>OV179143.1:3438896-8438896 GCA_921972225.1 Euplexia lucipara | reverse complement strand
TAATGAAAATAATAATAATAAAAATCTTTATTGAACTAAAGCCTAAATAACTATTACAATGGTATAGTAGAAGTACATACATTGATAGGCTTTCGCTAGGTAGTAATACATTGAAACCCTGACCTCTAAACTTTGCCCTGCAGTTGGATTTAGGCTAGTATTGTTTTATGTACCCACATAAAGTTTATTAGTTTATTATATGCAAACGTACCTAATGTGCATATAGTGCATATAGTATATTGCTGCGGTTACAGCTTAGGCCACGACTGCGGCCAGCCTCAGTGGTCATTCCTATGTGAAATACCTTTGGTTGTAATATAATTATTATTTCAACCACGAGCTGTTTGTTTGGGTTATATTATATTAACAAGTGCCTGCAAGCGTCTTCAAATTCCGGATTTGAATTACTCGATTCCATTTGAATTGGTATCAATTAATAATTTGGTTGGTTATTATCGGAATTTGAAAGGCGCGTGGTGTCTTTATAAACAACTAGCTGTGCCCGCGACTTCGTGCACGTGGAAAGGTGTGTTTGGGTAGCATTTTTGATTACTTCTGCTAATTATTTTAAGAATAAGACACATATATATAGATAGTTTAATACGCTTTAAGCAGTTTTTCACTGCAAAGAGCTTATCGCGAGCGATCTAGTTCCACAAATTCGTTACGAATCCGTAAATGCTACATGTCGAAAATTCGTAAAACATTTACACTTCGATACAACTTTCATCCCCCTTTTCAACCCCTAACAACCCTTTTTTCAAAAAAAGTAGCCTTCCTCAGACTCTAGAATGTACCTCTACTGTATGTACCTGTGTGTGTGTGTCTGTGTACTAAATTTCATTCAATCGGTTCAGAAGTTTTGGCGTGAAAGCGAGACAGACAGACAAAGTTAATTCCGCATTAATAATATTAGTATGGAAGTATGGATAACATTACGATCGTGTTGCACTGAGTAAATCCACAATAAGGTAAAAAGTAAGTAGTAGTAGTTATAAGTTCTCATAAGTCCAATTTATAGTTTGAATATACTCGTATGACAATTTCCCTATGGAATCTCGAAACCCATTCTTGGTCTGGCCTTTCAGTAATAGTAATTGTGTGGTCACGTACCGTGTACCTACGTAAGGTTCCTACCTACGTAGGAACCTTAATTAAAACCTGTTCCAAATAGGGCTTGGTATTTAATTATGCCCGCCTATAGGAAATACAGGCCTAGAATTCTACCGGACTGGTACTGAGTTAGCCTTTAATTAACTAGGCCTTACTAGAATCTAGGATTCCTAACCGTCTAACGTTGTTAGATCTTCATTGTTAAAGAAGGTTGAGTCGAAATGCTTTTACAGCTTTAAAACTATTGTGGAATATAGTAAAGCGGGATCATAATATATACATATTATGATCCCGCGTTACGATTTTTGCCCGGGATAAACTCTTGAAGAAATGAACCAATTTTATGAAATCTGGTCAAACGTTTTTACAAGCAAGAATAGTTTTTAACTGACTTCAAAAAAGGGGGAGGTTCTTATTCGCCTATTTTTTTGTCATTGCTTGCCACCGAATTCCGAACCAGAGTTATTTTACACCTTCTAGAGAAGTTTTTATGAAGTCGGTTAGGTTTTCTGTAAAAAGTTTCATTGGACTAACTCTATTATTTGACCTCAATATTTTTTATTTTGATCTAGCACTCCACTTGCGATTTCGTTCGTAATCAGTGTATTTTGTACTTAATTATCTACCCCTTTTAGTTTTAAAAGAAATTCAAGCCTATGACCATTCTACTACAAATTTAAGCATAAGCCTATATCTATGGTCTCTATCAAAAACAAAACGAAAATGATATTTTTTTAATCTTAAGTTTGACGTTAAAAAGTGCCTTATATACGTATATTGAAATAAATGATTTGATTTTAAATAGCTAAGTATAAACGTCCCGTACGTGTCCTATATCAACTTGCTACACTTCTCCCTAGCCGTTCCCGGAATACAACCTTAAAGTTGTGTAATGTAAACTTCCCATGGATTACTTTTAATAATTTCTCGTTTGCACACCAATTTTAATTATTTTCATTCTTCGAATTTCGCAATCATTAATAACACACGACTACTGAGTTTTCATTTCGTCACGCGCCGCGACCACGAGCGTTTGTTTAATTTCATCTTGAATTCATGCACATTTTCATGGTTTTTTGACTGATATATTGGTCTAGAGGTTAGTGGCCCTGACTGCTATGCTGGAGGTCGTTGGTTCGATTCCTATCCAAGACAAATGTTTGTGTGATCAGCGAACGTTTGTTCTGTGTCTGGGTGTAATTAGTCTATATCTGTATTTTGAAAAATGTAAAGTATGTTCATCAGTTGCCTAGTGTACTCACAGCACAAACTCTGCTTAATTTGTGATTAGCTGGCGTTGTATTTTTAATTTAAGTTGTCGATTTTTTTACAAGTTTTGGTAACATTATTCCTGTATTTTCCGAAGGGTTATGTAGAGGTGTGTTTATAGTTTAGGTACCCACAATACGCCAGTTATGTTTTAAGTCTATGTATTAGGTGGCGAGCTTATGGTCATCAACCAGGCTTGAAATCCTGACTCCGCGGGCTACTACTGAGGTATTGTAGTTTGAAAAAACGCATTGGCATTTGTCCGAATCGGTACTCAAACCCAAAACCTCGTGCTCAGTAGTAGCTAGCGCTTGTGACCAGACTAACGAGGTATTCAAAGTCAAAGTCAAAGTCAAATCGTTTATTTCAATTAGACCCATAACAGGCACTTTTGAACGTTAACTTACAAAATAAAATAAATTAAGAGAATGATTCTAGTTGCACATTCAAAGAGTATTATTCACATTCCTCGAATACTCCCATGGTTGCCAGCATTTATTTTTTTAAGTGAAAACTCCTTAAGACGCGTTGAGCATTTATGAGATAGAAACAAAAATCATCAACAACAACAACTCGCGACACTGTTACCGTTACCGTGACCCCCTTTTTATGTAAGTAAATTTATGTTTAATTTCTTATTTTCCGACGAATAATTTCCACTTTCAGACGGAGTGCCGCTGTGTTTTTTTAACAATTTTTGGTGTATAACCCTTAACGTGCTGTTATCTTTGCGTGTCCCAAAACCTGTACTGTTAATATAAAATCGTGGACAATGTGCCGCCAGTAATTGACACGCATAAACCGATATTAAAAGCTTTGAACGTGGGTAGGTAGGTGATTCAGAAAGAAATTTACGTCGTATTTAAATCAGTACTGACATGAAACAATTTGTTCCGCCCACCTGTACGTGCAACCCTTGTTTTCATTAAACTTATGTCGTTTAATTGCTCTTGATTGCTGTTCGCGCTTAGATAATAATGTGTTGAAAACTATTAGCAACGTTTTAATATTATATAAAGCGTTCCCTTAGCGACACTTGCCGATTACCGTGTAGTTAGTTATAGTAACGCCCATTTGAGTGGACGTTGTGGGCATGACTTTATAACTTTTAATTTCAACTAAGCGAACATTCAAGATAGAAGAGACATTGTCAAACATTCAGATTCCATAAATAAGGTCCATGATTCTAGATCCACCGCGGCGCCTCCAAAATATTTCCTATTACCTTTTTGCTTTAAACTGTATACAATCAAATTTTTTATCTAACCTATTTTTGCGGTTGTGAGTTCGTTTCCCACGCAAGGCAAATGTTTATGTGATGAGCACGATCATTTGTTCTGTGTCTGGTGTAATTTACCTATAATATGTAACTATTTTATTTGTATAGTTCTCATAGCACAAGCTTTGCAGGTTGGGATGATGGCGTTGTGTAATTTATTATTATTATTTTAATTAATTTAGTAGTTTATTAGCTTTTTAAGAAAAAAATCTTATTAGCTTAGATATAACCGACGAAAAATATCTAAGCTAGGGGGCCCAGGATAACTCATGCTGTGTGGGAGTGCGTCGATATCCCACCCACCTTGTATAGCACAAAATCAAGGCTATGATCCTCGAAGTGTTGAGCAGAGAAGTATCTATGACAACCACATTTCGCTACTTATGTTCAAGTCCCATGTAATAGGGGGCGAGCCTATAGCCACCAACTGATCATAACTACTGATAAATTCCCGATGCGAAACCTAATAACTTTTCAAAATCGAATCCAGGAATTCATGCTCAACATTAGCACAAGTGTGACAAAAAAAAAACGGGCAGACCGTAAATATAATAATAAGCCAATTATCAACTGCCTAGCTTAAACCCTTCCACGAATCGACCTGGGCAAGCGTAGCATAATCTTCGATCAATTCATACCGCTGGTATTATTGAGTTACAAGCCCCAACTAAGTCAATCGTCGTTAAATAATAACGCCTCTTATTTCAATTAAAACAATAACAACACGACGACAAAAGACACGATAATTTGCAGTCCATAAAAAAGTAACTCTGTTTAATCTAGAGATTTTTATGTATTATTGGGACTTTACACCCACATATAACGGTACGTGGGTTTTACTCCGACGCAATATTAGCGCATGGGTAATCGAATATCCTAATAGAGCGTAAACAAATAAATACTGATGGATGATTTGAACGCCTACAGATATCCCACGCCTCAATATTTTGCAAATTCTGACAAACTACGGTCAAACTCATCATAAACTTATTATTTGCTGAAAAGAGTATTTGTGAACTCATCTAAATCGCGGCGCAAAGTTATAAGCCACTAAGATTCGATAACACCAAAACTAACGTTAATAAAAAGCCAATAGCCCATCGTCCAGGGCGTGAACTTTGGATCGAAAGGTCGTGGCTTCGTGCCCGACCGTGTTGAACTTTTGTTAAGCTTATAACGCGAGCGTTAATATAATAAATGTATCATCGTAATACGGTAAAATGTTTCAACCATTATTTTGTGTTTCAAATAACACAATTTAGTAAATGCGATCATTTATTACCATTTCTCTCACGTTTCTTAATAATTCAAATCGTTTGAACTTTTAAACCGATTTCACAGAAGCTTGCCAACTTGAAGATGAATCGCAGCTCAGATCAAAAACTAGGATACTTTTAATATTAAAATAAGATTTGATTTTCGTGGAATACCTAGTGATAAATGTATTTTCAATCTGAGAGTAAAGAGCGGGATCTTTTAAATGTTTTCCAATCTAGAGGAGACTGTCTGAGAAATATTATGTGAAACCTTAATACACCTTAAACAGGCTAGGGCCTGTTACTGTTCCACTACAGGGAAAAGGCATCTTCTCATGAAGGTGCACGAGCAGTAATCATCACGCTTGCTCAAGGCGGATCGGCGATTTCAAACTTACATTAACAATTCATCTGTCATTGCAATGAATAACAGATTGAGGACTTCGAAGGGTTTAAAAGAAGACGTAGTTACAAAAATTTAAAAGAGAATACTTAGATGGTTTGGTTACGTTGAAAGGTGACTAACGAAAGGTATTTATAAGCCAAATGTAAGTGGAAACGCCCGGAGGGGACGCTCTAGAAGGACATACATAGACCTTATTGGTGAGGTTCTCCAGATAGGTCAGGTGCGTAGTACTCGCAACCGGCGTGTGTATGACATGTGTGAGTGTAAACGAAGCAAAAGAAGTATGTAAGAATCGTAGTAGATGGTGCTCTGTAGTTCCTGCCTACCCCCATGGGAAAAAGGCGTGAGTTTTTGTAAGTATTAACCGTACCTCCAGGTTTTCTCACGATGTATTCCCTCACCGATATCAATGATGTCTAAGATAAACCTAGAAAGTACCGACGAATTAAAAAGTAACAAAAAACGTGATAGCTTACCTGAGCCAAAACTTTTGTGTAGCAGGAATGTAGTTCGGAAATCGTGTCACTATATCGGTAGATGTTGACGAAATCATTCGGTCCGAGGGTATCCAGTAACGCAGAGACTGTTGACTTAGCCAATCGCCAGTACGATGAGCTCAGGTCATCGGAGTCATCAAGTAAGATCACCAGGTCCTTGGGAGAAGTCGCGGCTTCCACAAACCAGTTTGAAGATCTAAAGTCGTAGAAGTCTCTTGCGTGGTGCGAATAGCCGTCTTCTGGTGGCCAGGACATTGCTGTGAGACAGAAAAATACACAATAAAACTTTAATTATTTATTTAAATACCCTAACATCTCTAGTTTGTTCCCAAGCTCAAGAAAATATTACTGTATTATAAGTACAAATATTTGCTACTATTTTAAAATCAGTCAAATAGTTTGTAGGTGAGTTTAATATGAGACGAGATTAGGTAAATGTTTGGGTTTCATCTGCGGCAAAGTTGGCTAGATAAACATTTTACGTAGCGCGCGTAGCGTTCGTAGCACACGTGGCGTTCGTAGCATTCGTAGCAAATATTAATGGTTGTATTAGAAAGTTTCAAAGGACATTTTTTTTGCACTAACCAAATTTTCACAGGATGTTCTACTACCTACTAAAAAAGAAATGCCGTCACATACAAAAGTTCAATACCTACTCAAGCAAAGTACGATACAGCAGTTTTTTTTGTAGTTGGTTCGAGAGTAAAACTTTTAATAAAACTACCCTGTTTATGTTTTTACTATATGGCAAACAAATACCGCATGCTAAGATTTTGATTTGAGAAGATAAATTCATTAGAAGTTGTTTGTATGTTATTAGTACAGTCAGCCTCAAAAGTCGGTGACTATATTCCATATTTCCAAAACTCATGAACACCTTAGCTTATACAAATTGCTTAAAAAGACTAATGCCAGAATTGAATTTACGTCTTAAAAGGTCAAAATTGGCTGAAAAACACTATGCATGAATTATCTTGACGCTAAATTGTTAAAAGTAGCTGAACAATATTAGGTACGTCCAGAACATCTTATCACTATGCTTTTTTCCACTTGTACATTATTTCTCACTAAAGTGATTAGGATAAATTGTTGAATTTATATTTTGAAAAACTAGCTATTGGTAGGCAGTTTATCAAAATAAAACTCACTCCAATAAATGTACATAGCTTGGTAACTTGATGTGCTAGCGTCTGTACGTAAACTGAGCTTAAAATTATTTACATACCTGGGTACCGCCTCATAAAGCCAGAAGAGGAGGCGTAGTACTGCCACGACAGCGTGGGGTCGATCTCGTAGTTGTTCACGAACAGGGGGTCCAAGTGCTCCGACCACGCGATCTGGTTCTGAACCTCGCCATCTGCGACAACAGGCCAAGTTTTAACTTATCTCCAACTTGGACAATATTTTACAACAACGTTCATTGCGAATTCTTCCGGAAATGTTTAATTGGATAATTATGTGAGATTTTACCGAAATGAGGCTATATTGGATGTATAAAAAATAATATACACGATTTATACAGGGTAGAAGAGACATCTTTGCAGATCTAAATACCATGAGTTCTCTACATTATTCTAGATCCTGTAGCGTTATAATTTTATGTCGGTTTTCCTTATTTTGCAGTTTTACCTGATGTTTTTCATTCTTTTAAACGGTCTAAAATCGTTATTTTTGTATAAACTAACGAGATTTTAATTAAAAAAGTTACTGTTTACAATGAAACAAAAAAAACAAACATGGCATTTAATAGGAATTATGCGCTGTCCAGGGTTCTTTGTAGTTTTAAGCAAAAATTACATCAGAACAAAACGACGAAAAATTTCAATGCAATGTAAGATACAGAATGATATCAGTATGTGTAATGATGTCCGTTCTACTCTGTATGTAATCACTTGTCTACATTTAAAATGTCAGAATGTAAAATAGCTGACCAGTAAAAAGCAATTTATAAAACTAGAATGAACACAGTTAATTTATTTAGCAAAATCCTACAATAAAAATCTCATATAACTTGCCGAAAAAATATGACTAAAGGAAACTGTTTAATCCATCGTGTGTTGAAAATATAATTTAATTGTAGTAGCCGACTATTTTTATAGACAAGAATAAAACTGTTTACGAAACGGTCACAAGCACGAACAACTTTAAATTCAGCTTATTATATGTAAATTAGGTATTTCATGTGCTGTTCAACTTATGAATTTTATGTATGAATGCAGTAACTTTTCGTTATACAAAAGAGGATAATCGCGACACTGTTGGCACTGTGTCCACCAATTAGGGAGATTTTCTTTAACTACCCATTAAAAGAAGTGTAATTGGCAAACTTGGTTCATTGGGCAGCCGTGATTGCTTTCTCCTGGACCGCCGGCCGGAAAAATTAATGGTTCGCCTGTGTACTATGGGTTTGTAAAATAAACGCACCAGTCCCTATGTAATTACGCCCTTTAAATTAAATACGGGCTACCAAACGATATTTTGGGGCTTCTCGGAAGCGTGAAGGATTTTGTGGGAAGTTCGCAGTGTGTGTATTTTTTTCCTGGTTTAGCTACATTTTTAAATTATCCTGTGTACCTTACTCAACCGAAATTTTGATTACAAAAGAAATCATCGAGATTTATCCTACCAGCCCCAATTCAACTAGATTCGCCTTTTAAAGAACTAATCAAACCACAGACGTGTAATTGTAATCTCGAACGAACCGAATCCAGAAACCCCACGGCATCGTAACTTCTAGAAAATTATTTATTTAAAAGTACGAGCAAGTCGTAATTTCGTCGAGTATAATTTATCGTAGATTTGAAATAACGTTTGTTCGAGTGAGTGCGACTAAATAGTGAGGAATACGTCAATCTGTCCATTAATCATCAGTGGCTGCCACCCTGAGGCCCTCCGCCCTCCCACCCTCTCATGTGTCAACAATATATTAGCTTCCATTATTTAGCCACGGAGAAGAGTTGTATATTTCTCTTGTGTTTTATTATTCCGCGTAGAATATCAAGTCGAATACAAACAGTTATCTGTACTTCTTTATGGCCTGTTTTGATGTTTAGTGAGTCGATTTCTGACTCCCTAGAGACTACTGGCACGTACTAATTATTTTACCTAAGGAATATTAAAGTTTCCTAGAAAATACTAGAGGTAAAAACTTCAAAGAATTGCTTTGAAACTGATGCGAATATATTTTGAAAGAGATAATTATTATTTCTATTTTGTATTGAGGTTAATTGATCTATTAAGTTTTTAGCAGGACATATTTTTTACCGAAAATTAAATGGGGATTAGCAAAAATTGCCGCTAATTGCTTCTTTTGAATAACAAACTTAAAATACTCGTCTTTAATAATTTCGCGCGGAGAATTTTCCCTGAAGTCACAAAGAATGAAAAATGCCAGTGTGCTTACCGTCAGTGTTGATATAAGGCGGCATAAGTACAGCACTGAAGCTGGTGTTGACGGCGATGTGGTCAAAGTGTCTGCTAGGCGTCAGTGCTAGGCGTCGTGCCCGAGCCGCCAGTGTACCATCGTCTGCATGCACGTTCAGCCAGCGAGCATCGAAGTAGGATCCTGGTGCGCCGTCGCTGCCACCGTTACCGGCTGACAGAGCAGCGGCTTCAGCACTATCCATAATGCGCTGCGTAACAAAACAATAAAATAAGTACCTACATAGGCGTAACGAAAGGTAAAACGCAAAAATCTGTTTAATTTTGTGCTTAAATATAATTGGCCAAATATGGCCGTACCTACTATAAGTACCTATGTACATCTCTGTCTAACCTCAGAAATACAGGCGTTAAGATATTTTGAAACGTTTTCAAACATGTGATAGGTAATAGGTTTTAAAAACACTAACCCGATTAAAATAACAGCAAACACAACAACAAATAATACAATTTCTAACGTAACCAACATCAGTCGCTAACGATGACAATTACTAAGCCACGCGTTAGAAAAAACTACCGGCAGCGTTGCGACAAGTAAAAGTATTAAAAACAACGCGCCGGTTTAAAATATAAGTTTGTATTTGTGTCAACATTTCCCCTTTGGTATGATTTACAAGGGTTGAAACAGTCAAGTCATGGAGCGAGCCGCGGCCCGCGAGCACAAAGAGTGGCCGGATAAAAGCGGTAGACAATTGTCGGCAATTAGCCGGCGTGGAATTGGGCTGATCGATAGCTGCCTTTGTCCCACAGCCAAGCATTAGCGAACGATCAAAAATAATCAGCTCCACTCCCCCGCCACACCTTTCTCTTGCTTTATCGAAGACAGGACGTGTTATCTCCACCGCAGGCTTTTTATTACCTTTCTGGGAAATATTCCGGCTTTATTTTACTTTAGCAGCATAGCAAAAATTTAATTTAATAAGAAAATTCACGATATCTCTAAAATATCCACGGCTACATGAATATTCTTCTAATTTAATTTGATTAACCTTTTCCTTTGTAGAATATAAGAAAATGAGATTAAGAAACTAAATAAGACTTTCAGTCTTAACGCAAACGGGATAAGTATTTCTTAAGAATTTCAGATTAAAGGCAATGTCTCAAATAAACCTGATTTACAAAATAAAATATAGTTCTCAGACAACATGTCTAAAGAAAGATAATGTAGATAAGTGAGGTCGTTTGCAGGTCACCTTACGTTTCGCAATCTTTTGACCTGCGAAGGTTTGGTAATAATGATAGGGGTGGTAAACTAGAACCCACTACTTCCAAAGCTAATGTTGCTCTACATCGATTGTATAAACTTTGTCATTGAAACAAGTAGGCCATTAGGGCCCTCGGCTCACCTGTGCCACGCAACTAGGTAACTCAAATGTTTTCGAACCAAACCGCAGCTTGTTTATAGTTTCAAACATAGTTGAAAATATGCACTAATGTACCAATGAAAAGTTGATTACTGTCATTTCTACAAGCGTATTCAATCAGTTCTGAGCATTATTCTAACTAGGTCTTATTACGTATTCAGAAGCTTAAAAAAGGTCTACAGGAAACGCAGTTTATAAATGAGAGTTTTTAGTTGTGAGACGAAATAGCCCCATCCTAGGAACAAGCTCGCGAAGTGGGGGCGAAGTAATTAAAACTTGCACTGAGCTGAGCCAGCCTCCTACACCACTACACCGCACTTGCAGCGTCCGACACCCCTCGCTCGACGCAAAAGGATTTTTATTAAAATTAATCCTTTGATAATAAAGAGATTTTTCTTTAATCTGGGTACGACGCGATACACTTTTTTTCGAAAATGAAACTCGTTTCTTAATTGTGACGAAGCTTTAGCTTGCACTATATGTATGTACTAAGCCAGCTTCTACTAGTCGAAATACAGATTTTTATACTTAAGAATTATCGGAATCGATTGTCGATTTAATATTTCGAAATATTATTAAAAGTTTACTGGAAAGAAATCGGGGTGCCTGTAATTTTTTTGTCAATATGACCTGTGTTTATTATACATGTAGTATTTTACATACAGGTAGTGAACTGGTACACTTATTTGATGTTCTCATATTATAGTTGGTATCGCTTCTTATCTTTAAGACTTTCTGGTTTGCTGGTGTTGGAGAAGCCAATATTATGTTAAGCTCGCTTTTGTACAGACGCCAGCACATCAAGTTACCCCAATGTGTCAAATTTCTTTAATCGTTTTTCAATTTTATGGAAAAAAGAATAAGGTTAAATAAGGTTCATATTCAATTGGGAAATTTTGACACATTCGGGTAACTTGATGTGCTGGCGTCTGTACAAACTTAGTCCTTTCCTCGATAATATTTGTCTTGCAATAAATAATGATGGATAACGAGAACTTACTCAGGAAGAGGTATGCCTCAAGAATAAGTAGGTATATAATGTTGAAAACTGGCCGCGATAGACGAAGATGAAAAGCGACTTTAGTTTATAATACCTACTTTTTTATTAATATAGATTTTGGAGAGAAAAGTGTACTGTGAATAATTGGTATTAGAGCAGCGGTGGCCCAGTGGTGGCGGCCCCGACTTTTGAACAGTAAGTCGTGGGTTCAAACCCAGGCAGGTGCATTACTTTGTGTATTTCATCACCACTGGTCTCAAAAACGGCGAAGGAAAACATCGTGAGGAAACCGCGTCCTAGAACCAAAAATTCGAAGACATTTGTGACATCTACCAATTCGCACTGGGTCCGCGTGGTAGATTATGGTCCATACGCAACATACGCATTGACGTGGAGTTGCGGATACCAGCCCGGTATCTTTATCTTTATCTTTAACCGGTATTCAAGTCACACGGCTAATAGAGAAAAGCAGCAATTAAATAATTACAAGACACCTCAAATATTTTATCTCGGCCATTAGGAGCAGCTCTGAAAGCGGAGTATTCTTGGAACAATGCTTAGTGCCGGCCGTAAATACATTCCTTTATTTTGTTTCAGCTACAGTTTCATTAAGTGCGAAATGTCGGTGTCGTTTTTTCTCCGTGCGACGCCCGCAGCGCAGCAATCCCCTCGATTTTTCAACTTTATTGTTGAGCTAAGTTCCGCCGCTTTCGGCCCACTATTGCCGAGTCCTATTCCCAACTTATTATGCGAACTATTCTGTTTGCGAGCTTCTTGTGCAGACAAATGGAGTTTGCAAATGTTGTGCTGTTATATTTTAATAATTGCAACGTTATTTACAATTGTTTGTTCAAGTTTGTTGTTTTACTACTACAGAATTAATTAACCGCAAGGAATGCAGCGCGCGTGTTGTATAACTTCAATTTGAATAAGTGCCTACATAGTTATCTTTACAACATGTATGTCTCATTAAAGACGTTACTTACAAGAAAATTCCGAGGAAAGATCCGGAGAGAGAGAGAGAGAGGGTTCCGGGGAGATTCTTTACAAAAGTGTATATAAAACGAAATACAGAAGCAGTGGCGATACGCCACTCTCATTTGTAGCAACCGGTAAAGATGAGGGGTTGAGACGAATAAAGCGAAGATAAACGCGTCAGATAAACTCAACGTATTCACTATGATTCCGTCTCGTTGGCGCTCAATGTGTCGCTATACACCGACGTTTTTAAATAACTACACTATGACATGTATATGAAACACTTTTTTACTAGCTCGAGCCTAGAAATGTGATCAGTCTGACCGAGCAAATACTTGTGCTCAGTTCAATGGAAACGTAAAGTACATTGTGACCTCAAATTCAGTACAAAATGTTCAATAATAACTTTGAAACAAGTTCATACGATGAAAATCTGGCATTCTTTGTCAAGAGCGACATGTTTTCAGACGGGGTTAGTGAACTTGGCTCATGTCACTTTATATCATCGGGTATACATACATACATATGTCCTTCATGCACTTGAGTTACTGGGTACCTACTGGCAATACAAATATACAATTACGAAGTTTAGTATTCCATGGATCCAGGGTATGTACAGAGGTCAGCACATCAAGCTACCGCAATGTGTTAAATTTCTTTGATAGTTTTTCAACTTTATTACAAACAGTATGAGGCTGACGTTCAATTGGGCTTTTACAGTTTGGAGTAGCTTGATGTGCTGGCATCTGTACCGTCGCTAATTAAGTAAAAACACGATACTTTAGTAATGCTCAACATCACGCCTGTATTTCCTGAAGGGTTTGGCAGAGGTTCCTAATTACAGAAAACTCACAGTTCGTCATTTATGTTTAAGTCCTTATGTTTAAAGGGTGTAGGTACCTATCAATAAGACACAACTTTTAACTTGTGTCATCTAGAATTTCACAGTATATTTTTAGACGGTAAATCTCAATAACACTTTGTGTCACCTAGGATGCTTTACTTATCCAAGACCTTATGCTCAGAAGTCAGTAGTAGCGACCACTAGACTGTTAGTTTAATAGTGCTAATTAGAATGTAATCTACGTTAATTCACAATCACAACAGCAAGGCGAGACACACGTCAACTATATAACCACTTAATTCATAATTCAATAGTTCCACGTCACGAGCGCAGCATCTAATTTGGGCGCTTGTGGAGTAGAGCTGGCGTGTTTACGCGAGGACGTGGCCTCAGGACGTGGTGCGAAGCGGTGACATAATGCAATATGTCTGCAGCGATGAGCATGCTGCTGCGGTCGTCTGTCGTGCACATATGAACAATTCGATTACAATGCACACACCGATACTGTATATGTGTTCATTCTATGGCATACATGTTCGATGGTGCGTGCAATGTTTTGGTAACTTCGTGCAATGGAAAGTTAAAATTAGTGAACGTTTCTTATAGGTGTTATAGATTAGTGTACTAACGTAAAATCACACCTATATTCGCTAAATAGTCAGGCAGTGGACTGTATAGTACACCCATATTTCGCCAGATGTATTTCATCGAATAGGGGCTAGCCTATAGTTATGAATCGGCCACAAATGTCTCTAGGCTACTTTTGGGAAATATACCAGCCAGATATAAATACTCAATAACATTTATTAGAGGACTGATTGATGAAATGATGTACATTTTTAAATAGGCACTAACTTGCCAATGGACTTATGCAACAGTTTAAAAACACAAATACTAACAATAAAACTTTTGCTTATATACTAAGCATAAAGCGATTACGAATGCAATTTTCGATTACCATGAATTTCACATTGTTTCACCGGCTGAAACGGTTAGTCGAGCGAAATGAATTATAGTGACTGTGGGGCATGGGCGAGTTAACCTCATTGATATTAATGGATTACCGTAATCTTAACTCAGCATTTACTGCTTTCACACGTGGAGTTAAGTGGGGTTTTAACTCTTTAGTTTTTACTTGAAAAAGGAATGAGTCTGGCTCACTTATATTAAACTGAAACTGAGTTTATATGCTTTAGGCAGAAATGAAGTGCAAATAGACAGACTTCTACTCAAAATCAGACTGCTATTGATGATGATGGTGAAACTCGTCACTAAATTACCCTACGAATAACATCAGTATGACATATCACGCGCTAGTAAACACGGATCTCATAAGCCTGATCCGCATAGTGACAAGTCTACCGGCGTACTACTCATACATCAAGTTCTTGGCGGCTGCGCAATAAGTAACACCTAACAGTTATTGCGACACACGTGCAAACACTTCCCAGTTGGGCGCAAGATATAGGTTTCAAAGTTACAAACTTGAAATTGTACGGAGACAGTCTGTACGAGTACCTACCATGTTGTTTTACAGAAGTTATAACGTATACCGTGACGTTAACAAGGAGCCAATCAGAATATCGCACGTAGGAACTATTTGGTCTACTAATGAGTCGAATACTAATCTCGTTTCGCACAATACACTTGAACAGACTATTGCTTTGAATAAGTACAACATAATTTGTTTGCATACATTCAACTATTCATAGGTGACATAAGATATAAAAATAAATTGGATTATTCCTGAAAAGTCTTCAATAAATACGATCATACAAACAATCAAAACATTCTATTACAATCCTACTAAAACACTTTTCAGTTCTATCAACTTATAAAACTGGAATTTTGTATAGAGAAAAAGCTATTGTCATATAAAAAGAAAACGAGCAATGAAAACAAAGCTTTCTCACTGTTGATGGCATTTACAGAATGTTATAAATTTGTTTTAAAACTATGTTTGTTTTAACTAGTCAGTGGTGTGTTAAAGAATAAAACAAAACCATTAAAAAAGTTACATCGAAAACCAGGTTTCGAACTGTTACCGATTGGCCACGAAGAGCTCAAAAAGGCATTTGAGTATCAATTGAGAGCATATTGTTGGTTCGGCTAACACACATTTGGTTTACGTACTGCTGAAGTCCCAGCTTCAGAATATGAACAAACGTAATCCGATGTGTTGACAGTACTCAACTGGAGGAAATCGCTTCAGCAAACTAAATCTATTTACGTTTCACATGTCGGGAACTTTTGCTACAACATGTAATTTGAAATCGTGCGTCCGACTGTGAATGGGTTGATAAAGTTTATGCATGTAAATTATTGAATGAACTCTAAAGCGGTTAAAGCGTAAAATCGTAAATAATAGTAAAATTGTTTGAATAAGACGTACTCGTACGTGTTAGTCCGTTTGACTTTTGTAAGGCATGGCAATATTACGATATTATGGAACACGCTTCTAAGTACCTAAGTGGATTTAGTACAAGCAGACGTCACGGTTTCACCCGTGTAGTTCCTGTTCCGTGGGATTACAGGGATAAAAAGCCTATGCCATCCGGGAATAGTGCAGCTTTCCACCAGTGCCATTATTTTTAAAATTGGATCATTAGTTCCGAAAATTTGTTTGTTTTGTATATGGGAGGTCCCATAAACAAACTTACAAACAAACAAACAAATTTTACCTCTTTATAAAATTAGTATAGATCAAGTAAATGGTAAAAGCAAGAGTGGTTCGTTCTTCATTTGTGAGCACATTATGTTATGCCATGGATTACATAATTTTAGAGTCCTTAGCGTTGAAATTTTTCAATGCTTTATTGTAAGTCCTACGTTATTTTTCTACTTTTTTTTTGCTTTGAGCTGTAATTTCCCTCCCACCCTGTTCGGCGTATGGTGCAATTTTAACTAAATAACATTTCATGTAACGCACCAATTTATTAGCCACACATAATATAAATGTACCCACAAATTTATTCCTAAAGTGAGCAATAAAAAACTCATTGCTACAGTCACCCTTTTTAGTAAATTCAGATGTTATCGTGTAACCGTCGACATATTTGTCACAGAACATTATGTTATTTTCTACAAGTAATTACTAATTGCTCGATTCGTGTGAGAATAATTATGAAACTAAGGAAAGCATTTAATAAAACCGCTGAACAATATTTTTTCTGTAATGGCCTTTCACAATGTCAATCTTCTTTGCAATTTATTCAAGTAAATGATCGCATGTCGGATCTCAATGAACTAGTCGAGTTTTGTTCTAAAGAAAAAGTTCGGGAGGCACGGCTAACAATAACATGATTACTTTGTAACGTTTATTAGAAGGCGGTGGTCGCTAAATTGAGTTTTATATTGAAGGTAGCGGTGCAGGTCAATGATCCCCGCCCTCTGGCGCCGCCGGCTGGCCCTGCGCCCACGCTCAAACTATACCTTCATATCACTAACATTTCCATCTATACTCCATCCGATTAGGTAGTTAACAAATGGTAAACAATTTTGACATGTATTTTTAGTTAATAACACAGTTTAAAAATAAAATGCAGCTGAAAATAAATTTAGACACAACAAAACGATTACATGATCAATTAAACAATTTGTTTAAACAGTAGTTGCATTTAATTAATAAGCGTTTATGTAAAAATACTTGTCAAGATTGTTTACCTTTAGTTAACTACCTACTCGGATGGAGTATAGATACATACTTTTCTTCCTAGCAAGTTTAATCAAACGTGTGGTTTCATACTGACTTATTATTCTTTTAAGCTTCACTCCCTCCGCATTGTGCGCTTTGTCATAATAGAAAAGGAGCAAAAATGTAAAAACCGCACTACCATTAATCTTTGGAAGGATTTTATTTATTTTCTTAAGTCGTAATATCTAAAAACATTTTTATTATTGCGTTAGTTGGGGTAGACGCTGTTCCACTTTAGTCCGTAACATTAGCAAGCAACGTGTTTATATTGTGTTGTCGTTTGATATGTATAAAACGTGATGTTGAAGTATCGGGTAAGGTGCAGGCGTCGGCATCGACGCGCTTTAGAATATTGAGTAAGTAGCCTACAGGAATCACCGCCCTCTATCCTGGCGCGGGGGGCACGGGACGCGCGTGCGAGCGGGACGGGGCACCGTCTCAAGACTGCGAATCAATAAAGTCCACTCGTATAAGTCGGGTGGTGCAGCGACTGGATATGGGTCACGGTGCACTCAGCCCCTGAGATGGTATTTAATAACCCTCTACACGCTCTGACAGATATTACTCGATCCTCCTTCCGCCCGCGACGTGTTTAAATGTAAGCGATGGAGCGCCCGGAAAGATTTTTAAATGCGCTTTTGAATCGTTATGACATGATAAATACAGAGATCGCGTTTTTATCGTTCGCATTTTTAAGTTTGAATGGGCTGCAAGGTGGGGTGTCGTGAGCGACATCGTCATAAACGTCGCATCGGAGATGATTGTCATAGCAATTTCCGGCACCGATTGCGGTCCAATGGCGTGAATTATGTCAGAGATTTCTTGTCACAAACAGCTGGTGTTTCGCAATTTGCTGATGGCGACATTAAGGTCGGGCAAGTGCAGCGGTCTACTTGGTGTGTCCTCCCCTGCGCCCCTCTACGGTGGGGTCCCTGCTCGCCCTGCGGCACGCCGCTGGAATTTGGCGGTGCGCCTTGCACTTAGGCTTGCTTCGGAATTTAAGCATACACATGTTGTATCGTAAAGCGTGGGAAGCGTAACGTATTATCTTGCAAACCGAGTGAATATTGTATCTGCTCGCTCGTGTGGCTTCCAATCCTAGAGCCTTCAAAGGTTTGATAAAGTAAACTAAGTTGAACGTATTTTATTTTATATATAACACAAAAGCAAACAAATATACTTGGCATAAAAACAGATTAAATTTGCCCCCGTTTCGCCTTAAATCAGACTCATCCAGCCTATATTCCATGTCAATAAAAATATACAATAAATTATCAGAACACTTATAAAACCAAAATAAAACCAGTATATTTTTAAATAAACTAATGCAATACTCAATTTAAATAAAGCTATTCCATACACAGTCTACGAATATCTAACGGATCAATAAATCTAAATTTAATAATAATAATATATAATTACGAATAATAGATATATAATAAGCAAAATAACAAATACAATTCTGCTAAAACACGTAAACAAACAATACATCTTAATTATATTCTTACTGCACTAAAAATAATTAACATTTTTAAAGCGAGTAAACAAATAAGCATATCTAAACTACAATCAAATAATAAAATAATAGATATTAAAACAATAAGTTAATAAACGGAAACATAAAATACTTAATAGGATATAAAACATTTTAAACTAAAAATTAATAAAGCGCTCTTCCTCTCTACATATTTACAAAATTTGCTGTTCCCGACAGGGTCCATAATTATTTATATTTTTTATTTACCACCTGTGTACATTATGGATTTAGCAAATACGATTTGATTTTATTTTATTATGTTTTTATTTCATTTTTTAAGCAAACTAATGTACAGAGGCGGATTTAATACCATAGGCATTTCTACCAGTCAACCTAACAATACAGATATCTAATAATTTAATTTTCATTTGTTATTATTTTCGTAACAGACATTATTTATTAGCATATATCTAAGTCTAAACCCATCTGACAAAGCTAATGTATTGCTCCTGATCATAAATGACTAGATGTATTTCTGATACAAGATTCCTTATTTTTAACCCGCAGGAATACTGGTCCTTTCTCTCCACTAGGTTAAGCTTAAACTCATAGACCATTACTCATTAAAAATGCTATGATGTTTTTGTTACCGGGTATAGTAATGGCAAGATTTACAGAACTGTCATAACGCGTTGTAAATTAAATAGTAGTGGCCATATAACTATATTATGATACTTAGGAATGTATTCAGTTCACAAACCCTGTTTTTCCACTACACTACTAAGCTTTTAGTGTTTAGTTTGGACCCTAGTCATTTCCTTTTAATGCGAACCACGGTCAAAACGATTTATGAGTGGCCAGTAAGTTGCTACGAACTGCTACGCTTACCGCTACGAATAAATCTCTTGCTACGAATTCTCGTAGACGGTGCAAAATGAGGCAGAGTGACGTAGTTGGGAATTGTTGTGAATTCTAAATTGATTTGGTTAGTGTAGTCGAAGCAGGTATTTGAAGTGTTTGAAGGCAGCACCTGTGTTCGCATAGTTGTGTCGTGTGACGTCGGGAACTTGCATCAAACACGCGGCAAGCCCGCGGCGTGTACTTGATGAATTGTTGGCGTTACATTATACGAATTATTGAGTTTATTATAGTTGACGAAGGCATGCATGATGCATCTAAGTATTATGTTGCGTATCCCGGGTTACATTATCAAGACATTGTTTCTGAAATGTGTTGTTGTGGAATTTATATTTATACGTTACATAATTTATTCGTTTTGAATATTTTAATAACCACATCCCGATTATTATCAACGTGTACGTACCATGTATTTGTAAACTATTTGGTCGATGAAAATATTGTGTTTGTTGCTTCATTTGCGTAACATTCAACATTAAGACAATTACACAATCCACTCATAAATAAATTTCTTTTGACTAATGTCTAACAAAGAAAAAACAGTGCTTGTACAGTTGCATCACTGCTTACCATCAGATGGAATTGCAGTCAAGCACTAGTTTATTAATATAAAAAAAAATATTATTGGTTCAACAGAGCTTACAAAATTAGGTGGCACCGATAGATGATAATGTACACGTCTTAAATTAACTTTTTAGTAAAAAACTCTTAAGTATTGGGTGGTTAATATGTTATTAATATTAATGTAAATAAAAATAGTGAACATCAGTTTGTAAATTCTAACACTCTGTGACCACAAAGTTTGCTTCGGTGCTTCTTCTCAGAGTAATCAGCTAGAGAACACCAAACTACTTTTTATAAGTTTTCGTTATGTGTAAAAGTGTTTGTGAAATAATATTTTCCAAATATTAATATCACTCATATTACTTAAATGAAAAAATACCGTAGGGGCTGTCGAGTACATTTTTCTTGCGATTAATTATTATTTACATTTAAAATTCTTAGAACATAAGTGCTTCAACGTATTCCCGAAACAGCGATAGAGCAGTGGAATACGAATGATATAAAATAATTCTATTTCACATACTGAGCTGCTAACCAACTCATGTTAATTCAGTCGTGTCGAAGTCAAAGTCAAATCATTTATTTCAATTAGGCCATTTAAAAGGCACTTTTGAACGTTAAACTTACAAGTTAAATAAAATGTAATGATTCTAGTTACCCCTTCTAAAAGGTAGTTTCGTATGGAGAAGAATGGGCAAGAAACTCCATACTTACTCTTTTAAAATAGTTTTTACAATATTTGTATACAATAAAAAATACATTATATGTGAATACGATGTACCTAGAATAAACAAAGTAAAATAAAAAAAGAAATAAAAAATAACATACTATGCTAAGATAGATTAAGCATTTTAGTAGATAAGTACATAATTATGTGGATAGATACATGGTACTCTCACATTTACAAATATTAAAATCGTAGAACTGTAACTGAACTTATTTATACTACCGACGTTTACCTACAGGCATCAACGTTTGTCGAGCCTTTTCCTAACTCTGTTGAGGTCGGCTACTAGCCTAATCGGATGCAACTGAATAGCAGTGTTTTACATGGAGCGACTGCCTATCTGACATTCACAATAAAGTTACTGGGTATCACGATACCTGTAATAAAATTCTACCGCGTATTGTGTATTTTTGTTAATATGTGGGTACAATGTATCTACCAACATAATATTTTTTGTATCGAGTCCATTGCTTATTTTTATAAACCTATCTCAGTATAGTTGCTATTACTCTAGGTGCATCGTCCTCACATACAATCTGATTGTTGTTTAAGAAGTATTATAATGCTATTTTAAAAGAGTCAGTATGGAGTTTCTTGCATATTCTTCTCCATACAAAACTACCATTTGGAATGTGCAACTAGAATCATTCTCTTAATTTATTTTATTTGTAAGTTCAAAAGTGCCTGTCTGGGTCTAATTAAAATAAACGATTTGACTTTGACTTTGACTTTGACCCGTTGGTTATTGGTGATTAGGCTTCTGGAGTTATGAAACTGACAGATCTGCAAATGACGGTCTCGGTCTTGATATGTAGTGATCAAATCGATTAAAGTTATTTAATATGACTTTGTACACACGGCTACACATCAAGCTATGCGTTTCCAGTATTAGCTGATCTCGCATGATATAGGATTTCCGTACAATGCGCGGTCAGTGTAAACTGTAAATGTATAGTTTGATGTGTAGCCGCGTGTATAACATTGGTTATAAATAATAATGAAAAAAAAATAAAAAAAGCCAGCCCCCCTAGCCAAGTTACAAACGATTCGTATCTTTTCTCTTTCTACAATCGAGAACGCCTCAAATCCCTGTGTTTTGACCACGTGACTTATCACCTTTCGCTAAGTCTTCTTTTTTCTCTCTCTCTCTCAAGTGATGCGCGTTTTAACAAAAAGCATTTAAGTAGTTTTTGTTTCAATAGTTTCAAAATAAAAATAATTTCATTAAATTAGGCTGAGGATAAGCATTTTTTGAGTCAAAATTACATAACGCAGACCCAAAATATGCCATAATACTTTTTTGCTGGGAAGAAGAAGTGGCGGAACAAACTCTCCAGCAACACGTCTAGATTATATGTTTTACGATTGAACGATGAGATTAGATTGGAAATAGACTTCATGTGATTTTAAAATCAAATTTGTATGGTTTTGATGATATCAAAAAAGGTATCACAAATTCAGATGAAAAAACACTCATTTTACAGCACTAAGTATGATCCGCTCACAAGGCACATAATTAATTACCACGATAAATAACAAACAACTTTTTGCAGTCCTTACAAGTACCTACAGTAATTAAATACTCGTGCAAAACAGGGGTAATTAGCGCATTTGGAACTAGGCCGTTAGTTGTGTTGCGACCACCGGTTCATTGCACCGCCTAAATTATGAAATGCATGCGTACCAATGTACGTTTAAACCTATTTACTAATTTATGTTTTCATTTCATTTCAATTACTGAGCAGAATGGCTGGTAAAAATCTATTTCAAACGAGTGTAGCATTTCTCGAAGAGCGTTTACGAGTTACGTTATCTTGTAAACCGCCTACGACACTTGAACATACATATAAATAAAAAATAGCTATAATACCGGCCTATTGTTGTCCATTTGCAGGGCAAAGACCTTTTCTCTTATGAAGAAGGCTCGAACTTTGATCACCACCTTGCGCAAGGCGGATTGGCGATTTCAAACTTTTAATAAACTACACGTGCAAGTCTAGGTTTTCTCACGAAGTTTTCCTCCACCGATGTGAACGATTTTGGAGATAAATTTATAAAGTACATATGAATCAATTGAAAAAGTTACTTTGGTAATTCAATGGATATAAA
Organism: Euplexia lucipara; assembly: GCA_921972225.1. Classification (NCBI taxonomy): domain Eukaryota; kingdom Metazoa; phylum Arthropoda; class Insecta; order Lepidoptera; family Noctuidae; genus Euplexia; species Euplexia lucipara. The sequence goes on along the minus strand of OV179143.1, from coordinate 8,415,960 downwards.
CCATAAACTTGCACATATAATTTTAATATATTATGAAAAAACTATTTAGAATATTATAGTAGGCAGCATACGGCAGGTATTTACGTAACACACGTAGTAACAAAGAGTGTGCTTTTGTTTATCCATATGTGATAATAACGTGCTAATATTTGGTAAAGCTCCCGAATTTTCAATCTAACCTGTTCCATTGTACATTTTTGTGTGTTTAAATAAAGCATGGTGGCAGGCGGGGCCGCGCGGCAGAGGTTAGAGGGTGGGCATTACCCGCGGCCACTGTTTACATTATACCTATTATATTATTATGATTTATTGCTCAATCGATGCGCCACCCCGCCTCAGACACTCGGGTAATTTCACTGAAATGTTGCTAAACTTCATGTACATGGAGGAATTTCAACTATGCTTCAACTTTAAAGGAATCAGATGCTTTGATACGGCGAAGGTAGGTACTGGTAAATAGTTTACGTAAAAATAAAGCGGAATTTATGTGAGGGTGAGAGCCTAAAATAATATGCTTTGTCTTCTCGTGAACACCACGCCCACGTCTTCCAGTCGTGTGTTCATTTAATATTTTTACACTCTGGTTGACGTACGTTCTGCTTACCGTTTCGTTGGTAATTTATAAATAGTTGACCCAAGACTTAGCTATAACTTTGGAGCCATTAGTGGTGATCACAAAATCATGCAGCGTGCAGGTATATCAAGCCACGCAGTAGATTATGATGAATTTCGTTTTATGTTTTAAACTGAGGGGTAATTCCCGTATTATAAAGAACGTTTTCATTGATTTGATTTTTTTTTAACAGATTGAGACTGATATTAGTCTCAATCTGTTAAAAATACGTATATTTTCCCTACAATTCTAACAAGTTTTTGACTAAGATGAGATCATGACTAGATTATAAACGTGTTTAATAACAAAAATTGGCCTTCTGTTTCAATCTGTAAAATTATGACGATTCGGAATCATACCCAAAACTCGATTAACAAGAAGTGATTACAGCTCAGAAACCAAATGTTAACACAAGGTTAGAGTTCATTCAACAATGCATCAAATTAGAAGTGCATAGTCAGAATGCAAACACAGCGACAGAGGAACGAGTGCATTCAGCGAGATCTGCAAGCACCGCGCCGCGCCGCGCCGGGCCGCACCAAGCCGAGCCCCACATAGCTCTTTGAATATCGCGCTCAAGCACCACCGTCCCTTTATGAACTGGCTATGCCTATATAGATACTACTCAAGTGTCAAAGCAGGTACCACGATTTAAAAATCACAAGATACAAAAGAGACTTCCCATAATTGTTATCCATGGTTTTTCCTCGTCGTCTGTACTTTCTCATCGCCGTAAAGGTGAATTGCAGGCGACGTAGCAATTTCTTTCAGTTTTTTGATCGATTTAATTTGCACAAAGGCTGCTAGGCATTGAATTGAAGCGCGTTGATAGAATTCCGTACCGGGTACAAATCACAAAACATTCCGATCCCTCCGGTTAATTGAATCCTGTAGGCCTTCATTAGAGATGGCGGGGGACGGTTCGACAAAAACGAACTTTTACGGAAAGGAGAACGTCGGGGTACCGACAAAAACCACAAATGACATTCGGGAGGTGGCATGGATCGAATAATTACGTCGCCGCGGCTCATGCTCAACTTGGCTTTCACACTCCAAACATCGTCGCTCCTTCATAAAACTTTGCGCACAACTTCTCACTGCCTGAATTATTACATGTTTTACCAAAACGTAAGTGCTTAACAAACTTTGTTTAAGTGAAAAGATGACATGGGTACCTAAATGCTTGTCGCGTGTCGTTCTGTGTACGCAATCAAACACCAAAGGCGACGTGGTTTTATGCAAAACTTTCCTCAAAGAAGCCTTTCATAATACTTATAATATATAATGCTGCATAGTGAATAGGAAGACCTCGCGGAGAGATTTATTCCCTTGAAATTGTCAACTTAGCATTCGACTGAAAGTTGCCCAGGCAACAGCAGACAGAGGACTAGTTGAGATTCAAAAGAATTCCAATATCAGTGGGAGCGGCAAATCGCGAAGACGAGAGTCCGCGGGCGCGAGCGGCGGTGCGGCGCGGCTCGGTGCGGTGCGGCGCGGTGCGGCGTGGCGACAACGGAGCCCGCACAACTTCGACATCGACCATTGCTGAATATGTTAATGTCGGAAACGCCACGCTCGCTGTCGCCGCAATATCGCTACTTTCAATTCGCAACTCGCCCGCCTCATCGTTAACACATTCCTATTGAGTTTTATACCGAAATGAAGCTCAGCGGTTTTATTGCTTTTGTTACGCAAATTGAAAAGTGCCTATTTGTGCTTAGTTATGTATAATTAAAATACGTGACAATGGCACGGCTACAATTTAAACGAAAGATTTAACTTTTGTAATTAAGTCATGTTGTTGGTTGTTCATTCCCTTTATTAAGAATATTTTATTAACCATCTCTCATTCATTTCCTTCTGGCAAAAGAAGAAACGAATGTCCAATCCCAGGAGTAAAAAGCAAATTTGCCCATAACAATGTAGCACCTAGATTGTACAGACGCCAGCACATCAAGTTACCCCAATGTGTCAAATTTCTTGGATCGTTTTTCAACTTTATGTTAATCAGAATAAGGTTCGTATTCAATTGGGAAAATTTGACACATTGGGGTAACTTGATGTGCTGGCGTCTGTACAATAAACTTAATATAGCTCATAAAACCAAACAACTATCCAACTATCAGTTTAAAAATAAAATAAAATTATGGCTGAAACCATTAAATTACGACGAAGTAGAAAATCTATTCCGAATTCTTAAATAAAAATAAAGCAGTAAAACACAAAACCCACTATCACAGTGTCACATACACACACACACTAACACACACGCATACCCACAAACACACACACGCACACGACACACACACATTTTTTTTTTAGGTCGCAGATTGTAAACTTATGGTTGTAAACTTAATTAAAATAGACAAATTTTATTATATGTAGGTATATTGTATTATAACACTTTGGTTCGACATATTTATCTGGAAGGAACTGATTCCCAACATACAGCTCACGCTAGTTTGGGAAACAGGGCATGCACATTAAATGTAAATACTTGTTGTTGCAATAAAGATTTTGTATTTGTATTTATTTTTGTATTTAAATATGTCTATCTAATACTTAAAAGTATCTGGGTACGGATACTATAAGCCAATATACTTACGGGAACAATCCGTTTAGAGTCTATACATAACAGGGAATGTAAGCGTCGCTCGATCTCGACTCGCATGACAATTCACTTTGAAAGGATTTCTGTATTGTGCACTAGATTCACAAACAGGCGCGGCGTACGTTAGCAGCGCTGTGCCTACACGCCGCGCACAGCATCCACTCGTCCCCTCTCTGTGCAATAAGTACTGGGGCTTAAGTAAATTGAACTCGCTACTAATTAAATTCAATGACATTTTATTTACGTAGGTAGGCTTCCAGTTGCTAGTAGGGATTATTCGGTAAATCGTCGCATGAGATGCTTCAGTGTGCCGTACCTACCGAAACTAATAAAGGATTTCCAGCTATAAGAACATGTTGTGGAGAGATATCGTGGGAGGCAGCGTGAGATGTTTTATGTTTTGTGATTAAATCTTGTAACTTTTATGTCTAATATAACTCGTTTTTTGTACATACTCTTACTTTTTCGTAAAATGTTTGCAGGCATCGGCTAGGAGAGTAGGCCTCGCAGAAGATGTCTAAAAGTTTCTATGAGATGAATGGGCATACTTGTAGCCGTAAATCTTTATATCGTGGTTCTGTGCTGAATAAATACTTATAAAACGTTAGTATCTGCATTATTTTGCAAATATGTTACTTTTTTCAAATGAATATGCTCTGGAAAAATTAAATGGAGTCGAGCAAAACTTTGAATGTTTTAAATTAATTGAACATAATCTAAGATCTGTTGAGCCAGAATGCCACAATGAGAAATTATTTTCGCTTTTTCTGACAAATAAAAAAGTGCTTTTGGGGAGTGTAAACAAAGGGACATGACAAAATACAAATGAGAAGCTTATCTAAGCCCCGTCATTTGTAGGCGCACTTAATATTTTATTATGCTTTTAACAGAATCCAAGTCCTCAATTGACGAGCTATGAACAATTTTATGCGCAAATATTCATCTAGAAAACTCTAGATCTATATTAAAATACTAGCCATCATCATCGCGGAATTTATCGTATTGCGTAGAACTGTAACGATTTTAGTTAACCAATTACTCGTTATAACATCAGCTTTCTGACAGTGGAAGTCCCGTATAAATCGGTCAGCCGTTTCGTAGATTACGACAAACGAACAGAGTGACACACAAAAAAAACAAAAATGATTTTTACTGCCATATATACTGTGTTTACCATATACATTGTTTATTGGTATTTTAATATTATATTATTGTAATTTTGACATTACAAATAGACAGTACCTACCATTATATTCTTTATCTGTATAACAAATAAAAATAGAGTCTCAAAAAAAGAGTCTACATAACTTTACTGATATTATAAAGGTTTTAGAGGTCGAGCACTACCAATCCGTCCTGCAATATTGTAAAGTTCAGTGACATTCGTTCGTGGTTCCTTTCCTCCCGTATCGTACATTTATATATTTAATACTAAAATCTACTTCACTAACGTATAGAGACGGACTTAATGCCATAGGTATTTTCTACCAGTCCACATTATGACATACATTTTTATGTTTAATTACTTGTCATTACTGAATAGGGCATGATGAGAAGCATCTTTATTAAATTATTGGCATTATGAAAAAGTAGCTACGAGTTTTACGTAAAATGTTAATAAGTACTTGCGTATCATAAACTTATGATAAGCAAGTCGGATATTGCTTGCGGCATACTCTTATAATAAACTAGCAGACGTCCCGCGGTGTCACCCGCGTAGTTTCTGTTCCCGTGGGATTACAGGGATAAAAAGTAGCCTATGTCATCCGGGAATAGCTGTAGCTTTCCACCAGTACAATAATTTTTAAAATTGGATCATTAGTTCCGACGATTACCCCCTACATACAAACTTACAAACCTACAAACTTACAAATTTTACCTCTTTATAATATTAGTATGGATATAGATAATAATACCATTTCTATTCAAGCAACCAGACTAATAGTGTTGGTAACATTGTACTTGAAAACTATGTTAGTACATACATACATACATAAACTCACGCCGTTTTCCCATGGGGGTAGGCAGAAACTACAGAGCGCCATATGCTACGATTCTTACATACTTCTTTTGCTTCGTTTACATTCATACATGTTGTCATACACACACGCCGGTTGCGAGTACTACGCACCTGACCTTTCTGAAGAACCTCATCAATATGGTCTATGTATGTCCTTCTAGGGTGTCCCCTCCCGGCGTTCCCACTTACATCTGCCTTGTAAATACCTTTCGTTAGTCGCCTTTCATCTATCCTTTCAACGTGACCAAACCATCTAAGCATACTCTTTTCAATTGTTGCTGTTGTTATTGTTGTTGTGTACTAGGTAAGTAACCAAGACCAAAACCAGATTGCTGAAAGATCCCAGCCAAAACCTTACAGTAATGGTTTATAAACACACAATCAAGCTGGTTGCTATCATAGACAGGATGCTGTTGATATACAACATAACATGACACAGTCCCATCGACCGAGGTAGTCCCGGCGCCAGCGTTTACCGAGGCAGATGAAACCTCTACAATAAAAATAATGTTAATTTCGTTTCCCCGGTACTAGGGGCTAGTGGCTAAGAGTGAACATGAACATCCACTATGGTCGATCAACAACGCTTGCCAATGCGACGTCCAATGGCTGAGTGCACTTACATACTGAACCCTTTGCCTTGGAAAGCTCGTTAAACAGTATGTTCCAGTCAGTCATTTGTAGATCATTGATAAAAGCCTAAAAATCTGACAGCCGACTTGCCAAAAGGCATCGTCTTGACCAGTAAGTGGGTTGTGGAGGACAGAGAAGGAAGTCGTCTTATAAAGTTATCAACTATGTTGCAATTAGATGCATCTAGCGTTATAGTGGTAACCCTGGAACCGAATTCGTCATAGTTTGGAAGCGGCTAGGCATGATGACTGGTATTATTTCCTTGAAATAAGATGTTTGCTCATATTTATTTTAGGCAATTAGAAATAGGTCAAATAATCGAAGTGACGTTCTGTAATATGAGCCTTTCAATATTATACATAGATAGGTTTAGAAATAAATTAATTTAAGAAATGCATTCATGACAAAAACTGAACTAGCGTATCAGAGTGCGCACTACGACGTAGCTTTTGGCGTAGCAAGCGTAGTGAACTTGTAGATATTGCTAACAACGGGAATTTTTAGCTAAATGAAATATTTTATTGACATTACGTTTTTATTAGCTTTGATTTCGGTAGGTATTTGCTTGCTTAATCACTGCTGTGAGCCTGGCCGAAAGTCAGGATACATTGTGTTATTGAAGGTGACTCCGAATATTAAAATATAAAGGTGACTCACCATGACGGCGTTAATCTTGAAGTCCATGTGGTTTTTGACCTCAGCAGCAAGCTCACGCACCAGCAGCAGTCCATCCTTGCGCACCACGTCCACGTTGTACTCGTGGTATTTCTGTACGAGGAGAATATTTACGTTTTAATAAAAAAACAACCCACAAAAACAGTAAATCGGTCAGTGTTTTAATCTACTACTTAGTTCAATTACGCTAACAATTCGATTATTCCAGATTTTAAACAAAAAAGGCGTGCGTGAGAATTTTTTTAATTCATATAGAATTCAGACCGTCTACCACAATAAAAATTCCATAAATGTCATTGTTGGCGGGGATTTGAAAACAGAATTTTAGAGTTTAAGTGGACCGCCGGTAGTTTAATTAATATAGTAGAGATATCATGACCTGCAACCGAATTATCTCGCATCAGCAAATAGATATAAAACATAACAATAGTTCACAGCAAATAGACTAGTGCAAGTAATATCTGCGTAGAGCACGCGTAATTTAATGCTTTCACGAGCACAGATAAACATTGGCAGGCATGTAGCGTTCGCATAATTTGTGAAAATGACAACAATCGTGTCGCATTCGCGCTACATTACGCGTTGAGTTATTGGTTCCCAACATGGCGGCGCGGCGGCGCGCGGGGGACCGCGCGAGACCTGTCAAATTTAAAAATGGAACGAACACATCCGGAATTTGGCGGATGCTGGCTGCCAAATTCTGGCCAAATTATTGTTATTCGGCAGAGGCGCCCGCTCCGTGCTGCCTTGTTATTGAATTTTGGATGTTGTGCCCGATGTCGCCTTTGTTGTACTATCAAATCTAACGAGATGCGTCGCTGTGCTTATAATATTTTTTTATTAACGTTTCCACCGACCGCTTTGACAAAACCGCCGCTTATCTGTTGCGGAAACGTGAGCCTGCAATAACAGAGTTAACTCCGAACATCTCTTAGATTAAGGACGAGCGAGGAAATAAAAAGGAATACAGCTTATAGATAGGCGGTAATACATTTTACGGGAAACCAGCTGCCGCTCAGTCAATAAAGTTCGTTTTAAGGGTACCATCGGTTGCGGATGGGGAAAGGCGGCGCGCCATAGACGTCCGTTCGCTGGCCACGACGATACTTCCCTTCATATTACATTGTCTTCAACGACACCCGGAGATCCCATTTAATCGATAGCCTACTGGAGCTTTAAAATGGGGGAAATGGTTAAGTAAAATCCCTTCTCTAATATAACAGTTTATGAGATGACGGTGATTTAGTATTATATAGGGGAACAAGAAACAGTTACATTTGTGAAAGTGTGTGTGCCAATTACTGACCCACTGCAAGTTAAAAGCCTCTGCTCGTACAGAGATGGCAGGTAAGGTGGGTCGGTGATTACAGTATTTATATTAATTATAAGTCTTTGCCATCATCATCTGCCGGTCAATTCAGTAAAAGTCACCATATTTTTTTTTTCTATAATCCTAATCTGTACAACAAAAACATACAAAACGTCTGCGAAACTGCAAAACAGTTTGTCGGCAGTTAACAATTTTTTATTGTCAATCTAAGTGTTTAAAAGCGTTTCGTGAATAAAAACAAAGTAATAATAAAATAAAATACAAGGTAAGGCAACAAAAGAAGGAAATTTTAAACCTTTATAATATATGAACAGACGTCAGCAGATCAAGTGACTCCAAATGACATTGTCTATCATTAGTATATAATATATATACTTATGATAAAAGTTCAAAGTCGCATCAATTTCATTAACATCTTCATGTCGTAATTTTTACAGAATAATACTGTACTTTCTTCTTGACGAATCTTCTTATCTTCTTATCTTAATTCATCCAAGATGTACTACGAAAGTAAATATTGATTTGAATAAGCTTCATTACTAGTAACCAGATCATGTACATAATCTCGCGCATGACAGGCGAGGCCATAGACACTGGGTTATCAAGTTTTATAAGTTACTTTTAGTTTTAACATTTTGAAAGGTCATAGCTTTAATTTTGTACGTACCTGTTCATTCCTAGTTTATCAAGGAAAACCATATTAATTGCGCAAATAGAGTGGCTCGCTAGTCGGAGCCGAGTGGCCGACGAAGGGTCGCGGCCGACGGATATTTGATTTTGATCCCGCCCTATACACGCGGCCTGTTTGTGTAGCTCTAGGGCTGCCAACACTCGGCGCACAGGGCTGTAGGTATTTGTAAGTATAGCTGGGTTTTAAAAGTATGGATGTCTGTCTGTCATGGTTAACTTTACCAAAGAAAAAACTTTAGTGTGTTGCCTAGGTTTCATCAGATTATTCTTAGTTCTAGTTTCTAATCAAAAATCAAAATCAAAAGTTAGGCAAGGGTTAGGTTTATTCAAATTAGGCAGAGGATCAGCACTTTTTGAACGTCAAAGTTACATAAGACAGTCCCCCAAAAAGCCCACCCTTCGCCACTTCCTAGTGTTCGTATTTAAATGTTCTGGACAATATACACTTGGGAGTAACTAAATTGGGCACTTCCTTTTCTACATATACAAGTCAATAAGTATTTTAGACAATTTGATATCTGAACCTTATACGGCCTCAAAGTTTATTTGATAACTTTTACTATGTGTATTAACCTTATAGACGATGATGTCTCGAATCGGTTCGTTTTATAAGATTAAAATTAATAACAATAATGCGTTAAAAAAGCAAGAGGCTCGATATATTTGCTTCTCATTGTAGTTAGTTATTCATAATCTGAATAACTACCTTACTTAATCAAGGTACCTTTAAACGTTTAAACCACAGCGAAAAAGGTTTATTTTGTTTGTTTAAAAATCAGGTTCAACGTGCAGTGGTGGTTCAGTGTCAATAAACAAAAAATGTGCTTACGTGAGTTTAGGGCGTCTCATGGGAGGGAGAATTTACTGACCCTTGGGTCCAACCCGCAGACCTGCATTATGTACGGACGGGGCCCGTAATCGTCCCCGTCGTTTATTATTTTAATGGAACTCATTTAATAATATTGGAGCCTTAAAATTAATTACGTAAACAAAAGCAAACATTGAAGATTCCCGCCAATTTTATGTCACTTGTCAAGTAATGACTTAACTTTGGTTTTCTTTTTTACGACGTCAATATTATTTCAGCCAGTGACTTTGCTACCTTTCTAAGAAGTATGTATGCTTTAAAATGAGACTGGCATGAGACAAAAAAATATGTTTTTTTTTCTTTCGTTTTTTATTGTATGGCATCCTATTATAAATGCCAATACTTCTCTGTTCAGATCAGAAAAAGTTTAGAGATTAGAGGTTATATTATTTGATTATATTTGCATTATTATTTTAATGAAAGACGTTATTAATGTGTTACTAGCACCTATTTAACGATTCCAAACTAAGGCCAAGTACATTTCTGTCTTAGTAGTTATCGCCAAAACTCGTCGAACATCATCAAAATGACCAATTTATTAGGTAGTGTTGTATTTAATTCGTAATTTAATCGGTAGGTTGGTTGGGCGAGCGCCGGGCACTCCGGGCAGACATCACTGCGGCGCGGCGCGCGGTTGCATAACGCCCGTACTCCCCACCCGAGGGATCCACGGACACATTGGCTAACAAGGAACCTAAATTCAATTAAGGCAGTTAATTTAATCCGCTTTGTGTGTCAACACCACCCTCGCGGACCTATGATTAATCCTATATATTCAACTATTTTAATGTATTTTAAGGAGTTGGTGTTTTGCTAATTCTACGGTTGTGTGAGGTGATTGGGATCGAAAGAAGATTTCTTATTAAAAACTAACCTGAATAAATTGATACTTGGTAGCAATTTTTTAAAATCCAACATCACACCTGTCTTCTTAAAAAGGTTACCTCTGGTGGTAATTGTTACTAAGTATTTCATAGTTACAATTCATTTAATTAACATCATCGTCGTTTACAGTAATATCAAAATGTTGACTGTTTTCTGCTGTAGAAGTAAATTCAGTTTTCTTGTCCCGTTAATACTAGTGAAATACTTCAATATGTTTAGTCTTTGAATATTTACTCACCTACTTTTATCAAAAGTTTAGTGTGTTTAACTGACGACTTTCAGCAAAAAATGCCCACCGACAACTTAAAGCCTTAAAGAGTAAAATTAAAAAAAGTCTCATCTCTTAACTCCACCGATTTATGGCTAGCTGTATGAATGGCACGTGAAGCATTTTCAGGGGTCATCGTCCAGCGGTAGGTGTACCTACTATAGGGATGTAGGTTAGAGATCCGCTTCATCTGCGAATATGGCTTCTAAAGAGCTGTATTACATAGTATTCACGGGCTGTCTTAGGGTTTTTCTGTATATTATGTACCTACTTTCTACGTTGTACCATTTAATGACAATTTTATTTATTATTTGTATGGTGTATGGTGGAAAGGACATCGATGCAGAAACCTGTATAATACCTATAAATACAATCAGTACATGATTCCGATACCATGATTTTTAGATGTTTCTTAGTCTAAAAACTATTAAAACTCATAAAAAATCACTAATCATTAAAATTCTAACCCAACGAGATGTTTAAATAAAAACTAAATAATTTATTTTAAGCATTAATAACCTAATTTTGCTAAATACAAATAATGTTTTGATGCCATATAAGCGTACAAAATACTTGTTTTCGATTGTTACGGATTTTCACGACACAAAATGTTGATAAACCCATATCTGAGACATTTGAATAATCAACTATGTTAAATAATAGCAGTAAAAACGCGGCGTCACGGTCGGCGGTCGGTTCGTCAGTCCGGCGTTTCTTGTACGGGCCGGACAGGATTTTCCACTCCGCCCGGCCGCATTTGTGCGTACTACGCACAAGGGAACTCCATTTGCCAACAAAAAATATGTAGTGAAAAGGGCAGGATCGCCTTGTGTGCTGTACAATTCTAAGCGAATTCCAAAACACGAGCCGATGGGAAATATATTAGGTGAGCGCGCCTCTCAACAGTGCCGAATATATAGGATGGAAATAAATAATGGCGGTGGTCGTGGACGAGCTCCGATCGAATCCGTTCGCACCCTGTATGTCGACATGATATATGAACATGGATGGACTTGATCTTGAAATTAAATCTATTGTTGCCATAGGGAAAATGTGTGCACAAGCGAGTGTTTTTCAAACAGTGAATATTATTCTTAACATCGTCGTGTTACGGATTTTTCCTAAGACTGTTGTTAATTGTGATTTTAACTGTGAACGTTTGAATGAAAGTGAAAATTAATGGTTTGTTACTGAATATTGATTATTGATTAAGCAAATAAATATATCTTTATCTTTATCTTTATCTTTAAGTTTTACTAGAAGACACTAACTCCGGTAACAGGACGACCGCAGTTCTATTGTTTCTGTGTGATTGGTAAACCCTTGGGCTTTAGTGGGGAGATTGTATTACTTAGTTACATTTGATCTGAAGCTTTAATGCATAAATTAACCACATAAAAATTAATAGTTTTTATACGGTCCAAGCACTTGAGTGGAAAAAAGTAATATGCATCTTTTATTTCCTCTTACTGTGATTATTTATTTATTTATTTAATACTTCAAGCACAAAAATGTACCTACATAGGCGGACTAAGTGCCTTAGGCATTTTCTACCAGTCAACCTTTAGGTCATGCAGAGACCAACAGTGGTAGGTGCAATTCTGTAAGAAATACTTATTACTTATTTAATACTTTTTAGAACATTGATAAATATATAAGTTAAATATTACTTTATCAAAGAGTTCATGAAAAGAATTTCATGAACTCTTGATAAAGTAATATTTTCATTTCTCGTAATGTACTCATTAAAATTTTGTAAAAATATAATATTTTCAAGACATTTTTGATGCTAAAATATTATTAATTTTCTACAAGAAAATGCAACAAAAAGTGTTATTAAAAACTTATCGTGTTTGAGGAAGGAAGATGTTTTTGTAAAGAAATATTAATTAACATGAAAGGAAATGTTTTACTATTTTATGGCAGTACTAAAGGAGAAGAAGCAGTGAAATGAGTTACATTTTTTAATTAAGGAACATATTAACCTAAAAACATTTTCATTCAAAACTTGAATAGGAAATTCTACAATTTTTCATGCCTCAATAATTTTTAAAGTTCCAATGTGCTGTGGCAGTAATTTACAAAAATATAAAAAAATAATAATACCCAATCAAAGTGCATACTGCATGTTAATGATGGTTTCAAATCCTACTAATATTATAAACGCGAAAGTTTGTGAGTATGGATAGATGGATGGATGGATTTTTGTTATTCTTTCACGTAAAAACTACTGAATAGATTTTAACAAAATTTGGTATGGAGTTAGCTGGCACGCTGGATTAACACAAAAGCTACTTTTATCCCTGTATTCCCACGGGAAAGGGACCTACGCGGGTAAAACCGCGGGGCGTCTGCTAGTAAATATTTAAAATTAGAATAAACTGACATGGCGACGATTTCTCTTGTTTTGTCTTTCATTCATCACTTATATTAATAGGATCAGACTACTGCGGCTGGTGAATCCGGGTCATTTAAATCCATGGCCTAGTCACTGCAAAGATGGGCATAAAATTTTCTAGAATCGTCGTCTATCGTGGAAGGCGCAATTTCCCATCATCCCAGTGAGAAGTGTAGGATCGGAACACCCCGCGGTGGTTTTAACTCAGTAAGAGTCTGATAGACCCCTCCGCTAGCCCCAGGGCGAGGGACTTCCATGAGAATTTTCCACCCCGAAAATAAAGGGAAGTGAACCAGGATGTTACTCGTTTGCTATTTCATTTGAAGAAGTCAGAGAACTTTATTGTTATAAGACTTGACTTCATAAAAATTCTACGAACAATTATTACAAAACACTTAGGACTATTATAAACACGCAAAAAACAAAAACAAAAGAATTATAGTGCATCAAAACATTCAACGCTGCAACGGGAAAAGAGTTGATTTTCTGGCCTAGAGATAAGCTTGTATTGAATAATCGACCACCCTCTTGGCGATGTCCCGCAATAGGCTAAATTTTCCGAATTGTACAAAACCTGCAACCTACTCAATGTAAGACAGCAATTTATACTTCGCACAATTTTATTGCAACACTTAAAAACACCTTATATAAAAATAAACAGACGACGCAAAAATAATATCTGCTCTACGCCGTCAGTCCGAAAAAAGTTGATAAAAAAATTCTTCCCTTATCTTGGTCCGTCACTATATAATAAAATCATTGAAAAACAACCAATATACGGATCTACTATATTTGTCTGTAAGAAGACCGTCCGCTTGTTCCTATCCACTCTCAATTACGAAGAAACCGAAGACTTTCTGAAGTAACCATTCACACCAACATATTGGTGACATTCATACCACTAACTCTCTCTCAACATACACTAGACACACACATAACTCCCTAACATACACACACACACACACACACACACACACACACACACACGAAATTTACCAATTTTTAATGTCTTTCATTTTTCTTTATTTTTCTGCTTGCATGTTATTGTTACTAGGATAATATACCTAATAATAAAATGTACTACGTCATGTGCCACATAAGACCCTATATGTATATTGTATAATCGGGATCGGTCCTGTCTCTCCTAAGCACAGGCTACTCAGTAGCCTATATAGGAGTACAGCGCTTCACCCGCTTACTAGATTTTGTATTACTCTCATGTGCCAATGTATCCATTCTATAATCTGGTCCTTGTAAACAATAAATAAATTTATTATTATTTATTTATTTTATTTTTTTCTTTTTCGCAAAATGTCGCATGATGTCACTAGCCAGTACAGTTTATACTAGATAATAACGTTAAAAGCCTCCTCTCCTCAACTTTAATGCGCTTAATCTAAGCAGTTTTCCATAAGTTTGAAAAAAGAAAAAATATGATGAGGGACCGAAAATAAAATTTTGTCAAAGAGCCTATACCCCCTATGCCTATTCCCTAGCTTTAGTGTTTCCTCAAAAACAAGCCTCGTGCAACCGGGACATAAAAGACAAAAATACGACCAAAAAGGTGAGTGCCGATATGTAACGCAAGGACGGGCGCTTCTCTTCTTTGGCAGAAGTTTTAAAAAGAATGAAAGGTGTTCGTCGCTATTATTGTGGACTACAATGGGCCGGGTAAACAAACGCTCCCCAGCTAGTACGCACTTTACTCTTGTATGACTTTTACTTCTTTAGATAGCCTGTATAAGATCTACATATCTGTCACTTGCAGGTGTTTCTATTTAATATGCTAATGAGCACTTAATATTTTGTGAAGTTCAAAGTGATTCTTCATTTTAATTACTTAGTCATTTACTTCAGGTACAGTATCGCTAAAATATTTTATGAAAAAAAATCTTGTAATTGCCTCTGTAAAAACTTTAAAAAGTGATGTTTTCATGCACTTTATCACAGCCCTATTTAATGAACCTGTCGTTAAAATGTATTACGCAGGTAATTCACCTCTGGGGACAAAGTGTCGTCCTCACCAATTAAATTTTAATTGCGACGGCTTGCCAAAATGCCAAACTTTTAATACGTAGCAGCGATTAATTAAAAATGTATTACTAATGAAATTTAAGTTTTCGAAAGGCAAGAGCGAAGAGAGCCGAGCGTCTTGGAATTTCATATACTCGTTAGAATGTCGAGATTGAGCGGGCTGAAGATTCATTTCACTGTAAAACTTCATTTTGAATCAGATTGCTGGAGCAGTGAATGCGTTTTTGAAATATTTTTATCGTCATTTCATTATTTCGCAGACAGAAACTTCTCTGGATTTTCCGATGCATATTATTAAGATTATTTTGCAGAGTAAATGGGAATGTTAAAAATGGCGTAAGAAAAATATAACTGGCAAGACTACTATAGCTTAATCACGACGTAAACTTTTAGAGTGGGTATAATGAAAGTTATTACTATATTTAAGCGCGGTGGGTCAATGCTAATGAACGCTTATCACTTGACAGACATACCCTCCACAATCTACTGTAACAATGTCTTGTTGCGTATAACTACAGACATCAGTTTTGCAACGCTACAATAAATTAAGATTACCCCTAATTAAACCCTAACGGTAATTACCTTAATAAAATTAAGAGACGAAGCTTAACAAACTCTGCTAATTTCAATTGTCCACTTGTAATCTTTTGAAGCGGGAGTATCTCTGTTCGGGCCGTATCCGGCGCGCGGCCGCTACTTTCGCACTCTGGCGGACGCGCAGAGTTTAACCTAATTTGATTGTAGACTGAATAGTGAAGGTCTGGACCTTCGCGGAGTAGAGTAGTGGGTTTAGGTCGCTCGTCTTCCTTTGTGAGATGTGGGGCAAGGTAAACAACAGACACAAGGGAAGAAATGTATGTGTCGTGACTCTCGCGAGCGCAAGCCTATTTTGTTCTTATCTATGTAGGGAGTTAATTATCTTCGTTTTTTTAGGTACATACATTATTGGCCGAAATGTAGCTCAATTTGTTCAAGCTCAAGTTACAATCCTTTGGATTTCATTGTTTTGGGGTTTTCATTTTCCAAAGAACGCATTCAGAAAAGTATTTTCCTCAAATATTGTTTTGTCTGCCCAACAACACTTTAATTAATCAACAGAGTAACTACCCAAAAAGCTTTTGTTATCAGTAAGTACGAGCAAACATTAATAAAGAAACTACATTAGATAGAAGCGGAGGCACGAGGAGCGAACAACAACAATGGAGGAGCTAATAAATAAATAAATAGGAAAGTTAATAATATAAATGATTTATTGAAGTGATAGCGGGGAGGGTACGGACAGGGCATAGGGTACAGGGTGGGGGTCGATCAGGCCTCTAATATTGAATAAGTTGCGATGTCGAAGTTTCTCGCGAAACATCATATTATTACTTAGATGGCGCGATGTACACGGAATTTTGATTGTTTTATTACAACGGGTAAGACGTAATCACGGTGTTACTTTTGTAAATGGTTCTCAATTCAACCTTAACCCTGTACCCATAAATGTACTACATAAATCGAATGTTTTTGAGAATATTAATATCTCCCAAAGTTTTTCTTACGTACCTAACTGTTTTGTCATATGTATAGATTAACTGGTTACATACAATTTTGAGAATTAAATAAATTATTAGTTGGTTTATTGATTCATCTTAACAGAGTAAGCTCAAACGAGTCTTTTCCGACTGGTCGACCCTTCACGTAACCAGAGGTGTTGACTTATTCTTTGACCAAAGAATTGGTATTCCCATCCAACGTGGCAGCGCTGCCAGTCTTCTGGGCACGTTTCCAGATGACAGCGATGGCGAGGGGTTTTTTTGACAATGTCCCGGTTTTGTATTCCCCCATTTGTATTTTATGATTATAATGTTTATACTTTTGGTGTATATATTGAATTAATTTTAATTATGTTTATTGTGTAGTTTTAATTTTATATTAATAAAAACCCCTTTTCAAAAATAAGATGGAAAAGAATAGTAATCTTTAATTTCTCAAAGTACAAAAAAAAAATTATATGGATGTACACAATTACATCACAAAGCTTTAATAACTGCATATTACTTGTACCTATATATTTTGGTATATAAGCAACCGTATTATTCAATGATCATAATAAGTTTCTATTTTAAATTTAAACTCTATTAATGTCATTTCTTATGACTAAAGTTCGCTATCATCTAATACATAAAAGGAAATTGAATTTCCTTGCAAACTATAACTTACTCAGCGCAGTATCATACTCATAATATCTGAATATTCATATACTTAGGTAGCGTGATAAAAGTCGTTGTGCGAACCGAATGGTGTCTAGACTAAATAAATAATTTTACAGACAGATAATGTTTTTCAATTTTATCAAATTACTTACCTTGGAATAAAAAGTTTTGCGGTGAGACTCCCAATACTAGGATTAAAATGACGAGATACTTTAAGTAGCTTACGATTTTTTTTACCATAGAGGTTTTTTTTTTCTAATAAAAAAATAAAATACATAATAAATGGTAATCTGCCGTAAAACCCACAAGTTCTTGACCTGTTTTCAGTGACATCTTCTAACATATAAAATTCCCGTGTCTCAGTGACATAGGAAGTAACCTAATAAAAACTGAAGAAAACTATAAAATTGATTCTAAAGCGTAAGGAAGTTGTCCAGAGCAACTAGTAGTTCAATAAAGTTGCATAATATGATGAAATAACCTTCGAAGACATAGAAAATACAGTAGTTATATTCACATTGTAATTTATGTAAATCGGTACCATTGCTGATAAAATCTGAGTTTGCGCTCAACCAGGGGCAGCCCTAAGATCGCAAAAACTAGTAAAAGTCCCCACATAATAAACATTACAAATAGCATCTAATTGAAACCATTAAGCGATCAAGATGCATCGATAAGTGACTAATACCATGCTTTAGTAACAATCGCTGTATCCCTATCTCTGGTCGGACACGTAACTGGGTCGCGGGCTGCGGGGCCGGGGGGTTCGGGTGGTGTTTGGGGCGCTAGGGGGCGCCACGGGAGCGGACTCGTAGTTTTTGTACGTACGCGTCGGACCGGCGATCCGGCTTACTTGCTATACGCTCTCTCGCCGCCTTGAAGAGAGAACATCACACGTACCTCCACGCACGACTCTCAGGAAATGGAAACTTTTTTTTTTTGTTTTTAGTCCGATTTTCACGTGCGGCTTTTACTACGAATGCAGAACTTGATGTTTGCTTGTGTTTTTCCAAACCTGTTTTCCTATGCAGGAGGGAAAGGTTCATATTGGTTGTACTTACGTTTTGTATTTGATTCATTTTTGTGAAATGCCTCCCGAACTCCCATAAGTCAACACCAAACTTTAGCGCCCAGTTTTTGACTCTGTAACAAAAAAAATACATTTCTAATCAAGGTTTACAGGGCTTTAATTCCAATATTTTAAGAATAAAACAAACGGTACAAAATAAAGGGAACAAATTCGAGTGATTCGCTGAAAAAAATTAAACATTTATCATAAGTCTGTGACGGGGAAGTAAATGTGATCGGGGAAACAGGTTAAGCATTTTTTTCCACTTCGTCAAGCACCCCTCACTTGGTAGGAGCTCACTCGTACAATTTATATTTATCGCAACAACGTACAAATGTATAACATTGTCACAGGATGAGGCCAATTTAATGAATGTCTCGATACCTGGCACCGGGGTCGCGTCGTGACACAAAATATATTAATAGCTACCATTAATATAGGGTTTTTATTATATACTCCTACACACTCGAATCTTTTGAATGGGATCGATTATTATTATTATTAAATGAAATACTTTGTTATTTAAGAACTCACAAGCTTTGAAAGGATTTATTCAGAAAATATATGAGTAGGTAATGTAATATGAAATTAATATTAGGTGTGTACTTACTTAAGTACTTACAAATTAAAATCTTAATTACTGTATTCCCCAAAAGGTTAGGCAGAGGTGTAACAAAAGTATATCCATACTAGCTGTTACCAGCGGCTTCGCCCGCTACAACTCGAAAAATTTCCCACGCGAAGATATAATCGGAATTAAAAACTATCCTATGTGTTAATCTAGGTTATAAACTATCTGTGTACTAAATTGTATTCAAATCCGTTCAGTAGTTTTTGCGTGAAAGACTGCCGACAAATTGCATTGCAGTTTGGTAGATGCTATGTTTTGTTATAAGACTGTAACGTTGTTATTAAAAAAAAAAAAGATTTGGCATAGGTAAACTTTATGTGGAAAAAGAGTGGAGAAAGCTTAAATGAAAAATTTCGGCTACTAAGCCATCACTTGCACAAATTAATTAGTATTTAAAGAACGTGTTATGTATGCAGCTGCATTTTCATCGCGCTCATGTCAAACACAAAAGGTATAAATCCGCACTAAAATCGGTATATATTCGTTTGGGAGCTACAATGCCACATACCATCAATCAAACATACACACCAAACATCAAACTTACACCTCTATTTGGTCGGGGGTTAAAAACAAAGGCTTAACTTTAAAACGACAGGTTAGCAATAACGTAACCATTAAGTAAGTAGCTAGTGTAGTTTTTTATTTTAAGGAAATATGAATGACCACTAACGATAAAAGTGTTAATATATGCATTGAGGTTAGCATTCGCTCGAAAATGAAAAGGAACGATTAATATAAGTCGTGAGAGCCCATTCAGCTTCAGAAATAGCATAGGCATTGCTATTTTAAAAATACTACACGTGCTAGTCCGTATCTCTTTCATCCAAACTGGGCCATAGTACATTTGCATGGACTTAATGTAGCTCAGTTTTATTTGAATCAAGAACGATTTACTACACCCATTTACATTTTTACACTAACGGATTTACTAGTTGCTAAGAGTAGCTACTTTTGTAGCCAACTGCGTGATTGAGTTTTTACAGGGAACGAAAGTATTTCGAAAATTCTACAAGTATTGCTGCGTGCAAGAATGAAATGAAGTTTAAAGAATATTATGTACCTAGAATAAGAATAATCGTAATGTGCGTTGGTACAGTTTTATAATGCCAATTATAAAATTATTTCGAGTATGTGACTGTTAAGTATTTCGAATATGAAAACGTAACCTTAAAGATATTTTAAGGCTAAGGGAAGGTTCAAATCTGACGGAACATGCCCCGAGCGTTTGCGTCAATGTACGCTCGACGCACTAACGTATCGTCGGTTGAGTGTGAACGGTCAAGTGTTTTTCTATACATTTGTCTGTTCTGGCGTTACGCGACCGATAATACGCGACGCATGTTCCGTCAGATATGAACCTTCCCTTAGACTCTTTAAACAATTTTCAGATTAAACGTTTAAGACACCTAATCCATATCATACAATTAAACGTACGACATCAGGAGGACGTACACATATTTATTTGAATATTTTTGATTCGATTGGCTGAGTTCAGTTTATAGCAAACTAGCACTCTGCTCGCGACTTCATCCGCCTGAATTTCGTACTTAATAATCCTCTTAACCCCTCTTAGTTTTGAAAATAAAATATAGCTTACAACCCACAAACAATGTGGCTTTCTATTAGTAAAAGAATTTTAAAAATCGTTTCAGTCAATCGCAGAGATTACCATCTACAACGTCACACACTTACAAACTTTACCTCTTCATAATATCAGCGTAGATAATATTATAATCACTCGATATTGACCATCCATTGGACAATGCCGGGTGAAGTAGTGAACGTATGACATATGTTGGGTTCCACCGGCCGAGTTGCGCCAACGTCGTACGAGCATAGCTCAGCCGATGCCGGATTAGGTGTAGGTCCGCCTCCGGTAGATACTGACTTAAAAAATCCAATCTACGTGGAGGAAATTCCAATTTTTCTTACATAATGAAACTACTTTTCCTTCCTTCACCATTTAGTCGAGCTTATACCAGTCTATCTATGCAGGATTATCCCTGTCCTTAGCAGACTTGTGATGAGAAATCGATGGAAATGCGCTGCACCGAAATGAAGAACGAGTAGACGACGACGTCTAGACTTTATGCCATAAACCCTCAGCTTCGTTAGATTAGAATAACTTTAAATCGTTTATATTTTGAAAGTGAACACTCTTAACTCTAAAGAGCTTATTTCAAAAGAAAACGCTTTATCTATCCTTTTTGGGGTTTCTGAACCTTGAATATATTGTCGCAATCTTTTATCACTGATATGGAAAAAGTAACCGGGAAGAAAATAATAAGGGTTTTGACTTCCCTGTAGATAGGTAATGGAGTGATTTTTTTATGTACTTTATCAAAATGTCTTCGGAGTCGTTTGCAATGTTTTCTGCTGTACCCTTCGCGTTTCTTTTATCATTCCTTTTCTGACCGTATCATGTCGCTATCTATTTTTAAAAGATCACGTTGTGATAACATTTATAAGTAATAATAAAGGAAATGTAAGAGACGAGAACGGTTCAGTGAATTTTTGGACAAAACTTCGTTGTTATTTCCTTATTCCGTTTCGTTTAATTCAAGTTCTTCCACAATGTCCTCATTAGCAATCAGGGAATGTTTCGCGGCCATTGTTCGCTAAAGTTCGGCCGTCACCGGCACCGGTTCGGAATTTAGAATTATTTAAAACGTTCGTTTCGGTAGCCGGCAGGTGCGCGCCATGCAGCCGGCACCGTCTCTGTGCCGTTACCGGGGCACGAGAAGCTTCCAGCATCTTCAACTAATCACTTTTAAGACTGTTATGAATGTCCTGCCTTTTTTTAAGGAAGCTAATGATAGAAATACACGTCTATTTGTTGCCATGGCTTAAACAACAGGTTCTATAATAATATAATGTATAATAATAATAGTATTCCACAACTTTTCACACAATGCCATTTAGTCCCAAGTTAAGCTTGAAAGCTTGTGTTATGGGTACTAAATCGCTGATAAACATACTTATATATTTCTAAATATATACATATTATAGATAAATTACACCCAGACACAGAACAAATGATCATGCTCATCACACAAACATTTGTCCTGGGTGGGAATCGAACCCATGACCTCCGGCATAGCAGCCAGGGTCACTAACTACTAGACCAACAGGCCAGTCAAGTCTATGATTTCATTTCGCATTTTCTTAACTCACAAGAAACAGTGGTTTGTACCTACTTATGTTTTCTATTAGAACTATGCAATTAGTTTGCAAAACGGAGAAAAGGGTCTTAACACTGCAGTGATCCGCTTAAAATATCTTGTTACTGTAATCGGTTTAACCCTGGCGCTGAGCATAGGGTTTCGGCCGGGGCGGGGGGCGAAGGTAAACCGATTTACGTTTCACCTGAATTTAATATCATTCCTTTGCGTATGACAAATTTCTGTTTAAAATACTGGAACTTAGTGAAACGTGGGAAAATTGAACCGAAGCAACCGGCGACATCAAAGCGACGTTTTAAATTACTTATCTAATTTATGATTGCTGTTTAATTAGGGTTGATCGTACCGGGGACCTCTTAATTTATTATGATTAAACAAGAAATGATTGTGTTACAGGAACGAGTGTCGAGACCTGAGGTAAATTCTCACCCTCCGTATTTTGCAGGAAGTGTTGAAAAGATATTGTTATGAACGCTTAAATCTCTTTGAATATTAAAGCGATCGATTCGAATAAGGAACGGAGGCATTCAGCTGAGTGTCAAAGTAAATTAATTAGAGATAGAAACCGATGATATCTCGGTTGCAGCGAGTCGATAACGGTTGTTTTATTAATCAGCGTCGGCGAGTGCTGGTAGACAGGGTGTCAGACGCGCTGCGTCCTTACGTAAGGCAGCCTCCGACTCCGTAGTACGAGCGGCGTCCCCGCTCCCCGCTCCCCGCGCCCCCCGCCGGCCCCCGGGCCCCTCACCCCGCTCTAGATCAATACCGGAGCCGGCGCCTTTGACATGTGCCCCGCGCCGCGTGCCGCTCGCGCTCTGCAAATATTTACGTTGTGGAAACAGATCATAACTAGTTTCATTTGCCTGTTTGTACGCCACCCGCAACACACCAGCCACAATAAAAAAACAATTTAATTGACAAACGACTGATTTATGTCTCAATTAGTTTTGCTTGATTGCTTCCTTATTATTCTACTTTCTAGTTGTTTATTAAGTTTTTAGCTTTAGCTCGTATTCACGTATCGCTAAACGTAATTTAATGGCTACAATTTTAATTCAGATTTAGCAGTTTTATGGCTCAGTCAGTTTTAACTAAAACGGTGATACCGCATGTGGTGCTGGCCAATCATTGATAAGCCACAATCCACCAGATTAAATAATCCAAATTAATTTCTACTCTGAATTAACTACATTAACGTTAAACGGACAGGTTTCATTTAAATTTTCAGGTGTTGCAAATGATAACATGAAGTTTGTTTTTATTTAAGCTTTAAAACCTCCCCTTAACTACGTTTTTATTCAAAACTGGACGAGGGATTGTATAAAAACAAGCATTTTGTAACTTAGAGTAATTTATAAAATTAAGTTATTTTTTATAAATCACTTCAGACTACCTGAAGTGGTTTATAAAAATAACTTAATTTTTGTAATATAAATTAACTAGAACAGAAAAATATTCATCGTGTACCCACATTTAATGTCGCATTCGGTACACAGTGCAAGGACAGCGTAGCACATTGAATGCTACGCGAGATGCTACGACTGCTACGAGCCTACGCCGCTTGTGCAAATTGTCTACGCTTCTACGAAATAGTTAATTGAGTCACGATTGTAACTGGCACCGACTTTAATACCGTCATTAAAGGTTACATAACTAGTAATTAGTGCTTTTATGGTAAAGCAATTCTTTTCTTCTATATGTATTGTTACCATACGTTAGTTTATTGAAACTGTATATTGAATTAGAATGACGGTAGGTACTACAAAATTCTATTGGTTGGCAATTTTTAAAGTTTCCAATTCTATTGGCTAGGTGAATGGATTTTTTCGAAAGGTTGGTGTTGATATACTTATTTCTAAAAAACTGTCCCTTGTGTTCAATGTTTGCAACTTTACCAAAAATACGAAGTCTTTTTACAACCTTACGGGAAAATCTGGGGCTTCCATTTTCAGGAGTCTAATTGAATCGTATTGTTAAGCAGTGAATATCTACTGTTTCCAACTTTTCACTTCCGCAAATTACTACTTGATCACTACGGTTGTCAAAAGGATTGGTGATCATAGTGAGCAGCAGATACTTCTTACTGACATAATAGTATCATATTTTATATAATTTTTGTCTCGCAAAGGCCTTTTTTTATTTAGTTATTTGTATTTTTATTCTTCTTTTTTTATATTATCCTTCCTTGTTTATGTGTTTGTTTTGGATGCTTTTTTAATGTTTTATTTCCTGTGCGTCAAAATTAATGGTTCCCTTTCTTCCATGACGTAGAATACCTGAACACAATATTATAGAATTCGATCAAAATTTTATAGCTTCTATAAGTCATGTTAAACTCGTCGTTAATGGGATTTCTGGAAAAGGTGTCATAGTTTTGCCAATATCACGTAGGCACCAGGATAGGCTATCATACGGCGGAGACTAAATCAGTGAATTGTTTATATAGGATGGTGAAGAGTGAGAAAATATAATACCAAAAATGTTTAAAGATTTCTAATGTAGCCCAGAGAAAAAAAAAGGAAGAGAAGTTATGCGAATAAATTTATTTTTTCGAAAACAATCAATATTTAATTTAATTCCAAGAAATTGATGGGAAAACTGATAAAATGAGCCACGAAGGGCATTTATTATTTTTTGATAAACCTTAGTGTTTAGTATGCTATTTCTAGAATTATACCATTTCTTAAGTTAGAACTGGTCCCATAAGACCAAAGCACTTAGTAGGAGCGAACTCAAAACTACAACATTTGCGCGTTTTTCCGTCGCAATGTTTAAAACTACTGGACAAGTTTTAATGGAACTTTCATTTATATTATCCTTAAGAGCTCTGAACCAGGCTATATAATTACGCTATGTCTAGACAAAGTTTTGCGATCAATCTCGCGAACTAGCCGAGGGGCGACACAGCTTTTTATGATTATTTTATAATCAGTAAGCAAAGATAGCAAGTTATCGTACTATGGAGGAAGACTTAATTAGGTAAGACTTTAATGGCGTCCATTTTTCTTCTTCTGTGTCCTCAATGGATTTGACAGAAGTGTTTTTATAGCACACACCTTTCGCTAGTTTTATTCAAACCCCAATGCTGCGAGCCCATTAATAAATAATTTATTTGTACGAAATACAAGGATATTAAAGAAATTTTGTCATAAAAATAATTTGTACAATCGTGACAAAAATTCAAGGTCGAACGACTGACTTCTAAACTAGGCAATATGTCTGTATCTTAGAAGCCATTGCCATGAATCAGTGTCGAATCCAGACTCCGGGCTGCTACTACTCGTAAGAAATTCTAGATGAAAACATCTAGTAACAATTTGCCGATCAATAAATCGAACCGAGGACCTCATGTTTAGCGCTTGTGACCACTAGACAACGAGACAGTTCTTCTTCTGTTTTCTATATTAATTAACTGTGTATTTTTTTTTACATGTTAGTCGGACGACTATTTTGTTTTTTAGGTTTCACTTGACTGATGTGTGATGAGCACGATAATTTTTTCTGTGTCTGGGTGTAATTTATCTACATATAATATGTATGTATTTAGAAATATATAAATAAGTTTATCAGCTGTTTAGTACTCATAACACAAGCTCTCAAGCTTAACTTGGGGCTAAATGGCGTTGTGTGAAAAGTTGTGGATTATTTATTTATTTTATTTTATTGTTCGGTTTTGACTCAAGCTTCATTGACATTAATACAATATAAGATGAAGAGCTGCCTCGTCGGTCTACTGGTCACAAGGGCCACTTTTGAGCATAATGGGTTGCATAACCCGGTCGGGCAAATGTTATTGTGTATTTACATCTGGAATTCTCAGTAGCAGCCCGGGTTCTGTATTGCTGCCCGGTTGACACTGCGGGACTGAAATATGGCTCATTAAATTAAAAAAATAAATCTGGTGAATTCTTTAGAAAGGTCAGTACCGTACGTACGCAACCGGTGTGTGTTTATGACAGCAGGTACAGGTATGAATGTAAAGGAAGCGAAAGAAGTAGGTATGTAAGAATCGTAGCAGATTACGCTCTGTACTTTCTGCCTACCCGCATAGGAAAAGGCGTGAATTTATGTGTGTATGTATGTGCTTATTTTTTCTTTAATTAAATGGCTTTGGCATTTACAAAATCTCCCTCCCCGTAGAGCAAAATGCCGAAAAACAGTCTGGGGTCATAGTCTCTTTACACTAACTTCCCTTCTCAAATCTTCTGCAATTAGAACGGCTAGTGTAGGGGTCAAGGTCAGGTCGAAATTCATTTCAAGGATCAGGGTGATTGTGGGGAACAAACAAACTTACATAACTATTTGGTGAACTGTCGGTACGTTGCGTAACTGTCCATGGGTTTAGATAGATACATTTTTATCTTTCAAAATGATTTATGATGTTTTCCAATGTTCTATAGTAGCGTGTTAACAGCTTAAGGTTAAGGGTTAACTTTTAGTATTTAATCATATTAGTACTAACTTTTAGGTTCTATGTGTATATATACTGTCACCTGTAATACAGTGTATAGGTACTAGCACAGAAGACAGGGCTAACCAATCATTTTAACGAAAACATATGTCTATAAAGATTTATTGTTATTATTATTATTGTAAAGGATTTATCTAAAAACATATTACCACATTATAAATATTAATACAGTAGGACGGCGCCTTTGATCTCTGGAATGACGCCGACAACTTCTACACGTGTTAGACTTGAATAATACCTCCCACACTACGAACATTGGTTTGTTCGCAGTGCGGGAGCGGCTTTCCCGCGTCTCGCCCCTCACACCCCACATTATTGCCCTGTCTAGATAGCTTCGTCGGACGACTGTATGTTTATAGACTGTGATATTACTATGTGCACTACTGCTAAGTGTGAGGTCCCGGGTCCGATTCGGATTTATATTTATTGGAAAAAGATAACTTCGGTCAAATGTGTGATGATTTGCAAAAAAAATATTTTACATAATTTGATTTTTCATCAATCACCAAGTCAAGTGAAACGATGGATATTGAACAATGCTTAACAAATATCTGGTATCCTTACTCGAAAGCTTTGGCCTATTGCTGCAATAGGAAATTTTACATTTGAACGCGCCAACATTTTTCGGCTTGCTTATCAAGTGATACTTTAAACTAACGGCAGAATGTTGTTCCAGTTCAGAAGAAGGCTGATCGTCTGGTCAAGGGTTTTTATTTATTATGTCACATAGACCACGGGCAGTCGGGCATTATTCATAATGGCCGGTCTAAGTGATAAATTAATCACTTCGCCATTGCTCTTGGGCATTATTAATAATGGTCGGTCCTTATTAATAATGCCCAGTTAATCATAATTGATATAAAAAATATAGGTAAAAACATTTAAAAATATAAAAAATAGTGGACCACCGGTGGCGGGAGCAGGGTCCAAGCTACCGGTGGTTAGGGCTCCAGAGATAGGAACCTCCTCACGATGTGGGCCGTATAAAAAAGTACTGTATTATTATTATTTTTTATTAAATGTAGGCTACGTTTTATTATTCCCTTATCTTAACTTCCATACTAACATATAAAAAGGAAAGTTTAGATTTTTTGGTTTGTTTATTAGCAAAGATTAGCTCAAAAACTACTCAACCAATTTTTAACACTCCTTAGCCACTAGAAAACTGCTTAATCACAAAGTTACATAGGATACAATTAATTTTCGAAAACACGAAAATGGTGAAGGGAATAAGTAAAAAGTTAGTAATGAAAAGTACGAGATTCAAGCGGACAAAGTGATAGTATATAACAAAATACGTTCAATACTTTGAAGACCCGTATACGAGTAGGTTCAGGTCATATTGTTTTGCGTCCCACGCATTGAACCTTGACACCGCGCGCTTAATCCCACAGATACATTATATCATTTCCCCGCTGTATAGTACGGTGCTGAAAGCTGCATTAATGTGCTTACATCGCGATTCACTGAACTATGACCGTATCTCATATAAAGCTATTGTTTACAGCGCTGCAGCGGCTCGGCGGTTCTATGGAGAGCGGATATTGCTGTTGCCCACATGTTGCTTACGAACGACCAGTGTAGGTATTAGTCAAGACGAAGGAGCTGAGATACAATGGATGAATGGGTTGTAATGTTGTATCTATGAATATTTGGCAAGATATCCGTCAAATAGCGAGGTTCGCAAATGCGTCAGCTAAGTCCTGTCTTTAATTCGATTCCCGAATTTGGGTTTTACTTGTAACATTTGTAACTGTGCCTACATAAATTTTGATCAAGATTAAAGATATTCCTTAGCTTAGAGCTTATCCTAAAAAGGTATGCCTACAAATATATCGGACCTATCGTAACAAAATTTACAATACAATCTTGAAATATGAGGACAGTGGCCTACCACAAAATTATCAAAAAAATCAGAAATTATAAAGATGTGATGTGATGATGCTAAGTATCTATTTGTTTTGTCTTTATAAATTTAGACACAATACATATGTGTGTTTGAGTCATACCTCAACGAAACAAAACTCCGCTGTGGGAACGCCCTTGAAGAATTACGTTCTATTAAGAATTTACAAAGAAACTACGTTAAAATAGGACAATGCCAGTCAGAATCATATGTTGTGTATATGTCGTAGGATAATTTGATACTTCGAATTTTCGCGAAAATCCTAGGGGTTTTGCGAAAACGCGGATAATTAGACATAGGCGAAAAATTATCAAATCTTACTGGACTTTGTCCAGTAAGATTTGATAATTATAACCTAACCAACATGATTCACCAACAATAGAAGAGATCTGGCGCTCGGCGGCCGCTGCCGCGGCACGCTCGCTTCGCTCGCTCGCCTTCGCGCGCTAATGGTCATGGTTCTAACCTAACCTAACCAACATAACCAACATTATGTCTAATTATCCGCGTTTTCGCAAAACCCCTAGGATTTCCTAGGATTTTCGCGAAAATTCGAAGTATCAAATTATCCTACGACATATATATACGAATGTATAGGTATATCTTCGTTGGATCATTCATCCGTGTTACCAGTAAAAAAGTCAGCAGATACCACCAGTTTTTTTACATTGCCAGAGGTAAGTTAACTGTTTAAAAAAATAAGTACCTACCTACAGTAAAACAAAAGTGGTTGAAACAAAAGTTATTGTTTCTAAGATTTTAAGGTGCAGAATATAGATTTATTTTGGAGTCCAAAATGACGTGAAGTCATTGAATTAGAAAAGTTTCTAATTCAATGCGTGAAGTGCATAAGTACCTATGAGTAGGTACGTCCACATGATTAAGAACTAACTACCACTACATCTTCATAACTCAGAGAAATCTCTAAAGTTACGACAAGAGTTAATTTAATATCGTCGGATAAAATGTACAGTTTAAAGATTGTAATAACGTTGAAGCAGCCGGGCGGGGCTTCAAGCTCTAGTTCCAGAACTATTTTGTATACGTACCTCTTCAATATTAAGGCCTGGTCTACATTAGGATGTTCATGCATTCGCCAATATACGATGCTATGCAAAAGTGTACATTTTGCTTTTGAAGACCGCAATGTCATAACGCCGAAAGTTTGACAGATTAATTGTCTTGTTTATGTCTATCAGCAAGCAATGTCATCTATTTTTGGTAATTGTTTTTGTCTACTAATAGACACCAGCTTATCAAGTTGGTCCCAAGGTTGGGACAAGTTATTAAAAGACTTTGCTATCTCGTATCGGCATTAACTTTTAGGAATAGTTTTTGGCTTTTGTGGGCGGGATGAATATCGGGTAAAGGTACCATTAGGATCATGGCAACCGAGTCGGTGACAGCTGTGGAAAATCTCAAAATGGCCGCGGCTGCCGGGTAGTCTTCTTTAAGATCCAAATGCTACCTTAAGGAATATCAGGTCAATCTGTGTTGAAAATATTAGCTACCTAAATAATAACAGCCTCAGCCCAGTCGATCGTAGGGTAAGCTACGCTTAACGAAGTTGGTCCATAGATCATTACTCCTCCGTGCGTCGGAAACCACGTTAAGACGTTGGTCCCGGCTGTCATTGTAGAATGTAGATATTGGACAGGTAGTCAGAAGGTTGTCAAACGTTCGGGACGTTTGACAACCAGTTTAACTAAGAGTGCACATGCAGTCACTTCGTGTAAACCTTCAGATGAATCGGGTTAAACTTGAAGCTGACCCCAACACAGATGGAAAAAGGCCCTATCACCAGCTTTTCATCACCAAGTTTTGCTCACACGTGGTGAAATTTTTTGGAAGCATAATAAGTATGTAAACACGATAACCTTGTAAGGTGGATAAAGAAAGAGGTCAGACGGAAATGTTTATCATTAAACAATATAATTATCTCTATGTTTTATACCTACATGTGGTGAAGATTTAGGTCTCGCTAGTATTCAAAATAATTAAAGTTTTCTCTTCTATTTCTTTTTATCCAACTCCCAAGGTAGGGTTATGTTTTTCGCACGTGTCTTGTATGTAGAATTTTTAATAATATTATATTCTGTGTGTTGTTCTAAGTTAGTTCATACAATCATATGAATGAACCATGATGATGGTCATGCGTCGATTACCGGTCCACTATAAGACAAAGACAATAAATGTTACCAAAAGTTGAGGTCGGCCAACCAACGGCGCGGGCGGCGGGCGGTCTAACCAATTGCAACTGAATCCTAGAATATTAAATTACTCTTCGATCAACTTAATTTGTTGCCAGGACCGAAGTATTTTCTTGTTTTAGTAAGCTTTTCATTTTCTAATTCATTAGAACTGTTACTTAATTTAATACAAATGAATATGCAGGTACTAAACTCGCACATAGCTAATAGAGTTTGTTTTTGCGTGTGATCACAGCAGCTCCGGGCCTTAGCTTGCTATTTTTTTGATTTCGTTTAAGCTTTACATTTGCACTCGCGATAAAAAGATTTTCTCCCCTCCGATGTGTGGGAAAATTGAATAAAATTCCCACGTTCGTTCACACCTGTAAACGAACCCCCATTTGTATAATGATGAGTGCAAATTGACTTCATTATTTGAAACGAAAATATATTATAAACGTAATGAACGTAGTAGAAAGCACTTTATCCGCAGAACATATTAAATGAATTACATATAAATATGCTTTGCAACCAGCAAAGTATCTCGCACTGAAAATTCATGGGTCAGCAAAGACAGTCGAAGTTTTCATCAGACTGAGGTTGTTTGAAGTTCTAGACTCATATACAGACTAAATTGTTAAAATAAAAACTTCCCCATAATAAGACGAAGGAAAAAAGTAAAATACTTTTTTTATATCTCTTTATAAGTATATCCCATTCATAAAAGCTTTCTAATTAATTATGTTTTGCTCGAAACACATCCACAAATTCTGGTAGAAGCACACATCGTAACACAGATTGATGAAACAACCCAATACATTTAATCAGTGGCGCGGATTCGTAATTACTTTAACCGGAAATCCTCGTTAATAATTCAAAGTTTTTACAACCGCTTCATTGTATGAGTGGCCGGAGGGTAGGCGGGCACGCGGGCAGGCGGGCAGGCGGGCTCTGGCGCCATTTATCACGAATTGATCCATCTCGAAACTTTCAACTGTCACTTCACTTGTGAACTTTTTCGTTTAGCAAATCGCGGCGAAACGTCATTACAGAAATTCATCTAAGTAGCGGGCGAGGGCGCGGTCGCGGGGGAGGAAGCGGGCTGAATATCGCTCAGTAATTGCCTGTCAATAAGCTGCTTGGCGGTGCGGGGCACGTCCTGCCCTACATACCGCTGCATCGCAAGGCCTTGTGCAAGACATAGAGGAGGATGTGCGCCCGGCAAGACTCGTTTTATTGAAAATGTTTTTCTTTCAAGTTGCAGTTCTGAATTGGGTGTTAAAGAAAACAAGTCTGTGTTTTTTATGCAGGGCAGATGTGCAAGCCACCGGGAAATTCATAATACATATTTGGTCCCACCGCACGGATTTTAAATACGTCAGAATAATTATTGCAGTCATAAAAAGTTTAGTTTTATTACATTTTTAAACCACAGGCCCTGAACCAATAAAGTTGGGGTCACTTTTTAGTTCAGATTGTGTGAATTAAGGTTACTAAAGTTCGAAATGTTAGGAATTTAAGAGTTTGTAGTACTTTATGCAACAACTAACCAGTATGTTTTAATAATATCATGTAGATGCGATCGCAACGTAGCTGTTGTACAGACGCAAGCACACCAGCTATCACAAACTGTCAAATTTTCTCAATTTAACATGAACCTTTTTCTTTAGTTACAAAGTTAAAAAAATATCATACCAGGCTACTGCAATCTGCCAAAACAAATTACAATAGCTTGGTCTGCTGGTACAAGACAGGTCAGTATAATACGTACTTGCATACAGGTATATAATGGTATGCAGGTAACTTTGTGTCGAATTACATCAAACTAACTACTGGTGGCGTGTTCATCGCAATTATGTACCTAATGTATATTGAAAAAACACAACGTTTCTACTTTTAAAAATCAATCTGACCCTTTTATCAACGATTAAACGTGGTTTCATTACTTGTTTCATTTATCAGCTTAATTATTTTGAATTTAGAACTGTATTTGATTATTTTCAGTGCAACTTAATTTTACAGTAAATAAATAAAATATTTTAAGTACCTACTACATATTTGTGAGCGTTAATATTCGAGATTGTTATTGTTCCACAACAGGGCAAAGACCTCTTCTTATACAAGGGGTTTTTTTATATCCCATAACTCTAGGGTTATATTCTGTAGGTAAAAATAATACTAAAACTCCTAGAATAGATGGTCCAAAAATGCATAGTTTTGGAGATATCATTAATCATAATTAAATTATCAGTTGTTTAGTACCCGTAACACAAGCTCTGCTTAGCTTGGGACTAGATGGCGTTGTGTGAATAGTCGTGGAATATTATTATTAAGTACCTATTATTTATATTATTTTTATTACCTAATTAGTTCAAAAATTGTCACCAGTACGACGGATCTTCTTTCTAACGTCACTTTTCTTTCACGTAAGGGTGTTTACATTCATCATCGTGACTTTGTCGAATTTTTTTGTATGATAGTAAAAAAAAAAAAGGATGATTGAAACATAATTCATATGCCAGTTGATTCTTTGATATGGTCTCAATCATACCCTAGAGTTATGGGATATCAAAAAAAACACGTTGTATAGAGAAGGCTCGAGCATTGATCATCACGCTTGCTTAAGGCGGATTGACGATTCTGTGACAGCCTGGCAAGCCAATTTATTATTAGGTTTACCTACAATTATTTGTAATTTTGGGCACTAACAGAATAAAAGCTTAATTTTTTTTAACTTTTTTTTAAAGGTAAACACCAAATCTGTAATGCGAACAATCTACATAATAGATAAGTTTAGGTAAGTACTTTATATCACAGCTTACTCAAGTGACAAATGGGATTTTTGACAACATTTTAGTTTTTAGTCCCTCCCTCATCTAGATTACACGAAAATATTCGACACATATTTTTTTCTTTTTTCACGTAATCAAAAATTAACGGCGATACATCGAGTCAGAATGTCGCATGACGTCACTAGCCAGTACAGTTTATACTAGATAATGACGTTACAAGACCCCTCTCCTCAACTTTAATGCGCTTAACTTAAGCAGTTTTCCATCAATTTAAAAAAGATAAAAATGTGTCGAATATTTATTTGTAATCTAGATGAGGGACTGAAACTCAAATTTTGTCAAACAGCCCATTCAAGATTAACTTTTTTGTAATGTTTAAGTTTACAATAGGTATAGGTACGTGATTAGGAATTACACAGTAGGTAAGCGATTAATAATGGTGTTTAGTTATGCAAGAGTTCTTCTGTTGGGTAGGTAACAGTCAAATACACAAATCAGTCTCTGAAAGGCTATTAAGAATATGATCTTGATAACCATTGTAATCTAATTAGGAAAGTTGATCTTTAATGTCGAAGATCAAGTCTTAAAAAACAAAAGGACAAGGGTATTAATACGGTCCGGGGCGAATTAAGAAAAGTCGCTAGAGCATTTTTTAACCAAGCAAAGGTGTACCTGTAGCGCACCCACATATCACAAGTTATGTTTAAGGCCTTTGTAATAGGGGATTAGCCTATTAACATCAATTGGGCATAAATCCAGGCTCCGGGCTGCTACTAAGAAATACCAAATTAAAATGATAAATGATAAGTATTTATTTCTGTAAATAGGTTTTCACAAACACTTTTACACGTCTTTTTTTTTAACTAGTACCTAGATAAGATCGGAGTTTCACTACCTGACTACTCTGAGAAGAAACATAGCCATAGTATCTTTTAAAGTCCAGACATTATCTTGGTCAAATCATGTAAGATCCATGCAGATTAGTGTCTGAGATGGTCTTTTGAGGAAAGAACCAAACAGAATGACGGGACCAGATCATTCAGTGCAAGCATTTGTCAGTATTCGTGAGCTCAACTCGTAACTTGAGGAGCTCCACGTGCTGACGAACAATACCAAAGAAAGAACATTTGGGTTGGTCCCATAAAGAACTCAAACTGCCAGACAAAATGTAAAATAAAGAAATAAAAGAACTTAAAAAGATTTAGAAAAGATATTTAAAAAAAAAAAACCAATCCAGGTGGAAAAACTAAATAACATTTTTAATCCGACCCATGTGATCGAACCCAGACTCTCAGTAACCACCAACAACATACATCTAAACTCCAGAACAATAAATCTAAACAATAATGAGTGTATGCACATACGTACAGTACAGCTATTCCCAACAAGCGCCAACGCAACCTACTTTTAGCACGAACTCGACAACTTATGAGGGATGACACACTCCATTCCCCATGACATTATTATCACCATAAGAATTACAGGAAAAAATGGCGCGAATATAGTCGCAACAGGTGCAAATAATATGATAAATGTGCAGGAAAGTACGCGGCCATGGTAACGTAACAATTTTCATGTTATTTTCTGTCAACAGATTAAGCTGCGGTTTCGTTAATATTGAAGTAAATATAAATATTCCACGACTTTTTACACAACGCCATTTAGTCCCAAGTTAAGCTAGAGAGCTTGTGTTATGGGTACTGAACAGCTGATAAACATACTTATTTATTTCTAAATACATACATATTATAGATAAATTACACCCAGACACAGAACAAATAATCGTACTCATCACACAAACATGTCCTGGGTGGGAATCGAACCCACGACCTCCGGCATAGTAGTCAGGATCACTAACCACTAGACCAACAGGCCAGTCGAAGTGTTTAGTGCAAAGCAAAATTACACGAAGACAATGTAATTTTGTAATAAATAAACTAGCCTGCAAAACTAAGCATCAAACTTTTAAAATTGAGACCAGAGGTCACGTGATTTGAAGTAAAAGTATAGCCTATGTTACCCGGGGATAGTGAAGTTTCCCAACGGTGAAAGAATTTATTCAAAACGGTCCAGTAGTTTCGGAGCCTATTCAATGCAAGCAAACAAACAATCAAATCTATTCTCCTTATAATATGTATAAGAAGTAGATATAGACAATCCCCAACATCGGCTCCGAAACCTTGTGTTCAGTATGCCAAACCAACTCGAAGCTGTAGTCAGAGCCGAGGAGTCAATACCTGTTATTCAAAATTAAATATCATGACCTAGGGGGTCTTTAAGTCAAGAGTGAACAGGTTGCTTCTAGGTAGCCGTGCTTCATCGTCTACCACATCGCCGCTTACCATCAGATGAGATGGTCAAACGCTTCCCTATCAATAATAATAAAAAAACAAGTAAAACATACGTACTTGTTAATTGAGTTTTTGGACACTAAAGATCGAAATGGCTATTTTTATTGTTTTATTTTTTTTTAAGTTAAAAATGTTACTTCTGTGTAGTTTACTAGTTTCAAAGAATGCTAATAAAATTTGCAATAAAATATTTATTATTTTAAATCGCTAACTTCTAGAGTTCAGTAAAAAATGTAATTTTACTCGTGTAGTACAGACGCCAGCACGTCAAGTTACCCCAATGTGTCAAATTTCTTTGATCGTTTTTCAACTTAATGCTAAACAGAATAAGGTTCATATTCAATTGGCAAAATTTGACCCATTGGGGTAACTTGATGTGCTGGCGTCTGTACTTAGTTTTGCAGGCCAGTGTAGCACAATATAAGGTATAAGGGACATCAAACTACCAGACATCCATGCGATCTCTACATAATACTGGACGTTTAAATTTTTCACCGGCTTTCCCTAATTCCCAACTTTTACCTAATTTTCTTTTTAATTTCAACTACATAAAACAGTAATGTCTGTCCAAACTAATGCGATATATAAAACATCACGCCTATTATCTTCGAAGGGTTAGGCAGAGATGTACAGACGCCAGCACATCAAGTTAGCCCAATGTGTCAAATTTTACCAATTGAATATGAACCTTATTCTGTTTGACATAAAGTTAAAAAACGATAAAAGAAATTTGACACATTAGGGTAACTTGATGTGCTGGCGTCTGTACATATGGTACACCCACATTTCGCCAGTTATGTTTAAGTCCCACGTAATAGGAGGCGAAGCTATTGCCATCAATCGGGCACGAATCCAGCCTCCGGGCTGCTCCTAAGAAATTTTAGATGGAAAAACTCATTAAAGCTCGGGGATCGAATACGGGACCTCACGCTCAGTAGCGCAAGCAACCACTAGACCAACGAGGCAGTCAAACTCATTTGTTTTTTTTTTATATTTTATTGATTAATGTCTAATGTACCTTTCAAGTAAAATTCTAATAAGGTTAGATAGGAATAACGATTTACTCATGGTTCTTTATGCAAATTTAACAGAACTAAACGTGAAAATTAGAAAAAAAAAAGAACATTTACGTTCTTTTTTTTATATTTAAACACATTCATTGTGCGAACAGCTGAAGAGTGGAATTCCCTGTCGGTTTCGGTGTTTCCTGATAGCTACAACCAAGGGGTCTTCAAGTCAAGAGTGAACAGGTTGCTTCTAGGCAAGCGTGCCTCATCGTCGACCACATCATCGCTTACCATCAGGTGAGATAGTGGTCAAACGCGTGCCTATTAGAAATAAAAAAAAAAAAATTGTACATTCATTCATCACTTCATTCATAATGAAGACCAATGGAAGTGTATCTCGCCGCTCGATTTGACAAACTAATCTAAGTTATCAAAATGTTGTGATGAAGCGAATGGAAATATAGGAATTTACTGGCAATCTTTTAGGAGGATGGGATTCCCTACCAGTCGGTTTCTCCTGATATGTACAGCATACGGGTAGTGAATTTGTTACTTCTAGGCAAGCGCTTCACCATCAACCACATCAACGCTTACCATCAGATGCCTATCAATAATAAAAAAAAAACATAACCGTCCTTCTAGCGCAGTCGGGTAAAAAGGGAAAAGTTCTTAACACAATAATGGTTGTGACAGTAAATATTTTGCTTATAATGTTAGTGTGAAGACAAAACACAACCTACACAACCTTAAACCCTTACGAGTAACACAAATTTAAACCCTTCTTCGAGGAGTCCTTGGAAGCTATTCAGGTTGAGTGGTGGATAAGTGGATATCATGCAAATACTCGTAACCAAATGTAATCAGTCTCACTTCATTTGTTACTACTACGATACGTTACATGGAGTAAAACGTGGGAGAACCCACGCGCGGTTTAGGGTTTTCTAAATACCTACTACAATAGTGTTTTTTCATGGATGTTTATGTTACATTTTGTTTTTACGTTTTATCTAGTCCTTCCTAAAAGGTTGTTAATTATCGTCTTAAAAGCTTACTTACACAATCAAAATTAGGTAGCATAGTTGCAGCAACAATGGACAAGGCTTTGCTTGTGATCTCACGATTAATAAATAGGTACCTACATGACGGATATCTTTTGAGTAATTGATAATATACGTCTTAGCTGAACGTATACTTATTGAAATGTAGGTAGAACAGTGTTACGTGCAAATTATTTTGATTGTGTAACATTTTTCCGGTTAGACTTAATATCTGAAGTAAATAAAAAAAAGGAGAAACTCTGTTATATCATATCTTAAACTATGTACGTATAAATCTCGGTAAATAGATTTGTTTACTTGATCTGTTATTTAATAAATGTAGTAGTTAAACGGCAATGCACTAAAATAATTGCCTTGTTGTTGTCTACATTTCTCGGAATCAACTGTAGTGTATTGTGATAAATCACTATCTCAATACTAGGAATTTTACTACACATTTCATTAAAGTTAAAAGATTCAGCGCGGTTACGTATACTGTGTCTCTGCTACAGGCACTAGGTTATCTGATGTAAGGGCACTTACTCATTGTGTGGGATGTCCTCGAGCTGGTTGGCCAGCGCAGCGGTAGCGAGCAGCGCGACGAGCAGGCCCAGCGGCCTCCGCGGACACATGCTGTCCATCAGCACCATCGCACTCCCCACATGACAAGGGCACACGACAACCGACACAGCACTGACCGCTCCTACATGGAACAACACACGGCACTAAACTCTCCTGACAGTGTCACACAGGGGCGTACGATTGTGCATGAGTCATCGAGTGGTAGTGTCAGTCAGGTTAGGGACCGGGCCGGTGTCGTGCGGGCGGGCCGCAGGCGAGGACAAGCGTGGCGCGCGCCAAGCCGCGCCGACCCGCGCACCCGCCCCGCGCGCCCCGCCACCCCGCGCCCGCAGTGACGCTGCGCGCGAATCATACGCCCAATAACGCAGCGGCCTACTACTTATTACTGAGATTTATTTGCTCATACATAGGGTTGATGGTCAGCGACCGATGCGAACGCCTCCGAGCCTCTCTACGACAACATCCGGCCAGGAAGTACGGAAAGCGCGTAGTATCCGGCGCGCGGCCAGCTGGCGTGATGGTGTCTACGAGGGAGCTGATG
The DNA here is from genome assembly GCA_921972225.1 of Euplexia lucipara. Taxonomy (NCBI): domain Eukaryota; kingdom Metazoa; phylum Arthropoda; class Insecta; order Lepidoptera; family Noctuidae; genus Euplexia; species Euplexia lucipara. The sequence goes on along the minus strand of OV179143.1, from coordinate 8,376,979 downwards.
ACGGGGCCGCTGCATGGGTGCTCGGCTGGCATTCGCGTCGGGGAGCGCTGGTGGTGCGAGACTATGCCGGCCGCGACACCGGCCGCCACGCACATGCGTGGGCAAGTCGCCAGGAAATCCTTTATCGATTCCCGCGCTCCCGCTTTCTAAGGAATGTCGCAGGCGTTGCTACCGCCAAAATTCACCCTCCCACTATTATAATTTGAGCTAAGCGGATCACTGTACGCTTCGTGGATTGCTTTCGTAACACCCAACGAATTTTAAGGATTTACTTTTGACGATAGGTGGGTAGAACCTACGATATTACAAAGCTTTGTTTGAGGAAAATTATTGTTGTTTGAGAAATCTGTTTACAATATAAGGTAATTAACAGTTTTTCTGAACAATTTTAAATGAAGTTGTTGAACAATTAATTGTTAGTGTCCAAGTCTTGATGACCTAAACTTAACTGTTTAGAAACTCTTCAAAAAAAGTAAGACTAGGAGGCCTCAAATGAGAAAATGTTAATACGACACGTCTAGGAGACGCAAGTAACTTAAATTAAACATACGTGGTACTTACATAAAATTCACTTCAGATTTGTTTCTTTAGCGATTTTATTGAAAAAGTGGGTACTTACTCAGCATCATAAAGAGCTGGTAAGTTTTATCGAATACCTTCAAAGTTGAACAAACTTATCACTTACGTAATGGTGGCAACATAAACAAGCTAATAAAATATAATAATTATACGGCAATCTGTTCACTAGTCTGGTCCAAATTGCTGGTTGATCGTGTCAAAACTTTTACTATGTTTTCTAATCGTTTTTACTTAAACTCGTAATGATACATAACATCACACCCGAAAACTTCTGATTCTGAATCACCGAAGGGTTAGGCATAGGTGTACCTGTGGTAGATACCTACACCAACATTATTCACCAGTCATGTTAAAGTCCCATACGATAGGGGACGAGCTACGGGCTTCTACTTAACTGGAAATTTTAGACGAAAAAACTAAATAGCGCTTTGCCTAACCCAGGGATCGAAGTAGGGACATCATGCTCAGCAGTAGCACTCGCGAATACTTAACCAATGAGCCGTATAGTGTGTTATACGCTCGTAAAACAATTTTAATTTGTGTCCGTTTTAAATCCATCCAAAGGTGGTCTTTGAAAGATCACTATTAGTGATAAGGCAACCCTATGTTATAGCCCTTTAAGGTTTAAATTATATTTAAAATTGTAAGTTTTTATGGTACATAATAAAGAGCATTCTATTCTATTTACGTTTAAATATAGTGTTTTGTACTAAATATTTAGGAACTACGTTTTCTAATTATGCCTAAAATATCTGATTGTGTCTGTGCTTACCTAATGTCAAGGTTTGCATGTTGATAAGGTGCCAAGGAGTTCAAATAAAATAAGATAATTGTACAGTTTAAAAGTATTTTATTTTCTCAATACAGTCGACATTAACTTTTGTTTTAACAATAACATTTAGTGTCACGAATGTGTGTGGCTAAGTAAACTTCATGTCATTGACAGATTAGTTCTGATTTATGTATTTTTCTAATAAAATTATTGTGTTTTCTTTTCGTGTATTTTTTAGCTTAGTAATTATACAGAAGCTAGCACATCAAAAAACCCCAATGTGTCAAATTTCTTTGATAGTTTTTGAACTTTATTCAAAACATAACAAGATTTTCACAATTCGGGGTAGCTTGATGTGCTAGCGTCAGTATTAGTCTCCATAAGGCTACGTTTACACGGCGATCATTCGATTCGATTTTTTACGCTTACCATTTTACCGTATACGATGCAATCGTTCACTCGGCAACCATTCGATGTAACGCAACTGCAGGCATGCGGCCGAGTGCGTACGATTTTCGATTGGGCGAGACGGGCCAACATGAACACTGCGCCGCTAAAAACCGTCAAGTGAAAACTTGAGTGAAGTGAACTGTCAATGGCTGTATGCTCAATTTTCCTTCACCTCACTTACATTTTCAAAGGGTGACTTTAACAGAATAGCACTGCTGTGTTTCGTATTCCAAAAAATCGTTTCGTCGCGCGGCATTCTAGTAACTTCGTAACTTCGTGCGATAAACGGTAAAAAGCTATCTCAAACACGACGTTTTCCCGTATGGAGTCCATTTGTTTAGTTAGATATAATTATTGTCTACTGCCAATACTATGTTCGAAATCTAGTGTACGGTGTATGGGGTAAGTATGGCCGTGTAAACGTGGCCTAATAGATACCATACTTTCACATTGTTAAAGATAGATAATGAATTCAAATAGACACATTTGAGATTCCACATGTATCTAGCCTTCATTGATATATAATTTAAATACTCGTTGTAAATAAATGCTACATGTTACTTATTAATGAACACTGTCAAAATAATAATATTTCTCCGCATTTCATTTGTTAATTTTTAAAAAACCTACAAGTTTATAAACGCTTTCGTTTCAGTTACAATCTACAGTTTTTCGACAAAATGTCAGTTAAAATTGTATAAAAATAAATGATACAAATGTACGCAGCCGCCGCACGGGGGCGCTGCCTACGAGCACAGTTACTTGCTACAGTTACAGCTATATTTACAGAATATCATTTAGTTATATAGGTACGTATAAATTAATATATGCTACTAAGTACTTTGCACAAAACGTTACAACGTAACTCGTCGATCATAACGTGGCGTCAGTGTCCACGCCGGGTCGCTGAGCTGCGCGGCCGACGGGCCACCTCGCCTTATATTCACACAATACTGTGCTTTGATCTTTAAATGCAGTCTTCACAATTACTAAGTTTACCTAAAGATCACAACAATACAGTTAGGTATAAACATAACTAAGTAATCTCATAAATAGCCGCCTAGCCTACAGTTACAACTACCTAAATAATTTGTACAATTTATCTGAGATTTTCCACAGATTTTCCTGGTGACAGAATAATTATAGACATACAAATAAATAATATTATAAATTAAAAATATTTGACCACAGTCTTTAGAAGTATAAATGTAACAAAGAGTTTGGAGACAAATGGAAATGTCTTTAAAATAGGAACACACAAACAAATGTATAGATATGACGTCTACAAATGATATTTGGTTTTATACAGTAAAGAATTCACTAGCTTTTGACACTGGAACACATCTATACTGGAGCACAATATAGAAGTACTAGTGCCCCGCTATGGAATGATTTCAGTACCATCTGCATGCACTACTAATAGTTACACATGATGTTGACATGATACTAGCACTTCCATCATGCACCGAGTAGCAATATAGCCATATTATGAAGAGTACACTTAAAATTACAATTCTCGTAATACTGTCTTAAGGTACTGATTATAAGCGGTATTGCCAACCTTAAAACATGTTTTACGTACGATTGCTCAGCTTATAAGAGATAAACTCCGTAACTTTAGGTAAAGATGTCAAATCGTTCAGATCATTACATACAAGTATAATTAGTTGCATTCATGCAAGTATAACTAGTCTTCACAGCGTTTTGACACGGTGTGGATCGTTGTTCAAGCGACGCACAGTTTGAGACAGTATGTGTCTTCAATGTCGTGAGGAGTCGCTTTCATGGCCAGAGTCTCGGCCGTTTTCTCTAGGTGAGGCGCGGTGGTCCCTTTCATCCCTAAACCGGTCCCTGCGATCTCGTTCCCTCGACCTGTCTCGATCCCGGTCTCGGTCTCGCTCTCGGTCCCTGTCCCTGTCGCGGTCTCGGTCTCTGTCCCGGTCCCGATCTCTCTCTCTATCATCGTCGCGATCCCTGCGACGATCGTAGTAGTGGTACGACCGTCTTGATTTTCTGTCACTTGGTGTTACCACTTCTACCTTGATGTTCGCGGTCGCCGTTACCTACAAAGATTAGTATTAATTAGACATTGTAAAACCAACAAAAATAAGTACTCCTAAATAGGAGATAGTCCAACAGGACAAAATTCGCACTGTGTAAAAGAATTTCAAACTAACCTTAGTAGTAATTGCGCCTGGATGAGGTGTCTTTGAAGTAGGTGTCGATCGTCCTGAGGCTGAGTCACTGCCATTGTAAGTGGTAGTCTCCACAACCACTTCTGGTTGCACGACGATGGACTGCATCGAGGATTGTACAGAGGGCGCGGAGGAGTGCCAACTTGGTGGCTCTTCCGTAATAGTCGTGAGAGAAGGGGCTGAGGGTCGCGGCGCTGACTTGCTACCGCGTCCTCCTTTGTCGCCACCTCCTGACCCTGAACTTGACTTGCGAGGATGCACCGGAGAACTCTTCGGTGATGGTGTCGACAGTCGTTCTGGGTGTTCTAACGGTCGAACCTAAGTGGGAAACAATAATAGTTAGCAATTCTGTCGAAAATATCGAAAAAGAATAATTTTAAGGTATTGCAATCGCCCTTCATCATCCAAGAAGGCTGTAGGGTGTAATTAAGGTCTCAGTGGTAGTAATAATTATATTACCAAGGTTTTAGAGACTTACCTCAGCGTTAGGTCCCAAAATGGCCAGTACAATCGGGAAGAAGAGCAGCCCATCTATCAGGCCAAGTAGTACCAGTGCCAGCAGCAGTCTCAAAAACAGTCTTGCTACGAATCCGAATTCACTGGTAGCCAGCATTGAGGCTGCTAGAGCAGCTGCCAGCGCGCCGTGTACTACCGGAGCCAAGACTGACTCGAGGGCCAAAGAGGCTCGTCTTCGCTTGCAACCGATCGATGTGACAAAAGCCTGATGGAGAAAATACCAACCATAAGATTATTAATACGAAGATTATGATTTATGTAACAATGAAGAAGTTTTATAAAAATAATGATGACAAAAGTAACAAATCTTTTGAGTGAAGGATACTGATTAAATATTATTTAATAATGAAGTTAGTAAAAGACGAAGTAAATGGTAGCTAACGTTTACTCACCAAACACAAATGAACAGTAAAATGGACGCCTCTGCCAATGGAAAGGACTAGTAGGACCGCTGGTACTGCAGACAACTTGACACCCAGCAGCGCCATTGTACCCAGCAACTGTAGCACTAACGTCGCCAGTGCCAACGTAACCAGCACTGCTGCCCAGAAGTTTAGGAGAAGGACCATTAAGGCCTGTAAATAAGAGATAAGGTTATAGAAATACTCGAGAATCTTATTGAAGTAAACGTTTAGTTTTTTTTTTTGTGAAAAGTAATAAAAGTAAACCATTCGTCAGTAAACTTACCACAAAAACGGCAGCTAAAGCGCACGCGAGGGCTAAGAGCAGTGATGTCCTCAAATACAGATACTGCTCCCAAAACAGGAAAGGAATACCAGACGGGAAGTTAGACAATCCCTTCGCTTCGAACTTCAAACACAGATCCCGCACTGACATTATCAGGTTTTTTATACTCTCCGTGTCACTTAATCCTGACAAGTAGAACGGGAGCTGCGTGTATATTAGTGGTGATGATTTCGGTATCTTCAACTCTACGTCTCCTGACGAATGCGTCCATCTCTTCGGCTGAGGCTTCAAGTTTCCTTGTGATGCCCCATACGCCAGGGCATCGTTGGTAGCCCAGGCTGATAGATAATTATAGAACGCTTTTGGATTGATGATGCCGTCTTTATCTACCAATCTGTGACCGTTCTTCGTGTCGGTCGTTATTAGTGACTTGTCGATGGGATTGTCTACGTGTCCAGTCTGCACTATCAGTTTGTAAGCTAAAATGCCCTCGTCAGTTGCGTTTTTACACCAATACTCTTGTGTTATACACCCGCTCTCCACTTCCTTGTCGTAAGCTGCCTGCAAGTCCAACAACCAGTCTCGGAAGAGGCTCAGCCAGAATTTCGTAAGCCCGCCATTGTCGTTCTTAATGATATTCGGTATCCTAACAAACTGGTCGTGATATTCGTAGAGTAGCTTCTGATTGGTGGGATATTCGAAGTCTCCTTGAGTGACGGCATACATGCTGTAGAAGCCGAAGTATTTTTCTTGACGGTATAAAAATTCGTGTTCGTCAGTGTTCTCTGGAACAATGTCTGTGAGGTCTAGACCGTCTTTGACTTTCGTAGCTCCCCAAACGCTGGCCAGAATTACTGCGATCAACGCTAGCATTGATGTAACCTGTAAATAAATTTTGTTTGATTACTTCTGTCAAACAAAGAGAAATTATTTTCAAATGTTTTGAAACTGATGATAATGAATCCTACCTTAACGGAAGGTCGCATGATGAACGGTGCGTAGTAGTTCTTCGCCCACTTGGTGAGCGACAGACTGAGGCAGCACGTCACCTTCGACTGGTCTCCCAAATCTTCAGGATCCAACGGTTGTCTTGTAGTATCTTTCCAATTACTCTGCAAGTAAAGTTTACTTATTAGTTAACTATTTTTATTTGCCAACTTTACTATTGCAAAATAAAAGCAAAGACATGGAAACTTTGCAATTTTTAAATCGTAAATTTCCTTAGCAAAATTAAAAACTTTAAAGGTCTCAACCAACCTTATCAGTCTTTCCATTCCTGCCGCGGGACCGGTCGGAAATTTTATTTCGCTTAGGCATGGGGCTCTCCGGCGTCAGACAACAAAGAAGGTCCGACCTGGCAGCAGACCGTCTCCGGAGATCCAGCGAGATCATTGCGGGAAACACCAGCAGCATTGAGCCAAGGTTGAAGAGGAGGAGGATGGCCGCCTGAGGAATAACATATGAACATGATGATTCGTTTTAGAAATACGTAGGAGTTACGTCTGACCACTGATTTTAGAATAGAGTATTGTGGTTGGGTATGTAGCACATTCATCTTGAGATGTAGCTCAAAAATATATAATAATTGTTCCTATAAAAAAATAAGAGAACGTGATTAGAATCTTACCTGCAGGCAGAACACGCGCAGAGCAGGGATTGGCAGTAAGGCCGCTGCAAGGAAGGCCAGGACATTGCAAAGTGAAGCTAGAAGCACGCTGAGGCCACTCTTCTTAAGTACCAGGCCCGTCCGTTCCTCGCGAGGCACGTCTCCCGCTTGCTCCACGTACGTGTGAGTGAGAAGGAACATGTCCTGCACGCCCAACCCTAGCGCCAGGAACGGGACTATCTGCGTACTCGATGCGTTGAATGGTATGCCTAAGAATCAATGAAAAAGAAAGTTTGTTTATTAACCAAAAAGATTTAAAATACCGAGGCATTTATAAAAACTTATATAAAAATGGTGGTGGTGTGTAAAAAAATAAAACCAAAATGAAATAATAATCACCTAACAAAGCACAAAAGCCTAATCCGGCTGCGACAGTGATCGAAAGCAGCAGTACCCCAGCTATACCCACACCGGCTTGTGAGCGCACGGGGTCACGCCACTGCATTAGTGTCACGGCTACATAAATTAACTGGAATAAACAAAACAAAAAAACTTAAAATAACGCCAACAAAACAGGTGCAAACAAAAACAAAAACAAAGAAAGTGAATATTGCTAATAAATGATTTGAAATTGTGCCTTACCATGAACATGTATCCCAACATGATATTCTTTAATGATAGTTCGGAGAATTTGCCAAGAATGTCGTTTAGTGTTGATGTGGAGAATGGGTAGAAACTATAAGACGGCGACACCGTCTCGGTGACTGTCATCTTGCGCACCTCCTGGAAATCAACGCAATATAAATCTCAGATTGAATCGAAAAGTCGTAACTTTACTAGTTTGGTCAAACAGAAAGCTTATATGGAGAGCTTATATAAATAAGCAAGAAGTCTATCATTTTTAAGGCGAAACTAATATGAAACTTAGGTGTATTTTCAAGTTGTCTATTGAGAGACATAGGAATCTATTTGACGAATAATATAAAAGAGGTAATATTTTTGTATGTTACGAATAAACTTAAAATCTTCCAGATCGATTTGAAAAATTCTTTCGTCGTTGGGAAGCTACACTTTCCCGGGGTGACATAGGTTACTTCTTATCCATGTATCCAAGGGAACGAGAACTTCGCGGGTGTAACCTGTTGACGTCCGCTAGTCTTAAATAAAAAGGGAAACTACAAAATTAGCAGTCTCGATCATCATATGTATTTTAGAGATAAACTAATCATAAGGGGTAAGTAAAATGAATAATTTGAAAACTTACAGCAGCAAACTTCCTCTGCCATGAATCTAAGACGGCAGCGGCTTTCTCTTGCGTCCAGCCGACATGGTGCACTTTGTAGTGGTCTGCCCAGTACTCGTACATCTCTCGCTCGCCCATCAGCTGCACCACCGTCTGTAAAGCCTTCGCACTCCGCAGGGCCGACGTGGAGTTCCTGGTGGCTCCACCGACTATCAGCTGTTCGGGCCACTGCATGTACGCTGCTGCGAAACCGTAGCAACCGTGGGACAGTTCTGCTGCTACGTCTGGAATCTTTAAATGAGAAGGATTGTTGTAGACAAAATATGGTGGTAAAACATTAGAAAAAATGTATGTCTATTTGTGTCTGTTAGTTTAGTTGTCGCGAGAGTTTCTGAGCTGAGGTTCTAGTAGCAGCCCGCCTCCTTACATAAGACTTCAACATACCAGCGAAATGAGCCATTATGTAACTCTTCGGGGAATACATACAGACGTGATGTTGTGAATAGCTTATTGTACATAAAACCAATAGATGTAGGTACAGTTAACAAATTAAACAAGTTCCTAGAATGTCATTAACGGTGACAATGATAATGAAACAAAGTAAACTTCAAAATTTATGAGGATTCCGTGGAAGGGCTCGCCTTCGTCGGATGGTGAGCATTATTGATATAATAGTGTCATTGTGACGGCGATAGCTGCGGCAAACGAAGCCCATTGAAGCGTTTACAATGTGCCCGTATAATGCGGCGGTCCGGCTGCGCGGGCGCACCGAACAATGCGCGCCCGATCTGCGCCCGACCCTTCGCCGAACGTGGGTGGCGACAGACACTCAGCGAACTCACAAAAACCAAACCAATGCAATTGAGTACCCGCCACGAATGTACTAGTTGTTAAAGACAATTTGTTCACTTAAACAACTGTTCTCGATTGCAATGCTTCTTTTGATTTATGACTTTGTTGAAAAAATAAAGTGTCAAAACAAAATTGATGAGTAGCGAGTAAAGGTTCAGTTGCGAAACCTATATTTGGTGATGATGTTATCACGTAGTTGGTAACATAACTTTCACGCTGGGCGGGGCTCCGGCGGCAGGTAGTCGCACATCTGCCCGGCGGCGACCGCTTTCATCCTGCCTTATTACCGTTTCCAAAAATATTTTATTATTATGGAAAGTATTTAAACTTTATGCGTTCGTCTCGATAAAGATATTTTATTTGTCGTGATCCTACATGCTTTATTTATGTGCCAGTAAAACTGTCGTAAATTGAAGTCTTCATAAAAGGACCGGGAGTTGTCGTAATGGTTCCTAATGTGTCTCTCACGGAGCCGTAACAAATGATTCATACACACCGACTAACTATACAAAGGAGATTAATACTACCTGAAGTTTAGTGAACTATCAAACAGGAGTATTAGCAAATACTTACATTGCCTGTTTTCTTGTTGGGTGCCGTGTCTGGACAGTGTGCGTCGGTGGGGTCGAGGCACGGCTTCTTCATGTAGGCGGAGGTGATCCCTGCCCTCTTCATATAAGCCTCCATTGTGCTGAACGGGAACTGGAACCTCAGTTTCCGTACTTCTTCTAAAACCTCTTGGGGGTGTAGTTGCGTCCATTGTAATTTGTGCTGAAGACCGCTGTGGGTTAGAATTGCTCATGAATTTCTTACTCAGAATTGTATTAAGTGAGGTCATCTAAAGTAAGGTACTTACGGAACAAATATGGGATAGTCAGGCCCTAATAACTTGGATCCTTCCCAGAAGCAGTCAAGCGGCGTGATGATCGCGCATGGAATGATATTGTCGATGATCTTCTCGATGTGGTAGGCTTCGAAGTCGGGTATGCTGGGGCTGTAGCACAGGTCCTTTAGCCTCCACTCGATGTCGTACATATGAACCGTGACGCGGGTTGCTGCGTGGACCACCTGGAGAGAGACCATGGATTTTTGAGAACAACATATTAATCTAGAATCTGCATTATTCTACTGGTATTCATCACAAACGGAGATTTTAAGAGTTAAGTATGGATCTCTAAGGGAGATATTTAATGAGAGATATAAGTGATATACTTTTTCATGAAAAAACAGTATGTGCGCCGATGTACAGACGCCAGCACATCAAGCCCAAACTGTCAAATCCCAATGGAGCTTGAACCTTATTCGTTTTGTGATAAAGTTGAAAATCCATCAAAGAACATATTAGGGTAGATGACGATAAAAGTCGAAAGGGACATCATTCATTCAAAACTTCAATGGGGTAGATAAACAGCACTTGTATGGTTAGCCTTTAAAGCATTGCAACAGCAGAAATAAATCGCATGTCCATAGTAAGTTGGTCATCTGCATATACACGCTCTTGCATCGTAATTTACCTGTCTTGTGTGTTAGCACGACTTGAAACTAAAAACCAAGTGTAGCCAGCCATAATTCTAGAGTTTCCAGCCATTATGGTTTCACAATAATAGTAGGTTTAATTTAAACTTTACAATTATGAGGAAAGTTGTAGTAGCATGTGGCCAATGGCCGCACTGGTTGATCAAAGGTTAAGTATCGCTTGACGAGTTCTGCTTGTGGATGGGTGGATTCATTACACACAGACTACCAGCTGGCATTTGTAGATATATGAAAGTCAGGTAGTACTCAGGAAGTTAGACAACCAGTTTAACTAAAGAGTATCATGTTAGCCAGTAACTGGGTTGTAGTGGTCAGACGGGCAGTCGCTTCATGTAAAATACCAGTGTATTTAGGTTAAACTGGAAGCTGACCCCAACATAGCTGGGTAAAGGGGAGGCAGATGATAATTTATAAGGAAACTTACCTTAAGGTGTTCAAGTAACGCTCCTGCGTGCAATAGTGACACGTCAGGGTCCTTAGCAGTCTGTATGATGAGCTGGTGCGTTGAGGAGTCAGCTTCTCCTAGAGCTTTCGCTGTGTACTTTAGTTCTGCTTCTAATCGACCCCCCTCTGTGGACAAACAACAAATTAAACAGTGAAGACAAAACATCAGATATCAACAGTAGTTTTCGAAGACACTTGTGTACCTGTCATATTATATTCATGCTACAATAACTAAAGTAGAACGTTAAAAAAGTTATCAAAACATCTACATTGCAAAGAAATTACGAATTTACTGTAGCAGGCGCCCACTTTTCAACAGTTTTAAGTGCATGAGGCGAGCCTTTTACCATCAATCAGAGACAAATACAAATTTCAGGTTACTACTGAGAAATTCCAGATAGAAAGACTCAATAACGCTTTGCCCAACCCAAGGTAATCGTACGCGAAAAATCGTGCTCAGCAGTAGCGCTTGTGAAGTTGTGACTACTTGATCAAAGAGGCAATCAACGGCAAAGACCTCACTACTTATATTAGAACTGCAGTACGAGATCTTGATATCCCGTACTTGTATAATTTACAAAAGAACATCGAAATATCTTTAAAAAATGTATGTTTAATCGCGGTCCAATTAAAACTGTAACATATCTTCAATAAAGTGCGCTCTGGTGGGCGACACTGTATTAACATTAATGTCAAATTAGCGCGCAATTTGCGAGTCCGACAAAAAGAACATTGCTCGGTACGTCCTATGAATGAACTCGTATGAAACCTGAACGATAATTTTCCTTATTTATTTTACGTTTCAAATAAAAAATGTTGAGATCGTATGCATGCACACTTTTCACTAAAATTTTAAAGAGTATTATTTATTTTTATTAATTTAGTTTGTACAATTTAAAACCATAAGTATACTCTTGATATTACAATATAATATAAGTTGCTATTAACAGTCAAATTCTTCTTGTGCTGGTTGATTTTATACAGGTTCTACTGTATCATGTATTTGGACGAATGCAATAATAATAAAGTTAGATTTCTGCAGTTCATTTGCAGATTCTATTTTAATTAGTAGCCAAAGCTCACGAAAGCGCAAGATTAGTTTGACAATGTACAGAGGCCAGCACATCCAGCTACCCCAATTTTATTTTACACTTTATGGCAAACAGATTAAGGTTCATGTTCAAGTTTGACAGTTTGGGGTACCTTATTGTGCTGGCGTCTGTACTCTAGTAGAGCAATGTCCTTTTTATTACGTATCGAAAAGCAATTAACTTTGCATTGAATTATATTTTTCTTTATCGCGTGCTGGCTTCATATTATATGTTCATTAAAATAAATCTCACGTTTAATGCGTCACTCGTTACGAATTGTATTCTCTTAATTGACTTATTCCTGGTTGGTAACCAGTACATATCACTTCCAACAAGGTCATTTATTTACATTCCTGATACATGTTTTCGTGACAGATAACACATCGTTGTAATTTCTATATTCGACACGTCTCTGATAAAATTGTTTTGATGTGCCTAAGTGTCAGACAAATTAATAATATTCTGACTAAACAAGATAACGCTTGTTATAACCTATGAGTAATTAGTATTTTACGAATTCTCATAAGTACAACTTATCATTATTGTGTGTAAACAGTAACATCATTCCTCTTCAAATAGGAGATAGACATTCCGAGAGAGAGTGTAAAAAACATCCAAATATAGCGTGAATGCCCCAGCTACGGGTGTCGTCGACACATTTGTACCGCGGGTGGAGCCGCGCGGCGAGGCGATACTTAACACATTCAACCAGTGATTTACCGCGTTCCTATCCGACGCCCCTGTGTTCCAACTGTCACCATCGTCGCCTGACACCCTTTAATTAGAAATTGTCAACATTTATTTTAATTAAAACAGATGTTGAACGTTTCAACGCCCATTTATTGCGTTTTTGACGTGTTGAAGTCTTATTTATTTTGGGGTCAGTGTAAATAAGCTTTTAAGTAACCAAATATTTTGGATTCTTCTTATAGTTTGGCTAGTAAATTTCTGCTTGCTCCTCAGCTAACATTAAAATAGGTTTGTGATTGTCGCACGTAAAACTGGAGTCATTTCGCATGTCAGCGAATCGGCGAGAGAATTCGTTCCAATTAACACCCGTCCCGCTGATTTATAAGCCGGTTTGCAACATTTTTTGTGCCGAATTAGGTGCACGACGTGTTAGAATAAAAAAAGGTTTGACAGGTTCGCTTAACCTTAAATTATCTTGTGAAGACATGTGAGTATAAAATGTATTTATAATGTGTATTTATTTATATGCCTCAGAGGAGTACACATTTGGAAATTCATCAGAAAATAATAACGAAAACAGCAGGATACTTGTGGGTATTTGCGCACGCACATTCTGCATTTAGAGATTACACAACACAAGGCTTGGCTCGTAACATTGTTATTAAAGCCAAAAATATAAGTGTGTGTTCAAAAAACAAAACAGTTTTAACACTAGCAGATTCGCTTAAAAAGCGGCAAAAAGCGGGTCGTACACGGACTCCCTTTTTTCTGGTCACACCAAGGTTGTAAAAACGTTTACCCCTTTCCAAAGATAGGTACTGCTTGTGACCGCTAGATAAGTTTGTTTGTCAAGGGTTTTTACTGATTTCTTAAACACTGTGTTATCGCCAGACATTGTTTTGTTTTCAATAAAAAAAAATATTTCAACTTTCTTCTACCAGATTTTACCATTTAATGTTTTCCGTATGCAAACTTCGACAATGAGTGATTGTTACTGTTTTTTTCTTATCTTAAATAAATATTTGCGGTAACAATGTTGCGTAAAAAATATACTTATATATTTACAATTATTTCACGCACAATGCAAATACAACTGAGCAAACTTTGGCCGTTCTAAATGTGCGTAAAGGATTATACAAATCAGCAGTAACAGAAAGACGAACAGACAAAAACACCCTTCATTTCACCAATTAGACCTAAAACCCTAAAAATGCTTCATAAATTTTATAAAAGTTAAAGCACGTTCACTGAAATATATCTTCCAAAGAAGTTGTACCGCGACTTTCAACATTCGAATCCCGTCGGTCCCCACTCTCCTCACATGGAACTATTTTTCACATGTGTGCCAAGGAACAGTGAAACAGTGGCAGTTAGCGCCCTCACTCCTCGCTCGGAATGCTATTTTATTTTCGTCGCTAATTTATAGCGTGACCACTGACCAGTCCAAGTAGTGCATAGAAAGCGCACGCACAAGTCGCACAATGTGCAGCCACCTTACAAATAAACAACGATATTATTTGCATATCGCCAACACTAGTGATTTATTTGTAGTGGTCACTAGTAGGGTCAGTGTACCAATTTCACGGTTGTTACCTTTAATAAGCAGAACACTGCACGATGAAAACTTGCTAACTTTACATATAGCTGGGATAATTGTAGATACTGCAATAGTTGGCAGTTATATGCGAAGTTTTATGTTTCCCATAATCAGTAACAAGTTAGGTACTGGAAAATCTCCGGACAACCACAGCGAGCCACACACTACGAATTTCTTTAATATCCGTATTGGCGTTAAGCTAAAATATATTGACCTCACTTGCATCATTAATGCTTGCTTTCTTTCGTTGACCGTTAAGTATCGGTGGCATATTATAACTACTGAGTATTTTCCTTGGGTATGTAGCAATAATGTTAATTTAACCCACAATGTACCGCCGCTCCTAAACACGCCATTATTAGCAATATTCGTGTTAGCCCAAGTTGCGCCAAGCGCAACTTTTAGATGTCACATACATAGTTACAATTGTCACAGACCGTCAGTTTCTATGGGCAATCCACGCTTGGAATATATGAATAGAGTTGGCTATGCCGTCTTTAGCAGCGCCTATCTCTGTGCTCTACGCCACCGTCTTTTCCTACACCACCCGAAAGTCACCAGTCATTTGTTCACAGCTACAGATATTGTACTAATGCTAATGCCATCAACATTTCGCAGAACATTTTGTATGTAAATGAGCTTAATAAGCATAAAAAATTACAAAACGAGTATGAACAAAAAAATGTGATGAAACGTGCCAAGACTTTTTGTGCACCTCGCACCGTTGCGCGTTGTGTGTAACTGTGTATGAGTACACTCTATGTATATGTTATTACATATATGAATACTATTTAATAATAATGTTAACACGGGTACAAGGTCTGTAGATAGCAATCAATGACTGCTATACTATAGTAACTTAACAAGTATCTATAACTATAAAATTTTTGCAAGTTTCAGATTTGAACACACTTCAATCACAGCTTCAATAACTGACCGTAAGTACAGATCGATTCAAAGAATTTCGAAAAGTTAAATGCGTTAAATTTACCAATCAAAATAACGTCAACAAGATAATTAATTAGATCTCTGTAAATAATCCAGTCTCTCATAATTCACAGATCATACCCAAACACACTATTATTACTACTGTTCAACTAATAATACTTTTGGGTTTCAAGAGAAGGTAAAGAATAAAGTTTTTGTGTTCAAAAAGAAACAGCGTGAAATAAAGTCACCGAGTACCGGGTACATACAGGAATTTGAAAAATGTTTTTAGTTCGTGACACAACGCTAATGGTCGCGTGTTAATGTATACAGTTTGTGTTAGTTAATGTTTATTATTTGTATTAAATACTAATTCGTCGGAATCATTTAATTCCACAATTATTCAACCAAAGCCTAAAACGTTGATAATGAAGCTGAAGAGTTTGTAAATTTTTTAATGTTCGGAAAATTCGCTGGAACTATCTGTCAATATTGAAAAATTATGGTTTTTTTGCATTTCATAGTTCAATTTTTGAGGAGGAGATTATTGGCTACTTTTAGTGTAACTACGAGCTATAAGACTGGTATTGAGATGCATAAACAAACAAAAAAATATAGATACGAGACGATAGTCAATTGGCTCAAAGCAAAAACAAGACCCATTATTTGACGTCCAAGACTAGCCATGATATTCTGTGATAGTCCAAGACTTACGTCCTCATAAAACGCATGTTCGTTTAGCTAAGCCAACAACCCACATAAAATGTAGTAAGCGTCAGTTAAAACTATCGACGTAGAAAAATCAACATTGGAAGTGTCGTTCCAAGTGAAGGGCGCGGGCGTTGGTTTCGTAATCATTCAGGCTAAACATAGCCCCACTCGTGCCGGATATTAGGGATTATCATAAAGCAAGTGGAATGGAATCGAGCGTGGTGGCGAGGTGGCGTGGCGGGCCGGTGGGCCGCTGGGCCGCACAGGGCGCCTCTATTTTAACACCTACCAGGCCGTGGGCGCGATTTACGATGCTGCATCGCGCCACGCTTGTGTTGGATCGCGTCAGCATGGATTAAGTATCAGTATTGATGCTCATACCCAAGTGGTGCTTACATATTGTGGCAAAATTTAGATTGAAGTTCCATGCGGCCGTTGCTGTTTCGTTTTAAGTTTGTAGGTACGCAGATACTCCAAAAATTTGGCTTTCTAGTTACCAACTTGGTAAGGGAATGAGAAATATGACCTCATCACTTTATAATTTTTTCCTGGTAAAAAAAGTCGTAGTGAAAAGGCATTTAGAGCGTTGGATTGTTTTTCAAATATAATAATATGTGTATTTACGTATACCAAGTTAAATTATTTCCTTTTGGTTCAGACACAGTACATTTCCGCTGCATATGTAACAACGCCATAGGGCGGGCGGTTAGTGCGGAATCATCGCAAGGTCACGCGGGGTTATCGCTACTGTCTGCCAGAGTACAGCTTTCACACTCACCGCACCGTATCGTGCCTTATCGCGCGGCGACCAGGCGGGGGCGGTGCCTTTTATACAGTTTAGCTGTACACTTGCGCTTATCGGCCAACGCACATAGTCGTTGCATAAGTCAACATAACAATCACCTCTTCTGACAACACAATGCGTAATGACCACTTGCATTAGTCCTAAGTCTGTCAAGGTATGCTAGAAATAATCAATGGGAATCTCAAACCTTATAAACATTGCATTCTCGATGCGTGTGCGTCGATAATGACAACATTTCTACTCGATGTGGTAGCGGACGATCAGCGCGGACAATCGCAATGAATGACGTCGCGGAGGATCCGAAGACGAGGGGAGTGCGGCGGTACGTGCGCTCGCGCATGTGGTTGTGGCCACCCGCGCGCCGCCGTGCCGAGCCCGTGTGGTCCGGTCCCCGCCCCGCGCACCCCCGCGCTGGCCCTCTATGCAAATTAGCCAGAGCGTAGACAACAGATGGATGGCGGAATAAACATACCGCGTCCTTTGCGGCCGGCGCGAGCGGTCGCACAGCTTGACGCGACTTTGTTAGCGCACGCTCTCTGGACCTTTAATTGACACATCAAGTGCGGCACAAAGTATTCTAAGAGTTTAGAACTGGTTGAAAAGCTTTCTACCGAAGCGAAAGTAGACTACTTCAAGATTACATCAAACACAAAGTTTAAATAAGAGAAATCAGTAACATTTCGGTCATGGTCGCTAAATCGATCGAGCTTGAGGCCGGTTTTTGGACAAAAACTAGTCGCATTTAGAAGTCCATAGTGAGAGAGTAACAAGCGAGGTTTACGATAGGCGGCGCGGGCGCGGTGGCGATAGCGTGGCCCACACCGCGCCGCGTAATCAACCGACAGATTATACCGTGCTGTATTATGTATCGGTTACAAATAACACGTGTGGCACATCTCATTTGACATTCGAACCAGACTAACTTAACTGCGTAACCGTTACGTAGTTAAGCCTACACCAAGCGGATTTAAAGCCTACTTTGGCTAAGACTTTACAATTTATAGCTGATCTGTCAGTTCCTTTATTGGCATGCACTTGAGATTCGAGTTTACTTATTTAGTGTAGTAGGTCGAGTGTGGTGGACCAGGGAATGCTCTAATAACATAACACCGTGGTTGTGCTTGACATTGCACTTCAGAGTAACTTGTATTTTTTTTGGCTGTGCCTCAATATGGTAGGCATTTATATATCGGTACGTGTACACTGTAGGTTAGGTTAGGTTAGGTTTAAAGGGCAGGTGTCCGCAACTCCACGACCAAGCGCGTATTTTGCGTGTACACTGTATCCAGATCATCAAATTGCCATGATGCCATCGGACGTTGTCGGTTAAAGTAGTGTACGCCCTTACTTTCTTTTACATAATCATGTTGGGTTCGATCGGCCGAGTTCGGTCTATAACGTGCGAATATAGTTCGGCAGAGGATTACGAGTTTTAAGATATAACTGTGTATACGCTTAAAAATTTAATTACCAAACAGGTAAACTGCTTCTCAATTGTCTAGCAGATATAATAGGTACTATAATGATTCTCTTGGCTGCACAAGTAAACACCAGTTTACTTAGAACTCGACCACATCCCATTCTCAATAGAAATGCGGGAAGAGCTCAGGTTAGGAAGGGTCGCGGTACAATGGGCAAGCGTGGCGCGCAGCAAGGCGTCTTCACACAAAAGCGGCCGGACAATCAGATCCCTCGTTTTTTGTGAGTCAATAGAAATGTTATACATTTTTTTAGTTTTATTGGTCGTAATTTTACGTAGGGATATTTACGGGCGGCCGCGGGCCACCTAATTAAGTTGTTAGGTGACTCGGGACCTTCGGCATTGTTTAACTGTGCCGGCTTTGTTCCGCGATAACGTCTGGGAGACCTTTCAATGTGTTTGTATTGTTTGGACAGTAGCCGACGACTTCATATAAATTCACATTTCAATCGTTTTATTCAGAAAAAAATGTCCAAGATTTGTAAATTGGATAGAACTTATTGCGTGTAACTTTATTCGCGACGCTTTAAGGGCTGTAGACAAAAGTTCGTAATCTATGTTGTAGTGTGTGTCGGGTCTTAAAGCAGGTGCTTCAATAAAATCGGTCGCTTACTTTTTGTTACGTCCGCCCTTTTGCGACTTTTTTTTAGAAATCTTTCCTGCTGAAGAGCTTTTATAGACTTATTGTTTAGAAAACAAAACAAAAAAATACAAATAAAAAACTACGTTGCCAAATAAAGTCGGTTCCTTTTTATTATAATATATTATTAATTTTAAAAATTGAAACCAATTAACAATAAGTTTCCAATTTATTAAATTCTCATGTGTTTGTTACAAAATTCCTTGAAAATGGCTAGACCGATTCTTATGGGCACATTCAGTAAGTCTGAGAATGGCTGAACCAAGTTTGCTCTGTTAGCTAGTAATAATATGTAAGTGCCTACTTGCATTATCTCCGTGATCAAGTCACAACTTCCATGGGATGTTGTAAGTGCAACTGCGGAAGTTGTACTCATACGCTTCCTTCTATACCAACCACTGACGTCATCGTTCAATTAAAAATGAAATCCAAAAAATAAAAATACTAGCCGATTAATGTGTACCATTTCTTACATTCATAAGCCCGAGACCACCCAACACTAAGGGTCGAAAGAGAAAAAAAAAACGCTGTTATAGGTACACTCCTTTGTATCCTTTTTGGTTTCAAAGACGCTTCCTAGAGTTTGTTTGTTTTAAAATGTACTTACTTTTCATCAAGCTTTTGCAGACAAAACTTTTGTAATTTCACTGTAACTGTCACTGAAGTTTATTGTATTATGGTACTTACGCCCATTTGCAATAATAAACGTCAGCTGTTTATGCTTCTTAATAAAGTGGGGATCATTTTACGACTGTTATCTTAATTTCTTATTTTATTCGCGTTGTATTAATATTATTTTTCCGTGAGTCAATAAAATTGGTTCTGATTTAACTGCTTTTAGATATCATGCCATCAACTGCCATTAATGTATAGTTGTCTTTTTTTTAAATTATGTGGTTCAAGTAGGTCGCATAACCAGTTTAAGCTGTGAACTTCGATAGGTCAGCTGAAGGTATTAGTGCTAATAATGAGGACACATCACATCTGACACTTCATTATGAAAAAAGAATTTTTAACCAGTTCTTTATTCATAATGAAGTGTCAGAAGAGTTTGATCTATCATCATCTGACTAGCATTAGACTTTTCCCAATAGGCTATTACAAAAATTTAGTTTTTAGACCTATCTAGATTACAAGAAAATATTCGACAGACATTTTTTCTTTTTTCACGTAGGTACTTACTTACCTAATCAAAAAAAAAACGGCGATACATCGAGTCAAAATTTCGCATGACGTCACTAGCCAGTACAGTTTTTACTAGATAATGACGTTACAAGCCTCCTCTCCTCAACTTTAATGCGCTTAATCTAAGCAGTTTTCCATCAATTTGAAAAAGATAAAAATATGTGTTGAATATTTTCTTGTGATCTAGATGAGGGACTGAGAACTAAAATTTTGTCAAATAGCCCATTATGTTGGGGTCGGCTTAATACCAGTGTTTTACGTGGAGCGATTGCCTGTCGGACCTCCACAACCCAGTTACTGGGTAAGAGTTATTCATCAACTCGCCCTCAATAAACTCGCCCGATCGGGGGAGACAGCACATTTTTGAATTTACCTATTCTTATATTCGTCAACTCGCACGCCGGTGTAAAGTATAGTCAAATACAAAATACATTTCACACATAATCGATTATTAATACAGGGTTATTTGTAAAACACCAACAACCTCGCAGGAGTAGATCAAAATAAAAAAAAATATATTTTTATTCCGCGAAGCGCAACCATGATTGAAATTAGAGAGCGAGGGATACGATGGATTAATCAAATATATCGATAGACAGTCGACTGTCTAAATTTCTTACCAGGCAAACATAATTGACTGGAACTAAGATTAAGCAACTTTTGGTCAATTATGCTAAAGAGACATACAGGTTCTTTTAATTGAATTATGACTGTTGATTTGAAAGTACCAGGGTATCAGAAATGAACAGAAAATCGACTCTTATAAACAATATATATATATATTATAAATAAGTAATATTTTATTCTAGGTTGTTGATTATTATATTATGTATATCATTTAAATTATAATGTTGTTGTATTTTATTGCAAACTACATTATTTTGCTACATAAAAGATACACTCCAAAAGACTTTTATAGCTCACTGTACCAAATCAGCAATGATTTTAAGTGTCGTCCATCTCCCCCGATCAGGCGAGATTTGGCCGGGTGAGATGACGAATAACTCCTGGGTAACACGATTGGTTAAACTGGTTGCCAGATTTTTGGGCTCAAATGTCAGCCGGGAGTAACTTAGAGTAGCTAGCTTTACGTGCTTTCCAAGGCACGGAGCAGTTAATATGCAATGAATGGTAGTGGTGGTGGCGTGTTTGATGTTATGGTGGTATAAATCACACACCTAGCTTTTATAATTACATTAAAACAAAACATTACCCTCGCGAGTTGCGACAGTGCGTAAATGGTGTCCTGTGCAGTATCGACTAAATGGATTAACGAGCAAAACGTTACATCAAAGAAGTTAAAAGCATACGCTGTTAGATAATAAATAGTAAAGTTTAATGGTGGGATGTGTCCATAAGAGATACTTGGTTTGTGTGGCGGCGCGCATGCGCGGGGCTCACGTCTGCCGCGGTTCCGGGATCATAACTAAACATAACATATATGTACGTGCACCTTTAAACGTCCCCTTTTTTATGGAACGTCTTGATTTCTAAACAAAAGTGGCAATGCGGCCAGTCTTTTGGGCACGTTTCCCGTTGAGAGCGATGCGGATGATTTTTTTGATGCCATATAATTTTGCTTTTCTTTTAGTTTTTATTAAGTATGTAATAAATGTATTATTAGTTAGTTAACACAATAAATTTGATCACAACAAAAGTTTAAAAAAGTAAAACATAAAAACAACACCTACCAATTATTTTGATCATAATAAATTTTATAATATTCATTCAAGTAGCTGTTAGAATACCTAAATACTTGGAGGAAGAAAAAATCTAAACATCTGTATAAAAAAAAAACAATTCCCACATGATTACGGCATTTTTATTGTGTTCGTAATTGTCAGAACAAGGTTTGTACATAAGTAAAAATTCACTGTTTAAAAATTTGGATAATTCGTACGACAACCTCGGTAACAAAAATGCACCTGTGCCAAGCCGGGTTGGGTCGCTAGTTAAGAATAAAAAGCCTGTTAACAAAACAAAACTTCATAAAAGATAAACGAATTTAATAGCGTCGACATCAAAAACACTGACAAATAAAAATAATAAAAACAACATCATCAGACCGACGCGATATTTTACAGCAAAGTGGTAAAACCATAAAAACACCAATTAATTGGTATTGATACCAGTATATGACTCAATTCTGTTTATTTTATTGTATACAATTAAATTGAACGCTTTTGAAAACTTTTCAATGCTGATAAGGAACGAAGTGACTACCTTTTTTGTGATAATTATAAACTTCGTTGTTTTTATAACTTTCTGCCGACTAACCCTGGCATCTGTTAGAAAGTTATGGAACTTAGGAGTAGATTACTAACATCATAAACAACAACATTTATTCTGCGACTTTTTCGAAAACAGACAAAAAAATATACTCTCCATACATATGTATATCCGAACAGTTGATCGAGTTTTGTATGGAGAGTTGATTTTTTTTTGTCTGTTTTCGAAAAAGTTGTAGAACAAATGTTGTTGTTTATGATGTTAGTAATCTACTCCTGCGAGGTTGTTGGTGTTTAACAATTAACCCTGTATATATAATATATATCTAAATAGTAAAATATTTAGATCAATAATCAAGATAAAAAAATAACCTAACTTTTAAGTTTTTCTAAATAATACACACTATACATTATGCTTAATATCATAAAATTGGTTAAATAGATCCAAAGTTTATCCCGGACAAATATTATATCGGGACCTAAAGAAAATAAGTGGTGTAGGTACTACGAGTATTTAGTTTTTGTATGAGAGATACCATTAAATTTCCCTGTTATGTTATTCTTTCGGGATAAAGAATACATATTTAAGAGCGTAGTAAAGACAGGCACCTTAATGGGTATAGTTCTGCAGACACTTTCATTAACTTTATAAGTATCTGCTGACTTACGTGAGAAGGCATGGGTGAGGGACTTGTGGCTAAATATATACAGCCACATGAGTCGATCAAATGTTAAGCTCTGATCAAGATCTGTCCTTGGATGGGTGACTCAGAGCCTCGGAAAGCACGTTAAGCAACTGTTTGACTGCCAAAGATCCACGAATCAGTGGACCTTGGTCCAGTGAGTCGTTACGGGTTGTCGAACTGACAGCTAGTTCTACCAAGGATTGTCACGTTACCCATTTACCTGCTTGCGGAGGCAGTCACTCCATGTAAATGAACAGTGGAATCTCCACGGATATCTATGGGGATCACAATATTCCTTTGCCTTTTGCCTCTCTTGAATCTTCGAGTCAAAAACTGGAAGACGCCTCCTTACTTAGATGGGAAAAGGCTAGGCCGATAATAATGACTTGGAAGACATAGTATAGAACTGTTAGGGCTTATAATTTTTATGCACCGATTTTTACATTTCTCGGTACACCTCCAAATATATCGAAAAGGTAGGCTTTAGGGCACCACCATTATTAACTTTTTTTAAATTACTTGCAACGGACGCGAGAACATTAAAAAAAAGTAGATTTACTTACTTCCACATGTTCGAGAATAGTCATCCAACCCGGAAAAGTGAATACACACGTTGTTGCCCACATCAATAAAAGATTGTGAGGTAAATTAATAATTCACGTCAATGAATATAAATCAAGTGAGGTACGTGCAACGAGCGTACGTGTGTCGAGTACGAATGTTGTTACAAGGAGTATACATACACAGTATGCGCAATATTCATTACTAATTTCTTTCTTATTGAATTATCCTGTTCGTATATCCGAACCCGACTTTTGGTGCCAACGTATTGGCACAAAAATCCTTTACGAGTATAATAACGTTGCCGGGCATCAGGATAAAGCCGGACATAGGCTTTTTCATTGGGTGTCCGGCCAAAATAAACGGTGTCCGGCTTTTTAAGGAAACGTAATTGTTTTTATGGTAATAAAGAAAAAAGCTTGATTTTCAATTTTTTTCTGTCGTGTCGGTACTCAGACACAAAATCCTCATTAACGGGGTAGCCGGCCTTCTTACCCAAATGTGCGGCCGAATTGGCTGGTCTGTCCGGTTATTAGGTTTGGCGACCTGGCAACCCAGCTTGTGAGAGTCTATGATTTACGTGATTGACTACGCAAAGAATTTTCCCCATTTTAATCCATTCTTAAAATGAGAAACTTTAAAAACTCAACAATGACGAAAACTTGTCAAAAATATTATGACACGTTGAGAATGAGACTAATATGCGAATGTTTTTAAAAAAATACGAGAATTCCATCTGGTTTTGATTTACAAAAATCTATCGATTTAATTAAGTATGTATTTGTCAAAACATTACTTTTACGAAAGCAATAACAGGGTCTACGATGCGCTACGTGAGAGACTACGCATGAATATTCAAGTTATGCAAAGGTCATGTAGCAATTTTAAGGTTATCTCCTATATCAGAGAATCAATCGTAATACATGCCAATGTATTTGCCAAAAAAAGAAAACATTGTATGAAGCTAATATAGGTATGGGAGTTTTGAGCAGGGACCGCGTGCGGGACTGTTTTGACTACGCTTCTCATGGATGACGACGCATCTTACCATAAAAAGTCGGTTCTTATGGTAAAATGAGCCATCTACTGCCTGTTCGTCTAGTGGTCGCAAGCGCACACAGTACTGCTTAGCATGAGGTCAAGGGTCAGGCAAAGTGTTATTGAGTTTTTCCATCTGGATTTCCTCAGTAGCAGCCCGGAGTCTAGATTCGTGTCCGATTTATGGCAATAGGATCGCCCCCTAATACATGGGCCACATAACTGGCGAAATATGTGTACTACGAGGTACACCTCTGCCTAGTCCTTCGGGGATTACAGGCGTGATGTTATGTCATGTCATCCATCTACATCACTATGACAAATACCCACATAACGTATTAGTTTTCAAAGTATAAATACTTAAAATAATTGGTAATTGTTTGGCTCTACGAAGTGCTACGTGACTACGCTTACATACGAGTGTGTATTATTATACGCAGGTATTATGAACGTTTCCAAATCGCAAGTCATTGTTTATATACCAACAGACGGTAATAAAAATAAGAACAGACATGAGTACATGACTAGTGTCACATAGGCAATGTTTTGACGAAAATTGATATGTGAAAAATAATGCAATCTGTTGGCGACAGATATGGCAACCCCGTTGCTAAGGGCTAGTTATTCTGTTGTTTGGCTAGCGACGGGGCGGCTTGCTTTTTCTATTCTAATTTTGTGATCGAATTATTAAACCCATATATACACCTTTAATTGCTTTTGATTTGGTGTCTAATACAATCAATTTTGCAAAACTGTTTGCTACGAGATTTGGCTACAGAGGATCATTCCTCTGAAGCCAAATCTCGTAGCAAACAGTTTTTGTGGAAGTTGGAAGGAGGTTCTACTATTTATAGATGTATGAAAAGATTGTATTAGATTTAGTGGAAATAGGTAGAATTTTAATAATTTGTATACATGCTGTCGTAGCTCTTGTAGCCATTTATTGGAGCAAATTTTGACAACCAGTTGGGTATAAAACTTTGCGCAAAACAAATATAAAAGAAATATATTATATTTGTAATCTCCTGGTATTGTATAACTTAAAGATAAATATTGTAAAACTATATATATTTTGGTAAGTATTTTGGCATAAATCTTTAAGTTTATTTGGCTACGGCGTAGCAAGTGCAGAAAATGAGCAGAACTTATGTACCTAATTTAAATCATTTAAAAATATAGCGGTCCTTGTCATTGCGTACATCGCTTCCCGGCAAAAAAAGTGTCAGAATACAAAAATCACTGTTTCGAGAAAATGTAACTTTAATAGTTTTTTGTTCATGTAGACGTCAATAATTTAAAAACTATAATAGTAAGATTGCTGAAATTTGGTGTGGAAATAGCTTATTTATATGTTTATTATAGGGCTTTAAATTTAATAGCAAAAATGTATTTTTGTTTAACTAACTTTCAAGAAACTTTTAATTTGATGATTATTATGACTCTTTTTTCGATTAAAATTTCTGTAGTTTAAAAAATAATACACATTATAATGTATGTAATCAGCATTACTTTTATTATTAAAAGTATTCAATATTAATTAATTCACTCGTTGGCAGATAACAATATAAAAAAAATCTTAGAACTAACATGACATTATTTTTCTTAAACATACGTCTAAATGCAATCATCATCGTTACTTTTATTGGTTAACTGTCTTTAATTATAAAATTTAGGCACCCACAATAAGAAAAAATAACATTTGACATGTTTTTAAAATAAGAAAAAAAATCAAAACAAACTTTTTAATAGGTAACAATATTCTTTTTTACGTGAACTTACAATCGACTAAAAAAAACCTAAATTATGACACTTATAAAAAGACTCATAAAAGGGGGAATATGATTATTTTGTAATAAATCCAATAGATCCTTCAGTTTATTTTCTTTGAGTTTCGGTTTAGAACAAACCTGTACAAAAAGGTTCTCTTATATCCTCAATAATACCTGGACTTGTACATTGCGTATGCATTATGTTTTACAACTAGAATCATATTAATTTAATTTATTTGTAAGTATAACGTTCAAAAGTGCCTGTTTTCAGGCCTAATGGAAATAAATGATTTGACTTTGACTTTGACTTTTCGATTTTCAGTTTCGTGCTGCTTATTTTCACATTTTTTCGAAGTAGACGTGTCGAGATCTGAAAAACAAAATAAATAAGTATCCGTAAGTGGCCGATTCCGAACTGTATTATGGTCAAACAAACAGCTGATAAAAATACATAAAAGTAAAGTAATCAGCCTGTCTCACTGCAAGGCAAAGACCTCCATCATTAAATAAATGTCACCACTACAATGATAGGATCTGGAAAAATCCAGATCAAACCAGAGTAAATTTCGAAATACTTTTTGTCGGATCCGGGAATCGAACCCAAGATCATGGTCCGGTACATAAACCACAAGAAAATCGGGGCGTTACATTAAATTTATTTATATTTGACTATAATATAAAACACTAACCTTGCATATTTTGTTCGTTAAATTTCTCGCTAGTCAGTTGCATTATCAATGCTGCCCGACTATTATTATTCATATTGATCCTAAAAAAATAAATAGTAAAAACTAGTACTATTAAATAAACAAAATACGCAACGTGGCATTAAGATTGAGTTCAATTTTATACAGAAAAAAAGACCAAACACAACATATAACTTGTGATTATTATAAAAGTTTACAACAAAAACGACATTACATGAGTTGCGTTTTTTAATAAATTCCCTTAAATCGCGATTATAGATCAGAAACAGTAAAAAAAGAGACCCTTTACATGTTATGTCTGTTTTTTGTATGATTTGGCAATATTTACAATGCTTTTTTGTCAACAATACAGTCATAACACAGATTGTGCCGCCTTTTTAGTAACAATTCTAATATTTAAACTTAAAACTTACCGATAAAAAGTCACATCACACGTTAAAACACTTTTCTGGCGACAAAGTACACGTCTACTCCGTATTAACACAAATGTGACACTTTTCACGCCGGTGTTCGGAGCGAAACGGCTCCGTGAAAAAGAGAACTTAGTGCCATCTAGCGGTAACCATGCGCAACATAATAACGACATTTTTTCACCCGGACAAATGAAATATGCGCTATTTAATGCTGAGAATATGTCATTTTGTACCTAATATGTGTTGTGACACTTTTCTTGCCGGGAAGCGACATGTAAAATATGTATTGTGACAATGTCAATTGAACAATACGACATTATAATGAGTTTGTTGGAAACGTTTACCATTCAAAAGTATAAAATATAAATAACTTTACATCTTAATACAATACGAAGACATTGAAATACAATTAGACTAAATCGAGTAGCGCACCGGACGCTAATACCCATTCAAATTGTTGATTGACGAATTTAAATTCAAGTTTACACAGCTTATAAGGGCGCTTACAGACCGCGGCGCGCTGTGAAGTTGCGGCGCGCATGCCGCGCACGTACGTCGAGACGGAAGCGGCTCCACTGACGCGCTGTCACCCTGCATTGGTATTCCACAAGATGCACAATGTGCCACAATGTCTCTATCGTGATGTGCTTCACCCTCCCTACGTACACAGCTAATAAAGATCAAAGATATACTGTATTCTACCATTTAACGTACCTTGAACCCAGAGTTGGTCGACCCTTGAGTGTATCTGCGCGGATTTCAATCCGACGCAGAACGTGGAGAGCACGAGTATCGCGACAAATAGGACTTTGCCCGCGTCACCTTGCAGGAAACAGCCTAATATGAACAGCTGTTCCTGAAGCCACGCGCGGATCCACAGCGACGTGCGCCCGCCTTCGATGTTGCCCTGCAAAACAACAAGCAAACATTAATATACAAGTCTAATGTGCCACTCATCTCTTGTTTTTTTTTTTTGTAAACAAGAGTCGGCAGCAGTAGCAAGAATAGATTGAACGGTAGCCGCCATACATGCTGTGTCACCACAGACATGTCCGTTTATTAATCTTTCGATCTTATATCAATAAACATATAGATTATGAAATCGCTTTGGCGGTAGATATAATAACATCGAACTCTTTAAACGTCGAAATAATTCCTGAGTTGATTGTGATTAATGAGAGTGGGCTGGTCGGGGCCCGCAGCGGTGGCGCCGCGCTCCGGCCACTCGGGCGCAGTCGGGGCCCCACGAGAACAGCCGACACACTCCGAATCTCGTGAAGCGCTTACTAATTGCATAATAATAACTCAATCGACGTCTCGTGTTGAACGCAGCGATTAAGCGATCAAGAGTACGTTTGCCCTTTAGTAATGGTCATTTCGATAAGACGACGAACAGTAATGTGGAAATAATTTGCAGTTTTGATTTTAATTTACCTACTTTTTTAATATGTTACTTGTCCTCTGTTACCCGGCAAAAAGTTGAAGTCAGGCCCAATACCACCTATAATCGTGATTGATTTATTATGCAGAGGTAAACTTAATTAGGTATTTTGTTTTAATTTTAAACAGCCAGTGTATGTCCATAAAAATATAAACACTAACAAACAGCAAGAGCATAATATTATATGTGAATACCTACCTACTTACAAAAAATAAACAGAAATATGCTATAACAACTTCATTCGCTTTGACCGAATAATTTAGAAGTAAAAACACGGCAACTGGCATTAGGAGACTCCAAATAGTCCGAACCGTAGCGATATATAAATAAAATATGTTGCAATCAAAACATCATTAGTGATTTCAGCAAGTTCCAGGGCGGCTATGGTCAATCATCCTGATCTAATAGTTGATGGAGTGGGTTCGCTGAACTGTACGATATTTCCCGCCGAAATCGTGTTGTTTAGCTCCCGAGCGTAAATAAATAAATCGTAGCAGCAATAATGGCAGATACAGTGGAGAGTCGTAGAACGGTCCGGGCACGGCGCAGGCGAACGGGTGAGGTGAATGTCGGGCGCGCTGGGTGGGCGTGACGTCACGGCCGGAATGCGCCCGCGCCGCCCGCGCTCCTCGCTCCGCCCGCACCGCACGACCCACGTGGAGCGTACGCAACACGCCACCACGCCGCAACACCACCACCACCAACACTCCTTCATTCATGCACCAAATTTGGCACACACATGCATAACGTGCAACGTGATGAGCTCCGACGCTCCGAGTACGCTTGCACCGGTGTCCTACAAACCAACAACAAGCAACCAAGCGATGGCCGCGCACGTAAACCGCTGACGCAAGTGCTACGAGATTATTTACTATGTATAATCCGCGATGCGCCGGCGCCGGCGACCGCGCTTCCTGCAGATAAGAGTTTGGCCCACTAGGAGCACGTTCTCACGATCTTGGCTGCGGCTATGATCAAATTCTACTGGGCCGACAGTATACACGGATGCCGTGTCACTACTTCATGCGCTTATTCAATGATTTCTAAATAATTTACTAGCTATTAATAAACAATTACATAAACAAACACACAGGAAACAGTTCTGAGATAATTTTAGTAATGAATAGCGAGCGATACGCTCTGGCAATATACTCGCCGGCTGACTTTGTTATTTATCTGAGGTCAAGCGCGGTGTAATTATTGTCTCAATTTAATTACTCTATAAAGTGTCTCCAAATAGTTAAAATTTTGTTATTGTCGAATTTATCGCGTAGGCCACACACGAGTTTGTCTTGGTTAATATTCATCTATAAAATGAAATTACGTGCAGTAATTAGCTTAGTCATTATTAACCCAATTTTTCATTCCGAAAAATTTATTTAAGGTTATATCTCCATATACGAATAATTAGCTACGGTAGAACGTTGTGCTACCCATATTAAAATAAAACTCAAAGATATAACAGATTCAATTTGTGAATTCAATATAAAAAAGTATGGTAGGAATGTGCGCTATATCCCTCTGTGGAGAGGGCGATGCATCATTCAGATCTGTCATGTCGGAGTTTATCAGTTGAACGTAGCAACAAGAGGAGTGAGTGGTGTGATTGGCGCGATTCCTGACATCCTGTGCGCTGTACTGTACCATCGACGAGCACCGATCACACGACTCCCTATATCTGCATATAATGGGACGTGGGTGTCGCCCCAACATCAACCCATTACAATACATGAGCCCTGTGTTTTAAACTTTCTATCAACATTCAAACGTCTACGTTTTAAAAAAATACCATAAAGAGAATTACGTAAAAATATAAAAATACTTTAGCTATAACTATCAAGTGTTGTAATTAAACTTGTCTCTAGAAAGTTCAACCATCGCCATTAAGACACTCCTCACTCAGTGCTATAAGAGTCTGTCAAACCTATCTAGGTATTTTATGGGCGTAAATAAAACAATTAGTAATTAATAGTTACAGCCATCCCACGGTTCAAATTGTGGCTAATAAATAGCGAAGAGCACATTTGGTCTCAACTGTCATTACTCTTTAAGGATTTTCAGATAATATGAGTCTATAAAGATATCCGAAAATAACTTAAGAGAGAAAAATTGAGCAGTTTATAGGACAAAAAGAAATTTAATGACATGTTTTATCGCTTCCAGCCTACTTTGTAGTGTGCATTGTATGATTAAAGATTCGAATGGCCCTCGTCAAGGACATCACGTTTGGCCAATTGGCCAGTCGGCCACCGGCGGCGGCGGCGCGCCACTTGCCAGTGCCTCTGAATGTCAATGACATTTAAAATTCTTTACATAATTCTACGCACATTTCTGATACTAGAACACTCGTATGAAGCTTTGTGCTATACTAGGGAATAGATTTCATGTTTAAGTTAACGTAAATTAATAAAGTATGAGTAGTAAGTCACTTTCATTGGACAAAAAAAATATATAACGGATAAATTTGTGTTTTATAAAATTATTTGGTAATGTTTAACAGCGTTTTATAACCTTACTATCGGCACCGCTCAACTGATTCCAGACCCAAAAACATTCAAGGGTCAAATTCATAAAATTTATCATCTGCTCGTTAAAATCTCATGAGTTGCTCCAACCGCCAGCGGAAAAGTATTGAATAAATAATCTGAGCACCAGCTGTGAATGTGGCAATTCTCCCGAGACAACATCGAATCTCATTTCCTGTTTCACGACAACGATCACCTGTACGTGGGGCCCGACTACAGGGAAACTGTTGCAATATATACTTTTGGATCCATAATATTTGGCATGGTATTCACGTAAGGTAAACGTTTCGGAAAGAAAGAGACACTTTTCCTAAGACTGTGCAACAAACTTACAACAAATTGCTATAATTTTATGAGATACTATTTGCAAATAGATATTTGTTCAATGTCAATCCGTATCGGAAACTATTCAATAACATCGAGAAAGTTGCCAGGTTAGGTGGACAGCTTAACCGGTCCCAACGGCCATATGATATCGATCATATCGATAAAGCACTAGGTTAATAGTTGAGATCCAGAGATACGCAACATCTGGCTGCGTCCGTCGAATTTCTGGGTTCATTCCAAAAATAACGAATGGACTTCGAGAAAAGAAAGAATAACCGCCATGATATAATCAGTCGCATTTCAAAAGCTTTTGAAGCGCTGCAAAGGCTTGACTGCGTTTCTAGTTAGCAGAAGAACCACATAAAACAACTACCTGTTAACCTGAGAACTTAGTGACTCCAAAATAAATGTTATAGAATGGGACAGATCTAAAATTTTGCAGCTTAAATCTTGATTTGAGTGGGATAAAAACTGGCAAGGATCGAAGTTTGTTCGAAATTCAATTCCTGGAAACGTAATTTAGTAATGCTTTGCATCAAAGAACCCGTCTGTTCCTATCTACACTGAGTTTTTGAAGATTCTTGACATTCCTCAAATGGTGATTGAACTTTTGCCCCTGTATGTACTCACAAATGTCCAGGCTTACCTTCTTTTATTGAAACATAATATAAATGTAAGGACTTATTGGGAAGTTCATTCAAGTTTGTAAATACACCTCGAGGAATAAATATTTGTAAAAAAACTGTTTTTTCAATGCAAAAGTTGTACACGAAAGGTTCAGTTTTAGTAATTCAATCATCATCAATCAATCATTCAACTTCAACTAGAACAAGAGTCTCCAGAATTTAGCCAATATTATAATTAATAGGCTGTCAAACGTATGAGTTGGCTCATCCAAAATAATTTAGAGATTTGGTTGTGAGAGACGCGAACTCAGAAAATCTCATTTACACTTCAGTGGTTCCTAAAACTTGGAGAAAAACAGCTGGTGATGTAAAGCTACTGAGACGGAGGCGACGACGGTCAGCGATGAGGAAAATTGTTGAATGTGCAGTGATGTGTGTAGGCCACGTGTTGTGGCGCCTCGCATTATGCATACTGTAATCTGATACCAAAATTGCTGCCACCACATGCATTTCATAGT
Organism: Euplexia lucipara; assembly: GCA_921972225.1. Classification (NCBI taxonomy): domain Eukaryota; kingdom Metazoa; phylum Arthropoda; class Insecta; order Lepidoptera; family Noctuidae; genus Euplexia; species Euplexia lucipara. The sequence continues at coordinate 8,344,134 of OV179143.1, read as the reverse complement.
CTAGCAAACAATTTCTCTGATTTTTATCTCGTCAGAGTCTTCCGATCTACAATACAAGTTTATAATACCCAGTAGGTAGATTTTCTATACATAACTTCTAGGCTGCAAACTTTAAAACAATGTCTTGTCCTAAAATATAATGAGCACTCCGTCCCAAAAGGCGCACCTTTTTTAAAATTGTGGATGTACAATCATTTATAGGTCTCCAACGCAGCTGCCGACCGCCGGCGAACGCAATGTTTGGACGAAGACAGACGATATGTGGGAAAAACTAGTGGAAAAGAGATGGAATGTAAACCTTAAAGAACAGGAAAGAAACTGCCCTTTTGCTAAGAAGGAACGAGATGAAAGATCGGAAACCACAAGATGTCTCAATTCCACGAGGCGAGCTCTGTGCGGTCTTGTCAGACATAAAACTTCGTAGAATAGCATTCTTTTATTTTTATATTGAGGAAGCAGTTATGTAATTTAAATGTTTGTTCATAATTTGAGAGGAGCTTTAATATCTAATCAGTTTTAAATATTGGAAATGGCATCAGCATTAATTTGTTAATATTATTATGTATTATTTTATAATGTTGTTATTCTGTAATTAATTGGTCATCAACGCTGCGATTGGTTTATTTGAGGTAGGTATCCCCTTTTATGTGAATGAACATTACTCGTAATAATTAATTAGTAAAATTTCCAGCAATTTATTTGAGTATACACAAAAAAAATAAAAATAATAAGGCTGTGTGTGCTTTGTTAGTGTGCACGGGTCGTGGCGTGCGGGCCGCGTTGATGTCTCTATCGGCGCCGATGCGATGCGCGTGCGCGGGCCCCCGCGCGCCTTGCTCCCACTGCGCCTTAATTGCTTCATCTTGCATACGACCGACCAAGTTCCTACATTATAAGTAACTACACATCCACTGGAGGTATGTTACATTAACCTTACCACACATTACAGCTGTTATTTTATGATTTCCATAGATGTTTCTGTTGGAGATAACTTTGATGGGTAGTTATGTGTCCTTTTGGAATTTTTAGCGATCTTAAAATATAATTAAAGAGTTTACTTAAAGGTACAATGTGTAGAAAAGTTTTTAAAAAAAAGTGTGAGGATCTGTAGGTAGTATTGAGCACTCCGTGGAGGCTTTTTTGAGACGTTTCGGTGTGGTCGTGGAAGTTTCGCGAATGGCGCTGGTAGGGGTGCGGACCACCGCGGGGCGTGCATGCGGCCTTCTAGGAAAGCGCTACCTTCCTCGAACCCGTCTGCCACTGTGGTATACAAACACGACGTGCCTACTCGATTCGACAATTGCAACGATTTCTATAAGAACTTAGCCGTTTTTCATAATGGCTTTCGTTTAAATACAATGCCACTATTCGGGATCTATAATTTCTTTGGAGTATTATGAAATAACTTTTAAAGTGATTCAGAGAACATCCTATTCTTACATTTTGACCAAGTTGTATTGGGGGAGAGTAGGCGAAATGGGAACAGTAACTTTGGAGTTCAACCAATATTTTTTTTTTGTTATGTCATACACAACTACGACACACTTCGATAATGTCATCTTCCTAATAATAAGTAAGTAGCCTAGATGTTTTTCATTACAAAATACGCGCGGCCTTGATAGTACGTACAGTTACCACTAGTCGGCGCCACCGCCTTGCGCTGCCGCGTTCCTCAACGCGATTGGCATTCGCAGAAAAACAATCACACGTGCATTATGACAATCGTAACTCAACACTGAACTGTTGTGTATCTAGTGAACACTGCACCTTTTCAAGTTCGGAGAGGGCGAGGGCTGCATCCACCCAGCTGGTGCGAATGTACAGGTCGGCGCTGTGGCGCGCCTCGGCGGCGGAAGGGCTCTCGTGCGCGGCGGCCGCTATCCGAGGATTCGCAGGAGCCTCGGAATCGGGAGCCACCATGATCTCGGGGCCAGGCTTGTCACCAGTATCCTCATGAAGACGGCCGGGGTCCGTCTGGCGGCGCACGCTGTCATATCACTCGCCGCCACATAACCACACACTTGTACACCAGGATTCGTCACTTCTATCTGTCACTTTACCGTACGAAACACGGAACGATACCGAGTTTCATTACAAAAGTTACGTCGCGTTTGCGTGTCGACAGCGGCGCGACTCGGGCAATACTGATTCGAGCTTCGAGTGCGTACGCTGGATGTTTGTTGAGCCGCCATCATGATTCGAACGATTATGTTGCCGTCTTGGGGCCGAGAACGACCGAAGCTCGACGGAAACGGCCGAGCCTCCTCGCCGGAGGACCACACACATGTTGTTGCTGTCTCGCTCACACAATTGAGAGGAAGAGGGAAGCTGAGCGGCAAAATAAAAGCATTGACTGAAGCTGCTACGAATGCCACCGGATCTCAACGAATACACTATCATTACCGATATCGACGGTATAATTTGATACCGTGGTGGAAATGAGGGCACGGAAAACCAAATAAAGACAACAAGCTGATTTTGGGATTTGCAAAGCACAAACAGTAAAGCTATGGGGAACTTTTTTATTGACCAACGAAAAGGTGTTCCGAGTTCACGAGTGGACCAGAGTTTCAGAGACACTTCAAAGCGTTGTTTGCCCGCACTCCCAAAAGTTATTACATCCCCACAATTACCACAAAGAGAGTACGTTTGCTAGCCAAACATTCTCTCTGTATACAGATAATAAAGGCGGATCAAACATTCGGACGCACCATATCATTTTGTTTACAGAGTTTTCTGAGTAAAAAGTCGGACGAGCGCGCCCCTGGCAGGGCGGCGGGCTGGCCCTTTGATGTTGCCGACACAAAACGCCGCCGGCAGTGATTTAACTAATGAATTTATTTAGCGGCCGCACTGACTGATTGCCGCCCTGTCCCCATGCACTCGACACTAGACACTGTTGTAGAGTTGTAATTGATCATTGATTATCAGGAAGTTCCAATCAAAGCACGTAGAATTGGGGGCATTGGAAAATTTCCCTAAGTAAAAGATGAATAACAAAATCGCTGAGAAAAATAAAAGATCTAGTAAGTCCCAAAGGTTCATGACAGATTTACGTCAAGAAGAACGCGATCAAACCCTTAAAACGACATATAAGCACCAAGTTTTGCCATCAGAACTGCCGACCTGCAGGGCTTTTCCTAGACTAACTGGCGTCCACTAATCTTTGATGACAACTAAGAATTTTCAAAAAATTGGTATACACTTTAAGTGGACTTGAAGTTACGGTGACTATCAGACGGGGTACTGTGCACTTCATCACATGTCTGCGACTACGCATGACGTCATCCTAGATACACAGTACGATGATAGCCAATACGAAACTAGCTATTTGACATTTAATTGTTGAACACTTTTCCCTGTGATTATTAGTATGAACTGTCCACCGAGACGCGTAATAGCCCTGCTGATATTAAGACATCCAACTTCATTGATACAGTGGGACAGGATAATCTATACCTACAACTACTAGAGCTCGCCCAGTGGTCCAAATTCGACCGTATACATATTTTATGGCTAATAGAAACTTCCAACTTTGCATGTATTTCCATTTAGATACATGTCAGCTTGCATACTGGCTGTCACATTTTTGTTTCCAAAAGGCTGGTCACTATGGTTACGTTATTATGTATATGTTGGCAGAATTATTTAACATAAATGTGTAAAAAAATAGTTTTCTTCACTTTTTCTCTACATAAACATTCACTATCCCAAATCCTACATTCCTCCTTGCCGCTGCTTCTCACATTTTTCTTAAAAAGGGATTGCTTAGCGTATATATAATTGTATAATATCGTTACTGATGTACAAATTCAGCCGGTCGATTCAGTAAAAGTCACGCCGTGATAACTTGAGTGAAGTGAACTGTTAATGCCTTGCATTAGTATGGAATGACAGCTCAATTCGCCCTCACTACGCCTACAATTTTACGCGGTGATTTGACCAGAATCGCACTGCAGCTTGTCACAAATGACTAAAGTGACAGGTGAGAGGTGATGCGCAGAAGGGAAACTCAGTTTGAATCCTCAACTAGCGAAGTGTACCGTACTTGCCATGTTTTCGCAAGACGCGACATGAATATAATCCAGAATCAGGGGATTGCCAAATATAGCCGCCGTATTAGTATTCTAAGGCAACGGTGCTCATGTGCTTGAAATCTTAAAGCAGATGTTATACGTAAACAAGCCATAAGCCTCAAGCATTTCATTAGTGTCCACCATGTTATACGTCTGAGGTTAGACAATTTTGTACTTTTACTTTGAAAGTATTTTTTTTTTTTTTTTGTGTGCGTAAGGACTATGTGGATTTTTTTTTAAATTTTCTTTTGTAATTCTTTTTAAGTTTTTATTTATTATTTTACATTTTGTCTGGCAGTTTGAGTTCTTTATGGGACCAACCCAAATGTTCTTTCTTTGGTATTGTTCGTCAGCACGTGGAGCTCCTCAAGTTTCGAGATGAGCGCACGATTACTGACAAATGCTTGCACTGACTGATCTGGTCCCCTCATATCTGTGTGGTTCTTTCCTCAAAATATCACATGAATCTGCATGGATCTTACATGATTTGACCAAGATAATGTCTGGACTTTAAAAAAGACTATATATAACCTTTGAGTTTCTTTTGGTGTTTCTTCTCAGAATAGTCAGATAGTGAAACTGCGATCTCATCTACTAGTTAAAAAAATGACGTGTAAAAGTGTTTGTGAAAACCTATTTACAGAAATAAATAACATTTATCATTTACTTTTTGTCGAAAAATGTAATAGTAAAGGAAACCAAACAAAATGGTTCTTCTACTTGTATAAGTATTATGCTCAAGTAAAAATGAGAACTGCTAAGATAAGTCATAATAACTACGTATTTTTGTATTATTTTGTGTAGATTGGTATTAGTGGATTTTAATAATCACTTTTGTAAAAATTACCTACTATCTCGAGCTCGCGACATACATTGTTATTAAAGACTAGATAGAAAACCTAACAAAAATTGTGGATCGAGCGAGAACATTGGGATATCGACAAAACTTTGTGCCAATGCATCTAGTGTGTTGTGTCATCGATAAGCTTTAAGGAACGGTATAGCCTAATAAGTAGGAACCTTATTTGGCGACTGACATGGAAATAAATACCATGTCAATTGCCACATAAAGTTCTTTAGAACTTTCCATAAAAAAGTCATAGCAGTGATTCTGAAACAACAAGAAAACGGCAGTGATGAAACGAACAATAATTTAAGCATTCAAAATAAAACAAACCATATAATATATGGTTTGTTTTATTTTAAACAATCAACCCTTTTTTTGTATATTATACAAAAAAAGGGTTGATTGTTTTTCCCAATTCTCCCCTTTCCGCATTTTTTTGGTTTTTATTTATATTATCGCATACAGTCGCTAGGTCTAGGCTGCTCTTTCTCTTTCTGGTTACATAGGTACATAAAAGAAGAATAATTTCATTCAAACTTATAAAAACAGTTAATCAATTTCATTGTTTTCATTTAATTAAATGAACCAGTGAACCATTAAGCAGTGTGAACACTATAAGCATTACAAACTTTTTTGCTGCCACGCTTTTTATCGTATAGTACAAGGTAAACAATAGAACCGGCAAAAAAGTTAAGCTCCAATTTAATTTTCATAAACCTGTTAAAAGATCACTGTACTCAGAGATTTTCAATATCTCGATTTTACATAGACGTTTTTTACGACACAGTGTTAAAGATATCTTACTGATTGATACGATCCAATCACAACAATAAAACTTTACTGCATTATTCAGATAATATAAAGTCGATCGGATTAACATCTCGAGCCACACCCGACGACAACTCGATTTCACGGAGTGCACAACCTTCCTAGAAACCGTGGAGGTGTAAACGTCCCTATTGAATTCATTCCACCCATAATGTGAATGCAACTGATAGATCGATCTCGCGATATTAGGGACCGCAAAAATACTACCACCATAATAAAAATCCCACGATCATTACATGTATAAATCCTTATTCGTTTCTACATAAAGACAAATTTCCCACAGCAAGCTGCTAAAACGTTCTCATATTGTTTGGTTTCTTAAGGGTGGTTAAACTCGGACATTTTGACACTTCGGGCGAAGACGCAGCGGGGAGTCGCTCTATACATCTTCTTAGAATCTCGCGTGAGGTACGGGATTGAGACCATCCTGTGATACGTTTCAATTAAAAGATCAGACCTTAGGAAATGAGCATCTATGGATGGAAGAGCATTGTGTATTTAAAGCAAGTTTCACTGTCTGATACTCTATAGATTAGAATCTTGACACCAAAGGATGTACTCCTTTAAATGGCGTATGCATCAAACGAGCATTCGTTATTACCTTTTGGCATTCAAGTCAGCGATCACGATGCTTAATAAAAATTAGTAGTAGTCGTGCTGTCGACAGGCGTGACATTGACAAATTTATGGCGCCGTGGTGCACCGTGCCTGCCTGAATTTTAGCCAATCGTTGCATACACAGAGTTAAACACCGCTGGAAATGGCGTCGGACATCCTCGGAGCCAATTAAATACACATTACCATTATTTACATATAGTATAGGGTATGGCAAACTGCGGTTAGATCGTTATCGAGTGTTGGGCTCTTCCAGATAGTTTTAGAATGAGACAAGTCGAAGTACAGGCGGCTCATTGACATGTTGTGACTACGCGGGACTGACGCGCATGTCGCCATGCCATTTTATAGTCCTCGTAAACTGAGAGAAGTGTCACGAGATGAATTTAGATATAGAAACACGGTAATTCTGCGCACACACTCTATTAGACATATCAAGGACAGAAAGGCACTCCAAGTAAGTTATTTGACAGCAAATGGGCATTTAAATAGTCTTTAAAAGCTGTATGTATAATATTTTACGTTTTATTTACGCAAGTGCTGGTTCGTTCAACATAAGGTGACCTTTCGTGCATCCGGTGAATCTATTTTTTTCATTATCAATCAGACAGCCAAGCAAATGTATTTCTTATAGGTGAGAATTTACCTTCTCCATGAGAATATTATTTAAGTGAGACTTAAGTATCTGTAATTTAAAACTTCACATAAGCTATATAGAAGCTTTAAATGTATGGTCAATGAAATTAGCCAAAGTTTTCTACAATACTTCGATAAGACTTTTCGGCTAGAATTGTATGAAATACCTGAAGATACTGACTGCCTTGTTGTTCTACATGGTCAGAATCACACGCGCGCAAGCGCGCATTCAGGTCACAAGCGCTTTTGTTGAGTGAGGCCTCCTGCATTCCACCATCCGAAGTTAATTGAAACAGGAGTCGGGATTTGTGTCCTGTTGCTGACAATAGGCTTGCCCTCTTTGACATTAAACCTAAACCTAAAAAGAAGTGGAAAAAATTATGTATACATACTATAGGTATGCCTTTGCCCTTTATTTGTTAATTTCATACTTTAAACACACAAATGTACAGAAGCAGACTTAATTCCATAGGCATTTTCTTCCAGTCACAACCTTTCAAGGAATCATCTGAAAATACTCGGAGCAGGCAACATACACTGGGGATTCCAAGATAAAGAATCAGCCAGTAATACATAGTCGATTCAAAACCCACGTCGACGGGGAATCGTAAAATATGTTTACACCATTATGAATGGGTGAACAATAAAACGCGTGTGTTTGCAGTTGATACATACATAAGTTGGCGGGGACGGCTCATGTATGCGCGTGCGCGTCGGACGTAAATCAAGCACTTGGAGTATTTTAATTGCACGCTCTTCGGTTTCGCACCTCGCGCCTCGCTCCGACATCTTGATAAAAACATGTCACGCGGCCGCCTCGTTAAATAACGTAGTAGTTACCGCTATAAATTGTTTGATTTAGAACTTACTGTCACTTCATTTACGTGCCTATTATAAAACTTGTAAGTAGCGACTGCTATGTGGCGCCATTCAGTATCATTTACTCTATCATTAACAATATTAATGTTCATGGCTTAAAGTATTTGATTCCATGCAACAAATTAGTAAACGATTCTTGGGTATGATGTTACCTCAATAATAAACACATTACTTCACTGGTTTCATTGAGATTATGATGGTTTATAAATTCATTAAATAAGCCGTAAAATGTGTGCGGTTCCCGGAGTTACTTTGCAATATTTTATCATTTTTATGGCTCAATTATGGTATAATAATTTAGTTCTAAGATATGCGGAAATTAGACTTTGTAGTTTCTTCGTTTATATATCTCCTGAACGCATTTATAATACTTCCACTTTAATACGGGCCCCGCACTCCACACCCATAAATCCCAACTTAGAATAAACCAAACAAAACGATATCCTCTCAAACACATTTCATCCACTAGCTTCCTAACCGCAGCAATCAGTGAGGACCGAGAGCCAAAATAAACTTTACCAAATTATTTATAATTTATGTTTAATAGTGGAGCGCGGTGGGTGGTCCGGCGGACGCCTAATTGGATAAATTGCCGAGTTAGACGCACGATACACTGAATTAAACAATTTGTTATTTTACCTGCAAGCTGGCCTTAGAGTAACTATCGCATAACGGACGCTACGGGCGCTACGTCGCTACGGCGTAGCCTGCAATTACACAAACATGCAACTTTTCTAATGTACTGCGTAGCCGCGTAGAACACGTTCGTAGACTAATGACTGACTGGCCCATAAAAAGTACTGCAATTTATGTTCGTAATAGTGTGCTAATAAGACAGCTTACTTGTTGACAGGTGACAGCGCAGAAGGATTAAACTCCGACATTGTGCATTTGTAATAACATCGTAAAAAAGGCTTTTATATTTTTGTTGAGTTTCATTTTTAAATTTATTGCCTAGCAGTTTCGATAAACTTCGTTGCTCGTTGAGTGTGAGTAAATATGCGAAGAATCTATTAGGGCGTTACCTATTTTTTGAAGTACTACTACATACACTAAAATTAACAAATACCAATTAAGTACGAGTACTTTTATTTTATTGGACATTAAAAAACAGACCACCTGCTTATCATGCCGAACAAGTCGTAAAAGTGGACAAAAGGAAAGGGAAGTAGTGTACGAGTAGATATAAGTGCTGTCAACTGTCAGAAACGTGGAGTGATCTTATCAGCTGTTGAACAATAAATAAAACTTACACCACGCGTGATTCCTGGTAGTGCGCTGTAATATAACTGTTACTTTATAACGGACCCTTTAGGATACGACTTAAGACACGGTCGTGCAAATAGTATTTTGTTAGGTTTCTCGACACTGCAGCTGTAGGGGAAGTCCCGTATTTTTCAAGAACGCTTTCTAATCTCAGTCTCAATCCGTCAAAAATAGTGACAATCAATCATGACTGCTTCGGCAATATTTGTTCCGCCTCCTCCTGAATGTATACACAAAATTTTATACGAATCGGTCAAGCCGTATTGGAGGAGTTTTTTCTACAAACAATGCGGCAAGAGAATTTTATATATTAGATATAAATATAGATTAACTAGATATAAAACTTAACTGGTTTGTTAAATTCCTTGATTACGTATATGGCTGCGCGATCGTTATTTGTTTTCGATTGACACAATAAAATAATTCATTGCACTATCGTTCATACTGTTTGATTAATCACCTATACATTTATCTTGGTCACTTTAGCTTTTAATAAAGGTCAACTTTGATATATGTACAAAGACTGAGACACGGTTCAAGAACGTCTTAAGCGGTCATATATGCCACCCCACAAAACTACTTTTCAAAAGAAAGTGTCAACACTTAAAAATATGATGAATAACTCGCTATAAAACACACACATTTGTACGAACTCTTACCTAGAAAAAATCATATCAGTTGTCCAATTCAAACAAAATCATAAAAACGTTTTTTAAGTGTTATTTTAATAATTTCTTTAGTGCCTACGATAAGTCTGTTTCCGAGTATCGTGGTTATGGTAGCAAGGTGCGCGGTGGGTGGTCTCCTGACATCTCTATGCTCGGCCTATGGACATGCATCTCAATGTCCTTATAATTCACTACATCTGCCACTTTGCTCCAATGTAGGAACACCAACATTCTACATGTATTTAGGACTTGTGAACTGCTTCTATTGTCACCTTACAACGAATCAGCTGATTTAAATTCTGCGTAAGTAAAAGGACTCGGGCTACTATAGTGTACGTAACTACGTAAGCAATAGGCTGACAACCGTTCCCCGCTTATCTTTTATTGCGATCTCATTGTAGTGTTTGTTGTAAATTTATAGCGGAGGATTGTCTTACGATGCTACTTTATTGTTTACTATATTTGGATAGTTATCTATTCATCTGTCACACAGCGACATTCAATAGAGTTATCGTGTACTCATTCATGACCGATTTATTGTTTGGTTTGCCCCACGTCTAATTAAATTAACATTGAGATTTTTATCAGTATTTTCCGCAACTTATTAGTAAATGTAATACAAAGTTAAGCTAATGTTTCAATTTAATATAAATTAATACACTAGGTACAAAAACTTAAAATAAATAAAAAACTAAACCTAACAATAAATAACTACAAGGTGTCAAAAAAATTTCTGCATAGCTGCCAGCTGGTAAAGTGCCTGCACGTTGAATGGCAATGCTTAGCCTCTGGCCAAAGTAGAGACCAGTCCTTGGGTCACGGGAAGCGTCAACTAAACGTTTGCAGATTTATATGTAAAAATTTATAAATAATGTATTTTTAAAATGATTATGGTTATGAAGGTACTAACATAATCATAACCATTTTAAAAGTACATTTACTACATGATACACTACTTACATTAACTTTGCATGCCGATTAATCTTTCAACTGTGTCAATTAGAGACACAATAGAAAGACAATGACAGCGCGGACACCGGTGTCCTCTTGGAGTTCAATGAACGGTGAGACATGTCTGTATCACTATGAAATAATATGACCACCTATGTATCTATACCATGTTTCTGACAATGGTAAATACTTACCTATTTTTATTCTTCTTAAAATAATTACTAGGAACTTGTTAGAAAGTCCATAATTTTGTAACGTTCACATAATCCTGAAAGTAGTTCCCAGACGTGTGGGCACTGTATCAGACGCATCCATAATGCAAGCCCAACTGATATTTCCATTAATGATAGATACAGAGTGTATTTTTTTGTTGCCAACTTAATTAGTACTTAATGCATGTTTATAATACCTTTACGTGTACTTACTGATAGTTTAATTGTTTTAATCAAACGGCGCACACTGCTCACGGCGTTATTATCCTCGGTCAAAGTAAAAAAAAATATATTATAATGTGTACTTTGTATACCATTTCTAGTATGTCTGTTTACATTCTGGGTAATTAAGATGAAAATTAAGAGGCTGTTAGTAGCAATTAACGTCCTTTTTATAATGATTTTTGCGTCGGTATCGGAGACCGGTAAGTTTATAATGTTATACCTGACTCTAGAAGGGACTTGATTAATATCCTATCCTTGATATGGCGTCCTATGAAATTGATAAAAATATCATTTCACGGTTTATTTTTATGGTACCTGTACATTCTTGATTTTCACGCTTTTTTTCGTCGTCGGTCTCTTCCTTCGTTGTACTTACCTACACAAAACTGTAAGATTTTATTGCTAGAGAGCAATGGTCGAGAATGGACATTTTCGGCCAGAATAAAAATTGCATGTGATATTATGAAGCGTGCAACGTTCGGCGTTTCATAACTCCGTGCAATCGCCGAGTCCTGCAAGTGACTCATCAATGCGCGTGCGCCCAAGAGCCGCCAAGGAACAGTCATTGACAAGAACAATAACTTAGTTCGCAGGAAGCAAGTTAGTATTCATAAACACGTGCTCATACAAGGGCATCAAAGTTAACTGCTCGATAAAGTTGGACGAATTCCATGATTACCCATAATTTAAAGTAAGTGCCAGCTAACGACCGCGGTTTCGCCCGCGTGGATGTCGGCTATCGAGCCCAGCTCCCAGGATTATTATTTTTCGGACACCTCCTACACATATCATTTTATTTAAACCAATGTACCTATACAAAACAAATTATATACTTAAACCTTCCTCGAGAACCACTCTATCCATTGAAGAAAACAGCATGAAAATCGGTGCAACAGCGGCGGAGGGCTTTATTTTATAATAAATATAGTGATAACATAACCATGGCGTATGTACGCTATTATGAGTGTGTTAACAAACTTCCAAAGATAAAGTGTGGTGATAGTTGGAACCTGACTTCTACAAAGTTGGTATGTATACAACAGATATCTATGCAACGAAATATTAACTAGATAATACGCCTGCGACTTAATCTTAATCAGCATAGACATCAGTGAAAGCAAATACCGCAAGGAAACCGTGACTTATATAGTTAGTATAAGTCTGAAATCGTCAATCTACCTCAAGGTAGATTGACGATTTCTTTGTATGAGAAGAGGTTTTGCCCCGCAGCGGGACAGTAACAGGCTGGTAACAAAATGATTTTATTAAAAGAGACTAACCTAACTTTATTATGTTCCTTAGGCAGCTAAGCTAGAGAGGCGACTGAGACGGTGAGGTAGGTAAGACTCAAAACTATACAAAGAGGTATTTATATCATAATCGTAATCATAATCATCATTTATTGCATTCATGTAGGTTAGAGGTTGTTACATTTATATGGGTTTCATACATGAAGCCTGCTAGGGCACAAACAATTTAAAAGTGCTACAGTGTCACAATAAAAATACCAATCGCAACATTAATTAGCTGGTCATCATTTACATTCATAAATTAAAATAAAATTTATCGTAGTAGGTATAGATATCTACTTCTACAATATCTTTAGCATTGGTTTTTCTAATAGATGTTCTTATTAATTCTCGTACCTATCCTTTTTGCACTTATCAATGAAAACGTAACTAGTTCCTAGTACCTAATGTCAATGAAAGTCCGCCTATGTACATTTGTGTGCTTGAAGTATTAAATAAATAAATACATATACATATATAAGATATATAGATTAGATAAATTATTGTATTAATTAATTATTTTTTAACATGCCTGTGCTTGTGCCTCGCCTTTTGCCAACTATGTTGGGGTCAGTTTCCAGTTTAACCAGACCGACTGTCAAAGATCTACTAATGACAGCCGGGACCAACGGCTTAACGTGCTTTACGAGGCACTGAGGAGTCTTGGTATGTAATAAATGGTCACCCATCCACGCACCGACCTCGTCAAGCGTAGCTTAACCTACGATCGACCCATGTGGCTGTAATAATTTAGCCACAAGCACCTCCAATTTTTTACATGAAAATAGCCAATTACATAGATAGATTAAAAACTAATTAAATAGGTACTAGGCAGGAGACATTGTTGTTTTCACGTTTTCAATATACGTATACAAGGACTATTATAACCTACTTATTAATAAGGGGATAGTTCAATTACGTTACCATTAAATTATGGGTGTATAAAACCCTATTCAAATCAAATTGTACAATGATACCTAAAATCTAGAAAGTTGCTTTGAAAATATATTTTCTCAAAAAAGTTACTCGAGGTTTATGGTACCTACCCTTATGTAACACAGCATCTTACATGGTAAACTCATCTTTTATTTTCTACCTATGTATATGAGTTAATCACACTACAGTAACAGAAAATTGCATCACCTAAATATAATAACAAGATTTTTTCTGTAACAAACGTAGGCACCATCAATTCAACATTCACGATAAGTTGTAATATTTTATTTTCAACTAAAACACGTTTTCAAGTAGATAAGCTGTTCGCTTAGACATCATCGTTTATTCGTCACAGTTGTGTAAACTGTACGCACTGAAGATTTATTAGTCGCGTTATGAAGGGTCATGGTTACAACCGCAGCAATACTACGACTTTAAAACGCAATCACCCACGAAAGATTACTAACATCTCTTTCGGTTGTTAACAAAAACCCTTATAAATAAAAACATAAATAGCCATATGGAGCAATAAATTTGTTTATTGTACAATAAAATAATGTAGCGAGTTCGTGTTGGGTGGTCGTCGGCACAAAAAGCCGGGCAAGATGGCGGAACAAGCCGTTGCCATAGAGACGCGTTCCCGCCTGTAACGCCACACAGTGCTCCGACAACGTCATCAAAAACACATAAATGTTCAAACTCACTAAATTTAATTTACTACAATGTTATTGAAATAGTCTGCAATGAGACCAATTTCGAAAATATTCAATGACAATTATGTTTTAATTTATCTAATACAAATAAATAAAAAATCTTGGCCTACAATTATGATTAATTTAAAGTTAATTTCTTTATACATTAGAGAAACACACATCGGGATCCATCGTCATTATGTAATCGGTTCGAGTTCATCCGTGTCTAATGTACAATTTTGTCCAAATGCGCGCCGGCTGGGCGCAGTGGGCGCGCGGCGACGAGTCTCACTGACAGAGCGCTCAGTGGAACAATCGAGCCATTGTTTTGTACCAACCAGGCATTAATTAAATAATACTTGTCGTTCCGTATAATGACTTAATTTTGTACTTTGACGGAACAACGACTGAGTTTATTAACTCACTTTGTACTTTGAAATTTTAAATGCGCACTAGTGTCCGCTCTTAACGTTTTTAGCGTTGCACTCGTTGTGTCAAAACTTCAAAGTCTTGAGCATCGACGCCGAGTTGCTAGCCTGTCGGTTTTCTATCGGTTATATTTCGGAGAGTGTGCATCGGAATTGCACGATTTAATTCCACCAAGCCCTTTCCATCATCGGACCACCAGGCGTTCAGCACTGCGCCACCGGTACATGGTAGATATCCCAACCATACGTACTAAACGTTATGGAAACACATTCATTGTGCGAACAGCCAAAGAGTGGAATTCCCTGCCGGTGTCGGTGTTTCCTGATAGCTACAACCTAGGGGTCTTCAAGTCAAGAGTGAACAGGTTGCTTCTAGGCAAGCGTGCTTCATCGTCGACCACATCATCGCTTACCATCAGGTGAGATAGTGGTCAAACGCGTGCCTATCAGTAATAAAAAAAAAAAAAAAAAAAAAAAAAGCATTACCTACGTCTTAAAACTTTACAAGCAATATTTTGTTACAACAGCTATAAAAATACTTAAACTTGTCAAACCTACATCTTTCCGAGCATAAATGCATAACTGCATAAAAGTTTATTACTAGTAAAAGTTTCTATTGCCAATAATTACAGGCTCTCGCGTCATACGTTTTGTAATTAAGATTTTCTTGTGGTGTGAATTTATTATACATGAACGTTGCACTAAAGGTGCGTTTGGTTTAAAATCTACTGACATTTGTGTACCTTTCTTCAAATAGTATAATTGCTTACTTCACTTCCTTCACTTGTTTATACACCACTATTTTTTACTGATCATATTTGCGTAATCTAAAGTAAAAAAACGAAATTCAATTTTTTTAAACTTAAATAACCACTATTTAGTCAAACTTAAATAACGAAAACAGCTGTTTGGAGGCGGGGCATGCTGGAGCGAGATTATGCGAACGTGAGCGAGAGATGACGATTAATGAATACTACTATGTCATGAATAGCCTGTACAATATTTCCATAAATTGGGTGACTTTTTGGGATATAAACAAACTCTAATAACTTTGCTGTTTATGAATATTATTTATTGATACTGTACAAATATAATGAGAAGACCGTCTAGAATAAGCCCTTTAAGTATTTGTACTAATTAAAAAAGTGGTGTACCTATATACAGGGTTATTTGTAAAACTCCAACAACCTCGCAGGAGTAGATTACTAACATTTAAGTTTTCACAAATAAATGTGAAAACTTATATTCATATGTACATACGCCAGCACATCAAGTCAAATTTCTTTGATCGTTTTTCAAGTTTATGAAAAGCAGAATAAGGTTCATTTTCAATTGGGAAAATTTGACAGATTGGGGTAACTTGATGTGCTGGCGTCTGTACATCGTACGCAGGGTAGTGTAGGTATATTCTCATAATAAAATTAAACTTACCGTCTCCCAATTAAAAAGCTCATAGTAATAACATAACTAAGAAACTGAAAACATAATAAATTTATAGTATAATGAAAGCGTGCACCCACTTATTAAACATATCAGTTAACGATATCTATAACGATTTCGCAATATCCCTACAGGCTGGTAGCCACACGCTTATTTATGGACTGAAAAATTTGTCCAAAATTATACAAAGAACAAAGCGGCGCTGGTGAAAAATGTAAAGGAAGATAGGTAAAAAACGAGCGGAAACGGATTGCTGACTAATCGCACAACGAAAATGTCTGTCGAGCTAATGTCTCTATAGGGTGGCAGATTGATGGCTCAGCGATTGGGCACGCCCCGGCCCTCGGACGGTCGCTTAACGGTAGCTGGCGGCTACATTAAACGACACACAGCCTTCGATGTGTTACAGAGATTCAGCTATAAACGCAACACAAAAATGTGAGAGCACTAGCTTCCTGTTATAAAATGTTCTTATATGATAATTAAATACCATTTTGTGCAACAATCTGCTCGCTTACCCGCTTGCTCACGTACTCATACGCATGTGGCGTAACCAAGCTCGAACTCTGAGTCATTGTCATTTGTTATGTCAGGTAGTGACGAAAGAAATACTCTTGATTTTAGTGTTCTAGAATCGATGTACAGTGAGTGCCGTAAATTATTAGACCCCTTTTCCCATCTTTTTTTATTTTTTAAGGGCGGTCCGGTAATACAAGGCGACTGTACAATGTACAGCCAGCACATCAGCCTACCCCAACTGTAAGGTTTTCCCAATTAAACATGAACCTTATCCTGTTTTTAATAAAGATGATAAACTATCAAATAAATTTGACACATTGGGGTAGCTTGATGTGCTGGCAATCAACTGTCATACTAATTATCCTCTTTTAATCTGCGTGCATCGTTAGATTTTTCAACTTTCTAAGCTCATCTTATTCTAAAAAGACTTTTCCAAATTTTAAATCTTGTCTGCTCTACTTCTATATTATAGTCTTTGCCGTAAGTGTCTGCAGCAACAAAATACACTTTATCTACGGACACGGCGATTACGTGGCGACAGGCCCTATTACCGGCCGTATAGCCGCTCTACCTGAACTGATGAGCTTACTAAAATATCGCCTAATAACAATGTTATTATCGCCAGGCAATATGTAACCTGTCATTAAGGAAGAGACATCATCATCAGAAGTCATCACTTCCTAGAATGGTTAAGGATGTTTGTCTTTGCAATGATTGGCCATTTATTAATGTGGCTGTGAAACATTCCAGGAATTATAGGAAAACGCAGACGGCTGGGAGTTTCGTAGAAATCTTCAGTATGAGAAATGATTCCTTCTAAAGTTAACCACAGGTCGTGAAAAAAGGGGTTTAAATAAATGAAGATAGATTAACCAACAACGAGACATTCAATACTTAGATTCCAAAATCCCAAAATGTATCCAACCAAATCTGTAGCTCCATAAGGTAGGGGCACAGCGATGACTATTACACCCGCATGGAAAACAGCATTTATGTCTACGACTGCTGACCCTTAATACCAACATCATTACTATCAGTGTAATATATGACGATGCCAGTCACAAGGTTCAGTTTTCGATATAAATAACTGTTTAACGGAAGATGTACGCCGCTACAAACGTATACTCAAATCAATGCAATTAAAGGTTAAGGTTAGAAATAAATACTGTATGCGTGACTCACGACACGATGGTGGTCTCTAACCGTAAGTTTACAATACATTAAGACTTAAGGAGTTAATGAGCAAATTCTAGGAAGGTGTGAAGCCGAGATCGGCGCCGGCGCAGGTAATGATCACAATAAATATTGACTGTTTGAGCGCGCACCGCCAAAGAATCGCACGTTTAGGGAGGATTTTTGCAATTTGTCAAGTTACAAATGTTGCAATTGGTTTTTATAGTGTTCTAAATAACGTATTAAGATACTTCGGAGGATTAATTTAAGATAGTAGGGAATTAATTGATTTATGACGATCATTATTTCCATAGTTGTCCAAAGTTATAAGTTTCTGAGAGTAAATATTGAAGTTGCATACTTCCCATCTCAAAATATACTTTGTTTTTATTGGGTTTGGCTTCCAGTCTAACCAGATGCCACTAAATAATAGTTTTTAGCGTTCCGAAGTCAACTAGGAACCCTTATAGTTTCGCCATGTCTGTCTGTCCGTCCGTCCGTCCTCGCTTAATCTCAGTGACCGTTTAGAACTTTTTATGGACTTTCTAGGAAAATTATTTTGAACTTGGATGGAAACAGTTTTTGAACAAAAAAGACAAAAAGTTGTACAAAATAATTTCTGGACTAAGTTTGTAGTATAATCGTATATGCAAGCATTTTGGATACTTATTGTGACGGTCGGGAAACTACGGAACCCTACACTGAGCGTGGCCCGACACGCTCTTGGCCGGTTTTTATTACATGGTGAGAATGCCTATCTGGCTTCCATAATTCAGTTACTTAGTAACACGATAACCCTTGGTTTAAGAGGTTGTCCCTCCTTCAGGGTTCTAACTACTCATAAAGACTGTCCAAGATCTAGTACACACTTATATCACTTATACTATGCTTCACACTAATGTCTGATCAGAGACCAGCACATCAAGCTATTCCAAAGTGTCAAATTTCTTTGATAGTTTTTCATCTTTATAACTAACAGAATAAGGTTCATGTTCAATTGGGAAAATTTGACAGTCATTAGGTACCTACAGACTGGACCTACTGACTGGTAATACCATTGCGTTTATCAGGCGTTGCCTTCTACTCTTTCAGCGTGATGATATTGGGATGATGCAGTGGTAATTCTTCCAAATTATTATCGGACTGCACTATGGATTTTTCAATGGTGTTAATTTGGTATAGTACCTATATTCTTAAGTAGTATTAAAAAAAAAGAAAAAAGAAAGAGTAAAAAGAGTATTCTATTCTATTCAATTCTAGTATTTTCCAGAAACTCAATGTAGATTATGTCAAACTTATAGTTAATTATTTAATTTCATATTTCTTTTATTTAGTCTTAATATTAGCGGCTTTCTTTAAAGTTTTAATATTTACTAGCAAAAAAATAAATAACAGCTTTGCACCTAATAAATTAAAAAAAAAATGATAGTGAGGAAGATACACGCATCAGTAAAAAAAACTCATAAAACGATATTACAGATTATTCACAGTAATTTGGCCGAAACGTTAGGCGCGAATGATATTTCTCGCTAAATTATATAAACATTAGTGTTTTATAGACCGTATCTAACGTGATGTGAGTTGTGAAGTGCCAGGGGTTACTGAATGAGAATTAGACGGTGAGGTGCGCGGGCGACGAGACGGTCGCAAAATTCGGCAGCGACCTGCGCACGCGCGCACTCGTAGCGCGGCAGGTGTTACACATCCTTGGTCGCATTCATAACTGCAATTAGCACATTTAATTTTTCTGCAATATTCATTTATTTAAATTCAATGTAAAACTTAAGAAATGGTATTTTTGTAGCTC
This sequence comes from Euplexia lucipara, assembly GCA_921972225.1. Taxonomy (NCBI): domain Eukaryota; kingdom Metazoa; phylum Arthropoda; class Insecta; order Lepidoptera; family Noctuidae; genus Euplexia; species Euplexia lucipara. The sequence goes on along the minus strand of OV179143.1, from coordinate 8,324,647 downwards.
CGTTTAAAACAATCAATACTGCCTTCTTAAAAGCGTTTGTATCGAAATCCATTAATAACAAACATGAGTAGTTATATGTGCTTTACTTGAGTTTTACACTTGTTTTGACCTTTTGTCTAATCTGTAAGGTCGAATGTTGAGTTACTTATAGTTATATTGTTTAACAGATACATTATAGAAAACTTTACTAAAATTATGTTCGAGAGGACACATGATATATTATGCTTTCAAAGAAATAAGGGTGATAAATCATTCATACTGAGAAGTTTCTTGTTTCCTCATGCGTAGCGTAACAGTAGCTCCCACCAATCAAATTTCAATTAGGACGGTTGTATCGGAGACAGTCACATGTCAATCAAAGCCCCATATCGATGGTCGGCGTTCGGTAGCTAGCGTGCCGTAAGGGGAGTATGCTAGTGGATGGTTCGGTGCGGGGCGCAGGCCGCGAGTGCGGCGCCCCTGCCACGTGGGTGGGCGCGTTGTGTGGCCGCGCGCTGGGTGGGCCACTACCGCGCGCACGCATCACACACACGCGCGCCGCACCAACACACGCTCCCGACGCGCAAATAAACACAATAATCAACTAGCGATACTTTACTCCGTCACCGGATAGAGCAATCGCTCGGGGAGATTATTGCAGGAATCGCGACGAGTGACACGCGCCCGCGCCGACCGGCCGCGGCCGCGCGCCTTGCCAGCGTAGGAGGACGCAAACTACCCACTTTACGACGCTCCGAGCTGATCCAAGCACGCTAATTTTCTAATCCGCTTACATTCTACTATGAATAAATTTTCTATTCACAGACATAGAAGTGTCTTGTCGTTTAAGGATCGTAAACCTCCTCCAAATCACAAAGTAAACATTCAAGTTTCGTATCACATTTCAAATCGACGATTTGTCTCATATGTTGTATAAACTAACAATAAAATCCAGTAGACCACCGACATCAACCGGATTACCAGGTTCGATATAAATGGAAGGAAACAGAACAAAATGTCAGTAATCTGTAAGATATACTAATGTATGATGGACTAAAGAGCTCTATTTATAGGTAGTAAGTTATCTTGTTTTCGAAGAGGATTAGCGGAAAATAAAGCAATAATAAAATTAATACGTCAGTATAACTCAAAGCCAATTTTACTAAAATACGCTTCTTCAATGGTAAACAAAAACATCGTAAAGTTTCTACTCATCTCTTCACAATATACATATAATTGGCACAAATACTTGACGCCTGTTGGTGTATGTGCAAGCGCTTTGGTTTATAACTTAATACTCAATCATAAACCTAATCGAGATTTAGGCCTGAATAGGCAGTAAAACCACTCGATGGTAGCGAATGCGTTAATTGTAACTACTCGTACCAATGCCTAGTTGTAACTAGAACTCGTTTGCCCTAATGATACCACAGTGCCCATAAAAGGGTGCAATTTAAAGTAAACTGTAATATCGGACAATCAGCGAAATGTACAAGAGACCAGCTGCTATGGGAAAGATAAGTTTTGAAACTAGGTATCAAGCTAGAGCTAGACCTCCAGTCCTTGTTCCCCATTGGGGGACAGGTGAAAAATAAAAGAAAAACTTTGACCTACTCTACTCTCAATAATATGTGACTGCGCGAGTCACTTACGAGCTTTCATTTGGCATTTTTGGGTACGGTGTTCACGAAAAGCATAGCAAAAGTTGGATAGAATATTGAAAATTGAATATTGAATTTGAATATTGATATGTGAATATTTCGCCCTATGCCCGGGAAGGACCAGCCTCTCCAAAAACTCCAAAGGAATAGTCCTTTCGAGAGTTTCAGAAGACTGCAGGTCTCCCACTTCTGAAGCCCCTAAGCCACTGATAAGTATGAACAGCACCTACAAGTTTTACTGCCCGACACAGGACGCGTAAAAGTCGTCGCCTACGAATCACTTCGTCATACTTGTACGTCATTTGTTCAGCACTCCCAATTTTTATGTGGCCATTGTTCGCAACGGTCTGTTTTATTAGCCAGTAGCCTTCCAGGACGACAGCGGAACAAAGGAAATACCGCTTCGTGTGAGTTTTAAACTCGTACCAAATCGCACGCTAAATGTCGCACGGCCGGTGTTTGAGTTTCGTGCTTCCACTCATATTGGTTCTTTCGTCAAGCTTCATTAAAGGTATTAAGCGGTGCAGTATACATATATACAATTTTCATACCTTACCGTACTACCTCACATGTAGGATTTTTAAATCAATTTACTTCATTTGAATGATTAAGTTCAAATAACTTTGTCACTGGACTTTCTGTGACGTTCGTAGCAGACGGGATTCTCTATTTCCTGCAAATGCTTTACAAGTATAAATAAACATATAGGTACTAGCTAGCGAAAATTCTTGGTCGGTGGCTAAGATTATAAATAATTATAAAGGGGCTTTCTGCAAAATTAACTATCTTTATTTATCCTCTGGTCGCTAATAAATAATCAACATTATTACAGAACATAGGCATGCTGCCGATACAGATCTAGCTTATGCGAGGAACTCCCATGAATACGGCGGATACATTCCGATAAAAATATACTATAACGGCAACGCGGAGCGAACATTGTAGTACGCGAGACTTGAATAAATTAACAATAAATTATTAACATGTCATAAAGTATCTATATTTATTCAGTGTCAACACGCTTCCCATAAAAACAGACATTGAAATCGTTTCCAAACAATTAATTAGCGATTAGACTATTAAAATGCCGTAGACGATCCGTGCCGCGCTAATGACAGACCACCTACGTCCGATTACAAAACTAATAATACGGAGTTAAAAAACAGGCACACATTAAAACAATTATATTTGACCGCATTGCCATAAAAGAGAGTAACATGACCAATCTGAGAGCAATTAAGGAGTCTAATAGCAGGAAAGGATAGTAGGTACGTGAGCGGGCGCGCCCGCCGCTGCTTAACCTTCATGTTTATTCTATGATCCTAGAGTTCATAAATATTTACATAAGCTTTCCATTCATGAATATAAGTTTCAATTTGATAGAGCCATTAGGTTCCCTGTAGGGGCGCAGACTGCTGTCAGGTCAGATGATTTTGCTATGACCTAGCCTAGATTTTATTTATGATCGATAGAACCTTAAATTGTAGCCAATTCTTTCGAAGTAAACAAAACGTTAATGAAAGTGTGCTTACCTGACGTTGTTTGGCCCATAAATAGGAGGGTTTTGTGCTTTTGGTCAGTTAGCCATGTCCATGAGAGACAAGACAACAGTATTTTTGTAGCATGTAAATCGTCGTGATACTTGATAAACAAAAGACTACGAAAGTACAAGAACTTAGTGACTTAAGAATGTGAGCTTTTCATCTTAAATCTCAAGAGGAAGACCATCCAACCTACGTGGTCATACTTAATAAGATTATAAACGGAATTATCTTTCAAATATTCAATGCATGGCATTTGAATGGTCGCAAATTGCTGCTAGCTGCATGCTCACAATAGCTGTAGTCGGTCGCAGCTCACAATGCAGTTGCATCAGCGTCGTGGGTGGTCGGCTGTCACTCAGCGCGCTATAATCAATTTGTTCGGCGTTCGGCGCGGGCGCACACCGCGCGGTACACCCCGACGCTCGCGTCGCGCACCATACATGCACTTTTCGTCACGCATCCTGTACGCATTTGTCTATTAATATGTTTCCAAGACGAGCCGTGAGAGAATGGCAGCAAAAAAAGTTGCCACATAATTAAGCTTTTAAAAGCCCCTATACAGCCAGACTTAATATAAAAGATGGTGAAGAGCTTTTACACTATAAGTATGTACAATGTGTTTTTGAAGTCTAGCTTCACAGTCAGACAATAACAAAGAATATGTCCTATGAGGTTCATTATAATTACCGAGATATCATTTTAGATTTGTTATGGTCCGTCAGCTTGGAGCTTATAATTTATATTAAAATGTAATGTTCCATTTACTGTAAGTAAATGCAGAATATAATCATAAAATAGGAGCAACGTCCGGATCATATTTACAAAAGACCACCCACGTGGAATAGTTTGCGGCTAACTTATGGTCAAGTTTTGCAAACAATGCCATTCCTAGTGTAGAATGACTCAATTAGCAGAACGCACGAGATAAGGCCGGCTACACAATAGGCTGTAAATTGCCGTGGGCAGAGCTGGTGGAACCACTCGATTATTATCCTAAAAGGAAAAAGATGTTTAAAATAGTGACAAAAAGTTGAAACTTTGTACAAACTATCTCACGATGACTCAAACAGTGACATTACAAAAATGGAAAGTAAACAGTATAATCAATCATTAACGGATAATTGTGGCGGCGCAGGTCAGCTCTGAGAAAAACTGAAATTTAATGAAAGGACAGGATGTCGTCCGATCCCAGAAGTATTTTTTTAAATATTTTTTCTGTTCTTTAGTCAAGGTGGCATTCGGCGGCTGAACAAACTTAGGTTGGAGCGCAACATCGATAATTCACTCTTCAATCTACGCTACATCTCATCGACTGTTTCCATTGTCTCAAGCTGTGAACTATGTGCAGTGAGAGAAGCTGTTAGTTTCAGTCTAATTTAGGACTGATTGTCACTGGTTTTAAAACCTTTTTCAATTCTGAGACCTTACCTATAAATATCAATATTTTTTTAATCATCTACGGTACACATACGGTTTTAGACATTTATTTTCTCAAACGATTTGAATACGAAAAACTTGAAAACACACAGAGATATTTGGAATACGTACATAAAGCCGCTTGGCGTAGTAGGTTATTACTACATACTCGTAATTATACATAATTATTTACATATTTTATTCCGTTGTGTGATTCGTTGTTTGTTGTGGGTTTGTCATTGTCACCAGTAATCTCTAAGTAGCAGCTTGGAGTCTAGATTAGTAACCGTTTTATGGAAAGGGCTCACTCCCTATTTGGTACATGGACTTAAACATAAATGGCGAAATATGGATGTACTGCAGGGACACCTCTCTAACACTTCGTGAGTGTGATTATGTATTCAAATAAATGTTCAAAATGCATAATGCCATGCCATGGTGAGCAATGTTGATTAGGAATACCTAAGCGGGAGTACTGGCTGAAAATTACTTCGGACTAATTGCCACTGACGTAGAAAAAATGGAGGTTCGAATGGAAACCCGCATTTTCTGACAGCAAGTCTCGAGGATAAGCGTACTTCCTGTGTAAGACCAGGCAGCGACGCGCCGAGCGATCACAGTGCGATTATTTACATTAATCCGTCGCGCTGTCACCGCGTGGGACATTTGATGAGCGGAGCTCGCTACTGAATCCTGATTTCTCAGAGGTTTGAATTTATTTTTATGTAGGTATGTTCTGACGGTGGATCTAAAAGGATGAACTGAAAACCATAAAATAATTAAACCAGTTGCTTGGAGTGCAAAATATCGCTTTGAATTACCAAACCAACTGGTTTCTAAATCATCGTTTTATCATGTTAGCTCTCATAGATTTATTTTGATCTTACGATTCTTTTGTTATGTTGCAGTCTGGCACTTCAGTTTAACTAGATTATTTTAGGAGGCTTAAAGTAATCTTTTTATTTTCCGTGTTTAAAGGAAATTCTTTTTAAAGTATAAATGACTATATTGCGAGAAATGCATTGAAGAGGATGATAAATACGAGTCGGTGTAGGCATAGTTTAATTGTACTTAAAATTACAATATGTAACATAACGGCCAAAATAATGTTTAGCCAAAATCATATTTATGTATTTTAGCCCTTTTAGACTCCTACAACTGACATTAACCATCATTAAAAGACTAGTGAAAGGCGTGCGTAGATACTTGCTTCTAGCACAGTCCAAAAACCTACAGTCGTCCAACGAAGCCGTCTAGACAGGGCAATCGTGCGGGATGAGGGTGAGACGCGGGAAGGCCGCTCCCGTACTGCGAACAAAACGATGTTCGTAGTTCGGGAGGTATTATTCAGGGCTAACGCGTGTAAACGTTGTCGTCATTTTTCCAGCGTTCAAAGGCGTCGTCCTACTGTATTAATATTTATACTGTGCTTCTAGTATCTACGCACGCCTTTACATCATACTCCTGCCCGTACCTATGCCAATTTATTTAGTGTCGGCTAAAGGGATTTAAGATACTATAGAGAGTAAATGAGATAAGATACTGTAGAAAAAAGGAATGTCATAGAAAAACTGCGATTCCATGTCTCAGTAACCCCATCTAGCATAATATACCAATACTAGTAGATGTCCCGCGGTTTCACCCGCGTTGCTCCCGTTCCCGTGGGAATACAGGGATAAAAAGGAGCCTAGCTATGTGTTAATCCAGGGTGTCAGCTAACTCCATACGAAATTTTATTAAAATCCATTCAGTAGTTTTTACGCGAAAGAGTAAAAAAAAAATGTTTATTGCAACAACTTAAATTAAAATTTACACCTGAATTAGTAGAAGTGTCCTTTTAAGCAAGAAGTTTGCTTGTGGTAAGACACTTCCCTTCCTTTATTACATTTAAAGAAAATCTAAGCTACAGTAATTTATTATATTAATTACTAGCTTCTGCCCGCGACTTCGTACGCGGATCTTGTTGCTTATTCCAGCGACAACGGGGTCGTCAAAATCGAAGATCTGAAACGTCATGTCGAATTCTAAAAGCTCGGGGACGGGAAAACAATGAGATGCGCGAGACGATTCAAGACGTTCCAGATTTTTTATTTTTGTAGGTCAACAGGAAATGCCATCAGACTTAACAACTTTTGCTAAGACGCCATTTCTATAAATATATGGTATATGGTCGCTGGGCTTTGGAGTTCCACAACAGTTATGATCTTTAATCATTTAGCACCTTTGGAACATTGGGAAAGATTTGACCTCTATCTAGGCGTGGTTATAGTTTTATTGTGAAGATACTTGATCAATTAAAATCTAAGTGGCTGCTCCCCTGCGTTATCGGGTAGACTACCGTGTCACGAAAATAAATCGAAAAGGAAATTAAACACTCAAATAACATAAGCCCGAAGGCATATTTATTCGATAAACTTCTTCACCGCGTGGAGATAGATAATCCCAGCTTATGGTTTTTAACTATACAGTGAAATTAGTGATAGCTTTGATTTCCATGTCAAATGTTTCTGATCTTCGATTTTATAAGGGAAATGCCTATCAGACCGAACAACTTTTGCTAAGACGTCATTCCTATATGTGTTATGGTGTAGCTGGGCTCTTGGAGTTCCACAACAGGTGTTCCGGATCTTCAAATTTATTCTCTCAGCAAAAAATTCTCATCACGCGGAACAATTTTTGCTATGGTACCATTTTTGTATCTCCTATAGTTTAGCTGGTCTGTTGCGGTTCTGCATCAGGTGTTCCGGATCTTCAAATTTATTCTCTTAGCAAAAAATGCTCATCACGTGGAACAATTTTTGCTATGGTACCATTTTTGTATCTCCTATAATAGTTTAGCTGGTCTGTTGCGGTTCTGCATCAGGTGTTCAAGTTTCCAAGATAAATTATAGCCTATATGTTGCCCAGACTTAATATCTATACAACAAAAAAAAATCATTCAAATCCGTCCAGTAGTTCCGAAGATTAGCGTGTGCAAACAAACAGACAAACAGACAGACTTTTTTTTGGATTCGTGCTCTATTACTGTTTCTAAACCCCCCTCAATTTTTTTTTTTTTTTTAATATTTTATGTTTTTTTACTGTCTTATTATATGTATAGATGTATAGATTAAAAATAGAAAGAGAAACAAAACAAAATTGAAATGGGTTTATGATAAACTAACTAATACGAGTATATATTGTGAGAGAGTGTGTGTGTAGTAGGTGAGAGAGTGTGTGGGTGTAGGTGAGAGTGTGTGTGTGTAAGTGAAGTGATGGGGAGGTATTGTGAGTAGTGCGTATTATGTGTAAGTTCCAAACAAACATCCATCCATCCATCCTCACAATCTTTCGCGTTTATAATATTAGTATGATTGGAGCGGCAGCGCAGCGTACTAAACTAGACTAATCGACTTGTGTCCCTAGTAGATACGGTTCGATTAGGCACAAGTATCGGATAAAGAATTTGTTCGTGGAGTCCCGTCTACAGTAGGTAGTACAGTAGGTATTGAATGTTTTTGGTGTCCGCAGAGTACCTACATATACCTATGTCTACTTCTTTCTATTTGCCGTCATTTCAATAGTCACCACCTTCTTAGCCATTTATCTTCTTTCACACAATCCATCTATCGCTTTTTTGGTCTTTCTCTACTTTTGTAACCTTCCACACTCAAAACTACACACGCCTTTACATAACATCTATTTAACTTCGGGGCGACACAAAGATTTCGCATCATTTTTTGTATCGCGTAGCTCGGTGAGTCGTAATCGTTAGTTGTGAGAAGTCTGCTCCTGTATCAACAGTCTGTCTGAAGAACGATTAGCACGGAGCCGTCGGGCGTCGGGCGGAGTGACCGGCGTTGTTTGTAGTCTCTGTTAGCAGCTGCTTGTTACCTCGAGAGCCACCGGATAAACAATAACAGGGAATGGGACGAACCAATTTCCCGACACTTTCGCATTGTTACGAGATGTTGTGGCCATAGATAATGACCACAACGGGACATACTTGGAATAGTCTAAGTATGTCCGCAAGTTGAGTACTTCTTAGAGAAAAAATATGCTTATAGTAAGCGCCATTGTTACGATTTCTTGCAAAAAGATTAGCGATTATTACGTCTGGATATATAAATTGTTTATCGTTTAAATCTTTTATTTGCTCAGTAAAATATCTCAACATTACCACTGACATTAACAGTTATCTCATTATCATGTAGGTCGCATGTTACTGTCTCACTAACATCAGTAATTAAATACACAATCTGTGTAATTGCGAACAATATCATTAAGTAAATACAACTTGTTAAACAAACCGTAACATACCTACATCTGCATAGTAATAAGTGTGAGTGCGACACGCAACCGCATATTATGTTAAGGGTGGGTAATCAGTAAGCTTGTCTAGTTTTTTCCCTCGTCTCGTTGTTAGCCTACCCTGTGTGTATTGTGTGAGTAAGCTGTGTACTCAGGACGGAGCACAGTAGCTGTTTGTGCTACCTGTGCTACGCTCTACCTGCGCTACACTACACAGCGCACACAATCCTTATCATTCTATAAAATACAACAAAATCCAACAGCAAATACTCTAAGAAGGATTTTGAAATCAAACAAACCGAATGCAATAAAAACACCATTTTGAAGATTACGGAACGAACGAGTGGGTAGACTTAGTTCCATTCTATTTTAAATTAATCCTTCCAAAGTTTTACGTTTACTTGACCACAAGTTTATGTCGGAGAGGAACCAAAACATAAATCTTACCAAGAGACGTGTTTAAAGCGAAAAAAGTAACACATGTCCAAACCATGTTTTAGAGGGACTAATTTCCTTTGGGGATTTAATTTTTTTTTTCTTTTGTTTTTGTGAGGAAACAAGAGCGAGATACCACCCACGACGATTTACGAAGGCTTCGCATGAATGTGAGGGATATAGTCAAATAAAAGCATTGCTGTTAACACTGTTGTATCCGTACGACACTGAGGAAGACGGATATTACGACCTGCGTCAAGTAAAAGCTCGCGGTACAGACACGAGCGTAAGTGAATGCGGAATTGGAGCACTTAAATGAGAAAACTGTTCTAGTTATACAGCCTTATTGATTTTTAGTACCTGCAAAACTATCGTTCTAAACAACAGTTGTTTATCATTATAAACAACTTTTACTATGGGATGGAATCGCGAATAAAATCTGTTCAATACATTTTGTCGAGTTCTATTCTAGTTTTTGCTATGGAAAACAAAGATGTCTAAATTAAATTGAAATGCAAGTGTAGCTACTAATATAAATCTTCAATTAATACTGTTGAACTCAATGTAGATCTTCATGGGTTGGTAGTATGAGACAGAAACAAACATGAAATGAAGGTACCTACATAAATATTGTAATTGTTAGAATTCGAAGAGATTGTTGTATAATTGCGCTTACATACATGTACTGAACAGCTGTTTTTTTTTTTTGCAGAGTTTACCTTGTAGGTACCAAAAATAAGGTTTTATAAGATGCCAGGAAGGAAGGATGTTTCAAGTAAATCATTTCTAACAACTGTGGTTTTTAGGGTTCCGTAGTCAACTAGGAACCCTTATAGTTTTGCCACGTCTGTCTGTCTGTCTGTCTGTCCGTCCGTCCGTCCGTCCGTCCGTCCGTCCTCGCATAATCTCTGTGACTGTTAGCACTAGAAAGCTGAAATTTGGTACCAATATGTGTATCAATCACGCCGACAAAGTGGTAAAATAAAAATTGGAAAAAAATGTTTTATTAGGGTAGCCCTCCTATATGTAAAGTGGGAAGTGATTTTTTTTTTAATTTCAACCCTACTGTGTGATATATTGTTGGAAAGATATTTAAAAATGAATAGGGGTTTACTAAAATTATTTTTTGATAATGTCAATAATTTCGGAAATAATCACTCCAAAAGTAAAAAAAAATTTGTCCCCCCCCCCCCCCCCTAACTTTTGAACCATAAGTTTAGAAATTATGAAAAAAATCTGAAAAGTAGAACTTTATAAGGACTTTCTAGGAAAATTATTTTGAACTTGGATGGAAACAGTTTTTGTACAAAAAAGACAAAAAGTTGAACAAAATAATTTCTGGACTAAGTTTGTAGTATAATCGTATATGCAAGCATTTTTTTTTAACTTCGTTTACATATTCTCGGAACCCTACACTGAGCGTGGCCCGACACGCTCTTGGCCGGTTTTTAATTTCAATTTGAGCTACTCTCATATCCTAAAAATACTAAACATAATGCAAGCAAAAGCTTTAATAGCCATGCCCAGAGCAATATTTTTCACGGCGAGTGTACCAAATGTACAAAGTGACACGCGACTTTGCGGTCGCGATAAGGGAGGTGAAGCGAGTTGTGTCTGAAAGCAACTTACCCAACACATTTCATTTCATTTCATTTCATTTATTTCATAAACAATTTTTACATTGTGTCGAAAACTCATTAAAAACTAACACAGCACAGATTTCATAGATTACAATTAAAAAAATCACATAATATAATTCTAGATCTAGACACCCACACGTTCTGCTGACTACACCTTACACCTTCACGACACACCGATCTTGAAAGTCAATAATAATAGGTAATGTTCTACGGAAATATCCACGTAGAATGCCAAATCACTATTGCATAGTCTTTTAAACAATAATTCAAGATCCGCGACCATTTTTCAACCACACAAATAATATAAATATTTTATCGATAAATATTTGATATAAGATATGATTCAGTTATGTTCTCAATCAAAGATTCCAGAGATTTGACCGAATATCACGAGACCGCGACCGCAATCCCCTTTGACCAGACATCGTGAAATATGACGGTCGCCACACCACCTCGCGAAAAATAAAACAGTTTATAACAACCGTATTCAAATTTACGAAACGTCGCTGTTTACAACAAAACCTATAGGTATGTAAAGTACCTACAAAAGCACGACTTAAGGCTCTACCTACCTCATTTTATTATTCGGGTAAATTAAGTTCTTACGACCTCATAATAATTAATCGTCTTTAGATTTATACAGGTCTTATTTACGATGACATGTTATTTTATTGATCCCAGAAGTGGATATTATGATGTGATTATCGGGTTTTATAATCATATGATACGTCACAATGAACATGCGAAGGGAATAAAAGACCCGAATACCATTTCGGACGCTTCACGAGCTGAAAATACGAATGTGAGCGGTGATAATAAAACGAATGAGCTGACATTCATCTCGGATTTCGTTATTCTTGTATCTGTTGGTATCGTTTAGTATAAACAGAAAGATAGACAGACGCTATGTTTAGGAGTGGTTGTGAATCGCGTTGGGTGGTCCGTGTCGGCGCGGGCGCGGCGGCCGCGAGCGGCTGGCAGGCGGACAGAATAAGGCCGAGATTTGTACGATATCGCGCGCTCCAATGAAATTGAAATAGATAGCGAGTTGGGATTTATCTCGCGTCACATCGAATCTAGTGCACCGGTGCGCCTAGATAATATGTCACCTCGGAACATTTACCAGCCATATCTCCGCCGCCATTACGGACCGGTGCGAACAACCAACAAGCCGTGACGAAATCGTATAAGATTACAATTTAGATTTAATTTTATGTCCAACAGCTACTTTATTGCTGGTAGAAGTGCCATTAAAATAAATTTAATGTTTGTCAAGCGTTGGGCAATTTCCCAATAAACGGTATTTAGACCTACTTCAAACTGTATTGCAAAAGGTAAAAGATAGGCAATCGATCGCCACATATTTTCGTTTTATGATCAATACTCCCACACAAAATTGCTTTATGCCTAGATATATAAAACAAAATTAGTTGCTACTAACTACTAAACAAACGTCGCCGCAATACAGGCTTTTAATTATTTACCATAAACAGAAACGCCCAGGTGATAATAAAATTAACGTTTTGCTTTACGACATGTTACAAGTAGCTTTGGTTAAATACCAGCATATTAACTTTAATTAGACGCATTTATTTAATACCTACACTTCAGATAGCTGAGCGTCAATAAGAAATATTGTAGATAAGGTTTCTGAACGAGGTACAAATAAAAACATTCATTGCCTAGCTGGTGTAGTGGTCGCAAGGTGTGCTGGTGAGCATGAGGTCCTGGGTTCTCTAAACAGAGCAAAGCTAATCGCTGGTTATAATATCAACAAGCTGCAATTTTGGATTACCTACTTACACGAATTCCCTTTAAACAATGCTCATCAAACTCAATAATTTTTTCCCGGAACGTTCAAAACGATCATTAGGGCTGTCCCGACGTCTTCCTCATATACTGGCCAGAGTTCCGTATGCGTAATTATAGGCTTCAGGAGGTTTACGAGCTTCTAGTCCAAGTGGCTCGAGCCTCGGAGGTGCTCCGGGCACTCGGCCTGTGCCTGACCTTCCGAGAACTGTATCAGTTGGCACAGTGTCGCGACCACCCGCGACGCATTGTTATGCTGTCACCTTTTGTACGACACTTGACGCTACTATTTCAACGAACAATATTCACAATACTATTGAGCCGTCTTATCTTTTATTCGTTAAGCGATTTACTTGTGATTATGGTGCCTACGTGGTTTTCCTTGTCTCATATTTAATACTCTTAAACCTACATAAGTAGTTATAGTTTATTGCATTCATAGGTATTGACTTTACAATAGTCAGTTTATAAAGTAAAGCCAATTCACAATAGTGTTACTGCTTCACTCTTCAGTGAGAACAAACGTGAAGTACATAGGTATGACAGAGAGCAAATTACGCTACATTATATCAGTTTAGTCAGATAAATTAAAAGTTTACAAATCGTAAAGTAAACCTACGCTTTAAACGCTATTACTTAGTATGAATTTCTACTGTGAAGAAATAAAGTGAATGGCCAAGGAACAGGCAGCCGCACAGTGTTTTATGAAGCCCGATTTTCGGACATCCCATTTTTATTGCAAAACCTGACAGAAATTATCATTTAAATGCAAGATTTCGTATCCCCATTTAGCTACCAAGTCTAGTTTATGAGTTATATTTTTTTTTAAATCGTAATTTTTCCATCCGGATATTAAGAAAAAAATTAATTACGCTTAAACTAAGCGTGATACGAAAAAATAATGTGAGGTACATTGATGGCGTATCGTATGCAGAGTATTTTAGTCCATAAATGAACCTCGCACCATTGTTAGATCCAGATTTATCCGAGTTTTTCGGTTTTATGTTTTTCTTAATTTTCTCGAAAATTCCGCCATTTCGGGAAAAGTTATTTATACTGAAATGTTTTAGATAACTCCTTCTACACACCACATAAATTTCACATCCCAATTCCATGGAACTCAGAAGTTATTCCAATTTAACTACTTTTGTTAGGGTTGTCAATTTTTATATCCTTATTTTGTGTATCAAATTTTTCGCAAAAGTAAAAGTTCCGTAGTCAGAATGACAAAAAGAACGTGCACCAGTATACTGGCATCCTACCGAGGCCTTTCAAAAATATTTATATATTTATTATTATTTACTAAAAACTATGCACAAGTAAAAAAACATTGTACAAAGGCGGACGTGATGCCTTAGGCATTTTCTAACGGTTGACCTTAGGGTATTTGAGAAACAACATGGGGGGTGCAACTTAAAAGAGAGAAACAGAAAGGTATACCTATATATTTATATTGATAAATACATACATACATATGAACAAATTTGTTAAACATCAACACAACATGTACTACATTTATTTGTTGGTAGACTTCAAAATAAATAGCAAATCAATTGCATATAAAGTTTAGATTTAATGCTATTGATATGGTATGATACGAAAAACTACAAATTTAGCCGTAGCCTACGATTCTGTTTTCCGAATTATTATCAAATTCAACATTTTTATCAAGTCTCAACTGTTAATTTTCTATCTATTACCACTGATAGCCCTTCTTCCGCGGTATACGGCCGAGGACAATTCGTTATTTTTTGTAAAATATTTGTTGGATCTTCAGGTGCTTCTAAACATGTATATAACCTTTTCTAAATCTTTTGCTGACTTCGATTGTATAGAACTGTTACCGCCTTCACCGCGTGGAGGTACTCCCAGCTTATGTTATTGCAATTGCATTGCATACGTGTATTTCGCGTGTCATTTACCAGTACGTAGGTACTACATTAATACTTAAATAACACAAAATGCCTGAATCTGCCTTTTAACGTACATCGGTGAATAATATTCTATTTAGATACCAAGCTGGTATCCTGGCGTCTTCACGTCAGATAATCCAAACCACTGATTTTACTACAAGGTAGATATATTTTTTGGCAAAGTTATATAAAATCCGGATATAAATAATTATCTGAGATTTTGACAACCTTGACGACGTAAAAGCCGGATAAAACTTAAAATCGTTGTGGTTTCTAAGTTCCATGGAATTGGGATGTAAAATTTATGTGGTGTGTAGAAGGAGTTATCTAAATCATTTCAGTATAAATAACTTTTCCCGAAAAGGCGGAATTTTTGAGAAAATTAAGAAAAACTTAAAACCGAAAAACTCGTCTATTTCTGGATCTAGCAAAGTTACGAAGTTCATTTGTGCACTAAAATACTCGGCATAAGATACACCATCAATGTACCTAGCATAAATATTTCTATCACGCTTAGTTTAAATGTAATTATTTTTTTTCTGAATATCGACATAGAATTTGGTCGATTTTCAAAAAATTATAACTCTGAAACTAGACTTGGTAGCTAAATGGGGATAGGAAATCTTGCATTTAAATGATTATTCTTATCAGGTTTTGCAATAAAACTGGGATGTCCGAAAATCGGGCTTCATAAAACACTGTGAGCCGGCAGTTTACACTATATTATAAAAACGCGTTAGGTAATTTGCAAGTCAAAAATGTTTCGATTCCTTATTCAGCTCCCGAATAACTTCGTAACTTTCCATGGCTGCAGTTTGGTGAACAATGTTGCAAATTAAATGGGCGTCCGTCGAATTCGCGCGACAATCGGCACGGACGCTCATGCGTGACTTGCCTGCCGAGTGTTGCTCAGCCTTTATGACGGCTATCCATCTTTAAAAGTCGTTGAGGTTAATCCCGAGTGCATCGAACACTAACAATGTAAGGCCGTGTTATAACCACAACACCAGTTTTGAGAACACATTGTATTGTTGAAGAGCGTTTGACGAGAACTTACTCATACAAATCGGACGTTTTTATTTCGATATGGCATTGGTAAAGAATGCATTCTTGTATTAAATCAACTCACCTTAATTATGTGTCATTAGTAGAGTAGACCTACCTATAATTAAGAGATATGATCCATACATGATTGCATAAGTGGTAACACCGAGTATTCAGACTATTGAGTAATATATGGAGCGGTAATTTAATTCACATTAGGTACGAGTCGCTTGATGGACAGTCGTTTAATCTTTTCATTGGCAGAGAATGATCCGAGCGCGGTGGCCCGAGGTGACTCACGCCACTGACTGTCAGCTCAATCCTTCATCTTCAACAACTGTACGACATAGACTGATGCAGACATAGTCACATTAGGGCTGCTACGAGATGTTGATCTTGTTCCAAGCTAAGTAATATTTTAAGTCAGGGATTTAACCATCAACAAAACCCAGAATCCAGTGGTGCCAATCTTAGTCTTCGGAACATAAGCCTACTTATACTAGAGATAACTGCACTCCGCATTTATTAATACATAAGGAGAAAAGTGCTGTTAAGGTTATTGGCGCTTTTTAAAGTTGAAAGTTTTTTATTCAATACTACTTTATTGCATATCTCAAATAATTAAGAAACGGAAGCAACACATGAAAGTTCTTCCTGGTGGGCATTCTTAAAATAAAAAACCCACTGAAAATTAAAAATAAGTGGCAATTCCTATTATTTATTTCCGCAACCTACGCTTTGGATCGAAATTCTCAACGCTTATAAGGGAGAGATACTCAGGACTTATACGGCCAAATAGCATGTCTAAATACAGTTTCGAAATCAAAACATTAATATAGTTTATAGTTTTTGTGTGTAGCTACCGCACACGCGCACATGGCTCTCGCTCGCGAACCTCATTCATCAGCTCTGATTGATTGCAACTGTCAAAACCGTAATGGCGGCGAGTACGGCCATATTGGTTCCGATGAATGCACCTAAGCCAATATTAATGCTCGTTATTGATGGGCCGCCGCCAAGTTCACGGTTACTTATTAGATGTGTAATTTATTAAACATTACAATGCCGTTCATATGCCTAAATAAAGGTACAGTCATTCCAACATCAGCGCAGTTAAAATTTCCGTATTTTAAACTAGCAACACTGACACTACGAATGTGTCCCTTGTTTTAACGACAGGCGAGCGTCTAGTAGACTGTAAAACTGACTAACTCGGGAACTGATTTCCGAGTCTAATGCCTGCTTTCACTAATATTACTACTAATATACTACTTAAATTAATACCAGTTGAATTTTCTAAGCCCGACCCGAAAGTTCGAAATCTAGCAGCACTTCCATTTTGGAATTCATCAATGTGTCGCCTAGTACCTACCTATTAAGGAAAACGCACATCACATTATTTTTAGAATCTCACCGAGAAGTCTTTATCTCAACCATGAAGCCAATTTCTCCATAATAATAATTGTTGAACTGCTATCGACCGCCCACAAGACACTTGCAACGTGAAAATTGTGTCCTACTTTCCCAATGCACTCAACAAACAAAACCTGTGCAATTCCATTTCCAGGTGCATTTATCATACTTACTTGTTTCAAATTCAATAGAAATCGTTTACAAATTATTTGCAACTAAATACTAATTCGAGGGTAACGCGCGAATATGAAGAGGAAGTGTCTCCCGAACCCTTGATTCTATGTACTGGTAGGATCTGTTGGGTTTTAGCTATACTTACCTAGGAATTACTTCAGAACGAGGGCATCTAAGAGGACTTTCTAATGATAATAAAAAAGCTATGCCTATTAGGTAGGCTCTCAGTCACTACTTATCCTACTATGAACAGGATCCCCAGTTGGGTCCAAATGCACTTAGAGATGAAATGTTGGCAGTCACGTTAAACTGATTGCAGCAATCAATCTTTAATTGAATTCATATCGCCTGTTCGATCTCCGAGAAATCCTATGTGTTCCCGTACATTCATCGAAGTACAACATGACGAATTGAAATAACTTCAATAAATGTTTTGTAAAGCGGGCATCAATCTTGCAGGTTTTAAAAAGGTGGCATTCAATGTTCCGGTGATATAAATTACGACGATCAATAAAGTGGCGTGCGTCAATCAAGGCATTGTGCGCGCCATAGGTAGCCACGAGTTGTAAAAATGATATTAGGGGTCCGCGGCTGTGCGCTGACGTGTTCGTGCTCGGAGGTCGCGTCACGTCGGGCCGCGGTACAACGCGCTAGTTGTCAAGATTATCTTTCTCTAGCGCGATGCTAGTGTGCACTTACCTACGTGTTCTCCAACCTGATAGTCATCTATTTTTTGTTTGGACTTATCAGACACGCTATTACATGGGGATAGGTTGGTTTTAAGATGGTTTTGTTTAGCTTTGTATTAGGAATTACAGACAGCAACTTCTGAAAGTCAGTACTTGCATAGTTCGTACGGCGGTGGACGAGACAGCATCAACCACGGTTAAACATCAAGCTTTACATTTCCAGTTTACTCTGACCTCGTTTTGTACGGAAATCCTATAAAATACGAGATCAGCTTATACGGCAATGCATAGCTTGATGTGTAGCCGAGTGTACAATCCCACACGTCCGCAAAATACACGCTAAGATTTCTATATTCTAATATGACTATATTTAATTCATTAAGCCCCAAGCGGACGCCGGCGTCCGCGCTGTCATTGTCTTTCTATTGCGTCTCTAATTGACACGATTGAATTACTTAGGATAGAGGATAGGCAACATATTTAAATGTCATTTTTTTATGTTTGACAACATGTATGAATTTAAACGAAGCAAAAGAAGTAGGTACGTAAGAATCGTAGCATATAGCGCTCTTTAGTTTCTGCCTACTCCCATGGGAAAAAGGCGTGAGTTTATGTTTAGAAGTGTTTTCTACACATAGGTTGGTATATATAATGTACTACATTCATTGTACGCGCAGACTTTAACATTAAAAATGGCGTCAGGTCGATTTTCTTAGCTCCTAAAGAAAATATGCGGAAACCCCTTTCAGTTCAGTTAAAACCTTAGTCCATCTGACTAATAATATTTAAGAAACGTGGATATAAATGATTTTTCGATTCACCTCTGCGTTCTTATTCAAGGTAGCTAAAGTTAATTATAAGGTAAATTAGAAAAAAAAAACAAGAACATTTAAGATTCAGATAACTTTATTCAATAGGTACTAAAATATAAAGTCCCAAATTTGACACGACTGAATAGTTTTGTACAAGACCGGGTACACCCCACAATAGTCGACGGAACGTATTTGTCCATCTCATCTATACGGACATATACAAAATTCAATAAAATAAAATATTATTACTCTTCTCACAATCCCATGTACCTAATCTAGAACAACTATAGTGTATAAATTCGACACAATATGTTTTTCATTTAATTTTATTTACATGTTTAAACATTGCACTAACATTTTATCTATTGAACCTCAACACGCCTTATACTCCATAAATTAAAATATAATACCAATTTAGAAGAATTGAGTCGTTGCTATAAATAAATAATTTAATGTGAATAATAGTTGAGTACATTAGAATACATAAGATATGTTTGTTATGCCCGTTTTCACAAATACTAGGCGACAACTAAAGTCGCACTGTTTTTGTATGCGTAACAGTACAAAAATATTTAGGCTTTCGCGTAGTGTTCGTCAAATCGAGCAACAAACACTTTAGAAAATAAGTAACGTTAACATTTATTTACAGAAACACAACCCACTTCGCACAGATCCAAATACAAAGTATTTTCAGATATTCTATTATCACAAGAAATGCGATTATTAAGTGGTAAATGAACTACTACAGTGGGAAAATATACTAACAATATACATCCGTATATTTAGTAAATAACTACGTAAATACGTGGTGTTTGTGATTGTACCTGAAAATAAAATACTTGTGATAAGTTTAATTTAGTAATTCTAGACTGTGGCTGCCATTAGTCAATAGCACAAGAGTTGCTGTTCCGAATATTCAAAGGGAAGCTGATAGAAATCGAGTTTTATGGACATTTCGCCACTGGTTTTCTTAGCACATGGACTTAGTGACTTGACTTTACTAAGATACTACTAAATATTGACAATTTCTATGCGCATACCACTTGTGGGTTGCAGCTGAAAATCAGCATCAGATAGGAGGTACATCCTGTGTTTTCATCTGACATTATGCTGAGCTGAGGTTACAATCTTTGTCTTCTGTGTTTGTTTTGCTATAATGCCAATACATTTATTTTCTTTCTTTTTATGGTTTTAGAAAGAAAGAAGACAGAAAGAAAGAAGAAAGAAAGAAAGTAGATAGAAAGAAAGAAGAGAGAAAGAAAGAAAGAAGGAAGAAAGAAGAAAGGAAGAATAAAGAAAGAAGAAAGGAAGAAGAAAGAAAGAAGAAAGGAAGAATAAAGAAAGAAGAAAGGAAGAATAAAGAAAGAAGAAATAAAGAAGAAAGAAAGAATAAAGAAAGAAAATGTGGACACGCACAGGAATTTAACAGTATAAAACTAAAACTAGATTTAACATATTAAATGAATAACAAAAAGATCTGCGCGAGGCCAAAAAGGCGCCTATCTCAGCACGATGCCACGATATTGAAAAAAAAACAATAAATACCGCAGCGCGGTTTTACTGCCGAATGTTCTGAGTATACTCACTCTAGCTAAGTTCGAAGCCGGCGCCCGCCTGTATGGCGTACAGTAGCTTCTCGGTGAGTTGCTCCTCCGTGTGGAACTCTGGTAGCTTCAACAGGTTCATGCACGTGGACGAGGAAGGTAGCCGGTCTGATGCACCCGCTGATTGGATGCAGAATGGTGGTTGCAGGTCCTACGATAAATAGAATAGAAAACTCTTTATTGTATAAAAAAAAAAAATACAACTGCTAAGATTATTTGAAGGCTACATGAAGAATTCGAAAATTATGGCACAGTAAAGTACAGGTGTTTTGTATCAGTAATGAAACAGGGCGGCCTACCCATAAAAATGGACCACTTTCATTTTGGGACTAACTCAAAAATATAAAAAAAAACTGCTGTTAGATGCAAAACCATAGTTTAGGGTAAGTATTCATCCTATAAAAATTTCATCCTATAAAAAATTTGTTACAGATAAAAAATACTATGTTTAGTAATTAATACCAGCCTGTTACTGTCCCACTGCAGGGCAAAGGCCTCTTCTCATACAGAGAAGGCTTGAGCATTTGATCACCACGCTTGCTCAAGGCGGATTGGCGATTTCAAACTTATATTAACTATAAGTCCAGGTTTCCTCACGATGTTTTCCTTCACCGATGTCAATGATGTCTAAGATAAACTTAGAAAGTACATATGAATTGAAAAAGTCACATTGGTACTTGCCCGGATTTGAACCACAACCTCGTGCATGAGAGGTAGGCGCCTTAACCTCTGGGCCATCACGACATGTTTAGTAATTAAAGCATAATAAATAAATTACGATGAAACAAGTAACAACACATAATGAAATCACTGCGCTGGCAAATCTTTTACCAGTACACCGTACAGAATAGTCACCTTGAATCCAAGTAGTGGCGGTCTCGAGCAGCTGGTCACAAACTTGAGCAGCTGCCGTCGCTGGTCGTCCGTGAAGTTCTCCAACACTCGCCAGAAACATAGTACCGTCGGGTGCTGTGCTGAGAAACCACCTGTAGGAACACGAACACATATGTATGTTTATCAGCTGTTTAGTACCCATAACACAAGCTCTGCTTAGCTTGGGACTAGACGGCGGCGGCGTTGTATGAAAGTTGCGCAATATAATAAGTAAACTAGCAGACGTCCCAAGGTTTAACCCGCGTAGGTGCCGTTCCCGTGGGAATACATGGATAGAAAGTAGCTTATGTGCTAATCCAGGGTGTCAGCTAACTCCATACCAAATTTTATTAAAATCCATTCAGTAGTTTTTACGTGAAAGAGTAACAAACATCCATCCATCTATCTATTCTCACAAACTTTCGCGTTTATAATATTAGTAGGAGTAGGTAGGTATTATATTATATTAATACTTGTGAATATTCGATAATTTGTTGACTGAGAATTTTATATTTCTATACTGCATTTACAATAGCATTACAAAAAAAAAAGAGGCTCGTAGAAGCAGGGATGCAGATCTTTTTGTTTTAAAAAGTGCTTATGTAGACCGAGGATATTGTAGCTTCTCAACGGTGAAATCATTATTCAAATCTGTCGCGTAGTTTTTAAGTTTATTCGTTAAATACAAAAAATACCTATCTTTCCACTTTTTATAGTAGTATAGATTGTACAGATTCCAGCACATCAACTTACCCCAAACTGTCAAATTGAATATGAACCTTATTCTATTTGCAAAAGTTGAAAAACTATTGATAAAATTTGACATATTGGGGTAACTTGATGTACTCCGGATTATAGGATATTGATAAAGTATAGTGCACTGACCAGCATATTGCGTGTATCTCTTGAGGTCTTCGATGTCGATGGGCACCTCTGCGCCTGATATCAGCAGCTGCAGCTCGCGGCATGAGAACATGCGCAGCCACTCTGCGCTCACCACGGACACCAGGCCGCGCTTGAACGCGTTGCACTGAGACCTTATTTGTCTGGGGAGACAAAAGAACACATTATTTTGTAAAAAAAAAAGCTTTAATTATTGAGGACTTCGCTTGAGAGTTTGTGCATGAATTTCGTATTTTTCTCGTTGAACTTCAACATTTCCACTTCACCCCGTCGTAGTTTTGGAAATAAAATATCATAGGCTATATTTTATTTTCACTACTGAGTTCTACGTACTCGGTGTTAATATAGTTCTTACGGTGAAATAATGTTTACTGTTTGTGTAGTTTTAGAGCTATTCGTAACAAACGCAAACAAACAAAATTTTATTTGAGGATAACTAAAACCACTCGTTAGAACTTGACCAAGATTATTATAAATCCATCGTTAATGGGTAACGCAAAATAAAATAAGGTGTAATTGAGAACTTGCTCCTTATTGAAATCTAAACCTTGCGAATTAGAAGAGAGAAGAAAGTCAACTTACTTATTTAACTTGTAATCGGCGACTAGATGAATGTATTCTATCCTATTTTCAGCAGTCACAGGAATGTTTGCTCCGCCTGGTTTCAATTCTTCTATCTGTAAACAAAATTAAAGTTTTTCTATTTAGTCAAAAGTTAGAACGCACCACATTTTGCCCGTGATAGATGTCACGTGAAGTGCCAACGATTATTAACAGGCCCGTGCAATCCCTACAGTCATTTAGACATTGACTGTCCTACCCACCCAATGAACTCGGATAAATATTCATAATTTTATGTCATTAACTATTCTAACGCCACGCCGGTCACCGGTGAGCCGCAAACAATAAAATTTGTATTGTGTCGCCCGCCTCGCCGCAGCCGCACTGCTTGCCAACAGTACATACCCTCTGCTCCCCCAGCTCGTCGGTGAGCACGGTGAAGTCCAGCCCCAGGTCGGGCACGTCCCGGCGCGCGTGCGCACGCAGCAGCAGCAGGCCGCGGTGCAGCGCGGGGTCCAGCGACGCCAGCGCGTGCACGTCCGCCTCGCCGCAGCCGCACTGCTTGCCAACAGTACATACCCTCTGCTCCCCCAGCTCGTCGGTGAGCACGGTGAAGTCCAGCCCCAGGTCGGGCACGTCCCGGCGCGCGTGCGCACGCAGCAGCAGCAGGCCGCGGTGCAGCGCGGGGTCCAGCGACGCCAGCGCGTGCACGTCCGCCTCGCCGCAGCCGCACTGCTTGCCCAGGAAGAACTCAGCCAGAGGTAACTCTACTAGCAAGTTCTCGTACAACGCCTGGGAGAACAGGAGGTTTTGGTTATTAAAAGTAAATTTCCGAACCAAGATTATATTCGTAAGTCGTCGTCGTCTCTTAAGTAACAGTAAGAGAGACCCAGGCTGGGTTTCTTTTGTTTTTTTTAGGGTTTAAACCTGCCTCGCTTGGAAAGACTAAAATTTAGCCAAATTTTTCATGTCACTTGTAACTTGATAATTGATCCAGGACAGACACCTACTTTATTCGTCTAAAGTCATTCTATAATAATTCCAAAAACTGCTCTCTTATTAATAAACTTAAGTAAGGCCAGAGTTTCTGTATTCCGAGAGTTTAATCAACACATTAAGGAATTTACTAATTAATTAACAAGGAATAAAGCGGGAGTTTACTGTTCCTAACCAACTCACAGAATATAAGTTACCTGAAGGCGCCACACTTAGCATACCTACTGATTTAGAATGAAATATACGCGTCAAAACAAAAGACCCAAAAAATAAAAAATATAAAAAACACGCCAAAACCAGTCTCAGTGATTGGTATTTTGTCATTTTTGTTCACCAAGTCTTTGTCCCAATGTGTTGTCCCTAGAGTATGGAAATCTGCGTAATTCACTGCTGTGCATAAAAAGGGTTCAAAGACTGAAGTTACTAATTACAGTCCTATTTCTAAACTGTGCATAATTGCTTAAATATTTGAGAGGGTTATCTATGACCAGTTATACCCTGCCCTAGCTAATTCTTTTGAGAAATAAATATCTTTAACCGTAAAATATTGTACTGTACGAGTACATTATGTAAGGAGTCAGCTCGAGTATGCATCCCAGATATGGAATCCACGGTATCCTAAATACATCGACCGCATCGAAAATATAAAAAAACGCTTCATAAAATATATTTGTTTTCACCAAAAGGTCCCATATGACTCATTTGAATATCTTCTATTCTGTATAAAAATCCACCTACTGCCACTAGTAGACCGACGTAACATTGCACAATGATATTGATAGTCCTGAATTATTGTCCAAATTTTATTTTACTGTGCCCAGAAAAGAAATACGTTACTAACCTCCCATTTGTGTTCTTCATTCGTCATCGAATTATAGACAGAACAGCTATATTGTGCGAGCAAGCAAAAATTTTAATGAGATATGCAAGCGATTTGGATCATTTTCTAACTAGTGAGAACTCTGTATAAGCAGATGCTTAAGCCACCAATTTTTTAAGTGACAGCGATTATTTTAAGCACTTTTCTTTTTACTTTTGTCTTTTTTTTATCAATTTGAGTCGTGTGCTGCTGTCTGTGCTCGCGTCTTACTTGAATTTCTATTGTAATTCTAAACGCGGAACTAATTGGTTTCTGGTGACTATTGTTTTCTTATTTGTTGTGTTTTTGTTAGCTGTAAGTCCTCCATGTACTAAATAAATAAATATATACTGCGTAGTTTATGGGCAACATATCGTCACATCATTACCGGGATTTCTTGATTCAATAGTGTAGCCATAATTAGGACATCTATTAGTCCTCACGTATTGAATCACAAGCAAATTATCATGAAACTGAACACCAAGCAGACGAAAAGGGACGGAAATGTGTTACAGGAAACCTTGGAAGCGCGCGCTACTTGATTTGACCAAGAGCTATTTTTTTATAATATTATATTCTTAATACACTGGATTGTTAGTCTGTAAGCCTTCCTAAAAATAAAATAAATAAATAAATAAATAAGAGTACGCGCGGTGGCGGAGTTATGGCTGTGAGATGGTGTCAACCAGTTTTGCGAAAGGTTGGTACCACTGCGTACAGTCCTATTATTTTATTTGACATCACTATAATCAGAGACTACGTATTGACATAGACAGTATTTAGTTGGCATTTAGAATATCTGATTCATTCACTTACTCATTTGACAAGGTTGTCATATAATTGCGGAGTAATTAATGAAATCGAAGTTACTTCACGTTTATTAACACTTGTGATCACAAGAAAACCAAGGCGCGATTATGTTACCTTGCCCAACATCCTGCCGACGAAGTAGTAATGCATAGGGAAGTCGTCATACAACAGATGTACCGCAGGGTTGGGATACAACATGTTGTCTATCGTCAGTCGGAACAAGCCTCGGTTCGGATCAAATGCGGATCTAGAAAAAAACATTTTGTGATATTTACTCCGGATTATTTTAGCTTATAGATAATTTTAAATGAAAAATTAACAAACATATTTATTCAGTTAGATGAAAAAAAAACGACACGTATTTTTAACTTTTCAAATTGACGGAATATGCGCACATTGAAGATATGGGGCTCCTGACGTTATAATTCAGCATAAACTGTGCCTTGCTAGGTATCTCAGTTCCGTAAAAAATAAAAAGTACGTTTCTAATTTTCTTTTATTAACCAACATGATGGACAGAGCTGTAATTCAGCCGATTTAAGTGCTATTTAAAAAAAATACGTCTTACTTGAGTAGTTCGGAGATAAACTCTCTGAATAGACCACCTCCGTCGACTCCGGCCTCCTCAGCGCCCGCCTGGTTGATCAGTTGTACTCGAAGCTTTAGTTTTAAATCAGGCTCTAGAAGTAAACACGTCGTTTAGGAATTGCAGTCTTATGGCAGTAAACTAAACTGTTTTGTTTAGCTCAAATTTTAAACGAGACTAAAAACAATCGACTATAAAAATTGCCTGTAAAAATGTTGTGAAGGCGAAGTGAGCTGTGAGCCTAAGTCATACTAATGACAAATTCACTTCACCAAAGTAATCACAAGGAGATTTTGACAGAAGAGACAATCTTGTTTCCGTAAGAAGTTCGTACACGAAAAATTGAAATTCTTTAATAAAATTATTCTAAAACTGGCCCCTGCAGAACAATAACAGCAATTTTATTTATTTAACTAGGGATAAAACCTTAAACATATGGATGTTACTAATCCGAAATAAAGATTATTTTATTTATTTATTTAAAACGAAATAGAATCAGCAGTGCTATTCTGAAAAGTTTATTTGCGAAATCACTTCTGAGTGAAATCATGTGAAATGAAAATATCGTTTTCTTAAATGAAGTGATTTCGACACTGGCGCCACCAAGTGATGACCAAAGTGAGGGGAACTAAAACGGGTGAGTATTTTGACGATGACATGTGAATACCGAAACTTGTACAGGCGACATGAGAAGCGTAGTAAGTATGACTTTCGAGATGATTTGCGAAATGACTTTCGAAGTGATGTACCATTTACAGAATAGCACAGCAGATCTTGAGAACAAGTCTAAGCGAAATTATGTCTTCACATATGAAAAACTAGCAGACGTCCCGCGTTTTTACCCTCGTAGTTCCCGTTCCCGTGGGAATACGGGGATAAAAAGAAGCCTATGTCACCCCGGGAATAGTGTAAATTCCAAACGGAGAAAGAATTTTTCAAATCGGTCCAGTAGTTTCGGAGCCTATTCAATGCAAACAAACAAACAATCAAATCTTTCCTCGTTATAATATTAGTATAGTTAAGTCGAAAAAAACTGCAAACAACACAGTTCTGCCAAAAATAAACTAAAAACCGCAAAAGCCAAAATCCTACTATTATTATAAACGCGAAAGTTTGTGAGTATGGATAGATGGATGGATGGATAGATGGAGGTTTGTTACTCTTTCACGTATAAACTACTGAATAGATTTTAATAAAATTTGGTATGGAGTTAGCTGACACGCTGGATTAATACATAGGCTACTTTTTATCTCTGTATTCCACGGGAACGGGACATACGTGGGTGAAACCGCGGGACGTCTGCCACTAGCAGACGTCCCGCGGTTTACACACATATTATGCTGGGTGGAAGGGGACATAGTCACACATTCGGCCGCAATGTTTTCTGTACACGATCCTAAACATAAAGATCGTTGAAATGTTCGTCATATTAGTCAAAATGTTTTTGATGTTATTTTTGTTTTAAACTGTAAAGAACCATGTAAAAATCATCAGCCAATAATTAATCAGACTTTATGAGATCTGGCGTTTAAAAGTGAATTTGTCATTTGAAATATTATAGGTTTGGGCAAAGTTAGAACTATATAATACAGTTAGAACTAAAAAGAACATCAGGAAAATCATGGAAATAAGGGAATGGCGATGAAATATTACTGATATATATATATATTATTATTAATATTAACTGTGGGGTGCCCCCAGGGTGGGGTCAAGAATCAGATAGAGAACTAATGGTATTTCGGATGTGCGTCGTTCCTATCACCCTGTCTGTGGAAAATTTTTAGTTACCATTTTCTGGACTAAGTTTGTCGAATGCGTCTTCATATAAATGCGTCCGTCGAACACTAATGTTTATTGAAGGCCCCTCGTTAAAGTTTGTCATTTCGTACCAATGGTCGTGTTTCTCTCTAAAACAAATCCAAAAAATGAGTAAATACGCAGAATAAGAATAATAATTAAATTGCTATGACAATATTGTAAATGTTACATTATTACCTCGCTAGTAAACCTTGAAATATAAGAACGCGTGTTGAAAAAGGCACGACGAAAGGAATTTCTCTGAGTATAGTGACTGTCCTCAGTTCCTTAATTGTTAGCGGAGGTCCCTCATCTAGAAAATTAATAAAAGGCACATAATAAATCCATGTCAATTTTATTTTAGTTTTTTTTTTTCGACTGCTTTTTGCCAAAGCACTTTTATTTATATTTTTAACAAGCAGCACGGCCGCGCCTACAGTACAGTACAGTTGCGTACAGTTGTACGCGCCATACGTACCATACGAGAGCGCCAGCGCAGCAGATAGGTTGGGCGGCCTGCGCAGGTGCCTCGTGTTGAACCGCGCCCGCTCGCCCGCCACCAGCAGCACGGCCGCGCCGCCGTCCGGCACGCAGCCCGGCGCGGGCCACGCGCCTGCGCCCGCGAACTGCAGGCGCCCGTCGCGCGCGTACAGCGCACGCAGCAGGGACGTGCACACCTACAGAAAGGGTCACAGGATAGCATCAGCTCTTCATACTGTGGGAACAGGTAGACACTTCGTAGGATTAAATGCTACCACGAGTCGAGTCACACCAGTCCTGGATTTCATCTGATTCCCGGTTTATCTCCTAATAACAAGAATTTAGAACAAAAGAGGAGATATGATGCTGCCTTGGGGAACGCCAGTTACGAAATCAGAACTAGCGGAAGAAGGTTCTCCAGCACGTAATGACTGCTGACGCTTCCAAAGTTAAAATGCAAACCACTCCACCGCGATGCGAGAGACCATAGTATAAGAAAGGACGGATAAAATATTTCGTGACTGACAGTATTGAAAGCATTAGAGAAGTCGATTTAAAAAGAAAACAGAAACTTTAGTTTAGACGAAGAATGAAAGCTTCGTCTGATATTATCAGTCACTTTAAGGAGAGCTGAAGGGGTAGCTGTGCTCGTGCCAGAAACCGAATTGAAATGAACTGATGAGAGAATTGTGGTGAATGCCGTATGTGCCTAGATTATTTTAAGACACATACCTGTAGTACTTTTGATAAAAAGGAAAGGGTGAAAATTGAGACGAAGTGACATGAAACACTGGAATACAACATATTTTGCGAAATTTGAATGTAAAATACATCTATACCTCTTCGAGAATCCGCAAGCGTGCAATTATTATTCATTTATAAGTTACATCAATATAGTATATTATATGTGCTTGGGTAAAAAAGGAAAAAAGTTTTACGTTTACACATTCGTTTGTCGCAATATGTTTTTGTAAATACAATCTGTGTATGCAATGTTGCCAGTAACACGCAAACAAGGATATCGGCCTTTTTTCTCTCATACCTTGAAGAGATGCGACCAGGCAGGCGTTTGGTTCTTCCCAGATATCTCTATATGGTCGGTGTGCACGGCGTCCCGGTAGTGTCCGGTGACGGCGGGCCGCGACTCCGGGTAGGCGTGCTCCACCAGCCCCAGGCACACCGTGCGCAGCGTGCGGCACAGCGGGCCCAGCTCGCTGAACTCGAACGCGTGCACGCGCCCGCCCGTGCCGCCCGCACCCCCCGCGCCCGCATTCGGGCTCACCACTACGTTTGTGTTTTGTACGCCCACTGTAGTAAACATCATGGAGGATGAAAACAGAGCTTTTGCAGTATTGTGATACTACTGTTATTCGCTCAGTGTTTGTAAGGTTCACGTACACTACGTACAGGCAAATAAAATTGCTTGATTTCTTGACTTTTATAATTATTTTTTATAATTATATTCTTGATTGAGATGAAAACAACAAAGACAAGTTAGAAATTTTGTAGTTTTTTTTATGTTTACAATGCTACCTAAGTGACACTTTAAAAAGCAAGAAACTTTTTTAAATGATTTAATTACAAAAAAAAAACACAAAGTTAAAATGTCACTTACAACTCATTTTCTTCTCCTCATCAGGATCCCTGCAGAACTCTGTGTCGTGCAGCGTCCCAATCAGAAGCGAGAACAAGGCACAGAAGACGGCGAGCGGCGCCAGCAGGCGCTGCACGTTGAGTGCGTGCGCGTCGGCGCCCAGGCCGCGCGACAGGGCCGCCAGCAGGGGCGTGGCCGGCCCGCCGTACGACGACAGGTGCGACATGGACGACACCCACATCCACACGCCGCGGAGGAACATGGGCTTAAATGCTAACGTGTATAGTAATCTGTGGGAACATAATACAATCGATGAACCATCAAATCAGTAAGAGATAAGAGATCATTTATTTGTCAGTGTCAACAAAGATCATCATCATCATCATCATTTCAGCCATAGGAAGTCCACTGCTGGACATAGGCCTCCCCTATAGATCTCCAATAAGACCGGTTGGAAGCGGCTCGCATCCAGCGAATTCCCGCGGCCTTAATACGGTCGTCTGTCCACCTTGTGGGTGGACGTCCTACGCTGCGCTTGCCGATACGTGGCCTCCACTCGAGAACCGACCGACCCCATCCCTCATCAGTCCTCCGTGCTATGTGCCCTGCCCACTGCCACTTCAACCTGCTAATCCGCTGGGCTATGTCGGTAACCTTGGTTCTTCTACGGATGGAGAGTTTACAAGGTTACCGACATATTCATTTCTGATTCGATCTCGTAGAGAGACTCCGAGCATAGCCCTCTCCATAGCTCGCTGGGCTACTGGGCTACAAGGCTGAACTGCTGGCTTGCACTGTTGAGTTTGATGCGCTGGCACCTAAATATCACCGGAGACAAATTGCTACCTTTGACTGATACGAAACATGACTAGAATATACGTGTAGTAGGTACAAAACCATTTACAAGATAATAAGAGATACATACTTTGAGAAAAAAAAAATATGTTTAAATTACGTTTGTGTAAGAAAATGTTAATCTTGAATTTATATCTGAAAACTAGATTATTGCAAAAAGACGTTTTTGGAAAAAAAAATAAAAATGATAACAACTTCTTAAAACAAAATCTAAAGTTTTATCAACCAGACGTTGATTTTGTTAATAATAATAATAACGACCATGGTCGACGTGGTTATTTATAATTTTAACGCTTTGGGTCTTGCCAACATATTAATTACTAGCAGACGTCACGCGGCGTCCCGCGTAGTTCCCGTTCCCTTGGGAATACGGGGATAAAAAGAAGCCTATGTCACCCGGGGATAGTGTAGCTTCCCAACGGTGAAAGAATTATTCAAATCGGTTCAGTAGTTTCGAAGCCTATTCAACGCAAACAAACAAACAATCAAACTTTTTCTCTTTATAATATTAGTATAGAAGTATAGACTAGCGGTCATCACGCGGTTTCGCCAGCGTATTTCCCGTTCCCGTGGGAATACAGGGATAAAAAGTAAGCCTATGTCATCCGGGGAGGATCGCTTCCCAACGGTGAAAGATCTTTTCAAATCAGTCCCGTAGTTTTTAATTTTATGTGTTACAAATTCACCTTTCCTGTTTATAAAATAATCCACTAACCTATACTTATGCAACGCCATCCTGTGACTCAGCAACAAATTATGACATATTTTTGAGACACTGTCAAGGAACTCTTCACTCAGATCACCCTCAGTTATTTGCGTGCAGGTCGTCATGACACACCGGTCGGGTTCGTTCAGCCACTCTATGCATCGCGTCAGCAACGTTTGTTCCCTCACCGACGTAGGATTAGGCTCCTGCTCATTATCACTATCGTCGTCCTTATTAGCCACCGTGTCCTGACTATACAACGAGTCTTCGTATTCGTAGGTAATTTGCTTATTACAAACATTAACAGTTAACTTAGCGATAATTTTAAAGTAGTCTAAAACGATAGGATTGTTCGGCAGTCTTGAGTTGTCTATGTTCCTTGCGATGTTTACTGTAACAAATATAAACTGATTATATGTTTTCTTTAAATTTTTGTGATTGGATGAGTAAGATTTAAAGCTTTTACCATAGTGTCTTTTGTTAGCATTTCTTAAAATTTCTGTTCAGCATTGATATTCTATGAAAAATATTATATAAATAAGCCTCTTTAAATGTCGGGTCCTTTTAAAAACAATGTTTATGCACAATCAAACCGTTTAACTTCTTTTCTTTTTAATCTACCTCCTAATTTTGTTCTGATAGTCACATCTTGTATTTCTAGTGAATCAAAAAATGGATTATTTTTTTCAATGCTATTCAGGAATCACATTAATTTAACAGTAATATTTTCGTAAGTATGACGTTAGCGACTTGTGATATACTAAACCCAGCAAAATTAAAAAAAAAAATATAATCTTACCAAAACCAGGCGGTTCCAACGACAGTACAGCGTGTAGTAACCAGGAATCATTGGTCAGCACATGACTGGTAAATTTAGAGTCGTCTTGAAGGGCCTGTATAAGCGATAGAAACGGAAACTTCCTGTTGGGGTCCTGGGAGAGCGCCGGGAGGATGTACATCTCCACTGGCTCGGGGTACGGGTTGCAGAGGAAGGCAGAAGCAAACTCTGTCATTATTTGGGTGCTGGAAATCGAAAAATACAATGCTTTAATAAAACTGATAGTCGCAATTACCTTTAAATTAATAAAGCAAAACACAAAGCCTTAAAACATCGTGAGGTGAACCGACATGCCTGAAAGATGCTTATCGACGGCATATGAAGGCAAGAATTCATAGGCGGTATACAAACTCTCGACACCAAGTAACTTTGCAAGTCACTAAGAAAGCATGGTGTGACTAGCCTTCATTAAATTAAGGGGTGCTTTTAGCCAGGAATGACAGAAATAACTCCAAACTTAATTTGTTTAAAAGTTATTTTTACTTTGTTGGTTAATACATTTTATTTGATAGATGAGTTCTTTTTAAAGTCTCCCTGTAAATTTCATACTTTAAAGCACAGACATATTTAATTTCTAAGCTGTAGAATAATTGTACCTAATTAATCTATACATATAATAAGACTGTAAAAAAACTGTGTCTGTACATTGAATATATTTAAAAAATAATAATTGAGGGGGGTTTAGAAACAGTAATAGAGCACGAATCCAAAAAAAAAAGTTTGTCTGTTTGTCTGTTTGTCTGTTTGTCTGTTTGTCTGTTTGTCTGTTTGTCTGTTTGTCTGTTTGTTTGCACACGCTAATCTTCGGAACTACTAGACGGATTTGAATGATTTTTTTTTTGATGTATAGATATTAAGTCTGGTCAACACATAGGCTATAATTTATCTTGGAAACTGGAACACCTGATGCAGAACCGCAACAGACCAGCTAAACTATAGGCGATACAAAAATGGCCCCATAGCAAAAATTGTTCCACGTGATGAGCATTTTCTGCTGAGAGAATAAATTTGAAGATCCGGAACACCTGATGCAGAACCACAACAGACCAGCTAAACTATAGGCGATACAAAAATGGCCCCATAGCAAAAATTGTTCCACGTGATGAGCATTTTCTGCTGAGAGAATAAATTTGAAGATCCGGAACACCTGATGCAGAACCGCAACAGACCAGCTAAACTATAGGAGATACAAAAATGGTACCATAGCAAAAATTGTTCCACGTTATGAGCATTTTCTGCTGAGAGAATAAATTTGAAGATCTGGAACACCTGTTGTGGAACTCCAAGAGCCCAGCTACACCATAACTCAAATAGGAATGACGTCTTAGCAAAAGTTGTTCGGTCTGATAGGCATTTCCTGTTGACTTATAAAAATCGAAGATCAGAAACATTTGATATAGAAATTAAAACTATCACTAATTTAATTGCATAATTATAAAATAACATAAGTACCTCCACACGGTGAAGGCGGGAACAGTTCAGGACTGATTTTCGATGACGATGGTATATCGTTGAAAATTAGACTCTACTGGCTAAAACTCCCATTTTTTTATTGTATGCCTTCGGGCTTATGTTATTTGAGTGTTTAATTTCCTTTTCCATTTATCTTCGTTACACGGTAGCTTACCCGGTAACGCAAGGGAGCAGCCACTTAGATTTTAATTGATCAGGTATCATCATAATAAAACTATAACCATGCCTAGAAAGAGGTCAAATTTTTCCCAATGTTCCAAAGGTGCTAAATGATTAAAGACCATAAGATCCCAACAATCTACCGAAGAGCGTTAGGAGAGACTTGATGCTGTTCGAGAACATGAGGCTGCAACTCGCTCCGTGGAAACTTCTTGGGATCGCGAAGCACGCCTGCATTCTCAGCGTATTTACGCATCTACATCCAGGTCTCTAGAGACCAGTGAAGAATATGTGCGCGACTGACCGCTGATCATGAACATCATGCACTGTCTCGCGAGTTGGAGACGTTCACGGAAAAAGCATGACGCTTGAGTTTTCAGCGTATATACGCATCGACTCTAGAGATAAGTGGGGGAAGGAGATGCGCAACTGACCGCTGATCGTAAACGTCACGCAACATATTATAGGCTATAATTTATTTTGGAAAATGGAACACCTAAAGTAAAAGAGATATAAAAATGGTGCCATTGCAAAAACTATTCCACGTGAAGATCAGTGTTTTCTGCTGTGAGACTAAATTTGAAGATCTGGAGCACCTGTAGTGGAACTCCAAAGCCCAGAGACAATATAACATATACATAATAGAAATGGCGTCTTAGCAAAAGTTGTTAAGTCTGATGGCATTTCCTGTTGACCAACAAAAATAAAAAATCTGGAACATCTTGAATCGTCTCGCGCATCCCATTGATTTCCCGTCCCCGGGCTTATAGAATTCGACATCAGATGTTTCAGATCTTCGATTTTGACGACCCCGTTGTCGCTGGCATAAGCAACAGGATCCGCGTACGAAGTCGCGGGCAGAAGCTAGTGTTTTAATAAATGTGTAAAAACATGCTATATATATTCTTGGCCAAATGTGTGTTACTAAATATTATATTATAAGTAAGAACTTCATGTACAGGGGCCAGCACATCAAGCTACCCCAATGTGTCAAATTTCTTTGGTAGTTTTTAACCTTATTACAAACAGTTTAAGGTTCATGTTCAATTGGTTGGTGTTGATGTGCTGGCGTCTGTACCATATTTGATGCAGTAAATGAAATAAATAAAGAGCAAATCTTTATTTATTTCATTTCAATCAGTAATATAAATTACGCATGGATTAACAAAGTAAAATCACTCAATACAAGATATAATTAAAAAAACAATAATAGCGAAATATAAAAATAATTGAATTATGTGGATAATTTATATGCAGTAATACTTACTCGTAGTGTGGAATATTGACCCGCGAGGTGAGAGTTAGGGGTCGTTGTATGAGATCTAATAGGGCACCACTGAGTGGAGTTGGTGGGTTGGGCGAAGGCCCATAAAGAGGTGGTGTCTTCTGACACATTAGTTTACACAGATCTCGAAAGTAACCTGGAAATATAAAATGATTGGGTCATTCGTCATAATCCTTTGCCATTTAAACATAAAAAACTTTTGTGAAAAAACCGGGTAAACCAGGTGTGACGTTATGTTATTCAAAAAAGTATTCTTACCTCTTTTGACAAGATATAAAAATGTGTTCCCAATAATACTGAGAGCTTCATCACAGTTGATGGATGTCTCAGCAGAGTTTGTTGATGTGAACACTTCAAACATTCTAAGCGGAACGGCCAGGGGTACCTGTTGAAAGAAACATTTACTAAAATATACTGATATTTGCTAGATAAACAAATTAATTGTGAGTGTATATTTAGTTTGTTTTATTTTTTAATTAAGGCGTTTTCTTCCCGAATTGCTTAGATTGTTTCTGGAAATTTCTAGAACAGTGGATATTCATTTACTTAACCCTTTGACCGTCACAGTCATAAACCAAAATATGCCCGACACGCCACGCGTCACGATTACATGGCGAATTTAAAGAATTAATTCATAGTTTGGTGCCGAGGGCACGTTCTTGTTATTTGACATGTTGGTTAAGAAGCTCCGCCACCATTTTGCTACAGGTGAGGTCTGTTTTGTAAACCCGCCATAAAAAACATTTTATCTAGGCTGTTCGTGTCCACTTACCTCATTATTTTCTCTCAACAAACGTAGGTGTAACGCTAGCAACCTTCTGATCTGTACACAGGCTCCACAGATTTGATATAATTTTTTCCATTGTTTTAGAAGCAGTTGTGAAATGGCAACCTAAAACAAAAACTCTGTTCTGTGCTTAGGTATTCAAATATTGTGACTGCCGCAACCACAACACCGCAACCACTAGACTAACTGGCCACTGGACCTGTTGGTCATGCCGGAGCTTGTAGGTTTGATTCCCACCCAAGATAAATGTTTGTGTAATTAGCATAATCATTTGTTCTGTATCTGGGTGTAATTTATCCATAATATGTATATCTCTTGAGAAATATATAGGTATGTTTATCAGATTATCTAGTACTCATAGCACAAGCCCTGCTTAGTTTGGGACTAGATGGCGTTGTGTGAAAATAGTGCAATATTTATTTTTTGTTGCCATAAATAACTTTAATTTTTTTCCCATACTCAATAATCAACTATTGATTGCATTTCACAATGTAACAATCATGGACAGTGCAAGCACAGCAAAATAAATTTGAAGGACAAGGACTTATTTAAACATGCAAAAATTCCTATTCACAGATTTTGCAGTTTTAAGTAAAAATATTAATGTGAACCATGGTCTTCACTGTCTCACAAGCATGAGGTCTTGGTTTTCATTCCCTGGTTGGGATAATTATGATTGGTTTTTCCATTAGTAATTTCTAAGTCAAGATTTGTGCCTCTTCGATGGCTTACCCCCTATTACAAGAGAATTAAAATGGCTGGGGAAATGTGGGTAAACTTCTGATAGATCCATGAGGCATCCAAAACATGACAAGATAATTTTCGACCCAAAGACAATAAAAGGGATGATTAGGTGATAGTAACAATATAATTTAAAAATCATAACTAAAAAGTGTTAATCAATAAAAGAACATACTTATTGTTTACTATTGCAGTTTGTTTGGTTAAACTGATAAAACAAAATCCCCAATGTAACATTATTTTAGTTAGCACTTACTGATAACATACTCTACAAAATGTATTAAAACAAATAGAAAAATAATGTGTACCTACAGGAAAAAGCAAATTTATCTGTTTTTTTAACAATATGTATGTCTTTAATAATGTTATTCTATTGTTTCTGACCAAATAAGGAAGAAATAATAGTTTTGTACTCTTGAATATGTTTTTTCAAAAGTAGGATGTAAGAATCATAGCTCTTATACTCTTTGTGTCCAATACAACAATGCGTTCCGGGCCATGCTTAATCTGCCCTGCAAGTGTAGCGTGTCTGGTATGTTTGCCGAAAGCAGGGTTGACGACTTTTATGCTGTATTACGTAAGCTTAAAGCATCACTCGACTTGGAATGGCATAGGAATAGCATTGTGTTTGCTGTGTTTCGTTTTATATTGGTATGACTTGTAAGATTTTAACCTGAGTGTAATTTAATGTTGTTAATGTAATTTAATGTTATTTTTAATGCAATATAATAATGTTATATAATAATAATTTAACTTAATGTACAGACGCCAGCACATCAAGTTACCCCAAAGTTTCAAATTTCTTTAATCGTTTTTAAACTTTATGATAAACAGAATAAGGTTCATATTCTATTGGGAAAATTTGTCACTTTGGGGTAACTTGATGTGCCTGGCGTCTGTACTTTTGATTTAATTTAATATTTAATAAATTAATTTTCTGTACTAAGTTATGGGTGTGTGTGAATTGCCTGAATTAAAAAAAAAATATTTATTTTTATTTTGATTTATAGCAGGTTCTGTAGTTTCTGCCTACCTCTACGGGAAAAAGGAAAACGGCATATGGTTAATGTGTATGTACACAGTATGTAATATGATTCTTCAGTACTTTCCATTGTTGACAATATTAATTTATGTGGCACAGTGGCACACAAGCACAGTGGGTAAATGATTGGGGTCCGTAATTTAACTTCGAGAATCATTTGTTCGATTAATGAAAAGTCGACTGAACGATTGTTCGAATGGAATTTATTGCGAAACAACCTTTTATCGCCAAACGCTACTTCGACTGAACGATTCATCGAATATTTTTTAATCGACAGACTGCTCCTTCGAATGAGTTTTAGTAATTCAGTCGACTTTTCATTAATCGAACAAATGATTCTCGAAGTTAAATTACGGACCCAAATGATTGGCTGCTGGGCTGCACGTTGAAACTTTAATTCCCGAACTTTAACTTACGAACATTTGTTTGGTCTACAAGAAGTTGTTCCAGCATTAAATATTTGTGTAAGAGAGTTTAAATGTTTGTTAACTTGCTTGAATTTAATTTAAAATACTTTTCGATAATTGTTGGAGTAGTATACAACGTGTTTTTTTTTATATCCCATAACTCTAGGGTATGATTGAGACCATATCAAAGAATCAACTGGCATATGAATTATGTTTCAATCATCCTTTTTTTTAATATCATACAAAATAATTCGACAAGGCACAATGATTAATGTAAAACACCCTTACGTGAAAGAAAAGTGACGTTACAAAGAAGATTTGTCGTACTGGTGACAATTTTTGAACTAATTAATAAAAATAATTAAATTTAATAATACTTAATAATAATATTCCACGACTATTCACACAACGCCATCTAGTCCCAAGCTAAGCAGAGCTTGTGTTACGGGTACTAAAGACTAACAAAACTCTCACAGTACATCACAGAGGCATACGAGGCATGCTGCAAACCAAGGGACCCACACACCATAGGCAGGAAAAGCCCCTGGTGGAACGCTGAACTTGGTAAGCTGAGGAAAGCCTTGCGCAAACAATTTAACAAAGCCAAAAACTCTAGACTCCCGGAAGACTGGGACGCATACAAAGAAACCCAATACAAATTCAAAAAGCAAGTCAGGACAGCCAAAAGGGTGGCCTGGCGCAACTTTTGTGAATCAATAGAATCAAACACTGAAGCGGCACGAGTGAGAAAGATCCTATCAACGGACCAAGAACGCACTCTCGGTGCGCTAAAGAAGCCCGATAACACATACACAACAACAGACCAAGAAACTAGCAGAGTCCTGCTAGAAACACACTTCCCGGACTGCAACCTCGACGAGGACAGAACGTGGACGGACCAACTAATACGGCCTCCAACTGACCAAGACTGGTCCAGGGCGAGTAATATAGTAACGGAAGACCGAATACGATGGGCAATAAAGACCTTCCAACCATACAAATCGGCAGGACTGGATGGTATTTTCCCAGCCTTACTACAGTGGGGAATAGACTCATTGACCCCTTGGCTGCTGAAAATCTACCGATCCTGCCTAGCTCACGGATATGTACCACTAGCATGGCGTGAAGTGAAAGCTATTTTCATTCCCAAGCCGGGCAAAACAGATTACACACAACCAAAAGCTTATAGGCCAATCAGCCTGACATCTTTCTTACTAAAGACCCTCGAGAGGCTGTGCGATAGGCATATCCGTGATGGACCCCTTCGCAAGAAACCCATTCACAAACAGCAACACGCATACTCAACTGGCAAATCAACAGAATCCGCACTGCACAGCGTAGTCTCTAAAATTGAATGCGCGATAGACCACAAACACTCTTCTCTGGCTGTCTTCATAGATATTGAAGGCGCCTTTGACAAGACAATGTTCCACAGTATCGGCATGGCCCTTGACAGACACGGCGTGGACTCAACGATGAGCGGTTGGATCAACAACATGCTCAAACAGAGAGCCGTGCAAGTCACGGTGAACCGCACAACGAGGGCCATTGTGGCGAAGGGCTGCCCTCAAGGGGGCGTCCTTTCGCCACTCCTATGGAACCTCGTTGTGAACAGTCTGATTGGACGCCTCAACGACAGAGGTTACTTCACCGTGGGCTATGCCGACGACATCACCATAATAATAAACGGCAGCCACGAATACACACTATGCAATCTCATGCGTCAGGCCTTGAAAATAGTAGAGGACTGGTGCAAAGAGTACCACCTAACAGTAAACCCTACCAAAACCGAACTAGTCCTATTTACAAAGAAAAGGAAACTGACAACACTACAGCTTCCCTGTTTCTTCGGAACAACATTAAGCCTATCAAGTGATGTCAAGTACCTGGGAATCTACTTGGACAAGCAGCTAAACTGGGCAAAGCACTTAGAATACTCCACCACAAAAGCCAGCATATCCCTGTGGCAGTGCAAAAGACTGCTGGGTAGGAATTGGGGCATCAACCCAAAAATCACCCACTGGCTATACACCACAGTCATCAGACCAACAATCACGTACGGCTCCATAGTCTGGTGGCCCAGGACCAACTTGAGCACGGCCCAAAAAGAACTCGACAAACTGCAACGCTTTGCTTGCGTTGCGATCACCAGCAGCATGAAAACAGCACCCACTGCTGCCCTGCAAGCAATGCTGGGGCTGCCGCCTCTACACCTTATCGTGCGAGAGGAGGCGGCCATGGCGGTCTTCAGGCTAAGCAAATGTGGCACCCTAGGAAACGACTCCAGAATCAAACACACACGCATAAAGGATGATGCCATTAAGTGGCAACCTATGATGATGTCACCAAATGACAAAATACCCAAGACGCACTGCTTCCAAAAACACTACCTTGTACAACTAACCGAAGAACAGACTGACCACTCAGGTCCAAAGGAACTAAGAATCTACACAGACAGGTCAAAAACCGATAAGGGAACAGGAGTAGG
Source organism: Euplexia lucipara (assembly GCA_921972225.1). Taxonomy (NCBI): domain Eukaryota; kingdom Metazoa; phylum Arthropoda; class Insecta; order Lepidoptera; family Noctuidae; genus Euplexia; species Euplexia lucipara. The sequence goes on along the minus strand of OV179143.1, from coordinate 8,283,984 downwards.
AGTGTACTCCAATGACCTGAACATCAAAATATCCAGACCGCTAGGCACACTCAACACTGTCTATCAGGCGGAATGTCTGGGCATCATCCATGCAGCCCATGCCATAGAATCCAGGAAAGTCATGGACACCCACATTCGCATACTCTCCGACAGTGCGTCAGTACTTCAATCCCTTGAGAAAAACTACATCACCTCGGGACTAATACTAGAATGCCACAACGCACTAGAGCGTATCACAACACTACACCACAACACGGTAACACTACAGTGGATAAAAGGACACAGTGGATCACCAGGTAACAATGCAGCGGACGAATTGCTCAGGAGGGGATCTGACACCGTTTCAAAGATTCAAAGATTCAAAGATTTATTTGCAGATAAATATGGTTACAGAAGTTCTTACAGTATAATAGGTAGCTTAACATATTTAATCATATACATAATGACATGCAAAATTTTTGGTACACGATGATATCATTTACATTTAAACTGAAGGAATTCTTTTAGAGTATAGAAGGAATTCTCAATTAACCACCTGCGTAAAGCCCTACTAAAGCGGGCCATTGAAAGTTCCTTAATTTGATCCGGGATCTTATTGTAAATTTGAATACACATAGGATAGCAACTTCGCCTGTATAATTCTGTTCTCATTCGTTCCGTGGCCATCGGGCCCGAACCTGTAGTGCCCATCCCCTTCAACCAACTACGCGGATGGCTGCAAGAATTTACCCACACACAAGCAGAAAGATGGTGGTACTCCTCCCCGGGCTGCAGACAGTCAAAGGAGGCTATGCCTACCCTGGACAGGAAACTCACCAAGCGCCTTCTGCGCTTGGACAGAGTTAGCTTGCGCCTGGTGACCGGGACCATCACAGGACACTGCCTACTGAACAAACACCTCCACACTATAGGCGTAACGGACAGTCCTCTGTGCAGAGCATGTATGGAGGAGGAGGAAACGGTGGCGCACGTGCTCCTTGAGTGCACGGGCGTCGCCGAGATACGGAAGAGGACTCTCGGTTCACCGGAACTCCTCGCAGACGCACTGAAATACTTGGGAGGCTTAATCTGCTTCTGGAAGGAGGTGGGCTGGTTGGAGTAATCCCCCAACAAAACGGCCGCCATGGCTCACGCACAATGGTCCAAACATGGATTAAGTGCGGAAACCAAATCCCGATAGATAGATACGGGTACTAAACAACTGATAATTTAATTATGATTGATGATTTCTCCGAAACTATGCATTTTTGGACCATCTATTCTAGGAGTTTTAGTATTATTTTTACCTACAGAATATATCCCTAGAGTTATGGGATATAAAAAAAAAACACCTTGTATAAAGTAGTGTCAGATAAAAGTTTCTTATAAGTAATTTATTCTAATAAAATGTGGAGGCTTAATCCTGCAGTTAAATGGATAAAATGGTTTTGCTTTACAGGGCAAAGTTTTTAATTGGTGTATGAAGTTTTTGTACCATATCATCAATAAATAAAATAACTGCACCCACAATACAGGAAAATATCCCAATGTGGGGGAAATTAAAAAAGACATATAATAATATATCATCATACCAGTCTAGAATAATCTTGGTGGGCATCATAAAAGAACAGTATTTTAGCGACAAGCGCACACATCATTTGCTGGTCATCAGGATTGACTCTCGGAAATATGCTGTCAAACTGTTCCCTCTCATATTGTTTACAATGTTTCCTAGTTAAATAACTCCTCACATAAGCTTGGATCTTTATTGTACTGTTTAAACGTTTTCTGTGTTCCTGAAAAAAGAAAGCAAAATAATATGAATTGAGACAATATTTAAAAATTTAAAAATAGTTTTAGTTTAACTTCTTTGCAGATATATTTATATACAAAGGCACCAAAAGTACTCAAAACAAGTAATATTACTATTTATGACGAAACTTAACTATATCAAAACTGCAATGTCATTCTATTGATCATTGGATGATTTGTAACATTTTTTCTGTTTTGTCATGATTTGCATTATAAAATAATTATTAAAAAGGTCCATGTGACCAACAATATTAAGGTAAAGTTGGCAAACAGTGTGTATTATGCTACTATGGTCAACTAAAGAGGTTTAGAACTTGATGACTTTTTAGGTGAAGTTCAGAAAGATTTAAGACAGTAACTTTCAATATGTATTAGTTCTAATTAATATCTACATATTGTAAATTAAAGTGTTCATGGTTCAAGAGCCATTAAAGTGAAAGTCTTGGAAATATAGTACAAGTTAACCTCTCTTTTCTGTCTTTGTTGTTGTGACTGCAGAATCAAAGCATCTCTGTCTGTCTTGTGCTGTGCGCTCGCGCCAGCCAAGTTCTGCTGGGGCTTGCGCCTGAAGTCCCCCTCAAACGAATACATAGCTAAAACAGAATATACGACCTTTATACATACAAACTAAAAACATTTTGTAAACAACAATCAGCTGAACTTTTCCTAGTGACAAATTACCAATCATGCTTACCTTAAATGAACTCAATAATCTTTAAATATTTCATGAATAAACAAGGTCATAATAGGGTTCTATGAATTCGATACACTCCACATGAAATTACACCAAATTGATGATACACAAGTTTTTATTGGTTTTCTTCATACGCAATGAGTAAAGAGTAGGTACTATATTTCAGCTTGACAGCAAACAACTTTGGTGTTACCACTTAACAGAGATTGACAGTAAAAGCTTACATTCTATCCCTATTTTACAATCCTTGTCGTATTACTGTATTAGATAAGAAGTAGAATTACAAAGTTTCAGGAAACGGATTTTTTTATTTAAATTTGCACCAATTTAATTTTCACAGACATTTTATAAATCAAACCGTTTCCATTAAAAAAATACGCAGAAGTGATTTTGTATCTTCAGATAAAATATTATAGTATGTATCTTAGCCGTGTGCAGCGCCCCTTGGTCAACTCCACTGCGGGTGACGTAACCTACGACACACTTATTATTTGCGGTTGGTACAGTAGTCGGGTCTAAGGATCGAACCGCAAAATTAAGTTTGTTTTTTGTTGTATATACTGTTCTGGGATAAAAAGTTACTTTTTACCAAGTAAGTATACCAAGTTTCATCGTAATCATTCCGGTAGTTTATGCGTGATACGTGAACATACAGACAGACCGACAAATTTTTTTTAATCACATTTTTGGGTTCGGTGTCGGTCTAGTACCTGCCATTTAGTTTTTTGATATTTTCAATGTACATAATTCTTACAGATTTATTGTACTTCTACAGATTTATTATAAGTAAAGTATAAAGATTTGCAAAATTTATTTACTACAAAGAAAGATGATGAAAATGAAGTCAAAAATGAAGTCTAAACTTGAAAACCATGAAGGGAAATTTTCAATCACTAAAATAACATTAACAGCAGGGTTATCATCCATAATGGCTATTAATGGCCATTAACTGAGTTTTAATCGATTATTAGCCAAAGGATATTAACCGGATTATTATCATTGCCCATCACTATTCGTATGGCAGCCCGATGCAACCGAATAGCGTACCAACCAAATCTTGATACTTAGTTCTACTTTTTTTCGACATTTTATGATTAATCTATTTATGTATTATTATTTCAAATCAGTAAGACGTAATCAGTTTCATGAACAAGGACGTGTTCTCGACACGCAACTAATTAAATTACTAACCTAAAAATGAATATTTGGTTAAATATTCCTGAGTTCACAGCATTGTTTAGGAATTTTCAAAAACGAAAACATTATATTGTATAACATAGTTCTATATTCCATATTTTATTCTAGTAAATCTTCTTCTAAATATTCTACCCTGACCACGTCCAGGTCTTTATTCGTTTAATTATTTAAAGTCTGTGCAAGAGCTGGCCGCAAGCTCAGGTTCAGAGGTGCTGCTGATATCATCTTCTACGATGTACTAGGAAATAAAGCGATTAGTCATTTATGACCAATCCTTTTCTATTTTTATTACTTGTTGATACCAGTTATTCCAATCCTCCTCGATAATAGCTTGGAAGGCACGTTTAGCTGCTTCCTGTAAAGACGAAGTATTTCATTTATCTCTAACAATTTAAAAGTAAAACATTGCTATCACATACTGCTAATAATCCGGATATAGAAAATACCCCTTTGTTTATCTCCTTCCAGCACGATTATTCCTATAATACTAACAGATTTCCCAGAATTAAATAATAGATTTAGACTATGGCACGATAATTTCTTTTACAATTCTAATGCAAACGCTACAACAAACAATTCTTTACCTTGGTATCACACTTAAAGTAGAAATTAAGAAAAATTGAAATTAGTTTCACTTAAAATCAATTTTTTCAAATTTGAGCTGTTTAAACGCCGCCATTTTCGCGCACCATTTCGATTACGTCATTTACTATGATCCTATTACTATTACTTAGGGTGTTTTCCTTCCTCTAACCATTTCACCATGAAAAAAGCTCAAAAACCAGCTTACCGGCTTGCTTGTACCCGAATGCAATGAACACTATCAGATTGTGCTTTTATAAAACCACTTTCAGTATTTTTTCTTAAATGTTAAATAACCTCACTATGAAGCTAAAATTAGACTTGAACATTAGATTAGTTCACAACACACACGGCAATAATTATGTTTTCGAATAAAAAGTTCATTCTATTACTTAATGTCATACTTACACATTGATGTTTTGTAGACGTTGAGTTGTTGTCGTAGTATTTGACGTAATTTTTCGTTATAACCAATGGTGGTGCGTTTCACAAATTTGAATTTCCCACGCTTAATCTTCTTCCACCTGGCGTTAATCCCGGCTATTGCCAGGGTCCGCCTTCCGACTGAGCTTCTTCCACTTTGCCCGATCTTCAACATCCTTTTCGGTCAGGCCATTGGCTCTCATGTCGGACTTGACGACGTCCAGCCAGCGTTTGCGAGGGCGACCACGGGGCCTAGCCCCAAGGACAGCCATATACATGCATCTCTGACCAACGTACTCGATAGGGCGGCGCATGATGTGTCCATACCATCGGAGACGACACTCTTGTAGTTTTTCTCCCACGTCGCGGACACCAAGGCTACCCCGGATGAATGAGTTGCGTATGCGATCGGATCGCGTTACGCCGCTCATCCATCTAAGCATCTTCATCTCCGTGACGCGGAGTTCCTGGGTGTGTCTACTTAATGCTGGCCAACATTCGCCGCCGTACAGGAGGACAGGCCGTATGATGCATTTATATATCTGCCCCTTGAGCTTCGGAGGCATTTTGCGGTCGCATACAACGCCCGTTACCTCGCGCCACTTCGCCCAAGCTGCGCCTATACGTGCTTGGACATCGTAATCCACGTTGCCAGACTCGTGCAGCACGGATCCAAGGTACCTGAACTTATCGGACTTAGAGATCAGGTCCGAACCTATTCGGATGGTATTTGAATCCGTGCTGCCATAGGACATGTACTCAGTCTTCGCCACATTTAGTCTCAGACCACCGTTTTCCAGCGTATCCTTCCAAATATTGACTTTGCGCTCAAGATGTGATATGTTCTGATTAACGAGGGCAATGTCATCGGCATACATCATTAGCCATGGAGGCTGATCTTGGATGTTTGCCGTACCTACATCGAGCACTACGTTAAACAAGAACGGGCTAAGAGCCGAGCCTTGGTGTACGCCAACAGATATTGGAAAGCCATTGGATTCGCCAACAGCGGTCTGGACAGAGGACACGGAATCGCGGTACATGTCTCTGATAATGTCAATATAGACTTCGGGAACGCCCCTGAAGCGAAGTGCCCACCAAATGGATTGCCGAGGTATACAGTCGAAGGCCTTCTGCAGGTCTAAAAAGGCCATATGCAGAGCTCTCCTTCTCTCTCTGTAAGCCTCAGCCAGAGTCCGTAAGGCAAACACTGCGTCCATGGTACTGTTACCCGCCCGGAAGCCATATTGACACTCAGAGACAGTGCACTCGCTACGGAGCCGTGTGTCAATGATGCGCTCGAAGAGCTTCATGGTGTGGCACATGATTTTGATACCGCGGTAGTTACTACAATCCTGTACGCTACCTTTGCCTTTGAAAACAGGAATAATGAGGCTATATCGCCACTGGTTCGGCATTTCCTTGGTGATCAGGATGCGGTTAAAAAGATCCGTCAGAAGGTCCACACCATGTGGGCCCATCGCCTTCCACACTTCAATTGGCACATTATCAGGTGCGATCGATTTCCGGTTCTTCATGCGGCAAAGAGCAATGCGGGTTTCGTTGGGGGAAATAGGGGAAATAAGTCCAAGGTTAGCAGGCGGTTCGGGAGGAAGGTTATGGGGATGCTGTTTGTTAGACAGCTCCGCAAAGTATGTGCACCATCTCTCCTTAACAAGGGGAGCATCGTAGAGCAGCTTACCCTGGGCGTCCCTTACACAGAGACATTTGCTAATGTCTCGTGTAGCTTTTTCCCGGGCACTCGCCAGCTTAAAAATAAGCTTTTGCCCCTCCGCAGTTTCTAGCTTGTCGTATAAGGGCAACAGACTTTTGCTGCGAGCTCTGGCTACAGCTTTTTTGCAAGCGCGCTTAGCCGCTCCATATGCTTCCCTGTCATACGGAGAGTTGGACTCTTGCCATTGTTTAAATAACCCCTTCTTCTTCCGAGTCGCCCCCTGCACCCCGTCATCCCACCACCACGTCTCCTTGTCTATGGTGCGGCCACCACGAGAAGTGCCAAGGACGCGCTTACCCGCAGCGGTGATTGCTGAATGGATTCTACTCCAGATCACTTGAGCGGACTCATGCGGAGCACTAACCTCGAGATGCTCGACTTCCGCGATGAAGTCCGACTGTTTAGGACCATTAAGCAACCACCACTTGGTGCGGGGTTTGCGTTTCTCGATTACTTTCTTTTTTGGCACGACCGCAAAGTCCAGGACAAGGAGGCGGTGTTGAGCCGTTAGGCTTTCGCCTGGGATGACTTTGCAGTTGGTAACCTTGCCAATGTGGCACCGTCGCACCAGCAGGTAGTCTATTTGGGTTGAGTAGGCACCACCACGGTACGTAATAAGATGCTGGGGCTTCTTCTGAAAGAATGTGTTCGCGATGGCTAGGTCAGACACAGTGCAGGTCCTGAGTATGCTGACTCCCTCTGCATTTAGTTGACCATAACCAAAACCACCGTGAACACGTCCGTGCTCTCCAGCAGACTGACCTACGTGACCGTTGAGATCCCCCCCAACCAAAACACCTTCGGAATTCGGAATAGCGCGTAAAACATCTTCGAACTCATCCCAGAATGCCTCCTTTTCAGACTCACAGCCGCCAGTTTGAGGGGCATAGGCGCTGATTAGGTTCGTTACCGACCCTTCAATCAGCACCTTAACTCGCATCAACCGGTCGCTGTATCGATCTACTTCAAGGAGTCCATCCTGAAGATCCTTAGACAGCACTACGGCCACTCCGTTCCTGCCCGATGGTGATCCGGTGTACATTAGCCGGTACCCCTGCCCGATGTCGCGGGACTTATTCCCCTTCCAGCGTGTCTCCTGAAGGAAGGCGCACTGGACCCGACGCTTCGCAAGTACGTCCGCGAGTTCTCTGCAACGTCCGGTTAGGGAGCCAATGTTCCAGGTGGCAAAGCGGAACTTTCTTTTGGGTACTAACTTCTTTAGCCGTGCTCGTACTTGACACGGTAGCCCTAGCCCACTTATCGCAGGTTTAGGGCGATGTGCCTGCGCGTCGTTGTGCGGCGACGCCCTAGCCCGAGTACCCTTCCTTAACTTGTCCCTGTCCATAAAAGTATTTGACTGAAGTTGGTTTTACGTCGGGCGACCAGCCGTCTGACCCCCACAACCCTACAAGAGGGAAACCAAGTTCGCCAGAGCCTCGTCCGTTGGACAGCAGGGTGCACCGCTAGCAGGTAAGGTTGGCTTGGGTCCTTAAGATGTAAACGGACCCCATACACCCCAATTTCCCACGCTTAATACGCACTTTTATTTTTAATTTTAAATAAATATGACGCTATTAAAAAGTAAAATAATGATTTAGTTCATATTTTCTGCCATTAAAGATTCGGAAAGAAAATATTCGTACCATATTTAAATTATATGCATATTCCCTAATAGGGAATTATTATAAACGCGAAAGTTTGTGAGTATGATAGATGGATGGATGTTTGTTACTGTTTCACGTAAAAACTACTAAATGGATTTGAATAAAATTTGGTATGGACTTAGGGAGTTAGCTGACACTCTGCATTAACACATAGGCTCCTTTTTTCCCGGTATTCCCACGGGAACGGGACCTACGCGGGAGAAACCGCGGGACTTCAACCTGTATGATTTACATTAACTAATAATAATCGTATTGAGACCTAATTTTTTCATATACAAATACAAATACAAATAGTTTATTGTGTCAATTAGAAACTACATTACATTTTGACGTGTTTGGAGCCCCCATTTAAGCAAACAATGCCTGTATTAGAAGGCTCCGCTCTTTCAACATCATTGTCGTACATATATACTAACTCAGGTTGGCATATAGTATACTGTGACCTTATGGGTAAATATGCAATGTACCTAAGTACAATTAAGCTTATGTTACATACTAATTTTAAGAAAAATAAAAATATAAGTAAAGCAATTTGAATTTCTAACAGTAAAATAAAACTTGTAGAACGTATTCCCAGTCAGTGCAAGTGATTTGAAGCGTGGTGTCATGGTGTGGTAAGCAGTGTAGTGTTATGTGTGGCGTGGTGAGTGGTGTTTTGTGAGGTGTGTGATGTGTGAATGGTTTGTGGTGTGGTGTGTGTGAGTCGTGTGTGTGGTGTGGTATGGTGAGTGTAGTTTTAAGTTATGGTATGTATATGTATAGGTATATGTGATATATTTTGGCTACTCTACGTGTTCCAGGAGTGCCTCGGTTTCCTCATAGGTAAGAGATTGTATCCAGTCTATTATTATACTTCTTTTACAGTCGTGGTTACTCTTATTATGTACGTAAACGTGTTTGTTAATTTTGTTGTACAGTTGAGTAGAGCGTTTATTATATTGTTTGCATGCAAATCTAGTTTTAGTTTGAGGAACTTTGAGAACTAAATCTTTTCTTCTTTTAGATTTTAATTTATCTTTATATGGTAGGGTTTTATGTTTTTTTAGTATAGTTTGAATTATGTACAGTTTCCTTACAGATAACAAATTACTAATTTGGTACAAACTCGAAGTGGGAAATCTTTTATTTTTAAAATACATAATTTTTATTAATGCACGCTGCGCTCGTTCTATATTTATAAACTTTGTTTTTGCTGCACCGCCCCAAATTGGGATACAATATAACAGTACCGACTGGACCAGTGCCACATAAATTTCATTTAGGAGATTTCTGGGACGGTTCTTATAGCTCTCTATTTTAGTTGGAACAATATGCCTGAGTGTTTTAAAAATCCAACTGAGTTTCCTTATCCTCGCAGAAGTTTGCTCAAGTTGAGGGTACCAGGACAGTGCATGATCCACCACAACTCCAAGATATTTAGTTTGAACCACTTTATCTATGCATGGGCAATTACAGCTCATGGTGGACATGTCTCCACATATGTGTACCTTTAAACCTAACTCTCCAACAGGCTGTGTTCGGTTACTGATACTAAAGCATATGTAGTTGGTTTTATTCGTATTTAGGGAAAGTAAATTACATTTCAGCCATTCTGCTACCCGAGTCATTCCTGCCTCTGCACTCAATTTAACTTCGTGCCAGGATGAACCATAAAACACAATAGACGTATCATCTGCATATGAGAATACTTGAGCATTTTCTATTTCCATATTACAGAGATCGTTAATGTAGAGGAGAAAGAGGGTAGGCCCTAAAACACTACCCTGTGGAACACCGTAGGATACATCTTCCTCGTCACTATAGTACTGTCCTATTTTTACCCTTTGTTTCCTGTTGGAGAGGTAGTCTTTAAATAAACTGAGTGCCTTGCCTCTTATTCCGGCTCTCTCCAGCTTGTTCACAAGGATTGGGACAGAGACGGTGTCGAATGCTTTTTTGAGATCTAAGAAAACAGAAAGGCATCTGTTTCCTTTGTCAAGGTGCTCAGCTACAAGAGAACTTAAAGCAGTAACTGCATCTTCAGTACATACACCTTGCCTAAAGCCAAACGACGACGACTGCGAGTTAGATAATAGATTGTATTTTTTAAAGTAATTTGTTAGTCTAATATTTATAATTTTTTCAAGCACTTTTGATATTGATGGTAAAACGGAGATAGGCCTGTAGTTGCTGACATCGTCACTGTCCCCACCCTTGTAAACTGGAGTTATAACAGACTGTTTTAGTGGAGCCGGGAAGACACCCTCTTGGAAACAGAGATTAGTAAGGTGGGTTATAATGGGGACAGCTTCCTTCCTTATATATTTTAAAAATTTTGTTGAGATATTATCCCAGCCAGGCGCATTATCAGATTTCAGATTCATCAGAATACCATCTATTTTAGAATCATCCGTATCCAGTAGTACAAAGGTATTAAGTTGTGATCTTAATGAATTCGTTGGGTTCTTAGGGATATTATTTAAATCAGAATTAATATTTTGAGCAAGTTGTTCTCCAATATTAGCAAAGTAAGCATTAATATAGTTTATTGACTCTATGGGGGTGGTTTTTATGTTTAGTAATTCTACGTTTTGACTTTTTAATCTATTCGAAAATGTTATGGTTTTTACATTTTTCCAGAGTAATTTGTTGTTAGATACTGATTCTGCAAGTAAATTTCTTTCATATTTTCTCTTCAATTTTTTTATTAAATTATTGCTGAAGTTCCTGTAGCTAGTATAAGTTAATTTTAAAATTTCGTTATGAGGGTCATTGTGATTTTGTTTTTGCAATTTATTTCGGGTTTTGATACAGCGTAGGATGCCCAAGGTAATCCACGGCTTTATGATACGTTGATTGCTTGGAATATTTCTTATATTAGTGTTTTCAGTTACAACTTTGGTTAGCATATTAATAAAATTGTTGATTAATAAATTAGGATCATTACAAAATAACAAGTCTGATAAATTCCTTTCCTGTAATATTATAATCAATTTCGTGCTTTACAAAAGCTATCAACTTGACTTTGAAACACTTTCCATATCTTTAATCTTTTATCGGGTTAAACTTAGGACTGGGAAATTTAGTAGGAAATGTGGACCATTTATTTATTTAGTCTTATGGCCGTGGAGATAGGCAAAAACGAGTCTTACAGGTACTTGTAGGTGATCTGCTGACTTCCCTTTGAAGAAAACTGTTCCAATAGAACACTGGAAATGAAGATAATAAGATTACATGATAATCTGTTCCAATAGTATAATGGGTAAGTGTGTATAAAATGATTAATTAACTTTTTTCTTTCACTTGAATAAGTAAACGTGTAACATGTGACGAAACAGTTTTAGTTTTCTAGACGATTGGCGTTGTGTAAAAGTTGTAGAATATTTCTTTATTTTTCTTTTTCTGTTACAACGGGCTTAAAAGTATTGATTTATGATCCAAACGTGATATCGTGTTAAACTTGTACCTATCTAGTATCGATACTCGTTAAAATATCATCTATGTTCCTTGGTTGACACAACCCTAGTATTGGCAGCCATTTTATGTGCCAATATGGTAGGTAGGCACCTATTTTTCGTAGGGATTTCCTGTCCATATTTATGGCATTTGTTTGACTGACATGACAGCCCTGCCTGACAGACAGACAGATTGTTTGGTTTGTTTTTGGTTGGTTGACGGTTGTGTTTGGGAACCACTGGAAAACGTGAAAGCGCTGTTTTTCCTAAAATAACTGTGTCAAACTTTATAAATAATAATAAACTGTTTCACAGAGTTCAACTAAAAAAAATAAGAAATGTCTGATATAATACTGTACGACACGGATAATGGTGAAAGCGCAGTTCGGGTGGGTATCACATAAACTAGACTTGTTTTCTTGTACTTACCTTATTTACTTTTTATGTAATATAAATAACACCTTCGTTGAACTTCGTGCATATACAAGCACCAAATGCACTACTTTCATCCGAATCGACAACTATAGAGTATCTGATTCAGGCATTGTCGTTATCATTATGTGCTCTTTATACTTGCTTACACGGGTCCCCTATGTTGTTTCGAACGCCGCTGTTTCGAAACACGCTGTTGCGAATTATTTTCCCACTGCCTCACAGGTTCGAAAGCTCGTGGACTCGAATGAAGTAGTCGCGAAAGACGCTGTTTCGAAAAACATTTTCACTGCCTCGTACGCTCGAATTCTTATGATTTCGATTTATTTAGTCATAAAGTGTACAGAAAAATATTTAAGCAGTAATTAAATAAAATCAACAAATTCCGTGTCAACATCAACATTTAATATTATTATTAACAAAGTAACAATAAAACATATTAAGTACCTCAACTGTAATTTTTTTTCTATGAGTACCTACTGAACACAAAATCTAAGACTATTCTTTATAAAAAATGGTCTGCGTACCTAAGTGGTATTAAATTTTGTGTGCGTTGCCCCAGCAAGAAAGTATCTCCTAGAGTTATATCAGTAGAACGTATAGTAGTAGGTGCCCTATCTGCTGTAAATGTGCCCCCAAATAAAAAATGTGTGCCCCCTGTCGTTTTGGAAAAAAACGGAAAAAACGATTCCTGCTGGGGTAACGTTTTTCTAGCAGGAAAATTCTAAACGAATGATCGGAGAGAGAAGAATTATGCATGGCCAGAGAGCTTATATGCGTGCCAAAATGTGCCCCCAAAAATAAAATCTGTGCCCCTTCAGATTTTGGAGATATTGCATTTCCTACTGGAGTAACTAATGTCTTGATGAATCGTATGTCTCTAAAACCATTGCATGTGCCCCTGTAGAATAAACATACACAAGTAGCTCTTAATGTGTGCCCCTTAGTGCCCCAATTAGGTTTCAGAAAATATTTATAGTTTTCAAGTTATCGCAGTTTTATGAAAACCCGAAAAAACATCGCAGCGCTTAAATGAGACAAGGTATAAGTTCGCTAAAAACTGTATTCGGTCTTTCTTGACGCTAATAATAACCATACAAAGTCTCAAAACTGTGCATGCATGCGTTTTTGAATAATCTTGCTAAAAGTCAAAACGATGATGTCATAATTTTGACGGCAAAATACAAGGAACCGGCTCAATCCCAGATGTGTAGGTGTAAACCAAAATGTTGTGCCTTTAGTCAAAAATTAATCGTGAAAATATTCAGCTTGTAATGTTTCGCGCTAAGTAAATATAAACAAAAAACCAAAATATCTAAACAACGGCTGGTTATCCGACCGAATTCCAATGACTACTAAAAAGCGACTGATTGATAGATATCGATGACCTTTTGATCACATTTTTTATTTGGGGGCACATTTACAGCAGATAGACCTACTATTCGTTCTACTGATATAACTCTAGGAGATACTTTCTTGCTGGGGTAACGCACACAATTAATACCACTTAGGTACCCAGACAATTTTTTTTAAAGAATAGTCCTAGATTTTGTGTTCAGTAGGTACTCATAGAAAAAAATGTGCAGTTGAGGTACTTAATATGTTTTATTGTTACTTTGTTAATATTAATATTAAATGTTGATGTTGACACGGAATTTGTTGATTTTATTTAATTACTGCTTAAATATTTTTCTGTACACTTTATGACTAAATAAATCGAAATCATAAGAATTCGAGCGTACGAGGCAGTGAAAATGTTTTTCGAAACAGCGTCTTTCGCGACTACTTCATTCGAGTCCACGAGCTTTCGAACCTGTGAGGCAGTGGGAAAATAATTCGCAACAGCGTGTGTCGAAACAGCGGCGTTCGAAACAACATAGGGGACCCTGCTTACACATATGGCCATAGCTCCTTTGGTTACCTATTTTCCATAACCAAATCACTCCTGTGCTTCTTGAAGGGTTAAGTAAATGTGTACCTATAGTACATTCACATTTCACCATTTGCAGATGCTTAGGTCCCATGTAAAAGGGTTTCTGCCTAATGCCATCAATTTGGCCCCAACACCAACCATGAGCTGATTCTGAGCCATCTATATTGGCCTGACCTGGGAATCAAACTCAGGGCCTGGCATTCAGGGGTAGCTCTTGAGACCACAGGACCAATGTAATTCTTCTGTAATTTTAGCTCCAAACAAAATTAAAATATAGCGAACACACACTACCACAAACTACCTACATATCTTTTCTCTTTCACTATCAAGTCTATCTAAAATGTTCCTGATTTTAGCAATAAGGATGCTCATTTTAACCTGCTATGTGCTACATGCTTAAAGCTATTATTTGTATGTTTTTATGGTGTACAATAAAGAGTATTATATTCTAACACCTTATGTTTTATTTTTTAGAATATGAGACCATCTCTGGGGCAAGTCAGAGCAGTGATATCATTTATGGAAAAACATCCAGACTTGGCATTCAGGAAGCTACGAGTTGGAATGGGACATGCCAGGTTTAAGAAATTATGGGTTGAACTGTCGAACATTGCCAACTCTATCGTCGGAGCTATAAAATCTACAAAAGGATGGATCAAAGTAACAATTTATACTTAGATTATTAGATTTAAGTACAGACGCCAGCACGTCAAGTTACCCCAATGTGTCAAATTTCTTTGATCATTTTTCAACTTTATGTCAAACAGAATAAGGTTCTTATTCAATTGGGAAAATTTGACACATTGGGGTAACTTGATGTGCTGGCGTCTGTACCTATTTCACAAATTCTAAGTGTTGGAAATGTAGAATGTAGGTGCCATAAAATTCAAGCACTCAAACAGTTTGATGCCTGTCATTAGGTCAGCCTAAAGACAGGCATCAATCCCTGCTTAAATTTTTAATTTGCTAAGTAAATTTTTAATGCAATAATACAATAGTGATACTATAATAGTGTAAGTTTGCTATAGGTACTTAACAGTTTTGCATTTGTTTGCAAGACAGTTGAAAGGATGTATGTGTTTTCCTGTTTTTTTAATGAATTCACAAAAATTGTATTGCATGTAATTAATAACAAGATACATTTTGCAAAAACATTAAGTTTTGACCACACTACTGTGTTGGAGAATAGGTACTTCTTATGGTATCTGTATAGTGAAATAAAATACTTTGACATTTTCAGTTTTGGTCAGACAAAAGACGAAATATAGTAATCAAGCAAAAGCAAATAGAAGAAGGGAAAATTCAGGGCAGGCTGACACCACTAGAAGCTAAGATTTTAGCACTTAGTAATTATAAGTCCTCCAACGCAAGTAAGTTACTTCTGAAAACTTATTGGGGAGCCCAGACTGGTTAGTAGTAGTTGCTCAGTTGTAATGGCCGCAACTTCCGAGTTGTAAGTCGTAGGTTCAAGCCCGGATAATGCTTAGTGTAAATTATTTCATAACTAAAGTTCTCAAAATGGTGAAGGAATCATTGTGAGGAAACCAGCATGTCTTAAAACCTAGAATTCGAAGAAGTGGGACACTTACTAACTAGTACTGGTTCCGCATGGTAGATTACAAGTGTACCTGATACATTAAATGAATGATAACAAATTACATTTAAATTAGGTGCAGAAAACATAAGCACAACATCAAGCTGACCCTAACTGTAAAATGATTCCATCCCTTCATGTTGAATCGAAAATGTTTTTCTTTCTTATTCCATTTGTATATAAAATTGAAAGCCTGTCAAAGAAGAACGAACGAAGAAGAAGTGTGCTGTTCTCTGTACATAAAGTGAGTTTAATTTTAAATGATTTTTTAGGAAAAAAGAGAGCTCCGGAACAAGAACCGTGTAATGGTGATGATGATGACTCATTTGATGACTCATGTTCAAAGGACACAAGTGACTACAGTCCTGCAGACAATAGTCGAGTGAACCCAATAGAATCAGAAGAACGGCAGTTGAATATGTTAGATAAGTTGGTAGGTACTTTTTGTCAATCACACACACAATCTGATTGATACCATGAGTTCAGTAGGTACATAATTCTGATCTACAATGTGTTGAAATATTGCATTTATTCTTTCCTATTTCATATATTGTTTCTGTGACTAGTAAAAATTATAATTTCAATGTACCCCTAAAACCTTTTTTTATAAAAACATCAAATTGCAAAGGTTGTTCATGTATTGAACTCATGGTATCAGGTTGTGTGTCAATGTACCCGTTTGCTGTCCTGTGTCATGTCTTTTAGCCTTAGGACCAATACAGACTTGGCGAGGCATGCGCCGCGAACGGCGCCCAATGTGTAGTGTAGGTACCCTTATATTCATGGCGAGCCATGTGCTACGCAATTGCGAGGGCAATCCTGCGTGTGTCGGCGAACGCTTCTAGATCAGAGTCAGTAGGTACCAGCATTACATCAGTTGTGGACGTAAGTCCAGGTGCGCACGACCCTAGATTTATGTTTGTAGGTATATTTTTTCAACACGCACGCCTCAAGCAGACGCATTCGTTGTCGCCGACAATGCCGACGATGACGCCGTTTGCAGCACATGCCTCGAAAAGTCAGTATCCACCTTTTGGAGTGATCATATTAGTATACAGTTAATACCAATGCAGGTGCCCAGGAATTCTTTAATATTGTACGCGAAATGTGTATCTGTAATTACCTTTAACTTGGATCATGCTTCACTCATGACACAAACAAAATGTGTTTTTAGCATTGAACATAATCCAATCTAAAAACAGCTTTATAATTTATTGATTTAGTCCTGGTTTTGAATTCACACGTTAGTTTATAGTCATTTAACTTATCCATTTGTGAGGCAAACCTTGCTCAATGATTGACTTGCGCTTAATCCTTAGGTGGAAGTAATGGATCAGCAAGCAGCAGCCCTGACGCAAATGGCGGAAGCATCTCTTAGTAACGCGAAATCCTTAGAACGAGTAGCAGAAGCATCACATTTACAAGTAGGTTAAAATCTATTATAGGTACCTAAGGCCATCAAATTATCTTAACATCTCAAGCTTTTTGTTAATATGTATTCCTCTTATCAGTTCAACATAGTCTAATTTCTGTATAAAAAGTCCTTATTTTGTACGTGTTGGGTTTTAAGACCTCATTGTGCTGACCAGAAGTTGTTTCCGGAAAAAATCAGCAGTATGCAAGTTGTCGAGTTACATGGTCATAAATATGTTGAATAGCTAAATCATACCCAAAATTGATCATAACGATGAGTACAACCACCCTTTTTCGGTTTTTGTATATCCTATATAGGAAATATTTTCCACAGGCTCTAGCAGTGGACAGGCTAGCTGGGACATTTGATACCATCAGTGCATCAGTACATGACGTCAGAAACGCTATCTTAGGAATCGATTACACCATGAAACGGTGTTATCCCACAACGGCAACGCACCAGCGGCAAAACTCAAATATATTCAGCTAAAAATATTTTTATTGATCTCATATAATAATTTATCGACATTATTTAAGGCATTTAACATTAGTTTACAAGCCATTTTGAACTTTAACTTGTATGTGTGTAGTTTCATTGTCATACGGACTGAATTTATTTAATTTGACCTGGACATGGCATATTGTACGTAACCTTTTATGCATATTAATGACAACAGCTGTATTTTATGAATAAGATTACTTTAAGTGATTTCGGGTTTTTATTTTCCTCCTCAGTATAAACTGCATTCCACAGTGTTTTATGAAGCCCGATTTTCGGACATCCCATTTTTATTGCAAAACCTGACAGAAATTATCATTTAAATGCAAGATTTCGTATCCCCATTTAGCTACCAAGTCTAGTTTATGAGTTATATTTTTTTTTAAATCGTAATTTTTCCATCCGGATATTAAGAAAAAAATTAATTACGCTTAAACTAAGCGTGATACGAAAAAATAATGTGAGGTACATTGATGGCGTATCGTATGCAGAGTATTTTAGTCCATAAATGAACCTCGCACCATTGTTAGATCCAGATTTATCCGAGTTTTTCGGTTTTATGTTTTTCTTAATTTTCTCGAAAATTCCGCCATTTCGGGAAAAGTTATTTATACTGAAATGTTTTAGATAACTCCTTCTACACACCACATAAATTTCACATCCCAATTCCATGGAACTCAGAAGTTATTCCAATTTAACTACTTTTGTTAGGGTTGTCAATTTTTATATCCTTATTTTGTGTATCAAATTTTTCGCAAAAGTAAAAGTTCCGTAGTCAGAATGACAAAAAGAACGTGCACCAGTATACTGGCATCCTACCGAGGCCTTTCAAAAATATTTATATATTTATTATTATTTACTAAAAACTATGCACAAGTAAAAAAACATTGTACAAAGGCGGACGTGATGCCTTAGGCATTTTCTAACGGTTGACCTTAGGGTATTTGAGAAACAACATGGGGGGTGCAACTTAAAAGAGAGAAACAGAAAGGTATACCTATATATTTATATTGATAAATACATACATACATATGAACAAATTTGTTAAACATCAACACAACATGTACTACATTTATTTGTTGGTAGACTTCAAAATAAATAGCAAATCAATTGCATATAAAGTTTAGATTTAATGCTATTGATATGGTATGATACGAAAAACTACAAATTTAGCCGTAGCCTACGATTCTGTTTTCCGAATTATTATCAAATTCAACATTTTTATCAAGTCTCAACTGTTAATTTTCTATCTATTACCACTGATAGCCCTTCTTCCGCGGTATACGGCCGAGGACAATTCGTTATTTTTTGTAAAATATTTGTTGGATCTTCAGGTGCTTCTAAACATGTATATAACCTTTTCTAAATCTTTTGCTGACTTCGATTGTATAGAACTGTTACCGCCTTCACCGCGTGGAGGTACTCCCAGCTTATGTTATTGCAATTGCATTGCATACGTGTATTTCGCGTGTCATTTACCAGTACGTAGGTACTACATTAATACTTAAATAACACAAAATGCCTGAATCTGCCTTTTAACGTACATCGGTGAATAATATTCTATTTAGATACCAAGCTGGTATCCTGGCGTCTTCACGTCAGATAATCCAAACCACTGATTTTACTACAAGGTAGATATATTTTTTGGCAAAGTTATATAAAATCCGGATATAAATAATTATCTGAGATTTTGACAACCTTGACGACGTAAAAGCCGGATAAAACTTAAAATCGTTGTGGTTTCTAAGTTCCATGGAATTGGGATGTAAAATTTATGTGGTGTGTAGAAGGAGTTATCTAAATCATTTCAGTATAAATAACTTTTCCCGAAAAGGCGGAATTTTTGAGAAAATTAAGAAAAACTTAAAACCGAAAAACTCGTCTATTTCTGGATCTAGCAAAGTTACGAAGTTCATTTGTGCACTAAAATACTCGGCATAAGATACACCATCAATGTACCTAGCATAAATATTTCTATCACGCTTAGTTTAAATGTAATTATTTTTTTTCTGAATATCGACATAGAATTTGGTCGATTTTCAAAAAATTATAACTCTGAAACTAGACTTGGTAGCTAAATGGGGATAGGAAATCTTGCATTTAAATGATTATTCCTATCAGGTTTTGCAATAAAACTGGGATGTCCGAAAATCGGGCTTCATAAAACACTGTGCATTCATACCGTTCTATTTACAAGAACAGCAGTGTTTATGTAGTGAGAGATTACGTAGTTATCTTATCTTCACTGATAGTGATTGTTTTATCAAATCGTGTATCATTGCTCCATTTTTCATATGAAACTGAACTGTACCGCCTTTAGTACAATCGCGTTATTTGATATTAAACATTCGTACAATAATGCGAAAACTTTCACGCATTGGCTTAAAGAATTCTTTTGAAGATGGAGTTGAAGTGTTTTTTAATGTTAGTGTTATTTAGTGCGTGCGTGTGGGGTGAGAAGTGCCCGAAGCAATGTGACTGTGATATGGACAATGGATTGAACAGGGCTGTATGTGTCGATCAGAGCATTATCAACATAGAAGTAGGAGTGCCTAAAGCAGTGCAAGTGTATAGTCTGAGTCATAATGTTATTAGTGAACTGGACAATTTTATTTTTAAGGTAAGAACCTCTTACTTATTATTGTGTAAGGAAACTTGGTCAAGGAGTATCTATTCAATTATTGACACATTCTCCACTACATCGATGTAAGTAAGCTCAAGTAGGAAAACTGTTCCAATAAATTACGTAAAAGGAAAATGAAAATGTTAGAAATATAAAGCTATTTTTTCATTGTAATTCGAAGAATGAAATTGGTTATAATCAGTCAGATTGTTTGTTCGTTTGGTGGCTCAGCTGCGTTGATTGTGATGGGCAGTTTGACCAACTTTAGAAAGGAGGTTTTCAGAATAGTTTTACTCGCCTGTTCTAGATTTTGGGCTTACGAAACGGTAATTGCGATACATGGAATACTCAAACGCTTATATTATAACGAGGTAAAAGTTATTTTTGAGATTGTATTTCAACTGGCCTGTTGGTCTAGTGATTAGTGGCCCTGACTGCTATACCGCAGGTCGTGGGTTCGATTCCCACCCAATACAAATGTTTGTGTGATGAGCTAGATCATTTGTCCTGTGTCTGGGGTGTAAACCCTCATAACGACTAAAGATGTAGTACCTTATCATTGGTTTATCATTTCAAAAGCAATGTCTGATACCTATGTATCGTCATTGATTGACCTGCCTTCTTTATTATATTACTCATATCAAATATTTTAAATACCTACCCAACTGTAGGTATATATATATTAAAGCCTTTGTTCCATTTTTTTAAATACCTAAAACAATATTTTTCGTTTTTATAGGAGGCTGGCTACACATCATTAGAAGTACTGGATCTTTCGTACAATCTTATATTTTGGATTGGTCTGCACGCCTTTTCTGGATTAGAGAAACTAGTCCACTTGGATTTGAGCAACAATCGACTGAGATTCATCCCCTCGGATCTCTTCTGGGATACGCCAGAACTCGACACCTTGGACTTGTCATCTAACGTTTTTGAAAGCCTCAAGAATGAACCTTTTTTGATGCATTCTAAACTTAAGGTATGTTTAACACTATTACTATAAACACTGGGAGTGCTTAGCCACACACTCTTTGTAAGTACGGTTCTCTTTTTGTATGAATTTCTGCCTATGTAGATAATTATAGCCACACGGGTTAGTTGATGATTAATCTGTGATTGCCAAATTCGGTCCTTGAATTGGAGTCCCCTCTATTCATTAAAATGATAAAATAAAATGATGTTTATTTTGTAAATAGATTTTCACAAACACTTACACATCATTTTTTAAGTGGTAGACGAAATGAAATCAGAGTTTCACTGACTACTCTGAGAAGAAAAACCGAAAGAAACTCAGAGGTCATAGTCTCTTTTAAAGTCTAGACAATATCTTGGTCAAATCATGTAAGAACCATGCAGATTAGTGTCTGAGATGGTCTTTTGAGGAAAGAACCACACAGATATGAGGGGACCAGATCAGTCAGTGCAAGTATTTGTCAGTAATCGTGAGCTCAACTCGGAACTTGAGGAGCTCCACTCCATTAGATAGGTAACACTCTGCGTGCCTCGGAAAGCACGTTAAGCCGCCTTGGTCCCAGCTGTCATCTGTAGATCTTTGAGTCGTTACAAGTAATTAGATACTAAGAAATATTAAATTTGACAACCAATTTAACTAAGGTCTATCGTGTATTCCAGTTACTGGGTTGTGGAGGTCAGATAGTCAGTCGCTCCGTGTAACTGACTGGCCTGTTGGTCTAGTAGTGATCCTGACTGCTATGCCGGAGGTCGTGGGTTCGATTCCCACCCAGGACAAATGTTTGTGTGATGAACACGATCATTTGTTCTGTGTCTGGGTGTAATTTATCTATAATATGTATGTATTTAGAATTATATAGGTAAGTATGTTTATCAGCTGTTTAGTACCCATAACACAAGCTCTCAAGCTTAACTTGGGACTAAATGGCGTTGTGTGAAAAAGTTGTGGAATCTTTATTTATTTATTATTTATCTATGTAAAACAATGGTATTCGGCTGTATGAAGTTAGTCTGGAAGCCGCAATATAATTGGGAAAAGGCTAGACAGATATTGATATTATTATGATTCTTTTGAAATGTTTTTGTTATCTTTCCAGGTGTTAAATTTAAACAACTGCCGAATTAAAGCTTTGCCGACGCGTCTCTTCAACCGTCTACCGAATTTAAGAAAACTCGATCTTAGCGAAAACTACGTAGTCACACTAAAAACTGAACTACTCTTGCCTCTACGTAAACTAGAAAGAATAGAACTACGTAATGAATATTGGCAATGCAATACAGAGTTCATGGCGGCTGAAAACTGGATCACATCTAAAGGTATAACCTATGAGAAGCAATGCAAGAAAAGAGCACCGCAAATGTCCGAGAAGATAATATCAATAGTACCGGTTGAGGAGAAAAAGGAAGTCGACTTGAGTGATATCTGGAATATAACCACAGATCAAAACGACTCTGTCTCCGAACAGCCGCCTACACCACTCACACCCTACGAAAAGGTTGATAAAGAATTCTCATCAGTAAAAGCTTTCGTAATTGGTATTGAAATAGGCTTAGCAATTGGAATAGTGGGAACTTATATTTGGTTGAACAAGTTTTGTACATGCGGTGCTCTAAGCTGCGGACGGCCGCAGACCAGGCGGCAAAGAAGACGAAGGATGCAGAGGTTCGATGGGGACATGAGGACTAATCTCCTGTGGAGTACTATAGTGAACCCGGATTTGGAGACTCCGCCTTCGTACCGTAGACAGCTCTCGCTGCCTGACAGAAGTGCACCGTTTCCTACGTACGGCCTGCCGGGCTTCACTGAAGCCCCTTTACAAATAGACGCCATACGTTTGCCAGACCGTGCGGAAACACCGCCACCGCCGTATAACGACTGCCGCATTAATATATGAGCGACGGAGTGTTATATTGTACTGAAGTGTTCATTATCTCTCATGTGATATTTCGAATTAAGTCGTCGGAAGTGAAAGCTTGTGATTTAAAGTTACTTTGTAACGTTTTAAAGAGGATAGTATGCCTTTTAGGGTAATTTTGTAATTAATTACGGACTAGTTTCAATAAAAAACGATTTTTTATTTTTTTTTATTGTTATCTGCAATCAGTCTCTAGACTATAATCAGATGAGTTGTAAGTAGTTGAGGGCGTTTTGGTGAGTTGAGACCAGTGTCTCAGCTCTACCCAGTCTCTAGCACATTTGCTCTTTTCAATCTACTCATTGGGTTTCGCAGCAGGAGCATGCCTGTCAGCGGGTTGGGATGTTTCCTCAATCGATCTGTATATTTTTCCTTATACTGTTGGGCTTCCTCCATCACAGTCTTCATGTTTAAGTATTCCTGTATTTCAGAGTTTCGAGTAAACCAGGCTGCACCACTTATGGTTCTCAGTATGTTATTTTGAGCTCTCTGGAGGCATTGGATATTCGTATTGCTAGCTGAAGACCATAGCTGGATTCCGTAAGTCCATATCGGTTTTATGACTGAGCTATATATTCTCAGTTTGTTGCTTAGGGACAAGGTTGATTGTTTTCCTAATAGCCAGAGGAGGTTTTTAAATCGGTTGTTTACGTCGTCTCGCTTATGCTTGATATGGTCTTTCCAAGTCATACGTTGGTCTAAGTAGAATCCCAAGTATTTTACGCATGTAGTTTGCGGTAGGGGATCTTGGCGCAGGCAGACTGTGGGACATAGTTTCTTTCTTAAAGTGAAAGTGATATGATGAGACTTGGGGGCACTTACTCTAATTCGCCACCTATGGAACCAGTCATTTGTTAAGGTTAGTTGTTCCTGTAGGATCTTGCTAGCCTCGTTTGGGTCGCTATGGGATGTAAGGAACGCAGCGTCATCAGCGAAGGTCGCGACAGTCACATTGGTTGCTTGTGGTAGGTCATGTGTAAATATGTTATAGAGCACTGGGCCAAGTACCGAGCCTTGTGGTACTCCTGCTTCGCAGGTGTGCAGGGATGATCTTGCACTACGTTGCTTAACTTGGAATATTCTATCGCCAAGGTAAGAGGCCATTAATGGATAGAATGAGTGAGGAAGAGTATTTTTGATTTTGCACAATAGTCCTTTATGCCATACCCGGTCAAAAGCCTGTTGAACATCCAAGAATGCTGCCGAGCAATATTCCTTCTTTTCAAGACTTTGTCGTATAGTATTATACACTCTATGCACTTGCTCTACTGTAGAATGTGCTGAATAGAATAAAAAGTGATGAATGATAAAATTGTGGCGTAGGTCGACAAAATTATTACTTAAAATTTAGACTAAGTTAATGTGTAAAACAAATAATAAGATTTTTTTTTATAAAATCGTTATTTATTTTATAAATACCATTATCACATTTGATTCATTAACATAATTATATGATCTGTCATAATATAAAAGTTAATACAATATGCTAAGTCAGACTCATAGAATTTAATATAAATTCTCTAAAATTAAAATAGATATAATTTGGGTAACTCTACAGAATTTTGTACATTACATAACACAACCTTGTGGCAATTTCATATTCGTAAACTATGGCATCCCCATGGCATATAGATCCCAAACATTGGTAAAATTATATATTGAACTATTTCAGGCGCCCAAATTTTCTTTAGTGATCATTAAATTATATTAGAAACCGAATTCAGATACAAGTAAATTAGATAAGCGAGCATCACATAGTCAACATTAGTATTCAATCTATTTTTTTATAAATAAATAGGTATATTTGTAAGAAAATGGAATGTAGACAGCGTTAAAAATACTATAAAAATAATATTAATACAAGTTTTATAAACATCCATTTTGGCTATAAAAAGGAACATGAACTGGAAATGCATGATTAGCAAGTAAACTCAAAACAATACTAAAAAAATGTGAATACAATTTATCCTAAACAAATGCTATTCCAAAATACTTCCAGACGTAATTACACTTAAAACAATATTCATTAAAAACGTTTTAATCGTAATATTATGTGTTACTGAAATACTCACTACCCTATTTACATTATTTACGGCTAGTTATAACATAATACGTAATCAGGCACATCATGGCATGTCATTTCTGATTACCGCGCAAATATTTCCACTACCCGAATTGAAACTAATTTTATTTCGTTGTTCACAATATTTCGTGCATGCCTATGAATATTAAAAGTGTAGGCACATACACTACTATGTAGAATGGTATACACAATGTCAGAGGCACATCGACGGTATTAACCATAATATGATTTCTGACCTACACTTGATTAGACATACGTACTTATACTTACACCTTTTTTCTTTAAATAAATGGAGGTAAAAAAATATAAATATTCCTTCAATCGTTATAATATCGTAATGAAATACAATGGGGATAATATTCGGAATAATAACCACATATATTCAGCTTTTCTTCATAAAAAACACCAGTTCGTTATGACATGCGTACACGCCCGCTCAGTAGAACGGACGCGTACGCATCTTAAATTCAGCTAAATACATGTTGTTAGTCCCTTAATGAATGGGACACACAGGGTCCAGGGAAGAAGGCGCTAAAGGCCGAATTCTATGTCGATTATCTAAGTTGAAAGGTATAAAATAAGTCAACTATGTATTAATACCATAATCAAAATGCAGTAACCAAATATTCTCGTAAGACCCGACGAGGCATTGTTCAAAACTATAAATACATTGAACCTACATTATAAATACATTTTGTTCCTTATTCCTTACACGTTAGCTTCTTCGTTCTCCAGGGCCAGTTGGCTTATGTTCACATAGTCTGGATGCTGGGAGAACACGTCTACTAGTTGGCTAAAGGTTGGCCTGGCGTCTGGAGTGTAAGCCCAACAGTCTAGCATCACTTGGTAAATTTCGTCAGGGCAGTTTTCTGGTCTTTCTAGGCGTTTTCCGCTTTCCACAATTTGTATAGCCTGAAACAAGTGCAATAGAATATTACTAGGCTTGATTTAGGATATGCTTGTAAGTCAAGAAGAAAATGACCACAAAGCAATGATAGGGAAAAAATTAAGTAAATGTTTAAATTGATCTATAGATCAATTAATCTTATTTTTTATACTGTGATTTTTAAGCAAATAAATATTATTATTTGAATTTTATGAGGTTATTGTTTTAATCTTCTGTTTGTTTTTTCCGTAATATATATAAATAAATTACTTTTCCGCCGACTATCGACACACTCACAAGTTAGTAAGTACAATAAACATAACAACACATAGCTTCAGTGTAAATTAAGCTGACGATTATTATGGTTATAATGATATTATGGCGAAGGAGACTAATTCAATTATGTTGTATCTATAATAAAAATTGGACAAACCTCCACACCCCTCATGTCTCCATAGGGCTGCTGTCCATAGGAGAACATCTCCCACAGAGTGATGCCGTAGCTCCACACGTCGCTCGCGTGGCTGAACGTGCCGTAGTTGTAGGACTCGGGCGCGTACCACTTGATGGGCCACTTGCCGCCGCGGCTGGCCTTGTAGTACGAACTGTCCGATGAGAGAGCTCGGGAGAGACCGAAGTCACTTATTTTGGCTTGATGTCTGGAAAAAGTAATAGTGTGTGATAATATTAATTTATTGTAAACCTATTGCTTTATATTTTATGCACCTAACTGCAAAAAATTCAGCTGCATCCAGTTAGACTGGAAGTTGACTCCCAACTAGGGAATGCAATCTCGTCTCGCCGAGATCCCGATCTCGCGAGATCTCGGCCATATTTTACGAGATTGAATCTCGTCGAATTTCGTACGAGATCTCGCGAGATAACGAGATCGACAAATGCAGCGTGACGATGTGTATTTCATAGCGCGGCTGCGCGCGAACTGAATCCTGGCCAGCCGTGCGGCCGCGCCTGGCGCATCTGACAGACGACTTCTGATTTTGCATGCCAAATACCCTGCAAAATCAGAAGTCGTCTGTCAGATGATACTCTCGACATGATGTGATTTTTGAGAAGCCATTTTCAGACAAACTAACTTGCCTTTCCGTACCTTGATAACTTCATCTGACTTCTACTTTAAACTTCTTTTATTTGATTAATACGATCTCACAACATTTATTTAAGAACTTGTGAAGTTAAGTTTTTGTTTTGTTGTATTTATTTACCAGAAGTAATGTTCCTATTACTCTTAATTATTGAAACTAAAGTAATAATTTACAAAAGACTACTCGTAAATATAGATAATTATTGTTATGTCACCAATATTGTAAGAATTTGAACTGATTAGCTACAGTAGGTATAATAATTATAGACATAAACAAATGTTACCTATTAGAGTTAGAGACAAATTAAAAGTACTCTGTTGATTTTTAAAATAAAACTTACATTATTTTTATAACTAAGCAACGCAGTTTCTATTTAATTACATATCATGTCAATTACTAGTTCTTAAAACAAGCATTTGCATATGTTTTAATTGCGATTCTCCCAATCTCGCGAGATCCCGTAATTTGCGAGATCTCGCGAGACTGGGTTTTGAGTCTCGCGAGATCTCGCTAGGCGGAAATCTCGTACGAGATTGCATTCCCTACTCCCAACATATTTGGGAAAAGGCTGGGTAGATTATATACAGTTAAAGGACCAAGCATCACTGACATGGTTTCAGAAATATAAATTCAGACCAACATGTTCTTTGTATTTACAATTCAATCAGCGTGATACATTTATTGCAAGAACAAACCATTTACAACTAGGACATCTGTTCTTTATTGATAATGGAAGAGGTAAGAGTCCTTAGATTAATCAAATTAAGACAAAAATACTAGTTTTATGTTCCTTAATAAAAACGACAGAGCAAATTCGTCCGTTTTAGATTCCTGCATTCCGCTCTTTGTTATATGTGGAGCTACGATTACTACCAGCCTTTAAGGCGGCTATATCGGATGAGATGCGAACGCATCCGCCCAGCTGAACGGACGCGTGAATAGACCGGAATAAATATAGTTAGACGCACAATTTCAACGCTGGTGGGGTCCAGAATCATCGTTGTCTGTATAGACCATAGCCTACAAAAAATTTCGTATTGCATCAGTTGTTACCTGTTAGCCAGCAGAATATTCCTCGCAGCTAAATCGCGATGTACGAATCGACGTCGTTCCAGGTACCGCATACCAGCCGCCACTTGACACGCCCACAGTCTTAGCTCGTATCCTGGAGACGCTTTGTCTGGTTGACGCACTAAGAACTCGAGTAATGATCCTAGAGGCACTAGTTCTTGAATCATCGCTAGTGGTGGGCCCTGGATAGAGGAAAAAGTTTTTAATCAGAAAATCATTATCCTGCCGCCCTTGTACCAAGAAAGGTTGGGGAAGCATGTCTTTTCTTTCAAACATTACTTATCAGCTGTTATCTGAAGTACATCATTTATTTTTACACGATAAAGAAAGATGAATAGAGTAGAATATTTTCTATTGTCACAATACTAACTTTAAGAGAACATAGGGTGTTGTGTTAGGTTAAAATTAGTTCGTAGTGGTGTAGATTTTGCTTCCATTGTAGTCAACCCATAAATAACAAAACATCACGCCTGCATTCCCCGAAAGGGTTAGGAACGGGTGTAGGGCCGCGTTACGACAGTTATATTTAAAATGTATGTTCAGGCTAGCCTCATGCCAACAACGGACACAAATCCAATAAGACTGCCTGGTTGGTCTAGTGGTCGCAAGCGCTACTGCTGATCATGAGGTCCCGGGTTCGATCCCCGGGTCGGGCAAAGTGTTATTGAGTTTTTCCATCTGGGATTTCTCAGTAGCAGCCCGGAGTCTGGATTTGTGCCCGATTGATGGCAATAGGCTCGCCCCCTATTACATGGGACTTAAACATAACTGGCGAAATATGGGTGTACTAACAGGTACACCTCTGCCTAGCCCTTCGGGGATTGCAGGCGTGACGCTATGTATGTATGTATCCAACCTCAAAACATGAATATCGACATTGTTTGTATAAAATGACGTGCGCAGAAATATGTGGGTTAGGTAGCACAGTAGCTGACACAAATGCAAACTGTTTTATCTGACACATACATGTTAGTAGTATAGGTCATTCACTGATTGCGAGATAACGATAAAGGCCGATTTGATTTTTTGTGTTACTGAGCTTTTAGTTTTTACCTACTTGTAAACTAGTGGCATTACAAGACATATTGCAATGTGCGTTGATCATGTCCTGCGTGCATGATTTTGTGTGTCCATTATTGTATTATTATTATTATTTGTATTGTATTGTATGTGTTTGTTTATTTTATTTTTAATTTTATTAATTAATCAATTAAGCATCCCAAATATGGATAATTTATAATATATTATGTTGTAATTTTATCTGAATTAAATGAATTGAATTGAATTGAATAATGATAGTTTTAATGAGATTGGCTAATGATACTAACAATTATATTATTGTTGGTATAGAAACACAAGGTACAACCATTAATAACCACTCTATGGTCAATATTTTAACATTTTCAATGACCAGATCACTAATGGTAATCTATATTATAAAAAGGTAACGTTTTTGATTACCGAGGTTGTAGGATATCTGTACCTACTGAACCGATAAAAAAAAATCTTTTACCAATAGCAAACCATTGTGATTTGTGCTTGTTAAAAGCATATATTTTATTTTCAAAACTAAGAGAGGCGGAGTGTTAAAGTACAATATGCACGCACACGAAGTCAGGAGCGAAGTATTCATAAAAATGTCCAATTCTATTGATCGGGCTGCAACTTCACCGGCCAACCACGAACATATGCACTACTACAGGCATCGCAAGTACGTAGCAAACTTAGTAAACTACGTCATGTGCACATGTAATTTCAACAGCATCCCACTTACCAAAGATACACCGATAAGTCGGACGATACATCGGTGTCGGACGGACATCATGACCTTGGCTTCAGACAGGAACTCCTTCTTGTTGGTGTCCGTGTGTTGCATGTGTAGGGTCTTGACGGCGACTTGTTGCGCCGGCTGGTCGGGCAAGTTGTAGGTCGCGCGGAGAACTGAACCGAACTCGCCTTCGCCTAGCACAGCGCCTAGCGTTAGCTCCGTCATTGGAATGAATTCTGGAAAATGAGAATGTAATTGAATTAATAGGGTATTTATTGCTTGCCTAGGGGCATTATTGTTGCAACTATAGATCAAATTGGAAAAGCATATTTGGGTTATCTATTTAATGAGAAACCAATAGGCAGAAATCGCGAAATAAACCCGATAAACAGCAGCTCCCAAAGAATGAGCAATAGTGACGAAGGATAAATCGACCTATGCAATTTTTGCAATTGAAAGTAACTGAAATAGAAGTTGACGCTAAAGCTATAATGAAAATACACCCCTCTTATTGATTGCTTTTTGTGCACAACTTAAACTCAACGAACGCAAATAAATTAACATGAATATGTAAAATAAATCCATGTCGTTACTAACTCAGAGGCGTGTTCCGAATTTGTAACTTTTTGTTAGGTGGGTCTCGGTTCAGTCAACTTTGGGAAGTAGTTACAGCTAAGAAAAATATTACCACAAACATTACAAAACAGCTTACCTTGCAGTGTGGAAAGCTGGCCGTCAGAGTCTATAGATATTTCATTATAATTCTCAGCTAACGTAACCACCGCACTATTATTCCCTGGAACCTTATACGTTTCATTGTCATCTACAGGCTCTTCGTTGTTATTAATACTATCATTGTTAAAATCTGACGAGAATGACAAGTTCCTTGTGAGCAACTCGAACATGTTGTTGTTAGATTGTATGGAGGCCGGCGGCGACGTTTGCGCAGACATCTGCTTGTCGCTGAGTATGTCATGTTTAACTAGAGAGAGGGATTGGTTGATGGTGGCACGGCTTGATGCCAGCTTTTTGGTTCGTGGCATTGTTGAGAACTGGAACAAGAAGAAAAATTGTACTTAACCCCTTAGCAACTCATTTACTTTTAAACAAGTGTGGACTTATCAGAAGACAAAATTCGCGTTCTACATGTAATTGATAATAGCCTAATGGTTATGGTGTCGACTGCCGATCGATAGGCCGTTAGTTCAAATCTTGCCATTTGCCATCTTCGCTTTTCTTGCACGCTCCTTAGATCCGTTTCACTCTCAATGTGTAACGCTTGAGTCATAAGTGTGCTAGAGCATGATACCTCCATACTGAGACTGAGATGTGATATTCCATAAATGAATAGCACTTGTCTTGGAATGGGGAACATTTTATTCCACATTTACTGTAGGATGGAAGGGAGTAGGGACATCGTCGCAATCCAGTATTCGAATATTGTTTATTTTACATTGTTATGCCAGTAGTAATAAATACACAAGTATTATAAGTAGCAATTCTCTTTAGTAAAGAACTAAACATCACGCCTGTTATCCTCGAAGGGTTAGGCAGTAGTACAATTCGCCAGTTATGTTTAAGTTCCAAGTAATAGGGGGCGAGCCTATTGCCATTAATCGGGGACTAATTTAGACTCCGGGCTGATAATGAGAAATTCCAAATGTAAAATCTCAATAACGCTTTGTCTAATCCGGGGATCGAACCCGGAACTTCATGCCCAGCAGTGGCGCTTAATATACACAAATTATTGGTACTCTTTGGTAAGGAACTAATAAGGGAGGAGGAAAAACTTCAAAAGCGGTTTAAGGCTTAGACTGGTGGCGCACGGGCCACCGATTACAACCACAAAACGCCGCAACTGACTCATATTTTGTATTGACTTCCTCACACAGGTGACACCTAGCTGCAGCACGCGTATGGTGATGGTGAAATGGGTTAAGTAAACGGAAAAATGGACGTACAATGCGAATGGGAACGTCAATGACCATCTGTCAGATGTCACTTGAAAAGTACGGCCTGCAACGAAACCTGAAACCTGACCAAAAATGTTTTTTTTTCGTTTTACCGAGTCTAAGTTATTCAAAATGAAAAAAGCATCTTAAATTTATTATTCTTGGATTGCTTGCGTTTTTTCATTAATTCTGATTCTTACGCGGTTGTTTATTGTTATTTGTTTTTGTTTTGTCTTGCTGACTGCTCGAAAATGAGTAGGTAAACGATTCGCTGTTTTGCAGAGGGCTCGAGAGATTATATCCAATGTAGACAAATACTCTTAGAGCGAGAACAGCACAATTTATACAATTATTCGTTCATGATTCGTAAATAAATTATATTTAGAAAATACCTTGTTTTGCTGATCTTACCCGATTTATTCGAATTGACAGCTATGACGTCACAACATGGCGCAAAGTCGATCCTATGCTCGTTTGAAATGCATAGTATAAATCATTATCGACATTGTTCACATTTGACGACTGAACAATTGACACAATCTCGTCCTTGCTCTTGACATTGTCACGCTCAAGACGGAAGAAATGTTTCTAGAATTCATCACTTTTTCGACTCTATACGGTGATCATGCTACGCGCGCTTGTTGCTGTAGCGTGTTGCCAGTTAACTAGTCAATTACCGCAATCCAGACACAATTAAATTTCTATTGTTTGCGGACACCGGTGTCCACGCGGAGCCTAATGAGTTAAATAAAAAAAGTCATTCATCAGCACTTTTTGAACGTCATAAATTACATAAGACAGTCCTACAAAACGCCCGCCCTTCACCACTTCCTGGTGTTTTTGCTGGGAAGAAGAAGTGGCGCAACAAACTCTCCAAAAACACGTCTGTCTGGTATGTTAAAAGAACATGAGTTTAAACAACATTGGTTATTAATAAACATTGGTGTTCTGTTACAGTCTTAAGTGTACTTACTTCAGGTAGAGGTGGTTTAGGTTTCGGCGGCACAGCTGTAGTAAGGCGGGTAGGCAGACCGTCGGGCACTGTACCATAGTGCTCAATCAGCCTCTCTAGAGATTCTAAATAGGGTCCGTCGTCGATAAATAGCCAGTTTGTCTGAAATAAAGTAAAATAAATAAATAAATATAGCACAACTTTTTCACACAACGCCATCTAGTCCCAAGCTAAGCTAAGAGCTTGTGTTATGGGTACTAAACAGCTGATAAACATACTTATATACTTCTAAATACATACATATTATAGATAAATTACACCCAGACACAGAACAAATGATCGTGCTCATCACACAAACATTTGTCCTGGGTGGGAATCGAACCCACAACCTCCGGCATAGCAGTCAGGGTCACTAACTACTAGACCAACAGGCCAGTCAAAATAGTGTATTTACGAACTTTAAACCTTTTGTAATGTGGTTGTATAGCTCTTTTGCTAATGTGTTCTAACAAACGAAATAAATAAATGTTATAACTGCAATAGGGTATATGCATGTATTTTTTTTAATTCACTGTTTACAACGTTTTAACATAGTAAAAAAATATAAAAGTATTTAAAAATGCAGTAATGAAGCTTAAAAAAATATTTAAAATACAGAATAAATTTGAGCAGTTTAAACGCCGCCATTTTCGCGCGCCATTTTGATTACGTCATTTACTATGATCCTATTACTATTACTTAGGGTGTTTTCGTTCTTCTAACCATTTCACCACGAAAAAAGCTCGAAAACCAGTTTACCGGTATTGCTTGTACCCGAATGCAATAAACATTGTCAGATTGTGCTTTTACGAAACCACTTTCAGTAATTTTTCTTAAATGTTAAAAAAAACATCACTATGAAGCTAACACACACTGACACTTGAACATTAAATTAGTTTACAACACACACGGCAATAATTATGTTTTCCAATAAAAAGTCCATTCCAATACTTAATGTCATACTAAACTTACACATTGATGTTTTGTAGACGTTGAGTTGTTGTCGTAGTATTTGACGTCAATTTTCGTTATAACCAATGGTGATGCGTTTCACAAATTTGAATTTCCCGCGCTTAATTCGCATTTTTATTTTTTATTTTAAATAATTATGACGCTATTAAAAAGTAAAACAATGATTTAGTTCATATTTTCTGCCATTAAAGATTCGGAAAAAAAATATTCGAACTATATTTAAATTACATGCATATTCCCTATGGCTATGCGATTTGCTGCCGCGCTGCGTGTCTCGAGTACCTACTATTCCTGCACGAATTCAATTTTCGTTTGACCTACAGGTTGTTATTTCGGGTCTGTCTATGCGTGTATGTTAGTTTAAACAATTGCAAACACACCCAAAATAAACAAGATAAATTCCTAATGTGGAGCAAAAAAAAGTGTTAGGATATTTCTTTATACATATAATAATACCAGCTTGTCACCGTTCCACTGTAGGGCACAAGCCACTTCTCATACAGAGAAGGTACGACAAGCATTGGTTACTTCAAACTTATATTCTCTATGAGGACTTTTTATTAGGTTTCCTTACGATGTTTTCCTCTACCTTTTTCTTCGTGCATAGGAAAGACAATGCACAGCGACAATAGGCCAATGCCTAAGGCGTCTGAGACTACCTGGCGATGGAGAGTTCTATCTCCACCCGTTGCACTATGGACGTGAACCGACTTCAGACACAAGCATATTTAGCGTTGTTGGAGGGGTTAACAAGACCACGTAATGTGCAACCCACTTTGCTAGTACGCTCAATAAAAAAAAAAATATACAAATCTAACCGTAAAAACTTACCTCTTTCCTAATAATAAAGTTATAAGGTGTATTTTCGCTGAGCATAGTGAGTACGTAGGCCCCGGTGTGCCTCTCACTGTACCGCACTAGGAACACGCCGTCAGAAGCCTTGCCTTCCACCTTGTTGTGCTTGCAGTACTCCTCCAGTGTCTTCACGGCCTCCTCGCGGTTCAACGTGCCGTGGTACCAAAACTTTTTTGACGTTTTTGGGATATCGGGCTGGTGATTTTCTGTGAATTGAATAGAATCTTTATTACACAAGAAATTGGTTGGTACTTTGGCTGAACCGGACCTATTTTGCGCAGCTGCAAGGCACACCATTTTGTTCTGATATAATATTTTTTATTTAATTTCTTTTATTTTTATAATCCTCTTTTTTGCTTTGCTTTTATATTTTATTTATTATTGTTGCTTATGGCACACAATAATAAATAGAAATGTTTTTGTTTTAATTCTTTAATATTCAAAAACGATCACATAGGTTACTCATGCAAAAATGCTGCTTACTGGTAAATGTATATTTTTGAAACACTCTGGAATTGGTATTTCTATCTTCAACCTTTTGTTACTTTCTGTAGGGCCCAAACTACAATTATTATTCTTTTTGTTTATTTTATATTATTGTGTGCACCTTTGTGGCATGTTACAAATAATTTTATAATTTTGAGTAGCTTTATTTTACAACCGGCTGTAACAACACTAAATTATATTCAATTCGTTTGATTATGGCCATATCGAAAATAACACCTTAATGTCGACGTTATTTCAATGGCCACAATAATTATATTTGTTTGGCTGTTAAAACCGCGCTCGGAAAGCAATCAGACAGTCATTCAATCGCATTATTTGAACTTAGAAGAGTTCAACTGACTATTTTATTTCGGTATGTACTTATTATGTGTTACTGTTGCGAATAACTTTGATATTACCATAAAAGCTAACAATATAAATAGCAAAGAATGTTATAAAAGTTACCTTTTCGTCTTAAAAATACTCAATACTTGACAAGTAAACCAATTAAGCAATGTAAGTTACTTACTCAGTAATTGGTAGCATTCTGTATGTCCATAATGTTTCGCTAAGTCAGCAGGAGTGTCGTGTGCAAGTGTCCTGGCGTGGGCTGGAGCTTTGAGTTTCAGTAGAACCTTCAAAAACATTGTCTAAATTAATAAAACGAACGCTTACTTAAGTGGAAAGTAAAGAAGGGTATAACTTAAGGCTTTCATAAGGAAAAGTCCTGCATGAGCGACTCTGAGAGTTGCAATTGCGTCTTCCGTGTTCACTCGGGATTTTATTACCATACAGACATTTTATGAATTTCAACCCCCGAAAAGATCAGCTTAGGGGCTGAGTTTCAAAATGCAATTAAAAGGAATCTGTTAGTTTTGAGCTGTGGGCTAATAAAACGCAGAATTGTGAAAGAAATAGCGACAGCACACTATGAATGGCGGGACGACTTGAATATCTTTCTTCAGAATTAGACAGAGATCGTAGCAGATGGAAGGGATGGAGGGGCAGTTTAAGCTAATAGTAGTAGTATTTCCAGTTTAGTACCGTAAAGTTGGCTGTATACCTTAATACACTCAATGTGTCCTCTTTGCGCGGCGTCATGTAGAGGCACTTTGCCAGTAGGCGCGTGTCTCATCTGGTAGTTGGCGTTACCC
The DNA here is from genome assembly GCA_921972225.1 of Euplexia lucipara. Classification (NCBI taxonomy): domain Eukaryota; kingdom Metazoa; phylum Arthropoda; class Insecta; order Lepidoptera; family Noctuidae; genus Euplexia; species Euplexia lucipara. The sequence continues at coordinate 8,247,761 of OV179143.1, read as the reverse complement.
TTCGTTATGAGCAGTTCCGTTGTACTCGGCAAGTTGTTCTGGCATGTGTACTGTGTACCATACAAAGGGATTATTGTACTATTCAAATAAAATAAGAAAAACAATAATATCAATAGTATGTTTACATAATAATATTTATTATTAATAATATTGGCATAATCGCATTATTAGGCAGTCGGTATTTGTGTAATGGATTACGGATTTGTATAACACATAGGTATGAACAATTAATCATTCTGGGACAGTCCATTTTGCCCTATAAGGCTATAGATTTTCCTTTAGATTTTAAATCTATAGCCTTATAGGGTAGGGGAAAATTTGCGATGGTGGCGCATTTCATTAAAGTCGACAATGGGCCCTTGCGAGTAGGCTTCAGCCCCTCGCACGCCTTTCAAAGGTGCGTAACCCAAGGGTTCCGAACTTCCGAAAAATAAAAGCGTATTATGGGACTGGCACGATTATTTCCTTGACAACTGTTGTGGATATCTAAGAGCAATTTAGATATGAATTGAAAAGTCACTCTGGTAGTTGTTAAGATCTAAACCTTTTACCTACCTACGTCACTAGGACTTCTACTTCTACTTCTACGATATCTTTTTTTAGCTAAATTTTTATTAGACCACGATGTAGGAAAAATATTAGCCAAAAAATAATAAAAAAACAAGAAATAAACAAAAGATAACTCACATGTAAAGGCGTATACCCAAACGAGTCTCTAACATTAACAGTGGCTCCACTCTCTATCAGTTTGGCAAGTATATTGTCTCTTCCAGCCCTTGCAGCGATGTGCACGGCTGTCTGACCGTCCTGGTTCTTAGCGTCTCGACTGCGGTAGCCGCATGCGAGCATCTGAGACACTATGTTAAAGTCACCGGCTTCTGTGGCTCTGGAAACAGAATTTAATATTACTTACTTTGAACGCAAATAGCGAGCTCGACACCTGGCTAAAGCATAGCCTAAAAAACAAGGGCATATCTATGAAGGTAGGTTGATTCAAATATTCTTTAAGTAGGTACTAATATTATAAACGCGAAAGTTTGTATGAATGGATTTTAATGAAACTTTACAAATATATTTAGCTTACACATCAGAATAACACAGGCTATAATTTATAAAGACATGGTGTGAATTGTCCAGTGTCAAGTAAATAGTCGAAGTACTAATTTTTCGCAGACGAAGTCGCGGGCACTTGTTAGTATTGTTTATTTTTTATTAGACGTATAATTATTTTGATTGAATTGGAGTCAGTCTTATCTGAGCTTCGACTATAGAGACCTCCCGACTCCGAAACCTTACTACAGAATCATCAAACAGAGAAAAACATAAAGAATATGGCACGTCTAAACATTAATTGGTTGATAAACAGGGAAGTTCCCGAAAAAACAATATTATCAGTTATTTTTAATATGGTCCTGAGAACGTGTAGTACAGCAATCAGTGCTACTACCTCAAACAGTCCCCTAATTTAAACACATTACCATAGCTAATGACAACGTAATTAAGACAATGAAATTGATAATAGCACACAAAAAAATATTTAAATATCAGTAAGGAACAATGTGTACTCCAATGAATCATTAGCATAAACAATGATTCATCATTGCCAAACACAGATGTCTCTAGCGAATAGTTGTCAACATATCAGACACCATCAAACATTCCCAGAGTATGATTCATATGAGCTCCTATGTGTACCTCATCTTGTACTGTACACTTAAGCTAATATTGAACTATGGGGTTATCATATAACAGACATATAACAGCAAAAATATTTGAATTGTCCAAACAATAAAAGGCACAAAAGAGTTTCATTTTTTAAATATATGAAGCATAGGATTTATAGGTACAGACGCCAGCACATCAAGTTACCCCAATGTGTCAAATTTTCCCAATTGAATATAAACCTTATTCTGTTTGACATAAAGTTGAAAAACGATCAAAGAAATTTGACCCATTGGGGTAACTTGATGTGCTGGCGTCTGTACTTCTAAAGCCTACAGATTATAAGTTGTGAATAGTTGTATTACTAAAGCTGTTACTTAATTGGAATGCTGGGTTTGCTCTTACCGCTGGATCTACTCACAATCAGCTTTTTGTTTGAACTGTTTTGGTGATTAGGTACTTACAATTTTTTTTATTTCTCATAATCTGTAGTTTTTTTTATTAACAACTGATTACTCATTACTCTAAATTATGGAGGCCAACAGCATATAGGCACATTGTGCATTTAATAAATAAGTTATCAGTTTCTATTTATATGTCCCAGGTCAATTAAATTTTTTTTTTTTACAACAAACTAGGTAGCTTAAGTCATTACAAAAATCGTTCGTAGCTTCTAGTCATCTGGTCCTAAAACGTTGCTCCCATTTAAAGCAACAATGTGCACTTTAATATACTTATACCTATTTCATTAGCATCATAACCTAATTATGTTAATCAGCACTAAGTAGGTATTATAACCATAATGCACACAACACAAGTTAATTAAGTTTAGTCATAATTAAGATCAATAAGTATTCTTAGTAAAATAGTTTACACAAGATAGAAGAATGTGATTACAAAACTAGGCATGGCATGTGGTGTCTGACTCAATTATTTCGGACCACATTTGGTATTCCAATCAGTGTACATTGCAAACACATCTTGTCATAAAACATGCAAAGAATTTTGATGCTATACACATAGCATCATGTTGTAGACATTATTATGCTGCCACTGACAGTATATGTCCACGACTACTGGCCTTCTCTTGATATTTATTGGATAAACATATTGAACAATGCGCTCAACAGGAAATTGTCAATAAGCTTGTCAGCACTTGTATTAAATTACAAGCACTATAAAGTGCACGTTAAAATCAGTGCAATAACCCCTTTTATGGTTGATGGGACTTAAAATTCAATTTAAAAATATAAGTTTTGTACAAGCAGGGTGATTAAAAAATTGATTTAAAGTAATCATTTTTAGTCATGGTCATTGTATTTATATTAAAGACTTGTATTTATTTGTATATTGGGAAAACAAGAGTTTGGTTTGGATAAATGCCTAGGTTTTTATACAGAAAAATAACTGCTTCATAATCTTAGTAGCATTTGTAAAAAGCCATAGAGAAGAAGCGGAGATTTTCAAACAAGCACAGATTTTTATTTAATTTTAGGAACTGATATACTAAATTCTCTTTTTAACACTTGAAGGTGATCCCAGCAAAAATTATGAAGGCAATAGCTATTTATACAAATAATACTAAGGAATTTATTTTCATAATAATATGCAGTAAGTGCCTTAGATATACAATAGAGTTTTAGTCTTTCAGTACAATAGCAAGTGAACCATTGGCAGTAGTAGAATATCTCAAAACAGAAATACTCCATAGAGCTTGGTAATAAAACAAGAGGGATAAATTAAGGGCAATTTAAGTGGCTCTCATCTTAATGAAACTTCCTTCTTCAACTAGATGTTCTATCTCTAATTGGCATTGCATGTTTCTATCAATTATTACGTTTTCAACCAATTGACTTTTTCTAGTGTGGGAAAGTAGGTGTGAACTGAATATTATCCATAAAGAGTTATTTTACAAAAGAAAAACCACTTTATATGTATAAATATTTGATCATTGTCTTTGCTTTTATATTCTATCTGAACATATTTAATTCCGAAATAAAACTACTTACAAGCATAATAGACACATTTGATTGTGTTCTGGACATATTTTTTTAAGAAAAACCTCAATAAGGATAATGTAACTTCGAAAACAATTAGTCATTTATCAATACAGTTAGGAGCAAATAAATAGAGCCATACTTGACTGTTTACTTGGGTTTGTTTTAGTATATTTTTAGTAAAAATAAAATGCATCAATTTGAACCTTATATGGCCTAAAAGCCTATTAAATAACCCTTTTGGTCATAAAAGGTTTAAATCAAGCCATATTTATTTCTGTAAATAGGTTCATGCCTCACACATCACACCTTTACATTCTACCTATGTCATTTTTTTACTAGACTGTGAGGTGTTGGTAAGTTGAAATTGATAAGTTCCGTATTACCAAAAATATTGACCATTAATGTGTAAAAAGAAAGTGGCTCAATTAATTTGTTCCAAAGTACCTATATTTCAATACAATTTATTAATAATAACACATACAATATTATTGGCTTAAATCCATTGGCATTGTTGCACACGGATCCAAACATTTATTATGAAACTTTACAGCTGATAGTATTGTAATAGAAATGGTACCTACATCAGATTATTATTTATGAATACTAGTGGCGAGCTCGGCCAATGGCTGGGGAAGGGATCATAGTTATTTAAATAACTATGAGAAATTAAAATAAGAGAGAAATTGAGGATTTCTATTCTTTTTAATTAGTTTTAATTTCCTTTTGTTAGTATCCAGTTAGTTATTATGACCCCTACAACCCATCTCGGACTTCCAGTATGAGTGATTATTGAGCATTACAATTATTACCCACATCGTTTTAAGAAACACGGAAACAATAGCAAGAGTTTTATGTTAAAATGATGCCCCTATATTGTTTAGTTTTTAATCAATATTGTGTGTTTTGCTATTACATGAAATAAATTGTATAATAATAAAACTGAAATAAGATGCAAAAGAAATAATAAATAAACATTTATGGTTGGTTGAAATAGCTTACCTGTGCAACAGATTAGTAGTGCCCTGGGTCCGGGATTCATGTGGTGGAGGCTGTCCTTTGCAAACAACTGACAGTCTGGTAACAAGGCCATTAGAATCTCCTCGGTAATGCTGTATGAGTGTGTCCAGTCCATGCACTGTGGTGTGCTCCTCAATTGAGAAGAATGCATCCTCACCGTGTCTCCGAATTTGATAGTGCACTACTTCTCCCTATAAGATGGTATTCAAGAGTTTTAATTTTTTATGAGCTGCTTATAGTAAGTACCTCAGACCAATAAAAACTTTTTTATTGGTCTGAGGTGAGTACAAACTTTAGGTTTATAATCTTGGGGATACTAATTAACAGTATTAGTTATTATAGTTTTTGTTTTCTGTACAAATAAACATTAGTGATAACAGTGACAGTTTCTAAAATATGAAAACAAAGTTCTGCTTTGAGGTTAGAAAAACTTTTAAAACTGACCTGGTGTAAAACTGAGAGCACATAATCTCCAGGGGAGGTGTTACTCTCGCGAACTAAAAACACACCATCCTCTCCTTCTGCAAGTTTCAACAAAATTCCAGTTTTTTAATAATACAAAACATTGGTAGGTACAATAATAACAACATACAATAATAATCACAACCGACCTTCCTTCAACAGCTTCTCAGCCGTGTCTCGAGATATTTTCCCATGAAACCAGTTGACATTATCTTCTCTGTTCATTCTCAACAAAAAAGAGTTTGTCTGAAAAGTTAATTTAAAACTTGTTCAACAAGTATTTTCACAGACACAAAACTTTTCTTGAACATTTCTTGTGCAAATCAGGAATTTGCTCACAGGGTATCCTTATTCAATTAACATCACAAAAATATCATAATTTTATTAATATACAGAATTGTTGTTTTCTAAACTATCATCATTAAAATAAATACACGAGACATAAACGTTTCAACTTAGACTTTTAGAAACTGTTCGCCATGTTTCTCTCTATTTCTTTCACACACATCACAAATCACACTAAAAAACGCGAACAATTTAAAATGCTTAGTATGAGGCATACATTACACTCTATTCTTTTTCTGTATGCATGACTTTTACTATGTGAAACAGAGACAGCTACAAGTATACTCTTGTTTTTAATTTATCCGAATAATATTGTATACGTCAGAACAACTACAATGGTCAAATAAGAAACTGATAAGTGTTTTAGAATGAATCATCCACAATATAAATCTTATTTAATTTTACTGAATTTATCATAAATTGTTTTATAAATAATAATAGCATTTAAATATCGCTTACCTTCAACAATATGAATGACGTCATGGTTGTTATCATGATATCCAACTTCGGAAACACAAAAATATTTACAAATACGCGAAAGAAGAATTTTTAATTAAATCTTCTTCGTTTCTTAAAAACACACATATTTATCACAAATATAACTGTTTATTATGTTAACACAAAGTATTCCGTTAAAAAGCGCAGCACACTGAACGGAGTGCGTCTATCAAGCAGCCGGCAGACAGGCGCGGTATCCCCGACTCTGCCTTCCAACGAATGACTCATGGCAAGGTCAATTCCGAGAAATGAATCACCAACGTACTCAGTTCTACAATGCTTTATGTAGTACGCTAAGTACCTACGCATTCCCCCACAACACTACTTCATTATTGTAATTTGTAAATAAAGACATAAATTACCTTTAGATATAGTTATGTAGTAGGTATCTATGTAAGTAGTAGAAGTTAGTACAGTGGTAGGTACCTAGTTACAGGATAGATAAGAATAGATAGAGGACTAAAAAAATAGTTTTTTTTAAATATCTAGGTAGGTACCTAAGTACTTAGTTTTTCAGAGTAGGTAACAAACCTAGATAAAAACCTAAAATAAGTAGGTAGTTGTACCTACTTAGGTCTCTACCTAAGTAGGTACCGTCTTAACCACATAACAATGAAAAGTTTGTGGTAGGTATCCAATGCATATTACCATTTTTTTAGAGTGCAATGTGGATTGGACTTGGACTACTTGTTAGTTCTTGCAAGCAGGTTGAGTCCCTTTTAAGAATCACACAGAACCGTTACACAACAAAACGTCTGAAACGTCTGAAATACCTAAACCTCCTTTATAAAAGCAGAAAGGTACTTAAATGATGAATGTTGTTGCTTAGTCAGGTGGCCTACCCAGTGCTGAATTGACTTAGGCAACTCAGTCTAGATGCCCAAGTACCTTACCTAAGGTACCTTGTCAATAACTATGCACATTAAGCACCTACCGATATCATAGCTATGTACAAAAACAACCGTCGTAACGTACCTACTTATTTCATTCTTATTCACTGAAAACATGATTACCTCCGTTTATTTAAACAAGTGGCGGTGACAACCCTGCACACTAACTTCGCAATAAGACGCCGATGACTCACACTCACAAGATCTGCAAATATTGTCAGATACCTAAGTATCTGTGAAGCTAATCAAAGCAACATTATTTTTCTAGACCGACCTATGTGTCATAGAAACGCCTGTTACGTTCATAGGTACATAGCTATCACATTTGTTTATGACCCATCACCATGAACCTAATACCTACGCAGCTATGTAATAAGGGGAAAGCCTAATTAAGCCATCAATCAGGTTATCAGGCACATTTCGAAGGGCGTGGCAAGGAACAACCATGATGTTAATTCATTTATCAAATTAGTTACTTACTTCTTAGATACCTTTACAATTCCATTCGTTAAAGATGGTCTGTTCTTGTAGTACCAGTAAGTCCAGTAAGTACCTATACAGTCTCTATACCTAGGTACCATCTCGTGAGTGGAACCAGCTTATTGGCAATTTAATTAAAGGAAGTATTTTTCTTTTTTTTCTGCCATTTCCTTGAGTTACCCCAATGCATTTTTCTACTGAATTTTCAACGAATGTGATTGCATGTATTTTATGAAGTCATTTCGAATCAATTATAATCTGCTTCTTCTGTTCCAGGCTAAAATTGCATGTTTCTATCTCTTCTTTCGTATAGTTGAAAAAAAATAAATTGTATGATAAATCAAGAGCTGTGATGACTGTCTATAAATCGGAAGAGCAAGAAGTTTAGTAAGCAACAAACAAGTTTATTGCAACACCCTAAATAAATTAGGTAGGTACTCCTAAAACCGAGAATCCGTATAAGCAATAACAATAACTTTTTTTTAGTAACAGTTGAAGTATAATTATAGCTACATAATATTGTCACCAATCAAGATGTACCTATATCCAGTTAATGTAAGTTAATCGATACGTAGTCCGAGAGCTTAGCTGAGTCAGTTGATTGTACAAGGGTTCCAAGTACGAATCTTAGGTTAAGAAACACTTGTCTAGTCGACTGGGCCTTTCGCATACCAATACATTGCCACACTTTTATGACTTTTGCGCGGTGTTGGACCATAAGCGAAATAAAGTAGACCTTACAAAAATGTTCCTTTGTGCTCATTTTTAGATGATGAGTGAACGTGTACAGAAAGTGCAATAGGACTCTTAAAGTGCTCTAAGAAATACTTACCATAAATTAAAACTACCATTTTTTTAAATATGGTAGGAATATTAAGTTGAAAAATTAAAAAAAAAAGTTTATTGGTAAAGCTAGAATAATTTTGTAACGCCCAAAAACCTTACAAAGCTTCTGTTTTTTGGAATGAAAAGATATTTATTTCTAAAAATAGTTAAGTCTTGATCTTTTCAGACCTTTACATGTTAATAGTTTTTTTTAAGTAATTGGCGCCGGCATTTCCAAATTTACTTTTCCTTGAGAAAAAACGCCGAAAGAAACTCAACCATCTTTTGAAGTCAGAATTCTGGAAAGTTACCTTAATTGATATCACAATCACAGGATAAAGGTTTTGTATACCTAAGTTAAACATTAGAACAAATACTAGTTGTGGCTTTAGGGTAGGGTTTGGTAGAGCAACCGCGCTGGACGCCGGGATAAAGTACTTTTTAATTAAATTCCCAACAAAAACAAACTACCTATATTCAGCAATTAAAGCGGGAACCTTCGTAAGTTTGCAATGGTAAACGTAGGAAGCAACGATTTTCGATCTCGCCTCGCTCACTCTTGCCTAGCATCTTACATTTTCTTCCACAAGTGTTAGAAACTTTCTAGCTCGCTTCGCTTGCATCTGCGTTTTTTTCCTGAATTTTCCCTGTTGTGTATTCTGTAATGGTAGCTGTACGTATCTATGTATGTAATAAATAAATAAATGTTTTCTGAATAAGTATAGACACACACTAACCTTAAAATGGTTATTTCAGAGTCATTCTGGTAGGTAACTTAACTCCACGTTTATTAATAACTAAGTAATTAGGGGGTAAGAGTGGAGACAGATAGGTAACACAGAAATGTTGCCAAAGGTGCTTGAAGAGCCAACACGACGCTGGTAATATCAGCTCCTTTATAAGTAGTTACAGGTAGGTACATTGTTAAAAATTGTTATTAATTGTGGTTTGGTTGCTGTAAATATCTACTTGGTAGATTTAACATTACTTCGGTTACCGTTTTACTAGTAAGTATTTACCAACAGGAAAACAACACACATGTAGGTACTAGTCAGCAATGGTTATCTAGAATCTTCTTAACTTAGGGATTCTTGTGACCATAAATATATTATAAAGTCATCATCTTTATCAACTCAGCCTATCGCAGTCTACTGCTGGACATAGGCTTCTACAGGCTGCACCACAACATCTAGTCCTCAGCCAGACCCAGCTTCCTTCTTCTGGAAGGCGTCTATCTAACTGGAAGACACACTATGCCCCTATGGCCCCCTTCTATGGTCGTCTCTATGATTTTTTTTATACAAGGTATAAAGCCATTGGTACTATTTTCATGCTCTATGGTGCACAACTTCGTTTATAATTTCATTCAGCGACATTTACAAACCGGGCGATTCATACAAAGAGGCTGAACAATAACTCAACCTGTTGACAATAATTTATGTGTGCACTCCGCCACTGATTAGATAAACGTTCGACCTAACTATTTAGAAAGCATTCGCTATACCTAGTGCACCGAGTGGACAAACCAGTCTCAAAGTTTGTTTACCTCACGAATGCAATGTTTATTTACTTTCATTCGTCTCCGAGCAACCTGTCTACATTCTGCATAGAATGCCCGGCCAGCCATTGTATTCATGAGAATGCATTTCTTTGTGCTTTATTCCTGACCGAGCCATAAGAAAATTCTCCATCAGGTTGTCATTAATGTTTGTGTGGCTGGAATTCTCGTCTTGCAACATTTTACTTTGTAATGCCGTTTGGTTTATTGTTTTTACTTTTTTGTTCCAACAAAATACATTATAGTTTTGCGTTTAAAACATTCTACTATTTAATAATTAAGACGCTTGTTAGTAGTTATCATTAGATTCACACACATTCACGTTTTTATTTTGTGTTCAAGGTGTACCTTTATAGTCTGAGCTCACGAACGGAAATTTGAAACCGTTTAATTCTGGCCATTTCTTACGAAAAACTTCTTAAAATGCCATAAAAAGACAAAAAAATAAAAATAAAAATAATACTTTATGGCTTTGCGAGGTTTTATTTCAGCGTATGTGGCAGTAGTGTATCTGTTTCTGTATGATATTAAACCTTTTTAGACTCGCTTTTTAGAATAGCTTCGACCATAGGTTTTAAAAATAGATTAGTGAGAGTATAGGTACTCTAGCTGTACCTTATGCATTCATTCAAAAATGTTAATTGATCTGGGTGTAACTTTAAAATAAAAAAAAATATTTAATTCAATTTAGCTTTGACCAAATGGCAACAAGTGCTATAAGACAAAGGTCCTTGATACATAAGTAGGTAGTACAGCATAATCCGTTTCGTCAAGGCAACCTGGAGCGGCTACACGTTGGAACCACGAGTGAGTCACTGCGCTTTCTACCAGCTTGTGGCCTGCTCAGCCGGTGGGTAGCGGTCGATGACACCAGGCCTGTTTATTCCCCATTCGTACTAGACCTATTGTGCTAAAATCGTAATGTCGTAAACAAGTGACTAACAAATATTTTACTTTCAGTGGGTGGGACTTAGGGTTTAGATAGGAGAGATTTGTACACTACTGATTTAAAAAAAAGTAAAAAAGAATGGCGAGCTTTTTGGGGGACTGTCTTATGTGATTTTGATATTCAAGAAGTGCTGATTCTCAGCCTAATTTGAATGAATGAATTTATGTTTCGATTTTTTTTTAAAGCACAAAAGATAAAAAAAACTTAGTTTTCACCCGTAAGTTTCCCACGTACAGACGCCAGCACATAAAGTTACCCCAATGTGTCAAATTTCTTTGATCGTTTTTCAACTTTATGCCAAACAGAATAAGGTTCATATTCAATTGGGAAAAATGACACATTGGGGTAACTTGATGTGCTGGCGTCTGTACATTATAGCATTGTGTCCTAAACACAAAAACAAGTGGACGTTATTGTTACTTCACCTTACCTAACTACATACATACTATCTTTAGTTTAGGAAGTTAATTCTACAATTACATTTACATTAAAAATTAACATCCTACAACAACATGTATACATAGTAACAAAAAAAATCTTCACATTACATACAATGATAATAATTGGTATTTTTTAATGGCATGTGGATTATTTATTACCAATTTGTGTCACATCCGTTTAGTGATTAACAGTAGGTGCAACCAAAAACATTTAATTGTAACATTTTCCTGTTCCATATCAGCTTAGTTGAGGACAACCCTATAATGGATAAGGAAACGCCACGAAGCCGGCCGACCTCAAAAACAAGTGCGAAATGACTAAAGCAAAACGAATACGAGGGCCGAAACTGAACGGTAGCACCGATGAGGCAATCACACTATGAATGAAAAAATATATAAAAAATCTATAATAAGCTAACTGTAAGGTCGATGGGTGGTAACCTCTGAAAAATCAATCTTATTACACAAGCAATAGAAGTAGTTTTCGGTCGTGTAGTAGCACGTGGATATTTTGAGACACCGCGCCATTGAATAGATGTAGCAGATACAAAATATATGACTCATCTGTGACTAGGAGATCACTGAGCGTGAACTTTAGGTATTCAAGTTATGTTTAAGTTCTCGGTATAAGATTTCAGTCTATATTTAGAATTTTCGCGAACTGAAAAGCTAACAGCTACTAGAGCTCATGATCTAGGGTTTGACGAACTTAAAGTGAAGGTTGATAGGATACTTGTCTAGGGAATCTGGGCAAACACAGCAGGGACCTATAAATTGAAACTACGAAACTAAAATGGTTCAACACCTAGTTTCAATATGTAAGCACGAACCAATGTCACAATCTTTGTAGACCGTTTCATGTCCTAATACTCGATGGTTCCATATAATTTCAGCTAGGCACTTGCAGCTCAGGACTCTCCGACAGGGTCGATGTAAACCTAGTTTTGTATCTCAAAATGTATATTTCTGCCACACTACGCAGTTTTTGCGTCGTACTGCATAGACGCTGCGTAGCACAACATTGATATGGTCTCGATGACGAAGTTCGATTAATCTATTAAAATTATATACTTAATCATTCAAACTGAATTCCATACATTTCGAATTACATCGTATAGCAGCGTAGATGCGGCGTAGGTCTGCTGCGCAGCGAGTAACAACGTTTATGCGGCGTAGGTCTGCTACGCAGCGTAGAACAGCGTAGATGCGGCGTAGAACTGTTATGCAGCAAATAACAGCGTTTATGCAACGTAGGTCTGCTACGCAGCGTAGAACAGCGTAGATGCGGCGTAGGTCTGCTACGCAACGTAGAACAGCGTAGATGCGGCGTAGAACTGTTATGCAGCAAATAACAGCGTTTATGCAACGTAGGTCTGCTACGCAGCGTAGAACCGCGTAGATGGGGTATAGATCCGCTACGCAGCATAGAACAGCGTTAAATGCTGCTTAGGTCTGCTACGCAACGTAGGACAACATTGATGCGGCGTAGGTGCTGCGTGTCGAACCAACAACTGTTGGGCTCTTTGGACATATCCAACAATAGCGTCCAATCAAGTGCATGATTCGGTACATGCATGTCGGAGAACTATTAATACCTGGCTCTCCTTACATTTAATTTACATGTTTATCTAGACTCTAGATCCCACCAAACCATTTCATGTAAAATGTTGCCCACACAAGGTTTGCCCTGTGAAAAAGATATCAGGGGGTCGAGTCTGCTATTGCAATCGTGTCTCAATGACCGGTCAATGATTGATTTTTACCGTATAACGTCAAACTTATGATACATTTCCCATACAAAAACTGTCAGAGTTGTCAAATATTCGATCAATGACCGGTCATTGAGACTCGATTGCAATAGCAGACTCGAGCCCCTGGTCTCATGTAGGGCCAAGCTTCCGAATCTACACGGCCTAACCTACCGACCCCAACTTCACAAATTCTACATATCAGTAAAAATGTATGGCTTCGCTGCCGTTTCGTTACCGTCGTGGAGGTGATGCGAATATTTAGTTTCTGAAGTCAGTAACGAAACAGCCAAGTTATACAGTTATACTGATAATAAAATTTATGAAATTAGGGACGGTAGGTTAGGCCGTGTAGATTCAGAAGCTTGGCTCATAATCATAATCATTTATTTGCAATAAGTATGGTACATTATGGTCTTTAAGTCAGTTGAAGTTCCTAATACATAGTCAGATTTAGATGACATGCAAAATTTTACAACACAAAATTCATTAAAGTTACCTTAATTAGAACATAACACATCTACATGAGATCTTTTTCACAGGGCAAACCTTGTGACATGAAACGTTTTGGTGGGATTTCAGTTGTTTTTGTAAGTTGCTAGGCAGTCTTTTGGTATTTTTTTTGGGTGTATTTCTTGCACATCAGTAGTGCCGAATTACATAGCTCATTCTCTGTCTTTGCCGGTTTTCTTTGATTACCATAAGCGATAAATCAGGGCGATATTTCGCTCTTAACCGGTTATATTATCTCAAACAAACTTCCACCCCCCCATTTTAGGGGATGGGAGGGACGGGGGGGGGGGGCGAAAGTTATGAGTTTACGTTTTTTTTTGTTGGTTGTATACTAAACTTAGGTTCCTTACCAAATTTCAGCTTTCTAGCACTTCAGGAAGTATCCAAACATTTTGATGATCATCAGTGTGTCAGTGTGTCAGTGACGAAATCGGTGTATTTTAGATATCAATAAAATCTAAAGTATAAGAGCTTTTTAATTGAGACTGTATGTTTATTCTACAATATCATATCCTGAGAATATGAACTCTCTGGTACATCGGAAACCAACTCTGTGAGGGTTCAAAAAAACGACGAAACACTTCGAGAAAAGGTAGGTAGTGCCCTTGCGCTTCGTTTGGCTCGTTTTGGCGGGAGCACTCCCGTGCCCCCAGATAAGGCTCTAGATTTAGTCACGAATCAAGAAACATGGATGAAACTGAATTAAAAAATAAAGCCTGTGTCTTTTAACCACCACAACTTTTTATAATGGCAGATGGAGGAATATCGGTGGATACTATAAGAACCTTACGTTTGTAGGGTTTCCAATGACTTCCGGGGTTCCAATGAATATTTAGATATCGATGTTTGGATTTAAATTCCTATATACATGCCAACCGCCTGTCACTTAATGCTTTTCTGATTAATCTCTTTGTATACTAAACATGAACCAATTAGTGTTCCAATTAGTGAACCAATTAAAGGTGTTTTTAGCTCATAACACGCCATCAACTTTTTAAATATCCTTGGAGGTTGGTTTTACAGTAAATACTAATCCGACCGCTCTCTCACTGAGAGACAAGCAAGCTAAACAATTCAGGTATTAACCTTTACACCAGTGTGTGGGAAATATTATCCATTCTACCGTTGCATAAATTAATAGCACAGTGCATTACAATTACCAGTTTCCCACTCGTAGGTTTCAGGTAGGTAATCGTAAAGCCGTGTTCTCTAATCCAAGCGAATTCCGTGCGAACACGCTTTAGAGCTCGTACACACAAGCGGTATGTAGGCAACGGCAGAGGTGGTTGTCACCGTCGACACGCCTCGGAGGCAGCCGATGACGTGTCGACGGCAGCAACCAGTGACGTGCCGACGGCGGCCGTTGACATTCCAACTTCAAAAATCAGCCACAGCCATCGTCAGCTCTCTCAGTGTAGGAGTCAGTTGGGCTGCCACCAAGTCGAGTCGACGGCAGCAATTGCTTCTGCTATTGGCAATATACCGCTCGGTTCAGCAAGCGAGAACGCGTCACCACCGACAGGTGGCGCCATCCGGTTTTCCAAAACAAATGAACGCGATTATCGCGCATACTCGAGAACGAGACATTCAACTATAATTACCAGACTTGTTTATACTCGTATTGAGTGCTAGTGTCTGAGGTGCAGACAGCCTGGCTATAAACTAACAGATACATAGCCTTTACAAGCAGTTACAAGTTTTTTTTTTATTTTAGTTAGCTAACCCAGTATAACATTTCGTAGTGGTTGGATGTGGGTTGAATCATCAACTTGATTTTCTCAACTTTGTTGGAGTCGGATTCCAGTCTTACCAGATGTAGCTCTCTGTGGTTTACACAAAGTAACTGACTTCCACACCACAACCCAGTGACTGGGTAACGCTTTACCCCTAGTTTAAAGTCTCTCCGGTTGTCAGGGCTTTCGTGGCTCTGACTGCTTGTAACTACTGTTACAAGCAGTCTGAGCCACGTCAGGTTCATATCTGACGGAACATGCGCCAAGCGTTTGCGACAATGTACCTCGGCGCACTAACGCATCATCTGTTGAGTGTGAACCGTCAAGTGTTTTTCTATACATTTGTCTGTTCTGGCGTTACGCGACCGATAATACGCGACGCATGTTCCGTCAGATAAAATTTAAAGCTTTTAAATGTGGTAGCCGGGACCACCAATGGCGGGATCGTTATATGTCACCTATCCACGGAACGCGGCAAGCATAGTTTAACCTTCGATCGAGCCGAGCGCCTGGTATAATTTAGCCACAATTTAAGTTCTTTCTAATGAATGAAACACTAGAATGCATTTTGTAAAGGAGAAAAAAAACAAATGAAGTTATAACATGGCATAGTATTTATTATCATTAAAAATGATAACTTACATCATAATAATATTAATACAGTAAAAAAAGGATAACTTAAATACGTAAACTGGTTTACAATTAATCCTTATTCCTTAGAACATAATATAATAAGTGAAATTTAATATAGGTATAGAGTGGAGAAAACCAAATCTCTGCATCGCAGTATTTTAGCATTATAGATTTATTATGACGATACTTTGGACGATATGAAGCAATATACTACATACTAGCCTATATTAATTTATGGACGGATAACTTAGCTCTAATATTAAAATTAAATGTAAGTACTTACTAGTGTTTAATCATATTTCGCATTATGCCGTAGTGTTGGTTGTTATGGAATGTTTTACAGTCTGTACTTACAATCTTTATTCGTAGTACAGAGCTACAGACGCCAACACATCAAACTATCTCAAACTGTAAAATTATCCCAATTGAATCTCAACCTTATTGCTTACAGTTGCCATGCAACATACAGTTGGTGTCATTTACAGAAACGCGACATTTTATTCCCAGTTTTTTATTCCTTATTGGCATTAGCCACACGCAAATTATGCTCTATTTGATAGTAAGGTATGTAAGTCCAACACCTTACACTCTATAGAATAACTATTTGTTAGTTTTTATTAAAAATTCTTATCATTAGACTCCATATAAATACTTATCGATATAAATAATTAATCGTCGTTAGCCCTATTTACAAATGCGCATCTCTATTCGATACACGAAGTAAGCAAATACGTTGATGAAAATGATTAAAAATACTTTTTAATGATTCTAGTATCTAAAATGATTTTAAAAACAACCAAGTTTTTAAATGAAAAATATTTACAATAGAGTAATGGTAGTACGGCCTAAATTCGATTGCCAATACACAGTATGAAAAACACTTATTGCTAAAACATAATTAATTGTAGATACTTAATAATTTGTTTAGGTACTCAAGCTAAGGGCAAATCATTTTTCACTCAATTGCAGATGCTTGTAAACTGCAGTAACATTGATATAATCTAATTTTAACAAAATAACGTTTTGCTTCACAGGTACTTAAAAAGATCTATAATGGACGGCAATACGTGGCAATACGAGTGAAACTACCTATCTAGGTGAATACTAATCCACCATAATCATGCATTGCTTTATCACAGCGTATACTAATATAAAACATAATTTAAGGACATTGTTACACGAGGGTCAAGTTTTATACGTATTTACCCAGTGCCGGTGAGCCATCTCTGTGTAAATAGAAAATCTTCTTAGTAACTCTCAAATTAAACAATAAGCAGACTGCCTTGAGCAGTCAGGTTTGGCGTCACTCTTGATGAAGCAAAAGATCTTTCCTTGGATATTTTTTTGTAATATCAACACCGCTAATTGAAAGTTTTATGACACATTTACCAATATTTATCTAAACACATACCAATTGCTTAACTTTTTTGAAAAATCTATTTGTATGTCGTAGTTATAGTCATCGGTCACTGGAACAATAACGACTTCCCTCGGGTGAGGTACACTCACTGCCTCTTACCGCTAGCGTGTGGCAGTGGGATCACGTGTAGCAGTTGTCCTCGTCGGCGTGGTCGCTGCAGTCGATGGTGCCGTCGCAGAGCTGCGCCAGCGTGATGCAGCGCCCGTCCACACATCGGAGCTCTCCACTAGGGCACGGCGAAGCGTGCGCGCGAGACCAGCCCTTGCCGCTGGCGTCATGCTTCGTGCCATAGTTGCCAGCGGGCGCGGGTTTGTTGACGTTAGCACTTTTAATTAAGGTAGCTATGGGACGTTCCGCTTTGATGTGAGTGACAGGCGCGGGAGGTGGGTCCGGTGTGTCGTCCGCATATACAAATGTGTCGTTCAAAGCAGCGTCGTCCACAGCTTCCGCGGCCTGCTCCGCCGCGGCTTTCTGTGAACCGATTATTTTTTACTTGATTAGAACGTTGTGTACCAAGTTATAAACTTCTTAAGTATCCTTAGGACGCTGATTTTTGTAAATAAATAAAATTGTGTGGGTTAGTAATTCAAGTCCCTTAAAGATACATATAAGTATAAATCGGCTAAGTACAAGTTTGACTCGCGGTTGCCTACCATCACTGTTTCCTGCCTTGCCTTTTCCCAACTATGTTAGGGTTGTCTTCTAGTCAAACTGGATGAAACATGAACAACTGGATGAAATACCCATATGCCAACCATTATTACCATACCATTATATAACCTGTCTGTTACTGGGTTAAGGTTTATGGGTTCCGTACTTTTTAATACACATATTTGTGAAAATATCCTGTCAAAAAAACTATTAAGTATTTTTCTTTTTGGGTCGAGCTTAAGGTTTAGACTCCATAGTTTCTACGACAAATGCAAGTGGTTACAGCAGTTCCAAACATGCTTAGTAATTGGTCTTATAAACACCCTTTGGTACGGAAACGGTACACTAAAAGCGTAAGGCTGATTAAAAATGGTATTAGATTTAGAAGACGTTGACGAAATTTGAAGATGGCTAAAAATATGGCACATGACTAAAACTCACAAAAATATAAAGGACATAATTGCCATACGAGCATGACTAGAAATCACACAAAATTAAGAAGCAACCACAAAATTTGAGGAGAGATAGAAAATGCAGCTGTTCGTTACCCTCAGCAGGGCGGCGCCATCGATGACTCTTTCAAACTTGTTGGCTGATTTATCAATAACTGTCGCCTGAGTCGTTGCTCGCCGTATGGGTTGCGTGTTGGGCTCAGGCACTCCAAACTTCATGATCTTCATGGGTTGCTTTGATTTTTGATCGGTAGTCTCTAGTGGTTCTTTGCCCTCTTTGTCAAACTCATCAAAAAACCCGAGGTCTCCCATGTTGACATCTTCGACTGATTCCTTTTCTGCAGTCGGTTTTTGAACAACTTTTTTTTCTTCAGGTATTTTTGGTTTAGGTCTCAATGTAGTGGGCTCAGTGGTGAGAGGCTTGATCATTTCCTTGTTTGGTCTGGTTGGTTGAGTGTGATAGTAGTGTGATAATCGGGGCGGCAACGGACGCCGCGTAAAGTTTCTTTTAAGGGAATTGTTGCTGTCGCTCGTAATGAGTAGCTCCTTGCTGCTTTCAATTTCTCCTGAAACAAATGAAAAATGTCAGAGAAACTGTAGGAGCTTAAAAAGTTTCTTTAGGTCCATAATATTGATATGCTTTGAAATTACACTTTTTGAAAATAAATCATAAAAACAATAGAAATATAGAGTTTATAGAAAATTACGATAGAACCGTAAGCTGAGTTTCGATGTAAGCAACTTTTGAAAAAGTAAAAACTGTGTTTAACAACAAACATACCAGCACGCTGATTGGCGGCCTTGTGTCCAATAGGAACTCTGTTGGGTCTCCTGATGGCCGGTGCAGGCGCGGAGCCAGCCGACTCTTCTCCGGGTTCGTGTGTGTCGGCGGCGGCGTGTACAGCGCCGGGCTCGTTCGCGTCGGCTATGACCGTGTGCTGCGTGCGCTCGCCGCACGTCTCCACGTGCTCGTCCTCGCCGTTCGGACAGTCCGAGTAACCATCGCAGAGCCAACGCTTCAGGATGCACTCACCAGAACTGCAGCTGTAAGATAAATCCGTTTAACATTATATAAAACCTAAAGATAAAATTGTAGGTATCTCATTTACATAACAGGAAGGCGAAGAAATAATGTGTTGAGACAATTTTAATAGTATTCAAATCTTACCGGTATTCAGATTGATCGCACTTAATGCACGTAGCTGTCTCGTCCTCTCCAGCTGGGCAGTCCTTGGTTCCGTCACACAGCCAGTCTCGGGGCACACACGATCCGTCGCTGCACGGGAACTCGCGCTGGTAACACGGGGCTCTGGCTCCTACGCAGTTGGCATGCGAGTAGTGCTTGCAGTTGAACACCTTGGTCAGCTCGGTAGGAATCTGACCATCGCACGAATCCACGATCGCTGGAATTAAAGCAAATGAGGGGTTTATATTCAGGTAGTTCATTCATCAAACTTTATCCAGATATTGAATTTATTTACCTTTACATATGTTGTGGCATGGCAACTTTATAGGGAAGGGTGGTGGGTTGCATTCGGGCTCTAGCAAAGCACACATAAAATGCTTGACACGATCACTGCAATTAGTGGCCACCAGGTAGTCTATCTGGGATAAAAGAGATGTCACCTCTACATCTCCAATCTTCGCTGGTGCTCCAGCTAAGTCGTACGGTAAGATGCCTCGACACAGAGACAACCGTGTCGAACGACATTGAACTGAAAAAAAAATAAGATATTGGTATCGCGATTCAAAAAGATCTAACCTGGGACAATGCTAGAAATAGTTAGTTACACCCATATATTGCGCTTAAATTGTTATCCGTGCCCTGATGAATGACAGCACAAATAACAAGTGAATATTGAAATGAAAGTAATATGATGGTTACCTTTTTGCCGAAACCGTTAGTGGTGGAACCGCATGCCTCCCGATACAAAAGTTAAAGACTTACCCTCTGAATAGAAATTGGATGGGTACTTTTTCGTGGTGGTGTCATCTCCGTCACGCCATGTCGGAAGCGTGGGGGACACTCTTGTGTTATACAAAGAGCTTTGAGTTGTTGACTGCATTTTTTCTGCGTCCTCTATAGAAATACCAAACAGTTTGGAATGACCTGAGGTAAAGCTGACGTCTTCTTTGGGGCGGTGAACGTAAAATTCTTGCACTTCAACCGGCACTTGTCTGTTTGCTCCGTAGACTTGCTGCACGGGACGTTCCAGGTGTCCTATGTGGCTCGGACTTTTATCCTTCTGTACGTATTCCACGTTTTTATTAGTGAATTGTTTGTGATCATAGTTAGTGAAATCATTTATTGTTTCAGCTCTCGTTATCACTTCCGTGGTCGCTGCACTGCCATTTTTGAAGTAAATCGCAAGCGGCTTCTCAGGCTTTTGAGTGATATGCGGCTTCACCGTCGAATCGTTACTGTCTGCGTCGTCCAATACCTTTGCTGTTCTTAGGTTGTCGGTGTCAGCTTTTTCATTGCCGTACTGGACTTCAGGTGTAAGATGGGTTGGGAAGACTGGAGCTATGGGCAGTTGTCTTTTGGGAATTTTATCTGCTATAGTTTCAACAGCTGTGTGAAAATCGGTGGTTTTATCAATTTCAGCGTCGTAGAAATCTATTTCCGATGTTTTCGTACCTGTAATTATGTGTTTGCAACAATATTCGTCGGAAAAGTGATTTCTTTAGTGCATGGTTATTTATTTCAAATGTTGAGCTCGCAATGAAGTCGTGTGGTGTATTGTGTAACATAAAACATTTAACTGTGATATAACAACAATATTCCCTCATTGTGCTCCTCATTCCCACAAACAGTGTGGATGATAATATTATGTGGCACCTATTACAGCACAAAGCTACATTAGTTTGGCTTTTCATGCTATTATTCTAAACTATTCTTTGAATAGTGAAATAAGTTTTGTAGGTATAGGTGCACAATACAGAACATTCTA
Organism: Euplexia lucipara; assembly: GCA_921972225.1. Classification (NCBI taxonomy): domain Eukaryota; kingdom Metazoa; phylum Arthropoda; class Insecta; order Lepidoptera; family Noctuidae; genus Euplexia; species Euplexia lucipara. The sequence continues at coordinate 8,226,534 of OV179143.1, read as the reverse complement.
AACACAAAAGGTGTCAATACCAGTTGCCACATACACACATGAACACATTGATTCGTGCATCACATTAGAATAATGATTAGTAATAATAACAAATTGACGACACTCTTTTATTTTGGGAATATATTCTGTTATAAAACAGGGTGCAGGGCGTTCCTCTAAACATAATTTAGATAACGAAAGTTAAACTACTACATTGAAATCCAAAAAATAGCCTTTAATTCATAAAATGCTGGGGCTGTAGGTTTTACGACGACGCGCGACGTTTTAAAGGTATCGTTGTAAAAAAAATAGATATATCTTAGATGACTCCAACTCGATTTGACAATGCAATATTGTCATTTTTAGGGTTCCGTAGTCAACTAGGAACCCTTATAGTTTCGCCATGTCTGTCTGTCCGTCCGTCCGTCCGTCCGTCCTCGCTTAATGTCTGTGACCGTTAGCACTAGAAAGTTAAAATTTGGTACCAATATGTGTATCAATCACGCCAACGAAGTGGTGAAATAAAAATTGGAAAAAAATGGTTTATTAGGGTAGCCCCTCTAGGTATATGTAAAGTGGGAAGTGATTTTTTTTGTAAATTCGACCCTAACGTGTGATACGAGTATATTGTTAGAAAGGTATTTAAAAATGAATAGAACCCCTATTCACCTTTCTAACAATATATCTATTACTAAAATAATTTTTTGATAATGTCAATCATTTCGGAAATATTCGCTACAAAAGTCAAAAACAATGTGTCCCCCCTCTAACTTTTGAACCATAAGTTTAGAAAATATGAAAAAAATCTGAGATGTAGAACTTTATAAGCACTTTCTAGGAAAATTATTTTGAACTTGGATGGAAACAACAGTTTTTGTACAAGAAAGACAAAAAGTTGTACAAATTAATTTCTGGACTAAGTTTGTAGTATAATCGTATATGCAAGCATTTTGAACACTTATTGTGACGGACGGGAAACTACGGAACCCTACACTGAGCGTGGCCCGACACGCTCTTGGCCGGTTTTTTTTAACACTATGTCTTAAAAATGACAATATTGCATTGTCAAAGTCATGTCCCGCCAAGTACTGAGTGAGATCGCTTTTAGCTATAACGCCGCCCATTGTATCACCCTATGTAGAACTAATATTATAATTTGTAAGCTGTTATGGTGTACAGTAAAGAGTATTCTATTCTATTCTAAGTGCTCATAATTTTAATTAGCTCTTAAAACCATACCATGTTCGTCTTTGTCCGGTTTTTTGTCGTGATGGTGTTCTCGTTTCCGGTCCGATTGCGGCCGGTGTCCGGCGACGACCGGCTCCCAGTACGTGCCGTTCTCACCCGTCCGAGACTCCATGTTGTCTGGAATGACAAGGTTATCGATCGGTTAAGTGGTTCGATGCTATATTTAGTTGCGAAGGGAAGTTAGAAAAAACGGTTTTTGCTCGCACAGCTATAAGTAGGCAATGATATTATAAGTAAAAAGTGTACATAGGTTATAAGCGCTGAGCAAGCGACACGTTGAAATGTGGCTAACTAGCCACACTTGACCTCAGTGTCGCGTCGCGCCGTCAACGGACGTGTGCGTGCGTTTATTTACTTATTATTTATTATTTATTTATTTATTTATTAAAACTTTATGCACAAGTAAAAAAAACTGTACAAGGGCGGACTTAATGCCTAAGCTGCTGCTGTTGCATTATGCTTATTATATTTATTTATTTAGCGTTAGTGTGCCGTTTTTGAAGATCGAATGTTGTTTAAGTAACCTCATTGCTAGTAGGTCATCACCATCATCATCATCATCATTTCAGGCATAGGAACCACTGCTGGACATAGGCCTCCCCTATAGATCTCCAATAAGACCGGTTGGAAGCGGCTCGCCTCCAGCGCAATCCCGCGGATAGCACGGAGGACTGATGCCCGATGGGGTCGAAAGGTTCTCGAGTGGAGGCCACGTCTCGGCAAGCGCAGCTTAGGACGTCCACCCACAAGGTGGACAGACGACCTCTTTAAGGCTAGTAGGTATGTTAGATAAATAGGTATTTGCTATTTTTGTAAATCCAAAAATCTTATTCATAAACCTTCTAAACTAAAATGCATAATATGCATTTTGGCTAAAATGCATAAATTTGTTTATTTAATAAATTTATGCATTTTAGTTTAGAAGGACTAAGAATAAGATTTTTGGATTTACAAAAATAGCAAATACACCGAGATGTGGTATCGCAGATACTATTTTTTTTAATTAAGCTTTATAATATGATCACATCGCGTCACACAGCCAAAAGAAAACAAGTAGGGTAAGAAACGTTGGTTAGCATTAAATGAACCAATTCTCGTGTAGTTAGTGAATAACCTGGTGAGCCTGTCAGAGTTTTAATACCGCCCAGTAGACCTCTGATTTGGCATCACATGCCGCAGCGTAGAATCTCTCAGGCATGCCGGTTTCCTCACGATGTTTTCCTTCACCGTTTTTGAAGCAAGTGATAATTCTACAGCAATAAGTCTACCTATGTTTTTCAGTAATAAATAATTTGGGCAATTAAAAAAAACATAAAAAAGTAAAACAGAAACTACAAGAGAACATAAAAGCAAAACTGAGATAAATTGTCTTGCTCCGCGTTTGTGGCAGGCGCTACCTTGTGTAATGCAGTTTTAATTTTGATTGCATTAAGACTCAACGATGAATATAATTCTTTAATAATGACCTATTAAAAAGTCGTAACTTAATAAATAACGTAACTGTAGCTATAAATAAAAAAAAACAACTGCGAAATTGCGTCTGTCTCATAAGCCGAATAAATGTAAATTGTATTCCGGGTCATAAAACATAATAAATATCCCATAAATACGTTGAATATATTCAATTACACTACATTTTAGTGATTGGGCAATTAAGAAGAGAACATGCTAGCTGCCTTTACGTAGTGAACGATATTCAGGATCAAAGTAATAAATCAATAACTTTATCTTCCACTGATTAAATGCAATATAAATTCTGTCAGACGCGTGCCAAAAACCTACAAAATGTGAACGTTAATATTTGAAATGTAATTTATATGTTACACTTAATGCTCGAAACTACTCTAGAATTTCATACAGCATCATTGATTCTAATGGATATCTAGTTATTTATTACGTTGAATACATGCAATACCACTTTTAATAACATACCTACCAACAGTCCTGAATACATTTTAACATAATTCTCTAGTTTATAATAATAATAGTATAGCTAGATTTTAATCCAAAGATTCATTTGAAAGTTGGTTGTATCTTATCAATTTACTGTCACTATTTTGCATCACGGTTATTAATAGTCTTGAGCGTCTACCAAAGCCAAACAATCCTCATTGAATGGTCATTTGTCGTCTGAACGAATTCGCAGCCAAGATAGCCACAACTTATTATCTAAGAATAAGTCCATTTTGCATTAGACTACAAGGACTTATACGCATTGGTCTCTAACAAAGACATTCAATATTAAATCTCTTTGGTCTCAAACTATGTAGTTACCTACTCTCCAACTGTTTGATATTTTCCAAAGTCAGTAGGTACTTTTAGAACCCAATTACCTGTACATTTATGTGCAGAATGATAAAATGATAATCCGGTGACTGGATAGGTCTAGATTACCAACTGTACCTAAGTATTACGTCTAGTCGTTAGTAACCGGTAGCCAGACTAACCTAAAGAAGATTAGGCTGAAATATTACGTCGTTTCGTGTCGTTCATACCGGTAAATGTAGTAGGAAGCCACAGTATCTCTTGAGAGCGAAGACGCGGGCCGGTGAAAGCTTGGTTCAAGATGTCACGGCACTCCTCCGGCCGTGTCAGCCTAGTATCGCCATTAATCCTTATCGCGGTTGCACAACATACATACATAAGTAATGTGACGACACTAGGTAAACACGCTCCCGTTCCGCTGTGTCAGTGTCATAGGTGAACGCTGGGACTTCCTAATGTCGACTCATGTTTTGTTATGCATGCAGTTGCTTGCATGTCATTACGGATTTGGTTATGCTATTTTGTTTTTTTTTTGTGATTGTTTGTTACTATGCGTTTTATTTTAATATAATCGTATCGATAGGTGTAAAGGTACGGTAACTATAGCGCCCCGTGAGCACTTTTGACAGCAGTGGCGCGCGGTGGCGTTTTCAATTTCAGTTTACCACGCCGAAGGCGGCGTCGTCCATAGGTGATTGCGTGAATGAATAAAAAAAACCAGCCAAGTGCATGTTAGGTCACAAACCCCACAAAACTAATGTCCTATAAAACGAGGACTTAGCAAAAAAGCGCAAAAAAAAAACAAAAAAAAAATAAAGTTAAAATCGTAGGTATCTGTTTAACATTAAACAGATACGATTATAACTTTAATTTTTTTTTAGCTACCGCTACCGGAATCGCACTGCGTCGCGACGACGCTGACGGATAAAATGTTGCATCTATGTTTGGGGAATCGGGCACATCAGATGCTCCAACGTTTTCGTAAGTAATAAGAATTTAGTTGCCTCGCGTTCCGCTCAGTTTCTCCACTCGACTGCACACACTGAACAGTTTCGCAGAAATGTGACCTAACCGATGTACGGGATGTAGTTTAGGCTACCTGTAACACGTATCCTACTTTGTAAGTAATTAAAATGATTATATGTTACATAACGCTGTAAGGCGTGCGCCAAATGAAATGCAATTTGTGAACTAGTGCTGTAGTAACATGTACTGAGGAGTCATTAAGTAATTAGTAGATAACCACTGTGCATATGAGAGGCCACACCTTACCGAAACATATCAACTGTCGCTGTTAGTCCTACCAGTTATAAACGTCCTTAATTACAACCATTTATTATTAATTCCAACGCGATAAATCGTTTTGCAAATCGAATGTTACGCGCCTAAATACCTACCTACCTTATTTACTGTAATGGGTGTTATGAAGAATAATGTCCTTGGATAGGTTTATCAATTTAAATGAGATAAATAAGATGTATTGGTGTGGCGTGAAGATCTGGTGAAGATCGTAGGAAACCTTTATCTGAGAGCAGCGCTGGACTGATCGATATGTTCAGCAGTTTCTAGCGAATGAAATGATAAGTTGCCGTCTTCAATCTAAAAGGCATACAACTTGTTAAGGGCTTTTTTATTTTCAAACAAAATCTTTAATCGATATAATAATTGTGTCAGGAACGACACATTATTTTACCGTTATAAAAAATAAATTAAAAAGAAAGCAGTTACTTAGATATATAAAAAAAGTAAAATTAAAAAAAAATCTTTGTCAGCACTACTGAGTATTTTTAGAAAATGACTAACATAGGTTTAAAACATTCTCAAATTTTCCGGCTCTAGCTCAAAACTTGCTTACGTTAATAAGCCGGTGTATTAACGTACAGACTCCAGCACATCAAGCTACTCCAAACTGTCAAATTTTCCCAATTGAACATGAGCCTTATTCTGTGTATTATAAAGTTGAAAATCTATCAAAGAAATTTGACACATTGGGGTAACTTGATGTGCTGGGGTCTGTACCTAAGCAAGTTTTGAGCTAGGCGGCCACCTTTTACCTTGAGGACCGAATGTATTATCATTCTAAAATGTTTCCATTTATATGTATATTAAGCTGAAATGTAGATGGTGACAGTAAATTTTGAAATCATCCTTAACATAATTAAATAATTTTGACATTATATGATGATTGGCAAACTATGTATAACGACCACTGGAAATGAACAAGTCATAACATATGATATAATTATGTTCTTTATTGTTTTCAGTTCATTATGAAAACAATTTACATTGTAAAGAGGCATTATATTCATTTAAAGTGAAACGAAGCAGCCATCGGTATCAACAGATAGCAACCGCAGCCTTCAATTTATTTCATAATTGATTTCACGTATATTCATAAAACTGTACAGGTACAGATACAGGGTGACCTTATGTTTACAGGCAACCTTTTGAAGGGTTAAAGTACCTACTCATCAACTTGATTTATTTTTAACACAGGAGCAAAAACTGCAATGCATTAGATATATGGTTACATACATTTTGTCGATTTGGCGATCAATGATGTACAGACGCCTGCACATCAAGTTACCACAATGTGTCAAATTATCCCAATTGAATATGAACCTTATTCTGTTTGACATAAAGTTGAAAAACGATCAAAGAAATTTGACACATTGGGGTAACTTGATGTGCTGGCGTCTGTACTAAACAGCCGGCATTTTTTTATATTTTAGAATAGAAGAGAATACTCCACAGAGTAGGTATACTGTACTACCAAAGACATTCAAGTATCTCCAATCTCTTTGTGTAATAATAATAATAACAATTTGAATTCTGAGAAAACTCCATTAAGTACAAGCTAATAAAAATTTCACTTTAAAACGCACAACATTAAATTAAAATACATACAAATCCAAAGAGTGTTAGTGTTTTAGTAACATAAATATGCACCTAAGAATAGGTATGTCAATATTTCTAGGACCTAAATCTAACTTATACCTAAGGCTGTCCTTACCCACAGATTTTGGAAAGGACAGTCAAAGCGGGCAGCAATCGCATTTATAATGCTGTTGCAGCTGCTTCGTAGACGGTGCAACGAGGAGCTTGCCTTCTTGCGCATGATGGCTTGAAACCCATCCCATCCCATACGCTATAATACTAAACAACTTACAATTAATTACGACCATATATATACAGGGTGTAACGGAAAGGGTATATACATACGAAGGGCACGGATTCACTTGGTGATAAGAAACGACATGGCAACGTTTTTATACATATACATACATAATTGTAAAGTTGAGCCCGCCCGCGCCGTCGCGCCTTCGTCGGTTAGGCAGAGCCCGATAGGTCTGTACTAGGCGCGCAGAACTCGAGATAGATGTACTTGAACCTTGCCGGACAGGATTATGACCCTCATAGTGCGGTGACACGTTTGTTATGATTTTGCATTTAATAAACTGTCGATATTAAATAACATCGTGAAGTTTCAAAGTTATTAGTTGGGAGCTGAAATTTTGAGGAAAGACTCGTTACTAAATACTCTATTCACCCTGTTTGTATGTATATACCCTTTCCGTTACACCCTGTATATAGAGTGTTACAATGAGCGGTATTTTAGAATTGTTAAAGTAAGTACAGCGAGACACACTTTTACATTCATGAAAAGTTGAACCCCTAAATCTTGCCAACGAATAAAAAGCCATCCTGTATACGTCAGTCCGTCTTTACGTTTTGCATACTTTAATTAACTGAATGTACCAACATTTTAATATTGGGCGCAATAAACACTTCATTGACTGTAATTGTAGTTTTAATACAAAAAGAAAGTGACGAGTCGCGGGATAAGCACGTCGCGTATGTTTTCTCTTCTATATTTTTATTAGCACCTATTGTCATTGATTAGACATAATGATACAATAGATAATGCAATGACACAATCATCAACAATGACATAAGGAATACGCCGGAAGCGATTTTGTTAATAAATAAAAGACAATTTGTTTGTCAGTTTAAGTGATCTCAATTATGTGACCGATGACTCATTGTGTCAAAATTATGTACCTACGTTATATAAAACCACGAAATAACGATAAGCATTCATCTTGTCTATCTAAAAAGGTAAAGAAATGCCAAAAAGCGGAGCAAGTATAAAAATAAAACCACCTACATCCTTTATGGATGCACACAAGTATTCGTGAGGTCAACTTTCGTTTTTACGGATCCTTCGCAAATAAAAATACAATATGAGAGCAACAAAGGAGACTGGAGCGCATCCGGTCACATGCGGCGCGGGCGCACGGCTGCTTGCGCTGCCCGGACGAGCCGGGGACACCCCACGCTATCAAATTATTGCTCACCACGATTTTACTTTACCATTTAAAATCTGTTATTAAAAAATCCCTTCGCGTGTGAGATGTGAAAGTGGCTGAATATTTATGAAGAGATCAAAAGTTTCGAGAGCCTCGTACTCTTATCAAAGTACAATTTGCACATGAAAAGGACTATAATTGCTTTGAAAGTTATTTTACGATGTATTTCAGCTTCCGCTTTGAGGGCAATTACTGATTTTAATGCAAAAATTAACATTACGGACTTTCTATATGCAAATTCTCTTTTATTTTAGATCAGGTCAAATCAATAAAGGAATCAGAAACAGTGATTGAACAAAGTTATGACAGATTTGTTAATAAAAAAAATCTAGTTAACTAGAATCCAATTACGTTTATTAGGTGATCAGAGTAGTAAAAATCTATTGGATATTTCAGTAAATCAGTCAGATAGCCGATAAAAAATTAATGTCTGTATTGGTAGTTTATGTCAAACACATCTTAGTGACTCGTTGATATAACAAAACTATTTATTACAGTGTTAGGTGTTGTTAGAGGTTTTCTACGCGAGTATATGTTACGTATAGTCTTAACCTCTGACACCGCTCGTGCCATCATCCGTTCGTCCGTTCGGCGCATCTCCACCAACGTGAACAGACTCTATCACATTATAATAACGACTTTCGATCAAGAATGTTGAATAGCGTCTGATATAATCGACATTATGTCAAGTATCAACTTTAAGAGATGTTAGTTATGTTTACTCGATCCACGAAATAACCTTATCTTATTTTCATTGGCTCGGTCAATATCGTAGTCAAATCGAACACGTTTTTAAGTTAATTGGGAACATAAATTTAATGAATACTGAAAGCGTTTAATTAAGAGCTGATAATTATGCATCGTGTTAACATTCTTTTGTGGGTTCACACGCACTCACCAATTCAACTAATATACATATTGTTTTAATGCTCTTTTATGAAGATAAACATAAGAGATAACAACGTACAACTTTCGGTCTTTCAACGGAAACCATAACAATCATTGACATAATAAAACTGCTTTAAAATATTAAATTGTTTTAGAATGGGTCCCCGAACCATTCGGAAGTATCCCCCGTCCATAAAAATTACTGATTTAGTTGTGAGAACGTGTTACATCCAGTTGTTACTGCTATAACCAACAATGGTGTCAATAACAGCTTTCGAGCAATACCCACGATACAAATATGCCCGGTATGATGCAAAGCTTCAGATATTGGGGCATTATGTTTGGGAAATTGAAAGTTTCGACGTGACCAATCCAACAAAGCCTTGTGCAAACCATATACGAACATACACATAGAGTAACTATGGCTAATCGGAATTCAGCTCCTTTTATAGCCGTGAACAATTTTGATAACTGCGGATTATGATTGTCTAAAACTGTTGAATAAAAAATATTGAGTCATTTGAACTATTAATCGGTTTTGACCTTTTGTGTAGCGTGTAAACTTTGGTTTCAAATGTGTCGAACAAAATAAAAACATAGAGTAAATAAACATAGGATAGTATCAAACAAGAAAGGTAGAAGGGGAACTGCACGAGATTGTAAATAGGTAAACGGGTGAAAGGTATAGAAAGGCGGTAATTCACAAAAAGGTGTATTTATTTGTAACAAAAAGATAGAACCTTGCGATAAGAGCTTTAAGCACAGCGTTAAGAAAATAATCAACGCTTTAATGTAATGCAGTTCAACTTAAGTTATGCTTTGTTTATTTGTAAAAATATAACTTTCCCTTAAAAATACTAAGGTACCACAAGTTGATTGTACAACAGCGATACGCCTGTTAGATTTATACTGGATTGATAGATAAACTTTTGATAATCTTTCTTTTAATAACAATTAAATTACCTATAGTTAATAAAACATTCAGTTTCATAGACGTGAGTAGTATTGTATTAGATATAGTATTTACGAGAAATGACACTCCAAATTCTTAAGTTCAGGTACTCTTAACTGCTTAGAAGTGGTTCATTAGACTTGTTTATTGACAGAACTTGTACCTTTAGGTACGGACAACATAATGACTTTAACAAAATCTCTACGTAATGATAAAAAACGCAGACTCTTTTTGCATTCATATACTAAGTTGTTACATTCAACGTAAGAATACGTCAACATAATAATACTAAGTAAGGTGGGTTAATTGGCCACAATACTTTTCTTCTGGTGAAATATATTTTAATACACTGTTGGTACTAAAATAGTGGTAATCCATAGTACTCACCAGGCATCAGGAAGTAGACGAAGACAGCGAGGGCGACACACACAAGGATAAGCGCGACAGGCCATCGGAGCACGCGCAGCACCCGCGTCATCTTGCCGGCGCTCGCGCCGTTATCCGCCGACACCCGGTACAGACTATCGGGGTGGGAGCCCTGGGGACAAAGGAAAGAACACAATCATAAATTGGTCACATTGAGGAGACATTAGACTTTTAAATAATTGTTGCTGAACGTTTTGGACCTTTATCAAACAGTAAGTGGTCATGAGTACTTCCTGAAGTTTACACCCCATATGAAGCTACTAAATTACCATTGCTAATCATAAAAAAATCGAAAAATCGAGCTTCTTCATACATTTTTATGTACCTTTATCAGGTTTTCAGAAAACGTTCATTACATCCGGATAACGTACCTTCATAAAAAGTATCTAGGTGCATCTGCTTATGCTAGTTTTTCTTATATTTATTTGTAACATTCAATGGACGTGCATCAAGAAACCATTTTCTTTGGCTTGCTCTTAATAAAACCATAAATTAAAAAATCTAAATTGATCTAAATTTGTCAATTTATTCACAGAAAACAATAAAAGTGAAACAAGTTTTCTTGAAATTCCTAAATCACAATAATGTCATTTCTCTTATAGTTTGGAAGTGCATAAAAAAATTGCCCAATCGTTTTATTATACATTCGCGCTGTTATAAATATTAATTATAAATGGCTTAATAGCTGTACCGAATTCCAAAATAACGATTAGTAATAAAATTTAACAGTTTTATGTATAAACGTATAAGTTAATACACTCACGCTTCAGGCAGATTAACTATATTTATTCAGACAAAACACATACTGTGTTCATCTTAGTAACGTTACGTGATAGTCGAATATGAATTTTATTATGTCATTTATATGAAGGAAAGCTGTCGCTCGTGAACATCTCGCTTTTGTTGTTGATCTATTTCATTTTTTGAATGACACCTCGCAGGTCAACTTAATAAGAGATTGTCGGCTCTTCCGCGAGGCCCGGTAGGATTGACACCAGCTGAGGGTTGCGGAAGTATCGTTCGGTTCCGTGACCATAGGTGTGCCACACCTGCGCTGGGGGCTTTTAGCCAGTAAGAGTCTGACAGACCCCCATGAGGATTTTCCACCCCGAATTAAAAACAAAGAAGATTGTCGACTGCTTAACCGGACTATCCTGTGGATGCATAGATATCCTTGTGGATGCCTAAAATAAACTAAGGCCTTCAGCCATGGCAAACATTGCAGATAGCAATAAAACGCCTATAAGTACCCACTAGGGCCCCTCTGTGGGGTAAATTTTTATTGACTATGTCACCGTTGAATAGAAGCGTCCCTATAATAAGCACGTACAAATTCTACTGCGCATTTATTCGTAACAGTGGGGGACTACCCCAATTTATTCAGCTCGATCAGCTTTTGTCCATATAAAACATCAGTATGCGTCCGTTCAGCTGAGGCGACGCAAACGCATCCCAAACAAAGGTAGACCTTTGTAGTGCAACGGCTAGTAGGTATGCGGTTACTGTATTCATTAATAAAGCTTGTCATGTATGGGCCACAGGCTAAATTATCTCTCATTATCATCATAAACAACTCACAGGAATGTGGGCGGTATTAAAATTTCTCTAATCGATTGTAATTCGATTGTGATTTATCGATACTGTTAAAATATTTTATTTATGACAACAAAAAACTTAAATGGAGGAATTTATTAACTAGACTTTTTGCTGCCGGAAGAAAGTTTTATTTTGATTGAGTTATGCACTAAATCTGAATAAGATTGAGATTCAAAACGTTTTAGGAAATAACATACCTAATATAGAGTTTATTCGAACGGGCTATAAATAACATTAATATTGGTAACCATTATAATCTTGTGTAGAATCTTTGTGTAATATCGGGGCTCCCGCGGTGCCGCATCGTCTTAATCCATACAAATTACAAATTAGTGTCTGAAGCACGAACGGTTTCATTATTGATATTCCATCGTAATATGCACTCAAGCTGTATGCAACACTGCTACCGGGCGTCGTTATATATGAATCAATCAAATTAATGCTAAAGGTATAAACTTTTAATAGATTTTTATGTGGAGCTATTATGGTGTTGAATTTTAAGTCTTGAGGACCATTTTTAATCGTTTTCATTTAATTAGAAAAATTTCATTTAAAAAACAAAAGAAAGGAAGAAAGAAAAATTATCAACTAAACAAACAAAACTATATAAAAATGTAAATAAACAAAAATAAAGTATTAATGTTCGTTATTCAAAATTAAACTCAAAGAGAACTAGACGCTCATCGGCTCATCTCATCTGGAATTGGGACAGAATAGAATAATAGCTGTTTGAGTCTATTTTAAACATCTATGTATTTTGAACAAATACACCGTCTGTGGACCAGTTAGCACAATGTTAACAATCGCCATGACGCACTAATAAGCAGCGGCATCTTCTATACACAGACATCAATGTCTTGTGAGAACAATAGGAAAATAAACGAAAATACAATTCAATCAAATTCTGCAATCATTCGTTTATACGTATTATGAACTATCTTTAACCCGTGACTTCGCCCGGTTCACTTACCACAATACATATCCGGCACTCGGCAAAATTGTGCTACTTTTTTTTAAAACACTATAATAGGATGTGGCAAAAGGGGGACTGTCTTATGATGTTCAAAAAGTGCTGATCCTCAGCCTTATACGGGTAAATTATTTTTGTTTTTTTTTGACTGCCCAAAACTAGGATGTTCATGCGTTCAGATAGATTGAATACCTCATACATAAAGAACTAGGCCCGAACAACTACTTCGCGGGAATCAAACCAGTGACACTTAGTGCAGCAGCCAATCGCTCAACCACTGCGACAATGGTGCCGTCAATTATAACAGTGCAAGAATAATTAAAATTAGTCAGGTCTTCCAGTGAGTAAGTATGGAGTTTCTTGCACATTCTGCTCCATACGAAACTACCTTTTGGAATGTGCAACTAGAATCATATTAGTTTAATTTATTTGTGAGTATAACGTTCAAAAGTGCCTGTTTTCAGGCCTAATGATTAATGATTTGACTTTGACTTTGATTAAAAACTCTTAAAAATAAATAAATTCACTTATTTATGTTAGTAAGTAACTTGCAGATTACAAATATCATTTTCCTTGACCATAAATAAATGCCTCACAGTCACAGTAGGTAGGCTCACAATGATCTTGATTGTCTGATGGCTACATAAACGTAATGGCCAACGTTTTGTTACATCGTTAAACTTCTTTAATTGTCTTATTGTTGCGATACTTTATTCGAAGAAGTCATTAACAAATCGGTAAGTTTGTAAGGTGTTAAATAACAAAGATATTAAAGCGATGAATCATTTGATTCGCTTTTATGATTTTATCGCGAATTAATAGGTGCTTACTGCGACTGCGTTTACACGTAAGCTTGAGCCGGATATTGCTACAGATTTCACAAAAAAAGTACAAAATTCTCCTCTCATTTTTGATATAGGTACCTACATTAGACCTAACCTATCAGTTGATCTAAATAAAATACGCTAGTTAAGCTTTCGTTAGAAAAAATATTGATCAAACCATTGACTACATTTAAATCAAGGCATAACATTAACTATAAATTATGTTAATATTAGCAGAAAATTCACAAATCTAAAATCCGCTAAAGTAGCTTCGTTTTCGCATCAGTAAGTATCATACTAAAATCGTAATTTGTACCCCATGTTTAATTTAGCAAGAGTAGGTAAAATTGTCACGATGCGGAAGACATTTAGTCCTATAACGTTACGCTGTCAATTTCCAACCTAAGTCTGCACCTACGAGACACATGTTCCAATTTCAGCCAGACTGGATACTGTTCATAATTAGTTTATTACCACGCCTCTATTAAATGTCGTATTTTATACTTTAAACGATATTAAAACCCGGTATGTGAGATAGTTCAATTAACCGGCTAAGTTGTTACTTCATCGTAAGTGCAGAACGATTTTGCATGTTTAATCATCGTGAATGTTAAAAGCTCGCCTTTGATGATGAAAATGAAGCTTTTAGCCCGAGCTAACACACCTAGTTACCAGCTGAAAATATATACGAGTTTAAATTGCACTTCGCTCGCGACTTTGTCAGCCACATTTCGTACTTTAAACATCGCCTCCAGCCTCTCTTAGTTTTATATGGCTTTCTAGTAAAATAATTTTTAAAATCGATTCAGTAGATCCTGAGATTACCCCCTACAACGTCACAGACTCACAAACTTTACCTCGTTATAAAATCAGTAATAAGTACGGTGTTCAAATTAGGTAAGTGTTGTCTTTGTTTTTAGAACCACACTTTTTTACATTTAAGAAATGGAGAACACAAGACAATTCGTTTTTTTTTTTTTAATTTTAGTATTATCTACGGTCCACTACATTATTTAAACGCTACTTTGATCTGCGGCCTATTTAAACAATTTTTTACATAACCACGAACATCCAATTAAAAAGTTCGAAATCAAGATGAAGATATAAATCTGTATTAAGAATTTTTACTAAAAAAACAATCTTTTTCAAGATAATCTCCAAAGTTATTTGGTTTTAACGGATCAGCCAGTGTTAGAGACATTTCATTTCTCATTATTTTTTAACACTTTAATGAAATTAATATAACATCTATTAATGAAGTCCTGTTTAGAAGAATGTAATACACGGATATAAATATGAATGTCACTAGAGATTTATATCGATCTTTTATTATTAGTTCGTGATCAACACAAGACACGAACTGAAAATAAAAGTTACCTATAATAATCGTGGTAGAACACATTTACATAATGATTCTATTAGATAACCACGCATTCTTACCCGTTGACAAAAAAATAAATTTATTATTTGCATTAATATAAATGGAAGGAAAGAATTTCACAGTACATAAATTAACTTTTACATAATTAATACTTATTGGTTGCTTCTCCGTGATATATTATATTATTAAACGAGCAAGAGTTTTATTAATGTTAATCACTTTCCCCTCTATTTATAAACGCGTAGTGAAGTTGCAACCATATAACCTTCAGATTAACCCATTTTCTGGGGATTAAGTTTGACAAACCTTACTTGGAGAATATTCTTTCGTATCATGCTATTTTAACATTTATTTCAAATAATTAAACACTTGGACAATATTTATGTGATGAGCACGATCATTTGTTCTATGTCTGGGTGCACTTTATCTATTATATGTATATATTTACAAATATATAAGTATGTATCAGTTCTACAAATACATATATCAGTTGTTTAGTACCCATAAAACAAGCTTGTGGATTATTTTGTTATTTACTTACTTAATATAAAGCACAAGACTTACGTTGTACCGTACCTTGGCAGTGAATGGCTTGATATCTCGTGGTTTGGAAAAATATTTGTCCAGCTTGGTGTCGTAGCTGGGAATGCGATCGTTGACGATCGGGCTGGGCATGGCGGGCATAGTGGGCATGGCGCGCACGCGGTTCGTGCCGTACTGCTCGCCGTGCTCCGAAATGGTGGGCAGGTTGCCGTTTGGTGAGCTACAGCTACTGCTGGAGCGTGAGTAAGCGTAGTTGACGGACCCGTCAGCGGGATTCTTCGGCTTTTTCGTAAACGCGTATCGTCTCGGTCGTTCTTCTGTCGGTTTCAAGTCGTATGTTTCGAATTTTTCAGTAACAAAATTTTCTTTCACTTCCGAAGTCGGCACGTAGCGCAGCAATCTTGGCTCTTTTATTTTCTTCTCATATTTAATTGAATCGGTCTCGTTGTCCAGTTGAGCCAAGTTCAGTGAGTGTTGTAATTCATTAGCTGTTCTGTTTGTTTTGCGCTTGTTCTTGCGATCGTGGGATCGTGAATGAACATGGTCATCGACTATCTCTGACTCTGAGGACGGTCGGTCTCCGTACAGCACGTAGTTCCCGTTTACCATTTTTAACAAAAGTTCAATCACAGTAAGTCGGAACTTATGTTGGGTTTTTCTTTCTTCGCACAATCATTGTCTTACTCTACACTTCACTTGAACCTCTTACTTGGTGAATTATGCAAAAAATTTACTAACTACCTACAGGTCCCCGACGGATGCACCTAAAGTGTTCGCAACAAAATGATGTTAAGCTGACGACGACACTATAACCACTGAACTTGAACAAAGACGCTTATTACTAATGCTGATTGTTTGTTTGTTTGTTGTGTTTGACGAAACGGTGGAATTCTTTAGCTGTAAAATATGCAGCAGTTATACAGAATTTCAGATAATGGCCGGACGAAGAATATTATGTTACTTTTTGTTTGTAAACTCAAACAAGTGAATCAATATCGTGACAAATATTTGAATATCTACCTACTTGAAATTGTGGCACGTGCAACTAATTGCTGAAATTTCTACCTATCACAAAATTCGTTATAAAGCTGTTATTTTTTAAACGATCTCATTTAGCGGACACTTAAGTTATGTATGTACGTAATGAGCTACTACATTGAGGTACCTAAGTAATGAGAACATTCGCTATGTTGTAAACGGCAAATAAGTACACCAACAGATAACATTCGTAGCGTTATGTCGGCCATTATTGTTTGGGCGCAGTTCCCGCGCTTTTTGCCCCCCTTACGCGGGAACGTTCTCAGTAAAGCGCGTGCGCGACAATGGCGGCCGCGGGACACGCAACGAGAGTGAATTGCTGCGATTGTGCAACGAACACCAGTACTTTATGCAACTGATGTGCCGTTAATCGTAGAGATGCCCTGATAACTCGATTCATCCATTACAAGACTAGTATTTCCTGATGCATACCAGCGAAATAGTGTCTTCTCCTCATTAGAAGATGTTATGTAAAGTGAAATGGAGGCTAACTGCATTTGTGAACTTGTGAGACATATTGCTACAATCTACTGCGCAATCTATCTTCTTCAGGTTAGGCTAACCAACTGTTATATCCATACGCAGATGTGTGATTACTTCCAAGACAGAAAACATTGCAATGATAGTTGGAAAATGAGACAAAGTCAGTCAAATATCAGCAATGAAATGTTCTAGTTGTCACATATAACTTCAGTTGACTGTACTGTTTCTAAATAATAGTACTTGACAAAATAAAACAGCTCCCACACTTGAGTTACCAATTGCAATACCACAAAAAGATTATTATACGTACCAACGTGAAAATATTTCTAGCGTGTATGTCCCTACTTGTTGATTGTTTTAACGACTTGCAAAGAAAACAAAACAATCTAAAAGATTACTAAATTACACAAACGATCCTTCGAAGTACGTCGAACAAGGCATTCATGTCAGTGAGCATTGTAATTCACGATTCAAGACGTAAAGTTACGACACGCCCGATAAGTACCAGATGCAAATTGATTAAAGATGACGTCTAGATTGATATACCAGTTAAAATATCCATCAGTGGTGAGAGGAAACGTATGCGTCTGCGCAATGATCAAGCAAATAAAACATTTATCGAAATGCAAATTCCATTACCACTTATATAATTATGGGAGACAAGACCCTACAATTCAGATAATCGTTCGCATTGTACCATCAGTAATGACGAACCTAGTCCTTGATCTATGTGTAGGCAGGCGTTTCGTAAGGTATTATTATAATACGAACCCAACTTGAAGTTCGTCGGATCGTCTCATGATATTTTATCTCAGTATCTGTGACCTAACCCTACACACCATTGAGAATTCCAATATCATAAAGTTCATTCCTTTGTTCGTATTTTAATGCTACATTGAACTGTTATTTGGCAACACGAGTTTGTGAAAAAAACTGTGATTGCAATTCAAATGGAATTTGAGTTTTCCTAAATGTCGAGGTGAGATTTGTTTTATCTGATGACCTGGGAGGAATGGAGGTTGGTACAAGAGCGATTTGCATTCGCAACCATAAAAACATAAAATAAATTTATACAATTTTCATGCACATTAATACAAAGATAAAAACAATAGAATTGCCCCGCGGTTTGTTTGGTACTGCTGTTTACGATTAACTTATAAGCGCAACTCATAGCTTCATTGATTAAGGAGAATTCAAGAAGTCAATACAATTTTCTTAATTTCCATTGTGTTTGAATATAAACTAGCATACTATCTGAACGTTAGGCAACATAGCTGATTTTGTTGCCCTACTGTATAACAAAAAAGGCCATTTACTTTGTACACACGGAGAGCTAACAACTATAAAATCTAATCTTAATTCATCTCCATCTGAAAGGGTAAGGTGTCACGGCAGTAAAAATACAAAGGAATGGATTTTATTTCAAGGTATATATAAATCTTGTTCTATTTTGAAGCTTGTCTATCCGCAAAATGCAAGACCTTTGCATATACCTAGTTTATGCTAGATTGAAATCCATGTACATGGTAAGAGTGTTTGACCGCAACAGCGTTCTAAACAATATGGAACCCATTATGCTAGTCTCAATCTAGCCTTCGTACAAAGCTAAAACATCAACACATTGAAACCATTAGTTCATTCGGTACATGATTCTGAACCCCCAAAGTTGAAATTTTTTGTCATCATGCCTTATTTTTTACGTTTTCTTCCGATGAGTTTTTTACTTTAAAGCGTGAAAGTGCCTACCGCCCTATATCACCGGTCCCTACCACTCTAGAACGATGAACATACTATAAGGCCTATACAGGAAATAATCACATTTGACTAAGAGGCAAAATCTAAAATCGAGGAATAATATTAGTTACTCAGTTTCCATACATGTTTGGAATCCGCTTTTTGTGTATTTTGGTGATTTCAGGATTTGTTAAATGGTAGATAGAAGTTGTTTGATCATGAATTCATGAGTAATAAAGGGTGAAAGCGCACATCCGGCCAATTATAAGTTCAGTACATGATTTTCATTTTTTTTTCATACTGGGATGTGTCAAAAATTATCGTCGAGATTTTTTATTTTTTACGTTTTTTCCTAATGCTCTTTTTACGTTAAATTCATGAACGTAATAGTATTTGCGTAGATGTCCTTTCCACCCTGCTTACTCCCCTAAAGTAAGTCTCCGTTCTACCTAGCATTCTAAAAAAACAGGAAAATAGAAACTTTAATATAAAATAATCGGTATACTTTATTGGTGTTAGAATGATTAATGCGTGATGTTTTTAGTGTTCGTACAGTAACTTGTCCGTGCGTAAACTGCGATGGTTAGTGAATTACTTAAGTTTTGCAGTAAAAAGCACAGGTTATTAAGTGAGGTAGCGCAATCTTTCAAACCTGTTGTGTTACACGTTGGTGCACTTTATACCTCCTAAACCCTCTCTAAGTACTTTTTGAATGATTGTATAAACTTTTGTATCAAAGTGTCAGTAGGTTTAACGGGCGCAACTCTACGTCTCAACTCCCGTACGAAGAAAATGAAAGTATCATGTACAGACGCCATGCAGCACATCAAGCTACACCAACCTGTCAAGTTTTCCCAATGGAATAAGAACCTTATTCGATTTGTAATAAAGTTGAAAATCTATCATAGCAATTTGACACATTGGGGTAGCTTGATGTGTCTGTACATTAGAATAAATTAAGTTAATTTATGTATTAAACTTTTTTTAAACATTTGTTTTCAAGAGTACTTAAGAGTTGAATCTAAAACACCTTCTTGCATCGCTTGTGTTATTCTTCAATTGAAATACAAAAATAAATAAATAACCATTATCCGAATCTATGGAAGGTCGATCTTCGAGGCTAGAGTGAATAGGCTCTTAATAAACTAGTGCGCTTCACCATCACTGATTGCATCACTGCTTACCATCAGGTGGGTTTGCAGTCAAGCACTGGTTTATAATATTAAAAAAAAAAAAACTCCTATTGTATGCTGTCAGACCCGTGTTTAACGCAAGATATGAAAAGTGCCATAATTTTCTCACAAAGAAAAATGAGCCAATCCCAATCACTA
Source organism: Euplexia lucipara (assembly GCA_921972225.1). Lineage (NCBI taxonomy): Eukaryota > Metazoa > Arthropoda > Insecta > Lepidoptera > Noctuidae > Euplexia > Euplexia lucipara. Next base: position 8,206,506 of record OV179143.1, on the reverse strand, counting down.
CCTACATACTACAAAGCTTATTGCAAAACAAATTTTAAATTGTGTAGTAACTTTAGTAAGCGACAGTAATGATAGGCTTATTGTCTTTAACGGGCTGACTCAAAGAGTACGCTAGGCGTCAAATAGCCCATAATGCGTAGCGGTATTCATACAGTAAAGCCGTCACGAGCGAGCGCGCACCGCGGTCGTGTGTGCTACGCCTAACAATGCATTATCACGGTGAACACGGCGGCTAATTAGAAATTAAACAAGTATGTCTTTACCGGAATCAATTGACATGTTAATTCACTTGGATTAATTTATTTCAATGCTGCTCACACTCATTACTCGCGTGGTTTTGTAAATACAAATTAGCTGCATCAATGCTATTTAGAAATATTAGTTTTGCAGTTATATTTCAATTTTGTTTACAAAATAGTTAATCGATCTTCCTTGCCCCAGTTAACATGATAATGTTACGCATAATTGCATTCCAACAAGGACGACTATACAAAACGTTTTTATAAATAAGCTTCAAGTTAAACTAACAGTAACAAGGTTAATGTAACAAAACATTACGCCTGTATTTCTTGAAGGGTAAGGCAGAAGTCTACCTATAGGACACCCACATTTTACCAGTTATGTTTAAAGTCTATTGCCATAAACACGAATGTAGTCTACGGTGTTACTGCGAAATCTGAAATGGATTAGCCCTGAAAAACTTTGTCCAACCTGGTAACCGAAGCCGAGGTTAATAATTCTGGATAAAAATCTAATAACCAATCTCAATACAATCACGATTCAATGAGTAACAGTTATTGCGCACACATGTAATATCGTGGTGACGTTACGCGATGTTGGCGCCAACGTTTGTCACAGAGGGGGTTGGCATATGATTACCGTGCACTGATTGATATTCACGGAGCTATTAGAGCATTGAACTGCGACATGTACAATTAGCATTTCGCTTGACCGTTAGTGGTTATAAGTACTTATATAGTAATGTGGGCCACATAACTCTAAGTCGAAATTAATTAATTTAATTTAGTCACGAATTAGAACTTTTTAAAAGTCCTTAATTACAAAGACCTGAGAAGAATCAGTGACCTAGTCTTCGTCTTAGCGTGTGATTGGTAACTAACCTAGTGCCAGAGTTTGTGCGATCAAGAAATATCTCTCAGGCTCCTACCTCACGATGTTTTCTTTCGCCGTTCTTAAAGCAAGTGATTATTATACATTAATATCTGATTATGACCTAGTACTATAATGAAAATACTACACCAGGCCAGCTCAAGGTCAAAATGTTACCACCAGCGTGCGGTTGACTGTACATACCTAATAGTAGCGTTTCACGAGAAATCGATGCACGGTCAACGACTTTACGCAAATACGTATTTATTGCTAGTTCAACGTAAACTAGAGAAATCCATCAGACTATAATTAATAGCGGGATTGTTTATAAACAGTGAAGATGTTTATTTATAAACAAATATGCTGCTACTATTTCTATGTTCTATTTATTTTCACTGCAATTGAAAGGAATCTATAAGTGCAGCTGTACAATGTAAATGTGTTTAGAATGTGTAGTATTTAAGATGAAAATGTTACACTGTAGCCGAAGGCCTTCTGTAGAGTCTGCCTACCCCTATGGGAAAGAACGTTAGTGTATAATATGTATGAAAATATTGAACGCCCGCCTCAAATGCGCCCGCCCATACTCGTAGTAGATGCGAGAAAGCTGTCAAATTAAAAGTGACACCGTCTAACAATAACAATACTATTTACGCATTCCATCAGAGATCATTACATAAACAAAATCGAACATTACTCCGTGATTATCGTCGATGAACATTGAAGCACATAAGAATGTTAAAAACAAACAACCAGCATTCTATTATATAGGTATCTGGTTACCCAACACTCCGTGATAACACAGTACTTGGAAAACAAAACAACATAAACTTTTTGTTTGTTATGAAACTAAGGCACACTGGGTAGTTATAAACCGTCAGCTCGTAGGTTTATTGGCGTGTGCAGTTGACACTGCAAGGCTGCGCGTAAGACTGAGCCGCTCCACCAGATGAGGCTCACCACCGTTGCACCACCTCGCATTGTCAACACAACCGTGGAAACCCGCTAACTACACTTTTACGCAATCTATTATACATAGAAGACACTAGATCATTTTGAACGCGATTATTATTGCTCAGTGCACGAATTAAATGGTAACACAACAATAGTTTCGGTCTGAATGTTTAAGTATGAAGAAAATAAGGTGGGAACTGGATGTGAGTATAGTAGACGTATCTGGTGAGTACTGCACTAGATGAGAGCTTGGATGCAATACGTTTGGCGACTGCAAATGAGGTCTTACAAAAATCAACTTAGAAGAAAAATGACACGTACTTTTCAATCACAATTGAGAGATAAATCACCTAATCTTAAATGAAAAGCGGTTATTTAAATACTAATCAAATTAATAAGATCAGTTCTAAAAACACAAAAGCCTCCTTTATAATTGGTTTGCTGAAAACACAAGATACTCAATCACACATGCAAACTTTTCAGGGTCAATAAAACAATTCCACAAAATGACATTCAGTTAATTATTCACGATTATGTTTTCAGAAATACAGAACATAACACTACATTATGTTACAACAATAATTACAAGCAAAAACTGTTCTAAACAATTCAAAAGACGCCAATTCTCAGAAGATATGTGCCAGTTCCCATGGGGAGCGCGACTGTGTCCATTGCACAAGGCTTCCGCCCGAACAATCCATGAAAGAGCATTTCATTCCGCAAAAACACGACGTTTATTCACAAAGGTGAATTTAACTACACCTTTCACAAGGTGGAAGGGATTTATCATTTTGTCTCGTAAGAAGATTCTTGGTCTCCAGAATCATGTACCTTGCCTACTCATGGTTTGTTTATCGACATCCCTTCCACCCTATACACATCACTGTCACATTATATTGTTTTTGTGGTAAAATTCTTGAATATTAAACCAGCAGTGTCGTCACTCAGTCCCCGCGGACGTGCTTAAATGTGCAAACAATAACAAAAACAAAGTCACACATTCGTCAAAGTGCAAGTTGAGTGGTGAATGGTGAATTGTGAACGGTTCAACAATTTGCATTCGTGCGGGTGAATTGTGATTTTATTTCGTAGCTAATGTCTATGATTGGAATGTAATGCGTACACAATAGCGAAATTGCTTTCATTGTATTGTTTGTAATATGAAGTTTTTGAACTACAGTAGGTACGAGAGCATAATAATATGGTTTTGGAGATTGAAAATGATTGAAATGTGTGTGAATGACTCACCCATTTTAAGCTGAAACTGATTTGATTACTTACTTTTTGTCCAATTAAAACAAATCATTCACTGCTGAAATTAACAATTTATGGTCACATTATTCACTGATAAGGATATTTTCAATAAAATCTCTGCAATGTTGTTCAATATAATGTTTAAATATTGTGGGTTCGCTCATACAGTGAAGTGGAAACGCGTGTGAGTAAGTTAATAGTCGCACGCGCAGACACAGAGCGCGCGCTGTTACAAATGAATAAAACAACACTTGTGTAACCATAAACACAGACAAAAAGCTTAATTAGTTTTACCAATCAATTTTTGTTTAAAGAATTACATCATTAATTTATTTTAGTATTTATTCTGCCATTTAAGTCATTAGATAAACAATACACTATGCGGATCTCTTATTCACTAATTATAACTAATATGAGATTTTTTAGAAGCTTCAGAAAATAGTATTAGGTATTTGATTGCAACTTTTTTCTTTCAACATGCAATTTGAACCAAAACACAATGCGACACAAACCCAGTGGTGTAAACATTTAACAGCTAAAAACTATTCAGAAAATGTAAGGCGCAGCACAGGTTTGCATAATTGCTTGCAAATGGCACATAATTTCACAGAAGTACATACTACAATACTATGTTCTTTGATTTCAACAAGCATTCAAGATTCACGCATGCGCTGTGAGTGTGCTTTGGAAGTTACTGCACTCGTCTAACAAAAGACATCAACGCGTTGCGTTTACGTCACCTTTTGGCTACAATACCGAATGCTTCAAGTCTACAATAAGTATTTGCCTTCGTTTGTTGTATATATTACGTTAGGAATATTGTTATGTTATGGTTTATTGTTTTAGGTTGTTTTTTTTTTAATTAATGTCTTCTAAAATAATATAGGTGTAATAAATATATATGTTTCTACTTTTAAAAAAAATATAACAAATTAATCCAGATAAAATAAAAATGCAAAGTCTTTGAGCTAAAAGTTTCACAACAAAATCAAGAAAATTACTTTTGTTAGGCAATTTTCTCTAGGAATTCCTGTGTTCGTAATTGTGCCTTATTATTGACAATAAATACCTTAATAACTCTTTATAGGCACTAAACTAACGCGCAGTCAAGCCTATGCCAATCAAATGTGAAAAACAAAATGACCTTTAAATCGCAAGCCTAAGTTTTACGACCCTTGGAAATAGTAACGCAATCAGTTTCAACTAAAATATACCGCTTAGAACTATTGTCTATATGTCTCACACAAAAACGTGGATAATGCTATCTGATCTGAAGCAATTAATTGCTATTTTAATTATGTTTTACACCTTTGAAACACCTAGGTATTTTCTAAATGAAGAATGATTTGTGTAACTGTGGTTGCGAGATCGTCTATTCAATTTTGTAACAATAAATTAATGTAAATTTTTATCACATCGCAGGATCTAACGTGGTCTTCAATTACAGTATTAATAAATACATAGATTTATGGAAAACCTTACGTCATTTTTGGATTGGGCTAGGCAGAAAGGATAGAACGCGACATGCTTCGATCCTGCCATAATCCCTTTGATTTCTTTTAGTTTATTTAAATCATAATTTTTGACATTGTAATTAATATTTTAGGTTATTAGTATTTTGAAATTATAATTATTTCTTTGACATCGGAGCATATTTTTGCCATTACTTATTATTTTTTTATTATGAATGTATCTTTTTGACATAATATTAATTAATTAATAATCTGACATTACAAATAATATTCTGAAATCTCAATTTGCTATAATTCTTGTAATGTGTCTTTAATATTTCTACACCAGTACCTAATGGTAGAATGTGTGATGCAATATTTAATTTAAGATCTAAATGTACCGCATACTTCGAAATAAATATATCTTTATACCATATGTCTAAAAGGCGATTCCCGTAATTTTAGAAACGCTCGTAATCAAATCGCAATCTCAATCTGTCGAAAATACGTCCAAATTTGAAAATATTACAAATTTACATTTTTCGCTGCGTTTTTAATTACGAGAACTGACCTTCTGGTCATCTTTCAAAAGAACATCTCTAATAAGGTCAGTGTACGTCCGTCTATGGCATTCCCAGCGTTTTCACTATTATCTGTCTTTGAAATATCTTTTGATAGATGCGTTTCATTCTTCATCTCAGAGCAACGAGAATTTATTAGTGATTCTGGTTAAGTAAATCATAAGAAATGTTTGTTTAAACACTTTATTATATTGTATTCAACAAATAAATACTTATATGTATAAAACTAGCTTAAACATTGTGGATTAATATTAAAAGCTGCACGGGTTCGAAGGATCAGCTAAGTTTGTCGAGATCGTTCAATTGATATTTACCATTAATCAAATTTCCGAGGGTTGAAAGGAGCCCTTTAAGCCTCGGAAATTTTACGAGTGTTAGAACCCCCAAAAACCTGACATCCAGTCTAAAGGGTGTCGTACCGTGATACCCAGTCATTGGGTTGTGGTTGTAAGGTTAAGCAGATAATGAAATGCATCAGCAAAAAATTGAGAATTAATAATGTGATAATTTTGTTATTTCATCAATTTTGTCGTAATACATTCACAAAAAGAAATTTAATATCCGCGTCAACAGTAGCGTATTACCGGTTCCTATTGAAAAAGTTGCTCCGATACATCATAGTGTAGGTTGATGTAGGCTACACAAAATCCGTATATCTCTTAAATTGATAGTTAATGTGGTGCATGCAAGGACGCATTTAACATCATATTTATTAACACCATATACGAGTATTGATACATTGATTATTGTAGTCCACGCCTTCCCATTTAATTTTGCAAAAAATGGTAATGGTGTCTGGGTGTAATATATATATACCTAATATGAATGTATTTAGAAATATATAAGTATGTTTATCAGCTGTTTAGTACCCATAACACAAGCTCTCAAGCTTACTTTAGGACTAAATGGCGTTGTGTGAAAAGTTGTGGATATTTATTTATTTATCTCCAAGGTATAAATCTTCTAAAGTACATGATAACAATAATACATAATCTTCTTTGGTAGTCAACATTTATCTTCCAATATTGAGACGCAACAGTGTGCTTTCCTGCCAGATTCGGAACATCTACCTGTGGACAATACAAGTAATTGTTTCGTGCGGGAATCGAATCTGCAACCCGTAGCGCAGCAGCCGATTACCTAGCCTCTAGGCCAACCATAAAATGAACCGGAAGATTGAGATTAAATTTATTTGAACCTTTAAAGTCCATAATCTCAGCGTGATCGCTCAGTCAACTCACATATTTCTAATATAAATAAAAGAAGATAGAAACGCCCATCCAAATAGTACATAAACCAATATTATGACATCAAACCACCAAATCACACAAAATAATTTGTTTTCCTATTTAATTATAATCAAAACAGATAAATAAGCGGAACAGCCGGTCGTTACGTAAACTAAAATAATTGATTGGAAGATTCTAATGATGAGCTATAAATGTGTGAATTAACTTGGTATTACGTTCGGGGGCTATTAATCTTGCCTCCTCCATACATCACTGGTCTCGAGACAGACGACCGCGCGTTACTTTAGATAAAACCTGGTTTACATGATAGCGGCTTGTCTTGATTCACTGATTGGTTAGTAGCTTTGATTTTACTGACTGGTAATAAATTAAGTTTGACAAAATAGGGGGAGGAGAGTGTAACACAAAACAAATACCTACTCGTAAATAAATGAAATAAATACATTTCACAGCTTTCACAAACGTTCTCTAGTCCCAAGCTAAGCAGAGCTTGTGTTATAATGGAAAGCAGAAGTGGCACTCTTTATCATCATTATTAAATATACCAAAGCTTAACACTGTACGTGATCATGTGTGTAATTTACCTATAATATGTATGTATTTAGAAACATGTAAGTATATTTATGAGTTGTATAGTTCTCATAGCACAAGCTCTACTTAGTTTGGGACTAGATGGCGTTGTGTGAAAATTGAGCTTTTTTTATCTGTTTCGCCATATACAGGGTGTAAAAAGACCCTTAACGTAAACGAAAACACATATTCTACCCATCACTAGGATAGTTTTTTCCTTCTAGAACATACCTGGGTATTCACTGGTTTTGGAGATATTGAAGGTCAAAGTTCAAAATTTTTTTTTTTCAAAATTGTGTTCCAAGTATTATTAGGAAATTTTCTTCCGAACAAACATTATCAAAATTATCGATTTTTCAAAACAAATTACGCATTTGAAGTTACAAAAATACAATGGCTACTAAACAAGCGGGCCGGTCGGGTCAACGACAAAACGCGAGTGACCATACGTTCAGCAGATCGAAAGTTGCGTTGCGTTGTCGCGCTATGCAATGCGCGCAATAAAAAGCATCTCTTTTTTAAAGATGAAAAAAAAAGTATTTTCCCAGCAGAATGCTGGGAAAATACTTTTTTTCGTTAAAGTTGTTAGAATGTGTGGTTATCGGCTATGTGATCGGTCTTTTTACACCCTGTATTGTTGTCCGAACTAAATAAATAAATAATATCATGGTTATTGGAGCATGGTTGGTGGAGCAGCATACGGTTTAACTAAAGGTCAACCCCACCTTTAGTTAAACCGTATGCTGCTCAATGATTGTGTTATACATGAAGCTACTGCCTTAACAACTCAGACCTGGTACCCAGATACTCCTTGGTTAAACTGCTTGTCAGACTTTTTTCTGGCTACACGTGACGACTGTCAAATTACTACAAATGACAGTCCAGAGCAACGGCTCTAAAACGTGTTTTCAATTTCGTTAAAAGCTAAAAAGTGGCAGTGCTGACTAGCCCTTTAATTATTGTTATGTAGCGGGTAAACTGGTGATATTGCGTATCTTTTAAATGTTCTCTGTGCGTTAAATTTAGAACTACAATACACTTTTTTTGATTGATCTGGCCTATAATAAAATTTAAAAGTAATAGTAGCAAAGAAGTTGATTACGGGAAACCTCAGTTCGCACCTACTTTATATAAATATTTCTTTTATATTCTTCGAAAGTTAAAACGTGAAATGTTATATTCAAAATAAAAGTTATATCATACATAAGTAATATATTAAAAGCAAAAAATGAGTGAGTTGGCCTTTGCTCTCGAAAACGGCGCCAAAGTTAAGTACTTCCAGCCGGTCATTACGATCAACTTCTACTTAGCACTATCACACGCGATCATATATTTAAAAACGTTTAAAAGTATACTCTCCACCGTAAACGATGTATTTCGTTCACACTTCGATGTGGAATTTCATGATTATTGACATTTAATGGGTTCGAGAAAAGCATTAAACCGGGCACTTATAATAATTACATGATTTTAATTGTCATGATTTTTAAAGTAGCTTTTAATTCGTGGCAAACAAATAAGGCTGTATTTATAAAAGTGAATATTAAAGACTTCAGAAACTGACTCTTTTGAATTGTTTGTTTACCATGGCAATAAAATTAATGATTGAGCTAGATAACACGTACTCGGAAATTGAAATGCAAATATGGCACTTTAACATTGCACTTCAAATTATTTGTCTACCTAAATTCTTAGGAATATTAGTTTATAATATGTCATTATGTCGCAACGTTTTATGTATCACATTCAACCGATGACACGGAATAGAAAATCTAGAGAGCATAAAATAGGCGACAATGTCAAAAGTCAAATATTCATTACCGTGCCGGACTAGAATGTTGTTGTTACGAAATTTATGTAATCGGAAGCTGCGCGGTAGTTCGCCGGAGGTTTTCACTACAAACACGCGATTATTATATTACTACGAATCAAAATGTCATGCTAATCATATTGTTATTTTTTTGTCATCACCTGTGATTATGTTCGCGTGGCTTCATGCTTATTTATAAGCTTAGTAAGCGGAAGAATGATCAAATCAAATCAAATCAAAACAATTTATTCACATAATACGGGTAAATAGGTGGTTTGTAATATATATGTTGGATCCTCAAATTAACCATTGCTGGTTTGTGAAACTTAACATTATGTACGATGTAAGACGAATCTTAAACTAATTGATTGATTTTTGATTTTTAAAGGTCTTTATTAACAGCATAATACAAAATATAAACAATAAGATCTTATTCTAAATTGTGTATAACCATAAGGCTAACTGGTTCTTAGGTTAACTTACCTTTACGAACATTAAACACTGAGGTTACAATTTACTACGTTACAAAACTACATAAGTTCATAAGAACAAAGAAACAATTAGGAGCACAAAAGTCTTAGCACTGACTATGTTTTGCATACAACTATTGTTTACCTATTAAAGGTAATGAGCTTAACTATCTTAAAGCACAGTTTTAAATAAAATTGCATACATTAAAACATAACGTAATTATCTAAACAACTAATTTAGTGACAACAGTAAAATTAAAAAAAACTATCAACTCAGTGGGTAGAAGGATATAAATCAAGATTTTGCATTGAATAGATTCCTGTTATGGCCGAGTGAGGGCAGCACGGCCGGTCCGGTGGTGGGTAGCCATTGTTATTCATTCAAGAAATAGTGATGTGGTAAACGATATCGACTACGAGATGTTGAGAACATTAAATTATTTGATCTACTTATACCTATGGATGAGACTAACGGATTATGATGCTTAGGATTTTTAAATAAATAGAATTTACGTGCTGATTTTAAAATAAAATTTTTAATAAATGGGAATTTAATTTGATCATGTATTCGTTTTATGTTGGTTCGAAACGGAGTGTTAAATGCAATTTTGATTGCCTTATTTTGGACGACTTGTAACTTATTGTAGTTGCTATCAGTCACACTACTCCAGACTGGGGCGGCATATGTTAAACATGGTCGAATGAGGGTTGCATAGATGCGTAATTTAGTGACAGGACTTAATTTAGATTTTCTATTTAGAATAGATTTTAGTGCATTCATGGCCTTCAGACCCTTCACGCGTAGCGCATCAGTGTTTTCATTCCAGTTGATTTTGCTATCTAACACAACTCCGAGATATTTCACCGAACGGCTCCAGGGTAAAGAATAGTTTTTAAATTTAATACGCCTGACAGGTAGCGACCTTTTACGTGTAAAAAGAATCACTTCTGTTTTATTGGAGTTTAACTTTAGTTTCCATCTAGTGAAGAACATGTCCAGAAGACTTAGTGAAAGCTGTAGCCGCCCAATGATTAAGTCAATGTCCTCCGAAGATGTATATGAGGCAGTATCATCAGCATATATTGCAAGATGAGTTCTGGGTTGCTTAGGTATGTCTTAAACTAATTACTTTATTTATTACACTACTACATATTTTTTTATTTGTTAGTCTAAGGTCGTCATTATTATTGTAAAAGCATTTATTGACAAGCCAGGTGTAGAATTTTTTTCGGAACAATGTAAGAGGAAGGTCTCTAATTTCGCTAGGTAATTTTGTTATGTTTATCGAATTATGTCAAATATTTACTGTGCTTGCGTGCTTTCGTTTGCTTTTAAGTAAGAAGAACTTGAATGTACCTATACAGCGCGATTAGGAATCATTATATTCATTAATGAAATTCAATTATTTGCTAGATGCTAGTAAGCACACTCCAATATTCATCATTATATGGCTACCGACATTCTAATTTCATTCTCTATCTGTCAAAAAAACGTCTAATTTCCCTACATGTTTGACAAGTTTTTGACAGTGATGATCGCTGTGATGGGTTAGTAGATACGTAATTCGAAGTTCAACGTACCGGTATATGGGAATTGCCTTTCTGGTGTAGGCGTTGTCTATCTGTTCTGGTGAATGTCTGTCCCTGCAACTACCATACCTCCAACTACCACTAATTATTGAGTATATTGCGAAGCTAAATGCTTTAGACGTTTGTCATAGACTGTGAAGTATGGTTCCTGTCTATTGATATGTAAATCTTGCAGTAAACATGGTATAGTATTATTAGACACATTCTTTAATGCGGAAAGCCATGAATGTCTGTAGGTGTTAATTATTGCCACGATGTCATAACCATAAACGATGCATGCATAATAAATACAATATTTTCTATAAATTTAAAGAATTATCGTGTTTTTTTAATAATGGCGTATTTTGGTGTTTACAAGAAGTTAAGTGTCAGGTAAAATAAGATTATATACATAACAAATAATCAAGCATGCACGAAATGTTCACAGTATAAAAAATCAATACAGCGAAGTGCAAGTTAAATTTGTCTCTGTCGAAAAATTCTAAACTAATATATTTCCCCGAATTCCCACTTGTTATTTATAGATATGAGAACCAAAACGGCTGTAAAATATGGCAAACAATTTAATACGCAACAGAAAGCTAATTACAGGTTCTCACGTGTTGAAACAGAATAGGGTACAGAAATCTTAGGATCACTAATCGATAGCACGATAAATAACAGAAATAAAAGAAATGAGAAAAGATACAATAAGCACTAACCACTAACCCCCCCCCCCCCCCCATTTAGTCTCTCATTCAATAAAAAATAAATAAAAAGCATTCTGTCACTTGCAATGTAAGTAGATAAGTTTGTTTATGTATAGTATAGGTACCCTATGCCAATAATTTTAATTATTAGCGCTAATATTTATGGAAACAGACAGACGATGTGTTACAATTTTTTTGTCATTTTGATACGGAAAAAACGAGTGTCATCTTTGCTTTAGACAATAATTACTACTTAGCATTCAAGTATTAGGTAGTAAAAGATTATAAGTAGATGGAAATATTATTCTGGAATGTCACTTTTAGTCAAATACAATTATAATGTCACACACTTTATTACAATTATAAAAAAACCTACTGGTCAAAAGTTGAAGATAAGCGGAAGAGAGGGAGATAGATGTGACGGTATATAACTGCGTATTCTTTTATATCTATAACTAATTAAGTGACCACGTAGGTCATCTACGGCCATATTTACGTCACACAACGTAGTAAGACTCACAACGTACTCAAATCGTAAACAAAATACTTTTGTACTTTGATCAATTTGTTATCAGAGCAACCGTCAATCACACGTCATATAAATACACTCGCAAATAAATAACAAAATATTACCTAAGGTCACACTGCACACAGAGGACGACGTAACCATAAAATTTGATAAATGACTTACAACTTTTACATCATGACTTTGACTTTGAAACCTTATTTATTAAAACTACGACCCCGCAGAACCACTTTAGAGACATCAGACATCAATTAGTATTATCGATGACTGAATAAATGGGGGTTTAATCGTTCAATCTCGATAGTTCGACGACAAGCCACGAGCTGTGAGAACCTGTATCATAGTACGTTACGACAATAGCACCCTATCATCCCGCGACCTTTGTCTGGCATTTGTGCTACACTCGAAATTCTTTAGTTAAGCTTGAACTTTGTGTACCTGACAAAAATACGAATGCTGTCCGCATTGTTGAGGAGTCGATTCCTGACATACGATATAGATAAATATCTAAATTATGGGGTTTATATTACCTGCGCTATTGGCACGAGGTAAACCAGTCCTCAAGTTTATATGCATCTTTACAACGTTCATGTTGGGAAATCGGTGTGTCGTGAAATAGGTTTATACAAACAAAGTATTTTTGGAATTAAATCTTTTACTATAATAACTTCCTGTAACCTGAGAGTGAAATCAAAATGAGAGTCATTTCATGTCTCATCGGCGAAAACTATTTGATTCGACCACGACTTACCGCAGTAATGAAGTTAAGTAATTATTACAAAGTATAGAGTGTAGAACATCGAGGTAGTTTTATTTAAATATAACTACAGAAGAATGAAGTGACATAATGCTGAGTTTTTTTTGTGTTTTATTGCTCTCTATTCAAGACTTTTCGCGCATATTCCATCGCTGGTATAAAAATGATATTTCTGGATGATCTTGTAAAATAGGGACTGTCTCGAGATTAAGAAACCCTACGAACAATCTCATCTTAACAACAATCTAATGCCAAAAACTTGTTAAAAATGTAGGGAAATTAGACGTATTTTTGGCAGTTTGACACTGAGATTAGAATTTGAACGTTCCTTAAAAATATGGGAATTGTCCCCCTAGATCTGTTGCCAGTACTATGTAATAAGCAAACGACATTTTTGAAGAACATCACAAATAAATCATATGCAGTTATAGGCTAGTATAGTTACATAAAATAAAAAAAATTACAGTCGTCCGATTTAGTAAAACTCACCGCGTAAAAACTTAAGTGAAATGAACTGTCAATGCCTAGCAATATATGGAATAGGACAGCGTAATTCGTAAATTCGATACTTACAATATAGCACTGGTGGTTCTCGAAATAGTTACATTTGTCGCAGTCGTCGCAATCATTTTATTCATACCACAACATCTACAATCCCGATGGCGGTTAATGTCAATTACAAAACCCTACATTGACATTAAATTAAGTAGGTATTGCATCCATTCAAAATATGTGAATCGAACAAAAAGATGGTACGAAATTGCTCGAAGACGTGCAATCCATTTCGAAAAAGCATCAAAGCTGTGTTGTATATTTTTTATTTTACTTTTTTGTTGGCAATAGTAACTCTGGCGTTTGATTTCTTCACAGTCACGCTACATTTGATGCACCAACCAAACTTATTTCTCGGTCATTTATCTAAATCAGGCAAGAACGACAACGACCTCTAATCCTGACTAATAAATAGATAAAGTAATAAATTGGAGCTATTCTTTATACCAAGCTTTTATTTAACCCACCATGTTCTTTTACTATGTGTGGGGCATATCTTGCAGCTGAATAGTTTTCCTGACCGATTGAGCTGAAGCTTTGTAAAGGTTAACATATGGTTTGGAAGACAATAAATAAATATTCCACAACTTTTCACACAACGCCATTTAGTCCCAAGTTAAGCTTGAGAGCTTGTGTTATGGGTACTAAACAGCTGATACACATACTTATATATTTCTAAATACATACATATTTTAGATAAACTACACCCAGACACAGAACAAATGGTCGTGTTCAACACACAAACATTTGTCCTGGGTGGGAATCGAACCCACGACTTCCGGTATAGCAGTCAGGATCACTAACTACTAGACCAACAGTTCAGACAAAAAAAAATACTTTGTTTGTATTTATTTTGCAGTTTTCTACGATATCTATTAAACAAATCTTTGAGGCCATTCCCATATTTTCAAGAACTTTTGTAGTTTAATCTCGGTGTCGATCTGTCTGTCTGCCATGTAATATTTCTGCATTTTCGACCAATTTTTAACTTTGGCTGTCGCTGACGCCTTTAAATTATGAGAACAGAGAATAGGCCTCCCGATATAAGTTTTAAAAGATAATGCAGGGTAGTCTACTTCCCATATCAGTACGCTACCATTTTGAATTCGCGGCAGCTATCCACTCCGGGTGCTCATACCTACCACTCTGTTTTTATCTTCGGTCACGACAAACAGATCCCATTTGCATGAATGGAATGGACAAAGAGTCGTGATTTACAATATAAATGAGAGCAAAGCATCATGGCACGGGAGGTCAACTTGTTATAACATCCGGCTAGCACTGACACAGGCAATATTACCAATATACATAAATAACAGGCATTTATAAACCCTATATAACAGCCAGTATTAAATCTGACGTCCAAGGATTACGTCAACATCATAAAAAAGTAATTAAAAAACCGAAGCAGAATTATTTGACCTACGAAGAAGGCTAAATTGCATTATTTCCCGAAAGTAGATATTGATTTTATTATCTGAAATAAATAAAAGCATTAAATGTATGACCTAATGTGACCTTAACTGAATCGATGAGGTAATTGTTCTTAATACAGACATCGTTAACATACAAAATAGAAACCCTGTACCTACTTACAATAGACTTTAATTGCTTACAATGGACGTAAAGTTATATAACTTATTCGTAATAATATGCAATGCAAGAATCCTTGAAGTATCACAACTCTTTCGGAGTTCTATGTAAAAGCTTTTATACAATTATTTCAAGGTACGATGTGGGCACTTGTGGGATGCACAAAAAGAAGCGACACGGACATTATAGTACTGGGTGTAAAATGTTTGCTGGATACATGTATACACACATATTTTGCGAATTATTCACGCTGGCACTCAAGGCTCCAACAATCAGAGGATTAACCTTCACGTGCCCATAACTGCCAATATTTTAGATGACAGTATAATAGCTGGCACCGGTTGCCATATGCATGTTGCCACGCGACAGCAATTGTTGCCAATTCTATAGGTAATATTATCATAGGTACCTTCTTACATAAATGTTACAAAACAATCTTTAAATACATAACAAGGAATTGTCTTGTCTCGATTTGAAATAAGGACTAATTGTTGTTAGGGAGACCTTCGATATTTTCAAGTTAATTGCTTAAATGTATAGAACTACTTAGATAAAATAATCATCTTCAAAACGAATGAGTAATAACGCTGTGTGTAGTCTTGCTATTAAACAATTATAGGACACTTAGGTAATAAATTACAGTGATTGCCATATACTAATGCAAGGTTTATGAATATCCTGGCCAGGGCTTCCATGCAGTCAGAACTTCT
Source organism: Euplexia lucipara (assembly GCA_921972225.1). NCBI lineage: Eukaryota > Metazoa > Arthropoda > Insecta > Lepidoptera > Noctuidae > Euplexia > Euplexia lucipara. The sequence goes on along the minus strand of OV179143.1, from coordinate 8,190,639 downwards.
TTAGATGACTCCTACAAATCCATAGTATGACAGATGTCTACTTTTCATTCTTCTCAAAAAATCTACCTAAGAATCTAACTATACAACTTGATACGTGATTCTGAATCCCCAACGATGTAATTTTTCGTCGGTTTTTCCGAATATTTACGTTTACACTAATGTTAAATTTAACTTTAATCTGTACGTTATCATTAATGGTGTCTAAAAACCCCAACAAGTTTAAAATAATAGAAATGCATAATTTGTTTCTTTTTTTTAATATTATCAAGTTGCACCCTGTATTTACATACAGACTTCTTCTTGGCTTGTAATATACATATATTAAGTAGGCCCAAAACTTAATAATTAGCTAACCTATTTCCAAAGCTGTAAATATATAATTTGCAATTAATTAAATGCGCACTGTTAAATGCACCCACTAAAGAGACGCGACAAAGCAAATAAAATCGTAATAGGTACGTAAAATGCGTGAGGCGTACACAGTAGTAACAAACATACTTATCACTAACAGAAAATCTTACAGAACAACTTAAGTTAAAAGTTTATACGTGTATTTTATTCCCTTACACCGTGTTACACAATCAATTAAAATAACAACGTTGACGTTTTTACGCTCCTGCGCAGTTTGCGGCATCTCTGTATAGTTGCGCAAATGTTTGGGCCATGACACGACACAGGTGATCCTACAACCGCGCTACTATATGAACAACCAAAAAAGATGTTGTTTAAACATGACATCTGCAACAGCAGCTGTTAATAAGTCACATAAACAACAGCATAAAAGCTTCTGGGCATAACTTATTTTACTTAATATTCGTGACATTGGTTTTAATTGTTGACAGCCGCGCCCGTATCGAAATTTCGATAACCTTAATTTAAATAAAACAATAAGTTCCTACATTTCATGCAGCTGAAGGTAGTTCGACAACCTCTGTCGCTTGCATACCTGAACCACGGTGGTTGCTACAGAGCTTTCACTATATTTTTTTGTTATTTATTGTTTAACTAGAACTTCGCTCTTTAAATAACATTCCCTCGATCCCTTCGTGGTATTAAAATAAAAACATTACCTATGATACTCGGTGATAATACTCGTAGTATAGGTAATGCTTACGCTTGCTTTTCAACGGCGGAAGAATTTTTAAAATCTGCTCAGTAGTTTTTCAGTTGAATCCCCTATAAACAAACAAATCTTTCCTCTTCATAATATTAGGATAGATATATATATAGAAGTATAGATCACGCTAATCTTTAAAAGTACCACCTCTTTTTCCGTTTCCTCAATGTTGAGGGTAATGACAAACCTCCTTGCAGTTATAGTTAACCTTGTGTATCACTCGGCGCCATCTATTCCTATCGGCCGACAAATGTGGAGGGCGTTGTGGACAGTTCTACAACCATTTAATATATCCCAATACATTTCTTGAGAAAGGTTATAGGTCAAAAAAACGCGACGAGTACGACGAGGGATTGGTTAAACCACGGGACGCAAATAGTCGACTAAAAATTAAACTTTATACGTATTTTGTAAACTTGTAAAACAATATTCTTGCACTGATCTAAGTGTTTTGTTTTGTCTGATTGTAAAACCACAACAGTACGCATTCATATGCCAATTGCCTTCAACTCAGACGTGAGTTAAGAGCAATGAGACACCTCCAAAATGCATAAAGTACAACATACTATTAAAGCGAATCTGCATCATTAATAACGATGAGACATAAGACATCTCGTACACGATCACATTAAGACGAGATTGCACTGTTTTTTTTAATCCTCTGGAAATCTAGTCAAAATGAAAATGTTGTTCAAAAACTGGCATATACATTGAACATACGATTATGAGATGTGTGAAGATCGAAAGGTGCTTTATGAAAATTAGCTCTATGGTAAAAAAAGAAAAAAGATGACAATAAATTATTTTTTAATATAGTTGGTTAAAGGCTAGTTAGATGATGCTACTTACACTTCAAATCGATCAAATTTACTAACCTGCCTCATGGTTTTCAGAGACAGTGTATTTTACGAACGTTCAATAATTATTGTACCTACACAGCACACGATTCGATGTGACCTACAACCCACAGGTCAAAGGGTGCACCTTATTAGAATCCCTATTCAATGCCCATTGAAACTGTGTTCGATTGTGTGAAGATTAAAGTTTAATTTCATTTGTGTTGACTCTTTTGTCTGCTATTATACGATTCAAACAAGGTGAAATCCTTGAGCATAATATGCTATATAACTGAATTGTTCTGTCTAATATTTCTTGTATTTACCTACTGCAGGCAGTTAGATGTTTAGATAGCTCTTCAAAAACGCTGTAAAGTCACTTGGCCGATTTGACGTACTATTTGAATAATATATCAGTAAGCTTTGCAAGAATACATAGACACTAGGTGTCTGCATCCTAATTGTGGTATTGCATACAGTCATGCAATATCGCTATTTGGCTTCACACAGTTCAACACCATTCTATTAAAGATACCTTGTTACTAAACATAATCACGGAAGTAATACTCATTATATAATGTAATAGCAAACACTTCGACCTACTTTTAACAACTCATCTTTGTTCGGTGAGATACTTTCGCTGGAACGGGTAAGACATAAATAGATCAGAAGGAACAGTGCAAGTTTGATGATATTGACTTACTTTTAAATTTTCTTTAAATTATGAAATAACATTAGGCAAAGAACTTATAGAACACCCACTTTTTACCAGCTGTGTTTAGGTTCCATAGAAACTATTGCCATCTACTGGACGCATTTCTATAATCTGGACTTCTACTAAGAGATTTCAAATCAATAACGCTTTGCCCAAACTGGAAATCAAACCCAAAATCTCATATTCAGTAGTAGTTAGTCCTTGCAGCCACTAGCACAAAGGGCAGTCAAATGATTAATGTATGTAATAACCAAGATAAATTAAATTTTGCGACACAGATTTGGGTTACTAGATTAGATTATGCGGTTAGTTTGTGTGTCTATTTAAGTGCGAAAACGGAAAACGTGAAGTAAAACAACTTCTGGGCCTAAGTTCGTGTAAAACTTGACTTATCTATTTTAGCATCAATTATTTTAGTTCTGAGTAAATAGATGGCTTAATTTTGTTTGTTTCTACTTACATATAATTATACTACACTGTCTATAGAACTTATAGCTTAATAGTATTATAGTTATATTAATAGTATTATATTATGTTATAGTTCTTACACTTCAAGTTTTTTTCGGAATTAGATGACGATAAGATCTTGGTTTTCGCAGACAGTTGGACTTGAGTACAAGCAAAGGATTAATTATATCCTGAAGATTGAGACCCCTATTGAAGGTTATCCCAATCTCAAACGATTTTTGGAATTTGAAAAATTAAGAATCCGTGTAAAACTAAAGAAAATAGACCTTTACATATTTTCTTACATATATGTATATTCTTATTGCAAAACATCAATAAATGTTGGTATTTAGTTGTATTGGTAATTGTGTAGTCATCCGTGCAGGTATGCGAGTACTCTTAATAGTTGATATGTCGTGTGGTTCGTTGTATAATTGCTAATGCGTGCGTTCTATAATTCAACACGTCTACGAACGTGTCTTTGCAGACTTTTTGCCAATTTACGCCGCTGACATAAGTGTAGGGGTCAATAGTTCACTGACAGATATGTAATTACGCTGATCATTATAACGTGTGAGGGACTTTAAAATAGTTTAGATTTTAAACTTGAGATCAGACGAAAGATCTTCCCAGCAGTGGCGAAGTGTCATATTTCTTGAGAGAGACAAAAAAATATAGTTATTAAAAGAATCGGTCGCTCGGTATTGGTCTTCCTACTACCCTTTATGCCTTTGGTGTAAATAAGAACCTTTAATATATTTGATAATACTAGAGTCTGGCTGCCTTTATTCAAATTCAAAAGGTAAGCCGATGGGAATCAAGTTGTATGGTCACTATGGGTAAATCGTCACTGGTAAACAGTGAGCACAGACACCAGCAATTCATGTATCCCTAACTGTCAAATTATCCATTGAACATGAATTGATTTTGATTAGTGGTGTTCAAAGTTGCTATATGGCAATCACTTGCTTAATGCTTAATGCTATATATGTTAAGCAAGCTTTTTAATATGCTTTATTAAAGCATGCTTTTGTATACGCGTAGGTACTTGACTTAAATCATGCTTTAAAATAATATTACATCGCGTTTATGAATTACGATAAAACAGAACCGTTAAAAATACAATGAACTTTCCTTCATACTTGCCAGGCTTAGGACTGTCTATAATTGAATAAATATTATTAAGAAATAAAATCAGACATTTTCGTCAAAAAATTACAAAACACCAAAATCACACAACAACAAAACATTACCTCACTCAATCAATCGTCCTTACTTACACAATTATAGGTTTATAATTAATCAATATTGCGTGTTCTATCACTGAATTTATTTACACTAAAAAAGTACAAAACAAAATAGCATTTAAGCATCTAAGTATCGTATTTACGTGAGCCGCCCGAGATCGCAAATTCGCACGCGGTGCGTATCTAGCATGCGACAACTGTCCGCCCCGCCCGGTCCCCTGCTTATTCTGCTTATTGCGATTCACGCGACGGACCGTGCGATGTAAAAGCATTAAGCAAATAGCAACTTGTGACAGGCACGATAGCATTTGCTTTATGTTATGTGTATTAAGCACGGTGCTTTATTTTGCTTTATGCTATATTAACCACCACTAATTTTGATGATTATTTTTAACCGACTTTAAAAAAAGGAGGAGGTTCTATGTTCGTGTGTATGTATTTTTTTTTTTTTTGTTTGGTAGATCATACTTTAAAGGTGATCCCCATATAAATTTGATCGACATCAGCTCCGTACTTTGGTTATAATACCAAAATGACTAAAAAAATATAACGTAAAAACTAAAAATTGAAAAATAAAAACTTTTGTGCTAAAAAAAATACAACCGACTTCTGAAAGGTATAAAATAAGTCTAGTTTCGGAAGTCAGTGCCAAATAGTGAATGAAATAAAACCACCAAATCCAGATACGTACCTACTTCCAAAACTTATTAAACTCCTTAAACTTATTTTACACCTTTTAGTGTTTTTTTATGAAGTCTGTTGTATTTTTTTTAATTTAATTTTTCCCGATTGGTGTAGCTTGATATGCTGGCCTCTGTACATCACATATTTGCATAGATATCTAGAAATAAAAGATCTGGTCTTGCTCTTTATTATACATGTTGCCGACTAGTTATGCAAATCTGGGTAGACCGGCTACTTCAGGGTAAATAAGGAAGATTAATAGAATCTACATATAATTACAGGGACTGAGTTACTTAATCACCTTAGTCGTAGTGGCGAGGGCAACCATGGAATAAATAACGGTGTAATAAGAACGCCTGGTTCGTCTAGTGTTCGAAAGTGCTACAACTTAGCATGAGGTACTGGATTTGACTCCCGGGCCGGACAAAGTGCTGCAGTGCTATTCTGCCGCCATAAGGAAAAAAGACGTATCTAACATTATTGACGAAATTGAGTAAAAAGTGTAAAAAAATACTTGTGCATGGCATTTTTTCAACTGTTTTCGATAATGCATCTAACTCAATTTCGACAAAAATGTTAAATACGTCTTTTTTCCATATGGCGGCAGTATTCTGTAAAAAACACCCCGTGATACTGTAGAAGGTGAATTGAGTTGTTATGACATAGTATTGATAGACATTGACAGTTCATTTCACTAAAATTTTCACGCGGTTACTTTTACTGAATCGACCCGCTGTTGAGTTTTTCCATCTAGAATTACTCAGTTGCAGTTCACGCCAGTTTAGTAGCAGCAAGTAGGCGCACTATTGTGGGAGTAGTATTTAGGTTCACCTCTGCCTAACCCTTTAGAGAAACCACGCGTATGTGTAATAAGGAGTGTTTTTTTTTTGCGAACTTAAGATAACATAGTACCTACCTGTAATCATCTCCTAGTGCCTTGACCCGGGGTTCGAACCCGGGATCTCATGCTCAGCAGTCGCGCTTGCGACCTCTACACCAATGAGGCAGTCAAGTCAAAATCAGGCGGGGGATCAGCACATTTTGAACGACAAGATTTAAATAAGATAGTCCCCCAAAACGCCTAACCTCCACCACTTCCTAGTCAAGTTGAGTAAATTGGTTTACTAAGGGTCATTCGATTCATACGGGAAGTCGAGGACAATGGTCGGTACGGCGCGAGCGCATGTCGTTAGTAAAGTTATAAAGTACCTAATGTCGAAATATATTTAACATTTAGTGGAATATGGATAAATTGCTTTACGTATGCTTATAAAAATGTAAAGTGTTTGACGCGAAAAAAAAATAATAAATTTTATTAGCTTCGTAACGGAAAATCTAAAATTTTAATTAAAGTCGGCTTCCAGGCATGGTACGTCTAATATATTACGAATGTGAAAAGTATTATTCCTCTTCAGAGCCCATTGCTTTTTTTTATATTTGAGCCTTAGTATTTTTAATTTTAAAATATTACATTTCGACGTTACGTTTGCGACTAGCATTCGTGTTAGTCGAACTATCTATCCTTTTTAACCTCGGAATACGTAAAACAAACTATCTAGAAGTCTTAAGATAATGTGCAACAAAGTAATTGTATACGATAACTATTGCTATGTTGGATATCGAATGACGTATATGGGATTATTGTCTTCTGCGCGCCGCATGCTCTGACAGTGGTAGTCCGAGAAGGGTCATGAGCTTCCCCTCTCCCTTTCTCATCAGGTATTTTTTAACCCCCGATGCAAAAAGAGGGGTGTTCTAAGTTTGACCGCTATGTGTGTGTGTGTGGTACGATTTAGATACGGTTTTTTTATTTGAAATCAGGGTTTCTTGCGATGGTTCTTAGACAAAATTCACAAAAATCGCTTAAGGCATTTCAATGTTATCAGCTCTTTTGTGTTAGCTGCCGTTGCGATTTTAGTCGTATATGGGTATTAAATATACTTACAAAAAAACCTGTGACTTAAAAAAAGGTAAGTTTAAAAAAAATAAATGAAAAATAAATAAAAAATTCAAAACATATAGTATTTGAGACGTCTGCAGTTAAACAAGTATAAAAAATAGTTAATAATTTAAAAAACCCCCAACGCCAAAAAGTTACCCGACGCGACATACATGACTCAACGATAGGAATATGTTATTTTTAACTTTTTAAATGTGATCCTTACTTTTTTGCTTAACTGCAGGCGTCTCAAATAATATATTTTTAATTTTTTTAATTTATTTTTCATTTATAATTTTTTAAACTTGCATTTTTTAATTTTAAGTCTATATTTGCTATTAATTAGAAGACTTCTATTATATTTTTAAGCAATTAATTGTTATTTGGGGTCGTTCACCGGAAATGAAATCATCAAAAGTGAATCGTTCTGTCGGCGAAACGAATGTTGGAAATGTTTCAGAATCACCTTCCGCAGTCTCACCTTCTCTTCTAAAAAGGGGGACTTATTTGAGTAAATACAAATTTAAATTAAAAAAAAAATAGTAAATTTGTTCATAAAAAATATCTTAATCTGCGATCGCGGATGTGCTCTGATTCTCGATAGATTCTCAAACATTGTAATAAGTGATACACCAGTGAGATCGACGTGCCGCGTGCGCAGGGGTCGGTCGACCCTAGATAACTTTACACATAATATAAACACTGGAATATACCCTTGAATGTATGCAGACTAGGCTTAGAGTTGAGTACAATTGCGTCAGATCGGAAGACGGCCTGTTCACCAATTAACAAGTCAAGCATTTTTTTAGAAGAATTATGTACAAGTTCCTTTTTTGAAGTGAAATCGCTTCTTTAATTTGGGCATTTTTGGGGTAGGATTTAACCACTGAACTCGCGACCTGTTACCTATACAATAACTGAAACTCATTTATATAGATTAGATTATGTATGTAGATTTATTGTATTTATTGTAGGTATTCGAGTTTTCACTTCTGTCTCCACTCCCAAAGTGCCACTGTTTTTTAATGTTGCTACACTAAGAATATCTCGTGTGTCGTAGGTGCGTTTACAAACAACAGACCCGGGACAACCGAAGGTTTAACAAATACATTTAGCAAAATATTTGTTCCGTACGGGAATCGGTCGCGCGTCCCCCAGTGCAGCAGTCAATCCGCTCAACTACTGCACCAACCGTGCTGCCAAACTATAAAATAAGGATTCTTGACATACACCTACACTTTACTATTGAAAGTTAAAGTTCCGCGTTGGCGAGCCTTTTGTTATCCACCAGGCAACACCTTAAACTAGTGATGTCCGTGACGTTGTCCTGACCGGAATATCATCAAAAGGTTTGAGAGATCTTGTCCTACTTGCTTTCGTTTGTTTAAAAACTAATTACCTGGCCATATTACAAATTTTATTTCTATTATAGAAAGAAAATGGCGTATATGGAACCAGCTGTTTGTCAACTGCCAAGTGTATTTCATTTTCAGCCATATTACAAATTCTACTCGTTAAAAATAACACTTGACAGTTGACAAACAGCTGATTCCATATAGGTATGCCATTTTCTTTCTATTGTCGCCTTATCGATTACATTAACAGAAATAGAATTTGTTATATGGCCTGCTGGTGTCAGAGTATAGATATAAAAACAAACACGACGAAATGTCATTTACAACGATAATTTTGTGACACATGCCGCCAAAAAAGATCGTCGTAAATGAAATATCACATCCTTCATGATGTTTACAAAAATATTCCGGGAATAAATTGCATTATGAGAACAAAATATACGAAGTCCTGAAGCAGAGTCCTAGTTATTGTATTGGCGTCATTTTATTCCTGTTATTTATAAATGTATGTCATTTCTGAACGAATAAAATGCATGATGTACTTGTGGCGAAAGAAGATTATTTATTTTAAAGTATATAATACAAGATGTTTCATAAACTCACTACCATGTTTTGCCTTAATGAAAGAAGAAGTGTATTATGACGAAACCTAGAACAAAATTCTAAAGAACATAGTGAATAGTTGTTCGGCATTTCATCAGTGTTTCCCTTTATGTGTGTACTTAATCTTATCCATTTTTGGGATAATATTCTTAAAACAGTACCTATCACGTACCAAATATTAAGTGTGCATATATTTTCGGCATGTTATGTTTCGGCAATGCAGCATATGTGGTGATAATCTTGTAGGTGGATACGGATAATGAAGTACACCTGCCAAAAGTATCAGACAATAGGAGTTATTGTGGAGCCCACGTCGCGGGATGAGTCAGTGGGTCGGCGCAGGCGCAGCGCTGTGGCATCGCGGCCGAGCGAGATTAATGCTCTCACCTTGGCACACTCCCCTAGTCGCTAGCAGCTAATTAACGATACTAAATAAACAATCATTAGTTGCATTAGTGTGATACTCCTCGTGGACGTGTGAATGAATATTTTAACGTCTCATTAATTTATTTCGTTCAACTCTAAGTAGAAACACTGTTTTTATAAGCGAGTGATTATGCGTTCAAAAGTTCAGGGTTGTGATATATTTATATTACACTTTAGGTATCACGTGAAATATAACAATGATTTATAAAAATATCATTTATTAGGATTGTGATATTCAAATCAAATCAAATCATTTTATTCGCATAATATGGGTTTTACAAAAGATGTTTCATTGTTTGTGGTTTCAACATACTCAGCCTATATATAAGCATGCAAAAATTTGTTAACTATTACACATCGTAGATAATGAATTCAAACAATTGAATTTTATTGCAATAATAATATTAAAATAAATTAAATTATAAGTTCTTCATTGAATTTCATGTCATTATGTTTAAATTACTTTACTTTATTTATGACTGGAAAGTTGTATGGACAAACCACACAAGGGAACGGTACACGTATAATCGAGGCAAGCGGTTTGTCTAATCGAATACCAGAAGTTTGAATGCCAACCGTGCCTCGTAAACATTTACCATTCATGTTTCTATTTAAGCAACGTAAAAGGCAGCTACAAACTTATTCAAGCTGCAATCATCCACACATTAGTAGATGCAATGTTCCGGTTTATCAGATTCATTCGGAAATTATTCTTATCGTTCTGATTATAAAAGATTTACAGTATTAAAATTATATTTGCAGTGATCACTGCAATCTCTACCACATTGTACATCACTCAGAACATATTACTCTATGAGCGTTGAAATCATATTAATTATAAGATAAGTTAATGTTGCATGAAATTACACGAATTGGTTTTGCTGCAACAAGATTAACAAATTGTGGAAAATTTTGGTCACATTATCTGCTGGTATCTAAGTGTGTCATACATAATTATGTTCAAATATATGGATTCAAATATACATGTACACCACTTTTTTAAGCTTTATATGGACAGTTTACGAAGAATATAATCATGTGTTTCCCTGGCTAGACTACTCTGAGATAAAACACTAAAACCAAGGGATAGATCTGTCTGTTTACAATTACACTACAATTAGAATTACATTGTAATAGTCAGATGATTTAAGAACTATTTAGGTTAAACTCTGCGGTATTATTCTATAAACACCATCTCGGGAAAATGTAAGTGAAGTGAAGGCGAAAATGTTTGTAATTATGCAAATAACATAAATAAAGCGGTTGCTATATCCCACACAATTTATTTAGCAGCGCGTACGCATCAATGAACGATTGCCTACTAGCTATCCTTTGACATTTAGACGTACAAAATAAATTGGCAATATTTGTTACTAACGTAGGTAAGTGTTGATATTAGGTTTAAATTATCGCTAATGAATCGCTTAAAAAGTTATTTGATAAAAGGTTTTTTATGTGGGTATGACGTCACACGAAGATAATTGGTTGTTTTGGACCTTCATAAAATGTTTGCCACTTTATACTGGGAACGAAATTATCTGTGATATGTTAAGATTTCGAAATATAAAGGCTATAAGCTATCTCAGTCTAATGTATATGCCACTGCAGGGTAAAAGCTTTTCTTGTTAAGAGAAGGCTTGGGCATCATCATTCATCATGTTTAGGTAGGTAGGTAGGTACCTACCTAAACATTATCATACCCAAGTCTCCAGGAATGTTGGAGATATCGATTTTATACTTATTATTGTTTTCCCTTAGTTCTTTAAATGCCCTTTCACCCTTCGTTGTTAAGAAAATAAAAATGTCATTGTTACTTACCGATGTTAGGCGCAATGCGGAGATAGGCATGGTCCAAATAACAAATTGGCTCTACGTCAACTTACTCACACTAAACACAGCAAAAACGAACTACATCTGTTTTACCATCTCGAATCGTTCACAACCGAATAAAGATTTTAGCCTCAAAATACACTCATGTGATAAAGTTTCGAATAATGACTGTAGGTGTCCTGCAATTAGTAAAGTCTTACAAACCAAATATTTGGGCGTCATAATTGACCAAAAATTATCATGGTATGCTCATCTTGAGCATGTTACAGGAAGAGTTAGGAAGTTGGGATGGATATTTAAAACATTACGATATGTCCTCCCCACAAATATTAATAAAAAAGTAGGCCCTCATAGAAATCTCCTTCATGAAGTTTATATGGCACTTGTGCAGTCTGTAATAGTTTACTGTATTCCCATTTGGGGCGGTGCGGCAAAAACTAGATTTATAGATGTAGAACGAGCACAACGAGCGCTAATAAAAATAATGTACTTCAAAAAGATAAGATACCCAACTGAAAGTCTATACCAGATGAGTGGCCTGCTTTCTGTTAGAAAACTATACATCTTTTACACAGTCCTAAAAAAACATAAAACACTTCCTTATAATGCAAACACACTATCAAAGAGACGGAAAGACATAATTGCTCAAATCCCACATACTAAATCAAAATTCGCGGCTATACAATACAACACACGTTCTGCGCAGCTTTATAATAGGGTAAACAAGGAGATATACATATACTCTAAACAACTACATGAATGTAAAAAAATGGTATCAAATTGGATACAACCATTAACATATGATGATACTGAGGCGCTCATGAAACACACAGTTTAACTGAACTAACTCACCCATGTCTCTCTCTCTCTACACACGCACACACACACACACACACACACACACACACACACACACACACACACATGCACACATACATGCACAAACACTCACACACCCACATGCACACATACATGCGCAAACACACACACAACCCCCCCCCCCCCCCATACGCAATCAAGTGTATAATGTAAAAATGTTATGTACCTATACCTAGCTGTGAAAGAGCGGAGTCTCCTAATACAGGCTTTTACATTGCTTAAAAGGAGGCTCCAATCATCAACTTGTTGTTCTGATTTGGTTCTGAAATAAACACATTTTTATTTATTTTTTTATTTTTTTTTTTACTTAATGATAATATTACTTCCTAATGGTGGCAGAATTTTTAACACCGGTTGAAAAGTTTCCGAGTTAATTCTTTACTAACAACCAATCAAATATTTCCTCTTTAGAGTACAGATAGTACCTGCATAGTAATCAAAAGAGATCAAAATATAGGAACTACAAAAGTCTTGTATTCATAGTTAGTTTACACAACTAGTAACAACTACATAGTTTACCCAACAACTCGCATAATGTATATAAAGAAAGATGTATTCACAGTTACTATGCTACAAGAAGATAACCATTACAGTATCTATAAAGCTAATTCCGGTTCCTATAAATTGTTTCTTAGTACCTAAACATGCCTTGCGAATGACGAATAATAAAAAAAATATTCTAACCTTTGACTTGTCATTTATTTTAGCTTTCGTTTTTGTCCGGGAAAAATATGTTCACAAAAGTGTGATTGCTTAATAAGTTCGCAGTGTCGCAGCCTGTGTGTACCTACTCGTATTGAGCTCATACAAATTGGATCCGTGAAACGAAACGTAAGTAAAACCGTGAACAAGAATTTAGATTGAACTAAACAAAATAAGAAATTTAATTGATTTCTCATCATAACCATAGTAGTACATAGGCAGACTATTAAATTGATTTATAATGAGACGTGTTGTCATTGCTTGCTCACGTATATAAACTAAATTATTGACAATTAACTTTAAACTTGGAAGAGCGTTGGAAAATTCCGAATGGTGATAAGAATTGTTAAAGTCAACAATAACATACTATACTCTTCATAGATTTCTATAGCAGCGACCCTTTCAAAATTCAAATTATTTCCTAGCATGTGTCTAATATGACTTAGCTACTAGACCAAATTTAGTTCTAAATATCCGGTCACAACTAGAGCAATGTAATTAGTTGGCTTGCAGAGTTGTATTGGTTTAGAAGGTCTCTAGGTATAAAAGGGACTTTCTCTTTTAACATTTGGGAGACAACATTTGAGGTCTTGTAATCAATCTAAAAGATATCTCCTGAACACGATGATGACAGCTGAGTTCTACAATTTTATTACCAATTTAAACTACGCATTAACTGAACGTTTCACAGGAAAACATGTCGTTTTTATACAGTTGCACGATCTTAAACGGTCGAAAAATATGTATATTTTGCAAAGAAACATCACTATTATGATCACTCTCAAAATCTTTGCTTTTAAGACTATTATAATTGTACGACTTAACACTACTTAACGGGTAAGTAATGGACTTTAGTGGTGTTCGTATCTAATAGCTCTTTCTGTTTTCAGGAATCAAGAGAAAAATATCTTTAATATAAAAATTTACTTAATAAAATTTGTTTTTTCATTGCTCTACTACGAAGTCGTTGTTATCGAAAAAAGACCCCCAGTCGACAACAGACTTTATCTTAAAACAACAAAAATTTGTACACCTACAGCATATTTCGTCCACCGTACCTATTACTATCAGTTTCTATACTTATTGAACCACTCAAAAATGTAAATATTTGTGCGAGTACATTTGCATTTATCACGTTGCCACGAACTGTGATAACTTGTGTTATGTGTTTTCTATTTTTATTCAATACTGATACGGGTCGAAACCCGTGTATCTATTGTAACGTATCGTATCACACAATTTTAAAGTGGTTACTTACACGCTGTGTAGGGCTGAACTTTAATTTTATCCGTTGTCAAGTCGAAATGTATGATTTGTTAGCTTATCTTTCCGGGTGATTGCACATTCTTCCATCCATCAAGAGTTATATAGGACAGCTTTGATTAAAGAAACATAAGTTTTCATGATTAGTGTGCAGTATTGTATTCGAATGCGTCTGGGAGTCCTTGCATTGTATTGTGACTTGACAAACTTTATACTTCGAATAAATTTCTTAGTATTTATTAGTTTACTAAACGTCTTATTCTCAGACCTACGAATATCCACACGAAATTTCGACTTCTTATGAACACACCTTAGAACACTGTGAGTACTGTGACACAAGAATTTTACATATTACCTACGTGTAAGTTCTTCTTAGCAAAGCTTTTAGGAACAAAAAAAAGATATATAATTCTTGTATATGTCTTTTTATACGGAAACTCAGAAGCGTCTCTATGCATGTAACATCACTTCTGTCTACATACAAATTCCTTACGTAACGTTGTGTGTTTTCGCTCTTGCTTCATGCTTTTTCATCAAATCTTCATCTTTAGCCATAAAATCCTCGTTCGTCACACTGTCGTGAGTCTACATATACCGTGACGACTTTATTATCATCTAAGTATCATTTTATTCGGTTTTTATCGTAACGTCATCAAGAAGAAATGAAATAGCCATAAATATGGACTATAATCATTGTGTTACGCGTTTATAGTAATCTTTGAACTGCTGCACTTGATAACCTAACTTTTTAGCAAGTTTAATTTATTCTAAAAATGTATATGCCCTTAATACAACATACATCGAATTAAGTATTATAGTACACGGCAGTATCATTATACATATTCTCACAAACATTTAAACACGCTTTAAACAAGACTGACCTAGCTAAAACGACTTCATATTGCGGTTTATAGCCGTTGTATACGCATTTGGCATAAAGTTTATCGAAACGGAATCTACAAAACTACAAAATGACTCAGATGTTGAGAATGCATGTAAGACCTACATACCAAAAGGTGCTGTACACTGATCACCTAGTTTTGATGTCTTGCATTCATTGGCAAGTGACAATAACATTATTCATCGTTGAGTGATGGACACATCAAGGCTCCCGTGTTCGAATTTCAAATAAGCCTATAGTGGTTGGGGGGCGGGGCTGTGCTGACGTATACCAGGTGGCGCCTGCGCACAATAGATCATTTCGCAACAACACCCTGTGCGCCCGCGCCGGTCTACACCGACATGTAAGAACATATCATGCTTAAAGATATTCAAATGGCAAATGTTTTAACACGTATTGTGCTCAAGTAAGTACTTAATACCCGTTGCTTGTGAATGGTAACAAATGTCATGCTTAGTTTTATGTTAACACTGCTCAGAGTAATCAGATTAAGGTAGGTCCATTTGAAGTGTTAAAGATAGGAAGAATCGAGAAAAAGTGAATCGATTTGCGTTATGTCATACAGGAATATTACTTAAATAGAATCCACGTGTTAATATTGTATGTCCGTAACTGTATCTAAAGTAGGTGCAAAGGTTCGAGAATCTAAATACTTAATTCAGGTAGATACTTATGTAGGATTTAGTTATCTTAAAAACACAATGCTATCAGCATTCCAAACTTGCGCCAATTAATGGGGGGGCTATCTAATGTTAAATCCGAATTTATGGACAGCTGGATTTGTCAAATGGTTCTTGGGGGCGATATGACAAAATTTTGTTATACAACCACCAAATAATTTGTAAGGATTTTGTATACAGGGTGGCAGGGACATCGACGCACATCCGCTTACCATGGATTCAGTACATGATTCTGGACCCCCCTGCGTTGAAATTTTTCGTCGGCTTTTCCTTAAATTTTACGTTTTTTTCTGCATTTTTTTTTACTGTAAACTGTATATAAACATTATTTTTACCTATTCCAATGAGATTTTGTAAATTCACTTGTTTCACTTAAACCAGCAATGAAAGTAAAACAGGAAAGGGCTACCTGATCAGCTGTTTTTCTAAAGTTCAAATGCGAGGTCAACACTAGCATAGTAGGTGCCTTCGCTTTTCGCTTTCTACCTAATGCCAACATTCTATTGTCGGCCACAAAGGACGCCACCGCACCGGGCGGCGCGCGGTCTAGTCTGTACGATATTTTTTTAACCAGCCATTTCCGAGATGAATGACCTTCGTAATTTCATTTATGGCATCAGGTGCAACCTTTTCACGACGTTTGCGCGTCGATGTCCCTGCCACCCTGTATACATCATAATATTGCGTTGTCGAGAGAGAACCGTTTCTGTACCTACGATGAGAGAATACGATCGCATTTTATCAGTGGGAATCCCGAAGGAAAATACCCTCTTATGATAGCCAGAAACCCCGAGTCAGTAATCTAATCCAACTTTGATTGTAACGTGGAAGTTTTGTTGAGGTCATGATGACAATCGACAGGCGCAGACATCAAAACGCTGAAAATCACGCATTCACAAAATGAATAATTCTGAAATTAATCGGTACCTACTTTACAATATTGTATATCTAGATCGAAAAGTTCAACGGTCCCTGGGACCGGGTCCGACAGACACCGGCGCAGTCGCCATGTCTTCTGATAAAGATGCCGCGACGTCGTCGCCGTCCCTGAGCCCTCAGATCATTGACAGATAACGAACACGTCATAAGTCAACTGCATCGTTACGTTACGTCAGCAAACCAAGACGATGAGATAAGATAATAAAATGATACTGCTTTAATGGGTTTTTGGTTTGGAAATCAAAGTTTACAATCTATGGGCTTTTAACACAGATTAATACAAAGTCATAGTGCACTGTACCGACGGCTTTACATCATAAACAGCTCAACGTCATGCTAAAAGCTAGAATGACAACTCTGTAAAGAGCATAATTAAGACATTCCGAATTTAACGCGAAATTATCAGTGAAGCATAAACCGAGTAATGGATGGTGCCTTGACAAGATCATTAAGCACGTAACTACACCATTTAATTACTAAAGTTTCACACGCCTCGCGCATGCAGGTGTGAAATAAAGCGGGTCTCATCTCCGTCAAGCGACGCGGTTGTCCTTAACATGCACCTCGACACAGGCTCGTCTTAGATAATATGGTTTAATAAATAAATTAATAACCTTGACATACCACCTACATGCTCCGTGCACACAGTTAATTGATTATCTGCTTAATTATTGAAGTTATAAATGGAAAACATTAGTCAACCTCCCTACCTAACATTCCATGAATATTTACATCCAAAGTAATACATTGTGTGAGAATAACAATTGATTTCAAACCTTCCAAAAGTTTAATGTTGTTTTGTTGTGTCATATAATTAATCGACATTGAAATTTATTAAAAGTAATAAATCGCTTCATAAAATCTAACAAACAGTTTTATATCAACAAAGACGGTCTTCAATACGGCTATAAAGTTTCTTCTTCTTCCGTATTATTAAATCTGCGATTATTTAACAACGTAATGACAAGGTTACGACCGAAATTGCAAAGTTCATTCGATATGCTCATAGGCTGCGCAATTAAGTTCTTCGGGAACTAATATTAAGAATAGATAGATATCTTTAAAAGAAT
Organism: Euplexia lucipara; assembly: GCA_921972225.1. Lineage (NCBI taxonomy): Eukaryota > Metazoa > Arthropoda > Insecta > Lepidoptera > Noctuidae > Euplexia > Euplexia lucipara. The sequence continues at coordinate 8,173,006 of OV179143.1, read as the reverse complement.
TAAATACGGAGCAATGGTGTTCGATGTAGATAGAGATAGCCGTTTGGGGCTGTTAAGTGTAATGCTTAATGATGAAGACTATTCGGCTGCATCGTGGGAAATTTAGGACCTTTACCTAGCTGCCGGTAGCCGATAACCAGCGCTGTGATGCAAGAGTCGCGGTCACGGGCACCCGCTGGTCGTCGTGATGCGTTGTTTTAAGCGTAACATGCGGCATGTTACATGCCATAAAGTAATGATCGTTAGCACAATCGCCGGATTTGCTAAGCAGATGTGGAAGCGGTGGTCAAAGCGCAATTTGATGATTTGATTACTTTCCGTCTTAAATTCAATGACAAGACAAAGTGTAATTTGGTTCTCATGCTTATAAATCCCACGTTAGCTACGCTAGTTTGACCTGATTAAAGCAATAGCCGTTGCGCCCTCACCTGTAAAGTCAACAAAATGTCTTACCTCTACTGATTTTTATACACCTTTTAAACCGAATACTTAATGGCGTACAGTCGTAGGTATACCTACTTATTTGCATCATGCCCTTCAACCTATACCTACAAACCAAAGCACGACCATTCGTTCCGGTATCATTCATCAGTTAAAATACAAAATAACATTGCATAACTCGATACATGATCTCTCATACATTTCATAATATATATTTCCCCGAAAATGATAACTCGCTGACGTCATAAATGCAGTAAACAATCTTTATGATCACCATAAACAGTGTTAAATATGGTTTGTAGCAAATGTAAAACAAAAGAACTAGTATTAGAATAATGTTATGTGATCTGTGGCACATTGTGGCAGAGGTTTATCTATACACACTGACTAATGGTGCAACAACTTACATAATAGTAATTCATATGATCCATATCATCATAAATGCATAACATAGTATCTTCATCTCTTACAACAATTCCTAATGCATGCATAACCCCGAACATGAACTCATACATGGGGTTAATAGACATTATGACTTCAGTTTCTCAAAATACAACTGTGTGTTTAAAAGAATGAAGTTTGAATTGCTTTGCTAGTTTTTTTTCTTAATGTTTATAAGCTCAAGGAAAGCTGAAACACTCATGAACGTTGCAACACAGTTGCTTCATTGTATGCAAAGTCAAAACTTAGGTCGTAAGGCAAATTTTGATTGGGTTTATTAAGAAATATTTCCACGTGAATCTCAAATATGTAAATTACACAATTCCTGTTTTTATTTCTTCCGAAATGTTGTATCACTGTCGTAAAATCTACAAGTATTCGCAAAGCTTTTATGAAAATAATGGAAGTATGATTGTGCCATCTGTAAATTGAGTTATTGTTCAAATGGATAGAAAATAATAATATTCGAACGCATAACTTTGTGACTGACACATTGTTGTCGTAATTCTTAATAAACTCGTACTTAAGTGCAGTTGATCAAGCTGATGCAGTCTTGGATTAAACGTATATGAATAATTACACGTACAAACATATCATGAAGAATGAAAGTCAGAGTAGAGCTGTTACATATTCAAACTAATTACCGTAGGTACTCATTATAAATTCTATCATTTAAATTGATATAAGAATAATTAGGCACAATAATAGTAATAAAATACATTATTACACAAATACATTTCATTTTCTTTTTTATGAAATTCCAGTGCCTTATATTAGTTAAATCTACTATATGTGAGACTGGTGCTTGAAATAGGTAGGCCTATTGCATGCAATGCCAATGGTATAAATCACCAAATTATCCGCTACTACTTGTTCGAAATAGAATGTGGTGAATTTACCAATCGTACTGTCTCAGAGCACTATCGTCTTTGTTTCATACATCCTTATATCTGTTAGAAGACAAAGCGTTGTTAGGCCTCCCACAGCGTAGCCTGAAGATCTGGTAAGGATCGTAGGTAGTCGATGAATGAGGGTAGCGCCGATCGTTGAGGAAATGTGTATGTAAGTCTAGAGGGCTTCTTTTGGTTGAAATTATGAAATATACCTATCTAACAATTTCTGTAGGCTAGCCAGTTACAGAATCATGTAGTACAGAGACGTACTGACAACGTGATAGAAGTCACGGAGTGACGCAAACATGCAACAGTTCTCAATAAACCAAGTTAGTACCTATATAGCAACGCACCAAACCAACGCACACGCATCAGCCGCGTGCGCTCCCAATGATTAATACAAATTAAGATAACGACTTATAATAATTATTTATCACTATCTATATCTCTGTAGCTTTCCATTCTTAACCCCCTTTGACTAATAATATAAACAAACGTCAATTAACACATTATGCCAACGTGTTCCAATGTTTAGATAAGATTCAATATTTACGTAGACTGGTGTGATGCTATATACAAAGCGTTATCTCTTGATTTCACATTTAGTTCCTCTAATTCAATGGATCTCCGTAATTCAATTGCTGATACATTCCTGACATTTCACGTAACAGCACATACCTAATACTACAATAATAGTTATAATGTACTAATACAAGCACATGCGGCCGTAAAACCGAATACATGTTTAATAATGCCTACAAAATTTGAAACGACAATGATTCCTGCATATACCTATGTAGGTACATATATATGACTAGCACCCACCCGCAGCTTCCTTCGAATATGTATTTGTATAAATTACAGCCTACGTTTTATTTTATAATCCTGATTTTATCTATGAGTAAATCTGTTCTGAGGAATTAAAAGAAAACACACATTCATCCATAAATCCTCACAATTTTTCAAATTAATAATACTACTTAGTAGAAAACTATTGGCTCCTTTAACAACGTATGTATGTTATGAATGTTATTCTTCATATATATTTCCCGACAATACTCACGAAGGAGGTTGGAATCTGCGCAAGCGCAGGTTGGGCCACGATCTGGTACGAACACAAAATGTCATGGCATTCATGACACAAGGGCGAGACCGCTTGATTTATCCTTACATTTTGTAATTGTTACTAAACACAGAGGATATACCTGTCTATTTGTTTACGACGAAATACAGACACAAAACTATTGTGGAGAATTGATTAATGGCGTTCAAAACGAATCTCTTTTCACAGGTGTCTAAAACAAAATTGATGATAGAACCATAGCATGACATTTACGGATAATTGCGGTCTATCAAGGCATACTAATATAGCTGAACAATCGAAGTGCTTCCAACAAAACCAGCCGAACACAATCAATTGGAGACGCTCCCGCGAACGTAATGATTAATTGCATACTTGAGTAATAGTTCTATCGTAAATGCGTTCTGGTTTCTGATTATTGCACCTGCTGAAAGTAGGCGCGACTGGGCAGCTACAGCTGGAAACACAGATGTCCTAATAGATAATGTAGTAACCAATTTTCTGCTACATAGCCCATAGGCCTACGGGTCTTCTCGGCAAATTTACTAAGGCCTTGTGAAAACACGCTTAGTAATTTATAACGTAAATAATGGAAAATTCACCAATAAGTATTTATTTGAACCAATACTTATGCAACAGAAATTACTTAGAAGGTTTCATAATTAATTGCGTACAATACTGGTGTGAACCGAAGCCTACAATCCATCATTGTGATCTATATCATCCATATTCGTTTAGACAGATGGGCGACGATTAATTTCTCGAGCCGTACTTGATTCCATTGTTCTGCGTTCACTTTCACGTGTGTTACAGATATTTGCTTAGATAGGTAGTGGCCAGGAACTATAGAGAACCATGACATTTTCAATGGAACACTTTGCAATAGTAGGTAACTTCTAAGCAGAAGATCGATCTAGTTATGTAAGATGCCAAATAAAGGTGCCCCCGTTTTGCTATTTGAGCTGTAATATCGGCCTACTATGTACTTAGTATACGATTAAATTGTTACGTATATAAACCAACACATACTATTTGGGTATTAGCAATTTCGTATTGCTTTAAAGGGCATTAATGTGAATGGGATTTCTCGCATGGACGGATGCCTTCCTTATTAAACTATCAGTAGAAAATTCAAGCATGAAGCATACGCTTATGCACTTACAAATTAATCATTATTCTAAACGTGATAACCTTTATACAATTTGTAATTGAATGGAAAACGGATCAGTGAAATGACTACATACGCAGAATAATCTTATAGCTGACGTAAGTAATGTTGTAGTAAGATCTAGTGCAAGAGGGCGTAGTAACAACGCAACTCTCCGTTTCCTAGCAAGAGGCATGAGCGTGGAAATTTCTAAAGGTCAATAAGTTTCCCGATAGCCCTAACAATGAACCACAGAGACAAATGACGGGCGCCCTTATCTATATTGGGTGACGTCATTACACCATAATGGTGGCTCGCAGAAATGTCAAACATTATGACAAGTTTCAATTTCGGAGAAGACTGTCGGTCTCCGTGGCCTTAGTTGGTCCACGTAGACAGACGCCGACTTTCTTATAGGTTAAGACCCAATTCAGAAGACATAACAGATATATTTCCCAAAAGCAATCTCATGTCATCGACAAACACTTGACAAAACCTAAACGAAATTATGTGTAAGTATTTTTGAAAATGCAAAGTTTAAGAACGATTTTAGTTTTTCAAATATAGGAATTACCCTTTATAATAAAAAGTTTAAGAACGGTTTTCGTTTTTCAAATATTGGAATTACCCTCTAGAATATTCGTTTTCAAATATGGGAATTACCCTTTAGAATTTAAGTAACAATCGACCTAAAAAAAATAAGAACTACTAATAATTCACAAAACCATTCTAATTTAACTTCGAAGATAATTATCTGTGCAAGTAAAATGATTAAGTTCTCACGATTTATATCAGTACATGTAGATTTTATGTTTACGCAATTTGAAGACTGGGGCTGAGAGGATATTTTAAAAGCTAAAAAAATGTATGCAGCATACAGTTTCGATACTGGTTTTGGCAACTACTTATCATTTATCATCTGACGTTTTATTTAAGATGCTATCTTCAAGGATCCATATCATGCGATTACCGTATGGTATATTAGTGTGTCCAATGAGAGTATGTGATTTATGTAGCTTTACTTATAGCCTCGTAACTTGTTGAACAGCTTTCGACCATTGAATAATCGCAATTATAACACTAGACGATATTTATGTAAACATAATTGATACATGTTCACTAACTACTTCCTAACGGCAAACGTGTGTTACGGGAATCGATATAATGACGGTAATACTTATTTTTTACATATAAACGTTCAGTAAAAATGAGCCTACATAACATTACGCATTATTTTAAATACGTAGTCCACTTTCCTTGTCTTATAAAACGAGTTTATAGCACAAACCATAAGACAAGTGCCAAAGATTTAAACAAAAAGCTCAGTTCTTCCACTGATAGAGGGCATGGTTTTTCCTTTAATGTGGTCTGTGGGTCTACTACGAACTCGCGGAAAATCGGTAAGTAAAGAAAATTGAAATAATTTTAATTTTGAACATACTCGTTTTGCACATAGAATGTAAGTACCTATATTTAGTGTTTAGGTTTTTCCCAAATCGATAAGTGATACAAGGTACTTCTCAAAATTCAAAATCAAATCTCTCTAAAAATAAATAAATAAATAAAAAAATCTGGCAGGTCCTTTGTCGCATAAATTAAGATTAAAACCAAAATGCTATACGATACCTAATAATATTTTCGATTAAAAAAATTACGTAGCTTTTTCATCGTGCGTTTGTGGTGTGGAAATAAACGCCATTCCACTGACATTTACGTTCGGAAGACAATCATTTATAATTGTACAGCAGCTAAAAGCCACTAATTAAAGCTAGGCAACATTTGGGAGTTTCGCAAACGGTGGCAGGCTCGTGATATATGACACTGGCGTTTAATCCCCGTAGCGAATCGCGGCATCTGTCGTTACAAAGGGTGCTGCCACCTGGGTCACGCTTATGTCGCAAGACGACCTCATTAATAACTATAAAAACAACTTACCATTATACATGTAAGCTATCGTAAAATTCAGTATATGCAAATCAGAAATGGTATCGAAAGAAGCTCCCTGAAGGTCTCACAGACGCGCTAGATGCGTAACATGTCAAGGTTCTGAGACCTTGTCAACACTAACACGAACTCACCTCTGTGTGATATTTATGTGAATATTTTCTATTGCATCTGCATTTAATTTTAAAGAATCACTGGCTTATCTGCGACTTTGTTTAGGTACTTGAAATAAACCTAACATATCCTTATAATTATTCGACAATAGTGTATCCATTTGATTTTTTTTAAGAATTAATGTACAGACGCCAGCACGTCAAGTTACCCCAATGTGTCAAATTTCTTTGATCGTTTTTCAACTATAAGTCAAACCGAATAAGGTTCATATTCAATTGGGAAAATTTGACACATTGGGGTAACTTTCATGTGCTGGCGTCTGTACATATGTATGTAGCTTCGGAGAGTATGTATCTTTTAGAGTCAAAATTAGATACAAACAAATTTAACCTCTTTATTATATTAAGTATTAAAGTACCGATGAACTATTGTAAAACAAAGATTAACAAAGGGTACCTGACTATGCTGACAAACTACTTTACAACGAAGTACACCGTGGCAGCTATTATATCACTATTCGCCACGATTGCTCTAAAAACAACTACTGTTAGATTGTACCCTAATTACAAAGCCATCGTTCTCATAATTATAGTATATGGTGTGCGGTATATAAATTAATTGAGTGTTTCAAAGATTTAGTCGAAGAGCAAAGTAGTAACTAGAGGTCAGATAAAGTTCAGTGCGCCTGAGCAGCCGCGTCGGCCACGCCCTGCAGACAGATCTCCTGCATCTTACAACACGCACTAAGAATGTCGTACATACTATAGAATTATTAAACAAACATAGACTCTAATGCGCTATTGTAAAAGCACTTTTCAAAAAGTAAGCGGTAATTAGCTTTTGCATGCGATTTCTGGTTTCAAGGCTTGACTGCCATGCGATGGTATATAATCTGACAAATTCTGTGGATTTGTATATACTCGTCAGTACCAGCTGTACCTACAGGTTTACAAGATAGAAAGTGTAAAAAAGGCCATTTATTTGGGACACGCACAGAAATTATTACAAAAAAACCATATCTAATATATCAAAAAAAGATAAAGACCTGTGCCACAATATTATACAATAATATTATAGATATTTAGAGAAAACCAATAAATACCGCAGCGCTGTTATTCTGATAGGGCCCGCCCTAGAACCATAAACACACTATCAATAAAATAGCCTTCTAGGAGGCATAAAATAAAAAAATATAACTAAATGACAATAATAACAACAAATAAAGAAAACAAATTACAACAAAAATAATAAAACTGGACGGTATATCTACCATTCTCACCGCAAAGTACTCGAATGTCAGTTAAACAAACAGTTGATACACCTAAAATACTATGTATGCTCCAATTATTTCCATTCCAACTTTGACCTTTATTAAAAGCCGTATTTAGCAGTCAACGATACTTTTATCGCGTTAAAAAAAAAACACGAATTATTTGATTACCGCATAGTAACTATTGATAACATTAATACAAAAGGATTTTAACGATTCGTAGAGCCGTGTTGAAGGTTAAAATTTCCAGTCGATTCCGGTTTCTATCACTATTGCACATGATGTTTATAGATAGACATCTTAATGCCTAATCATGTAAGCAATGATTTGGTATATCGGGTTCTTTTCCGTCTAATTTATCAGTGTAAGGTACCTACATGAAGTTTTGCACGTTCATCGGGTGCCTTATGAAATGAATGGCAAGAGTTTACTCACCCTGTTACACTAACTGTAGGCACGACGTGCATGCTCAGGCGTAGACAAATAAGACAAATGAGTGAGATTTAAGATGTTGATATTTTATTTATTTTATTCACGATGAAGTTAACATTAGCTTGGATTGGTGGATGTTGTGGCAATGGAAGTTTTAAATCTTCTTTTACATTTATACAAATAAATAAAAATAAAGAGTCTGTTTGTTTGTAGGGTCAAAGTGACAGGTTTTTTCTAAATGCATACGGATTTGTATGTGTTTTGTCTGTCTGTTTATTTGGGCACAATAACTACCGCGCGCTGAACCGATTTTGAAGGGACTTTTACTTTTAGATAGCTGATGTTAGGGAGTGAATTAGGCTATATTTATTTTTGAATTAAATAACAATTATCAAAACCCACACTATAAATAAATTTTAGCTTATTTTAGCATATTTACTGGCGTGACACTGCGTCACGCCAGTAAATATGCGAAGCTAAAATTTTGGATCTATTTTTTATGAATATTGGGCGCACGAAGAAGTTTGGGAAACTTAAAATTATATGGAAAAAGTGACGAAATGAAACCAGTCCCAATTTCGACCTCTTGTATTGAAAGAAATTTGATAGATTGAGGTTCCTGTCTATAATTATAATCTGTCACTTTGCCGATTCGTCTGTAGACAAAGGCCGTTTCTTCGGTGTTCAATATGTTCATGCTACGCAGGCTCAGTATAAATAATCAAAGCAAGTGGCAAACAAAACCTAAAGAATTGTGCAAACTGTTCATTATCTACCATCTACATTCGATACCCACTAAGTATAGTCCGTCTGAAGATAAAAACACAACAAAATATTATATTGTTTTCGGAATGTAAATAAAATAGGTGCACGCGATGAGATAGTGAGAGATATCAGCTATAAGGTATAAGGTAGCTATAAGGTAGGTCGATTGTACTTATCTTGTTGCGATTCAGTCTGGAAACTCCGATTGTTTTAGCCTTCCTTCTGTAATTAGCAATAAGTACGATAGATAATATCTTATTCATTGCTTTTGCTTAACGTTTTTCATAATCATAACCAAATCCAACACTTGTTAGCGCTATACATTGGTTCACTAAAACAAGACACACTAAGAGTGTATAGAAGTGAAGCCAGGATAACCCAGAGTATAATAAGAGAATAAGAATAAGACAATATAATGGGAAAAGGGTCAAGTGCAGATCTATCGTTGTGGCAGGCCACTGCGGGCATGCCTACAAACCTAAGGGCGAGACTCCACCAAAACGAAAGACGAGAGATGTCTCGTAATTTTAACCAATAGGATATTGTCTTGCGCTAAAGCTGAGCCCTGCCCCCCTAGCCAAGTTACAAACGATTCGTATTTATTCTCTTTCTACAATCGAGAACGCCTCAAATCCCTTTGTTTTGACCACGTGACTTAGCGAAAGGTGATAAGTCACGTGGTCAAAACAAAGGGATTTAAGGCGTTCTCGATTATAGAAAGAGAATAGATACGAATCGTTTGTAACTTGGCTAGGGGGGCTGAGCTGTCAAAATGACGCAGGCAGATTGGTTGTAAGACAGATATCTTCTCGTCTCCGCTTTGGTGGAGTCTCGCCCTAATTGAGGTCGATAGGCCACAGTTTATATATAGAATAGTTATAAATAAGCGTTCTATAAGTCCCCGCCGTAGATTTTAAGATTTTTTTCGGGTACTGTAGCAATTTTTAGAGTATAATAATGAAATTCATTATCAAACTCAAACCTCGTAAAATTTATTGGAAATTTGATGGTTATACTGTTATAACAGCCATCATCATCATCGTTTCAGTCTAAAGACGTCCATTGCTGGATTAGCCTCCCCCAAAAACTTTTATAAGGATCGGTCCTGCTCAGCCGTTATCCATCGAGTTCTCATCCATCGAGAATTTTTGTGTATTAAGTTTACTTCAAGTTCATTAATAAGTGGTACGAATTTAAACAGCAGCATAGAAACTGCATAGTCTGCATTCTTTGTATCGCACTATTACGCAAGTAGTCAACTAATCCTGCCTTTACAATCCTGCCCATTTTGATGTGAAGCAACTATTGATATGAAAAGAAGAGATATATATAGTTTCTATTGTCCTAGTACTTGCATGTCATGACATTTCGCCAATGGGTTCAGTGATCACTGGTCAATACATGCTATGGCAACCACTATCGTTGTGCAAGTCGCTCGTTTGGCAAGTGAACGTTACGTGACCCGGACCATTGCTCATCAATTACTTTTTGCTTCCCAAATCATTTGCGCCAATAAAGTCTTTGTTAATAATAAATATAATTACATACCTTTGTTGCTGTTTAAACCCTAATAAGACTGAAATTTCAACATCATTACAATTAATGGCATCAGTTTTATCTTTGCTTTGTAACGCTCGTGAACCATATTATGGGTTTCTGCATGAATAATACAAAAACCCTCCAAAATTAATCGTAACCTAACGTCACTTTCTCTGTACAAATATGTTCATCAGAGACTACCTTATCGGACCCCTTTATAGTGCTCGTATGTCCGTAATTAATCAATTTCTCTATACTTACATCAGTCGTGTAGAAACGATTTCTAGAATAAAATTACTTATTATTGTAGATTGTGGTATCTTGCAACAGTACATAAATAATGTTTTGGTCGCTGTTGACATGTAAATTTTTTGAGTGATGACCCGTTCTTATTGCCTAATGAAGATTATATGGCTTTACAACGATGCCTCGGGGCTCTGTCTCAACATGATGTGGATCTAACTGGTGATTTATAAACCCCAATTACCAATAGGGTATATGCATGTATTTTTTTTATATTTTAAATTCACTGTTTACAACGTTTTAACATAGTAAAAAAATATAAACATATTTAAAAATGCAGTAATGAAGCTTAAAAAAATATTTAAAATACAGAATAAATTTGAGCTGTTTAAACGCCGCCATTTTCGCGCGCCATTTCGATTACGTCATTTACTATAATCCTATTACTATTACTATGGGTGTTTTCGTTCTTCTAACCATTTCACCATGAAAAAAGCTCAAAGACCAGTTTACCGGTATTGCTTGTACCCGAAAGTAATAAAAGCATTATCACATTGTGCTTTCACAAAACCACTTTCAGTAATTTTTCTTAAATGTTAAATAACCTCATTATGAAGCTAAAATTACACTTGAACATTAAATTAGTTCACAACACACACGGCGATAATTATGTTTTGGAATAAAAAGTCCATTCTAATACTTAATGTCATACTTAGACATTGTATGTTTTGTAGACGTTGAGTTGTTGTCGTAGTATTTGACGTAATTTTTCGTTATAACCAATAGTGATGCGTTTCACAAATTTGAATTTCCCGCGCTTAATTCGCACTTTTGTTTTTAATTTTAAATAATTATGACGCTATTAGAAAGTAAAATAATGATTCAGTTCATATTTTCTGCCATTAAAGATTCGGAAAAAAAATATTCGAACCATATTTAAATTACATGCATATTCCCTATTATAACATGAAGAGCATTCCAACGCAATCTTACAGAAAAAAAACAACAATAAAGTGTGTCGTCCCACGGAGAGCTTGACGTTGCTGTTGCTTCAAGGCGTTACATAAATGTTAGTGTTATCTGTACCTCCGATTATCCGATAACATTACACACGTTAGTACTGCATGACCATCTGACAGTGTCACGCAACTCTTGGGCAAAGTATTGGAAGTGGAAGTGTTTCCATTTCTACCATTGTTAGTCATGGGAACATAGCAGGTGTGCCATGAAATCTATGATTGCTTAAATTTTTCGTGAGCAAATAGAATGAGGTAAAGAAGTCATTTGTTCGTTGAATACTCACTGTTTCAGTGTGCCAGTATACGATAGATCTTTCTCCCAAAACACCCAACCCAAAAACGAAACTTTTGGAGTCACTGTAAAGGTCAAAAACATTTTTTAACATTATGTCGAACTTTTCACATGCTGGCACAAACATTGTAGGTAAACTTTATACTAAGATGCTTATTTATTCTTAAAATAACTGTAGGTATTATAATAAGGTACCTACATGATTATGTAGGACGGGTGTCGCGACCACTGATTGGCGCACATCGGGGGCACTTTTATCAGGTCTGATAACCCTACTCGGGAGGCCGGGTCTTGACTTAAATCGATACGGATATATATACGAGTAGATGTTAGAAAATGTATTACACACTTTATCCGATTCTAAATATTCTGATACTTGGTTGAGCAACCTATTGAGTTGACTATGAGATCTTTGACTAGACTTTTCTATCTTTAATATTGCACAACTTTTCACACAACGCCATTTAGTCTTGGGACTTAATGGCGTTGTGTTAAGCTTGAGAGCTTGTGTTATGGGTACTAAAGAGCTGATAAACATACTTATATATTTTTAAATACATACATATTATAGATAAATTACACCCAGACACAGAACAAATGAACGTGCTGATCACACAAACATTTGTCCTAGGTAGGAATCGAACCCACGACCTCCGGCATAGCAGTCAGGGTCACTAACTACTAGACCAACAGGCCCGTCAAATCTTAATAACAAGATATAAGTTTTCCACCCCCGTATACGGTTATAAGAGTTTATATACCGATTGATTTAAGACCTACGGCAACATGTTACATAAAGTTGTTTTTTTAACAAAATAAATAAAATAAATAAATAAATAAATATTCCACAACTTTTTCACACAACGCCATTTAGTCCCAAGTTAAGCTTGAGAGCTTGTGTTATGGGTACTAAATAGCTCATAAACATACTTATATATTTCTAAATACATACATATTATAGATAAATTACACCCAGACACAGAACAAATGATCGTGCTCATCACACAAACATTTGTCCTGGGTGGGAATCGAACCCACGACCTCCGGCATAGCAGTCAGGGTCGCTAACTACTAGACCAACAGGCCCGTCAAATCTTAATAACAAGATATAAGTTTTCCACCACCGTATACAGTTGTAAGAGTTTATATACCGATTGATTTAAAACCTACGGTAACATGTTTTATAAAGTTGTTTTTTTAACTAAATCACCAAAGTAAGCCTGAAGTCAGAAGACAATTAACGAAGTTTTTCGCCCAGGATAAGGAAGACCATCACACAGACCCAAAGTTTCACCTGTGACAACTCACAGGTGAATCGTTTAAAAGCGAATCTGAAAATAGACACCATTTCCCGACAAATATAAAGTTATTTAAATTTTATAACAAGGTAGGTACTCATAGGTACGAATGGTACGATACAGTATCCTTTATCACACTTCCTTGACTGTGATATGAGAGTATAGATTAATGATGGACGATATTAATTATTCATTAAACCCCAAGCGTCCGCGCTGTCATTGTCTTTCTATTGTGTCTTTAATTGACACGATTGAAAGGTTAAGAGTATAATATATTGTCATTAAATCAACCAAAAATAAAAATTCTCCTCCCGTTTTTAAAATTCCCTGTAAAAATATTGGTAAACTAAGCGTGGAATCCACAGTCAATGGATATAGTATTAGTATAGAATCACACAACATCACTTTGTCTCCACTTCACCCACATTCATCACGGGAAGATTTGCTGGTCGATTCAGTTAAAGTCACCTCGTGAGAACTTGAGTAACATGAACTGTCAATGCCTATCATTAGTAATTAGTATCAGCTCATTTCCTTGTAACCTCACCCAAATCCCGGTTTGATTTATGCACAATAACACTGATGGACAGAATATCGCTGCTGACTAGGTACATTCTATTAATCCCTGAACGAAGCTAGCCTATCATAGGTACCTACAGGTGAAATACCTGCATGATAGGCTAGCTTAAAAGTCAAATATCTTCAACTGTTCTAAAGAAGCGGGTAATTAACATAGATAAGAAGTTAAACAAAAATAAATGCGCAAAAGCAAAAAGATAAAATCAGCACACACATAAAATTGTTTATTATTACTCGTAGGTAGGTAGGTATATAATAAAAAAAAAACAAAAGTGTGTAACTTGTTTGGTTTTATTTTAGTTAATTAAGTTGTTTTTGCATTCATACTACGGAATTTATCTAAACAATATAATCAAGATGACCAAAATGTGATTCTATGTCGTCAGCATACTGACCTATCTTTATTGGTATTTTTTTTTTATATAAACTATAATATTTTAAACCAGCTTGACTGCAATCCCCCACCTGATGGTGAGCCGTGATGCAATCAGTGACGGTGAAGCGCACTTCACTCTAGCCTTGATGACACCTAAATTATAATCGGACGGGAAGACCGCAGCAGGCAAGTTGTTTCCAGTCCTTCGATGTACGCGGTATAAACGACGAGGCGAAACGTTTTGTCCGAATCGTAGAGATGCCAATGATACCACGGCTTTACATATATAGGTAAATTCACGCCTTTTCCCCATAGGGGGCAGGCATAAAAAACAGAACGCTATCTGCTACGATTCTGACATACTTATTTTGCTTTGTTTATTTTCATACATGTTGCCATACGCACACGCCGGTCAGGTTCATTTACACTGCATTGTAAAAACAGTGCAAATAGGTTAACACCGATATTTACTAAGGTGCATTTAATAAAATTGAAATTGGCGTTACTGTGAAAGTGTAGATGCTGTTTACCTAGTTTGTTTCCTTTTCATTCGTTTAACAACCTTTTATAAAAACAGTTATACTTAAGTGATATAATTTAATAATTATTTAAGACACCATTTAAGTATCCACATAAATGAGCTCATAAAAAATCCCGCTGATCGTTATTCGTCGATCGTATCATTTTCAAAGAAGACTTTTTTTCTTTAACTAACAATGATACAAAGGTCAGTTAAAGAATTCTATAACTTACTCGTAATTATTTTATGCCAGCTAAGTATCGTATAAATAACATCATTCACCGTAGGTAGGTACTTCATTAAATTTATCGGGCCAGAATAACATGTTAAAAACAAAATATTAATTTCCAATAACAATTAAAGCCAATTAGGGATTGACAAAATACTTTCGACGCAATTTATTCGAATACATTCTAGAACTGTCAAGAATACGTAGATAGGTAAGTTATTTACTTTTAGAGTGCACACAACATCCGCAAAGGAACTTGTATTCACCAAGTTAGTTGTAGTAGCTGTACCGAGTACCTAATATAATTGATAGATATGATTAGTGGCAGTCGATGACAGTATGTTATAGAGACATTAAAATCCTACTCCAGTACATGTTGTGATGCAGGAAAAGTAGCCGGACAGCCGACCTGCCAGTAGCTACTAGTCGGTAGACTTGTCAATCAAGCGTGTGCTAAGATCTTGAAGAAAGTTTTACAAGAATCACAGACAAGTTCTGTGGCTTATCATGTGTCAGGCGCCTGGAAAATGTTAGGTAACTCATAGGTGGATCACATGATTCAGACTTAGGTTCTCAATGGTAAAACCGGGGCTACAATTTCTCTATTATTTCAAAGTATCTGTCGTCTGCATACAGTATACGTCTAAGGCTTTCCCAGTGAATCTCCCATGGGTCTACCATCTCTATTTTCTTTTCTATTAAGTAATAGAACTGTTGTATGATGGAGGCAGTTAAATTTAAAGCGGCATTCGATTTTCCCACTGCGTTAATAAAATTGTAGATAATGTATTTGAAAGTGCAAAGAACGCCCTTCGAAAATATTAAGTGCATTATATGATTAAACTCCCATTACACGAAGGACGCCCATTAAATCAAATGTTATTGGGTTAAATACGTTGTCGAGTGGTTAATATAAGTGATATGTCACAGTACTAATGGGCAGTTAACAAACAGGAATATTTCGCAATCTGTCCATTGTACAACATTGTCCCTGAGAAACTATAAATCGTGGTGAGACTTGACCAGGTGGCACTGTCATACACGTGAATGTAACATACGTTTACAATTTAAATAATGAAATTCGATCCGAGAAAGGACATTAAAGAAGAAAAAAATTAAGAATACCTTGTTACAATAGAACCAAAAGCAATATTTTACTTTTTTAATGTAGGTATATAAGTGCAAAAGACGAAGCGACATTTTATCGCACTCATAAATTTTCTCACTAACAAGATGCAATCTTGTTAGTGAGAAAGTTTTTCTTGTTGCATTTTTCACTGAAGACGTTTAATAATATGCTTAATTAAGGCTTAATTATTATAGTAGGTAAAAACAAAACAGTATAAAGGCTATATACACAAAGTGACAATCAACGATAAATTATGTGGAAAATAAAAGGAAGAACAATATCAGACTGATAAATTTAATACTTTATCTCGTTCTGCCACACCGAATCTTAAATCAACAACGATAAAGCATTTAGGTTAATTAAAAGAATCTATATGTTTAAATAATCATTATTTATATAAAGTTATGTCTGTAAAAGCCGTTGATATGTTGCCGCGGTCTACAAATCGGTATAAACAGCTCGTATCAGATATGGCCGTCTCCTGCAAGTAGGCCGGCCTGATACCGGACATGTGATCAAAATTACCAGTCAAAGAAATTAACTAGTTACAGACATTGCGCCCTAAGACTTTCCATTCATATTTTATGGTGACAGCTCTTATCTTTGCATACAATTGAACGTGATATACATTGACGTCTGTGCTTTTATCGAAAAGACTTGTCTGGTTCGTGCTATTGCGATACATTAGGTGCAGAAAACTGAGCCTAACAACTTTAACTTACATTCTTCCAGATTTATGTCGTCTTTAGTTATCTAACAAGGCCCGCTGATTTTAATACTATCTATCATCATTATCAGTCTAAACTTGTCCTAACTATCTTGGAGTCAACTATAAAGTACCATATAGTACCACAATATTAACAATACATATATATGTATACGAAAGATCATCAACTCAAAAGCCGGTTTGCTACGCACAATACAAAGTTCCGCAGTTGTATTATTTTCCACTAACAAAGATAACAGCTTAGACTTTAGAATCCGACGGGTGATATTTGAATACAATAACAAGTTTTTGCTCCACCTATATCAAATAATACATAACAAACAAAGATAAAAGGCAAGATGATTTGCACATACCAAACAAGTACCTACATATTAGTTGGAAATCAGTTTTAGATACAACAAAACATTATGCCTGTAATGGCCTGTATTCCCCAAAGTTTAGAGCAGGGATTTAATTATAGATTATTTCCACTCACCCGGCCCGCAGCAGACGCTCAGGGCGCAGGCAGAAGGCGGACAGCCCCTCTGCATTCCTTAGGAGTGACGGTCTCAGGGAGGCCCTCGTCCCCACGTATATAAAACCGAGGTGATGACTCTGAGACGTCGCGAGAGGAGTCAAACACCTCACTCCCCTCGCTGACCACGCCGGCCCGCGGGCCAGCACCAGTCTGGGAATTATCTTGTTTTCCCGTGAGCCCTGGTGCACTTGTGCGGCGGAACACCAGGGTGGTGATAGTCAGTAAGAATCTGACTGACCCCTCCGCCCTCCCCGGGACGGAGGATGTCCATGAGGATTTTCCCCCGCAAAACGACATTTTGCCAGTTATGTTTATGACCTTAGATGTCATAAGAGGCGAACCGTTTGCCTTGAATCCAGTGACACACACAATACAGACTCCGGGCTGCTACTTCATAAGAGATTTTGTTATCGTGGCGAAAGGATAAGCCGTCGAAGAGTTCATCTCTCGGGGATAGAAAAGCTTAAACATATTTTGCTGAACCTGGAAACCGAATCCATGAGCTCATGCCTAGAAGTAGGTACTGCTTGCAACCACTAGTCCAAAGAGCCGGTTTTCTTATACCATGGTACAAGTACAAATAGAGATGTATAGCCGTATTCTATGCATAATACATGAAGGCTATATGCCCTGATAGAAGTAGGAAATCGTCAGCAGTGAATGCACTACATTACACTAGATAATGAAATACGTCCGTAGTTTGCAACAAAGGAACGGAAAATACCGATCTCTCATGCGATACTCTTATCATTAGCTTATTATGGAGATGTAATTAATGAAAGCTAGGTGCCTATATCAAATTATGTTTAGTATAATTATGAACTCTGTGTCATAAGGAACTGTTGTATTACGAAATGGTAGCAGTAACATAATTTGAATTACGTACTAATTAAAATGTCGGGTTCTGCCTAGTGTGGTCCTGGGTTGGGAAGTTTTGTTTTGGCTAAAAGCCAATGTCTTGATTTTTCCCCGAAAATGTGCAAGCAGTAGGGATGGGATGGGGGTGTGGGGTGGGGGGTGTGGGATGTTTGCTGAGGCACGCGTGGATTGTTTTTACACGGTGAAGCGGAAGCGGTGCGCATCCTTGGTCCGTAGGGTACGGGGCAGCGCCAACAGCATCCTGTCTATGATAGCGAGCAGGCTTGATTGCGTGTTTGTGAACCATTGCTGGAAGGTTACGGCTGGGCTTGTCACTTTGCAGCAATGATGGCACAACCTAAATCTGTTTTGTCCTCGTATGTTACTAACGTAGTTTGTAAGTGTATTGTTAATTTGTTACTAACACTGTGAGTCTTGTTACTTGTTATAAATAAATTATTATTATTAGTAGACTGGCTCACCAAAGAGCGCGCTCGGTGGCGGAGAGATGGTGCCAACCCATTTTGCGTGAGGTCCACATCAAAATGTAATTTTATTTAATGGCGCCATAATTACCACAATTATTTCATTGTTACACCTTTCTGGATACCTATATCAGCTAGTTTATACGCCAAAATGCTTTATGCCACATGCGGCTTTGACATAATTGACTCATTTTTCTGAAGACTCAGACCACTAAGAAACATTCCAACGCTGGGGAGCCCAGGATCATGTACCGAAGACATATCTAGATGTGCGTGGATTGCACCCTTGCATCTACCCTGCATTACACCCAGATACGCCCATCGTTATGTGTTAAGTCATGTTAGGGTAAAGTGTATTACGTAGAGCTGTAAACTTTAAGTTGAAATTTTCTACAAGCAGAGTTACATCATACATCTCTATAAAAAGGGCAGACAATTCTCAGTGATCACTGAATCGAAAAAATACCTAAACGCCACTGAAATGTCAGGGTTACTACACAAAGATTCCATTGTGAAGTCGCAAGGAATCCATTATTTAATAAGTATGATCCGAATTTACTGATCCATTATATTTTGAGGTTCTGACATTGAAACCATTAATAGTAGAAACGTGACTTGCCCCGACCGATTCATAAACAGATTTGATTTGACAGATACATACAGACATACAGATTTGTACTTTTATGGAAATAATGTTTTATTAGACAACAACGACAACAACCTTCTGAATTTCTGATGTAGGTATCTCGAAAAGTGGAAATAAAAAACATCCATATATTATATTAGCCTGATTTCTTCCTACAGATATTAGCCGACTCATTGAATACAAACTTGTTAGTTTAACTTTAACTTTGTTAAGTCCTTGATAAGGCTGAGAAGTTACATTTTCAATAGAGAAAATTAATCTTCAACATTATTTTTATTACCTACTAGCTTCTGCCCGCGACTTCGTACGCGGATCCTGCTGCTTATGCCAGCGACAACGGGGTCGTTAAAATCGAAGATCTGAAACATCTGATGTCGAATTCTATAAGCCCGGGGACGGGAAATCAATGGGATGCGCGAGACGATTCAAGATGTTCCAGATTTTTATTTTTGTTGGTCAACAGGAAATGCCATCAGACTTAACAACTTTTGCTAAGACGCCATTTCTATTATGTATATGTTATATTGTCTCTGGGCTTTGGAGTTCCCCTACAGGTGCTCCAGATCTTCAAATTTAGTCTCACAGCAGAAAACACTCTTCACGTGGAATAGTTTTAGCAATGGCACCATTTTTATATCTCTTTCACTTTAGGTGTTCCATTTTCCAAAATAAATTATAGCCTATAATATGTTGCGTGACGTTCACGATCAGCGGTCAGTCGCGCATCTCCTTCCCCCACTTATCTCTAGAGTCGATGGGTATATACGCTGAAAACTCAAGCGTCATGCTTTTTCCGTGAACGTCTCCAACTCGCGAGACAGTGCATGATGTTCACGATCAGCGGTCAGTCGCGCACATATTCTTCACTGGTCTCTAGAGACCTGGATGTAGATGCGTAAATACGCTGAGAATGCAGGCGTGCTTCGCGATCCCAAGAAGTTTCCACGGAGCAAGTTGCAGCCTCATGTTCTCGAACAGCATCAAGTCTCTCCTAACGCTCTTCGGTAGATTGTTGGGATCTTATGGTCTTTAATCATTTAGCACCTTTGGAACATTGGGAAAAATTTGACCTCTTTCCAGGCATGGTTATAGTTGTATTGTGATGATACCTGATCAATTAAAATCTAAGTGGCTGCTCCCCTGCGTTACCGGGTAAGCTACCGTGTAACGAAGATAAATGGAAAAGGAAATTAAACACTCAAATAACATAAGCCCGAAGGCATACGATAAAAAAAATGGGAGTTTTAGCCAGTAGAGTCTAATTTTCAACGATATACCATCGTCATCGAAAATCAGTCCTGAACTGTTCCCGCCTTCACCCCGTAGTACTACTTATGTTATTTTATAACTATGCAATGAAATTAGTGATAGTTTTAATTTCTATATCAAATGTTTCTGATCTTCGATTTTTATAAGTCAACAGGAAATGCCTATCAGACCGAACAACTTTTGCTAAGACGTCATTCCTATTTGAGTTATGGTGTAGCTGGGCTCTTGGAGTTCCACAACAGGTGTTCCAGATCTTCGATTTTTATACGTCAACAGCGAGTGCTCATGAGGCTGAACAACTCTTGCTAAGACGTCATTCCAATATATGTTATAGTGTAGCTGGGCTCTTGAAGTTCCACATCAGGTGTTCCGGATCTTCAAATTTATTCTCTCAGCAGAAAATGCTCATAGCGTGGAACAATTTTTGCTATGGTACCATTTTTGTATCTCCTATAGTTAAGATGGTCTGTTGCGGTTCTGCATCAGGTGTTCCGGATCTTCAAATTTATTCTCTCAGCAGAAAATGCTCATCACGTGGAACAATTTTTGCTATGGGATCATTTTTGTATCTCCTATAGTTTAGCTGGTCTGTTGCGGTTCTGCATCAGGTGTTCCGGATCTTCAAATTTATTCTCTCAGCAGAAAATGCTCATCACGTGGAACAATTTTTGCTATGGGATTATTTTTGTATCGCCTATAGTTTAGCTGGTCTGTTGCGGTTCTGCATCAGGTGTTCCAGTTTCCAAGATAAATTATAGCCTATGTGTTGACCAGACTTAATATCTATACAACAAAAAAAAAACATTCAAATCCGTCCAGTAGTTCCGAAGATTAGCGTGTGCAAACAAACAGACAAACAGACAAACAGACAAACAGACAAACAGACAAACAGACAAACAGACAGATTTTTTTTTTGGATTCGTACTCTATTACTGTTTCTAAACCCCCCTCAATTATTATTTTTTAAATATATTCAATGTACAGACACAGTTTTTTTACAGTCTTATTATATGTATAGATATAGATGTAAATCTCAAACGGAAAAAATGCCCTTCTTTTGCGTCGCGCAGTCGGGTACAAAGGCAGCTATTGACAAAATGTAACTAAGTATATACGGCTGATTTACTTTTGGAAATTTCGGGGTTCGACCAATCGTAAAAGTTGTTCATAATGTTAAGTGTAGGATCAGCAACCCAATGTTTTATAAGTTTGTTCACCAAGTAAGGGGCACGTGTATAACTGATTTCGATCGCGGTTAGGCCACTGAAAGTGAAAGGATTTTCTAGTATCGTGTGTCATCCACTCATGATATAAATGTCACTATTACCACTCGAACGGGCAGGAAGAAAAACATCCGCTAAAATAATATTATCTATGGATTTACATAACTTAGTACTTCATAATTCAGAATTGTATAGCTCTACTGGACTTATTGAGACATAAAAGTAGGTTCGTAATAAATTAACAGTTTTGTAATTTGTCTAATTTTATTTTATTTTATTTTATTTTATTTATTTTAAGAAGGCTTACAGACTAATTACACATTATTAGGTAACAACATTAAACATTCAGATTGCTAATAATTAGGTGAGTATATAACGTGATAAGTAATTCATTGGCGGAAGCAATTATTAGCCGTATTTAACACCTAATAGATTGTTAAATAATATGAGTTGCGTAGATACATTCATCATTTTGCACATGAATTTGCTGATCCAAGTATATCTTGCTTTGTGACCGGGACACAGTCGTGACGAGATCAGCCTTCGTATTACGAACAGGCTAGATAAATTAGAATACAATAGACCTATACACCTTACATGTAATTAATATGCGAATGTATTGGAACCTATACATGATTGTGCCAAAACCTGTACAAGAGACTGGTATGTACCGCAATTATATTTGACTACTATTAGTCACGCTATGCTCAACCCCTTTAATAAGTTCTTAGACCTATACGTACAAATACAAGGGACTGACACTGTTTAAAAGATCACGTCAGTTTCATAATGAAAAAAAAAAGATATAACCGGTATGATTGATTGCATTTAACTCATACACACATTACACACATCAATAAAGTAACGTCAAGCCACTTTTAACCCTATCAGGTTCAAATATCTTGACATGATACTAACAGCTCTTCAAAAGACCATAATATTAGCCTTGGTAGCTCCGATTACCATGTCATGTCATCTCCAATGTGTCAAAGTTGTGTGAGTGTGCGCCGGCGCCGCGGCGCTGACTCGGTTACATCGTAGGGCCACGAAATAGTCGTGATCGATTTACCCGCCTGCCGGATAACGTGCTGCCGAAGATCACGCTTCGTTTACCCAACCACACCTTATATTACACGTTACCAGTAACAAATACCTAACAAAAACGTCCTGCCGGAACTAAACGAGCCAGTTAATCATACGCTCTTGTATATTTTAACTTGCCGCCCGCTTTTTGCGCGCTCACTGATTTATTGTAGGTACGTAAGTGAATAAATAGTTACATGCATTGCTATATAAATTACATTATCTGTTTAGACAATGTGGCTTGTCGATGAAAAACTACCGGTATTATCGACAGTTAACGACGAGAAATCATTCCCTAAGATGGCGGTATTAAAGAAATGTTTGTTATATAGTTATAACAGCAATATCCTTCATTGGGCACGTGGCCTTCTTTTGTCCAAACTTGTATTCGGGATCGGCGCCTGATTACGGACACCTTGACCCACGACGATAGCCGTGACATCGAACCTGTTTTCGATCTCTCAGTCTCCACAAGCCGATTCTATCATCAAGGCGACGACACTAACAGCTTCGGCACCATCTACCACACCAATGTGCAACGTGACGTTCAGTTCAAATCGAGCAAAAACGAACGGGGACAAATACCTTTCCCAGCAATCATCTCGGCGTAGGTAACTAGTTTATGAAAGAACAAAAATGTGAGAAACAAATTAGTTCGCTAGCCTCGACGACACGACACGCTGACAATGATTGCACTCCAACACAATACAGATTACATAAGTAATGGCTGACCCGTTGATAAGCCTGAATGGCTCGTGTTATTAATTCGCGAAGGTTAATAAAATTAGGGTAGATAGGCATGAAGGTGAGCACACAGGAGCTGGTAGGAACGACGGCGATAGTGAACGGGAAGCCTTGGTGACGACTAATGAGTAGGTATGGCATGAGTGGAATGTCATAGGCGCACGACATGCCCTACTATGACACACCACGAAGGATTAAGGAATTCAGAGACTGTTGCTGGTGCGCTGAATAACCACAATAACTATCCCTTAGGAAGAATTCTATAATTGTTTGAAAGTGTCAATCTATCTAAAGAAACTGTCGAAAGATTTTCATCATTGGTCCGCTAATAGAATCGGCCTCCGCAATCCGTCGCGTCGGTCACACGCAGGTACGGAGTACCTACAGACAGTCTATTATTGCGACATAACCTGTGATTGCTGACCACAGGTGTACGTGAATTTACACAATTTCCATAAATAAACTTAACAGATAGGTACGAGATAAAAATTGCGATCACGAAAACGCATGTCTACGTGGTTGAATTATCCTAGAAATAATGTGCGCAATTTAATTTGCATACAAACTGCTCTATTGTCTATGAAGTCCATGCAAGTGCCTTTTAAGTGGTTTTGATATGATAAATGACACTGCTATTCATATTGCTTTTAATAACGTCATATTAGCTCTTATTTATGGAACGCAGAATAAAGTGTTCCTTTTTCAAGATCGCTTTAATTTACAATGAAGGATTTGTGAATTCTCTTTACTTTTCAGTTAGTTAGAAAAGCCTTCGCTTTCAGATGCGGTATATTTGCAGTGCTATTCTGAAAATATCACCGCATGAAAATGTAGGTGAAGTGAAGGTGAATTGAGCTGTCATTCTACTCATTCCATACTAGCTAATGCTAGGCAGTTCAGTTCACTCAAGCTTTCACGGGGTGATTTTCTCCGAATCGACTGGTTGTAAGTAGGTAACTGAAGTGGAAGTGAATGTCTGTCGGCCAAGATGCCTTTGTTTTCCATATTCAAATCTATGGTACTAACATCAAACAAATAAAATTAAAAGATCCTGTAAAGTCTGTAATGTCAAAAGGACAGGGTTTTGCTAAACATAAAACCTGTAAATAATACAAATGTAAAATAATTGGAATTTAAATCAATTTTTAATTTAAATCTCAGAGTATAATCCCAACAATACCAACAGTATAATGGGTGTGTTTACAGATCGGTGGGAGTCCCCCCTGCTGCAAAGATGGGTGCGGCTTCATACCGTTATTTAACGCGTTATTAAAGACCCCTAAATTTATTAAATAAAGATATATAAAAAAAAAACTAATGTTAGTAATACAACATTAGTTCATGTTAGTTAGTTTTTTTTTATATATCTTTATTTAATAAATTTTCCAACAAGGATATGTCAACCACATCATACCTTATAGCACAGTTAAACAATTAAATTGGCTCAGTACCAAATAAGTCACTAACAATAACAACAATGAATAACAATCTATACATATAATAAGACAGTAAAAAAACTGTGTCTGTACATTGAATATATTTAAAAAATAATAATTGAGGAGGGTTTAGAAACAGTATAGAGCACGAATCCAAAAAAAAATGTCTGTCTGTCTATTTGTTTGTACACGCTAATCTTCGGAACTACTGGACGGATTTGAATGATTTCTTTTTTGTTGTATAGATATTAAGTCTGGGAAACACATAGGCTATAATTTATCTTGGAAACTGGAACACCTGACGCAGAACCACAACAGACCAGCTAAACTATAGAAGATACAAAAAAGGTACCGTAGCAAAAATTGTTCCACGTGATGAACATTTTTTGCTGAGAGAATAAATTTGAAGATCCGGAACACCTGATGCAGAACCGCAACAGACCAGCTAAACTATAGGAGATACAAAAATGGTACCATAGCAAAAATTGTTCCACGTGATGAGCATTTTCTGCTGAGAGAATAAACTTGAAGATCCGGAACACCTGATGCAGAACCGCAACAGACCAGCTAAACTATAGGAGATACAAAAATTGTACCTTAGCAAAAATTGTTCCACGTGATGAGCATTTTCTGATGAGAGAATAAATTTGAAGATCCAGAACACCTGATGAGGAACTTCAAGAGCCCAGTCTACACTATAACATATATTGGAATGACGTCTTAGCAAGAGTTGTTCAGCCTTATGAGCACTCGCTGTTGACGTATAAAAATCGAAGATCTGGAACACCTGTTGTGGAACTCCAAGAGCCCAGCTACACCATAACTCACATAGGAATGACGTCTTAGCAAAAGTTGTTCGGTCTGATAGGCATTTCCTGTTGACTTATAAAAGTCGAAGATCAGAAACATTTGATATAGAATTTAAAGCTATCACTAATTTCATTGCATAATTATAAAATAACATAAGTACCTCCACGCGGTGAAGGCGGGATCAGTTCAGGACTGATTTTCGATGACGATGGTATATCGTTAAAAATTAGACTCTACTGGCTAAAACTCCTATTTTTTTTATCGTATAAATATGCCTTCGGGCTTATGTTATTTGAGTGTTTAATTTCCTTTTCCATTTATCTTCGTTACACGGGTAGCCTACCCGGTAACGCAGGGGAGCAGCCACTTAGATTTTAATTGATCAGGTATCATCACAATAAAACTATAACCATGCCTAGAAAGAGGTCAAATCTTTCCCAATGTTCCGAAGGTGCTAAATGATTAAAGACCATAAGATCCCAACAATCTACCGAAGGACGTTAGGAGAGACTTGATGCTGTTCGAGAACATACGGATCGCGAAGCACGCCTGCATTCTCAGCGTATTTACGCATCTACATCCAGGTCTCCAGACACCAGTGAAGAATATGTGCGCGACTGACCGCTGATCGTGAACATCATGCACTGTCTCGCGAGTTGGAGACGTTCACGGAAAAAGCATAACGCTTGAGTTTTCAGCGTATATACGCATCGACTCTAGAGATAAGTGGGGTAAGGCGATGCGCGACTGACCGCTGATCGTGAACGTCACGCAACATAAAGGCTGTAATTTAATTTGGAAAATGGAACACTTATAGTAAAAGAGATATAAAAATGGTGCCATTGCAAAAACTATTCCACGTGAAGAGTGTTTTCTGCTATGAGACTAAATTTGAAGATCTGGAGCACCTGTAGGGGAACTCCAAAGCCCAGAGACAATATAACATATACATAATAGAAATGGCGTCTTAGCAAAAGTTGTAAGTCTAATGGCATTTCCTGTTGACCAACAAAAATAAAAAATCTTGAACGTCTTGAATAGTCTCGCGCATTCCATTGATTTCCCGTCCCCGGGCTTTTAGAATTCGACATCAGACGTTTCAGATCTTCGATTTTGCCGACCCCATTGTCGCTGACATAAGCAACAAGATCCGCGTACGAAGTCGCGGGCAGAAGCTAGTAAGTAATAAGTAGTTTACTACAAACCTGCATAACATTAGTTGTTTAAGTACCATTAAATTGTTACTAACAAAATATACCAGCGCCACTACAGAGCTTGAGGTCTCGGGTTCGATCCCCAGGTCGGGCAAAGTGTTATTGAGTTTTTTAATCTGGAATTTCTCAGTAGCAGTCCGGAGTCTGGATTTGTGCCCGATTGATGGCAATCGGCTCGCCCCCTATTACATGGGACTTAAACATAACTGGCGAAATGTGGATGTACTACCAGGTACATCTCTGCCTAGCCCTTCGGGGATTACAGGCGTGACGTTATGTTTATGTTTATGTAACAAAATATAGACATGGTCTGAAATAAATGTTTATTATTATTATAATAATAATAAAATTCCAGGCAGACCAAGTCGCAGCAAAGTTGCAAATATTTCTACCTATTTGTACGAATCTAATGAACGAAAAACTTCCTTTGAAACATTACAGTAAGTACCAAACCGTGTTAAAAAACAGTAGTGTGGTCAGCTCGTCCCAGTAATAATCCGTGCCAGCGGCTGACTGGTTCAATGTGACTCGGACAAAAACGAAAAAAACATCCCGACACGGATGTTTACCGGTTCCATGCATTTTCTTGACAGCGATGGAACAAGATAAAAACAAACTGTTATAGCATCTTGAAATTTGAACAAAAAAACTATTCTGGTTGTTTATAATGGCTTAATGTAAGTAGACTTACCTTAAACACAATTTTGTCTTTCTCCATTTCCATCTTAATTCCTTAGGCTTGCTTCTGCAGTTCTGTAACAATACAAATTTCTATAAAAAAAAAAACAATATTTTGAAGCTTTTCTCAGAATTTTAACTCCCACTTTACAATGTAAAATAAACCTAAAGTACCTATTTAATAAATAATTTGTTATTGGGGTAAGTTAGGTATATGGGTAAAAATAGTTTAGTTATCATAAAAACACAACATCTTTTGCTTCTATGACCCACTATAGAGACATACAATTCCACTACTTTAAAGCAATATATCAATGTGTTTGCTTAAACGTGATTAATTAATTCCAAGAATCCAAGAAGACATTTCTGAAGGTTGAATATTCAACCCACAAAAAATTTCTTCATTAAATAATTGTCACGACAAACCACAAAAAACTGCATGATTTATAAACACTTAATTACGAAGTACGATACACATCTACTTACGAATTGATATCTAATAGGGTTAGAAACTAAATCTTGACTACACTACTTATTAATACTCCTATATCAATCATATGTGGACAGCTGACTCTCTTAATATTATAATTAAGTTAAATAAAGCCACTAAAATTAATAACAGCGATTATTCAGTAAGTGATCAAGATTTTATACACAAAAGAGATCATTTTTTTGTTTACAAAACAAATAATAGGCAACTTTAAGTACCTAGGTACCTACTTAAAGTTTGTCTTAACTAGTCAATTACCGCAATCCAGACACAATTAAATTACTATTGTTTGCGGACACCGGTGTCCACGCGGAGCCTAATGAGTAAATAACCGTTATAGGTAAGCCCAACGTAAATTATTATCTAGGCATAAACGCCAGCACAAACCTAAAGCCATCCCAAACTGTCCCAAAATGTTTCCCAATTTATCATGAACCTTATTCTGTTGAACTTAGGTACCTACCTATAAAGTTAAGAAATCATAAATGAGATTTGGCATACCTTATGAACTAGCTAGCTAAGACGTTACACAAAATTGGCTGTTCTAAGTACCTACTTAGAGATTAATGGAAGCATGTTCAATATTAGTTTATAATTGAATTTATTTATGTCATATGACAAGATTGCACAGATCCGATTCCAATTTTACTAACCTATTGGATTATGAAATTCAATTAGGTAGGTAGGTAATCTTCCTAAAAAATATACAAGCGATACAAGTAGTTAAGTACATAAATCCAGTAATAAAACTTACTAACGACTCAACCGATTTAAAAAAATCTTTCACCATTAGTAAGCTATTGTATGTTTTTACCGAGTTTCATATTAACATTTTATTACCAAAACAACGAGGGGGCAGAGGATTGATTTCAAAAGCCACGACGACAAAGTTGCAGGCGAAATGCTAGCTATGTACATTTTGAAGATAAACCCAGTGTCATTATATGTCCTAGCGCATTAAAAGCTTTTCTTCACTCATTCAAATTAAAACCGTAAGCTCACGTAATAGCTAATCACTTAATAACGTTTCGTTCACGGCTTTTTATAGGCATCACTAAACCTCTATAAAAATGCTATTGCGTACAGCATAGTTACCTACGAATAGCCGTAACATCACGACTAGTATTAACAAGACTCGTTTAGCTCTTACAGATTGATTCGAATGTAAGTAACATTGAACTTTGACCGGAGCTTCGTTAAAAATCTAACATTTTATTATTCTCGATGGTGGATGCTATTTAAATATTAAATGCGTTAACTATGTTAACGAAAAGTTATTGATTAAAAACAAATAATGTCAATTTTATCACTTTTCGATTTTGACACAGTTGCATTTTAATTTTATGTGTATTTCTACATATCTGCTTAAGTACTTAAGTACCTACCCAAAAAAATATCAAAACAAGTTAGTATAGAAAAAATACACTTTAAAAACTTATCTAAATTGAATAGGTATAGGAACCCACCTACATAAGCTACAAAGGTGTTTAGTAAAATCCATAGACAAACGCATTATCACGGCACTCGCGACCCTTCGTAGACGAATTTGAAGCTATGCCGTCTATAGTATAGGTACTACGATAGTCATGCTAGATACATGGGTACATGGCTACCTAGTAAATAAAATAATGTCCTCTTTTAAATATTTTTAGACAGATTTAGGTCCAAGATAGAAGTTTCCCACGGCATCACTACCAGCTAGGGAATGCAATCTCGTCTCGCCGAGATCCCGATCTCGCGAGATCTCGGCCATATTTTACGAGATTGAATCTCGTCAAATTTCGTACGAGATCTCGCGAGATAACGAGATCGACAAATGCAGCGTGACGACGTGTATTTCATAGCGCGGCTGCGCGCGAAAAGAATCCTGGCCAGCCGTGCGGCCGCGCATGGCGCATCTGACAGACGACTTCTGATTTTGCATGCCAAATACCCTGCAAAATCAGAAGTCGTCTGTCAGATGATACTCTCGACATGATGTGTTTTTTGAGAAGCCATTTTCAGAGAAACTAACTTGCCTTTCCGTACCTTGATAACTTCATCTGACTTCTACTTTAAACTTCTTTTATTTGATTAATACGATCTCACAACATTTATTTAAGAACTTGTGAAGTTATGTTTTTATTTTGTTGTATTTATTTACCATAAGTAATGTTCCTATTACTCTTAATTATTAAAACTAAAGTAATAATTTACAAAAGACTAAATATAGATAATTATTGTTTTGTTACCAATATTGTAAGAATTTGAACTGATTAGCTACAGTAGGTATAATAATTTTAGACATAAACAAATGTTATTAGAGTTAGAGACAAAATAATAAGTACCTACTCTGTTGATTTTTAAAATAAAACTTACATTATTTTTAAAACTAAGCAACGCAGTTTCTATTTAATTACATATCATGTCAATTACTAGTTCTTAAAACAAGCATTTGCATATGTTTTAATTGCGATTCTCCCAATCTCGCGAGATCCCGTAATTTGCGAGATCTCGCGAGACTGGGTTTTGAGTCTCGCGAGATCTCGCTAGGCGGAAATCTCGTACGAGATTGCATTCCCTACTACCAGCGCTGTAGAAAGTAATTAATCCGAGCATAACTTACTTATATAAAACGGTAACGATGCAACTGATATTTACGGGGCGATTTCTTAACTAATAATTAATATCTCATACTTATGCGTACAGATGAAGTCTTATATGCGCGTGACTGGACCATAATCATTGCGCACTTACATCAGTAAAGATTGAAGAGCGCAGTCATCTTTTTATTTTCATTTTGTTTTTTCTGCAAGCCACAAAAACTTTGTTATACTTGTAACTTGAGTAAATACAAGGCTGCACTGACAAGAGTAGGGAAGTTATGATTTAATTCTATCAGAATTTCAGTCACCAAAGTCAATAAAAATGATCTAGTACCTAATTAAGTGATGACTTAATTCGATAATAATTTCAGTCACCTATTAAGTCAACAGAAATGACCTAGTAGGTACCTAATTTGGTACAGTTCTTCAAAATATATTTACTACCAAGATTTAGGTACTTAATTAACACAATAAGGCTATTTCAAAGCAGAGCTTTAACTATGTTACATAGTCTATTGCAGAAAACACAATCAACATGAATACAGAATAAGTAGCCTACCTAGGTACATAATAAGTTAAAAGGAAAATGGATATTGTAACGAGACGCTTAAATGCAGTATGAGGATGTTGCACGGTGAAAGTCGATTGTGCACGCTGCACGTTCTTCCTACAAGTTTCTAACGACTTCAATTATTTTCTGATGTGCACTTACCTTCTAAAGAATGTACAGACGCCAGCACATCAAGTTACCCCAATGTGTCAAATTTTTCCAATTAAATTTGAACCTTATTCTGTTTGACATAAAGTTGAAAAACGATCAAAGAAATTTGACACATAACTTGATGTGCTGGCGTCTGTACCTACCTAATCTTTGGTGGGCAGGTAAGAGATAATGGAAAAAAAATCGACTTGTCCTAAATGAACTAACCTGTCTATGGCATTAAGTCCGCCTCTGTACATTAGTATGCTTGAAGTATTAAATAAATAAAAAAAATATATATTAAACTAGGCACCTATCTACAATGATATTATGAGTAAAAAGGTGTAGAAAGGTTACCAACATTCGATCTTTAAAAACGGCACACTAACCCACGCACGCGTCCGTTGCTTCATGCACAAAAAAGGACCTCTTAGGTTTCCTTGCGAAGGACCACTCAGGTTTATGTACCGTGACCCCCTCCGGCTTCGCACACATTCCTGGTGAAAACATTGTATGTATTGAGGTTTCCATATGAGACTGTTGTATTATTAACAAAAATCTTTTACGTTAACCTTACCCTGGCAATTAAGTACTAATACAACAAAAACTGAAATAGGTATGTAGCTAAGATTGTTTGTGCAGCCGCTAGGAATTTAGGTGCGGATAAACTTTTTATCAATTGATTTTATATAAACAGATATAAGCCTGAAAACTGGCAATTAGTGTCAATAATGTAGGTACCTACCTCCAACAGCCTTTAAAAAACCAAACAGACACATGCCGCCGCCATAATATGTACCTACTGCGTAAAGCTTTAGTTAGCACGTTTCCTTGCTCAACCTACGATCCTAAGGATTAGAACCACACTGTTTATAAAAGTCAATCAGCACACACACTTCGTTCTAATCTGCAAATATCACCTAGTGTTGACTTGTCATGCCAAAATAACAATAGATATTGAAATGCAATTATATTGTAATCATTGATCTAGTGCAATGGTCGCAAGCGCTGAGCATGAGGTCCCGGGATCGATCCCTAGGTCGGGCAGTGTTATTGAGTTTTTCCACGTGGAGTTTTTCAGAAGCAGCCCGGAGTCTGGATTTGTAGGTACCCGATTGATGGCAAAGGGCTCGCCCTATTACATGGGACATAAACATAACTGGCGAAATGTGGGTGTACTACTTAAGTACACCTCTGCCTGGCCCTTCGGGGATTACAGGCGTGACGTTATGTTATATTGTTAAATAAATACCTCGATTAGTGGGATCATTATCCATTTAACTTGAATCACTCAAGATGGCTTTTGTTTCCAAAATGTCCACAGTAGCTGTTACCTAAGTACCTACTTAGACACATCTGTAGCCATTCGCTCGAAGAATCCGCAATGTCCAGCCTTACGTAATGCGATGTTACCGACAATAATTGTGCAACGCATACCGATGTACCCATATTTGTTGCTAACTGTCAGCTAATCTTGCGACCTATATAAATAAATACTAAAAAATTAAATTTAAAATTTAAAAAACCCCCATCGCAAAAAAGTAAAACATTTAAAAAGTTAAAAATAACACTTTAGCCATGAAATTTTACTTCACGTCGGGGTACCGCTTAAGTAAGAAATGTTCCTAGTACTTGTAGGTATGTAGGTACTTATTTTAACGGTACCCCGACGTTACGTAAAATTTCATGGCTAAAGTGTTATTTTTAACTTTTTAAATGTTTTACTTTTTTGCGATGGGGGTTTTTTAAATTTTAAATTTAATTTTTATTTTATATTTTTTAAACGCATTAATTTTGTTTTATAGAGTTTACAGTTATGAGAATTTTTCAGTGTATTGTATGTAAAGTCAAATGCTGGTAAAAACGAATCCAAACACGACATATCTGCTATTATTTTGTCAAGGGTCTACCTACTGGTGTGCTGGATAGCCTGCCTGCAGCATCAGCTCATGCTGTTGCCATCAGTGCATTGTGTTTAGAATCAAATGCTGGTTGAAATGAATCCAAACACGACATATCTGCTATTATTTTGTCAAGAGTCTACCTACTGGTGTGCAGGATACCCTGGCTGCAGCATCAGCTCTTCCAGCTGCCATCAGTGCATTGTGTGCAGAATCAAATGCAGGTTAAAATGAATCCAAACACGACATATCTGCTGTTATTTTTCCAAGAGTGTATTAGTCTGCTAGATATCCTGGCTGCATCAGACCAAATACACCACAATGTTACTTATTAATATTACACACATGGGAGTTTGAAATTTTAGGACAAACATATGTTTGTAAGTAAAGTTAATACCCATAGACGTCTAAAATAGCAACGGTAGCTAACACAAAAGAGCTGATTACCTTGAAACGGCTGAACCGATTTTGATGAAATATGTCTAAGAACCATCGCAAGAAACCCTGCTTTCGAATAAAAAAAACCGCATCTAAATCGGTTCACCCGTTTGGGCGCTACGGTGCCACAGACAGACAGACAGACAGACAGACAGACAGACAGACAGACAGACACACACACATAGCGGTGAAACTTATAACACCCCTCTTTTTGCGTCGGGGGTTAAAAACGGTAGCGCCAAGGGATGATTTAAGGTTGTTTGTATGTACTGATTTGAAACTATCAATCTACATAATATATATATTTAGTGTGAAATGTGAAAATCTATTCATCGCATTTTACTAGATGTGTGTAAGTGTAAAGTTGGAATACCTACGTACCTAATAACATACCCCAAACACCTATGTTTAGTAGATAACATTGTGTAATACAGTCAGTTTCCTACTAATCTAGGCAGTTAGTTCTGTTTTTGAAACCAAAGTCCTGCATAACTTTAAGGTCCATCTTTTTTTAAGAGCAAATTAGTCACTATGGCCCAAGAACTCTGCCAGCTTGGCTTGATAGATTACTGACGGATGCTCTATACTAGAACAATTACCTTTTACCCATTTGTTCTCTCTGAATAATTTAAGAAGACTGTCTAAACTAAAGTAACATCTGCTACACAATAACTTTTAGTCGCGTTTTGAAAGCTCGAAGGTTCTCAGTCGTGTAAGAAAATTTCCTTAATTTAATCTTACCGGAAAATCCTAATTCTTCAGTGGGTAGGTAGATAAGTATCTGATAGTAATGATTATTGAGTAGGAAACCAGTGAACACTTAACATGTGTAATTGCAATTTAATTGACGAGTTTCAATTGTTTTAACGGTTTTATTACTCGATATGAAATTAATAACGATGCCCTGTGTTTTGCAATCCCTATGAAATCGTTTTTCAGTCTGCGTGATAACGATTGGCCGGAATGAAGAGGATGTCCGTTTTCTAAGCGGAAAACTAGCTAATTCATCATAATCAAGGACATTAGACACAACGGCACTAGCTTCATCATTATTAACCTTAAACCTATTATAATCGATTCTTTCTGCTTGTAGCTTTATGTGAAGGGAACGCCATTTAGCTGTAACCTTTGGAGTAAATGGCTCATATTTTTTGCTAATAAGCACAGTTTGTTAAGAATTTGTCAGAACGGTTCCTCGTAGCTGAACTTCTGCCTTACTCTTGTTACCTACAGTACCAAGTTGATACCTACAGTAGGTAAGTACACCTACCTTTTGTATAGTAGGTACACCCATGGTACACCCACATTACGCCAGTTATGTTTAAGTCTAATAGGTAGTCTGGTAGGTAAAGACGGGCGAGCAAAAGCAAAACTCTACAATTTTGCAAAAAAACGTTCCTAAGAATTCACAGGATACGTCTAAGTCCCTGGACCATAAACTAATATTTAATAAATAAAAATCTTTTTACTTACAACCCTATTTTATTATCTATATTTTAAAAAATAGCAACCTAAGTAGGTAAGTATGTGTTTTGTATTTATTATAACTAATAGTGATCGGTAGTAATCACATCATTGACATAGACAAGATAGATAAGAACTAATAAGTAAAAGTGAAAACATCCCTTCCTTTATAATATTGCACAGCGGCGGAGTGAGATTGGGCATAGGTAAAGTTTACGAACCTATTATGGAGACGGTGTGCACGTGCAGCCTAGGGTCCTAAAACGGTCTAATAGCGTCCTCAGGGGGGTCACAAAAGGGGGTGGCCTCTTTTGTATTATTGAAGCTAACTCAAAAATCGTTAATTATTCTCTTCACCAAAGTTTAGAATTAGTCATTCCTGTCAGTTAGTTTACGTTTTACCATTGTATCTAAAGATATTTGCAGAATAAGTAAATGAAAAGATTTTTGCGTATTAAGAGTCTTATCCTTGTATTTAAAATCGGTCAAATTACATCGCATGCGCGGTTTTTGTGGGCGGACGTTGAGTTCGATGCCCAGTTAAGAACTTCTTGATATCGAGACTACATAATATCCTGCCAAATAACCTACTTACACTTTGTTTTATTTGTTTCAATTAATATTCATAAATATTTTAATCCTTCGAAGTCTTAAAATTAAATAAAAATACAAATAAAAGTTGAGGAAGTTGTGGTCATAAATGTCATAATTTTACCATTTGAGCTTCCTGCAGTAGGTACTAATAATATGAGCTTTTAAGCCAATTCACACTTTTGCGTGCACACAATGTTCTTAAAAAGGGATTCAAAGTTTCCGGTTAGCATAGGTACTAATATAATGATATTTTCTAATACCT
Organism: Euplexia lucipara; assembly: GCA_921972225.1. Classification (NCBI taxonomy): domain Eukaryota; kingdom Metazoa; phylum Arthropoda; class Insecta; order Lepidoptera; family Noctuidae; genus Euplexia; species Euplexia lucipara. The sequence continues at coordinate 8,137,130 of OV179143.1, read as the reverse complement.
TTAAGTAATCTGTAATTTAAATATATTATTGTCTGGAACTTGTTAAGTTCAACTTTAAATTTTATGTAGGTGCACAAATTCATAAGACTTCTCGTAGTTTATTGATAAAATGAAAGATGTTGCCATGTCCTAAGTCCCTGAAAACCTTGTGAAGGAATATTTAGGTTTTGATTACTATCAAATTCTAGCAATAGAGCTACATATGTGGAAAATAATCCCAGTTTAAAAGAATGAACAATACTCATTTTCTAAAAATAGAATCTTCCTTTTCACACGATATTCTGCTTACTCGTAAAGTGTTATCAAGCCGGGTTAAAAATAGAAATTGAATACTTACTTTTATTCGTCAAAAAACTACAGGTACCTAAACCCTGCAATCATACAGTAACTGACTCACAACACTTTCAGTCTGCTAATGCAACTGATAAGAAAACTAAACTTTACCGGTAAAGTTCAATCAAAACTTATTTACGTGTTCGTGTTTACGCGGTAGTCATGGTAACGTATGTAAATACAATATGGCGGCGAATGCGCGCGCGCCTCTGTGAACGAACGCAGACTGGCTGCGCCTGCGCGCCCACCGACCACCACCGCGGGTCTTCAGAAAGCGAGAGGAAGAGCCCAGGCTCCAAGCGAGTTTTAGTTGAGCGAGGACAAGTGCACGTTTCCATTAGTACCTATAGCATTGATTTGTAAGCATAGTGCGCCTACACCGGAGACCGTCCATAGATGTTAGCGCGACGTCTCTCATTTGTTTCAAGTCAATTAGAATAACTTAAATAATTGATTAATGATAGTGATTATTTATAACACTGATATAAGTTGAAGACGTTTGTTACGTAACTTCCTGGCCAAGGTTTGGGCCGATCTGAAATAGTAGCGTGCTTTCTTTGAAAAGTAGGTATCTGAAAGGCCTTGGCATATATTTGTGTATATTTTTGTCTTGAGACGTCCATCACTCTACGAGTAGGTATATATGTATATTTATTTTACTTTAGAGTTCAAAAGCGAATGTACGTACAAGGAACGGATGTTTTAAAAGAAAAGAAAGAACTGCTTTTTATGTCATACTTTTTTATTTCAATGAGTAACTTTCAAATCCAATCGCCCATTAATAATAATAATAACATAAATCTGTGTCCAATATCTTAAGCCATTATTTTATAACTAAATAATTCTGTTGAGTCATGAAACTCAAAACTTGGCATATTAAACTAGGTATGTTGTTATTATTACAAAGCTATACCTCCTGGCCATCTTTAAACAAAACTTAGAAGCTACTTAATAAAACTAAATTATATTAAATTAGTCTAAGTCCATTTCATACAAAAAAGTCCCCGTTTCAAAGTGGTGTTACAAAAACAAGGTTGCGTGGGTTATGAAATGGGTAAATTAGTCAAAGAAGTCTACACAACGATTACAATACGGTAGGTAATACATGCTACACAAAATGTTTGATAAGTAACATTACGTGGGTAAGTTAATTCTGTAACAAAATTATAATTTAATTAATTAAAACAAATGATATGATGCATTCTTGTAGCGTTCGGCACTAGGGTGCGATTCGCGTAAACAAACTCTAGCCACACAGCGTAATATTGCAGCTAGCATAAACAGGCCTTCATATAACTGTGGTAGGAGATTCACAATCCTTCAAAATGTACCGACAATATTACGCTAAGAGTCTAGATATTTATAAAAATACTAAACTAAAAAAAACACGTAAATAATGTAATAAAGCAGACTGGAAGTTAATAACGAAGAAAAATATTATGTAAATAAGCATTGAGGAGTTGTTAAAAGAGACGGGAAGCTAGCAAGTATATCGTTAGTTACGTTAACACATTCAACTGTATCAAAACATATCATTACAATGTACAGACTATTTACATTATTACAATAATTCTTTCATGTTGACAATCTAAAATGACTGTACAATTTAATCAACACGAAAATATCTAGTTATGTCTATGTTATAGACTCCACAATATTTTTTTGAATGATACTTATTACAACATACAGTACTCATAGCACCTACAACGTTAAGACCCGCCAGCTCCACAAATCATTAACAACGTTTAACGCTTAGAAACAGTGAAACAGCATTCTGTCTCTGTCATCTTCAAACGAATTACAGAAACAGAGCGATGTTTTAAATGCGTTTATACGATAAACTTATTTAGCAATTAATGGTGCAAGCGGGTCTTAACGCACATAATCTTATACAGTGAGACTTACACTGTGTTGACCACTTGGTCGAAGCACTTAGCGACAAACTGTTCTTTTTCGTCCAACTTTCTGACGTCACTGCTCAAGTGACGCGTCAGCATAGCATCTTGCAACGCGGATAAGGCTTCAGCCGTAAACCTCTTTCCTTTGAGGTGAGTGATGACGGAAGCCTCTCCGTGGAATCCCGACTCAACTAGTCCTGGTGGGATGTTGAGGGTGACGTCATCGATAAGACCTTTCTCAACCGACATGGTGATAACGAGCTCCTGGGTCGCAGAGTAAACCTTGGACGGAGCGAGCAGCTCCGCGGGCACGGGGAAAGAGCGACTCACTGTGAACACGGGGGTCCTGCCGTAGCACCAGTCCCAAGACTGAAGCTCGTTTTTTAAGTCCGCAAGACCTGAGGAAAACATTATGGTTAATGGTTTGTCGACATATACAAAATGAGTGACCCAACGAAAATTAGGCGGCTAATAATGAATAATAGATAGATTGTTTCTGTATTTCATGGGAATTGCTTAAAGATCAATAATATACCTGGGAACCAATCATTAGTAGGGTTGATGAATTGGAAGCCCCGTTGCTTCGAGATCTGGGCGGTGCCTCCGTCTTGCAGGCTGAGGGCCGGTGTGCGCAGGTACTCGTAGCCGACGGCGGTCTGCAGACTATCCACAGTGACGCGGTTGTCCACTTCCGACAGATTGGCCACCTCAGAGCGCGTTGATGCAGTCGCCTGAGTCTGTATGCCATGCTAAATAGAATTAAAAGGTCCTTAACTTACAAACTGGAGGGGGGCCGTCGAGTCAAGGTCAGTCACAAAAAGAGTTAGTGAAAAAACAATCAACTAAAAGGTTAGTGAAACAATGAATTTGATGAATACAATTGCTTTGGTAAGGATTGTGTAATTTAGAATATTACTGGTTGGGTGCAACTCGGTATTGACGCTTTTGTTGCCCCTTTATAAAGTGATGAATCACACGTAAACAATGAAATGCAACATGTACGACCTGTGACATTACTGAATATGCAAAAAAGCATGAAGGGCCCTGCTTGGTACCAGCATACTGAATACACAGTTATAATTTGACTGCTTGTTTTTAAAATTTTACAGAATATTCTTTAAAAAAGTCTTATCACGGAAGTTTTAAACAGGGAGAAAACCGTAAAATGTTATTTATTTAAATTATAAAGTTAGGTGAAGATAACAATTTATTTTTTGATATGCCTGATGAAATATTTTTTTAATAATGGACAGAGAGGCTCAAAGTACAGATAGCGAAAATGGGTCAACAACCAAACAGTGTTAATAAAACTACACAAGCAATAAAGGTTATTTTGAAGATAGATAGATAAAAAAGTCAAAGAGCAACAGATTTAAAAAACTTATTGTGACAGTAACTGAGGAATAGAACCTTATTGTTGGTTGTGTAATTTACGGTCGGTTTTAGTTCCGGCTATAACCGGCGGCGTCAGAACTCAGTGTTAGCTAGCTGATTCACCGTGAGTGGGGCCGATGGAATATATTCCAATACAAACCATACTAAAATAGTAAAAAACATTTCAAGGTTAAACCAATGAGGGTTCTATACTCAAAAACTGTCACAAGAAGATTTAAAAATAAAAGTAAGTTCCAGTTGTGTTTCGAGGTCATATCTTTACTCACCTCACGTTTAGCTAGGGCCCTGCTGAGATCTGCCTTGTTGGCATTGACTAGAAGTGTGCAGTGGTGGTATGCTGTCAGACGACCTAGCTTAGCAGCAGTTCCAGATACCTGATAGAATTGTAGCTAAGGAAACTAGTATGTATTTACGATGGCAAACAAAAACTTCAAAACATCCAAAAAGATAGACATATTAAGATCTATTAAATTACTTGCAACACCCATACAGGTTTATTCTTTTTCATTTTAAACCTTGGAACCTATTCACAGTGCTCTTAGCAACTGGAGCAAGGAACCCAACACAGGATGTTGTAAAGCAATCTTCAAAACATTGCAATGAATGTACATAAATTACAAACCGCACACTAACTTTCAAAATCTTACAGAATACAATATGCATTCAAATCTGGGAAACAATTATATTTGGTGAAAACTGATTTCCATTTAAAAAGGATACTTTGTATTTATCTCGTACAATCATATCTTGACGTTCATTAATGATGGAGTTGACCCCAAATCCTCTGAAGAGTGCCCTCTTGATAAGTTCCAAGTTGTATTTCCTGTCATATCTCTCTCTAGGTGTGAAGAATGTGATGTTAAGATTTCCGCGGTCATGGTACACAGTACCACCACCACTGTTGCGTCTTGCTAGAGCAATCTCTCTCTCACTTAAAAGTGGTACATTAGCTTCCAACCACGGATTCTGGTGTCTTCCAATCACAACACATGGTTCATTACGCCATACCATCATCACATGGTGGTTAGTGAAATCCATATTATGGTACATCCAGTCTTCCATAGCCAGGTTGGTATAGATGTCATTTGATTGGGACATGAAGACAGACTTGGTGATCTCCCCCTCAGACGGCAAGTCGCGTTCCTTCTTAGCACTCATACTCTTGCTGGCAGTGACCAGGCTGCGAGAGCTGGTTCTTCTTGTTAAACCCACCACAAGGCAGGCACTGCTTGCGACTATCTTCTTCATCATTGTCTGAGCCATCTTTAAGTGCTGTATTATTATCAAATTAAATTGTCAAACGGATACTTTTCTGTATGAACTTTATAACCACAGTTTTTAAACGTTAATTATTTAAATGTTATTGATACCTAAATTAAATTCACTAATAACAGTTCAAATAGTCTCTAAAATATTATAACCTAGTGCATAGAACAGCTGCAGGCGTCAGTATCAGCCGACGAGAGGGAGATCAGATATTCGTGAAGGGCAATTGTTTGATGCAGCCACTTCCACGTTTGGTGCAGGGTATTAATTCGATAACGAATTCCCAAACAGTCTCGACAGTCACTTAGCATTCCTCTTCTTGAATGCAGGATGAACAAAAAAACCACTACACTACTTCACTCGAAAACGAAACCCGTGAGGATACAATATTATAGCGAAGTTACGAAGTGACGCGTACTACGCAACGACAATGTATTACAAAGACGAATGTTGAGTAAAGACCGAGAACACTATGTGATCGCGCCACGATATCTGATGAATTAAATGAAATACCTTCCGCCGTCTCATTTTATTCGTGCTGATAATGATAAGCGTACTGGGACTAGGAGGTCGAGCGAGGTCATTCGAAGTTCACTTCAAGACAAGAAAACAAACAACTTGATAAGAAGCACGAAGTAGCCACGCGCACGCAACCTTATCACACTTGTCTTGGACATTTAATATTACAACAGATAAGTCGTGTGTAACTTCTAACCACTACTGTAAAACATTTTACGTACAACGTACATACCATTTCATTATTTACTTTTCTCCAATTAAATTGAAAAGCACTGAGTATCAGCTAACTCAGAAGATGATAAACGCCATTCTCTAAAATAAAGTTATAAAGCCAGAAAAAAATATTTCATTGTTTATTTGGAAAATTTTCATACTTTTCTTCTCACATTATTTTAGAAAAAAATCGTCATTTTGACAATTTGAAATTCAGTGTTGCCTTCGTAAGTGTGACTTTTTGTATTTTCTGATTACCATAGCTCCTTCCGAAAACTCCTTAAATCTGAGACTTTTAATTTTATTAGGAAACTTTACACCAATATTTTTTGTTCATATTGTACCAAAAAAATTTTAGAAAAAAACTCACTAATATTTAAATATTGATGGCTGTTTTCCTTTTTTTTTTATCACAAGTCTTCGTAATTTTTATATTTTTTTGCCATATATTACTATTTACTTGAAAAAACAAAGTGCTTGAAGAATAGCTCCATAATAAATTATTTAAATAAATAATAAGTTATTTATTAAAGTTTATGCTTATTCATTTGGTTTTTATCTTCTGATAAAAACTCAAAATGCTAAAACTGGTAATGGTGCATGATGCACCATTGTTTTGCACAAAAGAGATTTAATCTTTGTTTTGCACCATTGTGCATTGCAGACTTGTAGTGCACAAAGTTTTTTGAAAACTCACACAAAAATTTATCAATAGAAATAATGTTCTTATTTCATTTTCTACCATGAAATGGTCTTGGGATAGAAACCAAAGTCTATTGTTTGTAGGTTCTGGGCTACATTGCACTTCTCTTTCTTTTTTCGTGTGGGTCTCAGACCAACAAAAAAGGAAGACGGTAGATCAAAAGTGAAGCCACAAAACCGGGCTCCTGCAATGCAAGTAAAACACACGCACCTACACGTAAACCATGTTCATCTTATTTAATACGGCAGTAAATGACATTAAGTGCGAGGGTTGCCATGGTATGATTTACATTTTCTCCATTCGATTAAACTTAAATAAGATTTCTTACTTCGAGATAAATATTGCTGTTTTCTTTTTAAATGTATTTAATACAAATTGAGGTATAGGATACTATTGAGGTATAATATATTACTCTATGTTATCTACTTGTAAAATATTGTTCCCCAAGTTACAGGGAGAAGTTCAACAAATGGCAACCCTTCGAGGCACAAAGGGTGGCTTTACTTTTGATATTCATGGCGCCCTGTCTGCCTTTTTTTATTGGTCTGAGGTGTAATTATATACATTTTGTGTGACTAATTTAGAGAATTTTTATGCGGCCCATGAGCCGGGCCATAACTTGGCTTAATAATCTGATAAACTCTAATGGAAGCGTACCACATAAACAATGAACAGTATAAAAATCATGATGCTACCTTCTTCCTGTACCTAATTTTATTTAAGAAATTACGACAAGTACCAGTCCTGAAGTCGTCAAAGAGTTAAATCACACAAGATCAAAAAAATGTTTGTTTAGTTGTAATGATTTATTTTTATATAGCATATAATTTATTTATTTTATTTGTTGCTTAGCAAGGGCAACCCTGGAAGCCCCTTTTCCCTTATGTCAAGTTGTCAACGTCATTCCGTCATGTCAATGTCATATTGATTGACGGAGTTTACACTCAAAAAGCACGGTCGTTCTTCGATCGAATTGGGAAATTGTGAACGTTTAAGGTTTCACAGGTTGATAAAAATGGCTTTTAGGACCACTACCGTTGCCCTCAGTGAGTATAACACAAATATTTGTTCTAGAATATATTCAAAACATTACCTATACAGCACTACCACCTTAACATCATTGTTATGTAACTTATTTATTTTCAGGCAACATGAAGAAATGGGCCTACAACATGTCTGGATTTAACAAATACGGTACGTTTAAGCCTTTACTCTACGTCCCTATTTGTGCACTTACTATGCTGATTTCTTTTGATGAATGTATGTACAGGTTAAAAATGCGAATGACACTACCAAACATTTTCCTTAATGACCCAAGGGCTTCTGAAGAAAATGCTTATCAAATCAAATCCTATTACTTAATATATAATATTTCTTAAAAATAAATGTAAACAACGTATTGTCGTACTGTAGGTACTCACCGTACAATACGACAATAGGGCTGTATAGATACATAAACTCGTGCGACTTTTTCATGGGGCAGGCAGAAACCGTAGAGTGCCACCTGCAACAATTCATAATTATATACTTCTTTTGCTTCGTTTACCTTCATACTATGCAACTGGTGCTTTATTTAAAATACTAGTATTCTGCTCTATCTGGGTAAACTAGCAGCCAATTTCAACATAGTACCTAGTAGGCTAGGCAGAAGATGAACATACTTATGTTACACTTTAATTATTTAGTTAATAAAATGTATATAAATTTGAAACACATTGTCGGAAGTGCAGGAATTCACACAAAAGCCATGTAAATAAACATTTGTATTCTGTGCAAAATACTCAAAATCTCACTCACTCAATTATTAAAGCAGTTTTGTAGATATTTACTGAACATCATTGCCATGACTGTAAAATAGATTTTATACTGGGGTATTATTTCAAATGGGTTTGAAATAAGATTAGACATTAAGCTTTTTTAATGCTCAACCGATTTTGGATTTTATTGCAATGGTGACATGACAAATGGCAGCTGCAAGTAGAAGTACCAAGCAAGACCAATTTACTGGGGTCTTCTGATGGGTACCTTTAACTTTCCCTCACACTCTTAAAAACGTCACTGTGCTCTTTAACAAATACCCAAACATTGAAAAGACTAGCAACGTCAAACATGGTCAAAACATTGCTTACAATGCCAACAATATCCTTATAACTACAGAAGTGACAATTAAAATGGGTTGATCTATTCTTATTTGACACACATTGGACGTCAGTTTATAAATATTTAATAATCTGTTCCAGGTCTCCTTCGCGACGACTGCCTCCATGAGACAGAAGATGTCACGGAAGCACTCCGCCGCATCCCTCAACATGTAATCGACGAGCGCAACTTCCGCATCGTGCGCGCCATGCAACTGTCTATCACCAAGACCATCCTACCCAAGGAAGAGTGGACCAAATATGAGGAAGACAAGCTCTACCTCACACCTATTGTAGACGCAGTAAAGAAGGAGAGGCAAGAACGCGAGAACTGGGAGAAGAATTATTAAATAGTTACTGTTATGTAATATCTGGTGTATTAATTATTATTTAAATAAACTTAGCAATGTTCAAATTGTAAATAATGTTTCCCTAGAATGTTTTCTTTTAATTTTGTTCAGGATTTACGTTTGTATTCCGTCCTTATCTGTTGTTTTAGGACTCAGTTTGAAGCTAACCACACAGAAACACAATAGTATGGTACAATAAAGTACGCATTAGCATCGATTTTCTTTTTCTATAAAGAAAGAATTTTGTTGTGGGCATTATGTGCGTGCCAAATGATCGTGCGACAAACATTTGTCTTGGGTGGGAATCAAACCAACAACCTCCGGCATAGTAGTCAGGGCAACTAACCACTAGATCAACAGGCCAGTCAAAAGTAGTACTTAATGTATAGATGATACTTTTACGGTACTACCTATTCTAATATTATGTAACATAAAGACACTCAGGGCAGTAGTTCAGTTTAAAATTATTTATTTTGTATCTTTCAAAATCAACGCATTTTAGAAGGCAGTTAAGGTAGGTATGGTAAGTTAGATTAGTTTATAATTATGTATATATTTATTCTCTCTAACAAAAGAGCACAACTGTTTGGATTCGCGGATTGCTATGCCAAACAAATATCGATCTTATACTCATTGGACTTTACGTAAATAGCGCAATGAAGGGTACGATTTGAAGTCAGTCACTTAGATACTCGCTGGCTTACGCGTCAATCATTAGGCTATTCATTGTTGCTTTTACCCAACGACCATACAGCCCAAATCTCCCATATTATTAGTATACTCTTTGGCCCAAATGATATGAAAATGAATGACGAAAGGACCAATCAGAGCGCAGTACCCCGCTTCGTCGCACCTCAGCTAGTTGACAGAATTGTTTTGGTGCATTAGATCAAACAATAGGCGTCTATGGGCTGTATGGTCGTTGCTTTTACCTAAAGACTCCCTGACATAATTGTTTTACACAGCACATGGAGCAACCAGCACACTTAGTTACACATTCCGTAAGTTTCCTGTAGAGTAACCATGTAAAACTACTGGATACTAGATTAAAATATACTGAAACGCCACAGTTTTATAAACGATTTTATTTAATTTACAATGTACAAAATAATAATGATTAAATACATAATTCGAAAAAAAAGAGAGAATCATAAAAACAAAGTATGGCAACAAAATATATTATGGCCACTAAGAGAGAAATTACAATATATTACATAAAAATGTGGTCCCTTTAAAAATAACATGATTTTTTATAACAACAAATAAATTCCACTTCTTTGTTCAAGTTAACAATTGGCATTTTTGGTTTGTAAATAACTTTAGGAAGGTAATGTTAAAATTTCGATTATTTTAGTTATCTTTTGATTATTCTATTTTTGAGCATAGTACCTATGTAAAATAAGAACATACAATTACTGCTAAAATGTGCACAGGTGTGAGAGACAGTACTAGCTGTTGATAAGAATGAGATTTGATTCTAGTTTTGTTCCAATTAAGTAAATGATTTAGTTTTGATTAACTTGAAGTAGAATTATCATACAACTTATCACAATTCTTTTGGAGATATGTATCCAAGATATAATTTCAAGATTGATTTACTTAAGTAGGTATTCATAATCAAAAGTAAAGCCTTAAAACAAAATCAAGATGCATCAATTAATGCTTACTTGTGTAGAGAGACTTTATACTAAAATAAAAACGAAGATAAATGTAAACATCCACGGGAATTAGGTAAGAATAAAATGTCTTTATATAAAATGCGCAGCAGCCATTTATGACTGCAATATTAAATTGCAAATAAAGTTTTATTCACAGATTTATTTAAAGGCCTTCAGTGCTAGTTCGTGTTTATTAGAACATGCTTTGAAGCACTGAGGAGTAAACTCACGAGCCTGTACATAAAACAAGTTCATACAAAATGGGTACCAGCAAACTTTGACTCGGTCCCATTGACCCCGGTAACTTCGTCCCGTTAACGGGGCAGATGGGATTTTTTTTTTTCATTCGTCCCGGTAACCCTGGTTTACCCTCAGAAACTATCAATGTTTAACGGGACAGATGAAACCAAACTTGTCCCCATTGCTGACGGGACACAGAGCCCAAAGAATCCAGAAGGCCCTGATCATTATGCGTGTATACATCTTTAATACATGCTAATCTTACGGAAGACTTTACTTCTGTACACAAACATTCGTCCAGAGTTACTGTACACTAACTTTAATTATTTAAACTTGAGGAAAAGTGTTAAATAGTGTGTTTGACAACGAATAACGTTATGATCGCCAGTGGCAACCCGTTTTCGAAGTTTTAGGTAGGAGAGGACAGTTTTTAATTTTATCATATCCCATAAAAAGTACTAGATAAATGTTTTATTATGACACGGCTTACTTTAAAAGTAATTATTGTCAAACACTCTATTATGTGCCAATTTTTCAATCGTCAGATAAATGTCATTAAAATAACAGAAAAGGCAGTTTGGCATTTATGGAAATAAAGTTCAGTAATGTACAGACGCCAGCAAGTCAAGTTACCCCAATGTGTCAAATTTCTTTGATTGTTTTTCAACTTTATGTCAAACAGAATAAGGTTTATATTCAATTGGGGAAATTTGACACATTGGGGTAACGTGATGTGCTGGCGTCTGTATAAGTCAAAACTAATTAGTATATAAAGATCTGTGTTTCTCTGGTCGTATAGGAATGGGCTGTTTTGTTCATGCGATATCACATGGCTGACCATATTTAGATAACCGTTGTCTATGCACAGTAGTGGCAATTATTGTTTTTAAATTTACTGTCATCATTTTTCACAAATTATTGCATGAATTACATTTTATTGTGACGTGCAGTCACAAAACAGATTGGTGTTTGTCGGACACCTAGCCATGCCTAGTTTCTTGCTAACACTAGGCTTGTGACATTTATGCCTGTGGCTAAATAATCATATCATTGATAAATGAAAATCTGACTATTGAAAAATGAACCCTAAGTTTACTTAAATTACTGACAATATTTGCTCGCGTTAGTAGTACGTAAGATTATTCTGGGAGTAGTTATTAGATACATTTGACAACTTCGTTACTTATGTTTGTACCACTATAACGCCTATCTTAGAACTATACTATGATGCATATTATTAGTGGAAATTGGTTCAGATCTGATAAAAAAGAGTAAAATACGTATAAATAGAAGTAATAGGTACATGATTAGGTGAGATATCAGGCTATTTTCTAAACAAAATCTCACAAACAAAAAATGATATTTTCCCTTTTAAGATTTCTGAAACTTTTGTTCAGCGAGAGATTGTCTTAAAAATATAGTCCAAGGGTAAGATCTACAACCTCTACTATGAAAATTGTCCAACCGCCAGCTTCATCGAGTTTGAAGTCAATAAGGCTATCGAACAATTTTCACCCTTACATCCTCAATAATAAAGTTTCAATGTGGTCAAACCCACCACTATTAAGTTGGAATAAGGGTTTTAGCGTTGGCATCGTAATATGCCAGGATGTAACCAAACAGAGTATTTTGCCTATAAATAAATACACTCACATTGTAAATAAAAACATTATTCAATAAAAAGTTTTTACAAGAGTAAATCATTCGCAAGATATGAAGAAGATATGTATCGTATTAAAGAACTTTATAGAATTCTCTAAGATTTTGAGAATTAAATATCAAAGATATAAGAAATATTTTTTACTAAAAAATTCATTCTAATTCAGTGTGATTACCTTTCATGATTTCATACCTTCTGTGAGTCACCTGGGTGGGACGGACTGCTATTTTTCCGGTCGGTTTCAATTTCCTTATTTGTCATAACTTTGGTATTTTCCAAAATACGGTCTAAAACTTCATAATACAATTCCAAAACCGATATGATCAATTTAACAATTATTAAAATAATGATATTTACTTACTCACAAACGATAATAATAACAAAATAATTCATTAACAATTTTACAAGACGAAAATTGTTACTTAGTAACTAGAACATACACTTACATAATATGGCAAGTAGACCGTTCAATAATAAATGATATGACATACAATTTGATATAAACAGTATTCATAGCCGAGGACTTATTGTAGTAGGTAAAATGTATAAACTATCTTTATAGACAATTAGATAAAAAAATATTCTGTACAAATACGAAAAATGCAAATATGTATACAATTTTTACACGTTTTTTTTTACTTTATTGGCAACTTTGTTTCCGTGTTATTTTTTTCTTTGGAAAACATTATTGTATTTAAATTCGAGTGAAGAGGAAGCCCTTATAGTTCTTCGTCTCCTATGGCTTCGAACGCGTTGTTCTCCACGCATTCTCTGCCGGGCTTGAAGGAAACAGTCGCAAACTTTTCTGTCAACTTCTGCACAGAAAATATTTCTCTCGAACTACCGGAATTATATGAATCTCCGTTCTGAAACGATCGTAAGTTTTGTTAAACAATGGAATGAAACCAAAAAATAAAATGCGAAAGGAGTAAGGTACACAGGTTCCGTAGTTTCTGCCTATCTCTATAAGAAAGAGGCATGAAGATGCTACGTAAAACGCGATAGAAAAACTAAAACCAGACATTATTATGTGTACCTATTTAATTTTCCATCAAATCTAAACTAACTATAATGTCAGTTCATGCCATTATTTGTACATCAAAAGAGTAAGTATGGAGGTTCTTGCCCGTTCTTCTCCATACAAAACTACCTTTTGGAAGGGGCAACTAGAATCATACATTTTATTTAACTTGTAAGTTTAACGTTCAAAAGTGCCTTTTAAATGGCCTAATTGAAATAAATTATTTGACATTGACTTTGACAGTGATTCACTGGTCAAGAAAATTATTATCCTGCAGAGTTGGGCCTGCGCCTGTTGTAATCTTTATACTTATATTTTAATCTTAGCGTGTGTTTGTTACTAAAATCTTCACACAAATGCAGGCGCACAATAATAACTCCTGCCTAAATGGCTCATTTGGCGTCGGGAAGGATATTGTTATGGATACTCACAGTAGAGCTGAGTGTGTCGCTTGAGGATGACGGTGTGATGACCTGGCTAGATCCGTCACGTCGTAAGTACGTCAGACTGCTGCGTTTGCTGCATCGCGGTGATATCGGCCCCGCGCCAGCCTTCTGCCTCATCAATTCATCCACTATCGACTGTAATATACATTTAGGAAATTAGTAAAATAAAAGAAAAGAGTTATTATCAGGGATTAGAATATGCAGATCATAAATATCATCATCACTTAAACTACGAGGAAGTAAGGAACATAGACTGAATAAAACCTCTTCTGAAATCCCGAGATCATAATCGTGAGGTAATTACGTTAATGTAGGTATTTTAAACCATAAAGGTCAATGGGCAAATAGTATGGGAGAAAAACCCACGGCGGACAGAAATGCAATTGTGAAGATATATAGATAAAATGTATCTAGTTATCATGGTAAGGGTCGCTTTCTTGTGGGATGTGGGAGTAAAGAGAAAAAAAAACTTTTACATTTTCAAATTATTTATTCGGCGTGATCAATATAATCTACTGTTATATCATCTAAAAATACCGCAGGGGCTTCAATTTGTTGTTGGTGCCTAGCCCAGGATAAAAAATAAACTATACTGGCTATATGCGCGCAGCTCCCGACGGTGCGGCGGCCGTGTATACACGAGCAGTAGTAGTCTTCAACACTTTGTCTTCCTTGTGTCGCTGGGTTAATTAAAATATATGTGTAATATTGTCGCGCTCTGACATGTGTAAGTATGTGTTTTCTGCGCCGTAACACAGATCGGGTACACACTACACAATTATTTCGTCTATCCATTTCAAACAAATTCCAAATAAAACAGCAAATAATCAGGTCCAGTAAATGTGCTTAGGTAGGTAGTTGATAAAAACAAAAGTTAACAGGTAAACGCACAGATCACAACGAGAGACAACGAAGGACTGCGATGACACGAACGAAACAATGCGCCAACGCAACGAGCGAGACGTAACCTACTGTGTGAGAGAGAGGGAGCGAACATATACCTGCCGTTTTCATCACACAGGATGACGGGACGCACATGCACTCGCGAAAACCTTTTAGTAGCTTTTTAACAGAACGACAACTAATATTTAGTAGTAGTATTCGATTTTTTAAGTAAATGTATTTTTAGTTCAAACTTTGTTCTCCCATGGATTAAATAAAAAATAACCTTATGTAATGTTAAGTGAATTTATACTCTTTCGTTTTAAATCGTTTTCATTCATGTCCGCGACCGGGTCGGATTACGCCCAATGACCTTTGTTTATTTTGTTTTGTATTGAACATTCAATGAAACATTACAAAACAAAAAAATATTCTTAGATGCCGGGATTATATTTAGGGATTTCAGAAGAAGTTTTATTCGCTCTACTATGTTACCTATCTCCTCGAAGTTTAAGTAAATGTCGATCCCTGGTTCTTATACATAGACTTATCTAAACGAACACGCATATTATTATCATGCTTGAATGTGTGTTAAATAAAAGAAGGGGTCTAATATAAATACATGTATTCACACAAACAGCTATTTAATAAGACTAATCTTGCTATTATATACTAAAAAATCAAAACTCAAAGGAAAAATAAAACTTAGTTTAATTTAAGGAACGTATGGCATCTGGGAAAAAGGTTAAATTCGTTGTAGCTGTCAATAGATTATTCTAAAGTTCAAACTAAACTAAAAAAGTCTTGACATTTAGATTTGGTAATAATCACTATGAGAAAATATGAATAAATTAATATTACCTGCAAACAAACACTTATAAATGTTGCATGCTCCGTTCTCAAGGTTATCCATTTCAAGTTGTCTTTACTGATGAGATATTCAAACGACAATTCAAAATTCCTGTTAGAATCTTCTAGAAGGGAACCATTACCGTTTTGTGTTTGTGTCTTTTCAATCTGCAACAATATTTATTAATTTATTAACATACATTTACCATTACAGCTAACCAATGCGGTAAATGGGCCATCTATATATCTATATACATATAATAAGACTGTAAAAAAACTGTGTCTGTACATTGAATATATTTAAAAAATAATAATTGAGGGGGGTTTAGAAACAGTAATAGAGCACGAATCCAAAAAAAAAAATCTGTCTGTTTGTTTGCACACGCTAATCTTCGGAACTACTAGACGGATTTGAATGACTTTTTTTTTTGTTGTATAGATATTAAGTCTGGTCAACACATAGGCTATAATTTATCTTGGAAACTGGAACACCTGATGCAGAACCGCAACAGACCAGCTAAACCATAGGCGATACAAAAATGGTCCCATAGCAAAAATTGTTCCACGTGATGAGCATTTTCTGCTGAGAGAATAAATTTGAAGATCCGGAACACCTGATGAAGAACCGCAACAGACCAGCTAAACTATAGGAGATACAAAAATAGTCCCATAGCAAAAATTGTTCCACGTGATGAGCATTTTCTGCTGAGAGAATAAATTTGAAGATCCGGAACACCTGATGCAGAACCGCAACAGACCAGCTAAACTATAGGAGATACAAAAATGATCCCATAGCAAAAATTGTTCCACGTTATGAGCATTTTCTGCTGAGAGAATAAATTTGAAGATCCGGAACACCTGATGTGGAACTTCAAGAGCCCAGCTACACTATAACATATATTGGAATGACGTCTTAGCAAGAGTTGTTCAGCCTTATGAGCACTCGCTGTTGACGTATGAAAATCGAAGATCTGGAACACCTGTTGTGGAACTCCAAGAGCCCAGCTACACCATAACTCAAATAGGAATGACGTCTTAGTAAAAGTTGTTCGGTCTGATAGGCATTTCCTGTTGACTTATAAAAATCGAAGATCAGAAACATTTGATATAGAAATTAAAACTATCACTAATTTCATTGCATAATAAAATTATAAAATAACATAAGTAGTACTACGGGGTGAAGGCGGGAACAGTTCAGGACTGATTTTCGATGACGATGGTATATCGTTGAAAATTAGACTCTACTGGCTAAAACTCCCATTTTTTTTATCGTATGCCTTCGGGCTTATGTTATTTGAGTGTTTAATTTCCTTTTCCATTTATCTTCGTTACACGGTAGCTTACCCGGTAACGCAGGGGAGCAGCCACTTAGATTTTAATTGATCAGGTATCATCACAATAAAACTATAACCATGCCTGGAAAGAGGTCAAATTTTTCCCAATGTTCCAAAGGTGCTAAATGATTAAAGACCATAAGATCCCAACAATCTACCGAAGAGCGTTAGGAGAGACTTGATGCTGTTCGAGAACATGAGGCTGCAACTTGCTCCGTGGAAACTTCTTGGGATCGCGAAGCACGCCTGCATTCTCAGCGTATTTACACATCTACATCCAGGTCTCTAGAGACCAGTGAAGAATATGTGCGCGACTGACCGCTGATCGTGAACATCATGCACTGTCTCGCGAGTTGGAGACGTTCACGGAAAAAGCATGACGCTTGAGTTTTCAGCGTATATACCCATCGACTCTAGAGATAAGTGGGGGAAGGAGATGCGCGACTGACCGCTGATCGTGAACGTCACGCAACATATTATAGGCTATAATTTATTTTGGAAAATGGAACACCTAAAGTGAAAGAGATATAAAAATGGTGCCATTGCTAAAACTATTCCACGTGAAGAGTGTTTTCTGCTGTGAGACTAAATTTGAAGATCTGGAGCACCTGTAGGGGAACTCCAAAGCCCAGAGACAATATAACATATACATAATAGAAATGGCGTCTTAGCAAAAGTTGTTAAGTCTGATGGCATTTCCTGTTGACCAACAAAAATAAAAAATCTGGAACATCTTGAATCGTCTTGCGCATCCCATTGATTTCCCGTCCCCGGGCTTATAGAATTCGACATCAGATGTTTCAGATCTTCGATTTTGACGACCCCGTTGTCGCTGGCATAAGCAACAGGATCCGCGTACGAAGTCGCGGGCAGAAGCTAGTTAACTAATATAAGGTTGTGTGAATGAATAAGCTGTTCAACAACAAAAAAATAACAATGCATTGTTACTTTGAAAATAAAATAAAACGCGTCGCTGTTTCAACCAAGTGAAGGGCATAGTGACCTAAAACATTACAAACATTAGGTTATAGAGGCTCGTAGAAGCAGGAATGCAGAACATTTTATTTTAAAGATAAGTGAAAACAATTTTTATTCAAATTGATTTATTTAAAACTAGCTTCTGCATTCCTGCTTCTACGAGCCTCTATAACCTAATGTTGCGTGACGTTCACGATCAGCGGTCAGTCGCGCATCTCCTTCCCCCACTTATCTCTAGAGTCGATGCGTATATACGCTGAAAACTCAAGCGTCATGCTTTTTCCGTGAACGTCTCCATGCACTGCATCATGCACTGTCTCGCGAGACAGTGCATGATGTTCACGATCAGCGGTCAGTCGCGCACATATTCTTCACTGGTCTCTAGAGACCTGGATGTAGATGCGTAAATACGCTGAGAATGCAGGCGTGCTTCGCGATCCCAAGAAGTTTCCACGGAGCGAGTTGCAGCCTCATGTTCTCGATCAGCATCAAGTCTCTCCTAACGCTCTTCGGTAGATTGTTGGGATCTTATGGTCTTTAATCATTTAGCACCTTTGGAACATTGGGAAAAATTTGACCTCTTTCTAGGCATGGTTATAGTTTTATTGTGATGATACCCGATCAATTAAAATCTAAGTGGCTGCTCCCCTGCGTTACCGGGTAAGCTACCGTGTAACGAAGATAAATGGAAAAGGAAATTAAACACTCAAATAACATAAGCCCGAAGGCATACGATAAAAAAATGGGAGTTTTAGCCAGTAGAGTCTAATTTTCAACGATATACCATCGTCATCGAAAATCAGTCCTGAACTGTTCCCGCCTTCACCGCGTAGTACCTCCTACTTATGTTATTTTATAATTAGGTATGCAATGAAATTAGTGATAGTTTTAATTTCTATATCAAATGTTTCTGATCTTCGATTTTTATAAGTCAACGGGAAATGCCTATCAGACCGAACAACTTTTGCTAAGACGTCATTCCTATTTGAGTTATGGTGTAGCTGGGCTCTTGGAGTTCCACAACAGGTGTTCCAGATCTTCGATTTTTATACGTCAACAGCGAGTGCTCATAAGGCTGAACAACTCTTGCTAAGACGTCATTCCAATATATGTTATAGTGTAGCTGGGCTCTTGAAGTTCCACATCAGGTGTTCCGGATCTTCAAATTTATTCTCTCAGCAGAAAATGCTCATAACGTGGAACAATTTTTGCTATGGTACCATTTTTGTATCTCCTATAGTTTAGATGGTCTGTTGCGGTTCTGCATCAGGTGTTCCGGATCCTCAAATTTATTCTCTCAGCAGAAAATGCTCATCACGTGGAACAATTTTTGCTATGGGGCCATTTTTGTATCGCCTATAGTTTAGCTGGTCTGTTGCGGTTCTGCATCAGGTGTTCCAGTTTCCAAGATAAATTATAGCCTATGTGTTGACCAGACTTAATATCTATACAACAAAAAAAAAATCATTCAAATCCGTCCAGTAGTTCCGAAGATTAGCGTGTGCAAACAAACAGACAAACAGACAAACAGACAGACTTTTTTTTTTGGATTCGTGCTCTATTACTGTTTCTAAACCCCCCTCAATTATTATTTTTTAAATATATTCAATGTACAGACACAGTTTTTTTACAGTCTTATTATATGTATAGATTTAGAGGAATAAAAGTGAAGCGAAGAACGTGTCCATGTATAGTTCATCTCTGCTTTTTTGAGGTTTTTATCATTGACACTTTAATTTTCAACTAAAATGTAATAATATAACCAAATTAAATCCACATCATTTCTTAAAATATTTGTTTGCAATTGCAATGGTTATAACTAAGTGTGACAGCTGCTGTGAACATAGATTATAATGAATTTGGCGTCTATCGTAATTGTAACATGCTTAATTGTACTTTCGTTACAAAGTGTGCATTAAACATCACCTTTTTTTACTTCTGTCCAATGCTTTGTAAATGGAGTATAGGTCAATATTAAAATTATAAGTTCTGGTTCGAGTTAATTGATCACTGACAACAAGTATAAGGTTAGGTCTTATCTTGAGTCTACATGACTCATATTTTATGTCATCCTAATTCCTAATCAGTATTACACTTTTACTCAATGAAGTTGTACACAGACTTGATAGTATACTTAGGTACCCATAAGTCGCCTGTGACGTAAGTATATGCCATAACACACACACACACACACATGAGATTTAATACATAACTACGGAGAAATTTCTATATTTGAGCGTATGTGTGTTATGGGGGCGAACTTATTGCCAGAAACTGTAAAAGAACTTAACTGAAGGCACAGGAAAGAGACTTGGGAAACCCACCCACTTACTTACCCATAAAAATAATTACATTTTAGGGAAATAACAATAAGCAACCTAAGCAGTACAATGGTCACCTTACACCTTGTTAGTTAGTGTTTAAATGTTATCAGTGCCGCGCCGCGAGCCACGTTAGGGAACTTGATTAAGTAAAACAATGTTTAGGTACTGTTACACGGATTTATCGTGTAAGGGTGCACCGTGGGTGCAAGCGTCAGCATAATAACTATACTTACAATACAAAATGTACGGGTTGGGTTTGCTCGTACATAAGCCATTAAACGTATTGTTTTTTACCCGACTGCAGCCAAGCACAAAGAAGGGTTATGACTTTGACCTGTATGTACTTATGCATTTTAGAAATCATTAACACCTCAACTGCCTCAGACACGATGCTTAAACAAGATAGTAGTGATTCATAAAATGAATGATTCACCAGAGTTCCGAACTTCTTAGTACCGGGCACATGACAAGCGAAAGGCTGTTGCATGATCTGCGCCTTTTACTTATGATATTGCAGTCGGGCTTTTGGCTTTATTTTCATTGCAAGTGACTAACTGGCGTCCAGTTGCACACTAAACTTTGATGACAAATGAGAATTTACAAAAAAGAATATAAGTACCTACTGCACTTTAAGTAAACTACAAGATATCAGAGACGGGTTACTGTGCGCTTCGTCACATCTCTGCAAAGACATTCAATACCTACAGACCGGACATCACGAACAAAATTTTCGTCCGAAAAAGTGTGTCCTGCTGGATACAAGTCTATGAGTTTTTTGTAGTACGCTCCGCTGCCGCTCCAATATTCATAATTATATTATTCTAGATGGCGTTACTGAGACATGGGATCAAAGTTTTTCTATGACATTTCCTTGACATGCCCGCTCTATAGTATTTTAAATCTCTTTGCATCTCTGCGAGTGCGCATGACGTCATCTTAGATACACACTGATGATATAGCTAAAACGAAACTGTTTGAAAGTTATAAATCGTTGAACACTTTGCCTAGTTGATCATCACTATGAACTGTCTACGGAGATACGCTATAATCCTGCAGGGACTAAAAGCTATACAAATATAAGGGTATTTCATTGACCAGCAAAATAAATATAGGGTGACTGGTAATTAGTGACCGATACTTAAACACATGAGTGTACTCATGTATACGAATAACTTTCCCAAAGAAACTATTTTTTATACTCATTCATTTGCAATTAATTCAATTACGTCAGTACTGCACAACAGGAGCGGTGGGGGTGGCGGGGGAGCGTGTGACGCTACTACTAATACATTTTGCCCTTCCCGAGGTCAGACTATCAGCTGATAGATTGTGCCGATTCGTGCCCACTGTGATCGATCTCAGGCGCTCGCACGGGATTTCAAATAGCGATTTTGTTATTTTATTGTGTTTTAGGTTATTGTGTATAAAAAAAAAGTTTCTTTGGGAAAGTTTAATGAAATCATGAAAACAATCACGTGTTTAAGTATCGGTCACTAATTACCAATCACCCTATATTTCTGCGGAGTGAGTGTCATGTCATGGATAAAGATTAACATGTGTTGGAACGAGATAAGTTGACAATACTGATCTGGAACAATATGTCAACACCTGATAACAGGCGAACGTGAATGTTAGAAATTTTACTTTGTTCATAATTTAATAATTCCATACAGGTAGAAGAAGGGAGGAGGCTGCTTGAAGTTTCTCTGCAGAAGCAAATCAGAAATTGAGAGATCTGCTAGAGAACCAAAGAAACCGATATAGCCCGAAGAATAGCCGAAATCAAGTCCTGTGCCAGTGTAGACATTGCTTGCAGAACCGATGGTCGCTAGGGCGAAACGTTTCTCGTGTGGCAGCCGCGTACTAAAAGACACAGTGTTGGTAGTTCCCCACAAAGTAATACGACGATAGAAGAAGCGCAGGACCGATCGTTGTGGGATTTTTTGTCCATGTCCAAGTGTGAATTGTTTTTTTGGACAATTTATATATATATATATACATATATATCTAATTGTCTTAATTAGTTCTATTAAGACATGAAATGTAAGTATTCAAAATTTCAAAATATTTTAAAATTTAATAAAGTAAGGCTTTTATTTCTAGATCACATTATTAAAATGTGAATACCTACTCAATTTTATTGATTGAGTATAACAGGAAACAAAAACGTGACCACAGTAGGTACTAGGCATCCATAATATTTAATTATAATATGTATTTAGGCGGTGTTAAAATTTCTAGAGGATTATGCGAAATTCACGCGGGGAAGCGTTGGTAGTTCATATTATAAGTGAAGCGCAGCCATCAATTTTGTCACTGAACAATCGCCACTGAGAATTGGGTACCTACCTAACAGGATTTACATTAACAGCAGTAGGTATGTGTATAGTGCAGCCTATTATATACAAATCGACGTTACATCAATTCGGTCTTGTTCTATTTCACCAATTCCGATGTGCCTATAATATTATGTATGGGGAAAACAGCAATGCCGAATGATTTTGCTAACAAAATTATGTCAGCACGACGTCACATCATTATAATCTTGCGTTTACACAAAGGTAACACGTTTTTTCCATGTAGTGTCTACTGGTATCATTGAAGTACTTATTGTTTATAAGTAACTAGCTAAAACAAGTTACAAAAAGTATATAGCGAAATATATTAAACGTTTTGAAACTATCTAAAATATTTATACTTACATTTTGGTTAGATTGTCAGTTTTTACATGTTTTATACACGCTTGTGTACACGCCCCCTTTATTTAAAGGAACTTGTATAAATACTAATAGTTATCTGGAAATTATACCTCCAAGTGTTACTTACTTGACTCCGCGTTAATTAATAAAGCGGGACACGTTTATGTGCAAAATAAGAATTTAAGAATCGTAGCAGGTGCAGGCGTTCTGTTTCTGCCTACACCATTGAAAATAGGCGTGAGTTTATGTATGTATGTGAAGTCTTTTACAATACTTGTGAAGGACGAGTAAACAGAATCACAACTTCTTTAAATTGAGGGTGTTAACGAGGGGTGAGTAAAAGCGTTTCTTTTTGGCATCAAACCTACAAAAAAAAAACAGATTTCCAAAGTGATACTCACCGCATGCAAGGTAGTAATCCTCCAGCATCGCATCCTGGTGACCTTGTAACGCTGCTCCCGTGCGGGGGGCGTCAGGCCAAGCAGCGTGAGTTCCTTGGACGCGAGTGACACGCGCACCCGACACGTGCCTTCGGCCGCGCCATCTGTCACGTTGCTTGTCTCCGTCACCGCCTCCCCTGCCGGTATTCTCCCGTAATGCCGCAACCTTTTTGCTACTTCTAGGTACTGGAATATTTAATTGTAGGTATTGAGTAAACCATCTGTCTTACGAAAGCACGCGGTGTGTTAGAAAGGAAATAAGATCAAGGAATTCGATTCCTGACACCTTTATTTGGAGCACCTTCACTGTCAGCATGCCCAGAGGTCAGACAGAACAAAATGATCGTGCTTATCACACAAACATTTGTCTTGAGTGGGAATCGAACCCACGACCTCAGGCATAGCAGTCAGGGCAGGGCCACTAATCACAGAGCAACGGGCCGTTCAAAGTAGTAAGTACTTTATGTATGGATGATTTACCAATCGAGTTAAATTATTACCTTCTACTCCTACTACTTCAAATACTACCACCTACTCTAGTAATGTATGTAACATAGAGACACGCAGCGCAGTAGTTCAGTTTAAAATTATGTATTTTGTATCTTTCAAAATCAGTGCATTTCAGTAAGGTAGTTAGGTTAGGTAATTAGGTTAGCTATAGAATAGGTATGGTAAGTTAGGTTAGGTTATATATGTACATATTTATTCATTCTCATTCTAACACAAAAGGTTTAAAGGAGATATTCGCAATGTTGTTTTATTTCACTTTAACAATTAAGATGCCAAGTGTTCACAAAGGATTTTAAACCATATAGTGTTAGTTTGAGGGTCCTATTGTGTAGGATGGTCATTTTAGAAGCAACTTGTTACAGTTGTAAAAAAACACAAAGGGCTGTGTTTTGCCGCACTGAAGGATTAAAACACACCTAGCACTTAATCCGCACTGGTGTATTGTTTCCGATCATCCATTACGACTGTGCGGCTCTCGCAGCAAGTGTGCGGCCGTCCGCACTCCGCACTGGGGCGGCTCGGCGTAAGCGATAGCGCCCGCAGTCAAGGTGCTAGCCGTTTAACTAAACAGCGCCGTTCAACTAGTGGCCTGCATGAATGATATTCAGCCGTAGCGTTTGGCCTTAACATTAGCGAGCCAGTTTATTGAATGTTACGTAAGACTTTACTTCAAAATTGATGTAAAACTGCTTAGATTAAGCGCATTGAAGTTGAGGAGAGGGGGCTCGCAACATCATTATCTAGTATAAACTGTACGGGTTTTGAGTACTTTTACGTGGCCTACGCAAATGACCGGCAGATAGCGTCGTGTTGTGGGTCGTCGAGCTCCCTGAAATAGGTTTGAGCTACACGATGACTGAAGCATGCATGTCGTCTCTCCAGTCGAGTCGCGTCATGCTCGGGTAGAAGAAATGTCAAGTTGGACAGAAAGAAATTTGTCGTGACTCGGAAGAAAGAAATCAAGTGTTCATGCTACGCAGGCAGGTTTATTGAAAGAAATTTGACAGATTGAGGTTCCTGTCTATATAATCTGTCACTTTGCCGATTCGTCTGTAGACAAAGGCCGTTTCTTCAGTGTTCAATGTGTTCATGCTACGCAGGATGCTCGGCATTGTTGATTCTTGTATACTGACGAATCGACATATAACTTCTCATCTTTCTTGACATTGTCATGCTCGAGACGAAAGAAATGTCTATATAATCTGTCACTTTGCCGATTCGTCTGTAGACAAAGGCCGTTTCTTCGGTGTTCAATGTGTTCAATGTGTTCATGCTACGCAGGCTGATCAGACTATGTCCCACTTGCTGAAGTATCCTAACTGCTCGTTCACTTTTACCTTCGATGACCTAAACAGTGCCACTGATGTGGCAATAAATCTGACCATCTAACCGTCAACACGAAAAAAGAATCCGCCATCAGTATATGTAGGACTTCATTTAAAGGGTGGACAGTTTAGTTTTAGAGATTTAATTAGGTGCAGCAAGACAGTGCAGGATTGTCTACAAGTGATTCGTAGAAGTTACTTTGAAAATGGTTGCCTAATATAATTATTAAGATTCTGTAATCCCCGAAGGATTAAGCAGAGGTGTAGCAGTAGTACACCCACATTTCGCCAATTATGTTTAAGTCCCATGTAATACGGGGCGAGCCTTTTGCCATCAATCGGGCACATATCCAAACCCCAGGTTGATACTGAGAAATGGGGAAAAACTCAAATGATAAATGATATTTATTTCTGTAAATAGGTTTTCACAAACACTTTTACACGTCTCTTTTTTCACAAACACTTTTACACGTCTCTTTTTTTTTACTAGAAGGTGAGGTCTGAGTTTTACTTCTGACTACTCTGAGAAGGAACACCGAAACAAACTCAGAGGTGTCTTTTAAAGTCCAGACATTATCTTGGTCAAATCATGTAAGATCCATACAGATTAGTGTCTGAGATAGTCTTTTGAGGAAAGAACCACACAGAATGAGGGGGCTAGATCAGTCAGTGCAAGCATTTGTCAGTAATCGTGAGCTCAACTCGTAACTTGAGGAGCTCCACTTGCTGACGAACAATACTAAAGAAAGAACATTTGGGTTGGTCCCATAAAGAACTCAAACTGCCAGACAAAATGTACAGACGCCAGCACATCAAGTTACCCCAATGTGTCAATTTTTCCCAATAGAATATGAACCTTATTCAGTTCAACATAAAGTTGATAAACGATCAAAGAAATTTGACACATTGGGGTAACTTGACGTGCTGGCGTCTGTACAATAAATAAATAAAAGAAAAAGATTTAGAAAAGAAAATTTAAAAAAAGAATCCACATGGTCCTTACATTCACAATAACGCTTTGCCCGACACAGGGATTGAACCCGGGACCTAATGCTCATCAGTAACACTTGCGACCACCTGACCAACGAGGCAGTCTCACATAATAAGGTAATTAAATAATAGGAAAACTACGTAAGAAATATTGTTCATTACTGAAATTACACACATGCTATTTTCAAAATGTGTTTTCCTGTTACAATATGGGAAATACAATCATTGAACCAAATTATTGAAACAGATGACTGCAAAATCGGTCCAATCAATCAATTCCATGTAAAACTTGGTGATAAAGTTTTAATATTGATGAGCTATGATTCATTTTTTAAACCGTGTCTGATATCATAGTAAATGACATAATCTCCAATATTGTAACTGACTAACCTGCAGCATGTTATTCTAAATATATATGATAGATAAAGAGAGTAATACGGACATTAGGAACTACTATTTTCACACTCCAATTCATTTCAACCCATTCCATGAGTCCTAGGAAATAATAAACTGTAAAATATCATGCAATTATTTTTTCCATGACTATTATTAAATGCCAAAGTACCCAAGCCCTGTCACCAGCATACGTGGAACCTAAGGACTGCGTCAGTGGATGGCGTTGCAGTCGTGTACTGGGATAAACATAAAATTTACCAATTGTGATATTTAGTGCCTTTAAGACGCTACGAAGTAGAAGAATGCCAAATCCCTGCAATAGAGTGGTAACAGAATTGTTTTTTTTTTCTTTCTTTTTAGTTTAATCATTTTATAATTATGGCATGATAGTCTCTACTGTGTAACAAAAGACAATTATATAGTCTTAGTCTTTTCCCAACTATGGTAGGGATGGCTATCATGATCTGGAGTAAGTAGTATATGGAGTTATTGTCCTCTACAACCTAGGTGGGTACTTGTTCCACACAAGGTGCCCCTAGATTGGGGCTTTTTAATACAAGTCCAAGGCTCGAAAGTCTGATAACCAGTCATAAGACCCCTCATCTATACCAATAAATTAAACAAGACAACCTATCTAGTTTGTTTCTACTCTACCAATTAAGCTTCAAAACTACTGGTCCAATTCTGACCACTTTTTCACCAATAGAATGCTTAATTATCGGGAATGCTTAATTAACTAGCTATATTTAATTTTCTGAACTACAAGAACCATGGTAGGAATGTTAAAGGTTGAAGGTTAAAGGTTGGTGAGTAGTGCTAGTAATATAATAATTTAAGCTAAAAAAATATATTTCTAAAACAATCAGCTTGCTTCATAACTTAAATAAACCTTTTTGCGTAAGTAGAAAATAACACTCAATGCTCTCAATTAACCCAACATTGTTTGCAGATAAAGTAAAGATATTTATAATATCTCACGTTCTTGAACTGAGACATAATCTTTCAAATATTTATTGCTTACTGATTACTTGAAGTGTGAAGAGAATTTATACACGGTGTTACAAACAAAAGTAAAATTTCTCTTTCATTTATAATCTTATCTTTATATGACTGCTTAATGTTATGGATATACACACATAGAATAGCGTACAGATGATGTTATAAGATAGTTAAATAAATTAACTTGTAATAGAGCATAACTTTGTAATAGACAGAAGAAAAGATGGGCGGATGATATAAAGAACATAGCTGGAAGAAGCTGGATGCATATGGCCAAAGACAGGGAAAGGTGGAATAGAATGGAGGAGGCTTTTACCCGCAGGGGGCCACATAACTACGAAAAAATACGAAACAATTAAAAAAGAAAGTCATATTTGTAAAAATGTTACGTGGAAAAATAAAGCTGTAAATAAATAAATAAATAGAGCATAACTTAGATTGTACCCAAATACTGGTTACATCTATACTAATAATATAAAGAGGATAGATTTGATAGTTTGTTTGCATTGAATAGGCTCCAAAACTACATGACTGATTTGAAAAAATATTTTACTGTTGGGAAGCTACACTACTCCGGGTGACATAGGCTACTTTTTATCCCTGTATTCCCATGTGAACGGGAACTTAAAGAAAAAAAAGGTAAAGAATATGCATGCCACCTACCTCTTTCTTTTGTTTCTTAGATTCGTGTGTAGAAAGAATTTCTTTAGTCTCTGGATCAGCTGTTAGCCATCCCAAATCCAAATCTTCTATTGTCTGTAGATACAATAGATCCAGAGACACCCTGTCTACCATTAAATTAACGTCATAACATGTGTCCCAATAGCTGCAACAAATAACATAATTTAAAGAACCCATGCTCATGTGTAGGTACTTTATTCACCGTTATTTGATAACAATAATTACCTCTTCCTCAATACAATTTTATCCTCTGGCCTGACATACTTTTGAGATATGTATGGAGATTCATATTCTTCCAACTTTTTCAGTGCTGGTTGTCCATCTTTTGCGCAACTCCAATTAAAAAGGTATAAGGAAAAGTACTTCACCAACTCCTTAGGCAGGTTAATATAGGTGCATGCAATATCTAATATTGTGTTTGACGAATCTGTAGATGACACCGACAATGGTATTCTATAACCGTTCATGAGTAATATTTCAATTTCTACTTCATGCATTTTAACACAATGCGTTTCTTGTTGTGCCGAAAACAGGAATGTTATCAAAAGGTCAGATGTCGTAAACAAGGGGTTTTGGCCAACTGAAAAAAGATTACAAATTATTGTATTGTGCGTTTTCCTCATAAAAACCTTAGCCTTACTTCCATTTAAAGTGGCACTTATAGTAACTCTAATTGAAATTCAGTGCATGTTCATTACGATCTGATGTGAGGAACATAGTGTAACCTAGTAATACAATACTATATTTTTAATCTTTATTTTAAATTAAATGAACTTTTGGCAATCCAAAACCATGTCATTGTCTCGGTTTGACACAGGGATTATGTTGTAATAGAAAAATAAAATTTGTGTGTTGATACACTTGTTACTTATTTTATAGAGAGCAGCGGTGGCCCAGTGGTGGCGGCCCCGACTTACGAACAGTAAGTCGTGGGTTCAAACCCAGGCAGGCGCATTACTTTGTGTAATTTATTTCATCACCACTGCTCTCCAAAACGGTGAAGGAAAACATCGTGAGGAAACCGGCATGTCCTAGAACCAAAAAGTTCGAAGACATGTGACATCTACCAATCCGCACTGGGCCCGCGTGGTAGATTATAGCCCATACGCAAAATACGCGCTTAGACGTGGAGTTGCGGATACCAGCCCGGTATCTTTAATTTTTAATTAATTACTTATTTTATAAATTAGTCCAGGTAAATTATATAAAATGGATTTTTCCACCTTTGACCATGGAATATCTGAGGTTGAAATAAATACAATGCATATAATTACAATAAATAGGTTTTGAGACGAGTTTCAGGGTGGAAAATAAAGGTTTATTTAAGTTTTTAGCTGACTATCTCTCATTCCAAGATCCTTGCCTTTACTTGACTAATTTTCCTGGACTAAATAGATATTTACCTAGTTGCATGTACTTTTCCAATAGGATTCTCCTCTCCTCCAGTTGAGAGCTTGTGAGGAACAACTTCTTCGGTGGGAACTGTGGTAACTTCACATAAGGATTTTGTGCTTGCAACTGCTCATGGAGACTGAGCAGTTGTTTATATCGAGCCGTACAGTGGAATACACCATCGATGTGTATATTGTAGCCCTAAACACAACAATCAAAACATAGTTGAAAATTCATTAGATTTTACTAAAGCTACAATTTAGGCTCCTAAGAAAATATTTTGATTTAATTTGATATGCATAATATAAAGTCAGAAATACTGTAGTACCAATGTAAGTACTTTTTTAGTATTTTTGTAAGCATCAGAATTATAGCTAAAGAGAGTGAATAGATTTATGTTAAAAATAAAAATAACTGGAACTTAATCGAACGTTTTCACAGTTCATAGGGTCACAATAGATGTTAAAATTCAATAAATAAAAACAAACAAACATTATTTATGATAAAATTACCGTGTAAGAGATCCCATTGTCATCATGAAATTGTTGCGAATCAGGAATAGAAAAATGCATTTTCAATATTGCGAGGAATGCATAATATTTCTAAACAGTTGTCTGATATAAAACATTCACAATTATTCGAAAATTTCTTCCAACTATTTACAAACTTGAAGTAATAGTCCACTTTGTATCTTCTATCAAAAACACAGACTTTTCCATTCCACATCAAATAAAGACTGGTGGTGGTAGATATTTTTAGTGTAGTGGTAGGTAGGTAGAAACTGGCAATACTGTTATTGTGACTGTCTGTTTGACAATATTGCTGTACCACTGAATCTACATTCGATTCTCGATTCTGAGACTTTGTACTGTAACTTTATAACTTTGTATTGGGTGGATAAATAAAAGCTTATACTTAACACAAACAAATAGGTATTTTTAAAGTGTTCTTCTATTCAAGGGATTTTAAATTTAAAGTGAGCACTCAAAATGTAGTAATTTCCAACTCGGTTGTTTATTCTCAAGGCCATCAATTAAATAAATTGTACTTACTACGGACTGACCGGACATGCAATCCGGGTCTGATTGTCTGTTGAATTAAGTGAGTTTATGTTTGTATGCGCATTCACTACCGCGAGAGACCACGTCCACGACTTATGAGTTTGACAACAACGGAATGCCTGTTTCACCACACCACACATGTTTTATTGCTAATCTAAAACTCAGGTCATTTTTGAGGGTTCTGAAAATATAAATAAGGAAATTCTTCAAGTTGATTTCAGGAAGACAATTTCATTGACGTTTGGTTTGTGCCTAAAGTTTTGGTTTTGGTGTTTTTTTTTATTTCTATTCTTCGACTAAAATGTGATTTTGTAGTGGTGGTGGGTGGGTTAATTCAAAAAAAGTTGGCAGCACTGGATCAGTGCTTGTCACTGTCACCGGTCAGCTGTAGTTTTATTTTGATTTGTATTTTTCGCAAATCATTGTTTTTCCAGTCCAGAATACACATAATTTCGATGAGTATAATAATCGGATATCTAGTGGTGCATTATTTCTTTTATATTGGTGAAATCTAGAACAAAAATTCGTGGTCGCCTTAGTGTAATAAAATTCTATTACAGAATAAAAAATGACAAATATTTTGCCGGTGATCACAATCCAATGTGATTGGAACGATGTTATAAGGTAAATTAATTGCAGAAACTTTGTAATCTATTACTAGATAATACTTTGATGATCTTCTTAAAAGTATGACTGCTTCAAATACCGTGTTGATGTTGATCGACAATGCTTACGTTGTCCGATAGAACAGAATGTCATTTACTATTGTTTATTAATTCTTTTAAACCCATGTCAAGAGTACACTAGTCTCTTCTTCTTGTTTCAAGGTTTATGTTATGTGTATTATGATAATTATTACAGATTACCCAAAGGTAGTGCTTGGATATCTGCGAAAAAACTGAATGAAATAAGTGTCCATGACAAGCTAACAACAACTCTAAATGATGGAAGAGTCAAAATTAATTTCTCAGACAATTATCAGTATATTTCTCATGGACCTTTGAGTTTGGTAGTAAAGCATATACCCTCAAGCCTAAAAGTTGCTTTTGTAGCACCAACAAAAGCTCACAAAATACATGGCAAAGGAGTTTTGTCTGTAGCCGTCGCCGACAATGCATTGGCTGTATCATCTTGTGAAGAAGATAAACTTTTGGTTTGGGATAGCAGGACAAGTAAGTTACTATTTTTTAGTTTAATTAACTAAGCTTAGTCGCAGACATCAATATTTTTAAATGGTTGGCGTCATCAGCGCAGTGGTATTAACATTATTATTAGACTGGGTTTTTGGTCTAGTGGTTAGTGGCCCTGACTGCTATCCTGGAGGTTGAAGGTTCAATTCCCACTAAAGAGAATTTTTTGTGTGACAAGCACAAAAATTTTTTTGGTGCCTGGATGTAATTTATCTATAGTATGCATGTATTAAGAAATATAGTATGATCATCAGTTGTCCAGTACTCATAGCACAAGCTCTGCTTGGTTTGGGACTAGATAGCATTCTTTGAAAGCTGTGAAATATTTATTTATTTTACTTATTAACACAGTAAAACCAATCTTAAGCTTGCCTGTCCAGAAATTTAAACAAAGGGATTATAAGAGCCAGTTAAAGATGTTTTATCTCATGTTTATTTTTGGGATTTTTCTTTTTTCTTTTAACTCACACGGGGTGTGTTTGCTTTCGTATAGGAAGCTGTGGGTGTGTTAAAAAATATCATTTAAGGATACTTTTCAGATTACATTATTTTCATTTCATATTCCTATATTAACCTTTCAATTGTGTCAATTAGAGACACAATAGAAAGACAATGATAGCACGGACACCTGGGTCCTCTTGGGGTTTAATGAATTAGAGACTCTCTCTGTGTAGTGTCTCCTAAGTTCTTTACGAGCCTTGATTTAGTTTCCTGTATGACAAAGGCAAGCCAGATCTATCAATAATAAAAAAAATCTAAAAAAACATTTTTAATTTTCAGGTGAAGTAAGCCTGGAATTGAAAGGTCATGGTGGCCCAGTGTACAGGTGCAGATTCTTTCCATCAGGCATTGTTGTCTTGTCTGCCGGTGCCGATGGTTCCTGTAGAATCTGGTCTGCTGAGTCCGGAATAAATCCTGTCACTCTGAAAGGACACACTATGGCCATTAGTGATATCTGTATAGTTGAAAAAGGAAGAAATGTTATTTCTGTCAGCAAGTAAGACAAATTTGGACAAATGTTTGTTTTGAGCTTCAACAGTGTTGTTGAAACGCAACCAAATCTTGTAATCCTGTGCCTAGGGGTGTATTCCCTAAAAAGCTGGAAGCTGCCCTCCGTAAATTCCAATTTAATTTTGGTTGTAAAGATATAATATGTTTATCAGACATCTTCTCAGAATTAATCTCCATATTTCAAGTTTAGAGAGTTTAAAAATCACCAATACTTTAAATATAATAGGTAATCAAAAAATAAAAAAAAATACTGTTAATTCGCAGAGATGGTTCAGCAAAACTATGGGATGTTGGTGAATCAAAGTGCTTGGACAATATCATTGAAGGGCATGGCCAGATAAACTGCTGTGCAATTACAACAACTAGTAATGAAGTCAGTGTTGAAAATGAGCGAGAGGTGAATATAATTTCCTTTGTAATGTCTTTCCAACTGCCTAAATATAATAATTAAGCACAACACAACTTGTCTGTCTGCTCTCAGCAGGGCCAGTCAACGTTTTTATTTTTTCGGAAAATCCTCATGGATGTCCTCCGCCCCGGGGACGGCGGAGGGGTCTGTCAGACTCTTACTGACTAAAAACCACCCCGTTTTCCGTCGCACTTGCGCCGGGTGTCACGGGAACAGAAGATACTTCCGCGACCCCCGACTGGTGCTGGCCCCGCGGGCCTCGCCAAGACAACAAGGGGAGTGAGCTGTTAAATTCCCCTCGTGAAGTCTAAGAGGAGCGCGCGTGAACACGACGCGCCGCCACCTCAGGTCCATGTAAGTGGGGGGCGGCGAACGTCCCCGAGTCCAATGGTCATCGAATTCAAAAGTCGAATAGTCGAATTAGTCAAGCATCAGGCACTTTTCGATGGCGCTTAGACTAGTCTTAAGCTCATTTACGATGGCGCTTAGATTATTTCTTTGTTCTATTTACGATGGGTCTTAGTCAATCGTGTTAATGTTTTGTGTTCTGCAGAAAAAAAAAATGTAATTAGTTACAGACACCAGCACATCAAGTTACCCCAATGTGTCAAATTTTCCCACTTGAATATGAACCTTATTATGTTTGACATAAAGTTGAAAAACGATCAAAGAAATTTGACACATTGGGGTAACTTGACGTGCTGGCGTCTGTACCTTCTTTAAAACTGATATAAGTAGTACAGTGTAAAACTCAACTATCATGCAAAACAGGCTTTATTACAGTAAATTTGATATAAAATTACACTTTACAGGTTGGCACTAGTAACAAGCTGTTAATAGTTGGGTGTGAGAGTGGACTGGTGGTTTGTGCTCATGTGGCCCAGAGAGCACAGCTATACACCAAGCAGCTGGACTCCGCTTGTAACGCCATCATTGTTTTAGACCAGGCAGTTATTGTAGGCTGTAGCGATGGGAAGGTAAATTTTATTTTGATTTCCACTTGATTCTGAGTTCACATGTTTTTACACCACCCACTAATCTATACTAATATTATAAAGAGGTAACATTATTTTGTTTGTTTGTTTGTAAGTTTGTATGTAGAGGGTAATCTTCCAAAACCAAAGTAGCCTATGTCATCCAGGAATAGTGTAGCTACACTATTCCTGGATGACATAGGCTACTTTTTATCCCTGTAATCCCACGGGAACAGGAACTACGCAGGTGAAACCGCGTGACGTCTGCTAGTCTGTGATTAACTAATATGTCGTCCATTACTGTGTTGTTTTGTTATAACATAGCACATTAAAAAAGAAACAAACCAACAAAATAATTTATTTTTAGCTTAGTAGCTATAGGTACACGATAGAAAAGATATCGACGCGCATTCAGATAACATTAGTTTAGCACATAGATAGATTTTATAATTCTAGAAAAAAATTGTTTGTCTTTTCTTAAGTTCCAAGTTTAATTATTGATACTATTTTTCACTTTAAACCTATAAAAATCATGACTTCCCTTCTTCAAGTCTTCAACCCAATATTTTTAAATGAAATCAGTCAATTATTTACTTTTTAATGAATAATCTCATTAAGTTCAAGTTCTCAGCAATGAGGATTTTCTCAAAGCTTGTTACAGTTTAAAGAAAAAATAACATCATAAAAAAACGTACAACTTAGGACAAACAGCAGAATCAAGTACCTACATAACTAACTATTAATTATAGGTAGTGCGTCGAATCCCTTTCCCCCTTGTATAACAGACCCTTAGCTAAATAGTCAGTCTTGTGCTTCCATTTATATTTCACGTTGGAACCTTAGAATAATAACACATAGAAGCCGCGTTTAGTACAAAACACGGGCGAAATCGTGTGTCCACTTTATTATCTTTGTGTGCATGAGCCGAATGTGTTTACTCGCGAGCTGTGTTCGACGGAACGTGACTTTTAGTTCGTACTGACACGACTCGCCTAACAAACGAGCCAGTTTTGGCTCAATTTTAGTTGCCTCACTTTGTGCACTCGGTTTTCATCACTCAGGTTTCTATTCATTATTATTCTAAGGTTAAAACGTTAAAATACTACATTATAATTACAGATCACAAAACTGGATCTCCAAGATGGCTCTGTACTTAAAGAGTGGCACGAATCTGCCAACCCGATACTCA
Organism: Euplexia lucipara; assembly: GCA_921972225.1. NCBI lineage: Eukaryota > Metazoa > Arthropoda > Insecta > Lepidoptera > Noctuidae > Euplexia > Euplexia lucipara. The sequence goes on along the minus strand of OV179143.1, from coordinate 8,101,657 downwards.
GTATGGCGGCTTTGACAAACAACATGTTTGCTGTCGGCCGGCAAGACGGTACTTGTACGGTTTTGTCAATCGATGAAGGAGGCTCTAAACTTCGAGTACAGTTGACAGGATCGGACTGTGACGGCATCAGAGATCTGTCGTTTAACGGTAAGTGGGTATTCGCTGGGTGTCGAGATTCCAACGTGCGGAAGTACGATTTCAATCAGATCAATGTCCACTTTAAATGAATGCGTCATACTTAGTTGTACCTAATAAGATTATTTAAGTGTAAGATTCAATATATTTGTCAAATAGACACTCCTAATGTGTTAGTTTTATTAATAGATACCCGTTACACTAATGTATTTATTAATATGTGAAGAGATAACTTTTATTCAGCTCTATTTCAGGATTCCTTAAAGGTAGACACTAGAAATTTCCACAATCTGTAATTCTAATGCTGCTAAAACAACAATGAATAAAAATCCAATTAAAGGGGGTCCTCCCGTATGCATAATACGTGCTGAGACGAGGAGTTGCGGACACTAGCCTAAAATACAATACAAGGGTTACGTGATTTTTAGGCGAGAGTGAGTGTCTAATATTATAGGTACCTATCTGCTATAACAACAAATAAGAAAAATAAAATAAGGTAATCAACCTATAATGAAAATACCTAGTATTAAACCTTGTACGATGGTACCAGACGGTTTTTAACCTCTTGACCACTTTGTCAAAATATCACAAACGTGCCCTCAGCTCAGCGGCAAGCTACGAATTATTGTCATGTAGTGGTGACACGTGGCGTGCTGGGCCTATTTGGTTTTGATCTATACATAACTATGCCGGTCAAAAGGTTAAGGATAATAAGATTTAATATTAAGAAAGAGTTCAAAATGTTAAAACGGTTGATTCGCGACCACTGAACAAACACTACCACACACACATATAACACAGTATAGGTAAACTTAAATTTAGTTTCTATTTTTAACTGCAACCCAGGTATTCTTTAAACAAATTATCTATATTTGGTTTAGGGTTTAAAACTAGTGCAATGTGCGCAGTATTCAGCTTCCACAATCTGAAAAAAGAGAACAAAAAAAGAACCAAGTAAGTATAATACACTGAGAAAAATTGATTTCTGGCTTAAGGTGAATTCCGCCTTCGACGGCTAAATTGTAATGACGCGAGGCGATTTTGTAACGCTTGCGGTTATTTTGGCTTAGCTAGGCGTTTCCGTTAAAATGGTACGTCTTTTATGATATACACTAACCGTCAAAAATGTCTTATCGTAAGGTAGTCTTGGAATTAAACTTTATACTGTTATTACAGCAGTAATGGACTACAAAAAACGCTTTAAATTTACGACGTCGAATATGTGGTGAATATCACCGTAATTATGGCAATACTTAACTTAAATTAAGGCGATATACACTTTAATAAGAACTAAACAAACGTAAAAATAAGTCATAAAGAAACTTTCGTAAGCGTCATAAATAATCTTTAGCATGGCAATATTCACCTTACAATAAGGCGGAATATACTTCAATCACAACAATTTGAAAGTAAACATAAAGTTTTTCAGCGACGTATGTATTCGGCAATATAAACGTATAATGTGGCCACATTTGCCCTATCATAAGGCGAAATATGCTCAGATTACGACGAATCAAATGGTAACCTTAGGTTATATAACGACGTACATATACGGCACATATAAACGTAAATAGGGCAATATTCACCTTATCATAAGGCAAAACATGGTCGAGTTACGACTGATTGAACAGTAACATTACGTCATATAACGACGTACATATTTGGTCAATACAACCGTAAATTTGGCAATATTTGCCCTATCTTAAGGTGAAATATGCTCAGATTACGACGAATCAAATGGTAACCTTAGGTTATATAACGACGTACATATACGGCACAAATAAACGTAAATAGGGCAATATTCGCCTTATCATAAGGCAAAACATGGTCGAGTTACGACTGAAACGGTAACATTACGTCATATAACGACGTACATATTTGGTCAATACAACCTTAAATTTGGCGATATTTGTCTTAGCGCAATACGCTCAAGTTACGACTAATCAAACGGTGAAAAACGTCTTATAACGACTTAGGTACATATCCGGTGACTGAAACCGTAGATTTATGGCAATATTCACCATTAGGATAAGGCGAATGATAGTTGCAATTTAATCAAACGTTTGAAAAGTCTGATAACGAGTTATTTGGCTAATATAAGCGTAAATAAGGCAATATTTGCCGTATCATAAGGTCGATACCGACGTACCTACATGTAGACGAAATAGTGTATGATTAATTTAGTAAAATTAATTTAGTTTCCTAGTAGAGTGAACTCATCTAATTCACAGCTCGCCTTATTCGGTGATATTTGGTTTGAGCGCGATCATAGGGCTGTACGAGTGAAATCAATGACTTGTAATGCAACCATATGCCTTTTTAATAAAGTTCAAATTCGTCTGTAAAGTTTGGGGACGCTCGAGTGAGCGCAATGGCAACAACTAACGGTTTTGTCAGTTTGCGCGCAGATCTCGCCGGTTTCAGAGTGTTTGTGTATTGGCGGCGAACTTTGCTGTATTCATGTAAGTATTTAACCAATTGTTTAGCTTATTTCTAATAGAGTGAGTTGTTATTGATATTCCCTTGATGTAGCAGTAAAAAATTCGTCATAGTTCTAAGTCGTTTTAGAGTTAGAGCTTATTTTGTTCGTCAAAAATATTAGCGTTTTAAATGTTAGCGGTAGAGTGGTTTCTGAGCTATCACAGAATTATAGTAGTTATGTACAATTATTTGTGGTTTTAACTGAAACTTATTTTGAGTTTAGTTGACAAGATTGATGTTTTTTTTAGATTAGTTTTAAATCTTGTTTTAATTAAAACGATGACTTTGACTTTGACTTTCTTTGTATTATATTCAGTTTCTTTGTATTGTATGATTGTTGTATGATTGTTTTATTAATATGAGCTGCAGAACAGGCGCTAAAATCTAAGCAGGTAGGTACGTATTTATTAATTTAATTTGCTTGTTTACTTTCAGATATTATGGATGACCCCAACAAGAAGAACAGAAAGTACTCGGAGTTCGATCTCAAAACCGCTCAATCTCTCCGTTCTCAAAAATGTTTAGAAGTTATGTATCTAAATTGATTTTCTAATACAGATTTTTTGATTTTTATTTAATGGTTTTATTGCAATGCCACTGTCATTCCTATAAGATACAGACGCTATCGGCTTATTATTAGGTTGAGATTGAAATGTTGGGTTGAGGAGGTACTAATCTATCGTTTATGTTATGTATAGTTTCTTTATCGTGTAAACAGTTATTATTGAAGTGTTTTATACATTATTGTTCTATTGATTTCAGAAGCTTACAAAGACTGGGAGAACAGCTTTCTAAGAACAGCAGGTTACCTACGCTGTTCACTGAAGGCACGCTTGGCTGATCTACTATCATGAAGTACATGTAAAGGATATTGGCTCGCGCTACCTTAGAGTGAATGCGCACTTTAAGCGGCCCAATGCCCTTAATATGAACTAACAAATGATAGTAAAGCAAGTCAATCATGCCCTTAGAGAAAAGCGTTACCAGCAGTTAGAAGGCTTTTTTCCGGTCTTCATAAAACGTTTCTGCTCGAAAAGAAAGCACAAATTACCTTACGATACGGCTTACTTAATCGTATGGAAAATTCTAAGACAACTTACTAGAAGGTAAATACGACTTAGTAAACGTTGAAAACACTTAGTGGATAGGTTAAACCACGGTAAGGAAAGACATAAGACGCCTTATAAGAAGTCGATTACGAGTTAGTAAACGTTGAAAACGCTTAGTGGACAGGTTAAACCCACAGTAAGAAAAGACGTAAAACACCTTACTAAAAGTGAATTACGACTTATGAAAACATCAATAGCGCTTAGTGCACAGGTTAAACCTCAGTAAGAAAAGACGTAAAAAGCCTTACTGGAAGTCAAATGGTCATGTGTGTGACCCGAGCACCTCCCTTTACCGTTTGTATCGCCTTACCGGAAGTTAAATCTCATCGTCAATCAGTCGATCCTATCTGACTTACCACGTTTATAGCTTTTGAATTAAGGCTTATTTGTTAATAATTACGCCTAAAATACACATAAGACAGTATATTGCTGCTTATTTTTTGCGCCTTACGCTTAAGGCGTAAAACGCCTCCAACCTAGGAAGGCGTTTTTCGTCGGTTGACTTTTGGTCGTTTTTTCGCCTTCATTACGAATAAATCCGCCCTCGTTACGAAACATTCGGCTTTACATTTTTCTCAGTGTAATACCTAAAAGTTAGAATAAAAAACAAAATATTATCTGCTTAATAGGTATATCTACCATTTTGTGTAACTTCAGACTAGGGCTTAATTTACAACGCCGCAGAATGGAATGGAATGGAAGCGCGGATTGCACAGACAGTACCGACAATAGCTAGGAAAATTCTCGACAATGCGCGAGAATTCTCGCGAGCGTTCTCGCGAGCACGCGTAACCTTTTCTGTTTATTTAGTTTGTATGGCAATTGTTTTTTTTTTTCATCAATTTTTCATCATGCGAAAAGTTGCTTCCATTCCATTCCGCGGCAGTGTAAATTGAGCCTTAGATCATCAACATCGCCCATTTTTTCAAAAATGTTTAGGTAGGTATATTTAAAACACTCGGTTGAAAAAATGTGTTCTTTCTTAACTAAACAATAAAAAAACGCGAAATAATTTACTTTTTGTGCTGCTTACCTCAACGTTACTATACATATATTTCCTTTTTAAACTTTTAAAAGTTGTATCCGTATTTTGGTACATTTTGTTCCAAAGTCGCGCATCTTCTTGAATGTTTTTCTTGAGTTTAATCCAATTAATTGCACCTTTTTGTGCCAAATTCGGACATGCCAATTCTAAAATTACATAAAAATGTACAATTTTATTAGTAAATATACAGGGTGGAATGGACAACGTCGCCCATCCCGCCGGATACCATTGAGTTCAGTAAATAGGTACATAATACTGAACCCCTCACGTGTTGAGAGTTTTTCCTGATGTCCGTTTTGCTTTGACCTGTGTTAGGTTTTGTAGGTAAAACCTACAAGAGAGATTTTAAATGAAAGTGGTTTATTGTTTTTTGTAGTATTCAGTAAAATAATATCAGAAAAAATAAAATGGCAAAAACTGACGAAACATTACTACACTAGGGGTTACAGAATCATGTACAGAACAACGTTGTGCTGTCGAGCGACGATGTCCTTTCCACTCTATATTGCCCTCCCCTACGAAATGTTACTAATGCCAGTTAATACTTATTACGTTTTTGTTTCAATACGAAGAGACTTTGTTCACATGTGGTGCTTATCCAATTACTCCACATTTCTAAATTTTCAAAAGCTGTTTCCAAATCTTTGTTCCACTTCCGCAGTTCGCTTTCCTTCACTTTAGTAGGCCTTTCTGGAAATCAAACTCAAGGCATCGCTTGCATTCGTTACCAAAAATAATTATTATACTTATTTTTTTAACGAATACTTAAGTTTTCTTCACTGACTTCGGTGAAGAAAACCATCGCAAGGAAACTAACTTATATTTAGTAGATACCTACTAAAAGTCTTAAATTTCCAACCTGTCTTGAACAAGCGTGGTGATTATTGATTCTTCTATGTATGAGAAGAGTTCTTTGCCCTGCAGTCGGACACTCACAGGCTGGTATGGTTATTATTAAAGAAGTTCTCATCTCACAATGACTTATCACCATCTTCATCAGCCCACAGTCTGTAGTCCACTGCTAGACATAGGCCTCCCCTAATGAGTGCCACAGCGCCATATCTACAGTTTGCACTTACACTTAGTCACATAAGAAATCATAGAACACGCTGATGCGCTGAGAATACTGATTAAAACATCTTGCTTATAATAACGGGTAAGTAATTAATAATTTTGCTAATTCTTTTTTTTTCTTGAGATTGGACGTCAGATACTGCCCTTCAGTCTCCATAATTTTGAAGATTTCGAAAACGCAAAGGAGTATAAATATGCAAAGTTCATACTTCTAGTTAGTTTAAAATCCTCACTGGGGTCACCCACCATGATCCTGGCGGCACGCAGTGACCCACGAAGGTGCTGTCTTGGGATGAACTTCTGTTGAATTTTAAATTATATTAAAAAGTTAAGTCTGTTCGCAACAGGATCCATTTTTAAGATTATATATATGAAAGGTTTATGAACATGGGGACATGCTGCATCGCTTTGCTCATTGACTTTCATACTTATGCAAGGTGTTTTACCATTTTACCTGTCAGTTTCTCTGTGTGCCCCCTTAATTAGTGCACTAAAGTTTATTTTATTAAAAAGGGGGTAAAATAAATACTCACTCCAACCATAATCCACTTGCGTGTGACTGTGACTAGGCCTTCTATGATAATCTCTTTTATCAGCTCTACTCCCTGTTCGTATGGGCTCACCTTCCGCATATTTCGTAGGTTGCTTAGAAGATTCATCAACAGGTTCATCATTACATATTTTTGGAATGGTTATAGTGTTACCACCATCTTTGTCTTCTAGGATTTTGGAATCGACTTGTATCACGCCTAGGTCCGTTGTACTAGTTTCTATGGATATTTTTATCAGTAGATCATTTGATTGGCTTGCTACATCATGTTTTTCGGCAGGAACCATACTGTCTAATATTTCTATAATATCATTTACTTGTAATATTGTATCACCCGTTCCTTTATCAGCCATACTATCTATATCTTCTTCTGGCGACCACAATTGCTTTTCGTCATTTTCAGTTATTTTACCGAGTGACAAAACTGACTTGCTTGCACTTTCGCTGACTTTTAACATTGATTTATTTAAATCAGCAGGCCAAGACTCGTCAGCATCACCTGCGTTTAGGCTTATATCAGAATAAAACCAACACACAATGAAGCGTTAGTAACTTACCTTTCGAGAAAAAACCATAGCCACATCCTTTTGGCTAGTGGTGTGACCGGCAGACTCCCAAGTCATATACCTCTGACTGTTCGGATTCAATTATCACTTGCCTCAAAAACGGTGAAAGAAAACATCGTTAGAAAAAAGATATTTCTCGTCGGAATGTGAAGCCAAGTCAGAGCCCCATGAGCGCTGCTAACCACACGAAAAGAAGATCCTTTTGCCTCTGTGCTTTAAGAGGATGGTAGTTTTGTGCAAAATGTTATATTTCAACTAACCACATTTATTTCTAGGTAGGTACTTGTGCGGAACCGAAAGGTTACGAAACGCTTCTATTCGAAATATTTTATCAATGTGCCTATACATATAATAGCTTTTTGAGCTTGTGGTACCTACCTACTTTTTCCCAATAATTAAATTGTAATTAGGTATAGATAGCAGTGGCGCTATCATCACCTGCCTATAGCTTTTTCCTTACTATGCTGATTAGGTACCAGTGTTTTCCAAAGACGACCACTGCCCATCGGGCCTCCACCCAGTAACTGGGTAACGATGGCCATTGGTTAGTCTGGTTTTAAGACTTTCTGAGATTTGACCGCCTAGCTTTAATGAATGTCAAAGATGTACAAATGACACCAAAGACTAACGGCTAAAATTGCACTCTGCAGCACGAAGGTTTGTGGTAATGAACCGTCAACCCCATCTACGGACCAACCAAATGGCAAGCGTAACTTAACCTACTAACGACCCGTGTGACGCCAATGACATCAATACAAGTCCCAATTTCATAATAACTTATTTACTTACTAAGTAGATATTGATTGGGTTCAGAAAACATTATGCTATGCTTATTTGTGTGTGTTGTCATGATTTTAGCTTGTTCAAACTCATACAGGTCTAGTTCCGGCTCCTCTGTAGCGCTGAAATAGGTTAATGAGACGGAATTAAAGTTAATTTGTAAAGGCTTGAAAACCGTATAAACACAACCATACATAGGTATACAAGTTATAAATTACTAGCTTCTGTCCGCGATTTCTTTCGCGTAAAAGTTCCTTCGGCTTTGCTAGAGTTCCAAGATATATCTGTCGTTCTTTTTACTTAAAACTGTACAAAATCGTGGTTCCTCTCTAAGCTATTCAGATTTTTAAATGAAGAAGTGACTCATATTTTATATCATAGCCTCATAGGGTGTCATATTCGAATGATCATTTTTTTCATAGTTCCATACAGTTTTAAGCGAAAATAGTATCAGAAAATTAAAACGCAAAAAAATAGGGAAAAACTATGAAAAAAATTAATGCTGGGTTCGGTCGGAATCATTTAATGTGCGACGATGTCTCTTACACCCTATAAAGTGGGGTTTGTTTTTTAAATCGAATAAGTAGTTTTTTATACCCTCAAAAACAAACATAATTAATTAATACTACAATAATGTAAAATGTTGGAATAGTGTTGGTAGGTAGGTACCTGATTTTCATTTGTTCGGCAGAGGTAAGTGTGGTCACTGCAACGAAATTAACAATTATTTATTTCAATACTTCCAATACTTTAAATTGAAAAATATCTACTGATGAATTCTTTTGAATAATAACATATTCCGGTAGTTAATTTTTGTATGTAAATCATAACATATAAACATTATGCCTGTATTCACCAAAAGGCCGAGGTCACTTTGTCAGACTTTGGAATCGGACCCAGCACCTCGTGCTGAGTTGTAGCACTTGCGACCACTAGACCAAAGAAGGAGTCGCGAATGTAAAGTAAAGAATAATAAAATTATAGAAATAAAAAATAAATTACCCGAATCTGTTTTAGGAAACATTAGTTTTTTGCTGTTCTTTTCGTCATCAGATTCATTGGTAAATATTTTAAATAGTTCACTCACGTTTGAATGAGTTTCGTCAACGTTATCGCTAACTTCGTCTTTTTTATCTACATTTGGAAAACTTTCATGTATTTCATCAATGTTCTTGTCATTTGTAACGTGTTCTATTTTGGCCTCGGGGGGAGTTTTTACATTATTCTCGTCTATTTTATCGTGTTCTGTTTCTTCTTTAGATAAAATTTCGTCATTTACATCGTGTTCTATTCCTGTGTCCAGAGAAATTTCCGTATTTATCTTGCCATTTACACTGTGTCCTATTCCTGCGTCCGGTGAAATTTTCTTTTTAATCTCGACATTTATATCATGTTCTATTCCTGCGTCCGTCAAAATGTCCATTTTAATCTCGTCATTTACATCATATTCTATTCCTGCGTCCACTGAAGTTTCGTTATAAATCCCGCCATTTACATCGTGCTTTATTCCCGTATTAAGCTGGTCATTTACACCGAGTTCTATTCCTGTGTCCAATGAAATTTCCTTTTTAATGTCTCCATTTATATCATGTTCTATTCCTGCGCCCAGTGAAATTTCCTTATTAATCTCGTCATTTACATCATTTTCTATTCCTGTGTCCAGCGAAATTTCCGCATGAATCTCATCATTTACATCATGTTCTATTGCTGCGTCTAGTGAAATTTCCTTTTTAATGTCTCCATTTATATCATGTTCTATTCCTGTGCCCAGTGAAATTTCCTTATTAATCTCGTCATTTACATCATTTTCTATTCCTGTGTCCAGCGAAATTTCCGCATGAATCTCATCATTTACATCATGTTCTATTGCTGCGTCCAGTGAAATTTCCTTATTAGTCTCGTCATTTACATCGTGCTCTATTCCTGTGTCAAGTGAAATTCCCTTATAAATCTCGTCATTAACATCGTTTTTCACTTTAAACTTCAGGGAAGCTTCCTCATTTCCTGAACCATTTTCTTTTTCATCCTCTGATTCTTTGGTAATATTATGTATTATACTATGAATTTCGTTTTGGAAATGTTTAAAATCTGTCAAATATTCGTTACCGTTTGTAACATCATAAGTTTTTCCAGTTGAACTTTGTGTGGATTCATCATAATTTAACAATGAAATATCTTCCAATTTAGACATTTCATTATTCAAAAACTCGATTGGATCAAGCGCTTTTCCCGTGTCTTCTCCCAATAAATCGTTTTTCGTAGAAACAGACAAATCTGATTCTGAATCAATGCTTAGTAGTGGTCCGCAGATATTCTGTAAGTGTGCGGAATAACGAATTCATAAAATGAGTATTTCTTTTTATTATTTCATCTAGGTACGTACGTATATTTTTAAATGTTCACTCACTAATGCATTATCCATTACGTCATCAATAAAGTCCAATACCGGGCCTTCTTCCTCCTCCAAATCTGTGAAGATTTAGAAAATTCTATTATTGTCTTTGGTACTATCTATGTACAGACGCCAGCACGTCAAGTTACTCCAATGTGTCAAATTTCCTTGATCGTTTTTCAACTTTATGTCAAACCGAATAAGTTTCATATTGAACTGGGAAAATTTGACACATTGGGGTAACTTGATGTGCTGGCGTCTGTACCTAACCAATCTCTGCCGGGTCTGCATCTTGTCTTACCGGATGCAGCTGACGACAGATATTTAATGTGAGGCCTCTAACCACCGCAACCCAGTTAGGACATCTCTGATGCCTGAACTGGGTTGCGGTGGTTAGAGGTTCTACAAAGTAAGGGTCTGCCCTTACTTAGTAGAAAGTCAAACTTTTGGGCTTCTACCCATAATGGCTATCAAAGTTCTACAAAAAAAAACTTATGAAAATAAGTATTAAAAACCTTAGGATTTTAAATATTAATCATTTTCTTTCTGTTATCATTCTATCAAACTGCTCAGAAAAATCAATAGTTCCTTTTCTCATTTTGACTAAAATTAAAGTGATTACGAAAATGAACTAAAATAAAATAGTATTTCGCCATTAATAATTATATAAATAAAAAGTTGGTAAGTATGAGGTTTGTAGATAATATATGTGGTGACTTTTAAAGTATAAGTACCTACAGCAATGATCCAGAACATGGATATGGAGACGAGCGGGATAAATTTATTCAATAGGCCTTAAATACAAGTTGCTGAAGAAAAAAATCAAATCCATATAAATACCCCTCAAATCTTCCTCAAACAGCTTGTCAGATAAATCTTCAAGAATACCTGCTACCCAAACTGCAATCTGCGAATACACAGGCAGGTAAGTCAAAATTTTGTAAGTAAGTAGTTAAATCTTTGAGGTACAAATTTCAGCTTGGAGGCAGATTGGGGCGTAGAAAACGTGTGTTCAGATGTTTGTTTTTATTTTATTTTAATTTAAAAAATAGGAAGTTAAGTACTAACCTTATTGGATACGTCTGTGTGCATCGCTTTAAATTGCCGATGTGTACTAAAATTGCTCTGACATTCACACATTATTTTCGCAATATCACTGGATACTACCTTATATAAGTTTTCCAAACTGAAAGAGACTATAGATAAGGACTGATTGGATTTGTAAGTAGGTAGCACATCTAACATATGTATAAACTTAGTCATCGCCGAATAACAAAATGAGATGAGGGTATAAATATACCTACATTTCTACTACCGGTACTTAAAGTCTAACTAGTTATTCTACTAGGTAATAAATAATTTTAGTTCAGTAGCTCTAATGAGGCTCTCACGACTGAACAGTACTGTTTCTGTCCCAAAGACATTCAAAAATCTCTTTGTTCTGTCTAGATCTGAGTTCCGAGAGTTATAGGATTAAAGTTCCAGGACTTACTTTGAGCTTAACGCTATAGGTAACGGTCTTGATAATCTTTTAGCAATGCTTTGTGCAAATAATATGCATAACATCCATGTGTCCCTCTGTCTACTAAGCTTCATGTCCACCACTTGGCGTCTGGGTTTCGGGGCAACCGTCCTGCGACTGGCCTTTCGGGTTTCTTTTTGATTATGTTGACTTGAAAGCCTTCTGCATTTGCAACTGCAGAAAAGTAACAAGTTGTTAGGAAGGTCGTTTTTATGTTGCACGACGTGCTCTTCATAAGCGGCACTGAGATTTGCGTGAAGAAAAGGTACGTGCTTGTGCTGACAGTCTGTAAGTGCCTATTTGGTGTGCAAGCTACCTGCAACATGACACTTCACGTTCTGAAAAATCCTGCCCTTGGCGCCAAGCTACGAAAAATCATTTACATTCGTCATGTAGCTGTGACGTGTGGCGTGGTGGGCATTATTTGGTTGGTCATCTATAGGTCATGTCATGATCATGACTGTTGCGGTCAAATGGTAATATCTTTTTTCTGACGTTTTTTTATTTCAAGAAAGTTCAGAATTAGGTAGGTAGATACAGATGCCAGCACACCAAGCTACCCCAAACTGTCTTTCCCCTATTGAACATGACCCTGAAACAGTTTTTATTAAAGTTGAAAAACCCATCAAAGTTTGACAGATAAGCTTAATGTGCTGGCCTCTGTAGGTACTATAAGCACGAATGATATCAGGTTGTACATTGATGTACTTTCCACCCTGTACCTACAGAGATGTGTAGTATATTACCTACTTTTTTGGTGACGCACGTCTTCCACTTCGGAAACAATATATTGCTTCAGGTATTTCAACAACTGGTGTCTGTTCCATAACACGCTGTTTTAATCTTTCTACCTGGAATATCAATATCGAATTCAAACAATGTAGGTACAACTAAACGCCGACAGACTCTGCCCATGTTTTATATCATCATAAGCGCAGCCGTAGAAGCCCTACTTACCATATATTCAGGCAGTTTATCAGATTTATTCCTCCATGTGTCAAGACAATGTCGTTTTGTCGGGACAGCCAATTCGGCAATCCTCAGTGGACATCTTTTACCTTTCTTGGTCTTCGTTTTTGTACTAGCATTTGTTCTTGAAATTCTATTGATCCTCGAAACAGTTCTCGCAGCAGACTTTGTCCTTGTATAATTTTTGAAGGATTTGAGATGGCCTTGCCTGTAATGGGAAAACAATATGGCGGCATCACCTTGTGCCTATCTCAGGATAGCTGTTTTTTTTTTCTCATGCTACATCGTCCTCACATAAATCTGATTATGTATACAAATATTGTAAAATCTATTTTAAAAGAGTATCTAAGGATGAAGTTTCTTGCACATTCTTCTCCATACGAAACTACCTTTTGGAATGTGCAACTAGAATCATATTAGTTTAATTTATTTGTAAGTATAACGTTCAAAAGTGCCTGTTTTCAGGCCTAATTGAAATAAATGATTTGACTTTGACTTTACGGTACAGGCAATCCTTGGTACAAAACGCAACATGGCATAATCTCTTCAGATCTTTATCCCCAAAACTTAGCCGCTTCCACAACATCGTCGTTAAAACGAGAAGTTTACAGCATCTTATACGAGATTGGTTTACCAAAGATCCAAAAAAACTCAAACTCAAACTTTATTAGTAGGTATTCGCATTCCACAATGTGTACCATAAGGTGGTAAGTTTAAAGAAATTGTGATCATTATGGACCCTGTCGGGCACAGCAAAGAAGAAATATAGTAGGAGAGGGGAAACATTGAACAGCCAATCTAAAAAAAGATATTGGGGACGGAGTAGGTACTTACTGATTTTTTGTTTCATCCGATCTTGGTTTTTCTTCACGGAGCTTATTACCACGCCAAATTTCATTTTGAAGGGCTAATTCTGCATTAAGCCATTCGTTAACGAAGTCGTCATTTTCATTCGATTCACCTTCAAATTCCGTTTTTGATACAAATATTTCGGTATCTGGAAAATGGTCACAAAAGTGATGGAACTTGCCATCAACCCATAACCTGCCCTGATTAATGTCGAATGTTTAACTTAGGTCTATTGTGTCTACTTTGTGGATAGTGAAAGTCTTGAGATAATAAATAATTAAATGTAGAACCTACCTATTGGCCATTGGGAACCATTATAAAATAGGTAGGTACCAGGGACTTATTTGATTACCTTTGCACTTATTTTATTGTATACTAGCGGACCCAGCAGACGATGTACTGCACAAATTTCGTTTTCGAACGCGATCGCAGCGCTACCTACCGGGTCCAATGGTGAATCTAAACCAATCTCGAATCCATTTGAACACATACCTACAAAAAATTTCATCAAAATCTGTCTAGCCGTTTAGGAGGAGTTTAGTTCCAAACACGCACAGAAGATTTTTTTTAATATAAAGACTAGCGGTCCCGGCAAACTTCGTTCCTACTTTAAAAAGAAATTGTTTACGACCTATTCTCAGACCCACTGAATATACCCACAAAATTTCATAAAAAAGTTAAGCCGTTTCGGTACTAATAAGTATTATAAACGCGAAAGTTGGTCAGTATGGATAGATGTTTGTTACTCTTTCACGTAAAAACTACTGAATGGATTTTAATACAATTTGGTATGGAGTTAGCTGACTGACCCTGGATTAACACAAAGTTATTATCCCTGCATTCCCACGGGAACGGTGCCTACGCGGGTGAAACCTTGGGACGTCTGCTAGTTTTATATTATATTATATTATAATATTTTTTAGGGGTTCCTGTATCAGTAGATTCAGTAGTGTACCTACGTAGCTACATCTGAGTTTTGTAAGGGAGGCAGCAGACGTTACTATTTTTTTTTGATAGGTGGAAAATCCTCATGGATGTCCCCCGCCCCGGGGAGGGCTGTGGCTGCGGAGGAGTCTGTCAGACTCTTACTAACTAAAAACCATCCCGTGTTCCTTCTCACACCTGCGCCGGGGGTCACGGGAACAGAAGATACTGCGGCGACCCCCGACTGGTACTGCCAAGGGCCTCGCCAAGTCAGCGAGGGGAGTGAGGTATTAGACTCCCCTCGCGACGTCTAAGAGGGGCGCGCGTAGACGTTGACTAGTTACGTCGACGTCAACGCGCCTTGCTGCTTTTTTAGGCGACGCGCGCGACCGACGGTTTAGTTTACACAGTAGGTAGTAGATAATAGATTGTGTTATCTATGTAGGTACTACACAACTTGTTACTGCCTATTCGGTGTATGTAGAAGCCTGTCTATTTACTAATATTATTATTACCGCAGCTTACCTGAATTCTGATAAGGAGTAAAAGTCATAGCGATTATTTTTTGTAAGATTATAGTTTCATATTAGTTATTGTTTAAAAACTCTTTGATTTAGACGCTATTATAAAAATAAAAACACCTGCACAATTTAATACAATGCCTTAAATAAATTTAATAAGCATGAAAAAGTAAGTTTTCAGTCGCAAACAATTTTTATCAAATAATGGACTTAACTAAAGTGACTGTCCTAGGAATATGATGATCTATACAGCCATGAAACTAGTCAAACTATTCAACAGATAGGTATATTACTTTCCTCTGTGCTAAGTACCTATTCAATCTGTAACCACTTTTTTCAATGGACCACAGTCCACATCCACACTACAAGTGTCTAAACGTCAATCCAACAACTTGACTTTTCTAAAGATTTGAATTTTATGTAAGTACCTACCTATTATTCTAACATTTTTTTGTTTAATTAAGTTCAAAATTATACTCTTCATCTACAAACTGCCATACCATACTTACTTACTTATACAAGGTGTTGTTTTGCATCCTCGTCAAATTTCAGGAGGGTGTCATAAAATACATAAATAACCAATTGAAAGTACGTTAGCGGGTAATAACTAACAAGCGCTGCATTTTTTTGATGTTGAAATTTAACAGTGTTTCAGAATTAAACTCTTAATTCAATACAAATAAAACAGAATAACCCGACTTCGCACACAGCGACAATGCAGCTGTGTGCGTGAGTGTCGACGTCTTACCTACGAAATGCAACGCATGAACGCTAGGAAGCAATGACCGCCATGACCGGTAGCAATAATTTAACCTAATATTATTTCCAAAATCACCTACATTATTGTCATAAATTTTGCTTGATAATTAACTCATTTTTGAGCATTATTGGAATACGGAAATCTTACTAATGACAGTTTAATACTAGTGCGCCAAAGAAAAGTTCACTGACCTGTTCTCAGATGATTAATAAAATGTTAGTTTTGCTCTAACCTTCAACCTAAAGTTTTCGTAGTGATTTTGTTTTACTTGTGGATTAAATTGGTGGATTTGTAAATTTCCTTTCTGGCTAAGGACCGGCAATAATACCTACCTTAGTTGGTGTACCGATCTACTAAATCTAAAAATGTTTTCTACGTTTGATGGAAATGGAAAGACGTGCTAGTTAAGTGTAAGTACCTACCTAACTACCTACGTGGTGATACTTTCGACTCTTAAGTAGGGGAGAGTGTGCATGAAAGAGCCAGTTTTAAAAAGTATTAAAAAAAATCATTTTAGGCTGGTTGTTTTTAAATAAAAATCCCTTTTTTCAGTAATCAGTTTAATAGTTATGGTATTGAAATAAAAACAAAATAGGTAACAATGCAAGAAATCTGAAATATAGCTACTTAAAAAAAAATGGGAAATTGGCTCTTTCAAAACAACCTGTCAATGAAAGAGCTACCATGTGCCATGAAAGAGCCAGATTCCACTTTGTATAAACAAATTAGTTTCTCAACAATTTTAATATCTCTTTTATACTTATATACTTTATATATATGCATATTAAGTGTACAAGTACGTTATTTAATCATTTATATAATATAAACTTTTACATTATTAAATTCTAACTTATACTCAAAAATATAGTCAAAATTAAATGTAAGTAAAAATCGCTTTTGATCAGTCTCAAATAATCATCTTACAATAATCTTAATCATTAATAATACTTTTATAAAACTCTGATAGAACAATTAAAAACATTTTTGGCAAAAGAATTAATCACTCCTTGTTTACCACAAGACTCGTGTGTCCACCCTTCACATATTTTGCACTGATACCATTCTTCTTTGCTCTGAGAATAGTGTCCATTACACACAATACAGTTATTTTTATCTTCCTGTAAATAATTCTGTTTTTTTAATTCTAAGAAATTTATTTCATCATCTGAGCTTGTTAATGATGTATCATCGTGAAAAGATATGTTGGCGCTACTGTCACTGGAATCATCATGTTTTTAAGAATTTAGTTTTCTTATATTTTGTTTTGTAGTCATTTTCTTAACAATAGGTTTTCTAGATTTAGCTTTACCTTCTTTTTCTTCTATTTTGTTTTTTTCAGGGGTATCCGTGATTATAGCTGAAGACATTTTACGATTGTTAGGTTTAGAATTTTTTCTGGGTCCTGATTTTAGAATTCAAAAAAACAGAATTCTTAGCCTGCTTAATAATTTTCGCCAAATAGGCCCTTGATATACCAAATGATAATGCTGTTTTATTTATGGATTGATTTTCCGCAATCACTTCTCGTACAGCCTTTTCTATTACCGCAGTTGTAGGTCTTTGCCGTTTTTTCGGTGCTGAGGCTCGCGAGGACATGTTTTTGTTGTCTGTAAAATTAACAGTATTAAATATGTATCAAAAATACGGCAATGTTACATTAAAAGCTAGTAGTATATTGAAAGAGCCAGTTTTCGTGTCATGAAAGAGCCGGCTCTTTCATAGACTCGACAGTTGGCTCTTTCAAAACATTTTGTATTAAAAAATATAACCTCAAATTACAGCTAATTAACCATAACATCATAACAATAATATTTGCGTAAAATAATGCCAACTATATGCTTATCAACACAACATATTCATTTTGTCAACCTATGCTTTACACCGCTTGTTAAAAAAACTTAAGTAAACACAAAAATACTTACATTTTGCCTTCAAAATTTTCAATTCAGTCCTACGACGCCATTTGATATTCTAGAACTGTCAAATGTCTGTGGATGGCAGCTGTCCAGTGTTGCCATACAAAGAGTACAATTGAATTATGGTAGGATTTTGTTAAGTGGGAGATAATCGCATCGGCTCTTTCAAAGCCTGGCTCTTTCATACACACTCTCCCCTATTGTTGGCGTAGTTAAAAATTTGAAATCAACTTATTTACACTAATAAAATTGATTAAGCTAACAACGTATTTACAAAATGTACAAATAAATTAATTACCTACTTAGGTTACCCGGGGATATTGTTCAAAGTGGCCACCATCACACTCTTTGCACAAACGAGCACAACGTAGCTGGTTTTCCTTCAGCTTACGTAACACTAACACATTCGTTTTTAAAGTGTCGAAAGCACTAATGATCCTTGCACGTAATTCTGTTACACTTGTCACATCCTCCGTGTAAACTAACTTTTAACGTCTCCCCACAAATAAGTCTAGAGGCGTCAGGTCAGGAGAACGCGGAGGCCAGGCCACAGGTCCTCCGCGACCTATCCAGTGGTCACCAATGTACCGAGAAGCGGCATTCCCGAATTAGCAAAGCACCCACACGCGTCGGCGACATCAATCATACTGGGGTCGCAGGGTCGCGGGGGCGTGGCTAGGAGCTTGCGCGGGAGAGTTCCTGCACCGTGATTGGGGCGGTATTGATTGCCTACGAATTGATCGTTGCGTATGTGTTGTGTATGTATTGTTTGCGTTTGTTTGTGTGCGAAAGCGTGGTGATAGGGCTAGTAACAGACGGGCCGCTTTTAAATACGGCTGGTTCACACTTGCGGTTTTTCGTTGTTAAGCAAAAAAAATAAAAAAAATACCTACTCATTTTATTGTTGATTTGGGTCGAGAATCATTAGCATAATTACGTCCTTGAATTTGACGAGGATGCAAATCAACACCTTGTATATTTTTCATTTATAATTTTGCCCATTACTGTCACAAAAAAGACTTTCAACTACAATGCATAATTTTATACATAATCATTACTAGCTGCCCCGGAAAACTTCGTCTCACCTTATTTTTCTAAAAAAAAGTTTTTTTGACGACCTATTCTCAGACCTCTATAATTATTAGACCGAAATGTTATTTTCATTTACCTTTTATTGGTTCTTTGTAGGTACAAAGAACACTTCACTCTTTCTCTCTTCAGAAGGTCACTTATTTGCTTGTTAGAAAAATTTAAGATTTTTACTTTTGAGTTAAACTTTTACAAGTAAAAGCATGGTTTCCTTATTAGAAATGTTCACAGTTCACACTGTTTTGTGCTTGTAAACAATCTCAATTCTAGTTGGTGGGCTTCTACATTCTGAGAAAAAAATTCATGTTAAAAAAAAACACATTTTCTAATGATTTTGAGCTGGCAAGTCACACATGTTTTTCCTAATCTCAACTTTGTTTGCAACACTGGTGACTGTCAGTGTCAACCTGTCAACTAGTGTCAAGTCAACATTGATTCCGCAGCAGACGTTAGTTCGTTGTGCGCAAACAAAATTATCGTAATAAATTCAGATTTTAAATAAATAGACTTCTAAATTAAACTGGAAACAGCACACAACCCATATTTACGTTATAACTTTCGTTTAATTTCGTCCTATATATTATAATTGGAATTTTTACTTTTATTGTGCGTCTTGTATTTCAAAGATTGTAAACAAAGAATCAACATAGAAAACAATGTGGTCGCATTTACAACGTGGAAGTTCACCGGTAGATTGGTGTGAATCTAACTATTCTATTTCCCCAGTAATAGCCGAATTTGTCAACACTGTAAGTATTAATAGCATTTTCTAATTTTAGTTTTTGAGCAAAGACAAAGGATTTTGTATCTTGAAGTATTTTTTTTTTACGTTTGATTCTCATAACTTTACTTTGGGATACTATTAAAAAGTATAAAGGTAGCTGTAATTTTTTTTTCCATAGCTGAGTCATGCACACTTACTCAAAATTATCAATGAACCTGGCCCTCTAATTTATTCAACTAACCGAAGTGTGTGCATTGTCATTATTTGTAAGTTTTTTTCTCTCTTTAGATTAGCAATGTCTTGTTCTTCCTGTTGCCACCGGTTCTCATCCATCTTTTTCAAGAGTATTCAAAATTGTTCAACCCAGCGATCAATGTCCTATGGGTGCTCTTGATGGTTGTCGGTATAAGCTCTGCCTATTTTCATGCCACCTTGAGTTTAGTAGGTAAGATCATAAGTTATTTCTTCTATGCATAAAGTATTATTAAGTTACTTAGTCATAATTAGACATAAAGAGAGTTGGCTGGAAAGAAACTTTCCAACAGATAAAATAGGTCTTGTTGATCACATTTAATGCAGATGTTCAGCAGTCAGATAAATTGCTTTTGGAACATTGCAATGAAGCAGAAATAATATTATTTAAAAAAAAACTTACTCATAAATTTAACATTATGAAATTCAACACCATGTCACAATAATTTATTTAAAGTCTGCATACATTAAATATGCAAAATTATTTTTATAACAATACATGTTCAAATTCAGTAATTTATATTATTTGTGACTGTTTGCATATGCATGTGTATGTCGAACATCTGGATAGCCCATTTACAAATGAAATAACATTATGTAAATTACCATAGCAGATGATAACAGTGTTTAATTTACTAAGCTGACTTCTTTTTTTCATTGTAACACTAACAAAAAAAGATAGAGACTGGTTTACATGACTCACTACACACCACAATAGTTCTTTTACAACTTAGGAGGACAATGAAAAGGTTTCCTCTGTCTACTATAAATAGAGATGTATTTTTAATCATGGGACCTATTTTCGCAGGGAGTTCCACCCATAAATATGAACAACTTTTACTATGGGACCAACTCGGATATAAATAAACAATAAACAACAGCTGTGCATACAAAAGTTTGCATGTAGGTACCACTGCTTTTCTCAGCATCACCTAAAGTCCGCCTCTGTACATTAGTGTGATTGAGGTATTAAATAAATAAATATATAAAGTTTGAGACCTACTCAACCAATGTTAGAAATAGCCAATGTATTTTTCGAGATTTCCAAGTTGATTGCATAGTAAAAGTTGTTCATATTCATTGGTAAAGACTGTGTGAAAATTTGAACCATGGTAAAAATAACTTTTGTACTGGACAAAGGAAAGTGAATTTAGATAAAACAAGAAGATATCCGGGAGTTGCCCGTGGTCCACCTACGTTTGTCCACCTGGTGGACCACAGGCAATTTTTTTTGCCCGTGGTCCACCTCAGTTTTATTGGGTGTACCACGGGAAAAAAATATTTCCCGTGGTCCACCTATGTCCACCTGGGTGTACCACGGGTAATTTTTCTTTCCCGTGGTCCACCTGCATTACCACCAGCGCCTGCACCTATGATGTGATACGTCGGGGTACCACTTAAGTAAAGAATGTTCCTAGTACTCGTAGGTATGTATGTAGGTACTTATTTTCGCGGTACCCCGACGTTACGTAAAATTTCATGACTCAACGATAGAAAAGTACCTATTATTTTGAACTTTTTAAATATTTTACTGAAAAGGCTATGACAAAGAGAAAAATAACGCAAAAACCACTAGTAGTCCCGCGTAATAGACTTAAGTTATGCGACAAAATTTGTTATACCATGGCCATAAAAATATATAATCACTTAGCTGAAAAATTTAGATCAGCTACAGATTTAGAATTTAGTAAAAAGATATACAACTGGTTGTGTGAAAGATACTTTTATTCCATTAATGAGTATTTCGAGTATAAAATGTAAAACTTGTTTGTTATGACTTTGAGATGTATAGATAACATTTATAATATTGAAATCTTTTTAATAATAATCTATTCTTATATTTTTTATTAGCATGACATCATTACAATTAGTGTTTGTGACTTTTAATGTAAATATTATTTTTGTTTATTTTTTAAATTAATAGAATTATATTTAATTTTAACTTATTTATTGTATTGTTATCTGATTTTTATTATCACAAAATGTACCTATGCATGCTATTAATAAGTAGAATTTTAATATTTGTACGGCCGAAATGCCGAATATAGTGAACTTCGTTGAA
The DNA here is from genome assembly GCA_921972225.1 of Euplexia lucipara. NCBI lineage: Eukaryota > Metazoa > Arthropoda > Insecta > Lepidoptera > Noctuidae > Euplexia > Euplexia lucipara. Next base: position 8,079,937 of record OV179143.1, on the reverse strand, counting down.
CATAACATCATATGTACCTATATTCTTGCAAATAAATAAATCATTCATTCATTCATTCATACTTTTTTGCGGTGGGGGTTTTTAAAAATTTAAAATTTTGTTTTTATTTTAAAATTTTTAAACGCATTATTTTTGTTTTATAGAGTTTACAGTTATGAGAATTTTTCAGTGCATTGTATGTAGAGTCAAATGCTGGTTATAACAAATCCAAACACAACATATCTGCTATTAATTTGTTAAGCGTCTACCTACTGGTGTGCCATCAATGCATTGTGTGCAAAATCAAATGCTGGTTAAAATGAATCCAAACACGACACATCTGTTATTATTTTCTCAAGAGTGTATTAGTCTGCAAGTTATCCTGGCTGCATCAGACCAAATATACCCATAATCTTGCTTATTAATATAACACACATGGGTGTTTGAAATTTTAAGCGACGCATATGTTTGTATGTAAAGTTAAAACCCATAGACGTCTAAAATAGCAAAGGTAGCTAACAGAAAAGAGGTGATAACCTTGAAACGGCTAAACTGATTTTGATGAATCATGTCTAAGAACCATCGCAAGAAACCCTGCTTTCAAACAAAAAAAACCGCATCTAAATACGGTTCACCCGTTTAGGCTGTACGGTGCCTCAGACAGACAGACAGACAGACACACACACATAGCGGTCAAACTTATAACACCCCTCTTTTTGCGTCGGGGGTTAAAAAAAGGTGATGAAGCAGGGAGGTCACGACCCTCATTGAGGAGTACGACGCAAGGAGGGAAATCAAATCAAATCATTTCTTTTGTTGTGATAAAATATATAAAACGCAGACTTATACGAAATGTGTCTTTCATTATTTATGTAGAACACACTAGAACATTCGAGAAGAACTGAGGAAAACAACTTAAAACCAAACAAATAACTTTCTTATATGGCCAGTATTACCAATGGCCAAATAATAAAAAAACTATAAAAAATTGGGGTCCTCATACATGAAACATGATTTTTCCACGTTTTTGATCTTCATAACAATAGTCATATTGTTATTTAATATAACGGGACTTTAGGACAGTCCGCAGTATCAGCGCACAAAATATGATGAGAATCTTATACAGGGTGTCCAAGAACCTGGCGTCCAACTGGATTCCCACGAAGCCCCAAGTTCTAACAGTACTCAGAAAAATATTTTAAAAAATCCACCCCATGTACTTACAGAATTATACTGATTTAAAAAAAAAAGGGGAAATGAGCACCCTGTGACATACTTTTGAATGCTGTGACTGCTAATGCTGATAATTTCGATATTTCTTGGAGGTTTTGTAATCTAGGGTATTGCTGTGTCTAAATAGAATGTAAAAATAATGTACTTATTGTACCATTTTAAAATAAAATATTATTTTAACTAAAGGTGATATGGAAAACTATTGAATTTCGCAACTTTGACCGACTGTAGTGTAAAAAAAATGTACCAAAATAGTATGGCAAGTGACGTCAAATTTTGACGCGTTTATTCCTCTTTTTAAAAAGGTATAATACTTACACATTAATTTGAAAAAAAAAATTTTGATAATATTTTTACTCAACAACCCAATTTTTACGAAGTGCCTACCTACTAACGGTAACTGTCGGACCCTTTCTTATCTTAGAAACTGTTATGTTACTACTATTATTTACTTCGGTTCCAAGAGTGAGCAAGAAGGAAATACACACAGGTAGATGGGTTCCCAGTAGAATAAAAGCAAAGAATGTTAGTTTAAAGATATTTTATTACAATAAATGTTCAAAATGTTGACCACCCGCGGCAATACAAGCTCTCACTCTCCTTAAAAAGGACCGCTTTATGTTTCGCGAGTAACTTTTTTGACGTATCACCTGCACTGCTTGTGTAATCTTCTCACGAAGGTCAGCGATGTCATTAATGGGCTTCGCATAAACGAGCTCCTTCATAGTTCCCCAGAAAAAAAAATCCAGCGGATTTAAGTCAGGTGAGCGGGCTGGCCACGGGATTGTTCCTGATCGCCCAATCCACCTGTTCGGGTATTGCTCGTCCCAAAAACTCTCTAACGGATACGCGAAAATGTGCTGGACAGCCGTCGTGTTGGAACCACATATCTGGTGGGGTCTCTTCTAGTAAGTTTGGCAAATCATTTTGAAGAAAATTTAAATATGATTCGCCAGTCAAATTCTCGGGCATCTCAAATGGACCAATAATATTCCCACAGAGAATACCGGTCCACATGTTCACTTTGAACCGGTACTGGGATCTATCTTCTCGCATCAAGTGCGGATTTTCCACATGCCACTCGTGCAAGTTGTGTAGGTTCATGTAGCCATCCTTCTTAAATGTTGATTCATCTGACCACAAAATTTTGTCGATAAAGTTTTCGTCTTCTCGATGTTTTTGCAGGATTGTTTCACAAAACGAAAAGACTTTGCACTCGCTGTACGTGGTACGGATGATATTCTTCTTTTTGGAGAATACTGTGTGCTGTGCTCTTCGGTATCCCCGTATCAGCTTCTATTCCTCGCACAGAGATGCTTGGATTTGCCGACACCGCCTCTAAAACTTCATCGCGTATGAAGTCATTTACGGGTCGTCCTTCACCAGCTACTTGATTGGGGAACCGCCCGTCACATAGTGATCTGTGCACATTAATGAAAACTCGATGGTCGGGATATCGCGTAGCCCTCGGATACCTTTCTCTGTAAAGTCTCGCTGCAGCTCGTCCATTACCTCTACATTCTCCATAAATGTAGTGCATATTTGCGTATTCTTGCGGAGTGTAGGTCGCCATGGTAGCACACACAAAACACAAACTGTCCAAACACAGGCAAAGGTCGTCGTAAAGAGTTCGTTTCAAAGTCCAGAGCACAAAGAGTAATCGAGTCCAATAAACAAAGCTTTAAATCGTAGTACGTGATCAATGGTAACAATAAGAGAGAGGTGCGTAGTAACGGCAGGAGGCAGTGACGCGTACTGACCGTACTGTTATCCTAAATAGCACGATCCCAGATAGCGTCACTATCTATCTCACTCGCACCTCTAACCTTTTTCTCCCTCACTCTTACCTGAATAATGGGGTACCATAAAGAAGAACCAGCAAATCGCAAAGATAGTTTCTGTCTTGCTCCCTCCTGTTGTAATAACGAATCACTATGGTAAGATGCATGCACATACCGTCCCTTACGGTCTAACCTGTTTTTTGAGAGGCCTGTTGTTATTTTTATGAGCATACAATAGTAATTCTTTAGAGGTTAGATTCAATTCGTCGTAAATTTTTCTTTCTAAGAATTCTGTAAGACATCGTAAAAATTGGGTTGTTGAGTAAAAATATTATCAAAAATTTTTTTTTTCAAATTAATGTGTAAGTATTATACCTTTTTATAAAGAGGAATAAACGCGTCAAAATTTGACGTCACTTGCCATACTATTTTGGTACATTTTTTTTACACTACAGTCGGTCAAAGTTGCGAAATTCAATAGTTTTCCATATCACCTTTAGTTAAAATAATATTTTATTTTAAAATGGTACAATAAGTACTTTATTTTTACATTCTATTTAGACACAGCAATACCCTAGATTACAAAACCTCCAAGAAATATCGAAATTATCAGCATTAGCAGTCACAGCATTCAAAAGTATGTCACAGGGTGCTCATTTCCCCCTTTTTTTTTAAATCAGTATAATTCTGTAAGTACATGGGGTGGATTTTTTAAAATATTTTTCTGAGTACTGTTAGAACTTGGGGCATCGTGGGAATCCAGTTGGACGCCAGGTTCTTGGACACCCTGTATAATTATTAGGTACACCAAATCACTAGACACCACAAAAAACGTAGCGCATGCTCGGGTTGCGAACGGATTGCTTGCCTGACTCCAACTGATCCGACATCATGTTCTTTCTCCCCCACGCTAGCCTTTGATGTTGAAATAATCAAACGCGCCGTCAAATATGATAGGTGGACCACGGGCAATAGATTCTCACAAGTAAATACTCAGGTGAACCACGGGAAATATTTTTTTCCCGTGGTACACCCAATAAAACTGAGGTGGACCACGGGCAAAAAAAAATGCCCGTGGTCCACCAGGTGGACAAACGTAGGTGGACCACGGGCAACTCCCGAAGATATCTAAGAAATAGGTCATCTATAAAAATATTGTCTTCATTCGCAGGGCAGCTTATGGATGAGTTGGCAATTTTATGGGTGTGCATGGCAGCTTTTGCAATGTTCTTGCCAAAGAGACATTTCCCAACATTTCTGCATGGAAACAGGTGAGTAGATTACCTATTAAGTTTCTACATCTTCTAAAATATAAAATTGTTGTGTTGTGTGTTACAGTGTTTGTAACTAAACTCCTCTGAAACAGCTTGCCCTATTCTAATGAAATTTTGTGTGTATATTCAGTAGGTCTGAGAATAAGGCGTAACCTAATCAAAAAAAATGTTCTAAAATAAATTAATATTCATAAAATGAAAACTAACGAGTCAAACTATGCCAAATTTGTATCGGACCAGAAATCACGTAAATCGGATCATTAATCTCGGAGTAATCGGTGTACGTAGGTACATACTTACATAAAAAAAAAACCGATCGAATTGAGAACCTCCTCGAAGTCGGTTAAAAACAAAGACATTCAATAATCTCTTTGGTTAAAAACTAATAAATTGATTCTAAGGCGAAGGAAAATTCTCTGGGCCAGCTAGTAATATAATAAAATAATTTTAAGTAGGTACCTACCTACCTACACTTGTGGGAATTTATAAAACATATTCTAAGTAGGTACCTACCTAGGTAATAACGTTTTTATGTGAACAATTTCAATATTTATAAACTTTATCATGTGCATGTGAATATCGCATTACAAGTCTGTATTTATATTATTATTACTTATAACTACTTCTCACAATACTTACACACACAAACACAAATGTAAACAGAGAAAAAAAACTACTATTAGCAAAAACCTATATATTACGCGCAATAAAAGTAAGAGGTACTTTATTCTTGTTTAATTGTAGGTAAAGGTAATACTTCCTTGTCCTTAAAAAACAAATAGTTACCTACCTACTAGTACTTATTTATTATTAGCATGAATTAACCCATTTCGGTAATTATAAAGAGAATGTGAATTTGATACCTAATTAGCTATACAAAATACATAAACGCTCTAGTTTTAGCGTTTGTTGCATCATGATAATGCCGCGTCATGGAAATTACAAAACATTGCTTTCTGCGGTCGTCTACGCATAATTGCGACGTTGCGGGAAGTTAGGTTGTCTGCCCACACGGTCCCCTATAAAGTGCCAAGGGCCGTACGATCCCTGTAGGTATACCTACAACCTAGAGAAGGTATTAGGTCCCAGACTAAGCAGTAGCAGCGAGAGTGCATTCGTGGGGTCGAGGATTTGTCCCGCTCAGATATCCAACTCGTTTGTCTACTCATAACATGATGCTAGATCTAGATCCCAGCCTCCCAGGTGTGCTTTCTATGGCCGTAAAAATGAAGGGTGTCTAATTTGTACAATGTCACATACAGACATATCCAACCGTTGGATCCTACCTACAAAATTCGCGACCCCAGCTGAGTATGAAAAATTGTAATGTTAGATCCGTGTCGTTAGCATAAAAATCACACCTACACACACAATAAATTAAAGAGCACACGGTACCAAGTCGTACCTACCTAATGTTTCACGGCGTGGGAGGATATTGTAAGACACCCCTCGCTGACGCTAGCCTTCTCCACCCGGGTAGATGACGGTGCTGTCCGTTGGATGGGCCCCAATAATGCCGCGGAGTTCGTTAGGCTTTTTGCAATTTCGGAGCAAGGTGTTCAAGGCAATCACCGATGTCGAAACGAAACACCACAAAGGTAACCAGGTATTCCCACCCTAGTCTACTGGATCCTTATGCGTATGATCGTGTAGAAATCCTATGATTGCTTCAATTATTTTTATCACTCGTTTCTTTGTTGTTTTATTTTGTTGCGTCATTAGAATACACGGGATTAACAAAGGAAAATGCGACAGCACTTATGTAGGCAGTAGTGGAGCTCCTCTAGCTATACAATCGTAATTCTTACCCAAAGAGTTTAGTAAGTGTGTAACGTCTTTGTTCTTACTATATCTGTCTGTCCGACTGCATTTGCAATGTCCTATATAGGGTGACTGGTAATTAGTGACCGATACTTAAACACGTGATTGTATTCATGATTTCAAAAAACTTTTCCAAATATTTTTTTTTATACACAATAACTTACATATATGTATAACACAATAAAATAACAAAAAGGATTTTTGAAATTCCCGCGCGCGCACCAGTTATCTATTAGCTGATAGTCTTGCCTCAATAAGGGCAAAATCTACTAGTAGAAGCGTCACACGCTCCCCGACCGGGGTGGTCGGGGAGCGTGTGACGCTTCTACTAGTAGATTTTGCCCTTGACTGCTCCCGTAGTGCAGTACTGACGTAATTGAATTAATTGAAAGAGTATAAAAAAAAGTTTCTTTGGGAAAGTTATTCGTATTCATGAGTAGGTACAATCACGTGTTTAAGTATCGGTCACTAATTACCAGTCACCCTATATGTATAAAAAACTTTTTTACAAAAAATACAACCGACTTCAAAAAACACTAACCGGTATAAAATAACTCTAAATTAGGAAGTCTGTGGCTTTGGTGGTTTTGTCTCATTCATGATTGGCCACCGACTTCCGAATTTAGAGTTATTTTATACCGGTTAGTGTTTTTTGAAGTCGGTTGTATTTTTTGTAAAAAAGTTTTTATTTAACAATTTTTAGTTTTTATTTTTATATACCTAGCTAGATGATAAATTATTATCCATTTCTACAACACATATTTACATATTACAATCAAACAAATGAACAGCAACTGTTCGCGATGAAATCAAAAAGTAAAATTCATGAACAAAAGTTTTCATAAAATGAAAACTACCAGACCAAACTATGTAATTTTTTTATGAGACCATAAAGGAACTAGTTCGCATCAAACTAAAAAAAGAATCACATAAATCGGTACATAAATCTCAGCGTAATCGGTGAACATACATACAAAAAAGTGTTCTAAAATAAATTAAATTATCATAAAATTGTTCATAAAATGAAAACTACCGGGTCAAACTATGTTATATTTTATGGGACCAAATGGCAGCTATTCCGCATCGAATTCAAAAAGAATCACGTAAATCGGATCATTAATCTCGGAGTAATCGGTGTACAAACATAAAAAAAAAAAAAAAAAATACCGATCGAATTGAGAACCTCCTCCTGAAGTCGGTTAAAAAGAGTCAATTGCCCATGGGCGGCATAAAAACTCATAACAGGTGAGTCACTAACCACACTTAAAGAAGATGTCATTAGTTTGTTTAGAGTAAGTACCTATATTATGTATAAGTAGGTAGGTCCTCGTTGGTAGAACGAATAACAAAAAACTCTAAAAAAATGCAACTGACTTCATAAAAACACTAACCGGTGTAAAATAACTCTAGATTACGAAGTCTATGGCTTTGGTGGTTTTGTCTCATTCATTATTGAACACCGACTTCCGAATCTAGAGTTATTTTACTTCGGTTAGTGTTTTAATATGAAGTCAAACATAAAACAATTATAGGTGCGTATCGAATTGAGAACCTCCTCCTTTTTTCGTCGGTTATGTAGTTATTGAGTACTACGGTCTTAAATGTAGCAAGTGGCGTTCTGTAGTCTCTGGCTACCCTCATAGGAAGTAGTCATGAATGAGCAAGTAGGCAAGTACCTATATGTATGTTAAATATATGTTTCGCTAATAAGTTTACTACTAACAAGGTCATTTGTTACTCAAGTTGATCGTAAACATCGTAGATATTAATTCGCGTGACCCATTAAACTAACACTGTTGCGACTCAGTTATTTTTATATTTCGAGCTATTTCACATTGTTAATATTGTTTTTTTTCTGAAGTGTAAATAAAAGGTGCAGCGTAAGAATAAATTACTTATTTATTTAGCCTCGAATAATAATTTATAATCGATACAAAGCAGACTCACTAGTAGGTCACGAGTTTTGTAGGGCGTTATCAAAATTAAATGAATTTTCCATGTAACAATTAATTGTAGTCAATTATATCTTGTCTGACCTGATAGTCTAATGGTCCCAAGTGTTACTGCTGAACTTGAGGTCCTAGGTTTAATTCCCGGGTCGGCAGTGCTTTCCATGCGAAATTTCTCAGTAGCAGAGCTTGCAGAGTTTGGTTTTGTGCCAAGTTGATGGCAACATTGTCGTCCAATTTTGGCAAAAAGTATGTGTATTACAGATTACAGGTCCGTACATCTCTGCCTTTCCTTTCGAGAAATACAGGCGTTATGTTACATTTTAATTAATTTTAATGGTCCAAACCCAGCTGTCTGTTGTTACTAGCATTTGATGCTACTGAGAACTGCTGTCATTTCGAGATAAGTGCCATGATTCATGTATTCAGATTGCGCGAAAATAATTTTATATAGGCCACGGAGTTGTTGTTGTTGAAAGTTTAGTACCTACCTTATAATAAAATATTCCTTTGTTTGTCGAATGTCGGGCCTCTTTTTATTATTACTATCATTTAAACTTTTTTAAATTTTTTTTTTATTACTGATAGGCACGCGTTTGACCACTATCTCACCTGATGGTAAGCGATGATGTGGTCGACGATGAAGCACGCTTGCCTAGAAGCAACCTGTTCACTCTTGACTTGAAGACCCCTAGGTTGTAGCTATCAGGAAACACCGACACCGGCAGGGAATTCCACTCTTTGGCTGTTCGCACAATGAATGTGTTTCCATAGCGTTTAGTACGTATGGTTGGGATATCTACCATGTACCGGTGGCGCAGTGCTGTACGTCTGGTGGTCCTATGATGGAATGGGCTTGGTGGAATTAAATCGTGCAATTCCGATGCACACTCTCCGAAATATAACCGATAGAAAACCGACAGGCTAGCAACTCGGCGTCGATGCTCAAGACTTTGAAGTTTTGACTCAACGAGTGCATCATTGCCGATGATCTTCTTGGCTCGTTTCTCAATAGACTCAAGTGCATCAAGCTGGTATTTGGCGGATCCGTCCCAAAGATGAGAGCAGTACTCCATACACGACCGAACTTGCGCTTGATAGAGGTTGAGCAGCTGTTCCGGCGTGAAGTAACGTCTCACCTTTGCTAAGATACCTAACTTTTTTGCAGCTATTTGAGCCTTTGCCTTGATGTAAGAGCTAAAATTGAGAGTGGATGACAACGTTACACCAAGAAGATCAAGATGGTCGGTTATCGGCACGGTTACACCTCGGAAAGATGGAGCCGGGTGAAATAGGCTCCGCTTGGCGGAAAACAGACACGCCTGGGTTTTCGCAGCATTGAACTTGACCAAATTGACATCACCCCACTCAGCGACTGCCTTCAAGGACAAGTTCAAGCGCTCGACCATAGCTTCTCGGAGAGACTGGATCTGTGACCCACTAGCCCGTGCGTCAGACATGTAGCTCTCGACAACAGAGCTGTCGTCTGCATACCCAAAGGTACCGGGCTTAAGCAGTTTATTAATATGCAGCAAGAATAATGTTGCCGAGAGTACCGACCCCTGAGGGACCCCGGCATTGATGTCTAACTGACCGGATGAGCAGCCATCAATTACAACTCGGATGGACCGACCACTCAGGAAGTCAGCAATCCAGTCACATAGACCAGTGGGCAGACCGAAAGAAGGAACCTTACCAATGAGACTTTTGTGCCAGATTTATGATATTATGAAGACATGTGCAAAAAACTGTGATCCCATTTGTCAGGAACGCCACCTAGCATAATAAAACAATATTAGAGCGGCAGCGGAGCGTACTACATTAGATCGATTGTTCCCAACGAGTCACAATGTAACCTGTAACAGTGTGACTGGTTGGGAACGAACTTTAAAAAGTTTTCCAAACGAGTAACAGTGTGACTGGTTGGGAAAAAAAATCCTAACGAGTCACACTGTTACAGGTTACAGTGTGACTCGTTGGGAACAAACGGTCTAACGTTACCCAGTCACTGGGTTGTGGAGGTCAATATCCAGTCGCTCCATGTAATACATTGGTATTCAGCTGCCTTCGGGTTGAACTACAAGCTGACCCCAACATACTTGCGCATTTATTTATTCACTTGAATGGAAGAACAAACAGCTACAATAAACAAAATTAATAAGTAAAAAAGATACATTACACTTATAAACAGTATTGTACACAGATTAGCTGTAGGATATTATAATAGACCGAAAAGTTCTAGGATTGCGACCACGTACCTACCTACCGGAAGACGCAGCGTTGGCAAGGAGGACCGACGGACTTGGTGTGAGTCGCGGGAATCCAATGGATGAGAGACGCACAGGACCAGTCGTTTTGGCGACATTTGGGGGAGGCCTATTAGTATGTCCAGCTGAATAGATGTACAGACGCTACCACAAACTGGATAATTTTCCCTATTGAACATGAACCTTATTCAGTTTGTAATAAAGTTGACAAACTATCAACGAAATATGACACATTGGGGTAGCGTGCACATAATCACTAGGTTATAAATAAATATGATAGCTAAAAAAATAATAAATAAGGAATTTTACATAACAATTTGTGTTGTAGTTCAAAGATAATTTGATAGAAATATGAATACAAAAATTATACACAGAGCTCACAAAAGATTTATCAATACTAAGAAGGCAGATTCGGGAGCTCCTTGAGACTTTTAAACCTATAGGGTTGTCTTGTAATGTACCTACTTAGTTGGGAAAAAACACATGATGTAACGTTTAGTTTTGTCGTTAATATTTCCAGTGTGTTTTTCAATTAAATGATTTCTTTCTTTGTTTGTTTCCAGACGACGCCTGGCCATCTACTCGGTCGTCGCGTCGCTACTGTCGACCGGGTTCCTCGTGATGCACCCGGCTGCTAATGCTTTCGCGTTGATGACTCTCGCTCTGCCTGCTCTTGGATTTTTGTATGGAGAGCTGACCAGGTACTTTCTCCTTTTTAAAGGCACACCTTTTCGCCTCAAGACTTGACCGCAATGGATTAAGCGTCTGTATCTACTAAATAAGGCGGTTATCACACTGCCGCCACATCCCGCTTGCGCTGCAGAGACCAAATCGGCAAGTCGCGCGGGCCGCACCCCGGCGATGCGGTGTAAGTGTGTGCGTATGAAAATCAAGATTCTACAGTGTTAAGTTAAAAACCGCAGCACCGCACACTGGAGCGTCCGGTGCAGTGTAATAACCGCCTTTTACAAGCATATTCCACAGTGGTGCTAATGAAAGTTCGTTCTGATTTTTTTAGCGGCATATGGTGTTTTAGTCATTTTATGTTAGGTATCACCGAAACAATATGACTAACTGACTTAAGTGAAGGAAGAATCTTATCTCTGTGATGTTTTTGTGATTAGGTATTAAATAATTAATTTCGATAAGGACTTATATTAGGTTTATTAAATAATCGTCCAGACATTGGTATAACAAATAAATAACAGGTGCAAGATAAAACACTAAAAATAGAAATCTGGTATCGCGGACTTTTTGTAGAATTATTTAAAGCGGAATTGTATGAAACCATTTAGGTAGCGCATAAAAATAACTAGGTATGTCTTTCCGACTTGTTAGACAAAAATAGTGATAAGTAACTAGAAGTACCTACCTGACATAAATATACGTTATAGCCTAAAACACTGCACTAATATAGCTTTCTATCAGTGCGAAATAAATTATAATCGAATCATTAGTCCCGGAGGTAACCCCATATTATATAATAAAAGCTGCAAACAAAAAAAAGGCTCAAAATTCACCCAAGTCCTAAAGTAGACAGATAGGTATTTTTGTTGAGATAAGTAGGTACTCACTTCTTTTTGCTGTAGGATGTGGGTTAATTTTGTAAGGACCGTGAGCTTTTTACTTCTATACAATATTAGGTACTATGGATATCTTTTGTATATAAATAAATTCCACAACTTTCATACAACGCATCTAGTCCCAAGCTAAGCAGAGCTTGTGTTATGGGTAGGTACTAAACAGCTGATAAACATACTTATATATTTCTTAATAAATACATTATTATAGATAAATTACACCCAGACAGAGAACAAATTATGATCGTGCTCATCACATAAACATTTGTCCCGGGTGGGAATCGAACCGACCTCCGGCATAGCAGTCAGGGGCACTAACTATTAGACCGCTACTACTAGAACAGGCTAGTCATATATCATCTGAATAATGTGTTTCAGAGTGAAGTGCTCTCGCGTGTATCGTCTGGGTCTGCGGTGCGGCGCCGTCAGCCTCTTAGCAATATTCTGCTGGATCATAGACCGCATGTTCTGCGACGCGTGGCTGTACATCGACTTCCCCTACATGCACGGAGTGTGGCACGTACTCATCTTCATCGCCGGCTACACTGCTCTCGTGCTCTTCGCATACTTCAACGTCACAGAAGAGAGCCCTGAACAGAAACCACAGCTCAAGTACTGGCCAGTAAACGAATTCGAACTGGGTATTCCTTATATAACCATGAAACAGCAAACAGACAACAATCTAGCCATCTAGTCATTTTAGCTTCGAGGTCTGAACCCTCTACATGCCGCAGTTTTTAGAAGGCTGATTAACTTGTCAACATTGCTTTGACCTTATTAGAATTATAGTTTTTTATTGAGCGTATATTTAGTGCTCGAAGAATTGGCGTAATGGGAACGAAAGTAATATGTACCTATGTAGGTATATGTATATAGACCGCAACAAATAATCAATTCAATTACCTACGCCATAATATATTTATCGATTTTTATGACTAATGAATTTGTAATGCGTATTTTTTAGTAGGTAGGTAACAATTCGAAATTGTTATGATGTTAGTACGAGTTCTAACGTTACAATTAAGAGACAAAATTTTATTATTTGAATAGTCATTATTAAAAGTCTGTATTCGTAGAATCGTTAGAAGATTAACCTGCTACGGCTGCTACAACTGTTGACTGTGATCGTATTGTTTAAAAAAGAACTTTCTTTTTATACTTATGATATTTTATTATTTTTTAACAACTTTGATACTTTATTAATCATTGTTTTTAAATATGTATTTACATTATAGTATTTTCTTAATATTTTGTATAATATCGCACCCCCAGTGCGACAAAGGCGTAAGAAGAAAATGCTAACTTTACAGGAGAGCAAAAAAACTGTTTGGTCTGGTATATCTATTTAGTATTTGATCTTATGATCTTTTGTTATATACCATTAAATAGCAAAAAAATTCCAGCTTTTTTTCAACGATATTTCAGATAAATGAAATTGTCGTGTATTAAAGATAATTAATATTTTAAGTTTTACACACGTTTTCCTTACTTAATTAAATCAAATTCTCAAATGTAGTACTGTTTACTCTAATCATCGTTTTATAAATTTATTTGGACACTGTAACCGATCGTGGTTATGTCGTTTAGACCATCATAAAATGCAGAGGGTAAACACTACTTACGCCTTTTTTGCTTTATTTTGTTTTATATATGTCATTAAAACCAAGTCGTATTAGAAAGTACGCTTACTAATTTCAGCCTGTTATAGGGAAACAAATACGTAAGTAAGAATAAATATATTTTTTGTCAAATTTAATGTAGTTAAGTAGGATTGTGGACTTTTTATCTGAAAAAATGTAAAACTTATGTGACGCGACTAATGTTTTTTTTGGTATAATGGCTTAATTTTTCATCAGATCTTAACGGAAAAATTAAGAATGGTGTATCTTTATCTTCGCTATACGAAACTGCAATAAAAAAAAAGTGACGTATTCTTACTTACGCCTTTGTCGCACTGGAGGTGCGATATTATACTTTACATTTTTTATACTTACTAAAACATTTATAAGGAAGTCGCTCAAAAAGTCAGTGCCAGTTTAGTGAAGCTGAATAAAACTGAAAATGTTTATAAAGAGACGGCTTTCAAAGCAGTTTAATTATGTAAACTATTTACATAAAGGAGGGCACTCACTGCGAGCATTCCCATACAGCAGTTTATTCTGTAACTGGTCTCGCTGGTCAATTTTGTAAAAATCTCCCCGTGAAAATGTAGGTGAAGTGAGCTGTCATCCGAGGCTTCGTTTCCATCAGCGATGTGCTAGGTAGCTGAGCGGTGCGAGGATGGGTTAACGAAGCTGAGGAAAAATGGGAGAGTTTCCACCAGAAGAGTGCTAAGCCACGAGTGGGGGTGCGTAGTGACGACGCTGTAAAACAGTGCGCTGATGAGCGGTGCGAGGAAGTATAGCGGGCTCTTTGTAGATGCGAGCGAGCAGATTTAGTGTGCCGTGTGTAGGTAAGTGACGACGCACACATCTCTCGCACCCGTCCGTCGCTTGTTTTGTACATACAAAAACCTCGCTCCGCTAAGCCGCTTCCACAGTAGCTGCACTGAGCGAGTCTAGGTAAATGAAGCGATTCTATTGGTTCGTGTTTGTTAAGAACCAATAGAAAACCAGAGATGTATAAGGATACATCTCTGGTTTTCACGCTACCTTATGCTAGACATTGACAGTCCATTACCTACATACCTACAACTTTTCACTGGATTTTTTTTTACAGAATAGACCACCTTCTTAATTCTCGCAGTGAGTATACAGTCCAATAAAGATGTGATGTTAAATATATCTGAGATATTAGTGTAGGATATTTTAAATGTGTAGCTACTTTGTATAGCGTTAGATTAGTACATTTCAAACAGTGGTTAGTACAAAATAACAGTGATATTGATATTACGACTCACGCAATGTATTGGTTATTGTCAAAAACATTATAATAAGTACTTATTACATTAAGTACATAAATTTTATATAAACAGTATCGAGATTATTAAGAAAATTTAAATCTTGACAGCGATATGCTTTTAATGCCAGCAACATTAATTGGAAAGATGTTGGACTGAGGCATCTGTCATGTTACCAAGGTGAGCTTTTAAAGCGTAGTTATGGCTGTTAGGTTCAAAATGTATGATGTCGAACTGGTTTGACTAATAATAATAAATTTAATATATTTTTTGGTTAAATAAACTTGATCAAATAAATTGACAGGGCATTTGTCCCTATTTTAAGTAGGTAGGTACCTACATATACCTATATGGTTTCTTCAAGATGTCCATCGACTTTTCGACGAACTTTTATAACAGTACCTAATTCCGATAAAGAGCGAGATGAAACCGATATTTTTTCTTTAAACATCGGTGGGTATTTCTGTAATTATACATATTTTTACTACCGTAAATCAAGTTTGTTTGCAAAAAGTTTATGCTGAAATAGGAAACTGACCGGTCAGACACATCGTTTTCTTTTTTCTATAAAGCTTTGCGTTATCATTAGGATTAGCCTAATGATGACGCTAAGTTTTACTATTAAGCATTGCAGTAAAAACATCAATATTTTTTATTCAATTCGACTGATAGTGAAACCATTTATTATTATATTTAATGCATTAGTAATTACTGATTCCTATGATGTGTCATTTGTATTCGACAGGTGTGCTAGAAGTCGACGTCAAGCCAGATACGGGTGATAGGCCAAGTTATAATAGTTAGAAAAATATAATATCCATTTTACAAAAAAATGTAAGTATATATTTGAAATTATATACTCTAACTTTACTATTAAATGATAACTACTAATAAACTCGTATCTGGCTTTTCGTCGACTTCTGGGACAGCCCACTCAATAAATAATTGCAGTATTTTTAATAAACATTTTGGTGACTATTTCTTGTTTGCTTATTTCTCCTGTAGCGAAAACTAAAATAAAAGAAAAAAAGATAAGGCTGGAATGTTTAATTTCAACATTATAGTATAATCAGATCCATAAATTTTAATAATTTATTTATAGTAACATTTTGTAATATTTTGTATGTAAAATATATGTCATTAATTTATAATATAACTTAATTAGTCAGAGTCTGAGGATACATTATGATGTTGGTTGGGATGCAGACTAGACGAGTCAAACTTCTTCCTAGGATAAGTGCTACCACCACGGTACACCACATGGTTTTTCTCAGTCTCTAAAATCTTCACTTCATGGAGCAACTGTGGCTTATCCATCACATGCTGGAGTTGTTCCCAAATGTATATTGCCACATTCTCTGTTGTGCTTACCTAAAAAAAAACACATGTCCATGGAAACAGGAAATCAATTACAAACAATCATAGAGTTCAAAAGTTAAAATTGCTCAATAATCACTAAAAGTAAACAACTGCTTAGAGACTCAAGATAATTAAATTTTAGATAAGTATTGACCTTATTGCTCTAATACTATTTCATAACTTTACACAATATAATTAAAAATACATTAATGGCTGCTGTTGTATTATTGGGAACTAGTTTATTAAGTTAATTAGGTACCTGAGTTTTGAAGTATGGTACATCATGGTCTAAGTTTTTATGGTCAAGTGGATCCATGATTGCAACCTGCATGTACTGTTTGAGCTCATGGACATTCA
Organism: Euplexia lucipara; assembly: GCA_921972225.1. NCBI lineage: Eukaryota > Metazoa > Arthropoda > Insecta > Lepidoptera > Noctuidae > Euplexia > Euplexia lucipara. The sequence continues at coordinate 8,063,438 of OV179143.1, read as the reverse complement.
TGACCATGCCAGTGGTTGGGTCCACAGGGCCTTTGACAGTAACTAGAACTGGAAAAAAATAAGAAGCTTAAATACTATCATGATTTTATTTTTGCACACAACAAAGACACAATTATAAATAACAATTTAAGATACAATGATCACTCAAAATACATTAAACATTCTAACACAACACAGTTATATCAACAGTCGGCAACTGTAGTTGCAAGTCACTGCAGTATCTCATGTATAGACAGTGCCTATCAGCTACCATCAGCCAACGGCAAATATATCAACCTCCACTTATACCAAATATTTTGGGTTTGTGCAGCCATCTTCTGTATGGTGTATGTGCACATGGACAAAGTCAAGACTGTGAAGTGCTAATATGAGTGTGATCAACTAACTCTTGAATTGTATGATGGTATTAAGTAAACTTACCAACATAATTGTGTCCATGTCCATTTGGGTTGTTGCACTTTCCATATAATTTTTTGTTTTCTTCATCAGACAAAAATGGGCTGAAAAAAAAATCAAATTGGTAAAAAATCTAAATGATATTAATAAGCTTATGCGGTTTTAAATTTAGGGACTGATAATGTACGGGGTTGGGGATCAAGACTCTTAGATTTTAGCGTCACCATACGATAGAATTTATGCTGAAATTGTTACACGTGCACATCTCAAATTACTTGAGAGAATCTGTTGACCACTGTACCCTGAAAATGCACATTGTTTATTATGCTTACCTGTGCAATCTATGGCAGGAACTAAAGGTTTCACGCCTAGTTATAGAAACAATTGGTAGCGGTGTTGGTGTCATTATTACTTCGTAAAATAACTTAGTAAAAACGAAAGCAAAGTTAACAACTACTTCTAATAAACATTAATGTAATACTGGCAAAAGTGGCAGTGGCAGATAACAAGGGTGCAGTTTACGTGGTGCAATTTTAGTATAATTTTTTTGTAAAGAAATCACCAGCACAACAGTTACACGCAACAAGTGTTTCATTCAAATCAAAAGTTTACATTTGTTTGCTTAGATAATATACCTCTAGATCGAGCTACCGCGTGGCCGCACATGCGACAGCAATATAAAAGTTCAGTGTTGCTATTCCCTAAAAAAGTCCCAAAATACGACGTATTCAACGTGGTAATAAGAGTGTAGAAGTATCCATGTGTGAGAAAATATAATTTCACGTAAAATACCTACTTTCAATCTTACCTTGATTCTCACAAATAAAATACACTACTACCAGGTGAAGCTTGTTTTGATTTTTTCGCGTGTTATTTATCATTAAAATATATTGAGGTATGGCTGACATTCAGTGTGACATTGACATTGCTGTATAATAACTATTGTCCTTTAGACAAAACCAACTTATTTTGAAAATATCTAATTTTTTGTTTATACTTAACATTTATTTATAAAATGAATTCTTACTTCCAAATATCTTTAAGTACCTACGCGATTGCCTTCAAGAGTAAAACTTAATGATTGTCGAAAGGGCTCTGTTCGTTCGTACACATGTTCACTTAAACTTAAAAATAAGGGTTCGCCCACAAATTTGTGTGTTTAGCCACCATAGATTTATTTGATTATTATGCCTACCTTTTGAACATTAGGCCTGACAGTTAAGGGAAAAGATTTGAAACGTGTAGCAACACTGTAAGTAAGTATTACTAGGTTATGTGATATAAGAAATCAAGTTTATTTTAAGAAATCTTCCATATTTTGGTCTGAAAGCCATGACAATAAAAGCGCACAAATGTATAAATTCAATAATCATACAATAACACAAACAGTATTGAATACTTACGAATGAAAAGAGATTTTGTTATTGGCCTTTTCTGAGCGGCTTTTACAGCCTATTATACTGAATCCTCCCATCGTAGCGCATTCACCATACACTAAACACTTATCTAATGGAGTCTATTTCTCATTAAATGACTTAAACTATTACAAAAATTGCAAAAACCATCCGAAAACTTAAATTAAATCGAGCATAATAATATACGTGACAGTGACAGCTCTTTGTTTGGCTAACTTTCAAAAGTTAGCCATGCAAAAATCCGGCACGCCGTAAGGGACAGAAGATACGATGCTTTGTCTCAATTTTCCTACGAACTTTGTATTATTGCGTCTCACTTCCACACTTGACACTGTAAATTGGGCTACGTCTAGAGGTATATAGTCTAAGTTTGTTTGAGATAGAGACAGCACTGACCACAGAGTACATTAAACTATATTGGCACTGACTGAGCAGTGGTGGTCTCGAACAGTGTGAGTTGTGACCAGTCTCGAACGTCATAGAGCGAGATCGGTAGATTTGCCGACTAAAATCGGTATATTTGTACCAGGGATGTTACGGAGGTGGTTTTATTGGAACCGGAACTTGAGTCGGAGTTTTTAAATTTGGTTTTCCGGAGTCGGAGTCGGAACCGGAACCGAAAACAGAGTCGAAGGCTGCACCAATTTCAGTAAAATAGTTCCAAACAACACTTAATTAACCGACTTCAGGAGGAGGTTCTCAATTCGACCGGTTTTTTTATTTTTTTATTTATGTACATCGATTACTCCGAGATTAATGATCCGATTTACGTGATTATTTTTTAGTTCGATGCGGAATAGCTGCCATTTGGTCCCATAAAAATATAACATAGTTTGACCCAGTAGTTTTCATTTTATGAACAATTTTATAAAAAAATATTTATTTTGGAACATTTCTTTGTATGTATGATCACCGATTACGCTGAGATTTATGAACCGATTTACGTGATTCTTTTTTAGTTTGATGCGGACTAGTTTCTTTTTGGTCTCATAAAAAAATTACATATTTTGGCCTAGTACAGCTTGGCAAAAAAGAGTAGAAAATAATGGAGGCGCCACTGTGCTCTTCGTATGGCAACCCGTGGCAACCGCATAGCGTACCAACCTAGTCTTGATACTTAGCTGTTTTTTAGACAAAATAATCTAATTTTGTATTATTTTTTACATCAGTAAGTAATCACGTTCAATCGTGTCAATTAGAGACACAATAGTAAGACAATGACAGCGTGGACACCGGTGTCCTCTTGGGGTGTAATGAATTAATTGAACAAGGACATGGTTCTCGACACGCATGATGATTACTTACCTAAAAATAACAAATTGGGTTAATACTTAACTCCTGAGTACACAACATTGTTTAGGAATTATAAAAAAAGAAAACATTACGTTGTATAACATAATTTCTATAGTTTATTCTAGTAAAGCTTCCACTAAATTTTCTACCCCGAACACGTAGGCCGCAAACTCATCTGAGTCATGTTCGGGTTCAGAGGCGATGCTGCTATCATCTTCTATATTTATTACTAATCGCTTTATTTCCTCATTCATAGTTATTTTTTCCAGTAATACTTTTCTATTTTTATTACATGTTTGCAGTTCGGAGTATCAGTATCAGTATTACATGTCAGGAGTTCTTCCAATCCTCCTCGGTAATAGATAGTTGCTTGGAATGCACGTTCAGCTGCTTCCTGTAAAGACGAAATATTTCATTTATCCCTAACAATATTAAAAGTAAAACATTTTTATCACATATTGTTAATAAGCCGGATGTAGAAAATACCCTTTTGTTTATCTCCTTCCAGCACGATTTTGCTTAGAATTATAACAGATTTCCCTGAATTAAATAATAGACTTAGACTAAGACACGACAATTTCTTTTACATTTCTAATGCAAACGCTAGAACAAATAATTATTTCCCTTGATATCGCACTTAAAGTATAATTTACGAAGAAATTGAATTTTCATTCAGTTAAAAGTCAAGTCACCAAAGTATCAATTTATCTCAGCGCGCTATACCAGAGTAATGCAGAAAAAATGTAAACATAACCTATGTGCTCGACATTTATTGTTTCAAATTTCTAGTTATTCCTTATGCAAGCAAATTAATATAGCTTTGTATTCATCAATTAACACTTGATTCAACTAAAATCAACAAAATAAACTCTTACATACCTGTCTTATCAGCGGTTCTTTGGTAAATATTGTGAAATTCAGAAAGAATAGTTTGGGCCTCATGTTCCGCCAGAAATTGCCTGTACACCGTTTAAATAACCTTCCTGCCAGCACTCCGAATAGTTTTATTAATTATTCTTCACTTTTTACGTTTATTAATCAACGTTTGGTGGTCGAAATTAAAATTTTACAAAATCGTGAACTTTGTTTATTATGAAATGTCATTATTTTGGAAATGTTGCCAACAGTCAAAAATTTAGTTCCGTTTCTACACTTTTTTGCCAAGCTGTAGTTTTCATTTTATGAAAATTTTTGTTCATGAATTTTACTTCTTAATTTTCTTCGAACAGTTGTTGTTTATTTGTTGGATTGTAATATGTGAATATGTGCAGTAGAAATAGATAATAATGAATCATCTAGGTATATAAACCTAAAAAAACTAAAAATTGTTAAATAAAAACTTTTTTACAAAAAATACAACCGACTTCAAAAAACACTAACCGGTGTAAAATAACTCTAAATTCGGAAGTCGGTGGCCAATCATGAATGAGACAAAATCACCAAAGCCACAGACTTCCTAATTTAGAGTTATTTTACACCGGTTAGTGTTTTTTTTTTGACTTTATTGTCCAACTCCAAACCAAACTTTAACACGCCGCACAAAACAAAAGAAACCACAGTCCGTAATGCCGTATTGTGTAACAACAAGTGGATTATGAATCGATGACAGAACGCGGTGGTGTGAGATCAATCGGAAGTTCCGACATATCGGAGTCGGAGTCGAAGCTTCTTAACATCCCTGATTTGTACCCAAAATTGGTATTTGTCAAAAAAATAAAATAATTTAATCAAATTCGATTATTTATTGAAAAAATACTTACTTAAATAGTAATTTATAACAATCATACTGTAGTATATTTTTTTTATTCCAATATTCGTAAGGCCACGATCATATCCGAATTAATTTCAAAATCATAACAATTAGCTGTACTAAAGAGAGATAAAGAGGAGCCAACAAGCGTGCGCTAGTAAGAAGAAAATAACATCTACAATGTTATGGAAAAGAATGAGAAGAAGAATTTGCAGGCTGGCTGCAAGATAGTCGTAAAAGCGAAAGCTATGCCTTTTGTAAGAGTTGTAATAAAAATATCAACATCACATTAGGAAAAGACGCTATAAAGAAACATAATTCTTCACAAGAACATTCAGTATCAACATAAAATATAAAATCACAACCGAAGAAATGATTATTTACTGTGACCAAAACTAAAAAATCTGAGACTCTGGTAAAAGATACTTCCCTTAAAGTGTAAAATCGGTAGAGAAATCGGGAGAATTTCCATGTATACTCTGAAATCGTAGAAAAATCGTTATATTTCAGTATTTCGGAAGAACAAACCCATATCGGTAGATATACCGGAAAATCGGTAGGTTCGAGACTGGCACAGACTGACTACTACGACTACCACTAACTACACACAGGAGTTACAGCTTGGCAAAGAAGAGTGTGGAATAAGTGAGGTCGCTAGTATCGCGCATGTGGCCACCCTGAATACTACGACTTAACAGGTTTGATACTTGTTATTTTTTAGTACCTATAATTATAATCCCAAAGCTAATGTGGGTGTAAATGGCGTATTAGACCGGTGTCTAGTGGACGATGTCGACGACTAGACACCGGTCTTGCCATTTTATATCGCGATCAGTTCTAACATTATAAATGTAATGTGGCTCACTATTTTCAATCTATAAATATAATCTTCAAATATTAACGAAACAAGGTTGAGTAGTTTCATTATAACTATCCTCAACGATTATTCATAGCTTTTTGTTAACAAACAGCAGCCCCAACGGTTTCGCAGATATAGTTGGTCGAACTGTAGTATCTGAAATTAAATACGGCGTTAAACTTACATTATTATAGCCTGTGGCTTATGGTTCCAACTCAAGCATCGACGTAACAGATACTTAGACAAATAGAGGAGAACCTTAGATAATATATAGTCTAAGAGGAGAACAGACCCGCATCTTGCACTGTCAATCTAATGTCTTTTTTTTGCCTCCTTCTTTAAAATGAATCACAGAGTACGTTCTAATGGAATGAGGATAGAATGATCAAACTGTCAGAAAGAGATCGTTAGGTCTATTCCATCTTCGCTGCTAATGACAATTTATGTCAACGTCAAACGCGTCAACAGTGGACTCAAGTACAAGATTTGTGTCTTTCTATAGTCTATGGTCTATAGTAATACTCTCAAAATATAGTACAGTGGTTTGGACTTTGTAACCTTTTATAAAAATAATTTTGTAAATAGTGGTATTTTAAGTTAACTTACGTGTTATCAGTATCTAATATCATACAACATGTTCTCTCCCAGCAGACACTTGCTTTATTCAACGCAGGTTTGTTGTTTTTAATTTTATGAACTTGACCTTTTAACTACCCTTTTACTAAGTCATGTTCCCTAATTCCCAGGTTACCTAATAATCTGTAGTTTTGTTAACATACTATGGTTCATAGGTTATCAAAACTTAACCATACGAACCTATGTACCAAGAATGAAATGTTACAAAACATTCTATTGGAATTGGTACAATAAATTAGACCGGGTTTTTATTTATACCAAAATCACTTTAAAAAAAATTGATAGAAAAATTGTTGCTTTTTGGTCTATGTCCATGTCCATTACCTACCTCAATCTGAGATTATCTTCCACTTTGTGTAGTGTCTCAAAGTACTGTCTTTTTTAGTTAAGAAGACTGCAAAGCACTTTGGTGGTAGCAGAGCACAACAATGAAGTACTTTCGGCCGCCACTCAGAATACTTTAAGTGCTGCTAAAAAGATTGGAGGCGATATCACCGTACTTGTGGCTGGCACCAAGTGTGGTCCTGTAAGTTGGTTTTCTATTACTACTAATACTAAAGAGCAATTTACGGATAAGTTACTGCTTTACACAGTAACAATCATTGTTAATAGGACAATATTGGCAGTAAAAAGTTTCATGGTTATAATCTGCAATCAGTCGCAAGACTATAATCAGAGGAGTTGACTGATAGAGAGGTAATAGTAAATATTTAACTTAATAAGTATAAGGTATAAGATCAAACAGCTTATAATCTGTTTAAATTTCAGGCAGCCCAAGCTATAGCCAAAGCTAATGGCATTTCCAAAGTCTTGGTGGCTGAAGGTGATGCATTCAAGGGTTTTACAGCGGAAAGTCTAGCACCCCTCATCATCGCTAGTCAGAAGCAGTTCAAGTTTACCCACATCTTGGCCCCAGCTACTGCCTTTGGCAAGGCTGTTCTGCCCAGGGTAGCGGCCAAACTTGATGTCTCTCCAATCACTGACATCATTGGTGTTAAAGATGCCAATACTTTTATTAGAACTATTTATGCAGGTAAATTTAATTCAGCAACATAAATATTAAGTCTTATGAAGATTTGTATATGTTGGAGAGTGTGATTTCGAGTTGCTCTCGAAACTGTGAAGGAATACACTAAGATATCAGGGCATGTCTTGAAACTAAATGTTCAATGATCATCCGCTCTCACTTACAGAAAAAGAGGCCTATGTACAAGCAGTTGAAATGTAATAGACTGATAATTTATGTTAAATATTCATTTAAAAAATAGAAGATTTAAAATAACAAATTAATACTTGAAATGTAATTTTATGTAAAGCTAATGATTTGTATTACAAATGTAGAAATTTAAATGAACACAATTGATAGTGTATAATTGAATACTAATGTCTAGTCTTATTGTTTTGTTTAACCAAAAAGGCAAAAAGTAATTAATATTTCCTACAATATTTATATATATAGATATTCAATCGAGATTTTAAATCGAACTGTCAAACCATTTAAACTCTGTATGTTTTTGGATAAATAAAGATTATTATTATATTGAGTAGACGCCAAAATAAGCTTCTATAGGATCAAAATGTCTATGCAAGCAGTCTATCTCTCACTCACAGTGTCATTCCAGTACATTAGTCATGCCCATTAAAAAAAAAAAAAAAAAAAAAAAAAAAAAAAAAAAAAAATTGTTTATTTTCAGACAACATTGATCCATAGTGTTAGTTACAAAAAATACTTAGAAACTATGTTAGTAGGTTGAGAAATTATATATTATGATTACTACTGTGAACATAACATCAGCCCGCACCTCTCACATGCAGTTTGATGAACCGGTTGAACACCGTCGCGTCCAACCTATCCGCTATCATTTCCAGGATGCTGTTGCTACTCCCCCGCACAGCTCTCATGACCGACGCACTTAAAATAAAAAAAAAAAAAAAAAAAAAACGCATTAAAATAATGTAATAAGTTACCAGAAAATATCAAAAACATAAACAATAATAATATCTTTATCAATAAATTAAAACTATTCCTGATAATCAAAAGCTACTTACTACCTACACTATTGACGACTATTTCAATGATAAATTTCAACAATAATAATAGGTAATAACTATATTAAATTTTAATTTTGATTTAGCATTAAATAAATTAATTTTAGAACATAAAGAAAATACACTATACAGTGCACTATTATTAATAATAACATCCTACAATACAATGATTAGACTTAATTTAATTTAATATAACAATTTAATTGTTCTCTTAATAAAAAGTGCCTTCATCCTCTCTCCTTTATAAATTAATTACTTATATAACTTTGCTGTACCCAACAGGGTCCATAATTGATTTGATGTTATAACATATCAACTGTTATATGTACACATTATGGAATGCAATAAAGTACCTATTGAGTACTGAGATGGTAAAGAATTTGACAACTCTTCCAGGTAATGCAATACTGACATTGGAAGCCAAGGATGCTATCAAAGTGATCACAGTCCGAAGCACGGCTTTCCCCCCCGAGCCTTTGGAGGGAGGCTCCGCAGGCCAGGACAAGGCGCCCGAAGGCGACTATAAAACTGACCTTGTGCAGTTCGTGTCTCAGGAGCTGGCGAAGTCTGACCGGCCTGAGCTTACTAGTGCGAAGAATATTGTTGCTGGCGGTAAGAAAACTCATCAAATTGTTAAAAATGTCTCTCTGATATATCAGCTGCTGTTAGAAATATATCTTATAAGAATAACTTCAAGCCAAAACATCCAGTAGGAGTTTTTTGTGGTAGCCAAATATTCTGGCACAAATGATTGATCAGTTTATGTAACTTGTATGAGTTTAACTTGAACACCTCTGATTAAAGTCTAAGCATATTTTTCATACTACAGCATATTTTTTGCAAATTTCGTGACAAAAAAATAACCAAAAAAATAAATAAAAATCTGTTGTAATGCTTCTAGTTGGAATGTTATTTTAAACAAGAATATTGGCCAACAGGCCGTGGTCTGAAGTCAGGCGAAAACTTCAAGCTGCTGTACGACCTAGCTGACAAGCTGAATGCCGCGGTGGGTGCGTCCAGAGCTGCCGTCGACGCCGGCTTCGTCGCCAACGACCTGCAGATCGGACAGACCGGCAAGATTGTTGCCCCTGTAAGTGTTAACACCCTCGACATTATAAACCAACTATCGTTTCGCCCGCGACTTTTTCCACGTTAATTTCGTACTTTAACGTACCGTCCCTCCACCCCCTCACTCACAAATAATGTGGCTTTCTAATGGTAAAAGAATTTTCAAAATTGTTTCAGTGATTCAACTGATTACCCCCTACAAACTCACAAACTACCTCTTTCTAATATTAAAAGTGGTAAAGGTTATAAGCGCTCAGCAAGCGAGACGTTAAGATGTGGCTAACTAGCCACACTTGACCTCAGTGTCGCGTCGCGCCGTCAACGGACGCGTGGGTGCGTTAGTGTTTCGTTTTTGAAGAGCGAATGTTGTTTAGATAACCTATTTTCACTTATAATATCATTGGTTAGTATAGATTAAAAAATACTTTCTACTGAGCATATGGTTCACATGAAATACATAAAACAAAAGTTAATTAGTTTATCCAAAGTAGGCCCATATGCAGCACTTTTTGAACATGAATAATCTCATAAGATAGTCCCCTAAAAGGCATGCATTTAAAAAAAATCAACTTAAACAGACAGGTTTATTTTATGCAGTCATAGTTATGAGCATTTTGTTACCATCTGCAACAGTTGATAGTGCTGCATAAATTTGTTACCATCGGCAAAAGTACCAGTTATTATTGACGTGATTGCCAAGTTTAGTTTGATGAATTATTTATAGTTCAGTAATTTATTTGTCATATTACACCATTATAAACTGAAATACTACTAAACTACTACTACTACAACTACTTATTTACTTCTAAAAATTAAAGTTTCCACGCTTATTTTATAATCTTTTTACAGGACCTATACATTGCAGTAGGCATCAGCGGCGCCATCCAGCATCTGGCTGGTATGAAGGACTCCAAGACCATTGTCGCCATCAACAAGGACCCTGAAGCACCTATCTTCCAGGTAACACAAATTGGCTTCTCTCGCATGAAAAATCTTGTTTAACATAAAAAATGGCACCTGAAATAACCAGGCCTTGTAGCTTTCTATCAACTTCATAGAATGTTATGATAAGAATTGATAGGATCAGTAATTTAAGAAAAATCTAATTTAGTTGTCCCAGAAGAAAATAATATTATGTAAAAGGCGTATTGAAAAACGAGTTTTCTCAACTAGCTCATAAGCATTACTGAGGTTCAATCAAGTATAAATCGATTGATTGATTTGATTGAAATAGTTAATTCAGTTGCTACAAATAAAATGTTAACCCTTTTTCACTCTGCATACTTTCTACATATTCCATCTAAAGTATTCGAAAAACATAAAATATTTGTGAGGTTTCTTATCCGTATTATGTCAACAAGTCAAGGACGAATATTTTGTATTATCAGTGCGTTATCTTCCTTCGTAGTTAACGAGCGCAGATTTATATTGATAATAGTTATAGAATTGTCATTAAATTGGTTGATGAAGGAAATTGGTAGTTGCATAATCTGGTTAGTATTATTTCAGCCATAATTATTAGACTGCAAAGGGACGTAATTAATATTCAATACTAACAGAAATAATATGTTAAACAAATTAGTTCTGCCAAAATGTATGGCAGAACTGTCATTGTCAATAATCGAAAATGTTATAATACGAGTAAATCGTATATTTTTTTCTATGTCAAAGATGTCTCACTTGTAACATACTTACAGCTAAATTAAAAAAAATATGTCGCGACGGTGTTTTTTTCTTGCTTCAAGATATATTTTCAGATTTTATGAAACGCCTACTGCCAGCATGCACATTATGTGAATTTATGAGCATCCGTTATTATTAAGTACTTAAAATTACCGGTATTTAGAGAGAGAGAGAGAGAAAGAAAAAAAGTAAACTTTGCTTTATCATTTTTCATGTTGTAAAAACATTTAATTAGGTTTAGTAAACTCCATCCATGGGTTGGTAGCAAATTGAATCTAAATCCCGTCAATAAAAATATAATAAACCAACCAAGACTGACACACATCAATTTTCTTCTAGGTAAGTGACCATGGGCTTGTCGCAGACTTGTTCAAGGCCGTTCCTGAGCTCACATCGAAGTTGTGAACACGTTAAAATTGAACAAAGAAACATAGAGAGAATGAAGTAAATAGTCTAACCTCTTCAGATGAAACTTTTTATTCTTATATACGACTTTTATACCCCTTCACTCGAGATTTGTGAACTGTTATTGTTGATCGGCGTAATTTATCATGTGTAAGCGAATTGTGTATGTAAAATAAATATTGTTACCATAATATATGTTTTATTATCACACTTCTTTTTCAATGATCTTTACTATAAAGAGTGCAGCATGGTGTTCTTAACCTTTCAATCGTGTTGATTAGAGACACAATAGAAAGACCATAACAGCGCGGGCGCCGGTGTCCTCTTGGGGTTTAATAAATTAAAAAAAGAATTGTAAGGGTTTTTACTGAGTCGACAACGCATGAGCGACACCTCTGGTGTTGCAGTTATTCATAGGCGACGGTAGAGGGTACTAATCACATTTTTCAACTTAATTCAGCTTTTGTCCAAAGGTAGTTAGATGTTAGGTGGAAGTTTTTTTTTATGAAATGCGTACGCTCAGCTCTTTACATTCCTATAGCTTTAACATTTTCTTTTCTACTTTGCCCAAAAAGCTAAATTGAGCTGAATAAATATGGTTCGTCCCTAACCGTTTACCATCAGGCGTGCTGAAAGCTGGTTTAAAAACCACAGTGATATAAAAAAAATATACTACTACTAGCTGTCTTGGCAAACATCGTTCGCCTTTGTTTTTTGCAAAAAAATGTTTACGTCCTATTCTCCGACCTACTGAATATAGCATAAAATTTTATAAGGAGCCGTTTCGGAAGTGTTTTGTACCAAACACTGTGACACTAGAATTTTATATTTTAGATTTTCTATCAGCATTTCAATAAGTAGGTATTTTCGGGTTTTTAGACCTGCCCAGCACGCGTAGCATGATCACCGAAGAAACGGTCTTTGTCGTGTCTCGTAAGAAAAGAAATTAAGTGTTCATGCTACGCAGGCAGGTTTATTGAAAGAAATTTGACAAATTGAGGTTCCTGTCTATATAATCTGTCACTTTGCCGATTCGTCTGTAGACAAAGGCCGTTTCTTCGGTGTTCAATGTGTTCATGCTACGCATGCTGGTATTTAGTTTGGCAAACAAGATCATTTCTTTGCGCCGAACGATAGACAAATTGGCCTATATGGTGTACGTACGTTAGAGTTGTTGTTTGCGACTTTCGAAAACTAATCAGTTTTATTGTAGTTGAAGCAATACAGCAAGCAACATATAAACGATTTAACTATGTAAATGCAATATAAAAATGACCTTTGAAAAGAAAAGTTATGATTTCGTTAGTAATTCAAACGCGGCCCGACGTTAATTTAGCAATTCTTTCAAAATCACTAACAATAACTCAAAGCATAATTTACATAAAATAGTAGTGAGTTCCAACTCCCAATACTAGTCACAAAGTAATCCTGTGGGGTGTGTTCCAAATGTGGAAACATAGGCTGATTATGCTATGATAAATCAGCGCATACCTACTTAGCCTATCATAAAAAAATGCAGTTAAACTGCTCATATGTTTAATTAGACCAATTAAATATTTTCTTGGATGCATAAAATTACAATTAAATTATTCAAAAGCGTTTAGTTTTGCTACTCGATAACAGATGGCGCTGTGGCATAGTATTGCATTGCGTTTACCAATTATTTTATACCTATATATTCTAACACAACAGTAAATTCTTTCAGTTGGCAGTTTGTTTTGGTAGTTAGGTGTAAAGATTTACATATATTTCAAAATTACGCCTTTATCCTAATTTAAGAAGTAAGTAAAGCAATAATTGGTAAAATGATTAAAAGTTAGGTATTTTAGGTAGGTAAGTAAATGTTTAGCATTAGGTAATTCTTAATTCAGGTAAGCAACTACCTACTTACATAGAGTAGATACTTGTCTTACTCATGACTTATCATTAGATGGTTAGGTAGATACCTACCTATTTAGGGAAGCTGAAGGCTACGCGTAGAAAGCGTCTATTTAGCGTTTTGCAGGTTTAAACCAACAGGAGGTAAGTGCACAGTCAATCATGTCAGTAATGATAGTCCCTGGGGGAGATGTGGTTTGCTCGCCGAGTGGCATTCTCGTTATCATATCTGACGGCGAAGCGCGGGCAGAGGGCGGAGCCTCGAGCGCCCCGCCCCGTGCGCCACGCCCGGCTCACGCCGCCCCGACACATATCATTAGCATTTAGCACTATCGAACATGCCGCGGCCACCGCGTGAATCTTACGGCGATCAGAAACCTCCGTACTCGTACATCTCCCTGACGGCGATGGCGATCTGGAGCTCCCCGGAGCGCATGCTGCCGCTGTCGGAGATCTACCGGTTCATCACGGACCGCTTCCCGTACTACCGGCGCAACACGCAGCGCTGGCAGAACTCGCTGCGGCACAACCTCTCCTTCAACGACTGCTTCGTGAAGGTGCCGCGCCGCCCGGACCGGCCCGGCAAGGGCGCCTACTGGACGCTGCACCCGCAGGCCTTCGACATGTTCGAGAACGGCTCGCTGCTCAGGAGACGCAAGAGGTTCAAGCTGCACACGGATCAGAAGGACAGCTTTAAGTCTGAACTGACTGCGCTGGCAAATTTCAATCAGCAGTTCCTTGCTGGTCAGCTGAACATGAGGGTTCCTCCTCTACAACAAGTGTTTGAAGCACCAGTGATTCCTAGTTCTTATACAGTGACTGATACAAAGGACAGTTGGAGGAAATCGTTTTCAATAGACAGTTTATTGAGTAGTGGAGTGGACAAGCCTAGTGATGTGCCCGCGAGTGTAGCGCGCGCGCCAGTGATGCCGTACCGGCCAGACTTGGTGGCGCTGGGCGCAGCCTTGTGGCCCTCTCTAATACCGCCATCACCTCTTGAACATCTTCAGTTAAGACTTAACTTTCAAAATATTGTTGATAATCTGCATTTTTATCTGCAGCAACCTTTGCATTTGTTATAATTTAGGGTTTGGAATCTAAATTATTTAGGTACTTATAAAATTTTCATTACAAAAATTAAAGTTTTATACGTAACTAACTAATATTCTAGTAGGTAGGTATCGACATTGTTGTAAAAGTGTTGTTGTAAACTAATAAACATAGAACAGAACAAATAAGTGTTCACGCTCTGTTAATCAATGAAGGAAAATATCGAAATTTCCATATAAGTACCTACCTACATAATTTCATAAAAAAACCAGCATGGTCATCAGTCATCCTAAAGTGTAGGTAAAGAACATAGCTTACCTACTTGGCAAGGCTGTTTATTCAGAACCTACCTAAGCTGTTACTTCTTTTTATCGTTTATCTGTAGGCTTTTGTTATAAACATTCGAATCCAATGTAAAATCATTCTGGTGTATTTAATAATCTATATTCAACTCAATAATAATGCACCACAGCATTTAGAATTTAGTTACTCTCGAATCATTGTTTTTGAATACCTAACCCATTTTTGAAAACCGAGTATGAAGATTACCAGGTAGACCAGTGTTGGTTCTATTACCATCATGAATAGAAAGCTCTCCCACACATGGGACTTAAATATACCTGACGAAATGTGAATGTTACTTTACTTAAATGTACTTTTGACTAAACGCTTTAAGAAATACAAGCATGATGTTAAGTGACTTAGCGGCGATTTTTCAATCATCAGATAACTTTCATCCAAGGAATAAAAATGGCAGTTTGGCAGCTTTTGTATAGACAATATGTACAAAAACCACCATATTTATTCTTCGGACCAAAGTTATCCTACATTTGGAAAATTAGCCCTAAAGTTAGAATTTTTTTATTTAGATTTTAATATCCAGGACTTGATAATTTCCGTAATGTTATTGTGATACCCTGTCCTGTAGAAAATTTGCATAAGAACACAACACAAAGGTGCAATGAGAATCAAGAAAACAAAGGTGCACGTAGAGTAAAGTCAAGGTGTTCCATCAGAAATTATCGAAAGAAGGAAGCGGAACTCCGCTTTTTGTAATACCTGGTGTTATATTTATTTGCATTTCATTCAAGAACCTGGTAACTGTGGCAAGTGACTATCAAATAACTATATATTCATCAAATTGTGACTATCTTCTATCTATATAAATAAATGTTTGTTTGTTTGTCCTGTGTTATCTAGGTCAGATTAAGAAGTAACTTTGATTAGGTCTTCTGAGTATGTTAACTTATTAACTACAGCTAGTATAAAAATAAACGGTTGCCGGGAATCTTTGTCTTTTGTTGAATTTGTAATTTTCAAAACAAGGTATGAAGGAAAGATTTTGTTTTTAAATACACCGGAAAATTTGGTAATTTCGGTGGTATTTTGTATAAAAACCTCAATGCGTTTGCACCCGTTAGTGGATCGCTTTAAGTTACTAATAAATAAAATTAACAATAATCATTAAACATCTAAGTACTTAGTTAGAATAATAACTTACTTATGTAAATATTAAAATGTCTATTGTATGTTAGAAAGATATAAAATGTTTTCAAAACGACATAACGTTTTACTTTGTTTAAATTTCTTGTAAGCTATTAGAATGCTTTATTGTTGATTTATCACATCAGCTTTATTGTGTTATCATTGTTTTGTTTACATTGTCAAATAGTTAAATGTAAGTACGTAATAAATCTTTATTTCAAATAGAATGACTATTTTTTTAATCCGTAGCGTCCATCGAATTTATAAAACCATTTTGAAATAAGGTCTCTTGGTTCTATTGTTTATGAAATTACGATTACCTAATACGGGTTTTATAATTATAATGTTTACCTATTTGCACTGTCTTCTTTAAAATTAAATTAAATATTCCACAACTTTTCACACAACGCCACCTAGTCCCAAGCTAAGCTAAGAGCTTGTGTTATGGGTACTAGGTACTAAGCAACTGATAAGCATACTTATATATTTCTAAATACATACATATTATAGATAAATTACACCCAGACACAGAACAAATGATCGTACTCATCACACAAACATTTGTCCTGGGTGGGAATCGAACCCACGACCTCCGGCATAGCAGTCAGGGTCACTAACTACTAGACCAACAGGCCATTCGTGCGCGTGAGTGAAAATTAACATATCCTATGGGACTCGGCAATTATGACAACATTTCTGTCTGTGAATTACTTACCGAATTTCATATTTTTAAAAGATAAGTACCTCGTCCTCACATATAATCTGATTAGGGTATACAAACCATTGGAATATCTATTTTAAGAGAGAGTATGGATTTTATTACCCATTCTTAACCATATGAAACTCTTCCTTTTGGAATGTGCAACTAAAATCATCCTTTTTATTTAATTATTTGTAAGTCTGACGTTCAAAACTGCCTTTTATTGGTCTAATTGAAATAAATGATTTGACTTGACTTGAATTCAGGTAAGTAGTTCCTATAAAAACAAATGCACAAATAAATATTTTTTACCTATATAATATTACAGTAGTATGGTATAGGTACCTACCTTACTTCATATCTTTTTCTTTTACTTCACATCCTTACTTATTTGCACGTAAGAAGACCAATGAAAAACGAACATCAATCCAAAAGACAGGTGTTGTCTATGAACCACTTTTATGGATTTCATACAATTTATACGCGAGGTTACGTTTTAAATGTGTGATAAATCGCCTCCCTTAAACTCGTTTAAGCTTGAGAAGGGGGATGCTAATGTAATCGGTGGAGTCGGCCGGCGTGACGTACACGTCATTTTTTTGTTATTTATGCTCGGCACAACGGCCGGGGGCCGTTTTGGTAATTAATATAGAGAAATGGTTAAATTGAGTGCCGTTTACCCCCGGGCGCTCCCGCTGTCTGCCACCAAACACCTTTTGTATGCATCACTGAGGAATTAACGTCGGTGTCACCGTTACACGACCCTGACTTATGATGAAGCTGTTTTACCTAGGTTACACACTGATTGCCTACCGCATTACTTTCAAGTTTTTGGTTTTCAGTTACTTAACTAACTTAGTTCGTAACTGACGTGTGTGTATGACAACATATATGAATGTAAACGAAGCAAAAGAAGTAGGTATGTAAGAATCGTGGGATATTTCGCTCTGTAGTTTCTGCCTACCGCCATGGGAAAAAGGCGTGAGTTTTTGTGTGTATGTAGTTACTTAACTAAACATAAGAAACAATAGATAAGCCTGTACCTATCTTCCGAAGAGGTAGGCAGATGATTAAATCTATACTCCGGGTTTTGCCCGGCCCGTAAATCGAACCCACGACCTCATGTTTTAAGATAGAGAAAGTATCTCCATATAAGTATTTGTTAAAAATGACTACAACAGAATCTCAAGGTCATTATGCCTGTTTTTGCTAACACCCTAGTTAGAAATTAAAATATTTAATAATTAAATGAAATAATTTATGTGCGGTCTCATTAAATAGTACGAAATCAAGCATTACGTCATCAATTATTTCAATGGTGACTTATTAACATTTCTCACATATTTCCTGGAGATAATAGAGCCTTCCTGCCTGGTTAGTATAGTAGTCGTAACTATTGTTAACACTCCGCCGGGCATGCGAGCGGATTAGATTCCAGGATAGGAAAAAGTGTTGTGGGGTTTTTCAATCTGGAATTTCTGGAATCTGGATTCGTGCAGTCTGTGTGATGGTAAAAGGTTCTTCACTTGATAGGTACATGGGTGTTAAACATAACTGGTGAACTGTGGGTGTAACGTAAGTATTTATGCAAAATTTGTTCAGGCGCCAAATTTGTAGCGTAAAAAAAAAGCATTGTCACTACATGTCTCACGTTTACTTTTTACATTGCTAATTTTTTTACTTTGTATATTTTTTAATATTTGTATATTTTTGGATCGAAAAATTAAACGTGAGACATGTAGTGACAATATTTTTTTTTTACGCTACAAATTTATTAGGTAAAAACACTTACTTTAGTTCGGGCACTAAAAAACAAAAAAAAAAAAAAAACACTTTACATCGCTAACTGCGCAAACATCTTTTGTTTTTCTCTCTAACAATGTTAATCTGAAGAGGTAAGAAATTACATTGATTAATTAATCGCTTTAGGCCACAAATTGCTACATCCTACGTAGCTCTTTGAGCTTCTAGACACGAACGGCGTGTTGTCAACAGTTGAGGTAACCGCAGCCATCGACCCGCCTCGGCGGCAGCAGTTGACGCGTCGACGGCGGCAGATCAGATCGACGTTTGTTGTTACTATAAAACTGGTTATAAGTACTTACCAGATAATTTCATGTAGGCGACCCCAGCGCATGTCGTTGTGAAAAGATGACGACTTCCAATCGGATTAGGTACTCTGAGAAGAAATATCGAAACAAACCCGCAGTAAAAGGCTAATTATATTATGTTATAATTGTCCATTCATTAATATTGCGGTTTCTCAAGAGAAGTGCAATAATCCTGTGTGACGTCAAATTGATGATAATGGAAGTCGTTAATCGAAGAATACCTACGTAGTTTTGACGTAACTGATGTGGTTATCCTCCAGATTAGGGACTTAAACGGAAGGAAAACATCTCGCTCATTGACAAGTCCAAACTATGTCTAATTCCTTAATTGAACGACTTATTAATTAAAATATAATATACAAAATAATTTAATGAGAGATCTTTAAGGAAGGTGAATTTACACCGCACGCAAAGTCGTTGGTCGTTGCTGTAATATTTAGATCTACGACAGTCGTTACAGATAGTCAAAAGCTCGAATATGGGAAGGCCAGGGGTAGTCAAGGTTAATCAAGGGGTATCTTGTTACACAGTTACTGGGTTGTGGAGGTCCTACAGGCAGTAGTATTCAGCTGCATCCGGATAAACTCGGATCCGACCCCAACATAGTTGGGAAAAGGCTAGACAGATGTTGATGATGGAAGGAGAATTTACCACATAGCAGAAGCGCACAGCAATTGGAGAGACTTGACTATTCAAGACTAACAACTAACTTTGACAAACTCTGAATTTCTTGACACTGCTGTATCTACCATAGTTGTGTATGTGATAGATAGCGTCTTGTCTAATTCACACGACAACCACATGATTCCATATATGGTACAAAGTCAGCACTTAATAAGGTTTGCGACACTTTGCGGGTTGGGGACTTGTGGACGAAATGAGCTAGTAAGTATGACCTCACCTAACACGCTTGTTCGGCAGATCGTAGCCTAACACCGACATGAGAGCAGTTTAACAACTGCTCTCATGTCGTTTACACTCATACAGGCATCATACAGCATGTTTAAAAGATGTAACTTCTTTTGGTCTATGTCTTGTTACGAATTAACGATGTCGTAAATTGTATAACTGGATGTGACGTCTTCAAGACGAAGTGGGCCATTTTGTGAAATGACGCCATTTTACAAAATGTTAGCCAAATGTAGAATATTTATTGTCTATTTGTATGAGCACCAGATACTAATGATTTGGTCAAACGTTGAAGATAACTAGTATAAGTATCCGCAACTCGACGTGAAAGCGCGTATTTTGCGTATGGGCCATAATTTACCAAGCGGGCCCAGTGCGAATTGGTAGATGTCACATGTCCTTGAATTTTTGGTTCTAGGAGTCAGTCCTAAACAAAGCAGCCCTTACCGCGTTTTTATATTTTTCCTGTTTTTTCAAATAAATATCTTTCTTGATTGACCCGGTAAAGTGTTTCTAAACACCAAATTTACAGAAACAAAAATCATTTATTATAAGTTGTACAACACTAGCTGTTACTTCTAAATCCAAACACACATGTATAAAATTACTTTTAAGAAGTGGCTGGAATTTTGTTCTAGTGGTTAGTGGCCCTAAGTAGTAGTAAGCCAGAGGTCGTGGGTTCGATTCCCACATTCCCACCATTCAACAAATTTAATGTCGTGTGATGAGCACGATCATTTGTTCTGTGTCTGGGTGTATTGATCTATAATAGATATGTATGTATTTAGATAAGTATGTTTACAAGACGGCGTTGTGTGAAAGTTGTGAAATATTATTATTATATTATTTTTAATTTATAAATAAAAATTGAATAAATAAAATTTACTTTTTTCCTTAATGAATGAGTTTGCAGTTCTGTGGTCCAAAGAGATCTGATCAAACCATTGAAGCCGCACAGCAACCCACATTTCCACAATATCCTGCTGACGTAAGTGTTGCATATTGTAACGTAACAGTACCTACCTACCTAGGAGGAGAGCACTGTTGTAGGAAAAGATTAGAGGGAATAAATAAGAATTTATTAATACCAGGCCTACCTAGTGGAGCTAGGATAAAGAAGAGAGGAAAACTGATGAATGAAAGATGAATGGATGATATGAAGAAGAGGTGGCCCTCTCTCAGCAGTAGTAGTGGCTGAGGGGGATCAGGCTTCGGTCTTCAGTAGAGGAGGCGGAGGCCGTCAAAGGTGTCTCTCTCTGCTGTAGAATAGTCGAGGGACGTCAGGCTTCAATCTTCAGCAGCGGAGGAGGAGGCCGTCAGAAGTGGTCCTCTCGGCTCTAGTAATGGCCGAGGGACGTTAGGCTTCAGACTTCTGCAGAGGAGGCGGAGGACGTCAGTTTAGAGGGCCGGAGGACAGAGAGGCCATAAATATTAGACTCGCAGCTAATATGACTTGCTAAGCCTTTCAGATCCAAACGAAGACTGCCAAATTCCACCTGGCTCCAAGGTAAATGGACAGAATGACAGATGATTGAATTTTGAAAGGTTTTAGAACACAATACAAAGCAAAGTAAAAGAAAAATAATGAGGTCGATGTGGTTTACATATACGACCTACAACTAGCTCCAGACAAATTAAAAATAAAACTAGACCTGTCACTAGCAGACATTACGAATGTAAACAAACATAATTTATAGAAAAACTTAAATAATAAATATGATAATATAAGACAAAAGGTGTGAATGCTTTAAAATTTCAGGTTAAACAATGTACAAAAATGTAAGTAAAATCACAATGTAAAGACAACATTACAATACCCCGAAAACCCCGGAAAATTTTTGAATACAATGAAAAATTTTTCTTTTAGAGTAAAAGAACAATAAATCATTAAAAAAAAAAGTAAGTTAAATGAGTATTTACAGTGGTACAAGTAAGTTAAAGAAATTAATACTAAGATTCCCCATAACCCAGAAAATTACTAACATGAAAAATTTAGAGGTTTTAAAAATAAGCCCTTTGTCTACCTTTTTTTTTTTAACTTGTAAATATATTTATCCTTGAACTTCTCTCTCCTTGACTTCGAGCTTGAACTACTCGTTACTTCTCTTAAACACTTTAAAGCTTAAAGCTTTCTCTTAAGCACTTATGCTTTTAATTCTTGGCTGCTTTTCTTAAGCAGAAAAACCTGTAAATAATTTATTTTATTTTTTTCGGGTCTTAGAACAGGTGCGGATTACGACACCTAAATTAAATAAATAAGCCTTCGTAAAACTTAAAAAATAATTCCTTGTGGAGTATGCGTCATCGATTGTGAACCATATCCCCTAAAGTATGCTGGTGATGTATGATTGAGGAAGTATGAATAGAAGGTTGATGTAAGGTGTATGAAAGAGCAAGGTCTTATTTAAAACCTCTAAATTTTTCATGTTAGTAATTTTCTGGGTTATGGGGAATCTTAGTATTAATTTCTTTAACTTACTTGTACCACTGTAAATACTCATTTAACTTACTTTTTTTTTTAATGATTTATTGTTCTTTTACTCTAAAAGAAAATTTTTTCATTGTATTCAAAAATTTTCCGGGGTTTTCGGGGTATTGTAATGTTGTCTTTACATTGTGATTTTACTTACATTTTTGTACATTGTTTAACCTGAAATTTTATAGCATTCACCCTCCCTAGGTAGTTACATGCTCATTACTTGGAGGCAAAGCATACCTTTTGTCTTATATTATCATATTTATTATTTAAGTTTTTCTATAAATTATGTTTGTTTACATTCGTAATGTCTGCTAGTGACAGGTCTAGTTTTATTTTTAATTTGTCTGGAGCTAGTTGTAGGTCGTATATGTAAACCACATCGACCTCATTATTTTTCTTTTACTTTGCTTTGTATTGTGTTCTAAAACCTTTCAAAATTCAATCATCTGTCATTCTGTCCATTTACCTTGGAGCCAGGTGGAATTTGGCAGTCTTCGTTTGGATCTGAAAGGCTTAGCAAGTCATATTAGCTGCGAGTCTAATATTTATGGCCTCTCTGTCCTCCGGCCCTCTAAACTGACGTCCTCCGCCTCCTCTGCAGAAGTCTGAAGCCTAACGTCCCTCGGCCATTACTAGAGCCGAGAGGACCACTTCTGACGGCCTCCTCCTCCGCTGCTGAAGATTGAAGCCTGACGTCCCTCGACTATTCTACAGCAGAGAGAGACACCTTTGACGGCCTCCGCCTCCTCTACTGAAGACCGAAGCCTGATCCCCCTCAGCCACTACTACTGCTGAGAGAGGGCCACCTCTTCTTCATATCATCCATTCATCTTTCATTCATCAGTTTTCCTCTCTTCTTTATCCTAGCTCCACTAGGTAGGCCTGGTATTAATAAATTCTTATTTATTCCCTCTAATCTTTTCCTACAACAGTACTCTCCTCCTAGGTAGGTAGGTACTGTTACGTTACAGTTTAAAAAATTTTCTTTTAGAGTAAAAGAACAATAAATCATTAAAAAAAAAAGTAAGTTAAATGAGTATTTACAGTGGTACAAGTAAGTTAAAGAAATTAATACTAAGATTCCCCATAACCCAGAAAATTACTAACATGAAAAATTTAGAGGTTTTAAATAAGACCTTGCTCTTTCATACACCTTACATCAACCTTCTATTCATACTTCCTCAATCATACATCACCAGCATACTTTAGGGGATATGGTTCACAATCGATGACGCATACTCCACAAGGAATTATTTTTTAAGTTTTACGAAGGCTTATTTATTTAATTTAGGTGTCGTAATCCGCACCTGTTCTAAGACCCGAAAAAAATAAAATAAATTATTTACAGGTTTTTCTGCTTAAGAAAAGCAGCCAAGAATTAAAAGCATAAGTGCTTAAGAGAAAGCTTTAAGCTTTAAAGTGTTTAAGAGAAGTAACGAGTAGTTCAAGCTCGAAGTCAAGGAGAGAGAAGTTCAAGGATAAATATATTTACAAGTTAAAAAAAAAAAGGTAGACAAAGGGCTTATTTTTCGAGTTGTCAGACCGCTCGACACAATGGCTTATTTAGAGAGTTGTGTACCGCTCTATAAAAAAAAATAAAGAAATAAAAAGAGGGAAATAACTTAAGCCAAGAGTTTTTGGGAGGGTTTAACCTTGTGAAGTATGAAATTTAAAATCTAAATGGTTTTTACAAGTTATTAGTAAAAATATTTATAACAAATTAAGTTTTTTACTAGGAGTGAGCAGATAACTATACTTTGAAATCTTTGACGTGCCATTTTCCTCTAACACCGCTCTGATCCTCCAAAATGAAAACAAGTGGTGGTGGTAGTGGTGGTGGTGGTGTAGTAAAGAGTATTTTATTAATTTATCCATGATTGGTAAGTTTTAAGAGATTAAGAGTTTAAAAATTTAGTACCGGTTTTCGCCACCACAAAGTTAGATATGAAACTTTTTTCTAATACAAGAAGATTAGATCTCCATGGGACATAACCGTTACTTGGCAACGCATGACAAGTAAATAACAAGTAAAACCAAAATTAAATTTTACTCAATTACTACAGTGAGAATATAATAAATAAATAAATGCAATGATAACATCCACAGGATATTGTCCTGTGTCTGTTGTGAAGTGTCCCAACAACCAACTTGGGAGTGTCCACGAATGGATTAGCACATCAAGCGGTCATTGGGTGTGAATACCACTGGGGTAAACTTGTGGTGTGCAAGTGTGTGGGGATGTAGTGTAGTGATGTATAGTAAAACGACTACGGGATATTCTCCAATAGCCGTTCGTAGAGTGACCTATCTCCAACCTTGGTAGTGCCCACAAGTGGGTTAACACATCCAAGAGGCCGATAGGGTGCCGATTATCTTTCGATAACAGAGAATGTGAGTGAGAGGTGAAAAAAATTGAGCAAAAGTTAAGATGGATGAAGAAAAGATATGTTTACCAAATGTTTACCAAATAATACTCACTTGATGGAAGTGTGTTTTTGAATTTTGAGAGGTTTTAGAACACAATACAAAGCAAAGTAAAAGAAAAATAATGAGGTCGATGTGGTTTACATATACGACCTACAACTAGCTCCAGACAAATTAAAAATAAAACTAGACCTGTCACTAGCAGACATTACGAATGTAAACAAACATAATTTATAGAAAAACTTAAATAATAAATATGATAATATAAGACAAAAGGTATGCTTTGCCTCCAAGTAATGAGCATGTAACTACCTAGGGAGGGTGAATGCTTTAAAATTTCAGGTTAAACAATGTACAAAAATGTAAGTAAAATCACAATGTAAAGACAACATTACAATATAGATAAGGTTACAACGTCAAACCAAATTAATCAGGAGTAAGACGTCAGGGCTATTACTATTCCTTTAGGAATAATTAAATATATTAACAGTTCATATCAGTTTTTGATAAACCATGAGGATGTAGTATGTGCAACTATTTAATTTATTGTATTTGGAATTGAAACATTATTATTTCATGCCAAATATTTGAGGATAGACCTAACTAGGTAGTAAAAATGGCATTATAATGACATACCGTTTTTAGGTTTTATTAGTCCTTGTTTAGTAGTTATTCCTCATACATACTTATATACTTATGTAATAAAATTGGATTTGAGCACTATTGATAGGTTTTGCAAAATGCTTGCTCCTTATTTTAAGCGAACCTATAGCCGGCTGGTGAAAGGTGGGAGCAGGTAATACGGTTATATATTGTATGTATAATAACATAAGCATATAAATAAGACTCTTGAAATATATACTATCAGTAAGCAGTAGAGTAAGTAATATTAAGGCTTAAATGTAATTAGCGTAAGATTATACCCATAAGATTGATGTAATAAGTAGCATAAGATAGTAAAATTATAAAAACTGCGTACCACAGTTATTTACCCCATTAGCCCTAAGATACAAACAAAGATAAAATTGAAAGTAGAGTAGGTAGAAGAATAGATAGTAATATATAAGTGGGAGTCCCACCCACTAGAATGAATGAGGATAAGAGAAAGAACAAGTCTTGTATGCGGAATGGAAGTGCGAGAGGAATGCAATGCGAGAACTTTTATGACTGAAGAGTTAGATAAAGAAAAGCGCCGATAAAAATATAGGTAGATACACCTCTGCCTAACTTTAAAACAAACCATGGCCTCTGAGTCTCTTCTTCTCAGGAATCAGTCAATTAGGAAATACTAGCGCCATTTACTTTTTAAAATGTTGACGTGTAAGTGTTTAAGATCAACCTACATAAATCTTACCTCACGGGTCTTTGTTGTTATAAATGGTCTATTTATTATTTATTTAAAAACTTTAAGTTTGCCAGCAGATGAAATATAACTTGATGGCACGTTCGCCCTCGGAACAGTTATTTGTATGTAGGTAGGCCTTGAGGAAGATGTTCAAAAAATATAAGTAACAAATAAACGAAGACTAAAACAAACCAGGGTTAGTCGGACTGTCCTCAGAAATAAAGCATAAAATACTAACATTTATCTTGTAATTCTTTATGAGTTATCAAAAACCAACATGAGCTTAGTTCAACTTAGTTCACCCTGTAGCTAAGTCGGGGGCTGAAAGTATAACGAGTGGGTGCTCACTGCTCAGTGCTCGGTACATATTGCCTCACAATGGGCACTTGCGGCTGCACAGACTATAACAAATATTGGACGACAGGCAGCTGATTGAACTCCTTTACAACGCACACTTTACTGCCTGCTTTACTGGCCCACGGGTATTGAGACCACTTTAATATTAGTGTTTAGTACTTGTGCGCTACGAGAGAAACTTGTGAAGTTTGATTTGTAAAACATGTCTCGCTAAATAGGGGAGCTCGTGACTAACTAATTACAGCCACACGAGTCGGTCGTAGGTAAAGCTACGCTTGCCAATGTTTGTCCGTTGATGGGTGATTATAATTAAAGGTAAATCTGTTAGTTCATTTGTAGATTTTTTAAGCCGTTATTGCCTGTAACAGTAACAACTAAATCTTACCAGCAGGTAGGTTGTAAGTCTAAGGGTCGCCCGCTTCTTGTAAAATAATGTTTTGTCTTATTCATGATGGGCCACCGACTTCCGAATTTAGAGTTATTTTACACTGATTAGTGCTTTTTTTGAAGTCGGTTTTATTTTTTGCAAAAAGGTTTTTTATTTTTTCCATTTTTAGTTGTTCCCATACAAATATTTGCGATGAATTTATTTTATATTGTTAATTATTGTTAACAATATATAATATGTCATGGTAATAGGGTTATCCACTTATCCCTAATAAATGAAACTTAACATACCTAACTGTCGAAATCTAGGTATATTGCAAACATCTGCGTACCCTTCAGAGCATACAGGCGTGATGATACGTCATGATGTTGTATAAACAATAAACATCCAAGCGATTCCAGCAATCACGACAGACATGCCGTCTATTTTTAAAGAGTTCCGTTGTATATCTCCGAAGATCAGCACTACATCTTCACCAAATTATAATAGGACCACCTCAGGAGAATGTTCTTTCAAATAAAAAAAGAAATTTTGAGAATCGGTCTACAAATGGGGGAGAAATCAGGTAACATACATAATAAAGAAACTACATACACACGAACATAGAACCTCTTCCTTTTTTGAAGTCGGTTAAAAATAATGTTATTCAGATAACAGGAAGCCAACCTATACTTATTTAAAAAATGCTAGGAAGATTATAAAATGATAAATTGTCATTTATCTTATACCTTTTTATTTTACTATGACTTTATTTGTTTCATATCATTTGATTTAATTTTGTACTTGTCACTTGTGGACAACTTGTGGGTGTGTCCCACGCGTAATTTTTAGCATGTATTTTTCCTTAACACCAAAACATAAATGAACATTTTTAATGAACGTTAAACAGCGTCAATCATACGACTAGGGAAAACAGAGCGTTTTGGAAGGCAAAATCGAACAGATGTGGATTCACATCAATAATTAAGTGGCCTCCATGAGCCTGTACCAAATCACAATGTTTCAAATTATTTGAACTAAACAATTTATCTTTTCTTTTCGTTTTTCAATCTGGGATTTCTCAGTAGCAGCCCGGAGTCTGGATTTGTGCCCGATGGATGGCAATCGGCTCGCCCCCTATTACATGGGCCTTAAACATAATGGCGAAATGTGGGTGTACTACCAGGTACACCTCTGCTTAGCCCTTCGGGGATTACAGGCGTGACGATATGTATGTATTTATCTTTTCTCGCTGGCAACCTCTTGTAAAACGTATATTTGAACGTATAGTTGATTTTGTACCAATTCCTAGAATGGCTTGGCCGTTGACAGCCGCCAAACGCAATACCAACAGACTGTCACAACAACATGGTATAAGTTAACAAAACCACTCCGGTGCTCAGGCCCGCAAATGTATTTTCACGGTTGGTTTGATCTACGTGATTTTGACAAGTCTTTATTCGATTTGGTATTGGTACTTTGGTTCTTTTACAGTGGCGAGTCTGTCGCTGTTGTACCGTTAGTTGGTGCTGAAAACAGCGATGGAAATCGGTTCTCACGCGCACGCACGGTGTCGCCGATGTAAAAAAACCTTCCGTGAAAGACGGTAGCGGCGCGTATTAATCAGCTGCGACCACCGGACTGGCTCTGGTCGCGCGCGGATACCACCGGTACAGTTGATGACAGAACAGTTAGAAAGCTAAACAAAAGTAACCTATCATATGCATTAAAAATCTTTTGCATGTCTAGAAAACACTCGCAAGAATTAAAAAAAAACTGACGTGGTATAAAATAAAATACAATAAAGAGAATTGGTAAAGTAAAATAAAGAGCTTCATGATTGTGTTCGCTTAATAGCATTCAGTGTCAAACACAACGTTCACTCTAAAAAAATATTCATAAAATCAAATATGATGAGAATCGGCACTTTTTGAACGTCAAAAGAACATAGGTCAGTCCCCCAAAACGTCCACCCTTCACCACTTGCTAGTGTTTTTACTGGGAAGAAGAAGTGGCAGAACAAACTCTTCGGCAATACGTCTGTCTGTTTCGTTTGACGAAATTGAAATGCTCAGTAAATAGCATAAAGGTTTATGAACTTTGAAAATCTTTATATTTCAGAATGATTGTCACGTCATCACGTGTTAGCTCGTACACTCCAATATACCAAAATTTAAAAACATAATTATCACATAGATGACCATTTACAAAGTTTACTTTTAAATAACACCTATGTTTCAGGTTTTCAGTTTTTTTGGTATCACGTTATATTTTCTTATTGGATAGTTGCTTTTAATCTGGATGTCTGTCAAAATATATGTAAGTAGCTATAATAGTATGGACATGCTGTGTGAGTCAGCGGGGTCTCAAGGATTATCCTTTTCTGCGTTAGTGAAGTAAACAAAATAATAGTAATGTATATTTACAGTTAGTGTATATTAGTTAAAAAGTTTTTAAGTATAGGTAAGTAATAGGAACTAAATTGGATCCAACACACTTCCTTGCGAGACGCCATATTTGTATCATTTGAGTTCAGAAGGTAACAGTCACTGGATTACTCCAATAATAGCTACAATATGTGAGTAAAACGCTTGCACGTGTGCATGATTCCAAGACAATGAAACGAATGTAAAATTTCGGGTAGAGGATAATTGTATGTTTTAGTAATGAAAATAGTGATATTTTACATTTTATGACAATATATTACATTGATTTATTAAGACTCAGTGCCTACTTTTTCGATAAATTATACAAGAGACTTATGGTAACTAAAGTATGAAAAAAAAACTAAAGTATAATACGAAGGTACACGCATACAAAACACCATGGTTGTGCACAACAAGTACTATTACATATTATAATGGTTATCGGCAATTACAATATATTAATTTTGGTCATAATATTGCCTCAAAATTCATCCAATTAGACACAAGTCCATAAATAAGGTCTGTGTGTGTATCAACCTCTGTTTAATGGCAGATGTTTATTACGGGTCTGATGATTGAAATACCATATGAATAAGTATTTCCCTCAATACGGAGGATGTGCTCGTCTGTACTTGTAGATACGAAGGCAGCGCGGGCGCAGTGTCCGTGCGTGACCGATCCACTCAGCGTCAAATTCACGCCAAGTCAAATGTTTAATTTGTTCTATAAATCACGCTATTAAAAGCATTTCAAGGGTGTCATCGCGGCACCGATCTCATTGGAAACGTGACGACGAGCTGTGTGGTCGCTGGTGGATCGGTCCCTGCTGGCCCCAGTAGCCGCTGTTGGTATTCGGCCTTTTATTGTTGGTATACTCATTGTACGAACAAGAATGTACGCT
Organism: Euplexia lucipara; assembly: GCA_921972225.1. Lineage (NCBI taxonomy): Eukaryota > Metazoa > Arthropoda > Insecta > Lepidoptera > Noctuidae > Euplexia > Euplexia lucipara. Next base: position 8,033,452 of record OV179143.1, on the reverse strand, counting down.
CACACCGTAGAACAAATTCAATTGGTTGAGATGAAATTGAATTAGCCTTTGATGTGTGTCTTATTATTGTTGGGGGTACTGTTAAGTTATAATGAAGCGCAAAATGATGGTGTACGCAGTGTAGTAGAGCGGCCTAATTCGTTTTGAGAGTAATTTATTTGGTAGTATGTATCTAAATAGCGGCCGAATGGATTGATTCATGTGGGAACGTGTAGTGTTGATTGTGCTACTGTTTCAAAAGTTTTTTTTTTGTATATGCTAGTCATGATCTCATCAAACGTGACTTGCTTCGTATCCTTATAACAGTAGCTTCTTTATGTACGATATTTGCTGATCGGAATAGGAGATTTGATGATGTTTTTTTATTCCTTCTTTTGTACCTAAATCTTGTTAGTATTAAATAGAAGGAGGAATATTTTATAAATACTGGCAACGGACAATAAACTTATAGTAATATGATTAATGTTGGAAGCCTTTCTCTCGTCAAAAAGTACATATTGTGTAGTGGCAGCGATAAATTATATTTATTTTAATAAAATAGTTCATTAGTTCAAATCGCCTTACTTCTTATTTCATGTTGTAATTTAAATATATCTGGCTACTAGGTACGGTTTATGGGACTATGCTTGTCATAAAAACATGGAATATAATGTACTTGTAGCATGTTACAATGTAAAGATAGAGTACCTCATTTGTTAATATACCAACGAGGATTTGATTCCCGGCTAATTATTGTTGTTGGATATACTCATCTGGAATTTATTAGTCTGGACTCAGAGATTTAAGATACTACAATATAATAGAGAGGATATGCAAAGAAATGTCATAGAAAAATTGTCATTCCATGTCTCACTATCGCCATCTAGAATAATAGGCGCGGAATAGAGCGGCAGCGTATCGTACTAAATAAAACTCATAGACTTGAGTCCACTCGGACATAAGTATCGGATGAAAATTTTGTTCGTGTTGTCCTGGCTATAGCAAATATTGAATATATTTGTCTGGACACTACCCTTTTACATGGATATGTACCTACACTTCTGCGTCACAACAGGGGGAGTTCAGGCGTGATGTTATGTTTTGTTTTCGAAAGTTTTCGTTGTTATAGACGATAAATAAAGAATTCATTTCTGTCTGTGCCAGCTTTTGTTATAATTAACTGGCCTTCAATGGAAATTTCGCATGTTGTTAAGGTTTTTTTGTCTGGTAGATTGCTAAGACGTGATATAGCTAAGCTTTTGTTTAGATAAATACATTCTATTTTCGTAACTGATTGTTATTTTGTAGTAACTGTATCTTGAAATCTGGCATTAAATAATGTGGGTATTACTATGACAATGCACGTTAGTAAAGTTTGTTAGTTATTTAATTAATACAGGATACGACGTGCTACGGAATGCCACACGATGTGTATGATGCTACGCAATGCTACGCGATGCTACGCGATGCTGCGCGATGCTACGCGTTGCTACGCGATGCTATGCGGTGCTACGCGAATCTACGCGGTGCTACGCGATGCTACGTGATGCTACTCAATGCTACGGGATTCTACGCAATGCTTCACGACGTAACGTAATGCTACGTGAAGCTATGCAATGCCACGCGACGCTAAGCCATGCTACACGACGTTACGCAATGCTACACGACGCGCGACGCTACGAAATGCTACACGACGCTACGCAATGCTGCTCTAGATCGGTGCGTGCAACGCGATACGGATTTTAACTAATAGAGTAAAACATAAAACATAAAAATAATGATCAGCTACATGTCTTGTATAAAGTTATAAATATAATTAATCTAGGAAAGAAATTAGGCCCATGGACCGAATAAAAACACTGATACCCCTAACCACACGAGGAGAAGAACTTGAAAAATCAATAAATAAATATATATAAAGCTTATAGAAGTTGCGTGACTGTACGAAAACCGTAGGTTCGTCCGTCCGGAGGAAGCCTGGCTCAAAAGAAATTAAATTAAATTGATTTATTGGTGAAGGAGCGTGAGTTGAGTCCTCCTCTCCGCTTCGTTCCGCCGTAGACTCCCGCGTTGCTTTAATTAATGCTATTAGATTCGGAAACGCACCGGAAAAATTAACTGACGGACGCTGCGACCAGATGAGATGCTTCGTGATTTGATTGAAGAGCAATGAAGCAATGGTGTTTTATTGTCATCGAGTTTTATCTTTTAACGCACAGATCTAACTTGGCTTGGCTGTTTTTAGGTGGAAAATAAGACTTATCTACTAACATAACTAAATGTTATTGGAATCACTAACAGTGAATAATTGAATATAGTTATGAGTTTGCAACCCATGGTAGCATATTTAAGCTAATAACCATTTTTAATTTACTTATACTGCCATTACCTCTTTTAAAAGTGTCAACGTCTTTTTTGACTCCGGCTGTTTGTGTATTTGAGTTTGTGATCGCACTTACGTTACAGGAGAAATGTTAAAAGAATAGTTTAAAAAAACCCATAGCTATAGTCCACTGTAATCAAGGAAAAAAGAAAGAAAACGCACGTAAAGATTAACGTTTACCGTAAGTCTCTTGACGACAGGTCCGGTTTTACCTGTAGGTACCGGCACAGTTCTCATTGTTAGACGAACATCTATTTATGGGATTTGAATAGTATTAAGTTTACCTTATGTATGCATTTATAAAGCCTTATTAATTCGCTGGAAAAAAAAATAAAGGAACTAAGGTGATAATATGGAACCACTACTGAAATATCGGTAAATACAGTCTAAACCGTACAATTCAGTGTTAACTGAAGTATGATTTGCTTATAAGTATTCATGAGTACATACCTCAGTGTCTCAAGTCGAAGGTTTTCGACCAGTGTGTGTTGCCAGTGATGACTTATGGCACTGAAACGTGGTCGCTCACTATGGGCCTTATGAGTAAGCTCAAAGTAGCCCAACGAGCTATGGAGAGGGCTATGCTCGGAGTCTCTCTGCGAGATCGAATCAGAAATGAGGAGATCCGTAGAAGAACCAAGGTCACCGACATAGCCCAGCGGATTAGCAGGTTGAAATGGCAGTGGGCAGGGCACATAGCACGGAGGACTGATGACCGATGGGGTCAAAAGGTTCTCGAGTGGAGGCCACGTATCGGCAAGCGCAGCGTAGGACGTCCACCCACAAGGTGGACAGACGACCTCATTAAGGCCGCGGGAACGCGCTGGATGCGAGCCGCTTTTACCGGTCTTTTTGGAGATCTATAGGGGAGGCCTATGTCCAGCAGTGGACTTCCTATGGCTGAAATGATGATGATGATGATGATTCATGAGTAATTGCCACCTCTAACGAATTGTATTTATTTGTTATTGGGCTTCTCTACAATAAGTGCACTGTTACTTGATCATTTGAGTATTGCAAACTTAAGTTTAAGCGCCTAACAAAATGAATGAAACGACACCCTCCTTAATATAATTATGTATTTGTACATCCAGGATATTTTTGTATCACTAACCACAGGGATATGCCTATTTGCTGAGGAACTTTTGGCTAAGTGATGCAAATAGGCATTAGGATTGACATCACAGATCGAGGATCAATAGCTGTTTTTCACATAAAACTTGGTGGGACTTTTTTATTAAGAATTTTCGTTTCGTTGGGTTGATAGTACTGACTACCGAACCGAAATATTAGAATGTAATAAACAATTGCGTGTCATAATGAACATCTGCAGGCCTAGCCAAGTTACAAATTCTATTTCTATCATCGTAATCGTAAATCGACAATAGAAAGAAAATGGCGGATATGGAATCATCTGTTTGTCAACTGTCAAGTGTGATGTTGTTGATTTTCTTGGATTTTGAAATAAAGTTTTAAAATGCATACTTTAAATATGTTGTGGTGCGCTCATAACGAAGAAGTGCTGTTAAGATGCTGGAGAAGAGAACTATATCGGCAGTGCGTGGAAACTGTAGAAGAAATGTCGGACACTTTGTTTATCCAGCGATTTCGATTAAATAAAGCAAAGAGATTTAGGTATTGAATGCCTTTGAAATAAAGAGACTTTCGAAGCCAAGACCTACGAGGGAGAACTTCGTTGAAAGGGTCCAACGAGATTCCATTGGAAGTCAAGGTAATTAAGTTCATAATGTGCATTGTAGCCGTTGGGCATAGGGTTCGGGCCTCTGAGTTAAAGTCCTTGTACGATTTTACACTTCTTTATTAACTTTTTTAACACTTTAAGGACAAAACAAGAAGAATATAGAAATACAGAACAAGAATTACAGGTAGTTTTAAAGGTTTAACATGGCCGGCACTCTACGAGTGCGGTGCGAGACCCGTCGTGTGCACGTCTCCAAGGCCGACTCGACTCTCTGTTTTGGCCGCCAGAGACGCCTGCTCAACGCGGTGCGCGGGAATAATCGTGGCGCGTGATTCGTTGCCTACATCAGTGGCGACAACCGTCCTACTGTCCCCGCGCTCATCCGATTGGATGTTACGATCAGTGGGGCCAACACTATCATTATCACTATCGTCGTGGGGTTGCCGCGTTACATACTCCCCCTCTAGATCACGATTACGTCCTCGATCGTGGTCTAGCCTTACATTACTGTCATTAGGAAAGGGTTGTAAACGAGGTCGGCCTCGCTTTTTCTTAGGCTCCAGTGGCTGAGTGCACTCATCTATTCGTCCTCGAAAAGGGGTGAGCTGATTTGCGTGGAACTTGCCCAATACCTCACGCTCCTGATCCACTAAACCTACACCTTCGTCATCGCGTAAAACATTAATCGCGGCGTATGAATGACGAGGTGAAAAAGATTCCGAAATCAATTTATACTTTTGATCGCTACGACCCGAAAAATACCAAAGGCGCTGCTTGAAATCAATAACAAGACCAGCATTATTAATAAAATCTATACCTAACAGTGTTTCATTATCTAGCGCGTCGGGAAAAATTAAGAACTCGGTGGGCACAATTACATGACGAAGTTTCACCTGTACCTCTGCAACAAGCACCTCCATCAGGCGCGTGCATCCATCCGCCAGGCGAATGTTTCTAGTGCACTGTTGTAAAGGGTGGCCTTTTTCCTTTAACACACGAAAAAGTGTGTGACCGGCAATACAGCCCCTAGAACCAGTGTCCAGTAACGCAGTCCCATTTTCCCCCAAAATACCTATTTTCATCAAAGGTCTATTATTATTATGCTCCCCCTTGATTGAACTTCCCTTAGTTCGACCCTGTGTGGACGCGAGGTGTTTCTTACAATTATTATTATATCCTTCATTATTTCTATTTACATTTACTGAACTTAATTCTAAACATTTATAAACACTATCATCAGAAAAACATGAACATAAACAATTACACTTAACATTATCGTTATAATCTGATTGAATTAACGAACGGGTTTTATATGAACTTACAGAAAACTTAGTGTCTCTATTATTGTTATTAACACATACATTTTTACTGACACTTGAATGCTCGTTATTATGTTGTAGTTCAGTAACACAATCACTGTAAAGTTTTAAGCGATTCCCAGCGTTGCAAGACGCTGGGTTACCTGTGGTACCGGCAGAAACGAAGCGATGTGGACTTGGCGACTCTCGATCGCGCAGAACGTCGCGCTCGCGAACGGTCGCTAGGCAACGAGCGGCCACGGCTACGGCGCTCTCGCACGTACTCTGCCGGGCAGGCGCGGGTGGCGCGTGCCGGCGCGGGACGCTCGCGGCTGTCGATCTCGGCTCGCCCGACGGCGACGCACAGTCATTCCGCACGATAACGCGATGGCGGGAACCGCGCACTTTTGAATTTACGTTATCACTGGTTGTCGTAACCGAATAGAATGCACTTTGAGAACTAGATCGACACTTTTCGCACTTTGATTTTATAACGTTAGGGGTACCGCACCCATAACATTGAATAGCTTTATTTTTGTTTACGTTGCTATCACTTTGTCCGTTATCACTTTTACCGTTATCACTTTTATTATTGTTTATTAACTTTTTACACTGCGATTTTTCGTGTCCCCATTTCTTGCAGTAATTGCACGAAAGTCTTTTGCTGCGAGTGGTTTCATTATCACTTGGTGCCGAAGTTGAAGGACCGCCGGTGACGGCAGATTGCTGACTGGCGCTCGGATGCGTCACTGCCGGTTTCTTATCACCTGCGCTGTCTACCAACGATTCCTCGATCGCTCTGGCACGTTGCAGTAACTGGTCGAAAGACTTTATGGAGTTACGATCGAGCCGCTTTTTTATTCTACGATCGAGAAGCCCGTACACCATATCTAGTTGGACTTTTTCACTTAGATCTTCTTGTGGCAATCTCGATAAAAGCGCTCTCGTCTTCGCTATAAATAAATCTGTCGTGTCCGCATTTTGTTGTAATGAAAACAACTCCAAATATATACGAAATGGCGGACGATGCTCTCCGAATGCACTTTTTAGTTTATGCATAGCATCCGACCATGATGTGGTACTGGTTTTTATACCTTGCCACCATAATGCTGCTGATTCTACTAGCAACATGGAGAGTCCTTTGACAGCGTTATCGTCAGATATCTGTAGGCAGTTCTTGTACACTTCTATTGCGTCGATAAACCCGTCGACATCAGCGGACGATCCGTTAAATCGAGCTGTGCACTTTGAGAAGTTCGCGGCGGGCGTTGTCATCATAGACACTTCAGGCGCCGGTGTCGAAGTCCTAACTTCCTGGATGAGCCTCGCGAAAATCTCTGCCTGACTCTGCTGTAGTGAGTGCATCAGGGTTGCTAATTGACCCTGGTCCATGGTGATCGATGTGGACATATCCGTTTCCTCTTCCACATCTACTCCCTGATTCTTGGATTTCTTATTTCTTGTTTCCATCGTAGTCATACTGACAACGGAAACGGAACCTCGTGGCGAAAACTTTCAACCGCCGAAAACGCCACTTGTAGCGCTTCAGGTTCCGCAGCTCCCACGTGTAGGTAGGTATGTGTAACCGAAGACTTCTTCCTGGAGGAAGTACTAGACGCCAACTGAGGCGCTATATGCTTCGTAAAAAAAAAATCGCAAGCACGTGTCGTCAGAGGCTCCTACTGTTGGGACGCCAAATGTAGCCGTTGGGCATAGGGTTCGGGCCTCTGAGTTAAAGTCCTTGTACGATTTTACACTTCTTTATTAACTTTTTTAACACTTTAAGGACAAAACAAGAAGAATATAGAAATACAGAACAAGAATTACAGGTAGTTTTAAAGGTTTAACATGGCCGGCACTCTACGAGTGCGGTGCGAGACCCGTCGTGTGCACGTCTCCAAGGCCGACTCGACTCTCTGTTTTGGCCGCCAGAGACGCCTGCTCAACGCGGTGCGCGGGAATAATCGTGGCGCGTGATTCGTTGCCTACATCAGTGGCGACAACCGTCCTACTGTCCCCGCGCTCATCCGATTGGATGTTACGATCAGTGGGGCCAACACTATCATTATCACTATCGTCGTGGGGTTGCCGCGTTACAGCATACATTTATTACATTATTTATCATTTGATTTATTTTTTGTTTGTCTTCGATCAGGTGTTGTGCGCTCTTAGTTTCTTGGCCACAGGATCTTATCAACGAATTGTTGGTATCACTCACCACCTTACTCAACGCACAACTAGTCGCTGCATCAGACAAGTCGTTCATGCATTGAATCACCAAAATATCATGGCGAAATAGATTGTCTTTCCGAGTACAAGACAAGACCGAGGACTAATAATTAATTTGAATAAAAGACTTGTGATTTTGATTCTGTTCAGGTAGGTATAATAGTATTAAAACATTCCTTAATTTCAGTTTTATTTTACAGATTTGTGACAGTTATCTTTATATTATTATCAATGTGAATGCAAAGTTTGGTGGAGCTACACATGATTCACGTGGTCATCGAGTAGAGTTGAATCATATATGCGTGAATTTCATCAAAATAAAGAACGAGTATGGTTATTAGGTAAATGTTTACGAAATCATAAAAATCAAGTTAATTAGGAATGTATGTTTGTTTCTTATACATAAATAAATATTTCAGGTGACTCTGGGCTGGGTATCCGCAACGCCCTTGGCTAATGACTCCCATCCTCAATGCAGTTCAAGGTTCCAGAGAAGAACAATATGACTCAAAAGCATGTGCAAGCGCGTAACAGCATTGAGCACTGTTTTGGATTACTGAAAGCTCGGTGGAGTTGTTTGCTTAGAGACAGGGTACTGCAATATCATCCCTTTGTAATTAGCAAAATAACAACAGCATGTTGTGTGCTACACAAGATTGCGATGAAAGCTCGTTTACCACCACCACAACCAGTTCCAACTTTGCATGAAGATGGGCATAACATAAGCATGCAAACATCCACCGCCATTTCTGGAGGTAGCCAAAATGAGCTAATTCAAGGCAGAGCCATGCTGAATTGTTTATTGCATCGGCTACGATAAAAAAACAGTAATTGAGTAATCTTATGTAGGCATTAATACTCTAAGCGAAATCTTTGGATCCTTTTTCAAGAAAATTGCGCGCAAGGAAGAGTGTGTGATAGTTTATGGGGAGGAGAAGTGTAGAAACCTAATATTTTTATAGGTTTATCTTAGAAATACATTCAATTTAAATTAAATTAAACTCATTGCTTACGTACATTTTAGACGTTTAGCAATTCTGCCAACATCAAGTTTATAACGTAACCATAGTGATCAACCCTTCGAAAATAAACAAAAAATTACGAATGAAATACAATTCTGTAAGTTGTCATTGTCATGCAAAAGCAAAGCAAAGTTGTAATTTTCTAATAAATTTAAAAAAGTTTAGCTATATGAGGTTCTACCTATACTCATATATTTATACACTAATGTAATACGGTCTACTTTCGAACACATGTAAACTTGTCTGTTCGGTTCTTTTTTTGTTTTCTATCATCTTTTTATACCATGGTTTAAACAAATAAACATTATTCTATTCTATGTACCCATATTGATCAAACATAAAAATTAAACACATATGTTTCTAATGTTGTTTGTTTATTTACTAGAAACCAAATTAATAATTTAAAACATATTTTAATCAACATGTTGTATGTTAATTTAAATATGATTTACATCCCCAGGTAGTAATCTGTTGAAGGTAGGGAAGTTGTAGATCGCAACTGGGGTAAAATTTCTACCAAACTATCTGATACCCCAGCCAAACGATACATAATTTGGTTTAATAATTTTTTAATTTAATTTAATTTCATTCATAATTTTATAGTTATTATACGTAAAACGATAGTAAAGGGAACCTTAATTCCAAATTAATTTCGACGCTAAAATAACAAATTCAAATCGTATACTAGTTTCACCAGCGTACGAAGTATACAGCCGCATTTTTACATTGCGCTCGCCATAGACAATGTTTTTTTCTATCTTCGCTATGAAATGAGCGATTGACGCAGTGTGTCAACTTGGCAACCAACGCCAATGTTTATCTTTCTATTATCGCCCTAACGAGTAGAATTTGTAATATGACTTAAAATGTGACAGTTGATAAACAGCTGATCCCATATACGCCATTTTCTTTCTATAATAGAAATAGAATAGAAATAGAATTTGTAACTTGGCTAGGCCTGCTGCTTTTGATACCTTTGTATACATCCTAAAATATTTAATTTACTAAATTAGTATAGTATTGCCCTTTAATATATAAGTATGTTTATCAGCTGTTTAGTACCGATAACACAAGCTTTGCTTAGCTTGGGCCTATATGACGTTCTGCGAAAGTTGTGGAAAATTATTATTATTTTTCGCGGGCTGTTCTACCCATGAATAATAAAAACTATGGTAACAATTCAGAAATCAGATAAAATTCCCATTTCATACAATAGTTTAATATCCACTTAACCGAAATCTATACTTAATATTGTAAAGCTGAAGAGTCTGTTTGCTTGAACGCGTTATTCTCAGGAACTCGTGATCCGATTTGAAAAATTCTTTCACCGTTTGGAAGCTACACTATCCACGGGTTACATAAGTTATTTTTAGCCCTGTATTCCCACGGGAATGGGAACCGTGTGACGCCCGCTAGTGGATAGATACAGCTGATTTTTTTTTGTGTTTTCAGGGACACACCATTTCTATATTAAAGATTAAAGATACCGGGCTGGTATCCGCAACTCCACGTCAAAGCGCGTATTTTGCGTATGGGCCATAAACGCGGGCTCAATTCGAATTGGTAGGTGTCACATGTCTTTGAATTTTTGGTTCTAAGAGGTTTCCTCACGATGTTTTCCTTCACCTTTTTTAAAAGCAGTGGTGATGAAATAAATTACACAAAGTAATGTGCCTGCCTTGGTTCGAACCCACGACTTACTGTTCGTAAGTCGGGGCCGTCACCACTTGGCCACCTTTGCTCATAATATGTATATCGTAAAAACAGCTGTAAACAAATGCTACCAGTTTCCTCATTCGGTATTATACGAAAGCAGAATGATACCTATTTAAAAACAATGTTGGGATTAAAATGATAAATTAAAATTTTGACCATTGTTTACTAAGAACAGTTAATTATGTATTGTTTGCAGTAATAGGCTCATAAAGTTAATTAGTTATGTGATCTAATGGGTCTAATTAATTGCCATGTTATTATACTATAGTATTGTGATGCAATTTGGGAACTGTGGTTTCTATTTGGGTACACATTTTTACGTAAACTTTAGCTCATACACAATTATTTTAAGTATTTATCTCTGGAAGTATTGAGCAGAATGATTTGAAAGGTAAAATAAGCTTTTTATTCTTAGCATGTCGATGGCAAAATGCACATGGAAAGGACATCGTTGCATCTCCAGATAAATAAATAAGTAAATAACTATAACACAATTTTCACACAACGCCATCTAGTCCCACGCTAAGCAGAGCTTGTGTTATGGGTACTAAACAGTTGATAAACTTACTTACATATTTATAAAAACATACATATTGTAAATAAGATACACCCAGACGCGGAACGAATGATGGTGCTCATCACACCAACATTTGCCCTGGGTGGGAATTGAACCCAGGACCCCCGGCATAGCAGTCAGGGCCACTAACTACTAGACCAACAGGCCAGTCGATACCAGATACCACGAGTGAGTGAGTGAGTCAACCATTCAGCCGGTGAAGTGAACTGTCAATGCCCAGCATTAGTATGGAATGACAGCTCAATTCGCCCTCACTACGACGATATTTTCACGCGGTGATTTGACTAGAAAATTTCAACACTGGTGGCGTGGATGTTTTATTTTTTTATTTTATTTAGGAAAAAAACATTAACACATTACAATATAATAACATAATTTGAGCATGTGAAAGTTGAATGTGTAACTTTTATAAATTTCGGTCGGCCTTTCCCTAATTTCCAGGTTTTGCCTGAAATTCTTTTTAGTTTCAAGTGTTTAAAATCGTGTTTTCTGACTAACTAAAGAGATTTTAAAGAGAATTTTAAATAAAGAAGTTATTTACTTTGATGAAAAAAATTAATAGGGCACGTAACGTGTAAATGTGATCACCGAGCGGATTAACTTGAATATAATAACAAAACCGCGAATCAAACATTATCTACAAGGAAGTGTAGCATCATACACAAGCGATTTATACGCGATAATTCCAATACATAAAACATTTCATTATAAGCAGCGAGGCCCCCATTATTCAAAGATATTTATTCATGTCGAATGATTGCCTTTCTTTTGTGTATCGACAATGGCGTCGCCGGGCGTATTCCATTTGCGCGGCATCGTTCTTGTTCACTCGTTCATTGTGCACGCGAGCCAGTTTTGTTTCGACGGAGCTTTTCACGGCACGACTCGCACTCACTCGCACACTCACACTCTACTCCAACATTAAATAGAGCCAAGATTGATGAGTTTAGACACGACCTGTGACACGTACCTACTACCGAATGTACCACGTACCCGTTTGTTTGGAATGCGCTTTATTTCACCCTTTATAATAAACGGTAATTATTGGTAGCGGCCCGTATGTATTTATGTAGCCGATGCTGTCGGCTTTTTGTCTAATGTTTGAACGAACTCGGCCGGCTAATAGGATTTTTTTGTATGGATACAGCGTCTGTATGGGAGTAGGTATTAAAATGACGTTAATTTATCTTTTAGTTTAGGCCGCTTCGTGAACATTAATCATGGGTATCGGTGTACGAACTAAATTAATGTAAATTAAACTAAAGTAGAATAGGATACACGATGTTGTGATCTACGTATGTCTCAGTTATGTGGAACATCTTTTCGTAAGATTACTTAGTACATATTGAGTAACAATTGAATTAAGTTTACAAATCAATATTTCAATAGTTCTTGACACCAATAACAATAATTTCTTATTGTAACGATATCACATTACTCGTACAAGTGAAAGTCACTGGCACAGAAAGGGGTTTAACTCTAAACTACTAGGTGCATTTGAGTCATTATAGTTAATTCGATTGTTTGGGCAGCGTAGATTCGGGCCAGGCGCGGTGCTTCGCCCCTGTAATTTGAACACACCGCGCCGCGCCGCAAACCGACCTTCTCAGAAACTAACTATTCGGAACTATGATACGCTTCACGATACTACTTATAAGCTTTGATACGTAAACAAAACATGCATTGTTTGTCAGCAAAGTCATAGTAAAGTATAGGTGTTGGAAAAATGATGATTACTTTTATAAATGAATTCATTAAACCCCAAGCGAACGCCGGTGTCCACGCTGTCATTGTCTTTCTATTGTGTCTCTAATTGTCACGAAAAGAAATGAAAGGTTAATAATTATTATGAAGTACCTACGCACCTTCTTATTTTTTCGTATCAATCCTTTTTTTATATTATTTTGCTTTCGCGACACTCTTGATCTTTTTCGTGACATGTGTCGTTAAAAACTATTTTCCATTGAATACGGTCACTTGGGCATCGTATCTTTGGTATTTTTTTGCTTGGAACTTAAATTAACACAATTTTGCTACCACTTAACGAGCGGGAGAGAGTCCGTCCGTGTGATGATCGTACTTTTTCCTTCAAACATAATCTCAAACTGCTTATAGTTTTTAAAATAAAATGCGGTATATGTTTCTCAGTAAATACAGCTTTCTAATCTATGATATTATAAGTAAAAAGGTTTAGATAGGTTACCTAAACAACATTCGATCTTCAAAAATGGCACACTAACGCACGCACGCGTCCGTTAAATTGACGGCGCGACGCGACACTGAGGTCAAGTGTGGCTAGTTAGCCACATTTAACGTGTCGCGTGCTGAGCGCTTATATACATCTCAGCCTATGTACACCTTTATACTTATAATATCATTGTTTCTAATAAAGAAATGTTTGTTCCAAATCGGTTTATCAGTTTTTGAGCTAAATCCCTATAAACAAACCAACAAAAAAAAAAACAAATAATATCAACACGCCACTAACACTTAACAATAATATTTTATCGTCAAACAGGTAGTTTCCCGATCATTAGTCATTAATATATATTACAAATATTTGGTCAGTGATTCTTTGGTATTCGCCGGTAAAATGCTATATTACCACACAAGGAAAAGCGCTTACATTTTTTCCTCATTAAAATTGTAATCTTGTTAGTTGGAATTATTATTATAATAATTAATTATTAAATTCCAAGAACTTAATGATTGGGAAACTTATTGCAGATAATTATAATTCCTATTCATATTGGTCGTTATGCGTGTGTCAAAATTCTGTGTACGTGACTACGTGAACGTGTACGTAATTTGACAAGGTTCTTCCGATATGCTTATTATCCGGGTTACTCATAATATTAGTCACCTAGATATACATATATTAGCTGTCCAGCAAACTCCGCTCTGCATTAGAGTCAATTTAAATTGGGGTGGACCACTGTTATCACTTAGGGGTATGAAAAATAGATAGTAGCCGATTCTCAGACCTATTGAATATGTAAATAAAATTTCGTAAAATTCGGTCAAGCCGTTTCGGAGGAGTATGGTGACTAACATTGTGACAAGAGAATTTAATATTTTTTTTTTTCTCTTTATTTGAATTAGGGACTTTTACATAAAATACATGTCAGTCCCATCGTACCTTTTTACAACTATTACATTACAAATAATTAAAATCATCCTCCTTAACATAAATAGACATAAATCGTAGACTAATAAATCTAAACAAACTTTTAGCATCATCAGACATTGGCCTAGATAAAATTTCGTGAAACAATCGTTTATTGTGTTTTACTAACTTTAAATCATTAATTAATATTTCGCTCTCGGTTTGGAACCGAACACATTCCGTCAACAAATGCACAACATCTTCCACTGTACCACATACCTCGCAGTTATATAAAAGATGTACCTCGCTACAAATCACTACTCGCTACATTAAGAACTGGTGAAGGGCCCGCCTTCCTTTCGGGGGACAATATTATGTAAAAAAATTATTGACGTTAAAAAAGTGCTAATTCTCAGCATAACTGGAATAAAGACTTTTGAATTTGAATCACAAACGAATCTGATTTTCATCTTTGTCAACAGTAACAAAGTAATTAGAACCAGAGTTAGAGTTTAAAAATGTATAGAGCTTCGCTGATGAACTCGCTGCGGTAAGAATTGGCGTTCCTGTATAAATAGCTTTAGTACTTAAAACTGCAATAGCTGATGAAAATGGAAAGAATCACAGTGGAATGGGTCTGCTCCTATCGTATATTAGGTACCTACTTATGTGTTTTCTTTGCTTGACTTTCAATCTAACTGGATGGTAACCATACAATTACCATCCAGTTAGATTGAAAGTATATACCAGTCTTTTACATTAAGCGACTGTCAGCAACTTGGTACATAGCATCTATATGCCTTGATAATGGTTAGACTGGTTGTTAGACTTTCAGACTTGACAAAGCCAAAACTAACAGCTTTCCGAGCTTCCTGAATGGTTTCATTATGTAGATACCTAATACATGGTCACTTGGTCACCCATCCAGGAACCGATCTAGACAAGTGTTGCTTAATCTTCTGAAAATCCACACATTGTGTGTCATGAGCCTGTTTTCTAGATCGAGTAATTGTCATGTTAGAAGCTATGAATCAAGATAACATTTTACAAGTTATAGAAATTACAAAAAAAGTAGTTCCGAAGTTAATAAAAAAAAATAATATTAACAGTAGAAAATAAGAGCGCCGATGTGAAGTGTTCGTGTCAACGCGTTCCAAGTGGCGAGTACACAAACATTAGTACAGGTAACACAATAATATCGTGTGTATCTGTGTAAAACAAAACGTTTGCTTGATCATAACAAAATAAATGTTTATGTTGTTTGTTCGAAAGGCCGCAATTACTGAGGGCGGCGGTAGAACGGAGCGCCCGCGCGGCACACACTGGCCCACTACGATTTTTATCTCAAACGGTGAGCCGACGTTTCCATCCGCGTAATTACAGAGTTTAGGCCATAGAGTGAATTATTAGACGCGGCGCGGTGCGGTAATCAACACAATAATTGTTATTCACAGCGCTAGTGTTTGGCGCTGCGGTGCGGCGCTCTACACAAATTGAATTTCGTACAATTGCCGTGTAACGGTCCGCTTTGTTACCTTTTTATGTACCCATCACGTGAGTCTTTTTGTTTGGCTTTAGCCCACGTACGCACGGGCGCTTTTCCAACGCGGTGGTAAAAAATCGCCAGCGGTGCTCTTTTAACGCATTAATCAAGGTGTTCAAACGAGCGATAACCCTTCTGACTGATTTTTTATGCAATAGGAACATATCACAGAATCCGCAATGTTTGTGTCCTTTCTGGTTTGTTTGTACTACAATATTAAATTTAAACCAGAATAGGAATATAGGATTTTTGTATTTTCGGTTCAAAAAT
This sequence comes from Euplexia lucipara, assembly GCA_921972225.1. Lineage (NCBI taxonomy): Eukaryota > Metazoa > Arthropoda > Insecta > Lepidoptera > Noctuidae > Euplexia > Euplexia lucipara. Next base: position 8,017,627 of record OV179143.1, on the reverse strand, counting down.
CTCTTTTGTGAGTTTTATGCTTCACGTTTGTGGTAAAAAATCCGTCATCGCACGATAAAAAAACGGCACCGTTACCATTTGCTCAAATTCACGCGCTGTAAGCGATTTTTAAACGCCACTTAAGGTACGCGCCCGTTTAAACTTGGCCTGATAATGAACCACTTATTACGTTTTGTAACGCGCAAATTAAATTATAACGTTATATAAAACTCAGTCTTAATCCACGATAACATAAATCTGATATCTGTTACAAAAAAATATAAAATAGATTGCAGATTTATTTCAGTTAACGGTAATGAGATTCATTGAGAAGTTAATACAATTTTGATGATTGCAGTTATGATAATACAATGCAATAAGAAATCTATATTTTTAGGAAACACTCAATTTTTCAGCGATTTAACTGTGAAGAGATTGCATTTCGAATACTAATGCCGTTACGATAGCGATTTGATGTTCACAATACATTTTCAGGAATCCACAAGAGTCCGTTATTTATTCAAGTCAGCTGGAGGTTTTAAAACAAAGCTAGTAAACTACGCGGCAATTTATTTTCGTAGGGCGCCGCCCGCCCTCGCAAATTCATTACCAGCACAACCTGGCGCTTCCGTTTCCGTTCCCCTGTATAAGTGACGTTTTTTGCAACGATAGTGTACTGTACTACATGCATTGCTCCGTCACTTTGAAGAATGGTTACTGATACGTGTTTTAGCACGGCAATGTATAGTGAGCTGGTGACTAAAGTGTCGTAAGTTATTATTTTCTTGATACGTATGTGGTAGTGAGTGTTGATCGTGATAACATCAACTTGACGTGACTGCGACTTAGTTTGCTCAGCCGCTGTTTTGAGAAAAACTAACATAAAACTCTACGGATTTATTTTTTTTCATGTTTTTTTTCCGTGTACTAGTTACAGTTGTTCTGTTTTTATGTTTCTTTTAGCTAATGGTTTAATAAGGCTTTTGGATGCATAAGTGGAATATGATTTATTCTGCACTAATGAGGTTTGTTAGCTCGTTAGTCTTCCTCCATCATAGTTTTATTTAAGTAGGTAGGTACCTTCTCAGATTGATTTTCTACTGGTTTTCTGTCTGCCAGACATGGTTAATTAACATTACTCACTATCAGTGATAAACAGTGCATGATTATTGGCAAAGACATTCAATACCTATAGACCGGACATCACGATAGAAATTTTTGTTCTAAAAAGTGTGTCTTGCTGGATACAAGTCTATGAGTTTTTTGTAGTACGCTCCGCTGCCGCTCCAATATTCATATATTATTCTAGATGGCGTTATTGAGACATGGGATCAAAGTTCTTCTATGACATTTCCTTGCAATGCCCGCTCTATAGTATTTTAAATCTCTTTGATTATTGGTTACACTTAGGTCCGATTTTTCAATAGTCATATAACTTTTAAGTCAGGAATCAGAATGTCGGTTTGACATATTTTCTATACGAAAACTGTCAAATCCTTTTTATTCGTCACGTTAAAGTCATTTTTAATAATCAGTTAACATAGCGTTGTCTATTTGACATTGAAGTTTTGTTGAGAGTATTACGTTATGTGAAAATGAACCTGTTTGGTACCCACCAAACAGGTTCATTTTCACACAACCTATTTTAAATTAATCTCCGAAGGGTATGGCATAGGTGAGCCTGTAGTACACTTTCATTTCCCCACTTTTATTATAGGTAGTCACATATAATAGGGGGCGACCGTATCGCCATTAATAGGGCACAAATCTAGAACTCCAGGCTGCTACTGAGAAATATTAGTTGAAAAAACTCAATAAAATTTTACCCGACCCGAGGATCGAACTCAGTAGGTACCTCATGCTCATCGCTTCCCACCACTAGATGAACAAACAACGCAACAACAACAAATTCACTTATAAGAATATTCTATCATCTTTACCTTGTCTACTACTCCTCACATGTTTGTATCGATCCTATTTCTGCGAATAGGTACTCGTGTTTCCAATATAAACCTTTTTTCTATTTATGTCTTTCTCATTCCGAACACCTGGGCTGAAAACAGGTGCGCACATAACATCTACTTTTAGAACACAGTTATTCATGTGTTACATTTAATTTTTATTGACAAGACTCCATAACAGATATCATACTAGGGGCTCTTAAAGGTCGCTATACATAAATAATGTCCGTCTGTCATGGCACTAACGTTGCAGGTGGAACGCTGAAACGAGGCTCGTCTACCCACGTCATAACGTCACAGTGGAGGAACAAGCGGTGGTTCAATAGTTGATATTGAATACTGTGACATAAGTCAGTTAAATAAGTAGAACATTGTGATTATTATGCCAAAATATTTACAGCTCAATCAGTTTTTAAAATTCAATCAATTATAAATAGTAAACACTGGCATTTCTTGTGTACATTATGTAAATTTTAGTTGCGGAAGAGGGAAGTGTCCTAATACAGGCATTTACTTGCTTAAAAGGACACTTCTATCACTAGTATGTAGTACAAACTTGGTAAAGAAAATAAACTATTTGTATTTGTATTTGTAGTTTTATTCAATTCTAGAGACAACATAATACAGCAATTAACCTTCACAATTTGCACATTAAATTAGTCTATTTGTAGATTAAAGACCTTTCATATCGCATGTAGGCAAATTAAATTAGTTTAGATAAGTGTATAATAGTGTAGCTAATTTACAAAGTAAATTCTAAATTACCTGAGGCTCTTTCAGACAAATTGTCTAAACAGATAATGAGAATCATTAGGATCCATTACAAAATTACATATCCCACGCTTGCGAGGCGTTGCATGATGCTCGTGCAACTGAGCTAAACAGGCCGGGCGGCGCGGGCGCAGAGCGAGGCGATGAATTAGCAATCCGCTACTACTTACGCAACTTCGGTATTATTTAAATTATGCCTGTTTAGCACGACGCAGTGCATCCAAAACAATGTTCATAAAACATTACGCCTGTATACCCCGAAGAGTAAGGCCGAGGTGTACCAAACTATAATACAACCACATTTCGCCTGTTTTGTTTAAGTCCCATGTAATTAGGGACAAATCAAACATGTCAGATGGAAAAAGTTCTACGTCCGTCCCGGGAATAGGCTCCAAGACCTCATGTTTAGCAGTGGCACTTGCGATCAATAGACCTATAGGATAGTATAATCTTTCTTTTTGTGTGGTATGACTAACCTAGTGTTGATACTTTGAGTTTGCTTTTGCCCGCGACTTCGCCTGCGTGGATGTCGCACTTCCGTCCCCTATTTTTTCCTTTCTTAAAAATAAAAATCGTTTCTTAGTGGATACTTACTCTTCACAAAGAACACTCCTTCAAGTTTCATGTCTCTAATGCCAGCGGTTTGGGCTGTGCGTTGATATATAAACGTAGTAATGTAAGCATAAAGCTTCTGGATAGACTATATTCAAAATTGACCTTCCGGTATGTATGCACAAAGATTTCTGGAACTACTGATCCGGAAAAGAGCGACGTACAACTGACCATGTGATAAACAACTGAGACTAAGATCAACCTGCCCAGGCGTATTGATTACAATCGTACCAAGTTAGGTTAAAATCCCTTTAGTCGTTTTTGAACTATATGCGCGCACATACAGACAGACAGACAAAAAATTTACTGATTGCATTTTTGGCATCAGTATCGATCACCAATCAAATCCAATCATCCTCCAATATTAATTTTGAATATAAATTCAACAACAAGTTGGTGAAAACATCGTTATTTAGTGTAGTTTCCATATTTGGTCTACTTACTTATTCACCGGTCTAAAAATAAAGCAAATAAGTTACGCATTTTGGAAAGTCTTAATTATTACCTAAGTTCTTAGAGAGACAACTAGATAATTGGAGTCAGTGTTCCCCGTCAATTAACTAAGTAATCATTTAATGCAGTGTCCAAATAGGGACACTAATTCAGTTCATTTTAATAACACTTTTAGAAACACAATTGGACAGCGAGCGACAATAAATCATTTAACTAATTTGATAACCTATTAATTACTCGTAAAGTTGAGTAATTGAACAATTTTTTACACTGTGTCCCGCCCGGTACACGCAATCTCTAGATATGTAATTCAATAACAATAATCGGATTCTCTTTAACACCGACATGTGGCGTATGCCTTACAGCAAAATTTACTAACTCAGTTTCGGAACAAACGATTTTCGACTTAATTTTCAGAGTCTCATGGGCCAGTATAACTTGAAAGCATCTTGGCGTTTCTGATAAACCGATGAAGGATCTATTCGGTTATATGATGGTTTGGTTGAACTTATGAATAACGAGTCGTTACGTGAGTTGCTCCATAATTTGTGTTCTCAGTTCCATTGTCTTACTGCATTGTATAGAACGCTTTTGTTATGCTATACATAAAGCATTGATGTGCTCGTTTAACATTTTCCTTAAATTGATTACCTTCACCCAAAATATCTAAGTAAATCGAATAAGGTTTGTTAACAATAATAAATTGAATTGAAATGACTCACTACGTCAGTATTACATTTATAATACTACATTCGATTGTTCAATTGAATCACTATTTAATTTAAATTGCTTATTATTGTGTAGGTATATGTTGCTTAATGCAAAACCACAAGCGGTGCCCAGGGGGAGACGGGTGTAGGTACCCGTTTGGGTTCCGCAGCGAGCGCGATGTAGGCGGACCCCAGATATGCCTGTATCACGTTATACATACAAATTGTGATCTCGTCGACTTGCAGATTCAAGATAAGAAGCAATTAAGAGTCCATGAATATACGACCCCGCTGCGCACACCCCCCACATACATTACCACTTTTCCGAGACCAGTTAATAAATAAAATCTCATATTTGCGCTCGCTCTGCCAATGATATATAACGTTTGTTAATTAGGTTATCTCCCCGTCGGCATCTACAAAGGGCCAAGGCTTAAAAGGCTCGTTGATATTAAAAGTGCCGCTTATAACTTTTATCATAAATCACCCTGTGGCTGAATCGCGAGGGCGCGCGAAAAAATCCGATCTACTTGGAACAAAAAATATGCAAGTAATGACGATACACCCTGAGAGCTTTTTTGAGTAGCTGCGGACTTGCTTAGAATTAATTGTGTTGAGTCCATGCAATAGCCGACCACACTATAATATTTGCAGTCAAGTGCCAACACTTGTTCATTTTGAAAAGACATTTTTTTAGTTGTGTGATCGGCGACCTTAGACTATATTAAAATTATCACTTGTTTCATAAACGATGAAGCAAAACATCATGAGGAAACTGGCATGCCTCAGAGAAGTTTTAGACGGCATGTTAGGTCAGAGCCCCATGGGCGCCATAAAAGTTATGATAATAAATTAAATAAATAAATTTCACAACTTTCACACAACGCCATTTAGTCCCAAGCTAAGCAGAGCTTGTGTTATGGGTACTAAACAACTGATAAACATACTTATATATTTCTAAACACATACTTATTATAGATAAATTACACCCAGACACAGAATAAATGATCGTGCTCATCACACAGACATTTGTCCTGGGTGGGAATCGAACCCACGACCTCCGGCATAGCAGTCAGGGCTAATAACTACTAGACCAACAGGCCAGTCGAAAAATGTCAAATATGCGAATACTCAATCTGTATTAGCAGTACCTAGTATCTAACAAAAATTAAGGAAATTCAATTACTACACCCGATACTGTGTAATTGTTCTAATTAATGTGTTTTCCCTAAGGCAACACAATGATTGCGGTTAAGCTGTTATATAGTCTAAAATTATTTTAGATTAGTTTTATTCAAGGAAAAGTAATTATTACAGGAATTTACCTAAGGATATCGCACTTAAGTTTTCCAGCACGTACTTAAGTTAAATGTGTGAATTCCACAATTATTATTTTTACTACCAAAAGAGAAGCGTATGTATGGGTTAGTACGTCCCAATATTTTATTGTCTAACTGACCGGTAACGTCTTTCATACATGTCCTTATGGCAAAACGGACATATAGTTAAGCATGTTCTCAACGACACAAAGTGGTTTCAATGAGCAAAGAACAGTGTCTCAGTCCGAAAAAGCATAAACATAAGGTTTTAAACACCAGTCGATACTTTACCATCGATTACCAATAAATTCGGAGAACATTCACGTTACTAAACCTATATTTCGAGAACGTTTCTGTTGTAAAAGTGCCGGCGAACAGTTTAATGAGTCCCATGAGTTCTCGTCGAAAGCAGAGCGTGGGCTCGTGATTACCACGGGCCCCCTGTAATAATAAAACATCGACAGGCCGCCTTTATCGACTGCCTTCTCGATAAGCATCCGTGACGAATTTGCACCATTCGAGCGACGAGCCCTCGGACCTACGATACTCCTAAGGCCGCGTAAACACGTTATTAAAACGACTAATAATACACCATCAACAATCAAAAATATATCTTAAATTTTGAGTTTCAAGATTTATTTTTGAGGTCAGACACTCAGGTTGTCATGCAGAAGTCGGTTAGGTCGATATATATTAAAAATATAATTACGATTACAATCCTACGTCAATGGCTTATCGGTGTCAAATGTTAGGGAAGTTTCGTATCACTTAGGTATTTAGGTTTTATCCTTTAGTTTTATGTACCTAACACCTCCGCTTTTACGGTTTATATTACGCAATTAAGTATCAAATAACTGCAATTGCGAATCGATTTGAAATTATATTCAAGCAGAGAAAGACGTAACAAGTGAAATGCGAAATCAGCGTTAAAATTTTTCGAAAGGTTAAATTTTGGAGACTCCGGGGATTGGTCATGATGGATGATCAAATGAAGACTATCAAAAATATCTACATATATTTTTGATTGTGAACTATCTACAGGAATTTGGCAGTTGGACTTCAACTGACAAAAAAAAAAAGTAAACGATTATATCCATACAACACATAACATAACACGCGCCTGTAATCGCCGAATGGTTAAAATATTCCACAAATAATATTCCACAACTTTTTCACACAACGCCATCTAGTCCCAAGCTAAGCTAAGAGCTTGTGTTATGGGTACTAAACAGCTGATAAACATACTTATATATTTCTAAATACATACATATTATAGATAAATTACACCCAGACACAGAACAAATGATCGTGCTCATCACACAAACATTTGTCCTGGGTGGGAATCGAACCCACGACCTCCGGCATAGCAGTCAGGGTCACTAACTACTAGACCAACAGGCCAGTCAGGTTAGGCAGTGGTGTACCTGTAGTACACCCACATGTCGCTAGTTATGTTTAAGTCCCAAGTAGGTAATAGGGTCGAGCTTAGTGTCATGAATCGGGCACATATCAAATAAAAAAAATATGAAATTCAAATCAAATTTTGTTCAACAGTCTGACACCAACGGCAAATGAAAAAAAAAACAAGAATTTCGCGCGCTACCCTGGTGCAGCCGCCTTAAAGTTATTATTTTCTGCCTGCTGATCTATGTACAGTTCTATTTAGTAACACAGACTCGCGCCTTTTTCCCATTGGAGGTGCGCAGAAATGGCTTGTGTTTAAACAGCGCGCGCCCAAAAAAGTACCTATTTTACTAACAAAAAAATTCTAAACGGTTACCAAAATGGGTCACCAAATAACGTTTCCTAAAATATTATGAAGTAAATCCATTTTTTCGTATTATAGACTGCCATAAAAATATATGGGCGGCTTTAAAATACACTTTATACTAAATATTATATATTGTCACTACTTAGATGTTACCAATAACCTCATCTAACCCAAATGATTCACCAACAATAGAAGGGATCTGGCGCTAGGCGGCAATTTGATGACCGTTGATCCATTTAAGGCACCAAAAATAATATTTGTGCAAGGATTGCGATTTTTCTGTTGTTCTTTCATTTATTTTGGATCATAATATTATATTCTTTAGGGCCCTTTCAATAAAGTCAATTGATGATTTTTGGAGTTGTTTATTTTATTTGGTGCCTAGGCTTAGAATCTTAAAAATATTTTTGGTGACCGTCTAAATTATACCCCGCAGAAATTACACATCAAGTACATCCTGTTTTTGCTTCATGTATTATACTTTCATTATATTTCCTATTATTTATAAATAAGGTCTATTTCCTTATATCTACTGCCTTTAAAAAAGTCACTATTTAAATCTCAGCTATCATAAAAAAAATATGTAAGCATGACCGACTTGCGATTGCGCTGGCAGATGGATGTCACCGCCATGTTTTTGTAGCAGATCGTTCACCTCCCAACCATTCACGAATTTAGGAAACGGTACAACAATAAAAAATAATATAAGAACGATACTTCGTGATCAATGCGTTTATTAACGTTTTTGCTTTCTAAAAGTCAATACTGCATCCAATCGTTGGATTGGACAATTTAGGCTAGATTAGCATAGCAAGTAACACCAACCACGCAACCAATTAGAATTTCAATTCAATTAAATATTCAATTAGCGCTTTATGGTTGCTTAACTTCTTAACATTAGTGCGATTATGGTAATATTTAATGTCTTTGATAAAGGAAAACTATGCTACGGGATTATGCCAATATTTGGAGATTAAGCGTTACGAAATTCAATATAATAACAAGCTCATCTTCCTTTTAATCAAGTTTTAAAATAAGATTTCGTAAAAAAATACTTCCGATGTTTACAAAATGGTTTGCGCTTCCCATCTTATTATGTTGCATACGGTCCCTTTACACAGATACTGTAAATAATTTAATTTATCGATGATGATAAAATGATGGGCCTTAACCTATAGTAGGACATAATTCAAGCAAATTATTTATGATCGTTTTCAGAAACAGTAAGAGACCCTAAACATGTAGCTTTAAATGAAAGCAAACTGTGGCCATTAAAGCATCACGTTAATTTATGTGTTGTGAAAAAGCACTTGTGTCTTTCTTCAAAAAGTCAGTTAAACGAGACAAACAAAATACATAACAGATCTTTCATCTAAATCTCAAATGATAGCTCTAAAAATAAAACTGGGAATAAACAACTCGGCCTACCATGATGTTCCATTGTTTTATACAAGTTATCATTATAAATGTCGCATTTTATTTAGAACCTTTTTATTAGGTAGCTTTTATTTCCTTATTTTTTATAAAAATAAGGAAGTAGTTTACTACCCACCTACTTACTTAGCTTAAACAAGAAACCTTGTTTTACGAAACTCAAGGTAAGATTCATTCGATGTTAATATATACGCAATTTAGGCTAGTCGGTGCTATTTGACATTATGAATATTAACACTGGGCTGTAAATGTAACACTGGAGTCATAACAATATGGTTATTTTATTGTCCTCGTGATTTGGAGACCGTTACACGATTCAGTCCTTGGCCTCTTATATTACTAAGGAATATCGATTTGACAACACTAGCTCTATGGTTCTTTCATCGTGAATAAATATCATGTAAGTCAACTGATGTCGATGTAATATTATGGTCATAACCGTTTGTGGTTTTTTTTTTTCGATTTCCTGTACTTAATTATATTTACTTAAAATACAATGAGACGTCAGAGATCAATTCGAGTAGGTATATATTCTATGTCCTAGTGGTTATTAGAACATAAATAAGACCACGAATGTAGACAAAAAGCCATCTTATTATTATGCTCTCTAATTTCGCTTTTAAAATTACAACGCGACAGATTGTTATAATACTCATTCGTTATTAAATCTGTGTATAATTTCAAATCTCTTTTTCTGTATCATCGTAATTTACATATGCTAAATAAAAAGCGGTGTCATCACAAAAGATTTTGGAGGCAATATAAACATAATATCAATTTAAATTCCTTGTTAGTGGAGCGAAAGCCGACATCATACCTGAAAGTGGCGGGGTCCGATTGGATGACGTGCGCGCCAATCGCGTGCGTGCTTCGCGGTCGTTGCATCCGGCCGACAGCGAGCAGGCGGGCCGAGCGTCGTGCTCGCCGCGCCTCAGTTCCTCTCCACACCTCGCATCGGACTGACGTGCTCGTACATCCGTGTGTTTTTACTTTTGACTTTAATAACATTGACTTGTCCAGCGGGACTTTGGGAGAAGTGACAATGCCGCGACCCTCACGTGAATCTTACGGCGATCAGAAACCTCCGTACTCGTACATCTCCCTGACGGCGATGGCGATCTGGAGCTCCCCGGAGCGCATGCTGCCGCTGTCGGAGATCTACCGGTTCATCACGGACCGCTTCCCGTACTACCGGCGCAACACGCAGCGCTGGCAGAACTCGCTGCGGCACAACCTCTCCTTCAACGACTGCTTCGTGAAGGTGCCGCGCCGCCCGGACCGGCCCGGCAAGGGCGCCTACTGGACGCTGCACCCGCAGGCCTTCGACATGTTCGAGAACGGCTCGCTGCTCAGGAGGCGCAAGAGGTTCAAGCTGTTGAAAGACGACAAAGACAGCCTGCACGCAGAGTTAGCAGCACTGGCAAACTTCAATAGAGCATTTTTGGCGAGACAAGCAAGTGCGCCACCGCCACCACCACCTATGCCAAGTGCTAGCTTGTACAGTCCACCGCTGGGTCCTCAACTGAGCCCAGAGCCGGTGGAATTGCCCGAGCCAGCATCTATCACCATGTTACCGCGTGAGAGGCCACGAAGAGCGTTTACAATCGAGGCGCTGCTGAAGCCAGACTTGCCGCGCGCCTCCCCGTCGCCGCCGCAGCCGGTGCTGGTGCCGGTGCCGTCGTACGTGGTGCGCTACCACGCCGAGCTGCTGGCGGCGGCACACGCGCTGCGCCCCTGCTACCTGCCACCGCCAATGATGCCCGTCGCGTGACATCAGCCGCGCGCGCACACTAGCTGCGACAACGTTTCGTGCAATGTTAGATTGTAAGTACGCCACTATTAGTATTCAACATTTTGTATAGTTCAATAATTTGTATAGTGTTTAAATGTATAAGCGGAACATTCGTTTCGTAGTATTTAATTGTTAAAGTTTACCATTTAACATTTGTTAACACGACAGTTTAATTCCAGCTCGTGGTATCTTTACCATGACTTGGTGTTCTGGTTTTTAAATTAATCACTAGACAGGTAGTAGTGATGACATACCTGCACAGCATTTAGTATTATAACTATTTATTATCTTAAAGGGAGTTACATTGTGGCTAAGTGTAATTGGCCTACTGTTGAAAATTCCTCAGATGATTAATCTCGCGTAGAGCGTATCATCATAATTTATTAAGTGATCTCACTTTAAGGTTTATGTTACTATTGATGATTAGATGAAAGATGTGAAAAACTGTCGACTGTGAAAAGTCGTGTAAATATAAAATAACGAATTCAGAGAGCAAGTAAATGACTATGACGGCAGACAATGTTACAATATTTAGTAAAATGCGAGCTTTGTACGTCGTGTTTTGTAATTAGACACAGTTTCACAATTTCTTTTCTAATAGGAATAAATTATATTATTAGTAGCGATAAATGTAAAAAGTATATATTGGTTTTATGATAGCTAGCGTACAGTAAGATTGTTATTTATTTAGTGATGAGAACTGAATCTTATTTCCTGTTCATTTAGATCAAATTATTTGTAAATATTGGTTAAATTGTTATAACTATTGAGTAGGAATATTAAATGGAATTCATTATATTTCTTGGTTTTATTTAAACATTTTTTTTATTTTTAAATATCTCAGTTATAACATAACTGTTTTCCACTTTAGGTGACAATAATCAATGGTGCTGTTGAAAGCCATGTAACTTTACAAATATATAATAACTCGGGAGTATATAAACAATTTGGAAGGTTAGAAATTCTTCGTGTGAGGTGAAGGGAAAAATTGTAAAAAAGGGTACCTATTCTAGGTGGTCTGTTTCACGGTGTAACGCGGCGCGTCGGGCCACGCTTGTGAGCTAATAGTTCCCGATATTGGCCTGATGTGCTGACTCACCCGCCGGCTCGTTACACACCATAATGCGCATTATAGGCTTGTTCAACATTTTGACTCTCTATCACAGTGAAAAACCTTTAATCTAATCATGGAGGACACAATAGAGCGGTTCCATTCTTCTGTCCCTTTTTGTGGGATCAATTTATGAAATTAGGATTGAAAAAAACAGGGCAATGAAACGTGGAGTTGTTTTGGATATCTTATTGGTTTGAGTATAATAAAAATGTGGTACTAATAACCTTTGGAGTAAATGAAAATAAAGGTGCGGCTGCAACTTTAGAGTCTTGGACCTTATACTTGAAATGCGGAACTAAAATACTGTTTCTAAGTAGGTAGATTGCTTCAAGGAAATACACGCCGAAAATCAATTTATTCTATTTAGCCTAGTATATGTGTTCACATACCTGCAACCAAAGAGATTATTATTGAATGTCTGCCTGCAACCAATAAAAGCACTGATAAAAACAAAAAGTTTTATTTTAACTGAAATATTAGGTTTCTCGAGATTCAGATATCTTAAAATATGTAAAGTTTGGTAAACAAAGTAGTGTAGTAGGTCATTGTTATTTTCTTGGTGAGACATTGAAAAGAATAAATTAGAATAGTATTATTTAATAATTAGGTTTTTTTTTGTTATCAGTACTACTTCCCAAGGGCAAATAATCGCTTTTACGACACATTTAATAAAAAAATCACTACTGACTTACTACTACTTACTAAACCGATTCTGAAAATCATTTTACCAATAGAAAGTCACATTATTTGTGCGTGTTATAGGCTATATTTTATATACAAAACTAATGGGGGGGGGGAAGGAATTGAAGTATAAAAATGTATGCGGACGAAGTTGCGAGCGGAGTGTTAGATTGTAATAATTAAGGAAAGCTTAAATTAGATACATTAGGGCAGCTTGATTTGCTGGTACAAGGAAGTAGGAATAACGCACTAAATTATTCTATTATTTGCCAGGTTGCCTCTAAGGCGATAAGCTGAAAACAAAATGTTCCTTACTTGGAAATATACATGAAGCATATCATCTAGGTTCAGTTTATTTGTGTTTTTATTATTGTTCAATTGAACATTAAAAAGTACAGACGCCAGCACATCAAGTTACCCCAATATGTCAAATTTTCCCAATTGAATATGAACCTTATTCTGTTTAACATAAAGTTGAAAAACGATCAAAGAAATTTGACACATTGGGGTAACTTGACGTGCTGGCGTCTGTACTTCAAAATAATAAATATAACAATGTATTTGGATTTTAGTTCACAGTCTAATCATTTATTTAAATTAGGCCATTGCAGAATTACGTTCGAACGTCAAATTTAACAGTTAAAGTACCTAATACAATGAAAATTGATTCTAGAAATATACTTAATTCTAGTTGCCCCTTCCAAAAGGTAGTTTCGTATGGAAAAGAATAGACAAGAAACTTCATATTTACTCTTTATATTATATTATGTGAACATTGATCTGATAATTTTACAGTCGGTGAATTTATTGTATATCCTAGTTTTAGACTCTAACTGGTTTAAATTGCATTGTGTGATGAGGAAAACCACATCAAAACACATGAGGAGGTTTCAAATCCTTATCCAAAACCAGAGACAGGAGCTACCGACCGACAACAGATTTGGGGAAAACCAAGTGTTCCGCGAGGTCATCTCATAAATAGATGTACATAGGTACTATAATAAACCTCGCAGAATATTTGGTGCTGAAATATCATTATCAGCCATTCTATTAATTCAACATAAACTTTAAATTACTTTAAGCCTTCTTGTTAAAATGGGGATTTGATTGGGTCTGGATTGATGGACAGTCTATCTAGTATCATTGTTATTAACGGTTATTCTTTAACCGTTAATAACAATGATACGTAAGAAATATGCAATGATCTTAAAAAAATAACGCATATAAACTATATTCCATTAGAAAAAAAAGGCTCGTAGAAGCAGGAATGCAGAACATTTTTATTTTAAAGATAAGTTAAAACAATTTTTAATTCAAATTGTTTATTATAAATTTAGAAGTCATTACATCCCTGCTTCTTTGAGGTTTTTATCATTGACACTACAAATTTTCAACAAAAATAAAATAATACAACTAAATGATATCCACATCATTTCTTAAAATAAATTGTTGCAATGATTACAACTAAGTGGGATCAAATTAATTTCCTAAATAATAACTAAGATCTGCAGTAAAAATAGATTTGAATAATTTCGGCGTCTATCGTAATTGTAACATGCTTTATTGTACTTTTGTTACAAAGTCTGCAATAAAAATAATCTTTTTTTAACTTCTGTCTAATGCTATATTGTAAATGGAGTATAGTAAGAATGCAACTCGCGTGTAGACACATTCGGCCCACACATACAAAGACAAAAAACAAAAGACGCGGCTTTCATGCGTTATTATTCTAAGGTCTGTCTAGTAGTTGCAAGCGCTAATGCTGAGCATGTGGTCCCATGTTCAATCCCCCGGTCGGGCAGAGTGTTATTGAGTTTGTCCATCTGAAATTTCTCAGTAGCAGCCCGGGGTCTAGACCGATTGATGGCAATAGGCTCGCCCCCTATTACATGAGACTTAAACATAACTGGCGAAATGTGTACGACCAAGTACACTTCTGCCTAACCCTTCGGATATGTTATATTATAACTCTAAGGTAATGATATTATCTATTCAATAACTGAACTGGATACAAAGATATTTTAGAAACTGTTTTTGTACGTATTGTAATTTAAAATCTTAATGGCATTATAATTTATAGAAATATCTGTAAGTAGGAAGTTACAAGACAACGAAAATAAAAAGGAATACGTTAGTCGTCCGATGTCCGATCATGCCCATTTAGACGTTGCATTGGTAACATACGTTGATAAAGTACAACAACAATAAAATAATAAGCATTTATTCATCTTAATTGTATAAAGAGCATTCTTTTCCATTTTATACGCATTTAAATTAGATAAAAAATAATAAAAATAAACTATGCTAACTAAACCTAAGAGTAAAACAAAAATCTATCGCTATCGATCAAAGACTGGCGCGCTTCTCCACCAAGTTTACCCTAAACTGCCAAATTTTCCCTATTAAAACATGAACCTTATTCTGTTTGTGATAAAGTTGAAAAACTGTCAAAGAAATTTTACAAATTGGGGTAACTTGATGTGCTAACCTCTTTACATACTTGTATTGACTTCAGTTATTATTTTACATTAAGGTACCTACCTGCCTATTACTACAGAGTAGGTACATACCGAAGAAAATTTGGTGTTGGCATGTTTGTGGTTGTGTTAACTTTTGTGGTTCTTTTTTAAATATTGATTCGCCTTTTTCAGATTTTTTTACAAACATTTAGTTAAAATTATGACTCATATAATTATATTTAAAATACACACTTCTGGCATATCCGATACCACTTGGGCTGCTATTTTCATACTATTTAATGTTTTGTTACTTAATTATTATTTATTTAAAAATATAATTATTTACAATGGATAGGTACAGAAAAAATTATATAACACTAAAAGCTTCTCACTTATGTAATTGATCTAGATTATATTAGCCAATAGGTATACAAAACAAAACACAACACAAACAAGACACAAACACACAAACTGGCCGTCACAGATCGTCTCTAATATGAGGATAAATATGCGTTGAAAGTGAAATTGCTTTCCTTCCATAAAAGTAAGTTAAAATGAAACTGACAAACCGCTGGGATAAGGGTAATAGATTTAGCAGTACTTCATGATCGTTGGAATATAATCTAAACTAAGTGAAGCGACATGATCACGGAATTTAACCGGCGGTATGAATAATCGTAATGAATGTGCACTTAAACCACTTATAATTTTCATTTATTACCAAACAGTTGTAATTTTTTACACGTGTTTTAGTATTTATAAACATAGTAAACCACGTCTAAGGAGTAGTAGTATCCCCAGCTAAAGAGTGCAACACACCTATAGAGCTTTTGCTACCAATAAAGCATAGACTCTGATTCCAGGCTACAGAAATTACAGTCTGATAAATCTAATGTCCAGAAGACTTACTGATGAGCATAAGCACCTAAGTTTTACTCCAGGACGAGAAAAGTGTTATTATGTTTCTACATCTGGAGTATTATGTGCCTTAATAGATTAGATAGATAGATTTTGAGCTCCCTAAAATAGGTTCGAGCTACACGATGACTGATGCATGCATACTGTCTGTTAGATCAACTCAAAGCTGCAATGGTTCTTCCTTCAAAAAGCCTTTCCAGACTGTCCTGCATTGTTAGAATCGCATAATGTAATAATATCTTTAAAACTACCATGACCCATGAGTTTCTTTCGTCGTTTCTTCACAGGGATAAGTCAATTTGAAAATTTCGGCGCCACTAGTTTAAAAAAATATTGACATGTTAAAATATCTGGAAATTCACACAACGCAATCTAGTCCTAAGCTAAGCATAGCTTAATAATAATATCATTTCATTTCACTACGGAATATGGTCTGATTCCACTCAAATTGCCCTAACCGTAATCCAGTAGGTACTAACATATTATTAACTTGCCCATAACTAGTATTAGGAAATAGGATTCTGTTTTCCTATAAATTAGGCTGTTAATTAATAATAATTAAAATCGACCGCATGTTAATAGTCATGGCTGCGTAATGGTCGTGATATTTTTATTTTTAGATGTCAGCTAGTAAAGTTCAATGTGTCACTGAAATTTTAAACCAAAATGGTGACTAAAATTTCCTGGTTAGGCTTTGTAAAAAGTGATGTGGCGGACAAATTGTTTACGAAATGAAAAGAGAAATATTTTCTTAATATTGCTAAATTTTGCTGTGCAAATCTAATGGATAGAATTAGAAATGGGTATTTAAGAGGTATTATCTAAAAAGCCCCTGTAATCGAGAAGTTTTGTGAACATCAGTTGTCATAATGTTTGTAACATATAATTTGTGTATTCGTTGAAGTTTGCATGCTTTATTTTTTAAGCACGAAATTATCTTATCGTGGAATGTGATCTATACTAATTAAAAAAGAGGAAATGTTTGATTGTTTGTTTGCATTGAATAGGCTCCGAAACTACTGAACCGATTTGGAAAATTCTTTCACTTTTGGAAAGCTATACTATCCCCGGGTGACATAGGCTACTTTTTATCCTTGTATTCCCACAGGAACAGGAACAACGCGGGTAAAACCGCGGGACGTCTGCTAGTATGAAAGAAAGAGGATCATGTTGTGAGAAAGGAGTAAGACCAAAATAACGATGGATGAAATTATGTGAAAGACGAATATGGCTAGGAAAGAGGAGACTGTTGAAATAACGGCAAATAGAGATGAATAGAACAATCACCGATCACTAATAAATTGGGGTAACGACAGAGCGATGATGGTGGTCCTGTGTAAATTCTTTTTCTTCAATAATAAATTCAATACCTACTATGATGCTTACAGAGTCAGAGCAAAATCAAGCCATTTATTCAAAATAGGCTGAGGATTAGCACTTTTTAACATCAAAAATTACAAAATACAGTCCCCCAAAACGCCCGTCCTTCACCACTTCCTAGTGTTTTTGCTGGGAAGAAGAAGTGGCGGAACAAACTGTCCAGCAACACGTCTGTCTAGTATGTTAGAAGAACATGAGTTTAAACAACATTGGTTATTATGGAATGGACAAAAATTGATAAAAAACAAAAATCCACTTGTAATGGACTAAAACTTCGGTTCTTTATAATTTGGCAAGTTAATTATATTGCTTCAATGGATTATAACATGGAAACGCAAAAAATAAAATAAAAACGGACGTTTAGTGTTTTCCAGCTAAGAGAAGACGAAAAAAAAAAATGTTATTTAATTAACATAATGCGTATTAAGAAAAGGACCACCTACTTAATTTTAGTCAAACAAGCAACAAGCATAGAACGTAATTTAAACAGTATTTTACTACTGGACGTCCAGATTTTTATCAGACGTCTGCAATCTAGAAATTCTTAATTACAGTTAAACCTAATTAATATAATGTGGTAATAGGTACCTAGGTACTATTTTTATGTAAACTTTTTTATGTAAACTCACCATTGACCAAACTATGTATAGTTTTCAGGTAAGAAGCGTTTCTTAATTTACTCGTACCTCTTCTGGATATAAATCTCCCCTAACAGTCTTACTTAGTTGTAAAACACTGTAAGTAAATTACTGAAAGAATTCGTTCGACTGCTGGGCAAAGGCATCTCTTCATACAGAGAAAATTTGGCATTTGCATTGATCTAGGGATCGCTTGTTCAAAGTGGTTTGGCGATTTCAAACTTATACTAACCATATGGCCAGATTTTCGCACAAAACAGAAATAAAAGTACGTGGATCTATTTACATCCGAAGTTCTAAGGAAGAATACAGATTTATTAATAGCTAACTAAGGGCATCATTAAACACTTAATGAAGTAGAAATTAACTTAAATGAAGCTGTTGCTGTTCGATTGAAAAATTCATTCTAAGTATTAAAAAATATTGTCTTATGACGGACGCAAACCCTAAAATAGGTCACCCAACATTTGTGAATACAGCCAATTTCTCAAGCATAGCCATTGCACAATAACGTTAAACCAATAGTAAAAGAGAACAATATGACGTTTATCAAGGCCTATTTTATCATCTGGGGTCGGTGAGGGTTATTAAGCTTATCCCTTACTCCTTAATTTACTGTTCCTGTTGGTTTTCTGATAACTCGATAGAAATAGTCTTTATATAACTTATCAGTATTATTTACTAAAACGGCAATCAAAGCAAAAATTTTACAGCCACGAAACATTATAGACTGTGTTCGGATCATTTTATAGCTGACATTAATGAAGCATTTTCTACAATTTATTCTGTGCATAAACCTGAGGAAATAAAGTCATATTTGCAGTGTCATTTACTAAAGATATCATTTTAAAGTTATGTTTGTTTTTTATTTGCTGTTTATTAAACCTACACTTTTTCAACCTGAATTTATGCTAAAAAAAATAACTGATATTATTTAAAATCGCCGAGAAATGTTACCTTTGTTCATTTGCTTTGTTGTTTCTGTAAAATAGTAAGCCAGACAGGTTTAAATTTAAATAGTTTTTTCCTCGTCTGAGTGCGATGTGTTTACTTATAAAGTTTTTACAAACAATCTAAATCACATATCAAACAATAAATATTTGTAGAGGCAGCTGTTCGGGACGGATTATTACACGAACCTAAAATAATAATCGTCCTCTCTTAGCACTTCTGTTGATGTTTTTGCTCCGAACACCTTTGCATGCAACACTAGCCTATAATTTCGAAATTAATATCTAACACATTGTGCCTATCCGTCCGTCCCTCGATTTGCCGTTTTTATAGCTTTCCCGACACCGTAACTGCTAATTATATCGGCCGCGGCATCGCCTCGAGCCTTTCCCGAATTTATCAGCAAATCAATCTGAACTTTAATTCTTTGATGTAGGGTTCAAGTTCAGCCCCCAAAAAGGTTTTAATCAGCAATCTGGGTTAAATGTGAATTCGCTACGGAATTTTTGGTCCTATACCTAACGATATCCGCTTCGAATTCGTGCAATAAGCACGTTGGCTGAATTCTAAGTAGACACAGCTTCTTTATCCATAACTTGTGTTATTTTTAAGCTGCCGGTTATTTTTAATTACAAGCTTTTGTTTTAATCAAAATCTTGACAATTTATGTTATTTATTTCTTTTAGATAATTTCAAATTTACCTTATTTAATCAGACAAGCTATTCATTTCAATAATTTAATATACATCCTGCTAATTAGTATATGGATTCTTTTATTTTTATTTATGTTTTGGCTTTGATTAGTACATTAATAATCAACACTTATAAATTATTTGGTATCTGTTGATTGCTTAGCTTTATGTTTGAAGGTATTGTCAGAAAACAAATGTAACTCATGAAAAATACTTATGGTTTCCATTTATTTCATTAGAGGTGCATCTGAAACGTGTCATGATGTTTCTTCCAGTTTATTTGCAAGAATTGCTTTAAAGTGGAGAAAATGTGGAGATTGAAAATTGGTGTCTGATTAGAACTTTCAACTATATAATCAAGACAAAATCAAAACAATGTGTACATATAAAGCGGATGCACATTACACACGTTACTCACATGTGCCTTTGTCCATGTTTATCCGCCTATCAATATAATATCAACAGATGTGTGTCACATCTCTCTGTATCAATCTTCGAATAGGGAAAGAACAATGTCATCATGGTGATCAAGGTGTCGGCGTATTGTCACCGGTGTCGGTGTGCGTCGGTGAATGGGCGAGTGTCGGCGAATGTCGGTGAATGTCGGCGTCATGGCGCGGCGCGGCGGCGTCCCGTCGTGTGGTTCCGGCGATTGTATCGAGGGCACGCCCCCAACCCTACAGCTCTTGGTCGAAACCTGATTTATACGCACCTATTTATAATTTGTCCTTGTTTTGATTATATGTTTTCTATAGTAACTTGCATCTTTTGCCCATTACGGCAGTTAAGCTAGACTCATAGACTTCATCTTAAATAAGAATCCTTAGGCCGAATTCTGTATGAGTGATGAGTAAACCACTATATTGTTTTATTATTATATGTATTTATGGAAATGAAACCTTGTCAGAAACAGTTAAAAAGACGCAAAAAAAGAGAGCAATACCTAAACGATTATTTTTAGATGTCAGAGTGCATAAGAACTACCTTTAGCTTACATTTTGTTTGTACACAAAGCATACAATATGAAACTAAATTTTAATGATTGGAGACGAGGCGTACCTTATATTGAGTCAGGCTGTGTCTGTTAAAATATTGACATAAACGTTAAAACCCAGGCCAGGGCCAATACGCAAAAATACTTGCCACAGTGATTAGAAATGAACTTGAACAGGCAAAAACAACTAGACAAATAAATAAAAACGAAAAAGACCAACATGGCCGTATTATTGAGACACAACTTAATATTATTATTGCAAACACCTTATTAAGCAGTGTTTAAGATTTCTAATTAATTAAAAAAATACAATAAACATTGAAGTTGGTGAAATTCGGTAAGCTTGTCTTGTTAAAAGGTTGGTTGTGACGAAACCACAATGGCTCCGCTCAGTCATGCGTTATTCCTCAGCGCTCGTTTCCGTCAACAATGTTACGTCTCACGCTTGACGCTGCATTCAACTTTACGGTACATAATACATTATTTTATTACCTAATTATCTATTAAAAAGTTGGTACTTCCTATGAAAAATCAATTCTTTTTGGAAGCCCTTTAAACACGTCCGGTATTCGTATCCATTAGAGGTTGTATCTTTTTTGTAGAGTAGTTTGACTATTTATGATTTACAGGGATGTTAGTATTTCATAGAATGGGTTTATGAAATACTAACATCCCTGTATTCAACAATCACATACTTGACAAAAAATTTAGTTCTTAGTCCCTCATCTAGATTACAAGAAAATAAACGACACGTATTTTTTCTTTTTTCACGTAATAAAAAAATAACGGCGATACATCGAGTTAAAATGTCGCATGATGTCACTAGCCAGCCCCCCTAGCCAAGTTACAAACGATTCGTATCTATTCTCTTACTACAATCGAGAACGCCTCAAATCCCTTTGTTTTGACCACGTGACGAATCACCTTTCGCTAAGTCACGTGGTCAAAACAAAGGGATTTGAGGCGTTCTCGATTGTAGAAAGAGAATAGATACGAATCGTTTGTAACTTGGCTTGGCTTGGCTTGGGGGCAGTACAGTTTACGCTAGCTAATGCGCTTAATCTGAGCAGTTTTCCATCAATTTGAAAAAGAATAAAATATGTATCGAAATTTTTCTTGTTACGAGTATCTATATGAGAGACTAAAAACGCAAAAATTTTGTCAAATAGCCCATAAGACAACGTAGTTTCAGGATTCCAAATGATAAATTTAAGTGTTTATAAAATGCAATTTTTCTTGGATGTCATTATATCTTCGACTTTAAATAAATTTTAAGCTAGCTGTTTGAGCGAACATCCTATAACATTAACTTCTGTAGAGCGTGATATAGGTAGATCCGTGTTTTGTACGATCACTGTATTTTCTACCCTACACTGTACTTATCTATTATTAAATTCAATTGTTAATTTTACTTACCTTTTTTTTACTTGTTAAGGATAAGTAATATGACAGTTTATAGGTAATAAGAAACCGCATACGAAAATCTGTTGTTTTGTGCTATGTAGATTCTAATATATACTAAAACAACTAGACATGTTTTGTAATTTTAAGGAAAAAGCATACTTTTTAATCAACTAAAACATTAGGTACCTAATCCAAAAATATGGCTGACAAAACCACTGAGTAATAGTCATCTTAGATGGAATGTCCTTTAACCATTAACTACCAACTGTTTGCTAAAAACGCTTTTTGCACAAATCTGGCATTGTGTCTGCTCCATTATCGGTAAAACTCTAAAGCACGTCGTAACTGTAAGTTATTGGGGTGGCACTTGCATCCTTGTGTCGTTGTCGATAGAGTTTATATTGTTGTGCGTAGTCCAAGACGTTTGCGTGGTTTACAGTGGTCAAGTTGTCATTAGGTCACGTATGGCAGAAGATGGCTTGCCGGCGGCCGGCTGATGGTGTGAAATGAGTGGTCGCCGGTGCTTTTGAACTCGCCGCCCGATACCGTTTTGTACGTCTTAGTTTTTGTGGCGCGCGTTTAGGATGCGACCTCTTTTTTGTAGCGTGTTTGTAATGCCGAGTGTGTGGGACTTGACACGTAGGTAACTATTGTTAATTCATTCCTGTTTGTTATTGTTGCATTCCTACTTTGTAATAAGCCATTTTGTGTCGAAAAGATACCTCGGCGTCCCGTGTTTTCTCATATTATTTGGTTTCCTTTGTATGGATAAAATAAGCTTGTCTTTTGACCGCTTGCTTTTTATTTTATAACGATCATTCATCACTTCAATCTTTATCGATGTCTTTGATATTATATTTACTTGCAATAGCCATGATACATGCACAATATTGTGTAGTTTCACTTGTGGCGATATTTTTTGTTCCGTCATTGTTTCTTCAACGATTGTTTATAATTGTTTCGTGATTAAAGTTCTCGGTACGGTAATAGCTGCATGTAAGGAAGTGGGTATCGATATCCATTAGACAAATGGTTGGTAACTTTATGTTAGTCACTAGTCAGCGATTTATTTAATGTTTGCACGCGAACTAATAAATGGTGTCTATCTATTAGTTGAAAGAAACATTTGCATAAATTTAAGTGCTGATCATTAGTAAATTGCGTGTAATTGTGTAAGTTATATTTCGTTTCTACAACAGTGATAAAGTGTAGATTTTATTAGTTTTTTACTGCAATTAATTAACGGATCTATAAACGTTCAATAACTAAATATGTTAACTACCGTTTCTGCTTTTTATAATTAGCGAACTCGGAGATGTTGATTGCTTTTTATTTTGATAACTACTGGATTGATAGAAGGATCGATTAGTCCGCCATCACTATTGATATCATCTAGGTTGTTTTACATACACACATACACTTGTTTTTGACTTGTTATAAAAACGGAGTTATTAGCTGTTATTTTCTCGCGTAAGCTGCAATCTGTTAATGGTGTCGGCTTGCTTAGATCTGCTCACGAGTGATGCCATAATGACGTGTTACCGAACTGACACTAGTTTTGCATACGAGTTTGGTTAATTTAGTGTGAAAATAACCTCATAGGTACCGCTTAGCTCTCAAACAACAAAAAGTTGGTAAAAAAAGCGAAAACACGCGGTCCTAAATATATGAGCTCGTCTACTTATGGCACTTTGATTATACCCCTGTGGGGAGCAGATGACGATTTGTTTAAAGTAGAATATAATTCAACGGTTATCTCACACATCCTGATATTAAGGATAGAGTTAAATGACAAAGAATTACCGCTGTGTACAGGATGGACAAAAACTAAATACAAGATTATTGAAATAACTCGTTTATGTCTTTTGTACTAAGTATATTTTCTGTTCGGTTTTCGTCCTTTAATGATGCTTGCATATTTAGTTACTGTATTTTAAATTGAAGTTTAGGATAAGTATTTATTTTCTGGTCTTAATGGTGAGGTCTGTCAGACTCTAACTGATGAAGAAGCCACCCCGGTTTTCCGGCTCAAACCTGCGAGGGGGTCGCGGGAACGAACGATTCTTCCGTAATCTCCGGCTGTGCCGACAACCTCTTAACATGTGAGATACTACTACTATACAAAAAGCTTAGGCAGTGCGGTACAGTAACATCTGTCACCCAAATAGGAAGAGTTCCAGATTTAGATCACGCATTTAGCTGTTGTTACAAAAATAATAATCTATTCATATATTTTTATTCTCTATTACCGATACATATTGCGCTAGGTAAACTATAACCGAAGAAATTAAGTGAGGCAATCAATAGGATGAAGTAGCCTGTACTTACTAGTCCAAGTACCTATCGTTAAAATAATCTCTTTCGCTTAGCCGTTACATACACAGATTTATTGAAATTTACATAATAGTAGGGTATGTTTCTACTTAGTTTACTTTTAATGCCAAACTTCATACTAAATTGGAAATTTAAAAAAAATCGATTATCTAAGGAATAGATGGTTGCTTTAAGCAGTTAATACTAGCTTGTATTCTTCTACAAGTTTTGCTGAACTGTATTTTCTATAATAAACCACTTAAAAGCGGCTGCACCTATATGGCTGCTAATTCTTTATTTCAGTATTTGTAACTGACAGGACAAGTTTCGGTCATTTGGATGGTAAGTTTGTTTAAAAATCAAAAAATGTTTGCATTCAATCCAATAACTATCATGTCATACTATCCATTATGTAGCATAAACAATTTATGTGTTTAGGTATGAGAAGCAAACAAGCTCTTGAAGAGGCAAGAAATCCAGTTCAAACTGAGTACATATTGACACAAAACACCTAATCCCCCTGTATGTCTACACAGGGCACCTCTAACAAATATTGACAAACGGACTAGAAACAGGTTGGTTGACAAACGGCGTGCGTCGGAGCCGGCTCGCACCCTGTCTTTATTTGCACATTACGCCTTCAGCGGCGCCCGCGCACCTCGGCCGCCTCGCCTCCACAAATTAGTTTCTAAGTAATCACTGATGATTGCGAGCATTACCGCAGGAACCCGCCACACATTTAGAGTTTCTATTACCAGGTACTTTTAATTTTATGCTAATTTTCTAATGGCCTGTACGGTGTTTATTTTCAGCCAAGGGGCAAAAGTGACATATAATTATTATTATGTGATGTAGGCTCGCTTGTGTGTTGCCTGGTTTATCGCGTAGTCTATACTGGCTTTGACTAAAGTGTCTTGTCGGACCAGGTATTAGCTAACTAAAAACCTGGGGCTAGTGTGAAAGGCTTTTGTAGTCTCCTTAGTGGGACCATTTACCTAGGTTGATTATGTATGTTCTATATTCTTTTTTTTCGAAGTCATCAGATTAGAATATGCAGATTCAACTTTTAGAAGGCGGATAGATTAGCAGTGCGTTAGTAGTCTTCATATTATTTACTTATTGTTGTTGACATTTGAATTCTTTATTTAATCAATTTGATTCTTTATTTAATCATTTTGACACTTCTTTTGTTGTTGACTTTTTAATTCTTTATTAGATCATTTTGACATTTATTTTGTACATATTTATATAAAAATTATAAATATTTACTTGTAAAGTAGGTATGATCTTGTATTTTTTTTATTTTATAATTGTGAATGCACGAACTATGTGGTTTATTTTTTCTTCTTCATTTATTTTCTTCTACTTTATTACATTGTTTCAACATTTTGTCTGGCAGTTTGAGGACTTAATGCGACCAACCCAAGTGTTCTTTCTTTGTTATTGTTCGTCAGAACGTGGAGCTCCTCGAGTTCTGAATTGAGCTCACGATTTTTTACAAATGCTTGCACTGACTGATTTTGTCCCATCATATCTGTGTGGTTCTTTCCTCAAAAAACCATTTCAGACACTAATCTGCATGGTTGATTTGACCAAAATAATGTCTGGACTTTAAGAGAGACTGTGACCTCTGATTTTTTTTCCGTATTTATTTCTCAGAGTAGTCAGATAGTGAAACGCCGACCTCACCTTCTAGTTAAAAAATGTCATGTAAATGTGTTTGTATGAACCTATATTTAGAAATAAATATTGTTATGTCATCTCGTTCATTATATTTTTCATCTCCTTGCCCGCTCCTTCAGAGCCTTCTTCTCCTTCAGAGAAAGCCTATAACGTATCCTTTCCGAGATGACGAATGATGGATTAAGGAGTATGTGAATGTTGTCATAGCAATTGTGAGGTGAATCAGAGGGAATTTACTAGTCATTGAACCAGTATTTTTAATCTTTTAATGAACCTTCAAGAAGAACCGTTAATATATCAAGAAATTGCGAGCCTGTCAAGGATGTATTAATAATAGTGTCTCAATCTGATATATTACAGTAAACATGACGCCATAACAATTTATCTGAACACTCGCATTATTTGCGTCTTGTATAGTGATTACTTCAATTACTTATCGTTGAGTTAATATATTTTAATGAGAGATGACTCCGATCATTGATCATGCTATTATTGACATTATCCTCTGCTTGCTGAGATCATGGAAGCATTATAAATTACTACTGCCTATGCAGAATAATGAGTGTGAACAAGTCAAAGTAACTAGCACCAACTTGTTCGTAAAGGACGACGGTTCACTATATAATTTAGCGCTTTTAATAGTAATCAACCGCATTATGCATGTTTAACTTGAGAGAAGTTGTATAGAAAATCGTACAATTTTTATTCAATAAGTAACTCCGTGGGTAAAAAAATGAATAAACAACATTAGCGGCAGCTTCTTTCTTTGTCATTCAGTGGAACCGATTTTGCATCATTACAAGCGACGTAAGATTGATTCCCACACAAAGGCGCTGTCAAGCTCGGCGGATGAATAAAACGCAAAACGCGGGCTCTCATTGTTGTTATAACAAAATGAAGTCTTAATGAGTAGGAGTGCGACCGCGGAGCCGCCTCAATGCGAACAAAATGTCGCACGATTGAATTAAAATTACTTCAATATTGTGGCTTTAAAATGTTGACATTTGACAAGCGTTGCTGACGCCTGTCGTCGTTGACGAGCAGCGCAGAGGCGCGGGCGCAGTGGCCGCGAGTTCCGTCGACATGCGTAATGATTGTTATCAAAATTAGAATGTGCATTTATTACGCACTTATACGACTATTTATAGACGGTTTTAGTGAGATTTATCATTATTGACATAACGCTTCGCTGTTCTAAATATAAGATTTTAATAACAAAACGTGGAGCTCCCACATTTTTCTTTCAACTATAATTTATAATGACTACATTTCAAACTTTTATTTGTATATCCTCGTTTCTTGCTTACATTAACTAAGACTTGCCTGTTAAATCGATGTCACAGTACTTATTTATTTCGCCTAGACCCATAATACAGTTCTTGATTTATTCTGTTAAAAATAAATTGTGTCCAACATTAAATTAAGAGATCGCGCTTGAGACAGGAGAAGAACATCTAATTGCATAAATTCGCGGTAAATTTTGCGCAACAAAAAACTGGTATTCAAATTACTAGAGATTATGTTTAGTTTAGTTAGATTAAAAAACGGCTATTATTATGGACGGGAATCAAGTTTTTGTCTGTTCTATGTAAATTAGTGGTAGCTCCGGTAGCAATCTAACTTTTGAATATTAGCTTGGTCTCCTCGTAAACTAAAGAATCGTTATATAGGTTTAACTACGCACATATACGTAAACTGTTTTGACCGCTGTTTGTTTGTTATTTAACAGACTTTACAATTATACACAATGGTATGTTTCTATGTACATTTACTAGGTACGTTGCGACAAAAATCACGTACATCGACACATAATAAATATGTACATAGTATTTTGTACATTTCATTGTCAAGCTATTTGCTTAGTACTTATTTTAACAATCCTAACGCGAGTGACCGTGTCCAACCATCCATACAGTTTTGCTTATGTTTTTAACACATAAGTACTTGTAAAAACTGTAGGTATGTAGATACCTATTTTGTGTAATGTACATATTTTATTTACCTCCATAGTCTTGGGCATAATCGCAGATATTTTCTTACTTGAAATGGAGTGCGAACCATGGCGTTGGGTAATAGACAATGACATTCACGTAAGTGTCAGATTACCATTAGCTATTGCACGGGAATCGGTATAACTATGGTTACATGTAAAAACTTCCTTATTAATAAACGTGGAATCAAGTTATGCCAAAATCCTTCAAAAATACAAATGAAAAGCTGGAGTGAATTTAATCTACATTTAGGTTAAAAGTATAACAAGTTGAACAGTTTGAAAATGTAACGAAAGGAAAGTCGACCGTGAAAGAAAAAACGATTTAAAGCTTTTGTTTCAAAAGGGACCTTTATTTTAATGTTAAACACTGAGGAATTATGTGAAAGTGAACCTATCATATGCCGTGCGTTACTTATATGCATTATAAATATTATAAACATGGTTGCCTTATCGAACAACGTAGATCGACAATCGATGCACGATTTTGACATATGATATAGGTTACTTCTGCAACGACGTGAACCGATAAGTTCAAGTATCATTTCATCAGAATATCAAATTAAATGTCAATATATTTATGTCTAGCTCGATTTAAAATTAATGTGGTTTATAATTTAGAGTCGGCAATAAATATTAATTTCGGGGTTATGTAAATAGGTAGCTGATATACATAATTATACAGACATCGTGAAGGCTTGTGTAATAAAACAAATATACCTTTAATCCCAACAGGTTGTCCGCGAAGGGCGTCAGGTTCTTTGATTCTGAGCATCTGTTGGTGTTTCTCGTAAACTAAGTCAACAGTTTGAAGATGCCTCTACTATTCCTTTACTTTTCCTTTGCCTACGATTTGATGTGTACTGGTACGCACACAACTTTTTATTCCTAATATAACATAACATCACGCCTGGGATTACAGGGAAAGAGTTAAGCCGAATTTCCTCATTTCACCAATTACGTTTAAGTCCCATGTAATAGAGGGCGAGCCTATTGCCATCAATCGGGCACAAATACAGACTTAGGGCTGCTGCTGAAAAATTCCAGATGGAAAAACTCAATAAACTTTGCCTGACTCGGAGATCGAACCTGGAACCTAATGATCAGCAGTAGCGGGCGACCACTAAACCGATGAGGCTGTCTTTTTATTATTCCTCAGATCTTTAAAAGAGCCGTAGCCCTATGTAGAAGACCTTTGTAGCACTTCTTAAAATTACGTCTGTCGGCACGTGAAACAACCTCATTCACTCACTTTTATACTTTACCCATATAACGATGAACATTATAAAACATTCCATATTATCTCCCACATCCACAACAAATATGCGAGTTCTACACAAAAGTAACAAAAGGCCAAGTCTACAAAGGTATAAACAAGTTCGATAGGCAGTTTGAAACTGTTTAAGCAATCTTCGTGTCTGGTCGTAAGGGACAAGGCACATCATATTTCCCTGCGTTATCGAGCCGCGCCGGTAAAAACTCGCGATGTGAAGAAACGTGTGTAGTTAGCGGCGGACTTTTGTCTTGTTTGTTATTAACAACAATGAGCTGGATGAACGCGCATGGCTGGAAGAAAGTACGGGATGAAAATTGTTGTGATGTGTACATTTTGTTAAGAAAAAGCGTGATGGGGGTGGGTCGCTGCCTTATGATAAAAGGTTTCAGCGGATAAAGTGCGCTTTGTTTTGGAATCACTTGTTTTGGGAGCTAAGTTAATACAGCAATCTAGCCGGTCATCATCATCATCCGCAGGCCTACTTTATCCACTGCTGGGTTTAAACCTCTTTGCTGGTGACAAGCTCCATGTCTTCCAGCCTCATCCAGGATTTCACGTAATGGTAACAATCTCGTTAATTTGGAAAATTGATTTTATTGCCCTTTTTCACGACACTTCAAAAAAACATGAAGACACATGCAGTGGTAAATTTCTCTGAGCCATACCAGGCCTCGTATCGTTCGGGCCGTGTTGCTGGAGTGATTAGCTGCGCACAGCCCTGTAATCACGCCTCTGCTGCCCGTGCGTCTGCGCCGACCCGGGCCCCCGCCCCTCCACCCGCGCGCACCCCCCAGCTCGACCTGCTCACACCCCGCACCGCCCCGGGGCGAATATCTCCAGAGCAAACAGAAAAAAACAGAAACACAAGGTTCGGTTCGGCGTGCGTACACTGTTAACGACCCGACCTGTTTTCGATGCCGTGTGGGAAGATTTAGCGAATTTGAATTTCGATTGCCCGAGTCGGGTCCAATGGTCCATCCATCACGAGAATTGATGGATTCGGGGCCAAAAAGACGCGAAAAACTTTATGAGATGAAAGCGGGCTATTTCGTGATCGATATTTGTAAGCGAAGCTATTACGATCAGCTATTGCTCTTCCTTGGGCTTGTTTATTTTTGTTTTGTCAAGTTAATGAGAACCGAACGGTAAGGTGTTAAGTCAGTTTTCTAATTTGCTCACATTGGCTTTGTTTATGTGTACAGGGCTGTGGCTGCATGAATGATTATGATATTTGTTAGCCCTTTTTTACTTAATAATCTCGTAAGTTCCAATGATTATCTTAAAGGACAGTTATGTCGTTATGTATCGACTTCAAGTCTGAAAATGCTAACATTTGGACATCACTATCGTAAATACAGAAACTAACTATGCTAGGCACTGTATTGAGATGCCTTAATTTAGCATTTCTAATTTGACTGATCGGGTGTCACTTTACGTGCGTATACGAGTATGCCCCGTAAGTACTTAAAAAGGCGGCACTTTAAATTCAAGCTGATAGTTATATCACAGAATTACCTACTATATCTACGTTGAAATACGCAAAGTACATTGTAATGTATACAGTGACACAGGTGAGTCGGTGCCTCCCCGTCTGGTCTCCTCCGCCGCCATGTCTGCCGACCCCGCAGTCCCGCATACTTTTTATTACCCCTCGCCGCGCAAGCGCAGATATCAAAGTGATTTGCCATGAAGTTACACAACGAAGCCGGCTGTGTTGTTTTATTGAGAACTCAGCGAGCCTCCATGCTGTCTATTGAATTGAAAGTACTTAAACATCCTGGTTTATTCCCGATAAAAAGATTTCTTTAACCTTAAAAATTCTTTAAATGTTACGCAGCAAATGTATGGTAAGTAAATACAATTTAATAGAAATATTAATACTTCCAAGGTTTAGAACAAACTTGGTTGGTTGTTTTTTTTAAATAAAGAGCAATTTGGACATGTAAGCTAACCTATCAAAATCTATTTATGAATTAATCCATTAACAGCCACTTTTGATGGTAACTATTTAAAAACGCCTTTGTATGTATGCGGTGTGTAATGAATAGCCCTAAAAAATATGACATACAATCTTTAAAATACAACATTTGTATGATTTACTAATGATACAATACTTTTGTATAATCTATTCCATTTTGTTGTGCGCCGAAACGATGACGCAACAGTCTTTGTAAGATTGGGGGTGGCGTCAAAAATAAGCGGACAAGGGATCACACGTAATATTGGTTACCTGTCCGATTGCTATTGATGATTGTAGGTAATTCTGTTAATGTATTATAGAAAATGGTTTGTCAGTTTTTATGGTTTAATTCGAATGTTCTTCAAATAAATCAGGTTCACTGTTTCGTCCGTACCTCAAAAAAGAAAGATTTATTTGGCTTTTTGTAATTAAACTAATGTTTTAGTGCCTTTACATAAGTGTTAATACAGGAGACGTGTGCAGACTGCGGCGTAGTTAGGTACCATCACGCACGTCTAAGCAGCGTGTTCTATGCAGCGTATCGTAGCGACTACGCTACGCCTACGCGAAGTCGGAGTCAACATTCGTAATTCACTTAGAGCGATGATGATTCATCTGTTTCGATACTGATATTTTTATGCGTGGGGGACTTTTCCACGACAAAATTGTTCAGGACGGAGGAAAAATATATAAAAAATGTAACAACAAAATTATGTAACATGTTAATATCGGGTAGCTATTAGAAAATAAAAAGCTACTTTACTTCAAGACGTATTGTTATACGTACCTACATTATTTTACAACTCAAGCATCACGTCTATAAAGCAAAGTAAAGTAAACATTCTAGTATCACACCTAGGTACTATTAATTTACATAGAAAATAAAAATACTTACAGTCTTCAAGAAATATATTCAAAGTACATACTTCTAACATCAGTGGCTAAGGCTGCGCTATGCTTGAAGTCGTGAACAAATCGTTTTACATGCAAAGTAATCTGTCCCTGAACATAAATTGTGTGTTATGCTCGTAAGTTGTTGAGAATGTCAGCTTATTGTCAATATCATAACATTCAAAATACTAGTCACTCTTAGACGGTTGCCGGTTTATTAGCTTTGTATGATATTTATTTTATTCAAGAGACCTTGTTCATCAGCGGTCTAATATCCACTTAATTAAGCAATTCCATAGAGACGTCCGAGTATTTACATATTCATGATAGCTTTTGCCCGCGGCTTCGCCCGCGTGGATGTCGAACTTCCGTCCCCTATGTTTTCCCTATAAGGGTTGAATTTTCAAAAATCGTTTTTTATGGAAGACTTACTCTTCACTAAGAACACCCCTTCAAGTTTCATGTCTCTAATACCAGCGGTTGGGGATGTGCGTTGATATATAAACGTAATAATTTTAGCATAATACTTCCGGATAGACTACTTTCAAAGTTGATCCTTACGATATGTATGCATAAAGATTTCTGGAACTACTGACCCGGAAAAGAGCGCCGTACAACTGACCATGTGTAAAACAACTGATACTAAGATCAACCTGCCCAGGCGTATTGATTACCTACAACCGTACCAAGTTTGGTTAAAATCCCTATAATAGTTTTTGAACTATTCTAACTATACAAAACATTCACTAATTGCATTTTTGGCATCAGTATCGATCACCAATCATCCTCCAATATTAATTTTGAATAGATATTCAATGTGCATAATTATCTTCGTAGTGTGTGATAGTCCATTGAATTGTATGGCGAGCTATATTGTATCTTAAGATTAAATATTATAATATCTTAGCCGTGTGCAGCGCCCTTTGGTGAACTCCACTGCGGGTGACGTAACCTACGACAAACTTATTATTTGCGGTTGGTACAGTAGTCGGGTCTAGGGATCGAACCGCAAAATTAAGTTTGTTTTTTATTGTATATACTTTTCCGGGATAAAAAGTACCCAGTGTGGTGCCCAGGATATCAAAGAATAAGTACACCAAGTTTCATCGTAATCGAACCGGTAGTTTTTGCGTGATACCTGAACATACAGACAGACAGACAGACAGACAGACAGACAGACAAAAATTTTTTTAATCATTTTTTTGGGTTCGGTGTCAGTCTAGTAACACCCCCTGCTATTTATTTTTTTGATATTTTCAATGTACAGAAATTTTATTTCTACAGATTTATTATATGTATTATTATATGTATAGAATAGATGATGGAGGCTCCTCTTATAAAATATTGCTCTTTATGACAAATTTTAATGTAGGTTACGTTGTAGACTGTTACTTATATGATCAGGCAAACGTGGATATGTTTGTCTTCGTAACTATGAAACTTATACCTAATGCAAAACACACGGACATAATATATAAAAAAGTATAAAAGTTTTGATTACGTTATTTAAGTAGTGTGGTTGTCATTTTTCTGTCTTATTTAATGATCTTGAAGCTATAAACGATAATAACGACTAATGAAAAATAATAAAAGATTGTCGTGTCGAGAACCGCTGCTACTAAACTATACCGGACTCGTCTCACAGACAGATTTTTAATAATGACTGCGACTGCGTTTGGTCAACAACATAAATCATATTATATGTCGAAGTATTTTTATTACTTCTTAGGTGTTATCAAATCTAATATATTAACGTGGAGGTGATATAACGCACCTAAACATCGCGTTGCGCAATTTCAACTTGATCTCGTATTTACTAGCAATTTTAATTAATATCCGGATCGTAAAACCAATGCAAATGAAGGGTAGACTATAAGAATTTGAATACATAAAAAGCTACTGTATTTATTTAAATTTTTAATTTAATAAGTTTCTATCAGCTTTAAGCTTCTGTAATGTAATTATAGGTGTCTGTTTACGTTTCATATTTTCACAGCAGGCAGTCCAGTAGAGGCTCGTACTATAGTAGTAGTGATGCGTGTGACGACCGCGTGTCCGTTTTATGACGACACATCTGCCACATTTCATGCTCACCTTTCCAATTTTCCATCGGCACTTTCGTATGCCGCTATAAAACTTTATGTTTTCAAAAAGAGCGCTATTCACCACTGAATCCATATACTCTGACATTGGTCATGCCGTCTGTCCATGTTTAAGTATTTGCACGTGCAAAACTGTACTCGAAATAGGTACTTCAGCAAGTATGTTTTGGGGCGATAACTGCTTGCAGAGCGGGTGCCGTCGCAGTGAGAATACGCAGGTGGCGTACGCGCCGCTTCGCGACAAGCGACGGCCCTGTGTGTCACGCATGTACTCGTAACGAAGCGTTCAACAATTCTTTAGAGCTGGTTATTAAAATATTTGTTGTTCCGATGTTATTTATTTGTATATGTGGAGAGGCTTTGTGGCTCGCCGACAGACGTTCTCTGTGATGTAGGTGGTTCGCCGGACCCCGTATGGCTGCCATTGTTGACGACTGTGACCAATTCTTGTGTGTGAGATAATAACATCGCAAAACTCCCTTTATTTTTATTTAAAGAATGTAATTTTAGATTTTTTAAATAAAACGATCTGACTCCGCAGTCTTCTGACAGTAGCACTTTGCTC
Organism: Euplexia lucipara; assembly: GCA_921972225.1. Lineage (NCBI taxonomy): Eukaryota > Metazoa > Arthropoda > Insecta > Lepidoptera > Noctuidae > Euplexia > Euplexia lucipara. Next base: position 7,982,814 of record OV179143.1, on the reverse strand, counting down.
TGTTTGCAGCTTAGATGTCAGTAGAGGTGTTTATAATTAAAAACTAATAACTGATTGATCAATCGTGTAATGTATGAACCTTCGTACAAAGTTAATGGTAATAGAGATTGGTTCTCATTTATAGACACTTGAATACGTATGTACTCGTCTCTACCAGATGTGAGAGTCGAAATAATCAATTAAAAGGAATCGATTACGTGGGCCTGAAGCAGACGCGTCGGCTTCTGCGCTAACTCCTCGCCGCATAGAACGAATCGACTCAATTATTACTAACCCGAGGATGAAAATTAAATTGGACCTCGGCTTGATGCGCTCAAACGATGAGACTGTTAAAACATTATGAGCCATACAATTTTTATCTCCCTCTTGGATCTTTAAACAGAGAGGTGCGCGGAGCCCGCAGACGCTCCGGCGCAGCACGAGTGGGATGCAGCGACGCGCGCGACTGAAACGCAGCACCGACCGGCCGGCAGAGGTCGAATATAAATGTGGAATGTTTATGGTTCTACCGTTTTATTTTATTCCTGGGCCGGCAAAGCATTAAATATTGTTTCAATTGAAAGCGGGCAGATCAGACGGTAGTGTCTAATGAAGAATAGATTAATAAAACCCGACAGTTGATTGAGTTCGATTCGCAATCGCGCCGATGCTGCATCAACAGATCGTATCTCGAGCGCGTACATACTACTTGTGTTACGACTGTTGATACAAATCTAACTAATTGATGTGACGTAGACGTAGGCCGCCTATCTGCGCATCCGCACTGGCTGATCACGCCGGCACTAGAGTGGTCGAGGCAGACTAGAGTACTCGTGGTGGAGCGAGCGACCGCCCGCGCACAATGGCTTTGTCGCCACCGCTGGTCTTTGATCGCTCGGTGCGGCATAGCGTGCCAGCGCGGCGTATTGTCGCGCGATTAGTCGCGGCGCCGCGGCCGCCACATTTGTGTGTCGCGAGTGTTGTGACACTGGCACAGAGCATCACAAGCGCCGACACAGACGCCGACTGTTTGCATTGTACTACGTGCCGTGACATATCGTTTGTCGGACGGCCGCCGACGATGCTGAGCCATGACTTACGATGTTTTATGGAGTTGAGCTTTGTTGCCATTGAATGAGTTGGATGTTAAGGAGGGTCGCGTTAACAATTACACAACACCTAGGCATTACCTACGACTATTGTTCGTGCGGTTTATGTAAGGATGGGCTGAAATGACACTTCTAAGTAGACGCGTGATGTTGCAATACTTACAGAAAGCTAAACTCATTAAGTTGAGGCTTTACAAACGTCTTAATAGTTCCTGCTGAGCTAAGCTATATTAGAGCTTAATAATCAGAAATTACCCAATAGCAATAGGTTGCTCACGAATCAGCAAAAGTAGGTAAACAACTGGTTATTCAAAGATTTATATTTTTACCGTTACAATATGTTATTTAAAAAAAAACTATTGTTATTCCTATACACAGAAATCCTTTTCTCATACCGAGAAGGCGTGATCTTTTATAATTATTTTTATTTGCTCAAGTCGGATTGTTGTATTGTACCTTATATTGTAAGCAAAACATTATTTTGTGGTTTTAGAAGTTCTTTCACTTTTGACTTAATCTGTTACAAACGAATAAAATATACGAAATACAAATAAAATGCAAATTATAACGCAATACAATGCGTAGTCTTAGTGCTACGCCGCTCGTAGACAATGGCTACGAACGCATTATTCGCTCGCTACGGCTTTTTCGTTTTCTGCTACGAGTTCTAATTGAATTATGTGTATTTTGCTACGTAGCATTTTACTATATTGCAGGGATTTTTAATGTTAGGGATTGACAGTTCACTTTACTAATGAGATTTAGCTAGAGGTGATATTGATAGAATCATAAACAAATCACGTACATTTTACAGAGATAAAAATATTTGTGACCCATTAATACAAGGTTTGCCTATTTCATGTTAAATCGAATATTCGTTTAGCAATTTTTAAAATATTGCCAGTTTCTTTCTCTTGATCAAATATTATTATCAGCCTAAGTAGATGCAGTTGAATTATATATTTCACATAAGAATACAAGCTATCTAAATTTCACAACCCAGTTACTGGGTTACAAGATACCTTTTTGGTAAGATTGAATGTTAAACGCAGGCCGTACCCGTAACGACGAACGAGAAATTACAGTTGGGTCTGACAGTTAGCCTAACATGGTTTCAGAGGCAAGGAGAGGTCTCACTGCGTTATGGATGGTCACCCATCCACCTTGGCAAGCAAGAGTAACTTAATCTTTTATAGACCCTTAGCCATAAGCCTATCTGTTATTTAATCTATTATATTTGTCGTGGCGAACGATATTCAGAAATAAGAAGTTGTGAAGTTGATTACATTAGTACAGAGTCTGTGGTAAACGCCGTGACGTCAGCTGTCATTTGCAAATGGCGCGAGCGATGCCACGTGGATGGAGTCGTATTGGGAAGTGGAAGCTAAGCAGAGCTCAGTTGGATTTGAGACACCAACGAAGACACTAGTCCAGTGCGAAACTGTCTGTTTACCTATCTGAGTTTTGTTTTGTGATTACTTTTATAAAAGTGCTGGTGCTGGTTACTACTGCAATGAAGATTATTAATCAACGTTATGTACCAACCTGGTACCACGAAACCCCTGATGTCGGCCCATACCGCTCAGCCATCGCTAACGCCGTCATATTTATAACTCAAAATTATAATAATTGATTATATATTTTGTTTTCGACGTTCAAAGGCGCCTTATAGGGGCCTAATTGAAATAAATGGTTTGACTTTGACTTTGTTTATTCAACTTGTGTCAGCCAAAGATAAGTCTTCCATGTATGAAATAAATAAATAACGATGACTTAACCCAGGAAAGGACCATACAAAACGATCATTAGTTTACAGTCGTTTATGGTTGTAATACCGGATATGTTCTACAACACTTTCCCACACGAATGAACTAATGTTGCTTAGTTTTTATATTGAATTAATTAATTATATTTAAGTAGGTTAACGTTGCGTTTCTTAATTAGATTAATTAAGAGTCGTTACTGCCTCATTGGTTGCGATTGCCAGTTCCCTTGAAGAGAGAGGTTGTGGGTTCGATTGCTAAATTCACACCACACCAAGTAGGTGAGCTAGTTATTCATGATCTCGAAATTTCGATTTTTTTTAATGTTCATTATTTGTATTAAAAATAAATAATCTTGTAAAGCAAGGCTTTCTCTCCCTACCCTTTTGCTGTGCCCTGTTAGGGTCCATAATGATCACATTAATAAAGTTAATATCAAAGAATACAAATGGAAAGCAATAGAGATATTCAGTACCACACCGCACCACAGCACATCTACACCCACATGTACACCTCACACATCCCACACCACACCGCATGCACACACAATATAGTAATTTAATAAGCAAACTTAAGCTTGCACATCTTTGTCTTCTTTGTTCTCTCCAGAAGCTTTTTAAAACACTTTAAACTGCTTGAGCTACTTTCGTTACCCGTCAGCCCGGTTTGCTGGACCACCTTAAACCCCAAGAGGACACCGGCGTCCGCGCTGTCATTGTCTTTCTATTGTCTCTAATTGACACGATTGAAAGGTAGTCAAAAGTTCATTCATTTGTCAGAAACATGAGTTTGCACACATAGAAAACGCAAGACGTTTAGTACATTGAATAAAGGATATGGGAATAGAATATGGGTATGTAAAAAGGTGTAGAAAGGTTACTTAAACAACATTCGATCTTTAAAAACGGTACCCTAACGCACGCACGCGTCCGTTGGGGCGCGACGCGTCGCTCACTGAGGTGAAGTGTGGCTAGTTAGCCACATTTTAACGTGTCACTTGCTGAGCGTGTCAAATTAAAACATATGTATGTGTTTAAAAATAATAGATAGAACATAGGGGCAAAGGGTTTATTTATTAAAAGTTTAAATTTAAAGTATCTAAGAGTTTATTTGTTTTAATAGCTATTTGTTAATCACAAAAATACATAAGACAGTCCCCCAAACTGCCCCACCCTTCGCCACTTCCTAGTGTTTTTGCTGGGAAGAAGAAGTGGCGGAACAAACTCCCCAGCAACACGTCTGTCTGATTCGTTTGAAGAACTTGAATCTATACAATGAAATGCTTAATACATAGCATTTAGGTTTATCAATAAATACATTAGGAACTTAGGGAATATTTCCTAAATACACACATTTATATAATTATATAGTGTACCATAATTTACACATAACACATAATATAATACACATAAAAATAACAGTGACTTAACTTAGGTCCGTTCGGTGTGACTGCTCAGGAAGGAATCGGCCGAAAATGGCGGAGCGTCGGCTTTTATAGCCGATGGTAAACAAGAAGTGACGTCTTATCGTACCATTACATTGCAGTTTGTTACTTTTTGTATTTCTATCATGAAACTATGATTAAATTACATAAAAATACAGTAATATGTTGAAGTTAATTAATTCAGTTACATATTTGGTCTTACAATGGCATAATTAGCAAATAAGTCACATTATTTTCACAAATACCCGATAAGTTTGACATTACACAAAACAACGATGAAAGACTAGCATTTCGTAATAATATTGATAAACTTTTGATGAGAAACTGTGGAATGTTGTGAATCACATGTAAACAAGGTTATAAATTACCATGGGAGGTTTATATTTGTGCTCCATTAAAGAAACGGACTTGAATTTCTATCACGGCCATACTGACCTGTACTTCGCTCTCGAAGTACAATAACAAAAGAAATATAATCATATCAATTCTCTGCCTTGCATTAACCGCAAGTTGATATTAGAATCATATCGATTCTCTACCTTGCATTAACCGCAAGTTGATAATAGAATCATATCAATTCTCTGCCTTGCATTAACCGCAAGTTGATAATAGAATCATATCAATTCTCTGCCTTGCATTAACCGCAAGTTGATAATAGAATCATATCAATTCTCTGCCTTGCATTAACCGCAAGTTGATAATAGAATCATATCAATTCTCTGCCTTGCATTAACCGCAAGTTGATATTAGAATCATATCGATTCTCTACCTTGCATTAACCGCAAGTTGATAATAGAATCATATCAATTCTCTGCCTTGCATTAACCGCAAGTTGATAATAGAATCATATCAATTCTCTGCCTTGCATTAACCGCAAGTTGATAATAGAATCATATCAATTCTCTGCCTTGCATTAACCGCAAGTTGATAATAGAATCATATCAATTCTCTGCCTTGCATTAACCGCAAGTTGATATTAGAATCATATCGATTCTCTGCCTTGCAATAACCGCAAGTTGATATTAGGATCATATCGATTCACTGCCTTGCATTAACCGCAAGTTGAAAATAATATAGACTCTGGCCTAGACATGTTATACCTATCATCTGCTGCACATGACTTACAGTATTACATCAGGGCAGGTCTTCAGCAGTTTTAATTATATAGCTTCTGGCCTAGACATATTAGTCCTATCACCCGCTGCAAGTGAATTTCAAACCACTATCAGGGCAGAGACCGTCCAGCGGATATGTTATTGTAATAAGCTTTTGTCTTAGATTCAGACACTGACTTATAATTGAACACAATTTATAAACAATGAAGGTTTATGAAAATGATCATTATACAATTATTCTCAAGTATACATCACATTACTTATTCTTCTATCACAAGAAGACGGTTATCAAAACAATCATCAAAAGAATAACATAAACAATGAAATAACAAAGAAATTACAATCTATCATGGCTATTCGGCTCCAGCATCATTGATGCTGACATTGGTCTTGTCATCATTATCATCATCATTATAATCATTATCTTGGACTTCGTCAAGCCGAGCCTGTATTGGAGGTATATTTCCGTTACAACCAATTAATAACCTTGTTGGTGCAAAACCTGTTATTTTTTTGTATTGTAGTATTTAGAGACAGTTGTATTTTCCACAAAACGTTTGGCCATTCTGAAGAATCACTAACAGTACTGTTTAACATATTAATTTATAGTACCTACTGTTTACACAACTGTTAAACATTGCCATCCTAATATTAGTATCGGATATACCTCCAATACCTCCACAAACAAGCTTGACCAGCTGTCCTTCATAAAAAGTTACTTAAGTACATAATAACTTTCTGGGTCCCAGGTCTCAAATCATAAAAGAGCAGAGCCCTTATGGGCTTTACCTGCTCTGCTGACAGTAGTACTGCCGCCCCATATAGGTCTTCGGCTATGATGTTGTACCAGCTCTGCACACAATTGTCCTTGTTTTTCTGGATCCAACGGCGGCAACTCCACATCTTCATTGCGGTTACCAGCTATAGCATCACAGATGGCTTTCAGGAGGTTTTCCAACGCAGCAGGATCCATCTTCAAAATATATATATTTTTTTAATTAATAAAAATGTAGGAATATAACACTTAACACAGGTTCCGACCCCGCTTCTGATGTCAAATTAAAACATATGTATGTGTTTAAAAATAATAGATAGAACATAGGGGCAAAGGGTTTATTTATTAAAAGTTTAAATTTAAAGTATCTAAGAGTTTATTTGTTTTAATAGCTATTTGTTAATCACAAAAATACATAAGACAGTCCCCCAAACTGCCCCACCCTTCGCCACTTCCTAGTGTTTTTGCTGGGAAGAAGAAGTGGCGGAACAAACTCCCCAGCAACACGTCTGTCTGATTCGTTTGAAGAACTTGAATCTATACAATGAAATGCTTAATACATAGCATTTAGGTTTATCAATAAATACATTAGGAACTTAGGGAATATTTCCTAAATACACACATTTATATAATTATATAGTGTACCATAATTTACACATAACACATAATATAATACACATAAAAATAACAGTGACTTAACTTAGGTCCGTTCGGTGTGACTGCTCAGGAAGGAATCGGCCGAAAATGGCGGAGCGTCGGCTTTTATAGCCGATGGTAAACAAGAAGTGACGTCTTATCGTACCATTACATTGCAGTTTGTTACTTTTTGTATTTCTATCATGAAACTATGATTAAATTACATAAAAATACAGTAATATGTTGAAGTTAATTAATTCAGTTACATATTTGGTCTTACAATGGCATAATTAGCAAATAAGTCACATTATTTTCACAAATACCCGATAAGTTTGACATTACACAAAACAACGATGAAAGACTAGCATTTCGTAATAATATTGATAAACTTTTGATGAGAAACTGTGGAATGTTGTGAATCACATGTAAACAAGGTTATAAATTACCATGGGAGGTTTATATTTGTGCTCCATTAAAGAAACGGACTTGAATTTCTATCAAGCGCGTATAACATATCTACACCTTTTTACTTAAAATACCATTGCAATTAACCGCTTCCGCGCTGTCACCTGGAGTGAAAGACGATCTTGCTAGATAATGACTGTCTAATATTAAAAAAAAAACTTTTTTTATTCACCAAATCAAAATAAAAGCCTTGCACAATTCAAGTAGGTTACAAATAAGTATTAGAGATGTTAAAGTTTTCGTTTGTCATGTATTGGTACTTATTATGGTTGTTAAACACGGAACAGAGTCACTCTGGTCCCCGTATAAACTGTATTACGGTGGAACAGTTTCCTCGTTCTCTAATTTACGTAAGGTAGCAGACTTGTGACAAAAATAATTACTAAATCAGGTTAATTAGATAGATAATGGTAATATGATTAATTAATAACAAATTAAAGTACCACATACGTTAAGCTAGGGTAGGCAAACATAAAATAATGAAATTGATTTTTTGTAAGATGTAGGTAGATGTAAAAGTTGACATAGTATACGCAAAATATTTAGATGCTTACACTTTATTCTTTGTTCGCTGTTTATAAAAGCAGTATTTAATTAAATTAAATGTATTTTATGTAGTAAATTTCTTATGTTGGTTATCATTACAAAACTTAATTATTGTGTTACCCACACTGAAAATTATATAAAACAGACTAAAACCAGCTAAGAGCGAGTCTTCCTAAGAAGTTATTGTTAATTGTATAATAACTTAATATTTTCAGTTCCGGTACGGGCCGTTCCAGCAATTTTCACGCGGCCTTTGGTACTATAGTATAGGTTAGGTAGACTAGGTAATCGGTTTACCGGTTGTTTATTTGTTATTGTGTTTTACTTTCATGTTATTGTTTACCTTTTGCTCGTACCAACTCTGCATCACTTTAAGGTAGACTGGTAGAAAATATCTTGTTTTATTTGTGTAATTTTTAACTTGTGCACAACGTTTTACAACAATGGGCAAATAGTTATTTGTGCAACAAGAGAGCAAAGTCATTTTTAGCAGTGGGTGCTGATTGTGAATCCTTAGTGTGGCGAGGGATTCAAAGGCACGAGATGCAAAAAACTTTGCTCTCGTGTCACACACATATCATTTTTGACTTCAGCAGCGAGAACACTTTTTGAAACTAGAAATAAATATTTACAGGTTATATATCAGTTTTATTTGCAGTAAATACTTATTTTCGTTTAAATACCACAATAAGTTAATAATTCAATAATTACATTAAAAGACAATTATGTTTCTGCAAAATTTCTTAAGTTAGTTTGAAAATCCGAACGTGTTTGTCTTTGAGGTCGAATTCAAAATCGGAACTTCGAAAGGGCTGGTCTTAATCTCTCTCTCTTTCTAATGGCGGGAAAGAGATAGAGTGTGAATGTTTCAAATTGTTTGATTAGCCCAAAGCTGGATAAGATACTTATTCGCGGCTTTCTGAAAAAAAAATTAAAAAGTTACTTTGTTTCACTCAGTGAGCAAAATGCGATTTAGCTCCCTGATTTCAGGCAGCAAAACCTACATGTTTGAGCTACTGAATTGAAAAATAATATACTCACAATTAACATGGAACAGAGCACCTAGCATACTATTTCTCACAGAACACCAGCTATAAATACCTACATTTTACAAATACATAATATTCAGGGAAGGCGTTGGGCACATACTAAATCGTCCCCACTAGGAACATTTGTCGAGCGACATGTGTCCCCGGAGACATCGGGCTATGTCGCCCTACATCGCCCCACGTCGCCCGATGTCTTGTCTCCGTCCACATCAGTTCAGTCTACTCTTCATCGACTTTGGGACAAGGAAGGAAGAAGGTTAGGTTAGGTTGCACGAATGGGACATGGAACCATTTGAATTGTGAGGATAAACCGTTACTTTCACCAAGTAACATAATTACTACATTAAAATGTCAATAGTACACAGGCCAGAACCTCGATTTACTCCAAACTATCAAGTTTTCAAAATTAACCTTTTTCAATTTGTAATAAAGTTGAAAAACTATTAAAGAAATGTGACATATTCTGTCTGTACAAAGGCGCGCTTTGTTTAATAGTACTATTTTGCGTTCAGATACTGCATTATTGGAGTGGCATGTCGTGAAAACAGCTAATTCATGTAGTTTAGTAACCTACGATGTCTCTAATACTCTTACGTCTGCGGTATATACTCTTTAATGTTATAATTTTTTTTTTTTTTTAAATAAAAGTAATGGTCATCGTTAATTACTATTAGAGGCAGGGCTGTCAAAACAACAATGGCAGCGTCGTACCGGTATGAAGGCCGGAGCTCAAACGAAGTATTAACATTCTTTTAAGTTTTCAGGGAGATCTACACTTAGTTCAACTGTATCAATACGCGTGTTGACAAAATATGAGTATCAAAATATATTTAGTCCATCAGTTAGATTATAAAAAAGACATTACACACATTACATTTACACAAGTATTTTTTTTTCAATTTCCAATTGATGGAAAACTACTTAGATTAAGCGCATTAAAGTTGAGGAGAGGGGGATTCTGTATAAACTGTCATGCGATATTTTGACTCGATGAATCGCCGTTATTTTTTAAATTACGTAATAAAAGAAAAATATGTGTGGAATATTTTCTTGTAATCTAGATGCGGAGACAACTAGCCTATTGAAGATTTTTATTTTTTCACAGTTGTGTGCTTTTTCTTACTCGCTTGATCTTCATCTTACTTTAGACATTGGCTGAAAAGTCGACATCGACATAGCTTGCCATAATAAAAAAATAATAGAATAGAACATTTTTTTTAAAGTGTTTAGGGAAATCAATCGCACCTATTTTGTTAAACTACTATAATTCAGCATTACGGTTATCGTTAGTAATCTGAATATGGGAAAACCCAACGATCAAGTCCATATTGGGAAATGTTTATATTATCACGAGGAAGTTATAATCATGGTTGGTTGTTTTGTTATTTTAAGTGGTTACTTTCATACCTAAGGCAGTAACCTATTTAAAAAACAAACATGATAATCCTCGTGATGGTCTTAAACATTTAAGCAAAAAAACCTATTTAGGCTAGGTAGCCTAAATAGGTCTTTTTGCTTTATGCTTAATTGGTCTTATTTAGGTAAATACAGATTAAAAAGAAAAGTTTAATTATTTTTACGAAAACAAACATTTTCTCGTACGACGTAAGTTTAATACCTATTTAAAGTACCTACTTTTATTATTTTACCAACCCCATTTCTTTAACAGAGTTTTATTTGAATACATTATAAATTTTCTTTAAAACGTTTTCTTTTTACTATTAAATCCTCTTCAGTTCTTCAGTACGCGTTTGACCACTATTTCACTTGATGGTAAGCAATGATGTGGTCGACGATGAAGCACGCTTGCCTAGAAGCAACCTGTTCACTCTTGACTTGAGGACTAGGTTGTAGCTATCAGGAAACACCGACTCTGGCAGGGAATTCCACTCTTTAGCTGTTCTTTGGGATATCTACCATGTATCGGTGGCGCAGTGCCGTACGTCTGGTGGTCCGATGATGAAAAGGGCTTGGTGGAATTAAATCGTGCAATTCCGATGCACACTCTCCGAAATATAATCGATAGAAAACCGTTCCTAAGTTAGAGGTAAGAAGACAACCTCCCGTGGGTGGCCGGGTCGGCTAATCTTCTTCTGATAAGATTTTAAATGCAATATTGGATAAAAATAAGTTTTTAGTTTACCATATTTCATTATTATAGATCGCTTTCGATTTTATAACGGAACACTTGATCGATTATAATGATTTTTTTTCGGATGTACAAATCAATTAATAAATTTTTCGTCATAGTTACAGGCATCCAGGCAGTATCGTTGCTTTCAGAGATTCAGTACCCCAAAGGTTGCCATCAGAACCCTACTTTTACTAAGCCACCGTTGTTCGTCCGTCCTTCTTTCTGCTGGTTGTATCTAATGAGGTGTAACAAGGAGACAAATAATCAAAAAAGAAAGTTCTCAACTCGTTGAAACACATAATGTTTATAGTAGCAAAATATCTTCTAGCTGGCCATTATAACCTTCTAGCTAGCTAGCTTAAGGACTATTTGATATCACTGACATGGGGTCTACAGCGGGACTTCAGAATGTGGTCCCTTATACACTTTGTCAAGTTCTAATTTTTGGCTTAAAGGACGTCGAGGCGGACCGTAATAACACGTGTTCAGTACGAGATACTGGACATGCCAGCGTTCAAATATTGCGTACTTTCTCCTAACTTTTACATATTTTTCGGATGTTTTGTGATTATAAAAATAATGAAAATTCACTCATGATTTTGTGTCTATGTAACTTCCACTCTACATAAATAAATACCGAAAACTTATATGTGGTAGTATTGTATGAACGTAAAATACAAAGTAATTCATAAAAAAAAGGAAATTAACAGAATTAAAAAACTTATAATGTAACTTTAGTTAATGTTTGTTTTAATAAGTGGCAAAAAGCCAGAAGCAAACCATAAAAGCTACAGAATGTTATTCATCAGTATTATGTATAAAGATTATTTTTAGAATGTATAATAACATTACAGGAAATAAAAACATGTTATTTAATTTACTATGTAACTTTAATACTGTTACGTCATCTGTCCATTTTGGTGTCAAAAATGTTGTTCACGATTTAACCAATTTTATTTTGTTGGAATTTGTTTGCTATTACGTAATTGTTGTCAACATATTCCTCAATATAAAACAACAAAGTACGTTTTTGAAGATCATCACTTTTTGAACGTCAAAATTACATGAGACAGTCCCCCAAAAAGCCCGTCATTACAAACAAACAACCAAAAAAATTAAATTAAAAATTTAAAAAACCCCCATCGCAAAAAAGTAAAACATTTAAAAAGTTAAAAATAACACTTTAGCCATGAAATTTTACTTCACGTCGGGGTACCGCTTAAGTAAGAAATTTTCCTAGTACTTGTAGGTATGTAGGTACTTATTTTAATGGTACCCCGACGTTAAGTAAAATTTCATGGCTAAAGTGTTATTTTTAACTTTTTAAATGTTTTACTTTTTTGCGATGGGGGTTTTTTAAATTTTTAATTTAATTTTTATTTTATATTTTTTAAACGCATTAATTTTGTTTTATAGAGTTTACAGTTATGAGAATTTTTCAGTGTATTGTATGTAGAGTCAAATGCTGGTTAAAACGAATCCAAACACGACATATCTGCTATTGTTTTGTCAAGGGTCTACCTACTGGTGTGCTGGATAGCCTGGCTGCAGCATCAGCTCATCCTGTTGCCATCAGTGCATTGTGTTTAGAATCAAATGCTGGTTGAAATGAATCCAAACACGACATATCTGCTATTATTTTGTCAAGAGTCTACCTACTGGTGTGTTGGATAGCCCGGCTGCAGCATCAGCTCATCCTGTTGCCATCAGTGCATTGTGTTTAGAATCAAATGCTGGTTGAAATGAATCCAATCACGACATATCTGCTATTATTTTGTCAAGAGTCTACCTACTGGTGTGCTGGATAGCCTGGCTGCAGCATCAGCTCATCCAGTTGCCATCAGTGCATTGTGTGCAGAATCAAATGCAGGTTAAAATGAATCCAAACACGACATATCTGCTGTTATTTTTCCAAGAGTGTATTAGTCTGCTAGATATCCTGGCTGCATCAGACCAAATACACCACAATGTTGCTCATTAATATTACACACATGGGCGTTTGAAATTTTAAGACACACATATGTTTGTAAGTAAAGTTAATACCCATAGACGTCTAAAATAGCAACGGTAGCTAACACAAAAGAGCTGATAACCTTGAAACGGCTGAACCGATTTTGATGAAATATGTCTAAGAACCATCGCAAGAAACCCTGCTTTCAAATAAAAAAACCGCATCTAAATCGGTTCACCCGTTCGGGCGCTACGGTGCCACAGACAGACAGACAGACAGACACACACACATAGCGGTGAAACTTATAACACCCCTCTTTTTGCGTCGGGGGTTAAAAACTGAATATTGCCTATTACCTTGCAACATAATATTATATATGTCGGCGTCAGCGATGCCAGAGCGATGAGCTGACACCGATGAGGGTTTCGTGGTACCAAGTCCATAACGTAGAATAACAATCTTCATTACAGTAATAACCTCACTTAACAATCGTAATCACAAAACATAACTCAAATAGGTAACTGACAGTTTCGTACTGGATGTGTGTCTTCGTTGGTGCCTCAAATCAATCTGAGCTCTGCCCAGCTCCCACACACCAGCATGACTCTGTCCACGTGACATTACCGAAAACACATTCGCGCCATTTCAAATGACAAGTAACGTCACGCTGTTCACCATAGACTCCGTACTAAGTTAATCAACTTCACAACTTATTATTCAAGAATATCGCTTTCCACGACTTATTATGTTATACAAATGCAATATTGAATAAAAACAAGTTTTACCATATTTTATTATAATAGATCGCTTCCGATTTTATAAAGGATCACTTGATCGATTTTAATTATTTGTTCTACCACTTATATTTTATTAAATTTTGGTAATCAAAAGGTCAAAAGTGATGTTTGATGTGAAGTTGATTTCGTTTTTTTTTTGAGGCTCTGTAATTATTTTTGCGCGTTCATTAATATTTTAGGAAAATCAAAGCGGTATTTGTAAGGGGTGAGATCTGTTGAAATAAGAAGAAAGGCAATTTGAACTAAAGGTCTATTTTAATAATATAATTTATTCGTACAGTACACAATTTATTGTTCGTTTCCAGGCAAAGCCAGTCATTATATGATCTTGTTGAAAAAGAGGACTGGAGTCTGCGTCCTCCTTTTCAACAAGATCAAATAAATGCCTGGCTTTTTACATTAATTAAAAGATGTATGCATTAAATAAGTCACAGCGGTTGCCCGGAGTCGCTATTCAAAGGAGATCTATCTATATATTTATCTTATTTGAATGGCATCATAGTAATTCTTAGAAACAAATATTTCTTTGAGTCAAAGATGACTCAATATTTATTGTGTTTTCTTCTTATTGTTTGTCGATAAATTATTTAACTTAAAGGATACGTTCTTTTACTTTTAAAAAGATTTAAAACTGCTTTTATAGATTTCTCGACAAACATACGTAAACCGAGAATCTAAAGAACCGATCCGACTAAAAAATAAAAAAAATAACACTTACTGTTTTATTCTAGGTACTTATCGATAGGATTATTGTTCAGGATAAATTCTCTTTAATAAATATTTGGTCTTACAAATGAGAAAAGCTGATGAAACCTAACATTTACTTTTATTTTATCACAATTGACGATACAATAAAAATGTCGCAACAAAATATTACGTTTTTGAACTTTTTATCAGAACGCCTCCTCTTAGAAAGAAATGTGCATAGAATGATTATTATCAATGAAGCAATTTTTTTTCTAATAGTTGTTTTACAAAAGTCTGATAACTTTTATCGAAAGAATAAATATGGTGGTTTCACATCTCCAGGTAAGGTTCGCTCAAGTTAGGTTGGCTCAAGTTCGTGGACGATAGATCGTGGACTCTATCGTCCACGCTGCACGGTGCATGGTGCATGGCCCTAGAGCTGTGGTGATGTCCCAGTGTATCCGGACATCGCTGAGGGAGGAGAGAGCCCGGAGGCGGGCAAAGAAGTAGAAGCCCCGAATTGGGCTCCGCTGGATGGGTCGCGAATATCATGCGTAGCAGTTCTCGCGGCCCAGCTATAAAAGCGAAAGTAGGTGCACAGGTGAAGTTTTTAGTGGGTGCAAGCTCCACATGACCACGTCGGCTCCCTGGAGAGAGCGATGGTATGCGTTAGGCATATTCTTTCGCAAAATAAACAAGGTTTCGCTCGAGTTAGGTTCGCTCAATTCAGGTTCACCCAAGTTATGTTCGCCCATGTTAGGTTTACTCAAGATATTTACTCACGGACGCCCAAACTGACCCACTGGTGAGTCAGTCTGAGCCGTGTCCGACTATTACTCGATAACATTTTATCTACGCAAATTCTGTCAAAGCACCATATTATTTTTCAGGCATAAGTTATTTGAGATTTGGCCCTAAATCTTGGACAAGAAGATTACTCACAGATAAATTACCAAGCTCATTTTAGTTTTTATAATATCTGAGGATATTAGAATTATAATATAACTAAATATAACGTGCCTTAAATTATACTTGTTGAAAGGTAATTTCTGGTATAGTAAAGGTACAGACGCCAGCACGTCAAGTTACCCCAATGTGTCAAATTTCTTTGATCGTTTTTCAACTTTATGTTAGACAGAATAAGGTTCATATTCAATTGGGAAAATTTGACACATTGGGGTAACTTGATGTGCTGGCGTCTGTACTTCTAGGCTAAGTAATCTTGTGTACTAAATATTATATCTCAAAAATAAATAATTAAAGTAGTGAAATAAATAGGTGAAATTCACAACATTATTGTGAATTTTCTACTGGTTTGATTCTCAGCTTTGGTAATCTTGTCGAGAAATCAGTGAAAGCAGTTTGTTTTTTTTTTTTAAACAAAGCAATGCTTCTTTTAAGCAAAATAATCTTTCTCAAGGATTTGTTTAAATTCCTGTAAATACTTCAAAGTTACTCTAAAGGGAGTGGAAGAGGGTTGATGTTCAAAACTTGAAAGTAAGAATCGGTAAACGATAGATAGTTTTACATAAACCTTTAATTTATCTGTTAATTTAATTACATCGATTAATAAAGCAACCACTCCTCCGCTGTTTTAATTATTCTATTAATCAACTTAATCGATTTTATTGCAACACTCTATTTTTTAATAATCTGTATCCGCGTTGAGGATTAGAAATGACTCTTAGCTTTTACACACAGCTTACAACTAAGTTTATTAACACTGTCACAAAAGATCAGAATTGACACAAAATGATTGAATAAACAGCTTGTCAGCATTACGTAATCGCTAAGATAGTGAGATATTGAAAAGTCACGTCCGTGCCGATTTTTCTTAATATTAGATATTATTATTTTTACTTAGCCTGAACTGACTCAGTGCTGGGCCAAAGGCCTCCCTCCATTCCTTCCATTTGTCGCGATCCTGTTCAAAACACCACAGTGCGCTCAAAAATGCAAATACTCGACTGTGCACGAACGGCTGCCCAACTATTTGACTAGGCAGGACATCTCTGCTGAACCACCGAGCTGAGGACTCGTATAAAAGCTAGAATTGGTGCCCTATAACAGCGATACCCCACGGAGGAGATAGCGGGACGAAGTGGATGACTTCCTTGAGAATTTAGTAAGTTTATAATAAGGGGTTACTTTTCTGCACAAATGATGAAGTTATAAAAAATTACCCTGGTATGCAGCTAAATTATTCTTAGCCCTTATCCTGAGAAATGCACGGCTCCTGTGGGAAGAGAAGACGCACGACAAGACTAGGCATATATTATATAGTCAATTAACATTCATTGCGCTTTCCCAAGTGAGGAAGAACACTTCATAGCGTAAGCACCTGGTTCCCTATATGTCCCTAGAGCAATCTTCGTTTTCATTATCCTACCGTCTTACTCATGTACAGATGCCAGCATTTCAAGCTATCCCAGACTATAACTAACTTTCAATTAAACATGATCCTTATTACTTTGTTATAAAGTTGAAAACCTATCAAAAGAAAATTCTTTCATTGTTTTAATGCTTTTTTTCCTCTTAAATCCCTGAATATTTTTGTTTTCTTTCACCAATTTTTTTATTTTTTTTTTTTTATTTAATTAAACTTGTGGCTGTTTTATTAGCGCTTATACGCCTATATTGTGGGCTCTAAAACACGCAGTGTTATTGTTACTCCACTAGGGAGTGGTTTTCTGCTTCTCCTTAACACAGATTACTTCGTAATCTAGCTAGGAGAACAGGGCTTCACACATTTATTTGTTAGTACAACATGTTTTTTTTTGTTCTGTTTTAAAAGATAATGTATGAGCTCATCCATGTACTACAAATATCCCTGTATTATTTATTAGCAACAATAAATTATTATTATTATTATTTATTATTAAAATGGCTGATTGGGGTAGCATGATTATGTGTACATGCATCCGTTGTCAGATCTTTAGCACCTAATATCCGCCTCTTGTGTCCTCTATGTCTGTCTAGTTAAAGCTGTAAGTGTTAAATGAAGTAGCACATACAATGGGAAACAAAATAAATTATCTAGACGACATTTGGTTTTAAAAAATAAGTTTCTTAAAACAAACCTATCGGCGCGTCAACTACCTACTTTTATAGAAATTATTCCATGTCTTAATGACATTAGGCCATGTATTTTAGTCGTAAAGCTGACAAAACTGACTAATCCTTACGTACCTGATTATAATGGCGTTTTAAGTGTAACCCCACGTTGTGTTGTTTTTTGTTGTTTACACCAAAAAGTCTTATTTACATACGTTAATTGACAATACAATGCAATGTCTACTTTCGTTCCGCTGCAGTATTTCCTAATAGTTGACGATACCCCCAGGAAGTGGTGTGACTTTCATCTGGGACACCGCATCGGAGGTTTGGCAAGGCGTCACGCATGTAGATGATCTATGTGATTCGCATGTGATATGTATCGCATGTGATTGTCACTGTGTAAATGGTCCATTTTTATGGTGATATTGTAAAAACGCGTCGACCTTTCCCCATGGTAGTTAGTTATAGTTTTATTTTAGAGTAGGTAAAGTTATTTATGTCATAAAAACATTGTCTTGCATTCTCTCTTGGATTTTCACTCCCAACATCTATTATCGTGGTTACATTAACAAACACACATTCAATTACGAATATTATTAAAATTCGTCATTCTTGAATTTACCTACCAATATGCGTATTTTTGTAAACAATTTAGGTAAAAATAACTTTATTCCTGTTTTCACATGGTCTTACTTATCTGGACATATTTTTTTCCCCTTACGTATTTACGATGAGGTAAGTGTTTAGCGTAAACATATTACTTATAAACATGTCGACAATTATTTTTTGGTAGTAGATACCTACGTGACAAAATTTGCAAAACGAAAAGTGTTGGCGACTGGCTGGAACTTTGTTAAAACCTTTTTTAATATTTGTTTTTTTTTTATGGTTTGTTCTTTTATGAAAAACTATGACTTTTGCTTTGTCTTAGTGTCTGTCAACGTACTAGATTTGGTTTACATAGTTTTACTTACAAAAATAATAAAGCTACTTAATAATCACCATAATTTTCCTTTAATATCGTCAATCATACAGTCCACACGCTCACCAACAGAATGCATGAAAAGCATAAAGATCTTTCTGCGGATTTTGTTTAGGGCATTCATTTATCAGGCCCCAAGCGGAATTCGGGTTACACGAACAATTGGTGATTTAATTGTGTCTGGAATTCCGGTAGTTGACGAGTTAACTGAAATTTATTGATAAGTAGGACACGAATTAAACAATGAAATGATCATAATTGTATTATTCATTTTACTTACAACGCTTGATAATTTTGCTCCAAATAAAAACAAAAAAGAGTAGTACTTATTCAGAAAAAAATCCCTTTAATTACACGAAATTAAAAATATAAGTTAAATTTTAGGGTGCTGTACCTCTTTCGACCAAAATGGAATACTAATCTTAGGATAACATTGTTGTAATATCGAATAGTCAGGTCTGTTACCCTGTGGAGAAAAAGTCAATGTTTTATGTTTACACAATTTTAAAATAGGGCCCTATTTATGCTCGTATAAGGTGTATATTGCACGACTGCCCGTTGATCTAGAATCACGAAGTTTGGGTTAAGTTTTAATAACATTGATCGGAGGGGTGCCAATTGAAAGCGAAGTGATTTATGTCGACTCGAACTTGTATGTAAATACTATTTATAAACAACAACAACTAAATACGGCATAGAACACTTCTCGCACCAATGCTCTTCGCCAATTTTTCTAGTAAATAAAACGAGGAGGTTCTCAATTTGGTTGACTAAGAACTGCGTCATTAATGGATGGAATTTTGAAATTTCTGTTTATTTAAATCTTCGATGTCATTTCCTTAAGACCTTTTTGACGTTATGTGGTAAGTTCTTATCGTAACCTTTGTACCAATGAACCATTGGACTTTAACCTTTCCTCAAAACAATCGAGGATAATAAAACAAATTGCTTTGAAATCCCCAAAAATTAACTATTAATATAATTTGTAAATTTATAGCTTATCTATGTGTGAATGGGAATTTTATTCCTATTATGAATTGCTACTAATCAATTTAATTACCCCGCCAAATACATTCCCGTTGACTAAAAACCCCTTATCTTACGTCTTAGGCCTTTTGGAATATGTTGATACCCTTATCACTAATTACGTAAATGCTAGAATTGACATGAGTAATAAGGACATCAAGGTGAAATGACAAGCAAGGTGACACACATATTTATTCGATATGAATAAGGAAAACACACTTGAACGGATTGAATGAAAGTTCAATTTCGTCATTAGGAATAATTTATACTTCGTGTTCAATTTAACCTAGAATTACCTTCACTACTGTTTATACCTTATTGGTAGTTGCAATGGTAAGCTTGCTTTTTACTAAAAGAACTCAAGAACTCCCCAACAGTCAGTGGCAAGGACACAAAATTTTGTACATACATACATAAACTCACGCCTCATTCCCATGGGGGTAGGCAGAAACTATAACAGAGCGCCATATGCTACGATTCTTACATACTTCTTTTACTTCGTTTACATTCATACATGTTGTCATACACACACGCCGGTTGCGAGTACTACGCAACTGACCTTTCTGAAGAACCTCACCAATAAGGTATATGTATGTCTTCTAGGGCGTCCCCTCTCGGCGATCCCACTATGTACAAAATTTTGTATGCGCATTTAAACATGATACCTAGTCTGCTTAAACAATAAAAGCTATTTTTTTTTAAAATAAACAGGTTACGTTACGTTTCACAAAAACTTTACTGTTGAATGAATTAAGATATGATCCCAGTTCAGACAGCCTATGATGCGTAAAGACAACGGTCGATATTAATAATCGTGGATTATAGCTAACCTAAGGTAAATCTTCAAAAAAACTATGGTAAATGGTGGATGATAGTGGTGGTGGTCATACTACACTGGGCTGCAAAAGTAAGTACCTAAATGCTGCACTATAAAAAAAAAAATCTAAATTATTATAGTTAGAGGAACCGTCGTTTCACCTTCGAGTCTATTCAAAAGTCACACCCGCCATTTTTTGGAAAACGACGCATACCTACTGATAGGTAGATTCAGAAAAGTCATGATCGAAGCACATTCTTCAGGTAAACGAGGCATGATAAATAAAATCTATGTGATATTGTCTAACTTAGCTTCTGTAACAAGACTCACTGATCAACAAAAAAATGAATGGTAAAATTGCAATTCGAAAAGGATCGTTTTTGTTTTCATTAAAGTTATTTTCAGTCATTTCATAAAATTAACTGCACTCTTTTTCAAGTCATTTTTATACCGAAAGTATGTATTGTATAGGTAGGTACTTAAAAAGTTATTTCAATGTTCGAAGTGTGATACTTAGTTTTGCAGGCAAGTGTAGTTGTAACTTTATTTCGCATTTCTTAATAAGGGAGTCAATGTTTAAGTAGCTCGACGAAAAATAAACGGAATTTGAAATAATAAGTATACATAAAAAAAAACTAACATTCAAAATCAACGTTCCTCTTATTTCAAAGCCTTCTTGTATGAATCTCGTTTGGGTATAGCGTAACTTATCTGGTAAACGTCTGCGTATTCACATAATTGTTAAAGCAATTAAAATCACATTATCCATTGACTCCATTGAAGTTCAGTTGCCCGTTGGAGAAATGGGCAGGCAGGAAACCTACCTGTACGTATTTATAATTTTTACAATAGATCGTAATATAATACCCGGGCCTAACCATTCAAAGCAATTAGTATGAATGGAATTTTAAGTGAAAGTTCAATTTTCTTGAATTTGACAAAATTTTAAAACTAAGCACAAAAAACTTTTTTGCAAAAAATAAAACCGACTTCAAAAAAAACACTAAACGGTGTAAAATAACTCTAAATTAGGAAGTCTGCGGCTTTGGTGGTTTTGCCTTATTCATGATGGGCCACCGACTTCCTAATTTAGAGTTATTTTACACCGTTTAGTGTTTTTTTTGAAGTCGGTTTTATTTTTTGCAAAAAAGTTTTTTATTTTTCCATTTTTAGTTGTTCCCATACAAACATTTGCCATGAATTGATTTTATATTGTTAATTGTTAACAATACATGTCATTATAAAAGGGTTATCCACCTAACCCTAATAAATTAAACTTAACATACCTAACTGTCGAAATCTAGGTATATTGAACACATCTGCCTACCCCTCTGAGCATACAGGCTTGATGATACGTGATGATGTTGTATAAACAATAAACATCCAAGCGATTCCAGCAATCACGATAGATTTGCCGTCTATTTTTGAAGAGTTCCGTTGTATATCTCCGAAGGTCAGCACCAGATCTTCACCAAATTAAAATGGGACCACCTCAGGAGTCTACTCTTTCAAACAAAAAAAGAATTTCAAGAATCGGTCCACAAATGGCGGAGAAATCAGGTAACATACATAAAAAAAAAAAAAAAAAAAATACATACACACGAACATAGAACCTCCTCCTTTTTTGAAAGTCGGTTAAAAAATTAGTTGCTATCAGCGACTTGGCTTGCAATTTTTTACCCTTTGACTGCCAGAGTAAAATAGAAAGAGTAAAATATAAATGATAAATGATACTTAAATGATATTTATTTCTGTAAATAGGTTTTCACAAACACTTTTACAAGTTATTTTTTTAACTAGTAGATGAGATCGGAGTTTCACTATCTGACTCAGAGAAGAAACACCGAAAGAAACTCAGAGGTTTATAGTCTTTTTTAAAGTCTAGACATTATCTTGGTCAAATCATGTAAGATCCATGCAGATTAGTGTCTGAGATGGTCTTTTGAGGAAAGAACCACACAGATATGAGGGGACCAGATCAGTCAATACTCAATACTTTATTGCATTCCATACTATGTACATAGATGGTAAAAAAAAATTCAAGAAACGCAACGCGCAACTCGTGTGTTGTTGTTGTATTGTTGTTGTTGTATGTTGTTTGATATTGTTGTGTTGTTTGTAGAGTCAGTACAAGCATTTGTCAATAATCGTGAGCTCAACTAGGAACTTGAGGAGCTCCACGTGCTGACGAACAATACCAATGAATGAACATTTGTATTGATCCCATAAAGAACTCAAACTGCCAGACAAAATGTAAAATAATAATGACAGAATTAAAATAAAATTCCACATAGTCCTTATATTCACAATTAAAAAAAAAAAACTTATGTAAAAATACATGTCAATTTACATTACATGTCAACAGTGTAAATAATAAAACTGTATATATATTTGACACACTAAAATAAATGTATTAAATTATTTAAAGAGCAATTGTTAATCCGGCGGAATATGTGAACTGTAGAACGTTATTAATAAACCTCCTAAATTTTAATCTAATTCTGATATACTTACAAACAAGGAAAACATAATAAAGACTAAATGATTCACCTTAGTTTATTGTTTGATGATGATTAAAACTATACCTGCAAGGAGACTTATATTTTCGATATTATATTTGTTAAATTAATACACTATTGCACTGACATTAATGACTGTATTTTTTCCTGTTTAAAATGGTTCATTTGCTAATGAACTTGATAAATAAAATAGCTTTAGTGGAAAGCGACATCTATCAATAAATTAAAACAATATCTGGAATCCAAGTCATACTACACAGCAAAACAGTATTTAGATGACAAATCCAATTACAATTGAAATGTAAAATACAAAAATTGTAATATAAATTACAGGTCAATAAATAACAAACAATTCTAATAAATAATTTATAATATACATTGCTGAATAGATAACCTTACATACACTATTGTGGGTAGGTATAATTAATATTAATAAATAACAAAAATATAACACTATTATAAATATTAAATATTATTTACTAAGAAATATTATTATTGCGCTCTTCTTCTCTCCTACTACTCTTCTTTTTGAAATTTAGCTGTGCCCAACAGGGTCCATAATTTTAATCACCTGCCACATGTACTCGTACACACTATGGAATGCAATAAAGATTTGAAATCTTGACAGATATGAGGGAGAAAAAGGATATTATTTGGTAACTTTTAATTATTTATGTTCCTGACTAAATATTACGAGCAAAAAATATATTAGAATATTTTTGTAATGTTTATTGCCTTAGACAAAAAAAAAAGTATTTTTTAGTCACATATGCTTACGACATCGAGACGAGAGAAACAATACTCTGTGACTGACGGACGAAAGGATACTAGGGCTGCGATGTTCCTTTTTGTGTCTGTACACTAAAAAAGTTAAGAGTAAATTAATTATTAATAATTAACGACAGTAAGAAACCGCTTTTTATTGCTATATAGTTGATACCGAATAATTATTTATTCATTTTGTTCAATTGCTTACTTATTTCCCCTTTTCAATATTTTCCCACATTTAGCTTACATAACCTCAGTTATATATAGCCAGTCAGATATAATCAGTCGGTATTTATGACCACTTTGGGATAAGGTACCTATCCAGAATACATTATCCCATACATAAATACCGACTGACTATCACATAAGGATTTAAGATAATAAATACATCTGCAGCAACCTAACATCCTCCCAATTTAAATATACTAAACAATATTTCAGAAAATATGCTCTTAAATGAACTATTTTCGAATGGGAAAACCACACATGTGGTACAATAATTGATAATTGAATGCGGTTACATGCTGGTCTTTTGTGCTGGTACCTTAATATACTCGTACTTGAACTGATGATTCATAATTATACTAATAAAAGTACCGGTAGGTTCTTAACACCTAAAAAGTGTACCCAGCTTTTGCCACCTTGATATTTTCCGTGTTTTTCGTATTCACGAATGTAGGCACACCTCTCTACTTCCCAATGATCCTACCTAAGTTAAGCCAAGAAAAAGCGAACGAACAATAATCTAAGCGAGTGAAGCGACCTCGAAATTTCTTACTAAGTACTCCAGACAAGATTTGGGAAGGATGCCTCTACGAACTTGGCTCGCTGGGCGACCGTCCTGTTTGCCTACAAAACTCTTAAAGCCAGGACTAGCGAAAAACACACGCGGATTTCTTATTAACGACCAATTTTTCTCAGATTAGGGCTCCACAATTATTTAAAATCTTGTTTAGTATTTTTGGGGTAATATATTGAACCATAATGTAGGTATAAGAACATTTTAGCACTTTACCTCTTCATCATTAATATTACTGATCGAAGCTTTACCTCAAAATGTAACAGGATAATGATAGGTCACTGTTATTAAATATCTAGGACATTTCCTTACTGACGGCCTTGAGGACGATGTAGATATTGAGAGGGAGCGTAGGGCTCTAGCGGTCAGGGGTTATAATATGCTGGTCCGCAGATTCTCCCGCTGTTCTAAGGAAGTCAAGATAACGCTTTATAAAGCATATTGTCAGAGCTTTTACACGGGAAGTCTGTGGGTTAGGCACACCAAAAGATCGCTGGATGTCCTGCGCATCCAATATAACAATATCTTCAGGATGATGTTGGGGCTGCCTCGATTCTGCAGTGCATCGGGGATGTTTGCGCTATATCGCACAGACGGTTTTCACGCCGTTATTCGCAAAAAAACGGTATCCCTGATCTGCAGATTGCGTGGCAGCCGTAACAAAATCTTGCAGACTGTAGCGGACAGGATCTCATCCCCACTCTGGAGGTCCTTCGTGAGGCGAGTAATTTAATTTTAGTTTAATTTATTGGAATTTATTGTAATAGTATTTTGTGTTTAATATGTAATTTAATGTAATTTGAAGTAATTAATCATTTAATTTGAATGTAGTTTTTTAATGATATTTTAATTGAAGTAGTATGTATATTATTTGATTTGATCTTTTGGTATGTTTTTGGCCTGTGATATGGATCCGAGATATCTGAAATAAATGATTTTATTTATTTTATTTTTATTTTATTAATTTATTTCACTGCTAATATTTATAATTCTTCAATGAGAATAAATGATTTATAAAATATCCTTTTAAAGTGCACTTCAATATTGATAATGAATTGCAATTATTACTTGATTGGGTAATCGATAATAATTATTGAAATTACTAATCAATATTTGTATGCGCTATAGAGCGATATTTAATAACATATTTTGGTAACATTGATAAACAAATCGAAACAGCAGAATATTTAATACGTTGTTTTTTCAACGTTTCCAACTTCACAAAAGTTCAGCCTTAACAGATCCAGTAGTAAGAGTAGGCGAGACAGAAACGTATCTTTCTTTCGTTCATACAAATCTTTTGTTTTGCCCGAGTTGACAAACAGCAATTAAAGCGCAACAAAACGCTGTCACCAGCTGTCACAGTACGATTTTTTGGGAAGTACGAGTATTACCCGACTACATAAGGTATAATAAATCGCTTTCTCATACAGCGTACAGCTGTGTACAATCCTCTATCTGTAGCACAAGGCTCCTTATGCCTGCAGTTTTAGTTTGGTCATAGTTTATAGTCGCTGTTTTGTTTAGTCTTTTGATTTTATATTGTTTCAGCAGGTTTTAGTGTGATGAAAACTAAAAGTAATATGAAATGTTGGATTTATTGAATTTAGTTAGGTATATGAACGCTATCACACAGCAAGAGATGGTTTTAACATTAAAGAGTTTTATGTGAAACTTAGTTACTTCAAGGAATCTAAGTCTGAACTAACTGTGGAACATACGAATGGTAATATGAAAATAAAACAATGAAGAACAGTTAACACAGTTTTATCTATATTTTCTTTCACTAATATCTATTCCAATAAATTATAGTTGTTAATTCCGTATAATACAGTTTTAATCTGTACATATATACAAACAGTTCATACCTAACCTATATCACAGTTTACACAATAATAATAACTACGTAGCAAATGTAGGGAACCGTTCTGAATTACTTCGAAACGAAGTGCTTTGTTCTTACTTGCCAATACCTGAAATAAAAAGAAAATTCCGTCTAATTCATGTTAGGTAATACAATAATTTACACAAACTGCGCGGTATATTACAATTATACAGTAACTCACTGCTTATTTTAGAAACAGTCTTAATACTAGTTTTGAGTAATTGTTTTTGAAGATAAATTGCAAAATTATACGCTTGTGGCTAACACTGTTAGCATTAATTAGACCAATAAAATGTAATAATGCTCTAGTTACTGTTATTGTACGGTTACTTCAACTTGTTTAAATTACTTATTTACATTAGATTGATATACTTTTTGTACATTCCCACTGCACACTGTTTATCTTATCATATTTTTTATTATCCTTAGTATAAAAAGGTAAAAGAGACATCGAAGCACCACCACTTGAAATCTAGGTGAAGTGAAGGTGAGTTGAGCTGTTATTCTATACTAATTCTAGGCAGTGGCAGTTCACTTCAGCTCGGATTCTTTAAGGAGCTGTGCAATAGTCTTGAGCTTGATATATTTCAATTAACATCATACCTCGCTGTTAAATTAAGCGAGCAGCCAATGCCAGTGAAACGACAAATATTTCGAGATTTGTCTAAAGTTTTATGATTTTAATACGCTTTCATTTTTTTGTTGGTAGGTTCTCCAATTAAACTATTCAAGATCAATTTCTCAATTATAAAATACTTGTTTATATTTATGGAAAAAATGACTAGTAAATAATTAAATAAATATTCCACAACTTTTACACACAGCGCCATTTAGTCCCAAGCTAAGCTAAGAGCTTGTGTTATGGGTACTAAACAGCTGATAAACATACTTATGTATTTCTAAATACATACATAAATTACACTTAGACACAGAACAAATGATCGTGCTCATCACACAAACATTTGTCCTGGGTGGGCATCGAACCCACGACCATAGCAGTCAGGGTTACTAACCACTAGACCAACAGGCCAGTCAAAAATGTAAGTAACTTACTAGTAATACAAGCATTACCTAATATTTTTTTATAACCCTTTCGTGACGTTTGCTCCACCCAGTATAGTTTTTCCTTCCATATAGGAATTTCTTCGTAACACCCCAAAATCTACACTTGCATATTTTTCTCCTACAACCTCTGCACTGGATGAGCGTAACATTTTCATTGTAACAAAATGCGCGGCACTGAGAACATGTACTAAAGTCTTTACATTCTTTATGATATCAGTCTCATCATCTTCTTCAACCTCATCACTAGCCTTTTTAAAAGGCTTTTTATACAAAACGTCTGCCTATCTGACTGCCACGACCCCGCCGGGTAGAAGAATACCTCTTTCCTTCGGGCTTTTAACTACTGGTGACTACTATCTCTGTGTACAATGATATTAAAAGTAAAAAGGTGTAGATAGGTTACTTAAACAACATTCGATCTTCAAAAACGGCACACTAACGCACACGCGTCCGTTGCGGCGCGACGCCACACTGAGGTGAAGTGTGGCGTTACAATGTTGGGACGTGTCACTTGCTGAGCGCTTATAACCTATCAGCACCTTTTTACTTATAATGGCATTGTGTTTTTTTTTTTTTTATAATGGCGTATGATTACTTATAATGGCGTATGACTGCGAGACTAATAGCTTAACGCAGTATTTTAGGCAACGAGTTTATCGGTGAATAGCCACCAAGACCTCGGAAAACGTAGCTTGACATCAGATCTGTTATTATCTATCCACAAGCCCTTCAGGAACCAGTAATTGCCATTTTATTAAAGAAGATCTACTAATTTTGTCTGTTAAAATCTGTAGCAAATATCTTGTCATATCATTTTTGATTGGATATTATTTCTTTTTTTCACAAATGTGTCATAAAAACAAACATTAGGTAAACGTAACAGTACCTTTATTGGTAGAAGACTCTTTTTAATAAAAACTTAATCGTGGCATGCTGTTAATTTAAATCAGTCCATCGAAAACATAAGGGCTTAGCATAATGCCTTACGTTACTTTTATGCGACTATAGTGATTGTGCTCATAATGTTAATATCCATGTCAAGTTCTGTTATTATCCGGTTTTATTTACATCTTTTTCAAGTCCGGTTAAGTTAGCCCAAAATATAGGGCGTGAAGCAATGGCATAGAGCTGAAAATTAGTGCGAATGTGGGAAATACCATTATAAGTGAAAAGATCATATTGATCGCAAAAAAATAAAGTTAAGGTCTAAGGTCTTAGTTTCAGCTACCAATTTTCCGCTCTATGTGTACTGTACTACAAGTAAAA
The DNA here is from genome assembly GCA_921972225.1 of Euplexia lucipara. Taxonomy (NCBI): domain Eukaryota; kingdom Metazoa; phylum Arthropoda; class Insecta; order Lepidoptera; family Noctuidae; genus Euplexia; species Euplexia lucipara. The sequence goes on along the minus strand of OV179143.1, from coordinate 7,954,180 downwards.
CAATTACTTATTTGCACAACACGTGAACATAATATTTCTACAATTTGTGTGAATAAACTAAAGCAAAAAACAACTTTAGGAACTGCTTGGTTCAGTAAGAAGAAATTTCTCCAAGACCATAGTTTTATTAAAATTCAATCTACCCACACCATTCATTAATCGGGCTCTCAATTCATTTCTTGCTTGAGATCTAGAGATGACACACACATGATGATGTGATCACATTTACCTACATATAAACAATAATTGAAAGTTAAATCTTTGGATAAGTTGAAAGAAAGCGCCTGCGAAGTTGTTGATTTTAAAAGTGACATACAAGTACGTTAATAGGCAATGTTTTAAGTCGTAAATAACGTCATAAATTGAAATACGTATGTGAGACTCACCTTAATATCTTCATACGTTTAAGCCGCCATTCGATACCGAACTTGCGCATACGTATATCCCAGGACATTAATCATCTAACTAATTTACTTGCATACATGAACTGTCTCTAGACATTTTCTTATAACTAGAGCTACCTTTGAGATCTGTCTATACACATCTGTGACACCTGCGAACAACGGAAACACACGTTAATCTTTTAAGTGTTCGATAAAAACGAATTAAAAAGTCATGATCTTTTAGTGCAAGAGATCAACTTTATTTCAATTTATATTACGGACTTGCACCGGTAATTTTCCTTTTAAGTATTTATTTTTCATTAAAAGCTATGATGGAATCTATTCTTGATACATTGTAGTCTTATAATAAACTATTTACTTTATCTTAGGTACAAACGCCAGCACATCAAGTTACCCCAATGTGTCAAACTTTGATAGTTTTCAACTTTATATTAAACAGTAATAAGGTTTATATTCCATTGGGATGGTTTAACAGTTTGGGGTAGGTTGATGTGCTGGCGGCTGTACAATGCAATAAAATAAAATACGAAGAAAGTGTTAAGAATAAATGTTTTTATGTATAATCGAGATTTGTGGTTGCGTTGAAAGAACATTGTAAAGTATTTAGCATGATAAAAGCTCCGTGCGCTTTCTGCCGTGAGCTTTGACGGCGCGGCCGATTCATTTGTGCTTTATAGTTTTCTCACTATTCAGAAACACACAAAGTCATCAAACGTTGTTGGTCAGTGTCTTTCAAGTCATTATTTAATTATAACAAGTTTATTTTTGGTTTCGCTGCTTCTAACGTAAAGAAAGAAAAAAACATTTAAGTATTTGTACTAGTAACCATATTTAGTTTATTGTATAAATACTTCTATTTATACAATACACTTAAATTCTATAATTAAATGTAACATGGTGTGACACAGTTACTACCAAATTAGTAATTTGTTGCCAATTCTGTAGCAAAATATTTAAACAATGCGAGGAAATGTGGCAATTCCAATAATCTCCAAATACGACTTTCCTAATTTGTTAATTAAGAGAAATAAAAATAACAGTTAACATTAAATTGGCGATTCTTCTCTAAATCGACATTTTTAATGATCGCAATCAAAACGCATTGATGAAATTTCGCAAATATGAAGTGTTTATTGCAAATAATTCAATAAAACATAATAGTAATAGAACGTCAAGGTTTATGATGTATTGAAATGAAAATGGATTCTAATTTACTAACTGAGATCAAATTCTATGATTTTATTCTTGAACGACCCCTTTATACAGGTCTCATATTTTAGCACGAGCTAATTATCTAAAATTCTCGCCACTGTAGTTTTTGGATCTTCTGACTAGTAAGACTTGCCAACTTGTCAGCGATTGACCAGCAAAATATGCGCTACGATTACTCGACTGTCTTCACTATTAATAACTTTTTAACAGGTTAATTATGTTTAATGTATTTCTTTCCTCCTATATGTATACCTACAATAAAAAGACGCAGGGAAAATCTGTTTCTCAAGCTTTATTCCGTAGGGGTTTAGGTAGAAATTACAGAACGCCACCGACAACGGTCCTTGTATACTCCTTTCGTCAGCACGTGAAGCTCCTCAAGTCCCGAGTTGAGCTCACGATTACTGACAAATGCTGGCACTGACTGATCTGGTCCCCTCGTATCTGTGTGGTTTTTTCCTCAAAAGACCATCTCAGTCACTAATCTGCATGGATCTTACGTGATTTGTCCAAGATAATGTCTGGACTTTAAAAAAGACTATCACCTCTGAGTTTCTCTCGGTGTTTCTTCTCAGAGTAGTCAGATAGTCAAACTCCGATCTCATCTAATAGTTAAAAAAATGACGGGTAAAAGTGTTTTTGAAAACCTATTTACAGAAATAAATATCATTTATCATTTTAGCAATACTGTTACAACATATTGGATTGTTATGTGGATGCACTGTTGATACACAATTTCAGCCACCACTTAGTGCAATGGTTAACGACTACCGGCGTTAAGTTAAGGGACAATATTCCGATGTTGTCACTTAAATAAAACTAAAAAAAATAATGGTAAGGTCAGGATTTGAACTAACTAACTATTCCATTAACTACTCTAGTAACTATTCGTAGCTACTGTTCTAGTAACTATTCCATTTATTTTTACTTCTAGAATGTTTAAGGTAAAAATAAAACTATTGTTTTGTATTACGTACTGGGTAAAACGCTGATGACGTGCGCTTTGCATAAACTTAATATTTGTTGGTAAAACTCACTGTAGGGAAAATATTTTAGTTAGGTAAGTTCCAAATTAGATTAAGTACAAACCAAATTAGTTATGTATTAATAGATATTAATTTGATTTTAATCCCTGCAACGATTGATTGAAATCCCTACATAATTGATTTAAAAATATGAATTCGGCTTTATTAATTGATAATAATTATCATATTTTATTATAACCAATGTCAAAAACTATACATAAAAGATATTTAGGTGTGTTTTACAAAAGGTTACATACTTTTAAAAACATATTTTATTATCCCTTCTGTAAAGTATGAATACTATATTATAGTCCAATGAATTGCAGTTGACATAATAATTTTATAGTCTAATGAAAATATGACATTTTTAATTGAAGTAGTCATAGCAGTTAGCTAAAGTTAGTTAGTTATGTTGTTCATTGTTCTGAAACTTTTTCTACTAAAATAACCACCACACACTTAATGCACAATAATAAATATGAGAATTTACTTTGCCCGTGGACAATTTGTAAAAATAAATTTGTCGTAAAAAAGTAAAATAAAATTATACAAACTCTAAAACAGAATGTCAAAACATTATGTCTATGGATAAAGGGACCGGCCGACACAAAATTAATGACTTTATGTCGCTTTGCCATCGAAACAGTCAATTCCATAAGTAGATGGTGTATTTTATATCAAAAAAAATATTAATTCATAAAATAGGTTCTCTTTATTCGCTTTTAATGATTAGTAAGTTTTAGAAATCTTATTTGGTTAAGCTGTAGGTATAGATATAGGTACGTCAGTCGGGGATTGTGGACGACTCGTCCGTTCCCGTGAACCCCGGCGCAGGTGTGAGACGTAAAACCCGGGTGGTTTTAGACCGGTAGTCAGTAAGAATCTGACAGATCCCTCCGCTTTTCTTTGGGGGAGGACATCTATGAGAATTATCCAACCCGAATAAAAAGTAAGTATGTTATAGGTGCAGTAGTTGCACACTGAGAGTCAAACTTGGTTTGTTATCGGATTTTCCTGTTTATCAGTTTTTCCAGATACTCAGCAGCCCAAAGTCTGGGTTTATGCTTATAATAAATGGCTTTGCTGCTGGAACCTTCAAAAGGTAGGTGCACTTTTTAAGTTTGCCTCATTCCTTCGGGAATATAGGTGCGATGTAATTTTATACTCGTAGGTAATATGACAAGTTTTTCTAAATTATCCCGAGGCGAGGTTTTAAAATACGAAATCACACCTAATTAATTTATTCAATCATACTCAAGAGTTTTCTCAAGAATAATTCAAGGAAGAAATTTTAATGATAATTCTAAATATCTCGCCTCCTCCCCTTAACCGAATTTTCTGATTGGGTGCAGAATATTATCTTCATAAATAAAATAAAAACCTCATATATTTTTATTCGTCTTTGAATTTGTATTCATATTATGAACATAAAGCTCAACTTTACTCAACCACCACGCAAAGCACGGGGGCTTGTTACCAAATAATAACAACCTCACGGGTCGATGGAAGGTTAAGCATATCTTGCCAAGGTCGTTCCTTAGATCAGTAGCCATCCCTTAGATATAGTGAGCTATCCGGGCCTCATAAAACACGTTAAGCCGCGTCCAGGCTTGTTATTTGTACATCATTGATCGAGTAGTTCCACTTTGCCCCACCAAGCCCGCCACCCTGGTGTGGCAAAGTGGACTGCCTAAAATTTTGCAGTGGAATATGCCCCACTATTCTGATTTGATGGGGCGGATAACACTAGCATAAACACTTTGTGGATTCTGCCCCACTAGGGTTGGCACCTCAGGATTTGTGTATGAAGGTTAACATGTAAATACAGCAAAACTATATAATGTATTTAATTAAATCCAGGAAGATTTAATATGTGACAGTTTTTTACAAAAGTAGAACCTTAATACACTGTTTAAATAACCATTTTGATGTATTTAGATTTACGTTTGCTTGTCTCAGACTTGTCAAATCCTAACGTCAGTGGTTACATTTATTTTTTTTACAAACAAATGTAAAAATACATGTTAACCTTCATACACAAATCCTGAGGTGCCAACCCTAGTGGGGCAGAATCCACAAAGTGTTTATGCTAGTGTTATCCGCCCCATCAAATCAGAATAGTGGGGCATATTCCACTGCAAAATTTTAGGCAGTCCACTTTGCCACACCAGGGTGGCGGGCTTGGTGGGGCAAAGTGGAATTACTCCATTGATCGTCACTATGAGGAGTAAGATCTCCGAAAGTCTGCGAACCAGTCTAACCAGGAGGTTTTCTATTACTCAGTGAATAGGCAATTTGATAAAATTTTAGTTTTTAGTCCCTCATCTATATTCGACACATATTTTTTCTTTTTTCACGTAATCAAAAACTAACGGCGATACATCGAGTCAAAATGTCGCATGACGTCACTAGCCAGTACAGTTTATACTAGGTAATGACGTTACAAGCCCCCTCTCCTCAACTTTAATGCGCTTAATCTAAGCAGTTTTCCATCAATTTGAAAAAGAAAAAAAAAACGTGTCGAATATTTTCTTGTAGCCTAGATGACGGACTAAAAATTAAAATTTTGTCAAAAAGCCCATTGGGTCAGAGAGGCAGTCGCTCTATGTAAAACACTGGTATCCTGGTTTGTTTATCAGCTATTTAGGACCCATTACACAAGCTCTCAAGCTTAACTTGGGACTAAATGGCGTTGTGTGAAAAGTACGCAATATTTATTTATATTTATCCCGTTAGACTAAATGGGAAAAGGCCATTTCCCTAATAAGCCTTTTCTCAAACATGTCGATTTTCGGAAAAGGCTAACTACTTAGTCTGGCTGCTTAGCACTGAGGTAAGTTAAGTTTTTTTTATTACGTTTCCCATTCACTTACATATAACTTCCTCAACTTAACATAAAAGAACAAATGCAATATTAAGTTTACTAGTCATTAGGTAATTAAATTTTATATTACCGTCGCATTGTTGCTCGTTAAATTAAAGTTACGTGCTTTTGAAAAGGTTATTATCTCTTTGAAGACCATTTTAAAGAAGAGTTTTTAATGAGTGAAGTTTCAGAACTGTTTTGATTATATTATCTGCCTACTTATTTCTTTCGGAAAGTAGGTATTTGAATAGTAATCGGCTACAATTTGTTCTTAGCCTGTAACAGCACATCTACATTGCGAATCATGAACTAATTATTTCGTAATTAAACAATTACGCATCGTTCCCGATTACCTGATCGAATACTTCTCGCTAAAAAATCGTGCTTAGGGTGCTAGTTATTTTTATATCGGGTCGTAATAAAAGTTAGTGAGGAACTAGGAGTACTGCATGTCCATGTTTTCTCAAAAGGCAGCAATGTGGATAACATGTTGGATTAAACAGGTCTAGTAATGGCGTTTGCCGTGTTCAGATTATTTATATCAGTGTTACAAAGATATTTATGCTAAGGTTAGTTTACTGTCAAAGGTAGGTACTACAGTAGTTTATAAGGTCACTGTTTTGAAAATATCATTACGCAGACTGCAGCATATATGGAAACTGTTATCATCTTCAGAGGAGATGCGAAGTCATTTGCATCTGATCAAAAAGTATTAGGTATGATTAATTAACTTCTGGAACCAATACCTGTATTTTAGTTTAGATCAGTCAGAATGACTTCATGGTGGTGAAGTTTAGTTGAAATTACACGTTGCTAAGGATATGAAAATTAATTATTTTACTCCATTTGATCTTATTTCCAACTATTTCCATGCCACGGTTATGGCTTCAGGAGGCTTATGAATAATTTACGAATCAACAGCAATCACCAATCCGCTTCAAAAACAGGGGTAGTACTATGTATACAAATGTCTCAAAACTATTATTTCCCGTGAATAAATATAACTTACCATTCATGAATTAAGCGTATAATGTGAGAATTGACTTGTATCTCGCCATGTCCATAAGGGAGGCAAGCAGGACTGTTGTAGGCCGGCCAGTAGTTCAGCATGGTACCTCTGCGCGGCCAGTAGATAGGGCGGCGGCAACGGCAGCGGCAGCGGACAGTGCGGCGGCAGCGGTGGTGGCGCTGGGGGAGAGGGGGATGAGCGCCGCGGCTCTGGTTCCAGCAGCGCGTCGATCGTGAAAGCTCTGCGCGGCCGGGGACCCAGCGGTAGCAAGGCTGTCGTGTCCACTACTTCTACCGGCTCAGGGCTGGGCCTCGAAATAAACGTCGGCGCTGGGCTATACATGCTAGGATTCGGCATCGTCGTCGGTGGCGGAGGAGCACCCGCCTGTCGCGCCAGGAATGCTCTGTTGAAACTGGCCAACGCTGCTAATTCTGCGTTTAAACTGTCCTTCTCTCCCTTATGCAGCTTAAATCTCTTGCGCCTCCTGAGCAGCGAGCCGTTCTCGAACATGTCGAAGGCCTGCGGGTGCAGCGTCCAGTAGGCGCCCTTGCCGGGCCGGTCCGGGCGGCGCGGCACCTTCACGAAGCAGTCGTTGAAGGAGAGGTTGTGCCGCAGCGAGTTCTGCCAGCGCTGCGTGTTGCGCCGGTAGTACGGGAAGCGGTCCGTGATGAACCGGTAGATCTCCGACAGCGGCAGCATGCGCTCCGGGGAGCTCCAGATCGCCATCGCCGTCAGGGCTATGTAGGAAAAGGGTGGTTTTTGATCACCGTAGGACTCACGTGTCGGCCGAGGCATCTTTTCGCACAATACTGTTCTGTAATGTCAAGTTTGTCACCTTCGAAGGAAAAACTTGGGCGACACGTCTCTCACAGCGGAGTGGAAGATAAGGACTGGGTGAGTGAGCGAGACTGCGCGCGCTCGGCGGGAGTGGCCGCACGCCCGGCGCCGCCCTGCCGCACAGCCGCCAATCGCGTGCCTCTAAGTTTGTTTGTTGTTTTTGTCGGCTCCGGACCCGTTACAGAGGAATTTAAATTGTTATCACGTTTACATTATACAAAATTTATTCGACACCGACAACAGCTTGAGCTTGTTTCGAAATTGCAATGATTAAAGTAGTAGATACTTATTGATGGTGCGGGAGAGAAAGAGAAAGAAATTGTGTCTAGTTCTGATAACTAGGTACTCATACATTTATTAGTTCAGTTAACTAGACTGACGGTTGATATTATTAGCTACCACTTTGACAGGGATTTTGTATTTTCCCCTACAAACAACTCAATCTCTCTTCAACTAAACCAAGGCGGCTGTGTAAATGATTGCGATATTTTTTAATCATTTTCAAGTTTTAAGTTTTTATTTCTGGCAAGTCTTTTATCCTGGCCTTGAACCAATAAACCTTATTATCAGATCACGTCTCTAACATAAAATCAGCTGTTTGAGAGAAATCAAAAGTAATAGTAAAAGCAATTACCGTCATAAGAAAATTGTCGTCGTTGTTTGGTTAATTTCAAATTCATGTAAAATGATTTTTGATGACATCCACTATTTATCTCCCTAAAAGTTGAATTTTTAAAAACCATGATTTTTGGAAATTCAGAGATCGCCTATAACTATTATAAAACAAGAAGTCTTGAGAAATTTCACGTTTTTCTATAGAACTGTATTTTTTTAAAACTAGGTACTAGGATTACCTGGACGCATAATCGTTAAGAAGTGAGTTGTTTACTTTTCAATAATTATTCATTCTTTATCGGGTTAGATAACAATGATGTTTTTCTCACGATAGTAAACTGGTTTTAAGTAAAAAACATCAAAAATAAAATAAAAATTGGGAAATTGCTGAAAACAATATTTGTTCTAAATGCACAGGTGCACAAACAGGAATACTCCAAAATTACAACACGGAGAGGTCCAGAATCACGTATTGAAGTTATGGTCGATGGTTTAAGCGTAAATTTCCCTTCTAACCTGTATAATATTATGTAGATAGGTAGGTATATAATAAAATAAAGTCTTTTAATGAAAGGGTATTTAAATCATACATTATTTAATTTTGACTGTCTTTATTTTAGATTAATTTGCGTAAGAAGTGTTTACGGATCCAATTCTAACGGATCTTGTTGGAAAATTATAGGGAGTTCCTGCCATAGATAAATTGGAATAGTTTGTGCCAATAAGTTTGAATGTGTAAGTGCGCTTACAATACCTACTTACGGTGATCTGTAAGCAACTCCAGTTTGCAGTCATTATCTAGCGGTATGCGCAGGCGCAGAACTTAGCACATTGTGCATCCATCTTAGCTCTCCATGCATACTAAGTTTTACTTAAGCGGTTAGTAAAAAACGGTTCATGTATATATGTATATGCATGTGTGCGTGAGTTGCATGTGTATTGGTCTCTCTGACTGAAAAAACTTTGTTAAATTATAATTTTTTTATTTGTGGTCATAACGATATTGAGGTAGTGTCAGCAATTTGATTTACTAAAATATAGTAAACTAGCCGACGTCACGCAGTTTCACTCGCGTAGTTCCTATTCCCGTGGGAATACAGGGATAAAAAGTAGCCTATGTTAACCGGGGATAGTTTAGCTTCCTAACGGGGAGAATTTTTCAAATCGGTCCAGTAGTTTTTGAGTTCTTTCATTACAAACATACACACACACAAACATACACACACTTATTTTTCCTCTTTGTGTATTAGTGTAGATCAAGTTCACTAAGTTTTATTCGGTAAGTAAATAATTTTATTTAGATCATTTAGTAAAGTTTGTGCAAATAAAATAAAAAACTAATTTAAAAAAAAATACTGAGTCCAAGTGACTGGAACATACAAGTGGATGGAGGGCTAGGCGGGTCAGTCCCGCATCGCTAAGATCTCAGCCATGGCTCGGAGCGGCTAAACTACCGAGGTTCCGTAATACAGGGTATCCACGGGGCTGGAAACGAAGCGTGTCAATGAAGACGCGATGCTTGTAAAAAAAATAATACAAAAGCCTATACCTACTTACTTAAGTGCCGTGTCATCCAACCTAATCTCCCTACTTCACTGTTTGTAGATTGTAATTTTTTCTTTATAAAATGGACAAGACATTAGAGACTGTCTTGGAAAGTATCTATGTACGTATCGTAGTAGGCTGTAGTTCTACCTAGCTCTTTGGGAAATAGGCAGGTGTGTATTAGGTAGGTATATCTTAAAACATTAGTAGGTTTATTTAAAAGATAAACTTAACGACCTCGGAAATCCGCAATCAATAAGCTACTAAGTTGTTTTATTGCATGTATTGCTAGATATCGCGATATTGATATCGCAGATCTAAATTTTCCAGTCAATGAAAATTTATAAAAAAAATATATAAATCTTGAATTATATAAGTACCAACACCAAGATCACCAACAAAATAAAAAGCAGTAAGATAATGAACGTATGTAACTTTTTAAGCTCTATTTTTTTTTAATCCTATTATTTTTTGATATCGACAATTTACTAAAATGGGTAATTATGGTATTGATGCATCAGAAACAAACAGATGATATGTTAGCACCATTTAAGTACAGTAGTAGTGTTCGGCTCCCTTAGTTGAGCCACTTAAATTGGTAAACTGAGTCCTAACCAAGATGTGAACAAAATTACGAAATCGAAAACGGGCCTAAATCCTAATCGAAAATTCGGTATTGAAGAAAAAAATTAGTTGACTACCGCAGATGATATAGGAGATTCCTGAAAACTTATAAATCACGTTAGACAAGTAGTCGCAATTCTATCACATGTACTACTTTTTTTATGCCCAGTTTATGGTACTAAGTTCAGCTCCTATTGCACCCCTGCAACATTTCGCTGGTTACGTTTTAATACATGTAGGTGTATTCTAAGCACACATCTGACTACCACTTTGAAAATACATACAACATGTATTTTTAGCACTTACAAAATATTATAACCAAGTCAAATGTGCACATGTCATGTGTGCCATGTCTGTGGGTAGCCCCTTAGATTACGTTTGGCAGCAATAGCAACAATGTTGGCAAAATTTGTAATAATTAGACCAGCTAAAATGAAGTCACGTGTATGTTAATTGCACAAGTGAATGCGTGCCTTTTAGGACTGTTTGCGATACTCCGATTCCGTGCTTAATGAAAGGTTAATGAATCATCAAACGTAACGGACTTTAAAAGGTGTATGAAAATGTAACGATGGCCCCGATTGCTCCCTATGATAACATTTTCTTTGCTAAGTATATGTATTTGTTAAAACATAAAAAAATTGAAACAAAGTAAAATGTTTGTCAACACGCAACTTGATTAAAAAGTCCTATATTTCTTTCCTATTAGGCACTTGTAGGTAGGATGTAGTAAACTAGATCCACTCACGTGCAGTTTTTTCATTTTGTTGTAATCTGGTCTCCGGAATCACGTCATTTGTAAGTAAGGCACTGCCTTTCATCTCGCCGCCGATAGATGTAATAGAGGCGTACATCGTTCCATCGATCTGCAGGCTAACCACGTCTCGCCAAACTGTCGGCGTCTTCGCAAATAGCTCCATTAAATTCAATCGGTCGCGCAGCAACAAGACAGAAGCGTCACTTACGCGTCTCCTATATAATTTAGAGGTATTAACGTTACACATAAGGTACAGGACCGCAAGGTGAATCCTGGTGCTTTGTATTCCAAATATGTCTCGTCGCTATGGGAAGGATCGCGTCGTGCTCATGCAGAAACGTTCAGCACTCATAAAATCTAAAATGGCCTCTTTGGTAACAATAAGCCAAGTCCGAAACGAATTCGGTTTATTAATGTAAGCTTGCAGATGATAAAATAGCGCGAACTTCTTTAGGTATACATAAACATTATAATGGTTTAATCACTGTAGTATTTTGCGGCATTACAATTTTACAGCACTGATATTTTATTATGCTCGCCGATCCGTTCGTGTGCTTATTCTACCTTAGAAACCCATATATAACTTGCCAATCGTAGGTTTAATTAGAAATTAAAAGTACCATCAAGTTTTACTATGAAAAGCATCTTTCTAATTACCGAACTATGTATTACGTACTTAAACTGTAAGCCAGCGAACCTAAATACCAGACGATCTTTCAGTTTCAGGTATGAATGTCAACGGCTATAAAATATAAATCTAACTACTCTGACAAATCATACACGAATAACAACAATAATGTTGTAAATAATATTTCACACAGAAATTACAAACACGAAATGTTCGGTTATAAATCATTCAGTAAAAAGTTTGTAAAAGTTGCGTCACAAACAGTACGCAGGGGTTACACACAGTTACAATAGCATTGTACTGTCTTTTAGTCACGGCGACGCGATTTTACAGACATGACACGACAAATTGTACGTTTAAATAGTTATTTTAAAATGATTCTACACAATGAAATAATTAATAACTGTATCATTGTGGTTTAAATTCAATTACAATCCTTTTATGTCAGCCATACCCTATTTTAGAGAACGCAGAGATTCTTCCTTATTCGGATTTTAGCCCCCAGTCTATAATAACGAGGGGTGTTAAGAGTTTGATGGCTTTGTCGTTTAGTGTTCCTGTTTGTGTGGGTGATTAGTCCCATTTCACTGCGGTTTTTATCTGCAAAACCTCTTCAGCCAGTTTGAAGCTTAGTTGTGATTGGTGATGTAATAGAAGCAAAACTCTACCACACTTACCCAACAAACAAATCGTGACCCTCAAAAGATGGATTGACGACCTGGTGAGGATCGCGGGATGTCGATGGATGACATCTTTAAGGGTAGGCCAATGTCCAGCAATAGACGTCTCCCAGCTAAAATCATAAAACAAATCATTGTCTATAAATGTGTGTTTAATTAAAACAATGCCGTATTATATTTTTTTCAATCCTGATGGTCGAGTGGTTAATCAGTCGGACTCTTATGCATGAAGTTGTAACTTTGTATCCGACAGGTACGGTAAGCGTCATTAACTAGTAAGTCCTTTTTATTGTGGGCATAGTTAATGATGCTGCCTATACCAGTATGGTATTCACTTATTAATAAATGATATGTATGTACGTACTTTCTAAGTTGATGTTAGATATCAATGAAATGGGTGGAGGATAATGGTGGCCTTCTCCACGTTAAGGCAACCTGGATTTGTAGTTAAATAGGACTGAAATCGCCAATCCCCTTTGGCAGAGGTTTTGATATTTACGGCCTTTGCCCTAAGTGTAGCTCAGCAACGGGTTGGTATTATTAACCGACTTCAAAAAAAGGAGGAGGTTCTCAATTCGGTTGTATTTTTTTTTTTTTTTTTTAGGGTTTGTTACCTCAGTACTCCGTCATTTATGGACCGATTTTCAAAATTATTTTTTTGTTTGATAGAGTATACTAGCAGATTGGTCCCATTTGTATCAAAACTCATATCTGATGAGGGATCTTTGAGGAATTGAGGGAACTCCTCAAAAAATATAGGCACACATGCACCGATTTCAACATTTTTAGTAACAAATCAAGCATTTTCATTTAGAAAGTAACATTTGGTGAAGAAAAACTGATGAAGAAGACAGGCAACGGAACTCTTCAACGCATAACAGCAAATTATTCGCGATTGCTATAGTCAGATGTCTATGCTGAGCTTTTGTATTTCCACAACATAACATTACACCATTCTATTTTAAAAGGGGCCGGCAGAGATGTACAGATTAATGTTTAGAGATAGAACTTCTTTAGCAATTGTTATCCAATTTCAATGATTCTTTTAAGTTTTGAATGACTTTCTTTACATACAAAGAAACTAAAAAATACAAAATAAAAACTTTTTTCCAAAAAAAACAACCGACTTCTTAAAAAAAAACTAACAGGTGGAAAATAACTCCAGTTTCGGAAGTCGGTGGCCAATAAAAAACACAACAAAACCGCCAAAGCCACAGACTTCCGAAACTGGAGTTATTTTCCACCTGTTATTTTATGTTTGAATTTAAAATATGCTATTGTAAAAAAAAACATACGTAGGTATAATATTGAATGCGATATATTGGCCATTGTGAACTTAAATCGATATTGGCATACACTTGGTGTTCTATATGACTCACGCGAATTCCACTTATCATCGGTACTAATATTATAGCGAGACGAAATATGGTGATTTCTCAGGCTCTAGGTAAAACTAACTACGAATGCCCATTTGAATTTGTTCAGCAGTTTTGAGTGACGTGCGAACAAACAAAGGAATTGATGAGAACAAAACGAATCGGTATCAGTTTTATTTCCTTATCTAACTGGTTAATGGGGTAACAACACGCGGATTCCTAAATATTTATCATTTCTAAAAGCTGACAACAATGGAACCTTTTATTTTTCTGAGTGTGAAACGTAAATCGCAGCTTTTGACGTGGGATTGAAATGTAAGGGCGTAAAGGAGCCGAGAGTGCAAGTTGTAAGCGTGTTTCCAACGACGTTTTTTTAACACAATTACGAGCATTAATAAAATATCATGAACATTTTAAAATATTTATTAAAAATGACTCATAGTTTACTTTAACCGACTTCAAAAAAAGTAGGAGGTTCTCAATTCGACTGTATGTGTTTTTTTTTGTTTTGTTACCTCATTTCTTTGTCATATAAAAACCGATTTAATTTTTTTTCCGATTTAAATCATTCTTTCAAGTTTTGAAAGACTTTCTTTACATACGAAGAAACTAAAAATTACGAAATAAAAACTTTTTTACAAAAAAAAAACGGCTTCTTAAAAAAACACTAACACTTGTAAAATAATTCTAGTTTCGGAAGTCGGTGGCCAATATGAATGAAACAAAACCCCCAAAGCCACAGACTTCCGAAACAAGAGTTATTTTACACGTGTTAGTGTTTTTTTAGGAAGTCAGTTGTTTTTTTTTGTAAAATGTTTTGTAGTGTAGTGTCGACACACAACACTACAAAAAAAATAAGTTAACGGAAAACGCACGTCTGTCTTCGCATTTCGAAAAAGAGTCTCATAACCACGAAACTGCCATAAATTAGAAAAATTGACGAACAGCGAGTAGCATCCGCTGACCGCTGGTTCTAGTTTACTTAGCAGAAAAAGCATTATTCCATTTTCTAAGTTATTTTTTTTCACATCCTCAAAACTAGGTTTGTTTGTAAAGCTGATTACTTAAAGAATCGGTTTTGGTCATTAGGCGGTAATAAGACTCGATCAATAATATATTTTATATCGATTTCGCAGCCTTCTCTTCCTGCACCAGGACTGGCCATGGTGGGCTGAACCATCGACAAATTCACTGCACTGATTGATGGAGAGCCTGAAACCATAAGATCGACTCCCATTGCCCCACGGCTCTATACCTGACACGTGTTGACCAGGGTATTCCTTATTAATACTGCTAAGAGGCACAAACAAACGTTATGCTACTTTGACTACATCTATTTTCATTAATTTTCCTTCGTGATTGTGCATAAAAGTCAGTCAGACGTGTCAGCAATTCTCTGCACTCGAGGTAAAATTGTATCTCATGCCGATGGTAAGCACGCAATAAAGCTGAGAGACAAACGTTGCACACTTGCATCAAACAGTGTAATAATGTAATAGTATTTATCTGCTATTTTGTGCATTTCGTATACGCGTATCATATTTCTGCGAAGATGACGATGATCTGTTTTAACATTTTGTACATTTACACAAAAAAGTCGAAAAGATATGGTTATTATATCAATGATCGCTGTCACCTGTTGCAATATCCCATGGAGTCAATCATAGCACCTCGCTCACTAGGATCTCCTAATGATGATCCTTTGTGGCCGCCGCCGCCTGGACACACGGTGAAAAAAATTAAACACCTCTACCTTGTTATTAAGTGTGAATTCTACAAATTGTTCACAAATATTTGCGTCTACCTGGGCTTTTTACCAACATTTGTAGCATTTGCCGTGACTGAATCAAGGACGTCATAAAAGCTCTGTGTGATTAAACACGGTGAATTAAGGATGGTGCTTTAATACGTATCGGATCTCATTTTGTGTGTTGGTGAGATTCTCCAGCACCAACGTTGTTTACTACGCTTGCGTCATTACCGATTAATTCAACAATTTTAATATAAATTCTTAAGAGCTGTAGCTTAACCGTTAATATAAAAACTGCATTAGATTTTGTACTTGGAAGCAACGGTTTGCTAATGGTGGTTTAATGAGATTTGAAAAATAATTATTACCTGCGAGTAGAGAGAGTATTTTATACAAATGTATATTGAACGTTAACACTCCGAATTCCTTTATCTATAGTTCTTAGTAATTTCTCATCTAGTAAACAGCCGTCCTGCCTCGTGCGCTCATCTGACTGTTTAGCAGGTTATTTTCTAATACTCGTATAACGTCCTTTTTATTGAGTGTAAATAATTGAGTTTGTATCAACGCCGCGCCGCCATCTGCTCGCTGGAGTTTTAACACTCCTTTTCGGATTTCCCACTTAACTTTAATGTACCCATAAAATTTTACGTTTTTCGAATTCACAAACAAAACTGTTTCTTATTTTGTTCCATCAAAATCGAGAATCGCTCGCGACTCCAAATTGTATATCACTTCGTCGGGATTTTAAGAAACTTTATTCTGGTTAGTATGTAGTGTAACACGACATTAGTCCTTAAACGCCCCACTGCTTGGACCCAATTTTATTTGGTCGGGCGATATCATTTCATGTGAGTTTGGTTATTACAATATTTGTTGTTGAAGGTTATTTATTTGACTAGTTGTCAGGGCTTACGTCGTCGGCTCTGACTGTTGTCGAGACGGTGGCATTGATCTCTTTGCCATGTTATTGAGATTATAAATCTCACGCGTACGATTCAGTTAACGTCCCGGTTGGATTACGTGTTCCTAAATAAGGACTCGGGTTGTCTGTTTGTCTTGTCAGATTTGAGTGCGTTTTGTTCACGACGCGAATGATGGCGACTCCGCACAAAGCTTTGAATATATTTCTGTCCCAGAGTCAGTTGTCCGGGACAGTAATCCAATATTCATTACCCGCACACTATATACAGATATCCAATATTGAAGGTAATTTATTATTCGTTCACATGTGTATTTTTAAGGTTTTACGCATTTTATACCAACAAGCGATACGTTTTATCGCCTGCTTGTATTGGCGTGAGGAATAATGGAATCCTTTTGAGTCCGTATTTACGATTAAGTGCAAGGTCATTTTGCATTAAAATATTTTGAGATCCTTATGATTTATAAAGGTTTGTTATTTATTGCGTTTCCAATAAATCATCCGTTATAGAAATATTGCGTTTCCAGTAGCCCTCAGTCGTTCCATTTGGAAGTAGTTCTTGTTGGTATCTGTTCAGTACTGTATTCTTTGCGTTAGTGGTCAATATATTAACGGTCACATAATGGACGCAATCTTGTCGTTGATTATTAAACGGACGGACACAATGGGCTGATAATCGGTCCAATCGGCCCCGGGGCGATTACCATTATTATTTGATATTGTTGTAGGTAGCTTTTACAATTCAGTCCTACTGGCAGACCAGCGCCACATGGTGCTGTCGCTTAAGGCCACGCAACTTTTATTCTCACCGCAAAATTAATTTAATATTCTATCACACAAATGATGAAACCATGGCGGATGTAAATACGTCCGTTCAACTCCATTCAAGGGGTATACCTTGACGTATACATGTATGTACGAACTACGATCGAGTAGGTATAATACAGGTACAAAAGGTTCATCTCATAAAAGTTATAACGAATTACAATAATAATCATTGATTTCAATACTGATATTGGTAAACAATGTATTTGTGTCCGCGGCTTTGTTCGCGTGCATGTCAGAAAACACCAATGCGATGCTTAGAGAAGATGTACCTACTTACAATGAAACGGACACAAATACCCTCCAATCGTGAAAGTCGCATCAAATTTTTTCGAAGTAAGTTTAAGTTTAAGTTTCGAAGATTTACCGAAACGTACAGATTTTTTTTTGCTAAAACTGGATACCTACCTACTACATATGACCGAGCTTCCATGTTTAGTAAAAAAACTGATGTTGGTATTATATACACGCCCTGAAATTTTATTTGTTTAGGTATATGGTTTGTAAAATGGGTAAACATAGGGTTCCGTAAACTGTGTAGAGGCAGATACGGCTCGGTCGCAACAAGGGCGCTGTGCGAGCGATATCTAGATCTAAAGATGGTTACATTACGCTACACAAAAGTGCGATAATCTCTTAAAAGGTGTTCGTAGTGTTGTAGATAATTAATATTTAGAGTCGGGCGGCGCCCCGCGGCGCGCGCGCACCTCGCCGCTTTGTGCCGCGCCGCCGACACCCGCATTTGTCATGTTAGCGCGCACCAAGGTGTGAATGACTTTTTTCTAACTATTATTAATGACAATGATAGAAAATATTGTTTTTTGTTGCAACAGTGTTGATTGTTGTCAATTAGTTTTTTGTTGCATCACGGACTTTTGATTATGAGCGTGGCCGATCGATTCAATCGGATTTGAATTGAATGTTTGGATTAAAATATGGCGAGCTTCATTAAAGCTTTTGATTTATGATTAAATACCGACGCTTTTGTATTGAAACTGTTAGACAATGGGTTAAACATATCCGAAACCTTTCGAGGCGGTGAGAATCGATCTACTGTAATGGAGTATGGTGATATTTCAGAATTATTCTTGGCTAATAGATTTGCATAAACCAATGTCACTTTTGCCATTCTTTTTTTCACAAAGCACATTATTTTCAACAGGGTCGGTTACTTGTTTTGTTACTTAAAAAATGAGCTAAATCACGGAGCCAAGAAAAGCTCTCAGCCCTCGCGCGCCTCCCCTCCGCGCTGTGAACAATGAATAATAAGCAGCAACATCATCTATCCATTTTCCTTTTCACCCTAACAATAACAGGGACGCTAAAAGAATGGAAACAATCGAAATTTAAATATTTCAAGAAAAATACGTTTCTTTGAGAGAAAATGTTGGCCAAAGTGAGTTGTATAAGAGCGCTATGTACCGGGAGTATTGGCGTGCTATCCACTCGTTTGAGATTGCTCTGAGCACCTATTTGTTAAGCATCCTGTTTACAAACAAATAGGTACGTTTTTACTTTAATATTTACTAGTAAGATTATACGTGCAGTTAGCGTTATGAACGAGCCCGGTTATTAAGGCGTATAAACTACTTTATGAGTTCATTGTCAACGTTATAGGGTAGCCTAGTATAGAGTAATAGTGGTTCCACGCTTCTTTTACAATGTCCTGCAGGTATACACAATACTCAGTATAAAATCAATAGTAGTCAATTTGTAGAAGAGACTTAGAAATAAATAGCTGGTAGTTAGTGACTTAAACAAAGTGTCTAATGATTGAGAGCTGATTTTCAAAGATTTTGAAATCAAACATTACTTCAGCATTCTGCTATTGCAGTATAGATTCCATAATAAATCAACATGTTGTGATTATATTCTGGAGCGTTTTAGAACAATAGCTATTATATTCAAAACAAATGGATTCTTTTGTGCTATAACAGTAAAACATTGCTTCCGGCTAGAGGAGGCGATTTGATATAGTTCTGACACGTTAACCCAATTTGGAAACGATAATAAATAATAATAGGTGGTGTTTTTATAATTAAATACTCTGTGTTCACGTTTCTAAATTGAATTTATTGCCTGTATGTTTATAAAATCCCTTTTAGTCATATATTCGATAATGAACAGATGTCAGGCATCTACTATCTGACAGCTTTGTGTAGTTAGAAGATATCAAGTAATAGTTTAAATAAATATTTAAAAATGATGTCAAAAACACGAAGAATATAGCGGGAGGAACTAGATGCCTTTCTTAAGAATAATACAGTGGTAACGATAGAAGCAACGGAGGAAGGCTTATTAACGGGACAATTCGAGTAAATAATAAAAACAATAATGATCGCAATAAAAATCATAAAAAAAACTATTACGATTTAATGGGAGTTGAAACAAGGGTATAGATTCAAGACTCACACCTATCGACCCCAGTTCACCAGTCGGGCAGGAACTAAACACAATAGTGATAGTAATGTGAAACAAAAACACATCGTTGGAGTGTGTATCATGGGCATGAGTAAGCGTGGCTCGCAGCGTCTAGAGGCGTTGGTACTATTAACGTGTGGTTTAGAGATAACATCGGCCGACAAACTCGATTAGCGGCTCCACTGACTCTCACAGGCTGCAGCCCAAGTGACAGGCGATTGTACAGATATAAATGGATAAAGCTATCAGACGTTGATAGTTTTGAAGATAGGTATTACCACAGTGGAAGATCAAAACAGTTCTTCAAAGTTACTTAACTCAAAGTCAAAGTCAAAGTCAAATCATTTATTTCAATTAGGCCATTAAAAAGGCACTTTTGAACGTTAAACTTACAAGTTAAATAAAATTTAATGATTCTAGTTGCCCCTTCCAAAAGGTAGTTTTGTATGGAGAAGAATGGGCAAGAAACTCCATACTTACTCTTTTAACTAAATACCTACTTTCTCCTAAGTATATTATTGTTGTCATACCTAAGTACCATTGTTCTGGTCAACTATCTAAGTATAAACTTCTTGAAATTTGGTTTTAACTAAGTTTATTCATGTCAACTTTGTTTTTTTTGTACTATCTAAGTCAAGTCTAACAATGATTTGGACCACACGTTATATCATACATGACTTATCTGTTCGTATCAACTTTTCATAATGAGTATTGAAGATCAACTGGTTCATACATACGATGATCGTTAGATAAAATAAACCAATGCCAAATCAATAAAACTGTTATCTTTCATTTACGTTCGCAATGCTACGGCGTAGCACATTGCTACGCGCTACGACAAAATAAAATTTGGTGAACTTGGAGATAATTTCAAAGACATAATGTTAACTAAGTCGAAGTTAATTACTTTGGTTCTCTTAAACAAGGCTTTGGCGGTAACGCGGCTGGCTCATAATTCATCGCAGCGCGCATCCTCCTCGGTAATATGGTACGCGTAGACGCGCCGGCGCAACCCGAGTGGGATGCCGCTACGTGAGAGAGGGAGACAGCGCCACCCGGCTCACATAATACCCAATGTTTATAGCCTGAGAACTTCCTTTTAATTTTTTTGGGAGCACTATTTCAAATATTGTTTTAATTGATTGCTGGCAGACCATTTGGCGGCGCAGCGACGCGGGATGAGCGCTAATTACAGGGGTTAACTCGGTTTTACATTAAGT
Organism: Euplexia lucipara; assembly: GCA_921972225.1. Lineage (NCBI taxonomy): Eukaryota > Metazoa > Arthropoda > Insecta > Lepidoptera > Noctuidae > Euplexia > Euplexia lucipara. The sequence goes on along the minus strand of OV179143.1, from coordinate 7,933,461 downwards.
ATCTTCGATATAAAAAGACAGTTTAGGTACGGTACTTTACTGACAACTGTAATTTTAAAACTTATCATGTTGATTCTTGTCGGACCGTTTGTTATACACCGAGTCTTTATGAAAATAATTACAGGTACTTACCTTAGGAAGAGTAACAGAGGTTCAAAGACAAAATCGGTGTTTATTTACCAAGTACCATTATTTTTCTTGGTTTGGCTTGAGTGACGTTAATAGCTATAAATGGCAATTGCTAAAAGTCTGGTGACACAAACAATAGGACAGACAATGTTTACTAAATACGTGGTTCGCGATGTATAAATAGCGATAAACAGTAATTGGCGGCAGTAAAGCCGCAAGAAGCGGCACCCGCATTGTGAGTGCGCGCGCGCCGACCCGCCTGCCATTGTCAGGCACAAGCTCGCCACAATAAATTTTACTTCAACTCCACATTTGCATATCAACAATAATTTTATCAGTTTTCGTGGTCACGTCGTGTCCGTTACATCATTAATTGTTCATTGTCTATTAGAGTTTTAACAATAGACATCAATTTTAAAACGGATACTTATGAAAGCTGTAAGTTTCGTCATTGTAATAATATCCTCCAAACAAAAGCTAGGTGAGTTGATGTTTTCAGGAAATAGCCGTGGAGTTAATTTTTATTGTTTCTTTGAACTACCACATGGGTCACGGTCGCCCACCAAGATTTCCGCACATTTTCATAACGGCATAAACTGGAAAAACTTAAAGCTGCCATTTTACACAAGTAGGTACAATTTTGGTTAGTTCTACAGGTTTTCTGTTGTTGTTTTATCCGTTAAGTAAGTAAATCCCCGAAGGTTTATGCAGAGGTGTACTACACCCACAATTTACCAGTTAAATAGGGGGTGAGTCTGGATTTGTGCCTGATTGATGGCCATAGATTAATCATGTAAAAATCCAGACTCCGGGCTGCTACTAAGAAATTCGAAATGGAAAAACTTAGTAACGCTTTTCCCGACTCGGGGATCAAATCCAGGACCTCCTGCTTGGCAGTAGCACTCTCGTGACCAACGAAGCAGTCAAATTGCTAGTTCAAATTACCTAAAGGAAAGCTATAAAACGATCTAGAAAAACAGTGTTACGACCAAGTGTTTGTAACACTGTTTTTGTAGCTTCTGGATTCTACCAGTCTCTAAATATAACTGTATGAGCCAATACTAGCTTCTAATCTATGAGGATAAATCGATCTGTATTGAATAGAGCCACTAGATCCTTGCGCTGTTTTGCTATCATAAATGTATCAGTAAGCGAAAACACCGGGAGACCTTATTGGTGAGGTTCTTGAGAAAGATCAGGTGCGTAGTACTCGCAACTGGCGTGTTTGTATGACAACATGTATGGATGTAAACGAAGCAAAAGAATAATAAATAAATATTCCACAACTTTTCACACAACACCATTTAGTCCCAAGTTAAGCTTGAGAGCTTGTGTTATGGGTACTGAATACCTGATAAACATACTTATATATTTCTAAATACATACATGTTATAGATAAATTACACCCAGACACAGAACAAATGATCGTGCTCATCACACAAACATTTGTCCTGGGTGGGAATCGAACCCACGACCTCCGGCATAGCAGACAGGGTCACTAACTACTAGACCAACAGGCCAGTCAAAAAGAAATATGTAAGAATCGTACCATATGACGCTATGTAGTTTTTGCCTAAACCTATGCATTATTTTACTATTAGTTTATATTTTATTTTTGTGTTCATGAAAGTATATAAGTAGGTATGTAAGTATGTATATGAAAGTTATTTTATATTTTTGAGTTTATATCTTTTATAGCTGCTTATGAAATGTAATTGCTTGTGATAGACAAAGGGAGCTACATCTGCCAACAAACTGTTTTGCAGTTTGGCGGAGGTAATAATTCTATTGTTGTCTTGCCTAGGTAAGAAACTATTTTTCATTTTCATATTTTTTTTTCATTATGGGAAAAAGGCGTGAGTTATTGTATGTATGTATATAAATGTATCTGTTACGCTCGTCCCTCGCCCAATCTAATTAACAGAAAACAATACAAGCGGTTGCCTATTGAGCTAGTCAATCTAACCTTTACTCACATCGCATAGAGTAATAAAATATAATAGTCGAGTCAAAGCGTGCGCAGTGAAAGTTTATTGAAAACAAACGAGCGTCGCGCACACGAGGTGGTCCATCGTTAATCTTTTATCTAACATGGTGTGTGCTCTTTGCGGCAATGTCACGGACGTCAGCCGTGCCGAATCAAAAGCGTTTTCATCGACATACCTCCAACTATTCTACCCAGTCCAGTAAGTATAGTACGAAGCATTTTAAAAGTTTTATCGTTGCTCCTGGAAGTAGTAATAAATATTGCTTATTTTGCTCCCCTGGTTATTAAACGTTCACGACTCTGACTATCTCTACCTGAATTCATTTAAGATGCTCCAGTACGCTTGGCATGATCACCGTGGAAATTAATTTTGTCTACAGAAGAATCAACAAAGTGACATACACACATCAAAAGTGTCTAGGGATCAAGCATTTTTATGCGGATTTCTTGAGATTGAGATGTGGCTTTGTAATAAATTTATGATTTTTTAAATTTATATGGATCCTTTTTGGTGCATTTCATAATTTGAATCAGGAACTGTGAATCAAATTCGAGTAAAAGATGAAAATCAGCTGTCAATATTTTCCCTATAAAAACATACAACGCATTGAAGACATTATTAGTGCTACTGTTTCCCTACTACTGATTAAAACCAACGTTATTATGGAGCGGCGACGTCATTTAAGCAGGGAAGAAATGCTCAGAGCCGTGGGAATGATAGAAGCTGGTTCCCGGCAACGTACTGTGGCTTTAGCTCTGAATACAAGTCAGAGTGTTATCAGTCGACTTTGGACACGTTACCGAAGCACTGGTACCGTGGCTGAGCGCCATGGAGGACGGTATCGCTGCACCACACGGAGACAAGACCGATACATTCAAATCTTAACTCGAAGAGCTCCAACAATAACCGCCATGATGTTAGCCGTGAGGCTTCATCACTCTTCAGGGAACTTAATTATTAGCGACCAAACAGTCAGAAGCCGCTTGCATGAAGTGAACCTTCATTCCCGAAGACCGCTACGGGTACCACCTATAGCAATGCACAATCGTAGGATTCGATATCAATGGGCTCGTGAACACAGAAATTGGGCAGAAGAACAATGGCGTTTCGTGTGCTTTTCTGATGAGTCTCGTTTTGGTATGAGACCGGATACAAGACGTATACGACACTGGAGAACCCCTGGACGCCAACAGCGATTAAAATCCTGCCAGGAAGTCCATCCTTATAGTGGTGGAACCATCATGGTATGGGCGGGTATTTGGATCGGCGGAAGAACTGAGTTGATTTGGATCAGAGGCAACCTCAACGCTCAAATTTATGCTGAGACGATTGTATCAGACGTCATCGTTCCTCTACAAGTGCAAATCGGTCCCTTATTTCAGTTAATGCATGATAATGCACGACCGCACACCGCAAGAGTTGTAAGACAGACTCTCGCCGCAGCTAACATCAATGTCCTACCCTGGCCTGCTCAGTCGCCAGACTTGAACCCGATTGAGCATGCATGGGATATGCTACAGAGGAGAGCTCTGCCGAATATGGAGGGTATCCAGTCGCAAGAAGACCTTTTTTTGTTGTTGCAACGAACATGGGCGGCCATTCCACAGCGTGATTTGGATGAACTCATTTTGAGTATGCCAAACCGATGTTCTTGTGTTGTTAGTGTTCGCGGTAGAAACACGGATTATTAATTGTTTAAGTTACCCAATAAAATTTTAAAGAAAACTGTTATTTCAGTCTTTTTTTCGAACTTTAATGTTAGTGGTTCAAATGTCAAAAATCCCTTTATTAGGAAAATGGCAAATTTCTTTATTAATGCAAAGGTGACTTGGTTTATCGTTACTGTGACAAACGAAAACACTTTATTTGATGAATCCTTAAAGAAAAATTTAATTAATATCAATCAGGAGAAAAGTTATTGCAAAAATATATGTTGATCCCTAGACACTTTTGATGTGTGTAATCGCAAAAACATTTTTTTTGAATGATGAAAAGAAGAAGTGTGTCGTTCTTTAGTCGACAATAGTCTTTTTATATCGAACATTATTTTCTTCTGTAATCGTCAGAAATGCGTCCATCGACGTACCCGTTCCTGCGGTGATCAAGCTTCGCGTGCAATTCTCTTGTGTTTTATAAAATACTAGCAGACGTCACGCGGTTTCACCCGCGTAGTTCCCGTTCCCGTTCGAATATAGGAATAAAAAGTAGCCTATGTCACCCGGGGATTGTGTAGCTTTCCAACGGTGAAAGAATTTTTCAAATCGGTCCAGTAGTTTTGAAGCCTATTCAATGCAAACAAACAAACAATCAAACTTTTCCCCTTTATGATATTAGTATAGATGCCGTTTAGTGTCAGGTTGTGTATTGATTAAAATACGTAAGTTTTGCGGCCGAAACAAATATGGCTTATCTGAGTTATAATAATTAAAACCACCAATACACAACCATCTAAGTTAATTTCTTATAGTTTAATTTCGTTCAATGTCAAGGTCAAAGATTTATTTGCAGATATTCTTAAAATAATAGTACAAGTTTCTTAACTTATTCTATCATAACTTAGTGACATGCAAAAAAAAACATCATGCATCAAAAAGATGCATTAAATGACTTATGCATGAAATAGTCATTCTCTGGGAATTTATAAACTTAGGGGGTTGTCTTATTAATTTCAATTTTTATAATTCTGTATACACATACACGTGTTACGGTCGCAAATATTTTGTTCAACATACAACCTGATATCAAACGACAAATTGCAAACGAAGAACAACAAAATAAAATTCGCGGGCTACCCTGGCGCTTCCACCCTAAACTCAAACTCTTATTTAAAAGAATTTTAGAAGTAAGTAAGTTAAATTGAGAAGTATGAATACTTCTAAATTTAACTTACTTACTTCTAATTATGATAATCGTATATTTTTGATGAAACGTTTGTGTTGTGTCGTACCCTACTATAATCATGTGCCACACTTTGGTATCTGATACATTAACTTTCATACTACCTAATGTGTATCGTCATTATGTTAACTGAATTCAAATATTCGGTCTTTCTGTATTCAAGTTAGCTTTTTAAATTCCATTTTAATGTGTCCACATTATGGCTACATAGAATGTAAAAGCGTTAAAATGATGTGAAAGTAGTTCACGTTTCGTTATAATTTGTGTATTGTAGGAAAAACATTTAAAGCACTTACCCATCAACTTAGACCATCATTGCTATGTGCTCTCAATTCAATGCAGTAAGAAATGTCTAGAAAAGTAATTGACATTCTAATAAAAATAAAAACAGCCCAAAAACATGAAAATTAATTCAAATAAATTCAAAACTATTGATGTAATTTCAAAATTTGAATTAGGAATCGAAAGAAAAAAAAATAATATCAATGAAATGAGCAAAAAGCATTAGGTTTTATTGCAATCGTTGTGTGAAGACCTTCCAAAAGGTTTACCTATTGTGTTTTCAGTAGGTTTATTATACTTGCCAGTTAGTAAAAGACCTAAAATTATCGTTGTACTGTATCTAGAAAGTTTAATCGTAAGAGGTTTTCTTCTATTTACTTTATCACTGGCCACCAAAATCACACCAACAGAAAAAAAAGTATCATTTTTATTTTATTTCTATGGCATCTTTGCCCACTTTTTTAGTATTGTCAGCCAGTTATTTAGAATGTATTCCGCATTTATGGAAGAGGTTGTAATTAATTATATCTATTTTTATTTTTGTGGTACAAACTCTTTGTGCTTCTTTTTTAATTTTCTAATCTATGATGAGGACATGAACCGAGGAAAGTCGTAAAAGAAGTCTTTGGCTGAAACAAAAGATTAAAAATGTAACCAAAATTGTTAATGCTTACGACGCATGTTGTTGTCAATTTGTTACTATGAAGGTTTGTAAAAAAACAAATTGATTTAATGCAAATATAATACCTACAAAGGAAGGCATAATATTTGATTCAGAAGATCACAAAAGATTTGTGAAATCATAAAACGAACATAGAATCCCGAGTATAAAAACTCGTGCCGGTCAAATATTTCGAAACCAGAAAAAAATAAAGAATATTTTTCTAAATTAGTATCTACGACCTCCTCCTATCATTGCTATACAAATTGAAAAGGCAACCAGCGGAGTGCCGCTGAGCCGGCCCCGGCTTGATACTTTTGAACCACTATTTGCTTACCACGATTCATTCGATTAAAACTCTGAATAAACTCATTATAGCTGAATGCGACTACCCGCCGAAAGGATCCTTTCAAACGATATTAAACCGCATTATCCGCGTTTATTCCCGGCCTTGATTAGTACCGTATCATTTAGTCCTGTGTTGTAATTATTTACGTGCGACCGGGAATATACCTTAGGCGTCTCGTTTTAGAATTTAAATTTATCTGTCGACTGCCGCAGGCGGCGCCTTTGACCGTGGGAGATGAAAAGCACCGCGCGCGACCATTTATCATTGACAAACACAATTGTATTGGGTCCCATCTCGAGAAATTAGTGGATAAACAATCTTACAACTGAGGATTACGTGACGTAACTGGCTGGAATCTGCTGATTATAGGGAGACGAACAGACCCTGCTGTGACGTGGAATTGAGATGATGGGACTTATAATAACTAAAATATGCATTGTGATTTTTACGTAGGTATTTTTGAAACAGAGAGGCCGTGGAAACTGACTGAATTGTATTTGATATCTGGGGGCAAAACTCGTACTTCTGTCTCAATCAGTCAAAATCGTGACACTAATTGTGCTTAGACTGGACTAGATTTTAAAAGATTTTAATTACGGATATTTCTCCTGTAAAATGGGTGCGTTTACAAACATTTAAAGTCATATATGTACAAACTGTTGTTCCGTGCGTAAATCAAACCCGTGACTGGCAGCCAATCGCTCTGCCACTGTGTCATCCGTGCCATTAAGTATAATGCAAACCTTGATGAAATTTTACTTCATAAACTGTCTCTAATGCCTAGCTAGCTGTTAATGTTTTTTGTTGTTAGGCTTTGTCACATTTATTATTTTTAAAACACACATGTACAAAGACATGCGACCACCAAACAAGGAGTCCTGTGTTCGATTCCCGGGTCGGTCAAAGTGATACCTAGATTTTTCACAAAGTCCAGACTTAGTACCAGCCGGAATTCTGAATTTTTCCCGGTTGATGAAAATAAGCTCACCCCTTTTTACATGGGACTCAAACGTATGTGGGTATACCTACTCAAAGTCAAAGTCAAATCATTTATTTCAATTAGGCCCATAAAAAGCACTTTTGGAAGTCAGACTTACAAGTTAAATAAATTTAGTAAATGATTCTAGTTGCACATTCCAAAAGACGGTGTCATATTTATGGTGAAGAATGGGCAAGAAACTCCATACCTACTTACTGTTTTAAAATAGATTCTAAAATATTTTGTATACATTAATCAGCTTATATGTGAGGACGACGTACCTTGAATAAAAACTATACTGAGATGGATAATGTTTACGCCTCTATCCGGTCCATTGAGCAATGTAGGAGTGATGATGTTATAAATGTACTAGCTGTACCCTGCCACGCTTCGCTGTGGCACATTGCGATTGAATGGTTAAATAAAAAAGAGAAAATGACGTGTGGCACTCGGAGACTGCCGCGGTAAAGCTATTGCATAGCATTTTCTATCAACTCCGCTCCCCCTCCCCTCCCCCCTCTCCCTCCCTCTCGCCCACACCTCCTACGCCCCTCCCCTCACCCCTCCGTCCCCCTCCCCTCACCCCTCCCTCCCCCACCCGGCTTCTGTCTCTTCCCCTCCCCCTTTCCCTTCCCCTCTCACCTCACCTACCCCTCCCCTCTCCTCTCCCTATCATTCGCTCCTTCTCCACCCAGTCCCTTTGTCCAGACCTCCCTCCTCTCCCACTCCCCATCCCACCCCCACTCCCCTACCCATACCTCCCCCCACTCGCCTCCCCATCTCTCCCGCTACCCCTGCACCTCCCCCTCCCGTCCCTCCCCTGCCCCTCCCTCCCCTGCCCCTCCCTCCCCTCTCACAATCTCCCCCTCCATCTCTCACGATCCCCACTCCGACTCCCCTCCCCCACTCCCCCTCCCACTCCCCTCCCTCTTCCTTCTCCTTGTGATATTTTAAAAAGTCATTAAAAGTTCTGCTATGACTATTAAAAAGCAAGGGTTGGTGATAAAAAGTGAAAATTTAGAATTGTATGTATTTTTTGATGCCACATAATTAAAAATTAAAAAAAATAAAAATTGTCAAAAAAATAAAAAAATAAAATTTGGGGTGAACACCCCTTATCACTTACAGGTTAGAAAAATAGATAGTAGCCGATTCTCAGGGTTACTGAATATGCATAAAAAATTTCATGAGAATCGGTCAAGCCGTTTCGGAGGAGTATGGGAACGAACATTGTGACACGAGAATTTTATATATAAGAATTTGTTTCAGTAGGTAAATATAATTAATGGTACATTATAAAAATGTATGCTTCATTATTAATAAATGACCTCATAATGTGATAAATGAGAATATAAAATCTCAGTTCAACACTTTTTGCAGTTGTTATTAATAATTAATTAATTAATCTCGTCGGTTAAAGTAATAAAATAAGACACGAAGTTACTTGTCCAGCAGATATTTATTTAATTTACAGTGCATTGTTAGTTTATAGTTTCGAAGTTTGTTACTGCGATGTATGTAACTGTAAAAGTTAACCGTCACGAAGTTCTCGCGAAAGATCGTATGTGTGTATAGAAGACAATCCTATTTCTGTTACTACTTAGTCAAAATCAAGACTAAGTCATAATTACATAAGACAGTCCCCTAAAAAGCCTGCCCTTCGCCATTTAATCTATATATATATAAAAATGTTATGTTGGTTAGTGTACGCTTCAAAAACTCAAAAAGTTCTGCACCGATCGAGCTGTTTTAGCATGATATATAATCCGCATCAAGGATTATTTTTATCACATTTTCTTTTTTTCTTTTTGTTTAACCATTCAATCACAATGTGCCACAGCGAAGCGTGTCACTTCCAGCACCTGCTAAAATAAATTAAAGTATATGGAATCGATTCCCGAACGGAGTACAGATGTTTTTTAAAATGTATGAATGCAGTTTTTCTTGTTATTAAAATCGATGACATGGTTCCTCAGAACATATATCTTCGTATGTCTTATAGTTTCAGACTTTCCCATACTGACCGATTTGAATGAGACACCCTGTATACATTACCAGAGCGTTCTTATTGACATATGTCAATAAGAGAGTAGACAATGTGTAGTAAATAATTAAATTGATTGTGAGTAAGAGTGAGTATGGGGTGTGAAAGTGTATAGGTAGGTGGTTAAAATTTAATTTAAAATTTAATTATATTTTTCGCTTCATCAAATGAAAAATAAATTTCATCAAATTTCCTACTGTTTTTGCTATAAGGAAGAAGAAGAGGCGGAACAAACTCCCCAGCAACACGTCTGTCTGATAAGTTAGAAGAACTTAATCTTATACAGTACAACTTGTAATTATTTATAAATTAATCAAGTAAAATTATTTGCTACATGTTAACTAGCACACTCCAATATACAGAATACTAGTAACATATAGCTTCCGACATTAACACTAACTAAACTCAATCAATAAAAGAACTTAGTAGAATTTAGGATGCTAGAACGAACAAAATTCAAACAGTCATAAGTTCAATAATAGCTTTGTAAGGTATTAATTACCTAAAAAAAAATGGTAATATGTACAGAGGCTAGCACATCAAGCTACCCCAATGTGTCTAATTTCCTTGATAGTTTTTAATCTTTATCTCAAACAGAATAAGGCTCAAGTTCAATTGAGAAAATTTGACAGTTCAGGGTAGCTCGATGAGCTGTCGTCTGTACAAACAGATGAAAGTGCCTTCTTTTTCTTATAAATGTGCTAAACTGGTACGTGTAAGTTTGTGCATGTACCTAACTATAAAAGTCAGTAGTATATAATCGACACCAATAATTTCTTTTAGGGCGCTTTTTCAATGGTAATTAAGAAATAAAAATGGTGGATTGACAGCTATTCTATGGAAATTATGTCAGACCGCCATATTTATTTTTCAGATGAAAGTATTCTGACTATTAAAAAATTAGCCCTTAGTCCTAGACATGGTAAATACTATTTAATAAGGGATCAGAAATGAACACATAATGATTTAAATAAATACCAATTATGTAGAAAATGTTCTGCACAGGAGATACCTCAACAGAAACCAGAAAGTGTATAAATTATCTAGCTCAAACTAAAATAAAGGAAAAGCTATTTTAATGAAACTCGTCAAGTTAATATCAATCCAAACTACAGAATCTTTAAAGTTGAATTACACACAGTCGTTCACTACAAACAAGGATGGATTCACGAGCGGTATTACCCGCATTAACGTGTCGGATGCTGCAGCTCGCATATTTCATCACATCTTAGGAGATAATGCTCCCTTTAACAAAACATTAATCTAGGAGTAGTCGGAGGCGTGGGGCGGAGCGCCCGGCCGCGCCAATGACGAGGCTCCTCGCCCAGCGCCCCGCGCACCTGTCCACCATCGATTGTCTTACAAGCTCTTAGGAATTGGGGATTGGGGACCATCTCTATATTATATCAGAGTGTAGCGTCTGCATGTCTGGATTCAATTGTTCAGTCCTCAACTGATGCGCCATTTTTATGTCGTGTAAGATTCTTATGTTGAGTTTGTTTTGGATAGAGACTTTGGAGTTAGAGTTCCATTGTATATTTTGATAATCATATCAACGATTGTCAACGTGTTGTAAAGTTCGTGCACTTAATGTGCGTATTTTTAACATTGGTTCATGTTTCTACTTTCTTATGATAAGATTATTGATTCGTTGCCGTAAGTACGGTTTTAATGTGTTATAATTTATTTGTTACAACATTAATTGGCTGAAAAAAATTGGTATCCATGGAAATTGGCGTTTGATCTTTTTTAATAATAAATATTTATACAGGTAGCAGCTGCACTAAAATCTTCGCTCTGATACCCAAATAATAATTAGCCTGCCCTTAGCACCTCAGTCGGCGTCCGAGAAAAAAGAGCCGGTTGAGTCTCGCTCGCGAACCAACATAACCTGTAATTTGGAAATTATTATCTAACACATTGTGCCTTTCTGGTTATCCCGCCGGTCAATTTGCCGTTTTTATGGCTCCCACAGAGCCGCGGCCTCTAATTATCTCCGCCACGATCTCGGCCCGAGGCGCGAGCGCACCGCCGCATGCGCACTTCCGATGTGCACCCTCACACCACCGCACAAGATACAGAATCCATCGCCGACTGCACGACACCGCGTTAGCTTAGAAACATGGGAAAATAAATAGATAGCTATGTTTTGAAAGGGTAACACGTCTGCGCGAATACTATTTGTTTTACTGCGAATTCCTCTAATAGTTTCAAATTATTTTACCACAGCTCGCATACATAGAAGTGACGCAGATTCATAGCTGTAATAAATTAGTGCTTTGACTTCGAAGCGAGCAATAAAATTATGTTAATATTAATGAAACTAAAGTGATGGTGGGTAAGTAGTAGTTTGATAAAATAATTTTAATGAAATGAAATTATAGTTAAAGTTATTAAGGTGTGTTCAGATATGTGCCTTGTTAGTGATACCCAACTATAACGCGTCACTATTTCCTTTTTATATGCCTTTATTATGCATAATGTCATAAATTTAAATTATAATCAGTGAGTTTTAACGCCCAATTTTTAAATTAGAGAAACGTAACGAACCGGGAAAACATGGTATCGTCAGAGTCGTTTGGGAGTGACTCGGCCCTCGATGCTCGTATTCTATTAGAAAGGACTACTAATAAAATTAATTTATTTCTCGATTACAACAGTAACACGAGTTCAAAAACGCGCCGCGGCCTCGGCTCATTAATCATATTAATTAAGACGAGGCGTAGGTAAGCGCTTTTGTTCGTGGCTCTCTCGATAAACGAGCGCCTTCTTTACGCTCATACAAATGACGGCAAAGTCGTGCGAGGCGGCAATAACACGCGGCAAATGTGCGCAGTGACACGCTCGGCAGCGCGGCGTGTCCGCGGAGCGGTGCGTGACGCACCACGCGCCGATTGGTCAGAGACAATATTGTTAAATGGTCCTGTTTCAGACACCAGCTTGTTATTAGAGTGTTATGTGTGTAATCGGATAATCGCACTGTAGTCAAGTTTTTATTGGCCGCACGCGGTCACGATTTGTTGCGCTAGTGTAATTATTTAATCCCATTGTTTTGATGGGATTGATGAATCGAAAGTGCGCTTTGAACACTTTGTTATTAACAAAGCCGTCACCGGTAATCAATAGAGCGACAGTCGTTAGTCATCAAAGTCACTCACATACAACACATTAATTTAATAGAATTTAATCTTCAAGAACACAAAAAAGTATAGTTTAATTGATTACATACCCCACAACTGCTCATCGTAGCTATGAAGCCTATTTCATTATTGACAATTGTTTACGTGTCGATACAAATCTAGTAAAAAGACATAAAACCAGCTTTCCTCTCTTCTTGGCATAAGTACTTATCTGCACATGCACTTAAAGCAACTTTTTACACTGCTAGGACATCATTCTATAAAAAAACTTACTTTCTTTTAAAGTTTAGTTCAAACTAAAAGGGCTAGCGTTAAAAAGAACAGCAAAAAGTCGTGACCTGCACTTTAACAGTATATAAATAATGTATGATTAGTATTTAGCACTAAAAATACGACAGGCGATTGACATAGAGTTATGGAACAGATAGGTCAAAATGTATGTAGGTATCTATCTTTACTGTTTTTCATGATTTAGCTCGGAACAGAATTGTCAGACAAGTGATCATTATTTAAAAGAAGTTGCAAGACGCACCGAAAATGCCTCGAAGAGCTATTGGGCTATGAAAGACCTTATGAAGGGAAATCTTCCTCTATCCCTTAAGACAAGACTCGTCGACATGTGCATTCTTCCCATCCTCACTTATGGTTCTCAAACATGGTCCTTGACTATTCAGCAGAGGGCCACGCTCGAGGTTTGCCAGAGAGCTATGGGTATTCTGGGTATCAATCTTGAAGATCGGGCTAGGACTACAATAATTCGTTTCATCACAAAAATTACTGACGTCACTCAAAAAACTGCCAAGCTAAAATGGAACTGGGCTGGACACATCTGCCGCATGTCAGACGATCAGTGGGCCAAACGCACGACCCATTGGGTTCCTTTATATGGCAAACGACATCGCTGTAGGCCCAAGCGAAGATGGCGAGACGAGCTGGACTCTTTCGATTAGGACTGGTCTCAAAAAGCCCTTGACAGAGAGAGGTGGAAGAAAAGTAGGGAGGCCTTTTCCCTGCAGTGGAAAAACACAGGCTAGTAATAATAATAATAATAATTATAACGCCTCTGTTCACTTGAATATTTAAGAATGCAATGAAAATCAAATTATTATACCTGCTACATATTCGTGAAACCTTTCGTAGAAATGTTCATAAACAAAGGAATTATAGGGAGTTTCAGACTGCCTTGTTAGTCGATTAGTCGCTAGCGCTATTACTGAGCGTAATGTCTTGGAATCGATTTCTGAATAGATCGATGTGTTAGTGGGGCTATTCTGTCCAAAATTCTCAGTAGCAAATTAGATATGTGCCCGGTTGATGGCAATAGGCTCGCTCCCTATTAGATACAACTCATACAGACCTGTCAAATATATGTACTGTTAGGAATCTTCTTTCTTTTTCTTCTTTTTGGGTATCGTGTTCAGACAGGCAGTCGCTACATGTAAAACCATAAAACCTATTCAGCTGCTTTTGGTTCTTGTAAACTGGAAGCCGACCAACATAGGAAAAGGTTAGGCAGGTGATCAGGTATCTTCTTTTCGTGTAATTTATGACTAACCTGCAAGCTTAGCCATATTACTTATCCTATTTTTATTATATAAAGAAAATGGCGTATATGGAATCAGCTGTTTGTCAACTGTCAAGTGTATTTCATTTTGCATTTGACAGTTGACAAACAGCTGATTCCATATACGCCATTTTCTTTCGATTACGATAATAGAAATAGAATTCGTAATTTGGCTAGGCTGACTGGTTTCAGAGTTTCTATGCCGCCCATGGGACTATGACTTGGCGTCACGTGGCATCGAAAAATTTCTCTCAGGCATGCCTCTGTTATCATCGCGATGTTTTCTTTCGCCGTTTTTGAAACAAGTGATAATCATACCATACCCACATAAATCCAAAAAGTCAGTAATGCGTCCTATGGGTAAAAATTAAAAAAAAAAATAACCCTCAAAATGAGGGGATGACGGAACAGGGTGCGAATCCCGAAAATTTAAACGTAAACTAACATTTTTTTTCCGTTTCATACCCTTTTATCTATTTTGTCTTGGCTAAAAGGGATGTTGATGGTGGTTTCTATGATACGATCTTGAAAGTGCAGCAGAAGGCCAGGAGAAAGAAAACAGTTGATGTTTGCTGACAAAGAGAGATGACGTTTTTATTATATATATCCTTGTTGTCATATTTACACATTTTGCGCAGAAAACAATGTTTTAACGTGTTTATATAGGTATTGGTAAGTTATCCTGTTTTCGTAAATATTTTTTACATAAACAGGAATGTCATTCTAAAATAATTGTTAAATCATTCACAATAATATGTAAACAAGTTTATTAAATTCGTGCGTAAGTTAACCATATTTGGGCTTGTTTGATAATACACACTAATGAATGTTTTCTAGAATTTCCACTTTCATTAGTTCGGGCTATAGTTGTTGTTGAAGAAATAGAAACTGTCTAATTACTAAGCTCGGACTAAACAATAACGATGACTTTAATTAATAAAAAAAAAGACATCGCACCGAAATTAAATGTCAATATTTCAATATCGACACGTTGAAGGATTAAGATTTAATTTTATAATCAAATTAAATTATCAATCAATGTGTTTTTTACGAGTTGTGCTATTTTAACTTCGCAAGTTCAATTAGTACGAGGCACGTCATTAAAACAATTATATTAATGAATAAAACATGTTACTTCGGTGTGATTACGAAATTATGTTTATTTTTGATTAGCAGTGTGTTGCCCGCCAATAAAATTTGATTAGATTTTGAACGATCCAATTAAAGTTTTAGTTGCCAGCGTCGACAATTTTTGTTTATACCGCGCTTTGTAAGGTCGTTACCACGTAAATATCGAGTGTTAGAGGTTTATGTCTTTTTAAGAACGCATTTATATCTTACGTTATATGGTTGATGTTATGAGCATTTACTGCAGCAATACTAGCGACTACTGTTTTTCTACTAATATGATATCTACATTTTATAGCCACTAGCCCACCGTCGGTATTTTGATACGCGTTTAGGATCCGCTGTGTTAAAATCTAATCGCTGTTAGAAAATCCTGTGCGGAAACACCTGTGAGGAAAAAAAAGTCCCATTAGAAAATCGCAAAATCGCTTAAACTTCCGAATTCTACAAAATAGGCATTAAATAGTATACCGCTCGCCGCGCCCTCTAAACCATTATGGGTTCGATTGCGTGATTAAATAACAAACATTATGATGACAACTTAAGATTAAAAAGTTAAAGAAAAAAAAAGTAAATAGGTAAATAATATAAAACATGTTGATAAAGGTATAGTTAAGGACCATCTTAATTAAGTCGGCTTTCAAACAAAAACAAAACCAAAACCGCATTAAAGAAGACAACTCTTATAGAAACTGCCTCGTTAGTCTAGTGATAGCAAATGCTAGTTGATAAAGATAATGATAGTGTGAGCATAAGGTCCGGGTTCGATCCCCTGGTGATATTAAGATTTTCCATCTGGAATTTCTCAGTAGGAGTCTGGAGTCTGGATTTGTGCCCGATTGATGGCAATGGGCTCGTTTATAACATGGGACTTAAACACACGACATGTACGACGACGACGTGTGGCGACATGTGGGTGTTCTCCCAGGTAAGCCCCTGCCTAACTCTTCGGGGATTACAGGCTTGATGTTACGTTAAGTTGTGTTGTTATAGTATAATTCAGAACCATTTCAATTAAGTTGGCTTTCAAACAAAAACGAAACCGCATCAAAAAAGACAACACTAATTATATATTAACCATAAACAAATGAAGTTTCGCCAATTCTTTTATTCTGTGGTCCTCTATTACGGCTACTGCATATAAATTGTACAGTTAAAACGACACGAATCTTATTAGATATTCATAGATAACACAGGAGAAAATTACACCTTTGCTTCGGTTGCTTGTTTAGAGGCAACTGCGTCATGCTAGTGCCTGTATTTAAGTAGTAGTTTTCGCTAAAACGGTAATACGTCTGCCGCCATCAGAACTACTTTTAGAATAAATAACGCTAGCTCTTGCCCGTGGTTTGACTCGCATCTTAACGAAACCATTTTTCAACTATTGATCATGTGCAGCCGACTGCCTAGTTTTTCCAAACTGTGTTCGTTTCGGCTTCCAGTATAACCGCGTGCAACTGAATAACAGTGTTTTACATGAAAAAACTGACTTCCTATCTGACCTCCATAACGAGACTGGGTACATAACATGATATCCCTTGTTTAGACAGATATCAGACTTTCTGGGTTTTGACTACTTGCAACTATTGTTCGACAGCCAGGATGGTTAGCTGAACGTGCTTTCCGAGGCAAGGAGAGTTCTTGATATGGAATAAATGGTCACTCATCGAGGGACCAACATCGGTATGCGTAGTTATTGTTAAGCCATACCTAAACCCTCCATCACCTAACCATTAATCCCGAATATAAAAGCATTATACTTACATAAACGGTATCTTGCATAAACACATAAATCGTAGACATTAGGTACCTATGTGTAAGCTGTGAGTGTATGTCAGTGATAACAAAGCCAGTTCCAGCTGACCTTTTGTTTTATTGATATTCCGTATTGCGCTAGGTCAACTGAAAAACAAAGAGACATTAATGAACGCCGTACTGTTCCGATATCTACAATTGTATTGCAATCCCTGTAGTCGTTAATGTTTGATTGCGAAGCAAACATTTTCACAAACTTTTACATAATTAGGGTTCTGTATCAAATCGGTAAAAATTAACCCTTACGGTGCGACTTTGTCTGTATGTCTGTCTCTATGTCACTGCTGTTGTTATTTCAGGTACAATAAAGAATGCTATATACATATTTGTGTTATTTATTAAATAGCAAGTAAAGACAGGAAAAAAAAATCTAATTTTGACAAACTTAGTTTTGTGGGAGAAACAACATCATACTTTACTTAGAAAAAATATTTTTTCAACCGAGGTACGGAACTCTTAATCCAGATCTCTCGCTCTTTGTCAATTTTTATATGATCAAAAATATATTTATATGATCAATATGTGACACTTGTTCTAACATGGAAATTGAGATATTATTACACTTTTTTATAAATGCTACATTATAATTTATAGTTGGCGACACGCTATAAATATCGAGTGTTTATTTTTATAAATGTTACAATTAGTTCCTGAGGTAAAGACGTACGACGTAATTTCAAAACGTCGTAAAAATAATCCTTATAAAGTACTAGTTATTTATTGGTAAAAAAATACATGTTATTATTTGATAAACAGTTGATTAAATGGCTTTATGAAGAAGGCAGCTGAAGATTTTATGGAATGTATGTAGTTTAACTAATCTAGATACTTATAGGTACAGACGCCAGCCCATCTAACTACCCCAAACTCTCTAATTTTCCCAATCGAGCACGAACCTTATTTTTTGTTTAACAGTCGAAAAAATATCAAAGTTATTTGACACTTTGGAGTAGTTAATGTGCTGACCTCTGTACTATAATTGTAACTGTTAATTGTCTGTACATATAGGAGAAAATTATTTAAGAAATCTATTTAAGAGCGGGTTTTGTAACTATGTACATACTTGTTTGCTATCTGTCTGTCTGTCTACTTATCTATATGCACATCACGCAAAAAGTGCTGCAACAAATTGTATATATGGTTCTCACAGTTTTATTGCTGCAGGTTTAACAGCTTATACCTACATTCCTTTTCCCCTATGGAACAAAATATAAAGCTAGGATTATCTAATAAAAGTAAGGTGAGCTAGGCGGCTAGAGTCGTGGGTGGTGCGCTAGGCTTGCTCAAAACTCTCTATACTTCATGATAGGTCGTAAGTAAGATTTTATTCGAATGTAGTTAAATTAATTATCAACCACGCGACTTAAAAGGAAAAATCTCATGACACTACTAATTAATTTTCATTAAATTAATACCGCATATTGAAAAGACGTGTACTAGACTGTTAAAGCCTGGATTTAAGCTGAAATAAGTCAGTTGATGATAGGTAGATGCTAAAATACTGAGGAAATTTTAGTATTTTATTTTATGAAGACCTTTAAAAATGTCATGTAGTTACTCGTACAAAGTTTTAGCTTATTTCATGTAAAAAGTTTATGGCTGGTAAACCAACCTGGTTTATATCACGCTACACCTAAATTATAAGCATTATACTCAGACTACAGTTTGAAAAGAAGCTCCCAAGTATCTGTAGAGTGGAAGGGCCATGATTCTGGAGCCCCTAGTGTAGTAATTTTTCGGCGGTTTTTGTCTTTATTTGACGTTAGCTTAAAACCTAAATAAACACCCAATGAGATTTTTACTTAAAATCTCTCATAGATAGGAATCATGACTTCATTAAGTTGAAATCAAAAAGAATAACTGGATTTATTTTAGAAACTAGGACAAGCCGGCGAAAATTTGGACGGCAGGGGAAATACGTACTGAAATTATGGTCCGAACTATGTTCCTTCTCCACCTTATTAATTGAAGATTCTAAGTTCAACTGAATTTATATATCAAAAAGTATGGATTAAACGAATCTAACGTACCAGCAATTAACTACAGAATTGAACAAATTATTTATGAATCAGGATAGGTATTTTAATTTGCGTCATCCAGTAAACTTGACATCAATACTTTATTTTTAAAAGGAAACCCTCTTGAAATATTGTTTTGATTTACTCCTGCGTTTCTATTCACTTCGTGTTACGGTTCGATGCAGGCTAGATAGTATGGTTCTTTGTATGTGGCTTATGCAAATGCCTTGCAGATATGCTAGCATCGTGCGATGAGTCGTTGAGCATACTGGCAAGCGATTGAGCTTTACGATGACGGCTGCATGTGTGACTTTTCGGACAGGTACACTCAAAGTTGCAATGCTTGTTTCTTTAAATGGTCTTTTCAGACATTGCCCTATTGAGAGACATAATAATATCTTATATATAAAATTCTCGTGTCACAATGTTCGTTCCCATACTCCTCCGAAACGGCTTGACCGATTCTCATGAATTTTTTTATGGATATTCAGTAAGCCTGAGAATCGGCTACTATCTATTTTTCTAACCTGTAAGTGATAAGGGGTGTTCACCCCAATTTTTATTTTTTTATTTTTTTGATAATTTTTATTTTTTTTATTTTTTTATTTTGTGGCATCAAAAAATACATACAACTCTAAATTTGCACTTTTTTATCACCAACCCTTGCTTTTTAATAGTCATAGCAGAACTTTTAATAACTTTTTGAAATATCACGAGGAGAGGGAAGAGGGAGGGGAGTGGGAGGGGGAGATTGTGAGAGGGGAGTGGGGAGATTGTGAGTGGAGAGGGGGAGATTGTGAGAGGGGCGGGAGGGGCAGGGGAGGGATGGGCAGGGGAGGGAGGGAAGGAGTAGGGACAGCGGGATGGATGGGGAGAGGAGTGGGAGGAGGGAGGGGGTGGAGGAGGGAATGAGAGGGGGAGGGGAGGTGTAGGGAAAGGGTAAGGTGAATGGGGAAGGGAAAAGGGGGAGGGGAAGAGGCAGGAGCCGGGTGGGGGAGGGAGGGAAAAGTGAGGGAGGGGTGAGGGGAGAGGGAGGGAGAGGGGGGAGGGGAGGGGGAAAGGAGTTGATAAAAAATGCTATGCAATAGCTTTACCGCGGCAGTCTCCGAGTGCCACACGTCATTTTCTCTTTTTTTTTAACCATTCAATCACAATGTGCCACAGCGAAGCGTGGCAGGGTACAACTAGTATAATATACTTGTATTAAGATTAGACTTTAAAAGATATATGACTACATATGACTACTATACATATAAGACTACTATATAAGACTACTATGACTTTTAAGTTGTTATCGGTATTTCTGCTCAGAGCTACGAAATAGTTGCCATCTAGTTTTAGAGTATTGACTAAAAACATTGACGTGTTCCCAAAACTCTGCTGACAAAATTATTATTTCATTTTAAATCAAAGCCAAACTAAAACTCAGTCCACCTCCAAACGACTGCAATAAAAATGCCAAAGTTATTGCCCTCAATTGCAATTTTTGCAGCGCTGTTAAAACGTATTGATATAAAAACGTAAATTTTTATTATTATAAATATTATAAGTTATCATTTGCAACCTCAATATTCTTTTTTATTCATTTATTTGATACTAGCTGCTGCTCGCGACGTCGTCTGTGTGAAGGCTCTACGGCACCAAAACCTAAGATGCCAGTGTCGCTATGGCATTATACGTAAACAACTTTTAAAATAGCATTAAAATATAAGTTATATGAAGAGAGTTATTATGGGAATCCTGCTGATTTCAGTCATACGACGTGACTGAAGGAAATAGAGAAAATACTGCAGGAATACATTCCAGGATACAAAAGAGTAAAAATACGTACAAAGGTATCATACCTTAGGTTAGGTTAGGTTAGGTTTAACGGGCAGGTGTCCGCAACTCCACGACCAAGCGCGTATTTTGCGTACGGGTGGGAATGTGCCCTATTCCATCCATCCTAGCTCCTCGAAGAAGGCCAGCAGCGGTTTAACGCTACTGGCGATCTCTCGGAGGGTACCTGGGTTTCCGAAGAACTTAGCCCTGTATGCGGCAACCACTGGGCAGTTGAGCAGCACGTGCGATGCCGTCTCGTCCTCCTCGACACATGCTCTGCACAGTGGGCTGTCTGTAACACCTAATATAAAGAGGTGTTTGTTAAATGGCCCGTGGCCTGTTATGGCAGCTGTGAGTATTCGCAGCTGCTGCTTAGTCAGCCGGAGAACCTGTCTCGTGAAACGGCTATCAATTGTGGGAAGTGCTTCCCTGGCTTGCCTGCACTCACTTTGGTCCGACCATAGCTTGCCGTGTTGATCCCTGGTGCGTTTCCTTACCAGGGTGCGTAGGTATCCGAAGGGGAGTGGTACAACAGGTTCAGGTCCCATTGCCACCATGCTTGAACCCCTTCTGGCGAGTTCATCAGCGGCGTCATTGCCGCGAGAGTCGCTGTGTCCTTTGATCCATTGAATGGTTACTTTATTGAAGGTACCCACCTGATTTAGTCGGTGATGGCATTCGTTTAAGAGTCCCGAGTTGGTTGTGTGACTGTTTAGGGCTTGCAGGACTGACATGCTGTCCGACAGTATGCGGATCGAATGGTCCTGTACCTTCCTTGCTGTGATAGCTGTGGCCGCCAATGAAATGCCCAAGCATTCGGCCTGGAAGACCGTGTTGTGGGCCCCCAACGGTGTAGCTATGTGTATGTTGAAATCCTCCGAGAAGATACCAGCACCCGTACCAGTACCTGTCTTGGATCCATCCGTGAAGATTCGCAGCTCTGTAGGGCGTAACCCCTCACACCTGCGATCCTCGTGGAGTTGAATTTTGTATTTTTTATCAAACATGAATTGCTTGGGAATACGATCGTTTATGGCTTTAGTCATGGGGAGTTCAGTATTGAGCTCTTCCAATAACCTGGTATGCTGCGTCTCTTTCTTACCCCAAAGATTTAGTGTATTGAGGCGTACTGCCGCCATCGTCGCTTCTTGTTTTATGAACAGATGAAGCGGCGGAAGTCCCAACATGGCTTCGAGTGCTGCGGTCGGAGTAGTCCTCATGCAACCTGTGATAGCCATACAAGCTAACCTCTGTGTTTGTTGTAATTTGTTTGAGGCTGTGACTAGGTTAGTTCGGGGCCACCAGACCACGGCCCCGTAGGCTATCATTGGCCGGATAACCGTATTGTACAGCCAGAGTATGATTTTGGGGGATAGGCCCCACTTCTTACCTATCATTTTCCTGCACTGCCAGAAGGTGATACAGGCCCTGTTTAGTTTATTGTCTAAATGATTACTCCAGTTTAACTTACTGTCAAGGATGACCCCCAGGTACTTGACTTCGGTGGCCAACTGTAGTTCTGTATTAAAAAGTTTGGGTAGGCAAAAAGGGCCTAGAGCTCGCTTATGGGTAAACATGACTAGTTCAGTTTTTGTGGGGTTCACTGACAGGTCAAATTCTCTACACCATCGTTCTACAATTCGTAGTGCTTGTTGGGTAAGGTTGCAAATCGTCCCAGTCACCTTCCCCGACACGAGGATTGCAAGGTCGTCTGCGTAACCTATGGTATAGTAGTGATTAGCATTGAGTTTATGAATTAGATCGTTTATTACCAAGTTCCATAGAAGAGGGGATAACACCCCTCCCTGGGGACAGCCTCTAGCTATCATGGCCGAGTGCTGCTCTCCTTCAAGGTGAACCACTCGCTTACTCAGCATGTTTGTAATCCAGCTTGTTAGCACCTGATCGACTCCGTGTTTGGAGAGAGCGGTGCTAATGCTCGAGAAGTTTGTTTTGTCGAAGGCTCCTTCGATGTCAATGAACGTGCCCAGGCAGGTACCCTTGTGCTGAATCGCTTCTTCTATGCGGGTGACCACCAAGTGAAGTGCGGATTCCGTTGACTTACCTGAGCTGTATGCATGTTGGTTACCGTGCAGTGGTATGTTTTTCAACGCACCATCTCTTAACTCCCTATCGCACAGTCTCTCCAGGGTTTTTAATAGAAAGGAGGTCAGGCTGATTGGTCGGTAGGATTTGGCGTTTGTATAGTCACTCTTACCTGGCTTAGGAATGAATATTACTTTCACTTCCCTCCATCCTTTAGGCACGTAGCCATGGGCCAGGCACGCTCTCAGGATTGGCAGCAGTTTCAAGATCGCGGGGAACCCACCCCACTGCAGTAGGGCGGGAAAGATACCGTCCGGACCAGCTGCCTTGAAAGGATGGAAGCTTTCGATGGCCCATTGGAGCTTTTCCTGCGTGATCATCTTGTTCGCGTATGTCCAGTCATTTACCGATGGTGTTTTGGTTACATCTAGCCAGTCGATTTCCTGTGAGAAGACGCACCCAGGGAAGTGAGTTTCAATCAGGACGCGTCTCGTCTCTTCCGGAGATGTAGTAAGTGTGTTGTCAGGCTTTCGGAGAGTATTGGGCCCAGATGTGCTCTGTTGCGCCAGTATTTTCCTTACCCTGTTAGCTTGTTGGCAAGATTCGATATTGCTACAGTACTTCCTCCATCCTGTGGTACTTCTGAATCTGATGCATTTTTTGTAGCTGGATTTGGCCGCATAGTAAGCGTCCCAGTCTTCGTCAGCACATGTGTTCATGGCCCTGTTCAGGGCTTTTCTTACCTTACCGCGTTTTCGCTCCAGTACGGGGCCCCACCAGGGTTGCTTACCTGGCGTTTTCGGCGGTGTAGTTAATGGGCAAGCGGTTTGGTAGCTGTCTATCATTGACGCAGTAAGAAGGTTTACTTGCGAGTCAATCTCCGTTATGTCCGTAAAAGTTGTCGGAATGTTTATATTTACCAGTTTGTCACCGAGAGTGCGTGTGTAAACAGCTCTGTCAGTGTTACGTGGGTTGCGTCGTGGTGGTGCTGGTGTTACGCTGACTTGGATGTCAAAACGGATCCACCTGTGATCCGAGCAGGAGGCTTCTTTAGAAACCTGCCACCCGGTGTCGATTTCCGCTGCTCCCTCTGAGGCCAGAGTTAGGTCAATGATTGTGCGGCTTCTTCGGGTAACGAAAGTTGGTTCGGAACCTGTGTTTAGTAGAGTGAGGTTAGTTGTAAAAAGGTAATCAACTAAGGCCTTACCTCTTGCATTATGCGTATCCATACCCCACAGTGGGTGATGAGCATTGGCGTCGGTCCCGATGACGACCTCCAGCCCGCTTCGTTCACAAAAGTTCACGAGGCGGGCGAGATCGTGCGGGGGCGGCTCCTCCGCCTCCGGCATGTAAACTGATGCGAAGACGGTTGGCATTGCTGTGTCACCGCGCTGTATAAGCAGCCTAGCTGCAGAGACATCTCTGCAACAGAAATCTGTTAAGAGCTGTGCTTCTATATTACCTTTGACATAGATACACGACCTGGGATGGTCGTGGGCTAGGGTAAATAGGATCTTACCGCCAAGTCTGGAGAGTCCCTGAATGTGGCCCGCTCTAATCCACGGCTCCTGGATCAGGGCAATGGCAGTGTGTTGAACCTCCAACCACTTGCGGAGTTGAGCCGTCGCTGTTTGACTGTGGTGGAGGTTGGCTTGCAGGACTTTACAGGTCGACGAAAGGGATGCCATCGCTGGTCGAACCCTCATCGTCCCCCCCAAGTCGCAGACCGGCGAACAGGTCGAAGTCCTCATCGAGGCCGTCCCCCACCGGGTCCGAAGCTGACGACAGCATGATGTCGTCGAACTCCCCACCCGATGAGGGGACGGCGTCCATGGAGACCGCGGCGGTGGCCGTCCCTGCCGAAGCTGGTTCGACTGCCGATGTTGCCGGAGTGAGTGTTGAAGAAGCTGTCTCCTCCGGATCTAGCTTCTGTGTTGTAGCTTCATTGCTGGTCTCCGTCGTAGTTCCCCATCCTCGAGGTACTTCGGTAAACCTACCGTTCGGACCCTGGAACCTCACGTACACCTTCCCTAAACCCATTGAGAGTCGGCGTTCGGCTTGCATCAGGGTCGGAATTTGGTCCTCGGGGATTCCCACTACCACGAACCATGCTTCGGCTTGCTTGTTGGCGGACAGGAGTACCCACCTCTTGACGTCGATCCAGGCGTTCTGATAACTCAGAAGGCGACCGATGTTGGTTGGCTCTCCGTACACTCCGTGCTCGTCTGGCACCACGATTCCACATCGGGTCCGCTTTATGATTTCCGACTGGCTCTTGACGACTAGCGAGGTGCTAGTTGGGAGAGTCAGGCCGGAAACAGCATTTCTTAGCCACGCTAAGGTGTGGTCGTCACCGCACCACAGCTTTAGAACTCCCTCGGCGTGCAGCGGCTTGGCGTTGAAGTTGGGCGCTGGAGAGTTCTGCATGGGGGAGCAGGCCTCGGTGATGATCTGCTTGTGTATAGCAGCGAGTACCTGATCCGATACAGCCTTGCTGATTATTCCCGTGCGGTCGCAGGTGATCGCGACGCTCAGGGAAGCGCTGGCAGCTTGGGCGTAGCTTCTGCTGGCAATCCGCTGGGACTGATCAAGACGCGGCCGCTTTTGCTCTCCACGAGGCGAGATTGTCTCGTTGAGTGCCCGCTTGGCCGTGACCTGATCCTTCCCCTCGGATTGTTGTGTCGAGCTGGCTTGGGTGGCCGGTCTGCACTCCCCGCCGGTCTGCGGTTGGCTAGGCTTTGGACGGTTTGCACCGGCCTCGGCCTGCGAACGCTTCCCAGCGGAGAAGTTGACACGGCCGCTGGTCGGTTTACCCGACCCGGCGGCTGCAGCGGCTGGCTTCTGGCGAGAGGCTTTGATCTCCCGCCTGCGTGCTTGTCGTCGTTCTTGACGGCGCTCCTTCCTCGTCGACCTATCTCTACCTTTACCCTGCTCCTTATGAGCTGGTGGACCTGAGGGGTCAGTGCAGGGGCTAAGGGTTTTTTGAGTGCGTTTACCCTTGCCCTTGCGTTTTTGCACCTGCCAGGCTCGAGCGAACTCGTCCTCGGTGCCAGTGAGATGGGAGGTGGCTTGAGATACCACGTGGGGAGGAGGTGCGTGTGTAGTGTGGCTTGGACCGGCTGTGGTATTAATCGTCGCCGTGGTCCTCACATGTGTGGAAGAAGGGTCGGTACTGGTCCCAGGCAGCGCCGACTTCCTTTGCTTGTTTTGGGACTGAGGTTTGGTCTTAGCCGCGGTTGTCGCCACAGCCAGACCAGCGCCCGCGCTGGCGCCTGCAGCGTTAGCTGCAAGACCTCCAGGGGCAAGCGGGGTGCTGAGGGCACCTCGCTTAGGAGTTTCATCAGCTTTCGCCGACTTCACTCCGGTGTTGTTGATGTTTGATGGCCTAAATGTATCCATAATGTCGATGAAATATAAATTCGTCTCTCTGGCTTCCCACCCTCCATGGAGCCCGCAACTGGGAACGTCTCGCTGTCAAAAAGCTCGAATGTTAGGAGTACCAAAGAGATATAGGGGCGCAAGGCTGGTTTACAGTGCGACATCGGGTGCTTGATCGGGCTGGCGTAGGGGGTCGAAAGGCCCACCTCCCACGAACTGATCAACCCTCACTTACACCGTCAGCATGACCTTTACCTACCGCTTCAGCCGCCCGAAGACGACGTCAGCGGACCTCACGCACCTCGCCTGTGGCCCTCTGACGGGACACTGTGGCCAATTTCCCTACCCCCGGCTACTGGGTAGGGCCACCGTTTCGCCTGAAATCCAGACCAAAGGGGGCGTGTTGCCTCACGGACGCATAACCGCCAGCGCCGATCGGCTCAACCCCCCAGGACTCCTTCATCCCTGCTTACGGCGCTCGACTGCGCAGGTCCTAGCGCAGGTGATTGCAAATTACTACCCGTCGTCAGCTGATTTGGTGACTAACGAGCCCGCGGCCCTCCAATCACGGGAGGGTCGCAGTAAGTGAAGACAGTGGAGCACCCGCCACTGTGCCAGGACGCCCGGTGGTTTTAGTTGCGTCTATTTCATAGGGAACTAGACCGATAACAGGGTGGCAACCGCGAGAAGGTACACCACCGGACTTGCCTTGAGGATCTACATGACCGATGCACTCTCCCTCAAGACCAACGCCACCCCACCATCTCTGAAGGAGATGGCGAGGTAGGCCTGCATCTATACTACCAAGCAAGATAAAGCAAGCATGTCGTTGTGCAACCGCGAAAGCATAAATACAGACCCCCCCCCCGATATCATACCTTACAACACTTCCCTATGAACTACGTTGGTAGTTATACTGCCAGGAGCCAAAATGTAAGAGAGGTGGCGCGGGAGCAAGCGACGTACAGGTGCCCGTGTGAGAAGCAACTCGTCCTGAGGTCTATATTATTATCCTGTGACTTATTGATGGTCATCACTAAGCGAACACTCACGGGAAACTGTACGCGCTCGAACTGGAATGGGAAGCTATTAAGTATAAGGGGAATGCGTGGTATAAAAACTGCCTCGCTGACACCACAACCCGTAAGAATTTCCACCTCAATGGTGTCTGCGAGATGACTTTAAGGCGGGTCCCGTTACACAACTTCGGAGGAGATTTGTTCCTAAAAAGCATAATCGGGACGCCGACCTTCATTCAGCTTGATGGTATGCGCTGGAAGTCAACTTGCTGATACGGAGTTCAAAAATTCCGCGGGATAATGTGTGGCGTGATCTTGCTCGACGATAGTGCTTATCGACGTGTAGACCACTTCATTCCTCTCAATTTCCGAGAGAATGCATTCGTTAATTGCTGCAGCCTGATAATTTTTGGGCGCCAAAATGCGCCCTCTCACACGAATTCTGCTGGTGCGGTATATGACGGATGTCTCCGTGTATACGGAGACATCCGTCTTCTGAAGAACTCATTCGCTGTGTATACAGCGAATGAGTTCTTTTAAGCTGGATACCACTCTACCGAGAGACTCTGAAAGCACCACCGGTCCACCTCTCTCTACTGGTAGAGTGCCTTTGCCAAGACTTAGGACATCGGAGAATTCTTGAGCGCGTGCAATGCCGCCGAGCCGAGCTCTCATATTAATGGTCAAGCGCTGCGTACGAACTCGTGACCACAACGAAGATCGTTTCAACGAAGCATTCACCTCGTCAGCCCTCGATCCCCGCGTCACCTCGGGAAGCGTTTGCCTGAAATCGCCACTGAACAGAACTGTGACACCACCCATCAAATGTTCGTTCCTGCAGATGTCCAGCAGGGTTTTGTCCATGGCCTCAACTGCCTTCCTTTTGGCCATCGTACACTCATCCCATATGATACGATCCGAACTCTGCTCAAGATTTTGAGGGTTTTGTTGGAACTTGAATTTGTCAAAACGAACTATACGATACAACTTTTATGAAGAAAATGCACATTACCATCTATGAATTTTAAGAATTAATTAACTTACTACTAACCTCACCAACACGATCAAAATTTAAATTATTAATTTCCAAGAAGTGTTAATTTGTAACTTGATTTGATTTTTATGAACTCTCATAGTTGGCGCTGATTCCAAATTGTCTTTATACTACTAACATTCATTAAACTATGTTTCTCTGCCAAAGTTAGGTTCTTAAATGGCGTAGTTTTTGTAGTGTAAAGCTAGAAAAAAGCTGCGGGCAACAGCTTAGTATACTAAGAATAAATGCTATTAATAGACTTAATACTTCTGGTTTTAAAAAACCATCACAGGCTCAATTAAATTCGATCCCCGATATCAGTAGCATCATAATTACAAGTTTGCAACTACACGAGAGCACGTCTAGTGTAAACAAGTTCCCTCAACCGACTGATCCCCTGATGGATGAGCCGCCATTCCTCGCTTGCTTATTTTCGCCAACTAATTAAAATTTCGACGTCGCGGGTAAAGCGGCAATTACCGGCGAGATTGCGCGATACACTGCAAAGGGCCCGCTTAATAACTAATGCACTTGAGAACATTCAGGGCTGGTAACACTCATGTTGTGGAATTTTATGGTAATCGTGTTTTGTTGCATACATTTGCATTTGCAGGAAATCTTGTAAGAAGATGAGACGTAATTTTTCTTTGTTGGTTTTGCCCAGATACTGATCTTATGTCTTATGATACCTTACGCGTCGGCCAGCCAAATGGTATGACCGATCTTCTTTTGTTTTCTAGGCACATGGCGTGAGTTGAGTTCTTCAATATATTATTGGTTGAAAAAATAAATATGCATATGGAAAATTAAATATATTCGTGAAACGCAAAGAGAAACAAGGCATGCAACAAATCACCGTGACAAGTGGCTAAATAGGCTGTTTATGGTTTCTTATTTTCTTGCTGTTCATTGGAAGGTAAGATGGAGTATATATCTGCTTATTATCCCCTGTAAGCGGCAATTAAGAGTCAACCGAGGAAACGAGTTGTTATAATGCTCGCGGCCGGCGGTAACCAACCTGTCATTACTATGCCCGATGAGATGCGATTTTTAAACATTATAAATGGTTGCTGTGACTGAGCAATAGATAGGCATCGTAAACACCTACTAGTGAAGTATGTTGCAGGAGAATAGATGAGTTGATTTTTAGATTAAACGTTCAATATAATTTTGTAGGCTTGCAATGTTGTTCTTGTACCCCTACTATTTTTCTTCAGAGAGATTTTCTACGCAACAAATACCTGAAAGCCGAATCCCGATCAAATTTTAAAAATATAGCAGCAATCTCATTTCAGTGACAAATAATAAAAACAAATAAATAAAATAAAAAATAAAAATTGTTAATTGATACCAGATACATTCACAACTTTGCAGGCTAAAGCGGGTAACAATTGAAATGTATAGTACAATACATGCTGATTCCCAAACTAAGCTAGAGCTTGTATTTTGGGAAACAATGTTCAGTCCATAAAACTAATGCCATAAAACTTGTCAAAAATGTGGATAAATTGGATGTAGTTTCACAAATTGGGGCTGCAAACGTACTCATTAGTCGTGTACAGTGTACGTACGTGCAGCATAATTTTATTAGCTATAGCTATGAAGAATGTAGCCAGAATGTTAGCATGTACATAATCTAACTATATGTACGTCTGTGTGAACATTCTACCTTCCGTAACTGTACCTATAGTTAGCAAACGGCATCACAAAGTTCATCGATAAATATTCGACATTTTAATTACATAGAATAAAATATTGTGATTGACATTGATTTTCACTTCTCATCACGAGTCAATATATCAATCTGTGATACACATAAGAGGCCCTATTACACGATATTATACTTTCTCTTAATTAAGTATTCAGATCAGTAGCTGTCTTGTGAGAATATAAAAGTAGAACATGTCAATAACCTATTTTGTGACTGTCAATATATTTTGTGTATTTATGTATGTATCTTCATGTTGTTAAACTAACTTTGGTTCTCTTTATTGAGAATATTGCGTTCAAAGAGGTGTGTGAGATTAAAGTTTATATTTTTATAAGTAGGTAGTTATTAGAAGAAGAAGAATACAATAAGTAAACCTTTTAAAATGTTTTTTATTAAAAAATGCTAGATGGGTTACATTTTGTGGTGGAACATCTTTATCATTACGGTACGGAAAATAGTTTTCATTCTCAGACCTACCTAATAGATACACAAAGTTTCATAAGAATTGGTCGAGCCATTTCGGAGGAGTCTAATACCAACGAAGAAGATAGAGTGGTATAAGCTTAAACGGTTGAAATTCGACCACTAGGGAACAACTAGTATCTATGGATAAATAGCAGCTAGTAGGTATAATGCCATATATATATTAACTTAATTGTATATTATTATATAGGCAACAGCTTTAGATCAATCATTTTAAGTACTGCATGCATGAGTTAGTTAGCTATTTTAATATACTTCCAAGTTGAGTGCAGATAGACAATATATCTTCAATGTTTGAAAACATCGTGTTACGTGTCACAGGTGTAATTACGAACTACAGTAATTTATGTGCCGAACGAACAGAAATACGCCGGTGTAAATATGTAGATATTACCTGTTAGCTGTTGCTGCTAAAGCACACAACTTTCGCAAACAAAGGGGAATGGCTGAATTTAATTTACGCCAACCCATCAATTGAGGCTACCTTATGCATCCACTAAGGAGAATTTTTAAACCCATGTTAAAACCATAGATACGATCAAGTTCTATTTCATCTATTTATTGCAATAGAAGGTGTGAGCAATAAATAACAAAACTAATAACCTGTCTGTAATCGCCGGCAGTAATTAAGAAACAATCTAGTAAGCTAGCTAGGCTTCTATTATGTTCTTATGAAGGGAAACTAAACGCACTTCGTATACGTGCTACCGAGTAATTTAATGATACAATGTGTATTCAATTAGCGGAGTCACATCGCATGCAAGCAATTGTGAATGCTTGGAGCTATCAAATCGCGCCACTTATGTAGTGCGTTGAGTGATTACCGAGCGCGCACCGACGCGATGCCGCACCGATGTCTGCCGCGTACGTACACGACAAACTGATGCATCACGCACGACGCCCTCATTAATTCAACGAAGAATTATATCTTCATCGACTACTGTGAGCCAGCGAGCTTTTTTCTCTGTAATTATCTCGTATTAGGGACTATTATCGTATACGATGCACTATCAATTTAATGCGTCGCCATTTAAATAATCGGCCTTAGACAATAGCCACCGGATTGCACACACATTAAAGTACAATGTGAATTTCGCAAATATCCGTGGCATGCATGATACATGAGCTCTGTGAGCACGTTAACCATACCTTACGCGGAGTCCTTGTGTAATAACTGGAAATGCTATGAATTTATCATTATATGACAGCCGTTTCCACGTCGGACGCCTGTGCGACGACGCGTCGCGTGGAGCCATTTAAATAATTCACAAATTAATGAAACGCTTCTGTGAAGAAAAGTGCATTTAATTTATTTGCAATACTTCAATGGCCTTTTCAATTCAGGTAGACGCGGCCCGCCCTCGAGCCACTCGAAAGCTATTTGCGATTATTTCCGAATTTCATTATTGCATTATCATTTCGTTAATCACTGTAGTTGGCTGGGGGGTTTCCTGCCTTATATCTGATCGTTAGGGTCGATATTTAACCGTGGCGATATTAAAAACGCAAGGAGATGAGAGATGCCGCCACCATTTGTCACTACTTTCGGAACGAGGTGGCGCAGTAAAGTACCGGCCCGCCCTGTTTGCACCTCGGGCCGCGGCGTTTTCTTTTTCTCTGCGAACGTCCGCCGGAATGCGAACTTAATGGTTTCGGTTTTGAGACCATAACCAATCACTCCGTCATCAAAATTATGGAAACATTACGCGTGGCCTGTTTGACGAAAATCACGGGGATTGATGTGGAAAAAGTGAATTAATGTAAAAAGTCATTGCCGTAATGTTTTGATAATGGTACCCGAGTGAAGACCTCGCTGCGCAAAATGTTTACAAAATCATGTAGATCATTATCTTTTAATTGAAACCATTCTGTAACACTCTAGATGTAGTAATAACACACAGGTAGATAGTTGGCTGAAATAGAACTTTTAATTAATTTAACAAATAAGTTTCGAAAAGATGGTAAATATTTCACTGTGTCAAAAGATTTTTCCTGGACAATATTTTCTAGTTCCCATTAGTTGTTGATTCATCCAGTCATGCTTGGGTGCATGTATTCAGGTTCGCGTGTAAACAGAGCGACGTTATAAATAGCAATTAAATAATTTGTGGCACTAATATGTAGATTCGGGTGCGTGGATCTGGCCGTCGGTCAGCCGACCATTAGACGCAAAACGCCAAATCATTTACAAGAAAGCGAGAACCCGCCTCATACTATTTACATAATTTATTCATTACGACGTCCAAGCGTTGTAACTTGAAAACTAAATAATCTATTTTAGTGTGTATTACTTATAGTTTTACTTTTCATTAGTTTTTGATTTTATTTATTTAACGTAAAGTGCAATAATTTCCAATAAAAATTGGTTGCAATTTTATTATGGGAAAAAATCGAAGACATGTAAGGAATATCAATGACTTACTTATTATATTTAATAATTTACAACATTGTCGTTATTATTATTATTTTCTCCTTTATTCTCTTTTAATATTTACTTTTAAGATGCATTGTTAAGTCCTTATTTAAACAAAAAAAAAATTGTTTAAAATATTCTCTAGTGTATTTCGCCACTGTTTCAAAACAAATCAAGTAAAGCTCAATTAATTTAATTTGAAGAAAAAGACACAGAAAAAGAAAACGTTTATTGACAAAATGTTTTAATAGTACTGCTTAGAAAGTCAGGGATAGTACTAAAACACCTACACGAGACAACAACAAAACGAGTTACAACGCTGCTCTACTGCGGCTGCGATACAATCTTCCAAATATTAAACTAATATTTAGGCAACGCTTTGGCCGCCGCCGCCTCATTTGCATAAGGTGCGGTCTTGCTCTACAATACCACTACTTTATACTAAAACTAAGTCTCACGGTAAGATTATTTCTATAGTACCTATTTACACTACGTAAGCTATGTTATTTCTTATTGTAAATCTTCAAATTTGACTCTACAACGTGTAATTGAATAAACTGAACGACTTTTACTATGAGACCCTAACAGAAATCGCGAGAAAAATCACTGTTCCCTAAATTTTGTTTGATTAGGCGATCAAATGTATGGAGTAGCCCACTTTTTTGCGAATGCATTGATATAAGTTGAACATGATAATGAGTACACCGAAACTTTACTAAGTTTTCATTTATTTCAAAACACATTTCATCAACCTAGACTTACGTTTATTTAAAAGAATCATTATTATACTTACCCTAACAGAAGATTTCAATTTTTTTTTTAAATTTTGACAGGCATGTTGCGTTGGATGTCAAATAATTACTCAGAAAGGTACGGAACAAAGGCAGTTTTTGCTGTCATAGTACGTGGGATGTGTAAAAAATACATGGAACATAAAGTAACGAAAACTAAAGGCTCACAACATTCAATATCGCCGGCTCGCACGGCTAGTAAAGAGTGTCTATTACCGCGCGTAAACGCTTAGTGGGACCGCGGCTTAAGGCGGCCGCATGTAGCTGTAAATATCATAATCTTATCCCATTAGTCTGTTAATGTTATGTCCCTGCCGGCGGGCTTTGACTTGTGTTTTATTACGCCGCTATTAATTGTGTACGATCCTCTGAAGAATTTCATAAATAAGCCTTTGTTTTCCGTACTTGAAATAAGGAGGTTGTGTGTGAATCGGCTTTTTTTGTTAAAACACTAAATTTGATTTGTATGTGAAGTTTTGTATGAAGATTTATGGTTGTTTGTATTTTTATGTGTGCTTATGTTTGAGTCTTTTAGAATCTAGGTACCTACTTAAGTAAAACGCTGACTGAACGGCATTGAATCCATCAGAGGGGTGAGAGTAGATAAAGTAGACAGATTGGCATAGCTTGATGTGCTGGCGTATGTACGTAGTCCTTACAAGATAAAATAAAAAAAGAATTTTGAGAATCGATCCACAAATGGGGGAGAAATCAGGTAACATACATAAAAAATTATACATACTAAAGTTAAAAAGAAACTCTTCATCTTCCTGCCCTTGTCCTAATTTATTTGGGATCGGCGCAGCATCTTCTTACATCTCTATTAGCCATGATCTCCATAGTCAACTAATTTCTAACCATATCTTTCACACAATTAATTCATAGTTACATTCACAAAACTTTTCTCACAAAATGTTTCTTATTCCTGCGTATCAGAAGCCACCGGTTTCGATACGATTTCTCGGTTACAAGCAACACTTGCAGACTTCCCCTTATTACTCATATCTTATTCTATCCATTCGCGTAATACTACGCATACCTCTTATCATTTTCCATCATATCATCTTATCATGATCCATACAAGACAGCAGGTCCAACCATTGTTTCACAAACCATCATCCTAACTTTTACTAAAATTTTTGATTGGCCTGTTGGTCTAGTAGTTAGTGACCCTGACTGCTATGCTGGAGGTCGTGGGTTCGATTCCCACCCAGGACAAATGTTTGTGTGATGAGCACGATCATTTGTTCTGTCTCTGGGTGTAATTTATCTATAATATGTATATATTTAGAAATATTTAAGTATGTTTATCAGCTGTTTAGTATCCATAGCACAAGCTCTCAAGCTTAACTTAGGAATAAATGGCGTTGTGTAAAAAGTTGTGGAATATTTATTTATTTATTTATTTACTAAAAAGAAACTGAAATATCAACGAAAAAGACATAAGATTATAATACAGTTGTATGTATGTTCTCGGATTCTATTTACGAAGTTTCGAAGACTAAGCTAAGTAACGAGACGACTTAAACCAGGTGTAATTTCAAGACTTGCTCATCGTAAAATAAAAATACAAATAAGGCAAAGAAATCACCTTGATGGGTTTTACTTTATCCTTAAACATGATGAAATAATCTTCTTAATTATACTAATTATAGCCAGTGTTTACTAATCTTCGGTTTAATTTGGTTTAACTTAGCAATAAACATAACAAAGGACGGCAGCTTATGCTTTAACAAGCATTGTTACTGTTTTCGGTGTATTGTTTCATCTTATTAATTAGGCAAATTCGCATTTTGTATTTTTATTTCGTTCAAAGTCCTTTATTATTTTTTTTATGAATTCTTATAAACTCTAAGTACACACGACTACACGAGTAATTACAAACATAAAACTGTCTTCCTGGTCAAAATTTATTGTACCTAGATGATAATGAAGCAATTAGTTTTTTCACCATTTACAAACAGACACACAAAAGATTAAGACATCAAAACCTCTGAAGGCCACAGATATGAAACAATAGTGATAGGAACGGAGCAAAAAAAGCCAGAATCATGAGTCATTATTGTTTTAAATAAGCCGCTACAACGTGAACAAAAACTTTATTTAACTTACAATTAAACTTAATCGTGCACTAGTAACAAATGAAATAGTATATTAAATACATTTTCCGTTACTATTCAATTTAGTTAATTAACAATTTGCAGTTAAGTTTCATTTCATTACGAGCTAGTTCTTCTCACGTTCTGGCAAATTAACTTAACCAAATGTCCAATGTTTGCAGTGACGACAGAAAGGCAGTTAATCAAATCGTAAAATGAGTCGGAATTAAATTGAATTACGATTAGCAACTAAGTACAATAAGCGAGGCAAACTGTCACAAGGAGATGATTGATTGCAGAAGGTGTACTTTAAACAAAAGCATGAAAATATTGAAAGAAATCAATGGTTTCATTTGCATTATAGGTTTGTTTCTTAACCCTAAAATCATATCCATCGGGATATGGGACGTTATCACTAACCTTACTCTAGGATAATGGTGTATCCTATGAAATTACTTAATATTTTTATTTTACTTTCACAAATTTGCAACTTTTGCTTATCGTCAGATGTACTCGTAGGTATTAGGTATCTGAAATACATTCATTCATTTTTTAGTTAGTCCTTGGAATTTTTCGCACCTGGTGCATCCAACTTATGTGTTCGATTACTTCTAAGCAAAATCACATAAATCGCCTTATAGATAGATATATCTAATAACATTTTATGAACTACACTACACTATATTTTCTAACTCTTACCAATCATTTAAGAAAATGGCTCTGGATATCTTAACTGCCGAGTAAATTAAGTTAGGCTAATCGCAGCATCTTTGTAACATTTGTTCTTGTTTTGTTTAATTCTCTATTGGTCACTGTCCTTAATGTTTATTTTAAAGTAACAATTGGTCAATGATGTAGGTTACATGTTTGAATCTAAGTTTAAGAATGCGTTTGTATTTTGGTGCATGTAACTCGCCAATATTTTCATAGTAATTGTCCTTTGTCATCTAGTACACTGGTGAAAATATTCACAAGCTAGACTTAGCTACGCGTACTACACACGTCGTTTAATGAATATCCAAGACTTTTGCTTAAAAGAAACTATGATTAACCATAACTCTGAAAATATGCCAGCGCAGTTTATAGAACTTTAACCTTCTGGAAACGACAGAGCTTAGATTACTATGACCATAATAAGTTAAATTGCAACCATTTATTTTTTGTAGTTTTTGTGGCTACAGTCTTAGGATATTTTACTCCTGGTGCCTACAAAAATTTTATAGAGATGTATAAAGTGTAACTGGGTCTTCTGTCCCTCGTTATGCAGTGTTAGCATCTTAGAGAGTGTCTACGAGGCGGTCGCGAGCGCGCGGAAGGCCGCCCCTTTCTCCTCCGCCAATGGGACGCGCCCGTCGTGTCTCCGCGAGATCAGCGAGGCGCCTCGCCCGCTCAGGAGACCTGCGCGTGACATAAGCGAACAGCGGCCACGTTAAGTGTATGGGAGCCGATCGAAAGATAAGATATGCATGTTTATGTGTGAGAGTTATCAGCAACAACCGATGAATGAGTCCATAGGTTACCGTTATCGTGTGAGTTAGTTAGTTAGGCTTTAGCAATTGCAAACTTGAATTGCAATTGATTTGTGTGTCTTCCTAAATTTAACACTAAACAAAGAACTATTATTATTTATGTGTGGATCTTTTTGAAGATTCTTTTTAATGCGAATTATTGCAAAAAACACATGTTTCAAAATTAAACACTTCTTTGTTTGAACTTTCTCCGCTTGATTCTAGCGGTATATAACCGCTTGTCGCTCGTTCTCTAAGCCCACGACGACAGCGCACACCGCTTTCATAATCCAATTAAGAATAATTGTCGATAAACTGACAGGCGAGATAGCGATTTATGTGGTGATATTTCAGCATCGTTAATAAATTTATGCTTGTTCTTGCCGTTTGATTGCACGCCGTGTTTCCATTAAGTTTATTCGATTCGCGGTACGAATGGCTCTCAGTATTGACAGCTTGTAATCTAACTGAAATTTACACTGACTCATGTCAAAATATCCCCGTACTTTAACACGGTACTGATGTTTAATTATTGCTGTACAGATTAAGACTACTGTTTATTCAGCACAGTAAGCTTGGTGGTTAATGTCAGATAAAATAGCTTTACTGGGGCAGCTCATAGAACAGCCATATAAAATGTATAGCGGTAACAATACGAGCTTCTGTTCGCTTTAAATTCAGTTCGATTACATAGACTTGACAGCTCCATAAAAGACTTGAATGTGGCTACAAATAATACAGGGTGGCAGTTTTTCCGCGGGTCGTATTGTCAGCTCTATTGATTTCGCGGCACATTGCGCGCCTGAGTTACGGGCGCTGCGGTGAACCCTGACTTACGGCCGCATCCTCCCGATTTATTAGATCGTTATACCGCATCGGGGCAAAATAAATTCAATTCCGTTCCGTTTTGTGCTCCGTATTTCACAGCGTGACAAATTTCTCGACGCGAGCACCGCCATGCGGGTAACGTCTTGCGGTTTTGTTGTATTTGGTTTTGATATTTGTACTGGAGTTATTTTGTTACATTTCTAAAGGTTTACTACAATGCAACTGTGAAAATATAAACTATAATAATATCAATAGTAAAAAAATAGGAAACAACACGGAAGCGGTATCGTAGCGGTGCTACGAATGTCGTAGCTTCGTAGCAGATCCCAAATTTCCCTCGTCTATTTTGTTTTGAACTTATTAACCGTTGATAATATAATTTACTTTAAGGATAATTTTGTGGTTACAGTTACAATATACTATTGTGCATTCATGGTGATGAAAGCGACATTTATTTCTGCAATTATCTCCTCATATCATTTTTTTCGCACAGCCAGTCTTTTGTGTACACAGTGGACAGCGATGCGGATGAGTTTTTTGATGCTTTAATTTCTAGAATATATATATTTTTTTATTTGAACAGTTCAAAACATTAAAGAAAGGCAAGCATTTCCTAATTGACTAATCATAAAGAACCTCGGAGGTCTTTTTTCAAATCCAGACTTTAGGGTATATTAAAATATAATGAGAGTCTAACAATGCAGGATAAAGTCTATTGAAGAGAGAACCATTGCAGCAAGCAGCAGATACATGACACGCCATTTGTTTTTTACAAAGGAGTTGTCATATCACATTAATGACATGAGATATGCCAACATTAGCCTAGGTCTAGAGAACTCAGACGGCGCATGTATCTTCAAGGGTAATTTCCACCGTGTGCACGGTCATTAAACTTATATTTACTACATTGTTATCTGAAATAAATGGGCCCGTTTTGTCATGCGGGAAGCGCTGTCACAACAAACATTATTTCATTTTACTTTATGATTTCGTAACGCGCCGTGAAGCAAGACTCGCATTTTGGAAAAAAGCGATTTGAGCATAACAATAACAACATGTACAATGTTTGTCAGCAGTACTGCAAGGGACTGTGTGCAATGTTTTGTTACTAATGCCTTCTGTTACAGTTTTAAGTTACGATTGTAAAAGAAATCTGTGTAATATTAATAAAAATAGTTTTCAATGTAATATTACGTCACGAAACCCCGAAGGGTTAGATAGAAGTGTAGCTTCGAAACGCCCTTAATTCACAAGTTTTGTTGAGGTCTTAGGAGGTGACTCAGATGCCTTCAGCCGATTCAAACCCAGAACCGTATGTTCAGATCTCGCGACCACTAGACCGACAAGGCAGCAGTGACAAAGTGTCCATACAACTCGATTCCTATCGGCTTAAAGAGCAACTTCTGCGCTCTTTTTTCTTCTTGATGGCAGCCAGACTCTAGTTTTACCAAGTATAAGGCACTTTGCCTGGCCAAGACTGGCCTGTTGGTCTAGAAGTTAGTGACCCTGACTGCTATGCCGGAGGTCGTGGGTTCGATTCCCACCCAGGACAAATGTTTGTGTGATGAGCACGATCATTTGTTCTGTGTCTGGGTGTAATTTATCTGTAATATGTATATATTTAGAAATATATAAGTATGTTTATCAGCTGTTTAGTACCCATAACACTTAGTAAGCTCTTAGCTTAGTTTTTTGTCGGTTTCCGTATTAAAAAAATCGTCCCCTCGCTACTGCAAGGCAGTTATTAGTTATATATACGACATACGTACACGAAACTAGAACAATATACTCCAGCAACTCTCCAATATGATGTTACACATAGTCACGGAACAATCTCATAGTATGTTGTTAGGCAATTAATAAAACCTCCATCATAATTGTAAAGTATAGTGTGAAATTCAGAAAACTCGGAAGACGTACCGTGAATCAATAAATACATTCGGCACTACCATCGCATGATACAGCACAATAAAAACCGTAAATAAGACGACCCGAGGAATAACAACAGTATTCAAATTTCCGATTCGTCTCGGATTTAAACAAAAACGTTCTAATAAATAGTGGAATGTGCACGGGTGTCGGTAATGGTGTGTGTACGACTCTCGGTGTGTGCCGCTCGAATCGATTTGACTGGTAATCGAGAACGCGTGCTTGATCGGAACTATCGGTGGATATCCACGGTATTGTTCCGGTTGATTTTGGTCAATCGTCGGTAATCGAATTTG
The DNA here is from genome assembly GCA_921972225.1 of Euplexia lucipara. NCBI lineage: Eukaryota > Metazoa > Arthropoda > Insecta > Lepidoptera > Noctuidae > Euplexia > Euplexia lucipara. The sequence continues at coordinate 7,893,108 of OV179143.1, read as the reverse complement.
GATCGTTGTGTTCGCGTGCGCGCCACCCGAGCCCCGGGTCCTCTGCAATCAACGATTCGATAGACCCAATGTATTGTGATAAACATTACATGCATGTTAAAATATCACGTTTTCAAAAATGTATAGGTAAAGTATTTTTTAATAAAAACATTTCGTTCAAATAAAGTTTCGTTTAAATGGTCGCCCCGATTCAATTATTTCTGAAATCTTTTATTGTAGCATTGTTACCTAAGTTTCATACTACAACAACGTTCCACTTCAAGATGTATCTAATTTAATAAAGAAGCAATTACTTTTGACCCCAAAAACAACAACAAACAAGGCAAACTAAGGAAAACCTTTTAGTAAAATGTATTTGGTTTACATACCATCAAAAAGGTCATAAACGAATATGATTGACAGATGTATTTAAAATAAAACATCAATTATAGTAACATTTCCATGTGGCCTGCCCCTTATTCGCGTTGTGCGCTCCCCCAAAATTGTACAAAACGCGAACCGGATGTAGGGAACAACCAAAACGATACAAAACGTATGGGCGGGCACAATGCAAGCCACACTAATGATATTATTATGCCAATTGATATTTATAGATATAAGTTACATACGCTTACCAAACTTCTTGGAGTTTTGTGGATGTATGCGTGAATATATGTATGTATGTTTACGATTTATGAGGAAAAGTTTGTATAGTTCAGCAAAGTTACAAAACTACTAGTATTGTATATTTCCCCACAAACAACTTGGACAATAACCAACTAACAAACAACTGTTATATTCTACATACATAATTGAATAACTTTGTCGAACGTTTCCCAACACCGAAAATAGTTTTCAAATTATCCACAGAAATTTGTGGACGGTGTGTCCGCACAATAATAAATATTTAAAGAGGTTAGCAGGTGCAATACGCCTCAAATTGATGCCCAAATAACAGAGTACGGGCGAGCTCAAATAATAATAAAAAACAGGCTCGGCTTTGAGAGCGGCGAACCTGCAATTTGAGAATTAATTCTATCACATTTCGCCCGCATCTCGGCCAATTCGCCGCTTTATGGCTTTCCTGACACCGCAACAGCTGATTAAGTATAAAACAATCTCGCCGCCCGCAATCTCGCGATATTATCGAGTTAATCAACAACCTTCAGCTTTTTTATCATTATTTATATACACAGTGTTTGTTTCGTTAGTAATGTAAACGCTGCGGCCCTCGTGAGTTCTGCTCAGTGATCCTGCCGGGCGGACTGGCCGCAGTTGATGATTGGCAACATGACAAATGGCCTCCAATCGTTTCATGATCTATCTGTTATATTAACAAAAGAGAATAGATTCACCTTGAACAGTACACATAGTATTTAAAGATCGTTATTTTATATTGGATTGTTTCGGATTAATCTGACGTAAACCGAGCAATAAAACCACAACGCTACAGACGGACGTACGAGGTGTTATAATTATTCAACAGTCTAATTTTTATTTTGATCGCGAGTCTACATCCGGGAGCGCATTCACCATAGATTGATATCACATTAATTAATATTCTCAAGGTATCAGACTGTTACTTACTGTCCTACAACTGAGTTATTGGTCGTTGATTTATAAAACTTGCAACTGATCAAGGTTAATGGCCCGATAATTGATGATGGATGAATATTTGAGGCTAATTGGAGTAATACGGCAACTAGAACGAAGTAATGAGCGCGCATAATGAGCACTTGATATATGCATTCCTATATGATTATCTACTTCTGGCCGGTGGGTAGTTGTGTTGCGAAATGCGTAATTAGTGCAATTTATTGCTAAATAATTAATTGTCTGTTCTTTTTAGGGATCCGTAACAAAATGACAAAAAGGACCCTTAAGGTGTAACTTTGTCTATCTTTCACAGATGTGATGTGTTATGAATAAGAAAAATAATTAATATCAAATTGAAATAATATGAAAATATTCCATACGATAATTTCGGAGATTAAAAATACTTTGAAAATTCTTCAATTAGTACTCTATGGAGATTCATGAAAATTATGTTAAAAGAAAAATAAAACGATACCTTTAATCTGCAAAAGCCCTTTATAAACTCACTTAATTAATTGTAACATAACATGATCCCGAGGGGTTAGGTGTACCTGTACACTTACATTTTGGCAGTTATGTTTAACTCCCATGTAATAGGGGGGAGTATATTACCATCAATTGGGCACGAATTCCGACTCCAAGCTGCGACTGAGCAATTCCAGATGGAAAAACGAATATCACTTTTCCCGACTCGGGGATCACATCAGCAGTTGTGCTTGTGACCACCAACAATGCAGGCAAAATGTGAGAATGACAATATGTTTTTCTACCTACCTCGGTAGATAAAACCGACTCACTCTTTGCCGGGTTTGCTAGATATAGCAGAATTTATTAAATACGATTTTCCCAATGCCATTTCCAACTAACAACTTTCAAAGAATAAAATGTAACTGACCAAGATTGAGTCAACCTCGTGCAATTAGGGTTCCAATTCCAACAAAACTACATTTGTCTGACGTAATAACTGTACCTCATAACATTGAAAAAAATCAAAACAGTGAAATATTTGACATTTTTATGCGATGTTGCCGAATTTCAGAACGCTCAGAACCAAGGGCGGAACCCAAAAGCTATTGAGCAATTTTGACAAGTGTCTTTTCACCTAAAGTACGGTTGTTTTGAATATTTAGCACCCAACTCGCCATCAACCCAGGCGAGATTGTGGGTCAATAACGATAATCGTTTTGTCTCTGAATGCCAACTGGTAACAATCTGGTACAGTTTCAAATTTGGATGAGCAAATCTACGTGAAAGTCAGAAAGGGAAAACAATTAAAATAGATTTGATTACTGACTAAATCCTTAACTTTTGGATGCGTGGTCCACATTCTGGGTTAAACTGCCGCAGCACCGATACCCACTGGTCTATTCACTGCATTCCATTCGACGTGCTTTTCATTAGGTATCCAATCAGTATACAGCGTGACTAACCGGCGATTCGTCACGAAGGATTAAACTTATCGACCCGCTCAGTATCCCACACGGGGTCAAGGTCGGCGTAAAACACTCCTCGGACACAGGACAGGCTCCGATAAACACAAGTTGTAAATTACATCATTTGATTGGTTCCAATCAAGCATGGTCCCGATTAAAAATATATTTGAGACTCTGGGCCGAATTAAAAACTTGCCACGCTCAATTTGAGTCGACACTTTATGATTTTTTTGTTCATTACAAAATGGAAGTGTGTTGGTATGCTGCGTTATAGGTATACAATTTTGAAATATTTTCAATCCGCCATTGTTAATTGAATTAGTAAAGCGAAGTATAACAAATGGGCATGCATGGACCTTAAATGTTGGAATGCATTTCTGACTGAGAAGGATACGATTTTGATGAGTGTTACTTAAGTGGTTATATGAGGACCTCATTCAGTAGGAAAAGTCAAGATAATCATTATGAAACATAAAAGTTTAACTTTTAAAGCGTTAGTACGTAGTCTGATTTGAGTTATTAATGTCGATAGAACAGCCTGTGAGATAAAGAAACTGCAAGATTTGGCTTCCTCTGAAAATAAGAAACATACTTGTTAGTACTACTTAGAATCACATCCTTTCCTCCATCGAATGAAGGGCGCTTGGAACTAAGGGTACATGGATTAAATATTAATTTAATATGCCAAACCACTCTGATAGTACCTCCGTCATGTTTTGTTAAAATTATTTTTGTAGGAATGTAGTACAGCATTCAGTGAGTAATTTATAGGTGCTGTATTTGTTTTGAGGAACTCCAAAATAAATGTTAGGAGCCTCCAACCGACCGACATACAGTAGACAATACTGTTACAATGTAGTTATTGTTACTCTTTAGACTTGCTCGAACATAAAGGCTATCTACTAACCGAGCTGTCGTTGTATTCATCCCATATGTGTTCTATTACACCCAATAATTATTTATAACAATGAATTACAGAAAACAACGGAAACCATGGAAGTGCTAATTCGAAAAATATAAACCGCAGTGTACTATAATGAGCACAAAGACGTCCCTCGTAGTGAGCGATGAAATGACTACTATAAGGGCCTACAATTAGTGAACGAAGCAAAATGGCTGACCAGTCAACCACTGTAACGAGACCTTCCCCGTACCCTCAGAAAGGACACACGGGACTCGACGGAGGGGCAGATTACTGATATTCGGAGGTCATGTTTACTTGGACTTTTGCCCTCCCCCGAGTTACACGATGTGCGTGTGTGTTAATTTAATTTTCTACTTGCAATAATTGCAGTTAGCCCCGGGGCAGACAGGCGAGGGCTCAACACGACATACTAGAGTTGTCTTTACATACATCGAGCGGACATTTGCGTGTGCCCCGGCCCGGCCGCTCGGCCGCCCGGTTGCCCGCCTGCCCGGCCGGTCAAGCGCACGTTCGGTGCATACTACCACTTAAGCGATTAAAACTTTATCGTGACAGTTATAGTATTAAGCGAAATAAAGATTAAAAAACTTGAAAATGATAGCTTTATAAAGGAAAAACAACGGTTTGTAATGAATTTAAAACAAACGTGTAATTTTGATAATATTATACTTTAGATACCACAGGTAATGTAGGTATATTGTGTAGTAATTTATGTTATAAAGGTAAGTTCTCCTATCGAAGATGTGTTCAGCTGTTGTTAATTATAAAGCAACGTAAAGAAGCCTTTGCGAGTGAAATAAACCAATTAATTAAATAGGTACAAAATACACAGAACGTTCACTATAGTAAAGTCCTTTGGGAGCAATGGTAAAGCAGCGCCTGCGCCGATCTGTGTGGTACTCGTAAGGTGTAAATGATAATGGTGCGCGTAGCGGGGCGCCCGCGCGGCTTTGTGAGCGCCGCTTGCATTTGTCATGTTAACACTGAACGTGTGAAGAGCCCTTATTAATGACGAACAGATTACGCCGGCTCAAGCCGCGGCCGCATTGTTGCCATTGTCAGCGCGGCCTCGGTGTGGCCACATTGAAAAGCGCTTTTTCTTCTATTTGCTTTGGGTTTCATTCAAATAATAGGATTTTCGATTTGTAAAGGCATTAAAGCAGCAAAAAACCTATTGAGTAAGCAGGTAGGTAAACATAAGCCGAGCGACAAAAAATTCAAACGTGTATGTTAAATTTGGGTCGAATTGACGCAACTAATTCAAAATTATCTGATGCAACGTAATTCTTAGGTGTTATGTTATAATAGGGACACTCGAGATAATTGAACTATTTGTATCTAATAATATGCGACCAATGTTTTTGACTAATAAACCGTTCGTTTATGAGGCTTTCATGGAGCAATTACCAGCGGGGGTCTATCTTAAGCCGAGAGGTGGAATGCAATAAACTCATAAACTGCCGGCCGATGCACAGGTGTGTGAAATCATTTATGATTCCCCGCTAACGGCGGTTCTTTAAAGTGTTGGAATGACCATTGCTCGTTGGAGTAGAGGACTGACTCACCACAGAGTAAGGAAAAACGCAATGAATGGCAAGACGCTGACGGTCAAGACACGGGACGTTTTCAACTTACCTTTTTTCTTCACACAGAAGTTTTGTGGTATCGTTTACAAATTTATTGTACTTAATTCTGGGAACATTGTGTCGTGCGCGCTCATTGAGTTTTGTTGTAAAACGCACCAATTATATAATAAAACCTTCTGTGATTTAGGTTGAATGAACGCGTTTAGAGGAGGCCGAAATTAGACCACGGCTAATTTGTTTTTGTTGCTGCTTCTTACAGACCTATGTTTTATGGCATATTCTAATCATATTTCCCGGGTTTTATAATTATGATGAGGAATTATCTTTTTAACAAAATGCTTTGAAAGTAAAGTTAACTATAAGTAATAATTTGATGGTTAAACATTGGTATGTTACTTACATGGTGGTAACTACAATATACTTATTTTATTTTGTTTTGTGGAAATGAAAAGATAAATTCTACAGTAAAGTACGTTTACTAATCCACAAACTGTTAGACCCGGAACAACCATTAGTAGGTCAAACAAGTGTTTGTTCCGTGTGGGAATGGAAGCCACGACACGCAACGCAAAAGACAATCGCTCAGCCACTGTGCCAACCTGCTGTAAAAATAAAAATCATCAGCCCAAAATGTCTGGATAAATTTAGAAAGAGTTACTTCGGATCAATCTAAAATATTTTATGTACTATTATTTCTCATGTAAGTGAATTTGTAATTCTTATGTGAAATAAAGGTATCTCAAACCTTAAGATGTCAGCTTGTTTCGAGAAATAATTAATGTAATTATTGTGCCCCTTTAATCGTTCGACATTAAACTATTTCCATGTAAATTAATGAAGTAATAGTGGTGTACCTAATGTAAAACAATAAAATTAGCATTGACATAAACTACAGACGAAGCCGCCCGCGCCGCCGTGCGGCACCGTGTGATATGACCACGGCATAGCTCTCGAATAACCCACTTTCTACGAACCTAAAATTAAAAATAACGTCTTAGATTTAAAATGTAATTACCCAAGAAGTCAATTGAATAAACAGAAGAAAGAAATTTCTTGAAATGACGAGGAAGAAATGGACAGCTGCATTTTGTTCTGCAATCATGTACAGCTCGCTATCTGCGCCCACGACTGCATTTAAACAGACACACGTCAACGTTTTCAACAATAATGGCGCCGGTTTTTTTTTAATTGACTGATTCTTAGGAAGAAATAACAAAAAAAAACCCCTTCTCGGGGTTTTTTCTAGTCCAGATATTAGATTACTAATAAGCAATTAATGGTTAGGACCATTGCCGTTTTGAGTGAATCTGTCCTTAAAGACGCCATGCATGGCATGATTCTCATCCCAAGTCATCGTGGCCCTCAACCCCAACTCATTTAAAGAGCTTAACGACCCATCACACAACGCTACCAGATGAGCGGGACATTTATGTAGGTCACATAATAAGTAAACACCTCCAGACAGTTAGGGACTCAGTATTCTAGCCTGCATAGTATTCAACTACTCGTACGGCAAGAAATATGATGCGTTTTTAGTGTTCCGCTGTGGACATGAGTCCAGTGTCTACCAACGTAATGATTGTTTAGCAATGATACGGTCGGCACGGTATTACTTATACGCTCAATTTGCGATTGTCGGTACCTAATACAAATGATTGACAAATTGCGACGTGCGACCGTATCTCTTGCGTTAGAGATTATTATGCATGGAAGAATAAATGATTGTTGCTTGTGCATTGCAGCTTTGCTTATGTCCAGACTATATTCCCTGTTCTACATAAACATGGTTATTTATGTAGTACTACATTAATTTTTTGTGGGGGAGTAAGTACAAAATTATGATTACATCAACTTTTCCTATTAGCAACTAACATAAAAATTTTAAAAAATATCAACATAATCTTTTCTCAACTGTGTTGGAATCGGCTTTCAGTCTTATCGGATACAACTGAACCAGAGTTAAACATGGTACAACAGCCTAATGCTTAACCAATGGAAATGTAAGTAACTGCAAAATAATATTTTTTTTATATTTCAGGATTGGACTCAAAGCAAAAGTTCTTTTTCCTCCCAAAAGGTTCAAGGTAGTGTTTTACAGCAACCATTTTGACACAATTGCTTTGCAATTACAAGCCAACGATTCAATGAAAACAATGTCTCGTTTGCTACAAGCCTTGCCTGCGAGCGAAGCTGCGCAGGCGCCTCAAAGGTCGTATGAAGATATATTAACACGGCGTGAAAATAAAGAGCAACTAACAGACACAAATACGTATCATAACACAAACGGATCTAGTATTTCGTGATCGGGGCGTGTTCGTTGCGTATTAATGTACCCGCGGAACGATAACCATCGCCGAGGCTTTGTGCTGCGCCGGCCCATTGTGCGCCCGCGCCGCCCGCGCCGCCAGAAAAGTAATTCTTAATAGACAATAAGCCGGCGTTTAGCGCTTTTATTTATGTAACACAATGCTACGGTTTTCTGAGAGATATATGGATCTCTCGGATCCGAACCACTTAATATACGCGCGAAATGTTTAACCTTTATCTTTTTGCAAGACTTTAATGATGCTTAATGTGAAGGGTATTTAATAAACATTCGGGTGTTTGAGGAAAATGTTTACATGCAATTGCCCGTCTTCGCTGAGTCATTTAAAGTAATCATGTCCAGAAATTATATGAAAGGGTTTGCGGTGCTTAACAAGAAAAAATAACGTATGAAATATTGATGTGCTAATCGAGTACACTTGACTTCAAATTGGGTAGGGATCCCATAAATAACAGTGCTCGACTTCTTTTTTGATATTAAAACGATTTGCGAGAAAATTCTAGATTAAAGTTAATCAATTGAACGGTTAAAGTGCTCAACTTACTTTTTTGATCTAACCAATCGGTGTTCGGAATTACCTAGACATATGGATACAGGAAAATCGTCGGGTAACCCCAACTGGTACTTAAGTGCTTATTCAATAGCAAGCTTTAAAATAGTTATTAAAAGTTACACTTAAATGCATAATTAGGTATATCATTTATTCAAAACAACACAGTTGTATGACTTGCATGACTTAATCGCTTCCCGATGCGACTATATTATTTAAAATTTTCGGATTCAATTGGATTCACTGAATTTCAGTCGTAAACGATAGTCATACAGAATATTTAACAGTAGCTATTAAAGTCGTTATAGATCAAAGTTTCAATTCTTCGCGTGTCCGTCACATTACCAATGCACAATGCGCTGACCATTGCCTGGTGAAACTACTCGTTTGTCTATGGTATAAACGTCAACTGTCAATTTCTGCGGGCTGTCAGCGCTATGATCATAGAACGCTACGGTGAATCAATTGATAACCGAGGAAGGAGGTCTTTGATAGAGTGATTATATGCTCTTTGTCGATGACCCATCACTTGTTTATGGTAGCTTTGTTCATGCACTTTTTCCATTATTGATGACCATTATAAGGCTATAGTTGAAATTGTGTATTAAGTTAATGCGTTGGTATCACTCGAGGGGAACTGTTTTGTTGTGCATAATGTGCGTCATCTATTATTGAGATTGTGTGCTATGTGCTATGCTAGAGTTCATCATATTCTCAATGTAGTATAAACGTGGGATAGTGTTCAGACAAACACAAAACCGAAGCAGAGACGCAGAATCCCTAAAGGAAGTGTTTTTGTATGTGAGGATTTGTTTCACAATTTTGTTCCCAAACATTGATTAAGTGAGCCTAAGTAACATAAAAAACATTTACGTTCAGCTTAATGTGAGAATAAGTTTTAAATCGAGCCAAACGGTTACTTACTGAAAAAATGCCTAATGTAGGTATAGTGTTCTTAATACAACGCCCACACAGTCGTTACAATCGTATTTTTATTCATTTTCATCGTCAAACGTCAACTGTCATTTCGTCACACTTGATTATTCATACCCTGGAGGTTATTCCAAAGAATAGCGTCCACCATAATTTTATAGGTCTTTAATGTGTGTGCATAACATAATTTTGCGGAGAATCCTGAGCAATTTAAAATAATGAGGGATTGGAGTAAAATTAAACAATAAATGTATAATATCAGTGAATGTAGGGCCTTGTGGCTTAGTAATAATAGCAGTTGCAATGATGGATCGAAGGTTAGGTTACGTTTGCCGGGGTCGTTCTTTGGATGGGTGACCATTTATTACACATCAAGACAGAGCCCTTCCGGGCCTTAGAAAGCACATTAAGCCGTTGCTCCCGGCTGTCATTTCCCGATCAACTATTAGGTATTGTCAAAGACATTCAATACCTATAGACCGGACATCACGAACAAAATTTTCGACCGAAAAAGTGTGTCCTGCTAGATACAAGTCTATGAGTTTTTTGTAGTACGCTCCGCTGCCGCTTCAATATTCATATATTATTCTAGATGGCGTTACTGAGATATGGGATCAAAAGTTTTTCTCTGGCATTTCCTTGACATGCCCGCTCTATAGCATTGTAAATCTCTTTGGGTATTGTGTTTTTCAGTCGCTAGGCTGTGAAGGTCAGATAGGCAGTCGCTCCATGTAGAACACTGGTATTCAGCTGCATCCAGTTAGGCTGGAAGCCGTCCCTAATATAAGTGATAAGACTAGGCAGATGATTATGATTTTTTATTGTGAATAGAATAGAATAGATTATAATAGAATAATTTTTATTCACAAACTTTTTACACTAATCCTATGAAGTCCCTGACTTCTGAGCTAGGTAAAAACCTGTGTTACCAGTGTTGTTCCAGTGCCCTCTTCCAGTTTCAATTAATACAAATTGTGAATGTAAATAAATCAAGTAAGTGATAGGTTATGTTTACGTATGTTGTGTATATGTGTGTGAGTGATGTGTTTGCGTGCGTGTGTGTGTGCGTGTGCTTGAGTATGCGTGTGAGTGTGTATGTGACAAATGTTTGATGTGAAAAGGATTTGTGGGTTATGGGTAATATTAATTTGTGAGCAATAACATTTCAGTTTCAGTGAATAGACCGATATTCTGTACTGTATATAACCGCAAGCTATCCTAAAACTGCAGCTGGAAGCATTGTTTAACGCTGGAAGCATTGTAAATTGCGTACAACAAGCAATGCAACCTGTCTACGAAGAGACGAACAGTTATACATGACATAACTTAATTACTGTCACTTAACCTAACAAATATAGGTTTATTTACTTTGATGTTTTGAAAAAGTTTAGAAACGACTTTTTTTAAACATATATAGCACTGTCTCACATTAAGTTAATTAAATAAAATGGCGTTGTCTTGTCAAAATAAACTTAATTTAGTATACTTGCATCTTTTTCTCTCTCTTTCGCTGCATTAGAAAACTACGGAAGTACCTACACAAACGGTAAACGGCTGAACGGATCGTTATGAAATTTAACATGGAGATAGATCATAATTATCCTGGAAACGAACATAGGTACTAATTGTAAGCATCAGTTCTGTTATCTACAAAAATCAATGGAAAGATTAGGAAAAAAATATGAAGAAAATTCCGCTTCTTCCTCGTGGTCAAACTATTTTGTCAAACTGATTTGACCACAAGGAATAGTTTTTCCCTGTCGTCAAACTGTTATGGTTTTAAGAAAAGTACAGTCATTTAAAAATAAAAATTAAAGTATAATAAAATTCCAAGTCATAAAGAAATGCAAATTTACAATTTAGATATATTACTAGCTGATGCCCGCGGCTTTGCCCGCATGGATGTCGGTTATCGCACCCAGTCTTTATGCAAAAATTTTAATTGGCATTTCATTATGAAATCGTCTCTGATAATATGCTCGATACTCATCCTCCATTTTTAGCAATGTCGACAATAGACGAGCTATTGATTTTGAACCATGTTTTTTCATCTCGTGATTTAGTTTGACCAACGAGAATTTTTTTCCTCTTTATCAAATCAGTTTGACAAAATAGTTTGACCACGCGGAAGCACCGGAAAATTCGTTTTCTTAAACATTTTTTTGTAGCACAGCGCCATCATGGATGACATAACAGGTGACAAATGTCATCCCAGACCATAATCAGGTGACATTATTTCAAAATAAATGGATTTTAAGGTGGAACGAAGTTTGCCGGGTAGCAGTGTCTTATTATTTCACTTAATTGTTTCGTAGCACTCGTAGCCGAAAGCGTAGCAATACGGCTACGCCACTCAAATCCTAACTAGCATCTGCAAAATAATTGCAAAATCTATGGAAACCAATTCCTTACCTGAAACAAGAGCCGCTGGTATGTCATCAAGTACGCAGTAGTTGCGCTTGTTATCCATAAGATATAAGTAGAGAGGTAGTGTTAGTGCTACGAACCAGTGGATAAATTAGCCAGTGAGCCGCCACTAATTGCACCACAACACAAATATTTAATAACAATCCCAGATCCTCTGAGATGACCACTTATCTGTTCAATTCGGATAGGAAGAAGAGTGGAGTCGCTGTTGAACTGAGATCAATTTTATTTTTTAATGAAAAGTGTGTAATATTACATTACTTGTTTAATTAAATAAAGAAATGATTTACGTTCTCATTATTTTAAAGACTTTTGTTAAAGCAGGTTTTTTATGCAATATTTAAATGCTTTGATATTATTCTATGCTCACATAAAACGTCACGCCTGTAATCCCCGAAGGGCTAGGCAGAGGTGTACCTGGTAGTACACCCACATTTCGCCAGTTATGGTTAAGTCCCACGTAATAGGGGGCGAGCCTATTGCCATCAATCGGGCACTGATCCAGACTCCGGGCTGCTACTGAGAAATCCCAGATGGAAAAACTCAATAACACTTTGCCCGACCCGGGGATCGAACCCGGGACCTCATGCTCAGCAGTAGCGCTTGCGACTACTAGACTAACGAGGCAGTCAATTCTATGCTCAATTTATTAAAACACAAGTCTTTAGGTTCTCAAGATTAATTTAAAATTGTTACATTACAACATTAGTAACAAAAACTCGGTTACGGACATTCAATAATGGTCAAAATTGACGTTAATAACATTTAAACCGGCACATAATTTATTTTGTCAAAATTTTGAATGGTATAACGCGATTCCATAGTCTCTGTTGTTCAAATTATCGCTGCACGATTGTTAAACATTATTACGTCGGGTGTTGTTTAATAGAAACAAAAATATCTGGCGGCGCGCCTCGTGTTTGATCTCGAGGTGTTCGCCCGTCGAGCGCGATTAGCCCTCTCTCAACGTATAATCAAATGTGCCTCGGGCCGCCTCTACAGAGAACAAAGTCGGTTCAAGCTCCGGCGTCAACTATACATTGCTTGTTTGTTACGAGACAGCGTCGATCTGTCTCAACAAACTCTGTAATGCACGTCGCGGTGAGCGATAGTGCAGTGATTTTGTTTTTAAAAAGCGACCAGTCGTATTGAACAGCGGCCGGCATCGGCGGACGAAGCCTCTCATTTGGCCGCCATTTGTCGGCCATTTCGGTGCACCGATCATAAATGGAGCCCGCTTCGGGTCACGTTAGCATCTCGGGAGAAAACGTGAAAAATCACACTTCGACGCGTGAAATTACTATCGATATACGCGGCCTGGTTTATCTTTACGTATTATTTTTTAACGAGATTAAGAAGTGGACTAGGACTCAATGATGATTCGCTTTTGATTTGATTCAATTGAGTTGAATGAAAATATTTATGTCCTAATGATGTAGAAAAAAATAAAGAGTAGACATCAGTATATTTTTATTTCAGGGCTTGGCTGAAATTGAAAAGTCATAACAAGTTATCCTGACCAATTTAGAACTAGATACTTGCTAAGTTGGCAACTGTTTTCAAAAAAAGTAAAGTAACCGTCAACTTGGGCCTTATACACAGTTTCATAAATACTGAATGGATGGACATCAAGTCGCTCATAATGATACGTTACATTGTCCTTCGGCGCATTCTTTGTTCTATAATTAATTACAGTTCTAGTACGCAGACCAGCAAAGTAGTACGAGAGTACCACTTAGTGCTCGTCCGTAGTCGCCGTCATTTAGCGAAGCCTCGTGAAACCCTGGTTAGGGCGCGCTTCGGGCACATTATACATCAAGCGGACGGAACGAGGCTCTCTCAAAAATTACATAGCGCCGCACCAAGGCAAAGTTCTCGTAGTGTAGCGATTTATTTATTTCACTTAAAGTGCGTCATAAACGCTCACCTGAGCGCACCGCCTCGCCGAAGACAGACGACGCCGCTAAATTCATTTATCGGGCATAAATGAATTTACTAAGAAGTATAAATTTAACAATATTATTAGCATGTTGTTGAACCGTACTGTTAATACAGATAAAAAAAGTCCTTAGCGACCAAATCGCCGACAAAGGAACGTTAATTTTCTTGCGTGATCGGAAATCAAGAATACAATATCTAATTAGGTAAATAAGGTACCATTGTGGTAAGTTATGGTACATGCTTGTTTTTTTTTGTTTGATTCTGTAGACAAATAGAAACAAAACACATTTTTTACATTTTCAATACCTTCATTTCATTCGAATTTTATATTGGATCCGTTTTTTTTTAAGATATTTGGCACTCATGAAATTTTTGAGGAAGGTATAAAGACTATGAAGGTATACACTGGTTCTAATGAGCCCACGGAGCGATGAATAAGTATGATGTGTAATGCAGGGGTATAAAAGCAAAAACGCCACTGTCCAAAACAAATGCTTTGGACAGTGGCGCTTTTGCTTTTATACCTGTATGGTGTCGTATTGTAAAATACCAAAATGAAAGGGTCCTGACCCTTAACCGTGTATTGTCCGACACGCACTTGGCCGTTGTTTCAGTGAAAATCAAATTCACTTATCCCTTTACAGAGTAACAATAAACATCAATATTACGTCAAATTAGTCAAATGTTCTTCACATTGATCACTAGAAGGGAATGAAAGAGATTTTTTGTTGTTCGAATGCGCAGACGCACTCGTCCTCGCAGACGAGCCGGCGCAGAAGGAGAGAGACAAAGCCTCTGCCCTAGACAGGGATGCAAAACTTTCGGGAATACTAACAGTTCTCTTTTTTCTTACAGATATAATATGTGGAAGATGATCGTAAAAAATACAAGTACCTACGATGCATATAGATGTCAGTCTGGTGCTTTATGCAAATTAAAATATTTCCGTGTTTAATTAGTCCGACATAAAAAGTGCACACTTTGTCATAGCTTGCCTCTCATACATGATGTGGCTAGTTTAAGTATGGGCAAGTACCAATATGACATTATCAATTTATTTATGTAGGTTCATTCTAGGTTTAACTTGCACATTAATTACAATGGTGACGGTGAAATATCACTAGGAAATCTGTAGTTTGAATTAATATAAGTCTGAAATTGCCGGAAGGACTCGTACTAACGTGGTTCCTTTTTGTACGTCAAGGGGCTTAGGTTCTACAGTGGGACCTTAATAGACTGGTATTTTTATATATTATTTGATGTCTACAGGATTAAATACTCCAGAAATGGCTTTCGTTTCAATAGCTAGTTCTGTTACACAATATAAAATATATTTAATTGATTAATTCCACCTGCGAATTAATAGGCATACCTAGGTAATGTCGCAAGTGAAATAAGCATTTTTTAAAAATCGAATGATTGAATAAAAGAATGAGCATTCAACCTAGCAGCTGCTGGTACCGCCCTAGTATTTTAGTTTAACGTTCTTAAGAAATACTGTTAACTATAAAATAAAATTAGTCAAGCTTATACATTTATAAACAGTATAAATACCTACTCTATGGTTACACTGACATTATTAATAACCAGATAACATAGCCGTATAGTATAGTGTCGGAAAGTGCAAAAGTGCAAGTGCTCCTTATTACAAAACATACGTCTTAGTCAGTACAAGCAAGTAAAAATGTAACATACAATATATTTAACCAAGACTGCAATTTAACATATCATTAATTTCATAATTTGTTCTTTAATAAGGAACAAATATTCTTCAATCCAAAATTGAAATTCATCACCATAATCCCTTACCCCAATTTATTTGGGGTCTGAGATGAGGGCAGGAGGGATATGAGTAGACCAAAACAGCTGTTTATTGATACTAGCACTCATTAGATTTTCCGCGACCACTGCAATACGTAATTTAACAAAAAAATCATTAGGTACGTACAGACGCCAGCACATCAAGTTACCCCAATGTGTCAATTTCTTTGATCGTTTTTTAACTTTATGTTAAACAGTATAAGGTTCATATTCAATTGGGAAAATTTGACACTTTGGGGTAACTTGATGTGCTGGCGTCTGTACTTAACTTCTCTGGATTAGTAAAACTGCAGCTCGACTACACCGTTACCTACTTATACACCACTAATTTTTAATTAGTACAAATACTTAAAGGTCTTATTCTCTAGACGCTCTTCCCACTATATTTGTAAAGTATCAATAAAAAATATTGATAAACAGAAAAGTTATTAGCGTTTGTTTATATCCCAAAAATTCACCCAATTTATGTAAATATTGTACAGGCTATTCATGACATAGTATTATTCTTAATCGTCATCACTGCCTCATGTTCGCTTGATCTCGCTCAAGCATGCCCCGCCTCCAACAGCTTTTTTCGTTATTTAAGTTAAACTAGGTAAATCAACCAATATTTAAATATTGAATTTCGTTTTTTTTTACTTTTGATTACGCAAATATGATCAGTAACAGGTACGGATACTGCCCATTTCTTTGTACTACTTAAAAAATAGTGGTGTTTACATATGTGCATATTTTACAACAATAATCTAGCATATTAGTAACAGCAATATTACTTAATAGTAACTTTAGTAGTTGTGTTTGTAGTTTTGTTAGTAGTAACAGCAATGGTCAATATGAGGATCCAACATTTATATATTACGTACCACCTATTTACCCATATTATGTGAATAAATTATTTTGATTTGATTTGATTTGAATACAAACTTAAGTTGACTAATACACAACCCTAACATAAGGTAAAATCTACAATGTGGCTAAATCTTAAACCTTAGTGTAAGTTCTCGTAGCTTCATTCAGACATTAGTAGGTACTATCATAATGGTAATGCTCTTTCAAAGTAAAACGAGCATATAAAATATAACAGATTGGTACAGTTAGATAAGGCGCACACACACGAGTCTGCATCTGTGCAGTAGGTGACCGCGCATTAACCCGCTCGCCCGCTGCCCGCCCCGCGTTTACAGCCTCGGCCTAATGAGCCATACGTTTGACATGATGGATGAGCTCCCAAATCTGTTTGATTAGCGTTGCTTTAGCCGACGCACTCATTTGGGTTTGCCTTATAAGGAGAAGTGTGCACTGGGCGATTGTTAAGGTCACCTTATCAAATATTTTTCATACAATTTGTATTAATCTTACAACAAGACTGTCGATGGATGATGAATAACACCAGAGTAATACGTCAGCAATCGTTCAAAACAATTTCTCAAATGTAAGTTCTATTTCCCTCTTACCTTGGAACACGACATGTAGCCGTAGGGTTGTGCAAGTATAAGTTCCCAGTTCCTAATTACCTTTGCTACTTTGTATTGGCTCATAATCGTAGAGCTATACCTATCACTCTAGAACCGCATTACTATTTGTGACTAAACTTCTACAAGATGTGGATGACGACACGAAAATGACCATAAAAAAAAAACAAATTGCGTAGCAAGCCCCTATGGACCAGCCTGTCAAACATTTATCTCAGAGCCAAACCCGGAATAGGTATAAGTAAGTATCTTCCATCGAGACAACAGCAATACTTAGAAAGATGCATACCTACATAGGATACATAAAATGACGCCTTTGTAAGGTTCCAACGGATTGTAGGCTTAGAGAAATAGGTTACTGCAACAGTGTTCTGGCTGCGCCACTCTCTGACGCAGCCAGAGCACTTTACAGACTAGCTATGCTAAGATGTAAATAGATGGTAATAAGTGTTAATTTTAAAATGTTGTGTTAAAAATTGTTAAACCTAACCAGGGCGAGATGAACGCATGTGCGACAAAGCCCTTTTCTTTAGAATAAAAAAAAAAAAAGGTTCCAACGGGCTGCAATACTCGTACCTACTTGACTAAAATCTAGAAGAAAATAATAACATTTTTCATCACGCCTGTAACTCCTGAAGGGTTAGGCACAGATGTATACAAAGTGCACTCACGTTTCGCCAGTTATGTTTAAGTCATAAATCCAGACTTCGGGCCGCTACTGAGAAAGTCCAGATGTACCTAAACTGAATAACGATTTGCCCTAAACAATAACAAAATATACTAATTTAAATATTAATAACTAATTTTAATAATTTAATTGACAGACATTTTCTAAATCTTGACATTGTATTTTTGAATGAATTAATTTTAATAACTAAGTATTATTGTATTTTAATCAAATGTATTTTAATGTTTCGTGTAATTTGTATTTGTAATCTAATTTTATTCTTATGGGAATTTTCATGAAATAAATGATTATTATTATTAAACGGGGATCGAACTATTTACTTTACGTTTTTTTTTTCATTTTGTCTAGTTCTGTTTTGTTTAGATAAAAGCCTTATGTTAGCTAAATTGACTGTCTACCTGTGCACGCTAGCCTTACCGTAATGATGATCTCATATTTGTTTTTATTATAACTCGTTATTAGATCGTTGGTGTTTGAACAACACACCAATATAATTGGGTTTTTACAATCAAACTTTACCGTCCGTACCTACTATATTTAAATTCGATGTTTTTGTACATTTTCATTAGCAATTATTAGTAGGTCTCGCTTAGATTGTTTTGCGTCAAAAATGTTGCTGTCACCACCGTCAAAAATGTGGCTGTATTTGATTATGTAATGTTTGGTAAAGTATTACATTATAGTTTAATATAGTATTTTGTCTATTTTTTAATAAGGAAAAACATTGACTAACTAGAAATTAATGTGTCTGGGGTTTCCAAGTTTTTGAGGTACCTAATAGTCGTCAAACCTCTTTTACGTTATGGAACCAAAAATGATAACAATTGTATTGTTATCATTTTTGGTTACAGTTTAATATAGTATTTTGTCTATTTTTAAATAAGGAAAAACATTGACTCACTAGAAATTAATGTGTCTGGGGTTTCCAAGTTTTTGAGGTACCTAATAGTCGTCAAACCTCTTTTACGTTATGGAACCAAAAATGATAACAAAACAAAAACTGCATTTATGAGGGAGGAAAGTGCGGCTAGAGTGAATAAGGCCCTTAATAAACTAGTGCGCTTCAAAATCATAGATGGTGGAGGTATCATCATCGGTGGGATTGCAGCCAAGGACTGTTTATAATATTTAAACAAAGTTTTTTGATGAAGGAAGTTGAAAGTCGGTGGCAAATAATGGATTAAACAAAACCACCAAAGCCACCGATTTCCGTAAATAGGGTTATATTTTACACCTTTCACCTTAGTTAAAAAACATAGTGATAAAAAATAATAAATTATACTTATTTATTTCTGTAAATAGGTTTATACAAATACTTTAACATGTAATTTTTTAGATTGGCGAGGTCGGCGTTTTACTATTTGACAACTTTGAGAAGAAACACCGATAGAAACTCAGAGGTGAGTCTCTTTTAAAGTCCAGACATCATCTTGGTAAGATCATATAAAAACCATACAGATTAGTGTCTGAAATAGTCTTTTGAGGAAAGAACCACACAGATCTGAGGGGACAAGATAAGTCAGTGCAAGCATCTGTCAATAATTGTGAGCTCAACTCGGAACTTGAGGAGCTCCACGTGCTGACGAACAATACCAAAGAAAAAACATTTGGGTTGGTCCCGTAAAGTACTCAAACTGTAAGACAAAATGTTTTATAAAGAACTTAAAATCAAGTAAAATGAATCCACATAGTCCTCACATTCACATTAATAAAATAAAAATAATATTATACTCTACAATACTCATGTCATTTAACATTCAATGTCAAAGTGTAAAACATTAAGTATAAATAATGAAAAAATAATAATAATAACAAAAACATTTTTTTTTAACAAAGTTTAATATTAGAGGTGCTTTGCTTTTATGGTTAATTTACCATTATTATTTATTTATTTTATTTCAAAGAAGGCTTACAGACTAACAGTCCAATTAAATAAATAATGTAGGTAATGATGAAATAGCTAATAACAAGCCTCCACATATCTCCTCCGTCCAGTTTTTTTTGATATAAAACCAAATTACTGAACCTATTTCGATGAAATTTAAATGCAGTAGCAGTTTTATTAATAACTGCTTTAAAGTTCAGTATTATATCAGACAGTCACGAAAAAAAAAACATGAAACCCTGGTAACATTATCACGGAATCCTTCGGTTCCGCTTAACTCACTTTAAGATTCCCTGCTCTAAATCGCTCAAGTGTTTTAAGAAAACTAGCGCCATCTATTGTGTAGTAGTAGATATTAGTCGCTCTTGTTTTTATAATAAATACAAAACACGATAGACTCACATAGCAAGATAAAACATTTATAGTCACGCCATAAATAAAATTAAAAGACTAAAACGTTTCGGTTAAATTAAATTCGATTCCATTTACAATGTTGTACAACAGCAAATCACAATCAATTGGCCACGTAGCGTGTATTCACCCCTTTAGCATTGTGGCTTCCCCCAACACAAGTGAGACAATATGGCATTGCTGATTCTGCGTCACGCCGACTTCTCGCCTCCTCGCGACACTGTAATCGAGGGGGACGAACAACCTTTGTCATCCTACCCCGCAAAAGGACCCGACCACAATAACACACTCTAATGCCTACAGATAAAGATGAAAATGTCTTGTAGAAAATTCTGCAAGCATCATAAATTTTATGGCATTTTAATACAGCCATAACAGCATAACAATAATAGGGTAAATGTTTTGGTAAGCCATAAATAAAATGAATTATGCCCCGCTGAGAGACGACAAATTCGGCGACACACAGTTTGATGTTGTTAATAAAGCATATTGTGACAATCTCCAGGAAGTCATGGATGATGCCCATTTTCCGAATACTTTATTTATTATTAATCTTTATTACATTTGAGCTTTATAATAATAAATGCAATGTCTACAGATAATATTTGTAGAAACTAATGATTTAGTTTCTTTATAAATAGGTAAGTTTGTTTCTTTAATGTATGTACCTACGTTCAGTATAATAATAATGGTTATATTGAACCATTATTCACAACATAAGACCTTAGCATAGAATACACAGTTAGGTATTGATGAGTTAAAGCCTCCCGAACTAAGCTTGATACCTATGCGAATGCTTCACACTACTTATGCTTTGCTCAAAAAAAAACTACATACCTATGTGTTAAAAGTATGCAGACTTCATAATTACCTACTTCATTTGAAGATACTAAAAATATTTGGCAATAACGCCCGGTATCAAATGGAAATTGGTTATGTTTTGTTTGAACTGGTACCCAATTAGTAGCTATAAAAATAATGCAACACGAAAAATACCTCTTTTGGTCTCTTGAGGGGTCGTGATTACTCTTCTTCTCCTTTTGATAAAACATATTTATTTCTGTAAATAGTTTCATACAAACACTTTTACTCGTCATTTTTAACTAGAAGGTGAAATTATCTTGTTGAGGGAGGGCGAATGGGCCATCTGACAAAATTTTTATTACAAGAAAATTCATATGTATTTCTTTTTCAAATTAATGGAAAACTGCTTAGATTAAGCGCATTAAAGTTGAGGAGAAGGGGCTTGTAACGGCATTAGGTACCTAGTATAAACTGTACTGGGCCTGGCTAGTGACGTCATGCGACATTTTGACTCGATGTATCGCCGTTATTTTTTGATTACGTGAAAAAAGAAAAAATATGTGTCGAATATTTTCTTGTACCTTAACTAGATGTGGGACTAAAAACTAAAATTTTGTCAAATAGCCCATTGATCTGTCATTCGATACTAATGCTAGGTATTGACAGTCCACTTCACTCAAGTTTACACCGCGTGACTTTTACTGAATCGACCGGCTGATCATGTAAGAAATAAGCAGATCCACTAATCTGCATGTTTCTTACACTGTGTGGTTAGAAATGTCTTGTGAGGTCTTTTGAGGAAAGAACCACATATCATGAAGGGACTATAGGTAGGTAGTCCCCTCATGTCTGTGTGGTTCTTTTCTAGATCATAGATCAGTCAGTGCAAGCTTTTCCAGTAATCTAAGTTTTTGTGGGCCTCTTATTTGGATTTACATGCCGTTGCCATCTTTCAGGCATGACAGTTTGCTCATGATGTTTTTGTGATTACCAAAAAATATTCTTTGGTAATCACAAAAACATATATCCACACACAAATAGAATTGCCATAGCATGTGCCTGAAATATACCTTTCCGCATAACTGCTAAAAAAGCTCTAGAAAATCTAAAATTCGAGTGAATAGGTAGGTACAGTCTATGCCTACGTCACGTCAGACTGGCCAGCCGGCAAGGCACGACAGAAAACAATCGCAGTGTTTACTCGCCTCGGCTAATAGCCCATTACCGGCCGTACACGCGAGCTCAGCTTTACTTAACTTGACACTTAACAATATAGAATTTAAAGCTATTATTGTGTGCACTTTACTATTAGTCTAATCATTACCTATGATATTATTATTTTGAAGGTTTTTTACTCTTGGCTAAGAAATAGCAGTTGGGCGGGTCAATTGTCAAGGTTAAGCAACGGTTACCAGTTCGGTCCATGGAGGGGTGACACTTCATTACTTACTTTGTCCCCTCAATGACTGGAAAAAAAGTTAAGCTATTGGTCCCGACTGTCAATTGCATGCAATTGACAGTCGACTTTGGTCGCTGATAGCAGTTACAGGCAGTCTGAAGCTGGAAAGTCTGGCCTAGGGGTCTCTTAATATCCAGTAACTAAGTAATGGAGGTCGCGTAAACAGCCGCTCAATTTATAATAATAGTTATAATTGTCTCTCCATTTAAAATACTGGTATTTATGTTCAGTTAAGACTGAATAAAGTTAAAAAGCAGGACACTGGACACCCAGATGAACTTAGGTGGACCACGGGCTACTCCCGAATTCAAGGACACTTTAGTAGGTGCTAATCTTGCCATGTTTACCGAAAATGAAGTATTGGAAACGGCCTAAACAAAACTGAAAATCTCAATGTAAGTAATATAAAATGCATTCAACCATTAGCTCTAACAGTTTTGAGCACTTCAACTTTTCAAAACCATAAGACACTGTCGCATTAAAACAGAGTGAGCCTACCTAGTTACTCATAACAAAACAAAAGAATATTTATTTTCACAAAAGCAACCATAAAAAGAACTGTTAAAGTTTAAATATGTACTTGTAGGTGAAACAATAAATCGAGTGGATTTATGCGGGCGCAATAAATGTCTTCCCGAGTAAAAGTAAAGTGTGAAGTGTTGTTAGCGGTTATATTGCACAAACGTGGGATATTTATTTAAGAGGCAGCGAGTGAGTGCGGAGTGCGGACTACGCAAACTGAGCACTCCGAAAGGAAATGGGCCACGACTAATGTGGACCATGCGGAGTGAGCACCCGCCGCCTTGAGGCCGCGGTGAGTGAGGGTTAAGGATGAGGTTCTGGGTGAGAAGGTATCAAAGGCCTACTACGTATTTCTTTTAAGAATTGTGAATCTGGAAGTGATGTGGGTAGAACAAGTTCGATGATGATCTAAAAGTTATACCTACTTATAAAAATACTAGCTGTACCCTGCCACGCTTCGCTGTGGCACATTGTGATTGAATGGTTAAAAAAAAAAGAGAAAATGACGTGTGGCACTCGGAGACTGCCGCGGTAAAGCTATTGCATAGCATTTTTTATCAACTCCTCTCCCCCTCCCTCTCCCCCACACCTCCCATGCCCCTCCCCTCACCCCTCCATCCCCATCCCCTCACCCCTCCCTCACTTTCCCCTCCCTCCCCCACCCGGCTAATGCCTCTTACCCTCCCCCTTTCCCTTCCCCTCTCACCACACCCTTCCTTCGTTCTTAAAAAAAAAAAAAAACAAATTGGGGTGAACACCCCTTATCACTTACAGGTTAGAAAAGTAAATAGTAGCCGATTCTCAAGTTTACTGAATATGCATAAAAAATTTCATGAGAATCGGTCAAGCCGTTTCGGAGGAGTATGGGAACGAACATTGTGACACGAGAATTTTATATATAAGATTGCGTACCTACTGCTTTCGACTTCCTCTTTGTTCCAGTGATTGCAAGCGCTAATTATACATAGTGGTTGGTAGGACTTGTTGTTAGCGATAGACTCGTACCACTTTTACATGGGAGTTAATAAGAACTGCCGATCTATGGGTAGACCTCAGCATGTCGTTTGGAGTAACCAGATGTGAAGTAATGTTAAGTTGGTAGTTAGGTACTTCTGTGAGGCAAAAACAAAGCAGCCATAACTAAACACACACACACACACTAACTATATATTATGAATAATCATACAACTTAATTTTGAGAAGCGAGCAGTACAATTTCTAGAAAATTTGTTGATTGTAGCAGTTGAGTAATCGACTTATGTGTATTTTCTTATTTATAGGCTTACGCTTGACCTGATCGTAAGCGATGATGTGGTCAACGATGAAGCACGCTTGCCTAGAAGTTAATAGCTAGCTTTAATAAAACTACACGCACCTGCAAGATGTGTTCCTTAATAAAATTATCAGCCACCATCTTATGCTTAACCACTCATAAAATAATATGGAGCCTTATTATAATCGCGAAGGAAATCCGCGTAAATACGGTCTGCGGAATGTTTCAACCAGGTTTTTACGAGCGTGTGCCCTTAGCACACCCTAAGTGTGAATTTAGTGAACCAATATTGACTGGGTTGAGGGAATGTTGCCACTACTCCCTGCAAATGTACCGGAACCCTCCGGAAATAAAGCGTACGCCAATTTGCTCGATAACTTACTCCAGATGAAATATTTGCGCGTTCGCAACACTTGGTGCTTGGTCCTCTACTCTAAATTGATACGAATTGTTCGGGATAAGTGTTTTGGTGAACAGTCTTGGCATGTGGAAAGTTAGATCGACTTGTTATGGTATTTTATACTTTTCTAAAATGCTTGTAGTGCGTCAGTTTTGAATGTGGACTCAATTTATGTGAAAAGGTGACAGAGTAAGTACTATGGTAACAAAAGGTACTACCACAGTCTAAAAACATACAGTCGTCCGACGAAGCCGTCTAGACAGGGCAATCGTGCGGGGTGTGAGGGGCAAGACGCGGGAAAGCCGCTCCCGCACTGCGAACAAAACGATGTTCGTAGTGCGGGAGGTATTATTGAAGTCTAAGGCGTGTAGAAGTTGTCGGCATTTTTCCAGAGATCAAAGGCGTCGTCCTACAGACTGTATTAATATTTATACTGTGGTACTATCTTCTATTGCGCATGTAATAATAAGACTTGGAGGGTAGCACGTAATGACAACCGAATTGAGAACCTCCTCCTTATTTTAGAAGTCGGTTAAAAATACATTCAAGGATCACATTAACAGGATCATAGAATGTTTATGGTAGGTACTTGAATCGACCGGCTGGTACCTACCTACCCAATGCTAGGCGTACCGAACCGTCACAAAGTCGAAACCACCGTTTGGTTTAATGGCTTGTGCGCAACTAGGCATGGAGTCAAGAAAAACGGTGACTTAGAAAGCCATCGCGAGCACTCTTAAGTTTCGATCTGGAAGCATCTGATATGACGTACACTATCCCGTGAGTGTCGTACCTACGTCTAAAAAAAACTTTTTTGCAAAAAATAAAACCGACTTCAAAAAACACTAAACGGTGTAAAATAACTCTAAATTCGGAAGTCTGTGGCTTTGGTGGGTTTGTCTTACTCATGATGGGCCACCGACTTCCGAATTTAGAGTTATTTTACACCGTTTAGTGTTTTTTGAAGTCGGTTTTATTTTTTGCAAAAAAGTTTTTTATTTATCCATTTTTAGTTGTTACCATAAAACATTTGCCACGAATTTATTTTATATTGTTAATTGTTAACAATACATGTCATCATAATTTCCACTAATCCCTAATAAATTAAAATTAACATACCTAACTGACGAAATCTAGGTATTTTGTACCCACCTGCGTACCCCTCAGAGCATACAGGCGTGATGATACGTCATTATGTTGTATAAACAATAAACATCCAAGCGATTCCAGCAATCACGACAGATTTGCCGTTCATTTTTGAAGAGTTCCGTTGTATATCTCCGAAGATCAGCACCAGATCTTCACCAAATTAAAATGGGACCACCTCAGGAGTATACTCTTTCAAATAAAAAAAGAATTTTGAGAATCGGTCCACACATAGCGGAGAAATCAGGTAACATACATAAAAAAAAAAAAAAAAAAAAATACATACACACGAACATAGAACCTCCTCCTTTTTTGAAAGTCGGTTAAAAATAGGGTTAGGCTACACGATGACCAGATTGCATACCGTCATGCCGTTTTTCGGAACGGGGCAATGCAGTAGGTACTTTGCAGTAATTGTCTCTTTTTTAAAAAGTTTTTTCAGACTTTGCCAGCGTCGTTAGGTTCACATTAACTATACTTTAATATCTAGTATAATGTTCGCAATGTTTGCATTTTAAAAGATACCTGTTCGTCTCGGCCGGAAATCGATGGTTTTGGTATTTTTTTCTCTGAAAACAGTAAGATAGAAAATCCCTATCCGAGGGAATTCCTATCTAATTAAGGTATGAACTAAGGTTCATAATATATTTTGACGAAAGTGTCTTCAAAAGTCTAGATAAAAAAATACATAATATTATCATTTCATTTAATTAAATTTCATCTATATATAAAGAATTTATACATAAACATGAACGGTTATTTATAATGTATATTTTGTACATTTTATTACTATAATTAAAAATAATAAGAATAATAGTGAAACACATGCTTCATTCTCACACAAGCTTTAATAACAACTTATGTACCTACCTACTTGAAGTTGCTATCGTGCTGTTGAGGGAAAAAAATGTTTCATGTTCATTGCTCCTTCAGATTGCTGTCTGATTGAGTCAATGTAACAAGAAATGCAATGTACTTACCTACCTACAACACTTGAAACATGATATCTTAGTAGGTACATAATAGTGTGAAACTAGCATAACTCTCGCATGCAATTTTAATTAACTTTGTATGAGTGTGTGCGATGTGTTTATTCATTAATATAATGAATGAGTTCTAGTAGCCGTATGTACGGGAGCTCGACTGTAATTATGTTGCATGAGCCAACATTATCGCTTACTGCAATGAGTGCTATCAATTTAATTCAATGTCGTTTGCTGCGGGTGCTACAGCTATGTTTGCTACATTACTCTATCGGTAAGTATCTATGTGTAGCGGATAAACATGTTATGTAACGATGTAACGCCATATACTTATTCAATCGACAATTTTCTGCAGTTCGATGTGTTGTGATATCAAGGTTGCTTATTCAGCACGATAATTGAAAACTAGATACTGATTGCTTAAAGAGTTTTAAAGTTCTTAACCATAATACTCTAAGGTGTCGGATGTCAATCAGATAAATATTTTCTACTTAAGTAGTCATTAAACCCAATTCGTATTTATAGGACGGACTCACGCAGCAACCAGCTAATGAACTAGACGCTAATAGTCGCTTGTATCTAAGTGAAAGGGCGAAAGTAGTATAGGACCCACGCCACCTAATGCTCAAATATACTTCTGTGCATGACTTGAAACTCAAATAAGTTTTTTTGGATACGTAAATCGATGTGTTGGCAACAGCACCCTCCAAGATGTGACCTTTGGCGACAGACACTCGAGCCTCCTGGCCAGTTCATCGAGTCATCGGAAAGCCTTCTTCCGCCTGAGCACGCTTTGCCATGGCCAATTTGAAAAACTTTAATCAGGCAACCAAGATGGCCGCAGTAAAGGAAATCTCTTGAGATGGCACCGACCTTCAGTGCTTATGCGGTTCTTCTCCGCAGAACATAATAACTGCGTCAGAGGACTTAATGACTGGGTCAGAGGATGATGTTGCCGTAGCTGAATACTGGGCCAAACAGAAAATATTACAAATTTAAGAAATTTTCATTCTCTGTTTGCTATTGATACGCTAAGAAAAAGAGGTGACGTTTAAGTGGTGACTTGCCAAACCCAAAATGTCTTCAAACAAAGTAGTAAACAATTCATCTTATTCAGCATAACTGTACATGAACGCTACGTGCTTATAATTTCCACCACAGCCGATGAAACAAAGGAAGCTCGGTGTGGTTGCGCTGTCCGTCTGTCCGTCGTCGTCATTAGCACTAATAACTCCATGCACGTATACAATAACGCAAAAGTGACGTCCTTGCGGTTTGAGGAGGAAACTCCCTTTGAGCGTCCTAATAATTCTATCAATAGGCGCATCGCTGCGGTCGATGTGGTAATCGCTCGTCTAGAATATGTTTGGAATGCAGCCTTTCGAAGCGTCAGTAACAATTGACACAGGAAGCTCTAACCGACAGACTAGCAGTTCCAATGCGGTCAGACGGTTACCTGCAGCATGTGTAATTTCCTTGTTGTTGATTAAGTTTTAATTTCTATAATTGCATTTTTAAACCATAAGACTACTTATTATTTTCATTTTTTTTTGCGTAACATATTGCTTTGTATTGCCAATGAGTTTAGAATTTCTGCCCTCACTCAGTGACCGGAAGTAGGAAATATTTTCGATCAATTAATATTCTTTTTTAAAGTGTTTATATTTTTGGCTAGCCTTGCTCATCTCAGCGACAATCAATGTCAAAAACTTGTCACAATGTAGGGAAATTTCCCTACATTATGACAAGTTTTTGACAAAATACAAAATACGTCTAATTAGACGTAGGTAGGTATTTTCACGAAAAGAGATGAGAACGTTGGAGGCTTATTCTTCTTATCGTGTGGTTAGTAGCTAAGCTGGAGTCAGAGTTTTAATGCCGCCATGGGCCTTTGACTTGGCCATCATTACCTTCATTTACTCTGGTAAGCTCTGTGTGAGCAGCAGAGACTCAAGGTCAATGATATTACCTATAAGTAAGAAAAAAAGGGTAGAAAGGTTACCTAAACAACATTCGATCTTCAAAAACGGCACACTAACGCACGCACGCGTCCGTTGACGGCGCAGCGCGACGAGACTTGACGACACTGAGGGCAAGTGTGGCTAGTTAGCCACATTTTAACGTGTCGCTTGCTGAGCCCCTATAACCTATCTACACCTTTTTACTTAATATCATTGCTCAACGTCCATAAAAAAATTAACGATAAATCTACCTATGTATCTAAATGATTACCTAATGACTCCTCAGTAAAAAATAGTAACGCTTTACGTGTACGAAAAATAGGTAGGGTAGACTGAGTAGGTACGGATGTAACAGGGTAGGTAGGTACCTACGGCACAAGTAACAACACAACAATATGTAAAAGACTTTATGCAGTCTGTGAAGAGGTACCTACCTATCTATCTAGGTCCTACTGGAGTAGATGTAGAGGTACTTTCAAGACGAAAAACACCCAGCCTAGATTCTTCCTAAGAAAAATTAAATATTGTCTATTGTATTTGTCCCATATAATTTAAAAATATTTACTTTTTAATTGATTTTTTATTATTAAATGCATAAGCTAGATAATTAAAGTTTATGCATTTAATAATAAAAAATCAATTATAAAGTAAATATTTTTTAATTATTTGGGACAAATAATTGGCACAGCGTGCAGCGCTTACACATATCAACAACTGGCTTTACTTTAGGAGATTTAGAATTCAAACTCACAAGAAATTTTTGATAATAATAAAATGCTTATAAATAATTACAAAATTATAATTATTAAAAATAACTGTAGACCACATTTGTGATTGCTAACGCCATCTACTTTTGCGGTAGGAAATTAATAGTTACTTTTTGGTTGTTCTATTCGACAATAGATGGCACTAGACTTAACTTATTGATAAAGTTTAGCAAATTGTGGCAATGAAAATATGAAACCGATTCCGTGAACAACAAAGATAATCAAATAAATTGATAATATGGATTATTTTTGCCACACATTTTTAATTTAGTTTCTATTTGACAATAGATGGTAGTACTTATTCTGAACTCTTCTTTTTCGCATTTACTTGACTTTAATCATCGAATTCAGATGAATTCAAAATAATTCTTGGAATACTTAGAGAAGGGACTATAATCAAATAAAGATATGATCGACTCAAAATCTTCAACGAAATAATCAATTTGCTTTTTACATTCCTAGACGACGCAAGCTCGCGTGTCAAATCTGACAATCAAAATAGTCAGCTGTTGTTTTATAAATGACATAAGACATAACCTTCAATAAAAATCAAAATACTTGAACTAACTTCGCCTATTATTAAATATTTCGTAAAAGTATAGTCTGCAGTTGATGTTGAATTTGAATCAGTGTTTCATTCTGTGTATGTCATTAAACTATATGTGATAGAACTACATAAAATGTCACTTCTAAGATTTTTATTCTCCCGGCGGATATTTACAGCTGACAAACTCAATTTCCTTCATAGATGTAACTCACAAAATGTATTTAATTTATCTGACCCCGCCGTTCAAGCTTACCTCAAAAATGTAATGATTGAACATGAAAGTCTAAACTTAAGGCTTAAAAGAACATCTGAAGAAACGAAACGCTTGTTTGAAATAAAACCAATTGTCAGTGTGCTAGAGCAGCGAATCACCTTGTATGACAACATCGAAATGCTCAAGGAACTCAATAAAAAACATAGCAACGACAAAGATGATGAAATGAAAGAAATGATCAAAGAAGAAGCAGAGATATATTTGCAACGCATGACAGAAATAGATGATGAGATACAGTCCATACTCTTGGAACCTCAGCTGACTGAAGGTGGGGTGCTGCTGGAGGTGACGGCCGGCGCCGGCGGTCAGGAAGCTATGCTGTTCGCACGCGAACTATTTGAAATGTATGAATCGTATGCTAAGTATAGAGAATGGGAGGTTTGCATTGTCTCTCTTGAAAAGTCTGACATTGGAGGTGTTAGAAAAGCTTCAATGTTTGTTGATGGTGTGGGTGTGCCTGAACTAATGAAAATTGAGGCTGGCGTGCACCGCGTTCAAAGGATCCCTACTACAGAGAAGGGTGGACGCATACACACAAGCACTGTATCAGTAGCTGTTCTTCCTAAGCCTTCAGATATAGAAGCAAATATCTCTCATCGGGACCTTGTTATTGAAACGAAACGTGCCAGTGGTGCAGGTGGCCAGCATGTTAACACTACTGACAGTGCTGTTCGTATCACGCATACTCCAACAGGCACAGTGGTTGAGTGCCAGGAAGGTAGATCTCAAATAAAGAATAAAGAAATTGCCATTCAAAAGCTGAGAACACTTTTGTTGGAAAAGCAACAACAAGAACAGACATCGAAAATAAATAGTGAAAGGAAATCACAAGTATGTAGTTTATTTAATAATCATTTAAGGTTACTTCAAACCAATTTAAAAAAAATATTTACCAACAATGTAACTTACTTCTATGTGAATTGGGAATTTCAGCTACATTCTATATCTTTAGGCATGTAAAATCATAAAATTTTGTATTTAATAAAACATCATCATAATTTTAAATTCACTATCAATTAAGTTGAAAATAATACATGGTCTCTATCTGTCTACTTAAGTTTTTGCAACACCAGAAACCCACACAAATTACCTTTTTTTTATTAATTGTTTCCATTTAAAGACTTAACATAAATGATAAATGATAAATGATAAATGATATTTATTTCTGTAAATAGGTTTTCACAAACACTTTTACACGTCTTTTTTTTTAACTAGTAGATAAGATCGGTGTTTCACTACCTGACTACTCTGAGAAGAAACACCGAAAGAAACTCAGAGGTCATAGTCTCTTTTAAAGTCCAGACATTATCTTGGTGAAATTATGTCAGATCCATGCCGATTTGTGTCTGAAATGGTCTTTTGAGGAAAGAACCAAACAGAATGAGGGGACCAGATCAGTCAGTGCAAGCATTTGTCAGTAATTGTGAGCTTAACGCATAGGTAACCCGCCTAACAGAGCCTTGCTCTCCCCTAAAGTAATAAAGCTTTCTTGGGGTTTCACAAAACAATTTCACTGTTCTGAGGATTAGTTGTGCATGCCAAAACCTCCCGTACCAGGACGGTCCAGCTGGTTCCGTCATGCATCCACTTTTTAAATTTTCATATTTATAATATTTTTGTACCCGCAAAATCATGGATATTATAAATATAATTATTTACATTTGTGTCTTTTTTTCCAGGTTGGATCCAGTAACAGAAATGAGAAGGTTCGAACATACAACTATCCACAAGACCGAGTGACGGAGCATCGTGAGGGTGGTGGAACAGTTCACAATCTACAAGGCTTCATGGGAGGTGATGAAAAGTTGGAAGAGATGCAATATAATCTGCTGCGTGCACAGAAGCGCCAGGAGTTCTTGGAAGAGATCAATGAAGTTGCTAAGAAAATAAATGTAACATCAGCTGATAATAAGTAGCATGATGTAGGAATGTAAGCACTGTCAATTATTTTATTTTAGGATAGTCAGTATGTTTATTTGAGATTTGGATAAATTAATTATTAATGAATATAACATTTTATTACAATATTTATATCTATTATTGAGTATTTGCAAAATATTATTCAGAATAATGGTTTTTCATAGACCTACCAACGTGTCTGGGTATAAGGTTTAAGTAGTGACCATCAGGAAGTCTGGACAATGAGTAATGTCATTGAGACCATGTCCATTATTTATTACCTATTTGGTACTGTTTAGTATCTATAGTGATATATTTGCAATTATTTATAGGAGCTTCTTAAAGTTGTGTAAAAAATATATGTTAAGATAGCAAATAGGTAGTAAATGTTTACCTTAACAAAACAATGAGAACTTGGAAATGGTCAGCCAACCTGACTTCAGATTGGCTGGCCATTTTATTTCTTTGATATACTTATTTATGTAAAGGTAGCAAATTTTTCATCATAGGTAGGTACCTAAATAGTAGCAAATAGGGATTACGAGATAACATTCACGTCTAAGTAGGACTTACCTACTATTTTTTTGAATTACAAATAAGTCCTACTTACTTGCGAAACTTAATGAAATCGTACTTACCCACCAGCTTCATTTGTAGTGTAGGTATGACCATAAAGTTGTACCTACCTCCTTGCTGTCTAAGTATCACGCTGGCGGACTATAAGTAATCGCCACAAATTAAAAATCTCTCAATCAAAATAGATTTGAAGTTGTGTGCTCACTTGAAATTTTACGCGTAATTTGAGAGTCAAAACATTTTTTTCTTCGAATTTTATTTTATTAATATATATTATTTATTTGACCTTGATAATAGGTGTTACCAGACCCAAAGAACATTAATTATTCAATGTCAATTTCAAGAATATTATTGAGTTTTCCCTTATTTGCTGCCAAAAAACTACAGTTGCATCGTAAGTGCAGCACACTCCTTTTCAATATATCCGACTCCCCTGTTCAAGCTTACCTAAAAAACTTGAAGATAGAACATGAAAATCTGCTTACTAAAGTTAAGAGAACACCCAAGGAATCTAAACGCTTATTTGAAATAATGCCAATTATAAATGTGCTCGAGCAGCGAAACAACTTGCACGACAACATTGAAGCGCTTAGTAAACGAAAAACTGATGATAAAGATATGATGGAAATGATAAAAAAAGAAGCTGTGACATACTTAAAACGTATGTCGGATATAGATCGTGATTTGCAATCAATCCTCTTGGAGCCGAAGCTGACTGACGGCGCAGTGCTGCTGAAGGTGACGGCCGGCCCGGACGATCAGGAAGCAATGCTATTTGCACATGAACTATTCGACATGTACGAATCATATGCCAAGTACAAAGACTGGGATGTTTCCATTGTCTCTCTCGAAAAGTCTGACATTGGAGGAATTAGGAAGGCTTCAATGTCTGTTGAGGGTGTAGGTGTGCCGGAATTAATGAAAATGGAAACTGGCCTACACTGCGTAAAAAAGGTCCCCGCTACTGAGAAGGATGGATGCGTTCACACAAGCACTGTATCGGTAACTGTTCTTCCTAAGCCCACTGCTGTGGAAGGAAATATTTCTGATCAAGACCTTGTCTTTAAAACCAAAACTTCGAAGAGTTACCCCGAGAATACTACAGACAGCGCTGTCCGTATCAAGCATACGCCAACAGATACAGAGGTCGAGTCTCGAGGAGATATATCACAGGAAAAAAAAGGAGATATTGCCATTCAAAGGTTGAGAGAAGTTTTGTGGGAGAAGGAAGAAGAAGAACAAACATTAAATAACGAACTGCAGCCACAGGTTTGTTGATTTTAACCTAGTTAGGTAGCTGCAACAATTCCCAATGAACAAGCACTGCATTAACACGGCCGGAAGCGTATTGTTTAGCCTACTGGCAAACACACAAAAATAATTAAAAATATTGTTTGCAGATTGGTTTTAGTTACCTAAATGATCCGGTTCGAACATATGACTATTCTGAGGATATAGTGATGGAACATCGCAAGGGTGGCGGCATCGCTCACAATCTACAGGACTTCATGGAAGGGGATTACCTACTAGAACAAATGCAAAACAATCTGCTGAGGATACAATCAATCATTTCGATGAGAAAATTAATACGGAAACAGCAGATACGAACTAGTACCTACCTATATCAAACCTCGTAATGCATGTCGGTAAGTTACATCTATGTGCCTACTATATTACTTGTATCATAGTAAAATAACAATTAGTTTGAAAAAATAAAAACATTTTAAATTATTGCAATAATAATTATTTATTTGTACAAACAAACAATCACATTTCGGTAATTAATTAAATAGCTCACGTCTAAGACAAGTACGTAAATGACAGAGATTCAAAATACTAAATCTAATAATAATAGGATTACAAATATGACCACTCGGTGGTGTAATACTGCATCAATATAATTGGAGAATACACTAAAATTTCATTAGAATTGTTTTCCGTAATTGTTTGTTGTTATGGATGTTGTAAAAAGTTTCCATCCCTTTCAATAATTCACCAGCAGGACGGACATTTAATTTAAATTAGGTACGACGTAGAGCGAACTGACAAATTCCCATTAACATGGAACAATTAAATCATGCAAGAAGCCAATTCTTTACAAAAGCTATACACCAATAAGTAAATTGTATCTTCACTTCACAATTAATTAACTCTCCACATGGTGATATGAGGATCGTCTCATTTTTTGATATGAATATTTTTATTACTGCTTCCTAGTGTGGCACAAAGGGAGCATACTCTATCATTTAAAATTTGATATGTGGGAATGACATGTACTTTCTTTAATTATCTACCTATTCTAAAAGCAGAGATCAATAAAATTCATAATATTAACACAAATATAAACTATTTAAAGTTATTTTACTTGATAATTCTTTTAAACTATAGGTACGTACAGAAATATTTCAATAAACTATGGCATATAATAACAAAACCAATAATCAACTAGGTAACCACTAGTAATATCTACTAGGTACCTACCTATTGTATTCGAGAATTTGTTTTACGCAGAACATTTACTTACGCTATGCGCGATGATTTTCATTTAAACCACAGATATAGATATACCTAGATAACGCAAGTATCACGATCTGTATGAAAACTAAGCGTGCCATTTTTTGTTTTTTTTCTCAAATTTGGTAGTAGGGACCGGTACTACTGAGGGTATTAGATTAAAAAAAAAATGTTTTTTAAACTAATTACGCATAATATTTAACACAAAATGATTTACCGATGGAAGGAAACGGAGCGCGATGTAGATGCTCTTGCGTTATCTAGGTCTATCTATATATTATCTGTGATATAAACCAACTTCCTGTCGAGGCAAATAAAGCATTAGGCAGCAGGACGTGTACATAAATAGATGTAGAATTTACAGTCTGGCCACTCAGTGCTTTAGCTGTCTCACGAAACATTTCCCTACGACTTTACGCCAGATATTTAACTATCAAAAAGATGCTCAATGAAACCCATGTCTTGCTGTTGCCTGGCAAACTGCCGCGTCCGCACATGTCGATGTTGCTTTCCTGAAACACAATTCGTCTAAAATGGTCATTCTGTTTATGAGTGGAATTCGTGTATTTATATGTAGTCGTTAAGGGTTAGTTAGGTACTCAAAAAACGCATCCTTTCTCAATAGGTACTGGAGTATGTCATTTAAGTTTCCTTGTCACTGACAGCAAATTAACACCACAAAATTGTCTCTTGACGAGTCTAGCTTTTACTTACTTCAGAATGGTTTCTTATGCATGAAGTGGGTTGCTTCCTATACAAGGGATGCATATGCTTCAAGCAGGGCAGAGACTCGTTGTAATTGACCTCCGTCGCGTCTACGGACATAGCGGCTATCTCGTCTTTCGGACAGTTGGCATCCACCACGATGATCAGCATATTGGTGTAATTTACATGCTGTGCGTAGAACGGACGGCCACATTCCGTAACCGGTTTGTTTAGCTTCTCGTCCAGGTTATTGTAGTCCAGCTGGTATAGATACATTTCTCTGTCGCATGGGGTCGGTCGTGTTCGGTTGATTAGTACCAGCTTTTCGTAGTCTCGTTCCAACACTCGCATGTTCGGAGGCTTCGACATATACGGATCGTCTGTCTCTTCATCGTTTTCGTAGCTCTGGTATGCAACTGTACCGAGAAAGTATCTGTTAGTTTCCAGTGTGAGATATTATGAGTCCCCATGCACGAGCAAAGAATTAATGAGATCTTATTAATAATGAAAATAAAAGAAGTTGAAATTAAGTGGAAGAAACATGCAGAAGAGTAAAAAATTGCTCGAAGATAAGAATTTATTGTTCAGCGGAGTTAAAGTAAAGTAGAAAGTTACATAAAGCTCAAGATAGAAATTAAAAAAAATATGTTGTATATCCCCAGTTCAATGAAAAGTAAATGATGCAGAGATGATTGTCGATAAAAATATGTACATACAGAGACAGCTGGTGATGAGATGATAAAAAATCGTTGAACATTTTGCTGTTAAGTAGGTACCTACGACAAATTACGCCCGAATGAAACCTAAACAGCATGCAAGTATTTATCTTAATCCTACAACATAAGTAGGTACCTAAGTAATTAATGTATTCAGACCAGTCGATAGTAAAGTTCCTTCTTCCATAGATGATTTTATCGACTTTCTTTAAGTCGTAGGTACACAACACATCTAATATTATATAAGTATTACATTAATTTATCATCTATTATACCTACTCATTAAATCTACGGACATGCACAAACTCGCGGTTTAGCAAGCCTATTCTCGTTCCGTCTTCCATATAGCTTTTTTCTACATCTAATGGTTTGGTTTTGATAATTTTCTGCCTTCTTGTTTATGAGCATCAGAATACTACACTTATTTAGTGCCTTTGTTAAACGTAGTTCGACATATATGTAGTACTAGCTGTGCCCGCGACTTCGTCCGCATGGAATAGTGACTTTTCGGGCAACAATTTGAATTACATGTACCGTCGTTTGGGTAGCTAAAAATTCACTTAACAGTAATTCTTCTCCGTATACGATATTTAATTTTGACGTAGGTATGGCCATCGAGGATGAAAGCATACAGGCTCCTAGGATTGCTAACCCGTGACAGAGCCACATACAACTGATCGTGCGAGAAACAGCTGAAACTTAGATTCGATCTACACCCACAACTTTCAGCGTCTGACCTTGGGCTTTATTAATGGTCATCGCAAAACATAGGCTGACTGGAAACTGGACTCGTTTATAACTAAATGGAAAATTGAGTTATTTAGTAAACACGTACTTAACGTACGTAACACGCTTAAGTAAGGAACGTTCCTAATACTACTGCTATTATTTTGTCAAGAGTCTACCTACTGGTGTGCTGGATAGCCTAGCTGCAGCATCAGCTCATCCTGTTGCCATCAGTGCATTGTGTGCAGAATCAAATGCTGGTTAAAATGAATCCAAACACGACATATTTGCTATTATTTTGTCAAGAACCTACCTAATGGTGTGCTGGATAGCCTGGCTGCAGCATCAGCTCACCCTGTTGCCATCAGTGCATTGTGTGCAGAATCAAATGCTGGTTAAAATGAATCCAAACACGACATATCTGCTATTATTGTCATCCTGGCTGCATCAGACCAAATATGCCATAATCTTGCTTGTTAATATAACATACTTGGGTGTTTGAAATTTTAAGCCACACATATGTTTGTAAGTAAAGTTAATACCCACAGACGTCTAAAATAGCCACGGTACCTAACACAAAAGATCTGATAACCTTGAAACGGCTAAACCGAGTTTGATGAATCATGTCTAATAACTATTGCAAGAAACCCTGCTTTCAAATAAAAAAAACCGCACATAAATCGGTTCACCCGTTTAGGCGCTACGGTCTCACAGACAGACAGATAGACACACACACATAGCGGTTAAACTTATAACACCCTCATTTTGCGTCGGGGGTTAAAAAAATTAAAGAAAATTAAGAAAAATCTTTTTTGCAATAAATAAAACCGACTTAAAAAAAACACTAACCGGTGTAAAAAAACTCTAAATTAGGAAGTCTGTGGCTTTGGTGGTTTTGTCTCATTCATGATGGGCCACCGACTTCCGAATTTAGAGTTATTTTACACCGGTTAGTGTTTTTTTTTTAGGTCGGTTTTATTTTTTGCAAAAAAGATTTTTATTTTTCCATTTTTAGTTGTTCCCATACAAATAATTGCCATGAATTTATTTTTATATTGTTATTTGTTAACAATACATGTCATGGTAATAGGGTTATCCACTTATCCCTAATAAATGAAAATTAACATACCTAAAAAAACATACCGTCGAATTGAGAACCTCCTCCTTTTTTTGAAGTCGGTTAAAAGAACCCAACCTACAAACCCTAAAATTTAAATAAATGAAATATGCAAACAGTATTCAAGTGAATCGCAATAATCGCGAGGCGTGTAGGTGCTCTGATAGAATACCTTAGCAAATGTTCGCCGTGATTCTTTAAATTGACATAACTTTTTTATTTATGAACCGATTAACATGAAATAAACACTAAATGTTAAGTGAAGCTTACTACAATATATTAGTGAAAACCGCATTTACATCGAATTAGCCGTTTCTGATATTAGCGTGCACAAACATACCGACAAACAGACAAAAAAAAAAAATTCAATTTCGGGTTCGGCATCGATATAATAACAACCCCTGCTACTTTTTTTTTATTTATTTCCATTGTACAGACACCACTTTTCTACAATTTTATTATATGTATAGATGAATAAAAGCTAGACCGAGAATAAGCTTGTGTTTTATTAGAGCACATAACTATATTTCTATGAATTAAAATAAATAAATCTAGAAGAGTTGTAAATATCTATCAACACGTGCGTGTGCTCGCTCTACATGTAACTCACCAGTGGGTGTAACATTCTCTGAAAAAAGATGGAGTCATTACCACTTTAGTAGAAAAATCTAAGTCCAATTATTGACTCCATGAATGAATTTTGCTTTCGCTACAGATATTGTGTGAATCAGCTATGAACAGTAATATTGGGTGCAGTTGAACCGCGGTGCACTCTCATGCACCCAAAATAACTTTCGTGTTTACAAATATGGTGAACAAGTGTTCCAAGTTTTTGTAACACATTTGACTAGTATTACGTGTTAGTGTAATCTAAGTTGAACTAGAGGCAATTACCTAATATTTAACACATATTTCTGTTTCATAAAGTCAAGATATTCCATGCACAGAAACATTGATAAGCAGAACTTTGTCTCTCGCGCAAAGAAAATGTTGATTTCCAGTTAGGGCCCGTTCGCATGGCGCTGATCTGTCCGACACTTTAGGCCAGTAGTACAGAATCTCACTTAAGACCGAAACATTACTTAAAACTTAGTTTCAGCCATATGAGTTTAAGATAATGCTTTCAAGAACGATGACGTGTGATTCCAACGATTTACTGTAAAATAACGGCACAGGACAGTGCCGTATGAACATGTCCTAAGATATTCTACATCAAGATTATTTATTTCGTCTATAAATGCTCGTTGTCATGCAGATTGACAGAACATGCCGACAACGCGCAAGAGCAACATCAAATGCGCAAATAGATTCACAACATTTAACATATTGGCCGGAATTTTCATATAGCTACTGTGAAATATTCTCGAACTATCTTCACACACGGTTGAAGATGAAACATTGAACAGTTTTAAACGTTATAGGGTTTACATACCGTCATCCAAAGAGTAGCTTGATGCTTGTGCCAAACCTGTTGTTATGGAGTTGTAGAACCAGACCGTCGTGGCAAGGAACCACGCCATCACGAGACGCAAGTTTTCAAACGGCTGGAACATAGAACAAAGGATAATTTAAATCATGCACTCTTGCAGCCCCATACTAAGAGTATTACAAAGTTCTGTACTTTATAAACTGAACACAAGAGTTTCTTCAATTCAGTCACACTCTAACTTGTAGATCATCGTGAAGGCACAATGAACTGCCAGCCGAATCTTTTTGGACCTCGACAGCTGGTCACAACGCGAAAATAAATATTAAGTGTATATTACAGTGAAAAGCATTGCAGCAGGATTTGTAGTTTTCTTCTCTCTGAAGCAGACTGCCTGATAGTCTACAGTGTGCACTGCCTTGTATACTTCGTCTTCGACTAATCTCGACATGATGTCCGGCCGTATCTGAAAATATTTAACTCACTTAAGTATTCCATTTGAATGCCACAGGCATGTATAGATGACGAACAACCAAAACAAAACAAATCCCTTTTTGTCACAACTACATGACAAAAAGGGATTTGTTTCGTAGCTTAGCTCTTTCGTTTCGCTTTTTTGACGTTTCGGTCAAGGGTTTCAATGTTGTGCATTTATGCAACAACGTTAAGTGTTGTGTCTATAATAAAGGTAATCACAAGGTTAAAGCCCCTTTCAAACTTACTTAACTATGATTCGACAATGTCCTTCAACTAACGTACTTACCCTGCCAAAAAACTGTCCCGTCTGAGTAGCATCTTCACTGACGACTATCCAGCCGTTGTTATCCACTAAGTAGCAATCCCAGCTATCTGATTGACAGGTTGTGCACTCCTTGTTGTGTTCGCACTGGGAAAAAGCAGTAACTACATAATTACCTCTTAACCAGTTGTTTCCTAAGTTACAGTAGCATAATAAACTGCAAGCTAGACAAATAATTGAACTAAGTGTAATACTCACCGAGGATGTAATATTATCAAACCATTCGCTGAGTCGTTCATGTTTGAATTGGAAGCCTACGACTGCGGCAGGAGCCTTCCTGTGTCCGTCTCCGTGGAAAACTGCATGCGAGGCGGTGACCATGGCCAGGCTGACGTTGAGGGGAAACTTAATGGTGCTCAGGTCCACGCTGTACACGTAGCTCAGAGGATCCACGTAGTGCTGCTCCACGGCTCGACGATACCACACCTCCTCGATCGCTCGCGGCCATTGCTTGCCGAAATCTGGCCTAATAATTAAAGTTCCCGCTTCTTTATCAAAATAAGATGATAGTGATATCCATATACCTATCATGCCTCCTTAATACCTGCAAAGAGCTTTATTGGATATCTGGTAAATATCCCTACACCAAACATTGGTTAAACAGTTGTGTCCCAACTGTTTCATCTCTGTCCTATGTATGTTACCTGATTTCTCGGCCATTTGTGGTCCGATTCTCAAAATTCTTTTTTTATTCGAAAGAGTATACTCCTGAGGTGGTCCCATTTTAATTTGGTGAAGATCTGGTGCTGATCTTCGGAGATATACAATGAAACTCTTCAAAAATAGACGGCAAATCTGTCGTGATTGCTGGAATCGCTTGGATGTTTATTGTTTAAACAACATCATGACGTATCATCACGCCTGTATGCTCTGAGGGGTACGCAGATGTGTACAATATACCTAGATTTCGACAGTTAGGTATGTTAAGTTTCATTTATTAGGGATAAGTGGATAACTCTATTACCATGACATGTATTGTTAACAATTAACAATATAAAATAAATTCATGGCAAATGTTTGTATGGGAACAACTAAAAATAGAAAAATAAAAAACTTTTTTGCAAAAAATAAAACCGACTTAAAAAAACACTAACCGGTGTAAAATAACTCTAAATTCGGAAGTCGGTGGCCCACCATGAATAAGACAAAACCACCCAAGCCATAGCCATAGCTATATTTAGCCTAGTCAGACTTGTAATCATTTCCTCATCTAAAATGTGAATTAGTGATAATCTCGAATGAAATGCCATTCTGTTTGGTTAACATCATAAAACAAGTACAATGCCTACCTCTTAATACTCCTCTATAAGCACCAATCGTTTAGTAAAGTATGAATCTTACTTGTCATTATCATGTTCCTTGGGCGGGTGTGTTTGCCATCGTGTTAGTCCACTGTGCGTCGAGAGGAACGCCACGATGTAACCAAAGCGTTGGATGAACTCCACCCTGTTGCAAACATGTCCTAACTATATATCTTGCTTAAATTGGTTCTACAATAGTTTTCAGTAATGTTAACCGTAGATTTTTTGTTAGTTAGTAAGACGGCGCACTGACCTGTCGTCACTGTGCCGTTTTGGGAGCGTGTTGCCCTGAATTTGCCTGATATTTTATAATACTCAAAATTATAATAAAATAATCTTTAACTTACTTATTATATGTCATTGACCCAAAAATAATATCAACACAGATTTTCAAATGGTTGGCAATGGATTTTTCATCTCGCTTATATTGTTTAAAATGGTGTCCTAGGAATTTGCGTCAATAAAATTTCAAACCGCCACGTGTGTTACGTAGCTGTCGCTTTATAGGAAATATATAATACAAACCCTCCCACAGCTGCTTATGACGTGTAAACAAAGGTACACAAGTTAGAATGAAGGTGTTGGGCCAACTAGGATTATTCCTTGTGGCATACTTTGCCGATTGGGATGGGATCATTCCACATTTTGTGTAATAGACCTATTACGAATAACTAACTATAAACAAATAGTTTCACCGAATTCATCGCAATTACTTACCAAGAGGTACCTAAAACAAGTCATGCGAAACACAGGTAGGTAGGTACCTAGATGTCGAAGGGTTACTTTACCTCGGCAACAATCCGATCACTTTTGTCAATGGGCTATCCGGGTGAAAGTGGCAAAAGTGCATTCCAAATAAATTAAAATGTATTTAGAAATATCAAACCAGGATTATTGGGCTAAGTACTTGACAAAATTTTAGTTTTTAGTCCCTCATCTAGATTACAAGAAAATATTCGACACATTTTTTTTTCTTTTTTCACGTATAGTAAGTAATCAAAAAATAACGGCGATACATCGAGTTAAAATATCGCATGACGTCACAAATCAGTAAAGCTGACGTTACAAGCCCCCTCTTTTCAACTTTAATGCGCTTAATATAAGTAGGTTTTCCATCAATTTGAAAAAGAAAAAAAAATCTGTGTATTATTTTTTGTAATCTAACTGATGGACTCATTATATTTTGATGTTCATGTTCTATCAATCACCCTATTCTATAATACTCCCTGCAATGCGGCAAAATTTCCTATATCTTTATCATATACAAAAATATTGACAAAAGGTTTGTTAGGTCTCAATAAGTAATCAAAATAAAAGTACTTACGCTTTCTCATCGGATGCAGAGTCAGAAATGCTTTTGTTGAACCAGGCAGTGTTTCTAGCGTCATACACCAAGGCTTGCATTAAACCATGATCACCTGAAGGTAGAAAGAGAAGGAATATCGCATTAAACTGTTGACAAGATGACTGACATCAAGAGCATCATCAGCAGCATCATCATCCTTTCTGTACAGAAAGGCCCAGAAGATGATGCTGATATTGATGAATAAATAACAGAATGTCCATTAAATACCTAATAATTATATTAAAATACTTACAATAATATTCATTTTTCGGTGTACTATTTGATACTTTGTTCCTATCTCTTGCTTCGGGTGTTCCTAATAAAATAAATATCGGATTAAAATACTTTTTTTTTTCGATCTGATTGTGTTTTAGACAAGTTAGAAATGATTAAGTACCGTTGTTATGCCGCTCGTGTCCAGGCTTATTCTTGTGGTGTTCTGGAGGTCTAGGCTTGGCAGGCCAGCGCCAACCAGGCTTTGCCACTCGCTCCAGGAAATAGAGCAGTTCTTCCTCGGCTGTCGCAAACGTGCGTTCATAATGCCGACAATACATCCTGATCAAAGCAAAACTCTGTTTAGTGTCGTAGACGTTCTTGTGGAGTGGTAGGTGATCTCTACCGTCTAGCTGTCTCTACTGTGTGCTGTTATTTAATAAAAGATCCTCACCAATCAGGGTGAACGCTCCACTTATCAGACAGATATTGCCTTGCTGATATGTTCTTGGAGGTAAGCGAAAGTCTGTGTATATCATCAGTAGGTGGAGGTGTGATGCGGTGGCGGCCATAGTTCTCGGGTATTGCCACAACTAACGTGAACGGGGAATCGCTGATCCCCGTCCAGAAGTAATGTCGCTTTGCTCGTGATACTCTTTTCTGCGGAAATAAAATATATGTTTGGGTTTTTTTTATTAAATTGATTAAATTCGTCACTTCGAATCAAGCTGCGTGTCTGTTGTTAAAATATATTAAAATCTAGGAAACAGTTAAAAAATATTTATTACTTTTTTTCTGTAGCATAGTCTAGGACTTATTTGATACATTTATAAAGATTTCTCTCAAAAAAACCATACCTATTATGCACGTAAATTTCATTTTTTTTACACAAATTTATAGATTCTAAATTAGTATTGTGTCTATGCCTCTGGGTCACAGTCACAGTATTTATCTTTTCTTATTATAGTGCATTTCATCACTATCTCACCTGATGGTAAATGATGGTGTTTTTTTATTTATGAAACTTAACTTACCATGTCATCCAGATGGTATTTGACGTTCATCACCTTATTGCCAGTCTTCTGATCAATTATTTCTTGGCGTAGCTAAAACATTTGATCAAATTAGAACCTTCATTGCTTACAGTACAGTACATACTTATGACTAATTCTAGGATAAAATACTTACTGCAGTAAG
This sequence comes from Euplexia lucipara, assembly GCA_921972225.1. NCBI lineage: Eukaryota > Metazoa > Arthropoda > Insecta > Lepidoptera > Noctuidae > Euplexia > Euplexia lucipara. Next base: position 7,848,465 of record OV179143.1, on the reverse strand, counting down.
CTCTTTGCTAAAGTTCCTTGGCCCTCTGTCGTCATCAAAGAGTTCAACTTCTATCATATCGACGCTGTTGTAGCTTGGTTTTAAGATTTGTTGGAACTGAAAGTAAATACCAATGTAATCATATAACCATCACCGAATGATTGCAAACACAAAATTACATTGAATTCCAGGTTTACCTATGACAGTTCATACCGTAAACTGACGAGCGAGGTGACGTTCATAATTTATCGAGAATTTATAATCTCTAACATGTATTGCGAAATCTACTTACCACGGGCCTCAGATCAGGATGTATCAGAATGTATCCATTATTTGTTACTATAAATGCATAACCGTTCACACCGATCTGCAACATTTCAAATTATAAAATGTGTTGTTGTATATTGTTTCAAGATTCAATTAAAATGTTATGCTATGGTTATAACGTACCTTGTAAGGTGACATAACTGCTTGTATCTCAGAAAGAGGCACGTCAGTGCCTGCGACTCCCAAAAGTCTAGCTATACGCATCTGAAAATATTTAGAAGGCACTACATAACACTGGCACTAGTATATATTACAATTTCACATCACACTTCACACTAGTTTATATCTATTGATTCATCTTTTAGTCTCAGGCTTTTCTGCAAATCAATATCGCTAATGTCTACGTTACCATTTTATAAATCTACATTCGAAAAAGAAAAAATATTATAAAAATATGCTGTATGTTATTTTTGTAAGTAAACAGTCAAAAATTATTCTAACTACAAGGTTTTCCGCATTTGGCGATGTATTGGCCATCAGTCTACTAATATTATACAACATTATGACAATCTCGTAAAACTAGCAATAATTACTGATTCTTTAGCATCTAAGCCCCGTTAGGCGAAGTTCTATATGTTTATTTATATAGAACTATGTTAAAGGATTCTAATTTTATATCCACGATTACAGGTTCTAGCAAAACTACTCAAATGTTAAATAATTTTATGTTATAAAATTAAAATACTACTCTTTAGATTCTAAAAAAACCCACTACCAGGATTTTGATTGTAAATATACAAATACCCTTGGATTGTATCCTTGTAAAAATCTGTCGAAATTTTTAAATTAATCATATAGATATTGTCATTGTCACTTATACTAACTTTATGTTGCACTTCAGACTGTATCCCTTAGTTAAAATATTTATGTGCACAAACATTGAAAGCAGCATCATCTCACAGGCGTGTAGCGTGTACTCGTGTTCCCGTGTGGACAGGTGAGCACGCTGCACACGCGACACGTGCACCGCACACCGCTCGTCCGTCGCCTCTCATGCATCGTCTGTCACGTCTCACGGAGGCAGTATGGTCTATGAGCGTTGGCCTACCTCTTTCTGGCCGTTCTCCTCTACGGACTGCGATTGGTTGTGGACGTACGAATGCAATAAAATATAATAACATATAGATAAATGCGTTGTAACAACTTCCGCTAGAAATTAAAATGGCTCCTCTCGTGGAGAGACTAAATATTGCTAAAATTGTTAATATCAAAAATTGCCATTCTTAAGAAGATAATAGTTTAAACTCAATTAGATACTCAAGTAACAAAGGCCCCATACTCGTCTTGTGTATGTCAGGCAGCACGATACTGTTATTTAAAAATATTTACATTTACTTGTCGTCATACAAGTCAATCTTTAAAAATTGTCTCTACGAAGACATCACTATATTCAGGCATAAATACTTGATTTCATTAGATAGTGTGTGTAGTGTATATAGATCATAACTCTTGCATAGAAAATTAACTTGATGATTGATAGAAAAGTCGTTCATAACACCCTAGTGGTCTACGCCTACGATCTAGTAGAAACTACATCACTACAGTAAGCCAAAGGGTCGGACAACACATTGGTCAGGCGGTGCGGCAGCTGCGCGCGCGCCGCCCTCTGCGCACACATCTATCGAGGACAGATGCATCGCTAACGGGGCCAAATAACACAGTACCGTTACTGAAATCCAAAAAACTAAATCATAAAACTCTCTTGTATCTTGCAAAAACTTTACAATTAAATCATCAAAACTTTCTAAGTGTAGTACCTCTTTCGTAACCGAAACCCAGTAAGCTTCATTTATCAGTACATTCTCTGTGATGTTCTGAGGGGAAACCATCAAACAAAACGGAGTTATTAATAGACATTGACATGTAAAAGAAGAAGACAATAGAGTAAAGAGTAAAGTAATAAGAAGAGATAGAGCTTACGTCCAATTAGTAGGAAATATAAAACCATTCTGTAAACATAATCTTTTGAAACAGATGACAGGTTTATTTGGTTCATGCTACATGGAAAATTTAGAATTTGGAAAAGACGTAATGTACAGCTAAATAAAAGAGATAAGAGAATAATTTGGCTAGAAAGAGAAGAACACTCACATTGAAAAAAGAAAGTTCAATTAATAATAACGCAAATTAATAAAGAAACGCAAATCATTCTCTTTCCCGAATATTTTGGTAATATCTTTAGACACTTTTGGGGAGTTTTAAGTTCAGGGCTTAAGTATGGAGCACACGGGACAGCTCACCTCGTTGTGTCGCAGGTCGTAGACAGGCATGGACACCGACGTCATTAACTGATACTGGGAATTTCCGAGCTCACTGTACTGGCCCTGTTTCATCTGCAACGAACGCAAGTCAACCTTCCATTAACGTTGGGCAGTAATGAGGATACTTAAGACTAACATCAAAACGTGGAACGGATTGGGTGATGACATATTTTATTACCTGCGTAATTCTCCAACGCCTGTCCTGTTCTTTGTCTGAGTTGAAGAGATTCTTGTCGCGTCGCTGGCTCATGAATCGTTCCTTCTGCTCGGCTCTTTCTCGTTGCTCCCACAGATAATCTGCGACTTTTGGATCCTAAGCGTTATATACTAATTATTTCAGTGTAAGCTTAAGCAGCTTTGTTTACGAACCATGTATGTAAACATTGGTATCTATCAAACATTTTTAAATAGACTTAAGACTTACGGTAACGTTAGCATAGACGGGTGTCCAGACGACGGGATGTTTTTCTCTCTGCAGCACAAGCGGGCGCGCGAGCACGTTCACATGTTCGAGAACGCGCTCGCGCACCTCTGCCAGAGTACTCAGATGCACGTAGAACCCGCGATTGGCACAGGCCATCCACTTCACCTCCCTTACATCGGCAACCTATACAAGCCTTCACATGTTAGCACACATCTTTTACATCTTGTGTCTCTCTAGTCGGCCTTGTGTAAGTGCTGCGTCTAGTTTCGCCTAGCTAAGTATCCTCTGCAGCGTCGTGGCAAGGCTTCACAACATCAAAATTGGAACTGTCTACAATCAAAATGCTGTTGTAATCTAAGTTTTGTTGAAAACTAACGTAATTAAAATTAATTTAGTTAGGTTACATTGGGAATTAATTTAGTTAGGACTTAAAAATTGCTCTAAGTAGATACCGTCAAGAAGTTAGGAATAATTTCTACGTAAGAAGAAGAACATTACCAAAAATCACTATACTAACCATATCACCATGCACCAATCACACCTACGCACTCGAAAAATGCAATTAAAAGTCTCATAGACCGAGCGCTCATTAAGCGAAAAATCTACCGAGACACAGTGACAACATTGTGCACTTAGGTGCCACAACGTTCGTGTTAATTTTCCTGGAACCATATTGTGAAAGAGTTCCAAGTGCAACAATTAAGAAAAATTAAAATAATCATATCTCACGACAATACCTCATTTATTTTTCTTTATTATTGTCATGAAAACATGTTTCAGAAAAATGAGAGAGTGCAGGCCAGAGCCAGGTTAGAGTGCCTACCTGTATTTCAAGAGGCTTACTAAATATTGCCGCCTTATCGCTACTGTAGCCTGTTCGCGAATTTTGGTGTCGGCATCAACACAATATTCCAGAACACATCGTAGTTAATTATTTCGCTCAATGACGTTCGGTTCTTATCATAGGTTCTAAATTACGATTCACACATTACGCACCGAATTGTAGTTGACCAAATGTAGCCAGTAAAAGTGAATAAACTAAATCCACGTAGATCTCGTTTTGTTAAATAGAAGGTACACGTGATATGTGAATAGCACTGACAGGTGAATCTAGAAATTTGACTACTCCAAATAACTTAAAGCAAGCTACTTACATGTTATAGCTATTGGGACTAGTGAAATGCTGTTATAATGTTGAAGGCGTCACACTTTTAGATCCACCAAAAAAGAGACAGTACAAACAAGAACACTACAAGCATAAGCACATTGAGATTGGAAAACTTCACAAATTACGGGAACACCACCATGCAATGTACAAGTTTAATGTACAGTATGTATAGTAGACAAAGGTACCACATTCTAGGCGTACTGGCAGATTGGTACGAAGGAAGGCATTATGCAGGTCGCACAATGACTACGACACACAGTAAGACCTGAAGTGGTACTACCTTTACCTCACGCCCTATCAGGTACGTAAACACTCTCACTGGAGTCTCATACTTCCAGTTGAATCTTTCGAATATTTCTTTGTAATTGTAGGGAACACCGTCGGTAACCAGCATTATTGCCTGCAAGGACAAAATATTGTGTCAGGTCTTTCAAATAATACTATAGCAGCCAGTTACTGCTTTACTGCAAAGGCAATAATCACAATTCGTGCGAAAAACAGGTCGGGAGCTCAAGAGTGAGCTTAATATAAAGTCCAGGTCAAACTTAGATAGAACATAAACAAGTTTTATTGGTACTGCCGGGATTCGAACCCACAATCTTGTACATGAGATGCGAAACCTTAAACAATGGCAAGTATTATCCAAAATTCTTTCCATGCTGATGTTTCATGAAATACGACAGAGAGATATTAACAATCTGTTTACAGGAAAATTCATCAACATTCATTTTTTAGATCTATTGAAACTGATCTAGATCAAGATCTTCAATTCAATAAATCTAGAATTGTGGCGATCAAGGAACCTACTACTAATACTTGTATATTGAGGGAGAACTTAGTTACCTGATTGCAATTTGCTCCTCCGCTAGTATTCCTATATATTTCCAGTAGCTCGAACGCTCTCGTCAACGCTGCTGAAAAGTTTGCTATTTCCTGTGTTTCAAAACTGTCCATTGCCAATTTTAGTTCGCGAAGATTCCCCAGGGTGGCCTAATAATGACAAAAACTAAATTGTTGACATGCGGCGATAAGTTTGCTTTTCCATGGTTAATACAATAGATAAGAAAGTAATTAACGTCTTTATCTTGATATATTGTGTATGTACTACGTGCAATATTCAAGCAACGTACTTGTACTTCAATATTCGTCGTATTTGTACTTCAATATACTTACTAGAATTTTTGAATTTGCACCGGTTAAAAAACCCGTAATCAAATGAAACAATTATCAACACATTCCTACTTGCCTGCACAAGAGAATCCTCAAAGCATGGTACGATTTCCTCCACAGTGTCTGCGAAAGTCAATACGTTGACGAAGTCGTTGTTACCCAGCGTGTCAAGTATATTAGTAACGACGTGTTTGGCGATGTCCCGCCTCTGCCCGGTCATCGACCCGCTGCGGTCTACTAAAATGATCACATCCTTTGGACTCGCAGCCGCTTCCATGTACCACGCCCGGGTCCGACAATCGTAAATATCCACAGGGTCAGCTCTCCACTTCAATGCTAAAACATTCATTCAATTAGGATGTCGAACTCAGATACGCACATTATCTTATACTAGCGGACGTCACGCGGTCTTCCCCGCGTAGTCCCCGTTCCCGTGGGAATACAGAGACGAAAAGTAGCCTGTCTCCCGGGGATAATGTAGCTTCCCAACGGTGCGGTGCAGTGAAAGAATTTTTCAAATCGGTCCAGTATTTTTTAACTCTATTCGTTACATAAAAGAATTCAAATCTTTTCTGTTTATAATATAAGTATATAGATAATAGATATAGATAAACTTTTGTTAGTACGACGTTAAATATTTTTTTCGATTACCAGGGTAATGTCTCATGAAGCCAGTTGAACTGCCGAAGTATTGCCACGAGAGTGTTGGGTCGCTCTGATAATTATTAATGAAGTGCGTATCCAGTCCTTCCGACCAATGGATTCCTTTGATTACTTCGGGTGCTGCAATACATTAACCATTTTTAATCCGTTCAACAACATTTACGATTACGCGTCTATGGTTTACTCACCCCAGGCATAAACATTTGTTGGAACGTGCACACTGCTAAAATTAGTGTTTACTGGAATGTTTGAAAAGTGTGGGTTTTGCTGCGTGTGCGCGTTTTTTGATGGCGGTCGTACTATCCAACTCTCCTGACCGAAATCTGTTTCAGGTGTCGTGGTTATCGAAACCTCATCCCACGGCTCCTCCATTTCTTTGCTGTTGTAGTACTGAAAGTCTTCAGGTACGGGTTCGTTTTGTTTATCAAACGCCATGTTTTCTGCGGCCTCTACTATTCTTTTGACGGCGCTAATCTTTAGTTCCATCATGGCGCGAATATCGTCTGACATACTCTGGACTAGTTTTTCACCATCTCTCGATTCCACTTGAGCAGATTTAAAACTCTGTATTGAATAAATAACAAACGTCATCACCAGCTTAGGCAAACTGAATACCTAGGTACTAACTAAAAAGTCTTAACTTTGTTTACTTACGTCTTGAACCTCTTTCTTCCTGGTGATAAACTCTCCAAAATGATACAACTCAGTACCAAGTTTAACCGCCCATGCTTGGACCCTAAAATGGTAATTTATCGATGTTACAATAAAACAAATCTATAAATCATACTCTGTCAGGAACATTTGTTCAGCTTTTCGGAGTTACTCGTTCTTTATGGATTTTTTACGATGTTAGCATTTCGATGAATATTAATAGATTCTTTGTAGTCCAAAAATCAGACTCAGTAAAAATCTATTTACTAAAGTAACTATGAAGGTAGGTAGATAAATTGTTAAATTCTATTATTGTTTGTTCATTATCCTAATTTGTTTGCCTACTAATTATGTGGAAGCCATTAGTGTCGGTCGGTACAAGATAAATAATTTAATTATTAATCAGTTTAAGTAATACAAAAAACATCTTACGAGTTAAGCGATATTTTGCCAGAGGCATCATATTGTGCACTAGCCGAGCAGTCCCTGGAGTCCAGGAACAAAACCAGCAGAAGTAACACGAAGGCACCGACACACTTGCACATCAGAACCACTGAGATAATTAGTTCACGGGCTAGAACTGCTGGAGAACATGTTACGCACCTAATCTAATTATGACATTGAGGATGTATAAGGAATCCGACGTGTTAGATGAATCGGGAGGTACTGGGCGACGAACATTGATAAGGTTGATAGGTGTGCGGTGTAGTGCGCAGGCGCGAGACAGCGCGGGGCGGGCATGCGCGCTAATTCCCCTGCGCGGGTCGACTGGCGACCTCCGAGCTCCGTTGTTTGTGTATTGTACATCGCGGCGGTAACGAAACTTGTGGATTCGCTCGCCACCTGACGCATCGATTGGCATCGCCCTCAGCACTAGGTCACCGTGTCTATGGGACACGCCGTAAATGTTTTTAGCTTCCGTAAGCTGCTTACCTACGTTCTATCTTTTGTACTTTCTATTTGAATTAAATAAATTAAGGAGATACCTTATTTAAGAGCATTTTCAATAGATAGTTATAGTACTATTGTTACAAGATGTAAAAATATACAAAAAATCATCTCGACAACTAGGGCCGAGGGAGGTCAGGTTTCCATAGAAATATTTTTCAAAAACCCAAACTGCAATACAAACAATACACAAGCTTCTGACGACTAAAATTAGACCAAGAAATTGCTCGGAAATGTAAGACAGAACTTGTGACTACCATGTAACAATGTGGCTAGATGATGCATGGACAATAGCAGATTGTCACTTTTGTGATAGGTATCAACCGACCTTAAGACAACGCTGCAAAATTGACGATTGCCTGTGTAACGTGGGGTAAGACTTCCTATAAGTGCATTCGAACAAACAGTTGCCTGTAAAATTAGAGAATGAGTAAAACACAATTCACAGGAGCAACAAGTTTTATTGCCAAAGTAACAACGGTAGAAATATATGGGATTCGCCGCGTCAAGTGCTGAGCTTGGCAGCCGCCGCCACGACCACGGCTAACAACAGGACGGCTATGTCGCAGCAAACGGTGCTGCCTCCACTTATACCACACTCTGTTATGTTTCTCTCCTGGTGAACAAAAGGCACACGTTAAAAACTTTGCCACACGACATTATTTTTACTGTAGGTACATATTCAAAGAACAAAGGTTTCTGCTCATCATTATGAACAGCCTTAACTATAGGATGAACTCTGAAATCGTAAAAAGCAGCTGTTATTCCGAGCTTTTACATACATTTTGTCAAGTTGCATGTACACGCGGCTACAAATCAAGCTATACATTTCCAGTATAATCTGATCAGATTATACGAGATCTCGCATTGTAGGTATATAGTATTTCCGTACAATGCGAGGTCAGCGTAAACTGGAAACGTATAGATTGACGTGTAGTTGGGTATACACAGTCACACACACAATGATTCAGAATACAAAATGCAGTTTCAGTTTGTAAGGTCTGGTTCCTGACAGGTCCAACCAGCTTCTATGTTTTGGTTTGTTAGGTTAGTAACCCAAAATTCTTTGAAAAAGATAGTATTGGGTGAAAGGGATATCGACGCACAACCTTCCATGAGTGTAGTCCGTAACTCTGGATCCACTGTTGAAAATTTTCGTCGGCATTTCTTAATGTTTACGGTTTTTTCTTATATGTATTTTACTATTCTTTGAAAAGTAAACATGTCACTTTTTTATTAAAAATCTCATTTAACTAGATAGAAACCTTGATTTTATATAGACTACTGTTTAAAGTGTTTAAAACAAAATTATTACCGGAAAAAGCTTTAAAATTAAGATAAACCAACGAAAAATTCATCACCGAGTTGATTGGCTCTCAGATTGGTTGTTCTTTATAAACGTATTTTTATCTCTGTTGACTATATATTTATTTTGATTAATTATGTATGTATCTGTGTATTTATTTTGTTTCAGTATGTATGTATCTGTGTATTTTTTTATTTCTTTCTTTTTTTTTAGAGTCACCTTGTCCTTAATTTTTGCCCAGTTACACCTACCTTGTTCCATCTCTGCACCACCTTAAGGTAGACTGGTAGAAAATGCCTAAGGCATTAAGTCCGCCCTTGTACAGTTTTTTTTACTTGTGCATAAAGTTTTAATAAATAAATAAATAAATAAATAAATAAAAATTGTTTTCGGTGGGGGGTCCAGGATCGTGTACTGGACTCATAGTATCCGGATGTGTGCCGATGTCCCTTCCATACTGTATAGTATCAAGATAGCATACCCCATCGTGGTAAGTATAGCAGCCTTCAAGTCGTCGTCTATACAGAGCGCCTAAGTCAAGCTTATGGCAGGGCTCCCGGCTGGAGCGCGACATTTGTGTGGGCTGCGGTTTGGTGTCTGGTGGCATCGTGCAGTTCGCGTCAAAGTCATCATGTTTCTCCACCACCACGAAGAGCATGTTTGTCTTGGGGATGTGAGACGCCCAGAAGGCGGGCCAACATCCACCCGGTTTATCCTCCTGAACAGTGGGCGAAGCTCCCGACGCCTCCAAGAAATATTTTTGGTTCAGTATAAAAAGCGTAATGCTGTGGTCGCAGGAGAACGGGCTCTCCTCTTCTTTTTTCTCTTTAGCAGGCTCTGTTTCGTTGTCCGGTAAGGGCGGTGCAGTCGTTGGAGGCGCCACTGTGTACCCTTTGTTGATTAGTTCATCGATATAGTCTGTGAGCGGAGACGACCATGCGGTTACATTAAGCAGAAGAATTAGACGTGCTTATACAATACTAAAGGCTGCTATTATCATGCAGCTACAATAGAGGAGGCTGCACGTCAATGGTAACTGTTTGACATTGATTCAATAGAAAAGACTATTTTTTACCAGTGACGTGAGGCCTACAAGATATAAATAACTATGCATTTTTTATAATTTTGTTGACTAAAAGCTTAAAGAGTCAAGGTACTATCGATAATTTTGTCTAAAATATTGTCTTAGTAAAAGCCGCTATTAGTTTTTCGCCGCTTACAAAGGTTTTACTTTTTCTACAAAGGTTAAACGAGCTACTACATAGCTACCTACAATAATCCAGTAGGGAATTATTTTATGACACAGGCTAAAATCACTTCACACAATGTGTGGACAATATTGCCAGTTATGTCTCATGTAATAGGGTGTCCTGCCACCTGTATACATTATGGAATGCGATAAAGATTTGAGATTTCAGCAAGACTATTACAATCAACCGAACTTAAATTCAAGGTCCTCAATGGAAACATCCAATAATGTTTTGCCTAACCTTGAAATCGGACCTAAGACTTTGGCCCAGCAATGGCGGTTGCGATCACTTCTGCAACGAAGCAGTCCGTCAGTTATATAGTAGTTGAAGTTAGCTTGCACGGCCATTATTTATGGTCAATTATCGAGATAAAAAAACTATTTAACTTTTAAGTAGTATCACATTCCACACATTAGGCATGTTTAATAAGAAATAATGTAGTAAGTAGCTCTGGAGATTATACTGAAATTACGTCATGGCGCCTTTTTTGCATTATACGACTATATTTTTATACTAAGCTAGCAGATATCCCGGGGTTTCACCCGCGTTGTTCCCGTTCCTGTGGGAATACAGGGATAAAAAGTAGCCTATGTCACCCGGTGATAGTGTAGCTTCCCAACAGTGAAAGAATTTTCCAAATCTGTCCAGTAGTTTCGGAGCCTATTCAATGCAAACTAACAATCAAACATTTCCTTTTTATATATTAGTATAGACTAAACCCGTATAGAAGTTGCTGTACTCATCATTAAGATCAACTTTTTCCATAGCATGGACCCAAAAATCCCGAATCAAAAACAGCTGTTCCATTCATTTTGTCAAGATACACTTTGGTAGATACATAGATGTACTAAATAGATGTTTTTTTCGGATTTTCTGGGTTCGTGCCGTAGTTAAAGCTTCCATGTTCAAATTATTAGGTTCATAATAATGAGTGTAAAAACACCTTTACGAGTTACTACGAAATGATAATAATGTAAAAGAAGAACAATATTGCTGCGTTATTGCTTTTATTTGCTCACATCGCGTGTCATTTTAGAATGTGTCAAGCAAAAGTTCTTTGTGCGAATAGAATTATAGGTAAGCAATTAGTGTTTAGTGTTTTGAGTTCATTCTATAGAACAACAAAAGCGAAAGGTTGCTGCCAATGTTTACTGCATTGTATATTAAATTAGCATTTGGGTTCCAAAAATGATTGACAGTGAGCATTATTTCTAAGTTGTCAGCCTATTACTGACTCACTATAGAACAATGCCTGATTTTCATACAAGAGTCCACTCCTTAAAGATTAGGAAATACCATGTCGCAAATACAATAACACATATTTTTAAGAAACCTTGCTTTTGTACTAAACTAAAGCGCGAGTCAATAGGCTTCATTTGGGTAAGCTCGTTCCAACGTCGACCTCATCTCTGACCGCAAGACAAGATTGAGGTCAAGAGTAGAACCATTATATATAAAAAAAACTAATTTTTCAATTCCTATTAATATAGGATCTTTAGACATACATTTATTAACTCCACTTTTTCCCACGGGAGTAGGCAAAAACTACAGACGGTCATGATCCTAACGTACTTTTTGCTATGTTTAGGTACGTTTGTTGCGAGTACTACGCACCCGGCTTACGAGTGTTTTGAAACCCATACTTGGCGCGGTTTCTCAACGTACAGACGCCAGCACATCAAGTTACCCCAATGTGTCTAATTTTCCCAATTAAATATGAACCTTATTCTCTTTGACATAAAGTGGAAAAACGATCTAAGAAATTTGACACATTGGGGTAACTTGATGTGCTGGCGTCTGTACATGATATCTATAGCTGTTTAAACTTAACATTAGGTGTCATACGATAGAACCAGAAACCGGTTTCATTTTAATATCTCACCAGGATCCGGGTCGATGGCGTTGGCATACGCGTAGTCACTAGGGCTGTACATGCTTGTGATCAGCAGCAGGATTTCAGTCACCAGCCAGTGGAAGAAGTTCAGCGCCAAACTAAAAGGCTAAAAAATACTCTAGTTAATACAAGGTCTATCCACACTGTTCGGAGTTTTTTTAAATCCGAAAGGACTTAAACATGATAGCTATAAGCTCTTAAATACATCAGAGGAAGGGCTCGTTATATATTTTTTTTGCATTAGGTATACGATTCGCCTTTTCTGTTATTTATATTAAAACAAAAATCAATAGGTTTGCTTTAAGCATCTGAATTGTACTGTACTGTATTGTATACTCAGGTATTTAATTTTCAGAGTCATTGGTCATTTACTAAAACATAATAGAAAAAATAGTAAAGAAAAAAAATAAAAAAGTAATAAAATAAAATAAACATGTAAAGAAAAAGAAAGAAAGAAAATATTTTATTTGGACGCACAGAACATAAAACAAAAGAACAGCAATACAGATAAAAAGAAGAAAGATTAAAAAACTACAGACAAAAAAAAAAAAAATAATAATAAAAAGACCTGTGCGAGACCAAAAAGGCGCCTATCTCAGCATTAGCTGCGACATTTAAAAATATAAACAAACATGTCACATGTCAGTTAAACAAATATATGTACCAGATAAAAACATATGAATGTATGGTTGGTATATATTATAAGAAATTAATCATTTATCTATAAGCACTTTCATCCCTAAAAGCTTTTTTTTTAGTTAATAACCAATTCTCTATACATATTGACTATATCTATGACAGTCGGTACGGGTTGTTGCCGCAAAGTCTGACAACCACTTTAACCAAAGAGTGCTACTCAGTAACTGGGTTGTTGAGATCAGATCGGCAGTCGCTCTATGCAAAACCCTGGTATTCAACTTCATCAGGTTATATAAAAAGTCAACTCCAACACAGTTGGGAAAAAGCTATATAGACAATGATAAGATACAGACCAGCAGAAGGACCATAGGATCCAACTTACCGTGCGCAAAGTCCATGAACTGCTTTTCTTAATCAACACCGAGAATGGACAAAGAGCCTGGTAGTTAAACACCTGGACGTGGTCATATATTTTCATATCCAGAAAGTACTGCAGCACATGCTTCTGAACTGTTCCGAAGAACTGGCCAACCAGGTTTTTGTCCTTGGCCAACACGATGTATCCAGAACTGTCTATGATGTAGCAGTCGTATTTGTCGGAATTGGGGTCACATGTTGGGTCCTAAAAGAGTATCTGGTTTTAATCAGGTGTCAAAATCATGGGTACCATAGGAATTGGTGTTATGGGTAACATTGGAAGCAATGATAGCCTCGTGGTGTGACCAGCGGACAAGTCATATGTCTCAAGTTTGAACGAAGTCATGCGCGTACTATACAGGGTGTAACGGAAAGGGTATATACATCCGAAGGGCACGGATTCTCTCGGTGATAAGAAACGACATGGCAACGTTTTTATACATATACATACATAATTGTAAAGTTGAGCCCGCCCGCGCCGTCGCGCCTTCGTCGGTTAGGCAGAGCCCGATAGGTCTGTACTAGGCGCGCAGAACCCGAGATAGATATACTTGAACCTTGCCGGACAGGATTATGACCCTCATAGTGCGGTGACACGTTTGTTATGATTTTGCATTTAATAAACTGTCGATATTAAATAATATCGTGAAGTTTCAAAGTTATTAGTTGGGAGTTGAAATTTTGAGGAAAGACTCGTTATTAAATACTCTATTCACCCTGTTTGTATGTATATACCCTTTCCGTTACATCCTGTATAACTATCATTTGCGACTATTCGACAAGTATTTTCTTCTATTTCAAATTGTTGGAAAACTGCTTAGATTAAGCGCAATAAAGTTGAGGAGAGGGGGCTTGTAACGTCATTACCTAGTATAAACTGTACTGGCTAGTGACGTCATGCGACATTTTGACTCGATGTATCGCCGTTATTTTATGATTACGTGAAAAAAGAAAAACATGATTCGAATATTTTCTTGTTATCTAGATGAGGGACTAAAAACTAAAATTTTGTCAAATAGCCCATGGTGTAAACGTACCTCAGATCCGTCCAAAGTAATATTTGTAATTTGTAAAAATCTTTCATAGAATTTCAAATATGAATATTGGAATCCAACAACGGACGCCGGAGTCTCTGACTTCCCATCTTTGTAGAAAATGGCGTAGCTGGCCGTCAGCGTGATGTCCCCATCATCGTTCATTACCCGCGGAGGTTTCTCTATGATGTCATCTAGGTTAGGAAGAGGCGTGGCCACCACTAGAGACTCTTTGTTTATCATATGTTGTAAAACTGCCGCTTTGTACCAAGTCTCCTCAATTGTGTTGTGGTAATCATCTCCAAAAACACTGCAAAACAGCAAAATATTAGCCATATCAAACGATTGGGACACAGCAGGTCTCATTTGCAAAATATCTTAACCAAATGATTTAAAATCTAAAAATGTTGTCATGGCCTTTTAGAAATCTGATTAATATAATACAAAATATAATACGTCGGCAGAAATTAAAATTTGGAAAATATTTTTTTTACTTCATGTTTGACATCATTACCCCACCGTGTTCCACCTGTGACTGCATGTTTAGACGGAGAGACATGTCTCTGTAGCACTATTTTATATTAAGACCACCTTCGTATTTACCTATATCGTGTGTCATGCAAATAAATATTTTAATCTATATCTATATCTATATATATACTTATAATAAATCTGTAGAAGTAAAATTTCTGTACATTGAAAATATCAAAAAAATAAATAGCAGGGGGTGTTACTAGACCGACAGCGAACCCAAAAATATGATTAAAAAAATTTTTGTCTGTCTGTCTGTCTGTCTGTCTGTCTGTATGTTCAGGTATCACGCAAAAACTACCGGTTCGATTACGATGAAACTTGGTATACTTATTCTTTAATATCCTGGGCACAACACTGGGTACTTTTTATCCCGGAAAAGTATATACAATAAAAAACAAACTTAATTTTGCGGTTCAACCCCTAGACCCGACTACTGTACCAACCGCAAATAATAAGTTTGTCGTAGGTTACGTCACCCGCAGTGGAGATCACCAAGGGGCGCTGCACACGGCTAAGATATTATAATATTTTATCTTAAGATACAATATCGCTCGCCATACAGTTCAATGGACTATCACACACTACGAAGATAATTATGTACATTGAATATAATATTCAAAATTAATATTGGAGGATGATTGGTGATCGATACTGATGCCAAAAATGCAATCAGTAAATGTTTTGTCTGTCTGTCCGTCTGTATGTGCACGCATAGTTCAGTAACTATTATAGGGATTGGGATTGACTTGGTACGGTTGTAGTCAATACGCCTGGGTAGGTTGATCTTAGTCTCAGTTGTTTTACACATGGTCAGTTGTACGGCGCTCTTTCCCGGGTCAGTAGTTCCAGAAATCTTTATGCATACATACTGGAAGGATCAACTTTGAAAGTAGTCTATCTGGAAGTATTATGCTAAAATTATTACGTTTATATATCAACGCTCAGCCCAAACCGCTGGCATTAGAGACATGAAACTTGAAGGGGACTTCTTAGTTAAGAATAAGTATCCACTAAAACACGATTTTTGGAAATTCAACCCTTAATGGGAAAACATAGGGGGCGGAAGTTCGACATCCACGCGGGCGAAGCCGCGGGCAAAAGCTAGTTCTTAATAAATTTGATCTATCATAGCCAAATCTCTTACTTTCCATCATATTCCTTCCTCCTGTTCCCTTGATCATCGACCTCTTCGTTCTTATCTGTATCAAATATATAATGCCATCTTGTCAAACCACTCGACGTAGCAATAAATCTGACGCTCACGTTGTACAGTCTAGCCAAACCCCACTCTTCATCAGAAGCGATCCAGTCCTCGAAATATGGTGTCGTTAGTTTAGCATCGAATACTAATTGCTTTACTAGGTCTTCGTTACAATAGTAATCGTCTTTGCCCAGTGGTGTCATACCGCAGTGCGCTAGTAGAAACAAATGACAAATCAGTTAAATCTGGATGTAATGTATTATATTATTTTGAACTATTAAGAAAATAAAATTCGTATTTGAACTGTTTCCAATTTAATTTATATTTATTTGTAATTGATTTTGTTTTATGTTGACGTACTAATATTATAATAATTTTCTCATAGCTGTGACTCGCAAGGCTGACATTATTTATTTTTTTGTTTAGTACTAACTTTACATTCTTGTATGACATGACATCAATGTATTTTTTACCCATGTTTGCAAATAAACAAATGATCAAATGATTTATGATTTGAAGGTTTTATGACCTAAAAATTGTTGTACGGTTTACTTATGTCTACCTCGAAACTATCTTTTGGAAAGGGCAACTAGAACCATTTTCTTATTTTATTCAACTTGTAATTCGGACGTTCAAATGTGCTTAGTAGTCTAATTGACGTAAATGATTTTAATTTAATTTTCTTACTTATTGGAAAATAAGGAGTGATAAGGAGTTATAGTCGATATTTAAACTTACTTTCCAGGCTAAAGTTTTTTGTTTCCTTCTCTTTTGTATACTGCTGTTTCGTAATATCTATTTCATTTTTAGATAAACCAACTAAAAACTTCCAAGCTTCCACTTCAGAATTGAGCGACTCATGGCCTTCCAAATAATGGTATTTGCAATATACCCTGTGAACAGAACGTATAATAAAAATAATCGTATAGTAAAAAAAAATCTACAAGTGGACCTAGATAACAATTTTAATGGAGCAGTTTACCTCCCTAATTAAATAACTTGGATCTCACCTTCGTTTACACCGGTGAGATTCAAAAATACCAGGTACCTATAGATAGGCCTGACCTGGCCTATATGACCTGAGAAAGTGAACTTAAAAAACTATAATAATAATAATCTATTTATTGACAAACAAGTTAAAAATCATAATAAATCGGACGAAACTAGAAGTAGCCGTGGGCCCCAAACTAGGCACAGCTTGTATTTTGGTGGCCTAATTTCAGCAGTTAAGGTAAATGAATTTGAATAGTTCAGTGTAGCACGGGACAGCAAGACTTTGCAAGAAACTGCTTTTTAATTGTTTCTATAATAAACGAGTGGTTAAGTATTTCTTCTTTTTGCGAAATAAATTACTTTTATTATTATATATGTAACTTACCAATCTGGATGAATCCTGAAGCTATACCTAAAGTAATCCGTAACGTTGATACCAGTCAGCTCTTTTCCTTGCTTCGCCTCTAAAGGATTCTCTTTCAGCAAAAGCTCCGTATCTCCGTAAATCTTTGGCAAAGAAATCCCCATAGAAAACGGTGTTCCTTCAAGTTTGGCGAAAAAGTAATCGTGGCTTACTCGAGCTATCCTCCTGCAAACAATTTGATAGACGTACAAGATAACTTAATTACCCTTCGTATCCAGCCAGTATTTCGCCACAAACACGTCATTGTTCTGTCCGTTAATATTTTTGAAACTAACATTTCTTATTTGATTGGTTTTAAGGCTTTCAGACTATTTTTTTCAATGGCTAACAACAATAAACACTCGACTAACTTAAAAATCTCTTTGTAAGAATGATATTAAGGACTGTACGCGTAGCATGATCACCGTAGAAACTTAAATTTTGTCTACAGAAGAATCGAAAAAGTGACAGATTGTAGAATCATTTCTTACGTTTCGTAGGTTCGCTCGCTGTACGGCAGACGTCAAAGTGAGTTTATTTATGTCAATCCTTCTACTCGAGCGGTCTATAGGTGTAATATAGGAACGAGCTTACAACGTCTTGCGCGTTCAATACAATAACGCTTTCAGGATGCTGTTGCGGCTGCCGCGGCGTTGTAGTGCATCAGGAACGTTTGCTGCAGCTCTAACAAATGGCTTTGACGCCATCATGCGTAAGAAAGCGGTTTCCTTACTTCTTTCTTTTTCTTACGCTTGCGTAACACTCGTAACAGCATCCTGAAAATGATTGCAGGTAGGCCCGGCTGTCCCATTCAGAGGCACTGGGTGAAATTAGCTATAATGTAATTAAGTAGTACTAATAACACTAACATAATATTTTTTAAGAAGAAGAGGGTGCCCTAGAAAAAGGTGGATTGAAGATATAAAAGCGATAGCAGGAAGCGACTGGAGAAAGAAAGCCATGGACAGAGAGGTTTGGAAAAAGCTGGAGGAGGCCTTTACCCGAGAAGGGGTTCCGATCAATGGTACTGAAGAAAGTAACGATAGCGAGTAAAAGAAAAAAAAATGTATTTAATGTTAATATAATTTAAATCGCATGTAATAACAATTATTATTGTGGATTGGAAATAAATGGGCTTTATTATTATTATATTATTATTATTATTAATATTTTTTAAGTAAGTATTGAGATCGGAGTTTCACTATTTGACTACTCTGAGAAGAAACACCTAAAGAAACTCAGAGGTCATAGTCTCTTTTAAAGTCCAGACATTATCTTGGTCAAATCATGTAAGATCCATGCAGATAAGTGTCTGAGATGGTCTTTTGAGGAAAGAACCACACAGAATGAGGGGACCAGATCAATCAGTGCAAGCATTTGTCTGTAATCGTGAGCTCAACTCGGAACTTGAGGAGCTTCACGTGCTGACGAACAATACCAAAGAAAGAACATTTGGGTTGGTCCCATAAAGAACTCAAACTGCCAGACAAATAAATGAACAAAAGGACTTAGAAAAAAGAATCAACATAGTTCTTACAGACACAATAAAAAAAAATACTTTCAAAGTCAGTACACAGTAAATGTCAATATGTAGGTATTGTAAAAAAATTAATAAAATAAAAACATTTGATACAAAATTAAGTACCTAGGTATAAAACAAGATAAAAAATGTTGTTATGGTTTTAATGCAATGTCAAGGATTTAAGAGAAGCAATGTGTCAATTCTTCAGTCGACAATAGTCTACAATATCGAGCATTAATATTTCCATAATCAGCAAAAATGTTTCTACCATCTGTCATTTTGTCGCTTCTTCCGTCGACTTACTCGTTACTATGATGACCATGCTACGCATGCTGAAGCACATTAAGGACTCAAACCAAGTCTTGAATTGGCTAGGATTTAAATAGTAATGTTACCTCATGTTGTCGTAATGGTAAAGCACCGGAACTTGGGTCATGTTCCCGTCGGCGCCATCCACCAGGTAGTGCCGCAACTGCTTGATCTGTTCTCCGAGCTCACGCGTGCCCTTGTTGTCGTCCACCTGCTCCACCTCCACGAAGTCTACGCTGTTGTAGTTCTTTTGCAGGACTCCGTTTATCTGAAGACGTAATGATACAAGGTTTATACATATAGTTTTGTCTCAAAATCAATCTGTCCTCAAAGAGCTCCCCCATAGATAAGCTCCCCAGAGTTTCTTTGATGGTCTTTCAACTTTATCACAATAAGTTAAGATTTATTTTCAAATGGAAAAATTTAGCTGTTTGGTGTCGCTTGATCTGCTGACGTCTGTTTATATATAGGTTTAAAATTTCCTTCTCTTCTTACCTTACTTTGTATTTTATTTTATTTTTAATTTTAATTTATTTTTAATTTTAATTTATTTTTAATTTTAATTTATTTTTAATTTTAATTTATTTTTTATTTGTCTTTATGCACGAAGTGCTTTTATGCACTTGGATTTACAATAAAAATTTGTTACTTTTATTATATTGTAAAACGAGAACAACTGCCGACAAACTGTTCTGCAGTTTGGCAGACTTTTTGTATGTTTTTGTTGTACAGATTTAGAATAAAAAATAAAAAAAAAAGTTGTGGCGATTTAGGCTTGCCACAAAAGATTGGTCTGTCAACCATATTCAGTCGAACTTACAGATGCATCCTAGAGAAACCTACATCGTACTCTACATTCAAATATGAGGGTGAATATTTACTTACCGTAGTTGTCAAAAGTGGATGCAGCAGCAAGTAGCCATTGTTACTGACGATAAACGAATAACCGTTGACACCAAGCTGAAAAGTATTTAAATAAATAAGAATAAATAATAAAGAATCTTGCTGTTAACCATTTGTTACAAATTTGTAGATCAATGATCACTTGAATGGCAACTTGAAAAAAACTTTGAAAACTTGTAAGCTTAAATATTATAAACAGAAAAGATTTGATTGTTTGTATGTTTGCGTCGAATAGGCTCCAAAACTATTTGACCGATTTGAAAAAATCATTCACCATTGGAAAGCTTCACTATCCCCGGATGACATAGGCTACTTTTTATCCCTGTATTCATATGGGAACGGGACGAACGCGGGTGAAACCACGTGTTGTCAGTTGCATATAAATAAAACTCAAACATTTTATTACATTAATTTGAAAGTTACCTGATGTGGCTGCGCAAGTTTGGCGATGCTGTCGATCGGCACGTCGGTGCCAGCCACACCTAACAACAGCGCGTTGTTGTTCTCCGCGTTGTACTTGTAGTCAAATGCCGGGATAGCCACTGACGTCACCAGCTTGTCTTCGTCCGGCTGTAACACCAAACATTCTTGGTGGGAATACACATTCACGACAGTCTATCCAGAAATTTGGTACATACAGCGTCATCAACTGTGTACCGCATTAAAATTCTTAGAAAAGAGGGGTAACTAGTTCATTTATTTATTTATTATCTTCAGTAAAACTACCACTACAGATTGATGACGCTGTCTGTGACTCTGATCTAAAATTTTGTACTTTACTCCGGTACAATCCATTTAGACGGCAAAACATTTTGATAAGACTGGTTTCTAAACTCTTAAAAACTCCGATAAAGTTTGCCTTTCGAAAATTGTTACTGAAGCATTAAGTACCTATCAGATTGTTAAAAAAATCGTATAAAGTACTTATATAACGACTAGAAAGTTACTTTCCCAACAAAATTTCAAAAGTTACGATAAAAATACATATAATGTAAAGGATACCTTTGAAATGTCTCCGCTCGCATTCCATTTGCTGGTTCGCTGTAAAAGTTAAGGGTAAAATATTATTTTCTCGCAATTGAAGGGTCGAGGTCTTCCTCGAAGAAATGTACAAAGGATTTTGAATATTCTATGATCCAATTTCTTGCTTCAATAAAACCATGATATTTGGAAGGTTGTGTTTTACAGAATATAAACACATTTGTCAGCGGCCAAAGCATTCGCTCTAAACTATTTTTACAAAAACCGTCAATGGTAATAAAATTAATGGCAATGCACAGACCGGCACATCAAGTTAGTTATAATTGTACTTTTCCAAACAACTTATATATTTATAACTAGGTACAGACGCCAGCACATCAAGTTACCCCAAAGAGTCAAATTTTTCCAATTGAATATGAACCTTCTTCTGTTTGCCGTAGAGTTGAAAAACGATCAAAGCAATTGGACACATTGGGGTAACTTGATGTGCTGGCGTCTGTACACATAACATAACACCACACCTGAAATTCCCAAAAGGTTAGGCAGAGGTGTACCTGTAGTACACCCACATTTCGTTAGTTATGTTAAGGTCCCATGTAATAGGGGGCGAGCCTATTACCATCAATCGAGCACTAATCCAGACTCCGGGCTGTTACTTAAAAATTCTAGGTGAAAAACTCAATAACGCTTTGCCCAACTGCGTTTGCAACCACTAGACAGACGGGACAGTCACGTAATAGCATTGTGTGTCATAAAATATTTAAATTTTAAAGTCGAAGTCAAAGTTCGTTATTGTGAGACAGTGGTTACAGAGTGTTGTTATTGTTATGTTAGTGTAAGATTGCACTGTTCTACCTACATCATACCTACAATAGTTTTACAAGTTGTTGTCTCAGACCTAAGTTTATGTGATACTAGCTGCTGCCCGCGACGTCGTCTGCGTGAAGGTTCTACAGCACCAAATATACCTACCTAAGATTCCAGTGTCGCTATAGCATTATAAGTTAACAACTTTTAAAATAGCATTAAAATATAAGTTACATGAAGAGAGTTTTTTTGTAAGTTTTTTTTTATTTTGCAATTTTTAGTTTCTTTGTATGTAAAGAAAGTCTTTCAAAACTTGAAAGAATCATTGAAATCGGTTAATAATTGCAAAAGAAGTTCTTTCTAAACCTTTTAAAATAGACAGGCGTAATGTTATTGGAAATACATAAACCATGCACAGACATGTGACTGTAGCTATTGCGAGTAATTTGTTGTAATTTGTTGAGTTTTTCTACACGAAATGATACTTGCTAAATGTAAATGCTTGATTTGTCACCAAAAAAAAATTTAAAAATTGGTACATGTTTTCCTATATTAGGTATTTGAGGAGTTCCCTCAATTCCTCGAAGATCCCTCATCAGATCTGAGGTTCAATACTAATGGGACCAACCTGGTAGTATACCCTATCAAATAAAAAAACGATTTTTGAAAATCGGTCCATAAATGGCGGAGTAATCGCGTAACAAACACACAAAAAAAAACACCGTCCAATTGAGAACCTCCTCTTTTTTTTAAGTCACTTAAAAATACGTTCAAAGGTAACCGTAAGGTACCTTATAACACTTCCCTATAAACTACGTTGATAATTATACTGCCAGGAGCCAAAATGTAAAGATAGTCAGGACTGGTGGCGCGGGAGCAAGCGACGTACAGGTGCCCGTGTGAGAAGCAACTCGTCCTGAGATCTACACCTGCTGCTCTGAGTATCGGCTCCTGCGATTTATTGATTGTCATCACTAAGCAAACACTCACGGGGAACTGTACGCGCTCGAACTGGATCGGGAAGCTATGAAGTATAAGGGGAATGCGTTGTATAAATACTGCCTTGCCGACGCCACAACCCGTAATAATTTCCACCTCAATGGTGTCTGTGAGATGTCTTTAAGGCACCACCCGTTACACAACTTTGGAGGAGATTTGTTCCTAAAAAGCATAATCGGGACGCCGACCTTCATTCAGCTTGATGGTATGCGCTGGAAGTCAACTTGCTGACAGGAAGTTCAAAAATTCCACGGGATAATGTGTGGCGTCATCTTGCTCGACGACAGTGCTTATCGACGTATAGACCACTTCATTCCCCTCAATGTCCGAGAATGCATTCGTTAATTGCTGCAGCATGATCATTTTTGGGCGCCAAAATGGCCCTCTCACACGAATTCTGCTGGTGCGCTATACGACTGATGTCCACGTACACACAGCGAATGAGTTCTTCGAAGCTGGATACCAGTCTACCGAGAGACTCTGAAAGCACCGCCTGTCCACTTCTCTCTTCTGGTAAAGTGCCTTTGCCAAGACTTAGAAGGACATCGGAGAATTCTTGAGCGCGTGCAATGCCGCCGGGCCGAGCTCTTATATTAATGGTCAAGCGCAGCGTACGAACTTGTGACCACAACGAAGATCGTTTCACCGAAGCATTCATCTCGTCAGCCCTCGATCCCCGCGTCAACTCGGGAAGCGTTTGCCTGAAATCGCCACTGAGCAGAACTGTGACACTACCCATCAAATGTTCGTTCCTGCAGTTGCCCTGCAGGGTTCTGTCCACGGCCTCAACTGCCTTCCTTTTGAAAATCGTACACTGATACGATCCAATATGATACGATCCGAACTCTGCTCAAGATTTCGAGGGTTTTGTTGGAACTTCAATTTGTCAAAACGAATTATACGATACAACTTTTATGAAAAAATGCACAATGCCATCTATGAATTTTAAGAATAACTCACTACTAACCTCATCAACATGATCAAAATTTAAATTAATTTTCAAAAAGTGTTTATGTGTTACTTGATTTGATTTTTATACATTCTCATAGATGGCGCTGATTCCAAATTGTCTTGATGCTACTAACATTCATTAAACTTTGTTTCTCTGCCAAAGTTACTTAAATGGCGTAGTTTTTATAGTGTAAAGCTAGATAAAAGCATTGCTTACTTAAAACCAACATTTAAATATGCGTCCTTTGATTACACGCTTCCACAGAATGAGTAAGAAGAATAAAGATTCACTGCTCCTCCCCCGTAGGTGATAGCGTGATAATATATAGCCTATGTGTTGACCCGACCTCTTAGTAATATTCATGCAAAATTTGAAGTAAATCCATGCAGTACTTTTTGAGTTCACCCCGCCCATACATACAGACAAACAGACAAACAGACAAAAATTCTAAAAAGTCACTTTTTGTCACCAGTTACGTTTTTCTAACAAAACCCACTTATTTTTTCTTGAAAATTCTCAATGTACAGTTTTTCTGTCGTTACTGTTTTATTATATGTATAGATATAAGTATTATGTAATTACAAATAGACATTTCAATTTTAATAGAAGTTAATTTTGCATCAAAACATAAAGACAGTTTGGCACTAAGTCATGACTCTGTCGGACAAAAAATCATGTACTGTATAATATGATTTATTTACTAAGAAGTCATTTATTTTTTTCTTAAATAGTTTAGTGTTATTAATGTCTCGTATTTGGTAAGTATTATATAATTTCAAATAGACATTTTAATTTCAATAGAGCTTTATTTTGCATCAAAACATAAAGACAGTTTGGCACAAAGTCATGACTCTGTCGGACAAAAAATCATGTACTGTTTAATATGATTTAATTACTAAGAAGTCATTTAATTTTTTCTTAAATATTTTAGTGTTATTAATATCTCGTAGGTATTTGCTTAGGACGTTTATTATAAATTCGTGAAGACATTCCAAAAAAACATTGAGAAAGTAAAGCTGTTTTAGAGGGTATATAATTCGCTATTCGGCATGTCGACGAGAGTGCAGGTTATCAAACTTTTCCCTATTAGATTTTTACGAATATGGCAGTATCAATGCCGAGAGGAGGCCTGAGGCCAAGAATTGAAAATAGTGAAGGCTGTTTGATAAAGTGGATAGCTTGTTAGCTTCTACGACTTGGAAACTTCTCGTTCGCCTCTTATATACCAACAGCAACTTTTTTTAATACGTTACTGACCGTGGAGTCAATGTTGGCATGTGTCCAGGTTGGAGGAGGTGCCTCATTTTCCAGGATCATGGGTCGAGCGATCACGTTGATGTACTTCAGCACTTGTTGTTGAACTTCTTCCACTGAATGAATGTGCACGTAGTAACCTGGGATAAACATTTGATTTGGATAGATTATACATCCTGGTTTTTTTTATATCCCTTAACTCTATGAATGAGACCATATTAAAGAATGAACTGGCTTGTAAATAATTTTTCAATTATATATATATTTGTTATCATTTTTTAAACAAAATAATTCTAATAAGTCACGATTATTAATGTAAAATACCCTTGCGTAAAATATGACAACGAAATTTTCTTAGCTTATGTTTGAAAGATATTGGTTAGAATGAAAGAGAATTACTCGTATTTATCAATGAAACTTAGTTTGATCTAAATTAATTATGGAAGACTTTTTATATTATTTTCGCTCGACGACTTTTTATTTTATTTTCGCTTGTAGAATATAAACCTCGACTTATGAGATATAAAAAAACAGGTCGTTGATGATCGTGTCACAAAACTAAACTGTTATTACCTCAAGAAGACGAACTTTTCAGAAGGTAGAAACAACACGAACCTTTCCATCAGGACGGTAGACTATTTTTGGTTTTCTCTGAATGATGATAACATAATAATTTATAAATGACCACTGCTATAACCCACCTCTATTCAAGCACGCCATCCACTGTATCTCGCGGACATTGGTGACCTCTTTCCCGATGAGATAGGTGAACACTCGAACAGGAGTATATGTCTTGCCACCGACCACCTCGCGGTTGTACTGCTCGAACACTTCAGTTAGGTTGCCGGGCACATAGTCTGTGATCACCATCACCAGCTGGTTGCAGCCCTGGGTGCTGCTCACGTTGCATAACGCTCTTCGCTAGAAAGAAAATTTACGAATTCTCGTAGATGAACTTATAAAGACTCGTATCTCGTATGAAATATGTAAGATTTTAAATAATCCGTTCAGAATTTATCAAATAAACAAAGTAGAACAATCGTCATTTTACTCGTCGTTCTTTTATTGTTTTTTTAACCGTTATATTTTTCTACGAATGTTTAGCATAATTTGATAAACTGTATGACAGTTTAATAATGTTAATTAGAATCGATGTAATATAATGTTATTTAACACCCTGTAAGGGCACTGAAAGTTCCCTTACTGGGTGCATGTTTTAATACCGTGTGTTAAATTTGAATGCATGCCTAATATCCAGCGTTTTACATGTCAAAAAAATAAATAAAATAATAACAAAAGAAATGATGCAGTAGAACTTTGAGGACCGGAAGCAACCAGGACTATTTCCGATTCACTTACCTTCTTCAGTGTTGTAAAAGCTTTGATATACGCCGTCGTCAAGTTTGCATAACCCTCCAGAGGCACTTTGTGGAGCTTTCCTTGGTTTTTTGGCTGGAGAGTTTCAGTAAGCGTATCCACATTCTCAGGAGTGGCTTGCACGAGGTCCACAAAACACTCAACAACAACGTTAGTCACGTTTTTGAAAGTATATACGTTGACGTAATCGTTGTTCGATAGGGTCTCCAAAAGTGAGCGTAATGTTCTTCTTGCTACATAGTTCTTGAATCCAGTCATTGACCCAGAGACGTCGAAAAGGATAATCATATCTTTGGAGCAGGTAGCAGCTTCTATGTACCAAGACTTGACACGGCAGTCGTATGTATCCACGTCGTTGGTGTTCCACCGCATGCCGGGGTAGAAGCGCAGGATGCCGTGCGCACTGCCGAAGTACTGCCATGATAATGACGGGTCGGCGTTGTAGTTCTTCAGAAAGATATTATTCAAACCCCTTGACCATAGAATGGCATTCAAAGCAGTCGTTTCTGAAAAAAGTAACAGTTTTGTAACTACAAAGTAAACCGTTACCATAAATAAATTGCTCGTGTTTATCAACCTATTTTACTGGAAAAGGAGGATACCTAGAGGTATTTCTTATATAATTATTTGTAACATGAAGATCGGGAAAATAAAGTTCAAGGTCAATGTAAACAAGGTTGGCTTTGTTTAGGTTTCTTTATAAAATATAAATTTCCAAAATATGAATCACGATAATGTTCTGCTCTTAAATAGAGGCTTAACAATACTAAATACATAACACCTCAGTTCAGTCGGTAACATTTTGTGCTGTCTGTATCATCAATCAAGCATCACTCATGTTTATCAGCTATTTAGTACCCATAACACAAGCTCTACTAAGCTTGGGACTAAATAGCGTTATGTGATAGTTCTGGAATATTTATTTTATTTATTTAGTTATCAGTAAAATGAAAGTCGTGATGGCCCAGAGGTTAAGGCGCCTACCTCTCATGCACGAGGTTGTGGTTCAAATCCGGGCAAGTACCAATATGACTTTTTCAATTCATATATACTTTCTAAGTTTATCGTAGATATCATTGACATCGGTGAAGGAAAACATCGTGAGGAAACCTGGACTTATAGTTAATATAAGTTTGAAATCGCCAATCCGCCTTGAGCAAGCGTGGTGATCAATGCTCAAGCCTTCTCTGTATGAGAAGAGGCCTTTGCCCTGCAGTGGGACAGTAACAGGCCGGTATTTTTATTTTATTATTATAAAATGAAAAGTTTTCACTGTTTCAACTGATAATATCACGGATTTGAGATTGATTTACTTAAATAAAATTTATTAAATCAACATGATTAAAATCCTTCTTCAAAAGTAATTTAAGCAATAAAGACAGGGCACATTCACTGGTACAACTTCGTTTTGATTGATTGATTGATGGCAAACCTTGCGATACGGTTTTCATTTTGTGACTGGCCTGTTGGTCTAGTAGTTAGTGACCCTGACTGCTATGTCGGAGGTCGTGGGTTCGATTCCCACCCAGGACAAATGTTTGTGTGATGATCACGATCATTTGTTGTGTGTCTGGGTGTAATTTATCCATACTATGTATGTATTTAGAAATATGTAAGTATGTTTATCAGCTGTATAGTACCTATAACACAAGCTCTCAAGCTTAACTTGGGACTAAATGGCGTTGTGTGAAAAAGTTGTGGAATATTTATTATTTATTTATTTATTTTTAAATTGCATGTAGTTGTACATACGTTCTTTCCTCGTTAATTTGTTTATTGCAGCAGTTTTGCTATTTTGTAATAATCACTTTGGTTCAAATCAATCAATTTAGGTGAAGTGACGGCTTATTGAGCAGTCATCCAATACTAATGCTGGGAAGTGACAGTTTACTTCACTTAAGTTTTCTCGGGGTGTTTTTTCTAGAATCGACTAGCAATTATCAATTGTGTAACTTCTTCTTATTTACTCAACTTTTCATCAAAAACGTGACGCAGGCCTTGGCGTTAACCGTTTGGGAAAAAGAGAGGGCCAAGTGTGAGTTTTTATTCTCACTCGATCGCGATAACGGTGCAGGCTTACTATGAACTATTATTACGATTCAATTGACGACCTAAAATGAACTGCTTTGCAATTTCATACTAAGACGTCATTAAAACGATCCGGTTTAGGTTGACGCCAAATCAAGTCGGCACTTGAATCGCAAGCTGTTTTAGTTCGTTCATTTTTCGTACCATGAGGTGACATTTGAACCTAAACTGGTTCGCATAGTGTCAAAAATAGCGATCCAAAAAAAGTTTCTAGTTTCGTGGCGTAAACTGAATCGTTTTGTTATAAACTTTGAAAAAATACGGAAATATACGTACCAAATTCAAGGTATTTCAGTTAAATATGTGTTTCTAACGTAACAATGTAAAATGTACGCAATTATTCGTATTACTAATTACTTTATCCAAGTTAAACGTTAAAAACTAAAAACTCTTTTGAGTACTACCTACCTAATTAGAACTCCTTGGGTTCTATCAAAAAAGTTTGTATATATTTCAAAACGCGTGTGTTGCGTTCTAAACTCGTCATAATCATTTTACTTTTACGACGACACTAAGCAAACCTTTAATTTTTATTTTGAAGAATTATTTAAATTACTATTACATTAATGAGTAGTAAAATTGGGCTTAATGGTATATAATTTGACTCATAAGCGCAATTTTAAAATATATTTGTTGAAATTTTATACGCAAATAAAACCGCTAAAATCATAACTACTAGGTTTCAGAACGCAACGCATAGGTTGGAGTAAAAGAGACAAACTTATGCAACAATTGTCATCTCTTTCTCACACCGCGGACCACCGACAAATTTCGTTCTTTCATTCCTCCATGAGCGAATCAAACGCCACTCAGTTATAGGCACTTTATGGTATGAATATTAGCGAATCAGTTTAGGAACCTAAACTGGTTTGCATCGGAATTGATTGGCTAACTAAAAGTTGATGGTAGGCCTACAGTTACGTCAATTTGTTTGAAGCAAATTGTTGTTCCCACTATTGTAACCGGCGGCGCTTATGCAGTTCATCAAAAACTCACTCTTAAAGCAGTGTTTAGAATAACGTGGTTGTTTTATATGTGTGTATCTGTCTAATATAATTTCTATATCCTACTATTATATTTTTCTGAATAAAGATACTTCTACTACTACTATCATACATGTCAAAGTTTGTGTGGATGAACATGAATGTGTGTGAGTGTGGATGTTTGTTACTCTTTTACGCAAAAACTGCCGAATAGATTTTCTTAAAACCTAACAGTTAAGTAGCTCAGACATCAAAATAACATATAAGCTACATATAACATAATAGCATTAAAAAGGTAGGTATTGTGGAAAGTGGACAAAATATAACAAAAAATATCAATCAACTCTGACAAAATTCTGTAGATGACAGAATTTTGTCAGACTTGATTGATATTTTTGCGAGATATTTTCGCGTGCGCTACGAAAACCGTAAAAATTACACGAATATACAGATGAAACCACACGACATAGCCATTGATAATAATTACTAAAATAGTACTTTCAACCATTACTCACCTAAATCAAAAATATTGGTGGGAACGTGAACACAGCTGGTGTTTGTGTTCACATTGATGTTGTAGAAATGGGAGTCCCTCTCCAGGTCAATGTCTTTATAACGAGTACTATTTCTAACATATTTGGGTAAATCCTCCGGATTCTCAGTGCCTGGGTTGTCGGCTTCATCCTCATAAAAGAACTTGGAATACTTCGCCGAACAGTACTCGAATTGTTGGGATTTGTTATAGGTATAATTGAATTTTCTTGCCAAATCTTCTGCTGTCGCGTGAATGCACTACAAACATTTAAAAATATGTCAAACACAATGAAGAATAAAACCTTACACATATTTATCTATTTAATGCCCTAAAATGCTTGCAAACAAAACAAGTTGTTTTTAGGATCACCAGAATACGTAACAATTCATGTTTTCGTATTCACAATCCATACATACACCAATGAGAAATGACCCTAAATGCGCAATCTGCGCAGCAAGTCCCACTTGCTGAAAACTGAACGATTTCACTTCAGCATGGTCACCATTATTCTCCATTTCTTTTAGTTACTGACACCTCAGGACGCTCGACGGTGTAATCACTTGAAAAATTTACTGCTGATTGTAGGTACATACTTCAATCATAACTGATCCACATATTTATTGCATTGTATAATATGCAAACATAATGTCGGATTATGTCCATAAACAACAGTTCTACGCTAGCTAGTTCAAATTTTAATTAACTGAAAGCTTTTATACAAAGGCTACCGCTGATCGGATATAAATACACAATATTTTTATATAATAAAGCCCGCCACAGTCTATAATGCTTTTAGATTAATTTAGGGGTTACAGGTTAATCAATACTTGGACGTTGAAGTATGATGAATACGTGTTTTAGTACAATAAGAAGTTACGACTATGGCTTACCATGACGGCATTGATTTTACGAGTGAGCATAGTGCTCACTGAGCGCAGTGAGGACTCCAATATTTGCTTTCCATCTTTTCTCTTCACGCTCGCGTTCATTTGTTTGTATTTCTGCGAAATTGTTAATTGTTTAACAAATTCTAAAGCAATACCTAGGAGCATTGAATAATTAAAACATAAATAATGCTGCTTATTTTCATTTCTGATGTTGGGTTGTTCTGTAGTGTTTGAAGCTAAAAGAATGATTAAATAACAAAAAGGTTTCAAAATCTGGTTTCATTTTAATTAAGAAATAAATTTACCAAAAATATACATTCTAAAAGAGTATAATAGCATTTGTCATATGAAAATATTTATTTCACTCACAATTCTGATTTGATCTGATTTTGTCAGAGCTTCACTTAACTTCCATAGTTCATCCCCAAGTGCTCTTGCCCATACTTTTACTCTACGAGAAAAAAAACTTTACATTAGAAGTACACAAAATGATTCAATATTAATATTAAGTATAAAACAACGCATAGGTATAACAAAACAAGGCAAATTCATCACAAAATAAGCCACATTAAATATTTCTTTTACTAAAATAATAAGCGCTCATGGAGAAAATTTTCAGAGCCCATTATATTTGCGAGCAACCGACCGTCGGGAGGTAATTTGCAGACCCATGACTCGTAAATAAGGGTCTGTTTACGATAGCCACAAAAATAAATTAAGCTTCTTTACAAATTTTACGTCGAATCATAACTTCGAGGTACCTATATTGTAAACTTTCAGATGTTCAAAACGTAAAGTATCTTTTTAACACCTTTCCGCCGTGTAGAAGTTGAAAACTTCTATTGTTTAGGTTTTAAATTTTTCACTGACTTTTCAGCAGTCAATAAGTCACAGCTTTGTAGGGAGAAGGCATTTAGTTTGCGCTAAAAAGGCAGATGTCTTATCGCTATACGGCTGATGTTCCAAATCTACAGACAGCAGCACATCAAGCTACCCGAAACTGTTTTTTTTTTCAATTAAACATGATCCATATTTTGTTAGTGGTAAAGTTGAAAAACTATAAAAAAAACATTGTGACATTGGAGTAGCTGTGCTGGCCTCTGCACGTAAATTTTGGTATTTAAATGCGATTATTTCTGTCAAGGGTCGGGTACCGTAAAATCGTGTAATAGGATTTCCATACATTTAAATAGGGAACGTAGCATAATAATTTAGCCACGTAAAAAAACCTTATAAAACGTAAGCGTTTTACTATAGGCCCTGTAATTGTGGGAAATAGTATTTATGTTTTGTTTGAGAGAACTTTGTAGGTCAACTTAAAAAATAATATCACGCCTCTAATCCCCGAAAAGGCAGAGCTGCACATGTAGATAAAAGAAGGAGAACCAATATTGCCTTCAACTGGACACATATTTAGACTCCAGGCTGCTACTGAGAACTTCCAGTTAAAAAACTCAAGAACTGTTTGCCCGACCCTAGGAAAAAACCCGGGACCTCATTCTTGAAAAAAGGAACAGCTAATTAATTTTACTTAATTGTAGACATCAAATGATAGACCGATTACTGCAAGTTTGTGTTTTTTATAACAATATTGTTTTGTGGAAATATTGTGCAGATTTTTTTCTGAATTGTAATTTGTATTTACAAAAATAAAATAGATAGAATAGGATTGAAACTTAATATTTAGACTTACGTTTCATTAAATAGGTATGTTTTCATAAGATAGATCTGTAACTATTATATACTAAGTAGAACTGTTAATAATAATGTGTAATGATGTAATCATTTTGTTAAATTAAACTTAATATTTTGCATGCCGTAAGGTAAAATGTATCGGGACACTGATCAAACATTCCAACCAATATGTATACCTACATATTAAGTAAATAAAACATGATTTCTTTCTTTCTTTATTTAAATCTTGAAAATTAATGTTTTTCTTACAAAACAAAAGTATTGTTAAGGAAAATAGAAAATGTAAAGGTTCCTCTGGGTCTTTGTTGAGTAAAATTAATTGGACGTTAGTTCTTGGCCGGTTTTTTCTCTGCTGCTACTTTGTCGTTAACGTTGTCTATTTATACTTTTAGAAATCCCATAACACGATTCCATTGTACTAGACATAAACTTTACGCGTCTCAGGGCCTGGGCGATACACGTGAATTGAAAATGCTACATTTAGTATTATTTTTTATTAAAACTTTATGCTTAAGCAAAATCCAACTGTACAGTTGTGGACTTAATTCCACGCCATGCTTATCTTGGCATCATTCTATTCATGGCAATAGTTTTCAGAAAAAGTGTTTCTTAAAGATCGTGCAAAAGGACTTTAAAATTTTCTCAATAGACAATATTTTTAGTATAAACTAAACCCGCATCCGCATTATTATGAGCAACTTTAACTATGGTTCGAACACTAAATTTACAATAAAAAACAGCTGTTGCATGCATTTTACCGACTTATGTATTGAACAGCTGATTTATTTAGAATTTTTGCTGTTTTTGTGTTTTCACATTAAAAAGAAAATCTAAAATTTTCATTTTTAAGTAAATATTTAGTTTGAAAAAGGAAATCTAAAATTTTCATTCTTAATGAAATATTTAGTTTGAAAATGGAAATCTAAAATTTTCATTTTTAATGAAATATTTAGTTTGAAAATGGAAATCTAAAATTTTCATTTTTAATGTGTTAATTGAAAAAGCATCTACAAGAAAAACGGATAGCAGATAGGCAGTTTGCAGCAGATTATTCATTTTTAAATTTTTATTGTGTCCTGGCTTTTCGTAAATTGCTGAAAAACGTGTATCCGGTGTCTTAGATCTTTGATACACCTACCTTTAAACCAGAAGTAAGTAATGCAATTATAGATACTGTTGCATAAAATTAGTTAGGCAAAGATGTGATGTGAAACAGATCTGAATATATTCCGTAATCGAATCTACAAATATTGTTAGATCTTGTTCGTATTGCTTATTATACAAAATCTTGGTGGTCGGCTCTCTATCTATTCTTTCTGTAATCTTATTTAGATTTATGAGCAACAAAGTAAAAATCAGTAAAATGAAACGTTATGACATATGCAATACAAAAAATATTCCAAACAACTTTTGTTTTGTATCTCTGAATTACAGTTTAGTTTCAACCTAAATAAAATATTCAGAATGTTTCAGCCACTTGAGTACTTCGTGAGCTCTTAAGATGTATGAAAGTAATAGATATTATAAATAATATAGTTTTCTTACGTGTCAGCCCTCCAGGCAGGGACAGGTTCTGGTACGAACAGTATTGCACAAACTAACACGAACTTGAAACTTCGCATGTCTGCGACGGTGAGTCACGCGCGCTAACAACAAATATACTGCGATCTACAAGTAATCGTCGAAAACTACGCGAATATTACAGGATAAAGGCACATCGTTACTGTGTTTTGTTAAGTACTTAATTATGTTTTTTCACAATACATCACAAAAAAATATATCACTCTAAGCTGCTAACACGTATCTATGACAGATGAATAACAACCAAACTAAATGGTAGCGAAAGTTTTCCCGCTGAAAGATAACGAACAAGGCCACTACGATTTTGAAGCACAGTAAACATTCCGTCACTAAATACTTTCACGTTAACGAGGTTATTAATAGTTTACGTACAGTTCCGACTAGAGTTTTGACGTCCATTTACGCGGGGGATCACAACACGAGTTACATGGCGGGATAAACGAGCGCGGATACGTTTAGCGCGAGATAGTTTGAGTGCGGGGTACGGGCGACGCTGCCGGTGCGGGCCGGAGCAGGCCGGGACGAGCGCGGAGTGAGCGCGCGCCGGGACGAGCCGGGCAGGGAGCGAGCGTGTGTCGCGGCCGACGCACGTGCTGCATCTATTCTGGGCGGGCGCCGGCGAGTGCTTCGGGCGGCATCGAGCGGACCCGATCTAGGTCGGCCCGTGTCTGTCCACACACTGCTACCGGCGCGCATCGCACCCGGTCGCCCGCTCCTACTACTTATAATTATAGACATTTCAACTTTTTTGTCTGCGAGCTTACCGCCGCTTCGGTTAGGACGTGATTTACATTCTTATTGCTTCTTAGCTAATGAGAGTTTGGAGTTTTGCGTTAAGGGCAGATTATCTTGGCTGTGATTTTTTGACCAGAACTTAAGAAATTGCTTGTAAGGTTATTAAGAGTTTAATACTATTTGATATATCTAAAGTATCTCGGTAGTCAGCTTTTAGATCTCAAAGTTCTTGAACCGTAAGCCAGATAGAGCGTACTAAATAACGAAACAACTGATATGCAATCTGGAAATCAATAGCAATGTCTATTTTTGTTACATTTGTATGCAGTGAAACTCATGTGGCCGTCATGTTTCTGTGAAGCTAGCCGAGACTTTACGACCTGACTCATAAAGCAATATAAATTTATTGCAATGCCCTCCAGTCAACATTTGAACTTGAATCGTGTGCATCAATTTTATATTTATTTTATAAAATAAATACAACTAACCACAAATATAAACTGTAACTATGAATAAAGTAAAAAGGTAGAATACAATATAAAACTAGAAATACTTGGGCGTCAAATTACTCAGGAAACGTGCCCTAGAAAAGAAGACTGGGTTTTGTAAATAAGTTTTACTTTTACTTGTCAATAAATTTCGCGATAATTTAAACTGTATGAGTTCGCAAAACCATTTTAT
Source organism: Euplexia lucipara (assembly GCA_921972225.1). Lineage (NCBI taxonomy): Eukaryota > Metazoa > Arthropoda > Insecta > Lepidoptera > Noctuidae > Euplexia > Euplexia lucipara. The sequence continues at coordinate 7,812,914 of OV179143.1, read as the reverse complement.
TTACCTATTATGTAAGCGACGTCTACACCTCGCGTAGCAACTCTCGTAGCAGATGAATGAAGTGACACTAAATAATATGTTGACCGAGTTTACCTGTTTTAGACTATATGGCAAATTCTATCTAGTATACATATAAAGAAAACAAAATAAATCACTGATTGCTGTAAGGTTGAAATTGTATTTGCTACGGTTTTCACTAGGTCTACGCCGCGTAGCAGCCGTAGCACCTGTACAACTGCGACCTTTACTAACAGTTAATAATATATATTTGAGAGGTATTATGCGTTTCAAATGAGAATAGGAATGACTTTGCGCCATGTTGTGACGTCATAGCTGTCAATTCGAATAAATTGGGTAAGATCAGCAAAACAAGATTTTTTCTAAATATAACTGACTTAAGAATTACGAACGATTATTACGATTATTTTTACTTTGCTGTGCCCGACAGGGTCCATATAGATCTTGACAATATTTTATACCATCTATGTACATATTATGGAATGCAATAAAGTATTGAGTATTGAGTATTGAACGAATAATTTTCTAAATTGTACTGTCAAAGTATTTGTTTACATTGGAGATAATCTCTTGAGCCCTCCTATGCAAAACAGCGCCTCGTTCACACATTTTCGAGCAGTCCGAGATATGAAAACAAAAACAAAATAATATCAACAACAGCAACAAACAACCGTGTAACAAACAGAATTAATAAATAAAACGTAAGCACCCCACAAGCTAACTAATTTAAGATGTTTTTTTCATTTTGAATAACTTCGACTTAGTAAAACAAAAAAAAAGTAAATAATTGGTACGCGATTAAGGTTTCGTTGCAGGCCGTACTTTTTAAGCAAAATTTGACAGTTAGAGGTCATTGACGTTCCTATTCTTATTTGAAACGTATATTATGAATGCAATGCTATGTTCAGCCGCGGTCTAGTATTAGTATTAATTAATCACGACGACCACCATATTGGTCCAAACTAAAAAAATGTTTGTACAATGCTACGAAATTTAAAATGGCAAGGCTCAACTATTATTTAAGCCAATTTCTCAATTTCATGTAGGTTTAATTGCATAAAAATGAAACACGACTCTGACTCGCGTACGAGGGTTCCGCACAAACTCGTTCGTAGATCATTCGGTCAATACGGGAATTGAGTTCGATTTTTTTCCTTCCTACATATTTGATAATTTTTCTGTACCTGTTCCCGGGAAAAAAGACGGACAAAGATATAATTCTAAAAATAAAGGTTCAGAACCCTTAATAATTTTTAAAAACTCTCTAAATGACCGTGTATCAGAAGGTGACAGAGGTTTAAGTCCGGAGAACGTCCCAAATAAGCAGCAACACAATATTAGGGCTTCATTACACCTCGTGAAATAAACCGATTTAATATGCAAAGGGCGGCGAGCGAGGCGTGTAAACATTCAAGTGAGTACACAAGCTCGCGCGTGCCATAATAACCTGCCTTCATTATTTACACTTGAAAGTTTCTCTTTTAAGTGGATCGTTATCTTTACGACCTTTTAGGGGCTCGGTGAAACACGCTCTTTTATCGATCTGCAATGTTGGGCTCAATTTGTAGATGAACATAAAGACCTATACCTAACATTGCGTGGAATTCGACTGTAGGCGCCGAAAACCCTGTGTATTTCAGAGTTCGTAATTCAAAGTCATATCATTTATCTATAATATGTATGTATTTAGACTTAATAGCGTTGTGTGAAAAGTTGTGGAATACTTATTTATTTTAATTTATTTATTTATTTCAATGAGACCGATAAAAGGTACTTTTGGACGTCAGACTTAAAAATTTAATTAATTAAGCAAATGATTCTAGTTGCACATGCCAAAAGGCACTTAATCTTTTAAAAAAGGTTTTACAATACTTTGCATATTTTAATCTGATTGTATATATGGATGAGGACGATGTATTTAGAATTAAAAGTACTAACTAAGTAATGCAGCTGATAAGTAAAATTTTTATGATCTTAGGAAACGTTAACAAAGGAAACGTTATTATGATAATAAAAATAATTATGTCAGACTTGTAGGCGTTATGTAGTTTCTGCCTACCCTGGAAAGAGGTTGTGAATTTTCGTATCTACGAATGTTTGTTTTCTTACATAAAATAAGCTTTAATTTCCAACGTACCTACAAATTATAATGAGAACCTGCCGTGATGCTTTATTGAAGATACAATAGAAGAAAGCTTTTTCTCGGAAAATTGAAGGCGTAATGATCATGGACTTTCCGAGAATTAATTTCGCTCGCTATTTGTGAAGAGGAATGTCTTCCTTCCTATGTGTGGAGCAATAAAGTGCGCGTTTTGTCTGATGAGGAGAAAGCGGCCATTATTATTCTACTCTTGTACCTAATTGAAACTCGTGAAATACGCTAACGATGTAAAGGTTCACGCTGCGGAGATTTGTTTCTGTCTCATACTTACCTATCAATCTTCGTCTTGCTGCGTATCAAAATTAAACAAGACAAAACTAGATTCATGGAAATTTATTAAATGCAGATATAAAGCATTCACATAATTATGAACAACTTTTACTATAGAACAAACCCTTAAACCGCGAAAAAGAAATCAGCTGTTCAGCACATTTACGTTTTCGTATCTCGACAAAATGCACGGATCAGCCGGTTTTTTTTTATATTGCATTATTTTGTATAGATTCAGGTTCTTCTAACTTAGCAGATGGGTTACTGGTGAGTTTTTTGCACCACTTCTTCTTACCAGCTAAAACACTAGGAAATGGTGAAGGGCGGGTGTTTTTGATGGACTGCGTCATACGATTTTTGACATTCAAAAATGCTGCTTATAAATTGTTATCCTAATTTAAATAAATGAAATTTTGATTATATGTTGTTTGAGACGCTAGTTATTTTCCTAGTCGTATTCGCAAATATCTTAATTAATTGGACTACAGACAATCACAGTTTTTTGTAGCAATTCCTCTCTGTTTAATATAACATTGCACTGACTCAAAATACTAGGGTTTTTCAAACGTATGAAACATTTCAATGGTGACTCAGAGACGGGCGGTCGTCGCGTCGGGGTGCGGAATGCATTAATTAAATCGCCACTCCAGCACGCCGCCGTCCATTTCTTGATAACGTCATAAATACTAACAGAGAGCATAATGCCATGAAACTGACAGTAGAATATTTAATCTATATATATATAACTAGGTGAAATTATTGTACCTACCCGGTTTCGGACGCTTGGTGAGCACCGCTATCGATCTGTGTATGGGGATTACCTAACGCTGTGGTACGGTGAATATAACACTATTGTTATCAGATGTAACGTACAGAGGCCAGCACATCATGCTACTCCAATGTGTAAAAATTATTTGATAGATTTTCAACTTTATTACAAATAGCATAAGTTTCATAGTATTTTTTTTTAATTTGACAGCTTGTGGTAGCTTGTTGTGCTGGTGTCTAAACATTCCTCGGAATTCTGGTAAGAGATTTGTTATTTTTTGCGTGTCCTTATTGCGTTCTAAATACTGAGAGTTAGGTACCTACTTAATTTTTTTTTAAAAATTGGGCACCGCACTCTTAGTATTTTTAACCAGTAATAGAAAATTTTACATCCCTTTGCGCGTTGCTATACTTGCGGATATGCACTTCGTTACAGGATCCCGTAGGATCTATAGCGATGCCAAAACCCGCTGGATTGCGGGATCCCACCGCGCTGAATTCCAATCCTAAATAAAGCAGAATTGATGTACTTTAAGTCGCTCACTTTAAACCTCAGTTTGAAGCCTTGCTTTTCCTCAGTATTTCCTTGGTAAAATGGACACAAATATAAGTGTTTGATTATCGGATACATTGTCCTGCTCTTGAACGTCTAAGATACACGCTACCTCGCTCTATTCACTTAGAAGAGGTTAACAAGCACTACTGTTCAAGAGTCTTTGAGCCGTGGGAGCACAGAACTTCAGCTTTTTGATTATTTCAGAGCAACCCACTTGTCTGCTATTTGATATTACCATTTTATCAGGCGTTCCACAAAAATATGAAGTTGATAGGTAATGCGATTGGACTTGGTAGGTAATGCTAAATCAAAATCATCTAAAGTTATTAATTCAACATAGGGTGAGGATCAGCACTTTTTAAGTGTCAACAATTACAAAGACCGTCCCCCAAATCGCCCGCTCTTCACCACTTCCTAGTGTTTTTGCTGGGAAGAATAAGTGGCTGAACAAACTCCCCAACAACACGTCTGTCTGTCATATTAGAAGAAGCGGATAATGATATAAGTATGTTATGTAGTAGTGATATGTGTACATACATTATTATAACTTGATTAAAAAACGATGAAGTAAAACATGTTTAGAAAACGGCATGCCTGAGAGAAATTTCTCAACTGCATGTGACGCCAAGTCAGAGGCCCATAGGAGGCATAAAAACTAACTATAGGTTAGTCACTACCCATTGGATAATAATATGAAAACGAAGAAATGAAATGCTAAAGTCATTACTGTCACTAAACTTGATTTCAGAGGACTTTCCAAAAGTTTTGGCCTCTCGTAAATTAATAGGAGGTTATCACCAAGAGGCGCAATCTCTTCATATTTATTGCTTAATGAAGGTCGTTGCTCTATCTAATTAAGAGTTTGTAACTATATTGCCTTTGCCCTTCAGTGGGACAGACGGGACCGGCTTGTATTATTATGATCATACTAACTACATCGTTAGAGCTCTACCCTAATAAGTAAGAAAGTCCTTTGTGTTCATTTGTTCATGTTTCCTCGACTATACTTAGATTGTATTGTTGTATAAGTCCTCAAGTAACCTCCGTTTAGCTTGTTCAACTCCTATAAAATCATAGTACAAAATACTATATGTAGATAATGTTTTGTGCTATTTATATTTAGATTGATTTGTTAAAAACCACATAAAAAATAGAATTGTACAAAGTCATCATTTGCCTAGCATTTTCCCAACTATGTTGGGGTCGGCTTCCAGTTTAACCATAAGCAGTCGAATACAGTAGTGTTTTACATGGAGTGACTCCTGCCTGACCACAACCTAGTAACGGGGTAACACGATACCCCTTGGATAAACTGGCGGACTTTCGGGCTTCTGACTACCCGTAACGACTGTCAAAAATCTACAAATGACTGCCGGGACCAACGGCTAAACGAAGAAGCACGGCACCAAGAAGTCTTGGTATATATAATGAATGGTCACATTTCCACAAACCAACTTTGTTATTATAGATTTAGAATTGTGCGAAGTAAGGAATATAATTTAAAAAACCCTTAAAAGTGTGAATGACTACGTATTTTCTACTACGTATTGAAACTCAAGCATACCTTTACAGACAAAAAATGCACTTATTGGAATCATAACAAAATACACCTTAAAACTATTAAATACAAAGATTATAATGCCAAAAGAGCCTCAGCTGAGCATAAAGTCAGATGTAAGCGAGATGAACTACGTAGGTCTACCTACATATATAAAAAAAATTGATGATATTTGCTGAAATGTGTTGTTAAGCCTCCACCTCATCTATAGGAGGTGGAGGTTTCCTTAACACCACATTTAAGCAAATATCTTCTTTTGCACAACGCCATCTATCAGGCTCCAAGCGCGGATACACCGTTGTGGGCACTGCGGGCATGCCCACAACCCTAATTGAGGTCAGACAGAACAAATGATCCTGCTCATCACTCAAACATATAACTTAATTATTTATTAAATTAATAAGACAAATGTTTCAATGTTCTGTTGTGGGCCACTAACCAATAGAGCAACAGGCCAGTCAAAGTAGAAGTAAAGTATTACATATATGGATGACATACCAATCGATTTAAGTTAATAAGTACCTACTACTACTACTTTAAATACTACTACTAGTATTGCATGTAACACAGAGACACGCAGCGCAGTAGTTCAGTTTAAAATTATGTATTTTGTATCTTTCAAAATCTATACATTTCAGTAAGGTAGTTAGGTTAGGTAGTTAGGTTAGCTATATTATAGGTATGGTAAGTTAGGTTAAGTTATATGTATATATGTATGTTGTCATTAAAATACTATCTAATACAAAAGGTTTAAAGAGCAAATTAGAGTCCCGCTTAATAAAAAGTAGTTGTAGTTATAATTGATTTGGATCTATTTGTTGCTATTTATCGTACCTATACCTATAAAATTTTAAATTCTCGGTGTCAGTGTCTAACTCCTCCGTAAAGGCTTGACCGATTCGTATGAAATTTTGTGTGTCGTAAGGTCGTAAACTATAGATTCAAATTCAAACGTTAAAAATACACACATCAAAAGTGTCTAGGGATCAAGCATTTTTATGCGGATTTCTTGAGATTGAGATGTGGCTTTGTAATAAATTTATGATTTTATAAATTTATGTGGATCCTTTTTGGTGCATTTCATAATTTGAATCAGGAACTGTGAATCAAATTCGAGTAAAAGATGAAAATCAGCTGTCAATATTTTCCCTATAAAAACATACAACGCATTGAAGACATTATTAGTGCTACTGTTTCCCTACTACTGATTAAAACCAACGTTATTATGGAGCGGCGACGTCATTTAAGCAGGGAAGAAATGCTCAGAGCCGTGGGAATGATAGAAGCTGGTTCCCGGCAACGTACTGTGGCTTTAGCTCTGAATACAAGTCAGAGTGTTATCAGTCGACTTTGGACACGTTACCGAAGCACTGGTACCGTGGCTGAGCGCCATGGAGGACGGTATCGCTGCACCACACGGAGACAAGACCGATACATTCAAATCTTAACTCGAAGAGCTCCAACAATAACCGCCATGATGTTAGCCACTCATGGCTGTTTGCTTCATCACTCTTCAGGGAACTTAATTAGCGACCAAACAGTCAGAAACCGCTTGCATGAAGTGAACCTTCATTCCCGAAGACCGCTACGGGTACCACCTATAGCAATGCACAATCGTAGGATTCCATATCAATGGGCTCTTGAACACAGAAATTGGGCAGAAGAACAATGGCGTTTCGTATTTGGATCGGCGGAAGAACTGAGTTGATTTGGATCAGAGGCAACCTCAACGCTCAAATTTATGCTGAGACGATTGTATCAGACGTCATCGTTCCTCTACAAGTGCAAATCGGTCCCTTATTTCAGTTAATGCATGATAATGCACGACCGCACACCGCAAGAGTTGTAAGACAGACTCTCGCCGCAGCTAACATCAATGTCCTGCCCTGGCCTGCTCAGTCGCCAGACTTGAACCCGATTGAGCATGCATGGGATATGCTACAGAGAAGAGCTCTGCCGAATATGGAGGGTATCCAGTCGCAAGAAGACCTTTTTTTGTTGTTGCAACGAACATGGGCGGCCATTCCACAGCGTGATTTGGATGAACTCATTTTGAGTATGCCAAACCGATGTTCTTGTGTTGTTAGTGTTCGCGGTAGAAACACGGATTATTAATTGTTTAAGTTACCCAATAAAATTTTAAAGAAAACTGTTATTTCAGTCTTTTTTTTCGAACTTTAATGTTAGTGGTTCAAATGTCAAAAACCCCTGTATTAGGAAAATGGCAAATTTCTTTATTAATGCAAAGGTGACTTGGTTTATCGTTACTGTGACAAACGAAAACACTTTATTTGATGAATCCTTAAAGAAAATTTTAATCAATATCAATCAGGAAAAAAGTTATTGCAAAAATATAAATGTTGATCCCTAGACACTTTTGATGTGTGTATATACTGAGGAATAAAAGCATTAATATAATTTGACTCAAAAGCAAGTTAACTTAGCAATCGACTTAGTACGGTGCTGTATTACATTGTTAACATTATCACAATCATGTAAATTGAGTATAGATATTTTAATAATAATGTAGTGTTTTATTAATTACCATAGACAAACAAAAATTAAGGGTCTACTGCTATCAAAGCATTGCGAATAAAATTTACCAATAAAAGCAACTATCTTGACTACGGTAATATTCTCAGAATAAGCCCCTACACAAAGCTTCAGATTGCCACAAAGAGAAATAAACGAATCCGAAAATAAAACATACTCAGTGCTGCTATATAACAAACACACATTTTCAATCCTTTGAGAGTATAAAACAAACAATACTTCCAGTTTCCCGAAGCTTTCTCGCCGCTATAACTGTTGTGTATTACATTCTGTTCCATTACGTTCAAACTACGAGTATATACGATGACAGCTTCTTTCAGGAACGGAAAAGGGTGTATATCTAAATCATGAGAATAAAATATTATTCCGTGCCAAACCTACACACCCGTTTCATTTCCTTTGAGACGCGAAAAGGTTGAGCTCCCACGATATTTATGGTAAAATAGTTGATTTTTAACCGACTTTTTATACCTAAACTAAGCTTAATGTTTGTTTATGTATACAATTTCTTGCCTACTATGTTGTCTGCTGATGATTGGATTTACGAAAGATAAATTAATTTGACTACTTAAAACCTAACCCATACACTGAACACAATATAACCTCTTTACTAACAATTCTCGCATTTAAAGAAAGAAACATAAACAAGGTAGGTACCTACCGATGCGTTTACAGGCATTGCGAAAATCTATTTTGAGATTCAAAATGAGTGAAATATTTCCCCAAGTTTTATTTGTTTCCTCTCCTTCTATCACAAATTATAAAAATATACTCCAAAACAAGTATGCTAGCACAGAGAACAAAATTAACGTCTGAACAAAAAGTTTTAATTAGATTATACCTATGTCTTCACTAATTCATCTACAAAGGAGGTTGTTCAAAAGAAGAAGCCACAATACTGGCCAATTTCGGTAAAAATAATACTTTGACAAGCCATTTGCTTACAAACAAAAAATAAATTAAACATTTTTTTATGGCATCCTAATTTTTGTTCTAGAAGAACGGCCAGTATTTGTGTCTGTATTGCCATTAAAAAGTTTGCATAGCATTGATTCTTATAATGATCCGCAACGTTACTACTGCTCCGTCGTCCCCACCTTTTGATTTTGGCAGTATTTATCACAGTACGGTACATATTAAGTATTTAATATTGCTAGCCGAGCATAAGAAATGGTGTCGTCGATGGATGAATGTCAACAAACAGTACCAAGCGATGTTACAAATGAACAGCCTAGCTTCAGCACCCTGAGCCCTTATAAAGTCTTGTAGTTTGTCCATTGATGCGCTTTTAACTCGAAACCCACTCCAATACTACTTATCTACGTTCGTACTTACATTTCTAATAATATTTTAATTCATGTAGTCTATTTTTAAAGTAGACTTCCATTTAAGATTTGAAGTAGGTACTTATCTACTATGAAATATTCGCCGGCTACAGACATTTCAGAGACAAACTGTCAGATATTTTAATTTTCAATTCCAAGGTAACAATTTAATATGCGGAATAAAATCGCCATTGATGCGGGAAAACCCAACATTTACTAATAAAATACCCAAACATATTAGTTATATGCCCAAATGTTAGCCAAATTTATGTAATATTTTTTTATTGGTCTGAGAATATAGCTTCCGAATTCTTAAATGATCGTAACTAATTAGTGAAATGAATTGATGAAATAATATTTATTACTGTAAGAAGATCATTTTCAATCACATTTACTACCTATGCGTTTCAAATGAGAATAGGAACGTCAATGACCTGTCAGATGTCACTTGAAAAGTACGGTCCACAAGACTAATTAATTTATGACTATTTTTCATTTTGAATAACTTCGACTCGGTAAAATAATAAAATAAAAATAATTGATATGCGAATAAGGGTTTCGTTGCAGACCGTACTTTTCAAGTGACATTCTGACAGATAGAGGTAATCGACGTTCCTATTCTCTTTGAAACGCATAGTACACGGTACACGTCAATATTGCAATTGAACAGAACACCATTGTAATGTCTTATTTTGTATTTTCTTTGGTTTTATTTTTAGTGTATTTTTTTTAATAATAATAGTAACAATAAACATAATACTACTGTACAATAACAATGTGGTTATATAATTTAATTATTATATTATTGAGATAATATTTTTGTGAATCATCAAAGTGTCTTAACACAGCACGTGCTGCTGTGCGTGTCCCTAATAAATGTCTTTTCTTTCTTTGTTTTTTTTTCGTCTTTCAATGTCAATAAAATTCTTTCAACGTAAGTACGCATCATGTAAGTCGATCACGGACGTGCCTGCGTTTTGTAATTGTGTGTCCTCTCGTCTCAATTGCGATAAATTGAGACACAAGTAAGGTTGCCAGATGGAAAATAGAAAAATCCTGTCAAACAGCCTAACTTTCATACAAAAGTCCTGAGATTTTGTCGCAAACGTAATTTTCAACCACGTGGAAAAATCAGTTATTCACGCAAAGTCATAGGTACCACGCAAATGATGTTGGCTGTAACGTTCTGATAAAAAAAATCTTCTGTATTAAGTATAGGAAAATCGAAAAATCTCGAGATTTTCAAAATCTGGTGGCAATCCAATTAGGAGCTTAAATATCCTGAAATCTCAGAACAAATCCTGAGATATGGTACCCCTAGACATGAAAAGTACCTAATTCACTTTTTAGAAAATGTTAATATGCAAGGAATTCAAGTTGACCTCCAAGAACCTAATAAAAAATCTAAAAAATCTTACATGAGATGTTTCCAGCAATAGGTATACATAATACTATTCCAATTTCAATAGCACAGCTAGGCGAGTCTGCAAGGGTAAGACTCCGGCGTCATGTAGGCGGCGAGGCACCGGCACTGCGGCGCCTTAGCGTCGAGACGCCCCGCCAAGCCTACTTTATACAACAATTTATGAAGGGATGACTAAATTGATTTACTTGCTTCATAAACTTGTAATTACTATAAGGCTTCATGGACTTGTATCGTAGTTAAGGTAGGTAGGTGGACGATAGACGGATCTCTTTCAGAGCCGGACTAATCACGTAGCAGGTGTAGTAAATGCAAGAGGCCCCGCACGTGAGTAGGTAATAGTGGAAGTAAGAATTCTGATTCTGAGGTTTTTTTTAATTCTTTAACATTTCTACAAACTCCTCCTGCTCCTACATAAATTGTCAAAACATACATCTAAAAATTTCTAGTTTTATGTCCTGAATACAAAAATCGGCGTTAAATCGTTGCCGGCTAGAATGCTAGATGAGAAAAGTAAGAGTCCTGCCTAGCGTTTTTCCCAACTATGTTGGCATCGGTTTTCAGTATAAACGAATGCAGCTGAATACTAGTGTTTGACATGGAGCGACTGCTTTTCTGACCTGCACAGTCTGTAACTGCGTAATACCCTTTGGTCTAACTAGGTTTCAGTCTTTCGGGGTTCTTACTTTCGTTTGGGTGTAGCAAAATCGGCAGTGACATACATACATACATAAACTCACTTTTTCACTTTTCCCATGGGGGTAGTCAGAAACTACAGAGCGCCATATGCTACGATTCTTACATACTTCTTTTGCTTCGTTTACATGCATACATGTTGTCATACACACACGCCGGTTGCGAGTACTACGCACCTGACTTTTCTGAAGAACCTCACCAAAAAGGTTCCCACTTACATCTACCTTGTAAATACCTTTGTTAGTCGCCTTTCATACATCCTTTCAACGTGACCAAACCATCTAAGCATACTCTTTTCAATTTTTGTTACTACATCTTCTTTTAAACCAGAACATTGCTTTATCACATCATTCCTCAATCTGTCATTCATCAGCAGTGTCATTCATCGGCAGTGACTCCATGTAAAATACTGGTACTCAGCTGCACCTGGTTGGACTGGAAGCAGACCTTAACATAGTTGAGAAAACGTATTGAATATACAGCTGTTATTACATTACAAGCAGACTAGGTACTAGAATGTATTTATGTACAGACGCCAGCTCATCAACCTACCCTAATGTGTTAAATTACTTTGATAGGTTTTCAACTTTATTCTAAACACAATAAGGTTCAGGTTCAACTGGGAAAATTTGACAGTTTGGGGTAGATTTATGTGCGGGCGTATGTACTTACATGTAAGAGTTATTTATAAGTATACGAAATACGAAAGCTCTCTTTTCCAATTAACTTTTCCCTCTACCGTATCCCTCTCCAGAACTGATTGTTGCTAATCATTTTCATCCATCTCAATAATAAAAAGCTGAGCTGTTTTTCCGAATATTCTATCGGCGTTGATTGGGTGGTATTTATGTTTTAGTTAACTTTCGTGTTTTGCAAGATTTGTATTTTGTTTAGCAAAATCGAATCGAATATAAACAGAGAGAAATCAGAAAAACAAAAGTCTAATTACTACAGTAAAACTATGTTAACATCGTGATATATTGTTTCATTGCACTTAGTATTTATTATCTTTATGCAAATAGTGAAAAGAATACATGACATCGTATTAATCAATATAGTAAACGGTTATTGGCGTTAACAATAGGTACACATTACACATTAAATACATGATTTATTTATGTATTTTTTAAATCAGTCTACATAAGTAGGTGCATACTGGTGGTAAATAAGTCTAATACTACAGGGTTTCCCAATAACTAACTTTTCAGACTTGTTTATACGGGTATTTCATTTACAACGTGCAAATATACGTAGGTACTTACAATATTTAATTCCATTATTTTTTTTCCATATTTAATAAAATACACAAATCATGGAATTAGATTTAGAGATAATAATTTCCAGTCAATTAATTTAGAAAAAAGTGATGGGCTTTTAATAAACTAAGTAGCGCCCTTCACTATAATTACTTGATTCCATCACTGCAAACCATCAGGTGGGATCGCAGTCAAGCACTAGTTTATCAGATTGAAAAAACACTTAAAATTCCAAATAAATAAGTACCTACCGTTTGTTGTCATCAGCAAAATCGTTCATCGGCTTTACTGCCATATTTGATAAAAAGAATAAAATGGATAGATTTCAAAATATCGTGGAAAATAATATTCTTTTTGCTCTGTATAATGTGGTCCATCTACACACATCCGAGGACATTAAGAGAGGTATTATGGAAGTTTGTGACCCGGAAAACTGTACGGAGGTAAAAATGCGGTCCTTTGGGAGCCTTACTTGGGTCTAAATCTTCCACACAAAAGGCCTTTCCCTTAGAGATTTTAATCTAAAATGGAATGACATACCAAACGGTGACCGTATATGGCGGCCTTTCAGGGACAATGCGAATCAATCTCAAAGCAGAACAATGTTCAAGCTTGGTTCTTGTTTAATACAGGGTTGAAGGGACATCGACGTATGTACAGAGTTTAGTGCATCAACCTACCCCAATGTGTCAAATCTCTTTGATAGGTTTTCAACTTTATTTTAGAATAAAGTTGAAAATTTTCCCAACTGAAAAGGGTTCATGTTTAATTGGGAAAATTTACAGTTTGGGGTAGGTTGACTTGCTGGCGTCTTTACATGCATCAAACTTCAGCTATTACATTAATGTCTATACATGTATACAAATAGATAAAATGAAAGCGTCTACTTGTTATATTAAAAACATACTTTTTTAGGGTTCCGTAGTCAACTAGGAACCCTTATAGTTTCGCCTTGTCTGTCTGTCCGTCCGTCCGTCCGTCCTCGCTTAATCTCTGTTTTTTTTTATTTCAACCCTAACGTGTGATATATTGTTGGAAAGGTATTTAAAAATGAATAGGGGTTTACTAAAATCATTTTTTGATAATGTCAATAATTTCGGAAATAATCGCTCCAAAAGTAAAAGAACAATGTGTGTCCCCCCCCCCTCTAATTTTCGAACCATAAGTTTAGAAAATATGAAAAAAATCTGAAAAGTAGAACTTTGTAAGGACTTTCTAGGAAAATTATTTTGAACTTGGATGGAAACAGTTTTTGCACAAAAAAGACAAAAAGTTGTACAAAATAATTTCTGCACTAAGTTTGTAGTATAATCGTATATGCAAGCATTTTGAACACTTATTGAGACGGGAAACTATGGAACACTACACTGAGCGTAGCCAGACACGCTCTTGGCCGGTTTTTATTACTAATTATGACACTGATACATAATGCTGATTTTTTTGGTTTAATTATTATATACCTACTGTAGGTATATGGTAATTTAACCAAAAAAAAACCTGTACCAAAAGGTTGGATATATTTCGACAAAACGATGACTGGTAGATATAGTTCAAGTTTAATCGGTTTATTTTTACTGGAATCGTGAAATTGATTGATTTTTTTAGTCTATGCCTTGAAAATTAAACAACAGCAATCTTAACCTTGTTAACATTAAAACAAAACGCAAAACAATCATTCACACGAGTAGAATAAAATTATCAATGTGTTTGCATAATTTTACTATCCATAGTAGGTATGGTAGGTACCTAAAGTCTAAGTACCTACCTACGTGTACCTACCATGCATTCATACTTTACTTGATAGTTGTTATTCACAAACACGGTAAGAAATTAAATTGTTTATTAGCACTTTACTCACAACTTTGTTTTTGTGAATTTCGTACTTGTGGAAACTTTAACATTACAGTACCTACTGTTACTTGTTACCCAGTGTATTCAGCTGTAAGTCTTCCATAGTCCTTAAATAAAATAAACTAAAATAAATAACATAAAGTAAAATGTAGCATAAGTTACTAAATGATAATATTTATAATAATAATAGTAATAATGAACATTTATTTCAGACTATGTCCATATTTTGTTAGTAACAATGGTACTTAAAAAACTCATGTTAGTAAAACAACATAAAATGAATAAATAACGGTATGAAGCCGCACCCACCTTTGCAGCATTAATAGCCTCAAAAATTCAAATCTCAAACAAATAATACTACTATTTTAAAGAAGAAATATTTGTTTATTTTTTGGAAATAGATACTCAACATTACAAAAATCGGTGGTATTGATAAAAGTAATTGTTCAATTTAATATGATGTCATAGACATAAGTCTGGTACTCAGTACTACGAAGAACATTAAGTAGGCTTTACTGTAACTGTAAAGAAAAACTTTTTTACAAAAAAAACAACCGACTTCTTAAAAAAAAACTAACTAAACTCCAGTTTCGGAAGTCTGTGGCTTTGGTGGTGTCGTTTTGTTCATTATTAGCCACCGACTTCCGAAACTAGAGTTATTTTTCACCTGTTAGTTTTTTTTTAAGAAGTCGGTTGTTTTTGTTTGTAAAAAAGTTTTTATTTTGTAGTTTTTAGTTTTTTTGTATGTAAAGAAAGTCTTTCAAAACTTGGAAGAATCATTGAAATTGTATAACAATTGCTAAAGAAGTTCTATCTCTAAACATTAATCTGTACATCTCTGCCAGCCCCTTTTAAAATAGAATGGCGTAATGTTATGTTGTGGAAATACAAAAGCTCAACATAGACATCTGACTATAGCAATCGCGAATAATTTGCTGTTATGCGTTGAAGAGTTCCGTTGCCTGTCTTTTTCATCAGTTTTTCTTCACCAAATGTTACTTTCTAAATGAAAATGCTTGATTTGTTACCAAAAATGTTGAAATCGGTGCATGTGTGCCTATATTTTTTGAGGAGTTCCCTCAATTCCTCGAAGATCCCTCATCAGGTATGAGTTTTGATACAAATGGGACCAATCTGTTAGTATACCCTATCGAACAAAAAAAGAATTTTGAAAATCGGTCCATAAATGACGGAGTACTGAGGTAACAAACCCTAAAAAAATAAATAAAAAAATATACAACCGAATTGAGAACCTCCTCCTTTTTTTGAAGTCGGTTAAAAATTCTGAGTCACAGTACCTACTCAAATCGGGGATTTACTCATAGGTCCTAGAAATAGACTCACCCTAATAATTGTATTATGCTTATCACATGAAGTTTTATGAAGTGTGTGGCTTACAATATGGCGTCACCATAATTCACTGAAAGGCTTGAGTTTTAGAGAATAACGTGTAGAAACATATTTTACGAGTACCTACGCTAGAATAGGGAAAAATCCTACCTGTGAGTTATCTAAAGGCCTGGGCACACCACCTTTTAAACGCGTCATCGACTGGCGCGTCGAGGGCGCTGTCAATATTTTAGCAAGAGCCATTTTTCTTGTTATGCCATCTTTCGTCTAAATAAACGTATTTTTAAGGATAATGCAATTATTTCCTATGAAGGGTAAATACCCCAAAATATAGAGGACCGCAAAAACCGGTAATAAGTAGGTACTCTGCAAATATTGTATTTATTGCGAGATTTTAAAGAACTACAAGTAATATTACAGGAGAAAAAAAAATAGTCTCACGAATCGACAAGACTAATTAGTAATATTGCAGACAACAAAAAATAACAAACATAATGTTCTACATATTTTTTTACAAATGTGTTAACATAAAAAGCCAAATACCTGCCAGATTTACGAAACAAATAACCTGCTCGTAATAAAAAGATATACAATTATTTTGAAAGTGTAACATCTAGCCCGGTCTTTCTCGACTGAGAAAGAACACTTACTTATCGTAAAAAAACCAGTGTCCAATACAAAGCCACATAATTTATGGCAGTAACTTCTCTATTCCACTGAAAACTTCTCAGCAATCTCACCTTGAATTGCCCGGAGCAAGACAACCTTAACCGTGGCTGACCCAATTCGATCAAATTGATTTTCTCGAAATGGTATTGGGTTTTACGATCACGAATGCCTTCCTTAGTAGCACCCGGAATCCCGGATTACTTGGAACTTAAACTGGTAAAATGTGGGTGCACTTAAAATAAGGTATCGGTAATACTGAAGTTCGGTATATACAAAGTTTACTACTTAACATTATAAAAACTAGTGGTAGGAGGTAGGTAATTAATTCCAGAAAAAAATATTCTATGCTGCTGCAATTAGTTAGCAGTTGGTTAGCAGTAATTGGTGAGCCCCGTTTGAGTTTGAGTAGGTAATTGGTGAAATTTGGGTTGCCGGTATCTTAAAAGACAGCTACTACTACAAAGTACTGCGCACGAAGTATTTACCTATAACATGGAATGGGTCTCGTCGTAGCATGCTTGTGAAAAGTATACAAAACGATCAAAACCAAATTTCATGTATTCAAATTAGGTAAATGATCAAAACTTTAAAACCACCTAAGACAGCTCTCCGAAAAGACCACCTGTAATGCCACTATAACACAATACAAGCCTGTTCCTGTCCCACTGCAGAGCAAAGGCATACAGAGAATAAACGAGCATGGATCACCACGCTTGCTCAAGGCGAATTGGCAATCGGATGGGTCTTGATATGTTATGAATGGTCACCCACTATGATCTAATCTATACAGGGGTGGAGATTATTGACTTTAGTCTACAGTAAGGTTTGTGGGTCAACATCAACAAGTTAAGTTAGATTGGCGCCAATTATCAGATAAACCTAACATATCCTGATAAACAAACGGTACCAACGATAACAAATTCATCCTAAACTGCCGCAACACTAAAAAGTTGTACCCAACGCAAGCAAGATAGGTGCGCTTAATTTATTTAAATTGCAATGGCTTTAGCAAACTACTACCTATCGTTAAAATTATAATATATTTTTGATTTTACTAGGCCTAAACTTTACATAGCGTAGGTAAACGTCACAGGCGTCACAGGCAAAATGTGGATGTACTGGTATGTACATACACACTGTGCCGTGCTGTATACTCCTCTGCCTAACCACTTGGAGGATACAGGCGGGATAATGTTTTATATTGAAAACTTCAAGCGCACTAATAATGTACAGACTAGAGGCGGACTTAATGCCATGCATAGGCATTTTCTACCAGACAACCTTTAGGTGATGCAGAGAAAAGCACACGCACCGTAACCTGCAAATTTACTAACGTTTAATGTTACAATGAAACGATCTAAACGATAGCACGCCAACCTTTTATCTTTTTAAAAATAAGCGATTCAGATCTCATCTTTCAACAGCATCATTTAACTAGAGAGCACTTGGGAGGGCGAAAAGCGTCCGTAACTTAATTCCGACGCCATTTATGAGGGCTGCCCCCTCTCACCTCTGTGGCGCCGAGTTTATAAGGTTTCCTAGCAACAGATCCAAGGTTAATTGAGGAAACCGTTTTTTAAAAATATACCATACATGAAAGGAGCGTAAAGTGGTAGGGCGAGTGTCGAAGTGGCGATGGATGGGCTTTTGGGGGACTGTCTGACTGACTAATTCGCACTGGTCGACTTGCTTACCAATGGTTTTTTTTTATTGTTATAACAGTTAACTGCTTATTGGTTTCACTTCGATGGTCCTAGATTATCATTTTAAATTTAGAGTCACAGCCTTATGAATATAAGCCAGCATTGCACATGTAAGCGGGTACGCCTTTTATACTTGGTGGCTGTTATTTTTCAGTTTTGTAGTTGTTTTGCTTGAGTTTAGATTTCAATGTTAATATGAATTTTCACCTGACAATCATTCTGAAATGTAATGTTTTACAATGTGTATAAACATAAGTGCTATTTATTGAGCATTTCATTGTATAGATTCTTTGTATACCTAGTTCTTCAAACGAATCAGACAGATGTGTTGCTGGGGAGTTTGTTCCGCCACTTCTTCTTTCCAGCAAAAACACTAGGAAGTGGCGAAGGGTGGGCCGTTTTTGGGGGACTGTCTTTATGTATTTTTTTGACGTTCAAAAAGTGCTGATTCTCAGCCTAGTTTGAATAAAGACTTTTGATTTTGATTATGCAGCATAAACTACTTTTAATTTTGTAAGAATTTCAGCCTTTTATTTTTCAACTCTATTTTTCTCATCGGGAAACCTGCAAGCCGGATCCACCACTGTGGGCACTGTGGGCATGCCCGCAACCCCAACTGATGTCAGATAGAACAAATGTTCCTGCTCATCACTCAAACAGTTGTCTTGAGTAGGAATCGAACCCTCAAGCTCATACTCATAGCAGTCAGGGTCACTAACCACTAGATCAACAGGCCAGGCAAAGTAAATATAACACAGGTAATTGGAAAAAGTAGGTAATTTGTGTATGGGTTACCAATTGAGTAAAATTATAACCTCATCTTATTAATTGGTTGGAGGTAATTATTTACCTACTAGAGACACGCAGCTGACGCAGCGTAGTCGTTCAGTTTAATAATAAGTATTTTGTATCTTACAAAATCAAATCAATGCATTTCAGGATTTTTTGAGGCCTTTATCCGCGTCTGGAAACCTGTAGCCCTAGCATGGACTCTTAAAAAAAGTACCTATAACGTTAATTTAAACAATTCATTATCTAATAATAATAATATTTAAGCACAATCAAAATCTATCTATCATCTAATCTTAAAATTTTAATACTCGCATTAGATGCTAGACATACAGGTATTGTATTCAAGTATTCACTAAAGTTTATCGGAGAAACAGGGTTTCCTTTAGTAATAAATTGTGCTCCCGTTATAACGAGGTGCTATAATTGCGGTGTGACTAATATTATAAGTAAATAGGTGTAGATAGGTTACCTAAACAACATTCAATATTCAAAAACGGCACACTAACGCACGCACGCGTCCTTTACGGCGCGACGCGACACTGAGGTAGTGTGGCTAGTTAGCCACATTTTAACGTCTCGCTTTCTGAGCACTTATAACCTAACCTTTGACTGGCCTGTTGGTCTAGTAGTTAGTGACCCTGACTGCTAAGCCGGAGGTCGTGGGTTCGATTGCCACCCAGTACAAATGTTTGTGTGTTGAGCACGATCATTTGTTCTGTGTCTGGGTGTAATTTATCTATAACATGTATGTATTTAGAAATATATAAGTATGTTTATCAGCTGTTTAGTACCCATAACACAAGCTCTCAAGCTTAACTTGGGACTAAATGGCGTTGTGTGAAAAGTTGTGGAATATTTATTTATTTATTTATTATAACCTATATACACTTTTTTACTTAGAATATCATTGATGTGACTCATCATCATCTGCCTAGCCTTTTCCCAACTATGTTGGGGTCGGCTTCCAGTTTAACCGGATGCAGCTGAATACCAGTGTTTTACATGGAGCGACTGCCTGTCTGACCTCCACAACCCAGTAACTGGGTAACATGATACCCCTTGGTTAAACTGGTTGTCAGACTTTCGGGCTTCTGACTACAAGTAACGACTGTCAAAGATCTACAAATGACAGCCGGGACCAACGGCTTAACGTGCTTTCCGAGGCACGGAGGAGTCTTGGTATGTAATAAATGGTCACCCATCCACGGACCGACCTCGTCAAGCGTAGCTTAACCTTCGATCGACCCGAAATATCATTGATGTGACTACTGCCTATTAATCATATTTTACAGCATACATTTGTTTGCGGAACCGGCTTGGAACGGAACCCAACAATAAACTAAGTTACGTTTATACCGGGAACTTTATGCCTTCCTTGATATGAAATGTCCTTGGAAAATATACAAGAGATACCGCGGAGTTTATTAGATTTGGCTTTCACTTAATGTACAGACGCCAGCACGTCAAGATACCCCAATGTGTCAAATTTCTTTGATCGTTTTTCAACTTTAACGTCGTTTCGTTCGATCGTTTTTCAAACAGAATAAGGCCATATTCAATTGGGAAAATTTGACACATTGGGGTAACTTGATGTGCTGGCGTCTGTACTTTTATGTTTTCCTCATATCTTAGGAAGGAAGTAATAGCAGCCGTACGGACCGATTGAAGGTTAAGCTACGCTTATTGTTTGCTTGGGCTTGCTTACCGTGGATAGGTGATCATCCATCGCTACCCCATCACGTTTCGGGCGCATTGCTTTGACAGTCATTCGTAGGTAGTCAGAAATGAAAAAGTTTGTCAACCAACCTCACTAAGAGTTTACCCGATAAATCTAAAGTAATATTATAAATAGGAAAGATATTATTGTTTGCATTCAATAGACTCCAAAACTACGTTAACTCTGAAGCTACACTATCCCCGGGTGGTATAGGTTACTTTTTATCCCTGTATTTCTACGGGAACGGAGAATACGCGGGTGAGACCGCGTGACGTCTGCTAGTCCAGTATAAACATACAAACTGGCGAACATCGTCCACTTTTTTTGCAGTTTAATCGGGTTAAAAGTACCTACATTGTTCGTAATCCAAAACCATCCATAAATAACTTTGATTTTTATTTACGTACAAATGATACAGGAATGCAGACTTAAGCATCGGAAAGCTACATCATATTTCATATTGTAATATAACAAATACCTACATCTTATAGGTATATTCATATAGCATACACGTTCCGGAATGTGAAGTGGAACTATATATGTATGTATTTGTAATGCTTTGGTATATAAATATGCAATGATTAGCAATTTCACGTTAATTAAAAAAAAATGCATTCATTATATTCACGTGTTTGTTTAAAAATACTGTTTAATTGGTTACTTTATTCTGGATCAAGTACGAGATTTTCAATAAAAGCTTCGGTTTTCGGTTATCCGTTGTGAAAACTAGAAAATAGGTCAAATGGTCGATATCTACAAAATATCCACCAAAGCTTTAACTTTCCAAACTAAGTACAATATAAATAACTTATCTATATAAACAATATCAGCATGATAATAGGTCATAACGTCACGCCTATAATCCCCGAAGGGCTAGGCAGAGGTATACCTGTATAGTACACCCACATTTCGCCAGTTATGTTTAAGTCCCATGTAAAAAAATTAATGATACCGGGCTGGTATCCGCAACTCCACGTCAAAGCGCGTATTTTGCGTATTTTGCGTATGCGTCTAACACGCGGGCCCAGTGCGAATTGGTAGATTTCACATGTCTTCGAATTTTTGGTTCTGGTTTCCTCACGATGTTTTCCTTCACCGTTTGTTGAAATAAATTACACAAAGTAATGCGCCTGCCTGGGTTCGAACCCATAACTTACTGTTCGTAAGTCGGGGCCGTCACGACTGGGCCACCACTGCTCTCTCTCTCTCTCCCTGCTCTCTCCACCCATGTAATAGGAAGCGAACCTATTGCCATAAATCGAGCACGAATCAGAATTCTGGTCTGCTACTGAGAATTTTTAAATAAAAAGACCCAATAACATTTGCCCGACTCGGGAATTGAACCAAGAACCTCATGCTCAGGTATAGCGCTTGCGACAACTATACCAACAAGGTTGGCTAGAGCAATACAGTTTTCATCATCAGCCTTCAGCAGTCCTCTGCTAGACATAGGTATCCCCTAATAAGCGCCACAGCGCCATGTCTTCAGTTTGTCGCATGTGCCCGCTGTCTTTCGCAGGTCGTCATCCCACCTACCTAGCTGGAGGGCGTCCTAAACTTCGTTTGCCAAGACGCAATATTTACTCAGAACACGTTATCTTGTCGGTCTCTTCGAAGACAGCAATCTGTACGCTATTCACGCAAAGCACGTCACCATCACGCCTAAGGAAATCCAGGTGGCGCGCAGGATAAGAGGCGAACGCGCTGCTGCTGCATACGTCAGTCACACAAAAACCCTTTTCAGGGCGACATAATTATGTATCATATTATTAAATGTTTCTTTACATCAGACGTCATACAAAACGTTACCCTATCCTGCCCACCAAATCTGCATAATCACTCAGATTCAAGTCAATACACTCGTACCAAAAACATGCCAATCTATAAAAGTAAGTAGTACTCTTTAAGTATGAGATACAAACGAACGTTAAATTATTAGGTACCTCCTATTACTACTATTTAAAATACTATTACCTACTTTAGTATTGTAAGCACGATAGAGACACGCAGCACAGTAGATCACTCTAAAATATGTAATAAGTATCTTTCATAATCAATGCATTTCAGTAAGGTAGTTAGGTTAGGTAGTTAGGTTCGCTATGGGATAGGTATGATGAGTTAGGTTAGGTTATATATATCGTCATTCAAATTATATCTAACACTCAGATAAGAGCACATTAGATACTCGCTAAACCCTCGGTCCGTCGCGCGGGGTCTTTCAAAGCCCAGGTTTTAGATAATTGCAAAATATTTACACTTAGACGGTGTTCACAGATTTATAACTTTACTTTTCTTTTCAAAAGAGGTTTATGTGAAATAAACTTTACTTATCGAACGAAATCGTAGAACGCACAAGGGAACTTGTAAATTAGCGCTGAATGCATAATTAATTATAAATTATATATTAATTATAGTAGTTAGTTATTATATTAATTATTATTATTTCATATTTTTTATTTTATTAATTTGTACAAATAAGTAACTACATTTTTTTATTTACATTTTATATCATAAGTAAGTACCTCTACTATAAAAAGATAGTAACAATGTGGTTTGGTTATCCTGCCGCATCCAGCATCTCACGACAAAAACACAAGGACGACTAAAACACAAGGACGTTCTACATTTAAAAACTAAACTTTTAAACTACTAAATTTTTGCGGATTGGTGCCCGTGCTGAAACAGTTCTTAACACTAACGTATGTTTAATATAGGCACATTTAAATCAGCAGCAAGTAAGTCTTACAATCGCTACTATATCACCAAATGAACTAAATCTAAAAAATAGGCAGCGTTTAATTTTTAATGCAGAAGAGTTAGGGTTTTTTTTATTTTTTGGCAATCAGTAGCCTTAAAATACTAAATTAAACACCATCATTTAATTTTTAAAATTTTAAAAATTTGGTGGAGGAGCTTTGTACATACATAGTGGTTGCGGGCTTTGCGGTAAATTATAAAGCATTGCGTGTTGCACATCACTGTGGTTCTGCGTACCGCGATAGTTTCTTAACACGCGGTCGGGCCAGCTTTACGTCGCTTACGCACATGGCAGATGGCCGTCACCATAATTTTGTAACGGCTCGGTCGGTGAATGGTTATGAGAAATACAGTTGCAAAGGGTCGCGTGGGCACCGCATGGCTTGGTGGGCCAGGTAGAGGCACGTGTTCGCACCGGGGTGCCCGGGCTTCTGACGCCCCCAGCACCTTATACATTGACTGACGTCCCTATATCTACTATTAATAAAGTTTAGTTCCTAGAAGCGCGATTCATGGAATAACGTCTTTGTTTGTATTATTTTTGAGGTAAATTTGAAACTTTTAGATTTGCGTAATGCCAATGTTTTGGTGAATTTGACATTTTAGAAATTATAGTTAGGTAATTCATGGCATGTTTATGTTTCCTTTCTGCTATTTACGTGAGTGTTTGTTTATGAGATCGCGACTGCTGGCGGTGGCCAGGTTGGGGACTGGGCGCCTGCCGCCGGTGAGGCTGTAGCCTGGGCCGCGCGGCCGGTGTGTGTGCCGGTGCGAGCGGCGCGCGCCGCTGACAGCGCATGCCCGCGCCGCCGCCGCCGGCCGCCACATGCACGCTGCAGTCGCGGCCACGCGCGCCGCAAACCACACGCACCTATGCATAATAATTAATTACAATAAAAACAATACATTCATCTAATAGAACTACGACATCTACCCGAAAGTTTTCAAACAACATACGTCTAGACTGTTTAAATAATTCATTTAATAAAGTGCATAATAACATTAGCTGTAAAAATGTGCAAAAATGTTGCTATGGTGCCCATGAAGAAGAGCGTGGACTCAGGTGAGTTTGATAAGAGTTTTAGTTTAGATTTTTCACATCGTTATCGCTCACATACTCTTAGTAATAATTAAATGCATGGGATTATTTTTGTTTTATCCGTTTGTGATAACGGAATATACAGTCTTAGTTATTACCCTTTAATTATCGCGTGTGTTCGCTCTGCGTAGTAAACTTAAATGCAATAATAATATATACTTTCTTTTAAGTTGTTAGTATTTGTTGTTTTTCTCTTATAACAAGCTTGTTCTTGTGACGATGACGAAAATTAGGAATGTGTTATTCCATTTAAAAGTTTTCGCGTCATTCACGTCTTATTTCGGGTAAAATGTAAGCATTAAGTATTGAATATTATTTTAATTATTATTTTTAAGTTGCTCTCGATTCAACTATTCTGTCCTCCGTGTTCATACGCAGTTATTATTAATTTAAAATTCCATCATTATAGGTCAACGGATAGTTTCGCGGGCTGGCCAATTGTCTTAAATTAGGAACCCATTTGTTCGTATTAAGTGTCATGTGCGACTATTAATCGTCACGTCGATAGTTGAGAGGCGACGGCATTGATCCGCCGTGGTTGTCGATGACAGAGAAGAGCGGCACGGAACAAGCACTTATCGGTCGAATTAATTCTGATGGAGATCGTGTGAGGACGGTGTTATTACTTATATCTCGGCTGTCCCGGTCGTCACACGCCGGCTCCGCGCTCCGCAGTGCTAGCCTGTACATGCGCTCGGCCACACATATCAATACACAGTTCCTTTTTAAAAACATCGCGATACACGAATCGTACACATTCTTCAACGTTCAAAAACAACGTAACGCGAACTTCTTGTAAACGTTTATAAAAGTGTAGTATTTTGACACGCCGACGTCGCTGTAACTGATTACTGAGACTCGAATCCCGTAACGTTTCCAGAAACATGAAGTTGCCGAAATTGGATCTATGTGAGTCTAAATTACGACTTGTATTACACTAGAATTGTGGATACTTTTCTGTAAACACAGAGTGATAATATTGCATGAGTACTGTAAACTTGTTAAAGTTATATATTAACCTTACCATCGGTGAATTCACGATAACCTTAGCCAAGATATTTCCATTTTGTTACCGTTTAGTACACTACCAATCGGGTATGCATAAGTCATGGCAAGTGAATCCCATTATTAAAATTAAGGGTAGAAAAATTTAAGTAACAAGTATGAAGGTATCCAGACACATTATTCTTGTGTTTTGGACATGCAAAAGCATGATACCCAGTGAATCGCAGTGGGTACGAGATACTGCAAGGTATTATAGTTTAATTCTATGTTGTTAACTGGATGGATACGAGATACTTTTTCTTCGTAACAGTCATTTCCCTTCCGTTTTGCTAGCTGGCAACCTTTTTATGGTATTGAGCGTGCCGAGTACAATATATTTAGTTTAATTTATTATATGATTTATTTTTCACATCCACTATGTATGATATTATGGGAACATACACTGACACGTTATCAGAATGTTGAAATGTTGTGTAGTCTGTTCTGCTGTACCTAAACACCAGTACAAGTCTAAAATTACACTATTTAAAACAAATCACAGAGTTCGAGACCCTCACTGTATCGTAACTAAATACATGATTTAATTATTCTACTGTAATTTAGACATACTATTCAATGTGTATTGTATAAACACATCCATTACACTTTTTAATATTTGAATCTAAGAAAAGGGTGTGTGTAACATAGTGGACATCGTAGTGGTCGTACATGCATTGCAGTAGCAGGGTCCAAGCTACTGGTGTTAAAGATCGCAGAGATAGGAACCTCCTCACAATGCGAGTCATAAGGCGGAGTAAGTATCTACTGCCTTTTTTTATCAAGCCTTTAATCCAACAACGTAACTACGGCCTCCTCAATTGGTCTTCTAAGATTTCAGCCACCAGGCCATTGACCATTAGGTACCAAGACCGGCACAGTGATAGCCGAATCCATATTCCTTAAGTCGACAACCTGTGTGTTGATTCGAGATATTATTTGATCTGGGTTTACGGCGCGCTCATCAGTCTATCACCACTATATCAAGCTTAATGGCAATAATAATCCTGTTAGTGATAGACTAATTCCAGCGAAATATGACATAGTAACTTTTGAGAAAACGGGAAATACTTGTCTTAGGGACGATACTTAAAAATCCACTATTCATTATGTGGAATACTTTCGCTCCACATATTATGAGCACCAAATTCATATGTTACCATGAGTCTGTGTTAAATTGACTGGCGACAATTGCTTTAAATACCAATGGCAATATATGATTTTAGATAAGTTTAATATTTAAACAGACCAAACACATACAAAACACTAATCCGTGATCCTATCCCCAATCAAAAGAAGTGAAGAGCGGGCGTTTTGGGGGACTATCTTAGATAAATCTTTTCGTTCAAAAAATGCTGATCTTTAGTCTAATTTGAATGTATGACTTTTGATATTGATTTTGATTTCATAATCCCCAGTCCCAGTATTCCTTACACTGTGGGACCAATGCATTTCAACATCCCAGAAACAACAATCGGTCCACTTCTATCATAGAGAAAGTACTGGCTGACCTTATACTTACGGAGGACGTAAACAAACATAAACTGTTGACTAACTGGGTTTTTTGGACTCGTTTTACTGATGCAACCAAACACCTGCCAACATTAACACCACTAAGCGAAAACCAGAATAAAGAAATACCGAAAATGTTACTTCTGCACATAATTTTTTATAAATAATATTTCAAACAACAAGGGACATTATCTTATATTATGAGCGTGTACCACCCCTTTCGCGATATTAGGCTCAAAAAGTATGACTTTCAAACCCATTTATTTATATAAATTACTTATTGTACAGACGCCAGCACATCAAGTTACCCCAATGTGTCAAATTTCTTTGATCGTTTTTCAATTTTATGTCAAACTGAATAAGGTTCCTATTAAATTGGGAAATTTTGACACATTGGGGTAACTAGATGTGCTGGCCTCTGTACAAATATGTTATTGACTAATAACAATAGAAAATATTGCCGTCTAAATAGATACCTAGATATAATTTATTTCAGATTAATGTAGGTACTGTTTATAAACTACATTCAGATATGTAAACAGTTGTTTGCCTAATTTTGAGCTCAGAGTCAATTTCGAAGCTTGAAAACGTCTAAAATACTAACAGAATCAAAAACCAAAAAATATCAGGCAATAGTTAAGATCCTTAACTAATGAGTTATCGTTCGAGAATTGTTGATTTAGTTTATAATAACTAAGAAAATTAAAATAAATACTAAGTCAAATTATTAAGAAATTACGAAGTGTTAGCTTCACATGCCGTCGAGAAATATCTCTAAAGTATGCCGGTTTCTTCACAATGATTTCCTTCACCGTTTTTAAAGTAAGGCATCATTTACAATACGCACATAAATTCAAAAAGTTAGAGGTGCGTTTCTTGGGTTCAAACTTGAGAGCTGTGACTTGGCAGTCCGTCGATCACACCACTAAACTATCACAGTTTTTTTTAAAACTATTTTTAAACTATTTAAAACATGTAAAACAATCACAACGGTTAATAATTTGAATTGGTGTCCGACACAAATTGGAACGTTCAACAAACACACGGATTGGAAGTCATATTTACCTGCTACGAATTCTGCGAATGAGTTTCTTGACGCCATATTTTAGAGTTAGTTTTTAAATTTTATTTTCATATCTAGTGTATAAAGTTAAGTTAAACAAATGTTTCTACGAATTCTTAGTTTTCATTTTCTTAGCAATAATATATGTAATTACACAGCCACCACGGGTAACAGCCCCAAAGTTCCAATACATTAATTTGCCTACAGTGTAGTGTGAATCTACTAGGTCCTAAATCAGATAAATTACAGTAACAAACACGTTAGTCTATTCATAACATTTCAAATCACTGCTCGAAAATTAGCAACCAATGTCACGCACTATTCGAATTTACAAAAAATAATTAAACCATTCATGACCATCACTGACTACGTCATATTCTTTTTTTGCTTTCGTATCAAGTACTTGATTTGTTTATCATTTCCTGTACTTGACTCTTTCAGTGTTTATTTCCTGTAAGGGTTAGGAAAAACTGAAACAAACGTGATATCGTTTTGTTGTAAACCGCAACATTCTGGTTAAAACGTTATGCTAATATTCATAACGAATGGTGCAAGGTTAACTAAGCCGTCATAAACATCCGTGTCCAAAAACTTCGGAGACAAGAGTACAATGCTGTAGCCTGTACCGCATCACACCACCTGACAATGTATCTCAAACGTTCTTTGTTAGGAACTGTATAGTCTTAGAATTTTGTAACTACAAACAATGAAATAGAAATATTATAGGATAAGTATGGTAGTACTACAGACGCCAGCACATCAACCTCCCCAAACTGACAAATTTTCCCAATTGAACATGAACCTTATTATGTTAAGAATAAAGTTGAAAACCTATCAAAGAAATTTGACACATTGGGGTAGGTTGATGTGCTGGCGTCTGTACATCATTTTAGCAACCTCTCTCATTACTGCTGCATGATGTGTTTGTTGTGTCAAGCAGATGATACCTAACCATTAACCTGCTAAGAAAACTTTTAATTAATTAAGGGAAACTTCGTACAGTCCAGCTATTTTCTATGCAATACTATCCGCTTAAATTGACAGCCTGTAGGTACCCTGTTGCTTTTGTCAAAAAAAAACACCATAAAGAATTAAGTATAAATGTAGGCCATTACAGTATCATTCTGTAGTGGTAATGTCGACATGTGTTTTGTCAACCAAACTTTCTATCTTTTGCAAAAAGTAAATTGGTACAAATAAAATCATATCTAAGTCCTAGACGTTGAATCAGACCAATCCTTCTCTAGACGTATGTAGACACTGATCGTAAAGCTAATCCCAGAAATCCAGAAAAAGATTTTTTTATAATAGATTATACATTTTTTTTTTGCGTTGAATACAATGACGAAAAAAAGAAGTTATTGTCAAGTTTAGCTAATTAATACCTAATAAATATATGTAGTTAACAATGAGAGTTGAAATCCCAAATATATAACAATACACTTCTCCTTTATGAGTCATAAAGCTTTGAAAACTGTACTAGGTATATTGTAAACCCCTGTCTACCGCGGGGTTAAATTGTGATTAAAGTCTCATGTGACAATGTAACCCCGGACTACAAACTGTAGCAAAACTTTGTGGTAGGATTTTGTTCAGCAGTTAATTATCTAAATGTGATTTTCGTACTGCGTTTGTATACCAAAGGCTAGTGAACTAAATTGTAGTATTTAGTCCCTCGTCTACATTACTAGAAAATATTCGACACATACTTTTTCATTTTTCGCGTAATTAAAAAATAACGGTGATAAATCGAGTCAAAATGTTGCATGACGTCACTATGCTGTACAGTTTATACTGCATAATGACGTCATAAGCTCCCTCTCTTCAACTTTAATGCGTTTAATCTAAGGAGTTTCCCATCAATTTGAAAAAGCAAAAGAATATGTATAGGTATTATTTTTAATAATTTAACTGATATTTTGATAAATGAATATCAAAATATAATTAATTAGTCCATTATATTTTGATATTCTTACATCGTCAATATGCCTATTGAAATGAGACATAGGTATTATGTGTATGGAGCAATGCACTTTACTTGAGTATTAGGCTCTTTTCAGAGTATGCTATAATACAATAGCATATAGCGAAGTTTTAAGAGTACATAGCAGACAACATCGCACACCGTACAATATTATGGACACGGCTCACCATACGCTATAAAATTCAGCGTGTGCTCAGTTTATGCTGTGCTATATCGTGCGCCACCCCCTTCCTCTTCCTTCTCCCCCGGTAATTGTTAGTAAACTGAGCTGACCATATACTTTAAATGCTTACGATTATATCGCGTAATGTGAATGCCATGCTATATAGTATACTCGCTGCATGAGATCCTTTTTTGCTATACTATCTATCACAATAGTATAGCGTAGTTTAAAAAGAGCTTTACCCATTCACAGTGGGCGTGCTTTTACTACGATTTTTTCCTTGATTTGTCTTAAGAAGAACAAAATAAATTGTGAACCTTTCAAATCTCAGTAAAAGGCAAGTTTGAAAAGTGCGCAAAGTCCCGGTGCTCAGCTCTTTGCGCTAACCCAATAACCAAGAGATTGCGCGAACCTCTCAACAAAGTTTGTTCGCGCGTCGAAACGCTCTGGCGCTTCCTGATGACAATCCATCCACTCTTGCAATCCGGAATCGAATGAAATAGAAATGAAAATGGCCTTTTCCAAGTACGTCTATACTTAACTTGTAAAACACCACACCGAAACACTAGTAAAATATACAGATATGTCTCTACTGTTACTTAGAAAATAACTTTTTCACCGATGTCAATAAAATTGGAAACCACACGGTAGGCACACCCTCTCAAACAAAAGTAGAATTTTACGAATCGATCTATAAAATGATGGAGTTGTGAGGTAATAATTATATTATAGGTACCACAGAAGAAAAAAATTATAAAAAACTTACAAACGAATTGAGAATCTCCTTATTTTTTGTAAGTCGGTTAAAAAATAATTAAAGAATATCGACATGAAAAAGAACAAAATCTTTATTTATAGAAATCACCCATAAAACAAGTAATTTTGTATCAATCTAAGATTGGACCCAAGTAATAAATGAGTCTGACTCTCGGTTTCTGAAAGCTTTTCAATTTGTTCTGTCGGCAAATCCATGACTATGATTGATTGGGTTGATTTACTTATCTGAAATATCAACGGCTGGGGATCCTGATAAAATAAGAGTAATATTTTTCATAGTCTGAGAGAATCATGCATTTATTGTGTAAAATCGTCGACCTTACAACCACTGCATTTATTAATACAAGAGAGAAATGTTGTGCGTCGGTGTCCAAGACAGATTTTAAATAAAAGAAGGAACTATCATTATCATTTTCTGATAATTGTTTAATTGTGGATGGATAGATCGACACGGTCCTCACTTATTAAATATGTAAAATAATAACTTAGCCTTTTGGCCGTCAACTGTCTCTTAAGATACAGGTATACCCTAGTTTAAGAGACAGGGAGACGTATATTGTCAACAGATGTACCATGTACTTCATTTTGTTCTAGCATATAATATAGTTCATAAACTTGTAAAACTATCTTGCTGTAACTAGTTTAAGTTCTTTTTCGCACCATCTGTACCTTCTTGATCAATAAACAATTATTATTATTATTATTATTACTTATTTACTGTCCAATGAAAAATCGGTTTTGAAATTATGTTTTTTTATTGCTTTTTTAGTCAAGTAAAAATAACATAAGAAAACAATGTAAATGGCTCATAATAAAGATTATATTCAACATAATTTAAACAGGGTGGTTAAAATTATGTTAAATAGAATCTTACTGTGTAAGTCAGTCTTACATCATCATAGCCGCTATTTACTAAGCCTTTGTCCAACTAGGTATGGACAGCAATGAAAGGCGAGTTTTTCGGAGGACTGTCTGATATAATTTTATAGTTCACAAAGTGCTGATCCTCAGCTTAATGTTAGGGTCGACTTCAAGTCTAACAGCATGCAGCTGAATACTGGTATTTTACATAATAAAACGACAGCCTATCTGACTATAATAACACAGTGCGTGTAGGTATAACACGATATCGCTTGGTAAGGACCAACGCCCACTGGCGGCACAGCACGGCAAAGGATTTTTAATACAAACGATTTCGAATCATATTTAAAATTGTTAAGACTCACATTTCATTGATACGCTACAGCCTGCTTCGGCATCCTTCGGGACGGTCTGGCCTGCCTTGGGATCCCGAAATGTAGACGCTAAGCCTGATAAAATAAGATCTCAAATCATTTGCGCTTACTAAAATCCCCTGCCATGCCATGCCGCCAATGTGCGCCGGGCCTAAGACTTTCGGTTATGTGGTTAGTCTTTCAAATGGTTTTCTTTGGAGCTCTAAATTTTCATTAGAAACATAAACATAAAATCACGCCTGTATTTCTTAAATCGAAGAGTTAGGTTATAGTACAGACGGCAGCACATCAAGTTACCCCAATGTGTCAAATTTCTTTGAACGTTTTTCAACTTTACGTCAAACAGAATAAGGTTCATATTCAATTGGGAAAATTCGACACATTGGGGTATTTTAATATGCTGGCGTCTGTACTTCCACCCATATTTCACCAGTTATGTTTAAGTCCCACGTAATAAGTGGCAGCCATCAACCAAAGGCACTAAGAAATTTGAAATAGAAAAACACTACAACACTTTGCCCGATCTGGAAATCGAACCCAGGTCCCCATACTTACCAGAAACAATTTGTATTATTTTATTACCAAATAAACCTTTTACTATAAAAAAAAACATTTAATACATTGGAGACAACAGTTAGGAACAGTGCCATGGATCACTTCAATATATCACATTTTAAGTGTGAATAGTTACTTTTACGACATCGTAAAACGAATAGTGTACGTAAAACGTAAAGGCCTTCCGATAAGTTGCTAGTTGTACATACAACTACAATATGTATTTTACTATACGATTTGTATAAGATACCTTCTTGAGATGGCAATATCTCTCGCTTTTTTCCCGTGTCGATAGTTAGAAAATACCCGGTTACCCTTGAAAAGTTAAGCATATGTGTACTTGTAGTCCACCCACACTTTGCCAGTTAGGTTTTACTCCCATGTAAATAAGGGGCGAGCCTATTGCCATCAAGAGGGACCCAATTCCGGGCTCTGAGCTGCTACTGAGAAAACCCAGATGGAAAAATTTAATAACACTCTGACTGACCCGAAATTCTATCCCGTTACCTCATACTCACTGTACTAACGAGGCAGCATAATACATAATATAGGTACTTAAATACGCACTGCATACAACGAACTCTGAAGCCCAAATACATAATATCCTCATTGTAAACTATTTTATCATCTATATCTTTACTGCATACAAATATTATGAAGATGAAAGATTTGTTTGTTTGTCAGAAAGGATTTAACTCAAAAACTACAGAATTTATTTTAATAATTCCTCTAGTTAGTAAACCTATGATAGTAAGCTATGATATCACCGAGTAACATAGGCTATTCTTTATTTTTAAAACTCCCTGGTAGGGAGTTGAAGGAATGTCAAAGTTTAAAGGGAAAACTGCGAAATTAAGCGGGCGATGTGGCGAGAGAAGTGCGTCTTTTATAAAGACTGATTTAAGATATAGACTGACGAAAGGCTTTATTTAAACCGATCATGAGTCGATATTTCAGTAGAATTTAGACAAAACATTCGATCTCTTGTTATGTACCTTGTCTCCTGGACGTTTAGAGACTTTAGACAGTCGTTTTACGATATCGAACCAATTGTCCAATTGATATAATGATCAATAGATAAATCAGCAATGACTAAGTACATTTTTCAATCGAAAACTTGCCCAGCAACGAGCTACAATTGAATTAAGATCAATATTTCAGAAGTGCCATTCTGCAAAAAAACCTCTGCGTTTAGCTTTCGATAATACAGAAAAAGGCATTTTTTGTTCCGTTATTATTATCTAACAGTGCGCACATAAAATACATAATAATATATGAATAATATCATTTTTCTGTCAGTCAGGTTTGACTTGAAGTTTTTTTGTTCTGGGAAGTTCTCTAGACTATTGCATGCACCTAATTAATATTTGCGTACAGATATAGGTAACAATCTAGTATACTAATTGAAATAGGTTAAATATGTTTTTTTATTAGTTTACTAGGAACGTGAGTTGCACATTACTGGTAGTCTAGTTAACCCCTTAAACTAAGCTAGATATGCTTGTGTCTGGAGTGGGTTCAAGTCAACAGTGCAATGGAGCTCAGGACCTCACGATCGCCAGTCTTAACCATCGTGCTATTGCCGCTTAAAAATAGGTTTGAGCTACACGATGACTGAAGCATTGAAATGACCACTGAGTTTCTGTCGGCAATTTATTCTCAGGGATCATTAATTTTTAAACTTTCGCCGCCATTTAGTTTTAGAAAACAAATCGACATGTAAAAGTATCTACAAAGATCCACTTACTTATAGATATAAATATCATTTCATTTCATCATTTCAATTGAAGTTTGACAAAGAATTTGTAGAAAAAGAAGAGAGATTGTTACAAAATCTGGCACGGGGTCCAGGGCGTAGTCTCCTTCTCATATATGGTATCAACTGCGACAAACAGGTTAAAAATAACATTATAATTTTAATAAAATAGGCTCTCTGAAATGTAAAAGTGTATTGCAGGTAGGTACACCTCTTCCTAACCGTTTAGGGATGCAGGTGTGATGTTATATTATTGTACAAACTCAACAGGTAGATCAGTTCTATTCAGACGGCAATCTACATTCAGTCATCATGTTATACCACTATGAATTTTGGTATGTATCTAATTGAAATAAAGAAAAGACATTTATTTGGGACAAGCACAGAATATATAACAAAAATAAAATATTATCTAACATATTATGTCAAAACAGGAAAAATAACTGTGCGAGGCCGAAAATGAAAGCAAGCCACAAAGCACACACAATCAATGAAACAAAAAACAAAATCACCAAAAAAATACGTCATTAATTGTATCATAATGCAACTGTAATGTATAATTTAGATTTAGAACATCCTTAAAATTAAATAATAATGTAAGCACCTGTAAACTTAGTGCCTATTTATTGGACAATAACCCGTCGTACCGAATAGTTTGACATGCTTTTGTTACCATTATTAAATTATGCATATTGTTTGCAGTGTAGTACCTATATTCTGGCGCGTACGTTTGGTCTTCAATGAATATAGCAACTAGTCTATCTCTAACCTGGGTATGTGGTGGGTGGTGTGCTATGGGAACATCTCTGCCAAATCTTTTGGTAAATAATCGTGAAGTTTATGACGTTAGTCTGACCATAGGCATCCAGTAGGTAGTAAGTAACGACCATACGGTCGATGGTAGTAAGTAATTGATTTACAAAAGTCCCGCGGTAAACACTCCATACCAGGAATTACGCTTCATACGTAAGTACTTTAAGCTACTACACCTAAACACGCTGATACAATTTAATATAAGCTACATTGTAACAATAACAACCGTTATCTAACGGTATTGACAATGCTGCATTTTGAATTTACCGTTAAAGTTATATTTTATTGGATCTGTCAAAAAAGTCAATAAGAGTTTCTTACCTTAAAAATGTAAATCTCGATTTACATTTTTAAGGTGTAAATCAGAATAAAATTGTAAATTACATTCACAGACTCTAAAATCGTTCTTTAAATTAAGCCATAATTCGTATAAGGTGGTCACTTGGGCAATCCTCATTCTCCAAAAAATTCGCTAAGATAATAATTCCCAGAAACCAAACGAACTTTTTCCTCAAACCTTTTCCCTCTTCTAACTATTTGTTCTCCCAAAAATGTCCTTGTACCTACTTACTAATCAGAAAAGTTTTTTGCTTGAATCACGTCCCCAATTTCCTTCCTCGACAAGTCGTCCAAATTCGACCAGTCGTTGCCAACGACAACATTTCGGGGTAATTGAACTATTTGAAAATTCTTTACCCTCAAATGAGTGTGACCTCAATATCGATTTTTCTTTTAATATGTAAAGTGAGCATTGACCTTACGAAAACCATTAATCCACTTGGACCATACATTGTTTGATTTTGTAGTGATAAGGAGTGAGTCTCTTATTATGTTTATAATAACGACTTGCGAGGTGAAATATTTTTCTACAAAAATCTAATCAATCTCTCGCGAAATTTGACCACATATATTCAATTCCTTGGTTCAAAAAGGGTGTCAAGGCAAAATTTGATATTTGAGTTCGATTCCTATGACTTTTACGCCTAGCAGAAACGCTTTATGTAAATATAACGCAAATTTAAATTATGTAAATAAAATTGATGAAAATACTCGTTTTATACATAATACATTTATCCTCTGTGAGAGATCCATCTGCTTAACTTGTCAATTGAAACCAAAACGCGTTATTATGAAAGTATTATTTATTTTAATTTTGTTCGAATTTACTTTCTTCTACTTTCGGTCATACGATTCACGGTCGGACAACTTCCCGTTAGCAAGCTATCACATAACCGAATGACGTTAATCTAAAAAGGTGACGTGTTACACATTATTGGTTATGCACGGGTGAATAAATATTACATATGCATATTATGCATTCATAACTACACGTGTGCATCTCAATGCGTGCTCACAATTGTTCAGGACGTACGTATGAAACAATCACATTATCTCGATGATGATTTGATGAACAATCATAATCAAATGAATTACTATAATCAGAAAATTACGAACGTTTCTTATCATTTCATTTAATCCATACGTTTAATATCCAGGACACTTGCAACAGCATCCGCGAGGTCACGCTTTCGCCATCTTCCAGCCAGAATTTCCAATAATAGTGACCTCCAATTTAATGTTATGTACATAAAATCTGGCCTCAGCTGGATTTTACCATGCCAGCAATTCTCTTCGGCAATCACCTTGAATATCAACGAGTAATTTCACTTTCATTACTAATTGCTGCATCGTTCACTTACACGTGAGGCTCTCCTTCTTCAAGATCCTTACTACTTACGAACTTCTTATATCGTTTCATCCTTAAAAAAACAATATTTCTATTTCCTAGATATTCTTCTTCAATTTTATTTCTCAGATTTTCTTCTTCCAAGTTGTTATGACTGACGAATCTTCTTGATTCGTATCAAATGGGAACACCATTTGATACGAATCAAGAAGATCCGTCAGTCCTTCTCTTCTATCTTCTCTTTCACTCTTTTCTTCTCCTTTAACTCTTTCGAAGTTTCTAGGCAGCTTATCTTACTACTAGTTCATTATTACCAGTCAGTTTGGTTATCACAGGTTATTTATTGGGTACCTATCTCTCTGGTTTACGTAAGTCTCAAGAATCAAATCTCGAAATGTACGTTCCTTTTACTGACTCATCATTTTAAACGAACAATGTGCAAGGTACACTTGCAACATATTGTAATTATAAGTGAAGCTAAACAGTTTGACAAGTGTTTACTAACAGCAGATCAAGAAGGTCAGTTCACCGGTGGCTTAGAACAGTGCAGTGGCGGGTCAACGTTAACTTATCTAATTAAGGCGGTCACCACCTACCGGGCCGATGTAAATCGGTTGCAAACCAGAAATACCGGAATTTCTTTGTATTAGGAGTGTCATGTTTGCTCTGAATTGGTTGTGTAATTTAACACTGCGAAATGAACGGAGAACATCGTATGCTTCTGTTATTTCTATGGCGATCCTCTTGTGAAGAAATTATTGACAATCTGGTCCTACAGCTCATTACTCAAAGTTGACATATTTTTTATATCGATGCAAAAAGTAGGTACATTATATGGTACAAGCGATCCGCATCATAATCCACGGCTAATAACCATGGATTCGATAACATTTACTCATTTATGGACGATTGTTGATTACGGTTACCTTGTAGGCAATCCAAAACATACCTACGCAAAAAAGCTATAGGGAAAATATGCTTACAAAACGAACGATTTGGGGTTTTTTTTATTATAAAGACCGTAATTAATCATAACTAAACAACACACACTTTATGTAATCACATTTAAATAGATAAATAAACACGTTTGCACAACAAACCTAAATGGGCTAGTAATAGCAAGTAGCTCCCACAGCTGTAAGATCATTAGTACTGATAATTCCAAAAAGGTTAAAGAATCTAGATTCAATACAGGTGCTAATCAAATCTATAATTCATAGGCTAACCTCGGCTTATATGCTGTAGGATGCCCGAATAAGTTGCTACTTTATCAGTACTAGGACATCATAGGATGTAGGAAATAGCATGGAATGAATTACAATAGCATGCCTGTGACTAGGTACAAGGTTATCCCGGAAGGTTGGCGTCTGCCCGCCGTCTAGATAACCAGTAGTAAATATCTACATAGCTGCATCTATAAATATTTATTATCGCCTAGTACATTTTGTTGTGAATGGGTTTCGCTATCTATACACGTAATCTGTGACGGATGCTTGTACTTTTTGCATATCGGCTACATTCATAAAATCGCGCTTATTAACCATGACAGGTTTAACAGAACTACAATTTATGCTTAATGCTTTTTTAATTACGCTTTCGGTAACACAGACACACGATAACTTTGCTACTAAAAATGTTGAAGCTCGAATTGAGTTATTGAAATAATATAATATTTAAAAACAATGTAACGGTTTTGAATTCTCAATAGCGCCGGGTTTGCAACGCCAACTGAGAGTGATATTGTAACGGTGCCGAAAGTGCATTAAATGACAAATGGTCATGCGTTTTAGTCGAAGTTTTACTAAACACTAAATCTCTTTGACTAAACAAAATTAATGATGGAATTCTTTCGCCGCCTTTTTTTCTACGCCTTTGCATTTTGAAATTAAAATATTTTTGATGGCGCACAAATTCATTCATGTTAATTAGTTGACAAAATAAGTAATAATGATGGAATATATAAGTGAGGGAATCATATTTTATTTACTTACCGACTGAGTTTATATTTTATTTTTTTGTAATAAAAAGGCATTAAGGCCAGTTGTCAAAGTTATATAAGGTGCTTTACTGCATTTGTCTGGTAGTAGTTAGTGATCTTGACTGCTATACCGGAGGTCGTGGGTTCGATTCCCACCCAGGACAAATGTTTGTGTGTTGAGCACGATTTGTCTGTGTCTAGGTGTAATTTATCTATAATACGTATCTATTTAGAAATATACATATAAGTATGTTTATCAGCTGTTTAGATCAACACAAGCTTAACTTGGGACTAAATGGCGTTGTGTGAAAAGTTGTGAAATATTTATTTATTTGTTTATTAATTAAATACGAATTCTCGCACTAGTGTGAATACAAAGGATGTAAAAACGCGTAGAGACATAAGATACCTACCCTACTTTCTTGGTTTGATGTAGAAAGAATCTCAAATCTTTATTGCAATTCATAATGTATAAATCTGCTTATAAATAGAAACTATTATTAAACCTAAAAACATTTTAAATAAGTAAAGAGAGGCAGAGCGTTTTAATAATGTTTTAATGGAAAATATTAAATCTTAATCACAAACTTTATATATTATCTAATTATCATTGAAGATGTAATCTTTGGATCCGAACATAAATACATAGATAAATAAAAAAAAGTATTTATAAACTGTCATAATGACACTCCAGAGCCATAAAGTGACATTATGGGGCATTCAATACATAAATGCAGAGATTTAAAATACTAAACTATACTAGTATTGAATGTCTTTCCATAAATTTTATATTATGAAACTGATTTAAATAACGAGTGATTTTCGTAGTACACAAGTACACAATATTGTTTAAATGATTAGTATAGTTCTAAGCTGATTAAGGCTGAAACATATCAATGGACGTAAAAGAATATGCTGCAGTATAAACAGATTAGCTACACGCGCATGAACTGCAGTATATTCTACAGGTAATTATCGACCGGCGCGAGCAGAATGCACCTAAACTTGAATTAGAACAACAGCATGAGAGCTGTACGGGTGTCCTATGTGAGGCCAGATCACTATCACAAATGACAGTGGCACCCAGCCAACCGAGACGGAATCTCACCGACTGCTTTATTATTACGAGTCTGAAAAGGTTCCATTGGTAAACACCATGAATTCGCATTCATAATAAAATTAATTCATACGAATTGAATGAGCACTATTCATTGCAATATAATAGCTTTATGTATTTGTTCCACGCTGCCACAGTCATAAAATTTTATTCTTTCAATGCTTCTCGTTGCCGATGCAAAAAGTACAGATGCAAACATTATCTGTACCGTTTATGTAATAGGCTATTAATTTTAAATTTCATGACATCTTTTTAGGCATTAAATAAAACCTCTTGCAATATCCCTTGTAGGTGTTTAATTTGCAAATAGGAAGAACGACGCTCTTGATGCAATGATGGCATCGAAGGCAAGAAAAAGATCTATCAGAAGCCGCTTATGTAATTGTTTGGCCCAAGTTTGAGGGTCTCTGCATACTCCTGTACGGTCCCTCGCGGCCTTGTGTACTAATTAGTGATTATTCTGCGAACAGTTGGTGCGCCCACTCGCTGCTCCGGCCAATCTACGCAGGTGGCTCACAATTTGTTGTGCATTGACCTCGCTCACTAGACCCATCACAGATATCTACATCAATTAATCTTGAACTGTTAATCTCCTCATTTAATTCATAAAACTGATACTTGAGTAGACAACACTATATTCATGGATGCATTGCACTTACCTAAGCCAACATAAAAGCACTTATTATGTACTTATCTTGTTTGCCGATAGGTACATTGCTGATATATAAATCTCGAATACCGTTCACGTTACTTTCATTTCGTTATCTATTCAACTGATTATACTGTCCAGTCATGAGGAAGACTTTTGTTCTGATTTAAACGTTTCTGCATTGAGAGGATCGTTGTTGATGATAGCGAAGTGTTCCCCTTTGTAGTTATCGCAACATCAGACCACATAACGTATTCTTAATTAATGCCTTTATTGATCGCGTGCAAAATATAACTAGCGCCGTATGGTCACGTGACCGTGCGCCGCTTGCAGTATTTATTTGAAAAGCTGTAATAAAATAAATAGGTACATAGTACGAAATAACTTTTTAAATAACGCCTATTCAAAGTAAGTCGTAGCATGGCCTAGCCCGACGATATAATGTTAACCGTGTCAAGGTGTTGTAGCCCCCTCGAGCTCGCGAACGAACCACATCTTCACCTATTAAATATATGAGAAACGAACGGTAATAATATAGACGAGGTGGCTATTTCATAAAATCGATCGTCCACCACTCACGCAGTTTCATTGAACGGTGGTACAATTAGAATTTATGTTACCATTCACGTATTAGTCGTCTGTCGTCAACGTATAAAAACTGGCAGTGTATAAAGTGGTGTTAATTTATAAAATTGCTTTTTGGATATAAAACTACTTCAGCCTAGTGCGTACACTAGTAATGCCTCCTACTGAATTTTCAGGTATTGTTTATACCTATGTGGTTTAAGTTCGCACACGACACTAGAAACATAAAGGTTAGCTACTGGTTGTAACTTTTTTGTTAAATTTACTTTCAAGACGTGAGCTCTCCTCAATTAGATTCTTATCGTCTAATGTTAATGGGGCTTGAAACCAACGTCTCGTAGTTGAAAAAAGGTTATGACGATACGGTTTAGGTTTTGACGACACTGCGTTGAGTACGGAAGGAATAATCTTACTCTTATAACCTCGGACTCCAGTTGAAACCATCGCCATGTCCTAGTTTTCTGGCACTTTCTGCTGAACTAGACCTACTTGGTCTGCACCAAATACAGTAGGTAGTAATTATTATGGACCTTACGTCTGCCATAAGGCTCATAATAATTACTATTGTATTTTTTTTTATATTTGTTACATTTCATTTACGTATGTAGGACTAACACTTCGCTCGCGTCTTCGTCCGTCTGCACTTTGTACTTTAACATGCCCTTCACCCCCTCTTAGTTAAGAGGTGAAGGGCAAAGAATTTTCGAAATTGGTTCAGTAGATCTAGAGAATACTACCTACAACGTTACAAACTCCAAAAACTTTACCTCTTTAAAATATTAATACAAATTGTGTGTCTGAGTCTAGTACCGAATAAAAACTTGTACAGACGCCAACACATCAAGCTACCCCAAACTGTCAGATTTTTCCAATTGAACTTGATCCTTATTCTGTTTGTAATAAAGTTAAAGCCTATCAACGAAATTTGACTCATTGGGGAAGCTTGATATGCTGGCGTCTTTCTTTCACGATGCACTAACTGATATTTTGTGTTGTCTTCCCTACAGCTATGCAGAAGTCATGCAAGCCTGCGATGCTAGGTCGCATGTGGCAGGCGAGCCGGCGCGCACTTAACCTCGAGCATGCGCCTGCTCATCAGTTTGCCTGCAGCCAATGGCAGTCCAGCCCACATCCATCCACATCATACCTAATATACAGGTTAGTTCTACCAAATTACGGATAATAGAATTTCAGACCCGTTGGTCTAGTAGTTAGTGGCTCTGACTGCTATGCCGGAGGTCGTGGGATCGACTCCCACCCAGGACAAATGTTTGTGTGATGAGCACGATTATTTGTTCTATGTCTGGGTGTAATTTATCTATAATATGTATGTATTTAGAAATATATAAGTATGCTTATCAGTTGTTTAGTACCCATAACACAAGCTCTTAGCTTAGCTTGGGACTCGGTGGCGTTGTGTAAAAGTTGTTGAATATTTAATTATTTTATTTTATTCTCATTTAATAGAATCTACACAAACTTTCTCTGTCAGAACTAATTTAACAACATAAAAACATTACATCTCGGCTGTTATCCCTGAAGGTTTAGG
Organism: Euplexia lucipara; assembly: GCA_921972225.1. Classification (NCBI taxonomy): domain Eukaryota; kingdom Metazoa; phylum Arthropoda; class Insecta; order Lepidoptera; family Noctuidae; genus Euplexia; species Euplexia lucipara. The sequence goes on along the minus strand of OV179143.1, from coordinate 7,769,928 downwards.
CTGAGATGTACTTACCAGTAGTACACCCACATATCGCCAGATATGTTCAATTCCCATATAAAAGGGGGCGAGCCTATTGCCATCAATCTGGGACACACTCCAGACTGATCCTGAGAAATTCCAGATGGAAAAATCTCAATAGCGCTTTGCTCGATCTGAGGATCGAACCCGGGACCTCATGCTAAGCAGTAGCGCTGGCGACCAGTACACAAACGAGGCAGTCCGCGAGCGGCTAATTAAACAAAGAGCTCTGTTATCTGGAAATTGTAATCAATTTGATCCAGCCAATTTAAAAGTTTAGTAGCCACGACAACCGTAGAGTCTGTTGCTAGGTTTTTTAAAAATAAATAAACAACATAAAACTTGCCCTGTGGTAAGACTTTCACACGTTACATCTATCTATGCATCTATCTATCTATATGTATAAAAATGTTATGTTGGTTTGTGTACGCTTCAAAAACTCAAATGTTCTGCACCGATCGAGCTGAAATTTTAGCATGATATATGATCCGCATCAAGGATTGTTTTTATCTATTTTTTTTAACCATTCAATCACAATGTGCCACAGCTAAGCGTGGCAGGGTACAGCTAGTGTTTTATAAAAATTAACTTTACCTTTAAATTTATAATAGAACCTGTGAATAGAGCTCGAAGGTAAAGCTACGCTTGCCGAGGTCGGTCCTTGGATGAGTGACCATTCTTCACATACAAACACCCTTCCCCAGAAATCTTGACATGTGAATTCGTTGGTCCCGACTTTTATTTGTAGATATTTGGCAGTCTTTTCAAGTAGTCAAAAAATCAGAAACCCGAAGTCTCCACAGGACAACCAGTTTAACTGAGGGATATCATTATACCAAGTCACTGATTTGTATAAGAGGTCAGATACGCGATCGGTAAAACATTGTTCGCTAACTCAGCTGTATCGGGTTGAGAAATGGCTAGGCAAATGAGTTCAAATAAAAAAAATAAAGAAGAAACGGCAGATGAATTTAATACTTTCTAGTTGGTCCATCGGTCGAGTGGTGATTTTTTGTGCGAGACCAATAAATACTTCTAATTTTTTTATTTAAAATGTATTTACTTCTATGCAGATGGCTGTTATTCCTCTCGGTGTTATCAATTGGCGTGGCGAGTTTCGCGTGTCAGCGCCTACCGCGGCTGTACGACGGGCCCAAAATCGAGCTGAACTACATGAAGTGGTTCATCTACTTCACCAACTGGGGCTACTTGCTGATCGCGCTACAGTCTGGACTGGCCCTCGCCGTTGTGCACCGGTATAGGGCACAAAAGTTTGACTCCCGTAAGTATCTACTTGCGTTGTATTGTTATTCCCGTACCGAATCCCGCAATACTAAAACGTTTCAAATCTAGTTGCGAACTCTTTTCTGCGAAAATCGGGGTCAACAAAAAATAGAAAATAGACTATTCTTTTACAGATTTAGACTGCGAACTAGAATTCGAACGTTCGACGAGACAACGAACTAGAATTGCTGCTATAGTGACGGCCATTTGTCTCAAGTACACATTTTTTTACGTAAATATCTTACTCGTACATCTATTTAGAAAAGTGCAATGGCCTAACGCTAGCTAAGTCTGTAAAATATGGAACAATCTAATTAAATAGTCTACATTTAGCTCTTGAAAACATACAAAGCACAAACTACCAACCAAAACTAATAAAAGTACTAGATCTTGATAAAAACAAGTCGTGTTGATTGGGACGGAATTTCAGTTAACTACTCTAATACTGAGAATCTTTGCTCAGTCTATAAACAGAATGGCTGGCAAAAACTGCAAGGAACTTATATTTTGTAAAACTTGGAAAGTTGTGTTGCCTAATAGTTGAGTACACGAGATCGACAAATGGATGTGAACGATGTGTAGTGATGGGCAAAGGATAAATACTCGAAGGATAAATATTCGAGTATTTATCCGAAGTGGATAAATACTCGTTTTTACTCATTTTTATCCGATATTTACCCAAAATGATGGATATTTATTATTTTGCATGTTTTTTTTTATATTGATAGGCTAGTTTTACTATTAAGGCTTTCGAAAATACTTAATACATTATTACTTTTTCAAGTTCTGATTGTAAAGGCGAAGCAACGTGTTTCTAACCGCACCGCACTATATCCCGGCCTTCTTTTGTCCCATTCCTTTTGTTTTATTACCTTTCCCTTCACACCACCGCGCCTGCGCTGTGCCAAGGTATGTGTCTTAGATAGCGCACGCGCGAGTGCGTTTTTAACAACAAAATAATTATTATAAGGTGATAGTGTTCTATTTTTATGAGACATTTAAGTGATTTTGAAGTTGGATTATAGCGTTTCAAGGTATGTTTTAACAGCTGAACCTTTCTTTGTTAAAGGTTTAAACACTGAATAAAATCGGCGGATAAGTAAACTACTAAAAATAAAAAGAAAAGTGTAGTTTTATTATTGTTGATAACGCTAGAAACCTACAAAAGACTGAAGAGTCCCTTGTTTTGAGTGTTTTGAAATCTCAGTGCGTCATGAGCCAGCAAATTAATAGTGTGCTGCGCAGTACTTAGTAAAAAAAGTTTAACAACATGTTGTGCCTCTAAACTGCTAGCAGTGCGTAATGAGCTAGCACACTCTTGCTAGCTCATTACGCACTGAAATGTGAAGTTTTTACCAATTTTATTAAACTCTGCATAGACGTCATCATCTGCCTAGCCTTTTCCCAACTATGTTGGGGTCGGCTTCCATTTCACCGGATGCAGCTGAATACCACTGTTTTACATGGAGCTGTCTGTCAGACCTAAACAACCCAGTGGCAAGGCAAGGCAGTGAACTGGGTAACATGATACCCCTTGGTTAAACTGGTTGTCAGACTTTGGACTTCTGACCACAATTAACGGCTGTCAAAGATCTACAAATGACAGCTGGGACCAACGGCTTAACGTGCTTTCCGAGGCACGGAGGAGTCTTGGTATATAATAAATGGTCACCCATCCACGGACCGACCACGTCAAGCGTAGTTTAACCTTCGATCAACCCATGCGGCTGTTATAATTTAGCCACAAGTTCCTCCGACGACTCCTCTGCATAGACGTAATAAAATCTGTGCAAAATTACACGCGCTCGGGCTATACTTTATTTTATGGGCCATATACTTGGAAGTCCATTTTTTTTTTGTAGATAGTACTCATAAACAGAAGGTTTTTTACATTTTTTTAAGTTGCGGAGACTCACAGTTATAATAAAATAATAAAGAAAAACATATTTTTTAAAAGTTTCCATATAAATTGTAAATAACACGCCTGGTATCACCACTTTGTCGAATGTCGGGAGGATACGGCGTGGCATACGCTGGCAAAGTGTGCCGCTTGAGAGGAGCCGTGCCGTGCCCTCGTCTCTGGAGTAGGCAGTGACTTGTCGCTGCCGGCCGTGGTCGAGAGGATGGCTGGCAGCGTCGAGTCCTGGGACGCGGTGGTGTCCTTCTGCGAAACGGTCGTCTCGCAGATGGAGGCTGCGGAAAGTGAGAGGGAGAGCAACTCCACTCACCCGGCCCGCAGCAGACGTACCGGGCGCAGGCGGAGGGCGGACCACGCCCTCTTCCAGCCCCCCTGAATGGGTTCAGGGGCGACGGACACGGGACGTCCGCCGCCCTCATGTACATGGGACATGGACCCGAGGTGGTGGCGCGTCGTGTTTACGCGCCCCTCTTAGACGTTGCGAGGGTTGTCTAACACCTCACTCCCCTCGCTGACTTGGCGAGGCCCTCGGGTCGCAGTCAGTCGGGAGTCGCGAAAGTATCTTCTGTTCCCGTGACCCCCGGCGCAGGTATGAGAAGGAACACGAGGTGGTTTTTAGTCAGTAAGTCTGACAGACCCCTCCACCCTCCCCGGGGCGGGGGACATCCATGAGGATTTTCCACCACTAAAAAAAAATAAAAGTAGCGGGGTCGTAGAGAGTGAGCGAACACAGACTCCTCTCCACCTCCTTCGTGGTTATGTTTTTAAACCACCTAGAAGTAGGAGCGCCGCCAAGCGGCTCCGGCGACATCTTGGCAGGTAAGGGTATATGAATAATAATATTCCTTGTGCTTTATTCAACTTATCCGAATAATACCCGAAACTAATTTCAAAATGTTAACTTTTAAATTTTAAAATACGTATATCTCCGTAACCTTGGGGTTCCGCGGGTTGGAGATGGTACAGGAGGTAGGCCCCTGCCACCCTCGCCCTCCCCGGTCCATAAATATATGGAAATTAGAGTGAAAATAATGGAAATTAGTGTTTTAACCTAACCTCAAACTTTAACAATGAATATCTCCATAACCATGGGGCTCCGCGGTGTGGGAATCCGACTGGGGGGTAGCTCATCTCCCCCTCCCTCTCCCCAGCCCCTCTCCGATCCATAAATCGATGACCCATAAAGGAAAGTATAACCCAATTTTTTTATTATTGTGTGTAATCATAGGTTAGACAGGCTTGTTTTTTTAAAACTTCTTAATAAGTTTTAGAATTTCACTTAATTTCATCCTTTTCTTCGTAGAAATATAAAATTTCCCTTACTAAAATCGTGTATAATATTTATCCGCCGTTTTGGATAAATACTCGAGTAAAAACGGATATTTATGAGTATTTATCCATTTTGAGTATTTATCCGGATAAATTCCCAACACTAACGATGTGCGATTGACGTTTGTGCGATAAAACTGTTCAGCGACTGATCATAATAATATGTAGTTCGAAAGCACGCTTGCGAAAACCTGAAGCTTAAAATCATGATTGTGCGACAGTATCTCGATAGTCGACACTACGCGGTAATGCGACAAACAATTTTGCAAGTACTGCATTTAGACAGTACAAGTTGTAATATCTTCACACTTGCTTCATCGACACGGATAAATAAAAGTATCAGTTGCAACATGACTAAATCATGTCCGGTGCTGAAAATGGAGCTGTGCTTAGACTACCACAATACGTCATTATAAGAGAACATGACTATTGACACTTGGCTAACGGTTTAATGATATAAACAGTACGTTATTATTGCTATTGGCATAGATGCAGAATCACTGAATAAATTATTTGGTTTACCACCTCTGTCACAGTCTATTATAAAGCACTAAGCAGATATATAACGCAGTGTATATAGCACCATTGTAAAACTTTCTTGTCGTGAAGTTTAAAGCGACGATCACACCCTGAGAAAATCTAAAATATCTTGAATCTTTCTATCACCATACGACGACGTATAAACGTGAACAATTGCCATGTTCAGTAAACATTCTTGCTGAGGATATTGTCTACCATTGCTAGATGGAACACTTCGGGTGATCTCTTGCTTCCTTAAACAAAAAAAAACAAAAATCCATAGCATTATAAAAAAAATCTAAACTTTGCTCACGATTTTACAAAAATGTTTTGGTAAGTATAAGTAAAAAGGGTTGTTGTATTAATCATTATAAACATCTTTTTCTCGTACAACAATCCTTTTTCGGCTACATACTAAAAATAATGCTCTTATAAACAACAGCTACCGAATTGAAGTCTCGGAGTGTGAACTAGATACCGTGGAATACAACCAATACAACCATTACCCGTGTTTGGTCAATTCAAAGTCCAATAACCTAGCTCCAGTTAGGAGCTCATTGTCAAAGTTGTCATAGAAAGTGTTCAGCACATTCCTTGCAGGTCGCGCTCCACAATGTCAAGTGCCTTGCGTGGGTGCGTTTATTACAAAACGGTTTCCTTGGAAGATGTAACTCCGCACGCGAATCAATTAATCTGAATCATTGAATCGCATGTTGTACACATCCAAATGCTAGCTGGGAATCGATTCAACACGTGTTTTGTCTTTTTTCGTCCAATACAACCGCTATGCGTTAAGATGTCTAGACTGCTCATCAATTTTGATGAAAAGTCCTAATAACATCATTATTGTTTTGCTCATGTTACGCGCTGTCGTATTGGTTCGCAACGATGCTTGTCAAGGGCATTTATATTCAAATAAAGACATTTGGATAATATTTAGGGGCACGCTATCGACAGGGGTCACGAACGCTTGATTGGTAGCAATTTCGCGTCAATTAAGATCACAGTGAAGCGGGTCCGCTGTCCATTGTGCTTCAAATTATCCTTATTGGTTCCTCATTCCGACTGAGCCGAGCCCAGATGGAGTGGGTATTATTCCGCAGCTATTGTTGAAAATTGGAGACGTTATTCACTTCAATAGCAAGTGGCGGACAATATTCTGAGTGACATAAAGGATTTATTTGTAGAACGTTTAGTTTCGTTCACTCGTCCGGACAGCTTGGGATAGACGTCTTGCATGCATTCACACATTTCACACGTTGACTAGCATGTGACGTGTCTTGACTAAAGTATTTTTTTGGTGTATTTTGAATCTGATGTAAGGTTTTTATCAAATAACTCGATGTTTGATACTTATCGTTCATTGTGATGACTGGACCTTTAGTTTTGTTACAACTATGATCTAACCGAACCCCATAAACTAGGATTGCAGAAGTGAAAACAATTCAATATGCTTAAAATGAAACAATTCCTATTCATCTAATTTGACTAAAATAAACTCAATCAGATTAGCCATAGAGCATCAGCAGTGGTGTCACTCTTGATTTTTGTGCTATATTTTATGGGGTTATAATTATTTAGTATTTCTATTATTAATACTGCTGCACCAAGTACCTTGACTGCAGGATACGCAACTTCTTTGTAACTTTCAGCAGATATAGCTTGTTTGAGCTCATCATATGGTCTCAATAAGTAGATAATGCTGTGTTAGTTACAATTTTTTTAATTACATTTCCAGTGCATGCAGTTACCGAATAACTAGATAATATTAATATATTCTTCCATTCCTACATGATAAAACTTGATCCCCTTATTCTCGCATAGGGTGCAACGGTGATCTACCTACTCACTTATTGTTTTGTATGTTATGTTTACCATAGTTGTATGTTTTACTAACTATTTATAAATTTTGTATTGTTTTTCATATGTGAGTAATAACTTCCTGAAATAAATGATTCTTATTTTTATTTATTAACGAACGTTGAGTATATTTACGACAAACCTCATCCTCGTAAAATATATGTTATATCTGGAGTTTATACCGGTAGTAAAGTAACTCAACGTTCATTAGTAAAGGGGTAAGGGCATAACCAACCCTTGCTCAGCTTACATTCACAGGGAATACCAGAGTTGTAAAATACGTGAATCTTATACCAGCCTCATTCTAAACCTTATTTCGTCACACAGTCAACCTGCGTTTTGCAGCATGCGAAGAGGACGAGATCCCGATTCCTCTGGGTAGGCGCGTGCGCACACCCCTGCTGTGCCGCGCCTACTGGCTCTCACATAACATTGCTACCGACCTCGCTTTCGTCATCTCGCTCGTCTACTGGGCGCTGGTACATGATCCTAGTGAGTATACCATCATGTTTTGATAACAGTTCTTTATATGACCTGCAGGGCTATGGGCCAATTTTTCTTTAGCAGTGACTAACTGATGTCCAGTTGCACAGCGAACATTGATGAAAACTGAGATATTACTAAATACATGGTATTGCACTTTAGTGGACTTTAAGTTACGGTAACACTATCAGATGGGGTACTGTGCACTTCGTCATATCTCTGCGAGTGCGATGACGACATCTTAGAAAATTATTGGTTATTAGTACTTTTGACTGCAAATTTGCGGTTAAAACTACTTTTGACGACGAGCGTCAGTCAAAACTACTTTTAACCGCAAATTTGCAGTCAAAAGTACTAATAACCAATAATTTTCAGTCAAAACCACTTTTCACCAACCTGTTCAGTCAAAAGTAGTTTTAACTGATTTTGCTAGTCAATTATACTTTTGACTGGTTAAGAGTTTTGACTACAACAGATACACACTGATGATAGCCAATACGGAACTAGCTATATTTGACAGTCAATCGTACAGACGCCAGCACATCAAGTTACCCCAATGTGTCAAATTTTCCCAATTGAATATGAACCTTATTTTGTTTGACATAAAGTTGAAAAACGATAAAAGAAATTTGACACATTGGGGTAACTTGACGTGCTGGCGTCTGTACAACAACAGAGATACGCAATTGCCCTGCTGGACGCGTGACGATAGAGCTTGTCAAGATGACATTGTCTATAGATAAAACAGCACTACTTCCAGCGTTCTCTCAGTATATATCCTGTGTTATGGGACAAGCACTGTCGTGCATGCATAGTGCAGAAGCAGTTTTCGCAGCCAGTAATAATGTTCATGTTATTTATTAGACTGGGCTAATTGTAATGGTAATTTTTGTAATATACACAGTCTGGTTTATGTAATCTACACATCCATTATGCTAATTGTTTAACATTATGTCTGCATTGCGGTCAGTCACCCTGTGAATTTTCATGCGCTACACTACAACAAAGTATGATTTTTTTGTTAGGCGTTAATTTGCAACAGCGCCTAATAAAAACAACATAGCATTGAACGTACAAAATGCAGTTTAACAGATTACAGAACTAAATCATAAAAGGCGGTCGTTGTTAACAAAAACCATAGTTAATAAACAGATCGCACAAACGCAGGACTTATAACTATAGTTTCTCGTGTCCCCGATTGTGGTTCTGGCTCTCATTTGTAGATCTTTGACAGTGGTTATGAGTAGTCAGAAAATCCGAAAGTCTAACAACCAGTTTAAAGAAACTGTATCGTACCCCGTCACTGGGTTATGGAGGTCAGATAGGTATCCAGATAGACTAGAAGCCGATCTCAACACTGATGGGAAAAGGCTAAGCAGATCTGCTGATCAGCTATATTTACTTATATTTTCAACATATCCACGGTCCACAGAGATCCACGAGGTCAACGCCCTCAACGTGCTGGTACATGGCGGCAACTCGCTGGTGATGCTGGTGGAGCTGGCGGTGACGTCACACCCGGTGCGAGCTGCGCATGCGTTGTACAGCGCCGGCGCAGGACTAGCCTACGGTGTCTTCAGCGCCTTCTACTGGGCGGTCGGAGGAACTGATAGAATCGGTCTATCAGCTGTTTACCCAGCTCTGGATTGGAATAAGCCAGGTAAGTTAGTTTGCAGTAAAGAAAATGGTAGGAGTTAAAACTGTTTGCCACTATGGTTTCTGCAAATGATGGTAATTACAATCTATTTTACGTTAATTCATCATTTCCATTTCCATTTTCCATTTTTACCATTAAAGATCTTCATCTTTAATGGTAGGAAATGATGAATTAACTAACAATGTCGACGCAATCTTATCGTTGCGCGTTGTCGGAAAGTAGGTTCGGGAGGACGCTTATATCCAAAATTCCGTAGTCAGGCACATAATTTAACTATATAGAAATAATAGCTACTAAGATTTTTTTGCCTAACGACTGAACGACTGCCATAACAGCAAAATCAGTTGCGGCTGTCAACTTGTCAGCCTGAGAACTGACAGTTTGACGGACTATTCTTATGATAATCATTGAATATCTGAAACGTATAGTACCTAAATATGAAAGGTTCAAATTAAATCCTAAAATAATAAGACGTACTACAGCTTGGCAAAAAAGTGTAGAAACGGAACTAAATTTTTGACTGTTGGCTACATTTCCAAAATAATGACATTTCATAATAAACAAAGTTCACGATTTCGTAAAATTTTAATTTCGACCACCAAACGTTGATTAATAAACGTAAAAAGTGAAGAATAATGAATAAAACCATTCGGAGTGCTGGCAGCGAGGTTATTTATAAGGTGTACAGGCGATGTCCGATGAGGCCCGAACTATTATTTCAGAATTTCACAATGTTTACCAAAGAACCGCTGATAAGACAGGTATGTAAGAGTTTGTTTTGTTGATTTTAGTTGAATCAAGTGTTAATTGATGCATACAAAGCTATTTTAATTGGCTTGCTTAAGGAATAACTAGAAATTTGAAACAATAAATGTCGAGCACATAGGTTATGTTTACATTTTTTCTGCATAACTCTGGTATAGCGCGCTGAGATAAATTGATACTTTGGTGACTTGACTTTTAACTGAATGAAAATTCAATTTCTACGTAAATTATGCTTTAAGTGCGATATCAAGGGAGAAAATTATTGGTTCTAGCGTTTGCATTAGAAAATAATGTAAAAGAAATTGTCGTGCCATAGTCTAAATCTATTATTTAATGCAGGGAAATCTGTTATCGTTCTAAGCAAAATCGTGCTGGAAGAAGATAAACAAAAGGGTATTTTCTACATCCGGGTTATTAACAGTACAGTAGTATCTAGCGTTAAAAATGTTTTAATTTTAATACTGTTAGGGATAAATGAAATATTTCGTCTTTAGGGATAAATGAAATATTTCGTCTTTACAGGAAGCAGCTGAACGTGCATCCCAAGCTATTACCGAGGAGGATTGGAAGAACTCGTGCTAACATGTAATAAAAATAGAAAAGGATTACTGGTAAAAAACAATACTATGAACGAGGAAATGGAGCGATTAGTAATAAATCTAGAAGATGATACCAGCATCACCTCTGGATCCAAACATGACTCAAATGAGTTTGCGGCCCACGTGTTCGGGGTAGAATATGTAGAGGAAGATTTACTAGAATAAAATATAGAAATTATGTTAATGTAATGTTTTCTTTTTTTATAATTAAACAATGTTGTGAACCCAGGAGTATTTACCCAATTTGTTAGGTTAGTAATCAGTTGCGTGTGGAGAACACGTCCTTGTTCAATTAATTACTGATTTAAAAATATAATACATAATTAGATTAATTTGTCTAAAAAGCAGCTAAGTATCAAGACTAGGTTGGTACGCTATGCGGTTGCCACGGGTTGCCATACGAAGAGCACAGTGGCGCCTCCATTATTTTCTACTCTTTTTTGCCAAGCTGTACTACTAATATGACTTATCGACAAGATACGATTAGCAGAAAGCTTGTGCTTTGATAATTATTTCTTGGGATTTACACTATGCATGAGAAATTCTATGGAGATACAATATTATTAATTTAGTTTTAGTAATTATTTGTAAGTTTTTATGGTGCACTTTATAAGAGTATTCGATTCTATTCTAGTATTAGCTCTTTAACGATAATCATACGTATTTGTTGTACCAGGCTCTGCGTTCGGGTTCGTGTCTCTGTGCGCGGTGGTGATGGTGTTCGCGCACGCGCTGGCGACGTGCGTGGCGGCGGCGCGCACGCGGCTGTCGCAGCGCCTGCGCGCGCGCCCGCAGGCCGAGCGCCTCGCGCTGCCGACGCACTGATCGCACGGGAAGCTGCACTAGCATCCAATCTTACCTCACCCGCGCTTGGACAAGAAAAGTGCTAAAACATTTGGACGTAAACAAAAGCAACGTTTGCGCCGGTCGCTTCTCTAGATGCAGTGTACGCTTATTCCTAGTGACTTATAAGTACCTTTAAATTTGCTTAATTTTAAACCTTTATAAATGGTCGATACGAATATATTGATCAATCATGGTGCCCAACAAAAACAACCGATCAATAATTTTGATCACTACTTTTTAGAATAGGGGCGTAGGCGTACAGACTGCTTAAAAGCTACTAGCTAAACTTTTACCTAAATCATAGGAATGTTGGGTGTTGAATCATTGTTGAATCATTAAGTGTTGGGGCAAATGTTCTTTTAAAGGAGGTACATGAACTCAATAACGTAAAACAATAAAAATTTCAAATAACTAAGTATTAATAGATCGTTTATGATTAGTAAATTGTTTCACAATTTACAAGGTAATAGATTTAAGTACATTTAAGAACATCAACTATTGTAACGCCACTTTTGTGAAAACTTTCTTCTACTTTCGAAGCAGTTAAATTTATAGACGTGGTTTATTCATAAAAATTGCGAGTATATAGAGAATAATATTATTAATCTCAAAATAATATAACATTAAGCTTAGTTGTGAAAACTAAACGACTGTAAAAAGAAGCTTTGTTTTAAACAGTGCCTGTGACTTCGACGCTTATTGCTCAGTTGAAACATGCCTCGGTTAATAAATGATACTAATATAAGCATGTTATAATCGTACTGCAGAGCAAAGTCTCTTTAGATTCAGATACAGCACTTGCATTAATCACCTCGCTGGCTCAAGGTGGGATGGTGCTTACAGACTTTATTAATTATCAGATATCCTCGCAATATTTTCCTTCACCGTTGTCTGTGATTATAATGTCGCGAAACCAAATACAATTTGGTAGAGTCACACTGGTACTTGCCTAGACTTGGACTGGACCTACACAATCTCATACAAACAAACCAGATGATAATATCAAAATCTGCTGAATAAGTGTATATTTTAGCATGAACGTGTGTTTATTTCATTTGCGATGTGTTCTATAAACAGAAGCACCTGGTGTGAGCATGGATTGATATTCTGGAGTACGAAATGACCTTTCTTCTTAGAGTGTCTTTGGCAAACGTAAACACTAAGTTTATAAAGTCTGTTAATTTTTTTTTTGTGCTTGGCTCAGAAAAGTTCAGCTAAGGCTACATCATCCCATGATGCAGTTATTAGGTCTTCTTGTGTGCGGGTGACAAGGCACGCGGTGCAAGCTAAAAGGTGGCCCATGGTTTACGGAGAGGAACCGCATAGGCACTGAATGTCGGTGCCCTTTGCGAAGCCCCATTGGGAGATTTTCTTTGCTGCCGCCGACTTGGAAGCGCAGACTGTTTAAAGTTTTCCAAGTCGGCCGTGGCACTACTTAGATCAATGTTATTCAGCTTAATCCGCCAGTATAAGATTTTGTAATTTGCATGACTATTTTACTGTGTAAAAAGTGCATATCGCGTTACTTATGATTATGATTGAGTGGGTACTTTGCTGTCTTCGATACTACGAGAGTAAAGAAGGCGGCAGCAGTGATCGTCGTAACTATAGGGACTGCATGCAAGCAATAATATTGCAATTACTATAATTAAGATAGTGTTAGTTGCTTTTAGATACAATGTCGAGCGAGTAGGTATTACTTACAGTTACTACCTTTAATTTAAATGGTCGACTTACAAAACATTCCTATTTTTCCAAAGAAACGTAGCAATAAGTCGTAGGTATGTGTTTTATGTTTAGTAAGGTAGCGCTTGATGTAAACATAGGTTGAGCCTATGAGAATGCACTTCATGAGCATTTTGTCGTCATTTCATTAATACGCCGTGTTTTTTGAGACCATTTTTTTTAGTACCTTTAACATAAATTGTCTTTTTTAATGATGTGAAATACCAAGCTTCAATTTACTCATCACTGTTTAGACAACTCATTTTCACAAAAATGAGTTGTATAAAAACGGACCCTACTGAAACCGGAAACCTACTGCTTGTAAATCAAAATTATTAAAAAGCACGGTGTAAACATAATAGTTGTATTGTGTAATTAGAAGGGGTTAAATGTAACCTCTTTGTTGTAAAATAATTCGGGTGCGTGATGGAAATAACATTTTATAGAACAGAACTCCGTCACTCTTCAATAGGTACTAGGTAATACAGAAGTACTAAGGAACTTGTTGAAAGTATACAAAATGACAAATGTGCCAAACATCCCAAAACATTACTAACATTTTAGTTATTAACAATAAAGAGCTTATTCTGTTCTATTAGATATTCGTTCATCATGCACCCTTGCGGTGGCGGCTGGTTTAAAAACATTCAATGTGTAAGTTTACATAATGTAGTATTTACTCAAATTGTGATATTTATGTATTTATCAATTAAATAGGCATTTTATTCGAATTCGTGTCACTAAATTACGATCACTATAAGTGGGTGCAAACTTTCGAAAATGTTTTTTTTTCTTTGCACACTAAGACTTGTTTTAAAATGTAGATGGATTGGTACTATTCCCGTAAAGACTTAAATCTCAAATATGAAGTAAAAATCTCCTGCATGCGTAGCATGAACACATTGAACACCGAAGAAACGGCCTTTGTCTACAGACGAATTGGCAAAGTGACAGATTATATAGACAGGAACCTCAATCTGTCAAATTTCTTTCAATAAACCGGCCTGCGTGGCTGCGTAGCATGAACACTTAATTTCTTTTCTTCCGAGACACGACAAAGACCGTTTCTTCGGTGATCATGCTACGCGTGCTGTAAGAGGTCAAAGTAGAACTCATATCACATACACTTTTAACAGAATTTACACGTGAAATGAAATGGAACATCAGTGTTCCCACCTTTGGCCCTGCCCCATGGAAGTTATTTTTGTAGGGCATCATAGACTAGGGCTACTTGATGACCATATAGCAAATAACTCAGTCGCTGATTGTCTCTGGGAAGACTGATTACTTTTGTTTTTTTTTATTCTTGTCAACTGTCAGATTAGACTATAATTACCTATGAAGGCAGTAAGTATTAAATTGTACAAAATATTACCCATACGACGTGAAGATATACAATATGCTGTCAAATTATTACCTCCATCACCTTGGCCCGTCAATATAGTTGAATATAATTTTATGATTGCATGTATTAATACCTACATTATATAGTATTTTATTATGTGTCCCTGTTCACCGCTAGCGTGTTGTTGCGTTTGGCAACGAGTAAATAACCTGTCTTATGTGTCTTATGTTGAATTAGAAGCAGCCGCGGAAAATTAAAAGTATTTTTTTTTAATTTCTATGGAAATATTAGACTACCGTACAGTTGTAAGTAATGAAACCATTGGCTTATGTTTAACTTACCACCAGATATAGTAACATATAACAGACAAAAATAGTAAATGATCACCAAAATTAAACCCGCATCTTAATGTAAAATTATAACCAAAGTTTTAACACCTCGCTATCCTGTTTAGGCAAAATGAGTCCAAATAAATCATTGTTAACCCTAAAAAGTAGTAAATTATCACCAAATTTAAACCAGCATATTAATGTAAAATTATTGCTATCCTATTTAAGCAAATTTAACAACGAAGAAATTTAAAAAGCGTAGACGACGGATTCGGCTCCTATTTTTGTCTGCAGGGTTTAAAGGAACCTAACTTACCTAACGTCGGGATGCCTCAAGTCCTGATTATGGGAGCAAACTCTTTGGGATTTAAGTAAACCCGTATAAAAAAAATTATTCATTTTGAACCAGTAGTTCCAGAGATTACCTCCTACCAACCAGTTGGACATAATTCCACCGTAGTACCACGGAAATAGTGCAATAATTTGCTCGCTAATATCATTACATGATCATTGATTGATTGATTATTGGTGATCATTTACTACATTTGGTGTTCGAATACAATTTAAAGTGCAGTCGTGACTAAAATAGCTAGTACTATTGTAATTTTAGACTTTATTTTTCTGGTTTCAAGTTTATATTTTTGGTAAAAGAACTAAGGGTATCAAAGCATTTTATGGTGGTCATTATATTTAACCCCGAAACCATTTATTGAATACATTCCTGCCCTGCTCCTAACGAAGGCCGTAAACGTAACCAAGGCTCCGCATTTATGTAAGCGAATATCTTCGTAGTGAATAATATAGGAGTTATTTTAGTGATATGAATCGTTCCTAGCCCTAATTTAAAATCGGACAAAATGCTGTGATGCGATGTTTCTTTTAATGTATTACTGTTAATTAAAATAATAAGCAATATTGTAATCTCAATGACATTTTTAGAAATAAAATATAATAATTATGAAGTTATATCGAACTGTAATCTCACTTGGAATTAATATTGTATCTTTTAAGTATTAAAATATAAGATCCCAGTATTCTGGTCTTTTTTAGAAACTGGCCATTTATTTATTTATATTCAATGGGAGTTTCCCAAAGTCGCAAATGATGAAAAAGATATATCCTAAGGGATCTGGTCATATCGTATTATAATCAGTGTAATTAATCGTGATAATAAATAAAATATTAATTTTCCCAAGTAATTTATGTTTATTTTTCTTATTCTCTACCTATTCTATCAAATGACCGTGTCATTTTAAAATTGAATCAAGGTGAAACCAAAAGTTTTGCATAAAAAGTGTGATCGGCATCATTCATAATTCATGAAGTTGAAGGATTATTTTAACTGTCGAGTTAAGCGCGATCTGAGGCGCTCAACACGCGTGCGACCTCACCTGCGTGCACGCAGCATCCCGCGCACAACCGCACTGCTGTCCGAACATTAGTCGCGCGGCATTCGCGCGCTGCAATACGCGCACCGCGTGCTCACTCCGATATTACTCTACCTATTCACTATAGAAACGCGCAAATTTATGAATTATTTAACGTAAAAGCGCGACGTTTTAATATTTTTGATCCAGGCTTTCAACAAAAACGTGAATTGTGTATGTGTTAAATGAAATATAAGAGGTATGTATAACACAAAAAATTACAGCTCAACATTTTCATATTCACAGGATAGCTTGACATAATGGTATTGCGTTTTACTTATTTTTTGTTACATTTAAAAGTATCATCTCCTTCTGAACTTTGTTGTAATACAATTATTTCATACCTGCACAATTGCACAGTGCACATGCCAGTAAATAAATATTTTACATCTTGTGGTATTCTTAAAATTTCTTAAATAAATATTTTAATGTAAAGTTGTTTTTTAAAAGGGATAGGTACATCGAATGAGTTGCTAAGAATAGACATTCTTAGCAACTCATTCGATGTACCTTTACCTGTTTTGTACCAAGAGCTGCGAATACATCGACCCTCGTAGACACGAGGGTCGGTGTATTCGCAGCTCTTGGTATCATCTTAAACAGAAGATCCTGTAGGTACTTTTTTCTAGACACCTTTATGATATTCGACAAAGTAATATATATCATGTTAATTAGTTACTACTGGACACTCACTTAAACAATAAAATAACCGAGTAGCAAATACCTGGCATATTTACTCTGTTTAATAACAATGCAACGTAACTACGTTGTTAATAAACAGCGTCAATATTTTCGCGATACATCGTTACTTTCAAGCAAAAGGAAATACCTCTATAGGGTTCTATAGTCAAATGGCAATACCCCTTGTAATTGCAGAATTAGCGTCTGTCAGTCTGATCATTTCTCTATTCAGACGTTGCACAGTCATTTTTCTCAATAATTAGCACAATATACATTTTGGAAAAAAGTGTATTCATATTAGTACCTCCAAATTCATATCTTTATTTACATTCCATAATGTATGGAGATATAACAATGCCTTGGGCTTAATGCTAGTAGTAGTATAATTACGAACCCATAGGGCACAGCAGAAAAGTATAAAATTAATGTTAAGGAGGATGTCATCTAAGGATATCTTTGGTTACAATCATTTGAAAAAGTAAGTTTTAAAAGTGACTTTTTTATTGATATCATATCAATAACATAATAGTTTGTGACAGTTGTGCTTATAAGGTTAGGTTGATAAATTCAACAATGTGCATGCGATTATGTTCATCTGGACTACGGAACTCAACACTATGTGTCTAACACGTGCCTGGCCATTATATTTACATCCTAGCTGGACTAGGTACTTAGTGTACTTCAACTATTTACGTACACAGTACAGTGACTTAATAAGTGGCTGTTCTTCATCGAAAAAAACCCAGAATATTGACTTAGTAACGTAGGTATCATGCCATTTATGCACAAACATGTTCGGTCGCATAAAATCAATAGGTTGACTAGGTAGCGCTTAGAGAAGAAATCCTCGACCTAAATTATGCATACGAATACCTACAAGTATCTAGGCACCCATCCTCGTAAAGCAAGTGACCCGAAAAGAGTATTAAACCTTGTCCTGGCTATTTTGTATCCGTCGCCATATTATTGTTATTTTGATAACTTACCTACCCAACGAACAGAGCAAGATCCGTCCTGTAGGTCAGGAATTTCAAATATGATGAAGATAAGTCAGGAGAACATTGCACTGTCCAACTCTTTTTGGCTCACGAACACATTACTAAAAATAAATATCTTTCAGACAGCATGCAATTAATAACTGCAACTATATCTGGAACTTATATTGTACATATCTATCTGTTATACTAGGATATTGGCGCCTGTCCCAAACGACGTGCCTAGATATTGGCTGGCAGCCTCAAATAGGTACACTCCAAATCAGTCACTCTACTTGTAACTCGTAATATAAAACGTTATCATTTTAACTGTATGTGCAGCTGTTGATTTATAATAACCCTATCTTTTACCGAGTTAAATAATTATATACCGAGGTATCTAAACATGATAACTGGTAGATAACAACCATTTTCTGAAAACTGTATACGCGGATGCCTGACAAGGTTAAGCAGTAATTCTTAGAAAACACAGGAACCCTCTTAATTGAGAATAAAGGAACTTGTTAAGTGTCTGCAAGCACGATCACACGAGATCCTTCAAGTAATGGCAACCCTGGCAACATTCGTTTCTAACCTCGTTTACGGATCGTGGTGAAACAATAAATAAAAGTATTCCTTAATCTCAGTGATTAGCCGTTACGGTATGCTTCTATGGGTGTTACACGCTGTGGGTTGATATAATCAGTTACTAATATTATAATACAAGTAGTTCACGAGTGAATCGGATGTTTAGAAACACGCGAGCACCGGTAGATGGCCGTGTTAGTACCATATCCTTAATGTTATTACAAATCGTTCATTTATCGTGACTGACGCGCATCCTTAAGGTTAGGATAATGAGCGAGCGTTTTCCTCGGTTTCTAATGCCCCTGAAATGATTTTCCACGTAGTTAGCTCCTTGGCTGCCTTATAGGATGTTGTAGGTCGGCGCAAACGTAAATAACAAACAATCTGCTCAACATAAATATGTTTTATGACGTTCGGACAAGTCGACTTTACAAATTAAGCAAAGCTAGTGTTGACCCATTGTGCGGCATTATTGTGGAAACATTTGCAAAATACTAACAGTTCAGTTACATGGTATTGTTCACCGGTAGATTTCACGTCGTACTATTAATTTGACAAAAACTAAACAATACTGTGTCGGACTGTTGTTGCGACGGACGTGAAAACAAAAGGTGAACTATTCACTAACTATTAATTTATTACCAAGTGAAACAATTGAACATTTTATCATTATACTTGAAAGAATAAATTCCAACTCTTGAAAAAATAGTGTCAACTTATACCTAGGTATTTACATTTTCCTTTGTGTTGTGTTTTAAAAGAGTTCGTGGTTTTAGCTGTCTGATAGTTGAAGATAAAAGTAATGTTTTATTATCAATATCGAATACAGGTAAATTTTAACTTGAGTTACCTTTGCACTTTAGAAATTCACTTCTACACGACATGCAAGACTTTTGACGAATAGGTAGGTAGGTACCGCAGCCATTTTTATTTAGTAGCCAGGGTCGACGACTTAGCGTGCTCTCTATTCAGAGGGGTCTCGATTATCGATGTGTAAATATTTTACGGTTACTAAAGTTACCCTTGACCGTCGGCAGCGCCATTCAACCTTGTAAATTGATTGATACTAGATATCTGACAGCTTTCAAACACGTGCCCCGAGAATTTACTTATTAACTTATGTTATTGGCTTCTAAAATTGTTATAAGACTTATGTATGTTTAACCGATCAATAGACAATGCCTGGACATAAAAAGAGACTGTGTCCTCTGAGTTTCTTTTGGTTTTCTTTCTCAGAGTAGGTAGTCAGATAGTGAAACACCGACCTCAACTCCTAGTTGAAAAATCACATGTTAAAGTGTTTGTATGAACCTATTTACAGAAATACATATTTCATTTATCATTTTGTCTTTTAATACCTATTATCATCATTCAGAAATTCTTACTTTACCGATACCTTTATACTGTTAGCAATAAGCAGGATCCAATATTAAAGACTACATCAAATATTTGGATGAGTTATCTGTACAACTATTGATCTCCTAGTGATTTTATCTGCTCATGTTTTAAGGCATCATTTTACAGTCATAGTAAATCCTTCATCTTCGTATTTTTTCTCAGTAATATTAACTTATTGCTTTTGTTAACAACACTCAAAGAGCGCGGTGTTTGCAGCACAGTCCACAACTTATGAAGACCTTCATAAAATATTATAATTTTATTGTAAAATATCTAAATTTACGCACATTCATTGGGTTTTTATAATATGTTTGGTTTCTAATTAGTAATTTTGTCGAATAATAAATTCGTAGCGGGAACTTGTAACCTCAAAGACAAGTGTAAATGAACGTACGTACGTATTAAACTATTGTTAAGCTATCTTGCGCAGCACGCGTAAACAGTCGTTCATAAACATTTCATAGTCAAGTAAATTCGCTCTACGTAATAGTAAATATACATACATCTAGGTCATCAGGGACCAGCGCCTGCACTGCTTGATATCAACGATCTGTTGAACTTGAACTTGAAGTGTGTTTGTTTATACCAGTATTCGTGTAAAGTGTAAACCTCTGTAAGTAATAATATTGACTTGCCTTCTAACGTATATTTTAAATTAATGTCGTGGCATTGTGACTAAGTATGTTAATTCGGTAATAGCGGCAAAGTTACGTTTGTCATTAAAATGCGTTTAAGTCTTTTTAATGACAGCAAACAAATGATAAAAAATAGTAATGTTTTGCCTTCCATTGGCATTAATCACACTGAGAGTGTCCGAAACGTAAGAATATTCTGGGCAAATCTGTCATTATAGATACAAACGTTCTAGAGACTGACCGATTAAGTATACAAAATATATTTAAGTAAATTATTAGTTAGTAACAACAGGAGCTTATAAGCTATGCTATATATTACATAACAATCAAAATTCTTAACGAATCAATCCTTCAGAAGCGATTTCTATAAGAATATTTGTATAATATACCTAATTGTAGGTACCTATAAACAAGTAATAATGAAAAGCTTTGTGCTCATGCTATTATGTCACCCTGGTTAGTTGATCAAAATAGCTTATTTTAGGAAACTAAGTACATTTAAAAATGGAAATACTAGATGTTTTACATTACTAGGTATCCTCTTTTTCGTTTTTCTTGAACAACCGCCAGTAATTACTACCAAAGAACATATTCATGGAAAGATAATACTATTAAACGTGAAGCTATAACAACGCTTGTTATTTTGGAGGACAGCGTCGATAAATAGTCAATTTTATTGCAAGATAGATAAAACATAACAAATATAACTATTAATTTTCAACTTTACTTTACCTTGACTTTTCTTTTGTACGTTGTTAGCTAGAAACAAAACGCAATCGATACTTTATTTAATTGAACATTTAATTTGTTAAGATTATTATTAAAACGGCCCTTAACTATTGTCCCATTATTAATTATACACGCACATTCAGATATGGCTAAACACTTCATATGGTATCAGCTGGTATACGATTACTTCTGCTAGGTCCATCTCATTCATAATCTTTTTAAACAGTAGAAGATTGACGTTGGTACATATTTGCCTTTGGGGAGTTTTAACCCCCTACGCAAAAACGACGGGGTGTTATTAGTTTGACGTGCCTGTGTGTGTGTGTGTGTATCTATCTGTCGCATCGTAAGTCCCGAACGGATGAACCGAATTTGTTTTGTTTTGTTTAAAAAGTGTATTAGTCGAGAATCTTTTTCGTTATGTTTGATAAAAATCATTCCAAGATGGCCGTTGTCACAAAATGGCGGATTACATAGTTTTTTACAACTTTTTAGGGGTATCAAAGGAAAGGGCTTGACTGGTAGAATAGTATAATACACTTTGATCAAATTCAAGATCTCGAGTTCCCAGTGATCCCCTCATTTCCGAACCTCAAAGGAGATTTCCACGTAGGGATTGCAATCTTGAGTATTATGCTTATGTATGACCTATGATAGTCAGTGAACACACGAGGTAACTTCAGGTGTTCAGCCGAGGGCCATGGCAGTTTTAATTACTCAGCATATTTATTTACACAACTTACAATAATTAAATTACACAATACATTTATTTACAACCTAATACGATAGTGTGTACTTATTCTAACCTAATAAAATATTGCAACATATTACTATCGTGGCATATTTGTAAATTCGCGTATAAATAGGACCGAGCCGTCGCAGGCTCACATCTGAACACAACAACCGAATTATGATTATTTTTGAATTTGATTGAATTGAATTTATTCACCTTTATTGTATGCTTAAATAATGTAATTTCAGCTTTTATAAAGTAATTAATATTCTTATCTTTCTTGTCCACAGCTACACAAACATACCGAAGGCTCACTCAAGATGCTTTAAGAACAATAAACGACTGAATATCAACTATTTAACGATATACTAAACAGACAGAATGATGCAGTGGTCCTGGAGGCAAGCCTTTTATTGCATCACAGGGATCCTTCGGAAAGAGGAAAATGAGACGAGTGAGCCGTTCACACGGTCATGTTTTGGAAGGGTCACCCCTCTTTACTGGAGAGTGCCCATCCTCGTGTGGGCGCTGTTCGTCATGTTCTGGTCAATCTCGTTCTTCTGGGGCCCGACAGAAAAGTTCTTCCTGTACATGACGCACTGGGGACTGGCATTCATAGTACTGGAATCGTCATTCGGGATATTCGTGGCCATAGGACGTAGAGGATTAACAGGTACTACCCACTTTGTTGCACTTTAATTACTGCATCTGCTAATCAAGTTGTAATGGTTGTCTTCCGAGCCGGTCGGTGGTGCGTCACTAATGGCGGTGGTTGCTCCACCTGGTGTTTCACATAGCATCCTGGCTGGCAGGTGCAGCTGGCTGGCCAGACGTCCAGCAGGTACACTATTGCCTGACAACTACAACATTCTTGTGTTCGGGTTCTTGTATCCCATCCTCGTCGCCACTGTTATGTAGGTGCGTAAGGAGACAAGTGAAACCACTGACGGCTAATAGCACACTGATTTATTGCCAGGTAATAACACGGCAGGGACGTAGCCCACACACACATACACAATGTTAGGCACACATATATAACATGTCGTATAATAGATTCGCACCACCGACTTAGTCACGCGTGCATGAATCTTTCGCAAAAGAAAATTACTAAACTGGATATTTTATCTTCATTATTATGATCAAATATCGATTGAACGGAGTATTCCCGTTTGAGCACCTATTTATTGAGCACCTATGCATTAACCTATGGGAAATGGGAATACCTTTGGTGCTAAATGCATACGTGCTCAAAAAATAGGTGCTCAAACGGGAATACTCCGATTGAACGCTTTGATCAAAACATCGTTTTAGACATATATTTTCATTGTATTCCGTTTTTATTTACTTTGCATAAGTATCAAATACATACCAACTACCTTGTGTGAAAATGCTTTCAATAAATCATATTTGTCGTATTTTTTAACTACACTCGAGAGCAATGATTCCGGTCACTTAAAGAAACCTATAAATCTCGGGCACTAAGAATGCTTGTGTTTAAAAGATAATTAAATACTCCTTAAACGAAATTAATAAAATTAATGAGTCACTACATTTTATTAACGTACCAAAAAATTACATAAAGAAAAACAACTGCTGATCTCGTCTTAATACTAAAATAGGAAACATTTTTCTTCAATTTTAATATTTTGTATTGCCTCTTCGTGCTTCCATTACTGCGTTTACACCATACGATTTTGAGGAATATTCTCCCATTCCTCTGTAAGAGCCATTATGAGCTCGAAGCGTGATCTCTGGTTTAGAGTATCTATGTTTTTTTAGAATTATGCATTTAATCTTTTCTTGAGCAAGTTCACTGTTATAGCTATAATTAAATATAATTATTTTAATTAACATTGTTATTAGGTCGTAAAACTTGAAGCGTGGGAAGGTTAGATCTCAATTGAATACAAGATAAGAACAACTCGCGAAGAATTTTCCACTATTTACTTAAATAGACACCACTGGCAACAACATTGCGTTTTCGTCATCAAAATCGTCGTCATCTTTTTATACATACATACATTAAATCACGCCTGTAATCCCCTAAGGGCTGGGCAGAGGCGTACGTGTAGACCCATATTTCGCCAGTTATGTTAAAGTCCCATGTAATACGGGCGAAGACACTGACTCTTGTAACACAGGTTCCACCTAGCTCAAGAGTCAGGGCTTCAATTTAATATGTAACAACTTTTACATCAATAAAACATTTTATTATTATATTATTATTATATTATGTAATAGGGGGCGAGTCTATTGCCATCCAATCGGGCACAAATCCAGATTCCGGGTTGATACTAATAAATTCTTACGGTTTGAATTTATTTGTTCCTAAAGATTACAAATCACTTTTACAGAAATAATTAATAATTTATTTATTATTATTATTTATATTTTATTGTTTGCTGTCCAGAAGTAGCAAGGGCTAAATTCCAGATGGAAAAACTTAATAACACTTTGCCGGTCCTGTGGATCGAACCTGGGACCTCATGCTGTGCAGCCCTTGCAACCACTATACCAACCAGGCATTCGCAAACATCACACACACATCACCACATCATATCACACCACACATCATGATGTGTGTGTGGTGTTACCACACACACATCATCACATCTTTATCACAAAGTTACAAATTTTTACAAAATTTATTTTTACAAGAGTTTTAATATAAACGGGTGCTATATTAGGTACACTTTAACATATGCGTATGTTAACTTAGGTACCTACACACGATACTCACAGGAACACAAAAAGGAAAATGTTTTAAAATAGTACAAAACCGTCAGCTCACGATTATTTTATCACATTTTGTCGCTAATCGCTTTATTTTAAGGTACTTTCAAAATAACGAAACTCATAATTTCTTAAGATTTTGCTAATTGCAGTACCTACTATTTGACGATTTATGTAAACAAAGTTTATTTTGTTGCAATAATTATATTACTACTTAAAAAAATATTCAAAATATTAAAATACCACTCAAAATGAAATTTGATATAATTATTTCAATCAATGAATGAATTTCGTATTTTGCAAGCTACATTCATGGGAGGAATCCATTCAAACTTGATCCTTAACAAAACGGTGTTAATAACAATAGCTTTATCTTTATAATATTTTTACACAGACACGATAGTACTGAAAAAAAGTTGACAACTTGGTACTAAAAAATCGATATTGCAAGAAATGATTAAAAATCTATGTCGCAAGACCTTGACGATACAATAAGGAACAAGTTCATTACAGACGGTGTTATTACAAGACCAGGCCGTCCTCACGCTTCGCTGCCTGTAGCACATTTTCACTGCTTAGTTTATCACTAACTATGTACACGATCGGTCCTATTCATCGCTGCAAATACTAAGTCGATAATATTAAGGTTATTATTGCAATCTGTAACAGTGAAGGATTAATCTGATCACGCGCCGAACAAAGACCGTCTGGAAATGCGGTTAGGAAGTGATTGTTTACAGTGTTCTTTGTTAGTAAGGTGTGAAGTGCTTGGTAGTAGTGCGCCATGTTGTGCGGCATGTGTGCGCGGGTGCAGTGCGGGTGGCGCATGTGCCTGCTGGAGCACCCGTCGCCGAGCAACTTCTACGTGAGCAGTTGGCAAGGCAACCGCTCGGCCGCGCCGCTCTTGCTGCTCAGAGGCTTCCTCTTCCTGTTCTCGACGTGCGTGCTGCTCGCATCTGTCGCTGTGCCCTTGACATTGAATACACCTATCGGCTACTGGTTCATATACCTAACACATTGGGGTTTCCTACTAATCGTTCTTACTACGGGCTTCGGTACTGCTGTATCAGCATATGCTTACTTTAAGAGGCCTATTGGTACGCTTATTACTATACCTATTTATGTTTACCTCGGCACGTGTTTGATAGTGTTTCTGATAAAATCGCACGTACCAACCTATCTTTGTTATCAAACAAAGCACTACTTGAAAGCAATCTGTGATGACTCTACGTTGACAACATTGATTTTAAACCTTGATAGACACAGTTTTAAGGAGATGGTTCATTGTTTTAAAGAATATTATGAATGGGGGTCAGTTGGTGTCACGTCAAAGAATAATACGTGGCACGTGGCTGCAAAGAGGATCACGTATTAATACGGTCGTCTGACCTCGCGCCGGACGCGTGAGGTCTTATAACATACTGCCTCCACATTATCTCATCTAGCACTCACTAACTCTCCATAACGCACTATCTTTACGCATATTTAAATAACCAGTTCACGTACATGTAAACTAATGCATTTGTAATAATGTTAACCATTTTTATGGAGGCCATGAATAACATTCTATTATAGAGCGGATGAATTAGTTATGTTTCGCTGCAACCGTGCGACCAATGTTAGCGGAACATGTGAACATAACATTCACAAAATTATACATTCGTAGTTTGTAGGCCTCATTGATGACCGGAAAATTAAAGTCGTTTCCATGCTACTTGATAAGGCTAGTATTGGGCAATACCAGCAATGTAGCAAACGTTAGCTACTTATGTGGGATTAAGTTATCCAAATACGTCCAAGTTATATCGTTTAAGTTCACCTCGTCCCAAAATTAGAAATGTTTTATTTTAATTCCAAACCCAGACACTTACCTACACTCTGACATTGAAACAACTATCTATATTTGAATATTTCTTTTAAGCAGTGTTCAAGGTTACCCTTTTGATTGCTATGATTTATTATCTTGCAGATGCAACGTTCGGTCTACCATGGTACGTGAAAACTTACTGGATTCTCTACAACATCACAATTCCCGTCGCCTTCCTCATCACAGTGTTCTACTGGGGGATCTTGAGGACTTGTAAGTTTATACGTGTTACATCTAACTATCTTATTCCCAATGCAATTGCATTAAACATACACATCTTAGTAGGTTTTCGTAAAGCCAATCAAGTTTTTTAAAATTTCAAACGGTTATGGAAGTAAAGTTGGAATTAGTAAAGCCAATATGAGCTGGATGGTTTTTATTATTAATTTCTGACAACAACATTATTATTTATGAACCAAACAAACAAACATGACCCAATTAAGTAGGTATTTTGATTTGAACTGCCTGTTTGGAAATTCTCTATGATGAAAGTTAGAGCTAGATTTTAAATACCAGTATCAGCCTTGCAATTGTCTCGTCAAACAGAATCTTTTTCAAAACTACAACGATTGCATCCTAAGTTCGTAACTAGCGTAGATAATATTTGATTGACAGTTACGAAATAGTGTTCATTTGAAGTTTACTAAATATTTGCAATGATTGTTTTAATTACCGTGAACGATGTTAAAGTTGTCCATCATTTTAAAATTAGTCATAGTCATAGTATTTAATTGACAAGGGATTCTTTCTTTCTTTTCTTCTTCTTCTTTCATTACTAGTTAAGTCTGTCAAAACAACTACATTAAACGGGCGTTTGAAATGAAACATGTGCGGAAACAGACTTCAAACTTGGTGTATCTAGATTTTTAGGGCTCACGCATCCTTTGCTCGACCTAGATACCTAATGATTTTAACGAGCGAGAATATCTTTTTGTTAATTTTAGGGGTATCATCATTTACATCTCCGTTATAAAATCTATAAACCTATAAATATTAGAGAAGGGCCGACACGGAAAAGCACTTCGAATAAAAGGGTCAGTTAATAATTATATCAGCTGTTCCTAGCGGTAAGGATGGAAAACATAAACAGTTCTATAAATGAAGGTCAAAATACCAGTCTCGTTGGTTTCTGAGCGAGTGGTTACATTCTCAGGTCGGGAAAAGATATACGTTTTTTAGTATAGCAATTTCTTTGAGGTAGAACACGATTTGTGTTCAGTCTGTGACAAAAGGCTGTGTACGTTCTATAAACCTCAGTCTTCTATTTTAAATTTAAAATCTACAGATAACTCTGTCATAAATAAATAAAATAACCTATGGATTTTACACTTGCTTCACTAGTTTAAACCCAAAGAGATTTAAAATACTATAGAGCGGGCATATCAAGGAAATGTCATAGAAAAACTTTGATCCCATGTCTCAGTAACGCCATCTAGAATAATATGTGAATATTGGAGCGGCAGCGGAGCGTACTACAAAAAACTTATAGACTTGTATCCAGCATGACACACTTTTTCGGACGAAAATTTTGTTCGTGATGTCCGGTCTATAGGTATTGAATGTCTTTGTTTAAACCTCAATGCTGCAGAGTAGTAATATTTTAAATGTTAAAAATTGATCGAATTGGCGTTAGCTTATATTAATAACTCGTGCCAGAGCTACAAGCTTAGAATAATAATAACGCATAGTAACCTAGTTCAAGTGGAAAAATTTGGGCAACTAACACTAAGCCGAAGTTGGCTTCTTTACATGGCGAGCCGTGTCATTAGGTACTAAAAGTCACGTTCCGTTGAACACAGCTTGCACAGCTCGCGAGTAAACATATTCGGCTCATGCGCACAAAGATAATAAAGTGGACACACGATACCCGTGTTTTGTATTAAACGCGGCTTCTATGTGTTATTATTATTCTAAGGCTACAGGATATTCTTCCGTTCAAACTGCTGTTATCAATTCCAGCGGCGACCACGGTAAACTTCGCTCCAAACCCAGTCTTGGACGTGATGCTGCACGGGGTCAACTCGGCGGTGATGCTGGTGGAGCTGGTCTGCTCAGCACACCCCTCCCGTCTCATGCACATCATGCAACCGCTGTACTTCGCCGGTGCCTACATGCTCTTCAGTGTCATCTACTACTTCGCTGGCGGATTAGACCCGTAAGTCTAATATTGAACTTCATACTTCTTCTTTACTGTGGCTTTCGTTCATTATTCGATCCGTGTTTCTAGAGTATCGAGAAATAATAGTGTCTTCACTTTATATTTTGTCGTTATTACGATTATAACAAAATCTAAAGTCAAAGTGAAGACATTAGAGATAAACTAATTTACTATTAACTTCTAAAAAGCATAAAAAAACCAGTCAAAATTTGCCAAGTCATTTCGATATCTAATATGAGCACCCCAACAACACCAGATATTCTACATATGTATAACAATCGTTTCGTGGAAAATACTTTTAATCGAACACTATCCGATCAAGCTAGAAATTGAACATATTTCGATCATAGTGACATACGTAAATAACTAGCATAGTAAGCAGCCCTGCATTTACATCTAAGTATAACCGGATGAGACTTTTATACGTAATTAGGTAATTTCCGTTTTCTGGCTTGTCGGTCTCGTTAGTCGCCGTTCACAAGTGTGAAGGATACCTTCACACCAATTAATAAATCAATGCTACCTTCGAAAGACCTTAACAGGTTTTAGATAAACATTCTTTGATATGATGAAACCACACTCGATTTACAACTCTGAATTAATTTGTTTTGGCTTCTTAAGAAGTTGTCCGGATATCGACATTTGCCAAGCATTAAATATTTACTCAAATGGTAGACAACACACAACATAACATCATGAACATTTTTCGAAAGGTAAGTACTCACATTAGTGCACCCAAAGTAGGTTCTTACCCACAATTCGCCAGTCAAGTTCAAGTCCCTTGTAACACACCCATCACATGTGACTTAATTTGCTTAGACCACAAACTGGGAACGACTCCAGACTTCAGGCTGCAACAGAAAAATTCAGATGGAAAAACCCAACAACACTTTTCTCAACTAGGGAATCGAACCCAGGACATCAAGCTTTGTGACCACTAGACTAACGAGACAAATTCTTTCTAAAATTATATAATTATACAAATAGCACTTGAATCAGACGTTTTCGTAACCATGTTACTACGCTTGCATCAACGTAAAAGTTCAAGATCAAAATATAATGTTCTAATTGATTGTTCCGCGGCTGGGGTCCGATGCGGAGACGGAGATTGTTTATCGTTATGTCGTAACGTAAGACCGCCGGCATCTAACTGACACATGACCAATATTCCCAGCACGGCGAGAGGTCGATGGTCACGCACTCGTGCATAATAATGTTCAAGTTCATAAGTATTATGTCGAGTGACATTGATTTTATGGCAGAAAACCTTTGCAGAAAACGTATAAATGAAATGATATTTATAATTCTGTAAGTATATCTTTGCTAGACATTCTTACACGTCAATGTTTTTTAAATAGGCGCCGGCATTTCCAAATCAATGTAAAAGAATCTCGAAGATCACTTTTAAAGTCCTTTTTCACATTTCACAACTTAACGAAGTTCGATAAATCCGAAATCTTGGAATTCATTCATTTAGAAAACGTATGCCATGTCGAATTTATCGATATTCGATAGAGCGCTATCTTTTACGATTCTTACATACTTACTACTTTTGCTTCGATTACGTTCATACATGTACTCATACACACACGCTGGTTGCGAGTACCTACTACGCACCTGACCTTTATGTAGGACATCACCAATCATGTGCCACACCAGCCTTCTTAGCCTTGTTAGTCACTTTCACACATCCTCTCAACGCGACCTAACCATCTCAGCATATATATTTTTTTATTTTTGTCATTACATGTCATCTTCTTTTAAACCACAACGTTGCTTTATCACATCATTCCTCACTATATCATTAATTGTTATACCACACATACTTTGCAAGGAACGCAACTTCGTTATCGTTATTGAAAATGTGACTTTGTACCGTGTAGCTCCATCCTAATACTACAGATTCGTCGTAGCGCTCAAAATATGCCGCCATAATACACAAGGCCGATGGCAAAGGTGACGAATTTTTACGTTACCTTAGATGGTTTACCTTGTTTCCGATTTCGGGGACAATAAAACAAGGAAACAAACAATTCCAAAAAACCTTTTGATTAGCATGCAGCACTTGTACATTCGTATGACACACGTTTACGTTTACGCATATTTGCTTTAGGTTTATGATTTGAGGACATCCGCGGTGATGTTGCCGAATCACTATAAATATTTGCTAGTTTAATTCAGATGCGTTGTTGGTCTAGTGGGTGCAAGCGATATTGCTAAGGCTTGAGGGCCAAGGTTTTATTCCCGGATCGGAACAAGTGTTATTGGGATTTTTATCTAGGATTTCTCAGTAGCTGTCTGGAGTCTGGATGTGTGCTCGGTTGGAGGTTTTCGGTTCGCCACCACTGACGCAATGTGGGTGAAGTATATGTAGGTACACGTCTGCCTATCCCTTCAGCGAATACAGGCGTGCTGTTTGAGGTACATTCAGATAAATTGGGTTCCGAGCTATTTTACAAAGAAATTGAATAATTTGTTACTTTGTCAGATAACTTTAATTAGATGATGAGCTCACATCTTTATTGTAATATATTTTCATATGTATACTAATTGTACGTTTATATTCAAATAGTTATTTATATTATATATGTAAATAGCACACCGTAAACTACCTACATATCTTTTTTTTTTCATATTTTATAACACCCTGTGTACCCTTAATATATTATTTGTACGTTTTCATATTGTACAATAAAGAGTAGTATTCCATTCTATCCTCACCTAGAAGTTGTACACTTTTGTAGTAAAAGCTGCGATTGCGCCACGCGCGAAAAACTTACGTTTTTCGAAGGTGGTACAGGCATAATGATTCCACGTTAAGTATCCAGCCGGTACTCATTTCCCAACTGAACTGTGAAGGGGAGAATAACAATGAATAATTCTTGTATGTGATGTTTAAATATCCCACGCACACAATAAAACACAGTTGACTGTGAAACTGTGAATTTGATAATAAAATGAGATATTGCATATTGCTTCTAAAAAACACGCTATTCCAGTTTGCCTTTGAACACTAAAGTGCATGGTTTAGTTAATATTATAGGAAATCTATTAGTACGACCTGCCAGTACCATGATTGCACATGAAAATACAAGTAGGTAAATGATCCTTTTGTATGTATATTCAATACCTAATGTGATTCTGACTACATTCTTCTATAATGTGTAAAATTGTCATGTCACAGTGTTTGTAACAAAACTCCTCCGAAAAGGTTCGACCGATTCTTTTGAAATTTTGTGTGTATGTTTAGTAGCACTGAGAATAGGACGTAAAACGTATAAATTGATCATAAGGCGGAATGAAGTTTCCGTCGCAGATAGTTAATTAATTTATTTATTTTATTGACCAACTTATACTTACAGTACATGACATATACAAGCTTTAGGTCATAGTTACAAACAAACAAGTTAGTAGTATCTAGTAGTATTATAAATACGAATGTTTTGTTACCAAACCTACACGGCAATTACCATAATAGTTATTTGTATAAACATTATTCACGGTACTCCGTCAAATGTGAACGACCGCAGATGTACACTCGCAGCAAAGGTACGCATGTACCTTGTTTTTTTGTATCTTGGCTTTTATCAAAATCGTAAATATGTACCTACCCATGTATGTACCCATTTAAGTACCTAAGTATGTATGCAAGTATGTACCTTAGAAGTGTTTGCTGAATGCAAACAATTCCCTTTGCAAACAGAGACCCGTCAAGTGCGTACAATGACATTGTTCAGCAAATAGGAAACCAAACCATCCAAGAGAGAGCTGGGATAGAAGAACTGATTTTTTTGCAATTCACAGGAACAACCTTTTTTACCTGTTAGTGTTTTTTCATGAAGTCGGTTGCATTTTTTTGTAAAAAAAAGTTTTTATTTTGCTAATATTTAGTTTCTTCGTATATAAATAATTTAATATTTTTCATTTATTTTGATAATACAACCAATCTACAAAACTGATTTCGATGAAGTTCAAATGGGACCAAATAAAAACAGATTTATGAAGATCGGTCCATAAATAACGAAGTTATAAGGGCACAAACCCTGAAAGAAATACAACCGAATTGAGAACCTCCACCTTTTTTGAAATCGGTTAAAAATAGAATCCACACTTTAATTTGCTAAGTATGAAAACGAGTCCCCTCTTCCTCAAAGTTTTGTTTTTGTATTTACTTGACTGGGATTTTTGTGCACGGCACAGAGTTCTAACATTAGGTACACTAAAACTCAAATTCTTCCTTGTTTAGACCGCCCGCTAGCTCCTGAAAAACATGAGTGACAGACAAACCACAAGTGACCTTATAAACGTACCATATTTCTTATAACATCGGAACTCGGAACACTCAAAAAATATTAAAATTGGATATTCTTCTGAACTTTGCAGACGATGCTCGGTCTAATGGCTGAACAAATAGTTTTTTTTTGCAAACACACGGAAAGACATACCATCATTCGTCTAATACGTGACATCATATTTATCATATTCAACGACATTACGCAGTTGATCATATTATATCAGTCTTACCCTTTTACGACTACGTTGGGGTCGGCTTCTTTTGATGTTGTGTTTCTCTTTTTAACCCCCGTTTTATAAATTTTCTAAAAACTACAAGCTATAGGTACTAAACCTATAGTTTGTGGTTTTTGGAAAATTTAAATACTAAGTATAAAATCTCCACACCCTCTTGAACAACTACGATGATTTATTTTCTTGCCTTTTGTATACGAGAAGAGGCCTTTGCCTGGCAGTGGGGCAGTACCAGGCTGGTATTATTATTATTATTGCTTTTAAACGATTACTTACTCTCCGTTTTGACCTCGGCAAGCGCAGCTTAACCTTCGATCGACTCGTGCTACCATTTTTTATCTACTCGGTCTATTATTCGATCATTAACTATAATTATATATTCAACCGTGTACCTGTGTGTCTGTTGTACCTATTATCTAAATAAATAGATTTCTATTTTCATTGTTAGATATTGCAGCTTCATATCTTTCTTACTTTAAAACGAATTAATAATTTTTGAGTTGCCTACCTCTTAGGAAAAAAATGGAGACAAATACCTAACTTAGTTGATGTCTATCAAGCAATAGCTCTTTCTTCGGAACGTATAAAGGTAGCAAATTGAAGTGAACTCCAAACAATGTGTATTTTTTGCAGGCGTTAAGCTTATATGTCAACCTGACATGTTGGAATACGTTGACATTTACAAAATTTATCGATAGAGTACGAGTAGCTTCAACTTCCCGTTGAAGTTTTGGAAAATCAATAATAAGTAATAACACATAAAACGCGTTAATTTATGCGATTAGAAAATTAAATTTAAAATACTAAAAACCAGTGCTTGACTGCAATACCACCTGATGGTGAAGCGCACTAGTTTATTAAGAGCCTATTCACTCTAGCCTTGAAGACACCTAAATTATACTCGGACGGGAAGACCGCAGCAGGCAGGTTGTTCCAGTCTTCGACGTACGCGGTATAAGCGACTCGCCGTACCGGGTTGTCCGATGGTAGAAAGATGATGGCGAAATGAAGTCCTGTAATTCCACACTTTCCAAAAAGTATCCTACAGAATACCGAAAGGTAGCTACTACTAGCTACCCTACGCCTGTGCTCAAGGCTTTGCAGATTGGTTCTAACCAAAGAGATTTAAAAGACTATAGAACGGACATGCGAGGAAATTTCATACAAAAACTTTGATCCCATGTCTTAGTAACGCCATCTAGAATAATATATGAATATTGGAGCGGCAGCGGAGCGAACTACAAAAAAAATCATACACTTGTGTCCAGCACGACACAAGTTTCGGATAAAAATTTTGTTCGTGATGTCCGGTCTATAGGTATTGAATGTCTTTGGTTCCAACCAAATCTGGGTCACCAATAAGCCCCTTCGCACGCCTCTCCATTGAGTCCAAAGCTGCTAAATAGCATCTGGCAGCACCAGCCCGTATGTGGCTGCAGTACTTACTCCACACACGAACGGACATGTGCTTCCATTCCATTGTTCTTCCTATGTTTCCATTTAAAGCCTTGATCGTTACTAGATCGATGTATGAAACAACGTTTAGCTCCACTACGAAGTAGAGTTTCTCCTATCCGTGGCTTCTCCCTTGATTGCTTCGCAATGAAAAAGTTTATCCGATTCTGATCCGTTAGTTGTCGCGGGTCCGACTCGCTCTTGGCTAGATTTTGTATTTAGGTGAGTAGATACCCCTATTAATACATCCTTGACTCTATCTTACTTTTGAATTATGTTAAGTACGTTATCGTACGAAATATGTAAAACAAGCTACTTATAACTTAGCAACACATAGGTACTCTGTTCTCTGATACAAAAGACAAATACAAAGGAGATAAAATAAATCTCACACCGTGGGAACGACCTTGCTCCGAGTCTCCGGACAGATAGCCATCTGTGCTGAGATCCTTAGCACAAAAGATATCTTACTAACCGACATACACTGATTATCAGCTATACTACTGCTTACAGTACTTACAAAGTTTTATTTTAAAAAAATACATTTATGATTTATTTTATTGAATGATGATTTAAAAATTTGTATTTTAACTATATCCCCTTTACAGGTATCCTTATAACTTACCGGGACTGCCCCAATTTCTCGCAACAAAATTGTACTTTATGGTTCTGCAGCACAAATACTCATTTACTTCATTAGGTAACTTAAAAAAATAAATATATTTAAATAAATTTAAAAAAAAACATAAACAAAAACTACAAGCCTCCATTCTTAATTTGTAATATTTAGTGAATCACGTTTTGAGTGAACTTACTTTAAACCATGTTTTATATCTTGTCAAATCATTTAAACACTTTTTTAACACAAGTAATGCCAAATCAGTTCAATGACAAGATAAAATGTAATTTAAAATAAATTAAAAGACAAGGTCTTGTTGTGTGATATTCAACTTTTAATTCATGGATACCTTGAGTATACTTTTGGATGTCTTGTGCAATTAAAGTTCTCGGTTTCGGCTTAGATTTTACTATCGTTTTCAACCTTGACTATGTAGGGAAAATGTCTTGGGCTGGAATAATAGTTTTCCATGAAAATCAATGAAAATGGCCAAAGTGTGGGGGTTATTAACAGGGTTGTGCGACAATAGGTTAATGCATGCCCCGTATAATTTTCTTTCAACACAGCGACACTGCATATTTTATCTCATGATCTAAAGCTTCCCATGATGTTAACAGATTGGATAAAATATTCAGTAAGGTTATTAAGCACTTTGGTTGTGTCTCTTTGACCAACAAATTAGATTTTTTTTCCCGGAAGTGGTACACAACAGGCCAAACATGTATAAATTTATTAAATCCGTCTACTATCAGCAGCTTATCAAATTATACGAATAGAAGTGGCCTCAAATATCCATAGATAACTCTATTGATTTGTATTCATTTATTTACAGAAACGCACATAGTAATTAATCAGCACCGTGTTATCTTCCAGATGGGGTAACCCGTTCATCTACCCGGTGGTGGACTGGTCCAAGCCGGAGCAGACGATGGTGGTGATTACACTGACAGCGCTGTTCCTCGCCCTGATGCACCTGCTGACTGTGGGCATCGCCGCAGCTCGAGACGCCATCGTCAAGAGACGTCTCGCAGAACCCGCTGGAGTCTACAACGATGCATTCACACCTTAACACAACACACGCTGACCTAGTAATATCTACTATACTCCATTTATAATAGCATTAGTAAAAAGAGGTTCGTAGGAGCAGGACATTTTATTTTAAAGATAAGTTAAAGCAATTAAAAATGAATTATTTTAAATTTAGAAAAATAAAAGTGAACCCAATGACGTTCCATGTATTGTTCATCCCTGGTTCTTTTAGGTTCTTTCATTGACACTGTTATTTTCAACTAAGATGAGATTATATAACTTATCGACCTCATTTCTTAAAATAAGCTGCAGTGAAAATAGATTAATTAATTCGGCGTCTATCGTAATAAAATTGTAACATGCTTATTGTACTTTCGTTACAAAGAATGCATTATTAATAACCTTTTTTTAACTTTTTTCTAATGCTATTATAAGTGGCATATAGATATATTCGCCCTTGCAACCCAAGGACCAAGGCCATGACACCTCCCAAGGATAGGCTGTATGACTTCCCTTAAAGGTTTAATCAAGTGAGAATGTGTGAATGTAAATAAGATAAATAAAAACTATTCTGGGTGTGAAGTGTATTAAAATGTGATATAATTTAACGAATTCAAAATCTTTAATAGTTTGTACTTTTATGGGAAATATGTTTGTACTTAATTAGCGCTAAACAAATTACATATTAACATTTTGTAAATCGTTTTAATGATTTATGTAACTAACTAAACGTAAAAATAATGTTTGAAAAAAATGAAAAATGAAAAATATTTTTATTTAAACAAGATGCTTCATATACAATGATTTGTGTTTGGAGCCCCCTTTTAGGCAAACAATGCCTGTGTTAGGAGACTCCGCTCTTCCATATCTTAGACAAAATTAATTAATTATATGATTATATGTTTAATTATATGATCTTCATTTTTTACATAAAAAAGTAATAACATATTTTTACTAATAATCAAAGCACACTGTGATTTTAGTTACGTAAGATTTGTTAGTAAATTGTTTTTTTTATTAAATGGTTTATAAATAACATAGAAAGCACAGAGATAGATTTTTGTGATCTATACTCTACATAACATAAGAAAAACGATATTATTAAATATTCTAATGTGTTTACGGATATTATTTTACTCCCGAATACCTATAAGTACTGACTGCATATTTTTTTTCTGATAAGAAGGTAATATAAATTTATTTGCGTTTGAGTAATTTGTCTTTTTATGTAATTTGTCATAAAAAATTTCATGTTTTATGTAGTGCGGCTGTAGATATATCATTCCGCGTGAAATATCTTAGAACTAGTGTGGATTATTATGATGCACCTCCACGAGTACCTTCATAGGCAAAAGGATGTTCAATGACTAAGGTTTTAATGTAATCAAGACGTCATTGTTTTATTGTTATCTACTAAAATGTATGGATCATCGACGGCACACAATCACAAAATAATCAGAGATAAGAGCGTCAGGCCGCAGTCCACAGTTGGTGCGCTCGCTCGATACCGTCTCGATCAATTAGACCAAATATTATTTGCGAAAAATGGCTGATAAAGTGAAAAGTTATTTCAAAAAGGAGGTCCAATTACATATGTTTTCCTTAGAACATGAAGATTTATCAGATTTTTACCT
This sequence comes from Euplexia lucipara, assembly GCA_921972225.1. Lineage (NCBI taxonomy): Eukaryota > Metazoa > Arthropoda > Insecta > Lepidoptera > Noctuidae > Euplexia > Euplexia lucipara. The sequence continues at coordinate 7,732,061 of OV179143.1, read as the reverse complement.
TAGTAGTTGGCAAAGGAATCGTTCTTGCTGGCAGTTATTATTTATAAGAACTTTAATATTTATTGGTTGTATTGGTAGTGTAGTGGCCTCAATTGTCCTTATGACCCAGGGGCTGATGGGTTTCGGACACTGGTTAATTTTCATGACACATTGGGGGCTGGTGTTTAATACTATTGCTGCAGGATTGGCGTGGAGTGTGTCCGTAGTAGAGTTCCTCAAAGGACCGGGTAAGCATTTATTTAACTAGTTTATTTTTTACAAGGATTTATTTTTTAAATGAGATTAACGTTAAACTTTTCTCAACATTTTCCCTTTAATGAATACTTACAATGTGTTTGTAAGTTGACATAATCAGACCAGGAAAGTTGATGAAAAAAACTTTACTGCTCTAAATTACCCAGTTAAAACATACTAAATAACTTTAGATTTTGACAGCAGTTGTCTCACGACAGTCAATGTACAGACAAACGCCAGCACAACAACCTACCCCAATGTGTCTTTCTTTGATAGGTTTTCGACTTTATTTATTATTATTTATTAAATGCTTCAAGCACACTAATGTACAAAGGCGGACTTAATGCCATAGGCATTAAAAGCAGTGGTAGGTGCATTTTAAATTGGGAAAATTTGATAGTTTACGGATGGTTTGGGGATGTGCTGGCGTCTGTACAAGTGTACATGTATGTGTCAAATTTCACTGATCGTTTTTCAACTTTATAATAATTAAAATAAGGTTAATGTTCAATTGGGAAATTTATTATTTATTTATTTAAAAATTGGGAAAATTACGCAGTTTGGGGTAGCTTGATTTGCTGGCGTCTGTACCGTAGGTGTAGGCTGGAAACTCAAAATCTCTACTTAATATTCAATGGAGTTTAATTAAAACATAACTTGCAAATTGAGGGTGCACTAAAGATTTGGTGATAATCTTACAGACTAACTCCCTCGGTGTTCCGTCTCATGCCTGAGCTGGAAGTCACGGGCACGGACGATTCTTCCTCAAACCTCAGCTGATAAATATTTAGTGGTATGAGGAACTGGGTGTAAAGTTCCTCATGCCCCATAGAAAAGGGATGATCCTTCGACCAGACGGGTGTTGTCACTACTGCCCGACGGTTGTAGTCGGGAACTTGTATACGTTCAAATAGCGCGGATAACTCTGATACCGCGATGTAGGATATCAGTCATTAGTTCGTATGTTGCGAGATAGATGTCGCTACACTATTATAGAAAGGCGAGAATGATTATGATGAAGATTATATTCTGTCCCAGTTTAGTCATCGGGGTTTCTTCATCCTGTCGTTACTAAGTGAGGAAAGGAAAAATATTATCTATCTTTTTTTAGGAATTTACTCTTATTAATGAATCATAATGATAATTTACACTATTTGTAGACATGGAAGATAATATGGATTACATTCATTGAGCTGATTAAATCTAAATAATCACAATGACTCATCAAGAACGCGATACAAAGTTGTATTTAATAAATTAATTAAATCAATGCGATTAATTATTGTGATTCTAAAAAAAACCCGATCGAAATTAGAACGAAATAAAGTTCATAGAAAAATCTTTGAACTTTTTCAAAATCAAAACTCGTTTATTCAAATTAGACTGAAAATCAGCACATTTTGAAGGTAAAAAATACATAAGACGTCTTATGTATTTTTGACCTCCAAAACACCCACCCTTCACCACTTCCTAGTGTTTTGGCTGGGAAGAAGAAGTGGCGGAACAAACTTCCCAGTTTTCGGGATACTCATCTGCGTATTTCTTACATTGGGTTTTCTTATTAAATAGCATTAGAAAACATCAAGTACCTATAGTAAACCCACATTTTTACCTGCACAAGCCTAGAATTAAGTCTTCAGCCTCAGTTAGTGACAAAAACTTATCAATTAAAATATTAGTCAAAATCACTGATAATTAATACTAATCTGTATTAATATTATTACACATTCTAGTAGCGGGTATTTAAATATCTAGTAAGGAAATATGCAAGATTATGTTTTATACGTTAGGCAAATAAAGCGTATCAAAATCGATTTACGGTGGTCTATTTCCTCTCGAATTACCCTATTTGATAATGGATAAAACCCAAGATTTTGTTCATTCTTTATTAATATATAGGTATATAAAACACGTTTCATAGTCATTTATATGTATAACAATATAATAAATTGATGGTAGAGGTACAGACTCCTACCTGCTTATCAACCCCAAACTGTCAAAGGAGATTGACATCTACATGATCATGGAAAAGGTCAAGCAATATAATAAATAAAATCAAGCTAATAATTGTTATTTCTTTGGTTTTAAGCCCACGGTAAATGACGGGTACCTGAGTAAACTGACATAGAAAAAGTTGTTTGAATTCAGCTACGACTTTGTTATTATTCGTTAACTGGCCACTGCCCACTGCCGCACCAGATGAAAAAATCAAATAACAATTTGCTCCACACGAACTTATTGAACCTTAGGATCCAACGCTAGGAGGCAGGACTTACAACCACTAAACCAACGAGACAGTCTAAACACAACATGCAAGGAAATATCGTATTGTATTATCCAGGCTAAGTTTGAATCACGAAACATAATCCATGACCATCATGATTTCAGATGCAAGTTCGACGACGCTGGTGAAGGTTTACTGGGCTGTCTTCAACGCCACCATCACTATGGCGTTCTTCATCACCGGCTTCTACTGGACCATGCTCACCGGCGCAACGAGTAAGTTTTTCAATTAAATCAAAGTCATGACAAGTCTATGTTAGTACTTACTTAATAACTTAAAGAGATCTTGTTCGATCGGCTAATGCCCACTTAAGTGGATTATCAGCCCGGGCGGCTACCGAGAGCTGAATGATATTGGGACCGGCACGCAACCTGCGAAGTAGTGAGGCAGATTTCTTGCACTTGACGCGCTGCAGAACCGTGGCAGTCGCAACAATGCCAATACAAAATTAAAAAGTTTAATCCGACATAATAATATAGGGTGACTGGTAATTAGTGACCGATACTTAAACACGTACAAAAACAACAAAACGCTGTTCGAAATTCCCACGCGCCCGTCTGTGTTCGATCAGCTGATAGTCTGACCTCGGGAAGGGCAAAATCTACGAGTAGTAGCGTCACACGCTCCCCCGCCACCGCCACCGATCCCGTTGTGCAGTATTGAACGTAATAATAAAACAGTCATCCGTGAGTCAGTCACCCCAAAGTTTCTTTGGGAAAGTTATTCGTATTCATGAGTACAATCACGTGTTTAAGTATCGGTCACTAATTACCAGTCACCCTATATAAGACAACAAGTAAAACGATGATAGCGCAAAAATATAAACTATAGCGCAGCTCACAACGCCCTTCTCCAGGTACAGAATGAAATAAAGTTCCCTGTATAAGGTAATTAATTTAGATTTAGCTAACAATAAGAACAAAACATTTATAAAATAAGACAACGATAATTAATACAGTACCTACAGGACATAATTCCACCCACCACGCACCTTAAGTAACCACATCCACATTTTGCCAGACATTTTACGTCCCATTTAAGAGCCTATTGCCATCAACCGGGCATTAATCTAGGCTACGGTTGTTAATGAGAAATTCCAGATGGGAAAACCCCAATAGCACTTTGCCAGACTGGTAATAAGTGGGACTTGCTACTACTAGAAAACAGAGGCAGTCACAGGTATTAAAGTTAGTCTGACATAACATCATGCCTTCTTATCCTAAAAACAAAAATCGTTTATTCTAATTAGGCTGAGGACCAGCACTTTTTGTGCACGTCCAAAATGTACATAAGATTGTCCCGCAAGTTGCCCGTCCTTCATCATTTCTAGACACTAGTCTTTGCTGGGCAGAAGAAGCGATGGAACAAAGTCTCCAACAAATACACCAAAGGGTCGGGTAGAGACGTAACTGCATTTCTCTCAAATTTCAGCTTTAATTACATTATTTAAAGGCTCAAAGTACAAGCTCGGCTTAGTTTAGAACTAGATGGGGTTGTGTGCAAGTAGTGGAATATTATTATATTATATTATCTACTAGCTGCCCTGGCAAACATTGTTTTGCCTTTTAGAAAAATATATATTTTACGACCTGTTCTCAGACCGACTGAATATACACACAACATTTCATAAGCAACGGTCTAGCCGTTTCGGAGGAGTTTGATAACAAACACTGCGACACGAGAATTTTATATGTTAAAGATTTTATTAGTTAATGTTTATTTATAATTTTGACTGGCTTGTTGGTCTAGTAGTTAGTGACCCTGACTGCTATGCCGGAGGTCGTGGGTTCGATTCCCACCTAGGACAAATGTTTGTGTGATGAGCACGATCATTTGTTATGTGCCATGTCTTGGTGTAATTTATCTATATGTATGTATTTAGAAATATATAAGTATGTTTATCAGTTGTTTGGTACCTACCCATAACACAAGCTCTTAGCTTAGCTTGGGACTAAATGGCGTTGTGTGAAAAGTTGTGGAATATTTATATTTATTTATCTATAACCCCAACAAGCTTCGTTGAAGCATCATGAGAAAAACGGCATTTATCGTGATATTGCATGGTGCAGCTGATAGAACAAACAAAGTCAATGGTTAAGTGGCATCCGACTTATCGAAAGTCGACAAATTAAATAAAGACTTGACCAATGTCACTTGTTGCATACGAAAAGTTAATGGAAAATGTTTTTTTGTTTTATTTAAATGTTATACCATCTTTTTTGTTACAGTTGAAGCAGACTACGCCCTGGACCCCGTGCTGGACGTGTTCGTGCACGGCATCAACTCGGTGTTGATGTTCTGCCTGCTGATCGCCTCGCGCCACCCCACCAGGCTGATGCACTTCTACATCCCGCTCATCCTAGGAGTCATCTATCTACTCTTCACCATCATATACTACTTCGCCGGTGGACTTAGTCCGTAAGTACAGTACCAGACATTACTATGAACTTAAATAGAACGAGTTATTAGGACAGAGAAATCCCAAAATCATTATTTTGATTTTGTAAATGCTATAAAAGGTATAAGTAGTTAAATCCAATTACCAATTAAATAAACCGACAATAAATACGCTCCAGAACAATAATATATCATACCAAAACAATACCTTTGTTATCAAAAAGTATTAATGGCAATTATTTTCATAATATCCACACAACCCATCTTAATAATTATCTTACATTGAGATTAGTCTAAATTATTAAATTATACAATTTTCTTTGTTTAGATTTAATACGGTCTGGATATACCCAATGCTGGACTGGTCTAAGCCCGGTTCAACTATACTATTGGCAGTGGGATCAGCAGTCCTCATCATTGTGATCCATTTCATCGTCGTCGGCATGACCCTCTGCAGGGATGCCCTCACCAAGAGATGCAGAGAACCCACAGTATTGTCCATATCCGGCCAAAATAATGGAATGTCCAGTAACTATTACAGATGAACAAATTGACGGAAGGTATCACCAAACACTCGTTGCTAGCGTTGTTTTAGCGACGATGTATGTTTCATAAAATATACTTGGTATTATTAATTTTACACAAATACTTGTATGCTCAACTGCAACTCTTCATTAAAGGCTTTTGTGAAGACTTGTAGGTTATCGAAATAAATTATTTCTACTAAATAATGTGGGTTTTTTTTCTTTATTTTTAATCAGCATGCGAATCTATGTTGACAAGAATTTTATCGGTGGGAGAATAGACAAAATGAACCCACGGGCTAGCATTTTGATTTTAAAACTGAGGAGAAGAAATGTTTCTACTCTTCAGGCGACAACAGTTTACAATGACTATTGTTGCAAAATGTACGTGTAGGTACTGTAGGGCACAGGCACACCTCTGTCTGTCTGTCTTCGAGGATTGCAAGCGTGATAGTATTTTATTTCATTCGATAATTTTTGAGAAGAAATATTAGTGTCAAGCTACACGTGCAGGAAGGAAAAGAAATTCTGCTATTACAGTAGGTACATTGTTAGAAGGCGGAAACTCCTATGTTCTGAACACAATCTTCATTCTGCTTGCTGCCTTGTAGCCCACACGTGTGCAGTACCTGCAAGGTTCACGCCCAAAGTGTACGCATTAATCAGTGACTGTATATACTACGATAACATATATTTTGGCACCGCGTTTAGATAATGTTTCGAGTGAGTCATCGATAACCGTCTGCTCGATATCGATTATCAGTTCCGTGTTATCGATAGTGTCGGGTGTGCTGTGTTTCTGTTACTACAACAATATCAAGATGAGTGCTATAAAGACTTATTTCGTACAAGAAGTAAAGAAGAGTATGCTCACTTTGGAGCATCACAAGCCGACTGACTTTTATCTCAGTAGTTGGCAGACGACGCGGTCGGTCGTGCCGCTTCTAATTTGGCGGGCGCTGCTATTCCTCACGTCACTAGGAATAGTGCTAACCTCTGTGATAATATACATATCGAACGGTAAATTCGCATACTGGTTCATTTACCTGACGCACTGGGGGTTGACGAGCATCCTTCTTACCACTGGATTCGCAACTTGGGTGTCGGTGCGCTGTTACCTTTACGGACCAATAAGTAAGTAGTTAACTTTTCATTTTGCCGGAAATCTGTGTTAAGTCTTCATCATTAAATGCAAACCATATTACATTGTAGATGTTACATAATTTATGTAAAGGCAAGATAACAAAATGTGATATGTTTATCTCATCGACAAACTTTTATTGATCATACTCGTATTACAACGTAATCACACTTGAAATGTATGTTCAAAGTTAATCGTAGACTTAAAACTCTAACAGGAGCATTGGCGGCGCCTGCTAAAACAATATATTAACTTCACTAAGTTATATCTTGCGTCTGAATTCCGTCAGGCACCGAGTTCAGGCTGCCATGGTATGTGAAGACGTACTGGACGCTGTTCAACATCGCCGCACCCATTGCCTTCTTGATAACAATATTCTACTGGACTCTATTATACGAAGGTTAGTTTACTTTTACTACTACCATCTGAATAACTTATCTCTTAAGTGGATAACATATATTATGAAAACTCCATAATGGTAAGACGCTCATTAAGTTCTTTATTTTTCTACGTGAGGTTTATGTTCATTTCTTTAATTTAGGTTGAAGTAGCTCTCTAATTTACGCCACGTTACTTTTGAGTAAAATATATTAACACGAAAAATTAAAAGACTTTAATTAATTTTAACTTTTATATTAATACTTTTTACTTTCGAATAGATTATAATCGAAATCAGGTTGCACTGTAGAAATGATTGAGCTTTGATGTCAATAGTATCGCAGTAAGTATAAATCTTTCGCGGTAAAGTGCATCGCAATTTTGTAGTATCGTATTAGCATGTCTTCTTTATAACAAACTTCCTTGTTCTTAGGGAGTCTCATCCATAAATTAATCATCACTCTGTTCATTGTTTTCTCAGCTGGTATCGAAGAGGAGCTGAACCATGGCCTGGACGTGGCGGTGCACGGCCTCAACTCGCTAGTGATGCTGCTAATCCTGATCAGCAGTGCGCATCCTGTTCGACTGTTGCATATTTATCAGCCTCTTGTCTTCGGAACAGTTTACATGCTGTTCAGCGTCATCTACCACTTCGCCGGTGGCACAGACCAGTAAGATTCTTTTATTAACTTGGGTACACTCGTTCATGAAACTCGATTACCAAGTAAAGGTATTGGTGTTGCAATAGGCTTATGGTATCTATACATTAATAACATATTGACTAGCCTCTTGGTCTAGTAGTTAGTCGCCCTGACTGCTATGCCGGAGGTCGTGGGTTCGATTCCCCACACAGGACAAGTACGAGTATCCTCTTTTTAGTATCCATAACACAAGCTTTGATTAACTTGGGACTAGATGGCGTTGTGTGAAAGTTGTGGCATATTTATTGATTTATTTATTTTTATTATTATACACCATTGCCAATTACTCGTATGCTGCTCTACAACATAAACATTATTCGCCTATCATTGATCCCGGCTGTCATTAACAGATTTTTGTTGAAACTCGTTACTTCGTCGGTACTCAATAGTTAAAAACCCGATACATTTTGATAACCAAGGGTGATGATACCTAGTGCCTGTTTTGAAAAGGTCAGACAGGCCGACACACCATGTATCTATATCTACATCCGGTTAGATTTAAAGCCGAGAAAATATTCTCACAAATAACAAAGACTTCAATAATATACTCTAGGTATCTCCGTCAATAATATATGCAGGGTATTTTCCTTGATAATTACAGCAATTACGGATAGTATTAACGTCATTATTTTCTACATTATCAACAACAACGAAGATTCTTTAAATACTATCTCGGAGACGGATAAGTAATTGTTTTTGTAAGATTGAGAACGAAACTTTTCTATTAGAATCTTACATTTGGTAACTATCAAAATAAACTACGTAAATGTGGTTAGGATTCAGATGGAATGCGCTTAAGGTAACCTGTTGTTGAGTCGTTTTTTCTGAGAAACTTGCATGCCTCGGTATGCTCGTATAGGCCCAAATGAAGCCGAGCTAAATGAGTTCAAATCGAGCTAAAGGTGTTTGCACGCGTAAAAGGCCTTAAAATAGATCCTGTGCGCATGCCTGCCTATCTATTTTTAGCAGAAACAAGTTAAGACACTGTATCATAGGAAGATAGGGTGAGTGGTATAGGTAGAGTCCGCCTCAGCTTCGTTAGGGTTATCGCTTGCACCCGGGCTGCGTCCGAACACGTTACTACTGATGTACAGACACCAGCACATCAAGTTACCCCAATGTATCAAATTTTCCCAATTGAATATGAACCTTATTCTGTTTAACATAAAGTTGAAAAACGATCAAAGAAATTTGACACATTGGGGTAACTTGATGTGCTGGCGTCTGTACATACATGCAAAACTGTACAAAAACTATACTACAAGCGTGATGTAATGTGGATTATGTGTGTAAAAGCATATATATTATAATTTGTAGCACAACAAAACAAATGTCTTAAGGTTTGTCATGGAGCTTAGGTAGTAAACCATTACTTATTAAATTAAACCAAGAAATAATGGTTGGACAACAAATGTCATAAATTTTGCATACTACGGAAGCCGAACAATTATTTATTTCAGGTGTACTTAAAACCAGAAATAAAACTAGTTGATGGACTGCTCATTATATTTTATATAACTCACTCGAAAAAAATGCAAATAATAAATTATTATAAATGTGTGACTCTGAAGTTTTTTCACAGGCCAACTCATTCAATAGATATGAAATCAAAACACTTAACAACTAGGTATTCATAATTGTATAATATTTACTTTAACACGACTTAAGGGTTTTCATTTCTATATCACAATATTTTCATGACTTAGGTACTGATTCTCACATTGCATAGATAAAATAACAGTAACACTACGAATACAGTAACACACGATTTACATTAGTTACACTATATGTTTATCTTCCACTTACACGTGTATGTGAATTTCTTAAGTCCATCATTCAAAACTTATGTTATTCACGTCTTAAAAAACCATAATGAATAATTCTTAAATCTCGAACTAACCAAAGGTAAACAGGTAATTTAAGTTGTGATCAAGTTGTTTAAACATCGAAATCCTTCTAGCAGTTTAGAAGATCACACGGAGCATGCAAACAGACGTGTACATAATTGGTTTGACTTTGTTACGTAGTGGAATGTAGGTAGTGATGCCAAGGACGTTTGTTAACATTCAGACGTTTTTGTATGATCACTTAGTCATATTCATGATAGATAACTACGATTTGAGTACCTACCTTTTAATATTAAAGGTACTCGTTCTTCGAATATGTTTTTCTGATATCACGCCAACATACATACGACTATCCCTGATCATGCAGAAGCAGTTCAGATAGCTCCAGCTTGCTGTTTTTATACAATTCCACGAGATATCAGGCAGGTTTCATATTGGCAGACTACAGTTTTATACTATAAATACACTTTAAACTGAAATCATACTCGGTTCATATCGAGTTGTAACGCTTGTGGGAGACTGACAAAAAGGGTTCGACAAGTTAGAACATAATTTGTTTCTCTTGAAAGCGTGTTGTGGCAACCGTCGGCTTTGTAGCTGGCCCGTACGTTATGTATCTGAACAAACCACGAAGGTGAAAAAATATTTTTTTTTGATCAACCCATTTCTGTACTTGTCACTCCCGGAGTACCTCAGGGCTCGGTTTTACGCCCACTTCTTTCTTCTATTTTTTTCTTCTTTTCCTGTTTACTTTTTACCTTAGTAAAATATTTTTCTTCAAACCGATTATTTTTTAGAGATGGCCTCAACTTTCGATTTTATTCCTATAAAAAAGCTCTACGTAATGCGCCTTGTTTCAGAAAAGGTAACACCTACATTTATCCAGTGGTGAACTGGTCGGCGCCGAGTACGACAATTCTGGTGGTGCTAGTCACCGGCTTGCTGTTGGTGAGCCTGCACTTCCTGACTCTGGGACTGGCAGTGGCACGTGACGCGGTAGCCTCGCGCTGCGTTCGTGGTTCAGTCACCGCACGCACTGATGAAGGCCTGCCTCTACGGCAACCTGGGAGGATGAACGCGTAAACGAGTTTTATAGGCTGCGTTAACGGGACAGTGGTGCGTGAACTGACGAGTTTTGGGTTTAATGGCAATAGGTCGTTTGGGAGTTATAGTTATGTGGGTTTCGTAACAACCACGATAAACGTTGTATTGGGTTTTTACATCATTCATTTTTTAAAATGCTGTAATAGTATATAGTATTTCCCCTTACAAGCTGATTCATAAATAAAACAAGGTGTCATAGCACCGCTGGCATCCCGAAAATGCACACCTACTTGCCATTTGAGTTGTAAAATATGAAGAACTAGAAAACAAAGTTTATTGCTGTTCGGAGAAGCGATGCCAATGATAAGGCTAAGATTTATTAATGACGTAGTATGATTTATTTATTCGTATGAGATACCAACCTAATACTTCTGTGAAGTTGTGGGTACATATCTATAATACGCTGTATAAAAAGGCAATACCAACGTTTTTACATTTGTTTTTTCTGTTTATGCATTGTCCTACCTGCCGTCTTTTAAAGAACGGCACATTTAATTTAAGCATACTTAAAGTATGCGCTGACCTATTTACAAATTATGTGATATGGCTGGCTACGAGAACGATTAATATATTTTCTTTGTCGATCTAAGAATAGTTTTTATCAGTTTACGGGATTACGGCACACCGTATCATTAGCTAAAAACCGTATCACAGCTTAACAATATTTATAAAATAGGTATTTAAGTAAGTAGTAAGAGAGGAATTAACTGTTGACAATAAATTGTTTAAAAAATGATGTTTGTGTTTATTTGTAGAAATAATTTAGGACAATACAATTTAAGAATCCAATCAGTAATCGGCTGTTTAGCAACAACATTCCTCACTTGACATAGGCATCGTGTATTTATTCTTATTAGTTAATTCTTATTAGTTAATCGTGTGGCTTTTTGATAATGTGAATTATTCGAAACCAAGGACTTGGAGTATTTGAAGGTTTGTTCTTATAATTTTTTTGATTACACTGATAAACAGCGATATGACACTCTGGCATCCCGTCCAGAGCTACTGACCAATTAACACATGTTTTTTATTCTTTAATCATTAGGACACGTAATACAGAAGCTCGCTCAAGACTTCAGCATTACTTAAAAGTTGGTCCAACAAATCATAATATGTCTTTAAACTAGTTTTGAATATTTTTTTTGTAATCTGTTGTCCGTAGGTCGGTATAAGTATTAGCGTCCTTGACTGCCCTACCTATCGAATGCTAAGAGTTTTTATGGCGAACTCAATGTCATCATTCATATCAGACGGTTGTAAAGTCTCGCAAAAAATCTCCTTAACTAATTACATAATTAAATTAAACATTGTGTTAACAATGAGCTATGAAAGTTGATAATATATTTATGTAAGTACCTACTAGCAGACGTCACGTGATTTCACCCTTGTAGTTAATCCAGGGTGACAGCTACCTCCATACCGAATTTTATTAAAATCGCTTCAGCCGTTTAGACGTGAAGAAGTAGCAAACATACACACTCACACACTCACAAACTTTCGCCATTATAATATTAGTGTGATTTACTCCTTACTTATATGCTCGTAAACAGGAAAAAAATTAAATATGGTACCTCATTTTAAACCAAATTCTTTATAACTCACATTTACATCATCCCCTTGCGGTCATCAAAATCCGAACGGCTTCCAAATCCAATTAGCGATATTTGGTTGTAAATTAATAGCAACCTGCTATTTATTGTCCACCAAATATCGATAATTGTATTTGGAATTCGTTGCTATCAGCGAGCGGCACGGGTCGGGTCGAAGTTTAACCTTAACCCTTCCCAAGGCTGGTCCGGCAATATTATAGTTTCTGTCCCACTGCAGGGCAAACGCCTCTTTTCATTAGGGAGCCACGAGCATTGTGGTCCGTTGATAGGTGACCAATGACTAATCAAAGTAAACTCTGTGGCTTTCAAACCGAGTTAGTGTCATTAGAAAGATAGACAAGTAAGGGGTTCTTTAGTATTATCCATAAGCAGAGTATGCCACACACTTCATACCAAATACTGAAAGCAAACAGTCAGCTGCATTTGGCCTTGCAAATAACGTCATAGATCATACTTTTTAGATTTTCTTTACATTTCAATTACATAATATATTTGAGCAAATATTAATAAATACAATAGATATGCTAAAAGCTGGCAAGTGAGAGTTGAATCGAGTAAGACGGTTCTACACGATGACCATGCTAACTACCATTTTTTTAACCTGACTAAAATGATTAAGTACCGGATTGTGTAGGTAAATTGCTGAATCATAAGTGTTGCTTATTGTTGATTCTGTCTCGTCATATACCTTCTTATACTTGAATACTTAGACTAAGGCATTAAGTAGGTACAGAGGCCAGCACATCAAGGCACCCCAATGTGTCAAATTTCTTTCAAACTTGAAAAACTTTTCAAGTTTATTACAAAAAGGATAAGGTGCATGTTGAATTGGAAAAAAGATATCTACTGTTTGGGGTACCTTGATGCGCTGGCGTACAATTGTTTTATTTGATTTATTCTAATCTCCCGCTCTGATAACATAATTAATCTTTTTATGTGCACGGACAAATTCTGAATGCGTTCGCCTGGTCAAGTTTAGTCGAACCAGTAGGTAGTTAGTGCCAATTATCTATCACAAGAATAAATTCAACATTGTAGTTGAAACGCAGGTTCTTCTATACATATACATACGCACTGTACTGGGAGTTTTTCCGTAATAATCATAGATTTTTTTACATGTTTTCCTGTAAGTCTTGTAGAGAATTATTTTCTGTATTATTTGACTGTAGTTACGGTGATCTGGGTTTTTATTCAGGGTTTTTTTCATATTTTATCTTAAATAACGTTAAAACTGGTTATTAAAAACAATGAAATACCCAACAAGCCCTGTTATATTACACACGGTAGACATGTATAATTAGTTTATAAAACTTTATGCATTTTTTTGAAAACCGTTTATTTACGTCACTAGGCCATGTTTTAGTCACAAAACAAAAAAAAAATGTCAACCAAAATTCAAGAAAATTGGTTTTGTAGAATCGGACCAAATTGGCTGTGATAGACGAACGGACCGACAGACAAGGTAAGTCATCCTAAGCTTACGTTTTATATTCGAACGTATAGAACCCTATAAAACACCCAAAGTAAAAATAAATAAAAATAATGAGTTTTTATAATTAGACTCTAGAGTTAGAAACTCACCTCCAAGTACCTACCTAATGCTTAATCATGTAGTCAAGCAACATGACTAGGGGTTTTTACGTAGCGTAAGTACCAGTTCAACAGATGTGTTAATAAATCGCTTACAGTTCATAAGGTACCGAGCAACAAAATTAAACTCGCACACGATGCAGGAAAATACTTAAAAAAATAACCAGATTTTTTGAATCTTTAAAATCATCATTATGCCTTATCCGGATGTCATTTTGCGTATGTTCAAAAGCAAGCGCATGATTCATCTGTTGTTCTTAGTAGTTCAAAAGTAACCAAATTATTTAATAAGGATATTTCCTTGACTCAGATCTACGTCCATTCTGATTATTATGAATATTGATTCCGTTATTTGGTTTAACAAAATCTTTTTACCTTCTGATTATAGCTTAGTAGACCATCATCTATGCAATAGATTGATCTCCGCTGGACGCCTATTTTTTACATAGATAAGGTCTTTGACAGAACATTACCTGTAATTAAGGCAATGGGTTAGGCAGATGTGTATACCTACCCAAGTATGCAGCACAACACATTTCGCCTGTTATGTTTAAATCCCATGTAATAGGGGCGAGATAATAAATATCCGTGGGTGAGACTGTTGCCGTGAAGTGCGACACAAATTCAAAAATTGAAAAACCCCATTTTAGATATGACCATGGCCATGGCAAGCATAGATTTGAGATTAGAGAGCTGTCGAGTGTCGTCTGTTGAAACATTTCAACACACTCAGAATCTGCTCTTTGTTAAAAAAAAAACATTGTATTTTCAATTTTGAGAGCTAATGTTGACCTCTGTGATTATATCGGCATTTTTTCTAAGAGATCATCAAGGAAATAAACCCTGATTCAAAAATAAAATCTAAGTAGGTGTTGGTCTTATAAAACTATATTCAAAGATGTACTAACTAATAGTAATCAGTGTATTCATGTTTGTGTGTGTGTCATTTCAATTAAAAAGCTCATTTATGTAAAAACAGAACCAAAAGGAATACTCAAAAAAATAATCTCTTGTGTGATTGACCTCTTTAATAACTTGATCCAAAAATACCTTAATTACCTGCAAGTGCAGTGTTATTTTGTGCAGTAGGTATAGTCAAGAATCCAACGAAACGAAATAACTTACGTGCTTTAAAATAGAAAGCTTCAACATAAGTGCATATGATTCAGTTTTAATTGTTACTAAAAATTTGCTTATGACATTTTTGATCGTTTTTGCCATTCAGAAATGAACCCCAATGTCTTACATTTAAGTAAACAAACTGCAAATCTAAATGAAAATTTCAACCTAAACCTAACTTAACAACACAACATAACGTAACTTAACATCACGCCTGTAATCCCCGAAGGGTTAGGCAGAGGGTTACCTGATAGAACGCCTACATTTCGCGAGTTATGTGTGTTGTGTTTTCGTGATACCTTACTTAAATACGTCTTATATACTAATTTAAATACATACATGTATATATTCATATAATTAACAATAAGTACGTGCAACTGTTAATTAATTCATAAACAAAATTTTCAATTATTTAATAGTAGGTAGGTACAGCGTTGACACAATATAACCCAGTTTGGGTTTAGAAAACAAGTAATTGTATTACATAAGTAAGGTTATAGTTTACGCAAGTATAGCGTCGGTGTTGGAGGTGCGCCGCGCTCCGTCGTCGTCTTCGTCGCCCGCGCCGCCGCCAGTCGCCGTACCAGTCTGCATCATTCTGCGTTTCTGCGCGCCTGCGCTGCGCTCGCGCAACCGCGTCGAAATCACGCGCGAGCATTTCGATTTATTACACGCTTATAAAATCTTTTATTTTAATTAAATCTGTAAAAAAGTCTGATTAATTTCAATTCTTTCTAAATAATCAATTACACCTACTTCAAGAGTCTATGCCTAGGCTTAAACTTTATTTATTTGCACTTTAAGAGCTAATTGTAAGATACACATAGGATTAGATTAGTGTTAAGATAACGGCCCATCGGCAGCAACTCTGTTCACTCTCTTGAGACGGCGACGTACGGTTTCAGCTGTGATGCACGTTACAAAACAACTAGTTATCTGAAGTGTTTGAACTTATCTCGTATAGGTACTTTGAATAGAGAGAAATGTGTAATATTCCATTCTAAAAGTGACTGTGAATATTGAAGTGATCAAAATGGTGAAAATTTATAGGAAAAGTGTATCCCTTTCCGCCCTATGGGTGTCCACGAACGAAAGGCTGAGTGATTTTTACGCGTCGTCATGGCAACGGGGAGAGTCGCCAATACCGATGTTGGTATTCAGGGTCTTGCTGGCAGGAGTGGCGCTGGCCATCCTCACATGGTCGCTGGTGGAAGCTCCGAACCCTTATTGGCTTATATATCTCACGAACTGGGGGCTGTTGTTAATTGTGGGCATGCTCTTGTGTGGAATTATTGTCTCATTAGAGATTGTTTACAATAAACCATACGGTAAGTTACTTAATAAGTTACTTAAATTCCTGTAGAATAGAATGGAATAAGTACTCTTTAGTTCTCTTTTGTCTTTCTTTCCTATCTTTGGAACCAAACTTTGTGTTTTGTTATCTAAGCCTTTTTTTGTCTGCTGAATATAATTGACCTAATTAGAAACGTTAACGTGACTATAAGTCATATATATGTGTATATTCATTATGTTATTATTGTACAAGAAATAATGTTATGATAGCCCAGTGGTTAGGGACTAGCCGTTCATGCACGAGGCTTTGGATTCGAATCTGGGCAGGTACCAATACACAATGTGACTCTTTTAATTCGTACGTAGATATCTACTTCCAAACTTTATCTTAGGCATTTGTAAATAAATACATCGTAAGGAAACCTAGACCTTAATCAAATAAATCTGACTTCGCCAGCCCACACACGCTTTAAACAAACGTGGTGGTTAATTATCGTGCCTTCTCTATATTATAAGAAGAGGCATTTACTTACCATTGAAAGCTGCCAGCATAAAAAAATATATTATGTACGACTTTTGTCGTAGGCACGCTTACTGCAAGTCATGTGTTAATTCTAATACATGACTAATGATAGGTCTGCAAGCAGTTACATTATGCTAAAAATTCTCAGTTTATGTTGCTAATAATCGTGACGCGACAAGATTTAATTAAAATCTATAATAATATAATCTCATTATAAGGTAGCACTGAACACTAGATACAAAGAATTGATGCAAGGATTAACTAACAAGGTTGGTCTAGTAGGTGTAAACGCTACTGCTGTGCGTGATGAGCTGGGTTCGATCTGGGGATCAAAACTTATATTGATTGATTTTGAGCAATTAATGGCAATAGGTTCGTCCATTTTGTCGGCTAGACAAAAAGGTAAACTAACTAAAAAACCGATTCAGCAAATTCATAAATATACTCGCTGCCCCGGCAAACTTTGTGTCACCTTGAAAAAAATAGTTTATGACCTACTGAATATAGGTACACAGAAATATTTCATAAGTATCGGTCAAGCCGTTTCGAAGGAGTTTGGTAACCAAACACTGTGACACAAGAATTTTATATGTTAGAAGATAATAACGTACTGGCTGAAAACCAGAGGTGGCCGGAACACTGGCACAACTACCCTATATGGAGTTTTAAATCGCCTTCAATTCATTCTAGTAGGAACCCATTTAATAAAACCTATATGACACGTGTTTATGTCGTTAACATGCTGTGTGAGAAATACCAGTTTCCCTTTCTGACTGACAACAATGACAATGAGCCTTTAGCTTAACCTCTATGAACCAATACAGTTTTAAATCTATAAACTGTTGACATTTGTCTGCAATGAACAACAGGACATTCCTTACGATTTCAGGTCGCGTCATAAAAGTATAAATATTTTGTTGTTGAGCAATTTGTTTGATTTGAGTAATTAACAATAAGTAAAACAATTCCATACCATTATACAGTATATTTTAATAACGACCAACCTCAATATTGTAACGCTACTAATCTCTAATTGACAACGGATGTTGATAAAGTGCATTCATAAATGGCCAAGTTTACTTCCTGTTGTCCCTCACCTGTACCTACAAAAGCTAAACACGTTTTATAATAAATATAGACATAACCCTTTTTTGCCGCTTGCTCAATAAAATTATGTTTTGACGGCCACCAGCTTCAATCGCAAATAAGCGATAGATAACATCCGCATATTATTTAATCGTCATTTGCCGGTAACTCGATTAGTCCTTTGTAAAACAAAGCCATGATAGTTTATGTTACACGCAAATCCGCTCATTGTTACAAAACTGCTAAACCAACTTTCAATAGAGTTAATTTATATAAACGCTAACCCATTGTTACAGTAGGACTGTGATGGGATTATAAATATTGATAGAGATTGAGTGAGAGGATGCAGTTAAGGAGATCTGTTTATATCCGGTTATTCCTGCTGCTCTCATTGTTTTTCGGCTAGAACTAGACGTGCGTGACGTCACGGTAACCGGTGGGTCCTGCCTGTCAACGTTATTGAAAATTAGGTTAAATAGTCTGTTGGCATCTTGTTTAGAGTGACTGTTTATTTATGTCACTCTAACCTTTTCCCGGCGTCTCCGTCGCGTCTACGTGTAGTTTGATAACACTGGACAATTTAAGTGTGTGTCGGACGCTAGCTATATAAATTTTACACACCTACAATTTGAACAAACGGCAGGCGGGCTTTTTGAGGGACTGCCTTATGTAACTTTGACGTTCAAAAAGTGCTGATCCTTGTTTTTTATGGATTGATGGATGGATAGAGGACGACATGGAATTGTGATGGTTCCATGATTCATGATTACGGGACCTTTAAAGTAGGTATATACCTAGACTGCAACAAGATTCCAGTCATATACCTACCTAGTGCTAAAGTTCAGTAGGTACATGATACTTAACCAGCCCAAACGTTGAAGTTTTCGTTGGCTTTTTTCAAACTCGAATGAAAAGTGAGATAAATACTTAATTAAAATGTTATAAAAAACTGTAGTTTTTCTTTCATTAACAATCTCATGAGCCAAATTGCTGTCAAAAACATTTTCTAGAATTACAGTCTAATGCCAATACCAGTACCACAATATCATTTCCGGGCGGTTTAAATCACGCCGATTCGCGCTTATCGCAGCCGGGACTAGCACTTGCTTTCCGAGTCATGTTAAGTTTTTTCAAACTGTGACAGATCTGTCTAAATTCATCGTCAGGTAATATTTCTGCAGTTTTGTCGTCTTCGAGCAAATAAAACCGCGGCGTTAGGCACTGTTTAAAAAAAAAAGCACAATATTATCATATGTTAGAAATTTACGATTATTGAGATGTATTTCCACATCTCAATAATCGTAAATTTTCTTAAAAACAGTTTTGTGTTTAAATAAGTAAAAATCATAGCAGATATCCCCATGAGAAAAGGGCGTGAGTTTATGTACCTATGTTTTTTTTAAAGATAGGTTCATCTATAAATAAATATTTTTTTTTGGTAGAATTCGTATTCTTACAAATTGAAGCAATTTTAACTAAAATAAATATCAACTTTATTTTGATGTAAATTTAGTTGATTTCAGAATGACGAACAAACATTTGTTTACATTTTGGGAAAACTAACTTGCAACTCTGGATAAAAGCTGAATTATACAATAACCTTGCAAATAGAGCAATTAAGTTTCTTCAACGTCGTTTACCGTAAGTAATATGTGTAAACATAGAACGTGTATTACGTACATTTAAACCTAATTTATTTTCTAGTACCTAAGTGCAATAATCTTACTACGATAAAACCGTAGTGCATGCCGGCAGAGACGCAGTCGTATGTCGTAATTTTCACGATGTCGACGTCTGGTGGGACGACACCATACGCAACATAACATTATGCCTGACGCAACTACCAACATCCATTAACATTCACTGCCGACATTATTACGCCCCTTTAAATTACCATTCGTACTTGACCTTGTTCCTTCAAAACTTTTCTAGATGATTGACATAGTTCTTTCTTACTGATCCACTATCAAAGACCCAATTTCACCAAACTATCAGTAATTAAATTTCATATTTAGGATGAGTTGGTTTTTCCGTATCTTCAGGTGCACAGTGACCAAAAGAGTGGCCTTTGCCCAGCAGTAAGAGTAAAATATAATGAAATGTGGCAAGAGCACTTTGAGAGGTCGCTGAGCAAGGGAATTTGGTATAAGACGATCCAACCAACACTTTTCGAGGCCCATGGTTTGACCAGGCCAACATGAGTTGATCAGAAATGTTATGGCGTTGATCGGGACACATATCCTTGAACAGTTTTACGTTTCTCATGGGAAAAGTCACTTCTCCAAATTTTCCGGAGTGTAGAACAGTGGAAGACACTTACCATATTTTGATGGAGTGTGTCCGGAATGAGACCGAAAGACTTTTAATTTTACCTAGTTCAATGAATGTTGGTAAATGCAACAGTATTCTTGAATTACCTTTGTCAAAGGATGCAAGATCCTTGTATAAACTAGCTAAAATAGGATTTAGATCATAAGAAATATCTGTGTATACCGATGAGGGTGGCATAATCAGTTTGTGATTAAACCCTCTATAACTTAAGAAAAATAAAAAAAACCCATCATATTAAGCAATGACTGACGGACTGTTTTGCAATGCTTTATTGGATATTTAGTAGGTGTTGTGGAACTATGCCTAAATATTGGTATTTTGTTGGTGTTTTTTTTTGTTGGTATGTTGGCATGCTGGTGGTCAGGATACCCGTAGAAGTCGTAAATGCTGGCTGGCTGTAAGACTCGCTGCTCGAAAGCTTGAGGAAGTGATGATCACGTCGGGGTCACCAGTTTGGAGGTATGAGGAACAGGGTATAAAGTTCCTCATCCACCATTGAAAAGGGAGGATCCTCCGACCAGACGGGTGTTGTGTCTGGTGGGCTAACTACTGCCCGACGGTTGTTGTCGGGAACTTGTATACGTTCAAACTGCGCGGTTAACTTTAATAGCGCGATGTAGGATAGTTCGTATGTGGCGAAATAGATGTTTCTTCAACGAGCATTAGGTATTTCTTCTATAACCGAATAAACTTTGTCGATTCTTCCGTTGACAACTTGACATACCCGTTTCTACGCGGATCACGCGTGCAGCAGGGTCATTCGGTTATTCATGCAACGTAGTTCCCGTCATCACTCTTACAAAGTAAAAGGAACGAAGATAGCAAAAATATGCTGTCAGTGGAGCACAGAATGACGCTGTGCAATTGTACAATATTTTTTACCACCGCGACACGGTTCCTATAAAATTACGTAAACTAATTAGCAGTAATTAACACCTTTTTGTAGATTTACCTGTTCCAAACAGCGTGTTAACTTTCTCATCTCTTGCTAGTCTAACAATAGTAATGTGGGGAATGGGCTAGTTTTTATTCCAGTACCAGCAGTAACTAGTAAGACTGCTCTTGTTTTTCTTTGACGCGATATTTGATATTGAAGCTCTAAAATATTTCATGTCTTTTACATATTCTGGTCTGGTCTCCTCATTTCTGTGTGGTTCTTTCCTCAAAATAGCATTTCAGACAGATCACATGGTTCGTATATGATCTGAATATGATAGTGTCTGGACTTTAAAAGAGACTATGAGTATAACCTCTGAGTTTCTTTCTGTGTTTCTTTACAGAGTAATCAGATAGTGAAACGCCGACCTCATCTAGCTAAAGAATACCTAAAAGTGTTTATACTTGTATGAACCTATTTACAGAAATAAATATCATGAGTTTTTACACAAAACTTCTGATATTTCTATTCAAAGTAGGTAGATACTTAATCAAATCTGTCAAACCTTATCCTGTACGTAATACAACAAAAAGAGAATTGGCCTCACGCGGCGTTTGTCGCGGCGTCGCACGCGGCGTTTATCGCGGCGGCGCACGCGTCGTATATCGCGGCGGCGCACGCAGCGGCATTCTCGAGGAAGCGTTGCCCGCGGTGGGATCTTCTGCCAGTCATTGATTGAGAATCCCGCGTGCGCCGCAGCGTGCTTTGCTACACGCTTGAGGATTCGCCGCGGGTGCAGCGGCGGTCACCGCCACGTTTTTACTTGCGGGAACAGTGTAGTCGATAGAGCTATCACGACTACTCTCTGGGAAGAAACACTGATCAAACTCAACCGTCAAACTCCCTTCAAAATAGACCGCGTCGGCTCTCGGGCATTTAAGCACAGATCCTTTCCGAAGCACATGGCTGGTGAGTACCCGTATCGGCCAAATAGAAGGGCACCATGCCGTCTCCACATCTCGCCACTCGCTAACATTGTGATGGCTCTTACTACCGCTATTATGGCGTGCCCTATCTGGGTTATGGCCTAACCACCTGCAACTATACGTGTGCAATCACCACGCTTTATGTCAACAAGGATATCTAAATTTATACAAAAATATAGTGTTACCTACTTAGTCAAGATGGCGCAGCATTTTAAAAATGTTTAACGAAATGTCCGTCTCCAGGGTATCATCTTATGTCCTTGCCAAATTTTATTACTATCCGTTCAGCCGTTTAGTCCTGAAAAGTAGAACAAACAAACAGGGTTGGTTTCTCATTCATAATGTTAGTACGAATCAAAATGACTGTTTTTAATGTGAAAATCCAGCTTTTTACTAAATGACTATGAATGTTTAAACGATACTTACACCAATTAAAAAAAGCTGATATTATGAGCAATAACTTAGGCACATAACTTCAATTTTAGTTAAAAAAAAAAAACTTTTTTGCAAAAAAATTAAACCGACTTCAAAAAAAACACTAAACGGTGTAAAATAACTCTAAATTAGGAAGTCTGTGGCTTTGGTGGTTTTGTCTTATTCATGATGGGCCACCGACTTCCTAATTTAGAGTTATTTTACACCGTTTAGTGTTTTTTTTGAAGTCGGTTTAATTTTTTTGCAAAAAAGTTTTTTATTTTTCCATTTTTAGTGGTTCCCATACAATAATATTTGCTATATATTTATTTTATATTGTTAATTGTAACAGTACATGTCATGATAATAGGGTTATCCACTTATCCCTAATAAATGAAAATTAACATACCTAACTGTCGAAATCTAGGTATATTGTACACATCTGCGTACCCCTCAGAGCATACCAGGCGTGATGATACGTCATGATGCTGTATAAACAATAAACATCCAAGCGATTCCAGCAATCACGACAGATTTGCCGTCTATTTTTGAAGAGTTCCGTTGCATATCTCCGAAGATCAGCACCAGATCTTCACCAAATTAAAATGGGACCACCTCGGGAGTATACTCTTTCAAATAAAAAAAGAATTTCGAGAATCGGTCCACAAATGGGGGAGAAATCAGGTAGCATAAATAAAAAAAAAAAAAAAAAAAAAAAAAAAAAAAAATACATACACACGAACATAGAACCTCCTCCTTTTTTGAAAGTCGGTTAATTAGGCTTCGTTGGTCTAGTGGTCGCAAGCGCTACTGCTGAGCATAAGGTCCCGGGTTCGATCCCCAGGTCGGACAAAGTGTTATTGAGTTTTTCTATCTGGAATTTCTCAGTAGCAGCGCGGAGACTGGATGTGTACCCGATTGATGTCAATAGGCTCGCCCCTATTACATGGGACTTAAAAATAACTGGCGAAATGTGGGTGTACTACCAGATACACCTCTGCCTAGATCTCGGGGATTACAAGCGTGACGTTGTGTTATGTTGTGTTAATTAGGGATTCGTGTAAAAAAATTAAACGCATGAAATTCGAGGCGGTCAATGTTACGGGAAGTTTATAATAAAAATGCTCTATAAAAAAGCTGGACAAGCTAGATTACGCCCGCGCGCACGGTGTCGCAGTGATTACCATAATATTTGTATTTCTTACGCGATTGTCATTCATGAACTATTAATGCAAAAGATGTTGGTTCATAGCAAACTCGAGAGTCTGTGTTTTTAATCTCCATAGCGTTTTATAACATTAAGACCTTAATTATTTTCCTTATGTGTGTATTTTACACAGAACTTTCCGTCGAAATACTGTTTCAGTCTGATACCTTATGAGTATGGTCTGGTGTTTTTTCAGAGGTAAAAGAGCTGCCATGGTACGCGAGCCTGTACTGGGCGGTGTTCAACATTGCCGTCACCCTCTCCATCATGATCACGTCGCTCTACTGGCTGCTACTATATAACCCTGGTAAGTTTGTTACTTACCTTCATACAGGCCGCTTGCCCAAATTGTTTCTGGCGCTTTCCTCTAAGGGATAAACCGGACACTGTTCTGCATGGTTCGTCACACGAATTTTTTTTAATGTCTGGACTTCAGTTTGTTTCGGCTTTTCTTCTCAGAGGTAGTCAGTTGGGAAATGCCGACTTCAACTAGCTTTTAAGGAATAAATGACATTACATGTCACATGTCATTTATTCCTTAAAAGCTGTGTGATTGTTGTGGTTTCCATATCCTACTTGCATAATAAATAATTTAATTTCAATTCATCAGATTTTTTGTTTAAAAGAAAGACTTAAATAATATTTATTTTATATTTAAAACTTGGTAAAAACATGCACAAACTGTAAAACATGAAATCAAACGGAAAAAAAACAGTAAAAAAACACGATAATAATATGTTTTACGTGTTATTTGTGAAACATAGGTACAGCTGTTGGTCATAAATAAGGTAAAAAGTGCGCTATGATCAGCCTATTACAGGCATACAAAAATAATTAAAAACAATTTTAACACACAAATAAAAACATGTTTGTACTAAGATAATAAATTAATTACATAAATACTTATATCTATGTCTCATCATTCTATAGGTAACAATTAAGTCTAGAAGCCTTGCTTGGATCACCTTGATTCTTATGTGACAGCCTCGTTGGTCTAGTGGTACTGAACATGAGGTCTCAGGTTCAATCTCCGGGTCGGGCAAAGCATTATTGAGTTTTTCCATTTGGAATTTCTCAGTAGCAGCCCGGAGTCTGGATCTAAAACCGATTGATCAAACTCCAAATTAAAAGTCATTTATTCAAATTAGGCTGCGGCACAGCGCTTTCTGAACGTCAAAATTACAAGACAGTTCCGCAAAAAGCCCGCTCTTTGCCATTTCCTGCCCCTCTGATGGAAATAGTGGCACACACAACACACGCACAGACACTCACACACATGCATCTGTCTACTTTTACGTCCAGTTTTTAAACCAGCGTCAGGCTCTAGTTATCTGGCTTTTTTGCTGAACACATGATTCTTTATTTTGTTTATTTTTATTTTTAAGTTTAATTCTTTTTTTTGTACGTATTTTTATTTTTAACGTGTGCCTGTGTCGTGCCAAATAAATGCTTTTTCTTTCTTTCTTTCTTTCTTTCTTAGTCTCGCCTCCTATAACATGGGACTTAATCATAACTGGTGAAATGTACGTAGACCTACTACAGGTACACATCTGCCTAACCTTTCGGTAATTACAGGCGTGATGTTATGTAACCTTGTACTATAGTATTGTACAGTTTACGAAACGGAAAAATCCTAAGTTTCAAGCGTATTTGTTACCAAGGGTACCTATAAATTATCATCTGCGTCTACGTTTCCTGTCATCAACAGTGCAATTAGATCCCCTGGCACCAGAAAATTGAGGACTACGCATGAACATTAATTACACTCCCATTGATTAGCATTCAGTAGGTAATAGCTAAACCGTGGGTCGGTTCTGTAACATTAAATTGATCGAAAATAGTGTCAAGAGCAAGACAGTGTCGCCCAATGAGGATTCTGTATACACACATACATACATAAACTCACGCGTTATTCCCATGGCGCCTACCTCTCATGCACGAGGTTGTAGTTCAAATCCGGGCAAGTACCAATATGACTTTTTCAGTTCATATGTACTTTCTAAGTTTATCTTAGACATCATTGACTTCGGTGAAGGAAAAATATCGTGAGGAAACTCGGACTTACAGTTAATATAAGTTTGAAATCGCCAATCCGCCTTGAGCAAGCGTGGTGATCAATGCTCGAGCCTGCTCTGTATGAGAAGAGGCCCTAAACCCTGCAGTGGGACAGTAACGGGCTGGTATTATTATTATTCCCATGGTAATAGGCAGAAACTACAGAGCATCATATGCTACCATTCTGTATCTCAGTAGGAAATTGAATACTTACCTAATAAATTCTGATCCAAGTGGTCAAATTTGTCACTGCACTGAGGAGTGCAGTCAAGAGTGCGAAGACAAATGAATACTAACACGTATCCTAGAAAAAAAATCATCACATTTATAGAAACAAAAAAAACTAACAGGTGAAAAATAACTCCAGTTTCGGAAGTCTGTGGTTTTGTTTTGTTCATTATTGGCCACCGACTTCCGAAACTGGAGTTATTTTTCACCTGTTAGTTTTTTTTTAAGAAGTCGGTTGTTTTTTTTGTAAAAAAGTTTTTATTTTGTAATTTTTAGTTTCTTTGTGTGTAAAGAAAGTCTTTCAAAACTTGAAAGAATCATTGAAATTGGATAACAATTGCTAAAGAAGTTCTATCAAAACATTAATCTATACATCTCTGTCGGCCCCTTTTAAAATAGAATGGCGTAATGTTATGTTGTGGGAATACAAAAGCTCAGCATAGACATCTGACTATAGCAATCGCGAATAATTTGCTGTTATGCGTTGAAGAGTTCCGTTGCCTGTCTTCTTCATCAGTTATTCTTCACCAAATGATACTTTCTAAATGAAAATGCTTGATTTGTTACTAAAAATGTTAAAATCGGTGCGTGTGTGCTTATATTTTTTGAGGAGTTCCCTCAATTCCTCGAAGATCCCTCATCAGATATGAGTTTTGATACAAATGGGACCAATCTGCTACTATACCCTATCAAACAAAAAGAATTTTGAAAATCGGTCCATAAATGACGGAGTACTGAGATAAAAAGCCCTAAAAAAAAAAAAAAAAAAAATACAACCGAATTGAGAACCTCCTCCTTTTTTGAAGTCGGTTAAAAACGCCTTTAACCCCGGGTACTCATTTTTTTCATTGTTAATTACAGATATAGGAGACGAGATGAGTTCACGCGCATTCTGGTTGGACGTATTGACGCACGGCGTCACATCGTGCGTGTGTATGGCTGAGCTGCTGATGTCGCGCACGCCCGTGCGCTTCCTGCACTTGTACCAGCCGCTCGGTATGGGGCTGTGGTACACCGCCTTCTCCGCCATCTTCTACGCAGCCGGCGGCACAGATATGTGAGTAACCAAATGAAATGATATTTATTTCTGTAAATAGATCTTCTCAGATACCATTACATGTCATTTTTTTAAAACTAAATGGCATTTCCTAAGTGACTGATCCCTGAGAAGATGCCGAAAGAAACTCAGGGGTCATGGTCTTGTTTAAAGTCCAGACATAAGATTGTATTAATTTATTATGCAAGTCTCACGATGCAGGGCAAAGTCTGGAAAAGCCTTTTGAAGAAAGAATCAAATTATTTTCAGCTTTGAGTAGAATGAGCTTGAGAGAATTCAGCGTCCCGACAGACGGCATGCATGCTTCAGTAGCACAAACCTATTTCAGGGAGCTCGACGACCCACCACACGACGCTATCTGCCGGTCATTTGCGTAGGCCACGTAAAAGTACTAACGTGATAGTCTAGTGCTAGTAGCGTCAGAATAAATTGTAGAAATGTGAAGGTCAATCCCCAAAATCAAAAACTTTCAAATCGAGTCGCAATCTCATCTCAGCGACAATCTTATGTAAAAAACTTGTCAAAAATAAGTAAATAATAAAAAAAAAATGAAAATTTACACTCATTGAAAGTTTGAGACTTAGATAAAATTTAATTAATATGGAAATATCCCCTCTTTTAGCTACGTAGCGTTTGACGTAGCGTTTGGCGTAGCATCCGGCGCAACGTAACATTTGGCGTAGCGGACAGCGTAGCGAGCAGCGTAGTGGACAGCGTAGCGGACAACGTAGCGGTCAGCGTAGCGTTCGGCGTAGAGTTCGGCGTAGCGTTCGGCGTAGCGTTCGGCGTAGCGTTAAGCGTAGCTTTCGGCGTAGCATTCAGCGTAGCGTTCGGCGCAGCGTTCGGAGTCCAGCGTAGCATAACAAGATTTGACGGTTTCGACCATACCTCACCCTCTGTTTCCGTCTTCCTTTTACCTTTCATGTAGATATAAAAAAGGGAAATTATTCTAACGGTTGGATCTACTAAACTACAACATTTCGTCCTAAACAAATGAGTCGTGACTCATGTGCATTTATTAATTTTAAGACTATCTTGTTCTTTCGGTAGCTCTAACTGAGGTCATTTAGCACTGTGCTGAGATCCGTAATACCTAGCTTCTTCACCTTGTTGTTTGTTAGTCTGTATGTCAAGTATTTTTCT
This sequence comes from Euplexia lucipara, assembly GCA_921972225.1. NCBI lineage: Eukaryota > Metazoa > Arthropoda > Insecta > Lepidoptera > Noctuidae > Euplexia > Euplexia lucipara. Next base: position 7,703,932 of record OV179143.1, on the reverse strand, counting down.
AAGGAACGGTTAGAGCCGTTAGAGGTATCAATATCACTTCTCATACTAAGATTTACGGTTTCCTGGACTGGCTTCGAAGTCAACGTAATCACTAGATACAGTCAATTAGGTCACATAATTGTGTTGTTGATGTTATTATTTATAAATTATCCTTCAACGAAGCCGCCAGCATGCAATGGCGGTGTTCATGGCTTTAAAACAGACCACCAGGGCGCAAGTTCTACTCGCACTCGCCCAGTTCTTATTGACACTGAATAATGTACCTAATATATCGTTTCAGAAACGGGAATAGTTTTATATACGAAGTACTGGATTGGTCACATGGAAAACGCGCCGGGATCGTGGTCGCAGCGTCCATGGCAGGCCTTATCATCGTGTATACGTTCGTCTGGGGAATCGCACGGTGTCGAGATAAACTCTCAGCGTTCTTGATACGCACGACCAGCCACGACTTGCCTGCCGCACCCCCCGACAGACATACGAGAATGGTTTGAATTAAGTAACTTATTTGAAAAGGTTTAAGGAATCATCGAAACCTCATTGAGCGTAGCAACCTTAGGCTGTTAGATTACTGAATGTCAGACTAAATTTTTGAAAAACTGACCCACGATACAGGAAAAAATCGTAGCGTAGGGCTAGAATACAAGCATATTTTTTGTATACCTACGAAGAGACATTAATAGAAAGACAATGACAGCGCTTGGGGTTTAATAAATTAAGGGTCGGCCCATACGTAGGTACCACTGCTGCATATATTTTGTCGAGTTATATGTACAGACGCCAGCACGTCAAGTTGCCCCAATGTGTCAAATTTTCCCAATTGAATATGATCCTTATTCTGTTTTACATAAAGTTGTAAAAAGATCAAAGAAATTTGACACATTGGGGTAACTTGATGTGCTGGCGTCTGTACCTGCATAGATGCATGGAACAGCTGATATTTTTTCGCAGCTTCAGGATTCATCAGTTATGAATATTGTTTTATAATATTATTTCAGTCAGAATTTTAATCTTTACAATGAAGTCGTTTGAGGATTTTTACTATGCCTGGTTGTATGGGACTTGTGTTTCGCTCAGTGAGTTGTTTCGGATTGTATATTTCTTTAAGAGTTATGATATTAGTTATTTATTAGATAATGTGTTCAAAATTCGACTAAAGCTCAACTAATAGTTCTTAAGTAGATTATTACAATGAAGCTACAAAATGTAGTACAAAATAAAATACATATATTGGTTTCGAACATTAAGTCATAAGTACTTATGAATGCAAAGGCTTACAATGTTTTTTGGCAACTTTTAACGTGGTTTATTTTCGTTCTACTTTCAACTGAATATTAAATCAATCAAACCCAGTTTTAGCCCTCATAAACAAAACAAAACGTTTTTTTTTTATTTTGAGCTTGGCAGCGAAATGTGCGAAAACTGCCTTTTTAGCAGTAGTAGATGTTGCTAACTTTGCATGGCTAATTTAAACAAAGAGACTTTTAATCGGATTATACTGGTTTACTTAATTTAATTATACTTACGATGAGTCCTTCATTCAATTTTGTAGTAAAAAATGAACCGATAGGATAGTTTTAACTCTGTACGAAATGTTATGTATATTGTAGTATACACTAAAGTTTCAATCTGTTTAATTATATATTATGTAAATACGGTATATATGAGTTACACATAATAAACCTGTATGTGTGTGAAGTGTGTCTTATTATTCCATCCTGCATGAGATGCGTATGTGTTGGAGATATCTTGTATATGTATCCAGTACATACTCATGTAGTAGTAGTAACTACTAATCATAAGTAATCATAACGCTTGAAGGTTTCAAATAAAGATAAATGTATTACAAAAAAACATTTATTAGGTACTAATATATAGCAAAATCTACAATTAAACACAAAGCAACCAATTAAAACTATGATTAATATAACAAACTAAATAATTGATATGTGATTAATTTAAATTTGACTTAGTACATCTATACTGTGTGGACTGTGATAGCAAATATTACACTTATTCGTGACATATTAATTAATTAAACAAAATAAATATTAACAACCAAAATAAAACTCGTTTATAAAAAATAATTTTGAAATACATCTACATCCAAGAATACAATTTCAACAAAAGACATCATGATCATAATTTTGGACAACAGTCTCAAAAAATAAGCAATCTCACATTTACCTTGTATATCCAAAAAATATAACTTCTTATATACAATCAAATAGGTACGTTGTAAGACTTAATATGAGCTTGTGCTTGCAGGCGAGGGTAGTCCCAGACGACCGGGGACAGACATACAGCTTAATATTTATTATTGTTAGTCGTCCGACAACCGTCGCCTGCGCACGTCGCAAGACACTGCTGGGTTCACGAAATCACGAGGCGCCAAGCGCTCGCAGAAAAATAGTCTGCATACACGTCTATCTTATTCGCGTGTTATATTCATTCAAAAGTACTTGAGAAGGTTAACTATTTTTTCTACATCACAATAGTAAGAAGTTTTAACTGTGTAAGTAACATGCTTCGGTTAATAAGACCGAGGTGCTTAACATCTAGCGATTCATTAATTATATCCCACATTAAACTGTCTCCTTGCACAGTCATCAATGGTTCTTTCATAAACACTCAATATCACAAACATTCAGTATTATACTAATATTCTACTCAATTCTTAAATCTAAAAGGCATTTCCAGAGATCATAACTTACTTTACAAAATTTAGAGTGAGCAAAGTTTACCCAATTAGTAGATTAAAATATAGAATGGAAACATTCTAAAATTCAAGTGAAGACATTATAATTACTATAAATATTGAAGAATTATGAAAAGGACCGTAAGTACGGGATTTATTATTAATTCACTTTGTCATAATAATTACTCGACGTATGGATGAACACTGCAAAACCTAATATTGGTTAGTTTGGTGATATTCCCTAGCTTGTAAGTATATTTCCTATCCATACATTTAGCAAATATCTACTTAAATACGACCACAACAGTCACTAGGTACAATTCGATCCTCGTATTAGGTACTCAACAATTTTATAAAAAGTTTATTATCCGGAAGCCAATTCGAATGTCAAAATAATCAAGCCCAAATTAATTGCTTAAGTTCAACAAGACACATTAAAAAGTATTAGTAGATATAAAATATTACATAGTATTGCACCCTAAGACTAAAAAAAATCATGTCTTTCGTATAACAAGACAGTCTATGTATACCATCAACACAATGTTTGGTATATTTTAGCATTAAATTTTTTGAGATCATCGAGTAGTTGACAAATACATTCAGACTTTGTACCACAATGTTGGAAGAAACATTTGCATCTTATATTGTTTATCGTCAGATGCACATGTAATAGTTGGAAGTTTTATTGGTGATAACAAAGAACTGATTCAGTATCATAACTCCGATGAAACACTTACTGAACTGTACCTGACAACAGTATCACTCACAGTGATATAATAGACTAACATAGTATAACAATGACTCGCTTGTAGCAGTAGGATAAGTGGCCCACGCAACAAGTGGGTGACTTAGGTGAGCTCCTCGCCGTTCAAGAGGAACACCCTGAACGAGGACTCGTCCGCAGCATCTTCGTACATCAGCTCCTCCTAAACAGTAACGACATAAGGATTAATGCCTCGTTGTTCTAAGGTTTAATACCCAGAGCGGTGTTATCAGGCTTTCACATTATTAATTATTCAGTGATAGCACATGTGTGGCTTGGTGCCCTAATGACGATAATAGGCTCGCCCTCCTATTACATGGGACTTAATGCCTACCTCTTTTTAAATACTTACTTACACTTTTCTTCTATACATTCTCAGTAATAAAATTAAATGTACCTATTTAATAATTATAAGAAGGAGTAAAACTATTATGGGTATGTTTGTACAAATGATAAGTGCTAAAACCCAGATCCTGTCATCGAAACACCTTTGTACATAATAGAACTGGCGATGTGTGAGTACAATGAGACACGCCTTTACCAAATCTTCGGTGAAAACGAGTGTGTGTTTTAGTTTGTCTGTTTGTTTGAGGTAATCTCGGAAACAGCTAGATCAATTTAGACGGGACTCTCGATGTCTTATCAGACTACGAGAGTCCCGTCTTTCGTCTCGTCTCCCGTTTACGTTACAAGGAGTAACTTTTATTTTATACCTATCTTGTAAAACAAGAAAGCCTATGAAATTCCACGCGGATAAAGTCGCGACGAAGACAGCAAGTTGGTTTAATAAAAACCTGTAAAATGATGGCATAGAATGGACACAATGACGTCATACCTGCATGAGATCTATAGTGGGATGCGCGTCGATGAGGCACAGGTCCGCGTCCATCGCGCCCGCCTCGCCTCCCAGAGCCGCGCCCACTATCTGCCTGCACACAACATTTGCCACATTACTATCTACTTTAACACTATGTACTCTAAGCTGAATTTTAATTACTAGGTAGTTACCTTATTTATTTTTTTGAGTCGTTTAAGTTCAATAGTGACTACAACAGCTGGAAGCTGAACACACTATTGAACTTAAACGCACCTGGCAAGAGATGGGTGTAGTATATATTCAAAATATTACACAACTTACTTTCTTTTGAGTTGTATTCATGTTTAGAGAAATGGTGGAGTCACATGTGTCTAGCGGATGAAATACATATACTTACTGGCTATCGTCATCGATGGGCACGTTGCCGTGGAGGAAAAGATCGCTGCGCACTGTGTACACGTCGCTAACAGAACCTTCTGGTCGTCCCACCTGAAAAGTACAGCTTTAGGTCGGTTCCGCACGATTTAGCAATGTACTAGGAGAGAATTTGAGAATCTGTTGACACTTAGCTTCCGCCAGTTCTTCACAAAATAAGTAGAGTGATAAGGGCATTCCAGTGTTATGCTAATTTGCCTCACTCCTATCCCATGATACAAAAAGATCCCTAAAAATGAAAAACGAAGTTACAAAGGCGGAGTATCATACCTGCACATCATCATCCAGCACGTAGTGCGCCTGCGCGGCGCGCGGCAGCGGCCACGTGCAGTGCGTGCGCGCCGCGTGCCACTCCGCGCCGCCCGCGCCGCCCGCGCCCCCCGCCCCGCCCCCTGCGCCCGCGCCGCCCGCGCCCCCCGCCCCGCCCCCTGCGCCCGCGCCTTCCACTCCCTCAGACTGCTCTCCTTCGAAATCGACGCTCACTAATGACAGCTGCTTTGAGTTTTCCGCTTCCACCACGACGTCATCCGGCAAACTGACCTGTAATTAAACATTTATTGGAAAATCAGAAATAACTAAAGCTAAAGATGTTATGCAACAGAGCGACGCCACATTCTGTTGATTTAACACCCAATACCATGAAAACAATAAACACTCACCAAATACACGTAATCTCTGTCTTCAGTAACGGTCGGCGGCGGATCTTCGGCGACAGCTGCGACGGGCACTTCTTTACCTTTCCTGTGAACCTTCTTCATGTGCATGTACAGGGTGCTCATGTTCGTAAAGGATTGCTCACAACCTGGCGAATAAATTAAATATAGCTAGTACCTACGCATGGTCAACGTCAAGTGATTAAAGTACCGAAAATGTTCATTAGGCATGTCTTCTTATTGGAACGAAGTTCCTTATCGCGCGTTGCAAAAGGGGGCTAGACGGAAAAAATTAAGACCAAAAGTTGTAACGACACTTTTTCTTACAGTTGTAAGCCGTGCGACGTGCGCGTGTTTCTTTGTCTGTCTGTCTCTCACTATCTCTCTCATAGGAAGCAGAGAGAGAAAAAAATAAGTAAAAATAATTCCACCCGGGTGTCTTCGTTACAACTTTTGGTCACTTTATTGATTACAACTAGTAAAAACAAACAAAACAAATAAACCATGGTGTTATGTTAAATGTTTCAATGGTGTGAGCACAATACAAAAACACCTAATACAACCGAGTGGATAGGCAGCCTGTGGACATCTCGATCTCCGGCTGTTGGACCTACTGCATCAACTGTATGAGGTCGACCCTCCCGTGTCTCGTTGCTATGAGTCACTTCATGTAATAAATAGGATCCAGGTCGTATCTGGTACAGTTGGGGAATCCCATGCTGATTCAATGGCATGGGCATTCCCACTTCGTAGTCTTGAAGACAGCTTTTCTGTTCAAAGCCAAGACAAGGTCACTAGGTTTTGTTGGCTCGTGTCGCGCAGGAAACATAATCTTCCAACCTCGGTGACAAACTCCGCGCAAGGAATAGAAAAAGGCTCAAGCTAAGTTGAAGGGGTACTCTAACTATCCGCAAGCGGCGATCGCATGGCACCGTCTGTGTGGCGCCACGTGCCGCACCAGCTTGTATAGGTTTCCGTTAGTATAGTGCGCTACCTGCGTGCGTGCAGCGGACGGCGGCGCGCGCGGGCGTGTGGTGGCGCGCGGCGTGGTCGCGCAAGTGTTCGCGCCGCAAGAAGGTGCGGCCACACGTGGCGCACGCATGGCGCCGCTCGTCCGTGTGGCGCCGCGCGTGCCGGACCAGCTTGCTTGCAGAACGGAATGCCCAGCCACAATCCTACACACAACAGAGAAACAAGACAGAAGTAAAGAAATGTCCAATTCAAACAGGAGATTTTGGGCAAAACTTTACTTACTTTAACTTTACTTACACTTGGGTCAGTGACATTTAGTAAGGGTGTTTAGTTAGTAGGCTCTTGGGTACGTACAGGGTACTGGCACAGGTAGGGCCGGTCGCCGGTGTGCGCGCGCGCGTGCTCGCGCAGGCGGCACGGCAGGCGGAACACGCGGCCGCAGCCGGGCCAGGCGCACGCCAGCCCGCCGGGCGCGCACAGCGACGTGCCGTGCGCGCGCAGGCCCATCGCCCAGAAGAAGCGGCGTCCGCATACGACGCACCTGCACAACACACCCGCAACTACATACAACACACCCGCTCCCACAAACTATGACATTATTTAACATACTCAAAAAAAACTTTACTACTCATTTTAATTATTTTCATTTGCATTGTGTATTGTGATCCTCAGGTTATGCATACCTGTGCGCGGCTTCATCTAGCGTATGGTCCTCGTCCAGATGTTTAAGCAGATCTCCCCTCACCTCAAAGGTACGCGGACACTTTTCTTCTAAACCTTCTGGTGTTTTTTTCTTCACAGGACACTCATATTTTATCTGCGTCGGAGTTCGATATGTCTGACGTTTGTGAGAGTTTTTGTGCTTCTTCAGCTTCTCTTCGCTCCAAAAGCCCTTACTGCAATTAGGTTCATCGCACTGCAAGTGATAAGATCCTTTAATTGATTATTTTGGTTAGGAGCAGCAAATAAGTGATCATGACTGGATTTAATATGATTTATACCTTAAACTTTACAGCTCTACTAGAGTAGTTGACCGCTATGCTTTCTGTTGGAGTTATTGCAACCTCCTGATTCTGTGCTGGCTCCAGTTGTTGCTCTGATACTGCCTCTGAGGGCACTACAATTACAGAATTAAACTTTTCTTCTAAATCACCCAATTGTTGCTCCTTATCTGTAAAAAAAGAATTCATTTCAATTTTTATCTTTTTTTTGTCAACTTCACCTTAGCTTCCTTGTGGTGAGCTCCACATTTGTTTATGGGCCAAGTAGACCCACTTTGATAATGGGAACATACCTGTCTCCTTGTTTTTTCCTATGGTTGGTGCTGTTGTTGATGGAGACCTGTCTATGCCAAATGGCCCTGGCCCTATACAAATGTAACAAAATAAAACAACTAACATGTAATGTTTTGAAATTGTGTGTCCAACATTTTACAGTACTTTCTTATGGCTCTCTTGTGCCCAATGGAGCTACAAACTCTATTTGACAAGCCTCCTTAAACTTCAACACCACCATTTAGGACGATGTTAGTACGTAAATAATGTGCCTAATAAAACGCATGGAGTAAACAAACGGAGAATCACTAGTGACAGATACTCTTAACTATAAAAGCTTAATATTCAATAAAATATTAATAAAGAATTTTACAAGTAATAATTTATAGTTTACTTACAATTATTTATAATAATGTCCATAGAATTGTTAGTTATATCAAAACACCATTTTGTTTTAGCTTCTGTACTTTTCTTCTCTGTTGATACGGGGGCATCATAACTCATAGGCAGGTCCTGTCACAATAAATACAACTCAACTGTAGTTCTTACACTGTCTTTTGTAGATCTTTGACAGTTAAGGGTAGTCAGAACCCTAAAAGCTGACAACCCGTTTAACAAAGGGGTATACAGGGTGTAAAAAGACCGATCACATAGCCGATAACCACACATTCTGTACATACAAAGAGATTTAAAAGACTACAGAGTGGGCATGTCAAGGAAATGTCATAGAATGTTTGTTCGGAAGAAAGTTTACTAATGATACTTGGAATACAATTTTGAAAAAAAAAACGAAAAAAAATATTGTACCTTGACCAGCAATATCTCCAAAACCAATGAATTCCCAGGTATGTTCTAGAAGATAAAAACTATCCCAGTGATGGGTAGAATATGTAGTTATCGTTTACGTTAAGGGTATTTTTACACCCGTGTATTACCTAGTAACTGGGTTGTGGAGGTCAGATAGGCAAATGTTCCACCCAATATTGTTGGGAAATGGCTAGCCAGATGGTTATGTAGTTCTTTCCCAATTGATTGGCTGGTGATACTATTTCAAAATTAGAATCATTGTGGAAAAACTGTAGTGAATAGGACTTGAAGAAATTTGGTAGAGATTACTTCTTTAATAATAATTATTACATAATTAATTAAATGAGAGAGTGGAAGAATGTACCTGCCCAATACTGTCTGCACTGTTTATGAAGGACTCAATATTGAGTGTATTTTGTTCCAAGCCTTTACATTCATCTGAAAAAATTAAAACAAGATTATTTGATTATTCCCTAACGCAATGACAATGTTTTACTGTATTTATGGTTGTGTACAGTTCATTTTACTTAACACATTAAGTAGCTGATACATGTTAACAAATGTTTTTTTTATTGTGTTTATGGTGTGGTCAAAACATTGTGGTTCCCCGGCATGCCTGAGAGATATTTCTCGAGGGCATGTGATGCCGAGTCAGAGGCCTATAGGCAGCATTAAAACTCTGACACCATGTTACTCACTAACCAAACAATAAGATGGTGTGGTGCCAATAAGTTAAACATGATAGTTGAAAACATAACTGACTATACACTTAGCATATACACCTTTACGCTTACATCACAACCAAAATAAACCCATTTAAATAATAATAGCTTTAGTTTTATGTCCTGAACCACCATTTTCCATTTCTATCTATATTCAGAGGTTATGGTCCAAACCCTGTGTTTCAGAAAGCAGGTTAAGCCGTTTGTCCTCGCTGTATACTGCCATGCTCAACGCAAAAGCGATATCCCAAGGAAAGCCAGCTTCAAGAAAATTAAAGTTTTGTAAATATAGATACCTACTTTATAGATTGATTGCACATTACTCAATGGGTTTTCAATGTTTTAAATAAGATACTGCTGGGTGCATTTGTTACTTTAGGCTATCTATTGCCACAAAAATTAACTTAATTTTTTTTTTGAGATACTGCTTTTGTGCTTAGCACTTTAGTATAATGATTTTCCAAATCCAAAAAACTATTTAGTACTTACTCTTGACTTCTGCAACTACAGGTGCAATACTATTTAAATTGGCATGTAAATCAGTCTCCTGAACATTTTGACTATCTTCACAATCTGCTAATGTTAATCCCCAAACTGTTCCTGTTATATTATTATAACTACTTTCGGGCAGTCCAGTGATATTGTCCAATTGATCAGTTATGTTAGTTGTTTCCATGAGAGAGGGGGTGACTAGAGGTATCACTTCAGGAGATTCATTTTTGCTGGGGATGTTCGATTTAGGAACAGAAACTTTACTCTTCCTTCTGAGAATGTTAGGTTTTTGAAATGATTTTTTGCTAACATTTTTCTCATTTGCAGCGAACATAATTTTTAGGGTATTTTCTTCATTGGAAGGTTTACCTGAAAGTGATTTGTCAATTTAAACTTATAAAATAGATGTACAAATTGCTTAACCTTTCAATTGTTTCAAATAGAGACAAAATAGAAAGACAATGACATCACGGACACTGGTGTCCTCTCGGGGTTTAATGTATTAATTCATTAAGCCCCAAGAGGACACCTGTATCCGCCCTGTCATTGTCTTTCTACTGTGTCTCTAATTGACACAATCGAAAGGTTAAGGATGGTAGCAGTTACTAAAATGACATCTACAAATTGACTTCTCATAGATATTCTTTAATGCTAGAAATCAACAACTTCTATCACATTGAGTTACTGTTGTTGTTATGCAAGGTTTTTAAGTACTATGCATTTTAATATTTATCTATACATAACCCAGTCAAACTGATAGTCAACCAAATCTTTAGAAACCAATATTCTTAGGCGGATGGAAATCATACAAAGGGATCACATTAAATATAAATTAAATAAAGAGAAAAACACTATGTCATGTAAAAATAAAAACACAAAAACTTACAATGGGGTGGAAATGATTTGTAAGACGCTTCCATAAACGTAAAAATAACTCTTCCATTTACAACACTATCTGCCCGCCTCGTTCAGCTATCGACTGCAGCAATGGATTGCATTAAAAGTAGAACTAGGATAATCACTATTCTACGTATTGAATATAAACACGATCAAAAGGCATAGGAAAGTTTGTGCGAATCCAACTTATTGTGAATCTTGTTTCTCCAACTCGTACAGTTCTCGGTTTTTCAATCTGATTCTGCAATTTCATCACCACAGCAGCAGCTGCATTGTGTCCGAAACAGCTTTTTTTGGCTAGGAATACATCGCATTATGAGGGTGCTGGTGTCCCAGGACCAATAGCGCCGTACTTAGGATAAAACTTCGTATCCGTTTGTATAGTTTTAATTACATGGCGGCGTTGCTTCTTGCTTGCTTGTGCTTATACACTTGCTACTTCCTTTCTTGGTTTTTGATAAAGTCAAAGCAAGCAAATGTCATTTTATCAACTGTCAATATTTCAATAAAATTAATAACCTGCGGCCTTAGACTTTATACAAGCTATATACCTTATCTAAGCCTGCGGCCTGCCAACCACAGACAGAGTACTTTTGTATATATTGCATATCTACAGCTTGGCAAAAAAGAGTAGAAAATAATGGAGGCGCCACTGTGCTCTTCGTATGGCAACCCGCGTGGCAACCGCATAGCGTACCAACCTAGTCTTGATACTTAGCTGTTTTTTAGACAAATTAATCTAATTATTGTATTATTTTTTTAATCAGTAAGTAATCACTTTTAATCGGGGCAATTAGAGACACAATAGAAAGACAATGACAGCGTGGACACCGGTGTCCTCTTGGGGTGTATCGAATTAATTGAACAAGGACGTGTTCTCGACACGCAACTGATTACTTACCTAAAAATAACAAATTGAGTAAATACTCCTGAGTTAACAACATTGTTTAGGAATGATAAAAAAAAAACATAACATTGTTTAACATAATTTCTATATTTTATTCTAGTAAATCTTCCTCTAAATATTCTACCCCGAACACGTAGGCCGCAAACTCATCTGAGTCATGTTCGGGTTCAGAGGTGATGCTACTATCATCTTCTAGATTTTTTACTAATCGCTATATTTCCTCGTTCATAGTTATTTTAATTCCAGTAATTCTGAATTAATAGATTTAGACTATGGCACGACAATTTCTTTTACATTTCTAATTCAAACGCTAGAACAAATAATTCTCTCCCTTGATATCGCACTTAAAGTATAATTTACGTAGAAAGTGAATTTTCATTCCGTTAAAAGTCAAGTCACCAAAGTATCAATTTATCTCAGCGCACTATACCAGAGTAATGCTGAAAAAATGTAAACATAACCTATGTGCTCGACATTTATTGTTTCAAATTTCTAGTTATTCCTTATGCAAGCAAATTAATATAGCTTTGTATTCATCAACTAACACTTGATTTACCTAAAATCAACAAAACAAACTCTTACATACCTGTATTATAAGCGGAACTTTAGAAAACATTGTTATGTTCATGAAGAATGGTTTGGGCCTCATGTTCCGCCAGATATCGCCTGTACACCTTATAAATAACCACCCTGCCAGCACTACGAATAGTTTTATTCGTTTTTATTCACTTTTTACGTTTATTAATCAACGTTTGGTGGTCGAAATTAAAATTTTACGAAATCGTGAACTTTGTTTATTATGAGATGTCATTATTTTGAAAATGTTGCCAACAGTCAAAAATTTAGTTCCGTTTCTACACTTTTTTGCCAAGCTGTATTCATTTAATTAATTATAAGATGTAGTAAATCGACTAAAAGTTGGATATTTGTGTTTTTCTCTAAACCAGCTGCCTTATTCAAAACCGTTCGATTGGTTTCCGTAAGGAAGGAACCGTCGGAATTCCTTACAATCTTTCGGTTAGACTATTCTCGAGGGCATGATTATATCTGTCTGTGGATACCTAATGCACCACTTTCGTGCAAGGCTTCAGTGCCCACTAAAACATAATTATGTACGTATAACTACATAATTACACTTTGAATTTATTGTAAATGTCAATACAATAATAAAACTTCAGTTACAAAGCCCAGTGTTTTATAGGTTTACAGTATTTATATTTCTCTGAAATAACCTGGATTTATGAAAAATAAATCGTTTAAATTTTGTTCGGTATGGCTCCCGATAGCAAACACCTGTCGGAAAGATTTGAGTCTTCATATCGAATTTGAACTGTCAAAAAAAACCGGTTTCGGATTTGTGAATTGCGTTAGGATGACATCTTCGACATCTTGGACGTTCGATTCGGTACGGAATCTAGTCGAATGGTTCTGAATAAGCCAGCTGTTCTTTCTAACTGTATTATTGATTATTCTAACAAAAACGTTTTTATGATAAAGCCAGTGCTTTCATATCACTAAAGACATTCAATGCTGACTATAGACGGGACATCATGAACAAACTTTTCATTCGATACTTGTGACCTAGTGGACACAAGTCTATGAGTTTTAATTAGTACGGTCCGCTGCCGCTCCAATATTGCTATATTATTCTAGATGGCGTTACTGAGATATGGGATCACGGTTTTTCTATGGTCCTACGGTCCTCTCTATATTATCTTAAATCTCTTTGCATCTTAAAATCAATCAAATTAAAGTGTTCAAGTATATACGAAGTCGATATGTATAATTGTATAGGTAGTCCTAGTAGACTGGCTAGTTGACTGGCCTGTTGGTCTAGTAGTTAGTGACCCTGCTATGCCGGAGGTCGTGGGTTCGATTCCCACCCAGGACAAATGTTTGTGTGATGAGCACGATCATTTGTTCTGTGTCAGGGTGTAATTTATCTATAATATGTATGTCTTTAGAAATATATAAGTATGTTTATCAGCTGTTTAGTACCCATAACACAAGCTCTCAAGCTTAACTTGGGACTAAATGGCGTTGTGTGAAAAAGTTGTGGAATATTTATTTATTTATTTATTTAATAGTAAATTCAGTTTGTCTATTTATTCCAGTTTAAATCAGAAACAGCTGGACTGATTTTGTTTGATGTGCATTTGAGGGGAAAAAAACAGTCTCAGCCAGTCTCAATCAAGTCCAATTCTCTCTCTAAATGGTTTCTCTAATTTTCTCTTTAACAGTACAGACTCAGACAGACTGTACTGTTAAAGAGAAAGTACAGTAGCACTGCCATGGTTTATAACGTCAACTTGACAGTTGACGTTTCAAAACTGACAACAATCATTTAAAAAATAACCTATGTTTACATAAAATTTGATCCAGTCGTCAATCGTGTTCTGTGGTAACCTACAAAGTAAGATTTTGTGAAGGCTTTCAAAGTTTCAAGGGATTTTAGAACTTCAATTCAGTAAACATAACCAAAAAGTTAAAAATAATATATTTATAAATGAAATCAGAGAAGACTGAGCGGTCTCCCGTCAAGAAGAGACAAAGCGAGATTGAAGAAAATGATGAAGAAATACCGGTCAAAAGAAAGAAGTTAGAGGTGGACCCTGACGATGTTAGCATGGAATCAAATGATGGTGATAAGCATTTACCAGTTACGAAGATAGAAAGGCATATAGAATTTGATGATATACTACAAGACATAGATGATTTAAGTGAACCAGCTTGTATGGACAGAATAATGATGTATTTAGAAGAAATGAAAGATGAAGACTATTTATTCATGGAGGTAACTTAACGAAACGTGGTTTAATTAATTATAAATCTAACAATAATTAATAAAAGGATAATTATTGTTAAATTTACAATTAATTAAACCACTAAACTTTATAACTTAATTCTTAAGATAACACAAAACAATCTTTAAAGCTGTTCATGGTAATGTTTAAACAAGCTAGACATTAGTAGAGTACAATGTAACGGAAAACTCTTTCATTAATATTTATTTTTGTAAGAACTACCTAATAACTATTTCAAAAGATAAACCACCTTTATTTAATGTTATGCAATACTTAAGTATTTGACAGTGCACTAACTAACTAAATTAAATTAACACCAAAGATGGTAAATATGCCAAACATCGGCCACCCCCCAAAGGTTGGCAGTCTGCACATTTTTAACTTGCGTTCATTGAAAAGGTAAATAAGTGACAATTTTGCTACTCGAATTGCATCTTTAGTTCATACTCTATACGTAAAAACTGTTACTATTTGATTACGTCCCTCGCTTTTCGCACACTGTCCTTAGCAATGCCGATGTTGAAGCGTCAAGTTCATAGTAAAAGTAGCTTACAATCTGTGAATACCCATATTTCGGGGATTGATATTACAACAGTAAGAATTTTTTTTTTTGTTTTATGCTTCGTGATCAATAAACGGTTAGTATTACTATATTTTGAAATAGTCTGGCTTAATAGGAGAATTTGCAAGACTTAAAAAGAAGATAAAGATACCGGCTGGTATCCGTAACTCTATGTCAAAGCGCGTATTTTGCGTATGGGCTATAATCGCGGGCCCGTGCGAATTGGTAGATGTCACATGTCTTCGAATTTTGTTCTAGGACATCCCAATTTCCTCACGATGTTTTCCTTCACCATTTTTTAGAGCATGATGAAATAAATTACACAAAGTAATGCGCCTGCCTGGGTTCGGTTCGAACCTACAACTTACTTTTCGTAAGTCGGGTTCGTCGGTCGGCCACCGCTTCTCTTATTTGCAAGACTTATATAAGTAAATAAATCTATTTCACGTGTAATCGCCAAATACCGGCCGGGTTGATATTAGTTATATCTTGAGAAATAAGACATAAGAAATAGGGGCCAACTTTAGAAGTATTAAAGACCGTAATATCGGCCAGCCTGTAATCCTTGCGCTACTATACAGGCTGATTAATTTGTATGGGTAGTCATTTTTTAACCAACTTCAAAAAAGGAGAAGGTTCTATGTTCGTGTGTATGTATTTTTTTTTATGCATGTTACCTGATTTCTCCCCCATTTGTGGACCGATTATCAAAATTCTTTTTTTATTTGAAAGAGTATACTCCTGAGGTGGTCCCATTTTAATTTGGTGAAGATCTGGTGATGATCTTCGGAGATATACAACGGAACTCTTCAAAAATAGATGGCAAGTCGTGGTTGCTGGAATCGCTTGGATATTTATTGTTTATACAATATCATGACGTATCATTACGCCTGTATGCTCTGAGGGGTACGCAGATGTGTACAATATACCTAGATTTCGACAGTTAGGTATGTTAAGTTTCATTTATTAGGGATAAGTGGTTATCCACTTATCCCTAATAAATGTATCCCTAATGTATACTATAATGTATACCATTAACAACATAAAATAAATTCATGGCAAACATTTGTATGGGAACAACTAAAAATTTAAAAATAAAAAACTTTTTTACAAAAAATAAAACCGACTTCAAAAAAAAACACTTCCTAATTTACTACTAACCTCGCCAGCATGATCAAATTTAAATGATTGATTTTCAGTGTTAACATGTAACTTGATTTGATTTTATGAAATCTCAATAGATGGCGCTGTTTCATAATTGTCTTTATACTACTAACATTCATTAAACTATGTTTCTCTGCCCAAATTATTTAAATAGCGTAGTTATTATAGTGTAAAGCTAGATAATAGCATGGCTTACTCAAAAACAACATTTAAATATGCGTCCTCAGATTACACGCTGTCACAGAATGCGTAAGAAAAATAAAGATTCAATGCTCCTCCGCCGTAAGTGATATCGTGATAATATGTAGCCTATTGACCCGACCTCTTAGTAATATTCATGCGAAATTTTAAGTAAATCCATGCAGTACTTTTTGAGTTTACCCTGGACATACAAACAGACAAAAATTCTAAAAAGTCATTTGTCACCAGTTACGTTTTTCTAACAAAAGCCACATACCTATTTTTTCTCGAAAATTCTCAATGTAGGTACAGTTTTTCTTTCGTTACTGTTTTATTATATGTATAGATTGAACCAATCAATTGTATATTTTCCCACTTTCCCCTCTTGATGTGTATCAACTAAAGTATCTGGATGACTACTTAACTACCTATCCTTTTTAGTCTTATCAAGTTTCCGCATTTCAAATTATATTTCTAATTTATTAATAATTTTATTTAAATCAATCTCGTTTTCACCAATTAAAATACCATCATCTACATAAATATTTGCAAGAAAACTAATTTCTTCAAAAACTCTGTTAATTTCTTGTTCCACATAATTGGTGTTTGTTTCAATCCATACAAACTCTTCTTTAATTTACAAACTTTATTCTCTTTGTCTTTTATATCATATCCTAATTATATTATATTACTAGCTTTTGCCCGCGGCTTCGCCCGCGTGGATGTTGAACTTCCGTCCCCTATGTTTTCCCATTAAGGGTTGAATTTTCAAAAATCGTTTTTTAGGGGATAATTACATCACTAAGAACACCCCTTTAATACCAGCGGCTTGGGCTGAGCGTTGATATATAAACGTAATAATTTTAGCATAATTCTTCCGGAAAGACTACTTTCAAAGTTGATCCTTCCGGTATGTATGCATAAAGATTTCTGGAACTACTGACCCGGTAAAGAGCGCCGTACAACTGATCATGTGTAAAACAACTGAGACTAAGATCAACCTGCCCAGGCGTATTGATTACAACAGTATCAAGTTTGGTTAAAATCCCTATAATAGTTTTTGAATTAAGCGTGCACATACAGACAGAGAGACAGACAGACAAAACATTTAGTGATTGCATTTTTGGCATCAGTATATCGATCACCAATCATCCTCCAATATTAATTTTGAATATATATTCAATGTTCATAATTATCTTCGTAGTGTGTGATAGTCCATTGAATTGTATGGCGAGCGATATTGTATCTTAAGATAAAATATTATACTATCTTAGCCGTGTGCAGCGCCCCTTGGTGAACCCCACTGCGGGTGACGTAACCTACGACAAACTTTTTATTTGCGGTTGTTACAGTAGTCGGGTCTAAAGATCGAACCGCAAAATTAAGTTTGTATTTTATTGAATATACTTTTCCGGAATAAAAAGTACCCAGTGTGGTGCCCAGGATATTAAAGAATAAGTATACCAAGTGTCATCGTAATCGAACCGGTAGTTTTTGCGTGATACTTGAACATACAGACAGACAGACAGACAAAAATTTTTTAAATCATATTTTTGGGTTCGGTGTCGGTCTAGTAACACCCCCTGCTATTTATTTTTTTGATATTTTCAATGTACAGAAATTTTACTTCTACAGATTTATTATAAGTATAGATAGATGTATATATATTAGAAGGGTAAAACGTCTGCACAATGAAAGTTATGCTAGGGGCATTTTGCGTTTTAGTAATTTTATATTATCTCCGAAATTGTATGACCAATTGATATACTGTAAATGGCAAATATTATCTGTATGATGTTCTTGCGATACTGAAATAATTTATTGTCATAAGAATTAATATTTTGTTGTTCAAATAATCAACCAAACGTGAGTATGCCGAAATTTTTTTTAATGCAATAAAAGAAGTATAAAAGATAAAATATAAAAGATAGAGATATGGTACCGCGGACTTTTTTGTAGAAATAATTAAGACAAACCAGGTAGCCATACATTGTTTTTAATTTTGAGCAACTGTTTAGGCAGCGCACGCAAATAATTCGGTTTTATGAGGTATTTTTTTCCGACTTACTAGACAAAAGTTGTGATAGCTCGGTTAATATACTTGTTAAAGAAACAATTTATAGCCTATAGCACTCAGGAATAATGTAGCTTTCTCCCAATAAAAAAAAAATAGAATTGGGTTATGAGTTCCAGAGATTACCCCCTACATACAAATTTACAAACTTACAAATTTTACCTCTTTATAATATTAGTATAGATTTATCCAAATAAATTTCTTCATCTAGTTATCCATATAAAAATGCTGTCTTTACATCAAATTGTTTAATTTTAAAACCAATCACCAACAACAATGTAACACTACTAGTGTTACCACAGGACTAGGTATATGTCTCCTTATAATCAATATTGTATTTTTGTAGAAATCCTCTTGCCACTAATGTAGCTTTATATCTTCCACCAGGCTTTATGGTAAATAGTGCAGTATGCCTTAAAAGGGACCATTTTAAGTAGTGATGTACTGACGCCAGCACGTCAAGTTACCCCAATGTGTCAAATTTCTTTGATCGTTTTTCAACTTTATGTCTAACAGAATAAGGTTCATATTCAATTTGGAAAATTTGACACATTGGGGTAACTTGATGTGCTGGCGTCTGTACATCAGGAAAACCTGTGGGCCAGCATATTTGCCCTAACTGACAATGCTCTGTGCTTCCTCTCCATAACTAGATCATCTTTTAGATCATCCACAATCCACAGCCATTTCAGAGTAAATCAATCACTACTAATCTTACAGGGTTAATGTAATAAAGTAGTTAAAACCAGCATCATAAAATTGTATTACCTAATTGAACCAATAATTCTTTTATTTCAGTTATTGGTAGACAGATTGAAAGACGAGGAAATAACATGGGAACAACCTTGGTATCAAAAGTCAAATTCTGTTTCAAGACCACTTAAAAATACTGATAATGCAAATCAATCCCAACCTTATCGCACAGACACCATTTGCAAAGCTGAATGTGATATAATTCAAGACAATTGGAATGAATTTACGAAGGTATAGTAGACAGAGTAGTGAAGTATTGATACAACTTATTTCCTATTGGCTTCCCTTTGAAACAAACACTCTTTCCTTTCACTCGATTTCTGCCTTTGCATGGGTACAGCAGGTCCACTGTTTGAAAGAAACAGTCACCCTATGAGGTCTCAAGCAAAGTTTACCCAAGTTATTGAAAGAATTATCCATTAAATACAGGGTGTCTCATTCAAATCGGTCAGTATGGGAAAGTCTGAAACTATAAGACATACGAAGATCTGTTCTGAGGAACCATGTCATCGATTTTAATAACAAGAAAAACTGCATTCATACATTTTAAAAAACATCTGTACTCCGTTCGGGAATCGAACCCGGTAATTTAAAAAAAAAAATACATACACTATTTCTATTTAGATATCGATTGGGTAGGTCTTAAGCAGTAAATGTCTGTATGAAACATGATGTCTAAAATGAATAAAATGCATTGTTTCCACATACTTTAATTTATGTTAGTAGGTGCTCGAAGTGACCACCGCCTTTTCCGCCTCTGGACCGCCTCTGGACTATTTCTTGTGGGGTTACATTGAGGATGAAGTGTACAAAACAAGCTATGACACCGTTGTAGACCTAAAAGTAGCCATACAGACAATTTTAACAAAAATTCACCACATGAAGATACAAAATGCTATTGTAAGATCGTTACCTAAACGTGTTGAATATTGTATTGAAAAAGGCGGTGGTCACTTCGAGCACCTACTAAAATAAATTAAAGTATGTGGAAACCTCAGACCAATAAAAATGCATTTTATTCATTTTAGACATCATGTTTCATACAGACATTTGCTGCTTAAGACCTACACAATCGAAATCTAAATAGAAATAGTGTAGTTTTTTTTTCAAAATAACCGGGTTCGATTCCCGAACGGAGTACAGATGTTTTTTAAAATGTATGAATGCAGTTTTTCTTTTTATTAAAATCGATGACATGGTTCCTCAGAACAAATCTTCGTATGTCTTATAGTTTCAGACTTTCCCATACTGACCGATTTGAATGAGACACCCTGTATAAGATAGATAAATGTAATGATGTTTTTGATGAAAAATGAGCTGGAAAAGTTACAGTTTTAAACAATCTAAAATCTCTCAAACAATAAAACAAATTAATTATTTGTACTTTATGTTTTCTGCAGCTTTATGATGTTCCTGACAAGCTTGTATGTTTGGCTCGGTGGAAAAACAAAGTTAAAAGCAAATTACCTAATACACCTGAAGAACATGCACGACGTTTTGTTGTTGCCTTTTTAGCTCGCAGACTACAAAGAACATTGTTTCAAGTATTCAGGCATATTATGACCTATTTTGGAGTCTCTGTCAAAGGGCCTTACTCAGCAGATGAAGAAAAGATCATGGAAGTGTGTTTCATGCACCATCCCAACCATTCTGTAACATTATTATCAATGGTTTTGGGCAGAGAACCTAGAGGAATATACAAAAGAATGCAGCAGCTCTTTAATGGTGTGTGCACTAAAATATTGATATTATGAAAGTCTACATTGCTATTATAAAACAACATTTATTTTTCATAAGACTTCCTTTTTTTCAATATTTAGGTAAACCAGAAAAGAAGAGAATTAAATGGACTTTAGAATTGGCAACTAGATTTTTGAGGTTACTAATGAAGTATTCACATTTACCTCTAGAAGAATTAAAGTATAGAAAAATAGATAAATCTGTGTGGTTGAAACTTGAAAAAAAGTTTGATCATCATTATATTTATTTGCAAAGCTTTTGGTATTCTAGCCTCCATGTTCAAGTTTTTGTAAAAGAAAATATAAAAATAAACAAACTGAGGAAGAAAATTTTCAAAAGGTTGGTATCCGACTGCCCCAGGGTAATGATTTTTTCTATCATTTTATAAATAAGTACCAAAATCTATTTTAATCAACATTTTTGAATTAACTGGTTACATACATACCTAAAAATAAACAAACAAAAGAACAGTAAACCAATTATAGGGCATCAAAAAACTCATCCGCATCACTATCAACGGGAAAAGTGCCCAGAAGACTGGCCGCATTTCCACGTTGTATGGCAATGCTGATTCTCTGACCGAAATAAAGGCCAGCCCTCTGGTCACGTGAAGAGTCGGCCAAACGCTTGGCGATGTCCCTGAAAACTAGATGGGCATTCGGACCCCATGGCCCGAGTGTTTCAACCCCAAACGGTTCAAATATATAACTTCCAATAAGGTTGTTATATTTTCGCCGTTTGAGGTTTTCAGCACGTGCGGCAGCCGCACCAGCACAACCCGCCGTACTAGGAAGATGGGATGGCGCAAGGGTATCGACACATGTTGCATCCCATACCAAAGGCCTACCCAACTTTCAAGGTATTATGGTTACACCGTCTGGTCTCTTCCCATCGTCGCGTGCTAAGCCGTTGGGTTCTAAAATAGCTGGCACCCCAGCGGTGACCAGAGCACGGTGGATGATGTCATTTATACTGGCGTGACGAGCATTGCGACCAGCGCTTCTACCGCAAGACAGGCCATGGTTTCCGAAGCAGTCGACAGCTTCACCGCATTGACAGCGATGCGGAGCTCCGCAAGGAGCGCCCAGACGCAGACAGGTAGCGAGCCGGAAGGTAGTGTCATCCAACATAGTGCCAATGTTGGATGACGGTAAAGCCTGAAGCCAAAGGCCCGACTCCCACTCACCCACAGCCAGCAGGCGGGCACGCTCAGCAGTATTGGTGGACGTATTTATAAGATTATTTCGTACCAAACTGCAGAGCGGCTCATCCCACTGTCTCTGGGAAGATGGGTTCACGGGCTGATCTGTATATATTAGTTTTATTGTATAGTTATAGTATTAATACATTTTTGTAAATGCTTAAGTTTTCATTGCAGCCTTAAGTTGTCACCGTATCAAATCTGGACAGACATTCGATGGAAAGATTTTGTGAAGCAGTTTCCTGATGGATTAACGCATCGATGTTTATACCTAATTGCTCAAAAATTCATCTCCAAAATCCCAGGTTACTTGAAAAAACCCATATCAGAAGTTGCAGATCAGGCATTGGAAAAACTTAAGGAACGTCGATGTCGTAAACGTCGCTTGAAAACTTTAGAATTGAATGAGAATGGAGACTTAAAAGCTGTTAGATATGATACAGATAGTAATACAAAATTGTAAAGAATCATTCATGTCCAACTACTTTTTAACTGACTTCTAATAAATGTACCCATTTGATTGTTGGATATGCATCTTTTGATTCAACAAGATAAAGAATAATTTGCCAAACTTTCAGACTACGCCACCTAGTCCAAAAATAAGCAGAGCTAATGGTATGAGTAGTAAAAAAAACACATGTAAATTACTCATTTATTTCTAAAAACATACATAGGTAATGTTATAAATTAATTACACCCAGACATAGAACAAATTTTCACGCTCATCACACAAACATTTGTTATGGATCAGAGTCGAACCCACGACCTCCGGCATCAGCCGGCATCGGCCGCTTACCACTGGACCAACAGTCGATGAAAGTATGAAACCTCTAAGTAATAATAAAGAGAGAGTTGCCAATCTTTTCATGTCCAATTAACGTTTCCTTATCTACGTATTTGTTGCAAAAAAAATTGCATTGCATCAAAAGCGAAAGCATAAAATTGAATTTGAAGTGTCAAGGCATTTGGGATTTCAAATAAGTATGACCTGGTTCATTAAAGAAAGGAATCTTAAATGGCGGCGCTTATCATGTTCTCTCGCTCGCACACTAGTGCCGTCTATACTCACTCTCGAGCGTACCGTAAACAGAAAAACTTTTTAAAAAAAGTTTTTATTTAACAATTTTTAGTTTTTTAATTTAAAAAACCTAGATGATAAATTATTATCCATTTCTTCAACACATATTTACATAATTACAATCAAACAAATAAGTAAACAACAACTGTTCGCGATGAAATCAAAAAGTAAAATTCATGAACAAAAATTTTCATAAAATGAAAACTACCAGACCAAACTATGTAATTTTTTATGAGACCAAAAAGAAACTAGTCCGCATCAAACTAAAAAAGAATCACGTAAATCGGGTCATTAATATCGGAGTAATCGGTGTACCTGTACATACATATAAAAAAAAATATATATATAATATAGAACCTCCTCCTGAAGTCGGTAAAAAAAAAAACAAAACAATCTTGATTTGCTTCCAACGCTGTCTTGACGCGCTCAGTTATCCTTTTTACGAATATCTTGTTATAGTTTTCTGTTATTTTTCCGTTGTTACCTGTTTGTTATTGTTGTTGAGTTTTGTTTTATTGTTAAGTTGCGTTGTTGTTGTGTTGTTTGGACGTGTGGACTGTGCGGAGAGAGTAATGATGTCTCTTCGAAAGCGAGCTTCGATCAATAATAGCACTAGATGTCGGGTCGGCGTCAAAAATCCGTCTCGGTAAATATAAGCTCAATAGAAACCGGGGTTGGTATTTTGTTTTGTTTGCTAGAAACACGGCCAATGTAAACACGTCCCACAATGCCGCAGTGTGTATTCAACAGTTGCAAAAATAATCCCCGAAAAGGTAATATTCGGCCGGAGTATTTTACTTTCAGTAAGGACATGAAGAATAAGTTATATTTTAAGCTATAATTTAACAAATAGTATCAATTTTTTAACAAAATTATCGATTTTAAACCACCGCTACAAATGTTTGACCAATGCTCGCCAACATTTGCACAAACTTTTGTTTAACTGAACAGCAGATGCATGGAGTAGATTTGTATTGTAATCATTTTAATAATTTGTTACTAATACTTAAAAATTTGTTGGTTAAATTCGGTTAATGTTACTTTAGTTTTGTTTCGTTCATTATTGGCCACCGACTTTCGAAACTGGAGTTATTTTTCACCTGGCGGTGTTTTTCAAAGGTTCATTTTTTTGTAAAAAAGTTTTTGTTTCGCCATTTTTAGTTTCTTCGTGTGTCAAGAAAGTCTTTCAAAACTTCAAAGAATCATTGAAATTGCTTAACAATATTGCTAAAGAAGTTCTATCTAAACATTAATGTGTACATCTCTGCCGGGCCCCTTTTAAAATAGACAGGCGTAATATTATGTTATGCAAATATAAGAACTCTGCATAGACATCTCACTGTAGCAATCGCGAACAATTTGCTGTTATGTCTTGAAGAGTTCCGTCGCCTGTCTTTTTCATCAGTTTTTTTTTCACAAAATGTTACTTTCTAAATGAAAATGCTTGATTTGTTACTAAAAATGTAAAAATCGGTACGTGTGTACCTATATTTTTTGAAGAGTTCCCTCAATTCCTCGAAGATCCCTCATCAGGTATGAGTTTTGATACAAATGGCACCAATCTGTTTATATACCCTATCAAATAAAAAAAGATTTTTGAAAATCGTATTTAAATGACGGAGTACTGAGGTCACAAAACCTAAAAAAAAATACAACCGAATTGATAACCTCCTCCTTTTTTAGAAGTCGGTTAAAATAATTTGATTTCATTCAATGATTTTTAACCAACTGCTCCCCGTGGTTTAACCCGCGTAAACCAGGAGTAGTTAAAAGTAGCCTTAGCCTATGTGTTAATCCAGGATATCGGATAGCTACTTACATACTAAATTTCATCCAAATCTGTTGAGCGTGAAGAAGTAACAAACATACAAACACACACACACACTCACACTCAGAAACGTTTGCCTTTATAATATTAATGTGAAAACTTGTAAACAGCATACAAAAGTAGACGCATTTTTTTTTGTGGATTGATTTGATTATAATGAGCCAACCCGCAGACAATTAATAGCAATGTCTTAATAAAATAACTATTGTACTAATTTAGGCCTACTACTTTTTTAAAATGGGTCAAATGTAATTATTTGCTACCATATAAAACAAACCTTCGCTCGCATAAGAAATATAAATGATTATTCTGCAACTCTACGTCTCAATTCTTACTGTGTTCTGAGCATTGAAATGTCATACCAAGAACTACGTCTAGTTCCAAAATAGAGTAAAGACGAAATTGTGAACAAAACGTTTTTAACCTTATTTTCTAGGCCTAAGTTTCATTTTAGAATATTTTTTTTTTGTACTTATTATAAAAATGGCTTTTATTTTTAAGTCACATTTCAAATTTATTCCTTTTACTTTTCTCCGACGACAGAAGGACTTAGGCATAAATATTTTGCAATTGTAATTAAACTTTATGCTTGAGTGTCAAGGTTTATAATGAACTGAACTTGATAATATCATAAAACATTTTTCTATATTCGTAGTCAGAAATGCAATTGTTTATGCGTGTATAAACGTGGACACTTTTGCGAGGTATTTTTGTTCCTGATCTTGTATCTAGTACTATTATTGATCGAAGAAAGCGAGGGAAGATTATACATAGTGACACACGTCAAATAGTGTATAATGTCATTAAGTATTTTGAAGAAGAAAAAAATCTCGAGCGTTATCATCCATTTGAGCATAGTAATGCTCGAGCTTCCATGGCCACGGGATTACCAGTTAGCACAATAGTGAAGATAAAAAAAGAAGGTATGTCTGTATGAAGCTATGAATCTACTATAATGCAACTTTTTAGGTAATCGGTCCAAGTATTTATGAGATAATCGCTAATTAGTAGAATGAAAATGTAAGCAAATCTGAATATTTAATGTTTGGAGCGGAGTTTCTATCGCACACGATACCATTTCTTATTTATTCATGAATACTTTTACATTGCAGGTAAGCTCGCCGAGCAAACCTCGACAAAAATACGTACGCCCGAGAAAGGAAAACGGGGACAGAATAACACACGTGTTCCTGTCGACAATTTCGATATCAGCGCAATCGGAAATATAGTTAACTCTATTTATGATGTCCGCAAACAAGTGCCTACACTTAACAAAATATTGGCAACTGCCAAACAGGACTTGCATTTCAAAGGATCCAAAACAACATTGGGCCGTATCCTAAAAAAAAAGCTGGGTTACCAGTTTAAAAAGTGTCGCCAAAACAGAAGCGTGTTAATAGAAAGAGACAACATAAAAGCATGGCTTACACGCTATTTAAGACGCATAAGACAAAATGACGCACTGGGGGCCAATAAGAAACCTGTAATATATATGGACGAGTCGTGGATTCATGCTCATTATACTGTAAGTAAATGCTGGCAGAGCTCTAAAGATAAAGGAATTAAAAAAAATGATAGCCCAGGCCAACGCTGGGTAATTGTGCACGCCGGTGGCGAAAAAGGGTTTATTAAAGGCGCTGACCTCCTATTTAAAGCTAAATCAAAGAAAGGCGATTATCATGATGAGATGGATGGAAGCAATTTCCTCAAATATTTGAAGGAAAAACTTATTCCTAATCTGCCGACAGAGAGCATCTTAGTTATGGATAACGCGTCATACCACAGTATGCAAGTTAGAAAAGCGCCAACATCAGCCACCCGAAAGGAGGAAATAAAAAAATATATGGAGGAGAATCATATCGCATTTGATGAAAAGTGGACAAAAGCAGAGTTATTAACTCAAATGAAAAAAAAACTGCCTGAGAAACGGTATGTGGTTGACGAGTTACTAAAATCTCACGGATGTGAAGTCTTAAGATTGCCACCATACAATTGCGATCTAAATCCCATAGAGCACATTTGGAATCTCATAAAACAAAGAGTTGCCGACAAAAACGTGGAACAGCACGAAAATAAAATAGAGCAGTTGACCAGAGAAGCAATTGCATCAATTACTCCGGATGACTGGAAAAAACAAATTAATCACATAAAACGGGTTGAGGAGGCGTACTGGACAAGAAATGTGACCAGAGAAAAAGAAATAGAGGATTTTATTATTAATTTAGGACCAGAAAGCAGTGATTCTGAAACAGATACTGAGAAGTCATCGGACGATGATGGAAACGAGGACTCTTGGGATGAAGAAATGTTAGGAGTAGAACCCTTACCCATTGATGATCCTGGTGAAGGACCGTCTCATAGATAGTATTATTAAATGAGATAAAATATTATTCGTTTTTTATTTTAACCAACATCATAACTCCTGTTTTGTTATATAGGGTGACTGGCAATTAGTGTACAATTAGTGTACGATACTTAAATACGTGATTGTGCTCATGATAACAAATAAACAAACAAAGAATCTTACTATGAACGTCATGGTAACCCCACATGTCATTTCATTCCGAAAAAAAGTAGGCACTGTTTCCGATGAAAACAATAAAAAATCTTTAATGATAATAGATGGTGCCACGTTTCCTTCTTTTCAAGTTTCACTCGGGCGAAGCCGTTGACAAAAGCTAGTTTGAAATTAATGTAACCCTGCCGTTTTTATTATTTTTAATTAAAAAAAACTTTAACTTGAAGTTTTATATGCTGACTGTACTATCTGTCAACGCAAGTATATGCCGCCATTTAAGATTCCTTTCTTTAATGCACCGGCTTATATCAATATGGATAGGAACGTCAATGGCCTCTATCTGTCAAATGTCGCTTGAAAAGTACGGCCTGCAACAAAACCTTGATCGCGTATCAATTAAATCTTTTTTTTTTTGTTTTACCGAGTCGCAGTTATTCTAAATGAAAAAACGTCTTAAATTAATTAGTCTTGTGGAGTGCTTACGTTTTATTTATTTATTCTGTCTGTTACACGGTTGTTTGTTGTTGTTGTTGACATTTGGTTTTGTTTTCATCTCCCTGACTGCTCGAAAATGTGTGAACGAGGCGCTGTTTTGCATGGGAGGGCTCGAGAGATTATCTCCAAGGTAGACAAATACTTTGGGAGAACAATTTAGAAAATTATTCGTTCATGATTCGTAAATAAATTATATTTAGAAAAAAGCTTGTTTTGCTGATCTTTAGAGATGGGTAGCTCGCGAATGAGAGATAAAATTGAACTAGCTCTTTAATTTTAATCTACAGCTTGGCAAAAAAGAGTAGAAAATAATGGAGGCGCCACTGTGCTCTTCGTATGGCAACCCGTGGCAACCGCATAGCGTACCAACCTAGTCTTGATACTTAGCTGCTTTTTAGACAAATTAATCTAATTATGTATTATTTTTTTAAATCAGTAATTAATCACTTTTAATCGTGTCAATTAGAGACACAATAGAAAGACAATGACAGTGTGGACACCGGTGTCCTCTTGGGGTGTAATGAATTAATTGAACAAGGACGTGTTCTCGACACGAAACTGATTACTTACCTAAAAATAACAAATTGGGTAAATACTCCTGAGTTCACAACATTGTTTAGGAATTATAAAAAAAGAAAACATTACATTATCATAATTTCTATATTTTATTCTAGTAAATCTTCCTCTACATATTCTACCCCGAACACGTAGGCCGCAAACTCATCTGAGTCATGTTCGGGTTCAGAGGTGATGCTGCTATCATCTTCTAGATTTATTACTAATCGCTCCATTTCCTCGTTCATAGTATTTTTTTTTCCAGTAATCCTTTTCTATTTTTATTACATGTTAGCACGAGTTCTTCCAATCCTCCTCGGTAATAGCTTGGGATGCAGATCAGCTGCTTCCTGTAAAGACGAAATATTTAATTTATCCCTAACAGTATTAAAAGTAAAACATTTTTAACACATACTGTTAATAAGCCGGATGTAAAAAATACCCTTTTGTTTCTACTCTTTTTTTTTGCCAAGCTGTAGTCTATGGCACGACAATTTCTTTTACATTTCTAATGCAAACGCTAGAACCAATAATTCTCTCCCTTGATATCGCACTTAAAGTATAATTTACGTAGAAATTGAATTTTCATTCAGTTAAAAGTCAAGTCACCAAAGTATCAATGTATCTCAGCGCGCTATACCAGAGTTATGCAGAAAAAATGTAAACATAACCTATGTGCTCGACAGCAATTGTTTCAAATTTCTAGTTATTCCATAAGCAAGCAAATTAATATAGCTTTGTATTCATCAATTTACACTTGATTCAACTAAAATCAACAAAACAAACTCTCATACCTGTCTTATCAGCGGTTCTTTGGTAAACATTGTGAAATTCAGAAAGAATAGTTTGGGCCTCATGTTCCGCCATACATCGCCTGTACACCTTATAAGTAACCTCCCTGCCAGCACTCCGAATGGTTTTATTCATTATTCTTCACTTTTTACGTTTATAAATCAACGTTTGGTGGTCGAAATTAAAATTTTACGAAATCGTGAACTTTGTTTATTATGAAATGTCATTATTTTGGAAATGTTGCCAACACTCAAAAATTTAGTTCCGTTTCTACACTTTTTTGCCAAGCTGTAGCTCTCAGTAGCTCAGTCGTTCACGGAATAGCTCAGTAGTTCATTTAGCTCAATGGCTCTTTGACTTGTCTCTATACTCTATACTACTCATCACTCTGTGGCTTGGCGAGTTACGAACTTACGACGAGTGATACCGACGAAACGCCAACATTAGCGACATCCGACAATGCCCGAACAGACCCGAACTTCCCCGACGAACAGGAGAACGATTTCGCATGTCGCTCACTGACTGACTCTTCGGCTCAATACGTCATTGTAAAATAACTCTTATCGTCATTGTTTTAGAAAAATGCTTTATTGCATATTGGCTTTCATAATTTTATTTATTTGTATAAGAACAAAACAACCCAATGAATCTAATTTTATTTATGGCTCGCAACAGTCGCAACTAAGTGAAATGAACTACAGAACTTCAAAGATTTGAAAGAGCCATTGAGCTATTTGCGTCGTTTGACTTGCGTAAAGTGGCGCGGCTCAATTTGATCTCTAGCTCGCAACTTCGCAAGTGAATCAATTGAGCCGAAGAGTTAAAAGAGTTATTCGGTGAGCTAAAGAGCTAAAAGAGTGATATAGTTCTTTTGATCAAAAGAGCCGTATATTTCTTTTCTTTTCACTGAGCTACATTTCGCATCTCTACTGATCTTACCCAATTTTTTCGAATTGACAGCTATGACGTCACAACATGGCGCAAAGTCATTCATATACTCATTAGAAACCTTAGATAATATAGTCTAAGTTTGAAACGCATTTTAGGTGCCTTGCTGCATAAATGCTGTATGCTATAAAAAAAACCTTTATTAACTGTGCAAATTACACTGTTTCCAATTTTAACGATTATATCATGCTAAAGTCATTTGCAGGAATTAAATTAGATAGTTGTATGGGAGATTTTAATTACCTATCAAAGCTCAGATAAACCATATTTCTTACGGTTGCAAATCATATTTTAATAAACATACCGCCCGATACTAAACGATAAATTGCAAAAAAAAAAAACAAAAAAAAATTCGCGGGCTGCCGGCAAATCGACGTATGTACAATAGAATGCACTCTGTGCATATTCACCTTAGATTCACCTTAAAGCCATAGATAATAGTAATAAGCGGCGGTGTACAGATTAAAAAAGAGACGTTCGGGTAGTTGTGTCCATAGAGATTGGAGGTCTGGAGTTCCAGAGTTGGGTACGGGTGGGCCTTTGTCATTGCTTGTCAAGTAAGTTTTCATTTTGTACTGTCAGTTTCAAGTTTCATTCAATACTTTCAATGTTTGTCCTTTGTCGTTTGGAATTTTGGGAACAGACAGACAGACTGATTTATACATATTCTGCTTATACTATTATTTGCGCTGGAGCAGATTTGTCGCTTTTGATATAATCAAAACTAGGTCGTCTGGGGTTTTCCCTGAATAATCATTCTGATTGAAATAGATAATCAATTCCCAAGTGTTGAACATGGACAAATTTATTATTGTCGGGAAGAAGAAGAAATCTCGAAGACGACAAAAACAAACTTACAGTTTGAACGAAATACTCGATAGTGATGACGAATTACCAAGTAAGAAGCTATATGCAATTAACTTAGCTCACGATTTATTACAGTAGTAATAATTATTATTAATTATTACTACTAATAAAATTTGTTTTACTTAAGATAAAAATAAAATAAATAAATAAATAAATATTCCACAACACCATTTAGTCCCAAGTTAAGCTTGAGAGCTTGTGTTATGGGTACCTACTAAACAGCTGATAAACATACTTATATTTTTCTGAATACACACTTATTATACATAAATTACACCCAGACACAGAACAAATGATCGTGCTCATCACACAAACATTTGTCCTGGGTGGGAATCGAACCCACGACCTCCGGCATAGCAGTCAGGGTCACTAACTACTAGACCAACAGGCCAGTCAAAAATAATTTTGATAACTACATATCCTTGCTTTCAGCTGAATATATTGACCTACCCTTTGTTCCTGCATATCAAATGGATAATCGATTTGAACACATTGTAGAGAACAAAGTACATAAGGAAGTAAAGAAAGAAGATGTAACTAATGGTGGGAATGTGGTGGCCAGGGGATACTTGAACAAGAAAGACACATTTTGTTTCCAATGCCTTGAACCTAATACTGGTAAAAAAACACAACAATGGTTTCTAAATTTTCTTATGATAAAGGATCTACATGCATGTTACACATTCCTCAATACCTGTTTAGTGCCTAGTTATCAGAGTAGTTACTCAGTCTAATGAAAATGAATAAAATGTAAGCTAATAACAAATAAAAAGTAATAATATAAGTAATGAATTTGCTACAAAATATATATTTTATTTGTTTATTTCTACATCACAATTTGATTACAACAATAGTCTGTAACAAAAATAGATTGTAAAGAAAAAAATACCCCAGGCATAAGAAATCAGGCTGATTTAATAATGCTCTCATTATCAGAAGCATTGTTTGAAAGTTTTCATCACTTCTGCAAGCTTTCCAAAAATCCTTTAGAACATCTTAGTGACTGCTGGTAACACTTCTCAAAACCTTTGGAGTCACTATCCTGAAATTTAGCAATAATAGTATTATCCTTATAAATAAAATTGTAATCAACATTATCCATATAGACTCAGTAAAACCTACATAGTATGGGTCTCTTATAATTCTTTCACCCTGAGGATCAAAGTCTCCGAATAGAAGGAGTTTTGCTTTACTACCTTTTGGAGCTCTTTTATTAAGATCCTTCATGTTTTCTTCATCCATTCCAAATATAAAATCATAATGATTAAAGTCCTCTGAAACAATCTGAAAAAGTTCAACAAGGTTATCTTTTGAATACCAACTTACGCTATTAAGAAATTTTGCAAAAATATTTATGCAGATAATATTATTAGGTATTTCAAATCAAATAGAAATTAATTTGATACCACAGCCCAATAGTCAATACCTGTCTTGCATGATTACTGTATGGAACTTCATGCTTCTTCATGGTGTCCAAAGCTCTCCAGTCAGGAGAATTACCCACATGCCAGCCTCCTATAGCTGCGCTGTCGATTTCCCACTTATCGCCCAAATTCATATCATTCACAGTTTTTTGAAAAACACCTTCGGCTATTGGTGATCGACAAATATTGCCTGTAAGATTAAGTCAATATCAGTTCACAAATAAATGATAATAATTTTATTTATTACAACATTAGGACACTTGGGTTATGTATCAGTTAATTTAAATGTATTCCGCAATTATTAAGTTATAGCTATTATCAGAGCAACGTTAATTTCCCGGTTATTATACTATTTCTCCGGGCCTACATACAGTTACGGTTTACTCATAGGTAGATAATTTAGTTTCATTCTAATCCATTATCGACATACCGAGGCATATAAAGAGTGCTTTTTTCGTTCCTTCTGTCATCGTAATTATAGTCTACAACCACAACAAATACAATGTCACAAAAACTAATTCACTTCGATTTACACGCTACTTCGGTCGGACAGACAGGCAGGATTTACCAGTGCTGCCAATAAAAAAATCTCGATTCCCCGCGTGAGTGTTGTCAATTCCCCGAAATTCGCCGCTTGTTTTTGATTTATTCCCCACAAATTCTCCAAATTGATGATTCGGAATAAAAACACAGTTTTCTTCAAAATGTGTTTGATATAGATAGGTACTTACTACAAAAAGTTTTATAAAATACAAAAACATAAGTAACAAAATTGGCTCACAGATGTGTGGCCTTCATTTTAGTTGGAATAGTAGGATATTATTTTTGTCATATTTTCGCAGTAATCATATTTCGATAAAGTTCGAATTTTAGAAGATTCCCCACTTTAGCTTTACAGCTGCACGTTTTAACCACTTTTCCATAATTTTATTGAAAAATAAAAACCGAATGCACCAATTTAAAAAATCACTAATGTAGAAATGGGCATTGCGTTCAGAAACACAAAATCGTAATCAAATGACAGTTGACTGTTGAGCTGGCATTTAAGTTGTGTTGCCATTCAAAATGTTGTTAGTAGTGTCGAGCTGTATCTGCCAAGTCCGAACGTGATTTTTTAGTTGTAGATATTACCCAACATAAAATAGTTTTAGCCAAATCGGTCTGGATTCCCCGAAATTCCCCGATTTATGTCATTCCCCGGGCTTTACCCGCGCCAACCCTCTATTCCCCGCAAATCGGGGATTTTCTCCGCGATTGGCAGCACTGGGATTTACATACGTGACTTTGACAGTTGGAGGGATACCAGTTTTTGAAGATAGGTACAAAACGGCATTGACACTGGTAAGTAAATAACCTACTGTGCAAGTCGGCACCAAGAAAAGTTCCGCACTATAACATGCTAAATACACGGAACTAGTTTCGTGTAGCGCCCTCATTCGACCAATCAGTTTTTAGAACAAACTGGAACAAACGATAGAAATACACATTCTGTGAAAAAAAGGATCAATGGCATATCCCACATACTATCATTTGAGTTATTTTCATTGCTTCCGTTGCAAATGCGCAATGGATTTTGTAATGTGATCATGTGACCCACGGCGCGCGGCGCGAGAAAACTTTGCAGAAACAAAAATAGTGACGGGTGAATAGGCCAGCCTCTGTAGAAAAATGTTCGGACCCTTTAATAACTTTCATCCATTGAGACTTACTTATAATAATATGTCTACGCTTTCATCCGTCGACAACCGACTAACGGATCCACACATGTGAACAACGACCGATGAACGGATCTTAATCCCTCAGCCGATGCTCAACCCTCACTCAACGTTGTCTTTCTTTCTTTGGCTCAAAAAGTGTCAACCAGACATTAAATAAACTAGTATCTTAATTAAATCTCTTTGGTGGCAACACTGTGTTTGATTGAGTGGGATGGGCAAAGGGATAAAATATATCGATATTTCGATATATTGATATTTCCTCCCGAAACGGTTACTTATAATACACTGTGGAAAATTTGGTATTAAATAAAGTAAATACACAATCTGCCATATTTATTATACCTACATTTAAAAAAATATATATGAAACAGTTATCTATTCAAGTCATAGACTATTTTATTTATGTCGAGTCCAGGCGAACGATACTCATACAGTCTCATACAGTCTATCAAGCCTTGTCACGAAGCTTGATTAGAGCTGTTACAAAAATATCGGTTTTGATATCAGGAAATAAATGTCGAAAATCTATGTATCGAAAAAAAAAAATCTCCTATATACAGCTTGGCAAAAAACTATAGAAACGGAACTAAATTTTTGACTGTTGGCAGAAATTCCAAAATAATGACATCTCTTAATAACAAACTTCACGATTTCGTAAAATTTTAATTTCGACCACCAAACGTTGATTGATAAACGTAAAAAGTAAAGAATAATGAATAAAACCGTTCGGAGTGCTGGCAGGGAGGTTATTTATAAGGTGTAAGGCGATGTCTGGCGGAACATGAGGCCCAAACTATTCTTTCTGAACTTCACAATGTTTACCAAAGAACCGCTGTTAAGACAGGTATGTAAGAGTTTGTTTTGTTGATTTTAGTTGAATCAAGTGTTAATTGATGAATACAAAGCTATATTAATTTGCTTGTATAAGGAATAACTACAAATTTGAAACAATAAATGTCGAGCACATAGGTTATGTTTACATTTTTTCTGCATTACTCTGGTATGGCTGAGATAAATTGATACTTTGGTGACTTGACTTTTAACTGAATGAAAATTAAATTTCTTCGTAAATTATACTTTAAGTGGGAGATAATTATTTGTTCTAGCGTTAGCATTAGAAATGTAAAAGAAATTGTCGTGCCATAGACTACAGCTTGGCAAAAAAAAAGAGTAGAAAATAATGGAGGCGCCACTGTGCTCTTCGTATGGCAACCCGTGGCAACCGCATAGCGTACCAACCTAGTCTTGATACTTAGCTGCTTTTTAGACAAATTAATCTAATTATGTATATTTTTTTTAAATCAGTAATTAATTGAACAAGGACGTGTTCTCGACACGCAACTGATTACTTACCTAGAAATAACAAATTGGGTAAATATGTCTGAGTTCACAACATTGTTTGGGAATTATAAAAAAAGAAAACATTACATTATCAAAATTTCTATATTTCATTGTAGTAAATCTTCCTCTACATATTCTACCCCGAACACGTAGGCCGCAAACTCATCTGAGTCATGTTCGGGTTCAGGTCTGATGCTGCTATCATCTTCTAGATTTATTACTAATTGCTCCATTTCCTCGTTCATAGTTATTTTTTTTCTAGTAATCCTTTTCTATTTTTATTACATGTTAGCACGAGTTCTTCCAATCCTCCTCGGTAATAGCTTGGGATGCACGTTCAGCTGCTTCCTGTAAAGACGAAATATTTCATTTATCCCTAACAGTATTAAAAGTAAAACATTTTTAACACATACTGTTAATAAGCCGGATGTAGAAAATACCCTTTTGTTTATCTCCTTCCAGCACGATTTTGCTTAGAACAATAACAGATTTCCCTGAATTAAATAATAAATTTAGACTATGGCACGACTACTTCTTTTACATTTCTAATGCAAACGTTCAATAATTCTCTCCCTTGATATCGCACTTATAGTATAATTTACGTAGAAATTGAATTTTCATTCGGTTAAAAGTCAAGTCACCAAAGTATCAATTTATCTCAGCGCGCTATACCAGAGTTATGCAGAAAAAATGTAAACATAACCTATGTGCTCGACATTTATTGTTTCAAATTTCTAGTTATTCCTTATGCAAGCAAATTAATATAGCTTTGTATTCATCAATTAACACTTGATTTAACTAAAATCAACAAAACAAACTCTTACATACCTTTCTTGTCAGCGGTTCTTTGGTAAACATTGAGAAATTCAGAAATAATAGTTTGGGTCTCCTGTTCCGCCAGACATCGCCTGTACACCTTATAAATAACCTCCCTGCCAGCACTCCGAATGGTTTTATTCATTATTCTTTACCTTTTACGTTTATTAATCAACGTTTGGTGGTCGAAATTAAAATTTTACGAAATCGTGAACTTTGTTTATTATGAAATGTCATTATTTTGGAAATGTTGCCAATAGTCAAAAATTTAGTTCCGTTTCTACACTTTTTTGCCAAGCTGTAAATCTATTATTTAATTCAGGGAAATCTGTTAACGTTCTAAGCAAAATCGTGCTGGAAGGAGATAAACAAAAGGGTATTTTCTACATCCGACTTATTAACAGTATGTGATAAAAATGTTTTACTTTTAATATTGTTAGGGATAAATGAAATATTTCGTCTTTACAGGAAGCAGCTGAACGTGCATTCCAAGCTATTACCGAGGAGGATTGGAAGAACTCGTGCTAACATGTAATAAAAATAGAAAAGGATTACTGGAAAAAAAAACTATGAACGTGGAAATAGAGCAATTAGTAATAAATCTAGAAGATGATAGCAGCATCACCTCTGAACCCGGACATGACTCAGATGAGTTTGCGGCCTACGTGTTCGGGGTAGAATATTTAGAGGAAGATTTACTAGAATAAAATATAGAAATTATGTTATACAATGTAATGTTTTCTTTTTTTTATAATTCCTAAACAATGTTGTGAACTCAGGAGTATTTACCCTATTTGTTATTTTTAGGTAAGTAATCAGTTGCGTGTCGAGAATACGTCCTTGTTCAATTAATTCATTTCACCCCAAGAGGACACCAGTGTCCACGCTGACATTGTCTTTCTATTGTGTCTCTAATTGACACGATTACGGCGTGCCCTTGGATGGAGCGCGTGCAATCTTTTAAATACTTGGGCCATATTGTGACGTCTGACTTGAGAGATGACGACGACATTGAACGAGAGCGGAGGGCGCTGTCGGTGAGGACGAACATGATTGCTCGCAGGCTTGCTCGTAGCTCCAAGGAAGTCAAAGTCACCTTGTTTCGAGCCTACTGTACCTCATTTTATACGAGCAGCCTATGGGTGTCATACTCGCAGAAAGCCTACGGAGCCCTCCGAGTTCAATATAATAATGTGCTGAGGGCATTGCTGCGGCTGCCTCGCATCTGCAGCGCGTCGGGGATGTTCGCCAGTGTGCGCGTAGACGGTTTTATGCCACTATGCGCAGGAGGGCGGCCTCGATAGCGGGCAGAGTGAGGGCCAGCGGTAACAGTCTCCTCGCCGTCGTCGCTGACAGGTTAGACGGGCCATTCATGCGGCATTGGTTGACCCTACATGCACCCATATTTAGGGCATGGGGGAGATAATGTTTTTTTTTTTTGTTTTGTTTTGTGTTGTACGTATTGTAATGTTTTCAGAATGTGTTTTAAGTAATGTGTGCTATTATGTTTAATTTCTGTGTTTTAATTGTGAATTAATGAGTCCTTGTCGCTTGATAAATAAATAAATAATTATTATTATTATTATAAAAGTGATTCCTTACTGATTTAAAAAAATAATACTTAAGTAGATTAATTTGTCTTAAAAAAAGCTAAGTACCAGGACTTGGTTGGTACGCTATGCGGTTGACACGGGTTGCAATACGAAGAGCACAGTGGCGCCTCCATTATTTTCTACTCTTTTTTGCCAAGCTGTACATCGATTATTTTCTGATAAAATATCGATATTTTGACATGTCGATTATTTTTACCCAAGCCTATTGACATTGACTGTGACCTACTGTGACTGACAGAAAATTCAATAGTTAGTCAACTCAGTCAGCCGTCAGCACAGCCGTCAGGTCAATACAAACAAACGGTGAACGAATTATTTTACAAAAAACCGGGATATTATGTCTTAGCTCACGCGTTTTATTATTTCATACTAATATCTGGAATGTTGAATGGCTGCCCTTCCATTATTGTTACGTTGAGTAATATTGGAAAACATATTATTTAAACCTTGAAAAGATAACATACTGAGTCTAGGTTTTAGAGTCGACCAATCGAAAAAATTAATTGCAAGAATAAAATTGCAGGAGCGACTGCGTGTTGTGGAAGAGAACTTATTTTCGCTAAATATGAAGCATGAATTCGTTACACTGAACCACGTGCAAACACATGTAATAACTTATGGAAATCCTTTTGATTGTGATGGAAAAGATGTTATTGTTTGCATCACTGGAAACCCGGGAATACCCGATTTCTACATAGATTTTGGTGCAGAAATACATAAATCGACTGGACTGCCTTTGTGTATAATAGGTAAGACAAACCTTACAATATGATTTGAGCTATTCCACCATATACTTGCTGTATCTTCTCATGAGTAGGTACTTAGTTTCTAATTTCTCTGATTTAGTTTTAGATAGGTATTTGTCAATGGTCAGTCAGTCTTATGATATCTTGTAAATTGTTTAAAAGCCTGCAGTCCTAGACTTTTTTGTGTGTACTATCCGTGGTAATGTAATCATTTTTATTTCTTGCAGTATCATTTTCTTAAATTTGTAGAACCTTCTATGACATAAATATTAATCGCAAATATCGGTATAATTAAAGGTACAAGTGCATGGAACGTTAAAGTATTTCTAGTTTGCTGTCTGATCACCCGTTTCATATAGTTTTTATTGCTCCTTAGAAAAAAAAAATGGATTACTCTATGGGGACTATTTCTTTTTTCAAAATTTAAGTTAAGAATGTAGTATCCAAAGAACATTCTCCTGCAGCCACCATGGTAAAGGAATCCTACTTTTACTGCCCACTCTCTACTGGACAACCTGGACTATAAACTACTGGGACCTAATTTCAATTATTTGTGAGATATCTGCGTAAATACTAAAATCATGGATGTTCTTTAAAAGTTTCAAGCAAAAAACGAAACCTTGGCTTTAAGAAATGGCATAAATAAACACTTCAATTGTTGTAAACTAAACACGTTTGTGATATAAATGTATAAGTATGTATTTACCATCATTGTATACCATGTTTTACTTTACACAAATAAATATATTTTTATTATTAAAAAAAACTGTGTTGAAACAGATGCTTAGAACATGTAAAATTCGGTCTCTTACACATCATTTATTCCTTTTCATAAAAAATACCTTAGATACTTATTATTAATAAATAAATTATTCAAATTGGACTTTATTAGCTAATAAAATGTAAAATTTATAGTTAAAAAAAATGTGAGACTATTTTAGAAAACCAACCTTAAATAGTATTTAATCAACCAAACCATTAATATACAGGTTGGTTGGAAATCATCCTGTCCAGTCAACTTTGGGAACTACTTATCAATACATAAGTATTGACCAGTAGTTCCCAAAAACAACCCACCTAACATAAATCATTTAGGGCCCTATATAGTTACAGACGCCAGCACTTCAACCTACCCCAATGTGTCAAATTTCTTTGATAGGTTTTCATCTTTATTGTAAACAAAATATGGTTCATGTTCAGATTTGACAGTTAAGAGAAGATTGATGTGTTGGCGTCTGTACTTTGAGAACTTCTGATTCAGCTAAATATTTCACGAGGTAATCATTTATTATTTTCTTTTCAGGGCATGCTGGTCACGATGTAGTTCCAGATGAAAGGTCCAATGTTCTGAAAGGTCAAGAGCATCTGTTTCAACTTAATGGTCAACTTAAACACAAGCTTGAACTTATCAATAATTATATAGATAAGCAAAGCAAATTACATTTAATTGGCCATTCCATTGGATGTTGGTTAATTTTAGAACTTCTGCAAGATAATGACAATTTAGCAATGCGACTTAAGTCAGTTAATTTGTTGTTCCCAACATTACAAAAAATGGCAGAAACTACCAATGGAAAATTTTTAAATAACTTTCTCAGAAAGATCCATAAGTTTTTACTATTTCTATACCTTCTGGTAAATTTAATGCCAAGTGAAATTATCACTTTTTTTGTGGGAATATATTTAAGAATAGTCCAATTGCCTGTACAATATTCGGGATACATACTAAAGTTTTTAAATCCAAATGTTGGAGAAAAGATATTATTTCTAGCTTATGATGAAATGGATACTGTCAAAAGTTTAAATATTGAAGTATTAAACAAAATGAAGCATTTAACTAATATTATTTATGGCAGTAATGATAATTGGGCTCCAATCTCGTATATGGAAGACTTGCACAAAAAACAACCAGAAATCCCTATGAAAGAAGTAAATATTGCACATGCATTTGTTTTAAAGTCATCAGAAAAAGTAGCAGAAATGGTGACACAGTATATAAATACGAAATTATAATTATTAGTTGTAAGAAAATATTTTGATAGACATTATTGAAACAGGGCTGGTGGTTTATCAAAGCAATTAAAATATGGATTTATTGTCATTATTTATAACAATAAACGATAAGTTCAATCTCGAAAATAATAATTTGATGAAAAGGATTTCTGTCATTCTGTGCAGAAAAATATGGGAGGAACACTTGGAGTGGGTACAAACGCCAGCACATCAAGTAGCCCCAATGTGTCAAATTTCTTTGATCGTTTTTCAACTTTATGGTAAACAGAATAAGGTTCATATTCGATTGGGAAAATTTGACAGGGGTAACTTGATGTGCTGGCCTCTGTACCTTAAGTTAGGTGGGTAGGTATCAAGGGTCATAGTGTCATTTTACGGTGCGTTTTTAAATAAGTACTTATAGTTCTGTTAAAAACGGCGCGTCTAAAACAAGTTACTCTTGATACTACAGATGGCGACACTGAATATATTTTGTGATTAAAATGGTTAAAGAATATTATTAGTGTTTTTAGCATACTAAATTATTTCATTCCAAATAAGTAACAATAATAGTATTATTTACCAATATTGCTTGCTAGGGCTATATGCCGTGCTAAGTGCAAAAGCAGTATCTCAGGGAAAGCTAGTTTTGAGATATTTAAGTTTTGTAACATAGATTTCCTTAAACTTTAAAGATTAATTGTGCTTTTTCGAGGGTTTTTTCATATGTTTTAAATAAGATTCCTGATGTGTCTTTCGTGTTTTTTTGAGTTACCGCTTTTGAGCTTAGCAAGGCAGTATAGCATATCGGCAGGACAAACTAGCCAACTGCTGTTCCTTGTATGCATTATGTTTGTTAGTTTGATCATAAATAATGTTCACTGTTGTGATTATTTAACAATTGGACTTAGTTTTAATATGGTTTGTATATCAACATTGAAACTGGTGAATTTGTATAAGAAAAGTTAACCATTAGGTTATACTACTTTTTTTAGCTTTAATATATTTTAATATTTATACCTAAAGATAGAGAGTATTGGCAACATACACAGACCGAACTTTGACTATTGGTACTGACTGTAATGTTTTCGTTTCAAACTAATAAAAAAAAGTGGCTGTGATTAAAAAAAAAACAAACCTTTTGATAATTAAGTCGAAAGTACAGTAAGTGAATGTTGCCATAAGTTTGCTAATGCGCTATCAGAGGCGCTACTTATTTCATCTTCTTAACTTGAGATTTATCCGTTACATTATGTCATTATGGTGGGAGGGAGGGGGGGGGGGGGGGGGGATCAACACATTACATTATACAGGTTGGACCTGGATAATATAAAATAGATTATCGTAAGCACATCAAGCTACCCCAATGTCATCATCATCTGCCTCAAGCTACCCCAATGTGTCAAATAATTTTATTGTAATAGGTTTTTAACTAGCAGACGTCACGCGATTTCACCCACATAGTTCCCGTTCCCGTGGGAATGCAGGGATAAAAAGTATCTCGGGAATAGTGTAGCTTCCCAACAGTGAAAGAATTTTTCAAAACGGTCCAGTGGTTTCGGAGCCTATTGCAAAGCAAACAAGCCAACAAACAATCAAATCATTCCTCTTTATAATATTTATATTACAAATACTACCTATACCTATGGTTTATTTTCAATTGGGAATATTAATTTGATGTGTTGGCGTCAACTTATTAATTCTCTATGCGAATCGCTAATTTTGTTAAATAGGTAGATGGGTAGTTCAGTTTACTGATTGGCTGCTGGGTAGTCATAAGCAGAAAACTGATTATAGGGTCAAGGAAAACACGTCATACAGATATTATTCTTGTCTGTGTTTACGTACGTATTTATATGGGTATTATGAACTTTCTACTATGAGATTACCGTAAAATAAAAATTAAAACACTTATCCAACCATTTCTTGTTTGAATAAAGCCCTACAGTAGGTACCTTCCTCCAACCTCCGTATAGTAACTTTGTGGCATCGGCGACACTTCCCACAGTCGATTCGGTGAACCTATTGGGTGATTTTATGAGCATAACATAACATAGCATGATAGCATCAAATAGCATGGTCTAAAAGAAAACATAATAATATGTTGTTAGTTGCAAGCTCGAATCCACCGTTGTGGGCACTGTGGACATGCCCACAATCTTAATTCATTCAGACTGGCCTGTTAGTGTAGTAGTTAGTGGCCCTGACTGCTATGCCGGAGGTCGTGGGTTCGATTCCCACCCAGGACAAATGTTTGTGTGATGAGCACGATCCTTTGTTCTGTGTCTGGGTGTAATTTATCTATAATTTGTATGTATTTAGAAATATATAAGTATGTTTATCAGCTGTTTAGTACCCATAACACAAGCTCTCAAGCTTAACTTGGGACTAAATGGCGTTGTGTGAAAAGTTGTGGAATATTTATTAATTTATTATTTCATTGAGGTCCTACAGGACAAATGATCGTGCTCATCTCACAAACATTTGTCTTGGGTGAGAATCGAACCCACGACCTCCGGCATAGCAGTCATGGCCACTAACCACTCCAACCAATTATTACTTCCTCCTATTGCTTCTTTAAATACTGCTAACTTATCACTAGTATTGTATGTAACTAACACAGAGACAAGCAGCGCAGTAGTTAAAAAAAATGTGTAGGTAGCTATTTTGTGTCTCTCAAAATCAATGCATTTCAGTAAGGTAGCTATAGGATAGGCATGGTAAGTTAGGTTAGGTTAAATGCATATCCGGGCGCAGGCGGAGGGCGGATGACGCCTTCTTCCAGCCCACCTAAATAGGTTCAGGGATGTACTCGGGGACGTCCGCTGCCCCCCACGTACCTACATGGATCCGAGGCGGCGGCGCGTTTTGTTCACGCGCGCCCCTCTTTCAGACGTCGCGGGGGAGCTCAACACCTCTCACTTACCTCGCTGACAGCCAGTCAGGCAGCCAGGCCTGCAGGGCCGGTACCAGTCGGGAGTTACGGAAGTAACTTCTGTTCCCGTGACCACCGTTACTAGATGGGGCATTACTTCCGTAAGTTTATTTATCATTTCAATACTTCTATCTCCACTCTCCCACTCTCTCTCACTCTCCTGTGCGTGTCCCAAATAAATATATTTTCTTTCTTTCTTTCTTTCTTTCACTCTCTTCTTCATTCTCTACTTCTTATGGTTGCGTCAGGGGAAGGTGTTGCGGTAGCCGAATTCTGGGCTAAAAATGCAATTTAGATATTTGGTGTCTTTGTTTGCCATCGACATGCTAAGAAGAAGAATACTTCTATTGGCCTTCTACAGGCGCAGGTGTGAGACGGAACACTGGGGTGGTTTTTAAGTCAGTAAGAGTCTGACACAACCATGGACTAAATAGCCACCGTTAAGTTGGACAAAAGAAATTATTTTTGTTAATGACTGTACAAGTAAACAAAAGGTGGATATTTATCGTTAAAATAAGTGGACAAGACTATCCGAAACCAGAACTCTTCGTGGTCAAATCAGTTTGACCAAAGGAAGGAACGCTTTATTAAGGCCTTGATCCGCGCCTGTGATGTTATCGCACCTATTTGGAAGCAGTCTTAGAGTTGCGATTTGACGGACTTTATAATCGGTTTCAAATAGAATATCTATGCAAAAAAAATGCAATAAGTGTAAATGAACCGACCCTGTTAAAATGCAACAACTAAAGTGACACACACACTTCTTCCTATGTTATTAACCCTGGATTGCCAGGGCATATTTGATCCTTCAAATAACACTGGAAAAATCGTACAAAAGAAAAAAACAAGTCCTACAAAATACTGTCTGGCTCATTGGTCTAGTGGTCGCAAGCGCTACCTACTGCTGAGCGA
Organism: Euplexia lucipara; assembly: GCA_921972225.1. Lineage (NCBI taxonomy): Eukaryota > Metazoa > Arthropoda > Insecta > Lepidoptera > Noctuidae > Euplexia > Euplexia lucipara. The sequence goes on along the minus strand of OV179143.1, from coordinate 7,659,439 downwards.
GGGAGAGGGTTATTGAGTTTTTCCATCTGAAATTTCTTAATAGCAGCCAGGAGTCAGGATTTGTGACTGATTGATGGCAATGGCTCGCCCCCTACCAATAAAAATACTGGGACTAACCAATAAAAATAACCTAAATAATAGACAGTGTATTTTAGATATGTGCAATTTAATTAGTTTATTAAAAAGTAATTTACCTCTTATTTTACAATTTAGAGATAACATTTATTTATAATCATAAAATAGCTGTCGAGACCAACTAAACAACTCCATTTCCTGTACATTATTAAATCAAATACACACATCAAAAGTGTCTAGGGATCAACATATATTTTTGCAATAACTTTTCTCCTGATTGATATTAATTAAAATTTTCTTTAAGGATTCATCAAATAAAGTGTTTTCGTTTGTCACAGTAACGATAAACCAAGTCACCTTTGCATTAATAAAGAAATTTGCCATTTTCCTAATAAAGGGATTTTTGACATGTGAACCACTAACATTAAAGTTCGAAAAAAAGACTGAAATAACAGTTTTCTTTAAAATTTTATGGGGTAACTTAAACAATTAATAATCCGTGTTTCTACCGCGAACACTAACAACACAAGAACATCGGTTTGGCATACTCAAAATGAGTTCATCCAAATCACGCTGTGGAATGGCCGCCCATGTTCGGTGCAACAACAAAAAAAGGTCTTCTTGCGACTGGATACCCTCCATATTCGGCAGAGCTCTTCTCTGTAGCATATTCCATGCATGCTCAATCGGGTTCAAGTCTGGCGACTGAGCAGGCCAGGGCAGGACATTGATGTTAGCTGCGGCGAGAGTCTGTCTTACAACTCGTGAGGCTTCATCACTCTTCAGGGAACTTAATTAGCGACCAAACAGTCAGAAACCGCTTGCATGAAGTGAACCTTCATTCCCGAAGACCGCTTCGGGTACCACCAATAGCAATGCACAATCGTAGGATTCGATATCAATGGGCTCTTGAACACAGAAATTGGGCAGAAGAACAATGGCGTTTCGTGTGCTTTTCTGATGAGTCTCGTTTTGGTATGAGACCGGATACAAGACGTATACGACACTGGAGAACCCCTGGACGCCAACAGCGATTAAAATCCTGCCAGGAAGTCCATCCTTATAGTGGTGGAACCATCATGGTATGGGCGGGTATTTGGATCGGCGGAAGAACTGAGTTGATTTGGATCAGAGGCAACCTCAACGCTCAAATTTATGCTGAGACGATTGTATCAGACGTCATCGTTCCTCTACAAGTGCAAATCGGTCCCTTATTTAAGTTAATGCATGATAATGCACGACCGCACACCGCAAGAGTTGTAAGACAGACTCTCGCCGCAGCTAACATCAATGTCCTGCCCTGGCCTGCTCAGTCGCCAGACTTGAACCCGATTGAGCATGCATGGGATATGCTACAGAGAAGAGCTCTGCCGAATATGGAGGGTATCCAGTCGCAAGAAGACCTTTTTTTGTTGTTGCAACGAACATGGGCGGCCATTCCACAGCGTGATTTGGATGAACTCATTTTGAGTATGCCAAACCGATGTTCTTGTGTTGTTAGTGTTCGCGGTAGTAACACGGATTATTAATTGTTTAAGTTACCCAATAAAATTTTAAAGTAAACTGTTATTTCAGTCTTTTTTTCGAACTTTAATGTTAGTGGTTCAAATGTCAAAAATCCCTTTATTAGGAAAATGGCAAATTTCTTTATTAATGTAAAGGTGACTTGGTTTATCGTTACTGTGACAAACGAAAACACTTTATTTGATGAATCCTTAAAGAAAATTTTAATTAATATCGATCAGGAGAAAAGTTATTGCAAAAATATATGTTGATCCCTAGACACTTTTGATGTGTGTAGGTACACTACATAGGTATTTGTTATTAATTTGATACGAACATAACGAAAGAGTAAAATCATCGCTAAACTCACTTGCTCAAAATAGGACTGCCACTATCTAATGAGTACATAATTATTAATTTACTTACATATTGTATGCAACAGAAGAAGGCTCGACATGTGCAGAGCACATTTTTGTGTTTTGAATAGATTTATTGAAATTATTTGTCTACATTTATAAATCTGCTGCATCCAAGGAAACGACGTAATCATTACAAGATGGCAGATCTACCTTGATTGTGTCAGTCATTGTCAGACATTTAAAGCAATTCAATTCATGAAGATGATTAATGGCACTAAAATGGGAATTTAGTATTGGGCTCTAGGCAAGTGTGAAGATAGTATTGAACTTCATTATTACTACTTATATCTTTCCAATGTACCTACCTATATTACTTTAGAATGGTACGAGTTCTTTACAGTACATACATTTACATAATTACCTATATCTATTAATCATACGACTGTACCTACATCAGCGTCGTTTGATCCTTTAACTTTCCTGTTGGAATCAGTTTAGTGTGCCCATTTTCATTACCTAAGTCCAAATTTTCGAGCTGTTTCAAATTGGTATCTTTGTAAATCCATTTTAAGTACATTCTTATCTAATTCTAAAACCAGGACGCATTTTGCAATGCATTTCATTAAAAATAAAAACCTATTGCTTGTAGTTGATACCAACATTTTCTATGTAAGTAAACAGATTTCAGATTTCTATAACATTTGGCATTGTAACATTAAAGAAAAAATACAAAAACTAGGTACTTATCAGATCGCATTAATTTATTGGTCAACAATCGCCATCTAAAAAGATCTACCTCATCCCAGTTGGAAGTGAGATTAGAAGAAGGCGGTTTGAATAGAGGTATAACATATGAGTCATAACAAATTGTTTTTTTTTATCTCGGTTTGTTACAAATTATGAGGAAATTTACATCTCAGCTAAATTACAACGTTAAGTACCGATTTTTTGTTAATAATTACAGTAATAATGGATACAAGTTACTTTAAGTAAACAACGAATCATATAAAGTAGGAATAACATAAAAAGAAGAACTGTAAAAGGTTTACAGGTACCGTTACTGTCGACCATTAATTTGTGTTCAAAGAATTGGAAACAAGGACACGTAGGCAGTGATCATAATTCATAATGATAAACTACATGTTAAAATTTAAATTGTAAATCAGTGTGATAACTGACAGCCAAGGTAATGAATAAAGCAGTTAGCTGATTATTTGAGATTACTTTCCTAAGTATTTCCATTCATACAGCCATATGGAAGGGACTAGCGGCGAAATCGAAATGATTGGTTTACTATAGAAACAATAAGGCTAAAATTATAATGATTTAATAAAAATCATTAAGGCGCATCAGTCTAACAACATTTAAACATGGAACATGTGATTAAGTTTAATTGTAAAATAGTCGCATAAATCGATGGTCTTTGCTTTCCTAGCGCTTAAACCGCTAGTGGGTAGGTAGGTCTAGTTTTTCGTGTAAATAAATACATCCTTGTCTATTGAGTTTTGTAGGTACCTAATAATTATTATTTATTTCTTTGAATGTTTAAGCTTCAGGTAATGATTTCATTGAAATTGGAGTGTAACGTGTATTTAACTTTTACCTGATCTAATTTCAAATTACTTACTCATAAGATAATGAGCCCAGATTTAGTAAGTAGGTATTAATTAGTTGGGTACTCCTTTCCCATTAACTTTTCACGCCATTAAAAAAAATAACTAAGACTAAATTCGTCCGGAACAAATATTAGGCGATTCAAATCAATAAAGTAAAACTAACAAAGGGCGGGTTCCGTACCCTGGAGGACAAAATCCCTTTTTTGTATTTTTGAAAAGTACCTACCTTAGTAAGATCAATTACTACTTGTCAGCGACCGAAAAAGAAATGTTTGAATAAAGAGCTTTGGTATTAAAAATAAGAAGCAATTTGCATTTAATTTCGACATAAAAGAAAGAGTTTAATAAACTAATAAATCGTGCTCGTTATAGACCTCGCTCATGGTCTATTAAGCTTATTTTTCGAATGTGAGTTTGTTGCCTTTTTACACCTAAACGGCTGAACGGATTTGGATGATATTTGGCCATAATCTGGATAAGGAACAAAGAATACTTTTTACTCCCATATAATGTTCCCGTGATATAATTGCCGATATCCACGAGGGTGAAATTACGGGCCAAAGTTGGTTTACTATAAAAGTGTAAAAGCATGTACGTTTCGACTCTAAGCGAAGTTATTTCAGCTAGGTAATGAGGTATTTGGTTGGTCGTTTAAAATGCGAACGCGCACAGTTCGATACCCTCAACGTGGAACTAACTCAAGCTTTTATGTATTTATGGACGTAATTATTATAAATAGAACGAGTTTGATGTAAGAAGATGCTGCCTACTACCTACCCAGCGCAGTCCGAATACTTAATTATTATAAAGTTTATAAAACCATATAAAAAAACTGTATTGAAGCTCCGATTGAATCGCGTGTTTGCAAGAGTTTATTTGTCTTTGCAAGTTTATTATTCTTCAGATATTTAAAAATATTTAACGCCCAATAAGTATGTAGGTACCAACCAACATTGTATCGATGATTTTATGATTGGCTTTGTAAAACTTTTCGGATATATATTATTACTGAAATATCCGCCAGTTTGATTATTATAATTATGTGTTTGTGGAATGTATACATAGAAACTGATCATGCCTATTAAATTGATGATTTAATTTTCCAATATTGTATAGTAGTTATTCGTATTACAATTACAATCATATTTGATATAACAACTATAAATATGTTTATTTCATTTCTAAAAATATTTACATTTATGGAAGATGTATGGATAAGTAGAAACAATTTATGAAAGGAACTAACATGGTACTGTGCGTTTATAAGGGGTTATTGTACTCATCATTACGAACAACTTTAACTTTGGAGCCAACTCAGAAATCGTTGAGACAAAATTCAACTGTTCCATAGATTTCTTTACTGGTGTACAATACTAAATAATGTCATAGAAAGTGTATGAAACAAAAATCGGAGGTTACTACGGCTTTAGAAATTTAACTACAAATTAAACTAAGTATATCTCATAAAAAAAACTTTCAAATGATGCATAATTTCTTGCACAACCTCCAGAAGTAAAAGATAGTTTTACAATATTCATGAAAAACATTTATCATTTATCATAACACGAGCATACTTTTTATGTTTATCAAATATTATGATACAGTACAATAATAAAATTTTGAAATCTTAATCACTAAAGGGATACAAAATTCGCACTAATAATACTCATACATCAAAAGGGACAACACACACCGTACACAAAACGATTCTTCCCTACCACCAGACGCGACGCGGTGGCGCGGCCGCAACGCATTGTCGCACTACCGTCGCCCATCAGCTTAGCAGGTCGTCTCCAGAAGAGGATCCGCGAGCTTTTTCACTCGGTCACCGTCGATCGAGGAGCATATAATCTTCTGCGAGGCAGACTTATAAAGTCGTCGAGGACGATCCTCGTCATCAGAAAGAGTTCGCGAAGGAGCGCGCGCTCGTAGGCGGGCGGGCGACGGACGCGGCGAGCGCGCCACCAGCTCGCACGTGCACGCGCCCAGCGAGCGGGCCGCGCGCGCCTGGCGGGCCCAGCCCGTGCGCCAGCACTCGCAGCTCTCGTTGCCGCACGTCTCGCACACTACTGGCGATCGGCGCTCGAGCTTACCTCGTTTGAAAGAGGGCACCTCTCGTTTTAAGTCGGACGCCGCCCGACCCACGTCTTCTCGGGAGGCAGGTAGGTCGCTTTTCTTATCGGAACGCCGAGTTGGATTTCTCACCCAGGGGTCGAGCGCTCCGCGCCCGGTGGATCGACTGCGTCTCCCGGCTGCGTTCAGGTCGACTTCGCTCATTTTGCGCCATGGATTTCCCAGAACGGAAACGGCGTCGCTACCGGAGCGATCGCGGCTTCGTAGCCGAGGTTCGGCGCCATCGTTGAGCGCCAGCGACGACGCGTCGGGCGAAGAGCGCTCGCTGCGCACGATGCGCGGCGTCAGCACATAGGGCGCGGGCGTGTTGGCGGGCGAGGGCGACGTCGCGTTACGCAGCGGAGAAAGCACTCGCGGCCGCTCCGAGTGAGAACGAGCTCGCTGAGTGAAGACGCGACTTGCCGGAGTTACATCGCTATACGATCGAAAATGTATCCGCCTTCGCACGCATGTCGGCCAGCTGCTCATATCGGTCACGTTTATGCTGATTTTAATACCCGTGAGTTTCAGTTCGCCAGAGCATTTTTCGTTATTGTCTGTTTTATTGTTTTCCTTGTAATTGTGTGGACTCAAAGAGTCGGTAGCGTTCGTTGTGTTTTTGTTGGGGCCGGCCCGGCTGGGCCCGGCCCCCGCTAGCTAGAGGAGTCTCTCTGTCGCTGAACTAGAGGTGCCGGAGCTCAATGTTGATGCGGGATTTTGGTCGTCACCTAGAAAAGGGAATTTTTCATTAAGTTACGGACCTTGGCTGAACGTATAAAAGTTGGTCAATTGAAATTAATTTACCCCACAATTAAATAAAGTACAGTATATAATAAGTAGTGTAAATATTTTTGCAATTCTTGTGCTAGTAGTTCAGTGTTCTTGACAAACTTGGATTTAACAATAGTTTTTAGCAAATTTTAAGTTAGACCTGCAACAATACAACTGTGGAAACATTAGCATCCAACTTGACGTAAGAGTTTTTCGTGATGCGCGTACAGACATAAGGTGAGAAAGACAAACTAAAATTCTTAAAATAATTGTCTTGGCTTCTATTGCTGTCAAAAAGATGTCAAGTTCTATCGAATGTGTAAAGATATCAGCCAGTTACAATTTCATTCATCATCTGGTGCTCCCAACAATGTTGTGGTCGGCTTCCAGGCTAACCGGATGCAGCAATAATTTAGTTTCTGCTTGCCGCAATGCACACACCACCGTTTCCAAGTAAGACCTTTTTGAAGACCATCACGAGTATAGTCAGTGTATGTCCTTCTAGGGCGACCACTTTGATTATGTATTAGAACACCTAGATCTATGGGTATAATTTACCTTGAGTTGTCTGGCCTGGGGCCGGCAGTCTTTGTCAGTTGAGCAATTCCACTGAAACGAAACGCTTCAGTCTCTCTAAATATTGGTTGAAAAGTTCAACATCATTATGCCCAGCGCCCTGAAATTAGAAAGAATGGGAAACAATATAGTGTCAAATACAATGTTAAAATGTTAAATATGAAATGTGTTATTTTATTTTGTTACCTCCACCCATAATGGTTCGACAGCACGGGGACAGCGTTCGTATATTGCTAATCCGTGTGAAAAATCTATAACCTCATCTTCAGTTCCATGAATAACAAGAACGGGAGAGGTCACCTTGGGAATTTTGTCGATACTGCAAAGAAAAAAATACATAATTATGATAATTTCTTGTTTATTTTGGTCCTTTAATTCATATATAAATGATAGAGCGTTTTTAAACAGGATCATTCGTCTTTAAGTTAGGTACTTCACGCCCGACACTTGCGTATTAATCTGAATTATTGACTGACATGGTAGAACAGAAATCGGTTGCAATTGACACAAATTCTGTTCAAATACCTACAATCGTTTAAGATGTTGCGAGCCAGCTGTTGACTGACAATATTGGTGAACAGATTGATTATTTTAGCTATGTTTATTATAAAATTGTCCACGCTGGTATGTCCACTTATGATGATGATAGGCTTTTTAACATACAATTCAGAGTTGATATTCAATTAAACTTCCACTTTGTGAAAACAGCTCTTGTTTCTTAGAATATGCATTATAGATAGTCGCACGTGATACATCATACAATCAAGTTATTGATGTAACAACTACGAACATATAACGAGGTATAAATCATCTAGCAATTCAACGCCTAATGATTATCGAGGGCTGACGGTAGAATATGTAAGCATTACAGTGAAAGCAAATAAGTGGCCAATTTCAACAACAACGAGTACTTAGCTCCTTTTGTATTTAGCGAACGAAATTAATTTATTATTTTTCTAAAATTCGTTCATAATTGCATGAAATAAAATACAGTTATTATTTTGGAACACTAGAAAATTCTAAAATAATATAGCGAATATATCCAAGATAGAAAAAAGTCCTGATAGGTCACGTAGACGTGTTCGCAAGCCTACATTCGTGGGACAAAGAATGACCACGTTAGTGTACAGTTTTCGTATCCCTGAACAGTTTTAGGACCAACATACCACAACTGGATACAAATCTTTATACAATCATATGAGCAGTTAGTCACACAAATCGCATAGAACATAATTTCGCCCAGACTCCACAAACAGCAAGTTTAATTTGTTTAGTAAATCCAGTATTTTAGTGGTAAATAGGACTTTTAGAACACCAGTAGCGCGCAGTTTCAAGAACTTTGATTGTGTGCGTTCGATACACTCAGTAGTTACTTACTAATTAATAATTATAAATACTAAAAATGGCAAAGAGCTATTTTCTTTGATTTAACTCATTCTCAAATATAATGTGTTAGTTGTTCCCAGCATTTGATCTTTTTCAGAAGTTACAATATGGGTCAGTGCAATAAAAGAATATTGTTTTTGCAACAAAACATGTGAGGTTCACCCTCACCCCTTTTTGTAGGTTTCTAGTAAGGAACTAAAAACTTTTATCAAAAATCTTAAAGATATGAAATAACTTCAATTTTGGAAGTTTTAGCTTAAGTGGATTGGCTTTGGTGTAACCTATTCATTTATTTTCCACCAACTTTCAAAACATTTTTTTTTTGTCTGAAGTATCTACCTACCAAACAAAAATAATTTAAAATAAAAATTAATATAAAAATTTAAAAAACCCCCATCGCAAAAAAGTAAAACATTTGAAAAGTTAAAAATAACACTTTAGCCATGAAATTTTACTTCACGTCGGGGCTTAAGTAAGGAATGTTCCTAGTACCTACTTGTAGGTACTTATTTTAACGGTACCCCGACGTTACGTAAAATTTAATGGCTAAAGTGTTATTTTTAACTTTTTAAATGTTTTACTTTTTTGCGATGGGGGTTTTTTAAATTTTTAATTTAATTTTTATTTTAAATTATTTATACGCATTAATGTTGTTTTATAGAGTTTACAGTTATGAGAATTTTTCAGTGCATTGTATGTAGAGTCAAATGCTGGTTAAAACAAATCCAAACACGACATATCTGCTATTATTTTGTCAAGGGTCTACCTACTGGTGTGCTGGATAGCCTGGTTGCAGCATCAGCTCATCCTGTTGCCATCAGTGCATTGTGTTTAGAATCAAATACTGGTTGAAATGAATCCAAACACGACATATCTGCTATTATTTTGTCAAGAGCCTACCTACTGGTGTGCTGGATAGCCTGGCTGCAGCATCAGCTTATCCTGTTGCCATCAGGGCATTGTGTGCAGAATCAAATGCTGGTTGAAATGAATCCAAACACGACATATCTGCTATTATTTTGTTAAGAGTCTACCTACTGGTGTGCTGGATAGCCTGGCTGCAGCATCAGCTCATCCAGTTGCCATCAGTGCATTGTGTGCAGAATCAAACGCAGGTTAAAATGAATCCAAACACGACATATCTGCAGTATCTGCTGTTATTTTTCCAAGAGTGTATTAGTCTGCTAGATATCCTGGCTGCATCAGGCCAAATACACCATAATGTTGCTTATTAATATTACACACATGGGTAATTTTGAGACACACATACGTTTGTAAGTAAAGTTAATACCCATAGACGTCTAAAATAGCAACAGTAGCTAACACAAAAGAGCTGATAACCTTGAAACGGCTGAACCGATTTTGATAAATTATGTCTAAGAACCATCGCAAGAAACCCTGCTTTCAAATAAAAAAAACCGCATCTAAATCGGATCACCCGTTTGGGCCCTACGGTGCCACAGACAGACACACACACATAGCGGTGAAACTTATAACACCCCTCTTTTTGCGTCGGGGGTTAAAAAAGAATAGTAAAAATCAATTCATAATTGGCAAAAGAATCGCACAAACATACAAAAAAAAAAACAACAGACGAATTGAGAACCTCCTTTTTCATTCCGTTTAACGTTATAAAACCTTGGAAAATAACAATACAGTAGGCCGCACGTTAGTGGTGGTAAATTCCGTACAGGGAGCTCAAGGTAAAAGTATACTAAGCCATAGCCAGCAACCATATTTTCCTAGTCAATTTAATTTAAAATTAGATAGACTAGCCTCTATGTCTAATGCTGTAAGGAAAATACCATGTGAGGAGTAGTTTTGGTGCATCAACCATTATCATCAGAATAAATAATTATTTAACTTGCGATACATATTATTTGTTTAAAAGAAATTCAACTGGTATCGTAAAGTGATAATTTGTATGAACAATTTAGTCTATAACAAATGTGTTCCATTCTGTAAAGAAACCATGAAAAACAGCCTTATCACTAGTAAATATCCTAATTACAGTGTTAATGATGTTATCTCTGATAGGTAGATAACAACTAGTAGGATTTATAAATAATGTTATCAAGCTAAAATCATGACCAACATCCAACATCACTGATAACTGTTAATGATTGTAGGTGATTCACAACGTGAATAAAATTTACGTGTCATAATAATATTATTCTCTTTGTTTTTTTACTTCATTGGGGAGAAAAAAAGTATCAAACGTACAGGTTGGCATGTACTATAAACATTTGTAATTAAAAGTACGTTTTATTCATGGCTTCCCTTAGCAGTTGTTTGTCGCAGTCAGGACGTGCTAGCTGTCAACTTTTGTTCTTTAAAACACTTATTTAGGCGCGTTGGACATTTTTGAGATATGATAAAACTAATAAACTTGCGACACTGTTACCATTACCGTAACTGACAACTCTGTCGAATAAATACTAGGTACTTCTTTCTTCTTTTTTTCTTAATTAGGCGTAGGAACCTATTTCCTTTAAAATGAATAAGCATCCCTTAAATTCTAGACCAAGATCCTTGGTGGAATTCGAAAATATTATGTTTGTAGTTAAATAGCCTAGTTAGCTAACTATCTTGAAAGGCACAAATGTTATAAGAATATTTAGAAGTGTCATGAAACAGTTCGCAGTTCGTTCGTACAAGTAGTGGATTTTTAAAACGTTGAAATGTATTTAGACATTTACATGACGAATTCAAAGGATTTATACGCGATTTATTTATAACTCCTTTGAATTCGTCATGTAAATGACTAAAGACATTTACATGACCTACCTACATGATGCCAACACCATGTAGGTAAGATGTTCTGTTAGTGTGAAATGAGTTTAGACAAAGTACCTACTTAGTGTTTTAAATTCCTAACTAGGTAAGTACCTACGTACTAAAACACGAACGTGGTACTGTTTACAAACCTTGCCACCGTATTACGAATTAAACATAAAAAAATATCTGTTATGATATAAACGCTTTTGATGGATGAAAAAATAATACTGCAAATTAGTAAGTTATTAATGCATTTCCACACAAATATACACGTCAATAGTAAAGTGGGTAGGTACAGAAACCAGTACATCAACCTACTCCAAACTGTCCAAATTTACCAATTAAACATGAACCTTATTCTGTTTGCAATAAAGTTAAAAATATTCGAAGAAATTTGACTTATTGGGGTAGCGTGATATGCTGGCCTGTACTGTACCTACCTAATTGTTTGGTCAAGAGTAGACCCAAACAATTTGAACGAATTAAAGACTATCTAACTACCTAGTTGATACATTCAAGACTGTCTTATAAAGGATTCAAGCACAAACATAACTATACAGTAGGCAAGCGTTCGAGTCATGGGGTCCGAGAGTACCTACCTACGTAGCCGTAACGTAGGGGAAGGAGGACCCTGAGAGGGGAGGGGAAAGAGGGACGGGTAGAGGCAGGGGTCGGGAGGGGTTAGGGATGGGAAACAGAGGGAGGGGTGAGGGAAGGGGAGGGAGGGGTGATGGGAGGGGCGTGGGAGGTGTAGGGGAATGGGAGGGAGGGGGAGAGGGGGAGGAGAGGAATGGGGAAGGGGAGAGGGGGAGGAGAGGAATGGGGAGAGGGGGAGGAGAGGAATGGGGAGAGGGGGAGGAGAGGAATGGGGAGGGGGAGAGGAGAGGAGTTGATAAAAAATGCTATGCAATAGCTTTACCGCGGCAGTCTCCGAGTTCCACACGACATTTTTTTGTTTCATTTGTAGTTTAGTAGGTACTTTAATAGTTTAACAAATTAGTAGTACTTACTGTGCCGAAAAAATATCCCTAGTAACAGCGTTTTACACCACGGACAACACGGTGGTTGTTCTTACGGCAAATATTAGTTACTAATTAGCAAAAAAAATATTTTTATGTGTTCACATATTTTTTTTTGCTACACATGTAGGTACTGACTGCTAGATCAACGGGAAGTAACTTAATGGTAAAATAATGATAAAAATCATCAAATCCCAAAGCTGGCCGCGACTGCCGTGAGGATATCATTAGCTTTATATGGCTCTTTCACCACGACAGACTTAGATTAATTTTCACGTACCTATGTAGGAAAAAAAGGTCAATCTCGCATCGCAACTCTAGGTGCCTAACTAGTTTTACATAGGTAGGTAGTATAACAACACGCATTCCTAAGGGTTAGATAAATGAGCATTCACCCTAACGTCCTGCCTAACGTTCATGCATCACGTCGTCGCATCGTTGGAACGAATAAATTATTTTTCTTGCGTATTTATTTATTTTATTAAATATTAAGTAGCTCCTAAAACATACGACCAAATTATAATGCTGTATTGAGCAACTTTATTTCCGTTAATTTCAAAGTACCGTTGATTTTGATTTTGACTGTTTAATTTATTTATACCTTGATGTTACTATTTAAGGTGGGTACCTATGTATTGTATACCTATTAAAAAGTGCGCACTCAAATAATTATTTGAATAGTGCCGTAAATATAAAAATTAAGGCCTATTTGCGGACTTTTTATTACTAGTGATCAATATTTCTGCAATATATTGTGTTGACGTGCATCAATTCATTTGATCAGCGCACGCCGATATAACAGCCAATCCGCTCATTAGTCTCAGACTTGATTTACAAGTATAATGATTATATAGGTACCTACTAAATCGATTTCATTTCATTGTAAAACATATCCACACACAGCCGTAATTTAGCTTTCTATCGATAAGAGATTTGTCGTAATTGGATTAGGAGTTTAAGACTTCTTGAGGTAACGATAAAGGAAAAATGCCCTAATTACAGACACAATTAGAAAAGCATTACGTCTCGCGCCGGTCTCCGTTTAAACACACGAAGGGTTAATAAAAAATTTGAGTGCCAACTAAGCAGTCAAATTGTCAATGATCAAACGTCGACAATGCCATCGCGGGTTGCGACCTGGGTACTGCATTAAGGATAGCTGGGTGTTAAAGCAGTAATGACATGACATAACCCAGTGCTTGATTTGATTAAGTGGGTACCTATAATACATTTCCAGCACCTACTTATCAATTTAACCTGTTTCACATTGCCATTACCAAATATTGTTGTAAAATTGTATATTTATAAATAGCTGATTAAAAGAGAATGATAATTCCCTGGTTCCTAATTTCCCATTATGGCTTTTTCAATTTATATGCCTACACTTTCAAAGTTGGGTGGGGTACTCAACATCAAAAACCAAAACGTCAACAATCAAAATATCAACAAATATAAGACTAGCATAATATTATAGCTCAAAAAAGAACTAAAAGTATTACTCTTCTTAAAAAAAATTGCCTATCAATGCAGTATTTAGCAATGTCTGTAACGTTTATTATGCTAGTCTTAAATTTTGTTAAATTTCTATTTTCTAAACTGTTGATCAAGTGAACAATTCACGTAGTACCTAAATCAGTAATAATTATTATGATTCGTGGAAATCGCGGATTATCTGAAGTGTTGATATTTTGGACTATTTATGTTCTAAATCAATGTTATTCGAATTTGTTGCTGATCTGAAGTGTTGTGTGTGTGTGTGTTGTGTTCATTTTGAACCGTTTATGTTTTAGGCTAATGTTATTCTAATTCATTGAAAAATTGAACTGTTGATTATATGGTGTTGATATTTTGATTTTTGATGTTAAGTATCCCACCCTTCTAAGTTTATTTTAGACATCACTGAGGGAACTTAGGCTTATAATAAATAATAATCCGAAATTGGCATTACCTGTCTTGAGTAAGTGTGGTGATTAAAGGTTGTGCCTTATCTGTGTTAGAATAGGCCTTTGTCCTGCAGTGGGTCAGGATGTGGGGTGGAACTAGTCTGTTACTATTGTGTAGTGCTTTGTACTTACAAAAACATCAACCTAAATGACTGTCCAGTAACACTAGGTGTCAACAGAAATATTTCTCTTAGCTAGTTTCTGCCCACAGCTTTGTCTGTGTGGAAGTAGGTATTTTCATTTTTTTGAAGTTAAAATACTTAAACGCACCTACTTCAAGGTATTAAGTGTTTAGGGAAAACTGTTCTACCTGCAAATCTATTTGCTGCTTATGATTGCATGAAATTCCTATTCCAGGTCAAAAAATAATTTAAATTTCGAGTGTATTCCTTTATTTTATACATTGTCACCAACATCTAAACAAATTTTATAGGTACCTAGTTACCTATTTGAAATGCTCATGATGCCAATGCTATTTTGTTATATTCTTCATTATTTATATCCAAAACATGTTCCTTAACAACACCTTAATCTTTAAAGTTTTTAACCCTATTAACAAATAAAAATGTAATGGCTTACAAGTATCTAAAATCAATTAAATACCCAATATTTAAATTGACTATTTTTTACAGAACTTCTAAAGACAAATATTTTTACCATTTGTGTTAATCAATCTCTATTTCAGTGAACACACACAATTTCACCTCTTTATAATATTAGTTTAGAGATAGATTATTAAGATGGTTAATTTATATTTTGATTAAGTTGAGCTCAAATCTGAATGTTACTATAATGAGCATAATACACTGATAATAAAATTTAAAAACAACAATATTAATTAATGAGTCACTGCAAGGTCAAAATAACTGATCAGTTCGAATCATTAACAATATATATGATAATAGGTTGTATTATGTTATGTAACCTGTTGACTTCATTACAGGGAAACAGGTAAAATATTTAAATGAAATTCCATCAGAGATATCCTTAATCTAATTAAATTCTTTCTGTAAAAATCAGTGCTGTAGATGTTAGTGGAAATCAATATGCAGCACATTCTTTAAATTGATTTAACAATATTTTAACCTTTTTGGACATACTTAAAGAATTATGTTTCTTATATTGAAACCACTAATTAAATTATAGTTGCAATTAGAATATTTAAAAAAAAAACAATAAATAGAAAAACATTTACCAAACCAATAGTTGTGTAAATAAAGAATAATGAATACAGCATTTAATGTGGCACATATTGTTAAAATTTATTAGATAGCTCTATTTCTGTTACAATATCATTATGGCAACCTATGCATCATACTAGCAGATGAGTCATCAAAACAACTGTACATGGTCAAAACAATGATATGAGAACAACACTCACCTTGGAAAAGCATCAAAGAACCATGTTCTTTTGGTGTTGGGGAAGGCAACTCGCATACCAGACATGAGAGGTGAGTGCAACACAACAGCCCCCACCTCATAGCGCGCAGCCAAGTCCACTGTTGGTACCGTTCCAATGCTTTGTCCATACAATATGATATTTTCTGGGCTGATGCCATAGCGAGTTCGCAGTGCCTGCCACGCAGCATCAATATCCGCATACAAATTCTTCTCTGACGGTTTCCCACCACTCACACCATAACCAGAATAATCATAGCTGAATATATTACAGTTTATTCTAGTGCCTAAACCTAAGTAAAAACTGCTCATCTGTCCGAGATCTACAGCGTTTCCATGTGAAAATAATATTGTAAAACGGGCATTAGGACTACACCTAACAAAGAGGCAAGCTATTCTGTTGCCTCTCGTGGTTCTGGAGTAGAAGCCTTCGATGTTCTCTTTTTCTCGTTCTGAATATTGCCATTCTGCTCGTTCCGTCAGCGTCAATGAGAATTTCGATCCTGTTTCGTCGGGTGTGAATGCATACGTAGGTTCTGGAGGCAGAAACGCGAGCTTAGCCGCAATTTTCCCCGGGCATGGTGGACAACAAAACAGGCAACAGAGTTCACTGAAACTTAACCCGTTCATGATGAATTTTTGCTAATACTCATGAGAAAATTATAAAACACTATCCATTACAAAACCACTACTCACAAATTCCTATTCCTGATCATGGCGAAAATAAAAGATTTCACAAAATTGACAGATAGTCAACAGTTTCGTTCAGCCATGACGGCAATGTTGCCAACGTCATTAGTTTTGATTTACACACAATACACACTGCATAAACGAAAGTTTACTAAAGTATGATAATGTACGATAATGATAGTAGCTATACACAATGCATGCGAAGGTAACTAACTTTCCATGTCGAAATAGTTCTGAAGAGCTGATAAAATAGTAAGACAACTGTTTTTCAGCAGTCACAATATTAATTTTGACTTTTTGACATGTAATATTTTTCACACAAAAGCTGTCAAACTGAAACGACTGTTCAGAACAGCTGTTTTTTTTTTAATTAGTTTAGCACTAAAGGACATGTTTCATTTTTGTATGGGCCTCCGGCCATAACATGTACGTCATCAGCGAAGCTGCGAAACTTACCCCTGAATAGAATAAAGTTAATTTTTTTACATAATATTATATGGTTTTTATGTACAAAATTAAAATTGAAAAAGTTTGACGTTTGTCCTAAGGGTTATTGACAGCCATCCATGACAGGTTGTAGAGATGACGTTTTCTTAACCTATAATATAATTGTTTAGTTTTTGTTCATCGAACAAATAAATCATTAATAGTCTAAGATCATAATTACTGTGATCTTTCATAAAAAATATTAGACAAAAGTGGTTCACTAAAGCAAGATCAAGAATCATTTCTTTAGGGAGTATTGGCTTATCATATAAAAGTTAAAACCTACTGTGTTCAATCCCTGCTGGATGCGTTTATTTCAATACATTTCCTTCAGCTAGTTTTTAAATCTCTTTGCCTTCAGCTAACCGGTCTCATTTGTCTAATGTTATACAGAATATGCTGTAATGATGCTGTAATTATTGAATAGATTGGTATGGTAGTAGTAAGATTGAAATTAAAAATGTAAGTAGGTACATAATTGGAGAACAAGGTACCTGCCGAACCCAAAACCATTGGAGAAAGGGTCATTGCTTTTTGGGTCGGCTTCCAGTTAAGCTGGATGCCGCAGAATATAAAGAGGGCGGTAACTGGGTAACATTGTACCTACCATTTGTAAATATTGGTATCAGATTTACCTACTTACTGACTTTTATCTATCCATAACAACTGTCAAATATCTTCAAATGACGATGGAGATCAATAAATAAGCCATTTGGCTTAACATGCTTTCTGAGGGATGTTAAACCTTTGGTGAACTACAGAAGGAGTGTAGGGACTCTCCAAAAAAAAGAAATAAAAGAACAAAATAATCAGGATTTAAAACTTTATTTTTCTTCTCTTACTGATACATCATCAAGTACACAGGCACTATGTGTCGTTCTAGGTTTGTACAACCTGGTACAAAACAACTCGAACTAGATATACCAACTTTTTTGTATGAGTTTAATTATATGTAATGGGCAAAACCTGTGGAGGTTAGTTTGGATTAGAGTCAGCTTCAACGATAGGTGGTTCATATTCTAAACAAACAGCACTTCTAGCCCAAGTCCAACAAACATTGCACACCAATGAACGATAACTGACCTGTAAAAACAATACAGAATAAACTCACACATTCACAGATCAATACATAGTAGTCATAGTATTTTATTGATAAGGGATTCTTACAAGTCATATACAGATAAAAACCACATACTACATAGTTATTTACATTTACAGTTAACTACTTACACAACTATTTTACACACCTGTCTAGGTTATATTCTTCTAGAAATGACATCTCTTTCTGGAGCATTCAGGAACAAATGTGTGTGACGTCTCAATGTTGATGTTGATCATACAACACAAACATTCCTACTATTAAGGTGAAGATTGGCTGCACGCTGTACATTTCTTCTAGCAGATACCCAGCATGAATAACATACTCTGCCTCCAGAGGGTATCTAAAAATAATACATTTGTTAGGATTTTTACCAAGCTTGATAAAACATTTTCATAGTTTTATTATGTACTTTTCCCATACAATTGACAATCATTACTTTCTTATCGCATGAATCAGTCTATTGCAGGAGAATTGTAAGTGTAATCTTAACATATATAAAAATCATACATAACGCATATTTACAGTAGGTAACAGACCTGTCGTGGAGTTATCCGGGCTGTGATTTTATCTCTCTCAGGACCATGTGGAATACTGTGTGATCATACTGTGTGATCTTCTCTGAGAGAGAAAGAGATCTGGTAGATACATCTACCAGCCTGCAGGCACTCACCTCACATCAATGGCAAACAATGGCACCATCTGGTATCTGAAATTATTATCATGATGTTAGTGATACTATAAATTGTTGTAAAAGCCAAAAAAAAGCAAAGTGAACTGTTTGCAAATAATAGGTACCTGTCTTGGGGCAATTAAATTAGATATTGCATCTCTCTGAGGCCACTCGTTAAATTATGCAACCTCCTTGAGATTAAAGATAAAAGGCACCACATACATTATGACACAGACACATACATTTGATTCATATGTTTCACTGATGGGTCCTATTCCATTACCCTGCGTTACTTTAGTACTACTATGAGTACTCTCAAGAAGATTACTAATTGAGTTACAACATGCCTTGCATAATGCAGCATCAGGAGCAATCTGAAAACATACTTATATATATACTCTGAAAACAAGTTCATAATACCTAGTTAACATATTAAGAACTGTTTATAGTCATTTGACAGTTGAAAGGATAAAACTCAAACTCAATATCTTTATTGCATTCATATGTTTGTATTTAACTTACATTTAATTTAAGTTCCAACATGAAACCCAGTGATACCTATTACATGTTGAGTCGCACATGTTTGAAACTGTTTGTTTAAAAATTATATTCTTACCTCTTGAGCCATGTCTTGTTGAAAAATTAAACAAAAGCTCTGGACCTAAATCTGCTGCAATATAATTACTTCATCACTGAGTATCCCTTTATTGCACTTCACACAAGCCATTTTCAACAAGCCAAAGGATCTGCAAAAAACAATGAGGTAAACCTTGTGTTTCTAACTTAATCCAACTGATTTACAAAATATATTTTTCAATAATTTTATTTACCTTCAATGTAAGTAAAAACAGAAGATTTCCAATGGGCAGACGAATCCAAATCGCAGATTTCTGAGTTCGAGTACCGTTAAACAAAGCCAAAGTCAATGCAAGAATGAGCAGATATCACAAAACCGAAGTTATAGTAGTATAAAATTGAGAAAATGCAAAATAACACTGAAAACCACGAAAGCCAAAATCAAATCGAGTCGAACGAAATTGTCACTGACAACTTGACAAGTGACATAAATGAGTTTCAAGTCAAGCTGTTTTTTTAATTCGTTCAGAAACACAGTTCAAAAATGGAGACTAAAGATTTTTGAAACGATGAAATCATCACACTTAATTATATTTACCCAAAATATGTACAAGAGAATAATAGTAATTTATTTTTAACCGTACAAGAATACACACCTTTTTTAATTATTTTCTTTAGTGCATTGATTGGATGAGACATTATTTCAGAACGAATAAAGAATGCAAGCAAACGAGACGCCATGTTGAATAAAACATGGCAATAATTGAAAAACTAATACTTTTTGTACACAACAAATCAGATTCAAATTCACCAGATAGTATTTTTCCCCAATTTGTCTTTTTTTTTTCCTTTTTTTCGACATACGTACATCTGATGGCCGAAAATGAAACATCTCCTTTACAGCTTGGCAAAAAAGAGTAGAAAATAATGGAGGCGCCACTGTGCTCTTCGTATGGCAACCCGTGGCAACCGCATAGCGTACCAACCTAGTCTTGATACTTTGCTGTTTTTTTAGACAAATTAATCTAGTTATGTATTATATTTTTAAATCAGTAATTAATTGAACAAGGAAGTGTTCTCGACCCGCAACTGATTACTTACCTAAAAATAAAAAATGGGTAAATAGTCCTGAGGTCACAACATTGTTTAGGAATTATAAAAAAAGAAAACATTACATTATCATAATTTCTATAATTTATTCTAGTAAATCTTCCTCTCAATATTCTACCCCAAACACGTAGGCCGTAAACTCATCTGAGTCATTTTCGGGTTCAGAGGTGATGCTGCTATCATCTTCAAGATTTATTACTAATCGGTCTATTTCCTCGTTCATAGTTATTTTGTTTCCAGTAATCCTTTTCTATTTATATTACACGTTAGCACGAGTTCTTCCAATCCTCCTTAATTAGTAATAGCTTGGAATGCACGTTCAGCTGCTTCCTGTAAAGAAGAAATATTTCATTAAAATTTATCCCTAACAATATTAAAAGTAAAAGATTTTATCACATACTGTTAATAAGCCGGATGTAGAAAATACCCTTTTGTTTATCTCCTCCCAGCACGATTTTGCTTAGAACGATAACAGATTTCCCTGAATTAAATAATAGATTTATACTATGGCACGACCATTTCTTTTACATTTCTAATGCAAACGCTTGAACAAATAATTCTCTCCCTTGACATCGCACTTAAAGTATAATTTACGTAGAAATTGAATTTTCATTCAGTTAAAAGTCTAGTCATCAAACTATCAATTTATCTCAGCGCGCTATACCCGAGTAATGCAGAAAAAATGTAAACATAACCTATGTGCTCGACATTTATTGTTTCAAATTTCTAGTTATTCCTTATACAAGCCAATTAATATAGCTTTGTAATCATCAATTAACACTTGATTTAAGTAAAATCAACAAAACAAACTCTTACAAACCTGTCTTATCAGCGGTTCTTTGGTAAACATTGTGAAGTTCAGAAAGAATAGTTTGGGCCTCATGTTCCGCCAGACATCGCCTGTACACCTTATAAATAACCGCCCTGCCAGCACTCCGAATGGTTTTATTCATTATTCTTCACTTTTTACCTTTATTAATCAACGTTTGGTGGTCGAAATTAAAATTTTACGAAATCGTGATTTTTGTTTATTATGAGATGTCATTATTTGGGAAATGTTGCCAACAGACATAAAGGAGATGGACAAAAATGACATTCCATGTACACATACATAGTAAATACATTGTAAAATAAAAATAGAAAAATGAATTCTTACGTAGTTTTTAGCTTCTCTGAACTTGTCAGTTTTTATTTCAAAATAATAAGTAATGCAAGATGAATTCAAAGAACCGGTTGTCAAGTTCCGCCATAATGGACCATAGAGAAAGATAAATAAAATAAAGGACGTTCCAAATCACGTGTACTACTTGTAAAAAATGTGTGATATGGTCGACAAATGCATATTATGCATTATATTAGGAACATTTTATTCATACGATTGTATTCATTGGTATTTGTTGCATTTTATAAAATAGTCTTATCAATATTATAATATATTTTAATGCGTTTTTATCTAATTCACCCAAAATAAGCTTTAAAACGGAACAAGTTCACTGGTTTGACATTGACAGTGTGTTTTTGTTTATGTCAAATGACAATATAATGTCATTGTCAACGTCCCTATTGTGTTTGTGTTTTGCGATTATTTTCTGATACCTTCTACCACATGATTACCTTGCTAATACTGGACTCTGATTTAGTTTACTTTTCTTATGTATTATTTGACACAGAACATGACGGTGATTCTGTCTTGTATGCTATTTTAGGGTACTACTGTAATTGCCTTGTAGGGAACACGACCGTTGGCTCTTGTTGTCACGGTATGACAATAATCTGGTACCTTGGTTGGGCAAGACACCAAAACAATATTCAAACGCCAGCAGGATTTTTAGATAACAATTCAAGAATATTAGACTAATGTATACCTACAAAAGCGAATCTTTGTCCGGCAATCACAATGATAAAATAATGTATCCATCTATGCTTGTATTTGTTTTACTATGTTCAAAGCAATTATTTATATAATGACTGAAGCACTACAAAACCTTAAACTTAATGCTGTCTAGTGTATGAATGAAATAAATATATTCTGTTTTATCAAAGCTGGTTGGTAGACCTGTGACTCGTTTAACACTAACTCATCGCTGTAATGTATATTGAGTTATATAGGTAGGCATTTACAATAGGTATATTATAATGTAACAAAATATTTTTATTTATTTTCTGTAATAAATAAATAATTATTTACGCTCTTTTGTTTTATTTTGTGTTTTTCTTGTTGGACAATAAACCTGTTTTGGTCCATAATTCTTTTAAGTATATTTTTATGGCAACCCATAAAAATATACTTTAAAGAAAAACATTGTAATCTAATATACTTTGTTATTGCTGTCTGATTTTAATAAATAATTCATTAAAGCGCCTTATGGTTTTTAATAGCAAATCCTATTCTATGCACTTATTGCCAGCAATCTGTCTAAAGGTTTAGTGAAACTGTTTACGTCTATTCTGTTGTAATGACAAGTTCTATAAGTGTTTTATTTATTGCAATTCAATGTACCAATATTCACGAATAATAAACACCAAAAATCGTTGGTGTACATTGGATTCGATAACTATGCCAACGCCCATACAGAAATTGGCCATGTCTTTTAGTTCCGTTTCTACACTTTTTTGCCAAGCTGTACGACGAGGCTACTGCTTTCTTGGGTGTGGTGTGGGTATACATCGATAAAACTGGTTACAAAGATTTACACGCTTTAGCATGGTGCACAACGCGCCCACTACCACTGACTCACCAACTTTTTGGCTTACTGGCCTTATGCCTGGTCCGCACATGCGATGGCGAAAGTACCTTTCAGAGCCCTTTTTTGTTTGCTATCGGACTTGGAGTATACTGGCCGACGCGGGCTCATTATCATAGTTCACAAGCGGACTGTAGGTAGGTAATGTTTTGAAATATTTATAAAAAGACTCTTACGCATTTTAAGTTACAAAAATGCAATGAATACTAAACACACACAACGCGAGTCGCATGCACACAAGCGTGCGGTCGCCGGTTGATTCAAACGACCAAGCGTAAGCGCCGCGGCCAGTCGTAACTCGTACGCTCAGCTGATCAAAAGATGCGCAGTTTTCATTGGTCGCATTAAATAACATGGTATATTCATGGACAGTGGCACAACTTTTAAAAATAATTCCTACTGTCCCCCGCCGGGGGGGGGGGGGGGGGACAGGGGGTGGATAGTGGGAACATACCAATAACATCTCTTTCTAAAGACGGAAAAAGGTTTGTTTCCCAGCAATAGATTTTGGTCAAAGTTACTTAGTTATATGTACCGTAAAACGGGGTGGATAGAACCTCAAGGGTGGATAGAAACAAGACTTTGAGGAAGATTTTCACGCTAGTGTAATATTGTTTGATACTAACAAGGTGTCAAAACTATTTATCTCAATTATTTAAAAGCATTAGAGTCCTCGTATGTAACAAACAACTTTTAACTTATGTGAATATCCTACTCAAAGTTTTGTTTCTATTCACCCTTGAGTTTCTATCCACCCCGTTTTACCCGGTACCTACAGAATGTGCGTAGTTATCGGCTATGTGATCGGTCTTCTTACACCCTGTTTACTCTTTCAGCCTAGCTCAGAGGGTGGTCCAAATCTTCAAAAATAATTTAAAAAAATGTGAAACGAAAATAAAGCCTTTTTGTATACTAACCGTGAGACCATGATGGAATAAATGTCGCGATGGCTCAGGGTTTGGTGCCTACCTTTCATGCATGAGATTGTGGTTCAAATCCAGGTACCTAAGTATGTAGGTAGCTACCAATGTAACTTCTTCTATTTTGAAGTACTTTATAAGTTTATCTTATACATCGATAATATCGATGTGTGTTTAGGTGTCATCAAAGCTGCCTTGTTTAATTTATCATACATTTTTTTTTTCAAATTCCTTTTTTATTAAAATGTACAAAAATACTTCCATGTAGTGACGTAACATCAGAAACTCCCAAACAATACAAATTTTTTTTCTAGAATTCAATTAACTAAACGTGGTTTCTACAAACTCTCGTCTTTTATTAACCGACTTCAAAAAAAGGAGGAGGTTCTCAATTCGGTTGTATTTTTTTTAGGTGTTGGTACGTCATTACTTCGTCATATGAACCAATTTTCAAAATTCTTTTTTATTTGATAGGGTATACTAACAGATTGGTTCCATTTGTATCAAAACTCATATCTGATGAGGGATCTTCGAGGAATTGAGGGAACTCCTCAAATAATATAGGTACACACGCACCGATTTTTACATTTTTAGTAACAAATAAAGCATTGTTAATCAGAAAGTACCTATCATTTGGCGAAAAAAAACTGATGAAGAAGACAGGCGACGGAACTCTTCAACGCATAACAGCAAATTATTCGCGACTGCTACAGTCAGGTCTATGCAGTCTTTAAATTTCCATAATATATCAATACGCCTGTCCATTTTAAACGGAGTCCGGCAGAGATGTACAGATTAATGTTTAGAAAGAACTTCATAAGCAATTGTTTATCGATTTTAATGACGCTTTGAAGTTATGAAAGACTTTCTTTTTCCATACGAAGAAACTAAAAATTGCAAATGTGTTAAATCTTTTACAAATAAACAACCGACTTCTAAAACACTAAGAGGTGCAAAATAACTCCAGTTTCGGAAATCGTTTTTTTTTTCGTTAAGCAACCGTTTGACATGGGGTTCACAAAAGTAAACAATCATTTTACAGGTAAAAAAGTGTTTATTAGTTCATATTCAATGACTTTCCTTTTAGTATATATCAAATAATAGTAAAGGAAAAAAATACATGTAACATAACATAAATAGAGGACGAATTGTACGCATAAAATCTAGCACCTCATCAAATCACGATCATGATGTATAGGTACCTACACCATGTTACAGGTAACATTTTGATTGTACAGACGCCAGCACGTCAAGTTACCCCAATGTGTCAAATTTTCACAATTGAATACGAACCTTATTCTGTTTGACATAAAGTTGGAAAACGTTCAAAGAAATTTGACACATTGGGGTAACTGGATGTGCTGGCGTCTGTACAAGATGAGGACTTCTTCATAAATAACTAGTTAATAATCCTTCCGATTGCCATACATTCTTTTTTCTCGGAACTGATCCAACTTATTACAAGCTTTTTCAAAGTGTTAACCCTAACATTTTTTTTATATTAATTTATACTTATTTACTTATTTGATTTATTATTATGCAATTTATTATTATGCCACTTTTAAAATGTAGTTGGCTTGGTCAAAAGTGATGTTTTTTTTTATCACATTTTCTAACACCACATTTTTTTGTCTTTCCCTACAGTAGCAGCCATACTCATTTAAATAAATGTTTTTTTTTAACAAATTATTATTGAGACATCATATCACAGTAAGAAAACTAGAAAAGATCATAGCGAAAGCTCAAAAGATGCGGTACGTGCCTATCAACAATACAACAGGTTAGACGTTTAATTTTTTAGTATTACTTAGTACAATTTGACACGTTAATCATTTTACAAATGGTAATAAAGACAATAAACAAAACAGCGTCGTCATTTCACTATTATACTCCACAGAAGCCAAAGGCCACCTCAATACCTCAATGTTGTAAACTACCTTCCAGTAGAACCATTTCCATGTTAGTATCTCTCTTTGGGAACCCAAAATTCCAGTGCTGAATCACAAGTGCCAACCACTAAAACGCCGTTCAAGTATCGTAGCTGGAAATTAAATATAGAAAATAAAATTAAAACACAACTCATGTTAATCAACTGACTTATAATATTCATCCATCACATCACAGTATGCATCACTCTTTTTTTTAGTTAAAATCTCGGGACTTCAAAGATATCAGCTAAAATCTCCGAGACACGTATCAGTTAATAAAAGCCCTTTGAATGTCCAACCAACCTGCTTATTTTATTAAGTCTGTAATCTCTAAACAAAAATGTAATGACGTTTTTTAGTTACAATAAACTTAACTCGAAAATGGCTGGACCAATACATACATACATACATAAACTCACGCCTTTTCCCACGGGGGTAGGCAGAAACTACAGAGCGCCATGTGCTACGATTCTTACATACGTCTTTTGCTTCGTTTACATTCATACATGTTGTCATACACGCACGCCGGTTGCGAGTACTACGCACCTGACCTTTCTGAAGAACCTCACCAATAAGGTCTATGTATGTTCTTCTAGGGCGTCCTCTCCCGGCGTTCCCACTTACATCTGCCTTGTAAATACCTTTCGTCGCCTTTCATCCATCCTTTCAACGTGACCAAACCATCTAAGCATACTCTTTTCAGTTTTTGTTACTACATCTTCTTCTAAACTACAACGTTGCTTTATCACATCATTCCTCAATCTGTCATTCATTGTTACACCACACATACTTCGCAAGGAACGCATTTCTACAGCATTTATACTACTTTCATGCCTCTTTTGCCACGCCCAACATTCACTTCCATACGTTAGTGTAGGCGCTTCGGCCGTCTAGGAAACCGTGGTTTCGTAACCGGTTTCCAAAACGGCTTTTTTTATACTTCTACGTAACTGGTTTCCAAAACGGACTTTTTTATACTTCTACGTAACTGGTTACGAAGGAGTACTTACCCTTTGTACCGTAAGCCACCTACGAAACTGACTACGAAATAAGAAAACGGAAATAGTTAGTAAGTACTTTCTTTTTGACATTCTTTATTTAATCTAATGTACATAATGCCATGAATATTTACTTGTGTAGGATTTTTTTTATAATTGTGAATCACTTGGTACTTGAGGAGCTCCACGTTCTGATGAACAATACCAAAACAAGAACAGTTGGGTTAGTTGCATAAGTCCTCACACAGCCAAACAAAATGAAACAATAAAAAAAACAAGATCGTAACAGATTTCGGAAAAGTGATAAAAAAAAATCGATATGGTTCTTACCATGTGGATATTTTTTCATGGGCCTTACCATGTGGATTTTTTTCATGGGTCATTTTGTTTGACAGTTTCAGGACTTAATGCAACCAACCCAGATGTTCTTTTTTTGGTTTTGTTCATCAGGACGTGGAGCTCATAAAGTTCCAAATGATTAGAATTTCAAAAAGAAAGTAGGTACTTACTAACTTTTTCGGTTTTCTTATTTCGTAGTCAGTTTCGTAGGTGGCTTACGGGACATAGGGTAAGTGCTCCTTCGTAACCAGTTACGTAGAAGTATAAAAAAGTCCGTTTTGGAAACCAGTTACGTAGAAGTATAAAAAAAGCCGTTTTGGAAACCGGTTACGAAACCACGGTTTCCTAGACGGCCGAAGCGAGTGTAGGCACCAGCACACCATTGTGAACAGCCAGTCGTGCCTTTTTGGACATCGACTGGCTGGTCACAACGCCATGTATGGCGCCATTCGCTTTATGTCCTGCATTCACTCTCCTTTCCACATCCGCATCAATCTTTCCATCCCTTGTAAACAGACTTCCCATATATACAAAGTCATTCACTTGTTCTACACTCATATCATTTATTTTCACATTGCACAACGACACGTTTTCGTCTCTTTCAAACACCATTACTTTCGTCTTATTCACATTTATATTCATCCCTTTCATCTTAAATGCTTCATTCATCTCGGTCACCATGTCTTGCAACTGTTCCGCTGACGATGCAAGAAGAACTTGATCGTCTGCGTAGAGGAGGCATTTGACAGGCAACTCATTCATCCTCAATCCACACTCACTCTCTTTTAAAACTGTCAGACAACTACCCATGTATAAGTTGAACAGCCAAGGCGACGCTACACAGCCCTGTCTAACTCCCCTCGAGATGTTAAATCAGTCTGTGTATGCCCCGTTTATCCTGATACAGGCACTGGAATCCCTATATAAAGATTTCAGTGCCCGTACCAAGCACCAGTCCACACCATACATGGATAGTGTCGACCACAGCTCATCCCTCCACACACTATCATAGGCCTTCTCCAAGTCAACGAAAGCACAGTAAACTTTCTTGTGCTTAGCCAGGTATTTTTTAAGGTTAAATTTAGGTCTTGAAATATTTGTGGAAGTGTAAGGAAGGTTTAAATGGAGAAAAAAAAACATAGAAAAATGAGGAAAGTATTTAAAATAACAATTTAAGTATTGCTATCTGTCAAACATTTGATGTTCGTCTCGTCGTCAGTACGATATACTCCTCTTAAATTAAAAAGTGCCTCTACACTGAGATACGCTCATGGATGAGCAGTTTAGAAGTTATGACGGACAGGGAACAGATAAACATACATACATCGCGGTTTAAATCAGAACCCTCTTTTTTGCTTCGCCGAAGTCGGGTAATAAGCTTGCCACTAACTTATGAAATGGAAAGATCTGTGGTGGATATTTTTTAGTGCTGAACTGCAAGTAACATCATGGAATTATAATACTCACTTTTAATGTAAACTGTATTCAATTTCTGTGCATAAAAATGGATCATGGTATTTGGAAGTTATTAAAGCACTAAATATAAAGCACATTTACCTGTGTTACATCAAATGTACTACTCTTCACATTTGTATATTCTTGTGGAGGATGGCAGTTGTACATGAATTTTATTTCGCCCCTGTCTGAACAGACAATCATGTTGCCTGGACTTTGGTGACAGCCGGTAATCTTACTTGATGGTTTTATTATAGGTGGCTCAGGCCATATTTCATATGTCCTCACGTATGTATGGTCTTCAGGATTAAAAAGGTGCAAACTACCTTTAGAGTCTCCAATATATAAGGAGGATGGACTCCAACTAATGCATACTGGGTATGCTTTATCAGTTGCTATCTTCACATCATTCAATAAGAGTTTTCCAGCAACTCTGTCCCACACAGCCATAGTTTTATCCTCACTTAAAGATGCAATCAAATTATTGTAGGATTGAAGTGCTAAGACAGGTCCTTTGTGTGGTTTGTAGGAGTAAGTTGGGGAAGGGCCCGCACGTAAGTCAAATGACAAAATCTTTTTGGAATATAATCCAGTAATAACTTCATAGTCAACATTAACAACAGACAATGCTGATATGCCACATCTGAAACATTAATATAGTTTACATAAATAAATATCAATATAATGGAACAAGATTTTTTGTTTATTATTTAGATGAGGAAGAATTAAAACTAACCGAAATGTTTGTTTACATTGAAAACCAGCCTCAAGATCCCATGCTTTTACAGTGTTATCCCATGAGGCAGAATATATAGTCTTAGCAGAATCTATGTTGTCCGGAGCCAAGTCCCATACCCATCCAGCATGGGCGTCATGCCTGATTTGCTTTGGCTTAGCATCAGTAAATGTAGTGATGTTGTCACTTTCGTCATGAGGGGTAATATCCAGGACATTCCACAAGGCCAACCCGCGATCCCTTCCACCTGATATACATAGTTCGCCATTCTGTAAAATATAATGTATGCATGAGAAAATAACTAAACATAACCAAAACAGATAAACTTAGGATTTTTTAAAAAAAAAACATATTCATAACATAAGAGCATACAAGTAGATTAATATTATTTTATAATGACCAGGTACCTACTTACATTAATTAAAAGAACAGTATCCACAGACGCAAAATGTACATCTTTGATAACAATATGTCTGGCTGTGTCTTTAATGTTAGTCCATTTCTTCATCTCAACATTCATTTCAACACAAACTGCTTCCCAGTCGATTTGTGTTTCTTCCCATATTTTAAGGCGAGGCAATGTAGGGTAAATGCCCTTAATTTTACTATGAACCCAATACTTCCAAAGGTGATCATCTGATAATATATCGTCAAATCTCTGACATACTTTACTCAATGTGTATTTTAAAAAATGTGCATCCAAAAGTGAGCATATTTTTAAAAGTATCTGTAAATAATTATATAGTAATTATTTAATTGGTAGCAGAAACTGTATTGTCCTGGTCTAGATTAAAACTAGACCCTAATTTCATCAATTTTGACTCATCAATTCTCTAAGCAAGAATGAAGTGTTTTTCTCATTTAAGAACTATTCCAAGTTTGAGATAAGACCATGGCAATGCAAACTGTATATTGGCAATACTACTATTATAATGTGTGAAAAGTTGTGGAATATTTATTTATTTATTTATTTATAGATTTTGACCAGTGTTATATGTATAATAATGCTCTGCATGTCTGCCTGGAATCTCGCACATAATCTAGACAGCACATTTTATTCTCAAAGCAAGTAATAAAAAACTAATGTAAATTTCAAAGATTATACAATTGCATCTTTTGTTTTCTTTTTTAAGCTACATCTATAAAAACAAAAATATAATTATAAGCCATAATTTATGAAGATATCTACCTATGCAAATACTTGCACAACCATACAGAATGATATCTGATGGGCTAAAACTGTATGTATTAATGAAGTAATGTGAAATAAATGACTTACCTCAACAGGCATATCC
Organism: Euplexia lucipara; assembly: GCA_921972225.1. NCBI lineage: Eukaryota > Metazoa > Arthropoda > Insecta > Lepidoptera > Noctuidae > Euplexia > Euplexia lucipara. Next base: position 7,628,854 of record OV179143.1, on the reverse strand, counting down.
AATAATGAGGGTTTACTGTCATCAAAAGTCTCTTTATTTGATTTAAACTCATTTTCAATGTCTGTTAACTCGTCTTTGACTGATTGAAGTACTTCACACATATCAGCTACGCCTGGATACCTGACTGTGGAGACAAATATCTTAAATACCATATACCACCTTCACTAACTGCATCACTGCTTACCATCAGGTGGGATTTGCAGTCAAGCACAAGAGCCTATTCACTCTAGCCTTGAAGACACCTCAATTATAATCGGATGGGAAGACCGATGTTTGAAGTGTTTAAATGTAAGTAATTTTAAGCTTATCTCTAAGATACTTAGGCTAACCATTTTTCCTACTGATTGACCAACGTCTCTTAAATGGAGATAAGCTTAAATGAAATATTATTAATATTATAATGTAAAAAGTTCATAATTTCTTAATATATTTTTTTATTTTCTGATAATCTGATTCTCTTCTTCTCATCCTATAACATTTTTCTTTACATTTGGCAGCATGTCTTTTACATACATCTATATTTAATATTATCTCCTATCTATCCATATCATCACTCATACAATAAATTAATCCATCATCTTTCCTCTACTTGTGAGAAATCTTATTATTGGTAGAATATTTTTATTAAGCACCAATATAGTAACATAACTTTTAAAATAAATACTATTGCATTGGCAATGCATACTTTTTTATGATGACCTTAGCCTAAATAGTGTGCAGAACCTGTAGTCTGTTTGGAATACCTATTATCATCAGCAAGACAGGTTTAGAGAAAGTGAAAGAAATCATATATAACTATATAACTCTTAGTAGCAAAAGGGCAAAACTTAAGTTTTTTATTTAGCTATTTCCCTGGACTGCATCAAGTCCTTATACTCAAGGCTATTGATTTTATTTCATGCAGGGTAGGTACATTATCATATGGATGCTGCAAGCTGTGTATACTTCAAATGTATAGTTTATTTTACAAACAAATGAACTGAGGAACAAAGACTTTGTAAACCTTTTTTTTTCTTAAGCATCTTTGATTGTAAGTACTCTAGTAATACAATAGATGGAAGGTTAGCCCCTAAGACTACCCACTGACCGTCGTAGCTGTTGGATATTTGGAATAACGTTAGATTGAAGGAACGTCCTCTCATTTACGTAAATGGTGTCTTTGCCTATATTTGGCAACATGTATGATTTGCAGTTTTATGAACATTAACACATCATCATAATATTTAACAATACAAAAACATATGTTTACCTTTTATCGTTAATTTATTAGATCTTGGAAACAAAGGTTTACCACATAATAATGCACAAGCTGTAAAATAAAGTAAAAGGTCGTAACGGACTAACGTTGTGTACTTTTAAAGATACAGATCTCTTATGTAATTTGTTATGTAGCTGTAAATTTTAACTTTATCGAACCACTGTTTACTACTTTGGTAAAATTTAAACAAAACAGAAAAATACAAAGTCACAACAGCAGCTGCTCCAAGCTTGCAGAAGCAGTGTTGCCAGCCGGGTCTTTTCAAAAGTTACCTAAAATGATATAAAAGTAACCCTGTAATGTAAAAAGTAACTTTCTTTCTTTCTTACATAATCTGACCAACATAATGTCTGGACTTTAATAGAGACTGACCTCTTAGTTATTTTCAGAGTTTCTTCTCAGAGTAGTCAGATAGTGAAACACCGACCTCTAATTTAAAAAATGTCATGTAAAAGGGTTTGTCTAGAAATATATATTAGGTCTTTACCTATGAAATTGCCGTTCTGCAGTACTGGCCATTTCAAATCAAAATAGTTTTTGTTTGGCTAAGAATTCTAATTTCAAATTAATTTTATTTTAAAAACATGGTTTTTTTCCAAAAGTAGTCATTTGCTTATTGATTAGTGTTACATTTTCATCGCATTTCAATCTTTTTCGTCATCATAGATACGTTAAAAATTCGAGTAATTATGGAATATGAGTACCTACCGTCGTGGCAGCAACGCGGCACAAGCGGCACGCAACATCAACGACGTTTACGGAGCTAACAGTACAAACCAACGCTCCACCTGTTATTGGTTTGCTCGCTTCCGTTCTGGAAATTTCGACCTGAAAAATGAACCTCGCGGTCGTCCGAAGACTTTGGTCGACAATGACAAATTAAAGGCGATTGTGGAAGCTGATGATACACAATCTACGGCTGAATTAGCAGCAGCTTTCGAAGTTAGCATCAAAACAATATTGGTCCATTTGCGTCAAATTAGCAAGGTAAAAAAGCTTGACGAATGGGTGCCCCACGAACTCAATGATCGCCAGTGCCAAGTACGCGTCGAGACGTGCCTTGCACTGCTCAACAGACACACAAATGAAGGAATTTTGAACCGCATTGTTACCTGCGGTGAAAAATGGATTCTGTTTGATAACCGCAAGCGCTCAGCAAGTTGGTTGGATCCTGGTTCAGCACCTAAACAATGCCCTAAACGAAAACTTACCCCTAGAAAAGTGATGGTCACTGTTTGGTGGTCTAGCGCCGCCGGTGTGATTCATCACAGCTTCTTACCAAACGGGATGAGCATTACTGCAGATGTGTACTCAAGGGCGGATCCAGCTTTGGCGCCAGGGGGTGGTCATATAGTCCTGGTCAAGTAAAGAACCTATAATTTAATTTTGATAATAATAGATACTAGTAAAAAGTAGGTATTTTATTAACCTTTTGAACGCCAGAGTATAAACGTATCGCCGTACCCCTGACGCCAGGCCACTTTTTCTGTCAAATGACCTTCATAAACATTAAAACACAAAATTAATGATTAAATTGCTTATTTCATAATATGGTGCGACGTGCATTTTGTCATATATTTGTGACGTTGGCGTTCAGGGTAAGATTTCGTTTGTCACATATATGTGACAATGGCGTTCAAAAGGTTAATGTACGTAACATTGAATTAGAAAAGCTATTCTATACTGTACACTTGAAAAACTTAACAAATAATAACTTGTACGTATACACGTGCATATTGCCATCTTCTCTTGAAGACATCCAGAGAAGCACTACCACGCACGGAATGAGGCAGCCTATTTATAATGTGACTCAGGTTGGCTAGACAAATCTTCAAAATAGCTCGCATTTACTAAGTCAATAGGTAACTTTATGTGACGGCTAAACACCCTTATTTCAGCATTTGTGACGCTACAGAATCTTAGATAATCGATTGAAAACGGGTTCAGTCAGTTTGAAAAACCACTTTTCGCTGGTCTCTCAATTTCGGCAACGGAAGTGATTTTGACGACTTTTTGCATATCAACGGGCGTCACATAAATTTGTGACAGGCATCGAGCTAAAAGTTTTGTGATACGTACAGTGGTTTAGTAGTAAAATGCAAAAATCTATGTCCAGCCAGCTTAAATTTACGTAGAAAACTTTTGGCTGGTACTTCCGAATCTCAATAACGGGAGCGTTTTCAAATATGGTTCATTTATTAACATTTGGTGGCGCAATGTGTGACAGAAATCACGTTTGATTTATGGCGTCACATGTAAGGGTTTACGAGAAATCGATAAAAACTTAATATCCAGCCAGCCTGAGTTCAAGCTGGTTGGTTGTTTCTACTAAACCACTGTACGTATCACAAAACTTTTAGCTCGATGCCTGTCACAAATTTATGTGATGCCCGTTGATATGCAAAGTCATTAAAATCACTTCCTTTACCGAGATTAAGAGACTGCAGCGAAAAGTTGTTTTTCAAACTGGCTGGACACGTTTTCGATCGATTATCTAAGATTCTGTAGCGTCACAAGTTCTGAAATAAAGGTGTTTAGTCGTCACATAAAGTGCCCTATTGACCAAGTTAAATGCGAGCTATTTTGAAGATTTGTCCAGCCAACCTGAGTCACATTATTTATATTCCATAACCGTGGTGAATGATTTGTCATAACAGCTAGAGGTATGTCGAGGAGTATGACGCAAAATTCCGCAAAAGAACGAAGTGAAGAGGTGGTACGACAAGGGTTTCCAATAAACAAAATAGAAACAGACCAAATACATATTTATTTGACTCAGGTTGGCTAGACAAATCTTCAAAATAGCTCGCATTTACTAAGTCAATAGGTAACTTTATGTGACGGCTAAACACCCTTATTTCAGCATTTGTGACGCTACAGAATCTTAGATAATCTATTGAAAACGGGTTCAGTAAGTTTGAAAAACCACTTTTCGCTGGTCTCTCAATTTCGGCAACGGAAGTGATTTTGACGACTTTTTGCATATCAACGGGCGTCACATAAATTTGTGACAGGCATCGAGCTAAAAGTTTTGTGATACGTACAGTGGTTTAGTAGTAAAATGCAAAAATCTATGTCCAGCCAGCTTAAATTTACGTAGAAAACTTTTGGCTGGTACTTCCGAATCTCAATAACGGGAGCGTTTTCAAATATGGTTCATTTATTAACATTTGGTGGCGCAATGTGTGACCAGTGTGAACCAGCTTGAACTCAGGCTGGCTGGATATTAAGTTTTTATTGATTTCTCGTAAACCCTTACACGTGTCGCCCTAAATCAAACGTTATTACTGTCAAACATTGCGTCACCAAACGTTAGTAAAGGAACCATATTCGAAAATGCTCCCGTTATTGGGATTCGGAAGTACCAGCCGAAAGTTTTCTACGTAAATTTAAGCTGGCTGGACACAGATTTTTGTATTTTTCTACTAAACCACTGTACGTATCACAAAACTTTTAGCTCGATGCCTGTCACAAATTTATGTGATGCCCGTTGATATGCAAAAAGTCGTTAAAATCACTTCCTTTACCGAGATTAAGAGACCGCAGCGAAAAGTTGTTTTTCAAGCTGGCTGGACACGTTTTCGATCGATTATCTAAGATTCTGTAGCGTCACAAGTTCTGAAATAAAGGTGTTTAGTCGTCACATAAAGTGCCCTATTGACCAAGTTAAATGCGAGCTATTTTGAAGATTTGTCCAGCCAACCTGAGTCACATTATTTATATTCCATAACCGTGGTGAATGATTTGTCATAACAGCTAGAGGTATGTCGAGGAGTATGACGCAAAATTCCGCAAAAGAACGAAGTGAAGAGGTGGTACGACAAGGGTTTCCAACAAACAAAATAGAAACAGACCAAATACATATTTATTTGAATATTTTTTTACGTCTCCCGAAACGCGTTATTACGTCATTTACATCAATGGGTACGTTTTTATGAACGTGAAGAAGTGCCAGCCCGGTAAGGCGATCTTCAACCATTGAAGATCATAGCCACAATTTAATTCTGCGCAAGGTAGAGAAAGACCTTTCTGCTGTCGCTACACTGACACACTACATCGCTAGTGTAGCCATAATACATAAAAAAAATCATACTATCGATGTCACAATTTTAAATAAGATCAGAAATCGACTGCGGTAAGGGTCCGATAGAGGTTAGGTCTACCCGTTACGCGCCGCGTAGTCGACAAGCGCGCGCAAGTGTGGCGCGGTAAAATTCAAGTTTTCGATGCGTATTCGTTCCCAAACGTTTGGCATCATTCAAAGTTATTTTAGTAAATTAATTAAATATTGAAGGTCGGTATGTAGTAACATTTTATATATAAAATCTGTATGGTGACAATATATATAAATAAAATCATTATGTTCAATTAGTGGTCCACCTAAGTCCTCGAACCAGCTCAGGGGGGGGTCATGACCCCCATGACCCTCCCCCTGGATCCGCCGTTGTGTGTACTGTGATGAACTGAACACAATGATGGAGAAGCTGGCACATCTCCAACCAGCATTGGTCAATCGCTCGTCTCCGCTGCTCCTGCACGACAACGCCCGACCTCATACTGCACAGCAGACGGTCTCCAAGTTGCAAGAACTGGGGTTGTAAGCTCTCCGTCATCCGCCCTACTCACCAGACCTTGCGCCTACAGACTACTACTTTTTCCAGTATTCGGATAACTTCTTGGCGGGAAAAAAATTCAATACCCGAGAGGCAGTACAAAATGCCTTTGAAGAATTTGTTGCCTCTCGTCCAGCTGATTTCTTTAAGAAGGGCATCCATAAACTGCCACTGCGTTGGCAAAGATGCATTGATTGCATGGGTGATTACTTCGATTAATACAAATAAAAAATACATGAAAAAAAATCGTTTCAATTTTTTATACAAAACGGCAATTTCATAGGTCAAAGACCTATTATATTATATTATATGAAATCTGTACCAGTTGTGGGTATTTATCGAAATTTCAGTTTTTTCCTTACTTATTAACTTTGAGTAATTAAAATCTAGTAATTTGTTTAATTCCCAAAATAAATAAATCACACAATTGATAAGTACATACACACTTAGCGGGCATTATCCTAAACCATAAAAAAACTAAGAACTAATTTGTACTAACCCAGTAACCTTTTTTTAAAACAATTCACAACAAAAACACAAATATCAGTTAACAGGCTTGAAAATACTTATTTTTTTTACTATCTGTGCGACAGATTGAAGCACGAATGAATACGTCCGTTCGAACGAGCCAGTTTGGTCATCAATTTTTGTGCTTCCTTTCGAGTCTTGTAACCTAGATGTAAAAAAAGGGAGTCAAAAACCACCAATTATGCAATAGTAGTCTTCTGGCAACACTATGCAAAATGTCAAGTTAATTTTCTCCATCTGATCGATGTCTGGGTATGCGGCCTTTCATTAATATTTTTTAGCCTATACTTGCTAGCCCGGATTTAAATGTTGATCATTGGCTATCAGTCTTTCATGTAGTGTTGTATGTAGGTACCTATTATTAGTACCGTGCAATACCTGGCCCATACATGGCTACATGGGCATGAAACAGCTGATTCATATGCTAAAATTGCCTTATCCTTTTTCTGTTAATTTTTTTATTTCTCGCAACTTTCAAGTATTTTTGTGCAGCAAAGTGGTTTATTCTTGTTATTTTATAGTAGTATTCTTCTATAAAGGCCACGAAGTTGCACGCCGATTTTCTAACTTCTTTCCATCCAGTGTCGTCTAGGCTGCGTGAAACACTAAACACCCGCGTGCTGTGACTGTGTGACGACTTGACGAGGGTCTTCGAAGAAAAAAAATTGTACGAGTGGACCTAATTGGTATGAGGTTAAGGCATAGAAGAAAGTAATGTTTCGGGTCTAAGTGTCTCAACATGCTCACTAGTCACTACTAAATTTCCTGAAATTGCGTCCACAGAGTATGTGCAACATTGATTTTAAAAATTGCATCTGTCACGGTCTGTTAGTCATAGACTACTACTATTTTCTGCTGGGCACTTTACCAGCTGGCAGCGATGCAGAAGAATTTTTTGACGCTTTGTAGTTATTTATTGTTAGTTTTAGTTATTTTTTTTTTTTTCTGCTTAGATAATATAGTCTAAGATTTTCTGTTTTCTGTGGCATGAAGATATAGATTATTATAGATAGTCTGTGGGTATCTATGGTCTGTGGTGACTCTGTCTGTCACTGTCACTTCTCTGAATTCACTCACTCACAGAAATCAAGAATTCAAGAATCAATCAAGGTAGTAAAAGTCACTAAAAGTGTCAATTTTCCGCGTGCAAGCAAACAATTTAAACGATTGTGATTTGAGAATTGAATTTGATATACAGGCTACAAATTATTCCCAATTGTAAATTGTTGTGAACTTGTGGCAAAATTCGTCCGAAAAGCCAGGAAATATAGATAGAGCATAGCCATGCTTGTCAATACAAGAACGAAATGAGGGAATGATATGGTTTCCCTACTGTAAATATTTACACTTTAGAAAAATAACAAGTAAGTAAATATTCAAGACGTTTAATTTTCACATTCTTAGCTATCGAATATTACCGCGTACTAAGAATTCAACCGATCCAGAAAGCAAATAAACTTCAACATGGATTTAGAAAAGGATTTAACCAGTAAATTTTTAAGTGGCGAAATGTCTTTTGCTGAATACTCTAATGAATGGTATAATTTCGATGATGAAGAGGATATAGACGAGGCAAGCAAAAGAAACGAAGATGAGCCTTTTCCGTTTACTGAAAAAGGATTGCACAGACGCCGCAAGTATACACGGCTGCCCCCAGGCCTCTTGGGATTGATGGGTGAAGCAAATTTGCGCTTTGTCAGAGGTGATAGAGACACAGCTGAAAAGATGTGTCACGAAATTATAAAGCAATTTCCAACTGCACCTGAGCCATACCAAACTTTGGCACAAATATATGAACATGATACTGAAAAATCACTACAGTTTTCCTTGTTAGGGGCCCATCTGAGCCCTCCAGATGCTGAAGAATGGCTGAGGCTAGCTGCTATATCTAAACAAAGAGATGATTATCGACAAGAGATGATTTGTTACACACAAGCCGTAGCAGATGATCCACACAACTTTGACAGTCATTTGAAAAGAATGGAACTTCTTGACAAATTAGAAAACATGAAATATCCAATTCAGACTTTACATATCACCAAACTTAAATGTTATCACAAGATAGTGACCTCCTTGCCTCAATCTGAAGGGGAAACCATTATGAAGTATGCTAAATTGGCTGTAACACAATATCATAATAATAATGAAATGGAACGTGCACTTGCAGTGATGATTTCTGCATATAAAAAATGTTCAACACTATTCAATTTAGAAGATCTTAATATATTTTTGGAGCTGCTAATTGGTCAAAAACGTTTTCAAACATGTATTGAAATATTTGTAGCTAATGTTGGAGTTGAAATTGAAGCTGAGATACAAACTGTAAAGAATAGTGAAGGAGCTATAGAAGAACAAACTAATTACTTGAACTGCTCTATTCCTTCTACTTTGCCTATAGATTTAAAGAGCAAGTTGTTAGTATGTTTCATACATCTTGGGGCTATTAACTTAGTTCTAACATTGCTGAAAGATTTTTTAAGTAATGATGTAGAAAAGGCTGGAGACTTATATATGGATATAGAAGAAGCACTATCGTCAACTGGACATCATGAGTTGGCAATACAGCTTTTAGAGCCTTTAGTAAGAAATAATAGCTTTGACCTTGGAGCAGTATGGCTCAAACATGCAGAATGTTTGTACAAGTTAGGCAGGGAAAGTGACGCCATTAACTCTTTTTATAAAGTATTGAAACATGCACCACAGCATCCTGATGCTAGGAGAAAGTTGTTCTCAATACTTGAGAAAAAGGGCCGTATTGATGAAGCCTTGCAGATGTTAGAACAAGATTTTAAATATGTAGTTAATGCCAATCTACTTTATGAACAATGTTTAGCTTTGAAAAAGTACAATAAATGGATTAAATATTTAGAAGTAGGTGAAGCCCTGCTCTCTAAAACATTTGTTAAGTTCAGGCACCAAGAAGAGTTGAATATGGCATGTAAAGCAAGGTGTGGTATCGATCTTATCCACAATTTCCGCACAATGCGTGGGGAGAGCCAATATCATGAAAATGACCTTCACTTTGATGAGGACGAAACATTTAAATTCACTCCACGAGAAGAATGGGATTTTTTTCTTGAAATGCTAAATATGGCAAAAAAGTTTAAAAAGTATTTTACAATGCAAAGATTGACCTTCGGAGCAATGATGTCTAAGAGCTTATCTCCCCATCGGATGGACATTGAATTTTATTGTTTACAATCCTGTCTTTTAAATAATGATAACCATAATGCATTTCGTTTCATAAGAGAGTTTGCTCAGAAACACCCTACCTCACGCTCTTGGAACTTATTAAATCTTGTAATTAACTACATTGACAGAAATACACATTCTAAATTCTTGTTGAGATTGTTTCAAAGAGATAGTAACAATGTTGTGAAGAACCTATTTCTGGGAAACAACTTCCTAATTTCTGGGAGATACTTGGTGGCTTTGAAATATTATTTAGAATATCATGAAAAATGTAGGGATCCTTTGTCTGCATTTTTGATTGCTGTAACTATCTTGGTCATGGCAGCACAAAGAACAGTGGACAGACATCACAATCTGATCCTGCAAGGAATGGCTTACATACAAACTTATCGGAATTTAAGAAAATGTGACCAAGAGGCTAACTATAATATGGGAAGGGTTTATCAAATGTTAAATATTAATAATCTTGCTATTGAATACTATGAAAGAGCACTTGCTTGTAAGTACATTACGAAATGTGACCAGCATGGAGTCATTGATCTGACAAAGGAAACTGCTTACAATTTATATTTGCTTTATAAAGACCATTCACCTGTGATGGCCAGGAAATATTTGTTAAACTACCTTGTTATCTGATAAATAAATGTGATTAAAATATATCAACAATTTTAATTTTATACCTTAGCTTAGACTTAAAGCTTTTAGGTGAATTTTCTTTTGAACAAAACAATTAACTATTTTTACCCCCTACAAAAGAGTAACTGGCTGGGACAATGGGATAAATACTGTGATAAATCGAGACCAAACTTTGAATGGGATTTTCATGTTATTTTAACATACTTAATTACTTATTTTTTACTACAAGGTACTTTTCAAAATTGACAAAAGTAATTAAAAAAATATGTGTGTGTATGTATACAACAAACAATACTGACTCAAAACTGCTGTAACTCACTGATGTAATAAATCTTATTCGAAGTTTGTATTTGATTTGCCAATGCATCTTATTATAACAACTGTAGGTAGGGCCTCAGCTTATCACTTTGAAATCTCAAGATGATAGATTCAAGCTCTGTATTATTTTTGTTTGTTTTAGGAGCCAGATATTTGTTTAGTTTATTATCATGGCTAATGAAGTAACACCAGCATGTGAAATGAAGTTTGAAAAGCTGTGTAACCTCTTAGAACAATTACACAAGAAGAAAAAGCAAAGACAAGAACAAGATAAAATATTGGGAAATTTTATAAATGATTTTAAACTGACTGTATCACAAACAGTAGGTCCAAAGGTAATGCCCTTATTGCAGTCTACTCAAATATATTTATCACACTTGGAAATCTCTATACAGGGTGGAAGTTGCAAAAGTACTTTTGTTACTGGAAACAGCAAGTTTTACTCTAAGATTAAAAAAAAATTGCACTCTAGGATCAAACTGGCTAAAATTCGAAACCGACCCTGTAATTTTCTGGCACTAATCGATTTGTTTAACTGATAGGAAAAACATAAAAATCTACATAATTATAAATACAACGAAAATAAAAACTAATGAATTAGTTGTTTAAAATGAGCTAAATTTTGTTGGAGGAATTCATTTCCAGTAAATTGATTTAAAAATGAATTAGTATTAAAATAAAAATAAATAAATAATAAATATTCCACAACTTTCATACAACGCAACGCCATCATGTTATTTATTTCATAACAAAATCGCATTTGTGTCGAAATATTTGCACGGTAGGTACCTACTTATTAAATTGAAAAATACAAAATTTACAAACTCTAGTCTCAAGTTAAGCAGAGTTTGTCTTATGGGTACTAAACAGCTAATAATCATACTTATTATATTTGTAATTACATCAAATTATAGATAAATATCACCCAAAATCGAAGTGTGACCACATTTCTTAACTCATTTATCAGACGTATACAGTTAATGGTAAATTTCTTTTTGAAATACCTCCAAACAATCTAAATTTCATCTCCAGTATTTAGAGTAGATACTTTCCCTCTAGAACAGGTAAAAAAAACTCTTGAAATACCTTTGATGATATATTATGTTCTACGTTTCCAGAATCCCAGTTTTTTTCCTATTCTAAGGCTGCTGTTACCTAAACTTGATAGAGAGAGAAATGCGTACAACTTGAAAGAAAGCAAGTTGGGTTGTTTACTGGTGAAAGTGTTATCCCTTTGTAAGCAGTCGCGTGATGCCCAGAAGCTTCTCAACTATAGGTCTGTCAGTAACTCACAGGACAGTGATTTTGCTGGTGTAGCATATTTTGTCTTTAAAAGTCGACTAAGCTCAAAAGCAAATGAATTCACTGTTGGTGATATCAACGACATCCTTGATAAAATCTCTTCTGCTGAGGCTGGAATGAAAGCATGTAAGTAATTGAGTTTCTTAGGTAATATCTGGGTGGGGAGTTTTTTGCGGCACTTCTTCTTCCCAGCAAAAACACTATGAAGTGGCGATGGGCCGGTGTTTTTGGGAGACTCATTCTTACTCCTAATTTGCATAAATGAGTCCGCCAGGTGGAAGGCGGAGAGTTTAAATGCTACTAAAGCAACTGCACGTTTTTCTGTACCTCCTATCATTGATTAATGCTTCATTCGCTAGAGTGAGAAGTCTGCTCGATCCGCATTCACACCTTAGTTGGAAAACCTTTTCGTTCGAATGGATTTCTCTTCTCGCTCCATTGACTCTCTTGACTGACATTAAAAAAAAATTGTACCAATAATCAAATACCTACCGAGTTGTAAAGTTCTTCCTTTTGACGAGTAAGCAACCAATTATAAAATTCAATTCGTCGATCTCGATCATGCTCTCGTTTTGTATAGATTATACCTACTGCACTTAGTTTGGAGAAAGAGGGAAGAACTGCAGGGCTGATACATAGGCAGTAAATAATGAATACAATTTACTACCTATGTAGTTCTCCATCCTGCCCTTTGAGGATTGCCTACGAGTGCAAAGGTATTTTTTTACTATTTCTTAAATCTTCTATTTATATTTTCAGCGGTGCTTGATGACATGTTTAGTCACGTTATAAACAAAGTGACCGCGGAGCAACTGAAGTGGTTTCTGAGATTGATACTAAAAGATCTCAAACTGGAAATGGGAAGCACTCGCATATTGGGGCTGTTCCATCCTGATGCGCCTGAGTATTTTGAAACATGTAGTCTATTATCCAAGGTGAGTACCTATTATCCTTTGACTTTGTGCGAAACACAAGCATTAGGAAAGGGCCTACTCTATGGTAAACAATACTACCTAACAGTGTTAAAAAGTGCAAACTGAACACAAAACAGAAGCACGAAAAACCGTTGAATATCTGTATTGATTTCCCAAATAGAACTTTATGTCTCTTAGAACAAAGAATATTATTCAATATCAGTTATGTTAATGCAGTATAACTTTCTTTCAAAGAGCTTTAAGATACTATAGAGAGGATATGCGAAGAAATGTCATAGAAAAACTTGTCTCAGTAACGCCATCTAGAATAGTAGAGCAATATTGGAGCGGCAGCGGAGCGTACTAAATTAAACTCATAGACTTGTGTCCATTAGGACACAAGTATCAGATGAATATTTTGTTTGTGATGTCCCGTCCATAGTAAGTAGTGAATGCCTTAGTACCTAAGTATTTGTTTTTTCTAACTGAGTAATTTATTACATTCAGGTGTGTGAAGAGTTAGGCGACGGTGACGCTCGTCCCTTGGAACTGGGAATACAAATGTTCCTTGCTTTGAGTCCGATGCTTTCTGAACGACTCGACGTCAAGCATATAGTTAGACAACTTTCTATCGACAAGACTTACCAGATAGAGAACAAGTTTGATGGTGAAAGATTCCAGGTAAGCCACCAGTCAGGTGGGATGCGATAATCGCTGTCTGTTGCCATTATTGTTGAGTTTGAACCTCCGACTCAGTAAGGTAATCTTCGAAGTATTTCTGATTGTATGTGTGTGTACGTACGAGCGTGCGTGCGTGCGCAGAAATATAGAAAAAAAAATGGATTTCAAATAATTAGTTCTGTACAACAAAGTAGAGTCTCTATATAGGGTGACTGGTAATTAGTGACCGATACTTAAACACGTGATTGTATTCATGATTTCAATAGTCTTTCCCAAAAAAACTTTTTTTATACACAATAACTTTTAACACAATAAAATAATAAAAACGCTGTTTGAAATTCCCGCGCCCGCGCCTGTGATCAATCAGCTGATAGTCTGACCTCGGGAAGGGCAAAATCTACTAGTAGTTAAGTAGCGTCACATGCTCCTCCGCCACCCCCACCGCTCCCGTTGTGCAGTACTGACGTAATTGAATTAATTAAAAGTTAATGAGTATAAAAAAAAGTTTCTTTGGGAAAGTTATTCGTATTCATGAGTACAATCACGTGTTTAAGTATCGGTTACTAATTACCAGTCACCCTATATTATGTGCCCGATGATAGGCTTACTATTATTCTGTGTGATAATAAATTATGTCTACATATACTTATGAAGTGATCATGTATGTATTTATATGCTTACAGATGCACATGGAGAATGGAAAATATGAATATTTTTCTAGAAGAGGATTTTCATTTACCAAGAATTATGGGAGTACGTATGATTCTGGATTGTTTACGCCTCTCCTGAAGAATTGCTTCTCGTCGGATGTCACCAGCGTCATTCTAGACGGTGAGATGATGGGCTGGCATAAACAATACCAATGTTTTGGCTCCAAAGGTAAGTTTTGTTATAGAATTTAGATAGGTTCCTACTTATACAGATTTTCACAAGTATTACAACGTTCAAGTATGCAAGCGCGGATCCACTGTTATTGCCTTCAACCCTAATTGAGGTCAGACAGGAAATCATCGTGCCCATCACACGACCTCCGGCATAGCTGTCACCGGTCGCTAAACACTAGATACACAGGCCAGTCAAAGTAGATATATTTACTCCTGGATTGTATGTAACATAGAGACAGGCAGCGCAGTAGTTCAGTTTAAATGATGTATTTTTGATCTTTCAAAATCAATGCATTTCAGTAAGGTAGGTAGTTAGGTTAGGTAGTTAGGTTAGCTATAGGATAGGTATGGCAAGTTAGGTTAGGTTATATGTATATTTGTTGTCTACTTATCAAAGTATGTAGGTACCTATAAAATTCTTGTGTCACTCGTGTTTTTTATCAAACTCCTCAGAAACGTCTTTACCGATTCTTATGAATTTTTTTATGTCTTTGTGTGTATAAGTATTTAGTAGTTCTGTCTGATTAAAGGTCGTAAAGTACCTACCTATTTAATACCGTCGTCGCCCAGGGCGCCTTTTCCGAACCTGGAGGAGTGAGGAGCGTTTGAAAATTCGAGGTCGTTTCGCTCGCTTATATTCTTAAAAATTACCTACTGTTGGCTCGCGGAGGCACTTTAACTATAATTTATGTTAAATTGAGGTGTCGATATAAATCATGTTTATTCAGGCTTCCAGTTCATAATATTGTAAAGCACAGTGATGATCCTTGCTGCGTTATGTAAATTTTTTGCTTCATTTTGAATTTATAAATAACTGACAGTAGATGCATTCATGTTCAGAACAATTAAGTGACAATATACGTGATTAGCTGGAATCCTTCGATAAAGACTAGTTCTAGATTCTAGAGCGCGAAGTGGAAAGACATTTCGGAGTTCTAATGTATCAAATTCAAAAAGAAGGGCCGGCGCAGACCTGACTATGCGCAGTTATTCGCGGTTTTCCATGCTAAATCAATATCACCGTCGCGTCTCTTAAATTAAAGTCGAAAATAAACGGCGTTCTTCTAACAGCATTGATGCTCTTGGATTAAAGGCAGTTTATTAATTTTCAACTCTATGTCAAACACGACAAGGTTGATAATTATTTACCAACGAAAACCGCACCTCGCCAATTGTGCGCTGGCCCTAAACGTTTGACATTTAACTTACAGGAATGGCTTTTGATGTTAAAAAGATAACAGAGAATTCAAAATTCCAACCCTGTTTCTGTGCCTTCGACATCCTCTATTTCAACGGTAGAACTCTCGTGGGACCTCCAGAGAAAGGAGGGCTGCCGCTCAGCGAAAGACTGAAAATCTTAGATAAAGTCTTTGTGGACACGCCCGGAGTTATTCAGCATAGTCAACGACAGATCGTGGCACAGAGGTAACTGAATTTCATTTTATTCACCAATAATAAACTCATTGACAACATACTTTAGGGCCTTTACCTCAGTAGGACACCATAGAGGTGCGACCGTGGTCGAGCTGTCAAAAACTGTATGGTTGGTTGCGTAAACAATCGGATGCCAGATGAGAAGCCCTTCATAGAGGTGCATACATTTTGTTGGTAGCGCGACTGGTTGCGAAGCCACCTGGTGTCATAGACCTTAATATCAATATTAAGTTAATTATTTTACAACCTATTTACCCTGAAAGAAAGAAGGCGATCATTTATTTGCTGATAATGTGGGTCTAGCTCAACCCAGGTCCAGTTGAAAACTTGGGTAGGCCACTTTTTGTATGGCATTGTTGCTGAACTGCCACAATATTTTTTTTACTGATTTTTTACCATATTTCTGTTTTGTCTATTTTCGTGTCTGAGCCTTGTGCTTTTGTTTCTTTATTTTCTTTAATCGTAAAGCTTTTGCAATTTACAAGCCCGAGTCCAGTAAACCTTTGTCATTATGATAAGGAATAATTACAATAATAGACAAATACAATTAAGACTACGTACCTTTTCCTCATCACATTTACATTTTGGGGACATTTAGTCATTCAGGCTTACGAATTAAGACGATTTCTAAAACATGAATTTTTGCTCATCAAGGGTGAGTTTAGAGTTTGAAGTTTTTTTTATTAAAAGATGAATGAATGCCTTTTGTTGATTTTACAAAGGTCGATTTATCCTGAAATACTGGTGGCTTTGAACAAGGCCATCGAGAACCAAGACGAAGGTATAGTGGTCAAAGATGTGGAGTCCTATTACATTCCCAACCGACGGAACGCTGGTTGGTACAAAATTAAGCCTGAGGTAGGTAAATTTTTGATTTTATGTGCGTAGTGTATTGTATTGTATTTTGCTTCAAAAACGCCAGAAAGGAATTTCACGATGATATGTGAAGCCAAGTCAAAAAAAGTTCAATGAATGAACTCTGACACTAGGTTATTCTCAAATCGCACAAAAATAAGATATATAAATGTTCGACCTAAGAATACCTATATGTGGAACACAAATATTACCTTTATTTACTAAAAGTATTAAGTACCTACCTATTTTTTTTCTTATGATATCAAATGTTGCCAGTATTACAATGAAAGTTAACCACCTTCATTCGTGTTGTTCATTATATTTTAGTACACAGACGGCACTATGAGTGACCTCGACCTGGTGATCATCGGGGCTGACGAAGCTGAGAACAAGAGACAAGGACGCGCGAAGAGCTTCCTCGTGGCCTGCGCAGATGGTGTGGCTCCAGGTGAGTTAAGTTCTTATCAACAACCATTTAAACAAAAACTAATAGATACGTGGCGTCGTAACACTTAACTATACTAAATGTTTTAAAACAAACTAGCTTTGTTTCTCAGTTTGTCTAGCTCCTAAGTGCAGGAGCGTGAAAATAGCCATTTTCACCAAAAATTGGGCTTTCCAATCTGGGGGCACGGGAGTGCCCCCGCAATGCGAAACAAAAGGGCACTACCTACCTTTTTCGAAATGTTTCTTCGTTTTTTGAACCCTCATAGAGTTGGTTTCCGATGTACCAGAGAGTATAGCTTGGCTGTTTCGTTACTTAATTCAGAAACTAAATATTCGCATCACCTCCACGACGGTAGCGAAACGGCGAAGCGATACATTCTTACTGATATGTAGAATTTGTGAAGTTAGGGTCGGTATAGGTTAGGCCGTGTAGATTCAGAAGCTTGGCTCTAGATGAGATCTGCTTTTTCACAGGGCAAACCTTATGTGGTCGCCTTGGCAACATTTTACGTGAAATGTTTTGGTGGGATACATTTTTCTTAAATCCAATAGTACTTCATCACTAATTAGCACCTATAGATATTAATATTATAGACGTGGAAATGTTTGGTTTGCATCAGCCCTGATAATCATGGATCAGTTGAAGAACGTAGAACTTCCATTTAAATAAAACAAAATAGGCAAAATTCAAAAGCCCTAGTTATTTCTTAAAATATTGTCAATCTGTCAGTGAGAGCCTTGTCAAAATTTGTCCATCAATTTGGACGACCATTCCAACATGAGGGCAAAAATAAAAAAAAATGGCTGTTGGTATAACTTGATCGTATCAGAGTTTCATAGCTTTTTATAAGTTATTACTCATACCATGAATCACCAGGCGTGGGTTAAAAAATTGCTAAAAAACCTTACTGGTTTTATGAACGACCTCTAACGTAGATGTGTGTGTGTGTGTCAGGTAAAATGCCGGAGCGCTGGGTGTCAGTGGGTCGCGTGTCTACAGGCCTCACGTTCGACGAGCGCGAGAGCTTGTGCACCGCGCTCGAGCGACACTGGACGGCGTGCAAACAGACGCCTGCACCGCCACACTTGTACTTCAACAAGGAGAAACCGGACTTCTGGATCCCACCCGAACATTCCGTCGTTTTAACGGTAATTAACTTCTTGACCGTCACGTCATAAAAAGTAAAAAGCTGCCTTCGTCGCCAAACTACGAATTAATACTTGAAATTAGTCACGTAGTTGTGACGCGTGGCGTACGGGGCACTATCACATTTGGTTTCCGCAATAATTTCCGGATTGTACCTGTGCATTTCACAATGTTGGTTAGTCATCTATACAGGCGTTTGTGTAGCAGTCAAAAGTAAGGTAAGATGAGCGTGAAGCGAACTGTCAATCCCTAGTATCAGTGTTAGTTATTTACTTCGCCGTCACTTCCCCAAAATGTTTACGGGGAGACTATCACAGACTGAAGTACCCTGAAGTACCCCTTCGTCTCTGACATGTCCCATTTTAAAGTCAAATTATAACTTATTAGGTATAATTTATCCTTCTATATCCTATCTTCATCCTTTATGTTTACGGGGAGACTCGTATTAAATAGAACTACCTTTTACAATCATTATTCACTAGTTTAGTGGTGACTGCTATGCTATGCTATGGTCGTGGGTTCGATTCTCACCCAAGGCACGAACTCGCCAATATTATCGAGTCACGATCATTTGTTCTGGGTCTGGGTGTAATTTATCTATAATATGATGTATTTAAAAATATATAAGTATGATTCTCAGTTACACATAGCACAAGCTCAAGCAGAGTTTGGAAATAGATGGTGTTGTGTTGTGTGAAAGTTGTGGAATAATCTATACTAATATTATAAAGAGGTAAAATTTGTAAGTTTGTAAATTTGTATGTAGGGGGTAATCTCTGGAACTCATAATCCAATTCTAATTTTTTTTTAACTGGCAGAAAGCTACATTATTCCTGAGTGCTATAGGCTATAAATTGTTTCTATAACATGTATATTAACCGAGCTATCACAACTTTTGTCTAGCAAGTCGGAAAAAAATACCTCATAAAACAGAATTATTTGCGTGCGCTGCCTAAACAGTTGCTTAAAATTAAAAACAATGTATGGTTCAGGTTCGTCTTAATTATTTCTACAAAAAAGTCCGCGATACCATATCTCTATCTTTTATATTTTATCTTTTATACTTCTTTTATTGCATTAATAAAACTATGGCTGCAGGTGTGTTGGTGGTAGATTTGTTGAGTCCAGGGTAAATAACTTAGTCCCAAGTATATAACACAAAGATAGTTTATTGTTCACAAGTAACACGAAAGAAATAGTTCAACACAACACTACGTAGGAAAGTCTTAGCCACAGAAATGAAGGAGTAGGAAGAATAACAGTGATAGCATACAGTAGAAAAGCAAGTAGAAGACATTCGCGGGGTACACGTAAGTACTTAATCAGCCGATAGGCGACGCGGGCTTCGCGGACAAGCACTGTGAGCCAACTGGTAAAACATGCGGTGTGGTCTGCGATCGCGCATCGTGTCGAAATCTAACGGTACTCTGTTGGCCGCGTACGTTTCCAATGCACGACATCGCGAATGAGTTATTATTTAATATTTTGTGTTAGTACTTATTGTGTTTGTGTTTTTATTGATGTAGATAATAGATAGATAATATGATTTTGTAAATAGCTTTGGAATTGTGTATTATATATTAAATGATTATGTGTAATGATTGTGTGTGTTGAGTGGGGAGCCCACAAAACTTTTTTTCGGCATACTTACGTTTGGTTGATTATTTGAGCAACAAAATATTAATTCTTATGACAATAAATTATTTCAGTATCACAAGAACATCATACAGATAAGATTTGCCATTTACAGTATATCAATTGGTCATACAATTTCGGAGATAATATAAAATTACTAAAACGCAAAATGCCCCTAGCATAACTTTCATTGTGTAGACGTTTTACCCTCAGACCAACAGGTCTGAGGTTTTACCTATTTACCCATAGATGGCGTTCTGCAATTTGAATTACGTAATTTTTCTGAATCGCGGTGTTAAGACTTTCCGTGGATTGATGAACGTCTCGAATTATGCCCACTGGACGTTGTAGTAATGTCGTTAGTTGGAGTTCTAAATATTACATGTCAATCAGTTGCTTATTGGTTTCGGTTGTTTCGCTCGTATGGTTTTTGTTGTTGATAGATACCCCATAATCGAAAATATCGAAATTTCGTTGTAGGTACGTTTGTTTTGTATGTTCGTAGTTTCGTACTTCGTTCTATCGTAATAATCGAATCGAATTTGTTTTGTAAAGGCTAAAGGCGGACGGTGTTCGATCGCTCTCCCTTTGTTCATAATTGTTTTCAAGTCTGTGCGTAGTTTGTTGAGAGCATGCCTAAAAAGATATCTCAACTGTCCCGGCAGACATCACAGACAAGAGCCGCTCGAGTACGCCGTACGGAACAATCTGCCCCTGAAAATGAGCAGCGCCTCTCGAGAAATAGAGAATATTTCGCAAGCACGCGCTAGAGAATCTAGCTCCGAGCGCTCACAGCGCCTCGCTAGCCAAAATGTGAGGACGTCGCGGGCCCGTGCTCGAGAAACTAGCGCTGAACGTGCGCACCGTCTATCTGAGCTAAGGCAGCATGTCTCTGAGACAAGGGATAGGGAGACTAGCGCTGAGCGCTCGCAGCGGCTTGGTAGGCAAAATGTCATAACATCGCAGGCCCGTGCTCGAGAAACTAGCGCTGAACGTGCGCACCGTCTATCTGAGTTAAGGCAGCATGTCTCTGAGACAAGGGATAGGGAGACTAGCGCTGAGCGCTCGCTGCGGCTCGCTAGGCAAAATGCCATAACATCGCAGGCCCGTGCTCAGGAATCTAGCGCTGAACGGGCGCAGCGTCTATCTGATTTAAGGCAGCATGTCTCTGAAACAAGGGATAGGGAGACTAGCGCTGAGCGCTCGCAGCGGCTCGCTAGGCAAAATGCCATAACATTCGGTAATCTTTGAATATCAATCGAGTGTAATCTTATGTTAAAACAAGAAATTTTCCGCGGACGAAGTCGCGGGCAGAAGCTAGTTATTTATTAAATCATGTCTCATTTTAAAGTCATGTGAAGTATATGCTACACGATTCTTAAAGGCAATGCTCAATGTTTGCCTATTTTTATTCTTTTCTATAAAGGTTCGTGCGTCCGAGTTGATCCGCAGCTCGGCTTTCGGCGCGGGCTACACGCTGCGGTTTCCAC
The DNA here is from genome assembly GCA_921972225.1 of Euplexia lucipara. Classification (NCBI taxonomy): domain Eukaryota; kingdom Metazoa; phylum Arthropoda; class Insecta; order Lepidoptera; family Noctuidae; genus Euplexia; species Euplexia lucipara. Next base: position 7,607,520 of record OV179143.1, on the reverse strand, counting down.
GCGTCACGAAGGTACGCGACGATAAGCCCGTACAGGACGTCATGACGCTACAAGAGTTCGAACAACTTTGTGCCGTAAGTACACCTGCGATGGACAAAAGATCATGCTGAAAGGCCAAGCGCGCACTACGAATTTTATTCGTTGCGAATTTTAAAGTGCGCTATAAAATCGCAAACAATTACTAAGCGCACCACGATTTATTATTGCCTGCGAAATTACAGGGCCAAAAACTCAATGTGTCAAATTTTCCCAATTGAATATGAACCTTATTCTGTTTAGCATAAAGTTGAAAAACGATCAAAGAAATTTGACACATTGGGGTAACTTGATGTGCTGGCGTCTGTACATCGAAACATGGATTTAAAAAAGAAAATAACCATTAGGTATATAACTAGGTACTAATAGGTACTAATAGGTGACTTAATTTTACGTAAAAGAAGTTTAAATAAGAAGAAGAAGATAACTAAACGTTACTAGGTACATCCTTTGACAGCGTTAAGACTAGCTAATATCACTTCATGGGGTACAAAATATTCGCACGATTTCGCATCTGCTATTTTAAATCGCAAATGATTTATTTTCGCAGTGCACGGATTGTAGTACATTTCTGTTGTTCACAGATTGACTTTTTTTTTGCAACGATTTATATTCTTAGTGCGCGCTTGGCCTAACAGTTTTCCCTCGGATTTTTTTTTTATTTTCATAAACATAAAGATTACGCCTTTATGGTTATAATCGCGATACGCACATTGCGTAGTTTAAAGCCTTTTGTTAGTTAACAAATCACCGCAAGTGAGGTCCAGCTACATGCAACACACCCACGTTTTGCCCGTTATCTTTAAACCCCATTTAATAGAGGGTCAGCCTATTGCCATCAGTCGGGCAGAGATCTGGGCTCCTGACTGCTTCTGAGATATTCTAGCTGGAAAACCTCTAACGCTTTGCCTGACCCGGGATATATCAAACCCGGGACCTTGTGCACAACAGTAGCGCTTGCGACCACTAGACCAACAAGGCAGTCAAAGTTTTATTTTTATCTATAACTAGCTGCTCCCAGCAAACTTCGTTCCGCCTTTTTTTACAAAGTGAATGTCCTATTCTCAGACCTACTGAAAATAAACACAAAATTTCATAGGAATCGGTCAATCCGTTTCTGAGGAGTTTGGTAACTAACATTGAAACACGAAAATTTTATATATAAGATTAAAATGCTATATCTTTCCTAACAGAACAAAGGCCCAGTAGTGAAATTGAGTACCAATCTAATAAATGGGGATCAAATAGATGAAGTGAAACCACGAGCTAAGAGGAAGACGCAAGCGCCGCAGGTCGCGGAACAATTCCGGATCACTTCGGGTGGCGACGTCGAGGTGACTTCGAAGGCTCTGCTCGGGAGAAAGCTCTATATACTTTCTGAGGATGAAGACTGTAAAAGACCTGAACTCGCCAAGATTATCGAGTCACACGGAGGGAAGGTGGTCGCTAATATTGGTGAGAGAACTCAGTTTCTGTTATTCAAAATACTTAGAACTTGGTCACTAGCCCATCAGCAACTTTGTGCTGCTCAAAGACAGTATTGAACTAAATCGCTTTGGTGCTAATGTAATCCAATATTCGCCAGAGATAATTTATTTGTAATTTAGGTTAGAAAATCTTATGTTTATCAGGCCATATTTTTCGTATAAAAACACGAAACTTTTAAGTTTGTTTGAAGTCGAACCTTGATCAAATTAATAGTACCTACATTATGATAAAAGTGCGGTAGGTTGATAATTACAGCCGAGGCAATATTGCTCTCAATCTGCTTTAAAAGCGGAGGCTGTAGTTATCAAAGCGCACGTATGTCGTACGACGTCGGAGCATCTTGCAAACCGTGCGTTTTACATTACCATTACGCACACTAGTGCGTAATGGTAATGTAATGTATGTCAGTATCGTAATGTATCTTATTACGCACTAGCGTAATAAGATACATTACGATTCTGAATTTGGCGGAATAAGAGACCCTATGCAAGCAAATGTGTTATAATAGTACATTATGATATAAGTGCGGTCGGTTGATGATTACAGCCGAGGCAATATTGTTACAAGAAAGCAGAGGCTGTAATTATCAAAGCGCACGTATGTCATACGACGTTTTATAACATATTTGCGAGGAAATAAATAAAACTCGGACTGAAATTTTCAAATAAAAACAATACAGCGAAAAGGAAAACCGCGCGGAATAATTTTAACTTGATCACAAATTGGCGATGCGTGCGCATCAGTTTTTTTTAAGTCAAAGGCATCAAACAGTCAGTATTACTAATAAAGTAAATTAACTTATATTTTTTGTTTTGGCTTCTAATGGTTGTAATTTATTGTCAAAATTAATTAAATTAACGAATTAAGTAAATGTTTATTTTTTTATATTCTATCTGTCAAAGTTAATTTTATTCATAAAATATTGACCACTTTTCTGACATAAAAACTCTTTGCTAAGATTTTAAAAAAGGAATCGTTCGTTTTAAATCGGAGCAACTTGCAAACCGTGCGTTTTACATTATCATTACGCCTAGTGCGTAATGGTAATGTAATGCGTAATGAGATACATTACGATACTGAATTTGGCGGAATAAGAGATCCTTTACAAGCAAATGTGTTATAAAATATTTTACCTTTTTTTAGGAGTTGCCCATTGTTATATTTTGAGGTGGTCGAAGTCGAAGCGGTAATAGCTCAATGGCTAAGGCTTTCGCTTGACGATCGTGAGTTCGATCTACACCTATAGCATTTTTTATTGGAATTTGTAGCATCGAAAGAGTTTCAACTCCAAAAATCGTGTGTTGTAAACATAGACATTCAATACTTATTATAAACGGGACATCAAGAACAAAATATTCATCTGATACTTGTGTCGTAGTGGACAGAAGTCTATGGGTTTAATTTAGAACGTTCCGCTGCCGCTTCAATATTGCTATATTTTTCAAGATGGCGTCACTGAGACATGGGATCACAGTTTTTTTATGACATCTCTTCGCATGTCCTCTGCATAGTATCTTAAAGCTTGGTTGTAAAGGTTCAGACACGTGGTGCAGTGTGGCCGGTAAGCTCACCAGCCGCGTGCGCGCCGTGCTGGCGGCTGGCAGCACTGACGTCATCAGCACGGCGTGGCTGCGCGGCCTGCGCCCCGACGCCGGGCGCGCGCCGCCCGCGCCGCTGCACATGCTGGGCCTGGCGCCGCACACGCGCGCCGCGCTCGCGCGGGACTACGACGCGCACGGAGACAGCTACACGCAACCCATCGACGACGACACGTTGAGGATGTGCTTCGACAAAATGAACGTCGAGGTAACTGTACTTTGGAACTTTAAGCAGTACTTATCTATCACCAATTCTTATATCTCTTGAGCGTCTGATCCGCTCCTAAAATTGATGATTCTAGAAATTAATTTGAAGAGTCACTGGGTTGTGGAATTCGGATAGGAAGTCTTTCCTAAGTTAACACTGGTATTCAGCTGCATCCGGTTGGACTGGCAACCAATTCCAACACAGTTGGGAAAAGGCTAATGTTTATAATTATGTACCTAGCATTTTCTGATGCCTTTTTTTGTCTTTTCTCATGCTGTGAGACTGTACAGTGCTTTACGGCTCGTTCACGACCTTACCGCAGTGAGCGACGACTAAGCGCGGGGCGACAAGCGGTAAGATTAAAAAATATCAGAATGTACGAAGTTCCGCACGAATCAGTCGAGCAGGGAGACTCGGTCGTCTTTCACGACCGAGTCGGCCGTTACTTAGAACGACTACCTATCTGATCTCCACAACCCAGTGACTGGGTAGCACGATACCCCATTACTTCTTCCAGATACAAATATTTAAAAGATACATATTACCCACAACAGGTACTTACTTCCCTCACAAAACAAGAGATGTTGGATCTGGACAAGGAGATCTTTGGCGATCACAACCCGTTTTCATTCCTGCGTCCGTGCTCCATTCACATGCTGAATGAGGAGAGTATAGCTGGCACACTAGCTCGCATGTACGGAGCCACGGTACTCGACAGCTCTAGTACCTGCACCCACGTGGTTGTACCTAACACTACTGAAAGGACTGTACTTGATTACCTTAGAGAGTCTTCCAATGGTATGATAGTTAGTGAAGATTGGCTTGATGCCTGTTTCTCACAAAATAAATTAGTTCCGGAATCTAAATTTATTTTGTGACGCGAGCTAGTCTAAATTAAACTTACTGTATGTGGGAGCCTAGACAAAGTTTACTTATTCTCTTATGAGACAAAGTTATATAAATCCGAAATGAATGGAATTGGCCGAAGCTTTCGAAATTCTGAATTCAGATTTATCTAACTTCGTTATCATTAATGAATATATAAGGTAAGCTCAAAAAGAGTAGAGAAATCGCGAGCTAACTTAACATAGCAACTACATACTTTACATATAATATTGTTTACCTCAAGTATGCCTTCGAACTAAAGCGTGCTAAAATGTGTACAAAGATTTATAAATTAATCGTACCTACATAGAACATGATATCATCCTTTTTTTCGGTATTATTAATTTCGTTATGAATACTATACCGTATTTTTACTTAAAATATTATCTAGTACCTACAATATTCATAATATTATGAGGTAGTTATAGGTTTTTTTTTAAAACATATAATGTGCTTGCTTTTTCTATTAATGAAATATAAATTTACAATCAGGTTTTCTGTGTTCTGTTTATTATAAAATTATATTTAATATGTGATAAAATAATAATATCTAATAATATTTGTAAATAAATAACATTTATACATATACATGACATGGTTTTAACTGTCCTTGAGGGGTCACGTTACGTCACTTGGCAATAAGTAATTGCACGTATAACCGGGGTTTTTTTACTCCCATGTGACGTCATTTGACGTTCAAAGAGTTTGGGTCAAATCGTTTTCCAAATTAGTGATTATCAATAACGTAAACAATGCCTTTTATATTGTATTTTATAAAAAACACAACAGAATATAAACATCTAGGATTAGGTTGGGCAAGATTATGTAATATAACTCTTTCATACAGTCAAATACCTACCCTATTCTAATCTAAATAGATACTATGCGTTTCAAATGAGAATAGGAATGTCAATGACTATCAGTCAGTGGTACTTGAAAAGTACGGTCCAGAAGACTAATTCATTTTAGACGTTTTTTTCATTTTGAATAACTGCGACTCGGTAAAAAAAAAACGAAAAATAATTGATTACCTACGCGATTAAGGTTTCGTTGCAAGCCGTACTTTTTAAGCGACATTTGACAGGTAGAGGTCATTGTCGTTCCTATTCTTATTTGAAACGCATAGTATAAGATATACGTAGATATATGGGATAGGTAGTATGTTTGTGTGATGAGCACGATCATTTGTTCGGTGTCTGGGTGTAATTTATCTATAATATGTATTTATTTAGAAATATATAAGTGTGTTTATCAGTTGTTTAGTACCCATAACACAAGCTCTGCTTAGCTTGGGACTAGATGGCGTTGTGTGAAAGTTGTGGAATATTTATTTATTTATTTTATTTTATTTACCTAAGTTAGGCAGTCATACTATCCACTCAAAGTGAAAATAACTGTACCCATATCCAAACATCAAAAGTGCACGCGCCCTTACACATTTAAAGTTAATTACAATTACAATAAAACGATGCACTGGTTCGTTAACACTGTATATTGTACAATCAAAGGCAGTGGGCCGCATAATGAATCGAATGCACGCGTGGCGGTAGCTGGTACAGCGACACAGACTTGCGTTTGTTTTGACCGCGACCAAAGACCGCATTATACTCCGAAGTAACTCACGATAAGGGTTACCATATCTCAGCATTTTTGACTGTTCTCAGGATTGCGGCCGGATTTTCCAAATCTCATGATATCTCAGGATTTTTAGAATTTTCAACAAAATACACCTTACATCTAAAAAATCTCTTTAATAAAAAGTTGAACAAACTAAAAGAACCCTCCTTTGGTACCTAATATGTAATTGCACAATTAAAATCAATACTAATTTATCTAATCAGTCAGTTTACATTAAAACAATCTCTTTAATAAAAAGAGATCCTGCAGTGTATAAAAACGACAATATTACGACTTTTTTAAATTGTTAAGTACATTTGAGAGAAAATTCTTAATCTGTAGCAAATCTCAGGATATTTCAATGGAAATCAGACCTTATTCCGGACTTTTGATTTTGTCCATCTGGTTACCCTCCTACCCACGATTACGCCTAACAAAGATACTCTGTGCACCACTATTATTAACTTAATACTTCATTAGCATAACTACTTATATTAATATCTACTAGTAGCTTACTTGATATAAGTAGGTAGTTTTGTCACATTAAGTTAATAATCACAGTGTTTTAACGTATTGTATTTAGACATCGATCTATTTTGCACAAGTGCGTAAACAATCAGAAAAAAATCTGAGTAAGGCACACTTCTTTTCATACCCTTTCTTTTTTTTTCTTTTATCATAGAAATCTATATATCTATGTCTTTTATATAATAATGAGTATATGGAGGCTTGTAATTAGCAACTGTCATCAATTTTAAATTTTGTTACCATTTTAGTGTATTGGTCTGTAGGCTAAAGATTGATTGATTCCTTCCTAAGATCGTTAAAATTAAATAAGTATAATCGCTTAATTAGGTCACAGCAAATACATAGCTAAGCTGGCTTTCAAACACTAAAGCACATTCAAGAGATTGAAACTCCATGTAATAAGTAAGTATATAATTATAAATGTATGCAACATTAAATTTTAGTTTATGCAAAATCCTCAATAAGAACAACTTTTACTATGCGACGAATTCTGAAATCTCGAAAAATATCAGCTGGTTTATACATTTTGTCGAGTGAGGTAGCTACCTATATAACATATAGTATACTATTAAAAATAATAATGTTTTCTTTAGCACAACATAGGAACCATTTTTGTTAGTACCAAAATCTTAGATTAGGACATATACGCTAGGGTTAGTAACAAAATAAAATTATAAATGAGGGTATCATTTATAATTTTATTTAGTGAGTCTTGTACTTAGGAGGCACTTCAGGCGGACAATGATTCCGTATGATGAGATGTTTCAGCAAAGGAGCTCTCCGGGTCCTCAACCACTATTTTTAGGATGCACAGGATGATATTGAACAACTGATTTTTTTCGCAATTTACTTACCTACGGTTTGTCCAATAGTAAAAAATAAGTTAATACCTAGTTGTTGTGTAATGATAATAATTATGTACTTAGTAGGTATTTTTTTTTTATTGTTCACAGGTAATATTTAGTACTTACCTATTACCTTTATACCAACGCCGAAAAGTGGTTGTTGTAAATAATTGTATAGATAAATAGACATAATGAACTATGAAGAAAATCAATCAATATAAAGGAGAGTCGCAGTAGGTAGGTAACCGAAGCCGGAGCGTGGACACGGTCAATTGAAATATGAGAGATAATTGGCAATCGCCGCTCGAGATTGAATATCATTTTCACGTATAAATTGCTACCTGTTTCAGATCTTTTGTTTAGGTACTTATTTCGCATAATACTTATTGCCATTTTTAACCGACTTCAAAAAAAGGAGGAGGTTCTATGTTCGTGTGTATGTATTTTTTTTTTTTTTTTTTTTTATGTATGTTACCTGATTTCTCCGCCAATTGTGGACCGATTCTTGAAATTCTTTTTTTGTTTGAAAGAGTAGACTCCTGAGGTGGTCCCATTTTAATTTGGTGAAGATCTGGTGCTGATCTTCAGAGATATACAACGGAACTCTTCAAAAATAGACGGCAAATCTATCGTGATTGCTGGAATCGCTTGGATGTTTATTGTTTTTGCAACATCATGACGTATCATCAAGCCTGTATGCTCAGAGGGGTAGGCAGATGTGTTCAATATACCTAGATTTCGACAGTTAGGTATGTTAAGTTTCATTCATTAGGGTTAGGTGGATAAACCTATTTTAATGACATGTATTGTTAACAAATAACAATATAAAATGAATTCATGGCAAATGTTTGTATGGGAATAACTAAAAATGGAAAAATAAAAAACTTTTTTACAAAAAATATAACCGACTTCAAAAATAACACTAAACGGTGTAAAATAACTCTAAATTCGGAAGTCGGTGGCCCATCAAGAATAAGACAAAAGTACCAAAGCCACAGACTTCCTAATTTAGAGTTATTTTACACCGTTTAGTGTTATTTTTGAAGTCGGTTATATTTTTTGTAAAAAAGTTTTTATAGGCAGACTGGTCCTATATCTACCTATTGAAATATCGGTAAGAAATACCAACATTGTTAAAAAAAATATCTTAGGATAAACTGAAAACCAGCATTTAATTGTTCAAAACATAATAAATGTATTTTTCATTAAAAAAATTGATAGGGTCAGCAATAAATGAAACCAACACACTTTATTACTTTTTTACGCTTTTCTTTATCATAATGTGTCTTTGAAAACTTTAAAAATACACACTACAAACACTTAAATATGACCCAACAAGCGATTAATGTATCATTTTGCAACAAAAAAATAAAACTTTTACAATACAAAAACGTTTGGTGTCGTGCCGCCCGCCCACATTGTATTCTCGGCCAATGGAGAGGAGCGCTGGGCGGAGCGACGGCTGCCACTGAACTTTTAATACTTGAAGCCCACTTTACAGCCATCAATCTTTGAAACGATATTTCAGCGTCAACATGACTCGCTGTGGCGTCTCATTAATAATTTAGTGGCCCGTGAGATCGGTTCGTGTAACATAAAGTGGTTGATGTCGTAAGACAAGTAAACAAAATGCAAAGGGTGGAGGGTGTAGGCGAGAGTGAAGGTGCGGGTGGCAGTCGGAAGGCGCTGCGGACTCCAAAGTGTGCACGGTGCCGCAACCACGGGGTCATCTCGTGCCTCAAGGGTCACAAGAGACTGTGTCGCTGGCGAGACTGTCGGTGTCCTGGCTGTCTGCTGGTGCTCGAGCGACAACGTGTCATGGCCGCGCAGGTATTGTACCGACCTTTCTTGATGTTCTCTTGTTTAATAGCGATGGGTAGAAACTGACTATATAGTGATTCGAGACAGCAGTATGAGTTAAATTACGACATCATATCTGTAATCGCTAGTTAAGCAGGCATTTGATGTGAAACAATTTTGCATATTACGCAGCATGCATTAACAGGGATTTTTGAATCAGTAGCTACTTGCAAGCACTAAATATATGCACTGCATATATCACAAAATCACAGACCCTATTTTTGCGGGTAGTCCTAACAACTCTATTGACAGTCAAGAAGTTTTAAGATTAGGCTTTCGGTGACAGCTGAAATCAGTGTAAGATTTATCTGTGACGGCCCACTATATAAAGTGTCCATCACTTACACACTAACAATCCAGCCTGCTAAGCTGGAGGTACAGACGCCAGCACATCAAGTTACCCCAATGTATCAAATTTTCCCAATCGAATATGAACCTTATTCTGTTTGCCATAAAGTTGAAAAACGATCAAATAAATTGTACACATTGGGGTAACTTGATCTGCTGGCGTCTGTACTTGTTCCTTGTACCTTATTTCCTTGTTCATGGAAACCCTGGATACTTAATTATTCAGGGGTAGATTAATAATCTGCAGAAACCTACTTAATTAAGTACCTTAGTTTTTACAATGAGTATTTGTATATCGTTTAATTTAGAGAATTTAGCGACAATATTAGCATCTTAAATATTCCGTCCAGCGGTCATGAGTGCGCACACTGAAAGCGATGTACCGGTATTGTGTTGATAAAAAGTGTTATACCCATCTGACTGACCAAAGCATCTTTCGGTTTTTCTTTTTGGAAATTTCTCCTTTATAGCAGCCTGGAGTGTGGATATCTACGCTGCTGCCTAATTAGATAATATGGGCGTGTTGTATAATGGTTATAATTTTGTTCTAATCGATTGTCTGTATTCCAAAAGGTGGCACTGCGCAGGCAGCAGGGTGCCGGCGGCGCAGTGTCTCGCGACGGCGAAGCGGCGGCGCTGGCAGCGCGCAAGAGAGCTTACCGCGCACGCCTGAGATGTATGCAGATGTCTAGGACATTCCCCGTGCAGCCATCTATCTATGGTAAGTTATCATTTGACTTTTGACCTACCTGTTGGTCTAGTGGTTAGTGGCCCCGATTGCTATGGCAGAGGTCGTGGGTTCGATTCCTACCCCAGACAATTTTTTTGTGTGATGAGCACGATAGTTTGTTCCGTGTGTTGTGTCTGGGTGTAATTTATCTATAATATCTCCTATGTACTTGTCTAGTACTCATAGCACAAGCTCTTCTTATTCTTAGTTTGGGACTGGACGGCGTTGAGTGAAAGTTGTTTTCCATGCTCTTTGGGGCAAGCACGTCTCCCATTGTGACGAAAGACAGATATTTACTGTCATCCTTTTTGGTGATGTACCGTACCAAGGTAGGTACGGTACATCATACTTACCATCTAGAGAGACCTTAGACCTTAGGACTTAGCAAACATTTAGTACTCTTTCTGTAAATTCTAATTATTTTCATTTTGTGCTTCAAAATTGTAGAAGTTAAACCTAAGCGATGGAACACTAGCGTAGACCGGCTTAGTGAGCAAAAATATAGGTATGCTATTACCTATATATAATGTATATTAGGTGGGTACTCTGACCACCTGTCACATTATTAAAAAGATGCCTCTTAGTAAAGAAGTCACCACAATGTCAGTCACCAACACGCGGCCTTAATAAGGATTGGACATTATCCCATTTAGCAGTAAAATTATTAAAAACTTTTCATCAGAATAATACATACTTAGGCATTTATAAAAATATTGTGTGAATATTTTTATTTACATAAGTAGCACACATACTTATTTACAACTTACATATTCATAACTGTTTTAAATAACCCAGAACTCACTCTTGAGGAGCTCCACGTGCCGACGAACAATACCAAAGAAAGAACATTTGGGTTGGTCCCATAAAGAACTCAAAGTGCCAGACAAAATGTAAAATAAATAAATAAATAAAAGAACTTAAAAAGATTTAGAAAAGATAATCTAAAGAAAAAAAAAGAATCCACATAGTCGTTACATTCACAATAAAAAAAATATATAATATACTTTCAAAGTACAAAAAACTTTTTCAATATACATTTAATGTCAACAGTGTAAATAATAAAATTAAAACATTTGATACAAAATCTTGGTCAAATCATGTAAGATCCACGCAGATTAGTGTCTGAGATGGTCTTTTGAGGAAAGAACCACACAGAATGAGGGGACCAGATCAGTCAGTGCAAGCATTTGTCAGTAATCGTGAGCTCAACTCGGAACTTGAGGAGCTCCACGTGCTGACGAACAATACCAAAGAAAAAACATTTGTGTTCTGTGTGTGGTGTGTTTCATCACTTTAAACATAACATGACATCAGGTCTGTATTCTCAGACCGGTTAGGCAGAAGTGTACCTACATGTAGTACCTACCTATACCTACTTTTCACCAGATATCTTCGGCCCCGTGTTATAGGTAATGGGCGAGTCTCCCCAATATACTGAAACACACCTGCAGGCCTATTACGTATCTGTTAAAACTAAAACGATAACTGTTTAAACTGGCTATCATCAGTGTGTATCTAGGAATTCTAGGATAACGTCATGCACACTCGCAGAGATGTGACAAAGCGTACACTGTACGCCGTCTATGATATTCGCCCTAACTTGAAATTCACTTAAAGTGCAGTACCATATTTTTGTAAAGGGTAAAGTCCGGTGTGCAACTGGACCCCAGTCAGTCACTGGCAATAAAAAAAAATATCCAATAGACCTGCTGATGGAAAAACCCAATATCAATTTGCCCGAAACCAAGACCTCACGTTTAGCAGTAGACTAATGAGGCAGTCCAACAACAGGCAAACTTATTATATTTATTTAGTTTTCATAGTAAAAGTAGGGTTATGCATGTGTAGATATCGAAACGGTTATTTTAAAATGGTAATGTATACGGTGACAGCGAGCAGGGTGTCGTCCGAGTCCGCACCACTCGCAGCTTGTTATTGTAGTAACCGAGCCGACACTGTCGAGTGTTTCCTTTCTCATCCGTGAAATGCTAAATGCGAATTAGCTGGATAAATATTTATTTTGGAACAACTGGAGAGAGTTAAAATTGAATACATTGGTGAGCTGCGTTAATCATCAGATACCTAGGTATTGTTCTCAATAGAAAACTCAACTATGTTTTGTTTAGGATTTTAGAAATCAATCCGATCCGATTATCCGATTACCTATCTGTTAGAGGCGGAAGAATAAGTATCTACTGGATGTTTTATGCGGTTATTAACATAATAATATGTAAAGACAGTTGTTAACATACCTATCCTCCCTGATTCTAATGATTTTGATGATAATTTTAACTACCTACTTACCTTCCAAAAAACTATTTAACAGACTGCGTCATGTGACAGGTATAGGTACTTACAGAGCTAAATTGCAATTTTAGGTACGTTCGTAGGTACATACCTATACCTATGTGCCTCGCCGAACGTCAGTGGTAAAACAAAACAGTGCTCATCTCGCGACATAATATTTCGTAGGTGTTCGCTTTTACATGTCAGGGTCAAAGTGTTACCAGTGCCTTAGTTCTACCAATCTAATTTATTCAAAACTATCCGAAAGGTAACGTAGCTAAATAGTTCGAGATTTGTTACAAATAAGTTTGGACTAATTGCGTTACATGCGTCGTACCATGTTGCACAAAACATCTTCAAAGTACAAAAATAGAGCATCACAGTCGCAGTCGTAATAAAAAATTTGAACGACTCTTGAAAATGTCCCCGCTTCATTACAGAACAAAAGCTGTCATCTAACACTCGGCAACATTTCACTGTCTATTAACACAAAAACTACAATTTCTTTTAACTATTTTTATGGGCTCTAAAAAAGTGTGAAGATTGTTTTACAAGAGAAGGCGGAGGCGGCTCTTTGTCGGAGTGTCGGGTTACAGCAATACTGTTGACTGTAAACATGTCTTTCCGTTCTACTGAATGATAGCTCCGCTGGTGCCAAAACGATCCTCACACATATGACATCTAGATAATATTCGTTTTAATGTGTATCTTTATGAGCTGTTTGATAAAAGTAACAGGTTGATGTGCCCGAATTTATTATCAGCTTCATTTAGCAGTACACTATCTACAGACAATATACTTTTTACCGTAAACTTGCTCGTAGGGCTAGCAATCACAAATGTGACTTCTGGAGGACGAACTTATAACGAATATCGACTTGACTATCTGAGTTATTTCAGTCATTTGGTAGTTTTACCTGGAAAGTTCTTAAACTAAATATTAGTAGTTCGTCCTTTTTATCACGCAGTAAGGTAAGCTCTGCGTAGATTCACTTGACGTTGTAAGATATTTTTGGTTAGTTATGTGTAAGTACCTATAGAAATTACTGACAAGCATCTGCTCAGACATTAATTAAGTAATGAATGTTCAGATATTAATAGTAACTTGTAGTGTATGGAACTTATTGACATTTTAAATGGTTCAGAGTAATTTGGTCAGCTTTCAATATATCTGACGGCGACTGTACCACACAAACATTTGTCTCTGGTGGGAATCGAACCCACGACCTCCGGCATAGCAGTCAGGGCCACTAACCACTAAATCAACAGAGTAGTCAAAGTATGTATGAATTATTTACGAACCGAGTAAAATTATAACGTCCTAATAGGTAGGTACCTACTACTACTTCTAATACTACTATACATAGGTACCTAACTTCTCTAGTATTGTACGAGTATGTAACATAGATGTAATACACGCAGCGCAGTAGTAGGTAGGTACTTAGTTCAGTTTAAAATGATATATTTTGTATCTTTCAAAATCAATGCGCTTCGGTGAGGTATTTACGTTCGGTAGTTAGGTTAGCTATAGGATAGGCTCATCTCTGAAGTAGTGACTTGGCGCTTCCGGCTGTGGTCGAGGCGATGGTCGGCAGCGATGAGTCCTGGGACGCGATGGTGTCCTTCTGCGAAACGGTCGTCTCGCAGGAGGGAGAGAGAGATTACTTCTACTGATCCGGCCCGCAGCAGACGCACCGGGCGGGCGTCTGCTGCGGGACGACGTCGCGAGGGGAGTCTAACACCTCAATCCCCTCGCGGACTTGGCGAGGTGCAGGGCTAGCACCAGTTGGGGGTCGCGGAAGTATCTTATGTTCCTGTGACCCCTGGCGCAGGTGTGAAACCGGGGAGGTTTTAGTCAGTAAGAGTCTGACAGACCCCTCCCTAGGGCGGAGGTTATTCATGAGGATTTTCCACCCACCACACCTAAAAAATAGGTTATAATTTTATTATAATTATGCTGTCATTCTAATTCAAAGTATAATCTAACACTAGCAGACGTCACGCGGTTTCGCCCGCGTAGTTCCTGTTCCCGTGGTATAGTGTAGCTTTCCACCAGTGCAATATTTTTTAAAATTGAATCATTAGTTCCAAAGATTATCCCCTACATACAAACTTACAACCTTACAAACAAATTTTACCTATTTATAATATAGTACCTATAGATAAAAGATTTAGAGAGCACATTAGAGACTTGCTAAATAAAAAGTAGGTAGGTATATAAGTAGTAGCTAAGTAGGTAGATCTATTCGTTGTCATCTTAATAAAAGAATGTGTTTGTTAACAGACTCCTCTGAATTAGATTTTGTATGTAGTAGGTCTGAAAATAGGTCGTAAATAACCTTTTTTTCAAAGGCGGAACCATCGATCACTTAATATTACCTAGTGATCGATGGGCGGAACGAAGCAAGCGAGAATCATGCCCGCAATTAACTCTAATTGAGGTTGGTACCATGTACTAACATGTTTTATGGGGGTTGCCCCATATGCTCAATTTACTGCTTTCTTCAAACCTGTCTGAGGTGGAACGCTTAAAATTTTGGAGCTCGCTTCGCTCAATTTATGAAAGCTGTAACGTTAAGTTTAAAGAATGCCTGCAAAACCATGATTAGCAATGTTACAAAAATAAGACATGGCGATATTAGTTTATCTGCAGGTGTTTTAATGTGTTTGATTATAAAAACTTTATAGGACCTTCGTAGGGCCGAGTCACACCGGAATGGTAGCGAAGCAGCCAGCAGTTTCAGTGTCATATAATTTTAAACTTTATCTTGATCACTAAAAAACGGAGTTTCGTTTGAGAAAACTGAAGACGTCGTGCGGCCGCCCGCGGCGCCGCGAGCTTTCCGACGACCAAAAAATTCTCAATTTAAACGATACTACGTTTGATAGTAATCAAGATAAAGCTTCAGCCATTTCGGTGAGACTCGGCCTTTTAAGTTGTGTAAAAATTATATGTTAATGTAGCAAATAGGTAGTACCTAAGTAAATATTAACACTAACAACGAGGTCAATACAACTCTAAAACTATGAGAACCAGCCATCAAAACTAGCCAGCCAACCAGACGTCAAAATGGTTGGCCACTATATTTCTTTACGCAAAGGTAGCAAATATTTCACTATAATAAAAATAATAGATAATCAGTAATAATCTCGCCGCCATTAAATATTGGTCGGATCTATGGACGAAGGATCTAATACCTACTACTAACGTGTCCGTTACGCCAGCCAGAAGTTGTCGAAATTTACCATTTGAATCTGATAGATAATTAGTTGTGCGGCTTCTGTAATTGTTGCGCACATTTTTAAATTTGTTGCGCTTATAGTTTATTAATTATTTCACAAAAACATTTCCTGCTGCGGTAACGTTACCCCAGCCAGACCTTTTTCTTTCTAATGGGAATTTTTAAATAATTACTAGCTATAAAATTAGTTGTCTAGATGAAATAAATGTTGTGCCTTATTTTGTATTTGTTCTTTCATCGGTTGCGAAGTTATTCGAGATTTTGCTGGGGTAACGTTTTTGGTTTTGCTAGATCTTTGAAATGGTTAAGCGGATTCTTATCATATTTTGTACATGGCTTCTTAGGAATTAGTTTAAATTTGTTGTGCAATAAAAAAACCAAAATAATACATAGCTTAAAGGTTATTTCATTAAATAGAAAAACACTTCAATTGGTCCCAGCACTCTCAATAAGAGCTCTAAAGACTTACTTTAAACGTTATTTTAAAGCTTGTAACTGCCTTCAAATGTATGTAAAGTTTCATTAGTATCCTGTAAGTATTTACCAAGATAAGATGATATTGAGTTCTTCACGAGCACGGTCTTGATGCACGCGGTGTTATTTGGCCACTGGATTGGATATATGAACTGAATGTTATGTCAATAATTAGTTGTTTAGTTCAGTTGTATATCAGTAAAATTTCAGCTCAGTACATTGGATAATTAATGAGATAATACGATTAAAGTCATTAGGAAGTGAATGACCGTGGTAATCCGACCAAGTTTAGGTGGTTACGAAAAAGCGAAAACGCAGAACATTATACTATCTTTTGAAATGTTTAGTATAATACACCTTACAATTTCGGTACAGACGCGTACACTGTTAAATACATTAATAATATA
Source organism: Euplexia lucipara (assembly GCA_921972225.1). Lineage (NCBI taxonomy): Eukaryota > Metazoa > Arthropoda > Insecta > Lepidoptera > Noctuidae > Euplexia > Euplexia lucipara. The sequence goes on along the minus strand of OV179143.1, from coordinate 7,590,969 downwards.
ATAATATATCTTGTACTATAAAAACATTATTATCATCTTCCAGTTGCACAAACTTATCAAAAATCACTGATATAACATGTCGTTCGGTAGGACGCGGAAGGGGTGGGGTGAAGGGGCGCATTGTTTGCATATCGCACTAAACATGCTCCATAATCACAAAATTCATCTTGTAGAGTGCGCGTGCGTTTCGGCAGTTCCGTTTCCTGTTTTTGCAAATATTTACAGAGTGCGTGAGAGCTAATATATAATAATAATATTTTTATTGCAATAAAGATATTTGTAGTACCTACGTACATATTGGAGTTAGTGAGTTAAATTATCGTAGGACTTAAACTAACAAATAATAAGTTGGGGTGAGCCACTGTTCTCCTAGCTAGGTAGCAGAGCAACCTGTGTTAAGGAGTGACAGTTTGCCTCCCTAAAAATGATCTTAAATAGTAATTAACAATAGTGTTACGGGTTCTCTCCAGAGTCAAGTACTTAGTTTACTTAAATACACTATTATTATACAACGTCTAAAAATGTTTACTAGATTAAGTCTGCATTTACACTGAAGTTGATTACAAAGTCTGGGTGAAAAAGTAAGTTTAAAGTAACAGTAGGTACAAATGGGATAGTTTTATGAGAGTCATGCATGATTGAGTATGCGTGAATATATGATGTTTGTGTACTGTTTGTGGACGAGTGGTTGCTGTTTGTGAGTGCGGGTATGTATGTGATGTGTGTTTATGAAATTATTATTGGACTATTTAAAATTTGTTGTGGCTAAAACGAGAAGGTATGTGGTAGATATTAAGAGATCCTAAAGATATAAAATATTAAGTGTGGCGAATTACTGCTAATGTGAAATGCTTCTATTGATGATCATAGTTATGGTGGAGGCTGCTTGATGAATTCACGAACAAGGTAAGCTAATTGTATAATGTAACTACAGAAATAGTAGCAAAATTATTATTAATATGTACCTATTATTTAACTTATACTTAAAAACAATCACAGATTAAAATTACACATAGGTACTTTAAAAGTTCAATTGAAATGATTATACACACATCAAAAGTGTCTAGGGATCAACATATATTTTTGCAATAACTTTTCTCCTGATTGATATTAATTAAAATTTTCTTTAAGGATTCATCAAATAAAGTGTTTTCGTTTGTCACAGTAACGATAAACCAAGTCCAACCTTTGCATTAATGAAGAAATTTGCCATTTTCCTAATAAAGGGATTTTTGACATTTGAACCACTAACATTAAAGTTCGAAAAAAAGACTGAAATAACAGTTTTCTTTAAAATTTTATTGGGTAACTTAAACAATTAATAATCCGTGTTTCTACCGCGAACACTAACAACACAATTTGGCATACTCAAAATGAGTTCATCCAAATCACGCTGTGGAATGGCCGCCCATGTTCGTTGCAACAACAAAAAAAGGTCTTCTTGCGACTGGATACCCTCCATATTCGGCAGAGCTCTTCTCTGTAGCATATCCCATGCATGCTCAATCGGGTTCAAGTCTGGCGACTGAGCAGGCCAGGGCAGGACATTGATGTTAGCTGCGGCGAGAGTCTGTCTTACAACTCTTGCGGTGTGCGGTCGTGCATTATCATGCATTAACTGAAATAAGGGACCGATTTGCACTTGTAGAGGAACGATGACGTCTGATACAATCGTCTCAGCATAAATTTGAGCGTTGAGGTTGCCTCTGATCCAAATCAACTCAGTTCTTCCGCCGATCCAAATACCCGCCCATACCATGATGGTTCCACCACTATAAGGATGGACTTCCTGGCAGGATTTTAATCACTGTTGGCGTCCAGGGGTTCTCCAGTGTCGTATACGTCTTGTATCCGGTCTCATACCAAAACGAGACTCATCAGAAAAGCACACGAAACGCCATTGTTCTTCTGCCCAATTTCTGTGTTCAAGAGCCCATTGATATCGAATCCTACGATTGTGCATTGCTATAGGTGGTACCCGTAGCGGTCTTCGGGAATGAAGGTTCACTTCATGCAAGCGGTTTCTGACTGTTTGGTCGCTAATTAAGTTCCCTGAAGAGTGATGAAGCCTCACGGCTAACATCATGGCGGTTATTGTTGGAGCTCTTCGAGTTAAGATTTGAATGTATCGGTCTTGTCTCCGTGTGGTGCAGCGATACCGTCCTCCATGGCGCTCAGCCACGGTACCAGTGCTTCGGTAACGTGTCCAAAGTCGACTGATAACACTCTGACTTGTATTCAGAGCTAAAGCCACAGTATGTTGCCGGGAACCAGCTTCTATCATTCCCACGGCTCTGAGCATTTCTTTCCTGCTTAAATGACGTCGCCGCTCCATAATAACGTTGGTTTTAATCAGTAGTAGGGAAACAGTAGCACTAATAATGTCTTCAATGCGTTGTATGTTTTAATAGGGAAAATATTGACAGCTGATTTTCATCTTTTACTCGAATTTGATTCACAGTTCCTGATTCAAATTATGAAATGCACCAAAAAGGATCCATATAAATTTATAAAATCATAAATTTATTACAAAGCCACATCTCAATCTCAAGAAATCCGCATAAAAATGCTTGATCCCTAGACACTTTTGATGTGTGTATTACCTGTCAATAAAAATTATTTAATGATCACGTAGTTTTTTTTAAAACTTGTGTACATGTCTGTACTAAATTTGTAACACTATCCTACATATTTCAGAAGGTACCATAATGTTTTGCGTTTTCGCATTTTCGTAACCACCTAAACTTGGTCGGGTTACCGCGGTCATTCACTTCCTAATGACTTTAATCGTATTATCTCATTAATTATCCAATGTACTGAGCTGAAATTTTACTGATATACAACTGAACTAAACAACTAATTATTGACATAACATTCAGTTCATATATCCAATCCAGTGGCCAAATAACACCGCGTGAATCAAGACCGTGCTCGTGAAGAACTCAATATCATCATAACTTGGTAAATACTTACAGGATACTAATGAAACTTTACATACATTTGAAGGCAGTTACAAGCTTTAAAATAACGTTTAAAGTAAGTCTTTAGAGCTCTTATTGAGAGTGCTGAGACCAATTGAAGTGTTTTTCTATTTAATGAAATAACCTTTAAGCTATGTATTATTTTGGTTTTTTTATTGCACAACAAATTTAAACTAATTCCTAAGAAGCCATGAACAAAATATGATAAGAATCCGCTTTACCATTTCAAAGATCTAGCAAAACCAAAAACGTTACCCCAGCAAAATCTCGAATAACTTCGCAACCGATGAAAGAACAAATACAAAATAAGGCACAACATTTACTTCATCTAGACAACTAATTTTATAGCTAGTAATTATTTAAAAATTCCCATTAGAAAGAAAAAGGTCTGGCTGGGGTAACGTTACCGCAGCAGGAAATGTTTTTGTGAAATAATTAAAAAACTATAAGCGCAACAAATTTAAAAATGTGCGCAACAATTACAGAAGCCGCACAACTAATTATCTATCAGATTCAAATGGTAAATTTCGACAACTTCTGGCTGGGGTAACGGACACACTACTAACTGGCGAAATGTGGGTCTGGATAGGTACTGAACAGTATAATTGTAACAGTATACTGTACAGGATAATTATAAATTACTAGCTGCCCCTGCAAACATCGTTCCGCCTTTTTATTCATCATAAAAAATTGTTAATCTCCTATTATGACTTACTGACACAAAAAAAAACATAGGAATCGGTGAAGCTGTTTTGGAGGTGTACCTATGCCTATATAAACAACATTCTGACACGAGAATTTTGTATACATATAAGATAACATCAACTCAACATCCAATCGAAGTAGTTTTTTTTATGGATGCCAGAAATGGCCTAGGCGTATAAGCACCATACATAACGTATTCTATAATTTGCGGACAGGTAACGATCGGGTATTTTCAAGTGATCCCGCCTGGAACGAGCGCGTGCGCCGACGCCGAGCCTTCGCGGACGTAGAGCTGGAGCGCGGGCCTGCGCCCCTGCCCGCGCCGCCGCCCGCGCCTCCCGCTGCTCTGCTCTGCAGAAACCTACTCGCCGCATTATTGACTACTTACGCACCCATACCGCCACACTCCCAGCCACAACGACAAAAACTGTCTTTCTCCATCGAGTCCATTATAGGAGTTCAGTAAATCCCTCAGTACTTACAGCAAATAATAATAAGCTCGTTTGTTCTAATATTATTCCATACCATTTTTATTTTTTTGCATTGTTGAATCCTTAACTGTGCGGTTAGCCGAGCGCGCGAGCGTTGAAAATCCAACAGCACGATTTATTCAGCCATTCATTTAGATGTTGTCTAGTTTTAGTGAAAACTGGGTAAATCAATACGTGTCGACGACTGTTCGCGCTATCGTTAATATCCGAATGCAAATAAGGCGATATTTGGTTGTTTTAAATAAAATTAAAACATCGTCTTCGAACAATGAGTGCTTTATTAACGAAATGTATGGTAAAAGAATGTCTATTGTGAGGTCATCATATTACAACCAGAACTTAAGATTTAAACAATATTGATTAGTTTCTGGATTTATGTATTAACTTTTACAATTACTGAATTTGTATATTTTTTTATAAAGATCACTTATATAAAATGAGTACAGAATTGATATTTCAAAAGTGAGCTATACAAATATATTTTTCCAAAATTATAATATCATATTGTTAATTTTGAACAAGATGCCTAGGGTTAGGCCTTAAAATGGAGGTAGGTAGACTCTATTACAAGATGCAATCATCTGTACTCACTTTATGTAAACAAACAACATAATCATTACATATGGGTGTTTAATTTTGTACCGGTTGACTTATAGCTGAAATTATGTATTACAATACAAACATTACAGTTGCAACGATTTCTTGTTATTTAATATGTAATTAACTTACACATTTGCCTACAGGTGACAAGAATTTACATTTAAGTAGTTAAAAATATATTCATTTTCATACACGATACAGTTTGCACGGATAGATTACCTATCGCCATTTGCAAGAGGACTAACTAATGGTAGTGATCTGTAAATAAAACTAGTGAAATAATATATGTAATAAAATATTAGTACATACATAATATAGATTTATATAATGTGTTTTATAAATAACCAAATATATACTAAAATCGAAAGTGGTAAAAATAAGAATGAGTTTAATTTTTGCGAAATAATAAATAGATGAAATGTAAAAATATCACATTGTCTACATTGTTGGTAAATAAATAAAAAAAAAAAGATTTTAGACAAGTGTAATGGGAATGACGAAGCAGAAACTTAATTAACCAAATTGACGTGAGTATTAGTAACTCTGATAGTTAAACGAAATTCCAATATTTTATTCATTTTTAACCATATAACGGAACTCAGCTGATTATTCATTATTCTATTTCCGACTGCCCTCTTGGTCTAGTAGTTAGTGACCCTGACTACTATGCCGGAGGTCGTGAGTTCGATTCCTACCCGGGACAAATGTTTGTGTGATGAGCATAATCATTTGTTCTGTGTCTGGGTGTAATTTATCTATAATATGTATGTATTTAGAAGTATATAAGTATGTTTATCAGCTGTTTAGTACCCATAACACAAGCTCTTAGTTTGGGACTAGATGGCGTTGTATGAAAAGTTGTAGAATATTTATTTATTTCAGTAAAAGTAGGTTTCCAATGCCTTCTTGAATGGACAAAAACACTTTACAAAATTGACCCTGAATTTTCTTAGAAAATTTATGGAGAACGCTGCAAAGCCTCGTTTCCAATAGCAATTTATTGAACGGCAGTAACTTTGCCTTCTTCAGAATTAGTATTTTTATGAAAAATTCATGGGTTTCATTTTATTTTATTGTAAGTACCTATACTAATAAAGTCAACTTCATTTTACGGTATAGAACTGTAATCAAAACCAAAGTTGAAATCGAATTAAATATATTTTTTTGTGAATATTTTTTTTTGCAGTTTGTAGAACAATACGGACTCAAAACACTTATGTCATTATATTTAGGTGTCGCAGTGATACTAAAATGTAAGTTCTGTTTGTCTGCCCCATCCGATATAGTCCGTATAGGTGCGGTTTCACCTCACTCAAGTTCCGAAACAAGAATATTCAATATCTCTAAAAATCGCATTGCTTACCTGTAAATACTACCATATAAAAATATTTTACTATAGTCAGCTCAATACCTACTGCTTTCTTCTTAATAAATATGACAGTGAAAATCTACTGCGATTTCTGCGGTCAACTAATGTGGACAATGTGATTTAATTGGTAATTTTAATGTTATGCATATATAAATAAATATTATGTTTAAACAAGTACAAAATATGTACTCGTTTTGACAAGCACAACACAATAAGATAATTTAACGCGACACAAACAACCTACATTTATATCGACAATGCATCACAATGAATGTTCGTCCAAACACAATACAACTATAATATTTTTCATAAAATACTAACTATGCCTCAAGGAAGGGAGTGCCTTACGAATGCCGCCTCACTCACACATACACGCATGCGATCACTTATCCAACTATTATCACGGTTTTTTTAGGAAAAACAAACATCTACATTAAAAAAAATCATGACCATAAAATCTACTAACCTTAAAAATAAATTACGAGTTAACCCGTAACATCGATTTAAAATGGATTCTACTTAAAAAATAAACAATGTGTCTCAAATTTATCCGAAAGGTAGCTACAGTAATTTAATGTTCCTACGGGTACCGATACGTGAAACAGCTACCGTATCGACGCGACGCTCGGCGCGTCCACTGCGAGTCGCCGGGCTTCGCTGGCACATGACACGGGATGGGACTAGACAGGATTCGGGATAGGAACTCACTGGGTCTCAGGGATCGGGGACTTCGTCTACTCGATTAATCACAATGTATATATGTATCTAGACAGTACAAATTTAGCGAGACGCAAAAATAATATATATATAGTAACACTCGAGAGTGAAATTTAAGTTGTGACTGAGCCAAAAAACAGAATTTAGATTACGGAATGTTTCAAATTTCTTTATATCCCCGAAATATCGACGCTGTACCCTATGCTACGATTGCAATTTGTATAATATACTAAATGTTCATTTGAACTACATAATTTCAGATCCCCGTATCTGAAAAAAAACTAAATGATATAACAAGTGTTTAAAGTCAGACTTTTAGCTTTTATAAAACAAAAAAATAACAATTTTACTTGAATATAATAATAATAATATACACCGCAATATGTATTTACATATACATAATATTACTTTAATTAAATATACACGTAAATAGTACTTTATATCAATCATACAAGTTGACCAGACGCATGGACAGTCGCGTTCACGACGCACACGAGTACAAAATGTGTAAATATAGCTTTGTAAGATGTTGCACGAACCGCGCCTCGCGTCGCCGCGCAAGCGTCCGCGCGCGGCCAACTCACGCATACAATTCCATTAAACAATATACAACGTAAAAATACTATTTGGTATATTATATAGCAGAAATCTAGCCGTCATAAAATCTATCAAAGCAGTATATTATATCTACACTGACACAGACATATAATCATCATACACATATATTAGTCAAAAAAAAACCAGTCACAAATCACAGTTGACATAAATTCTCGATTTTACTAAGTCTTCGTAATAATTTATATAAAATAATAGTTAACACATCAATTTTAAATATCTACTAAAATATATTTGCAAAGCTCTAGTGGGTGTAGATAAATGCTTTTGGATAAAATCAATTACCAAATGACTTGAAATCCTCTAAAACAAACCGCAACGAAGCTGTTTTGGTGTTAGTGAATTACAAAATTAACACGTGCTGTATCTGTGTTGAGCAGTGAATGGCATCAGTCAACCTAAGCTAATCTATTACGAGCAATAAGGCGTACGATGTGACTGGCGAAGTGGCGATCGAGTGCCCGCGTTCAAACTATCTTCGTATGCTGCGAGCCGGTGCAAGCAGCTCGCGACATGATATTGTTACCAGTATCAGTTTCGACGTTATAATATATCTTAGTGATATCAATTCGACGCGATACAGTAGTTTACTTTACTAACGTTTCTTTAGGTAATTCCTATGATGAGACTCTGACGATTCGATGTGTCGTTAAAATCTTATTATTAAAGATTGAAACTAAATAACACAAATTTGTATTGACAAAAACAAGAATCAATCATAATTTTTTTGAATAATTAGGTACACATCAATTGAAAATGACTTATCAAACAGAACAAAAACTTGTCTCATCTTTTAAGTTATAAACTAGAAACTATCTCTAAATTTCATGCAATTATAGTAGATATTCCACATCTAACTCGGTAATAGTCACCGCGTTACAAAATGTATTGAGTAAAACTACAACTAGAAAGGGCCAATGAATGTACACTCGTTACGGTAATATAAATGCGCACGTAAGCATGCAACGTGCAACACGGATGTAACAAGGTACGAGTAGAAGCCTAGCACGCACGTATACGTGTGTACCGGCCCGCCCTGTGCGTTGTGCGTCTGGTGAAGTCTGGGCGTGTAAGCCGAGCGGAGCGGTTCATAACCTGCGCGGCCCCAGCCAAGCTACACTATACACTCGGTGCACAATACACTCATTACGATTAAGTGATTACGCCGCTTCTAATGTACGTCTCGTCGAACGAAAAAAAGATATCATTTTCAGGTACAAACAGAAGAATGAAGTGTAACAATTTACAATCTAGGTTATATTCTCTGTCGATAGGTACAAATGTGTAAATATCCTCGCTAGTGTAGTGAGGTCAGTGTGTTGGCACATAACGCGACACATCAAGCTGCGGCCCCGAGCTCCCGGTGCGGCGCGAGCGACAGCCACATGTCTCCCCGCCCCGTGCTGACCTTGGTTCCCCTGCGGACACAACAGACACAACACTCGTTAGTCCGGCGCACGGCACGCACTGCATACCGTCCAGCGGCCAACGTACCATAACGCGGTGTACACGTCTATATCCCGCACAAGGCGGTCAGGCGCACGCTGAGCTGCACGGGGAACTGGTCGGTGAAGTGGCGCCAGTTCTCCTCGCCGACCTGGTTCTTGAACCCGTGCAGGATCTTGGTGAACATCTCCTTCAGATCGTCTTTTGGGTGTGACCACGACGCCACTGCGTCGCAGAAAAACATAAAGTCCTGCACCACGCCTGCCGGGTTCACCTGGATCATCTGACAGATGCCACGGAATGCGGAGTCTTTCTCGTCGTTGTCGCGAATATTCCTCAGCGATGTACACCTGATACCAAACGACACGTTATTAGAGAGTGTTCAATCGATTAGAACACTATGATCATTATTTAGATGATTTTTCATATAATTTCTCTAACATTTAATCAAAACGGTGCACTACTAAAATTGTGTCAGTAGGTATTCACTTTATTAAGCAAAAAGCAGCTTTATTTTTTATGTTGAAATATCATCTAAAATTACTGCTCTAAAATATGTAATTTGATGAAAAATTAATCAAGCGTAAATAAACTGTATACTGTTCAAGGGAAAATTGTGGACAACAAAGGAAAGGTTATTAATGTGAATAGCAAATATTGAAACTGGCACACAAAAATAGTTGTATGGATATTGGAACTCAGATAATTCCAAACTGTAAGCAAATTACATTAAATAAAATATATAATATTAAATAAAATCATTCAGTCATATTAATAAATAAAATTATTCAATACTATGAACATATTATTGTGTTTGTTTGAGAAATTAGTGGAAACAATTTGTCTTGCAGTTTGGTGTAAATAATAGTTTATATTGTTTAGAAAGCGGATGGTGTTCAACACATATATAAGTACAGCACTGAAAATAAAATGATCAAATAGGTAGTTTCCACCCAACAAATCAGTTTCCCTCAAAGTGTCGCCGTACTATCAATACATAGAATTAATTTTCTCATGCTTGGTTCAACTTAAATCAACAACATATCATATAAAACAATAATATTAACAAGCCATGGACAAACACCATCCACAATCGAAATAATACCGGTTAATAACTTATTCAATATTAAACGTAATAGTAATAATATAAAGTAATAATAAAAAAAATGACTACAGACCACTGGCGTACAAATTGATGTAAAACGGGTGCGACGTCGTGGGGGCACACATAACCTAGCCGACCGATAGTAATCGCTACACGCCACGACATACCGAGAACAAAACCAAGAAAACAAATCAACAAACCATTCAAAACATATTAAATTACATAATTCAACAGCAACAAATTAGTGTTACAAATGGAAAAAACGTGAAACAATCGTATCTGCTAGGTAATCCATCAAATAATATAGGTCTGGTATGTTTGACAAAAGATGGCCTAGAACTGTACCGCATTGAACATTGAGTAGTGCTACGATGTAGATGACCAAGTACACATGAACTCATGCAAGCTGATGATACAATACTGCGGGATCTACGCCATCTTTTACGTCGGCCACACACTTCAGACTTCGGCTCTACTTTGATTTTTAACTGTATTTACATTATACCCCAGAAACAAAAAATATTGATGTAAGGTAAATAAGCTATGGCGTTGAGAGTTCTACTGTTTGTGTTTATATAACGTGGAATATGCAATAGAATACATGTTTCATAAATATTATGTTTTGTAGTAGAAGTGGGAAATGATAAAACTAAATGTTGTTTAGTACTGAGTTAGTACACATCAAATAAGTACTCTGGATACATATTATATGAGTTCTGCCAGGTACAGATATGCAGGGACTACTACAGCGAACATAAATGGGGTATACAGGTAAACATGAACATCACAACAACTCAATATAAAACATTGAATAGTAACATATACATAATAAGTATACATAACATGACTGCCACCAAGAAAAGTCACTTATTGGATATAGTTCTAGCAAATTATAAAACATTACTGATTAGTTATTCTCACTTTTTTTAATAAAATAAGTGTTCATTATAAAAGTTAATCAACACAATCACTTACCTGTATTTTCAAGAAGAGTCTTAGGGGTGTTAGGCCTGTTGATAATTTCAACTAAATGATTCAACACTAGAGGGATATACTTTGATGTTTCGGGTCCTGAAATAATTATTTATTGAAACATGGTTGCGAATAAATTCTTTAATAGCATCGGGAATTAATTCTCTTCATGACTTACCTAATTTGATGCTAATTTCGCCGATTGCCCAAGTGGCATTATTGCAAACAGAAATGAGTTCGGGATTTAGGTTCATGCCAAGTATCGGCAGAAACTCGGGTATGTATGGCAGTACGTGTTGGAAACACGCCTTAGTGAGGTCGCCCAGCAACGCAAACGACGACTGACGCACCTGACGGTTATAAACATAGCTTAAAATTATTATTCTATATTAAAACCAAAGAATCCCATCGCCCAATACGTGTTAGTTACTGTTACATGGTTGTTACAAGATATACAATGAGTATTAATGGTTTTGTGGGTGAAATAGATGCAATTTCCTTCAACCTTAGACCAAGATGAGAGAATGCGAGAACAAGTTGCGCGATCCAAAGAAGAGTACCTGATGACACAAGCAACAAAATATAAAAAAGCAGGTTAAAATAATAAATATGTGTCTAGATGGGCCTAGGGTCTGATTTGCCATGAATCTTTTTAGTATAATTCCCATTAGCTTGTAGCATATAGGTTTTACTGTTTAGTTTTTTAGGTTAATATTCAAGTTTCAATTTGTACATGGTGAATAGCACCCACTACGCCCATACCATACAATACTTCTACATGTTTTCTAGTGGAGTTTGGATGAGGCAAACCATTGAATACTAGTTATATTCAGTGGTTTGACTTGCTAAAACGCACTTTATCATTCATATTAATCCCACAACCCAAAAATGATGCATTTAATACACCACTATTTAAGCAAACAAACAAAAAATAAACATTTTGGACAACGCAACCAGTAAATATAATTCAACAATATTAAAAAGCTAAAATAGTAAATTAAATTAATTAAATACATTAAAACTCCATAATACCTTGACATTAAAATAAAAATGCCCTATGCGCCCTTGTCCCTGTGAGTAGATAAGCATGAGTCACATACAAGATATACCTCAGGCATCGGATCCTGCATGCACTGGTAGAGCAGCTGCATTAGGTTGGAGTTGAACACAAGGTGGTCTATATGTCCATCCAGCCCCTCTGCAAGCCCGCTCAGCAGGTCCAGAGCCACGATCATAAAGTCTTTGTCGGGCGCTTCAAATTGCTCTGGACTTTGACTGTTTGCCTGGAAACATTGCAGTGTTGGTATGATACCGACATACCGAATCCTACAAAACCAAACAATTCCTTCACCATATTAGCCAGTCATCAATTTAGTTTGATAACCGCAGTTTTTATGTTGCGACCTTTTCTCGACATAGCTTTATTATAATCAGTAGTTATCAATACTTACGGAAAACAAAACTTTATAATGATGGCGTTAGGCAGAGGTGTTATATAGTTAAATGGATGGTAATTACGCAAAATTTTCCCATAAACATACGGGCAAAATATTCATGAAAATCCACATCCAAGTTTAGAACTGTGATTGATTAGTTTATTCATGATAATTATATACACATAGGTGACAACTGTGTTTTTACATTATAATTGCTGATAAAAATAATACAATGTCAGTGGTCCACATTTTTAAACAATGTAAGTGATTGCTTCCCCTGTTCTATGTCACCTTTCAGGTTTATTTTGACCTATGAAGCGCAAACGTGACTCGCGCACGTTTGACTTTTGAACCCTGTCGCGTGAGTTTCGTTTTATTTTCCTGTTACCCAAGTTCTCTTTCAAAATCTCTGTTTGTTTACCAATTTAATTTCGGAACAATGGTCTGCGTGTATAACAAACACAACAAACTTTGTCAGTTCTTGCTGTAAGAATAACTATGATTTCTGTTGAAATATATGGTTACTTCTTAATGTTTCAATCTTACCTGGTTACGCAAAATATACCACATTTAAAACTTCAGTTTATTGCTATAACACTTCTTTGAATACTTACAATATTTTGATTTAATGTCTGTTCTATTAATGATACACATCTTCTAAACACTGGTTCACAGTACGGCAAGAATCCTGATTGTAGAGCAGTTGCTACAGATGAGAGGCACTGTGGAACCAATAATTGTATTAGTCTCTATTCAAACTTACGAAATAATGTTGAAGTAGTGGAATTATTTGTACCTCTAGAAGTGGGAATAGATCTTTATCTTCGTCCTTTAAAACATTCCACTTATTAATAAGTGGCGGCATCAACATGTTGATATATTCTGGTTTATTGAGGTGGTGTCCAACAGAATCCGCCAGCGTGCCGATGGCATCATACAGAATGAGTAGATTCTTGTGCTGGTATTTACTGAAGGCGTACACGAGCGTCTGCAAGATGAAGCCGAGGTACGGCACGAGCTCGGTGCAAGCTTCCTCCTCGAGGGTAGCGAAGGCCGAACACGCCGCCTCCTGTACGCGCTTGTTGTTGTCTAGGACGCGCTTTAATAACTGTAATATAAACATTCAAATGTAACCTTTATGTTTTACTGTCTCTAGTCAGTTTTCATTATGTTTGGCAGTTTTATTTTCAGTCTTTGGCAAGTTGAGTAGTGAGTTACTAGCCAGATACAATAAAACAGGCATATAACATATAAAATAAAGTTTAGTAACGTGAATAACCTCAGTCATAACCGGCTTGAGGTACAGGTCGTGCGACTGCGACACAATCCAGTGTGAGTAGCGGCTCAGCGTCCAGCACGTGATGGCGCGCACGAGGGCCTTGCGCTCGGCCAGGCAGCACACCAGGTACGGCACCAGGTCCGGCAGGTGCGGCACCATGCCGCCCATGCAGCCGTCTGCTACCGCTCCCAGAGCCAGGATACCGCTCTCCTGATAAAACGTAACACAACATTTATATATTAAATTCCCCTTCCAACTATCCTTACAGGTAGGTGGGTATCCCAACGCGATTTTTTTTTTTTTACTACTAACTATTTTGGGGTTGGCTTGTAGTTTAATCAAGTGCACCAGAATACCAGTATTTTACAATATGATGTGACCACTTGTCTGACCTACACAACCTAGTTACTGAAAAACACCCCTTGGTTAAGCTGATTGTCAAACTTTCAGGGTTTATTTTATAAATGTATACTAATAAATTTATCAACATGTACCTTTAAAAATAATATTTAAAATAATTATGGTGAATTTATTGCAAGGAGACATCCTATAAATCCTACTGCTTCATCAAGTTGTAAAACCTATCACCAATAATAGAGATTTAGTTTTAATGGACATTTTTAAATAGCTAAGTGATCTTCAATCCTTGTTGTGGTTATTGTGGTTTGAGACCAGATTTAGAATGCTGATTATGGTTAAGATAATTTAAGTCAGTCAACACACTTTGATGACCCAGTCCTCGTGGAACAGCGTCTCCTTAAGTATCGGGAACAGCACGAGCAGCAGGTCGGCTCCGAACACGTTGGCGAGCACGTCGAGCGCGGCGGCGCTGCACTTGCGCAGGTTCCAGTCCGACAGCGAGCCGTCGTCCGCGTCTGCGCCGCCGTCGTCATCGTCGTCCGACTCGCCGCCGCCCGACATGTTGCTGTCTCCCGCACCCGCTGCGCACACCATGGAATCATCAACACTTTTACTAGTATAGTAACATAATTATATAAAAACTAGAGCTCAGACAGTAAAAGATACCAGGCTGGTATCCGCAACTTCACGTCAAAGCGCGTATTTTGCGTATGAGCCATAATCTACCACGCGGGCCCAGTGCGGATTGGTATATGTCACATGTTTTCGAATTTTTGGTTCTAGGGCATGCCGGTTTCCTCACGATGTTTTCCTTCACCGTTTTTTTTTCAACACCTAGTAAATTAAATCTTCAGCAAGGTTGAACGCATCTATCTGTCATAAAGGCGTATTAACCTTATCTTTTTATGACATGCAAGTCATTTTCAACCTTGGCGTGTTAAGCTGTTACAAGGTCAAATATAAATGGAAGTTCAGCAACTGCTAGCATTGCAGTCAATTTGTCTTTATACAGTAATTATTTTCGAGCTTCCTGTACCATTGTGTTTGACAGTGTGTGAGCGCGGTTTGTGGAACCGCGGTCGTATGTCGGACTCGCGGTCGGGCTCTGCATCGTCCGCGTCGTCATCGCGGTCCCCTCGCAGTAAGATCACGTCCATCTCCGAGTAGCGCATGCCACGGACCAAGATCGGCAGCAGGGCAGGCAATCTGGGGCCTAGCACCTATGAAATACACATTATGTTTTATAATGATCATGACAAAATAGGTAGCAAGCATAAATACCTCTTGATCTAATTTATTGGAATAAAGGAAAGCAGGTTTACTTTTGATTCACAATTTTATCTAATTTTATTTTTAGACTAGAAATTACTAGCTTTATAAAATAATTGGCATCCCCAATGTAGGCACAACCTTGATTGATATATAATCACAAGTACTTTCACTACCTATCTAAGATAATTTGTGTGTGATTCACATCAATAATTTTCAAACAAACAATTTACAACAAAAATACTTGCCTTGTCATAAAAAAGTGTAATAACTAGTAATTATTGAGCAACTACCGAAAAAATAATGTATTAAATAGAAAAATGTTGCTTACTTCACGACAGACATTTTGTTCTGCAAGTGAAAGCCAGAACTCGCAGGCCTCCAATGCAACACCCTCTTCAGGATCCTGTGTCCGCACCAGCATGTACTATGTAATAAAACAACTTGGTTACAAAAAATCAGACAAAACTGCAACAAAATATAACAAAAGGAAAGGAAAATTAGAGTGGAAAACAAAGGATATTACTATATTTTTCCACAAATATACATACTTTTTCATAATATTCATAATTTATTTCAATGTGACTGTGAGGATAATTTTTGGTATTGATATTCTACTTAAATTAAATTAATTAAGGCAAATTAATATTTTTGCATTGTCATATTCTAACAATTTATAAGATCATACAACTTGTTATTTATTTTATCTGCATATGTTTTTACATACTTTTATGACAATAAACTTACAACTATTTGAAATTATTATATGCATCAAACTTTTACCATAACTCTTCATTGGAAGCTTTTGTGGGCATGACATCTATCAAGATTTGTAGAGATTTGTATGTTACAATAACATTAAAGCACTGAAATCTCACACTCAAAGTAACAATAATGCTCTAAAAATGGTAGCCATAATTCGAATTTGAATTGAACTTAATTAGAAACAGTAATAAATTCAGTAGTCCCTGGAACATACACTTAGTTTTGTATGATATTAGTCCGTTGGCTATAAGACACATTTAATAAAGATGGCTATATTTTTTAATCATAGGGAACAGATATAAATATTCATTGATTTTATTTTAATTATAAAATCACTCTTAAAATGATCCCACTTTTAATGTCAGATGTCTCGAAAAAGTTCACTGGTTCTTCACATATTTCTATCTCCTCACTTGCCACAATTATGTACTCACTTTTCATTCCAAAATTGATGCTTTCAGGGTGTTTTAGATTGTTCTAAGAAATGGAGCCTACAGAGGTTTCAAAGTGTATATACCCCTAATATCAAAGTGTTAAAACAGTGGGACAACATCCTCAATGCTGCTTACCTCAATGATGTTAGGTAGATGAGGGATAAGCCTGTCCAGTCGCACCTCCAGTAGTAGCACTAGAGCATGACAAACATTTTTCCTGACATCCGGGTCTTCATCTGCTGCTAAATGGAACAAATTCTGTAAAAAAGAAAACAATCTTTTATTTGGTGATTTAACATGCAGTTTATTCCTACAGTAAATTTAATATTTTTAAAAGTAGTTGCTGTAGATTATTCTTTAAATAATAGAAATACATATAAATGTCTTACCTCAATAAAAGCATCAATATGCAACATGAGAGCTTGAGTCCGGCCCATGATAAAATAGTTGACACAAGCAATAGCATGGCATCTGATTTTAGGTGATGAATGCCGGAAAAACTGTAGGAATTTGGGTATTAATACATTCAGAGGCCTGTTCAATGCATCGCTGTCCAGGACTTCAGTAGTATCTTCGCATATCTTCTGCAGTGCTCCAAAAGCACCCTAAAATTATAAAACAAAAGACACATACAACTATTAGATCAAATTTTTGATAGCATTTTGACCTATTTAACTTCCTGCACTCCTTCTCCATATAAACTTGGAACTTGTCAAATTTCCCAGTTCTCCGTGCACACAATATAATACTTAAAAAGCAATCCAAAGATTTTACTGAGCATACTAATATCATGATTCCTCTACAAAGCTATTGTTATTATAATATAATTGTGTTTAGAAAACTTCCGGAACAGAGCTCATATTTTATTTTGTTTTATGCCATTTACTCCGACTTAATAGACTCATACCCTATGGATAATAATATTAAAATGTTGGTGGTCCACAATCACTAAGACAACCCCCTAACCCAATTTTGAACATATGAAATACTAAGAAATAATGTTTTGTATGAGGTCATTTCAAAGTTATCAATTTTCCAATACGTGAGTAAGGTTCTGAGATCTTAGCTTTACTGTTCTTGCATCAACAATGTATGCTGATATATCAAGAATGGCTGAACTACAAAGCAATAATACATACCTCACAAACATTGTAGTCTTGTGAGTCAAGCATCTGACATAACGCTGGCAGCAGCTCAGGCCATGATGTTAGTTCACCCTTGCTCGCTATGGTAGTGATGATAATACCCACAGTGGCCCGAATCAAGGGTGAAGGGTCTCCGACAGCTGATAGGCATTCTCGCTTTATAAATTCAGCCACTTCAGGTAAAAAGCTGATGTAGTGAGCTTTGACATTATTTTTCAAAATCAAACCACTCAAAGATCTTGTAGGTTCTTCTTCAGTGACAAGTTTAGTCAAAACGAAGATCAAATAATTATTGAAGTCTGGATACTTGTTCAATTCTTCCAATTTCTGAGATTACTTTGTTAGGAAAATAGAGGCTGTCAATGGCTGTCATGTCGGAAAAATCGATTTTATCGCAAGCGTCTAGATGAATCAAGTAATTGATAAAGACGCATTAACACATACTTTTATGTTAAATTGCATTGAAATATGAAAACATTGATAACGATTAGTACGTAAATAAAAAATAAAGCGGTTATAGTTACAAAAAATATCCACGCCGATAGCTGTAAAGATGTGAAAATTATTAAAAGGATACTTGTTGAACGGCCCTCTGAGTTGCTGTATCTGGTGATTGAGACTCTTTGAGTAATGTTAGTATTTGTCTTAATCCTTCTTGTTCTGGTTTCCACTCCATTTTCATAATAATTCTACGAAACGGTTTTAATTCACTCGGTCCCGTAAAGATCAACCATGCCAAAAATTGAAGTGTTGCCAGGATAAACAACGAAATTGGAAAGTAAAATATTAGCTGCGTAAGTGGAATATCGAGAATATGCGAAGTATGGACAGTGTTAGTCGATTATTGTTTACGTTGGTAAAGCAATCACAAAAAGTAAAAGGACTCGGTTTCGAAAAGAAAAATAAAAATAAGCGAACTGTTGAAAAAAGCTACTGATGACAGCGTCAGAGGCGCGTGTTTTTGTGTTTTCATTTTATGGGATTTTATATTTGGCCGAGAATATAAACTGAAGAATATTAATCAAAATGCCCAAAATTAAAGCTGAAAAAAAGTCAAGAGTGCATAATGAAGTTGCCAAGCAAGGTAATTTATGGCTAGGTTATAGTTGACTCTGAAGTTGTTGTATAGATGGTAGAAAATCGTGGTATTAAATACAATAAAAAAAAAACTTATATCCTTTGTTTCAGGCATACAATTTAATAAGGATTTTGGCCAGCACATATTAAAAAATCCACTCATAATAACTTCCATGCTAGATAAAGCGGGTCTAAGGCCTACAGATGTTGCTCTTGAGATAGGTCCTGGTACTGGTAACATGACAGTCAAGTTACTCGACAGAGTGAAGAAAGTTGTGGCCTGTGAAATTGATACAAGGTGTGTAAGAGAGCAATCAAAATTTATGTATTTACTATTAATATTTAAAAAGGAATATTTATCAATATCTGTTTTATTACAGATTGGTTGCTGAATTGCAGAAGCGTGTTCAAGGAACTCCTTACCAAGCTAAACTTCAAATACTTGTTGGCGATGTTCTCAAAACAGAATTGCCTTTCTTTGACATCTGTGTTGCCAATGTCCCATACCAAATTAGTTCCCCTCTAGTCTTCAAATTATTACTGCACAGGCCATTCTTCAGATGTGCAGTTTTAATGTTTCAAAAAGAATTTGCACAAAGACTGGTAGCCAAACCTGGTGATAAATTATATTGTAGACTTTCCATAAACACACAGTTGTTGGCTCGAGTTGACATGTTGATGAAGGTACATATTATAAGGGGACCTTACTTATTATTACTTTTATTTTTTATCATTAATTTAATTTTACTGTAAGTAATATTATCTCAACAGGTTGGCAAAAATAACTTCAGACCACCTCCTAAAGTGGAATCAAGTGTAGTGCGGATAGAGCCGAGAAACCCACCACCACCAATTAACTTTGTTGAATGGGATGGATTGACAAGAATAGCATTTGTAAGGAAAAATAAAACATTGGCAGCTGTTTTTAAACATGCTACAACTATGGCTGTATTAGAGAAAAATTACAGGGTGCATTGTTCTCTTCACAATAAGGTACACCTGACCCCAATCCCTCAGTTGTGTTGTGAGGGATATACAATGCCTTGTTATGAAGCTACAGTTCTCTTTTTATAAATTAATACCTACCCTATATTTCTAGGAAATACCTGAAGACTTTGACATTAAAGAGAAGGTTCAAGAAATATTAACAAAATCAGAAATGGAACAAATGAGAGCTAGAATGATGGACATAGATGACTTCATGAAATTATTACATGCTTTCAATTCTGAAGGAATACATTTTGCATAGCATATTATAATTATAAGAATAAAATACGTACTATTTACTTAATTTTTTTAATAACTATTTTAGTTCACATTAGTAAAACTAATAAACAACATCACTATGCAATGACAGATGGACAATCTTGCATTTTTAAGCATTTGTATTTATATGGGAGAATCCTTAAAACCTCTGTTGGCATAGTCAGCAGGTTTGCGATCTGATTTGAAGGGGAACCCTGGTTGTCCAGGCAAAACCATTGGTTTAGAAACATGTACTCTCCAACCTCCCTTCTTTGTCCAGTCCTAGAACAAATATAATGGATTATTATGATGTTAAAGTTATGAGATAACGAGTAACAAAGTTTGCTCCAACCCTGCTTCTTAAAAAGAACTGGAAATAAGCTATTCTTCACTGTCATTCAGCCTAAGATTGGAAGCCCCTGAACAGTCTCTGGAGACTGACCGAATGGCAGTAGGGTGTAATTGTAGATCTATGTCACAATTTCCCTTGCTCCATCTCCTATTCTGCCTCCTATGTCCCAAAACTTGCATTCAATGTTACCTCTGCACTGCCACTGGAAATGCTTTAGTTTTGGGAAAGATTTGAAATACAGTTCAGCATGTGTAGCATGAACACATTGAACACCGAAGAAACGGCCTTTGTTTACAGACGAATCGGCAAAGTGACAGATTATATAGACAGGAACCTCAATCTGTCAAATTTCTTCCAATACACCTGCCTGCGTAGCATGAACACTTAATTTATGTTCTTCCAAGACACGACAAAGACCGTTTCTTCGGTGATCATGCTACTCGTGCTGTCAGGGGAGACATGAAGATGAAGTCCAAAATCAATCAATTTAGGCCGAGAATCAACATCAAAATTTACACAAGACAGTCCCCCAAAACATCTGCCCATCCTAGTATTTTTGCTGCATCCACTGCTGGGTAAACACTTAAATGTTTCTAACATTACTTTCATGAACAACATTTAAATGTATCCCACTCATACAATGTAAATCAATTGTCAACAAAGTTTAAGATGTCTCAGATTTCTTTGATTTCACAATTTAATGTATTAGCACTAATATTCTGTTCTGTCTCTTTTACCTCTATCCACCTAGTGGATGTTGTGTTTATTTAGATTTGTACTTACATTTCCACCATACTTAAAGTAGTAGTGAGTGCAAAGGATTCCAACTCCAATTAATGCAAATTTACCAGTTAGGTATCTATAATCGGCAGCGCGTGATGCTCCCTGTAACATTAATCAATATTAGGGTGTTGATCTTTTCACAAAAGTATGCTCTATGTCACCAAATATTTGTAAACACCACAAGTTTATACTTAATAAATATCACAACCAGGCTCAAAAAATTGTAAACAGATTACTTCAATATTAGAATTTAGCGAGATTAATTTTTTTTAAACGGGCGATGTTTACGATATCCGATAGCATACACCCTTTAGGTTGCTGTTATGTAACCTCACCAGCATTGGCGTAAGAGCAGCAAACAATTTGTCCAAAGGCGCGCGGTAGATTCGGCGGAATACATTAGTCCGTTCCCTCCAGTATTCTTCTACATGTACTGGTTCATTTGGAGACAAGATTTGGTCTTTTAACCACTGCTTGCGCCAAGATCTTTCAACATCGCTCATACCCAGACATCTTTCACGTTCAAGTGCCACACGGCCAGCAATTGCCATGGGCTTAACGCCCGCTGTTTGAGCCATGTTTCTCCAAAATTATTTTCACAATGTCTCTGTTAATCGTTTTAAAACAATAATCTTAGTTTCATATCGATAGAACTGAAAAATTGCAAATTATTGATTGACTGACAGCTACTATACTAGCTAGTATGACAGCTTCACAGCTGACGCTGACAATTGACTGACATGATAGTGTTGCACTTTTTAGTTTGTTTTGCGCTGCGTGAAATGAAAGCTCAGGAATAATTTTACAATGTCCAGTTCACTTTATCAGACTCATCTCTAGTATTTGGTAATGGTAATACCAGAGAAGCATGAGTGTGGGCAAGAGGCTAAGAGTGTGGGTGTGGGTTACATTTTTGTGATTTGGCAATTTTAGCAGTCACTCACTCATTCATTCATTCACATTATTTTCACTTCAAACAGATTAAAAAACTTTAAACTTGACGGTCGCCTGTCGGTCGGTGTCAAAAAGATAATTTCCATTTATCTTTCTTTCAACATTTTGGTCAGTTTGAGCAGTGTGCTGAATAAAAATAACCTGAAGAAGATAACAAGATGCCTCGATACCATAAGGTGGAAATTAACAAAACAGAATGGATTGTCCCGGAAAGATATCAAATGCTTACACCTGTAGGCTCAGGTGCTTACGGTCAAGTCTGGTATGTGTTTATGAATATATTCGGCAATATGCCAGTATTTATATGTAATGAAAGTGTTGCATTTATTTATAATTATTTCAATAGCGCACAATCTATGCATAGAAACAGTATGTAAATTAAGTAGGTACATTGCCCTTGCGTGGGCGGGCAGATTATGCTGTTGTCTATTCTTGAAATGAACAACAACTTGTTTACAGTTCCGCAATCGACACTCTGCATAATATGAAGGTGGCAATAAAGAAGTTGGCGCGACCATTCCAGTCAGCCGTGCATGCCAAGCGGACTTACCGCGAGCTGAGGATGTTGAAGCACATGAACCATGAGAATGTGATTGGTAAGTTTGACAAATTACATCTACACACAAGGTTGACAGTCACTCTTAAACAATCCTATTAGAATCTATTTAAATTAGATGCTGTGTTGGTACTCTGATCAAAGCTAACTCAGTTTAATATACATATACAGGTTTGCTGGATGTATTCAGTCCAGAAAAAACTCTGGAAGAGTTTCAGCAAGTATATTTAGTTACACACCTGATGGGAGCAGACTTGAACAATATTGTTCGTACTCAGAAACTCTCGGATGACCATGTCCAATTCCTGGTTTACCAAATTCTTCGTGGTCTTAAATATATTCATTCTGCAGGAATCATTCACAGGGTGTGTATTTTTGATATATTTTATCTGTACCTTCAGCTAGCTGTATTGACATTTAAAATGTAATAGATCAACAAAGTTTAGTCTTTCACATGTTTCATTACCTACTTCACTTGAAAAAATTAATAGATCAATGAACTCCATAGTAATTCCCTATAATAATTAAAATATTTCGAACTTGATAAGGAGATGGCTGAAAACATATGGACTAAAAACCCAAATCAATTGGAACAATGTTTGTGCCCAGGTTACATAAATTATGAAAAATATTTGTTGTTAACCTAATTGCCTCTAATGCAGTGTAAAAACAAATAAGATCAGGCTCAAAGGTGATTGGTGGACTCTACTGAGCTTGGAAAACCCTGTCAAATTGTAACATTTACAATACCTTGACCTTTAATGTTTAAATTCATTTTTTTTTCTAGAAGATATTTTTGAAGCTTGCAGTATTTTTATGGTTTTAGCATATTTTAGATTGTTATTGATTTCATTAATAGGTATTTTAAAACAAGTTATGATTGGTTACTTGATCTTCTAGATTTACTACTCCCACCAATCACAAAAGAATCTTACAGCAATATTTAGGCACCTATGGATTTTTGGGCTATTTGAATGACACTAAAAAGTATAATTTATTCAAAGCAACTTAACTCTGAAGCCATTTGCTGAGTTTATGGTCACTCCCAGAATGCAGAAATGGTCCATTAACAAACCCTATTTATGTGCTTAGTCATTACCTGCTTAGCCTTTTCCCAATTTATTGGCATTATCTTTATCTTTTGACTAGCTGCAATTAAGGATTGTACTGAGACCAAAGGGTTGAGGCCTAATGTTCAGAGGTTCTGGTTCAAATTGATCATAATTCATAATAAGCTCTAATCACCTCTGGGTTTTTTGCCATTTCCTTAGCATGTTATAACTCCACTTGCCATTACTTCTTATAGCATTTCATTTATGTAACATAAGTATTAATATTGTAGGATCTAAAACCTTCTAACATTGCTGTCAATGAAGACTGTGAGTTGAAAATCTTAGATTTTGGTCTAGCCAGGCCAACTGAGACAGAGATGACTGGCTATGTAGCTACAAGGTATGTATAAATATTAAATTATGTTTGTAGAAGATTAACTGTGACAGACCATATTTACTTTTTGAATTAGTACTGTTAAACTTCACTCAAGGTCAAACAATATGTCCCATTCTAAATAGCATAGTACAATTTTAATGAATTTTACATTGTTTACTCATTTTTGTATTGTTAGTTATTGCTAACATTTTCTCAACCAAACTAAATGGTTTTAATGTAAGCATTAGTGTTCTCCAGATGTTGTTGACTCACAAGGTTTTGTATAAACAAACTCAAAACTCTGCAGGTGGTACCGCGCTCCGGAGATCATGCTCAACTGGATGCATTACAACCAGACAGTTGACATTTGGTCTGTGGGCTGCATCATGGCTGAATTATTGACTGGCCGAACTCTGTTCCCAGGTTCAGACCGTATCCTTTTAGTTTCAACAGTTTTTACCTATATCTCTAAATGTCTAGAAATTGATTATGCATGCATTCTAATTTATGTTGTAATATTATTATTGTTAGTAAGAATAATATGGGAGCTGTGTTTCATATTTATAATAAAAGTAGGTTCCATTAGAAAGATTCAGTGGTACATGTAGATAATATGAGTAATGGACACCCATTTTGCTAACTGGGGAAAGTAAGTGTATTTGTTACATAACCATACAAAACATTTGGTCATTATGTGTTTATTTTTAACTTTCCGTCATCTGCATATTTTTCTAATTCCAATCCCACCTTTTAGTTTCAGTCAATCAGTGTTTGTTCAATAAAATAAACCTATTCAGATTTTTATGGTACTTACCTAGTTAAAAATTTATGTTTCAAGTGATTTACATTAGATTTACAGCCTAGCTTGTAATTTTTTTTACCCTCAATGGCTTTCACCTTAATGGATGAGACAGATATCCATCAATTGAATTTGATCATGGAGGTACTTGGGACACCTGCCCAGGAGTTTATGACGAAAATATCTTCAGAGTCTGTAAGTAGCTTCCATTGATTGTTCCAGCGGTGATATGGTGTAATGTACATATTATTATTATATCAGCATTAGCAATACAGCTTCGCCATTAACTCGCTTAAATTGATGTTGTCATGTCGTGTCAATAAATGGCTTGTGTAAGTTTGGTGCTTGTGTAACCTTAACATGCGTGTACTCAGATATTGATCACCTCACAAGAATATTGTTTTTGTGCGGAAGGCCTGATCAAGAGACGATTGACAAAATAATTAGTGAAGAGGTGAGTAAGGCAACTAATCATTTAATTTTTTAATACACACAACACGCCAGACAGCAATGCTGGTTATGACGCTTTATGATATGCGAAACAACACAATATTACTAAAATTTAAAAATAAATGTTAAACAATAATCGCTAGTTTTTA
This sequence comes from Euplexia lucipara, assembly GCA_921972225.1. Lineage (NCBI taxonomy): Eukaryota > Metazoa > Arthropoda > Insecta > Lepidoptera > Noctuidae > Euplexia > Euplexia lucipara. The sequence continues at coordinate 7,565,487 of OV179143.1, read as the reverse complement.
AACGTGCAATATCGCACAGACTTCGTTGTGTGTCTTGTTTGAATAGATGTAATGTATGTCACTATAATTTTAAATGAGCGTTATTCAGCAAAGAAAACATGATGTAGGTACCTATGTTGTGTAATTGTATATATTGTTTGTGACGTGCCAATTTCATGTGTTCGTTGATTTGTGCTTACAGCAATACTAAGAGTGAGTCATCATTGGAATTAATTAATTAAAACGAAAAGTTTTATTGGTCACGTTTGTACAAATATCTGGTCTAAGTCCATTAATCACTCAAGTTATTAAGAGTGTAGCTTTGTTGTTAGCTCGTTTTAGTGCTTACATCATTGCGACACTGGTCCTTTCACATAGTGGATATCTTAACATTTAAACGGATAGCTATGCTTGGTTTTGAAAGGTCTACCCTTTCAAAACCAAGCATCGGTTCAAGCTACAGTCTTCCGGCTTCCCGTATTCATCGGATTTCCTCACATTCAGCAGTTAATCTTCACCTTCTAGGGATCTACCGGAAAACGCTCTCCAATCCAGAACTTTTGGCCCATCCGTTCTGCGACTAATGCTACCTACCTACATCCATTGCGACCTAATTGTACCTACCAATTCTTGGAACTTCCCTCAAATTCCAACATTGTTCGTTCAGAACAAAAAGATTTGCTTTTGAGCAACGTGACGACATTCTACTTTGGAGGATTTCTTTTGTATCATAAATTATACTTAAATGATTTTTCCTCGTCAGTTTTACATTATATTAACAGAATTTAATTAAAGTAGGTAGGCTATATTACTCATTTTCTACCTATGTGTCTTATTCATCTTATATCATCTCATATTCACGTATTATGCAAAAAAGTTAAAAGATAGGTACTTAATTTTGAAGATACTACATTTACTATGTAGGTAAATGTGTAAACTGAAGCAGTTCCTAAAATATTTTGTTATGATTTATATTTTTACATGAGAATGTGATTTGATTACGCCGTTTCGGCTTAACGGAATCGCTTTTTTATTAGGTACACCTACCTTCGTAGGCAAGTGCAAGCACTAAGTTGGCAACTTATCGGATGAATGGTACCTATGCAGCGCATAAATTGCGAACATTAATACATTGATTTTTATAGGTACTAGCTGCCCCGACAAACTTTTTTTTGTCTTAAAATTAATTTCTTACTTTTTATTAGTTTACGTCCTACATGAAATTTCATAAGAATCGGTCTAGCCGTTCCGGAAGAGTTATGTTACAAACACAATGCAATTATCTGAAGAGGTATGTACTCGCTAGGTATAAAATATGTATAACGAGGCTTGGTGTTGCCATGTTCCAGGCTAGGAACTACATTCAGTCTCTGCCAGCGCTGACGAGGCGTGACTTCCGCGAGGTGTTCCGCGGCGCCAACCCGCTGGCCGTTAATTTGCTTGAACTGATGCTAGAGTTGGACGCCGACAAGTAAGTTATCATCATCATCACCGGTAGACTTGTTTAACCTACAGCTGAGTAATCACGAACTCCATTCCCTTGCTGCTTCCTTCTTCAGAGTCATATTTTAACCAGAAGCCAGCCAGCAGGCAGACTAGATACTAGGAGAAACTAAAAAGAACCTTAATAACTACATGCAGAAACTGACGCCTTTTTCACAAACTAAAAGACGCCGAATGCTACGATCCTAACACACTTTTGATTGGTCAGGTATGTATTGAGATCAGAAATTCTATTTCGTATGCAGTATCATCAAAAACCAACCGGTGCTCAGTGTTTTCACTACATCCTCAATAGCGGTCAGAAGTCAGTCAAAATCTCACATGATACATGATAAGAAATGATTGGTCACAGTGTAAAGATAGTACATCTGTATTTAAATTGATTGAGAATGGAAGTTCGGCTTTGACCTTGCTACTTTCGTGATCTGGTAAACAACTATAACGAATTCGATCTTGAGCCCGTTTTTACAGGATTTTTAAACTTGATCCATAAGTTCCTAGGAATTCCTAAAGTTAGTTTGACTAAATCATAAGGCGGGTACTTATTCACGTTTAGTAGAAAGCAGTGTTAAAGAATGCTTGCTTATTTATTACAAGTTAATGTTCGATTTTTACCTACTTTGATGCATAACAATCAGGTACCTATTTCTGATTTTTAAGCATCTCAAATAAAAAAGCTGTTCAATGGCGGAAATACTGTGCGGTGTTATTTGATTTGATCTGTTTTCCTTAAAAAACATGTCTGTGTGGTATTCTTAAGATTTGATGAGTAACAGTAACGCAGGCAGCGTTTTACTAAGTAAAACCTATTCTCCATCCTTTACCTTATAGAGTTTTAAACAAAACTATAAAATTGAATACAATACAGATGGATAAGACGAATGAATGAAACACGAGTGTGAAATAGGAACTTCACGAAATCGAAAAAGAACACCCAGTCCTGCAAACATATGTTGATAAGTTAAACGAAGATAAATGTATGGAGCAATCGATTTCTTTTATTCTTTTTCACACAGACCATACTCTCCACTGATTGCTGGCTTAAGATAAATTTTTATATTTACCATGTGTGTGTGAAAATTATTAATAGGTAGGTACTTACCTACTTACCATAATTTATATGTATATGGCTGATGGACACTAACTAAAAGTAAATTTATGATGGTATCTTTCAAACTCTTTTCATGCCAGCTTCTTATAGCCATTTCCTTATTAACCCCTTGCCGTATTAAATGAAAATAATAAGTATACATATTGACAGGCCTGTTGGTCTAGTAGTTAGTGACCCTGACTGCTATGCCGAAGGTCGTGGGTTCGATTCCCACCCAGGACAAATATTTGTGTGATGAGCACGATCATTTGTTCTGTGTCTGGGTGTAATTTATCTATAATATTATGTATGTATTTAGAAATATATAACTATGTTTATCAGCTGTTTAGTGCCCATTACACAAGCTCTTAGCTTAGCTTGGGACTAGATGGTGTTGTGTGAAAAGGTTGTGGAATATTTATATTGATATTGGGTGTTCCTATCCCGCAGCGTTATGGCAAGAGAACCTTTTTTGGTCTCGCAGAGGTTAACTTTTTACATATTTAAGTGGATTTTACTTTGAGTATCCAGAATTGAAATTCTCTTTGCTCACAACCGAGTGGACTGTTCCAGGCGAATCACCGCGGAGCAGGCGCTTGCGCACGAGTACTTGGCGCAGTATGCCGACCCGGACGACGAACCAATTTCCGCGCAGTACGATCAGAGCTTTGAGGACATGGAGCTGCCCGTCGACAAGTGGAAAGGTAACCTCCTTCTGAAATTATCTCTAGGTTACTAAAAAGTATTTAATCATTCTTCAGCAGTTATTACACATTCCTTTGGGGTCGCTACGTGATTTCTCCCACTTAGAAGACACTCACATCAGAATTAGCTTAACGTTTTTTTACACGATCTATTCATCTTTTCTTTCGTCCATTTACCTTAACCTAGCCTAGGCCAGTTCGCAAAAGATTGGCTGCTTGGCAATTTCGCTTCGTGGTGCCGTTTTGCTTTGCATATTTAGTATGGCAAGTTAGATAGTTAATAAATGGTAATTGAACTCGTTATCAGTTTCGGATAAGTGGTAGAGTGCATGTGTGCGGTAAACGCATATTTCCCTCAACCAAATCTACTCTTATGCGTTATCGTACTCATACAATAAAGAGGAATGTTCTGTTTGTGGGCTGGGGGGCTTATCTGATGGATGATACGATAATTAGGTATGGCTGTATTCGATTACTAAGTAACCATGCTGATAATTGCGATTTAGGAGAAGGGGTTTATTGGTTTTTTCTAAAGCTAGTGGCTTAGTTTTTGTGTTGTTAGAATTTTAATTAATGAATTCTTAGAAGGTATTTCTGTAAAAGTAAAATAAGACTTCATAAAGAGTATTTTACGTTAGAACTCTGGTTAACGACTTGAAAACCAAATCATTCAATATAATAAAATAAATATATATGTAATATTTTTTACAGAGCTGGTATGGAAAGAAGTGGTGGAGTTCAAGCCCCATCCGCAACACATGAACACAGTGGTAGAAGTGACCCAACCTTAAACTCAAAACGTTTTGTATAAATCTATCGCCAATCTAATTGAACCTTGCTACAACACCGGCGCTTTCAACTGTGGGTTAGTAAAATCCAGGGTAAATAATAATTAGAATTAAGCACACTCGTCAACTTTTCTTGTATAAGTTAACAAACGCGTCGTAGTAGACAGATTGGATTTACATAACGTTTATTCTGTTCCATGGTCTAATTAGCAGCACGACTAAAGTACGTGAAGTATGCACTGTCTATTTATCTACTGTGTTATGCAAACTATTGTTTACCCCTTGACAGCTCCGTTGTAAATAATGTAAGTTGAGTATTTTATTTTACAAATGGATAAGAACTAATTTTGATAAGATTTTAAAAATTATTATAGAAATGCATCGTGTCAGTTTTGACGTCGTCGCAAACATTATAGACAATATGTACGTAAAATGGCTTTTTAACACTTTCACTGCCTAGTTCTTGTTTACATAATAATATTACATTTTTCTGCTGTTATATTTTTTTGCATAAATTCATAAAAACCTGACAGTTGCGTCCATCAGCACGATGGCGATGGTTACATCACGGGACCTCTAAGCCTTTAGCCGGTTGTGAGTTGTCTGAATAACGTGATAGTCGGACGCAGAGCTATCCAAAATAAATGAATTTAAATGTGGTCTAGTATTATAATTACTACAAACACGAAACCTGTTTTATCCGACTGTTCTGCATCTAGTACTGGGTATGACTACATATCAACAATTATTGTTGACATGGGCACGCGAAAGAACTATTTTGTTCTACCAGGAACCAAGCAGTGAAAGTGTTAACTTAAAATAAGAAGTAAATTAAGCACAAACTCGTGTTTTTTTAATGTAGGTATAGATATTGATTATAGGCACAATATTCAGAGAAATAAATAGATAGTAATGATTGCCGCAGAAACAGTCTCTGTCATGCATTTAAGGCGCTACTGTGATTAAAGGTTTTAGAAAGTTTACCAACATTTTAAGTAACTGTTAGGACCATTGCAGATTGGACGTATTTTCATGTTCTTTTTTGTGACATTCAATATCTGCTCGTGACGTGTGCATATGGCCTAAAAGGAGGTTTTCAATCGGATTTGGTCTCAGCAGCATAAGTTGAACGTGTATAAACAAGCCTACACGCTCTGCAGACACGCCCCTTCTCATATTGGGCCTAATTTTTGAAAGGATATCATGTAAAATGAAATAGTATGTAATTATTAATCAATTATTCAAATAACTTCAATCAAGCCTATTATAAAATTAAACAGTGATAATGAGAGCAATATAGGTACTTCCCGCTTAAGTATGAAAACATAATAAAATATATTGGGTGTGCATACCATTTGTAAGTAAATGCTTTTGTAATTGATGCCTTGCAAGCTGTACAATAATGACGCGGACACGGTAGTCAGTGCACTGTGTTATCCGTTGCTAATTGGCTTTACAATGCTGGTGCTAACTAATTTGCTGCTAATAATGATTAGTTAGAAGTAAGATTGTATGTATGGCAGAACAAGGGTTACTATAGTCTGAGAACGAAAATGAATTCAAATGCTTCCTTGTAAGATGATCTTGTAGTCCAAGTTCAAGGTTATACATGTACATAGATCTCCAAGTTTGGTTACCATTAAAATTGACCAGCCGTCCATTGTGATGCGATTTTTTTTGCTCAGTTTACACTACATTTGTAGAAATTGTTACTTTTTAAAAGTAACATTGCGGGGAATGGAGAAGGGTTTTAGGCAAGGATGTGTATTTTTAGATTATGAAGTAATACCATATTATTTGCCATTTGTTACTGAAGTTGCGACTAATACGCGAAAACTGTTATGGCCTACCTACTGCACCATCGCTATGGAATTCGGTTTTCGCCATCGAAGTTGGTGCTTTGAAAGCCCTTAAAATAAATCGATTTCTCGAAATTCAGAAGCACTATATTATAATTTTTACGCGTATTAGGCGTAGCAAAATAGTGATATAAATATTTTTGAGATATAATCTTATATTTTAATACAGACTAGGTATGTCAACAATTTGTAAGTATTACACAACGTAGATTATATATTACTGTTGAATTGTAAGAGTAAAAATGAAATAATTTAAAATGGTTTTTTATTTTTAATATCCACCTAAACCAACGCGTAGGAGGCGTAAGTAAACTTATTATTGAAGTCTCATATTGGAGTTTTTCATTGAACTCTGCTACTGCTATTGATCATTTTATTGTATAATTATTTGTGTCACTCACTCTGGCAGGGCCACCATCAGGGATTTAATTTTGAGAACACAACAATTTTGCCGAATAAACAAAATAATAATAGCGCTTAATATAACATATATTTTTGTTTGTTTTGTTTTGTAGAATTTGTCGGTCACTGGTTCAAAAGATGTAAGGTTTGAAAGGTGGCCGATCTGTAGAGTCAGCCGTCAGTCAGCATCTCCCCAGCAGGGCCAAATTTATATCTCAAAAACTAGGGCACCTAGCGAAGATCCGTTCTCTCGTATATTTTGTTCGCCAATTTGTCCAAATTTATCACCAAATATCAGAATTTGACGGTCACTGGTTTAAAAGATAAGGGTTTATAGGTGACCCTGCTGGAGTCTCCCCAGCAGAGCCACATTTATATCTCAAACCTTGCGAAGATGTGTTTTCTCGCCAATATGTCGCAATTTGTCCCCAAGTTACAGATTTAATCAGGTCCTAATTTAGGAGATATAATGAGTTCAACTAGTAAGGTATAGTCCAAGAGCTAGATCAAAGACTTCACGAAACATTGCCAAGAAAAAATATTTCTATTAATATGTGTATTATACTTCTAGTTTTATCGGTCTAAAGTCCTTAGAAATGTCCGAGAGAGATCAATTAAATACATGTTTTTATGTTTTAAATTACTACAGAGTGGCTTAAACTTCTTTGAAAACATTAAAGCTTGCTCTTGGTTTATTTGGTCTAAAGATGTACAGTCGCATGCAACTGCTTTACCAGTTTTATAATTATTTACGTTAGAATAATAAAAAAAATATCGTACCCTTAGCAAAATGTTTAAAATAGGTACTTACAATGTTGAAAACTTAATTGTCAATTGTAATCAAATTTAATGTTATACCCTTAAGTTAAGGCCCTGCCAGAGTGACACTAAATATTTTCTTCTTCCTAACGAATCCAATCAAAGGCAGATGCATGAAATCCATTTTAAGTGAAACAGTGGCGCCTGCCCAAAAACATAGTATACATATACATAAAATGTGGTGGCCAAGCCAGTGACATCTAGATCACCGGGCATATGAGGCTGTAAAAAGGGATTACTCACGTCCGTATTCCGGTCGTAAGAGGCGTGCAAATCATCTTCAAGGAATCTTCTTAGTAGGTTTGTACTTATATTAGCGGTACCCCGACGCAACATAAAATTATATGGGTCAACGATAGGTAAGTGTTATTTTTTAATTTTTAAATGAGAGCTTAACTTTTTGGGGGTTTCTGAATTTTTATTTTTATTTTAAAATTTATAAACTGGCATTAATTTTGTTTTATAGAGTAATAGTTAGGTATGAAGAATTGGTCAGTGCATTGCATTGTAGGTACTTATGTAGAATTACCTAAATGCTGATCAAAACTAATCCAAACACGACAATTTGCTATTATTTTATTTACACAAAAGCTGATAACATTGTAACAGCTGAACCGATTTTGATGAATCATATCTAAAAACCACCGCAAGAAACTCGGCTTTCAAATAAAACTTCATCTAAATCGGTTCACCCGTTTAAGCGCTACGGTGCCACAAACAGACAGGCAGACACACACAGCGGTCCATCTTATAACACCCCTCTTTTTGCGTCGGGGTTAAAAGTTATTAAAATGAAAACATTAAAATGCCTGCACATAAATTAATAACGCCAAGTCGAACCGCAACATTGCTAATAATGGATTTGCAGGCACTCTTAACGTCAAGTCTTTTTATAAACGAATCGCGAATCATATTTTAATCAGATTAAAATATGATTCGCGATTCATACATTTAACGGCAAATTGAAAAAAAAAACATTTGAATTTCGCTGGATTGCCTGGCACATCCACCTTAGCGACTGATTTTTTGTCAGTCTCAAGTCAAGTCTCCCAATTTTGCTGTCCATTTACGAACCGAATTGGATTTTTTTTTGGTTGAGAGGGTTTTTTTTAGGTTTAGGTCCCGTGTTTTAGTAATGTGCGTGTGGTGTGAGGGCCACTTTGTTAAAACTCTTTGAAAATGTGCTTAGGATTTAGTGAAGATTCCAAAAGAATTGTGAAAGTTGGAAGAATCAGATTTTGTAAAAGTCAAATAACCGAGATAAGGACTGTAAAGTTGGGCCCTCAGTTCTCACATAGAGGATTGAGGGCCCACCTGAACCTGATAAACTATGGACACTACAAGTCTTTTTGCCAAAATCTAAGCTAATGCCAAACTTTGTGAAAACAAGATATTATTAACGCAATCTAATATCTATGTATATATCTTCGTACAAAATGGGCCCTCCATTTTTCACACACGTAAAAGTTTATTACCCAAATTAAATGATATCATTATCTTACAGCTACTATTTAGGTTTAAAAATCAAAATTAGTGGAAAAAATAAATTACTTATTGAAGTTATAAAAAATACTAAAAGATGTAAAATATCTCTTATTTCGGATTTCGGTGGCTATGGTGGTTTTGTTTCATTAATTTATTTGCCACCGACTTCTGAAACTAGATGTAGTGTATATTTATTAAAATAGATTTACTTTACACAAAAACCTTCAATGCCTATAGACCGGACATCACGAACAAAATTTCCGTCCGAAGTTGTGTCCTACTGGACACAAGCCACACAAGTCTGAGTTTTTTTTAGTACGCTCCGCTGCCGCTCCAATATTCGTAATATATTCTAGATGGCGTTAAAGATAAAGATACCGGGCTGGTATCCGCAACTCCACGTCTAAGCGCGTATTTTGCGTATGGGCTATAATCTACCACGCGGGCCCAGTGCGAATTGGTAGACGTCACATGTCTTCGAACTTTTTTTTTTTTTTTTTTTTTTTTTTTTTTTTTTTTTTTTTTTGGTTCTAGGACATGCCGGTTTCCTCACGATGTTTTCCTTCACCGTTTTGGAGAGCAGTGGTGATGAAATAAATTACACAAAGTAATGCGCCTGCCTGGGTTTGAACCCACGACTTACTGTTCGTAAGTCGGGGCCGCCACCACTGGGCCACCGCTGCTCTCTCTAGATGGCGTTACTGAGACATGGGATCAAAGTTTTTATATGACAATTCCTCGCAATTACCGCCTCTGGACTATTTCTTGTGGGGTTACGTTAAGGATGAAGTGTACAAAACAAGCTATGACACCGTTGTAGACCTAAAAGTAGCCATAGAGACAATTTTAACGCAAATTCACTACATGAAGATACAAAATGCAATTGTAAGATCGTTACCTAAACGTGTTGAATATTGTATTGAAAAAGGCGGTGGTCACTTCGAGCACCTACTAAAGTAAATTAAAGTATGTGGAAACAATGCATTTTATTCATTTTAGACATCATGTTTCATACAGACATTTACTGCTTAAGACCTACACAATCGATATCTAAATAGAAATAGTGTAGGTTTTTTTTTCAAAATAACCGGGTTCGATTCCCGAACGGAGTACAGATGTTTTTTAAAATGTATGAATGCAGTTTCTCTTTTTATTAAAATCGATTACATGGTTCCTCAGAACAGATCTTCGTATGTCTTATAGTTTCAGACTTTCCCATACTGACCCATTTGAATGAGACACCCTGTATAGTATTTTAAATCTCTTTGATTTCACACCTTTTAGTTTTTTTCATGAAGTCAGTTATTTATTTTTGTGCCTAATGTGTGTACTTTTTCAGTTTTTACGGTAGGTACCTATTGTCAAAATATTTCCATTGAGTATAAGTAAAAATATATTTCCATTTATTTAACCATTATTCCTCGTCAGAAGAGTGAAATACTTTTCCACTTAGTTCTACTAATAGAGAATAATGGATATTAAATTCCACTTACCGTTTACAAACGTTGCTATGGACTAGTGAAATTACCCACGCATAATTTGCAGCAAGGTATAATTAAAAATTATAGACATTTATTACATCACTTTATTTTCTGGCTTTACCAGTAAGGTACCATTGTAAAAACCTTATAATGGCCACTTGTAATTGTAACAACAACATTTCTCCACCACTTTGCTAATAATTCTAACTGGAATCTATATACTTTCGTTTTTACTAAATACTAAAACCGTATATGGATCCTAAAGCAAAGCTACAATCAATGCACATTCATTATCCACTTGACATTCTGTAAACTTGTGTATCAGTGTTGTCGCAGTGTTCTCACATGACGTAAACTAAGATGGGAATAAATTTTGTATAAAAAACAATACATTATACATAGGCATTCAATATTTTACAACTTATAAATTGATCTTTACCATTTATCAAAAATCTTAAATTAAAATGAATCATTTACATAAATACCCGTACTTCAAATAAAAATCATAGTGAAAATAAAATGTTTACTTGAGTGGCAGCCACCTATCAGTATAATTTCAGTATAAATGTGAATTGCTCACACATTAGCATACATAAAATTGTTTGGTGATGTAATTACATATAAACAATTTCCAAAACACTTAATTTACTGAAAATTATACAAACAAACAAAATATATTCCATGCAGTCTTCAAGTGTTTCACTTAAGGAACTTGCTGTTATTCAATTTTACCACTGATAATATAGGCAGTTTTATTTTCTAACATTTTATCGTGTAACCGCTACATACATGCTAAATATTTTGCTTGAACTCCAGAATACAAACTTATTGTACAAATGGTTGTCTTTCATTTACAGTCACAACTGCTTTGGTTTATTATTTCCCAGTAATTTGCTGAAAGTAAAATGCGACTTAACCAATACTTAAGTGTAATGCTACTGTAATGGTTTCATGTTTAATAATTTAAATTTATCACAATAATTATGTTTAATTTTTAAAGATTTAATTTCTGTAACGTAAGATTCAACGGTAAGTTGTCTTCGGAATCTGAGGTGTCCTGTTGCTGGCGACTGCTCGTCGACAGACGGCTACGACCGCTATGAGATGCATTTCCAGCCCGAGAATCTTTAGCAGCGGGTGTCGAATCGATTTCTGACCTAGTAGGATTTACATTTGACAAGTTACTGTAATTTGCACTCGAATTTGATTCGTCAGTATTTTTATTATGACTATTATACATAACATTTACAACACTTCTCAGTCTTCTGTTCTCGCGGCTGTCGCGCCGCTGTCGTTTCCATTCCTTCATTGATTTACGCTTTTCTCTATCTCTCTTCGATGTGCCGCTAGTGCTGGGCTGATCTAAGGCAGGTGAAGTCTGTTCGGCTGATACCGTGGACTCGTTGTTGCTCGTCTTATTCGAGGTCTTAACGCCCTTCCCCGAGTGAGACTTTCGTTTGGTCTTTTTATCCTTTTCCGAAAACTGTACATTCTTCTTTTCTTTGTGATGCGAATGTGACGACCGATTCTTGTTTCGCTTCCGATCTCTACTAGACGTGGCACTCTCCTTGCTCGACTTCTTTAATTTCTTCTTAACTAGATATTTCGAATCATCGGTATCGTCGCTGTACGAGGACGTGGAGAGGCTGGACGTGGAGGTGGTAGAGCTGGAGGCGGAGGAGCGCGGCGCGCGCGGCGGCGTGTAGCGGCTGGAGGCGGACGAGCCGCGCGCACGACGCCGGCGCGCGGCCGAGCGCTGCGGCCGGTACGAGCTGTCGTCGCTGTCCGACGGGCTGTGCGAGTCGCTACTGCTGGGGTCCATGCGGTGCCGCTTGAGGGTGAGCTTTACGGACGACACGGGCCTCGATTCTTGAGTCTCCGCGGGTTGAATGGGTTCTGGCTGAGGAGTTTCCTGTACGATAACGTCGCTGTCGGATCCTAGCAAGTCGACGATCTCCGGAGTTCTCTCCTGAGGAGGTTTGATGTAGCCCACAACCATCACTTCGGAGGAGTCGTCGTCGGTGTCCGAGTGAGATATAGTTTCAATAGGGATGACACTATTAGTTGTGGGCTGCGATATATAACTTTGCGGGTAAGCAGGCACTGGGAATCTCGAGGGCCCAGGAGGGGCCTCTGCTGGCTCCGAACTGGAGACCATTACAATATCAGAATCTGCACTTGCTTCAGAGTCAGAACTCGATATCACCTCATTGACCATTGTAGATATTCTACTGTCTGTAGTATATTGCACGTTGCGATCGTAACCGGTCATGTCATACGGGGTTGAGGCGAAACAATACAACTCGTGTAGGAAGTGATCGGTCCTCTCTCCCAAATATCGAAATATTACTTCTCTGAATTCAACTGAATTGATATGGTGTTGCGGGAGTAGATCTAGAACCCGGGTCATGACGAAAGATATGTGACCGTCGTTACCATTCAACAAATAACCTAGTTCTCTGCTAATCCATGGGGCCAAACGGTGCATTTGTGTATCGTTGTACCTTCAAAGACCAAATTATAATATTTGAATGTGTTGAGCAAAAGTAAAATAAGTTGGCAAGTGATTGCAGCGGAACGGAAACATTAGATTTTCCCAGTTGAATACCTGTAGAATTCTGGCGTGCATGTCCGGAAGCGGCCGGTGAAGTCGGGCAGCGGGCGCGCCCACAGGTTGTGGCGGTACACGGTGCTGCGGAAGGCCAGCGCGCGCCGCGCGGGGCCGGGCGAGCGGCGCCGGCGCGGCGCGGGCGGCGCCACCACGTCCGTCACGAACGAGTAGTGGCGCAGCAGCTGCTGGATGGCCATCGTGTCCCGCCGCGGCAGCGTCAGCGTCGTCCTGCGTGCCATAATAGCATAGTATAAGTACATTATTTTATATCTACGTATTGTTAGCTATAGATCGAGTGTTCTCAGGATTTGTTAATATTAGTACAATAGGTTTCTTGGGCGGGTGTTGCTATTCATAAAAGAACGAACTTCGATGACGGGAGGCTGTGCTTTTCAATGCATCTTGTAAATCCTAAAGATGGGCAGATAAAATATCTGGTCACATAATTTAAATAATTCTATATCAATTGTTATCAGTTTACCACTCATATTTTGCATGATGTATTTCTACAGTTTGTACTATACACAACAGTAGATTTAATTTGAAATATGTAATGAACAAATCACAATTATAGCCCTATAAACTTTAGTTTTACAGTTTTTCTGGAAGTTACTAGAAGACTTTATTGCGCAATCCAAAAAATGATTGTGCAATTTTTTTATCATCTTTATTAAAGTCTGACTATATCATCACCATTTTTTATGTACATAGATATCTGTTATAATAGGTTATAATACTTATTAAATTATACTAGCTATTGCCTGCGACTTGGTCTGTGCGAAATTGATCAATTTATTGTTAAGTGTGGAACACCTATGATACTCTTTTAAACATCAACTCTCTGCCAGTGAAAATCCCCTCAGAATTGGTCCAGCCGTTTCCGTGATAACCTCAAACAAATAGACAGATAAACAATTTTTTATTAGTTTTTGAATAACTTCCTTAAATACTTTCATAAGCATGCAAAAAAAAACTACTGTTTTGACATTATAAAGTGACACTTCAATTTAATTTACATGTAAAGATAGTAAGCCGGGTGAGATGGTTATGTATGCTTTTATGTTATGTATTAAAACATTTCAAATACATACAAGTCCAGGTCCACCTCTGTACCTGTATCTGAACCTGTGTGCTGATGAGCTGAGCCGGTCAATGTCGATCCTGCTGAATGCAGGGTTTGATGCCTCCTCTTGTTGTCGCTGTACCACCAAGTACTCTTCATACTGATGGTTGGAGCGTACATTGTGAATAATTGATCTGAATGTTTGCTTGCAGAGTGGACACTCCGCCTTAACCTGAAACATTTTATGATAACTATTAATAAAAATGGTTATTAAAATAATAGTATAATAATGTAAAACTTTGACATAATATCTACTCTAACTCATTGGATTTGAAATGGGAATCAACTCAAATAATGTCAAGTAAATTAAAAGCAAGTAATTTTGGGTGTTAATAATATATCCGACTGTTAATTATTAGAAATGTAATCAGCTAGTATGCCTTACAGCACTTTGGTTCCACTTGCCTTTGAATAAGGAACATCAAAAACCATATTTTTACAGAAAAGGTAATCTCAACATCTAATAAATAACTATCATAGAATAGAATAGAATACTCTTTATTGCACACCATAAAAATTTACAAATTATAACTACATAGGGTGCATAATATACATCTGCTTATATTTTTTATTTACTATTTACATTTAACATTAAACACTTAAATGCAGTTATTGCAACAATACAACACAATAACTGTCTATGCTTGGCTGCATTTTTGTCTAGTAATTTTAATTTAAACACAAACAGCATAAAAATAAAACAATAATAATAACAGCCTGTAACTATCCCACTTTAGTGTAGTGATACCAAAGATGCAAGAGTACTAATTACTATGGTTGCTGAAGACTTAACTCAGGTAATCACTTTTGAATTCTTCTAGCGTTCTAAAAACACAGTGTCTAAAAACTCACCTTACTCCAAGTTAGAAGACATGTAAAGCAGAATTGGTGTAAACAAGAATCAGTGAATGATTTGTTTTTGCAACTGCCAAGACATATAGCACAGTTAGGTGGGGGAGAGCCTGCACTACTGTCAGGACGGGGGCTGCTGTCATTACTCTTGACACTGTTGGGGTTTGCACCAGAACTGTCATCTTGAGCAGCAGGCAGTGCCTCCATGGCTACTTATCTGTGGATGTTGTATTGATTTTAATTGACAGTACCATTATACATATTTTCTTCACAAGTGTTAAAATGTTCCTAGCCATGGTTATTAAACATTCTATAAATAAGATGATGGGCATGAGACTATAGTAGGTGGACTATGTACAGCTAACGGAAATTTATTGATTTTATTAGTAATCTTTAAAAAATCATACTATGTGCTTTACTTTTGAGAAAATAGCAGTACATACTTAACTTTGATGTAGGCATCACTATTATTACGATCAGCTAAGAAAATTGGGTTTCAGTCAATTTATGACGTATCTACAGCAAGATAAACTTAAATTTCACTTTGAATCAGTAAGGATGAACTCAAATAAGTACCTAAGGTAAAGTTCTTTTGATGAAAGGTGTGTTTTACTTACGAATAATTTATACTGCTTTAAATGTCAGCTACAAGACAATGAGTACGATGTCATATTTCCTTTTTTAATGGAAGATCATGAGATGATAATACTCACGTACTAACAATGTGCGTGATCTTGACAGACTTCTGGTGAATTGTGACGTGACGATGGACGAAGTACCTCGATCACTGAGATTCGATTTCAACTGAATTACGTTAGTCTGTTGTAAAACGAAGTCATCATAACACACTATCATAACCATCTGATCATGATTTAAATAACTATATTACTCCTGACATATGCTTTTTCGGAAATCAGGTGTAAATATAATCAGCTTCCGAGATTGCAATAGCGCATTCCCTTTAAAAGTATTATTACTGTTGCTATACTCTTTGACGCATTCTGCGCATTACAGTAAACATGTTCGCACTTTACACACATAAAAACTGAAATGGAAAGACCTACATAAGTAAGATGGAGTATTCCACATAGATATTATACATGAACAGAACAGTACATGTACGTAGGTACTTCTACTGGTACAGTAATAATATCAATCTAAATTAATACAAGGCAGACAAGATAGCAGCGAGCAGTATCCAGTCAGTATGGTCATAGAGCCTCATAGAGGACAATTCAGGACAGCACTCACAGCACAGGCTAAATTAAAAATTAGAAGAAGGAAAATGTACGGCTCTACTCACTCTATTTTGAACTTTGTCTATGCCCTTGCTCGTTCTATAATAAGATTTTTAATTATATCTAAACTTTAGATAATCAAAAATCTTAAGTTGTGTAAAAAATATGTTAAGGTAGCAAATAGGTAGTAAATATTAGCACTAACATTAACAACACGGTTAATATACGTAACTCTAAAACTGCGAGAACTTGGAAGTGGCCAGCCAACCTGACGTCAGGATGGCTAGCCACTTTATTTCATTGATATATTTATTAGTTCAAAGGTACCAAATATTTCACTTTAGGTACTAAATAGTAGCAAATAGGTATTATCTCACTTGGTCCAGTCATTCTGACGGTCACGCAGAATCGCGACCAATAGAATAAATTAAGGTACAGCTTGGCAAAAAAGTGTAGAAACGGAACTAAATTTTTGACTGTTGGCAACAATTCCAAAATAATGACATCTCATAATAAACAAAGTTCACGATTTCGTAAAATTTTAATTTCGACCACCAAACGTTGATTAATAACCGTAAAAGTTAAGAATAATGAATAAAACCATTCGGAGTGCTGGCAGGGAGGTTATTTATAAGGTGTACACGCGATGTCTGGCAGAACATGAGGCCCAAACAATTCTTTCTGAACTTCACAATGTTTACCAAAGAAACGCTGATAAGACAGGTATGTAAGAGTTTGTTTTGTTGATTTTAGTTGAATCAAGTGTTAATTGATGAATACAAAGCTATATTAATTCGCTTGCATAAGGAATAACTAGAAATTTGAAACAATAAATGTCGAGCACATAGGTTATGTTTACATTTTTTCTGCATTACTCTGGTATAGCGCGCTGAGATAAATTGATACTTTGGTGACTTGACTTTTAACTGAATGAAAATTAAATTTCTTCGTAAATTATACTTTAAGTGGGAGATAATTATTTGTTCTAGCGTTTGCATTAGAAATGTAAAAGAAATTGTCGTGCCATAGGTAGTCTAAATCTATTATTTAATTCAGGGAAATCTGTTATCGTTCTAAGCAAAATCGTGCTGAAAGGAGATAAACAAAGGGGTATTTTCTATATCTGGCTTATTGGCAGTATGTGATAAATGTTTTAATATTGTTAGGGATAAATGAAATATTTCGTCTTTACAGGAAGCAGCTGAACATGCATTCCAAGCTATTACCGAGGAGGATTGGAAGAACTCGTGCTAACATGTAATAAAAATAGATAAGGATTACTGGAAAAAAAGTAACTATAAACGAGGAAATAGAGCGATTAGTAATAAATCTAGAAGATGATAGCAGCTTCACTTTTCAACCCGAACATGACTCAGATGAGTTTGCGGCCTACGTGTTCGGGATAGAATATTAAGAGGAAGATTTGTTAGAATAAAATATAGAAATTATGTTATACAATGTAATGTTTTCTTTTTTTATAATTCCTAAACAATGTTGTGATCTTAGGAGTATTTACCCAATTTATTATTTTTAGGTAAGTAATCAGTTGCGTGACGAGAACACGTCCTTGTTCAATAATTAATTCATTACACCCCAAGAGGACACTGGTGTCCACGCTGTCATTGTCTTTCTATTGTGTCTCTAATTGACACGATTAAAAGTGATTACTTACTGATTTAAAAAATAATACAAAATTAGATTAATTTGTCTAAAAAACAGCTAAGTATCAAGACTAGGTTGGTACGCTATGCGGTTGCCACGGGTTGCCATACGAAGAGCTCAGTGGCGCCTCCATTATTTTCTACTCTTTTTTGCCAAGCTTGTATCTGCTTTCTTTGTCGATATTAGTCCAATTATTGATGTAGTAAATACAACGTCACATTATCGAAAAAAATCAGTTTGTGGGGAAAATTGGGTAAGTCGTTATTGCTTGATTATTTCTTTATAATAATTCTTAGACTATATACCTATTATCTTAGTAATAACTTAGATTATATACCTCTAGACGTAGCCCAATTTACAGTGTGAAGTGTGGAAGTGAGACGCATTAATACAAAGTTCGTAGGAAAATTGAGACAAAGCATCGTATCTTCTGTCCCTTACGGCGTGCCCTATTTTTGCATGGCTAACTTTTAAATGTTAGCCAAACAAAGTTCTGTCACTGTCACGTATATTATTATGGTAGATTTAAGTTTTCGGATAGTTTTTGCAATTGTTGTAATAGTTTGAGTAATTTCATGAGAAATGGACTCCATTAGTTAAGTGTTTAATGTATGGTGTAAGCTCTACGATGGGAGGATGCAGTATAATAGGCTGTAAAAGCCGCACAGAAAAGGATATTAACGAAATCACTTTTCATTCGAAAGTTTTCAATACTGTTAGTGTTATAGTAATGATTATTGAATTTATACATTTGTGTGCTTTTATTGTCATGGGTTTCAGACCAAAATATGGAAGATTTCTTAAAGTAAACTTGATTTCTTATATCACATAACCTAGGAATACTTACTTACAGTGTTGCTACACGTTTCAAATCTTTTCCCTTAACTGTCATCAGGCCTAATGTTCAAAAGGTAGGCATAATAATCAAATAAATCTATGGTGTCTAACCACACACAAATTCATAATAAGTTGGTTTTGTTTAAAGGACAATAGTTATTATACAGCAATTTCAATGTCACACTGGATGTCAGCCATACCTAAGTATATTTTAATGATACATATAACGCCAAAAAAGGATGTTGTTTTCTTTTAAAGAGTTCCTTCTATGTACACACATCAAGCTTCACTTGGTAGTAGTACCTAGTGTAAATTATTTGTGAGAATCAAGGTAAGATTGAAGTTGGTATTTTACGTGAAATGATATTTTCCCACACATTGATACTTCTACACTCATATACGTTGAATAGGTAAATTAAAATTTATAATAGTTTTAAAATTGGAACCCGCAGTTAAGTAGAATTTTGGTCGTATTTTGGGACTTTTTTAAGGAATAGCAACACTGAACTTTTATATTGCTGGCTCATGTGCGGCCACGCGGTGGCTCGATCTAGAGGTATATTATCTTAGTCTTAGACTATATACCTCTAGACGTAGCCCAATTTACAGTGTGAAGTGTGGAAGTGAGACGCATTAATACAAAGTTCGTAGGAAAATTGAAACAAAGCATCGTATCTTCTGTCCCTTACGGCGTGCCGGATTTTTGCATGGCTAACTTTTAAATGTTAGCCAAACAAAGTGCTGTCACTGTCACGTATATTATTATGCTCGATTTAATTTAAGTTTTCGGATGGTTTTTGCAATTTTTGTAATAGTTTAAGTCATTTAATGAGAAATAGACTCTATTAGATAAGTGTTTAGTGTATGGTGAATGCGCTACGATGGGAGGATGCAGTATAATAGGCTGTAAAAGCCGCTCAGAAAAGGCCAATAACAAAATCTCTTTTCATTCGTAAGTATTCAATACTGTTTGTGTTATTGTATGATTATTGAATTTATACATTTGTGCGCTTTTATTGTCATGGCTTTCAGACCAAAATATGGAAGATTTCTTAAAGTAAACTTGATTTCTTATATCACATAACCTAGGAATACTTACTTACAAAAAAAAAGTTACTTTCATAATAAGTTGGTTTTGTTTAAAGGACAATAGTAATAACTATTACAATAATACAGCAATAATATACTAGTATAATAATACAGCAATTTCAATGTCACACTGGATGTCAGCCATACCTAAGTATATTTTAATGATACATAAAACGCGAAAAAAATATGTTGTTTTCTTTTAAAGAGTTCCTTCTATGTACACACATCAAGCTTCACTTGGTAGTAGTACCTAGTGTAAATTATTTGTGAGAATCAAGGTAAGATTGAAAGTTGGTATTTTACGTGAAATGATATTTTCCCACACATTGATACTTCTACAGTCATATACGTTGAATACGTAAATTATAATTTATAATAGTTTTAAAATTGGAACCCGCAGTTAAGTAGAATTTTGGTCGTATTTTGGGACTTTTTTAAGGAATAGCAACACTGAACTTTTATATTGCTGTCTCACGTGCGGCCACGCGGTGGCTCGATCTAGAGGTATATTATCTAAGATCTTAGTAATAATTTATAGGTCTATGGTCAGACTGCTATGCTCTTAGACTATATACCTCTAGACGTAGCCCAATTTACAGTGTCAAGTGTGGAAGTGAGACGCAATAATACAAAGTTCGTAGGAAAATTGAGACAAAGCATCGTATCTTCTGTCCCTTACGGCGTGCCGGATTTTTGCATGGCTAACTTTTGAATGTTAGCCAAACAAAGTGCTGTCACTGTCACGTATATTATTATGCTCGATTTAATTTAAGTTTTCGGATGGTTTTTGCAATTTTTGTAATAGTTTAATTCATTTAATGAGAAATAGACTCTATATATGGCATGTGGCGCTCTGTAGTTTCTGCCTACCCCCATGGGAAAAAGGCGTGAGTTTATGTATGTATGTATGTAGACTCTATTAGATAAGTGTTTAGTGTATGGTGAATGCGCTACGATGGGAGGATGCAGTATAATAGGCTGTAAAAGCCGCTCAGAAAAGGCCAATAACAAAATCTCTTTTCATTCGTAAGTATTCAATACTGTTTGTGTTATTGTGTGATTATTGAATTTATACATTTGTGCGCTTTTATTGTCATGGCTTTCAGACCAAAATATGGAAGATTTCTTAAAATAAACTTGATTTCTTATATCACATAACCTAGGAATACTTACTTACAGTGTTGCTACACGTTTCAAATCTTTTCCCTTAACTGTCAGGCCTAATGTTCAAAAGGTAGGCATAATAATCAAATAAATCTATGGTGGCTAAACACACAAATTTGTGGGCGAACCCTTATTTTTAAGTTTAAGTGAACATGTGTACGAACGAACAGAGCCCTTTCGACAATCATTAAGTTTTACTCTTGAAGGCAATCGCGTAGGTACTTAAAGATATTTGGAAGTAAGAATTCATTTTATAAATAAATGTTAAGTATAAACAAAAAATTAGATATTTTCAAAATAAGTTGGTTTTGTCTAAAGGACAATAGTTATTATACAGCAATGTCAATGTCACACTGGATGTCAGCCATACCTCAATATATTTTAATGATAAATAACACGCGAAAAAATAATGTAGTGTTCTTCTAAAGAGTTACTTCTATGTACACACATCAAGCTTCACCTGGTAGTAGTGTATTTTATTTGTGAGAATCAAGGTAAGATTGAAAGTAGGTATTTTACGTGAAATTATATTTTCTCACACATGGATACTTCTACACTCTTATTACCACGTTGAATACGTAAATTATAATTTACAATAGTGCTAAAATTGGAACCCGCAGTTAAGTAGAATTTTGGTCGTATTTTGGGACTTTTTTAAGGAATAGCAACACTGAACTTTTATATTGCTGTCGCATGTGCGGCCACGCGGTAGCTCGATCTAGAGGTATATTATCTAAGGCTATGCTGAACACTATGGTCTATGTCACTGTCATTCCATGATCTGTCAAGTCAAGACTGTCAAGTTACTGCAAGGCAGTTTGGCAAAAAAGAGTGTGGAATAAATGAGGTCGCTAGTATCGCGCATGTGGCCACCCTGAATACTACGACTTAACAGGTTTCATACTTGTTATTTTTTAGTTACCTATATAATCACAAAGCTAAGTGGGTGATTCTGTCTGTCGGAAGCTACGCAAACACCATGGAAGGCTTCAATGTCTAGTATTAACACTATTAATAGTAGGCGAATGTGTATAACAACATGTAAACATGTATACGAAGCAAAAGAAGTATGTAAGAATCGTAGTTTAAGGCGCTCTGTAGTTTCTGCCTACCAGCGTGGGAAATAGGCGTGAGTTAATGTACCTATGTATGTTATAGTGGGCCTTGGACGAAAGTGGTGCATTAGGTATCCACAGACAGATATAATCATGCCCTCGAGAGTAGTCTAACCGTAAGATTGTTAGGAATTAACGACAATAGTTTGTTTACAGGGATAATGAAAGAACACGTTTTTTTTTAAGTTTTATATTAATACCAAAAATTTAATTAGACGAATCGTACACACTACCATCAAATATGCGATCCCGGAAAAGCTCACATGTTGGCTATAGCTTCCTGCAACTTCTGAAACACTAATATTTTCTAATTCTGATAAATCACTGCTACTGTCATCTGTGAGATTTATTACTGTCATATTATTTTTCTATTTTCATTACAATATCCTTGCATGAATTTTTTCCAATCCTATTAATGTTTGCAAATGCTTGTTCAGCAGTCACCTTTAAAAACAAAAAATAATCATAAACAATGGTTCTAACATAGCAACTTTAAATATGCACATATAAACTAGGCTACAATACCTTTATATCAATGGATCCAACATTGACTGAAGCAATTTAATGTTTTGCAATTCCTCATATGAATTCAATTGGATTCACGTCACAATGATAAGGTGGTAACTTTTTACGGGCGACCTTTGAAATGTTTTCCCGGTGTTGAAAAAATATATTATTTTTACCTTCCTTAAACATTTTTCTTACCGTATTGACAGATTTATCTAAAACAAAAAAAGATACGGTACTTTATTATTAATTCCCTATTCTTTATCTTCAAGTATCAAATATGGGTATACGAGGCTGTTCAAACTACAAAACATAACCTTAAATTTCAATTTCTGTAAACAAGACAATTTTATTGTTACTTAAATCTGTATATCAACAAAACTACGCATTGAATACATTTAGAAAAACTTATTTAATGCCCAATGATTTAATTAGGGTAGATAAATACCTGTCCTAGCGGCAGTTCTTCGATAAACATTCCCGATATCGGACAAAACTTGTCCCGCTTCAGATTTAGCCAAACACCACAAAAAGACTTGGTAAATCACTGCTCTGATACAACTACAAATGGTTTTATTAATTTTTAATCGTTAATTTTGCAACGAAACTTAAAAGTTTTGTTAAATCCATGAAAAACGACTAGGATTTACGCACTTTTGACACATGATGTACTAGCAGTTGACAAAAAACACAATGTTGCCACAATCTTCCACTTTTAGTTTCAACTGTCACCGCGTCAGACTCTTTTTTGCCAAGCTTGTATTTTATTATTAATTCCGTATTCTTTATCTTCAAGTATCAAATATGGGTATACGAGGCTCTACAAACTACAGAACATAACCTTACATTTCAACTTCTGTAAACAAGACAAATAGTTACTTAAATCTGTATATCAACAAAACTACGCATTGAATACATTTAGAAAAACTTATTTAGTGTACAAAGATTTAATTAGGGTAGATACATTACATTACATACATAGATATATTACCTGTCCTAGCGGCAGTTCTTCGATAAACATTCCCGATATCGGACAAAACTTATGATCCCGCTTCAGATTTGGCCAAACACCACAAAAAGACGTGGTAAATCACTGCTCTGATACAACTACGAAAGGTTTCATTAATTTTTAATCGTTAATTTTGCAACGAAACTTAATAATTTTGTTTTTTTATGAAAAACGACGAGGATTTACGCACTTTTGACACATGATTACTAGCAGCTGACAAATAAAACAATGTTGCCACAATCATCCATTTTTAGTTTCAACTGTCACCGCGTCAGACATTGTCTGCTGTGCTGCCTCCTAGTGATGGCAATTAATGCGATTTCGCATAAATTTCATTAGCATGTGAATTCTTCAGTCTTAGCATGTTAATTGCTATTGCTAAACTATTTGCTAAAATAACGACAATTTATAATTTATTCAATAAACGACGTTAAATACGAGCAAATCAAAGATCATAAGGTAATAAATTGCTCAATCTCATTTTTCGCACCCTGCTAATAATTTAACGAATTAAACGATCAGACGCATTCATACAATTTACGCCCCTGTGTACGAGCAATTTAAAGATAATAATTGTATAACGTCATTCTTCGCATCACATGCACCTGCTATTTGCTAAAAGTCAGTGTAACGTGAAACAGATAGATTTAGTATTCCCGTGGGTGCGACGGAGAGCGCACGCTGCCGCTGAGTGCCGCTGCATCAGCATGAACGAAATACGAAGTAATGAATTCACTTCGCACTTCACAGAATTTCGCAACTACATGTCATTTGCTAAATGCTAAATGAGCATTCGCATGTTAAAAATGAATGCGAATGCTAATTAATCCATCACTACTGCCTCCTGCCTGCCTCACCTGCCTGACTGACACTTGACAGTTCGGGATTGCAAGTTGAGTTGTTGTGATTATCTAATCGTTAAGAATGGGAGCTCTGAAAAAGGTACATAAAGATATGATTGTGACTTCAATGGACTTAGCTACCCCAACCTTATTTAGATTTAATATCATCCATGTTAAACAATCCCTTTGTATTAAGTCCAAGTCAATATTTCTTGATATCTTTTGGCTATAATATCATGTGAACGTTTTGAATAATTTTAGAGTACGGGCCTTGTTGGCATGGCTGTAGCTCCAAATGCCCATCACACCCTTGGTTCTCTCTATGGAAAAATTTTGCGAGTCTTGCAAAAGATGCCCGAAAGTGCTGGATACCGAAAATATACTGAACCAGTTATTCGTGAAAGAGCTGCTGTGTTAACACAGGTAAAATGTGTACACTCAACCAGTATTAGATTTTATTGAAACTAAATAATCAGATACTATTTTACTATTTGTTTATTGCGTTTTACAGACCAAAGATGTGTACGAGATTGAATCAAAAATTAAATGTGGACAAGCTGAGGAACTAATTATTCAGGCCGAGAATGAATTGAACTTGGCTAGAAAAATGTTGAATTGGAAACCATGGGAACCACTCGTTTCTAAGCCACCCCAGGGCCAGTGGGATTGGCCTCCTACCAAGTCTTAATTTCAGAAAGTTGTTGTTAGCACCATGTTTTAGTGAATATAAGTAATTATGTAAATAACTATTTTGTTTATTGATATCTCAAAACCTTCCCCACACAAATAATAGCTACACATAGGCAAGTAAAATTCTCAACATGATGGCACAGTTAGCACAGTGGATGAGCAATTGACTGGCATTTTGGACTTGTAGTTAGTGACCCTGACTGCTATTACGGAGGTTGTGGGTTCCATTCCCACCCAGGACAAATGTTTGTGGGATGAGCATGATCATTTGTTCTGTCTGGGTGTAATTTATCTATGATATGTATGTATTTAGAAATATATGTATAAGTATGTTTATCAGCTGTTTAGTACCCATAACACAAGCTCTTAGCTTAGCTTGGGACTAGATGGCGTTGTGTGAAAAGTTGCGGAATATTTATTATTATTTTTTTATTTAATTGGCTGCTGTAGAGTGTAATGGGTTTGAGTGCAGCAAGGAACAGAATTAAATATTCATATGGTCTACAGATATTCATTCTGGTGGTTGAGACAAGAGATTAATGGTTTGTTTGTGTGTTTGGAAAATGCACCCACAACTATGTGGGGGGGAGACATTTATAAAAAAATATTAATAAAAATACTGTATTAAATTTTCATTTTATTATAACTAACATGAATCAGTTCAATTAAATATAAAAAAATAAAAAGATGGAGCAGTGTTATTTGGCACAGTGGGCTGAATGGCATCAATGAAACTAAATGCCACCAGCACATCTAAACCATGTTCACAAACTGTCATGGAATATTGATTATTCCAAAACAATGATGATACACAACTGTATGTGGTATAGATGTGCTCATTGCTTTTATTGTCATTGGTGAAGTTAGCCCTAAGTATTACAAATAATGTTGTAACATTGCATTTATATCTATATTCTATATATATATATATATATAATTATTTACTATTCATGTATTTACTGAGCCATAACAAGGTAAGGTTTAATGTACTACCTGCATTACTCTCACACACTTCTGAATCTACAAGAAATTGCTTGTTAAAAACATAGAAGAAAAATAAATTCACTCCTGGGAGTAAGGCAGATAGTATGATAACCAATTCATAAATTTTATAAATTCAAATGTAACCACTAATAAATACTTAACTAAGTAATTTTTTTCCATGACGATTACATGTTTTCATTTAATTTTGTAAAAAATTATAACTGCTGTTGTAAATGCAATTGATTTGTATAAAAATATGTCATTGGTAACTCATTAATATAAATACTTTGCCTCTTAGTAATTCGCTGTACTTTGTAGGACAGTTATAAGTTGCACAATTAAACAGTAATACAAAATACTCTACAAACTAAAACTTACATTATAAAAAATAAATAACATCATTATAATCACTTGTCATAATATAATACTAATTCAGTGCTACATGCTCTTATCACCTCAAATGCAAAATGTCAACCAATATCCCAATTTACTTATAAACTTTATGATTACTTGAGGCTTTGACTTGTAATATTTACATTGGCTTAAAATATATGGTTGTATACACAATTACTGGAATAGGTGCAAATAGGAGTTATATTGATCAATTAATGCATTCATATTTTACTGGTAGACAATTTCCTTATAAAAATTCTCAACTATCATTCTCAAAATAATATCTGGTAATATCATTGAAAAATACAAACATATTTAACAATTGTTATTGACATCTTGTGTTAAAATAACACAACAAGGTGATTGTATATGGGTAAGTTTGATTCAGCTATTGGATTATTATTTTGGAGAAAATAAAAGTTAGGTATTGCCTAGAAAAGACCATAAGAAGGCTGCATAAAATATTAGTTAAGATAAAATTAAGTTTGTTGAATTCCCACTCTTTACTACCTGAAGTATTATCTATTATTTAGAATTAATAATTGTGAAACATTGCCTGCCTGAATAAGGTCATTTTGAACTGTAAACAAGGGTTGGATATAAAACAATGCATACATTTCAATTAAATTTAACTATTAAGTACTAGCTTTTGCCAGCAGCTGCTTCACAATGTATAACTATTTAATTATTAAGTAGGAGGCAGAGTGGTCCAAAAGTGACTGGTACTCTTAAAATAATGATTATTTACATAAAATATGGATAATAATATTATAAAGATGAACATAGCTATACACCTGTATTCTCCAAAAGGTTAGGCAGAGGTGTACCTTTAGCACACTCACTTTTCGCCAGTTATGATTAAGGCCCATGAAATAGGAATAAGTCTTTTGCCTTCAACCAGGCATCCATACTTCGGGCTGTTACTGAGAAATTCTTCATGGAAAACACCCAGTTGCACTTTACCTGACATGGGAAACAAAACCCATACTCAGCAGTAGCATTTGCAAACCAACAAACAAGGCACAAGAACAGAAGTTTCAACATAAAGTTGTGGCAATCTAAGAAGCATATTTTTACAGTTAGAAAAAAAAAAGTAGTGACAGGAAAAAAAATTGGTTGCTATGAAATCCGATTCTTGAGATATTATATTGATTTAAAATAATCAACAGATCGTAATCGACAATGGGGTAATTGACAAATTTTAGTTTTTAGTCCGTCATCTAGATTACTTACTAGAAAATATTTGACACATATTTTTTTCTTTTTGAAATTGAAAACTGCTTTAGATTAAGTGCATTAAAGTTGAGAAGAGGTGGTTTGTAATGTCATTAACTAGCATAAACTGTACTGGCTAGTGAGGTCATGCAACATTTTGACTCGATGGATTGCCATTATTTTTTTATTATGTGAAAAATTAAAAAATATGGGTCAAATATTTTCTTGTAATCTAGATGAGGGCTTAAAAATAAAATTTTGTCAATGTCAATTTTGTCAAATAGCCCATAGTATTTAGATTATTTAAAACCGATTTTTGAGGACTATTGTTTCATTGCATGCTTGAGGTCGTAAAATTGATAGTATAATACATTTATATTGTACACATTTATCTGATTTTTTAATGTGGTATTAGTAAAAGTAACAATTTTAAAGTAAATTGAAGCAATGCAACAACATAAAATTGTAATAATGTCCTGTCAGAATATAAATCCATTATTAATCCGCATTTTTGAGTGCATTTTCTCAACATAAAGTTTAACATAACTCTTATTAATGATAGCCGTTGTTATAGTGTGTGGGTACCAAAGTAATTAATTAGGATCATGAATTTGATTTTTAGATTTTTTACTTAGACATACATACAAAGTTATAGCAACACAAAAAGAAAACTACACCAAAATGCACTTCTTAGATTGCTACCCCTATAATAATCACCTCAACCTGGCCAACAAAATGGATAATTTGACATTCCCCATCATACTTGTTTTCCATTGAGTATTACTCACTTCAACTTATCTTGTAAGATAGCATTAAGCTCTTTATCTAGGTATTCTATAAACGTAATAAATAGACAGATAAAACCTCAAAGTTATTACAAAACTAAATAATGTTTATAAGTAAGATGGTTTAAACAAATTGTTTTATGTAGACGTTACACCTTTCCTTGCTACTAATAAGTTTAAGATGGGATGTTTCTTAATATAGCTTACTGCTTTTTTATGGGTAACCATTGTGAAGTCATAGCCGTTGCACTGTAATATTTTGTCATGCATCCTTAATCCAGATTTCGCAGCAGGGCTTCCTTCATGTACTTCTGTCACATATATACCCTGAAAGAGCATAAGTAGAATTAAAATTACCTGTAGGCTACTCCAAAAAACAAAGTTATTTTATTTTATAAAGGCTCACATTATCAGTGTATCCCTGAGGGCTTTTACGAAAATCCTGATCAATTCCGCCGCCAATTTTAAAACCACATTTCATAACTTCTCTTCCTTCTGAATCAACACCAGCTTCTTTCTGGAGTGTTATTGGTATCTGTGAAAGAACACATTTAGGTACATTGTTGATAAGAAAAACATTTTGAAAACACAAAATTGGGAGTGGTCTTCGGACTTACACTTAAACACTCCATAGCTGTTCCAGCTTGGTGTTGAAATGCCATTTTCGCCATGGTGACTGGTGGATTACAACGTTCTTCGGGTGAATCTGAATCTTCAGTTGAAGTCTTTAGACTTAAAGCAATAGTAGTCCTACTTTAAACGGCAAAACAACGTTTATAAACACAAATTTCACAATAGTGTTTGATGTTGTGTCTTTGTGTTGCCTGCGAACGAAATCTCTGTAATAATCTGTTGTAATTTCTTTTCACTCAACCACAATTTTTTTTTTTTTTTTTTTTATTTGCCCAGTGGGCAGGCTAAAGTCTTTCGACCATACCGCCTAGTCTTTCGTATGTTTTTTTCTGTCGTGTTAAGTTTTTATATAATGTCTTTCGTAATTTCCCTTGTAATTATAATGTTTTATTTTAAGTCTTTCGTATGTAGTCATAATTCGATATTTTTAATAGTCAATTTTTCGTTTTTTAGTCAAATCCAAGTTTGTACGAAGTACAGTCAAATCCTGGGTAATGTCATGTCAAATTTTTTTTTTTTTTTTTTTTAGCTATCTCTGCATGTTTATGTTTAGATAGGCACATAACCTACAAGCTATTTCTAACCATCTTAAATCTATTTAAAAATAACGAAGATAAAAGTACTTAGGTAATAATTATTTTGATATGTACATACATATAGCTAACACAAACGATTATATATCATTTACAGTCTCCAGTATGAATTTGTACAAATATATATAAGTGGTAGCATTCACAAGTAACTCCTGTATGGACGACGGGACCTTATCAGGCGTTTTATAAATTTTTAGAAGCTCATCCGACAACACAAGGCGCTGAATGTTGAAAGACGAACACTCGAAGAAGATATGATACAGTGACTGAACTTTTTGAGATTGACAATAATCACAGTGCGGCGAGCTGACCATTTTAAGACGATGAAGATGAAAATTTAAACGACAATGACCAAAGCGCATACGACAGA
Organism: Euplexia lucipara; assembly: GCA_921972225.1. NCBI lineage: Eukaryota > Metazoa > Arthropoda > Insecta > Lepidoptera > Noctuidae > Euplexia > Euplexia lucipara. Next base: position 7,535,665 of record OV179143.1, on the reverse strand, counting down.
TAATCGAATAAAATTTTCTATTCATGTATGTACTACTATTTTTACAAAACCAAGGTACAGAGTTAATTTGAACATCAAGACTATTAAACCAAGACCCCGTGTTTTCAACATGTGTACAATGGTATGAATGTCTCCCCCATGCCTCGCACATGCGGCGCCGTAGAAGGCTAATTACGTCTGTATGTGGCAGGAAAACACTCGCATCAGTGTCACAGATTAATTCTTCAAATTCAACGATTTTTTTTGCAAGATAATCTGCTTTTTCATTCCCCACAACACCAATATGTGATGGTACCCAAACAAAACGAACAACAATATCCAACTGTGACAATTCAAACCATAGTTGCTTTATCAAAAGAATTATGTAGTTGGTGTTAGCAAGTAATTTATTATTGTCCAGATTTTTCAAAACACTCATGCTATCACTAACTATAAGCCATTTACTATGTTCTAAATTACATTTTTTAATATGTTTCATAGCGCTCAAAATAGCAACTGCTTCAGCTGTAAAAATACTAGCATTCGTATCAATTCTCCGTCCAATAGCAATATTTGAAGAGGGGTCATAAATAGCGAAAGACACTGCTCTATCACTCTTGGAACCATCAGTATACACTAATTTATGATCAGACCACTGTGACAGCATAGCATAAACTTCTTCTTTTGAAGGCAAATTTTTTCTATTATTTATAATTACTTCAATTGCTGGAAATTTACCATTGAAAGTACCCTCATAACAAGGTAAAATATGTTTTGATTGATAAATGTTAACATTTTGAATAAAATTCATAAAACTTTGGAGACCTTGTACCATATAAAAAGATTTTAAAGAAGTATGAGTAGGTGAATGTAACAAATTAAGAAGTAGTCTATTACCAGATACACTATAAAGTTTTAACAAAAATCTTTCTTTTAAGTAATCAAAACGAATAGATAATGGGGGAACATTGCATTCAATTTGCATTGCAACCACAGGAGTACTTCTGAATGCACCAGTTATTACACGCAAACACTTGTTTTGCAAAATATTTAAACTATTTACATGTTTGGAATCTGCACCAAAGCAATAGAAACCATATTCAAAGTGACTACGTACTAAAGATTTGTATAATAATAATAAAATTTTAGGGTCTGCACCCCAATATGTACCACTCAAGGATTTTAATATGTTATGAGCTTTATTTGCTTTACTAATTAAATGTTTTATATAATTGTTCCAGGATAAATTATATGAAAAAATAACACCCAAGAATTTTACCTCAAGTGAAATGGGTAGAGCACAATTGTTATACACCACATCAGGCATATTAAGAATTTGTTTACCAAATACAACAACTTTGGATTTCAATGGATTAACACTAAGAACGAGGTAAGAAAAATATTTATACAAATTCGCTAATGCAGCATTAACTATTTCAACTACATGTGTTATATTTTTCCCAGATGCATATACAACTAAATCATCTGCGAATTGGAGGTTTTTAACATGAGACCCTAAAATTAAATTTAATTTACGTATATACAATATGAATATTAAAGGCGATAATATACCACCTTGACAAACTCCTGTCGAGGATAGTCTAGGTCCATAGAGGTGTCTGTTAAATTTAACAAATACTTGCCTATTTAGAAGAAAATTTTTAACCCAATTCATAATTTTCTCAGGTATCCCAATCTGTGATAACTCGTTACATAAGATATCTATATTTACACTGTTAAAAGCACCTGCAACGTCGAAGAAAACTCCAACCAAATTGTGGTTTGCAGATAAAGAATTGCATATATCAAGCTGTAATTGACAAACACTTTCCCTAGCAGAATGATTCCTACGAAAACCAAATTGATTTGATGGTAAGATTGAATTTTTCTCAATATAGAACTCTAAGCGTTGTTTTAATAATTGTTCAAATAACTTGCCAACACAAGAAGTCAGGGCTATAGGACGATACGAATCAGGACACATTTTTGGCTTATCAGGTTTTAAAACAGGTACAAGACAATCCACCTTCCAACTATCAGGTAAAATATTATTTTCCCATAATAAATTCAAAAGTTTTAAAAGAATATTCAAACTAGTAAGGTTTAGTTTTTTAAACAGTATATATGGTATTCCATCCAGACCATGGGTAGTATCTCTTCTGGACGATATGGCCGATATTAATTCTTGTAAGGAAAAAGGATTAAGTAGAAAACTATTGCTGGAATTAATGCTAGCATTGGAAGAAGACTTTAAGTCATTTGATACAGTGTCTGGTGTGTATTTTTTAAGAAAATCCAAAACCCAATTATCATCCTCCTGAGTACTAAAATTATATGTTTTATTATACTTGCGCATGAATTTCCATATAACAGACAATGGAGTGCACCTGTTAAATGTTTCACAAAGAGAAAACCAACTTTTTTGCCTTTCTGTTTTTAATGTAAGTTTTTTAACTGCGCGAAGCCTTTTAAATTCTATATAATTTTCTTCAGATGAATTATCCTTAAACAGTAAATATGCAGTTTTAAAATTCAATACAGCTTCTGTGCATTTTTGATTCCACCAAGGAAGTGAAGGCCCTTTAGGATTATTTCTATGACATGAGGGGTTGACAAAATGACTGGTATTAGAATGTTTCAAGTTTGGCATAGAATTCGCAGCGGCTGTGCGCAAAATGGTACAAAATTTGGAATATGAATCAGGAAGACTTGTGTCATCAACTTTAAAATCAAGTAACAATTCATCAACACAATTACTGTACTTTTCCCAATTTACCAATTTGTAATTAGGGTAAATAGGCAAATGTTCAGCATTAGTACAATTGCTAACAATATTATTGCTTTTGCTAATAAATAATTTTATCCTTACAGGAATGTGATAACTACTACCAAGAGGACAATCATGTACATTCCATTCGCAATTAATTGCTAAAGACGAAGAAACTAACGTCAAATCCAACGCATTAGGACGCCAAGTTAAAGAACCAATTGTTGTTGCCTGACCATTATTGAGCAGAACTAAATTATTATTATCAATTACATCTAAAACGTTTCGTCCACGTACAGAGTCAGAGTTACAGCCCCAAGAAGTATGATGAGCATTAAAGTCACCAGCAATTATAAAAGGTTCAGGAATAGACTTCACTAATAAGTCAAAATTTTCTTTTTTGAATACTGGACTACAATTCAAAGGACTATAAATACTTACTATACTTAACTCTTTGTTGTTAACTTTAATTTTTACACAGATATTTTGTAATGAGTTATCAAAAAAGGTATTAATTTTAGTGTATGAAATACTTTTGTGAATAATTATTGCTACTCCATTATGTTTGTTACCAGTGTCATTTCTTTCAATATTATAATGATTGATTTTAAAATTTTGTTGAGGTTTAAGCCATGTTTCACTGATAATTGCTATGTGTATTTTGTAATTGTATAAAAAATCGATTAATATGTGTTTATTACTGTTTAAACTTTGAGCATTCCATTGTACTACGTTTAAATCAGAAAAATCCATTACGAGGTTGAAGGAAATTTATTACTTAGAGTAGTTTTTAATGCTTCTTTAATCGATGCTGAATTGATAGGAGTATCCTTATTGGTAACTATTCTAGTAATTGTTTCAACTAAACTATTCAAAAATTTGTCTGATTTCATAAGATTACTTACTTGTGTATCTAAATTACGCGCAGATAGCGCTGGAAATGCGTTAGCGTTGAAGAGATCAGAGTATGTTGCATTTCTACTTTTTATTTTATTTTCTTCTACTTTTTGTTTTTTTATATTACATATTGCAGAGATAGCTAAATGATTACCATTGCAGTTTATACATTTGGCGTTCTTTGGATTAACCTGACACACTTTATAACTGTGATTTTCAGTGCAAATAGAACATACTTCAGAATTCCTACAAAATTTTGCAATATGCCCATACTGCATGCACTTAAGGCACTGCTTAACAGGTGGGATATACCTTTTGACCTCATGGCGCCAAGAGTCCAAGTAGACATAGTCGGGTAAGATGGTCGAAGCAAAGGTCACAGCTACAGCCTGTGTGGGGACAAAAGACAAGCCTTCATCACTCCTGACTCTGCGCATGAAACGCCTAACTTGAATAACATTTTTGGAACTTCCTATCAACGAAAATATATCTTTGTTAGACATATCAATAGGGACCGAGGTAAGAACCCCAGTGACCTCTGTGTCGCCAGCAGGTATTGTTGCTTTTAAGTTTAATTGTTCAAACAATTTCTTATTTTTTAAAAACATGTTAGCATTGTTGGGCAAGTCAAATGTCACACCAACCTTGTACTTATTTATTGTACGCAGGTGCATCACACCTGAAACTCCGTGCTCTCTGATACCCTTCGACAGAGACATGCGATCTTTATCAGAGAATACGTTTCGATCGTCAAAATGAGTTAAAAAAACAATTAGCTCCGTCTGTTTCGAGTCCTCAGCATACTTACGGGTGTACCCTTTTACCTTGTACACGGCATACTTATCAGTAGCGTCCCTGTATTTAGTATTTGGGGTCGCCGAAACCGTAGACTCGGCAGAGTCGGAGTCGGTCGATTCCGGCAGCAGCTTTTTGTCCGGTGGGACCACCTCATCCCTTTTCCTTTTTTTCTTCGACATTTTCAGAAACCAATACTTATTTACACCTAGTAACGACTTATAACACAAATATTTACAAAATTATAGTACAATAAACCCTGAAAACTATTATTTTCCGAAAATTATTTCAAAAGCGCGCCTTTCCCATTCAACAGTTTCCCGCCTTTTTTTCTTAATTTAATTCAACTAAAGTTAAAACAAACCACAGAATACATACGACGTCCATAGAGGATAGTACGGATACGGACTACAGAGTTACGGACACCAACAATTTTTTTGACTCGATGACAGAAGTTTTTTTTTTCGGGATTTCGCTCGCTCGCTCCTCCCCTACTAACTATAAAAATCAGAAATCATCATTTTTTTATTATTTTTAATAAAATTAAAAATAAGCAGATGGTAAAAGTAGAAATGAAATCAAGGCACTGTGAGCGATCTGCTGAAGGCATCATGATCTATGATTTTTTAGATGAATTTGGTCGTTTTTAATCATTTTGCAGTCAGTTAACCGCAAGCAAGGCACATGATGAGTATGATGACACCATCAATAGAACGACGTTGTATGTACGAAACACGATAATTTGTGAACACATTTCTTGTTTTTTACATACCGTAAGTTACCATCTTGGTAACTTTAGACAACAGCTATCTGGCAACAATGTTCGTAAATGTCAATTGTCAAGAAAAAAATTGCAGGCCAGCCTGCCCGTGGTCAGATGTTTCTCAAAAACAGGAAGTGTTATTTCTTTTAAAAATTATAGAACCGCGACTTAGATCACATTTTAAAGGTAATTGGTCCCTATGCATAATATGACGACCGTAATGAAGTAAATGTTAAGTTCATATTCAATTACAAACCATCTAAATGAGCCGTGTCATTTGTTGTAAATATTTGCCTTAATTTGGAAATTAGCCAACGAATTCATCAACTCATAATGTATTTTCATATTTTGTGCGACCAGTAAGCATTTTGCACGGCTGGAATTTACTGTTGAAGCAGTATTATGTCAAAACTTCGAGATCACTGCTCTGTATCTGAGTTAAATAACAATGTATTAGACACCACATACTAAACTATCTCCTTCTATTAAAATCCTTGCAGACTAAATTTTGCTACCGTCACTAAGGGGCAAACCGCATTAAATTTTAATTAAGCAGATACGACTTTGTTTAATGATGTGATTGTGTAAAATGGTTTCAGATGTCCGGTCCACAAAGAAATGTCTGGTGGATTGTAGTCAGAAATTTTATTGACTCATTGAGACCTCGCCCGATCAGAGGAAATAATATGGGTAAATTCTAAAATCTCATGCTTGTTGTTGGTTAATTTTTACTTGCTAATTTCATCGACTGAGAATGTAATACTAGTTTAGCACTTTAAAACAATCATTGCTGGTTGGGTCCTAATATTAAAATATGACCAGATTTTCCTTTGCAGTAAAAAATAAATTGTTTTATTTATGAGTTCCGTGATGAACTCAAGCTTTGATTGTGAGTAATGCTTCTGCTTTCTTTTTATGTAAAGAGGCCTTTAATTAATTAAGAGAGTAACAGTCAGGTATTATTATTTTTAATTGCAGGTAAAGACTACTTAGGAAATGCCTACTTTGAAATTCCTGCGGATCCTAGTGTTGGTAAAAGAAAACCTTCCAGATGGTATAATCCACCAAAGGAGCAGGACTTCCAAGATCCTATTCCTGCAGAATGGGAGGCATGGTTGAGAATGAGGAGGTAGGTTACGAAGACATGCTTCCTTTATGTATTTTTAATATTCATTTCGTAGATGTAAACCAATTTAAAAGTGTGGTTTAATATTTTATTTTACTGGTTGAGACTTAGACTTACCATATTTATTTTATCTAAACCAATATTATAGAGGTAAAGGTTGTGTGGTTGTAGGGGGAAACCTCTGGAGCCACTTTTGTGAGCTTTATAGGCTTTTATTTTATTTTCCATACTGACAGGAGAATCCTCCTGTCAGTATGGAAAATAAAATCACAAATTGCAAAGTGCACTGGATGATGATATCAGTGTAAAATAATGACTTTATAATTATTTTTACAGACCAGAGCCGCCTACAGAAGAGGAAATTGCAAGAAACCTTGCTATTGCCCAACTAAAGAAGATAAATGCAGGCAAACTTGAAACTCAAAGATTGGCAGAAGGGGGATCACTTCCTTCAATACCAGAAAAAGGCGCCCAGTCATTTCCTGTGTATCCTGATTTTCAACCGGGTGACCCTGACAATAAGATAGGGAATGGGGGCAAATAGTTGACACTTGATAGCTAATACACACATAACTGTTTCTTTAGCAGTCATGCGACTTGTTGACAGTTGATTTGAATTTAGGATGTAGGCTCATGTACATAATAAATAATAAACACAGTAATAATATTACATATAACATATGGTTTTAAACATTTTTACTTCAATAGGTAAATTATGTAGGTATGAAGTTCATGCCAAAGTCAAAGCGTTTATTGCAAACCGCGTTTTTGCGTTGCGTATTTTGTACAAAGTTGTCTGTAAAAGTGATAGAAAAATACCTCCACAACCATCACAATTATAGCAACTAAATAATGTCTTACTATGTCTCACCAGTGAACAATTAGATGCACAAGTAGAACTATAGAATTGTAAACAAACGGAATTCTAATATTACAGAACAGTAAGTAGGTATTACAATAATGTAATAGGTAGGTACAGACGCCAGCACATCAAGTTACCCCAATGTGTAAAATTTTCCCAATTGAATATGAACCTTATTCTGTTTGACATAAAGTTGAAAAACGATGAAAGAAATTTGACACATTGGGGTAACTTGACGTGCTGGCGTCTACTTGGATGGCAGACGTACAACGCTAAATACTCAGTTTTTTAGTTAATTACAAAATGAAATTAAATTTCTGTAATGCTTCTACATTTTTGGATTATTACTATTTTGGTGATTATTGAGAATTTGTTTGAGTAGGTAAACAAATTTTAAATATTTTTCACTTTAGGTTGTGTCATCTATCTTAGATATAGTTAAGAGCTGTGATCAATAGTGGGTAGTAAATTATGTCATTTAAATATTTTCTTTTATTTTATTCTCACTTTTAAGCAAAAGACAATTTCGTCCGACCTGCAGTTGTCCTCCGCCTTTACGTGTCCGTTACGCCAGCCAGATGTTGTCGAAAATTACCATTTGAATCTGATAGATAATTAGTTGTGCGGCTTCTGTAATTGTTGCGCACATTTTTAAATTTGTTGCGCTTATAGTTTTTTAATTATTTCACAAAAACATTTCCTGCTGCGGTAACGTTACCCCAGCCAGACCTTTTTCTTTCTAATGGGAATATTTAAATAATTACTAGCTATAAAATTAGTTGTCTAGATGAAGTAAATGTTGTGCCTTATTTTGTATTTGTTCTTTCATCGGTTGCGAAGTTTTGCTAGATCTTTGAAATGGTTAAGCGGATTCTTATCATATTTTGTACATGGCTTCTTAGGAATTAGTTTAAATTTGTTCTGCAATAAAAAATCCAAAATAATACATAGCTTAAAGGTTATTTCATTAAATAGAAAAACACTTCAATTGGTCCCAGCATCCTCAATAAGAGCTCTAAAGACTTACTTTAAACGTTATTTTAAAGCTTGTAACTGCCTTCAAATGTATGTGAAGTGGAGTGAACCCGTAACACTATTGTTAATTACTATTTAAGATCTTTTTTAGGGAGGCAAACTGTCACTCCTTAACACAGGTTGCTCTGCTACCTAGCTAGGAGAACAGTGGCTCACCCCAACTTATTATTTGTTAGTTTAAGTCCTACGATAATTTAACTCACTAACTCCAATATGTACGTACTACAAATATCTTTATTGCAATAAAAATATTATTATTATATGTATATTAGCTCTCACGCACTCTGTAAATATTTGCAAAAACAGGAAAACTGCCGAAACGCACGCGCACTCTACAAGATGAATTATGTGATTATGGAGCATGTTTAGTGCGATATGCAAACAATGCGCCCCTTCACCCCACCCCTTCCGCGTCCTACCGAACGACATGTTATATCAGTGATTTTTGATAAGTTTGTGCAACTGGAAGATAATAATAATGTTTACATAGTACAGATATATTATATTATTAATGTATTTAACAGTGTACGCGTCTGTACCGACATTGTAAGGTGTATTATACTAAACATTTCAAAAGATAGTATAATGTTCTGCATTTTCGCTTTTTCGTAACCACCTAAACTTGGTCGGGTTACCACGGTCATTCGGTTCCTAATGACTTTAATTGTATTATCTCATTAATTACCCAATGTACTGAGCTGAAATTTTACTGATATACAACTGAACTAAACAACTAATAATTGACATAACATTCGGTTCATATATCCAATCCAGTGACCAAATAACACCGCGTGCATCAAGACCGTGCTCGTGAAGAACTCAATATCATCATAACTTGTTAAACACTTACAGGATACTAATGGAACTTCACATACATTTGAAGGCAGTTACAAGCTTTAAAATAACGTTTAAAGTAAGTCTTTAGAGCTCTTATTGAGGATGCTGGGACCAATTGAAGTGTTTTTCTATTTAATGAAATAACCTTTAAGCTATGTACCTATTATTTTGGTTTTTTTATTGCACAACAAATTTAAACTAATTCCTAAGAAGCCATGTACAAAATATGATAAGAATCCGCTTAACCATTTCAAAGATCTAGCAAAACCAAAAACGTTACCCCAGCAAAATCTCGAATAACTTCGCAACCGATGAAAGAACAAATACAAAATAAGGCACAACATTTACTTCATCTAGACAACTAATTTTATAGCTAGTAATTATTTAAATATTCCCATTAGAAAGAAAAAGGTCTGGCTGGGGTAACGTTACCGCAGCAGGAAATCTGCCCTCATAAGCCAAAAAGCGGTATCTCAAAAAAATGCAAATTTCTGATTTTTGTTGCATCTGATAGCTTAACAAATTCCCTACAGGTTAAATGAAATTAAATGGCGCTATCTCAACCAGAAACCACTTAAAACCTACTAAGAAAATATTGCATATCTCAAATTTATACGATATTACTAAGGAGCTGAGAGGTATATCATTATTTTTAAACACAATGGCCGTATATTTACAAAATGTGACACCAAAAAAAATGGACCACAATGACTTTTATGAATGGCAAGATTACACAACGCAATACAAACTGTCTCGCCTTAATCCACGTCCTTATATCTGCGATATAGTGCAAGTGGAAGCTACGAGAGGTAGTTTCGATTTTAATTACAAGACATCCTTTGATAGTGAGTATATAGGTAACTGCTAGTATTATTGGGAACAAGATTTTAAAAACGAATGCTCTTCCACCTCCAAAGAAGAAAACCATGCTTAACGGAATTTCGCAAGCCAAGAAGAACAATATTTTGAAATCCCTTCAAAATATAATACCAGGCAATAGACTGTCCTTCTGGAGGGAGCTCCCTTCTTCTGAGTGATTTATGACATAGATGGCTATTTTCAAAATTTGAAATTTTCTAATTATGTTAATCTAAAGTTTATTAAAATTATTTCCAAATGCACTTTTTTCGTGTTTTATTTTCTTTTACATGGATTTTTAGCAAAAATGTACAGAAAAACATTTGTATGAAAATTCCTATGAACACACTATAATTAAAAGCGGTAACTCATATTAATAAACATATTATTCGAAGCCCAATAGCGGTATCTCAAAAATGAGGTAAAAAAACATATTTTTCCTTTTTTTAAAAACATCAATAAGAAATATGGTTATGAGTATTTAATATTATGAATAAATAATTTTAAAACTACTTTACTAAGTTGACGCGAAATCAAAAAAACTAGAACATGAATTTTCTCGAGTCTCACTTTTTTGAGATGACGCTTTTTGGCTTAGGTATGAGGGCAGAAATGTTTTTGTGAAATAATTAAAAAACTATAAGCGCAACAAATTTAAATATGTGCGCAACAATTACAGAAGCCGCACAACTAATTATCTATCAGATTCAAATGGTAATTTTCGACAACATCTGGCTGGCGTAACGGACACGATTTCTAGTGGCCGAATCGCGGTGTACTTTAACGATTTCAAAAATAAAATAATTGAAATAAAACTTTATGTATTAAAGGATGCTGATAAAATTTAAAGTCAGATTTCAGCAACTCCAAAAAAACTTTTTGATTATTACTTAGCAGCAAGTAGGTAAGCAGCCGAGACAAACAGACAGACTAGGAGTTACCTGAGTTATCGTTTTACCGTTTTGGTATGGAACAATAAAAAAAATCGACCCTGAATTCGTTCCTAGAAGACTTGGAGGAACGAATTACAAATAACGAACACACCGTCCGTCCGACAATCCACTTAAAAGCAAGTAGGTTCCTACCTGCCTATGTGTATTTTTAATCTTATACATATGTACCTACTTATATAAAATTCTCGTGTAACAATGTTAGTTACCTTCGTGGTTACCATACCTACTCCTCCAAAACGGATTGAGCGATTCATAGGAAATATTGTTTGTATATTCAGTAGGTCTAGGAATAGGCCAAAGACGTATTCTTTTTTTCATTTTAAAAAGCAAGCGCAACGGTGGATTGCGCAAGCAAGCGCAATCCACCGTTGTGGGCACTTTGGGCATGTACCTACACAACACTAATTGAGATCGATTAGGCCGATGTTTATATCCTATAGTTATAAAAAAGCGTTGTGTAAGTCCGATTCACGCCGGCGCCGTTAATTTGCGCGGATGCTGTAGGTAGCGATATTTTCATAATATGAAGTCCTAATCACAGAAAAAATGATTATTAATTTCAAAGTCGCATGTGCTTCCAGGCCAAACCCGACTGTCGCCATGGTCGCCCAGGACGCGGTGTTGATTTAAGGGCTTATTACACTATCCGATTTGTAGGATCCTAACTAGGATCCTAGTTAGGAAGCAACCAAACGGTTGGTACCATACCTAAATCGGATCCACACTGTCCTAACTGCGATTACATCTTCTGATTTCCTAGTTAGGTTTCCTACAAATCGGATAGTGTAATAAGCCCTTCAATCGTGTTTATTCAAGCTTTCAGTTCATAATATTGTGAAGTACGGTGATGATCATCGCACCCCCGTGTAAAAATGTTGCTACATTTTGAATTTATAACTTATTTCTAGATACACACTGACGGACTTTTTAATTCAGACTCCGGGCTGATACTGAGAAATTCCAGGCCGAAACACTCAATAACGGTTTTCCCGACCCGTGGATTGAACCTGGGACCTCATGGACAGCATTAGCGCTTGCGACCACTTAACCAACAAGGCAAGCAAATAAGTAGGCTAACTAGAGTAGTGGCAAGTGCAATGTTTTATTTTTTACATGTAGGTACATTGTACAGATCTTGTGAAGGCTGTCTCGAGGTTCTGACCTTCAATTTCTTTAGTCTAACGTCAGATAAATAATATTATAACCCACAATAAACTGTTAATTGGTTTCTATGTGCTTAGTGGAGATAGGAAGGTACCTAGACATGAGATTAAACAAGGAAAACCACCAAATACTGGTTTGGTTTTGTCAGGTCTGGTGAACGTGGAATAAATTACCTACTTGGGAGAAAATAAATCAAGCCACTTCCCTTGTAGGCACACGCATATTAATAGTCAATATTTTTGGTTGGCCTAAAAGTTTATTTAATAGCATTTACAACGAGGGTAGCCTCATTGTAAAGCTCTGGGTTACAGAGTCCTTTTAAATCAATTACTAGTAGTAGTTTAGTCCCTTCAGATTACATTGGAACCCGACCCTTACGTTATTAATAATCTTACAGACGATATAATATGTAAAGTAACAATTAACAATCATAATGCGACAATAGCCCAATGGCTAAGGCGTCGGCCTGGCGGTCGTGAGATGGTAAGTTCGATCGCCTACCCATTGCCATGGCTATAAATAATAGCTTTGCTTACCGACAACCTTTCATAAATTGCTTTTCTTTTTCTTTTAATTCACAAATTAATATGTGACCGTCCGTCCTTTCCTCTTTGAGATATTTTTATTTGAATCCGTGGACAATAGTGTGGGTTATACGTTAAATAAATGAATCTAATTAGCTCCGATATTCAAATTGTAACGTGTAACGGTTTTTTGTCCCTAAATAAATAAAATAAAATAATTAGCTTAGTTGGAGGGGTTAACTAGAGTAGGTACTAGTAGTATGGGTTGAACATTACGCTAAAGTGGCCTACTTATTTGCTCCCAAGTGTACATATTTAATTAAGGTCTGATCTCACAATCCTTCCCCTGAAATTACTTATGTAAATGTAATTAAGTATAATATTCATGGCAATAAGATTTATACTCTAGGGATAATTATGAGTTTTATTAATATTCGTGTGCAGCTCTTAATATCATTTTCTAAGAAGATTGTGCGGAAAAGATTACGGTAACGTGGTGTGTGGAGAGATTATTGGATCCACGTGTTCAGCATCTGTTTATAAAGTGTTTTGTTCAATGAACTAAGTTACCTACTGTTGGGTAGATAGGATTAGGTGTTTGGCAAACGATTGTGTGTGCTTTATTTTTGAAATTCGTACTTTGCGAATGTTATTTGCGATCATTTTATGTAAAACATAAACAACCATTAGGTACTTATATTATTTATTATAACAGAAATAAAATTGCATTCACAGATTTCTTGACTAGCACACTAAAACCGGGAATCGAACCAGTTAAAAGTCTTATTTTAATTTTATTTTATGACCAATTGCGGTCCCACACTGCATAGGTACAAAGTAAAACGTTTTATTTTTATTTAAACTTTGCACCGCGATGGTGAAAAAGTTTAAATAAGTAAAAAATGTGCATAGATTAATACCTATTGTTACAAATTATACGATTTTATTGTTGCTATTTTTTCAATAGTCTGATAACTTAATACCTAAAGTATACATATGGGGGTTTGACATCGCTCAGTTCGCTCAAAAAGGCGAATAAAACCATTGTAAATTGGCCTCATGGTTTATTGAACCTTTCTACCACGCTGCTAGGCCAGATAAAGTGCAAATTATTGTCACCAAACGTGCCTAAGATTATGCCTACATGCAATGATATTATAAGTCAAAGGTGTACATAGGTTATTTAAGCGTGCTACACGTTAAAATGTGTCTAATTAGCCACACTTGACTTCAGTGTCGCGTCGCGCCGTAAATGAACGCGTGCGTGCGTTAGCGTGCCGTTTTTGAAGATCGAATGTTGTTTAGGTAACCTATCTACTTACACCTTTTTACTTTGTAATATCATTGCCTAGGTACATGTGACTTAATATGTAAGTACCTATCTGACATTTTCACTCATTTGAAAGGGGTTTATAACTAGGTAAGTAACTTGTACCTTTTGTCTTCAAATAACAATATAGGGTAAATAATGACATGATAATATTTATATCAAACAACATGACTTCATTTGAGTGGCCTGTTGTTCTAGTGGCACGGGCTGGTATGCCAATGGGTTTAAATTCCACCCAAGATACATATGTTTGTGTGATGAGCACGATCATTAATTCTGTGTCTGGGTAAAATTTATCTATAATATGTATGTGTAATGGACTGAGCTTATTTTCCACTGCTGGATTTAAAGACTAGACGCCAAGCATTAAACGTCATGACGGTCGGTGGTAGACTCCTTTAGTAATAGCAGAACAAAACAGTATAAAAAATAAATAACATTCGAAATATGAAGAAACACTGTACAAAATACACCAAAGAGTATAAAGGTGTAAACAAGGTGCGTCATGCACAGTATGTATTTAGAAACATATGAGTACATTATGTTTATCAGTTATCTAGTAGGTACAGCTTGGCAAAAAAGAGTAGAAAATAATGGAGGCGCCACTGTGCTGTTCGTATGGCAACCCGTTGCAACCGAATAGCGTACTGACCTAATCTTGGTACTTAGCAACTTTTTTAGACATAAAGTAACAATGTATTCGTAACCTGTATAAGTATTATTTTTTTAAAATCCGTAAGTAATTAGTAGTGGTTTCATTGAACAAGGACGTGTTCTCGACACGCAACTGATTACTTACCTAAAAATAAATATTTGGGTAAATACTCCTGAGTTTACATGGTTTAGGAATTATAAAAATAAAACATCATTTTGTTTAACCTAATTCTTTATTCCATATTTTAATCTAATAAATCGTCCTCCAAATATTCCACCCTGATCACATCCATGTCATAGCTAGAGCTGGCCGCAAACTCATCTGAGTCATGTTCGGGTTCAGAGGTGCTGCTTCTATCATTTTCTAGATTTATGACTAATCGCTCTATTTCCTCGTTCATAGTTAGTTTTTTTCCCAGTAATCCTTTTCTATTTTTATTACATGTTAGCACGAGTTCTTCCAATCCTCTTCGGTAATAGCTTGGAATGCACGTTTAGCTGCTTCCTGTAAAGACGAAATATTTCATTTATGTCTAACAATATTAAAAGTAAAACATTTTTGTCACATACTGTTAATGTTGTTTATCTACTTCCAGCACGATTTTTCTTAGAACGCTAACAGATTTCCCCAAATTTAATAATAGATTTAAATTTATTTTTTAGGCAATGACACGACAATTTCTTTTACATTTCTAATGCAAACACTAGAACAAATAATTATCTCCCTTGATATCGCACTTAAAGTATAATATTACGTAGAAATTTAATTTTCATTCAGTTAAAAGTCAAGTCACCGAAGTATCAATTTATCTCAGCGCGCTATACCAGAGTAAGGCAGAAAAATGTAAACATAACCTATGTGCTCGTCATTTATTGTTTCAAATTTCTAGTTATTCCTTACGCAAGCGAATTAATATAGCTTTGTATTCATCAATTAACACTTGATTCAACTAAAATCAATAAAACAAACTCTTACATACCTGTTTTATCAGCGGTTCTTTGGTAAACATTGTGAAGTTCAGATAGAATTGTTTGGGCCTCATGTTCCGCCCGACATCGCCTGTACACCTTATAAATAACCTCCCTGCCAGCACTCCGAATTGTTTTATTCATTATTCTTCACTTTTTACGTTTATTAATCAACGTTTGGTGGTCGAAATTAAAATTTTACGAAATCGTGAACTTTGTTTATTATGAGATGTCATTGTTTTGGAAATGTTACCAACAGACAAAAATTTAGTTCCGTTTCTACTCTTTTTTGCCAAGCTGTAAGTACTCATACCACAAGCTCTGCTAAGTTTGGAACTTGAAGGCGTTGTGTGAAAGTTCTAGAATATTTTTATTAGTTACCTACCTACCGATATCCGTGCTACCTACCTAGTACCTACCTGCCGACCTTTTGGCGCATTCGTGAGACATGCTATTTTTGTGTCTTTTTTCGTGCTGTTTTGGTGTTCAGGGACACCTACCACAAACTGAGTCTTAAATGAGTGTCTTCTAGTATTATGGGTTAATATATCTAACTGGGTAGGTACTGGGTACTGCCTCGTTGGTCTATAGTGGTTGTTTACTACCGAGCTGGTAGTGTTGGACTAACACACTTGTGTGAACACTAATAGGGTTGAATTCGCAAAATAAAACCAAACTGTGTTCTGATCTTAGCTGGTATATATTTTCTAAAATTCACGCGAACCCAACCAAATCGTTGTAACGTAACCATAGCGAGATCTATTTCGACGTCAACGCCATCTATCGAGCTTGATGTCAAACTTTTGAACTTTACCTAGGATTCGCTATGATTACGTTATGAACATACCGCCCACCAAGGACATTTAGTGACAGAATGTCCTTCTTCAAATAAATGTAGTAAGTACTAAAAGTAGTTATTCGTATACATTTTACCTTAACAATATGTACTTACTTAGCATATCTTAAAAAAATATAACAGTAAACATAAACAGTCTTCAACAGTGTAAATTATCTAAAACAGTTGTAAAAAACTTATAATGTAGTTAACATATGCAATAAAGGCACAAACATGGTAAAACTAAAACTATAAACTGTATAAAATAAAACATGGTAAACTAAGTAAATATACATTTGATCTTAAAATAACGTGAATTATTTGATCTGAATCTACACTAAGTACTACTGCTTACTTACATAAAACTGATAAAAAATAAACAATTCATTGAGCTATTGGTAAAACACATAATTTGGAAGTAGGTCTTTTAACGGTGGATGATTTAGTTTTCAATGTGACTACACGGGTGATGTTATCAGCACCGGGGTGTTTTTCCACTACCCGTCCTAACAACCAACGACTTGGTGGTAAATCATCTTCCTTGATTAAAACAATGTCCCCGATATTGGGCTCCGGAACATTGGAAGACCATTTGTATCTGTTCATGAGATTTGACAAATACTCATGATACCATCGTTTCCAAAAAGACTGCATCATTCGTTGAACTAATTGCCACCGACTTAAATAATTTAAATTTGAACTTTCATAATTTTTGTCTGGCACATTAACTATCGGTTCACCGATCAGAAAATGCCCAGGGGTTAACGGCAGGGGTTCACCAGGATCAGCATAGTTAATAACGCTTATCGGTCGCGAATTCAAGCATGCTTCCACTTGGTTAAGGAGTGTAGACATTTCCTCATAAGTAAGTGTAGAGTCGCCGATTACCCTTTTCAGGTGAAACTTGGTGGATTTTACACCCGCTTCCCACAAACCACCGAAATTGGGAGCATGAGGCGGTATGAAATGCCACTCAGTATTGTTTGCTTCCAGGTGTTCTGCGATTGCTGGCTGTATAGAGGCCAATTGTTGTAACTCTTTGGATGCACCTACGAAATTGGTGCCATTGTCGCTCCACAGTTTAGCACAGTGACCTCGCCTCGATACAAACCGTCGAAAGGCAGCTAGAAACGCCTGTGTACTCATATCACTGGCGACTTCTAAGTGAAGAGCGCGTGTGGACATACAAACGAAAAGGCATATATAGCCTTTGTATGAGCGATGTCCACGGCCCTTTGTCGTTCTTAATTTTATGGGTCCAGCATAATCCACTCCGCTATGCAAAAATGGCCTTGCTGGTTTACATCGGACTGATGGAAGATCCCCCATCAGTTGGTTCCTGACGCTAGCTTTCTGTTTTGCACAAATAACACATTTGCGAACATGTTGTTGGATTAGAGATCTAGCACCTATTATCCAATAGGCTGACCTTAAAAAGTTTGCAAGTAACTGAGGACCACCATGCAATGTTTTTTCATGCGCATCCGCTACTATGAGATAAGTCAGATGGCTAGAATGTGGTAAGATTATCGGGTGTTTTGAATCTTCGTCTAATTCCGCCTTTGCAAGTCGCCCTCGAACTCTCATGATACCCTTTGTATCAATAAAAGGGCTAAGTACCTTCAGCTTACTTGATTTTACACTTAAATGCCCTTTTTCGCTTAACTGTGTATATTCTTTTTCAAATATCTGTGTCTGTGTCTTCTTTATACAGGTGTTTAATGCTGCTTCTATTTCTTCGTTCTTTAAATATTTACTATTGTATAATATGTCCTTCTTAAAAAATCGTCGGCAATATGCAACTACTCTAACTAATTTTCGTAGACTAGAGTAATTTTCTAAAACTACGTGCTCTGGAACTACTGCTACATGAACCTTTATTGTTTGCTCTAAATCTGTTTTTAACTCGTTAGGTCTTTTGTACTTAATTATTTTGTTTTTCAGGAATGGCGGTCCAGAAAACCACAACTCATTACCAACCAATGAACTGGGTAGTATTCCCCTTGAAGCGCAGTCTGCTGGATTCTCTTTAGTCGACACATGAAACCATTGAGACGAACTCATTGCTCCTAGTATTTCAGCAGTCCGATTCGCAACAAACGTTTTCCACCGGCTGGGATGGCTGTTAAGCCATGATAGCACCACCGTCGAATCAGTCCACGCTGAAATCTTTTCCTTTGGTATATTTAACACCTCTGCAGATTCTGTCAATAGCTTTGCTAGTAGTACTGCTCCACACAACTCCAATCGAGGAATGCTGACTTGTTTGATTGGGGCAACTCGGGTTTTTGCAACCAACAATGAAACATGAACTTTGCCTGTGGTGTCAATTACCCGCAAGTAAACGACTGCTGAGTATGCAGCCTTTGAGGCGTCACTGAAACCTAGCAATTCCAGATTATCAGTTGACCTAGTCCCCAGCCAACGACTTATTCGAACCTGGGTAAGTAATTTTAACTCTTCGCGGTACAGCTTGGCAAAAAAGAGTAGAAAATAATGGAGGCGCCACTGTGCTCTTCGTATGGCAACCCGTAGCAACCGCATAGCGTACCAACCTAGTCTTGATACTTAGCTGTTTTTTAGACAAATATTAATCTAATTATGTATTATTTTTTTAAATCAGTAAGTAATCAAATCGCTTTCAATCGTGTCAATTAGACACACAATAGAAAGACAATGACAGCGTGGACACGCGTGTCCTCTTGGGGTGTAATGGATTAATTGAACAAGGACGTGTTCTTGACACGCAACTGATTACTTACCTAAAAATAACAAATTGGGTAAATACTCCTGAGTTCACAACATTGTTTAAGAATTATAAAAAAAGAAAACATTACATTGTATAACATAATTTTTATATTTTATTCTAGTAAATCTTCCTCTAAATATTCTACCCCGAACACGTAGGCCGCAAACTCATCTGAGTCATGTTCAGGTTCAGAGGTGATGCTGCTATCATCTTCTAGATTTATTACTAATCACTCTATTTCCTCGTTCATAGTTATTTTTTTTCTACAGTACTCCTTTTCTATTTTTATTACATGTTAGCACGAGTTCTTCCAATCTTCCTCGGTAATAGCTTAGAATGCACGTTTAGCTACTTCCTGTAAAGACGAAATATTTCATTTATCCCTAACAATATTAAAAGTAAAACATTTTTATCACATACTGTTAATAAGCCGGATGTAGAAAATACCCTTTTGTTTATCTCCTTCCAGTACGATTTTGCTTAGAACGATTTCCCTGAATTAAATAATAGATTTAGACTATGGTACGACAGTTTCTTTTACATTTCTAATGCAAACGCGAGAATAAATAATTATATCCCTTGATATCGCACTTAAAGTATAATTTACGTAGAAAATGAATTTTCATTCAGTTAAAAGTCAAGTCACCAAAGTATCAATTTATCTCAGCGCACTATACCAGAGTAATGCAGAATAAATGTAAACATAACCTATGTGCTCGACATATTTTGTTTCAAATCTCTAGTTATTCCTTATGCAAGCAAATTAGTATAGCTTTGTAATAATCAATTTACACTTGATTCAACTAAAATCAACAAAACAAACTCTTACTTACCTGTCATATCAGCGGTTCTTTGGTAAACGTTGTGAAATTCAGAAAGAATAGTTTGGGCCTCATGTTCCGCCAGATATCGCCTGTACACCTTATAAATAACCTCCCTGCCAGCACTCCGAATGGTTTTATTCATTATTTTTCACTTTTTACGTTTATTAATCAACGTTTGGTGGTCGAAATTAAAATTTTACGGAATCATGAACTTTGTTTATTATGAGATGTCATTATTTTGGAAATGTTGCCAACAGACAAAAATTTAGTTCCGTTTCTACACTTTTTTGCCAAGCTGTAAGTACTCCACTCTGTTATCAATTCTGTATTTAACTTCTCATCCCAACTAATGCCGGCAAGCCATAACTTCTGGATGAACACCTTTGCTACAACCACACTAGGAGCTAACCACCCTAATGGGTCGAACAAACGAGCTATGTCTGATATTATAGATCTTTTTGTTACAGATGCCGTCGTTGAAGGTGGGAGATTCACTGCATACTGAAAGGTATCTTCGTAGCGGTTCCAGGTAAGGCCCAAAATTTTCGTAGGTATCTATCTAGCTTAATTTCTCTGTCCTTATGATTTATTTCCTTTTCTTCTACTATGATGTCCTGTTTGTCCTTATTCTTATTGTCCTCATTATTTATGTTATTTTGACCTGTTTTTAGAATTCCCTCATTACTATCCATAGAGCTTATATTATCTAATAATTGCTGATTATTACTGTTCCATTTCTGTAATATAAATCCTCCCTTTCCTAGTAATTGTACCATTTGATTGCAGATTTCTACACCTTCTTCGATGCTGTTACTTCCAGTCATTAAATCGTCCATATAAAAACAATTTAAAACTCTGTCTGCTGCAAGTGGAAATTTATCTCCTTCGTCATATGAGACCTGATGGAGCGATCTTACTGCTTGGTATGGAGTTACCGTTGTCAGCTCATAATCTCTAACCGGCTTCTTAGGATCGTCTCGCCAGAGTATTCGCTGGAATGCAGCATCTTCATCAGCCACTCTAACTTGACGATACATTTTAATGATGTCTGCTACTATACCAATTGCATGCATTCTCTATCTTAAAACAGTGTGTCTTAAATCTGCTTGCAGCGTTGGTCCTACCATTAAAGTGTCGTTTAGTGACACACCGTTTTTATTCCTTTCTGAGGCATTAAAAACAACACGAACCTTAGTCGTGATCTTGTCGTTTCTTATCACTGCGTGGTGGGGTAGATAAACGGCTTCACCTTTAATACCATCCTCATCCTTTACAGGTCGCATGTGTCCCAAATGTAAGTACTCATTCATTACCTCAGTATATTTTTCTTTTAGAACTGTATCTTTACTTAATCTCTTTTCTAGTGATTTAAATCTTGTTTCAGCTATTTCCCGTGATCGTCCAGCTTTGCAAGCAGGTTCTTCATCTCGAAATGGCACTCGTACTATGTATCTGCCTGTATCATCTCTTTTAGTAGTTTGCATGTAAAATTCTTCACACCGTTGCTCTTCTGGATTAAGTAATTTCTTTGTACTAGTTTGTTCTTCAATCTCCCAAAATTTCTTTAAAATATCATCTTCATTGACCTGTGCACAATGTACCTTTATGTTTTTTGTGTAATACTTTGAACTCTCCCTACTTGGACTGACTACACCTGAAAGGACCCACCCTAAAGTGGTGCTCTGAGCAATAAGAGTTCCGGATGGACTCTTGACTATACCTTCCTTCAAAATGTAACAGTATGCATCTGCACCCAATAAAATATCTATTCTATTGGGTGTATTAAAATTAGGATCTGCTAGAGACAGATTATTTATGGCAATCCAATCTAATGAACTTGTCTTTATGCTTCTCTCAGGTAAGTATGAGGTGATCTTACTCAAAACGTATGCGTTTATTTTGAGTTGAAACTCAAGATCAATTGTTGACTCAATTGTCAGGTTCACCATGTACTTTGTAATGGTTGATTTATCGTCACCCAAGCCTGAAACGAGACCTCTGACTGGAATTTTCTTCAGTCTAAGAAGTTGGACAGTGGCCTCCGTTATGAAACAAGCCTGTGAACCTTGGTCTACTAATGCTCGTACGGTTAGAAATTCACCCGTTTTGGACTCGGCTTTTATTAACGCAGTGGCTAATAAAACCTGTCTGGGTGAAGAGCCATTGCCCGTAGACAAGCATGCGACTATGGGACTATCACTTGTTGAAGGACTGGTGTTATTAGTGGTCTCTCGAGCTTCGTTTTCTCCGTTACGTTCTCCACTTTGGTGCAGCAATGAATGGTGGCGCTTGTTGCAAACCTTACAGACTGTCTGCTTTTTGCAGTCGTGTACTCTATGATTGCTGCCTAAACAGTTGAAACAGATATTATTTTTTGCTACGAATTCGCGTCTACGTTCTGTGGGCTGTTTTGCAAATTGCTTGCAGAAACACAGCTTGTGAACTTCTGAGCAGTATTCGCAACGCATGTTGGATGAGTTTGTGGCTAGCATTGCTTTCGAACTATGAACCCGTGAAGTATTGCTGTCCTGGTGAGCCACGGCTTTTCTAGGTTCTATGCATTCTAATGCACGAAAACGACCTTCAATAAATATTTTAAGTTCCTCAAAAGTGGGCAAGTCGTTGCTCAAATCGTTGGAACTGCTTAACTCCCATTGTTTTCGTGTTTCATTATCTAACTTGAATGTTACTATATGGATGATGATAGCGTCCCATGTACTCACATTGATATTTAAGTTTTTAAGCGCATTAAGACAGTCACATGTGGTATCTATCAGCTCCTTTAGTGCGGCGGCTGATTCTACATTTAATCGCTTTTGCATAAACAACCTTTTCAAAATACAATTGACCAAATATTTTTTATTAGCATAGCGCTTTTCTAACTGAGACCAACATTCGCTATAGTTGGCATCTGTGATTGGTGTATGCCTAATCAACTGTTCGGCTTCACCAGAAAGGTGGCTTTTAAGATAGTGCAGCTTTTGCACATTGTCCAAAGACGCGTTATTATGAACTAGCGACTTAAACAGATCGTGAAAGGCTGTCCATTCACTGTATTTGCCAGAAAAAATGGGAATTGTGATCTTGGGCAACTTTACTGATGCATTGGATGACTTAGAAGAATGACTATTGTTAGACCCGCTAATTTGTGGTACTGGTTCTTTGGGATTGACCTTATTGAGCGTAGCTTTCATTAGACATTTACATGATATATATGTATCTTCTGTGGTATCATATATATCGACTATCTTTTGACCTAGGTCTTCTATCTTAAAACGACCATACATTTGAGATTTGGTTTCCTTAAATGATGACCAATCATTTTCTAACAATTCGAGCCTTGTCTCAATGTATTCAACTGTTAATCTATCTTTAGGACTCTTTTTAAAATTAGTAAATGCCTTATGAATAACATTTTGGAGGTCCTTTAATATATTAATTTGACCTTCCATTATGAGTAACCAGAATATTAAAAAATGTGATAAATACAAATGATGATGATGTGATTTAATATGCAAACCAAATGTACTGATTTTTTCAAAGTTTCTAATGTAATCAAAATTTTTACAAGTGTTTAGACTAACTTGAAATTCGGAATTCGGGCAGTCTCCCCGTTCCGTCGTTTTTTATAAAACTATTCTAAGTGTAACATGCACAATTTAAGCCTAAGTTAAAATATTAATCTAAATACAAAGTAAAAATCTTCTTTGAAATAGGGTTCAAAATTGCTTGGCAAGTCTTCTATGTCACTGCGCTACTACTATAATTATTAAATTGTACTCACGATTTCACTTCACTCACACTTCCAAGTTGGTTTGACGTCACTTCGAACACACACTGCAGGTTGTTGACGTTGATTTCGTTCACCTCACCGAACGAATTTGCCGCCTGAACTTAAACACCGATCTTCGGTTGAACTACTGGTGGCGCCATCTATCGCGTCACGTTGAACTATATCAATTCCCCAGCGGCTGAGCTCGTCCACCTCGCTGGACGGAGCTGGTGCTGCCTCTGCGGGACTCCCGGTACTTTGTCACAGCGATCCACTGCGAGTACGCTGGGTTGCGGTCCGAAGCTGGCACCGCGAATTTCAAAAATTCAGACTGTCTGAGTCTGATCCAGGGTCGATGGACCAATGTTTACTACCGAGCTGGTAGTGTTGGACTAACACACTTGTGTGAACACTAATAGGGTTGAATTCGCAAAAATAAAACCAAACTGTGTTCTGATCTTAGCTGGTATATATTTTCTAAAATTCACGCGAACCCAACCAAATCGTTGTAACGTAACCATAGCGAGATCTATTTCGACGTCAACGCCATCTATCGAGCTTGATGTCAAACTTTTGAACTTTACCTAGGATTCGCTATGATTACGTTATGAACAGTGGTCGTAAGTGCTACTTCTGAGCAGGAGGTCCTTGGTTCGAATCCTGTTTTGGTTAAGCGTTAAATGCCTCCTATTACATTTGATCTAAACATAGCTGCATAGCAAAATGTGCGTCTACTATATATATAGGGTACGTTACAGAAGCGAGGAGTCAATTTTCTTAAGAGGGAAGGCGACAAAAAAATCGTAGTATGATAGTATCCCTATCACTATTTGTTGCCTCTCTTGAAGTCACTTGAAGTCATCGGTCTACCTACCTACCACCGTGTATACCTTTGGTGTAAAAGCCTTATATTTGGCAATACTCGAGTCCTGCTGCCATTAGTCAATTGTGGATTTGTGGTGGAGTTGTCCTTCCAAACTTTACACCTCGGCCTAACCCTTCGGGAATTACAGGCGTGATGTTATAATTATGTTTTATTAATAAGGAATATATGACGTCGCGTCGTTAGGCACACTATACGCGAGACTCGATGTTTTTTTAAATAGCAATAATGAGGGTTTTCTGAAATGGTTCTACGTGAGATGGCTGCACTGTGGCGTCAGGCCCAACCACCTGTAAAAATGCATACACGATTTGTATTTTTCGACATCAATTTGGTTTATTTGTTCTTAAAAACGTTACAAAAGGAATATTCTTTTCTAAAATGCCACAGTGTTGTGCCACTGTGTTGTTGTAGGTACGTATGTGTTCAAATAAAACATAAGTCACATAGACACCAGCGAAGAGATTAGATATTGAATGTCTTTGGTCACCAGTGACTTTCGGGCCTCTGTTTTTGAGCTCAATCTTCAGTGTGGAAACCTTTCTCTGACCGCAATCCATAATAAAATCAATAACACTTCCAAATACGTAGAACTTCTCTCAAAAATATAGTTTCGGTAGGAATCTGTTCTATCTGACAGCTCTTTGGACGCACGAAGCGCCGTCTGGTGGCAGAGAAAATATCGAAAACCCCCATTATTTCGTCATTGTCACTTGTGAAGCTCAATTAGATACGGTCTAAATAAAAACTATGTAGGTAGGTATATCTGACCACACGACGAATATTCGTGAAACCATAAGTAGTCGTGTTGAAATCATTTAGGATATTTATTTGTGAAACAGACCATCAAATTATCCATAATTTAGGTTTTTTTTTCCTACTGCGGGGTCGTTCTATAAACATTTCTAGTTATCGCAATATTGTCTTGGTTATGGTATGTTTTGCTCTCAGTGTTATCATAATTGGTCGCATGACCTGAGTTATTTTGAGTTCGACATTCAAATAGTGATAACAGTTGTACCTATACCTATATATATCCAGAGGGGCTCGTACTTATCTTTCAGGCAGGGTTAGAGCGGTTTCGCACTATGCGCGAGTTCTCATAACTATTGTACATTTGTACGGTAGTTTATGCACTAGGTACACCTGGGTTCTCTCTATCACCGTGAATCTCCGTGTCGGGTCCTTATATACCTACTGACCGAAGAACTTAGGTCTTTGGGTACTGGGTAAGTACTAAATCTATGGGTCCTTATTTGTATGTACACTGGGGCAACGCATCAAAGTAAAAAACATCCAAATCATTAATTTTTTGCTAGAATATGAGACCTACAATGCAGTCCACTTTAAGCGGCAACAGCTAAATAGCACAGGCGATGGACTGGCGATCAAGAGGTCGTGTGTTCGAGTCCCACCCATTGCACTATTGACGTGAATCCACTCCAGACATAAGAGTATTTAGATTCGTTGGAAGGGTCAACAAGACTACTAGTAATGTGCTTAAAAAACGATGATTGACAGTTTTGAAACTCTCCGTCTTATTCAGGTGTGCAAAAATGTCATAAGTACTTATTTCTAGTTATTAGGCAAATAAATCCGAACCTAATTCGAGCTGCGTTAGAGCAGAGGCAACGGGGCGGGTGGGCTATGTGGCCAGGGAGTGTTCCAAATCTATGATCAATTTAAGGATTCGGATCGGCCGAAAGCAATTTCCGAATTCGATCAGAGTTTACTGAGACAGTAGTGCTAGAAAATGATTTGAGCTGTCGTACTAATTAATGCTAGGCATTGACAGTTCACTTCACTTAAGTTTTCAGAAATCGACCGACCACGGATTCGAAACGGACGTTACGATCAGACCATTCATTAATCCGATCCGTGCTCCAGCATTTTTTATTAAATACTGCTAGACTAGAATATGCGACACCTAGGCTAAGTAGGTACCTACTGTCAGTACCTACTAAATACTCCCCTTTTGTATCCATCCTGCTTTTGTTGGCTAAAAGCTTACGTATCAAAAACAAAAAATTACCTACGTAGGTACTTACCTAAAGTTTTCTGAATGGAAAGTTCATATTGCTAATTCCAGTCAACAACCTTTTAATATGATGAACGAGTGGAGTGTTGAGCGGGTTAAATGGCGCGAGTGACGCCTGCCTGGCGATTGATGTTATCAGTCCGGGGGGCCGTATGACGTAACATCGAGACGTAGCAAACAATCCATTTAGTACTTTTCCGACGGCACTCATTTATCTTTAGTCCGTCATTGCTTTTGGGCTTTGGCAATTTCTTCTTCTGACACACATCTCCTGGATTACCAGGTACGTAACCCTTCAAAAACACTGAACAATATTTTACATTAAATGAAATTAATTATCGAAATGTAGAGATATTTCTTCGTTTCTTTTAAATAATAACTAATTGTGGGTTTATCATCCTCGTTTACACAGCAGAATAATTAATTATAATTACCTACCCAGTCCCAGGCACATGAATGAACTAAACGTTAGTTTATAATTAAACATTTACGACATTCAGTGAAATATGAGTTTTCCGACTCCT
The DNA here is from genome assembly GCA_921972225.1 of Euplexia lucipara. Taxonomy (NCBI): domain Eukaryota; kingdom Metazoa; phylum Arthropoda; class Insecta; order Lepidoptera; family Noctuidae; genus Euplexia; species Euplexia lucipara. The sequence continues at coordinate 7,508,527 of OV179143.1, read as the reverse complement.
ACATAAATAGCAAATCTTTGTTTACTTGCTATTGCCAACTGGTTTTGGTCTCATTTCTATGATCTTAAATCAATTAAACAATAAGTCAATTGTATGTTTATTGCTAGGCATAATATGCTCTATAATAAATATTTATTTATTTAATTAACATATCTCTACGGAGCATGTAATCTAAGCTGTTTATTGTCTCATCTCTGGAGCGTTAGGTATATAAAGACACTTGTTGATTATTTTTTGTCATTATAGGAAAGATAGTCATCGAAGTAATAGCTACGATTTCATAATTATAATTAATTCAAAGTTTAATACGAAACAATGTACGTATATTACCAAATTATAATAAAGTGTAGGCTGCGAGGTTTATGATATAGTTTTTGGAAGACTTCATCGCTTTAGATTCTTGGACTATACCGATTTATAATTTATTATTGTTTTGTTCGTGCAGCATGGTTGGAAAGAACGATCAACTGTCGTCGGAGGAGATCTTCGCCCTGGAGGACAAGTACGGATGCCGGAATTACGCCCCCGTGCCCGTTGCCCTGAGCCGCGGTGAAGGTAAGTTCAAGACCCTACTGAGGTGTGACCTAAGTGCTCGTGTAGTAGATAGTATTTAGTTACTGTTACCCAGTTACTGAGTTGTGGAGTCGGACAGGCAGTCGCTCCATGTATTCAGCACTGGTATTCAGCTGCATCCGGTTAAACTGGAAGCCGACCCCAACATAGTTGGGAAAATGCTAGATGATGAGTAATAATAGACTCAAATTAATTTGATTAGGGGATACATTTATATTTTTTACTGAAATATCAACGTACCATATTGCAGGTATTATATATCTCGATTTTACAAAATAACTACTAACAAATTTTGGATGTTTGGTTGCACTAACTATTTAGTACTTAGGTACTTAATTTTGGTTTAAGTAATTAGTTTGTTTGTTTATGTCTGAAGATAGATCCATAGATCTACTTACACAATAACATTCGAAACCCGAAAAGGGGTAGGTAGGTAACTTCACAAACTCTACATATCCAGTATAAATGTATGGCTTCGCCGTTTCGCTACCGTCGTCGTGGAAGTGATGCGAATATTTAGTTTCTGAAGTACTACGTAACGAAACAGCCAAGTCATACATTTTTACTGATAATGTAGAATTTGTGAAGTTAGGGTCGGTAGGTTAGGCCGTGTAGATTCAGAAGCTTGGCTCTACATGAGATCTGATATCTTTATCACAAGGCAAACCTTATGTGGTAGTCTTGGCAACATTTTACATGAAATGTTTTGGTGGGATTTCAGTTCTTCTTGTAAGTGCCTAGCAACTTCTTAGTCTTTTAGTTTTTTTTTTGGGTGTATTTCTTCTCATACAAATTTCCACTCCCTCATTTTAGGGGATGGGGGGCGAAAGTTATAAGTTTATGTTTTTTTTTGTTGGTTGTATACAAAACTTATATTACTTACCAAATTTCAGCTTTCTAGCACTTCAGGAAGTAGCCAAACATTTTGATGCCATGATCATCAGTGTGTCAGTGTGCCAGTGACGAAATCGGTGTATTTTAGATATCAATAAAATCTAAAGTATTAGAGCTATTCAATTGAGACTTTGTATGTTTAATTAGTCTATTAATGACATCATATCCTGAGAATATGAATTCTCTGGTATATCGGAAACCAACTCTATGAGGGTTCAAAAAAACGACGAAACACTTCGAGAAAAGGTAGGCTAGTGCCCTTGCGCTCCGCTTGGCTCGTCTTGGCGGGGGCACTCCCGTGCTGCCAGAAAGTATTTACCGAAAGTCTGACAACCAGTTTACCCAAGGGGTATCTGGTTTGTGAAGGTCAGATGGGCATTTGCTCCATGTACAACACTGGTTTTAAGCTGCATCTAGACTAGAAGCAGACCTACTTTTCCACGCTTCCAGTCAAGTCCAGTCATAAACTGTTGATGTTTTTGAAATAAAAACTTTTTACAAAAAATTAAATTAAAAATTTAAAAAACCCCCACCGCAAAAAAGCAAAACATTTAAAAAAGTTAAAAATAACACTTTAGCCATGAAATTTTACTTCACGTCGGGGTACCGCTTACGTAAGGAATGTTCCCAGTACTTGTAGGTATGTAGGTACTTATTTTAACGGTACCCCGACGTTACGTAAAATTTCATGGCTAAAGTGTTATTTTTAACTTTTTTAAATGTTTTGCTTTTTTGCGGTGCGGGTTTTTTAAATTTTTAATTTAATTTTTATTTTTAAATTTTTAAACGCATTAATTTTGTTTTATAGATTATACAGTTATGAGAATTTTTCAGTGCATTGTATGTAGAGTCAAATGCTAGTTAAAACGAATCCAAACACGACATATCTGCTATTAGTTTGTCAAGAGTCTACCTACTGGTGTGCTGGATACCCTGGCTGCAGCATCAGCTCATCCTGTTGCCATCAGTGCATTGTGTTTAGAATCAAATGCTGGTTGAAATAAATCCAAACACGACATATCTGCTATTATTTTGTTAAGAGTCTACCTACTGGTGTACTGGATAGCCTGGCTTTAGCATCAGCTCATCCTGTTGCCATCAGGGCATTGTGAGCAGAATCAAATGCTGGTTAAAATGAATCCAAACACGACATATGTGCTATTATTTTGTCAAAAGTCTACCTACTGGTGTGCTGGATAGCCTGGCTGCAGCATCAGCTCATCCTGTTGCCATCAGTGCATTGTGTGCAGAATCAAATGCTGGTTAAAATGAATCCAAACACGACATATCTGCTGTTATTTTCCCAAGAGTGTATTAGTCTGCTAGAAATCCTGGCTGCATCAGACCAAAAACACCATAATGTTGCTTATTAATATTACACACATGGGTGTATGAAATTTTAAGACACACATATCTTTGTAAGTAAAGTTAATACCCATAGACGTCTAAAATAGCAACGGTAGCTAACTCAAAAGAGCTGATAACCTTGAAACGGCTAAACCGATTTTGATGAATCATGTCTAAGAACCATCGCAAGAAACCCTGCTTTCAAATAAAAAAACCGCATCTAAATCGGTTCACCCGTTTGGGCGCTACGGTGCCACAGACAGACAGACAGACAGACAGACAGACAGACAGACAGACAGACAGACACACACACATAGCGGTGAAACTTATAACACCCCTCTTTTTGCGTCGGGGGTTAAAAACAAACTCGACGGCCGACTTCTTAAAAAACACTGACAGGTGTAAAATAACTCTAGTTTTGACCTACAGGTGGCGATGGTGGCTTTGTTTCATTCCATTATTAGCCACCGGCTTCTGAAACTAGAGTTATTTTACAGCTGTTAGTGGTTTTTTTATGAAGTCCGTTGTAACTTTTTGTGAAAAAGTATGTACCTTTCGCCATGTCAGTCTGTCCTCGCTTAATCTCTGTGACCGTTAGCACTAGAAATGGTACCAATATGTGTATCAATCACGCCGACAAAGTGGTAAAATAAAAATTGGAAAAAAATGTTTTATTAGGGTAGCACCCATATGTGAGGTGGGAAGTGATTTTTTTTTTAATTTCAACCCTAACGTGTTATATATTGTTGGAAAGGTATTTAAAAATGAATAGGGGTTTACTGAAATCATTTTTTGATAATGTTTGGGAAATAATCGCTCCAAAAGTAAAAAACAATGACCCCCCCCCCCCCCTCTAACTTTTGAACCATAAGTTTAGAAAATAATTATGAATAAATCTGAAAAGTAGAACTTTATAAGGACTGTCTAGGAAAATCATGTTTTTTTTTTTTTTTAACCCACCTTTTACTCATAAGTGGGAACACTTTATTGTGACGGACGGGAAACTAGGAACACTACACTGAGCGTGGCCAGACACGCTCTTGGCCGGTTTTTTAGAAATCGGTTAAAAAAAAAACCGAATTGAGAACGATGTCTAGGAGTTATCTTCTTTTTAACCGACTTCAAAAAAAGGAGGAGGTTCTCAATTCGGTCGCATTTTTTTTTTTTTTTAGGGTTTGTTACCTCAGTACTCCGTCTTTTATGGACCGATTTTATAAATTTCGATTTTTTTTTTGTTTGATAGGGTATATAACAGATTGGTCCCATTTGTATCAAAACTCATATCTGATGAGGGATCTTCGAGGAATTGAGGGAACTCCTCAAAAAATATAGGCACACACGCACCGATTTTAACATTTTTAGTAACCAATCGAGCATTTTCATTTAGAAAGTATCATTTGGTGAAGAAAAACTGATGTAGAAGACAGCCAACGGAACTCTTCAACGCATAACAGCAAATTATTCGCGATTGCTATAGTCAGATGTCTATGCTGAGCTTTTGTATTTCCACAACATAACATTACGCCATTCTATTTTTAAAGGGGCCGGCACAGATGTACAGATTAATGTTTAGATAGAACTTCTTTAGCAATTGTTATCCAATTTCAATGATTCTTTCAAGTTTTGAAAGACTTTCTTTTCACACAAAGAAACTAAAACTGACAAAATAAAAACTTTTTTACAAAAAAAACAACCGACTTCTTAAAAAAATACTAACAGGTGAAAAATAACTCCAGTTTCGGAAGTCGGTGGCCAATAATGAACAAAACAAAACCACCAAAGCCACAGACTTTCGAAAATGGAGTTATTTTTAACCTGTTAGTTTTTTTTAAGAAGTTGGTAGTTTTTTTTGTACCTATTAAAGTTTTTCGTTTACCTACTGGCTACTACTGACAACATGCCAATAGTTTCATCAGTTTTCTATAAATGTCTACTTAATCAGTGCTCTGTTTCCATACACAGTATCTTATTAAAGGGTTATTGCACATTCGTCACAAAGTAAACTCGTCACATTTTGTTAACTCCATACATTGAAAGTAAATTCGTCACATGCATAAAAAGTATGTGTAAACTCGTCACAAGTCTGCATAGGTACATATTTTTTGCATAAAGTACTGATAGAAAACAAAGTTATTGATTTTTGGCGCTGTAAATGAAACTTAATTTTAAAATCTTTCTTTTCTCTTCTGCGCTCCTGCACATGCATCATCATCGTCTACAGCCTGACTTCACCCACTGCTACTTCGCCATGGGCCTGCTATAGTCCTCTCATCCAGTCTCATCCATGGTAGGTACTTCTGCAATGGCAACAATGCCGTCCGTCCATCTCGCCGCAGCATGCGTAGCATGAACACATTGAACACCGAAGAAACGGACTTTGTCTACAGACGAATCGGCAAAGTGACAGATTATATAGACAGGAACCTCAATCTGTCAAATTTCTTTCAATAAACCTGCCTGCGTAGCATGAACACTTAATTTCTTTTCTTCCGAGACACGACAAAGACCGTTTCTTCGGTGATCATGCTACGCGTGCAGGACGCCCTGCACTTCTCCTGCCGTTTTTTGGGGAAATTTCTCGAAGCGCAACCTTTTTTAAGCGCAACTGTCTTATTTTTTACCAGGTAATCAAATATTGACTGGAACTAAGTGCTAATCAACTTTTGGTCAATTATGTTAAAGAGACATACAGGTTCTTTAAATTGAATTATGACTGTTGTTTTGAATAGTACCAGAGTATCAGAAATGAACAGAAAGTCGATGCCTATAATCAATCTGGTTACAAATTTCAACTTCATAATGCGATTTCCAATATAAATAGAGACGGGTCTTCAGGCAGTGTGGAATTCTGGCTGATATCATGTCGTCCAATTTGCCGAACGCAAAAGAGAAGATAGAGATAGTGCCCATAAACAGAAAACTTAAAAAAAAAATAAGTTGCAAGGATTCATGGTTTATGACTATGAGCCTATAATACGTATTACAACCAGACAATATAAGCGTATATATTTTTTTGCTGTAAGTAGAACTGTGATTTTCATGTGACTCTCTGTGATTATGAAAAATAAAGAAATAACGTTTTATTCTTTATTGTTTGATTTTTCTGCTGACTGTACGGTAATAAACAATATGGCGGATATTTTTGCATAAAAATAAAGTTGTGGCGAGTTTACACATACTTTTTTTCGTGGCGAGTTTACTTTGTGACGAATGTACAATAACCCTTATTAAACAACGTGTGTTCCAATAACAAATAGTTTTTTAGGTAGGTACGATAACTATGACGAAATTACAAATTTATAATGTGTAAGTAGGTAATTAATAAAAAAAGTTCATCATCATTATTTTAGCCGTAGGAAGTCCACTGCTGGACATATGCCTTCCCTTTAGATCTCCGTTAAGACCGCTTGGAAGCGGCTCGCATCCAGCGCGTTCCTGCGGCCTTAATGAGGCTGTCCATCTTGTGGGACAAAAAAAAAGTTAGGTATTTATGAAAACTGAGAGCTCTGTGATATCTAGTAAGTGTAAGACTGTTGTAGGACATCGTTTAATAATAGGAATTATATTAAGTCTTTTTTTAAGTCTGTTTGTATTGTAGGGATTTAACTCGTAAACTACTTAACCAATTTTTAAAAATTCTTTCGGCTAGACTGGAAGACGTCTGTAATATAGTTGGGAAAATGCTTAGCAGAAGATGGTGTAACCTGATGTGTAGTGTTTGGTAGTAACTTACTAACTCAGACCATTAATATTTTTTTATTGGCCTGAGATTACTTATAACTTTGAGCTGGCAAGCGTAGTACCTACGAAAGTTCAATAGATAAGTCATCTTATATTATACTGACTAAGCATATTATAATAATGAGCAGGTTAATATACAGACGCCAGCACATCAAGTTACCCCAATGTGTCAAATTTTCCCAATTTAATATAAACCTTATTCTGTTTGACATAAAGTTGAAAAACGATGAAAGAAATTTGACATATTGGGGTAACTTGATGTGCTGGCGTCTGTACCTTCTCGAAATTAGCGCACCACTAACACCACGCTATGGTACCTACACCACGATATATATTTTTTTATGGTTTTATAATACAATAAAAATTCTTAGAACATTGTAAATTTCGTAACTGGAACTATATTTACAAAATACGAGTAAATAAAGTAAAGATTAACATTTTCTAATCTTTAAATTGCTGTAGCTAGGTCAATAGTAGGTAGGTACCTGCTTTATTCTCAATTGCTATAGTAGGTACCTAACTATACTTTTAGGTAACTAGGTATCGTGCACAAAGAACTTTAGGATATTCTAAAAGTGCTCAATATAATGTACCTATACCTACCTTAATTTAAATATCCCGTGTGCAAATGCATGGGTAATATTTATAATAACTTATAAATATTCGATCATTACAAGCATTTTTCTTCTAAAACATTTCTTCTAGATTTAATTAAGTAGCTGATGCCCGCGGCTTCGCCCGCATGGATGTAGCTTGACAAATGATATACCTAGTAAAACCTTCCTTGAGAACAACTCTATCCACAGTAGGCACTGGCGAAAACAGCATGAAAATCGGTGCAGTAGTTTTTAAGTTTATTGTGAACAGACAGACAGACAGACGCGGCGGAGCACTTTGTTTTATAATTTGTAGTGATAGTGATAAATTTTACCTTAATTTTTATTCCAGGAGTCTTCGTATGGGATGTAGAAGGAAAGAAGTACTATGATTTTCTAAGCGCCTACTCGGCGGTGAACCAGGGACATTGCCACCCGAGGATCATAGCTGCTCTTAAGGAACAGGCTGATAAACTCACCCTTGTGTCCAGGTAAACTTTCTAGCTATCCGTCTTCATCCTTCAAAAAGAAATCCCATAAAACATTTACGCTTTATCAACCGGTTGATTCTGTTACAATCTCCCCGCGAAAATGTTGGTGAAGTACTTTAGCAATGTGAGTTACTATAGTAGTCTAGTTAACCCCTCCAACAAAGCTAAATAACAAAATCTAGTGTCTGGAGTGAGTTCAAGTCAATAGTGCAATGAGTGGGGATAGAACTCACAACCTCTCGATCGCCAGTCCAACGCCTTAGCTATTGGGCTATTGTCGTAATAAGAAGAGAGATTGGGTTTCACGGGATTTTTTTTTATAGAATAACACTGTAGAGTTGCGTCATATGGACAAAGTATGACTTAGGGCATGAAAAAGAAAGTAGGCAGCGACATTCAGGCTTTTAAAAAAGTCTATTAACACCGTTTTTCAGAGCTTTTCATACGGATCAGCTGGGTAATTACGAGAAGTTTATGACTGACCTGCTTGGTTTCGATCGCCTGCTGCCGATGAACACCGGTGTGGAGGGCGGTGAGAGCGCCTGTAAGATTGCCAGGAAGTGGGCTTATGACGTCAAGAAAATACCGGATGGACAAGCTAAGGTAGGCAATTATTTAATTAATTTGAAAACTGTCTAATGATTAGTGCCTTAGTTCTTGAGCGGAAATGTTAAAACATCCAATGTGAACAGACTTATGTTGTAGACCTACGTGCATCACGCGCAAAACAAAGAGACCTCGTATGCCGTAATTACTGACGCATTAAAAAGCAGTGTCTTGCGTTGCTACGTTCCACGAGTAGATATACGAGAGGTTGAGAATGTTAAGATACTATGAGTCTTGGCCCAAAAATAAGTTACAATTACGCAAGATTTAAAAACGATTTTTTCAAAAGTATTGGTACGCTATCTGATATAAGGCGAGATGTCTAATAGATAACTTACAACTTAATGCAATACATTACCAGCACCTAATAAAAAGAGTATAACAATCATATCGGCATTATGCACACGTGTTTTCAGACTACTACAATCCTATCATAGTATTTTTATCATGGACCATCAGCCCCACATGTAGTGAATCAGTTAGCTATCGAAATGCTTTGAACTACGCAACGTGCGTATAAGCGGTAAAGTTCTGAGTTTGGACGCCGGCAACGCCACCAGGTACAAGCGATTAAAGCCTTAAGGTTCTTCTTCTTGTTATGTAGTTATTGACTAACTTAGGCCAACTGTACATAATGCAACACAAAAAATTTGACCTCTGAGCACCGAAACATGTGGATTCATCCGATTTAAGTTACTTACATTATATCACTTATCAAGCGGTTCCTTTATCACGGGCTATATTAGCTACCGTTCGTGGAGACTAGAAGAATCCGGTTCCGTAATTAAGAATCCGGTGGTATTACATGTTGATGTGGGTCATTCACGTCGAAGTCTATAATCACATCACATTGTGTTTAGTCTGAGACCCTTTGGCCCTCATTTTTTCAGGGTACCTACTCAGGTTTACAGTCACTTGAAGCTGTGAAAAAATCATACTTATCTATAAGTTATTGTAAAAGAAGATACGATCGATTATGCTGCAGAAACGTACCTATATTCGCCGCTCTCACGAGAAAAAAAAATTGACGGATACTTTCCATTACCTACCCTAGAACACTGAATTTTGGCAAGTTATACCTGTGTTATACCTACCACAAGTACTTACAGGGAAAAATCAGAAAACTGTTAATGTTCGCGTTTTATTTTTATATGGTTCTATGTTTCTTTAGATTATTTTCGCTGAGGGCAACTTTTGGGGCCGTACACTGTCTGCAGTATCAGCGTCATCAGACCCCACCTGTTACAAGGGATTCGGACCCTACATGGCTGGCTTCCACTTGATTCCGTACAACGATATTGATGCTTTAGAGGTAAGTTAAAAAAAAAGTTCGACGTGTGACGTTGGTCACAAGGACTGCTGAGCATGAAAGTCCCTTATTCGACCCCCTGGCAAAGGGTTGTTGAGTTTTTCCATCTGAAATTTCCCAGTAGCTGCCAGGATTTGTTTCTGTCTGGATTTGTGCCCGATTTTTGCTGGCGAGTTTGTTCCGCCACATCTTCTTCCCAGTGAAGGGTGGGCGTTTTGGGAGACAGACAGTCTCCCAATTTTTTCTCCAAATTTATTTTTGATGTTCAAAAAGTGCTGATTCTCAGCCTACTTTGAGCAAATTAGTTTTAATTTTTGATTGTTTTTATTCTTGACGGTACCTAATAGGCTCGCGCGCGCGCCCCCTTTTACATGTGACTAGGGAATGCAATCTCGTCTCGCCGAGATCCCGATCTCGCGAGATCCCGGCCATATTTTACGAGATTGGATCTCGTCAAATTTCGTACGAGATCTCGCGAGATAACGAGATCGACAAATGCAGCGTGACGATGTGTATTTCATAGCGCGGCTGCGCGCGAACTGAATTCTGGCCGGCCGTGCGGCCGCGCCTGGCGCAACTGACAGACGACTTCTGATTTTGCATTTAAAATCAGAAGTCGTCTGTCAGATGATACTCTCGACATGATGTGATTTTTGAGAAGCCATTTTCAGACAAACTAACTTGCCTTTCCGTACCTTGATAACTTCATCTGACTTCTACTTTAAACTTCTTTTATTTGATTAATACGATCTCACAACATTTATTTAAGAACTTGTGAATTAAGTTTTTGTTTTGTTGTATTTATTTACCATAAGTACCTAATGTTCCTATTACTCTTAATTATTGAAACTAAAGTAATAATTTACAAAAGACTAAATATAGATAATTATTGTTATGTTACCAATATTGTAAGAATTTGAACTGATTAGCTACAGTAGGTATAATAATTATAGACATCAACAAATGTTATTAGAGTTAGGGACAAAATAATAAGTACCTACTCCGTTGATTTTTAAAATAAAACTTACCTACATTATTTTTATAACTAAGCAACGCAGTTTCTATTTAATTACATATCATGTCAATTACTAGTTCTTAAAACAAGCATTTGCATATGTTTTAATTGCGATTCTCCCAATCTCGCGAGATCCCGTAATTTGCGAGATCTCGCGAGACTGGGTTTTGAGTCTCGCGAGATCTCGCTAGGCGGAAATCTCGTACGAGATTGCATTCCCTACATGTGACTTAGTCTTAAACACATCTGGCGAATTGTAGGTGGACTGCAGGTTCACTTCAGCCCGATCTTACTGGGGTTGCAGATGTGATTTATGTTTACGACAGTTTATGTAAGGAGATATCTATTGTTTATCCGAAAATCTTAAACTGATATAATTCCGTTTTAAATCCGCAGAAGGCAATCCAGGACCCCAATGTAGCTGCGTTCATGGTGGAGCCTATCCAAGGCGAGGCAGGAACAGTGATCCCAGACGACGGGTACTTGAGTAAAGTGAGACAACTGTGTACCAAGTACAATGTCCTATGGATCGCTGATGAAGTACAAACCGGTTTGGGTAAGTGTGTATCTAATCAAAAGGTTATCAGCAGCCTGTCAATAATAGACAGATGAATGTGTTTACTGCGTTTAATTTTACTTGCGGAGGATATAAATAAAACATTCTGATAGTCCGATAATAGATCAGTTAATAATATTTTGCTGTTTTTTTAATCGTTTTGTGACGCCAACGGTTATTATCAGTGTTCTAAAAATGGTAGTTGGCTTACGCAAAACACGTACCCTACATTACATTACATTGACCTTAGGTCCTACGTTGCATTCCATATTTGCAATAATAATGTTCGAGGCGAAACTTATTTACGCGTAATTATAGCAACTACTATTGATGATGAAGATAGTGATTATCTTAGTATTTGTGATTGGATAATTTGTTATGATATATACTATTTTTTTTCTCTTTACACATGACAAACAATGACTTCAAAATTACTACAAGACTTAGATACTTACTTCAACTTAGTGGTGTAAAAATTTAGAGTCAGACCCATTGGCCCTCTATCTGTCCCTAGTATCCCTACTTCAATTTATTACCGTTTGTCTTTTGTGCCAAATAAATGCTTTTTCTTTCATTGTTTCTTTCATCTGCTTGGGTCGAAGGGACTGAGTCAAAATTTTTGGCACCTAAGGCAGAGGCTGTCTAGATACCTACTTTATTTTTATTTATTTTTCTTACAGGTCGTACTGGTAAACTGTTGGCGGTGGACCATGAAGGTGTAAAGCCTGATATCCTCATTCTTGGCAAGGCGCTGAGTGGAGGAGTCTTGCCAGTATCCGCGGTCTTGGCTAACAACGATGTAATGGATGTAAGTTTGAAAATAAGACTGCATGTTCTCGTATAACGCAATAAACCAATCATGAGGGCAGAGCAGGACAAATTGTGGAATCAAGTGTCGAAAAAGGTTATGAAAATCTTTGAGGGGAGGCCTAAGTATGTGCAGCAGCGGACGTCTTTTGACTCGAAAAAAGGTCAACAATAATTTTGTCCCTGGTTTGTCACTAAACTGAGCGCATACGCACACCCTTGTGAATTTAATATAAAAAAAAACTACTAACATAAAGTTATAAACTGTTATCAGTTTATCAGTAATTAGAGCTTAGAGTTATATATTTTTTTAACAATACACGCTTGTATTTTTCAGGTGATTAAACCTGGTACCCATGGATCTACATATGGCGGAAATCCTCTGGCTTGCGCAGTCGCCACTGAAGCTATTAAGGTATGAAAACGACAGATAATATCCCATATCCCATTCTATGATTTGCAATTGTAGCCGATGATGTTTACCCTTTTTCCTCTGTCACCAGGTGCTATTAGAGGAGAAGTTGTGTGAAAATGCGGAGAGGCTTGGCAAGATACTGGTTGAGGAGCTGAACAAAATCCCCAAGAACAAGCTGACTACAGTGCGCGGCAGAGGGCTCATGTGTGCCATCGTTGTCCACGACAGTACGTCATCATTATTATTTATTTTTAAAAGCTTCACCATCAAACATTTACCTACGTTTGCATTAGTCCTATCGTAATTTGTTTTAATAATGATGATGAGAGCAAGAGTACCTTGAGGTTGCAAATTGAAATTAAATGAAAAACTATATCTCTTTACCTATTAGACGACTACCAAATATCTACAAATAATCCAACCACTGTCTAACTATTGCATTCCAAAGCTTGCTATTAATGTGGTTATTGCAAATTACTAGTAGTCTTGTCTTGTTAAACCGTCCATCAAGCTAATTAGGTATGCTTGTCTGGAGTTAGTTGGACGTCCTCTTGATCGCCAGGCCCACGCATTAGTCGTTTACTTGCTTTGATCACACCGTTTCCCTACTCACTTGTAAGTGATATGATTCAAATACCACTGGAGTGAACCAAATGTTGAGTTTAATTGGAAGAACAAATGCAAAGAAAGCGTTCTGCAATTGCATCTTACTTATCTAATTGACTGTTTCCTTTGCAGGCATCTCAGCATACGACGTGGTTCTGCGGCTGCGCGACGCTGGTTTATTGACCAAGACCACGCACGGCCAGTGCATCCGCCTGGCGCCACCACTCGTCATCAACGAACAACAGATCCGCGACGGAGCCAACATTATCCGCAAAGTACTCGAGAGTTATGACAAATAAACTACCATTGGACAACTACGTCGCAACTATATTGACAGCGTGAATAGGCTGCGTTTACCACTTCTTTAGAATACGAAACTAATTTATTTTGTCATCCTTCACTAAAAGGAGGAGAATATAACACATGAGAACGCCATTGTAAATTGTAAAGGTATTAAAAATATGCGATTGATTCGAATAAAAACAAGAAGTTACATTTTGTACGGTATATATAATTTTTTTATTAACATTTAACAACCATCTCACAACATACTAATAATCACAGTTAGTTGAGGTAAATACTGTACTTTAAGTAACTTTTATAAACATGTATGAGCCGAATAAAGGTAAAATATCACAACGCATAGCTCTTTTGTTCCGCTGGCACTTAGCATTACAATATAATATAATTAAAGCAAATATTTTTACGTAGGTAATAAGTATGTAAATGTATATGTTTAAGTATCTATTATAAAACTTGCGACTGGCTAGTATATCTTTTTGTTCTAGGTACTGTATTGGCATTTACATAATGTTCTCTCAATTTAGTTCGGCTTCTAAGACACCTACTTGTGCTCGCATAGTATCAGTCAACTTTGATAGTAAAACTGTCTCATCCAAACTCATTTTTGGGCTTTCCAGCAAACCTGGAACAGAACAGAAATATATTGTTAGTGAAGACAAATTTACGAGAACATTTTAAATGAAAAAACTTTGTGAACAATCATAAGATTGATTGAACAAACAAAACAAGAAATGAAATCAGCATTTTTCAGACGTTCCGTGACGAAGTAAGGTAACAAAGAGTTGCGTACTTATTTGCATATCTATATTGAGTTAATGACTGCTTACAAACTAAACTAGGTCGTCGCGAAGATCGTGTCTTTTAAGTTTAAAGAAAGTAAACACGACTTGTTATTTGAAATTAAATTGAAAAGGAGATACCTATTGAGAGACGGAAATGTTTTTAAAATAAAGCAGTTTTGTAAGAGAGCAGGTATGTTTAATTGTAAACTGTGACTGTCTATTTTATATTTTCAATACTTATACCCATATTTTGTTTACGACAGATGTCTTACCTTTACTGATGCAGTCCCAACATTCTTGTATTTCATAACTGAGGCCCGCACTGTTGTGGAAATGGAACTTGTATTTTCCTTTGGGTAAACTCCATTCTGTATTGTTTGCGGCCGATATTTGCAGTACGGTGGGACACCAGAAATAGTCCAACTGTAACCGAGAATGAATTGCACAAACAATTATTATGATTTGCATTTGACTACAATTTTAATGTAAAATACAGTATTGTCACATGAACAAAGTTGTGCAAAATTGCCCCGACAGCTTAAATAGCATATCATACTTGCTGGCTACTTTCAATATGAACAAGAGACATTAATTAATAGTTCGTGCCAAAAGAAATGAAGATTATTCAAAAGTTTGCTACTCATTTTGTTTCTCTTATAGACAAACACTGAATTTAATGAAATAATATAGTGCAACGCCTGCACACTACAGGCATACATCTAACTAAACAATGGTAAGTACCTACTCAATACTTTATTGCATATATTTCTTACGCATTCAAGTATTTTTTATTTTATTTATTGCGGTAATATTTAAGCCCCGGGAAACAGGGGGCTAAAATATTACTAGTGTAGAAAAACACACAGGATCTCATAAAGGCAGTCATGAAACTCACAGCAATAGCTCCTTTAGTGCCAACAATCTCAGCTTTGTTGGTCATATTGGCCCTCGTATGCGCGGACAGTGTCGCGGTTCGGCCATCTTTGTATTTGAGTGCACACGAGACGGACTCGTCCACCCCGGCCTTGCTCAGGTGCCCCGTGCACACTATGTCAGTCGGCGGCTCCTTGTATATGAACTGCACCAGTTGCAACATGTATATGCCCAAGTCTAGCACCGCACCGCCGCCCAAGTCTTTCATTCTGAAATTGACACCCGATATCAATTGCAAAATGAGGTCGAATAATTGGATAACTAAGTACTTATTAGTTTACAAGCTGTGTGCCGATAGGGTTGTGGATAGAAATTATAGACTTCCATCTCGTCTTTAACCCCAGGAGGTATATTCTCAACTTTGTTACTAAAACGAACCATTAAGGACCCAGATTTTTTTTTAATAGTGGATGAGAGTGCTCAATATTATTATACAAGTTAAATCATATTATAATATCGCGTTTGTACAAGAAAGGGATGATGATGAGTAAAGCATTGTTATACAAGCAGTGAACGATAATAAATATCTTACAAGTTTCTCTCAATGTCGTTAATTTCGACACCAAACTGTATGCTGATGTGATAGATGTCCCCAAGCCCGCCCGAAGATATGTGCTGATCCAAAGCGTCGTAAGCAGGGAAGAACCTCGACCACATCCCTTCTAGGAGGAACACTTTCTGTTCGCGAGCCAGGTCCACCAGCGATTTAGTTTGTTTGTAAGTCATGCCCATAGGCTTTTCGCATAGCACGTGTTTACCGTTCTCTAACATTAATTTAGTTATTTCGTAATGCTGCAAATTGAGAACACTCACGAATACAATGTCTGGAAACAAGAAAAATATTTCCGATGAAACTGAAGCCTTGTGCCGACTATGTGAACAGGAACATGGTTGCTTGTCGGGTGATCGGGTCAATATCGTGTTAGTACCTAACAGACTTACTGCCGTAGGTTCCATGCCTTTAAGTATCTCGTAAAAACATGAACGACTCGAGAATATCTCTATACAAGGAGTATTTTTAGTCATGGGAAGAAAAACACTAAGTGTGCGGTTGAAACGCTCGAATGTTCACCCACCTACTTGATCGAAATGTAGTCAACAGCTTATTTTCTTTCGTGATTTCCGATTTGGTCACATAGTGAAAGTTGTTCATATTCATGGGTTTTCCCATGACTAAAAATACATCTTGTATAATGTGTTTTCTAAGTTTGGAGTCAATCGGTGCAATGTCAAACGGAAATGAGACGCAAGGGCGTTGGTGCACTGCACCCAGGTCGACTTCACTCAGCGGGCAATCGCACTGCACCTATGTTTTAGACAGTTTTATACGTAGGCGTATTTACACTCGGATACCTACATACATAAACTCACGCTTTATTCCCTTGGGGGTAGGCAGAAACTACAGAGCGCCATATGCTACATTCTTACATACTTTTACATTCATACATGTTGTCATACAGACACGCCGGTTGCGAGTACTTCGCACCTGACCTTTCTGAAGAACCTCACTAATAAGGTATGTATGTCCTTCTAGGGCGTCCCCTCCCGGCATTCCCACTTACATCTGCCTTGTGCCTTTCGCTAGTCGCCCTTTCATCCATCCTTTCATCCTTTACACTCGGATAGTAAGTTTATACAAAAGACGGATAAATAGACCTCGAGAGAAAATAAAGATAACGAGCTGTTTTCGTAGTGAACTGACTGTTTTTAACCGATTTTCAATCCTCGCAACTGATATTTTGACAATGTTCCAGAACTACTTTTTATTTACACGTATTTTTTTCTCCCTTGTCAATATTGTCATGGGTACGTTTTATCTCACAAACACAAACATTCACGCTAGGAACAATCACCTGTACTGTAGATCATATAAATATTTGTTCTGTGCGGGAATCGAACCTGCGACACACAGTGTAGGAGCAAATCGCTTTACTACTGCGCCAATCGTACCACAAACTTGTACATTTTTATTGCATGTACGTACAGTTTCCTTTGAGTCGTTTTTATGATAGGTCTGTAGGTAAATATATGGGTAAGTAGTAGGTACCATTATAGCAATTTATCTACACGCAGGCATAAGTTAGGAGGAGGTACTACCAGAAAACGCAATATGCACTTGATTGCAGTAGGAGAAGAGGAGTAAGTAGGAGAGTTAATTTTGATAATCGCTTCTACGATAAAATGTCTACCTACAGATACAATGTGATTTGTAGAATCGATGATCTAAATTCACGGAAACATGTAAAGAATACATTACGAAGTGACTATAAAGACTAATATTAATACATTTACATTTTTGGCTCAAACCGTCCGTAATGTAACTAAATGACCAGTATTGTAAATAACGTCCAAAAATCGTTAGTCACCCTTTAAATTTTGACAAGCGGGTAATTTCTGTTCCTTTGTTGGGTTGCCAATTGTAGTAAAATAATGGACACTATTCATTTGTCATATTTGTCTGCGTGTGGCTAACTAATACTTAGTATTTAAGTCTTTAGTAGCGTGAAAACGAGTAAGTGTGGGACTCGTTACGGTTGACTAAGTGACGATGCCATGAGAGGGTAAAACTTTTTACCGCCGTCATTATGAAATACTAGCAGACGTCACGACGCGGTTTCACCCGCGTAGCTCCCGTTCTCGTGAAAATACAGGGATAAAAACTAGCCTATGTCACCCGGGATAGTGTAACTTCTCAATGGTGAAATACCTATTTCTTTCAAATTGGTCCAGTAGTTTCGGAGCCTATTCAAAGCAAACAAAATATAAACAATCAAATCTTTCCTCTTTATAATATTACTATACTTAGAAGTATAGATTTTAGCCATTCCTAGAATCTGCTACAGTACCAGAATCTGGGAATTGCTGAAAAAATCCATTAAATACATACATACATACATATCGTCACGCCTGTAATCCCCGAAGGGCTAGGCAGAGGTGTACCTGGTAGTACACCCACATTTCGCCATTATGTTTAAGTCCCATGTAATAGGGGGCGAGCCTATTGCCATCCATCGGGCACAAACCCAGACTCCGGGCTGCTCTGAGAAATCCCAGATTGAAAAACTCAATAACACTTTGCCCGACCCGGGGATCGAACCCGGGATCTCATGATCAGCAGTAGCGCTTGCGACCACTAGACCAACGAGGCAGTAAATACCTTTTCTTTTATTGAAATTTGGGGATAATCATGACGCGGGGGCGATTGAAATGCTCGAATCCCATCAGCCATCCGTGCCTACATAATCATACTATGATCTCTGATTCAATCGAATCCATTAATATCGCAGATTGCCGCAATGACAAGAACGTAGGACTATTCTCATGGACACAATGACATGTGTACCGCATATTTGCAAAAAAGACACGAATTTTCAAGTCAGGCATTAAGCTAATCAGGCAAGTTAGTAGATAAGATAGGCAGTAGGCAAGTTGTTCTTCTGTTAAGGAAGCGTCACTGTCATTGGAGTGTAGGTAATGATTTAGCTCGTTAACTTTTGTTTGTGTACTGATGCTTGTGTAAACAATAGGACGTTTTGTTACCTATAGATTCATCACGCGCGAGTGGCTCGTAGCCTTCATAGGCTGTGTTGATTTTGTGGAGCGTGGCCAATCTGTGCACACGGTCGAGATCTTTGCCGGCCACGGCTACGACCTTGTGCTGATCAGCCGGTAGCGTCCCCAGCGCCGTCAAGAAGTCATGAGCTATCATACCCACACCTGCTACACCCCATTTTAGTTGCAAACCCATCTGAAAAAAAAAACATAGATAAAGTACCTAGTATGTAACCAACGTCGATAGATACCACGTCGTGAGAGCAGCTGTCCTCTGAAGTGCAAAATCAGCAACAGATTTTCTTAAGATAAGATTATCAGTGTTGAATTGCATTACGTAGTAGGTAGGTGAGCTGTTATGATTGAATATGGTTTAGTGCGAATTAAAAAGGATTTTTGTTTTGCAATTTGTTAATCCGTGATAGAGGAAATGAAATTAATCATTGCGTAAGAAATTCGATTATTCAATTTTAAGTTACTTACGTTGTTTGAAGGACCGTGGTTCAAATAAATTGTAAAACAGGCGCTAGGTAACGTTTTTCGTAATACGACCTGCAGTAATTAGCTCACGGTCTCATACAATAAAACCTTGTATTTACCTATTCCACACTCATATCTAATACTTTTGTAATTCAATTTAAACGTACATAAAAGAGTGTCAATAACAAACACGACACAAACAACTTACAGACGTACCTAAGTATTTTTATAGAGGTGCGCAAACATAACATTGCATTAGGTATTCCTTATCTTTTAAGATAATCAGGTAAAAGGTACACAATGTAGTTATCACGACTTGACTGTGAGTGTACTGTGTTATGTCCTCACATGAAACACATATAATAACAAGTTCCCTCTACAGGCCTCATAAATATATTGTGTTAATTGACATCACTGTATGACAGAGTTAGTAGAGGTATGTATGCAAAATAATGGGTGTTTCTATTGGTCAACTAGGTTGATTGGTAGTTTGTTAGTACTATAATATGAGACAGGAGATCATAATAATGTTTATTTATGCTCATGAGTAGTGACAAACTATTTATAACAAGTGCTCTAATAGATGCATGTTTGTTTTTCATCAGAACATACAGATACATGTTTTTATATAAGTTTAATGTTGATAGTAATTAAAAACAGATGTAGGTAATAATTATCAAAAACCACACAGTCTAATGGCTATCGTTTTTGATGACTTCAAAATTCTGGTTATCTGGTGGGGATGTGTTATTTTTTGAATTCCTAGAAGCAGTGTAAATGGAATGTAAAAATATTTTGATGATTTAGAATGAGGACTAACAGGAATTTGGGGTTTCCTACTTGTTTATACAGAGCATTAGGTACAATCTGTTCTAGCCATCTCTCTTATTACCTCGTTAAGTAGGTACTAGCAGAGGCTGAGTTATTTTGTTACTAGCATGGTAGACCTCTCTGTATTCTGATAAATAAATAATCTAAAAAAAGTACTCTTAGGGTGCCAGCTGAATAATGTTCAGGAGAGTGCATCTTCAGCTATGGAAAATAAGCTCAAAAATTTTGAACACCACCTTAGTAAAGAATAGGTTTTGGAGATTATGTCCCCAACATTTATACTACCTAACTAACAATATTACCTAATAGAAGTATAGATATGAATTATTTAGTTCTGAAAGTTTTCCTTTTTTTGTTTCAACCCAGAGGGGGTTTGTGCAACCCTTTGCACCAGCCTTCCGGTGCCTATGCCTATATTCCACTGAGACATGGTAAACCAGTCAATTGCTTTATTTTATGGAACTGAAGACATGACATGGACAAGAAGACATGAGATGAAGGATGAGCATGAAGACATATTAAAACATTGATAATGTCAATGCAGAATATTAATGAATGTGGACTATGCACTATGTTATTAGATAGCTGTAAGAAAAATAATAAAAAAATAATAAAATTGTGAGATAGGCACATGACCTGCATTATTACTGACTATCAATTTATTGATACTTACATCTCCTTGATCAGGCATATTGAGAATACTGTATGGCAATTGTAAGTACTTTTTTTAGAAATATTTCTTTAATTTCAATAATAATATCCAAAGTCCACCTAAAAACAGTTTCAGTTGTTTAATTACACATGCAATGAACTTACTGGAAATAAGCAATTTAATATAATCATGTACACTCATAGAAAAATTATAAAGTATAAATTATAATTAATAGCTTCTAATGTGTAGATGAATGGGTGGATTTATTCCAACAAAATAATAATTCTCCACTATATAAAATAAAGGCTACTTGGGCTTTGTATAGACTTACTCACACGATTTCTGTTTCACTATACTTACTTTTATTATTCAGAAAACAACATAAAAAATGGAATCAGCTGACTTGAGCAGATGAAAATATCAAATGAGAGTATATTTTTTTACACTTGTTTTGACTAACTTTGCTATACTATCAATTAAAGTTTAATGAACAACATTTGTAATAACTTTTAAGTTACATAATTATCGTCGTATCTTATCAAAATTAAAACGAATAGACGAAAAACAGACAAGAGAAATGCTGTGTATTACAAGCGTCGGAAGATTTTCGAATGAACTAGCTGTCAGGTGATTGGTGAATGAACATTGAACTTTACTATTGAGTGTCACTATGACAGTATGAGAACGGTCACACATTATTGACATTGACAGTCTTACGTGCCTAAAAGTGTGTTAAGTAGTAAGTATTTTATGCAGAATAGTCGATAAGTCGATATCGGCTCAGTTGCCAAAAAGGAAGTGTGATATAAACCGTCCCTCTCAGAGCAGCTCAAATTTTGAGGCTGGTACGATGATACTACCCTATACTATAATGTAGGTACTCTTTGGGTGATACTGTTGCACACTGGAGACTGAAAAAGTAGATGTGGTTATAGGGATGGCAAGTGAGAGTTTCTTCTCTCTTTGCTGACATAAAAATTCTAAAAAACCTCATGGTTTAAAGTTTTCTGCGGAAACCCATTAGTGTTGTAAGAGACAAAAAAAACCCGGAAGTCTTCATCATCAAGAACGTGAAGAAAAAAGGCGGGAAACTGTTGAATGGGAAAGGCGCGCTTTTGAAATAATTTTCGGAAAATAATAGTTTTCAGGGTTTATTGTACTATAATTTTGTAAATATTTGTGTTATAAGTCGTTACTAGGTGTAAATAAGTATTTAGGTTATTGGTTTCTGAAAATGTCGAAGAAAAAAAGGAAAAGGGATGAGGTGGTCCCACCGGACAAAAAGCTGCTGCCGGAATCGACCGACTCCGACTCTGCCGAGTCTACGGTTTCGGCGACCCCAAATACTAAATACAGGAACGCTACTGATAAGTATGCCGTGTACAAGGTAAAAGGGTACACCCGTAAGTATGCTGAGGACTCGAAACAGACGGAGCTAATTGTTTTTTTAACTCATTTTGACGATCGAAACGTATTCTCTGATAAAGATCGCATGTCTCTGTCGAAGGGTATCAGAGAGCACGGAGTTTCAGGTGTGATGCACCTGCGTACAATAAATAAGTACAAGGTTGGTGTGACATTTGACTTGCCCAACAATGCTAACATGTTTTTAAAAAATAAGAAATTGTTTGAACAATTAAACTTAAAAGCAACAATACCTGCTGGCGACACAGAGGTCACTGGGGTTCTTACCTCGGTCCCTATTGATATGTCTAACAAAGATATATTTTCGTTGATAGGAAGTTCCAAAAATGTTATTCAAGTTAGGCGTTTCATGCGCAGAGTCAGGAGTGATGAAGGCTTGTCTTTTGTCCCCACACAGGCTGTAGCTGTGACCTTTGCTTCGACCATCTTACCCGACTATGTCTACTTGGACTCTTGGCGCCATGAGGTCAAAAGGTATATCCCACCTGTTAAGCAGTGCCTTAAGTGCATGCAGTATGGGCATATTGCAAAATTTTGTAGGAATTCTGAAGTATGTTCTATTTGCACTGAAAATCACAGTTATAAAGTGTGTCAGGTTAATCCAAAGAACGCCAAATGTATAAACTGCAATGGTAATCATTTAGCTATCTCTGCAATATGTAATATAAAAAAACAAAAAGTAGAAGAAAATAAAATAAAAAGTAGAAATGCAACATACTCTGATCTCTTCAACGCTAACGCATTTCCAGCGCTATCTGCGCGTAATTTAGATACACAAGTAAGTAATCTTATGAAATCAGACAAATTTTTGAATAGTTTAGTTGAAACAATTACTAGAATAGTTACCAATAAGGATACTCCTATCAATTCAGCATCGATTAAAGAAGCATTAAAAACTACTCTAAGTAATAAATTTCCTTCAACCTCGTAATGGATTTTTCTGATTTAAACGTAGTACAATGGAATGCTCAAAGTTTAAACAGTAATAAACACATATTAATCGATTTTTTATACAATTACAAAATACACATAGCAATTATCAGTGAAACATGGCTTAAACCTCAACAAAATTTTAAAATCAATCATTATAATATTGAAAGAAATGACACTGGTAACAAACATAATGGAGTAGCAATAATTATTCACAAAAGTATTTCATACACTAAAATTAATACCTTTTTTGATAACTCATTACAAAATATCTGTGTAAAAATTAAAGTTAACAACAAAGAGTTAAGTATAGTAAGTATTTATAGTCCTTTGAATTGTAGTCCAGTATTCAAAAAAGAAAATTTTGACTTATTAGTGAAGTCTATTCCTGAACCTTTTATAATTGCTGGTGACTTTAATGCTCATCATACTTCTTGGGGCTGTAACTCTGACTCTGTACGTGGACGAAACGTTTTAGATGTAATTGATAATAATAATTTAGTTCTGCTCAATAATGGTCAGGCAACAACAATTGGTTCTTTAACTTGGCGTCCTAATGCGTTGGATTTGACGTTAGTTTCTTCGTCTTTAGCAATTAATTGCGAATGGAATGTACATGATTGTCCTCTTGGTAGTAGTTATCACATTCCTGTAAGGATAAAATTATTTATTAGCAAAAGCAATAATATTGTTAGCAATTGTACTAATGCTGAACATTTGCCTATTTACCCTAATTACAAATTGGTAAATTGGGAAAAGTACAGTAATTGTGTTGATGAATTGTTACTTGATTTTAAAGTTGATGACACAAGTCTTCCTGATTCATATTCCAAATTTTGTACCATTTTGCGCACAGCCGCTGCGAATTCTATGCCAAACTTGAAACATTCTAATACCAGTCATTTTGTCAACCCCTCATGTCATAGAAATAATCCTAAAGGGCCTTCACTTCCTTGGTGGAATCAAAAATGCACAGAAGCTGTATTGAATTTTAAAACTGCATATTTACTGTTTAAGGATAATTCATCTGAAGAAAATTATATAGAATTTAAAAGGCTTCGCGCAGTTAAAAAACTTACATTAAAAACAGAAAGGCAAAAAAGTTGGTTTTCTCTTTGTGAAACATTTAACAGGTGCACTCCATTGTCTGTTATATGGAAATTCATGCGCAAGTATAATAAAACATATAATTTTAGTACTCAGGAGGATGATAATTGGGTTTTGGATTTTCTTAAAAAATACACACCAGACACTGTATCAAATGACTTAACCCTTAGATGCATGGATTTTTTAAATTTGTTAAAAAAAATATAACGTTATGTGCGTGGGTGTAACTAATGCGGGAAAAATAATAAAAAAAATATTTATGTAATTTTAGTATGTTTATTTAAAAAAAAACTTCAGGTATCATTTTTGATACTTCATGCACTTGACGCATAGAAAAACCATATACTAATATTTTATGAAATAAGTCAAAACAATTGTAATTTATATTGTCGCACAGAGAAACATGACATTTTCCACATAAAGCAGATGTTAATTTGCGACAGTAATTATATTTGCATTTATTGCGCTTATCGGCGTATTGTCTATGAAGCCCTACACCATCAAAACGGACATCTGTTGGTGGCATAGTTTGTTCATTTGCTCTGTTAGTTCTAGCTTTTTTTGGTGCCGTCTCTTCTAATCGACTAGAACTTGGCCGACTGCGTCTATTTTCATTATTTGGTACCTGATACTTGCAAAAGAGATTCAGCTAGTTCCGTTCTAAATTCCCATAAATTCAGAATATTTTTGGCGGTTTCTTCTTTTCGAGTCAGTACCTTTTTATACAGCACCCATGTTTATCACGGTCATATCTAGCAAGTAGTAGAACAGCCGTTTCGTCCATTTACGAGACATTATCGTAATGCGATAGCTACCCAGGTAGCTGTCCATAAGGTCAGCACCACCCATGTGGGCGATGAACTCTTTGACCACCCGAGGACAAGATATTTGCATGGTTCTCTTTTGTTTCTTGTCATAGCGATCTATATTTTCTTGTGATCCTAGATAAGTTGAAAGCAGCAAGATTTGTTTGGTATCTTTCCAACTAGTCGCTGCTAAATACAATCCTTCATATGTTGTAACATTTTCACTATATGAGCCCCTTGAAATATCGGCTTTCATGACTTCCTTTTTATCCGGCAGCTTACACGACTTTCCGAGTCTGTTTCTTTGAACAGTACCCAGACAGAAGATGCCTTCTGTCCATAAATAATATAGTAAAGGTACATTTGTGTAAAAATGATCAAAATAAATGATAAGGTTCACTTTTCTTGGCATAGGTTGCAACAGACGTATGACTGTGTTAGACACTATACCTAAATTTGGCTCAATGGGAAATCTTTCAGATTCAGGTGGATCTTCTTCATCATAATTTTTTTTTATTATCTTCCGAATCGCGTACGATGTCATTCGCTTCAGTGTAATAATCGATGTCGTCTTCATTGTCTTCTAAATCGTCCTCTGATAAATCACCACTTTCCAATCTACGTAGATATTCCTCAACATCTCTGTCCAACAATCTCTTAGCCAAAATCTGAAAAATAAGCGACAGCCAATCTAAACAACAGCACCCACAAACAAAAAGCTTATAAAAAAGCATAATTATATAGCACAAAACTGGCAAAACCACAAAATCAAAACCGCAGTTTTGTTAGAAAACTCGAAATTTTATCAGCAAGCAATGCATGAAGTATCATTTTAGATACCTCATAAACTCGGTTATTTTTAGTTAGAGCAAAACACACATATCACAAATATAATTATTTTATCATTGTGCAGAATACTTACTTTTGATGGAAATTTTATGTAAAACCAAACTTTCACAAATAATTTTACAAAAACTCTTTTCAATTACGCGGGAAATAGTTCACGTCAAAAGTTGCGATAGGCTTTTTGACAATCACGACAAACCACAGACTAAATATGATTCTATAAAATTCTTTTTTATTTTCGTTCCGAAATGAGTTTAGGTTTACTTAGAGTTAAACATCAAACCGCTTAGTATTGGAATTAGTACACAAAATCCCTGCCAGAGGTTAAGTATCAATTTTGATACCATATGCATTTAAGGGTTAAAGTCTGCTTCCAATGCTAGCATTAATTCCAGCAATAGTTTTCTACTTAATCCTTTTTCCTTACAAGAATTAATATCGGCCATATCGTCCAGAAGAGATACTACCCATGGTCTGGATGGAATACCATATATACTGTTTAAAAAACTAAACCTTACGAGTTTGAATATTCTTTTAAAACTTTTGAATTTATTATGGGAAAATAATATTTTACCTGATAGTTGGAAGGTGGATTGTCTTGTACCTGTTTTAAAACCTGATAAGCCAAAAATGTGTCCTGATTCGTATCGTCCTATAGCCCTGTCTTCTTGTGTTGGCAAGTTATTTGAACAATTATTAAAACAACGCTTAGAGTTCTATATTGAGAAAAATTCAATCTTACCATCAAATCAATTTGGTTTTCGTAGGAATCATTCTGCTAGGGAAAGTGTTTGTCAATTACAGCTTGATATATGCAATTCTTTATCTGCAAACCACAATTTGGTTGGAGTTTTCTTCGACGTTGCAGGTGCTTTTAACAGTGTAAATATAGATATCTTATGTAACGAGTTATCACAGATTGGGATACCTGAGAAAATTATAAATTGGGTTAAAAATTTTCTTCTAAATAGGCAAGTATTTGTTAAATTTAACAGACACCTCTATGGACCTAGACTATCCTCGACAGGAGTTTGTCAAGGTGGTATATTATCGCCTTTAATATTCATATTGTATATACGTAAATTAAATTTAATTTTAGGGTCTCATGTTAAAAACCTCCAATTCGCAGATGATTTAGTTGTATATGCATCTGGGAAAAATATAACACATGTAGTTGAAATAGTTAATGCTGCATTAGCGAATTTGTATAAATATTTTTCTTACCTCGTTCTTAGTGTTAATCCATTGAAATCCAAAGTTGTTGTATTTGGTAAACAAATTCTTAATATGCCTGATGTGGTGTATAACAATTGTGCTCTACCCATTTCACTTGAGGTAAAATTCTTGGGTGTTATTTTTTCATATAATTTATCCTGGAACAATTATATAAAACATTTAATTAGTAAAGCAAATAAAGCTCATAACATATTAAAATCCTTGAGTGGTACATATTGGGGTGCAGACCCTAAAATTTTATTATTATTATACAAATCTTTAGTACGTAGTCACTTTGAATATGGTTTCTATTGCTTTGGTGCAGATTCCAAACATGTAAATAGTTTAAATATTTTGCAAAACAAGTGTTTGCGTGTAATAACTGGTGCATTCAGAAGTACTCCTGTGGTTGCAATGCAAATTGAATGCAATGTTCCCCCATTATCTATTCGTTTTGATTACTTAAAAGAAAGATTTTTGTTAAAACTTTATAGTGTATCTGGTAATAGACTACTTCTTAATTTGTTACATTCACCTACTCATACTTCTTTAAAATCTTTTTATATGGTACAAGGTCTCCAAAGTTTTATGAATTTTATTCAAAATGTTAACATTTATCAATCAAAACATATTTTACCTTGTTATGAGGGTACTTTCAATGGTAAATTTCCAGCAATTGAAGTAATTATAAATAATAGAAAAAATTTGCCTTCAAAAGAAGAAGTTTATGCTATGCTGTCACAGTGGTCTGATCATAAATTAGTGTATACTGATGGTTCCAAGAGTGATAGAGCAGTGTCTTTCGCTATTTATGACCCCTCTTCAAATATTGCTATTGGACGGAGAATTGATACGAATGCTAGTATTTTTACAGCTGAAGCAGTTGCTATTTTGAGCGCAATGAAACATATTAAAAAATGTAATTTAGAACATAGTAAATGGCTTATAGTTAGTGATAGCATGAGTGTTTTGAAAAATCTGGACAATAATAAATTACTTGCTAACACCAACTACATAATTCTTTTGATAAAGCAACTATGGTTTGAATTGTCACAGTTGGATATTGTTGTTCGTTTTGTTTGGGTACCATCACATATTGGTGTTGTGGGGAATGAAAAAGCAGATTATCTTGCAAAAAAAATCGTTGAATTTGAAGAATTAATCTGTGACACTGATGCGAGTGTTTTCCTGCCACATACAGACGTAATTAGCCTTCTACGGCGCCGCATGTGCGAGGCATGGGGGAGACATTCATACCATTGTACACATGTTGAAAACACGGGGTCTTGGTTTAATAGTCTTGATGTTCAAATTAACTCTGTACCTTGGTTTTGTAAAAATAGTAGTACATACATGAATAGAAAATTTTATTCGATTATCTGTCGTATGCGCTTTGGTCATTGTCGTTTAAATTTTCATCTTCATCGTCTTAAAATGGTCAGCTCGCCGCACTGTGATTATTGTCAATCTCAAAAAGTTCAGTCACTGTATCATATCTTCTTCGAGTGTTCGTCTTTCAACATTCAGCGCCTTGTGTTGTCGGATGAGCTTCTAAAAATTTATAAAACGCCTGATAAGGTCCCGTCGTCCATACAGGAGTTACTTGTGAATGCTACCACTTATATATATTTGTACAAATTCATACTGGAGACTGTAAATGATATATAATCGTTTGTGTTAGCTATATGTATGTACATATCAAAATAATTATTACCTAAGTACTTTTATCTTCGTTATTTTTAGATAGATTTAAGATGGTTAGAAATAGCTTGTAGGTTATGTGCCTATCTAAACATAAACATGCAGAGATAGCTAAAAAAAAAAAAAAAAAAATTTGACATGACATTACCCAGGATTTGACTGTACTTCGTACAAACTTGGATTTGACTAAAAAACGAAAAATTGACTATTAAAAATATCGAATTATGACTACATACGAAAGACTTAAAATAAAACATTATAATTACAAGGGAAATTACGAAAGACATTATATAAAAACTTAACACGACAGAAAAAAACATACGAAAGACTAGGCGGTATGGTCGAAAGACTTTAGCCTGCCCACTGGGCAAATAAAAAAAAAAAAAAAAAAAATCAAGAACGTGAAATGACAACAGTGACACCTGTCAGAAATTCACAGTCGTTACTTTCTCAATGTCAGAGTTGTCAAACATGTGATTGCAATCGGAAGCTTTGCTTTGTTTTCATTTATTATTTGCGAGTTTTGCGACTAATTTGTTATGTTTCTTTTCTTGAAATGTCATTAGTTTTGAGAAGGACGTATTTAAAAGCCAAGAATAATATATTGTCTTCCAGCAATGGAAACATTTCGTTATCCGGACCGTTTTTATCATTTACGCCTCGAACATTTGGTGACGACAAATCTGGCAATAATCCACAATTTAGCAGTAGTACAATATTAATAGAAAATGGTTTTAATGTCCAAGAACTTCCGGTAGCTATAAAGAGGTTGAAGGATCTATCGGACATCGAAGTGAAGCCAAACGAAGAACGAGCAACGAGTGCACACGACTCTCTTAGCTATCAGCTGATCCAGGAAGAGTTCCAACAATGTTTGGATTTAAGGGATGTATTCTCCTTACTTTCAAAGTGCACTAAAATAACTCCCAACATTGCGTTGGGTGCAATTGAACGTATTTATGACATTGAAAAAAATCCAAATTCTTTAACTTTAGATACTAAAATAATACACATTAATATAGCCAAGGGTGCCATTTTGGAGAAGCTTCTGAGAGTTGTTATGAAAACTGAAGACACACGAACAATATTGGATATATTGAACACAGTTTCATCATTTATGGAACCTTACAAATACAAGTTTCATGATGAACTTCTGCTGAGAGTGATCGACAACAAGTTGCGTGTTGAACAACTGTGTGAGTTTATAACGTTTTTGATAAAAAATAAAAATGATAAGAAATATTCAGAGACCATTGACAAACTGTGGATTGGTTTTGTGGCTAAAGAAAGTGAAATAAATGAAACTAATATTGTACAAGTCTTTGGTATTCTGCATGGGTTGAAAGTCAGCAAACGAATCATCTTGACATTGCTGGAACAAAAGTTATGTGATTTGTGGTTTAAAATTAAAGCGCCTGTCATGCAGGACATATTGAGTGCTTTTGTACTTGAAAAATATTTATCAGTACAATCATTTGGTGTTGTTGCAAGCTGGCTTTTTGCCAATATACATGCTTTAGATGATGATTCATTGTTAGATGTAATTTCTAAGCTAACTAGGCTTAAATATACTGATGACCAAATAGAGAAGGCTGTGGAAAAATATTTAAAATTCAAAGGTTCAAAAATAGAGAGTCATGTTCTTATTGTAGGAATTTTAAACTATTGTATGCAATTCCAAATTTACAATGAGCAGATATTGAATTCATGCAGTGAATACTTTCAGACAAATTGGCGTGTTGTGCCTCCTAGTTTTCTAAAATCTTTCATATATCCATATGGATATCTGCATTTTGATCCTGCAAATAGTATAGAATTTTGGACACTAATAGATAAAATATTAAATGAAAATTTTGATAAAATTAATAGTAATGATCTTTGTTCAATATTATTGTCATTAATTTATATAGGAAAATATCCTTCTACTTTAGTTTGTAGAATGTTAAGTCCAGAATACCTGACAAAAGTGAGGAATCCTGAATTGTTGCAGAAGTTTTACTTAATTGATACTGCAATGACGTTAGAATGTGACAAGTACTTGGGGCCTCTGTTACCAAAAGATCAGTGGTCTAAACCTATTTCTCAAGACTTTCGGGTTAAAAATATATTAGAAAAAATTATGGATACCTTAGTAGATGTGGCAGGAGGTCAAGACAAACTATCCATGGCAGTGTCTATACCATACCTACCCTCTGACGAGACTTACTTGTTGGATGTCATGATACACTCGGTTGGTTTGGGAAGCAAAACATTCAACTGGAAATCAAAAACTATTCGGAATGAAAATATTGCCCTCCTAGTTCACTTGCCTGATCATTATTGTTCAAATAATGACCATTTGATTGGTCCGCAAGTCATGAAAAAAACACATCTCAAAATTTTAGGAATTAAAGTTGTGAGCCTGAAATATTCACTATTAAGTCAATTTTATACATCATAAATAATAAAAATGGGTTAAAAGAGTACCTGATTGAAAGTATTAATAATGCAGAACAGTGCAAATAGAAAAATATATTAGTCTATAGCATATTAAATAGGTAGGTTTAGTGTGATATATTTTTTCGGGTTTACAGATTTTGTATGTTTATACAATTCTTATTTATACATAGATACTTTTGGAAAATAGGGTTGAAAAAAAAAACATATTTTTCTAGTCTTAAAGTTATAGGCCACAATTTAGATGTTGGAATCTGTTAAGGGGCCAACCATGCCATTAACATGTTATTATAAGAGATATCTGTACCTATTATAAAATAAAAATAAAAATTAAGTTTTGTTGTACATACCAAAAAAATGTATTACTAAAATATTTATTGAGCTGTATAAAGACAAAGTCTGTGTTAAAACTTCCGAGGGGGTCACTATGTCACTAGCACACTAATCATCACTTTAAATGTTGAGTGAAAATAATGAATAAAAATATTTTTATCTAACAGGCTCTTTGATTTCTTTGATTCGGTCCTACAATCCTGCTCTACCTACATAGGCTATGATAAATAGCTAGTCTAGCGCACTAGCTGAGTGTATTAGGATAGTTATTTAGCATCACATATTTTGTAATTTGCCTGTGAGTTCAGCACATGTTGTGTATATTTTTTTTTTTTTTTACAGTGGTCTGAAATTCAAGCTCTATCTATACTCGTACCCATTAAAATAAATGCAATGCCTTTGGTAAAGGTCAAACATAGGTTTGGTACAGTTTGGTATGGATATAACGTATGGATGATTTTAATAGCGCCACGCGTGAGAAAAAGCGGGGGCTGGGTCACCCGCGTCCGTAGGAGAATGCCGATTACTAGTCCCTACACGTGGCCCCCGGGTGGTGCTAATCGGGTGACACTAACTGGTGGTAGGTTCCGACCGATGGCTTATCACCACCCACTGGGCAAAGACTTACCGCCAAGCGGCCTAGCCGTGTTCCGGTATGATGCTCAGTGTAGTCAACACAAAGGAGCTGGGTCGAAACAGCTGTTCCAACGCAGGCAGACTAAGCTGACTCGCGCTGATTTGGACGTATCGGGAGACTAGTCGCGGAGGGTAGCGGGATCCGCGGCACGGTGCGCCGCTGGCCGACCGCAGGTAGTAGGGGGCCCAAGTAGTATGCTTGCCCCATATGAAAGGCTGCCCCACCAACTGTCGAAAAATCCTGGAATGAACCTTCGTGCTGGTTGGCGGCCAGTTGAGAGGGCCCGATGGACATTCCCGGGGGGGCTCAGGCGTCCCCGCAGTCTCCAGGCTAGTCCCCCAATGATGTCGTTCTTTGAGTGCGTGACTGAAGGTTAGCAGCGTGGAACCTCATTTCACTTCCTTCTCCTTTCCAACCTTCGTTCAACTAACTATGAAAACGAATAAAAAGAACAGCGGCAGCACTCCCTCTCTCTCAAAGTGCACCTTACCAACATTCGAGGTCTGCACTCAAATGTCGTCGCAGTCCACCACCATCTGGAGACTGAGAAACCAGCACTTTTTTTCCTTTCGGAGACGCAGATCAGAAGTCCGTCTGACGTGTCGTACCTATCTTACCCAGGGTTTACCTTCGAGCACAACTTCAAACCACGAGCCGGTGTATGCATGTACGCCCGGGACGACATCTGCTATCAGCGTCTACGGAACCTTGAGGACTCCAGGTTCTCAACGCTTTGGGTTTTGGTGGACACAGGCCTGGATAAAATTATCTACGCCTGTGTCTACCGTTCGCACAGCGGAGATCAGGAGACAACCAGGCTCGCAGAGTATCTTAGTGAAGCGGCGGATGCGGCTCAGCTGCGGTACCCTTCTGCCCAATTGGTGTTAATGGGGGACTTTAACGCCCACCATCAAGAGTGGCTTTTCCCGTACCAGTGCACAGATCATGCTGGACGAGAGACGCGTAAGCTAGCGCTAGCGTTAAATCTCACCCAGCTGGTCCGGGGGGCAACAAGGGTGCCGGACGTTGAGTCGCACACAGCCAATTGCTTGGACCTTCTGCTGACAACAGATCCAGACCACTACTCGGTGTCGATATCTTCACCTTTAGGTAGTCCCGACCACTGTCTGGTGAAATCTGTGTCCGTTTACTGCCCGCCCGATCCCAGCCCAAAAGGCACCCGGCGGGTTTGGCGATACAGGTCAGCAGACTGGGATGGCATGCGATCTTTCTTCTCGTGTTATCCTTGGCAGCCTACTTGCTTTTCTTCAGATGACGCTTCCTCGTGCGCAGCTGCCATTACGGAAGTGTTGCGGCAGGGGATGGAATACTTCATTCCGTTCTCTGATGTAGCAACGTCAGGCGCAGCTCGACCATGGTTTGGGGCCGAGTGTAACCGCGCTGAGGCGCTTAAACACGCGGCATACAGAGCTTGGGTTGATGCTCGCATGCGTAAAGCAAATGACGTCAGTTAGAAGAAGAAAGCCTTTAACAGGGCTGCCAAGTCTTGCAAAATGGTGTTGCAGAGGTCTCGGTTTGACCACATCAGCCGAATTGGGAACAAATTAGCTCCTCACCCTGCTGGTAGTAGAGCATTTTGGTCCCTGGCTAAGTCGGTTGAATTAAACATCTGCCGCCCTTCACTACCATCACTACTGAAACCCGATGGGTCGCTGGCTCACACCGCTGAAGAGAAAGCGAACTTATTTGCTTCTCTTTTTGCGGAATCTTCGCGTCTGGAATCTGGGGACGCGCGACCCCCTGCATCTCTTGATGGATGCGAGACGAGTATGTCGGATATTCGCATCCATCAGAAGGACGTCCGTAGGGTACTGCGCAACCTTGACGTGAATAAAGCTAGTGGCCCTGACGGGATACCGGCTAATTGTTCTTAGAACTTGTGCGCCTGAATTGTCTCCGATCTTGACACGCCTATTTCGTCTCTCGTATGAGACTGGAAAAGTGCCGATTGATTGGAAGCAAGCTAACGTGCAGCCCGTGCCCAAGGAGGGCAGTCGAGCTGACCCGGCTAACCACTTGCGAAAAAAAAATAAGTGCCCTGGGACTATAAAGATAGTAAGAAATTTCAAAAAGTAAATCAGAATATCATAAGAGTAAGTATCAGTAGAGTAAGTTATTATTTTTAGGCAACTGATTGTGATATTCAAATTCAAATTCAAATTCAAACTCTTTATTTCAGACAAGTGTCCATAGTGTGTAACGTAACAGTACCTACCTACCTAGGAGGAGAGCACTGTTGTATGAAAAGATTAGAGGGAATAAATAAGAATTTATTAATACCAAGCCTACCTAGTGGAGCTAGGGTAAAGAAGAGAGGAAAACTGATGAATGAAAGATGAAGGATGAAATTAATGAAGAAAAGGTGGCCCTCTCTCAGCAGTAGATGTGGCTGAGGGGCATCAGGCTTCGGTCTTCAGTAGAGGAGGCGGAGGCCGTCAAAGGTGTCTCTCTCTGCTGTAGAATAGTCGAGGGACGTCAGGCTTCAGTCTTCAGCAGCGCAGGAGGAGGCCGTCAGGAGAAGGAGTCCGTCAGAGGAGGTCCTCTCGGCTCTAGTAATGGCCGAGGGACGTCAGGCTTGAGTCTTCAGCAGCGGAGGAGGAGGCCGTCAGAGGTGGTCCTCTCGGCTCTAATAATGGCCGAGGGACGTTAGGCTTCAGACTTCTGCAGAGGAGGCGGAGGACGTCAGTTTAGAGGGCCGGAGGACAGAGAGGCCATAAGTATTGGACTCGCAGCTAATATGACTTGCTAAGCCTTTCAGATCCAGACCAAAACTGCCAAATTCCACCTGGCTCCAAGGTAAATGGACAGAATGACAGATGATTGAATTTTGAAAGGTTTTAGAACACAATACAAAGCAAAGTAAAAGAAAAATAATGAGGTCGATGTGGTTTACATATACGACCTACAACTAGCTCCAGACAAATTAAAAATAAAACTAGACCTGTCACTAGCAGACATTACGAATGTAAACAAACATAATTTATAGAAAAACTTAAATAATAAATATGATAATATAAGACAAAAGGTATGCTTTGCCTCCAAGTTATGAGCATGTAACTACCTAGGGAGGGTGAATGCTTTAAAATTTCAGGTTAAACAATGTACAAAAATGTAAGTAAATCACAATGTAAAGACAACATTACAATACCCCGAAAACCCCGGAAAATTTTTGAATACAATGAAAAAATTTTCTTTTAGAGTAAGAGAGCAATAAATCATTAAAAAAAAAGTAAGTTAAATGAGTATTTACAGTGGTACAAGTAAGTTAAAGAAATTAATACTAAGATTCCCCATAACCCAGAAAATTACTAACATGAAAAATTTAGAGGTTTTAAATAAGACCTTGCTCTTTCATACACCTTACATCAACCTTCTATTTATACTTCCTCAATCATACATCACCAGCATACTTTAGGGGATATGGTTCACAATCGATGACGCATACTCCACAAGGAATTATTTTTTTAAGTTTTACGAAGGCTTATTTATTTAATTTAGGTGTCGTAATCCGCACCTGTTCTAAGACCCGAAAAAATAAAATAAATTATTTACAGGTTTTTCTGCTTAAGAAAAGCAGCCAAGGATTAAAAGCATAAGTGCTTAAGAGAAAGCTTTAAGCTTTAAAGTGTTTAAGAGAAGTAACGAGTAGTTCAAGCTCGAAGTCAAGGAGAGAGAAGTTCAAGGATAAAATATATTTACAAGTTAAAAAAAAAAGGTAGACAAAGGGCTTATTTTTCGAGTTGTCAGACCGCTCGACACAATGGCTTATTTAGAGAGTTGTGTACCGCTCTATAAAAAAAAATAAAGAAATAAAAAGAGGGAAATAACTTAAGCCAAGAGTTTTTGGGAGGGTTTAACCTTGTGAAGTATGAAATAAATCTAAATGGTTTTTACAAGTTATTAGTAAAAATATTTATAACAAATTAAGGTTTTTACTAGGAGTGAGCAGATAACTATACTGCCATTTTCCTCTAACACCGCTCTGATCCTCCAAAATGAAAACAAGTGGTGGTGGTAGTGGTGGTGGTGGTGGTGTAGTAAAGAGTATTTTATTAGTTTATCCATGATTGGTAAGTTTTAAAAGATTAAGAGTTTAAAAATTTAGTACCGGTTTTCGCCACCACAAAGTTAGATATGAAACTTTTTTCTAATACAAGAAGATTAGATCTCCATGGGACATAACCGTTACTTGGCAACGCGTGACAAGTAAATATCAAGTAAAACCAAAATTAAATTTTACTCAATTAGTACAGTGAGAATATAATAAATAAGTAAATGCAAATAATAACATCCACAGGATATTGTCCTGTGTCTGTTGTGAAGTGTCCCAACAACCAACTTGGGAGTGTCCACGAATGGATTAGCACATCAAGCGGTCATTGGGTGTGAATACCACTGGGGTAAACTTGTGGTGTGCAAGTGTGTGGGGATGTAGTGTATTGATGTATAGTAAAACGACTACGGGATATTCTCCAATAGCCGATCGTAGAGTGACCTATCTCCAACCTTGGTAGTGCCCACAAGTGGGTTAACACATCCAAGAGGCCGATAGGGTGCCGATTATCTTTCGATAACGAAGAATGTGTGTGGGAGGTGAAAAAAATTGAGCAAAAGTTAAGATGGGTGAAGAAAAGATATGTTTACCAAATGTTTACCAAATAATACTCACTTGATGGAAGTGTGTTTTAGAATTTTGAGAGGAGTGAAGAACGTCTGAAATAAAAAGAGGGGTGGGTTAGATAAAAATTGGGCGCCAAACTGTAACGTAACAGTACCTACCTACCTAGGAGGAGAGCACTGTTGTATGAAAAGATTAGAGGGAATAAATAAGAATTTATTAATACCAAGCCTACCTAGTGGAGCTAGGGTAAAGAAGAGAGGAAAACTGATGAATGAAAGATGAAGGATGAAATTAATGAAGAAAAGGTGGCCCTCTCTCAGCAGTAGATGTGGCTGAGGGGCATCAGGCTTCGGTCTTCAGTAGAGGAGGCGGAGGCCGTCAAAGGTGTCTCTCTCTGCTGTAGAATAGTCGAGGGACGTCAGGCTTCAGTCTTCAGCAGCGCAGGAGGAGGCCGTCAGGAGAAGGAGTCCGTCAGAGGAGGTCCTCTCGGCTCTAGTAATGGCCGAGGGACGTCAGGCTTGAGTCTTCAGCAGCGGAGGAGGAGGCCGTCAGAGGTGGTCCTCTCGGCTCTAATAATGGCCGAGGGACGTTAGGCTTCAGACTTCTGCAGAGGAGGCGGAGGACGTCAGTTTAGAGGGCCGGAGGACAGAGAGGCCATAAGTATTGGACTCGCAGCTAATATGACTTGCTAAGCCTTTCAGATCCAGACCAAAACTGCCAAATTCCACCTGGCTCCAAGGTAAATGGACAGAATGACAGATGATTGAATTTTGAAAGGTTTTAGAACACAATACAAAGCAAAGTAAAAGAAAAATAATGAGGTCGATGTGGTTTACATATACGACCTACAACTAGCTCCAGACAAATTAAAAATAAAACTAGACCTGTCACTAGCAGACATTACGAATGTAAACAAACATAATTTATAGAAAAACTTAAATAATAAATATGATAATATAAGACAAAAGGTATGCTTTGCCTCCAAGTTATGAGCATGTAACTACCTAGGGAGGGTGAATGCTTTAAAATTTCAGGTTAAACAATGTACAAAAATGTAAGTAAATCACAATGTAAAGACAACATTACAAGTGTTAGTAACATATTTTGTAGTTACTTACATATGTAGCTATTTACTATGATTATTATTTTAAGGCAAGTTGTGTTACTTATTTATGTAAATTTAATAATTGTTGTTCTTTTACCTCAAATTAAAAATCGAATACAAATAAATACATTTTATTTTAATCCCCTTTTTTTCCCATGCTAAAAAACTAAGCTAAAACAGAATGCAGATTTAAGAGGACAACGACTCGTGAAAAGTTTACTTCCCGTTGTCCCCGTTAGCTGAATGTACGTTATGGGGACAGCGGGAAATAAATTTTATCACGTCCCGCTGTCCCCGTGACGGGGACATGGCATACGGGGACAACGGGAATAAACGGCTTTTCGCCGCCCGCGCCCGTGGTCGACCGGAAATTCGCCGCCGCCTATTTTAATTATAAGTCATTTAAAGTTTAAATATTATGTACAGACGCCAGCAAATCAACCTACCCCAATGAGTCAAATTTCTTTGATACGTTTTCAACTTTATTCTAAACACAATAAGGTTCATGTTCAATTGGGAAAATTTGACAGTTTGGAGTAGGCTGATGTGCTGGCGTCTGTACATCGTACATCTTATTGCAAGTCAAGATAAACTACCACTGCTCTGAAGGAAAATACATCTATGAGAAGCAATGGCGCAAGAATATTAATGTCTAATCTTTATTATGTAACGCTTTGTAGGTATATTATATATGTATACCAATAAATAACAAAAACTTACGTAAGGTATCTCTAGCCTAGACCACCGCCCCGCGCATGCCGCCCCCTGTCACCATTTGGTTTCGAAAAAAATACTTTTTTACAAAAAAAACAACCGACTTCTTAAAAAAATACTAGCAGGTGGAAAATGACTCAAGTTTCGAAAGTCTGTGGCTTTGGTGGTTTTCTTTCATTAATTATTGGCCATCGACTTCCGAAACTTGAGTTATTTTTCACCTGTTAAGTAGTGTTTTTTTAGTGAATTTTTTTTTATTATGCAATTTTTAGTTTCTTCGCAGGTATGTAAAGAAGGTCTTTCAAAACTTGAAAGAATCATTGAAATAAAGAAGTTCTTAACATGAATCTGTACATACTTGCCGCGCCACTTTTAAAATAGACAGGCGTAACATTATGCAATGGAAATACAAAATCTCTGCATAGACAACTGACTGTAGCAATCGCGAATAATTTGCTGTTATGCGTTGAAGAGTTCCGTTGCCTGTCTTCTTCATCAGTTTTTCTTCATCAAATTATACTTTCCAAATGAACATGCTTGATTTGTTACTAAAAATGCAAAATCGGTACGTGTACACCTTAATTATTTGAGGAGTTCCCTCAATTCGTCAAGGATTCCATCAGCAGATCAGGGTTTTGATACAAATTAAATGAAAAAAGAATTTTGAAATTTGGTCCATAAATGGCGGAGTAATCGCATAAAAAAAACATACAGTCGAATTGAGAAACTCCTTTCTTTGAAGTCGGTTAATAAAAAGTTTTATCCTATTTAAAAAGGAGTTTTTGTTGGTAAGTATTAGAAATCCGCTTTTCAGTGTATATCTCTGAAACGGGACGTCCTAGGCAAAAAAGATGAAATTTTGGGATCCCCCCACAGTGCACACCCCCCGGGGTGAATGTACTCCATTTTGTGGGTGACCTTTCGGTGACCTTGACCTTGATTTTGACTTAACGGTTACTCTTACACTGCACGACGTTGTTTCTTTTGAAGTTCGGACAGAAATCCAGTTTTCAGTGTATATCTCTGAAACAGGACGTCCTAGACAAAAAATGATGAAATTTTGGGATCCCCCTTGAGTGAACACCCCCCGGGGTGAAATGTACTCCATTTTGTGGGTGACCTTTCGGTGACCTTGACCTTGATTTTGACTTTACGGTTACTTTTACACTTCACGAGGCTAAGTTTTTTCAAGTCTAGACAGAAATCCGCTTTTCAGTGTATATCTCTGAAACGGGACGTCCTAGGCAAAAAATGATGAAATTTTGGGATCCCCCTAGAGTGAACACCCCCGGGGATGAAATGTGCTCCATCTTGTGGGTGACCTTTCA
Organism: Euplexia lucipara; assembly: GCA_921972225.1. NCBI lineage: Eukaryota > Metazoa > Arthropoda > Insecta > Lepidoptera > Noctuidae > Euplexia > Euplexia lucipara. The sequence continues at coordinate 7,468,813 of OV179143.1, read as the reverse complement.
GTGACCTTGACCTTAATTTTGACTTAACGGTTACTCTTACACTGCACGACGTTGTTTCTTTTGAAATCCGGACAGAAATCCACTTTTCAGCGTATATCTCTAAAACGGGAAGTCCTAGACAAAAAATGATGAAATTTTGGGATCCCCCTTGAGTGAACACCCCCCGGGGTGAAATTTACTCCATTTTGTGGGTGACCTTTCGGTGACCTTGACCTTGATTTTGACTTTACGGTTACTTTTACACTTCACGAGGCTAAGTTTTTTCAAGTCTAGACAGAAATCCGCTTTTCAGTGTATATCTCTGAAACGGGACGTCCTAGGCAAAAAATGATGAAATTTTGGGATCCCCCTAGAGTGAACACCCCCGGGGATGAAATGTGCTCCATCTTGTGGGTGACCTTTCAGTGACCTTGACCTTAATTTTGACTTTACGGTTACTTTTACACTTCACGAGGCTAAGTTTTTTCAAGTCTAGACAGAAATCCACTTGTCAGTGTATATCTCTGAAACGGGACGTCCTAGGCAAAAAATGATGAAATTTTGGGATCCCCCTAGAGTGAACACCCCCGGGGATGAAATGTGCTCCATCTTGTGGATGACCTTTCAGTGACCTTGACCTTAATTTTGACTTAACGGTTACTCTTACACTGCACGACGTTGTATCTTTTGAAGTTCGGACAGAAATCCAGTTTTCAGTGTATATCTCTGAAACAGGACGTCCTAGACAAAAAATGATGAAATTTTGGGATCCCCCTAGAGTGAACACCCCCGGGGATGAAATGTGCTCCATCTTGTGGGTGACCTTTCAATAACCTTGACCTTAATTTTGACTAAACGGTTACTTTTACACTGCACGACGTTGTTTCTTTTGAAAGTCCGGACAGAAATCCACTTTTCAGCGTATATCTCTGAAACGGGACGTCCTAGGCAAAAAATGATGAAATTTTGGGATCCCCCTTGAGTGAACATCCCCCGGGGTGCAATGTATTCCATTATGTGGGTGACCTTTCGGTGACCTTGACCTTGATTTTGACTTAACGGTTACTTTTACACTTCCCGAGGCCAAGTTTTTTTAAGTCTAGACAGAAATTCGCTTTTCAGTGTATATCTCTGAAACGGGACGACCTAGGCAAAAAATGATGAAATTTTGGGATCCCCCTAGAGTGAACACCCCCGGGGATGAAATTTACTCCATTTTGTGGGTGACCTTTCGGTGACCTTGACCTTGATTTTGACTTAACGGTTACTTTTACACTTCCCGAGGCTAAGTTTTTTCAAGTCTAGACAGAAATCCACTTGTCAGTGTATATCTCTGAAACGGGACGTCCTAGGCAAAAAATGATGAAATTTTGGGATCCCCCTAGAGTGAACACCCCCGGGGATGAAATGTGCTCCATCTTGTGGGTGACCTCTCGGTGACCTTGACCTTGATTTTGACTTAACGGTTACTCTTACACTGCACGACGTTGTTTCTTTTGAAGTTCGGACAGAAATCCACTTTTCAGCGTATATCTCTGAAACGGGACGTCCTAGGCAAAAAAAGATGAAATTTTGGGATCCCCCTTGAGTGAGCACCCCCCGGGGTGCAATGTATTCCATTATGTGGGTGACCTTTCGGTGACCTTGACCTTGATTTTGACTTAACGGTTACTTTTACACTTCCCGAGGCTAAGTTTTTTTAAGTCTAGACAGAAATCCGCTTTTCAGTGTATATCTCTGAAACGCGACGTCCTAGGCAAAAAATGATGAAATTTTGGGATCCCCCTTGAGTGAACGCCCCCCGGGGTGAAATGTACTCCATTATGTGGGTGACCTTTCGGTGACCTTGACCTTGACTTTACGGTTACTCTTACACTGCACGTTATCGTTTCTTTTGAAGTCCGGACAGAAATCCGCTTTTCAGTGTATAACTCTGAAACGCGACGTCCTAGGCAAAAAATGATGAAATTTTGGGATCCCCCTTGAGTAAACACCCCCCGGGGTGAAATGTACTCCATTTTGTGGGTGACCTTTCGGTGACCTTGACCTTTATTTTGACTTAACGGTTACTTTTACACTTCACGAGGCTATGGTTTTTTAAGTCTTGACAGATATTCGCTTTGCAGTGTGTTTAATTACTGTCCTTAAGATTCTGATTATCTGTGATATAAAATACCAGTTTAAATGTTTAATTTTAATAGTTTATTCATATCGAAATCAAAATAAAAAGTAGATTATTATACGAGGGTCGAAAGGAATCAATTCCCATGCGAGTTAATAGATGCCCCCTGAGCCAAGCGAGGGCGGCTATAGTCCGAGTTGGAATTGATGTCTGTTTACCTGTTAAGCACTCTGCTTATCATTTCGAATATAAGGAAAGTAAAAATAGTAGTTTTTCGAAAATATTTAAATTTTCTTATGTGATCGCCACTTTGTTAAAGTCATTGTATGTATTTAGGTATCTTTCCTTTGAAACTTATGGCAAAAGACTTTCGATAGCTATATTTGCCTCGTCTTTAACAGAATCTGGGGTCAACTTTTCAGAAGCACTTGAACTCATTTTTATAAGATATTAAGTAATTTTAAAAACCGATACAGCTTACAGAGTTAGTATCCCGCCAAATTATAAATAGTCTATTTAAATTTTTAAATAATGGAACACACCGCGTCACTGCCGCGGGCGGACTCGCTTAATTTTTTTTTAATTTACACTGGCTGTTTATACATTTACATGACCGCAGCATTTTTTCTTAATAATGTTAAGTTTTTTGCAGCCGGCAGCCAAACCAAATTTCGTTCTATTTTTTTAATTTATTCCCACCCATGTGAGGGAAGCTATTACTATGAGAAAAAAAAAAAATCAATGCACTTTGTCCTCTTTTATTCTCTACGATGGAGAAAGCAATGTACAACGAAATTGAAGTGGGGGCAATGAGTTCCCAGTCACTGCCGGTGGCAATCCCCGCGGGGGCGACTAGGAATCCACGCTAAATAGGACACAGCTTTCGTCGGCTCCATATTTTAGCGTCCTGTGATATTGTATTTGCTGAAAACCCTAGGTCCTAGGGCATCTTGTTACGGGATGTTCCAGATAGTTGGCCGACTTTTTCATGAACTACAGCAAAAGTGGGAGTGGGGTTGCCTCGTGAATCCAGAGGTCGCGAATGCTACTGCTTAGCGTGAGGAGCTTACAATCACTGATAAATGGATGCAATGACTAGACAGGTTTACTGTCTGCGCGGTTCTTTCGTCATTTCACTACCTCAGACACCGATCAGCATGGTTCACACGTGGCCCGACCAAGTCTCACTGATTTTCATAAGAAACATAACCTCGTATAGTGTAAAAGTAACCATTCAGTCAAAATCAAGGTCAAGGTGAATCAAAGGTCACCCACAAAATAGAGCACATTTCTCCCCGGGGCGGGGGTTGTTATACAAGGGCGATTCCAAAACTTTGTTATTTTTTACCTAGGACGTTTCAGAGATATAAACTGAAAAGAGGATTTCTGATACTATCAAAAATTGCATACAAATAGGATACGGCTTTCGCCGGCTCAATATTTTGGCGCCCTGTGACGTTGTCATTGCTGAAAACCCTAGGTCCTGGGTCTTTTTGTTACAGGATGTTCCAGACAGTTGGCCGACTTTTTCGTGAAAAAGGTACATTATAATAAGTGGGATCTTCACATTGGGATTGCCTTCTTAAGTCCAGTGGCCGCATTTATGCTACTGCTGAGTAGCGCTCAGTGTGAGGGACTTAGGTTAACTCATAACTCTATTTGCATAGGCTAAATATAAAAAAATATATTTTGATACATAAATGGGATGCGGGATTGTACAAATAAAAGAAGTTTGTATTTTTATTAGTTTATTTCATTATACTCGTAACATCTTTTTCCTTATAATTACTCACTGACTAACTCTCTAGAATTATTATTTGAATATTGTAATAATTTCTTAAACAACTTTTACATTTCGAAATATTTTTCTATGAAAAACTCGTTCCAGATCAAAATACATAATATTTATAAGTTAAATAGCATACCGCCCAGCGATCACTATCTATATACCTACTTTCGTTATTGCTCAATATCTTGAGATGTAGCATGATGTAGGCTATCTTTTCGCTTTAAATTTCCAAGACCAAGAATAGTTTTGTTTAGATAATAGACAATCTAGTTACATTTCTGGCTGTTAGACATAGGCTTTATAAAATACAATTTTCAAAATATCTTCAAAGTAGAGACAGCCTTGTTAGTTACATTTTCATTATGTAGTTTGTAATTCGCAATAAGATAGTCACAAATATACTGAGGCAAAACATTACGAGTCGTACTCAAGTCAGTAACGGGAATGAGATTTCAGGATTTTGTAAGGGTACGCGGATAAAGGTGCATCTACACATCAGTGAAATCACAGATAGAATATGGCGTTGAACGTATATCCACGTTATCTCCCATTGTTATTCATAGCCAGAAATGACTACACTATAATTTTATAGCCATAATGGTGTATCACAGCAACTCTAGCTTGAATATTAAATTGTAAAGAATGTGTTTACGCTGACTCACAGCCTAAAATCTAAAATAGGTAATTTAATAGTTTTACACATGTTTTACATCAATAATTACTTGATACATGTCAGGTTCAATCGCCAAGCATTCATGCGATCAACAGCGTATTCAACAATACCTCTGCTTTTGAATACGTTGATACGTCGATAAATTTTAATGATTTTATTTTAATAAAGCTAAAATGTAACGACTGAAATTACGAACACGATTTTTAATCTATTCCGAGTGGGGTACTATGTAGTGCATGTTGTTGAATTACAACTATCGTAATCGTGACATTTCTAACACATAATGTATCTCCGAAAGCTATTTTATTATTAATATTACACACATTACTGACAGTTCACTGAGAGATGATTTTGTAGTAATTCTAAATGTAAGTAGGGTGACCTACGCTATAGATTTGCCACCGAGACATTTACTCATTGACATAATGATGTTTGGCACATGTATGACGTTATAGTGGGCATCAAACATTAACTAGTGTCCTACTCAATAATTTTGAACTATCTACAATGTTGTTACCAATTAAGATCGAAGTGGGTGTGAAGCGCCTTGTCTCGGGTGTGGAATCACACACGGTACTTGTGATGGGCACATTTTCCCGGATAGTCGGTTGTTCGATGACGAGCTCCACGTCCGCGATGCGCTGTTTATATTTATACCTATTATTTTTCGGTATGGTTAATGAGCCGTTAAACATATCTAATAATCAATTCAATAATATGAAATTCATTCAAATATAATCATACGTTCTTACAGAACACAAACTAAGAGCTTACAATTTTTCAATGTCACAATTTTGACTTAGAATAAATAATATACCTACTTACAAGGTATTTTATGACTTTAATTTGAATAATTTAGATATATAATTTAATAAATTTAATTTTAAATAAATTATCCTCCATTACCTATTAATAGGCATAAATAGGTGACTTTCTATGCAGATTGTAGATATATTTTTTCTATGTGAAAGGAAGATATGTGATCACTTTTTAATTATTACATCCGTGTATTATCACTAGGTGATAGAAAACGAACTCACAAAATGAAAACGAGCGATGTATAATCACGACATAGTTGTCAAATTTTGAGTAATAGATTAATATAATTTAGAATGATTTATACTTAATCTTATTAAGTGATTTAATTTTGTTATATCGCTATGCTTCAATGTGGTAGACAGAGTGGTGCCGCGGGCTGGGTGTTTGGTTGCTAGGCGACCGAGTGCTCAGTTCCTGCTCACTGGTATCTCATAGACGGGAAGTCGACAGTCGATTCATAGAGTAACTAACATCTACGTACTTAATTTATTATTATTATTATGGCATCTACAACCATGACAAAAAGGAATACTTAAATGTCTTTATTTCCTACATTGTTAGTAACGCAGAGGAGCGCGAACATTAAATGACGTCACTTGTATTTGTGAGTACGAGTTACGAAAAGGTTAAACTAATTTTTATTTGAGGAAATCTTAAAAATATCAACTCTTGTACAAAATTCGAGTTGACGCTATCGTAAAATCTTAGGACATTATTTAGGTAATTGATAATATTTAAAATAACAGTTGGGTACAGTATTAAGTTCGTAATGAACCCCAAAGAAATACCTACTATTAATACAATGGTAAAATTCATACTTAATTAGTTTTGTGAAAGAAAAAATACAGTTAGATATCTAACTATGTCGTCTAGGAAGTGTTATTAGCTATTTGATGTTTTATAAACTGTAGGTTTATGATTTTCCAGAAACTTAGTTATTATTATTGAGTAGATGGTAGCTCACTTATGGACTAGGATATTTAACAACACCGATTCCTATTTGGCAGTTATCTAACACTCTTTATACGAATAAGAAATAGTTCCTTAACTAGTGTGTGTAACGGTAAATAAAAAATTGACAAGTTTTCATCATTCGTGCGTCGTACATACGCGCAAGGTGCACCTGTGTCCGTTGTTGTTGATTGCTACAGATGTCTTTATTCAAAATTAACTAATTATTTTACTAGTTTTAGAGCAATAGCTACGAAAGCAAAATTAATTTAGAAATATTTTTTTTATTAAATAATTGTCCTCAGTGTTTGAAAGCTCATACGTCTAATTAGCGCAAACAAAGTATTGATCGTTCGACGACATGTGGGTAGTTTGCGAAAACAATGCTTTAGAGCTTTTAGAGTCACGCGTTCTTTGTAAGATCGTGACGTTTCTGTACAATACCGTTGTTGACAACTTTAAGTGATTCCACAGTATTGACACTTTATGTTTTATAATGACGCACGTCATAAGGCAGACCAATCGACGCTGATAACAATAGCACGAGCGACTCAAGGCAACTACATATAATTATATATAAAAAACCAATACATTTTGCTGAACGTTGAACACTAATGAATAGTCCGGATATATTACCGCTACCACTTAAGTCAAACTAAAATAAAAACTTTATTTATAAACGATCACAGTAAGAAATCATCTACCTACGCGAATGTGCGCAATAAGTTTTAAAGTTATTCTCTAAGTTAATTGCGACGGGGGATCGCGTTTAACTATTAAATATTCTCGCTAATACTAAAATATGAATAGTTTATAGTTACCCAGTGTTACCTAGGAATCCCTCTTAGCGAGTTCTGTATGCTGTTCAATCTACTCACCGTAAAAACTCAAGGGTTCGTCTTGTTGTGTCAACTCAATGACTTCTTGTATTTTTGGTATTACAAATTGTGTACGTATTAGATAAAACTAATATCAGAAATGACTAGAAATGATTGTCAAAACAAAAGGTTTTCAAAATCTATCCGGTTAGCGTAAGTTCAATTTGTTAACAACTTCCTGCGTCAGTCCCACGGTAAGTTTTAAGTTGAGCAGATGTAAAAATCTTAGAACAGAATAATATTTACAAAATACAATTTTTATATAGTTAAAAATCTTTATGGTTTTTTAAGAAATGTATACTCTTACAAAGTATATCTACGTCGTGTTAACAACCTTAGAAAATAAAATGATGTATAAAAATGATACAAATTAACTTCTACGTGCTAACGCCTTCACAGTCAAATAAAAACTATATGGCATGTCGGTAAACAAGAGACCACTCGGTGCTTAAAGTAAGGCTTAGCTAGTCTATGTAATAACAAAACAACGAACTTAAAGCTAACGTCCGACAGATAAGGCTTCTCATTAAATACATACGTCATATTCATAAATATCTATACAACAGTGAATAAATTTAAAACAACGTCACTCTAAACAGCAAATTCAACAAAACGTATCGTAGAATTAAGCTAACATTTACAAGTAAAACGAACGCCGAATACAATCATCGTAAGAAAATACATACAATATTTATGAACGAACCGGAACGCGACGGTCGTGTCGGCAGTCTTAGAGATGCGCGGGTTAAGTCTTTCGATCGACGAGACTCGAGCCCGACCGATCGGAACGTTCCAAACCATAGCACTAACAGTTAGGAAAGCACCGCGCGCTCACGAGTAGATCGTGATGACCTCGCGCCCCCCGCCGCGCACCATCAGCACCTTCTCCAGCCCCTCCGTCAGCACCTCCAGGAACTCCATATCTGTAAGTGACAACACAACGCATCAGTTTCATAAAAACACACCAAGAAAATACAACTTTTTGCTACGTCGAACCACACTGCGTAGCAGTTTGCTACGAACCGATCGAAACCGTAGTTCGCTACGCAGTAACTTTCGTAGCGAAGCTACGCCCACCCCAGTTTGGGTAAGCGAAGCAATACGGTTACAGTTCTACGCATAATTCTCTGACTGTTGCTACGCTGAACTCGTAGCCCGTGTTTTGGGGCTTGTCATGTCCTTTCCATATTAAGTGTGACGAATGCCTTAGGTCTATTTGAAGATTTAAATTATAAGTGGTTTAAAGTAGTAAATAGCTTTTAATCAATTTTAAGTAATTCATTATTGTTTTCTTGTAAAAAAAATAAGAATGCTTACAGTTGGACTCCCGGTCAATGTTGGTATCGCGCGGAGGGCCGGGCAGGTTGAGGATGACGAGCTGTGCGTCGTGCGACCGCGACACGATCACTTCGTTCAGCTTCACCGCCGTGTGCATGCGTCGCACCGTGCCCTCGTCACTGGTACATAACATGGCACAATATTAAAAATAATCATTAAAAATAAACTAACAATAATTATGTCGTTAAATTTTAATTACTCCTTAACTAAAACTGGACCTATTTTGAGGCCAATGTTCAGCCGTAAAAAACATTTTTAACATAAGTCTTGCTAGTTTGTTAACACTTAAAAATGTTTTGTTGCATGTTGAGTTGGGTAAAATTGTATTTTTTTACCATAGTTTGAAACATACGTGTATTAATACTAATGATTAAGTATTGTGGAAAGACATTAATAATTCTATATATGTAGTTATTGATGTAATTATTGGTTGTTATTTATCTAATTAGTACTCACGGCGTGATGTCGGACAGGTTGGGCTTGGGCTTGACGGCGTCTCCGTTGGCGCCTAGTTCCTTGTGCTTGCCGTCGTCGGGCGGCGGGCTGGCGTCCTCGCACTGCGACCGTTCATCGGGCGAGTCCCACATTGAATCGATTATGTGCAACAAACTACTTCGAAAGTCGTCCTATTCACCCCAATTTATAGAATTTCCATTTCCAAATTGAATTTTGATTCGCGATTTGTTTTGTTTGTGTTGCACATGACGGATTCAAGGCGAATGAAACACGGGATGTCATATATTATTTTAATTGTTAAACGATAACTCACTACTGACATTCAAACATCAAACCTCTTATCTAATGTGGACAACGAAACGAACTAAAGTGAACAAATTAACGTGAATGAACTCATCGCAAACATATGACCACCGTGTGTAAATTCGCTAGGACTCGTTGGTGATGTAATGATGAGGATGGGGTACGATCATGAGTAAATCAACATAATAATAAATTAAAATTATGATATAAATTTTGCAGTGCATTGTAACACCGACATGTATGACTACCACACTATTGCGTTGATTCATATTGGCAGCCTAATCGTGTTACACTTTGTAAACGATGAATGAACTTTACCAATATATGGCTAGTAAACTTAGTGCGAGTTTTTAAATCTTTTCAATGGCGTTAACTCCAACTTTAACATGTTCCGATCGAATAGGGACAACCTTATTTGCGTAAGTGAGTATTAATGTTAATGCGACCGAAAAGTGTTAAAAACTCACACCAGGCTCTCAAGTTCATTTTCACGAAAAAAGTGTTCTCGAGACCGGTTCCATTCTAAAACGTCAAGATTCTAAAATGAATCCTATTTCAAGTATTTAACAAGATTAGTCTGCAAGTGAAACTCGTCCTGAATCTGTCAGTGAGATTGTAAAACAAGACGAGTTTAAAGAAATCAATTTGGCTGTACATGTCTATAAAATCTTTATAGATATTCAATGAGGGTATAATGAAAATGTGAATGTAAATGTTTTTTTTATTAAATTATAAATAGATCATGAATAGTGTGCTAGCTGAGAAAATAAGAAGCTTGTTTATGTTAATGTATCATAATATAGTCCATTTTTCAACAGCAATTCGGATATTATTTTTGTTTTATACTTAACTAATTGGGGATTTTTATTCTTTAACTATTGTTTAGATTGATATGTTATAAGCAAAGATTTAATTAAGATTTAATGGAGATTAAGAGCACGATTTAATTTAATTTAAGCTCGATATTAAATGTGTAAATTTAAGCTTGGACAAAACTGCAATTAATACAGGGATCTGTTTTTGTTTTACTTTCACAAATTTCTATTTCGTTAAGCAGTACATTTGATTTAATTTAAAATTCTTCACTATCATGACTATGGGGTATTAGCTGTTATCTAAGTGCAGGTAAATAGATTGTATGTACAGGAGGTATATTCACCTTATCATCTTTATCTTTGTCGTCGGTATCAGCGAGTGGAGGCGAGGGCGCGTCGGTAGGCGCCTCGTCTCCCGGCTCCGTAAAGCGCACCTTGCTGGCGGTCTTTACGTCAGCGTGGTGGTGGTCTACTATAGCCTGGACCTGTACACGGACATTCACAATAAGGATGGTGTCCTTTTAAAGTTCGTTGGAAAATGTTTGTTACATGTGTTTGATAGTCAATAGTATTTTGGCAGAGCAAGGGAATTTTTCTGAGCTTCATAACTCTGCAGAGATGTGGCAAGACGGGAATTGCTTGTGGTCCACCTACGTTAGTTTACCTAAGTGTACATTGTGTGGTATTTCTTCCAGTACTCCACCTCAGTTTTACTGGGTATTCTACGGGTTATTCATTTTTCCGTGGTTCGCAAAACGTTTATTTTTACCCATGGTTCATCTCCTTTATAAATATTATTATTATTTCGTATATTCATTTAAAATTCTTATAAATTACATTTTTAAATATTAATATAAAAATAAAAACATTTAAAAATATAAAAAATAGTAGGCCACCGACGGCGGGAGCAGGGTCCAAGCTATCGGTGGTTAGGGTCTCAGAGACAGGAACCTCCTCACAATGCGAGCCGTATCGAGGAGTACTGCCTTCTGTATCAGGCCTTTGACCCAACCGCGTAACGAAAGCCTCGACAGATGGTCGTCGAGGCTTTTTGCAATAAGACCATTGGCCGTCACAACTATCGGCACAATGACAGCAGAATCCACATCCCACATGTCGACAATCTCGTGGGCTAGGTCAAGATATTTTATTTGTTTTTCTTTCTCAGCTTTCACGAGATTTTCGTCATGTGGGATGGTAATATCAACTATCATTGTGCGGCGCGCTAATCGGTCTATCACTACTATATCCGGCTTATTGGCAACAATAGTCCTATCAGTAATGATAGACCGATCCCAGTACAATGTGGCATGGTCATTTTCGAGAACTGGGTCGGGCACATACTTGTAGTACGGTACCTCAGTGTCCACAAGCTGGTATCTCAAAGCAAGTTGCTGGTGAATAATCCTGGCTACTTGATTATGCCTGTGCAAGTATTCGCCGTTAGCCAGACGAGAACAACCAGAGATTATATGTCTGATGGATTCGCCAGGGCGGTGACATGCCCGACACACGTCAACCGTCCCGTCCTTCATAATATGTCTCCGGTAGTTGTTCGTTAGGATAACTTCGTCCATAATTGCACAAACAAAACCTTCAGTTTCCCCGAAAAGGTCACCAAAACGTAGCCAGGATACCGACGCAAGTAAATCTACGTTGGGCCCATGAAGAGCCCGGTAGAAGCGGCCGTGAAGCTCTTTGCTTTGCCATACCCGCCTGCGGTCATCTGTACTAAGCACTACAGGTTTGCGCCAGTTCTCGTTAGCCATGGAAAGCGGGGTGAGCCCTTTATCCACGGCGACCACATCTCGGTGCATACCCACTTCGGTTTTTAAGAAATAATCCCTGAGGCTGTACACTTCGCGGTTGTGGAGAGTCTTAGCATTTAGAAAGCCTCGACCCCCACACTTCCGCGGAATGTACAACCTCATAACCGAAGAACGTGGGTGATGCATCCGATTTGCGGTCAGCAGTGTACGGACTCTCCTATCCAGGGTGTCAAGTTCAGTTTGAGTCCATTTAAGTATGCCGAAAGAGTACATCAAAACCGGCATGACCCAACCGTTGAAGGCGCGTACCTTGTTTCCACCTGAAAGAAGACTGTTTAACACTTTTTTCAGGCGACCAAAGAAACGCTCCTTCAACGATTGCTTCATGTCAGTAATATTGATACCTAACGCTTCCGACATACCCAAATATTTATAGCTCTCGGATGAGGAGAGGGATCTGAGGTGTATGGAATCCGAGAGTTGAATTCCCTGGGATTCCATAATCTCCCCTCGCTTTACATGCATGACCGCACATTTGTCCACACCAAATTCCATCCTGATGGCGCTACTGAAAGTTTCAGTTACCCTCAGTAGCTCCATTAGTTGTAAATTGTTGGGGGCAAAGAGTTTTAGGTCATCCATGTAAAGTAGGTGAGATATGACCTGACCATCTCTTCTCAGTCGATAGCCTAGACCTGAATCCTCCAGCAATGTGCTTAGAGGATTCAGGGCTAAGCAGAACCATAAGGGGCTCAAACTGTCACCCTGAAATATTCCCCGCTTAATCCAAATAGGTTCATCATTCCCTTGGATTTGTCGACATCCTGGATAGCGAAGGACCGTCCTCCACTGCCTCATACAAGACTCAAGGAAGGTGCGTAGAGTTGCATCTATTTTGTACAACTCCAGCACCCTCACGAGCCATGAATGTGGCACGGAGTCGTAGGCCTTCTTGTAATCTATCCAGCATGTCGACAGATCCTTGTGGGATTGACGAACCTGTTGGCTTATGGCCATGTCTATGAGGAGTAGCTCCTTAGTGCCACGGGACCCATTCCTACATCCATTTTGAGAAGCAGACATAATAGAGTTACTGTCTATGTGCTCAGTAATTTTAGTTCTCAAAATGGATGTAAGAAGTTTATATACCGTCGACAAGCATGTGATCGGTCTATAATTCTTGGGTTCCGTGGCACTACCTGACTTATGAAGCAGGTGAGTAACGCCAGTTGTAAGAAACTGTGGCAGCGACCCAGACTCTAAGGATGACTGGAACTGCGACGCCAAGCGCGAGTGCGAACTACCTAACCATTTTAGCCAAAAATTGTGCAGTCCGTCCGGTCCCGGTGACTTCCAATTAGGTAACGGACGAACTGCTTTGGCTATATCTGATGGACAGATGTTAATTTTATTCATTTCTGGTATAGTTTCACACGCGCGCTCGACATCGCATATCCAGCGAGCCTCAACATGACGGACGGGCTTCGACCAGATGCCACGCCAGAATTCACTCGTGGCGGCATCATCCGGACGGCGGACGTCCGTCACATTTTGTTCAGGTCGCTCCCAAGCTCTGTATACCCACCTCTCATCGCTCTGGAACATGCGATTCTGTGAGTACCGGTCAACCCGCCGTTTATACCGCCGAATACGGTTTGCCCATGCACAAACTTTCTGCTTCAGGAAGTCGATGCGCTCTGTGGTACGGGACATGTATTCGCGAGGACTGATTTCAGTCCCCGAGAACGCCCGCCTCACAAAGCGCATCACTCGTGGCCGTGTATTACCCTCCCTGAAGCAGTATAGTTTGCCGATGAGCACCCTGGCCTCATCGATACGGCGTTCAATCCTGCCCTGCCAGGCTGGTACAGCTGGCTTCGGTCGGATAGCTACGTCAACATTTGGGAACTTGACGTTAGCTAAACGACATGCTGCAACAGCCGCGCAATACAGGATTGAGTGCGTATCAATGAGGTCCTCGCTGCTTTCGAAGAAATTCTCAAGCAGCGAATCCAGGGCACACACCAGCGCCCTATTTTTTTTGTGCATCGGCAACCGCGGTAAACGCGGTCTAAGTTCGGTTGGTGTTGACCTATACTCACGAAGCGCATCTTCCAGTGCTCTCCTCAGTTGGTTATTGCACTGGCTACTTACTGTGACAACCCTATCATCCACTTCGTCACTAATAGGATTGGGCCGTGGTGGGGTTGCATTTACAGCTGGTACCACGGTCTGTGTCAAAGTCGAGACGATATGGTTGTTCAGTACGTCTGAGCGCAGCCTATCAAGTGCGGCTTCGTCCAACCTGTGGTTACGTTGGATAACCCGCACCTGATCCGACAGTCGTTGGGCCGAGACGTTTACGGTTGGTTCCAATTCCTGAAACAGAGACAGCATCCTAACACGGTACGCAGTGAGGTTAGTTCCCCCCTCTGTAGACCCGTAGTATGCGCGCATGACGTTCTCGTTCATAGACTGAGTCCATCTCATGCGCTGCACACAACCACCGATAGCGGGGACCTGGCTCGGGGCTGGTTGGCTCCTGGGTCCTAAGCTCTTCGGTGGCCGGCCTCTCCCCGGCCGACGTACAGGTGTTGGCGACGTCGGCGGGGAAAAATACTCGTCGCTGCTGGAGCTCGACGCTACTGCAACCGCCGGTGACACAGGTGACCCGATGTCCGGCGGCGGCGAGGCGGAGCTGAGCGGCGAGGCGGAGCTGAGCGGCGAGTCCGGAGGTGGTAGGCGTGCGCGTCTTGAAGCTGCTCTAGTGATCATATTTATTTTCTCATTTTTATTGCAAATTTCTTCTTCTTAGTATGTGACATGTGTCACCCGTCCTTGACATTGTTCTAACTGATTTTCCATAAAATTTCATGTCGAATATTTTATAAAGCCCGGAGTTCTGGATATATTTTTGTTGAATAGTATTTCGTTTTAAATAATAGTAGTTTTTGTTTGTTTTGTTGTAATTTTGCAAATAAACTGTTTTATCAAATATTATTGAAGAGAATTTTCAATGAGTGTCTTATGACAGCCAGAGTTGCCAGCTCTTAAAATCTCGTGAAAGCTGAGAAAGAAAAACAAATAAAATATCTTGACCTAGCCCACGAGATTGTCGACATGTGGGATGTGGATTCTGCTGTCATTGTGCCGATAGTTGTGACGGCCAATGGTCTTATTGCAAAAAGCCTCGACGACCATCTGTCGAGGCTTTCGTTACGCGGTTGGGTCAAAGGCCTGATACAGAAGGCAGTACTCCTCGATACGGCTCGCATTGTGAGGAGGTTCCTGTCTCTTAGACCCTAACCACCGATAGCTTGGACCCTGCTCCCGCCGTCGGTGGCCTACTATTTTATTATTATTATTATTATTATTATTATTTATGGTAATATACAAATTATATTTTTACTTAACTTTATAATTTCAGAAGGTGAAAGATTTAAGAAAAAAAACCGCCAGCTAAATTAACTTAGATGAACCACGGGAAGAAAAAATACCCGCAGTACACCCAACTGAACTAACGTACGTGGACAACGGGCAACTCCCGGTGGCAAGATATAGACAAGACTATAACCACTCGACATTATGTTTTTTTTATAGAATTAGTTATCTTGGTAGCAACTTATCAAATTAACGAGTAATAGTGCGTGCTGGTGCGAGTTTCCAGCCGTATATACGCGGTGTGACTTTGGAAAGGAGTACGAATAAAAGTATGGCTTATTGGGATTTTTAGGCAAACCATCCAACTCTAAAACATATTCAGTGACTAGTTTAAAAGAGACACTGAAACAATTAATATCGCTCGAATAAATATACATTATCTAAAAACAATGAATTAAATAGAAATGTCTAAATATTTTTAAGAAGTTTTGCATGCTATTTTATTGAAGAATATATCTAACTTTGAGGACATCGAGAGTGAAGATTCAGGTCACGTTAAAAGGGTTATTATCTACAGTAAATATGAAATAGTTATGTGCAAATAGTGATTATAAATTAGGAGTAGCATAGGAGTTAAGTGAGGAGTGAAAAATAGTGAATATACATATATAAAATGGAGACAAGTGATCTAAAACATCGAAAGCAAATACCTTAGTAGTAGCTAGCCAAATTCCTTATTACTGAATTGGTGGGAATGCGATGATGCTAGATATATAACTGATGAAATAGTGAACTTGGAAGATCTTAGCCACAAAGAGGACAACACTTAATCTAATATACACCAAGAATTCTTTAAAGCTAAAAAGAAAAACTCATCTACACATTGCTTGGATCAAAATAACAGCTGAAATTAGTGTAGTCTTCAAAATGCGGGAGATATTATAAATCAAAGAATAGCTAACAAAATGCTCTTAAAGAAAATAAGTGGACTCGAATCAGGGTTAAGGTATCCACTTTACCAAAGGCAACTTCTCCTCAGCGTTTTCACGATAATCCACGAAATTTTGCATCTGTATATAGCGACAGACAAACATGTTAGTTCTAGGTCAGAGTAGAGTTATTAATATACAAAGCTTTGTACAGACATTTGAACATTGAAATTGTGAACAGTTTAATATATTTCATTGTTATAGTGTGAATATGTTTTGAACTCACCATGCCCATGGTTTCTTTCTTGTTCAGCCGTAGTTCGCGCAGCATCTGGTTGCGTTGTTCCATCATCAAGGTTCGCTCGTAAGTGTAGGCAGATATGTCGCTGTCCGTCTGGAAAATATTAGTTTTATTTATTAGTTTTTATGGTGTACAATAGAGAGTGTTCTATTCTATTCTATTCGAACGTTTTTGGTTAATGTATGCATATTAAACAATTTTTTTAAAATGTATGTGGCATCCTTCGATGTATGTTGATTTAATCAAATTAGCCTAAATTGGACTCTACAGTCCAGATTCATTTTGAATGCCAGTATTATTCTTGTTCTAGTGCTCTTTGATAATTCATTTCAAGCAGTTTCAATACAAACCATTTCCACAACTTCGACCTCAGCCTCAAGTCGCAGCTGGTAGAGGAACATCTTGAGGTCCTTCTTCATTTGGATCGAGTTGTCTTCCATCTGTGCGACCGTGAAGATGCGCATCTTGCAGTTCTTCCACGTGCGGTGCTGCTTCAGCAAGAATGGCAGGAGCATCAGCATACCACCGTCGTGTACGATCCACCAGATGTCAATGTTGCCAGATACCTGAGGAGTGGGAATTGAGAGAAGTGAGTCTAGGTGAATGTTTTTAGTATAGTTTATTAAAGTTAAAGTTGAAGCAAAAGTGAAATATTTCAGTTCTAGTGATCGTGTTTTAAAACCAATGGTCAAACAGTTTTTACGAACTTCGTGAACTGATAATTGCCATGCATGAGAATATGGCGAAGGCGTTTATGCCATATTGAATTAAGTTTAAGCTGTTCATAAATTAACATTACCTTCTCGGTGGAGTCAGGGAAGAAGTTAATGCCCTTGGGCACGAGCATGGCCATGCGCGCCGCGGCCACCGCGCGCACGGTGTGCAGGAAGTGTTGCCAGCGCGGCCCGGGACGCTCCGCCGCGCGCCAGCCGTACGGCCAGCCCACTATCACCGTGTTCGGCTTCAGGCCGCCCAGACCACATGTTTGGACCCTAGTGTCACAAAAAGATAGATAAGGTCATCACATGAGACTGTCGCAATGGTACTGGATTAAGAAATGATGCGTTAAGTAGTTAGTAGCAGTAACGAAAATAACATTGACGGCAGATAAACTCCGATGATAATAGTATAATCATCATCATCCACAGACATAATTTCCCTTCATTTTCCTCTTGTGGACGACGTAAAGGCTCGTTGTTTCTTTCAGTTGAGAAATCTATGGATATGAGATATGAATCTATGGAATATGCATTAATCCCTGTTTGAAAAAACACAGCAAATAAAAGATAACTTACAAATGACTAAGTCCCTCAGCGATATCAGGCGATACGAGCACGTCAACGAAGCCTTTGACCTTCTCCTCGTCCATGATGCGGCGCAAGTTGTGTCGCGCGGACGACGCGTCGCCGGCGCGGCGAGGGAAGTTTCCACCAAGTACTGACACGCATACAGTCAGACCCTTGCCTGGATAGATAAGGATAAGGATTTCAGAAAATACATCATGGTTATTATGGGTTTAATTCTGGCAATGCCAAAAACTTGGAATGCTAAGCTGACCACACAGATATTTATCAAAAAAACCGAGTACGTTTAACAGGATCTTATCCGGAACTTAGCCGGAGTTGATAGCAATTTAAGCCTAGCTGTGATAGTGGTTTAATGAACATTGAATTAAGTCAAAGTGGTAATAATAAAAAAAGTAACAACTACCTGGTTCTGCTATCCAAAGTAGGTACTAATATTCTGTCTCACTAAAAAGTAAATAAAAATTTTACCACCGTAGAAATATTATGTTACTAACCAGCTTTCAGTTGACTAGCAAAGGCAAGCATCTTCCGGTAAGTGGGCATCAGTTCAGTGTTGAGTTTAGCAAGCACGAGTACTTGTGGGCGCCAGTTCTTGGTGTGAGGAGGTCCTTGTTCTAAACGCAGAAGAGAGTAGCGCGCGGCTGAGAGGGCCAGACCGCGGAGACCATCACCCCATTCCTTTTCGGCTCTGGAAGGTTTAAGATTAAAAATGTTAAAGTAAAAATGACTTCCATGCTTCATAATGACTATGGTTCTATTACGAAAACGGTTTTTACAATAAATTTGCGCTTACCCGCGGTATTCAATATACTTGTAGATGAGTCCGGCCATACCCATCGCGAGGAGGGCGTAGAACCATGACGTCATAAACATGATAGAAATGCACAAGACGAGCCCAGCCAAGGACAGAGACCTGTAAAGTAACCAAGACATTAGAAACCTTATATCACAACACCACAGCATCTCATAGAGAAGAGAATTAGACCAAGACGACTGTTCTCTTACCAGTGGTAGTATTTGAAGCGAGGTCGCCAGTTAGGAGTCTTGAGGAGCGTCTGCAGTGCGCAGGCGAGGTTGACAAAACCGTAACACATCAGGAAGAACATGGAGAGTAGAGGCGCCAGGATGTCAACGTTACCCAGCAGGATACCGCACTGGCAGATCACCATCGTCAGGAGCAGGGCCCTGGGAAGAGAAATAATATTTCTTTAGCTATTATAATTCAATATGGTGAAAGAAATGGTTGACTAAACGGTTGGAGACAATTAAGGACTGGGCTTGTCCCCGACTCCCTGATATAAAGACCAGTAAACTGCGGTAGTTAACGACTGTAGATTTTAACGTCTGCTTACCTTGTTGGTTCACCCCGGCTAGACGAGACGGCGAAAGGTGCCAGGAACGGGATGATTTCGTCCTTAGCGATGGCTTGCAGTAATCGTGGGGCTCCGGTTAGAGATTGAAGACCAGCTCCCAAAGTGGACAGGAATGACCCAATCAGGATCACCCATTGGTTAGGCCACGCCATGTTCGCTACCACTAGCTTGCCACCGATTGATTGACCAAACCTGGAATGATGGATATTGTTTAAGAATTTAAGTAAAAGTTATTTTTGAGATGTTCATCGCTATTTGAAAACATGAACCACTGTTTTTGTTTTAAATTAATCTATGTTAATTGTAGAATGTACGTGTGTTGTCAAAACATTGCTCTCGCTGAAATGAAGTATATGATTAACTTAGTTTTAAAACATAAAGGTACAAAACGTGACAGAACAAAATCTTACTTGTCTCTGAGCAGCAGGTTGTCAACGGTTCCGGCGAACAGAAGTACGCAAGAGAGATACACGGTGGAGGTGGTGAGGATGGCGCAGATCGTTCCAATAGGGATGCTCTTCTGAGCGTCAGCCAGGTCGCCCGAACGGTTGGAACCAGCCATAATACCTAGAAGAAAGGGAAATTTATCAGTGACACTGTCAAAAGTTTTTAATAAGAAATTCTGAGTCGGAAATTCTCATCCTGGAGCCAAGATTTGTGCAATGCTTTATTTGGGGCAGTTGACGCCTCTTAGTACTTGGCATTGAAAATATGTAAAACGTCTAGCAATTAAGAGTTTTCAGATACATTTTCACCTATCTCTATGGAAAAACAGACGTCTAAATAGACATAAACACACAGCATAATGGTCCGAATACCTTTTAGTCAAATGTTAGCACAATACGTTGTAAATATGAACTTACCGGTGACTGACGGGAAGAATATTCCGATGAGGATGGTGAAAGTCGTTGAGAGGTCAGCATAGACTTGGTTGTAGGTGGGTCTCTCCATCTGCTCAATGTCATCGGGTTCCTTGCCGTACGCAATGTACTGGCCCAGTTGTAAGAACGAGTCTTGCAAATTGTCAAAGAATACTCCGCTTTTCAATCCCTAGAAAAAACGCAATGATCTAAATCAGCAGCTAAAGTGCATGGAATATATAATATTTTCTATTTTTAAGTTTATGAAAAAGCTTGCAAAACTTTTTTCGCTATTGATGTCTATGATCACAGTCGACATTCTCTTTACCTTGATGCCCTGGACGACAGACACGTTGTGTGCCAGGTAGTATGGGTCGCAAGTGTTGTTGGGGCAAAACAGTTGATGCAGCGGCGCACCAATTTGCTTCGTGCAGTTGTTGATATTGATGTCCTTAAGCAAACGCTTGCCAAGAACGCACATTCTGAAAATTTCATTGACCCAGATTTTAAACTCATCCAAATAACGACTAACTACTGTAAAAATACAAAAAAAAATGTTGCTGTTACACAAATTAACATAAATCTGTAATTAAAAAATTAATCCTATAAGGGCATCATCAATCTTGGATGGCGTCGGGCCTAATCACACTTATAGAACTTTTTCATTCACAAAATGTTATAAAAGCAGGCTGATGTTATCTCTGAAATTCAGTATCTCGTGTGTGCCATTAAGGCAGCTTAATGAGACATTAGACTATTCCAGTGACGACCTAACCCTACTTTTCCCCTTCGTATTAATGTACGGGGACTGATGTTTCTGTACTTGATTGCCAAATTTTGGGATTTATGGCAAGCATACATTTTTTTATTCCAATAGTCGATGTAAAAGATTTACCATTGTCATTGTTTTCCCATTTGTATTACAGACTGCGGCTTTTACCATGCACAATTTATTGCACATTGTACACTGCGCTACAGGTGTAACCTTTACCTATCTGAATTACATAACCATATCATAAATAACAAAACTTATTTTCGCAAGTTTTTGGTGAGTATCTTAGAGCTAAGATAGTTAACAGTTTTGAGGACACATGTTGGTTTATCTTGATTGTCTTAGGTTTAATAATATTTAAAATCTTAGAAAAATATATATTAAATGCCATTATACTCACTGCAGTTTATCATTTCCATTGAAATTGACGAAGATTCCGACGTAGACAGCGGTGATGGAAAGGATGACACAGGCGAGGGCGATGGTGGCGAACTTGTTGACAAACTTTACGCCAACGAACACCACCATGCCCATGACGAGCAGCAACCCAGTGCCGTACACGCGGAAGTTATTATACATCGCCTCGGGGTCTTTCGTGAAGTCCCCGAAGATAGACATCCAGGGCGCCATGTAGGTCTGTTGATGAGATAGATGAAATTACAACTTTTTACTACTTCTGTTTTAGTGTCTGCACTAGCGTAATTGCATGGCTGCTCAAAGAGCGCGGGACGTAGGTACTGTGGAATAATCACTTGTGGAATCTCTTTTAACGAACACGCTCTCGTTATTTTAATTTGCAATTTCAGACCAGAGCATGTTATTTATTTATTTACGATCTCCAGCAAAAATATGATGTAAGTAGGTGCTTTTTTGTTTCGTCTCATTTTCATTTTCAAAGTTAACATAACGTTTTAAGGAGGAATAACAATTTATTGATTGACCGGCTGGTTGGTTTAGTAGTTACTGGCCCTGACCGGAGGTCGTGGGTTCGATTACCACCCAAAAAAATGTTTGTGTGATGAGCATGATCATTTGGTCTGCATTGGGTGTAATTTACCTATAATATGTAGGTATGTATTAAGAAATATACATACAAGCTGGCACATAGCACAATTGGCTTTGTGTGAAAGTTGTAGAATATTAATATGATTATTGGTCTATGTTTCTGTCATAGCTTATTTTTGGACTTATGATTGCAGCTTGCTAGCGTTAGACAATAACATCGGCAGACAGTATCCACAGACTATATTCAATCATTCTACAAATTGCTTTCAATACAAATTGTGATTTCTGAACACTCATGGCTTTGAACCCGAGCTATTGACCGCAAGCAAAGCGCAAACCATTCGCGAGTTCAATAATTTGAAAGAGTAATTAGTGGCCTGATGAGTATTAAAATCAGCTTTAGGCCATTCTGCATTGGATTATCGTTCATCTTCTACATTATTAGCGGTACTTAATTCTTATGACCTGAAAGTTATGGTGCAACGAAGTTAAGGAAAGTTTCAGCATAGAATATCATCATCACTGTTACTGATATATCTGTGCTACTCTATTTCGAACTATGTCTTATTAACGCTCGTGTACCTACCGGAGTTAAATTTCCTTACTGTTGTTATTTGTGAGATTACGTATTAACTACCTCTCCACTTTCATGAATACTAACAAACATCGTCATAATTATCCTCTATATCACGGACGGTAATAAATGTGAGAGAATAATAAACAGTAGTGCTGTTCTCCGCATACGAATTTGCTTTGTGACTGGTCCGTAAAAGTCTTTTTTAATTAGCTAGTTAAAAAACTCTCCGGTTTGTGGCTTTTTAGAAAAGTTTTATTTTCTTTTTAGTTCAAAACTCCACTATAAAAATAACCTTATTTTATTATTTTCATGATGTGATGAGTTGGCATGAAGAACTACTCACCACGATTTTACGAAACGAACATTTGTACCCAACTTGCGATTGGTGCTTTGATTCACGCAAACCGTTCATGTTGTGAAGAAATGTTTGATGCGAAACAAAATATTGCAAGACGAATATTCGTTAAACAAATGTTCGCTATTAGTACCATCCATGAAGGTATCTTTACGTCTTTTATTGTGAATAAAACTTCATACTAGCGTAAAATTTGAAAAAACCAAAATTCCTACTATCACGAACATAGACATTAAATAGCGAGCAAAATAATTATTCTTAGCTAACTGCAAGGTACCAAATTATGAATGCTGGCAGTGTAAGGTGGGCGTTAAATGTCGGCCGACCACATCTCTGTGTCGGGCCCCTGAGACCGGCCTGAAGTACTACCCTTCCGGTCCGCCTCTACGGTGTACGTTACATCAACACTGCTTAGGGCCAGCGCAAACAGGCAGTTTTAGATGTGATAGATTTTGTGCTGTGGTTTTGTGCCAAATTTAAAAGTTTACTGCAGTAATATATGGGGAAACCGGTGGTTTATGCTCACTAATATGCATCACATACATTTTAGTCGGAGATGTCTAAAGAGGTAAAACCGGTAAAATATTAAATTAGTTAATAACTGAAGGAATAAGAATAACATCAATAGGTAGTTCTAACTTAATACTCACATTGTATTGATTATTATTGTATATTGATTGTATACATGACGGAAAGTTTATATTGGGTATTTTAAGAAATTCCTTCTACTTACGGATCCCATTGTTTAGACATTATTTTAAGAAGGAAGACATTATCTTTCGACACATTTTTCAGGAACGTAATAACAGTATTTTTATGTCAATGGGAGTGCAATGGTGCGCGAATGAGTTTGATTTTTTCAGTCTTAGAAAAGTCGAGTCATTACTTAAATATTTCCAAGTAAATAAATATTCCACAACTTTCACACAACGCCATCTAGTCCCAAGCTAAGCAGAGCTTGTGTTATGGGTACTAAACAGCTGATAAACATACTTATATATTTCTAAATACATACATATTATGGACTAGCTGTGCCCGCGACTTCGTCCGCATGGAATAGTGACTTTTCGGGCAGCAATTTGGATTACATGTACCGTCGTTTGGGTAGCTAAAAATTTACTTAAGAGTAATTCTTCTCCGTATACGATATTTAATTTTGACGTAGGTATGGCCATCGGGGATGAAAACATACAGGCTCCTAGGATTGCTAACCCGTGACAAAGCCACATACAACTGACCGTGCGAGAAACAGCTGAAACTTAGATCTACACCCACAACTTTCAGCGTCTGACCTTGAGCTTTATTAATGGTCATCGCAAAACATAGGTTGACTGGAAACTGGACTCGTTTAAAACTAAATGGAAAATTGAGTTATTTAGTAAACACGTACTTAACGTACGTAACACGCTTAAGTAAGGAACGTTCCTAATACTCATACCCCGCCGTTACGTAAAATTTCCTGGCTCAACGATAGGAAAGTGTTATTTTTAACTTTTTAAATGTTTTACTTTTTTGCGATGGGGGTTTTTTAAATTTTTAATTTAGCTTTTATTTTATAATTTTCAAGCGCATTAATTTTGTTTTATAGAGTTTACAGTTATGTGAATTTTTCAGTGCATTGTATGTAGAGTCAAATGCTGGTTAAAACAAATCCAAACACGATATATCTGCTATTATTTTGTCAAGAGCCTACCTAATGATGTGCTGGATAGCCTGGCTGCAGCATCAGCTCACCCTGTTGCCATCAGTGCATTGTGTGCAGAATCAAATGCTGGTTAAAATGAATCCAAACACGACATATCTGCTATTATTGTCATCCTGGCTGCATCAGACCAAATATGCCATAATCTTGCTTGTTAATATAACATACTTGGGTGTTTGAAATTTTAAGCCACACATATGTTTGTAAGTAAAGTTAATACCCACAGACGTCTAAAATAGCCACGGTACCTAACACAAAAGATGTAATAACCTTGAAACGGCTAAACCGAGTTTGATGAATCATGTCTAATAACCATTGCAAGAAACCCTGCTTTCAAATAAAAAAAACCGCACATAAATCGGTTCACCCGTTTAGGCGCTACGGTCCCACAGACAGACAGATAGACACACACACATAGCGGTTAAACTTATAACACCCCTCATTTTGCGTCGGGGGTTAAAAAATTTAAAGAAAATTAAGAAAAATCTTTTTTGCAATAAATAAAACCGACTTAAAAAAAACACTAACCGGTGTAAAAAAACTCTAAATTAGGAAGTCTGTGGCTTTGGTGGTTTTGTCTCATTCATGATGGGCCACCGACTTCCGTATTTAGAGTTATTTTACACCGGTTAGTGTTTTTTTTTTAAGTCGGTTTTATTTGTTGCAAAAAAGATTTTTATTTTTCCATTTTTAGTTGTTCCCATACTAATAATTGCCATGAATTTATTTTTATATTGTTATTTGTTAACAATACATGTCATGGTAATAGGGTTATCCACTTATCCTTAATAAATGAAAATTAACATACCTAAAAAAACATACCGTCGAATTGAGAACCTCCTCCTTTTTTTGAAGTCGGTTAAAAGAACCCAACCTACAAACCCTAAAATTTAAATAAATGAAATATGCAAACAGTATTCAAGTGAATCGCAATAATCGCGAGGCGTGTAGGTGCTCTGATAGAATACCTTAGCAAATGTTCGCCGTGATTCTTTAAATTGACATAACTTTTTTATTTATGAACCGATTAACATGAAATAAACACTAAATGTTAAGTGAAGCTTACTACAATATATTAGTGAAAACCGCATTTACATCGAATAAGCCGTTTCTGATATTAGCGTGCACAAACATACCGACAAACAGACAAAAAAAAAAAAAAACAATTTCGGGTTTGGCATCGATATAATAACAACCCCTGCTACTTTTTTTTTATTTATTTCCATTGTACAGACACCACTATTCTACAATTTTATTATATGTATAGATAGATAAATAACACCCAGACGCAGAACAAATGATCGTGCTCGTCACACAAACATTTGTCCTGGGTGGGAATCGAACCCACGACCTCCGGCATAGCAGTCAGGGTTACTAACTACTAGACCAAAAGGCCAGTCAAGTACTAGGACGCAAAATAAATACCTATTCCATAACCTTCACACAACGTCATCTAGTCCCAAATTAAGCAGAGCTTGTGCTATGAACACCTACTAGACAACTGTTAAACATACTTGTATATTTTTAAATACCTCATTTACATATCTATACATATAATAAAATTGTAGAAAAGTGGTGTCTGTACAATGGAAATACATAAAAAAAAAGAAGCAGGGGTTGTTATTATATCGATGCCGAACCCGAAATTGTAATTTTTTTTTTTTGTCTGTTTGTCGGTATGTTTGTGCACGCTAATATCAGAAACGGCTTATTCGATTCAGATGCGGTTTTCACTAATATATTGTAGTAAGCTTCACTTAACATTTAGTGTTTATTTCATGTTCATCGGTTCATAAATAAAAAAGTTATGTCAATTTAAAGAATCACGGCCAACATTTGTTAAGGTATCAGAGTACACGCCTCGCGATTATTGCGATTCACTTGAATACTGTTTGCATATTTCATTTATTTATATTTTAGGGTTTGTAGGTTGGGTTCTTTTTCTTAATTTTCTTCAAAATTTTTAACCCCCGACGCAAAAAGAGGGGTGTTATAAGTTTAACCGCTATGTGTGTGTGTCTGTCGGTCTGTCTGTCAGTCTATGTCTGTCTGTCTGACTGTCTGTCTGTCTGTCTGTCTTTCTGTGGCACCGTAGCGCCTAAACGGGTGAACCGATTTAGATGCGGTTTTTTTTATTTGAAAGCAGGATTTCTTGCGATGGTTCTTAGACATGATTCATCAAACTCGGTTCAGCCGTTTCAAGGTTATCAGCTCTTTTGGGTTAGGTACCGTTGCTATTTTAGACGTCTGTGGGTATTAACTTTACTTACAAACATATGTGTGGCTTAAAATTTCAAACACCCATGTATGTTATATTAATAAGCAAGATTATGGTATATTTGGTCTGATGCAGCCAGGATATCTAGCAGACTAATACACTCTTGAGACAATAATAGCAGATATGTCGTGTTTGGATTCATTTTAACCAGAATTTGATTCTGCACACAATGCACTGATGGCAACAGGGTGAGCTGATGCTGCAGCCAGGCCACCCAGCACACCAGTAGGTAGACTCTTGACAAAATAATAGCAGATATGTCGTGTTTGGATTCATTTTAACCAGCATTTGATTCTACACACAATGCACTGATGGCAACAGGATGAGCTGATGCTGCAGCCAGGCTATCCAGCACACCAGTAGGTAGACTATTGACAAAATAATAGCAGACATGTCGCGTTTGGATTCATTTTAATTTTAACCAGCATTTGTTTCTTCACACAATGCACTGATGGCAATAGGATGAGCTAATGCTACAGCTAGGCTATCCAGCACACCAGTAGGTAGACTCTTGACAAAATAATAGCAGATATATCGTGTTTGGATTTGTTTTAACCAGCATTTGACTCTACATACAATGCACTATGAAAAAAACAACTACTGAAAAATTCTCATAACTGTAAACTCTATAAAACAAAATTAATGCGTTTGAAAATTATAAAATAAAAGCTAAATTAAAAATTAAAAAAACCCCCATCGCAAAAAAGTAAAACATTTAAAAAGTTAAAAATAACACTTTCCTATCGTTGAGCCATGAAATTTTACGTAACGTCGGGGTACGAGTATTAGGAACGTTCCTTACTTAAGCGGTACCCCGACGTGCAGTAAAATTTCATGGCTTAACGATAGGAAAGTGTTATTTTTAACTTTTTAAATGTTTTACTTTTTTGCGATGGGGGTTTTTTGTAAATAAATATTGTAAGTATTTGGTATAGGTTAGGGGGTTCTCTACTTGATTTTTGGTTATTTACTTATCTTAATTTGTATTTAAAGTTTGTATAAGTTTGTATAATACTTATAATATTTATATTATAAATATTATAAGTATTTGTTATAGGTTAGGCATTTCTTTTCATGATTTTCTTTATTAAGTATTTAAGTTCATTAGCTCAGGTTAGTAATTATTTTTTCTAGCCATTCTTTTATTTTATGAAGTTAGTACGTTTGGTTTACACGTCTTAACACTTATTACTTTTAGACTGTATATGTATGTATCTGTAAGTTTTTATATTTTAATTGTCTACGATAGTACGTGTTTACTAAATAACTCAATTTTCTATTTAGTTTTAAACGAGTCCAGTTTCCAGTCAGCCTATGTTTTGCGATGACCATTAATAAAGCCCAAGGTCAGACGCTGAAAGTTGTGGGTGTAGATCTACATATTCTATTCTATTCTATCTAAGTATCAGCTGTTTCTCGCACGGTCAGTTGTATGTAGCTCTGTCACGGGTTAGCAATCCTAGGAGCCTGTATGCTTTCATCCCTGATGGCCATACGTCAAATATCGTATACAGAAAAGCATTACTGTAAAGTAAATTTTTAGCTACCCAAACGACGGTACATGTAAATCAAAATATGCTGCCCGATAAGTCACTATTCCATGCGGACGAAGTCGCGGGCACAGCTAGTTATAGATAAATTACACCCAGACACGGAATCGTGCTCATCACACAAGCGTCTTGGGTGGTAATAGAACGCACGATCTCCGGCATAGCAGTCAGGACCACTAACTAGACGAAGACTAGACCAACAGGCCAGTCAACCTTATTTATGTGTGCATATTGAGCAACTTATGTCAGAAAAATTTTAACTTTTTTACCCACAGAAACATTTGAACTACTAGCTAAGCCATCAATATTATTGTTTTAAAATATCGTGTGTGCGCCAGGCCTTACTTAATCGTGCCTACATGCATACAGTCCTGTAAACCTAGTACCCCGTCTATGCAATTGTGGCGAGGAGATATTCAGGCGCGCGCCACGCCTTGTACCGTCTAACTTGCAGTGGTTTTGTGACCTATCCGTTTAGGTAACATCGGTATTATTTATCTTACTTAAACAGGGCTTAGTATTTTTTGTAGGTATTTCAATACGAGTAAATTACTTTTTGTAAAAAAAAGTAAGATAGTAGTAAACATACGATCACCACAAACTAATCTTCCTTGGCATCGCGCTTCATTGTCGTCGATCTATTGGTCAGTTTATAAATAACTAGCACTGCGCCCGCGACTTCGTCCGAGTCCATTTTGTACTTTAACTTCCCCTCCACCCCTCTCCCTCATAGTTTTGAAAATAAAGCAGAGCTCATGAAACTCACAAATAACGTGGGTTTCTATTGGTAAAAGAATTTTCCAAATCGGTTTAGTATATCCAGAAATCCTACAACCTTACTAACTTTATAATATTATAGTAAATACAACGAAAGAAAAGTAAAGACAAGTACTTACCAGAACTATTTCAACAGCTCCAACGATATACATGGCGGCTGCAAGCGTAGTGCCCGTATAGAACAGCATGCCCACAGCCCCGCCACACTCCGGACCGAGCGCGCGGCCTATCATAAAGTACGACCCTCCTGCTGGTACCACGCCGTTCGTTGCAATTGCAGACATCGATATAGCCGTTAACATCGTCTGTGAAAACAGGAACATGCTTCAATAATTATCCTTCTGCCGTAGTAGCTAGTCGGGCCAAACTGGGTCTCCTAATTCCAGCTATAAGACTTTGACCTATTTTTCTTTTCGAAGTCACAGCGTGTAGGTAAAAACCCACTATTAAATTCTATTAGCGCGAAATATCAAACCCTGTTTAACATTTCAGAAAGAAAATGTAACCCTTGGCATATTATCTAAAACATTGACTCAAGAGAAGAGGGTGGCCAAGGGACTGGACAACGACTCACAACATAAAAGTCACAATAAAGGTCAGACGCTCCATCCAATAGGTTAGGTTAGTTTAGATTGTATCAAACTAGTTTAGCATTACCAACAAAATGATAATAATCTAGTTACACTAGGTAAATAATCCAGTTAGTGTCTAGAAGATTTAATAAGCCGTCGGCAAGTTAAATTAGATAAGTTGAAGGATCGGGCATTATTAGACGCGGCATCAATGTAGCTTTAGAAATGAGCTCGGACAGACCCGGGGGAAATTCTACGTAACAATAACGTAATCAGAAGGGAATATACACTGCGGGGGGAATACAATGTGGACGATGAGTTATTTTCATTCTCTCGTGTTTTTATTCTGTAGCAGGTATGGCAATAAGTACCCATGAACAACCAATTGTATTTCTTATTTCCACTTCATACTGTAAGTACATGCGAGTTGTTATTCGTGCGTCATCGCCCCCTCTCCGAGGAATATGAATAGCTACATGCGTACGTAATTTTATTCTAAATAGCTTGTGGTTGGGGGTAGCGCTGATTATATTCATCACACTATTATTTACTCAAACACAAATGTAAATAGATGTGTATAAAACCAGAGTGAAATAATGTAGAGAGAATAATTATAACTAGATATTTACTTGAGACTCACACAATTTTGTCTACCGTGTCAATTTTGTATCTAAACGGAGGTGCACGTTAGCATTTTCTCCGAAGAAATACAGGCTAGCACTAGGTACATCATAAAGGGTAGATAATTAACTTTAATCATCATGTAGGTACTGACAATAGACAAACAGAAATGGAGGAGACAAAAAACATAGGCTAGTTGACAAAATTTTAGTTTTTAGTCCCTCATCCAGATTACAAGAAAATATTTGACACATATTTTTTTCTTTTTTCACGTAATTAAAACAGAACGACGATACATCGAGTCAAAATTTCGTATGACGCGACTATCCTATACAGTTTATCTATACTAATATTATAAAGAGGTAAAATTTGTTTGTTTGTAAGTTTGTATGTTTGTAAGTTTGTCTGTAGGGGGTAATCTTTGGAACTAATGATCCAATTTAAAATTAAATGCACTGGTGGAAAGCTACACTATTCTCGGATGACATAGGCTACTTTTTATCCCTGTAATCCCACGGGAACGGGAACTACGCGGGTGGAACCGCGTGACGTCTGCTAGTACGGAATAAGGACGATACAAGCCCGCTCTCCTCAAATTTAATGCGCTTAATCTAAGTAGTTTTCCATCAATTTGAAAACGACAAAAAAAAAATACTTGTGTATTATTTTTTATAATCTAAGTGATGGACTTATAATTATATTTTGATATTTATATGCTGTCAACTTGCTTATTATTCACTTACCGTGCAGCAGCAAACAAGCACAATCAGAAATCCTTGAATAGCGCCAGCAGTTCCAACGACCCACGTAAGACGGATGAAGAGGATAACGCCGAAGATATTTTGGATGCAGGGTAGGTAGACACCGATGAGCGTGCCCATTCGGGCCGGAGGCGCCGGCTTCACATCAGGGTCAGCTGCTGATGCCGTCGGGATCGTGTTCGAGTAGTTCGCCAGAGAGGTGAGGAAGGTAGCCGCTCGGGGCCGGTCCTCCAACTCTTCCTGTTGATAAGGAAGAAAGTTTGAATATAACGTTAAATAAAAGAAAGTTTGAATATAAGGAAGAAAGTTTGAATATAACGATCAGTGGGAACCTGGACGAGATCCCTTTTCAGTACAATATTCCATCCATCAAGGTAGATACTAGGCTAAAGACTAAGAGTAAATCTTTGTCCTGCAGAGAGTTAGTATACGCTAATGCCATAAATCGTCAGTATTTCTTTCTAACTTATCTGTAATAAGGCTATCAAGTGAATATAATTATATTTTACTACAATTGTTTAGCGTAACAACCTAAAATAAATAACAAAGATAAATAAAAATGAATCGCCGAAATGTATTGTACGTGCAATACTTCCGATCCACTGCACCAAATTGGAAAAGAAAATGGGTCCTGGATGGTTTAAATTTACTATTGGACCCGGTAGGTGGCGCTATCGGGATAGTAATCTATGTTCGGGCAGGACCACATCTGTCGGGTCCTCTAGTTTTAAATAAATTAAAGGGTAACATACATTTTTATTTACTATCGTTTAATTAACTACGTCACTCCTTGTTTCATATCCTTACATTTGTCCCAAAAAGATGATATAGCTGCAGCGCCTGGACCACATGTGTATCCGTTCTACAGAAGCAATCACACACGTAATGTTTAACTGAAATGTGTATAGTGCCTATAACTTATCCGCATTGTATCATAATGGCTGTACAAGCATAACGTATGTAAAATACGAGTCCTATGTCACGTTATCTTGTAATAATAGCGAGACATTCGATTTCGTACACTGTCTCTTTAATCTTATGTCGGCAGGCGGGCCACCTACCAAATATGTATCCAGTTCACGTAGGAGACTTGAAATATGTTTAACTTCATACGTAAAAATAAGGCCAGCTCCCAACGGGTACGTTTCCACGAAGTTAGACTAACTCAAGGTTATGTAATCATTGTCTGACACCCGCCTATTCCGCTATCGCAATCTTGAAAGCGGTTATGATAAAGTTAGAGAAAGTGACGTCTTCACGATAACGCCCTTGTTGCTGAGATTGAGTCCTTTGTTGTTTTCATTATGATTAGCATCTTTATTCTAAGGCTTTAAAGCGGCATTTGTAGTTGTACCCAAAATAATGTTTAACTTGAAGTGAGCAGCGACACTTTGTAATCAAAAACTCTCGCTAAATAAAGTCAAAAACGCTTCGTTTACAACAAAATCATAATAACTGAAATATAATGGAGTCTTTTTAATTTTGAACCGAATAGCTTTTATCCATATTTATTGTACCACCGTTAACTCATTCGGACCTACATAAAAGTTGAAAACACTCGTAATATTCATATGAGATGGGATTCAAATTGTGAAATATAGCCGGCGTAGGAGTTTTTAATTTCACGTTTGTAATACGATATACGAGTTGCTGAGAGCCGAGTGCCGAGTTGGTGAAACGCGACTCAGCGCGTTCGCCTCCTGAAACTCGTATTTTATTTACGCGCCATTTGCATCGCATCGACGCGCACCGCTCACCGTAACGTCGTTTCAAACATACCTAGGGCGATACCGTCACTTGACGAAATATGACGCTTTCAACGTTCCCTCTAGAGAACGTAGGTACGAGTAAAGCAGGATTTACTTTGCACACCAGCGCAAAGGAAGTATTGGGTTATTTAATTCTAAATGGATTTCGGATATGGAACGATATCCAGGCAGTCGCTGCTGGATATCGTTCTGTTTCTATTTAAAGTCACACCAAAAGCCTTCGTGACTTTCTGTAATGCATTTTCTGACTGGCCTGTTGGTCTAGTAGTTAGTGACCCTGACTGCTATGCCGGAGGTCGTGGGTTCGATTCCCACCCAGAACAAATGTTTGTGTGATGAGCACGATCATTTGTTCTGTGTCTGAGTGTAATTTATCTATAATATGTATGTATTTAGAAATATATAAGTATGTTTATCAGCTGTTTAGTACCCATAACACAAGCTCTCAAGCTTAACTTGGGACTAAATGGCGTTGTGTGAAAAGTTGCGGAATATTTATTTATTTAATTCCTTTTTATACCCTTCACGAAGTAATATCCTAGCGATATATTATTGGATTGAACATTTTTTATTCGAAGATAATTCTTTCATTTCGTAATCAATTACACTACGAAAGATCAAAGTCAAAAGCAAATCTTTTAAATAGCAATGATGGTCCTTAACGTCGTGTTGTAAATTATGTTAAGCAATAAAATAAAGGCACACAACACAAGCAATTTATCACGGGGGCTCTTTTCCTATTTGTTTTCGTTTGTTCCGTCGCCATTATTCGGCACTTTATTTGGTATCCGGATGGCTCTCCGTCGGAATCGCAAGCGTAATGAAGTTCTTTGTTCATCCACAGTACATTGTGAGGTTTTACGAAGTCAGCTCGAGAGCGGGGAGCCCTTGACATAATATTAACGTTCACCGACGATGGTGCTGTTTCAGCGATTGCTTTCATTCAGGCTTTGTGTATTTTTTTACGTTATAAATTTAATAATAAGCGCAGTTTAGTAGTTCATCGATGGCGGTTTACTAGTAGTAGGTACACATCAATCGCCGAACCGTTAGCAATAGCAAACTAAAAACTTCGTTTTTTTTCTTTACGTTAACATTTCATATTAAGCAGCAGTTTGTGTTGTTTTTCTGGTAGATTTTATTACTTTCACTAGTTTCTAAGTCGTGTGTATCATGAACTAACTAAATGTGTTTGAAATAAAAGATTTTAATGTAATTTAATGAACTGCGGTCTACAGCATTTATTACAATTTTGTTAAATTCATACTTATTTAAAATGATTTTATAAAACTAAAACCACTGCTTTGGTTTGCTGCAATTAAAACAAATGAAAGAGTAGTAAGTTGCTAGTACAGACGCCAGCACATCAAGTTACACCAATGTGTCAAATTTCTTTGATCGTTTTTCAACTTAATATGAATTATTACTTATTCAATTGGGAAAATTTGACACATTGGGGTAACTTGATGTGCTGGCGTCTGTACATACACTGTACTAGCAACTATTACATGGTACGGCATGGCTAAGTTACTGTACTACTATCCTATATAATATCTAACGAAAATGAAACCATACATTTTAGAAGGCTTTAAGAAAGTGCAAATGTGTTCATCATGAGGTTTAGTAACGTATCGCGTATGGCCCCTGGGTGATACCCTTCATAAATCCCGCACCCTACATGCGGGAATTAACGCGATATGTCAAGCCTGTAACTTTAGTTAAAATCCATTGGGTATTTTTAATTAAAATAATAATAATAAATTTTATATTAATTCATACTTGAGTCAATAGAAAAAATACACCTTATAAACACACATATAAAGAATGAGGAGCTTGTGGTTAAATAACAACAGCCTCACGGGTACATCGAAGGTTAAGCAACGCTTGACGAGGTTAGTCCGTGGATGGGTAACCATTTTACATATCAAGACTCCTCCGTGCCTTGGAAAACACCTTAAGACGTTGGTCCCGGCTGCCATTAGTAATCTTTGACAGTCGTTATGAGTAGCCAGAAGCCCGAAAGTCTAACAACCAGTCTAACCAAGGGGTATCGAGTTACCCAGTAACTGGGTGGTGGAAGTCAGACAGGCTATCGCACCATGTAAAATATTGGTATTCAGCTGTATCCGGTTCAACTGGAAGCCGACCCCAACATAGTTGATTATGACTCACACAAATAAAGATTACATTCACGCACACATGTATATACGAGTTAAATTGCGAAAGTACATGTAAAGTGATGGCTTATGCACGTTTTAAAAAACTAAATTGGTTAGGTTGTACGAGTATAGTCTCATAGCATACCTGAAGTTCGTTAGTCACAGCAAAAGTACCTCTATTGACATAAACTTGCAAGTAAATGACGCCAATTCAGTTTAGGTACAGTTTGAAACGACAATATCAAATTTAACAACCGTTAAACAGCGCTCAAGTTGTTATAGGTTTTACAGTCCGTTGCCTAGTACTTTATTAAGCCATTTGAGACTGGATTTAATGTCTTAGACACTATAAGGAAAACCTGTGGAACAATACATTTCTCAATTTAGAAGTTTTTTTTTTCAATCTGCGTTATCTCAAAGAACTAACCTTTTTTCTCTGTTTGAGAAGAAAATAATCTCTGTCCTGCAATAGGATAGTAATACAAGGAGTATTTTAAATTTTATTTGATTTTATTTAGTTGTGGTATTTTTTTTTTGCTACATACCTATTAATTTGACTGACTACTTACTAACGGTTATATACTAACATTCATCAACAAATTAAAGTAATATACGTATGTAACTTTTTCGAAAAAAAAAATATCAATCATAACTTGACAAAAGTTAAATGGGACAATACCAACAAAAATGTATGGATTGCGTTGTGAAATTCCGGAGATATTATGATTTAACTGGATACAAAACAACATAATTATTTAAGACAAAAACATTGGTCAAACGAAAAATACCTCCCTTTTGAACTCTGTTATAGTAGATATACGGGGTAGAAAGGACCTCGACGCACATTCGCTCACCATGAGATCTTTATATAATGCTGGACCTCTAGTGTAGAGATTTTTCGTCGGTTTTGTCCTAATTCTTATGTTTTTATCTCATACTAATTTTGCTTGAAACTGAAAAAATTACGTGAAAAACTCATAATTACTATGTATCTAAATTAAATGAAAATTCAATGAAAATTTTCCACAAAAAGCAAGTAAATCATTTCTTTCATTAAAAAAATAATTAGTTTGGAATGACATCACGATTTAATTCAGTTTGAAGCAAAAAGAACATCAGGAAAAAATAAGAAATCAGGAAAAGCCGACGACGACGACGACTGGTGGAAGAAAGATACCTATTTTACACCCTGTATTTTGCCTTACTGTTGTACTCCAAGAGGCAAAAAATCCAATACACAATTACGATGATACACTTGTGAAAGTGTGGCAGCCTCTCAGCCTCAGTGGAGACGTTATTGAGGCTCTCACATTGATTCGGTGGAGCATTCGGCTGCGGCCTTGTGCCGAGAGCGACCTCGGCTGTAGGGTGCTTAGTGCCGCTTAGACAACGAGGCCGCGGCACCGCTCACCGATATCCCACGGATGTAGGTGCACGCTGTTTATTAGCGAGGCTTCCGAATTAAAAACCGTATCTTTATATAACACTAGCAGCTGTACCCCGCGGTTTATTAGGGAACATAGATTGTGATTTTCCCATGGGAATAAGATATATTGGTTATATTGTGCGTGCAAGCAGACATTTTAATGATATGTGCAAGAAGTACATTTTGGATAAGTGTGAATTCGGCCAGGATGTGCTTAAGCCTCTAATTTTTCGTGTAGCGGCTACTTTGATTGTTTTTGTTTTAATTTATTTTTTAAAGGTAATTTCTTATAAAAGACCGAATAAGTAATGAATAAAGTGTTTTTGTATTGTGCTCACACCGTTTAGACATTTAACAAAACACTACACGTGAGGACTTGTAGCTGGCTTTATGGTGACTATAGTTTCTTTTTTATTTTGTTTGTTTTTATTGGCTGAAAGTCCATGTACTAAATAAATAGGATATTTTCCCGCAGCTAAACGTAGCTTATGTATTAATCCAGGGTGTCAGCTAACTCCATACCAAATTTTATTAAAATCGCTCCAGCCGTTTAGATGTGAAGAAATAACAAACATACACACTGACACACTCACAAACGTTCGGCTTTATAATATTATTGTGATTGTAGCGTATTACAACCGAATTTACTTTGATTTTAATATTTTTGTGGCTTACAGATAGATGTTCTGGGTCTGGATGTTTGTGTATGTAGGTATGTGAGTTTAAACATTTGTAGTCAGAAAGTGTAACACTGACACTTTTCTAGTTAAAAAATGACTTGTAAAAGTGTTTCAATTATGAACCTTTTTACAGAAAAAAATATATTACAGGAGAAATTCCTAGTGAGGGGTGACCCAACCAAGCTTGTGTCTGGAGTGGGTTCAAGTCAATAGAGCAATAGGTGAGGATCGAACTGAATATCGCCAGTCTAACGCCTTAGTCATTGGGCTATTGCCATTTATACAGCTTACTTTGTATTTTTGGTATAATAAAAATAAAGTTGTATACCACAGTGGCTCAGTCATTTAGATAAAAAATACCTTAGCGTCCTAAAAACGTTTATATAAACGTTCTGATCCTATTCGTCTGAGTAGGTAGATTAAGTTGGATTTGGTAACTCAAACTCAGTTCGTGAAATGGTAATTAAAACTCAGTTCAGTTTTAATAAATGCTCGTTCATTTCTATTTTAGTTAGAGTACTAAAAACTAAAACTAATTCATATGAATACTTACTTTTATTTAATGGATTCGACATTTGCATACTTTTAAGGGATCCGTATACAAAGGGCAAGTGCCAGAAGAACACTATTAATAAACCTCCGCTGTTCTTCGGTTTGTCTGTCTGTCAGCGAGACTCACCTCATGGACCGAAACCTACACAGTTGACATTTTCAGGGTGTGTTTTTCTATTGCTGCTATAATAATACTAAATGTTTCGAGGATTTTATGTATTGTTATCTTTTTCCTACAAAATAGATTACAAAAGATTGGTTTTAGTGTATTAAAGTGAGCTAATTAAACTTTGAAAAAAGAAGAGAGAGAGAGACAGAGAAAGTTTCCGAAATAATCTTATTTTTTATTCGATTTACTTCACCTTGCTGGATTTCACTAGCACCAGGTGCTACCTGAATTTATTGTGAAATTAGCGCATTACATTTCAGTATAGCGTGATAACAGTACAAACGGGTTCCAACATTTTTATTAATATTGATATTTTGGCCTAATTTATGTGCATAACATAGCAAGAACCAAATCAGTAAGAATATAAGCCAATAGGAAGAAAGTGACTGGAATACCAAGGAAAGAAAACTAGGGGGGTAGGGCCCTCGAGCAACAGGAGCCCCGAGGCCCTGAAGCAAAAATTCATAAAATGTTATCCACAACCTCAAATATTTATTTACAAGGGCCGTAATGAAAGAATTGCATTGACATGAAAACAAACTTTCTTTTTCTCAATCTGACAAATAACGTTTATTTTTTCTAAATTATTGAGATGATTTTGACATAAGACTGCCGCTGAGTTGAGATTGCGAATACTGTCATTAAGACTTAACGTTTGTAAATATATTTTGCAACTACAATATGGCCTTCAGTTATATTTATTTATCTTTAAGGAAAAGTAATAAAAAAACTGTACAAAGGCGGATGTAATGCCATAAGCATTCTCTACCAGCCTTTTTAAAGGTGAACCGTAAGTGTGGCGGTTATATGAACGTCACTGAAGCAAAGTAAGTATGTAAAAAACGTAGCAAATGCGCGTTCTGCAGTTTCTGGAAAAACTAAAACTTAAATTATTTCTACTCTCAGCAAAAAAAGGAGAAAAAAGGTAATTTAGGCTGCGTATACTAAAAAATGTTCAGATTGAGCATAGTTTCATACGAATAAAATTGCCACACATTAATTACTGGAGATAATAATACATCGTGATAATTACGGTAATGATGACGTTTATCCTACAATGTAGTTAGCGTATCACGGTAAACGAGAACTAATTAATAGTATTACAATGTCATGCATAATGATCAATAATGAATGTAATTATTATGCAGTTAATTGGAAATGTCATATGTTTATTGATAAATTGTCTATTAAAGTGGGTAACAGATTAATCTATAATAAAAAACTTCTTCTTCGTAAAACACACAAGGTGTAAAGCAATCTGTGGCTTTTATTTCATTCAACATTTGCCACCGACTTCCAAAACTGGTTATTTTAGTGTCTTTTTCTAATTTTGTCAAAAAGTTTGTATAAATATTAAGTTTTTGTCTATTAAGGTGAACTTATGACCACACAGGAAGTGCTTAAACAAAAAAAGATTAAACAAATCAGTCCATAAATGAGGACGTTCTGAGCAAACACATGTAAGAAAGAAAAACATACAATCGAATTGAGAACCTTCCCCTTTTAGTAAGTAGGTCAAAAAAGGTTATAATATCTAGAGCTCAAAACACAAATAAAAGCCTTCTATATTTTATACCGAGCGGGTGTCAGCGCGCGTGTTTGAAATGTGACGAGAGGAGAATGCTTTATCAGAATGTTACGGGTCTCGCGAAAGCCTTCGTTAGGCTGTATTATTTGTTTAAAAGGAAAATTCGACTTTCATACATCATATTTTATAAAATCCGTACTAAAGATAATTATTATTAATAATTAGTACCAATCCATTTTATGTTTTACATCTTTACTAATAGAGGTAAAGTTTGTAAGCTTGTATGTATGGAGTACTCTCTGAAATTAATTACAAACATTGGTTTCATTAGTATTTATTG
The DNA here is from genome assembly GCA_921972225.1 of Euplexia lucipara. NCBI lineage: Eukaryota > Metazoa > Arthropoda > Insecta > Lepidoptera > Noctuidae > Euplexia > Euplexia lucipara. Next base: position 7,429,177 of record OV179143.1, on the reverse strand, counting down.
GTATTGGTTAAACATTCGTTTCAGAGACTACAGTAGGTACTTACTCAGGAATAATGTAGCTTTCCAGCTAGCTACATTATTCCTGAGTACTATAAGCTGCATTTTATTCCTGTATTCCCACGGGAACAGGAACTAGGCGGGCGAAACCGCGTGACGTCCGCTAGTAGTTAATATACTAGATGGAAAAAAAACCTGAAGGTAGACCTCTTGAATTTTTAAGATATACTTTTGGAACTGGGGAACAGGGTGTTAAGTTCCTCATCCCCCATAGAAAAGGGAGGATACTCCGACAAGCCATACGGAATCTAACATTAATTTTATATTTTGTCATGAATGCAGTCTCGCAGTGCAAACAATATTTCACTTTGTTTGCACTGTGAGACTGCTAAAACTTATTATTTTTTTATAATTTTCTAAACTATTTTTGACATTTTCATCAAAAAGCTTCGTTTTAGAAATAAGTGTGCAAAGGATTTATTGTTACTAATTAAACGATTTTCTCATCCAATAATAGATTTTTCAAAAGTCAGATAACTTTTAGTTAAAGAAAAAAACTGACGATTTTACATCTCTCTGTTTAGGTTCACTCTAGATAGGTTCGCTAAGATTTTTTCTTAGTTGGCTGGGTTGGGAAATACTCGCGGTGAGCAATTTATAGTGGGTATCTATTGACCCACTGATGAGGCAGTCTGGGTAGAGTCGGACTCTTACTGTCTTAATTATCATGTATTAAAAATCTGTTAAGCATCATTTTTATTTCTTCGACATAAGTCAAAAATCGATCGGAAATGTGTGTGTCGATTAAAAATTCCCTGAGTCTTGAACATATTACTTAGAGATAGATAACCACGTTTGTATTTAATGGAATGTCCTTAAATATTACGGTTGTAAGAAAAATATAACGTGTATTTGTTGAAAGGGAACAGTTCTGGTCTAGGTATTCTAATTATTTCATTTCAAGGATATCTTTTACGGAACACAAGTGGGGATTGTTAGAGAAATATTATCTTTAACATTGACCGACTCGTAAAATAAATAAAATAGCGAGTGTTTATAATTAATTCTTAACATTAAGATGGTTTGTTTCCCGGTCTAGATAAGCTGTAATTGCATTTTAGTTTCTTTTTAAAAATAAAGCAATGTATTCTTTAAGAAAATATAGATATATAAACTTTTCCCAACCTTTATATCTGAACCCCTTCATATCTCTTTTCAATTTACAGAATTTAATACTTAAAAACTGCTTCGGGCTTACCGAATAGGTAAATACTTGCAATATCGTGGAACTATGACGAAAGGGCATATAAAAATTCTATTGCTATCTTCCCCTTGCCGTCACTACACGTAATAGGGGCAGGAGTCACGCGGCTCGCAAATGGTGCGTGAATTATATACGAGATTGCGCTCTTGGATTATTCCAGCCTACCAGCGGCGCACCGCAGGTGTGGCCTTGCCTTTATATACTAAAGAGCTTTTTTTATTAAGGATTATTTTCATCACGTGAAGCTACCTGCGTTCGCGTTTTATGTAAATAACCATCTTTATTGTATTGCCGAATACAAATGTTTTTATTCCCGTTCCATTTTTCCGAGACACGTATATTTTTTTAAGACCACCGCTGTTTAATATATTATCTGAAGTTTACACATACGCGAATTTCAGGATTAAAATATTTTATGAGCGAGACCAATTTTAAAGCAGCGCGTTGATATGAATTTTCAAGCTCTACCGTGACTCTAAAAATGTATCCGCAAAATTCTGAAACTGCATCAAGAATCGTAACGAATGAAGCGGGAAACTCGAGCCAATAGCGTAAGAGATTGAAGTGCTACGACCGCCATGTAACGAGCTACGAACTAGCTACGAGCGCTACGAGGACGCTACGATCTATACGGGTCATCGAAAGCGCACGTATATTCGCGTACTCGTAGCAAGGGTAATACGTTCCTAACTCAATTTCAATAAAGCGCTCAATTTATTCCGTTTCCTCCTCGGGTGCTACATAAACCGGGGTCTTAAATTAGCCCACGTAAATGTTATTCTAAATAATTTACACTTGGATATTGAGAGGGTTAATTTGATTACTATATGGAACGTGCATTAGAGTAGGTCAGGTCGAGGATAATTAGTGTGGAGAGAACCACCGAAAGGAAACAACACGTAACACGATATGATTTTTTAATCTCGAGATTCCCGCTGGCCTGGCACTGGGTGGAAGAAGATTAAATGAATTAATTATTAGGTATTATCTTTGTGATGAAAATTTCCGAGATAAAATGTGGTTGCGGTGAAGGTACAGGTAAGCTTCATTACGCGTTTATTAGACACACAATGAAAACCATAGGGTGCTTTAGAAAATGGAGGTAATTTACATTTGTTGCCCTTTTGGTGTATAATTATGTATTTAGCTACGTTTAGTCAAATACAATTTATCATAATAACTTTAGTGCAAAGGCGTTTTCCCCAAAGAGAATAAGGTCGGTGAACTACTCCGAAATGTGTTGGGTAGGCTGAAACATTCAAATTCAGTAGAGTTTGTAGTGTATAAAATAAATTCCCTCACAAACTGAGGCCATAACTTTCTCAAGACTTTTACGACAGTCTCGAAAGTGCTGTCTTACTAAACATTTAAATGACTACACCTAAGTAAAAATAACACGTTTTTACTTTGAGAGAACGCGTATCTATATTCTAATTATTACGTAAAACATTATTATTTTGAAGTGGTTATTATTATACGCGTCACATATTTACAAGTATGCTTAGATGGTTTGGTCACGTTGAAAGGATGGATGAAATGCGACTAACGAAAGGTATTTACAAGGCAGATGTAAGTGGGAACGCTGGGAGGGGACGCCCTAGAAGAACCTACATAGACCTTATTGGTGAGGGTCTTCAGAAAGGTCAGGAGCGTAGTACTCGCAGCCGGCGTGTGTGTATGACAACATGTATGAATGAAAACGAAGCAAAAGAAGTATGTAAGAATCGTAGCACATGGCGCTCTGTAGTTTCTGCCTACCCCCATGGGAAAAAGGCGTGAGTTTATGAATGTATGTATGTGTATATTTACAAGTCTACTAGGAGGAGCTTGTGGCTAAATTATTACAGCCGCACGGGTCGATCTTAGGTTAAGCTATGCTTGACGAGGACATTTCTTGGATGGGTGACCATTTATTACATACCAAGACTCCTCCGTGCCTCGGAAAGCACGTTAAGCTGTTGGTCCCGGCTGTCATTTATAGATCTTTGAAAGTCGTTACTGATAGTCAGAATCCCGAAAGTCTGACAACCAGTTTAACCAAGGGGTATCGTATTACCCAGTTACTGGGTTGTGGAGGGCGTCACTCCATGTAAAACACTGGTATTCAGCTAAATCCGGTCAAACTGTAAGCCGACCCCAACATAGTTGGGAAAAGGTTAAGCAGATGATGATATTTAGGTACAAGTCTACATTTATACAATCAGTAAGCATTTGTGTCACCTAAAGTTGTGTTTTTTTAAAGACGTAGTATATATTAATTTAAAAATTAATACCTATTGAGTTACGTGGCAATTTCTTTTTACGCACACACTAATCAAACTTTTGTAAGCTAACTAAGCAGTGATTGTATTTTCACTATTTCTGCCGATCCCCACGAATGGCATAACAAAATACATAATTATGGCTCGCAAAATTAATTCTCATGGCTGTGGTTTGTTGCAGGCATTCTAAGAATTATTTCTACTGTTCTATTAATTAATAGAATAACAAAACTAATACACGTTTGATATTTAGGTAAATAACGCTCCTTGCCAAAATTTTACAATGAAACAATGAATTAAAAACGTCAATCTTTATTTTCAGCATTATAATACATTTAAATTTATCTAAAAAAAATAATTAAAGTAAGAGTTAGTTAGTGATTAAAGTAATTATTTCTCTACCAACTTTACATACATAACGGTACGGAATAAAGAATTATATTAAAGATAAAAGCGAACACCGTTGTCCGCGCTGTCATTGTCTTTCTATTGTGTCTCTAATTGACACGATTCAAAGGTTAAGTATCAGGTTTCTAAAAATTGAATCGTTTTATAAAAAAAATCCTAAATTGATGACGAATACAAGTAAAACTCACAAGGGACGAAGATGACCCGATGGGAATCCATCATAACAAAACATTTACTCACGGAAACAGGATAATACGCCTTCCCTAACCGGTTTAGTCCCTCTAAGGAAAGGAGCTGATCCTCGGGATTACAGTATACGCAAACGCTATTGTTACGCAACGCAACTGTCCAATTCATCTCCTGAATAATGAACAGCTGTTTTAACTCATCTTTGTGCTCTCAAAGTACTATAACTCCGAGGGTTTTCGGAGAAGACAGGGCTCGTCTACCTTATTTGGAGATACTTTAGATACTTACATAATTATACACCACTAATTTTTAATTAGTACAAATACTTAAAGGGCTTATTATAGACGGTCTCATTATATTTGTAAAGTATCAATTAATAATATTCTTATACAGCAAAGTTATTAGCTTTTGTTTATATCCCAAAAAGTCACCCAATTTATGGAAATATTGTACAGGCTATTCATGACATAGTAGTATTCATTAAACGTCATCTCTCGTTCACGTTTGCGTGATCTCGCTCAATCATGCCCCGCCTCCAACAGCTGTTTTCGTTATTTAAGTTTAACTAAATAGCTGGCATATTTAAAAATTGAACTTAGTTTTTTTTACTTTTGATTACGCAAATATGATCAGTAACAGGTACGGATATAGCCAATTTTTTTTTGTACTAATTAAAAAATAGGGGTGTATAACGTTCGTTTTAGTGAGTATTACATTAACATAAATGCCTATAACCTTGCCTACAGGTAATGGGTCTGGGCCTGGCTGTTTGTATCTCATCTACCTACACTTTAAAACAAAAACTCTTATCTCTCAAAGTACAATGTGCTGATACTACTATGTTGGGGTCGGCTTAACTGGAGCTAAGTGACTGCCTGTCTGACCTCCACAGCCCAGTAACTGGGTAACACGGTACCCCTTGGTCACACTGGTTGTCGCGAGACTTTTGGGCTTCTGACTGACTGACTTCTAACCGGCATCCGAGACCAACGTCTTAACCTGCTATCCGAAGCACGGAGGAGGTTAAGTATGTAATGTATGGTTACCCAGCTACGGATCGACCTCGTCAAGCGTACCTAAACCTTCGATAGAACCGTGCATCTGTTATTATTTAGCCAGAAGCTCCTATGTGTTTTGTCTGACCCGGGGATTGATCCCGGAACCTCATACTGAGCAGTAGCGCTGGCGATTAATAATAATAATAATATTCTACAACTTTTCACACAACGCCTTTTAGTCCCAAGCTAATCTTGAGAGCTGGTGTTATGGGTACTAAACAGCTGATAAACATACATTTCTTATATTTCTAAATACATACATATTATAAATATTTACACCCAGACACAGAACAAATTATCGTGCACAACACACAAACATTTGTCCTGGGTGGGAATCGAACCCATGACCTTCGGCATAGCAGTCAGGATCACTAACTACTAGACCAACAGGCCAGTAAAAAAATTGGATATTTTGATTTCAGATTGGCCAGGCGATTATTATGATTTTTACTTTAAATACTTATTATTATAAGCCTAAGTTATTTCACCGCTGGGCAAAGGCCTCCCTTCCGTCTTTCCACTGTTCCCGGTTTAATGCGATCGCTGGCCAATCTTTTAAGGAGTCCATACCATAGATATGTATGCTCTTGCATTACATTCGTTTTAGTATAGTAAGTAGGTATTTAATCGGGGTGGTTCCTATTTTAAGATATTCAAATATTCTTCAGTAGCTCACTCAGGACTCAAGTATTACTCAGAACTCCTTTAAAGCCATTTGATTGGTTGAAACTAGTTTTAAGTAATGCTTGAGTCTTGAGTGAGCTTCTGTTACACGGGTCTAACTGTGTGGGCGTGGGGGAATGCGGGGAGCGGGGGTAAAGTGCCGTGAAACACAGGAGAGTCCATAGTACTTACTTAGCACTGGGTAGACATGGGTCAAATATAGGTGGGGCGAAACATTTAAAAATGGAAAAGAATTTAGTTTTTTTTCTTGTTCCACGTTTAAACGTTTTCTGGAATTCATTTGAAAAAGGAAAACGTTACCGAAACAATTTTTCCTTCATCGTACGTGCGTTTACAGACGTTGAAACTCACATACATAAACATTTAGACCTAGAAACAACTGTCTGTGGGCTATAATATATTTGAAGCGAACGAGAATTAAACCCGAGACTTGCAATGAAGAAGCCAATCGCGCGGTACTGCGCTGACTGTGTCATTAAATTACAAATAGTCAAAGAGACATTAAAAAGGTGCCTCAAGATAGCGTTCAAAAACTGTTCGGTCTCTAACAGTTTTTGAACGTTATCTTGGGCCTGTACCTGTTTATTGTATTTTTTTTTTTTACGATAATTTGAATAAGTAGCACTCGGCTCGCGAAATCGTCCGCGTGCTTTTCGAATTTTAATATCCTCTCTTAGTTTTCATAATATTAGTATAGAGTAATGGCATACTTGTCAAAATTTTAGTCCCTCATCTAGATTACAATAAAATATTCGACACATATTTTTTTTTCTTTATCAAATTGATAGAAAACTGCTTAGATTAAGCGCATTAAAGTTGAAGAGAGGGTCTTGTAACGTCATTATCTAGTATAAACTGTACTGGCTAGTGACGTCATGCGACATTTTGACTCCATGTAGGTATCACCGTTATTTTTTGATAAATATTTTCTTGTAATCTAGATGAGGGACTAAAACTATTTTTTTTACAAAAAACCCATTGCACTGAAAACAGTTAATGTACTAGACACAGAATAATGAAAGTCCTCTCAATGTTAAATGTCCAAGCGAAGTTAGTATAAGCCTCTTTAAGTTTCTACAGTACATTGTGTACCGTCGGCGTCGTTAAAAAGGTTTTACATAACTTTACTTAAGTAAACAGGTGTTACAGAACAAACTTACATGGTATAGGTAGAGGTTGGTGTCACACCCTTTGTCCTTTTCTGTGGGTAGGCCATGCTCGTCGGTTTCACCTGGAATTAAAACAAAATGTGTAAAAAAATAAGTTTGACAAAATTTTAAGTCACACAGCAGTGTGATTCGGAAGAAATCAACCTGTGAAAATGTAGATCATGTGAAGGCGAGCTTGAGCTGTAATACCATACTAATGTAAGGTAATGCGAGGTCACTCTATTCAAGTTTTTACAGGGCGACGTCACTGAATCGACCGGCATTATCGTCGGTCAATAGAAACACTGGGAAAATAGAAACAAAATTGTGAATCTCGTTAGTTTCTATGTATATTATTCGTTGTTTACAAGATGTTGATATTTTTAGTTCCAATTAATTAAAAACATAAAACCACTTGTACGTAACTATTCAAAATTATGCCTCTATTCACCCCTGCGTTTCTATTCACACCATTTCATTATAACGTAAATATATCGTGTTCGATAATCCCTGCGCAGTAAGGTTGTCAGCATCACAGTGTATCTTTATTTAATTAGAAAATATAAATAATATGTTTATTTTCCAGACTATATACATGCACATACATACATGTACTGACAGTAACATCAACTTGTTACCCCGTTGTCTAGGAAATTATATATAATGCGTGAAGGGTACCTACCTACTAGATGACGCAGTCTATACAATTAAATTTGACTAATAAACAGAAGAGTATTAACTATAACTAAAATTCTGGTAATAGGTTTTACAAGTGACTCTTAAACTAAACAGTTGCAAAATATAGAGATAATTATTCAGTCAATTATGACATTTACAAAATAAAAAAAAAACATTTTTTCAGTCACTGATAAATTAATTTCACTTCATAATTTATGACATAGTATGCAAAAGTTCAGGCTTATTGTCAGTCAACCCTGCAAATATAACAAGGAATTTTGCTAGCAAAAAATTCGTTAATTTTCTTTTGTGAAATGAACTCATGTCCCTAGTGCTCGGTAACAGTATATTGAACATGTTATAAGCTAGGTAGGTGCTTGTGTTTAAAATTAACTTTGAACGATACCATAACGACGACCGCGAATGAAATTGGTTTATAGAAAATGAAATTATAACACGTGCATACTCAGCGGGTGCGACGTCACAACAGCACGGATAGTTATTAGGTTTCAATGCTATGTTCACGCTCCACACACTTTAAACCAACAGGGACACGGTAGAAGACTTAAAAAGGACGTATTACCGCAAGGCAATCGCGAAGGGAACCGAAGTTATCTATGTAAACTGATTCAATAATAACAATAAACAACAATGTTGATGTAAACATAGTTATTGTAGAATGTTAACCGATAGTTTGATGAATAATTAACCGTTCTCAACAACAAGTCTGGCGTACATAAATATTTGGTACAAAATACATAAGAGCGGTACTTTACCAGCAGACAAAGAAAACATCAAAACTTCTGCCCTTTAATATGTAGGCACGTAAAGCGAGGAAAGTTACTCGCACACATTTTTCAATATAGGTACTCACCTACACGAGAATTTTCTCCAATATTTTGCAAGCGAACAGTTTAACAATGTAGATTATTTGATACGAAACATCGGGAAAAAGCGTTTGATTACCCGGCTTACATAACAAGCTCATATTCTAGGTACCGCATAATTCCCGTGTGAGTCGTAATGTATTCCCTTCAGTAAATATGTAGAAGGTGTGCAAACACATTGTTTGTACAGGCCGCGTAGGTACCGGAGCGCGCGTTTGTTCAGCACGCATAACTATACACCCGCTAAGCTTTGTAATTACGTTAGTAATTGTGAAATAATGAGGCATTAGAATCAAGGCGCTTTAATTATTTCAATTCTGTTCTCTAGAGGTAATGGATTACGTAGGTTACATACCTTGGATTTAACGTTTTGCTGCGGGAGGTGAATGTTTTATTATCCTAGAATCTAACCTACCAAAAAGTATGAAACAATTTTTATTGCCGACGAAAGCGTACTTGTACCGATGACACTCTTTTTGTCTTGTTTCTGGCTGGGGAAACAAAAACATACAGCCTACTGATGTATATAAAAACAAAAGAATTTAATTTTATTAAATAATATCGCTGTTCTTAACATTTATTTATGTATGTTTATGTATATACATAAAGGGTCTACTCTTGACCTCAAGCTTGTCCTGCGGTCAGAGAAATAAACAGTCAGATCAGGTCAGATTTTTAAACTTGCTATAATGTATGGAGTGGAAGAGACAACGACACACAATTTGAGATTTACCATGAGTTCATATTTTTTTTGGTTTTTACCTTAAACTGTAAAAAGTCGTGAGTTATTCTAAAAATGAAAAATTCGAAATCTATTTCACCGATGAGATATTTAATGAAAAAGTTATTAATTGACATTACGAACCTTTATGGTTGAGATTTAATCTAATCCAAAAAGATTATTACTTTTAACAGTAACACAACATTAAAAAAAAAGTAGAATTAAGGCTAATCAGGTTTTGATGTCCTTTCCACATTATTTTATGTAATACCTACCCCGATTTTGATTGTAAAATGGCGGTTATGTTTTTTTTTTCGTGTCCCATATTCTGCAGTGTTCTCAATTCAAAACCTGTCAATGTCAACGTTGTTAGCGCTGACAGCGAATTACAAAGGAGTGAACGAGCACGTCGCCGTCGTCGTCACTGTAAACAATTTCGGTATAGAGTGGTAATTAATTCACTTTGGACCCACTGCCGCGTGTAGGCGCTTACTATTAGATGTCGAATTTAATATCGTATACTCAGCCACGTGTAACGTAACTCACATGCTTTAATTACCGCTACCTACAGGTAATTAGATTCATATCAAATTTATTCTTTTCTCAATAAATTATGAAGTTTTCTAATACAAAGTCACTTTTATTTATGGCACTCCAATAACTTATTGCACGTAACAATTAATTTTTATGTCTAGACTTGACAATGTATTTTGATTCGATTATTACTATTTTGACAATAATTTAATTTTGTAAGAGTTTAGGGATAAAGGGTATTTGTTTAAAATACATTAATATGATATTTTAAATGCAGCTCAGAAGTCTCAAAGGACCGTACGGTTCTTCATTTTTAACCGACTTCAAAAAAAGGAGGAGGTTTTCAATTCGGTTGTATATTTTTTTTTTTTAGGGTTTGTTACCTCAGTACTCCGTCATTTATGGACCGATTTTCAAAATTCTTTTTTTGTTTGATAGGGTATACTAACAGATTGGTTCCATTTGTATCAAAACTCATACCTGATGAGGGATATTCGAGGAATTGAGGGAACTCCTCAAAAAATATAGGCACACATGCACCGATTTCAACATTTTTAGTAACGAATCAAGCATTTTCATTTAGAAAGTATCATTTGGTGAAGAAAAACTGATGAAGAAGACAGGCAACGGAACTCTTCAACGCATAACAGCAAATTATTCGCGATTGCTATAGTCAGATGTATATGTTAAGCTTTTGTATTTCCACAACATAACATTACGCCATTCTATTTTAAAAGGGACCGGCAGAGATGTACAGATTAATGTTTAGAGATAGAACTTCTTTAGCAATTGTTATCCAATTTCAATGATTCTTTCAAGTTTTGAAAGACTTTCTTTACATACAAAGAAACTAAAAATTACAAAATAAAAACTTTTTTACAAAAAAAACAACCGACTTCTTAAAAAAAAACTAACAGGTGAAAATAACTCCAGTTTCGGAAGTCGGTGGCCAATAATGAACAAAACAAAACCACCAAAGCCACACCCTTCCGAAACTGGAGTTATTTTCACCTGTTACTTTTTTTTAAGAAGTCGGTTGTTTTTTTTGTTTAAAAGTTACATTTTAATATTGAACTAAGTTCTTTTGTAAAGGTTTTTATTGATCACTATAAATCTGTGTTAGGTGTGATAATATTATTGTCGTTGTAGTTTCTGTGATATATGCATAAAGCTCCATTGTTAAGATTGATTTCAGATCATTTGCTTGTAAACTTCGGAAATTATGATTGGTATGAATTCGGTATGGTATATTGTATAAATTGTGGCCTTAACAAAAATAAATTCAGATTCGTAAAGCCTCACAGTTAAAATTAGCCAGTCTATTTAGTAAAAGTCACCACGTCAATTTAAAGGAAATGCATTAGTATGAAATGACAGCTCAACGTCGTTTACGTCACCTACATTTTCACGCTATTCATTGTATGTTTTATTTCAGTTTACACGTACACATTATTTTATTAGATTATTTTGTTTCCCACACCCTTTACTTAAAGAACTAAATCCTCCATTCCAGCTCATAAGCGCGTATTTTGCGTATGGGCCATAATCATCTACCATGCGAGTCCAGTGCGAATCGGTAGATGTCACATGTCTTCGAATTTTTGGTTCTAGGACATGCCAATTTCCTAACAATGTTTTCCTTGAACGGTGGGTGATATCTACCAATTCGCACTGGGCCCGCGTGGTAGATTATGTCCCATACGCAAAATACGCGCTTTGACACGTCAAGTTGTGAGTTGCGGATACCGGCCCAGTATCTTTATCTTTATTTGAAGTTGTGACAGACAGATATACACAAACGAAGTCGCCTCGTAAGGGTTTCATTTGGACAGTCTGATACGGAGCCCTAAAATATAAATACCTACTCATATACGTCGCTACCAGAAATAAAATTATATCAGCTCTAAAGATGTTTATGCTCAAATTCTATTGCAATCAAAGCAAATGATTCGTTTACACTTTACCGAAGAAAAATTCCTCCGCAAGGCTGTATGCCACACGGATGTCAGGGCGCGACCTTTATCACATTGTTGAATTCGATTTCATACGCCCGCGCCGCTCCTTTCGTAGATATGTACCTCGTAATATTTTCCTATTTCAAAGGATTTAAAGGTCACGGGTAACTTCAAAGGGCAACAAAGTCTTGTAAATCCGACTGGCACTTATCAAGATGTGGTTCGCCGGTTCAACACTGACCGAATATTAGATAGTATAATGTTTAAAGTTGTTGGTATTAGCAGTTGTGTAAGTATCTGTTTACTTTACAGTTTAAAGGCTTCTTATGCCATTTAATCGGGGTTTTACTTCGGGATTTGCTCAGGCTTTTGGCTTCACCTCAGCTTAGTATTTAGGAAAGGTTAACCAGACTTAGTTATTTATTTGCTCTAAATGAAAAACATTGAGTAATAAGTACCTATACGTGAAGGTCGTTCAATTCTAGCGAATGATTTATAGAACAGGCGGGAATATAAGTAAATAAAAGCACCTTATACAATTTCCTCATACTTTTAAACAAATGGAACGTAAATATGTGTTCTAATTCGATTTCCTCACAATACAGTTACGTTACCTTATACCTACGTTATCGGGAACAAATACAGGTAAAGTATACTTTATCGGGAGCCCGTCGAGGCGTGGACTGGGCGTATGTTTGCGAACGCGGGTCGTATATAAACGACGCGTTCATTTGTGCCTATGCAAGCCGCGGGGAGCGCGCACGTTCCAATTCCCACAGGATGCCGTGCAATTATTGAAACTTTTTCAATTGCTACCCTACATGAAACTGTGCCTTGATTGCTAGCCCCTAATTGGCCTTATATGCAGTACTGGTTTTTGTGATCGACCCTATTCTACTCAATACACAGTTTTGTCATTGTGAAAGTTTTTTGAATAACACAAGCCTTATAAAGTCACAACAACAGGCAACTAGAAAGTAAGCAGTTAGAAATTGTAATCCCACAATTTAGGAGAGAAGTAATGTTCCTATAAATTTAAAGGCGATTAGTGAGTTCCGAGCTTTTAAAATTACTGTACGATGTTTGTAAATCCGGAACGACTTTGAAAGTAAAAGGAATTCTTGATTCTGAATCGAGTTCAGATGTTTTTAGCAATCCTCACTTTCGCTTTTATGAAAATTCCTATATAAGGTAAACGCAGCTATCAACGACCCATCGAAAATCTGCAGGTATTACCGACCTATAAAAGTAACTCGAAGTTTTTACGTTTCCAGAACAACTCTAGCTATAGGTAGGCACAGTAACAAACGCGTTTATTCCTTGAGCATCGTATACTTTTACGTTAGAGTGAGTAGCTGTGCAAAGAAGAGATAAAATACGTCAGTTACTGCGAAGCAGCGTGGACGCAGGACTTGTCGTACTGTTCCCTTGTTCCTTCAAGTAAGTACGTGACTTTTCTATTTAAGACATTTATACAAACAAATGACGTCTATACTTTATCTTATATTACTAAATGTATTCATTTAAGTGTCAACTCTTGATTTATCATGACATTTTATTAATGAAAAGTAATTTGAAACGATAAAACTGTAAATTAAAATGGGACGGTGTTAGCTGCATCAGTTTTAGTCGTGGCAGCTATCAACGACCCTTAAGTCGGCAATGGCAGCAACGTAACTTTTAGTTTTATTTTTCTTTTATGTTATTATATCTCACTAACACAAGTATTTTTATGGACCAGTTTAAATCTAAGCTATCAGACTTTATAAAAATCTATTAGCGACTAAACTATTTTGTCTAGTTGTTACCTTTTAGCGTTGTCAATATAACCAAAGTTTTGATATTTTTCGAGGATCGATATTGAATAGTTACAATAATAAATCATTGTTTTTGTGTTTAAACCGTCTGCATAATGTTCATATTTTTTGTGATATTAAACAATTATAATCTATTTTATAGTCCGAAGGTCAATTGAATTAAAATAAACTATTTTTTTATAAGTCGGTAATACAATTTATGTTTATACTTCCATACTTTATTACCGACCCACTAGGGTCGGCAATAGCAAGTATAAGAAGCTATTACCGATCGTATAAAGATTATTTACTTTCTCACCTACTTTTATGACATATTAGGTACCTATCAATAAATGCTACTTCTTGGCTAAAACAACATAAAACATACAGTTATATTTTTTTCCAAAAGTATGGAGCCACAAAAGTACTACCTAATTTGTTTTATTAAAAATAACGATAATAATAAAATAATAATAATAATAAACCTATCTGAGCCAGACACACGTCGATAAAATTAAGTCGAAAGAATGACTCCACGAGGCGAATTGTTTCCTGCAACCGAGGGTTTTATGTTGGTCATACAGGATCAAATAGAAGCCACACGTAACTACAAAAAGTTTATAATTAAAGATCCGAATCAACAGACTGACTTATGCAGACATTGCAATAATGCCTCCGAAATCATCCAACTCTACGCGCCTTCCTGAGGACGTGTATGGGGCAGTGGAGGACGGTTTTTCGCTATCCAGGATGTCAACAGATTTAGAGGAACAGCGAGCCGATTGGGATTGAGGAATATGTTCCAGGGTGGCAGTTTGAGTCCACTTTGGTTCTGCTTAGCCTTGACTCTTTTAAGCACACTGCTGGAGAATTCAGGTCTAGGCTATCGATTGAAGAGAGGAGGTCAGGTTCTTCTTTACATGGATGATCTAAAGCTCTTTGCCCCCAACAATTTAAAACTGATGGAGCTACTAAAGGTAACTGAAACCTTTAGTAGCGCTATCAGGATGGATTTTGGTGTGGACAAATTTATATTCGGATTCCATAAACCGTAGAGCCCTCTCTCCAATCGAAACCTAGATGTATTTGGGTATGTCAGAGGCGTTGGACATTAACACTGCTGATGTGAAGCAATTGTTGAGGGAGCGTTTCTTTGGCCACCTGAAAAAAGTATTCAATAGTCTTTTGTCGGGCGGGAACAAGGTGCGCGCGTCAACGGTTGGGTCATGCCAGTCTTGATGTACACCTTCGGCATACTCAAATGGACTCAAACAGAGCTTGACACCCTGGATAAGAGGATCCGCACACTGCTGACCGCATATCGAAAGCATCACCCACGATCGTCGGTTAAGAGACTGTATATCCCGCGAAAATGTGGAGGTCGAGGCTTTTTAAATGGCAAGTCTCTCCACAATCGCGAGATATATAGTCTCAGATAATATTTCCTAAAAGCCGACGTGGGGATGCATCGAGATGTGGTTGCGGTTTGCAAAGGCCTCACACCGCTCTCTTTGGCGAAAGAGAACTAGCGCAAACCTGTAGTGCTTGGTAATAACGATCGCAAGGAAGTGTGGAAGAGCAAAGAGCTTCACGGACGCTTTTTCCGGGCCTTTTATGGGCCTGATGTAGACCAGTTAGCGTCCGTGTCCTGGCTTTGGGGAAACCGAAGGTTTTGTTTGTGCAATTATGGATGAAGTTATTATGACGAGAAACTACTGGAGATTTATTGTGAAGGATGGCACGGTTGACATCTGTCGGGCATGCTACCGTCCAGGAGAATCAATCCGACACATAATTTCTGGGTGTTCTCGCTTAGCTAACGAAGAGTACTTGCATAGACACAACCTTGTGGCCAGGGTTATCCATCAGCAACTTGCACTAAAATACAACCTCGTGGAATCGGAAGTGCCCTACTACAGGTATGTGCCCGACCCAGTTCTCGAAAATGGTCATATTACATTGTATTGGGATCGATCCATCATCACTGAAAGGACTATCATGGCTAATAAGCCTGATAGAGTGGTGATGGATCGAACCGAGAGGCGCGCAATGCTTGTTGACATAACGGTCCCACATGACGGGAACCTCGTGAAAGCCGAACAAGATAAGAAAATCAAATATCTTTACTTGGCTCGCGAGGTTGTCGACATGTGGGATGTGGACTAAGAAATCATTGTGCCGATAGTCGTGTCTGCCAATGGCTTATTAGCAAAGAGCCTCGACTAATACCTAAAGAGGCTCTCGTTAGGCAGCTGGATCAAGGGTTTGATTCAGAAAGCAGTAATTCTGGACACGGCGCGCATTTTTAGGCGATTCCTCTCCCTGGAGCCCTGACCCTTAGACCCTGTTCCCGATACCGGTGGGCTTCTATTTTTTTATGTTTAAATGTATTTTTGTTTATATTTAAATATTTAAAAATGTATTTAATAAGAAATGAAAATGAACGATAATAAAAAAAGAATAAGTATTTGCATTTTTACTTTGTTTTATTTTATTAAGATCAATCATCATCATCACTAGCTTAAATACATTCCATTGCTGGAAAAAGGCCACCTCTCATATACGATCGGGAATAGCTGCATAAAAATCGTTAATAGCTTCACAGCCGTTTTTAGGGGTCGGTAATGGCAACAATCGACTAAGTCACTTTGAAAATTATTTTTTACATGATAATCCTTTATTTAAATGTATTTGATTTAGTAAATACATTTTTTATACATAACACTAGCATATAAAATTAAACTATTCATGTTTAGAGGAACCAGTATACTAAAAAAAAATGGTTGATTTTAAAATTGCCTTAAGGGGGTCGTTAATACCTGCGTTTACCTTAGCTGTTGTTTGTACATATCTATGCTAAGTAGTAAGTTAACTTTTGAGCACAGTACTCAAGGCGTCCATTCCTTCATTATTAAATTACGCTAAACTTTGTCTTACGGCACTTTTACTTAATTAAAAATCCGAGGTGAAAGCTACCGTCTGCTTTTATGAGAACATGATAAGTTTATTAGGTTTTAATATTTTCTTGAGGTATTCAGTGCTTTAAAGGCCAATTTAATAAAAAAAACTATTAATATACCTATAAGCTATTAATTTTTACCTGTAAGATTAAAAGATAAGAGATAAGTGTAATATTTAAGTAGAGTGTTAAATTTTATAAGCGATAATATTTAACAGTTTATATCTATTAAATCCATACGAATATAAATGAGAAAGTTATTCTGTTTGTTTGTCTGTGTGTCTATTTGTTTGTCGGTATTTGGAGTGTCAGTTTTTTTAAAGTGGGTAATTCACGTTTTCTTTAAGGAGATTCTCATAATAATGTTACAGTGCAAATCAGTGTATCCTGGGATTGGCTTCCCATGCATTGGTTCCATTGCATTGGTTTTCCCAGTCCATTATCGGGCGACAATTTGATGTTTGACAAATTTTAAGCTAAAACTAAAAAGGTAACACAACGTATATTGATTCTAAGGCGGAATAAAGTTTGCCGGGGTAGCTTGTGAAATATATTGCTATAAGCACCTAGAATGCTGTTTTATGATCAACTTTAAGATTAATTTATGTTTTACAAGCGACCCACCCCAGCTTCGAACGTGTGCAAATACGTTTTTGTACTGAGATTATATAAAACCTATCCAACTTTCTTAAAAAAATCTTTCACACTAACCTTCTTACAAATACAGGGTGTACAAAGACCGATCACATAGCCGATAACCACACATTCTGTACATACGAGTATAATTAAGTAACTTTAACCAAAAAATAATGCTGAGAAAATACTTTTTTTTCATCTTTAAAAAAGAGATGCTTTTTATTGCGCGCATTGCATAGCGCGACAACGCAACGCAACTTATGATCAGCTGAGCGTATGGCCACTCGCGCTTGGTCATTGATCCGACCGGCCCGCTTGTTTAGTATCAATTGCATTTTTGTAACTTCAAATGCGTAATTTGTTATATAATGTTTGTTCGGAAGAAAGTTTACTAATGATACTTGGAATACAATTTTGAAAAATAAAATGCACTTTGACCTTCAATGTCTCCAAAATCAGTGAATTCCCAGGTATGTTCTACAAGAAAAAAACTATCCCAGTGATGGGTAGAATATGTAGTTTTCGTTTACGTTAAGGGTTTTTTTACACACTGTATAGTCATAAATAATAAATATAACAATAAACTACAACTAAGATACAACAAAAATAGTCAAATAGGTGCAGCCGCTTTGATTTTTATTTAAATAGATAGGAACTCCTTTTTTTCGGTCTTTGTAATTCCAATAATAAAAAGAATACGAGAAAGATGTAGGTACTGAATAGTGGTACCGTTCCATTAGTGCCACCTTGATTGATGCGACTACACGAGATTTCATTACGATGTTACCAATGTTTGTGCCAACACCTTTAAACACTATTGTTCTTTGTTTGTGTTGCGTATAGGGACCTATTTTGCTGTTTATCTGGTGAGCAGTGACGACTGTATTGTATCCTTGGTCCGTGTTTATTTGCGTCTGTCTGTTGGCCATGCGTGTGCATGCCTCCATATGATAGCATTTGCGTAAAAACTGATTGATGTGTGCCGATTTGCCTAAAAAAGCTGCTGCAAGGTAAATTGAGAGTTGAAGAGTACATCGGACGAACGCTAGTCCTGAGAATGTTATATTTCCTCCAGCATATAGTTTATAGGTACTAGCAAAAGCGGTGTGAGCTGCCATTCGTTTGCTCGTGTCATCGTAAGAGAATAAGTAGTTAAAGTTTTAGAGCTTAGATAAGTAAGCACTAAAAATTTTATAAGGATGGTCCGAAAGTTGTATTAATCAAAATAAAAAAGTTTTAGTAACATACAATTCAATTCATTTTATTTATTCGTGAAACAATAAACATTGTGTTGAATACAGACATACAAAAATAAGTTATAATAACAAAAACAAGAGTTTCGAACACATGTAATATAGGTATTATTATACAGGGTGGCAGGGACATCGACGCACATCCGCTTACCATGGATTCAGTACATGATTCTGGACCCCCCTGCGTTGAAATTTTTCGTCGGCTTTTCCTTAAATTTTACGTTTTTTTTTGCATTTTTTTTTACTGTAAACTGTATATAAACATTATTTTTACCTATTCCAATGAGATTTTGTAAATTCACTTGTTTCACTTAAACCAGCAATGAAAGTAAAACAGGAAAGGGCTACCTGATCAGCTGTTTTTCTAAAGTTCAAATGCGAGGTCAACACTAGCATAGTAGGTGCCTTCGCTTTTCGCTTTCTACCTAATGCCAACATTCTATTGTCGGCCACAAAGGACGCCACCGCACCGGGCGGCGCGCGGTCTAGTCTGTACGATATTTTTTTAACCAGCCATTTCCGAGATGAATGACCTTCGTAATTTCATTTATGGCATCAGGTGCAACCTTTTCACGACGTTTGCGCGTCGATGTCCCTGCCACCCTGTATAGGATGCATAGTGTAAAGCTGATATAATAATTGCGTGTGTTACTAAGCCGACTGGCGATAATTAACTTATTGGCTCCAAGCCAGGGTAATAGCGTGGAAGAAGAAAAAAACAAACTTGGGTCGCGCCCTATTTTTCATAGAAATATTTTTTACTCCATTTATAACATGGAAGCTGGATATTTTTTTCACTCGTAAAATATGACATACAATGTGGTCGTCGCCATATTTAAAAGAATAATTTCGGTTAGCGGACGCCACGCGGTTTCGCCCGCGTAGTTGGCGTTCCTGTGGGAATACAGGGATAAAAAGTAGCCTATGTCACCCGGGAATAGTGTAGCTTCCTAACGGTGAAAGATTTTTTAAAATCGGAGTAGAAGTTATGGGTATAAACTTAAAAAAACTTTCTGAACAAGAGGAAAGATTTGGGTTTGTGTATGTAACGATTAATATTTACATACAACATTTCAAATGTTTCCTCTTTATAATATTAGTATAGAAGCCTTAATGTAGGCAGTCCAATATTACACTCACAACATATGCCCATGATATACGACATACAGACCTACAAAGTAATAGACATCACTCATCTGTACAATCTAGCCCGCTTGTCCAAGCTAAGCTGCGCCCGATTCAATTAATATTCAAATGCCAGTGTGATTACTCGTGTGGCATTCAATTAATTGAACAGACAGAACATCAGTAACGGATTATTTTCGTTCGTTTCGTTCATTCGTTGAGAGAAGTCCGACACTGTTCTAATTAATTTTTAATCAGGTTTCTACACAAAAGCTTGTTTAATGAATGTGCGGGGACTTCTATCAATATGTGGTTGTATGAGAGAATTTTCATTTGTTTTCGCTTTATGTTGTTCTAGCGGCTTTTTAACATGCTTGGCTGGTTAAGTTGATTTAAGTTAGAAGACACAGGTATTATAATGAATGATGAATGAAGTTCTGAATTTCTGTGTTGAGAGTCCTTTCCAAGAATTGCGCGGAGTCTGCACTACACGCGCAGGCGACTTAATCAATGTGCCGTCGGCAAGTGGAGCTTACTGTTACGTAGGTGCGTTTAAAAACATTTAAACTCACATGTAACACAAACAACTAGACTCGGAACAGGTTTGTAGGCCATACGAATATTTGTTTCGCAGTGCAGGCGCCAGTTCTTCAGCCACGGCACGAAGTGTGCTGTGAGATCCGTCCTGCTTTTCATTTGGGTTCACAAACATCAGCGCGACTTACGATGTTTCCCTAAACGTAACCTTCGCGGTTTTGGGTTGAACACTTTTTGAAATCTACATAATAGGAACCTATCTATACACACACACGTACATTTTTGGTATAAACCAATTTACCACAGCCTGAACCTATAAAATCCAGACTTTCTTTTATCTACTTGCAAAGTTTTTCTATCGCGCCAATTTTTATAAATGTCCCGTCGTCATTGGCTCTGGAGGCGTGAGATCAGAAGATATTCGGCCCTGCTCCGCAATAGCGGCACGGGTCGTCGATTTAGGCTAGTCGGGGTGCGGTTACCTTTATCGTGGCATTACATGGCCGTGAGAGACGCACGGATGGGCCTTTGTACGCAATCAAATGTGATTATGTCTGTACGTGTTCTGCGTTGAGAACATTCTATGCTTGCCTGCCTTCTATATAATTTTTATACGTAGGTACCCAGTCTTGATGTACAGTGGGTCTCGTTATTACCACCTAAGATTGTAATTAATGACTATCACTTTGTACTTATATAAAATGAGATAGGTAAGTGTGAAAGTTAAAAATTTCAACCTTAGTAAAGTTTCAATTTGTTGGCAATTGAAGGGAAAAGTGTAAAGCAGTAACGAGCTAGACTGTAACTATATTCTAAAACGTAAAAGCAACCATGTGTGATTCTGTTAACTTGATAAAATGTTACACAGTCCTCATTACGAGAACCTAAGCTTTAAAATATATGTAGCCAGACCCTAAGTCGTCAAATTTTAACGATGCCGCACAGTCTCTTTCAGGGAACACATTAATGTTAGCACATAGGTAGCATTGCGTCTCACATAAAGCCGGTGATACCATAAATTGTGAGGCTGTGTAAAAATAATTCAATTTGCAATATTTTCTTTATAGGCGCCTACGTGGCTTGGAGGCTCTGTGTACACGAGATGTCGCGACCAGACTACCAACGATAAGCTTTATTGATGCCCGACCCACGAAATGAGGGGGTGGCTGGAGCCCGGGGACTTCTAAGCCTCCGAACAAACGGGTGAGTGGCGGCGCGCTAGATAGTCGCCGAAGTCGTTTAGACTCGTCCATCAGCTGGCATTGAAATACCAAGATTTCATTTAGTAGGACAGCCTTGGATTTTCTTTTGTAAAGCTATTCAGACATCCAATATTTCTTGTCTAGCTTTTCTACTCGTGTTTCCAACGTAAACTTTCTTCCACTTATTCTTTGTGGAATCGTTCAAACGGAAAACGTACAATGCAAAATGGATGTGGAAATTGAAATCTGAGCAAAAACTGGAACACTTTATATTAAATTCCTCTGCTTAATTGTCTGAACGTCAAGAGGAATAAATGATGAACTATAACGGAACTGTTTTATCCTTTATGCGTTCACAGTTATATATAGGTACGTAAATAGGCGGTGTTTTTCCGGAGGGAAGCACACTACGGCGCGCCACGTTTCCTGCGCTACAGTACGTCACATAACTACTTTGTTCAATCAGTAGACATCCCCCGCACGTCCTGAAAGGCAGTTGTGAAATATATGTATCTAATAAAAATACTTTGCGACCGAATTTGTCAACGACGAACAAAAGTTTGGAACACAGATGTGGGTTTTTTGGGGTATTCGGTCGCGGCGGGCAGAGTGATAACTTTTATTGATGACAATTCGGCCGGGCTAACATTTTGGCGGCTCGCCAGAAGGGATAGTTTCCTCTCACTAACGATACGGTTGTCGAGCGATTCATATTTTCACTGTGTTATGCTATAAATCAAGTTTATGACGGTGACGTCAATATAAACAATATCTAATGTCACATTTGTATTAAGTTAATGTGTTTGTCAAATATTTGGTAGAACTTGGATGTCAATACTTATTATTGGTAGTGGTAGGTAAATAAATATATTCAAATTATATGCGTTAACTTTATAGTATTAATAGCATCACTAGATAAAAATATGTTCTAATTTGCACTTAGGTAAGTAGTGCTTATTGGATAGCAAACATATTGATTATCGTACCTTGCAAACTAATACGACATTCATTAGTGGGACCAGTACGTTGCCCTGGACTCCTAGACCGATTAGCTACTTGCTAAATAATTTGTTAGAGGTTAGTTAGTTAGTCCTCTGCTAATATGTTGTTAGTGCAAAGTTGCAGTTGCTAATTGACATAAATTTGCTGATCTATGTTATTATTATGTTACGGCGCCATGTAATAAAGTAGGTTATAACTATTTGGTCAGACAACACAATAGGAGGACATGAATACATTGCGTTATAGACAGTTCCACGGTTATTTATTTATATCGTTAAAGTTTCACAACTTCTGAAGACTATTACATTTATCATAACAATCTGAATTGAATTCGTAAAAGCTAAATGTAGAAACTAGTTTCAGCGAAGCACAGGCTTACTTCTGAAAACGATTAATCAACCATGTTTGTTTGAACATAATTACAACATTTAGCTGTGAAGAAGTATTAAAGCCTGCAGATTGATGTCTACTGTTTGTTTCGTTTTGGTTGAGACCCCGCATTATGGAGACTGGGGTTCATTTAAGTGTGCCGCACGAAGTTGTAGACTGTCGTCTGTCCACACTCTTAAATCCCAAACATTTGAAATTTTCATTCTGTTCGTGTAAGTACGAAGAACTTTCGGATGCCGCCGTCGTGACAGCAAAAGCCAGTGTGGCATGAGGGTAGCCGAGTTTTAAGTAGGCATGTCTTTATTTACATAGGAAAGTTTTGGGTCGTGTGTCCCCACCGTATAAAATTAATGCGTCGAATTGAAACGTTTGGCTTACGATGAACAAAGTATCGGGGCTGTAAATAAATTCAGAAGGTGCTTTAGGACTCGTTTAGTCACAAACATATTAATTTGGTTTTTGTTAACTGTTTTAAGCGGGTCAATGGCTACGTTCTACCGAGGTGCGGCTGTAGATAATGTTTTAATTAGACGTCAAATAGCGGAGGTGATTACTTCCCTTTAGATAATAAAAAACAAATAAATCAGTTCACGATAGATTCCCTCGAGCACTTAAGCTTGTCGTAGTTTGAGAGCAAAAAACTTCCGCTCGACATTCGCTGGCAGGTTTAACTAGGCACAAGTTTTAATTAGATATGTCCTTGTTCGTAAGTGGGAAAGGCAGAAGGCGCGTGTTGTTAACAAATGACCACACACTGACGTCTTCTCAGTAAACTGGCAAAGTTTGGGAACAGGACGACAGCTTGTCGCCGACTGTCTATGTACCCACTTACTGAGTATATACCTACATATGTGTGGCTTTCTTGTTTGACACGTGCCAACGTCCTTGTAATTTGATCGTTGAAAGGAAGTCGCATATTTTGATTATCGCAAGAGTGGAACCGCCGGGAGGGGACGCCCTAGAAGGACCTACATAGACCTTATTGGTGAGGATCTTCAGAAGCGTCAGGTGCATAGTACTCGCAACCGGCGTGTGTGTATGACAACATGTATTAATTTTAACGAAGCAAAAAAAAGTATGTAAGAATCGTAGCATATCGCGCTCTGTAGAGCCAGCCACGGGAAAGGCGTGAGTTTATGTATGTGTATGTGTAGCAACAGTGAAGATGGTAGTTGCGGTGCAAATTTTGCAGTAGAGGATATGGTGAAGGGCGGACGTTTTAGGGGACTGTCTTTTTAAGTTTTGATGTTCAAAAAGTGCTGATTCTGAGCCCAGTTTAATTAAAAGAGTTTTGATTTAGATTGAGATGAGGTACTCCGTGTAACTAGAATACTAGGTACCTATAAAGTTGGTAAGTTACCATTACAAAACGGAATTAGGTAACGTAAAACCCAAGAAATTTAAAGCCTTCAATCGTAGTTTAAAGTTTGGTCTCTACCGTATATCTAGACAGTTGTGGTCCTATTCCGAATACTAATGAGAAATTATAATTAATTGTTATAATATGCGCGCGTATAGACTTAATTTCAATTTCCATCATCGGAAAACCGCTGGGGTTTCGAACGGCGATGTTAATTTCGCTTGTAAATGAAATAGACTTTTCGTTTCTGGGATATTGTTGTTTGTTGTCAATTGAGATTGTACAAAATTGTAATCTATATAAGGTGTTTTTTTTATATCCCATAACTCTAGGGTTATATTCTGTAGGTAAAAATAATACTAAAACTCCTAGGATAGATGGTCCAAATATGCATAGTTTCGGAGATATCATCAATCATAATTAAATTGTCAGTTGTTTAGTACCCGTAACACAAGCTCTGCTTAGCTTGGGACTAGATGGCGTTGTGTGAATAGTCGTGGAATATTATTATTAAGTATTATTATTATTATTTTTATTACCTAATTAGTTCAAAAATTGTCACCAGTACGACGAATCTTCTTTCTAACGTCACTTTTCTTTCATGTAGGGGTGTTTTACATTAATCATCGTGACTTTTTCGAATTATTTTGTATGATAGTAAAAAAAAGGCTGATTGAAACATTATTCATATGCCAGTTGATTCTTTGATGTGGTCTCAATCATACCCTAGAATTATGGGATATAAAAAAAAACGCGTTGTATACAACTCCCTATTTTCCTTGGTCATGGTCATCACGCATAGACGGCTGGATCAATTTTGCTAATCATTTTTAAGTTGTGTTTGTTATTGCCAGGAGAAGGTTCTTATGAACGAAAAAATAAAGGATGTTGAGCGTAATATTAGAAAATTTTAGATAACTTAATGGCAATTAAACATTTTTCAAATGAAGCGCCATCTTTGATGACATGACAGGTGACAAATGTCTTTCCAGTCCATGATAATTTGACATTTGACAAGTCCTAAGCTAAAAATAAGGAGGTTACACAACATAAATGGATTCTAATGCGGAATAAAGTTTCCGGGCAGTAAGTAAAATATATTTTCGAATAAACTGGTTATCTGTATTAGTAACCTAGGAATGCAAACACGGGAATGTAAAATATAAAATTAGCTAGTCCTCGAGGCTATAATTTTAATAATATTTTAATATCGCTCTGACTATTTTAGATCCCACATTAAAGAACTTAAATTGCTGGCAAATTTACATACTAGGCGTCCAGTGGCGTCATTCGGTTCAAAGTTTTCTATTGGTTAACATTTCCATAGAAATAAAATCCCGGGTTGATATTGTTTGTTTGGGTCCCGAAAAGAACGATTTATATCATATACGTTTAATATTTATCTACTTCAAATTACTTATAGCGATAAAAATATCCTTTAGTGTATGGTAAAATAATTCTCTCTAGTTTTGTAAATAAGTTTATTGAAAGACCGCACTATTGCATTAGGTACAGACGCCAGCACATAAAGTTACCCCAATGTGTCAAATTTTCCCAATTGAATATGAACCTTATTCTGTTAAACATAAAGTTGAAAAACGATCAAAGAAATTTGACACATGGGGGTAACTTGACGTGCTGGCGTCTGTACAAGCTGTAAGGAAAATTTTAATAAATAAATATGTTTATCGAAGTCTCTAAGAATGACCATAGTCTAAACGTAAAAATAACAAAAGCTTGTCATCACAAATAAAACACACACGTAAAAATTCCGATATTTTCCGCGTATGCAGCAGACAGTAACGCCTTTTATCGATATTATGTTTACCGAGGCGCTGAAGATCTTGCGGTATTTGCTCACGCGCCGCCACCGTTATCCACCGAGGCAGATGTCATTCGTATAGATTTTATTTGATGCTGAAATCGCGACATTCCCTTCTTTATTGGCATCTTATCCTTGTATTCTTATTTAACATGCGTCTCACCTACTGCTTTTATCGTAAAAACGTAGGCGGCGTTGGTGCTAACAAAAAATACATAAATTATAGGACTTTCTTAAAAGGTAGAATAGAATAATACTCTTTATTGTAAACACACCATACAAACTTATAAACAATACAATACCACAAAAACGATCTACATGGAGTGCTGGGTAAGATAGTGTTGTATGTATAAATAATAATAATACGAGTACAAGCCTGTTACTGTCAAACTCCAGGGCAAAGGCCTCTTCTTATTTAGAGAAGGCAGAAGCATTGATCATTACCCTTGCTCAAGGCGGATTGGCGATTCCAAAGTTATATTATTTACCGATGTTAATGATGTCTAAGATAAACTTAGAAAATACCTATTAAATGAAAAAGTCACATTGGTACTTGCCCGGTTTTGAACTGCAACCTCGTGCAAAAGAGGTCTCTGGGCCATCATGACATGTATGTGTGGTATATTTAAACTGACGATTTTGTACGAAACAACTTGTGCATACTTGATACACAATAAGCTGCCTACATTACATTTTAATTACCCAGGATACAAGCCAACGGATCCTCCCAAACTCTGCTGTGAAGCTCGCCCACAACCCAACATTTTAAATGAAAATTAATTGTATAACTTGTGCGTAACGTACGGCCTATTACTTAACAACTAAGTTAAGTTATTATTCAAAAACAGGTCTCATCTGCGTTACACAATAAGTACACGATACTTATGTATTCTAAGCCGCTAACTTGGAATGGAAGTGGGTAAACTTCGAGCCAGCTAATTGCCTATGTACCTCTAACAGAAATTCCTTGCAGTAAGTCAGTTGTTGATTGTATTGTTAGAAACTAAGTTATCGTTCCACGAACCTAGTTAATTATTTGTGTGAGACATGGTAAGTTCAAGTAAATTTTCAAATAGACTGAGAGCAAGAAATAGTTTAGAACATCATTGAACTTAAAAGCAAAGAGTATGACCACAGTGCTGGAAGGCCAGCGCTTCGGCAGTAATTTCTATCAGTTATCCTACTATCCAACTACGTAAAAAAATACACAAAGCCTGAATGAAAGCAATCGCTGAAACAGCACCATCGTCGGTGAACGTAACTAATATTATAAACGCGAAAGTTTGTGAGGATGTTTGTTACTCTTTCACGTAAAAACTACTGAATGGATTTTAATAAAATTTGGTATGGAGTTAGCCGAGACCCTGGATTAATACATAGGTTACTTTTTATCCCTGAATTCCCACGGAAACGGGACCTACGCGTGTAAAACCACGGGACGTCTGCTAGTCAAAAATAATCATGCTGTCTAAAAAACAAAAATTAAAAAGAATGACAATAAATTAATAACAATAAATTAATATTAATTAATGTTTAGTAGTAATAGCCGACCGGGCCGGACCGGTTAGCCGTGTGACCGGGGGAATGCCAAGTCAAAGGTATCGGGTTGAACCCAAGGCATTGCATTCATTGGCATATTATATAATTATCACTGGCTTCAAAAACGGTGAAGGAAAACATTGTGAGGAAACTGTTTGCCTGAGAGTTATTTCTCGACGGCATGTGATGCCAAGTCAGAGGCCCATGGGCAGCATATAAACCCTGACACCAGGTTAGTCAATAATCACAAGAAAATAAGAATACAAGACATTCTATTTCAGGAATGATGTGGTTTAAAAGAAGATGTAGAAACAAATATTAAAAAGAGTATGTTTAGATGGTTTGGTCACGTTCAAAGGATGAATAATAATTATTATAAAATGTTGTATTGAAAAAAAAAAAGATACAATATGTACGTTTTCATTCGAAACCCTGACTCCCATGCTAGGTGAGACCTGTGTTACAGGAGTCAGTGTCTTCGCCCTACTTAGAGCTAATAGTGTTCGTATCAGTTTTAAGGTTTTTGCAGCAATATAAAAACGAAAATTACGTACTATAATAATTAAAAATAATGCAATCATGCTCTTGTGTGAGTGTGATGTCGGCCGCATGTCGTAGTTTTTTGAAAACCCATTTTAGTTTCCTAACACGAGAGGTCTGTTCAATGTGGGGACGCCAGCTAATTCCCTCGTCCAGGATCACTCCCAGATACTTTATTGTCTTTTGTTTTGTGATTGGAAGACAAGTACATATTATGGAATGCTGTTGTTGGCGGTATCACATGAGTGTGCTCTGAGACTCATGAATGAAAGGCGACTAACGAAAGGTATTTACAAGACAGATGTAAGTGGGAACGCCGGGATCGGATGCCCTAGTAGGTCATACAAAGACCTTCTTGGTGAGGTTCTTCAGAAGGGTCAGGTGCGTTGTACTCGCAACCGGTGTGTGTGTATGACAACATGTATGAATTTAAGCGAAGCAAAAGGAGTATGTAACAATCATAGCATACGCTCTGTAGTTTCTGCCTACCCCCATGGGAAACAGGCGTGAGTTTATGTATTTATGTAGGTATGTCTATATCAGGATTTCAACATTTACGAAAAGGTAAAAATGCAAATGTTTTTTGTCTCTAAACGTATTACGTAGGTTCTCAAGCCTTCGTATTATATATAAGCAAGCTTTATTTTAATAACGAGAGGTAAAAGCAAATACCTCGCGAATGAATTGTGATAATACTGTATTTATCTAGCGTTACAACGGAGGCAGTGTGTGGAGGTAATTACGGAGGCTATAAATTATATCAATTAATTAACGCCTCGCACTCGTGATGGATCTCGACGAAATAGCTTTCGCCCATCATTCGCTGACGTAACGGGGATTTAGTTTTAGTTGAAGGGCTCGTGGCTAAATAGTAAAATCCGTATGGGTCGATCAAAGGGTAAGCTACGCTTCATATCTGCCTAGCCTTTTCCCAACTATGTTGGTGTCGGCTTCCAGTTTAACCGGATGCAGCTGAATACCAGTGCTTTACATGGAGCGACTGCCTGTCACACCTCCACAACCCAGTAACTGGGTAACATGATACCCCTTGGTTAAACAGGTTGTCAGACTTTCGGGCTTCTGACTACAAGTAACGACTGTCAAAGATCTACAAATGACAGCCGGGACCAACGGCTTAACGTGCTTTCCGAGGCACGGAGGAGTCTTGGTATGTAAGAAATGGTCACCCATCCACGGACCGACCTCATCAAGCGTAGCTTAACCTTCGACCCATGCGGCTGTTATAATTTAGCCACAAGCTCCTCCTTAGTACCTACGCTTGCTGGGGCCATTTAAACTTTCAATCGAGTCAATTAGATACACAATAGAAAGACAATGACAGCGCGGACACCTGTCCTCTTGGGGTTTTATGAATTAATATGAAAACCCATCGTTTTATGGTAATGCTGAGCCGTTGGGCCTGGCTGTCGTTCTGTTATAAACGGATTTTGTAATGCATCAAATGCTGACTATGATGAAAACCCCGCCGCTTCCATATTAATACCAATATTATAAAAGGGCATTTCCATGGGCTCAGACAGACAGTTAGGCGATTCTCACACTGCCCCGCATGATGCAGCGTAGCGCGTGGATGCGTGTTCTTCCGTTGCTTGTAAGTATCTCCGTTTGTATGGAAAACACGCACAGTCCAACACACAGAATATGCATCCACGCGCGTTCAATTCAGTTCAGAGACACGCAACACGCAGCGTGATGCGTGGCAGTGTGTTAACCGCCTTATAGCAATTTCGCAGTACCTACGTATTATTATTCATTCCGTGTCGAGAGTTGTTGTAGTGTAACCAGTGTGTCCTAGTGTAACCTCATTTAATTAAATATTATATTCGATAGAACTAGTAAGTAGTGGGTTGCAGTAATCAGATAAACAGTCGTATGAAAAACTAATGAACGCTACGCGATTTCACCCGCGTAGTTATCGTTTCCGTGGGAATACAAGGATATATGTCACCCGGGGATAGTGTAGCTTGGTAGCCGACCCCAACATAATTGGGAAAAGGCTAGCCAGATGATATGATGTGGATTTAGTTCTATCTTTGTGAAATATAGAGAGTAGGTTTTGCGAGTGTTTGGTAGTTTGTTAGCTACGCCCGTGCTACGCCCGTGCTACGCCGTAGCACCTGGACTGAATTTTGATTGTGTGCTACGAAGATTGGATGACATACAGAGTAGTCACAGTAAGCAAGGATGCATTTATGCTAAGGCAACGCTGCGATATTTATATTTTTAAATGTCACAGCTAATGCTGATATGGCGCCTTTTAGGTCTCGCACAGGTCTTTTCATTATTATTTTTTTTTATTTTTGTCTTTAGTTTTCTGTTTTTTTTTTTTTATTATCTGTATTGTTGTTCTTTCGTTTTATCTTCTGTGCGTCCAAATAAAGTATTTTCTTTTTGTGTGCTCTGATGACAGAAAAAATGGGGTTTAAAAATGTATTTCCACTCTTTAGATATCAAGCCCTATTATTTTTAAAATAACTTTTACATGGTTTTATGATGGTTTTTAACATAATGATTTACATCTCATTATGTTATACGATTGTTGACAATGTTTAAATGATGATTTAGTGTCTTTTATTTATTTATTTATTAAAACTTTATGCACAAGTAAAAAAAACTGTACAAAGGCGGACTTAATGCCTTAGGCATTTGTCTTTTCTTTATAATTTGTATTTATTTTTTATAAAATCAAATACGATAAGAAATAATGAAAGAAAATAAATTTGAAGCACTACGCATAAATACTGATGGGAATGTACTTAAATTGTATTATAAAGTGTCTCACGGCTGCGCTAAAGGCCTAGTTCATTGTAAAAGTCAGGCAACTAGTGCCTGACGCTTGTGTTCAATTGGGTGATATTCACATTTCTCTTTGACATATGCTCAAATTATGATAAAATATATATCTTGTGCAATATTTTATTTACGTTTCTCTTACACAGAAAGCACAGGCTGTTTGCCGGGACTCCATGTCGTACTGTCGCTCGTGCTAAGTCGCCAATACCTCGCACCCTGGCCGCGTTTAATAAACGTTTAAAAAGTTAAAAATGGCTACTTCACCTTTATTTGTATTTAACGGAATTTTGAGTTCCATATATTCTAAATGTTAGTTTGTGTCAAAACATTTAAACGCAACGAGTGTGGTTGTGGATGTACAACTCAAACCACAAAACAATTACCGAAACACACGACACTTGAAATTTGTAATTTTACCACTAATTACATTATCCCGGCATGAAAATAAAGCCACAACCCCGCACTAACTATATCATCAATATTAATATTCTACTTCGAGTGTGATCTTATCTAAGAGCAAACGACCCTATCACACTGCATAACGACTATTAATTTATGCGAAAACCAACAACCAACAGGTAAACTTGTGATTTTCATGAATTAATAGTTTGTACGAACCACGAGCAAGTTTGCCGTCACAGATTAAACCGAGATGTGCTTAACGTCAGCAAAGTGAAAGTAGCGAAGTTGTTCATTCTTTCCGAGTCGCTATTACGGTTAAGTCAAGCTACAACCTATACAAAGTACATTTTCATTAAGGATATTGAGGTTGAATAAATCCGAAATGTATGAATTTCACCATTTTGTTATTTTTTTCCGGATTTATCCAACCTCGTTACTGTTAACGAAAATGTGACTTTGACTGCGCCCCCAGGCCGCTGCCGAAAAATCGTTCGTTCCCGCGACCCCTGGCGCGAGTGTAAACGAACTGGAAAGGAAGCGGATGTACCGCGATGGTTTTTAGTTAGTTTCTCTTCTTCTTTTCAAGTGATTAGTGACTAATTTGGTGTTTATTGTTTTCCTTCACCACTAGAGTAAGAGTTTGAGATGAAATCCTCACGGATGACGCCCATGAGAATCGTCCACCATATTTCAACAAAAATAGCCACAATAAGCCAATGAATGGTCTTCAATCACTAGTTAGGAGACTGTTGCTGAAGCTGAAGCTGAGACTGTTGTTGGCAATTATTTTGAAATACTTATCACAAGGTTGTTCGAAATATTTGTAAGGAGTTACGAGTTAAATTGAGGATTTTAAATTGGGTTCTCAAAACAATTCGTTAGTTCTTTTGTAATTGTCAGTTTGAATATTTATGCATACGCCGTGAAGCGCCTAGATTAAAATCTATCGTAACAAACCTTCCACTATCATAAATATAATTCCTAAGTTTATTATACCTTTAATAACGCCTTGAAGGTCGAAACCATGGCGTCACGACCACCATGCGAATTTTGAACTTTACATAGTCGAAAAGAAATTAGAAAAGTTTTCGGAGTACGGCTCTATAGTCCCTTATAAATTAAGTTATACGATTAAGATGTCCCATCAATGTTGAAATCGTCTCAGATGACCCCGAATTAATTTCATTAAAACTTAGAAGATTTATCTCTGAAAAAATATTTCCGATTATTGGGTAGTGGTACCAAATATACATTTTAGAGTTAATAAGTTAACTTTTTTTATGTTAAAGGAAAAAACGGGTACAGCTAGTAATATCTCGCACTTCACTTATCTTAAACTGTATAAGGCCGCTTTAAATAGTTAGAGTTTAGTGGGCTAGAAGAAATCTATGAGAGGCCAAAAAGGGCAAACAGGGTGCGTGCATGACTACACGTATATAATGGATAAAAAACACTCCTGAGCTATGGAGCAATTCAATAAGCTAGTTATAATAATATTGGTATCTATATCTAAAGAGCCTTAATCACATCATTTAAAACATAATTTACTTTAAAAAGGTACTTTTATTTCAGGTTATATTTAGAACTTGAAAACAAAACTAGTTAAAGGCTTGCAAATAGCTAGATATGTTTACCGCAATAAACCACAAGAAGTAAAAATTGTGAATATTCTAGCAACGGAGGTATTTACATTTCCAAATAAATAATTTTATTCTTAAAAACATTACTCGGTATCACGATACTTAGCTTCCATTTTATTTTTCGTCGTACGACCTCTACGTTTGCCACCAAGCCCATCCTAAACCGCAGCGTTAAAGTTAGAAGACAGCGGTTGGCTCTGACGTTAAGTGGAGCAGGCCCACAAACTTGTGACTGTGTTGTAGTATAGCAATGGCGGCGCTGAGAACACGCTCATAAACTTGCCGTTCTTATCAGAAAGATGGACAGCTGAGCAAAACGAAGTTATTAAGATAAAAACTATAAAGTTTTATTAAGAACTAACGGATTCCTACAGACGTTGACAAACGTTGGCTTCGAACCCGATCGCAGCGCCACCTGCTAGGTCTAATTCTAAGTTTAAATCTAGGTACCAATTAAATACAATAGAAAAGTATTAATAAAAGGTTAAATATATGCAGTCATTTTAAATACATACGCGGATAAACATTTGTGGCAATTTATTTAATTATAAAGTCAGCTCTTATTGGTGAGGTTTTTCAGAGGGGTCAGGTGCGTCAAAATGCATGAAAGTAAACAAAGCAAAAGAAGTGTATAAAAATCGTAGCTGATTGCAATCTGTAGTTTCTGCCTACTTCCATGAAAAAAAGGCGTGAGTTTATGTATGTATCTATGATGGTACCAATTACTTAATTCGCGATTAAAATTCTAAGCACAGTTTATTTATTTATTTATTTCGGAGGATCTCCAACAAAGGTTACACAAATACAATTAAAATAGCATTACAAAAGATTCTCTTAAGTGTGCTCCTTCAATTATAGGAGACCACAGCATGCACATTTATAACTAGGTAAATTAAAAAGATTAAAATAAAATATTACAGACTAAAATAATGGACAAAATTAATAAATTAATAATTTAAATAACAGTTGAACGGATGTTAGCGCTATAGTTTAATTTTTTAAAAGGTACTTAAATAGCCCCCAAAGAATGGATATCCAGTAATATATTCAGCAAATGGGTCACAACGGACTACTTGGCACATCAAGTTTAGCTAAATGTCTCTAAAAGTACGTCGCGATATGGAATTCAGACAAAAGAACTCGAACAAAGACTTTGCGTCCTATTTTTCTTTTGTTTCTTTTTTCCCCAACTTTATTTAATAATGCACAATGTACAAGGCAGACGTAAATTGTTCGCCTACAATAATTGATAGATGTGGACCTCTTCTCCCTCGCTAAGCTACTGTAGACCTTGAATTTGCATCGTAAGGTCCGTGCGAGGCTTACATTTGAAATTGTAATTGTGTATCTCTTTATTTTGCCTCACTCTACTGCAAATTGTTTGTAAGTCGACTGAGGCCATTTAAATATTTATCTCATACTTATGTGCATTCATTTGCAACATTTTCCTACAAGTAGTTGATAAAACGCTTACAAACTTAAAAGAGGTCTTCATTTCAGCAGCAAAAAGGTCTTTAAAATGTTAGACAGAACTGTTAGTTTCACTAGTGCAGTAAAATCTTTTTGAATAAAAACGTCGTTTATCAGCGGCGAAAGACAGCTAAGCAATAGCCATTCATACTCTATCAATCATAAACCTTCGTTCTGGCTGAATAAACTCCATTCACATAGCTTTATTTCATAAGTCAGAATAAATACATTGCGACGCTTCCAATTCAATATTCTTTCAAAGACTTCTCTGGTCGGATCTGGGGCTCCATTTGAAATTATAATCAGGGAAACGTTTTTTTTTCGCTTGAATAAGCGTCCAGCAGCTTGAAAGTCAACTGGCTCTGTTAAATTGGACACGTTACGACAAACCGCACTCTGGTGCTGGGACTGATTAGTTTAAATCCTATAAATCAGTTTCGAGCACCGTTCAGCGAACTTTTTATTCGAACGGATTAAGGTTTTGGTTTTCAGCGGATTTGTCCCCGAATCCGTTGTAGGGCGGTTGGCACACATCCAAATGGCGTTCGACCATTAACGGTGCCCTAATTTTCTTTTCGACTGAAATTATATGGTCCACGATAGAATCGAGAAGTTTTCTAAATTCGTTTGTCTGTGCTCAGCCATTGTGTTAAAGAGGTACCAGCACTGTTTAGTGATTACACTAAAGCTAGAGTGTGGTGTGCCAAGAAACTTGAACATACAATGAGGCAATGGCGGAAGGCGTGATGGTACGTGTGATAACTTACACGAATTGTATGGGAAGCCGGAAAATGCTAAGGTGCGTAGGCAGCAGTTTGGTTATTCAGTTCGGGGTTTAATGCGCACGTTGATAGGTGAACATATTTATATCAGATATTACATGATTTTGATATCCTACCGGTTTTCTAAGTCACAATAAAAAAATCGCAAAATCCGTAAAGGCATAGTTTTCAAGCTTTTTCAAGCCTAAGTACTGCCACCTACATATTTCATAGAAAGCTCCCAAAAATATGTACGATAATACAGTTTGCATTCGAGATAGTCAAATGTACTATATTTCTCCCTTGAGAATTATTTTGAATAAACTATCGTAGTCTGAATCTGTTCAAATAAAATAAGGAAACAAAAACATTTTCGAAAGAGATCTACTTGAGAGATTTGCTGATTTTCTACTTTAACGTGGTTAAAAGAGAGTGGACAATGGAGGTGACAGCAAATAGAGATCTATGAAAGGTGAAAACATGTTTCGCTGACCCCATATAAATTGGGATAAAGGCAGGAAAATGATTATTGTACAACTCAGGGGACGCATTATGAAATACTAGCACATTGCTCATGACTTTGTCCGCGTGAATTTCGTAATTTTACATCCCCTTCAGTCTCCACCATAGACATAAAAATGGACTGAGTGTTCTTCATCCAGCTGTGAAGAAAATACTGGTAAGAAAGTGTGAGAGAGATAAAGCGAACGTGTGGCCAATAGTTGTCTCTTTCTTTCTTTAACCCCAGACCGGGCCGCACAGTCCCTCTGTCTTTTTCTAGGGAGTGGTCAATTTTGATCGGTTATTGCCTAGTCCATTCTCTATGTCTATGGTCTCCACCTACTTACTCCTTTTCCTTTTGTAAATAAAATATAGCCTAAGACACTTAGAAATAATGTGGTTTTCTATTGACAAAAGACTTTTCAAAGTCGGTTTACTAGATCCAGAGATTTAACTTGACTTTAATAATATAAACAGTATATAGATGATTGTAATTATAATTCTCGTCCTATGAGTCTTATATACTTCTGACTCTCTCTCGCACTGGGCACATAACATGGCACAAATACTTTGACGCATAAAATCCGTAACATCAATCCGAGCGTATTTAAAATTTGAAATACTCGTTCCCAATAAAATATTAAATTGTTTTTATTAAGCTTCATTCATTTCAGCTTTGAGCGATATTAATTGAGCTTGCTTCATAAATTTAAGCCTAAATACTTCGGAATGGTATTTTTAATTTTAAAATCGTTTGAATTTAAAATTGGGAATACTCGTTTTGCACTGCTTTATAAGTCTTATTTCATATGGTATATGGAGGATACTTTTAAATTTAAATCAAAATATTATCAGATAATATCTTTGCGTTGTATTTGATTGATTAAAAACTGTTTGAATTTATGTGCTAGTGCTTCTGTTCTTGATAAGTAAAACGACCAGACCTTTATCCAATACGACTTGCTACTTTAGATCTCGATTTGTTTTTATTATTGCTTGAATCCAGAGAAAATTCGTATCTATTTACTCGTGAAGGGTGCTGAACAAATCAACGGTGCAATTAAGGGTGATAAGGGATGTTGGCATAAGCCTAATGAGGCAGATAGATTGGTGATCGGTGTTTCTATTAGCAAACAGTAGGACGATTTTCACATTCCGCTGAGGATAATCCCTTATACTACTTTCATTGGAAGAAAGTTACGTAAAAGTGTATATTAACTATAACTTTAAGAGGTTTTGATGCATCTTTTAATAATCGTTCCTTAATTAAGTTTGCTAATTAGATCATAAGCAAACTTTGTCTTTGACCACGTGACACAGAACTAATAAGCCTTGGTTCACATTGTCAGTTCCAATTAAATTCTAATATACTCGTAGTAAGTTCAACTGAAGACAATTACAGTCGACTAAATTGCCTTTAACTGCGTATAGAATTCCCAAGTTTCGTCATAACTTTGATCCAAAGCAAAATTAAGTCAGCTCAAGGTAGCGACACGATTAAATCATCAAGACAAGGTTTTCTCAAAAACGATTTATTACTGAAGAAGCCTGAGTGACTTAAACAAAGAACTTTTGTAATATTAATTGTCGTTTGATAAAAAAAAAACTCATTATTTTATTTGAAACAAAACTTTAAAGGGATCGCTCCGTACAAAAACAGATTGCTTTCGTGTCAAATTAGAATTTCCATTATATTTTTCTTTTTCCGTAAATAGAATCACAATGAAAGGTGGGAATTACTTGGAAATGTGGTATGGAAGCGTCCGGTTCACAAGTAAGAAGCGTTTCAAATTTCATTAGACGAGAATCCTATAGAAACAGGTGAATATATAATATAACGTACCAAAATACTTGTCTATTTGAGCTTTTACCAACAAGCTGAAGAATTATTTTTAGGTGTTTCATGTTGTTTTACCTGAAACAAAAATACGGTTAATTGATATGGGTTTTCAATCATGTTACATAACAACATACATACATAAATAATAATAAGCAGGTTACAAGAACATTTAATGGGATAGTAACATTTGCGAACATTCATTATTATTGGCGTCTTTCGTAGCATTTCAATACAGGGACCCTGCACCTAATATTTCAGATTGATGTGACTTATCTGTTGTTTCAGTGACAATAAGGCAGCCAAAAGATTTATTTTATTTTTTACTAAAAAGAAAATTGCTTGAGCAATTTGAAAGGCAAGCCTAGGCATATGACTCCGAAATAAAACTCACGAATACAAAGCGAAAAAACCTAGTGGAATATTTCCAATAGCAACAGAGATTGTGCGAGTTCATTTATTTTCAAAGCACAGATATTATCTGGATAGGCTGTATCTAGGCTAGGCCTGCTCCAAGCAGATCTTTATCCAAAGGAAAAAATCAATAAGCAATGTCAAGACTTACCCTGAGGCTACAGAAAGTATTACAAAGACTCTTTAAGATTTTTTGCGAAACTATTTTCTTTATAAATAATAGCAATTACTATTTGTTGCTAGGGAAATAAACGTGTCGTTTACGTTCTTACACACGAGGAAAGTATTTTTAACGTCTTCTAATCACCCACTTGGGTTGGCGTTTATCTATCCAACATTACGTTGAACTTTGGGACCCAACGTCATTACTTACAAACTATCTCCTCAGAAAATGGACCGTACTATGATGTACTCTATACCTTCATAAAAGACTTCAAAGAAAAATGATGCGGTAATTTATTTTTT
This sequence comes from Euplexia lucipara, assembly GCA_921972225.1. Lineage (NCBI taxonomy): Eukaryota > Metazoa > Arthropoda > Insecta > Lepidoptera > Noctuidae > Euplexia > Euplexia lucipara. Next base: position 7,390,928 of record OV179143.1, on the reverse strand, counting down.
GAGCTACTTTGTAACAATCTCGACTAAATAATATTCGGTCGTCAAAAGCTGAGTGCTTTCGTAACTGCTAAGTGTTTGTTATACTTAACTAAGTGGTGGATGTACTAAAGGACTTTACTTTGTGGTTGTTTGAAAGGAGAATTTTAAAATACCCTGACAAAAAGGCCTAACACACTTTATTTATTTATTTATTGAATAAAACACAATATAAGCTTACAGTTATGACCAAAACGCTTACATGCTAACAAATTGTTACACACCACAATCTATTGAAAAACAAATAATCAAGAATTAACGAAATCCACTACTAATACGAATATTGCGAATATTTTATCACCGCCCACTGTATCACCACTTGTAGCCCTTAAAATTATAATTTGTAAGTTTTAGGGAAGGTTCATATCTGACGAAACATGCGTCGCGTATTATCGGTCGCGCAACGCCAGAACAGACAAATGCATAGAAAAACACTTGACGGTTCACACTCAACAGATGATGCGTTAGTGCGTCGAGGTACATTGTCGCAAACGCTCGGCGCATGTTCCGTCAGATATGAACCTTCCCTTAATGGTGTACAATAAAGAGTATTCTATTCTACTTTATTTTCATGAAAATCTGAAGCAAAGCAGTGATGGATTAGTGATGTGAGCCACGTCATAGGTCTCGAGTTTAGATGGCTAAGAATGATGGTTAAGAAGGCACACACCTAAAAATACAAACATACTAAACAAAAAAAAAAAACAAACGGTACGGAACAGTACTAAATAAATATTTTTTCTATCTATCTATCTACATCTCAGACTTTTCGGATTTCATGCGCATATTGTATAGTTATCACTTGCTTTATAAACGGTGAAGGAAAACATCGTGAGGAAACCGGCTTGAGACGTATTTATCAACGGCATGTGAAGCCAAGTCTAGCGGAAAAAACTCTGACACAAGGTTTTCAGGTCTGACACCGCAAGTCACACGAAGAGAAGAAGATGAAAATCTCGACATCAATCATCAGCGTCTAGCGTTGTAGGTATAACAGTTGTATAAGGATCCGAGTTGAGCTCGCGATTACTGACAAATGCTTGCACTGACTGATCTGGTCTCCTCATACTGTATGGTTCTTTCCGTAAAAGACCATCTAACTCACTAATTTGTATGGTTCTTATATGATTTGACAAAGATGTTTGGACTTTAAAAGATACTATGATTTTCTTTCGGTGTTTCTTCTCAGAGTAATCAAAGTGTTTGTGAAAACCCATTTGCAAAAATAAATATCAATTTATCATTTCGTTTTATAAACAAAAGGGTCATTTTGAACGGAGTTATAGTTCACCATTCCAAATATGACTTTAATCTCTGTGAATAGCATCCGATACACATAATAGATACCATTCATAGTCATGATAATAATGACACACAGCCTGCCAAATATAACGGCCTCAACTCCTATACTTAACTGAGGCTTTTAGCAGTTTAAACTAAAATTAATTTAGAGGTTAACCTCAGAGGGCTCGCAAATCGTGGCGGTTAGATTTGCATAATTATGACCATAACGGGACATGCAAAACTCTACGCTATATTGCCTCGCCTTGAGATTATAACCATTTCTAGGGTTATAATTGACCTAGAGGTATTTTCAACACTCTTTTGTGCCACGTGTGGTGGTGTGGTACCTAACGGTTACATTTAGTGAGATGAACACTGGAGGAGCTTGACGCTAATTAATTAAAGCGATCGAAGGTTAAGTTACGCTTGACAAAGTTGGTCCGCGGATGGGTGACCATTAATTACATGACCAGACTCCTTCGTGCCTCGGAAAGCACGGTAAAGCCGGATACGTCACTGTGACAATCATTTAAGTTCCCTCAAATTAAACATTGACGAAAAACCAGGGGCTCGAGTCTGCTATTTGCAATCGTGTCTAAATGACCGTTCATTGATCGAATATTTAACAACTTTGACAGTTTTTGTATCGGAAATGTGTCATAAGTTTGACGTTATACGTCAAAAATCGATCATTGACCGGTCATTGAGACACGATTGCAATAGCAGACTCGACCCCCAGTTCAAATGAAATGGACAAAATTCTAGTTGTTTTGTAAGTTGGTTGCCGATAACTTGGATTACAAGCAGAACGAAACTACATAATTAGATGCAGTAGGTATTCAGGCCTTTTTAATGTTTTTGACTTGGTTATTTGTTGTATTGATTTAATATTTTGAATGCCAGTTTTCTACTACCGATAGTCCAGTCTTGACTGACGGTGAAGCAGTTACAGTGTGGACAACTTCTGTGATTATAGGAAGTTTTTAGAAACAAAGGAATGTCTCCTATGAAAACTCAAAACTTTAGTACCTATTCAAACCCAGGTATACTTTTTGCTGTAAGAAAAATAAATAAGAGAACGAATGCTACGTTTTTGAATGCAATACACGTATGAAACGAGACTCTGTTCGATATTTTTCTACTAAATTTCCATATAAGATAGATGAATTCAAAACCAATTCGTCCGTTCGACCGAAAAGCTTTAGGATATACCTCGTGTTAGCGTGTAATCTTCTTTCATAGCCTCGGGCAGTTCTACTCAGAGAACTCGACGAGGTTTCGCTTAAGTGCGCACTTCCGAATATTATGCTAGTTGGAATAACTCGGCGAAATTATTGCATAGTCAACTGAATTCGGTCAGCGCCAACTATGGAACAAAGTGAAATTAAGTTAAGTAGTTAGCACTGGTGCTCTGTTTAATTTAGTGGTATTTTAGGAAACAGAGCCAAGCCTCAAACAGTGTCAAGGCGAAGACGATTGTTTGTAAGTCGTGCAGTTGTTGAAATGAGTCGCATTTCGCGATACAAGACAGAGGTGTGTGTTTGTATTGATAAAAACAAACGATTGGACTAGCTTTGTACATTGAATATGTACTTAGAGAATATTGGAGCCGCAGTGACGTCACCGCGTTCACGTGCCTGTGTGTTTTACACATGTCGCTCACGGATGTGTTTTTAGAACATAGTCAATATTATGTATATGATGAGTAATTACGGTAACTAACGCGTTTATTTTGTTCCATTCATAGAACTTGATCACTTATTTATAACCTCCACTACTTTTATTCTTGGTATGTCAAACATTCGGCCTTCATGCCTATGTGGAATGAAACTGACAAAATTCTCTCTCACCTTCACACTTACCATCTCTATAAATCAACGTCAAACTCCTTAACATCACTTCAATTATCACAAACAAATTATTAAACTAGGTCAGCACCCAAAACTAAAACTAATCTCATAAAAATGTTGAGTATCAAACTCACTGCACGAGTCATAAAAGCGAGTTCAGCTGGTTACGCTCCAGGCGTCGGGATTAAATGCTCAGTGTGCGCTAATGCAGATCCGTGGAGAGCTCGAGCACTTTTATAACGTAACGAGCAGAGCCGGCTTGCTCACGTCTACTTAGCTATATGAACAATGCTTTTCTAACTCTTTACCTGCGAGACTGCGACGGCCGGCGCTTTACCCTGCGCCTTTATAATGCATTCGAGACAAAGCTTTGATCTTTACCGTGAAATGTAAATTGTCAATGCAGAAGTGGACTTATAAATACTCTTCATACGCCTGAGAAAATTCTAGAGACCCTCGTGACCGTTTCACAAGTTTACTGTATGACCCCAAGAGTGAAACCCATTTGCTCAAAATTGGTCCGGCTGTATATTTCAGAATGTATATACACTTCAAGAATATACAGAGAGAGTCGTAAAATTTTAATTGTTTCCTCGCTACCCGAATTCGAGTAGAAAATAACTCGCAAAATAGATTTCACCAAGTTTCGGTACATCGCATAATTTAACCCTTTAACTTTTGAATATTAGCAATAGGCAAAGGCCCGGACATTTATTATGTACACGAGTAACTAAGGACAAACCCGAAGTTGGGCAAGGCAGAAGGATTCGGATTCAATTTAAAAAGTTTAGAACGAGACTTGTAACTTCCCCGACCCATCCTAAATGTACGCTCGGAACTACGACCGTCTTACAACAGCAAACATTACGAGAGCAAGAAGTATCTGCCGAATTGCCGTCTTTAAGCTGTTCCGATAGTTCTGAATTAGGAAGTTTTATCTTTGATGGGGATCCGCCGCCGGAACAAGAACGAGGTGCAAAATATATGAAGTTCTCCGTTCCGGATCAAAAAGTTTCTTGGGTTCTTCTTAGGTGCTTTCAATATTAATGTGTTTCGTTCGGAAAGCAACGATACTCGAAGAAATAATAGATAAGCACACGGGTGGGATCCAACGGGACTTGTATAGGTTGCTTAGCTACAAGATCCTAAAAAGAGGATACCCTTTTTTCCTTACTATATTGCCTGTCTTGGAGTTTTTTGGCACGTTCTATTATCTTGGAATGGGCGAGCTATCGCAGAGTAATCTAAAATGCGACGCAATCGAATTACTTCGAAAAGGCTGGTGTTGGCACGAACACGGAGTTAGCTGCAGATTTACACTCGGCCAGTTTCATAATGCGATTCTAAAAGGATAAGCAGGTTAATAAGGGAGACTGGTTCTTGTCACAGAAGTAATTTCCTCTTTTGCGATATCTTTACGTTTTCCTGTAAATACAACCAATTAGTGTCGGCTGGAAGATAAATATGAACCTGTTTAATGTTTAAAGGTGAAACTTCGTAATTAATCCCTAGACGCTAATATTAAATACGACCTATTGAAAGAATTTCGCAATGAAAGGGCAATTAAGGTAAGTATGAATGTAACATAATGAACGAGCTGAGTTAACGTTGCTGATAAAAGTAATTTCAGGCTTAATATGACTGTGTGCGATACAGTAGTAGAATGTTTGTAATTTCAAGAATTCCAAATCATAATTTGAGCAGCTGTCAGGTGGACTGGCAACTGCAAGTGCGTTATTACGAAATGGAAGACTACCGCGCGTTAGGTTAAATAATTCCGGCCTTGCCCTTTGAGAAAATTATTCGAAGCACGAGTACACGAACATGGAACAGACAATCAGGTCCCACGCACCGGCACCGCTTCATCAATACTCGTAACTGTTGTTAGAAATAACAAGTGACCGTATATTGAACGACCGTCCAATCCTGCCATTCATCCATTGGCGGCTTTGTGTAGAAACAAAGGAACTTTAGCGTTAGCCGGGCCGCCACCGAGCCGCGACGGAACAATAAACGCGGGCTAGATAAAATAAACTTTGACAATTGCTCAACGACGTGAAAAATTAACAAGACCCTTACGTTAACGCTTGTAGTTAAGTACTGAAACAATTTATGTGGGGCCTACGTTATTGCCTCTTTTCGGTTCGTGCGGCGAGAAAAATTGGCTGTGTACCTATATTGGACAGTCGGACACAAAATGGTACTTTATGGTTGCGATTAAGCTATTTGCAATTAATTAGCTATCGATATCAAATAACTTCAATTTTACAACAATGTCAATCCAAATTGGTAACATAACATTATAAGTTGTCACTGACATGTTACATTTGAATAACATTCAGTTTATACCGTTATAACTGAGTTATACACATTTAAAAATGCACACAGTTTTAACAGAATACCGGTGCCTTTGTATAAACAATCAATAACCCAAAATAAAAACAGCCATAAGGAACCTTATCTCGTGGACTAATGCATTAGGCTCCATCATAAAAACACTGGCTCCATCTAGAAAGAGTAGACCTTACAGCCAGAGAGGAAGTGGAAAAACTATTTGGTGAAAACAGAAAGATACAACTGAGAGTCTTGAGTCTTGAGTCTTGTCTTGCGTCTTGCGTCTTCTAGCAAGAGCCTTTATAATGCATTTCTGCCACCACATAGATATAAAGGGGGTACAAAATATCGAAGGGTTCTAAAGCATCAAAAGATAAATTTATGTCAAATATATGTTTTAAATATATGTCTTTAGTACAACCTTTCATTCAAAATGCATGCACTCTTTAGCAAATAACCTTAAGTATTTTCTTTCAATCTTGGGTCTGGGTTTAAAACTCTATTTTAAATTTCGCAGGAAACCTAACATCCAATTTGACGTCACTAGAAATCTAAGCTAAGCTTCGGCTTGCCAGGTTCGAAGCGGGTCGATGGGCCTCATTATATTTAGTAATTGGATAGGTGATTATAAAAAGAGGCCTGACAAGGATTTAGATTGCTCTCCGTTCGAGAGCCGTCGAGGCTAGTCGAGCCGACGGCAGACGCTTGCCGACAGTTTGAGATTTAATGATATAATCTACATTTATTTAAGAAAATAAATGTATGAAAAAGTGTCGGTAAAAGGTCTCTAACATAATCACAATCGTCTCTCAAAAATCGCTTTCCTAAAATGCCAAAATTTACACAGTTCTTTGTTTTACAACAGCAAAAGAATTTAATGTACGGTATTGTAGTTTTTAATTTATTATTTGTTTTATGGACATAAGGTATGGTATATACACCACAAACTACCTATATATAATATTCTTCTCTCTCAAGTCCGTCAATAGATTAACGGTTTTATCATTGCGGTCGCCCATTGTATGTCGTCTATGTAGTCTATGTAGCTCTTAAAGTTATTATTTGACTGTTTTTATGGTGTACAATAAAGAGTATTCTATTCTGAACTGATCATTAATACCTATGCATTGTCTTCAAATATTAAAACCCGCGTTCGCATGTCATAATAAAATCTTTTTATGGAGTCTTCTCACTTACAAAGACTGTGCGCAAATAATCATTGGACACAATAAAGTACAGGTAGGACACTTGAAGAAAGAAAATGAAGAAAGTTTAGTAGATAAGGTTGCTCAACAGCAAAATTAATAGGATGGATAGGGCGTGATAAAGTACTGCTTGCAGAGATACGAAGAGAAGAATAGACACAAAGGTTTCTAGAAAGTTCAGGAAGCCGATTGCCGGAGGGCTGAGAGGGAGGGGCACGTATCCTCAATAGGCTTTTAATATCAATAAGCGTACCTAAATTTTATTGTTCCTGATTCAATAACATACGGATTCATTTTTCCAGGTCTTTCCATTTCATCCAACATATAAAATGAAACAATTTCAGTCTATTATCGTCCTACTGCAGGGCAAAAGCCTGTTCTTATGTTAAGTTAAATAATTACAATACCCGTTGACGTTCAATTGCTGATAACATCACTAGGTATAAGATACAAAGGAAGAATTATAAATCTAACTCTAGATGTGTAGTAATTATGAGTTATTATTACATCTTTTATTTATGTACAGACGCCAGCACATCAAGTTACGCCAATGTGTCAAAATTCTTTGATCGTTTTTCAACTTTATGTCAAAGAAAATAAGGTTTCATATTCAATTGGGAAAATTTGACACATTGGGGTAACTTGATGTGCTGGCGTCTGTACATACTAGCTGTCCCGGCAAACTTTGTTCCGCATTAGAATAGCAAAAGAAGAAATTTAAAAGCGTAGTCGACGGGCTCCTATTTCTGTCTTCAGGGTTTAAAAGAACCTATAAACTAACCTAACGTCGGGGTGCCCCAAGTCCTGATTATGAAGCAAACTCTTTGGGATTAAATCAAACACGTTATTTTGACAAGAACATTATCATAAACCCAAACTAGTTCAGGTTTTTGATAAAAAATCTCAACTAGTCTGAACTGTTACAGGTTTATGATGAAATTGAGGTTAGAATGTGTCATCTTCCGGTTTTTCAACAAAGACGTAGGTTTTTGATCAAAAACCCAATTTTATGAAAAACCTGCGACATATAAATATATCGCTAAGTTATCCAAGTTGCAATCACGTTGCGTTACACAGCTAAGCCGATCGGGCTTCGACACCAAGGCGTGAAGCCGGTCAACTGTGCCCTCTACTTATGCCTATATTTCCGTATTGTCTTTCCTTCGCCTTGCATTGACAGGTTAAGGTTGACTATGAATTATTGATTTCAAGGGCTCATCGATATAAATACGTCGTGCAGTTAAAGGTTGTGCTTACAATACGATAAACTATTATTGGATTGCTTTATTCATGTATGTATATTTATACTCTTGTCTTTTTCCCATGAGGGTAAGTAGAAACTACAGAACACGGCTACGATTCTCACATACTTCTTTAGCTTCGATTGCGTTTATACATCTGGTTATTAAATACACACCGGTTGCGAGTACTACTACTAACGGTTGCGGTTACTAGTAAGGTGTTTGTGGAAAAATAATTCGATTTGAGAAACTCACTTCAGGTTCCTTAGGTTGAAAGGTGTACCTTCAGTCACTGTTACTACCACCACGGCACCTAGGTTCACCATTTTGTTTTCACTGACTTTCATGTAATATGAACCGTTCTCAAAATAAAGTATTTCGCTGGATTAAAAATAAAAACATAATACAAAATAAAGTTTTAAGGCGAGCATTAGGTGCCGTCGCTAAGTTCGGCGGGAAAATAAAGTATGAGAATAATAAATATCACTGAACAAACCTTTAAATCTAAAATCTAAATAAATCCAATAATAATCTTGAACAAAATGAATGGTGTGATGATGGAAGAATGATGGAATATTCACCTTTCTTCCCAGGGGAGGTGCAGTTGCTCTTGTTAGAAGGAGACTTGGTCTCGGCAGCCGCCATCTTCTCTTTTTCGGAAGCCATGCTAAGCGCAGTACACACTAGACGTCCGAATTTATAACACGGTCACTCCGCTGCTCATACCTGTCTTTACCGTAAAGCGTGCGATTTAAAATGGGCTGCGCACGACCGCACCCAAGGACCACAAAAATGACTATTACCGATAATGAACGATGAGTGATTAGGTACCGATGACTAAAATTGGCAAATAGCCATACAAATATTTACTTTAACGCATAAGAATTAAAAAAATTGACCGCAAGTCACCTACGATATGATATTTGCCTAAATTGACAGATCGAGTACTGCCGTACTGGGAATTTTTCCAATATTTGTCGAGCGGTTGTCAAGTTTTACTTTTAAGTATTATCTTGTACGTGATGGGTTAATTGGTGATAGATCACGTTGCGCCCGCGCCGTGACTTGCCCTGCCTGTTGGTACTGAGCTTAGTACTGAAACTGCCAACGTTTATCACAATACTAGATAAGTTAAACCGCGCTAATTGCATATTAAATATGTTTCTACTCATTAACAAGTTGTTGAAAAAGGTCAAAGTACTTACACACTGACAAGGTATGTGTTAATATAGGTATTTAATACGTAAGTCAGACGTGTTTTTAATTGATTCTGTCAATACATGACGATGACGATTTTTCAGGCATGTAACTAATTTTTCCATAACCGTTTGCCGAACTTTAAAAGTGTTTGTTACAATTTGGGAAATTAAAACCAGGGTTTTAAGCTAAATTCTCTATTTAATTGGACATTAATTGCTTTTATTATACCAATTTGTAAGCATTTGGCACATGTTTAACTATTTCAAGTCAAACAAAGGTTTTTGTTGGAAACTTTGTTGCTATATAATGAATTAAATTTCGAGATTATAGAGTGATAGTGTAGTAATAAATCTAATAATGAAATGTGGACTCAAAGCTGTATAAGTATTATGTTGCGTAGGTCATGTTTGTATCATGTAAAAGGCGGGCTTTTTGGGGGACTGTCTTATGCAATTTTGACGTTCAAAAAGTGCTGATTCTCAGTCCAATATAAATAAATGACTTTTGATTTTGATTTTGATTCGACATTAAAATTATTATTTATAATGGGTGTTAAAATGAAATTCTACTGAACAAGGTCAAAATAAAAAGGTGAATTACATTATTAATCTAACATACGGGTCTTTAAATGTTAGAAGGTGTTTTTTTTTATGCACTGAAATTCATATCAGCTCAAATGAGCCGATGGCGCTACCTGGTACAAAGAAAAATGAAAAACATGAATATGATTTTTGCTGAAAACAATTTGCTAATAGCTGTAATGATCTCGAATAAAAAACTCTCTATGTGGATATGATTAATGAATATGCTAAAGTGATTAATTTATATTAATATAATTCTTTTCATAGAGATAAGTGCTTTTCATCAATGGCACTATACGAAGGACGGAGCATTCAAAAGTTGTATTTGTAACCGATTAATTTGTCTGCTAGTAAAAGAGTGTTTTATTTGTTTCCTTTTTCGATTCTATAGAAGCAGACATTAAGTCGAAATTTCTTTGAACAAGAAATCTACGGCGCGACGGTTTGTTCTCGTAGATTGCAGGCTATGTGTGTAGCAGCGCTCGTAGCTAAAGTATTCACTCGCACAAAAGGAACGTTTTGAGATAAATTTCTCGTACACCTACAGATATTATATTTATACGCAACCTTTACAAGTCAGCGACACCGACGTCGCAACACAATAAACCGAGGGAGCAGCTCTCCGTTCTGTGACACATACATAACAAGTGGAAACCTTCGCGGATGTCACGACGGTTCAGACGAGGGCCACTGACACACATAACCTGTCAATACGCACGAAATCTCAAACGTTACGTAAGCCACGATTATAACCTGCAACACTGGCGATTACTGTTATTGTTGTGAGCACGAGATGAGATGCAGGGGTTTGTGGACCTTGGGCGTGCGGCTGGCGGCGCGGCGGCGCGCGGCTTGCGGGTTTCGTGCGGAACGCGTGGAGGTCGCGTGCGGCGCGCGTTCGGGACGCGCGCGTCGGGTCCCGGCTCGCCGGAGGCTGCGGCCCGGGCGGGATCGATGCGGGCGGCGGGCGGCGGCGGAGTGCAGCAGCTGGGAGGCTGCGCCGCGCCCCGCCCCCCGCACACCCGCGCCCTCGTACCCTCCGCGCCCCTTGCGCCGCGCACGCGCCCCCCAGCTCGCGTCGCCGCCGACCCGCCGACCCGACGCCGCACACCACGTTTCAATTCCCTCTTCATCCCCGACTGATTTACGATACGTTCCATCTTATAATGATATTTTTTCATATCGGTCTGCCAATTGTAGCCTATGATGAATTTTAACGTTGGAAACGTTTATTAGTCTCTGGTGGATTTGGAAGTAGGCACCTAATCAATGCCGTTGGGCACTCATGTGAAGGCGCTTCTGGTAAAGCTGCCAACTTTGGAAGCCTGTGTAATAAAAAATTTGAACGGTATGTTTAATTTGCCGGATCCTAGTACACAATCTTCTGATTCTATTCCTGATATCCTAAATAAATCGGTTCCAATCACTTAGGTACTAGGATCCCCATCCGCAACTAATTGTGGAGTATATCGTTGACTGTTCGAATTTAGCAGTATAACGTGCATTTAAAGAATGATTCTTCAAACCTAACTAATGCTGATAATTTAATAATAATTGTTCATTATATTATCAGACTGGAAGCTTAACGGTGTATTTTTGCTGTCAACAAAACGGTTGTTTTTGTAAAATTCCAAGATCAGGCTCAGCGATTAAGCTCGGTGAGATATCTTTCTGTCCGCCTACAGTTTTGTTTGTCAGCTTAGAAAGAAAACATTTTCATTACGAGCGATGGTCTCTACTGGTGGTACTGGGTGCTAAAGTGGACCAAGACGGCGCTACTGACTTCTGATCTCGATAGCCGCGTGTCTTATCACCCTTAATGGAGGGTCCCACTTCAATCCTCTCGACACGGGCCGCCCCAAATATCGGTCGGCAGGTTGTTTTGTTAAGGTAGGTTCAATTATACAACGTACATAAATTATAGCATACAAGCAGGATATACGTCGACCTTCTGTATGTTCTAGAGGAGTAATTATTTAAATAAAGGCTTTCTAGGTACCTGTGTGTCATGTCTGGCTATAATATCCTTGTATATAACCCTCTCGACTACAGTAGCACTCTATTTATTCTTCTCAGAATACAACCTTTATCGCGTAGGACCAGTTGACCTTTTAGGGTCAATGGGTTCTTATATACTTAGGTTCCTCTAAAGATGATCATCAGCAAGGGTTAAGCGAGCCGATTTTGTAGCTATTTATTTGAAGAGACGTCTAGGAAATATGATGGCTAGGAAGGTGGTGGATACTGAGATGACGGAAAATAGAGATGTATGGAAGAAGAAAACATGCTACAACAACCCCAAATAATTTGGGATAGCGGCGAATGATGGTTAATTTCCTTTATTCTTGCATTGACGTCTGTAATTTTAAACTATGAAACAGAAGCTTGAGAACTACACTATGCAATACTGCTATGATACGAACACACCGGTCACGATTTGTCCGACCCGGGGATCGAATCCGGGACCTCATGCTCAGCAGTAGCGCTTGGGACCACTAGACTAATGAGGTAGGCACTAAAACTGCCTGCCTGTTTATGTAATTAGATGGGTAGTTTAAGTCGATATCCGTTCTGTCTTGATTACACTGAAGTTAAATATAAAGCTTGAATACAACTGCTTAAAATAACGTGGGATCGTTTTCGTGACGATTTTTCGATAATGCGTTCCATCATTTGCAACATCCCTTTATTCGTTTGACTTGGGAAAATAAATTGTTTTATCTCCTGAAAACGTTTTGTATGAAAAGTCTTGCTTTAATCTATGTTCAAATTTGTTGAACTTACATCTTTATTGTACATTATAAAAATTTACAAATTAAAACACCTCTCTTTCCCTCTCTCTCTCTCTCTCTCTCTCTCTTCTCTCTCTCTCTCTCTCTCTCTCTCTCTCTAGGTAGAAGTGTACCTATAGAACTCTATGTTCCTACTACATACATACTAAGCTGTGATAGCTAGTAGTAAGCTTTTACCAGTATGTGTTTCCGTTGGATTCCCAAGTTACAGGTCTCAAATTTGAACCCCAAGTACGCACCTCAAACTTTCTCTTGTTTTAAACATCGTGAGAAAACCAGCATGCCTGAGGGATATTTCTCGACGGCATGTGTGGCCAAGTCGGAGGCCCATGAGCGACATAAACTTTAACTAGTGTTAAAGTTTATGTCGCTGATGGGCCTCCGACTTGGCAAATAAAGTTATTTGATTTGATTTGATATCTAAATAGACACCATCTATAGACTGACCTCGACAAGAGTAGCTAAATTTCTCATCATTAAGCATCTCACATTATAATAATAAAAATAATTAAAAAAAAACAATTATCTCGACTTAGCACGCGAGGTTGTCGACATGTGGGATGTGGACTCGGCTGTCATTGTGCCGATAGTCGTAACAGGCAATGGCCTTATGGCTAAACGCCTCGATGAGCATCTGTCGAGGCTTTCGTTGCACGGTTAGGTCAAGAGCCTGATTCAGAAGGCTCCTTGATACAGCCCGCATCGTGAGAAGGTTCCTGGAGCCCTAACCACCGGTAGCTTGGACCCTGCTCCCGCCACCGGATGTCCACTATTTTTTATATTTTTAAATGTTCTTATCTTTTTATATCAATATTTAAAAATGTTATTTATATGTATATACAGGAAATAAATGGAATAATAATAAAATGTTTGTTTATTGATGGCAACTAGGCCCTATTGTTAGTAACATGTTCTTATAACACAAACATTATGAAGCACAATAAAGACTATTCTATTTTATTATATTGTTTAAAAATCTAATGTAACTGACATTAAGTTACATATACAACACATACAAAAAGGTAGGTAGTTTTTTTTTAACTTTTCAAGTTGAAGCGTTCTGTTGAAATCCAAAGTTCTGGTTGTTATGATCAAGTATATCTCGGTATAAATATAATTGTGACAAATCGCGAGCGGATCTGTGGCTGAAAGTTCGTTGCACGTTTTCAGTTCAACTACTCGGTTTGATTTACAGAAACAGCTCATTTGGAACTAACGATACTTTCCGAAGTCACTGTTCCGATTGTGATACACAATGTTTTATTTGTGCCTTTGTAAATGAACGGTGCCGGATCGAAAAGTAACTTGTGAATTTAGAAAAAAGTTGGCCGTGTTTTTAAGTAATTTCTAATCAAATAAGGATCTAAACTACCTTGATAATGTTACAAAGATTGCTCTGCAACAAGGCTTGTGATATTTGCATGTTTTTATTAAGTTAAGACTTTATGAGGTAAAATATATGACTTAGCTACGTGACACTTCCAAAATATAAGGTAAGGACATTAGAAAATAAATTAATAAAAAAAACCAAATCGGCCTTTGATTCCTATTCACTTTTTATTTTAACTGTAATATGTTTATGATTTCAAAGATAATATGATAAATTGTATTAATAATAATTAAAATTATACCAAGGAGTGAAGACGATAATGTTAGAATTTAGTGAGAAGATGGAAGGAATGGTAGGATTTACTTAATTTAGTTTTGTTTGGCTTCTAGCTGTACTAAATGAGTAAATAAATGAATGTCTTAGAACTTTGGCAATAGGCTTATCGAATGGAAGGAATTATTTTAAACGCATAATTTTAGGCTCAATCTATTGTAAAAAGTGACGAAAGCTACAATTTATACCTCACAAATACGCGCTAAGAAATTGTTCTAAATACACACTCATATTACTGACTAGGTATCTACTGAATGTAAGGTAACAAATGACATAGCATTGTTGTGTAGGCCTCTGTAATGGCGTATCGTTAGAACTATAATTTAACAAATCAATGAGCTGTATTTTAATAATTTGTAAGCTGTCACAGGCGTCATCAAACAGTGCCACTGGTTTAGTTTGTGTAATCTGGGGGCACGGGAGTGCCCCCGCCAAGACGAGCCAAGCGAAGCGCAAGGGGGTAGTGCCCTTGCGCTTGCGCACAAATTCTACATTATCCGTAAAAATGTATGACTTGGCTGTTTCGTTACTTAGTACTTAAGAAAATCAATATTCGCCAAAACTTCACGACGGTAGTGAAACGGCGAAGCCATACATTTATACTGATAATGTAGAATTTGTGAAGTTAGGGTCGGTAGGTTAGACCGTGTAGATTCAGAAGCTTGGCTCTACATGATAATCTGATATCTTTTTCACAAGGCAAGATGTGGTAGTCTTGGCAAGATTTTACATGAAATGTTTTGGTGGGATTAGTATATTTGTTAGTAGTTCTGACCTTTCTTGTAAATTAATGTAAGTACTTAGGTAGTAAGATTTTATTGCGAGTATTTAATTAAAAGTAATTTCCAGCCTTGCGATGCTAATAGAATTTAATGAGAGATTTTCGGCAAAGTATATTGACTTTCACTCTAAGTCTACGGTTTGCGTCAAGACTGTTTTGTACCTACTGAAGCGGTGAAGGGCCTATAATAAAAATGAAATGTTATAAGGGTAATGCCGCGGGCACAATTAAACGAAATTATAATTAATAAAGTTCACCTCACCCAACGTTATGCTGTTTACTCATTCGTAAAATGTTAATAAAACACTTAAAGTGAAAGATTGCTTGCTAATTAAATCTTAAGTATTAATTAATACATAAGTCTGGCCGGGTCAGAACTTAAACCATTATTTCTATGAGAACAATGTTACGTTGTAGGCGGGGTAGGGTGCTCAATAAATGGTGATATTCACTTCGCGTCGGCTCCTGCATGAGATTTTAATGACAATCCGAACGCCCCTAGCGTTCGAAATGGTTTAACCTCTTTTCGGGATAGAAAAAGAAGTTGTATACTTCTCATTTAGGACTATGCATTGTTTGTCTGATATTTGAGGCTTTTTATTTGGTTTCATTGATGACTGATGATGGACGGCAGGACGGAGTCTTCATTGGGGAACTATGAGTGTAAGAATCTCAATTGCCACGGAACTGTTCCATATCGTATGGGAACGCGGGAAGTAAGCAGATGTGACTACCAACCTACAAAATTCCGAGGACCACTAAAAGCAGAAGAAGAAGAAATGCCTGTAACACAATGTACACTAGTACAGGAGCTAGGGAATTCATAAAAATGTATGGATCTTTTATTAATTAAATGTACGCATAATTATGTGTTGTATTATTAATTAAATATTTTAAAATTCATAGGTACATTTTCAAATTCATAGGTTACGAAAACAACATGATCTGCCAAAAAGGCACAAAAAGAAATCTCTTACGTAAATTAATAGCATACACCCATTGACTTCAAAAAGAGCACAAGAAAGAAACGAATCGCGGTACACGTCGGATTTATTTCTCTGGCATCATGTATCATTTCGACAACAGAAACACAAAGCGAGAGAATTTTGACGCAACAAAAGCTGCATGTTTGCCCACTAAGAAGTATTCGGGACGGCGCAAATCACGAAAGCTTTGCGTCCCTCACGTCCGCGTCGCTGAATGTAAAGGTTGGACGTTTTAATTTTTTTTGGCGTTCCTTAACGCGTAGTGTGAAATGAAAACACCTTTTTTTAAAGTGAAACTTCTTTTTGAAGTAATTTTCTTATTACGCAAGCTTGACTTGGGAAATAAGCTAGTGAATGCGTGTCGAGAGCGTTATGAAAAGTGTGATCGGCGAGGCGAACGGAAGTTGTAGGGGAGATAAAGTTAGTGAATATAGAAAGAGAGAGAGAGAGAGTTAAGATTCGTATATTCTGCTGGAGCAAGAGAGTGAGAGGTGCGAGCGCACATTTTCTTTTTCTCTTTCTCTCATAGACAGTTACGTTTCGTATATTTAAGACACAATGCAGGCCTATAATATTGTCTGTATCACACTGCAGGAGCGAAAGAGACACGCGTACATTTTCTTTAACTTCAGTCGTGTAGAGCACACGACTGAAGTAAAACCAATAATAAAAATAATAAATACATACAGCCAATGGCCTTATGGCTAAAAGCCTCGATGAGCATCTTTCGAGGCTTTCGTTGCACGGTTGGGTAAAGAACCTGATCCAGAAGGCAGTACTTCTTGATACGGCCCGCATCGTGAGGAGGTTCCTGTCTCTGGAGCCCTAACCACCGGTAGCTCGGACCCTGCTCCCGCCATCGGTGGTTCACTATTTTTTATATTTTTAAATGTTTTTATATTTTTTATACCAATATTTAAAAATGTAACTTATATGTATGTAAAAATAATAAATGAAAACATGTAACAGGACTCACAGTGTTAGTAACAATAGACTTACAAACTACGTTAGTAACAAACAAAGATTAAAACAGAAAAAGAATTTGACTTCATTGTCAAAGCACACTTCTTTTTTTATAGAAAACTGCATGTTTGGAAAACTGGTGTGTGCAACTCACGAATAGTTTTGTCTAGGGCATCAAATAATGGCCAAAGCGTAGTGTGTACCTACGCCGTATTACTATGAACTTCGATAAGTAAGCATTGCCAAGAAAAGTCAAACACTGGAATAAAGCAATTTCTTTGGTCAATATCAGTTAAGTAGTAGTAAATATTTACCCGAAATGTTCACGAGCAGAATGAAAAAGTATTAATAACTATAAAAGTTGACTCTTGTATTGTGGCTTTAAAGAATTGCTCGTTTTCACGTACACTGAATGACACATGATTTAATAAGCCTGAGTAAAAAGCGCACCGTTGGATTTTTAACGCTCGGCTTAAGGCCTAGAATTGAAAATCTTACAAGTAGTGCAATCATATTGGGCCGTTCATTTAGGTGTATCTTAGTGTTCATAAAAAGGGGCAAAAGTTTCCTCTTTGACTCATTTTATTCGGTTAACCTCGTTTATTGGTTTTTAGATTTGACGTCGAAAAAGAAAAAGCAAAAAGACTTGAAGAGGAATTACTTCGAAAGAGTTATGTAACGTGCCTTCCGGGCAAGAAAATGTTGACTCGATTTTTTATCTCTTGGACTTTTAACTTATCTAAACTGAAGTTAAAGTTCTCATTCCTGTTAGAGTTAAAGTGTTCTTCGACTTACTTTTGCTTTAGCTAGGTTTTTATTTATGTTTGTGTATGTTTCAACATTATCAAATTGTATAAATGTGAATTCTCGTAACTATATCTAGATGGCCTGTGTTGAACTTATGTAGGCAGCGATTCATAATTCCTTATTCTTTACATTCAATAAAAAACAAAACACTGTGTTAAGACCAAACAGTTATAAATAAACTTAGCTGACATATTATATTATGTTTATTAAACTTACGCACTACTTACACGCTATTTAATTCAAACTATGATAAAATCGCTTGTGCGTTCAGTTTCGAGAAGTTCAGAACTTCCAGCATAAATGAATGAATGACGAGAAATTACAACTCTATGACATTAGAAAGTCAGTGAAGTGCTTTTTCAAAATTATATTATTTCCCTAAATGTTTCATACCTTCCTATATGGTCAGAACCAAACCACTTTACATTCCATCCCGATTTCCAAGCACTCACTTAGCCGAAACCTTTTGACATGATGACTCGAGGCAGGATTTTAGTCGATGCCTAGGGAATTATAACGTAAGGCCGAGGGTTGAATCGAATCCGTTTCGTCACGTGACGTCACGGCTTCCGTGTTCCTTGTCGTGTCGCGAGCAGGTATTGGTATTTTATTGGAGGCGATGAGTCGATAACGCGGGTCGATTCCGACATATCCCAAATTGGGGTTGGCGATTTGGGTACGGACGTTTTATGAGTATGTGCCTTTAGTGTCTTTAATATTACTGGCTTGAGAAATTATGTTGGTTTTAGAGAAATTGGA
Organism: Euplexia lucipara; assembly: GCA_921972225.1. Classification (NCBI taxonomy): domain Eukaryota; kingdom Metazoa; phylum Arthropoda; class Insecta; order Lepidoptera; family Noctuidae; genus Euplexia; species Euplexia lucipara. Next base: position 7,372,446 of record OV179143.1, on the reverse strand, counting down.
TCTGCGTATGGGTATAAATATTTTACAATGTTCAAATAGTTTCGAACGTCACAGATATTATGAATATGTCAAAAATTACACCTGTTTAGCTTGATACCAAGTCCTTTTTTATGGGTCACTAAGCGATAGAATATTATAAAGTAACGGTACTTAGATTGAAAAACAAATCTGGGGATTCAAATTAAGATTTTTCCTGAGGTTATGACCGGCATTTTTATTAGTCGAAAGGAAGCTGATTTAATTTTTGATTAAAATTTCGAGATCCTCGGTGAATTGATAATGAAAGAAAAACATTGGGACACCGGATGTTTTTTGATTCGTAGACATCCTGAGAGGCTATTGAAGGACACTTTGATTCTAATACAAAATTGACTAAGTATCGTTGATTTGCTTTATTACATAAAATCAACTAGAGTTCGCTAGAACCCTTGTCATAAAGCACTTGTAACACAAATCAATCCGGCTGTTGGTCTAGTAGTTAGCGGCACTGACTGCTATGCCGAAGGTTATGGGTTCGATTCCCACCCAGGATAAATGTTTGTGTGATGTACACGATCATTTGTTCTGTGTCTAAGTGTTATTTATCTATACTAATATTATAAAGAGGAAAGGTTTGATTGTTTGTTTGTTTGCATTGAATAAGCTCCGAACCTACTGGACCGATTTTAAAAATTCTTTCACCGTTGAGAAGCTACACTATCCTTGGATGACATAGGCTACTTTTTATCCCTGTATTCCCACGGGAACGGAAACGCCGCGGGTGAAACCGCGTGAGGTCTGCTAGTCTAAAATATGTACGTATATAGAAATATATAAGTATGTTTATCAGTTGTTTAGTACCCATAACACAAGCCCTGTTTAGCTTTGACTAGATGGCTTTGTATGAAAGTTTTGGAATTTTGTTTTTTTATTTATAATCCTCGAATGTCAAACAAAGAGTATATAAAATTACGTCAATGAATAAATTGTTCTCATAAACAGACAGCATCAAGTCATTTATCAAAATGGAATAGGATACGAAGTAATCTTGTAGGAAAGCGATAAAAAATACGGTTCCGGAGGGGTTAGGGCCTCTACAGAAAATACGCGATCCCACAATGGCTGGCGTCGTTTACTTAGGCTCGGAAGCTGTTATTCCTGAATTTTTAATAGCCGTTTTGTTCCAAATCGACGGGAAAGACAAAGAAAGAATAATTGAGAAATAAGCGACGGAAATACGTATAATAAATATTAACGTTTGCAGTTTACAATCGGATACCAACCGTGTTACGTAATCTGTTTAGTTTTAATTTTATAATACTGATCAAATAAGCTGTTTTGTTTCGCTTGTCTGTGGCCCAGTATTCTTTCACGTTTTCCCTTTTGTTGCGAGTTCACAGACTGTTAAATCTTATTACCTGGGAAACATTAGCGTCATTACCTTTTTGAAAAATGATTTGACTATTTTTTCGCAAAATATAAGAAGTATATATTGCAATTTTGATGATTTTGTTGTTTTGTTGTCCACTTTCAAATTCCAAACCGATGTTATAATATTAACGGAATGCAGATTAAATACAAATAAACCTTTACCTCAACTTACTAATTATCACTCTTATGTAACAACACGGCAGATGAACCAAAATGATGGTGTAGTAATTTATGTAAAAAATAAGCTAGAATCAAAAGTCCAAGAAATAAACCTGAACGGTGCGTCTTGTCTCCAACTGGACATACTAAATAATACTGTCTTATGCATTTATCGATCCCCGTCAAACACAAACCCCGATATTTTTTTGGATTCACTTAGTTCACACTTGGACTCATTAGCTTCACATAAAAATTTGGTGATAGCGGGTGATATAAATATTAACATCAGGCCCAAAGATACAGAATTGGCTCATGACCGAAAAAACCGAAATAGTTACCTTAATATGTTGTCGGCCTATGGCATATTACCCGGTCATACCCTACCCACCAGAGAACTGAACTGCCTGGACCACTTCATGTTACGTATTCATAAAAAAAGGACATCTGCTTCAATTGCTATCTTACAATCCACAATTACTGACCACTACACTACGTTTTTATCACTCTCTAAAATAAAAAACAAAACGGTGACAAATAAAACTTCTACTAATATAAATTTTGAACAAGCACTAAAATATTTACAGGAAAAAAATCTTGCCGAGTTGTTATTTTGTAATGATCCAAATCTCCTAACTGACTTACTCATACAGAAACTGACTGACACTATTAATAATAATACTACAATAACAAGCATCCCAAATAGTAAACGCATAATCAAACCTTGGATCTCACCGGGAATACTACGCTGCATTAAAAATCGCAATAAACTACAAAAAAACTTTCGGTCCGACCCGTTTAACGAAATTTTAAAAATCACATACTGTCGATACAGAAATTATTGTAATAATCTCATCAAAAAAATTAAAAGAAAATATGAAAGGGAATTAGTCAGTAAATCAGTTACAAACACTAAGTTACTCTGGAAAAACATAAAAACTATCACCTACTCAAATAAAGTAAACAACCAAAGCACAGAACTGTTAAGTATCAGACCTACTCCAGCTGAATCAGTTAACTTCGTAAACGATTACTTTGTGAATATTGGGAAAGACTTAGCACAGCAAATTCAACCCGGGACTAATAAAATCCCTGCTGGTAGGACTAGCATTTCTCCTGCACAAACAAATTCCTTTGTGCTCTTGGAGACTGACCCAAAAGAAGTTGTGGGAATTCTGATGAGTCTGAAATCGTCTAGTGCCCCAGGGTGGGATAGTATCTCTACTGTTTTCTTAAAATATGTCAGCAAAGAAGTTGTTCCCATCATTACCCACCTGGCCAACCTTTGTTTCAAAAATGGTACTTTCCCGGCCTCTTTGAAAAAATCAATTATTACACCGGTACACAAGGGAGGGAACAGAGACGATGTCAATAACTATAGACCTATCTCCGTCCTACCAGCCCTGTCTAAGATTATTGAAAAATTAACTAATACTAGACTAATAAACTACTTAAACAAATTTAAATTACTATCATCTACGCAATTTGGTTTTAGACAGGGAGTTTCCACCGAGGACGCAGTTGCTGCCCTCAGCTCATTAGTTACAGATCATCTTGATACAGGAAAGAAATGCCTAACGGTATTTCTAGATCTAAAAAAGGCGTTTGACACCGTCTCTGTTCCAACCCTTGCGAACAAGCTGGAAAGACTTGGAATAAGAGGAGTCCCATTGAGTTTTTTCAAAGATTACCTATCAAATAGAACACAGAGGGTTAAGATAGGAGCATATGTTAGTGGTGATGCGGATGTGTCATTCGGCGTGCCCCAGGGTAGTGTGTTAGGCCCTACACTTTTTCTAGCGTATATTAACGATCTCTGCAACTTAGAAGTCGATAATGCAAAAATCTTCTCTTACGCTGATGATACGGCCGTAGTCTTTTCCGGGAATAACTGGTCCGATGTTAGGCGCAATGCGGAGATAGGCATGGTCCAAATAACAAATTGGCTCTACGTCAACTTACTCACACTAAACACAGCAAAAACGAACTACATCTGTTTTACCATCTCGAATCGTTCACAACCGAATAAAGATTTTAGCCTCAAAATACACTCATGTGATAAAGTTTCGAATAATGACTGTAGGTGTCCTGCAATTAGTAAAGTCTTACAAACCAAATATTTGGGCGTCATAATTGACCAAAAATTATCATGGTATGCTCATCTTGAGCATGTTACAGGAAGAGTTAGGAAGTTGGGATGGATATTTAAAACATTACGATATGTCCTCCCCACAAATATTAATAAAAAAGTAGGCCCTCATAGAAATCTCCTTCATGAAGTTTATATGGCACTTGTGCAGTCTGTAATAGTTTACTGTATTCCCATTTGGGGCGGTGCGGCAAAAACTAGATTTATAGATGTAGAACGAGCACAACGAGCGCTAATAAAAATAATGTACTTCAAAAAGATAAGATACCCAACTGAAAGTCTATACCAGATGAGTGGCCTGCTTTCTGTTAGAAAACTATACATCTTTTACACAGTCCTAAAAAAACATAAAACACTTCCTTATAATGCAAACACACTATCAAAGAGACGGAAAGACATAATTGCTCAAATCCCACATACTAAATCAAAATTCGCGGCTATACAATACAACACACGTTCTGCGCAGCTTTATAATAGGGTAAACAAGGAGATATACATATACTCTAAACAACTACATGAATGTAAAAAAATGGTATCAAATTGGATACAACCATTAACATATGATGATACTGAGGCGCTCATGAAACACACAGTTTAACTGAACTAACTCACCCATGTCTCTCTCTCTCTACACACGCACACACACACACACACACACACACACACACACACACACACACACACATGCACACATACATGCACAAACACTCACACACCCACATGCACACATACATGCGCAAACACACACACAACCCCCCCCCCCCCCATACGCAATCAAGTGTATAATGTAAAAATGTTATGTACCTATACCTAGCTGTGAAAGAGCGGAGTCTCCTAATACAGGCTTTTACATTGCTTAAAAGGAGGCTCCAATCATCAACTTGTTGTTCTGATTTGGTTCTGAAATAAACACATTTTTATTTTTTTTTATTTTTTTTTTTTTTATTACCAAGTTGATTTATTGTAGACGTTGGCGCGCAGAAGATTCAGTGCTGGAGATATTATTTCTTGTTATTACTTGTTTATTGTCAGTGAAAACAAATGATAGAAAACTTGTGTACTGTAGATGATAAGGTGCCAACAGGAACCTATTACTTTCAAAGCCTTCGTTGTCCGTCGGTCAGCCAGCGGGCTGTTTTTCATGAAACGTAATAGGTAGACCGGATCGGTATCCTTACAAAAAGTCAGGTGCGTAGTGCACGCAACCGACGTGCATGTATGACCACATGTATGAACGTAAACGAAACAAAGGAAGTATGTAAGAATCGTAGTAGATGGCGCTCTGTAGTTTCTACCTACCCCCATGGGAAAAAGCGTGAGTTTATGTATGAAGAATTACCTATATTTAAAATTAAAAAGGCTCCTATATCGGAACATTTGCGGTGTTTTGTATGATAGTGCGGGACCTTCGGAGTGTCAGTTCAAATCACACTTCGCCGGTTTTTTTTGTACAGACGCCAGTAGATCAACCTACCCCAAACTGTCAAATTTCCCCAACTAAACATAAACCTTGTTCTGTTTAAAATTAATTTGAACAACTATCAAATAAATTTGACACATTAGGGGTAGCAAGATGTGTTGGCCTCTGTACACAGTTCTAGCAAATTTACAAAATTGTAATAGTGTGCTAAAATACACAAATAATCCCAAAGCCCACAGAACAAATACCCAAAATAATTTCGATAACAGCAAAACTAAATTACATTTGTGTAGTTTTTCAAACAAATATTGCCCGCAAAACTATAGAATGGGGAAAACAAAAGTCCGAATGTGACCCAGTGACCCATTTCGCAGTATTGTCGGTCATAAAAAGGAAATAGGAATAAAATTGGTTTACTTTTCATCGTCACTCCACTAACTCAAACTCAGTTAGAATAACGATGCCTGGGTCCACAGACTGACTTCAAAACATATACTTTTTATTTTTTTTCTGCTAGGTTTTAAGATGACTTTTTACTGACCGCAACATTCCTGTATTAGTTTTATCTTATGTTTTATAAAACTTAATGGCGTTGTTTCAGTTCCATTCGATTAAACATCACGTCTGTATTCCTTGATGGGATAGGCAGTTGTGTAACATAATATTAACACCCACATTTTGTCAGTTAGGTATGATTAAGAACCATGTACTAGCGGCCAAACCCTAAGGTATTGCTATAAATCTTCGGGCTGCTGCTAACAAATTCCAGATACAAACATCCTAATTGCATTTACACCGTAAATCAACTAGCTTTCGCGACGTTATTTTTAATCCCTTTTTTATTTGTGTGGTTAGCCAGTAACTTATTGCCGAGTTTTATCCCGCCCATGGGCCCCTGATTTGGCTTAATATATCGTAGGTACTTTAACTTGCTAAATATCTCACTCACAGTCGTGCCGGTTTTCTCGTGATTATTTTTATCATAAAGTATGTTTTTCATCTTTGCATTTTTAATGTACGTCTTACAAGTCCTAAAAAGGCGTTGAAATGTCACAAAAAATAAACGAACGAAACATTAAACATAAATAAAGACAAAAGCGAATAACAGAAGAATAAAGTATTCAGAATTACGGATGTTATTGACTTTTATGATTTCCTCGAGAGGTACGTAAATAACGGATACAGATTACATTATCTGTTACGAATTACAGAAATAATGGCACATTACGTAACCGGTGATTGAGGAAAATTACAAGAATAATTATGTTCTCAAATCAGAAACATAAGAAGAATCTGGTGGAAGACTTGATTGATTGAATCGAAACAGGATTACTTTTGTTTTGTAGTATATGTATATGTCGTATACAAATCTGCTGATTCAACCACAATGTAATATTTACCAGAAGAAAAAGGTATAATTTCGTATCATTTTGCAGGAGACGAAATGTAAAAAAAAAATACATACACACGAACATAGAACCTCCTCCTTTTTTGAAGTCGGTTAAAAAATACAGCCGACTTTATAGAAAACTCTAACAGGTGTAATATAACTCTAGTTTCGGAAGTCTGTGGCTTTGGTGGTTTTGTTGCATTATTTAAGGCCAGAAACTAGAGTTATTTTACAACTTTTTGTTTTTTTAAGAAGTCCAACCGACTTTTTTATTATTTGTAAAAAAATATTTTGCAATTTTTAGTTTCTTTGTATGTAGATGATTAAGTATTTTCCATTTGTTTTGATATTACAACCAAACTACTGAACCAATTTAAATGAAACTACACGAGAAATATATCCCCTCAAACAAAAAAAGAATTTTATTGATGAGGTAACACACATTAGAAAAAACGAAAGTAATACAGCCGATTTGAGAACCTCCTTCCTTTTTGTATGTCGATTGGTAAAAAGAAATAAATTTGAGCTGAAGACTACCTAAAGGCTGGCAGACCCGCTATCTGCTAAATATTCTTAGAATGTTAAACGAAACGGTACACATGGACTTTAGTATATTTGCAAGGATTTAGGGAAAGTATGCAAAGGGACCTTTCAGCACAGTTATCTTAATTAAACGTTCCTACAGTTTACGTATCAGATTGTAAGCCTGCCGGCTAAGAGCGGGTTGCACCAAGGTACGAAAAATTGCTTCTTTTGTGTGTTTTTGATGTAACATCTTTCTTTTCGGTCTCTGGATATTTTTTGTGGAAAATATTTAGTTAAAAGAGACGAAAATATGTAATAGTAAACCAGGGGTGCGCGCGCTATTTTATTTGACCAATAAGCGCCCGCGGTGACGGATGATGGTTGTGAGATGGTGCTAATCCATTTTGGATTAGGTTGGTACCATGTCGTACCTACTGTCATTTTATTTTATGGCGGCGTATTTACCTATTACAAGTCATATGCCACTACTGTACGTCTGGCTCGTTTTTAATTACAGACCAATAATACATACATACATACATATCGTCACGCCTGTAATCCCCGAAGGGCTAGGCAGAGGTGTACCTGGTAGTACACCCACATTTCGCCATTATGTTTAAGTCCCATGTAATAGGGGGAAAAACTCAATAACACTTTGCCCGACCCGGGGATCGAACCCGGGACCTCATAATCAGTAGTAGCGCTTGCGACCACTAGACCAACGAGGCAGTCAACACGAGGCAGTCACAGACAAATAATATTTACGAAATTACAATACGTGTTTAAACCACACTCTAATAGTAATTTCTGTTTCCTGTTTTTATTGTATTTAACTTGAATGTGGTCTCGCAATAGTAACTCTGATGATTGTAACTATCAAACACTATTAAAATAGTAATTTTGTGTCAATTTTACGTTTTGTTTTTCAACAAAAATTTTATAAATTACGCTTCTGAATTCACGAATCCTCAAGCCGCATGTTTATTGAGATTTTTGCTTTTTCGAGCATTCATCATTATCATTTCAGCCATAGGAAGTCCACTGCTGGACATAGGCCTCCCCTATAGATCAGATCTCCAATAAGACCAGTTGGAAGCGGCTCGCATCCAGCGCATTCCCGCGGCCTTAATGAGGTCGTCTGTCCACCTTGTGGGTGGACGTCCTACGCTGCGCTTGCCGATACTTGGCCTCCACTCGAGAACCTTTCGACCCCATCGGTCATCAGTCCTCCGTGCTATGTGCCCTGCCCACTGCCACTTCAACCTGCTAATCCGCTGGGCTATGTCGCGGTAACCTTGGTTCTTCTACGGATCTTTTTGAGCATTATATATAGTAAAACAGGCCCAAAAAAGTTACAATAAAAACTTTATACCGTTTACGTTTCTGATTGTGAGCCTACTACAGCTTAATGGTTAAAGTTCATGAGTAACGTTAAGGGGCAAAAGAAGAAAAGAATAGGGGCGGTAGAAACATAGACATATCGCGTTTAAAATTGCAGATTAAATTAAGATAAGCCACCTTATCTGTCAAAGGAGGCATCGTTAAAGAGAATAAGAGATTGCATCAACTGATTAAATGTGTACGAAAAAGATAGACTAAAAAAGTTGGTGGTTTTAAACGGTAAGCTAAGAAGAGAGAAATTGGGTTTACCATCTGGAATTTTTCATTTTTTTATGTAAAAACATTGCCCTACGGTCAACAAACAATTGGACTTCTTCGTTGTGGTTGCGTTTAAAACATTTAAACCCACATATATACAAACAGACATATTTGGAGCCTGTGTAAGTCTGTAGGTATATGTCTGTTTGCTTGTTCTTATGTATGTTGTGTCTTGGTTATGTCTGTTTATTTGGCCTTTGCCATTAAAATACTCTTCCGTGTGGGAATCGAACACGTGAAACGCAGTGAAGCGGCCAATCGCGAAGTCAATGGCTCGCCCTCCTATTACACATTCAAACATAAAAAAACATGAACTACTTATTGTTATAGCTCTGTTTAAGAGAGTATTTTCTTAAGGGTAAAACAGAGTAAATTAAATTAAACAGTAAATTCACTATCAGGGTTAAATAAGTATACACAGTTCAGGCCTGACCACTCACGTGGCATCATTTATCGTAATTAATCAATAAACTCATACATTCTTTAAGTAATTATTTCCTGATTTATAATTATTGTTATTTCTTCATCAGTAAAGCGATGATATTCACGGCCGCTAAGCAGATTATCGACGTAACCACGTAACCACCGCGTAGCCCACGTGACTCTCAATAGAATTAACTTCGTAGTGACAGGTTAAGTCGCTCACCTTTACGCCCAATTTGTTCGTCTACTTACAGTTCATGTGGGGGTTGAGTCGACTGAATTAATCTTTTGCCTGCTTAATGATGGCCATTCATAAACGTTTATAGTTCGTTCGCGTTAAGAATGCAGTAACAATGCTGTGCAACGGCAAGATAATCCCACAGTGGTGTTAAATTCAAACAAATTATATTTTAAAAGATTAAGTTTAATGAATTTATAAAAATGAATTTGAAAACATTTGATTGGTTAGGGAGCGGGGCTAGGCCGACGGGACTTTACTGCATTCTTAACGCGAACGTACTATAGTTATAAATAATATGTACTAGCACCTCATCCGCGTGAATCCCATACTTTTTTCATCGAACTTTATCATCTTCTCGTCGTAATTGTAGTTTTTTTCAAAATAAAATATAGCTGTAATACTTGGCGATAATCTAGTTATCTAATGGTGGAAGAACTTTTCAAATCAGTTGTGTTATTTTTGAGCTAAATCCCTACAAACAAACGGATAAAAAATATATCATTCCTCTTTAAAAAGTTACTCTAGATACACATATGTCGCAGTTAAATTGTACAATTAACAGGACATTTTTTAATTTCAAACCTAGTGGTCACAGGTTTTCAAGATTTCAGAGTTAGTTCCATATTCATGGGTGCTGTGCATATGAAGCTAATGAAGAAAACATACATTACTCTTAGCTAAACTTGAATCTGAGGTGTTTTCTTATCTCACAAGGTACAACTTTTGCAAACTCTACTTACAAAATACAGGGATTACAGGACATCGACGCACATGCGGATACTATAAGTTCTGTTCAAGATTCTGGATCCTACATCATTGAATTTTTTTTCGGTCCGAAGTAAGTTTCGTTCTGATGTTATTTTGCTTAAATAGTAGATAAGTCACCTTTGTCATTAAAAATATCATTACCTTGGACAGAAATCACGATTGTATAATATTATGGTTAAAAGTGAAGAACGGTACAGCTTCGAAATTAGGGGAAAACTGGCAAGAAAAATCTCAACACATGGTGGGTCCAAAATGAATAAAGGAACTCATAGTGTCCGGATGGGCGCTGATGTCTCTTTCACCTTGAAAACAAAACCTCATACCATGTATGTAGTATGATAAGTACAGAGGCCAGAACATCAAGCTACCCCAATAGGTATGTCAAATATCTTTGATAGCTTTTCAACCTCATTCTAAACAGAATAAGGTTCATGTTCATTTGGGAAAAAAATACAGTTTGGGGTAGCATGATGCCGGCTGGCGTCTGTACTTATAAATGATAAATAATATTTATTTCTGCAAATAGGTATATACAAACACTGTTACATGTCATTTTTTTAACTATAGGTGATTTCGGTGTTTCACTATCTGACTACTCTGAGAAGAAACACCGAAAGAACTCAGAGGTCAGTCTCTTTTGAAGTCCAGACATTATCTCGGTCAGATTATGTAAGAACCATGCGTTAGTGTCTGAAATGGTCTTTTGAGGAAAGAACCTCGCAGATATGAGGGGACCAGATCAGACAGTGCAAGCGTTTGTCTGAAATCTCAAGCTCAACTCGGATCTTGAGGAGTTTCACGTGCTTCGAGAATACATGTAATATACCAGCAAGTTTACACAACATTCATACGCCACCTTGACCTTCTAAACTTCATGAAGCTCCGGTCATTTCACAAGTTTATAATAAACACAGGTACATTTGGGGAAATGGGACTTTTCTTATCAAGCCGAAACTAATCTACTTTACCGTTTGCCCCTCCGTAATCCGACTGAGGCCCTAAAAAGACCACTTAAGCTAATTTAAGACCCGCAAAAAACTTTTAGCTTGGTACATAAGTATCTTGTGTATTGAATTATTTATTTTACCATCTCTCTGAGAGCGGATCGATGGGAAATTACTTTTTGTATCGAGTTAGATAGGAATCGGTACCTATATTGCTTTGTGGAAATAAATAAGTGTGCCAACGTTTGGCGTTAGATGTTATAAAAATATTTCGTGTTATATAAAGTCCTGTATAATCCTGTTTCTGTCGAAAGCCGCAGCTGGGCAAAACCCTCTACTCATACAGAGAAGGCATGAACATTGGTCACCGCGCTTGCTTATACCAATTGGCGATATCAGAATTGTAATAAATAAAGCTCTAAGTTTTCCCACAATGTTTTCCTTCAATGATGTCTAAGGCTTGGTTAGGTTTAACAGGCAGATGTGCGCAACTCCACGACCAAGCGCGCATTTTACGGGCCTGTTGGTCTAGTAGTTAGTGACCCTGACTGCTATACGATCACGGACGGTCGTGGGTTCGATTCTCACTCAGGACAAATGTTTGTGTGATAAGCACGATCATTTGTTCTGTGTCTGGGTGTAATTTTATCTATAGTATGTATGTATTTAATACACTTTCACTTAAAATGTAAGATCGCTCCTATTCCCGATTTTCCACAAAGATATTACCCAAAACCCAGGTGAAGGAGAGAAAAAGTTGGAGGAGGCCTATACCCAAACGGGGTCTTAACTATAATACTAAAAATGAAATAAAATAATTATCATACCTACAATAAAATGTTAATTTTGCACGATGTAAGTAGTTAATAAACTGTTAAAAAAAAGAAATATCCAATGTACCGTAAAACTTATTGTTATACAAAATTTGTAAGTAAAGTGATATATTTAAAGAATTAATATCTGAATGAAGAAATGAAATTTAATTAAACTGATTTAAATATGAAATGTATTGATAAATGAACTGAAAATATGTTTAATGTATTGTTAAACAAATTATTTAGTAAATTATTAAAAGTTGATATATTAAAAAAAAAAAAAAAAACTTTAAATATTAAAAGAAATAATAATATGAATGGAATATACAAATGTTTTTTGTAGGTGTTATTTACTATAAATCTAATTAAATGTTAACTGTATATTTATTAATGTAATGTACTTAAGGTAGGAAATGTTAAAGGAAATGTATTTTAAGGCATGAAATATAAAAAATGAAATGTATTTTAAGGCATGAAATGTTAAGGCAAATAAAGGCTAAAATAATAAAATAATAATAAATAAATGTATGTATTTAGAAATATAGAAGTATGTTTATCAGCTGTTTAGTACCCATAACCTAAGCTCTCAAGCTTAACTTGGGACTAAATGGTGTTGTGTGAAAAGTTGTGGAATATTTATTATTATTTGTGGAATATAATCTAAGTTTAAGAATGCGTTTGTATTTTGGAGCATGTAACTCGCCAATATTTTCATAGTAATTGTCCTTTGTCATCTAGTACACTGGTGAAAATATTCACTGCTGTTTAGTACCCATAACACAAGCTCTTAAGCTTAGCTTGGGACTAAATGGCGTTGTGTGAAAAAGTTGTGGTGTTATAATTATGAATGTATTATATAAATTTTGCGTACGGGTGAGAAAAAACCCTAATGATGTATGAGCCAAACTTAGGAAGTACGTATCAATTGGAAAAGTCACATTAGTATTGCCCGAATTCGGACCAACTCCTTTTTGCATAGTGGGTAGACGCCTTAACCTTTGGGTCATCACGACTTTAATTTTAAATCTGACCAAGGTAGACAAATATTATGGATGTCTCTGGCTAGATGTGATAACATTAAAAATGGTCATTAATTAACGTGTGAAGAATAACTTACGTTCACAACGTAATAAATATTCTAAAACCCAGCTGAGTTTCACAAACTCAGCGGTTCTGCATAAAAAGTAACGTCGTTGTTACGATGCATAATTAAACCGTTCCCGAAAGTCAATTCAAATACGATATTTAGTCGCGTGGTCATGTACCCTTAAAATGTAAACCGAAATATGCATACTGGTATGAGCACCGTGTTCCTATAAACGAATCAATACGAACAGGGCGTGGATACACAGATAATGTTAAAAGTTAACCCGCCAATTCATCCCTAGGTAACACTTGCGCTGTGGATGAATAATATTTTGCGCTAGTATAAACTTTTCCCTTTTAAATTCAACGCACGTTCCCGGAATGTGTACATAGCGAGATTGGTGTTCGTAAAAGGCAGCATATGAGTGGAGCATAGATTAAATTCAACATTTTAATGTTACTTGGAAATGGAACGAAATCCTAATTGGAACGTAGGTATGTGAAAAATAAACTTGTGGTTTGACAACTCACGGTGACAGAACTAATATAGAATAGTGTGTATGAATGTAACCTTTATACATATAATTTTCTGGTGCAAAGAGCGTTATAACAAAATAAAGTGTATTTATTAGGTTGTTGGAACGAAATAGCTTTGTCAAATGCATACTGTTGTAGTTACATTTTATTTTTTGCTTTTAACCTATCGCACGGGCAGGTTTTTCTCCTGAAGTACGTCATAGTTTAAACCTTATAGAAAACTTTTCCTGTTTGCATATTGTAGGAGGTAGGGAATAATCAAAGATATTTAAAATACTATATAGCGGGCATGTCAAGGAAATGTCATAGAAAAACTTTGATCCCATGTCTCAGTTACCCCATCTAGAATAATATATGAATATTGGAGCGGCAGCGGAGCGTACTACAAAAAACTCATAGACTTGTATCCAGCAGGACACACTTTTTCGCACGAAAATTTTGTTCGTGATGTTCAGTCTTTAGGTATTGAATGTCTTTGGTAATAATAGATTGGGGACTTGATTTTGATCAACGGAAATAACGAAATGGCTAATATACATCATTAGATCCCTGAAACAGTGCAAGGTTTTTGACCAAGTGCCAGGTTAAATTTAAGTTGTTGTGCCCGTCAAAAAAAAAAAACAAACAAAGAACCTTAATCAACAATATTCTAAAGCCGTCTCTATCCTTGCTATTGCAATGTTAAAGCCTGATTATGTTGTGTTATGTCCAAGAGATAACTAAAACATACACAAAATTCATATATAGCGGCATTCCTTTTAGGCGGAGTATACCCACGATAATCGCGCAAGTCCACGCTACAACATGAGGGGAGATATTACACACATTAGTGTCGCGGGGAGATTTGTGGACACACGTGAGAGTACACTGCCGTGCACTTAAAATTACACACCGAGAAAAAAAAACGTTATTTACGGTAGTGTAGTTGTAGTGTAGTGTAGCGCGGTTGTGTGCGTCACGCAAAAGTAAAAACACATTTTTCACTGATAGGTGTTAACAGTTAAGTGGCAACGGTCACGTACGGTTATTTAACCCACTTTGAATGAACTAGAAACATTTATTTTCTAAACACTCTATGTGTCTTACTACTACTGAATATTGTGTTTGAGCTAAACGGGCGGATAGTCTAAACAGGTTGTAAAACGTTTTGACGCGTTGAAAGTGTTATGTGTGGCACGGTAAAATGGTGTCTTTTTATTTCTGTGTTTTTCTTTTTGAACGATGTCTCCTTTTTTGCGAATACATTTTACGGCACGCGACTGTACAATCACTACTGGTAGCTGTAGATGGGATCTGGGAAAAATATAGTGTCCAATCTTTGTTGTTCGGTGGAATGTTACGAAATCTGCCTTTATCGTAGAAGATTATTATTTTTTTTCCCTTTGGCTTGTGGCTTGATGATAGCCGCACGGGTTGAACGAAGGTTAATCCACGCTTGACAAAGTCGGTGTTTATGAGCGACAGTTAATTATAAATCAAGACCCCATACTTTGGAAAGCTGGTTTAGCTGTTAGTCCCGGCTGTCTGGATCTTTGCTGATAGTTGTTATGTTTGTAGGCTTCTTAAATGAGACACCGTTGAGGTTTATTTCGTATATTCGACACACAGTATATTACACAGTCTTGTAAGTAGTAGCAGCTTCACAGACGGGGACAGACAATGAAGTGACGCTTGTTAGGAAGCGGATACATAGATAATATCTAGTGAGGTGCATACTACTAACTTACTAATTAGAGATGTCACAACATCCCCCTTGTTGAGTTCAAATGTAACATCTGACAAACATTCCAAAAGACACTGTTACAGTTATATTAAGACTAGACAATATTGTATTATACTATAACTTAATCTATTTCTTCTATTAACCTTCTTGTAGGTTTCACAATGCGTCCTGACCTAGTTGTTGTGCTTGATTTTTGAGAAGAGGATTCTTGAGGTCTAGACTCCTGTCTGTCACCTTCCTCTCTCCCCTGTGACGAGGTGGACCGCATAGGTGGGTCTGCATAGTTATGGGAATACTTATGTCTTAAGTGTATTCTGTTTCTCCTATACTTTACACCATTGCTATCCTCAACAACATATGACCTATTGTTCATCATTCTTTGTTTGATGATACCTTTTTCCCAGTTACTTTTTGGATTTCTTTTGAAATAGACATGGTCATTATAATGTAACACTGACATTAACTTTGTGTTTTTATCATAATACCTTGATTTGTTTTCATTATCTTTCCTGACTGTTTCTTTATAATTTTTAAATGTTACCACTTTTGGCTTTAATTTTTTAATTGACATTGGAATGTTATCTCTTAAATTTCTAGACATTAGCAATTGTGCTGGTGATGACAAGTTATTTTTTGCTGTGTTTCTATACTGTAATAAAGCTATGTATGGATCTGTTTTGTTTTCTTTACATTTCCTTAACATGTTTTTTATAATTTTGACTGAACTTTCTGCTTGACCATTTGACTGTGAATGATATGGGCTAGTAACTACATGTTCTATGTCCCATTCCTGTAAGAAATTTTTAAATTCTATTGACTGAAAAGGAGGTCCACCATCTGACACTAATGATAATGGTATTCCATGACGAGCAAAAATGGACTTTAAATGTGTGATTACATTTTGAGATGTACTGTTTTTATTTAATAATGCTATTTCTATGTATTTTGAGTAATAATCTGTGACTATTAAATAAACTAAATTATCAAAATGCATTAAATCAATACCGACTTGTTGCCATGGAAATTGACATATTTCATAATTTTGTAGTGGTTCCTTTTGATTACATGGTCTGTACTTTGCACATATTATACATTGTTCTACTAAATTCTTAATATCACTTGACATATTTGGCCAATATAGTGATTCTTTTGCTAACCTTAGACATTTATTTATACCTTGGTGACCTTTATGAATTTTTTCTAACATTTGTTTGTGCATTGACTGTGGTACTATTAATTTTGATCCTTTGAACACTAAATCTTTAATTGTGTGTATTTCACCTTGTATATTCCAAAATGGTTTTACTAAAGGACTGACATTGTTTTTGTTTTTTGGCCAACCTTCAATATTATATTTTTTTATTATTTGCAAGGATTCATCATTTTTGGTTTCCTCTGCTAATTTTGCACTGTACTCCTTTGTTATTGCTAAATTAGCATACATTAAATTGACATGACAGGACATTTCTGATTCATTTTCAGGTGTATAATGGTCTTTTAATGCTGCTCTTGACAAAGTGTCTGATATGTACATTTCCTTACCTGGAACATGTATGACTTCTATTGCTTTTACTCGACTTGAATTGACTGTTCAACATGCCTACAAAATATTCTTGACTATTATCTGAGTTAAACGATTTTAACTGACTGACTTTTTTATTCTTACGACAAAGTTTAGCAAAGTGACCAAAAGATTTACATGACCTGCATTGAACGCCTTGAGCTGGGCACTTGTATCGATGAGACTGCCCGCAGCGACCACAAGTCTTCGAGTTGCTGTTGTCGCTTCTCGAAGCTGATGCTGACTTTCGACTGCTGACTGCTGACTTTTGACTGGAAGCTCGCTGCCGACCGTCTCCTCGACCACGGCTCCTCCGACTGAGATGCATGACGTTTTCACTGCTCTCTTTGACGATTTTATCAGCGTCCTGCTGCGCGACTATTATTCTGCTCGCTATCTCTTGCATCCTTTGGTATGTGAGGTCATGCTCTTGCAGCAATCTTTGTCGTACATGTGACAAATCCATGTTTAAATTTGCTATGAAAATATCTTTAATTAGCGACTCCCTGAGCGTGCCAAACTCACATTCTTTGCTTTTCATCTCAAGATCGGTGATGAAATCTTGGATGCTTTCGGATTTCTCCTGCTTTCGCGTGAAAAATATGTATCTGCACATTGTCACATTTCTTCTTGGCTCGAAAAATTTGTCGAATTTGGACTTGACCTCGTCGAATGTGCTCCCATCAATTTTTAGGTTAAACGTATTAAATATGTTTAGACCACGTTCTCCAATGGAGTGCAGTAATATGGCAATTTTCCGCTTTTCGCTGGATTTGTCCAGACCTGTGGCTAATAAATATAAATCCATCTGCTGTGACCATCTTCTCCATGCCTCCGCATTGTTATTTGCTGGATCTGAAGAGATGTGGAGTTGCTTGAGTTGCGTTCGTAGACTCTCACCATCATGGCTGCCGTCGGCACTCGTACTTTGGTTCGGCATTTCTTCACGACTTTAATTTTAATTTTCTCCGATGACTTCTGACACCATGTTATGTTTGTAGGCTTCTTAAATGAGACACCGTTGAGGTTTATTTCGTATATTCGACACACAGTATATTACACAGTCTTGTAAGTAGTAGCAGCTTCACAGACGGGGACAGACAATGAAGTGACGCTTGTTAGGAAGCGGATACATAGATAATATCTAGTGAGGTGCATACTACTAACTTACTAATTAGAGATGTCACAACAATAGTCATTACGAGTCCCTACTCAAAAACTCGTTCTGTTTCATACATTTTGGTCGAGTAGGAATTTTGGAACAGCCTATTCTTTTCGCAATTTCGGAGCTGGTCACCGGTAGAACATCCTGTAAATGGGATGCTGATAAAAAATGCTCTGTCTGTATAGCGTATTTTGATGATGCTCAACGCGATCCATCTTCCTTCACAAGTTTTCTGGTGAATGAGAATGCACGAAATTTATTTTATAAATACTTTAAGCACAGTTTACTATGGTGGATACTTAATATAAATTATTTTTTTGGGATTATGTGAGAAGATGCAAGGGTTGAATAATTTCAATTCAATTTTATTGGCAAATTGCTGTACTACATAAATAATACAAGCTTAAAAGTAAACGATTGCGTAACAACACATTACTCCACTACACACGCGATACTACACAACTGTACTTTTTCCGTAAGAAATGTAGTAACAAAAATTGAAAAAGTATGCTTTAACGATTTGGTTACAAGGCAGATGTAAGTGGGAACGCCGGGAGAGGATGCCCTAGAAGGACATACATAGACCTTATTATTGGTGAGGTTCTTCAGAAAGGTCAGGTGCGTAGTACTCGAAACCAACATGTATGAATGTAAACGAAGCAAAAGAAGTATGTAAGAATCGTAGCATATGGCGCTCTGTAGTTTCGGCCTACCCCCATGGGAAAAAGGTGTGAGTTTGTATGAACTTTTTCCTTCTTTTTTTCTTTCGATAAGATTTCCTTTTGAACCACAAAATGTCAGTCCGTAACATTTCCCACCAACTTACCGCAAAATTGTTAAGGCAAGTGAGACAGCAACTGTCTCAATGGGGCGTCAAATACGTCGCGGCAAATTTGAATATCATCTATGTAGTGACGTCATCGGTCTGCCGTTATGCCTCGAGAATTATGTCTGTAACAGTCCCTGTCGGCTCCGTGATAACGATTCTGTCAGTCCGCGGTGAACAAACATGTACAATGAGATCTTTATTCATGAGAGGTTCCGATTTAATCTGAAGCAGATCTGTAGTGGCTTCTCTTCTCTATATGAGGTGATAACGGTTCACCAAGTTTTGTTGACGGATTTTGTTATGTTATGCGACAATGAGTTTTACAGGTGTTTATTAGCGGTATATTAAATTTGGCCTAGTATAACATCGTGATGGCGGTTGTAGGCCAGTACACAATGTGTAATTTTCTTTTTATTATTCAGGGTGAAACGGACCCCTTTGCTGGTACCATGAGTTTTGAACACGATTCTGGACCCTACACAAAATTTTGCGTTGGTTTTTAACATTTTTTTTGTTTATTGAAAAGGCCATGAAAACGTCATCATTCCTATCTAAAACCTAACACAGTCACTTTTTTAACGAAAACTCTCATTCGTTTGGACAGAAGTCAAGACTTTATACAGTTTAAAACGAAAAAAAAACATTACAGAAATCTTGTAAATTAGGCAAAGTTAGTAAGGAAAACCAACGTAAGAAAACCTAGACTAAATATATTATTCTGAAATTGCATGTCTAAAAAGTTGCCAGGCCTTTTCCTCATCTGCCTACCCTTTTCCTAACTATGTTCGAGCGCGGATCCAGCGTTGTGGGCACTGTGGGCATGCCCACAACCCTAATTGAGGTCATCCAGAACAAAACGGTCGTGCTCATCTCACAAACATTTGTATTGGGTGGGAATCCAATCCACTACCTCCGGCATAGCAGTCAGGACCACTAACTACTGGACCAACAGGCAAGTCAAAGTCGTATTTATTGTTCGGATAATATACCAATCGAGTTAAATTACTACCTCCCACTACTACTTCAAATACTGCTACCTACTCTAGTATTGTATGTAACATAGAGACACGCAGCGCAGTAAATCAGTTTAAAATTATGTATTTTGCATCTTTCAAAATCGATGCATTTCAGTAAGGTAGTTAGGTTAGGTAGTTAGGTTAGCTATAGGGTAGGTATGATAAGTTAGGTTAGGTTATATGTATGTATATATGTACGTATGTTATCATTCTAACACTGATTAGTACTTCTTGATTAATTCTTAATTAAATGAGATTTTAAAAATTATACGGCCATTTTTTCTCTAATTAAGACTCCATGTCTTAATTCCACCATTCTTCAAATCCATCTGTGGTGGAGTGCTTAAAATTTTTGGAGCTTCGCTAGCTTACATTCGTTTTAGTTACTGTTGAATCGCTCGTTGGAGGCACCTGAATCGGTTTTGTATTGTTAAGTACCTAAAGTGATGATCCTCGAACCCCGATGTAAAACAGTCAAAATAATTGCTACATTTTTAATTTTTAAATAACTAGCTGTACCCTGCCACGTTTCGCTGTGGCACATTGTGATTGAGTGGTTAAAATTAAAATTGATAAAAACAATCCTTGATGCGGTGCAGAACTTTTTGAGTTTTTGAAGCGTACACAAATTAACATTTCATTTTTATATATATAGATTTGTGGATTCACTCATACAGAACAATTAATTACAATAAACAATTCTTGTGGCGTTAAAAACATTACCTTTGTATGTATCGATCGATCAGATAATGTATCGATCGTAGGGACTACTTCGTCCGCCCCTCGCTTGATGAACGACGACTTATTTGAGGCCTGGATCCGCGCTTGACTATTGACTTGACTTGTGGACGGTTCCCAGTCTATCGGGTGCAACGAAATACCAGTGTGTATAGAAAGCGACTGCCAATTTGACATCCATAACCCAGTGAGTGGGTATCGATACATTTCGGTTCGACTGGCTGTCAGACTTTCGAGGTTCTGAATAAATATTATGTAAATAATTTCCACATGCTTCCTCTCATTAACTTTGCAGAAATAGGCCAAGTCAACAATATTGTGCAAAATTAATAAAGTTGTTTTTTTATGACAGCCATCGGGCGTTTTATAGGAACATTAAATAAACAGTGGCGCGTCCTGCCAAATGAATACAGTTCCTACAAACTTATTAATGTCTTATTAATGAATAAGCATGGAAATGCTCAATTCATTTAAGCTTGTGTAATAAGGAATTATTACACAAGCTTTTTCCAAATACTACTAATATAACATAATAACAGCACGCCTGTTATCCCGAAGGGTTAGGCAAAGTTGTACCAGTACTACATCCACATTTTGCCAGTTATGTTTAAGACCCATGTAATAGAGGGCTAACTTTTGCCATTAATCGGGCACAAATCCAGATTTCGGGTTTATACTGAGAAATTCTAGATGGAAAACTCAATAACACTTTGCCCGACCCGGGGATTGAACCCGGGACCTCATGTTCAGCAGTAGCGCGCAACCACTAGACCTACGAGGCAGTCCTACTAATATGTACAGATTAATGTTGTGAAGGCGCGTAAACCGTTAGACCATATCCTTGATAAACACATAGGATACTGTTTGTCCCTTGAAAAAATCTTGGGAAAGTTACTTTTTACGCGTTTGAAGCCGCAGAAAGAAGCTAGTGCGTAATAAAGAAAGAAAATACTTTATTTGGACACGCAGAACATAAAACAAAAGAACAAAACAATACAGATAATGAAAAACAACAAAAAAAGATTAAAAAACTAAAGACATAAAAATAAATCAAATAATAAAAAGACCTGTGCGAGACCAAAAAGGTTCCTATCTCAGCATTACCTGCGACAATAATAATTTAATAATTCGATTAGTACACAAATAGAATAATAATCTGTGAAGTTCGGCAGTTCTGAAGCTTACGTCAAATATTTGAAGTTGCATGTAATTGTAGCTGTTCATCAAGTTTGAAGTAGGAAAGTAAACATGGATACAAGCGTTGGAGGCAACAAGGGCCGCGGGCTGTAATTTTCTTTGTGTAAGACAACGAGTGTAATGCGCGGGAGATAAGTAAACTTTTGCGGTGAACGCGCCGCTATGGCGACGTGCCTTGATAAGCGTTAAATTGCTCTATCTTGCTAATATTAAATGATTGCGAACATGTTTTAGGAGTACGTTATCTTCATTTAAAAAGACATTTGTCCTGACTGTCTATAATTGCGCAGCTTCAACTATTAAGTCTAGAAAGCTGAAATCTGATAAAAAACAATTTAGAATGGGAAATGAAATTCCAAAGACTGTTTCCCTTTTATCTTCTATGGATTCTAATTTCCCGTACGTACCCAGTTAAAAAAATGTAAACCTATATGGCGTATCAAGATAATATTATTATATGTACCACATTTTAAGTTAGCACTGTTACAAGACGTCGAACGACTAATAACGTCTTCATAATTCTCGTACTATTGGTTAAGTATAGCTCGGCTGAGGCATAATTGCACACTGGTATTTTGCAGTGAACTTCCTCATAATCTACAACAACTTGGCGATAACTATTTGTGTTTTTTTATGCAATCAAAAATTATTGGACCATGTAGAATAAAGTAATAAATAGTACAGACGCCAGCACATCAAGTTACCCTAATGTGTCAAATTTCTTTGATCGCTTTTCAACTTTATGTTAAATTGAATAAGGTTCATATTCATTTGCGAAAATTTGACACATTGGGGTAACTTGATGTGCTGGCGTCTGTACATTGAATAATAAACAGATAAAATTGTGCATTAGTGAAATCAGTAATACAGTCACTAGTATACCAGACATAAGATCATATAATATTCAATTGATCACTCATTATATTGCACCATTGACTACACTACTGAAACAGACACCGTTGAAAGAAAATAGTTGGTCTACTTTGTTTATAAGAAATCTAAAATTTAACAGAAAAAAATAATTTAGTTTTTGTTGATGGTCTCCATACATCTTAACGTTCTCTAATATTCGGCATTCACAGTAGTTTAATACACATTAGTAATAATACACAAATACAATATTGAGAATATCTAATAACAAACAATCTCATATAAGCTTATAGCCTCCGATGCTGTGTGCCGATCGATCCGTTTGTGTAAACATAACCACTATATTGAGTTACGTTTGTGACACGTGAGCGAAGCTTCTAAGAACATCATCTGCCTCCATAAGCAATCATAATAATACAAGCAACAACAACATATCGACACCCTTTGACCTATAAATAAACCGTATTTCCACAATATTACTTCGCAGGCCCCGATTTATTAATAAAACTCCCGAAATGTCAAGAGTAATCGCATAAAGATACAATTTACTTTCGATTAAATTTTCCATCTTATATTTGAAATGATGAAAGTACTAAAAAAAATCCCTCTTGAACGCTAACCAATTAGAGATAATTTTGCGCATTCCGTTCTCGGTCATCGTTACACGGATTTCGAGTATAACTTTCAATTTAATGTCAGACATTCATAATCGTCTTCGTTATTGATTTTATATCGCCATGCCAATCAGCTTGGCTCGCGAGTGCTTCTCTTTAATTAAAGGGCACAGACGGAGTAGGCGGCCTCTGAGGTAAAGTTTTTGTAGCACTCTTCAAAGAGTTTCCGTTAATTAGGGTCCCATCTAAACAAAGGACGATGTGGCGAAGTAGATGGCACCGGCTTTGTGGCAATTTGTCTCCATGAACGAGCTGGGCGGTATAAATGTACAGCTCTGCTTAAGTACTACCATATATTCTTCTAAGTACCCGAGTGTTACTTCACTAAACTAACTGTACCGAATTGCATTCAAGTCTAAAAGCTTAGGAGCCATTACTTGTATCTGCTGAGCTTACAACAGTACTGGCGAAACAAAACAAAACTATCTGTTATGATTTAATATGTATGTTTATCTGGCCTTATTTCGGATTCACGTAAAACAGTGTTTCCATCAAATATTCTGTGTAAACGAAGCGTTCATAAAATATGTACGGAGCTTGAAGCCCCCACCGCGTCTAGTTTATGCATCAAATTTTATTCAGCGAGTGACTACTGATAATGCGCTCACATACCGTGAAACATGGCGAGGAGAGCCGGCACTTTCCAAAGTTTTATGGTACAGAATGGAGAATAATATTTCATGTACCGAATTACTTACTCCATACGATAATGCAGTCTGCGTAAGGTGATTATTTTACTAGATTTCATGCAGATAACTAAATCTTTAACGAATAACTTTCATTTATAACATCGGGCTATTTTTCTTTTATAGTGGGTCTACTCTTGATTTCATGTTGTCCTGAAGACAGAGATGAGGTCAACGATGTAACGAGGTTACCCAATAGAAGTCTATGAACTCGAACGATTTAAACAGAAAAAAAAAAATTGTCTCAACAGTCATCGTCATCATCGTGGCCTTTTCCAAACTATTTTAGAGTCGGCTTCAAGTCTAACCACATGCTACTGAATACTAGAGTTACCCCTTGGTTAGACTGGTTGTTTGATTATCACCTCAACATAAGATTGACGATAATTTAAACCATTTCATTCTTCCATCAGACCCGTCTCAATGTCTGAAGGTTCTTCAAAATCCAATAAAATATTATTACTCTCAATATTGGCTTCCCGAACGCGCAGTCAGCATTTTGTTCGACTACCGATTTTAATTTCATTTAGCACTCAGGATTTATTTGGTGATTGAAAAATTTATTTGTTATTAAACTTGTAGCACATGTCTCTGTTGTGAAATATAATGTTATTTTAGAAAGAGAGAGAGAGAGATGGAGTCTTTCGCAGGGTTTTCGTAGTGTTTTAACTATTCAAGTTTTCTCCGTTTACTGAAGGCTGTGTTCGGCACTTCGGCATTGCCAACGTGAGATTTGTAGATGGCTCCCGAGCTTTTCTTTCACACCTACATCAATGGGGCATGCTGATGCATGATTAAACTAGGTCGAATGCAAGCAATCCTCTTTAAACTTTTGTTTTGTTTCCTACCTTTCCTGTGTTAGAGCAATATCGAAAGAGTTTTTTAAGAGCAAATAAAACGTTTCAAAAACACTTTTTCAAAACTTTGATGCCAGTAAATAGAGGGCTACTTTTACCAAAATGAAGAAGGTATTGATGACCTTTTTTATTATAATATAAGTGTTCATATTAATTGAGATAAATTCAGGATGAGTGGTTTTTAAGGCACCTTCAAAAACACATTTTGAGTCTAATTTGTCTAAATTGATGATGTTATAAAACTACTGTAAATTTGTTTAAAAAAATAAAAACATAGGTACCAAAAATTCGAAAGGGTTACCACAAGTACGAAATAAAAGTGAACACAATTTTACGAAAATTTAACCAGTGTTTAGATTTGTAAAAATAAATTTGTTGTTTTTACGAAATTGAAACGTGAAACACCAGTGTTACTTCCTCTTGAAGTCAATTGTTTACACCAAACCTTCGTTCACGTGTCGACATCTTATCGTAACTTTGAAATATCATGCCAATGTTCGGATGACAAGGTTTTCAATTATTTGGGTGTCCTCCAAACTTGGTGAAGAGGCAAGTAATATATTATGTACACGCTAATTTACTATGGGTGTCTGTTACGTAGCATGTTGGGTTATATTATTAGGTACGTTATTTGCTTTACCCTACAATGCCCAAGTTTGATCAACATAAAGCATGTGTATTACTTACTTATCTGTTTTACTATCTATTGCAAGCAATGCAAAAATCTATCTAATCAAACTTTACTGAAACTCACGAGGAGGAATGTAGCTATAAAAGTCTGGTATCATGTTCAGGGATAAAACGAATTTAAAGGTATATTTTTCTGGTTTATTCAATAAATTTTGATAGTGTATCTATCTATACTAATATTATAAGAAAGTAACTCTGCTTGTCTGTTTATTTGCCGGTTTATTTCACATCTATTAAAACAGCTAAACGGATCGTAATGAAATTTGAAATCATATCCTGGAGTCAGACATAAGCTATTTTTGTGTATCAAAAACAACGGAAAATTCACAAAAAAAAATTATATAAAGAAAATTCGTTTCCATTTTTTTAAATGCAGAGCCCATCTTGGACGACATGACAGATGACAAATGTCTTCCTAATTCATTATCATGAGACAATTTCACATTTGACAAGTCTTAATCTATAACTAAGAAGGCAAATCAATTATTATAAATTGATTCTAAAGCGGAACAAAGTTTGCCAAGACAGCTAGTTTTTCTTATTAAGAATAATTGTTATCATTTATGACCAAAACCGCAAACACGATAAGAATAAGAATAAATATAAAGAATAAATATTCCACAACTTTTCATACAACGCCATTTAGTCCCAAGCTAAGCTTGAGAGCTTGTGTTATGGGTACTAAACAGCTATACTTAGACTACTAATTAACTACTAATTAAATACTAATTGGATTTAAAATGTTTAAAGTTGATTTTTAATTTGACTGGCCTGTTGGTCTAGTAGTTAGTAGCCATGACTGCTATGCCAGAGGTCGTGGGTTCGATTCCCACCCAGGACAAATGTTTGTGTGATGAGCACGATCATTTGTTCTGTGTCTGGGTGTATCTATAATATGTATATATGTATTTAGAAATACTTATATAAGTATGTTTAACAGTTGTTTAGTACCCATAACACAAGCTCTGCTTAGCTTGAGACTAGCTGGCGTTGCAATGTGTGCAAGTTGTGGAATATTTATTTATTTATTTTATACTAGCTTCTGCCCGCGACTTCGTACGCGGATCCTGTTGCTTATGCCAGCGACAACGGGGTCGTCAAAATCGAAGATCTGAAACATCTGATGTCGAATTCTATAAGCCCGGGGACGGAAAATCAATGGGATGCGCGAGACGATTCAAGATGTTCCAGATTTTTTATTTTTGTTGGTCAACAGGAAATGCCATCAGACTTAACAACTTTTGCTAAGACGCCATTTCTATTATGTATATGTTATATTGTCTCTGGGCTTTGGAGTTCCCCTACAGGTGCTCCAGATCTTTAAATTTAGTCTCACAGCAGAAAACACTCTTCACGTGGAATAGTTTTAGCAATGGCACCATTTTTATATCTCTTTCACTTTAGGTGTTCCATTTTCCAAAATAAATTATAGCCTATAATATGTTGCGTGACGTTCACGATCAGCGGTCAGTCGCGCATCTCCTTCCCCCACTTATCTCTAGAGTCGATGCGTATATACGCTGAAAACTCAAGCGTCATGCTTTTTCCGTGAACGTCTCCAACTCGCGAGACAGTGCATGATGTTCACGATCAGCGGTCAGTCGCGCACATATTCTTCACTGGTCTCAAGATACCTGGATGTAGATGCGTAAATACGCTGAGAATGCAGGCGTGCTTCGCGATCCCAAGAAGTTTCCACGGAGCGAGTTGCAGCCTCATGTTCTCGAACAGCATCAAGTCTCTCCTAACGCTCTTCGGTAGATTGTTGGGATCTTATGGTCTTTAATCATTTAGCACCTTTGGAACATTGGGAAAAATTTGACCTCTTTCCAGGCATGGTTATAGTTTTATTGTGATGATACCTGATCAATTAAAATCTAAGTGGCTGCTCCCCTGCGTTACCGGGTAAGCGGTAGCTTACCCGGTAACGCAGGGGAGCAGCCACTACACGGTACTACACGGTAGTGTAACGAAGATAAATGGAAAAGGAAATTAAACACTCAAATAACATAAGCCCGAAGGCATACGATAAAAAAAAATGGGAGTTTTAGCCAGTAGAGTCTAATTTTCAACGATATACCATCTCATCGAAAATCAGTCCCGAACTGTTCCCTTCCCGCCTTCACCGCGTAGTACTACTTATGTTATTTTATAATTATGCAATGTAGTTAGTGATAGCTTTAATTTCTATACCAAATGTTTCTAATCATCGATTTTTATAAGTCAACAGGAAATGCCTATCAGACTGAACAACTTTTGCTAAGACGTCATTCCTATTTGAGTTATGGTGTAGCTGGGCTCTTGGAGTTCCACAACAGGTGTTCCAGATCTTCGACTTTTATACGTCAACAGCGAGTGCTCATAAGGCTGAACAACTCTTGCTAAGACGTCATTCCAATATATGTTATAGTGTAGCTGGGCTCTTGAAGTTCCACATCAGGTGTTCCGGATCTTCAAATTTATTCTCTCAGCAGAAAATGCACATAACTTGGAACAATTTTTGCTATGGTACCATTTTTGTATCTCCTATAGTTTAGATGGTCTGTTGCGGTTCTGCATCAGGTGTTCTGGATCTTCAAATTTATTCTCTCAGCAGAAAATGCTCATCACGTGGAACAATTTTTGCTATTGGACCATTTTTGTATCTCCTATAGTTTAGCTGGTCTGTTGCGGTTCTGCATCAGGTGTTCCGGATCTTCAAATTTATTCTCTCAGCAGAAAATGCTCATCACGTGGAACAATTTTTGCTATGGGACCATTTTTGTATCTCCTATAGTTTAGCTGGTCTGTTACGGTTCTGCATCAGGTGTTCCGGATCTTCAAATTTATTCTCTCAGCAGAAAATGCTCATCACGTGAAACAATTTTTGCTATGGGACCATTTTTGTATCGCCTATAGTTTAGCTGGTCTGTTGCGGTTCTGCATCAGGTGTTCCAGTATCCAAGATAAATTATAGCCTATGTGTTGACCAGACTTAATATCTATACAACAAAAAAAAAATCATTCAAATCCGTCCAGTAGTTCCGAAGATTAGCGTGTGCAAACAAACAGACAAACAGACAAACAGACAAACAGACAAACAGACAAACAGACAAACAGACAAACAGACAAACAGACAAACAGACAAACAGACAAACAGACAGATTTTTTTTTTGGATTCGTGCTCTATTACTGTTTCTAAGCCCCCCTCAATTATTATTTTTTAAATATATTCAATGTACAGACACAGTTTTTTTACAGTCTTATTATATGTATAGATAATTTATATTGTCTTTATTTTATTTACTTGGTATTTTTTAACGATCAATTTTCACATTCTGCTGACACACTATTTACCTACTGAGTAAGTTTACAGAAAGAAGTTTTTTCGTCTGTGGTTTGTTCTATATTTCACAACTTGCAATAATAAACTGTGTGCTTATAGTGCGAGAGCCGGCTGCAGAAATACCTACCTCATAAGATACCCCAATAAGCTGTATTTAGATCGTTAACCGACACTGAAACACGTAAAAAAAATCAGGTCTGCCAGAGCCAATCCTGCCGGGTCATAGAAATAATTGATATTTTTTGACGTAATTTTTTAGTAAAAATTACCTCATAAGATACCCGAATGAAAGTGCTGGCAGCAGTTAACCATTGATTAGTTATGTAAAAAAAAGTTGGTCTGCCATTGCGCAGCCTGCCGAAAGTACTTGGCAGACCTCTTTAAAATGCCCTTCTGACACACTAAACCTACCTCATCGAGTACCCGGATGGGACCAACGCTAAATAATAACCAATATGCCCCTGATAATGGATCAAAAGGTCTGCCAGTTCTAAGCTTGCCGAAACTTAGTGTTTAAAGCGTTTGAAGTTGATATGGAGCATAATTTCACCTGTAGTCAAAATAACATTATTTTGTTTCTAAATTTATACAAATTTATGAATATTAAATATTTTTTATCAAAACATTGAATAAAACAACAAGTGTAGAGATAATAGATGTATATTCAAAATT
Organism: Euplexia lucipara; assembly: GCA_921972225.1. Classification (NCBI taxonomy): domain Eukaryota; kingdom Metazoa; phylum Arthropoda; class Insecta; order Lepidoptera; family Noctuidae; genus Euplexia; species Euplexia lucipara. The sequence continues at coordinate 7,342,920 of OV179143.1, read as the reverse complement.
TAGCACAATCACTACGAGTTCAATAACATGCTTACAATTTATATACAACTATCAAAACTTAGTTTAAGTTGGCATTACAGTTACCTGAATTCTGTATTTATATGTGGGTTTAGGGAACTAAGTAGACTTTTGAGTGTAGAACCTGTTATTGCGTAAATCATCGAAGGAACAGCTAACGCCTAACCAAACTGACCACCCCCAGGATCTTTCAAAATCCAAGTTTAAACAATAATGGTTAGGTTGACTAGCCATTTACTGTCAATACCTGAGTAGGTACGATAACTATCTTAATTCAAAAATTACAAGCCATTAAATAACTAGCTACAATGATGGTGAAATGACAGCAAGAACTATTAATAAAAATATAAAGATGCAAAAAAAATGAAAATCAGTCAGATTGAACTGTACTAATGTAAATCAGTAAAAGTTTGTACAAAAATAAAATTATAACTTAACGTAGAATCTCAAATTAATAAAAATCCCTTCATCACTTGAACTGTCATATGACTTATCAATATCGTCGTCCTCTGAATCATTAATTATAATAGACTCTACACTGAGTGGTATTGGCTCACCTTCATACCATAGAGGTTCTAGGCGATTGTTATTCAAATCCCACCCGTATTTTTTGGTATTTAATTTTATCCATTTATTTGAACATGCGTTTTGCCACATAGCGTTTACGAAAACCGTTCGCAATATTTTTTGTTTTATAACCTTTTTACATGGCGGCATTCTACATGAACTATAATTCCTATTTTTTTCAACAAGGGACCTTTTAATTTTTTGCTTGCGTTGTTTTATTAAAGACTAGCTTCTGTCCGCGACTTCGTACGCGAATCCTGTTGCTTATGCCAGCAACAACGGGGTCGTCAAAATCGAAGATCTGAAACGTCTTGTGTCGAATTCTAAAAGCCCGGGGACGGGAAATCAATGGGATGCGCGAGACGATTCAAGACGTTCCAGATTTTTTATTTTTGTTGGTCAACAGGAAATGCCATCAGACTTAACAAATTTTGCTAAGACGCCATTTCTATTATGTATATGTTATATTGTCTCTGGGCTTTGGAGTTCCCCTACAGGTGCTCCAGATCCTCAAATTTAGTCTCACAGCAGAAAACACTCTTCACGTGGAATAGTTTTTGCAATGGCACCATTTTTATATCTCTTTTAGTTTAGGTGTTCCATTTTCCAAAATAAATTATAGCCTATATTGTGCGTGTTGCGTGACGTTCACGATCAGCGGTCTCTAGAGTCAAAGCGTATATACGCTGAAAACTCAAGCGTCATGCTTTTTCCGTGAACGTCTCCAACTCGCGAGAAACTGCATGATGTTCACGATCAGCGGTCAGTCGCGCACATATTCTTCACTGGTGTGACCTGAATTTAGATGCGTAAATACGCTGAGAATGCAGGCGTGCTTCGCGATCCCAAGAAGTTTCCACGGAGCGAGTTGCAGCCTCATGTTCTCGAACAGCATCAAGTCTCTCCTAACGTTCTTCGGTAGATTGTTGGGATATTATGGTCTTTAATCATTTAGCACCTTTGGAACATTGGGAAAGATTTGACCTCTTTCTAGGCATGGTTATAGTTTTATTGTGATGATACCTGATCAATTAAAATCTAAGTGGCTGCTCCCCTGCGTTACCAGGTAGGCTACCATGTAACGAAGATAAATGGAAAAGGAAATTAAACACTCAAATAACATAAGCCCGAAAGGTATATTTATACGTTAAAAAAAATGGGAGTTTTAGCCAGTAGAGTCTAATTTTCAACGATATACGATCGTCATCGGAAATCTGTCCTGAACTGTTCCCGCCTTCACCGCGTGGAGGTACTTATGTTATTTTATAATTATGCAATGAAATTAGTGATAGCTTTAATTTCTGTATCAAATGTTTCTGATCTTCGATTTTTATAAGTCAACAGGAAATGCCTATCAGACCGAACAACTTTTGCTAAGACGTCATTCCTATGTGAGTTATGGTGTAGCTGGGCTCTTGGAGTTCCACAACAGGTGCTCTGGATCTTCAAATTTATTCTGTCAGCAGAAAATGCTCATCACGTGGAACAACTTTTGCTATGGTACCATTTTTGTATCTCCTATAGTTTACCTGGTCTGTTGTGGTGCATTTAAATCCGTCCAGTAGTTCCGAAGATGAGCGTGTACAAACAAACAGACAAACAGACATACAGACAGACTTTTTTTTTTATTCCTGCTCTATTACTGTTTCTAAACCCGAGGGGGGTTTAGAAACAGTAATAGAGCAGGAATAAAATTATTATTATTTAAATATAGTCAATGTACAGACACAGTTTTTTTACTGTCTTATTATATTTATTATATTATATAGATATAGATAACGTATCTGGCAGCGTTAGTATTTGTAAAGTTTTTATTTCCATACATTTCTACTTCTGTATCATTCTCGTTTACAAAATTCTCGTCTTATTAATTGAAAACTTCCTGGTAGATGGGATTCTGTTTTAACACCTGGAAAGGTTTCGATTTACCTTTATTGTGAAAAACAGCGGTGTAATCACAACCATTGTATGCATGAAATGCTGGTAAAGAACGACACAACGTTTCACCTAGTGTTTTTGATAAATGGGTACAATTTAATAGCATTTGGATCTTTGGCTCTTGATAATCCGCCCGAAAGTAACCAAATATTTGGTTTCAGTGGGTAGGCGTGTGCTAAAACACCGACTAAAATATCTGTGTCAGATGCTAAAATGGATACTTTAGTTGCGTCTTTTTCTATATGCATGAAAAAGTATTCGAGTATCTGATTCTTCATGATCGCAACCGTTTTGAGACCATCCTCAATTCCCAGCACATTTAAAAAACTTTCCGAAATGATATTACAATAAATTTGCACCATAGAAGCTGATGAAATTCATTTAATTTTTGACAGATACTTCAGCTGTTTTTCACAATAAAGGTAAATCTAAACCTTTCCAGGTGTTAAAACAGAATCCCATCTACCAGGAAGCTTTCAATAAATAAGACGAGAATATTGTATACGAGAATGATACAGAAGAAGTTGATTTGATTCATAATTTTAGTTGCGAAATGTATGGAAATAAAAACTTTACAAATACTAATGCTGCCAGATACGTTATCTTTAATAAAACATACGCAAGCAAAAAATTAAAAGGTCCCTTGTTGAAAAAAATAGGAATTATAGTTCATGTAGAATGCCGCCATGTAAAAAGGTTATAAAACAAAAAATATTGCGAACGGTTTTCGTAAACGCTATGTGGCAAAACGCATGTTCAAATAAATGGATAAAATTAAATACCAAAAAATACGGGTGGGATTTGAATAACAATCGCCTAGAACCTCTATGGTATGAAGGTGAGCCAACACCACTCAGTGTAGAGTCTATTATAATTAATGATTCAGAGGACGACGATATTGATAAGTCATATGACAGTTCAAGTGATGAAGGGATTTTTATTAATTTGAGATTCTACGTTAAGTTATAATTTTATTTTTGTACAAACTTTTACTGATTTACATTAGTACAGTTCAATCTGACTGATTTTCATTTTTTTTGCATCTTTATATTTTTAATAATAGTTCTTGCTGTCATTTCACCATCATTGTAGCTAGTTATTTAATGGCTTGTAATTTTTGAATTAAGATAGTTATCGTACCTACTCAGGTATTGACAGTAAATGGCTAGTCAACCTAACCATTATTGTTTAAACTTGGATTTTGAGAGATCCTGGGGGTGGTCAGTTTGGTTAGGCGTTAGCTGTTCCTTCGATGATTTACGCAATAACAGGTTCTACACTCAAAAGTCTACTTAGTTCCCTAAACCCACATATAAATACAGAATTCAGGTAACTGTAATGCCAACTTAAACTAAGTTTTGATAGTTGTATATAAATTGTAAGCATGTTATTGAACTCGTAGTGATTGTGCTAAATTTTGAATATACATCTATTATCTCTACACTTGTTGTTTTATTCAATGTTTTGATAAAAAATATTTAATATTCATAAATTTGTATAAATTTAGAAACAAAATAATGTTATTTTGACTACAGGTGAAATTATGCTCCATATCAACTTCAAACGCTTTAAACACTAAGTTTCGGCAAGCTTAGACCTGGCAGACCTTTTGATCCATTATCAGGGGCATATTGGTTATTATTTAGCGTTGGTCCCATCCGGGTACTCGATGAGGTAGGTTTAGTGTGTCAGAAGGGCATTTTAAAGAGGTCTGCCAAGTACTTTCGGCAGGCTGCGCAATGGCAGACCAACTTTTTTTTACATAACTAATCAATGGTTAACTGCTGCCAGCACTTTCATTCGGGTATCTTATGAGGTAATTTTTACTAAAAAATTACGTCAAAAAATATCAATTATTTCTATGACCCGGCAGGATTGGCTCTGGCAGACCTGATTTTTTTTACGTGTTTCAGTGTCGGTTAACGATCTAAATACAGCTTATTGGGGTATCTTATGAGGTAGGTATTTCTGCAGCCGGCTCTCGCACTATTAGCACCTGCTCAGTATAGGTTTTTACCAACTATGTTGGGGTCGGCTTTCAGCCTGATCGCATGCAGCTAAATACCAGTGTTTTATATGGAGCAACTGCCTATCTGCTCCACAACCCAGTTACTGGGTAACACGATACCTCTTCCCTAGATTGGTGGTCTTTTGTGGCTTTGACTACTCGTAACGACTGTCAAATATCTCCAAATGACAGCTGGCAACAGTATAAGAAACACGCAGGAGATTTACCATGTCACTGAAATGATTAAAAGTAATAAGCAAAAATGATATTTGGATTCACAGACAAAGCCATTGAGCGTGGGAACAGTCTCTGCACAGATTTATTAATCAAAATCTCAACTGGAACGGAACAGAACGCGCCAGCTCAAAGGATTCTGAATATTTGAGTGGATTCCCACTCGAACGTACCTATCTACCGCGATAAAAGATGAAAATACTTTATTGACATTGTATGAGATTTCATTAAAACTTGACTCAACATTAACTTTTCAAATGCAGGAAGAATTTTACAAAGTATTTCTTTTATTTTTGGGCAAAAGCTGAATGTGATTGCAGATCGCTATTCAAAAAGTTTCCATCGAGTATTCTAACAAGTGACAGGCGGTTGGCGCAGTGGTGTAGCGTTTGGCAGCTGCGCTGCATGTCGTGAATTCTATTCCCGGAAACGAAAAAAAACATTTGTATGACCCTCAGGTGCACCGAGGCTGTTTGTGAATACCAGTTTGAATGTTGGTAGTAGTTTGTAGAAATTACACACATATTTACTACACAATTATTACACACGGTGTAACACTCTGTGCTGGAAAGAAAGTCTCGTTTAAATTAAAAAAGCTTCGAAACTTTCAACCAATTAAATCAATTAGTTTCCACAATAAATTTCTTAATAAAACAAAAAGAGTGCGTTTTACTCAAACATATTTCTTTGTGTTTGCATACGTAATTTCTTTATTATTTTCATGTTTTATGGCTGAGCTTTCAATTTATCACCTTCTCATATTTATAAATAAAAGTATCTCTATCGCGGCAGACCCCGAAGAAGATGGCGGGACGACTTGGACATATTAAACGACCAGTGGCTCACTTTAGCCCTGGATCAAAAAAACTGGAAGTCATGGAGACAGGCCTTTGCCCAGCAGTGGGATGATGCAGGCTAGCAGTATCAGTATCTCTCTATCATTCATTATTGTGAAACACTCTGAACGGGTATTTTAATGGTCCTAAATTTAGTCACTATTAGTGCCACGTCCGATACTACGGTCACATGACCACTAGTCGTAATTGCACGGGCCGACTACAAATTGTGTGGTCGATGCAACTGCAATCTCATTATTTTGGGAAGAGCAGTACTGACGTCTTACCAAGAATAGATTGTATCAGTCAATCCCAGGTAGTATAGACTGCTGTGCTGCTGAATTAAACTGAAACTGTGGTGCTGAATGAAACGGTTATTATTTATTTATTTATTTATTTTAAAGAAAGCTTACAGACTAATAACAATATAAATAATTTTAAGGTAGGTGACACTTTTGCTAATTACAAGCTTCCACATATAGGTAACAATGTATAAACACATAATACACGCTAATCACAAATAAGAAAAAAAAAAATTAATCAACATCGAAAAAGTCGTTACTCATCTTTTTCCTAATTTTTTGAGTGTCGGTGCAAAATAGGTCGATCTCCAAATTCGCTGGTAAACTATTAAATGCTATAACGCTACGTATGCAGAAAGAGTTTCGCCTGAATTTTGTCGATGTAAATGGTTCGTGCAGCACGGGTCGCTGTCTTAAATTGTTTTGGTTAGTACGAAGGTATATTTTGCCAAGTAGCTCGGGACAGTCGATCGTGCCGTTCGCAATGTTAGCCAAAAAACAACAATCATTTATTGATCGCCTTAACTCCAATGGTAGAAAGTGATACCGCTTACAACGGTGCTTATAGTCGTCCGAGAATTGCCTTGCTCTAAAGTCTAAGTACCGTAAAAAATTTCTCTGAACCGATTCAATTCGAGATTTGTAGATATCGTATTGAGGGTTCCAAACTTGGGAAATGTACTCTCTCTATTATGCCAGGTTACGCTAAAAGCTTATTCATACTCGTACATGAACACTATCACTACCAGTACATATAATAAAACAAAATCCTTCGCCACGTGTCTGTCTGTTCGCGATAAATTCGAAAACTACTGCACCGATTTTCATGGCATTTTCACCAATCGGTGGAGTCACTCTCGATGAAAGTTGAAATATATAATTTGTCATGTTTTTGTATACATTGGCTTAAATATAATGAATTTAATATTTGCTGTAGGTGTCGGCAAAACTAATAAATACAAAGGGTTTGCTGTCCTAATAGTTAGATATACTTTATAAATTGTTTAGCTAAAACAACAAAATGTATTGGATCGTAAATGTTGCATAGACTATAGATAAAGACCCTACAAGAAGTAAATATTCATATAACAAACCAGTACTGCTTCGAGTAATATATTTCTACAAACTAACTTATTAGTTCCCACGATATCTTGCGTTCCATCAACAAATGGGAGCGGTTCTCATATTTAATACGTATAAAGCGACCGCCGCTCGAAGATGTTATCCCAAAAGTTTGCTACCCGCGGAAATTTATTCAGAAACCCTTTACAAGGTTAGCGCAACCGAAGCCGGGCCACGGATGTGTATAACCACGTTAACTTACCGCTAGATGGGTTCCCCGGCTTGCAATATTCCTAATATTAGATTCGAGATTACGTGAAATTATTCGGAAAAGTTTGCTTGAACTAGCTAATGTAAATGAGAGACAGTTTTCTGTACTGAAACAGTGAATAAGTTTTCTATGCATGGCTCTGACTGTATACGAATTGCATCTTTAAAAGCTTTTTTTAACTAGCTATATGGTTTAATATATTAAGTGGGTCAAATCGTGCATCCTCAATCGACTGTACTGTTTTGCGCATAAGTTACATACATAACGTCACGCATATTCGCATTTATTTATTTATTTTATTCTTGAGGGGTCAGGCAGAGGTGTACCAGTTGTAGGCACACTCACAGTTCGCCAGTTATGTTTAAGTCCCATGTAATAGGGGGCGAGCCTAAGCGTATAAGCTGGATTTGTAAAATAATTGTGACTGGCCTGTTGGTCTAGTAGTTAGTGCCCCTGACTGCTACGCAGGAGGTCGTGGGTTCGATTCCCACCCAGGACAAATGTTTGTGTGATGAGCATGATCATTTGTTCTGTGTCTGGATGTAATTTATCTATGATATATGTATGCATTTAGAAATGTATAAGTAAGTTTATTAGCTGTTTAATACCCATAACACAAGTTCTGCTTAGCTTGAAGTAGATGGTGTTGTAAATTGTGCACTATATATTTTACTTTATTTATTTTGAATTCATTTTCAACCAACTTTATTAATTCCCCTTTAAAGCCGTTAAACGTCAAGTAACCGGTTTCGCTTTTATTTACCCAATTATCTAGATTAAAATTGAATGAGATATCTATTCGAAATTTCGTAGAAGACTGTTCCATGGTAAACACACAAAACAACCAGTTTCCGCTAGATAAGGTTTACAGCTTGCTATAAACACGGTCACGACAGTTATTCTAGTTGTCTCTTTCACTCCGGGATCAGCGCAGCCATCTCACCCATAAAAGTTAAATGGTGTTAAAGTAGGAATGATGCTAACGCAGTAAATGGCTTGGAGCTGTCGCGAAGAGTTGCACTATGCATTTACATAGACGAAGCTCCTCCCAATGGAGACGGTACAATTTTACGCGTTTCTTTGTTTTAAAGCTACATTCATTTCCTACTAGGCTAATATAACTATATCAAAGCAATTTAAGGATCATGTATTGGAAGAAATGAAAACTATTTTGGTATGTTTATTGTTTGAATAAATAAATGATGATGATAAACTTGCATTTGTACCTTTTAGAAAACGCAAATTCCATCAATGCAGTAGTGTAATTTTTTTAAACACCCAGTGAAATTAAAGACAAACTAAGCTGTCGTTTCGTACTAATGCTATGCATTGACACCTTCTAACTTCTCCCAAATTTTCACAGCATGAATGTTGGTCGACCTATTATGCTTTTGTTACTAATAATCTAATGTTATGTTGTATACAGAAGTTGTTGGGTTGCCCTTAATAAATAAATAAATGAAAACTGAATACAGAATCGACCGGCAGAACCCAATGTGGTTTGATTCTTAGAAACATAGGTATATTTCTTGTTATTCCAAATTTAACCCATGAAAAAGAATTGAAAAACATTTATATTGACCGTATACATAAGCTTTGTTATAACATTTTTTTTTCATTTTTAATGCACCTACCACTGCTTTTCTCTGCATCACCTAAAGGTTGACTGATAGAAAATGCCTATGGCATCAAGCCCGCCTCTGTACATAACTGTGCTTGAAGTGTTAAATAAATAAATAAATACCATTAAAATAGGCAACTACAAAAGTGGATATTTTTCTAAAATAGATCAACAGAAGTATAAAACCCACTTTTTCTTTTATTATCTTTTAAAGACATTGTTGCCACAAACTATGAATTTCTCCTGAATCTTGGTGCGTTTATAAAAATTTGAACGGACCTACAAAAACAACAAGATCTAGAACACCTCCTTCGACATTCCTAGCTAAGATTTAACATTTAACATTTCGGTTCCGTAGACACTAAAACTGTAGGTAGGTAATATTAAAATGAACTTCAATCGATCCCGTAACCAAATTAACATTAATCAAATTCTCTGGCTGTCCCAAAATGTGATGCCTGCTAGGGATTACCCACAATCATGGTTAATGATTGCGACACGTAAATTAATCAATCAATTTGCTGTTATCAGCTTCACGCCATTAATCGCACATACAATTGAAACTAGCTATGATGATAATATTCCTAAATATAATCGGGGTTTCACTGAGATTACATAATTGATGAGCTGTGTAGTGGTGAAATGTATCGTTATTGTGAAAAGAAACAGTGCTTCTTCCTAAATTAATTTCGCTCTGTTATTCCTGTTTAGTAAAATGACTTTTAAGAACATTACATCACGTCTGTATGATCCGGAAGGTTAGGTGGAAGTGTACCTATACATAATAGGCACATCCACATTTTGCCGATTATGTTTTTTAGTCGGATGTAAGAGGGTGTCTGTGCCTATTAGTTCCAACCGGGGAGAAATCCAGACTCCAAGTGGATAAGGAGTTTATCTAATATCCCTTTGTCTTACTCGGGCATTCAACCTAGGACCTCGTTGTCAGCTGTAGTGCTTTACATCTACTAGACCAACGAGGAAGTCCACCACCTGGCTACTAACTTCATCTAGTTTAAATGTTTGAGCTGTTTTTAAGGTATTTTTTAGCTTACTCAATAAAAATTATCCGACCCAGGACCTCATGTTCAGCAGTAGCGTTTGTAACCATTTGGCTAACGAGGCAGTCAGTTTCACTGCTTATCTTGTAAATAATCTTATATCAACACATGAATAAAGCAATCTCTCCTTATTAGGTCAATTTATACGCAGAACACGTTCATTATGATGTGGTTTCGTAAATATTTCTGTTTTGCCTCAAGTGGAGTGTGCTCGTTAAATCAAAATTAATATGTCAGCTTGTTTTATCCGGGGCCAGGCTTCGGGGGATGGGGAGTTGATTAACTTGCACCCTTTCACACTAATTAAACTTACAACATTATAAAGTCGAAAACTCGTACTGATTTGCTGCTCTAGTGATAGCAAGCGCAAGAGCAGTAGCTGAGCATGATTTAATTTCAATGACTTAGGTTCAATCCCCGGGTCGGGCAAAGTTAGTTTTTCTATCCGAGACTGGATTTGTGCCCGATGTAATAATAATAATAAATAATAATAATAAATATTCCACAACTTTTTCACACAACGCCATCTAGTCCCAAGCTAAGCTAAGAGCTTGTGTTATGAGTACTAAACAGCTGATAAACATACTTAAATACTTCTAAATACATACATATTATAGATAAATTACACCCAGACACAGAAAAAATGATCGTGCTCATCACACAAACATATGTCCTGGGTGGGAATCGAACCCACGATCTTCGGCATAGCAGTCAGGGTCACTAACTACTAGACCAACAGGCCAGTCAATAGTAATAGGGGGCGAGTCTATTGCCACCAATAGACTCACCCCCTATTACATGGGAATTAAACACAATTGGCGAAATATGGGTATCCTCAATCCTGGTACACCTCTGCCTAACTCTTCGGGGATGACAGGCGCGATGTAATGTTATGTTATGTAACATTATAAACAGGGAAAAAAGACCTTTCGGAAGAGTTTTCGTAGAATTAAGTTTTAAATAGCTGAAAAGAAGTCCTGTCGTTCTTCATAGCAGAATACAGTAACTAGTTTCAAAGTAAATACATATTAAGGAGGATAAAACCTCTCACCATTTATCAATATTTTTTTAGGGTTCCGTAGTCAACTAGTAACCCTTATAGTTTCGCCATGTCTGTCTGTCCGTCCGTCCGTCCTCGCTTAATCTCTGTGACCGTTAGCACTAGAAAGCTGAAATTTGGTACCAATATGTGTATCAATCACGCCAACAAAGTGGTAAAATAAAAATCTGAAAAAAATGTTTTAATAAGGTAGCCCCCCTATATGTAAAGTGAGAAGTGATTTATTTTTTAACCGACTTTCTAAAAAGGAGGAGGTTCTATGTTCGTATGTATGTATTTTTTTTTTTTTTTTTTTATGTATGTTACCTGATTTCTCCGCCATTTGTGAACCGATTCTCAAAATTCTTTTTTTATTTGAAAGAGTATAATTCGGAAGTCTGTGGCTTTGGTGGGTTTGTCTTACTCATGATGGGCCACCGACTTCCGAATTTAGAGTTATTTTACACCGTTTAGTGTTTTTTTTGAAGTCGGTTTTATTTTTTGCAAAAAAGTTTTTTTTATTTCAACCCTAACGTGATATATTATATTGTTGGAAAGATATTTAAAAATGAATAGGGGTTTACTAAAATGTCAATAGTTTCGGAAATAATCGCTACAAATGTAAAAAACAATGTGTCCCCCCCCCCTCTAACTTTTGAACCATAAGTTTAGAAAATATGAAAAAGATCTGAAATGTAGAACTTTATAAGGACTTTCTAGGAAAATTATTTTGAACTTGGATGGAAACAATTTTTGTACCAAAAAGACAAAAAGTTGTACAAAATAATTTCTGGACTAAGTTTGTAGTATAATCGTGTATGCAAGCATTTTGAACACTTTGTGACGGACGGGAAACTACGGAACCCTACACTGAGCGTGGCTCGACACGCTCTTGGCCGGGTTTTTTATTATAGCATAGAGGTGGATCGGTGGACTATGAAATTATAACTTCGTTTTCGAGTTTGAGCCCAAGGCACCACTAACTTTTCAAATTCATGTGCGTGTTATATAATTACATGAAGACGTCCCGCGGTTTCACACGCGTAGGTCCCGTTCCCGTGGGAATACAGGGTCAAAAAGTAGCCTATGTGTCAATCCAGGGTCTCGGCTAACTCCATACCAAATTTTATTAAAATCCATTCGGTAGTATTTACGTGAAAGAGTAACAAACATCCTCACAAACTTTCGCGTTTATAATATTAGTAGGATTACTTGCTTTAAAAACGGTAAAAGAAAACGTCGTGCGAAAACCGACATACCTGATGACATGTCTATATATCTCTTCTTTTTTGTCTTTCTTCTGTTATCCTTATTCAGAACATGCCTAGATTGATCTTTATTTTTATTTATATGTACAGACGCCAGCACATCAAGACAAGTTACCCCAATGTGTAAAATTTTCCCAATTGAATATGAACCTTATTCTGTTTGTCATAAAGTTGAAAAACGATAAAAGAAATTTGACACATTGGGGTTACTTGACGTGCTGGCGTCTGTACAATATTAACATAAGTACTATGTTATATTGTGACACTCGACCGTCACTCGTCCCAAAAGGTGCATTTGAAAACCAGCGCCAGATTGCTGCATCTGTCTGGCATTACCGCTGAACTGAGCCTTTTAGCGCAGCCGTGAGACACGCCAGTTATTTTTTACTATAAATTATTGTCATTTTCATGTTTTAACAGTGTGTGCATATTTTTATCTGTTGGCAATTAATATTATTTCTTTCTTTCTTTTTTTTAGACGGCATATGAAGCCAACTCAGAGGCTTATCTATAGGTACCATGAAATCTTACACCAGGTTAGTCATAGCCAGTGTAACCACACCAAAAGAAGAACAGATCATTTATCAAACCAATAAGAATTTCTGTATTCTCATCTGTAGCAAGAAACGCGATAAAAAATATTACCATAAAAGTACGCCTGTATCAATATAAAAATCGAGGCGGAATCCATAAAAACGTAAAACCAATTACAGAATAAAACGTTTACGTAGCGTATCAGGACAATAAAGACCGTTATGACGTCACTACCGGTCGGTACTACTGCGAGTAGCTACCCTTTTAATTTGGTACAATTGTATAACGTCACTGCCGTTAGGTACGCTACGTATTGAAAGTGGCGATCTGTCCTATACAAACACTAAGATTTAGTGTATCCTAAATTTACCTCCATATGAAATTAAAACTCTTATTTGTACTACCTGAAAAAGATGACATTAATATTTGCAGAAATAATATATTATTATATAATATAATATAATTGAAATTGTATTTTGTCATGAATATAATTTATTTGTACTTATCCTACTAATATTATAAACGCGAAAGTTTTGTGAGTATGGATAGATGGATGGATGGATGGATGTTTGTTACTCTTCCACGTGAAAACTACTGAATGGATTTTAATAAAATTTGGCATGGAGTTAGCTGACACCCTGGATTAACACATAGGCTACTTTTTATTTCTGTATTCCCACGGAAATGGGACCTACGTGGGTGAAACCGCAGGACGTCTCTTAGTATAAAATAACATAATTAAGTAATATTAATGTTTATTTAATGCATGTTTATTTAGCACGATAATTGCAATGCTTGTAAAAAGCTGCTAAGTCATAAGTTCTAACATATCAGAACACCAAAATTGATTGTACACTTATTTCACAATAAACGTTTTGACTATGAATTTGACATTCTTTTAAAATGGGAGGGTTAACAAACAAAAGAAGATTTTCGTTATTGAAGCGTCGAGAGCGCCGCTGTGAGGCAACGGACGGAAACATTCAATTGTTTGAGGCTGGTTACACAATCAATGTTTCGGAAACTAATACTGTATTCTAATGTCGTTGAGCTCCATAAGTTCCGAGTTGAGCTCACGATTGCCTACTGACATATTAGTACACTGTCTGGACAGGCCTACTCATATGTTATTGTCAGTGAAAACTTTTAAATGGCTTTCTTTCACTATCTGTCAACTATTTATATCCGAGCTATAAGTTTTCTGAAATAAAATAAAATATCTGTGTACTTCTTTTCTCAGAAGAAGATTTCAGACACTGATCTGCATGGTCTCCACATCATGAACAAGATTATGTCTGGACTTAAGACAGATTATGGTCTCTGAGTTTATTTCGGAAACTTCTCAGAATAGTCAGATAGTGAAACACTGACCTCTATAGTTCAAATTAAAAATTGGCTTGATTAACTTGTAAAAGTTGTAAAAATCAATTTATAAAAATAAATATAGTGTATGATATAATGTCAAGTCAAAGCTTAACTTGATTTTCAGTCCGCCAATTTGTGCTAGTAGCAGCTTGTTGGAAAAAAAACGAATTAAATAGTGGCCTTATTGTAATAGAGGAGGTACCAATTTTAATTAGAAATATTCTTAATTAAAAATGGTAACGAAAAGTTACAGAAAATTGTCATTTTATCTCCCAGATTAACAGCTCAACTGAATCATACATGTGCACTCATACGAATACCCATTATTCATCGATAAAGTTAACCTGCGACCGAAAGCCTGAGCTTACTGAAAATAAATCGTTTAAATAAATACAAAATGTTACTCTAGTATTTGTTCGACTAACTAATCTCAAACCAAATTGATGTAAGTACCTAGTTAGTTTTGCTTAGCAAGCAATTCTTAAGTCCTCAATAACTTCGAGTTGCAATTTGGACTGTAAAGTGCAATTGCAAACTTCTGAGATCGATGTAAAATCCTTCAACTGTAATTTCGTTCAAGGTACAGACGACCGGCCAGCACATCAAGCTACCCCAACCTGTTAAATTTTCCCAATGGAATATGAACCTTATTCTTTTTGTGATAAAGTTGAAACTTCTTTGATAATTTATTAAAGAAGTTTGACACATTGGGGTAGGTTAATATGCTGGTCTCTATACGAGGTTAGATATGAGATTTCATTTTTACGGCCAGATATATAAAATCGGTATCAGAATCTCAGAATGTTTACTTACAATACGCAGTTTGTTTGTTTGTGTTGCAATCAGTCAAATCCACATACCTGGAAAAGAAAATGTTGCTAGATTAGATATAATAGGTCACAAAAGTATCATGGCAGATAAAAGTGTAAGTTAAAAAAAACATCACGCCTGCATTTCGCAGAGGGTTAGACATGGGAGTACCTATAATACACATACATATAAAATACATACACATACCTAGGTTACATATTTATATTGGGAAAAACCAGCTCAGATATAAAATTTAAATAAAAAGGATTATTCAAAAACAAATTAATAAAAACTAGTTATAAACGAAGGCAAATGACAACCACTTTTAAGTCTCTTTTTGTTTATGAATCTATCACTTTTTCAAAATTTCACTCAAAACATATTGATGATTCATATTGATTATTTATTATTGATTTCAGTATTGTTATTTAAATTTTAAGTTTAGTCCGTTCGTTTATAGATATTAGTTACACAAGGAAGCCTATTGTTAGCCACACAAAGCCGTTGCACGAATAAACTGTAGTTTTTAAATAAACTGTAGTATTAGTTTCGCCGTTGGATTTATAAATAAAGAAAAGAAAAAAAATAAACATATTAAAAAAAGGAATGAAGCACCTACATCTACAAACAAGAATCAAACATTTTTCGAAATAGATGTTTTAGTACAAAGAGAAGATTAAAGGAACGAAAGACTCTCTCGTTGAAGTAATCTCATTGGGTACCCAGTATTGGGTTTTATAGCCGGGTAATAAATGCTAATGGACAATTTTCAATTAGAATTTAGGAAAACCTATTAATTCGAACGAACCCTTTAGTCCGTTTAATATTGAAGAATAATAATTCACCAGGGTCGTTGAACTTAATTCACACCTTGGGAAGTAGACAGTATAAAGTATAGCAATATGTTTTCTACCAGTCAACGTGTGGGTGATCCTGAGACATACAGAGGTAGGTGCGCTTCCGTTAAAAAAAAACAAACTAAAAAAATTTATAACATAACAATAACATCACGCCTGTAATTCCCGAAGGTGTGGGTACACCCACATTTCGCCAGTTTTGTTTAAGTCCCATGTTATAGGGGGCTAGCCTATTGCCATCAATCGGGCACGAATCCAGACTCCAGGCTGCTACTGAGAAATACCAGATGGAAAAACTCAATAACACTTTGTCCGACCCGGAGGTCGAACTCGGGACTTCATGCTCAGCAGTGGCGCTTGCGACCACTAGACCAACGAGGCAGTAAATTTATTTATATATATTATGTAAATAATAAATATTGTTAGCTGTAATACCTATTTTTAAATGTTTTTTTTTGTATATATATTATTTCAACAGAACCTTCTTATCGATAATGACTAATTATTTTCAATGGTTAACTTAATTTCCTGTATTCTGACGTCAGTAGTTTTTATTGCGTATACGGTTGACTCCCTAACGAACTCTCAAACGCAACGGGTAACAATAATGTACAGTAAAAACGTTTAGAAAGGAGTAATCAACAGTAGTTTGTAAGCCCGTAGCGATCCGACCCACTATGGCGCTAAGAGTGATCCAAGTGAAAACCACGTCGACCGACAATTTTATTTTTATTTAATCCCAGGAATCAACAACGAAACTTTTTCAAAACATTTACTAAACGATTTTTATTTTTCAATTTACTTTGGTTAAAGTATTTCCATCTAAGTAGGTACTTACTGCAGATAATACAGTCATACAAATCAAACACAAAAAACTTTTTTACAAAAAAAAAACAACCGACTTCTTAAAAAAAAACTAACAGGTGAAAAATAACTCCAGTTTCGGAAGTCTGTGGCTTTGGTGGTTTTGTTTTGTTCATATTGGCCACCGACTTCCGAAACTGGAGTTATTTTTCACCTGTTAGTTTATTTTAAGAAGTCGGTTGTTTTTTTTTGTAAAAAAGTTTTTATTTTGTAATTTTTAGTTTCTTTGTATGTAAAGAAAGTCTTTCAAAACTTGAAAGAATCATTGAAATTGTATAACAATTGCTAAAGAAGTTCTATCTCTAAAGATTAATCTGTACATCTCTGCCGGCCCCTCTTAAAATAGAATGGCGTAATGTTATGTTGTGGAAATACAAAAGCTCAGCATAGACATCTGACTATAGCAACCGCGAATAATTTGCTGTTATGCGTTGAAGAGTTCCGTTGCCTATCTTTTTCATCAGTTTTTCTTCACCAAATGATACTTTCTAAATGAAAATGCTTGATTTGTTACTAAAACTGTTAAAATCGGTGCATGTGTGCCTATATTTTTTGAGGAGTTCCCTCAATTCCTCGAAGATCCCTCATCAGGTATGAGTTTTGATACAAATGGGACCAAGTTGTTAGCATACCCTATCAAACAAAAAAAGAATTTTGAAAATCGGTCCATAAATGACGGAGTACTGAGGTAACAAACCCTAAAAAAAAAAAAAAAAAAAATACAACCGAATTGAGAACCTCCTTCTTTTTTTGAAGTCGGTCAAAAATAGACAAACAAACAAGCAATTACATCAAATAACGATTAAGGTACCTACATATAAATCTAAGAAGGTACCTAGGTCGTTGGTCTTGTCTTTTGTGGAGCTTCAGTTATAGGTCTATAGCAAAATTCAGTTCACCAACTCCAACGGATTGAAATGCCTGTTCTGTTATGAATGAAGTAGGAACGATTTGCAACAGTGCACAACACAAAACATTCTGAATTGTCCGCATAAAGTAATTGGTTTCAACATTGCATTCAGCGGTAAGTTGCTAGCTTTTAACCTTAGACCTCCATTTTATACCAGCCAATTACTTTTCACGATGAAAGAGGAAACTCCGAAACGAATTTTGTCATCCTAATAAAGTTATTGCCAGTAAAAAGGTAAAGTAATTCGTGTTACAGTCGGAGAAATACAACGTACGTCCCCGAATCCGCAGGGACGCCGTATTTATCGTCCGAAGGTCTTTGTGAGCGGGTGTTGTGTCGGCCATATTTTAATTGCGGTCGCGCCTATTCACTAGCTCTCAACGGGCCCCATGCGGGATGTTGGCCTGACAGAGGCCGATAAATTGCTCACTTCGGCTGCGACCTATTCCGTATTGTACGGCTTGTAACAAAGACCATTATCCTTGGCCATAAACAGAGAAATTCTTGTCCAAACACGAAAAACGTACACACCAACAACGGTCGGGTACGAAACACCAATTTAGCTTTTCCGAGTCGAGAAAAACTTATTTAGAGAGTCAACCGGGCCGTACCCAAGGCCGTACCTATCTAAAGTTTGGAAGGGATAACTACTTTCTTCTCAGGTAAGTAGATAATCTGTTAGGACTTTGGGAAAACTCTGTTAAAGGAGGAAGATTACTCGAGAATCTACTTTACTACCAATTACTCAATAAATGCAAAATTCAAATTGAATTATCCATCTGACCGCGTTGCTAAATCAGTTCACTAGTTAATTACAATACGTAGTGCATGATTGGATCTACATTAAATTAACGCTGAGTTATTCTATTGGAATTCACAGTCGACTATTCACATTGTCATTGATATAATGGGCTGTGAATAAAGCCTTCTATGCTGTGCCGTAATAAAAAACAAAAAAAAAAAACAGTTTTATTTCAGGTTCTCCCGTATTACAATCATGGTAATGATTTTAAATTTGTAGTTCATGTATAATTGATGCACAATAAAACGTATTCATACTTCTGTAAACACTCTGTTTAGTATACGAAGAAGAAGTGATAAAAAAAATTGTACACGAGAAATGTACTTACTTCCACGTGAAAATTAGCTATATAGAAAGGAGAAAATAACATAAAAAGATGAAATCAGCCGCGTGGCCTCATTGCCTTATTCGCGTGTCGTTAGCACATCAC
The DNA here is from genome assembly GCA_921972225.1 of Euplexia lucipara. Classification (NCBI taxonomy): domain Eukaryota; kingdom Metazoa; phylum Arthropoda; class Insecta; order Lepidoptera; family Noctuidae; genus Euplexia; species Euplexia lucipara. Next base: position 7,324,123 of record OV179143.1, on the reverse strand, counting down.
AATGTAGATAAATGCAATATCTCCACTCAATACTTGACAACAGTTTTTTCCCTCCGCAAATAGGTACATTATTCAAACCGTTTAAGACAAATGGGTGTAAGCAATGCATGAGTTGGGCAAAGAGCATGATATCCATCGCGCCGGTTAAATTTGAATTTAGATGGACGTATAGAAGTAGGTGTGAGAAACAGGTCTGTAAATAATGATGACGATCAATTAGTCACATCAATAATTGTCATATAACTGAAATAGCTAATACTATCAAGCGAATCTATTTAAGACGTTCTTTGGAGCAGTGAGCTATTGCGGGCTGGCGTCCGCAACCCCACGTCACAGTGCGTTTATTGTTTACGGGTGGGAAATATATCTCATTCGATTTACCCTTACTCCTTATGAAAGGCCAGGAGTGGTAATAGGTTACTGACAATCTCTTGGAGAGTACCTGGGTTACTGAAGTAAGTACTTTGTCCTGCATGCGGCGACCACTGGGCAGTTAAGAAACACACGCGAAGCTGTCTGGAATAGTTTTTCTGCACGTATTTTGTGGTTTGACTGGGCAGCGAGCACGCATGGCTACGTCGAAGGGGTCGGAAGCAAAAGTGATCACACCCACCGAACATAAAAAATGGATGATTTTCATTTATATTCCACTCGCGGGGTTTCAAATCATGATTTTATAAAGTTGTTGTTATGGACACGGCTATTTCCTTTAGAATATTTAATGAAAATTCGAGTCAATTAGCTTTTCGAGTGTATGTAATCAATTTGCATAAATTATGCCGTGTAAAATTACCTACATGGATATGTTTAAAATTAGGCATCATCAACATCGGGGTTTTTACGAAGAGCTATTTTAACTTCCTTGTTTATTTTACAACAATATCCTACTATGATAATTGCCCAACTCGTGTATGACTATCAAAATTATTTTTCGTTCAATTTACATTGACATTTTCATACATTATAATATATTTGGCGAGTTACGTAGTGATAAAAATTAATAATAGACCATGCTAACAAAATTCACACGAGCTAAACACAATAACTGTTACGAACAAGTTATGAATACTTAACTAGAAACGCAGAAACGCGCTAACTAAACCACTGAATAATAAAGAGTGTTCTAAAATAGTGGAGCGTTTAACCTTGGTACGTTTTAGCGGGCACGCCGCGGTGGATTGGACACTCTGGCCCTTAGGGACGTCGGCTAACATTCTGAAGTATACTCGTAACAAAACGTACTTGTAATACTATAGCTTATTGCCGAGCATTAAGTTAACGTTGGACGTGAGATCAAAATGGGCGCTCTGTTTGCTGTTTTTCAGGGCTGCATGAATTTATAAAAGTTCAGACACAATGTAAAATATGTTACTTAATACATCAACTAAAATGGTGATAATAATTATATCAAACGTTTGAGACAAAAAAAGGTAGGTTGATGACTAGAACAAGTATGAAATTAAGCTTTCAACATAATATTAGTGAGGTAAACTGGCGTTCCGCCTGCAAATGACAGTTGCACCGTTGCATTAGCATATCCGAGCAGTCTGCTGCCAGCTTCCGCCCCTTGGGATTTCATTTCCGTGTGTTAAATGTCTCGGAGGCATCTTGTCGAATGGCTTAGAATTGGGGACACTATCATTTGCTACATTCCACTGGGTTTACTTAAATTGAGTTACCTATAGGAACTTTCAGTACGTTACATGTTCATTTAGCAAGACTGCAGACAAGGTTATTTTGGAATAATAAATGATGTAATAATATAATAAAAATAATATTCCACAACTTTCACACAACGTCATTTAGTCCTAAGCTAAGTAGAGCTTGTGTTATGGGTACTAGACAACTGATAAACATACTTATATTTATTTCTAAATACATACATATTATTGATAAATTACACCCAGACACAGAACTAATCATCATGCTCATCTGGGTAGGAATCGAACCCATCCGGCATAGCAGCCAGAGCCACTACTAGACCAACAGGCCAGTCAAATATGTCAGTTAGTTATGGGCTCTCATTAGTTATTCGTTTAGTAGAAAAGCAGGAGTTTGCCTGAACTGAGTTTAGTTATCAACGTCGGTACTTACTATTTTTATTACTACTGTCTTGTATATTGGTGTGTGCTAGCTAGCATGTAGCAAATTATTTAATTTAAATGATTAAGTTTATTAATTACCAATGCTGTTTAAACTGTTCTTCTAACATATCAGACAGACGTGTGGCTGGGGAGTTAGTTCCGCCACTTCTTCTTCCCAGCAAAAACACTAGGAAGTGGCGAAGGGCGGGCGTTTTGGGGGACTGTCTATGTAATTTTTGACGTTCAAAAAGTGCTGATCCTCAGCCTAATTTGAATAAATGACTTTTGATTTTGATTTTGAACAATAGATTAATACGAATAGACAACTGTAAACAATAACCCAGCAGCCTAGCCATGTTAGAAATTCTATTTCTATTATAGAAAGAAAATGGCGTATATCGAATCAGCTGTTTGTCAACTGTCAAGTGTATTTCATTTTCAGCCATATTACAAATTCTACTGGTTGACAGTTGACAAACAGCTGATTCCATATACGCTATTTTCTTTCTATTGTCGCCTTATAGATTACTGAAATATTTAATTTGTAATATGTAGGCCTGCTGTTTATTATCTGCCTAGTCTTTTCTTATGTTGGGACTGACCAAAATTTCTGTGTCAAACCAGATTATCAACAGATCCACAACCCAGTTAATGGGTAATAAGATTTCCTAAAATTGACAAGCTTTTCGGCTTCAAACTAGCAAAGACGACTGTCAGAGATCTACAAATAACAACCGCTGCCAGCGGTTTAAGACGCTTTTCTAGGCAAAGAGGTGTCTCAATATGTAAGAAACTTTTTCTTCTAACTTATCGGACAATTATGTTGCTGGGGAGTTTTGTGAGCCATATCTTTTTCTCAGCAAAACCACATAGAAGTGGTGAAGAGCGGGCATGTTGGGGACTATCTTATTTTATTTTAAACCCACGAGACCCTCTTCTGAAAACTATACTGCGGGTATCAATGCAATTTGTTTTTAAACACACCAGCTAAAATTCATCATATTTGACACTTGTGGAGAATAAAATTGTTCTCAAAAGTGGTGATAAAAAGAACAACATAACAATAAAGCACTAACCTACTCTTAATACAAATGCTTCTAAAAAGTCGTAAAATATTTAATGGCCGCTGAATTTTTATAACCTTTGTATGATATATTATTCTGTAATATATGCATACTTTAAACTAGTATTTGTTTTATTCTTGCTACATTGACTTACGAATTGTTTATTTTGCTGAAATGAATCAATCCACGACTAAGAAAATTTGAAACCAGTTTTATCAACTAGATATTTTTAATATTGTAAAGGCACAGGTGGTTAGGACCTCGCTTCTGATGCATGAGGTTCAAATAGCGCAACCAGTGGGCAATTTGACCACAATTTGAATTAACAGTGGCGACCACCAGAAAAGCTAGCTTCAAGTCAACGAAGTCCGACGAGCCCTGGACTAATGACTCAACTGTCTTGGATCCTGTAATGAAATTAAGTAGAAAAGAACAACGGAGGAGTCACAAGTATTTCATTTCCACTTCAGTGTCACAAGCAGCGGGCTAGTGCCAACAATACATTTTTCAATTCATATTTGGGTACATTTTTGATGAGCTTGTGACTAAAATAATAACGGCGGCGTGGTTGAAACGAAGTAAAAACTGCGCTTACCGAGGTCAGTCTGTAGATGAGTGACCATTCATTACAAATCAAGACTCCTGAGTATGTCATTTTACATCTTTGACAGTCGTTACGGGAAGTCAGAAGGCCGATATTCTGGCAACCAGTTTAATCAAGGGGTATCATGTTACCCAGTTACTGAGCTGTGGAGGTCAGAAAGGCAGTCGCTTCATGCAAAACACTTTTTTTTCTTTATTAATATAATATTCCACAACTTTTTCACACAACGCCATTTAGTCCCAAGCTAAGCTTGAGAGCTTGTGTTATGGGTAGTAAACAGCTGATAAACATACTTATATATTTCTAAATACATACATATTATAGATAAATTACACCCAGACACAGAACAAATGATCGTGCTCATCACACAAACATTTGTCCTGGGTGGGAATCGAACCCACGACCTCCGGCATAGCAGTCAGGGTCACTAACTACTAGACCATCAGGCCAGTCAAACACTGGCATTTAGCTGCATCTGGTTAAACTAGAAGCTGACCCCAACATAGTTGGGAAAGGCTAGGCAGATGATAATGATTTTGGTGCTTTTTAAGTTAACTTTAGACATCACAGAACGTAATGTGAGGAATTTTGCACTTGTAAATTAATTAAAATTTGTCTCTCTTTCTCGCAAATCTACCTCAAGTTTTAAAGACGTGGTGAATATTGCTCGTGACTTCTCGTATACATGTGAAGGGACTGTCATACTCTAGCTACTGGCATGTTATAGGTTAGTTCTCTTTTCACATTTATTGAGACTTATTACCCAACTATAAATTAAAAACGAAATTCAAATAACAATCTTGTAAAGAGCTGCTCTACTTTAGCTTGAAAACTTCATGAATAAAGTTGGCGAAGTGAAAATTTAAAATGAATTTTTTCGAGCGAGAGCAGATGAATTTTTAAAATCAGTTTATATTTCATGGAAAACATAAAGCTGCACGCATGGATGCCTTTGTTTATATATTGATTGCTGGAACATGATTTTTGTAGCTGACTGTGAAATATGCAGGAATTTCTATTTTTAGATTTCGGTGTAACCCAGTTTTTATGAATATATCGTAAATTTGCGTCATCAGCATATAAAAAATAGTGAATAGTATAATTTGAAGGCTGTATACCGTTTGCGAACGACCTTATTACAAGCTCCCTTGCTGCTATAGGTGGCTCGGCTCGCCACTGTATCAGCATCAGAAGGTAGGTCGGTTCTTGGCCTATATTCCCTCTCGCTTACACTTGCTAGTAGTAGTATTCGCCGTCTTGCTTTCCCGTGACGTCACGACGCAACCCCTCAGCGTGTGGGTGTGTGCGTGTGTTGATTATACGCAGTCTGTCTATGTGCGTCGCTCCGTTGATTATGATAGTTTAATTAATTTATTTTTATCATCTCGTTGAGTTGTCATTTAAAATTGGAAAGATTTGTGAAATTTTCGCTATTTGTCGTAATTAATAAACATTTCTGTTGACTATTAAGGTGACTTTTACGATGACTTCAAATATTGAACACGAAGACATGCTGCAACGACCCACAAGTACTAATTCGAAAATAAAACATCTCTACGATATCTACTTACTTCAAAACTAACAAAGCATTACAATTAATTAATTATTATCTACCGAAGAATAAATAAGTTTTCAAACTAACACAAAGACCGTCTTTGAATATAGACACATAAAGACAACTGCAATTGACGACGGGAGAAACTGGGAGGTGGGCAGAGGAACATAATTACTTAACAGATGCTTTACCATTTGTATAAGATAAAACGATGAGACTCATCGAAGCGAACAGATTTTAAGGTATTATAATCTGATTCCAATTAATTTGAGCTGGCTTTATGTTTCTGAGAATTTTCTCTTTATTAAGTGTTAGATTTAATTTAATTGTAAGGCGTACTTACCTAAATTAAATAAATATCAATATCAAACTTTATATCTAGGTATAAAATTAGCCATACTAAATCTGTCGGTTCTTTAGCCGAAATAAAATTTTATTACTTTTATTTATTTCCGTCTGTGGATACCGTCAGAAAATGATAAATATTTTCACGTAGTTCCATCATAAAACTTGACCATACAGGATTATTACTCACAGCTCTTTGATCACGATTTGCTCCGTCCATTGTTCAGAATTCACATACGTCACACCCCGTATCCAATGTATAAATTCCGATCGCATAGCTGTACGATTTTGTGATCTCTTTATACGTTGCAGTTTTGATTAATTTCGGTCATTTGTACATTCGCCGATCGGTCGATAGGTCGGCCAATTTGATTTGCCGATACAATGGTCGGGCTGAAGTTGGTACTCTGCGGTGACATGGCCTATTTTTTCCATTTTCCGCTCAGCGTTGCAATAAAAATATTGAAACGGACATTTTTGTTGAATATTCTGCTTTGTTTTCGATTGTACATGCTAATGTAATAACGTAATGTATCTAACGAGCGCGCGCAATGTACTTGTCGCAAACAAAGTGTTTTCTTTGTGTTGTGTTGAAACATTAGGTAGAGGAGCTACTAGACTCAGCTCTTTTCGTAGAAATATAAATATGGGAGAAAATACTGTGGGAATTGTGACCAAATAGTAAAGTGACTTTGTCTAGGGCGGTCCATGGCTGGGTCGGTTACTCGCAGTTGCAGTTGACTCATTGATGTTTTTATTGTATTTAATTTATTGTAGTGTTTGTTTTTGTTGATGATTTATTGTTATGTATTTATGATTTTTAAATTAAAAATCATCAATCTTTATTTATTTATTTTTTCAACATTACATGTTTCCTTTGCGTTTAAGCATAAAATTCAATGCGTGATAGTAACTTACAGTAAACTTTTTACTCAACTTCACCTTATATGCTGTTTCACGTGGCACATGTGCTATACGCCCTTGTGAACTCACCCAGTAGGTCGATGGCATCCACCACCATGTTAAGGGAAAATGTACAAACACCTGCACAGCACGCTACTCCAGACTTATCCTTTTAATGTTTAAGTTGAAAAACTATCAAAGAAATTTGAAACATTGGAGTTGAGAAATTTGAAGCTTGATGTGCAGCTGGCCTCTGCACATGGATCCTATTATGTAACACTAGCAGACGTCACGCGGTTTCACCCGCGTATTTCGACCTACGCGTTCAATATAATAATGCACTGAGAGTGCTGCTGCGGCTGCCGTGGCGATGTAGTGCGTCAGGGATGTTTGCAGATAATAGTATTGATGGTTTTGCCGCTATTATTAGGAAAAGGTGTGCATCCCTGAAGTCTCGTGTTCGCGGCGGCACCAACAGCATTCTCAGTGTGTTCGTAGATCGGTGGGATTCCCCGATGTTGCGGAGGTGGATGCGGCTCCATGCCGAAATCTAATTGTATATTTTTATGTGTCTGTAACCTACTAACACTAGAATTTAAGTTATAATTGTTACTAACCCTATGGACTCCGGTCTGAAATAAAAATATTCTATTCTATTCTATTCTATTCTATTTCCTGTTTCCGTGGGATTACAGGGATAAAAAGTAGCCTATGTCATCCGGGAATAGTGATAGTGATAGTAAGATGTTGGCAGGTTCATCACCGGGTTGATTGGCACTCAGATTGGTTGTTCTTTATAAACGTATTTTTATCTCTGTTGACTATATATTTATTTTGATTAAGTATGTATGTATCTGTGTATTTATTTTGATTCAGTATGTATGTATCTGTGTATTTTTTATTTCTTTTTTTTAGTGTCATCTTGTCCTTAATTTTTGCCCAGTTACACCTACCTTGTTCCATCTCTGCACCACCTTAAGGTAGACTGGTAGAAAATGCCTAAGGCATTAAGTCCGCCCTTGTACAGTTTTTTTTACTTGTGCATAAAGTTTTAATAAATAAATAAATAGTGCAGCTTTCCACCAGTGCAATAATTTTCAAAATTGGATCATTAGTTCCGAAGATTACCCCCTACATACAAACTTACAAACATACAAAGTTACAAACAAACAAATAAATTTTTCTTCTTTATAATATTAGTATAGATAGGTAACAACTTATTTTTTTGTACCTGCATTCTAAGCAAATAACGATTTACCCTATTCTATTCCGCCTGCTATTTGTAGATCTTTGAAAATCACTTTAAACTAGCTGAAATTCGAATCAGTCTTACTTAAGGATATCGTGTTACCCTGCAACTGAGTTGTAGAAGTCCCTAAGCCTACCTACCTAAGCAGTCTCTTTACATTAAATTTGTTGTTTACATACAAAAAAGTTGGATTCCAGCTGTACCCTATAAGAATAGAAGTCTTACCTAACATAGATGGGGAAAAGTGAGACAAAAGATGATGTTGGAATATCCATAATATCGCTTAAGTTTATATGTACTATATCCCTTAGTATAATATTATGTTTAATGTAGAATTACTATGTATTATACATACTGTTACATAGCTCTTGTGTAGCTTTGAATATTATAATATAGCGCGTGACTAACAGCAGGAATTAACCGATTTAACGCAAAATTAGTAAGATAGTCACGTTATTGGGTTAGATGAAATTTTGTTCTTCAGTGCGTGAAATTAACAACAATAAATTATTTTGATAACATACCTGTTACTAAAACGTTGCACAGGGTGGAAGGGATATCGACGCAATCACTAATACCATGACTTCAGAACCAAGCTCGGTTTTTTTTATTTTTTTTGGATGTACTTTTACTTTTAACTGTAAATAACTGTAAGAAAATCAACATGGGACTTTCAAGGAGGGTTTTAAACCATTAGAAAAGGTGAAGTCATGAAAAACGATTCTGACCAGAACTTGGTCATAATTTATTTATGTTGTAATACATTAAACCTACAACTATTATGTACGACGACGCCAGCACATCAAGTTACCCCAATTTGTCAAATTTCTTTAATCGTTTTTCAACTTTATGTCAAACAGAATAATGTTTGACATAATTTTGTTTGACACAATTGGAAAAATTTGAGACAAAAAGCAATAAAAAAGAAAAGTATAAAAAAATGGGGCATCAAAAAATCTATACGCATCGCTGTAAGAAGAAAAAAAACAAGCTGGAAAAAGAGCCCAAAAGACTGGCCGCATTGCCACCTTTTATGGCAATGCTGATTCTCTGACCGAAATAAAGGCCAGTTTTCTGATCACGTGAAGAGTCGACCAGCCGCATGGCGATGTCCGATGTTGTAATATACATAGGAATCATAGATGAATATGATGATTATAATGATGGCAACTATATTTTTCAAGGATTATTTTGTTGAATATTTTGCCATCGTTGATGCCTCGTAGTACCGACGTATTAAATTATATTTTCCATACTGTAGGTAATGCGGGCTTCATTTATGCTGTTCAGCAGTAAATATTAAAATTTAATATCAACGGTATATGTTACAAAACCATTAAAGTTATATTTTTTATGACACAAACAGTACGTATGGCTATCGTTAAGCTCGAAATCACTTTTACGTCGTAAAAAACGTTGACTTAAAATAGGTGTACGGATTTTTCACCAGCATTGTGACGTCATTGCGCAGGAAAAGTATAAAATATGTGTTTGTGCGTGCGTGTATGTGTGTCACAATATCGATCAAGATAAATCAAGATTGATTGAAATGACTGTCTGGTTTTGAAAAGGTCATACCTATTTAGGCAGAAGCATAAAATATAGACCTATAATAGTACATTTCACCAATTTTGTTCTAGTCTCATGTAGTTGGGGGACGAGCCTATTGCCATCAAACCAGCTCAGATATTGAATCTGGGCTGCACCAGATAAAAATACCAAATAAAACTTCATTAATTGTGTATTTTATTATTGTGCTTTATTATTTCTTATTGTTTATCAAACGTTGCGCATTGAGTCAAGTTTGTTGTTATTGCTGGAAACTTATTTTTCTGCCCATTATAATTAATGTTCCATTCTAACCGAATAAATTCTGTCCAATCTACATAATATTTAACAGAGTATACTTTTTTATTTACTTTCAAATTATAACATAAGTATCAACATCATTAAGTAACTCGTTTTATTATATTAATTAACGTCGTTGATTTATTCCTCCCCTAATATTTCTGATTAACTTTTAAGAAAATTAAGTTATTATCCCAGTAAGGCGAAAATGTATAATTTTAGCTATCAGTATGTCAAAGTTAGATCATTAATCACTTCAGTGTCTGCGATTAACATTTATCAAACAAGTATTTATAGGTCAAATTCTATACTATGAGCTAAAAATTCCGACTGCAATGAATGCTACATTTTTAGCTAAAAATGACCTCCATGCTTGTTGTCTCATAACAAACACGTTCCACAATACGTATTTAGGTTATATTTGTTACAACGGTCAATTTAACTATAAGACTTGAATTAATGAAACAAACAAAACTTTACAACCTTCCTGTTAAACGCTCGTAGACCACGTAGGTCTAGGATCTACGCCGTAGCCCCGTGCTACGTTGTAGCTCTGAGCGTAGCACATTACGTAGCATGTGCAGGCACAAGCTTTTTACCTTTAGCGAATTATGCAAGTAGGTATGTTTAGAACAATTTATCGTAATAAAACTTGATCCATCGCTTTCCATCAGACGTAATTGAGGTCAAGTGCAGGCTTATGTGGTAATACAAAAAATCCGTATGGTTCACAACTCGTCCGAGGCCATTATACTCATTTGGATGTCTTTTTCATCAAAATCAAAGTAAAAATAGCTTAATTTTAGGCCTGAAATAAAAATTCAAGTCACTATGTTGCACTATAAGACTACTTCTATTATTTGTAATTTTTTATGGTGTACGATAAAGAGTATTCTATTCAACAATACATCAGAGCAAAAATAAGTTCTGCATTGTTCCGATAACAGTGATTATTTTAAGTAAACAAGCGCCCGTAATTATCTCATAGCTGTAGTGGAGCACCCATTAGCGGGATGTTACTTAATTAAGGTTTTTTTTTAATTGCAGACAGTGTGAACAGTTTAATTAGTGGCAACGCATTGCAGACTTTGTTCGTTCGTGGGAGATGAAATGTTTGTTTATTGGATAGTGTTAAGATGTTTGGGATATAAATTGTACTAGTGGTCGGAATACCACCGTTTTAGCTTTTTGCACTTTTTATTTCTTCAAATATAATTTCAATGGAAGGCAATATGTATTAATTGTTGGTTGATGTATGAGTTGTCATATACAACTTTCCGTGTAAATTTATTATAAAAAAGGGACTCAACGTGTTAATTTAACTGTTGTGGTTGATGATTAGCTAGATTAATAAAAACAAAAAAGTAAAATAAGCTATACCCGTAATGCTACCATTTAAAGTCACCTAGGCAGATAAGAGATATGCAAGAACGAAGAGACAGCGATTTTTCACATAGTTAATTCCGACTCCATAAAATGCTGTTGTGTCGTAATTTCGTAATTGGCTGTCAAATTTTACTGATTTAATTAATTTATCAATAATTATACACATGCGAACCTTCATAATAAATCAGAAAGAAAAATAAAATAATGAAAAAAAATACTTAAGAGAGAGAGAGAGAGAGAGAGAGAGAGAGAGGTTGACTGGTAGAAAATGCCTAAGGCATTAAGTCCGCCTATGTACCAATGTACATAGGCACACCAATGTGTGCTTGAAGTATTAAATCAACAAAATATAAAAGGGCAAAAGAAATTGCTTGTTCTCGTCTGAAATTGCACCATTGTCAAACTAACCATTTAGACCAAAGACATTCAATACCTATAGACCGGACATCACGAACAAAATTTTCGTCCGACAAAGTGTGTCCTGCCGGACACAAGTCTATGAGTTTTTTTTAGTACGCTCCGCTGCCGCTCCAATATTCATGTATTATTCTGGATGGCGTTACTGAGACATGGGATCAAAGTTTTTCTAAGACATTTCCTCGCATGTCCGCTCTATAGTCTTTTAAATCTCTTTGCTTTAGACCTACAGCAAACCTACATTTAGGGAATACAGACGAAGTTTTTGACTGTTTAACAAAAATAAAATCTATAGTTACTATTTTCGGTGTAAACGCGGTAGTCAGCCGCCATGTTTCAAAGTTTCCTTCAAACACTTTTGGCAATAAAGCCAACGAACAAACCTATTTTTAGCAAAAGGAACAGTCAGTAAATTAAACGGCGAGCGGTTAACTGCTGAATCGCGCGGCGCCACTAATTCTTAACTTTGCCGAACACAATATTGTTCCGGATCGAGCGAAATTGCGACATTTGTCGAAAAAAGGCGAATTCTGCGAAATAGTTGAAAAAAATACCTAATTCACTCACATAAAATAATGTGGAGTAAAATTGAGTATTGAAGCGTCAATTTCCGATATATTTATAACAATATTCCTTTATGGCATTTTGTTTTCTTTTTAGTTTTCTATTTTTAATACGACATTCGGGAATAAGACACATGTTTTTTTTTAACTTTTCATAGCATTATGCTTTGCGTGAAATTATTATTATAACCAATAAAACGATTTTATTATCTTTTAGCTTTTATTAGCATTTTTTTTCAATAGACAGATTACTTTCATCTAAAAAATAAATATGGAGGTTTGACATCGCTCATAGTTGCGCTCAATTTTGGTTTGCTCAAGTAAGGTTCGCTCATGTATTTTTTTAATTTGGCACGAGTGGGAAATACTCTGAGCCATTGCATTTGCCTTATTGGTTCAACTTTTATATATAAAACACCTAACTGGAAGCAACATTTCTTAACATAACATAACATCACGCCTGTCACACGAAGGGTTAGGCAGAGGTGTACCTACCTGGTAGTAAACCCATATTTCTCCAGTTATGTTTAAGTTCCGTATAATAGGGACGAGCCTATTACCATCAATTGGGCACAAATCTAGACTCCAGGCCGCTACTGAAAAATTCCAGAAGGAAAAATGCAAAAACACCTTGCCCGACCCGGGAATCGAACCCGAGGCTCAGCAGTACCGCTTGCGACCACTAGACAAACGAGGCAGTGAACATTTCTTCTCCAATAAATTTCCGAAGCGTACAGAAGAATAGACGAACTAACTATAAATGAGGGTCATTACCTAACACATTATCCTACAGCTCATATCCACCGCAATCGCTTACATCCCCACCTTCCCGTTTCACTCCCGAATCCCCGCAGTCGGTAACATAATCTACGTGCAAAGTAGTCTATTGTCTATCTGTCCATTTGTTTGTGTGGGTGAGCCTCATATTACCTTTGACGCCTGCGGATGGAGGAACGATGTTTTGACAGGCTTCGCAATTGGTTTTGAGGTAGCCGAGCTATTCTTTTTTGTGTGGGGAGTTTTTTTTTTTTTTGTAACTTGTAAGTGATACTATAGATATCGATAAGAAGTTTTGATGACTTGATAACACAGATATTTTAATCTCGCACGTAACACATATTTGTATGAGGCTAGAGGTAGTATGTATTTCTGAGTTTAAATGTATGTTAACGCTCCCACAACACAGGCGATATTTCTGGTATGGGAAAACGTTTTAAAATAAATAACACTTAATACACAACAGACCTAAAACTTGCTAGTGCTTGTTAATACACAGAAAATGTTGTTTAAATGAACAATAACACACAACATTTTATTTTATACGATACGTCATAATTATACCTACAACACACAATTTATTACAGTAATAATAACTTTGTTTGTCGTGAGTGTTTGTGAAACTAAAATATGGCGGGCACATTTCCCCAATGTGTAAGAAGTTGGAAAATAAGAAAAGTAGTGTAGTGATAGCCTTAATGGCGCCCACCGCGGGACTAGTAATGGTAATCGTAGTACGTACATTTATATCATTGGAAATACCATACAATTTTATTTGTCGGTCACTTTTATTAATATAAATATGCAAGGTATGGGAGCAAAAAGAAAATTGCAATTTTCGACTCTCATTAACAACAAAATCCAATTCCATTCCCTCCATTACACGAATCGGATGCCGAACCACAGTACACCGGTCCAAACTGTTCGTTACCTACTAAAGTCAATATTAACAATATCAATACAACGAAATAAAATATTACACTTCGAAAAGAAACAACTTGCAGAGAACTGTAGACTCTACTACTCCACAAAAACTGTACAAGTTTACTTCGTTGCAACTTATCTAGTTAACCCATGTTAAGTCGGGCTATTTCTTACACGGCCGCGGCTGTCAGCAGGCCAGGCTTGCTTATTTACTGCGCGAAGGGTTAAGTTGATCATTAACCCTGCATTTGCTACGGAGTCCGTCGCCATTTTGTTTTGCAAGTTTCATAGGAAGTGGAGACGTACTTCGGAACTGAATTATTACTCGCAGTGTAGACGTACATTCTCGAGCTCGTATTTGAACGTGCAGATTTTTCCATTGGCGTAATATAAGAATAATCGGTTAAAATATGGTTCGGTGTAAATATGTTTGCAGAAGATTAATTTAAAAAGATACGGTTATCAACAAAACAATGGGCTATTTAACTAAATTTGTAGTTTTTAGTCTCTCATAAAAACCACCTGTCTCACCTCGACATGAAATGAAATTGATTATAAATAACTATTGAGATTTTTTATTCACTTGCATATTCATATTATGACCAATTTATATTTTAATTTATTACAATATTTTTTTTCTGTAAATGATTTGTGTGTCAATTGGCAAAACATAGCGCACTACCTAATTTTTAAGATCTTGTCTGTAATTATCACCTATGTTTACGAATAAATGATTCCGATTCTGATTCATCTAGATTACAAGAATATATTCGACACGTATTTTTCTTTTTTTTTTAACATACATACATACATAAACTCACGCCTTTTTCCTATGGGGGTAGGCAGAAACTACAGAGCGCCATATGCTACGATTCTTACATACTTCTTTTGCTTTGTTTACATTCTTACATGTTGTCATACACACACGCCAGATGCGAAGTACTACGCACCTGACCTTTCTGAAGAACCTCACCAATAAGGTCTATGTATGTCCCTCTAGGGCGTCCCCTCCCGGCGTTTCCACTTACATCTGCCTTGTAAATACCTTTCGTTAGTCGCTTTTCATCCATCCTTTCAACGTGACCAAACCATCTAAGCATACTCTTTTCAATTTTTGTTACTACATCTTCTTTTAAACCACAACGTTGCTTTATCACATCATTCCTCAATCTGTCACTCATTGTTACACCACACATACTTCGCAAGGAACGCATTTCTACAGCATTTATGCTACTTTCATGTCTCTTTTGCCACGCCCAACATTCACTTCCATACGTTAGTGTAAGCTCCAGCTTTTTTTTTAAATTAATGGAAAACCGCTTAGATTAAGTGCGTTAAAGTTGAGGAGAGGGGGCTTGTAACGTCATTAACAAGTAGAAACTGTACTGGCTAGTGACGTCATGCGACATTTTGACTTAATGTATCGCCGTTGTTTTTGGATACGTGAAAAAAGAAAAAGTATGTGTCGAATATTTTCTTGTAATTTAGATGAGGGACTAAAATCTAATTTATTGTCAAATAAATAATAATAAATAATAATAAATATTCCACAACTTATCACACAACGCCATTTAGTCCCAAGCTAAGCTTGAGAGCTTGTGTTATGGGTACAAATAGCCCACTATTGCGAATATTGCTCTTTTTCAAGATAAAACTATAGACTTAGTTACTTACGTACTATCAGTGAGATAAATAAAACAAAATCGTTTTAAAAAAAAAAAATATTTTCTTAAAGGTTTTATTCATAGTTTGAGTTGAGTTTACAAATACAAATTTAATAACGCCCAGCGGGTTATCTATACTATCTCTTATAAAAAATATTCGAGAACAGCTGAACCGATTTCGCTAATTCATTTAGAATATTTCTTGAAATATTTCTGAAAATTTAATAAATTGTCGGAATAAGTCTAAAACCAACTCTTTCTTATACTCACATACAAACGATTTGTAATAATACTTAAATTGACTTTAAAGTCAATTTGAACTTTAACACCATATCATAAAGTTCAAGTGTTGGTGCGGGAAGGAAGGTTCCGGGAAGGCAAAATAATTGAGTGACGTTAGTCTATACATAGGTAATATATAAAAATCAAGAAATTGGTTTTGAAATGTTTGTGGAAGTTCAGAAAAGTTCAGATGTAAGGAAATATTAAAGAAATGTTTGGCATGTAGTAAAAAACATCAATTGTCCTTTTTCCATAGACTATTCCTACCTGTCAAACATATGATGTTCGTTCCGTCGTCGGTACAATAAACTTCTCTCAAATTAAAGAACGCATTTATATAAGAATTTTGAATCGAGAATCGATCGATATTTAGATTTAAAAAATACGAAAAGTTAAATAGTGTCACCATGACAACGGATTAACATAATTATTTTTGGTTGTCAATTTATGCGTAGGTACCTGCGTTCTGCAATTTATTTTGTTACTAAACTTAGAAAGAGGTTTTATGTAGCATAAAAAAGTCTTATATTTCAGAAATCTATTTTTTTCAGAGACGAACACCAATAATTCTTTGCAAAAATAACTTTTTTCACTGTTTGGACTTTAATTAAAGTAGACCGGGAAAACTATATAAATTGTATTTAACATAGAGGCACGCAGCGCAATAGTTCAGTTTCAAATTATGAATTTAATATTTTTTAAATCAATACATTTCAGTAAGGTAGTTAGGTTAGGTAGTTAGGTTTGCTATAGGTATGGTAAGTTAGGTTAGGTTATATATACATGTTGACAAATTTTTAATTTTATCGAACACAAAATGTTTAAATAGGACCACATTGGAGACTCGCTTAATAAAAAGTGGTAGTAGCTATGGCTTGGAACTATGTGTTGTCTCTATCTTCTTATTAAACGTGTATATCTAACGTGTAACGATATGTATATATCTAATATATAAAATTGTCGTGTCACAGTGTAACAAAACTCCTCCGAAACGGCTAGACCAATTTTTATGAAATTTTGTGTGTAGATTCAGATGGTCTGAGAACAGGATGTAAACTAATAAACACTAAATAGTGCTAATAAATTGATTCTGAGGCGGAACGAAGTTTGCCGGGGCAGCTAGTAATATTATAAAAAAAGGAATGATTTGTATTTTTGTATGACGAATAAACTTAAAAACTACTAAAGCGATTTGAATAATGATTTCACCGTTGGGAAGCTCTACTATCCCAGGGTGACTAGTGATAGGTTGCTGTTTATCCCTAATTCTCACGGGAACGGAAACACACGGGTGAAACTTCGTGACGTTCACAAATAATGTGATATTTTAACATGATCAAGTAAGTGGTGATGTGAACAATATTTTATTAGTACATTATGATATACCTTAGTGCGGTAAGTTGAAAATTGCAGCCGAGGCGATATTGCTACAAGAAAGCAGAGGCTGTAATTATCAAAACGCACGTATGTCATACGACGTTTTATAACATGTTTGCGAAGAAATAAATAAAACTCGGACTGACATATAAAAATAAAACAATACAGCCAATAGAAAAAGCGCGCGGAATAATGTTTACTTGTTCACAAATTAGCGCTCAACGCATCAACGCTTTTTTTAAATATAATAAATAAAATTACACATTTTTTTTTGTTTTTGTTACAAATGGTTGTAATTTATTGTGAAAATTAATTAAATTAACGAATTAAATGTTATTTTTTTAATATTTTATCCCCCCTTAGTTAATTTGATTCGTATCATGTTGACCACTTTTCTGACATAAAAACTCTTCGCTAAGATTTAAAAAAAGTACCGTAGTCGGACCATCTGCATGTGCATAACGCACAAGTCCGTAATGAGATACATTACGATACTGACATTGGTGAAATAAGAGACCCTTTACGAGCAAATGTGTTATAAAAACCTTTATGAAACTACGATGTGCTACTTCTCACATAAGAAGCAGTGTTCAGTCTAACTTTCTTATGCCGTTTATTTAGTAGGTACTCGCCTGGGGAGTTGCGTTCTAAATAAACAGAGCCAGTAATTTTTTGTGAGGACTGTTACAGTCTTCGTTATGGACGTCTAAATAGGACTTGTTGTTTAAAAAAAAGTAGAAATGCTTAGAAGGAGAACGCATTTAGTAGTGTACAACGATTTGAAATTTTCCGAAGTAAAAAGTACTTGTTGGTAAGTGGAAAATGTTTAACTAACTATTTTCTCATACCAATGTCCAGAAAAAAACCATTTGACTAGTCATTCAGTTACAATTGTTATTTGTGACAGCACTTTAGTTTTGCAAGGCTATTTGAAATGGTTGAACATTTACACAGAACTTCCCTTTATTTCTTTCAGGTTTTACTATCGCAGGGATTAATACAATCACCGATTTTGCTTCAAACGGAATAACAATTGAGTCAGAGGTGGGTCAGCTTAATTTGACAGGCGAGGGTCCCTTTGTTGGTCGCTCATTAGGATACAGCCTCACAGCGCTTTATACTCAGCGGTGAAGCGGCTGTTAGCACAAGCAGACCGGCTGGGCATGATGGATTTAGAAATAGTAGGGTTACTGGTGTTACTTCGCCTTTGTGTAGATGCTGTGTCTGTGAACAGCTCAAGAACAAGGTATTTGTAACTGTTGCAATAGGCGGAGTATTTTCTCAATGAGAAGTGCACTTAGTTTTAATAGGCTTCCTAGGGATTTAAATGTTATTTTGCTCACGTGTATCGGCTTTAAGACGGATTTTGGCACAGTCTTTTTTCTTAGATAAGTAGTTAACTTATCGACTCTTAAGGACGTATCTACGAAATGTCGCGCTTCAATTCTAGGTATTGGGTCTTATAGCGCACAAAACACGTAAAGTATCAAATTTGGTATGTCAAATATTTTGTATTCGTATAGCGATCTTATTCAACAGGAGTTGCTGCTTGCAAGCGACACACACGACGGTGGCCGGGTGCAAACTAATATTTTTGGTTTCAAACTTTTGTGCAATAACTCACAACAGAGATCAGTAAAATAACCCTTAGTTTCAAGCCATTAAGGTTCACGAAATTTAGCAAAATTTGTTGAAAAACTAAAATCGTTTTGTTTTTTTTTTCTGGGATTAATTAAAATATTGTGGTAGTTCTTTCTACCACCTTTTTGAGTTAATCATGACTACTTACATAAAATATTTTTAAATAAACACATTACTGTTATTAAATAGAAGAAAAATGTTCCTAAACTCAAAACGAAATCGACAATTTTGTGTGAAGAGGTACCGGAAATGATTTTTTACAATATTATTTACCTAGACTTTACAATAAAAAATTGCAACCTTTTGAAGATGAAGGAGTAATTTGTCTGTGGTGATTATTATTTAGATTCAGTTTAGTTTAGTTCTGCCGCAAAATTTACAGAAAAACTGTTCATTTTGGTCAGATTTGTAAACGCGTCCTTAACGTATTATATTACCTGTATGTACTTATTTTTATCGACTTTTTTCACATACTGTATGTGGAGGCTTGATAATAGCCATTTTTTTAATAGATATTACATTATATTTATTTTATTGGATTGTTTGTCTGTAAGCCTTCTATAAAATAACATAAATAAATAATTAATGTTGGCAACATTGTGAACTACCTACACATCTTTTCTCTTTCCCTATGAGGTCCAACTAAACGTTGTGAGAAATTAGCGATAAGGTCGCCTAACATAATTATGTAGTACCTACTTCAAGTTAGCTTTTTGACATTTTTCATGTGTGTAGAGAGATTCTATTTTATATAGGATAAACTTAGCTTACAAGTACTTGCTATTAATTTGGAATATTTAAATATTTTCTATCGACTTTTGTCAAAGTTCCTTATTAGAAGTAACGCAATGTGTTCAAAAACATTTACAAACTTATACAAACTGTTTGTAAGTAACGTGCGAACCGTGCTCCGGCCTGCGGTACAAACTTTGTTACTAAGAAACTCCCACAATGACATAAAGTTGTATGTTAAGTAAATCTAAGCATATTGTGTGTAGTTAATGCGATTGTAAAACTAAAGTCGGTAACTTACAGAAACCAGAGCAAAGGAACCGAAGGTAGAATTTACTGTTTTATATATTTCAAGCATTCTTCATTGTGAAATACTGACTTAAAAGCAAAGAGTGGTTTCACGAGAATTTTATAAGAAAATCTCTGAAATTGATGTTGCGACGACTGTTATTTCTGCTCTACGATTCTATCGGAAAGTAGATTTTCGCATCCAGACATATATATATTTTGAAAGATACACAATTAATGGGCTACTTGACAAAATTTTAGTTTTTAGTCCCTCATCAAGAATGCAAGAAAATATTCTATATATAAGAAAATATTGAAAATGTACCTAATATCTAATGTCTTATAATCTATAATTGTCTAATACTATTGTTGCATGTCCGACTTGGGTAAACTGTTGAAACCAAAAATGTAATGATTTACTAATAAGAACTGAATGTACACAGTTATGCAATAAATTTATCTTTATCTTTATCTTTAAATTTTTATTAACAATATTATTTATAAATTTCGTATTTTTTTTTATGAAGAATGAAAAAATTACGAAAATAATAAATATCTGATATCTGAAATAAATGACATTATTATTATTATTCCACACTAATGATGTGTGTAGTACTAATGATAGCACCTTAATTTTCACAAAGTTATTTTCATAGAATAGCACTGGTATTAAAGATAAAATGTGTCACGTATTTGACTCAATTTAAACCCCTTAAGTATCTGTTAAAGCGTTCTTAAATAGCATGAAACAAAAACCACGTAAAAGCAAACCGCATACGACGTGGAATTACGACGGCATTAAAGGTGAAATCCGCGACGCAAGTGGCGCCACTGACATGCGACGGCTGTTTGTGGAACCACAACGTCTTTATGACGTAATTGAGTCGGCTATGATTACAGAAAAGTGTGTAGGTATGTGTGTAAATGAGTTTTGTACGCGCACACGTATAGAATGGAAGTTATTATACCGAAATTGGATTCGTAATGTTGTAAGCATCCTAATTTCTAATTAATAAACATGAGGATTTTATTTTAACATTGTGGAGTTAGAAGTTACAACACAATTTTGTATATAAGTTAACACCGATAGAATAAACTAGTCCATGCATTTATGTTCACGTTTTTCAGAGTTGGTTTCATGCTAAACAGGACTAGAACCTATTCGGCTTTAGTATGTAGGTATTAAACATAATGTTACATTATATTTAAAGAATTGTATGTTAACTGATTTGTGTAAGGGCTGTTCACATTGCATTTCCGCGGTTAGTGGTCACTAAAATTTTCATCAAAATTAAGCGCACAATGTTCGTCTGAAGCCACGGCAACATTCCAGACACTCTAGCTATATTTTTAATTATAAAACAAAGTGTAGTCCTTTCTCAATGAACGCGTGAACTTATATACGCCATTAAAAGTACAGAACTTCCCTACTTTCATCGATACACACCCACGTAACCTTTTAAAGAGGTAGGAGTAAAAATATCGAGACGGTAATAATATCAGGCTGGGGTAAATGTTGCAACCTACACAGTATAAAATTAACTACGTTCCTCATATTTTCCTAGAAAGCATTTTATAATTGATGCTATTTATACTCTGCTTATAACTATATAACTTCACTAGCTTCTGCCAGCTACTTCGTCCGTATTGAGGTTCATTATTATTTCAGTTTAGTTTGTGAGCGAGAGAATGGGCTCAACTAGCCTTTTTTTAGCGTTTTCTCAGCCAGTCAAACATTGAAAGATTTTTTTTGTAATTGGATAACTGAGTAGTTCCGAAGATTGCCCCCTACATACAAACTTACAAAGAGACAAGTTTATAAGATTAGCAGATAAAAAGCCTTACTAAAACCCCATATTCAACGTTCAACGATTTAAAAGTAATGCTTAAGTAAAGTTTTTGGCACGTTTGGCAAGGGCATCGGTGATCATCAATTTTGTCTGTTCGTAAAAGTTAAGTCCATAAAAAAAATGGGGCATGATCATAATAACGGAGAATGATTTACTGAGCTTAGAAAGTCTGCCAGGCAGCCCAGTCCGTTGGTAGTTTACGATGTCCGTGGAATAAACCATATCTTCAAACGCGAATCTAATAACATCACAATACCGAGAGTGGTTTTAAGATAAGAAAATCTTATTTTATTCTCCTTTTCAAGGAAATTTCTTTCGGAATCGACGTCACAAAAACGCCTAGTAATGTCGATCTCGATCATATTTTTATATGACGTAACGAACTTCCTTAGGACCCCGGTCCCAGGGAGGGGACCCTTTATAATTTTGTAATTTCCGTTCGTAGACCTTTCGTAATTTTTTTCATTTTTTACCGATTTCATGATATTACGAGGAAGCGAGATGTTTTTCTAAGACATAATAGACGTAAAAATAACTTGTTACAAATAAAACGAAATGAAAAACAAAAGTTGAGTGATAAACACACAGACTTGCTGACTTTTATTAGTATTTTATGCGGTAACAAGGTACGATGGTACCTAATATCTTTAACAATTCGTTTGTTACAGACGATATCGGGCTTCTGAGACGAACAAAGTCGCAATAGCAAGCAGTGATTAAAGGCGAAACTTTGGTAATGCCACATATATTATATTATATAATATTGGTGACCTGTAATACAGGTTTTTATTACCTACCACAGGCACCAGTGATTCACAGCAATGTGTACAATTGTTTATGCCAATAAATAAATTATTATAATTATTAATTATTTTTCGTAGGTTACTGTGTGACTTAACAGTATTAAGAGGTAGAATAAAAGGTAATTAAGTCTAAACTGGCTTAATCAACTCAGTGAGTGTTAATGTGAGTAACATGTACGCTGGATTGTCTATATGGGTACATATCTGCGCAGTAGTTTGAGTACTTTTTATCTGGCCCATGAAAATGTTCAGCAGACCTGGGGCTCGAGTCTGCTATTGCAATCGTGTCTTAATGACCGGTCATTGATCGAATATTTGACAACTTTGACAGTTTTTGTATGGGAAATGTGTCATAAGTTTGACGTTATACGTCAAAAATCGATCATTGACCGGTCATTGAGACACGATTGCAATAGCAGACTCGACCCCCTGCACGCGTAGCATGATCACCGAAGAAACGGTCTTTGTCGTGTCTCGGAAGAAAAGAAATTAAGTGTTCATGCTACGCAGGCTGGTTTGTTGAAAGAAATTTGACAGATTGAGGTTCCTGTCTATATAATCTGTCACTTTGCCGATTCGTCTGTAGACAAAGGCCGTTTCTTCGGTGTTCAATGTGTTCATGCTACGCATGCTGGTAGCGCCGTGTGACGGATCGTTGAGCTCCCTTAATAGGTTTGAGCTACACGATGACTGATGCGTTCATGCCGTCTGTCGGGACTGGTTAACTCAAAGCTGCAGAGATCTTACTTTAGAGAGCTTTTAAAAACTTTGCGCTGCATCGTTAAAATTGAGTGATATATTAATACAAATCTTTTCTCCAGAGATCAAAAGAGACTATGAGTCCTACTTAATTCTTTCGGCATTTCTTCTGAGGGATCTGTCCATTTGAAAATGTCTTGTAAAAGTCTGGATAGATAGATCTTCTTTCAGAAGTAAATATCCATTCGCCTTTCGGTAATCAAAATGCATTTGAGTTTACAAAGGGTTTAAACTTGCTATGGCTACAAAATTTTATACAAAGCGGGTGCTATCTGACCCCAACTCAATTACGGCTGATGTGTTAGTGACGAAAGTGATGGGTCAATTAGTTTTCAAAGCCATTTGCTAGTTAAACGTTGAATCTAATAACTGGATGCATTAGACCACAATAATTGGACGAGCTCTAAAGCAAAGGCCATCAGATTGTGTGTAATTAGTATTGAGTAGTGCGTCATAGAATAAACTGGATGGACCTGTTGGTAGGTAGGTATATGAATTGAAATACTTTATTTTACAAAAATACAACCAATTTCATAAAAAAACAATGAAAGGTGTAAAGAAAGGTTAGTGATTTGGTTTCATTCATTGTCTGCCTTGTACTGATGAAACTAGGGTTTTAGGGGTATTTTATTGTAAATAGATAAGTTTTTGTTTGAAATGTTTAGTTTTTTATAGTTTTTCCAGTTATTTTGATATTAAAACCAAACTATCGGGGTCGATAAAATTGAACCCCAGCATTTTCCTGAAATCGTTCCATAAATAAGGACTTTTAAGGACAAAAAAATATACAACCGAACTGAATCTCCTTTTTTAAGTCAGTGAGAAATATTACAATAAAATATGAAAAACTAGCGCAAATATGCCATCGTTGAATTTGGGATGGGAGTGGTAAATCAGTTGAAGCTAGAAATATAATTGAAAAATAATTCATATGCCAGTTGATTCTTTGATATGGTTTCAGTCATACCCTAGAGTTATAGGATAATAGTCCTTCTTACCGATTTCAGTAACGGCGACAATTTCCAGCTATGATTTTCTTCTTTTTTTATGTGATTGGCAAGACTGAATGAACTTTTAAATACCCTGTTACAATTAAAGCAGTAGAGTTAGCCGGCAGAGTTGTAGGTGTATAACAATATGATATTATTTTGTCTGAGTGTCTGTTTATATCTACTATTACACTGTATGTCGTAATCAGTCAGATGCGTAATGAATGCAGTCAGTCGACCGTGCAGTTATTAATCATAGGCGACACAACTCGAGTAGCCTCGGCAATTAGTTTCAACGATGCCGTACCTATTAGTGTGTGATGCAAGTTATAAATGATTATAATAATTACACTTACTGGCACATTGCAGGGCAAAACCCTCTTTGCATATAGAGAAGAATGATGAATAATCACCACGCTTGCACAAGAAGGATTATGTATTTTTTTCATAAGAAAAAAAGCACAAAAAGTATGTAAGAATCGTGGCAGATGGCGCTCTATAGTTTCTTCCTACCCCCATAGGAAAAAGGCGTGAATTTATGTATTTAGTGGGTAATTTACGGAAGGTGCAAGGTTGCGGAAATGAAGGAAGAGTTTGAATACTGGCCTTTTAATAAAGTATGTTTATTTATGATGTTTTGTTATTGTGTGTATTTGACCTTAAAAAATACCTACGAGTATATTTGAAGCTTCCTTATGACAACCTGCAAACTCTTGTGCAGGTAATTATATTGGCCTTGAATAGAATATAATAGAGAATAATACAGTAAGTAAAATGAGATTTAACAATAGCTTAAGTCAAATACCTTTCACAAATAAGACTCGAGCTTGTCAGCCGCCATTTTAATTTAGAACGCCACATCTATCGCGAGTAATACCTATAGTAGTGTCTAGCATCACATGTCACAAACGGCTCGACATGACAGTTCGCAAGCCCCACATATTGCACAATAACATAGAATTAGTTGGCGACCCGGACTCTCGCACTTCACGACGCTTCTATCGTTTCTAATACGCCTTTTTCCTGATAAGTTAGACCGAAGATTTAAATAGTTTTAATGTGCAGAATGATTTGTAAGTCACCGAAAATCTTGGCGTGAACTGTTACTATGAGACCAACTCCAAAATGGCATAAAAACATCCGACTTTTTGATGTTTAGTAAGAAAAATGGTAAAACAAACATCATGAGTACTTACTTTCAATCCCTAAAAGGTTTTCAGTGCATTACGAATTCCTTGCTTAGTAGTAGTATTGATGTAAGCTAGTTAAGCTAGATGAGGAAATCTATCTGCACTCCTTCTTCAGACAAATTTCGCAATCCACCGTGAGCGCAATATTTAAAATCAAATCCAAAGTTTTCGCTTCACGCATTAATATGTAGATAGAATACACTTTAGACTACTTGCGAAATATAATTATAATTATATCTTTTCTCCTTCTTTACCAAGTCAATCCAAATATTGTCTGTAGAAAATCGCTTCCAGCGATAAGACTGCCTATTGTTTTGCGATTATTTAAGCCTCTCCATTGACGAATGATGATGATGATGAGCACTGGGCAAAGTGTTCAACAATTAACTGTCAAACAGCTTGTTTCGCATTGGCTATCATCAATGTATTTTAGGATGACGTCATCCGCACTCACAGAGATGTGATGAAGCGCACAGTAGGTACCCGGTCTCATAGTCACCGTAACTTAAAGTCTATGTAAAGTACAATACCAATTTTTTGTAAATTCTCAGTTGTCATCAATGTTCGGTGTGCAACAGCCGGTCGATTCAGTAAAAGTCACGTCGTGAAAACTTGAGTGAAGTGAACTGTCAATGCCTAGCATTAGTATGGAATGACAGCTCAGTTCGCCCTCACTACGCCTACATTTTCACGCGGTGATTTGACCAGAATCGCACTGCTGGTCGCCAGTACGTCATTGACAACAAAAAGATAACCAATAGTCCGCAGTTAAGTTTGTACGAGTATAAGTGTCTGCGTGTTCAAATCACGTCGGGGTCACCAATTGTTGGGTCCCTTGGTGGTGGTATATCCAGTGCGTATAATAATATCTAGGGTACGGTGTAGCCTTGCGTACGAAGTATGAATAATAGTCACTGCAGAAAGTTACATGAATATTATTTTTAACCCCCGACGCAAAAAGAGGGGTGTTATAAGTTACACCGCTATGTGTGTGTCTGTCTGTCTGTCTGTCTGTCTGTGGCACCGTAGCGCCCAAACGGATGAACCGATTTAGATGCGGTTTTTTTATTTGAAAACAGAGTTTCTTGCGATGGTTCTTAGACATACTTCATCAAAATCGGTTCAGCCGTTTCAAGGTTATCAGCGATTTTAGACGTCTTTGGGTATTAACTTTACTTACAAACATATTTGTGGCTTAAAATTTCAAAGACCCATGTGTGTTAAATTAATAAGCAAGATTATGGTATATTTGGTCTGATGCAGCCAGGATATCTAACAGACTAATACACTCTTGTGAAAACAACAGCAGATATGTCGTGTTTGGATTCATTTTAACCAGCATTTGATTCTAAACACAATGCACTGATGGCAACAGGATGAGCTGATGCTGCAGCCAGGCTATCCAGCACACCAGTAGGTAGACTCTTGACAAAATAATAGCAGATATATCGTGTTTGGATTCTTTTCAACCAGCATTTGATTCTAAGCACAATGCATTGATGGTAACAGGATGAGCTGATGCTGCAGCCAGGCTATCCAGCACACCAGTAGGTAGACTCTTGTCAAAATAATAGCAGATATGTCGTGTTTGGATTCGTTTTAACCAGCATTTGACTCTACATACAATGCACTGAAAAATTCTCATAACTGTATAATCCATTAAATAAAATTAATGCGTTTTAAAAATTTTAAAATAAAAATTAAATTAAAAACTTAAAAAACCCTTACCGCAAAAACTAAAACATTTAAAAAGTTAAAAATAACACTTTAGCCATGAAATTTTACGTAACGTCGGGGTACCGTTAAAATAAGTACCTACATATCTACAAGTACTAGGAACATTCCTTACTAAGTTAAGCGGTACCCCGACGTAAAGTAAAATTTCATGGCTAAAGTGTTATTTTTAACTTTTTAAATGTTTTAGTTTTTGCGGTGGGGGTTTTTTAAATTTTTAATTTAATTTTTATTGCATGTTTGCACCACCATTGTACGTAAGGGACTAGCGCTCGAACACACCACGGTCCCACTTGGCGACTACACATTTTGTCGCGTAAGCATACTAAGCTTGTGGCGTGAGCCCCTACATAAGTTTTTATTTGTATGATTTTATTTTGTAGTTCAATTAAAAAAAGTCTTGCCAGTACATTATCAAATTTCATCGTTTTCTTGGTATCATGTATGTAAACATCCAATTTCTTTGAACCCTACCGATGCCGACCAATAAGGTAGCGGTTTAATTTCATAAGCTCACGTGATAACGCAAAAATGCGTTATCTTATTATTATTATCTCGCAAATTAATAACATGATCACATTGTCGGCAGCTTGTAATTAAGGATTATTTGTGCATGCTTCGATAAGCGGTCTACATAGATATAAAACGGAGATAAGGTTTACTTTAGTTATGGTTTTGAATCACTATCACTTGGTTTAAGGGGGTGAATGTCAGATATAGTTGAAACCATTATTCTATCTGTATCTTCTATTGTAATAAATCTAAAAAAAAATGTATCTTTATTAAAATTTAGAAAAGGGTTTTAATGACAATGGTGGAGGTGCTGGTCAGAAGCTAACCTAACCTTTAATATTCTTTTTATTTTTTCTGTATTTGTTTACAAATATGTAATCGTTTTTTAAAACAATGTTTTTTAAAAATTGGTTTTTATCATAAATAAACTATTTTAATGCAATTGGAATGTAATGTGCGGTCTGTTTTAGTAATGAAAAATATGTACCTATCCCTTTTGTATAAAACTACTAGGCCATTCAATAAAACAGTAGGAATTCAGAGAACAGTACAGTTATTATTTTAAATTTTTACCTGCAATCATTTTAATACATATCCACATTAAAAAGCTTAAAAAATGTTAACTGTTGACGTTGCGAACTTGTGAAAACAGAGTCAACTTAAGAGTTAAATATTGTATGTCGATGGAACCCAAATATGTGACGGCGAATTGCAATGTTGCAACTTTTAGAATATTCAGTCTGAAGAAATAGTGATCATTTTACCTGTGACAGTCGAAAGCAGAGGTGTACCAACGGTCGAAACCCCAGGAATCGAGTCTTCACCACATGAGAGAAAAGAAAGTAAAGATAAAATTATCTACTAGATCAATCTATATTTTTGTATTCGATGGAAAGTAGGTACAGGAAACCGCAAGTTAGTGGCAGCTAAATTTATATAAGCTGGCTTTGAAAACTGTTGGAATTACGTACCTTGAGCCTACTCAAAGTCGATGCGGCTTACTGTACCTATATTGTTGAATTAGAATGAATTGAATTCTAATATATATCTCTTTAGTTACTGAATTATTGTGTTCTAAAATCATACTGCCGTCAACTGATATTTAAAAACAAATTATTCGTCATAAAATTCGTATAATGTTTACATTTTTATCATTGTTTTGCAGTCTGTTAACAAACAATAAATAGGTATTTATAATCTTATTATGTCAAGATGACCTATGACTTTAGTAGAATAAAACTATATACAGACTCACTAAACAGTAATAAAGTTGAATCTACTGTGAATACACAAAGAAAAGAGCCGCTTTTCTCTCAAAATGTAGCCAACATACATGAACATTTCATTTTATTTCAGACTCGCATACATATGTCAGGCTTTGGATTAAGTTGACCGTTCACATAAACGAGTATTATACTCAGTACAAACATTGTGACAGGCTTATATTTATTTAAATTAATGTCATATGCGTAAACTATGGTTCTAAGGGATCACTGACCTCTCAAAAGTCCTTGCTCAGCGGAGCTAGAAGCTCCTCCCTCCTTATCCTGCCCTGATAACAACTTCATTTTCACAAACACAACCAAGATTCCTTAAACCGATTAACTTAATGCAAATAAAAATAAAACTGTCGGTTCTCGCGTAAAGAAATCTTATTTATACAGGTTAAAGTAGGTTATCCTTTATCGCAATAGATGCTCATGTGACTGATAATGAGTTTGTAAACAAAAGAGCTGTAAAAATGTGTAGTTAAACATTATTTGAAGTGTTTTGAACTGTGCGCAATCGATTGCACCTGATACGTGGAACGTTTCAGATAGTTCCGCGCATTTGTCATTGAATTTTATGGTTTGATAAAAATAAGTGTGTTTTGATGAATTTGCGGGTAGACAAAAAACAGACAGATATGTTACGATAAAATTGACGCAGATTACAAAAGACACGAACGTTAGGTGATTATTCTTATAGTGTTCAATCGTAGTTATACTGAATTAAATAAATATTAATTACGATTTCGTTAATCAAATAAGTTCGATCAAATATGAATCAACCATTTGATTTATCATCATCTGCCTAGCCTTTTAGCAATAATGGAAAGGTCGGCTTCAAAAGTGTTACCGAATGTTGTAGTTTTTTTTTGTTATGGCAAATAAAGCCGATGTCGACTACTCTGCCAATGTAGTACCTACTTGGCTTTTTTTTTATTGACTGCCTATCTACCCGCAATTACAACTGTCAAATATCGATATATGAATGAACCATGAATCTATGACACAATAATTGAATTTATAATAACAGCAGATTTTATCTATTCGGAATTTTACAAAATTTTAGTTGTGTTTGAAAGCAAAAACACGATTTATTTATCAGTGTTCCTACATAGTAATAATTTATGCGCTGTCGTCATCATTAATTTTATGCTGAAGGGGGATGGTGGCAATAATTTATCATAATAATTGACCTACTTAATATTTGGACCGCAATAATTCCAATACAAGCCAGCGTAATTAAATTTGAAAGCTTTGCGTATTGAATTATTACCGGGACGTGCGTCGTGCGTTCGATTGTAAATAAATCTTTGTGCTCGATAATGTGTGTTAATTTTGTTGTTTTGGATTATATTGTAGCGGTCATAGCTACACCGGAATTCGTATGAATTCGTAATATTAATTTAAACTTTTTATAATTGTAAACACTCCACAATACAAAACTTTTCCTTATTGTCCCGTTACACCGAACTGTCAAATTTGAACAAACGTCAAACCAAAGACCAAAAAACTTCAAACACAAAACACGATCATTGTCTGTGGGTGAAAACTAACATATTTTATTAGAAGTATATTTACATATTTATTTAGTTGCTATATTTACATCACACATAATATTTATTTACAAATTTAACAATACGCATAATTATTTACACTATACAAAATATAGGCTTAAATTGTAATGTTCTGGTCGCTGCCTTTCCGAACGCAACTTCGGGCGCGTTCGGCAAAGCTCGGCTTTCATCGGAGCATATGACTTGCCTAATAGCGTTAAAGCATCGTCATGTAGATCAGTACTCGTTTTGACCTCCCGAACAGTACACGCTTGAACTTACAACCAAATCTAGACTTGCTCGTAGACCTAAGTTCTGCTAGTTGACTCGATATCGTCTTCTTAGCTTTTTGTCTGTGTCCAGTAATTTCCCCTCTGTCGTCTTAACTTAATTGTAGCCTTAAGCGACTCAGAAGTGTTGAGAAATTAATTATATAAGGATAACGTTCAAACCGCCGTTTCATTTCGCCATTTTGCTCTATACACTTCATTGGTGACCCCGTCAAAGAGCACAGTAGCCACGCGGAGCAAAGATGCCTACCGGAGCAGAGCAGGGAGCGCAGGCGGACGCAGCAATGGTCAAGCAGGACGTGTGCAGAGTCAGCGTGAAGTTGCCGCCATTCTGGCCTGAGGAGCCGACACTTTGGTTTGCACAAGTAGAAGGTCAGTTCACAATAGCCGGCATTACCGCCGACACCACAAAATTCTACACGGTCGTGGGTCAGCTAGACCATCGCTACATGGTAGAAGCTCGGGACATAATAGAAAACCCACCAGCACAAGACAAGTACGCCAAGCTGAAGGCTGAGCTCATACGTCGACTATCCGACTCGCGTGAAAAAAGGGTTCAGCAAATCCTCACTCAAGAGGAGCTCGGCGACCGGAAGCCATCACAGTTCTTGCGGCACCTGCAGACTTTGGCCGGACCACATGTTCCAGACACATTCCTAGCCACGTTGTGGGCGAGCAGGTTGCCGACGAACATACAGACGGTAATAGCTTCCCAACCTAACCTTCCGCTTCAGTCTGTCGCAGATTTGGCCGACCGCGTGCACGAGATCGCGCCAACGCGGTCAGCGCTCACGACACCTCCCGCCGTGGCGAGCACGAGCACCAGCAGTGACATCGCGGAGCTGAAACAGTGCATGGCGGAGTTATGTCTACAGGTGGCGGCTCTACAAAAGCAAGGTCAGGTACACCATCGATCGCGCTCCACAGATAGGTACCGGCGTGATGACAGAGAACCGACCCCAAGCCGACGCCGCAGTCGCTCGCGCTCCAGCAGCGCGTGGAACGACGCTCACTGCTGGTACCACAACAGTTTCGGTGACAGGGCCACGCGGTGCAGGTCGCCATGTACGTACGCGGGAAACGCCGTCGGCAGCCGGAAATAGCGGCAAATGGCTGCCCTCACAAACCACGCCGCCTATTCGTAACAGATCGGGACTCAAAAACCACGTTTTTAGTGGACACAGGGTCCGATCTGTGCGTATACCCACGTGCAGCCCTACGACAGCAGCGCAGCAGGACGGCGTACCAGTTATACGCGGCAAACGGAACTGCCATCGACACGTACGGTTGGGTGGAGCTCCACTTGAATTTAGGGCTTCGCCGCGTGTACACGTGGAAGTTCGTGGTTGCAGACGTCACCAAGGCAATCATAGGCGCCGACTTCTTGGCGCATTACAACATCTTGGTAGACCTCAAAAGTCACCGGCTAATCGATGGGCTGACCCAACTGTCTTCGCCGGCGTCGCCAGCGGCCGAACCAGCAGCAATGATCGCCTCAGTGAAGTCCGTAGGAGGCAACACGGAGTACCACGAGATACTTCGCCAGTACCCGGAAGTCACGCGGCCTGCTGGAACACAGAAACAGGTCAGTCACGGTACCGAACATCACATCCGCACTACACCAGGTCCGCCTATCACTGGACGACCTCGCCGCCTTGCACCGGACAAACTGAAGGCAGCACAGAGGGAGTTCGAGGCTATGCTGGCTAACGGCACAGCACGGCCGTCAGAGAGTCCGTGGTCGTCCCCACTTCACCTCGCTCCTAAGAAGGACAACAGCTGGCGGCCATGCGGTGACTACAGAGCACTCAATGCCCGTACTGTTCCGGACAGATACCCCATCCCGCACATACAGGACTTCTCACATCAGCTGGCTGGCAGCCGAATATACAGCAAAATCGATCTTATTAAAGCATACAATCAGATACCAGTCCAGCCAGCCGACGTTCACAAGACAGCGATCACAACACCTTTCGGACTGTATGAATTTCCATTCATGACCTTTGGCCTCAGGAATGCCGCTCAAACGTTCCAACGGTTCATGGACGAGGTGCTGCGCGGGCTGCCGTTCTGCTACTGTTATTTAGACGATATTCTCTTGTTCTCAGAGACAGCAGCCCAGCACACCGAGCACCTGCATCAGCTTCTGAAGCGGTTATCCCAGTATGGAATTATTATTAACTCGGCAAAGTGTGAGTTTGGCCGTACCACCATAACTTTCCTAGGACACGAAGTATCCGAAGAAGGTGTTCGCCCGCTGCAGGAGAAGGTGCAGGCAATCCAGGACTTCCCAGCTCCCAAGACCGTCAAGGAGATGCGTCGCTTCCTGGGTATGTTCAATTTTTACCGCCGCTTTGTCCCAGATGCCGCTCGCTTACAAGCGCCACTCAACGTAGTTCTGGCAGGACCAAAAACAAAGAGAACACAAACAATTAATCTATCGCAAGAAATGCTAGACGCTTTTAACGCTTGTAAAAGTAGCTTATCTAGGGCAGCTCTGCTTGCTCACCCAGAGCCCAACGCCGAACTCGCGATATTTACAGACGCTTCAGACACTTCTATGGGTGCAGTATTACAGCAGAAGGCAGGTGTCACATGGAACCCACTAGCATTTTTCTCTAGGCGACTGTCAGCTTCACAGAAAAAGTATAGCCCTTATGACAGGGAGCTCTTAGCCATCTACGACGCAGTCAGATACTTCCGCCACATGGTTGAAGGTAGGCACTTCACCATTTACACGGATCACAAACCCCTGTCATATGTGTACGCACACAACCGTGACAACTGTTCACCGAGGCAATACCGGTACCTGGACTACATTGCTCAATTCACCACGGATATCAGGTTTGTCGCAGGCAGGGACAACATTGTGGCAGACGCGCTGTCGCGTGTGGAGTCAGTGGCAGTACCGGCGTGTAATTACACAGCTCTTGCACAGTCCCAAGAAAAAGACCACGAGCTGCAGGGGCTCTTAAATAACAACACCACGTCACTCAAGCTGTGTAAAGTGCATTTCACGGACTCAGGCACTGAACTATATTGTGATGTCTCCACTGGTAACACCCGCCCTTATGTTACAGAACCCTTCAGGAGGCAGGTGTTCCAAAAACTACACCAGCTGAGCCATCCCGGCAGACAGGCCACAGTCAAACTGATTTCTGAGCGTTTCGTTTGGCCTGGCCTAAAGAAGGACTGCAGGGCCTGGACCAGAGAGTGCGTAGAGTGCCAGAAGAACAAAATCTCGCGGCACACAACCAGTCCCACCTCCGCTTTCCCTGTCCCTTCCCAACGCTTCTCCCATGTCCACATGGACATAGTAGGGCCACTGACCGTGTCATCAAATTACAGGTACATACTAACTGTGGTCGACCGCTTCACCCGCTGGCCTGAGGCGTACCCCATCGCGGACATCACAGCGGAGACATGCGCCCGCACTTTCATCACCGGCTGGGTGTCCCGCTTTGGCTGCCCCCAGCGCATCACTACCGACAGGGGCAGGCAGTTTGAGAGCAAGCTGTTCCACACCATCACGGAGACCCTCGGTAGCCAGCACCGCCCAACCACAGCATACCACCCAGCCTGTAATGGCATGGTGGAACGCCTACACCGCCAGCTGAAGGCAGCCATCCGCTGCCACACAGACACCAACTGGACCGAAGCACTACCCCTGGTGCTGCTCGGCATCCGCAGCGCCTGGAAGGAAGACGTCAAAGCATCAGCGGCAGAGCTCGTTTACGGCGAGCCCCTGAGACTCCCAGGCGAGTTCATCGCCCCCACACTCACCAGCACAGTCGACTACACCGACTTCGCGTCAAGACTCCGGCATCACATGGCGAAGCTGTCTCCAGAACCGGCGAGTCGACACGGCAACAAGCCGTTCTACGTGCCCGACAGCTTGTCAACTTCGTCTCATGTATTCTTGCGACATGACGCCGTTCGCCGACCGCTAGACCCGCCGTACACCGGCCCCTACAGAGTCCTGAAAAGAGGCGACAAAACGTACCGTATTGAGGTAAACGGAAAGGAAACCACAGTAACCATAGATCGGTTGAAACCCGCTTACCTCAATAACGCAGACTACAGTCCCTCCGGTGTAACCAGCGCACCAACGGTCGCAAACACAGCACCAACGCCACCGCAGCCCACCGTCGAGAAGAAAACACGCTCCGGCCGCACCGTTCGCTTCCCGGACTACTATCACCCGTAGCTAAGTAGCCACGGTCTCAGGGGGGGAGTAGTGTAGCGGTCATAGCTACACCGGAATTCGTATGAATTCGTAATATTAATTTAAACTTTTTATAAATTGTAAACACTCCACAATACAAAACTTTTCCTTATTGTCCCGTTACACCGAACTGTCAAATTTGAACAAACGTCAAACCAAAGATCAAAAAACTTCAAACACAAAACACGATCATTGTCTGTGGGTGAAAACTAACATATTTTATTAGAAGTATATTTACATATTTATTTAGTTGCTATATTTACATCACACATAATATTTATTTACAAATTTAACAATACGCATAATTATTTACACTATACAAAATATAGGCTTAAATTGTAATGTTCTGGTCGCTGCCTTTCCGAACGCAACTTCGGGCGCGTTCGGCAAAGCTCGGCTTTCATCGGAGCATATGACTTGCCTAATAGCGTTAAAGCATCGTCATGTAGATCAGTACTCGTTTTGACCTCCCGAACAGTACACGCTTGAACTTACAACCAAATCTAGACTTGCTCGTAGACCTAAGTTCTGCTAGTTGACTCGATATCGTCTTCTTAGCTTTTTGTCTGTGTCCAGTAATTTCCCCTCTGTCGTCTTAACTTAATTGTAGCCTTAAGCGACTCAGAAGTGTTGAGAAATTAATTATACAAGGATAACGTTCAAACCGCCGTTTCATTTCGCCATTTTGCTCTATACACTTCAATATAATCTTAGTGGCAATTTCTCTATTTTTGACGACGTTTGTATTTAAATATCTATAAATACTTATCTGTGCCCCAATCGGTAAATTATACGTTTATTTTCCCTACAGTTTAGACCCGTTTTTGACATTGATTGTCGGTAAGATGAGATTGCGACAAGATCAGAAGTCTGCGTTCTCTTAGCTTTAAATTGTATGACGTCTTACTGTAAATATTATGATTATTATTGCTGAGCATCAAGTCCTGGGTTCAATTTCCGGTTCGGGGAGAATATTGTTGAGTTTTCTATCTGAAATTACTTACTCAGTGGCAGCTCGGTGTCTGGATCCTTGTCCGGACGAATAATATGGGCTATTTATTACAACGGACTTAACCATAACCGGCTTAACATCCATATAGGTAGGTACATCTCAGCTTTTCACCTTTACAGAAAGTAAATCACCCCTACTTACATACATTCACTCACAGAAAACAATTTTTTTTTTGCTAGAAACCACACAGTCGCCATTTATGCCTGTCTTAGTTGTCGAATAAGTTCTCCATTATTATAAATATTCGAATTATAGAATCTTACCTTTCACCCTGAAAACTAAAGGTGTGTATCTATCGTTGGTTTTTTCACCGCCATCATCCATTTGAATCAGCTAATTACCTTTTACTTAGACCGTAACAATTAGGCAATAATGCTAAGGCCAATACCGATAACTCCGATAACACACACACTCAATAATAATCTGTTTGTAATACTGGTCTATATACAAATTTAAAATATTGTCTATCAATTTAACACAAACACGTTCAGAGAACTGACACAGATGATAAACTGCTATAAACTGCTAAGAAAACGAAGAATTTAATCGCTTCTTGATATTATTATACGAGTTAATATTTACTTGCGACTTGCATGTTCTTTACTGTGATCTTGATAAATAGGACTTAATGTAAACACTAATACTGTTATGCACAGACGAACGCCAATGAACGGATTAGTAACTCCACGGGTAAAAGAATTTATTTATTTCATAAGTTATTTTATCCTTCTTATTCAATCCTATTTATTTATTTTAAACATGTTTAGTTTCGTTACAAGGTATCTACTGGCTTTAAAAAAACCGGGCAAGTGCGAGTTCTTCTTCTTGTAGGTGTAACACCGGGCGCAGGCGGAGGGCGGACAATGCCCTCTTCCATGAATGGGTCCAGGGGCGACGGACATGGGGACATCCGCCGTCCCTCACGTACATATCCCGAAGTGGCGGCGCGTCGTATTCACGCTTACCCCTCTTAGTCGTCGCGAGGGGAGTCTAACACCCCACTCCCCTCGCTGACTTGGCAAGGCCCTCGGGGCCGGCACCAGTCGGGGGTCACGGCAGTATCTTCTGTTCCCGTGAACCCCGGCGCAGGTGTGAGAAGAAATACGGGGTGGTTTTTAGTCAGTAAGAGTCTGACAGACACCGACGCCCTCCCCAAAAAAAAGCCAACGTAGCTCATTGGCTGTACCTATGACAGTCATTAGGGATAGTCAGAAGTCCGAAAATCTTAAATCCAGTTTAAACAAGACGTGTCACCCAGAAACTAGGTTGTGGAGGTCTGACAGGCAGTCACTCCTTGTAAGACACTAATATTCAGCTGTATCCAGATAAACTGGAAGCCGACTCCAACATATTTGGGAAAAGGCTAGGCAAAAGATGATGCCATTAGTACCTTTTTGGCGGTCTCGTAGTTGTCAATAATAATACCAACGTGTTACAAATGTCTAGCTATAGGTTAAAGGTCTCTTGTCATGGAAGGTATGAGAATAAATCACCATACTTGCTCAAGGTGGGGTTATAAGTTCAGGTTTTCTCACAATGTTTTCCCTCATCGATGTCACAGTGATGTCTAAGATAAACTTGGAACGTATTTGAATTAAAAATCAACGTCATGCATGAGAGGCGAGCCATGAACACAATAAAAATCCAATGTATGTAAAAAAAAAAAACGTTTTTCTCTGCTTGCTAAGCACCATTCTATTTCTTAGACGGAAAGACCTGTGGCCTATTTCATTAACACTGAGCTGTTAGTGAAAACGAGTATTATTGTACCAAGACATGACCAACCCTTAATTTAATGGTGTGATAATGACTCATTATGTCCTAGACAAAAGGCGTCCGTCTTCATCTGACGTGTCGGCACGAGCTACAACAATGAGACGGTAGAAAGTAGGCATATCTACTAGGTACTTAGTTTGTGATTTGGTAAGCAGAACAGACAATAATGTGTAATATTGGATTTTTTTAGTTGATCTGGTTTTTTGAGTCCGAGTAGTGGTAAATAATAATAAAATTTCTTAAGTATATCAAATGGCTAAACGATATTTAATGCCATCGTAACATGTGATTTCTACGTATGGATGCCAAGTCAACGATATTCTATTATTAGCATTTTGGCGGTGACTGCAGATTCTTTGCCCTCTACGAGAGATAAGATAAATCAGTTTGTCTAAGTAACTTCGTCATATCCAGCAAGACACTAATATAAATATGAAATGGTATAGTCAAGTGCAGATAAAATTTGTCTGAATACCAATTAA
This sequence comes from Euplexia lucipara, assembly GCA_921972225.1. Taxonomy (NCBI): domain Eukaryota; kingdom Metazoa; phylum Arthropoda; class Insecta; order Lepidoptera; family Noctuidae; genus Euplexia; species Euplexia lucipara. The sequence continues at coordinate 7,285,976 of OV179143.1, read as the reverse complement.
GTAGTATAGGATCCCGCTATAGAACGACCTTCACCGAGCTGCTTAATGGATAAAACCTATTTTATATTAAATTTAATATCCACCTATTTGCGAAGCGACCACGACTATCGTAGCTTGACCGTCGATCAAACCTTGTGTTAAAGCATGTGCAGAGTAGTGTTCTCGTGATCTGAATATAATACATCCATAGGTTATTATTTTTCTTAAACAGGTTTATAAGCTACATTCTATCTATTTAGGTATATACGTGAAATATTATTTATTTATGAAGTATAACGATAATTGTTATTCATCCGTCACATGTCCCAAAGGTTCATTTGAAAATCAGCGTCAGGCAAGATCTCAGCATCTGTCTGGCATTACCGCTAAAATGAACCTTTTGGCGCAGCCGTGAGACATGCCATTTTTTGTCACTTTTTTTTTTGTGTTATTGTGTTTTTGCTGGACGTGTAGGTATCCCGCTGTTGCCAATAAATGTAGATATTTTCTTTCTACTTTTTTCTTTCATCTGTAAAAATCTCCCTGTGAAAATGTAGAATAGAATACCCTATATTGTACACCAGCAAAAAAACTTCCAAACAATAATTCAAACAGATATCTGGGGTGTTACAATGTGCAGCCTTAACGCTTAAAACGATCTCTTACAGACAACCTTTGAATGAACTTGATAGGAATGGGTTATGTAGTTAATTTGTGGTGTATCTCCTATTTACATACATGCAACATAACTATTTGAATAAATAAATAAAATTTAAATACACGTAATCTTTACTCACTTACATCATCTAAATGAAAAAACGCACACTTTCAAACATATTTACACATACATCCACACACATACACCCCTATATTCACATACACAAACCCACAACAAGCCACATCACACCACTACACATTCCCTCCACATTTTACTAGTACAAGCACAACTATTACTGCTGTCAACTTTAAACGGTAGATCGACACTGTCCACTGTTGTATAAAAATTGTGAATTTATAAGCTAGACACTGTCTTTTAAAATACAGGATGGCCTAGTTTAAGAGGCAGGGTTACTATAAATTATGTACAGAAATGTGCAACACACTGTAATGCCTAGAATAAGTCTACCCACTAGTTATATTTACCTATATATAACTAGTGGGTAGACTTATTCTAGGCATTACCAAAAAAAGTTACAGAAATGTACACAAGTAGGTACTTGTGTACATTTCTGTAACATTTTTGGTAAATAAACTTTATTTATTTGAATAAGTATAAATAATCATATGAAAATTACAATAAAAAGCATTAAACAGATTTGACAGATGATATAATTGAAATAAACGTGTTAATGAATGCGCTGTCATTCGATAGTAATGTTAACCGACAGTTCACTTCACACCTACTACACCCGGTTTTCACAAACACAACCCGCTGGCGTGAAGTTTAATATACACAACCAAACCCGCATTCTAAACTAGCGACAAACAAAGAAGCATCATTAACATGATACACGCGATAAGCTGCTGGCATGTGACTAGCAGTCATTGACCGAGTTTACTCACTGCATGAACGATGTAGATTACTATCGCTTATTGATGGCTATCTAAATATGTACTTATTGACAAGTGGCTGGCTTTGTAGTTTGCAGTTCTATTATAAAGTGACATGTCACATGACACTGGTCTGTCCTAAGCTTTTGTTTTTTTTTTTAATAAATAAATATTATAAACTGCTTGACTGCAATCCCACCTGATGGTAAGCAGTTTTACAATCAATAATAGTGAAGAGCACTAGATTATTAGGAGCCTATTCACTTCTAGCCTTGAAGACACCTAAATTATACTTGGACGGAAAGACCGCAGCAGACAGGTTGTTCCAGTCTTTCGACGTACGCGGTATAAATGACGAGGCAAACCGCTTTGTCCGGATTGTTGAGGTGCCAACGATGTAAGGGTGGCTGTCCGATGGTAGAAAGGTGATGGCGGAATCAATTCATGTAAGCTTTTGTTTGTCCTCCATCGTGCTACAGTTGAAGAGATAAAAAACAGCTGTTAAACTAGAAACTGACCCGAATATGGTTGAGAAAAGGCTAGACGGATAATGCAGGTGTATTATAAACCTGGTTCAAAAGACAATATAGTGACAAAAAATGAAAAGAGTATGCTTTGGTTGCGTTGAGAGATTAAATGAAAGGTGACTGACAAAAGGTGTTTTTAAGCATTAACGCAAGGACATACATACCTTATTGGTGAGATTCTTCAGAAAGGTCAGGTGCGTAGTACTCGCAACACACATACAACACACACACACTCACACACACACACGCGACTACATCATGTTAATATTAAATAGTACCTTATTTAAGTTTTTGTCCAATTTACGTATTATGTTGCCGTGCCCCAACCGGGTTTCATGTTGGAACTTATATTAAATGTAACAGCAAATGTACCTAGACATGAATGCAATAAAGATTTTGAGTTTGAGTTACATTTGTAAACGTAAACGTAGTAAAGTAAAAAAAATATGTTAGAATCTTAGCAGATGGTGCGCTGTAGTTTCAGCCTACCCTAATGTGAAAAAGGCGTTAGTTTATGTCTGTGTGTATGCAAATTATAAACTGATTAAAAATACTGGAATGATATTACCATCAGATATCACTACTGTGTTCATCAATGGGAATCAGACTGCAATGAATATGACGAGAGTGTTGCCAAGTGGCACACATTAGGCACACCGCCACTGCCATGTCGCTGTTAATGGCCTCTCATTTTATTAGCAGCTTTCATTGAAAGCGGACGTTTTTAATTTTATTTAATACACTCATAGACTGAGGTCTATTCATCCCAGTTAATTTGGAGGAGGCCTTTACCTGAATAATTGTATAATAAAAGCTATTTTTAACCGACTTTCAAAAAAGGAGGAGGTTCTATGTTCGTGTGTATGTATTTTTTTTTTTTATTTTATTATGTATGTTACCTGATTTCTCCGCCATTTGTAGACCGATTCTCGAAATTCTTTTTTTGTTTGAAAGAGTAGACTCCTGCGGTGGTCCCATTTTAATTTGATGAAGATCTGGTGCTGTATATCTTCGGAGATATACAACGGAACTCTTCAAAAATAGACGGCAAATCTATCGTGATTGCTGGAATCGCTTGGATGTTTATTGTTTATACAACATCATGACGTATCATCAAGCCTGTATGCTCAGAGGGGTAGGCAGATGTGTTCAATATACTTAGATTTCGACAGTTAGGTATGTTAAGTTTCATTTATTAGGGTTAGGTGGATAACCCTATTAAAATGACATGTATTGTTAACAATTAACAATATAAAATGAATTCGTGGCAAATGTTTATATGGGAACAACTAAAAATGGAAAAATAAAAAACTTTTTTACAAAAAATAAAACCGACTTCAAAAATAACACTAAACGGTGTAAAATAACTCTAAATTCGGAAGTCGGTGGCCCATCCAGAATAAGACAAAAGTACCAAAGCCACAGACTTATTTTAGAGTTATTTTACACCGTTTAGTGTTATTTTTGAAGTCGGTTTTTTTTTTATACTAACAGAACTAGTAAACTTTCAAAACATTTTCTGGAAAAAATAAAAAGATTTTTTCATTTACTATCATTTATTATATTTATATGCTGGTCTTACCGTCAGGTGTTCTCAAGTTATGAAACACTCCACATTCATTGGATTGTGAAGTACTGGTCTTCAAGTCATCCTTCAGGTCAAACTAGTCGTCAAAACAGTTAGAAAAAGGGTAGCAGATGATTTAGATGACGTTGCGATGAAACCTACATTAAGATTTCTTTAATCGCAAGTACACAAATATAGAGCAGTAATAAAAGTTGCTCACAATCATTGTCTACACACATTTCTTTTTCTTAATCTCAAAAGGCTGAGTACAAATTAAATAAATCTCCGGATCAAAAGACGAAAAGCAGCATACGTTTTCAGATCTTTCTTTATATATTTAAATCGGCTCCCTGGGGTGTCGTACGAATGTGACTCCACAGCGGTAGTATGAGGTGGGTTAGGGAGCGGTTTCATTCTATGATTTTACTCCGATAAGAATGGCCTAGATATAATCTAGCTGTTCTAGGGATTGTGCAGGCTAAATAGATGACATTATGTAAATAACATTTAAAATAGTTTTTTATTTTTTTTTTCCTGTGAATGTGAGTACCATGCAGGCTAGATAAAATACATGAGTCCGTAACTGTCTGGCGGTTTTGAGTACTTTTACGTGGCCTACGCAAATGACCGGCAGATAGCGTCGTGTGGTGGGTCGTCGAGCTCCCTGAAATAGGTTTGAGCTACACGATGTCTGAAGCATGCATGCCGTCTGTCGGGACAGGTCGGCTCAAAGCTGAATTGATTCTTTCTTCAATTGGCTATTCCAGACTTTGCCCTGCATCGTCAGACTCGCATAGTAAATGAATATGATTATGTCTGGACTTTAAAAGAGACCATGACCCCGGAGTTTCTTTCGGCATTTCTTCTCAGGGATCAGTCACTTTGGAAATGCCATTTAGTTTAGTTTAAAAAAAAGACATGTAAAAGTATCTGAGAAGATCTACTTACAGAAATAAATATCATTTCATCATCATTTCATTTCATTTCATGTCGCTGGAGGTATAGTGGACGAAGGAACTGGACTTAACCTTACTGGTAATCATTTACTTGCCTTAAATACAGCCGGTCGATCCAATATAAATCTCCCCGTCAAGACTTGATTGAACTCTCAATCCCCAACATTCGTATGGGATGACAGCTCAATTCACTTTCATTTCACCAACCGTTTCACGCGGTGATATTTACAGAATAGCACTGCTGCTGTCATAAATGTGTTTTATAAATAAAAACATAATGCATATGAGTAATGAAGATGCTTTTATCGTGTAGACACCCCTTCTCTTATATAAAGTGCTTGGGATTGACAGCTGACTGCATTATGATTATGACTTTCGCAGAATAGACCGTCAGTTTCAGTTGCAGAGATGATAAATAAATAAGTGAAAACATACATAGAGGCACAAATATTGGCCTTGCCAATTGCATTTATATTAGTATCTTGTGTTCTAATTACCCGAAACGATGTACATAGATGTATATAAAAATTAGCACCACATCCAGGTCATGCATATGTACCTACTTACCTAGCTCGCAGTTTATATTTAACCTTTACTACGGCTTTACTAAATACCAGTTAATATCATTATCAGATAACCCCATATAATTCCGCTATAACCTGTTTTAATTCCGCTGGAACAGCATAAAGTCACGGTTGGAGCCCAAATACAGGTCCAATAGTGTTAGTTAGGGGGCACTATAATCCTGCTCAATAATAGGTAAGGTCAGTGAAATTTCGGATAAAAGTCGAGTTCTGCGCGGTCTGAATACTAATGTTATCCTCTGCCAAATTGATTTATATCTGCACGAAGTCGCCCTGTGTATTTTCACAATATTCTATACGGATATGTGGGATGTGAGGAAAATAAAATGGACCAGGCGTGGTGAAATGGTACGGGCACAATTTGAAGGTAGACTAAAATAAAATGTAGTGTTCGTTTGACTAAAATGTGCCGCGCGCATTTCTCTCAAAACAGAAATACCTACCTTTTGTAAAATCAAAACCGTTACACAACTGAACATTTTCCTGCGACTTTTACAAAGTGTACAAATATTGTTCGATGAAAAACAGTTTTGAATATTGAAAGCTGAACTGAAATGTTCGTCGACGTCTACAATGCCGATATTAATATCAATTTCTTATAGACTTTAATATTACAGTGCCAGATTTGCAAAAGAAAGCTGAAGTGTTTACGAATCAAATAAATTGCAAAATTAAATCACGTAAAGCTAATATATATCCGAACGTACGAGTTGTACGAACATACGCATACATACACAGCATCTTATTATGTGTGTGTGTGTGTGTAAAAGGCAAACGTTATTTGTTCACTACCCTTTATAACTGTGGGAGTGGAACAAAGGGTATTATTGTACCTTGAAAATATGATTGGAATGTACTTTTTGTTTGAACGTATCATCTTTTTTTGTAATAGACGTAAAATACCTAGCCTAGAGCTAGCAAATAATGTGATGTTTTTGTTTATTACAGTCAAAAGGCTAGTTCTGACAAACGAGAAAATCTCACAAAAAGCTGGAGATAAATATTTGCTTGTATATTTGTACGAGTAGGTTTTTTTTGTGCTTACCTAATGGCATCCTGACACAGATAATCCTACTGAGCAGCTCACATTAATTATTTCGTAGTGTTAATTACATACACTCTCTCGAGGGAAGACTACGGTTTGGTCGTCATCCGGCTGATATTATATTAATGACACACTAGCACACTTGCGCCATATACAAGGTGCATTTATTAGCCTAAAATAAGTGCAGGGTGCAAGGCAACGCACAACAGTCTTAGAATCATAACACAGAAGCTGCGTTTAGTAAAAAACACGGAGGAAGAAATTGTGTGTCCACTTTATTATCTTTGTGCAAAGGGGCGGCTTTTCGGTCTTATGTAATTTTGATGTTCAGAAAAACAGCCTAATTAAATTAATGACTTTCGGATTTTTTTTTATTGTGCCGAATGCGTTTACTCGCAAGATGTGTTTGGCAGAACGTGAATTTTAGTACCTACTGATACAGCTTGACGAGCAAACAAGTTTTGGCTCATTTTAAGTTGCCTCATTTTTTTTGCACTCTTATTATACTAAGTTTCTATACGTTATTATTCTAAGTTCAGACATGATTCTAAAGGGCTTATTACACTATCTGATTTGAAGCATCCTAACTAGGATCCTAGTTAGGGAGCACCCAAGCGGTCGGTACTGTAAATCGGATCCAATCTGTCCTAACTTCGATTACACCTTCCAATTACCTAGTTAGGATGCTACAAATCAGAAAGTGTAATAAGCCCTTAAACCACCTAGCGTTGAAACTTCTCGTCAGCATTTATTATTTTTTACAGCTTAAGAAGGAATTTTATTTACGTGTCAATATTTGCGAGAAAAGTTGCAGTGTAAGGCTACGTTCTCATTATGTGGTAACGGTAAGTTTATCGTTGATCGTGCCGTCCTATAGGTAAAGAACTCAATCTATTTATATAAGTCACAACTCTTCAAACTGCACGGCTATCTGTCGTCACGACAAAGTGGGAACGCGGCATTAAAGCTGCTCACCATCATCTGTCTAGCGTTTTCCCAACTATATATTATTATATGTTCGGGTCGACTTCCTGTCTAGCAATATGCAACTGAATGCTGTTATTCGATACCCTTTTGTTAAACTGGTTTAAACCTACTAGAACCTACTTAATTATTTTATCTTAAGAATGGTTCGATTAGCTTCAAGTAATTTGTCCTTTTGACTGATATCGTGGTATCTAGACTGAATCAATAATTGGAACGTAATATAAATAATGCACTTAATGAAGACAATTAAGTAGTTGTTTGAAACTGCAAGATGCGGGTTATAGTTGCGTTTTCGTTGTGTTTAGTTGCTGTTTCAGGTAATACATAGAAAATAAATTACTTATTAAAAAAATAGGTATTTATTGAAGTGAAAACTTCTTTACAGTATTCCCAAATTAATAATGCACATGCAGATCTTCGCTAATTGTCGTATTCCCGGAAACACCCGAATCATTGAATCGTAAGAGCCCTAATTATGCATGAAGAAAATGCACTTAACCACTCTAAATACATATAGTCATCCGACACTCGGGGAATACGGCCGTTGCCGAACAGTGACGAATATTTCTATGCGCATTATCACTTTGGGAGAACTGTATGCGCGTTGGTCATTTTTGAGATGGAAAGTACCTCTGAACTCGCAACACTGTTAGTGTTAACGTACCTAACCGGCCAGTCTGTATACACCACTATTTGTTAATAAGTACAAAAAAAATGGGATGTATCCGTACCAATTACTAATCATATTTGTGTTATCAAAAGTTAAAAAAACTAAATTCAATTTTTAAATATTAGTTCAACTTAAATAACGAAAACAGCTGTTGGAGGCGGGGCATGCTTGAGCGAGATCACGCGAACGTGAGCGAGAGATGACGTTTAATGAATACTACTATGTCTGGAATAGCCTGTACAATATTTCCATAAATTGGGTGACATTTTGGGATATAAACAAACTCTAATAACTTTGCTGTTTATGAATATTATTTATTGAGACTTTACAAATATAACGAGAAGACCGTCTATAATAAGCCCTTTAAGTATTTGTACTAATTAAAAATTAATGTTGTATAAGTAAATTTACTTTTTAAGTAATAGATTGCAATATTTTATTTTTTGACGGTAAGTTTCACTCCTGTTGGTCTCCCGGAGTGCCACTTTTTTATTTTACGTTAAGTACCTACATCGTTGTTAAGTATGAGCCTTAATTGTTTTAATCTGTAAGTTATCTGTATGACAGTTAAAACATTTCTTAAAGATACTAGCTTGTGCAAAAGAAAATCTCTCGTGGAAAAATTGACGGATAAGGCAATTTCTATAAGGCTTATAAAAAGGGCAAGTTCCCTATTTTGAGTAAACAAAAACGAGGAGCACCTCTTTCGTTTGGGGTTTTTCTCGCAAAATTCTAAAGATACGATAAAGGAAAATGGGTTAATGTGCCGTTTGTAGACGATGAACCGCTAACCCCTTTTCCTGTCCTTTCTTACAAAAAAAAAACACAATTTACATTCGTTTGTTAGATAGGTGAAATTTGCAAACCTTTGGCTATTTTAACCGACTTCAGATAAGAGAAGGTGAAGAAGGTTGTTAAGTCGGTTTTTTGACGTAACAACGTCTAATAAATCTATGAACGCCGGCTGCAAGCACGAAAAAGGATGACTCATTGAAACGTTACGCTCATTGTTACGTTACGCTCATTGTAACGTTACGCTCATTGTAACGTTACGCTCGGAGTGAGAGCGCTGCACGAGCGACCGAATCTTTGTTTTGACGTTGTTACGTTAAATTATCGTACGTAAACCAACTTCACAGACAACCAATTTTTTTTGTTTGTTTGTATTTTTACGTGATATTTTGGCTGATCTTAAAATTACTAATTTTAATTCATGTTTTTTTCTTCTACTGGTAGATTAAATTTAATAATCAATATTTACTCAAGGTTCTACTTTGATAGTAATCTATGGATCAAGGTACTTCTTATCGTTCACTTATGAAAGAGGTTCTAAACGCTTGAGTGGACTGTTTTAAAACATTAATTCAAGTGCATGCCATGTTTACTTATAGATACTTTCGGTAGACATTCGCAAGTATTATAACCTAGTAGGTAATTGAAGTACAGTTGTACACTGTTTTGTTAGAAGTCAATGTTGATAAATTTTTGATATAATATATGTATAAGTAATGCTGTTGTAAATGGAGTGTAGGTAAGTAAAGATGATTTATCCGATAGGTACCTAATCTATGTGCGTTTTACAATTTGCTTGGGAGTTTGTTCCGCCACTTCTGCTTCCCAGCTAAAACGCCAGGAAGTGGCGAAGGGCAAGGCTTTTTGGGGGACTGTCTTATGTAATTTGGACGTTCAAAAAGTGTTGACCCTCAGCCTAATTTGAATAAAAGACTTGATTTTGATTTTTGTAGTATTACCTACTTACTTATCTTCATCCAAACACCAGAAGAACTAAAAATGTGTTCTCCGTGGGTGCCATAGGCTGATTAAGATGATGTTTAAACTTTACCTGTAACAAAGAAGGTTATCTTAAAGAAGGCTTAATTCAATACAATGTAACCAGTACAATAATTCGGGGTAATCTCTAGAACTGTTCAACAGATTTCAAAAATTATTTGACTTGAAAAGTAACACTATTGCCGAGTGCCTTTAGATTGTAAGGTTAATCGGCTAGTAGTAGTGAGTAAGTACTGGTTCTAGTTAGTATTGTTATTGTTTTTTATTGAATGTAAAATAAAAAAATAAAAAAAATATTCCACAATTTTTTCACACAACGCCATTTAGTCCCAAGTTAAACTTAAGAGTTTGTGCTTGTGTTAATGTCTTTGAACAGTAGCTAGTAGTAGTGGCGAAGGGCGGGATTTATAGCTTTTTTATTTAATTTTGACGTTCAAAAAGTGCTAATCCTTAACCAAATAATAATACGAATTTATGGCTTTTGATTTAATTTCATTTGCTAGATAATACATTCAGAACCCATGCTTCAGTCATAAACTATAAACATGTTGACATGGCAATGTGATTAGAATAATTTATATTTTAATTAATATAGGTTACCTTACTTTATTATTTATTATTCTTTGTCTTGTTCAATTATTAAGTTATTATTTTTACCGAACTATGAATTTACCAATGGCAACACCATGAATTGTTTTTCACGCATGGGTATTGTAAAACAAAAACTGACACATTAATCATTGGACGGTTGAATCAAACGGTGTTGTTGAAATAAATCCGTTAAAATTACACAAATCATTTTTGAGATTTAGATTTGATTCTTTAAGCTATAAGGTACTTTTGAAATAAACGAAGTCGCAGACAGAAGCTAGTATGTAACTATAAGAAAGCCATGAAAACTGGTGAGGCCTGTGATGTTTATAAAATGGATTTTATTAACCATAAACAATATCTTCATTACATTTTCTCTTTACTGTGAACGTAAAGTTTATAATAGGTGCGCGTTTTAATTATCACTCAAAGTTACATCTCTTTAAAGAAGGTATTATGGTGAAAATTATGTGATGCAAGGCCCGTACATTTATCAAATTGTGGTAATTTATGTTGTATTTTAAATATCGAATTTTGGATTGTTAATAAGTATGTGGGGACTGTTTAATCTTTCTATTCATGTATCATGTGTAGCGTTGAAAAAAGTAGGAAAATTTCCCGTTTCTTTCCAATTTCGTTGTTTTATTCAATGTTTCATTCGAAAGTTTCGAGAATTTATTTCAGTACCTTTATCTTTCATGTTTTTTATTTCAATAAAACCGAAAAAAACTGAAAAACCGGAAAACTTTAGGTTTTTTCTTGTTTTAACATTTTCCCATCATTATAGAAGGCAATAATAAAATGGAGGGTAGTATAATAAAAAGGGTGGTAGGAGACCTCCCATATGTTTTCTTTTTTTTGTATTTTGCCTAATAAAATATATTTCTGTGTCAATAAAAACTTTTTTTTTCAACTTTTTAAAATTGTCACAGAAACATCATTCTGAAAGTACCCTGATTCTTTTCAAATGATGAAAAAAAAGAAAAAAAACAATTGGACGTTTCGTGAAAAAAAAAAAAACAAATTGTTATTTTCGTAATTTTAACGCTAATCTTGTGGGTATGAGAGTATTTTACAAGGAGGTGGGTACCAACTGCATTTTAATTACGTACGAGTGAGTATATACGTATGGAATATTCTTTGGTACGCGCTAAAGCCTAAAGGGCTTCACGTATTTTGGCAATGTATGAAGCCATCTAAAAGAGTATTTAGTCATATTTTATACGCGGATCGGAATCTTTGGATGCCAATTTTATTTTAAAAATATTCTGCGCACAGAGGAGTTTGAGAATAAGCAATATGAGCATAGTTAAAGTTTATATGGAACAGAAGTGTGGAAAGCTAGAATTTCTACCTTTGACCGATCACTGGTAATAAAACAGAGCTGGTAAAAAGAAAATTATAAAATTTATTGAATTTAAAATATATAGAAACCTAACTGGATAGACCACAAAAAATAGGATATTATATTTCACTGTTTGCCGCAGTTGGTGGACTCTAATCTGAGATTAAACTAAAATAACTGCAATCAACTACGATGGGCTGCTTGAGTATTATCCATGTTTCATAAAGGTATTTGCCGGCGCGATTTTTTGATATAAAAACATCTTACTTCTTTGTAAAAAAGTGACGTGTCAGCATAGGCTTTACAATAATAACTCTTGCTCAAAATGTGACTTAGTAAAGAGGGTATCGTCATCCAAGGGATATCCGCATCTCTGTAGTAGTATTTTTTATTGTGTCTACTTTGACCGTTCAATTGAAGAATGTAATACCTTTTTCTTTAAAATTTCAGCTGTCCCTGTTTATCCTCAAAGGATTGTGGGAGGTGCTGTTACTACCATTGATCAGTACCCAACTATCGCCGCGCTGCTCTATTCCTACTTTGGCGCAAGCTTCTCTCAGTCTTGTGGTGGCACCATCATCACTCATAGATCGATTCTCACCGCTGGACATTGCCCTTCGTAAGTTATTGTATAGCAGACACCAAGAATGTCAAATAAGTAATTAGTAGACTCCTCATTATTTTTTATTTTTTTTAATATTACAAACTAGTGCTTGACTGCAATCCCACCTGATGGTAAGCAGTGATGCAATCAGTGATGGTGAAGCGCACTAGTTTGTTAAGAGCCTATTCACTCTAGCCTTGAAGACACCTAAATTATAATCGGACGGGAAGACCGCAGCAGGCAAGTTGTTCCAGTCCTTCGATGTACGCGGTATAAACGACGAAGCGAAACGCTTTGTCCTAATCGTGGGAGTGCCAACGATGTAAGGGTGGACACTCGCCGTCCGCCGGGTTGTCCGATGGTAGAATGGTGATGGCGGAATCAAGTCATGTAATTCCCGTGCACACTCTCCAAAATGTATCCTATAGAAGACCGAAAGGCTAGCTATCCTACGCCTATGCTCAAGGCCTTGCAGATTGGTTCTAACCAAATCTGGGTCACCAATAAGCCTCTTCGCACGCCTCTCCACTGAGTCCAAAGCTGCTAGATGACATCTGGCAGCACCAGCCCATATGTGACTGCAGTACTCCACACACGAACGGACCTGTGCTTTGTATAACATAAGAAGCTGACCAGGTGTGAAGTACCGCCGGACCTGACCAGAGGGCTCACCTTTTTTTAGCAAGGGAATCAGGATTGCCATTCGATTTGGTAACGTTACAGCCCCTGCCGCAGCCTTTTGGGCATTTTATCTGTTGGCACCGATGGGGAAAAAATATCAATGGTACTCGTCATTATACTCGTAAAATCAATCAAATCTTAATCATTTACAGTCCCTTAAGGCTAATATTTGTACGAGTCGAAACAACATTAAATAACATGGAATAAATTTATTTTTAACCGACTTCAAAAAAGGAGGAGGTTCTATGTTCGTGTGTATGTATTTTTTTTTTTTTTTTTTATGTATGTTACCTGATTTCTCCGCCATTTGTAGACCGATTCTCAAAATTCTTTTTTTATTTGAAAGAGTATACTCCTGAGGTGGTCCCATTTTAATTTAGTGAAGATCTGGTGCTGATCTTCGGAGATATACAACGGAACTCTTCAAAAATAGACGGCAAATCTGTCGTGATTGCTGGAATCGCTTGGATGTTTATTGTTTATACAACATCTTGACGTATCATCACGACAGTATGCTCTGAGGGGTACGCAGATGTGTACAATATACCTAGATTTCGACAGTTAGGTTAGTTAATTTTCATTTATTAGGGATAAGTGGATAACCGTATTAACATGACATGTATTGTTAACAATTAACAATATAAAAAAGAACATGGCAAATATTTGCATGGGAACCACTAAAAATGGAAAAATAAAAAACTTTTTTGCAAAAAATTAAACCGACTTCAAAAAAAACACTAAACGGTGTAAAATAACTCTAAATTCGGAAGTCGGTGGCCCATCATGAATAAGACAAAACCACAAAGGCCACAGACTTCCTAATTTAGAGTTATTTTACACCGTTTAGTGTTTTTTTTGAAGTCGGTTTAATTTTTGTCTAATAATATTCTATCTTGGTATTTCAAGTTGACGAGTGGTTATGTTATTTTATAATATTATTTACTTTTTTATCTTTGTAAGAAGAGCTATCACGACCGTGAAGTCAATCTTTACTGCATTATCCGATAACGGTTCAATGACTTTGAATACGTCATATTTTCAATATTTCTAATAATATATTTTCTTGTGTTTCAGCGGAGATTCAATCACGAGATGGCGAGTCCGTGTTGGATCTAGCTTCGCCAATAGTGGCGGCATCGTGCATACTATCATCGATATCTTCGTCCATCCCAAATACAACTCCCGCACTATTGACAATGATGTCGCCATCTTAAGAACCACCGGCACCATTGTGTTTGGGCATGTGGTACAACCCGCTCCTATTGCTGGTCCTAATTATATTCTCCGTGACAATGACACTGTAGTGGCAGCAGGGTGGGGCACTACTTCTGTACGTTTCTTATCTTACAAATCACTTTGATCTGGCATTGATACTTCTAGTTAAGGTGGATGTATCAAGGTAACCTACAAAATTCAAATTTTGTTATGTAACGTCAAATAAGTAAACCTTTACTTGATTTGTAATAAATAAAACCACCAATACAATCATCTTTGTTAATTTAATCCCATTAAATTACTTTTTCATAGATTAATCATTCACTGGGATTATATGAACTAAGAGGATTGTCTGAATGATTTGAATGATTATAATTCTGTAAACACATAGGTACGTGTTACGGTCGCAAATCATGTTTAGTTTAACATAAAGCCTCACACGGAACTATGAATTTCGCGGGCTACCCGGACACTCTCACCTTAATCAATGTTCATAACAGTGATAATTATATGAATCTTCTAATATTTTCTGTGCTCATAATTTAAATCTTTCTTTGCAGTCTGGAGGGTCACTTTCCGAGCAACTTCGCTACGTTCAGCTGTGGACTGTGAACCAAGCCGTTTGTCGATCCCGATATGCAGCCCGTGGTTCTAATGTCACTGACAACATGCTGTGTTCCGGCTGGTTGGACGTCGGTGGTCGCGACCAGTGCCAGGGTGACTCCGGAGGCCCTCTTTATCACAATGGTGCTGTCGTTGGCATCTGCTCGTGGGGTGCCGGCTGTGCTTCAGCTCACTACCCTGGTGTCAACACACGAGTGTCCCGTTTTACTGGTTGGATCGAATCTATTGCTGGTTGAAATAAAAAGTAGTAATGAAAAATAAAAACAAAAAATGATAATTAGTAAATACCTAGTTCATAATATTCAATGCAGTTGATTATTTGATAATTATGGTCTCATTCATACCAGTGTACTTGTTCCGAGCTTGTGTACGAGTAGCCAGTTTTGAATGATTATAATTCGGTAACTGAAAAATTCATCAATGTTTAAAGGTTACTCAATGAAATATGGAGATTTTTTGTTATATTTTTTATGTGTTAATACTCTTAGGCAGACCTTATATGTATGAGATATCAAAGGGATTTATTAATTACTGTGAGAATAAAAACTAAAAATATTTTTTTATTCGTTTCTATTACCTACCCTTTCAATATGGCTCTGAATTTATCTTATAGCGACATCTATATCGCCACATAAAAACTAAAATTGACGTATCACGATATTGAAGCTATCTGCGGGAATGAAAATAATATAATTAAACCCAAGAACAACTGTCATGCTGTAAAGTTACTTACAGCATGACAGTTGTTCTTGGGTTTGACACAGACAGACAGACACAGCATCTGTCTAGCTGGAGGATCCTCTCTTTTCTCTAGTGGAAGAAGAACTTTACACCCTGTTCCTCATAGTTCTAAAACCTCAAATATATCACAGTTTTTAAGCTATAAAAATACATAACTCCACAAAAATACGATCTTTCCTCAACCTAATGGGCAGAGTTTCTCAATTGTGCGATATCTTAAAGTCAAGGAGATTAATGTGGGCACCGAAAGGCAAAAGGCCCGCCATTTTGGGAGTATAAAAGTTATTCGGCCCGTGCACCGTCGAAACCGATGTTTTTAATTTGTCAAAGAAAACTGTGACCCACAGTAAGAAGAGAGCTTATTGAAGCTACGATTTTGTGGTAAAACTAACCGTTCCTTATAGTTTTCAAAGGTGTTTTTAAGTTTTAATTTTCTACTTTAGCGCCTGATGAGTTCCTGATAAAAAAAACTCTAAAGTGCGTAAACTAACAATAATTTTCGATAAATATTATCGTTTTGTTTTTATCAGGCGCAGTATTTAATCGCGCATGTTAAGTAGTCTCTATACAATAATTATTTTGTATCCATGTATATTCTATTTAAAATAGCATTAGTCAGAAATTAAAAAAGGTTATTTTAAATGCACACTTTGTATCGAAAGTACAGACGCCAGCACATCAAGTTACCCCAATGTGTCAATTTTTTCCAAATGAATATGAACCTTATTCTGTTTGTCATAAAGTTGAAAAACGATCAAAAAAAATTGACACATTGGGATAACTTGATGTGCTGGCGTCTGTACTATACGCATGTTAAAATATAACGATAGACGCTGAATTTATTATAATCTATTTTCACTTCAGCTGACACACTTAGTGTAATCATTTCAACAATTTATTTTAAGAAATTATGTGGGTTTCATTTAGTTATATTTTTATTTCATTTTAGATGAAAACCACAGTTTCAATGATAAAAAAAATACAACCGAATTGGGAACCTCCTCCTTTTTTTTAGTAAGTTAAAAACTAAAAGAAGCAGGAATGAACAATACATAGAACATTCTTCGTTTAACTTTTATTCTTCTAAATCTATAAATAAAATGAATCGCTAAATGAGTTGCTAACCGCAAATCTCGAGAACTGCTGGACCTATTTCGCTAATTATTTTTTTAGAATATTCCTTCAAGAACGAAGAGGGTTCTTACGCAGTGAAAAATTTGAAAAAAATTGCCAAAAAACGTCTAAATACAACACGTTTCTATACTCCCATAAGTACAAACGTTTCGTAATAATACTTACAAGTCAATTTGAACTTTACTGACATACCATAAAGTTAAATATGAAATAAGCGCTGGGAATATAGTAAAAACAATAATTATTTCGCTTTCTCTTAGAAACTATTCCTACCTACTTGTCAAAAATTTGATGGTCGTCCCGTCGTCGTCGGTACGGTATGCTCCTCTCAAAGAACGTATTTAAATAAGGATTTTGAATCGACAGTTATATCAAAAATATTGGGATCATTGGATTATTGCGTATTTAGATTTTAAAAGTACGAAAAGTTAAATTGTGTCACCATGACAACGGTTCAAATAATTATTTTTGGTTGTCAATTTATGCGTACCTACGTTCTGAATTTTATTTTGTTACTAAACTTAGAAAAAGTTTTATAGAGCATAATTGCGTAATTATTAATGACGACAGAGACGAACTTCAATAATTCTTTGCAAAAACTACTTTTTTTACTGTTTGGGCTTTAATTAAAGTAGACCGGGAAAACTATATAATTTGTATGTAACATAAAGGCACGCAGCGCAGTAGTTCAGTTTAAAATGATGAATTTAGTATTTTTTAAATCAATGCATTTCAGTAAGGTAGTTAGGTTAGGTAGTTAGGTTAGCTATAGGATAGGCATGGTAAGTTAGGTTAGGTTATATATACATGTTGTCATTTTAATTCTATCGAACACAAAATGTTTAAATAAGATCACATTAAAGACTCGCTTAATAAAAAGTATTAGCAGTTATTGGATCATTTGGCTGTCATCTTTTTAAACGTTTGTACAGACGCCAGCACATCAAGTTACCCCAATGTGTCAAATTTTTCCAATTGAATATGAAACTTATGCAGTTTGACATAAAGTTGAAAAACGATCAAAGAAATTTGACATATTGGGGTAACTTGATGTGCTGGCGCCTGCACATATATAGTTGTCGTGTCACAGTGTTTATAACAAAACTCCTCCGAAACGTTTTGACCGATTCTCAAATACCTAATGCTTTTTGTAATTATACTTTTAACTTTAAAGACTTGAAGAATGAATGTATACTTTGATACCTGTTAGCGATTAACATTTATCTATAATATGTATGTATTTAGAAGTATTTAAGTATGTTTATCAGCTGTTTAGTACCCATAACACAAGCTCTTAGCTTAGCTTGGGACTAGATGGCGTTGTGTGAAAAGTTGTGGAATATTTATTTATTTATTTTATTTACTTAAACCCAAAACCGATAGCGCATAACCTTAAAAAGATTGAGCGTTATTACAATGTAATTATTTATTAATTGTAAGTTGAAATAAATAGTTAGAATTATTTTTTACTTCAATTCTAGATAATTTTATTAAACACTATTGATGAAGTAGCAAGTGTTAACGACAATAATATTGCATATAGATTAAGTATAATCTTTACTAATAACTTACGGACTGTTATGTATGCTGTAAAAGTCTGTTAATAAAGATAATAATTATCCCTTCATTATACCATTGACATAAAAAAATAATAACACTAGAAATAGGTCAATCTATAATTAATAGTTTTGAAGGTTAGTCTGTAGTTTATCAGTTGACATACCTGCAAAGTCCGGTCTTAGTCGTACCTATGTATTTTGTAACATCAAAGATATGGACATACAATTAACGAATAGTATTATTTATCTCTAGATAATCTTCTTGTAGCATTGGTTAAATTAAACCTACGGATTATATTTTTGTATAAATACGGGTTAAACTAGTGCTGAAGTTAGATTGGAGTTTTGAGTCACGATGCGTGTTGTTGTCGCCCTATTGGCTAGCCTAGCCGCTGTTTCAGGTATGTAAAAACTTAAAAGCTATAGTGTATTATCCTACTACTAATATTATTAATGCGAAAGTTTGTGAGGATGGATGGATGGATGGATGTTTGTTACTCTTTAACGTAAAAACTTCTGAATGGATTTTAATAAAATTTGATATGGACTTAGCTGACACCCTGGATTAACACATAGGCTACTTTTTTTTCCTTTATTCCTACGGTAACGGTCCTATTACACTGCCCGAAATAAGGGTAAGGGTCCTCGAATACTGTGAAGTGTATTAGGTTTTTTAATACACGATAGATTAGCAAGCTTAACTTCATCCCACATAGGAATCATACATTTCTATAAAATCTAGATCATAGATTTCTATGATCTGTACCTACTCCGCCACTTAGACGACCTACTGATCGCTAGATTTGTATCAGGATGATAGCTTTTGGACTGAGCTGATACGTATAGGTATTATGGCTGACGAATGTGGGTGTACTGCAGTTACACGTCTGTAGTAGCCTTTCGGGGAAACAGTCGAGATATCGTGTGGATAATACTATTATGTAGCTTAGGTTTTGATGGTCGTGGTGATGTAAATCTTATTCTAATCTTATTTGTTATTATTGTACACATATTCAGCATATATATAAGTACCTATTCATACACACAACTAACTAATAACACAAAGTCACTAGCTGTTAGTTAGTAACTGTTTTACTTCCGTCACATCACCATCTCAGGGCCAGTTGAAAACCAGCGTTGGGCACTAGTTGCTCGGCATTTTGCTAAACTGGTCCTACTTGACGCAGCCGTGAGATACGCACTCTTTTTCGTGTTTTGTTCTTAATTTTTTATTATTATTTTATTACTTTGTTTTGTGCACTTGTGGAATGTGCCAAATAAATATGTTTTCTTTCTTTCTTTCTTTCTTTAAATTTTGGGTTTGAATCCGGGCAACTACCAGCGTGACTTTTTAATCTTACTAATAATAATAATATTATAAACGCGAAAGTTTGTGAGGATGTATGGATGAGGATAAAACGTGTCGGTTTAGTGTGTTTTTTTCTATTACGATCTCAAGATAAATTGAAATGAATAAAGTGAGATAAAAATAAATAAATATCGTTCTTTACATAACCGATTGAGCAGTTTACCGCTTTATATGCTTGAGGTATTTGGGTACGATTCTTGATTAGGGTCATATGTTTTTGAAAATAAGCATAATGCCTTTATAGAAGGAGCGTTGAGCGGCGCACAGCGAACCTTTGCTTATCCCTACGGTCAATACCTACATATTCAAATAAGCTTTGACTCGGTCGTATTCACGTCCATTCATCCATGAGAGCGAGAGTTGCTGGTTGTTATCATGTGGCTTTCTTTGAGGAATCCGGGCTTTCATACATTTCATACCTACGAAATTATCGTTTTAAATTTATCTACATGAAAATAAATAAAAGAGCATCAATGCGATGCGATGATTTCATATTTTGAATTCAGAAAGATAAGAGAGAAGTATTTATTTGGGACACGCACATAAAATTAAAATTAAAACTAGAATTATAGTTGCAGTCAGGGAGTGAAGAAAATTAAGGTCATGATCGATAGGAAATATTTTTTAAAACATTCGCAAACATAAACTCACGCCTTTTTCCCACGAGGTTGGCAGAAACTACAAAGCTCCATTTGCTACAATTCTTACATACTTCTTTTGCTTCGTTAACATTCATATACATGTTGTCATACACACACTCCGCCGGTTGCGAGTATTGACCTGACCTTTTGAAGACCCTAACCCATATTTTTAAAACGTCAGCAAATATTCTACTGTGCAGGAAACATCTACTTTTAAATACTTAAGTGTTTTTTATTATTTTTCACATAAAATGACGAACAACTGCTTAATGTAAATGGAGATGCCCATTTTTGGTCATGTTTTTCTCATCAAAGTAATAAATACTAAAAAAATGTACTAATTTAGTAACTTAAATATTACTCTAAGTAATTTAGTGGATAATCGATTTTTATAATAGGTATGACACTCAATAAAATTGTTTATTGTATTCTAATTTTTCTTCTATTTACGTCATTTCATTTTTATATAAATCAGCCTAAAGGCTGAACCGATTTGGCTAATTCGAGTCTTGAAATATTTATGAAAGTCTACGGAAAGTTTAAACGGTGAAAATATTATAGAAAAACTGTGAGGAAAGTACCTACCTACTAGAAATACCAATTTAAATACCGATACTAATGTTCGTCTCGTCTAAACAGAGGTGTCGGTTACTGCAACAGTAACAATGTCGTGAGTTCAATGGTATTTTCCCATCTCAAAAATACCCAACTAAAGAAGTTTTTACTTCACACAACAGTAAAAAAACAGAAAACTGTAAAAACTGTTCGAGGTAGGTATTAGATAAAGGTTCCCAAATTAGCATGAGTTTACTATTTAGTAAAGAAAACGATAAATGTCGCAGCGCATATTTAACAAATGAATCAGTTTTAATTTATGACTTACGTTGAAGGCAGCTGCAAGTTCTGACGTGGTGTTTGAGACGAACTTCCAATTCCACTGCATAAGGCTTTAAATTATTTCATCGTCGTCGCCGGTCGGTCATGAGACTCATTGTTGAGATTATTTTTTCCATAACTAAATCGATTAAACCAAAAACACACCGTGCGTTCCATTGCAGTAGGTACCCTCACCATACACGATTTCATGTTATTATTATTACCTTTAAGAAATCGAGCAGCGGAAAAACAAATGAACAACTTTGAAAATAGAATTGTCATGCAATATTTTAAAATAATGTTAAGTATTTAAATTTGGAATTCTAAAAATGATTAAAGTTAAGAATCTACACACTAGCCAGTATCTAAATTCGGCAATTTCATTCGACATATTGGAATTAAATATTATAATATGAAATTTAACTAAATCAAACATATTAAATAAAAAAAAAGAGCTGTGCGAACCACAAAGGCTCCCATCTCATCACGATGGCACGAAATTTAAAGAAAAAACTTTAACAAACTGCGAAACTAAGTGCTAAACATTGTAATGTGTCTACCTACTTGTGTTGTGGGTGTCAATAGCCAAGTGTAAAATTGACGCGTACAGGTTTTCTTTGACAGGTGAATTTATAACAAAATTGGTGCACAATAAACTGATGCATAACTTCTTTACTTTAGTCTCTATAGTACGACAAATTTAGTACGACACTCCTCGCGCGTCGTACTAAATTTGTTCCATCATACTTCAAACCTCTTTTACTGTTCTGTGGTGTTATAGTTAGTAGAATATGATACATGTCTCTTCAAACACAGACAAGGCAAGAGCTTGCTTCACCTCAGTAGACACAAGTCGATGAGTGTAGTTTAGTACGCTCCGCAGCCGCTCCAATATTGCTATATTTATGCTAGTTAGCGTTACTGAGTTATGGAATCACAGTTTTCTATGAAATTTCTTCGCAAGTCCTCCCTATAGTATTTTAAATCTCTTTGTCAGTGACTGACTTTAAAACTACGTATGAGCTGAAAAGGTCATATCAATGCTTGGCCTGATTTCAGCCCAAAACCTCGTAGGTATATGAAGGTTAAGGCCTTAATAATTTGGCTATCACGACCCATATAAAATAATCAATCAAATAAAAATCCTTTGAAACACTCTGAATCAGATTATTTGATATCATAGTATGTAAAAGGATAAGATTAACGCGGTAGTTAAACTTCGATTAGATTAGGACTTAATCTGTATTCAGAGTGTTGTAATCATTACTATTTCGAGGGTGGTTGTAAAGCCGTTGCAATGGCGAAAAATATGTTTTATTGTCAACTTGTACTACGCTCGCGACTTCATCCGTATGCATTTCGACTTTAACATCCCCTCCTGCATGAACACCGCAGAAACGTATTTTGTCTTTAGAAGAAGCGACCAAGCGACAGATTGTTGAAAAATTTCTTTTGTTTTGAACACGACAATGTCAAGAATTAAGAGCAGAAATGTGTAGATTCTTCAGTCGACAATAGTCTTTAATATCGTGCATTATCACTACGTCATAGTATAAAACGAAGTCGCTCCCGCTGTCTGTCTGTCCCTATATATGCTTAGACCTTTAAAACTACGCAACGGATTTTAATGCATTTTTTTTAATAGATAGAGTGATTCAAGAGGAAGGTTTATATGCAATAATACATGCATAGTATAGCAGAAAAACACTGATCATTTTAGAGGTTTCAAATGTGATGAATTAAATTAGCTAGCTGAACCCTACGAGATAGATAAAAATAATGTACTACAGTATTATACACCTTAAAAAGGTCTACAAAAAATCCATAATAGTATATATCTATCTCTTAGGGCACAATATAACCCACAATAACATTTTTTATCCTTCACTTATAATGAATTATTTACGAGGCTATTTTAGGCAATACAGCATTAATCCTTATCCAATTAAGTACCTTAAATAATTCGTCCCCTTAATATGGATCAGTGATGCCCTTTGCAGCATGTAATTTAAATTAATATTTTCGAAGATATTACAGATTTAAAATATGTTTTTCTATTGGTAAACAAAAATTCAAAATCGTTTCAGCTGATCCAACGTCTCAACGTTACAAACTTACAAACTTTATCTCTTCATAATAATATGATAGGTCTTTCCATATTACCTACAAAATGGGGATTCTGTAACCATCATTGTTAGATTTAATTATCTGTGGATTAACGAGCAATTCCAAATTCAAATTAATTTTAATCGACAGCTCTGTTATTTACAGTCTTTTGTTTTTATATAGTGTTTTGGTTTTTTTTGGAATTGTGGTAGTTTTTGGTGCCATGGATAAACTGAAAATTATAAACGTACAATTTCTGATAATGAGTTCCTACGGAAATATTGCCGCGCAAACAGCACGATAGATTAACGACGTGTACGAGCCTAACACTGCTTGCATTAACACGGTCCATTATTGGTTCAGGCGGTTTAAATCTGGAAATTATGAGTTAAAGAACAATGACCGTTGTCGATAACAACTAAAAATTATATATTTTACTAAGCGAAATATTTTCAATTGTCAGATAATTTTTAACTAAAAAATAAACATGGCGATTTGACATTTAGTCTACAAGCTGTAGATAACTTTTGATCAAAAAATAAAAAAGATGATTACATAAATTCTTTTTTATTTCTTGGTCAAAAGTTATCTGATGATTAAAAAAATGGCAGTAATAGAATAATAGAAGATAGAATCAGTTACCGGTAGAGTTTCTGAACAGGCTTGTTTGCTTTTCCAGCTGTCCCTGCGTACACGCAGCGGATCGTGGGCGGTTCGGTCACCACAATTGACCAGTACCCTACCATCGTGGCTCTGCTGTATTCATGGAATGGTAATTCATTCGGGCAGTCTTGTGGTGGCACCATCCTCAACAACAGAGCTATCCTGACCGCTGCTCATTGTCCACAGTGAGTTAAACATTATTAAGGAAATAAAGTGGGCCTGTTGTTCTAGTAGTAAGTGGCCCTGACTGCTGTGCCGGGGGACGTGGATTCGATTCCCACTTAGGTCAAATGTTTGTGAGATGAGCACGATCATATTTTGTTCCGAGTCTGGATGTAGTTTATATAATCTGTATGTATTGAAATATATAAGTTTGTTTTAAATCAGCTGTTTAGTACCCATAACACAAGCTCTGCTTAGCTTGGGACTAGATGGGGCTGTGTGAAAGTTTATTTATTATTAATTTATTTATTTTAAACACCAATTTTCTATGCGATGCGTACGCGTCCGTTCACGGCAGACACGTACTTACACACCTAATACAAAACTGGTATTTGCAAGGACAACGTCTGAATTAAGTAAAACTATTGTGGTAAGCCCTTTATAGAAGACGCAAGAAAACAAAAAACTATCAACGGAAACATAATTTGTTTTTACTTTTTCAGTGGCGACTCCCCATCCAGATGGCGATTCCGCGTTGGTTCTACATGGGCCAGTAGTGGCGGTGTCGTCCACGCCTGTGGTTCCATCATTATCCACCCCAACTATAACACTCGCACTATGGACTCCGATGTTGCTATCATGCGTACTACCAGTACCATCTATCATAGCAACGTCGTTCAAGCCGCTTCCATCGCTGGTCCCAACTATAGTGTAGGCGACAACCAGGCTGTTTGGGCCGCTGGATGGGGTACAACTTCTGTAAGTTCTGCATCTTCATTGCTAATATTTAAGTGATCAAGTCAAGTTTCAGTTTTAGAAGCTGATTTGACTGTTTCTTTAGTTCAGTGGCCGCAAGCGCTGGTGGTTCGATCCTCAAGTCAGGGAAAGCGTTATTTAGAATTTCTCAGTAGCGTCCTGAATCCCTATTCATCGCAATATAATTGCTCCCTAATAAATGTGATATACCTGGCAAAATGTGAGTGTACCTCTACAGGTATACCTCTACTTAGCCCTACGGGGATTACAGGCGTATTGTCACGATGAAAATAAATTTTATATTTGCTAGTATAATCATTTATGCCAATATTTTTGTTTACTTTCAGTCGGGTGGTTCCGCCTCCGAGCAACTACGCCACGTTCAGATCTGGACTGTGAACCAGAACACATGTCGAAGTCGCTATGCTGCTGGTGGAGGCACCATCACTGACAACATGTTGTGCTCTGGCGTGCTTGACGTCGGCGGTCGTGACCAGTGCCAGGGTGACTCCGGCGGTCCTCTCTACCATAATGGTGTCGTCGTTGGTGTCTGCTCGTGGGGCTTTGGCTGTGCCCAACCTCAGTACCCTGGTGTTAATGTTCGTGTTTCCCGCTTCACCTCCTGGATCCAGTCTAATGCTTAGAATAAGAATCAAAATAAGTATTATAACAAAAAAATTGTACCTACTGTTGTTGTTTTCTTTCTAGGAACTACCAATACCTATTTCATTAATGGAGTTTTTATTGTAAGTTTTCCTAACTAAGCTTAATGGAATGGTGCAGATCCGTGAATCACGTTGCGAGATGGACACATTTTTCTTTCATTCCTAAGTCCGTGATTTTAACATTAATTTCATAGTGTTAGTGGGTGGTGTATAGTATTTTTTTCGTCATTCACGCCTTCACAGTACCTGACTGAAGCTTGTGACTTATACGAATTCATTCATTTTAATAGATTTAAATACTAAGTCCAACGATAGAAGTTAGCAGCATAAATACAACAATTATAAAGTTCAAAGCAATTATTGTGACCAATGAAACTAGCAAAACCGACTTCCAAAAACCCATAATTTATTTATGCATGTGGAGCCTGATTTATCCGACTTGCTTTATTTACCACTTCACGAGGTAATTTACAGCAAAAAGCTGTTGTTGCTTTTAATCGAAGTAAATTGTGTTAGTAACGATGTGAAGTTTAATTAGCAAGGATTAGGTGTTAAGTGGCCGTATAAAGTTTAATATGCACTTAATTAGGTGTTGATTGTACTTAAGAAGGAAATTTGAAATGTTTCAAAACTTTTGCAATAGTGTTTGGTGTTTTAAAGACCAAAGGTCTCTACAAACATGTAGTGATGGCTTTCAGAGTAAATCGCCACCCTGGGCGTCAAGTTTATAGAGGCGTCCGCGGCGTTCTCCAAATCTATAATTATGGTTGATGTGCTAAAAACTTTACATCATGGAGGTACTTTCAGCTTTAGGTGTGGTAAAGAGCCTAATGAATTGTAAGTGATCAGCTTCTAATGAATAATCTTGTGACATACAGTGATGAACCTTGCACCAAAGCTATGTCTACATTTGTAAATATCAAAATGTGTAGATACATTCGCCTACAGAATTCTTAAAGGGCTTAATATTGTGGCCTTTGGTGGTTTGTAGGCCGAATTTTGAACTCCGAGTCCAAAGTTCCAAATTCAGCCTACAAACAAAACAAAAAGGCATAGTTTTTTTTTGTTCATGGTGCCAACACTTTTTGCACTTTGCCGCCATACATTTTAAAGATACCGTCCCAGTTTGTTTGATTCATACGAATTCCATATAATTGTTCACAATTGACTTACTCTAATCAAATAATGTGTCACAACTAAAAGTGCTTGTGATTTTGAGTGTTGTCGATCTCAACATCGATGCTATTTGTGGAAAAATTGTGGAAAATACTTGAAGATAAATAGACTTAGGTACTCGTATGTTTACTTGGTAATTTTTTGTTGATAACACTGGTCAACACAAGTCTTGTTTTCTTTATTTTATTTTTCTGTTATTGGGTATTTCTATGGCCCTGAAAATGAAAAAAATACTGGAAGATTGCTAACAGCTTCAGTTTTTGAAATATAGAGTTTTATTATTTTGATAAAAAAGTACAGAAAATTAATAAATGATGTTAACAAAATTTCTATTGAACACAATCAAATGATATTTTATACGAGTTTCTTAAATGAACGACTTTAAGGTCTCTGCACACAGGGGGGGGACGGGACGGCGACGCGACACTGAGCAGTTGTAATGTACTAGATATTACGGACGACGCCACACAGAGCCGTCCCGCTCGACGCGACGGTAACCGTCGCGCCGCGCCGCCGCCGCGCCGAGCGGGAATACAAGTCAGAAGCGGCGGGGACGGGCGCGGCGGGACGCGAGCGCAATGCCCTCAGGACGCCGACGCTTTTTGTTGTTTGATTTACGTATGTAGTAGTCACACTGCCGGCGGGGCGTGAGCATGTCGCGTCGGACGGTACGGAGCGTGAATGTGATTTTGTATCGTTTTACAAAAATGGATGTCGAAAAATTAGTCGAATGTGTTTGTGCTCACGTATGTTTGTACGATTTGGGCCATAGGCAGTATAAAAACACTGTTCTTAAAAATGAATGGGCGCGGCGGGACGGGACGTGATCGCGCCCACAGTGTGACCAATGCCGCCGCGCCAGCGCAGTGTCGCCGACCAGCCACGCCGCGCCCGTAGTCTGCCATCATATGTGAGTCCCACCGCCCCTGATACCGCTCTTCCATTGTTCGAAGATCCTGATGGAATCTTTCACCCTGCTCCTCACTAAAATCACCTAGATTTTGTGGAAATCGGTCTAAATGTGAGTGCAGGAAGTGGATTTTTATGCGCATGTTGCACCCTAACTCTTGCAAGTTCGATAGCATGGACGATAGCATGATACGCAGTTTTTACAAAGTCCGATATAGGTTTTCGATATTTTGCAAATACATATTCACCACAATGGTAGCAAAAAGAATCAGGATTAAGTACACAACACGTTCTTGACGAAGCCATATCGAAAACAACAACAAAATATATTTCAATGTCCAATACAAAACGCAACTTTAAGTAAAAATAGTAATGGAGGGTAGCTGTAACTCAAAAACAAAAGCTGTGAGAGAAAAATTGTTACCATATTTAAAAAATACGCGTTAGTTTGAGTGACTAAATTCCATATAATGTCTAATTGAATACTGATCCGCGTTAGTGCTTAAGTTGAGTAGTGTCGGAACAAAACTTTCACGGTTTTAGATGATCAACTGAAATAAACCCCTTAACATTAACTTTTGGTAAATTTTAATTTGCCTTACACTTCAAATTTCTCCTGTACTGTGGGAGCGTTTACGTTAACAGACAAACCCACATAGATAAACAGCTAGTCCCGCAACCAATACCTAATAGGCCGTACAAATAGTTATCCTGTATACAGGGTGTAAAAAGACCCTTAACGCAAACGAAAACTGCATATTCTACCCATCACTGGGATAGTTTTTTTCTTCTAGAACATACCTGGGAATTCACTGGTTTTAGAGATATTGCAAAGTGCAATATTTTTTTACGTTTTTTTTTTAAATTGTATTCCAAGTATCATTAGTAAACTTTCTTCCGAACAAACATTATCAAAATTATCGATTTTTCAAAATAAATTACGCATTTGAAGTGACAAAAAAATTCTTTCTTTCTTTTTTTCGAACTAAATTGGTACATAGTTAGTTACACATTGGTGGTACACATTAGTATAGTTGTCGATAGAGACCGATTGGAAGTTGCCACTTAACTATTCCTTCTTTTGTAAGTTAACAGTTGTAGATGGTTGTGATGTCAGTCAGAAATCAAGTTGAAGTGGAATAAACAAATTATTACTTTTTAATTTGTTTCTATTATTGCAAGCATTGCTTTAAGGAAAACACTTAACTCTATAGATAACCATAGTAGAACCACTGGACAGTAGTAGAATAATAGATAAATCGAAATCTATGAATCAGTGCACTTTATATAAGTAAAGTTGGCGAACTAGGATTGCAAGTTGGTGCAACATCATCATGCGTGCAGTAATCATTTTTCTAGCCGTAGGCTTAGCCGCGGTTGCGGGTAAGTTTGTTGTTTTATAATTTATATTATTTAAATTAATATTTCATTTTATTATTTCTTTGTAAACTTCTTATACAATATTTAGGGATTAGTTCAACGACAAAATTATACATATAGATAGGAATTGATTTCAAAAGAGATCAGGGATTTTATTCGGTGCCATTGCTAAAGAGTCAAAAAGTATCTACTGTGGTGTAGGTAACTATTTATGTATTAATTTACGTTACGTTATGTTAAAGTGCCTTAAAAAAGTTTGACACATTTTAAATTGAAACAGGGATTAACTCAAAGAATTGATAGTGAGTCGTAAGAAATTGATACTACTATGAAGATTTTTAATCTTAATCTTATAGTAAAGAGTATTGTGGTTAAAGCAGTATAAGCTGGCTTCTTATTCTATTAAAATTCTGTACTATGCTAGGCCAGCTTATGGTCAAAGTGTTCAATTCAATTTATTTCATTTGTGTCCATAGGTGAAAAGTTGTTGGATTAATACGTATAGGTACAGTCGAGTTCATTAATATATTGGCACTGTCAAGGATTCAAAATATTGTGAGCGTTGGAAAGCTCAATAAATTCTATAGAACCTATAGATCAAAAATATGTCCTCATGTGAACGGTTCAATAATATATGCTGTGCATTGTGCAATAATATGTGATCATGAACAGTTCAATAATATGTGTACATAAATGGTTCAATAATATATGCTGTGCATTAGGCAATAATATGTGATCACCCTATTAAAAAATATAGTATTGGCTTTTAAAATATCTGAGCAGGGTAAGCTTCTTAATTATCTCTACATGCATGGGAAAGTCGATTATTTGCTCGAACAAAAGATATAGTTTACATTGTTACAGAAATGACAGTAGTTTCCATTGTTTTCATCGCGTTTGCGTTTGTTTCTAAAATGTGTGTCTTTCAATGCCGTATATTTTTCGTACAGTCGAGTTCATTAATACACACATCAAAAGTGTCTAGGGATTAACATATATTTTTGCAATAACTTTTCTCCTGATTGATATTAATTAAAATTTTCTTTAAGGATTCATCAAATAAAGTGTTTTCGTTTGTCACAGTAACGTTAAACCAAGTCACCTTTGCATTAATAAAGAAATTTGCCATTTTCCTAATAAAGGGATTTTTGACATTTGAACCACTAACATTAAAGTTCGAAAAAAAGACTGAAATAACAGTTTTCTTTAAAATTTTATTGGGTAACCTAAACAATTAATAATCCGTGTTTCTACCGCGAACACTAACAACACAAGAACATCGGTTTGGCATACTCAAAATGAGTTCATCCAAATCACGCTGTGGAATGGCCGCCCATGTTCGTTGCAACAACAAAAAAAGGTCTTCTTGCGACTGGATACCCTCCATATTCGGCAGAGCTCTTCTCTGTAGCATATCCCATGCATGCTCAATCGGGTTCAAGTCTGGCGACTGAGCAGGCCAGGGCAGGACATTGATGTTAGCTGCGGCGAGAGTCTGTCTTACAACTCGTGAGGCTTCATCACTCTTCAGGGAACTAAATTAGCGACCAAACAGTCAGAAACCGCTTGCATGAAGTGAACCTTCATTCCCGAAGACCGCTACGGGTACCACCTATAGCAATGCACAATCGTAGGATTCGATATCAATGGGCTCTTGAACACAGAAATTGGGCAGAAGAACAATGGCGTTTCGTGTGCTTTTCTGATGAGTCTCGTTTTGGTATGAGACCGGATACAAGACGTATACGACACTGGAGAACCCCTGGACGCCAACAGCGATTAAAATCCTGCCAGGAAGTCCATCATTATAGTGGCGGAACCATCATGGTATGGGCGGGTATTTGGATCGGCGGAAGAACTGAGTTGATTTGGATCAGAGGCAACCTCAACGCTCAAATTTATGCTGAGACGATTGTATCAGACGTCATCGTTCCTCTACAAGTGCAAATCGGTCCCTTATTTCAGTTAATGCATGATAATGCACGACCGCACACCGCAAGAGTTGTAAGACAGACTCTCGCCGCAGCTAACATCAATGTCCTGCCCTGGCCTGCTCAGTCGCCAGACTTGAACCCGATTGAGCATGCATGGGATATGCTACAGAGAAGAGCTCTGCCGAATATGGAGGGTATCCAGTCGCAAGAAGACCTTTTTTTGTTGTTGCAACGAACATGGGCGGCCATTCCACAGCGTGATTTGGATGAACTCATTTTGAGTATGCCAAACCGATGTTCTTGTGTTGTTAGTGTTCGCGGTAGAAACACGGATTATTAATTGTTTAAGTTACCCAATAAAATTTTAAAGAAAACTGTTGTTTCAGTCTTTTTTTCGAACTTTAATGTTAGTGGTTCAAATGTCAAAAATCCCTTTATTAGGAAAATGGCAAATTTCTTTATTAATGCAAAGGTGACTTGGTTTATCGTTACTGTGACAAACGAAAACACTTTATTTGATGAATCCATAAAGAAAATTTTAATTAATATCAATCAGGAGAAAAGTTATTGCAAAAATATATGTTGATCCCTAGACACTTTTGATGTGTGTAGGTATATTGGCACTGTCAAGGATTCAAAATATTGTGAGCGTTGGAAAGCTCAATAAATTCTATAGAACCTATAGATCAAAAATATGTCCTCATGTGAACCGTTCAATAATATATGCTGTGCATTGTGCAATAATATTTGATCATGAACAGTTCAATAATATGTGATCATGAACGGTTCATTATTATATGCTGTGCATTAGGCAAAAATATGTGATCACCCTTTTCAAAAATATAGTATTGGCTTTTATAATATCTGAGCAGGAAAAGCTTCTTAATTATCTCTACATGCATGGGAAAGTCAATTATTTGCTCGAACAAATAAGATCTAGTTTACATTGTTACAGAAATGACAGTAGTTTCCATTGTTTTAAGCGCGATTGCGTTTGTTTTTTAAATGAGTGTCTTTCAATCGTTGAATGACATGTGCGTCAGTTATAATTTTATTAGAAAACATTTAACATCATTTGAAGTTAATCTAGCCAGTGATAAATGATGTAGCAAACTCCTTGACCATGCAATTTTAAGATTCATCATTCAGAGTAAAATTATCTTTATAACGTAAGTAATAAGGTTGAATTTGAATTACATTTACTTGTTTAGATATTATTGTATTTATGTGTGCCAAAGAGATTTATAGTTTACTAGCTGACCCGGCAGACTTCGTACTGCCTAATTAAATTGCAATAAATTCCTGGCAAAATGATTTGTAGTGTGAAATTTTTTTGTTCCTACATATTTTATAGTCGGGGCAAAAAAATCTCCTGAACAGAACCGTCACCCTGGTGATAGGGCGTTGTGAATAAGAAATATAATTAAATAAAACATATATAAGCATTTAAAAATAAGTAATCCCTTTATTGATAATCATGTGAATCATAATTATTAACAAAAATCAGTTTTATTTTCATTGTAGTGCTTTGTGATATACGATGTTTTTTGTTTGATTATCTGG
Source organism: Euplexia lucipara (assembly GCA_921972225.1). Taxonomy (NCBI): domain Eukaryota; kingdom Metazoa; phylum Arthropoda; class Insecta; order Lepidoptera; family Noctuidae; genus Euplexia; species Euplexia lucipara. Next base: position 7,253,625 of record OV179143.1, on the reverse strand, counting down.
CGCATATAGACAAACTAATCTGATGGTTTTCCAACACGGGCACAGGCAACATACAATTGACCATGTGAGAAACATGGGTTTTCCAGATTAATACCACAAACACTTAATGATTGCCCCTGGGACTTGTTTATGGTCATAGCAAAAGCAAGCCGAACTGGAAATTGTAGTCGTTTAGAGTCAAACGGCACATCATTCGGAATAATTGAGATGTGCGGTATGAGAACGTCTTCTCCTTTATACTTTCCTTTCAGTATAGTTGCTTCTATCACGTTGTTTAGTAATTTTTTTATCGCTAACCGTGTGCCGTTGCAAAGACGCGGTTGGTTGATATTTCGCAACATTATAACTTCCGTCCAACCTTTAATTGAAGATTGAGGTGGCAATCCTGGCAAATTCAGCGAGTTTAAAAATTCTGGTGGATAGTTCACTACATCATCTTGGTTAGTAGCCGAATCAACTGATTCATATATCCTCGACTCGCCTGTAATTTGTTCTTGCATTTTTAAATTTCATTCATTTACATCTATGTTTTTTGCAGCCAATATAGCTCGTTCGCTCAACCAATCATGGTTCCTGTAATCTTGATAAACATCTGGAAACACCTTCTGGATAAGTTCATCTTTTGATCGAGTTAACTGACAAAAACTTCGAGAAATGTTAATGCAGCCAGTCAACATGTCTATAGGAAATTTGCCACTACCAATGTCAATGAGTTGTTTAGAGAATATGTTTCCAGATTGGTCATTTTGCAATTTGACATGCATATTCTTGCTTAACTGAACTACTTTGACATGTTTCCACAATTGGAGGACTTCAGACATGCATTGAGTTCATCAGCTGGCAATGTTTGACGAAAATCTCTTTAAGGGTTTTCCGGCAACTATTCGAATTTTTCTCGCCGTAAAAACCATCTTTGAACTTCAACGAACAATAGAAAAAAGAATTGGCCAAATTTGTCCAGGCGTTGTTGAGTTACGCGCTTACCAACACATTTTGCGATTATTTTTTATAGATTAATAATTAATTATATTCAATAATATTAGTTATTAATAAATAAATAATAAAGTTACTCAAGAATATATTTGATATGAGAGTTACACCGAGATAGTAAAAGTGTTTAACTACTACGCTTGAAGCATAAACACTAATAAATAATAGCCGAAAACTGTAGAGGTAACATCCCTACTTCGTGCTGTTTACAGGGTAAGAAGTGACACCGGTAGACACATGGAGGGGATAACTTACCAAGTGATAATAATTGATGTTATCGAGCGGTATAGAAAATGATAAAATTATGAAAATGACTATTAAAAAGCAAGGGTTGGTGATAAAAAAGTGTCAATTTAGAGTTGTATGTATTTTTTGATGCCACTTAATAAAAAATATCAAAAAAATAAAATAAATAAATTTGGGGTGAACACCCCTTATCACTTAGAGGTTAGAAAAATAGATAGTGGCCGATTCTCAGGCTTACTGAATATGCATAAAAAAAATCATGAGAATCGGTCAAGCCGTTTCGGAGGAGTATGGGAACGAACATTGTGACACGAAAATTTTATATATTAGAAAGAACATTATTAATATTATTTATATTACCTAACTATGCACGATCCACATAATTTACACAGTTCAACTTACCACCTTAAAGACAAATGCCTGCTGTTGAAATTCAATAAAAATTTGCACAATACACGTTATTGATTTGATGGTTTCCAATTTAAATGTTAGGAGACGAATAACTTATTTTTTTTACTTTTTTTTCACAATTCCACAGTAAACACAATGCTTTTCAATATTTACTTTTTGCCTGACATTATGTCAGTTGTCAATCATTCTGTCATTTACTTTTCTCTAATTTTGTGTCTTAGTTTTTCTTAGTGACTATGAAGGTTGCATCTGATTTATGTAATTTAATTTATTTTTATTAAGCTCTAATAATATAATTTATTGTTTTTTTCCTGAATTTTCTTTGCTATAAACCTCACGGGGCCCGAGACCTTTCCAACGAATGCAAAACCGTGGAAATCGGTTCGTGCGTTCTGGAGTTATATCGTCAGGAAGGAAAACCCGACTTATTTTTATATAGTAGATTGAATGTCTTAATCCTACAATGTTCAGATAATATGATCTTAATGTTGTTCATATAATAATGTGCTTTTGGCTGTATACATGTTACTGAGAAAAACCAGTCACATATTAATGAATCTAAATCTTGACCACAATTTATTTAATGATGCTTTAGTTGTCACAATGTTATGTTTTTTTTTGACGGTCATATATTTTTGAAGCCTGAAAGGGCCAATATATTAATGAACTCGACTGTACAAGCTTCAAAATGACAATAATATTATTGTAACAAACTCTTGAATTCAGATATTTCGTTTTCCAGAATTGCGAATTTTATATCATTATGGGAATTGGCCTTCTGTTATCTGTGCATCTTATATTAGATTTTGTTTTTCACGTCTAATTTCAACTGTTTATTTTCATCAGCCATTCCTACGAAGCAATCTGTGATCGTGGGTGGGTCTTTGGCCGTCATCAGCCAGTACCCCAGCGTCGCTGCTCTGCTGTACTCTACAAATGGCAACAACTTCAACCAAGCATGCGTAGGCACTATCGTCACTACAAGGGCAATTCTAACTGCTGCTCATTGCGTATAGTGAGTACTTTCAACTTCTTACACGAGAGGACTTATCCTGTAATGATTTCCACTGCAGCCACTGGGTTCTTTCTTCTTTTTGTGAGTGACTTGGCTTTAAATGGCGTCGAGAATTGTCGCTAAGGCATACTGCACGCGTAACATGACCACCGGCACTTTAGAAACGGATTTTGTCTATAGAAGAATCGAAAAATAAACAGATTGTTGAAACATTTATTTTGTTTTGAACACGACGATGGCAAAAATGAAGAGTAGAAATATGTAGATTCGTCAGTCAATAATAGTCTGTAATATCGAGCATTAATTTCTTCCTTAATCGACAGATTTTTTCTGGCGACATACCCGTTTTTTTACGCTGATCATGATACACGTGCTGGTTTCATGACCGTTTTTGAAGCAGTGATAATAATTATACAATACACAAAATAACATTCCATAAAGGAATGGAACTTAGCTTAACTTACTTGAGATGACTTAGCAGTCCATGGGTTACATACATTACTTGGCTGTCGCTGCAGAACACACTAGGTTTCTTAAATGTAATGTTTCTTTTCTGTTTTTATAGCGGAGACGCTGTCTTTAAATGGCGCGCTCGAGTTGGTTCCAGCTGGGCCAACAGTGGCGGTGCCGTATACGCCCTGAGCTCCATTGTTGTTCACCCCAACTTCAATATCCGCACTCTAGACTACGACATCGCTATTCTGAAGCCTGCTGCCTCGATCGTCTTTAGTAACACAATAAAGCCTGTTTCCATCGCTGGTGTCAACTACAATCTACCTGACAATCATGTCGTCTGGGCTGCTGGATGGGGCACGACAGCCGTTAGTATTAGCTTTGTTCTATTGACAGTGGACGGCCACATAGAACGTAGAGCTGATGGTCGATGTGGCCTTAAAGTTCCTAAATGGAGACCACGCACCAGCAAGCGCAGCGTAAGACGTCTAGCCACAAGGTGGACAGACTATTGATGAAAATCACAGGATGGAGCTGGATGCAAGTCGTTTCCAACCTACATATAGGAAATCTATTGCAGAGGTCTATGTTCAGCAGTAGAAATCCTACCACTGATTTAAAACAATGATGAATAAACGAATGTTATTTTTTCCATTTACAATAACATATTTTATTTGATTTGCAGGCCGGCGCTGCCCCGACCGAGCAGCTTCGTCACATCCAAGCTTGGAGTATCAATCAGTACACTTGTTCCTCCCGCTATGCCGTTTTTGGCGCCAACGTGACTGCAAACATGTTTTGTTTCGGTTGGCCCAATGTTGGCACTCGAGACCAATGTCAGGGTGACTCCGGTGGTCCAGTCTACCATAATGGCGTATTGGTTGGCATCAGCTCGTGGGGCTATGGTTGCGCTAACGCTTTATATCCTGGTGTGAATGCTCGTGTTTCCCGCCTTGCTACTTGGATACAGACAAACGCTATTAGTGATATGTCTGCTTAAGAATGTTTGTGAGGTTCGGAAATGGAAATGAATAAAAAAACCATGTATTTATTTGGGATTTGTAAGTTTTTTTTTATTATTAAAGAAAGAACGGAAAGAAAAACATTTATTTGGAACAATTTATTATATTACATCATCCCTTATTTTACTTTTTTATATTATTGACAAGAAAAAATGGTATTTATGACCTGTTATTCAAGTTTTTACGTACTACTATTTTATTTTTGTACTGATTAGGTTCCAATTGGGTTTTCCATTCAGCAAACAATTATCGCAGTACTAATTTTAATTGCAAGATAATGTACCTACTTAGTCATTAAGGGTCTTCACCCATCTAATATCTCGCCTCCGACACATTTTGTGTGTGTGCGACCCATGTACATGTAGATTTATAGGACCGTCATGGGAATAACAATTGTATTGAATTAAAGAGTTCCAATAGATCCCTGCATAATTTTACCGAAAGTACTACGGTCTTTTTTTTTGATGAGTTATTCGAACACTGGCAAGGCCTTTCTTGTATTAAATAACCACATCGTTGCGCTTCATGGAAACAAAGAACATGAATGAACTAAAATGAATGAACACATGAATCGCCAAACGTTTGTTGACAGGGTAGCATCAAGTTTTAATGTCACAGACTTATGTGCAGGCAAACTACTAATCATTTACTAATTAAATTACCCAGTAATAAAGTTCTCGCTATAATAATTTTAATCGAAATTTTATTTAGGATGTTTGATAAGATCATATTACTTGCGTTGAACATTTAAATAGTAATTTATGTGTCAACTTAAATAAGTATATCACGTGCTCATATTATTGTGTCGAGCCACTTACTAATTCAAAATTCGCCACACCACATCCACGTAGGTGACGAGCAGTGGGTGACCACCCTAATGCGTCTAATACTGAGATTACGATAATACCCACTTATAAGCTTATCTGCGTCGATAAGTAATGAATCAGTTGTTTCATAATTTATTATAGATACATGTAGTAGGTAAATGTTATCTTCAGTAATAAAAAGAACATGCGATGCATGGGTATTTTTAGTTCAGTTTAAGTAAATTCTCAGTAACAATGAGACATGCTGCTTGCACACAGAAAGATATAGAACCTTTTTAGATTGTGGTTCAATTTTATCTAAGATTTTATTTATTTATACAATTGTAAAAGAATCTATTTAATAAACGTTCGCGGCGTATAAAAAAGCAACCACTTTCATTGGAAATGGAAAAGAACATATTGAAATATTTCCATGTTTATTTTATAACTAGGTACATATGTACCTACAGAAGCTGGTTTCTTAATAAATATTGCGTTAGACTGGAAAGATTATTGTAGATTTAAACACAAATTAAATTAATAATAGATACGTTTTGAGCGCATGAACGCTGTTTAGGGAAACGTAGTCATTTTACTTTTCTTTCATTCAATGAAATATCATGTAACCACTTTTTAATTTAAAAAACACGGAGATTAAGAAAAAAAAATGGTTATCCTGCAGTGCGATTCTGGTCAAATCACCGCGTGAAAACGTAGGCGTAGTGAAGGCGAGTTGAGCTGTCATTCCATACTAATGCTAGGCATTGACAGTTCACTTCACTCAAGTTTTCACGGCATGACTTCTACTGAATCGACCGTTGTCACTTTATTATGCGTTTGTTTATAAGAGGCCGTGTGTTATATAACCCCATTTAGTTCATTGTTTTTTGTTTCAATATTTCTTTTAAATAATGTTGAAAACTTTTAGCAGTGAATATATTCACGTGTTTATGACGTACATGGTCGTCTTTGTGGATTATAGCCCAGAATTATCTTTTGATTTAATTTAAAATAATACCGGCAGACTTTTTTTATCGGAGTGTATTTTCCCACTTGCTATCTTTATCCGTTATAAGTAATGTAGCTTAGTCCAATGCCCACACGAATAGGTAGGCATAAAATTAATGTTACGTACACTGTCTATTAAGACAGTGTACGTACAGAAAAAAACTACATTAAGACATTAGTCTTAATGTAGTTTTTTTCTTGGCACATCGTCTTGACACATTGTAAGAAAATATGTTAAAATATGAATTTCTTGCTTTCTTCTTTAAATGAAACAACATTTTGGAGGGGTAGGCTACAAGAATATTTAAGTAGATAATTAAAATCATTTGCATATATTTTTGGAAGAATAGCTCTGGTAGTTGTCTTTTGGATTAATAAGGGAGTTTTAAAGCTAATGACTACAGATTATTGGTTTAATATTATTAACGCTAGGTTGAAATGCGTCTAGAGTTGTACGCAACATCAACAAACTTTTCCCTCCGCATACACGGAGTATGTACGGTAAATGTATTGTTTATGACCTTACATTTACCATACAATTTCTGAGCATTGTGTTTAGCTTGACTCTATCCCACGTTTATTACAATCCCGGTTTTATCCACTCAAAATTTAAAGAAATACAATTTGATTGCATTGTTCTTGTTTAGCTGTTGATATTAAATGTTTGCATAAAACTAAACTATTCTGATAACGTCGTGGTTACAAGTTAATCGTGAGACCTTAAAATCTTTCGCTGGAGATATAAATAATTGAATTTAATGTATTTTTGATGTATTTGTGTATGAGTTTTGATCGTGAAACGTTACTGTTCCACCGCGGAACGAAACCATCCATTCTAATTCAATAAAATTAGATAGACACGGCAGATTTAGTTTCGATGTTCTGAAGCTATAATTTATTGATAAGTGAGATATCGCAAAATACCATTTAGTTCGCACTTATCATTTTTTTTAACACTTATTGTATGTTATCACGATATGAATGATATTACACACTTAGTATCTATTTAATACAGATTAATTTAGTAAGATTGTAGAAACTTGGAAAACCCGAGTGCCAAAGCCTAATGATTGGGATTTTCCGGGTTTTTTAATACTTATAAGTAGGTATTTGGTTGAGGCACTTACATTACAGCAGTCGCTTAGTTTGAATGCATGTAACGTTCAGAATTTTCTAGTAAAGTAACTTACAGGTATTCTAACTTACCAATGATTGACTGGCGTTAGTTACGTGGTCTTCAACTTTTTCTTCAATAGTTGATTAGAATATCTTTCTTCGTTATCGAATGAATGATGCCAGAAGTCTAATTAGCTGTATTTTATTATAAGTTTATTAGGTTGTTGTGTATTTTTCCCGTTCGATTTAGTTTTTGTCCTTTTATTGCCTGAGCGTTCCCCAAATCAAATTTTCTTTCTCTACTTTTTTAAATAATTAATACACAAAGAATAATGAGCAAAAATGTAACCTTAATCGAGTGCTCATACTATTTACGCGTTAAGGTAGCGATATTATCACCCTATACATACCTAAAAGTTATCATAAATGTAAGTTTATATACTGGAGAGTATTCTATTATAATTACATGCTAACGTAACAATAACCTTTTGTTAATTTAGTATAAGTAAGTTTCGATACTTAGTCGTCATCTATATCTATATCTATACTAATATTATAAAGAGGTAAAATTTGTAAGTTTGTAAGTTTGTATGTAGGGGGTAATCTTCGGACTAATGATCCAATTTAAAAAAAAATATTATACTTTTTGTCCCCGTATTCCTACGGGAACGGAAACTACGCGGGTGAAACTGCGTGACGTCTGCTAGTTTTTAATAAAAATCTTTTGACTTACTTGAAAGAATGAAAGAACGAAAAAGCATTTATGTATATTATTTATGGCTTGTTTAATGTGGCGTTGCTCCGCACCAAAATTATCTTCTATATAATTAGCGCGTTTAAAAGTTTAAACAATCATCGGCAAAACCCAGAGTAATTACTTGTAAGTAAGCCAAACAAATATTTATGCCGTGCGGAATTGAACACAGCCAATCACAGCCACAACCAATCACCTAGCTACTGCGCTATCCGTGTTATTGCGCCGTGTTGTCTCGCTTTGTTATTAATTTTATAATGAAAGTAATTAAGAACAATTACTAAATGATCTATATATATAATAATATCATGATAATTTAAATATTAACTCAATAACTAACATCAATGGAAGATACCACTTTTAAAATAGACTTGGAATGTAGGTACTTTAATATATATCTCTATCTCACACATGATTCTATTCAGAAGGCCTAAACCAATTCACATTTTTATAAGATAACGTAGTTCAATGAATCTGAAATGTACAGATTTAGCACGAGCTTTTAAAATGATTAACCCCATACGAACCGGATTAATCAAATTTTGTTATCGTTAATTAATGATGATTCCGAATCGAATCTAATGTTAGACAAATAATTATAATCATGTTTAAGTATATCCAACGGTATAATGTTTGGAATGCCCGAAATTTCGTGTTAAATATTTTGTATGCATTGCTAATATTAAATGTATTTATCGTAAACTAACGAAGTATATTATACGCATACATCAAAATAAACGAAGCATTACACCTGTATTACCCATAGGTTAGGTAGAGATATAAGTACCTATAGGTAGCTCTTGGGTCCCACGTTATAAGTGGCAAGACTATTGCCACCAACCAGGGCCTAATCCAGACTCTGGGTCGCTACTAAGCAATAGGCTAGTTAACAAAACTTTAGTTTTTAGTCGCTCATCTAGATTACTAGAAAATATTCGACACGTGCTTTTTCTTTTTTCTCGTAATCTAAAAATAACGGCGATACATCGAGTCAAAATGTTGCATGACGTCACTATCCTGCAGGCCTAGCCATATTACAAATTCTATTTCTATTATTGAAAGAAAATGGCGTATACAGAATCAGCTGTTTGTCAACTGTCAAGTGTATTTAATTTTCAGCCATATTACAAATTCTACGCGTTAACACTTGACAGTTGACAAACAGCTGATTCCATATGCGCCATTTTCTTTCTATTGTCGGCTTATCAATTACGATAATAGAAATAGAATTGTAATATGGCTAGGCCTGCTGTACAGTTTTTACTGCATAATGGTGTCACAAGCGTCACCTCAACTTTAATGCGCTTAATCTAAGTATAGTTTTCCATCAAATTGAAAAAAAAAACTTGTATATTATTTTATATAATCGAACTGATAGACTATATTATATTTTGATATTCATATTCTGTCGACACGCCTATTACAGTTTTTTCTAGATGTGGTGGTGGTGGTTCTGAGATAGAAAAGCCTAACAATACTTTGACCGACCCGGAAACCTAACTCAGCAGCAACGTCTGTGACCACTAGACTAACGAGGTAGTCGATATCAAAACAACGTAACACAACACAACGACAGTTATTTATATCATGAACAATCACTTATTTGTGCAAAGCTCCAAAAAGATTACAAATTAGTGTTACATTCCTAGTAGGTACTGATAAATATACTAATGATAGTAGGTACTGACTGCGAAAAAATGTTTGCTCAGAGCATCGCGAATCTGAGTTTTTGGTTCGGTCTAAGAGACCAAACAAAAGACATGGCAATAACGGCAAAAGTGTTTAGGTACCCTTTACAGATTATGGTTATAAACTAGGTATATGTTATGTGAAAATTGAACCTGCCACATATAGGTCACTATCGCGGCGGATACTGTTGGAGCTATGATACGAAAAGCTACAAATTAATAGAAGCACGGTTCATCAAAGGATAAGCTGCGCGTGCTAAAGTCGGCCCATGGTTGGGTGACCAGCAACCATTCATTACAAATAACACATTCAGCCGTTGGACTCACTTGCCATTTGTAGGTCTTCGACAGTCGTTACACTTAGTTAGAACCTCAAAAGTCTGAGAACCAGGTTAACCGAGGGGCATTGTTGTTACCCAGTTACTGGGTTGAAGAGGTGAGATAGACTGTTGCACCATGTAAAATACTGGTATTCAGCTGCATCTGGTAGATTGAAGACCGACTCAAACACAGTTGGGAAAAGGTCAGGCAGATAAATAATAAATAAATAAATATTGCACAACTTTTCACACAACGCCATTTAGACCCAAGTTAGGGCGCCTTCAAATTAGCCGCAAAGAGTCGAGCTAAGCTCGAGCATCATAGTGTTGTACATTTAGTTTCTACCTCATCGATAAATTGTTCAAGCTGATTTTCGTTCATGTCTGAATAAAAGCACGTACGCATCATCACTAGTCTGTAGACGCGCGTTTTTTATTTATATGGATTAACAAAGCAGCGCGACGGTAGCACTGCAGCCGCGCGACTCCTGGCGGCAAATTTGAAAGCGCCCTTAAGCTTGAGAGCTTGTGTTATGGGTACTAAACAGCTGATAAACATACTTATATATTTCTAAATACATACATACTATAGATAAATTACACCTAGACACAAGAACAAATGATCGTGCTCATCACACACACATTTTTCCTGGGTGGGAATCGAACTCACAACCTCCGGCATAGCAGTCAGGGTCACTAACTACTAGACCAACAGGCCAGTCATGATGATCCTTACACAGGCTGGTTGCCTAATAAATGTAAGTACCACCTCTAACAAAAACCATATAACATTTTTACTTTTCCTTATCCATGGGGAGAGGTAGCAACAATCATAATATTTTATTTATAGTGTTGTGATAAATTAATAAGGATGAATGAACATTAATCTAATATACGATAACACGATACTGGAATTTCCCATCAGTGATAAGCATGCGTCAATCTGATGTGTGATCTACTAGTTGGCGTAATTAGTGAAATAATTGTACGGAGTACTCAATAGATACGTAAAAAGTTTCACTTCAATATGGGACCACTATGCATACCAACTTTCCACCCTTCGGAGAAATACAGTAATTAAAATTATGTATAATTTTGTGTTAAAGGCCGCTTGCACCAAGGAACGGGACACATCTAGCTGATGCGGGCACTTAAACTGTATATTTGGTGTATTTTCTTTATCACAGAGAAAAATAAAAGAACGAAATTACAAAACGTGTTTTTTTTTCAGACACTTAAAAATAATACCTATATATGCCCTATTTGTTGACATAACTTCTACATGGCTTCATGACAGTGTTGTTTGTGATGTCTGAAAGTCTAATAAGTGGGCCTGTTAAACATGTACTACCAAGCTATTTAGTGTGAAACTTATGTTCTTTTTTCTGTAACGGCATTCCAGAAATTATGTTTTAACCTACACAAGTCCCAATATTCAATTTTAACAAAAAAAAACCGCGTCCACTGTGTTGCACTTTCCCTGTGTATAAGGGAGGAGATAGCGATAACGGCGACGCTTACAATTATCGGCCCATCTCTGCGCTGACCTCCATTTGTAAATCATCGAGAAGTTCTTGAACTCTAGAATAGTTAGCTACTTGACTAAGTACCAACATCTTATCTACCTCTCAATACGGGTTTAGGAAGAGAATGTCGACTCAGGATGCTACTATGGATCTTGCAAATATCTAATAGGCAGTGTCAAATATCAATGTGTGTCCTGGTGGACACAAGTCAATGAGTGTAGTTTAGTACGCTCCGCTGCCGCACCAATATTACTATATTATGCTAGATGGCGTTACTGAGATATGGGATCACAGTTTTTTAGGGTTCCGTAGTCAACTAGGAACCCTCATAGTTTCGCCATGTCTGTCAGTCCGTCCGTCCGTCCGTCCTCGCTTAATCTCTGTGACCGTTAGCACTAGAAAGCTGAAATTTGGTACCAATATGTGCATCAATCACGCCAACAAAGTGGTAAAATAAAAATTGGAAAAAAATGTTTTATTAGGGTAGCCCCCCTATATGTAAAGTGGGAAGTGATTTTTTTTTAAATTTCAACCCTAACGTGTAATATATTGTTGGAAATGTATTTAAAAATTAATAGGGGTTTACGAAAACCATTTTTTGATAATGTCAATAATTTCGGAAATAATTGCTTCAAAAGTAAAAAACAATGTGTCCCCCCCCCCCCCCCCCCCTCTAACTTTTGAATCATAAGTTTAGAAAATCTGAAAAGTAGAACTTTATAAGGACTTTCTAGGAAAAATATTTTGAACTTGGATGGAAACAGTTTTTGTACAAAAAAGACAAAAAGTTGTAAATAATAATTTCTGGACTAAGTTGTAGTATAATCGTATATGCAAGCATTTTGAACACTAATTGTGACGGACGGGAAACTACGGAACCCTACACTGAGCGTGGCCCGACAGGCTCTTGGCCGGTTTTCTATGACATTTCTTCGCATATCGTTTATTAAATGTCCACAAGTTAAAAACATTTTTTGATGAAGGTATTCTCTGTTTTTGCTCGTGTGCGTTTCGAAATAGTTTTTTGTTAGGTAAACGTGAATGCAGTGTCATTCTCAATGCAGTAATAATATTATTTTTGTCATAAAAATAAAAGCCGCAATACAGTAATCGCTTTTCCGTTTAGATAAAAATTATAATCACAATCAAATTTACTTTTTAGACGTCTTGGTCTTCCCCAGGCTTTTAGACATCCGCAATGATTGAACTAAAGTCTGATTCACAGAGACATCTATTTTATGTGTCGTCAATTTCAAATGTTTTTTTTTCTGTATTATAAAATAAAAACGTTAAAAAAAACCCTGTAAGTATTAGTTATTAGAGCACTCTTTTTGTCAAAATGATATCACATGATTTTTCCCAGTCTCAAAATAAAATGTAGGAGAAGTCAAAGTCAAATCATTTATTTCAATTAGGCCATTTAAAAGGCACTTTTGAACGTTAAACTTACAAGTTAAATAAAATATAATGATTCTAGTTGCCCCTTCCAAAGGGTAGTTTCGTATGGAGAAGAATGGGCAAGAAACTCCATACTTACTCTTTTAAAATAGTTTTTACAATTTTTGCATACAATAAAAAATACATTATATGTGAATACGATGTACCTTAGAATAAACAAAGTAAAATAAAAAAATAAATAAAAAGTAACATACTATGCTAAGATAGATTAAGCATTTTAGTAGATAAGCACATAATTATGTGGATAGATACATGGTACTCTCACATTTACAAATATTAAAAACACGGATTATTATTCAACAAATCAAGAAAAAATTAAATAAATAATAATAAAAAAAAATACACAGCAGAATAGAGTGAGTGTTGAGAGCAAAATAAAGCAAATTAAATCATTAGAAATGTAACAAGTTTGATTTTGTCAAGTTCCTTGTTTGCCCTATGGAGTTGGACCAGGAGAAGCTTGAACACTTATTTATCATCATCTGCCTAGCCTTTTTTCAACTATGTTGTGGTCGGCTTGAAGTTTAAGTAGATGCACCAATGTGCATGGAGGGAATGCCTGCCAGACCTCCACAAACCAGTAACTGGGTAACACGATACCCCTTGGTTAAACTGGTTGTCAGACTTTCGGGCTTCTGACTACAAGTAACGACTGTCAAAGATCTACAAATGGCAGCCGGTACCAACGGCTTAACGTGCTTTCCGAGGCACGAAGGAGTCTTGGTATGTAATAAATGGTCACCCATCCACGGAGCGACCTCATCAAGCGTGGCTTAACCATCGATTGACCCGTGCGGCTGTTGTTATTTAGCCACAAGCTCCTCCAAAATTTGAACACATAAAGTCTTATAAAATGTATTGATTATAATTTATTTAGATACCTATTTACTTTCTTATTTTAATGAATACTTACAGATATAAAAAATTTCATACCTTAATGGCGGGATATAGCAGACTTACCTGTAATAGAACGAAATCATGCATTAGTAATAGTAGTCTATAAATATACTGAGGTTTTAATCGTTTAAAAAACCTCATAATTTTCAAAGTCAATGTTTTCCTATGATTAAGTTTCATTACTTACTAACAGATATCAGTAAAAGCTTAGGTCGAAGACAGCTAATCTATTATAAATAAAAATATCAACATTATAAATCGCCCTTACATTTATTTTACTACCGGTTGTAAATCGCAAATCTAATAAGTGCGATTTAAGGTATTTACCTTATAATATCTTTTCCAATTGATATATAAGACATGAATAAACTACGTGTCATCACAGTAATAAACCGTTGACAGCGAAGATGCGTGTGATTGCTCTCCTAGCCCTTTGCGTCACTGCTGTGGCAGGTTAGTAGGATTTAGTTAATATTTAATAATCTATACTAATATTATAAAGATGTAAAATTTGTTTGTTGTTTGTTTGTTTGTAAGTTTGTATGTAGGGGCTAATCTTCGGAACTAATGATCCAATTTTAAAAATTATTGCACTGGTGGAAAGCTACACTATTCCCGGATGACATAGGCTACTTTTAATCCCTGTAATCCCACGGGAACGGGAACTACGCGGGTGAAACCGTGTGACGTCTCTAGTAATAAAAAATTATTTAGTCATAGAAATACAGATCGGTACATCATTTTTAGACATACCTAGTACTTATTTATAGAAAAAAAGCATTTGTGTTGCAATCTGTACAAAGGTGATTATTCTATCTCTTAAATTAGGGTTCACCTGTATCTTAAGAGGTAGTATTTGGCCAATAATGTATCGTAACCATAGAGATCAACCTAATGAAGACAAATAAAATACGGCAGAAGTTGTTATTGACATGTACAAGGAAATACAAAGCTGTAACTTTCTGCCAAACATAAGGTCTCATTTCGACCACTTGGCGATCACTAGTGGTTATAGGGTGCTTCTACACAGTGCAAGTAGCTTGCGCATATTGAGGCACTTGCGCAGGTTGTATGCATAAGCTTTACAGTTTAAGAACATGTGCGGGTCTAGCGACTCGAGCATGTACCAAAGCGAGCCTCCCGCGCAACTAATCCGCGTACTCTGTGGCGCGCGCGGGTCTCTTGGGCATGTAGCTCTTGACCACGAGCGTACGTAACTGCGTACTACTTGTGCAAGTAGCCCAGGTCTTAACTTGAACAAGTAGCTTGCGCATATTACTCACGCGTGGGACCCGCATCTTTACTTGCTCCAGCTACATGCACAGTGTAGAAGCACTCTTAAATAGGATGTCAAAACTATCTGTGTGTATGAAAGGGCTAGACGTAATATTTGTCATATTTATTCTACCCCTGTTCGTACAATGAATATTATGAACTAAATCTTGGCGATTGCCGTACTAAAACATTACTACAATAAAACTTTATTTTTTTATGTAACTATTTTATTATAGCAGTCCCAGCTCGTCCCGAGAGGATAGTAGGCGGTTCAGTCATCACCATTGACCAATACCCTACCATGGCTGCTCTCCTCTTCTCGCCAGACCTGATCACCTATTGGCAGGGTTGCGGCGGTTCCATCCTCAACAATAGATCCGTTCTCACAGCTGCTCACTGCACTTGGTAAGTCTTAAAGCTCTTTTACAAAAATACATATATAAGTGATAATGAGATTTTCTGGTGGTTATGATTATGTAAGCTTTCTGAAACTGTTACGTTTTCCTCGACCAACTATCGTCTGAACATAATCTGATTAGGTATTTTAATGTTATTGTTTTTTTTAGGGGTCGTGCCGTCAACAGATTTCGCTTCCGTGTAGGCTCGACCTGGGCTAGCAGCGGTGGCGTTGTTCACATCCTGCAGGCTGTCTTCGAACATCCTAACTACAATCCAATTACAGTTGACATGGACTTCGCCATCTTGCGATCTACCACTACGATCTTATACAATAATAATGTTCGCCCTGCTTCGATTGCTGGTCCCAATTACTTCCTTGCTGATAACCAAATAGTCTGGGCTGCCGGATGGGGTTTTATTTCCGTAAGTTTATTAATCATTTCATTGCTTTTTAACAAAATATCTTCTCTTTTTCATATCAAAATAATTATAATTTCTGCTTCCAGGAATTTGGACCGCCATCAGAACAACTGCGTCACGTCCAGATCTACTCAATTAACCACGCCTACTGTAAAACTCGTTATAGTACCCTCACCGACAACATGTTTTGTTCTGGCGTGCAGGACGTCGGTGGACGCGACGCGTGCCAACAGGACTCTGGTGGCCCTGTCTTCCACCATGGTGTGGTTGTAGGTGTCACCTCCTTCGGTGAAGGGTGCGCCAGGCCCGACTTCCCTGGAGTCAACGCTTTCGTTCCTAGAGCGAGCAATTGGATTAGCCAAAATGCTTAAATTGTATTTAAGAAAATAAACCCCATGATGAACTAATAGATAAACCGTTGAAGACGTGCAGCGTGAAAAATTAAACCTTGATTTAAATAAAAATTAAATGATCTCTTAACAGATTTTGTTTGACTTGCCCTGATTGTATTGCTCCTTTAAATTTTTACCAGTTGTGAAAAACGAGAATAAGTTAGTTGTTAAAACCACTTCATAATATGACGCCTGAACTCTACGAAAGATTCGACAGTGTCTTATTTAAATTAAAATTGAAAAAATGTGATGAATAATGACTAGTAGGCCGTAAAGAAAATAACAGAGATTTGGTCGACTATTGCCAGAACTTACTAGTCAAATCAGATAATCCAATCTAGGTGTATGACACTAATCGATAATACAAGATGAGATAATACTGTCCGTAATGTCATATCGTCAGCGATAAGTATGCGTCATGGTAAAGTAGGTACTTACTTGCACAGTGACATAGTTGCATAAAATATTCAATATGCTTTTGTTAATAGGTTTGCTCACTATAGCTTTCAGCGTAAATATTAACATATTTTAACTTACTGCAAAAGTAAAAAATAAACCGAAAGAATGAGGTGCTTAACCCTTTATGTATTTTCTACCTGGCCTACTTTAGTTCCATCAGATTGCCATCGTCCATCGCGTATTCGCGTAGTGGAGCTTTATGATGATGCAGACTATAGCTGCCTCTAAACAGCGAATATTTAATTTAATTTTATGTATTTTAACAAAAATGTATGTTAATATTAGGTTACTGCACTTCCCCTCCATATAAACTAATCCCAATGCCAAATTTCGTGTTCTGTCTTGTGTGAAATTTTCTAAAAAAAAGGGATCTAATGATTTCGCATAATGTATTAATTTATGTATATTTATTTAAATATGAAACTTAACTACTAACTATTAACACTAACTATTTTAACCTCCGACGCAAAAGGAGGGGTGTTATAAGTTTAATCGTTATGTGTGTGTGTCTGCCTGTCTGTCTGTCTGTTTGTCTGTCTGTCTGTCTGTGGCACCGTAGCGCCTAAACAGGCGAACCGATTTAGATGCAGTTATTTTTATTTGAAAGCAAAGTTTCTTGCGATGGTTCTTAGACATCATTCATCAAAATCGATTCAGCCGTTTCAAGGTTTTCAGCTCTTTTGTGTTAGCTACCTTTGCTATTTTAGACGTCTATATGTAGAAACTTTACTTACAAACATATGTGTGGCTTAAAATTTCAAAAACCCATGTGTATTATATTAATAAGCAAGATTTTGGTATATTTGGTCTGATGCAGCCAGGATATCTAGCAGACAAATAGACTCTTGGGAAAATAATAAAAGATATGTCGTGTTTGGATTCATTTTAACCAGCATTTGATTCTACACACAATGCACTGATGGCAACACAGTGAGCTGATGATGCAGCCATGCTATCCAGCACACCAGTAGGTAGACTCTTGACAAAATAATAGCAAATATGTCGAGTTTGGATTCATTTTAACCAGCATTTGATTCTGCACACAATGCACTGATGGCAAAAGGATGAGCTGATGCTGCAGCTAGGCTATGCAGCACACCAGTAGGTAGACTATTGACAAAATAATAGCAGACATGTCGTGTTTGGATTCATTTTAAACAGCATTTGATTCTACACACAATGCACTGATGGCAACAGGGTGCGCTGATCATGCAGCCAGGCTATCCAGCGCACCAGTGGGTAGACTCTTGACAAAATAATAGCAGATATGTCTTGTTTGGATTCATTTTAACCAGCATTTGATTCTGCATTCGATGCTCTGATGGCAACAGGGTGAGCTGATGATGCAGCCATGCTATCTAGCACACCTGTAGGTAGACTCTTGACAAAATAATAGCAGATATGTCGTGTTTGGATTCATTTTAACCAGCATTTGATTCTGCACACAATGCATTGATGATGCACCTAGGCTATCCAGCACACCAGTAGGTAGACTCATAACAAAATAATAGCAGATATGTCGTGTTTGGATTCGTTTTAACCAGCATTTGACTCTAGAGATACAATGCACTGAAAAATTCTCATAACTGTAAATTCTATAAAACAAAATAAATGCGTTTAAAAATTTAAAAATAAAAATTAAATTAAAAATTTAAAAAACCCCCACCGCAAAAAAAGTAAAACATTCAAAAAGTTAAAAATAACACTTTCCTATTGTTGAGCCATGAAATTTTACTTCACGTCGGGGTACCGCTAAAATAAGTACCAACATACCTACGAGTACTAGGAACATTCCTTGCTTTAGTGGTACCCCGACGTGAGTTAAAATTTCATGGCGCAACAATAGGAAAGTGTTATTTTTTAACTTAACTTAACGTAACTTAACTTTTTAAATGTTTTATTTTCTGCGGTGGGGGTTTTTTTTAATTTTTTATTTAGTTTTTGTTTAAAAAATTAAACGCATTAATTTTGTTTTATAGAGTTTGCAGTTATGAGAATGCTGCTATGTATGTAAATATTAGGTTACTGCACTTCCCCTCCATATAAACTAATTCCTATGCCAAATTTCGTGTTCTACCTTGTGTGAAATTTTCTAAAAAAAGGGATCCAAAGATTTCGCATAATGTATTAATTTATGTATATTTATTTAAAATATGAAACTTAATTATTAACAATTAACACTAACTATTTTAATGATAATGAAATTTTACTTACCTACTGTGTGTAATTTGGTCAAACTTATACTTTACTTAAACTAAACTTATACTTTAACTTTGGTATTATTATTTTAACTAATTTATTTATTTAACTTATTACTTTTTTTTCTTTTTTGTTTAACGATTATGACATTTTTTTACCTTAGGTCGCCTACACATAACGCGATACGATTTTTGTGTGCAGTTGTTCGGAAGGAATACAGTACAAACAAAGAATTCGGCGATCCATTTTATTTACATAATAGATAAAAATATCTACGTTACAAATAGTCATTACACTTATTTCACTACGGATTGTGAATCACAGGGGTTAATCCTAATTAACTGTGATTCACAATATGTAGTGACGGCGACGGGAGGATTTAAGGTGTTTATCTTTTTGTCTCTGTTAATGATAACTTTTCAAAATGATATAAAAGACACGACTCAACTATGTGTCATCACAGTAATAAACCGTGGACAGCGAAGATGCGTGTAATTGAACTTCTGGCTTTTTGCATCGCTGCTGTAGCAGGTTAGTAGAATGTAGTTGTAAATCAGTACCTCCAGCACGAATAAGTACTTGACGCAAACGTTACGACGTAACGTATGATTTTAAGATTGACAAAAACTTTTGTACAAAAAAAACAACCGACTTCCTAAAAAAACACTAAGAGGTCAAAAATAACTCCAGTTTCGAAAGTCTGTGGCTTGGCTTTGGTGGTTTTATTTCGTTCATTATTGGCCACCTGCTTCCGAAACTGAAGTTATTTTTCACCTGTTACGTGTTCTTTTAGGAAGTCGGTCGTTTTTTTTTTGTAAAAAAGTTTTTGTTTTGCAACTTTCTGTTCCTTCGTATGTAAAAACTTTCAAAACTTGAAAGAATCATTGAAATCATGTTAACAATTACAAAATAATAATCCATATATATAAAAGAAAGTCGTGTTAGTTACACCACTTATAACTCAAGAACGGCTAGATCAATTTGAAAGATTTTGGTCTTTTTGGATTTGTCTTTGTCCGGAATAGCATAATAATTAATAAAAAACATGAAAAGTCCTCGAAAAAATAAATATCAAATATATTCATTTTCTCAAGCATTTTTCAAATGCAGCGCCATCTTGGATGACATGACAGGAGTCAAACTTCCCAGTTCATTATCAGGTGACAATTTGACATTGACAAGTCTTAAGCTAAACTTAAGAAGGTAAGGTTGTCAATTTATACGTACCTACGTTCTGAAACTTATTTTGTTACTAAACTTGGAGGTTTTATGAAGCATAAAAAAGTCTTATATTTCAGAAATCAATTTATGTAATTAACAATGACGACTGAGACAAACTTTAATAATTCTTTGCAAATAGAACTTATTCTACTGTTAGGACTTTAATTAAAGTAGACCGGGAAAACTATAGGTGTCAATCGTATGTAATATAGAGGCAGTAGTTCAGTAAATTATGAATTTAGTATTTTTTAAATCAATGCATTATAATAAGGTAGTTAGGTTTGCTATAGGATAGGTTGGTCAGTTAGGTTAGGTTATATATACATGTTGTAATTTTAATTCTATCGAACACAAAATGTTTAAATAAGATCACAGTAGAGACTCGCTACATAAAAAAATAGTAGTAGTTATTATTGGTTTGGATCTATTTGTTGTCATCTTATTAAACGTATGTATGTCTAATATCAAAAAATAATAATAAGAGCAATAAATTGACTCTAAGGCACAACGAAGTTTGCTGGGGCAGCTAGTAAATAATATAATAATATTCCACACCTTTCACACAACGCCATCTAGTCCCAAGCTAAGCAGAGCTTGTGTTATGGGTACTATACAACTGATATACATACTACTTATATGTTTCTAAATACATACATATTATAGATAAATGACACCTAGACACAGAACAAAATATGATCGTGGCCATCACACAATTATTTGTCCTGGGTGGGAATCGAACCCACGACCTCCGGCATAGCAGTCAGGCCCACTAACTACTAGACCAATAGGCCAGTCAAGAAGAAGTTCTTTCTAAACATTAATCAGTACATCTCTGCCGGGCCCCTTTTAAAATAGACAGGCGTTATGTTATGTTATGGAAATACAAAAACTCTGCACAGACATGTGACTGTAGCAATCGGGAGTAATTTGCTGTTATGCGTTGAAGAGTTCCGTCGCCTGTCTTCTTCATCAGTTTTTCTTCACCATTTTTCACCTGTTAGTTTTTTTTTAAGAAGACGGTTGTTTTTTTTGTAAAATAGTTTTTTTGAAGTCGGTTAAAAATACAGTTATCGAACGTATTATAATAAAGTACATTTTAAGGCTATACGTATCCATAGGCTGATACGGATATTTTTATTACACCGCTAAAATAACTCAGTGTTTCATAGTTTCTTGAACAAATACTGTGAACCTTATCTCTGCAGTTAGAGATAGATTTTCTTTTAAGCAGTATGTTAAAACTATCTCAGTGTCATGCCTATCTCTATGTCTACTCCCTACTCCCTAATGTCTACTCATACAATGCATATTATGAACTAAATCATGGCAATTGTCTTTTGAGTCAGTCCGTAATAAAATCATTTACTAATTACTTCACCTATTATATTATAGCAGTCCCAGCTAGTCCCGAGAGGATAGTGGGCGGTTCGGTCACCACGATTGGCCGGTACCCAACCATGGCTGCTCTCCTCTTCTCGGCAGACCTTGTCAACTATCGGCAGAGTTGCGGCGGTTCCATCCTCAACAATAGATCCGTTCTCACAGCTGCTCACTGCACTTGGTAAGTTTTAAGCTCTTGTACAAAAATATTTTATTTATTTTTAGACATTCTAGGGGTTATGACTATGTAGCCTTTTCGGAACTGTTGGTTACGTTTTCGTCCGTTGAACTATCATCTCAACAAACTCTGGTTAGGAGTAAAGGTCTTTTTAACGTTAATGTTTTTTTTTTATAGGAGCCGTGCCGTCAACAGATTTCGGTTTCGTGTAGGCTCGACCTGGGCCAGCAGCGGTGGCGTTGTCCACATCCTGCAGTCTATCTTCGAGCATCCCAACTATAATTCGTTAAACTTTGACATGGACTTCGCCATCTTGCGATCTACCAGTTCAATTTTATTTAATAACAATGTTCGCCCTGCTTCGATTGCTGGTCCCAATTACTTCCTTGCTGATAATCAAATAATCTGGGTTACTGGATGGGGCATTACTTCCGTAAGTTTATTTATCATTTCATTACTTATAATGTTGTTGTATTGTATTGTTTTGTAATTGTGATGTCTTTTTACAGGAGTCTGGTCCACCATCAGAACAGCTACGTCACGTCCAGATCTATTCAATTAACCACGCCTACTGTAGAACTCGTTATAGTACCCTCACCAACAACATGTTCTGTTCCGGCGTGCAGGACGTCGGTGGTCGCGACGCGTGCCAACAGGACTCAGGTGGCCCTGTCTTCCACCATGGTGTTGTTGTTGGTGTCACTTCCTTCGGTACTGGTTGCGCTAGACCCGATTTCCCTGGAGTCAACGCTTTCGTTCCTAGAGCGAGTAATTGGATTAGCCAAAATGCTTAAATTGTATTTAAGAAAATCAACGAACATGTCATAAAATTAAACCCTGATTTAAATAAATGAAATGATCTCTTAACAGATTTTGTTTGACTTGCTTTGTATCGCTCCTTTAAATTGTTACCAGTTGTGAAACGGGAGAAAAAGTTACTTGTTAAAACTAGACTACTTCATAATATGACGCCTCCTGAAATCCCCAAAGAGAATGGCAGTGTCCTACTCAAATTAAAATTCATTATCAAATATAATGTTGTACAAAAACTATTAGGCTGAAAAGAAAATAACAAAGTTTGGTTCAGCTTTTGCCAGAACCTATTGGTAAAATCACATAAACTAAACCTGAAACTTGCTGGAAATCAAATAAAAACATTTAAATTTTTCGACACTAATCGATAATACAATATGAGTATACTGTCTGTAATGTCATATCGGCTATAATGTATGCGTCATGGTAAAGTACCTACTTACTCGTATAGAGAAAAAGTAGCATAAAATAATCAATAGAATAGAATACTCTTTATTGTACACCATTAAAACTTACAAATTATAATATAGGTAAGGGCTACATAGGGCAATACTATGGACTTGATATTGGAGGAGAAAAGATAAGCATGTAGTCGATATGCTTTTGTTAATAGTTTCAATAGCTTTAAGCATAGACTACATACATATTTATTTAAACTTACAGAACAAGTAAGAATAAACTGTACGAAACATTTGGGGTTATTTTTTTAGCATTGTTCTAAGGTAGACCATACGAGCAAAAGTACTTTCTACCATACTCTTACAAATTATTCTTATATGAACAGTGATAGTACCTTATATAGGTTCTTATTTTTAGGAACCTATCATTCCGTAAAGGAATTCGTATGGAAGGTGCGCGTAGAGGTAAAACAACAATGCAGATGGTCATCTTAAAGTACATCATTAACTACTAGTACCTAATCGTTTTATCGCCTGTCGCTGATGTAATCAAACATTTCCTCTAGCGTTTGATTAAGGGGATTTCTTTATTCTATTTCCATTTAGTGCATGGCATCAGCAGCACATGCCAGAAAATCATAATCTATACGTATTGCATAAACAAGAAGCTATGAATCCCACAGGTGCCAAATTTGTATAAGTGTAAT
This sequence comes from Euplexia lucipara, assembly GCA_921972225.1. Classification (NCBI taxonomy): domain Eukaryota; kingdom Metazoa; phylum Arthropoda; class Insecta; order Lepidoptera; family Noctuidae; genus Euplexia; species Euplexia lucipara. Next base: position 7,230,074 of record OV179143.1, on the reverse strand, counting down.
CCTAAATGTTCAAAAGGAACCTCAAAAGAGTAACAATTTCTATCATAATCCAAAGAATTTTAAAAAATATTCCTCATGGGATTTAGTTATTTCCATAGATAATTTACAACTGTTTTTAAATAAATAACTATACTATACATTAAAAAACCAACTAAACACGTAAAGCTAAAGTATGGCGTCAAAAAACTCATCCGCATCGCTGTTCACTGGTAGTGCACCCAAAAGACTGACAGCATTACCACGTTGTATGGAAATGATTATCCTTAGCCTTATCTTTTATTCCTTATTGTTTTTTTATGGTTGACCCATTCGTCTGCTTGACAATTTAAATAACGCAAGGTGACTCTTGCTATAAATTTTATTCACTATTTCGAAAAACTGCAGCTCATCTAAATGAAATATTATCATGTAATATTTGAAACTATCTTGTCAATTACTTATAAATAACAGATTTTTCATGTTGATTTAGAATACCTACAATTTCACTGTAATTTTTTCTTTATTTATGCCTAATCTCACAATGTTGGATCAACAATCGTGCAAGGCTTTCGTGCTCATCTTAAACTAGTGCTTACGCTCTAGTCGAGACACTGAGGTGTGTAGTGTTTACACTGTGATCTATGAAGGATGACAATATAATGTTTTAAGACTTACCCTGATTTAATTGATATAAAACTACCACCTGCTCATATACGCATCCACGCATAGTGTTAGGTATAAAAAACGAAATTCTATATTTAATCGATCAGTTGCATAATAAAATAATAATAAAGACAAACTTATTGCTTATTCAAATTGATAGAAAAAAAAGTACTTAAAATAATTATAGTAAGTTTAAGTATTAAGAAAAAAAAATTTAGAGGTCGTGACTTCAAAAGTAACTATAACATGTAGATGTAAGTATACTCACCCGTTTTGTCAAATGACATTTCGATTTAATGAATTGCAGATATTTTTTATCACCAAAATGGCAAAAAAAGAAATACTTATCTAATATCTTTTATTAACCCATTTATAACGACCGATCTTTATAAAGATCAAAAAAGTACTGGTTAATACCCGCTATTTTAAAAATAATAATGAGTGGATAACTTTTGTTTATTGCATATCAATCGTCGCAGTAATCGTTTGACAATGTTTCGGTGCAAAGAAAATTACCTTATGATCATAATTTTGGAATGTTTTTGTATTTTAGCTCGAGTGAGCGTAAATAACTTTCACTATGTCTTCAAAACGCTATGTGTTTACAAATTAGCTTGCGATTGAAATTTATTAAATGCTCGTTTTTTATAAATTTATAACCTGTCTAACAAAGCTGTGAATTAAAATTTGAGCTTTTCTTATCTTTTATAGAAAACAAATGACATTATATTTGATGATCGTTTTAACGATCAGTAGTAATTTGGGGATGTATTTTTCACTTTCAAACCCAATAACAATAAATCATTGTGTCTCAATGAAACCGTTGATGAATCGGAGCAATAAGACGATGATGCTCCATTTCCAAGAAATATAACTATTTTACCACCAGCATGCGTAGCATGAACACATTGAACACCGAAGAAACGGCCTTTGTCTACAGACGAATCGGCAAAGTGACAGATTATATAGACAGGAACCTCAATCTGTCAAATTTCTTTCAATACACCTGCCTGCGTAGCATGAACACTTAATTTCTTTTCTTCCGAGACACGACAAAGACCGTTTCTTCGGTGATCATGCTACGCGTGCAGATAACGCGAATGCTCATGTCACAGATGAAGATTCTGGTGATGAAGAGAGAAATAACTCTGAACAATCTTCCAGGTTTCATATAGATGTCATATAACTAAATCTTAACTAAAAATAATTATAACAAATGACATGAGAACATAACGTTCTCATGTAATTTGTTATAATTATTTTCCTACCTAGGTTCTCAGCTAAGATCTCCTGCTGAGATAGAATACATGTGTTCCGAAAGTGACGAGGACAGTGTACGTAAAAAGGAGTCGAACTGCCAAAGTACCCCTAATTGTGGAAGGTCGAGAACCTGAGCCATGTACACCCAATTCAGCTCTAGTTTTGTTGGTACATCAGTACCCAAAAATCAAAATTTTACTTGGAGAAATCACCATAATCCTCACGACCGACCACAATGGCATGAAAACTATTGGCCAAGATACTTTCAAACGCTTATGTATTACTTTGAATGTGTGTTTGATGGCTCTATTATCGAGTTATTGCCGAAATATACAAATATTTACGTGATTCAAATGAACAAAGTGGGCGATATGACAACTGATAAAATGAAGTGTTTTCTTGCTATAACTTCTGTGCAGTGGATATATTATCATAGTTCCCCAAGAAGATACAGGTACTGGGTGAAATCATCAGATACATCTTGAACACTGAACGCTATATTGAGGGAGAGATTTACATTTATCATAACCTCCAATGTTGTGACGATACTCCGATAGTACTGAAAGTGACCAATTTACAAAGTTGAGACCGCTTCTCAATATCCTGAACGTAATATTTCTGGATATGACTCCTCAAAAAATAAAATGCAGACAAGGCTATGGTACCTTATTATGGAGGACACAGCTATAAACAACGTATGCGTGGAAAACCAATTAGATGGGGATATGAGTTCTGGGTGATCCATACCAAGGCCATGCAGCAATTATTTCACCGGCTTATATGCAGGTAGGAATGGAAGCTGGTGTGAAACCCATACTCATACTACATAACTTGGTTGTTATTTAACATTTTTCAATGACATAATAAAGCCTTTGTTCATCATAACTGTGTTTCTTTAATTTAAAATAGGAAAAAATCGATTAAATGGTACTTATATGAACGTTAACCTACCTGCTTGTTACTACTGATCGTTAAAACGATCCGCATTTTCCGAGATTTCCTGAAAATGTGGATTTTTTTTGGTATTTTTCCATGTTTACTAAATGCATCAAGGTAACAATACTAAAAAATTACACTGATTCGAGATAAAAAAAAGTTTCAGTAACAACTGGGTTAATGAACATGGACACTAAAAATTAAATGTTGTCATTTAGACTATTGCGTGGTTTTTACATTCACTATTAAAGTAGGTAAGTTATACATACATAGGTTAAACATCTAAATAGAAAGGACCCTTTGACCCAGACTTAGACCAGGGGCCTGGTTAAAATCACAAATCATCAATAACCATAATGAATTTCGATAAATCCATATTATATATAAAATTAAGCATTTCGAAAGCTTATGCCAATTCCATATATTTCGGATTTATCAAAACTAAGTTTTCGTTATTGTGGCTTTGTCTAAGGCCTTCTGACATTTAAATAGATTTTATGTCAGCCGGTACTGGCTTACCTGAAGCTGTTGTCGTGGTTTGCTACCAATTACTACACATCCGTGGAATCTTGAAATCTGACAATTTCCTCAATCCACCTTCTATGTTATGTGTAAGCGCTGCAGAAAACCTATCCAAGGCATGCTACGCATTGAACGCTATCCTTTTTTTAGGTCCGGGGTGGAAAATCCTCATGGATGTCCTCCGCCCTAGAAGAGGGCGAAGAGGTCTGTCAGACTCTTACAGACTAGAAACCACCACAGTGCTTCGTCACACACCTGCGCCGGGGGTCACGGGAATAGAAGACACTTTCGCAACCCTCGACTGATTGAATGCCATCCTTTCGCTAAGTTTCACATAAAAGAGAACATTTTGTGTTGCTATAGAGAACTATGGGAACCGCAATCACAGAGGCAAAGTCTTTGCGACCAATTCGCTGTCTACCAATGAAGCAGTGCTATTCTGTAGAAATCAACCCGTGAAAATCTGGTTGAAGTGAGGGCGAATGAAGCTATCATTGCTAGATATTGACAGTCCACTTCACTCAAGTTTTCAAGGGGTGACTTTTACTGAATCGACTGATGCATTTATTACACCACCGATGTGTTCTCCACGCTGCGTTAATTTGAACTAAATTCTGGAGAATCATAATTTTGACCAGTAGGTACCTACGTCAGTAGCTTCCTTGATACTAAAAGATTAATGATAAAGGCATTACATTTAGGTATTGTTATACAAGGTGATTCAAAATATTGACTTAATCATAGCAGTTCAGATTCTTTAGCGACTAATTCATCCCTTAACCCGAACAATGGGTAAGCGGGGGCCCTCGTCCCTTCCTGGACTTTTAGTAAATATTAGTTTGAAATCGCCAATTCGCATTGAGCAAATGTAATGATCAATGCTCATCTGGGGGTCGAGTCTGCTATTGTAATCGTGAATCAATGACCGGTCAATGATCGATTTTTGACGTATAACGTCAAACTTATGACACAGTTCCCATACAAAAACTGTCAAAGTGGTCAAATATTCGATCAATGACCGGTCGTTGAGACACGATTGCAATAGCAGACTCGAGCCCCTGTTCTCTGTACGAGAAGAGGCCTTTGCCCTGCAGTGGGACAGTAACTGGCTGGTATTATGAGTTTATCCCTTTATCTTATTATTATTGCTTTGCAGTTTAAAAAGGGGTTTCTGTCAATACAGAACATTATTTATTCATAATAAAGATGAAAAACTAGCATAGCATATAAAGTTATTGGTAGCTTGGTGTGGTGCCTCTGTACAAAGGTACAATGTGTAAATTCAGTCTACTTCTGGAAAATAAAACTCTTCTGTCAAACAGATCCAATTATTGATCATTCTGTAGAATTGTATAGGATCTCGATGATAGGAGCCGCCCGACTTGGCTTTTTCCCCGTTTAGATAGTAATGTATAATCAGTAGATAGGTTTACGTTTCTTCAGTTGGTCTTCCCCAAGTTTTCGGTCTTCCCCAATAATTATCTACGTAAAGTTACATTCACAGAGACAATTATTTTAGGCGTCTATTTTAACTATTTTTAACCGACTTAAAAAAAGGAGGTGGTTCTCAATTCGGTTGTATATTTTTGAGGGTTTGTTACCTTATTACTCCGTCATTTGTGAGCTGATTAATAATTATTATTTTGTATTTGCTAAGGTATACAACCCAATTGCTCCTATTTATATCAAAACTGAGATTTGATGATGGGATCCTCGAGGAATTGAGGAAACTTCTCAAATAATATAGGTACTCACGTACCGATTTTTACATTCGAGTAAAAAGTCAAGCATTTTAATTTAGAGAGTATCATTTGGTGAAGAAATTCTGAAATCCTCTCTCTCTAATGAAGAAGACCACCGATGGTCATTTAATGATACGATGAACTGATTTCTCAAATATTTCTATACCGATTTTTGCATTATTTTTCAGTTGGAAATGGTGTGCTTTTGACGTGGCTTTTGAGCTGATGAGGGTTTAGGAGATAGGCAACGAAACTCTTCAACGCATAACAGCAAATTATTCGCGATTGCTAAAGTCACAGTCTATGCATGGTTTATGTATTTCCTCAACATAACATTATCTGTGTATTTTTAAAGGGGTCCGTCAGAAATGTAGAGAATCATGTTCAGGAAGAACTTAGAACCGATTTTAATGATTCTTTTAACTTTTGAAAAACTATTAATTTGGGCTACTTAAGAAGAAAAAATCGCCTCAAATAATACCTACGAGTACATTATAACTCGGCCTTAGTTTTTTAGCATCTGATCATTAATTGATAGATAATACGGAAAAGTTTAGGGATTTATCTTTATTGTCCTTGTGTATTATCGTTGCAGATACATTGGTATAAAAGACTATGTTCACCTTTGATGCATATCACAATTAGTGTAGTAAGGCTGTGAAAATGCGCGTGATTGCTCTGTTAGCCCTTTGCGTCGCTGCTGTGGCAGGTTGGTAGAATATATGTGAATATGTTGTTGGTAAACCAGTGGGTATTTTTAAGAACGTTTGCATTTAAATTTCAGTCTTAATCTGTCAAAAATACGTCTATTTTTCCTTTTGACAAGATTACGACAATGATATCGTTTGGTCCCGGGTTCAATCCCCTGGTCAGGCAAAGTGTTATTCAGCTTTTCCATCTGAGATTTCTCAGTAGCAGCCCGGAGTCTGGATTTGTGCCCGTTTGATGGCAATAGACGTGCTTCCTATGACATGGGGCTTAAACATAACTGGCGATATGTGGGTGTACTACCAGGTACACCTCTGCCTAGCCCTTCGGGGACTACAGGCGTGACGTTATGTTTTGTTATGTTACTAATGCAAATGAATTAAATTGAATTGAACATTTTTTCAAGTTGTATAACAAAATAATAGGATCAATATTAAGTTCATCAGAAGACGTGTAATCTGATCAGCCTTTCCACCACTGGTGACGCTGATCAATCCGCAACTGTCTTTAGGATTCCGTTGCCACTATTAATTCTGCGAGTTATTGATACCTCCTTAATGATTATCAAGTTTCCGTGGTCCTTTTGAGATTATAATTAACACTACTGAAGCACTTTAGATTTCGTATTTGGTTTTAAAGAGTGTCCAGCTGGCATAACTTTGCTCTCCAAAGTTCAAGACTAACGTTTTTTTTTGTTTTTTTTTTTAATAGTTAAATCTAATGAACCTAATGAATTACCTTTACATGCAACTTCATTCCATTCTGTATTTGGAGAAGGGCGTTAGTAGCTGCGCTACAGTTAATACTTTCGCAGCTATCATCGTTTTACTTGTTGTACTTTAGTCCTGTGTTTTTGTTCAAATTTATTTTATTTAAAACAAAGTCTAAATAGGACTGTGTTGGAGATTGCTAGTAAACCAACACGGCAAATTATTTTATCAATGTCGGTTCATGAACAAATTAATTAACGATCACCTTAATTTGTCGAAGTCGGTGTTGTTAAAAGTTGGTCATGGGCCTCAGTTGCCTGAATATAAAGAATTATTATTATTATTAACGAAATAAATTCTAAATTGCAGCGGCTGGTAGTCCCGAGAGGATAGTGGGTGGTTCAGTCACCACGATTGACCAGTACCCGACCATGGCTGCTCTTCTCTACTCATCAAACCTAGTCACCTATTGGCAAGACTGTGGTGGTTCCATCCTTAACAATAGAGCGGTTCTCACTGCTGCTCACTGCACTTGGTAAGTTTCATCATCGTTTTTGGTAATAATTGAGTAAGTAACTTTTTCCATCTGCAATGATTAGCTTAAAAATACAAATTCAAATAAATTTATTACTTTTTTAATTACAAGTTACAATGATCTTATATATACGAGTAGGTATCATATTTAGATCATCCTATGTTCCGCCGAAAAACATACAAAATAGTGATGCTCATTTCAAATTATACTTCTAAAATAAATTTATTATGTATTATTAGCTTTATCTTTAAAGATGTATGATCTTCAGGCCTAGCAATATTACAAATTCTATTTCTATTATCGTAATCGATAAGGCGACAATAGAAAGAAAATGGCGTATATGGAATCAGCTGTTTGTCAACTGTCATTGTATTGTACTGTGTATTTCATTTTCAGCCATATTGCAAATTCTACTCGTTAACACTTGACAGTTGACAAACAGCTGATTCCATATACGCCATTTTCTTTCTGTTGTCGCAATAGAATAGAAATAGAATTTGAAATATGGCTCGGCCTGCTTATTACATTCTGTTTAGCATAAGCAAAAAACTTTTAATTCATTTAGATTAACGGTACAAAAAACTATTCACATAATAATCTCTGAATCAATTTGTGTCATTACATTTCAATGGGAATGCAAGTTGTCAATTTATTTACGGGTTGGGGTTTTGAGTGATGGTTTTATGTAATTTATGACGTTCAAAAATTCTCAGGCTAACTTGATAAACAAAATATCGATTATGATTTTAATATTATATTTTTTTAGGGGTCATGCCGCTAACAGATGGCGGTTCCGTGTAGGCTCAAGTTGGGCTAATTCCGGTGGCATTGTTCACGTCTTGCAGTCTATCATACACCATCCCAACTACAACTCCTGGAACTTTGACATGGACTTTGCCATCTTACGGTCTTCCGCTATCATCGCACACAACAACAATGTTCGCCCTGCGTCGATCGCTGGTCCCAATTACTTCCTTGCTGATAACCAGGTTGTCTGGGCTGCTGGATGGGGTTTGACTTCCGTAAGTTTATTTATGATTTTAATACTTTTCAACAACATAATTATCTGCTCTTTTCGATATCTGAATTAACTGCGTTTTTTTTTACAGGAGAACGGTGTGCCTTCTGAGCAACTGCGTCACGTTCAGATCTTCTCAATTAACCACGCCTACTGCAGAACTCGTTATAGTACTCTCACCAACAACATGTTTTGTTCCGGCGTTCAGAACGTTGGTGGCCGCGATACATGCCAAATGGACTCTGGTGGTCCGGTCTTCCACAACGGTGTCGTTGTTGGTGTCACCTCCTTTGGTACTGGATGCGCCAGGCCCAATTTCCCTGGTGTCAATGCTTTCGTTCCCAGAGCGGCTAGTTGGATCGGCCAAAATGCTTAAAATATAATAAATACGACACTGATTTAAACTGAGACAGTACAGAGTTTAGACTATAATAAAATATTTTTAGTTACTATCGGATAAGCAAAAAAAGTAACAACTGGTGCACTCCGGTACTTTAACTGAAAGTTATAACTAATTCATCAATATTTATAGATCTCTTATCATATTTAGGTTTAAATCATCCCAGGTTTAATTGCCCTTTCAATTTGAATTACTGTAAAATAAAAGATAAAATTAATTGCTAAAACGATGTTTTAGGTGTATTTGACTGTGTCAGTGTGGCTGCAAATGTAGACGAAGCCTATGGCTTCTGAAGCAATTTTTAATTTGTCGTAAGTGAAAAACTGTGATTGTCATCTTTACGACTGAAATGTTGGCTTTCTTCTAATATAATACTAATTTACATGTAAGCGTGGATAGTATGTGTGTGTATGTGTGAAATAAAACATGATATTCCCATTTCCGAGAACTAGGTGACCACGTAGTAGCCACGGATATTTCTAATTGCACAAGGTTGTATTTCAAAGTAATAAAAATAATAATAAATTGTTTATTGGACTAATTTTTTTTTTGTACAATCAAACACTTACGAACAACTATTAGGCAACAAGAACAAAAACATATCATAGAGTAACAATAGTGTCAGTAGTATTTGTATTGAATTCTGGTACCCAAGGAAAGATTTCACTTGTGTTATGGGTATCAGGATTCTCACGCACACATCAATAGTTACATCTGAAGGTCAAAAGTTCAAAAAGGTCAAAAAGATTCAAGAAGTTCAAAAAGGTTTGAAGGTCAAAAAGGTCAAAAGTAAATTGCTGGTGCAGAACCTGTTCAATAAGGTTGTGTCTATGCAAATGGTTTCTATTTGCTAGCCCGAGGACAACCTAAAATAATGTCTAAGATTGATTTCGTGTCAGTGGAATATACGATGTGGCAACGATGAACAGATGTCGTCCGCAATGTATGTAGCTCCCCCAGAATGCTAAGATGTCTACATTGATCTCGTGAAGGTCGCCCGGGTTGGTCGTGTAGGTCGTGTAGGTTGCTTTGTATGCCTGACTGCACATTTTTACACACCAAAAATCATTCTTATAGTGTTACTAAAGGCTTCTGTTACCTTCATTAGCTCCATCAGTCGTAAATTATTGTAAGTGTCAAAGAGTTTCAAATCGTACATGTAAATAAAGTGAGATATTATGAACTGGCTTTGAACTATTCTCACTCTAATAGTCTAGAGCGAAACGGGTTTCGCTCTCTTTAGTTTTATAGCTAAAGTTCTACTTTAAAATTAAATTATTGTGTAAAAAAAATTGTACATATTTTTTAAAATAAATACTTTGTAAGTATTCGCAAAATTGTTTTGTTTTTCTTTTATTTATTTTATATTTTATTGTTTAAGACACGCATAAGATCAGATTTGTATTTACCGAAGGGTTAGGCCTTATACAGGGTGTAACGGAAAGGGTATATACATACGAACAGGGTGAATAGAGTATTTAATAACGAGTCTTTCCTCAAAATTTCAGCTCCCAACTAATAACTTTGAAACTTCAGGATATTATTTAATATCGACAGTTTATTAAATGCAAAATCATAACAAACGTGTCACCGCACTATGAGGGTCATAGTCCTGTCCGGCAAGGTTCAAGTATATCTATCTCGGGTTCAGCACCTACTCGGGCTCAACTTTACAATTATGTATGTATATGTATAAAAACGTTGCCATGTCGTTTCTTATCACCAAGAGAATCCGTGCCCTTCGGATGTATATACCCTTTCCGTTACACCCTGTATAATACACCAACCCCAACTTGCATGCCGTAATTATTTCATATTCCTCATCATTCCATTATGTTTGTTTGTATTGCTGTGTTGGCATTGTCTTATACAGGTACTGCAATCAATACTGGCTCTGGAACTTCAAAGACTGGTTGGACTGGCTGGTCATTGCTAAGTAGTTTTTTCCGTCACCACTTTTTTCCGTCAATAATAATAGGAAGTGGCACAGGGCGGGCTTTTTGGAGACAGTCTTATAAAATTTGAATAAGTAAACGAATTTTATGGTTCTCCATACCTCATTCTAAATTATGTTGATTAGTACTAGCTAAGACGATATCCTAAGAGAGCAACATGTAAGATACACCATGTTAGAAACTGTCCAATATCCAGCATAAGGAATCTCCTTTTCCATATCGAAATGCAGTCACACTTCCAGTACATACATCTCATCAGTACATCGACTCATTGGATAGTGTGTGTAAGTATCAGGTTATTAAAAAGCTTCTGTCTTAGGTAATACACATAGGAAGAGTATATGCATGAAAACAAAGGTAGATTTTAGTTTAGTTTACCATTAAGTAGTCACCAGAGTCCTGTTTTCGATAAAATCTTGTCCACTACTTTTACGTATGTACAAGATGTTTTTAGCAGTTCTGTCTCTGAAAACTATGGGTCACTGTCAGGCGGGGTAAACATAGGTTAGCAACAGGTTTTATTATTCAGTTGAATCAAAACTTCAATTATTGTTATTATAAATTTAAATAAAAAACATTACAGATAAACTGTACACATTTGAATGACTAATTTTTTAAACAATTACCAGGCCTACCATCAACTTTTAGTTAGCCATTCAATTCCGATGCAAACCAGTTTAGGTTCCTAAACTGATTCGCTAATATTCATACCATGCAGTGCCTATAACTGAGTGGCGTTTGATTCGCTCATGGAGGAATGAAAGAACGAAATTTGTCGGTGGTCCGCGGTGTGAGAAAGAGATGACGCTAGACAATTGTTGCATACGTTTGTCTCTTTTACTCCAACCTATGCGTTGTGTTCCGAAACCTAGTAGTTATGATTTTAGCGGTTTTATTTGTGTATAAAATTTCAACAAATATATTTTAAAATTGCGCTTATGAGTCAAATTATATACCATTAAGCCCAATTTTACTACTCATTAATGTAATAGTAATTTAAATAATTCTTTAAAATAAAAATTAAAGGTTTGCTTAGTGTCGTCGTAAAAGTAAAATGATTATGACGAGTTTAGAACGCAACACACGCGTTTTGAAATCTATACAAACATTTTTGATAGAACCCAAGGAGTTCTTATTAGGTAGGTAGTATTCAAAAGAGTTTTTAGTTTTTAACGTTTAACTTGGATAAAGTAATTAGTAATACGAATAATGGCGTACATTTTACATTGTTACGTAAGAAACACAAATTTAACTGAAATACCTTGAATTTGGTACGTATATTTCCACATTTTTTCAAAGTTTAGAAATAGAAACATTTTTTGGATCGCTATTTTTGACACTATGCGAACCAATTTAGGTTCAAATGTCACCTCATGGTACGAAAAATGAACGAACTAAAACAGCTTGCGATTCAAGTGCCGACTTGATTTGGCGTCAACCTAAACCGGATCGTTTTAATGACGTCGTGGTATGAAATTGCAAAGCAGTTCATTTTAGGTCGTCAATTGAATCGTAATAATAGTTCATAGTAAGCCTACTGTTTGGTAAAATAACTGTTTTGGATTATTATCACATCACGCTGATAAAAAAATGAGGTTTGCAATCGTATTTTTATAGAAGATTAGACACTATTGCGATCCCTAAGCTATAATTTTAAGATTATAAGACAAGGTAGATGCAGTGGTTTTGTTTATTACGAGCCTGTAGCTACACATCAAAGAGATTTAAAATACAGTGGAGAGGTCATGCAAGAAAATGTCATAGAGAACTTTGATCTCATGTCTCAGTAACGCCAAATCAAATCAAATCATATCAAATTATTTATTTGCAAATGAAAATGCAAATGGTACATATCTGTTCTTTTTTTTACATAATTAAGTCCTCCACGTTCTTCCGTCACATGGGCATTTCCTTAGTTTAATTGAAAAAAATAATGTAAACCTAATCATGTATTTTGGTCTATGCTTTGTTGGTTGTCCTTAAATAATAAATAAAATAAAAATATATAATAATAGTGGGCAAACATAAGTTGCCTTGCAAAAACAATGTAGAATCGACAGATCACGTGACAATATATTATAGACGAATGGTAGGTGGATAAAATGTACCAAAGACGGAACAACAACAACGGACGGACGGATCAACTATGAAACCCTTCGCTGTTTGTGGTCTAATGCACGTTCGGCCGGTTTTCTAATTCTTCAATTTAGTTAGATAACAATAAATTATGATTGGATATTATCAGTTAAGCCATTTAATCATTTCGCGTAGTATTTTAATCTAAGAATTTTGATATAAATACCCTAGTTTTACAACAATACACATACATTCTTCGAAGAGAACAGAATGCGTTTCTTTGCTCTGCTAGCACTTTGCTTCGCGGCCGTCGCAGGTAAGTTCTCAATTTTATTGTATTCTTAACTAAAAATACCCTGTTTGGATGTACTGGATTGTTTAATTGTATAAGTGCACACGAGGTAAGGTAGTTGTTTAACTTATTTTTTTACAACACATCCACAAATGTTATATTGTTTTTCAACATTTCTTCATATGACATTACTAATGACAACGACATTAAATTAGAATAACAATGTAATAAAATAATGTTATATGACATTGTCGTGTGTCGTTCTGCAGTGCTATTCAAAATGTCAGCAAGAAAGCACAAGTAGAGACATTTCAAGTACGCGTGAATACATAAAATATTAATACTAAAAATAATTTTAAAAAACCAGCAAGTTGAATTACTTGTTATAATAACATGTTTTTTAAACATTCATTCTCCACAATGCAAGTTACATTATATGTACTACCTTTAGAATGTAATCATAGACAAATGCAAAATATTACGTGTTTTTTTTACTTTATTTTTATTTTCAGCCGTTCCCTCCAATCCTCAAAGGATTGTAGGTGGTTCGGTCACCACCATTGATCGGTACCCTACCATCGCCTCTCTCCTGTACACGTGGAACTGGAGCACATACTGGCAGGCGTGCGGTGGTTCTATCCTCAACAACAGGGCCATCCTCACCGCTGCTCACTGCACCGTGTAAGTATTATTGGAAATCAAATACAAAACTTGCTGAACATAAAACACAATGACAATTTGTTTTATGATTTACTTAATTTTTCAGTGGTGACGCAGTCGGCAGATGGCGTATCCGTCTCGGCTCCACTTGGGCTAACAGCGGTGGAGTCGTTCACAACGTAAACGCGAACATCGTTCACCCATCATACAACGGCAACACTCTGAACAATGACATCGCCATTTTGCGCTCCGCCTCCACCTTCTCTTTCAACAACAATGTTCGTGCTGCATCCATCGCTGGCTCCAACTACAACCTCGGTGACAACCAAGCCGTCTGGGCTGCTGGATGGGGAACAACTTCCGTAAGTTAATTGATGTTTGCTGTCGTATTCCACTGATTGCCAATATGTTTTGTTTTATTTGATCGAGTATTAATATTTGCATTATTCCGTGTCACAGGCTGGTGGCTCTTCCTCTGAGCAGCTACGTCACGTTGAATTGAGGGTCATCAACCAGAACACTTGCAGAAACAACTACGCTGTCCGTGGTATTGCTATCACCGACAACATGTTGTGCTCTGGCTGGTCTGGCGGTGGTCGCGACCAGTGCCAGGGTGACTCCGGCGGTCCTCTGTACCACAACGGTGTCGTTGTTGGTGTCTGCTCTTTCGGTATTGGCTGCGCTCAGGCTGCCTTCCCCGGTGTCAACGCCCGCGTGTCCCGTTACACCTCTTGGATCAATAGCAATGCATAAGAAGTGACTTTGTTGGGAGAGTTCTGATGGTTAAGTTTTATAGCCTACATGTTCTCTAAATGACGTATTGAAATAATGAAATGAATCTATGAAATGTAATGACAAAATGAAATTAAATTAAGTTAAAAATAATGAAATGATATTTATTTATTGACGTAGATCTTTTCCTGCTAGTGATACATATTGTTATTTGTTTTAAACTAAATGACACCGGCATTTCCAAATATACTCAATGAATGGCGAATTAAACTCAGAGGATGCGCTTTTTCAAGTCCAATCATTTCGGGTTGAAATCAGAAAAGGGCTTCAGAAGAAATAATCATGACAGCTTTGAGTTGATCTACACCAGCAAATAACATACATATCTTATTGCATTAGCTCAACCCTTTTAGGGAGCTCAACTACCCATCAAACATCGCTATTTATGACATTTGCGAGGGCCAAATAAAAACTACTCCGAATAGTTATTATCCCATAGGTATAATGTATAAGTATGCTCTCCACGGCACTCATTTAAAGGTACTTTTAAACGTCATACTTACAATTTAGGTTAAATATAAAATTATGCGTCTTCTAAAAAGTTCGTTTGAAGATGAATGGGCAAGAAACTACATTTTTATTCTCTTAAAATAGTTTTGACAATATTTTGTAGGTATAAGAAAACGAAGTACTAACCAAAAATTAACTACTAAGACGATAGCTAATTTATTTGTAAAATATGAATAAACAGTACAAATTGAGGTTTGTAGCGCAGGATGTTGTGTTTTAGGTAATGACCTTCATGTTTTGCCATAGTTAATGGCGAATAAAGTTATAAGAATGCACACATTTGTACTTACCTACTTAATTTACAATTTATCTACGGATATATAATTTAATTACCTAGACATAACATTTCACTTAATTCTGCAAAAAAAATGTATTTTCCAAAGATAATAACAATAAATAAAAACAACACAAAAAGTCTAACCAATCTTGTGAAAATCAAGAAATTACTTTTAATAAAATTCTATACTTACAAAAAACAAGTAGGATCATACAGGTAAATAAATAAATTCAAACAAATGTGTGATTCGTATTACTGAACTTAAAATCAGAAATACAAGTAAATAGAATAATAGACAAATAAAACAGATGCTTAGGGATAGCAAAGAAAACGCATAACTTCTGAGAACGATATTTTAAAAAGTCATACAAAGTAATTTTAATTTTATTATTATTATAAAAGCATTGCGTTGTTTAAATTGATTGACGCTAAATTTTTCAATTCGTTTTGTTACAATAATATATTTTCAGAGCAATATATGAAACTTTTGTGCATTCATTCAGTGTTGGCTCTAACTATACAAACTTAGTCATTATCCTTACGGTTGCGCATAATAACATCTAATAGATGATTAAATAAATCAGGATAAGTATATTCTCAAAAACAGCTGTCTCATAAATAAACAAGGAAAGGAGAGTTAATATCTTATTTTTAATGAATTTCTATCTACAGCTGTCGATGGTAGCGAGACCAAACAAAGCCCTAACTTTTTATTTTGGTAAAATACAATTCCCTTATTAATGGAGTTTCCCCAAAATATGACTTCAAATCTTAGGAGAGAGTCAACAATACCGTAGTAAGCTGTGAGAAGAGCTTCAAGATTATTACGGAAGAAAGTTTGTAAAGAGTATAGGCAGGTTAAACTGGTTCTCTAGTTGAGCTGCTCAGTATGTGCCTTCCAATTAATATGTCCATCTGTAGTTACACCAATTTTTATTTGTTGAGTTGTGCTGATAATTAAACCAAGGATAACAATAACAACAACAGCAATAACAGCATTGATGGTCTCTAAACGTGACTGAACCATTTAAACATTATTTTATATACAGGGTGTAAAAAGACCGATCACATAGCCGATCACTACACATTCTGTACATTATAATTAAGTAACTTTAACCAAAAAATATTGCTGAGAAAATACTTTTTATTCCATCATTAAAAAAGAGATGCTTTTTATTGCGAGCAATGAAAGCGCGACAACGCAACGCCACTTTCGATTAGCTGAGCGTACGGCCGGCCGCGGCCACTCGTACTTGGTCGTTGACCCGACCGGCCCGCTTGTGTTTAGTATCTATTGCATTTTTGTAACTTCAAATGCGTAATTTGTTTTGAAAAATCGATAATTTTGATAATGTTTGTTCTGAAGAAAGTTTACTGATGATACTTGGAATACGATTTTGAAAAAAATACGATAAAAAATATTGCACTTGACCTTCAATATCTCCAAAATCAGTGAGTTCCCAGTATGGTCTAGAAGAAAAAAACTATCCCGTTGATGGGTAGAATATGTAGTTTTCGTTTACGTTAAGAGTCTTTTTACACCCTGTATTATATTTATACAAGCTGGCCCAGCGAACTTCGTTCTGCATTGGGGTCAATTTAAATTGGGTTTTAATCGGAATTGCTGGATGGATTACTTTCGTGCCGATACCATTCATTGAAGCATCTTGAGTTTATACGGCATTTATCGCTTTAATATATGATGCTACAGCAAACAAAGCCGATGGTTTGCCGACTTGAAAAATGTCACTTGTCTCTTGTCAAGTCATCAAAGACAGCTGCGTTGTAAAAAAAAGATTGTATAGTAAAAAAACATGTTTTCTAAGTTTTCGTCAAGTTAATAATTACTTAAGTGAATAGATCTATACAATAATAGTACTCGTATAATTTACAAAAATTTAAACTTTTCATGAATGCAATAAAACAAATAGCCCACATTCCTCCTATTATGCCCCGTAACTTCGACTACAATACTTTCTACCATTTTATAGAATTTAAAATGCTTGTTTTCCGACATGCTCTCTCACAGCATCGGAATACCTACGTCAAAACATGATTACTCTATGCGTCGTTATGTTCAACGCTCGACGCTCGTAGCTTCCGAACGGATGAACTTATTTTTAATCTATTTTTTTTATTAGTCGAGAGTGTTTTAATCTGTTTGATCAAAATCGGTCCAAGCGGATGGCCACTGGCACAAAGTGGTGGATGGAGTTTATTTTTAGGATTCCCGCAATATGGGTTATGGGCTTGACTAGTGGAATCACATACGCTATGGTAAATTTTGCACCACAATATGGCGCATCACTTTTTTTATAGGATCTATGAACTGGTGGTTGACGGGTGAAAAATGCCGAAGGCATCAAGTCGTCCTACGTACAGACGCCAGCACATCAACCTACCTCAAACTGTCAAATTTTCCCAATTGAACATGAACCGTAATGTGTTTAGAATAAAGTTGATAACGTATCAAAGAAATTAGACTCACCCTGCACATCAACCTACCCTGGTTGAGGTGGAGGCGTCTGTACATTTGTGTGCTTGAAGTATTGAATAAATAAATCTAAGTGTTGGTGGTTTTTATTTTTTTATTTTCACTCCTATATCGCGCTTACGGCTGTACATACGATCAATCCCACGGCTTCCTTAATACAAAAACATTTAAGATAAAGCGTTAAATTGGGTATTTATGATAGATTAATTGAAATATCGTCAAAATATATGATATTATTGCACTAAGATAACGCTGTTATGATCAACATAATAACGTTATCACACTTGGTCTTTCCCAACAATATGTTTTGGGTGTTAAATAAGGCTCGATTCAAAGGTGTGACTTCCTGTGTTGTATAACTAGCGCTTTGTGAGCGACTTCACCCGCGTTACGAACTTTAACATCTCGGCCACCTCCTCATGGTTTAAAATAAAATAGCCCAAGTTATACGGTGAAAATTGTTTTCTAATGGAACAAAATTTTAGTTTTAGTCCCTCCTAAAACTAATATTTTGTCAAATAGCTCATTGTTTTCTAATGGAATAAGATTTTTTAAAGCGGTTGAATAGTTTTTGAGTTAGATAATTACAAACGCAGAAACGAAAAATCGAATCTTTTGAAGCTCAGACTTGGGATCACAGACAGATCATGTGGGAAACAGCAGATTAGCGTTTCAGATGGACTTTTGAGGAAAAAATACACAGATATGAGTGGTCCTTGTCGAATTTAGGACCACGGTTTTGTAAAATATCACGGCTAAATATTAATCACCGCACGGTTCAATCGAAGGTTAAGATGCGCTTGCTGCGGTTGGTTCGTGGATAGGTGACTCAACCCTGAAAATCTGAGAACCAGTTTAACGATGGGGTATCGTGTTACGTAGTCACAGGATTGTCGAGTCCTATAATGTCAATAATATTTTGCGAGTATCAATCATAACCTATGATTGATCTGCCCTTTTTATAATTTTCTACAGATTTTTATCGTTGCCAACCTTATTAAGATAAATTTCAATTAATATAAAAGGCATACCTTAATTAGCATGTTTGCATTGTTCTATAGACGGTAAAAATGCGTGTGATTGCTCTGTTGGCTCTTTTTGTCGCAGTTGTAGCAGGTTGGTAGGCTTTAGTAAACCTTTTCAGATTTTATTGTGTACGTCACTGTTTTTAATTTCATATTGTGCAACTAGAGTTTATAGTCAAGAACTAGTCAAGTTAATACGGTCATCCTAAACACCTTTAAAAATAAAAGTGAAGGTCAGTTATGCGTTAGACAAAAAGTTTTTATAATACCAATGGACACATGAAACTCATGATTTGGTAGGACGACACTAATTACTAATTTAGAGTGTCCTCGTACAATGTGCATAGTTCATTCATCTGAAAAATGTTGTATTTGTAGTAATTTTTGTAGGCTGTAATTAGGGAAAAAGGGGGCGCGGAAATCAAATCGGATTTTTGTTGGTGGTAGGTGACGAACATTTGTCAATTGTTTCATCATTCGTGGTTTTTTGTAGAATGAAACAGTGGCAAATAAGGATTACAAGTTTAAATTTTGAAAGCCACCTTAGATTTTGGATGAGAAAAAATAAATAAATGAAAAAATAGTTATGCCAATAAATTTTAATATACAGGGTGGCAGGGACATCGACGCGCAAACGTCGTGAAAAGGTTGCACCTGATGCCATAAATGAAATTACGAAGGTCATTCATCTCGGAAATGGCTGGTTAAAAAAATTGTCATTTTTTGAGTGCGCAATGTATTGCAAACAACGCGATCAAAACGCTCTGCGGAAGGCGCGCGCGCGTGTCCTACCTAACCTACACACACACATAGGTACGTCGACAGCGCGGCCCCCCGCTACACCGCGCGCCGCCGCCGCCGCGCGCCTCTGCTGCCGGACGAACGTGAACGTACTACGAAATATCGCCGCATGACAACATTGATAGTTACTTAACACATGAAATCTTGTTTAATTAGTCTCGATAACTGATGGTAGTTACTTAAAAAGAAATAAAACTAACAATACCTAAGCTTATTCTCACAAAATAGCGATAGGTACCTACCGATGAGGATTCATAACAAAAAAGATTCTTGATAAGAACTTCGCGATACAGTACCTAATGTTCAATTAATTAACTTACCTACCTTTATCTCGCTCATTCCTAATGAGATAGGGTTCGAAGTGGTCGCTCGCAGATCTGAGCGCGGCGCAGAGTTTCTGCGTGGACACGGGGTAAAATAGTGGGATCCTGGACACACTCCTCACACAGCGTCGCAAACACATTCACATTTCACAACGCGATCTCTCATTTCTGCTGCGGTATTGCACTCGGTCACAGACACCTTATACTTGACGTAACCCCACATAAAAAAATCTAATGGGGTCAAATCCTGTGAGCGAGCTGGCCATGGTTGCGGACCGAATCTTCCAATTGACGCTCTCAAACACACACACACACACGCAAAGAGAAAATTACTTTTGATTTTAAAATCTACTAGGTACGTTATGATCACAAATTCGCGACAAACAACACGCCCGCTTGCGATCAACGAAATCTAGGAACTGACAAAAATCGGAGAAATGCAAAAGAAATGTAGGTTTACTAATTCTCTTTCAATTTGCCGCACTTTCAACAGATCAACAACATGATAGAGTGTACAAACACATTAAGTTGTACCTAGTTACCTCCTCATGAAATTAATTGCGATAATGGATGTGTTTTTTTTAATGAAACAATAAATTACATTGTTGAATTGCATTCAAAACTAAAGTTAATGTTGATAACAAAAAATTGTCGAACAATTACGTGACTTTGACGTTTTTTTTTAATCTTCTTTACGTAACACGACAAAGCTCAAAAGAAATTATTATCCTCCATAATGAATCTAAAATAAAAGTAGTAAATGCGAGTCATTCATTTATGTAGATGATTAAAATGCCTCAAGTGACGCGTCTGTTAGATTCTTTGGGATATATCGTACAGACTAGACCGCGCGCCGCCGGCGGCGGCGTCCTTTGTGTCGGGTTTTCCCCGAAATGCCGACAATAGGATGTCTACCTACTATGCTAGTGTTGACCTCGCATATGAACTTTAGAAAAACAGCTGATCAGGTAGCCCTTTCGAGTTTTACTTTCATTGCTGGTTTAAGTGAAACAAGTGAATTTACTATTTCTTAATTAAAAATCTCATTGGAATAGGTAAAAATAATGTTTATTACAGTTTACAGTAAAAAAAATTGCAGAAAAAAACGTAAAATTTAAGGAAAAGCCGACGAAAAATTTCAACGCAGGGGGGTCCAGAATCATGTACTGAATCCATGGTAAGCGGATGTGCGTCGATGTCCCTGCCACCCTGTATATTTTAACTTAAATAGCTTGCCAATAACATTTATTTTGGCTTCTTCTTCTAATATATCTGCGGTATATGCGAATCTAAGGTTTTGTTTTTCTTGTAGCCGTCCCAGCTAACCCCCAGAAGATAGTGGGTGGATCGGTCACCACGATTGACCAGTACCCAACCATTGCTGCTTGCCTCTACTCGAGTAACCACAAGACTGCCAATAGTTGACCTATTGGCAGTCTTGTGGCGGTACCATCCTCAACAATCAATCCGTGCTCACAGCCGCTCACTGTACCATGTAAGATTCTTTCCTAGCGTAATATTTTTTTTTATAAATAATTCTATAGTGATTTTTTCCAGTACCCCATCGTTATTATGATCATAATATTAGCAAAAATCCTTTCGATCAGTAAATAATCGTGAAAGAAAATATTTTACTGACAGCAGTTGCCATTGTGTTCATTGATTAACAGAAACTTAACGTTTTGAATTGATCGATAGAAAATGAAAGAAGCTACACACTGGGTCGGCGGGAAGGTCTGGGGCGTTCCGCTTGGTCTGGTTAAACGTTCTATTTGATAAAAAAGTGATTACCTATCTGATCTTCATATCCTGGTTATCGGGCCTTTATAAGAAGGGTGCCTTCTGGTACTAAGCCCTCAGCAATCATTTCTTTTTTTTTAGTGGTCATGCCGCCAATAGATGGCGGTTTCGTGTAGGTTCAACCTAGGCCAACAGCGATGGTGTCGTGCATACCTTGCAATTCATCCTCAACCATCCTAACTACAATAGTTTCACAGTTGACAATGACATCGCTATCTTGAGATCTTCCACTGTCATTGCACACAACAACAATGTCCGTCCCGTTTCCATCGCTGGCGCCAGTTATAATCTGGCTGATAATCAGATTGTCTGGGCCGCTGGATGGGGCTTGACTTCTGTAAGTTTATTACTCAATTCAACATTTTAAAAATATATTCTCTTTTTTATATTTATATATCGTCATGTGTTTGCTCTCTTTGTCATTTCAAGTCGAAGCAATACGTTTTATTTACTTCCACTTCTTTTTCTTTTATGCCATCCCTAACACAATAAAGCTATCTTTTCTTTTGCTCCCTGGTATCATCTTATCATCACCCTTCCCTTCAAGTTTTCTGCTATTGGCGCCACTTTCAAACTCACTGCAATTATATACTTAATATCTTGTCTTTGTTTTTTTTTTACAAGTTGATTGTTTTTATTGTGAATCTAATGTCAGTATTATAAACTTCTGTGGAGAGTTATTTTTTTACTTTACATATATTTTCATTAATTGACATTGACAAAACGGGACAACAAAACACGATCTTTCAAATAATTATTCCTTTCGGCTGCTGATTTTTACGTTTCGTATGTTAGAAGTCATCATCACAATAATTTTAGCCAATTTATGTCTACTGATGGGCATAAAGCGCGCCACAACAACATATCCTGTGCTTGTCGCATTCAGCAAATTCTTAAAATATCACCAGGACCATCTACAACGTGGATTCTACCTGTCCCACAAAGTAGAATCGATATTATCCACGTTGTAGATTGTAGACCTTATAAAAAATAACTATTAAGTAGGTACTACATAAATTAGTATTTTTATATCATAAATTTACCTTAATGATAGATATAGCTTACATTTGATAATTTTTCAAGTCAACGCAATAAAAGGGTTTAGATTGACTTATAAAGATTATCTATAACTAAAATCTTTGTCAACATTATCATTTTGAATTGGTATAAAAGCCATAGCGATTTTGCCTTTATTACATTTTTCTGTGGACGGTATAATGCGTGTGATTGCTCTGTTGGCTCTTTGCGTCGCGGCTGTGGCAGGTTGGTAGACTACCATGAACTAATAAACTTGCTTACCAGCAGTTCAGGAACTGCTTGAAGCTAGCACATGCTGATATTTTCACTGTTATTCACATTTCAGTGTGAAAGGTTCCCAAGCTTACGAAAAAAAATACATAAAAATGCTAATTGTCTCGTAACTATATTTTGTTTCATTGGTCCTAGTCCGTCATTTGTAAATTGGCCCTACACTCATAACCGACGGTTGTGCTAATGTCTTTCCACCTTATTGGTTTTTCATCTGTGTTCACTTTTATGGTAGAGCTTAGTTGTGAATATAATTATTGAAAAAAAAATGGTCATCATATTGAAATGCTCTAGCTTACACGTGGCTAATAATTTACTATATTTGATTTATATGTTAATTATTTATAACCTAAGCATTGATAAATTCAAGTTTTTGCAAGTTATCACACAGTTGTGTTACTAGGGAGTTTGTTGCGCTACTATTTCTTCCCAGCAGAAATACTGGTGGGCGTTCTGGAAGATTGTCTTATGTAATTTTTGATGTTCAAAAATTGCTGAATATGAAGCTAATAATATATAACAGTAATTATAACCAGCACTTTTTAAACGTCAGCATCAATTTGTACAAATATTAAATGTTTTATAAACTTTTTTTGTAGCAGTCCCAGCTAATCCTGGGAGGATAGTGGGTGGCTCAGTCACCACTATTGGCCAGTATCCCACCATGGCTGCTTGCCTCTATTCGGGAAACCTTGTTAACTATTGGCAGTCGTGTGGTGGCACCATCCTAAACAATAGATCTGTTCTCACTGCTGCTCACTGCACTATGTAAGTATATTTCTTTGAATAATGATTTTCTGAAGCGTATCGTGATATTCGGTATTTAAGATTAGTAGAGTGAAAACCTGGTGGCTTTGTTAATTATTGCTCTTTTATAAAAACATATTTCTTTTGCAGTGGTCATGCGGCTAACAGATGGCGTTTCCGCGTAGGCTCTTCCTGGGCGAACAGCGGTGGAGTTGTTCACGCCCTACAATCGATCATAAACCATCCAAATTACAACCGTAACACATATGACAATGACATCGCCATTTTACGATCATCAACTGTGATCGCTCACAACAACAACGTCCGTCCCGTTTCCATCGCTGGTGCCAACTATTTCCTGGCTGATAACCAGGTCGTCTGGGCTGCCGGATGGGGCCTGACTTCTGTAAGTACTTAGATCATTTAGTTCATTCTTCTTCTTATCGTGACTAACCTAGTGTCAAAATTTTAATCTTGCCCTTGGACGTCTGACTTGTTTCATATGGCGTCAAGTAAATCTCTCTTTCTCTCTCTCTCTCATTCTTCACCGTTTTTGAAGCGAGTTATAATTTTGCGTGCCGTGGCTTTGTACTCGAGACCGTGACTTGGCATTCTGCTGGTCACATTACTAGGCTTAAACAGACTATTGATTTGTATGTGTTTTAATATTAATTTACTTTTGGTTTGTCTTTTTAGGCATGTACAGACGTCAGCACATCGAGTTACCCCAATGTCTTAAATTTCGATGATTGTTTTTCAACTTTATTTCAAACAAAATAAGGTTCCTATTCAGTTGGGAAAATTTGAAACATTGGGGTAACTTGATGTGCTGTACATAATAGTTGTAGGTTCGTTAATAATTTATATGTAGTCAAAATTATTTCGGATTTTTTCAAAATAAATATATTTTGAACATGATTTATTTTATTTAACAGGAAGGCGGTTCACCTTCTGAGCAGCTGCGTCACGTCCAGATCTACTCAATTAACCAGGCTACTTGCAGAACTCGTTACCCTACTCTCACCGATAACATGTTGTGTTCCGGAGTCCTGAACGTCGGTGGTCGTGACCAGTGCACCCAGGACTCCGGCGGTCCTCTTTACCACAACGGTGTTCAAGTCGGAATCTGCTCCTTCGGTACCGGATGCGCTAGGCCCAACTTCCCCGGTGTCAATGCTCGTGTTTCCCGCTACGCTTCTTGGATTGGTTCAAACGCATAAAAACAGCGCTTCTGAGTTTTAATAAATAAATACACTGTCAGAAAAGTTTTTGTGTCTTTCATTGACGGTATTATTGTAGGTTAAATTAGTTTATTTTCCATAACAAGACTATATTTAAAATATAAGAGAAATGAGACTGACAAAAACAAGAAAGTTGAAAATCGGTCCATAAATGACAGAGTAATGAGGTAACCAACCAAAAAAAAAATACAACTGAATTGAGAACCTTCTCCTTGTTTGAAGTCGGTTAAAATGGATGAATTTGATAGTATGCATTAAGTCAGAGATAAGTATTTCCGACAGAGATAAGAGAGAGAGAGATGAATAGGTACAGATTACAATAAGGAATGATGGTCCTACGAATGACTAAATAAGATGGATATGAGTGATAAAATAAAGATCTAAGAGGGACAATGGTAGAAGAAACATTGTCAAAATACCCTCTGTTGAAACTGTAAATTGACAAATAGAGGTGTCTTAACATACACGACCACGGATATCGAGGGATATGGC
The DNA here is from genome assembly GCA_921972225.1 of Euplexia lucipara. Classification (NCBI taxonomy): domain Eukaryota; kingdom Metazoa; phylum Arthropoda; class Insecta; order Lepidoptera; family Noctuidae; genus Euplexia; species Euplexia lucipara. Next base: position 7,204,808 of record OV179143.1, on the reverse strand, counting down.
ATGTAGGCGTGGTAAGTGTGCCTTAAGTTTGGTCAGTTTGGCCAAAGTAACACGTGACTGCCGAGAACATTGTCTAGTACTAAATTAGCATCGGAATGAGTCGTGTCATTTCGTATTTTTACGGAATGCCGAATTTTCAGTTTTATTTTGCAAAAATAGGGTAAATACAACAAACCTTAAGAAAAGTGGCGTGTCCTACCACCGGTTAACCCTTAATCAAACGGAAAGCTTCTTAAGAGATTTTTAAGAGATAAATAAAAACTGAGACTTGTTTTTAGGTAAGTTTTGTCTGTAGATTTCATAAATTTTGATACAATTTTGGAAAAGGGTGGCGAAAGGGGGGTTATATTTCTAAATGGTTGACACTGTTTGAAATAGCCATTAAAAAAATAAAATTTATTTTGTTATTTCATACTAAGTGGGAAATAATTTCCCAGTATTTGATTAAGGGTTAATAAAAATCACTGCAGTAATTACAATATTAATAGATTTTACAAATATCTCATTGTGAAATATTTTTGCGTGACTGACGCATGTCACAACAAAACATTAGTGGTGCGTAGCGCTTTTCTCAGATATCGATAATTTATAGAAATTCTTACAAAATAATTTCATAATTAGGTAGTACCTAATATTTGCAATTTAATATTGTTTTGTAAATAAAATGATTTCATTATTAATTTTTATATTTCACAAGTCATATCATTTGATTAAAAACTTTTTACAAAAATACAACCGACTTCACTCTATATATTGCCACTGGCTTCTGACACTACAACTATTTTATTTTTTTAATGTTATTGTATGTGAATGGTAGTTTAGGTAGTAGGAACTTATTATTTTTTAATTTTTAGTTTTTGTTTATGTAGATGATTTAGTTTTTCCAGTTATTTTGATGATAAACCAAATTACTAAAGCGATTTCGAATGGGAAATAAAGGGTATGGGATCACTCGAAAATGAAACAAAAATGACGATAATATGAGGTAATTTGAAACTAGAAATAAAAGAAAATGATTTATTAAAGTAGACCACGTACACACACAGCTACACAACAAGCTATACAATTACTGTTTACACTGACCTCGCATTGTACGGAAATCCTATATCATGCGAGATGAGCTTATACTGGAAATACATAGCTTGATGAAAGCAGCCGTAAGTCGGGGCCGCCACCACTGAGGTGGCCCAGTGATGGCCTGCCTCGTTGAAACCCACGACTTACGAACAGTAAGTCGTGGGTTCGAACCGAGGCAGGCGCATTACTTTGTGCAATTTATTTCATCCCACTGCTCTCCAAAACGGTGAAGGAAAACATCGACCGGCATGTCCTAGAACCAAAAATTCGAAGACATGTGACATCTACCAATTCGCACTGGGCCCACGTGCGTGGTGGATTATGGCACATACGCAAAATACGCGCTTTGACGTGGAGTTGCGGATACCAGCCCGGTACCTTTATCTTTATCTTTACATAGCTTGATGTGCAGCCGTGTGTACCTACTATCGTCACTTATTTTTTAATATTAATTACAATATACCATAATCAGTAATCATAATAAACGATACAAACTACGCTCATAGACAACCTCTTTTTAACCGACTTCAAAAAAAGGAGGAGGTTCTCAATTCGGTTGTTTTTTTTTTTTTTTTTTTTTTTTTTTTTTTTTTTTTTTTTTTTTTTTTTTTTTTTTAGGGTTTGTTACCTCAGTACTCCGTCATTTATGGACCGATTTACAAAATTCTTTTTTTGTTTGATAGGGTATAGTAGCAGATTGGTCCCATTTATATCAAAACTCATATCAGATGAGGGATCTTCGAGGAATTGAGGGAACTCCTCAAAAAATATAGGCACACACGCACCGATTTTAACATTTTTAGTAACTAATCAAGCATTTTCATTTAGAAAGTATCATTTGGTGAAGAAAAACTGATGTAGAAGACAGGCAACGGAACTCTTCAACGCATAACAGCAAATTATTCGCAATTGCTATAGTCAGATGTCTATGCTGAGCTTTTGTATTCCCACAACATAACATTACGCCATTCTATTTTAAAAGGGGCCGGCAGAGATGTATAGATTAATGTTTAGATAGAACTTCTTTAGCAATTGTTATCCAATTTCAATTATTCTTTCAAGTTTTGAAAGACTTTCTTCACACACAAAGAAACTAAAAATTACAAAATAAAAACTTTTTTACAAAAAAAACAACCGACTTCTTAAAAAAAACTAACAGGTGAAAAATAACTCCAGTTTCGGAAGTCGGTGGCCAATAATGAACAAAACAAAACCACCAAAGCCACAGACTTCCGAAACTGGAGTTATTTTTCACCTGTTAGTTTTTTTTAAGAAGTCGGTTGTTTTTTTTTACATTCGGTTTTCATCGATATTTTTATAGATGTAACAAAATACCAAGCCCTATGCATTGAGTGGGCGTTCCTATAAGTACGAGAGCCCGTGGCCAAATTTCGTCGCCACATCTTTATACGGCTAAACCGTATTAAGTAAATAGATAAATTAGGTTCTTCTCATTCCAAAACCACTAATTCAAAAAAAAACATTGCTATTCCTGCGACCGACGCGACGTGAACCCTTTTTGTGATCCCATATTAAAAAAAAAATTACTCAAGTGATTTTTCAGAATGTCGTTGAATGATAGATTTTAGATTCGCACAAAGTAGGTACTCAACTTCGAATACCAGAAGCGTCACACACACCTAGGGAAAATTAAAAATTAAACCAGTGGTCTCAAAAAATAACCGATATGCAGCATCATAGCGCCTGAAAACATGAAAATATTGACATGATGACAAAAGTGGCCCATAATGTAGAATACAATAATATATTAGACTAATATTCAGCGTAGGTAGTACCATCTAGTCATGACGGTAAATAATTACAAAATCGTATCGTGGGGTTAACATCTATGTATAATGCTAATCAATATAATTACAGTTTGCATATTCCTAATCCTCAGAAGTCATTTATAAAGAGCTTCCACGGTTTGCGCCGTGGATGAGCGATTGATTGCTGCGCGGCGTGTCCGCGTGTCTCGGGTTTGATTTCTTTGAAGTTTGTGAACGCACCGATCATACAGGACAATTTCCTATTGTGGGATAACGCAAAAATAAATCGTTTTAATCACTGCCGGACTCATCAGTGTTCACAATCATCACCTTAGATTGAAAATTACCGGTCATTTTATTTTTTGTGGTTTGGGCTCCTATACTAGTGCCCGCCCCTTTTGATCATGTGTGCATTAAGATAAGAAGCATGTGTGGCGTATCTATTCGTTTCGTTTTAGTGTGAGTTTTAGGAGGGGGGACACGGTGGCGACACATGAACTTGAACAAATATTGAGTGAAGGCATATCTCCGGATATCTATGTACACGACGTACTTTAGTCGCTTTAGAAACACATTCATTGTGCATACAGCTAAGGAGTGGAATTCCATGCAGGAGTCGGTGTTTCAAGTCAAGTCAAGAATAAATTGGTTAGTTTTAGGCAAGGGTGCTTCATCGTCGACCTCCAACCAATATCATCTAACCAATAGTTATAAGTATACTTTTTCGTAATTGATAGGTACATATACGAGCAATAATGTTAATTGATTTGATTTGGAAAACATTAAATTCTTTACACACATTGTGGCCAAATCTTGCTAGTTATAATGTTAAACGGATCACTTTACAGGCACAAATCTAAATCAGTTTTTATCTTCTGTACCAGTTTCGATGTGTAGAAGATGATCAGATTTTATGTGTGGAAGGAGCACGTAAACTAAAACTTACTACACTGAGATGTAAGAAGTAATAAAAATTTGCCAAAGTGTTAATAAATAAAATTATTATGCTGGTAGATACATTGTGCTCACATTTTAACAAATATTGCAATGATCCTGGACTGAGCGCGAGCACATGATGTCCAGATGTGCAAAGATATTCCATCTTATGAAGAAGCAATAATAGTAGATTGTTTATCTAGGGAGCAAACGACTATTTTAAAGGCGAGAGTGTTTTTTTTAATCCAGAGCGGAGCGAAGGATTCTAGAATAGAATCCCGAGCGGAGCGAGGGATTCTTAACTAGAATCCTGAGCGCAGCAAGGGATTAAAAGTATGTCACTCAAGCTTAAAAAAGTGTTGCTCCCGAGGTGGACACTCTACTTTTTATCACCCTCTATGAAAAAATAAGTAAGTGCAACTTATGAACAAGAATTTATTTACGTACAATTCAGAACTTTCACTTGAGGAAGACGCACTCATTTTTTATAATTCTAAAATCTGAATATGAATCAACTACGAACGATAGCAGAATGCATTTGATTTCACGCGTTGTTTATTTTTTATCAACTTTTTTAAAATTTGGCGCGCTCGCAGTTTTTCAGCCAGTCACATATTCAATACATTGTTCCCGCATGGTTTGTGATTCACCTCTTTGCTGATTGAAACATTTACTAGCAATGTCCACATTCCAAATTCAAATCAATTTTGGTCCCTAGGGATTAATGAACTATTTTGGTCCCAGCTGTTTACGAGGAATAAACTAGCTCTTTTTGAATAGATGTGATAAAAATAAAAATTAAAAACTGTGATCGCATATCTCAGTAACGCTATCTAGCATAGTACTAAGCTAGAATCAACGACTTCTGTCCACTAGGACATCGGATGAAAATTTTGTTCGTGTCGTCCGTCTATAGTTACTATTAAATGTCTTTGTCTGTAGACTTCTCGAGTTTAAATAAAATAACCAATAGGAAGACATTTTTGTGGCTTTAGTTATTTCGTTTGATATTTATAATTTACCACAGACTTCCGAATCTTTACTTTAGAGTTATTAAACATTTTTTAGTGTTTCTTAGGCGTAGCTGCTGTTAGCCGTTGAGGAATCTCTTCGACTTTCTTCCGCCTGCATTTTTCTTCAGGTCTCCATTATGTTGCTGTGTCACCTAAACTACATACTCGTAATACAAATGTGTTCCAAGTATCAATAGCGTGGGTTCACAAGTAAAAAATACATAAAAATATAGGCGTCGACTTGAGAACATTAACACAGCTTTTCTCTTTTAGTCGGTTAAAAAAAAACTAATAGGACGACATTTTCGTTGAAGTTAAAGAAGGGTCGCAACAGGATCAACATAGCTGCTTTAGACGTTGTTGGCGACAGATCTGGCAACCCCGTTGCTAGGGGCTAGTTCTGTTGTTTGGCTAGCGACGGGGCGGCTTGCGTGTTTTCTATTCTTTTCATTCTAATTTTCTTAATATTGTTTCCTACTTCTTTTGTGATCGAATTATTATACCCAATTACACCTTTAACTGCTTTTGATTTGGTGTCTAATAGACGTCACGTGGGAACTGAGATTATCATCTGCCTAACCTTTTCCCAACTATGTTGAGGTCAAAGAGATTTAAAATACTATAGAGCGGGCATGTCAAGGAAATGCCATAGAAAAATTTTGATCCCATGTCTCTGTAACGCCATCTAGAATAATATATGAATATTGGAGCGGCAGCGGAGCGTACTACAAAAATCTCTTAGACTTGTATCCAGCAGGACACACTTTTTCGGACGAAAATTTTGTTCGTGATGTCCGGTCTATAGGTATTGAATGTCTTTGGTTGAGGTCAACTTCCAGTATAACCGGATGCAGCTCAATAACCGTGTTTTACATTGAGTTGTTGTTGTTGTTGTCAACTCAGTGACAATATAAGGTAACAAAATATACATTGGTTAAACTGGTTGTCAGATTTTCGGAATTCTGACTGTTTATTAAGATAATATAAATGACAATGTACACCAACGGTTTAACGTGCTTTCCCAACCACGGATGGGTCTTGTATCCAATGTTCACCCATCCACAGATCGACCTCGGCAAGCGTAGCTTTGATCCATTCGTGCGACTTATATTATTAAGTCACAAACCCGATTTCAAGTTTACAAGGACTGAGGTCTCTATGCCAATATTTCACAAGCCACTTACTTAAGTTTAAGAAACTAACTAACTAACTAACTAGCGAGACAGCCCCAACACAAGTGTCATTAATTACATGCTGGGGTAGATTCATCCAAACTTGTAAATTTGAAAACCGTTTGAGACCCAATAAACAATAGAGTATTTGATAAAATTTTAGTTTTAGTCCCTCATCTAGATTTCAAGAAAATATTCGACACATATTTTTCACGATATCAAAAAAAAAACCGGCGATACGTCGAGTCAAAATGTCGCATGACGTCACTATCCAGTACAGTTTATGCTAGCTAATGACGTTACAATAAGCCCCCACTCCTCAACTTTAATGCGCAGCAGTTTTCCATCAATTTGAAAAAGAAAAAAAATGTGTCGAATATTTTCTTGTAATCTAGATGAGGGACTAAAAACTAAAATTTTGCCAAATAGCCTATTTAAGTTTTCTTTTTTATTATTTTTTTAGCTAAAGGAAACTACCGGCATTTGTCATGCCGAGCGAGATATTTTATGTTAATTTTGAATAAAAATATTTTCCAAGAAATATCATCTATTTATTAGCTACCACGGCAAACTTCGTTCCGACTTTAAAAAAAAGTAGTTTAAGTGCCTATTCTCGGACCTACTGAATATACACACAAAACTTTATAAAAATCAGTAAAGCCGTTTTGGAGGAGTGTGTTAACACTGTACTTAACATGATAATTATTATAATAATTAGAAGATTGTTTCGACAAGCACGAAATATTTTCAAAATACGTTTAGAATCTATTTCTCCTGCATGGAATCACACTGCTTCTTTCGTGCCGTATTATTTTCTGCACAAATAATGCACGGCCCGAGCAAGCACCAGGTGAGCAAGAAAAGTGAATCACAAATATTACTTTTCCTAAAAATAACAGATTGATAATGTTTCTTAACAATTTTGTGTGAAATGACTAATGACACTGTATTTTGAAAACAATACTTTTATATCAGATAATATTGATAGTAAAAATGGCACGTGTTGTTAAGAAGAGCGTACACTACACTAATTTATTATGGTTGCATCAAGTAAGACTGACCGAAGACTGACTGACTGACTGACTAAAGTTTGACTGGCCTGTTAGTCTAGTAGTTAGTGACCCTGACTGCTATAATATGTATGTATTTTGCTGTTTAATACCCATAACACAAGCTCCTCGATAAGCTTGGGACAAGCTGGCGATGTGTGAAAAAGTTGTGGAATATATGTATATGTATATATTTTTTAATTTAAGACTGATTGACTGCTGACTGGCTTGTTTGTTTAGTGGTTAGTGGTCCTTACTGCTATGCCGGTGGTTGTGGGTTCGCGATCATTAGTTCTGTATTTGTTTGAATGTTTTTAGAAATGTATGAGTATGATCAGTTGTTTAGTACTTATGGCACAAGCTCTGCTTAGTTTTGGATTAGATGGCTTTGTGAGAAAGTTGAGAAAAAATTCTAATAACGTATTATAGCATAAATTTCATTCTTACTAGTTCGTTTTACAAGCCGTGCATGTAATACAGGGTGGAAAAGACGTCATCGCACATTGGGACATCACGAGTACTCTAAATAATTCTAAATCTTATAAATGGACAGACATCACGATTGAATACCTACATACAGTCCAAAGTAAAAACAAACATCAGAAAAATTCGGCAAAAAGGCAAAACTAACGAAAACGCTGGAGGCATTGAATTTTTTTTTTAGTTTTTATTTGATACACTAGTAGTAATAAATTAACCTAACTTCCATGTGTGTACAATTTTAGTTGGACCTCGCACGCATCTTCCTTCTTTTACGCTTTAGCCTTCGCATGTGCTTCTTACGCCACTTCGATCGCATGTTAGAGAAGGGTTGGTCCAACACGCGTTTGACAGGTTTTTTAAGTCTGTAATCGTCTTTAAGTTAATTTACCTACAGATAAAAGTATGACTAAATTCTCACTTAAGCCGTATAATCTTTTCACGTAATATTTTAATCAATCAGTTCTAATATAAATACCCTAGTTTTACAACGACAAACATTCACTCGTCGACGAGTAATTCACAGAATGCGTTTCCTTGCTCTGCTAGCCCTTTGCTTCGCGGCCGTCGCAGGTAAGTTCTCAACTGTATTTTCTTGTTGGAAGAATTCTATCATCGATAAACGAAACTTGACCACTTTTCTAATTTTAAAGTAATTTTATTTCAGCCGTCCCCTCTAATCCTCAAAGGATTGTGGGTGGTTCGGTTACCACCATTGATCGGTACCCTACCATCGCATCTCTCCTGTACACATGGAACTGGAGCACATACTGGCAGGCGTGCGGTGGTACCATCCTCAACAACAGGGCCATCCTCACCGCTGCTCACTGCACCGTGTAAGTATTTTTCTGAAAAAACTGAAGTCTAGGGTTCTTTGGATTTTTGGCTACTCACTTAATTGTAATTATTTAACACCTTTTAGTGCTTTTATAATTCGTAAGAGAAAAAGATTTTGTTCCACATCATTTGTTAATATTCCACTCAACTTTTTGGCATGTATTACGATTACCATGTCTAATTCTATCGTCCGATTACCATTAGGTACGAAGTAAATATAATTATAATATAACTATTTATTTCACTCGCCTCAAATTTCGCCTAATAAATACAATAACTCAGAGACTACACATTTCCTGTTTGATTTTGAGGAGGATGTGCGGGTCATATTATAACTTCTTCCTTTTTAGATTCGGTAATATATTGAAGTAAAAGGATGTATTATCTTTTTACAGTGGTGACACAGTCGGCAGATGGCGTATCCGCCTCGGATCCACTTGGGCTAACAGCGGTGGAGTCGTTCACAACGTAAACACGAATCTCATTCACCCATCATACAGCGGCAACACTCTGAACAATGACATCGCCATCTTGCGCTCCGCCTCCACCTTCTCTTTCAACAACAATGTCCGCGCTGCATCCATCGCTGGCTCCAACTACAACCTCGGTGACAACCAAGCCGTCTGGGCTGCTGGATGGGGAACAACTTCCGTAAGTTAATTGATGTTTGGGGTCGTGTTCCACTGATTGCCAATATGTTTCGTTTTATTTGATCGGGTATTAATATTTGCATTATCCCGTATCACAGGCTGGTGGCTCTGCCTCTGAGCAGCTACGTCACGTTGAATTGAGGGTCATCAACCAGAACACTTGCAGAAACAACTACGCTGTCCGTGGTATTGCTATCACCGACAACATGTTGTGCTCCGGCTGGTCTGGTGGTGGTCGCGACCAGTGCCAGGGTGACTCCGGCGGTCCTCTGTACCACAACGGTGTCGTTGTTGGTGTCTGCTCTTTCGGTATTGGCTGCGCTCAGGCTGCCTTCCCCGGTGTCAACGCCCGCGTGTCCCGCTACACTTCTTGGATCAATAGCAATGCATAATAAGTGACTGATTGACAGGGTGCTAAAAGTTATGATTTTAAAATATATAATTTGTAAACCCTAAAGTTTTAGTTTTTTGTTACTTAAACCAAATTTTACTCCTTGTTAACTTACTTTTAGATTTTTCATACGGCCACGAACACATTTAAATGTAAATAAGTACTCTTAGGACTATTTTATTTTTGAACTTCTAAAATTCATAAAACTTACTTGCAATAGCTTGTTCGACTTACTGATATTACAAATTATTTATCAACTCTTAAAGGTTTATTATACAAAAACTCACTTCACAAACTGAGTATTAAATAAATCAGTTTCACAGTTTATGGTCACCGGGCAAAGTAAATAAAATGACGTTCTATTTTTTAGATTCTAAGGAGCATATGATCAAAGGTTCTTATATAGGTAACATTTGTAACACATAATCTTAGTAAATTCACTTACAGAGAAAATTATAATATAATTTTTTTTTACATAAAATATATCCGCAGGAAAAACAACAAAAACTGTAAAATAACTAACTATAGATTCGGAGGTCTTATTCAGCTTTGGTAATTTAATTTGTTTAATAATTATTGTTTGCAATTTTATAAAAATTGATCTACTATTTCGTAAATGAAGTGTGTTTAGTTGAGTAAGTACATTAAAATAGCACGAACACGAGTTGGCTGTTCCTTCGATTGTCTTGCGTCTGCATCATCAGATCCCGACAACATCAGAACTCTCCGAACTGTCAATATGGCGTCGATAAACACAAAAATAATGGAAAACATAAAAAATGATAAACATAAAATGTGGAAGACCGCAGTGATCGATTAACGTAAACTGCGACTAAATCTAGCATTTTTGATTTTTAAAGCGAATTTCGTCGAAAGTTAGATGTTCTGTCGGGAAAGAGTCCTATCGAAGTAGTCTTGTCGGTGTTCAGTCTTTCGGCGTAGTGTCTATTGTCTGTCGGCGTTTATACGTACAATGGTATGTTAAAGGGATTCGACGAAGTGTCCTGTCGGCGAAGAGTCCCGCCGAAGTCTTACGTAACATTGAATAAAATGGCTGGCTAATGCTTAGGCCCGCTACGGCTGAATATCATTCAGGCCAATAGTTAAACGGCGTTGTTTAGTTAAGAGGCTAGGCATTATAATACAATCAGTTCTAATATGAACATTAAATCCTTATGTGTATTAAATAACATACACGCATGTTAATCATTTAATTGTAGTTTTTAACCGACTTCAAAAAAAGGAGGAGGTTCTCAATTCGACGGTATGTTTTTTTTTTTTCGCGTGTTTGTTACGCGATTACTCCGCCGCCATTTATGGACCGATTTTCAAAATTCTTTTTTATTTGGAGGGTATGCTAGCAGATTGGTCCCATTTGTATCAAAACTCATATCTGATAAGGGATCCTTGAGGAATTGAGGGAAATCCTCAAAAAATATAGGTACACACGTACTGATTTTTACATTTTTAGTAACAAATCAAGCATTTTCATTCAGAAAGTATCATTTTGTGAAGAAGACTTGCGACGGAACTCTTCAACGCATAACAGCAAATTATTCGCGATTGCTATAGTCAGATGTCTATGCAGAGTTCTTGTATTTCCATAACATAACATTACGCCCTTCTATTTTAAAAGGGGCCCGGCAGAGATGTAGAGATTAATGTTTAGAAAGAACTTCTTTAGCAATATTGTTAACCAATTTCAATGATTCTTTTAAGTTTTAAAAGACCTTCTTTCCGAAGAAACTAAAAATTGTAAAATAAACCGACTTCTTAAAAAAACACTAACAGGTGAAAAATAACTCCAGTTTCGGAAGTCGGTGGCCAATAATGAACGAAACAAAACCACCAAAGCCACAGACTTCCGAAAAGTTTTTTAAGTCGGTGAAATGCTTGTAACTAAGATTATGGTAGTTTGTGACATGTTTGTACAATGTATCTATGTTTGTAGTTATTTATTTATGCAAGAAGTATTTTTATCCGACCTAGTTAAAAGTGGATGCGCCGCTACGAACTTTTGTATAAAGATTCGTTATAATTAAAAACATTAAGCACATTCTTCTGTGTTTATGAAGTCTGGTGTTTTTAGTTATGCTTATAGCAAAATGGTTTAAATTACAACAGTCACACAGGTCGATCGAAGGTTAAGCTACGCTTGATGAGGTCGATCCGTTGATGGGTGACAAAAGTCCTCCGTACCTCGGAAAACACGTTACGCCGCTGGTCCCGGTTAACATTTGTAAATTTTTGACAGTAGTTACTTATATTCAGAAGGCCTGACAGCCAGTTTAATCGAGGGGTACCGTGTTACTCAGCTATAAGGTTGTGGAGGTCTGACAGACAGTCATTCGATTTAAGACACTGGCATTCTGCTGCATCCGGTTTAACTGGAAGCCGAGCCCAACATAGTTGGGAAAACACAGTCACCTATCCTCTAATACGGCGAGGGGGATAATAGCTGATCTTTGCGTTGTGCTCATGAACGGGTGCTGCTTGTGGTAACTGGTCGTATTGCTGGACATCTTGCATGTTGTGTAATAATTTTATTAGATTGATTTATAATAATAACTTATTGTACTGTATAAATTTAAGTTCTATTAACTTATCAGATAGACGTGTTGCTGGGGAGTTTGTTTGTTCGTTTGTTCCGCCACTTTTTCTAGCCAGCAATAACAATAGGAAGAGGCGGGCTTTTTGGGGGACTATCTTATGTAATTTCGTACTTCGAAATGATATACACAAGAAACACTTCAAAAAAAAGAAAAGTCATATTTTATTCAAATTTAATGTATTTTTTTTTGAAAGCCTAGACATAATAATATGATGATCATGATGCTTATAGTAAAGTGGTTGTTTGATATACACGTTTTAGACTGGCCAAATACGTACATTTTCCTTCGGTGGATCAGATCCATACATTAAGTAATTATTCCCGTCCGGAAACTATAAGAATGTTTGTGCCAAATTTTTTGTATGAAATGCGTGCCCGCAGGTTTCCGAATCTAACCTAAAACCTAATCGACCACCTAGTCGGTGGCCAATAAAATAAACGCAACAAAACCACAGACTTCCGAAACTACAGTTATTTAACACCTGTTCAGTTAGTCTTTTTCGATGAAGTCACTTCTTTTTTGTTGTAATAAGGTTTTTATATGGGCTAATTTTTACACAATCAGATAGCTTTTATTTGCGGAATAATGCTGATGTTTGACAATAATTCTTGTATGAAACAACTGTAAACATTTCAAAATTATTTCTGTTAAAAAGTACGTAAGATGATTACAATATCAGCCCTGATGGAAATAAATGAAAAAAAAATATTTTTTAGTCTTTTTGGGTTAACTCCTTCGAACTGTAGAGTTGTCTGATGTAAGAGACACGGGGTGGATTTTAGTCAGTAAGAGTCTGACAGACCCCTCCGCCTCCCCGGGCGGGGGACATCCCTGAGGATTTTCCACCCCTAAAAAAAAAAAAGAAATGTAAGAGATACTGTTGGTTGATTTGGTTGGCTGTCACTTCCAGTAACCTTAGAGCTGGGTTTTAATTTGGTCAGAGGCTAAGCCTCTAGCCTTTTTGGTACATTAATAGCTAGTAAGTAAGTATATTTCATCATATGTTTAACCGACTTCAAAAAAAGGAGAAGGTTCTCTATTTCGACGGTAAGTTTTTTTGTGTTTGTTACGCGATTACTCCGCCATCTATGGACCGATTTCCAAAATTCTTTTTTTATTTGATAGAGTATCAAAACTCATATCTGATGAGGGATTCTCGAGAAATTGAGGGAACTCCTCAAATAATATAGGTACACATGTACCTATTTTTACATTTTTGGAAACAAATCATGCATTTTCATTTAGCAAACGTATGAAAAAAAACTGATGAAGAAGACAGGCGATGGAACTCTTCAACGCATAACAACAAATTACTGGCAATTGCTACAGTCACAGTCACTGTGCATGGTTTATGTATTTCCATAACATAACATTACGCCTGTCTATTTTAAAAGGGGCCCGGCAGAGATGTACAGATTAATGTTTAGAAAGAACTTCTTTTGCAATTGTTAACCGATTTCAATGATTCTTTCAAGTTTTGAAAGACTTACGTGCTTACATACGAAGAAACTAAAAATGGCAAAATAAAAACCTTTTCAAAAAAAAACAACCGACTTCTTAAAAAACATTAACAGGTCAAAAATAACTCCAGTTTCGGAAGTCGATGGCCAATAATGAACGAAATAAAACCACCAAAACCACGGACTTCCGAAACTGGAGTTATTTTTCACCTGTTAGTGTTTTTTAAGAAGTCAGTTGTTTTTATTTGTAAAAAAATGTTTTCTCGTGTAATAATTAACAGTTCATTAAGCTAATGTGGTTTATTAGATTTGTACAAAGTTATTTCATATCATTAAAATAAAGCACTCTCGCTACTTTTACGAAATATGGTCAATTATGTGTGTTAAATACGTATTTTCACAAGACAATATATTATTTGTTTCATAAATATATAAATATAGATTTAAAAATAAACTCTTGATTAATTAATATTACACTGAACCTAAAGAACCGACTTTCTGGAACACTGCATTCAATATTGATGATTTTCACGAGTGAAAAATAAAGATTGATTTTTTATTAATTTGGTAGCAACTGCAAGAAGTTCTCTAAAACAAGGCGTATCAACGACTGATGTTAATAACAATTACCTGTTCGGTTAGATAACAGCTGTTGTTTTCAGTGGATTATGATCACTTCATTATGATAAAAATGATACCAAAGGTTGGTCTCTATTTTTAATAGTCGTAAGTTTTAAGTAGATTACACACTGTATCGCAATCGTTTTTCCTGACATAAACTTTTGACACGGTTTTACATTTAATAAAACTGTGTTAGAGCTAATAAGTAGTTACAATGAAAATAAATATACAATTGCATCAACCGCGAAAATTTTTTGTAGCAAAAAATTCGTTCCCGTAATTTTAAACCTTCAAAATCTAGTCGCATATTCATCTCAGTAATAATAAATGCCAGAAACTTTTCGGAAATGTAGGAAAATTTAAAGTTCTTGTAGCTATCAGGAAATACCGACTCCGGCAGGAGAATTCCATTCCACAGCTGTACGCACAATGAATGTGTTCCCAAAACTTTAAGTACGTATGGGTTGGATGCCCACCATGTTAATACATGGTGGGCATCCAACCCAAGCCAAGCCCTTTTCATCATCGGACCACTAATGTGGTCCGATGATGAAAAGGGCTTGGCGGAATTAAATCGTGCAATTCCGATGCACATTCTCCGAAATATAAACGATTAGAAGACGTCACGCGGTTTCACCCGTTTAGTTCCCGTTCCCGTGGGAATACGGGAATAAAAAGCCTATGTTACTCAGGGTGAATGTAGCTTTCCAATGGCGAAATAATTTTTGATATTGGCACAGTAGTTTTTGAGTGCATCATTGCCGGTGATCTTTTTAGCTCGTTGCTCAATATACTCAAGCGCATCAAGCTGGAATTTAGCGAATCCGCTGTAACGATGAGAGCAGCAGTCCATGCACGATCGTACTTGCGCTTTTATAGGTATATCAGCGTCAGATAAATTTGTCTGGTACAAGCTGAGTTGGACTACCATTTGATGCAACATTGAGACGCACAACAGACACCGTGTATTTTATTTTATTTATTTTTTAGTCAGTGTGATTTTATTTCTTTATTTTTTTTTTAATTTTTGGCACACTGTTCGGTTTTTTAATGTACATGTCGTTGTTAATTTTTTTTTGTGTGTTGGTTTATGGTTTCTGTGTGCACTCAATAAATCTTTTATCTATCCTGAATTTAATTAGCAAATTATCAAATTAAATTTAAAATCTCTAAACGTTTTTTTTTTTAATTTCACTAATCTGTAAACATCTTTAGTTTATTGCTTAAAGGATAATTAACACGAAAGCCATTTAATCTGGTCATGTGGCCGTCGAATCAATCAACTTTCATATAAATACCGATCACATACTACGACAAGCATTCACTCGTCGACGAGTAATTCACAGAATGCGTTTCCTTGCTCTGCTAGCCCTTTGCTTCGCGGCCGTCGCAGGTAAGTTCTCAACTGTATTTTCAAGCAGTGTTGTACACCGCTTGAAAATATAGGTAACATCTGATCATTTTTCTTTTATTGAACTCGATTGTCTTGTTGGAAGAATTCTACCATTGACAAACGAAACTTGACCACTTTTCTAATTTTTAAGTAATTTTATTTCAGCCGTCCCCTCTAATCCCCAGAGGATTGTGGGCGGTTCGGTCACCACCATTGATCGGTACCCTACCATCGCCTCTCTCCTGTACACATGGAACTGGAGCACATACTGGCAGGCGTGCGGTGGTACCATCCTCAACAACAGGGCCGTCCTCACCGCTGCTCACTGCACCATGTAAGTATTATTGGAAATCAAATACAAAACTTGCTGAACTTAAAACACAATGACAAGTTGTTTTATGATTTACTTTATTTTTCAGTGGTGACGCAGTCGGCAGATGGCGTATCCGTCTCGGCTCTACTTGGGCTAACAGCGGTGGAGTCGTTCACAACGTAAACGCGAACATCGTTCACCCATCATACAACGGCAACACTCTGAACAATGACATCGCCATTTTGCGCTCCGCCTCCACCTTCTCTTTCAACAACAATGTCCGTGCTGCATCCATCGCTGGCTCCAACTACAACCTCGGTGACAACCAAGCCGTCTGGGCCGCTGGATGGGGAACAACTTCCGTAAGTTAATTGATGTTTGCTGTCGTATTCCACTGATTGCCAATATGTTTCGTTTTATTTGATCGGGTATTAATATTTGCGTTATTCCGTGTCACAGGCTGGTGGCTCTTCCTCTGAGCAGCTACGTCACGTTGAATTGAGGGTCATCAACCAGAACACTTGCAGAAACAACTACGCTGTCCGTGGTATTGCTATCACCGACAACATGTTGTGCTCTGGCTGGTCTGGCGGTGGTCGCGACCAGTGCCAGGGTGACTCCGGCGGTCCTCTGTACCACAACGGTGTCGTTGTTGGTGTCTGCTCTTTCGGTATTGGCTGCGCTCAGGCTGCCTTCCCCGGTGTCAACGCCCGCGTGTCTCGCTACACATCTTGGATCAACAGCAATGCATAAGAAGTGACTAATCGACAGGGTGCTGAGAGTTATGTTTTTAAAATATATAATTTGTAAACCCTAATATTTTAATTTTTGTCACTTAAACCTAATTATACTCCTTATTCCCTCTTACGGTTCCGATTTCTGTACATGAGATATTCCTTTATGTTACTGGCCAAAAGGACACTGGTTTTACAATTTAAATTAGTACTCAAAATGAGGATTATTTTATTTTGAGCTTATCGTTTATAGTTCTCTACAAAATAAGGGAAAAAATAGTGTTATGAATAAAAAACGTGTAGTTAAATGGTCTTTTCTTGTTTTATGTTGATTAATGACTAACCAGATCCCACAGTTTTTAAGCCGCCTAAAGGCAAAACTACCTAACCGGCTAACTTGGTCTTGGGATGTATGTATTTAGAAATATATTAGAATGTATATCAGCTGTTTAGTACCCATAACACAAGCTCTGCTTAGCTTGGGTCAAGATGGCGTTGTGTAAAAGTTGTGGAGTATTTATTATTATTATTTTATTTATTGACTTGGTCATGCGATGTTGCAGCTCAGTAGATTTAATACTCACACTGCTATCTGTTAGATAGATACGGAACTTATAAATGGAAAACAAAGAATTTGCAAGCAATCATTATTCAGTGGTCAGCAGTCGATATAAAACGTAGATATACTACGTTTAAGTTCATCCAAATTACACACAGAAAGCCAAATTTCATAAAAATGGCAAAGCAGTTTTGAAGTTTAACCAGGGAAAAAATCGTGACAAAAAATATTTTTAAAGAAACAAATTGTTGAGGATGGCCGCAATTTTTTTTATCCTTAAATCATTTACAAAAGAATGGGTGTTCTCTTTTTTCCATTGCAAAAGTTAAATCGTGTTAATCGGACGCTTGATTTTATATTGCGATCTCAGTAAGTCGCTATCAAAATTACCCGACCAATAAACTATAACTTAACAAAAATTTTATATATAAAACTTTTTTACAAAAAAAAAACAACCGACTTCTTAAAAAAAACTAACAGGTGAAAAATAACTCCAGTTTCGGAAGTCTGTGGCTTTGGTGGTTTTGTTTTGTTCATTATTGGCCACCGACTTCCGAAACTGGAGTTATTTTTCACCTGTTAGTTTTTTTTTAAGAAGTCGGTTGTTTTTTTTGGAAAAAAGTTTTTATTTTGTACTTTTTATTTTCTTTGCATGTAAAGAAAGTCTTTCGAAACTTGAAAGAATCATTGAAATTGGATAACAATTGCTAAAGAAGTTGTATCTCTAAACATTAATCTGTACATCTCTGCCGGCCCCTTTTAAAATAGAATGGCGTAATGTTATGTTGTGGAAATACAAAAGCTCAGCATAGACATCTGACTACAGCAATCGCGAATAATTTGCTGTTATGCGTTGAAGAGTTCCGTTGCCTGTCTTTTTCATCAGTTTTTCATTACCAAATGTTACTTTCTAAATGAAAATGCTTAATTTGTTACCAAAAATGTTGAAATCCCTATATTTTTTGAGGAGTTCCCTCAATTCCTCGAAGATACCTCATCAGGTATGAGTTTTGATACAAATGGGACCAATCTGTTAGTATACCCTATCAAACAAAAAAATAATTTTGAAAATCGGTCCATAAATGACGGAGTACTGAGGTAACAAACCCTAAAAATAAAAAAAATAAATAAAAAAAACCGAATTGAGAACCTCCTCCTTTTTTGAAGTCGGTTAAAAATTTGGAGATTAAGCCAACTTATTCGAAACAGTCAATTGTTTATGGCAATTTCGCTCGGTGATGTGTCTTATGACAGCAGAGATGGCAATTCTTTTTAATATACGAGTTTATACAGGTTCTCTAAAATTAATTATTTAAAATTAATATTTGGTTGCCAAAGATTATTTTTTAAAAACTGTTTTTTAGTATTTTATTGTTAAATTGTTTTATTTAAAAAAAAATATTGTCGATTTATGGACTTCTAAATTTTAATATACGTATTTGACGACCCAATAAAGGGATTTAAAAAAACAACAGGGGCATACAAAACATAAACATGAACACCTACTTATGTGTCAAAGTACCTTCTTCACTGTCATCTGGAAACGTGCCCAGAAAACTGACAACATTGCCAAGTTGGACGGCATTGCTATTATTCGTTTAGTTTGGGTTTGCGGATTATTTTAACTATTAGATACTTCGATACATTGATAGCATATCCCTACGCGGCAAAAATATGATAATCTTATTTGACAAATGATTGCCATCGGAATAATTTTGTTTTGTTCGTTTGGTGACATTGGATAGGGTATACCTATCAAATAAAAAAAGAATTTTGAAAATCGGTTTATAAATGTAGGAGTACTGAGGTAACAAACCCTTAAAAAAAATACAACCGAATTGAGGACCTCCTCCTTTTTTTGAAGTTGGTTAAAAAAAAATATTTGTTTCTGTAAATAGGTTCATACAAACACTTTTACACGTCATTTTTTAGTTAGGTGACGTCGGCGTTTCACAATCCGACTACTCTGAGAAGAAACACCGAAAGAAACTCAGAGGTCAGTCTCTTTTAAAGTCCAGACATCATCTTGGTCAGATCATGTATGAACCATGCAGATTAGTGTCTGAAATGGTCTTTTGAGAAGAGAACCACACAGATATGAGGGGAGAGAGGACTGATCTGGAGTCAGTGCAAGCATTTGTCAGTAATGTGAGCTCAACTTGGAACTTGAAGAGCTTCACGTGCTGACGAACAATACCAAAGAAAGAACGTTTATTTTGGGTTTGTCCCATAAAGTAAAAAGTCAAAGTTAGTTTAAGTAGGTATAAATAAAGCAACCAATAAATAAAAAATTAAAAGATTTTTAACGAAACTTAATGTTAGAAATATCATAATTGTTAACAGACTTCAAAAAAGGAGGAGGTTCTCAATTCAAATGTTTTTTTTTTTAGGGTTTGTTACCTCGGTACTGCTTACAGTCACTACATTTATGGATCTATTTTCAAAATTCTTTTTTTGTTTGATAGGGTATACATACGGGTATAGATTGGTCCCATTTGTATCAAAACTCATATCTGAAAAGGGATCTTCGAGGAATTGAGGGAACTCCTTAAAAAATATAGGCACACACTCACCGATTTTAACATTTTTAGTAACAAATCAAGCATTTTCATTTAGAAAGTATCATTTGGTGAAGAAAAACTGATGAAGAAGACAGGCAACGGAACTCTTCAACGCATAACAGCAAATTATTCGCGATTGCTATAGTCAGATGTCTATGCTGAGCTTTTGTATTTCCACAACATAACATTACGCCATTCTATTTTAAGAGGGGCCGGCAGAGATGTACAGATTAATGTTTAGAGATAGAACTTCTTTAGCAATTGTTATACAATTTCAATGATTCTTTCAAGTTTTGAAAGACTTTCTTTACATACTGACAATTTAAAGAAACTAAAAATTACAAAATAAAAACTTTTTTACAAATTAAACAACCGAGTTCTTAAAAAAAAACTAACAGGTGAAAAATAACTCCAGTTTCGGAAGTCTGTGGCTTTGGTGGTTTTGTTTTGTTCATTAATTGTAGTAGGAACAGCTCATTCCCAATCCTTTGTCCTCAAGGTGACTTGTGACATAATTGTCCCTTTATAAATTATTTGATTTTTTTATGGCTTAGTTCTTTAATGCGGCCAGGAATTTTATGGCAATTCACATGTTGTTTCTAAGTTTATCTTAAACATCATTGACATCGGTGAAGGAAAACATCGTGAGGAAACCTGGACTTATAGTTAATATAAGTTTGAAATCGTCATTCCGCCTTGAGGAATCGTGGTGATCAATGCTCTGGCCTTCTCTGTACGAGAAGAGGTCTCTGCCCTGCAGTGGGACAGTAACAGTCTGGTATTATTTATTATTTCGGAAATGGAAGGAAATTCATAACGCACACACTTCTTTATGATGTTAATAGGATTGTGAGACTTCGGTGGTGTCAGACCGTGTCAGACCAAATATAGACCCAACATAACTTATTGTTTTAAGTATTTTATTGGCTTATTAAATGGGCGTACTCCTGACCCTGTCACGCTTGATAGAAAGCGATAAATAAGGTCTGTGATGAAACGAGAGTGCAGAAGATACCTGTTCACACTTATTTTGAAGGCAGATTAAATGTCGGAGGGAACTCAAATGCCGAGAGAGAGTTCTACTATCATTCTGATTTATCTGCGACATCCTTTTTTTACAATTAACTTTGAAATTGTAAACAAACAAATAGTAGCAGGCAATGCTGCCGAATGACTGCAATTGAATGCTAAGCATTTTAGGTTTTTCTGAAACTGCATAGAAAAAAAACAACCTTATAACATTTTTAAACGTCTGTATTTTGTATAATGCTGTATTGACATTTGAAAAAAATAAGTCAAATGTAAATGCAGCATGCAACTCATGCACAAAGAAGATTGCTCTCTGCCCATACATTGTTGGCCCAGGAGCCAAGAACATCGGAAAATTATGTATTGTATCCTCTATCATGAATAAACTCTTATAGGATCTTATTTTTATAGCGGACTAGCTGCAGAATAAATATATTTCAAAAAAAGTGAATGAAGTGTATAGAGCAAAATGGCGAAATGAAACGGCGGTTTGAACGTTATCCTTATATAATTAATTTCTCAACACTTCTGAGTCGCTTAAGGCTACAATTAAGTTAAGACGACAGAGGGGAAATTACTGGACACAGACAAAAAGCTAAGAAGACGATATCGAGTCAACTAGCAGAACTTAGGTCTACGAGCAAGTCTAGATTTGGTTGTAAGTTCAAGCGTGTACTGTTCGGGAGGTCAAAACGAGTACTGATCTACATGACGATGCTTTAACGCTATTAGGCAAGTCATATGCTCCGATGAAAGCCGAGCTTTGCCGAACGCGCCCGAAGTTGCGTTCGGAAAGGCAGCGACCAGAACATTACAATTTAAGCCTATATTTTGTATAGTGTAAATAATTATGCGTATTGTTAAATTTGTAAATAAATATTATGTGTGATGTAAATATAGCAACTAAATAAATATGTAAATATACTTCTAATAAAATATGTTAGTTTTCACCCACAGACAATGATCGTGTTTTGTGTTTGAAGTTTTTTGGTCTTTGGTTTGACGTTTGTTCAAATTTGACAGTTCGGTGTAACGGGACAATAAGGAAAAGTTTTGTATTGTGGAGTGTTTACAATTATAAAAAGTTTAAATTAATATTACGAATTCATACGAATTCCGGTGTAGCTATGACCGCTACACTACTCCCCCCCTGAGACCGTGGCTACTTAGCTACGGGTGATAGTAGTCCGGGAAGCGAACGGTGCGGCCGGAGCGTGTTTTCTTCTCGACGGTGGGCTGCGGTGGCGTTGGTGCTGTGTTTGCGACCGTTGGTGCGCTGGTTACACCGGAGGGACTGTAGTCTGCGTTATTGAGGTAAGCGGGTTTCAACCGATCTACGGTTACTGTGGTTTCCTTTCCGTTTACCTCAATACGGTACGTTTTGTCGCCTCT
The DNA here is from genome assembly GCA_921972225.1 of Euplexia lucipara. Taxonomy (NCBI): domain Eukaryota; kingdom Metazoa; phylum Arthropoda; class Insecta; order Lepidoptera; family Noctuidae; genus Euplexia; species Euplexia lucipara. The sequence goes on along the minus strand of OV179143.1, from coordinate 7,182,760 downwards.
TTGCAGGACTCTGTAGGGGCCGGTGTACGGCGGGTCTAGCGGTCGGCGAACGGCGTCATGTCGCTAGAATACATGAGACGAAGTTGACAAGCTGTCGGGCACGTAGAACGGCTTGTTGCCGTGTCGACTCGCCGGTTCTGGAGACAGCTTCGCCATGTGATGCCGGAGTCTTGACGCGAAGTCGGTGTAGTCGACTGTGCTGGTGAGTGTGGGGGCGATGAACTCGCCTGGGAGTCTTAGGGGCTCGCCGTAAACGAGCTCTGCCGCTGATGCTTTGACGTCTTCCTTCCAGGCGCTGCGGATGCCGAGCAGCACCAGGGGTAGTGCTTCGGTCCAGTTGGTGTCTGTGTGGCAGCGGATGGCTGCCTTCAGCTGGCGGTGTAGGCGTTCCACCATGCCATTACAGGCTGGGTGGTATGCTGTGGTTGGGCGGTGCTGGCTACCGAGGGTCTCCGTGATGGTGTGGAACAGCTTGCTCTCAAACTGCCTGCCCCTGTCGGTAGTGATGCGCTGGGGGCAGCCAAAGCGGGACACCCAGCCGGTGATGAAAGTGCGGGCGCATGTCTCCGCTGTGATGTCCGCGATGGGGTACGCCTCAGGCCAGCGGGTGAAGCGGTCGACCACGGTTAGTATGTACCTGTAATTTGATGACACGGTCAGTGGCCCTACTATGTCCATGTGGACATGGGAGAAGCGTTGGGAAGGGACAGGGAAAGCGGAGGTGGGACTGGTTGTGTGCCGCGAGATTTTGTTCTTCTGGCACTCTACGCACTCTCTGGTCCAGGCCCTGCAGTCCTTCTTTAGGCCAGGCCAAACGAAACGCTCAGAAATCAGTTTGACTGTGGCCTGTCTGCCGGGATGGCTCAGCTGGTGTAGTTTTTGGAACACCTGCCTCCTGAAGGGTTCTGTAACATAAGGGCGGGTGTTACCAGTGGAGACATCACAATATAGTTCAGTGCCTGAGTCCGTGAAATGCACTTTACACAGCTTGAGTGACGTGCTGTTGTTATTTAAGAGCCCCTGCAGCTCGTGGTCTTTTTCTTGGGACTGTGCAAGAGCTGTGTAATTACACGCCGGTACTGTCACTGACTCCACACGCGACAGCGCGTCTGCCACAATGTTGTCCCTGCCTGCGACAAACCTGATATCCGTGGTGAATTGAGCAATGTAGTCCAGGTACCGGTATTGCCTCGGTGAACAGTTGTCACGGTTGTGTGCGTACACATATGACAGGGGTTTGTGATCCGTGTAAATGGTGAAGTGCCTACCTTCAACCATGTGGCGGAAGTATCTGACTGCGTCGTAGATGGCTAAGAGCTCCCTGTCATAAGGGCTATACTTTTTCTGTGAAGCTGACAGTCGCCTAGAGAAAAATGCTAGTGGGTTCCATGTGACACCTGCCTTCTGCTGTAATACTGCACCCATAGAAGTGTCTGAAGCGTCTGTAAATATCGCGAGTTCGGCGTTGGGCTCTGGGTGAGCAAGCAGAGCTGCCCTAGATAAGCTACTTTTACAAGCGTTAAAAGCGTCTAGCATTTCTTGCGATAGATTAATTGTTTGTGTTCTCTTTGTTTTTGGTCCTGCCAGAACTACGTTGAGTGGCGCTTGTAAGCGAGCGGCATCTGGGACAAAGCGGCGGTAAAAATTGAACATACCCAGGAAGCGACGCATCTCCTTGACGGTCTTGGGAGCTGGGAAGTCCTGGATTGCCTGCACCTTCTCCTGCAGCGGGCGAACACCTTCTTCGGATACTTCGTGTCCTAGGAAAGTTATGGTGGTACGGCCAAACTCACACTTTGCCGAGTTAATAATAATTCCATACTGGGATAACCGCTTCAGAAGCTGATGCAGGTGCTCGGTGTGCTGGGCTGCTGTCTCTGAGAACAAGAGAATATCGTCTAAATAACAGTAGCAGAACGGCAGCCCGCGCAGCACCTCGTCCATGAACCGTTGGAACGTTTGAGCGGCATTCCTGAGGCCAAAGGTCATGAATGGAAATTCATACAGTCCGAAAGGTGTTGTGATCGCTGTCTTGTGAACGTCGGCTGGCTGGACTGGTATCTGATTGTATGCTTTAATAAGATCGATTTTGCTGTATATTCGGCTGCCAGCCAGCTGATGTGAGAAGTCCTGTATGTGCGGGATGGGGTATCTGTCCGGAACAGTACGGGCATTGAGTGCTCTGTAGTCACCGCATGGCCGCCAGCTGTTGTCCTTCTTAGGAGCGAGGTGAAGTGGGGACGACCACGGACTCTCTGACGGCCGTGCTGTGCCGTTAGCCAGCATAGCCTCGAACTCCCTCTGTGCTGCCTTCAGTTTGTCCGGTGCAAGGCGGCGAGGTCGTCCAGTGATAGGCGGACCTGGTGTAGTGCGGATGTGATGTTCGGTACCGTGACTGACCTGTTTCTGTGTTCCAGCAGGCCGCGTGACTTCCGGGTACTGGCGAAGTATCTCGTGGTACTCCGTGTTGCCTCCTACGGACTTCACTGAGGCGATCATTGCTGCTGGTTCGGCCGCTGGCGACGCCGGCGAAGACAGTTGGGTCAGCCCATCGATTAGCCGGTGACTTTTGAGGTCTACCAAGATGTTGTAATGCGCCAAGAAGTCGGCGCCTATGATTGCCTTGGTGACGTCTGCAACCACGAACTTCCACGTGTACACGCGGCGAAGCCCTAAATTCAAGTGGAGCTCCACCCAACCGTACGTGTCGATGGCAGTTCCGTTTGCCGCGTATAACTGGTACGCCGTCCTGCTGCGCTGCTGTCGTAGGGCTGCACGTGGGTATACGCACAGATCGGACCCTGTGTCCACTAAAAACGTGGTTTTTGAGTCCCGATCTGTTACGAATAGGCGGCGTGGTTTGTGAGGGCAGCCATTTGCCGCTATTTCCGGCTGCCGACGGCGTTTCCCGCGTACGTACATGGCGACCTGCACCGCGTGGCCCTGTCACCGAAACTGTTGTGGTACCAGCAGTGAGCGTCGTTCCACGCGCTGCTGGAGCGCGAGCGACTGCGGCGTCGGCTTGGGGTCGGTTCTCTGTCATCACGCCGGTACCTATCTGTGGAGCGCGATCGATGGTGTACCTGACCTTGCTTTTGTAGAGCCGCCACCTGTAGACATAACTCCGCCATGCACTGTTTCAGCTCCGCGATGTCACTGCTGGTGCTCGTGCTCGCCACGGCGGGAGGTGTCGTGAGCGCTGGCCGCGTTGGCGCGATCTCGTGCACGCGGTCGGCCAAATCTGCGACAGACTGAAGCGGAAGGTTAGGTTGGGAAGCTATTACCGTCTGTATGTTCGTCGGCAACCTGCTCGCCCACAACGTGGCTAGGAATGTGTCTGGAACATGTGGTCCGGCCAAAGTCTGCAGGTGCCGCAAGAACTGTGATGGCTTCCGGTCGCCGAGCTCCTCTTGAGTGAGGATTTGCTGAACCCTTTTTTCACGCGAGTCGGATAGTCGACGTATGAGCTCAGCCTTCAGCTTGGCGTACTTGTCTTGTGCTGGTGGGTTTTCTATTATGTCCCGAGCTTCTACCATGTAGCGATGGTCTAGCTGACCCACGACCGTGTAGAATTTTGTGGTGTCGGCGGTAATGCCGGCTATTGTGAACTGACCTTCTACTTGTGCAAACCAAAGTGTCGGCTCCTCAGGCCAGAATGGCGGCAACTTCACGCTGACTCTGCACACGTCCTGCTTGACCATTGCTGCGTCCGCCTGCGCTCCCTGCTCTGCTCCGGTAGGCATCTTTGCTCCGCGTGGCTACTGTGCTCTTTGACGGGGTCACCAATGAAGTGTATAGAGCAAAATGGCGAAATGAAACGGCGGTTTGAACGTTATCCTTATATAATTAATTTCTCAACACTTCTGAGTCGCTTAAGGCTACAATTAAGTTAAGACGACAGAGGGGAAATTACTGGACACAGACAAAAAGCTAAGAAGACGATATCGAGTCAACTAGCAGAACTTAGGTCTACGAGCAAGTCTAGATTTGGTTGTAAGTTCAAGCGTGTACTGTTCGGGAGGTCAAAACGAGTACTGATCTACATGACGATGCTTTAACGCTATTAGGCAAGTCATATGCTCCGATGAAAGCCGAGCTTTGCCGAACGCGCCCGAAGTTGCGTTCGGAAAGGCAGCGACCAGAACATTACAATTTAAGCCTATATTTTGTATAGTGTAAATAATTATGCGTATTGTTAAATTTGTAAATAAATATTATGTGTGATGTAAATATAGCAACTAAATAAATATGTAAATATACTTCTAATAAAATATGTTAGTTTTCACCCACAGACAATGATCGTGTTTTGTGTTTGAAGTTTTTTGGTCTTTGGTTTGACGTTTGTTCAAATTTGACAGTTCGGTGTAACGGGACAATAAGGAAAAGTTTTGTATTGTGGAGTGTTTACAATTATAAAAAGTTTAAATTAATATTACGAATTCATACGAATTCCGGTGTAGCTATGACCGCTACAAAAGGTTCAGATTTTGAGGTTATTATTGAATCCATATAAACGAATATTAGGTATGATTTTTCATAAGTCTGAGTGATTTTTAAGAAACTGAAAACTGATATCATAAACATTTAGCAATTTTTAGTACCTACTTTTTAGTACCTATTTTTTCTAAAACCTAAGTGGATAACACCTAAGTGACTTTGACAATGTTAAAGGACCATAGTTACGTCAAAAATAGGGATGTGAAATGCGACACAATTAATCGATATTTCCTAAGATTTAGTATGCAATACATTACAAACTGCCTTATATTACATACTAACATCGGTGTCTAGTTTGCAATATTGTTTTCTTTCAAAAAAACATTTGTAATGTATATAGTAAAAAAAAAACAATCAAATCCAAAAGGAGGGTTACCTGTATCGTAACTAGTTGTATAGTTAGTAACGATCACTAGAAAACCCTGAAAAATAATCGTGATGCAATATGTTTTGATCACTTTATCATTATTCATCATAAAACATACGAGGTTTTTTTTTAAAACAAAATGTTAATAGAAAAAACATCAATTAATCGATTGAATTTTTAATCAATCGACTGATGTTTTTTATTACAATTGATTGGGCAATTCTTATGACATTTGGCAAAGATGGCGGCTGGTAGATGTTATTAGTCGCTTAAAATAATATTAAATGTACATTTTGGCATATAGCTAGTCCGTGTTGCAGAAGTATTTGCAACTTTCATAATAAAAAAGACAATTAATTATCGTCAATTCCAATACTCTTTAATGCACAGGGCCATTTCGGTCATTCTCTTTTGAGGGGAAATTGCTATATTTTGTAGAACATTCACATCCCTTAGTCTTATTCTGTAAAAAGAAGGCCTAACTTCTCTACATTTTGACAAGTTTTTGACAGTAGATTTTTGCTGAGATGAGATTGCGATTAGGTTTTGAACGTTTTTAATGACGACGGGTGGACGGACCTTTTGGTTATTATCAATCAAGTAACCTTGACCTACCAATCGATAGGATTATTCATGATAAAACCTCTCTAATAAACATTAATTAGCCTCTCAAAATTATTATCGATGTAGTAACAAAAATTTAAAAGACTATGCTCAGATGGTTTGGTCACGTTGAAAGGATGGATGAAAGGCGACTAACGAAAGGTATTTACAAGGCAGATGTAAGTAGGACCGCTGGGAGGGGACGCCCTAGAAGGACATACAAGACCTTATTGGTGAGGTTCTTCAGAAAAGTCAGGTGCGTAGTGCTCGCAACGTAAGAATCGTAGCATATGGCGCTCTGCAGTTTCTGCCTACCCCCATGGGAAAAAGGCGTGAGTTTATGTATGTATGTGTAATTATTACCATAATTAAAATTATTTATTATAAGTTACTTACAACTACGTTACACAACTAAGTTAGAGATATAAAAAGAAACAACCAACGAAATAGTGATAGAATTCCATTAGAGATACTGGAGCAACAATTGACAATAGAGGAGTACAGCGCTGCAATTATGCCCAGGATGCTGTTGGAACTGTCTCTCGCCCTGCGCACAATGGACGCACAACTTTTACGCATTAATGAATTAAAGCAATCAACACGAATTTCAGCAAACATCTCTGATACGCTACAGAAGCGAGGCAGCCATATCAACACCCTGAAAGTATTATTGTATTGCTCGCCAAGGGCACTGTTTGATCTTTGCATACAAATTACTCTTTGGCTCAGGTTTAATAAGAGGAATAGAAAGTTCTAAAAAGCACGCTTAAACCTGTAGGCAACCATATTTGCTCTGACCGACAGCGCATTAAATGTCGTGATCATAAAGTATGTTATAGAGTTACTAGCTAGTAGGTATCTCTATAATATACGGTATAAAAAAGCGTAAAAAAATAGTTATGAGCTTATTTTCAAACCTACTAAATATACAAACAACATTTCATAAGAATCGGTCAAACTGTTTAAGAGGAGTAGAGAGATTCAACTAGAAATAAAAATGAGATTAATAAACTAACAAACAAAGATGGAACAAATGGGACGCGCAGTAATTTTAACTACGAAAAATAAATTAAACATGACAAGAAAAGACAAGAGACCAGTGTGAGGTCAAATAGGATCTCAGATTCACGATTCCGCGATACCTAAAAGAAAACAATAAATAGGTACCGCAGTGCAGTTATTAAACATCCCCCCCGACCCTTGCACCCTTGCCAGCCCTCGCCGCTGAGCCAGTAGATATAAACTCGCTGCCCCAAAATAATAATCACTCAGATCCGGCCGTTCTTTGCTGTCCTCTCCCAGCGACGCCCTAAGCCGAGGCCCGTACCCTGCAGGGGGTGCCCTTAGCGTAGTCACTAATTAGTTCTTAAGTTAATCCCTGGCTTTAGGTCTTAATTATTTTTAAGTTAAGTCATCTCAGTCTGTCCACAGGATCACCTGGGTAGGCAGTTCACATTCTCCGCTAGGATAAGAGCGAGATGCCGCAAAAAAAAAAGTTATTACACAGTATACTAGGACCCACTGTAATGAGGCACATTTAAACTACAACAACCCACTAGGATGCATGAAATATCTATACATATAATAAGACTGTAAAAAAACTGTGTCTGTACATTGAATATATTTAAAAAATAATAATTGAGGGGGGTTTAGAAACAGTAATAGAGCACGAATCAAAAAAAAAAAGTCTGTCTGTTTGTCTGTTTGTCTGTTTGTCTGTTTGTCTGTTTGTCTGTTTGTCTGTTTGTCTGTTTGTTTGCACACGCTAATCTTCGGAACTACTTTACGGATTTGAATGATTTTTTTTTTGTTGTATAGATATTAAATCTGGTCAACACATAGGCTATAATTTATCTTGGAAACTGGAACACCTGATGCAGAACCGCAACAGACCAGCTAAACTATAGGCGATACAATAATGGTCCAATAGCAAAATTTGTTCCACGTGATGAGCATTTTCTGCTGAGAGAATAAATTTGAAGATCCGGAACACCTGATGCAGAACCGCGACAGACCAGGTAAACTATAGGCGATACAAAAATGGCCCCATAGCAAAAATTGATCCACGTGATGAGCATTTTCTGCTGAGAGAATAAATTTGAAGATCCGGAACACATGATGCAGAACCGCAACAGACCAGCTAAACTATAGGAGATACAAAAATGGTCCCATAGCAAAAATTGTTCCACGTGATGAGCATTTTCTGCTGAGAGAATAAATTTGAAGATCCGGAACACCTGATGCAGAACCGCAACAGACCATCTAAACTATAGGAGATACAAAAATGGTACCATAGCAAAAATTGTTCCACGTTATGAGCATTTTCTGCTGAGAGAATAAATTTGAAGATCCGGAACACCTGATGTGGAACTTCAAGAGCCCAGCTACACTATAACATATATTGGAATGACGTCTTAGCAAGAGTTGTTCAGCCTTATGAGCACTCGCTGTTGACGTATAAAAATCGAAGATCTGGAACACCTGTTGTGGAACTCCAAGAGCCCAGCTACACCATAACTCAAATAGGAATGACGTCTTAGCAAAAGTTGTTCGGTCTGATAGGCATTTCCTGTTGACTTATAAAAATCGAAGATCAGAAACATTTGATTTAGAAATTAAAACTATCACTAATAATTTCATTGCATAATTATAAAATAACATAAGTAGGAGGTACTACGCGGTGAAGGCGGGAACAGTTCAGGACTGATTTTCGATGACGATGGTATATCGTTGAAAATTAGACTCTACTGGCTAAAACTCCCTTTTATCGTATGCCTTCGGGCTTATGTTATTTGAGTGTTTAATTTCCTTTTCCATTTATCTTCGTTACACGGTAGCTTACCCGGTAACGCAGGGGAGCAGCCACTTAGATTTTAATTGATCAGGTATCATCACAATAAAACTATAACCATGCCTAGATAGAGGTCAAATTTTTCCCAATGTTCCAAAGGTGCTAAATGATTAAAGACCATAAGATCCCAACAATCTACCGAAGAGCGTTAGGAGAGACTTGATGCTGTTCGAGAACATGAGGCTGCAACTCGCTCCGTGGAAACTTCTTGGGATCGCGAAGCACGCCTGCATTCTCAGCGTATTTACGCATCTACATCCAGGTCTCTAGAGACCAGTGAAGAATATGTGCGCGACTGACCGCTGATCGTGAACATCATGCACTGTCTCGCGAGTTGGAGACGTTCACGGAAAAAGCATGACGCTTGAGTTTTCAGCGTATATACGCATCGACTCTAGAGATAAGTGGGGGAAGGAGATGCGCGACTGACCGCTGATCGTGAACGTCACGCAACATATTATAGGCTATAATTTATTTTGGAAAATGGAACACCTAAAGTAAAAGAGATATAAAAATGGTGCCATTGCAAAAACTATTCCACGTGAAGAGTGTTTTCTGCTGTGAGACTAAATTTGAAGATCTGGAGCACCTGTAGGGGAACTCCAAAGCCCAGAGACAATATAACATATACATAATAGAAATGGCGTCTTAGCAAAAGTTGTTAAGTCTGATGGCATTTCCTGTTGACCAACAAAAATAAAAAATCTGGAACATCTTGAATCGTCTCGCGCATCCCATTGATTTCCCGTCCCCGGGCTTATAGAATTCGACATCAGATGTTTCAGATCTTCGATTTTGACGACCCCGTTGTCGCTGGCATAAGCAACAGGATCCGCGTACGAAGTCGCGGGCAGAAGCTAGTGAATGAATAAATTAAAAGAAAACATAATAAATAATACAATAAGGAAATAAATAACAAATAAAAATTTAAAAGAAAAACAAGTCTACAACGTGACGAACAGAAAATAATAATGTGTACTATTGTAAAAAGCGTGAGTAAACACTAATGGTTGGTGTGTAAATATTTACTCACGATTTAATGAAACTACTGAAACACTAATGAAGATTAGCGAATAATAAGGATAAAAAGCTGATAATGAGTTGTGGAATATTGTAAAATATATCGATTGATTTTGCATGTAATGTTTCTTTGCAATCTTTAATCTCATATATGTTTCTTAAAGAGATTAGATATTGCAAAGGATATTTTCCACTTTCCTATTAACTTATTTTCCTTATAATTCCTAATCTTTATTGGATGTGGTCTTTTAGTAATGAAATTAGGATATACATGGATACAGTTTCTGGTAATGAGACAAATAAATAGAATATGATGGATAGGAAAAATAATTTTCCTTACACAACTATTTTGATTCTTTGGTCTAGTGTTCGCGTTAATGGGCGCTGAGGTCTTGGGTTTGACCTTTAGGTCAGGCAATGTATTATTATTATTATTTATTTATCAAACTTAAACCCCAACAGGTGGGGGGGGGGGGGGCTTTACAGGTTACCCCAATGCAACAGTGGTTTCCAAACAAACATAATTACAAAATAAATGTACCTATATCTAAAGGGCGGCTACTTGGTCTAAACATACAAACAAAAAAAAGACGGAATGACTAAACTCTTTTAAAAACTTAAACTATTTATACTTACTACATATTAAGACTATGTTGGCGACACATCTGGCAACCCCGTTGCTGGGGGCCAGTTTTGTTATTTGGCTAGCGACGGGGCGGCTTGGTTTTTCTATTCTAATTTTCTTAATATTGTTGACTTTTGTGATCGAATTATTATACCCAATTGCACCTTTTAACTGTTTTTGATTTGGTGTCTAAGAGATGTTGGCGATAGATCTGGCAACCCCGTTGCTGGGGGCTAGTTTTGTTTTTTGGCTAGCGACGGGGCGGCTTGGTTTTTCTATTCTAATTTTCTTAATATTGTTGACTTTTGTGATTGAATATTTTACCCAATTGCACCCTTTAACTGTTTTTGATTTGGTGTTTAACAGACTACTTATTAATATTTAAATAGAACTAACCATATTCAACAAAACCCTTGAGAATCCACTCAGATTGCACACAAATATGTCCAGTATTGAGTTTTTCCATTGGGAATTTCTCAGTAGCAGCCCGGAATCTGCACTTATGCCCGATGATGGCAATAGGATCGCCCCCTATAACGAGGGACTTTAACATAACTAGCAAAATGTGGGTGTACTGAAGAGGTACACCTTTGCTTAATCCTTAGGGTTTTACAGGCGTGATTTTATGAGAACCATTCTTCTTACTATCATTAACATTTATTTTAATACATGCACATTTACAGCGTACCAAAATAATACCTATACACATATTATTTTTCAGACTAAATACTGTATTTACCAATTAAATTTTAGGAATTAAGATTATTTTTTATTTCAAGTGTATTCATTTAATAAAAAATAGGTATTGCTTTCTAAAATAAGCCTATTTCAGTTTTCTATGACATTTTGTATCAGTCACCATATTGTTACCAATGCCTCTCATTGTAAGAATGTCACAGTCATTTGACCAAATAATTCTCCTCCACTATCAAGTTCATCCAAAGGTTGTCTGTAAGGGATCGCTTTTAGCGATAAGGCCCTTAAAATTATAATTTGTAAGTTTTAATGGTGTACAATAAAGAGTATTCTATTCTAATAATGCCTACTTTTCTAGCATCACGAAATAGTAATGCCTACTTTTCAGCTTAGCTACATTATTTACGCTTTTCGCGGAGCTCTTTTAAAATCAAAATCAAAATCAAAAGTCTTTATTCAAACTAGGCTGAGAATCAGCACTTTTTGAACGTCAAAAAAATACATAAAGACAGTCCCCCAAAAACGGCCCACCCTTCTTTCAAGAATTATTATGCGTATCTTTTAAGATACTGCTCGTTGACTGCCTCGTTGGTCTAGTGGTCGCAAGCGCTACTGCTGATCATGAGGTCCCGGGTTCGATCCCCGGGTCGGGCAAAGTGTTATTGAGTTTTTCAATCTGGGATTTCTCAATAGCAGCCCGGAGTCTGGATTTGTGCCCGATGGATGGCAATAGGCTCGCCCCCTATTACATGGGACTTAAACATAATGGCGAAATGTGGGTGTACTACCAGGTACACCTCTGCCTAGCCCTTCGGGGATTACAGGCGTGACGATATGTATGTATGTATGTATGTATCTTTTAAGATACGCATAATAATTCTTCATTTTAATATCAGACGTTTTCAAACAATTTAAAATGGAATTTTTGGGTTTATTACAGACTAGCAGACGTCCAGCGGTTTCACCCGCGTAGGTCTCGTTCCCGTGAGAATACAGGGATAAAAAGTAGCTTATGTGTTAATCCAGGGTGTCAGCTAACTCCATACCAAATTTTATTAAAATCCATTCAGTAGTTTTTACGTGAAAGAGTAACAAACATCCATCCATCCATCGATCCTTACAAACTTTCGCTTTTATACTATTAGTAGGATATTATGTTCCTGACTACATGTCTCAGTTTAAAGGAATTGAAAGTTTTTTTATTATGACGATACTAGACTTTAATATCTACTAATACACACGTTATACCTCTCTTCGACATTTTGTATCGGTTTAGTAACAGTAATGTAGTAGCACTATATTGTAATCAATCCCTTTTTCTGGAAAAATGTCTAAGTTATTTAACCAAATAAAGCCTATTTTTCAAGCTAGCGACTAGATACTAAAATCTACATTCTAACTGCAAGATGTATTTACAAATATTTTAAGTGTTCCTGAAAATATTTACGTAGGTACCTACCTGTTCTAGCTCCTAACACTTCAATACCTTCGCGCCTAATTTTGATGAACGTTCTTTCACACCGCAAATAATGGACTGAATCTTAACAACACACCGGTTCCACATATTATTTCTTGCAACATAATATACGCTTAGTGATTCATTGGTAAATTTTATCCGAAATAAACTAATCTGCAATTTATCTTAATGTTTCAACTACATCAAGATAGCCATTGTGCTGACTTTCATCCTTAGTTGAATAAATTAATCTCTTAGCGCAGAAGTTTAATCAATCAGTTTGATATAAATACCATCCCCTGCCAACCATGACTACACTTCCTAGTGAGTAGCTGTGAGTTAACTAACAATATGCGATTCATCGTTGTGTTGGCCCTTTGCTTCTCGGCTGTAACAGGTATGTTCCAAATCCATTTTTAACATGTGTTATACCTACAATATCACATTCATCAATTTGTTTAACTACTATTAAATGATCATGTTCCGAGCCAAAAATCTTTACAATAATTTTATTATTTTCAGCCGTCCCCTCCAATCCTCAAAGGATTGTTGGCGGTTCGGTCACCACCATTGATCGGTACCCTTCTATCGCCTCTCTTCTGTACACATGGGACTGGAGCACATACAGGCAGGCATGCGGCGGTACCATCATTAACAACAGGTCCATCCTCACCGCAGCTCACTGCACGGCGTAAGTACTCGTATTATTCCATAAGAATACATACACACACAAAGACAATTTGGACTACAATAACTTTCTTGTTACAGTGGCGACGCAGTCAATAGATGGCGTATCCGTATCGGTTCCTCTTCGGCTAACAGCGGTGGTACCGTTTACAACGTGAACCGGAACGTTGTTCACCCGTCGTACAACACCAACACTTTGGACAGTGACATCGCCGTCCTGCAATCCGCCTCCAGATTCTCTTTCAACAGCCATGTCCGCACCGCTCCCATAGCTGGTGCCTACTACCACCTCACCGACAACCAATCTGTCTGGGCAGCCGGATGGGGTACAACTTCCGTAAGACAATTAAGGATTTCTCTTGTGTTTCTATGATAGTAAATATTTTCCGATATTTTATAAGGAGTAAATTATTTGCTTATTTCTACTGCGTAGGTCGGTGGTCCCGCTTCTGAGCAGCTGCGTCACGTCGAGCTGAGAACTATCAACCAGAACACTTGCAGAAACAACTACGCGGTCCGTGGTGTTACAATCACCGACAACATGTTGTGCTCCGGCTGGTCGGGCGGTGGTCGCGACCAGTGCCAGGGTGACTCCGGCGGTCCTCTCTTCCATCACAGTGTCGTTGTTGGTGTATGCTCTTTCGGCATTGGATGTGCTCAGGCTGACTTCCCAGGTGTCAATGCTCGCGTGTCTCGCTTCACCCCCTGGATTCGTCAAAACTCATAAGAAGTGAATTCTTCGCCGTGTGCAGAAAATTACGTTTTATATTAATAAACGAACTGACACATTTTTTTGTCTTTGTTTTTATACCTAATCAGAATTAATTTAATACTTTATTTTTATTAGTTTATGTCCTATTCTCAGACCTATTAAATAAATTCACAAAATTTGATAAGAATCGGTTAAGCCGTTTCGGAGGGGTTTTTTTAACAAGCACTGTGACACGAGAATTTTACATATTGCTGGTGCATAAAGTTTTAATAAATAAATAAATAAAATCAGTTGATCTAATCCGTCATATTTATGCAGATGGGTATGCAACTTTAGTGTCAAAAGAGGGTTTACTCTGATAATAAATTAAAAAGGAAGGTGATACGGATAAAACTTGATATGTAGCCCAAACATTTGTTCTTAACGTAAGCGTTATGAAAAATTGAACGATTTTAAAATTCAAAATACAACTAACCTAACTAACCAAACTAACTAACCATTATAAGTGTAATCTTAACATTCGAATAAAGACTTTAAATTAGTTCACGTTAAAAATAAGAATTTACGTTTGCATTAAGACTTGATGTTCCAGTAAACCATAATAAGTGATAGCTCGGTCTAAATCACAGCTAAAATGTTTTCAAAATGCCTACAGATGATTCGTGTTTTTAGGTTTATTTATACATAAATATTCAGGATATACAATAAATAGTTAATGAAAGATACACGTGCCGTCATCATCATCATCAACTGCCTATCTTTTACCCAAAAAGGTAGGCTGTGCTTCTAGTTAAACCAAAGTAGGTAATACATATGATTGTATTAAATAGTGGCTTATAACATTAGTTGCGGCGGGACATCTCTATACATTGACTTCTAGTTTGGAGATCAGGGTTTCAATCTTTGGTGCCCTAGTCAAAGCCTCTTATATATACTATGTACAATTACTGCTAGTAATCCTAGTTTATTCAGGCTTTAGTTAAAAAAAAAGTTTTGTTTGTTGTTTTAAGTGGCTGCACCGATCACCATTGTTTTGGCGTTCACATAAATTATGAACTATTCTTAACAGACTTCAGAAATGGAGGAGGTTCTCAATTTGACAGTATGTTTTTTTTTACGCTATGATTCCAGCAATAAGAAGTATAAATAATTCATGCATTTACCGAAGACAAATTCCAAACATTAAAATTATAAAAAAATAAAGCACATTAATGCATGCATGCTTCCATGCATGTGCATTGTGCATTATGAATTGATTTTGATAAGAATCATCAGGTATATGGTATAAGGTAAATAAATAAATAAATAAATAATCCACAAAATTTCACACAACGTCATTTAGTCCCAAGTTAAGCTTGAGAGCTTGTGTTATGGGTACTAAACAGCTGATAAACATACTTATATATATTTTAAATACATACATATAATAGATAAATTACACCCAGACACAGAACAAATGATCGTGCTCCTCACACAAACATTTGTCCTGGGTGGGAATCGAACCCACGACCCCCGGCATAGCAGTCAGGGTCACTAACTACTAGACCAACAGGCCAGTCAAATGAATTAATTAATAATACTTATTTTTGGGTAGGTCATAATATTCAGAGATTTTTTTTTATAATTAAATATTGAAACCAAATACTTAACTTCACAAAAAAAACACTAAATGGTGTATAATAACTTTAGCTTAGTATGATGTCTGTGGCTTTGGTGGTTTTGTTTCATCCATTATTTGCCATCGCCTGCCGAAACTAGAGTTTTTTTCCATCTTTTAAAAGTGCTTTTGAAACTAACAGGTGTTTGTAATTAAACCAACGGTGTAAATAAGTACTATATTAATTATTTATTTATTTATTTATTTATATATACTTTATATTATTCTTATTTCTTATTGTTCTTATTCTTTATTATTATTCTTTTTTATTTTTTTTATTTTTTTTTAATTTTTAATCACTATAATTTGTGTGATCAAACTAGGGCACTGTAATAATAAAGACTGGGAAATTCAAATGGCACCCAGAATACATAGAAATTTCAATGTTTATTTATTACTTAGATACAATCATCTTCTACTAAAGTAACTTTGACCATCAAATGTTTTTTATTCTCTTTTTGTTTGTTCTTCTTTTCCGTTTTTAATTGGCATTCTATCTATCTATCTATCGGGATTTGGTTTCCGCACTTAATCCATGTTTGGACCATTGTGCGTGAGCCATGGCGGCCGTTTTGTTGGGGGATTACTCCAACCAGCCCACCTCCTTCCAGAAGCAGATTAAGCCTCCCAAGTGTTTCAGTGCGTCTGCGAGGAGTTCCGGTGAACCGAGAGTCCTCTTCCGTATCTCGGCGACGCCCGTGCACTCAAGGAGCACGTGCACCACCGTTTCCTCCTCCTCCATACATGCTCTGCACAGAGGACTGTCCGTTACGCCTATAGTGTGGAGGTGTTTGTTCAGTAGGCAGTGTCCTGTGATGGTCCCGGTCACCAGGCGCAAGCTAACTCTGTCCAAGCGCAGAAGGCGCTTGGTGAGTTTCCTGTCCAGGGTAGGCATAGCCTCCTTTGACTGTCTGCAGCCCGGGGACGAGTACCACCATCTTTCTGCTTGTGTGTGGGTAAATTCTTGCAGCCATCCGCGTAGTTGGTTGAAGGGGATGGGCACTACGGGTTCGGGCCCGATGGCCACGGTGTCAGATCCCCTCCTGGCCAATTCGTCCGCTGCATCGTTACCTAGTGATCCACTGTGTCCTTTTATCCACTGTAGTGTTACCGTGTTGTGGTGTAGTGTTGTGATACGCTCTAGTGCGTTGTGGCATTCTAGTATTAGTCCCGAGGTGATGTAGTTTTTCTCAAGGGATTGAAGTACTGACGCACTGTCGGAGAGTATGCGAATGTGGGTGTCCATGACTTTCCTGGATTCTATGGCATGGGCTGCATGGATGATGCCCAGACATTCCGCCTGATAGACAGTGTTGAGTGTGCCTAGCGGTCTTGATATTTTGATGTTCAGGTCATTGGAGTACACTCCTACTCCTGTTCCCTTATCGGTTTTTGACCCGTCTGTGTAGATTCTTAGTTCCTTTGGACCTGAGTGGTCACTCTGTTCTTCGGTTAGTTGTACAAGGCAGTGTTTTTGGAAGCAGTGCGTCTTGGGTATTCTGTCATTTGGTGACATCATCATAGGTTGCCACTTAATGGCATCATCCTTTATGCGTGTGTGTTTGATTCTGGAGTCGTTTCCTAGGGTGCCACATTTGCTTAGCCTGAAGACCGCCATGGCCGCCTCCTCTCGCACGATAAGGTGTAGAGGCGGCAGCCCCAGCATTGCTTGCAGGGCAGCAGTGGGTGCTGTTTTCATGCTGCTGGTGATCGCAACGCAAGCAAAGCGTTGCAGTTTGTCGAGTTCTTTTTGGGCCGTGCTCAAGTTGGTCCTGGGCCACCAGGCTATGGAGCCGTACGTGATTGTTGGTCTGATGACTGTGGTGTATAGCCAGTGGGTGATTTTTGGGTTGATGCCCCAATTCCTACCCAGCAGTCTTTTGCACTGCCACAGGGATATGCTGGCTTTTGTGGTGGAGTATTCTAAGTGCTTTGCCCAGTTTAGCTGCTTGTCCAAGTAGATTCCCAGGTACTTGACATCACTAGATAGGCTTAATGTTGTTCCGAAGAAACAGGGAAGCTGTAGTGTTGTCAGTTTCCTTTTCTTTGTAAATAGGACTAGTTCGGTTTTGGTAGGGTTTACTGTTAGGTGGTACTCTTTACACCAGTCCTCTACTATTTTCAAGGCCTGACGCATGAGATTGCATAGTGTGTATTCGTGACTGCCGTTTATTATTATGGTGATGTCGTTGGCATAGCCCACGGTGAAGTAACCTCTGTCGTTGAGGCGTCCAATCAGACTGTTCACAACGAGGTTCCATAGGAGTGGCGAAAGGACGCCCCCTTGAGGGCAGCCCTTCGCCACAATGGCCCTCGTTGTGCGGTTCACCGTGACTTGCACGGCTCTCTGTTTGAGCATGTTGTTGATCCAACCGCTCATCGTTGAGTCCACGCCGTGTCTGTCAAGGGCCATGCCGATACTGTGGAACATTGTCTTGTCAAAGGCGCCTTCAATATCTATGAAGACAGCCAGAGAAGAGTGTTTGTGGTCTATCGCGCATTCAATTTTAGAGACTACGCTGTGCAGTGCGGATTCTGTTGATTTGCCAGTTGAGTATGCGTGTTGCTGTTTGTGAATGGGTTTCTTGCGAAGGGGTCCATCACGGATATGCCTATCGCACAGCCTCTCGAGGGTCTTTAGTAAGAAAGATGTCAGGCTGATTGGCCTATAAGCTTTTGGTTGTGTGTAATCTGTTTTGCCCGGCTTGGGAATGAAAATAGCTTTCACTTCACGCCATGCTAGTGGTACATATCCGTGAGCTAGGCAGGATCGGTAGATTTTCAGCAGCCAAGGGGTCAATGAGTCTATTCCCCACTGTAGTAAGGCTGGGAAAATACCATCCAGTCATGCCGATTTGTATGGTTGGAAGGTCTTTATTGCCCATCGTATTCGGTCTTCCGTTACTATATTACTCGCCCTGGACCAGTCTTGGTCAGTTGGAGGCCGTATTAGTTGGTCCGTCCACGTTCTGTCCTCGTCGAGGTTGCAGTCCGGGAAGTGTGTTTCTAGCAGGACTCTGCTAGTTTCTTGGTCTGTTGTTGTGTATGTGTTATCGGGCTTCTTTAGCGCACCGAGAGTGCGTTCTTGGTCCGTTGATAGGATCTTTCTCACTCGTGCCGCTTCAGTGTTTGATTCTATTGATTCACAAAAGTTGCGCCAGGCCACCCTTTTGGCTGTCCTGACTTGCTTTTTGAATTTGTATTGGGTTTCTTTGTATGCGTCCCAGTCTTCCGGGAGTCTAGAGTTTTTGGCTTTGTTAAATTGTTTGCGCAAGGCTTTCCTCAGCTTACCAAGTTCAGCGTTCCACCAGGGGCTTTTCCTGCCTATGGTGTGTGGGTCCCTTGGTTTGCAGCATGCCTCGTTTTTTAATTTAATTGGCATTACGATTGAATTATTAAATAATTGACTAGTCGTATAGACTCAAATGTTTAATGGTCAAATATATTCTACTCTTTATTTTCCTGAGTCAAAAAAAAAAACAACGTACTTGTCACTTTTCTATTTTCGTTTTAACTTTAAGAATTAGAAATAGATTCAATAAGAAAATGATTATTTCTAAAATAATGTTTTTTTTTTTCAAATGTATTTTTCGCATATTTCCTAACATGCAACTGCGCGATAGCAATAATGCGCAAAGTATGCGTACTAAAAGCTCTCAAATTGAAAATATGCAAACATTATCTGTAGGCTTAGGATACAAAACCAAGAGCCGAACTTTCAAAATAGGAATGTTGTGAATTACAGCGCCTTTTAACAAATAAACGGGATCCGATTCTTATGATTTCCAGTGATTACCAAAAAACAATTTCAAGTTAAATGTCTTAAGTATTATTTTATTCTATTTTTTATCAGGTCTAAGTAAATTTTCTTGCATCTGATTTTGTATTCTAAAACTAAACTGAGGCTAATAAGTATTATTTATAAATTTAATAATATAGTTATGAAAACAAAGACAAAAAAATGTGTCAGTTCGTTTATTTATATAAAACGTAATTTTCTGCACCCGGGGAAGAATTCACTTCTTATGAGTTTTGACGAATCCAGGGAGTGAAGCGAGACACGCGAGCATTGACACCTGGGAAGTCAGCCTGAGCACATCCAATGCCAAAAGAGCAGACACCAACAACGACACTGTGATGGAAGAGAGGACCGCCGGAGTCACCCTGGCACTGGTCGCGACCACCGCCCGACCAGCCGGAGCACAACATGTTGTCGGTGATTGTAACACCACGGACCGCGTAGTTGTTTCTGCAAGTGTTCTGGTTGATAGTTCTCAGCTCGACGTGACGCAGCTGCTCAGAAGCGGGACCACCGACCTACGCAGTAGAAATAAGCAAATAATTTACTCCTTATAAAATAACGGACAATATTTACTATCATAGAAACACTAGAGCAATCCTTAATTTTCTTACGGAAGTTGTACCCCATCCGGCTGCCCAGACAGATTGGTTGTCAGTGAGGTGGTAGTAGGCACCAGCTATGGGAGCGGTGCGGACATGGCTGTTGAAAGAGAATCTGGAGGCGGATTGCAGGACGGCGATGTCACTGTCCAAAGTGTTGGTGTTGTACGACGGGTGAACAACGTTCCGGTTCACGTTGTAAACGGTACCACCGCTGTTAGCCGAAGAGGAACCGATACGGATACGCCATCTGTTGACTGCGTCGCCACTGTAACAAGAAGGTTGTTATAGTCCAACTTGTCTTTGTGTGTGTATGTATTCTTATGGAATAATACGAGTACTTACGCCGTGCAGTGAGCTGCGGTGAGGATGGCCCTGTTGTTGATGATAGTACCGCCGCATGCCTGCCTGTATGTGCTCCAGTCCCACGTGTACAGAAGAGAGGCGATAGACGGGTACCGATCAATGGTGGTGACGGAACCACCCACAATCCTTTGAGGATTTGAGGGGACGGCTGAAATAATAAAATTATTGTAAAGATTTTTGGCTCGGAACATGATCATTTAATAGTAGTTAAACAAATTGATGAATTCGATATTGTAGGCACACAACACATGTAAAAAATCAGTTTGGAACATACCTGTTACAGCCGAGAAGCAAATGGCCAACACAACGATGAAACGCATATTGTTAGTAAACTCACAGCTACTCACTAGCAAGTGTAGTCATGGTTGGCAGGGGACGGTATTTATATCAAACTGATTGATTAAACTTCTGCGCTAAGAGATTAATTTATTCAACTAAGGATGAAAGTCAGCACAATGGCTATCGTGATGTAGTTGAAACATTAAGATAAATTGCAGATTAGTTTATTTCGGATAAAATTTACCAATGAATCACTAAGCGTTTATTATGTTGCAAGAAATAATATGTGGAACCGGTGTGATGTTAAGATTCAGTCGATTATTTGCGGTGCAAAAGAACGTTGATCAAAATTAGGCGCGAAGATATTGAAGTGTCAGAAATCGTAAAAAGTACTAAAATATTTATTTAAAAACGCCAATTATATTTGTTAATACTTCATGCAGCTATTAATATTGTAAATTTTAGTTGTGGCTAGCTCGAAAAGAAGGCTTTAGTTATATTTAATAATACGACATTTCATCAATAAAAGGTGTTGATGACCCAAGACGCGCACTTTTGACTTTTCAGATTTATGTATAGGTATAATAGGTATGTATTGAATAAACTTGCTTTAAAACGGTGAAGGAAATCATTGTGAGGAAATCTTCAAGCCTCAGAAGATTCTCGACGGCATGTGATGCCAAGTCTGCCCTTGGGCGGCCTTAAACCTCTGACACCAAGTTTAATCACAAATGTTACTGCTTCCGGTAGCGTCAAAGGTCGGGTTACCACCTTCCCTCTAATATGGCGAGGGGGGTAATGGCTGATCTTAGCGTTGTGCTCGTGAACGGGTGCTGCTAGTGGTAACTGGTCGTCTTGCGGGCCTTGGTTTTGATGTTGCTTTAACTATTTGTTTTATTTAACTTCGACAGTCCTAGTTTATAATTTTTTACATTGTCTTGCCTTGTCTTGTTTTCTATGGATTTAATCCAACTCTTCACATGTAAGCCGGCACAACCTTTATACCTGAAGGCTCCTTATTAGTCAGTTGCTTTAGTTATGTAAGTATTAATCTCGGTAGCTATATATTACTGGTTTTCTGTATATTGAGTGTGCTAGCTAACATGTAGTGAATAACTTATTTTAATTATTTTATATTTAAAACTAATTGTTCTGTGTAAATTCAAGTTCTTCTAACTTATCAGACAGATGTGTTACTGGGGGGTTTGTTACGCCACTTCTCTTCCCAGCAAAAACACTAGAAAGTAGCGAAGGGCGGGTTTTTTGGGGAACTGTCTTTAATTTTGATGTTCAAAAAGAGCTGATTATTCAGCTCAGCTTCATTTGAACAAATGACTGTTGATTATGTAATTGTAGGAAACCTAATCCACTATTTTTTTTTGTGATTAAATTTTTTTTGTCTTCCTGGTATAGAAGTAGTTTTTGACCACAAAATGTTAAATTCTGTAACTAAACTAAACACTTAACAAAAAATTTAAAACTACACACTCTGACAATTTAAACCTTTTACCTATTTGAGTCAATGAGACTGATTCATCCCGTTGACAGATAGACGTAAGGACAGCCGAGGGAACAAAACCCTAAAAACCCTAACAAACGTTTCTTTAAACCGGTTTAAATGAGTGTTTTTGAAACATAAAAACCGCCTGAAACATAAGTAAATATTGTGTGAACAAACATTGAAATCTAAAATTAGTTCAGAACTACCTTATGTGTGTAGTCTGTGATTACCAAATACACAGAGAGTTTAGCTTACTAAATTTTTCTAAATCGAGATTGCTACGCACACAAATGTACGTAGCACTCTCGATTCGTAGCACATCTCGTAACGCTACGAGGTAATGTTTTTCGTAGCGTCTTATTATACACGGTGCTACAAAACTACTTACTTAATTATTTTGCGGATTTATTCATAACAAAGTCAACTTAACTTTTAATTTGGATAACAAGAACATTCTAAATGTTAAAAAAATTATGCTTTGATTATTTTTTCAGATTTGATTCACTATTTTTGAAATCGGTCAGAGAATGGTTGACCATTTCTTACATACCAATCGATCATAACATCCGTGTCTTAGTAAGCACGTTAAGCCATAGGTCCTACCTGTCTTTTGTAGACCTTTGACAGCCGTCACTAGTAAAGAACCACTAAAGTCTGGTTACCAGATTAACCAAGGGGTATTGTGTTACCCAGTTACTGGGTTTTGGAGGACAGAAAAGCAGCCACTTTATGTAAAGCACATACAGCCTCCACAGCTGCATCCGATAAGACTGTAAGCTAACATATTTGGGAAGACGAAAATGATAAAACAATTATGATTTTCAACGAAATTATAAAAATGAGATTTGCTTTTCAATAACATAATACAGGAATAGAATACTCCTTATTACTGTACGGCTATTCGGATTTACAATAAATTACCGAATGCTTTTCAATGCCTTAATCTGAACTCATTTATGTGTTGTTTAGTATGAATTATTATTAAATAAATGCTATACTATACCAGTACGTACCTTGATAATAATAAATATAAATTATGGATCTAATAATCTTGTCATTGTTTGGTAATCATTTTAAAAATATATTTTTTTGTAAACCTCAAAATGTTTTTTAATTAATCTCCTAATCATTATGTAATATTATACTTAAATATTATGTTTGTTTTATTTTTGGTTAAATATGAATTTATTTGCAATGAAAATATACACGTGCCGTACACTCATCAAGTTACCCCAATGTGTCAAATTTCTTTGATCGTTTTTCAACTTTATATCAAACAGAATAAGGTTCATATTCAATTGGGAAAATTTGACACATTGTGGTAACTTGATGTGCTGGCGTCTGTACACAGAAAAAAATAGTGTTATGCAGTCTTAGAAACATTAATAATCCAACCGTCTGGCTTTAATTTATCTATTTTCGTTAACTGCTGCTTTATTATGCTTTAAACAAATCGGTGTGTCAAGTAAATTCTCGATAATTACTACAACATCAATTATCATAATGACGGCCAATTATCTAATAGACAAATTAGCACATTATCTTTACATAATACATGCCTAAAACGTCCTACAAATAATAAATAATTGAAGTGTCTGTTTCAGGTGTTAAAATAACAGATTATTACTAAATGCACGTGAAAGGATAAAAGCCCAAAAAAAAATACTATTTTTATTTTTGTCCGTTTGTCTGTCTGTTTGTTTGGGCGAACCTCTCTCTCTTTGACCGCCACACTCATGTATAGATGAAATACCAAAATGTGCCTAGCACGCCACACGTCTTCACTACATGACGAAATGAATAAATAAACCAAAAGGCCTAACCTAAACGGGACCCTAACTAAGACCGCTGTATGTCTGTTGTTGTAATAGTTGAACAGTTGAAAATGTCCAGAGTTGGTGTATTTATTATTTAATTATTTAATACTTCAAGCACACTAATAGTACAAAGGCAGACTTAATGCCATAGGCATTTGTGTATTTCTGTTGCCTGATATACCAATAAATACAAAAACAGAATTAAATAGATATTTAAGTGGGCTCCCGTCTCCCATACTACAAACGTAGGTAATTATATTGCCGTTTTAAACTAGTCCTTAGTTTAAAACGGCAATATAATTACGTGCGGAACTCTCTATGCGCGTGTTTGACTCGCATTTGACCGGTTTTTTGGATTATTAAATTTGGTTTTTGACTGGGCGTTGGAGACAGCAATACTGATTTTGCGCTGTTTTTATACGTATGCGTTTATCTTTACTCATCACATTTGTCTAAGATTGCCAGTATCTTATCAAGTCAGAAGTATTTAATCTGTATTAATCAACAAATTGAATATTTCATCGTAGGCATTAGTATAGATTAGGGGACCGCCTAGTAGTACAGATACAAATATAATAACATAAATCTACTTTACATGAGGTTTTATCATCTATGTACAAATACATGATTTTTTATGTTTATTGTTTCTTATCTGGCGTGCGTGGTGTTTGAAACTCGTACGCTTTCTTGTATTTATGTGTCATTAAATTAAATTATTATTCCCATTTCTAGCGGACGTCACGCGGTTACACCCGCGTAGTTCCTGTTCCCGTGGGATTACAGGGATAAAAAGTAGCCTATGTCATCCGGGTATAGTGTAGCTTTCCACCAGTGCAATATTTTTTAAAATTGGATCATTCGTTCCGAAGATTACCCCCTACTTACAAACTTAGAAACAAATGTTACCTCTTTATAATATTAGTATAGATAATTGATACGGACAAACTCTTACGATTTTCATTGTAGCTTTGACCATTGTATCGTCTGTATAGAACTGAAGCTGCTCTGTTGTGTGAGAATCATACCTGGAACAACGAAAAAATAACATTAGAACATTGTAGTTGTCTCGTAAGAGGATCTTGTGGCCAAAAAATAAAATTAAGGCCGCGCGGGTCGATCAAAGGTTAAGCTAAGCTTGACGAGGTTCGAGGTTCTTGGCGTGGATGAATGATCATTCAATAGATTAAGACTACTCCATGCCTAGGATAGCACTGCGCCTAGTTTGGGACCCATTGGTTACTGGATACCGGCATTGTTAGTAGATATTAATCCTTTCCATGAATGTAAATAAATAAGTATCATCATCATCCACAGCACGACTTCAACCACTGCTGAGTATAGGCCTCTCTTTTTATGTACCAATTTCCACGTCCCTGTACCAATTTTATCCACGGTACTCCCGCAAAATCAAAATCAAAAGTCATTTATTCAAATTAGGCTGAGGATCAGCACTTTTTGAACGTCGAAATTACATTATAAGACAGTCCCCCAAAAAGCCCACCCTTCGCCACTTCCTAGTGTTTTTGCTGGGAAGAAGAAGTGGCGGAACAAACTCCCCAGCAACACATCTGACTGATAAGTTAGAAGAACTTGAATTTACACTGTACAATTAGTTATAATTACAAAATAATTAAAATAAGTTATTCACTACATGTTAGCTAACACACTCAACATACAGAATACCGACTACCGAATATATAGCTACCGACAAAACACAATGGCAACAATGTCGTCTGCCCACCTCGCCGCAGGACGCCCTCCACTTCTCCTGCCGTTTTTGGACGCCACTCGGTCACAGCTTTACTCTACCGGCCATCACCACGTCTAGCTAGGTGTCCTGCCCAACTCCATTTGAGTTCCGTAACGCGATTTCCAATATCGATGACCTTTGTGCGTCTCCTGATTTCGACGTTTGGAACTCGATCTAGTATATTGAAAATAAATAAATTTTCCACAACTTTTCCACACAACGCCATTTAGTCCCAAGTTAAGCTTGAGAGCATGTGTTATGGGTACTAAACAGCTGATAAACATACTTATATATTTCTAAATATTATACTTAAATTACACCTAGACACAGAACTAATGATCGTGCTCATCACATAAACATTTGTCCTGCGTGGGAATCGAACCCACGACCTCCAGCATAGCAGTCAGGATCACTAACTACTAGACCAACAGGCCAGTCAGGCCAGAATTTATGTAAACTGTGTATGTTTATTAAACAATTATTATTATTATTTGTAGATCTTTGTCAGTCCTTAAGGGTATTCAGAAGCCCGAAAGTTTAACCAAGGGATATGTTACCCAGTAACTACGTTGTGGAGGTCAGATAATAATAATAAATAATAATAATAAAAAAGTATTTCAGGCGATGCAGGCCTAAAGATAAATACCTTAACCTAAAATACATATATTTATACAATATTACTTAAAAACTAACACTTCGCTAACACGCACTAGCGCTGCTCAGTGGAACTTGTCCGCGGAAGCAACGGAATACCACGTCCTGAGGCCAGAAGTTTTCATCCATGACGACGGGCAGATAACAATTCGGAACGCGTACCACAAACGCCTCGCAGCAGCAAAAAGCAGTCGCTCTATGAAACACTGATATTCAGCTGCATCCGATTAAACTAGAAGACGACTCCAACATAGTTAGGAAAAGGCTAAGCAGATGATGGTTGTGTCGTCAGAGCAACTAAGTTGACTCCGTCTAGCGTAGGACGTAGAGCTCCTCAAATTCCGAGTTGAGCTCACGACTACTGACAAATGCTTGCACTAACTGATCTGGTCCACTCATATCTGTGTGGTTCTTTCCTCAAAAGACCATTTATCAGACACAAATCTGCATGGTTCTTACATAATCTGACCAAGTAATGTCTGGACTTTAGACAGTGACCTCTGAGTTTCTTTCGGTGTTTCTTCTCAGAGTAGTCAGATAGCAACATACCGACCTAATCTTTTTATTTAAAAAAAAATGACATGTAAAAGTATTTGTATATAAACCCATTTATAAAAATAAATATAATTTATCATTTAGCGAATAATAAACAACACATCCAAAAAATGCTTCTGAATGAAAGTTTCTAATTCTCACCCCTAAGACGAGCCATTAAAAAAATATACCAATACAACTTCAACTTCGAACAATAGAACATGAGAACTTTAAAACCACACCAACAAGGGTCATTATCGCATAACTTCCCCTCAATAAGAGCGAATCTGTATCATTGCTTTGATGGTATAAGTGGTATTTACGCGATGAATTATTTAACTTGTTTCAGTCCAACTTTCCATTTGTTGTGGCTTGCCTGACGAATGCCAATGTCAGCGGCGGAGACACCCGAACCGCGGCGAAAACCGCCGAACACCTGGATCGATTTTTCTAGTTGAACTTACTGCGGTTCATGATTATAAGCTGGCGTTCTATTTGTAGTACTAGTTTAAGGCTATTATAAGGACAAGTTCTGACCCCTATTTCATTGTACAATGCCAGGGTTTGTTGTTGGGCGTTCGATCGGAAATATACGATTGTATCATAGCTTGATTTGTTTGTAGTTTAATCTTATCGACTGATAGTACGTTTTAATTGCATTATTTATCGTTTAACGTAATTAGTGGTCTCATGTTTTAGATAATTATGAAGTAAGAACTACGTTCTTTTTAAATGTATACATTATTATGAACTAGGTATGTCTGCCATTTACTTTGGGAATCACCGCTTTTTATTGGCTGTTCCCGGGATTGCAGTAAGCCTGTGTATTTCTATTCGAATCTATATTCTCAACACATTTTTAATCAAAATGAAACATGCGGTTAAAAGATTAGTGAAGCCAGACACGTGATTTATGAAATTTGGCTCAATAGAAAAAAATCATCGACAATTTTTTTTGTTTGAACATTTTGCAATTTAAAACGTGTTGACACCATGTAAAAGTTGTTTAAAAATAGTGCTTATTATTTTTTTCTGTATGGTAATAACTCACTTAGTCATTTTTAACCTACTTAAAAAAAGAAGGAGGTTCTCAATTCGGTTGTAATATTTTTTTTTAAGATTTGTAACCTCCGTACTCCGACATTTATGGACCGTTTTTCAAAATTATTTTTTTTTTCGATGGGGTATACTAACAGATTGGTCCCATTTGTATCAAAACTCATATCTGATGAGGGATCCTCGAGGACAGAGGGAACTCCTAAAAAAATATAGGTAAACACGCACTGATTTTAACATTTTTGAATGATGAAGAAGACAGGCAACGGAACTCTTCAACGCATAGCAGCTAATTATTCGCGATTGCTATAACCAGATGTCTATGCTGAGCTTTTTTATTTCCATAACATAACGCCCTTCTACTTTAAAAGGGGCCCGGCAGAGATGTACAGATTAATGTTTAGATAGAACTTCTTTAGCAATTGTTATCCAATTTCAATGATTCTTTCAAGTTTTGAAAGATTTTCTTTACATACTAGAAACTACAAATTGCAAAAAAAAGTTTCTCCAGCCTGTGGCTTTGGACTGGAGCTATTTTTCACCTGTTAGTGTTTTTTTAAGAAGTCGGTTATTTTTTGTAAAAAAGTTTTGTTTCTGTGTTTTTGTGGGTGGCGTTAAAACTCTGACACCATGTTTATCACTAATAACCTAAAGTTTTAATGCGACCCATGCCACTTGCTATAGAGGAACAGGTCATCTCTCAGACATTTTTTTCCTCACCGCTTTTGACGTAAGTCATAATTAGTGACCAGTTTTTAACGTAAGTGATAATTAGTGACCAGTTTTTGACGTAAGTGAATATCTTACAATATGCACATGAATCCGAACAGTAGGAGGACCGTCCCTTGGGTTCAAGTTCGAGACTTATCGTCGTGGATACTGCAATTCCGCATAACTACAATTGTTAAATACTGCGAATATACACCTTCGCTGACTGTGATAAGGTGTATATTCGCAGTATTTAACAATTGTAGTTACGCGGAATTGCACTATCAACGACGCTATGATAAATAATATTTATTATTGAAAACAGGTTTTCACAAACACAATTTTTAGGTCATTTTTTTTAGTAAATGAGATCGGAGTTTCACTATTTGGCTATTCTGAGAAGCAACACCCAAAGAAACTCAGAGGTCATAGTCTCTTTTAAGGTCCAGACATTATCTTGGTCAAATCATGTAAGATCCATGCAGATGGTCTTTTGAGGAAAGAACCATACAGAATGAGGGGACCAGATCAGTCAGTGCAAGCTTTGTCTGTTATCATGAGCTCAACTCGGAACTTGAGGAGCTCCACGTGCTGACGAACAATACCAAAGAAAGAACATTTGGATTGGTTAATTATGCAGTCTGTCGGTCTATATGCTATATATACTACTACAACTGGGCTTTATCTGCTCTAAAAACCTACTACACTATAGGTATGGGAATAAGTCATAATATTTAACTTCTTGGCCTGCACAGATAACATAATATTATTGTTTTAATCAATCGCATGATTATTACCGATTACCGTGTGCGCAATTACTTACCTAGCGATTAATTTGTTTAAGTAACGTGCGATAAATAGGTATTATGGTGTTATCTTGTCGTTTTTATTCTATTTTGTCACAACAAATTTAATAGTCTTCAAATACACGACTTACTTTACATTTAGCTTTTGAGAATCAAGCAACGATGGCACTGTCTTTTGTCACGACAAAGTATCTTAGTAAATGAAGTGATGAAGTATGCAAATACGGGAATAAATTGGAAAAGGTGATCTTTGTTAATCTATAACTAGTTTGTATCTTTGAATTCTAAGTATTATACAAGGTGTTTTTTTTGATATCCCATAACTCTAGGGTTATATTCTGTAGGTAAAAATAATACTAAAACTCCTAGAATAGATGGTCCAAAAATGCATAGTTTCGGAGATATCATCAATCATAATTAAATTATCAGTTGTTTAGTACCCGTAACACAAGCTCTGCTACGCCATCTAGTTGGGACTAGATGGCGTTGTGTGAATAGTCGTGGAATATTATTATTAAGTATTTTTAATATTATTTTTATTACCTAATTAGCTCAAAAATTATCACCAGTACGACGAATCTTCTTTCTAACGTCTCTTTTCTTTCACGTAAGGGTGTTTTACATTAATCATCGTGACTTTGTCGAATTATTTTGTATGATAGTAAAAAAAAAGGATGATTGTAACATAATTCATATGCCAGTTGATTCTTTGATATGGTCTCAATCATACCCTAGAGTTTTGGAATATCAAAAAAAACACGTTGTATAAACCTCATTGCTATATTTGACTTGATCTGATCCAGCCTGGCCCCTTGCTGTCCTCTAAGCCACCCTAAGCCGGGGTCCGCACACACAGGGTGACCTTAGCGAGTTATTGCTTAGTTTTAAGTTCTGTACCCTGACTGGAGATCTCAATTTAATAAGTTATTAACAGGGAGGTCCGGTCAAGCAGTGGGCAACCTCCTGGTTTGAAATGCGAGATGTCACTACCAAAAAACACAATGCTGAACTTTTTATTCTTAGTAAGTAGCAATGAGGCAGTAAATTCAATGTGTATAATTCAAACCGTTCATTAAAAAAGCAACCTCCGCCTGTACCTACGTTATAATCAAAAGACCCATGGGTATATTTTTATTTTTTATCAACCTGTTGTGAGCTGAAATATTTTGTTATCTGTACCTACTTATAATAAATCTGTAGAAGTAAAACTTGTACACATTGAAAATATCAAAAAAATAAACGGCAGGGGGTGTTACTACACCGACACCGAACCCATAAATGTGATTAGTTAAATTTTTGTCTGTCTGTCTGTCTGTATGTTCAGGCATCACGCAAAAACTACCGGTTCGATTGCGATGAAACTTGGTTTACTTTTTATCCCGGAAAAATATATACAATACTAAACAAACTTAATTTTGCGGTTTGATCCCTAGACCCGACTACTGTACCAACCGCAAATAACAAGTTTGTCGTAGGTTACGTCACCCGCAGTGGAGTTCACTAAGGGAAGCTGCACACGGCTAAGATACTATAATATTTTATCTTAAGATACAATATAGCTCCCCATACAATTCAATGGACTATCACATACTACGAAGATAATAAATAATACTTAATAAAACTGTGGAGAAGTCAATTCTGTACATTGAATATATATTCAAAATTAATATTGGAGGATGATTGGTGATCGATACTGATGCCAAAAATGCAATCAGTAATTTTTTTGTATGTCTATCTGTCTTTATGTGCACGCATAGTCCAAAAAATACTATAGGGATTTTAACCAAACTTGGTACGATTGCAATCAATACACCTGGGCAGGTTAATCTTAGTCTCATTTGTTTTACACATAGTCAGTTGTACGTCGCTCTTTCCCGGACTACTGACTAGTTCCAGAAGTCTGTATACGTACCGGAAGGGTCAACTTTGAATATAGTCTATCCGGAAGCTATATGCTAAAATTATTACGTTGATACTTCTATCAAAGCACAGCCCAAACCGATGGTATTAGAGAAATGAAACCTGAAGGGGAGTTTTTGTCAAGAGTAAGTAACCACTAAGAAACGATTTTTGGAAATTCAACCCTTAAAGGGAAAACATAGGGGACAGAAGTTCGACATCCACGCGGGCGAAGCCGCGGGCAAATGCTAGTTGTTGAATAAAAGTTTGACGCTCAATTTGATTTTTCTTTTTTTCCCAAAATTTGACAGTGTTTCACCTGTCAAATAAAAACCTTCTTAACTAGCCCCCCATCTACCAATGTGACGTATCAATTTAACTTGGCGTTTTATTTTCTTACCAGTTTTTCCCCATCTAGAAATATTAAAGAATTTAACCTATCTAATCATGCGATGGGCTCTCTTTATCGCTAGACTGGTTTATAAATATATTTTATATCGTATTTCTAAATATTGTGAAACATGTTTAACGAAATACTTTAGCTCTTTTTCAATCTAGTGGACGAAGTTTGTCAATCGTGTGCAGTATGCTTTCAGGGTGTTGATGAGGCTGACTTGCTTTTAATAGCGCATGAGGGTTGTTTACGGAAACGCGTATTGATTGCTTTTGTGCATTAAAGTTTTTAATACGTAGGTGATGTTTAAGTTTTTGTACTTTCAAAATAATGTTTTAGTCATCGATCACTATCGATGGTTTTAGTATTGTTCTCAAGTAATGATATGTTTAATTAAGAATAAAGTTCTTTAAACCTAGAAGGAACAACTAGAATCTGCATAAGATTAAGTTTATCCTCCGGTTGTATTGGTGCTTTACTCGAGAACTGAGAATCGTGAGAATTTGAGTTTCAATATCATGTTAGTTCTGAATGTTGTGTTTTCAGATGGCTTGACAAGGATACTTTAAACATTTTTTTGGCTTTCTCCGTATTATGACACATATTTATGTCAATTCTTACACTTCTACGTGAGCGCAACATTCTTTCTAAGCGATTCAAAGATTTTACTTCATGTTTTTAACTTACTTAGATAGTGTAGAAAAGAAATGCAATGCATACATGTTATAAACACTGCATTATGAACCTAACCTCAGTGCAAATAGAGCCATTTTTCAAATTAGTGTGTTAGTAATTATTTGTCGAATGCACGTCAAATACTTGAAAGAAGGTTCTTGAGCTGTTATAAATCTATACAAGATAAGTAAAGTAATATTTTTATACAATTGACGTTTTTATCTATACGAATCTGGAATTAATGACTGAAAACAAATATTGTTGATAAGAACGATTGGGAAAAACCCGGAATTTATCAATTCTTTAGTTGCCAAAATGTGTTACGAATGATTGAAAGTGCATAATTTGAGGTGCGGTGTTTCAAGAAATTTCTAGATAGATTAAGAGAGAATTACTTTCGAGGCCTGGTTATGGCCTGACTTATCAATATCCATAAAGAACTTAAGGCCCAGTATTCCAAAAAATGTTCGGTGCAAGAGCTTGAACTGTTAATTTAGTGCATTTATGTGTTATCACAAAGAAAAATAAGAACGAAATTACTCTTAATTGTGTTTTTACTAGACGCTAAAAAAGTACCTAAACACTTTTTTGTAAAACTTTTACATGGTTTCATCGCAGTATTTCTGTCTCTGATAATTTAAACTGAATTAAACTGTTTTGAATAACGATTTAGTGCAAACTTTGTTTCCATCAAGTTTGATTCTTTTTTGCCCATTACTACCTTTGACTATAAATACAGATTATCAAAATAAAAAACAATTGTCTTCCAAAATAGACTGCAGCTTTACCTTAACAATGTACTTTAAAATTGTACTGATTTGAACATTAAGGACGAAAAACTAGAATAACTACGAGTGATAGGTACGCAATATTAGGTCTCAAAATAAAGTAAAAAAAACACAATCGCGGTGATAACCTCCATTTTATTGAAGTCGGTCATCTCTATAATTAAGGTGACAGCAGTGACAAAAAAAGGTGCACGTTTTTTTTGTATTGAAATCCATAATCCGTAGGAGGAGCTTAAAGGTAAATTTTAGTAATAATAGCCATATTATAATACTAATAATAATTACAGAATAATATCTACACAGCTAATGTAACCCTGTCTCCTTAACTAGGTATTTCTGTATCTTAGGAGACAGGAATGAGACATGGATCGATCGCGGGCTTAGGTACGCTTTCCGAGGTTGGTTTGTGGAACATTCATTATATGTCAAGAAACCTCTGTGCCTCCAAAAGCTCGTAAAGCCGTTGGATCTGACCGTTATTAACATTTCTTTAAGGAGTTGGAACCCTGAAATTCGTCAGACAACCATGGCAGCTAGCCATAAGAAAAAAGATAGAAAGAAAGAAAGAAAGAAAGAAAGAACGAAAGAAATAAAGAAAGAAAGAAAGAAAGAAAGAAACAAATTATATTGAGGTGGAAAAAATGGAAAAAAAATGAAATAAAAATGATGATGATGGAATGGAATGGATGGAATTATTTTTTATTTTATTTTATTTTAATAAGGACAACAAACAGCAGTATATTAAATATTACATAAGATTGGAGTGCTAAAATAATAGAGTTATCAAATATACCACTCACGGCGTTATCCACAGATTACCACACAAAATACTTAGCTTAGCATGTTATTAATAATAACAATAAGGGCAAACTTAAAGTACAAAATATACAAAGTTAAAATTATTACTCGGTTACGTACATCTTAATACTGAGGAGTGGGGACAAATTTAAGTGTTGGAATCAAATAAACAATTATAAAACAAACAAAAAATAAAATTGGCATGTAAAAAACAAGAAGAGAAAAAAAAAAGAGCAAACTTAAAGCTACTTAAATACATGAGGTGAGGAGCCGAAATCAACCTAAGTAACAACAAAAATTATGGCTGTTCCTTTATACTGGAGATGATTTGACTTTTAAACCTGTTCTTATTTAGAAATATAATATCAATTGAACTAAACTTTTTATTGTAAGTGTCGACCAATCGATGCAGCGGTGAGCGTGCGCCTGAGTTGGTATGACAGAGATTAGTGGCGAACAAACATCGCGAGCGAACTTCTCTACTCTGTACTGTGCGAGGGACCAGGTAGCACAAACTTTTCACAAGATCAGAACAGTCAAACTTGTTGCGGCATATACTGAAGAGTGTCATCATTTCTAGAAGTATGCGTCTAGATTGTAGAGTCAGAATATTATATTTGTCGAGCAATGATCGGTAGGATACCCTTTTACGAAAACATTTGTAGTGCATAGAGCGTAGGTATTTACGTTGTACTAACTCCAATATTTCAATATATTTTTTGTAAAAAGGATTCCAAATCGAGACTGCGTACTCTAATTGTGGACGGATTATGGACTTGTATAAATGCAAATAAGTGGAAGGGCGGTGGAATTCTCTAGATGAGCGCATTACGAAGCCAAACATTTGATAAGCTTTATTGACAATATTATTCACATGCGCATCGAGATGGAGCTTAGAGTCTAACTGAACACCAAGATCGCGGAGACAAGTAACATTATTTAGGACTGTATTGCCAAAACAATAATTAAATTTGATAACTGATTTCTTTTTGGTAAACGTAATACTATGACATTTACTGTAACTAAGCTGGAGTTTGTTAGAAGAACAGTATTCTAAAAAGTGATCAAGGTCCTTCTGGAAATCTATACAGTCTGATTGATTTTTGATATTTTTATATATCTTTAAATCGTCAGCATACAGGAGAAATTGCGAAGATTGAAAACAATTTTTAACGTCGTTAATAAATAAAATGAATAATAATGGACCTAGAATAGATCCTTGCGGGACTCCAGATGTGACATGAATGGGGCTAGACTCATAGCCGTTTATCACCACCTTTTGAGTCCTATCAGTGACGTAAGAAACAAACCAACGAAGTAGATTTCCTCTAATGCCGTTAAATGCAATTTTGTCCAGTAGTAACTTGTGATCCACTTTGTCGAATGCTTTTTGGAAATCAGTATATACCGCATCAATTTGCTGTCTATTATCGAGGCTTTCAAATAACTGTGATGTGAAAATGAGGAGGTTACTCACGCAGGATCTATCCTTTACAAACCCATGCTGTTCTTTTAATATCACGTGGCGCAGGACGGGGTAGATCTCGCTATGAACGAGTTTTTCAAAAAGTTTAGGGAGCGCCGACAGCAAAGAGATTGCGCGGTATGTAGACACATCATTTCTAGAGCCGCTTTTGTGGACCGGAACAATGTTAGCGCGTTTCCATATCTCTGGGAATATGCCATGAGCAATACATTTATTAAACAGTAAGAATAGAGGAAAGCACAGTGTGTCGCAGGTGTTTTTTAAGAAGATCGAGGGAATACCGTCAGGACCAGGTCCCTTGGATGCGTCTAATGACTTAAGTTCACTTTGTATTTTATCCATGGAAAAGTGTAAATTGCAAAGGTTAATATCATTATCAGGAGTAGGGGACGGTGGTTGCCATGAATTATGATCAAACGTAGAGGGTTCATAAACCGAATGGAAAAATGTGGAGAATAAATTACAAGTAGTAGTGGGATCATTGGAAGCCTGATGTTGGTAATAGACTGTGGAGGGGATTCTGTTACTGGACTTACGACTGGAGACATACGACCAAAATGCTTTGATATTGATAGCCACGCTATCTTCCACGTTATTTATATATTTTTTATAGCATATGTCAACGTCTTTTCTGAATTTCGCTCTATAAATGGAAAATACTTCATAGTCGCTAATATTTCCGTATTTTTTCCACTTAGTCCAAGCTTGAGATTTCTTTCTATATGTATGCAATAGGGACTTGGTAAACCAATTCGGAAAATGACAGCTTTTGGTTTTGCGCGTGGGAGTGTGTTGCTTAATGATATCATAGATTTTATCGTAGAATATTGAAACTGCTTCCTCAGGAGGTAATTCTTTTAGAAGACTAAGCCAGTCAACGGCTTCAATTTCGGAGTTAATCTCAGCATAATTAGACTTATAGTAATTAAGTGGAGTTCGGTTTAAATGTTTTGATATGAATGAGGGTTTTCTAAATGGTATTAAGGCATAGAAGACTGGATGGTGAGAATCAATGGGCAAAAGCGAAACATTAGGAGTATGAGTCACCACATGTGTGTTACAATAGAATAAGTCCAGGATGCGCCCGTTGTCGTTAGCAATTCTGTTATATTGGTTCATATCCAGTAGTGAGCAAAAACTCAATAGATGACGACTGATATTTGAATAAGAGCTGTTCACGGCACACGACATATGAGTACTAGAACTAACCCAATTAAGCTCTGGTAAATTAAAATCACCTGATAAAACAACGTATTCTATAGAGGGATCGTCGATTAAAAAAGCCAGGGAATCAATAAAGTTAACATAGATATCTTCTGCTGTATTAGGAGGGATATAAGTGGCACAAAGTAGTAAATATCTATTATCATGAAAGGGGATTTTAATTATTTTATGTTCCGGTAAAATTAATGGAGGTGACAATGTGAGGCATGACGAATTAAGGGCCTTAGAGACTGCTATTAGGACACCTCCTCCATCTTTTTTATTAGAGACGGAACGATCGCGGTCACATCTGTATACTGAATAACGGTTATCAATAAATTCATTTTCAGAGATATCCGGCGTCAACCAAGTTTCCGTTAAGATAATGATATCGTAAGAGTGAGACAATATGTTAATATACAGTGTTTTCAGTTTGGTCCTGATCCCTCGGCAGTTCTGATAATATATACATAAATTATTAATATCATCAGCCATTGTAATAGCGCAGAAACAAAATAGAATTAACTTGCAAAGTATAGTTAAAAAAGTATATTGCATTGAGTTTTAACTGGAAAATAATTGATTGTTTACAAAACAAAAAGGTATTCAAGTGTACAATAACGGTTTTGAAGACTAGCAACACAGAAATCGGCCGACATTTACTATGCTCATATGAACATTTAAAAACTAGATATGAAAGAACAATATTTTGTATAAAGTAAGTAATTATCCAATAAACATAAACAATAATAAAACTTAAGAGACCCACATAAGAAAAAGTATACATAAGTATACATAAATGCCCAGCGTAAAACGCAATATATCCACTTACAACTGAAAACGTAACTCCACCAACAAGCAGCAAAAAATTCGCAGAAACATTAGTTTGGCTTAATCTTACTAGATATTTCATCTTCCGTGCGAATGGCAAAAGTAGGAGAGTCTTCAGATTCTTTGACCAGGACAGTCGCATTCCTAACCCACACAAACTTGAATTTCTTGAGTTTGGCTGCTTCACGACATTTGCGAAATAAATCTTTGTTGCGCAAAGTCAAGTGTTCATTTAGGTAGATGCGACACGAAGTCCCTGATAGGCCGATGCGGTCAGTAGTAAGTCCTTTTGATAGCCGATACGCACTAAGAAGATTATCCCTCAATATCCGGGTAGTAAATTTAACTATTATGTTCTTTGGTCGATTATTTTTTGCGTGTGCATGTGGGACGCGGTGAATCGATATGATGTCCCTTGAGGCTATTGACATATTGACTGCCGAACCAATTGACTCTAATATAGAAATCAGGTTCTCACCTCGTTTTTCAGGCATATTCGCAATTTCTATATTACATTGTCTAGCCTGTTGCTCCAATGAATCGATTTTTCCTTCCAATAATCTAATAGTTGTGACCGCGGAACCACTACTTTGCAATTCCAATTCCTGCAGGCGTTTTACGCAGTCTGTATAATTTTCTGAGTTAAAGTTAACCGAAGATTTTAAACCGGTCACATCCTGAGACATTACAGTATGTTGCATTTTCAAGTCTGAAATATCTTTTTCCATACGGGAATATTCCGCGCGCAGTTCCTTAACCTCACTCTGAATCTGAGAAGAAGTAGCTGACAATGAATTTAAATCATCACGAAGGTTGTTAATACATGTATTTACATTAGAAAATTGGTTATTCATGTCCGTTCGAAGATCTAAAATAGCCTTTTTCAACTCTACAGATAATGAGTTAATTGCTTGAGTTAGTTCACAATCCGGTTGCTTACGCTTCCTTAGGGTAACATTGGGACCAGGTTCCATACTTGAATGAAGGTCTGGATTCGACTGACATTTATTCACCGGTGAACGTGACATGGCGTATAAGGATATCACCTGTATGTATAGCCTCTGGGAGTTGAAGTATTAAGTAGTGGCGGAATTCGCCGCGCTGTCCTCACTCGCAGTTAGTTCAGTGGCTCAAGGCGCCGCCGTCACTCTTCACTACACGACGCGTCGCCGGTTCGGACCCCACGATCTGCACAACTTTGTGTGTTTTTTCAAAAACCAGCTCAGCGATGCCAAGCAAGCCCGGGCGAAAGGGACACCGCACTACAAGATCTAAGATGGCGCAGGCAGTTTATGGCACTTCACACAAGATAGTACGAGAGGGTCCGATAAATTAGCAAATTCAAACAAAAGCAATCACCACCGAGTAAATAAAAAAATCAACAACACGTCCGCCCACAGCTAATTCTCAATACGAACTGAATTTGAATTATATTGAGGTATCGTGTTAGCCTGCCACTGGGTTGTGGAGATTAGGTAGGCAGTCTATTTATAACACTGATTTTCAGCTGCATAATTATGGTCAGTGTGAGAGCCGACTCCAACATAGGTAGAAAAGGCTTGGCAGCTGATGATAATTATGGTGAGCACATCTAACATGATCTTTTACTATTTTTAAGTCATCGCTTCATTTCTATCTACATACAGCAAAATAAACTTAAAAGTAAGTATCTGATTTGTGTGGGGAACAGGCACAAAGAATAGAAAATAATATTGCGCACCATCAAAACTTACAATTAATTCATTTAACCCCAAGCGGACGACGGCGTTCTCGCCGTCATTGTCATTCTATTGTGTCTCTAATTGGCACGATAACTTAAAAAGCTACATAGGGTGTTATCATATGCGAACGTTTCGATAAACCTGTTGACAATGTAAGTGTTGTGTTAGTGACCTTGACTGCTATGCCAGAGGTTCGATTCCCACCCAAGACAAATGTTTATGTGATGAGCACGATCATTTTGTTCTGTGTCTGGGCGTTTTATTTATCTACAATATGTACCTATGTATTTAGAAATATATATGTATTTTCATCAGCTGTTTAGTACTCATAATACCAGCTCTGCTTGGCTTGGGACTAAATGGTGTTTTGTGAAAGTTGTGGAATAAAACAACAACAAACAAGAACGCCATTATTTTATTATTATTAAAAGCGATCTCTTATGAACTAACTTTGGATGGACTTGATAGAATAGCAGGAAAGATGATGTTGGTAGTTTACGGTAAAAATAAAACATGCCCACAACACGAACGATACCTATTCAATAATTAACCCCCAACGCGATGGTAGCCTTGATATCAGAATTGACATTGTCATGTTCGTGTGACATTGATCTGTGGTATTATTATCGTAGCGGCCTTGATACGCTTACTTAAGGTTTATTTTATGTCAGCTGACGAGCTGACTCGTATAAGGGTGAAGCGTTACATCCATGGTTAGTAAAACTATTTACGAGCTTTTTATTTAGTGTCACCTGTCCCGGTATTTTTTTGTAATCAAATCTTGCAAGTTAAATTTGACTCACTTCCTCTTACACTACAAAGTTAAAATTTCACACGTT
Organism: Euplexia lucipara; assembly: GCA_921972225.1. NCBI lineage: Eukaryota > Metazoa > Arthropoda > Insecta > Lepidoptera > Noctuidae > Euplexia > Euplexia lucipara. The sequence continues at coordinate 7,143,083 of OV179143.1, read as the reverse complement.
AACTTAGTCTCAAAGACAATAGATTTTTTTTGGTAAGTGTAATCTATTCTCCACCGAAGATTGGGTCTAGACGAAAGAACTTTTCAACGCCGATATAAACATGATGGTTCATACAACCAGAAAATGCTAGTTTTAAAAAATATATTATGTGTTATTATTTTAATTTATTATAGATTGGAGTACGTACTCACGGCGTACGTACGCCAACACAATAAGCTTTTATACCGAATGTAATTTTCGCATTTTAAAACGAGGATGAACCTCATTCTTTAGTTCAGTTGAAAATCTATCAAATTAGTTTGATAGAGTGAGTTTTAATGTGGCCAGCACGTCAAGCGAACCGACTTTGTTTAATAGGTTAACAAATCCACAGAAATAACGATTTATGTAAAACTATTAAATGAGTAAAAGGACTCTACGAAAATATATTTTTAGGCTGAAACGTGTCATTCAACAACAGATAAAAAGTAATTAGAAAAGACAGATTTAAGAACATCAATTTGAAAATCAATATTATCTTAATCCACCTTATAAGTTGTCACCAATTAATACCTATAATGGTATGGTAGGTACCAAGATTCTATTTCAAGAACACAATATTGACATTATCGACCTTCTACGTGAACATCAACCTTGGATTGATGTAATAAAAACCCTGACACATTACCACGGTGAAATAACATCGAAACGCCATCACTACACACATGCCCCTTACAAAAGTCAGGTAATTTGTTTTTACTATAATTATTGTGGCCAAGGACTAATTAATTAGAGGTCGAAGGTTGCCTCGTTAGCGTAGTGGTCGGTAGCGTTACTGCAGAGCATGAGGTCTTGGTTCTGAACACCGGGTCGGGCAAATATTATTTAAAATTTCTTAATAGGTGCCTGGAGCCTGGATTTCTGACGGCAATGGGCTTGTCTCCTATTATATCTCCTATGATCTCGAAGATACAGGGACTCCTAGTTTGGAGATCGGTTTCAATTTGTGGTGTCCTAGTCAAAAGCTCAGTCTATGTACGATTACTTTTATTAATCCTAGTTTATTTAGGCTTAGTTCACTGAACATGTTTTTTTTTATTATGGAACTTACACTTTCAAATATAGGCAAAATGTGGGTATGCTATAGATACACCTCTGCTTCGCTCTTTTGGGGTTACAACCGTTAAGCTATAAACAATAATTGTATTTTTTATGACTGAAATCATCATGGATCTCTAGGGTCAAAAAACTTGATCCTTTTTGTGATTAAACGTGAATGAAATCCTAAAGCAGGTTATTTTGAAACTAAATTATGGCAGTAGATACAATAAAAGAACTTTTGCCGGTTCACCTTGATAACATTTATAAAAACTACGAGATTTCTAAGCAAAAGCAAGGCTTCGTAACAATAAAACCAAAATACCGCTTTATAACAGTCTCATTCGGAGCATCCTGGAATATAATAGTGAAGTCTGGCGTCTTAATTACGCCACCTGTTCATTGCGATTTGTACGTGCTGACGTGTAACATTTCGTTTAGCCTCTCGTATGGCTATCCACGTGTTACTGGAAAAGGTGAGCACACTGGAACTATTCCAGCAAGCTCTCCTTTTCCTGTTTTTGGACAGCTACTATAATTCCACGTAATTCTCTCTTATAATTCCTCGTCATCTTGCAGATCTTGGAAATTAATGCATGAATTGCAATTTTTTTTTTATTTGGAATACATTCTTAAGTAAATTTAAGTACCAAAATTATTACATCATAATTGCACTATAATTTTAATAAATGATTTTTTGTTTTGAAAATCAAAATTTTATTCTTAAGTCCTTGGCGCGACATTTTGCGAAAGAGACATTCTGCGAAAGAGGCATTCTACGAAAGAGACATTTTACGAAAGAGACATTCTGCGAAAGAGACGTTTTACGACCAGGGGACATTTTGCGAAAGAGACGTTTTGCGCCTGAGCCATTTAAAAACTTATGAGTCGCAATGGATTTCTAGTTTGACTATCTTGTTATGTGAAAAATAAGTGAATATTTATTAAATGCAGCATCCGGTTATATGATAGTGACTGTACGCGTACTAAGAATCAATTTTATCAACATTCTTATAATTTTTATTAGTTCGTAAATGTTAACAATGTTTTTTTATATTGCCAATAAATTACTAATAAGGTAAACAATTTGATGAATTAGTCAATTCAAAGACTTTCTTATTTTTTTATTATTTAATCAGTTTTCCTGCAGTTGTTATCAATTTATCAACATGACCAATTTATTTTTTATCAAAAATTAGCGTCTTTTACTTATACAAGTAAGTTAGCTTATGGTTTATTAAACACGTGAATGAATTATATTTATGAGAATGTATGTTTACTTAGTGAAAAAAACATTGCTATCTGCACTTTTTTTTTCATCCCAGTGGAATCCTTAAGTAAGACCATTTTTCGTAATGGAAACAATCCTTTATTTTTTTAAAGAAAAAGCATGCATTTACAAATTTCTTGACAAATAGGTCAGCGTTGATATAGACCAGCGAATCAAACCAGCGAAAAATTGAAAAAATAGGCACTCACTGTTTAATCAGATTCAATTTAGAATTAATTGTTCAAGATAAGATCTTTCTAATAAGCAATTAGTGTTAAAAATAAAAAGCTCATGAAAATACATCACAAATAAAAAATGCATCACTCAGGTTAGATTTGCTCAATATAGGTTCCCTTAGGTTTTTATAAAAATAAATAATCGTTGTACGGAACCCCCTTACGTGAGTTAAACTTGCACTTGTCCGGTCTCAATCACAATCAAATGAAATTAAACCAATCTTATCACATATAATAAAAACATCCTGCCAATTGCAATCCACATTTTTTTATTACTTTTATTGTACTTATTTGGATTTGGATAATTCATTGATTGATCGATTTTATCGATACGTATTATTTTAATGTAGGATGACTTGTAAAACGATGTATTACTTACGTTACTTGCAAACGTACTAGTTTATGACTTATTGCAAAAGTAAAGTACCTTATAAAATATTAATACCAGCCTGTTACTGCCACGCTGCAAGGAAAAATAATCTCCTTTCCTACAGAAAAGTCATTATTACGCGTTTCAAATAAGAATAGGAACGTCAATGACCTCTATCTGTCAAATGTCGCTTAAAAAGTACGGCCTGCATCGAAACCTTAATCGCGTATCAATTTTTTTCTTTTTTTTTGTTTTAAATTAATTAGTCTTATGGAGTGCTTACGTTTTTAACCCCCGACGCAAAAAGAGGGGTGTTATAAGTTTCACCGCTATGTGTGTGTGTCTGTCTGTCTGTCTGTCTGTCTGTCTGTCTGTCTGTCTGTGGCACCGTAGCGCCCAAACGGGTGAACCGATTTAGATGCGGTTTTTTTTATTTGAAAGCAGGGTTGCTTGCGATGGTTCTTAGACATGATTCATCAAAATCGGTTCAGCCGTTTCAAGGTTATCAGCTCTTTTGAGTTAGCTACCGTTGCTATTTTAGACGTCTATGGGTATTAACTTTACTTACAAACATATGTGTGTCTTAAAGTTTCATACACCCATGTGTATAATATTAATAAGCAACATTATGGTGTTTTTAGTCTGATGCAGCCAGGATATCTAGCAGACTAATACACTCTTGGGAAAATAACAGCAGATATGTCGTGTTTGGATTCATTTTAACCAGCATTTGATTCTGCACACAATGCACTGATGGCAACAGAATGGGCTGATGCTGCAGCCAGGCTATCCAGCACACCAGTAGGTAGACTCTTGACAAAATAATAGCAGATATGTCGTGTTTGGATTCATTTCAACCAGCATTTGATTCTGCACACAGTGCACTGATGGCAACAAGATGAGCTGATGCTGCAGCCAGGCTATCCAGCACACCGGTAGGTAGACTCTTGACAAAATAACAGCAGATATGTCGTGTTTGGATTAATATCAACCAGCATTTGATTCTGCACACAATGGCCTGATGGCAACAGTATGAGCTGATGCTGCAGCCAGGTTATCCAGCACACCAGTAGGTAGACTCTTGACAAAATAATAGCAGATATGTCGTGTTTGGATTCATTTCAACCAGCATATGATTCTGCACACAATGCCCTGATAGCAACAGGATGAGTTGATGCTGCAGCCAAGCTATCCAGCACACCAGTAGGTAGACTCTTGACAAAATAATAGCAGATATGTCGTGTTTGGATTAATTTCAACCAGCATTTGATTCTAAACACAATGCACTGATGGCAACAGGGTGAGCTGATGCTGCAGCCAGGCTATCCAGCACACCAGTACGTAGACTCTTGACAAAATAATAGCAGTTATGTCGTGTTTGGATTCGTTTTAACCAGCATTTGACTCTACATACAATGCACTGAAAAATTCTGATAACTGCAAACTCTATAAAACAAAATTGATGCGTTTAAAAAATTTAAAATAAAAATTAAATTAAAAATTTTAAAAACCCCCGCCGCAAAAAAGGAAAACATTTAAAAAGTTAAAAATAATACTTTAGCCATGAAATTTTACGTAACGTCAGGGTACCGTTAAAATTAGTACCTACATACCTACAAGTACTAGGAATATTCCTTACTAGGTACCCCGACGTGAAGTAAAATTTAATGGCTAAAGTATTATTTTTAACTTTTTAAATGTTTTCCTTTTCTGCGGCGGGGGTTTTTAAAATTTTTAATTTATATTTATTAATTCTGTTTGTTACACGGTTGTTTGCTGTTGTTGTTAATATTTGTTTTTGTTTTCATCTCCCTGACTTCTCGAAAATGTGTGAACGAGGCGCTGTTTTGCACGGGAGGGCTCGAGAGATTATCTCCAATGTAAACAAATACTTTGTAATTAGTTTACATTGGAGTACAATTTAGAAAATTATTCGTTCGTAATTTGTAAATAAATTATATTTAGAAAAAAAACTTTTTTTGCTGATCTTACCCAATTTATTCGAATTGACAGCTTTGACGTCACAACATGGCGCAAAGTCATTCTTATTCTCATTTGAAACGCATAGTATTGAAGACACTTTCCAAATAAAAAATACCGGGCTCCTTACATTAATTCCAGGTTTTCCTCACGATGTTTTCCTTCACCAATTTCAGTGATGTCGTTAGAGTTCTTAGTTAAATGGCGATGTATACGCAAGTCACACGGCTCATAAATATAACTGTCAAGATATTATTTTATATGGGTGTACTATAAGCAGGTACACCTGTGTCTATTCAGAGAAATACAGCCCTGATGTCATGATTTTATACGACTGATCGAGTTGAATTAATTAGTCACCAGAATATATTTTTTTAACACAATCTTTATTTGACTCATAAAGCAGTTATGGTGGACTAGTTTCACTATAATACTGAGTAAGTCTAGATCAGACCACGGAGTAAAGTGGTATAGCGACATCTATCTCACCACATAGGAACTAAACTGTCATAGTCTGCATCGCGATGTTAAAGTTAACCGCGCGATTGAATATAAAATAGATCCAGATTACATAAGGAACTTTATATGGACCATAGTGAGGATGTTAGGATGTGTGCCCTGATAGACTTGATCAATGCTCACTAAGTTAATTTATTACTATTACTAGCTTGTAAGGATCCTTCCCGAGTGATGTCCTATACGATTTCTGTTACGTCTTGCACACACGGGGCGATCGACTTCATCTATTGATTGACGTATCATTTCACTACGATGGCAAATACAAACTCATTTTCTGTAAAAAAGGCTATCATGAACTGCCCCACTGCTGCACTACCTTATCCAATTCTTAAGGAATACATCCAGCAGGGATATTGAGTTGAGTTACGTCTTGCACATTGGGCGATCGACTTCATCTATTGATTTACTTATCATTTCACTACGATGGCAAATACAAACTCATTTTTATGAAGAAGGCTATCAGGAACTGCCCCACTGCTGCAATACCTCATCCAATTCTTAAGAAATACATCCAGCAGGGATATTGAGTTGAGTTACGTCTTGCACACTCTGAGTGATCGACTTCATCTATTGATTGACTTATCACTTCACTACGATGGCAATTACAAACTCATTTTCTATGAAGAAGGCTATCATGAACTGCCCCACTGCTGCACTACCTCATCCGATTCTTAAGGAATACATCCAGCAGGGATATTGGCCATCTTTTTATTGCCAGTGACTATCACCCAACTTTAATGACAACTGAGAGTTTACAAAAAAATGGTAAGTATTGCACTTTGAGTGGACTTCAATTTACGATGACTATCGGTATCGGTTGCTGTGCGCTTTGTCACATCTCTGCGAGTGCACATGACGTCATCCTAGATACACACTGATAATAACCAATACGGAACTAGCTGTTTGACAGTTAATTGTTGAACATTTTAATGACAACTGAGAGTTTACAAAAAAATGGTAAGTGTTGCACTTTGAGTGGACTTCAAGTTACGGTGACTGGCGGTATCGGTTGCTGTGCGCGTCGTCACATCTCTGCGAGTGCTGACGTCATCGTCCAAGATACACACTGATGATAACCAATACGAAACTAGCTGTTTGACAGTTAATTGTTGGACACTTTAATGACAACTGAGAGTTTACAAAAAAATGGTAAGTATTGCACTTTGAGTGGACTTCAAGTTACGATGACTATCGGTATCGGTTGCTGTGCGCTTCGTCACATCTCTGCGAGTGACCATTTTTTGTTTTTTTTTTTTTTTATCCTTTATTAAAAAGAACCAGGTTCCTAATAATTAATTACAATCTAGCCTATAAGACTAATAAGCAATTTAAATGTAACCTATTATTATACGTGATAATTATTTTAAACTTAGAATAGTGTTGTTTGTACTTTACACAAGTCCGTTCCACTTTCTTAGAGTCTGATAAATGATGATATAAGCACTTTGTTCATGTGTTTATAATATGTGTGTCATTGTCACTTTTGTTTATTCACTTTTACAATACACTAACTCGAAAGGTTTTGTCCGTTTTAGCCTTCGCACTATATTTGTTTGGTCTAACAGCTGAATTGCTTCGATGTTCACATGCCGGTGGAGACGTTGTTCGTGAGCTCCAGCAAATTAGCGAGTGACCATGACGTCATCCTAGATACACACTGATGATAGCCAATACGAAACTAACTGTTTGACAGATAATTGTTCAACACTTTGCCCAATGATCATCACAATGAACAGTCAAAGGACATACGCAATAGCATTGCAGGTCGATCCACCATTATACTACATGATGGGATTTAGGAAGCAAATCCTAACTACTCAGGGTATAAAGGCGAGACTTAATACTATTGAAGTTTCTTCTAGAACACAAGACCGATCGAAAGCGAATAGGAAACAGTAGTATTATTTGAACCGGTACCATGAAGTTGGACTTCGTTTTACAATCGAAACCGAGCCACGATAGTACGCTACTAGTTCGCAACTGCAGTTAGTTTGCTCTCGTTTAGACCATAGTTTTATAGTTACGGAACGAGTAATGTCCTAATAAGTTTCCACTAAAATGGAAGCGACATTAAACTTGAAGCATGTTTTGGTATATCACGTGATTTCGTGATAGTCATGAGACTTGCCTAATAAAAATCTCCGGTTGCCAGAATATCTTTAAGATATTCGTGATGCGGTTACGGTCTTACTAAGAACGCTGGCTAAGATTCAAAATCTTTACTGATCTTTGGTGCGTAGATATCAACTAAATATTGTCGGATAGCCAATAGGGGGTTGCGGAGGTATCTTCTGTTCCCGTGACCCCCCTTGGAGGTGTGAGACGGAACACTGAGGTGGTATAATAGTCCACCCTCCCCGGGGGAGAACATTCATGAGGATTTTCCGCCCCGCACAAAATTATAAGGATTGCTAGATGAACGTCATTTGCGTTCTAAATTCTTAAACAGTTTTGTTTATGTTCTTCGTGATGCCCATATTTTTGCGATTATTCTTGTGCCTGTGTTGTATTACTTTTGTTATCACAGTGATTATGTGTTTTGAAGCTGACACCGAATTCTAAAAAAACAGCGAATTGTTAGCAGTTTTCCTTGATCAATAACAGTACCGACAAGATTATCTCCAATCAATGAATTTATCATGGGGAATGTTTTTATTTTGAATAGGTAAGTACTTCATAATAAAATACATGCTGCCAGTGAGTCACACGTAATTATTATTTTTGGTTGTTCTGATATGACTAATGGTCAGTACTTACACAGGGATAACAAACTGGCGTGGATTATTCACCAGTAATATTATGCTTTAAAGTATTCAAGTATTTATTGCAATCCATAATGAACATACAGGTGGAAGCTTAAACAGTTTCGAGTAACAATTATGAACCCTGTCGGGCATAGCAACATCAAAATTAAGATGAGTAGGAGAGAGGAAGAGCAGGTAAGGGAAAGTGGGAGGATTAAGATTGTTTTTTTTTAAAACTTACACTATCAGCAATGTGGGTTGCATATTACTAGTAGTCTTGTTAATCCCTTCAACTAAGCAAAATATGCTTGTGTCTGGAGTGGGTTCACTTCAATAATGCAAAGGATAGGGATCGAACTCACGACCTCTCGATCGCCAGGCTGTTGCCTTAGCCATTGGGCTATTGCTGGTCACTATGAAATTAATTAATTACTGTAGGTATAATAGTATAATAAGGAATAAATCAAGTTCGGAAATAACTGAAAATTAAAAATTCTAGGTTGAAATATGACACAGAAAATAAACATTGTATGTATAGACGCCATTACATCAAGCTTCCCCAAACTGTCAAATTTCTTTTAAAGTTTTTCAACTTTATTAAAAATAGAATAAGGTTCATGTTGAATTGGGAAAAAAAATACAGTTTGAAGAAACTCAATGTACTGGCGTCTGCACATTATACATATGTATTATGTAGCTGGTCAACATTAGTTACAATTTCAAGTTCCTTTTATAGGTACTGTTTAGTTTTCTGTACCGTAAGTAGGGTAAAATTGGGGCTTCTGCATCACTCGCCTCGCTTCGCTCGGCTCATGATGCAGAAGCCCCAATTTTATAATCGATCGCGCGAGTGATACAGAAGCCCCAATTTTATAATCGAGAACTAATACCTATCATTGACTTGTCGATGTATTTTTATCCACTACGGTTTTTAAACTGATGAGCGAATTGTTGCTACCGTTTCTTTGTGATTGCCTCCAGTTCACAGCAGTTCACTCGAACGGTTGATCAGATTCAGAACTCCTCAATTTATACCGTCGCACATTATCGCGATCGTTGGCGTGGCGTCGAACTACAGTGGAGCAAAACTATCGAGCGTACTTTACAACAATATCATGTTCGATAGCTGCACCGCGTTAAACCGAAATGTATTGAGCGCTACAGCGTTCAATATATTAGCAACCGTGCAAGTTAATGTCATCGGTGCCTTGGATACGGATAGAAATCCAGAAAAAGAATTGAGGATTGTTTTTTTTTTTTTACTTAACTGTATTATGGAGATAGAGTAATTGATTATAATATAAAATAATGTAAAAAATCATAAAAACCAAGCTGGAACAAATATTCATTTGTTCTGTGCGGGAATCGAACCAGCAAAACACTTTTGACGCATTTGTTAAGGCATCTATTAAACCTACTATTTACATTGTGATGTAGCACTCTTAACCAATGCGCCAAATGTGTCTTTAGAGATGTGACAAAATATTGGACCACTTTGTCCTCTACTTAGTACTTGATAATATTTATAAATTATGATGGTGAAGTGACATCGTCTAACGGTAGCAAACAATTTATAGTCGTGATCAGATAGGATTGGAAGGGATAAAAAGCTATAAAAAACATATATTTTTAGTTTATAATTTTATTATCATGACACCATTTATTTATACATAATACATTTCTTAACGCACATACAGAATTATGATAAACACAATTATACACATCTTGAGACTGTTTATATTGATTATTCAAATTTATTAAACTAGGACAACCTTTTTCTTCTAAATTAAATATATTACTATTACTATTTTCTAAAATATGCTTTAACCAGGAAACTTTTTCTATACCTTTAACGTAAACATATTTATCTCTTAAAATATTTAACACCAATGTCTGGTAATTAGAATATGGAATAAATCCTTCACTCCAGTATATCTTTCTGTTACGTTCAATCCAGCAAACTTGTTTCTTTTCTAGTCTTGTTAGATTTTTAAATGAAAATGGCGGCTCAATTAAAAACACTTGTAGTTTGCTATCACCCAATATTGCGATTTCTTTTGCTATAAATTCCTTGGCTTCTGTTTGAAAGCCTTGAATATCGACAATAACAATCATGATAACCTTCGCACAATGTTGCTTAAAGGTTTGTATTCTACAAGTCGATCGTTTATAATCAAACAATATGCAGTTGTCTTATCTGGTATTGATGTAGAACATTCAATTTCCAACCGCACGTCCACTGGACCTGTTTTTAGACTATCGTTTTGTCTTGAGCAGTCTATAATAAAAAGGGGAGCCTTTTCTTTGAAGTCTTTTAGATCTAGCAACGGATCTAATGGACTGTTGTAATACGACTGGCGAAATTTCACATACATTTCATATAATATACTATACTTGTTCTCAGAAAACTTTAAGCTCAAAGGTTCATAAGGATAATATTGAGAATTCAAAAAGAGCGTTACGTTGCTCACTTCGCAATGATCGAATAGCGAACTGTCTTTAGTTTTATTATTTTTCCTATTAGTTTGCAAGCAAAATATAACATATCTAGGCTTTTCTAATTGTGAAGCGGTCTTTACTGACCAAGAATGTTTTGTAGTTTTAGGAAGTAAAGGATACTCATATAAATCCCAATTTCTAAAAGCCATCTGAATAGACTTATCTTTTTCTAAGTGTTTTAAAAGTATTAATCGTTCTCGATCTGATACTTTTATATGTGGTACCCTCCACTGAACTCTTTCCATATCTATTTGAAAATGGGCAACATCGTCAGTAAGTATTACACTGTTTAAATTGGAGTTACTCCTAGTTAATATAAGTTCGTGTTTACAATTTATCACAATTTTATTGTAATCTTCTGCAAACCCTAAAACCTTGTTTAATGGTATCACAGCACTAAAATGTCCGTCACTGTGAAATCCATTTAAGTTCCAACCCCATATAGCTGCAACTTTATTTTCTGCTTGATTTAGTGATATGTATGATTTTATTGTTGACGTTATTCCGGAATTTTTTATACGGTCTATTTCTATACCATTCACTTCATATCTGATGTCTTGAAACAGATACATAACAGGGTTATTAGTGAACGCAACAGTTTTCTTGATCGGATTCCCATCTTTACCGAAGAACTTTGCTTGCCCTTCGATGTAAATCGAACTGGCTGATGGTAGCACGTATATGTCTTGTTGGTGTATGGGAATTCTGATTTCATCGTTTTCTCTAAAGCTGTTATTGTAGGGATTGTATGAATGGACTTCATAACTTTCGATTGAACTGTCAAAGTGTGGTGATTCAGTAATCTGTAGGATATTCATGTTTTAAAACCAAGGGCTTTAAGAAAGTTTTTATTTGCTTTGGTTAATTTCTTCAATTTATTCTTACGTGTGTGCCCCTTAGTAGTCCGCGAAGAAATAAGACGTTTTATATTCACTGATGTGTTTTTATTATAAACTATCATTTTGTTTTCCTTATATGAAGACGTAATTGAATGTGTTCTTCCCCAAAATTAATACTATGACCAAACTGATCAACAATTTTAACAGATATAGATGAAATGTTATTTTTGTTTATTGGAAAATATACTACGTTTTGCGGTATTTCTATGTAATGACGACCCTGAGCACTGTCATATAGAAATTCATGAATGAAATGTTTTGGTAAACCGTTGAAATATGAGCCGTATACAAGATCACATTCGATTCTGATCACAGACAGACTGCTTCCAATATTAGGAGCAATAGGTTTTGAATTCAATAATGAAAAGTAAAGCAAACCGCACTCATACTGATCAGATAAATGAAGTGGTGGTTGAAAGTATGAAATTAATTCTGATTTATTTCCGGAGATGGTAACCGTAATAGACATGCTTGTACACTAAACTCTTCTGAATAATCCCACTCATTTTATTACTTAACTACACCAAAAATTCTTTAAGAACTTTAAACAAAGATGTCCACAGTTAAAAGGGTGATCACGCTGTATATTATCATAATTATAGTGTACTTTATTACCGACATATTTTATAAATTCCTTTGGTGGTTTAAGATTTCCATAGCTATCGAAATACTCAATATAATCATTGTATTTTGCATAGGCTACCCAATGAGAGCCTGGATTTTTTGAGCTATCTAAATTAATAACTCCACATTCTTTTTTAAAAGGGTATTTAGGGAGCTCATCTCTCATAAAAACACCTCTAAAATGTGGAATATTAGTTGCATACTTTAAAATGTCAATATTAGTTAAAGCTCGTTTGGGTAGCCGACATCTTAGTTTTTTTCTTTTGATATGAAAATTCCGAGTCCATCTTTATGCGGTTTGAGGTGGAGGCCTTTTCCTACACAAAGAGCCTCCATTTTTTCGTTGTGTCTCTTTCTCTCAGCTAGTAATTTTTTTGCCATTTTAAATTCATTAATGGTTTTAGCAATACCAGCTGCACCGCCTGCTAAGGCGCCAACTGCAGATAATCCCGCGAAAATTGGAATCAAAGGTAAAACACCACCGGTTTTCGGTATAGGAATAACTCGAGGAAGTTTAATAGATGAATTACCCGATAATTCTCGGACAGCAGCCATAGCTAATTCTATTGCAACTTTTTTACATTTTGGTTTTAATTTTTTTATATGTCTTCTTGTTTTGGCTATAACCTTCTTAAAATTATGATTTAAACTTTTTCCATCTGTAACTTCACGAGAACACTTTTTGCTACGCTTTTTTAAGCCACAACCAGTTTTAATTTTTGTTGACATAATATTGCTTACTAAACGCGCTGCGAACTTTTCGCTTGGACTAGCATCCGAGGTAACTGCGCGCTCTTTTGCCATATTTAATAAAACTAAATCTGCCTTATGACGATCTTCTAAGTTTGAGGACTTATGATAGGCAATGTCGTGCTCTTTACAATATTCGTCTAATTTGTTAACACCCTTATCTCCACGTTTAAGCCTTTTGATTAATTTCGTGCCAGGACCGCAATAATTGTAGCCTGGTAAGTGTAATTCTAATGGCAAATGATTTATTAGCCAATTAAGAAGACTGCTCTCTCCAATACACATCATAAGACTGAAGAATCGGGGGATTAAATATTTAATAAATAGTTATTGTAAAGCTAAGTTACTCTGATTTATCTGTTATAATTTATTTGACTTATCAATCCAACTATTTTCAGTTGAAGGCAAACCTAGCCATTTCACTAAAACTCTGTTTCCTTTTTTTCTAAGAACTTTTTCCACTAGATACACGTTTGGATGTTTCGTTTTTTGAAGCTCTTGCATATAAAATGCCCCTAAAATAGGTAGACCTCTAATTGTATCTTCAATTAAATATGTAATAGGAGTTGTATTTTGTATTTTTTTAATTTTAAATATTTCTGTCGACCAGTTAGGGGTGTATCCTTTTTCAAAGGTCCCTTTATACTTACTGATCCGTACATAATCACCCACACTAAACTTGCTTTTATTATTTACATTTTTTGCCAAGCTTACATATTTTTCCAGTATGCGTATTTTATTTTTATTATTTACATTTGCTGGGACTTCATCAATTGTCCGATGATAAGTATGATTATATTTATACATTACATTATCAAGAGTTTTATCTATCCATTTATAGTTTCCTTTTAAACTAAATTCCTTATAAAGTTTAGATTTTAATGTTCTAATGAATCTCTCTACTATTGACGCTTTTTTTGTTGAGAATGTTGAGTAATGATTAATATTATGGGATTTCATAAGCTTTTGAAATAAGTTATTATAAAATTCTGTTCCGTTATCCGTTTGTAGATTTTTTGGAACTCGCCCTTTATCTAACAACATCTTGAAAGTATTACAGACAACGTCTTTAGTCTTGCTTTTCAAAGGAAAAGCCCAAGCGTATTTCGAAAATGTATCAATAACTGTGAGAATAAATCGAAAGTTTTTATTTTCTCCACTAATTGATTGCATATCAATTAAATCCGCCTGCCATAGATCATCTATATCTTTCATGATAACGTGTCTTCGAGGAAAGTTCACCCTCGCGTTTTTATGAATTTCGTTGACAATATCGGCTTTGCTCATGTTTCTTTTCTTTTTGGGACAAATTTAATTATATCAATATCAAGTCTTTTGTGATACTGAAGGAAGGGTGCCTTATTCCTACTATTTATTCTTTAATAACGTCAGCTTCTTTCAATTCTTCAATTATTGATAAAATTTCATTATCATGATTTGTGTTGCCGGCATCTCTTGACGCTACTAATAATTTTAATCTCTCGACTAATTCATTGGGATCATCCCAATATACCAAGTCAGTGTACGTTTTATATTTTTTTAGCTTTGGCAAACTACCTCCAAGTTTCATCTGATTTTTTTCAGTTGAAGTCTCGCAAAATAATGGCTTGATAATTTGTCGATACTTAGTTCCTTTATCACCTCTTATTTGACCACTGGGGTTAAAATCTCTCTTATGGGCGTTAGTTTGATGTAAGATATCTTTATAAACAAGTTTATCTATGTTTGTTATTAACTTTAAATCAGGTTTACTTCGGAGTAAAAGTTCTTTAAGTCCAGGGGTTAAATTATAAGTTTTACCACCAATTTTAACCAAAACTGTATTTTCATTGTCTAAACTACCAATTTTAGAAAATGAAACTATTTCTTTGCCCATCATTAAAGTTTTGTTTTCAGTTCTTATTCCAAAAGGAACATTTAATCCATCATAAATACCATAAATGTCTTTACTTTCCAATGAAGTTTCTAAACTATTTTTTTGTTTATTTTTAGGAGTGCTTGCAGAATTTAATACAGCATCGTGAAAGTCATCACATTTAGTCGAAGAGCTCGAACTGTTTTCGTCTGACTCGAATGCTATAGAATTTTCGGATATTACATTTTCCATATGGTTTTTGTTTTCTAGATTTTTTTTAGATTTCACAAGGCTATTGAGGGGCTCCGAAACAGGTTTGAGCATTTTATCTAGCGATAAGTTCACTTCATGTTCCTGATTTTTCATTTGTTTTATTTTTCTTTTTATGGAGTCGACAGACTTCATTAATTCCATTTTAATATTTTTCTCCATCTTCCTCTTAAACAAGTGAATTCAAGTAATAATAGATTTAGACTAAACTGTATTCTTATGAAGCTCGTTATAAATATGCAACTTCATTCAAAATTAAAGAAGGTATCGAAATTCTGTCTGTACCTTCCATTATTTATTGGGGACTCTTTGTTAATGATTAAAAAATTAAAAGGAGTTTTCCAAACTGTTTTGCAAATGTCTTTAAATTGATTCCATGATAAATCAGAGCTAACATGTTCTTCATATATGTGCTTCAGGTTCACATCATCTTGTTTAAATATTATTAGAAAATTAACATTATCACGCAACAATTGTTTCGGTATTTTTGAATAGGTTTGTGATAAGTAGAAGCAATCAATTTGCTTATGTCTACCCATAGAGAAATAATTGCGGATATTTATTTGATTTTCACACGCAACATCATCAAAAATAAATACAGAGTTCGGTAAAGCTTCACTCGGAGATATAACATCTTTATCATCATTGAACTCAAAGAATTTTATTTGAGGCACTCTTCTTAGCACCTCGCTTAAGAAACGATATTTTGACTGAAAACTTGTTTTTGAGTAAAGATAAACATTTTGAAATTTCATCCCGTTTTCATGCAGCAGCAAACTAATCATTGTGTTAGTTTTACCGCAGTTTGAAGGACCGCATATAACACAGCGAATTGTGTTAGGTAGTAAAATACTATGCCTGATTAGATGCGGGGATTCATTGATATTTATATTGTTAATTTTAAGCGATATGGGTTGCTTGATCAACTTCATTTTGCGTATTACTTCTATTTCTTTCTGTCCTTCAAATATATATTGATAAAAAATGTATATAATTAATACGTTATACCTGAATAGAACATTTGTCCGCAATATCAACAAGTTTAGACTTGTGTGTTTAGACGAAACTGTAATTTAAGATATTATTCTTAAATTACAATAATGACATCACATGCTCCATTTGTATATAATTTTTTAATGCGATCTCTTCATTGCGCTGCTGTCATTTACGTGAGCAGATCGTTTGTCCGGTCATTTATTTACTTTCGAGGTAAGAACAATTTTTTCAAATGTGTATTTTTTTTTATAAATCTTATTATATTAATATTGTTATCATTCTTATTTTCAGAATCATGTCAACCTCACCGTGCTACAGTCCTGTTCTAGATATTATAAACCATAATAGAACTTCAGTATTTGATGAAGAACCCGAGAGACCAAATTTACAGGAGGTAAGTGACAAGGTTATAAATATGTAAAAGTTATTATTATTTATATTTTTTATTTTATTTATAATGGCGTTTTTTTTTTTTTTTTTTACAGAATTTAATAGAAGACGATAATCCAATTACCAATCCTTTTTATTACGCTCAAGATAGAGAAAGTTGGTATGCTGAAGTAGCTGCCAAGGCTTGTGAAGAAAGTCGACAACAAAAAGCAGAGGAACAAGCATTGAAGAAGAAAAAAAAAATCAAATCAAAATCTATTACGAGAATAAACAAATCTTATGTCATGCGCAAAGAACCTGCACATGTTCGACATTTAATCAAAATTATGATACATGATTTGGATGGTCGTCCCATGGATAAAATAAAAGTGGATCCTGAGGATGCGAGTGTGGATGTGCAGTATTTAGTGACTAGTGATTATGATGATATAAAGACTGAAACTGAACATTTAGTTGGTAAAATAGTGAATAAATTAAGGCAATCGAATTGTCTATAATACATAATTATATTATGTTTTATATAATTTTTCTAATTTATTTGAATTGTCCAATGTTGTTTATGTTTATGCTGTTGTATACTTACGTTATTTATATGCAGTGTATATTATATTTCGATTTTGTCAATAGTTCGCATTGTCTGCCACAAATTAATTTGCTTTCGAGAGATTTTTTAGAATCTTTTCAATAATTGCTTCTTCTGAAATGTACTTTTTACTTTATCAAAAAGTTGCTATAATCTTAAATAACAAATTTATTTGTAACAGAACTTAGATCGAGGAAATAAAAAAACAACTATTATTAAAATAAATGATATTTTATTCATTTTAAAGTGTATTAAATTTATTATAAGTTTACATTATTATATTTATGTTTTAATATATTTTCAATTTACAATAAATTGCATAATAACAAACAAATATTTGTTTCATTAACTAGTAAAAAGTTCTTAAAATTAGTTTTTCCCATTGTACTAAATAATAAAAAAATAAAAAAATGTACTAAATAAAAATATTCATATATTTTGTCATATATACTATATTTATTTAGTACAATGGGACAGACGTATACATTTAGCTTGAATTGAATGCTGGATTTATTATCTTACACATTTTTGTATGATTTTTAGTTAAATGTTCTTAACTTTATAATTATGTAGGTATAGGTACAAAAACATATTGCCATGTAGTTCATTATCACCAAAAGAATCCGTGCCTTTGATATGTACATACCCTTTCCGTAACACGCTGTATGTTATAATCATTTTATACTTAAAAAGTTAATAAGGCCATGTATACCTACTTATTATATCTTAATAAATTTCTTATCATCTTAATATTTGTGTTTTATTCCTGTTATAAAGGGTTATAATCAGTCTGTTAAATAAATACACATCAATTTGTTTACATAATTTATTTAAACATTAGAAATTTTATTACACACATCAACATAGTACATACAGCTTAACTTCAAATACATTTTCAAGTAACTTTATTATGATTATGAATTATATACATTTTAACTTAATTAATTACATATTGGGAATTTTCTTTTACATACTAAAATGCATTTACACAGTTTACAGGTATTGATTGTAGATTTACATAGTTAATTATGTATTAAAAAACAGTTTTGTAATGTCCCCAAGGTAAAGTTTTATAATCATCTTCTAATATTTGTCTTTTATCATCATCTCTGCTAAGTACAAGTTTATTAATTTTTTGAGTAAATATATTATGATTTTTTGACCTAATTATACACATATTTTCTCTTAAATGTTCATTGTATCGTAAAGCTCTTTTATAATTGTTAATATTAAGTTTATTTGTAACGGTTTTTTTAATACCTTTTGCTTTTCTTATTGATGTGGTTACAGAATCTATACAATACAATTTTGCTCTTAAGCCCACAAACTCGGATATGATATCACCACCCATCTCATCCTTGAAAAATCCTGGTATTTTACTATTTACTTTTGGCATATCATAATTCTCATTTTCAAAGTTACTGGTGTCAAAGTACCTAATATACTTTTTCATGTCTTTATAAAAGTCTTCAGTGTATATTAAATACAAAAGACTATCTGTATCAGTATAACAAAGTTTGATAGACTCTTTATAAATACGTTTCATTACAGAATAGTGAAAATGATGTAAATGACTCTTAGCCAATTCCAAAATTGAAAATCCAATATAAATCGGGCGATCCAGAATTATTTGTGTCTGTTGCATCTGGATTGCAACCAATGACTCAGATAGCATCGACATATTTTTGAAATTCGGAGCACTTATATATTTTTCTGCTCCACAAACTTTATTAGTCTTATTTGATGTATCTTTCCATACATTAACCAATTTCACATCAACTTGTTTTCTTTTGTTTTCTATTGTTTTTCCGAAAATAGAATTATTTTGTTTTTTAAAAAAATCTCTTTCAAAATCTGAACTTGCTTCTTGACGAAGTGTTGTATTCAATAAGATGTATGGTGCTAAAAATGCATTTTGACTAAAAGTTAATATCCTATGAATCTTGAGTAAAATAAGACCATTTTTTAAACACTCTTTCAAATGAATGTAATGAATCACATATTTAAATTTGTCATTCAAGTTGGCAATTAGTTTATAATTTTTACTTCCCGGAGGTACAAATTTTTCAGCTGCAAATGGTAAATCAGAATGGTCATCATGAATTTCGTATGGATAGTGTAAATCTACTTCGAGAATATATCCACTATCACTATCATCGGAAACATTTATAATATCAAATGTATTTATTTCTTTTTCGCTCAAAAATTTAAAATTTCCCGCTGGTAATTTTTGCATCATTGCATAACCATATAAATTAACACAATCCAGATAAACTAGATAACTATTAGGTTTCTGACTATCATAATGTGGAAGATATTTATTATTTGCTTTAGCATATCTTAAAGAACATTGGGCAAGACCTCCTCGTATACCCTTTTCCAACATTTGATACATTTCAATATCCGAAATCAAGTCTAAATTAATATTAGTGTATAACAACATAGCGTCCCAACTTAATGATGGTGAAGAAACGTAATAACATGGATCAAGGTTGTAATATTTTAAACTCATAGCTCTAAATTTTTCAAATACATCACATAAAAGAAGGACGTCACATTTTAGATACAGATCTGTATACTCTCCTAAATTGGAAATATGAAATGCGTCCCAAACTTTTAATGCATGATTGTAGTTTTCATCGGAAACAGTTTCAGATGTCAGATTATTATAAAATTTGATTTGATCTGGCAATTTATTTTCTTTGTAACGATCCCATGAATCAATATAGTCGTAACAATAAATACCTTTTCTCCGAATTAAATTAAATAAGTGTTCATCTTCGAAAAACTGTCGCAGACTTTGAAAATCCTCAGGTTTCATTGAGTTCACTAAATTATCAAGACTTGAACTCAAAAAATTAAAAGAGTCGATAAATTTTAATTGAGCCACATTTTTATCATTAATTGGTATAAATTTAGTAAAAGATATATATTTTTCCTTATTTTTAGGTATTAAATTTATGCGCCCGCAAATAGCAGAAAGTTCTTTTATAAACAAATGGCAATCATAACCTGAAAGGTTGTGAAATATTATAGGTATAAATGAACATTTTTTAGCATTTAAATTACATTTATCATGCGCTGGTCCTCTGTATTTTCCTGTGAAATGATCATGATCTGCGACAACTATGTCTGTATCACAGAATTTTTTCTTACATAAATAACATTTTTTTGCATTGTTAAAAGAATTACGTTCATCTTCACTGATTATCATGGGCTTTGAATCTGAAATTATTTCATACAATCTTTTCACATTTTTGGTAATTGATTTAGTAAACTTCTTTGAACAATCTGGCCCCCTGTATGATACGAACTTATTAAGTTCTGGTCGAGAATGGCAAAAAATATAATATGCAAAGCAACTTGCCTCGTGAATTTGTATGTTTTCAACATGTTTTGTTTTATTTTTGTCTGAATATTCGTGTAATAAGCTCTCAAAATCACCGTAAATAACTATGGGAATTCTTTGAGTTCTTTCAAAATTTGAAAAATATTGTGTCGTGTTATCTTCAGGGAGTATAGTTTTCACTCTTGCACAGTTATGATTTAAAAGTTTTTCTGATGTACTAAAATATGTGAAACACTCGTCACTTATATGTATCTTGGACTTATGTTTAGTTAATTGTTTATGTACAAGTCTGTCGAACTTTTTTATTAAACAGTAATGGTTTTTACCTTTTTTATTATTAATACAAAGTAAGTTGACGTGCATTATTTTTCTTTTTAAAGTTTTATACAATGGTCCAGTCACTTGATTTTTCGAATCTAAACCATAAATGTTTATACTCAAATTCGGATTTAGATTTTCAAATAATTTAATATCTGTAAAACTTGGAGGAAATGACATATTAGTTGTTTTCAAAACTTTTGAATAATGAGGGTATGATGTCACTCTATTTGGATTATTCATAGACGGATACAAATGAGCTACAACACTCCAAAGAAAACAATGTTCATCATTATTAACTAAATTTAGACAAGATTTTGTTTTGCGAATATTTTGAGGTAATGGAATGTAAGAACCAGCTCTTAAAGGGTTGTATTTTAAAATATTTATTTCTAAATGACTTATTCTCTCGATTGTCCAACCTGATTCACAAAGTTCAAACTCTGAACATTTGTAAATCATTTTTTCAGCACATGCTTTAAAAATGGATAGTAAATCGGTATTTTGCGATATTATTTCATATTTAGTGTTAAAAGATTTCAGAGATGATTCATTATTTTTAGGTAAAACATATGAAACAAACAGTTCAAAATTGACTTTTAATGATGTATGTACTTTCAGTTTCTCTTTAATAAGATAAGAACATATATGCGAAATATCATTTAAAAATAATTCAGGTGAAATATTAAATTTTTGAGAATCTATTTTGTAACTAACTATTTTGTTTTTAAAGGCACAAGCAATCATATGAACATTGTCAAATTCAGTTTGTAGCAAACAGTTAGATTTATGAATGTTGGATTTCTTGTGAGAAGAATGTTTTTTAACGTATTCATTACAGGGTTGGCAGAAATACATTTAGTCTTCAAAAATATTCAATTTATTCTGTGTTTATTTATACTAAACAAAGTTATTTATTTTTCTTGTTTCTTGGTTTTGATTTTAGTATTATTCTATACAAAATTATTTTTTTTTTGTTATAGGTTCTGATTTTAGTTTTATTAAATACAAAGTATAATTTTTCTTGTTTATAGGTTCTGATTTTAGTTTTATTTTATACAAACTTTAATTTTCTTGTTTTTAGGTTCTGATTTTAGTTTTACACAGTGTATTTTTCTTGTTTCTGGGTTCCAATTTTAGTTATATTCTATACAAATTTATTTGTTCTTGTTTTAGGTTCTGATTTTAGTTTTATTCTACGCAAAGTTTATTTTTTTCTTGTTTCTAGGTTCTTATTTTACTTTTCTGTTATACAAACTTTAATTTTCTTGTTTTTAGGTTCTGATTTTAGTTTTATTCTATACAAAGTTTAATTTTTCTTGTTATAGGTTCTCATTTTAGTTTATTCTTTATAAAGTTTAATTTTTCTTATTTTTAGGTTCTGGTTTTTGTTTTATTTAGTTTTTATCTACAGAGTAGATCCTGTAAGAAACAATGCATTTAATTATGTAAAAACATGAAATTACTATTCAAATTAAACATACCTACATACATGCATAAACTGATAAACCCAAAAATTATGTGGATATCGATAAACTAAGTGAGCAAGTACATGTTGATTAATCCTTGGATGGATACAAAATAGGTTTAACGTGACGAAAATTTTCTTTTATCGTGGAAACAAGCTGAGTAACTGCTTTCCAAGTTGGCGTTTTGTCATTTACTGCAGTTTTAAAAGTGATCAGGGAATGTTGCCAACGGTTGTTGGTAATTGCTTCCAGTTCACGGCTGTTCGAGATGCGAACTTCAATGTAATACTCGCCTCTCTTTGTGGGATCGCTTTGATAGGTTTTGCCAGAAGCTACACGTCGTGAAAGATAATTTTTTAATGTTGCTGCATGGACAGGTTCAGACTCATCATCCTGCCAACAACAAAAACAGACTTTGAATTATTATAAGCTCAAGAGCTTAACATCGTTACAACATCATATTAATATACGATTTAACTATCTACACGTTATTATACTTATATATATATATATATATATATATAACGTATTAAAATAACATAGCATGTCTTTATTGTTGGATAACCAAAAACACTTTGTCCGGACTGCGAATCGAACACAGAACGAGATAGAAAATACAAGAAGCGGAACACACTTGCTACCATCGAGGTCATTTACGAGATAGATATGGGGCAGGCATCGAAATTAAAATTGTTTCTGCTCAGACTAATTTTCGTTAGAAACAAAACGTAAAATATTATGTAGATAAATGAACTCACCTCAGAATCGGGAAAGAGATTGATTTTACGCTTTTTGGTCACGTTTGCTGGTGTTGGATCAGTCTCTGATTCCGAGTCACTATCTAAATGATCCTGTCTTTTTTGTATCTTGCTTCGTTGCTTCTTGGGTTTAGACGGTTTGGTGGTCTTTTTCTTAGTTGATGTTGAAGGCGCTTCAGCGTCTGAATCGAAGGGATTTGAAGACCTGAAATACAGATAAAGTAAAGTAAACTATTTATGAAACGAAAACAGCAGTTATCAAAAAATACTAGCCCATCAGCACGCTGAGCAAACAACAACATTATTGCAACTGAGTTGCTTATGGGCGTAGGACCTAAGTATTACGTACATACTTGACCCCTTGGGAAGATATTCCACAGCCACCAATGAAGGAATGATGCCACAACCAATGTGTTATAAAAACATCTCGATGGCTCTATTTATACCCTAATATTATAAGGGAACGATCATTGTAACGTATTAAAGTTTTCGCTGACGTTTCAATTTAAAAATAATTAATTTTTATGTTTAATATTGAACACTATACTCATTGATCATTAGAACTATTATTGTTTCTTTATATATTACAAATTAGGTACTCAAGTGTGAACATCTCCTTTACTAAACTTATTTGGATGCAATACCACACCGACGCCGCAATGTCGCTGCAATTTGAGACGAAATTTTTATAAGGTAATCGTATGTACTCTCTAATAAATCTATAATTAATTATTATATTTAATATTGAACACTGTACTCATTGATCATAAGAATTATTATTGATTGTTTATATATTATAAATTAGGTACTCAAGTATCATCTCCTTTACTAATCTTATTTGGATGTAATACTACATCGGCGCCGCACTGTCGCTGTAATTTGAGACGAAATTTGTATAAGGTAATCGTATGTACTCTCTAGTAAATCTTAATATAAGACGTAGTTTAACTTAAAATAGAATTTAATAAAGACTTACTTAAAAAACATACTTACACCACTATCATTCGTTAAGGGTAGCGCATCCTAAGGCCAAGGGTCCCACTGCCAACGGGTCCACCATATGTTTCTCATCGAGCTGTATATTTTCAACGGCAATAGACTGTCACTTAAAATTTAATATAATACTTAAAATATTACGTATAACCAATATTATAAGAAATTACAAAATCTAAGATAGGACCTAGGTCTAGAGACCTAGTCCTCATACAAAAAGCCTCGAAAGAAAAAAATATTTTTCCCGTGTTATTTCTATACTACGGGTAATAACTAAATACAAGCATCAAACTTAGTATGTAGTTCCTTTTATAAATGTTTTTAATAAATGCTAGGAAAGTATGAAGATAGAAAATAACTTATAAGTTCCTACTACTAAAGATTCGTCACCCGTTGGTATTGCGAAACATTTGTGCTGAAGCTTGCATTTTTACGGTTTATAAGTGCACACACTTCAATCAGCATTCATCAGTGCTAAAAGTGCGCTGTATCGGTTAGACGTTGAGTACTCCTCATCGGATAGACGTTGCGTGTATAAAATTGGGGCTTCTGCATCATGAGCCGAGCGAAGCGAGGCGAGTGATGCAGAAGCCCCAATTTTACCCTACTACCGTAGAATGTAATAAACGGTAGCTTATAGGGTCAAATCAACTGTCAAGATATTTTTTTGTTAAGTTAAATTAAGATTAAAAAATTCTGATATAAGGTAAAACGACATGGTCCCAAACACAACATAACAACATCAAATCGCAACAAAAAAACCATTTGGTTAACCCTTTCAGTCACTGATATCGGATAAGCGCCGACCGAAGAATATACAATAAATCATTTTTGAACAGCCCTAATAATACAATAAATAATCTAATATGTCCACGCGAGAAATATTAGACTCACGCGAACGACATTATGTCCACAAACAAAATGGCTTCAGGTTTTGAACAAAAAGACTGACTTTTGCCAGTTCTTTTACTACCACAAAAACACGATGTTGCATTTTCAACTTTTCGTGCTAAGCCGAGCGTTGAAATTTCAGCAGCGTTCTTATTTAGAAATTAATTTACAGGAGCTAGTGTGTTCCCAAAACACTGTAACATGTCATTAATGATAACAAAGATAAAAAAAACAAACTAAGGTATTAAGGGAAATAAATAAAATTAATGTTTTTAAATTTGAAGAATGTATTTTGTAATTTACACTAGCTCTGACCATAGATTATCTACTCTAAATTGGCGCAACCGGCCTTCAAAGCTAGCTTCAACCCTAACCCTAGCTGCAGTTCTCAGCAATCTTAGGTAAATCGAGCAGGTCGAAACCACGCACCGCATGAAACTTTACCTCCCACCACACAATCCCCCTTCTTCATTCGCGAATAAGAGCGAACGCCCAAGTTACAGAACTTGCAGAAGCACCTAGTAAACTTAGTTTTGTAAACTTTGCTCGTATTTCCCGGGATTATATCACATATTTATGTTCTATATTGGGTCAGTCGGGCTGTTAAATCTGGCGCATGGCTCAGCTGGATCTTCAACAAGGATATTGAATACCTTCATATCGATATGGTTCTTTTCTCAAAAGACCATTTCAGACACTAATCTGCATGTTTCTTACATGATCTGACTAAGATAATGTCTGGACTTTGAAAGAGACAGTGACCTCTGAGTTTTTTTCGGCGTTTCTTCTCGGAGTAGTCAGATAGTGTAACACCGACAACACACTTTCAATCATCATTTAATTTTTTGATATCCTAATATAAATCCTTCAATGTCTAAGTCTATAACGAGTGTTCTCAAAACGGTGGAGGGAAACATCGCGAGGAAACCGGGTGCATGTCTTAGAACCAAACACACGTAGACGTGTGTCATCTACCAACCGGCACTGGGCCAGCATGCTAGATTACGGCCCTGTCATTCTCACAGAGAAGAGGCCTGAGTCCCAGCAGTGGGGACATTTAATGTTGATTAATATAGGTATTGTAATGGAAAAAAGACGATAAGGTTATGTCAATTCTAAAATATTTGGATTAATTTGTACACCGTTGTTCTGCTATTTTGGTAGGTGTTGCAGAGCCTTCGGAGGTAAGTTAATATAAAGACGTAAGGTAAACACGTATTCAATTGTAATAAATTTCTTAATATGGCAAGCAAAGCCAATGTCGACCATTCTGCTTATGTCTACAGTGAATTCAAGAAGTTAACTTGTGTGTCTAATAAAAAGTACAAATTAATTTCTACTTATATCTAATATCAAATATTTGTAAGTTAAAAAAAAGATAAAAAAGTGATAATAAATCATTCATCAAAACTTATACCATGCATTTTACAGTTTTGCCAATCTTATTTCATTATTTAATGTCGCTATGCCATAGAATTAATCATCCTTTAGAGCTTTTTCATTTTAAGTCCTAATGAATAGCTAAGCGCTGTAAAACAGCTTGCAGCGCGGCAGCGCTTTGCCATTCATTACGACTTGACTTGAAATTGCAAAAAGCGCTTTTTAAAAGCAAAACGTCTTAATCGTCTTTCTTTTACAGAAAGCTGTGAATATTAAAGGATGTAAATTAAAGATTATATACTCCATACTAAAATTATAAATGAGAAAGTAATTATGTTTGTTTGTTTGTCGGATTAAGCGTCGATTGTAATGAAATTGCGCGGAGATAGATCATTTACAGCGAGGTACTTGTAAATAGTAGCAGCCTAACGGATCGATCTAAGGTTAAGCTACGCTTGACGAGGTTAGTCCGTGGATGGGTGACCATTCTTTACATGTCAAGGCTTCTTCGTGCCTCGGAAAGCACGTAGAAGCCTTGGTCCCGGCTACGGCTGTCATTTGTAGATCTATGACTGTCGTTCCAGATAGTTAGATTCCCGAAAATCTGACAACCAGTTTAACCAATGGGGTAACGTGTTGCCCAGAAACTGGGTTATGGAGGTCTGACAGGCAGACGCTCCATGTAAAACTCTGGTATAGCGATGACTCTTTCGAACCAATTCCGCGACAGGTAGGACATATTCTTGAGACGACGACTATCTTTTATCTCAAATAGGTATGAATATAAGAAAAAAATGGTTTTTTATCACATCTATTCAAAAAGAGCTAGTTTATTCCTCGTAAACAGGGACCAAAATAGCTCATTAATCCCTAGGGACCAAAATTGATTTTTTCAAAGTCAAAGTCAAATCATTTATTTCAATTAGGCCTGAAAACAGGCACTTTTGAACGTTATACTTACAAATAAATTAAATTAATATGATTCTAGTTGCACATTCCAAAAGGTAGTTTTGTATGGAGAAGAATGTGCAAGAAACTCCATACTTTTGAAAGCATATTTGAATTTGGAATGTGGATATTGTTAGTAAATGTTTCAATCAGCAAAGAGGTGAATCACAAACCATGCGGGAACAATGTATTGAATATGTGACTGGCTGAAAAACTGTGTTTTCTGAGACTATTTCAAATTCTCAATCTATCTATATACATATAATAAAATTGTAGAAAAGTGGTGTCTGTACAATGGAAATATATAAAAAAAAAGTAGCAGGGGTTGTTACCATATCAATGCCGAACCCAAAATTGTAATTAAATTTTTTTTTGTTGTTTGTCTGTTTGTCTGTTTGTCTGTTTGTCGGTTTGTCTGTTTGTCTGTTTGTCTGTGTGTTTGTGCACGCTAATATCAGAAACGGCTTATCTGATTTAGATGGGGTTCTCACTAATATATTGTAGTAAGCTTCACTTAACATTTAGTGTTTATTTCATGTTAATCGGTTCATAAATAAAAAAGTTATGTCAATTTAAAGAATCGCGGCGAACATTTTGTTAAGGTATTCTATCAGAGTACGTACACGCCTCGCGCTTGACTGTGGCACCATAGCGCCCAAACGGGTGAACCGATTTAGATGCGGTTTTTTTTATTTGAAAGCAGGGTTTCTTGCGATGGTTCTTAGACATAATTCATCAAAATCGGTTAAGCCGTTTCAAGGTTATCAGCTCTTTTGTGTTAGCTACCTTTGCTATTTTTGACGTCTATGGGTATTAACTTTACATTCAAACATGTGTGGGTTAAAATTTCAAACACCCATGAGTGTTATATAAATAAGCAAGTTTATGGTATATTTGGTCTGATGCAGCCAGGATATCTAGCACACTAATACACTCTTGACAAAATAATAGCAGATATGTTGTGTTTGGATTAATTTTAACCAGCATTTTATTCTGCACTTAATGCCCTGATGGCAACAGGATGAGCTGATGCTGCAGCCAGGCTATCCAGCACACCAGTAGGTTGACTCTTAAAAAAATAATAGCCGATATGTCGTGTTTGGATTTATTTTAACCAGCATTTGACTCTACATACACTGCACTGAAAAAATCTCATAACTGTAAACTCCATAAAACAAAAGGAAAACTTTAAAAAAAATTGAAATAAAAATTAAAATAAAAATATAAAAATCTTCCACCGCAAAAAAGTAAAACATTTAAAAAGTTAAAAATAATACTTTCCTATCGTTGAGCCATGAAATTTTACGTGACGTCGGGGTACCGCTAAAATAAGTAAGTACCTACATACCATCGAGCACTAGAAACATTCCTTACTTAAGCGGTACCCCGACGTGAAGTAAAATTTCATGGCTCAACGATAGGAAAGTATTACTTTTAACTTTTTAAATGTTTTACTTTTTTGCGGTAGGGGTTTTTTTATTTTTTAATTTAATTTTAATTGTTTACGATAGTACGTGTTTACTTAATAACTGTGTGTTAAGTAGTAAGTACCTACTATTTTATAGTAAGAATGCCTCGAAGAAGATCCAACCTCTCCCAATGTAACAGAAATGCTGAAAGGATGAGGTTAGTTCGATCACAGGAATCTGAGGAAGGTCGAGAGACAAGGCTCTCTGCAACTCGGGAACATCAGGCTAGGGTTCGTGCTGCAGAAACTTCGACTCAGCGAGAGTCTCGACTGAGTTCAAATCGTTCTCGAATGAGGACAACTTAAAATAGGGAAAACGGGGAACAACGATAGGGATGTTTATCTGTCGATCGCGAAACTCACGCGCTATTGCGTGAGTCTCAGACTTTTGCTGACAGGGAAACCCGCCTGAGCTTCTAGAGAGTATGGACAACAAATGTTCGATCCCAGGAGACACAGGACGAACGGGAAATAGGTACGTCTCACTGCCGATCGTGAAGCTCATGTACTATCGCGTGAGTCTGAGACTTTCACTGATAGGGTAATTCGTCTGAGTTCTCAGAGGGTTCGGACAGCAAATGGAAGAAGGAGAATCTACCAGCTACCCAGTAGAATTTTTAGAATTCCTCAATGCTCCTGGACTACCAGCACATAAAATAAAATTAAAAGTAGGCGTACCCATAATGTTTCTTAGAAATGTAAGCCCCCCAAAACTTTGCAATGGCACCAGGTTAAAAGTGACCAATTTACAACGAAATCTGATAGAAGCAGAGATTTTAACAGGGTGTGGAAAAGGTGAAAGTGTTTTCATTCCTCGGATTCGTCTCATTCCAAACAATTTTCCAATTAGTTCTAAACGAGTCCAGTTTCCAGTCAGCCTATGTTTTGCGATGACAATTAATAAAGCCCAAGGTCAGACGCTGAAAGTTGTGGGTGTAGATCTAAGTAACAGCTGTTTCTCGCACGGCAAGTTGTAAGTGGCTCTGTCACGGGTTAGCAGTCCTAGGAGCCTGTATGATTTCATCCCCGATGGCCATACGTCAAATTAATATCGTATACAGAGAAGCATTACTGTAAAGTAAATTTTTAGCTACCCAAACGACGCTATATGTAATTCAAAATATGCTGCCCGAAAAGTCACTATTCCACGCGGACGAAGTCGCGGGCATAGCTAGTCTGTAAATAAATCTACAACTGGTACGGATGGTAATAATAAAATACGATACACTTCCATAATTGTTCAAATATAAACATCAGCCTCTAATTATTTATATTTTATGTCTTAAGGTTCTGAATTGTACGTAAATAAATTCTTGTTCGTAAGTTGCACTTACTTATTTTCTCATAGAGGGTGGTAAAAAGTAGAGTGTCCACCTCGGGAGCCCTAATCCCTTGGCCCTAATCCCTAGCCCGGAATCCCTTGCTGCGCTCAGGATTCAAGTTAAGAATCCCTCGCTCCGCTCGTGATTCTACTCTAGAATCCTTCGCTCCGCTCTGGATTAAAAAAACACTCTTGCCTTTAAAATAGTTGTTTGCTCCCTAGATAAACAATCTACTATTCTTAAACTTTTTTCAAATGCAGCGCCATCTAAGATGACAAATTTCTTCCCAATTCATTAATAGGTGACAATTTGATATTTGACAAGTCTTATATTTTTATCAGTCTTAGACATTACTGACATCGGTCAAGGAAACCAGCATGAAATCTGTAACCCGCTTTTTTGGATGACAAGAAACCTGTGCTTTCACGTGGGACTATAACAGGCTGGCATTATTTACTTAAATACATGAGTTTAAGTGAGCGAAACGTAACGTATACAACCTTTGGTAAATCAACGGCCAGAAACCAAATAGAAGTCTGTAAAGTACACTTTTTTATCGTAGACTAAAACTCGATATTGCTCGAGGTCACTCACCAATGGGTATAATTAGGAACAGTCTAACCATGAATAAATGCCATGGTCCGAGACTCACCTTGACTTATACTGCTGTAGCCATCAGGGGTCATCAAAGGCGTACCTCCTCCGTCGTACATGTTTTACGATATATCACGAACTAACAGGTACAGAAGGTATTCACATCACTAGCTTGTAACAGGTCCTGTTGTCTTCTCTGACCACTAACACTAATAACTCACAAATTCACGCGTGATTGTTTTCACGTAAGCTTTAATTCAACATTCGTTCATTTCAAAGACCTTCAGTAAACTACGTGTTGAAACGTAAACCTACATTCCTATGTTAATGTTTAATGTTAAAACACATAAGAAAAGTAATTATTTTCCTACTCGACTTTTGAAACGAGTAAAATATTAACTAGTCTTTCTTTGCGTAAGACAAAAGGGAACTTCCGCGAACGAAACATCAGAACGCTATCTCAAAGACAAGACTTAAGTTTAACATTGAGGGAACAGAATTAAAATGATAGCAGCTTTCAAAGAATATTCGAGAAGTTAACTAAGTTTATCTGCGAAGTCCAAGGCTTCAAGTTTATCCATAGAATCACTGGTTTCTCTTTACAATTTCATTACCGAGGTGGGAGGACTCATCATAAATCAAGACGAAATAGAACCGCCAACAAAGTTATTTACAGTAGATGTTGTTTTAACAATGAAATACTGGTAATACTGGTTCAACAATATATATTTGACTTTATGTTTCGATAGTCAGACTGTTAATAATGTGTACAAAGTGCTTATTACTTTAATTTAGGTTGATTGATTGTGTGGCTGAGAACAATGCCACAGTTAAAATTTAACGGTTAAGTCAAGTCAATCGTAGACCAAAAGATGAGAAGGTTCTCAATCGTAGTCAGCATGAGTCCGTAACTGTCGGGCGGTTTTGAGTACTTTTACGTGGCCTACGCAAATGACCGGCAGATAGCGTCGTGTGGTGGGTCGTCGAGCTCCCTGAAATATGTTTGAGCTACACGATGTCTGAAGCATGCATGCCGTCTGTCGGGACAGGTCATCTCAAAGCTGCATTGATTCTTTCTTTAAAAGGCTTTTCCAGACTGCCCTGCATCGTGAGACTCGCATAATAAATGAATACAATCTTATGTCTGGATTTTAAAAGAGACCATGACCCCTGAGTTTCTTACGGCATTTCTTCACAGGGATCAGTCACTTTGGAAATGCTATTTAGTGCCATTTAGTTTTAAAAAAAATTACATGTAAATCTAGGAAGATCTACTTACAGAAATAAATATCATTTCATTTAATTTCATTTCAAACTTCTAATGTTGCGTGTAAAAAGAAAGCGTGAGAGGGTGTGTGTGTTAAGTAAGGAGATAATATATGTTTATCGGAAAGACATGTAGCCAATAATATTATAAGTAAAAAGGTGTAGATAGGTTACTTAAACAACACTCAATCTTCAAAAACGGTACACCAACGCACGCACGCCTCTTGTGGGGTGCGACGCCACACTGAGGTAAAATGTGGCTAGTTAGCCACATTTTAACGTGTCACTTGCTGAGCGCGTATAACCTATCTACACCTTTTTACTTATAATATTATTGCATATAGCACTATTCTGTCCTTCAGATACATTTTGTGAATGAGCAGTAGCGAATGATGAGGTATGGTACCCCCGTATCCTTAAAATTTCTTCTATTTTTCTGAATTACTTTAGTAATAGTAGCTTAGTTATATAAAACAACATTAACTGCTTCCAAACAATAATAATGTAGGTAAACATGACGTCATTATTAATCGAAGCATGTTGAATTCATAGTTTGCCGGTAACAAATTTTATAACAGTTGTTTTCGTGAAATGAATAACTCTACTGAATAGTAAACGTTTTGAATATTCACAATATTATGTTTATCTCGACATTTAATAAATAGTTCAATGTTTAGTGTACGTATTTCAATTATTCGGGACTTAATAAAAACTTTTATAAAACTACAATGTCGTTAATTAGCTTTGGTGATATCAATTGTGAAACGCGTTTGTGTTACTAGAAATATGTGGGTGTACTACACGTATAACTCTGCCTAACCCTTTGGGAATGCAGTATGATTTTATGTTACCAATTGTGGGAAGACCTGTACAAATTTAACGACAAGTGACCCACTTTATCCCTGGATCGAAAAATTGGAAGACATGGAAAGAGGCTTTTGCCCAGCTGTGGGATGATGCAAGCTAGCAGTATCAGTATATACACCAATTGGTTTATTCATGTAAGAAACTAGTAATAACCCTCTTAGATTTTTTGGCAATTGACATACACAGTTTTTACTGCAACGAAAAATTCTAAGCAAGTATGCTTCGCTGTTTGTGTTGTTACGTAACGGTGTAACACATTGACTTGTGGCATTGCTTGCTAATTGCAAAAAATGTAGGTTAAACCAAAACTTCATTAGATCAGTCTATTAAAATATCTGGTGGTAGTCCTATTCATAGAAGAAATGAATTAGAACTCAAAATAAAAGCTCCCCAGATTTTCGCAATATTATTTTGATCATTTTTTTGTTTGTTAAATAAATAAGTTTAAAGCTTAATCTTCATTTTAGTTATAGTATTTATTTCAATCACTTTCATTTACAGACACAAGTAGTACTGGAAATTTCGCCATCAACTTTTATACTACGATTTTTTTACGGTGTTTTCGCGGCGGCGACGTGGCACGTCGGTACGAGCCTGGTGGTGGGACTCTACTACCACCCCATGGTACCACAAAACCCACCACGCAGAACATATAAATGAATGGAGTCGGCACTTTTTTATCGACGCAAATTACGTTGGGTAAATATTTTGCTATGTCATTGCGGTGTAGGTTCGACGGGGTGATGTGTTCATTTTCGGTGAAGGCATTTTCTATCTATGAATGAATTAGCAATAAAATAGTAGGTAATGATCGCCAACCAATAGAAAACGGATAACGTACAAACGATGTTACTTTAAAAATGATTAAAACTTTGTTACCCAAGCTTTGCGATTGGGATGTCGGATTTGTTAAACAGTATGAATTTGATTTTGGTCGATTTTAATTTAAAATAATTATGTTTTGAACGCTTTCGTTATTTTTTTGGAAAATCTTATACCGTTTCTGTTTCTGTGAACAGCAGCAAATGCGCATTATATCTTTAGTTTTGGTGTAGAATTCGTTTCGCCTCATAATTTGTTTTTGATAAACGTATTATGCATCAAATATCGCAAAAAATATCGAGATTTTTATAACAAATCAACTTTATAATCATTCTTGAACCCACATTATTGTTAATGATTTTACGTTAAAAGCATTTAAATATCCCGAAACTCCTCTTAATGCAAATTCAAAAGACGATATTCCAACATTTAAATGAAATACGCCACACTGCTGTTAGTATGACAAGATTATTCGAACAAACTCAGTCGGTGTACCTATTTAGTATGCTCAACGTAGCATTGCGGGCGTATCGTCGATAGCACTTTGACAAATTAACGTTGTGGACTACCACGGGTTTCATTTGAGATTTCATTTGATTCATTTAAATTGAGTTAAAGTAAGCTAGGAATGTAATCAATCTGGCTGCAACTTGTTTTTCTGTTGGAATCTAGTTAAATCCTTTTGACGATGAAGAATAACTTTAGAGTATTCAAGATAAAACTTTAAGATATCCGGGTCTCGGTCTATTTTAGTAGAATTTGGGTCTTAATCATGTATTTAACTATGTGACATACAAATATGTCACTAAATTATAAATTGAAAACTAAAAAACTAAACTAAAAACTTGCACTGTATTAAAATATCCGACAAAAAATGTCTGCCAATTCTGTGGAATAGTATCGAGAATATTTCTCAGAACCATAAACAGTGCCTAGATAATGAACGGTCATTAAATAAAAGCCTGAACAAAATTATTATGGCTGAATGTCACTCGTCCATGTAGACGTCTCAGCTGGAAATACCCCACTGAATTTTTAATAAGACATTGAGAACTTACTTTCATGGCTCCTCGTAATTTATGTAGTCTTAGTACACGGCCGTGACCCTGTCCATGGAACATGCATGACAATAAACTATCGATTGCTTGCACATCACTCCTATGTTTTGTTAGAGCTCTTTGTAATTTCTATGCTCCTGGTACCTCGCTTTTTAATTGACTAAGTGGGGGTATTAGTAATGCAATGCTCGTTTTACGTGGAGTCACTCCCTGTTTTTGCGTGCATGCAATTCTTTGTTTGTTTATTTTGTTCAATAAATACTGCCCTCCTTTGTTTGTGTCCGTGAAAGAAACAGGTGGATGGTGAGTCATGCACGGCTAAAAACGGTTAGGTTCACCAAATTATACTAGTAGATAGTCGTCCAGTGGACAAAATTCGATCGTGTTAATTAATTACCTAACCTCATTCTCCACTCTTTATATTATATTAGTATCTACTGCTGCCCCAGCAAACTTGTTTCGCCTTAGAATCAATTCTTATGTATTGTTTTGTTTCGTTTTTAACAGACTTCAAATAAAAAAGTAGGAGGTTCTCAATTCGACTGTATGTATTTTTTTTTTGTGTGTTTGTTACCTCATTTCTCAGTCATTTATGGACCGATTTTCAAAAATCTTTTTTATTTGATAGGGTATACTACTAGGTTAGTCACATTTTTATCGAACCTCAGATCTGATGGTGGGATCCTCAAGGAATTGGGGGAGTTCCTCAAATAATATAGTTACACATGTACCGATTTTTACATTCTTAGTAACAAATCAAGTATTTTCATTTAGCAAGTATCATTTGGTGAAGAAAAACTGATGAAGAAGACAGGCTACGGAACTCTTTAGCGCATAACAGCAAATTACTCGCGATTGCTACAGTCACAATATGTCTGAGCATGGTTCATGACATGTATTTCCATAACATAACATTACGCCTGTCTTTTTTTAAAAGGGGCCCGGCAGAGATGTACAGAATTACAGATTAATGTTTAGAAAGAACTTCTTTAGCAATTGTTTAGCAATTTCAATGATTCTTTGAAGTTTTAAAAGACCTTCTTTACATACGAAGAAACTAAAAATTAAAACAATAAACTTTTTTAGTCGGTGGCCAATAACGAACGAAACTAGACCACCAAAGCCACAGACTTCCGAAACTGGAGTTATTTTTCACCTGTTAGTGTTTTTTAAGAAGTCCGTTGTTTTGTTTTATTAGTTTACGCCTATGCTTAGAAGAATAAGAATACCTATATTCATAAAATTTCATAGGAATCGGTCGAGCCGTTCCAAAGGAGTTTTGTTACAAGCACTGTGACACGAGTATTGTATATACAAGGTGTTGATTTGCATCCTCGTCAAATTCAAGGACGTAATTATGCTAATGATTCTCGACCCAAATCAACAATAAAATGAGTAGGTATTTTTTTTATTATTTTTGCTTAACAACGAAAAACCGCAAGTGTGAACCAGCCGTATTTAAAAGCGGCCCGTCTGTTACTAGCCCTATCACCGCGCTTTCGCACACAAACAAACGCAAACAATACATACACAACACATACGCAATGATCAATTCGTAGGCAATGTCGCAACTTCATCATACTGTAATGTTGATAATTTTTCAAAGCAAACTTCACATCACAACTCATTCAAAATTGTTAGTCAGAACATAAGAAGTATTAGTCGTAATTTGCCAAGTTTCATGACATTAATGGAAAGATCACACACAAACTGGGATCTGGTAGTTCTGACGGAATGTTGGCTACCCCGTACGCATGCCATTCCCCAACTACAGGGCTATGATTACATTAGCACACGACTTAATTTGACGCAAAATGAAGGAGTGGTAGTCTACTACAAACCAACAATCCGATTAAAATCTGAAGAACCCTTAATCATGGATGCCAACTGTATTATGTTGAAAATAAACGATACCACCGTAGTTCTTGCTATGTACAGGCCAGCAGGTTATAAAAATTTGTCTAGATTTATCGAATCTCTAAATTCACTTTTAACTAAATGTTCCACCTATTCAAATGTCATACTCATAGGAGATATTAACGTGGACATCACTCCACATAACACTGACTCAAATTCATCTTCTTACTTAAACTTACTAGCATCTCATGGTATGTTACCAGCACATACCCTCCCTACACACAATCGAACTTGTTTGGACCATATCATTTTAAAAACAAAACTACCTGCCTACTGTTACATAGCGGAAAGTTCTATTACTGATCATGATTGTGTATTTTTTGCTATTGAACTTAATTCTCGATATCAAAAGCCTTGTTCCAAAATAATAAAAAAAATAAACTATGATACCTTGGACAATGATATGAGATTACTTGACTTTTCTTCGATTTATAGCAATAGCGATGTCAACTCCGCGACGAATATTTTTATTTCTACACTAAACCTGGCAATTTTAAATAATACTTCTACGGTAAAAACATCCAATAAAAAAATTATTATAAAACCCTGGATTACCAAAGGATTGCTAAAATGTATGAGAAACCGCGATATTATGCACCAGAAACTTAAAAAAGATGAAAATAACGAAATGCTTAAAGTCACTTACAAAAGATATAGGAATTTTTGCAATGACCTTTTAAAGAAAGTAAAAACAGAGTTTGAGAGATCTGAAATTGATAAAGCTGCTTCTATAAGCAACAAAAAGCTCTGGGAAACCATTAAGATGGTGACAAATACGACGAAACCCAAGGACGTCCCTACTGAACTTCTGTCAAGTAATAATCCCCACGACGACCTAAACAATATTAATTTTTTCTTTGCTAATATGGGAAAAAATCTTGCTGAGAAAATGGTACCTAGCAGTAATCAATTCCCTGAAATCCACACTAAAAATGCATTTTCCCAATCATTTGTCTTGCTACCCACTGATAATGATGAGATTGAACAGACCATTCTAGGCCTTAGAAACAACTGTGCAGTTGGTCGCGATAACATTCCTGCTATTTTCTTAAAGCGTTATCGAGAGACCTTACTTCCACCTCTGTCCTATATTTGTAATCTTGCCTTTACTACTGGCATTTTCCCAAGCTCTCTCAAACTTGCTGAAGTTCACCCCATATATAAAGGAGGGGACAGAGGCTGTGTCAATAACTTTAGGCCAATATCCATTTTGCCAACGGTCTCTAAGATCCTTGAAAAGTTAATAAACAAACGTTTCACTAAATACCTCGAGACAAACAATCTCTTGTCACCTTCTCAGTTTGGTTTCCGATCCGGTAGATCTACTAACGATGCCGTGCAAGAACTTGTTAACTTTATATCTATTAATCTCGATAGTAAACAGAAGGTTCTAGCAATATTTCTGGACTTAGCGAAAGCTTTTGACACAGTCTCTGCCCCACTCCTCCTGGAGAAACTGGAGGGCTTTGGGGTGAGAGGCATGCAACTTAAGTTATTTTCTGACTATCTCACTAATCGCAAACAGAGAGTAAAGATTGGTGATATGTGCAGTGACGATCTTGACATTGATTGTGGGGTGCCACAGGGCAGCATCCTTGGTCCCACGTTATTTTTGGCATACATCAATGGCCTCTGCGACCTTAAATTGCATGGTGGTAGGATTGTTACTTTTGCAGATGACACAGCCCTGCTTTTCCACTCAGAATCATGGGAAGAAGTGTACTCAAAGGCCCAACTCGGCTTTGACATGGTTGCAGAGTGGTTACAAGATAACAAACTAACCCTCAATACATCTAAAACCATGTTTATTCCATTTTCTATCAAAAAATGGCCAACCTCCGTTAATACGAGTCCTTCAATAGTGGCACATTCATGCTCTCTCCTACCTGGAAATCCTTGCACATGTCCCACTCTTAAAAAAACAGCTGTTATTAAATATTTAGGTATCCTGATTGACAGTGGTCTTAGTTTTCAGCCACATATAGATGCTCTTACAGCGAGAGCGAGAAAACTAATATTTATCTTTAAAAACCTACGACATGTGGCGTCAACTAAGACTATCGATACCGTATACTTTGCATTAGTTCAATCAATCTTATCTTACTGTATAACAGCATGGGGTGGAGCCCCAAAAACATCCCTGATTAGGTTGGAGAGAGCACAGAGAGCTGTTTTAAAAGTGAGTCGTAACCTGCCATTTCTCTTTTCCACAAAAGAACTTTACGAACAGTGTAAAGTACTGACAGTTCGCCAATTATTTATTTTAGGTACTATAATGCGTAAGCACACACAACTCGCATACAATCCTATCAACATCCATAACAAGAGACGCAAACATACTATCTTTAAATCAACATCCTTCAAAACCACTTTCAGCCGTAGATTTTTTTGTTTCCAGGGAGAATACCTTTACAACAAAGTTAATAAAGCTATTTCCATCTACTCCTTGACCAAATTTAAATGCAAAACCAAGGTCCAAAATTGGCTTCAATCCCTCGATTATGAGGCCACAGAGAAACTCCTAGAAGTTATCTCATAGAACAACCAACATCAGTAAGATCCAAGATCTTTAACCAAGACCAGTTAGTTATTTAGGTACAGAACGGATTGTTGTATCACATATTCACGCGTCCATCACACACCACCACACGCTACTATACACCACCACGCACTACCATACATCACCACACACTACCATACATCACCACACACTACCATACACCATTACACACCCCCATACACTCCCGTCCTAAACTCGTAAACCTCACACTTTCTCATATATACCACAAACACACTTAACATTGTTCTCTGGCTTTTTAAGTTAAATTGAGTATTAAGCTATAAATTGTTTATTTATCTTTCACACCAGAAGTATCACCTCATTTGTAACAGGACCAGTTATTTACAGGCAACAAATGCCCATAGATTATGAATACCTTACATATTTATTTATTTTCAATAAAATAAATACAATCTCTTGTTCGTGAATAAAATATTAAATTATGTTGGTACTTCACTATGCACTTGACTACGTCTTTGGATTATTAAGTAGAACATGTTTGTATAACACTAACTTGTTAGGTTGTTGGAGGCCTGGAGACCTGTAACACAGGTATTCCTAGTACAGGCTCCAGTCTCCACAACATCAATGAATATATTACAATAAGTAAATGTAAATGTACTGTATAAAATTGAAAATTTCATTATGTGGTGGAGAAAATAAATGTTGTTATTATTATTATTATTATTATTATTAATCAATACTACCCCAATCACGATGCGGTACTCTCCCGCGCAAGCTTCTAGCCACGCCCCCGCGCGACCCCGGAACTAACACAGTGTCTTTGATGTCGCCGAAGCGTGCGCGCGGCACGCTTTGCGATTTCCGCTTTTCGGTACTTTGGTGACCACTGGATCGGTCGCGGGGAACTCGCGGAGGACCTGTGGCTTGGCCTCCGCGTTCTCCGGACCTGACGCCTCTAGACTTAGGTATTTGTGGGGAGACGTTAAAAGGTTAATATACTCGGAGGAAGTGACAAGTGTAACAGAATTACGTTCAAGGATCATTAGTGCTTTCGACACTTTAAAAACGTATGTGTTAGTGTTACGTAAGCTGAAGGAAAACCAGCTTCGTTGTGCTCGTTTGTGCGAAGAGTGTGATGGTGGCCACTTCGAACAATATCTCCGGGTAACTTAAGTAGGTACTTAATTTATTTATTCTAGTACATTTTGTAAATACGTTGTTAGCTTGATCAATGTTATTAGTGTGTTATTACACTTAACTAGAACGTCTTTCCATTTCCATCAAACGTAGAAAACATTTTTAGATTTAGAAGATCGGTAGGTACACCAACTAAAGTACGCATTACTGCCGGTCCTAAGCCAGAAAGGAAAATTACAAATCAACCAATTTAATCCACAAATAAAACAAAATCACTACGAAAACTTTAGGTTGAAGTAAAAGCAAAACTCATCATCTGCCTAGCCTTTTCCCAACTATGTTGGGGTCGGCTTCCAGTTTAACCGGATGCAGCTGAATACCAGTGTTTTACATGGAGCGACTGCCTGTCTGACCTCCACAACCCAGTAACTGGGTAACATGATACCCCTTGGTTAAACTGGTTGTCAGACTTTCGGGCTTCTGACTACAAGTAACGACTGTCAAAGATCTACAAATGACAGCCGGGACCAACGGCTTAACGTGCTTTCCGAGGCACGGAGGAGTCTTGGTATGTAATAAATGGTCACCCATCCACGGACCGACCTCGTCAAGCGTAGCTTAACCTTCGATCGACCCATGCGGCTGTTATAATTTAGCCACAAGCTCCTCTAAGTAAAAGCAAAACTAACATTTTATTAATCATCTGATGACAGGTCAGTGAACTTTTCTTTGGCGCACTAGTATCACTGTCATTAGTAAGATTTCCGTATTCCAATAATGCTCAAAAATGAGTTAATTATCAAACAAAATTTATGACAATAATGTAGATGTTTTTCGAAATAATATTAAGTGAAATTATTGCTACTGGTCATAGCGGTCATTGATTCGTCGCACTCGCACGCGCTTGCTTTTCGTAGGTAAGACGTCGACGCTCACGCACACAGCTGCATTGTCGCTGTGTGCGAAGTCGGGTGATTCTGTTTTATTTGTATTGAATTAAGGGTTTAATTCTGAAACACTGTTAAATTTCAACATCAAAAAAAAGCAGCACTTGTTAGTTATTGCCCGCTAACGTACTCGTACTTTCAATTGATTATTTATGTATTTTATGACACCCTCCTGAAATTTGACGAGGATGCAAAACAACACCTTGTATATGTTAAATATATCTATACATATAATAAGACAGTAAAAAAACTGTGTCTGTACATTGAATATATTTAAAAAATAATAATGGAGGGGGGCTTAGAAACAGTAATAGAGCACGAA
This sequence comes from Euplexia lucipara, assembly GCA_921972225.1. Taxonomy (NCBI): domain Eukaryota; kingdom Metazoa; phylum Arthropoda; class Insecta; order Lepidoptera; family Noctuidae; genus Euplexia; species Euplexia lucipara. Next base: position 7,101,671 of record OV179143.1, on the reverse strand, counting down.
TCCAAAAAAAAAAGTCTGTCTGTTTGTCTGTTTGTCTGTTTGTTTGCACACGCTAATCTTCGGAACTACTGGATGGATTTGAATGATTTTTTTTTTGTTGTATAGATATTAAGTCTGGTCAACACATAAGCTATAATTTATCTTGAAAACTGGAACACCTGATGCGGAACCGTAACAGACCAGCTAAACTATAGGAGATACAAAAATGGTACCATAGAAAAAAATGTTCCACGTGATGAGAATTTTCTGCTGAGAGAATAAATTTGAAGATCCGGAACACCTGATGCAGAACCGCAACAGACCAGCTAAACTATAGGAGATACAAAAATGTTACCATAGAAAAAATTGTTCCACGTGATGAGCATTTTCTGCTGAGAGAATAAATTTGAAGATCCGGAACACCTGATGCAGAACCGCAACAGACCAGCTAAACTATAGGAAATACAAAAATGGTACCATAGCAAAAATTGTTCCACGTGATGAGCATTTTCTGCTGAGAGAATAAATTTGAAGATCTGGAACACCTGATGAGGAACTTCAAGAGCCCAGCTACACTGTAACATATATAGTAATGACGTCTTAGCAAGAGTTGTTCAGCCTTATGAGCACTCGCTGTTGACGTATAAAAATCGAAGATCTAGAACACCAGTTAGGGGACTCCAAGAGCCCAACTACGCCATAACTCACATAGGAATGATGTCTTAGCAAAAGTTGTTCGGTCTGATAGGCATTTCCTGTTGACTTATAAAAATCGAAGATCAGAAACATTTGGTATAGAAATTAAAGCTATCACTAATTTCATTGCATAATTATAAAATAACATAAGTACCTCCACGCGGTGAAGGCGGGAACAGTTCGGAACTGATTTTCGATGACGATGGTATATCATTGAAAATTAGACTCTACTGGCATAAAGTCCTTTTTATCTTCGTTACATGGTTGCCTACCCGGTAACGCAGGGGAGCAGCCACTTAGATTTTAATTGATCAGGTATCATCACAATAAAACTATAACCCCAATGTTCCAAAGGTGCTAAATGATTAAAGACCATAAGATCCCAACAATCTACCGAAGAGCGTTAGGAGAGACTTGATGCTGTTCGAGAACATGAGGCTGCAACTCGCTCCGCGGAAACTTCTTGGGATCGCGAAGCACGCCTGCATTCTCAGCGTATTTACGCATCTACCAGGTATCCAGGTCTCTAGACACCAGTGAAGAATATGTGCGCGACTGACCGCTGATCGTGTACGCAACATATAGGCTATAATTTATTTTGGAAAATTGAACACCTAAAGTAAGAGATATAAAAATGGTGCCATTGCAAAAACTATTCCACGTGAAGAGTGTTTTCTGCTGTGAGACTAAATTTGACTAGATCTGGAGCACCTGTAGTGGAACTCCAAAAGCCCTGCGACAATATAACATAATTATACATGATAGAAATGGCGTCTTAGAAAAAGTTGTTAAGTCTGATGGCATTTCCTGTTGATCAACAAAAATAAAAAATCTGGAACGTCTTGAATCGTCTCGCGCATCCTATTGTTTACCCGTCCCCGGGCTTTTAGAATTCGACATCAGACGTTTTAGATCTTCGATTTTGACGACCCCGTTGTCGCTGGCATAAGCAACAGGATCCGCGTACGAAGTTGCGGGCAGAAGCTAGTGTTAATAAAACTCCCACAAGGTGGATGATTTACTGAGGATCGCGGGAATCCGATTGTTGCGATACGCATAGGACCGGTCGTTGCAGCGAAACTTGGGGGAGGCCTAAGTCCAGCAGTCTTTCAGCTAAAATGATAATGATAATGGTGATGAGTTAAACTATGATTACCAGGACTCCAGAACTGATCGACTTATGTGACGGATTTCATCACCATTGTCGTTTAGTGGTCGAAATTAAACCGTTTTAACTTTGGGCATTTCTTTTTCCACATAAGCTATGCAAAGTTCACTGGACTTCTCTGTGTTCTCAACGCTATGTGAATATAAGTTCCCGAAAACATATGCAAATCGGTAAAACTATAAAAATGAGCGTGAAGAAAACTGACGTAGGCTTAGTGAACATTTAAAATATAAATATCGCAGCGCTATTATTCTGATAGGGACACACTAAAAAAAAACAAAGTATTAAAAAAAAGATAAGATAATATATAATAATACAATAAATACACAAAATAAAAAAAATGACCGGTTGATTTTTACATAACAACCCTGCGATTTGTGCTACAGCTTAAAACATTTAGTTGTTTTTTTTTATTGGATAAATAAAAACAAACTTATATTCGATTACGGTGTAAGTAAAATACCTTTCTTTTGAAAGAAGGTTAAATGGCTATAAACTGTTTACAAAATAATAAAGTTTGCACGATCATGGAAATGTTCGATAGCCTGTAATAATCCCCTCAATGTTACCTCGTGTATGTTCAGCGTTCATAATTACTAAATTGTGTTTGAGCTTCGAGTATCGATTGCTATTTACTGACCTTTAGGTAAAGCTTACCTATGAATTTATTTAAAGTATGTGCGTTTATGTAGGTATATTACGTGGATCTGAAAATCTATAAATTCTAAAAACATCTTTCTACTTACGAATATGAACAGAATTGCCTCTGGGCCCAATAGGCAAAAACACCCAACAAAAAATCAATCTGATAAAAAAGTAAAACCGACTTAAAAAAAACACCAACCGGTGTAAAATAACTCTAAATTAGGAAGTCTGTGGCTTTGGTGGTTTTGTCTTTTTCATGATGGGCCACCGACTTCCGAATTTAGAGTTATTTTACACCGGTTGGTGTTTTTTTTAAGTCGGTTTTACTTTTTGCAAAAAAGATTTTTATTTTTCCATTTTTAGTTGTTCCCATACAAATATTTGCCATGAATTTATTTTTATATTGTTATTTGTTAACAATACATGTCATGGTAATAGGGTTATCCACTTATCCCTAATAAATTAAACTTAGCATACCTAACTGTCGAAATCTAGGTATATTGTACACATCTGCGTACCCCTCAGAGCATACAGGCGTGATGATACGTCATGATGTCGTATAAACAATAAATATCCAAGCGATTCCAGCAATCACGACAGATTTGCCGTCTATTTTTGAAGAGTTCCATTGTATATCTCCGAAGATCAGCACCAGATCTTCACCAAATTAAAATGGGACCACCTCGGGAGTATACTCCTTCACATAAAAAAAGAATTTTGAGAATCGGTCCACAAATGGGGGAGAAATCGCGTAACAAACACACAAAAAAAAAAAAAAAAAACATACCGTCGAATTGAGAACCTCCTCCTTTTTTTGAAGTCGGTTAAAAAGGTAGCTCAATTTCGGTAATTCTTAATTATAATAGATAGTTATTAACAATGAACAAATAATCACACTTACCGTAAGATTTATACTGTGGAGATATAGGTATCGTTACAACTTAATCGCGTTCTCAATTTTCCCCAAATATATTTGTTTAAAACCAACGAAGGGGTACTTAACAACCCATTTCCTTCCCCAAGTAAGACAATGAAGGCACTCATTTTGTTTAATAATAAAATAATACAAGAGCAATGACAAGCACCATTGCTCTCGCGCAAGAGAGCAATTTGCTCCGCGCAGTTGAGCTTCACAACACACGCGGGATCTTGAGCAGCTGATTCAGACAGTTCGCCTTTAGTTTCAGGGTCAATAGAAAATCAAACGCTAAATATTACACATTTTATACAGTTTTCTTATAATTTTAAAGAACATTATGCTGAGCAGTTGTGCTTGCAACCATTAGACCAACTAAGCAATTTACTAGAGATTTATTGCTATTGTTTTACAAATTGCTGACTACTATGATTTTACAGGTTACATAGCGATCTAGATGATTCGGCCATGGTTGTTAATAAAATATAGGTGTTCTTTTTTATTAATACCTACCATGTACAGACGCCAGCACATCAAGTTACCCCAATGTGTCAAATTTTCCCAATTGAATATGAACCTTATATTGTTTGACATAAAGTTGAAAAACGATCAAAGAAATTTGACACATTAGGGTAACTTGATGTGCTTGCATCTGTACTTGGATCTTACAATTTATTATTGATATCACCGAGGTAGTTAAATAAAATACAAAGTACACTACGGCGGTAAGGAGACTTTCAATTGAACAATTCACTTTTCAGTAAATGCTTTCCTGAGAGAGTAAAAATAGTTTGAAAACAAATCTAATGAAAAGCATTAGCTTACGATGGCGGAGCTTGTGGCTAAATATTACAGCCTCACGGGTCAATCGAAGGTTAAGCTACGCTTGACAAGGTTGGTCCGTGGATGTATGACAATTCAATACATATATCAAGACTCCTCCTTGCCTCGGAAAGCACGTTGAATCGTTGGTCCGGACTGTCATTCGTAGATTGAGTGTTCAGAAGCTCGGAAGTCTGACCAGTTTAACCAGGGGATATCGTGTTCCCTAGTAACTAGGTTGTGGAGATCAGATAGGCAGTCATACGAAACATACTTCTTCTTCTTCTTATCGTGTGGTTAGTAACTAACCTGCACGCGTAGCATGATCACCGAAGAAACGGTCTTTGTCGTGTCTCGGAAGAAAAGAAATTAAGTGTTCATGCTACGCAGGCAGGTGTATTGAAAGAAATTTGACAGATTGAGGTTCCTGTCTATATAATCTGTCACTTTGCCAATTCGTCTGTAGACAAAGGCCGTTTCTTCGGTGTTCAATGTGTTCATGCTACGCATCTGGTGTCAGAGTTTTAATGCCGCCCATGGGCCTCTGACTTGGCATCACATGCCGTCGAGAATAGTCTCTCAGGCATGCCGGTTTCCTCACGATGTTTTCCTTCACCGTTTTTGAAGCACGTGATAATTTAACAATACGCACATAAATCCGAAAAGTCAGAGGTGCGTGCCTTGGGTTCGAACACGAGACCTGTGATTTGGCAATCCGCCGCTCACACCACTAGGCTATCACTGCTGTATTGTAACATACTGATATTAAGCTACCCGGTGTAGCATAAATTAGTCGATTCACTAAAAACCGACTAATTCTAAATAGTATTCACCAAACTAAATTATCGGTACAACCCTAAATGTTCTGATATGTCACAATGGAGGGAGAACGTCACTCAGGACCTCCTATAAAAACGGCTGCACGCATAGGCTCTGTCCTTTTTACATCAAGCGAGCAGCCTACTAATAGATAAGTCCCCAGTTGTTGGGTAAGTGAACTCCGCCATTGTGTTCTTTTGCTGCTAAATTTATGTCCCGGCAAGCCATAACTATTTGTAATCTCTGTGTCTATTTAACATGGCTGCCGGCAATGTATTCTGTATCTAATATTAATTAGCACCTAGCTATTCACTATGCACATGTACTCTAAATGGTTATATGGTTCTCCGCATGGCGTGCATCCTATTCTATTCTCTATAAACTAAATCATGCTCATCCATGCTGTATCATAAACCGGCGACGCTAGTCGACGGTCAATGAGAACCACGTGGCGATGTGACGCCACGCCTTGCCTCTAGTCCGTCAGCCTATTCACCTATCAACTAATCACTGTAAACCACTGCGATGTGTGAGTACCCATCTTCCATCTTCTTCACTGCCTTGAGCTTGCCGCATCTGACGCTTGGCTGGGACACGCACATCGTAGGGGCTTACAGGAACATCTTGAAGCTCAAGCGCCCCCCCTTGGCGCTGTTTCAGGGTTCCTGGCGCTGGCTAAACGACTATCGCTGCTTCGCCCACGCTGCACTGCCCTGCTGCTTAACTGTGCTCCCGCGTGCCTACCCACGCGGTGAGAAACACTCACCTGCACGGCCGCCCTACCGCGAGCTACCTTAAGCCGCGGCCGTGTAGTCAGTGGCCTGCCGCTGCTACCTGCTGGCCGTCTGCGCTGCCGCTGCCAGCCACCACCAACGCTGCCTAGGGCTGGTTGCCCTGAGCCCGCTGCCACCTGGTCGACCGCCCTGCCGCGCGTCCCTACCGACGCGTGAGGCCGCTTACCCGGCCTACCTACCGTGCGTGGCGATCGACATCTTCTGGTTGCTCAGGGCAGTACCGTATTACCTACCTTCAGTGACAGTGCGTGACCTTTAGAGACACTAGAACCCTAGACCCTAGAAACTTATGTATGTGTAGTGATACAATAAATGTAGAACTAAGTCTTCCGTGTCTCATTTATCTACCAAGAAATCCACCACGCTACAGTGGCGCCCACTCGGTAGTCTCTAAGGTTCTCGCACTGGTCTCTTTCTCCTACGCTCAGCATCGTTGTGGTATTTACTAATAATTTTGTGAGAAAAATAATCTAAAATTTTTTTATCACCTACCTACAACAATAATAAAATTGTAAAATCTTATAATAAGCTAACTATAAGCCATCGCGTTGCTGAATGTACCTACTATATTAATTGGTGTGTTGTGTATTGTGTTGACATCCTCTCACTGTGGCCAAGACACCTTTAGCCATCAGTAGATCGGTCTTATGAGTCTGTCTGCACAGAAATCCTGGTTCTTAGTTCAATCTAACCTTATTGTCAACAAAAGAACACAATGTCTTCTCAATAAGATTAACTTCGTCCATCTAAGAAAGGCGGAGTTAGAGTAAGAGGTGGCGACAAGGGGACAGACACAGAACTTAGGAAGCAAATAAGCAAGCTAGTTAGTCATTATGAAAGTGATGACATTTTGCTCTCCGGGATAGATGAGAAGGATGATCTGAATTGTGTGAGTCAGACATTAACCGATTTCAGTAACTATCTAACAACGGTGAACTCTGATCGCTCTCTTAGTGTAGCACAGTCAAACAGGAATCATATTTACTACTGTCTAGCTAGGATTACACCAACCACACAAGACAATACTAAGCTAAAAAACCAACTCTAGTCACTCTTCACTACCTTAGACACACATTACAAGGCCCTTCAGGCAAAATACAATACCCCTACGATAGATAACTCTGCCAGTAAACAGCAAGCAGAGTCATCACCCGTAGGCCTAGCTAACTAGTGTTTGATCCATACAGGGTCAAACGATGCCAAGGGTAAAAAATACTACGACATCTATCAACAACCAGTCGTAGAAGGTCTACTTGTACCTTAGATTAGTCCTAAACTAGTCAATGGCGTGCAGGAAAATCTGCATCCGCCAACTACCTACACTAACTATAATATAGTAACTGCTATTAATGTGGCATACAACACGTCCACAGAGGTTTATCTAATTGCTTCTGGGCTGCATGGTTGTAAGTTACATACCTTAAATTCTGTACCTAACTAGCTACACACACACACACATACACACACCCTCACTTACATACTGCTGTCACACTCTTCACTGTGCTTATTAAATGTGTAAGCACCTTTCTGTTTAAACGGCGTTGCCATAGAGGGTATTGTGGATCCCAAGGGATGATTATTTATTTTGTAGCAGAATATGCCCTATGGTACACTACCCTTATTTTTGTGTTGTTGTTATCATGTTCCAACAAGAACATCTTAAAGACAGTGCCTACACATAGGTGACTGCAATCATACTAAACATTCTATGTGCATATTACACATGTAAGCATCTTCTGTTGCTTAAAACACTCACTGCCATAGCACTGCATGCTGTGGTCACTAAGGAGTGTATTTAGTTTTCTTAGATAGCAGAGTAGGTCATTAGGAACTACTATAAAACATTTGTGTTATTTGTGTTACTGTAAACACTAACAAGTCTGCACTTTCATGAAGAATAACTGCAAAATTGAAATTGCAGACATTGTCCTACCCTATAATATGATAACTTAAAACTAAATTAGTTACAACTAGAATTTAAAACTTAAAATAGTAGAACTATAACTATAGAATTCAAACACTAGGCTCTAAACCAGTGTCTAAAACATTCATGACCAAGTTCATGGATATTCTAACAACTGTTGGCCTAAGCCACAGTTGGACCTCATCTCGGCCTACCCCGTTGATAGAGGACTATTAATTGTGCTAATGGCCCTACACCATAGCACCTAATTTTATCATGGCTAACCATTGATAAAATACAACTGTTAGTCAGTTGGATCTCCTACCGCCTACCCGGTAGCAAGACACTAACACTTCTGGCTCTAAACCAGGTGTTTTCTAACTATGAGCGGATTGCAACTCAATAAACAAGCCTAAACAGCTACCTAAATACATATCTAACCTATCAAAAATCTAATACTAGCTGTAATCTAAACACTAGTTACAACTACATACACACTATAAATCTATAAAGTCATGTATAAAAACTAACTTCACTAAATAAATGCTAATTGATTGTTGATAAACACATACTGTAAACCTCTCATAAATGTCACGTAATCCTTACACATAATTAAAAACTAAACTTTAGTCCATAACGTTAACGACTTCTACAACTTCTGTAACTTAACAATTAATTCATAACCAAGCATAAAGTTTCATAAATTTAACCTATAATGCTGAGATGTCTTAACTAACCTAACTTTACAAGTGTCATCGACTATAAAATTTTATTCAACTTTGACGTTTGACACTTCTTTGACTTTGACACTTAACTATTAGCCTTTCTGCTTGTCATTGTTTTATCGTTCAGAAATTTTAAACCCAACATTAAGGACACAGACTAAAAATTATATAACAATAAAATGTGTCATAGACATAGAACATAGACAAAACATAAATCAATTTAACATAGACATGGAACTTAAACTTAGCATGGACACTTAAGATTTTAAAACTTTAACAATTTTTTTAAATGCAAGTTAACTTAAAATAAACTAGTTACTTGCGGTTTTTTTAAACTAATACTATTTAAATTGCATTTTTATTCTTTTTCTTGATATCATTCATTGACAATGAAGACTACATCTTCATGTTCGGATTACACACTTAGACATGGTCCAGCACTCACTTGACACGTGTTTGTACTATAACTACTACACTACATAATAGTGTTCAACAATCAATGGTGATCTTTAATTTTTGTTTCTAAATTTAACAGAACCTACATTATACACATTACCCTGCAATTTAACACCTCGGCGACCTGACCCCCAAGGAGATACACTTGCACTATCTTGTTGTTTTTCCGACTGACTGTCTTGAGTTAAGCTACTCTAAATTAGTTTACCTCTTGTGTGTTTAGTAAGTCACTGACTTAGGACTACATTCAAGTCAGTGACGGACTTTGAATGAAGGATGTTTGACGATGGATAATTGATGATGGGATGGAAGCACGCGAATGAGATGTATGTACGTACAGGTAGTCAGTCTAAGTGGTTTAGGCCTTCTAGCGGATTTACCCTAGGGAAAATCCTTTCTTTGCAGGCGGGGTACTGTAGCATAAATTAGTCGATTCACTAAAAACCGACTAATTCTAAATAGTATTCACCAAACTAAATTATCGGTACAACCCTAAATGTTCTGATATGTCACAATGGAGGGAGAACGTCACTCAGGACCTCCTATAAAAACGGCTGCACGCATAGGCTCTGTCCTTTTTACATCAAGCGAGCAGCCTACTAATAGATAAGTCCCCAGTTGTTGGGTAAGTGAACTCCGCCATTGTGTTCTTTTGCTGCTAAATTTATGTCCCGGCAAGCCATAACTATTTGTAATCTCTGTGTCTATTTAACATGGCTGCCGGCAATGTATTCTGTATCTAATATTAATTAGCACCTAGCTATTCACTATGCACATGTACTCTAAATGGTTATATGGTTCTCCGCATGGCGTGCATCCTATTCTATTCTCTATAAACTAAATCATGCTCATCCATGCTGTATCATAAACCGGCGACGCTAGTCGACGGTCAATGAGAACCACGTGGCGATGTGACGCCACGCCTTGCCTCTAGTCCGTCAGCCTATTCACCTATCAACTAATCACTGTAAACCACTGCGATGTGTGAGTACCCATCTTCCATCTTCTTCACTGCCTTGAGCTTGCCGCATCTGACGCTTGGCTGGGACACGCACATCGTAGGGGCTTACAGGAACATCTTGAAGCTCAAGCGCCCCCCCTTGGCGCTGTTTCAGGGTTCCTGGCGCTGGCTAAACGACTATCGCTGCTTCGCCCACGCTGCACTGCCCTGCTGCTTAACTGTGCTCCCGCGTGCCTACCCACGCGGTGAGAAACACTCACCTGCACGGCCGCCCTACCGCGAGCTACCTTAAGCCGCGGCCGTGTAGTCAGTGGCCTGCCGCTGCTACCTGCTGGCCGTCTGCGCTGCCGCTGCCAGCCACCACCAACGCTGCCTAGGGCTGGTTGCCCTGAGCCCGCTGCCACCTGGTCGACCGCCCTGCCGCGCGTCCCTACCGACGCGTGAGGCCGCTTACCCGGCCTACCTACCGTGCGTGGCGATCGACATCTTCTGGTTGCTCAGGGCAGTACCGTATTACCTACCTTCAGTGACAGTGCGTGACCTTTAGAGACACTAGAACCCTATACCCTAGAAACTTATGTATGTGTAGTGATACAATAAATGTAGAACTAAGTCTTCCGTGTCTCATTTATCTACCAAGAAATCCACTACGCTACACCGGCTAAACTGGAAGCTGACCACAGCATTGTTGAAAAAGACTAGACAGATGATGATGATACAGCTTACAATGATTTTACAAATAAAGAAAGAAAGAAAACATATTTATTTGGCACATGCCACAAGTGCACAAAACAAAGTTAAAAAATAATAATCTTCTTCTTCTTATCGTGTGGTTAGTAACTAACCTGGTGTCAGAGTTTTAATGCCTCTGACTTGGCATCACATGCCGTCGAGAATAGTCTCTCAGGCCTCACGATGTTTTCCTTCACCGTTTTTGAAGCACGTGATAATTTAACAATACGCACATAAATTCGAAAAGTCAGAGGTGCGTGCCTTGGGTTCGACCACGAGACCTGTGATTTGGCAATCCGCCGCTCACACCACTAGGCTATCACTGCTGTATTGTAACATACTGATATTAAGCTGCCCGGCTAAACTAGAAGCTGACCACAGCATTCTTGAAAAAGACTAGACAGATGATGATGATACAGCTTAAAATGATTTTACAAATAAAGAAAGAAAGAAAACATATTTATTTGGCACATGCCACAAGTGCACAAAACAAAGTTAAAAAAATAAATAAAAAACTAAGAACTAAACAGTAAAAAACTAAGAACTAAACACGAAACAGAGACATCTCACGGCAATAACTGACTGTTACAAATGGTAAGCAGGCTATAACAAATGATTGGAATTGTCAATTCACTTCACCAAGATTTTCACAAAATATACGATCGGTGGGTCGTGTTATACCAGTTGGTCTAATTTGATGTAAACAATTTGACACTTGTTGAGAAGAAATGTTTCTATGTTTAAGAAATATTATAAAAACTTTTTTACAAAAAAAAGGAAGTCTGTGGCTTTGGTGGCTTTGTTTTGTTCATTATTGGCCACCGACTTCCGAAACTGGAGTTATTTTTCACCTGTTAGTTTTTTTAAGAAGTCGGTTGTTTTTTTTTGTAAAAAAGTTTTTATTTTCTACTTTTTAGTTTCCTTGCAAAAAAAAAGTCTTTCAGAACCTGAAAAAATCGTTGAAATTGGATAACAATTGCTAAAGAAGTTCTATCTAAACATTAATCTGTACATCTCTGCCGGGCCCCTTTTAAATTAGAATGGCGTAATGTTATGTTGTGGAAATACAAAAGCTCAGCATAGACATCTGACTATAGCAATCGCGAATAATTTGCTGTTATGCGTTGAAGAGTTCCGTTGCCTGTCTTCTTCATCAGTTTTTCTTCACCAAATGATACTTGCTAAATGAAAATGCCTGATTTGTTACTAAAAATGTTAAAATCGGTACGTGTGTGCCTATATTTTTTGAGGAGTTCCCTCAATTCCTCGAAGATCCCTAATCAGATATGAGTTTTGATACAAATGGGACCAATCTGATAGTATACCCTATCAAATAAAAAAAGAATTTTGAAAATCGGTCCATAAAAAACATACCGTCGAATTAGGAATCTCCTCCTTTTTTTGAAGTCGGTTAAAAAGTAGAACAAAAAATGCCCTCCTGATCAGAAGGTCTAAGTAGCAAAATGTCCAACATCGCGAAACGTCCAATGAGCAGTAAGTCTAATTAGCAATATGTCCATGTAGCAAAACGTCTAACTATCAGATGGTCTGTAAAGCAGAACGTCTATTTTCAACTAATTCAACACAGGTACCAGATTTTAACTCAAAAAAAGACACACTGTTCAGTGCTCGTCGCAAATATTTAAATGTTTGTAAAACTGGACGTCATGCTCGACACTGTAGACTCATGTATACTGAAGAATCGACACGTTTCTTCTCTTCTGTCTTGACATTGTTATTCTAGAGACGGAAAAAATCTGTCTATAATCTGTTACTTTGTTGATTCTTCTGTAGCGTCGATAAAATCCGGCCTAGCCATATTATAAACTAGCTTCTGCCCGCGACTTCGTACGCGGATCCTTTTGCTTATGCCAGCGACAACGGGGTCGTCAAAATCGAAGATCTGAAACATCTGATGTCGAATTCTATAAGCCCGGGGACGGGAAAACAATGGGATGCGCGAGACGATTCAAGATGTTCCAAATTTTTAATTTTTGTTGGTCAACAGGAAATGCCATCAGACTTAACAACTTTTGCTAAGACGCCATTTCTATTATGTACATGTTATATTGTCTCTGGGCTTTGGAGTTCCCCTACAGGTGCTCCAGATCTTCAAATTTAGTCTCACAGCAGAAAACACTCTTCACGTGGAATAGTTTTTGCAATGGCACCATTTTTATATCTCTTTTACTTTAGGTGTTCCATTTTCCAAAACAAATTATAGCCTATAATATGTTGCGTGACGTTCACGATCAGCGGTCAGTCGCGCATCTCCTTCCCCCACTTATCTCTAGAGTCGATGCGTATATACGCTGAAAACTCAAGCGTCATGCTTTTTCCGTGAACGTCTCCAACTCGCGAGACAGTGCATGATGTTCACGATCAGCGGTCAGTCGCGCACATATTCTTCACTGGTCTCTAGAGACCTGGATGTAGATGCGTAAATACGCTGAGAATGCAGGCGTGCTTCGCGATCCCAAGAAGTTTCCACGGAGCGAGTTGCAGCCTCATGTTCTCGAACAGCATCAAGTCTCTCCTTACGCTCTTCGGTAGATTGTTGGGATCTTATGGTCTTTAATCATTTAGCACCTTTGGAACATTGGGAAAAATTTGACCTCTTTCTAGGCATGGTTATAGTTTTATTGTGATGATACCTGATCAATTAAAATCTAAGTGGCTGCTCCCATGCGTTCCACATCAGCATGCGTAGCATGAACACATTGAACACCGAAGAAACGGCCTTTGTCTACAGACGAATCGGCAAAGTGACAGATTATATAGACAGGAAACTCAATCTGTCAAATTTCTGTCAATACACCTGCCTGCGTAGCATGAACACTTAATTTATTTTCTTCCGAGACACGACAAAGACCGTTTCTTCGGTGATCATGCTACGCGTGCAGGTGTTCCGGATCTTCAAATTTATTCTCTCAGCAGAAAATGCTCATAACGTGGAACAATTTTTGCTATGGTACCATTTTTGTATCTCCTATAGTTTAGATGGTCTGTTGCGGTTCTGCATCAGGTGTTCCGGATCTTCAAATTTATTCTCTCAGCAGAAAATGCTCATCACGTGGAACAATTTTTGCTATTGGACCATTTTTGTATCTCCTATAGTTTAGCTGGTCTGTTGCGGTTCTGCATCAGGTGTTCCGGATCTTCAAATTTATTCTCTCAGCAGACAATGCTCATCACGTGGAACAATTTTTGCTATGGGGCCATTTTTGTATCGCCTATAGTTTAGCTGGTCTGTTGCGGTTCTGCATCAGGTGTTCCGGATCTTCAAATTTATTCTCTCAGCAGAAAATGCTCATCACGTGGAACAATTTTTGCTATGGGACCATTTTTATATCGCCTATAGTTTAGCTGGTCTGTTGCGGTTCTGCATCAGGTGTTCCAGTTTCCAAGATAAGTTATAGCCTATGTGTTGACCAGACTTAATATCTATACAACAAAAAAAAAAACATTGAAATCCGTCCAGTAGTTCCGAAGATTAGCGTGTGCAAACAAACAGACAAACAGACAAACAGACAAACAGACAAATAGACAAACAGACAAACAGACAAACAGACAGACTTTTTTTTTGGATTCGTGCTCTATTACTGTTTCTAAACCCCCCTCAATTATTATTTTTTAAATATATTCAGTGTACAGACACAGGTTTTTTACAGTCTTATTATATGTATAGATTCTATTTCTATTATCGTAATCGATAAGGCGACAATAGAAAGACAATGGCGTCCTATATGGAATCAGCTGTGTGTCTACTGTCAAGTGTATTTCATTTTCACCCATATTACAAATTTTACTCGTTAACACTTGACAGTTGTCAAATTCCGTATACAACTTTCTTTCTATTGTCGCAATAGAATAGAAATAGAATTTGTAATATGGCTAGGCCTGAAGGCCAGGCCTGCAGTTTCTACAGTGATCATACTACGCAAGCAGGTAGCAGCAATTTCTTTAATGTTGCAATAGTCATAAAAAAAATTAATAAAATAACAACAATATATTTTATGGTTTATTATATATTTATATTTTTTTATGAACTATCTTTACTTGTTTTTGCTACTGATTTAGATAACGATTATACAAGGTGTTGTTTTGCATCCTCGTCAAATTTCAGGAGGGTGTCATAAAATACATAAATAATCAATTGAAAGTACGTTAGCGGGTAATAACTAACAAGCGCTGCATTTTTTTGATGTTGAAATTTAACAGTGTTTCAGAATTAAACTCTTAATTCAATACAAATAAAACAGAATAACCCGACTTCGCACACAGCGACAATGCAGCTGTGTGCGTGAGTGTCGACGTCTTACCTACGAAATGCAACGCGCGAACGCTAGGAAGCAATGACCCCGATGACCGGTAGCAATAATTTAACCTAATATTATTTCCAAAATCACCTACATTATTGTCATAAATTTTGCTTGATAATTAACTAATTTTTGAGCATTATTGGAATACGGAAATGTTACTAATGACAGTTTAATACTAGTGCGCCAAAGAAAAGTTCACTGACCTGTTCTCAGATGATTATTAAAATGTTAGTTTTGCTCTAACCTTCAACCTAAAGTTTTCGTAGTGATTTTGTTTTACTTGTGGATTAAATTGGTGGATTTGTAAATTTCCTTTCTGGCTTAGGACCGGCAATAATACCTACCTTAGTTGGTGTACCGATCTACTAAATCTAAAAATGTTTTCTACGTTTGATGGAAATGGAAAGACGTGCTAGTTAAGTGTAAGTACCTAACTACCTACGTGGTGATACTTTCGACTCTTAAGTATTGTTGGCGTAGTTAAAAATTTGAAATCAACTTATTTACACTAATAAAATTGATTAAGCTAACAACGTATTTACAAAATGTACAAATAAATTAATTACCTACTTAGGTTACCCGGGGATATTGTTCAAAGTGGCCACCATCACACTCTTTGCACAAACGAGCACAACGTAGCTGGTTTTCCTTCAGCTTACGTAACACTAACACATTCGTTTTTAAAGTGTCGAAGGCACTAATGATCCTTGCACGTAATTCTGTTACACTTGTCACATCCTCCGTGTAAACTAACTTTTAACGTCTCCCCACAAATAAGTCTAGAGGCGTCAGGTCAGGAGAACGCGGAGGCCAGGCCACAGGTCCTCCGCGACCTATCCAGTGGTCACCAATGTACCGAGAAGCGGCATTCCCGAATTAGCAAAGCACCCACACGCGTCGGCGACATCAATCATACTGGGGTCGCAGGGTCGCGGGGGCGTGGCTAGGGGCTTGCGCGGGAGAGTTCCTGCACCGTGATTGGGGCGGTATTGATTGCCTACGAATTGATCGTTGCGTATGTGTTGTGTATGTATTGTTTGCGTTTGTTTGTGTGCGAAAGCGCGGTGATAGGGCTAGTAACAGACGGGCCGCTTTTAAATACGGCTGGTTCACACTTGCGGTTTTTCGTTGTTAAGCAAAAAAAATAAAAAAAAATACCTACTCATTTTATTGTTGATTTGGGTCGAGAATCATTAGCATAATTACGTCCTTGAATTTGACGAGGATGCAAATCAACACCTTGTATTATTATTCAAATCGGTGATTATCAGTATACAATTTACGATAAGTTCATAAACAATCACCAGATAGATTAATTTTTTTTATCGATATAATTAAGAATGTAATACGGCTACTTTATATGAGTGACGTTAGCACGTGTTTACTTTAATAGAACATACTAATCTAAGAATGTTACCGAGAATTCTATTTTATTTTCTTTGCACTAGTGATAAGAAAAAAGGTAAGCTATACCGATCTGTACGATCTGTCGTGATGGCCCGGAGGTTAAGACGCCTACCTCTCATGCACGAGGTTCAAATCCGGGCAAGTACCAATGTGACTTTTTCAATTCATATGTACTTCCTAAGTTTATCTTAGACATCATTGACATCGGTGAAGGAAAACATCGTGAGGAAACCTGGACTTATAGTTAATATAAGTTTGAAATCGCCAATCCGCCTTGAGCAAGCGTGGTGATCAATGCTCGAGCCTTCTCTGTGTGAGAAGAGGCCTTTGCCCTGCAGTGGGACAGTAACAGGCTGGTTTTATTATTATTTTATACTTGCCAAAGTCGGCTTGTGGATAGGTGATCGTTTGTTTCGTATCAAGTTCCATGTATACCTTGGAGGGCCCGTTTTAAGTCGTTGATCCCGGTTGTCATAATTGTATGTGGATGCGTATAAAGTTTCCTCCGTACCTCGGAATGTCCGTTTTTAGTCTTTTTTCCCGGTTGCCATAATGTGGATCTTCGACAGTTATAAGTCTGAAGTCTGAAAGTCTAACAACCAGTCTCAGCAATGACTATCGTGTGACCTTATTGTTATTTATTGTTTTATGCTATTAGGTTGTAAAGGTCAGATAGACTGTCGCCTAATATTTAGTACTGGTACTCATTTGTTCACGATTAAACTGTTAGCCAACCCTACATTGATGGGGAAAAGCAACGTTAGGCAGACGATGAGTGATTAAATCGCGCATACTTGCTTCCTTCAGCCAATATTTAAGTAGTGCCTCGACTCAGCTTCTTGTAATTGTCATATACAGTTCTACCTAGCCTTTTATTATTATTGATAGGCACGCGTTTGCCCACTATCTCACCTGATGGTAAGCGATGATGTGGTCGACGATAAAGCACGCTTGCCTAGAAGCAACCTGCCGGTCGATTCAGTAAAAGTCACGCCGTGAAAGCTTGAGTGAAGTGAACTGTCAGTGCCTTGCATTAGTATGGAACGACAGCTCAATTCGCCCTCACTACGCCTACATTTTCACGCGGTGATTTGACTAGAATCGCACTGCTGTTCAAGAAACCAGTTCACTCTTGACAAATAAGGGGGGGGGGGGGGTCTTAAAGACCCCTAGGTTGTAGATATCAGGAAACACCGACTCCAACAAGGAATTCTACTCATTAGCTGTACGCTCAATGAATGTGTTCCCAAAGTGTTTAGTACGTATGGTTGGGATATCTACCATGGTCCGGTGGTCCGATGATGAAAAGGGCTTGGTGGAATTAAACCGTGCAATTCCGATGCCTTTTGCAACTATGTTGAGTACGGCTTCCAGTCTTCTTCGTTAGTTCTAGTGTTTTACATGAAATAACTGCCTATGAAAACAAAAAGAGAAGAGAAGATGTAGTAACAAAAATTGAAAAGAGTATGCTTAGATGGTTTGGTCACACTGAAAGGATGGATGAAAGGCGACTAACGAAAGGTATTCACAAGGCAGATGTAAGTGGGAACGCCGGGAGGGGACGCCCTAGAAGGACATACATAGACCTTATATAGACCGGAAAAAACAATGTATATTTTATTCACAATGAGAAATACTAACATACCGCTTACTAACCTAAACATTTACGCACATTGTTGTAGCACGTCCGCTGACACTGCATGTTCTTGCCCCGCTTTAGTTAAAGCTGACCATTTGAAATATCTGGGTGTCACAATTGACTCGAATCTAAACTTCCGTAAACATATCGAGTTACTATGTACTAGAGTGCGCAAATTAATATATGTTTTTAAAAATTTACGGCATATAGCTGACTATAAATTAATCAAAGAGGTTTATTTAGCTCTGTGTCAATCCATTATTACATATTGCATAACTTCTTGGGGTGGAGCTGCAAAAACAGTTTTACTCCCTCTAGAGCGCGCTCAAAGATCAATTTTAAAGGTTGCTACTTTTCGCCCTTTTAGATTTCCTACGCACCAGCTTTACGCAGCTTGTAATGTACTAACAGTACGCCAACTATTCATCCTAAGCATAGTATTACAACAGCACACTGAACTTCCATTTGAGTTAGTTCCTGCCAATAAGAGGAGAAAGGACCTGGTCTGCGCAAATCCACAAACTAAACATGCGTTTGCTAACCGATTTTATGTATTTTTAGGACCGTTTCTGTATAACAGAATAAACAAGGTACTAAACATACATAGTATAAGTTTTAGACGATGTAGTACGGTGTTATCAGAATATTTAACTTTGCTCAATTACACAGACACAGAACAACTTCTAGAAGTTTTGTCATGATAATTTGTGTATTTCCTTCGTAAGTGACTTATTTTTGTATATTTATATAAATTAGTTTTAGGTTTTAATGTTCCAATAGGTTTTTTCTCGTAGTTGTTAATAGTCTATTATTTACATCAGATTTAATTACAATTTATTTATAGCTATGTACGTGACTGCAATGTAAAGTGATGGCCTGAAACACAGGTTTGAATAAACCTAGTTCAGGTGGGTCGCTAATTAACGTATAACCTGATCCCTCTACTTCCACTTGTAGTAGAAATATTTTAGCTTTAGTTTATAATTAGAACTAAGTATAAATTGTGTAGGATAAATTAAATACTATTGTTTGGCTAAATGTAAACTTTTTGTAAACAATGTTTTCTTGAATAAATTATTATTATTATTATTATATTATTATTATTGATGAGGTTCTTCAGAAAGGTCAGGTGCGTAGTACTCGCAACCGGCGTCTGTGTATGACAACATGTATGAATGTAAACGAAGCAAAAGAAGTAAGTGTAAGAATCGTAGCATATGGCGCTCTGTAGTTTCTGCCTACCCCCATGGGAAAAAGGCGTGAGTTTATGTATGTATGTATGTATGTAACTGCCTATCTGGCCTCCACAATCATCCAAATGACTGTGCAAAATATTTATGTTTACTTAACGTAATAATCAGAATCTACTTAGATTAAATTGTCGATAATCTTTGCTCAAAACTGCAACTTACTTAATAAATATGATTTAGTCGAATCTAATCTTTTGTTATAAGTAAATAAGATTAGTGTATTCAAGATTGCGAGTCGTCATGAATTGTTCATTTCGAAAGTCGGAGTAAACGTCTAGAAAAGAACGCTACGAAAAAAATATAATTCGCCTTATAGACGCCAAGCCCCAGTGTTCCGCAACAATATAGTAGCAAACTGACGAATGTAGGGCAAGCAGGGCTGGCCAAAGGAAGGTCGCACGCGATCATCTGATAAACAAGATTCTTCGCGGAACTCCCGACCCGCTCGCGACCCCTGGACGTTAAACTGGTAATTTTGCCCACGATTATGGGAAAAGATGGCAGTAAAATAATCTGTTTTGCATATCTTATATTTTTAGTCGTTTTTCATCGCCCACGGAACTTGTAGGATGTTTTACGATAGGCGTTCAAGGTGAATGCGGTATAAGCTGTTTTTAACCCCCGACGCAAAAAGAGGGGTGTTATAAGTTTCACCGCTATGTGTGTGTGTCTGTCTGTCTGTCTGTCTGTCTGTCTGTCTGTCTGTGGCACCGTAGCGCCCAAACCGGTGAACCGATTTAGATGCGGTTTTTTTCATTTGAAAGCAGGGTTTCTTGCGATGATTTTTAAACATAATTCATCAAAATCGGTTCAGCCGTTTCAAGCTCTTTTGTGTTAGCCACCATTGCTATTTTAGACGTCTATGGGTATTAACTTTACTTACAAACATATGTGTGTCTTAAAATTTCAAACACCCATGTGTGTAATATTAATAAGCACTATTGTGGTGCATTTGGTCTGATGCAGCCAGGATATCTAGCAGACTAATACACTCTTGGAAAAATAACAGCAGATATGTCGTGTTTGGATTCATTTAACCTGCATTTGATTCTGCACACAATGGACTGATGGCAACTGGATGAGCTGATGCTGCAGCCAGGCTATCCAGCACACCAGTAGGTAGACTCTTGACAAAATAATAGCAGATATGTCGTGTTTGGATTCATTTCAACCAGCATTTGATTCTGCACACAATGCCTTGATGGCAACAGGATGAGCTGATGCTGCAGCCAGGCTATCCAGCACACCAGTAGGTAGACCCTTGACAAAATAATAGCAGATATGTCGTGTTTGGATTCGTTTTAATAAGGATTTGACTCTACATACAATGCACTGAAAAAATCTCATAACTGTAAACTCTATAAAACAAAATTAATGCGTTTAAAAACTTTAAAATAAAAATTAAATTAAAAATTTAAAAAACCCCCATCGCAAAAAGGTAAAACATTTAAAAAGTTAAAAATAACACTTTAGAAATTAAATTTTATGTAACGTCGGGGTACCGTTAGAATAAGTACCTACATACCTACAAGTACTAGGAACATTCCTTACAAGCGGTACCCCGACATGGAGTAAAATTTCATTTCTAAAGTGTTATTTTTAACTTTTTAAATGTTTTACCTGTTTGCGATGGGGGTTTTTTAAATTTTTAATTTAATTTTTTGTTCAAGTGTATTACTATCAATAATATTGGTACAAGGTCCTTTATGAGAGCAGTATTGTAAACTTCAACATCTCTTAATAACATGTAAAGCATTTGATTAAATTTAATTGGTACCTCTGCTTTTAGTGCACTTAAAAACAACCTTAGTTAACTTTCTCTATACAATACTACAATTGCCCTAAAACACATTTCCTAAAATTTTTGCGAGCTGTAATCAAAATCTTTACAAAGCTAATCTTTATAATAAATCTGATTAGGGCAGCTAAACGATTTTATTGACTTCATTATTCTTCAAAATGATTGAATTGATCACAAACATACTTTTACGTAACTGCCAGTCTACTGTTTTTAAAATCACCCCAAGAAAATGAAGGCTCAAGCGAATTAAACTGTTATCTCATACTAATGCTGGGACCACAGCTCCCTTTGCCTTCACTTCATCTACATTAACACGAAGTAATTTTGACTGAATACTACTGCTGTTTTTTCACCCGTAAGATAGTACAAAACTGCATTAATTAAAGTACAAAAAAATATTGATGAAATATCTACTAGATTGCCAATTATGTTATTGAATTAATTAATTTTGTAAATGTTTTAATCTATGCATGCAACTTGTGAGAAATAAAGGCTTTATTATTATTATAAGATAAAAAGTTAAACACCAATCATTTATTTTGATTCGACCACTAATAGGCGAGACCACTAAATTTGGTATACATACATACGTACATAAACTCACGCCTTTTTCCCATGGGGGTAGTTGGTATATTATACTAAATTTATATTTTTATATATTATGTTTATATAAACAGGATTCTACCTGCCCCTATCTAAGGAAATTTCGTGGGTAAAAGGATGGACAAGAAATTCCTTCCTTACCCTCTATAAAATATTACAATAGTATGTTTATATTAAACAGATTATTATGTAAAGACGTAGTAAGTAGAATAAAAGCTACTATACTTAACAAGATAGGTAGGTAGTATTTTATGCACAACTAGCAGACCTCACGCGTATTCACCTGCGTAGTTCCCGTTCCCGAGGGAATACAGCAATAAAGCGTAGCCTATATCACCCGGGGAAAGTGTAACTTCCCAACGGTGACGGATTTTTCCAGTCCAGTAATTTCAGAGCCTATTCTATGCAAACAAACAAACAAACAAACAAATCTTATGGTATAGAGGTAAGATTTGATTGTTTAGTAGGTTATTAATAGATAATGATAAATAAAGAATAGGTTTTAGGAAAACCCTGTATTTAAAATCAACAGTTTGAAAAACGAACTTAACCCTCGGTCACTACAGGTACACTGTAGACAGTTGGTATTAAAATCACTGAGTTAATACTGGCTGGGTTTTTCAACGCGTCAAAGAGAATTAGCGCTTTCCACTTCAACCACCTGATTGGATTAGCGACTCACAATCCGCTCTGTGGTCTCACGGATTCCAGACCTGTCCCCAGTAACTTGTGCAGGGTTAATGCAATGGATTTACCGAGGGTTGAGTTTACTTGGAATTTGAAAACTGTAATTTATTTTGCTATTCTGGATTCACACTTCACATCGCATATGGTTTTAATAGTGAACCTCTGTGAAATAGAAAAGTCTTCATTGTACACCACACACACTTATAGAAATTAACTTTTGTTTACATGTTTTTGCCAATCCCATCGGACCTTATAACGTAGAACTTAATCTTAGTTGAAACGTAACAATACAAACTTAATTAAACTTTAAGCAGCACTGGAGTTAGGTGCCGACTAAATATGATTTATACCAACGTACCTATACAATATTTGTTTCGAGTTCTATTAGTAAACGCGATCTTGTATACTAAAATCTGACACATTCCATCAATAGATGTGAAACATATTAACTTAAAGTGCTACTATAGGCGGCCTTATCGCTAAAAGTACTGACAACCTAAAAATACTTCATAGAAAAGATATCATTCAGGTAAAAAAAAAAATTATTTGTACATGTATCATATTTTTATGTTCCATCCAAAACACATTCTGATTTTCAGTTTATTAGCTCACTCTAGGTAAAGAGGCCATTACATCAAATTAGCAGTAGCACACATTCCAGCCAATTAAAGAATTTAAAATTACTAAATCGCGCGGGACTTTACATAACTTATCATAAAGTTATCTATAATTAAGCAAATCCCTTGAGTTTCAACAGTTAATTATTAATTAGTATCTTTTTCACAAAAAGATAAAAGACAATGACCAAAATGGCCCTGTGAATTAAAGAGTATCGGAATGTACGATAATTAATTGTCTATTTTATTATGAAAGTTGCAAATACTTCTTTCTGCAACACAGACAAGCTGTATGCCAAAATGTACATTTAATAGTATTTTAAGCGACTAATAACATCCACTAGCCGCCATCTATGCCAAATGTCACACATATTGTAACCTCAAAATCTGAACCTTTTTTTAATATATCTATTCTTCAGCTAGTCCGCTATAAAAATAAGATCCTATAGAAGTTTACTCATGAAAGAGAATACAACACTTAATTGTCCGATGCTCTTGGCTCCAGGGCCATCAATGTATGGGCGGAGAACAATCTCCTTTAGTCAACATGAAAAAATATCACTTTACAATCAATTAATTTAAACACCTTACTGTATTTTACCTACACATATAAAACCGATTAGCTGGCTTGTATTTTGGATAGAGGCTAAACTTTGGCATTCAACGAAGCCATGTCGCTAGTCTCATGGGCGCACACATAAGCCAACAGCGACCATCATATCATGATCTGCCTGCTTTTGCCCAACTATGCTGGAGTCGGCTTCAAGTCTAACCAGATCCAGTCGATTACCAGTGTTTTTATATGGAGCGACCGCTTGTCTGACCTCCACAACCTGGATACTGGATAACACGATATCCCTTGGTTAAACTAGCCGACAGCGATGCGGATGAGTGTTTCGACGCTTTATAATAATTCATTAGTTAAGTTTTTATCGGTTCAATACTCTCTAATTTCTTTTGTAATAAAAAAACAGTGACGCCCTGACAGTCTTGATTTTTTCAACCCCACTTAATGGGTTTCATACATTGTGTTGCTTTTCAATTAATAGGATCATTTAGATGTTTTATATTCACTGAAGTTTTTAATTTAATCTACACACCGTGTTGTCTATTGTCATATTTTGTTCTTTAAGATTTTGAGGTTTTTTTTCAAGTTATTGCCTACGAAATGTTGCTTACAATCTATGTAACTTTAAACTTAGAAAAAATCAACAAAGATTTTAACGCTCTGGGGGGACCAGGATCATGTTACGTATCAAAATGATGGTATCCGAATGTGCTTTTGCCCTGTGTACAGTCACAGTCTCTAAACAAATGCTACAACAGGTAAGTGTTGTAGCATTTGTTATATACGTATTATATATATCTACGCTTAAAACTCAATAGCAAACTGTTCCTAAGATGTGTGTTGCTCTAAGATTTGTAGCAAAACACACTGAAGTTCACTTTCGATTGGTTTCAATTCCTAAACGTCCTTCCTACTTTATCCTACTGAAAGGTTCAGTGACACAAACACACAATTCAGCTAGTTTGCTATCGGTTCAAACGGCTGAATCTAACCGAACCGTTTACTTGCAGCACCTACTTACTTGAAATTGGCTGTCTCTTCACAAAACGTTTCCTCCTTTACGGTTTGTGGTCAGTGGTATGAATGAAAAATAGTATTAGTATAATTTGACAAAAGTCTTGTTTATTTATTTATTTGGATCTCCAACAAAGGATACACAGATATAACACAAGACACTGATACAATTGTTCATTTAAGTGTGCTCCTTCAGTTATAAGAGACCCCAGCATGCACTTATAACTAGGTTCACATAACAAAATAAAAATAACATTTTCACAGAATTAAATTAAAATTAGGATAACATTATTACATTAAATTGGATTCACATTATTCCAATAGGTACATTACATTAGTGATGTGGAAATGTGGGAAAAAAATTGTCTTCAATAACAATACAAAGTTTTCAATTCACCTCATCATCTGCCTAGCCGTTTCCCGATTATGTTGGCGTCGGCTTCCAGTTTAACTGGATGCAGCGGAATACCAGTGTTTTACATGGAGTGAGTGAGTGATGACTGCCTCGTTGGTCTAGTGGTCGCAAGCGCTACTGCTGAGCATGAGGTCCCGGGTTCGATCCCCGGGTCGGGCAAAGTGTTATTGAGTTTTTCCATCTGGGATTTCTCAGTAGCAGCCCGGAGTCTGGATTTGTGCCCGATTGATGGCAATAGGCTCGCCCCGTATTCCGGGGAATTAAAACATAACTGGCGAAATGTGGGTGTACTACCAGGTACACCTCTGCCTAGCCCTTCGGGGATTACAGGCGTGACGTTATGTTATGTTATGTGTTGAATGCCTGTCTGACCTCCACAACACAGTTACTGGGTAACACAATAACATTGGTTAAACTGGTTGTCAGATTTTTGGGTTTCTGATTATCTGTATCGACTCTCATAGATCTACAAAAGACAACCGGGACCAACGGCTTTATTTGTAAAACGAGACACGGAGAAGTCTTCAATACTCCTGAGAGGAATAAAAATAAAGTCAAGTCAAGTAAACAAAGTTATGTCATGTCCAGATATGTGTAGATGTAAAAAGTCGGTTAAAAACCAATGAAATTGTTAATGATTAAAATAAATCGCTTATTTTACATACTATGATGTATAAGTAACTAATTCCGTGGGCTCAGGTCCTGGTGATCTGTAATACAGGTGCTTTGCGCCTATCTCAGACACCAGCTCTTCACATATTTAGAATTAAGATGTGATATATCTAAAGTCTAACTGTTTATTTAATTATTTCAAATATTGTGAGGAGAAATAAAACAAATTATTATTATGATTATTCCAATCCTGTATGCAAGAGAAAATTTCATACGTTACCCTAAAATGACACTGTTGAAAAAAAAAATGATCTCATTTAACTGTAGTAAATAATGAAGGCAAACTTTTAGTTTCAAGAATATTTGCTGTTCTAATATATCTAGGCACAAATCGTGAACCAATTCATTTTTCACATGCCGCAGGTAACAAGGTAAATAAAATTGTGAACCTTCTTAATAAAGAATGAAAAAAAAATCAAAGCAAACGACAAGCTTCAACTAAAAACAATTGAGCTTCAGTCTATAAAATCGCGATACTTTGGCAAAAACAACATAATCTCCTACTACTTATTAAATTGTAGACTAAGAACCCGCAAAGTTCATTGCTCTTACGTACCAACTCGGTGGCATTACAGCACGCGAAGTTGGTACTTATATTCGCAATGGCAACCATGCCATGTGACACGCCCATGGTGTGCAATACCTGGCAGTATCGATCCATGATACTTTGAATAAATAAGCTCTTTTTGTGGCCACATTGTATATCTATGTCATAGTAATTAATACACATATTTGTCACTTGCTTCCTTACAGTACTTGAGCGAAACGACTCCGCAATTATAAAAAAAAATCAATACAACAAACTATGATGCACAATCGCTACAAATAATTAGAAAATTGTCAAGTACAAAAGGATGCTGATATTTTCTCAGACGTAATTAAACAGCTAACAGTGGGCTACGATGCTGTTCTAGTTTCAACCATGACTTTTTAACATTTTTCTCATGCATTGTTATTGATATTGTCCCAAACTTAAGTTGCAGTGAGCAGAGCTTGTTTGTCGCGGAATAAATGGCGACTGGAAGGCGAAGCATTGAAAAGTAATCAACAAAACGGACTGGTGTTCGTGTGAGCCACCAATAGTTTGACATTAAAAAATACTATACTACTGACTTACTTTTTTCTACTCAAAACATCAGCCTACCTCTTCGAGGGTTGTGGCGACATTTGTGGCCTGTTTCTGGTAGTGGAAGTCGGCTGATATAATTTTGATGATGATACGAATTTTGCATCAAACTTATAAAGAAAAAAAAATCGTTCAGGTCTCTCCTTAAAATAACTGTCTATATCTTTGTGGAAAACAAACGAAATACCGGCTAGTGCATTATCGTTTTTTACACAAAGTGCTCTTGATGGATGAACGTGAACATAGAGTATTTTAAAGCGAGCTTGATGAATGAACGATCTGGTGCGGACGTCCATCTGTCTCCTGCTTCGACAGGCGAATGGGGAACGATTTTAACAGTTTTAGTTTTACAGATTTTGATTTGTAGATAGAATGTGATTTTGTAGTTTGTAGATTTTTTTACTATCTGCTATACTTACAGTGAAACATTTGCTAATGTATTTCTGAAACAGTATCAAATGTCTTTGTTTTAAAGATTAATGTATAAATCACTTAAAATCTTTTAGAGGGTGAAAGTAGTAGTAGTAACTCATGATTGCAAACTTCTAATCATTTTTTTTTGGATAGTTTTACAACTTTATTAAAAACGGTGGTGGTTCATTTTCAATTAGCGATAGCTGGATATGCTGGAGTCTGCCTAGGATGCGATATTCACTATATTAAAATGTATGAAATAACCGATTTATTTTTCAAATAACTCTGCATAAAATAGCGTCAGTGTGAGTATGTTTGGTCAATTACTAATTCCCGTCAAAGTTACACAGTACAAGTACAGTTCGCAGAACGGACTGTTTTAGCAAATACACTCAATACGGCTGAAGCAATGCATGCCATCGTCCTGGGGATCTAGTCTGCTATTGCAATCGTGTCTCAATGACCGGTCAATGATCGATTTTTGACGTATAACGTCAAACTTATGACACATTTCCCATACAAAAACTGTCAAAGTTGTCAAATATTCGATCAATGACCGGTCATTGAGACACGATTGCAATAGCAGACTCGAGCCCCTGGATGCCTATTCACTGGCACCAGACCAATCCTCAAACAAGAAACAGACCAAACCAAACCCAAATACTTTCGTCTACGTAAACATAGCCAACCCTAAACACGTCTTATTTGCATTGGGTGGCAAACAAGTTCAGTGCATCAGTAACCCTCGATCGCCACTTCCTATTGATCCACTCAGCCGCGCCTTTTAACTCTTTGCTTACCGTTCACAAAGTACACAGTTCACAAGTTATGTAGGAGTAGCAATCTACGCCAAAGTTTAGGAAAGAATCGTAAATCGTGGATTTGTTTCGCTTTTAGATACAACACTGAATGCTTAAAACGGAGTGTTTTTTTTTATTTATGTATATGGGTTCATCATTTTATGCTTGGAGAGGAGCTTGTGGCTAAATTATAACAGCCGCATGGGTCGATCGAAGGTTAAGCTACGCTTGACGAGGTCGGTCCGTGGATGGGTGACCATTTATTACATACCAAGACTCCTCCGTGCCTCGGAAAGCACGTTAAGCCGTTGGTCCCGGCTGTCATTTGTAGATCTTTGACAGTCGTTACTTGTAGTCAGAAGCCCGAAAGTCTGACAACCAGTTTAACCAAGGGGTATCATGTTACCCAGTTACTGGGTTGTGGAGGTCAGACAGGCAGTCGCTCCATGTAAAACACTGGTATTCAGCTGCATCCGGTTAAACTGGAAGCCGACCCCAACATAGTTGGGAAAAGGCTAGGCAGATGATATGTGTTCATCATTTTATGAATGGGCTATCAATTGACTAAATTTTAGTTTTAGTCCTTCAATAGATAATAAGATAATATTCGACACATATTTTTTTCGTTTTCAAATTGATGGAAAACTGCTTAGATTAAGCGCATTAAATTTGAGAAGTGGGGGCTTGTAACGTCATTAGCTAGCATAAACTGCGACGTTTTAACTCGATGTATCGCCGCTATTTTTAGGTGACATGAAAAAAAAAAAAATATGTGTCGAATATTTTCTTGTAATCTAGATGAGAGACTAAGAAATAATTTTTTGTCAAATAGCCCATTGAGTGAAATGAAAAACTTGGCCAGAATTTGACATTTTCCTTTACTTACTACTATTTACAAAAAAAACTCCAAAACTTTTTAGTAGAATATCAATACACTCAATAATAAAAGTCAATACACTCATAGCCCAAAGCATGCAAATTTATAATAGTAAGCATGTCTTTATGTATGGATGATATACAATAGGGTTATAATTATTATACACTAGCGACCCGCTCCGGCTTCGCACGGGTGCAATTAGCCGCTATGCCCCTGCATTTTAAATCTGTAATTATATATCTTCGAAAATGTCCATTTAAATTACATGCTGTAAAGGGCAATATTAATCTATATTAAGTGGATGATTTATTTAAGTTTCTTCATTGGAGTAGGATTAATGCTGTATTGCTTAGTAAAGGATCAAATATGGTTATTGTGGGTTATGCCTAAGAGATAGACATATACTATCGCGGACTTTTTTGTAGACCTTTTTAAGGTGTACAATTAAATACTGTAGTACATTATTTTGATCAATCTCGTAAAGATTAGCCAGCGTTCGCAATGTAAGTGCAAAAAAATAAGTTTATCTACGAAATCACATTAGAACTTCTAAAATGATCAGTGTTTCTCTGCTATATTATGCATGTTTTACACATATAAACCTTCCTCTTTAATAACTCTACCTATTAAAATCCCCATCGAAATCTGTTGAGTAGTTTTAAAGGTTCAAGCATATATAGGGACAGACAGACAGCGGTAGCGACTTTGTTTTATACTATGTAGTGATAATATTATCTCGTACCACCACTATTTCAAATACTACTACCTGCTTTAGTATTTTAAGCACTACAGAGACACACGGGACAGTAGGTCGCTTTAAAATAATGTGATTAATATCTTTCCAAATCATTGCATTTTAGTAAGGTAGTTAGGTTCGGTAGATAGGTTCGCTATATGATCGGTATGAAGAGTTAGGTTAGGTTATATGTATGTATATCGTCGTTCTGACCTATATTTATAAAAATGTTATGTTGGTTTGTGTACGCTTCAAAAACTCGAAAAGTTCTGCACCGATCGAGCTGAAATTTTAGCATGACATATTCCGCACTAAAGATTGTTTTTATCTTTTTTTGTTTTTTTTTTTGTTTTTATTAACCATTCAATCACAATGTGCCACAGCAAAGCGTGGTAGGGTACAGCTAGTTCAATATAAAATCACAAAAGGCTTAGATAAACCCACATTATTATAAATATATTTATACAACATTGTTAAAAAATATATATATTAAAAGCTGACATAGGTTCTTCATTTAAAAAGTATACCATAACTCTTTACACAGCCCTAACTAATGAGTACAAGATAACTAATAAACGTTCCTATATATTTCTAAATACATACAAATTATAGATAAGTTACACTCAGACACAGAACAAATGATGTGCTAATCACACAAACATTTGTCTTGGGTGGGATCGAACCCACGACCTCCGAGATAGCAGTCAGGGCCATTATCTACTAAACCAACAGGCCAGTCAAAATCATCAAATCACTTTCTGTTGCAGTTACAAGAACTACTTATTCATATTTTAAATTTACATTGGTATCGATAGTATGCATTGGGAGAAACCTTTCTGCCTATAGACGCCCTCTTAAATAGCTTAATACAAACACCAATAAATAAACATAGACATAGTTCCCATTCTTCCTTAAACGAGAAAGTCAATCTTGCTGAGTGGAAATTGCAACGCATAGGGCGACGGGGCGCTTCGGCTGCCAATCAATGGCTGATGGAAGAAAAAATACGTCGACCGTGGAGGCAGGGACGGATCACACTTTAATATTATTATGAGGGGCTCGTGGCTAGGTTAATACCAGCCACATGAGTTTACCGAAGGTTTAGCTACGCTTCCCGAAGTTAATCTATGAATGGGTAAACGTTCATAACATAACAAGATCCTCCGTGCCTCGGAAAGAATGCTTAGCTGTAATTTGGAAATGTCAAGTAATGATTCCCTATATACCAACATGTAGGCATTTAGGCAACTGTTAAATGACCAAAATAAATTTGTAGATCTTTGACAGTCATTACAAGTACCCTGAACCCAGAGAGTCTGACAACCAGTTTAAGGCCCG
The DNA here is from genome assembly GCA_921972225.1 of Euplexia lucipara. Classification (NCBI taxonomy): domain Eukaryota; kingdom Metazoa; phylum Arthropoda; class Insecta; order Lepidoptera; family Noctuidae; genus Euplexia; species Euplexia lucipara. Next base: position 7,070,769 of record OV179143.1, on the reverse strand, counting down.
GTATCCACCAAAGCGGAGACGAGAGGAGTTGTTCTGTAATTAACCAATAGGATATTGTTTCGTGCTGAAGCTAAGCACTGAGCTGTCAAAATGACGCAAGCTGATTGGTTGTATGACACATCTCCTCTCCTCTCCGCTTTGGTGGATACCGGGCCTTAGACTAGGAAGTGGCAACGACGACGAGCTTTTTGTCTTATATAATTTTGTAGTTCAAAAAGTGTTCGTCCTCAGCCTAATTTAAATAAAAAAAAAACTTTTGATTTTGATAACCAAGGGGTTGGTTACCCCATCACTGCGTTGTGGAGGTCAGATACCTAGTCACCCCCTATAAAACATTTTTATCCAACTCCATCCGAATAGACTGAAAGCCGGCTCCATAGTTGGGTAAATGTTAAGTTTCTTTTAATGAAAGCCTGAGACAAAAGTTGAAAGATTTATCAAAAAATCTTGTGAGGTTTATTGTTTTGTAAGTTGACAATATTATTAATTCATGAAAGGATAGACAGTGCTGTTAAATAATTAAATTAACGTTTTAAGTTTTGGATTTTAATAGTAATAAAAAAAAATAAGTATTATATTTTACTGTCAGGCATCAAGGCCCATAGGAGTTTAGTATTACATCTTCCTTATAGACTATGTTATTAACATGCAGGAACAGTAAAAAGAAGGGTCAGAAAAAAAAATGTAACAAACTATTGACTTTAATAACTTTTTGGAGTAGGCCGGTTGGCCGGTTTGAGGGTAGGTATTGAGTTTGAACCCAAGGCGCACACCTTAAACTTTTCAGACTCATGCGTATTGTATATTATAAAATAAACAAAAATGCACATTTTTTGCTGAAATGATGAGGAAATTGGATCGTTGTGGGTTTCAACTAACGCTAACATAAACTAATGCCAATGAATGCGAGACGCATAGGACTGGTCGTTGTGGTGACAATTGGGGAACGCCTATGCCCAGCAGTGGACGTCTTTTAGCTAAAATGATGATGATGATGATGATCAACCCAGCAAAAAACACTAGGAAGTGGCGAAGGGTGGGCCGGTTTTGGGGGACTGTCTTTATGTATTTTTTTTTACGTTCAAAAAGTGCTGATTCTCAGCCTAGTTTGAATAAAGACTTTTGATTTTGAACTTAAGCTAAGTTTATTTTTAAGTGCAGCCCTGTAAGACATAGGTAACTATTATTCATGATGGGAGCATGGAAAGTTACACAATCCGTAGGGTGCGAATCGAAAATGCCACTGAATGTCCCGTCGTTCCGAATACTTCTGTCGCCTTTATGTAGGTACCTTTTATTTGGGAAAATTTGTGGACAGCGACGCGCGCATCAATACATATTGTTTTTTTTTGATAAAGCTGTGTTGAACGCGCAGCACGGCGCGATCAAAGGTTAAGCTACACTAGCTGCGGTCGGTGCGTGGCCAACCCACGTTAATAGCCTGATTACTCCTACCGAGTAGAGTAGCGAGACAGTAAAATCCTTCTCGGTCGAGACAGTGATGCAACCGAGTAACTGATCACACGTACTTTTGAAATTGTGGCGAGACAGTCAGTCAGTTCAGTTTACTGGTCAGTACAGACGCGAAAATACACGAGAGCAAAATTCGCGGGAAAAATGACGTGTACTGACCGAGTGGCGAGTACGAGGGATCCAAAATGCAGGTGTTCACATTCACCGAGTGAGCGAGCAAGACAGCGCGGAGAAGCGGGAGGGTGGGTACTCGGCCTAGTAAATAGAATGGGGTCCGAGTGGCTGTCTCGGCCTGTCGTTAGGCTGAGCGCTCGGCCGAGCATTCGGCTATGTGTTTACAAATACCGAGCGCTCGGCCGAGGGCACTGTCTCGCCACTCTACTCGGTAGGTGTAATCAGGCTATAAGCGTTGGTCTTGGCTGTCATTAATTTGTAAATATTTTACACTGCTTACAAGTAATCAGAGCCGTGCTACTCTGACAGCCTGTCTAGTTGATTGTGTTATGGAGTAATGATGAGATATAGTTAGTAGATAGATATAATATAAAGTATCGTTCTACTCAAAAAACAGTTGTTGATTGAGAGTTGTCCATTTTGAAAGTATTTAGTTGTTTCCTATAATAAAATAATAAACCTCTTTAAAATTCAGTTTTATACAAAAAATAATTATTACGAAAAGTTATAAAATGTACATAGTTAATTGTTCCTTTTAATATCTGGCTAAACGAGCATTTTTTATAGCACTATAAAATAACTTGTTAGTGTTATATAAATTCAGATACATTAAAACTAATTTATGTGACCCGAAATAAATAAAACAACAACATTTCCATGTCCTTAATGCCGATTAGATGAAGCTATTAAAATAGTATTCGTTTCAATTAGCATACTAACTAGATATTTTAGCTGGTGTAAACATAGACCGTAAACTCATTCACTCTGTTTATTACTGACTAGTTACTTCCTTGTCTTGAGTTTTATTTTTCCTATATATCGAAGAAATAAGACGACAAAAGTACCTAAATAAAAGACTAAATAAGTACCTACTTAAAAAACTAAACAAATTGTCGCAACTTTGCAGAGGAAAAAGACAAAACCAGCAAAGCAAAATAATTTAAAAAGTATTGACAAGATATTTTTAATAAGTTAAAACAAAAAAAAAACTGATTTCCCTTCAAAGAATCATCAGTAAGTTAACGCTATTTCTATACATTTTGTGTTTAAAATGCAGAAATATTTAAAAAATCAGTTAAAATATAATTGATTATATTAATAGACACATAAAATCCTTTCACATTTTGATTGGGCTTTTTAAAATATTCCTTCTATTTTACTAAGGACAGCAAATATTAACACGTAACAAAATCGTCCATAATTTGAACAAGAGCGAGAAAGTTACCAATGACACTTTCCAGGTAACATATTTAAGTTCAACAAACGTTCAGAGGAAAAACTAAGCTTCAATTGCACGATGTAGGTCCAAAAAAAATCTTTAATCACATATTTCTCATAAATATCTCACAAAGGCATTTGTTCAGTCTTAATATCCACTCTTAAGGCACACTCCCATAAACACTTCGAAGATTAACCTTTAATACGTTTCAAAGTAAAAAGAAAAACGCGATAAGTTGCTAATCTATCTCTTCGCTGTGTGGGATAACACACAGCTGTTCCCATTTTTCTTCCACACCGAGATTACCATGGTAATACTTCAATAAAAAAAACAATCTTCTTGCATAATTGGAGGCTCTGAAAACATCTGGACGCGACAAGAGGCCAAAAAAACGTAATTTACGAGACCAGCCGACGTACGGCGCGACAAAATATTGCCCTGCTTTGTCTCGAACGTACTGCGTACACATAATTATAAGTCTAGTTTCGATAACAGACCTTTTTCGTTTTATCCGGTTAGTGTCCCGGGGTCCAAGTTTTTATGCCACCCTTTGGGCCGCAAACTTGGCTCACATGCCGCATGCCATCGAGAAATGTCTATCCGTTTCCTCATGATGTTCTCCTTACCGCTTTTGAAGCATACAATTCGCATACACTGTCTGCTACATAGTGTTAATTAATTCTGATTTGTTTATATAATGTTATCTGTAAACACCTGTAATTGGCCATCATTCTGGAATTACTTTAAATAATTAGTCTGCCTGGTTGTAAGTTTTTCGAAACTTATAAAATAATAAATAAATATGAATCCAAAAAAATGCATACCAAAGTTTTGAACTCAAGACCTATGGCTATGACTTGGCAAGCCTTCGATCACACCAATGCTTACGATCGCACCAATACGAACGACATAATAAATACGACGAGAAAATTTAGTCGCGCTGAGCATGTAACCCCAGCAAGCCTGTATATTCTCGGCCTAAGTCGGGTAGATTACCTTCTGTCTCTGTTTGAGTTATAGCCGCCTTATCTCTGACTTTTATAGTGTCGTATGTAATCAGGTAGACGGGTCTCGTATGTATCTGTGAGATATATATTGTGTATATGGATAATGGATGAATTTAAATTTGCGGGAAAGATTTAAATCGAGGTAATGCCTGTATTTCATTAAAGACTTAGAAGATGCGTACTAATAATACACCCACATTTTGTCTGTTCCGATAGGCTGTGGCTTTGGTGGTTTTGTTTTGTTCATTATTGGCCACCGACTTCCGAAACTGGAGTTATTTTTCACCTGTTAGTTTTTTTTTAAGAAGTCGGTTGTTTATCTAAAAATTTTCCTTTTTGTAACCTGGAGTCAGATTTTCTACCCGGTAAAAATGTTGAAATCGGTGCATGTGTGCCTATATTTTTTGAGGAGTTCCCTCAATTCCTCGAAGATCTCTCATCAGGTATGAGTTTTGATACAAATGGGACCAATCTGTTAGTATACCCTATCAAATAAAAAAAGAATTTTGAAAATCGGTCCATAAATGACGGAGTATTGAGGTAACAAACCCTAAAAAAAAAAAAAAAAAAAAAAAGACCAATGAGATAATCTAAATAAATAGAACATAGTCTTATATCTGATTGGTTTAGTAGTAAGTGACCCTTACTGCTATGCCGAAGGTCACGGGTTTGATTCCCACCCTGGATAAATGTTTGTGTGATGAGCACGATCATTTGTTGTGTGTAATTTATCTATAATTTGTATATATTTAGTAATATATAAGTATGTTTATCAGTCGTTTAGTACCCTTAATACAAGCTCTGCTTAGCTTGGGACTAGACGGCGTTGTGTGAAAAACTCGTAGAATATTATTACTATTATAATATGAAGCCGATTTTGAAGACGAAATTGTTTTTGTAAGAAATTCTCACAGAAATTGAGTATTAAAATAATGTCTTATTCACAAAATGTTTCTATATTAAATCTGTCAAAGTCACCTAAATCAAAAATCCCTTTGAAACCACAGCCTTCATCGCAATAATTTAATTATATTTACTTCATGTTATCATCTTAGATCCCAAGCAGTAAAATTAATAATGGAAGACTGTTGACAGGAGATAAAAGATGTAATTGTTACCATAAATTGTTTTATTCATTATGACAATACCGTTGCATGTTGTTATTCGTTTAAAATGAGCGCTAAGGATTGTATTAATTTGAAGAAGAAATATGAATTTGTGGCTCCTGATGGTGGTTGGGGTTACGTGATTGCTGTAGCTGTGATTATAAACATAGTGAGTTTTATATATGAATATATAAATAACTAAACTCTTTGTTTGATGTTTAGTGTTGTGCTATAAATGAAAACAGTTGTCACAACTGGAACGCTGAAGAGGTCAGCAGATTGTGTTCACTTCCATGGGAAAATGACGATACGTCGTCTTTTATTTATTAGGTGTTTTGTTTCATGCGTGACGTTACTGAAAGACAAGCTGCATCCGAATAAGTGACATCTAAGGTCTCTGCCAAATAATATGAAAGAGCCGCGTTATGAGAAAAATGTCGCTACACATGACGTTTGACGCCAGGTTTAATATTTAAACACATAAATTATATAACAGCGCAGATATTTCACACTGAAATGGAATTGGATAATTCTTTTTTTGGTTGTATCTGTGTTTGTTCCTGGATGATTTAGGTTTACAATTAGACCTAGTAGGTGGCGCTCGATCAAGTTTAAACCTAATGTTCGATCGGGCAGGACTGCGTCTGTCGGATCCGCAAATTTCTAATAAAGTTGAAAAACTATCTAAGACATATTTTGACACAGTGGGCTAGCTTCATGTGCTGGCACCTGACATTTATGACATACAGTACATTAATAAAAATAAAATAAACTGTCACTAGACACCATGATGAACAGGCCATATTCATTAAACCCCGAGAGGACACCGGTGTCCGCGCAGTCATTGTCTTTCTATTGTGTCTCTAATTTACACGATTGAAAGGTATTTTGTTTAGTTAATTCACCATCTTTACATTTCAGTCAACATCAACAGCGTTTATATCCAGCTATGGACTGTTGTACAAAGAGTTCTTGCAGGAAATTGGAAAGAGCTCCACCAATGCCTCCCTGATGCGTGGTTTGAGCGCAATATGTACAGCAATAGCAGGTAAATGAGACTTTTGCATTACAAAACTGTTAAAACCTCAGTCCTAACGGAGGTGAGGTCTTTAACAGTTTTGTCTGATATACAAAATTTTCGTGTCACATTGTTTGTAACCAAACTCCTCTGATACGGCTTGACCGATTGTTATGAAATTATGTGAGTGTGAGTGTATTCAGTGGGTCTGTGAAAACGTAGTACACTATTTTTTTAAAAAAAGGCGCAGCAAAGTTTGACTGGGTAGTTAGTATTAGTACAAATTGGTGTTTTTTTTTAATGTAACAAATGCAGAACAGTAAGTATGGGAAGACTTGAAAAAGTAAACAACTATTCATGAATTATAATTAAATCAATAAAGCAAGAATATCTAACTCGTAAAGGTGCAGCGTTCCACTCAATTTCATAAACTGACAGCTAACAATTTGAACAAAAAAGAGAAAAGCATATGTCACCATATCATTTTCACTTTTTTGTTAAAATTGTTTAAAGTTTCTGATTTTTCATTACATATATTCATATACCCACGCATTTTTCCATGGGGGTAGGCAGAAACTACAGTATGGCGCTCTGTTGTGTGCTACGATTCTTATATACTTCTTTTGCTTCGGTTACATTCATACATGTTGTCATTCATATACACACACCGGTTGCGAGTACTAAGCACCTTTCTGAAGAACCTCTCCAATAAGGTCTTTGTATGTCCTTCTAGAGCGGTCTCTCCCGGCGTTTCCACTTACATCTGACTTAAAAATATATTTCGTTAGTCTTTCAATCATCTTTTCAACGTGACCAAACCATCTAAGCGTACTCTTTTCGATTTTTTTAACTGCATATTCTTTTAAGTAATAATAATAATAATAAAATATAGCCATAGTCTGCAATAGTCTTACTCCAGCCGTAGGTTTTCCTTGGATGCACTTGTGTAGTGCATACAAGGAAAATCTGCTGTTGGTGCTTCATTTCATTAACGACGACAATGGGCCTCTGCGAGTTGGCTTTGGCCCCTCGTACGCCTTCCAAAGGTCCGGAACCCAAAGGTTCCGAGAGCTATAAACAAAAGAAGATAATAATAATGATAAGGTTTTATTTCACAAAAAGGTACATAATTAATTTACAAGTAAGTGCTAAAATAAAAAAGTACGTACACAAAAGTTTTAGCTTCTGAAACCGAACTAGGAGGAGCCTGTTTTTCGGCTTACAGCGCCAATCCCCTCGAGTGACAAATTAATTTTCTTAAATGCTAGCATTAGAAATTTAAAGGAATGGCTAAGAGCTAACAGTAAGCAAGCAGCATCTTCTTTTAAGTATATGGATATTATGGATTGTTATGACTATTATTCCAATATTACACGATTTGTATAAAGTGTTGTTTAATTAATTTCCAGGGTTCCTGGCGAGTCCATTGCTCTCGTTTCTGAGTGTTCGAATGCTGACACTGGCAGCTACGTTAGTTTTCAATTTCGGAGTGATTTGCATCATGTTTGTGAAGTCAGTCTGCACGTTTCACCTATGCCATGGAGTGTTACAGGTAATTTTTAAAAAATACAACTTAGTTAGGTATATGAGTTTGGGATAGGCAGACTTTCTTAATTAAATGAAATAAATTTAATGAAATAACCTCTTTCCGTGCTAAGATTTTTTTTTGTATCGTTGGTACATTTTCCAAGAATAGCAATAGCAGCATTAGAAAAGCTATAAATCTGAATAAATTAAGTGTTGAATTGTTTGTCTATTATTACAGCCCTGTATAAAGATAAACGACAAATACCTTTGACTTTTTTGTGATGCAGATATAAATAGAACATCGTAACATACGTCGATAACAATACTTTGATAGAGAAACATTAATCAGACAAATCAACTCTGAGATTTAAAAGGACTACCCTATTGCCAATATTGCCATTAAGGAGGTGGTACCATCCACAGGCGAATTACAAACCGCAAAGCTGAACAGTGTCACAAGTATACACGAGAGTATGGAACCGATAGAGCTCAATTTACGATGCAACGACGTAGGCACGTAGTATCAGTTGATTTGCAGTCAATGCCCTGCTAGTGAGTGCTCCACTGGGTGCTATAGACAGACAACATTTAGTCCGTACACGAATACTAATTTCATCATCTACCTAGGCTTTTCCCAATATGTTGGGGTCGGTTTTCAGTCTAAACAAACGTAGCTAAATTCCAGTATTTTGCTTAGTCTCCCTTAACCTATTTACTAGATAGCACTACCCTTTGTTATACCTGGTTTTCAGACTTTACCGGGGTTTCTGGTTTAACCACTTCCCTGTCCCATAAGTCACATATGACTTAAGTTGATTTTCTAACTATTGTGTCTACTTTGTGGACAAAGAAAGCGTTAAGTGCCTTTTTGTACTTTGAGCTATACTAAAATTATGACTTCAAAAGTGGTATTCTCTAAAAATCACCACGTGAAATCTTGGTGGAGGTGAACTGAGCTGCCATTCCATACTAATACTTGGCGTTGTAATAAATTTCATTTATCCCTTTCGCCCCAAAGGCCATCGAAATAAAGTGCAAATTAAAATACAATTATTGTATCTTATGTTACGTTTTCTCTGTTCCAGGGTCTCGGATTTGGGTTGATATACAATTTGTCCTGCACAATACTGAATGATTATTTTGTGAAGAGACGACTTATAGCAATTAGTTTAGTACAAAGTGTTGTCGGTAAGTTTGAACAAAGTATTTATTGATTTATTAAAAAAGAACATACAAAATATTTATGCATGATGGATTTACGGATAGTCAGAAAGAGGCCTTACCAAGTGAATAGAGTTACTCAGTAACTGAATTGAGGAGGTAGCTATGCAGACGACGCCCTTAGTTAAAAACTGGGATTCAACTGTTTTATTGGAAGCAGTCCCCAACATAGTTAGGCACAGTTTATAAGTAGGTACCTACAACTCTATCTTTCTCTTCGGGGAAGATACTGCATTATTTTTATTATTATACTAGCTGTACCCTGCCACGCTTTGCTGTGGCACATTGTGATTGAATGGTTGAAAAAAAAAGAAAAAATGACGTGTGGCAATCGGAGACTGCCGCGGTAAAGCTATTGCATAGCATTTTTTATCAACTCCTCTCCTCTCCCGCTCACCCATCCCTCCCGTCCCTCACCCCTCCATCACTTTCCCCTCCAGACCCTGCCTCTTCCCCTCCCCCTCCCACCTCCTTCTTCCCACTCCCTTCCCCTCCTTCTCCACCCCCTCCCTCTGTCCTCCCCTTCCACTCTTCTCCCACTCCCCTCCACATCCCTCCCCTGCCCCTCCGTCCCCTCTCACAATCCCCCCTTCCCTCTCTCACAAATTCCCCCTCCCCCTCCCCTCCCCTTTCGCCTCCCCTTTTCCCTCCCTACTATCACCACTGTGCCTGTGTTAGGTTATTTTCGTTACGGAATTTCTGTATTCGGTTTCCACGATCAAGGCCCGCGATAGAAGCTATGCAAATACTGGTAAATGATTGATGTTATCGAGGGGGATATAAAATGATAAAATTCTGAAAATGACTATTATAAAGCAAGGGTTGTATGTATTTTTTGATGCCACATAATAAAAAAATAAAAATAATAAAAATTATAAAAAAATAAAAAAAAACATTTGGGGTGAACAACCCTTATCACTTACAGGTTAGAAAAATAGATAGTAGCCAATTCTCAGGCTTACTGAATATGCATAAAAACATTCATGAGAATCGGTCAAGCCGTTTCGGAGGAGTATGGGAACGAACATTGTGACACGAGAATTTTATATATAAGAAGATATCACACATGTAATCATCTAAGGGTTAGTCAGATGTGTACTGTAGTACATACACCATACACCCACTAGATTTGCTAGTTATGTTTAAGTCCCATGTAATTTCTTTTATTAATACTTTTTTACATTTTGTCTGGCAGTTTGAGTTCTTTATGGGACCAACCCAAATGTTCTTTCTTTGGTATTGTTCGTCAGCACGTGGAGCTCCTCAAGTTCTGAGTTGAGCTCACGACTACTGACAAATGCTTGCACTGCTGATCTGGTCCCCTCATATCTGTGTGGTTCTTTCCTCAAAAGACCATCTCAGACACTAATCTGCATGGATATTACATGATTTGATCAAGATAATGTCTGGACTTTAAAAAAGACTTTGACCTCTGAGTTTCTTTCGGTGTTTCTTCTCAGAGTAGTCAGTTAGTGAAACTCCAATCTCATCTATTAGTAAAAAAAACGACGTGTGAAAGTGTTTGTGAAAACCTGTTTACAGAAATAAATATCATTTATAATAAGAGGCGAACCCATTGCCAACCCGGCTGCTACTAAGAAATTTTAGATAGAAAACCTCAAAAACGCTTTGCCCAAACCAGGGAGTGAACCCGAGACCTCATACCAGTAACGATTGCGACCATTAAACCAACGACGATGCAGATGAGGCAACGAGTTTAATTAAAAAACAATCAAAAATGAACCCTAAAATAGAACTAAAAAGCTACACAACTCCATTTACCAACAACAAAGTTATAAACACGATCCTCAGAACAGCCCTTGAATAAAAAAGTCCTCATACAAAATAAATAAAGCGAACACAAAGCGCAGATTTTGATGAATGACATGTCAAACAATTTGGATGGAGTCCGTCGGTGACGTCGTACTGCTGACAGAGTGCTTTGTTGTCCCTATCACAAACACAGGACTTTTAGATTTTGTCAAAAGCTTATTGTGCATGTATTTCGACCGAAAGAGTCTTTGGAATAGTGTTTTTTTTTATAGAAAATTCGATTTTTACATAAATAGGCCTTATTTATTTATTTAAATGATATGGAGGACTTACAGCTAAAACAAATCAGGAAAGAAACAGTAAGTTAGTCTGACAGCCAATAACAAGTCCTCACGTATAAAGGTCAGGATATTACAAAAGTCCATGGACACTTATTGGTAAAAACTTTATACTGCATCACACCTGTAATCCTCGAAAGGACTGGCAGAGATGTATGCACCAAAATATAGGCAGTTGTGTTAAAGTCCCATGCAAGTTTGCCTAGGAATTGCCATTAACCTAGCACAGATCCAGATTCTGGGCTGTGACTGACAAATTTCAGATAGAAAAATACTAACACTTTACCCATCTAAAGAATGGGCTATTTGACCAAAATTTTAGTTTTTAGTCCCTCATCTAGATTACAAGAAAATATTCGACACGTATTTTTTTCTTTTTCAAATTTATGGAAAACTGCTTAGATGAAGCGCATTAAAGTTGGGGAGATGGAGCTTGCTTGTAACGTCATTATCTAGTATAAACTGTACTGGCTTGTGACGTCATGTAACAATTTGACTCGATGTATCGCCGTTATTTTTTAAAAGAAAGAAAGAAAACATATTTATTTGGCACATGCCACAAGTGCACAAAACAAAGTAAAAAAAATAATAATAAAAAACTGAGAACTGAACACGAAAAAAAGAGTGTATCTCACGGTTGCGCCAAATAGGAATTAATTTAATTTAATTTTGATTACGTGAAAAAAGAAAAAATATGTGTCGAATATTTTCTTGTAATCTAGAGGAGCTTGTGGCTAAATTATAACAGCCGCAGAACGAAGGTTAAGCTACGCTTGAAGAGGTTGGTTCGTGGATGGGTGACCAGTTTTTACATACCAAGGCTCCTCCGTGCTTTGAAAAGCACGTTAAACCGTTGGTCCCGGCTGTCATTTGTAGATTTTTGACAGTCGTGACATGTAGTCAGAAGCCCCAAAGTCTGACAACCAGTTTAACCATGTTACCCAGTTACTGGGTTGTAAAGGTCTGATAGGCAGTCGCTTCATTTAAAATACTGGAAGCCAAACCCATAATAGTTGGGAAAAGGCTAGGGAGATGAATCTAGGTGAGGGACTAAAAACTTATTTTATTTTCAAAGAGCCCATTGAACCCTGCGATTGCCTGAATTGAGCATTTGCAACTATTAGACCAACGAGGTAATCGGTCTCATTCATAGATATAATAATATTTAGATTTCTATGGTCTCATTATTTGACTCGCCTGTTGATCTAGAAGTTCGTGGCTCTGAATGCTAAACTATAGGCGGTGGGTTCGAGCCCAACCTTTACTTTCCTTTACTTGGTAAATACGAACATTACAAGAGCAAGAGAAAATAATGAACCCGTCTTTATTATAGATCTTTATTGCAGTAAATTCATGTAAATAACCACTCGCGCACGGTCAGATTCACGTCTCATAGATAGTTCATATGATACGTGACAGATGGCGCTACTTATTGAACAAGAAATCTTTAATAGTGAGTGCATGTAGCGCGTTCGGATTCATGATATAAGCGCGTAGGTATGATCTTGCAATATTTTCCTTTTGTAAAGATACAGTTATTATTAATCCTTCAGTTTATAGAAATCAAGATGTATGAGTAAATGGAAAAGGTAACCTGACGTGTTTGTTTAAATTAATTGAAACAAATAGCCGCGTTTATAAAAATTGATACAGTCATCATTTGTAAAATTAAAATTAAAACTAAAACGTAATCTTTGAACAATTAACATAATATACCGTAAGAGAATAATAATAAGTATGTCAAGTAGGTAACAATAGAAATCAAATTACCTAAATATATACAAATTTTCTAATTAATTCCTATCTATCAAGCGCATTCAAAAGTTGTGTGTAAGATATCGATTAGCGATAAGGTCACATTATGTAAAAAAAAAATATGGAGTAGGTACAAAACTATTGTATGATATGATTTCTAGAAATGTAAATAAACGTTAAAAAGAACACGTATTAATAATTTCCTTACACGGCCAGAAAAGCAAAATCCTGAACAATTTGTTTTACACCATTTCATTCCACATGCTACTAAATCATCGCTTATTTCCCCTCCTGCGCATCGAACCGCTAACAATGATCATACGTAATAATAAAATGACAATATTTCCGTATTCTTACGTCTTCTTCTTAAATGTTATTTATTGCGAATGAATGTGCACAGTATCCACTCAACCATAGCCCTGTACGGGAACGTTATGTTCGCTTAAGTGCATCGTGTCTTGAATTGATCCATAAAATATGCTGTATCACAAAATGTTCCGCCAATTTGTGAAATATTAAATTCATTCCTTCTATGAGTAATTTGATTACTAGCGATCGCCTAGTGATTGCAATTCGTCCCCATCTTTATGTTTAACCTTTCAATCGTGTCAATTAGAGACACAATAGAAAGACAATGACGATGCGTCCGCATGAATCAATAGAAAATTACAACTTTGCTTTGAATTTCCGTGTATGTCAACTCACATACGTGTTGTGACCGTCAAACGCCATTTTTTTACCGAATTAAATAGATTTTCATTAAAATCGTTACTTTTTCGAATACCACATTTAACAATGAGATAAATGTGTACCTGTACAATTTATTGTATTTTATTACAAACTCAAGATTGCAATAAAAATTAAATTGAAAATTTAAAAAACCCCCACCGCAAAAAAGTAAAACATTTAAAAAGTTAAAAATAACACTTTAGCCATGAAATTTTACTTCACGTCGGGGTACCGCTTAAGTAAGGAATGTTCCTAGTACTTGTAGATATGTAGGTACTTATTTCAACGGTACCCCGACGTTACGTAAAATTTCATGGCTAAAGTGTTATTTTTAACTTTTTAAATGTTTTACTTTTTTGCGGTGGGGGTTTTTTAAATTTTCAATTTAATTTTTATTTTAATTTTTTTAAACGCATAAATTTGTTTTATAGAGTTTACAGCTATGAGAATTTTTCAGTGCATTGTATGTGGAGTCAAATGCTGGTTAAAACGAATCCAAATACGACATATCTGCTATTATTTTGTCAAGAGTCTACCTACTGGTGTGCTGGATAACCAGGCGGCAGCATCAGCTCATCCTGTTGCCATCAGTGCATTGTGTTTAGAATCAAATGCTGGTTGAAATAAATCCAAACACGACATATCTGCTATTATTTTGTCAAGAGTCTACCTACTGGTGTGCTGGATAGCCTGGCTGCAGCATTAGCTCATCTAGTTGCCATCAGTGCATTGTGTGCAGAATCAAATGCAGGTTAAAATGAATCCAAACACGATATATCTGCTGTTATTTTCCCAAGAGTGTATTAGTCTGCTAGATATCCTGGCTGCATCAGACCAAATACACCATAATGTTGCTTGTTAATATTACACACATGGGTGTTTGAAATTTTAAGACACACATATGTTTGTAAGTAAAGTTAATACCCATAGACGTCTAAAATAGCAACTGTAGCTAACACAAAAGAGCTGATAACCTTGAAATGGCTGAACCGATTTTGATGAATTATGTCTAAGAACCATCGCAAGAAACCCTGCTTTCAAATAAAAAAAACCGCATCTAAATCGGTTCACCCGTTTGGGCGCTACGGTGCCACAGACAGACAGACAGACAGACAGACAGACAGACAGACAGACAGACTCACACACATAGCGGTGAAACTTATAACACCCCTCTTTTTGCGTCGGGGGTTAAAAATGATATTTTTCAAAAATCAGTTATAAGCAATCGAACTACTATTGTCGATTTCGATCTATTAATTATTTAAAATTAAATTAAAAATTTAAAAAACCCCCACCGCAAAAAAAAGTAAAACATTTAAAAAGTTAAAAATAACACTTAAGCCATGAAATTTTACGTAACGTCGGGGTACCGTTTAAATAAGTACCTAATACCTACAAGTACTAGGAACATTCCTTACTTAAGCGGTACCCCGACGTGAAGTAAAATTTCATGGCTTAAGTGTTATTTTTAACTTTTTAAATGTTTTACTTTTTTTTGCGGTGGGGGTTTTTTAAATTTTTAATTTAATTTTTAAGTCCACACATTAAAAATGCCTAAGGCATTAAGTCCGCAGTTGTACAGTTTTTTTACTTGTGCATAAAGCTGAAATAAATAAATAGTAAAAAAATATTATCGTATAACAAACCACGCAGAGCAGTTAGCCTTTTGAAGAAAGAGTCACAAACAATTTGGGTTAGCAGCATGTACCTAGGTATGTGCCAGCAACAGAGAGAGGGTGGGTACTTACATTCAACCCCGCTGCACAGTCTAATAACCTATACAGTCGTCCGACGAAGCCGTCTAGACAGGGAAATCGTGCGGGTTGTGAGGGTCGAGGCGCGGGAAAGCCGCTCCCGAACAGCAAACAAAACGATGTTGGTAGTTCGGGAGGTATTATTCAGGGCTAACGCGTGTAGATGTTGTCGGCATTTTTCCAGAGATAAATATTAATACAGTAGGACAACTCCTACTGTATTAATATTTATTCAGCTTGTAGCTAAATAATAATAGCCGCACGGGTCGACTGAAGGTTAAGCTACGCTTGACGAAGTCGGTCTGCGGATGGATCACCATTACATATCAAAACTCCTTAAATCGAAACTCGTTAGGGAATGCTGACTACCGCTAGTTTTGAAGACAAAAATTACGTGTAAAAGTGATTTTCATATATTATCCTACTTGCAATGAATAATTTCATTTCATTTCACGTTCGTTTAGTTCCACCGTTCTTGCAACTGACACGTGTATCGATCGTGTTCTGAAAATATCTCGTACAATACGTCCTCCATAATGCCATGGCTACTATTACGTATCGATTTGTCATTGAACTTAGACTTCGAACTGCTTCGAACTGCGACTAAGAGAATATTTAATCATTGAAGTTTAGTGTTATTTCTTAGTAAATAGCATGAGAAACGTTTATTTGAAACATGCACTGGAAGTACAAATGTGAATAGTAACAAATAACCAATTGCAAATGGTGTCAGGATGGCAACTAGTCGGTTCACATTAAAAAAAAAAATCAAAAGTCTTTATTTAAACTAGGCTGAGAATCAGCACTTTTTGAACGTCAAAAAATACATAAAGACAGTCCCCCAAAAACGGCCCACCCTTCGCCACTTCCTAGTGTTTTTGCTGGGAATAAGAAGTGGCGGAACAAACTCCCCAGCAACACATCTGTCTGATTCGTTTGAAGAACTAGGTATACAAAGAATCTATACAATGAAATGCTCAATAAATAGCACTAATGTTTATACACATTGTAAAACATTACATTTCAGAATGATTGTCACGTGTTAGCTAGCACACTCCAATATACCGAGATTAAGAAAAAAAAAAGGTAAATTCATATTAACATTGAAATCTAAACTCAAGCAAAACAACTACAAAACTGAAAAATAACAGCCTCCAGGTATAAAAGGCGTACCCGCTTACATGTGCAATGCTGGCTTATATTCATAAGGCACAACTCTAAATTTAAAATGATAAAAATTTAAAAAACCCCCATCGCAAAAAAGCAAAACATTTAAAAAGTTAAAAATAACACTTTAGCCATGAAATTTTACTTCACGTCGGGGTACCGCTTAAGTAAGGAATGTTCCTAGTACTTGTAGGTATGTAGGTACTTATTTTAACGGTACCCCGACGTTACGTAAAATTTCATGGCTAAAGTGTTATTTTTAACTTTTTAAATGTTTTGCTTTTTTGCGATGGGGGTTTTTTAAATTTTTAATTTAATTTTTATTTTAATTTTTTTAAACGCATTAATTTTGTTTTATAGAGTTTACAGTTATGAGAATTATTCAGTGCATTGTATGTAAAGTCAAATGCTGGTTAAAACGAATCCAAAAACGACATATCTGCTATTATTTTGTTAAGAGTCTACCTACTGGTGCGCTGGATAGCCTGGCTGCAGCATCAGCTCATCCTGTTGCCATCAGTGCATTGTGTTTATAATCAAATGCTGGTTGAAATGAATCCAAACACGACCCATCTGCTATTATTCTGTCAAAAGTCTACCTACTGGTGTGCTGAATAGCCTGGCTGCTGCATCAGCTCATCCTGTTGCCATCAAGGCATTGTGTGCAGAATCAAATGCTGGTTGAAATGAATCCAAACACGACATAACTGCTATTATTTTATCAAGAGTCTACCTACTGGTGTGCTGGATAGCCTGGCTGCAGCATCAGCTCATCCAGTTGCCATCAGTGCATTGTGTGCAGAATCAAATGCAGGTTAAAATGAATCCAAACACGACATATCTGCTGTTATTTTCCCAAGGGTGTATTAGTCTGCTAGATATCCTGGCTGCATCAGACCAAATACACCATAATGTTGCTTGTTAATATTACACACATGGGTGTTCGAAATTTTAAGACACACATATGTTTGTAAGTAAAGTTAATACCCATAGACGTCTAAAATAGCAACGGTAGCTAACACAAAATAGCTGATAACCTTGAAACGGCTGAACCGATTTTGATAAAATATGTCTAAGAACCATTGCAAGAAACCCTGCTTTCAAATAAAAAAAACCGCATCTAAATCGGTTCACCCGTTTGGGCGCTACGGTGCCACAGACAGACAGACAGACAGACAGACAGACAGACAGACAGACAGACAGACACACACACATAGCGGTGAAACTTATAACACCCCTCTTTTTGCGTCGGGGGTTAAAAATCAATATTATGTCTCAAGAAACGTATTTTATAGCAACCGATTTTTTTTTTCTTAAATTCTTAGAGACAAAGTAGGATAGCTGATATTTTGAAAGCTGCCAAATAGCACTTCTTAGATTGCTACAACTTTAGATTTTTTTTAAGACTTTCGTACCTAAATATTCAAAGTATATCTAATAGATACATGTAAAATTCTCGTGTTGCGGTGTTTGTTACAAAACTCCTCCGAAACGGCTTGACCGAACCTTGTAAAATTAATGAGGCGTTTCGAAGTTTGCCGGGGCAGCTAGTAATAGGAAGGTTTATAATAATAAGTAGTAGTTTATGTAATACTTTAAACCTACTTACAAGGATTTTCTATATCGGGCATGACAACAGGATCATAAAAACTCCACTTAATTGTTAAATTAAACATTTTGAAACGCCCTCATATCTCTCACAACCAATTACACAGCTTCTTTCACATTTGAAAGATTCATTAATCAAACGAAGTATATGGTCTAGCAAACCTAAACGATTTGAGCAGACGTTTCATATAAACTCAAGATAAATGGACTAATTCATTTTCTATCCTTTCACACAATATCACAAGTTTTATTCTTAGTCAGTTACATTGTTTGCATGGATCCCTAATTTTCTAAAAACAATAGAGCCTAGTCGGCTCTGTAGTCCAATCGAAATCTGTCCCGCCGCCGCCGCGCCCTTTCGGAGATAAGCTCAAATAAATAGACATACAGACGAATAAAATATTGCTATTCTACTGTACGGAGATTTTATTTTATTTAATTGCATGTATATTTATATAGTTCTAAATAAGAGTCTGTAAAATAAAATTATAAAAGTACCTACAGCATTTTTTTTTCATTTGTCAGTCCATTTGTTTCAGATAGAAGCATATTTTTTTACAATTTTAGAATCTTATATATAAAATTCTCGTGTCACAATGTTCGTTCCCATATTCCTCCGAAACGGCTTGACCGATTCTCATGAAATTTTTTATGCATATTCAGTAAGCCTGAGAATCGGCTACTATCTATTTTTCTAACGTGTAAGTGATAAGGGGTGTTCACCCCAAATTTTATTTTTTTATTTTTTTGTTAATTTTTATGATTTTTATTTTTTTATTATGTGGCATCAATAAATACATACAACTCTAAATTTGCACTTTTTTATCACCAACCCTTGCTTTTTAATAGTCATAGCAGAACTTTTAATGACTTTTTGAAATATCACGAGGAGAGGGAAGAGGGAGGGGAGTGGGAGGGGGAGAGGGGGATGGGTGTCGGAGTGGGGATAGTGAGAGGGGGAGGGGGAGATTGTGAGAGGGGGAGGGGGAGATTGTGAGAGGGGAGGGGTAGATTGTGAGAGGGGAGGGGTAGATTGTTGAGGGGGAGGGGGAGATTGTGAGAGGAGGAGGGGAGGGGGAGAGGAGTTCATAAAAAATGCTATGCAATAGCTTTACCGCGGCAGTCTCCGAGTGCCACACGTCATTTTCTCTTTTTTTTTTTAACCATTCAATCACAATGTGCCACATCGAAGCGTGGCAGGGTACAGCTAGTTATTAATAAAATTATAGTAACTAATTTCACCTTTTACATACGTGACTGGCTGGTTGGTAGGCACTTGAAGGGAAACTCCATTGTAATTCATCATCGTGTTACCGCTTACAAATTTATATTGACGCTCAAATAAGGAAATAATGGATTTTGATAGATCACTTCCACAGGAACCACTGCATCAATGAGATGTTTCCTTTAAAAGTCCTTTGTCTAAAATGTTATTAGAATTAAGTTCTTTTCTTTGAAATGACATTGGTTGATATAGGTCCACATCTTGCACTGTAAGTCGATAGATCGTTTATCGTAAACTTGCTGGTCAGACCATAGTCGATACATGAAGTTGGAGCGCGGACGGCGATAGATGACGCGTTCATTGTATTTAATTAAAAACACAAACAACAACACATAACGTCACGCCTGTAATCCCCAAAGGGCTAGGCAGAGGTGTACCTGGTAGTACACCCACATTTCGCCAGTTATGTTTAAGTCCCATGTAATAGGGGGCGAGCCTATTGCCATCAATCGGGCACAAATCCAGACTCCGGGCTGCTACTGAGAAATCCCAGATGGAAAAACTCAATAACACTATTATTGTATTTAATTATCGTTAGGTATTCTATTTATTTTATAGTTTTAAAGTTTTTTTTCTATTTTTACTAAATTCAACATTTTAAAATCTATTTGAAATCGCGACAACTAAATTTACAGCGTGGCGATGCGCGCCTCGGCCTGTATCTCAACAATCAGGTTTACTCTCGCCAGTAGATGTTTCACATCAAAAAGATTTTAGGTACTTAGTACTTACTCCTTGTACCTACATTTATAACATCAGCTACCTGAACGTGAAATTCATTCAATTACCTGAAACAAACAGAAAGATAAAATTAAAAAAAAACATGGTAACTGCACTTTACTAGATATAATATATATATATAAGACGGGTATTTTGACACTATAAACAGACATACACCTCAATCAATTTTGCTACCAATAACACGAAGTATTTCTACTTAAATAAATCAACCTATCTTTTTCAGCTGTTATTTCAATGGTAGCACCCCTATTTGTAAAGTGGTCCCTTATCAAATATGGGTTCCGTGAAACAATTTTAATCATGTCAGGATTAACTATGCACAATTTCATCGCAGTAGCTCTAATGCAACCGGTCAAATGGCATAAGAAAAGAATCGATGTTCCCGATGGCAGCAGTAAAGGTAAGCTTATTTTAACAATTAATTATTTATTTCAGAGTTTAATTCCATATAAAATTGTTAGCTACACTTAAAAATATGTTAGCACTTTATACAATCTACCGACTGAATCTACCGCGTTGAGCTCGCGATTACTGACAAATGCTTGACCTGACTGATCTGGTTCCCTCATATCTATGTGGTTCTTTCCTCAAAGACGATTTTAGATACATGATGGTTCTTACACAATTATAATCTGACCAAGATAATGTCTGGACTTTATAAGAGACTGACCTCTGAGTTTCTTTCGGTGTTTCTTCTCAGAGTAGTCAGATAGTGAAACACTGACCTTACCTTGTAGTTATAAAATGACATGTAAAACTGTTTGTATGAACTTATTAACAGAAATAAGTATGATTTGATTTGATACCGATAGTAATCTACCTTGCATTGAAAAGGACACCACCTGAGCTGTGCACCTCATTCCGTCGCCCCACAATAGGATCTTCAACCCTATCTGTTATGGTGTTAGAAGGCCGCAGGAGCTGCCTGGCACACGATACTCAGAGAGATCACTCTCTTACGCACTATTGCCATAAAGAAATTGCGGTGTTGATTTTTTTTTACCCCCGGAAAATATTGCTGGGCAAAATATCTGACTGCTCTCTTTTTAATTTTAAATTAATTGACGGGCCTGTTGGTCTAGTAGTTAGTGACCCTGACTGCTATGCCGGAGGTCGTGGGTTCGATTCCCACCCAGGACAAATGTTTGTGTGATGAGCACAATCATTTGTTCTGTGTCTGGGTGTAATTTATCTATAATATGTATGTACTTAGAAATATATAAGTATGTTTATCAGCTGTTTAGTACCCATACCACAAGCTCTCAAGCTTAGCTTGGGACTAAATGGCGTTGTGTGATAAGTTGTGGAATATTTATTTATTTATTTATTATTTAAATTGAAAAGTTTTTTAACTCTATTGCTATTTATTTGGCATATCTTTGTAAGTGTTGTAAGTCGATGTACAGACGCCAGCACATTTAGCTATCACCCCAAACAATCAAATTTTCGCAATTGAACATGAACCTTAGTGTATTTGGAATAAAGTTGACTATCAAAGAAATTTGAAACATTGGGGTAGCTTAATGAGCTGTGCTGACCTTTCTACCTTCACCCTGTATTATGGTGGATGGAGGGTCTATTTGGTAAATTTTGAACATGCTGAACAATCTTTGATTTGATTTCAATTAGAGACATAAAGCAGACAATCAATTTTTCTTTTATAAATTATAAAAATACCAGATTCACAATAAATACAAAAAAATAAATTAGAAGAATAAACTTTGTTACAGAAAAGTTGTTGCATGACAAGAAAATGAACGAAGAAGCCGGCGTCGGCGTTGTGCCAATTATAAAACTGACAAACACAGATGGCAATCTTTCTAATGCCAATGAAAAATTGTATCTAGCGTCAGACGACGAGGAGTCGGGAATCAAGTAAGTAATAAAAAAGACAACAGTACAAAAGTTAAAGCTTGTGAAGAGTGAGGTCAAACATGAACAGAAAGGGTTCCGGACATTGAGTATGTGTGAACCTAAAAATTGTGTTGCCACGATTCGTAAGCTGTTTTGGTTAAATATAATAGTCTGGCCACCCAGCCGGTTGATCCCGGCTGTCATTTGTAATTTTTTGGCAGTCGTCACTGGTAGTCAAAAGCCCTATACTAGTAGTAGTAATAAAATCAAAAGTTTTTTGTTGAATTGAACCTATTTGTCGCAGCCGCAGGGCTCATTATTCTGTTTTTTTTTTTAACTTATTGTTCATCTTTTTAGGGTTCCGTAGTCAACTAGGAACCCTTATAGTTCTCTGTGACCGTTAGCACTAGAAAGCTGAAATTTGGTACCAATATGTGTATCAATCACGCCGACAAAGTGGTAAAATAAAATTTAAAAAAAATGTTTTATTAGGGTAGCCCCCCTATATGTAAAGTGGGAAGTGTTTTTTTTTTAATTTCAACCCTAACGTGTGATATATTGTTGGAAAGGTATTTAAAAATGAATAGGGGTTTACTAAAATCTTTTTTTGATAATGTCAATAATTTCGGAAATAATCGCTCCAAAAGTAAAAAACAATGTGTCCCTCCCCCCTCTAACTTTTGAACCATAAGTTTAGAAAATATGAAAAAAATCTGAAAAGTAGAACTTTATAAGGACTTTCTCGGAAAATTATTTTGAACTTGGATGGAAACAGTTTTTGTACAAAAAAGATAATAAGTTGAACAAAATAATTTCTGGACTAAGTTTGTAGTATAATCGTATCTGCAAGCATTTTTAACACTTATTGTGACGGACGGGAAACTTCGGAACCCTACACTGAGCGTGGCCCGACATGCTCTTGGCCGGTTTTTAGTTTACGAATTAAACTTTTTTGTTGTCCTTTGTTTTTTTTTAGTATTGTGTGCCTGTGTTTGGGTCAAATAATTGCGTTTTCTTTTCTTCTCTTTCTTTTTTGGAAAGTTATTTATTCGAATGTGGCTGAGAATCAGCACTTCTTGGACGTTCTCCACTTTCTACTGTTTATGCTAGGAAGAAGAAGTGACGTAACAAACTCCCCAGCAACACGTCTGTTTGGCATGAAAGTCGGTCAACCAGTTAAACCAAGGGGTATCATGTCACATATAGCTGATTGTGGAGGTCAGACAGCTAAAATTCTGGTATTCAGCTGCATCTAAATAAACTAAAAGCCGACCCCAACATAGTTGGAAAAAGCCTTGGCAGATGCTAAATGACTGATATCTCAATGAGTATAGTTTAGTTTCAGAAAAATCGTCAGTTCATTAGTGGACAGATCTCTATGTGAAGAGTTCTTGATGTCATGCGTATGCGCTGGTCCGGCTCTTGCTATATTCGCTGATACGACCTACTCTGCAATCTTGCCGCAAGCATTGCTCACTGCTGGATGGATGCAAGTATGTAATATAAGGCGCATAACTAATTTGATATTGTTTAAGGTTAAGCAACACTTACCGTGGTCGGTCCGTGGATGGGTAACCATTCATGACTTGGAGTCACAAGTGCCTCGAAAAGCACATTTTGTCCAAGCTATCATTTTGTAGACCTTTTGGCGTAACGACTATACAGTCTAAGTTGCCAAGGAGGTTATTGTATTCCCTTGTACCTAACTGGGTTAAGGAGATCACATAAACAATCGGTCCATGTTAAATACTAGTATTCTGATGCATCTGGATAGGCTGAAAGCTAAAACACACACACACTCATACACAAATACACACATTAAACTTATAACACCCCAATTTTTGCGACGGGTTTTAAAAAAGGATGGGGTTAGTCATTCAGTATTCAGCTCCATCTGAACCCTAGAACAATCATGACTTCTCATAAAAATGCACCTGGTTTCGGAAAGTTGTGATTGAGGCCTTCTAGATATACCTATTTGTTTCTGTTGTCCAAATTATAGCTTTATAGAAAACATAATTCTCCTTCGTTGGAGTTGGGTTACAATAATTATGCTTCCTAGGAGTTGGGTAACAATACAACTACTTAGAAATCTAATACCTTACATCTACTAAGCCATACAAACATACATAAACTCATGCCTTTTTCCCATGAGTTTAGGCAGAAACTCAGAAACAAGGCGCCACTTGCTTCGATTCTTACAAACTGATTTTGCGTCGTTGACGTTCCTACATGCGGTCATACGCACGCTAGTTGCAAGTACTACGCACCTGACCTTTCTGAAGAACATCACCAATAAGGTTTGTGCGTGTCCTTATAAGGGTCGGTACAAATATGACGGATGATGCGTCGCGTACTCGCGTTTTATCGGTGACGTAACGCCAGAGCAGACAAAATTTAATAAAAAATTCTAGATTTTACACTCAACCGATAATGATGATGCGTTAGTGCGTCTAGGTACGTTATCACATACCCTCGTATCTCCCGTTAGATATAAATATATTCCACAACTTTTAATATAGGTACTCCTATAATTTCACACAACGCAATCTAGATACATACATGTACCGACCCTAGTCCCAGCGTTTTTAAGACATGTTAAAATTTATTCAGTCCGTTCATTTGTTCAGTTTTACCTTTTTTTTGGCTGTGATTAAAATCTTTCAATGTCATGATCATCGCCATAGATATCCGATCTCTGAGCTTCTTTGAAATCTTTGCTGCATTACATAGTAGATAACAATGTTATCAGTAGTCGTTCCCACGTTATGGAACACTATGTTTTTTAACTTTGTTTTGATTTTTAAGATTATAATTTTCCCCTTACCAATTTCTTATCTAATTAGAGATTATTTATGCTATGTCGTAATCTCTGATTAAATCAGACCTCTTATCTAGTTTTATTTAGTTCTCAATATAAAATATCCAAAATTATGTAAATTGGGTGAGAATTTGTATGTCATTTAGTCTTTAAAGTGATGTAAGCGGTACAATCTAGAAATTACTAGCTCAGTCTGGTTTGGAGTTTAATTTTCCACCTCGCTTACGTGGTCTATAAAAAACATACCTAGAACTTCAAAATGTGACATTTGATCTTTTGCAACTAATACCATTCCTTTAGCAAGTATTTATTTATTTTCTTAAAAGGTGGAATAAGTAGCGGTACCCGGCAACTTTTTAAAACAGGGTTGAAATAGATTTTTTATCAATATTAAAGTCATATTTGTTTACTTATATTCAAGCGTAGTCTTCAAAGCTTGTTATAATATAAGATCATATAAGTTTACTTCATTAAAATACATGTTGGAAGTACTAACAATTATCATAAACAAGCTGAAATCAGCAGATGTAAAACTACATACCTATACAGTACAGTACCCGTATACAAATAGTCACACCTACAATCTAATGCAGCTCAATATTTGAATATATCAGAAGTCTATTTATGAGCAAAGATAACTTTAAAGTAATTATTTGCTTTCAGAATACCGTCGCGTTAGCCCAGTCACTGTATGGGTTCGGAGAGTTGGCTATGACAGTGCTGTTCGCAGTTCTAAGTAATTGGTTGCTCAAGTTGGGCAGCCAAGAGATTTACGTCCTTGGAGTTACTCTTGGCTTAGTATCTAGGCTCGGTAAGTCTTGCGTGTTTACTGAACATCATACAGTTATCGCATCTTCCTTGAGACTTAATATTATCATGTCTTGTGATTCCTTTGTTCGTTTTCGACGTCATATTAAAGTTCTTAACAGTGAACTATTGCGTCAAAAAAAAAACATTCATCGCTGTTGATTGGATAAAGATCTCAAAAGACTAAGAACATTGCCACGTCATATTTTTAGCAATACTTGGATTCTGGTCGAAGAAGAAATTAGCTAAGTAGCTACGGAAAACCATAACCAAATGTTTCCGGATCTCTCTAAATATAATATGAAGCTCGAGTTTCAACGCCGCAAGCTCAAAAATATAACTAAAGGCAAGGTTTTACGCTATTTGAGGTTCTTGGCAGCTGCAGCAGTTGCTACTTCAGCAGCAGCTAATAGAGCAGGCTCTACTTATCTATGGAAGATCTATAAGGATGGGATGGCGCTAGTGCATCGACAAAAATTGCTACTAATACTAAAAAAACTACGTATCTGCTCTGAATATCAAGATACCAGGTCTCAGGTACCAGGTCTTGTCGCCATAGTCAGCCAAGCCATTAAGGTTTAATACAGCCTAAACGCCGACTGTGACAAAAGCACGTCTAATGATTTCGTTAATATTTAGGTGTTGCGCTGGCGACACGCAATCCGAAGGCCGAAGCTGTTGATATCTATCGTAGTAACAGCAACATTAGGAAATACACATCTTAAGCCTAGTCATAGAAACACAGCGAAGTAAATAGTAGTGTCTATGTTAATAGGTTAATGGCTTTAGGCACTAATTTTGTATCCTTCCCAGGTATGTTATGGTCGAAGAGCTTCATAGCCATGTTGGTCTACATGCCGCTGGTGGGAGCTGCACACTGTGCTGTCACCATCCTGATCCCTCTCGTGGTAGCTGATGCTGTAGCCCCTCACAAGTTCACAGCTGCCTTGGGCATGCTGATGATGCTGTCTGGACTAGTCAATTTAGTGCTGGGTCCTGCTATTGGTACAGACGCCAGCACATCAAGTTACTCCAATGTGTCAAATTTTCCCAATTGAATATGAAACTTATTCTGTTTGACATAAAGTTGAAAAACGATCAAAGAAATTTGACACATTGGGGTAACTTGATGTGCTGGCGTCTGTAAATATCAATTTTGTCGTTCTGTTCTGTCACATTATGTTCGGCCTTGAGTTCTATAAGCTTACATGTAAATAACTTGTCATTCCAAACAGTAAAAGCAGCTCTTTAACTAAACCATAGGTTATTGTAATTATGCTGTATCATTGATTATTTAAATCTTGTTTTAACACGACAATTTCATCTGATAAAACAGATGTAACAGATCTCGTCATTTAGTTGCATTATTTTTATCTAAAAAGGCGATATCAAACGTGACTGGGAACTTAGCAAATTATTATTTTTATCTTAAGTAGTTTTCCAAATGTTAGATCAGGTGATACATCTAATTTTTTAAAAAAGCCAGTTTTAGCAATTTAAATCTTAACTGACAATGATTACAAAAAGGAAAAAAATATAATACTTCTTATGCCTAATTTAATAAAATAAAATAACCTTTACCTCGAACAAGTTACATCCCTAGAGGGTTAGTAAAGAGCAATCATAAGACTGTGTTAGTAAAGCATAATTATTATTATTTTGCCACAAGATTACTCTGAGAGATACATTTCTTTATAATGCTATGCATTAACGAAGAGTCGTATCCCCCAGCAATGATTTTCAGGATGGAGTTGGGGCTCACCCGTACTCTGCAGAGCAATGGGTAGGTATAGGATATGTTTAAAGATCTGATTAGACTTACACACAGACATAATTGTGAAAAGTTAGGTAATTAATTAGGTATACTGGCCGACGATTCACATACTTGTAAGCATTAATAGGATGCTTCGGATAGTTTGAATCATTCGCTCTTATTTGATTCATTGTAAAGGAACAAACACTCAGAAATTTATGGTACCCGATTCGAGTAAAAGTGCTTGTACTATATCCGCCTTGAACTGTTTTACGGTTCAAGATATTTGCATACGTTTTAATTTCACTTTAAAGATTTTTATCACTGAGGCTTTAGGCGGTTTTCTTTTAATATGTTTTTGTATACTCATTCTTAAATACCTGCGTTATCAGATATCTAGCTTAAATAATAAAACTCAGTATTAACAATGAAGTTGTATTTGTTATCTCGAAATGGAGAGAAATTTCATATTTTTCTTGAAATTTACGTCTGATTTTTCTCACAAAAGAGGTATTTAACTTTACGAATATTAAATTACATAACAACTTACGTACGTACCTATATTTCGTGTGGGGGTATACAAAAATAGATCGACTCACCGCCTGCTACGATCCTAACTAACTCCTTTTGATTTGTATAAGTTTATATATTTGGTCTTACACGCTCACCGGTTGTGAGTATTATGCAGCTGACCTTTCTAAAGAGCATCAACATTAAGATCAGTGTATGTTCGGTGAGGTGTGAGGTCTTTCCCCCTCCCGGAATTTCCACTTACATCCTAAATAAGAATAAAACCGAAGTCTTACAATATTTAAATCAATCATACCTTATTAATTCATTAAACCCCAATAGGACACCGGTGTCCACGCTATGATCTTCTGTTGTGTATGATTGACACGATTGAAAGATTAAAGGAAATGAGGATTGAGGTCTAGTAAGCCTTCAGAATAACTGGCTAAAAGTCGTACGGTTTCCAAAACTTATGTTGGTCTTACATGTTCCTAGGTGCGGTCCGAGAGCTATCAGAAAGTTATGGGCCAGTGTTCTACCTCATCGCGTCCTGCTTCGCCATAATCGTACTATTCTGGTCGATAGAATTGTGCTACAAGAAGAACAAACACAAGAGATTGCAGCGAAGGGAATATTTACGACAAAAGAAGTTAAATAAATGATTATTGTGTCATCGTTTGTTTCTTTTGTTTTTCTCCTAAGAGCCTATATACCTATGCAATGTCATCGAGATTGTTTCTATGTTGGTAGTTCAACTATAGTCAGATGGTTGGACTAGGACATATACTCTAAACGTAGGTAGCATAAAATATTCAATTATTTGAATGACTTCCATAACTGAATTGAAATTAAAATTCATTTGTTCCAATTAGACTAAGAATCAGCAGTCTTAGACCGTTAAAAATACAAAAGACAGTACCCAAAGGAATAGGAAGCAGTGGGTAAACAAATCATAGTAACGCTTCTATCTGCTAAGTTGAAAGAACTTTAATCAATACAATACGAGTATAACAATTTACATTATAAATCAATTTATAACGATGAAATTAACTTTGGCATTATTACTTTGACATTATTTACTTTGACTATAATTCACAATTTAATAGGTCACATGTAATATTAAACTTTAATGTATTTCAATTTTTAATTTAGGGACTATCCACGTTCCGAACTTAATGTTGCATGCCTAGTGATGCAGAATATGGCGACACTAACAACTTTTCTGTTCTTAAAAAAAAACACCTGGCTAACTACCCATATTTGCAATAAATGAATTTGAATTTGAATTAATATTGAAATCACTTTAGGCGATACTGATTATAATGATTGCCACATACATTTAAACTTGAAATGGCACAGAATAGTTATAAAAACTAAAAAATAATAGAATTACTTGACGTTTTTATAATATGCTAAGGTTCCAGTGTCTTATTATGATGTAAACGTGTACGTATAGTCAACAAAATAGGTAGGTGACCAATATCTACAAATGTAGGCGTACTTTTATTTGAAATTATGTTTAATTTGTTATTTATTTCTGTAAAACCTTAACTATATTATACAAACACTAAAAAAAAAACAATAACTAAACCTAACAAAAAATATTTACAAAGCATCAAAAAATTCCTCTGCATCGCTGCCAGCTGGTAAAGTGCCCAAAAGACTGGCTGCATTGCCACGTTGAATGGCAATGCTTAGCCTCTGGCCAAAGTAGAGGCCAGCCCTCGGGTCACGGGAAGCGTCAACCAAACGTTTGGAGATGTCTTTAAACAGAAGACGAGCACTCGGACCCCACGGCCCAAATTATGTTTAGAATTAATATGATGAAACATGTAGGTGGTTATTTTTTATTTATTTATTTATTTATTGAAATGATATGGAGGACTTACAGCTAAAACAAATCAGGTAAGAAACAGTAGGTTAAACTGACAGCCAATAACAAGTCCTCACTTATAAAGGTCAGGATATTTTATTAAATTCAATCTCAATCTTAGTCTTTCACCGGTTTGTAAGAAAAGTGCAACTAAATCTGATGACTCTGGTCACTCTTATGTAGTTTGAATTAGACGCTTGTTTGTCTCAGTCTTATACACTGACCCTGAGACCAGATCGATTAAGGTAAAGTTGTCAAATGAAGCTATTAGTTGCAATACTCTAATTATTACTACAATACTCTAAATACTTTAAGTTTTATACTTCATAAAAATCAAAATGGCATAACAAGTATTGTTACGTATTCCAACGTTAACGTTTTAAAGATCAAGTTTGTGTATCTCTAATACTATTTTTCGTTGATTGACTAGCGCTCTGATTTACCCATGGAATTACTCTTAATATTATTGCCAGAGGGTGCAAATTGGTTTGTTTTTAGGGTGGGTAAGGCAACAGCTATTGCCGCTTGTACATGTTCCATGTCAACTTCCATAATAAAATGGTTGTAACTCTTCGGTAACACTTGTTTTCCATTTCAAATCTAAGTATGGGGAATACTGATTGTACTTGCCTTATATAATACGTAAATGCAGTTCTATTTTAAATTCAAAACATCATCGTCTTAAATCAAAAGCTTGACATGAACGTGTCGTTATTTAGATGATCAACTTTTGAGAGCCGTTGAACGTACAACGCAGCGCGCACTTCACATTTCTACTGCGCTAAAGATTTTTCTTGTGTAGGCAATATTTAAAAAAAAAATGCCTTGTAACATTTTCTCTATTTTTTTTTATCGCAGCATTATCACTGCATTGTGAATTACAAAATATTGTGTAATATTATAATGTCTTACGTACATTAAAGTGCTAACGCACTTAGTAAGATTCCGTTCGTTTATAGATAAGTTGGTATGTAAAAACAAAGATTTAAATATACTCTGTTTCATTTACTGATAACTAGAGATCGAATTATATTCATCCTAAAATTGCCGAAATATGCGAATGTATTTTTTTTTTTTAAAAGCTTACTATCAATGTGGGTTTCACATAACTAGTAGTATTGTTAACCCCTCCAACTACGCTCAATATGCTTGTGTCTGGAGTGGGTTCACGTCAATAGTGCAATGGGTGGGGATTGTAATCACAACCTCTCGATCGCTAGGCCGACGCCTTAGCCATTGAGCTATTGCCGCTTTAATTATGCAAGTATGCAACATATATACCCATAAAGGTAAATAAATTAACTTACAGATTTACTTCTGAAATTGACTGTCACATGTGACTTTATTTGTGCTTTTCAGTCTCTTCACCCCTTTTTATTCGGGAACTAGCTACCCCTTCAAATTTCGTTTCGTCTTAGAATCAACTTATTCGTCTTTTTTGTTAAGGTACGTCCTATTCTCAGACCTACTAAATATACGTACAAAATTTTCATAGGAATCAGACACACCGTTTTGGAGGAGTTTGGTAACAAACACTGACACGGGAATTTTATAAATCACCGTCGTTAAACATTTAACTTTTAATCGGTGCATGCGGCGGTTATTTTTTAGCCACAAACCTCTTTTACTTAAAACTAAATTAGTGGGTGTGAGAAAATCTATATATAACTATGATATGTTTAGCGTCGAAAGTTTGGCTTATTTTTTTACAACGTCTGGGAGTAAAAGGATCATTAATTACGTATTTTGATAACAATTACTGTCACTCATCACGCGTACACTCTTAATTTGTCCGTAATATTATAGAGTATGTTTCTTTTTCCGTGTTTATTTTAGTTAAGATGTTTCTTGATGTGTTTAGAATAGGTAGCCTATCCTTTTGGGGAATTCAAGCGTAATATTATGCTTAAAATAAAATGAATATTTTGTAATTGTTAATTCAAGATTTGTCCTGAAACCTTGTATTTTCTTGTAAGGTATGTCTAACACCGTATTTTTCCTTTTTAGTAATATAAGTTTTACCAGCACTTCTCTGACTTCGTTTGCATTTTGTACAGAGGAGTACCTCTTAGTTTTAAACATTCAATGTGGTACACAATTTACAAAAACTTTTTTCCAAAAAAAACAACCGACTTCTTAAAAAAAAACTAACAGGTGAAAAATAACTCCAGTTTTGGAAGTCTGTGGCTTTGGTGGTTTTGTTTTGTTCATTATTGGCCACCGACTTCCGAAACTGGAGTTATTTTTCACCTGTTAGTTTTTTTTTAAGAAGTCAGTTGTTTTTTTTGTAAAAAAGGTTTTTATTTTGTAGTTTCTTTGTATGTAAAGAAAGTCTTACAAAACTTGAAAGAATCATTGAAAACGGATAACAATTGCTAAAGAAGTTCTATCTCTAAACATTAATATGTACATCTCCGCCAGCCCCTTTTAAAATAGAATGGCGTAATGTTATGATGTGGAAATACAAAAGCTCAGCATAGACATCTGACTATAGTAATTGCGAATAATTTGCTGTTATGCGTTGAAGAGTTACGTTGCCTGTCTTTTTCATCAGATTTTCTTCACCAAATGATACTTTATGAATGAAAATGCTTGATTTGTTACTAAAAATGTTGAAATCGGTGCATGTGTGCTTATATTTTTTGAGGAGTTGCCTCAATTCCTCGAAGATCCCTCATCAGGAGTTTTGATACAAATGGGACCAATCTGTTAGTATACCCTATCAAACCAAAAAAGAATTTTGAAAATCGGTCCATAAATGACGGAGTACTGAGGTAACAAACCCTAAAAAAATATATATATATATACAACCGAATTGAGAACCTCCTCCTTTTTTTGAAGTCGGTTAAAAAATGTGGCTTTTTGGTAAAAGATTTTTTATAATCGGTTCAGTGAGTTCCAAGATTACACAAACTCACCAACTTTACCTCTTTAAAAATAAGTAAAGATACAGATTTGTTTTAAATTACGGTGTGTTTACCGTAATTTAAAACAAATCTGTATCTTTACTCATTTTTAAAGAGGTAGGTAAAGGTGACAAAATAACTATAAAAGTGGCGGAAATTAATCAAATAAAAAATTCTCACCATTATATGACCAGCTCCAGGATTCCGTAAATTTTAAATAAAATCTGCTCCATTTAGAACAACATCAGTAATATTATAACCAATTTTTACAACACGCTGTAACTAGAAAATGTCAACTCTAGGAGTGACTGGCACGTCCATAGTAAAATTATCTCATCACAGAACAAAACCATTTATTACGAGTTTAAATACAATGCTTGCATTAGATAGAGTAAGCAAATATGAATCTTAATAAAACTAGTGGCAGATATTGTGGGTAGTTTCGTTGTGTTCTGTGAATGGTATCAAAATGGTGGCCGAAGAAAAGAAAGAAAGCTTAAAGTTAATGAAAAAAAAGTACAAGTTTGTGGCACCTGACGGAGGATGGGGCTATTTAGTGGCAATCTCTGCTATTATAAGTTTTGTAAGTAAAGTGCACTGCTTTAAACACGATATTAATGAAAAAAAAACTCGACTTGAATATGTAACTATAATTTATTTATATTTATTTATTAAAGCTTTATGCACAAGTAAAAAAAACTGTACAAAGGCGGACTTAATGCCAATATTAATTCAATCAAATCAATCTGCTATCGCAATTCCTAATTGTACCTGCCTCATTAATTCATTAAACCCCAAGCGCACGCCGGCGTCCGAGCTGTCATTGTCTTTCTATTGTGTCTCTAATTGGCACGATTAAAAGGTTAATTTAAAGCTAAATAACTGGTTTGTGAAGGGCCAGTCGCTCCTTTTAAAACACTGGTATTCAGCTGCATTCGGTTAAGCTGGCAGCTGGCCCCAACATAGTTGGAAAAAGACTAGGCAGATGATTACACCTTAATTTACCTGCACTTCATCTACATTTTATTTTTATAGAACAGTACTACAGCACATCTTAACTAATTTCAAGAGCTGTCAATGTCAATATTCCACAACAATGATGACATTGACTGCTCTTGAACTCGGTTGAGATTAGAGTTCCGTTTAATGATTGTTGCCTTTACATGCATCGTAACATATAGGTACTGATACCATAGGTTCTGTGCGCGACTTTGAATTATTGAACTATGAACGAAAAATTTCTCTTAACTCACAGTGTCCACCAGACCAATACCTATAGACCGGACATCACAAACAAAATTTTCGTCCGAAAAAGTGTGTCCTGCCGGACACAAGTCTATGAGTTTTTTTAGTACGCTCCGCTGCCGCTCCAATATTCATATATTATTCCAGATGGCGTTACTGAGACATGGGATCAAAGTTTTTCTATGACATTACCTTGACATGCCCGCTCTATACCTAGTCTTTTAAATCTCTTTGACCCTGGACTATTGGATATCTTTACGTTACCAGTAACTAACTGGCGTCCTGTTGCACACCGAACTGTGATGAATTTACAAAATACTGGTATTGCGCTTTATATGAACTTCAAGTTACAGTGACTATCAGACGTAGTATTGTGCGCTTCGTCACATCTCTGTTAGTGCGCATGACGTCATCCTAGATACACACTGATGATAGCCAATACGAAACTAGCTGTTTGACAGTTAATTGTTGAAGACTTTGCCCTGTGATCATCACAATGAACTGTCTACAGAGATACGTTATAGCCCTGCCGGTGTTCGACGATATCCCTTCCTCCCTGTATTTTCAAATCTAGTATTCTCAATTTTAAAATCGTAGGGTTTCCTCAAGTACTCAAGCTGGATTCATGTATGCAAATTATATGTATATATGAATGCATTCGTTCATCCTCAACGTAATAAGTATTAATGAGAAAGATAACAACATTAATTAGTAAGTCAAATAAACTGTTAGATGGTCATAATTTAATTGTGTACATATTATTTCTGACATTTCGTTATCTTTTACGCAAATTGTAAAATCATGTTCACGTAACAGGCAACTTATAAGTAGGAAAACTACATGCACGAACGCGTTAGTGCTAAAACCCAAATTTGTTTTGGACGGATAAAACAAATTTGGATTTTAGCAAGCTACTCCAAGGTGAATTTTTGTTTTATAGTAAATAAAAGTATTATAAATTAATAATAGCTTCCAAGACAATAAAGGTTTAATTCCTGCCTGTTAAAAAAAATAACGCAAGTTTACAGACATTTCAATGAGCCTGAAAGAGCAGCCAACTGCTATGTCTCTACGCTGACCGTACCGATATACCGATAATAATATATCAATATTGCAAATATGTTTTCTAAACTTTCAGTCGACCACAACGGCGTTTGGAGGGACCTTTGGGATGATGTACGATGACTTCATGAAGGAGGTATCTTTGAATTCTGCCAGTGTCACGCTGCTCTCTGGTATTTTCTGCATGTCTAGTGCGTTTGCTGGTAATTGTTTACTCAATATTTTGACTTTTATAGGATACTTGTCACGACTTAGTTTGCTAGTAAAAGTCTTAACCTATCTTATGAGTTACGACACTTGGCAATGTTGTAGCTTTATATTAGTGACTTTGTGAAAATCGCGCATTACTTTGTGTAATTCATTTCATCACCATTGCTCTCAAAAACGGTGAAGGAAAACATCGTGAGGAAACCGGCATGTCCTAGAACCAAAAATTCGTAGATATATTATGTGACATCTACCAATTCGCACTGGGCCCGTGTGATAGAGGTATGGCCCATACGCAAAATACGCGCTTTGACGTGGAGTTGCGGATACCTGCCCGGTATCTTTATCTTTATCTTTTTATTGAAAATCGTGCAAGTAGTTCTGTGAATGAAGTACCTCCTACATTCAAACTTACAAATAAAAATTAGTCTATCTGCCATGAGAAGCTACGTGTCTTTCTCGCGCCAGAGTCATGCTTTTAATTTACTTGGCCAATAATCCACAATCACAGTTAATTAGAATAGTCTTAGTTACTAACCCATTCTTTCAACTTATATATCAAGCACCTTTGTAATGATTCCAGGGTTATTCACGTCTGCTTTGCTAAACATAATGTCGATGCGATGGCTAGCTTTTGCAGCATCCATTATATTTGCCTTGGGAACCCTTGGCACGGTCATCATGACGACAACTTTAATGTTCTTCCTCACCGCAGGAATTTGTCAGGTGGGTTGTTTTTTAAATAGTTGGTTGTCTTTACTAATGGCAAAAGCCTTTTGGCTAAGGAACTGCTTCTCATGCATGAGTTTATTTACAGGCCAGAAACAATGTGACTTTTTCAATTCATGTACAGACGCAGGCTTTACTCTAATATGTTAAATTTTCCCAATTCAACATGAACCTTATTCTGTTTGTAATTAAGTTGAAAAACTATCAAAAAAAATTGACACATCTAAGTAGCTTGATGTGCTGGCCTCTGTACTTTATAGTGAGGAAGGGAACCTAGACTTGTAGTTATTTTATGTCTGATATTGCCAACCCTTGGTTAGCGTAGCGATCAGTGCTCGTTGCCTTCTCTGTATGAAAAGAGGCCCTTGTCCTGCAGTGGGACAGTTACAGGCCGACATTACTATGGCAAAGCAATGAATTACAAACTCTTGTTTGTTAATTTTCTGTGTATTGCATTATTTAAGCACATTCAGCTTCCTCGCTAGATGTGCTTCATTTCATAGTGCAGGCTACCAAGCAAAATATTTTTTTAAGTCTCGTACTGCACAGATTATTAATCATTTTATCAAGCACAAAGGTTTATAAAATAAAGTAATTACTTACCAGTTCTTAAATCTTAATCCGTTTTATATTTTTTTATAACAAGTGGCCCAATTCGACGAAGTCTTTAAAATAAGATCTGTTTTTCTGTTTCAGGGTGTTGGGTTAGGGATAATGTACAACTTATCATGTACAATAATGAATCAATACTTTGACGGGAGGAAAGTTATGGTTATGAACTTTGTTCAAACCGCGACAGGTGAGTAAACGTGTGATTTTTATGGCCACTTGTACCACACAAAACTAAAAGGTTAACTCTAAATATGGCTTAAGCGTTAAATAATTTTGATCAGACGCGAGACACATAATCAAAATAAAGAAATTTGGTGAAATTATTCTTAAGCAGACACATCCAAAAATTGGCGGCAACTTAAGCTTTTTTACTAGTTGTGCATAAGTATTTACGTATTTCATATCCATACGAATCCCTCTCTAGCGTAAATGAAACTGGACATAAAATTTGAATTGCCATCAACTTCTGCTACACATTCACTGTTCACAAACTAGACCCAATAGTTAAACTATCAACACAGATAGTATGTGATTTATGGGACAGAATATTGGAGCTTACAACTTTCAAAATTTAACAATGCTCGATTTTGTCTTTTTGTTATTCAAATTATTTATTATAGACCTCTCGACGAGTACAGACTTCCTCCGTCTCTTTCCACTTTGTCTTGTTTTGAGCTGTTCCGATTTAGCCGTCTCAACCAGACTTTACAACTTCATTGACTTAGTAACCTTCGTATTTATAGGAGTCAACGCCATGGTCGCTCCAATATTCGTGAAATGGGCGATAGAACAATATGGATCAAGAGGAACCCTGCTTCTTATCGCTGGCATCTCGTTGCACAACTTTGTCGCTGTACTGCTAATGCAGCCAGTCGAATGGCATATGAAGAAAGTTGAAGTTCAAGAGGACACTGAACTAAGTAAGTTAATAACTGTATTCTGAAAAACCTATAAGTTTAAACATTTGGCCAGTCATTTTTAAATCTCATGGGAGAGCCTCTATTGCTTTCACTTGGTTAGGTACCCAGAATTTTGGCTGCTAGTAAGAAATTCTAGATGTAATAGAATAATATTAAGAAAAGTATTCAAAATCTCATGTCTAGTAGTAGCACTTGTCGTAGCACGCCACAGTTTCAAAAAAAAGAAAAGTAACAAAAATTTTAATAGAGTATGCTTAAATGGTTTGATCACGTTGAAAAGATGAATGAAAGGCGACTAACGAAAGGTATTTTTACAAAGCAGATGTAAACTGTGGGAACGCCGGGAGGGGGCGCCCTAGAAAGACATACATAGACCTTATTGGTGAGGTTCTTCAGAAAGATCAGGTGTATAGTACTCGCAACCGACGTGGGTGTATGACATGCAATGTATGAATGTAAACGGAGCAAAAGAAGTATGTAAAAATCGTAGCACATGGCGCTCTGTAATTTCTGCCTACCCCCATGGGAAAAAAGCGTGAGTTTATGTATGTATGTGTACTTATTCCTATTTGACAATTGTTAATGACCCCGTTGGCGCAGTAGCTGAATTCTTCGTTGCTGCGTTGTATGTTGTGGGTTAGATTCCCGCACGACACACACTTGGCCAACAGATACCTGTTCCGGGCTTTGCGGTTTGATTATAAATTCAAAAGTTTGTAAATGCTCCCAAAATACAGGAACAAATCCTGTTGTAGGGAAAAATCTATCCCTATTTAGAATTAGGTATGGCATCGCAAACTGGGTAGTAATTTGACATGTTATGTATCAACCTAGGTACCTATTTAATATTTATAAGTTTTAAGGTGTAGATTATATTATGAAGATAGTATTGACAGATTCCATTAATGTTATTACTAAGCACTTCTCCAGCCTTAATTAATTTAATCAATTATAACAGTAATCATCACCTATGTCAATCAATTTTTTAGTTTTAACTCGTATATTCTTAGATCAATAATAGTACTAGATTCCCGATAAGCGTTTCAAAAACGGCCCGAAAAATAAGAGCACAAATACTGTTGTGCTCTTATTTCTAATTAGTATGGTCCAATCATAGCCAACGTTAAGACGTCAAAATACCGCAGTGCGCGTTCAAAAATTGTGTAAATAATCACCGTAACACCAAAATTTCGGAAGGAATATCTTTTTTTCGGTGAGTTTATATCAATATGTATTTATCATAAAATAAAAACTGAATTAAATAGTAAATAAAGTCTTTTAGCAAATATTATGATTGTTTGACCAATGTTTGCTACAACGCGCCAACTATTGTAACAAACATCGACTATTCTGGAAAAGGGAATACATGGAGTAGTATTGTTATTTTATGTTTCTTTTTTTTAATGAAATTTTTGTTTGTAGATTTCCTAGCGACACATTTCACTGTGCAGAATGGGTATCTATTGTCGCGAAAGAAAGAGGAGAAGAATTATACAAGCGGTCCCCCGACACAACGATGCTTGGATTAAAATATTACTTCTTTTATTAAACTTAAAGGGTCAATACATATTATTTTGTTACTTTTTACAGGATACTTTTGCGTGGGGGGTTTGTTATTTTTTTTTGCTGTTTAATTTTTATTATCATTAAGTAACTAATAATATATCCGGAAATACTAACAGATGTCGATTGGTTAGAACATCAGTTCCAAAATTACAGGTACATTCATTAATGATTCACAATTGAAACGTTTTACAAAATGATACTTTCTAAATGAAAATTCTTGATTTGCTACTAAAATGTAAAAATCGGTACGTGTGTACATACATTTTTTGAAGAGTTCCTTCAATTCTTCAAGGTTCCCTCATGAAAATGACAGAGTACTGAGGTAACAAACACTAAATTAATTGGTCAAACAGTCATTATATTTGCTAAAAGACTTTATTTACTATTTAATTCAGTTTTTATTTTATGATATACATATTGATATAAAAAAAATACAAACGAATTGATAACCTCCTCCTGTTTTTGAAGTCAGTTATAATAATTTGATGTCTTACAATGATTTTTCACCAGCTGCGCCCCGCGGTTTCTCCCGCGTAAACCAGGGTAGTTAAAAGTAGCCTATGTGTTAATCCAGGATATAAGCTACCTACATACTAAATTTCATCCAAATCTGTTTCGCCGTTTGAGCGTGAAGAAGTAACAAACATACAAACACACACACACACTCAGAAACTTTTGCCTTTATAATATTAGTGTGAAAACTTCTAAATCGCATACAAAAGTAAGCGCATTCATTTTTTTTTGCGGGTTGATTATAATGAGCCAACCTGCAGACAATTAATAGCAATGTTCTAATAAAATAGCTATTGTACTAATTTAGCCCTATTACTTTTTTAAAATGGGTCAAATGTAATTATTTGCTACCATATAAAACAAACCTTCGCTCGCATTAGAAATATAAATTATTATTCTGCAACTCTATCTTTCAATTCTTACTGTGTTCTGAGCATTGAAATGTCATACCAAGAATTACGTCTAGTTCCAAAAAAGAGTAACGACGAAATTGTAAACAAAATGTTTTTAACCGTATTTTCTAGGCCTTAAGTTTCATTTTAGAATAAATATTTTTGTACTTATTATAAAAATGGCTTTTATTTTTAAGTAACATTTTAAATTTATTTCTTTTTCTTTTCTCCGATGACAGAAGGACTTAGGCATAAATATTTTGCAATTGTAATTAAACTTTATGCTTGAGTGTCAAGGTTTATAATGAACTGAACTTGATAATATTATAAAACTTTTTTCAATATTTCGTAGTAAGAAATGTAATTGTTTAGGTGTGTGTAAACGTGGACACTTTAGCGACGTATTTTTGTTCTTGATCCTGTATCTAGTGCTATTATTGATCGAAGCGTATATTGCCAACTTATGTACTATTTCAATTTATTTTAATTTATTTTATTTAATCTTATTAGTATTCTTTTTTAACGATAATTATTTTATGTGATAATTTGACATTGTAATTAAAAAATTCATAATGTGTTACTATCATTAGATTAGTTAAAATTTTATTTAGTTTTAGTACAAATACAACCAATTTTATGTATGCGGTGTTAGCCTATAAGTAATTGTTTCACTTACAAAAGCACAATTTGTTTTTTTTTATTGAACATGTATTGTGAAAACAATTGTTGGCTTACCTTAAATAAATAAATAAATAAATAAATAAATGAAGATTGCCTATTCAATTAAATTCTAGGTTCGTAAATTTTAACGCAATGTGATAGTGAAATAGTGAGTGTGTATTTCCCGCCATCTTCATAGACAAAGCGATTAACTCAAAATAGTAAATCCTCATGTTATAATTTTTCAGAATTACTGCTAGAAGAAAAGAATGATGAGAAGACATTAGACACACCAGTTATTAAACTAACAGATTTAGAGGGAAACCGTGAAAAAGAAGAGTTGGCGAAAGCACTTGAATTTCCTGAAATATATGAAAAGAAGAGCGGGTTCAGGTACTAATACTGTTTTTCTCTTAGTTCGACGGCCTCTCCCTTAAATGCGAATGGTTTGAATAACCTGCGGTAGTTATACAAAGTCTTAATTAAGGTGAAACGTACGATAGTAATTTACGGGAAAATGGCACTTAAGTTACATTTTTAGTTTATTTTGTTTTATGTGTAACTGGAACATTAATAAGCCATAGAAGTACAGCTTGGCAAAAAAGTGTAGAAACGGAACTAAATTTTTGTCTGTTGGCAACAATTCCAAAATAATGATATCTCTTAATAAACAAAGTTCACGATTTCGTAAAATTTTAATTTCGACCACCAAACGTTGATTAATAATCGTAAAAAGTGAAGAATAATGAATAAAACCATTCGGAGTGCTGGCAGTGAGGTTATTTATAAGGTGTACAGGCGATGTCTGGCGGAACATGAGGCCCAAACTATTCTTTCTGAACTTCACAGTGTTTACCAAAGAACCGCTGATAAGAGAGGTATGTAAGAGTTTGTTTTGTGGATTTTAGTTCAATCAAGTGTTAATTGATGAATATAAAGCTATATTAATTTGCTTGCATAAGGAATAACTACAAATTTGAAACAATACATGTCGAGCACATAGGTTATGTTTAAATTTTTTCTTCATTACTCTGGTATAGCGCGCTGAGACAAATTGATACTTTGGTGACTTGACTTTTAACTGAATGAAAATTCACTTTTTACGTAAATTATACTTTAAGTGCGATATCAAGGGAGAGAATTTTTTGTTCTAGCGTTTGAATTAGAAATGTAAAAAAATTGTCGTGCCATAGTCTAAATCTATTATTTAATTCAGGGAAATCTGTTATCGTTCTAAGCAAAATAATGCTGGAAGGAGATAAGCAAAAGAGTATTTTCTACATCCGGCTTTTTAACAGTATGTGATACAAATGTTTTACTTTTACAAATACAAATACAAAATCTTTATTTTTCAACTAAAAGGTTTACATTAGTAAGTGATTGGAGCCTCCTTTTAAGCATGTAATGCCTGTGTTAGGAGACTCTGCTCTTCCACAGCAATATACAATATTTAGAAACCTAGATATAAAGCATGCTTGTGTGTATGCGTGTGTGTGATGGTATGTTTGTGTGAGTGTGTTTGTTTTTGACGTTTTTGTGTGTGTGTTTCTGTATGAGTATGTGGATGTTTGTCTGAAAATGTATGTTCTTGTTTTAGTTTATTTGTTGAAGAAGTGCAAAAATTTTATCAAGGCACGTTGTCCTCGTTCTACATGTATAAATTGTGATTTTGCTGCACCACCCCATATAGTGATGCAGTAGGCTATTACTGATTGTGCTAGAGAGATATATATTTCATTTAATAAATTTCTGGGAGAGCCTGATTTCTTTTTTATATTTTTGGGTACAATATGTCTTAAAGTTTTAAAAATCCACCCCAACTTCCTAATCCTTCCAGTGACATGTTCAACATGAGAGTACCATGATAATCTGTGGTCAATAATTACACCAAGATATTTCGTTTTCAAAACTTTGCTGAGAGTGGGGCAATCGCAACTATTATTATTAGATTTATCACATGAGTGTACTTTGACGTTGAACAGTTCATCTGGTTGTGAACTTTTATAGATAGAGAAGCAGATATAGTTTGATTTCGTAGTACTTAACGTAAGTAGGTTGTTATCGAGCCAAGACGCAATTTGGAACATACCTGACTCAGTTTTAATTTTAACATCAGACCAACTGCGTCCGTGAAAGACAACAGCTGTGTCGTCGGCGTAGGAAAATATTTTTGCGTTTTCAACCTTAAGGTTACAAAGATCATTAATGTAGGCTAGAAATAGTGTTGGACCAAGAACACTTCCCTGCGGCACGCCGAACGACACATCAGCATCATCACTAATATACTCTCCAATCTTTACCCTCTGTTACCTATTTGTTAGGTAGTCTTTAAGAAATTTAAGAGGTGTTTCCCTTATTCGTATTAAACGGTGTCAAAAGCTTTTTTTAGGTCGAGAAATACCGTCAAGCATTTCTCCCCTTTATCTAAATAATCTTCTACTTCTTCTATCTTTACTAGTGAGGTAAGGGCTCCAACTGCATCCTCGGTGGAAACTCCCCGTCTGAACCCAAATTGAGTTAAAGACATGATTTTAAACTTATTTAGATAATTTACTAGTCTGGTGTTGGTTAATTTTTCTATTACCTTAGACAGGGCTGGCAACACTGAGATAGGTCTATAATTATTGACATCGCTTCCGTTCCCCCCCTTGTGGACTGGTGTAATAACAGATTGCTTAGGGGGAGCTGGGAATACTCCGTTTCTGAAGCAGAGGTTGGCCTGATGGGCAATAACAGGGGCAAGTTCTTTATTACAGTATTTTAGGAATTTTGCTGAGATACCATCCCAGCCGGGGGCACTATCAGACTTCAAATTTCTTATGATTCCCTCTACTTCCTCTGTGTTAGTATCCAAGAGAACGAACGAATTTATTTGCGTATTAGCATTATTTTGTTGGTGATCAGGACTAATATTATTTCTAGGTTGTATTTGTTGAGCTAATTCTTTTCCGATATTCGCGAAGTAGTTATTGACGTAGTTTATTGACTCAGCTAGAGTAGGCTTGATATTTATTAATTCTGAATTTTTTGTTTTATTGTTATATGTAATCGATTTTATATTTTTCCATAATAATTTCGTATTGACGACTGAGTTAGCTGGTAATTCTCTTTCATATTGTCTTTTAATTTTTTTGATAAGGCTGTTACAATGGTTTCTGTATCGGGTGTATGTAAATTATAGAATTTCGTTGTGTGGGTCAGCTCGTGAGTTTTTTTGTAGTTTGTTTCGATTCTTGATACAGCGGAGTATTCCCGGGGTTATCCACGGTTTTATTATACGTTTGTTATTGGGAATGTTTCTTATCGCAGTATTATTCTGGATAGTTTCAATAAGTTTGTCTATAAACACATCGGTTAGTACATTGGGATCATTGCAGAACATCAATTCGTTTATATTTTTTTCTTTTAGATAATTTAATGCGTTTTCGAAGTTTAAAGTCGTAACGGTTTTTTTTACAATTTCATTATTTTTTGTTTTCGATAGAGATAAAAATGTAGTAAAGTGATCTGTGATTGAAGTCTGTAAAATAGCGATTGATGCACGTATTTTTTTCACATTTATTCGTAACATTATATGGTTTAGGCAGTTTTGTTGCCTGGTAGGTAGTGTATGACCAGGTAATATGGCATAAGTTGACAGAGTGTTCAGATAATTGAGGCGATTATTTTGCTCACTAGGCGCCTCAGTCTCTTTGAGCCTAATATTGATATTTATATCTCCAGCTATTACCAGGTTTTTTTGTAGGTCTATATTACCTAAATGTGAGCTGAGTGAATCCAAGAAATTGCTGATGTTAGTATTTGCCGGTGATCGATATATACATAGCACAGTGGTATTTACCATATCTACTTGAAGACATGAGGCGTGGGATAATTTTATTTCCTGAATTTTTGGTTTTAATATTGT
Organism: Euplexia lucipara; assembly: GCA_921972225.1. Taxonomy (NCBI): domain Eukaryota; kingdom Metazoa; phylum Arthropoda; class Insecta; order Lepidoptera; family Noctuidae; genus Euplexia; species Euplexia lucipara. The sequence continues at coordinate 7,026,537 of OV179143.1, read as the reverse complement.
TAAGGATAGATGAATAAATACTTTGTCTTTACAGGAAGCAGGTGAACGTGCATAACAAGCTATTACCGAGGAGGATTGGAAGAACTCGTGCTAACATGTAATAAAAATAGAAAATGATTACTGGAAAAAAAAAACACTATGAACGAGGAAATAGAGCGATTAGTAATAAATCTAGAAGATGATAGCAGCTTTACCTCTGAACTCGAACATGACTCAGATGAGTTTGCGGACTACGTGTTCGGGGTACAATATTTAGAGGAAGATTTGCTAGAATAAAATATAGAAATTATGTTATAATGTTTGTTTTCTTTTTTTATAATTCCTAAACAGTGTTGTGAACTCAGGAGTATTTACCCAATTTGTTATTTTTAGGTAAGTAATCAGTTGCGTGTCGAGAACACGTGCGATTAATTTTAATTAAAAAACAGATAAGTATCAAGACTAGGTTGGTACGCTATGCGGTTGCTACGGGTTGCAATACGAAGAGGACAGTGGCGCCTCCATTATTTTCTACTCTTTTTTGCCAAGCTGTACTTACCGCAGTTATAGGGCATTAAACTTTATTGAATTTGATCAAAACATTGCCTCAAAAACAGATCGTTTCTGTTAATTTTGTAAATGAAAGACGGTTTAATTATAACGTGAATATAAAATTATTTCCAAGAAGGAAAACATCGTGGGAAAAATGTCCTAGAACCAAAAATTCGAAGATAATATGTGACATCTACCAATTTGCACTGGGCCCGCGTGGTAGATTATAGCCCATACGCAAAATACCGGCTTTGTCGTGGAGTTGCGGATACCAGCCCGGTATCTTTAACCTTTTTATCTTTTAGTGATTTTATTTAAAAGAAATAATTTACATAATTATATACTCATTTACTCGTAGTATCACGGAATAGACAATAACAAAATAGTGACCAGAGACATAACAAACAAAACATATGAGAAGGCGTGAAATTTAAATTACATTTTAAAGGCAGAGCTTATTTAAAGATTATGTGTGTCCAAAGACATTCAATACCTATTAGAGATGGGACATCACGAACAAAATTTTCATCCAAAATTTGTGTCCTAGTGGATACAAGTCCATAAGTGTTTTTAGTGGGTACGCTCCGCTACCGCTCCAATATATGACGCTCCTCTAGATGGCGTTACTGAGACATGGGATCAAAGTTTTTCTTTACATTTCCTTGACATGCCCGATCTATAGTATTTTTAATCTCTTTGTGTGTGTCGAATTGGGTGCATTTTGAGGCAATGTTATGACCAAATATTTAATATGGAACTACTGCCTATGTGATCAACACAACCAAGTGAATGAATAACACGATACCGCATGTTAGTCTGATTGTCAAAATTCGTGGTTCTTACTAAGTAGTACAAATATCAAACACTTTTACACGTCATTTTTTAACTACTCGTAGAAGGTCAGATCGGTGTTGCACTATTTGACTACTTTGAGAAGAAACACCGAAAGAAACACAAAAATCATAGTCTGTTTAAAAGTCCAGATATTATCGTGGTCAGATCATGTTAGAACCATGCAAAATTAAATAAGAGTCTAAAATGGTCTATTGAAAAAACAACCACATTATTAAGAGATGATATTTGGTAGTAGATATTTGACTAAATAGTTTCAAGTGAAACTACTGTTAAAGATTTTGATAAGCCAGGACCAATGGCTTAAATTTCGCTTCCAGGCACAGAGTCAGAGGTCTTCATTTAAGTAATGAACCCCATTACTTTACGGATAATTCCAAACGTAGTTTATTTTCGCTCGACCGGTGCGGCTGTTATTATTCATCATAAAATCAAATTATTGATTTTAATTACGCCACATACGTCTCATCTACACCACACACACCAAACCACATTATAACTCCACTTAGAAAAACAAGTAGTTGTGTTATTTATTGTCAGTTTCTTCATCTATGCTAATATTATAAAGAGGAAAAGTTCGATTGTTTGTTTGTTTGTTTGCATTGAATAGGCTCTGAACCTACTCGACCGATTTGAAAAATTCTTTCACCGTTGGGAAGCTACACTATCCCCGGGTGACATAAGTTATCTTTTTATCCCTGTGTTCCCACGGGAACGGGAACAACGCGGGTGAAACTGCGTGACATCTGCTAGTTCACTAATATAATTATATTTTTAATGTTATATTTTATAAACAAACGTACGGGACACTATTTTGTAAGTTGTAGTACTAACAGTCGGTATAAGTATGTTAATAGAAGAGCGGAGTTTTCTAAAGAAACAAGTCCAAGATGGGCTGCAGACCGCAAATTGCACAGGTTTCCTTACAACTCTACGAAATTGAATCCTGCAGCCGCGGCGCGCAGCTTGCATCCGTGGTGTATTCAATTTCATAGAGATTCATAGCATCCTGTGCAATTTCAAATATGCTGTTAGTGGCGTGGCGATAATCAATTTATGTATTTTTGTAATTTCAGAAAATTTGTAGAAAAGTTTATAGACACGTCAGTTATCAAGACGTTCCTTTTCTCTTGCGCTGCTCTGGGACCTTCGATGTGCACCGTTGCTGATGGTTTATACTTGGTTATGGCACCGCAGTACTTATACTCTGAAGGATGGAGTAAGGTCAGTTTTGATTCAAGCAAAATTTTCCAAACTTCCTCTTCTTTTTTTTTAAATTTTCAATTAGGTTAAAAACATATTTGAGGTATTTAGCTTTGTTATTACGAAGGCACCGCATCTGCCTTTGATATTTGCTAATGTGCTTAGTGTTGATCTTCTTCTGATCGTGTGGTAACCTGGTGTCAGAGTTTTAATGCCGCCCTTGGGCCTTTAAGGCAAAAATATCCCCAAGGCATGCCTGTTTCCTCACGTTGTTTTCCTTAACTGTTTTTGAAGCAAGTGATGATTATACAATTCGCACATGATTCCGAAAAGTCAGAGGTGCGTGCCATGGGTTCGAATTCGAGACTTATGATTTGACAATCCGCCGGTCACACCACTAGCTTATCATTGCTTGCATAGAGTGCTGGCGAGATACACAAGTACTCGTAGTACGTCATCATTATTTCAGCTAGAAGTCGTCTAAAGCTGGACAATACTGGACATGGGTTTCCTCATTACTTTTACAACTAAACGAGCTGCCGTCTTCTTACATAATTATAACCTAATTATACCATGTAGTGAATGGTCTTTAATTTTTTTACCGTAAACAAACTATATGAAATGCTGATAAAATTATATCATCACACTTTATGTGCATATTGATGCCCACTTTATATCTGGTAATGTTAAAAAGTGACTCGGAAAACATCAAGAACAAGGAAACCAATTCTAATTTACAACTTAATTTACAGGAGAATGTAGCGATGGCTATAACTTTGTCCGGGTTCGGAGACTTGTCGATGAGAGTCGTGTTCACTATCGTCTCGAAATGGATGTGCAAACTGGGAATACAGAAGATCTACATTGTTGGAGTAGCTCTAGCAATCATACCAAGACTTAGTAAGAATGTTTTTGTTTATCTGTAGGAATTAAACTCAACTACCTACTGAACCGATTTTAAAAAATCTTCCACCAGAAGCGAGGAATTTAAGGGAATGTCAAAGTTTAAGGAAACGCACGTAATTAACGGGGATAAAGTCGCGAGGCGTAGTGCTAGTTAAAATATAAATGTGAAGGTTTGTGAAGATGTTTGGATGTTTGTTACAATTTTTACTCAATTACGTGTAATCATCCGTGGAACAGATGAAAATGGGCACATAGACCATTTCTTGGATTAAGACATAGGATATTTTCTTTCCTTTGGGATACAGTTGTACTATTTTCACAATTCTGTAGTTCCGCATTTCATCAATAGATGGCACTGACTTATATAGCATCTTGATGGCCTTTTCCCGACTATGTTAGGGTCGGCTTCTAGTTTATCCAGATGCAGCTGAATAACAGTGTTTTACATAGAGCGACTGCCTGTCAGGTCGCCACAAACCAGTAACCGGGTAATATACCCTTGGTAAAACTGGTTGTCAGACTTTTTGGCTTCCGACAACAAGTGACGACTGTCAAAGATCTACAAATGACAGCCGGGACCAATGGCTTAACGTGCTTTCCGAGGCACGGAGGAGTCTTGGTTAGCAGAATAACTAATTAAAAATATGAAACTCAACTAAAAATAATTATGTAAAATAGATGTTTTCTAAACATTTAATCAAATGCAGCGCCATCTTGAATGATATGACAGGCAACAAATTGCTTCTCAGTTCATTAATAGGTGACAATTCGACATTTGCAGGCATGTTGTGGTTCAATAACGTTACGGCCACGATGGTGTCCTTCACAATAATGGGCGTGGCCCACTGCTCCATCGCGGTGCTCATGCCTCTGGTCATCTCGGATGCCGTTGAACCTCACAAGTTCACCTCGGCACTAGGCATCTGTCTCCTACTCATAGGAACATTAAGCATGGTCACTGGACCTATTATTGGTATGTATTTTTTCTTTTCATTCTTTTTAAATTTAACAATTTCAGAGTTTCTTTTTGTTTCATGTCTTTAAATGCCTAAGGCATTAAGTCCGCCTTTGTACAGTTTTTTTTACTTGTGCATAAAGTTATAATAAATACGTACATAAATTTAAATCACTTAAATCTTACTACTTTATCATCATACATTTATTATTTATTATTATGTTGATCGTTATGGAATTATAAAATCATGTAGACAACGACTTAAATGTCATTAAAATATTGATTAATTTTTGTTTAATTTGTACGATTTGTGATAATATGTGACTAACTGCTCTGACATTTCTTACAGGCGCGATACGAGATTTTACAAATAGTTACTCGACTACGTTCAGCGTGCTGATATCGTTTTACGCACTAATAGTAGTGCTGTGGCCGATTGAAATGATTATAAAGAAGAACAAACGAAGAAGTAAGATAGCAAATAATTCTCAACCTAGTCAATTAAATAAAGAACCTAAGTGATTTTTTTTAGTGCGTTTGTTTTATTTCAAAACTGGGTCGGCTTCTAGAATTTTACATTGAGTGACACTGTCGGACATACACAACGCAGTCACTAGGCAACACATTATTATCATACATTTGGTGCGATTTCCGTGCTTCTGAATACTCTTCCTCCAAGTTAGACCAATGGCTTAATTTGCTAATCAAGTAACGGAGAGATATAGAATGATAACCCATTTCAACTTTGTTTGGAACTTTAGGCTGTCTGTCACAAGTTTGTATCGTTTGAAACGTAATAACTTAAACGGTCTTCTCTTGTGGCAAATAAAAATTATCGGATAGTGAGCTATAATAGTTTGTGTGATACCGAAGTGAGTCGGAAATTCACACTTTACCGGTATTTCACTGTGGTATTTCATTTCACTGTGTGTAACCGACTAATAAAGTCCGATTCCAATCTTTCAAAGTTTGCAGTTCAACCTAACAAACTACTGATACAGCACATTTCTTTCATTTCCCAATGTACCACATTCATTTCAAACTGCAGGAAACAAGACAACAAAGTTGTTGACCAAATAGCAAGAGGCAAGAGTACCACGGACTAGTGAAGTGAGTTTATTTATTCGATGCGGTGAGGCTATTTTCCTGCGCAGTTACAAAAGTACTTTGTAACTGCACAGGAAAATAGCCTCACCATTTTGCTTATTAATTTGGAAAAAAAAAACGATTCAAGATTTTTCTAAGTGAGTATATTTTCTTTGTAAAGGCGATTGTCAAAATCTAACGACACATCAAGTGCAGCCGCCATTTTATTTTTCTGATTGCGATCAACTCTGTGCTATGTTTGTATCTTGGCATGATATTACTTCGCGTTTATTAATTAGTAGAAGGGAAAAAATCTGAGAAAATTGCTTTATTGTTCGTGTCTTTGTAGAAAAGGCATTAATTAGGTCTTTATGACAGAAAGAAAAAGTAGAATTCTAATTAAAAGATAACACAATTAAGGAATATGCACTGAATGCCTATGTCGTGTTAAATATTTATGTTAATACAAAAATAAAAAAAAACCAAGTTGCACAGTCATATCTTTTAATGATCATTGTTGAGATAGTTGTATAATTTATTCTTTTTTTGTGTAAATTCTGCATGTTTTATATTATTTTAATAATTTGCTCAACCAGTTCATTGGCAAATACGAGCGTATAAAATGTGCGACTTTATGGCTCGTTTGAAAGCGGGATGAAACACTTCCTTTTAAGTAATAACTTCCTTTCGTTGCAATTTTGGTTTTTCACCTACACCAATATTATTAAGAGGTAAAATTTGTTTGTAAGTTTGTATGCAGGGGGGGTAATCTTCGGAACTAATGATCCAATTTTAAAAATTATTGCACTGGTAGAAAGCTACACTATTCCCGGATGCGGCTACTTTTTATCCCCGTATTCCCACGGGAACGGGAATAGCGCGAGTGAAACTGCGTGACGTCCGCTAGTTGTTTATATTATGAGAGAGTTTAGCTTACAATGAAAAACTACCATCCAGAAGGATTGCTGACATCACTGTAAATGTGTACTGATTGTTCATACTTTCGGGCTTTTTACTACCCGTAACAAATGATTGGCAGCCGGGATCAACGGCTTCATAGGCTTTCTTCTCAGCAAAACCTCTAGGAAGTGGAGAAAGGCGGGCGTTTTGGGGGACTGTCTTATGTGATTTGACGTTCAAAAAGGGCTGATCCGCTGCCTAATTTGAATAAATGACTTATGATTTTGATTTTCCGAGGCACAGAGGAGTCTTTATATGTTATGAATGGTCACCCCTCCACGGGTCAATCTCAAATTAAAAGGCCTTCGATCGAGACGTGCGGCTGTTATTATTAAACCATAGACATATTGCAAATGGGCATCCCTACCTAAATGTTTGGCTCTGCCTTAAGCACGTGCTCAAAAAATAATAATGTATGCAGAGCGAATTTTCTGAGACGAGACGAAAAGATTGACGCAAACGCTAATGATAAAAAAACTGTATACAATGCAGCCGAAAACATGATACTTAACCTTATAAATTCTAAGATAGATATTATGATAATTTAAATGTTTAGTACCTATACATTTTAGATCATAATTTTAACGTCATCATGTTTATGGAAAGGTGATCATATCAAATGCTTAATAGAAACATGAGACGCCTAATAAGACCTGAACATCGCAAGGCCAGACGGAATTCATACATCGTAAATACATTATGTACAATAAATCTGTCAGAGCATTTATTGTCTTTTATTGCGTTATAAATAACTTTGTTGTCATGGAATCCAAATTAGTTGCGAATATAAAATTTAAATGCCAATTAGTATTAACCACTGTTTTATTTTGGTGTTTTTTTCTATAGATAACGAGCTGTTTGATCTTTGAATCGTCAATTGTCTATACTAGGCATTTAAGCATGTTGAAATTTAATGTTAAAATATTCGAGTCCTCTAGGCCAGTATCAAAATTGAAACGAAACATTTTTAATTTGGTGGCCGTGAATGCCAAGTGAGGGTAACCATCATCTGCCTAGTCTTTTTTTTAGGGATGGAAAATCCTCATGGATGACCCCCGCCCCGTGTTCCTTCTCACACCTGCGCCAGGGGGACCCTGGGTTCACGACGGCGCAATGAAGTTTTGCGGGCGACCCGGAGTCGGCGTGCTCGCCGTTGGCTTATTCACTTTGACATTGTGAAATAGATTTTACTACCCGCGGTTTAAGACTCTAAATTGAATGACAAGTCAATTGCTGGTTTGGAGCGGTGCCGGTGCCGTGGCGGTATAATGTGCCATGACCTTTTAGACTCCCCTCGCGACGTTAGACTCCCGTCGCGACGATCATCTGCCTTAGCCTTGTCCCAACTATGTTGAGATCTGCTTCCAGTCTAACCAGATGCAGCTGATTACCATGGAGCGACTGGCTGAGTTCCATAGGTCTGGGTATCATGACAGCTTTAGTAAGACTGATTGACAGACTACTCGAAACTACTGTCAAAGATACGCAAATGAAAGCCGACACCAATGGTTTTACGTTACATACAAATTACAATTACAAATTACAAATAGTTTATTTGATAACCTTACAACAAAATTTGAGATTGGAACCTCCTTTTAAGCAAAAAATGCCTGTATTAGGAGACTCCGCTCCTTCAAAAACAAAAAGTGTAAACTATAAAATACGAGTACATAATCAAAAACACGGTAATTTGAGTGAATGAGTGTGGGTGTGTGTGAGTGAGGGTGGGTGTGTGTGAGTTAGGGTGTGTGTGTGTGTGTGCGAGGGTGTGTGTGTTTGTGTGGAGTGTTGTGTTAGTTTAGTGTTAGTGTATCTAACACTAAACTAACACACATACGGAGGGGACTTGATACGTAATGAACGGTCATCCATCCGCCCACCGACCTCGGCAAGCGTAGCTTAACCATCCACTGTCTTTTGCTGTTACTATTTAGCCATAAGCCGATGAGAATAATCTTATTTATAAAATAAATAAAATACTAGCATCAAAACTCGGATAGGATGAGTTTGATCAGCGAACGAGGTGACCTAGAAAATTAGAGCATCCTGACTGAGTTAAAGAGCGTAGCTTGAAAATAGGATCATTTCGAACGGGGATAGTTAAACTTTTCGTTGTGATATTACTAAGAAAATGTTATACCGACGAAGCGATCTAGAAAATTGGAGTACTTTGACTTGATTCGGTTGAGCAGTCATTATCACAAATGATTCTAATCGTATTGTCTTTTATTGATATATTTAAGGTACGTGCTTCCCTTCCATAATAATTTGAGACTCTAGATAACTGTTCCTGGAATTCAGCTTCTATGCTAAGGTATCCTGTAGCTTTTTTCTTTTCCGCCGATACAGCGATAGTATACACTACGCCCACCGATAAGAGACCAAATCCACCAAAAATATCGTAAAAAATTGATGGTATTTAATGTAATTCTCAAAAACAATTCCATTTCTCATCCTGCAAAGAAAGGGAAGGATTTTTCAACCAGACAGATATTGTATTTGGTGGGCTACTGCCGGATAGTTTTTGTAAGGGATTTTGTAAATAAAATTACACGACAGTTGCGAAGTGTCCATATAACTCGATTTCCATCGGCTTCCCTTTGGAGGTTCGAAAGAAGAATTCTCCTGCTATTGAATGATGGCAGCCAGACTCTAGTATTGCCAGGTATTTACACCAAAGGTGTACCTACATGGTGGTAGGTAGACTGATTACTTCAAAATAGACAACAAATAGAAATATGAATACAGTTTTTTTTTTGTCAGCTTCCCTCTTAAGAAAATTGACTATTCGCCACTGTTACACCATCAAGGACACGTCAATTTACTTTGCATTTGGCAGTAGGTAGATGCAGATGCCGCGACACGTCTAGCTGATCACGCATAGGTATTGTGCACACTTCAATATTAGTAATTCCTAACCAAATTCACGACAAACGATACCGCAATAAGAAAATCTCAAATACAGCACAGATAATATTCATCTTGTTACACTAGCACTTCGCTCGCGACTTTGTCCGCGTGAATTTCGTAATTTTTCTTTCAATCTTTCACTACTCCTTCATCCCCTCCAAGTTTTGAAAATAAAATATAGGATTTGCTACACGATATAGATTTATAATGGTGAAAGAATTTTTAAAATCGGTTCAGTAGATTTTTGAGTCAAATCCCTACAAACAAACTAAAAATTAAATATTTCCTTTTCCTTAATAATAATGATAAATTATATTTATTAATTACCTAGCTTTTGCCCGCGGCTTCGCCCGTGTGGATGTCCTATTTCTTCCCTTTAAGGGTTGAATTTCCAAAAATCGTTTCTTAGTGGATACTTACTCTTTACAAAGAACACCCCTTCAAGTTTCATGTCTTTAATACCAGCGGTTTGTGCTGTGCGTTGATATATCAACGTAATAAATTTAGCATAAAACTTCCGGATAGACTATATTCAAAGTTGACCCTGCCGGTACGCATAAAGATTTCTGGAACTACTAACTCCTGAAAGAGCGACGTACAACTGACCATCTGAAAAACAGCTGAGACTAAGATCAACTCCAGAGTCTCCAGCAACGCGGAAAGTCTGACCCGGAGCTTAATGATAAATTATATTTATTTATGTAAATACTCGTAGGTTTATACAAACACTTCACATGATAGGTATTTCACTATCTGATTACTCTGAGAAGAAATACCGAAAATTAGAGGTCACAGTCTTTTTTAAAGTCCAGCCACGTAAGGACCGTGCAGATTAGCTTTAATAATATTACAGATATACCTTATAGATGACCCATCTAACGATCTAAGATTTGGTTTCGATGTCACATTTGTGATTTAATTTAGATGTTATAGATAGTAATCTAATCGACCGTTAACGAAAATAAAAACACAAACATGCACGTATTTTACCTACCGCTTTGCTTTCGGTTTTTTCCTAAACGAATTTTAAGTTCAAGGATATACCTAAGCATTGCATAAGACTAATGTTTACAATCAATTCATGTGAGATTTCATTTATATACAATTCTTCTTTAGATACGTGTGTCACCTAACTCTTTCTAAACGGCTGGACTGGTTTGATGTTTTTTTGATTTAGAAACCCCCATAAACGTATGTGGGTTTCTGAATGATTTAGAATCTTATTTGAATCCGGTAGATGGCGCTGCTATTAGACAATGGCTACGGATGGTTTCTTCAATATAGATTATATTTCTTCCTATTTCTTACTTCAGCAGGCAGGAAATACTAGTGATTCGCTACATTCAGTAAGCTAGAGGCAGACTTCAACATATTTTAGAAAAGTTAAGCAGTTAATAATTACTAAGCAAATTAGTGTCTACATTTTAAAAACGTCAAACAAGTGAGGATGAAAAAATGGATATGGCCATTTTCTGATGAAAATTTGGACAAGTGATTCACATGGAAGCAAATGACAGACTAATTAGCATTGACATCACAGATACAGAAACAACGGCTGTTTTTCACATAGAACTCGGTAGGACTTCCTATTAAATATTACAATCCCTACTTTGACAGTACTTACCACCAAACAAAAATCATCATCCACAACCTGACTTCACCCACTACTGGGTATTGGTCTCTCTTCCCTGGTATCAATCTCCATGTCCCTAGCCAGTTTCATCCACGGTACTCCCGCAATGGCAATTTTAGAATGTAATAAACAATTGAGTGTTCAGCAAATGAGCATTTCGCTTTAAGTATTAAGTAAATAAAAACAAACTTTCCAATTGCATGCAAGTTACACAACCTCCGACCCCCTTTTTGATGCTAATGAGCTGACATTTTCGATATTTTTCTCTAATCCCCGTTTAGGAATATCAATGGAAAATGCCGCTGTTTATTTGGTACATGTCTGTTTATATTAAATTCGAAATGGACCTTCGGTACGAAACCACTAGAGTACCTTGAGCCTTTTATAAGCCTAAAAAACGTACCACGTTCTACTAAACGTGGATTTAATTGATGACGTCAAAACACCAACCGATAAAGTGAACCTGTTGTTGTTAATTATGATTTATTAATTGTTTTAACATAAGCATGGCGTGGAAGCACGTGGAATCGCTTAGTAACTTGGCGTTGATCGATCGACGGACGACGAGGACGCGCTTGCGCCGTTTCTGACTCACGAATTCTTCGGTTGTTTTTTTTAGCAGTTTGTTTTCTATTATAGGAAAGACTGCAGGATTTCATAATTAATCGACTGTGTTGAAAAGGTATAAAAGGGTGAAGGCCCGATAATTAAAAAAAAACATCAACTTGTTGCCCAACAAAAAAAACACGATACTAAACATTTAACTTTTATCATTACCTATCCGAATAAATTAGGTATCAATTATTATTTCATTACTAAACTAGACAGCAATTTTGGTCCTCAGGTTTCCGCAATTGACAATCCAGAACTACTAATTTATGATGTTTTTCATTAATATTGTAAATCATGCAGACCTAAACTTGTATGTAGTTGCGACGGTTAATAAAGTAATCTACGTGTTCGCAACGCCTTACTTGTCACTTAGAGCATTGATACCCACTCGTATTATTCTTGAATACTTACTGTTTATTGTAGCATTAATGCGTCAAACTGAATCGCCTAAAGAACATTGCACAATTTAATTCCGCCAAGCCCTTTTCATCATCAGACCACTAGACATACGGGCGCTGTGCCACTGCTGCAGCGGTACATGGTGGACATTCCATCCATACGTACTAAAGTTTTCGGGAACAAATTCATTGTGCGCACAGCTAAGGAGGGCAGTTCCCTGCCAAAGTCGGTGTTTTCTAATAGCTACAACGCCTATTCACTCTTGATTTAAAGACCCCTAGGTCTTTAACCCTCTGCGACTGACGTGTTTCAATTTTTACAATTGTACTGGCGTGGTAGTACACGAGACACCATTTCAACAGTAAATATATTTATAGAATTAAATGATGTAGTTTATTTATTTATATTTATTAGATCTTTAGCCTATTTTTTATCATAAATGAACTCTAAATTAAAAAAACTATTTGTATTTTCAAAATTAAACAGTGTTTATTGACTTCCCTCAAATCAGTCTATGAATCTCTCCCTAAACATTGATGACACTGAAAAAATTACAAAATCAACTTTTTTTATATTAAACATTAGACATTTTAAAAATTAACAATTAAAATAATCGGTCTTGAAAACATGAAATATATTCATTGGTTGAAATTAAAATTAGACCGTTTTCAAATCACAGCTTTTCTTGACAATTTTATATAGTGGCAGTGGGGCACTGAAGGCATATTTGCTTCGAACAATCAAAGCAACAATATTTGGTTTTTGGGTGTTGCGTTTCTGGCTCGAAAGTCGGATCTTCATCTTCATCTCCAATAGGTATTGCTAAACTCATGTTCACTTCCCTCTTCCAGCCACTCTTTTATTTGATCTTCGTGATCTACAAAAGTTTCAGCCTTCTCTTACAAGTAGAAGAAGTGCCTGGCCTAGGGTTGTTACTTGAGTCAGCCATCTAAAAAACAAGATGTTTTTTTGTAAATTATGTAGGTAAAATTATCTATCCACCACGATTTCGTCCGCGTGGATTATAAATACTATTTTACTTTATAGCATATCTTACTCAGTGATGATATAGCATTTTATTAGTGAAAGAATTTGTATCCTCTTTATAAAAATAGTATAGAAGCATGTATAAATTATGTGAATAAATTCAAATTCTAAAATGACGCGAATGAATACAAAAAATACCTTATTGTAAGATAGCTAAATTTATTTACTGATGTGGTTGCTTAGGAGACACTATGATACTATAAACATTTCACTGAGGTGGTAGTATACTAGACACTTACCTTAACACTGATGTGGTAGTCTCGTGGACACCTTCCTCTCGCTACGCACATGTACGCTCGTTATGACCGTCCCCCGCACACTGACCGACGCGTGAGCTCACTACAGTAAGGTACTGAGAGCGGCGGCGTTCAAATTTGAAAATCAACGGTAATAAACTGAATTTAATAATTCGCGGTGTCTGTTGGACTACCACGTCAGCCGCAGACGGTAAAACAAGAGTGATTAGACAAGCGTGTTTCATCGTCGACCTTATCTTAATTGCTTATTATCAGGTCAAGTTGAATGCTGCGAAAACCCAGGCGTGTCTGTTTTCCGCCAAGCGGAGCCTATTTCACCCGGCTCCATCTTTCCGAGGTGTAACCGTGCCGATAACCGAACATCTTGATATTCTTGGTGTAACGTTGTCATCCACTCTCAATTTTAGCTCTTACATCGAGGCAAAGGCTCAAATAGCTGCAAAAAAGTTAGGTATCTTAGCAAAGGTGAGACGTTACTTCACGCCGGAACAGCTGCTCAACCTCTATCAAGCGCAAGTTCGCTCGTGTATGGAGTACTGCTCTCATCTTTGGAACGGATCCGCCAAATACCAGCTTGATGCGCTTGAGTCTATTGAGAAACGAGTCAAGAAGATCATCGGCAATGATGCACTCGTTGAGTCAAAACTTCAAAGTCTTGAGCATCGACGCCGATTATATTTCGGAGAGTGTGCATCGGAATTACATGATTTAATTCCACGGACACGATTTAATTCCATCGGACCACCAGACGTACAACACTGCGCCACCTGTACATGGTAGATATCCCAACCATACGTACTAAACGCTATGGAAACACATTCATTGTGCGAGCAGCAAAAGAGTGGAATTCCCTGCCGGTGTCGGTGTTTCCTGATAGCTACAACCTAGGGGTCTTCAAGTCAAGAGTGAACAGTAGTGCGATTCTGGTCGAATCACCGCGTGAAAATACAGGCGTAGTGAGCGCAAATTGAGCTGTCATTCCATACTAATGCAAGGCATTGACAGTTCACTTCACTCAAGTTTTCACGGCGTGACTTCTACGGAATCGACCGGCAGGTTGCTTCTAGGCAAGCGTGCTTTATCGTCGACCACATCATCGCTTACCATCAGGTGAGATAGTGGTCAAACGCGTGCCTATCAGTAATAAAAAATAAAAAAAAAGGTGAGATAGTCAAATCAAACGCGAACATAATATCAAAAATAAAAAATAAATTGTTGAAAAAGCTATAAGAGCTTAAGCTAATTATTCAATATCCAACCTGGGATAAAAATTAAGCAGTATAACCAAAGATATGTAAGATACATGGACATGCGAAGAAATACGGAAAATTTTTGATCCCATTTCTCAATAACACCATTTAGCATTAGCTAGCGATTTCGGAATGGCAGAGGCGCATATTAAACTAGACTAGTCGACTTGTGTCCACTAGGAGACAAATATCGATTTGATTGTTATTCAGAATTGCTTTTCTTTATAAAAGTATTTTTATATCTCTTGACTATGTATTTATTTTGATTTAAGTATGTATGTATCTGTGTATTTATTTTTTGTGTCACTTATTTGTCCTCTTTTTTTACTCTGTTACATCTACCTTGTTCTATCTCTGCACCACCTTAAAGTAGACTTGTAGAACATGCCTAAGGCATTAAGTCCGCCGGTGTACAGTTTTTTTATACCTGTGCATACAGTTTTAATAAATAATAATAATACTAGCCGGTTAGTGTCCCACTGCAGGGCAAAGGCCTCTTCTCATACAGAGAAGGCTCGACCATTGATCACCACGCTTGCTCAAGGCGGATTGGCGATTTCAAGCTTATATTAACTACAAGTCCAGGTTTCCTCGCGATATTTTTCCTTCACCGATGTCAAATGATGTCTAAGATAAACTTAGAAAGTACATATGAATGGAAAAAGTCACATTGGTACTCGCCCGGATTTGAACCACAACCTCGTGCATGAGAGGTAGGCTCCTTAGCCTTTGGGCCATCACGACATATATAAATAAATAAATAAAAATAAATATCGGATGAAAACTTTGTTCTTGCTGTCCCATTTATAATTAGTATTGAATGTCTTTAAATTTAACGCATAGTAACGTTGCAAAAATGAGTCACGTTTCACAGTTAATTATGATGATAAAGATACATTACGAAAACTTTCCCTTCAATGTGATAATATATTGTTCAGTGTGTATGCATTAGCATTTTTAAATTACCCCCCGTTAAATATGAAATGTTTATTTGCGCCACCTAATGTAAATGTTGATTCACGGTTGCTAAAGATAAAATAATCCATTGTAATACATATTACGAAGTGATATCCCGGCCGACCTTGCTTGAGGACGAAAACAGCGGCAGATTTTTACCTTTACGTAATCTTTAGGATTTATGCTATTCACTGCAATGATATGTTCCAGTTAGGTCGTTTTTAATGTACTGCAGTGCTATTCTGCGTGAAAATGTAGGTGAAGCGAAGGTGATTTGAGCTGTCACTCCATACTTATGCTAAGCATTGGCAGTTCACTTCGACTTTTTCTGTACCAACAGGCACTTAGCCTCAGTATTGGTGAATCGCCCTATTCATTAAACCCCAAGAGGACACCGGTGTCCGCGCTGTCATTGTCTTTCTATTGTGTCTCTAATTGACACGATTCAAAAGTTAGGCTATACTTGCACCAAACTCTGAATTTGAGCTCATATGCACGTTGCATAGTTTAAAGCATTTCGTTTGCAAACTGATTCACTGCAAGTGGGTCCGACTGTACTAAACTATACCTGTGTAAAAAGATTTGCTATGCTTGGATGGCATGATTTAAAACAGTTCATAGGTATTGTTTCTAACTCGTCGTAAATGTATGTACCTATTTTGGAAGTTGACTTCATAACAATTCAAAATTTATATATTATCACGAGCTTTTTCACAACCTGGAGTTACTATGTTTTTGGTTACAAATTCAATCAGGATTTACCTATAAGAAACTAACTTGGATATATCGTTTAACTTGAACTGTATTTTTTACCTAAGCTTATGTCAGGCAAACATGACACTCCTTGGTAATAAAGCATATACGTAGTTGTTGTGATTCTAGAGGTTGGCGTAAAAATAATATAACCAACGATCGTAAAATCCGTCATATAACCTACTTACGACGAATTTTTCCACAAAAACAACATAAGCAGTACCTGGTCTGATGAAAGTTGTTCAAGTTAACGACGTCAGCTGTGTTAACTAGATAGATATAACGGTTGGAACATAGAATAACAAAACAGTACAGAAGCTAAACTCATTTATCTATCTATCTAAGTAAAAATGAATTTTCGAAATGTATGTAACTTTCGAACGACTACACCAAATTGGATAATTCTTTTATGTTGCATTTGTTTTGGGTCTGGTTGGTGGCGCTGTATTGGTAGGACAACATCTGTTGGGTCTCCTTGTATTAATCCTTGTTTATATTAAGAACAAAAAATGTGTCCTTAAAAACTAAATGAACTTGAATCAAAATCTTCAAGCAATTTCGTTAAACACAAAGTAAATAAGTTTGCCCAGTAGGTACCACCTACATTTGTAAAAGACAAAACTATTGCTAATGCAAACCTGCTTGCAAATACAATCATATTATTGTTGTGGATTTTTGATCTTCCGAGGACGGTAGTTTAGCTCTTGCGGTGGGACCACGGTCCCTCCCTAGTCTACACCCCTTCTCTTCACAAAGTAGCACTTCCTTGTCTATGATAGAATAGAACTGTAGGATGGTTTTATCGATTACCTAAACATTATAAGCACTATTATTTTTTATTCGCGTACAATATAGCATAAAATGATGTTAAACAAAAGGGAAAAGGCAAACAGTTTAGTAAAGAAAGCGTTTTTTAAAGGCTTGCAGTTATCTTAAAGGAGGACGTGAAATATAGGCCTAGCAATAAGTATTACAAATTCTATTTCTATTATAGAAAGAAAATGGCATATATGGAATCAGCTGTTTGGTAACTGTCTAAGTGTATTTCATTTTCAGGTATATTACAAATTCTACTCGTTAACACTTGACAGTTGTCATACAGCTGATTCCATATACGCCATTTTCGATCTATAGTCGTTTATATTGTCGCCTTATCGATTACGATAGTAGAAAAAGAATTTGTAATATGGCTAGGCCTGCTGCTTGGCCGGATGATCATGTGGAGATGACTTAACCAAAAATTACTTAAGACCTCCAGCTAGATTGTAAAAAACTTTAAAACTAAGCGACCGCGCTAAGGGCACCCCTTGCGGGGTACGGGCGTCGCTGGGAGAGGACAGCAAAGGACGGCTGGTTCTAAGTAATTATTATTTAGGGGCAGCGAGTTCATATCTACAGGCTTAACGGCGCGAGCTGGCACGAGCAAGGGTCGGGGGGAAAGAAAACGTCTTTTACATTATGACATTTTACATTCTAGGGTCGATGATTATTGCACAACTATTGTTAAAACCTGATTGTCAGATAGTGATCTCGAGACGATATTGATCGGACTTTTCGGCTTTAAAGATTGTTATCGAAGAGAAACGCTGTGTGATATCTAGTGTCCTTACACGAGGTTTGAATTATATAATACTTCTAGGTATACTAATAATTATATATAGGTTTAAATAAAAAACTACAGATCCGATTTTAAAAATTCTTCCACTAATAAAAAGCTATATTATCACCAAACAACATAGGCCATATTTTATTTTCAAAACCACGAAGGAGGCAAGAGAATGTCAAAGTTTAAAGGGAAAAGTTCTAAGTTCACGCGGACGAAATCGCGAACAAAGTGCTAGACTGTTAATTTTATCAATAGATATGGGTGACACGTGTAAAAAGTACTTATGTTTTTAATTTAAAGTAAACATATTATGACGTCGTGTGTGTGTCTTGATAAATTATTGTATAATTTTGTTATTCTGAGGTATAAACTAAAAAGTTTCATAAAATTACGTTAAGTATTTTGTGTGTAAAAACTACTAAATGGATTTTAATAAAATATGGAACGGAGTTAACTGAAACCTTGGATTAACACATAACCTACTTTTTATCCCTGTATTCCCACGGGAACGCGACCTACGCGGGTCAAACCGCGGGACGTCTGCTAGTTAGTAATACTTGTTAAAATTTTATCAGAAACTTTCATACGGTTAGTGCTTCAAAAACTGTACAGTAAAAACCACACGGTGTCACATTGTTCCTTAATTCTATACTCGCCAAACCTTTTCGTTTGATAGCGAATGAGGTCTATACCTACCACATATCATAAAGCTTTTGTTTTAAATATATTATTATCTACTACTACTTGACAACAGATAGAACCATCTTGTCTAGACTTAATCCTGTCAGTTGCATTGCAAACAAAATGCACCACATTACGAAGAAAAATGACAAAAATTATCTTATCATTTATGGTCGTCGGAAAGATGTTGAAAAACACGTGTGGTGGTTTTAATTTAGCTACACATCATATTATTAAGGCGCAGATGAACGGCTTTCAATAATTTCAAAATGAACATCACGCCTAGAAACGACTAATCGTAGATATCTTTTTTTTTAAACATTATATGTCTAATTTTAATGAAACAGTATGTTTTTTAATATTTTTAAACTATGGTATAAAAATATTAAAAAACATACTACAACATAGTGTTATTAATTTGCAAAGTAATGTTCATCGCGGATGAAAATCAAAAATAACACAAAAGGTATCGTAAAGTAAACGCGTAACATCTTAAAGACAACATAAAAAAATATATTTATGTAATATAATTATTTTAATTATTCACAAAAGAAAATGCCCATTTCTGGCCATTTTTTTCCATTTGTGTGAAGAATAAATTAATTGATTACCAATTTGTAATGAGTACAAAGGAATCAGAATTCTTATAAGACACTCAATTGTTAATTGCACTCTATTTTTTCCATTCTGCGGTCAGCGGGTACTATCAAAGTAGGGATTTATAAATCCTACTAATATTATAAACGCGAAAGTTTGTGAGGATGGATGGATGGATGGATGTTTGTTACTCTTTGTAAAAACTACAGAATGCATTTTAATAAAATTTGGTATGGAGTTAGCTGACACCCTGGATTAACACATAGGCTACTTTTATCCCTGTATTTCTACAGGAACGGGGCCTACGCGGGTTCTTAATAAAAGAAGCCCCACCAAGTTCTATGTGAAAATAGCGGTTGTTTCTGATCTGTTTTGTCAATCCTAACATTTGTTTCTTCCATGTGCATCACTTGTCTAAAGTTTCCTCAGCAAATGGGCATTTCCCTTTTATCACAATTATGGCTTTTATCTATATTGTGTTTTATATTGTTTATTTGTCTTACTGTTGTAAATCCTCAAACAATTTTTAAGAAAAGACGTGATTCGCTTATCTCGTTCCCAACAGCATTAATCTATTATCAGGATCTTTCGTCGCTATGCAGAATCTTTTTCACCTCAATTTTGTATCTTAGTATTTATCTTTGATGCAAAGATAACCATCGCAATTAAGAAAGATTAGCATCTGATTTTTTATTTCATTGATTTTAGTTTAAATAAATTGTAGGCTTTGCTGAATACTTAAATGCTTATTTATGATTATTTATCACTAGTTTAGCTGATATGGATGTCTTAGATCAAACTTCTAAATACTTAACAGGTGCAATAAAACAGATTGGAAGATAACGTCTTATAAAATGGTCGTGAGATTCAGAGTAAATTACATCTGATAAAAATTACCAGATGTTTTATATTAAAATAGTTTCAAGTATGTTTTTAACTAATCATCAAGCTTGTTATGAGTTGGTGACTTCTAATAAGTACTATGGCAATATTTCCATTACAGTACTACACAAAAAAAAATAGTTATTTATTGGGATGGAAATTAAAAATAAACAAACAGACATTATATTCGTTCAGAGCAGCGATTTTAGGGATGATCTCGAATGTCATTGAAATAAAAAGCAAATATTTGGTACATTAAAAAATATCTATATGATGTGCCTAGAAAAGCTAAAGAGAGCTTGTTACTAAATCTATAATACCTATACTAATATTATAAAGAGGAAAGGTTTGATTGATTGTTTGTTTGTTTGCATTGAATAGGCTCCGAAACTACTGGACCGATTTGAAAAATTCTTTCACCGTTGTGAAGCTACACTATCCCCGGGTGACATACTACGTTTTATCCCTGTATTCCCACGGGACCGCGAACTACGCTAACTACAGTAACTACTAAACCCCGTGACGTCTGCTATTATACTATATAACAGTCAGTAGATAGGTAATCATTCGTTACATAATAATCGTCGTTCGTTGTCTATAATATGTATGTATTTAAATATCTACAAGTATGTTTATTAGCTGTTTAGTACCCATAACACAAGCTCTCAAGCTTAACTTGGGACTAAATGGCGTTGTGTAGAAAGTTGTGGAATATTTATTATTATTTTTATTATTATATCAAACACTAGCCGTGGTTTGGAATGCTCCAAAGCCGTTTATCCTGGCTGTGCTAAGTAGATCTTTGATTGCCATTCCGTGTAGTCAGAACCCTCGAAAGTCAGAAAACCAGACAAACCCAAAAGTATCGTATTACCCAGTTACTGGATTATGGAGGTCAAATAAGCACACACTCCATGCAAAACACTGGTATTCAGCTGCCAAAATATTTCCTATGAATTAAGTCAAACGGTTAAAAACTGGTATAACTGACCATTACAAATTGTAATATATTACCTAATGGTTGTTATTTACATGGCAAAAACTTAATAACCGGCTTTTGGTTAGTACAGACATTAGCACATCAAGTTACCCCAATGTGTCACATTTTCCCAATTGAATATGAACCTTATTCTGTTTGCCATAAAGTTAAAAAACGATCAAAGAAATTTGACACATTGGGGTTACTTGATGTGCTGGCGTCTGTACCATTATATAATCCCTAAGTTATTAGTTTTTATACCGATTAATATTTATTTTTTTGCTAATAATTCGGTTCATCTATTTTATAAAACAGTTTACTTTATCAAGTTCATTAGTTACCAATTATTAAGTAACTAAACACTACTATGTTCGTAAGTAAATATCTAGTAAAAACAAAAAGAAAAGTAAAAGAATAATAGAACATAATTTTTTTTATTAAAGTTGTTTGCAAGTATTTCATCAGAATACATTATTAGGTTCAAAAGGTATGGCTACAGAGTGGCAGCAGGAAATCGCTGTAGTTTTTTTTATTAATTATCAAATTCGCTCATTAATCTTAATAAATCGTAAGTTATAAAACACGGAGCACCTTCAAAACAAAACCATGGTCTGGTAAATTCCATTGGATTAAGGAAACTACCCTGAGGGCTGACTCAATCAACAAAAACTAACAGCACCAATTAACTACTTAAATATAATGTACCATGTGTTTTGAAGACTTAGTTGGACACCGTGTATAAAAAATCACACAATACTTCTGTAAGTGCGAAAGGTCTTTAATGCTTTTTTTGGTTAGAACGAATGTCAATTCTTATAATTATGTACTTTCTAAGTTTATCTTGACTCACTGCATGCCATTTGGTGAAGGATAAAGCTAAATACCCTGGGCTAAATAATATTAGTCTGAAATCCGTTATCCACCATAAGCAACCGTAGGCCTTCTCAAGAAAAGGACGCATTTGCCCTAAAATAACTTCAGTCAATTGGTAGTTTTACGTAGTTTTATTTGTATAAAATCACCTAATTTTAAAACCATTCGGAAAACTTTCCAGGCAAGTTTTTGAGCAGTAAATGCAGATTTCTTCTGCATGTCCTAACTAGATGTATTTTCTATCTTTCTTCTTTTTTTATTATTAAAAAAATCTTCATCATCATCATTTCAGCCATAGGCAGTCCACTGCTGGATATATAGGCCTCCCCTATAGATCTCCAATAAGACCGGTTGGAAGCGGCTGATGAGGTCGTCTGTCCACCTTGTGGGTGGACGTCCTACGCTGCGCTTGCCGATACGTGGCCTCCACTCGAGAACCTTTCGACCCCATCGGTCATCAGTCCTCCGTGCTATGTGCCCTGCCCACTACCACTTCAACCTGCTAATCCGCTGGGCTATGTCGGTAACCTTGGTTCTTCTACGGATCTCCTCATTTCTGATTCGATCTCGTAGAGAGACTCCGAGCATAGCTCGCTCTCCATAGCTCGTTGGAAAAAAATCTTAAGAAAATACAATACAAAGAAAGTTGCATAACAATAAAATCACCCAGCATTAAATACGCAGGTGCCGAAATTCAATCTATTCATAAGTTTGTGGACAACATACCGGTTACTAATAGGCTCAAAATAACTGGATTATGACCAGAGCAAATATTTTAATTTGATCGAACTCCTAATTGAAATAAGATAACATTGTGTAATATTTCGAAAGTGATACGGAGTGTTACTAAGACGAGTGTGTAGGAAATAATTTGTTTAATTACATTACTTCACATCACACTAAAGTTATGAATACAAAAGTTTGTCGATACTTATGTATGTTTGTTACTCTTTCACCATGAAACGGCTGAACGGATTTGAAGGACTATTCCCGTTTGAGCACCTATTTATTGAGCACCTATGCATTAACCTATGGGAAATGGGAATACCTTTGGTGCTAAATGCATAGGTGCTCAAAAAATAGGTGCTCAAACGGGAATACTCCGATTTGAATGAAGTAGTTTTGAATGTAGTTCATACCGTTTTATAGATTAACATATAGACTACATTTTAAGTCGAAATCAATTTTTATTTTCGGAGCAATTTTGATTAGTCTCATGTAAACTTTTTAACTTCTTGCAAGTGACACTGCGGAACGCTGTTAGCTGAGTTGTGGTTATTTTTAGTCTTTTTACCATATTGAATTCGGTTTTACAAAAATAAGAGCAATTATAAAAATCGTTAATTGATTGTTCAAGTCAATCAAAACAAAGGCTGGGAGCGTTACGCAATCAAAATGAACTAAATTGTGTTTTAATTTCTTAACTATAGATAACGCTTATTGGATTTTAAAGGGTTAATTCATTGGTTATTTAATTTCTCAATTGTGGTCAAATAGCCTAGTTGATTATAGGCTTTGTTGATTCGGTCTTTTAAAGGTCAAAAACCTGCATTTTGACATTAATTTGATAAAGTTATTACAAGAACTTACATAAGCTCATATTATATTTTTAACAGATTGACAGTGAGATTAGAATTTGAACGTCTTACAAATACGAGAACTGCCCCTATGAACGCTACCTGCTACGATCCTTACAAGCCTACTTCTCTTACTTCGTTTAAATGTAAACATGTAAAAAAAAGAATTTGAGGTATTCCTCGAAGCGCTACTATTTTGAGGCGCTCCTAATGAGGCGCTCCTATTTCATTCCTCGGAGCGCACCTTTTAGGAGCGCTCCCGTTAGAAATTAAAAAAAAAATGTTTTTTTTCTAGGAAAAAACAACAAATATTTTTATTAGGAGCGCTCCGAGGAATAAAATAGGAGCGCCTCATTAGGAGCGCCTCAAAATAGTAGCGCTTCGAGGAATACCTCAAGAATTTGGGTCTACGTCAGTTGTTCAGTTAAAAGTTAAGTTCATTTACGTCATCGTAGCAAACCGATTGCGTCTAATCTTTGGTTAATCTTTACGATTCATTGAGTGTCTCTAGTTTCATTGACCATGATTAATCTTTTTGGAATGTTTGGTATAAAATAGTAGTTTGAGTTTTATCATTGCTTACCGCATTCTATCTTTGGAGTTCATAAGTCTGAGTGTTTCCACTTCAGGGTCTGTCAAAGGGGCACTATGTATTTTATTGTTTTTATTTTGGATATCATTTCATGTCTACATATTAACGACTAGGGGTCATCTTCTATTTATCGTAAGTTGGAAGAGGTTACGTTTACAAGAAGTGATGAAATAAATGTAGATCTTGTACATCGCTTTATAATTATGAACTATGGTATTTAAAAGAATTACCCATCAACGTTTTTAATAAAAAGCTAACTAAACTGCTTCTGGACAAGTGCTACTACGCAATTAAAGATTTTGTCGATGACAACATTTTTTGTTAATGGGGCATTTGCTGCTTCCATGTGATTTATTTAATGACAGTTCTAACTTTTGTTATCATTGCAATCCTAATGTTAATTTGTCTTTTTTTTTTACTGTCTAATTAGATTTTTTGTATTAAGTTTACAGACATTTGGAATTTATTGAAATTTGCATTGAAATAATTGTATTAAAACTTTTAATTTGTTCATATTTTTATTATAATTGTTTTTTAACATTGTTAACTTAATTTGTAGTTATTTATACCTAACTACTACTTTATCCTTTTTTATTTATTTTGTAATTTTTGTAATTTTAATTTGAATGTCTGTTAGTACCTATTCATTTAAAAGTGTAATATTAAATAATTTTGCATGCCGTAAGGCAAAATGTATTGGGACACTGAAAAACTACCATCATATTGTATACCTGCATTAATGGCAAATAAATGATTTAATGCATTTGGGTAAAATTTGAACCGATATATTATGCGAAAATCATGTTGAATGTGGCGAAAAAGAATCGAGTTTGATTAAAGATAATACACTAGTAGAAAGAAAGAGACACCAAGTGAAAAGACGAGGCTACTAAAATTTAATTTAATTTAACTTTTAAGTTTTGTCTTTAACGGAATAATTGAAATAAATGAGTTGACTTTGACTTTTAAAAAGAAGAACATTAGTTAGGTCATGTTTACGTAATTAATGGTAATTTTACTACTGACACAATACAATGATAAATTGTAGATGTTAATCGTGTTTATACTCGTAGTTAAGTTGCTCACAACAAAAAATTGTTACATTTTTTATACAGCAAGCAGCTCGCAAGTTATCCCAAACCGTTGGTTGGATTTAAACGGTAATGATGGTAATGCCTTTTATAGCTGTTACTATACTTGCAGCCTGTGAAACAAACTAGGCAAATGTTGCTGCGGGCTGTGGGTAGTTGCAGAATAAAAATACTAGAAAATCCGTTAAACTGTTGTTCTATACTGAGATAGAAAAAAAATCCACAGTACCTAACAGAAATTAGAATAAAAATAATAGTTATACGGGCCTTCATGAGTTTTATCTATGAATTAGAAGCTGTTTCAACGACTATGGAGGAATGAATTGAATTACTGCCTGTCAACCAACATAATTCCCAGTCTCTGAAAAAAAAAATATCTGGTACCTATTATAAATTTTAAAATTTGGTTCAAAGCTTTTAATGCTCTCTTTGTTCAAAAACTAAACAATAAGGTATGTGTTCAATTGAGAAGTTTCAACGGTTTGGGCTAGGTTAACGTGCTGGCGTCTTTACAATAGTGCTTTAATTAAATCAAACAGCTAGATTTCAACGCTTGTGCCACTTAGTGTAATTGAAAATGGGTAGAGTCTTATTACATTAGCTTTCAACAAATATTGCCCCTAAATTATAATGTCAAAGTCTAAAGTCAAAGTCAAACCGTTTATTTGAATTAAACCATCATAATGCACTTTTGAACGTCAAACAAAAAATGATCTAGTAGCCCCTTCCAAAAACTAGATTTGTATGGAGAAGAATGGGCAAGAAACTCCATACTTACTCTTTAAAAATAGTTTACAATACTTTGTATACATGAATCAGATTATATGTGAGGACGATGCACCTAGAATAAAAAGTACTATACTAAGATAGGGTTAAGGAAATAAAAAATAAGCAATGAACAGTGTAGATCACTTAACGACAACATTCTAGACACTCTGACTGCTAGTAATAAAACATAAGGTCGCTAAAAATACACACATCAAAAGTGTCTAGGGATCAACATATATTTTTGCAATAACTTTTCTCCTGATTGATATTAATTAAAATTTTCTTTAAGGATTCATCAAATAAAGTGTTTTCGTTTGTCACAGTAACGAAAAACCAAGTCACCTTTGCATTAATAAAGAAATTTGCCATTTTCCTAATAAAGGGATTTTTGACATTTGAACCACTAACATTAAAGTTCGAAAAAAAGACTGAAATAACAGTTTTCTTTAAAATTTTATTGGGTAACTTAAACAATTAATAATCCGTGTTTCTACCGCGAACACTAACAACACAAGAACATCGGTTTGGCATACTCAAAATGAGTTCATCCAAATCACGCTGTGGAATGGCCGCCCATGTTCGTTGCAACAACAAAAAAAGGTCTTCTTGCGACTGGATACCCTCCATATTCGGCAGAGCTCTTCTCTGTAGCATATCCCATGCATGCTCAATCGGGTTCAAGTCTGGCGACTGAGCAGGCCAGGGCAGGACATTGATGTTAGCTGCGGCGAGAGTCTGTCTTACAACTCGTGAGGCTTCATCACTCTTCAGGGAACTTAATTAGCGACCAAACAGTCAGAAACCACTTGCATGAAGTGAACCTTCATTCCCGAAGACCGCTACGGGCACCACCTATAGCAATGCACAATCATAGGATTCGATATCAATGGGCTCTTGAACACAGAAATTGGGCAGAAGAACAATGGCGTTTCGTGTGCTTTTCTGATGAGTCTCGTTTTGGTATGAGACCAGATACAAGACGTATACGACACTGGAGAACCCCTGGACGCCAACAGCGATTAAAATCCTGCCAGGAAGTCCATCCTTATAGTGGTGGAACCATCATGGTATGGGCGGGTATTTGGATCGGCGGAAGAACTGCGTTGATTTGGATCAGAGGCAACCTCAACGCTCAAATTTATGCTGAGACGATTGTATCAGACGTCATCGTTCCTCTACAAGTGCAAATCGGTCCCTTATTTCAGTTAATGCATGATAATGCACGACCGCACACCGCAAGAGTTGTAAGACAGACTCTCGCCGCAGCTAACATCAATGTCCTGCCCTGGCCTGCTCAGTCGCCAGACTTGAACCCGATTGAGCATACATGGGATATGCTACAGAGAAGAGCTCTGCCGAATATGGAGGGTATCCAGTCGCAAGAAGACCTTTTTTTGTTGTTGCAACGAACATGGGCGGCAATTCCACAGCGTGATTTGGATGAACTCATTTTGAGTATGCCAAACCGATGTTCTTGTGTTGTTAGTGTTCGCGGTAGAAACACGGATTATTAATTGTTTAAGTTACCCAATAAAATTTTAAAGAAAACTGTTATTTCAGTCTTTTTTTCGAACTTTAATGTTAGTGGTTCAAATGTCAAAAATCCCTCTATTAGGAAAATGGCAAATTTCTTTATTAATGCAAAGGTGACTTGGTTTATCGTTACTGTGACAAACGAAAACACTTTATTTGATGAATCCTTAAAGAAAATTTTAATTAATATCAATCAGGAGAAAAGTTATTGCAAAAATATATGTTGATCCCTAGACACTTTTGATGTGTGTAGATAAGAACACACGTACTAATTAATTGTAATGTATTCGTGATGAGGTAAAGTGAAGGCCAATGCAATACGATGTTTGACGGGATGTGTTATAATTTGATTTGTCGAAGTGTAAAGAAAAATATACAGGGTTATTTTTCAATGACCGGCCAAATTTTCACAGGGTGTTCTACCCATGAATATGAGCAACTTTCCCTATGGGACCAACTCTGAAATCACGAAAAAAAAAATCAGCTGTTTCATACAAAAGTTCAATACCTACTCGACTAAAATGTATGAAACAGCTGATATTTTTTCGTGATTTTAGAGTCGGTCCCATAGTGAAAGTTGTTCATATTAATGGGTAGAACACCCAGTGAAAAATTGGCCGGTCATTGAAAAATAACCTTGTATATGTAATATAAACATAAGGAGTACTTCAACGCCTGAGTGATCCGATTTTGTTTCCTTGGGGTTTTTTATTACTATTTTATTTGTAGTTAGTTTAAAGGTATATTTATTTATTTAATTACTACGGTTTAACCAATAACAGTAACTAAAATTACAGAAAATAAAAAAGTACAGTATCTAGGTATATGTTTCATCATCATCATCATCAACAACAGCCTGACTTCACTCACTGCTACTTCGCCATAGGCCTGCTATGGGCTTCTCTTTTTAGGTACCAAATTCTACGTCCCTGTGCCAGTCTCATCCACGGTACTCCCTCAATGGCAAAAATGTCGTCCGTACATATTATTATTAATTTATTGTAATTAGTTTCATTGTATAAATGAAGAGAAAAATAATATCTTGTCCAAACACAGTAAGTAACGGTAAAAAAGTATGATCAGATTTCTAAAAAATTATTCACGAACGTCACAGAAACGCATTCGCAGTAAGTAAAATAACTTCAAACCCGTTTACTGTGTTCTTTTTGATAGTAAAATTGTTTTATTTATTTTACCATAATTATTATGTTTCAGTAAGACATGAATTAGGCCATCAATTTTCGGAAAATAAATGGTAAATAATTTTTTTAATTTATTTACCATTCATAATTTGTTAAGTAATTTCATTAAAATAATTATATATAAGGTCATGAATAGGTACTTTTGTTAGTAATATAATACTACCCTGTTTATTATTTTACATAAGTACCTGCTTAATACCTTGAACATAAAATGAGGTAATCAAATGAATACGTCGGTTAAAATAAAGTAATGGTATTATTAATTTTGATACCTACAGGTCTTTTAGTTTTTTGTGAAATCAATCCCTTAGGGGGTAAAAGTATAATAAGAGGTATAAATTTTGTATATAAACATATAACCTAACCTAACTTACCATACCTATCCTATAGCTAACATATTTACCGAACCTAACTACCTTACTGCAAAGCATTGATTTTGAAAAATGCAATATACATTATTTTAAAATGAGCTACTGCGCTGCGTGTCTCTATGTTGCATAAAATACTAGAGTAGGTAGTAGTATTTGAAGTAGTAGTAGTAGGAGGTTATAATTTAACTCGATCGGTATATAACATCCATACATAAAGTACTACTTTGACTGGTTGATCGAGTGGATCCGCACTTGCGTCGCGGTCGTCTATCTGTCTGTTCGCGATACACTCAAACATGACTACGCCGATGCTGTTCAACTGTAGATACCTAGTGTTTTTCTCAAGAAAATTATTAGTATATATAATTTGTCAAGTTTTTGTATGCATTAAAAAAAATATTATATTTGTTGGAGATTGAAAATAAGCCTTCTGGGAGCCGGGCGCGATAACCGACATCCATGCGCGCGAAGCCACGGGCACCAGCTAGTTAGAAATATAACAGAAGTTTTAAGTTAAATTTCCAATATGTATAGTTATTTTTTAATTATACCTTTCTGTCTTAGGATATCCGGATGGATTTATAAACAATGGTATGCGTCTGCTTTTTGTAGTGTTCCACAATGAGGGTGTCAATTACTTTAGTTACCTGTAACAAAGAAACACAATATTGTTAATAGGTTATTAGAGCTAATAATATGAAAGGGCTTTTCCGGGTAGCACTTAGCACACATGTTTACTTTCGCTATCGCATAAGTGGAATCGTATCGATGGAATAATAGGGCTAGCAGAATGGGTAAAAGAAATTACAAGGCAAGATTTTCATTCTTTGACTTTACTAAGTACCTATGTGTTTTAATACGAATATGAACCACTTGCTTATCACTTTAAAGTCTATATTTTTACACCTAAATAAAACAATCGTTCACATTTTGTTCAAGTGTTTGAGGAGTGATATTTCGTACTAACATTCGTATTATTTTGGTGTTTTCAACAATTTTACTATGCATGTGAATAAATATAAATATATTACTTATGTGAAAATTAATATATTATTTACTAGCTTGAAACTGCATCTTTATCGCTTATGATTGAATAATGATTAATGTTTGTATTAAAGATTGAGTTGCATAAATTTGAGCTGTGATAAAAAAAACGATTTTAAAATGTTATCCATTATTCTCTCGTACACTTACCTAATTGACAGGAAAACGACAAAACAATTAACAAAGCCATCGTAAACGTCAACTTCTAATGAATTAATATTTGCGAAAACATCGCCGAAGTCCAGCTAATTTAATTCTCTTTGTACAATAAAACGAATAAAAGGAAAATTCAATTAAAAAAATGTTAACAAAACTTGTACACCGTTTTACAAAAAAATGTAGATTTCGGACCACCTTTTGTTGTGTAACACAAAGAGAAGTGGAACTTTTGTTTTGCGGGACCTCAACAAATTTAATCATTATTATAAACGGTCAAAGGCTGCGTTGTACTAAATCAAGTTCACCTTTTTTCAGGACAAACGGATAATTATAGAGTGTAGTAGATAATTTGTAGGTATGTTGAGAAGTTTGTGGCTAAATTCTGATCTCCACAGTTAAAACCCAGTTATAGGGTAACTCGATACCGCTTGGTGGAACTGGTTGTCAGATTTTCTGGCTTCTGACTCGTAACAACTGTCAAAGATCTTCAAACAACAGCTGGTACCAGGTGGCTTAACGTGCTTTACGAGGTACGGAGAAGTCTTGATAAGTATAAATCCACGGACCGACCTCGTTAAGCGTGACTTAACCTTCGAACGCCCCGTGAGACTGTTATTATTTAGCCACAAATTTGTACAGACACCAGCACATCAAGTTACCCAAATGTGTCAAATTTCTTTGATCTTTTTTCAACTTTATGTAAAAACAGCATAAGGTTCATATTCAATTGGGAACAAATTTACACATTGGGGTAACTTGATGTGCTGGCGTCTGTAGATATGGTACGGAAATAATTATTTTTAGATGATGACTTTTGATTCTTGATTCTTTTGACTCGTGCTCGTGCTGTAAGGCATTGCCGAATAGCCACTTTTCAAAACGATAGCTGGCGATCCGTCTGTACAGAAGCCATTCGGGTTACCACCAGACCGTGGTGATGCAACCAACTGCAGAACTCGTTCAGAAAGATAATAGAAATACAGCGTGACGCAGCAAGGTAAAAGAACCGTGTGGTTCAAGACAATAACAGTCTTGCAGATCCTCCCCTTTGCCCAAGGATATAAGGAATTCCAGACATAAAAAAACAATACCGTCTATTAAAATCAGTGAAGCACTCGCTATAAATCTTAACTATGGTATTTCCAACACTGACAATAGGCGCGAACGCAAACATTTTCTTTAATAAACTACATTATTTTGTCAACACCTGTGTTATTATTCAATAGGATTTAGATAGCAGTGTTATAATAGTGTGAATAAATCTAACATATAATTGCATTCATGATAATAACTAAGAAACTATGGCGGTTAATTTTATAATATTGTAAATATAAAGACGATGTATAAACCAGGATTTTCGATCGATATTATGATTTTACATGAAATACAATACGCAATAATGACACAAAATAAAAAAAATATATTTTCAAATTTAAGTCTGTTTATATCATTTTTAACGAATCATTATAATAATTATTAGTACCACACTAATCAGGATTTTTCAAGGGCATAGGTAAAGTATCGGTGATGGAAAACATCGTGAGGAAACCAGGACTTGTAGTTAATATAAGTTTGAAATCGTCAATCCGCCTTGAGCAAGCGTGGTGTTCAATGCTCGTGCCTCCTCTGTTTAAGAAGAGGCCTTTGCCCTGCAGTGAGACAGTAACAGGCTATAGTATTAAAGGTAAAGTTAAGAACCCTCGCAATGACTTTGTCGATGCCCCTTCACTGAATGGATCTTTCACAGTCGCTGCAAGTAGTAAGAAAGTCAGGTCACCGAAAGTTAGACTACCTGCAAGGGGAAAGTGTTATCCAGTCACAGCGTTGGGAAAGTCGGATGGAGAGTCCCTCCACATTGGTACCTACTCAGCTGCCTCTGGTTACTGGTCACGTGAACTGAAAATACTTTTGCGACTCCCGACTGGTGTTGGCCCCGCAGGGTTCGCCAAGTCAGCGGGGACAGTGAGGTGTTTGACTCCTCATGCGACGTCTAAGAGGGGCACGCGTGAAACACATCCGGTCCATATACGTGAACTTGGAGACGTTCTTCGCCCCTGATCCCATTTTACTGGTGATTCCAACATATTTGGGAGAAGGTTAGGTAGCTGATGATAATTTTATTAATGTCCTACACGTCTTTGTTTATTACATGCCACTGAGAATTTCAGCTACAACGATCGTAAAAAGATTCGCACAACTCAAGATTATTTGCTCTATTTTTATTGTCTTCCTCTTTATCGCAACGGAAATCCTTTATAACAGCACGTCTATGTTCTTAATTTAGTTATAAAAGTTGCTGTATTTTTTTAACCAACTTACGAAAACCGGAAAGGTTCTCAATTCGGTTGTATTTTTTTTAAGAACTCCTTCCTTTATTGGCCGATTTGGAAAAATATTTGTGAGAAAGGTGTGAAATAACTCCAGTTTTGGAAGTCAGTGAAAATTGTATCAACTACTATTTTTTTCTAATCTAGGTATTTTCTTCGATTTTAAGTCATATCCATCTCTCGTCTAACCTTTTAGCGAAGGGTGATTTAAAAAAAATCCTTTCTAAACTTTTTTAACAATTTATTTATTATTTTTCTAAGCGTATGTGACCCAGTCCAGCTCAAGTAGAAAACATTTCAGTATTTAATCCAAAAAAAAATAGAGTAGGCTCTAATACATTTAAAATTAGCCTTGTTTTTATTGAATAAACTAATAATATCGAAACCGGTTACGTGTGATACTTATAACCTTATAAAACTTATTTTTATACTTCCGGTAAACATTATCAGTTGTAACATTCTTTAATTTTAGTATTACCAATAGCAATTCTAGCGTGTTTGTGTGTGTGCATTTTTTTGTGTGATTTCGCTTTAATCATGATTTAATTTATTTTGATTCATGCATATGAAATAATGGCCTTTTTGATAAAATTTTAGTTTTCAGTCCCTCATCTTGATTACAAGAAAATATTCTACACATATTTTTTCTTTTTTCACGTAATCTTAAAATAACGGCGATACATCGAGTCAAAATGTCGCATGTCGTCACTAACCAGTACAGTTTATACTAGATAATGACGTTACACTTACAAGCCCCCTCTCCTCAACTTTAATGCGCTTAATCTAAGCAGTTTTCCATCAATTTTGAAAAACAAAATACGTGTCGAATATTTTCTTGTAATCTATGTACGAGTTAAGATGAGGGACTAAAACTAAAACTTTGTCAAATAGGCCAATGGGCTTTAATAGTAATTAGGTAGGTATTATAAGTTAATAAGATTACCTATATGCGATAATACCTGTTTAATAATGACTGCCTCGTTGGTCTAGTGGTCCCAAGCGCTACTGCTGAGCATGAGGTCCTGGGTTCGATCCCCGGGTCGGGCAAAGTGTTATTGAGTTTTTCCATCTGAGATTTCTCAGTGGCAGTCCGGAGTCTGGATTTGTGCCCGATTGATGGCAATAGGCTCGCCCCCTATTACATGGGACTTAAACATAACTGGCGAAATGTGGGTGTACTACCAGGTACACCTCTGCCTAGCCCTTCGGGGGTTACAGGCGTGACGTTATGTTATGTTATGTGTTCTTTACTAATTAAATACTAAGGCAGTTATTTATGACATTAGACGAAATCGGTATTGTCGCGCGCGCCGCACCCTCGCACAGCGATGCGGTGCAGCGGTGCAGCGGTGTGAGTGTGTAAAACAAAACTTATTCAGACACACTGATGTTATTTTAAAATTGTTAGGGGGTATAGTGGCTTACAGGTTTAAAAAAAAACTTAGTCTAGGCACCAATCTTCCACAAATTAAATATAAAATTGTATCTGTTGACAAATGATACTCTATATTGTAATTTGTGGTGAGATAATACAAAACGATTCTTTTCTACCCTGCGGTTTTTGTATGTAAATCAAGATTCTACAGTATAAAGTTAAAAATCGTAGCACCGCATACCGGAGCGGTGTCCGGACCAGTGTGATAACCGCCTTCGAAAGTCTTAAAATAGGCAACAAGACGAAAAAGTTTTTTTTTCAAATAGTGTATTAATAACCACACAAACCTACGATTTTTTTTTATCTTTTATTATTTAAATACCTCGTAATCCTCTCGACAAAGCAGT
This sequence comes from Euplexia lucipara, assembly GCA_921972225.1. NCBI lineage: Eukaryota > Metazoa > Arthropoda > Insecta > Lepidoptera > Noctuidae > Euplexia > Euplexia lucipara. The sequence continues at coordinate 6,992,162 of OV179143.1, read as the reverse complement.
TTAGGTTAAATTCCGTCATTAATACAATTAACTGTACAATTTAATTGATTACGCAGTCAGCAAAACTTAACTAAAACGTACTCGATTCAAAACCACGTAATCCTTAACCGCCGAGTCAAAACTGAGGGAGTTGATACGTCAACACTCGGTATATTGTGTACCCCGAGGAGTTATCTTGAAATCAACAATTACTTATTCAAATGGATTCCACGAAGCGAGACTGATTGACGAAAGCTTGTAATTTTCGTGAATGAAATTCATTAGTGAGAGTTATTTTGGTTTAGAATTTAAACGTCTTAAGAATATTTTCTTTATATTTATTTGGAATTTCAAAGCGTCACTGATTTTTGAAGTCTATTTTTTTCCATTTTGGTAGGTAGATTTATATTGTATAAATTTATCTACCGAGCATTTATTTTTGTTTCAAAAATCTTATTCAAAATAATAAATACAACAATTGACACTATTTCCAAAGTATTTATTCTTAAAAACATTTAAACTCCTCTACATGTTTTAAATGTCACTGAAACCAGAAATCCCTTTTTTCCTTTTTTTATTGGGCAACAAAAACACATAAAAAACATATAATTGTGTTAAAAATAACTCCATTAGTAACGTTGTGATTAAGTAAGAAAAATGATTTTTAAATCTTGTATGGCGCCGAAACTGTGTTCGCATACAAACGATAAGCTAGTTTAAAAACCTTCAGCTCCGGTTTCCGACGTTCAAAAGTTCATAAAACTACAAAACCACAAGTGGATTTAGGTTAAAATAATAATTGTTCGTGATTTTGACTGTGTTTCTCGTTAGACTGAAAGTCGACCCCAACGTAGTTGGAAATAGGCTAGGCCCTAAGCATTCAGTATAAAATATAACTATTGTGCGTGGATAGAGCGAAGTGTGTCGTTTAGCATCGGTTGCAAATAATTTACTTGCTCTACGTGCAGTTCAACGTCACGCATAAATAAATGCTGATATCAAATACAGCCTACATACTCGATTTCATAATTTCCTAATAGCAGAATATTGATAAGTAAAGCGTAGGTATTTCAATACATTCTATTAAGACGCGTAATTCGCACGTATGTATGAGACATGTGAGTTATTTGAGCAGACAATGTCAACTATAATTTTATTTATATACATCTTTTATAATCTTTTTTTTTTAGTTGAGTAGTTTCCAGTACTTAATTTGTCGTCAATTTGTTGCGCTTCACTTTGGTACACTTGTAGTTTCATTCACAACTTCACCACGACGGCAATAAATAAATAATTCTATGATAATATTTGCACATAGCAAACCGGACCCAAACTGCAGTCGGCAACCATCATCGACATTAACGGGTTCAATAAGATGCTCGAAAAAAAAAACAATCAGTGTTTGTGTCATTGGACTATTTAAATGGAATGTGTTGTAGCGTAAAATTGAATTCATAAATCGAATGCTCATTGAGACGACGGTCGTGGCACGTGGTGGCCAGTGTTTGCACCGACGACACTCAGAAGCATAGCTCGCCTTATCTGCTTCGAAACGCTTGACCAATTAGGTACGTCGTCCTAAAAATTTAAAAAAAAGTTTTTTTTTAAGTTTTGCCTACCGGTCTTTCAGGCATCGTGAAAAGTGGCGTGTTATAATATTATCACCTTGTTTGTCAATCGTGTTTGTGGGAAATCCGAACAATCTGTTTACATTCTGTACCCTCAATAAAGGTCTTACATTTTAAGCCACATGTAAATAGCCTCCGTACAATTAACGATAACATAAGATTTATAAAACCGCTGCTAAGGCGATGTACGGGGAGAAAGAAAAGGGTACTGTGACAATGAAAGTGAAGGAAAATAAACTTGAGTATGGAGACGTGGATAAATATGACTATGTGCCCCCTGAGGGAGGATGGGGGTACATGGTGTGCATTGGACTATCTGCTATTTTCGTAAGTAATATTTTATTTAACTTTGGTGTTGACATTGGTTAGGCCAGTGGTCGGTCGTGTTTTTAGAGTAGAGTCGCAAGTTTGATTCCCGATACCTATACATTTTTTAATTGTTTTGTTTTATTTATTTAATACTTCAAGCACACAAATGTACACAGGCGGACTTAATGCCTTAGGCATTTTTTACCAGTCAACCTTTAGGTCATGCAGAGACAAACAGTGGTAGGTGCAATTCCGTAAGAAATTTGAAGAGAAGTAAATTTAATTTATTAAAAATGTTACATTACATAGTAATAATAAAAAAAATAGAAAAAAATAATAATAAATAAAAGTAAATAAAAAATAAATAATAATAATAAAATAAATAATTTATTAATATTTTATTATATTTGTTGTTGCCAGTTTATTATCTACTAAATTAATTTAAAAAATTGTCTATCACTAAATTCATTATTTTTATTTAAATCAAGTAATTAAAAAAAAAATGAGTGGGTCAAATAAACGTCTTTAAAGTACCTAATTCTAAAATCATGAACATATTTAAACAGTTAAACTCAATTTCTGGAATAAACATTTTGTTAAAATTAATGTGTTAAAATTATTCAATGCGTTGAAACTGCTGTGAATGGTTGAATTAATTAACTACTGCCAATTAAATATTTGACTTGCATTACTGAAATATACACCGTTAAGGTATTGATAACTAATTCTAGAAATTAGGTTTTAGAGTTGTCAGACTTAAGTTGGTGTTTTCCTAACACTGTGACATGAATAAATAAAACTAAAGGTACAGACGCCAGCACATCAAGCTTCCCCAAACTTTCAAATTTTCCCAATGAAACATGAACCTTATTCTATTCGTAATAAAGTTGAAAAACTATCAAAGAAATTTGACATACTGGGATAACTTGATGTGCTGGCCTCTGTACAACCTGGGTGTTAAAATGCATATTTCATCAAAATGGCTCCTCACGGGTCAAACTAGAAGTGTACAGGGAATAAATTCACGATCGCTCCCATGTAATCTAGGATAATTATGTATTCCTACGACATCGATTTTACACATAAACATTGTGCTAAAAGTGTAATTGACTTTGTACTTTACCAGTAAATTAAGTTATTATATTAAGCGGCAATAGCTCAATGGGTAAGGCGTCGTACTGGCGATCGAGAGGTCTTGAGTTCGATCCCTTCCCATTGCACTTTTGACGTGAATCCACTGCAGACGCAAACATATTTGCTTAGTTAGAGGCGTTAATAAGACTACGAGTAATATTGCTAGTGATCTTAAATAAAAATTAAATCAGGCAAAACAATATTTGAATTAGATTTTAAAGTATATAATACTTTATTTCCTGGTTTTCAATTTATTTAATAAATAAAAAAAAAAAACAAAAATAAACTGTCTAGCTAACCCCCTGCCTACTGTCTACCCTAGTTACAGACAAACAAACAGATAGACACTGGATACCTACTAATTAATATTGCTATATTATTATTATTTTTTAATTATTATTTGTTTTACTGTTATTTATTTATTATTATTGCTTGCTTTATTTTCTTTCTTTTGGTACGAACCCTTAAAAGACCAATGCGAAGCCAAAAAGACTACTATTTGAGTATAATGCTACAATATAAAAGATATAATCGTAGCGTTGCTATTCTCATAAGGCCACATGTAATACCATAGACATACACGATAACACTTGGTACCTATATAGTCAACTACGAGGGATACAAAAAATACGTAAACCATAAATCCATCGGGTAATCAAATCTAGTAGATGTTATTTTTTTATAGAAGGGTCGTTAGAAACAAATACTAATTGCTTATTGTAATGTAAGCACAGCATGGTGGATCAAATTACTTGAAGACAAAAAATACGGAAGTTATTTCTTTTCTGCGTGCACAATAAATTAAACGAGACCTACACATTCGAGTTTCATTTTTATTTTAATTGGAACAACAAACAATTGCATAATAAAGAATACAAAGCTGACAAACTTAAAAAATTTTGAAAATAAAAATTAAATTAAAAATTTAAAAAACCCCCACCACAAAAAGTAAAACATTTAAAAAATTAAAAATAACACTTTAGCCATGAAATTTTACGTAACGTCGGGGTACCGCTCAAGTAAAGAATGTTCCTACTACTTGTAGGTATGTAGGTACTTATTTTAACGATACCCCGACGTTACGTAAAATTTCATGGCTAAAGTGTTATTTTTAATTTTTTAAATGTTTTACTTTTTGTGGTGGGGGTTTTTTAAATTTTTAATTTAATTTTTATTTTCAAAATTTTTAAATGCATTAATTTTGTTTTATAGTTTACAGTTATGACAATTTTTCAGTGCTTTGTATGTAGAATCAAATGCTGGTTAAAACGAATACAAACACGACATATCTGCTATTATTTTGTCAAGAGTCTACCTACTGGTGTGTTGGATAGCCTGGCTGCAGCATCAGCTCATCCCGTTGCCATCAATGTATTGTGTGCAGAATCAAATGCTGGTTGAAATGAATCCAAACACGACATATCTGCTATTATTTTGTTAAGAGTCTACCTACTGGTGTGCTGGATAGCCTGGCTGCAGCATCAGCTCATCCAGATGCCATCAGTGCATTGTGTGCAGAATCGAATGCAGGTTAAAATGAATCCAAACACGACATATTTGCTGTTATTTTCCCAAGAGTGTATTAGTCTGCTAGATATCCTGGCTGCATCAGACCAAATACACCATAATGTTGCTTCTTAATATTACACACATGGGTGTTTAAAATTTTAAGTCACACATATGTTTGTAAGTAAAGTTAATACCCATAGACGTCTAAAATAGCAACGGTAGCTAACACAAAAGAGCTGATAACCTTGAAACGGCTGAACCGATTTTGATGAATTATGTCTAAGAACCATCGCAAGAAACTCTGCTTTCAAATAAAAAAAACCGCATCCAAATCGGTTCACCCGTTTGGGCGCTACGGTGCCACAGACAGACAGACAGACAGACAGACAGACAGACAGACAGACACACACACATAGCGGTGAAACTTATAACACCCCTCTTTTTGCGTCGGGGGTTAAAAAGTAACAATTATGCAATAGACGTTATCCACAGCATACAATAAAAAAATATATAACACGTTATATCGACAAAATACAAAAACAGTAACAAAATACATTAAGGATTCCTTGATGTTTAAAACTAAAGGGAGAGGTAAAGATACTCGTACACAACTCAGCTAAATCTTATGAGGAGAAAACTGTCTGGCTCCTTAACCGCTTTGAGGGTAGAACTGCGAAATTTTCCGCGTGTTTCATGGAAAAAATATTTTTTTTTAAAGTCTAGTTGTGTTAAGTATAGGCAAACTCGTAACTGACTTGCCAATTTTGACGACTGTTCCCGTTAAGTAATATCACCCGGTAAAAATATTTAATAGTAGATTATTAATAACTGGTCTGTTGGTTTAGTAGTTATTGGCCCTGACTGCTATGCCGGAGGTCGTGGGTTCGATTCCCACCCAAGACAAATGTTTGTGCGATGAGCACGATCATTTGTTCTGTGTCTGGGTGTAATTTTATCTATAACTAGCAGACGTCACGCAGTTTCACCCGCGTATTTTTCGTTCCCGTGGGAATACGGGGATAAAAAGTAGCCTATGTCCACCGCGAATTGTGTAGCTTTTCACCAGTACAATAATTTTTAAAATTGGATCATTAGTTCCGAAGATTACCCCCTACAACAAACTTACAAATTTTACCTCTTTATAATATTAGTATAGATATGTACCTAATGTATTTAAAAATATATAAGTATGTTTCTCAGCTGTTTAGGACCCATAACACAAGCTCTCAAGCTAAACTTGGGACTAAATGGCGTTGTGTGAAATAGTTTTGGAATATTTATTTATTCTGCCCGCGATTTTGCTTGTTCAAAAAGGAATTTTTCCAATATTATTCATCTTCTGCCGAGCCTTTTCCCAACTATGTTGGGGTCAGCTTCCAGTTTAACGAGATGCAACTAAATACTAGTGTTTTACATTCAATGACTGCCGTTCAGACCTCCAAAACCAAGTTACTGGGTAACACGATACATCTTGGCTAAACTGGCTGTCAGACTTTCGGGCTTCTGACTACTTGTAACGACTGTCAACGATCTACAAATGACAGCCTGGACCAACGGTTTAACTTGCTTTATCAGGCACGGAGGAGTCTCGATATGTAATGAATTTTCACCTATCTACGGACCGACCTCGTCAAGAGTAGCTAAACCTTCGATAGACCAGAGAGCCACAAGCTCTTCACACATAAAACACATTAACGGTATAAAGAATATTGTACCTATCCAGGAAATGGTCTATCTAAGTTTCATCTAAACCAGTTCAACGGTTCGAACCCAGGCAGGCGCATTAATTTGTGTAATTTATTCGATCACCACTGCTCTCAAAAACAGTGAAGGAAAACATCGTGAGGAAACCGGTGTAGCGACATCTATCTCGCCACATACGAACTATCCTACATCGCGGTATCAAAGTTATCCTCGCAGTTTGAACGTATACAAGTTTCCGACAACAAACGTCGGGCAGTAGTTAGCCCACCAGACACAACACCCGTCTGGTCGGAGGATCCTCCCTTTTCAATGGTGGCTGAGGAACTTTACACCCTGTTACTCATGCCTCCAAACCGGCATGTCCTAGAACCAAAAATTCGAAGACATGTGACATCTACCTATACGCACTGGCCCGCGTGGTAGATTATAACCCATACGCAAAATACGCGCTTTGACGTAGAGTTGCGGATACCAGCCCAGTATCTTTAATCTTTTTTTTTTAACCAGTTCAACGGTTTACGCGTGATTGAAATCGATCACTAATAAAGTGATTGAGTAACAAACTTCAAACATCTTCACAATGTTTGGCATTTATTGGCAACTATACAATCAAACTAATTAAAATAAATTAAACATGTACACTTAAACTAACTACAAATAGAATAGAAACGAAAAAAACACAAAAGCCCCCTAAAAAAACAAAATCGGAACACTCAGGCGTCAAAGTACTCCTCCCCATCGCTGTCATCTGGAAACGAGCCCAGAAGACTGGCAGCATTGCCACGTTGGATGGCAATGCTAATTCTTTGGCCAAAGAATAAGCCAGCCCTCTGGTCACGCGAAGTGTCGACCAGTCGGCGAGAAATCTCCTTGAACGGGCTGCGTGCAGTCAGACCCCATGACCTGAGCGTTTTGACCCCATACGGCTCAAAACTGTAACTCCCAATGAGATTACAATATTTACGCCGCTTGAGGGCCTAGCAGCTGCAGCAGCAGCGCCAACACAGTTTGCCGTACTTGGAATTAATATTATTCTAATGATGGAATCTTAATTACTGATTATATTTTTTTACGGTGTACAACAAAAAGTATGCCATTCTATGTCTATGATTATCTAACCACAATCCCATCTCCGACGAGTAATCTAATATAATGGTAATTAGCGTACCAGCTAGTAATCCAATATTGTACCTTCCAATTAGTAGTGCATTTCTTATGCTAATACATTTGAAAAGATCTAGTTACTTCGTACATATCCATAGCATTTTGCTGCCGTATTATTAACCCACAATAATGCCATCTTACCCCCATTATGTATTGTTGTCTGTTCAACCGTTTTTTATGCACTTAACCAGTCGTCAATTTTAATGAGACTAGCTAGGGACCGCACGTTACTAGACGCTTCAATACAATATATTCAAAGAGATCTACTTACACAAATACATGGAAATTGAAGTCTCTATTTGTAATATCTAAATAATAACTTTTTACTATATGCATAATTATGTAAGTTTACTGGGACAGTAGTTTTGCGTTTTTTTTTTTTTGTTGAGGAATCTTTTTTAGGCGCGTTGGACATTTTTGAGATGGGGAAAATCCATTGATCTTGCGACACTAGTGCCGCTGCTGCAACCGATACCTCTGTATATAAGTAAATTTACGCTTTAAGCAATGAATTGTGATTTTTAATTCCTGACGACAAGTTTTTTCACTTCAGTCGGCACTCCCGGATTAAATATGTTTGTTTGGGTTAATCTCCGATAAACCGATTTTGACGATACCCACTGTTAAATATATTTTTTATACATAGTTACTTCAAAAGGTATAACACAAATTAAGCAAGTTGAGACAATACGTCGATGATAGTCTGTTATGTCATAAAGTGTAATTTAGGTAACCATGTAAAAAAAAACTCTTGAAATTTCACGAGGGCAAAGTCGCAGGCACATCGTAGCAATAAATAATAATTTTAGGCAAATCAAATCGTTTCCACAATTTTTTGTTTATGTATTACATGTTTCGTTGGCGGTCAATGCCATCAGTTATTTCTATAAGTTAAAAGTTACACTGTGTTGCACCATATTTTTCTATGTTACGAACCTGTTATGCTTCGAAGGTTGCCGTTTGCCCGCTGGGTCTTATTTCCGTCAACCAATGTGATGTTGGGCCACTCATTGAGCACGTGAGATGTTGCTAGCTTCTTTTCTTTTTCGTTAATTAAAATTGTGCTCAGCGAGTGGAAATTTTAACGCTATTGACGTCATTGAGTACAGCAAACGTCAATTTTGGGAGACTAGATGGAATAATATTGTCTTCTGTTATCGAAATGGTTGTGTTCCATGTCTGTTAGCAAAATTTCTTGTAGGTATTGAAAGCGGCTTCTTGTTCTAGAACCAAGAACAATAAAGTCAAATTAATTAGACCGGTATTTGTATAAGGTACTTGAACGTAAAACTTAGGAGTTAATACAAAATTAAATGATTAGAGTTACTTTGTCCAAAAGGTAGCCTCGTTTGGATTAAAATAGGCAAGAAACTCAAAACACAAAAATTAAAGCGAAATATAAATTTATTTGTCTAACTAACATGAGTAGATTACAATACAAATACATGCATGCAATGGTGGTAAATATGAGTACCTATGTGCTACATGCTATACCATCGTAGGTGTACTTACTCTTTTCAAATAGTTTTATTCAAGTACAATATTTGTATATAAGATTGTTGTATCTTCTAGAACAAGAAACGATATTTCATAATCGTAATTATGATGGTATTAATTTTAAGAATATACCTATTGTACGCCATAAAAACTTGCAAATTATAACTTTAAGAGCTACATCGTTGTTACAATAAATTGGCAGCCGTATCATAATAATAATCAAGTAATTATCTGTGATGTAATCTAGATTTCAATTATCAGAACCGACAGTGTCATTCTATACTTATTTCTAAGTAAAAAATGAAAATAACGTGACAGTTAATCAGCTGTCAATCCGTACTAAAGTTGTGACAATCTAAGAAGTACGATTTGACAGCTATCAAAATACTCTGTGTAGTAAGAAGAAAAAATAATCGTTTGCTACAAATGTCCGATTCATGAGACATTATCAATTTAAAATAATTAAGAGATTGAATCAGCAATTATTTGCACCAGAATGCAACAATAATATTGTTTACTTTTATCTCTATTTTCAATGTGATGTTTGTAAAAGTGAGTTGATTTTTTGTAATAAAGTTGAAAAACTATCAAATAAATTTTACACATTTTTTTTCACATTGATGTGCTAGCCTCTGTACCGATGTGACTTTTTTTAATTCGTAATATGCATTTTCTAAATTGATCTCATTTATTTATTTATTTATTGAGACACCAACGACTTATTCACTAGATAATTACATTAAAATAATATATTTTATTTCAACAGCTTTGCGGTGAATTCGCCACTTATAGGTGTGCACAGCACTTAAGTATAATCAATAATAAAAATTAAAATGGAAATATTACAAAATCAAAATTTACAAAGTTTACATGAATTTAAAATGTCAAGTAGTTAAAATAAAATAAAATACAGTATAACTCAAAAATTAGAAAACATCAATCAATCTAGAATAGAAAAAACAATTAAAGATTAAAATAATAAAAACAACAAATTAATTGAATGAAAAAATAACAAAATAATATAAAACAATAAAATAAATTAAAATGTCTGTGCAAAAATTAAATTAAATTATTAAACTAAATTGAATAGTACAATATAATAAATACGTTGAATAAAGTAACACAAATACGAAAATTAACCTTTCGTAAAAAAAAAACAGTCTATTGTAGCAATCGATATCTTAGACACCACTGACGCATTATGAGAATACCTGGACTTAGAGTTAATTTTTCTGTTTGAAAAAAGGGACCATGCATTCAGGCCAGTAACAAGTTCCATCGCAGGACAGTATCGTATCATATTTCTGTAAATAAGTTCATACAAACACCCTTTACATGTCATTTTGTAACTAGAAGGTGAGGAGTGTTTCAAAATCTGACTACTCTGAGAAGAAACACCGAAAGAAACTTAGAGGTCACAGTCTCTTTTAAATTCCTGACATTATCTTGGTCACATCATGGAAGAACCATGCAGATAAGTGTCCAGTCTCATTTCTGTCAGAAATCGTGAGCTCAACTAGGAACTTGTGTAGCTCCACGTTTGACACTAATAAGCAATGAAATACCAAACTTTATAATTTAATTAAATGTATAAATGCAGTTTAAATATTTGCTTTAATAATAAAATGTTAGTATGCGCATTATAATTTATTGTATTGTAAATTAAATGAGTGTGTTTATAAAAACTTGTTGGTGGTATGTGATCAAAAAAATATAGAATTATTGGACAACCAGAAAAAAAAAATACTAGTCTGGGAGAAAAGTGAAACTTATTTACCATACCATTAACGGATTTATGTCACTAAGGTTTTGCTGAATGCAAAATAAAACAGTTCATTGATCGTCGTTTATTATAATCAATGTCGGTTTTTTTAAATCTTTGTGATGTCACCTTTGAAGATTGTTTTATAATAGACACACTTCGCTAGCGACTCAATTTTCAAAAAAATGGTATTGAACTTTAAGTGGACTTCAAGTTACGGTGACTATCAGACGAAGTACTGTGCGCTTCGTCACAATATCTCTGCAAGTGCGCATATCGTCATCCTAGACACACAATGATGATAGCGAATATGAAACTAGCTGTTTTACAGTTCATTGTTAAAAACTTTGCCCAGTGATTATCACTATGTGTTGTTAACGAAGTTACGCAATAACTCTGCTCGACATCAATATTAGTCTGAAATTGCCCCAGTCTTGAGCCAGCGTGGTAATCAATGATCGTCTCTTGTTTGTTTGTTTGAGAAGATACCTCTGTCTTGCAGTGAGACACTTAGGGCCTGTGCACACCATGTTTTCTAAACACACAAACGACGGCGCGCTTTTATCCTATAGAGAAGTTTTTTGTCGTTTGATCGATACAAACGCGATGCTAACGCGCATGTATTGATTCAATCGCGTGGCACCGGCGCATCTGTATCGATTCAAACGCGCGTTAGTAAAGCGATCCTTCCCTACTGGTGAGGTTACTCCCGCTACGAGGGAAGTGTGAATCTGCGAGTACACTAGTAGCAATCGAGCAATTTGGTGCACCGCACGTCTTAAAATGGAGCCTTTCGACGCAGAAAACTTCATAGCGCGCTTGTATTGATACACACGCGCGTTTGCGTCGTGCTGTATTGCTACACATGCGCGTTTGCATCGCGTCTGTATCGCTTCACACGCGCGTCTGTATCGATTCAAACGCGTATTTGATTTTATACAGGTGTGCACAGGTCTACCGACAGGCTGCGTCTTACTAGCGTGTATCGCGTCTGTATCGCTAAAAACGCGCGTCAACGGCGCGTTTCAAAAACGTGGTGTCGCAGGCTCTAGTAAGCAAATAATATTACAAGTGTGAATTAGGGCTCCTCACTGACTGTGCATAAAAAATAGTCACAAAAACAAAACATTTCGTTACACTTTGTGTCTTATTGCTTTTTTCTGCTTTTGTCCCTTGTTTTTGACCTATTTCTAAACATTATGCAACTGATTTTTCCAATAGATACATGATGTGTTATTTTAAGATTTTTTGCTTTTGGATTGTCTTTTTTAACTTAGAAATTTTACATGACGATTACCTAATACATATGACTTTTATGTAGTACACACAAAAACAAAAAAAGAACTATTAAATAGAAAGCCAAATCATTCATTTACATGTCTGTCTATGAAAAAAGTGCCCAAAAGATTAACTAAGGCTCGGAATAATGACGTCTCATGTATTGTATTCTTTTTTGTTTAGATTGCCGGTACAGCACACCAGCCCGTGTTCGGCTTCATATATAACGACTTCTTGGACGAACTGGGAGTAGGGACAGCTGCGGTTACAATCGTGTTCGGGGTGTTTCAAGTCACATTGGCTATTGCTGGTAAATATACAATCTTTTTATACAAGTGACTTAACAGTGAATGAAGGTTTCCCTTTTTTAATTTTCTCTCTTCCTCCGAAATCATTTAAACCAGAACACAAACTTACATAAACACACAATCACATAGTATACGCCATACTCTCTTCACTCACACACACATACACTCACGCACACGTATTATACATAAACAAACTCTTGCGCTTAAAACAAATGTTTTTTTTTTCTTTCAGTTTTTTTTAGTTCGTTTTTATTTCCGTTTGTTCTAAAAGCTATGAAAATGTACTGTTTTATTAGGGGAGGTCACTGGCTCCTGCAACACAGATTCAACCATCGGAGGATTCAGAAAATCCCACCACATGTTTTGTCCCATTGTTTTTTTTAAGTCATTTTTTATTTTTTATTTTTCTAAAACAGTTTTTCTTATATCTTTAAACATATCTTATAGGGCTACGTAATCAAATTATTAGATCTGTATACCCCAACACTGCACATGTAAGCGGGCACGCCTTTTACACCTGAAAGATTATTTTTAGTCATTTCACAGAAGAAGCTTGTAGTTAAACAATAGCAGCCTCACGGTTTGACTGTCAAAGATCTACAAATGACAACCGGAACCTACGAGACGCGTTTACAAATCTGACTAAAATTAACAGTTTTTCGGTACATTTTGCGGCAGAACTAAACTAAAGTGAATCTAAATAAAAATTACCACAGACAGATTACTCCTTTATCTTTAAAAAGTCGCAATTTTTTATTGTAAAATCTAGGTAAATAATATTGTGAAAAATCATTTCCGATACCTCTTCACACAAAATTGTCGATTTCGTTTTGAGTTCTTTCTTCTATGTAATAACAGTAATGTGTTTATTTAAAAATATTTTATGTAAGGAGACATGATCAACTCAAAAAGGTGGCAAAAGGAACTACCAAAATATTCTAAATTGCGTGAATCTTAATGACTTTTTTTTATTTTTTTTTATAAATAAATAAATATTCCACAACTTTTTCACACAACGCCATTTAGTCCCAAGTTAAGCTTGAGAGCTTGTGTTATGGGTACTAAACAGCTGATAAACATACTTATATATTTCTAAATACATACATATTATAGATAAATTACACCCAGACACAGAACAAATGATTGTGCTCATCACACAAACATTTGTTCTGGGTGGGAATCGAACCCACGACCTCCGGCATAGCAGTCAGGATCACTAACTACTAGACCAACAGGCCAGTCAAAAATTTGAAACAAAAAATATTAGTTTGCACTCGGCCACCGTCGTGAGTGGACGCTGTGTCGCTTGCAAGCAGCAACTCCTGTTGAATAAGATCTTTATACGAATACAAAATATATGACATACCAAATTTGATACTTTACGTGTTTTGTGCGCAATAAGACGCAATACCTAGAATTGAAGCGCATCACTTCGTAGATACGTCCTTAACGTGCCTTTGGAGATACGGAGAAGTCTTGACATGTTATGAATGGTCATCCATCTGCAGATCACCCTCGTCAAGCGTTGCTTAACCTGCGATCGAACTGTGTGGCCGTATTATTTAGCCACGAGCCCCGTCCTACACATACTAAACAGGAGAGAAATAAATCGAGCCACTAGATATCGACAGTCGAAGCCGAAATCCGTATCCTTAAACCACTACGAGTTCTACCTAATCCCCGTGATCGTAGGGTTTGTTTACAAAGGATTGGGGCCAGCTTGGCTTCTAGTCTAACTTGATCCAGCTAAAAACACCAGTATTTTATTTGAAAGGACAATCGTCTACAACCCAGTTACCGTGCAATTAGGTACTTTTAATTGTCAGCATAAACTAAGACCGAACCACACCTTTGTCGATTTTAACAAAATCATTATAGAGTAGGTCGTAAAAACGAAAAAGGTGTGATCAATGCAAAAACCACAAAGGATAATTACGTCGTACCTAGGAAAACGACGTCTGTGTTTCCTGGTAGCTACAAAAAACCTAGAGGTCTTTAGGTCAAGAGTGAATAGGTTATTTCTAGGCAAGCGTGCTTCATCGTCGACCACATCATCGCTTACCATCAGGCGAGATAGTGGTCACACGCGAGCATATCAATAATAACAACAAACAAAAAAAAGCATTGTATTTTGAATTTTCAGTCTTTCATTTTGATACTTTAAATGTGTTTAAAAACGAACAGCGGACCTTATAGGCAATGTCATCATCATCAAGTTCGAGCGTCGGCTTCGGACCCGATTGCAGCACCACATATAAAATAAATAAAAATCACTCAAATCATTTTCCACAACTTTTCACACAACGCCGTTTAGTCCCAAGCTAAGCTTGAGAGCTTGTGTTATGGGTACTAAACAGCTGATAAACATACTTATATATTCCTAAATACATACATATTATAGATAAATAACACCCAGACACAGAACAAATGATCGTGCTCATCACACAAACATTTGTCCTGGGTGGGAATCGAACCCACGACCTCCGGCATAGCAGTCAGGGTCACTAACTACTAAACCAGCAGGCCAGTCATCGGGCCAAGTCCAAATGTTGTAAAACTCAATCATTCAGATATTTCTCATTTAACAAAGAAAATGTTAGCTAAAAAGATGTAGCCGCTTTATAGTGATGCGCCTATGGCAATTTATTTTAAATTTTATAGAATCTAGTACCTACACAGCATCAAATATATCTACTTTATAGATAGGCATGGTGCCTGACACACTTCGTTTTACCTTAGAATCGAGTTATGGGTTTTTATTAGTTTACGTTTATTCTCATACTTACCTGCTACAAAAATTCAAAAGAATCGGTCAAGTCGTTTCAGTGTAGTTTTGTTACAAACACGAGACTTTTATATAAGCCACAATAAATGTCTAGCCTTTTGAGTTCCTGAATTAGTAATGAATGGTTATTATTGCTTTTTTAAAAAGTTCATCTTGTAGTTTTTTATTATTGTAAAACATGTTAAACCCATTTAATTCAATATAAATCAATTACATTGCAAATTTTCTATTGAAGTTCAAAGATAAGTACGTAATTGGAATAGGTGTTTAGAGTTATTGCATAATCATATGCCTTACTTTTTAGATTACATAAAAATGTTATAATAGGTACTTAAATTGATGATTCATATTCAAGACCAAAGTAATTATTATGTACCTATAGTCTATTCTCGTTTACGGGCTGTGTTGTTGATCTAGTGTCCGCAAGTTTAACTGCTATGTATGAGGTGAAACAGCGCTATCCTGTTAAAACCATAAATGTGGGCTAAGTGAGGGTGATTTAAGCAGTCATTCCATAGCAGACATTGACAGTTAACTTCACTCAAGGTTTCACGGTTCGACTTTCAGTGAATTGACAGACTGAGCTCAATCTCGGCTGATTGTGTTTTTCCATTAGGAATTTCTCAGTAACATCTTGGAATCTCGATAAGTGCCCGGTCGATGTCAATCGGCTCGCCCCGTATTACACAGGACTTAAACAAAACTGTCAAAATGTGAGTGTCATATACATACATACATCTGTGTCTAACCTTTTAGGGAATACTAGCGTGATGTATTGTTCTATTCCCATTTTTTTATTCCAAGATAACAATTCCAGCATGCAAGGTAGCTTAACCATGAAACGGGTTTCGTCGACCGAAGAATCGAGAAAGACAGATTGCAGAAACATTTCTGCCGATTATCGTTGAAATCATGATAGACCAGACTCTAGACTCGGCAGCGCGGCTGTAACGTCGAGCTGCTTTGTTAATATAAAAAACGCGCGAATGCAACGCTGCAGCCGCGCTGCCGATGCCGCCGCGCATCGGTTCATCAATCGACTAGTGATGATGCGTACGTGTTTTTATTCAGACATGAACGAAAATTAGCTTGAACAAATTTATCGATGAGGTTGAAACTAAATGTACAACACTATGATGCTCGAACCTAGCGGTTTCAGCGCGGCGGCAGCGCTGTAGCCGCGCTGCCACCACGCGGCTCTTTGCGGCTAATTTGAAGGCGCCCTAACTTGTACAACACAAGACGGAAGAAATTTTTCTATAATCAGTAACTTTTGCGACTCTTCCATGGACAAAATCCGTTTCAATAGTGTCGGTGGCTTTGCGTGCTAAAACGAAAAATATTCGTACAGAAGTCGGAAACACTTATTTCAAGTCAAGCATTTTCCTTGTCGTGGTTGACAGAGAATTCTGGAGATTTTAAGCACTTTAGTGCCGAGCGAGAAATGATCGACGGAATAAATCTAGTGTTTAGCTCTAGGAGACAATTTTAAAACTTCCTTTCTCTGTTTAAACAGGTCTGCACCTGTTTTTACCATTTTAAATAAAAGATCTTTTACCTACGTTATGTAAACATAAGGGGCTTATGACTGAACATTCACACGGACCCATCGAAAGTTAAGCTACTTTTGCAAAGCCGGTCCGTGGATGGGTGACATGGTAAACTGTTGGACCTGGTCTTCTTCTTCTTCTTCTTCATTTGTGGATATAATAATTTGGCCGACAGGTAAATCGAACAAAATACCTCTTTATTAACAACACACCACACCTCACCTCTTTATTATTTACCATATTAAACATCTATGGTGTACTAATATTATAAAAAGGTAAAATTTGTTTGTTTGTTTGTAAGCTTGTATGTAGGGGGTTATCTTCGGAACCTATGATCCAATTTAAAAAATTATTGCTTTGGTGGAAAGCTACACTACTCCCGGATGACATAGGCTACTTCCTATCCCTGTAATCCCACGGGAACAGGAACTACGCGGGTGAAACCGCGGGACGTCTGCAAGTTAATAAATATACAAGACTATAATTGCTTAGTAATTTTCTCACAATGACGGAGTTTTTATTAAATAGTATGCTTTATTTCTGACAAAGATGGGGTAAAACTTACTATCGAGCTACCTTCTACCGTGTCCCAAATAAATAATTTTCTTTCTTTCTTCTTTCTGGCATTTTAATTCATTAAACCCCGAGAGGGCACCGGTGTCCGCGCTGTCATCGTCTTTCTATTGTGTCTCTAATTGACACGATTAATCAATTATGTAGTGCATGATGTGCTTACCTGTAAGGCTGAGGCTACATTAGGCCGCGACGCGACCTGCGACACATGAGCGATTAAAACAAGGAAATGAATGCTCACGTATATGGCTACACCGTACATAAAATATTACTAGCGATCTTTGATTTCTTTATGCGATATGAACAACATTACTGAAATCACGGCATCGGCTACATCAACATAATGAGCGAATCGCTGAAAGTGAATCGCTCTTGCTAATTCGTTGTTGAGCATGTGTACTGTAGCCATGTCATCGCCGAATATACGCTGGAATTTCGCTTGTAATGTAGCCATACCATGTTTTTCTCGTTTTGCTCTTC
Source organism: Euplexia lucipara (assembly GCA_921972225.1). Classification (NCBI taxonomy): domain Eukaryota; kingdom Metazoa; phylum Arthropoda; class Insecta; order Lepidoptera; family Noctuidae; genus Euplexia; species Euplexia lucipara. The sequence continues at coordinate 6,974,502 of OV179143.1, read as the reverse complement.
CAGTCGCATCGCAAATCGCTGCCTACTGTAGCCTCAGCCTAAGAGATTGAGGCACTAGACCCGAAGTGAGTCAATGTAACCCATAATTGTTTGAGTGTACTCAATTGTTGGTGAGCCAAATAAATAAATAAATAGATTGAAAGGTTAATTAAATCACCGACAATTGGGTTTTTTGTGTGTAAGAGATAGTCGTTCGCAACAGGACCCGTCTAAAAAAGTCCACGTAATCTTGTCTCTGTCATGCTATTGGGTCCATATCGGATCAGCCACGTGTCTTGAAGTCCCTAAAAAATCTTTTTATTTTTTACTAGAGACACAGGCGGCTTCGAACGAAATCGTATATCTCCTGAATTTCAATTTTTATGCAAAAAGTACCTATCACTCATACGAAAAAATTTGCCATTTAGATAATATTTTTTTTTGAACATTTTTTTACATTATAATAGATGATTAGATTACTACATTATTCTAACATAAATGTCAAATGTAAAACTGTGCAGTTAATTTATTATCATTGTGTACAATTAATTTAATTATGTTAGTCGTAACATTAATATAATGAGTTTGTGATTTTTTACTAATGAGCCATTATAACCATGTTGTGCTAATTTAATCACATAAATAAAAATACAACCAACTCAAAGGAATAATGAATCTTAACAAATAGACTAATAAAAAAACTACTAATTTAATTTTCGAAGATTTAATTTACTTTACGCGGCCGAATCCTATAACACAGACATATGGCAACTACATGAACTATTAATATGATTCGACACAAGAGACTATTTATAATAATGCACACCTTTGTTTTAAGAATGCCTTTAAATTAGGAGTTGGGTACGCGGCTTTTAGCTCTACGCACAATCAAAATCAAAATCAAAAGTCATTTATTCAAATAAGGCTGAGGATCAGCACTTTTTGAACGTCGAAATTACATAATCCAGGATAACGTCTGATCGAACAGTTGATGTGAACGTACCTAGTGTAGGTACTGGCTACCAATTTACAATTTACAGAAAAGGCGTTCAAGGAAAAATACTTAGGGTCAATTCACACCGAACGCGACGCGACGCGACGCTGTGCGCACACTTCAAAAGAGCGACTAAAATTTTTTTTTTTTTTTTTTCACGAAAAGATACACAGTTGATTGTGAGATCTTTTGAAGTGTGCGGTGCAGCGTCGCGTCGCGTTGCGTCTCGGTGTGAATTGACCCATATGTGCTCATTTCTAAATACCTTGTTGGTCTATATATTTTATGGTGTTATCTTGTTGGTCTTATAGGCTGCTGACTTTTGACCGCCAATTATATTAAACTTTCAACGGGACAATTAAAGATAGAAGTCAAAATAGGCTTGAATGTGTCGCTATAGATTTAAATGGCTGATTAATAATGTTAACAAATTATACTGAATACATTCAAGTTCTTCCAACTTATCAGGCAGACGTGTTGCTTGGAAGTTTCTTCTGCAACTTCTTCACAGCAAAAACACTAGGAAATGGCGAAGGGCGGACCTTTAAGACATTGACTTTCATAGAGTGCTGATTTTCGGCCTAATTTGAATAAATAAATTTAGATATCGGTAAAAGTTCAATATTAATAAAAAAAAACTCCAGTAGGTACCTGTTTGTATCCTGTTTTGATATAATAATTATATTTATTTATTTTATACTTATGCTGCACGTGTCTCTTGTGCAGTTACGAAAATATTTACGATTTTAGATCAAATATTAGATATGCAAAACGAAAATCGACATTATTTCGTTTTTAAATACGTGCATTAAATATGGATAATGGATGTTTTTTTATTGTCTGATTTTATAAATTTTGTCTGATATGATACAGATAACTATGGCAATATCAAAATGCTTTCTTTGCGCTGTACGATAGCAATTACTGTCATTACACAGTTATGCTATTAGTGCTATATATTGACTGTCAGGCGCTAACAGTTTTTATTAAGCCCGTTCTTTCGAAAATAATTTCGGATAGGTACACTTTAATGGGTTGATCGACCCAAAATAAAATTTTGTAGTACTTACTACAAAACTTTGTTTTTAAAACATGTAATCAACAAATACGTGAGTGAGCACCTGTCCTGCTCTCCTAGATAGACCATACAACTTGTGTTATTATGTATTTCGGATTTCACTCAGTTAGAGAAACTGGAACCATGCTAATTGTAAGAATGTCGTATAAGAAGTCAAATAAATATCACCATGTCACAATTACTTACTTTTAATAGTAAAAGAACATTACTACTTTTCAGATTTGAAATGAACAAGCTAAAAAAAATCAACAAGTATTTACACTTTACAAGAACTTGTTTGAAGAAAGCATTATTATCTCTTTCTTGTAAAAGAAACTGTGAATGGAAAAAGCCTTTCAAACCCAGCGGATTACTTTAATCCGTTCACTGCAACAAACTTCCGGGAACTTACTTTAGCTTTGTCTACAGAAATGGATAACATTTTCATGATGAACACACACTGAGCGCCTTAAGTTCCGAGTTGAGCTCTCGATTACTCCCGTTAAGCTCTGACATATTTAAATAACAGTTTACAGAGAAATCTTTATGTGAATGTGAGTACCATGCAGCCTGCGTAGCATGAACACATTGAACACCGAAGAAACGACCTTTGTCGACAGACGAATCGGCAAAGTGACAGATTATATAGACATTTCTTTCGTCTCGAGCATGACAATGTCAAGAAAGATGAGAAGTTATATGCCGAAGAATGCCGAGCATGAAGTGCGTACCTATTTTCTCCACTTTTGACAGTTCTTTTCGAAACATTTCCTGTCAACAAGTCTCAAACAGTCTACATCTAATGAGACCTAGACAAGAGCAACTTGACAGTTGCTAATGACAGCATGTAAATTTCTTTCTCTACGTACAAACGTTTTGTCAACGAGTCGCCTCATGCTCGGGTAGAAGAAATGTCAAGTTGGACAGAAAGAAATTTGTCGTGTCTCGGAAGAAAGAAATTAAGTGTTCATGCTACGCAGGCAGGTTTATTGAAAGAAATTTGACAGATTGAGGTTCCTGTCTATATAATCTGTCACTTTGCCGATTCGTCTGTAGACAAAGGCCGTTTCTTCGGTGTTTAAATGTGTTCATGCTACGCTGGCTGGTTAGATAGAATACAAGAAACCGTAACTGTCTGGCGACTATCAGTTCATTTTTCAATGACAAATGCGTGCAACGTCTGAGCGGGTCTACTCATATCTGTATGGTTCTTTCTTCAAAAGCTCAGATACTATTTTATATGGTTCTCATATGATCTAACCAAGAAAATGCTTGGACTGTAAAAGAGATCTCTGAGTTTCTTTGATTTTTTTTCTGGATGTAGATTTTAAAACGTTAACATTACCGTACAAGTTCAAAAATATTTTAGCTTGTTAGACGTTTTAATTAACTTATTCACAAAAATAAATATCACCAACATCATCACACATAGAGTTGTTTTATTAAATGTTACAAGACGCCTGGTCTTAGAACTTTGAGAAGAACTTGGGACAAGTCTGTATCCTGCATTGGACTGCAATAGGATTATGTCCGTTTGGAACAAGGCGACAACCAAATGTACCTAACGCATAGACTCATAACTATTGCGTAAACAATTAGATTAAGATTTATACAGTGTTATTAAAGACCGTATATCACGTACAGATGCTTAACTTAAGCCTCATATCAATTCGAACGATTAATATTAATTATTCTCTGTCCCTATAATTCTAAACACCTCATTCATAACTTTTAGTTATAATAATAAATCATTTATTTATCAAGTAACCAGGACTCGTAAACACAGAAATTAAACACATAGCACACATTACACACTTAAACACACTGAATACATTACAATAGGTACAGCACAAAACAATTCTGTTATACCAATTATCTACAAAAAAATGCTTGGCAATTTTCAATTTTAAAATTTGTACGAATTGACGTGACGTTACGTTTTCGTCAAGAATTCGTGCTAAGACTACAATTTATTTATTGTTTGATTAGGCACAAAGTATGCTATTTAATATACAACATTATTATTTTGTTTATTGTTTCAGGATTCTCAGCAAACATAGCATTGAAAAAACTATCACTGAGACAAGTGGGTTTAATAGGAGCTGTCATATACACACTAGCGTCATTCTTAGCCATATTCGTGGTATCTACGACCCAGTTGATCATAACAAATGGCTTCCTCCACGGCTTGGGAATGGGGTTACTCGTACCTGTCTCCTACACGAGTTTCAACAGTTACTTTACAAAGAAAAAAGTGCTCTATCTAAGTCTCTGTAAGGCTTCAATTGGAATGATAACGATGTTCTACCCGTTGTTTATCAAGTTTACGATAACTGAGTATGGGTTTAGAGGGACGCTTGCGATACTTTGTGCGATATCTGCGCATAGTATATTCGGGGCTTTGGTCATGCACCCCGTGAAATGGCATATGAAGAAGCAACCGAGACCTTGTGAGAAAATTGTTTGTAAGTTTTTACTATCTTCATAAAACTGGAGGTTTATAACGGTCACCGTTCTTTAAGCAGATTCATTTCGCTTCGCAAATTTTGAAAACTTGGTTGAAATAAATGGCGAAGTTAGCAGTCAGTGGTTTACTTAAAGTTAGGTGATACTGCGATTCGCTCACTTTTTCCCACCCAAGTTTTCACGAGTAGTTCTATAATAATAGCACTGCAGTTAGTATTTATTACAGTTGAGCTCTTATTTAATACAACCAGAGAAAAGCATTTTGGCTCTGAGTACTAGTACAACTTCTTTATTTGTTAACTTAGCATTTGAAATTAATATTTTATCAAAAGCTGAACTTATTTAATCATACTGCAAAATTTAAAACTACCATGATAAAAACTTATTTTAAAGTTTCGGGTTAATTTCAAGACTTCCAAAAAGCTTAGTTACAGACCGCGCTTAAGATGGTGCGCAAACGTAGGCACTTTTGTGTATTGTATCGTATACAAGCTACTAATGAACATTTAATTTCTTATTAACCAGTATTAAATCAGCCACTCCCTGTGCAGAGGTAAACATTTGATGATCCTGTATGATAATGAACATTTGGTGATGATGTGCGGTTTTAGTAACAAAAAGTGTCTTCGTTTGCGCAGCTCCTAACTGGTTACCCCCCTTTCTAAGATACTTCAATGCAAGCGGAGTACCCATTAAATGATGTTGTCTGGACCTTACAATAACCCTTATTACTTTTCAGTAATACCACCCACACCAGCCAAAGAAGACAACAAGAACCAATTCGATTTCACAAAAACCTTAACCAGTATCGATACATCAGACAACGCGAGATCTGTCGAGAATTTGTATCGAATCAATCGATTGGAAAATCCCCAGAAAGGAGCAGAATTTCTGTTTGTGTCCAAATTAAGCGATTCCAGACGATTAAGCATACCAGTTGTCTTGATCCCGGCAGACGGAAAGATGGATAGTAAATTCAATTCGAGTGATCATGTGTATCGAGAGAATTTGTATAAGGCTGCTTCTGTATCGAGTTTGGGGAACTTTGGTAACATAGCTGCAGAACCTATGCCGATTATAAAGAACAAAGAAGGAAAATGGTATGTTTTAATTAAGTATTTATTTTACATAGGGAGCCCTCTCCTTGTTCACACGATTTTATGACTTTGTCAAAAGTTTTGGATTTCTTTATCTCTAATATATAAAATTATCGTGTCACAGAGTGTTTGTAATCAAGCTCCTCCGAAACAGTTTGACCGATTTTTATGAAACTTTTGTGTCTTTATTCAGTAGGTCTGGGAATAGGACGTACAATTATTTTCAATTAAAAAAAAAACTGCTGAACGATGTTTGTCGGAACATCCAGTAATATTTAACATCCAGTAATTTTTAACTTTCAAAACCTTCATAATATTAACAATTGAAGGGAAATCTTTGGATACCTTTTTAAAAACATAGAACGCGTATAGAGAAGTGTAAATTAAAGAATAGTTAAAGTTTATACGAAGAAGGCCGAAAATACTATAACAAATTTAATAATTAACCACTAAGTAATAACAAATTCTCTTAATGATGGTAAAGACCGTATTTAAGTCTTCAACGCCACGTCGGTCACACGTTGACCGCGAACAATTGAATTTCTATTGTGTCTGGTAGGTAGTTGGCAGTCAACGTGTTAACACTGTCGAATGGACAGACATGAAAAACTAATTTATTTATAGATAACTAATCACTGGAAGAATTAAAATTATCTGATACCGGCACCAATAAAATAGTCTACATGGTAACAAGTTAGCTTAGATGGCGTAACACATTTGATAATACTAAGATTGTCTTTTATTTTTTACAAATTATATTCAATGAATCCACATGTGTCTAGAAAACTCATTTTCTTATCTAAAGTAGGTAGTTTAATGTATTATTCAAAATGTAGCTGTCAGTTACGGATGTTTAAACATTTTTTTTAGTTTTGTAGAGTAGGTATGCAAGAATTAGAGTAGGCAGATTATTTTGATGTTAATCAATTCATATGAAATTATAATAGTAGATACCATAAAATAATTTTTCAATTGTTGTCTGTTTGTCTGTTTTTTGAGGTTATTTTTGAAACGGTAGGACCAATTTCGACGGGACTTTCACTGACAAATACCTGACAATCAGAAGTACTTATTTAGATAATTTTTAATTATTAGATTTCTGCGGAAAGCAATCACTCAGACAGAAATAAAAAAAAAACATGGTATAACCTGGTACACCATGTGTGTTTTCTTAGTAAAAAAAATAACTTCATAACAAAACATCCCTTCAATTTGTTAAAAAAAAAATTGTTAAAAACAATCCTTGATGCGGATTATATTACTTATACTTTTTGAGTTTTTGAAGCGTACACAAACCATCATAACATTTTTATATATATAGATGCGGTTCATAAGTACCTACGGTTTAATACGTGATCTTAGTATTGAGTAGATATTGTTTGTATTAAATTTTATTGTACAGTTGATAAAACTTGAGCATTATTTATATCCCCAGCTATAAATTGTCATCGACACAATGTTTGATTAACGACTTGGCTCAGATTTCGCGCAAGGAGTTGGATACAAATAAATATTTTAATTTAACGCTAATAATGCAAAAAAAAAAGTTATAGATAAAAATGTCTAAAATTAAATCGAAGTCAACCTTGACTTAGGCTAAGTTAGGTGAACTGGAATTCCTAAATTAGGTACACTTATAATAATAGGAATTTTATTAGACATTCTCGAAGATACTACTACATATTTAGTGTTTATTAAATAAACCGGAACGTGGTTGAAATACCAATATACGTCATCGTTGATATTATTTTGAAATGCAAAAAAGAGAATTTACTAGTATCATATTACGAGTATTTGACTTTGTTAGGAGTTTGTGGCAAAATAATAAGAGCTGCGCTAGTCAAACGAAGGCTAAGCTACGCTTTCTCAGTACTCCTTAGACCGTCACCATCCACGGGGCGACCTATAGATACCTCCCCCGCATCGGAAAGCACACTAATCGCGCGCGCGCTACTTATAATTATTTTGTAAGTTTTTATGTTGCACAATAAACAGTATTCTAGAGCAGCGGTGTCGGGGACACCACTGGGCAGTGGTGTCCCCGACTTACGAACAGTAAGTCGTGGGTTCGAACCCAGGCAAGCGCATTTCTTTGTGTAATTTATTTCATCACCACTGCTCTCAAAAATGGTGAATGAAAACATCGTGAGGAAACCGGCATGTCTTAGAACCAAACATTCGAAGACATGTGACATCTACCAATTCGCACTGGGCCCGCGTGATAGATTATGGCCCATACGCAAAATACGCGCTTTGACGTTGGGTTGCGGATACTAGCCCGGTTTCGTTTTGTTTAAGAGTATTCTATTCTAATCCGTTTATCCTGGCTGTTATTTGTGGATCTTTGACAGTCGTGACGGGTAATCAGAAGTCCGAAAGTCTGACAACCAGGTAGAGGTCTGATAGGCAGTAGGTAATGCTCCATGTAAAACACTGGTATTCAATTGTATCTAATAAGACTGGAGGCCGACCCCAGTTAGTTGGTTAAGAGCTAGATACTTTATGACATTACATGTTTTCAGGGACTCGAGTCTGCTATTGCAATCGTGTCTCAATGACCGGTCATTGATCGAATATTTGAAAACTTTGACAGTTTTTGTATGGGAAATGTGTCATAAGTTTGACGTTTTACGTCAAAAATCGATCATTGACCGGTCATTGACACGATTGCAATAGCAGACTCGACCCTCAGGTATTGTCTTTACCCACCAAATTGTAATGACCTTGTAACGATCTCCAAATTTCTTTTCAGGCAAACCATAGCGGAATTCTTGGACTTATCCCTACTTAAAGACTTAGTTTATGTTAATATTATATTTGGACTGGCATTAACTTTCTTCTCCGACCTCACATTTTTCACTCTGGAGCCATTATTTTTGGACAAAAAACATCTAAGCAAGGTAAGGCTCTTTTAATATTTTTGCTTCATAACAAATATTAAACTGAAAGATGGCTTCAATTTTTTTACTAATCTTAATCATTTTTATCTGTGACAAGAACTTTACTTTTGGTTCAAAAATGTGTATTTGTGGAGTAATCATCTCCATTTTAATATTGTGATGGACTAAAACTGCGATATTTAATAATAATCAATATTTAAAAAGTGGAAAGGACGGACAAACGAGAATACCAAATCTATGTTTCTGTGATTTTTGCTTTTGACTGCAAAAAAAATCACACGAAAAAATCTAACCCGATGAGAAATTTCCTTTAAAAGTAAATAAGCTTAAATCAAAATTTCATTGGGTTGCATCGAAATCATGATTTTATATGATTTAAAGTTAAAACTTGTAAAAGAAAATGCAAATTTTAATGTATACTAAAGTTTATTTTAAAAGCCAAATGAAAGGTCTTTTATAACATTACATTACAATAAGTTGGATAGTTCGCAGATGATCACTTACTGTTGCTCTATAGGTACATAATTCTGATATTCAACCCCTTGCAATTCCATTAACGAATTCAAACCACACTGCGTTGCCAATTCAAATTAAACTGTAAGTTAAAACTCAACGTTTCTGGCTGGCAACACATGCGAGGAAGTAACAATAACAACTAACGTCGTTGCATTTTCCAGCTTTTGGTGAAACTGTGACAGTAGCGAAATTTTTACAACACTCATTGTTTTTCCTACAAAATACATTCTCAAACTGTAATAACAGTGACGTTAATTAATCACATAAAACGGTTGAACCGCGGGAGCACTGAGAATGTTACTATTATGACATATTTAAGCCAATGTAAAAAAGAGATGGAGCTATACAAGACGAATAGCACTATCCCGTTTTTACAACGAGATGCTTTTTTCTTAGAAAAGTACTTTGATGAAAAAACCTTTCTTTATAAACTCCGATAGTTGTTGAAGCCACTACACCACTCAAAATCATAACCTGCATTCATCTGTTCTACTTTTTCAAAAGGAGTGTTCAATTTATAGACTAACATAATATTATTTGACTAACACATATTTGGTAATTCCTTAATTTATCACACTTGAGTAGATCTCGGTAAGTTGAAATTCAATAGTGAAGCAAACTCAAAAGCACAAAGGCTTGTTTGTACATACCAAAATTCATGAATTGCAAACGATTGACAGAAACATAATGCTTGTTGCCTACCTTAGAGACTGAAATAGAACAAAGTAGATCAGGATACGACGTAGTGGACAACTGAACTTGAAAATAATTATTAATGATATACAAGAACACATTTCATAAACAAAAATTTCATGTCAAAGAGATAAAAATAGGTACGTAAATGACGGAATAATTACATATTTCAGCATACTCATTAGATAATGCCATTTGTCAACCAGCGCTAAACTTAAATCAGTGATTTGTGGTGCAAGACGGCCGATATGTATACTGTTTTAACTTACATTTTAACAAAACCTTATTACTTTTCAGGCCGAGATAGCAAACATAATAGCGGTAGGGGGAGCGATGGACATGTCAGCCCGTCTCTTCCTGGGCGTCGCCGGACAATTCTTTAGGATGAACAGTCGCTACATGTTCTTCTGCGGTGCCCTATTTACGGCACTGTTTCGATTCAGTAAGTAAATTTAGATATACTAGTATCGGTACAGTATTGGTCATGATGGGCCTGAGGTTAAAGCCTCCCTTAAGACCTCTCATGCATAAAGTTGTGGGCCAAATCCGAGCAACGTGAATTTCAATTTGTAAAATGTACTTTTCTAGTATATCTTCGACATCGATAAAAGAAAACATCGTGAAGAAACCTAAGAAAATATAAGTTTTAAATCGCTAATCCACCTTGAGCGAGCGTGGTTTAGAGGCATCGCCTCAAATGCATGAATTATTTAGCTGCAGCGATATCTATATCGCCACTTAAGGACTAAAATGTGTCCCAATTATTCCAATAACAACCTACTATACGCAACAAAAGGATCCTTTTTAATAGTGAACGATAAACCCTACTCCTCATTCTTCAAGATGTAGTTAGTTGTAATTTTCATGAAGTAAATTCTTATCATAAGATCCTCTGTTTCTACGTTTAGTTTTTACGATAGTTTGTAACCAAAATATGCAACTGTTAATTCTATTCTCCAATTATTTAAAACATAATTCAGCAAGTTTTCTTAATTTACGGTATTCATATTGTTATTGTTTTTTTTTAATATTTAAATACCATTTGATCATTATAAAAATATTTCCCGGTTTTATACGATCGTAACTTATTATTTATAATTTTTTTATTGTGATTACAAATTCATTACCGCTCGTCCTTGTGCAGTGGAAAGATTTAATAAAAATAAATAAATAAATATTCCACAATTTTTATACAACGCCATCTAGTCCCAAGCTGAGCAGAGCTAAACAACTAATGAACATACTTATATATTTCTAAATATATACATATTACAGATTAATTTTCACCCAGGTACAGAACAAATGATCGTGCTCATCACACAAACTTTAATTTGACATCTGGCATGGCATTTTAGTTTCAGTTTAGTATTCAAATATGATTTTTTTGTCAATAAAATATTCTCTAGAATAAAAATGAAACTCGCAGTCAGTTTTAAATAGCTTGAACTTTCAAAAAATCTGCTTGGCTTCTCAAATTATAAAATTAAACAGGCGTACGCCCAGTGGTCGAAATTACCGTTTGTACTTTTTCGACTCTTTCTCTTACTAAACTTTAAGTCTCAAAAATTGTACGCTCCTCGTTTCTCATCACTTTGAATTCAGATTAAAATTGAACAAAAATCTTCGACTTTAACTTCAAATATTAAACATCATTACTTTTATTACTTTCAGTATTTATCCAGTTCACAACATACACACCACTTCTAATCCTGACCGGCGTCTTGGGGTCTTTGAGATCGCTGGTCCATATAGCCCAGCCCATAGTGATAGCTGAACATGTACCAATAGAAAGGTACCCACCAGCATACGGACTATACATGCTGCTGGCTGGATGCATCAGTTTGAGTGTTGGACCTATGATAGGTAAGATAATAATTTGTCTTATTCTTAATTTTATCTGAGGCCTGTGTTAGAAATGAAAACGGAACGCAACCATCTTCCATATCTTTTATTTTGTTGTAGAGACAACAAAACAGGAGGTAAGACAGAGAGGTCTTGAGCTGTCAACTGTCAAAGTCAAAAAAATAATATGTACGCTTAAAGCAAATATAAAAAAAAACACAGAAAACGCCGAAACGCTGAAATAAATGTTTTTTTTTTTTTTTTTTTTTTTTTTAAACCAACAATACAAAATAAAGTTTACGTTAACGCAATCGAATATAATTATATTATATCAAAACACAAACAAAAACTTACTCTAATACTGCGAATTTTAACTTATTTTTAAGTAATTAAACGATGTCTCTTTAAAATACTTAAAGGAAATACCAAAAAATAAACTCAGTTTGACATTAACGTTATTACCTATAAAATCAACTTATACTGACAGGTAACAAACAAAAAAACACAAATCTAAATAACAACAAAATGTCAGTGTATATCATTACAATATTTTGAATTAGTTTAACATAAAATGTGTCTAAGAAAATGATATAAATTCTAAACGATGCGCGATGTTTAGAATTCCAAGCGTTTAGCGTATTAATGTGTAGATTTGTATGTATTAAAATAGTCTGTCGGTTTTATTTATAAGGATATTTCCCAAAATACAGGAGGAATGTTACATAATATCATAAGGTCATAAGTCTCCAACCACACGTAGAATCTTTGTCTTTTTCATTATGATATAACAATGAAATCAAAATTATTTAATAATAAGTTGACTGTAAAAATATGTACAGAGGCCAGCACATCAAGCTACCCCAATGTGTCAAATTTCTTTGATAGTTTTTCAACTTTATTGCTAACAAAATAAGGTTCATGTTTAATTGGGACAACTTGACAGTTTGGGGTAGGTTGATGTGAGCTGGCGTCTGTACTTCGAAGTATGAAAAAGTGATAATAATGTGTCTTTTGTATATAAAAAGCAGCATTTTTTTTTTCTAAACTGACCACCAAAAACCAGTAATACGATAGTAGTCCCTAGATAGGAATTTTCGGTTGTCAAACTTTCGGGGTCCTGACAATTTATCACGACTGTAAAAATCTAAAAAAACAACCGGGACTTAGCTGGGCTTAGATTTTCTCTGTCTTCAATAATCAAGATCTAGTGATGAAGATATAGTGGAACTAAAACAATAAATAAAAACTTTTTTACAAAAAAAAACAACCAACTTCTTAAAATAACACTAACAGGTGAAAAATAACTCCAGTTTCGGAACTCCGGTCTGTGGCTTTGGTGGTTTTATTTTGTTCATTATTGGCCACAAACTTCCGAAACTGGAGTTATTTTTCACCTGTTAGTGTTTTTTTAAGAAGTCGGTTGTTTTTTTTTTTGTAAAAAAGTTTTTATTTTGCAATTTTTAGTTTCTTCGTATGTAAAGAAAGTCCTTCAAAACTTGAAAGAATCATTGAAATCTGTTAACAATTGCAAAAGAAGTTCTTTCTAAGCATTAATCTGTACATCTCTGCCGGGCCCTTTTTAAATAGACAGGCGTAATGTTATGTTATGGAAATACATAAACCTTGCACAGACATGTGACTGTAGAAATCGCGAGTAATTTGCTGTTATGCGTTAAAGAGTTCCGTCGCCTGCCTTCTTCATCGGTTTTTCTTCACCAGAGGATACTTGCTAAATGAAAATGCTTGATTTGTTACCAAAAATGTAAAAATCGGTACATGTGTACCTATATTATTTGAGGAGTTCCCTAGTAATCGCGTAACAAACACACAAAAAAAAACATACCGTCGAATTGAGAACCTCCTCCTTTTTTTAAAGTCGGTTAAAAATACTGCCTCGTTAGTGTAATGGTCACAAGCATGACAAAAAAAATGCTACTTTAAGGGTATGAGGATTATGATACAAAATTCCATAATTATCTCCTAAAGAAAAGTTAGGTCCCTTTGACCAGACGGGCGATGTGTCCGGTAGATGTTGTCGGGATCTTTTATAGTTTATATCACGTGGATAACTTTAACATCGCGCGGATATTTCAGATTTTGTTGGTATTTGTAGAGAAAAATGTCACTACACAACTAAAAAACACCGTGTTGAATCCTAATTCGACTGAGCTTGGCACCAAATATACCATCACTTAATCTATCCAAAACAGAATACGATTGCACAGCAATGTCTCCATTTAGCCTTTCAAACTAACCAGAATGACGTGAAACACGTTTGCTTACTACTCAACACGATTCAGCAATCCTGTCGAATCAATAACGTTCGCATCCGCTGACATGCGTGTCTCTATTATGCCTGTCGGTTCAATTTGTGTCTATGCCACATTACCAACGAATATTCAATACAGCGAATACATTAATTCAACTCGCGCGAATACATTAATTCGTCAGCACACGGAGCTCCTCAAGTTCCGAGTTGAGCTCACGATTCCTGACAAATGCTTGCACTGACTGGTCTGGTTCTTTCTTCAAAAGACCATTACAGACACTAATCTGCATGGTTCTTCTGAATTTAAAAGAGACTGTGACCTCTTAGTTTCTTTCGGTGTTTCTTCTCAGAGTAGTCAGATAGTGACCTCACCTTCTAGTTAAAAAAAATTACATGTAAAAGAGTTTATGTGAAGCTATTAACAGAAATAAATTATAATTTATTTATCATTTAACGTGATGCCGCTATTGTAGTATTGCTGTTGAAATACCTGGAATCAATTTAGTTTGGATCCTTTCTTCGGGAACACTGCGTTTCGAAAATACGTTTGATTAAAACCTTTGATGTGAATTATTTACCTACTGTATTTTAATTACGTTTCTGGTTTTGCTTTGTGACAGCCGTAACGCGTGCGTGGTTTTATTATTGCGTTTCAATATGTGATTCTGTTTTGTTTGTCTGTTTGTATTTAGGGACCTGAATGTTTGGCTTTACCGTTAATGTAGCCCACGATATTCAATAGCGACTGTGAATTACACTGAACATTAATACAAATTATTTTGCAACAATGGCAATAAATAATTACTAAATCATAATTTCCGCAAGTTAATTTTGATTAACATAGAGTATTAAACACCAAATCAAAAACAGTTAAAAGGTGCAATTGGGTATAATAATTCTATCACAAAAGTCAACAATATTTAGAAAATTAGATTAGAAAAACCAAGCCGCCCCGTCGTTAGCTAAACAACAAAACACGAGCCCCTAGCAACGGGGTTGTCAGATCTGTCGCCAATATACAGCATATATAGCAGTAGCGATAGTTTGCAAAAAACCTAATAATAGAATTACCTTAAAATAATAATATATGCACTTATTGTAAGGAGATGTGCCTTAATTCTGGTACAATGTTTATATTGCGTTTTCCAGGTTTCATCCGAGATTACACAGGCAGTTACGCCATAGCGTTCAACATGATGACAGCCTGCAACCTGTTCTGCGTCGTACCCTGGGCAGCAGAAGCAATAGCCAAATACAGGAAGAACAAGAACTCTGCTAGCGCTCTAAAGACATGAATCTTTAAATTTTAAGCTTAAGTATTAATTCTAGTTCGTTCTTTTTATAAAAGAATTTGAAACTTCATTTTGGCTCCGAATACTTTGATATTATTCTTAGGAAGAAGCCAGACAGAGGAGACTTTAGGCGAGGACGCGTCGCGGACATGGCACTTTTCAAATTAAATCTAAGGAGACGAGACCCGAGAACGGTTCAAAATGTATTTGCAATCTGGGACACGCAACGCACACCACGTTCTATTCTCGCACGCTATGTCTATACCCTATCCCTATTTGTTTAAAACATGACAATGGCGGCGAAGCAGCGCGTTTTTTAGCCCGATCCTTTCGATGCCGCGCCTTGTCCACGCCCCACGTCTCTTTCATATGGCGCTTTATCCGATTAGTAGATTATATTTGAAATTGAATGACTTGCATCAGGTCTTTTTATCACTAATTTAGTATTTCAGGTATTTTATCGTTAATATTTACGTACTTTTAAGTTTATTGGTCAAAGATTTGCTCATTTAGCTGTTGCTGAATGCAAAAGTAGTACATATTTTGTAAATAAGCTTATTATGGATATTGGAAATGTAATGTAATGTTGTTGTATTTGATAATGAAACTGAATGAGACTATTATGATTAAAATAAAAGGGAATTTAGAAGTTTAATAAAACAAAAATAAGTGTAGTTGTGATATAAGTTGCCAAAATCTTGCCATGTTTAAGACCTTTGGGTATAAAAGGCTACCAATTTAGTCGCAGACCACAGAGTGGTCTGATTATCGCTTAAATAGTTTGTAAGCAATACAAATTAGTCGTATCACTGCCAATAAGAAGGAAATAATAATTATACCTAAATCAATATATAAGCACCCATACATAAACCAAAGGAGTTTAGTTTTCAAACAGACTAAAATTTCTTACTTATTTACATACTGTGGTGAAATAAAAGAATGCTCCACATATAAAAAAATGGTATTTTAATAAATGGTGCTGATTTTCTTAGTCACTAGTTTAAATTAATACAGACTACATTTTTTTAAAACTTAGAAATTCGTCAAGAAAAGGATGGACACGAATAGGAGCTACCAATTTTAGTTGTTCGAACTAAAACTTCCTTACAAGGTTAGTTGACCGAAAGTATTGACCATAAGAACTTGAAGATTAATACTAATTTAACATAGCCAACTTAGTTCCTATCTGTCACCGACCTCTTCTTGAGCCATCACTGAGTGATATAAATTTTCTAATTTTAGTTAAGTTTGAAAAAAAAACAAGCATTAATTTTAGTTTAATCTTATCAGTGTTCACCACCCTTTTCTCGTGCTGTCACTGAGTGATGTAAATTTTCTAATTTTAGTTTAGTTGGAGAACAAAATCCTATCTATTTGATTAAGTCTTATCAAGGTTTATTAAAGATAAATATTATATGTGTGAATAAACCTAATAATTACATAGAAATGAAGTGACTGCGATGAAGAAAAAAATTTAATAATACTTTATTTCAAAACCACACTCCCTTGTTTTATTTATTATAGTTTGTTTTGTATCTACCTACTGTCAAATTAATAAATGGCCGACTTTCTCAGCCTTAACCTATATTTATATTTATTAGTATAAAATATAGGTTAAGGCTGAGAGTTCATCTTATAAAGAAGAAAGATTTGTATTTTTGTATATTATAACGAATACCTATACTAAAAAACTAATGGACAGATTTGAAAAAATATTTTACCGTTGGGTAGCAAAACTATCCTCAGGTAACATAGGACTTTTATCAATGTATTCCCACAGGAATGAGACATACCTGGACAAAACTGCGTGTTTTTCACTAGTGAATAATAATTATAATAACTACCTGTTACTGTCAATCTGCAGGGTTAAAGCCTCGTCTCACATAGAGAAGGCTCAAGCAATAATCACTACGCTTCCTCTAGAGTAAGTTTCTAGGGTTTTCCCACGGTGTTCTCCTTCACTGATATCAGTTACGTTTAACCTTTCAATCGTGTCAATTAGAGACACAATAGAAAGACAATGACAGCGCGGACGCCGGCGTCCGCTTGGGATTTAATAAATTAGATATACTCTGAAAGTACATAATAATGATTTGAAAAGGTGACAACCTCGTGCGCGAGCCACAGACGATATAACCACTGACTGGACATTCAATTTATGAGAACTAAACAGGGACAGAAATGTTCTTGTTCAACAATTGCCATTTTTGTTACTGTCTGCAATTTGAATATAGGTACGTATGTACATATTTACATAACAACAAGTTCTATCTGTTCATAATTATCGATATCAAAACGATAAGGTTAGGTTATCTGTCAAAAGCGTGAAGATTGCATGTACGACAAAAGACGTGCACTGTTATATTTAAATATAACTACTTACACAATAAAGGACGTGTCTAAACAGTTCAATAGATAGGCATGAAGATGATAAAATATAGGCGTTACTGTGGAAAATGCCTATGAAATGTGTGGATCTATTTAATGACCAACTTACAAATAAGAAGGAGATTTTGAATTTAGCTGTATTTCTCATAACTCCGTCACTTATGGACTGATTTGGACAATATTCTTCCTGTAAATTCTTTTAGCCCTGAGTCTGAATCCTGAGTTGCCTAGTTCAGGGCAATAAGCTCCTCCCTTATTACATGGGACCTAAAATAATTAAGTTTTTTTCTTTCCTACTCGCCGATTTACTACACTTGGTTTGCCGAATTTTATTTCTTGGTTTCAGTTCACATTTTTCCCAAAACTATCTAATTTCAGGCAAGATAATAAATTTACAGACGTCAACACATCAAACTCCTACAATCAGTCAAATTTCTTTAAAAAAATCAACTTTATTGCTAAAGCATTAGCTTCAAAATTTATTGGGGAAATTTGACAGTTTCGGGTAGATTGATGTGCTGGCGTAAGTACAGACGCCAGCACATCAAGTTAACTCAATGTGTCAAATTTCTTTGATCGTTTTTCAACTTTATGTCAAACAGAATAAGGTTCAAATTCAATTGGGGAAATTTGACATAATGTAATAACACAGAGGTGGATCATAAATAAACCTCTGCCTCACCTTTTGAGAAATACAAACATGATGTTTTTAATGTTCATGTTGTTACTACAAAGCGATAGTATGATAATTCAGGATACGGATAATGTAGATAGATTATGAGAGTCACAGAACTATGCTGTAAAACAGAAAAAAAAAACAGATAAAATAATTCATAATTAGCTTAGGTATAAAACTATACTACCACAGTCTAAAAACCTACAGTCGTCCGACGAAGCCGTCTAGACAGGGCAATCGTGCGGTGTGTGAGGGGTGAGACGCGGGAAAGCCGCTCTCGAACTGCGAACAAAACGATGTTCGTAGTTTTCAGGGTTAACGCGTGTAGACGTCGTCCTTTTTCCAGAGATCAAAGGCGTCGTCCTACTGTATTAATATTTATACTGTGATACTACCTACCTCTGCACGGCGTTTATGGAAATTTAAATAATATTGTTAAATATTTGTTTAAGTTCGACGTGTGTATGTGTGTAACTGTCTCGTGTGTGTTGTGTATGGCCTCGTAGATCCGAAACGAATGGACCAATTTTGATGTTTTTTTTTTGTTCGAAAGCTGACGATTTTGAAATGGTTTCTAGACATAATTTATGCACATCGCTTCAGGTGTTTGCAGTCTCATTTTTTAATTTAGATAAAGACACATAATCCTTACAAAATAATTACCCTAAACTGATGGCGATATTCGCAACAAAATCCAATTTATAGTTTAGTCACATATCGCGGACACAAAAACGATTTAGTTTATTTCAATAAACTATTTTTCTTTTTTTTTTTTTTTTTTTCTTTTTCTTAAACATAACTGGCGAAATGTGGGTGTACTACCAGGTACACCACTGCCTAGCCCTTCGGGGATTACAGGCGTGACGTTTATGTTTTATGTTACTATTTATAGAAAAAAAGAATCGACATTTGTACGTAAATGCAATGCACACCACCCACTAAGCCATGTTTATAGAGAAATAAACTTTATCTTTACATATGCATAGTTCAACTTCTATTGTGTGTGAGCCAATAAGTTAAGACATATTTATCTGCGTAACGAACACAGAACAGTGTGCATGTGTGTTTAGGTACAGCGCACATATTATAAGGCATGCGACAAATCGGGTGAAGATTAAGACTAAAAGTCGCAGTCATCATCTGCCTAGACTTTTCCCAACTATGTTGGGGTCGGCTTCCAGTTTAACCGAATGCAGCTGAATACCAGTGTTTCACATGGAGCGACTGCCTGTCAGATCTCCACAATCCAGTAACTGGGAAACATGATACCCCTTGGTTAAACTGGTTGTCAGACTTTCGGGCTTCTGACTACAAGGTGACGACTGCCAAAGATCTACAAATGACAGCCGGGACCTACGGCTTAATGTGCTTTCCGAGGCACGGAGGAGTCTTGGTATGTAATAAATGGTCACCCACCCACGGATCGATCCATGCGGCTATTATAATTTAGCCACAAGCTCCACTAAAAGTCGCAGTATAATATTATAATCATGGTGTTCGAAAGAGATTTGAGAGTAATTGGTGCCTAGATAAGAACATAATACTGCCTCGTTGGTCTAGTGGTCGCAAGCGCTACTGCTGAGCATTAGGTCCCGGGTTCGATACCCGGGTCGGGCAAAGTGTTATTGAGTTTTTCCATATAGGGTTTCTCAGTATCAGCCTGGAGTCTGGATTTGTGCCCGATTGATGGCAATAGGCTCGCCCCTATTACAAGGTACTTAAACATAACTGGCGAAATGTGGGTGTACTACCAGGTTCACCTCTGCCTAGCCCTTCGGGGATTACAGGCGTGACGTTATGTTATGTTATAAGAACATAGTTTATTATTTATAATATTTCATAAAAAATACTTTGTCCTATACCTACCTACTCAGAATTTCACCTTCATATATCGTGGGTGCATTAACAAATATTTGAACACTCATACACAAACAGTTGGACCGGAACAACTACCTTTAGGCCAAACAAATATTTGTTGTGCGCAGGAATCACAACGCACATGCAGCGCTTTAGCCAGTAGTACTAGCTAGTTCATATTTTACGAAAAAATATAAAAGTTTACAGCTAAATGTGTTGCTGCTATTTATTAATAAGCATTTACTACTTTAACGTTCGATCTAATACAAGCGATAAATGATGGATAACAATATACAAACGAAATTACTTCACAGTTTACCTATAAAAATAAATATGTACATATTAAGTATGTATTGAATCAGAAAATGATCTTGTCTCCCTGGGCTTTGAAACCTTTTAAAATAAATCCAAATCAAACCCAGCTGTAATTATTTTTAAATCCGAAACCATTCAAATAATCTCGTGATACTTGCTACTGTAATAAAATTTCAATACCTTCGTCAATAATTGGTTATTTGAACATCTGAATAAAAATTTTCATTCCACCAAAATTTTAATCATTCTCTTGTTTAAATCTATCGGTTTACAGAAATAACTGCTGAACAAAAGTAATCGACTCTATAAATACTGAAGGCCGGTTTTTCCTTGGCAGACGATTTCATACAGATACCATTTTATTTTTGAATTTATTCCGTGAGCAGTGACGTGCTTTAATCTTCTTGTTTTGCGTGTTGATTCATCTCAAATGTTCTAATTAGCCTTGTTTGTTGACCTGGATAAGTCTGATACTGCTAGCCTGCATCATCCCACTGCTGGGCAAAGGTCTCTCCCCTTGACTTCCAGTTTTTTCAATCCAGGGCTAAAGTGGGCCACTGGTAGTGTAATTTGTCCAAGTCGTCCCGCCATCTCCTTCGGGGCAGCAGGCAGGCTAGCAGTATCAGTATCAATAAGTCTAGAAAAATCAGATGGTTGCACATCATGGGCCTTAAAAAAAATAATTCCCACTTTTTAAAGACTTCAAATACTGCTAAGAATCGCAACAATGCACGACAAAAAAAAAGACGCGCATAATGTGCGCCGGCCACAATTTTATCAGCTGTCAACTGTCGAATAACAACAAAAAATAGAGCATGTGTAAGCCCTAAGGCAATATTATATGACAGCTGTTTATCAGCCGCGTCCGGTCGGCACACAGTACACTTGCGACGCTTAACAACGACACACTGGCACTGTGTTTCTGTGAAATGGATGAAACAAAGGAATTCACGGAGGAAGATATGTCAGCAAACGTGAAAAAGGAAGAAGTATTGGACACGCTTAAGGAGAAACCTGATAGAAATAGCTGGGGTTATGCCGTTGGCTTTGGAACTGTGATAACATTTGTGAGTACTATATTCTTTGTTTAAATGTTCATATTTAGCGCCAGAAAATTTTGTTTTGTCAACATTGCCAGTTGTTTTGTTTTGTTGACTTGTCAAATTGTGTGATTAAGTAGGCCGTTGTAGAATTACTTACTGTTTTCATATTGAACTTGCGAGACGTTTGGATGTTTTTGTTTATAACTAAGCGTTTGCTCATGTAAATAGTATAATAGTATAATAGAGGTTATTCACTCAATGATAGTGCTATATTTGTTCTGTTTATTAGTACAAGAGGTTTCACTTTAGGATCATTATTCTGGGGTCATCATACGTTTATTAAAAGATACTTGTGACGGAGATCATCCGATACCAAAATATAGTTATTGATTTAATATTAGTTTGTAGCCACTGACGTGTTTTACACGCAAATACAGCAACATTCTTTTGCAATGATTTTCCTGCTCATAAAAACGAATGAAACAAGACTATTGTTTTTAAATCTCCTATCAATATAAGTTATAAGTCCATCTATTCTTGCAAAGTCATCTAAATACTAATCCCACTGCCCTATCTAACTGTAATGGCATCAACATTGACCTATGATTTCCCTAATGTCACCGGCCTATCACACCGTTGGATGTCCACTTGTTCAATCTAGCCATAATTGCATAATGGCCTCTCGAAATAGAAGTCACGTGGTTCAAAGAGAGATTTTATGTTTCTGTTTTGAATTGACAGTTGTTCAAAGATGTAATGTAGTTCTTTTGTTAATAACAATAAATTCCGCAACTTTACACAACCCAATCTAGCCCCAAGCTAAGCAGAGCTTGTGCTATGGGTACTAAACGGCATATAAACAAAATACGTACCTGTTATAGATACATTACACCTAGACACAGAACAAATGATCATTCTCATCATACAAATATTTGTCCTGGGTGGAAGTTGAACTCATGACCTCCGGCATAGCAGTCAGTGTCACTAACTAATAGAACAAAAGACCAACGTCCAACAGGCCAGCGTTCAAGTTGAAGTAAGAACAGTAAAAAAACTGCCATTGCTTGGTATAAACACGGCTCACGCATACACTAATTGTTACACGAAAATATTTAGACTAAAAATCCTGCATCAACATTTTTATCAAACTTTGTGTCTTCAGGTTCGTTGCCGTCTTTACAGTATAAATTCAAAATATTTACATCATTTCTAAAAAACCAATGCGATTACTTATAGAGTAGCGCAAGCTTTTTAATTCCATATCTACATTTCAAAGTTGTCATAATAAAATCGAAAATGTCTATCTGCTGGGGTACTGATATCCATTGAAAGTTCATAGTGATGATCACTGGGCGAAGTGTTCATCGATGAACTGTCAAACAGATAGTTTCGTATGGCGTCATGGACACTCGCAGAGATGTGACAAAGCCCATCGCTATCATTCATAAAGTCACCGTAACTTGAAGTCTATTAAATTTCAAAGTAGTCATAATAAAATCGAAAATGTCTATCTGCTGGGCTGCTGCGTATATCCATTAAAAGTTCATAGGGATTATCACTGGGCGAAGTGTTCATCGATGAACTGTCAAACAGATAGTTTCGTATGGCGTCATGGACACTCGCAGATATGTGACAAAGCCCATCGCAATCATTCTTATAGTCACCGTAACTTGAAGTCTATTAAATTTCAAAGTACTCATAATTAAATCGAAAATGTCTATCTGCTGGGCTACTGCGTATATCCATTAAAAGTTCATAGGGATTATCACTGGGCGAAGTGTTCAACGTAACTGTCAAACAGATAGACTGTCTGTCTGTAGTTTCGTATTGCGTCATGCACACTCCCAGAGATGTGACGAAACCCATTGAACTTAGTCTGATGATCCGCAACTTGAAGTCCACTTAAAGTGCAATATCATTTTTTTGTAAATTCCCATGCATTTGTCATCAAATTTCGTTGTGCTACTAGATGCCAGTTAAGTTACTGGCAATGAAATGAGAGCCATTAGCCCTGCAGAGACTACTAATATATTAAAGTAATGGCATTGTTTAAATGTGCAAGAGAGATCGAAGGCAATAGCTAGTATTAATTTCTCCTTCACTTTATATCTCCCACGCTAACAATGCCGCCCAAGTTGTGTTGATAGCAAGAACACAAACATTATGTGTATACATTGTATACATGTATCTCTAATAGCCTCAGGTTGCTGTATCGCGTTTCTAGGTATATCAATTCCTATTTACGTACCTTACGACTGTTATAATATCGTGTGTAATTACACTACTTACATCAAATAGCGCTAAAATTGATTGCAGTTTGTATTTATGAATTATGATGCTAGTGTTATTAATGTAATAGATCGAAAAAAAGACTCATTTACTTGAAATAGGTTTTAATGAATTACTCACTTCACTGTTTCTTAGTGTTCTGCTGGGAAAAACAAGTGATGATGATCTTTCTATTGTAAATTAAAGGTTGGTTTCACTCGAAGTGTAGAGAAAAATTGATGGCTAATCTAAAGTTTATCCTGGTGGTTAATTTTCGACTTGTTTATTAATAAAGCGAGTGCTTTGTAATTCCCTCGTTTCGCAATACTCATGCTTAAATTTTCGATACTTTTCTTAATTTATTTATTTATTTTAAATTTGGGCGGTATTGTATAAAAAATTGTAACTCAATGCCACTTCACAGACATTTTAATGACTTAAAAGAATGAGAGAATAGACGGCTCTCTCTGGTAGACATAGGAGATGTCAAATTAGTTTAGGTTTTAAACTTCGCTGTGTTTGTGACAACGCGTATCTCAATAATAATAATGTTTGTTTGGAAGCTTCAGTTTAACAAAAAGTAACAGCACTTTCGGTCATTTCTTGTTTTCTTATAAAGAAAAATGAGCAGTAGCCAAATGGTTGTTTTGCTTACCACAAGAAAATCTGCACTCATCTTTAACTACCGCTAGGTTTATAAGATGTTCACGTTCTTGAATGCATTCTTTTTCTTGTTCTTCGTGTACATGCAATCAATACTATTGTAGTGATCTAAATTATACCAAAATAATCCATGTTTCATATTTAAGAATAACATTCCACAATTTTCACACAACGCCACCTAATTCCAAGCTAAGCAGACCTTGTGTCATGGGAACTGAACAACTGATAAACTTACTTATGTTCTAAACACCAATATATACATAAATAAATTACACCCAGACACAGAAAAAACGATCGTGCTCATCATGCAAACATTAGTCCTGGGTGGAAATTGAACTCATGACCTCCGGCATAGCAGTCAGTGTCACTAACTAATAGACCAAGTCCAACGGGCCAGTCTCATAAAGTCTCAGTCTCAGTTTCATATTTACCAAACAAACAACTACCTTTGCTCGGCTAACAAATTCTCCACAAACACTGCCTACGTCATCTTACACAGCTTAAATATCAAAGAAATGATAACAATGTAACAAACGTTAAAAAGTCTCATAAAATAAAAATGGCGTCATTCGCTTGCAATCTCGAAGTCAATTAAAGTATTAACTAATCTTTCCGCGCAATTTGCTAGAGTCACTGGAAGAAATGGGTCACTAATTATTTAACAATGAATCGAGCGATAGGCTGGAAAATCACAACTTATAACTGGAATGGGTATAATTTATTTGTTCTTAATTAGTCGCGTGGAATTGAAATATTAAAGACGCTTTGAGGTAATTAAAAACAGCACAAAAGTACATCGGAAAAGTCTAGACTTTTTCATCGATTTCAAGGTTTGAACAATTTCGCAATAAGACTTCGTACGTTTAGTAATATGTATAACAAACATAATATTTCCTGAAAAGCTATGCAGGTGAAAACCTAATAGTACCTACAGACGCCAGCACATCAAGTTACCGCAATGTGTCAATTTTCTTTGGTCGTTTTTCAACATTATGTCAAACAGAATAAGGTTCATATTCAATTGGGAAAATTTGACACATTGGGTTAACTTGATGTGCTGGCGTCTGTACATTCACTTTTTGCCACTTATTTGTAAGAATCGTGTGCAAGGAGTCTAGATTTGGTCTTTAGAAACCTGCTGCTAAAAACTGCCGCCAACTCAGGTCCATATAAGTTCGTGTGGTGCAACGGACGTCCCCGAGTCGCTCTTGAATCACACAAGTGTTCTTTCCTCAGTTTTCAGTGTTGATGCGCAATAAATACGTAATACCACCAGAAACAATTATTACATACTGTAAATGTATAGTCCCAAGCTTATTCACAGTACCTCATAATAACATTCTACCTCTCATTTGTACCGTTTATAATTAACGCTGGTACTGACGAAAAACCTTTGTGCGGATTTGGTGCATCGCTTTTCCCCGTAATTTTATTGTCATATAAAACCGCTTCGCTACGGTTTCGCAGCCAGTCCAATTATGAAACAGTATTTCATTAATCGAATTCCGTTCTCTAAATAAAACAATGGAACAAAGAAAACGCTCGTTCCCCAATATTGTTAGTAAGTTCTGAAACCGAATCCAACAGTTCTATCTAAATAATTTTAATTGATGTTGACTTTGCTTAATCATATTAATTAAAATAATATTGAATAGGGGTGGCCTGGGTGTTTTAACTCTGCTTACAATCAGTGGATTCGAAGTTTGCTAAAGTGTAAGCAAGATTTACTTCAAAATAATGTTCTCGAAATTGGGTTAAATGATTGGGTACCCCTTCCAATCTTGATTACACTTCGGTTGTGATTCATCCAGGTGTGAAACGACGGATTATGAAATGGCACAATGGGTTCCTAATTTATACCATCCTGACCTTATCTGATTTGGATGATCTCAAAACTCAGTCAAAGAGGTACAAATCTTTGTGGCATACCGCCATATTTTCATGTAATTTCCGCAAAATAAGATCCGCACAATAATTGTAGTACCTATCTATTATGGGTAAATATCCATACTTACAACATATGCTAAGAATGTGGTTACCTAAAATGTGACATTTCTAATTGTTTTGAATTAAACTTTGCGATATAGTAAAAAGTCAAACCCCTCGAATAAACGTTAACAAATATAATTATGATATATTGTTACAGATAGCTGGTATTGGGCACGTAAACTCTTTTGGACTGATCTACAATGATTTTATTAACGAAACACAATCTACTGCTAAATCGTTAACTTCTGCACATGGAGTCTTTGCCATCATGTTGGCTATTGGAGGTGAGCTCATAGAGAGTAATTTTGTTATTAAATTAGTACGAATGGATGACTGAATGTTCAACTTCTGATCCGTAGCGACTGTTAAATAACTATAAATGATGGTTGCGAGGTACGGAGGGGTCTCAGCATACGGAAGAGCAATAGAACATGGTTTGACCTTGGCACGAATTACTTATTATTACTTAACCACAGGCGAAGAGGGGTACTCTTTCGGGGTGGCTCTTCACTATATTCAACGCCAAACTAATATTTTGTAGGGTTAAGAGACATTGAGACAAACCTAGGCGCCATGACGGCATGATCGGCATTTTCTTGATCCTGGATCCGAAATTATGTGAAGAAGTGATATTCTGTAAAAATCACCCCTTCAAAATATAGGCGATGTGGAGGCGTATTGAGCTGTCATTCCATATTAATTCTAGGCATTGACAGTTCACTTCACACAAGTTTCCATGGGGTGATTTTCACTGAATCAGCCGGCTAAACATATGGTGTTAAAATTTGTGTCAAAGATCCATTCCACCTTGAGTTTGAATATGTTAATACGTGTTGTAAATGGCTGCTAACAGGTTAACATTTATTTTTCCAGGTATAATACTCAACAGTATAACGAAAAGATATTCGCTAAGATTTGGAGGCATCATTGGTGCGGTCCTCTTATCTACAGGATCGTTCAGTACCATATTCATAACTAACACCAACCAACTTCCTATAACTTTCGGAGTGTTCCAAGGAATCGGATTCGGAATGGTGGTGCCAGTATGTTACTCAACACTAAACCATTACTTTTTGAGAAAAAGAACTACAGTTATGAGCATTTGTAAGGCAGTTCAAGGAGTAATTTTGATGTGGTATCCACAACTGCTGAAAAAGATAATGTCGATATATGGATTTAGAGGAACTCTGTTAATTCTCGCTGGAATGTCTCTACACACTTTTCCTGGGATGCTCGCAATGAAATTGGAAACGACAGTTCCAAGAAAAATAAGAACAGCAAGTATTTTTTCATTTGAAATTGTTTTCTTTTAAGAATGAATTCTTTATGAAATTAATTGCGGTTTCGAATTCACAGATGGTATAGAAAACGGTGAAAGCCACGAAAATGAAGATTTGCTGCGAACCACAGACGGTAATAAAGATTCTCTGAAAGAGGATCCCTCTGGAAGCAAGAAGGTTCTTGGGAAGATCAGGTATCGTTAATGTTTATTGAATGAGTACATGCATGTTGCTATGTTAATCTGTTTGAAACGTGGATAACAGTTTATTGTATATCTTGCCTCAACTTGCCTAAAACTTTGTGTTCAACGCAAATATGTTTAACCTATTTCTCTAAATCACTTTCAAATGTACAATGTTTGTCTTATTGATAAATCTTGCTCAATTTGAAATTCATACTTCCAAAATGATTAAACCAAATTAATGTAATATTTTAACGTTTTCATTGATTGATGAGGCTTTCATTTTGTTTTGCAGACAAAAATTTGTGGAAATATTGAACTTCAAGATCTTGAAAGATGCTGTTTATTGCAACATTTGTTTCGGACAAAGTTTCGTCAACTTTTCCGATCTCACATTCTTCATTTTACAACCTATGCTGCTATTTCAATATGGCTATGATAGGGTAAGTGTAAGACCTATCAATCAAAAATTTTATTGGTAAATTCTACATAGTATAATATTCTCTAGATATTTATTTATTTATTTAAATGATTTGGAGGACTTACAGCTAAAACAAATGAGGTAAGAAACAGTAGACTGACAGCCAATAACAAATCCTCACTTATAATGGTCAGGATATTATTTTACCATAATAAAATTATCTTCTATGTCTTCTAATAACCTACAAGGTGTAATTATATGATAACTCTTTTAGATCATCATCATTGTACGCATATTATTTATTTATTTTCCCTCGGAGATCAAAACCAAAATCGTGAATAAAGTAGCTATTTGCTATAAGTATTCACATGAATCGAAAACAAAGGATTAATTCAGTCAATATTTGAGATTTTAACCCATTATAGAATTTTCCTAACAATGAGTAAAATAAACCCTTAATAGATTTTTCGTACCACTTGCTCAAAAAAGTGACATTCTATGCCAAAAAGCGAACATAACAATAGTCATTTTTAATCTGTTAAAAACAGGGAAAAAATATTGTACTGGATTTCATTCATCCCCTAGGGAGAGAATATGATTTAAATTTGGAATACTTACCGAAATTTATACTGAACTACATCTGTCTTTACACCATTGAGTTTGTATTTATAGCATTATACATCTTTTTGAAAAAGTTATGATTATAAAATCACGAAAACCGACGAGGCCGTATGAGGTTGATGCCTTTGCTTTTCCGACAAAAAAATATGAATCTAGGAATTTGCCGCGTTTTTGTTTTCTTCAAATCATGGAGCAAACAACCGGGTTGTTTGCTTCATGCTTCAAATATTTAAACGTTAAGTTTATTTTCATTTATTTTTATAAATAAGTTAATGTTCTAAAAATACGTCTACTTTTAATTGTCATTATTTTTAATGCTTACCTATCTCATATTATTATTGTGTTATTTTTTTCGCAAATGGTACGAAAAGTAGAGTATTTTCCTCGGTGATAAAGCTGTCTTAGTCTTGGGTGAAATTAAATCCCTCGCTACACTCAGGACTCGTTTTAAATCCCTCGCTTCGCTCGTGATTTAAGTTTTTAACACCCTCGCTACGCTCGGGAGTAAACCTCGAGTCCTTCGTTCCGCTCGCGATTTAAATCGTCACCCGCGACAGAAGACACTGCTTTATCCCCTTGGTTAATAATCTACTATTAGTTACGTAAATTACAGAATATGAAAATGGTTCCTGCCCTTTTTCGTCTTATTGAAAATGGTATTCTGCCATTACATTGTTCTTTATTGAGAAGGATGACAAACTTTTCGATAAAATTCACTCTAATTTTCTTATCGAATGAATCGTTTTATGCGAGTCGTAACATAACAGTAATACAGTAATAATTCACACAGGCCTATAGTCTCGTAAATATAACATTAAAGTAGACTGAGGTGACATTAGGAACTGGCTTATTTACAGACATCAGTATAAATAGATATTCTTCGCGAGGTTAGGTTTTTTTGGGAAAATAACTGACGTTTAGATAGCAGGCCTTGACGTTACCTGATAACCCACTATTACTTTACTCAAATTTATTCAACCTTATTTTTATTTTAGTCTTAACCCGTAAAAGAGTTGTTGTACTGATCTTTGTGAACAACTATTACTATGTTGCGAACCCTGAAATCGTGAAAGCTGTTCAGTACATTTATTTATTTATTCTAACTTTATGCACTAGTTTAAAAATCTTAATGTCATATGCATTTTCTACCAGCCTACTTTAAGATGATGGAGAGACAAAAAATAAGTAACGAAATATGCAAACTAAATGTCAGCTACTCGCAGATTAAAACAGCGGGTTGATTACAAAAAAAATCATACAGCTTATAAGTTTAACCAAACGAAAACTACCCATAGTGACTGTCTACGTCTCACTGCAAATGACAGCCGGGACCAACCGTTAAACGTGGTTCAGAGAGTGGGAGGTGTTTCAAATGTAATTGATGGCGGCCCAACACCGGAAAGCGTAGTTTAACCTCCTTTTGACCCGAGCGGGCTATATTATATTCACCCATGAGCCCCAGGAATAACACTGTATAATGACTTAAAACTTATACATGCATGATACCACAGTCTAAAAACCTACAGTCGTCCGACGAAGCCGTCTAGACAGGGAAATTTTGCGGGGTGTGAGGGGTGAGACGCGGGAAAGCCGCTCTCGAACTGCGAACAAAACGATGTTCGTAGTTTGGGAGGTATTGTTCAGGGCTAATGCGTGTAGATGTTGTCGGCATTTTTCCAGAGATCAAAGGCATCGTCCTACTGTATTAATATTTATACTGTGCTGACTGCCGTGAATTCTGTTAGCATTAAAATTTTATGTCAGATTTTAATAAAACGTTTTTTATGTTTTTTTGCTTTAAACTGTAAAGAATCATGCACTATCCAAACCATCATTCTATCTTATCAATTTTTTTTCCAATACGATAAATGAGTCATTTCTTTCAAAAAAGATGCCATTAGTTTGGACCAAGACGACTTAATATAGTTAAACTTGTAATCGATGAAAAATTTAAATACTCCCTACATTAAAATTTTTTGTCAGCTTTCTTTGGTTCCAGAATGATGTAGAGAAACCATGTTGTCGGGATATGTGTGTAACTGTAAGTGTCTGGATGTGTGTCAATATATTGCCTGTATTTTCTTATTTCAGACTCAAGTAGCCATGTGCATCTCAATATGTGCCGCAGCTGACGTCGGTGGCAGGTTCACTCTAGCCCTCGTCAGCAGTATTTTCCACATCAATACCAGAGTATTATATTATGCAGCGACGCTACTCACCTTCCTTATCAGATTAGGTATGAATTTATATGTTGATCATAATTTTATTATCTTGTTTGCTCTTTAAAATCATAAATGGTATCGGAGGTGTCTTTGTTTATTTAAGATTTTAATGTGAATTTTCTATTTAATGTTAAATTATATGTTACATATTTGTATACATTTTCTAGACGCTGTAATGTAATACGTCATTATTTAATAATAGCACTGGGTTCTTGTCAATTTCATACTTCTTCCTTCGAATTTTGACATCCCATTCTACGTCTGTTTTTTTTTCAAATTGAAGTTTGTTTTTGACAAATGAATAACACTATTATATAGCAGAATCATATCATCGTGACATTTTCCTTTTCAGTTATGTTACAAATAACCCATTTCGTATGGATGGCGATCGTAACTGGAGTATTGGGAGTCCTTAGGGCTTGGCTTCACGTCGCCAGTCCACTGTTGATCTCAAACCACGTGCCTCATGAGGACTTCCCTGGAGCATACGCCCTATCCATGTTAGCTACTGGCACTGTTAACGTTACATTTTCTCCACTTATAGGTAAAAAATATACTTTTTCTAATTACTTATTGTTCATTTTTCAAATCGAATAGGCTCCGAATTTGATCCCCACGTCAAGCGTTTAAGTGTTTTCCCATCAATATCAATGACTCAAAATCAAAAGTCTTTATTTAAATTAGGCGAATCAGCACTTCATGGAGTCCAAAAACAGACAGACAGACAGCCCCCAATACGCAAAACATACACAACTCAAACATCTGCAAAATTTTCTCAGTAGCAGCCAAAATGGTGCCCAAAAATGGCAAAAGGATCGCTCCTATATACTTATGAGACTTAAACATAATCGGTGATATGTGGGTGTACACTCTCTCACCCTATTTTTCATCCCCAAAATGAAACGAACTCTACGAATAATTTTGATAAAGTTGAAATGCGCTTATATATAGTTGTGTTGACAATTAATATACTTCACTGTAGAAATTGAATAAATTTCCAAAGTAATTTCAAAATTAAGTAAAATGGCGAATATGTACTTTTACAAAAATATCTAAAACTTGTTGTCTTATAAATAATTGATCGTTTTGGGGAGGCTCCCGATTGTATCAACTCAATTGGTTTTGTTAAAATTCAGTTCACGATCCCTAGTTTTAGGTCAGAAACGCTTTCATTTTGGAAGCTAGAAATAGGGTTAAAACAATAGCTGTTGCGTCAGCTTAAAAACTGCCACTGTTCTTGCGCGAACACCAATTAATCCGAGCGCTAAATATCGATTTTAAATGATATCGAAACTGTTGTGTGAACGAAGAATAATACACAAACAGTGTGCGTGGCAACGCTTTTTAGAATTAACTGGTGTAGGTAAGAGATCCAGGTTTTTGACTCAATTAGCCTTCACCGTCGTGGCACGTTAGGTTTCTTTAGAGCCTCGTTTTCATGCTAAAACCGTTTTGAAAAGAAACGTTTTCCTTTTAAGGAAATAAGTACGAGTATTGGAAGTGCTTTTCTGTAAAACCGGCCTTTGTGAACTAAGGTGAAGTATTAGGTGGTATTTACGAGTACCTACGGTTGTTATAATGTTTTCAAAATGCATTTTTTGTTGAAAATAATACTTAACGCTGAAATTGGAGTAAGAGGAGTGTCAGTACGCTACGCGAGAGACCTTCACTTTTTTCTGTTGTGAGGGCAAATCTTAGCAAGAGCCAATGGGACTTTTTGAACATTGATATAATTTTTAAATTTGGAGTAAAAGTGGAGTGAGCTGACATTCCATTCTAATGCTAGGCATTTACCTACGATCAACTTCATGATTAATTCACTTAACTTTTTGAGGGGTAAAGTTTACAAAATGGGCAAATGTGTCTCGTGGCGATTAATGCTTGTCGTTGCCATTAACCCTGCAGCGGGACAGTTACTGGTATTATATTATTTACCACAAAAAGCAATGCGCACTTGTGTTCTTCACAACATAGAATAGGAAAAAAATACGATTATGAATGGAATTTGAGGGTATTGTACGTCTATTTCAAATGTTCTATAGCAATTTATAATAATTGAAAATCTTACTGTCGTAGTGACACAGTGTTATTAGTACAAAATTATAAGCTAAAACAATAAAGATGGAATATGTGTTTCATTTGATATATGACATAAATAAATTCGTGAAATTGTTAGTTGCTTAGTAGATTTTTTCTAGTTGATAAGGCGTAGGTGAAATAAAATATTACATCACATCTAAACGTCACCATTACAAGGGATTTAAATATAACTGGCGAAATATGAGTATAGGTACAGACGCCAGCACATCAACCTACCCCAATGTGTCAAATTTCTTTGATTGGTTTTCAACTTTATTCTTCACACAATAAGGTTCATGTCCAATTGGGAAAATTTTACAGTTTGGGGTAGGGTGATGTGCAGCTGGCGTCTGTACATCAACCTAAACGAATATTATAAAGAAGAAAGGTTCGTTTGTTTTTTTTAGGGGTTTAACTTGAAAACTATTCAGTCGATTTAAAAAAATATTTTACATTAGACAGCCTGCTCTGCTATGTTATCACTAGACATGTGCAAAACAGTGCACTACGAAGTGATGTGATATGTCATTACATTTCGTGCCGAGTGATATTACATTACACCATCACAGTATCACAGTAAACATCACACGTGATATTATGATGTAGCGCCATGCGATAGCACACCATCGCGCGTTCTAATGTAGTGCAATGTTCTAGTGTAATAGGAATAGGACGTGTTATTGAAATAGTAACATTGCAGCGAGCGATACGATGTTGTCCGCGTGTCATTATGATGATTCATAATTACATGAAAGAAATGAAAGATAAAGATGGCAATATTCTTAGGCGTAGGATTAAAAGTATCTATGAAAGTGTAATGAAAGAAGTCAAGGAAGGACTCATGAACTGCATGACTGCGCTGCGAGTCATCGGAGTCATTGACATGTCACGAGCTACTGCGCTGCTACCGCGCGTGTGATGTTTAGTGTGATGGTGTGATGCTTATTTCAGTGGTGTAATGTGAGATGTTACAGTATGTGCTCGGGTGATATTACATGTGATGCATCACTCGCATTACTTACACATGTCTAGACTTATCACTAAGTAACGCTATATTTTATTTTCCAAACTACGAGGAAAATGGAAAGGATGATGATGGAGGTGTCAAGAAAGATGTTAATGTTTTAAGGGAAAAGAACAAAATTCATGCAGACAAAATTACGAGAAAAAAGAAAGAAAATACTTTTATTTGAGATACGCACAGTGAAGTGCTAATACTCAATACCTTTGTTCCTTTCCCTAAATATTCTTAGGTGGTTACTTTATAATTACGAACATTATAATGGCCGTCCCATGCAATTATTTTTGTACCTGTCTAACCCTTTGGGGATTACAGGCGTGATGTATTATTTGCTAACTTTGCTCTTTTTCTTTTCAGGTTTACTGAAAGACGTGTACCAAGATTATGTGCCAGCATTTTATGCTTTAACTCTTTGCTGTGTTCCTTGTCTTTTGTTCTGGCCGATAGAATATGTCATCAAAACAAAGTGAACTATAGCTTTTAATAATTATGTTTTAAAGAAATTACTTTTTAAATGTTTATTATTTTTTATATGTAAGCACAGACGTAGCCATCACGGTGCCCCAAATAGGTAAAATTTTCCTTATCAGACCTTTTTTTAAATATTATTAGTGCTTGACTGCAATCCCACCTGATAGTAAGCAGTGATGCCATATCTACCGATGCCACTCTAGCATTGAAAACACCTCATATTTGGACGGGAAGACCGCAGCAGGCAAGTTGTTCCAGTCCTTCGATATATGCGGTATAAATGACGAGGCAAGACGCTTTGTCTGAATCGTTGAGGTGCCAACGATGTATTATTCCGTTTGTAAAGTTGAAAAACTATCAAATAAATTTGAAATATTGGGCAAGCTCGATGTCCTGGCATATTAGTAACTATAATAATAATTATATAATTTGTTCGATAATAAATGCGAAATCGTGTAATTGTTCATTGATTTGTTTACTACTAAAAAACTTACTAAGATAGTAAAACCTTTTCTACCTCCATATTATAATAATATCACATCACATTATTGAGATATAAATATTACTTCCAATTTAGAATAAGCAGAATTTAGACAGAATACTGTTGGATAACAGCCAGTTTACTTGATTATAAGAGTAATTTTAGAATAGGAATAAATAATAATGTTAATACATAAAATACCTCTTTTATTTGCAAATTACCAGGTTAGGCTTCTGATATATTAGGTTCCAAGAGTTTAAAAGTTAAGTTAATCTTAGTTTCTTTCTTAGTTCTATTATCAAAATAGTAAAGGATTATAAGATTATGGGCTATTTGACAAAATTTAGTTTCTAGTTCCTCATCTAGATTACAAGAAAAAAAATTGATTACAAGAAAATACTAGTCCAGATATAATGATGTTACAAGCCCCCTCTCCTCAACTTTAATGCGCTTTATCTAAGCAGTTTTCTATGAAATTGAAAAAGAAAAAAATACTTGTGTACCTATTATCTATACTTCTATACTAATATTATAAAGAGGTAAAATTTGTAAGTTTGTATGTTTGTAAGTTTGTATGTAGGGGGTAATCTTCGGAACTAATGATCCAATTTTAAAAATTATTGTACTAGTGGAAAGCTACACTATTCCCGGTGGACATAGGCTACTTTTTTATCCCCGTATTCTCACGGGAACGGAAACTACGCGGGTGAAACTGCGTGACGTTTTTTTATAATCTAACTGATGAACCAATTATATTTTGATGTTCGTATTCTGTCAAGAACCGTATTGGATAATGACAGCTGTCACCAGACCTGGCTGTAAAGTTGGTAAAAAACAATTGTACAGTCTACAGAGGTAGAATGTTATTATGAGGTACTGTGAATAAGCTTGGGACTATACATTTACAGAATGTAATAATCGTTTCTGGTGGTTACGTATTTATTGCGCATCAACCTGAAAACTGAGCAAAGAACATACTTGTGTGATTCAAGAGCGACTCGGGGACGTCCGTTGCACCACACGAACTTATAACGCAGGTTTCTAAAGACCAAATCTAGACTCCTTGCACATAATTCTTACAAATCAGTGGCAAAAAGTGAATGTACAGACGCCAGCACATCAAGTTACCCCAATGTGTCAAATATTCCCAATTAAATATGAACCTTATTCTGTTTGATATAAAGTTGAAAACCGATAAAAAAAAATTGACACATTGGGATAATTTGATGTGCTGGCGTCTGTACATTATTTGCCTTGCCTTTTTCCAGTAATAAATTTGGCTTCCAGTTTAACCGGATGCAACTAAATACCAGTGTTTGACATGGAACAACTACTTACCTGACCTACATATGACCCAGTTACTTGATAACTTGTTTAAACAGTTTTAACATACTTTCGGGGTTCTGACTAATCCTAACGACTATAATGTACCTACATATAATATATAGGGTGACTGGTAATTAGTGACCGATACTTAAACACGTGATTGTACTCGTGAATACTAATAACTTTCCCAAAGAAACTTTTTTTATACTCATTATCTTTCAATTAATTTAATTACGTCAGTACTGCACAACGGGAGCCGTGGGGGTGGCGGGGGAGCGTGTGACGCTACTACTAGTAGATTTTGCACTTCCCGAGGTCAGACTATCATCTGATCGATCAAGAGCGCGCGCGCGGGAATTTTAAACTGCTTTTTTGTTATTTGTGTTATCAGTTATTGTGTATGAAAAAAATCATGAATACAATCACGTGTTTAAATATCGGTCACTAATTACCAGTCACCCTATACACAGCTTTTCTCGAGCAATTAAAGTGTTAAATGGCCACCAGATGAACTCTGTATGTCATCTATACATCGTCCGTGTTAAATAAGTCACATAAAATTAAGTGGACCACTCCCTCCTTCATTTCATTTACTCAAATCTTACGAAAATAGTCAGCAGGTGAAATATTATCAGGTACTTTTTCAGTGTTACCTCAGTATTACGCGGAGCCCTCTGAAGAGCCGTCATTATTAACCCTTAACGTGCGGGGTGCTTTAGAAAAACCTCCGACCAACCTTCAGTCGGCATCAATCTTTCTGACACCTTCTTATAACCCTTTTGTGGCTAATCGGTTTCAAACGTGTGTGGTTTCTGGAAATATGTATTATGGGTGAATGGATGAATTTCGTGTTCTCTTTCTGGGTCTATTCACGAGTTTTGGTTTTGACAGGTTAACTGATGTGGGATACATAGAATCAAGAATGGCATAATCATTTGGTTTTGACCGCACGGACTTTAGAGGGTTGTTTAATTAGTTGCGGTTCCTATCAATTCAATTTAAATCGCGAAATTTACGCTTTGTGTCTAGTTACGATTTGTTCGATTGACGAGTGTTATGTTTTGATTCGTGGTTGAAATAAGTGTATATACCTAAGTATTACATGATGAGATAGAAAATAATGAAAAAAGACATTTCTTTGGGACAGGCTTAGGATTTTTAATAACAAAAAACTAAATCTAACATGTGAAAACAAACCACATGTACAAGACCAAAAAGGCTCCTATATCAACACGATGCCAAGATCGAAAGAGTGTTAGATTTCCATAGTTAAAGTTTATTAGGAGAAATAGTACCGAAAAGTAAAACGGATTTGGACCACTAAACGACTAATCACCTATTATTGATATGTTAATACGTAAAGCAAAAACGTTCGATCTCTTTTAGGAATATTGCGTTCAATGAGTATACGAAATTGGGAGAAGGTCAATAAGCCAAAATAGCTAAGCTTTGAATGGCTACTGGGCGACCACTAGTTAGTTTTTATCTAAATATATTTGAACCGGTCTCTAGGTATATAACGATACGTTGAGTATACACAAGCAATACCAACACCTTCTTGAAGTCGTAGGTATATCCAGCGAAAGCGTAAACTGAAGAAATTCACTGCACTATCCACCGCTTGCATAAAACAACTTCGCAGCGACGACGTAGCCCATTCTTGACTACCTAAGCGGATTATCGACACATCTTGAAATGCAAGGCGGAATCAGCTAAAAGGGAACTAGTAAAATTTATTCATAGGTTTCCGACAACTTAGTTTGCACCCATCAGATTGGACTCAGTATGTGCTCAGATTTATTTTCGTTATACCATTTTATCGGAACTCGTTGCATTGAAGTTTTTCATAAACATTATTAATTTATTGCCTTCATAGTTTTTGCTCGTTTGGATGGTGGAATAGAATATGCAAAATTTTGCATATTAATCCGGGATGGCAGGCGGCAATATTGAATATTTCAGTTTGTTATTTTCAATACATTGTTGATGGGTTATGTAGATTTTGCTTGTGGGTACTGGCATAACTATTTAATAAACACATGTCATTTACCTTATTACCTTAGCATGATTATTTTGTAATAAGAGCGAAAGCAGTGTGATGGATCGGTCTCACAAAATCAACGTTTAATGACATTAATTTTGACAATTATGAATACCAATCTACTTATTACCAAACTTTAGTTTTTTTTTATTATTTTTTGCTTGTGATTCATGTAACGTGTTACTTAGCGTCAACTGACAACCACGTTTACTTTACCAAGAATATAATGACAATGAAGAATAGGCACCCCCAGTGCGACAAAGGCGTAAGAAGAATATGCTAACTTAACAGTAGAGCAAAGAAACTCATAGCAGATACTGATGGCGCTCTGTACATTCTGACTACCCTCATGGGAAAAAGGCGTGAATTTATATATTTATGTAAATAGAGCATTGCCAGGATAAACACGAAGAGTTTTATTGTGTTTCCTTTCCCTTCTTTTAGTTTTTATTATGTATGTAATAAATGTATTGTATATATGCAAAATAGATCCCTTGAAATAATTTTTAGAAACTTATTTTTTAAGCTGAAGCTAGTATTTAATCATTTAATCCGCTTTCAACTTCTAAGCACATTGCATTTAACTGATATTCGGGATAATGTCAGCAGCGAACCTTGACGATAGGTAACGTGATTACCGCTTGAGCTGCTCCGGAACATTCTAGCACCGGAAAGTTCTTAATGCCATGCCAAACGAGATTATGGATGTAGTTTGAGAACAGGTAACTGAAGAAGTAATGCCTCAGTCAGCATTTAATGGTTTAAAAGACAAGCATATTGCAGAGAAGAGTTTTTTATTTGTAAATGTAAAATCATACTCTTTGTATGTACTTTATGCACTGTCCGTTGCGCAAATAAGCAATCGATCAAGTTGAATTTGATACAAACTATAGTATGTAGCAATTCGTTCAAAAATCGTAAGAAAGGGTTCCAGGCCAAGGATTCCTTGATGTATATTTGGTTAGGTATACTATCTATACTAATACTGTGAAGACGATTGATTTGATTGTTTGTTTGTTTGCATTGAATAGGCTCCAAAACTACTGGACTGATTTGAAAAAATCACTTCAATTTTCATTCAAACTTGCACTGTTTGCTAGATTATTCCCGAGTGACTTGAAAACTTTGTATCCCAGTATTCCCAC
This sequence comes from Euplexia lucipara, assembly GCA_921972225.1. Taxonomy (NCBI): domain Eukaryota; kingdom Metazoa; phylum Arthropoda; class Insecta; order Lepidoptera; family Noctuidae; genus Euplexia; species Euplexia lucipara. The sequence goes on along the minus strand of OV179143.1, from coordinate 6,934,908 downwards.
GGGAACGGAAACTATGCGGGTGAAACCATTTGAAAAATGACTGTTTTCAATTCCGAACACACACACAGTTGTGGTAGACCATGAAATAAAATATTTATGTGATGGGAAAACGGAGAATATCTAACTAAGGAGGAATTAACAAAACTGTGTCTAGTGTTAGTAGGTACAATAAGATAATCAAAATAAAAAAAAAAACAATCAAAAGTCATTTATTCAAATTAGGCTGAGGATCAGCACTATTTGAACTACAAAAATTACATAAGACAGTCCCCCAAAACGCCCGCCCTTCGCCACTTCCTACTGGTTTTGCTGGGAAGAAGAAGTGGCGGAACAAACTCCCCAGAAACACGTATGTCTGATATGTTAGAAGAACAGTTTAAACAGCATTGGTAATTAATAAACATAACCATTTAAATTAAATAATATAATACATAATAGCTAGCACACACCGATATACAAGACAGTAGTAATAAGAATAGTAAGTACCGACGTTGATAACTAAAAGCAAGCAAAAAAAAAATAACTAACTGAATAAATATAAGCCTCCAAGTAAAAAGGGCGTGCCCGCTTACATGTACAAAACTGGATTACATGTATAGGTCTACGAAATTAAATAAAAAATAATAATGAAACAACATGTTTGTTTGTTTAAAAGTAAATTACAACACCTTGTCACTATTCTTAAACGTATGTTAAATATTGTAATGAAATCAGGTGTCCTAATAGTATTTGTAAGAACTTATGTCGCCTTTGACACAGGTTTAACCTAGTACAGGCATCAAACTTTATTAAATATATATTATTTCGAAGACGATCACTGTATTTACCCATTTAAATGTTTGAATAACGAATTGATTTATTTTTTATTTATGTTTAAAAAACAATGAACAAGAAGGTATAAGCGTCTACCAAAAACCTTATAAAAATGGAATTTCGAATTTCGAAAGGGAAAATATTACCGACGTAACTCATTTACCGGAAAGCGACAGACCGTACCTATTTTCGATTTCTGACAAATGAAAATTGACGTAGGGTTAGAAAGAAATATAAATATTTTTAGACCGTGTCAACAAAAAAGGAACTTAAAGGTCATAACAAATTATTATTGGCTAGCTATAATTTTTCATAAATAAACTATACATTATATATATTCATATATAATGTAAAACAATAAAAACTTCCAGGGTGCACAAATATGAGTATATATTTTTAAAGATAAAAATGTAAGAGACGACAAATATATTATTGATGTTTCAGGGTTGTAAAAGTTGTTTTTTTAGTACTTTAGCTCACTTAAAGGTTTACACTGATTTACAAATTCTCCTGTATAACGCAATATTCAGTTACACTTAAATAAATAAAAAATTAATATCTCATAGCTCTCACACAACGCCATCTAGTACCAAACTACTAGTACAAGTGATAAATACCTACACCACTACCGCCAACATAAATGCTAATTCTTTAATAAAACACCTTGACAAATATACCTCTTGTTTTTAGAATTTTTTTTGTTAATATTAATCTTTGTCTTTTAGCGATAGGCGCAGTACCTACAATGTCAGTTGCGGTTAGAGATGGGTAGTGGGTTAAAACCCAATCATTCCACCCGGGTTAAAACTGGGTTATAACCCAAGTCACCCAGTTTTAACCCATAATCACCCATTTTACTGGGTGGAAATGCATATTGATATGTTTTTAATTGTGATATGTACTACTAGTAGCTACACGCACTACTAGCTTGTCTAAACTAAAAGTCTGCACACAAAATCAGGCACTTTTATTATTTACTTGAAAAAAAATCAACGATATGACATCATCACTTGCATCAAAAACACAGATTTTTTTTCCACAATAAGTTGTTCCGTAATTAAGTGTATTGTTTTTAATGGAGAACTAGTAACTTAGACTCTTTATTGGTTATTTTTTACGTAAATAACCTGTAGCAAGTTTGTCATGCTCCCGATGTTACTGCTTGCTGTAGCGTCGAAGGTCGGGTTACCAGCTTCCTTGAAATATGGCGAGGGGGGTAGTGGCTGATCTTTGCATTATGCTCGTGAACGGCTGCTGCTTGTGGTAACTGGTCGTCTGGCTGGCCTTGGTTTTGTTATTATTTTAACTATTAGCTTTTTATTGATTTATTTAACTTTGATGGTCCTAGATTACCATTTTGTGACATTGTGTCGCAGACTTCTAGATATCATCCAACACTACACGTGTAAGCAGGCACGCTCTTTATACCGGGAGGTTATTTTTCAATAAGTTTACATTTGCTTGAGTTTAGGTACGGTTAATGTCGGTAACTATAAATTATTATTACTAGAATCCTATATTTTGGAGTATGCTAGCTAGCATCACAGTCTAAAAACATACAGTCGTCCGACGAAGCTGTCTAACAGGGCAATCGTGCGGGGTGTGAGGGGCGAGACGCGGGAAAGCCGCTCCCGCACTACGAACAAACCAGTGTTTGTAGTGCGGGGGGTATTATTCAAGTCTAACGCGTGTAGAAGTTGTCGGCATTTTTCCAGAGATCAAAGGCGTCGTACTACTGTATTAATATTAATACTGTGCTAGCATGTAGTAAATATTTTAACGGGATTGATTTATAGTTATAACTAACTGTACCGATAAATTCAAGTTCTTCTAACTTATTAGACAAACGTGTTGCTGGGGAGTCTGTTAAGCCACTTCATTTTCTTAGTGTTTTCGGTACTTTTAAAGCTGGTGTAAAAACTGCCTCATTGCGTATCGCAGGGCAATGTCAAAGTTTCACAAGCTTTTTATACCCTAACTATTTCTGCAAGTAAAGATGTTAAAACTTATTTTAATCATATTCAATGATAAAAATAAGTTTTAACATCTTTACTTGCAGAAATAGGCAGAGTAAATTGAACGTGAGCTACACAGTTTATTTAAGTTATGTTTGGATGATCGTCGTTCATGAGACGGGAAACTTTCTGCATATTAACTGCATTATATCCGATCATTGTAGCAAACCTGCCTGATCTATATTTAGATAATACTTTTATATTTTTTTCACAAATCTAATGACTTATAAACCGATTTTCTCCCGTCTCAATACGTCTCTAGATTAAGACGAGTTCTGGTTGTACTATCATTACATTAATTATTCTTTCATTCGTACAATTTGACCAACCAAATAGCACAGCAAACATGTTTGTGATTTTTGTCCTCTTTTAAATCGCAATGCATTTCCATGTTTTGTAAAAAAAGTGGTAGAAATAGTTTTCTGGTAGGCCATTTGCACAATGGCTGAACTTTATTAAAAGTTGATATTAAAAGAGAGTGAAGTAAGAAGCGTAACATTTAACTTTTTTTTTTAATTTACGTTCGTTGTCAGACTCACTGCCTTTTATTGACAAACTTTAACTGCCTGTAACTTCCAGTTTTCTACAGCCAATATGTTTGCACTTTCTCGAAATGTTTCCATTTCAGTTGATTTTTTCGTCTGTTGCCCTAAAACAAGTAGGTTAGCTCGATAGTACAGATAGCGCTAACAAAATAATTGGATAGGAAGTGTCTTAAATTAGACTGTACAGTTACCTTAATAGCTGAGAAATAATTAAGCTTAGTAAATATTTATAAATAAAAATAATAAAATAAAATTAATTTATTTCAGATTATACAACCCGTATTAAGAAAACTTTTTTGCAAAAAATAAAACCGACTTCAAAAAAGAACACTAAACGGTGTAAAATAACTCTAAATTCGGAAGTCTGTGGCTTTGGTGGGTTTGTCTTACTCATAATGGGCCACCGACTTCCGAATTTAGAGTTATTTTACACCGTTTAGTGTTCTTTTTTGAAGTCGGTTTTATTTTTTGCAAAAAAGTTTTTTATTTTTCCATTTTTAGTTGTTACCATAAAAATATTTGCCATGAATTTATTTTATATTGTTAATTGTTTACAATACATGTCATCATAATAGGGTTTTCCACTAATCCCTAATAAATTAAAATTAACATACCTAACTGACGAAATCTAGGTATATTGTACCCTCCTGCGTACCCCTCAGAGCATACAGGCGTGATGATACGTCATTATGTTGTATAAACAATAAACATCCAAGCGATTCCAGCAATCACGACAGATTTGCTGTTTATTTTTGAAGAGTTCCGTTGTATATCTCCGAAGATCAGCACTACATCTTCACCAAATTAAAATGGGACCACCTCAGGAGTATACTCTTTCAAATAAAAAAAGAATTTTGAGAATCGGTCCACAAATGGCGGAGAAATCAGGTAACATACATAAAAAAAAAAAAAAAAAAAAAAAATACATACACACGAACATAGAACCTCCTCCTTTTTTGAAAGTCGGTTAAAAATACACACAATCATATAATAAAAACATCAATAATCACATCAATAATATTAACCAAGTAGGTTTTACAGTAGTCACTTACGTGGGACACTGTATGTAACTTGTCTGTCACAGTATAGTTACGTATTTTTTTTGTAATTTTGCCCCCCCCCCCCCCCCCCCACCACAGTCCTATTAAGTGATGCCACCTATCAAAACCGGCCTATTCTTATGTGGTTGTATCACTATTTAACCTGATTTTCCTGTAAGTGTCATAAAATTAAAACCTCCAGCCAGGGTTGTTATTATTATTATTAAAAAGCTTAAAAACTAAGCGAATACACGCCCTACATGCGTAAATATTTAAGAATAGGAAATATTTAGTTTTCACCCAGCCAAACCACCCAGTGGGTGGAATGAAACGGGTGATAACTGGGTTATAACCCACTACTGGGTTTTAACCTGGGTGATTACCCATCTCTAGTTGCGGTAGGTCAATGACACGCCATCGGTGTAACAGTGGTTATATGCATATGTCACTATTCAGTAAACGTGATGGTCTCATAAAGAAAAAGAGCATTATTTTATTTCTTGTTTAGTTTTTGTAAAAAAAAGTAAATAGGTATATACTTACCTAAATAAAAGTTATTAAGGCATTAAGTCCGCTTTTATTCGTTTTCTGACTTGTACATACACTTTTAATAAGTTAATCAATGCTAAATCGTACACCTAGGTGTAATCTGTCATCGGTGAAAACATCAAGGGGAAACTACTGGGATTTGTAGGTTTAATGTAGATTAAACCATATTTATAACCGTAGTGTGCCAGGATACGACACCACCTATTTAGATTCTTTACTTATCGTTATTCATTTAGGTTTAAAATCGCCGATCCTTATAGAGGAAGCATTGTTAATGGTGAACAATGCTTATGCCTTTCTTGAATGATATCTAGTTTATACAACTTCAAATAAATTATTTAAACCACAATATATGTATGACAAGTATTGCCTATTCCTAGACTAAATCAATAAAAAAATGCTATAATAATTCGATTTAAACAGGTCAGGTTTCTTTATGTCAATGTCGAAAGAGCTCTAGACAAAACTTATAATACCCACTTAATAGATTATTAGGCAATAAAATTTTAATGTATTGGCACTAGACATTTTTTTATGGTTATTAATTTTTTTTCATCATGAACTACAAAAAACTAACACATTGTTATGCAGTACGGATAAAACAATACGTAACATGATCACCTAAGAAACGGTAACGTCAACGGAGAATCTACAAAGTGAGAGTTGGCAAAATATTTCTAGAAATAGGTAATGATCCATATTGTAGACCATTGTCGACTGAAGAATCGACACATTTTTTCTCATTATTCTTCACAAAATCCATTTCTACGGCGATGCCTCTACGGGTTAAAGTCAAAGTCAAAGTCAAAAGTCAAACCATTTATTTCAATTAGGCCTATATAAGGCACTATAGAACGTCGAAAAAAAATAACTTTAAAAATGATTCTAGTTGCCCCTTCCAAAAAGAAATTTGTATGGAGAAGAATGGGCAAGAAACTCCATACTTACTCTTTTAAAATAGATTTTACAAAACTTTGTATACATTAATAAGATTATATGTGAGGACGATGAACCTAGAATAAAAAGTACTATACTAAGATAGGTTTAAGCAAAAAAATAAAAAAAATAGCAATGGAGTTGATAATTACATGATTAAGTTGGTATAGATACATTGTGCTCACATATTTACAAATATAATAACATTAATTTTAAAAAAGTGAAATAATAAAACAAGTTAAAAGATAAAGATACCGGGCTGGTGTCCGCAACTTTACGTCAAAGAGCGTATTTTGCGTATGGGCCATAATCTAACACGCGGGCCCAGTGCGAATTGGTAGATGTCACATGTCTTCGAATTTTTTGTTCTAGGACTTGCCAGTTTCCTCACGATGCTTTCCTTCACCGTTCCTCTACGGGATTTGCGATGCCTCATTTTTAATTAGAACCACGCCTAGATTACTTCAAGTCATCAAAAATTGTTTAAAACCCAAAGAATTTGTACCTGTTTAGTAGGTCCTCAGCCGAAAAGGCTCACCAATCATCTAGTTTTCATACATTACGTAGGTAAACTAAGGATAATTTTCTGTTAAACACCTAAGTTCCTCCCAAAACCCTTTACACAGTACCTTATCGACCAAAATAATCTAGACAAAACACTCTGGTACGTGCAATCATAACTTGTGACAGAGCAAAGACCTACTTTGTACTGTAGCGCTTCCCCGGGCTAGCTGTATCGACCCGCGGCCTCTCTACACCAGTCATCCGCCGGGACCTGCTAGTGGTATTGTCAGCTCAATTTGTCTTATACACTACGATGTGATGACTAAATTGTGGATCGGTGAGATGTGGTTTATTGGGGATATGATTCAGTATGGTAAAAGGAATTATGACGGCGACAACGCTTGAAAAAAAAAACAGAAAAACAATAGTGTTAAGTTGATAATTTTGTTCTGTTACTAGACAGGATTTTCTTACTACAGGGTCCCATCCTTCTATTCCACCCTGTCTAGAACTATTAGGGGCCTGTTTTTATATATACCTAATATTGATCCGGCTTTTCGCGAGTACATATAAGTTATGGTCAAAGCGCCAACTAGCCCATTCTGTTTTTTTTTTGTGTTATTTGCAGCTCAATATTAGCTTGTATTGTAATAAAATAGTTATTCACGACCGCAATAAGTATGTATGAATCGAAGAGCAATTAAGGAAATTGACAATACAACTCACTAACTAAAGCTGGTATTTATTGTCATGATTTTAAGAACTAGTCGTTCAATTGGGGATTTTTGAATTTGGAGAGTGGTGTTGGTGATTTCAATTAATAGTTTTTGATTATTTTAAATATTAAATTAACAGAGTTGTTAAGGTCAGTTAGGAATAGGCAGTCAAACACTGGTATTGAGCTGCATACATTGAGACTGGAAGCCTACCATAGCATATCTGGAAAAAGCTCAGTTGCTACTACTCTTATAATTATACCTAATACCTGATAATAATTAAAACTGTTTTCAATTAAATAAAAGCTAGTAGTTCAATCAACCAAGAAACAAATAGTGAATGCTCTCCGTTCTCAGCTACCCATCGTCAAATGAATAAATTGTGCAAATGTTACAATAGACGTTAGCGACGACATTTAAATATTAAAATATTTATGCATTTTGTGTTGAGATATTCCAGCATGACGTCCGATAAAGTGATAAAAATCACACCGTACAATAACATAATTTATGTCTAGAATATTATTCCTGCACCACGGGGGTCAAACTAAAGATTGTAGTAAATAACATTATTAAAATAAATTAAGAATTATTGTTGTGTCTGGTCTAAAATGCTCGTAAGTCGTAGTAACATTTCTAAGAAAATGTCATGTATAAGAAAAATAAATACTTACTGCTAAATTTAAATTAAAAATAATTAATTTAAAGGTCAATTAATACCCTTTCTCCACTTGACCTCATTATCTGACTTCGTAACCCCCATTTACGCTCTTAGTGCAATGAAAATAGCAATATATAGTATATTCCAATTATTTTATTTGGAATGTAGTTAAGTATTTTAAGAAGTAAAATACAGTTAGTTCGGACGCAACCATCATAACTAAAACAGAATTTGTTCTATATGAGTAATCCGTAAGGGGCCATCAAACAGAATAAATTTAAGGAATTAGACTCTTTATACGCAAAATTTCGAGAATTCAACAGTCATTTTCGTTTTGAGCAGAAGAGGTGCTCAATCGAGGAACACATTTATGTCAAGTACCCACGTCCTCACTTTGTTTGTTACAGAAAATAATGCTCAAATGTTAAAAGGTACAAAACATGTCGAATTCAATTCTTACGGAGTAGAAGAGCCATCGACGTACAACCTTTACCATTGTAATACGAAAATTCCTGTTTTGTTTCTCATGTTCCTCTTCTATTTGTATTCGATCCTAATTAAATATTAAGTATTATAAAAGACAAAGTTTGAAAGGACAAATGTATATGAAAGTGGATGTATGTTTCTCTATCACGAAATAACTACTGAATGGATTTGAATGAAGCTTTACAATTATGAAGCCAGTCTAAGGCCAGCTCATCAAGGTACCAAGGTATTTACGAACAGAGTAAAGATCATGTTAAATTAGGAAACTTTGACAGTTTGGGGTAACTTGTCGTGCTGGTACATACGTCTACAATAAAATTTATTTAGGTTTTATTAAGGTGTAAAGGTGTCATTATACTTTTATAACTAGACTAAAATATAAAAAAATAATGTTAAACAATTGGTTAACATCCCATGCCATCTGCGAGAATCGGCGTGCATAGCAAAAACCGCAAGGGTAAAACTTCTAATGCGGTTGAATCCGTGGGGCACAGCAGCTGGTAACTAAAAATATAATTTCTTTCTATCTTAAAAAAATACATTAGATTGGGCAGAAATCATGATTAAAGATAGGTTAAATTTTCCCAATTGAATATGAACCTTATTCTGTTTGACATAAAGTTGGAAAACGATCAAAGAAATTTGACACATTGGGGTAACTTGACGTGCTGGCGTCTGTACATAACTTGTGGTATTAAATACTAGTGTTCGATGTCCTTTCCATGCTGCATAAGTCTGTAGAAAGCTATCCAAACGCGATCACATTGATGTATTTTATTTGAACAGCGCCTAGGTAGGCACCGTTTTACATATTGAAGGGGAATATTTTACCAACAAAGATAAATGGATTGGGCTCTAGAGTTACGGCCACAAAAACAGCGAAGTGATGATAAATTGGATGTGACGGCAATAAAGCCCAAAATGTGAGGTGTTTCAAACACTCCGCAATATTATTTACTTCTTTATTTGTTTGTGAAATGGAGGTCACCTCTAAAGGTAAGTAATACCCCAATTTTCTCGTTTCAGGTGGTTACTTACAAAGATCAAAAGTTGTTAGTTAAAGTGCTGTTTCAAAGTATTTATATGATGTTGCGCTAAACAATCTTGAACCACTAGAAATGCACATTAAGCCTATTATTCTGTACCGGGATTGATAAAAGAGTATCATTTCAACATCATCTTCATGAGCTTAGCCTTTCCCAAGTATGTAGGGTCGGCTTTTGATCTTACAAGGTGGCAGCTGAACACACATTACACATTACATGAATCCACTGCTTATATGGGTATTTTTGTAACTATAACTACCCGTAGGTACAGACGCTAGCAGTAGCACACACAGAACTGATATGAACCTTATTTTGTTTATCATAAAGTTGAAAAACTATCAAAGAAATTTGACTCATGGGGTAACTTGATGTGCTGGCTATGGATATGATTTGATTCTGTGCCTAACGACTGTCAAATGCATTCAAATAAAAACCGAAAGCAAAAGGGGAAGCTCATCTGACTACAATATTATTGACTTTGGAAAGCATAATTATATCAATCGTCAAAGAACTGGTAGTGACTTATCTGACCGATGTTTATAAGATATTGTAAAAAACTACTTTAAAATAGTCATTAAGTATAGGGTTTTTGACCCTTATTCTGAACTCGAAACTATCTCTTGGAAGGGACAAATAGAATCTTAATATATTAAATTTGCAGACAGTAGTGCCTTGTTAGGGTTTAATGCAGATAAATTATTTTACTTGGACTTTAACTCATGCGAATGCTATTATTTTGTCACGAATTCCATCAAAGAGTTACTTAAATATTATTAGGTAACAGCAAAGAAACACAGGCAACTTAACGCTCTTCCACCGCAAGTTTGGCAGCCAAACTAGACGTCATAAGCTTTTTTGCTCGTAAAACTACTAAAGTAACGTAGGAGTACTATTCCGCAAACAGAATCCAAATTGAGATGTTCCATGTTACGAAAGCGGTAACACACGAACCGATGGCAATACAAGTTTGTTCCCGAAGTTATAGCAAAGTTTATAATAAAATTTCAGCTCTTTCAAGTTATAACGGAATTTATAACTGAATAGACCTTTGATAAGTTTAGCTGTTGTTTCTTGGAGCTGTAGGTAATATGTTTCTTTGGACAAATGGACAGCGTATGGGGAGAAATTATGTTTTGTGGAGACGCATAATTGCAAAGCTCGTGGAAGACTGTTAACAAATTTTCGAGACAGAAATTTTAGAGCTTCGTAGCTGAATGGCTAAAATGGAACTCTTATAATTTAATTCTGTCGGTTTGCCTATATGGTCGTCCAAATGTTAAATCCACTGAATATGTTTTGATTGAGGTAATTATTTACTACCTATATACACGAATACTTTTAAAAAAGAAAGAAAATATATGTGGTCGTAAAAGTAGAAAGTATTTTTATAATTAGGCCCGTTTTTCAATAGTCAGATAACATTACCTGATGATAAATAAAAAAAACTTTTTTACAAAAAATAAAACCGACTTCAAAAATAACACTAAACGGTGTAAAATAACTCTAAATTGGGAAGTCTGTGGCTTTGGTGATTTTGTCTTATTCACGATGGGCCACCGACTTCCAAATTTAGAGTTATTTTACACCGTTTAGTGTTATTTTTGAAGTCGGTTTTATTTTTTGTAAAAAAGTTTTTTATTTTTCCATTTTTAGTTGTTCCCATACAAAAATTTGCCATGAATTCATTTTATATTGTTAATTGTTAACAATCCATGTCATTATAATAGGGTTATCCACCTAACCCTAATAAATGAAACTTAACATACCTAACTGTCGAAATCTAGGTATATTGAACACATCTGCCTACCCCTCTGAGCATACAGGCTTGATGATACGTCATGATGTTGTATAAACAATAAACATCCAAGCGATTCCAGCAATCACGATAGATTTGCCGTCTATTTTTTAAGAGTTCCGTTGTATATCTCCGAAGATCAGCACCAGATCTTCACCAAATTAAAATGGGACCACCTCAGGAGTCTATTCTTTCAAACAAAAAAAGAATTTCGAGAATCGGTCCACAAATGGCGGAGAAATCAGGTAACATACATAAAAAAAAAAACACATGAACATAGAACCTCCTCCTTTTTTTGAAGTCGGTTAAAAATAAGAGTTTGTCTAATTTTACATATGAAAACTGTCAAACCGTCATTACGAAATAGTAATGACGGTTTGACGGTTTACGTTAAAGTTATCTAACTATTGAAAAATCGGGCCTTAGTATCCCATTACCCAAGTGATATTGGAATATTGGACCAGATCGATAACTAAAGTCTAATTAGACAGACGCAACAATCCATATTAAGTTTCAGCTCTCAGCCAAAACATTATCATTCCTACACCCGCTGATCCAAATATTCAACAAAACCATCTTACACACGAAAGAATATCCCTAATCATACATTGGTACCCATATAAATGTAGTTTTTCTCACAGTCTTGTAGTCCGTGACAAAGATTTCCTTTGTTACTCGCGTTCGGTCCAGTGGCCACATAGAAAGTGCGAGGTAAATGGCCATTTTCTGCCAAGTTGAACAAAGCCCCGGGTGCAAAATGCTTGTATTCTCGCAATGGTTAGCTTCACCGTGGGTTATATCTTATTTAGCGATGTCGTAACGTGTTGACGACGAACGTTTAAGTTTTATTTCTTTGTACATAGTTAATGTTAAAAGAATCTTTGAAAAATCGAAGCCCCTCTGGTTCGAAATGAGCAAAAGCTATGGTCTCCGACTTTTGAGTAGCAGGGGTCTCAAAACCAAAATTACAGCAAACATTTCTGAAAATATTCTCTCTTTGTCCAAATTCAGACACTCGAAAAAAAAGTTACAAAGAAAATCCGCTAATGCAGACCATTGAAATACCAGGACAGCAGAAAATTAAACAGGTCGCAAGCCTCCTTGATATCACGTCAAAAAGTAAAGTGCTTCTTCTTCGCGACAAATCGTTGAGTCGGCATAAATCAACGCTGCCATGTTATGTTTCTCTGGTAAGTACTTCGAACTGCGTAGCCCAAACAATTTGATGATACAGTTTGGATTTTCGCCAAATTCTGTTGTTCTATGTGTTAAATTTTGTTTCCGAAGGCATTGATTGTATCTTGGGGAGTTAGAAACTTCCTGTTTATTGTTTTGTTCACACGATTCTCTTGTAAGCCGACTTAGTTATCTACTTATATTTTTTGTTTGATCGAAGAAAGGAGGAAAAGTAAATGAAGGAAAACGAAATAACTTTGCTCTTAAGTAGATTTAGGTGACTTAGGTATCTATTGGAAGAAATACCGACTCAGAAAAAATCTGCTTCGAAACAAGGAATAATGCCATTAATATAATATTAATACTTTTAGTTAAACAAAACGAAATGATTGCCTACAGCTAATACTTAACGATAAAACGCCTTTGTTTCCAGCTAAACTAGAAAGCTATGGAATTATTACTTAAAACTTAGCTAGTCCTTCAATAAAGAATACTAGTTATAACCCTACGGAGTTTTTGCTGTGTGACTGTGTCTGAGAGAAAGAGTGTATAATTATTATTAAAATAGCAGGCACCTCTTACTGCCTAGAAATAGGTTAAATTAAGAAGAATGAACCGATGTCACTGAGAATATTTGTTTGGTTACAATTGAGTATCTATATGTATAATAAATTCTTGATTGATAATTGGTAGGTAATCGTCATGTACCGTATGCTGATTATATTATTTGAACTATGATTCTTGTTACCGCATAGTCCGCATAGCAGCACCACCTACCGTAATTTTCCAGAACTTAACGAAAAGCGCCACCTAGTAGTAGCACCATGTACTACAATGAAAGGAAGAACTGAAAATTGAAGAGGGTGGCTGCGCGAGTTCGCAGTACTGAATAATATGTTATTATAGTAGTGGCAAATCCTGTTCGTAGATGGCGCTGTTTCAAGTTTTATCATTCAAAGTGAATAATAATCTTGTGAAAAACAATATCTATTAAAATAAAATAAATATAGCGAAATCCGTGATTTTGCACAAACCCAAACTTTGAGATTAGACAAATTATTTAAGACTTATTTATAGGGTTAGACTAGACACTGAGATACTTATTAGTAGGGCATAGGTACGTCATTAGTAAACACTTAGAATTTGATTTCAGGTTTTCAATTAATACGGCCTAGCTTGTATTAGCTTTGTTACCATAACCACAGACTGTAGCCAACACTTTTACATTCCCTACAAAAAGTTCAAAAGAAAAAAACGTTTATTCTTGATTATGTACGAGTTTCACGTAGCATAAACTTGGTAAGTCACTTTTAATGTATTTTGTCGGCATTATAAGTATGATTATTATTATTACAGCAAACTCACAAACTCCCCGCCTGTATCGGACGGCAGTATGTTCAGAATTACAATATTTACTTATCGATAAATCATTGTAGATGTCAAAACTTTACCCAATTTATTAGTTGCTAGAAATATTGCCGTATCTGGGAATGCCATAAAACAAACTAGATAATAGTTTCAATTCAGTACCGAAGTAGTTTCTGGGAAAAGTGTGATTGATTGTCGGAAAAGTAGACTGTAAGTGGGAATCATTGAAGAACTCTTAGGTACTAAGGCTTCAGACAGAAGGACTGCAGTGGAATGCAGTTCGTCTGCAAGTTTGCTGTTCGAATGCAGTTAGGTACAGTCAGCCTAATAAGTCGATGAACATATCCATATTTCCTAAACTCATGAACACCTTAGCTTACACAAATTGCTAAACAAGACTAGTGCATTTCGAACCTTTAAGACGTTAATTAAATCCTGGCACTAGTCTTGTTTAGCAATTTGTGTAAGCTAAGATGTTCATGAGTTTAGGAAATATGAATATGTATATCGACTTATGAGGCTAACTGTACGTAGGTACAAACAGTTAATTGCAGTCGTCCAAAACTGTGTAAACTGCGAATTTGCGGTTCAAATGCGTTCCGTCTGTTTAGACCCTCATTGTTCATGTTTTTTTTTCTGATTGATAGTTGGCTGACATTTGGGTGATAGTTTATAGTTTTATCATCTGCATTGTAAGTCTCGCGGTTACAAACGCGCCTACTGATTCTACCGGCTCTGAGTTTGATAAGCGTCTTGCTAGTCCGCTAGTTATAAGCAACGACGCGACGTCACATTTATTTGAAAATGGCGCCCGAAGAGGACATAAAGTAATGAACTAAAATAAATATTCCCAAGATGGCCAAAGTAGGGAAGTATCAAAGACATTCAATACCTATAGACCGGACATCACGAACAAAATTTTTGTCCGAAAAAGTATGTCCTGCTAGATACAAGTCTATGAGTTTTTTGTAGTACGCTCCGCTGCCGCTCCAATATTCATATTTTATTCTAGATGGCGTTACTGAGACATGGGATTAAAGTTTTCTATGACATTTCCTTGACATGCCCGCTCTATAGTATTTTAAGTCTCTTTGGGGAGTATGATTGGTTTTTTTTCCTTTCTATACCAGTAAGTTGTTTTTCTAGCAGCGCTGACTTTCTCATCAAATTTCTCCTATATTGTGAGTGCATTAATAAACACCGAAATTCGCATACACAAAGAGCCAGACAGCAATAATTTGTACTTAATTCTTTTTTTCAATCTCAATCTTCTTTATTCTTGGTTTCCTTTCAATACCGACTTAGATTCGAACGATTAGTTTACAAACGAAGGATTCAACCATCTTCTCTACCAACAGGGTTAAGTTTCTTAGAGCTACAAATAAGTTCAACCTTCTCAATATTATTATAATCGAACAAGAAGCAAACGTTCTGCGGTTTCTCCTTATCTAAAAGTTTATGTAGGCACTCGATATTTCTACCAGCAATATCGATAGTTTTAAGGTCTCTGTTTTACTAGAGGTCTTGGTTATTGGCTTTAAATTGAGTGATTTCAAAGTGTTGAATGCAATTTTTTTCAAATAAGACATATTATTCTCTTGTTATCGTGTTGTGAGTGATCAACCTGGTGTCAAAGCTTCTATGCTACCCACTGCTTTGGCACATGTCATCGAGAATTATGTATCAGGCATCATCAGACATGTCAGTTTCCTCACCATGTTTTCCTTCACCGTTCTCGTAGCAAGTGTTATCACTTGATTCAAAAATGGTGGAGGAAAACATCAAAGTCCGAGAAACGAGCCAAGTAGCTTAACATACTTCCCGAGGCACGACGACGTCGATATAAGTAAGAAAGTCACCTATCAACGGACCGACCCCGGCAAGGGTCGTTTAACTTCAGTTAAAACTTAGCCATAAGCAAGTAGAACTATAATTAAAAAGCATTGATAGCCTAGTTGTGCGACCGCTAAACTGTTAAGTCATAAGTCTCAAGTTTTATCCCAAGGCATATCTGAATTTTCAAATTCATGTGCGTATTATAAAATATGGCAAATTAAAACGTAGGTATGTTACTGGGCAGTAAAACATCGTCAGAAAACCAGCAATCGTGAGAGATTTTATTTTCTACAGCGACATGTTAAGCCTAGTCAGAGGCTCATTTATTGGTGGCTCGCTAGCCACATAATAAAGAAGAATATCTATTCTAAGAAGCAGAACCGACACAACATTTAAAACTTCCGAACACAATTCCCCAATGCAATTTAATTAGACTACACGTGGCAGACGAATCGACTGTCTACGAAAATATCTGTCCTCCACACGGTCAGGGCAGCCAGTTGGTCAAGGTCTGATGGTGGAAATAGACAGGTTAGGTAACATAAATAATACAGCCAGTTAGGATGCGACACAGTCTGATTTCAAGGGGACGTTTTGAGAATGTGCCAAGGACAATATATACTGCGAAATTCATTCATTTATCTTTGCAGCTTTTTGCAACTCGGTAGTTGGTTGTATGGTAGTATGAGATATTTGTGACCGCAACAGAAGTGTGTTTTCCGAAGTATAAACATTGTGATTTGCTTTAGATTGCTAATTGAGATACTAGTTGAACAATCCTTGTATCAATTCATTTGACCATAATATTATCCCACATTGGCATAATATAGTACTGATGCTAGGATAAAGTCAAATTTAATAGTCTTAGAGTTTACTTAAGTAAGGCTTAACTCTCGGCTTAGGATCAGCAATTTTTTAAACGTCAAAATTACATTGGACAGTCCCCCAAAAAGCCTACCCACTCTCCACTTCCAAGTGTTTTTGCTGGTTAGTAGAAGTGATCGAACAAACTTCTCAGCAACATAAGGATTATGAACGGCTTTTTATACACTCTGTGATCATAAGAACATCACAACTTAATAGTTCAGCACCTAAGTATATGATAGTTCCAGCGATTAAAATTTTCTCCTAATTTTTACGTTAATTATATTATGAAAATTTCAGTGTTATTTCACCCTACTCCTAGGTAGGTGTTTCTATAGGTAAAGAGCGGGCCCCAAATGCGACAACACTTAACAATTATCAAAATCATCATAATTTCTATTGGAGGTCGCTTATTTGTGTATACACACTGGCTTGTGATAATAATCGTATTTAACACATGTCTGTCACTGATTTAAATTAGCTTAGTTACGGACTGTTTATATTAATATATAACTTGTAACCTGTGCTTGTGTACCACGAATGAATAATATATTCTACTTTATCCCACTGCTCCTCTTATTATTCCAATAGGTTATGGGCCCAGATAACGGGAAGACAAATATTAGAGCATAATTTATAAGCGGTGTGGTTGTGAAACTTACGAAATATTAATTATGTCGGCTGACGTTGGCATAAGTGGTATAAAGAAGCTGAAAAATTCGTCCGACTATCCAAACTGGAAAATCCTGGTGCGAAATTACTTGGAGAATAAAAACTGGTGGGGAGTAATTTCTACAGATGTAGTGAATGCTGACGTAGACAGGCAGGCACGAACGACAATATGCTTGTTGTTAGAACCAGAGTGCTTTACCCACGTCTACAATGCAAAGACTGCAAAAGAAGCCTGGAATAGCTTACGGAAAGCGTATGAAGACAAAGGTTGGGGACGACGTATAAATATTCAGCGAGAGCTTTTTAACTGTAAGTTAGAGAATTTTGATTCTATGGAAAGCTACATATCCAAAATTACGTTCCTGACACAACAATTGTGCGATATTGAGGCTGAAATCCCTAATGATTGGATCATATCGATTTTGCTGGGTGGATTGACTGCTGAGTACAGCCCTCTCATTATGGCTGTAGATAATAGTGGACAAGAAATCACGTTAGAGCAGATTAAAATGAAATTGTTACAAGAAGGAAGTAGACAGAGTAAGTTGAACACAGAATACGAAAAAGTATTAGTTACACGCAAAGTACAGAACGATGCAAGATCTAACATTAAAACTAATGATCGTAAGCAGAAGTTCGTGTACAAGTGTTTTAAGTGCCACAAACCAGGACACAAGGCGTCCGAATGCAAGGAGCGGATCAAAACCGCGAATATCTGTCTGAATACTAAGGGGGCGATAAACAAAGATATGTGGTATTTGGACAGTGGGTGCTCAAATCATATGACCCATGATAAAAACAAATTGTTGTCATACACACATGTAAAGGGCAACATGAAGATAGCAGTAGCAAACGGAGAAAAGTTATTGGTGAAAGGACGAGGAAATGCTGAGCCCAGAGTCAGCGAAAACGAAAAATTTATTTTAGAAAACGTTTTACATGTTCCTGATTTATCCATGAACCTAATTTCTGTGAGTGATTTGACCAAGAAGAATTATTGCATGAATTTTGACAAAGGAGGTTGCACGATTCAAAATAAAAATCGAATTGTTGCAAGATGTCAAGAGGTCGGCGGAATTTATGAGTTGACAGAAAATCAAAATAACGTCGTGAATGTGACACTGTCAAAACAAAATGAAAATATTTCGAACATTTGGCATAAAAGATTAGCTCATTTATCTCGTAATTATATGAATAAAATGAAAGTTTTGGTAACCGGTATGGAATTTAAGAGTACTGATTTATGCGAACCGTGTATTCCATGTATCGAAGGAAAGACATGCAAAAGTCCCTTTAAAAAGCAAGGTACGAGAGCGAACGAGGTTTTACAGTTGGTTTTTAGCGACGTTTGTGGACCAATTGAGGAGCCGTCGTTTGGTGGTTCGAGGTATGCTCTTCTGTTTATTGACGATTATACGCGAAAGACTCATGTTTATTTTTTGAAGAAGAAAAGTGAAACTTTTGAAAAGTTCCGTGAATATAAGGCGGAAGTAGAAAATCAGACAAGTAAATCTATTAAATGTCTGAGATCTGACAACGGCGCTGAGTACTGTAATGATAAATTTAATTCATTTTTAAAGTCTGCAGGCATAATACACCAGACGACTGTACCGTACACGCCGGAACAAAATTCTGTCGCAGAAAGAGCGAATCGTACTATAATAGAAAAAGCAAGAACATTACTGTCACAATCGAATCTGAGTAAGAAGTATTGGGCCGAGGCTGTAAATACTGTTGTTTACCTAAAGAACAGAAGCCCCACGAAAGCATTGAATAATGCGGTACCAGAGAAGCTTTGGACTGGAAAAGATGTGGATGTCAGTCATCTGAAAATCTTTGGTTGTTTGGCATATAGATTGAAACCAAAACAAAAGAGACGTAAACTGGACATGAAGACGGAACCGATGATTTTTATTGGATATCCAGATTATCAGAAGGGTTATCGTCTGATGAATCCTAAGACAGGTGAAGTGACGACTGCGAGAGATGTCAAATTTCTGGAAAACGTATTTCTACAAAAGGAAAACGTAGAAAATTCGGAAGTAATCATTAACCTGAATAACGATTCTGTTTCTTCCAGTTTACCCAACGGATTTATAAATAGATCTGAACACTTGGAAGGTCACGATGACTTATGTCGTGATACTGTAGTCGAGAACGTAGAAGTATCGGAGGAGATAGGACCTGAACCTGTAGTACCAGAACAAGTACCAGTGACTGAAGAAGAAGTGAGAATACCTGAATCAGAAAGAAGGTATCCTGTAAGAGAACGTAGACAAGTCGATCGGTACGGATGCAATGTTATGTATGCCAAGGAGAGCAATCTTGATGGTGATCCATTGACTATTACTGAAGCATTGGCGAGACCAGATAGTGATTTATGGCAAAAAGCGATAGATAATGAACTATTGTCACTGAAGGAGAACCAGACTTGGACGTTGGTGGATCTTCCAGCTGATAAGAAGCCTATCCAATGTAAATGGGTATTCAAAATCAAAAAAGATAGCGATGGCAAGGTAACGAAGTACAAGGCTAGACTTGTAGCAAAAGGTTTCACACAGGTATCTGGTGTAAATTATACTGAGACTTACTCTCCTGTAGTTAGAAGCTCTACTCTAAGATTGTTGTTTTCGCTAGCTGTTGAATACGATTGGTTTATTGATCAGTGGGATGTCACGACTGCCTTTTTGTACGGCAAAATTAAAGAGGACATATACATGCTCCAACCAAAAGGAGCTGTAGTCAAAGGTCAAGAAACCAAGGTATGCAAATTGCAGCGTTCTTTATATGGATTGAAACAAGCTTCAAACGCTTGGTTCAAGGAATTAGATAAAGAAATGTTAAATTTAGGTTTTGTACAATCAGAAATAGAACCGTGTTTGTATCAAAAGCAGCTTAAAAACAATAAGAAGTTGATTGTCGTTATTTACGTAGATGACCTATTTATTTTTGGAAATTGTGAACAAGAAAAGCAAATATTAAAAACCAATTTGCTTGACAAGTTTAAAGTGAAAGATTTAGGTTCGGCTAGGCATGTTTTAGGCATGATGCTGAGGAGAGACAAAGATGTTATTTGTCTAGATCAGCAACAGTTTATTTCAGACATTTTGAATGACTTTAACATGACGGACGCTAAGCCAGTTTTGACCCCAATGGAAGTCGGTATGAAATTAGAAAGAGCGACAAATTCCCAAAGCGATCTGCCATATCAAAGCTTGATAGGGTGTCTAAACTATTTGGCATGTAATACGCGACCAGACATAGCACATGCGGTAAGTGTACTATCACAATTCAATTCGTGCTATGATGAAATACACTTTAAATGTGCGAAACGGGTCTTAAGGTATTTAAAAGGTACGTCTAATTTTTGCCTTATTTTTAGGAAAACGGGAGATTTAGACTTACGAGGCTACGTTGATGCAGATTGGGGAGGGGCACTTGATAGAAAGTCTTTCACAGGGTTAATTTTCAAGATAGGTAAAAATATAGTGTCATGGGAGAGTAGGAAGCAAGCGACAGTATCCTTGTCCACCACAGAGGCAGAGTACGTAGGATTGAGTCAAGCTTCGAAGGAAGCTCTTTATTTACGTAGTTTATTGAACAGTTTGACAGCTGTGGATAGTAAAGCGGTAGTAATTTACAATGACAATCAGTCGGCGCATAAAATTGCAGCTAACAAAATGATGCATAATAGGACAAAGCATATTGACATCAAGTATCATTTTATTCGTGAGTGTGTACTGGCTAACAAAGTTGAAATAAGGTACATGTCAACTGATAAGATGATAGCGGACATCTTAACTAAAAGTGTTCACAGCCCGAAGCTTAGAGATTTTTTAAAGGATTTATCCCTGTCAAATTATCCTATTAAGGGGGCGATGAGTAGTTAAATGTTTTGATGTTATAAGTTTTCTAGAAGTGCTTTGTGTATTAGATAATTTTCTAAATGTAGTTTTATTATGCATACTTTATTTTGTTATATTTCTTCTGTTTTTGTACTATACTTTTGGATACAGCGTAGTACAGTTGAACACAAAAGTGTTTGTGATTTATTGAGTGTTATGTACCGAGTAATAACAAGTACAGAAGTAATCATAC
Source organism: Euplexia lucipara (assembly GCA_921972225.1). Taxonomy (NCBI): domain Eukaryota; kingdom Metazoa; phylum Arthropoda; class Insecta; order Lepidoptera; family Noctuidae; genus Euplexia; species Euplexia lucipara. The sequence continues at coordinate 6,913,788 of OV179143.1, read as the reverse complement.
GCATGTGTAATAGATTAAGGGGGCGTATTGGAGGTCGCATATTTGTGTATACACACTGGCTTGTGATAATAATCGTATTTAACACATGTCTGTCACTGATTTAAATTAGCTTAGTTACGGACTGTTTATATTAATATATAACTTGTAACCTGTGCTTGTGTACCACGAATGAATAATATATTGTACTATATCCCACTGCTGCTCTTATTATTCCAATAATTTCAAGGTATATTTTTTTCTTCGTAAGTATAGGGACTCAAGTTTATGCTTTATTTTGTGTCGGTAGGCAATATTTTTAATTACCTATTTATCGAACAGCGTGTTTTAAAATGATTTCAAATATCGCTTAATATTGACCCAGTCTTGAACTGCAGTCACAACAGACCACTGTTCAATGTCGACGTCTAATATAGAACAGCCCAAACATTGGGAGCACTGCATCGAGGTCACTTTGATCACCACTGAAGGTTGAGCCGTCTAACCTTCAACACTTTTAACAAGCTATTGTTTGACTATCTTTCTTTGTTCACGGTTTCACTTGTGGGGGTTTAAGCACTTTCTACGATGATGAAAACTGCTAATGTTCATTTACAATGAAAATTATATCCATGTGATTATCTACGTTAGTTAGTCTTTAGTGCAATTCTGCCCTCCTAAGAAGAAAAAGCATATGTAACATTTTTTGAGAAATTGAGTTATAAACACTCCCGGGTTCAGTAAAAAAAATGTGATTTTTTTGTCTAGGAATCTTGGCGAGATTTTACATAGAAGCCAAGTTAGACAAGCACAAGTACCTCACATTTTCTCAAAAGTTCTTCCTGTTTGAAGAAGAAAAATCATAACCCTGTCGTCAGAAGCAGTAAACTACTTAAGTACCCACATATGTCTTTCTATGTCAGTACGTGATTTGAACGAAGTGACTTGATCATAACAAAAAAAAGCATAACATTATTTCTTTGTAACTTATGCTTTTTGAGCTTCGTAGGTCGACCCGTCTCATTGTTCTTTGCCCTCCTCTACCCGTTCATTCTTAGCACAAGTCACCGAATTCACCGATTAACTTTACATTTGCCTAGAGCTGCCGACGGTTGGTATGAACTGTGTATCGACACCTTACTCTTTATTTTTTGCTCGATAATGAACGTGTGATACAGTTAAGTATTTATGAAATATTCTAACTAACTAACTACTAACTAACAATACCCACTGTGTGGGAAAAAATAACAAATAAGTTGCTACCTATTTGCTTCGTTTTGGTGCATGTGGTTCATGGGGGATATTCCTTCTTTTTTGGTCAATCACGTCGTAACGGTAAAACTGGTTTGAATGAAACTTAGAATAGATGTAATTCATGACCTGGACTAGTATACTGTGGTATTCACTTTTTATACGGGTACCTAACACCTGCTAGATACCGCGGGCAGTTGCTAAATTACCGTAAAACGGGGTGGATAGAAACTCAAGGGTGAATAGAAACAAAACTTTGAGGAGGATTTTTACGCTAGTTTAATATTTTTTGATACTAACAAGGTGTCGAAACTATTTATCTCCATTATTTAAAAGCATTAGAATCCCCCTATGTGAACAACGACTTTTAACTTACGAGAATATCCTCTTCAAAGTTTTGTTTCTATTCACCCTTGAGTTTCTATCCACCCCGTTTTACCCGGTACCTAAAGTACACCTACCTACCTGTACCTGTAATAGTACCTACTTGTGAAAGCTTGTGAGTTTGTTTTCTGCTTAAAAATAACGTTTATATTTGTTATACTTTTTAATAAACAGCGTGTAAGTACTAAATGTGTTCGCTTTTTGGCGGTGGGTAAATATTTCGCTTGCATTTTATTATTAGGTTACAACAATAATGCAGCGGCAACAGTCAGCTAGATGCCAGAGGTTACTTTGGTTAGCTAGAGGCGGAAGTAAGGACGGTAGAGAAAATGTTGAGCCAAATGTACCAGCAACACCACCATTAGCAAGAGACGAAAGTGAAGACGGTAAAGAAAATGTTGAGCCAAATGTACCAGCAACACCACCATTAGCAAGAGACGAAAGTGAAGACGGTAAAGAAAATGTTGAGCCAAATGTACCAGCAACACCACCATTAGCAAGAGACGAAAGTGAAGACGGTAAAGAAAATGTTGAGCCAAATGTACCAGCAACACCACCATTAGCAAGAGACGAAAGTGAAGACGGTAAAGAAAATGTCGAGCCAAATGTACCAGCAACACCACCATTAGCAAGAGACGAAAGTGAAGACGGTAAAAAAAATGTTGAGCCAAATGTACCAGCAACACCACCATTAGCAAGAGACGAAAGTGAAGACGGTAAAAAAAATGTTGAGCCAAATGTACCAGCAACACCACCATTAGCAAGAGACGAAAGTGAAGACGGTAAAGAAAATGTCGAGCCAAATGTACCAGCAACACCACCAGAGGTATTACTTCGAAAAGGAATCAGGACATCATTCAACGTCTTGCGAAATTGACGCCCCCGAACAGGGTAAACTTTTGGGAAGGTCTTCCTGATAACGACAGCGTCGCTGATCTTTTATATGAATATGACACTTGAGTGTACCTACGTAGATAAAAAATAATATTAAGTAAATAGTTTGCGTAGTTGGTTGCGTTTTTAATTGTTGTACCCAAAACTTAAAATATAATTATGCAAGTAAATATATACCTTTGTTGTAATTTTCTTCTAATTTATTCTTATGAAAATAATGAATGTGGTTTTATTTTTATTATTCCATTATGCTAAACCAAACTTATACTAAAGAATAAATCACAACTGTGTAACTGTGTTTTTTTTGCTTCTGAATATTAGCACATACTACATTAAAAAAACACATGTGTGTAATTGTGTTTTTTTTCTTCCTTCCCTTTCTAAAAAAGTGTGACTATTAGGAGACAGAAATAGTTTTTTCAAAATATCTAATTAAAATGACATAATAACTCAAATAAAAAAATGTTACAATAAAACTATGTCAATCATGCATTTAATACCAAAAAAATAACCACGTAACTCATCTATAAAGCAATTGAATTAATATGCAAAGTTTTTTTAATTTATCTCAAAACTTAGGTGTCTGCACTTGTGCTTTTTCTCCTAAGGAGGGCAGAATTAGTATTGAAACCTTAACATAACTGGTAAAATGTTAGGGGTACATACTTTGCAAGGTGGAAGGAACAGCGGGAACATCCAGATACCAGGAGTTCAGGACATAATCCTGGACACCATGGAGAAAATGTTCATAGTTTTTCCTATTATTTTCAAATGTTCTTGAATTTCGATAAAAAATATAAATTCCTCTTTGTTTTTTTTTGGTTTAAAGTAAAAATGACATTAGAAAATAATAACGTAAAAAAAAAACACAAAAACCGACAAAGACTTTGAACGCTGGAAGTGTAATCTACTTATGTGTTTTCCTAACAAAACAATACATATATTATTTTCTTTCCTATTTCTCATTTTACTAGTAGTAAGCAATCATAAGCTTTAGAGTAAAGTGTACATACTACAGCGGTTATCTATTGAAATTTAATACGACAGTTTGTATTAAATACATTAAAATAAGGGATGTGTAAGTTGTATCTACGAGTAACGATGAATGTTAAAAAGTTTGTACAGACGCCAGCACGTCAACCTACCCGAAACTGTCAAATATTCCCAATTGAACATAAACCTTACTGTGTTTAGAATAAAGTTAAAAACCGATAAAAAAAAAATGACACATTGGGGTAGGCAGATGTGCTGGTGTCTGTACATAACAATTTCAAATGAGAATATTTTCTTGTTTTATACTTTTTAGATCGTGGTTTTTCAGTAATCGGGTCCTTTGAATATATCGAAGATAGACACATTCTTTCACCCTGCCCGTGTTAAATGTCTCAAATGTCTCTACATATTGTACAAACAAAATTACAGATCACAAAACCAATAATGTGTGTTGAACGACAAACACGTATGTCGTATAGTACATACGGTGTATGTGATACCAAAAGCAATAAGCAGGCAGAGTTAAATTAATTCTGGGAATCGTTATTACCGAGTGGAGCGTTAACTGTGATGAATCGATTGTGGCTTTCGTCATATCGAGTGGATAATCGATGTGGGTTTTATTTTTTTATTGAATAGGGATGCGCTATTATGGTTACCCGCGGAATTGAGATATTCTATGGTCGAAAAAATCTCTGCTCCATTATTTATTTTTTAAGTTAGTTATTTACTGCAAATTTTGACGTGACACACGGCACGATTTGTGTGTTGTCCCATAGTATAAATTGTTCAAAACGATGAGTAGGTACAACAACCCCCGTTTGGGTTAATATATGTATATAATATAATTATATGCTATCAATAATAATGTGTAAATTCATGAGTAGGCAAGTAGTTTTGGACTCTCAAAATTATTACTTTTATTTAACAACAGCTCTACCGTATTTACTGAGTTAACAGGGAGTAGTTGCCGTACCTGCGGTCTTTTTAGATGGCGTCACAATTGATTTTGATCAAGCAGAATAAAATGTATTTGTAGATTTGGTTTTTATTTTTATCTCCGTTTCAATCGTTCAGTACCTAAGACTTGACGGTGAAAGTGAAAAGTGAAAAAAAGTGAACAACGATCATCATACCTAGGTAAAGTCAATAATATTTATAAGAATATAGGTATTGTTAAGCATGTACCCCACCCATTTTCGTCATGCATTATATTATTTTATTTTTTTCCCGTTTTTGAGACTTTCCCGCAGTTCTCAAGAATGGGACAGTTACCATTGTGTTGCAGAGATAGTTATCTGCACAATTTGCCCTATTTAGTAGTCAGATAGTGAAACGACGACCGTTTGTGAAAACCTATTTACAGAAATAAATATCATTTTATCACCATCATTTTTACATTTATAACATCATTACAACAATTCAGCTAGTCCTAATACTTTTGCCCTTCTATTCAACGAAAATAATACTATATCTACAAAAAATAGCATAACCATACTTACATAAGTCAAAAGGTTTTCTACAACCGTATGTTTAATACCCGAAAGGAAATCTAAATGTAATATGAATAAGAAAACTATTATCTTTTTGTTAAGTCAGTTCGCTATCATCATAGTGTAATCCCAACCAGAAATATTACGAAATATTCAAATCGGTTTTACCTTTTCTTGGGATTACTTCTGAAAGATAATTGTTTTTACTCAAAAATATCGGAAATCGAGTGACCCAGACTTATGAAAGATCCACATCAATTGGTCGGTTGTGCAGCTTGTTATCTTCTAAATTAAGTTAAGCTTGAGATTCGGGTTCTATTGCAGTGTCGGGTAGTTTTGTTTAGTATGTTTATCTAACATTCTTTATCATCAGGGCGATTCTGTTAAAATCACCACGTGAAAATGAAGGTGAAGTGAAGGTAAATTGAGCTGTCATTGCATACTAATGCCAGGCATTGACAGTACACTTTACCTACTCATGTTTTGTCGGGGTGACTTCTACTGAATCGAAAGGCAGCCTGGAGTTAGATTTGTATCCGGGTGGTAGTAACGTTATTGACACAATTTCGACACGCTCTTTTGGATGCTTTATTTCATGACATTAGTCATGTCTGTTTTGGCGATAGATGCTGCCATGATCTGCCATGAGATTATCACAAGTAAAAAATACACAATACTTTGTTTGTACCTATCATTGTAAACTTGGCAAAGAGTAAATATGAAGTTAATAATAATAAATAATAAAATTTATTTATTGTTTACAAGAACCAGATTATAGAATGGATACCTACATTGGCACATGAGAGTAATACAAAATCTAGTAAGCGGGTGAAGCGCTGCACTCCTATATAGGTTACTGAGTAGCCTGTGCTTAGGAGAGATAGGACCGATCCCGATTATACAATATACATATAGGGTCTTATATGACACATGACGTAGTACAGTTTCTAATTAAGTAGATATATTATTATCCTAGTAACAATAACATGCATGCAGAAAAATAAAGAGAAATGAAAGACATTAAAAATAGGTAAATTTCGTGTGTGTGTGTGTGTGTGACCACACACACACACACACACTCACACACCAGTGTGAGTGTGTGTATGTGTGAAGTTGTCGTGCATGAGAAGAAGTTACTTAACGGTGACTATCAGACGGGGTACTGAGCGCTTTGTCACATCTGTAAGAGTGCGAATGACTTCATTCCGATGATACACACTGATGATATCCAATACGAAACTAGCTGTTTGACAGTTAATCGTTGAACACATTGTCTAGTGATCATCACTACTGAACTGTCTATGGAAATACGCAAGAGCCCTGATGATTAGATCCATAATAATAGCCTCTTGCATGAGACTACACACCGACATCTAGTATTAAAAATAAATTAAGTAGTATATTATTTACAATACTTAACTTTGTACACTAGAAATGAAAATAAAATCTCAAAACTGAATCCAAAATATGGCGTCAAAAAACTCATCCGCATCGCTGTCCACTGGAAGTGTACCCAAAAGACTGGCAGCATTGCCACGTTGTATGGCAATGCTTATCCTTTGACCAAGGTAAAAACCAGCCTTTGGATCACGCGAAGTGTCAATTAACGTCTTGAAAGATCTTTGTACAAGCTATGAGCACTCGGACCCCACGACCCGAGAGTTTCAACCCCAAACGGCTCGAATTGAATAAATAATTACCAACGAGGTTCTTATATTTCTGCCGCTTGAGGTTCTCCGCAGCCGCAGCAGCAGCGCCAGCACAGCACGAAGAACTAGGAAAATTGTATGGCGCAAGAGTATCGACACAAGTAGCGTCCCACACTAAAGGCCTACCATCTTACTCAATACTCAATACTCAATATCTTCATTGCTTTATTGCTTTCTTCCATTGCGTATTGATTTAAATAAAGAACAATGACATTTATTAGAATACAAAACAAGACAAAAGGTTTTCTTTGTATTCTCGCTTTCAATAAACGGAATGTCACCTTTTTTGTGGGAGCAGACGACACGACAACGCAACGCTTGAAAACAATTTTCTAAAACAAAGGGCTGTTTTTCCTTTAGAAAACGAAAAACCAGAATAAAAATAAATACGAATTACTTATAAGAGTATTATGGCTATAACTCCTGATAATATAATCTTTTGCATATTTGCAGGACCCTTGAAACGTGATTATGTTGGCACAGTTAAAAATGAATTACGTTATCATGCCTCGATGAACTTTTATTTAATTACAATTTTATTTTTGTGGGTGTGTCTAATAACTCAGTTTGAGGTTCCATTTTTATTTATCTGTTAATAAACAATATTGTCGCTTATTTTACTTTATTGTCCAAATGTTAACGTTGTGGATTTAAATGAGATGGATTGACTAATATTGGAAAGATTTTTTTCTAGGTAGTGTTGAAATCAGCTTATACCTACTGAAAATGGATAGCTTGATTTACAGCGGCGTGTACCTATGCTTAAATAGTTTAGTCACATTAAAAGACTCAATGAAAGGCGACTAACAAAAGTATTTATAAGACAGATGTAAGTAAAAACGTCGGGCCCAAAGTCTAGATTAGTGACTGATTGATGGAAACAGTCTCGCCCCTATTACATGGGACTTACATATAACTGGTGAAATAGGGATGTACTTTAAGTACATACGGCAAAAACTATCTCAAATTTTCTTTTTCTTTCTCGAATTGGAATAACCTACCCTCTTTCCAGGAGTCGGGCATTGGTAGCTGAGCCACAGTTCAAATTTTTGCAGCTATCATCGTCTAACATTGGTTAGTTTTGTTACCAATTCACTCCACCATTACTGTTATTCTGCCTAACTCATTGAATATTCCACAACTTTTCACACAACGCCATTTAGTCCCAAGCTAAGCTAAGAGCTTGTGTTATGGGTACTAAACAGCTGATAAACATCTATACTTATAATAAATCTGTAGAAGTAAAATTTCTGTACATTGAAAATATCAAAAAAATAAATAGCAGGGGGTGTTACTAGACCGACAGCGAACCCAAAAATATGATTAAAAAAATTTTTGTCTGTCTGTCTGTCTGTCTGTCTGTCTGTCTGTCTGTCTGTCTGTATGTTCAGGTATCACGCAAAAACTACCGGTTCGATTACGATGAAACTTGGTATACTTATTCTTTAATATCCTGGGCACAACACTGGGTACTTTTTATCCCGGAAAAGTATATACAATAAAAAACAAACTTAATTTTGCGGTTCGACCCCTAGACCCGACTACTGTACCAACCGCAAATAATAAGTTTGTCGTAGGTTACGTCACCCGCAGTGGAGTTCACCAAGGGGCGCTGCACACGGCTAAGATATTATAATATTTTATCTTAAGATACAATATCGCTCGCCATACAGTTCAATGGACTATCACACACTACGAAGATAATTATGTACATGAATATATATTCAAAATTAATATTGGAGGATGATTGGTGATCGATACTGATGCCAAAAATGCAATCGGTAAATGTTTTGTCTGTCTGTCTGTCTGTATGTGCACGCATAGTTCAATAACTATTATAGGGATTGGGATTGACTTGGTACGGTTGTAATCAATACGCCTGGGTAGGTTGATCTTAGTCTCAGTTGTTTTACACATGGTCAGTTGTACGGCGCTCTTTCCCGGGTCAGTAGTTCCAGAAATCTTTATGCATACATACTGGAAGGATCAACTTTGAAAGTAGTCTATCTGGAAGTATTATGCTAAAATTATTACGTTTATATATCAACGCACAGCCCAAACCGCTGGTATTAGAGACATGAAACTTGAAGGGGACTTCTTAATTAAGAATCCACTAAAACACGATTTTTGGAAATTCAACCCTTAATGGGAAAACATAGGAGGCGGAAGTTCGACATCCACGCGGGCGAAGCCGCGGGCAAAAGCTAGTACTTAATATATTTCTAAATACATGGATATTATATATTAATTACACCCAGACACAGAACAAATGCTCGTGCTCATCACACAAACATTTGTCCTGGGTAGGAATCGAACCCACGACCTCCGGGGTAGGAATCGAACCCACGACCTCCGGCATCGCAGTCAGGGTTACTAACTACTAGACCAACAGGCCAATCAATTGAGGATCACAGCTCGTGATGTTGTTGAGTTGTGTGAGTGCACAATGCTAAACCGTTTGAATTTCGACCACGAGTAATTTTAAATATTCCGAAATCTTTTCAACAGGACATTTCAAGTAATTTTAAATATCCCGAGATCTTTTCAACAGGACATTTCAAGTAATTTTAAATATCCCGAGATCTTTTCAACAGGACATTTTAAGTAATTTTAAATATCCCGAGATCTTTTCAACAGAACATTTCGCTTTAAAACACGACTGTCGCGGTTCCGATAAAGACCATTTCCTTCGGGCGTCTAGAATCATAAATCATTTTCTGTCAAAGTACGTCGATATCAAAAGATATATTAGGAAAGAAAGCTTTGTGAATTCACGGTACGGCGGTATCTTGCAAAGGAATGCGGCTTACCTGTAACAATAGAAAATCTTGGTTAGAAAAGTGATTTAGAAATAATTTGCATCAAATTACGGAAGACTTGGAGTTTTGTCTCGATAATAAAGCGCCAATAGTACAATGGCTAAGGCTGGATCGAACCCCAGCCATTGCAATATTGCCGTGAACCCACACCACAATCACAAGCATATTTAGCTTATTTGAAGGGTTTAACAAGACCACTAGTATGTGTAACCCACAATGGTAGTAGGCTTTTCATTACATAAATAAAATACGTGTTAGATTAGACTATGCATAAAAAAATACCTACAAAAGTGATATTCTATATTCACAAACACTCCCATATTTTCTGCATCTTCATACCTATAATTCAGTAATCAAACATTGCAATATAAAAACTCGATCACAGAAAAAAACTAACTTCCTGGATTTTAAATCTTTTATTTGATGAAGCGGAAAATATAATTGGTAAAGTTTAAAGTAAATTTTAATCACCTATACACTTTCACAACCCATACTCACTCTTACACACAATCAATTTAATTATACACTACAACTCTACTCTCTACTCTCCTATTGACACATACAGTTACACATCTTAGCACAGCGTTTATGCTTTTATTATTTAGTTTGGTTTGAATATTGTTTTTATTATGATTTTTATTGCATAAACTATTATAATTATTTCTGAAATTGGTTTCTCAAGATACAGGCTTGCCTAGTTTGGGACCAATGTTAAAATTGTGAACAAATTATAATTAACAATAAAATATTATTTTGTAAAATCACCTCGCGTAAATGTGGGTGAATTGAAGACGAATTGAACTGTCATTTCATACTATTACTAGGCATCAAATTGACAGTGCACTTCAGTCAAGTTTCAACGGGGTAACTATTACTGAATCGACCGGTAGATCATAAATTCTTCTTTTTATTTCGTTAGTTAGTAGCAAACATAAAAGTTTAGTCGCGTGATATAGGTACAATTTTAGAATCCTGCAAAATGTGCAACGAATATATAAGTAATGAGATCAAAAAGTCTGCTCCACCAAAACTCTAGTTATGACGCCCTAGTTCCCATTGAGCTTAACGAACTCCTGAAATCTCATTAAAAAACTTACTCAACAGAATACTACTATTAAAACCAACAGTATTTTTCCAGGGCTGAGAATAGAAAAAGTATTAAAAATAGAAGTAGTATGCATACGTCGTTAAAATAACATAACAAGAAAAAAATCCTTTAGCTTTACTGACTAAATAACGATGTGTTCTTTTACAAAGAATATTAAAAATGGCGGCATTGAAGAAGTTTTGACAACTGAGTAGGTATTTTAACTATGATGCAATGAGCATGGGCGTACCTGAGGAGGGGGAACCGTTACCCTATCTGTACTTTTATAACCATTGTACTTTTGTAACATTTCCCTTGTATCGAAGGGTTTGACTGAGAGATGCCTACATTAGGTACAGACGCCAGCAAATCAAGTTACCCCAATGTGTCAAATTTTCCCAATTGAATATGAATCTTATTCTGTTTGTCATAAAGTTGAAAAACGATCAAAGAAATTTGACACATTGGCATAACTTGATGTGCTGGCATCTGTACACCAAAATTTCGTATGTTCTGTTTAAGTACAAGAGGCGTTTTCATAAATTGTCACGAATAAAAACACCACGCTGCTACGTAGGGTTACTGTACTGAGAAAATACTGATGAAAAACCTAATAACGTTTGAACCATTCTACATAATTCTTATAATGCTCAGAATACGATAAACATCAAAAATGTATTATTTGCGCCTCCCTTCCTAGATTGCCAATCCCTAGATTCTGGTAGCGACTTTTGGCAGATTCTGGGAATTGCTGAAGTATTCCATTAAATACATTATCTTTTATTAACATTTAGGGTAACGCTGGAACGGAAGCTAGCGGATGAGCAACTAGGTACTCTTCTGGTAGCGACGAATCTCACGGAGGGCCACGGTACCGGGCCTGAAGCGATGGGGTTTCTTAACACCACCAGTGGCCGGTGCGCTCTTGCGCGCAGCCTTAGTGGCGAACTGTTTCCTCGGTGCCTTACCACCGGTGGATTTACGAGCGGTCTGTTTGGTACGCGCCATTTTAAATTATCACGTAGTCGGTAGGTAATGACAGCGGTTGAAACGCCCAAAAAATCACCAGCCATCAAAAGTTTAAGCAGAAAATCCTACTAAATAATTTGACTGCGATTAGTACTGGCTTGTGGCTGGCCACCCTTAGTTGGGCGGTGGGGGGAGGGAAGTTGTAAGTCGAGAGGCCGAGGTCGAGAGGAGGAGGAGATCTTGCCTCCAACTAGTAAGCAGTCAACAACTCCTTTGTCAATGCACAATCTCTGGTAATTAGGGTTTCAATTGTTCTTCGAAGTGCGCTGTTGAGTACTTGCAGGTTTGAGTTATTGACGAGATTTCTTGTTTGTGGATTTAGTGCCGTCAAATTTTGATTTCAAAATGGCGATGAAGCATATTTTGCTAATAAATAACAATAACGGAAAGTATAAGTTACTGCCCACCTAGTGCCTAGTACCTTCAGATTACCCTTAAGCAAAGACATTCAATACCTATAGACCGGACATCACGAACAAAATTTTCGTCCGAAAAGTGTGTCCTGCTGGATACAAGTCTATGAGTTTTTCTAGTACGCTCCTCTGCCGCTCCAATATTCATATATTATTCTAGATGGCGTTACTGAGACATGGGATCAAAGTTTTTCTATGACATTTCCTTGACATGCCCGCTCTATAATATTTTAAATCTCTTTGCCCTTAAGTATTTTTTTCAAGGATTAACATTACTAGACTCCGCCTTTATAAAGAAGACTTATAATATTAATCGCAACCTCCTACTAAATTTATATTTCTGTGCAAAACAAAGCTTTTCTTCTTTTTCAAAAGGAAACTTAGGATGCATTTAGGCCTATGGTCTAGTAGTTAGTGACCCTGACTGCTATGCCGAAGGTCGTGGGTTCGATTCCCACCCAGGACAAATGTTTGTGTGATGAGAACGATCATTTGTTCTGTGTCTGGGTGTAATTTATCTATAATATGTATGTTTTGAGAAGTATATAAGTATGTTCAGCAGTATCAGCTGTTTAGTACCCATAACACAAGCTCTTAGCTTAGCTTGGGACTAAATGGCGTTGTGTGAAAAGTTGTGGAATATTTATATTTTATTTAGCATAATTTTATGCTCTAAACTGGACAAGATGTTTTCTTTTAATGTTAATGTTAAATATATTTTGAAATATTCCACAACTTGCACACAACGTTATCTAGTCCCATGCTAAACTGAGCTTGTGTTATGGGTACTAATTGATAAACATACTTAGGATATATTTCTAAATACAAACTTACAATAGATAAATTACACCCAGACACAGAACAAAATGATCGTGCTAATCACACAAACATATGTCCTGGGTGGGAATCGAACCCGCGACCTCCGGCATAGCAGTCAGGGTCATTAACTACTAGACCAAAGGCCAGTCTAACTAAACTTTGTAACTTAATTTTGTACAAAACGTGTTTTAAAAAAGTAGAAGCACATGTATCTTAGAGAACCACAATCATAGATACATGTATAAACTCCCGCTTTTTTTCCCCAGGCTATAGGCAAAAACTACAAAACACCTTAAGCTACAATTCTCATCTTCTGCATCGTTTATGTTCATACAAGCAATCACACACGCCGGTTGCGAGTACCTGACATTTTTGACGAACCTCACCAATAAGGTACCAATAACTACAATCGTCCATATTATAATGTATTTAAACATTTCAATTTATACATGCCTATGTATGTATCTGGAAATAAAGTTAAGACTTCATAAAGCAGTTTTCAAAATCAGGTGAAATACATTTACGTGCCGAAGCGTCAAACAGCCCGAAGAGCGACGGAGCGACGCGACTACAGATTATTTCAAGGAAATTGGATTTCAGCGCATAGCCGGGTATTAATTTTCAATTATTTTTAGCGGAGTTTTCAAGGTGACAAATATAAATTGAAAAGCGGGTGACGAGGTCAGTGTTAGACTTCTTTTAGTGACATCTAAATAGTGTAGTCTAAGTATTTCAAGTACCTACGTATGTAGAATGCACGTAGTGAGAGCAATAATAATTTAACTTCTCAAATAAAACCAGACTTCATAAGAAGAAGAAGTAGTGTTCCAGAACTAGTGTGTGTTTATTATTGTTATTATCGTTCCTGACATGTTATTGGTAGATATATCTAAATGATTCAATTAATGATTTTGACATGATTAATGGTGATTTTGACTTTATTTTTAACAACTTTGACATGATCATTATTAATTATTTTGACATTCCATTAATATGTACTAACACTAGCGTTAAAGTTGTGTATTACTAACAAATTGGATTTTATGATCTGTAAAATAAATGATTATTATTATTAAAAACACTAACAGGTGTAAAATAACTCTAGTTTCGGAAGTCGGTGGTCCATAAATTATATAAGCAAAACCATCAAACCATTCACACCCTGATATTGTTTTTTTAAGAAGGCGGTGGCATGTTTTTTTTGTAAGAAAGTTTTTACGTTAGGTATATTTAGTTTTGGTAATAAATTAAATAGTTTTGGATCCAGCTATCTTTGCCATTAGAACTTTTTGCCTTCCTTAGGTAAATATGTTAACCAACATAATACAAATAGGAAGACATTCACTCGATGACCTCCAGTAGGTTCATAGTGCCGAGAGTCAATAACTACTATGGCGACCGAACTCTAAAAAACGGTTGCCATATTTGCTAAATACTCTGCCGGAGGATATTCGAAGTGAGGGCGATAAGCGAGTTTTTAAGCGTAAGCTGTTGAAACATTACATGAATAATATATAGGAAGTGTTTTGTCAGAGTTACGATTATTAAACATAATGAAATTGTATAACATAGGCATAGTGTTTAAGATTTAGTTGTTATTATATATAAGTAGTTCTAAAATAGTACGGAGACTCGATCCTGCAGTTAAACCGATAACACGGTTTTGCGGGGCAAAGTTTTATAGTAATTAAGAACTTACTGTATATTTATAAATAAAATAAAAAATAATAAATAAATAATTCAGAGCAGACTTTTCCGGGAAATACACCTATGTAGCTATTTTGTTTTTAGAATAAGCGTCTACCGGAAAAGGTCCTTAATGGATGACATTGATTTTCACTTTTAAGGACATGGCACACCATCTGAACTCAATTTAACCAGCCTGTTACTGTTGTTTTGGAACGCACGAGTATTGACGATAGCGTATTAGTGATTTTAGACTTTCATTTACTCTAAGGTGCAGCGCAGACGACATACTATCCGTGACGCACTTTTTAGTCTGTGAAAATAGAACCTATGCAATTATATGCAGTAACGCACACGACGCGCAAAAAGTCCGGCGCACAAAAAATCCGTGTAATTCAGGCAGACCGCACTGCGCCGCTCGGCACAAAAAGTGTGCGAAAAAAATTGAACGTTTACTTCAACGCGCGCTAACGCAGACGGCGCACACTTTAGTCGGCAATCTGCATTTGCTAGGAGTGGACGTAACACACGCGATCTATTTTCATGGCGCCAGAGGTCGATTGTTCATTGTTGTTTCTGAATGAGTCAAAGCAGGTCTTAAAATAAATAGCAACTCATCAAATGTAGTAACAGACAAATTATAAAATTTGAAAAAAAAATCCGGATGTTGTTTCAGAATTGAATGTTTAGTATGGAACTGTCCCTTCAGTAATCTTTCCGAAAGTATAGGATGTACCCAAAATTCTCTATTTCTTCTTCTTTTTCTGTACTTCATGTACAAAATAATACTTCGCGATCTCTGCACGATTTCCATAGCGTCTACGTCCCTACAGCTCTGCCGACAGAATGATCGAAGATGTGCGTCGTGTGCATTGAGTCTGTGAAAAATCTGCGACCGACTTTTTGCGTGCCATGCAGACTTTTTGTGCGCCGCAGACTCGATTGCACAAAAAGTGTGCCGTCTGCGCTGCACCTAAGTCTAGTCCTTACGTCATTTTCTGTCTCCGGTGTCAATGATGTCTAGGACAAACTTAAAAAAGAATATAATTATAATAACAATATTCCACAACTTTTACACAACACCATCTAGTCCCAAACTAAACAGAGCTAGTGCTATGATTAGCAACTAGGAAACTGATAAACATCCTTAGGTACATATTTCTAAATACATACAATTATATAGATAAATAACACCCAGATCCAATCCAGATCAGAACAAATGATCGTGCTTGATTAAATGATTTTTTATATAACATAACAGTTACAGTCACTTACTACTAAACCAACATGCTAGGCAAAGTAAACTAAAATGAATTGCAAAAGTCACTTTTGTAGGTAGGTACTTACCCAGATTTGACTTCAAAACCCACGTGCATGCCAGCCAGGCGCCTTAACCACAACCATCACGATTCAAACCATCCGAAATTACCATTAATCATAACAGAACCAATTTCCACTTCGGTCCCGAAATCAATTCCCGATTTCTACAACCCTACCGTACCTACGTATTACTTGTACTAACACTTCTATACCCCTGAGCCCGCGAGTACCCGAACTTGGAGCTCATCAATCATACCCGTCTAACTCCTTCCTGAGTTGATCCATCAGCTTTTAAGGGATCCTCTTAAGATGGCGTAAATTGTCTTACTCACAGCCTTTTAGCCGCATGTGTGATAATCTTGGAACTATCTATCTTTTGCGTTGGTGAGTTTAGTTTGAACTGTATACAGAGTGGAAGGGTTGATCTTTGGTTGTTATCGGATGCTATTTTATTACTTCCTTAACCTATCTCCTGTCCCATGAATCATATATGACTCATGTTAATTGGTCTGCCAGTGAAATTGAAAGACACAACTTAATACGAGTATATATTGCAGGCACGCACTCATAGCTATACATAGAATATAATAGAATACCTACTCTTTATTGTACAGACACCAGCACATCAAGTCACCCCCATGTGTCAAATTTCTTTGACCGTTTTTCAACTTCATGTCAAACAGAATAAGGTTCATATTCAATTGGGAAATTTTCTGGTCTATACACCATAAAACCTTTCAAATTATAACTTCAAGGGCTGCATAGGGTGTTATTGTTAACCTAATAGTTATACCTATTGGTGGTCAGTTCTTTGATTCTGTTACACCATGGTTTTTCCTTCTGACGTTCATGTACAGTAGGTACTAGTTTAATTTAAAGAAGACCCATATGAAAATAATTGGAAAAAAAATAAGCAGAAGATGGCAATCTATATAATATTACGTCGCCTGTTTTAACGCGATCACAAAACATTAAAACATGGAAAGTCCTATACTCAGCAAAGCTAATCTAATAAAACTAGCCTTTCAAGGAAATCAAATTTTCCTGACGACGTTCATATTAACAATATTAAACGGTGGCCGTCGACAAACTAGATTAATAACTTGAAACAAGTTAGCACTTGTTTGTAACGATACCCATATCATATATAGTGCTGCCGGAAGTTTGATTACCGCTTCTAAAGTTTTGTATTACTTACCTATAAGTTTCTATATGTTACAGGTAAGAACATAGGTATTGAGTTCACGTCAAATAGTTGGCCAACTAAAAGTTTGTTCCCGTCTTAGGTTGGATGTCTATTGTCTTCGATCTGCGTTTCAAACATTATGGGGTTGGCTACAAATCTATCGGATCTACACAACCCAAGAAAAGACCCTTTGATTTTACTGGTTGGGTTAAAAATGACAGTCGGAAACGTTAATTTAACGTGATTTTCGAGGCATATGGGCCCAATATAGTCATCTATCCTTAAAACTCGATAAGCGAAGCTTAAATAGATACCTGTGCTCTTGATTTCTACTAGCCTTAGTAAAGTTACAAAAATAATTTCAAAAATCTGTTGTTAGCCAAGTAAAATACTTCGTCCACACCTAGTAGCTAAGTGACAAAAGATAGTTCAAACTTAACCATAAGTTAAGCACAAATCACAAGTTCCATGTCATACGAAGACACCTATATAACTTTTAACGTTTTCTTTTTATAAAGTAAGCTTTCTTGGTCCGACAAAATGTCACTTCAATAGAAATTAAACCCCATTCAAATTACCTGGTACGTCAAAAGTTTACAAAATTGTGCGTATTTGATCCCTGATCCCTTGAACCGAAAATTGAATTTTCCGAGCATAACTTTGGCGGCCACAAGCCTCTTAACTTTGACCGCCACTCGAGGTACCTTTTGGTCAAAAGTTGGGCTTTTATACCAATTAAGTTATTTTCTTTAATACATTTCTGGTCCGGGAGGTAGAGATGGTTTGGTCACGTTGAGAGAGTGAATCAAAGGTGACTAATAAAGGGGTTTATAAGGCAGAGGTAAGTTAAAACGCTGGGAGGGCCGCTCTATAAGGACATGCGCTTGTCACAATATTAATACTCAATACTTTATTGCATTCCATATTATATACAGACAGATATTTCTTTGATCGTTTTTCTACTTTGTGTCTAACAGAATAAGGTTCATATTCAATTGGGAAAATTTGACACATTGGGGTAACTTGATGTGCTGGCGTCTGTACATAGATGGTATAAAATATTGTCAAGATCAATATGGACCCTGTTAGGCACAGCAAAGTTAGAAGAGAGGATGAAGGCTAAGTAACAAGCATGAACATGCCATAGCATAGCATGGCATGAACGTAAACGAAGGAAAAGAAGTATGTAAGAATCGTATCAGGTGGCGCTTGGCAGTGTCTGCCTACCCTCATGAGAATAAAGCATAACATAACATAACATCACGCCTTTTATCTCCGAAGGGTTAGCAGAGGTGAACCAGCAGTAAGCTCACATTTCACCAGTTGTGTTTAGGTCCCATGAAATAGGGAGCGAGCCTAATGCCATCAATCAGGTATAAATCCAGACTACGGGCTGAAGGTGCAAATACAGGCTACGGGCTGATACTGAGAAATCCCAGATGGTAAAACTCAATAACGCTTTGCCTCACCCGGGGGCTGAACTATGGCAGGGTCGAGGAAGAATAAGGTATGAGTTTGTTTGCATGTATAGTAGGTAAAGAAAGCAATAAGCATGTGGACGGTATAATATGAATATCAAAATATAATTAGTCCATCAGTTAGATTTAAAAAAAAACTTTAAGTACTGAAGTAGTTTTATGCTTTTTAAAATTTATTTATTTATTTATTTCTTATGGCACTTCAACGACTTACTCACTAAAAATGTACATAAACACACATCGCAACAGTTATAAGTATAGTGAATTCGTCACTATACTTATAACTGTTTATGGAAAACTACTTAGATTAAGGGCATTAAAGTTGTGGAGAGGGGGCTTCAGACGTCATTATCAGTATCAACTATGCAGTATAGTGACGTCATGCGACATTTTGACTCCATGTATCAACGTTATTTTTTGATTAAAATATGTGTCGAATATTTTTAATAATAAAACTAAAATATTGTCCACTGGCCCGTTGTTGTAAAATTCTTGGCTTGAAACTCTGCACTTGCCACAAGATAAGGGTAGGTATAATACAGTTGTGTTGGAAATTAAGTAAGTATCTTACCCATATCATGGACTTTTGTTGAAGTTTGATTAACCCGTGTGAATTTATACTCAAGTTGGTCAATGATAAATACTTGAAGGCTTTTAGGACCTTGAAGTGTACGGTGTTAGGCAACTATGGCATAGATTAGGAGTTAGAAGTCTACTGTGTTGATTAGGGTAGCGCAAAATGAAGTGAACTAATTAGTGAGCTCAGACAGTTAATACACACATCAAAAGTGTCTAGGGATCAAGCATTTTTATGCGGATTTCTTGAGATTGAGATGTGGCTTTGTAATACATTTATGATTTTATAAATTTATATGGATCCTTTTTGGTGCATTTCATAATTTGAATCAGGAACTGTGAATCAAATTCGAGTAAAAGATGAAAATCAGCTGTCAATATTTTCCCTATAAAAACATACAACGCATTGAAGACATTATTAGTGCTACTGTTTCCCTACTACTGATTAAAACCAACGTTATTATGGAGCGGCGACGTCATTTAAGCAGGGAAGAAATGCTCAGAGCCGTGGGAATGATAGAAGCTGGTTCCCGGCAACGTACTGTGGCTTTAGCTCTGAATACAAGTCAGAGTGTTATCAGTCGACTTTGGACACGTTGCCGAAGCACTGGTACCGTGGCAGAGCGCCATGGAGGACGGTATCGCTGCACCACACGGAGACAAGACCGATACATTCAAATCTTAACTCGAAGAGCTCCAACAATAACCGTCATGATGTTAGCCGTGAGGCTTCATCACTCTTCAGGGAACTTAATTAGCGACCAAACAGTCAGAAACCGCTTGCATGAAGTGAACCTTCATTCCCGAAGACCGCTACGGGTACCACCTATAGCAATGCACAATCGTAGGATTCGATATCAATGGGCTCTTGAACACAGAAATTGGGCAGAAGAACAATGGCGTTTTGTGTGCTTTTCTGATGAGTCTCGTTTTGGTATGAGACCGGATACAAGACGTATACGACACTGGAGAACCCCTGGACGCCAACAGCGATTAAAATCCTGCCAGGAAGTCCATCCTTATTGTGGTGGAACCATCATGGTATGGGCGGGTATTTGGATCGGCGGAAGAACTGAGTTGATTTGGATCAGAGGCAACCTCAACGCTCAAATTTATGCTGAGACGATTGTATCAGACGTCATCGTTCCTCTACAAGTGCAAATCGGTCCCTTATTTCAGTTAATGCATGATAATGCACGACCGCACACCGCAAGAGTTGTAAGACAGACTCTCGCCGCAGCTAACATCAATGTCCTGCCCTGGCCTGCTCAGTCGCCAGACTTGAACCCGATTGAGCATGCATGGGATATGCTACAGAGAAGAGCTCTGCCGAATATGGAGGGTATCCAGTCGCAAGAAGACCTTTTTTTGTTGTTGCAACGAACATGGGCGGCCATTCCACAGCGTGATTTGGATGAACTCATTTTGAGTATGCCAAACCGATGTTCTTGTGTTGTTAGTGTTCGCGGTAGAAACACGGATTATTAATTGTTTAAGTTACCCAATAAAATTTCAAAGAAAACTGTTATTTCAGTCTTTTTTTCGAACTTTAATGTTAGTGGTTCAAATGTCAAAAATCCCTTTATTAGGAAAATGGCAAATTTCTTTATTAATGCAAAGGTGACTTGGTTTATCGTTACTGTGACAAACGAAAACACTTTATTTGATGAATCCTTAAAGAAAATTTTAATTAATATCAATCAGGAGAAAAGTTATTGCAAAAATATATGTTGATCCCTAGACACTTTTGATGTGTGTATTTAGACCTTAGAAAGGGGTATTAGTTAGTTTAGTCAGCCTTTTGGATGATTAATGTTGTTAATATTAATACGAAGATTGATAGTTTTAAGGTACCTATGAATAAGAACAACTTTTACTATTTAACCAACTCGGAATTTACAAAAAAAAAATCAGCTGTTGCATACAAAAGTTTTATACATACTTGGCCAAAATGTCTGAACAGCTGATTTTTTTTTCGCGATGTGATACTTCGTCCCATGATTAAAAATTACACCTTGTAGTTACCGTATTTTTTATTTTTGTATTTTTACTAATCTATAAAAGAAGTGAGTTGTTAAACTACATTAATCAAAGTTACCTAGTTTGAAGCCCTTGTGGTTATTCAAACTCATCCAAACACTAACTCAGTCGTTGATATAAAATTGTTCGCTAACGAACTTCGCTTTCGCGAACTGATTATAGTCAGCGAAAGAATCCTTTTAACTTTTCTCGTTCCTCAAAAACTTGTTGAGAGGTTCATTTTCTCTTGTCTTCGTTATGATTAGTTGATTTACTCAAGATTTGTATTATTATCATGGTCTAAACTTGAAGCGTAGCGTAGGCCGTGGGGCCATTCTTCTCCAAGGACAGACTTTTAGGTCAGAATTTGGGCGACCTTTCCTTCTTTGTATTGGAAAGTTTTGTTTCTGGCCATTAAAATACCTCCGTTTAATCTATTACTTGTTTCCGTGTTACTAACAAAATTTTGTATGCCGCCCATGACCAATAACTTGGCTGCATATGCTAATGAAAAATATATTTCGAGCATGCCTTAGCGCAGCGAACACAAAACTTGAGCTCAACAACAATGTCAAAATTTGGATTATAGCAATCTGCGAACTAAGAAATATGGTGACGTGAGAAACTTTTGTTAAGTTATCTACGCTAATAATCAATTGTTAATAATATCACTGGTAAAACATGTGCTTATTCATATCCTCAATAAAAGTAACTTAATTATTGTGGTCATATTATAATATTTGTATTTTAATGACTAAGTACCTACTATTATTTGACATTAGTAATCTAATTTAATTATTATTAATATTTGAAATTTAATTATTATTTTTATTTGACATTTGTAATTTAATATTGTGACATTGATTGAAATCGTACTTTGTTTTTTTTCTTTATGTACCTACATAGCAATTTATTAATTGTGTTGAATTCTTTTATAGCATTTTAAATCATTGTTATTATTAAAAAATTTGCATGCCTAATTTAGGAGGCGGAATATGAAGTTCTAATGTTTACCTATGCCCTCTCAAAATCTGTAAAATACCATATTACAGGCAAATAAATTAATCTGAATCTGAATAGGCAAAAAAATAAGAAAAGCTTACTATAAATTTAACGTGAGAGTGCATTATTTAATGTTTGTTAGATCTGTGTTCGTATAGGGAAAGAATGAGATGAAGTATGAGTGAAGGGAATGATAATAACTATGGCGTACCTTGTGTTCAAGTTCATGTATAAAGTCTAAGATATTTTTGTTAAATAAAGTCTTTACAGGCTTTAATTTATCTCAATAAAAATAGAAATCCAGTTTTGACGATATTAACAATATTTATTACAATACTGTACCATTTCATTTATGTAGGTTTAATAAAGAATCGCCGAAATGTACTTCCGAGCGACTGCACCAATGATGTAATTCATTTTTTATTGTTTTTTTGCTGGGCTTTGGATGTTTCGATTCACAATTAAACCCGATAGGTGGCGCTGCGATCGGGTTTATAAACAACGTTAGGGTAGGACAACGTTTCTCAGGTCAGAAAAAAATAACTTTAATTAATTTAGTTTTAATGTTACTATGTTACCTTTCTACTTATATCGTAACTTCACACAAGTCGCTACGACTTTGTGACCTCCTTAAGACGTTATAAATCATTCCATGGCCTTCCCAATTTTTTTCGCACTTTAATTTGATATCGGATCCCGGATTGGAATTGATCGCTATCATACAATGATATTGTCAATTTCGTACCGCAAAATTCTGATATTACATAATCGAATTAACGTCAAATCCAATACCAAAACGGGCGAATAGTGAATCAGAGCGATTTCAATGGGTACAGTTAGCTTCCGTTAATTTGCTATCTACTGGACTAGTTTGAAACGTTTGAATTATCCAGAACTAAAACAAGTTAATTAAATAAAAGACGTTTTAATGTCGCCAGTTAGTAGGTACATTTTTTACATTTTAGGGTTCTTCAAAATTCAAAATTCACAATTTCGTCGAAACTAGATTTTTCTTTTTATCCCTATGGGGCTCTCAAAATGTAAGACTTGAGATCTTGTTCGTTGTGCGAGGATTGATTAACCTTCTCATACTCGCGCGTTGGTCTATGAGACTAACGAAACACTTTTTCGTAATTATTTTTATGCACGAAAATCCTAAGAAGTCGAGTTCCATGCTAGCTGCCGGATTTGTTGCTAACTTCATGTTAATGCACACCACGCGTTTTGTGCAAAGTGCACTTGTTGTAGTATTTAGCGACAATTGGTCCGTGAGACCAACGCGAGTATAAAGGTGTAATTTTTAATATAAGAATGTAGGTGTAACTATTAATGTTACATTTTCAGTGCATTTATATATTTTTTACAAACTTTGAATACCTTATGATGTAATGTATGTATAGTAAATATACATATGTATGTTTGATGATCTACATTATATTCTGATTAGATCGATAGATTATATAGGTATTTCAAATCAAAATGAACGATGATCGAAACAGATCGACTCAGCCGCTGGATGAGTTTAGTTCTAGTTCTTGCCATGAAGACGTACATGACATAGGTGGAAGACTATGTAGAGGTACAAGAAGAGACATAATGACACCGAGCAAGAGTACGACTATGACGAGATATATGAGGTAAAGGGTAGTGAAAGTTCCCACGACTTACAACGTTTCACGTGGTCAAAGACATTCAATACCTATAGACCGGATATCACGAACAAAATTTTCGTCCGAAAAAGTGTGTCCTGCTGGATACAAGTCTATGAGTTTTTTGTAGTACGCTCCGCTGCCGCTCCAATATTCATATATTATTCTAGATGGCGTTACTGAGACATGGGATCAAAGTTTTTCTATGACATTTCCTTGACATACCCGCTCCATAGTATTTTAAATCTCTTTGCACGTGGTACAAGTAGATGACGCAGGTGGTATTCATCAACAACATCATAAGCGATACTTCAAAAAAATTAAAGCGCCCAACACATACTTTAATTTAGGTCGCATAAAAAATATGTAACTTGTCGTATGTGTGTGGTGGCGGCCATCTTTGATTTGAAATATATGTAGTTTATAGTATTCTACTAATCAAGCTCTTTCATTAGATTACCTATATTGAGGAAATTGTGAAAAAATATGTAATGCGCCATTTTGTGGCGACGGCCATTTTGAACTAATGTTCTTTAAACATAACTGAGAACACAACCATAACCTTTAAAAAAAACATAGTCCAAATTGATTCATGCATTCGGGAGCTACTTACGATGCCACAGACAGACACTTTCACACACACACACACACTCAGACGCATGAAACTTATAACACCCCGTCATTTTTGCGTTGGGGGTTAAACACTAGGTTTTTACAGGCTTTGAGACACGATATTTCAGCGGTCGTTGTACCAAAAAACTCACGCCAGCCGGTGGTTATCATATCTCGTTTCAGAGTCCGTTGCTCTGATGGCCTGCACAAAAACTGACAAAATGTCAGTAATCAAAGTTGCGTGCAATTTAATCTACATTTAGGTAAGGGTAAGTACCACAACCTGTGACCTTTGAGTTTCGTTCATTGTTTTTACTAGTGAGGTGAACTCCCCGTATTCCCAGCATTTGTAGCTTGTTTAAAAGCAAGGTACAGAGGTCAGCACGTCAAGTTACCCTAATGTGTCAAATTTCTTTGATGGTTTTTCAACTATATTGCTAACAAAGTAAGGTTCACATTCAATTGGGAAAAGACAGTTTGAGGTAGCTTGATGTGTTGGCATCTGTACGAGAAGTAGTATCAAAAGCCTTGGCTAGGTCTAAAAATATTTCTATGGAGAGCATGCCGTTATCCAGAATTGTGCTTATAAAGTTGGTCAGATGGTGATCAGCTTGTTTTATTGATTTTTTAGGCCTAAAAACAAATTGATGATAAGAGAGTTTATTATTTTTCCAATATCTTTGAGAGGCCAGTTAAAACTGATATTGGTATGTAGTTATTTACACAATTTGTGTCTCCAGCTTTGAACACAGGGGAAACTATAACTTTTTTTAGAAATTTAGGAAATATATTCCTTTTACTAAAAACAGCTGAAAAATGTGAGTCAAGGGAGGGCCAATGAGGTATTTAAATCTTTTGAGTATGTTATTTGGTTTGTCATCACATCCTAGGACACGAGTGTTTTATTTATTACTAGCAGACGTCACGCAGTTTCACCCGCGTAGTTTCCGTTCCCATGGGAATACGGGAATAAAAAGTAGCCTATGTCCACCGGGAATAGTGTAGCTTTCCACCAGTACAATAATTTTTAAAATGGGATCATTAGTTCCGAAGATTACCCCCTACATACAAACTTACAAACTTACAAATTTTACCTCTTTATAATATTAGTAAATTTTTAAAATTGGATCATTAGTTCCGAAGATTACCCCCTACATACAAACTTACAAACTTACAAATTTTACCTCTTTATAATATTAGTATAGATAAGCTTTAATGTGTGAAGTTTTCGGTGACGACTGTACTTTCATAAATCAATATTTGATCACGTTACCCGTGCAGTCGTTGTGGTGAAAGAACGAAGCCAATTTTACTAATTTCGATTTTATTCTTATTACCTATTGGTTTTAATTATTGTTGTTACCAGCTGGCACGGGTATTGCTATGTTTAGTATTGTAAATTGTTGTGTGACGGTGAACAAGTTTTTTCCATCATCTGTCCATAGGAAAAGGCTATCGTTTAATGCTACAACAGTGAAGGAAGATAAAATGCATATGTGTTATAATACCTACTTATATCCCAACATAAAAAAATCGTTTGATGCACATGCATGCTTTCCCGTAAAGATAAAGATAAAGATATTTTTATTTGCAAATATGGGTACATGGTTGGTGGTACAGAAAAATTAAAGTAATTCATCCATATTTTGCCACTAGGCATGAAAATACGTAGAACATTATAATTATTATTATATTATTATTATTATAATATTAACAAAATTTTAAACTAAACAATCAATATAAATTAAATTATTATAAATTCGAATTAATTAAATTATTAAGATTAACTAATCAATTATAAATTGTTTTTCATTTAGGAATTCACTTATACTATAATATGCTCTAATTGCTAAAAAAATTCGAAGTTCGTGCACTTATAACATTGCTTGCAATAGTGTTGCACCCTCCCGACTCAGGGTTAAGAGTCAGGGTGACTGAGGGTTAAGGTGGGTTTTGTCAGGGTGGTCTGTACTCGTCCCGAATGTCATGCGTAGCAGTTCTCGCAGCCCAGTCATCAAGGCAAAAGTAAGTGCACAGGCGAAGTTTTTAGTGGGTGCAAGCCCCACATAACCACGTCGTCTTCCCGAACGGAGTGGTATGCGTTAGGCATTTTCTTCGCTTAAATAAAAAGAGTAGAAGTAACTGAAAGCTTCTTATGGTGTCATCGTTCACACTATTTTCCACTTTTACTATGGGACCAATTCTAACATAGGTAGTCAATTCCTCATTGTTTGTCTTGTTATGGTCTCCATTGTGAAAGTCGTTAATATTGAAAAATATAATCCTTTTTAGTATTATTTTTCTTTTAAGTAGGTACGTACCATGTACACATTAAACTTCAGGCTTCAACACTCAAAACACAGTTATCATCAAACAATTTTATCAGAAACTCAATCATACCATTTCAGTTAATCAAAGAAACCAATATTATTTGTTGACAATGAACAAATTGAAAAGGAACCAATTCAGAACGGTACCTCTAAGTGATATTAAATGTCACGGAATAAAATCATCAAAGCAACCGTAATTAAAAACAAGGTATCAAATCACGAAAGCGAAGCGAAAGGCGGCTCTGTTAGTACTTAACAAAATTAATAAAACTTTCCAAAAAAACCTATTTCATTACTTCCAGTCGAAATGTTTCTAGAAAAGAAAAGGTCACAAAAAAAAATCTTTCAATCTTTTTAGAAGAAGAGAGAGCAGAAAATTAATATTATTTTGATAAAAAACCGCTGGAAAAAATATGCAAACTCACGCAGACCGCAAAGCAATTAACAGGGATCGTGTACGCTTTATAAAAAGGTCAGTGTCATAATGGGAAAGGGCATGACCTGATAAATCGAGCGAGAAGAGAAAATGCTCGTTTTCTAAATATCTCGATGTTATACAGGCACATCGATGATATGACATATCGATTCCGTTGCTGCCGAAGCAATCGGTCCTGGCAGTCTTTCGTAGATCTTTGATAGTCGTAAACTTGCAGTCGGAAGCCCGTCTTACAAATACTTCATCGTGTTATCTAGTAACTGTGTTGTGGACGTCAGATAAGTCGCTTCATGTACTGTAGATACTTTAGGTATTCACTCGCTCCATTTGAAAACTTGGTATTCAGCTGCATTCAGTTAGATTAGAAGACGAGTCGAGTTGGGAGAATGCTAAACAAATGATGATGTATGTAAGGGTGCAAGGGAGATAGTCAGTTTCTTTCGGTGTTTCTTCTCAGCGTGGTCAGATTTGTCTCGTTTATTTATTCGTTGCTTTTCTTCCAATTATTATTTGGGTATTTTTTATTTTATTTCTGCTTAAAACTGTTACAAACCAACAGATCTCAACTACTCAAGGCTTACTATGACAACCTGTCATACAAGTTACAATTACAAAAATATATATTTATTTACGTTTGTCGGGCACCTACTCCATGTCAGAGTATATTTTGCGTACGGTTAATGACTTTCGAATGAATTACCACCCGATTAAGGCCGATTATGGCAATTGGCTCGCCCCCTTCTTATGCAATTGGCAATATAGACTACCTTTTTTTTGTGCGCAAGCAATATACCGGATAAGACTTAAAAATAACTGCTGATATGTGGATGTACCTTCTACTGGTGCTCCTCTCCCTAACCCTGTGAGGACTACAGACGTAGTGTTACGATGTTATGTTTTTTTTTATCAAATAAAGTAACTCTAACAAATATCAGCTTTTGCTATGTTGTACAAATTGTCGGGTCGGAAGGAAAATCAAGTTAATTCAAACGGAGGCTTCAGACCTTTTCGTTGTCATTTTTATTTGATCTTCGCGTTACTAGTTACAAATATGAAAAGGCAAACGGAACGGAACTGAATACAAAATAGGCAGCGATAGTTTAATAAAAGCTCGCTCGCGGCTCTAGCTTGCGGGTTCTATTCCTGAGTGATATTCGGTTATTCCATCAGGATTTTTTCTGAACCAGCACGGAGTCTAGATTTTTGACCAGTTGATGGCAAAAGGCTCGCGTTCTACTGTATTATATGGGACGTAAACATTACTTGTGAAATGTGTTTTTCTATTCGTGTGCTTGGTAACTAACCTGGAATCAGAGTTTATATGCCGCCCATTTTGCACTATACATGGATGCCGTCTACTATACCCATAGAGTACCTAATACCAACAGGCTCAATGTAATTTGATATACAGGGGTGGAAAAAATAAATAGGCTTTTAATAATTATACACCAATAATTTTCATGACGTAGTAAGTAGCATTAATTAATCGTCATCTGTCGCTCATGTTTGCGTGATCTCGCTCAAGCATGCCCCGCCTCCTAGAGCTGTTTTCGTTATTTAAGTTTAACTAAATATAATATAATAATAAATAATAATATTTAAAAATTGAATTTTGTTTTTTTTTACTTTTGATTACGCAAATATGATTATTAACAGGTACAGATACAGCCCATTTTTTTGTACTAATAAAAAATAGTGTTGTATATTACGTAAAGAAAACATTCCCCTTTTTTTAAGAAATAAAAATGCATTCACAGATTTAGCTACACACAATACAAAACAATATTCACTATTTTATTTTACTAATCAGTAAGATTCAGGATACAATCAATAAAGTCATTTCAAAAGTCTCATTATTTTCTTCTCTAGCAGTATGAATATACACACTGGACTATCAATTCGCCGGTAATCTTACCTCGTACTGTAAACCAGGGACAATAGTATCACGGGGCAATTGTAACATCGTCCACATTGTAATCATGCCTACATGCCGGAAGCGTGTTGCAACCGAGTCACTAGTCAGCGGCTTAACGTGGTATGAAAACTTTATACCGGTGCCGGGCATACCGTCAACATGGACATACCGGTATTCAAGAATTTTCATTTACGAGCTACCAAGATATGTTTTTTGGCTCGAGTCATAGTCATATAATTTAACGGAGAGGTATTCTTACAAGTCATATAAATACTCAGTACATTAATGTCAAAACATAATTTAAAATAATATATAATTCAGCAATGTAAAATACATAAAAATATCACAAATACGTATAATAAAGTCAGTTTAAAATAATATTAACAATTACTCAATTTACGTGTCTACGTTTTGGCTTATTGCTTACACTAAAATAACCTAAAAGTTTGAGTGTTCCTAAATTTTGATCAGTTAGTTAGTATTAAGTTCGAGCTTTGTAATGTTTTAATCAGTTTGTTAAATAACGAAAATTATGTAAATTTTAAACTATTAAGGTGCAATTGTAACAGCAGTTGGAGTTAATTGTGACGTTACATTTGACCCGGCCTGTTATTATTTTCTCTATTTTTTATTGGCGATGTTGTTCAGAAAGGTCAGGTGCGTAGTACTTGCAACCAGCGTGCATGTTTGGCTAAATGTCTGAACGTAAATAAAGCGAAAATAACTGTTCTGTGTGTTCTGTCTACCCATATGGGTTAAAATCGTGAGTGTATCCATTTAAGTACTATTTTCCCTGGTTTAATCTACCTTATTCTTCTTTTTGTTGGCATCGTAGTTCACAACAGAAACTTATTGAATTAAATTCACTAAAGCCCACAAAATCTCGGTCGACAGATTGTATAAGATTATTCCGGGCTTAATCGAGTCTAGATAAAGACATCAACCTCTGAAGATCCGCCGCTGCGGCTAAGATAATCACGTTTATAGCCACAGAGACGATAAAGGAAAGGCTATCAAACCAATATTGTCGCTTTATTATCAATCAACAATAGCTTTATCAAAACTATGGTGCTCAAACTTTTAGAGGAACACCTCAGCAACAGGCCATAAGATAAGTGTTAATATGTATCTGGCAGATATTATTAAACCTGTTTTTGTACTATTTTCTAATTTCTCTGGTGCGAATGAAAAAATGGGCTGACATATAGTTAAATATTTTGACACTTATTTTTGACATGTTCACGGAATACTTTATTTTTTTATTGCCCCCGCCGCGCCCCGCCCCTTAGCTCGTTTGCAAATCGCAAAATCTGAAATCAATTCAGTTGATGTAGGTTTCGAGAAGTATAACAGGAAAAATAAAACAATGTTTGTAACTAGCAACTGTTTCTACCCCTTCAGTAATTAACAAAAACCTTTGAAACATGTGGTAGCTAAAAGACAAATTGTAACTTTGAAAATGGAAAAACATTTTTCGTGACAAAAGGTAGCGTACCATTGGTGGGCGAAATAAACTCGACTCTCTCTTTACTTTCTTTCTTTCATTAATTCATCTACGTGTTATTCCCGTAAAGATTTTATTTTAATTTACTCCTATTTCTACAATCTCTTAGTTAACGATTACGGTCGTAAGTTTGAGAAACACTGAGCTACGAGTATCAGTTTATAGGTCATAAACATTTTACTGATTTAATTTGGACACTCTCACGACGCCACTTGATTACACACGGTGGTCAAGTAGAAAATCTATATTCTTTGAGTATCTTATAATATACCACGCCTGTGTTTCCAAAGAGTTAGATAGAGAAAAAAAGGTTTATTACAACAATTTACTCTAGATTACAATGTAAAGAATCCTTTTAAGCAATTAGTTAGCTTGTCTTAGGATTCTCTGCCTTAATAAGCTGGTCAAAATGATTTAAACTTGTACAATAAAAATAAAAAGTGAAATAAAAATAAGATTATGTGTGTGTTATGTTTGTAGGAGATAGTGTGCAGGTAGGTGAGTATGTGTGTGAGTTAAGTGTGGGAGAGTCGTAGAGGTATTAGTACACCCACATTATACCGGTTATATTTAAATTCCACGTCAAAAGAAGTCCTTATGCCATCAAACAAATACGAAACCTGCTTCTAAGGGACTACTGAGGATCCGTATTAAACACCTGTTTCTGCCTATCCTCATGGAAAATAGGTGTAAGTTTATTTATCTGTCTGTGTGTACCTCTGAAACTTGGCTTGACGTTAGTAAAAACAGTGAATACTGTACCTTTAAGACCCACTTTTCATTCGGACTAATTTTTAAGCAGAAGCATATTTGAATAAAGTCCACGAAGTAACTGGAAGTTGACATTTACGAAAAATAAATTCAAATGCAAAGGGAATGAATCGCAGCTCGCAGGTAGTTGTAAAGAGCCAATTATTTCCAGCACTCGGTGTGTTAGCGGTGCCAATTATATCGCATCTCTCAGACGTTGTACCACGAAACTAGATAATCTGTTGGCTTATTCCCAGGCGTTCCTTAATTTTATTCCCGACGGCTCCAAATTAAAAAAATAATATAATAGTAATAATTAAAATCTTTCCCATGAGCTCCAAAAATTTTCAAGTACAGATTGCACATACTTAGCTAAGATAAGATTGATTTGTGACTGCCTGTGCCTATGTACTGAAACTACGTACCTCTAAATTATACATATTATTGATGGAAGGAATTTGTGTTTTGTTGACCTTACGCAATTTGGTTTGGAGCCGCTGGGAAAAAATTTAGTATTTTATTATTTAACTAATAAAATTATGGAGCTGTTGGGAATCAATGTATGGAGAGAAATTGTTTGGAGAACAATAGATTTGGAGCTCTTGGGAATAAGCCAATCTGTTATGTGTGTGTGATCTATAGGTGCGATTCAAGTTTTTTAAGTTTTTTGTGTTAGTGTATATATTATGATATAGGTAGATATTCTTCTCCTTTTTTGTGACTATTAACCTCATGAACTTTGGCTCACGGGCCTCTGACTTGGCATTACATGCTGTCGAGAAATATCTCTAAGATATGCCGGTTTCCTCACGATGTATTTCAGCGTTTTTGAAGCAAGTGATAATAATACAATACGCACATGAATTCGAAGTCAGAGCTGATGTTTATATTGATATTTATTATATAAAGACATGTACATAAATTATTTTTTCGTTTTCCATTTCTTACAGAATTGCGCCCTACCACTGTAATGTTGTACATTCCTCACCTGTGGGTTGACTGATAGTCTGCCTTTATACATTTTCTCTGCTTAGAGTATTAAATAAATTAATTAATCTAGTACCTACATAATATATTGTATTGGTGTATTGGTTTTTTACAAGGGTGTTCATCTGTATTTCTAACTAGCACTTTGTCCGCGTGGTTTTTGTACTATTCCACCCCCTCGTTGATTGAAATTAAAATCTAAGATTTATGTTA
The DNA here is from genome assembly GCA_921972225.1 of Euplexia lucipara. Taxonomy (NCBI): domain Eukaryota; kingdom Metazoa; phylum Arthropoda; class Insecta; order Lepidoptera; family Noctuidae; genus Euplexia; species Euplexia lucipara. Next base: position 6,881,258 of record OV179143.1, on the reverse strand, counting down.
CTCACTGACAATGGAGCTTTCCATAGGTGAAGGTTTTGGAACGAAGTTCTTTATCGCGTGCTGCAAAAGGGGGCTAAACGGAAAAAAAGAAGTCTAAAAGTTGTAACGATACTTTTTGCTATACTTGTAAGCCATGCGGCTTGCGCGTGTTTCTCTGTTGTGTGTATGTGTTTGTTGTGTGTGTGCCAGTTGTTGAGGGAGAGGGGGAGGAAGGGGAGGGTAGGGTAGGGGAGAGGGAGGGGAATGGGTGGGGAAAGGGGAGGGGGAGAAGGAAGGAGGGGGGGGGGAGAGAGAGAGGATTAAGACCGGGAGTTGTAACTTCTATGACATAAATTTATGTTTCTTTGTCTGTCTCTCTCTCTCTCTCATAGAAAGCAAGCTAGTTATTTTCGTTTCGTCTTTCTATTTCGCATTGAACAGCGTGGTGTTGCGACGATTATTTTTGTTGACTGTATACAGGTTTTTTGTACATAATAAATAATATAAATAACTATATAACTTTGTTCCATCGGGGTGTCCATTGACACCTCTCAAGTTTTTTTTTTTAATTAGGATGTTACAGTATAGTTAGAGATTACCTCCTACATACAAAATTACAAACAAACAATTTTTACCGCTTTATAATATGGGTTTAGAAGAGACCGTGCCATCTGGTTGAGTTTTGCATTTCTTCTCAAGAATCAGTCAACTTGACTAGAAACACAGACAGTGACGTAAAAAAGTGTAGGAAAGTTCTACAATTACAGAAACCAACATTATTTCGTTTCACCCATCAAATGAGGTCACCAGAAATCCATATCTACGACACACTAAACGCATGGATGATCGGGTTAATTGGTCAGCATCGGCAGTACCTACCCAGTTCAAAATATCTCTATACACCGTCAATTATTTCGTTCTGTCGACTATCGAAGTAGTGTATGCACCGAAGAATGAGGAAGAGGTGTTTTTGTACTTTTTGATAGGTTTGTTATTGTTCCATGTATTTTCGCTGAATGTTCAGGATAGAAGGGCTCCATGAGCCATAAAGTATAAGTTATTTGTTAAAAAATTTCGTCGGCTTTCGCTTATTGCGAAGTTTTTCTTTATGTTCTTTTTTCTTTAAAGTGTATTAAATTCTTATTTCTGTCCAAATTAATGAAATTTCAACATCAGCGAACATATTTGGCTGGTCCCCTGACTACTATGCCGGAGGTCATGGGTTCGATTCCCAACCAAGACAAATGTTTGTGTGATTAACACACTAATTTGTTCGGTGTCTGGGTGTAATTTAATTTATAATTATGTATGTATTTAGAAATATAAGTATAAGTAACTATGTTTATCAATAGTCTAGTATCGAATATTTATTTATTTATTTACTTTTTAAGGAAAACTGCCGTCAGGTTATATAGAAATTATGATTGATTAATGGTTCTTTACAGTTTTAAATCCAGGCAGCAGTGGCGTATACGACCACTACACCAATAAAGCAATCTATTCACTAAACGTCGATTTGCGTCGATCTCGTCGCTCTATTAATTTAAAGCGTTCGGTTCTCACTAATTAGCGATGAAATATTATCTCGGCTTCAGATTACTTCGGATTTGCTTGGTTTAATTAGCTGGATATAATTGAATGCTGTATTAACTTAATAGGGACGTTCTTCAATAAATCAATAATAATAGTAACACAATACATAATATTAAATAATTAAAAAAAAATTAAAGCAAGCGAAGAAGGATAAATGTACGCGCTCAGTAGTGTGAACTTTTTTTACTGATCACTAGAATTTTAGTGTATCAAGCACTCGTAAAAGAACTAATATCATAGTATGTTGTGATTGAGCTCCTAAGAGATTGTCCAATAGTTTTGAAATAGACTGAACAATGTTTTTGACTATGGTTTTGAGCATGACAATGTCAAGAGTAAAAAATCTATCTATCTATATATTTAAAAATCATATGCTGTTCGTTAGTCCGGCTAAAACTCAAGAACGACTGGGCCGATTTGTCTGATTTTGGTTTTGAAAAGTTTGTGGAAGTCCAGGAAAGGTTTAAAAAGTGAATAAATATGTAAAGAATAAGCTTGGAATATAGTAAAACAACAATTTAGCTTTCCCTTAGAAACTATTCCTACCTGTCAAACATTTGAAGTTCGTCCCGTCGTCGGTACGGTATACACCTCTCAAATTAAAGAACGTATGTAAAATAAGGATTTTGAATCGACAATATGAATGTAAAATATTGGATTTAAAAAGTACGAAAAGTTAAATAGTGTCACCATGACAACGGTTCAAAAGAATTATTTTTGGTTGTCACTTTAAGCGTACGTCCTGAATGTTATTACTGAACTTAGAAAGAGCTTTTTGAAGCAAAAAGAAGTCTTATATAATCGGAATAAATTTACGTAATTAATAATGACGACAGACACGAACTTCAATAATTCTTTGCAAAAGAACTTTTTTTACTGTTTGGACTTTAATTGAAGTAGACCGGGAAAACTTTATAAATTGTATGTAACAGAGAGGAACGCAGCGCAGTAGTTCAGTTTAAAATTAAGAATTTAGTATTTTTGAAATCAACGCGTTTCAGTAAGGTAGTTAGGTTAGGTGGTTAGGTTCGCTATAGGATAGGTATGGTAAGTTAGGTTAGGTTATATATATACATGTTTTCATTTTAATTCCATTGAACACAAAATGTTTACACATTAGAGACTCGCGTAATATAAAGTAGTAGTATTTATTATTGGTTTGGATCTATTTGCTGTCATCTTATTTAACGTATATATAACTTTTATAAAATTGTCGTTTTACGGTGTTTGTAACAAAACTTTTCCGAAACGGCTTGACCGATTCTTATGAAATTTTGTGTGAATATTCAGTAGGTAGGTCTGTGAATAGGATGTAAACTAATAAAAACTAAATAAGACTAATAAATTGATTCTAAGGCAGAACGAAGTTTAACGGGGCAGCTAGTAATAAATAAATGTTTAACAACTTTCACACAACGCTTTTTTTTTTAATTTGAACTTTCTAGTCCCAAACTAAGCAGAGCTTGTGCCATGAGTACGAATAGGTTAATTGTAAAACACCAACAACCTCGCGGGACTAGATAGCTAACATTTAAAGCAACAACTTTTGTTCTACGAGTTCTGACGTAAAACAATACGTGGAACTACAATTATATTTTAAGTTTTTATTGTGCTGTCGTGACATTTGTAAGCCTATGTTTCACTCATAAAAGACAGGACTACGAATTTCCAGCCGCTTGCGATCTAAACTGCGATGCGCGTAGAGTTATTAACATTCAAACAGGCATTTGTTTGAATATTTATTTTTGTATGAAAATAAAATCAAAGAAATTATTAAAAGTAGTAGAACAAAATTTGTGTTATAAGTGAAACATAGGCTTACAAATGTCACGACAGCACAATAAAAAGTTAAAATATAATTTTAGTTGCATGTATTGTATTACGTCAGAAATTGTAGAACAAATGTTGTTGCTTATAATATTAGCTATCTAGTCCTGCGAGGTTGTTAGTGTTTTACAAGAAACCCTGTATATAGACAACTGGTAAATCTTATATACAAAATCCTCGTTTCACATAGTGATTGTTACCAAACTCCTCCGAAACGGTGTGACTGATTCTTATTGTGTGTTTATTCAGAAGGTCCGAGAATATGTGGTACATTTTTTCAAAGGTAGAATATAGTTTGCCGGGCAGCTAGTATACCTATATATTTCTAAATACATACATAGATATGTACATAAAAATGTGACAATTTATCAGTCGACAAGATTCTTCATCAGCAGAAATGTTTCTACAATCTGTGACTTTGTCTATTCTTCGGTCGACATAACCCGTGTCTACGCGTGTTGGATTAAAGTATCCTGTCCAGGAACAAACAAACACAACGTTTTTAAAACAATATTGGCAAGAATATCAGTTCAATGCACTTACTCTGGGCGTACTCAATGAATGGAAGTCCGAAGCTATACAGCAGATATAACGAAGCGGTATCTGCAGAGTAATTGCTTCCATTGTTTGCTCTTCGGAGCAAAAATAAACTGCGATATCATTGTGATGTTGCTTTAAGTGTTTTTTTTAATATTATAAACTAGTGCTTGACTGCAATACCACTAGATGGTAAGAAGTGATGCAATCAATTATGGTGAAGCACACTAGTTTGTCACGAGCCTATTCACTCTAGCCTTGAAGACACCTAAATTATACTCGGACGGGAAGACCGCTGCAGGCAAGTTGTTCCAGTCCTTCGATGTACGGGGTCGCGCTCAAGTTTGTAATATAAATCAATACTAAGATGCACTGAGATTTTAATAACAACTAATTTAACCTGCCTCAAAGTCAGACAACCAAGAAACTAGGTTGTGGAGGTCAGAGAGGAAGTCGCTCTTTGTAAAACAGCGCATAAGTGCATGTATTTGTATAATTGTAAACAGGTTGAAAAAAACCACTTTAAATTCTGAAGAAACAGTATTTTACATCAAAATAAAAGATCGATAATAAGAGAAGAAGAGATTTTTAATAGAAATAAAACCGCATTCACAGATTTCTCAACAACCATAACTAAACCAGCTAAAATAAAAAATAAAAAACACTAGAAACATTCTAAAACGTCACTTTCTGTCATCAGTTACGTTTTTCTAACAAAAGCCACGTATTTTTTCTCGGGAATTCTCAAAGTACAGTTTTTCTTACGTTACTGTTTTATTATATGAATAGATATAGATTACCAATTAATCTCTTTTCATATATAAAAACTCATTTTTGGTAGTCATCAGTTAATTTTAATCTATAGAATCAAAATGGCGGTTTGACATTGCTCAGGTTAGGTTCTCATGGTACTCATGTAGGGTTCGCTCAAGTTAGGTTCGCTCAGGTTTTCGTCTGCAATTTTGCATCTGACATTCGTGCTATATATTTACATCTGTATAAATTCAACAAATCTTAAATACCGGAATGCAATCCAGTGCGGTCTATCACCGCGATTGTCCTAAACCCAGCGGGGTGTATAATTTGACATCCACCTTAGCTTGCTAACGACAGTTTGGCATTGCGCCACAGTTCCCGTTGGGGTCGCCAGCCTGCAAAGATAAATTGTATGTTCTGACATATCTTGGGTCCTAGTCAGCCAGAAACATATCAGCTATACAGTACGGTTACTTCTTTTTGAAACCAAAATAGCTGTTTAGATTTGGACTACCTAAAATTAAATAATATTTATTTCTGTAAATAGCTTTATACAAACGCTTTTACTTGTCATTTTTTAACTACAAGGTGAAGTCGCTGTTTACTATCTGACTACTCTGAGAAGAAACATCGAAAGAAACTCAGAGGTCACAGTCTCAAAGTCCAGACATTATCTCGGTCAGATCATGTAAGAACAATGCAGATTAGTATCTTGAGGAAAGAACCACACAGATATGAGGGAACCCTATCAGTCAGTGCAAGCATTTTGTCAGAATTTCAGAAATCGTGAGCTCAACTCGGAACTTAAGGAGCTCTACCTATACAATTTCTGTTATGAATCACTCGGATAAGTTCTATTGTTTCATACATTTTTCTTAAGTAGGTAGGTTAAGTAGGTATATCTTATAGTTTCAACTATAATATCTTATAGCCGAAAAAAATGGAAAAGGTATTTACGTAGACTTGAGCTGTTGTGTAGAATATTTTTTATTTACCTGTATCATTGGTTTTATTATGTTTTACAATCATATATATACTTATGAATAAAACATAAATGGGGTCGCTAATTAACGTATAACCTGATCCCTTTACTTCCACTTGCAGTAAAAACATTTTAACTTTAGTTTATAATTAGAGATTAAGTAGGATAAATTTTGTAGGATAAATTTTATACTATTGTTTTGGCTAAATGTACACTTTTTTTGTAAAAAATGATTTTCTTGAATAAATTATTATTATTCTTATAAATTCCCTTCCCTTCCCTACTATACAACTACAGACTGACAATTGCTTTAATCTTTACATACTTTTTACATACGGCACTGTTCACCTAACCTTATTTTTATTTTATTTTTTTTATCCTTCTAGAGTGTCCCAGTTTCCACTCACATGTGCCGTATGTCCTTTTGTTCATCCTCTCAATACAACCAAACCATTTTACGAAACCAGAACTATTAATTAAAATTTTTGTCCGCAGCTTCTTTTGAGTCAAATCACGTTTTTGCTTCTATATTTCATATACATACTTATAAAAAAACAACCGACTTCTTAAAAAAAACTAACAGGTGAAAAATAACCCCAGTTTTGGAAGTCTATGGCTTTGGTGGTTTTGTTTTGTTCATTATTGGCCACCGACTTCCGAAACTGGCGTTATTTTTCACCTGTTAGTTTTTTTTTAAGAAGTCGGTTGTTATTTAACCGACTTAAAAAAAATCGGTCCATAAATGACGGAGTACTGAGGTAACAAACCCTAAAAAAAAAAATATACAACCGAATTGAGAACGTCCTCCTTTTTTTGAAGTCGGTTAATAATAATCCCATAAAAGTTGATTATCAGTGAAGGCATGCTGGCATGTGCACCATAGCAAGGCTGCAAGGCAAGCAGATTTACACCACTCGTTTAAATAAATTTCGTGCATACCCTATGTTCGTATCCCCAAAGGTTTTAGATATTTTTATAGTCCCGTAAAGTTGCTTTACACCAACTTACCCTGAATTGTAGTTAAAACATTTCATCAAGGTAAGTTTCCATTTAACTTTGAAGTTCAGGATGTCTCTGGACACAGTTCGTCTTGCCTTTCCCGTTTTAAGTGGTCGTATTAACTTTAACTGCGCTAAGTTCACTTATAACAACGGTTTTATTACTTACCTTGCTTATCTGCTTTCAAATAACATGTAAAGCAAAATAATTATAAGTAAATCTCAAGTGTTTAAATAAATAAATATTCCACAACTTTTACACAACGCCTTCCAGTCTCAAGCTAAGTAGAGCTAGAACTGATATACATTGTATATTTATATTTATTTATTGAATACTTGAAGCACACTATTGTACAGAGGCCGACTTAATGCCATAGGCATTTTCTACCAGTCAACCTTTACGTGATATTTCGAAATAATTACTTTTTATACCTAGATAAATTACACCCAAACGCAGAACAAATGAACGTGCTCATCGCATAAACATTTATCTTGCGTGGAAATTAAACCCAAGACCTCCAGCACTGCAGTCAGGGCCACTATAACCATTAGACCAACAGGCTAGTTGTGTCTGTCTATCTATTACCCTCACTCTGACTGCTAAGCGTCAAGATCTGGGTTCGAATTCTAGGTCCGGTTAAGTAATATTTTTCAGTAGTAGCCCAGAGTCTGTACTTGATGGCTCGCCTATTCCCATCAATTATAATATCACACCTGATAAAATGTGGGTATTACCGTCGGTGTACCTCTGCTGAATCCTCCGGGAAATACCGACGTGATGTTATGCAACGTAATCTAGTTTTCCGATAATTAAGAAAAGCTTTTAAGGGTTGTGGCACCACCACCCGAGTTCCAGTTTAATTATCTGGTAGAAGATTCAGTTTCTTTTTATATCCGGGTTTTCCTGTGGTGCCTTTATAAATCAAGATCTTTAGCTAGGGTATACAACTTATAAGTAATCTAAATCACTAGGTACACGCTTTAAAGACCTTTTGTGGACTTGAGGCAGCAAGGGACAGGATTTGACATTGGATCAGACACAATATTTAAGAATGAAAGAAGATGTACAGATGTAAGACAATAAACGAAAAGAGTATGCTTAAATGGTTTGGTCACGATGATAGGATGAATGAAAGGTTTTTTTTATTTGAGGGGCATCTCGCGTATCGTGTCCTTGAAGAGGACGTGAATAGCTTAACCGGGTGGTTCTGTAGAAATTACTAAACAAAGTTTAAGACCTCCAGCCATAGTATAACAAACTTAAAAACGAAGCGACTACACTAAGGGCACCCCCTGCGGGGTTTGAGCCTCGGCTTAGGGCGTCGCTGAGAGAGGACAGCAAGGGGCGGCTGGATCTGAGTGGTTATTATTTAGGGGCAGCGAGTTTATTATATCTACGGCTCAGCTCGCGGGCTGACACACAAGCAAGGGACGGGAGGACGGGTATGAATGAAAGGTGACTAACGAAAGGTATTTATAGTGCAGATTAGAGTGGAAACGCCGGGAGGAGACGCCCTGGAAGGACATACATACACAGACCTTATTGTTGAGTTCCCCAAAAAGTGCGCCGGCGCCGGTTGCGACTAGTACCCGTGTTAAACTGTGAAATGTATGTATACAATCATGTCAACGAAGCAAAAGAAGTATGTATGAATCGCAGTAAATGGCGCTATGTAGTTCTTGCCAACCCCTATGGGAAAAAGCGTAAGTTTGTGTATGTGTGTATGTAGTTAATATTTTATCAGTGATAGTCAAAAAATTCAAAGTGGCCCAGTGTAGTATGTAGCAAACTTCACTCGAAGTTTCTTGAGAAGATAAGATTGTAAATCAAAATAATCCAGATTACTGGAGTGGCGGACACAACATTCAGAGTTAGCAAGCTAAGTGGCTGTAGTCTAGCAGTGTTAGCTGACGAAGTGATGCCTAGTAGAGCAAAACTATGTACTGGAGTGCAGATCACGCAGGGTCCAACGTAGAATGGAATACCCACAAGCTTGATGGGCTGAACAATGGGCTTGGAACTGAATGTATGCAGAAGGTGGAGAGACGAGTATTGTGGTGCGAGTAGCAGTAAACTGCGATAGATAATTTGATTCAGTGGATTTGGGTGTCATAACACCAGAATCAACAAAATGCCATATACGAGTAAAGGAAACAAAAACTAAAATGTAGCTGTACCTACAATACCTAGTTATAAGTTTCGACGACAATAATAACGTAAGTTGTAATACATTAGTCCGTGTATCTAATAAATGAGTTTGTTGATTCAACTTTTACGTGGGATATATGGGTGTCAAGAAAGTTTTGCATGTCCACTATATTCAGTGTCATATCGAGTTACGAATGGTTTCTGATCCCGGTAAAATAATCTGTCCACTGGGGATATAATAAAAACGTATTTCGTGTAAAAACAAAACGAAAAAAGAACATGGTCTATTTTTTCTTTAGCTGATAACAAAGAAAAAAAAATACAGTAATAAAAACGTATTTCAACCAGTTTTTTATTTATTAAAAACTAGCAGACATCCCGCGGTTTCACCCGCGTAGGTCCCGTTACCGCGGGGGAAAAAAAAAGTAGCCTATGTCATCCGGGCATAGTGTAGCTTCCCAACGGTAAAGATTTTTTCAAATCGGTCCAGTAGTTTCGGAGCCTATTCAATACAAACAAACAATCAAACATTTCCTCTTTATAATATTAGTATAGAAGTATAGACTATATGTTGTCTGCCATACATTGGTTTCGAACTCAATCGCAGCACCACCAACTGGATCCAATTGTGCATCTAAACCACCCAAAGCCCGGCACAAAATACAACAAAAAAGACTACTCAAATTCGTTGCTCCGAGTTCCGAACGACTTGTAACTTATACCAACGCGTATACATACCTACTACTTACTTCCATTTCGGCGATTCATTTTTATTTTTAACTAGTGGACCCGACAGACGTTGTCCGGCCTCCGATCTCAGCGCTTTAGCTACCGGGACCAATTGTAAATCTAAACCATCCAGGGGCCAATAAAGTTGCAACAAAAAAGAATCAACCAATTTGATGCAGTCGTTCGGAAGTAATGCGCGTACAAACAGTTATGTGATTCATTTTTTTATAGATAGATAGAAGATAGGTTATGAAATAACGTTTGTTTAGGTGCAGACGCCACCTCATCGTGCTAGTCTAAACTGTAAAAAAATCTCAATTGAAAATGAACCTTATTCTGTTTGTTATGAAGTTGAAAAACTATCAAAGAAATTTCACACATTGGGGTAGTTTATTGTGATAGCCTCTGTACATACAATGAAAAATTAGGTACATTCGGTTTGCTGATTTGTAACCATATACTTTTTTTTAATTTAAGCCATGTTTAGAAATTAATGGTACCTAGTCTAAAATATCAGAGTTCATCAACTATTGGAGTTTTACGATGTTGATTGTCAAAGTTGTTTTTTTTTTAATTTATTGTTCTCAGTAATTCATGGAAATTGGAAATTAAAATTGAGTCCAGCGACTTCTGTTGCTGTCGTTATAAATAATTTGAATCTCAAAGGAGAAATAAAACTTTTTCAAACATAATTAACACCCGACAATGAAGCGGCAGATAAATAACTTAATTTGTAGGTACAGGCGCTGTTATTTCTTTATTTCTAAGACAAAAGGTTTTTATGTTTTTTTAGAGTTTAGCAGTTTAGGGACCCGTGAATCAGCCACTCTTGCCGTAGTCGATCCGTGGATAGAAAATTATGAAGTAAATACAGAGCTAACCGTGAATTCCAAAATTATTTGTAGTTCTTTGACAATTGCGAGTACTGCGAAGCGCAACAGTTTGACAACCATTCTTACAAAAGAGTTGAGTTGAACAGTAACTAGATTGTGGAGGTCACATAGGCTGCCATCTAAACTTCTATTAGATTGCAGCCCATAACGTAACTTCTAAATACTAGTACAAGAGTACGAAAGAGTTGAGTTTTCAAGTATTTAAGTATTTATTGCAATCCATAAGGTATTATATACAGGTGGAAGGTTAAAAATTTTCGAGTAACAATTATGGACCCTGTCGGACACAGCAAAATTAAGATGAGTAGGAGTGAGGAAGAGCGCTTTTTTATACATTTTAAAATCTTAAATCTTCGTAAAAAAATACTCAATGAAATTTTATTATTACCTAGTTATTGTACCTATTTATGTACTATATATCTGTAACTATACTAGTTGAACAGTAACTATGTAAAAAAATAATTAGTTTAGTTAAGTAAGTATAGTAGTTTTGAAATTGGAGTCGAAGAAATTGTCAAAGATATTAAAAAAAGGAAAGGTTTGTTTGCTACGATTCAACTCAAAAACTACTTAACTTATTTTAAAAATTCTTTAACTTTTAGAACACTATATTTTTACCAAGTAACGTAGCCTATATTATACTTCAATTTAAAACTACAAAGGAGTGGGTGTTAAAATACAAAAGGAAAATGAGTAAATCGCAGGCAAAATGTTAGTGGAAAAAACAGTATTTTGTCTAGCTTCGTATTTTAGTAGTCTTTCATAAATCTTTGACAGTCATTAGGGGTAGTCAGAAATCGGAAAATTTGACAGCCAGTTTACCCAAGGGGCATTTTTCTTAAAGTACTCGATCGTGTTTCTTAAAGTACTACATTACTTGTATCATAACGTTATAGAAAACGCAAGCCTTATTAGGTAGACACATTGACACTCTATAAAGTTAGTATAAGCCCCATTGAAAATATTGTTAGTATGGTTAGTTTATGGGGGCCAAAGTCTTACCTTTTGGTGATACTGCTATGATTTCAACCCGGTCTGTAAATAAAAGGATAATATTATAATGAGTGTCAGTATATGTCCCCTTCCTCAGTCCTGTACACGGATATCTATGGTCCTGTATCACCTTTTTTAAGTGTCTCCTTTATTTATTCATTGCAGTGTTAAGTAAAGTATGAAAATAAGTTCATTTCGATTTAGATTTTCAACTTTTAATCGCAATCAAACGATTAATGTGAATCTATCTAGTAGAGAAAATTATTTGAAGCGCAGTCGCAATACGTAATAATGTCTTATTTTTGGAGTTCCGTGGCCAATTTGTAAAAGTGGGACCTTCATAACTGTTATTCTCCGCAGTTCGTTATTTTACTTGGCATTATATTCACGAACTTGCACCTTGTCGAATGCAAGGTGTTGTATTCTATGTACAGACGCCAGCATATCAAGTTACCTCAATGTGTCAAATTTTCCCAATTGAATATGAACCTTTTTCTGTTAACAGAATAAGGTTCTTAATCAATTGGCAAAATTGATTAAGAACATACGTCACGTACACGTCTGTACATTATCAAAACATCTCACAAACGAAACTATAACAACACTACACCCCAAAACTCTCTCACTTAACTGACCACAAAAACGTTTACCGTAATTTAACACTATAACATGGGAAACTCTTGGGCTCACGAGGGTCCGTCCATCTTGTTCTGACACCTCTATGAGTTATGTGGCTTGTCCTGCACGCGGCATTAGATTTTTTCCTCTTATTATTACAGGTCTGGGTTTTGTTTTACATTAAATTAAATACTTAAAGACTTTTCGGATTCATGTGCGTATTGTAGAATTGAGTGTTTTGCATAATTACCACTAAACTTGCTTTATGAATCGGTGAAGGAAAAACATCGTGAGGAAAGCGGCGTGACTGAATGATATTTCTCGACAGCACGTTAAGGCAAGTCAGATGCCCATGGGCGTAATAAAATTTGACACCAGGTTAGTCACTTACCATACGAAAATAAAAATAACTTCATTTCCTATGTGTTTTGTTTCTTTTATTCATGTTTATATTACGTAACAATTTTTAGGTTCTTTGAGTCTAGTCTAACATACATACATACATACATAAACTCACACCGTTTTCCCATGGGGGTAGGCAGAAACTACAGAACGCCATATGCTACGATTCTTACATACTTCTTTTGCTTCGTTTACATTCACACATGTTGTCATACACACACGCCGGTTGCGAGTACTACGCACCTGACCTTTCTAAAGAACCTCACCAATAAGGTCTAGGTATGTCCTTCTAGGGCGTCCCCTCCCGGCGTTCCCACTTACATCTGCCTTATAAATAACCTTCGTTAGTCGCCTTTCATCCAACCTTTCAACGTGACCAAACCATCTAAGCATACTCTTTTCAATTTTTGTTACTACAATGTCTTCTTTTAAACCACAAAGTTGCTTAGGTTTTATATTTAAACAAGCTGCCCTAACAATATTCATTCCATGCCTACACACGTGGAAAATAAACTGACGTATACTTATATAACATCTTTATACCCAAAATACCATATTAAAAGCTTAATGATACTTGGCTACACGTGCTATTTCTATTTACAGAACACAAGGTAAGCGAAGTCCACACGTAAATAGCACAAAGAAAACTTGTAGAGGTACACAAAACACAATATAGCCAAACAGAATCAAGCTCCGAAAATACCCCTCAAAATGGAAAATCGTATCGTAAACGCTACATCAAAGTGGTTCCCTATATCGACGCGGATAAACTAAAATCCTCTAAAAATAATAAAAACGTTACATGTGCGGGCTAGTTTTGGGTAATCAATCATTCAATTTTGTTCGACCCGTCGCGACCGGATGCGGGTCTATATGGAGTTAGGTATCTACTATTATGATTTGAACTGTTTACCGTATTATATGTGGTTGTAATATAATGTGAAACAAAAACTTTTTTACAAAAAAAAAAAAAAAATATAATTCCAGTTTCGGATGTCTGTTGCTTTGATGGTTTTATTGCGTTCATTATTGGCCTTCAGAATCAAGAATCATTGAAATCGGTTAAAAATTGTAAAAGAAGTTCTTTCTAAACATTAATCTCTACATCTCTGCAGGGCCCCTTTTAAAATAGACAGGCGTAATGTTATGTTATGGAAATACATAAACCATGCACAGACATGTGACTGTAGCAGGTAGCTATTGCGAGTAATTTGCTGTTATGCGTTGAAGAGTTCCGTCGCCTGTCTTCTTCATCAGTTTTTCTTTGCCAAATGATACTCGCTAAATGTAAATGCTTGATTTGTTACCAAAAATGTAAAAATCGGTACATGTATTCCTATATTATTTGAGGAGTTCCCTCAATTCCTCGAGGATCCGTCATCAGATCTGAGGTTTAATACTAATGGAACCAACCTGGTGGTATACCCTATCAAATAAAAAAGAATTTTGAAAATCGGTCCATAAATGGCGGAGTAATTGCGTAACAAACACACACAAAAAAAAAACATACTGTCGAATTGAGAACCTCCTCCTTTTTTTGAAGTCGGTTAAAAAAGAGTATTCATACGAAGTAGAATCAAACATTTAAGACTTCACAGTTGTATGTTGAGTTTACATAAACACATGTTCTAATAATGTTCTGTCTAAAGCAAACAAATTTATTTAAGGCAGACAGAATTAGTTTTGTCACTTGCATTCCAAATTAACATCCTGTAACATTTAGGGTGTTAATTTGGAATGCCTGAATTAACATCCTACACATATTATATTTCTGTTAAAAAAAAACCTTCGTATTGCGATTGAACTCATAAAAAAAAAACTGTGCCTGTAGTTTCACACGCTCCTAAGTGTCCGTGTCCGTACGTGTCCAATACAATAATGCGTTCAGGGTGCTATTGGGGCTGCCTCGCTTCTGTAGCGCGTCGGGGATGTTTGCCGAGGCGCGCGTGGATTGCTTCTACTCAATCATGCGCAAGAGGTGCACATCCCTGATGCGTAGGGTGCGGGACAGCCGCAATAGAATCCTGAAAGCTTTTGCTGAACGTTTCGACTGTCAGTACGTGAACCACTGCTGTATGGTTCACGTACTGACTAGTGGTAATGCTAAGATTGTGTTTTAAATTGACTTATTTTTATCATTTAAATTTTTAATTTTATATTGTTTTTTTTTTTTTTTTTTTTAATTTAAATTCTATCTCATATATTATGTATTGTTTTTGATTATGGTTTTAATTTTAATTGTAATTTGGATTTAAATGTAATGTATAATTTTTGTGTTGTTTGTTTAGTTGTGAATGTGAAATGTTTTACTAATTTTTGTAAAAATGTAACTATGATCCGAAGTTGATTGACATAAATAAATAAATAAAATAAGTGTCATAGCGTGATGATTGATTTCACAAAAAATAGGACAGTCAAATAAAACACATAATATAATAATAACTTTAACTCTTTATTAACGTAAAGAGTTAAAGTTCACATCATCAACACGAACGTTTGAAATTCATTTGCACACAACGCGTATTGCAGTCAGCATTGCAATTACGCCAGCATATAATATCATGTTAACAGTGACTGCTACAGTTCGTGAGAACCAGTGTCCGTTTGATTGAATACGTTGGTGTTTTCATTTATATGCCTTCGTTCTTCGTGTGTTGATGCCTTCATTCAAACGCAAACGTAGATAGAAGTAAAGGACAGTTAAGTGTTCATCATAATCGTTCTGCCGATATACCAATGCAGCGTCAGGCAGGATCTCAGCATCTGCCTGGCATTACCGCTGAAATGAACCTTTTGGCGCAGCCGTGAGACATGCCATTTTTTGTCTCTTTTTTTTGTGTGATTGTGTTTTTACTGTGCGTGTATCCAGCTGTTGCCAATAAGTGTATTTTCTTTCTTTCTTTCTTTCTTTCAATGTATTTGGTAAGTAAGTTTTTTTATATATTAAACTGTCCTGTTATTTTAGTGGTTTGTGGTTCTGACATGGATTCCATTCCCACCAAAGATAAATGTTTATGTGATGAGCACGATCATTTGTTCAGTGTCTGGGTGTAACTTATCGATAATTATGTATGTATTTAGAAATATGTAAGTATGTTTATCACTTGTTTAGTACTCATAGCACAAGCTCTGTTTAGTTTGGAACTAGAGAGGGCGTGGTGTGAAAGTTGTGGAATATTATCATTATTAGTATGTTTTGTGTTTGATTTGACTCTCCTATTTTTGATGAAGTTAAACATCACACTATAGTATGTTCGCGTTAAGAATGCAGTAAAGTCATCATTATCCGTCGGCCTAGCCCCGCCCCCTAACCAATGAAATCTTTTCAAATTCATTTTTATAAATTCATTAAACTTATCTTTTAAAATATAATTTGTTTGAATTTAACACCACTGTGGAATACACTTTTATCTTGAAGTTGCACTGCATTCTTAACGCGAACGAACTACGAGTATATGACTCTTAGCAGCGTGTGAAACTACGGGCACAGCTTGTTGATGAATTAAATAGCAATACGAAGGTTTTTTTTACACATAACGTCACGCCTGTAATCCCCGAAGGGCTAGGCAGAGGTGTACCTGGTAGTACATCCACATTTCGCCAGTTATGTTTAGTCCCATGTAATAGGTGGCGAGCCCATTGCCATCAATCGGTCACGTATCCAGACTTCGGGCTGCTACTGAGAAATTCCAGATAGGAAAACTCAATAACACTTTGCCCGACCTGGGGATTGAACCCAAGACCTCATGCTCAGCAGTAGCGCTTGCGACCACTAGACCAACGAGGCAGTCAGTAAGGTTTTTTTTGTAACAAAAATATAATATGTGTAGGATGGTAATTTGAAACTCATCATCATTTTAAGTGAATATGAACACAGCGACGAGTGAATGAGGGAGTGTGTGTAGAAAAGAGAAAGCGTACGGACTTAAAATTAATAAAGGAAGAAGAGAAAAGATGACGAGCTAGCGACTAATTTCATTACATATTATGTAAGAAGTACCTAAGTATTAAAAATAATTAAAGAAGTATTTAAGACGTGAACATTAATTATTTTGGTGATCCTTACCCCTACATAGGCATAATATATTGTTTACCAAATGAAACAATTAAGTTGCCTTAGTAAAAAACATTTTAATCGTTCCAGTCGGAGAGCAAGCCAAAACGATTCGGAGTAATTCCACACTGAGCCCAATCCCGACGTGCACCCTTATCGCCCTTAATTTGGTTCCTAAAATAACATTTGTGGCCAAAGTCAATGCCATTTCAATGAACGTTTTATTTATCAACTGAAGAATAATATGTTTTGATATTTATTCAACATCAGTATTTATTTGTAGTTTGACCTTTAGAAAAAATAAAGAAAGAAAAATGCGTTTATTAATTGGCATTACAATATACACCTTACAACTATAAATACAAAGATTATAATTCCTGAAGGGCGTCAGCTCAGCATAATGTCAGATAAGAACAGGGTGTGTTCTTTGTGACGCTGATTTTCAGCTGCTACCCTCGAGTGCCATACGCAAGAATAACTAACACATAATAAATATGGTAGTCTGTTACCATTGCAAAAAATACATATATTAAATGGGTTAAATGTGAAAGTTTAAAAGCTTTATACGTAGTAAAAAAAAAATCTGATGTACAGACGCCAGCACGTCAAGTTACCCCAATATGTCAAATTTCTTTGATCGTTTTTCAACTTATATTCAATCGGGAAAATTTGACACATTGGGGTAACTTGATGTGCTGGCGTCTGTACATATGTGTTTTGTGTGTATGTGTGTGTGTGAGTGTGCACATCTAGGCCTAACCTGTCCATCTCTGACATCTTTAACAGTCGTTACAGGTTTTTAGAACCCCGAAAGTCTGACAACCCAGTCACTAGGTAAACACCCTTTGGTTATCCTGAATGTTAGACTTTCGGAGTTCCGATTACTCGCAACCATTGTCAACGATCTACAAATGTCAGCCGGGACCAACGGCTTAACGTACTTTCCGAGGCCTGGAGGAGTCTTGCTACCGGGCCTTTATAAATAATAAATTCTTAACACGTACCCTAATTTATTTATTAGAAGTTGATGTAGTTCCTTTTTAGCGACACACTCACTCATTTTTGCGTCTATTAAAATAATTTCAGTTTTCTTGTCATTTTTTTCGTTGAAAGTATCTCTGAGACATCTTGTCATAAGTTTCAAAGTAGACTAGGCAGATTTTATCAGTTTCGTTTTCAGTCCAGGCTATTATAAAGTTAAATTATTATGGATCTTATCATGTCGATATGATGAGGTAAGTAACTTTTATTGCCAGGAACTTTCACAAGAGCAGTTTTTATTCATGTCAGGAGCTCCAACTGTCATAGTTAGTCTTTATTTTGGTATGTATTTGTTTTGGTGTCTACATTTTTATGGTGAGACGTCCGAATTATTTACGCCTGAAAGATTTGTTTATTTGTTTTCTTTTTGTTTTGTTCTTGTTTGTTTAGGAAGAATTTTAGCCGACGGGTGTTGTAGTGTATCGACGTTTTCACGAAAGGCTACATGACACCACGTATCAGCGCATTACGATGCCGACCTAACGTGTTTTTATTTAATCGTGTTTTTGTGTGTATTAGTATACCTATTAACATGTTAAAATATATTTGTGGTTTGTTCATGGGCCTTAGTTGCCTGAGAATAAAGAATTATTATTATTTCCTTTATTTCACTATCATATACATATAAATGATAGTTTTAAATATTCAAATACAAAAATAAAAAAACATTTAAAAATATAAAAAATAGTAGCCCACCGGTATCGGGAACAGGGTCCAAGCTACCGGCTGTCGGGGCTACTGAGAGAGGAAACGCCTAACAATGCGCGCCGTATCCGTATTGCCTTCAGGATCAAGCCCTTGATCCAGCTGCCTAACGAGAGCCTCTTAAGGTGTTATTATTATTATTATTATACGCGGTTGAAACTACTTTTGCAAACAGGATTTCTTGCAGGCGTTCTATCAACCAAGGCCATAAAATAGGCACTAGCTGTACCACGATTATGTTAGTTTGATATCAATTATTGGCAAGAAGAATTCCATCAAATATTTACATTTTGCAATCAATAATAACATCAGAGAAAAACCGTACCTAAAAATTAGACAAAATCAGATGAAAAATATTATTGCCCACAAGTTTTATAATAACGTACAGAATTTATGAAAGCCAGTAAAATTCTAAAACCATAAGCGCAATTATACCTTTTTATTGTTTGATCCAACTTGCTCTAAGTATTTAATAATATTATATTCGGATCAATGAACGCATTCAGGTTCAGTATTTTATCCGAAAATCGCTTACATATTCATGCCCTAACATTTTGTCAACGAAAATTCTAAAACGTGCATCGACTGTTGACGTTATGCAACCAAGCTTTATATCAGAAAATGGAGATACGCCACGATATACACTTTGCTTAGTTTTAAACCACTCTAGGATGGGATCACACGTTCTTCTAATCCGCTAAAGTTTTGCCTCTAAAGTAGCTATAGATAGAAATAATCTTAATCTTGGTAACATTGTTGGTCCTTGCGGAAATCAAACACCTCGACTTTGTAGGCACATCGACCCTTTCGGTACTTAACTAAGTAAATTCGAAGCTTAAACCTCTTTACAGTTGATCGGAATTCAATAGGCTTAGAAAGGTATGTCATTTGATTTGGAATTAGCCCTTCTTCGTCTAATTCCGAGAGGCTTCTAAAATAATTTTCACTTCATTCATACATATGACTGGCCTGTTGGTCTAGTAGTTAGTGACCCTGACTGCTATGCCGAAGGTGTTTGTGTGATTTGCACGATCCTTAGTTCTGTGTCTGAGTGTAATTTATCTAGAATGATGTATGTATTTAGAAGTATATAAGTATGTTTATCAGTTGTTTAGTACCCATAACACAAGCTCTGCTTAGCTTGGGACTAGATGGCATTGTGTAATGATAAGTTGTGGAATTCATTTATTTATTTTATACGAGTACATGCATAAGCTTACGCCTTTTTGCCACGGAGAAGGGAGAAACTACAGAGCGCTGGCTACGATAATCAAAACTTTTTAGCTTCACTGTTCATACATTTAGTCTTACAGACACGCCGGTTGTATCTGGCCTTTCTAAAGAACATTACCAATAAGGTCAGTATATGTTCTTCTAGGGCATCCCATCCAATAGTGTTTCCACTCACATCTGCCAGATTGTTAAAAGAAGATTTTTATAAAACATCTTTTATTCATCTTATTAATTCATTAAACCCCAAGCGGATGCTGGCATCCGGGCTGTCATTGTCTTTCTATTGTGTATCTTATTAACACGATTTAAAGGTTAATAAACAATTAAATATTAATAATAATCATTTAATTCTGGAAATTAATCCCATCTTTCACAAATTGATGAATGGTTAGTAAAAGTTACAACTATGTTAGTAGGCACTGACAATAAATAAGAAGTAGATCACCGTCGCGGCACCCCATGTGAAACTGCGCAATAGTGACAAACGTACAGACAGTCAAAGCGACTTGAAATCATGTGTAAGATACTCTTGGAGCTGCCCCACATCCTACGCACCAAGGAAGAACATCTTTTACGCATGGTGGCGAAAAAACACTCAACACGCGCATCAGCGAACATTCCTGAGGCGCTACAGAAGCGAGGCAGCCCCACCAGCATCCTAAACGCATTATTAAACTGAACGCGGAGAGCGTTGTACGATCTCTGCGTATATCTTGCCCACAGGCTGCACGTGTAGAAAGAGGTGTAGTAGGCTCGAAAGAGCGTGATTTTAACTGGAAGTGAGCAACGTGCAAACCTGCGCACCAGCATGTTCGTTCGAACCGGCAACGCCCTCCGCTCCCGTTCAATATCATCATCGTCTTTAAGGCTAGGAGTCAATATATGACCAAGATATTAATGACCAAACAATATTATATACTGTCTTGTTAACATCTTCTTTTAAACCACGAAGTTGTTTTATCACATAAGTAACTCCATCTATCATTCATCGTAATACACCACACTTTTTATTTCATGTGGGCATATAATTAAGGGATAATGTGATATACCAACTTATGATCTGTCAATTTCGTTTACAAGCTGATTGTTGCGATCAATAGATATTAGCGAAATGTATATTACACGCAGGCAAGTCACGCCTATATTTAACGAAAGGTTAAAGAAAGAAGGAAAAAGCATATCTTTGGCCCAACTTAAGCACTGGATTATAAATTATATTGTCTCTTGTGCTTTTAGCAAGAGACAATAATGGGTGAGGTGTGCTTATACTTTCCACACATTTCACCAGTTATGAATAAGTGCCAGAGAGGGCTACCAACCAGGGGTTATTATCGCTGTCTGACATGAAAATCAAACTCCAACAAGACCTGCAGTGAGATTCTGTAAGAAGTCAATCTTGAAAATGTAGGTGAAGTAAAGGCGAATTAAACTGTCATTCCATAACACTAATACTAGGCACTAATAGCTCACTTCACTCAAGTTTTCACGGGTGACCTTTACCAAATAAAATAAATTTTAATATACTTTATTTCTCTTGCACAAATAAACCACATTTGTTATGAAAACTTATACCTACTAAAAATAAGCTCCATTCGTCACAGAGCTTATGTATTTTTAGAAATGTAACACAATATTCTTAGATAAACATATTTCATTTGTAGGAGACTGGCGCTTAAACTAAGCCTGTATTTTAGGATACCAAGAAACTTATTATGATAATAATAATTGGTACTTCGCCCGCAGCTTCGTTTGCGTGAATTTTGTAATATTTCACCCCTCATCGTTTCGAAAAGAAATCATAGTCTATGTTTGTTCTTAATAATTCAGCTTTTTATTGATGAAAAAGTTATTGATTGATCTAGGAGGTTCGAAGCATAATCAGTATAAACGAACGAAAAATCTTTCCTTGCTATGAATTACTAATGAAAACATTTTTTTTTATTACGAGACTGAAACTTAAACGTGACACTTTTATAATACCTACATCTTAACAGCTCATTAACCTTTCATCGTGTCAATTAGAGACACAATAGAAAGACAATGACAGCGCGGCCATTGGTGTCCTCTTGGGGTTTAATGAATTAACAGAAAAATGAACTTTGTTTCTTCATCCCTAACCCGATTATAGTCACAACCCACCGCCCGCGCCCCTTGAAACACCCTATGTGGCCTTTAAGTTATTTTTTGTAAGTTTTTATGGTGTACAAAATAGTATTCTCTATTCGGAAGGTCTAACAATGGGTAACAGTCAATAAACTAGTCAACACCGGTGTCCATCCATCTGTTATCAATCCTTCCAGTTCCCGCCTCTCACACACGAGGCTTTTATCGCAAACGTTTTAACTCTAAGGCTCCGCTCCATAGCGAACAACGGCTTAGCGACAAAGGAAAACTTCACTGCTGTTTAAAAATAAATATTAGAAGGACACATGAAATTATTGTGAATAATGTCATGTTTCATTCGACGTAAACTATTCTAAATTCAAATAAATTTTATACGCATAAAATCACATTAATTAAAATCAGTTGTTCGTTAACATTTTCTCATCGCTTGATTTTTTATTACTATCGCTGTTTCTGTAACTATGAAGAAATCGAAATTGGGCGCTATTTCCGAAAATGATAAACATTCATAACAGAGATTCATAGAAACCCGTGGAGTCTGCGCTCAGCTGACCATCTCAGACTTTTACTTTGACATTAGTGTAACTGGAAAACAAATTATATATAGTAGTTGGTCGCTTTGTTGAACACAAGACAATGTTGTTACGTTCTTTCACTTGTAGTTAGCTTACTGACGAGCTATAAATTGCTAATTTATTTGTAACTTTTAATTTGACATTGTATTTTGATACATTTTATTTTCTTTTTTTATTTTATTTTTTGACAATAATCCTCTCTTTACAGTTTTATCGTAGTCTCTTTACAGTAATGAGTTGTATAGCAATATGTGGTGACCTAGCGACCTCGACGGTTCTTTAATTATCTTTATTTTTGAGTAACCAGAGCAAGTTCGTCATGCTCCCATAGACGTCGCTGCTTGCGGTAGCGTCGAGGATCGGGTTGCCCCCTTCCCTCAGATATGGGGAGGAGGGTAATGGCTGATCTTTGCGTTATGCTCGTGAACGGGTGCTGCTTGTGGTGACTGGTCGACTTGCTTACCAATGGTTTTTTTTATTGTTATAACAGTTAACTGCTTATTGGTTTCACTTCGATGGTCCTAGATTATCATTTTAAAATTTAGAGTCACAGCCATATGAATATGCCAGCATTGCACATGTAAGCGGGTACGCCTTTTATACCTGGAGGCTGTTATTTTTCAGTTTTGTAGTTGTTTTTCTTGAGTTTTGATTTCAATGTTAAATGAATTTACTTTTTTTTCTTATTATCGGTATATTGGAGTGTGCTAGCTTACACGTGACTATCATTCTGAAATGTAATGTTTTACAATGTGTATAAACATTAGTGCTATTTATTGAGCGTTTCATTGTAAAGATTCTTTGTATACCTCGTTCTTCAAACGAATCAGACAGATGTGTTGCTTGGGAGTTTGTTCCGCCACTTCATCTTCCCAGCAAAAACACTAGGAAGTGGCGAAGGGTGGGCCGTTTTTGGGGGACTGTCTCTATGTATTTTTTGACGTTCAAAAAGTGCTGATTCTCAGCCTAGTTTGAATAAAGACTTTTGATTTTGATTTTGAAATGACAGACTGACAATTGTAACTGATTGATTTAAATTAGGCCGAGAACCAGTACTTTTTGAACGTCAAAAAATACAATGACTTTTCTAAAAAAAATTCCGTCACCACGTTGCAGTGTTTTTTAAATAAAATCAAAATCAAAATGATATATCCATAATTTTGGATAGTATATAAATGTTGGATCCTCATATTGACTATTGCTGGTATGTGAAACTTAACATTATGAACGACGTAAGACTAATCTTAAAGTAAACACTTTAATTATAACACTATTGCATCATTTTTTTATTTGGCTAAAGTAATCGTTAGTTGAGTGGAAACAATATTAACTAGCCAGGTGTACATTTTTTCGGAACAATACAATAAGTAGGTGTCTAAATTCACTAATAATTTAATTGACATTGGGTAACAGTTTCTACTAAAAAAACGTTTTTACAAAAAAAAAAACAACCGACTTCTTAAAAAAAAACTAACAGGTGAAAAATAACTCCAGTTTCGGAAGTCTGTGGCTTTGGTGGTTTTGTTTTGTTCATTATTGGCCACCGACTTCCGAAACTGGAATCGCGAATAATTTGCTGTTATGCGTTGAGGAGTTCTGCCTGTCTTCTTCATCAGTCTTTCTTCACCAAATGATACTTTCTAAATGAAAATGCTTGATTTGTTACTAAAAATGTTAAAATCGGTGCCTCGAAGATCCCTCATCATATATGAGTTTGGATACAAATTTAGAAAATCGTTCCATAAATGACAGAGTACTGAGGTAACAAACACTAAAAAAAAATATATACAACCGAATTGAGAACCTCCTCTTTTTTTGAAGTCGGTTAAAAAGATCAGTTTTCATGTTGGACTGGGAAAAAAAAGTAGTGTAAACTCCTCAGCAAAAAATCTGCCTGAAAAGAAGTTGCCTCTCCCGTAGTACTGGGCGGTAGTCTTTATTCACTAGATCGCCTAGAGCTGCAACTATATAGTGCGATAGTGCTCATTGTGAGTGTTAACGACACCCCTAGCTTTTGTAATAAAACGACTGTTACCGGTTTTATCGGCTCTTAGAGCTTCTTTATTAACTAGCTGTACGTAGGTACCTAATACTGAGAACTTAAAGTAATAATTTTTAGCTTGTTTTATAGATTGTTTACAGAACTCTCCGTCTAGGCTAGGTCTTATATAAAAACGCAAATAAACCTGTCATTTTTACTGTATTAAATTTGAGTTTTAATTTAAATTTTGATTATTCCTAGTTAAAATGACACTAGTTGTACTGACATAGTTTAATATTTTTGTTAATAACCTTATCTATGGACTAGGTAATTGCCTGACTATAAGCAATTTTATTTTTATTACTATTATTGTATTTCTAGAATTCTCTCCCCAAATTGCCGTTTTATTAAGCCTCCGATATCCGTCGAGTCTGTTTGTTAGTGAGCTGTATCCCATAACCTGTTGAAGGATTTTTTTTGTTAGAGGGCGTCTTGCAGTGCACCTTATTGAGGGGTGGCGCTGCTATCTGCTTAACCTGACGAAGAAACCGTTGTAGGTTGAAATTTTTAGAGAACGCGTATTTTTATTACCTAAAACTAAAATAAAAATGAATTATAGGGCCTGAAAAGAAAAGTGATTATCAGCGTTTTTTTTTTCCACGTGGTACGAAACCCTCCATATTTGAATCAGATTTACACTTGACCAATATTTTAGGTACAGACGCCAGCACATCAAGTTACGCCAATGTGTCCAATTTCTTTGATCGTTTTTCAACTTTATGGCAAACAGAATAAGGTTCATATTCAATTTTGCCACATTGGAGTAAATTGATGTGCTGGCGTCTGTACATAGAAGGTTAGAAAAAGAACAGATTAATAATTTATTAGCCTGTCTGTAACTACCGCAATACTAACAACAACAATACAAAATACTCTAAAATGAAAGCTACGAAAATTCTTGTTGACCTAAATCAATTTTAACAACATCGAGTATTTAATTACAATTATCCTTTACCAATACTCCGTTAAAGTAAACGACTTCTTCCCAATTAAAACGAAAAGAAATATTTCTTCAAAGGGTTCTAAATTCAGTAACCTTGGAATTAGTCCCTTCCTCCACTAAACTAATAGGCATTCCTATTAGCTCCCAGGTTCCAGGTCATGATGTTAGGAAAAGCTCGTTATATCCAACCATCTGTGGCATTAGTAGTGCATGCATTGGTTCATATCTGGGGCAATTAATTCACAAATTCAATGATATTGCATCTGCTTTCAAATTTAGGTATATTTCCGTTGGAAATATCAGCCTAAATTGCTGGTTTTAATTGCTCAATTTCGATCTAAATACTTATGTACGTAAAAATTAATAAGTAGACATTAATCATCTCACTGGACCTACAATAATCCAGTTTCTTATCAAGAAGCAATTTATTGCTTGTGATGATGCGAAGCTCTAGCTTCGGGGTATAATAAATTGATAAAGATTATCCAATGAACGGCTGAGGCTTCAGCTAGTCTGTTGTTGTGGCTGTTCAGCTAGTCTTGTAATAGCTTGGTATTTGAAGCCAGTCGTGCTGTATAACGCAAATATCGTAATCTAATATTTTAAAATTCTCTTGTCAGTGTTTGTTACCAAACTCCCACGAAATGGTTCGACCTTGTCTAATGAAATTTTGTGTGTATATTGGATAGGTCCGAGAATAGGTCGTCAACAATTTTTTTTCGAGTGGAACGAAGTTTGCCGGAGCTGCTAGTAAACTATCATAGTTTGCATGTTGCAAGTTCTATAACATAATTATACTAGTAGAATAAAAGATTTATTCATACGTGAAAAATAAAATTGAGTTTTGATTACAGTTCGATATTTTATTTTTAACTATACCAATAGAATCAGCACATTGCGAACCACAACATTAAGAATTCAGGTTCATTTTCCCTTACCTTAGTGTTTATAGATAATCTTATAAAAAGACAAAATAAATGAAAACGTTTTGTTTCTAGCAAACTGTCTAAAAATGTACGAATTCGTGTGTGATTTCTTTCTTTCTTTCTTTCTTTCAAGTACAACTTGGAGTAGGTACTATAAAGGTCAGTCTATCGAATCCAGCTAAGAGGGTACTTTATCAAAGATTTTCAGTGACGGCTAAAGTAAATATAGACAGATTATGTGTTAGTTAGGTACATGAAATATGGCATTCTTGAGACTCACTATCAAATCTTTAAAAACTAACTTTAGAAATGCACCCGCCATTCTTCTCATTTTTTTCTTTTTAAATTTACAGTCTCTATTGAGGTAACAGTTCCTTTTTCAAATCGTCAATCATTTATTTCCATTCTGCTGTCG
Source organism: Euplexia lucipara (assembly GCA_921972225.1). NCBI lineage: Eukaryota > Metazoa > Arthropoda > Insecta > Lepidoptera > Noctuidae > Euplexia > Euplexia lucipara. Next base: position 6,854,745 of record OV179143.1, on the reverse strand, counting down.
GAAAAACGTTTCAACTTACGATGGTATTGTTCTGATACTTTTGAACCTAAACTTGGGCGTAGAAACAAATAAATTAAAGAGACTAAAGTTGACCGACTAAAATATGGGTTTCAAAATCTGGTAAAAGATTTTCTTTTACGACATTGATTAAACAAATCGAGAACCAACGAGAGCCGAAACAGTGCCAAGACAGACAGACAGAAAACTATGATGAAGTGGGATGCACTCTCGCAATAAAACCAAAGTAGTATCTTAATAATGTTGTCTTAAATCTACTGAAACAATATTTGGTTCCATCTACAACAGACAAAACTGTTCATAGCAAGCAAGGTTATAACCACAGAACACGGAATCTAGACCAGATACGCCGTTACAGAAAGTCTGTCGCTCCCGCTAGTTTATTATGTAGGTATTACTCTTATTATATATTTCAGCACATTAATTATTGGTTGCCTTTTAAGTATTTCAAAATTTACTTAAGTTCTCTAAATGTAAAATAAAGCAGAAATGTGTTACGTTTATATGAAAAGTTTTGTTAATGTTCTCGAGCAATGGCCGCCAGCATGTGTCAGTGCTCTGTGGATACAGCGAAGTATAAAGTATTTCCTTGACATTATTGTTGGCAACAGCCGCTGATATTTTTTACCACTGTATCGGTTGTAAAGTTTGACATAACGTAACTTTTTGTGTTGTGTTTTGTATGTTTCGGAGAATGTAAATTAAAGTGAAATGTTTTATTTGCACGTAATGTTACGTACCTAATATATTAATCTTGGAATGTAACAAACGGTTGACCACTTTCAACAACAGTTATGCTACGATGAAGTAGAAAATCTTCTACTAAACTTAAGGTAATACCATCTCCATATAAAACAACCTCACATGCACACACACACATAAACACGCACACACACACGTGTATACTTATACACACACACACACACACACACACACACACACACATACACACACCCACACATGCACACATACACACTCACTAGCAGACTAATCGAATTAAATAATTATTTTCAGTAACATGTTACACTAATAGTAAGATATAAAAGAGCGGCGACTCCTGGCACAGGCATCTATATGCTTAAAAGGAGACGCCATCAAATGTATAATGTACAACGTGTAATATAATGAAATAAACATTTTTGATTTGATTTGATTTGATTTGAACATGATGTTGAAGCTTTGTCTGCTTTTTGTTGAAAGAGTCTGCGAGAAGCTATTGGTTGTGGCTATTAAAATCTAATATTAACATTTTTTTTATTGAACTAAGCATCACGCCTATAATCTCCGAAGGGTTAGACAGAGTTATACCTGTAGTACACCCACATTTCGCCAGTTTTATTTTAGTCCAATGTCATAGGGTGTAAGGCTATTGCCATAAATCGGGCCGACCCGATGGGTATTAATTTTTGAGTTCCACTGTCTAGGCTCTGATACAGATTAGGCAACCCTTCTCAACTTTGCTCTTCCTCTCTACTACTCATCTTAATTTTTCTGTGCTGAATACAATAATCCATTTATTTCTGGTAACAAAGACCTGAATACAAAATTTTATGTTAGTTAATACTTAACTTAAATACTATGGCTAAGTATTTGAATATTATCCGCAGAAACGTCGGAATACTACATCAATGGGAACTTTAAGTTTTATCGGTATTTGTACCTATATGAGTTCCTATATATTAATATCTATACCTATGTGAGTTCTCGGTTCAATCGTGTAGTGAAGCCCACACCGTTTTATTTTGCTGTATTAATACTAATCGTAAGGTGATTTCCTATATAGCGCTATATATTTCGCCACATAAGTACTAAACTAAAATAACCTACATCGAGATTTTGAAGTAGGCAGTGCTTGCGATTAAGCATACTAACCCCACATCCACAGTCAAGCAGTAGTCGCCGCCAATATACAACACCCGTCTATTTGGAGGATCCACCCTCTTCGAGGAACTGCACATCATGTTATCACCTTGTTGCAGTTAAAGTACCCGGCAAGTAACCGGCATGCCTGAGAGATATAATATGTCTCGACGGCATGTGATGCCAAGTCAGAGGCCCATGAGCGGCATTAAAACTCTAACACCAGGTTAGTTACTAACCACACGATAAGAAGAAGAAGTTAAAGTGTAGATTTATAAAAATTCTACAAAAAAATATTCAATAAGTACCTATTATGTCATCAAAAATCGTACCAATAAATACTTCGACTTTGTTTCGTATACTACTAAACCTAAAGCCAGTCAATTGCCTTTTATTAATTGGTGATAACACAAGACTAATTTACGGACTATCAAAGAATTCAGCACACCTTGTGAACAGCAATAAACGAAGCAAATAAACTAGCTTAAGTATGGCGTTTGACTATTTATTACGGCTATAAAGCCATATGAGCCTCGGAGCCATCAACACCTTGAATGAACCTGAGGGAACCAGTAAAATGTGGCTGCGTTCCTATAAATGGTGGAGTACCTTCGAATAAAATTGAAAGAGGTCGGAATAAAATTGGAATAGAAAACAGATAACATTGGTTTGTTATCTAGCTTTGTTCGGAAGAAACGGTACGGTTTTTCTTATGAATCTGAAGCTTTTTCATGAAAAACACAATCATGATCACGCGTGTAATATTTGAAAATTTAGGCCACAAATCCAGTTGGCAACTGTGAAAATTCAGCCAATCAAGAACCTCATGATGAGCACTTACGACCACAAAATATTTCGTCGTAAGAAATTTTGCCTAAGCTATTTTTTTTTTTTTTTTTTGTTTGGCAACGTTTCATTGTGTCTGAGTTTTTAGTAGCACCCTAGAGTTTGGATTTGTACCGGGTCTGGATTGATCGTAATAAGTTTGCCTTATATTGCATGCAAAATAAAATTATCGAAAGGTGGACTTCGTTGAATGTGCGATATTTTGTAGAATATTATTCTCTAGGGTGCTACTAAAAACTCAGATACAATGATACGTTGCCAAACAAAAAATAATTAAAAAATAGCTTAGGTAAAATTTCTTACGACGAAATATTTCATCTCTAAACGAAATTCGCATAATATTAACAAAAGATGCGCATTTAATACTAACATTTTAAGAGCGAGAGATAAAAAGTTCAAAGTCATTCCCGTAATACAGCCACCGGAATCATCCGAAAACGTTTTCAAGAGATTATAGATCACAGATATAGAAAATGAGGGACCTTTTTGTGGAGACCATTATTTTCTCCGACCAGCAGGCCAGGTACATTATTTTCTTTTTTATCCGTTGCTTATAGGAATTTGAAATTCGTTGCGGTTATTTCTCGAAATTATTTTTTATTCATTTCATTTTAAACCAGGTGCTTCGGCAAACTACGGTCCTAATTAGAGTTAATTTATTATGTTGTGTTACTGGCCTGTTAGTCTAGTAGTTAGTGACCCTGACTGCTATACCGGAGGTCGTGGGTTCGATTCCCACCAAGGACAAATGTTTGTGTGATGAGCACAATCATTTGTTCTGTGTCTGGGTGTAATTTATCTGTAATATGTATGTATTTAGAAGTATATAAGTATGTTTATCAGCTGTTTAGTACCCATAACACAAGCTCTTAGCTTAGCTTGGGACTAGATGACTTTGTGTGAAAAGTTGTGTCCAGTCAGTGTTCGCATTTTTTAAAGAACATTTATTATTATTTATTACATAACAGTTGGCAAATAATTAGTGGTCTTCCATACATCGTTCTACATCACGGTTGATACTATAACAGCAAATGTAAGTTTGTAATCACAATAACTTATTTTGCTGTGGCTTTGATGGCTGCCACCTTTAAAAGTATCTCCGCTATAAATAGAAACTTTCCCAAGTATTGATACACTTTGCATTAGTACTGCTTAGGTAGTTCACTGTGCACGAAGTGAACTAAAAGGAAATACAAAATAGTATGGAACTTATTTGCAACTTTATTTACAGTTAAGTTATAAGTGAAATACTTTTTAAATCATCCTCAGAAAATCTAACGCCAATAAAAAAACAGCAGGAGTTCCATGCCATCAAGCAAAACACACCACAAAAATCACGATATTATTTTTTGTTTATATTGGCAATGAACCTACACAATTTGTGATTTTATCTATCCCTATCTACTTATTAACGGTTAATGAGATAGGTACAGCTCGTTGACAGGCAGATGGATTTACGGACAGACAATGAACACTAATATAGGGGGTCCTATTGACAACATTTGCGTACAAAACCCTGATAAATGGTGACAAATAACAGAATAGCAACCAAATAATAGTTAGGTTAGAAAGTACGATTAAGCTACGCAGTGCTACGAAGTGCTACGCGTCTCCTACGTATTGCTACAAGCTACGAAAAGTTTTGCTCAATATTTTTTTATCAATTTTTACGATAAATTTCGGTGAAATATACTTACCAAAAATTCATTCACATTTAAACAACCACTTGTAATAAAATTTACCACATAAATATTTAGACCCACTATCCATCATGGTGTTTCCCACGCAATTTTGAGCGTCTCCACGTATGAAAAGGCATTACAACTACGTTAAGGCATTCAGTGACAGATTTATACCTCCCGAAATAGGGGCACATAGATATTAACACATACTTGGAGCAAGAACGCCCATAACAAAATACTTGGAGCAACTGTCAGTTTCAATTCACCTCCGTTTTGTGTACGATAAAACAGTTACGAAGTTAATATTTATGATAATAGAAAGTGTGAGCTCTTAGTGCTGTAAGCATGTTTCGATTGGTTCTGTGAAAATCACCATGTGGAAATGTATGTGAAGTGAACGTGAAGTAAGCTGTAATTCTAGGTACAGACCAGCACTTTAAGTTATCCCAATTCATCAAATTTCTTTGATCGTTTTCCAACTTTATGTCAAACTGAATAAGGTTCATATTCAATTGGGAAAATTTGGCACATTGGGGTAACTTGATGTGCTGGCGTCTGTACTAGACTAAGCCGTTGGTCGCGTTAGTCATTTGTAGGTTTTTTACTATTTTTACGGGTAGTCAGTGGCCCTTAACTCTGACGAAATTTAACGAAGGAGTATCATGTAACCCAGTCACTGTTTTGTGAACGCTAGATATGAAGCAGTCAGTCAATGTCAACATGTTCTTAGCTGCATCCTTTTGGATTGAAAACTAACCCTCACATGCATAGTTGGGGAAAAGTTGGGGCATAATGTGTTTCATTGATAAAAAAAAAACACCACTAATTTTTAATTATTAAAAATACCTAAAGGGCTTATTCTAGACGGTATTCTCATTATATTTGTAAAGTATCAATAAATAATATTCATAAACAGCAAAGTTATTAGCGTTTGTTTATATCCCAAAAAGTCACCCAATTTATGGAAATATTGTACAGGCTATTCATGACATAGTATTATTAATTAATCGTCATCTCTCGCTCACGTTCGCGTGATCTCGCTCAAGCATGCCCGCCTCAAACAGCTGTTTTCGTTATTTAAGTTTAACTAAATAGTGGCTTATTTAAAAATCGAATTTCGTTTTTGTACTTTTCATTACATAAATATGATCAGTAACAGGTAAGAATGCAGCCCATTTTTTTGTACTAATTAAAAAACAATGGGGTACATTATAGCCAGTCAATATCAAAATGTTCTCTGCATCCTTTTGGATTGAAAACTAACCCTAAAATACATAGTTGAGGTATAGTTTGGCAGATGATAATGTGTTTTTTGATTTAAAAAAAAATAAAATAATAATATTTAAGTTAGTTCTTAAAACATTCCAAGAATCGCTAAGAAAACTACTATTTCATCGACAAATTATAATTTGTTTACATAAATGTTTTAGAGACCAAAACAGTTATATTTTTTTCTTATACTTTAGTATCGTGGCATTTACTTTGGCAAATGCCTTCCTACACGTATTCTGTAACTTGATTTATGTTTTTTAAGTTTATTTATGCATACAAGATCTAATTGAAATAAATATAACCTTTTAAAAGTTCTTTTTAATATTACCTATGACTTGCTAGTCCAGTCACACCATTAGCATATCGCTGCTACTAAAACTGCACACAGTTGCTATCTATGGTATTTTTATTAAACCAAGATTTCTTTTCTTTGTCTTCAAAACCTTGTGTTAAGTTAGTGGCTTAAGGTGTAAAGTGGCGTAAGGCACATTACAACAGCACCGCAACTGCACAGCTGGCGCACGGCGTCGCCTCGAATTTAGGCTACGTCTAGCTGCCAGTGCGCTAAATACACATCGTCGGCAAGGTGCCAGCTTGCAGTCCGCACGCCGCCCGCGAGGTGCAATCTCGCAGCCCGCGCGCTGGCTGCCAGGTGCAGGCTAGCTGTCACCGCGAACACATAATTATGGCATTTATAATTAAACACGCCAATGACTTGCACGTTTTCTTATTATCTCGGTTTACAACGGCGCAATGACGTTGTTTTGCTGGCGACTCGGAGTCGGCTTGCTGTAAGCGTGCCGTCAACGCGCTGTGACCACATGGTCGGCTTGCTATCGGCACGCGGGCTGCGAGTCGAGTTGTATGGTAGTGGCAGCGCGCTGACTGCTTGCCATTGACATTTCCATATTGACATTGTGAAATATTATTTACTACACACGATTTAATGCTCTAAATTGAATGACATGTTAGTTGCTGGTTTGGAGCGGTGCCGGTGCCGTGCCGGTATAATGTGCCAAGACCTTAAGTCGTTGGCCTGGCTATCGAGAGGTTGTGTGTTCACATCAATAGTGCAATGGGTGGGGCATTGACGTGCACCCTCTCCCTTCACTAGCATCTTTAGCTTAATTTGAGTTTCTTTTAAAATAATTTCAACAAGATAACGGTTGAGGTATTTAAGATTTTTTTTTCTTTAATTTCTAAAAGAGTGTTCTGTCCTCCGGCCCCTCTCGTTTCCGCTTTAGGTGGCATACAATTTGAGTGGTGGCTTCACGCCTTTGCTCTTGAAGCTTGAATTTTATACTGAAATATAAAATGTTTCGTAAAATTTTCTCTTGAAATTGACGCTTTCAGTAGATTTTATTTCTTAAGATTTTCTAGCTGCTATCATTTTTGAAAGGAACTGTTTATAACATGCGTTTTTACGTTATTTAAAAAAATGTGCGATGCAAATCATGAGTAATTACGCAGAAGAAAAGATGGTTTCCACGTTGATTTTTAAAAAAAATGCGCTGATTAGAATCATGAGTAAGAACGTCGAACAAAAAGAAGGTGGGAACCATAGATATACATAAACAGGATACTAAACAGCTGATAAACATACTTATATATTTCTAAATACATACATATTATAGATAAATTACACCCAGATACAGAACAAATGATCTTGCTCATCACACAAATATTGGTCCTGGGTGGGAATATAGTAGAAACTGTTTCATCATTATCAGCCATACTTTTCGAATTAAAATTTTTTAATGTACGAAGGAGTCTGCAGGCCTAGTCATATTACAAATTATATTTCTATCATCGTAATCGATAAGGTGACATTAGAAAGAAAATGGCGTAATATGGAATCAGCTGTTTGTCAACTGTCAAGTGTTAACGAGTAGAATTTGAAAAGGAAATACACTTGACAGTTGTCAAACAGCTGATTCCATATTACGTCATTTTTTTTTCTGTAATCAAAGACATTCAATACCTATAGACCGGACATCACGAACAAAATTTTCGTGCGAAAAAGTGTGTCCTGCTGGATACAAGACTATGAGTTTTTTGTAGTACTCTCCGCTGCCGCTCCAATATTCATATATTATTCTAGATAGCGTTACTGAGACATGGGATCAAAGTTTTTCTATGACATTTCCTTGACATGCCCGCACGCTATTATTTTAAATCTCTTTGTGGATATGTAATGAATCGTCGAAATTCACGGAGTAATCTCGTCAAGCTTAACTGTCGATCGACCAGTGAGGCTGTTGTTATTTAGCGACAAGCTACAAGTAAGTACAAGCTGTTTATATGAGTGAAATACAAAGAACCTTTATGAGGTTTTGCAGAAATTACAATATTGTGTCTGGAGTCGGTCCACAATAACAGTGCAATGGGTGGGTATCGACCTCATGACCTCTCAATCGCTATGCCGAAGCTTTAGCCATTGAGCTATTGCTTATTTACCTTCTCAAATAGCTCTTAAATCGCTTCCTAGAGCGTCTTGAGCAAATGCAGCGTTTAGTACACATTGTAGCGTAAAAAAAAAAATTGTCTACACATTCTCTAACGTTTAATTTTGATCTAAAAATATACAAAAATTAAAAAATGTACAAAGTAAAAAATTGGCGATGTAAAAAAAATATGTTTTTCAGTAAAAAGTTGCGAAATGATGAGGATTATTTTGAAACGAACATAATTTGAATTTGCAAAATAAAACCTAAAGGTGAGAAGTGGTTGCAACCGCTATCCGGCCCTAGGCGCGATTAAATTGTATCCGTGCTTAAATCATAAAATATCAAAAAAAAACAACCGACTTCTTAAAAAAAAACTAACAGGTGAAAAATAACTCCAGTTTCGGAAGTCTGTGGCTTTGGTGGATATGTTTTGTTCATTATTGGCCACCGACTTCCGAAACTGGAGTTATTTTTCACCTGTTAGTTTTTTTTTAAGAAGTCGGTTGTTTTTTTTGTAAAAAAGTTTTTATTTTGTAATTTTTAGTTTCTTTGTGTGTAAAGAAAGTCTTTCAAAACTCGAAAGAATCATTGAAATTGGATAACAATTGCTAAATAAGTTCTATCTAAACATTAATCTATACATCTCTGCCGGCCCCTTTTAAAATAGAATGGCGTAATGTTATGTTGTGGAAATACAAAAGCTCCACATAGACTTCTGACTATAGCAATCGCGAATAATTTGCTGTTATGCGTTGAAGAGTTCCGTTGTCTGTCTTCTTCATCAGTTTTTCTTCACCAAATGATACTTTCTAAATGAAAATGCTTGATTTGTAACTAAAAATGTTGAAATCGGTGCATGTGTGCCTATATTTTTTGAGGAGTTCCCTCAATTCCTCGAAGATCCCTCATCAGGTTTGAGTTTTGATTCAAATGGGACCAATCTGTTAGTATACCCTATCAAACAAAAAAAGAATTTTGAAAATCGGTCCATTAATGACGGAGTACTGAGGTAACAAACCCTAAAAAAAAAAAAAAAAAAAAAAAAAAATATACAACCGAATTGAGAACCTCCTCCTTTTTTTGAAGTCGGTTAAAAACAACGGTTCATTCCGCGACCTTTCGACACGAATAGCAGATATTATAAAAATAATAATAAAAAAAACTATTGATTAGGTACTTTGCTATTGCTACAATTTATGAAAGAAGATACGACCAAAATGTTGAGAAAACTTGACGTGGAGCGATGACACGACGTCCTTCAGGGTCTTCGCTCGTAAAATACGGAGTCACCCGCTTGCATGCACACGAAAATCTCGACGCTGGCCCTCCAGCGTCAAAGCAGACTCCGAAGAACCAAGCACGCTTACAACAATCCACAACTCTCATTCCTAAAAACAGGAACTGAGAAAGAAAGAAAAAAAATAAACGTAGAAACCGGTGCACGACTAGGTAGCTAAGGCACAACACCAGTACCGAATTCTGATTAAACCTGTGAAATATATAAATAGTGTCTCCGGATTGCTGGTAAGGCAGCATAAAGATAGTCCTGACTCATGAATAAAAGTTGTACCGTTAAATTTAACTGGAAGATATACAGAACCAAGAATATCAATCGGTGAATTATTAGCCGATATATAAATTTGTAGCGTAAAAAAAAAAATTGTCTACACATTCTCTAACGTTTAATTTTGATCTAAAAATATACAAAAATTAAAAAATGTACAAAGTAAAAAATTGGCGTCATTTTCTCTGAGAAGAAGCATATTCTGTTTTAATGAAGAAATAACTAAATTATAAATCTAATCAATATTGTTTACTGTCTGCAATCTGTGCAAGTTGTCTGTTTTTAACTAAGAACCGATTCGCTCAGAATCGGTTCAAGGAATACCTTTTTATCAGCGGACTGGTGTTCCGAGTAATTTCTACGCCGCGACTTAATTCCGACTGAGTTCGTGAAGCGTGTGCATGCAAGCGGGTGACTCCGTATTTTACGAGCGAAGACCCTGAAGGACGTCGTGTCATCGCTCCACGTCAAGTTTTCTCAACATTTTGGTCGTATCTTCTTTCATAAATTGTAGCAATAGCAAAGTACCTAATCAATAGTTTTTTTTATTATTATTTTTATAATATCTGCTATTCGTGTCGAAAGGTCGCGGAATGAACCGTTGTTTTTGATATTTTATGATTTAAGCACGGATACAATTTAATCGCGCCTAGGGCCGGATAGCGGTTGCAACCACTTCTCACCTTTAGGTTTTATTTTGCAAATTCAAATTATGTTCGTTTCAAAATAATCCTCATCATTTCGCAACTTTTTACTGAAAAACATATTTTTTTTACATCGCCAATTTTTTTACTTTGTACATTTTTAAAATTTTTGTATATTTTTAGATCAAAATTAAACGTTAGAGAATGTGTAGACAATTTTTTTTTTTTACGCTACAAATTTATATATCGGCTAATAATTCACCGATTGATATTCTTGGTTCTGTATATCTTCCAGTTAAATTTAACGGTACAACTTTTATTCATGAGTTTTTAGTGGCAAGTTCGATGTCATCTTCTGTTATTTTAGGTATCGAATTTTGGAATAAATTCGGTTTGACGTCTATTTTTAGTCAGGCTTTTGATAAAAATATTGATGGTAATATGTTTATCCCTTCTACTCAGCACTCTTCCCCTCAAGTTTCTTCTGTTAGTGAGGTTCGTTATATTCATCCTCGTAACATCCTATCGCCAGCTCAAGAGTCTTGTCTTCAACAAGTTATTAAGGAGTATGAAATTATTTCTTCGGAAAAAGTTGGTCTGGGAAAAACATCTTGGTTGTCCCATAAAATTAATACTACGGGATACCCTATCCGTCAAAGATATTATCCCTTATCCCCAGTCAAGTTGAAGATTCTCAATGAAGAGATTGACAAAATGTTAGATATGGGTGTTATTCGTCCTTCTCGTTCTCCATGGGCTAGTCCTGTGGTAATGGTGACAAAAAAGGATGGTTCTGTTCGGTTTTGTGTCGACAGTAGAAAACTGAATAGTGTGACAATCAGAGATTCCTATCCTCTTCCCCGTATTCACGATATCCTCGACAACCTTCGTGGTGCTAGATATATTAGCTCATTGGATTTTAGAAGTGCTTTCTGGCAAATTCCACTTGCTGATAGAGAAAGTTGTGAGAAAACAGCATTTATTGTCCCACAACGTGGTCTCTTTGAGTTTGTTAGGATGCCTTTTGGTCTAACGAACGCTGCTTCGGAGATGCAACGCCTTACTGATATGATCGTTAATTTCGAGTTTACTTCTACCAGCGACGACTGTATTTTTGGGTACGTCGACGACTTGATAATTGTGTCTAAAGATTTCTCTAGTCATATGGCGCTGCTCAGGAAGGTGCTTGCTCGACTTAAAGAAGCAGGCTTGTCTATAAATTTGAATAAATGCGAGTTTTGCAAAAGTGAACTAAAATATTTGGGTTATATTGTTAATGAAAAGGGCGTCATTTTCTCTGAGAAGAAGCATCGTGTGCATGCAAGCGGGTGACTCCGTATTTTACGAGCGAAGACCCTGAAGGACGTCGTGTCATCGCTCCACGTCAAGTTTTCTCAACATTTTGGTCGTATCTTCTTTCATAAATTGTAGCAATAGCAAAGTACCTAATCAATAGTTTTTTTTATCATTATTTTTATAATATCTGCTATTCGTGTCGAAAGGTCGCGGAATGAACCGTTGTTTTTGATATTTTATGATTTAAGCACGGATACAATTTAATCGCGCCTAGGGCCGGATAGCGGTTGCAACCACTTCTCACCTTTAGGTTTTATTTTGCAAATTCAAATTATGTTCGTTTCAAAATAATCCTCATCATTTCGCAACTTTTTACTGAAAAACATATTTTTTTTACATCGCCAATTTTTTTACTTTGTACATTTTTAAAATTTTTGTATATTTTTAGATCAAAATAAAACGTTAGAGAATGTGTAGACAATTTTTTTTTTTTACGCTACAAATTTGGCGCCCGAACTTAAAGTAAGTGTTTTTACCTAATAACTTTGAAATTTAAATGATTCTACATAAAATCTTTTTTTTGTCTTATTGAGGATGGTCACTCCCTCTGGGAGCTAATGATTCTTAAGCCTATTTGTTTCAGGACGCTGATATTTTTTCCATTCAAGAAAGGTATTCTAGGATTTATACCACCACTACAGATCAGTCTGTGAAGCTGTTATTTTCCTTGACATATTTTTTTTCATGAAATGTAATGTTTCTTTAATGAAAAATAATTTTGTGAACTATTATATAACACATAACCGTCTTTTATTTTGTCCACTTATCGCAGCAAATATAACGATAGGTTTCCTGATTTTTACTTAATAACCCTAGCTAGCGGTAGTTAGAACCCGTAGGGTATATTTGGTGACGTATGAATTTTTAGGCTTCGGTTTTCAAGGTAAGCTTAGTATGAACGGTTATTTAGCCTATATCTTTGTTTACTAGCTTGGCGTTCGCTGACTGCTGGTTCCTGGATTGTTTTTGTCCAGCTGTACATGCCGTGCCTATTTTTTCGCTAGGATTCAATCGTCTTTTGTCTGTTCTTTCATTCGTTATTAGGTTTATACTAGTTACATCATGTCAGAAGAGCGGTTCCCTATTGATGAGACTCCATGTCGTGGTAGTCCCATCATTTCGCGACCACCACCACCTCCTATTCCGCCAAGAGCTTCTCGCGCTTCCTCACAAAGTGTCGTTCCTTCTCCAATAAGCTCTGATGAATGCCTACAATTTACCAGGCAGTTCTCTCTTACTAAGTGGAAGATTGGTTTCGATGGAAAGACCTGCGTACGTGAATTTTTCACGAGTCTAGAAGAGTGCAGGGAGGCCGACAATTTGTCTGATGGTTACTTAGTTAAGCGATTCCATGAAGTCTTGTCAGGTGTCGCACTTCAATATTTTAGGTCAATCCGTCGTCCGGGTCTTTCTTTCTTTGAGATCAAAGAAGCCTTTTTTAAGACATTCGGTACGACCGATTTTGAATTTAAGATAAGCCAGGAGGTTCGTAACCTCAAGCAGAGACCGGAACAGCTAATAAGAGAATTCATTATCGAGGTTTCTTACTTAAATGCTAAACTGAGCAAGCCTATTGAAGAATCAGAGTTGTTGCAGATCATCACTCACAACATGTTGCCAAAGTACACTCCTTGCTTGTCCATCCAAAAATTTAATGACATCAATAATTTAATCGAAGCCGTTACTCACTTCGAGTCCTTTCAGAAACCTCCAAAGGCGGTAGCCAGTCTCGATTGTGTTGCCGACCAGTCGACTTCTCAGGCTGTTAACTCACCAAAACCCAGGCCGAACAAAACTTCCCATCAACCAACAACTAGTAAGCCTCGGATTTGTCCTAGTTGTAGTCAGTCTCAGCTTTGCTTAAAATGTAACAAAGTTGGTCATTCTTACCGCTCTTGCCCAGAGATTACAGGCATGATTTGTTTTAAGTGTCGCACTCCTGGATTTATTACTAGAGAATGTCCGAAATGTAATCCAAAAAATGCATAGACCACTGGCGATACGCTTCTTTCCGTACAGTATCCCCAGTGTTTACTTCAGATTCATTTGATAACCGACCGTTTATAGAGGTATTATTATGTGGTAGAGTTGTTAAAGCATTGCTTGACTCTGGTGCTCAGATGTCGCTTATTAGTGATAATTTTATTCAGCAACTTGGTATTTCTTTGACATCAAAAGACGCTTGTCCCCATGTTATATCGGCTAATAATTCACCGATTGATATTCTTGGTTCTGTATATCTTCCAGTTAAATTTAACGGTACAACTTTTATTCATGAGTTTTTAGTGGCAAGTTCGATGTCATCTTCTGTTATTTTAGGTATCGAATTTTGGAATAAATTCGGTTTGACGTCTATTTTTAGTCAGGCTTTTGATAAAAATATTGATGGTAATATGTTTATCCCTTCTACTCAGCACTCTTCCCCTCAAGTTTCTTCTGTTAGTGAGGTTCGTTATATTCATCCTCGTAACATCCTATCGCCAGCTCAAGAGTCTTGTCTTCAACAAGTTATTAAGGAGTATGAAATTATTTCTTCGGAAAAAGTTGGTCTGGGAAAAACATCTTGGTTGTCCCATAAAATTAATACTACGGGATACCCTATCCGTCAAAGATATTATCCCTTATCCCCAGTCAAGTTGAAGATTCTCAATGAAGAGATTGACAAAATGTTAGATATGGGTGTTATTCGTCCTTCTCGTTCTCCATGGGCTAGTCCTGTGGTAATGGTGACAAAAAAGGATGGTTCTGTTCGGTTTTGTGTCGACAGTAGAAAACTGAATAGTGTGACAATCAGAGATTCCTATCCTCTTCCCCGTATTCACGATATCCTCGACAACCTTCGTGGTGCTAGATATATTAGCTCATTGGATTTTAGAAGTGCTTTCTGGCAAATTCCACTTGCTGATAGAGAAAGTTGTGAGAAAACAGCATTTATTGTCCCACAACGTGGTCTCTTTGAGTTTGTTAGGATGCCTTTTGGTCTAACGAACGCTGCTTCGGAGATGCAACGCCTTACTGATATGATCGTTAATTTCGAGTTTACTTCTACCAGCGACGACTGTATTTTTGGGTACGTCGACGACTTGATAATTGTGTCTAAAGATTTCTCTAGTCATATGGCGCTGCTCAGGAAGGTGCTTGCTCGACTTAAAGAAGCAGGCTTGTCTATAAATTTGAATAAATGCGAGTTTTGCAAAAGTGAACTAAAATATTTGGGTTATATTGTTAATGAAAAGGGCGTCATTTTCTCTGAGAAGAAGCATCGTGTGCATGCAAGCGGGTGACTCCGTATTTTACGAGCGAAGACCCTGAAGGACGTCGTGTCATCGCTCCACGTCAAGTTTTCTCAACATTTTGGTCGTATCTTCTTTCATAAATTGTAGCAATAGCAAAGTACCTAATCAATAGTTTTTTTTATTATTATTTTTATAATATCTGCTATTCGTGTCGAAAGGTCGCGGAATGAACCGTTGTTTTTGATATTTTATGATTTAAGCACGGATACAATTTAATCGCGCCTGGGGCCGGATAGCGGTTGCAACCACTTCTCACCTTTAGGCTTTATTTTGCAAATTCAAATTTTATTCGTTTCAAAATAATCCTCATCATTTCGCAACTTTTTACTGAAAAACATATTTTTTTTACATCGCCAATTTTTTACTTTGTACATTTTTTTAATTTTTGTATATTTTTAGATCAAAATTAAACGTTAGAGAATGTGTAGACAATTTTTTTTTTTTTTTTACGCTACAACATGTTTTCCTCTGTATGAGAAGAGGCATTTGCGCTGCAGTGGGACAATAACTTGGTGACGTATTTTTTATCAGAGGAAATATTTTTAAATACATTATTATTAATATAATTGTTAACTGCACGCGACTTCGTTCGCGTTTAAAGAGGAATAATTTCGTAATGCTTGATTTTTGCGTAATTTAAACTGATTACGCAGCGTACGCAACGGAAGCCTTTTTCCTGCTTGCAATATTTTTATTGGTGCTCCGGTCCTGTTGGTCATAGCGTGATGTTATATAGCCTATAGTCTTCATCCACAAATGGACTTTCCAACGCAAAAATATTTTTTCAATTCGAGCCGATAGTTCCTGAGATTAGCGCGTTCAACGAAACAAACAAACAAACTCTTCTGCTTTATAATATTAGTATAGATATAAAAACACTGCGCCACAAAAACAGTATTTTCCGGGGTAACGTTGATTGGTCCCAACAAGAGTCAAGCTCAGAAAAATCCCAGTTGATGGACTACACCCCAGAACCCAAGTATCCAAATAGTTTGTAGCCCTTTGTGACTCACACAAACGTCAATCAATGTTGGCTTTGAACAAGCTAGCCGGAGTTTTTGTAGCTAGGCTTTGGAATTCCGAGTATTTGCAAAATAGTATACAGGGTGTAACGGAAAGGGTATATACATACAAACAGGGTGAATAGAGTATTTAATAACGAGTCTTTCCTCAAAATTTCAGCTCCCAACTAATAACTTTTAAACTTCACGATATTATTTAATATCGACAGTTTATTAAATGCAAAATCATAACAAACGTGTCACCGCACTATGAGGGTCATAATCCTGTCCGGCAAGGTTCAAGTATATCTATCTCGGGTTCTGCGCGCCTAGTACAGACCTATCGGGCTCTGCCTAACCGACGAAGGCGCGACGGCGCGGGCGGGCTCAACTTTACAATTATGTATGTATATGTATAAAAACGTTGCCATGTTGTTTCTTATCACCAAGAGAATCCGTGCCCTTCGGATGTATATACCCTTTCCGTTACACCCTGTATAAGTATAAGTAAGTAAGTGTAGTGTGTGTGTGGGTAGTGTGGTAAGTGTGTTGTGTAGTGTGTGTAAGTGTATGTGTATGTATGTATGTGTGTGTGTTGTATATTATTATAAGTATTTATGTATTGTATTTATTTTATTGTTTTTTTTTTACTTTCTTTTCTTATTTATGCTTATTTTATACATCTACTGAGATAATCATATGTATGTTATAGGTATATTTATGTAAATAGTACACCACAAACTGCCTACTCATCTTTTCTCCTCCACTATCAAGTCCATCCAAAGGTTGTCTGTAAGAGATCGCTTTTAGCGATAAGGCCGCCCATTGTAACTCCCTATGTACCCTCAAAGTTATAATTTGTAAGTTTTTATGGTGTACAATAAAGAGTATTCTAATAGTTGAGGGTACCATTAAAAATGCATTTTTAAAGCTGCCTAGTAATATGGATTGCTCATCACTAGTAGGCTTGTTAACCCTACTAAGCTAAATATGTTGGTGTCTGAAGTAGGTTTATGTCAATAGTCACTCACGACCTCTCAACCGCCAGGCTGACGCCTTAGCCATTGGGCTAAAGCCACTATTTAAAAAAAGGGTGTACTGAAATTGCGTCTATGTGTGTCGGTACTAAAATATACGCCAGATCAGAGCCCCGTAAATCTCTCTTACCAGTCAATATTTTTACATTGGTTTTCTTTTTTTTTAATTACATTGCACCGTATTAGAAATTTCTCCTACGTCGTGGGTGCGTTTACCAACATTTAAACTCACGTAGCCAGACCTGGAGCAAGTAAAAAGGCAAAGGCAAAGGCAAAGGCATACAAATATTTTTTATTTGGGAGAAACGAGCCCATGAAATATAGTGCAGCAGCAAATCGTATAACCACAGCACCAACCATGCAAGAACGTTCATATACCACTTTAGATACTTGCAAATTCTTCATGCTCGTAAAATGTAAAGAAAACGTTTCAGGAAAAATAAAACAAGACTTATTGTTGTTATAGTTATGAAACTTTAAACATACATTTTACATTTACGCTTATACATCTGGTCACACGCGCACGCCGGATACGAGTAATACAACAAGGACCAAAACCAAACCAAAGGACCACGTAACTATATCAATTTGATAAAGTTGATAAATAAATACAAGTTCAAAGCAATCGGTTCCTGCAAATTGGTCCTTTGAAACGAGTTCGGATTGACTCACTACAGCAACTATTCCTGCTCAATGAACCGTCTTCGTCTTTCAGGATCTTTTTTATCTCTGCGACTCGCTACAGCTGCGTCAACTTGACGACGCAAATTGCGAGACAAGCGTTAGACACTAATTGCTGCACTGGAGCACTTAAGTGGAATGATTTTTGCTACTGAACTATACAAACACGCATACCTACCTACAGACTGTAAATAGTTTTTGAATATTTGCAACAGGGTCTAGATCAAAACCATCGTCAGGCACTAATTGCACATTTACGCAAAACTGGGCCTATTTGGTGCAGACGTAAGGGCACCTCTATCAATCTTAACAACATAACTCGTAACATCTGTGTGCATATGTTGCATCACACAATAGACTATTTGACAAAATTTTAGTTTGTTAGTCCCTCATCTAGATTACAAGAAATTATTCAACACATATTTTTTTTCTGTATCAAACTGGACTCCGGGCTGCTACTGAGAAATTCCAGATTGAAGAACTTAATAACACTTTTTCCGATAACACAACACACACACTTTAAACACTTTGCTTTGACATTTCTATCTTCTATATAAATAAAAATGAATCGCCGACATGTATGTACGTGCATAACTCCCGAAACACTGCACCAGATTGGATAACTCTTTTTTTGTTCTATTTGTATTGTGACCTGGATGGTTTAGATACGTTCCATCGGGTTCAATAATAATACTAAGAGTTAGTTCTCTGATCAGTGTTTTTGAGTTGAAATTTATATGCCTTAACCTTTCAATCGTGCCAATCAGATATATAATAGAAAGACAATGACAGCGCGGACGCCGGCGTCCGCTTGGAATTTAATGAATTAGACCAAAATGCCGAAATAACCAAACCTTTGTTTAAATTAACTATTGTTTGATTCGTAAATGAAATTGTCAAACCCTCATTCCTTCTATAAACTGACACTAATTGTGACACAGTCTACAATTACAATTTTACGATTAATTGAGATTTCTCCTGAACGTCTCAAGAGGTATTCAACACACATTTAAAGTAATATATTAAACAGGTATAAAATTAATTACCTCACAGCAATAAATGTCAGGTTCTCTCGGAAAGTGTTCCAGAAATTAATTTTGCTACAAATTGTTTCAGACTTACGACTTACGGCGTGCAAAATAAAACTAGAACAGTGAGAAGTTAGTTGTTATATTCCTGCATAATCAGAAAACATGCAATCTTTTGGAGGTAGAGTCAGATTCCAATGTTTTATTGATTTTGATATGAGTTTACATACAATTAAACATAATATAGTTCCCACAATGGTGTGCTGGTACCTACACTAACGTATGGAAGTGAATGTTGGGCGTGGCAAAAGAGACATGAAAGTAGAATAAATGCTGTAGAAATGCGTTCCTTGCGAAGTATGTGTGGTGTAACAATGAATGACAGATTGAGGAATGATGTGATAAAGCAACGTTGTGGCTTAAAAGAAGATGTAGTCACAAAAATTTAAAAGAGTATGCTTAGATGGTTTGGTCACGTTGAAAGGATGGACGAAAGGCGACTAACGAAAGGTATTTACAAGGCAGATGTAAGTGGGAACGCCGGGAGGGGACGCCCTAGAAGGACATACACAGACCTTATTGGTGAGATTCTTCAGAAAGGTCAGGTGCGTAGTACTCGCAACCGGCGTGTGTGTATGACAACATGTATGAATAAAAATAAATAAATATGTATGAGTAAACGAAGCAAAAGAAGTATGTAAGAATCGTAGCATTTGGCGCTCTGTAGTTTCTGCCTACCCTTATGGGAAAAAGGCGTGAGTTTATGTAAACATATACAGGATGAATTTTTAGTCACCGTCCAAATTTTTTCTAGGCATTAGGTATCATTCACTTAGTCCATTTTTGAAAAAAAATCGATACAAAAAAATTTCATATCAAATCATTTTCTCGAAAAAATTATCCGCTCTGCGTGGTCACAAGTTAAACGTTAATAATACTACACTTGCCGCGCAAATATTCAATGAAAAAGGCAGCGCTCACCCCGCTCACCCCCACCCCCGCTACACCTGCGCGACACATTTATGACATCTATCATCTATCGTTAGTCGGTCTCGCGCGCGCACCCTTTCGCGACGCAAGCGCTTACTTCCGTGTTCCCGGCGTTCCCGCGCAACCCGCCGGCGCCGGCGCGACGGCGCCCCGTGCGTATCGTGAATTTATTTACAATGTCGTCGTATTCCCACCGCGAGTATTACGAAATGGTGCGATCCTACATACTGAGTGGTGAAAGCTTGAACGGTGCCCGGAGACTGTACGAAACCGAAAGTATTCCTCGCCTTCGCAATCAAGGAATAAATCCTTTATTACCAAATCGCCAAACGATTTTGGCCGCAAATCAGAGGCTATTAGACCATGGCCAATTTATAGTACCTACACACGCTCAAGGACGGGGCAGGCCGAGACTCGCAGTGGAGATCGAAGAAGATATCTTCGATTTCTTTGAACGGAGCCCTAGATCCAGTACGCGAGATGCAGCGCGGCGCTTCGGCGTAAGCCAATATGCCGTGTGGAAACTTCTCCATTCTGCCGGGTTGCACGCGTACCATTTTCAAAAGGCACAGGCCTTGAACGACGCAGATGCAGTTCCCCGTCGAGCCTTCTGTGAGTGGCTGATTGCACACCCCGATGCTAACATTTTGTGGACTGACGAGGCCTTGTTTACTCGAGTGGGGCTGTATAATCATCATAATGAACATTGGTGGTCATTTCGAAACCCACACATGATACGAGAAACGTATCACCAAGTGCGGTTCAGTGCAAATGTGTGGGCTGGAATTGTCGGCAACAAAATACTGGGGCCATATTTCATTGAGGGACGGTTGACCGGGGGCACGTACCTAGATATGTTACGCACAGTAATTGCTGACTTCATGGATGACGTGCCGGTAATCTCCTATCGAGATTTTTATTTTCAACAGGACGGTGCACCGCCTCATTACTCCGCCGCCGTTCGTAATTATTTAAACCTCGAACACGGTGATCGTTGGATCGGTCGCGGGGGGCCCGTCGTCTGGCCACCCCGGTCACCAGATCTTACTCCATGTGACTTTTTTTTGTGGGGTGAAATAAAACGACGAGTGTATGTGGAGGAAGCCCAAAACCTAGACCAATTAAAACAGCAAATTGTACGTGCATTCGACGAAGTTAAAAGTGACACTGTAGTGCTCAATAAAATTAAAAACAATGTGCAAAAACGTGCAAGACTCTGTTTAGAGAGAAACGGTATGCATTTTGAACATTTATTAAAGTACTGTTAATTTGATTGTTGATGATTTTGATTAAATTTTTATTATTTGTACATAAGTTGATTCAAATTTTTAAATACGCCTAATAGCAAAACGTTTTGGCTCAGCTTTTATTAAGGTCTCAAGTTCTTATCTAATTAATTGATTTTTACTTTATTTATACGTACTTAATTGATTAATTAAGGGTTAGATTCTAATCATAGTGAACATAGCACAAACCTTTTGCTTATTGACGGTCCTAAGCCCGTGAAAGTATGAAGGGAAAATTTGCAACTTTGTTTGTATTGTGTTATCAATGAATTCCGGCGGCGCGCGGCGCGCGGGGCGGCCCGGCTCGCGTAGCTTCACCTAGCGCGTACGCACGGCGCGGCAGTGTCCAGAAACATAAACTTTTTATAGATAACTTTGTGAAGTGATATCTCAATATTTTTGTATTGAGTGATACTAAAAGAAAAAACACGTATTCAATGATTTTTGCCAAAGATTAATATATCAAAATTTGGACGGTGACTAAAAATTCATCCTGTATAAAAAGTGCATGCAAGAGGTAACAGGTAGATGGAGTTGTACTAACATGTTTTACTTTTTTTACCTTAAAGAGTACGACACTGGGTAACACAGGTTTTGATAACACTGACGTGAGGCCTACGTTACACAGTTAACAAGCTTTCAGTCGTGATGTGAGCTTGGAATAAATTAAGCTAGTGAAGGGGACTATCATGGGTGGCTATAAATAGTTCAACTGTCAGTCTTTTCTCTTTGAATATCTTCGTGGGAAAGTTTTAAGGAGTAAGGTAAGGTAAGCTGTCAATCTCTATCATGACTAGGTGAAGAATGACAGCTCAGTACGTTTTATGTTTTTTTTTTAGGAATAGCACTGTAATTTACCAATGACAAAACTTCACCCGAGTTGAAACACTATCTATACTAATATATAAAGAGGAAATGTTTGATTGTTTGTTTGCATTGAATAGGCTCCGAAACTGCTGGACCGATTTGGAAAATTCTTTCACTGTTGGGAAGCTACACTATCCCCGGGTGACATAGGCTACTTTTTATCCCTGTATTCTTACAGGAACGGGAACAACGCGGGTAAAACCGCGGGACGTCTGCTAGTCGTAAATATAAAAGAAGCTAATATCACCTAGCCTCTATTATAATTATAGAAGGAACTTTAAGCTTACGACACACAAAACATCAAAATATTTTTTTTGTAAAATATTGACGGAGTACAGATAGTTTTGCTTCACATAAAACACTGATATTTGGCTGTACTTGGTTAGACTGGAAGCTGATCAAAAAATAGTCAGGAGATGGTTAGGCAGATGATACTAGCAAACCCTTGCAAGTCAGCTATCTTGCTCTAGATTCGAGTATTTGCAAATAGAAAAGTCAAACTGGTTTCACACATTTGACTGTCCTGTTAGAAAACACGGGCAGTTTGTTGTGCCTCCATTTAGTAACGTTGCACGTGCCAAGTCTCTTAACCTCACACTCTGGTCGTACCTAAATAATGATCTCTCAGATTATATTTTAACAAGCGATTTGTATGCAATGAATTTGATTTCGAAGATTATAATATGTGCATGTCAGACTTACTGTGAAAGAGATTCATGAAAGTAGGTATTGTTAATTTTTTAATAATAAACTTGTATTAAGCTGCAGTAAGCAAAAACTGTGAGAAAATTTAAGTCGGGCTGACTTAAACAATCACTTATACGCATGTGCACTGCACGTGCACTTGCAGATGCATTTACAGATTATAGTCCTTTACGATTTTACGAGTTCAATCGACACCATGTCGTAGTGACGTTATTTCCGTTCAGTAATTGCGTTCAATCGGATTGAGCAAACAAGCCGGCTCGATTAGTCAAATGGTTGTTTGTTTGTTTGTTTGCCTGCCTGTTAATAGTTCC
Organism: Euplexia lucipara; assembly: GCA_921972225.1. Taxonomy (NCBI): domain Eukaryota; kingdom Metazoa; phylum Arthropoda; class Insecta; order Lepidoptera; family Noctuidae; genus Euplexia; species Euplexia lucipara. The sequence goes on along the minus strand of OV179143.1, from coordinate 6,831,851 downwards.
CCACGTGTGTTTGTGTTTCAATGTGTTAAGTACTCGCTGAAGTAGATTATTGATTTTAGAGATTGTTTCCATTATTATTCTGTTTAGATTTTCAAGCTGCGATACAAGCTACTACACAAGCCCAATAAAAAATACAATTGCATCGCTCGTAATTTCATTGATTGTAATATAAAATTACATTACATGTAATGTGTTATTAAGTAATTATGTTTAGTACCTAGTATAATATTGTAGAAGGCCACACTACCGGTTTGGGGTAATCTGTAATGACAGATGTATTGTGAAATAAATAAATAAATATTTAATACAGGTAATATTTGATACAAAAAATTATTATTTGCCAGTAACATATATTTTTTTAAACAGAATTAGAAGAAGAATTTGGAGTGAATATTTCTTTTAATCTTAGTTCTCTGTTAGTGCTGTGTAAGTGATAAATTCACCTTGCCTGGAGATCAATAATTAACTTATTTTTTGCAACAAAACATACCATTTTAGTGTATAAGTATGTAGGTACTCATAGTATGGTGTTTTTTTTTCATTCATCAGCCTAAAGCCCTTTTGAAACATAGGTAAAATTTTCAGTTCATAATCATAAAAAAGCCTCTACTATTCTTTACAACTGGCCTGTTTGTCTAGTGGATAGTGGTCCTGACTGCTATACCGGAGATCTTTGGTTCGATTCCAACCCATGACAAATGTTTGTATAATGAGTACGATCATTTGTTCTGTGTCTGGGTGTAATTTATTTTTATATATATGTATGTAGAAAATGTATAAGAATGTTTGGAGCCAAACTGCCAAACTGTGGGCTCAAGTAGCACAGAGCTGGTGCCCTGAGACAGGAAGACGGGGTCGCGGCAGACCGTTAAGGAGATGGCGGGACGAACTAGACAAGTTTCTAAAGAACTGGAAAGATGAAGCGCGAAATCACGGAAAGTGGAAGTAGTGGAGGGAGGCCTTTGCCCAGGAATGAGACAGAACAGGCTAAGAAAAAAATAGTATGTTTATCAGTAATTTTCTAGTAATCATAGCTCATAGCACAAGCTCTGCTTCGTTTGGAGTACCAAACGAAACAGAGCTTGTGATGGCATTGTGTGTACGTAGTGGAATATTATTGTTTTTATTGTTCTAGTCACTACGATTGATAAAAACTTCTGTTTTAACTCATCGATATCTGTTCACTAATGATATCTATAGTTTTTTATGACTTTATGAATCTGAGTGCTGTTAACCTCGTATATTCATTGATAAAGGTATTGATCTAATACTCTGATAGGATTGATGTATACTGGTGTATTTAGTGGTGTTATCAGTACCTAAGCTTTACTACATAATGGAGTGCGATAATTTCGATATGTTATCAATCGAAGCTTCTACTATTATTTCACATTTTTTCAGGAGTTAGACAAGGCTGTATACCGTCGCCATGGTTGTTCAATTTATACTTAATTGTCTGATTGATTTAAAAGAGAGTGTTGGGATTAATGAGTTGGCTGTGAAATGTTTCACGTTTGTTCACGTTGAGGGGATGAATGAAAGGCGACTTACCAAAAGCATAAGAAGGAACAAGAGACGGAATTCCGGGAGGGAACGCCCTTGAATGACATACACAGACCTCTTAGGTGAGATTCTTTAGAAAGGTCAGGTGCGTTTTACTTGCAACCGGCGTGTGTGTATGACTCCAAGTATGCACGTAAACGAAGCAAAAGAGGTATGTAAGAATCGTAGCAGTGGCGCTCTGTACTGTCTGCCCCCCATGAGAAAAAGCTGTCTGCCCCCATGGGAAAAAGCTGTCTGCCCCCATGGGAAAAAGTTGTCTGCCCCCATGGAAAAAGGCGTGAATTTATGTGTGTATGTGTAGTCTTTCTAATTTATGTTTTGTTTACTTAAATAAAATCAATTCTATAGTAGGGGAGACCGGGGACAATTGAAACAATTTTACTTAAACCGTGTGTAGTAAATTTTCTATGGTACCTACATCCATCATATTTGTATCGTTGAAGGGGTCGTTATCTAGTTCCTAAATTAAACATGATCTATATCTCTATTTCAAATAGTTAACCAACAATCAGCTATTAAAGAAGACCGGACGCAGTGGTTCTATTGACCCCACCCCAAGGACGGTTGAAACAGTATGTAGGGGTAATTGAAACACTGAAAATATTTTAGGAACTACTGGAGCTTTTTAATCAATCTTAATAAGATAACATAGCACTAAATTATTTATTGAGATCGTAACAAGACCGTCATCGTAACATTCATATTTCAAAAATTATAAATGCAAAAACATCTTCAATATAAACAACTCAAAATATCTCATATTTAAATCATTTGAGTTCTCTTATTCGTACTATTGTATACTATTTTACATTGTTTACAAGACTTAATATCCTATTATGCTATAATAGCACTTACATGGCGGAGAAAAAAAGGTAATCCAGTCTCATACAAAACAGCATGTTTCAATCTTAACAATGTTCCAACCATGACAATGTTTCAAGCCTAACAATGTTTCAATCATAACAATCGTATTGACCCGTATAGGTTTGTCTTCTTGTGAAATTAAATTTCAGAAGAGATCAATCAACTTAAGTAGCTAATATTAAGCATTTAACACTTAAAATAGTTTTTTGGGAATTAATACCCTAAAACTAATCAAACATAGTTACCTACTTATGTTTAAAAAACTAATATGCTTGCTGATACGCAAATATTATGTTCTAGGAACTTCTGTCTGTAAGGTGTTTTCGTTTTCTGAGCATCTCTAGAAAAAAAATGAAAAAAATAGATCAAACTTAATGTCGTGGGCTCAATTTTAGGGTCGTCAGAATAATTGGGTTGTCTATCAAATGTGATTTTATCTGATAAGCAAACAAAAAATAACCAAACCACTTTTGTGGTTTATATGGTAATAATTTTTTTCATCGTAATAGGTACCGTAATTTTTGTAAAGTTGGTGATTTTTAATTTTTATTATCTAGTTATTGACACTTTAGAAAACACAACCTTTTTCTGTGCAGTCGGATAAAAACGCGGAATATACGGGGACGTTTGAAACGTTTCAAACGTCCACAGATAGATCGTTTCAAACGTACCCATGTCACATTCTCTATTTCAATACTCAATATTTTGATATCTAGTAACTTAAACATTAATTAACAGTAATAAAAACAATCTTAAATAGATAAACATTACTTCAAAATAAGGAAGACTGCCAAAAATCAAGATTTAAATGGGTGAACCACAAAAGTTAAAGATATGAAATACTTTCTTTTTGACGCGAAATTCTTCGAAGCGTCCTGTGTACGACTGTGTCACTCGCTCGCTCGAGCCGTGCTCACCAAAAAACCTAACATGGCCGAAGATGCAACAAACGACGCATCACACGCGTAGGTACCATAGTTTACGAGAAATTGAAGTTGTTGCAATCATGACCTGTTTTAATTGTCCCCGGTCTACCCTAGTATATAAAGATTGATTTCTAAACTGCAAATACTATTGTAAAATCATAAAAATGCCTACTTGTAGCGCTAAGTTGAGCTTAATATGCGGGTGTTAAAGATTTTTTTTTAAACTCATATTAGCTTAATTATTTTAAGGGTAATAGAGTAATTACACGCTTTTTAACTACGCAAACTAACTCATGCATTTTACTAAAAACAAGTTACACCTACAACGTGTTACTTATGCAATCAAGAAACAAAATCCAGATAAATTTCATCAGATCTTAATAATATAAAGACGCACAATCCGCTTCACATAAATTTAACCAAGTCTTTTGTCTTCAAGCTTAATTTAATTAAGTCTAACATAGTTTAATACAACACTGTCTAAGCAATATAACTCTATAAACTGTAAATGGTTTCATTGTTACCGATTACATTAAGGTTATTACACACTTAAATGTAGCTTGAATACTCAAGTCTTGTATTTGAAGCACTAAACATTTTAATTTTAGTATGTAAGGATCTGAATATATTTGTAGGAATGAGCTTTAGGCGTTCTGAAGACCGGATTTGTACCCGTAACCACAACCTCGTGCATAAGAGGCGAGGCTTAACCACTAACACACGCGGGTGAAGTCGCAGGGTATAGCTATAGTTCACACTTATAGCAAGTAGTAGGTATAATTACGCCCGCGCCCGCACAAATCAAAGCCGAATCCTGACAAGTGTGGCCCTGCCTTTAAAACGAAATTTACCCAATAAAGTGATTAAGTAACTCTTGTATTTGGTTTTTTTTTTCTACTTATACTTATAAAAGTAAACAGTAAATAAATGATTATCTTATCTTAAGGAAGACCACGTTATGACTTACATACAACTCAGCCTATCCTTTTGGGAAGAACAGGCGTGATTTTTATGTTATCCACTGTCAAAACGTCAAGACATATATGCAATATCATACATGACATATATGAAATTCTGACACAGTTACCTACCCTACTTTAACAGCGTCGCTCACAATCCCGTCTATTTACTAAATGAGTTCACATCTCACAAATGGCATTTCCTGCCGGGGACTCTTGTTCCTCTGACTGCTAAATATGTATGGTCTCATTACGTTTTCGAGTTCACTCCGAGAGTCGAAAAGAGGTCTAAGACGGCGAAGTCTCAACCAAGAGGTCTTAGGAGGCCGAGTAGGTGCTGAATTTTCATGTGTATATTTTAATTATGTTATTATTCTTTTTTTTTGGGCGTAAAAGAGTTTTAAAAGAGCTGGGCAATTGCTTATCTCCGTTACCAGTTGAAACTGAAAATCACTGGGCAAACGGCAGTGTAAAACGCAACTTGTTTATTAGGCTTAAAATATTAACAATTAAGCAGCAATAAATACACCAATAAATAGGATCTTCCGACCTTTAAAAGATGTTTTCTCATCGTCCCAAAACTCCTAAACAAATCTAAGAAGAAGACACATCTATTTAACCTTTAATCTTGTTTATTGTAAATTTAGCTTAGTAAAGTGACGAGGGCAACCCTGATCAACCTAATAGGCTTGATACCTGTCGTATTTAAAGGACACAAAAAAGGTTAGATCCATTTGTAATCCAGATAAACTCGATCCGATAAAAAGTCACTTATCACGAACAATATTCGAGTATGCAGATGAACTGAACTGTAAAGCAAGTTCATTTCGGAAAACGAATTCAGTGTACCGATTGTCGAGTTCATTTTCACGGAATACTGAGCTATCGCAATCGCTTTGATCCGAGTATCTTTTTGATGGGTATCGAGCATATTAAACTCGCTTCTCAAAACTGTTGCATTGTTTGAACAATACGTTGAATTGATTAAAAAACTTTCATTAGTCTTTTGGGAATTGTTTGCTGCAGTCTGTTTTGTAAAAATCACCCAGTGTAAAAATTAAGATGAAGTGAGGGCGAAGTTGGCTGTCATCCTATACGAATTCCAGGGATGGAACAATTTTACTGAATAGATAGGCTGGTTTTTCAAAAATTTGTCACTAAATGTAAATTAAAAATAAAAGTGTCGCAAAATATAAATAAAAGGTCGCCCGATTCTGTAAAAATGTTAAGTGACCTATCAGTGTCTTAGTAAACCTAGGTGACACTGTCAGCCCAACTTACGTCAAGTGAACTATCATCACCAAGTTTTTTTCCGGAATTTGCAGAATAGCACTGCTGGTGTATGATGGAAAGTGTTTAAAGTCAAATAAAAGTTTTTGTGTAAAGTTATAAAATATTTATTTACCTTTTCTCTCCTCCACTTAAAGCACTCATCACTTAAAAAATCACCATTGATCGTGTTACCTGTAACAAAATAACATAACATTATAATAATTCTTTAAAATAATTAAAAAATAAAACTCCAATACTTGGTAGACATCGATGAACGATCAAACTCAAATACTTGATAGACATCGATGAAAGATTTTGATCTTTTGAGATCTTTAGAGTTTGCTCAAATACTTGGTAGACATCTTTGATCTCAGAAATAAGATATAATAACTCCAGAGTAATTAAGTATTATTCAGACCTTTTATTCAGCGTCTTATATTAATTCCTTTAAGTAAGGTATAAAACAGGAATCTCTACCGAAACATTGGCTTAATTTATTTTCTCGTGAATTTTGTTAGCGTCAGCTATTGTTTTCCCGACAGGATTAACTGTCACCAAGTACTGATTGTGTTTGTTTTCAATTAAATTAAACCCTGACCCGAGTTTCAGTTTGATTTATTCGTATTTATGTTAGCCATCGGAACTTATTTAATCAATATTCACCTACTCAAAAATTGGCAAAGTGGGTCGAAGCTCTCATATTGGTATAACGCTTTGGGATTTGGGATGATTAAATACTGAAATATTTTTAAAATACTTTTGTTTTCTGGTTGTTTCGGGTTGTTTGTTGGTTTACATGTTAAACCCGTGCCTTTTATGTTATACATATGCATAATTATCTACCGATTTCTATAAAAGACTTTTATTTTATTAAAAACTAGCGGAACACGCGGGTTCACCTGCGTAGTTCCCGTTCCCGTGGAATAACAAGGATAAAATGCGTATAGCTTCCCAATGGTAAAAGATTTTTTTAAATCGGTCCAGTTGTTTTTAAGTTTTTTCGTTACATACAAAAATGTAACAATACAAATCTTTCTTCTAATGAAAAACAAATTATAATATTATTAGTAGACATATTTTTTTTGTTAACTAATATTATTTATTTATTGGCGAGTCATGGCGAGTCATGCCTATACCATGACAACCGATGGAATCCTAGTGATATTATAAATGTTGAACTTTGTGAAGATGTATGTTACTCAATTACGCGTAAACCGTTAAAGAGATATTGAGATGAGATTTGGCACATAAATAGACTATTACCTGGATTAACACATAGGATACTTATTGTCCCGTTAATGTGTAAAGTTTACTGATGGTTATTGGATACTTGGGAAAGTAACATTTTACGTGGGCGAAAGTGCGGGCAGAAGTTTGTTTATTTAATGCGAGTACATTAAATAAACAAGCTAATATCTTGTTTGCAAACTGAGATGCTTACAAACACAAATTTCACTATGATCTCCAAACCTAATCCGACTGTGATCCATTTTTCAGAAACTAATTGCTCAATAACATTTTAAACAGAAACAAGAAACAAATCCGATAATATTCATAATGAATAAAACCACATCTCGCTGTTTTTTAATATCCCACCATTCATATTTACAATCCAAAACGAATAATTGAATATTTAAAATTATATTTTTGTGAAATGCCCTTCACAAAGGCAATTTCTGACGCGTTCATTAAACTGTTGAGACCTAATTTATAAGCGGTAGCGTATTTATTATAAAGTTAAAGTTCGTAATGATCTTATGTGCTATTTTTATTCTTTTTTTGCTATGCCTTATTCTCTATTCATTTGGCGTCGTTTTCTCCTCGTTTTTATTTTATTTATCTCTTGTCAAAGAAAAAAATAGCCCACACCCTACCTACCAGGATGATGTGACACTGGTGCCTCAAAATTAGAAAAGCTCCACATAAAGTGGGAATGAGCATTCGATAATAATGATAATAATAATCTTTATTGGTAATAATAAGCAATCGATGATGATAAATAAGCCCTAGAAGGACATACACAAGGTATCTTATTAATTGGTAGGAATGGAAAATGGTGTCAGCTTATGTATGTGGGTACCAATGTGCATGTCTTACTGTTTTGGATTGCCCAGCATTAAAAGTTTTCGTCGAACATTTTCTAACTTTTAATTTTTTTTCTGTTGTATTTAGAGTCATAATTTAAAAAAAAATATTTCTATCTAGCTAAATGAGACTTTTAATAAAAAAGCAAACAATTGACAACACTTCACTTCTTACATGAAAAGTAAATAAAAACGCGTATTTTTTAAGATTAAGTTCGCGCGTTGGTTCTCCCGTAACCCGTTTATCTTTGTAACTTAGACCAAACCAACAAAACATAAATGCTGAGATATACTCTTTGTAAAGGCACCTTAAGAAAATTGAAAAACCAAGTGTCGTTTTCATAAATCTTAAATCTTTCTTGCTCTGCAAATGTTTTACATTACTACAAAGCCGTTTCAGTGCATTGTTTTGCGATCGTATTTTCAACTGACTAAATTAAATCAAATAAAGCATTTTTATACATGATACTCATTCTTATTATTTTACTAATTGCCTCGTTGGTCTAGTCGTCGCTAGCACTACTGCTGAGCATGTAGTCCCGGGTTTGATCCCCGGGTCGGGCAATTCCATTGGGAATTTTGCAGCAGCATCCCGGAGCCTGGATTCATGTCCGATTGATGGCAATCGGCTCGCCTCCTATCACATGGAACTTTAACATAACTGGTGAAATGTGGGTGTACTATTAACGGGTACACCTAAGTGTGTATTTCTACTACCTACCGCTATAGCAACAAATTATAAAATTAAATTAAATTTTTAAATAGAGGATTTGTTTCTTTGCAAAGAAAGGTTTTGGTTTTTCGGAAAGGCAAAATTACGTTACTTTTATAGGCATCTTAGTTTGTATAATATATAATAAGTAGATGGACCACGGGTAAAAACAATAAACCGTGGTACCCGTTTCTTGTACTGGTTTGACATCTTGTATTTGACATTATTTTGTTTAATAATTTAGGTTTGTGTTTTTTAATAATTGTTTAATCTTTAAATGACTTGTACAAAACCCTTATCTATAAAATACTATGTCTATGGCTGTGACTACACCCAGTAAAACAAAGGTGGACCACGAGAAGAAAAAATACCCTTGGTACACTCAGGTGAACTAATGTGGTGGACCATGGGCAACTCCCGCAAAAAACGTGATTTTTGTCGATGTTTTTATCTCGACAGCTCAGAATCCTTCGTGTCCGAATTCGATTCGCACTTGTCCGATTTTATCCTACAACAACACCAAAGACGCGTCACGTAACGGCGATAAAACATTGTTAAAAGTAAGAGTAGTATCGAGTGCTTATAAAGGTCTTTTAGCAAAATCACGTAAACGAGGTTTGTTTGTTGAATGGTTCTTAGCAGTGATGGCACGATTGGCGCTGTCAGAATCTGACAGATAGAGGAGTCGCTGCGGAATTTGTTCCGCCAGTTCTTCTTCCCAGCAAAAGTATAAAGAAGTGGTGAAGGTCGGGCGCTTTGGGGAACTGACTTATGTATTTATTGAGGTTCGAAAATAGCTGTTTCGCAGCCTAATCTGAATAAAGACTTTTGTTTTTTTTTTATTTGCAGTGCCTGAGCAATTGACTTCTGCACTGCGTGTCTCTGGTTCGATTCTCAAACAGAACAAATATTTTTTTATGGCTTACAGTGTTGTTCCGGGTCTGGCTGTTTGTGCATGTGAATTGAAATATTAGTAAACGCGCCCACAACATGAGATTTTTTAAGTCCACACTAGAAAACGAACCCGCGACACGCAGCGCGGGATCTTGGGCTGAAACTTTGCCTGCTGCATATTGCATGCTTGCTGCTAAGAATAGTAAGCTTAAAAGCTACGCTAAGAATAGCAGATTGGTGAAAAGCCAAGTCAGGGGCTGGCCAAGTATCGTCTGGTCCCGTGACTCCAGGCGCAGGTGCGAGACGAAACACCAGGGTGGTCTTTAGCTAGTAATAGTCTGACAGACCTCTCCGCCCTCCCTGCAAGCGTAGCATGACCACAAACGAATTTTGTCTATAGACGAATGCTCAAAGTGCCATATTGTAATAAACATTTATTTCGTTTTGAACACCACACTGTCAAGAATGAAGAAATGTGTTGATTCTTCAGTCGCCAATAGTTTGCAATATTTAGTATAATTTCTTCTATAAACAGCAGAAATGTCTTTACCATCTCATGATCATTCACGTTACTACTTACGATGATCATCAATGATATTCTAAGTAAAAAGGTGTAGATAGGTTACCTAAACAACATTCGATTTTCAAAAACGGCACACTAACGCCACTTGTGCTGGCGTGGAATATTTCAATTAGGATTTTCCACCTCACATCAAAAATACAACAATAAGTTATTTACGTACAGTTGTGTCCTCCTCTCGTTGATTTGAACACTTCACAGATACTCTGTATCATTTTAACACAAAAATCACAACAAACACAACTATTACGTTAGTATTAATGGTACAATTAAGAATATACCCGCATTACTTTTAAGAACGCGTCGTTATAATTTTATATGAGGGTAGGTAAGTATGCTTTTTATAAAGGGACGTTCGGAAACTATCACTCGATAAAATTTTATTCTTCGTTCATTTTCTTTGTTTACTAACAATTATAATAATTATCTAATTTCATTTTTTGTTTGTTTCAGTCCCATACTAACCCATGCAGATCTACATTGAGTTGACTGTATCAACTGAAGATTTTTTTTTTTGCTTTTGCGCAGTTGCTGTCCAATCCACTTTAGACATTGGCAGAATAGTCGACATCGGCTCTGTTTGTCATAAAAAAAAATAGAATAGAATTTTCTTTGTTAACGTATTGATTTATAATAACCTTTTAATCGTGTCAATTAGAGATACAATAGAAAGACAATGACAGCGCGGACACATCTTTGGGCTTAATGAATGAACAATACCTACAGGATAAAAATATTTGAACATAATAACTTTACTTGATACAAAAATTAATGATTAATATAATTTCTTCATGAAAGATTAAAATATGCGTATGGTTAATTATTCTATCTGATCTTCTTTTCACGTAGTTAGTGACTTAACTAACTTGGTTTTCATAAAAACAAAGTTTTTATGCAATGGGCCTTTGGCTTGGCGTCACATGTCGTCGAGGAATATCTCTCAGACATGACGATTTCCTCGCGATGTTTAAGTGATGTGGTGAGTGAGTTTTGTATTGGCTATCATCACTAGAAATGTTCGATATAGGGTGACTGGTAATTCGTGACCGATACTTAAACACGTGATTGTATTCATGATTTTAATAAACTTTCCCAAAGAAACTTTTTCTTTATACACAATAACTTATAACACAATAAAATAACAAAGAACTGTTTGAAATTCCCGCGCGCGCGCCTGAGATCGATCACAGTAGGCGCGAATCGGCACGACCGCACGATCTATAGCTGGCTGGCAGCTGATAGTCTGGCCTCGGTTGGTTACAAAAAACTCTTAGACTTGTATCCAGCAGGACACACTTTTTCGGACGAAAATTTTGTGTTTTATGTCCGGTCTATAGGTATTGAATGTCTTTGGTCACTAGCAACGAACAGATAGTGTCTGTGTAATTACTTATCTTTTTCAAATATGTTCCTAACTCTTTACCTACCTCAGGCTATAATTATCATTGGCTCACTTGTTGAAACGTGATTAGAATGTAAACCAGACATTTTGTTGCATTTTCAACCATTTTGTTATGGATTTAAGGCAATTATATTAATCTATACCTATTGTTTATCTTTCAAATATTGTTAACGAATAGTACTTATTTTTGGCTTATCTTTGGCGCTAATGTTTTCTCTTCTTTCTATCTCTTCGTAATTTAATTTATTATATATATTATATTTATAGTGTACCTACATATTTATGTATTTATACTCATAATATGTATTAGTATTCTTTGATTCCTTTTGCTTTTTTTCATTTTTAATTGCACCTACCACTGTTTTTCTCTGCATCACGTAAAGATAGAAAATGCCTATGGCATTAAGTCCGCCTCTGTACATTAGTGTGCTTGAAGTATTCAATAAATAATTAAATAAATAAACAGGAGGGCTATTCTGAAGAATCATCCCGTAAAGTGAAGTGGAGGCGAATTTAACTGTCATTCCATGCTAATGCTAGGCTTTGACAGTTCACTACACTCAAAGTCAAAGTCAAAGTCAAATCATTTTTTTCAATTAGGCCATTTAAAAGGCACTTTTGAACGTTATACTTACAAGTTAAATAAAATATAATGATTCTAGTTGCCCCTTCCAAAAGGTAGTTTCGTATGGAGAAGAATGGGCAAGAAACTCCATACTTACTCTTTTAAAATAGTTTTTACAATATTTGTATACAATAAAAAATATATTATATGTGAATACGATGTACCAAAATATGTATAAACAAAGTAAAATAAAAAAAAATAAAAAAAATTAACATACTATGCTAAGATAGATTAAGCATTTTAGTAGTTAAGTACATAATTATGTGGATAGATACATGGTACTCACATTTACAAATATTAAAATCACGGATTATTATTTAACAAATCAAGAAAATATTAAATAAATAATAATAAAGAAAAATACACACCAGAATAGCGTGAGTGTTGAGTTTTTAAGGAGCTTTACACTTTTACTGAATCGACCGACTGTAGTGAGTTGAAATGATAAGTACAGTGTTTTATAATAGTAAAATTATGTAGTTAACATTTTGAAAGGATATCAAGAATATCAAGTAAGTACCAACACTAAATAATAATTGTAGGCCTCTTTCGTGCAGATAAGGAACGAGCATAGGTATTCACCACACTTGTAGGTTGATTATTCCAGACTAACTTTAATTCAAAGATTAGTTCATTAGGTACTTTGAAACCCACTATCTTGTACATAAAACAAAGCAGTAACTACTGTATCATCATGATATTTTTAACAAGAATGTTGCGGGAATGTTTTTATTAAATTAACGATTTTTTTGTAAAGTGTCCCTGTTATCCCTGTAAATTCTTTTCGATTGGACTGGCATCAAAATACAGGAATGAATAATCATTTAAGTTATTGCAAAAATGGTGATAGGATTAATCTATAATCTGTAGTATTATTTTTTTCTTTTGGCAACATTTCAATTGCTTGTAATGTCAACTTTTCTTTTTCACATTTCAATTGATTTCAATCTTATTTTGCATGCTGCTGTGTCAGCGAGACATGAAGAAATCTTTTAAACTTAATCTTCCAACCTTGTACCGTGTTTCTGGTAAATAAATAATAATAATTATTATTATTGACCAAGAAACTAAATAAACAAACCAATATACCAGTAAAGTTGATAATTTCCATATTTTCCACCACATTAACATTCCGGAGTGAAATTCTTTATAAATCATAGTTAAACCTGCATCAAGATGCATTCAGCAATTTAGAAGATCTAAACGGTCAAATACGGCCATTGAAAGAACTGTATTTCTCCGTCTTATAAATACACGTGTTACGGTACACGTGACAATGTATTGGTTTTTTTTATTTTTGTTGAATAGTATCAGGTAAATACTTTTGACAGTAAACAAATTATTATTAAGACGGCTCTACTTGGGCATTGGCACGCTTCGGGAATCTTCTCTATAAATAAATTGAATCAGACAAAATGTCAAATACTGTTTGCTATCGTGTCTATAAATAAATACTTTGGAAATAGGAATACCTGATCTCGCCATTTCTTTGTGAAGTTTGTAATATACATCTAAGGTAATATCTAAATAAAGTCTGCTGACTTTTGGCAAGCTTGTCACGTGTGTGTCTCGTATGTGTATGCAAATGAAATAGCTAAAATAATATAAATTTCATAATCAAGTCACCAACCACGAACGATTATACGAAACGATGCTGCGGGAGCCTCGGTGCAGACCTGGCAAAGCACAGTACGGCGCGTTTTTTCCATGCTAAATAAATATCACCATTGCATCGCTCAAAATACAGACGTAAATAAACCGCGTTTTACTATCGTCGTTGATTCGCTCGATACAATGGAAGTTCATTTATTTTCAACTCTATTTCAACATCTACAATTTTGATAATTGTTTACCAGTGAAAGCCGCGATGTTTTGTGCCTTGCCAGATAAGCGCTGGCCGTTGCACACCAAAATGTATCGCAAGATCTAGTTTTGGACACCCCGACCAAATAAGAACTAAGTATAATGATCAACAACGCGCCATATTACCGAAATCATATTAAATGTGAGTCACGATTTGTCACTTTATCATCTACTAACAACATTGCTGGATATAATTTATGAGCTATAAAACCCAATTTTAGAGCTGCCCAAAATTGCATTATTTTCTGAACAATTTTGTTATTCTAAGTGACCACTAATAAATAGCATGTCAATTCAACATGATTGCTAACAGAAAATGTCTAATTATTATTTAGCTGGCTATATAAATCCAGAGTCTGAGAAGACTTGACTTCACATGCCGTCGAGAAATATCTGTCCGGCATGCCAGTTCTTTGCTTCATAATTTTGAAGTAAGTGATAATTATTGCAATACGCACATGAATACAAAAAGTAAAAGTGTGCCTTGGGTACAACATCAAGACCTTTAACTCTCAAGACTTGTAACTCTGTTTCGGATACATCATGTGAGAGCACTGGTGCCCATAACATGTTTCATGAATCTAAGAGTACCTTGGGCACCAGAGTTCAATATTCTACTTAGTTAGTTATATTCTTGTTTTATTTTACCAGATTATTAGTCTGTAAGTGGTATTACTTATTACTAGTTTCTGCCCGCGACTTCGGTCGCGTGGAATAATTACTTTGAGCTAACTTAAACCCGCGACTTCGTTTACGTAGAAGGTGAAATTATTCTTATAGTACGTACGTTAAGGAGCTATTTTAGGTGCCTACATCACGCTTTTATCAGTAAGAGTGGAATTTTAAAACGTTAGGTAAAAATACTGGGTCTTTGTTATCTTAAATCACATACACTGTAGGTTAATTTCAATTGTCCGCCGCGGCCGCTTGCACATCATAAATGCGCGCACAGCAAGAGATAATTTCGTAATACTTGATTTTTGTGTAATTTAAACCATTTACGCAGCGCACGCATCGGAAGCTTTTTTCCCGCTTGCAACATTTCTTTCTGCTCCGCTCCTATTGGTCATAGCGTGATGTTATATAGCCTATAGCCTTTCTCGATAAATGGACTAACTAACGGCAAAAGATTTTCAATTCGAGCCGGTAGTTCCTGAGATTAGCGCGTTCAACCAAACAAACAAAGAAACAAACTCTTCTGCTTTATAATATTTAGTATAGATTATATTGTTAAGACCTATGACTTGGTTACACCACTAGGCTATAACTGTTTAGACGGTGGACCTCATATTATGGCCAATAGCTCCCGCTCATCGTCCATTGTATTCCCAGCTTTACCCCTACCTTTTGTTGCATTTACTGGCAAATCCTTTAGAAGCGACTGATTGCATTCTGAGGCTAATCCTGTGAGTGTTTTACTGAGATAAAAACCAAACAAGAGCGAATAGAATTAGCTTCCGGAGGGTTCCGTCACAAGACTGTGTGTGTGCTGTTCGTGGCATCACTCAAGTGACACGGCCTACGAGTTTCTTAATCCGGATTTAAGGACAAACTTAATTAGAACTCGAAAGGATCACAGAACTGGGGACACTAGCACTTAAAGGGTTTTCGAGAAATAGGCTCGTGAGTGAGATAGACTAAATTATAAATAATTAAATTTCAATATCTCACCATGATTAACTAACAAATACAAATTGCTTAGTAATAAGCCATGATGTTACACGTTCCAATATTGTAAAAGACTTGTTGCTCAGCTAGGCTGAAACCTGTGTTTTGGGACACCAGTTATTCTCCACGCCGAGTTACAATGTCTAGGCGTATTATAGCGTTAAACCATATTATATCAGACGGCGAGTACAGAGTTAAAGCATAAGGTTGTGCAACTGTTTATGAGAGTAAAGCCCCGTATTCATGGTAAACATTTGTTTAGCAACAAAGTTGAATCAACGTGTTGCGGAGTTGCTGTCAACAATTCAACATGTTGCTAGCAACACTGTGTGTTGCAGAATTGTTAACAGCTCTCGCTCGATGTGTTGCGGTGCGAGCGTGAACACCGCAACACGATGATTCAGCTTTGTTGCTAAACAAATGTTTACCATGAATACGGGGCTTTACTGTGTGATTAGGTACATACCAGGTGTGTTTATGTATGTATGTGTGAGTAGGTGTGTGCTTTGGGTAAAAAAAACGCTGCCCCACTCTAGAAATTTCATCCGTACCCTGTGTGGTTTTATGTATTTTTTTGTTTCTTTTTTATATTTTTTTGTAGATTCTTCAGTCAACAATAGTCTACGATCTATCTGCCTAGCCTTTTCCCAAATATGTTGAGGTCCTTACATAGAACTTAAATATGACTTGGAAGCAAACAATACTAACATTTTTAAAGCTAGATCTCTTAGCATCATCATCTGCCTAGCCTTTTCCCAACTATGTTGGGGTCAGCTTCAAGTTTAACCAGATGCAGTGTTTTACATGAAATGACTGCCTGTCGGTACTCCACAACCCAGTAACTGGGAAACACGATACCCTGTGGTTAAACTGGTGGCGACAATAGTCTACAATATCGAGGATTACTTATCTTTCATCCGCAGAACTTTTCTTTCTGCCAATAACTTTGTTGATTCCTCCGTTGACATAAACGTTTCTGCGGTGATCATGCTACGCGTACTGGTGGCTAGATCCACGCCTGAAGTGATTCTATAAAGGCTCCGTTGGACCCCAAAAATAAGTTAATACTCGTGCGTGACAATATCACGATAGTTCCCAACGAGTCACACTGTAACCTGTAACAATGTAACTCGTTGGGATTTTTTTTCCCAACCAGTCACACTGTTACTCGTTGGGAAAAATTTTTAAAGTTCGTTCCCAACGAGTCACACTGTAACGTGTTACAGTGTGACTGCTTGGGATTTTTTTTTTAAATTGTTCTCCCAACCAGTCACACTGTTACTCGATGGGGCAAAAACTTGAACAATGTAAGTAAATTGTAAATGAAGTTAAATATATATAACATCATTTAAAATTTACTTACATTGGCAAGTCGTTTCTGGCACTCGCCGGCCGCTGCCGTGGCAACGCTCGCTTCGCTCGCTCGGCTCGTGCGTAGGAGGTCAGAGTTTTATTAGTGAGAGAATAAGTGCCATTGTAGACAATTTAAGACTAGTGACACTGCATGTTTAATTTTATTTTATTTTCTAAGCTATTTAAATTGCAATGCCTTAACAGGCAACTAAGTTATAAGACCTACCTAAATTTAACATCTAGAAATTCCATGTTTCTGTACACTTAGTTCGCAATAAAGAATTTGAATTTGAATTTGAATTTAACCTAACCTAACCTACCCATTTTTAAAGGAGAAATGAACCTAATCGAAATAGTTGCGTTCCGGGTAACCAGTCCCAAAAGTTGCCCCATTGAGTAACAGTGTGACTGGTTGGGAGAACAATTTAAAAAAGTTTCCATCCTGTCACACTGTAACACGTTACAGTGTGACTCGTTGGAAACGAACTTTAAAAGTTTTCCCAACGAGTAACAGTGTGACTGGTTGGGAAATAAAAATCCCAACAAGTCACACTGATACAGGTTATAGTGTGACTCGTTGGGAACAAACGCAATATCCCACAGTTCACAGCTACCTTACTTGTTAGGTGCTGAACTTTACTCTCGCTGAAATAACAGCCAGTTGTGACCAGCCAGGTTTGCTCATTGTCCAGAGTTGCTTTGTCATGCAAATGAGATGTGTGGGTTTTTCTGCTTGATACGATTCGGTGCAAGCTTTTTAACCTTTTAATGGAGAAGTATGCTTATCAACAGTAGTAGGTATTCCGATTTCAATTTCGAGTTCATTTAATTAAAATGTATCTAAGTGATAAAAAAAATACCTCGAACTGCCTCGCTGGTCTAGTGATCGCAAGTGCTACTGCTGAGCACGAGGTCCCGGGTTAGATCCCCGGGTCGGGCAAAGTGTTATAGATTTCTTCCACCTGGAATTTCTCAGTAGCAGCCCGGACTCTGGATTTATGCCCGATTGATGGCAATAGGCTCGCCCCCTATTACATGGCGACTTTAACATAACTGGCGAAATGTAGGTGTACTATTTCAGGTACACCTCTGCCTAACCCTTCGTTGATTACAGGCGTGATGTTATGTATGTAAGTAATGTAAATAAAATAAATTTACCGTGACAACATAATATAATCACATCATGTATAATTAACATTCGATAATAATAAATACTAGTACATTGTGATGAGGTTTTTAATGAAAGAAGTGAACTATTTTAACTAAAACACGTAATAAATAAATAGAATTGATATTATATTTTTTTGAAGCATACATAATTAGGAAAAAGCCAACTGGAAGTCAGAATTATGCAATGAATGTATACAGGGCTACAGAGTAACACATCAAGCTATACATTTCCAGTTTACACTGACCTTGTTAAGTACGGAAATCCTATATCATGCGAGATCAGCTTATACTGGAAACGCATAGCTTGATGTGTAGCCGTGTGTACGTACACTCAAGAGCAATGAATCCGGGTCAAATGAAACATACAAATTTCAGGAACTAAGAATGCTAGCTTATTGAAATAAATTGTTTTTAATGGACAAAAACTATAATAGATATCTTTAAATTAAAGTAATGTAACAAATATTTTGTATTTCCACAAAACGCCATCTAGTCTCAAACTAAGCAGAGCTTGTGCTATGAGTATTATACCACTAATTAACATACTAAAATACACACACCCAGACATGGTAAAAATTGTACTCATCACAAAAACATTTGTCTTGGATGGGAATCGAACCTACGACCTGCGGCATATCAGTCTGGGCTACTAACTACTAGACCAACCGGCCTACAGGTAGAAGTTGCGGTTTTGGTTGTTTGTTTGTCTGAATTTCAATGTTTGTGAACGCACCCACGGCAAAATTTCTTGTGGACGTAAAAGTTCCTTAAAAAAATTATTTTTCATTCTATATGTAGGTATAGTTATCTCCCTCCCACGTCTTCCTGAGAATAATGACCTCGTCTGGATTGAATTTTACTGAGAGTCAGGAGTGCATTGTGTCGCGGGAGTTAGTTAGTTAGCGTCCACTTTAACCGCCCTTATTGTTGTGGAGTGACGGACCTCGGTCCTACTGGCTGGAATGTTTTTGTAGGAAGCAGTAGAATATAGGTTAATAGTAAGGGAATGTTGGGTCTAGGGACACTGGAGTTTCGGGAGTTATAGAGCAATACTTGTATGTGAGTATGTCTGTTACACACACACCAAAGTACTGCATTTCTTTCTTTTTAAACGACTTCAAAAAAGGAGGAGGTTCTCAATTCGGTTGTGTTTTTTCTTTGGGTTTGTTACCTCAGTACTAAAGTAAGTACTAAAAATAATTTTGTAAGTAAGTGCTAAAAATAATTTTGTAAATCGGTCCCTAAATGACGGATCATTTAGGGACCGATTTACAAAATTATTTTTTACTAGCTTTTGCCCGCGGCTTCGCCCGCGTGGATGTCGAACTTCCGTCCCCTATGTTTTCCCTTTAAGGGTTGAATTTCCAAAAGTCATTTTATAGTGGATACTTTTCACTAAGAACACCCTTTCAAGTTTCATGTCTCTAATACCAGAGGTTTGGGTTGTGCGTTGATATATAAACGTAATCATTTTAGCAGAATACTTCCGGATAGACTACTTTCAAAGTTGATCCTTACGGTATGTATGCACAAAGATTTCTGAAACTACTGACCCGGGAAAGAGCGACGTACAACCGACCATGTGTAAAACAACTGAGACTAAGATCAACCTGTCCAGGCGTATTGATTACAACCGTACCAATTTTGGTTAAAATCCCTATAATGGTTTTTGAACTATGTGTGTACCATACAGACAGACAGACAGACAAAACATTTACTGATTGCATTTTTGGCATCAGTATCGATCACCAATAATCCTCCAATATTAATTTTGAATATATTATTTATTATCTTAGTAGTGTGTGATATTCCATTGAATTTATGGCGAACTATATTGTATCTTAAGATAAAATATTATACTATCTTAGCCGTGTGCAGCGCCCCTTGGTGAACTCCACTGCGGGTGACGTAACCTACGACAAACTTATAATTTGCGGTTGGTACAGTAGTCAGGTCTAGGGGTCGAACCGCAAAATTAAGTTTGTTTTTTATTGTATATACTTTTCCGGGATAAAAAGTACCCAGTGTTGTGCCCAGGATATTAAAGAATATGTACACCAAGTTTCATCGTAATCGAACCGGTAGTTTTTGCGTGATACCTGAACATACAGACAGACAGACAGACAGACAGACAGACAAAAATTTTTTAATCATATTTTTGGGTTCAGTGTCGGTCTAGTAACACCCCCTGCTATTTATTTTTTTGATATTTTCAATGTACAGAAATTTTACTTCTACAGATTTATTATATGTATATAGATATAGAAGAAGATTTGATAGGGTATACTAGCAGATTGGTCCCATTTGTATTAAAACTCATATCTGATGAGGGATCCTCGAGGCATTGAGGGAACTCCTCAAAAAATACAGGTACACACGTATTTTTACATTTTTAGTAACAAATCAAGCATTTTCATTTAGAAAGTATCATTTGGTGAAGAAAAACTGATAAAGAAGACAGGCAACGGAACTCTTCTACGCATAACAGCAAATTGTTCGCGATTGCCATAGTCAGATGCCTATGCTGACCTTTTGTATTTCCATAACATAACATTACGCCCTTCTATTTTAAAAGGGGCCCGGCAGAGATGTACAGATCAATGTTTATATAGAACTTCTTTAGCAATTGTAAACCAATTTCAATGATTCTTTCAAGTTTTGAAAGACTTTCTTTACATACGAAGAAACTAAAAATAGCACAGTAAAACTTTTTTTTTTTTTTAAATAACCGACTTCTTAGGAAAACACTAACAGGTGAAAAATAACTCCAGTTTTGGAAGTCGATGGCCAATAATGAACGAAAAAAAACCACCAAAGCCACAGACTTCCGTAAAAAGTTTTAGTAGAACTGTATGGAAAATATTGTTTTGTCAAGGTCAATAAGCTACACAAATACTCAATTCCATAGGTTACTTTCACGCGATTGATGTCATGAGCAGAGCGGAGTGATGTGTATTTATTAATTGGTTAAAATAACATTTTGTCGGTGTGAGAAAACCTTTGAGAAGAAACGTCGAAACAACGAAAAACATCACAGTCTCGTTTTAAAGTCGAAAGAGAACAATGTCGGCTGAATGCGAGGGCCTACTTTTACGAGCTCCAATATCGTCTTTACTCCAATAAACATAAAGACTTACCAAATAGTCGAAATCCCAATGAATGCAAATCAATACACCACACAACACCATAACTAAACGAAATTATTCTAACAGGTACAAAATATCACGTGTTTGGTTGGCATTTACCAAACAAAAGGCCTCATAATATAGTTCAACAAAATAATGTTTTGTCCTCTGAAAACAATTTTCTCGGAGTCCCTTTAATAGTTTAATGGAAATAGGTAAGTTACGCTAAAAGGTCCGAAAGTTAGGGAGCTAGGCGCGTAGGCAGACCGTCGAAGGCAAATTAATGTAATAATACCAATTTCTTCAGTTTCAGCGCGACTCGTATGAATAATAGTTCATAGTTTTTTTTTAATGTTGTGCTTTACTGCAATCCCACCTGATGATAAGCAGTGATGCAATCAATATAGATGTACTGCACTAGGTTATTAAAAGCCTGTTCACTCTAGCCTTAAAGGCACCTAAATTAAAATTGTCGGACGCGAAGACCGCAGCAGGCAAAGTAGTAACAGTGCTTCTTCGGTGTACGCAGTATAAACTCCGAGGCAATTCGCTTTGACCGGATTGTACAGGTGTCAAAAATATAAGGGTGAACACTTGCCGTTCGCCTGTTTGTCCGATGGTAGGAAGGTGATGGCGGAATCAAGTCATTACAACAAAATACACGAAGACGCTAGCGAAGTGCAAGCATATCTATTAATTAAATATTGTTCTCATCATTATTAATAACATTTTCTATAGTATCAACGTTGAATACCTCGTCTAAAAAACAGCTGCGCAGTACCTTTGTACAATAACGGAAATGCTGCAAACAGCTCCTTGGAATTTTAGTTACTTTAGTTGCACCGCATGCAAAGAAGGAAGTTGCTTACTTAGAGGTTTAATACATAAGTATCTACAAAGGTTTTGTCACAATAAGACCAGCATTTCAGTATCTATTTTTTATCTGGATTTTTGCTTGTTCCAACTAACTATGTCCCCTTCCATTCTAAGAGTAACTAAATTTTAACGCTTTTAAAATCTGTGGATGCGCGAAATAGGATCAAGTTTACCGCACCCTAGCGACGAGCGTGCTTTGTGCACCGTCAAGATAATTGACACAATAGCTTGCTTTATTTAACTTAAAAACTCGGGAGATTCATTGTTAGAAGCAACAGTGCTATTCTGTAAAAAATACTCAGTGAGAATGTAGGTGAAGTTAAGGCAAATTGAGCTGTATCATTCCACACTAGTTCTAGGCATTATGATTTCACTTCACTCAAGTTTTCACAGCGTGACTTATTCTGAATGTACAGACGCCAGCACGTGAAGTTACCCCAATGTGTCAAAATTCTTTGATCGCTTTTAAACTTTATGTTAAACAGAATAAGGTTTATATTAAATTAGGAAAATTTTACACATTGGGGTAACTTGATGTGCTGGCGTCTGTACCTGCAAAATTATTTTTTAAGAGAAGTGAAGTAAATTCAAGATGTTATACCTAAACTTACGCCTTTATCCAATGATATTATAAGTAAAAAGGTGTCGATAGGTTACCTAAACAACATTCGATATTCAAAAACGGTACACTAACGCAAGCACGCGTCCTTGACGGCGCGACGCGACACTGAGGTCAAGTGTGGCTAGTTAGCCACATTTTAACGTGTCGCTTGCTGAGCGTTTATAACCTATCTACACCTTTTTACTTATAATAGGTATCATTGCCTTTGGAGAAGGCAAAAACTACAGAACGCCACCAGCTACCATTCTAACATAAATCTAGTCTTCCACGCACTCTGGTTACGAGAACTACGCATCTGACCTTACTGAAGAACATCACCAGTAGGAGTGTCAGTATATGTATGTATATGTCCTGCTAGAGCGTTGCCTCCCGGCGTTTCCACTTACTTACCTTACGTTAGTCACCTTTTAGTCATCTTCTCAAAGTAATCAAACATTTTACAATTTTGTCACCACATCGTCTGATCTGCCACTGGATTCAGTTAAAGTGTGTGTAAGTGAAGTATAAGTCAATGTCTAGCATTAATATGGAATGACATCTTAATTCACCTTCACTTCACCTTGATTTTTATATGGTGAATTTTGCAGAATACCACTGCTGAAGTCCGCTTTACATAAAGAGATTACAAACACACAACTCAAACATTCCCTGAATTAACTAATGTAATTTCCTTGCATTTTCATCTTTGTTGGGCCAATTTATTCATAAAGCATTTTCAACAGAATAAACAATTACAAATTAGATTTCAGAGCTGTAATGAGCCTCTCTCATTTCAAATACCAAATCATTAATTTTGGTCACGTTTTGCTACCGACGACCAAATCCGTCTTGGTCCCTAGTTTGATTCGCTTCCAAATTGTATGCTTTAGTATTATATTGGAATAATTAAGTTGAATTCCTGTAAAGTCTGGCTGCAAGATAATGATGGATAGTTGAAAAGTCCTTGAAATAATATAGGTAATTGGTTTAGGTTTATCTCTTACATCAATACCGTTTTCGTAGGTGGGTCAACCAGTCATTTGC
Organism: Euplexia lucipara; assembly: GCA_921972225.1. NCBI lineage: Eukaryota > Metazoa > Arthropoda > Insecta > Lepidoptera > Noctuidae > Euplexia > Euplexia lucipara. The sequence goes on along the minus strand of OV179143.1, from coordinate 6,808,270 downwards.
TAGTTTATATTAATATACCATTTGATTGAGTGTTTATTTGCACTGAATAGGCTCCGCAACAACTACACCGATTTTAAACATTATTTTACCGTTGGGAAGGTAGATACACTATCCCCGGGTGACATAGGATTCGTTTTATGTCTGTATTTTTACGGAAACGGGAACTACGCGTTTTGAAACCGCGTGACGTCCGCTAGTACCTGATAAATTGGTTATATTTTTTTGTAATATAGTTAAATAATGACAGCTCAGTAGCAGCCCGGAGTCTGGATTTGTGCCTGATTGGTGGCAATTGGCTCGCTCCCTATTACATGGGACTTAAACATAACTGGCGAAATGTGGATGTACTAGAGGCACACCTCTGCCTAACCCTCCGGGAATAACAGGCGAGGTTTTAAGTTGTTTTTTGCAGTAAAACATTGATACAGTTTTAATAATTAGGACATTCTCAAGGCATAATAAAAAAAATTGGTTGCCTGTAAAGTCGGTATACGGGCGAAAGTTTTACGTGACAACGACTTTGAGTGGTAAAATAATTTATGTCTGTCTCTCTCGCTCTTAGGCGGGCTAACCATGCCCGAGTGGAAGGGACGCGTGCCTCTCACTCGCTCTCATTGTGAGCGCATAACGTGAGCGGAGCGTAACGCAGTTTCTTGAAGTGTCACCCGGCAAACCAATTTATAAGACGTTGTTACGTCAATAAGTAATATGTTACTAAGGGTGGTTACCAATTTATAATTCACATAACTACATTTTCGCATTCAGTAGCTTTTTATTCACGTCAAAGGCCAAGTTGTATACAAGAATTTCTGCACAAGAACCCACCAATAAAGCAAAGCTTACAAACCTACTTCAATGGACTAAATGTCAGAGGTCGCCAACCTTTTCTTTAGAATAGCTCCGCTCCCTTAACTGGGAATACTGTAAGGAATCGCTAAGAGACAGCGATCATATTGCAATCACAAACCCATCTGCCAACAGATTATGACATTATTACACGGATAACTTTCTCTTCAGTGATAATGGGTATAGGGGTGAGTAAAGTTGTCGAGGACGAGTTTTTGGGGTTTAGTTTTCGACAACTAGACTCTCAGAGTCTAGATGTCGAAGAGTCACAACTTAACCTGGTGAACTCCACTCAGTGATCACTCAACCCCAAGACAGTTATACCTAGACAATTCGTCACAATAAACTAGAGCCAAATTGGAATCAAGTCTTCGGGTTAACTTGTCACAACTAAACCCGACGACTTGATGCGAATTCGGACACAATATTTGGTGTAATTATTATCCTAGTAATCATTATCACCGGGCATGGTCGAGGGAGCTGGGTGGCATAGTAAGGGTCCTGTTTAGGTCTGTATAGCTTTAGACAGATATAAATGTCTATAACGTTTTAAGGTACAGACGCCTTAACATCAAGCTGCTCCAAACTGTAAATTTATCCCAATTGAACATAAACCTAATATTCTTTTCGTAATACAGATGATATTGAAACTATCAACACATTTAGATAGCTCGATGTGGCTTTTGATAATATAAAATTGCTGGCCTCTGATAAAATTTTCAAAATTCGGATATAGATTCTTGGGGGCAAGGTGTCGAATTCGAGTTATTATTTATTATTTATTTAATACTTCAAGCACACTAATGTACAGAGGCGGACTTAATGCCATAGGCATTTTCTACCAGTCAACCTTGTCGAGTTGTCAAGGACTCACGTCGGGGTCAAGTTGTGTTAGGGTCAACTCACACCAAAAGAGCGTCGAAGCGCAGCGAAACGTTGCGCAGTTTCAGTGTCATATGAATTTTAACTTTATATTCATTCATGTAATACTTATTCTCGCATGCTTGCACCGTTAATGGAATTCGCTGGAATTCCCGCGGCGCCGCGGGCATCCGCGCGACGTGTTCGAGTTTCTCATGCGATAATAAGTATTATAGTAATGAAAATAAAGTTAAAATTCATATGACACTGAAACTCCGCAACGCTTCGCTGCGCTTCGACGCTCTTTTGGTGTGAGTTAACCCTTAAGGTCACAGCTCATTAGAGCCACCCGGCACCCACTCCGCACCGCCTCGTCGTACGGCGTCCACTCGTTGTCGACAGGTGGTTCACGGGTGGACGCCACGTTATCACCAAAACGTTGCACGATCAACCAGTGAACCCCGCGCGGTCAACGAGTGAACACCGCGTGGTCAACGAGTGAACGCCGCGTGGTCATGAGTGGACGTCGCTTAGTCCACGAATTTTCGAGTAGTCTGTTAACAATTGGCATTAGATCTACACGTGTAGTGTATCGTCCTCGCGTGAATCACTCGCGGGCAGCGCGCGGTCCGCTTCGGACCCGCGCGTTGGCGATGCGCAGTCAACGCAGGGCAGCGAGTTGTCACCGAGTGGTCCACCCGCCGTCCGCGCGTGGACGGCTTACGATAGAGGCGATCCGGTGACGCTACGGAGTTGATGTAGTGAGCGCATACCCATACAAGTCCATATCAAGAATACTAACCGCACGAGGCGAGGCGGTGCGGAGTGGGTGCCGGGTGGCTCTAATGAGCTGTGACCTTTAAGCTCAAGTTGTTACATCATTGTCGTCGCGTGAATACCTGAGGCACAGAGTCAGTTAAACTGACAAATCTGTAGATCTGTAAAAGGTTGTACTCCTGTAACACATGTGTGATGGATGGTGTAAGTAAAAAAAAACATTACACAAAAACTTACAAATTAAGAAAAACCGATAAAAAAATCACCGGTAGAAAATGCTACAACGTCAGGATTACAGAGTTATATACTGAACTATTAGTTACAGCGGCAATCCCCCCCTTCCATCCCGTGTATTGTCATTACCAACGCAGCTATTATATAGATAATACCAATGTCAATAATACAATTAATGATGAATTTAATATGCAGAGCAGCAATCTTAGGCATTTGACAAATTCAGCCACCTATAAAACTGACCCGCACCGCCGCCGGTCGACCCCTGGCTAATGACGTTCCTGTATGAAAAGAATCTCTCGCAGAATTTATCTAAAAGATTAATGGATAAATAAAGGCGGTGGTGCCATATATTTTCTATGTCAGGTGTAATTTAGAAGACAATTAATCAACTGGGGACAAAGAACTGAAGGTTGAGAAAGGGCGAATGAAAATATCAACAAGTTTGAAACGAGCAAAATTCACGTGGACATTCCAGAAAAAACTTGTAAGAAAAAGTGTTGCTATTGCATCGCAGTTATTGTTCTATAGCTAAGGTAACTATTGTTTGCGGGTCACGTTCTTAGCAATCTATGATACACACACTTAAAGTGCACTAATAAAATGAACACATAAAAAAATCTTATGTATGTGTAGGTATGTGTAAATATTTACAAGTTTTGTCATCCGTTTCATCTCCATCATCAGTCCAACTCTATAATAATTATAATAATAATTATTGTATTGTCATTAAAATTACATTCAATTGCAAAGTTTCAAATGGATACGACCACTAGATGTAGGTGCAATTAGAATTTCTAGATTTTATACGACGTCCTAATTAATTTTGAAAATGAGATGATGTGGATAGTTTTTTTTTTAATTTTTTTCATAGTTATTTTTCTATGTGCTAATTATATGATTTTTTCGTTTAATCCATCTGGTGTGATCTATTTCAAGCCAAAGAAAAAGGTTTTTCCTAGATATTACTTGTTTGCAAGTGGAGGCAGATTTTCTTACCTTAAAACATCGGTAGTGCTTGACTATTAGGTTTATATCTTTTGCTTGTCATGGTTTTGAGTTTACGTGAGTCATTGAACTGTGTAAACCTTCGGAAGTGGTAATTACACACGATAAGGGTGTTAGACTGAAGTGGTCGTGAGTACCCCTACTACAAAACATGTGTGTGTCTTTTAGATCTTAACCTAAAAAGCGTCTAAAAACTGAGATGTACAAAAATTTCAAAGGAGAAAATATTTAAAATATTCAGATCTACTCAATAAATAACCAACTTTAAACGTTAAACTTCAGTTTACTTTAAAGTTAAACGTCTTTGCAAAAGTCTAGAGACAAATAAAAAAAGGATGACGCGACTAGATTATGCAAATTGAATAGTTTGGACCAAGTTATGTTCCCCCGACGAATTTCTTCGGCACAATTACGGCTCGACAGTTCAAAAGGTTTATAATAATAACACGCAATTTCTTCTATAAACTTCGCTGACAAGCAACAAGTTCATAAAATAAAGAATGCAAAGCTTTTGTGATCCATTAAGTTTCATTGTTCTGTGTAAGATAGATTTTGCATTTTCTTACATAAAATAAGAAACAAATATTTTAATCGCCAAGTAAATAGGTATAGGTATGGCTGTAAGTAAGTTCTTTCCAAATAGTCCTAACATTTTCTGATTTGGTGCAATTTATTTCAACCTTCGGGTCGGGGTTTTGTAGGCTACAGCGAAAGAAAATTAAAGATGTTGGGTTTTATTTCATACAGCAGAGATTAATTTAAATTCACTTCTGACTTTTCAAATTCTGTGTAATTATCACTTGCTTTAATAACAGTAAAGGAACATATCGTACGAAAAGCCGGAAAGCTTGAGAGATATTTCTGGACCGCACGTGATAAAAAGTCAGAGCCCCATGGGCGGCACTTAGACTAACACCAGTAACTCACTAACCACACGAGAAAGTGAGACATTATAATTATACAAAATAACAGTTTTCGAAAAAAATGGTTTGCTAGAACTCCAAATTTCTATTTTAACTCGAAGACCGGTCGTAAATAATAGATTATTTAGACATTACCACAAATGCACGCCAAATCAATATCGCTATTCAAGGGTAGATAGTGATAACGGCGTCATCCAATAATCCATACAGTTTAGTCTAACCAACGACGCTCATGTTCAACAATGAAGGCGTACTGATAACAATGTGATACCTACTCCTATTCATAGCCCTGAGAAGGTACATTATTATTTACGATGTGCGACGGACAACTTCGTTCCACCTTAAAATGAATAAAATTAAGATTAGTAGATACAGATTAAGTTACATAAGTAAACATCTCAGTCTTACCCTAAGGACGCAACTACTTTCCCAGTGTTGGTCCTCTTAAAATTCGGTAAATAACTTCATATTTATTATATTTATCTTAGACCCTTGGGCTCAGGAATATACCGTCCGCCGGTATCAGCTAGAAATAATGAGCCAATTAGAATTTAAATTTAAATAAGGTTTGATTTTATATAATGAGTCTCTGAAACGCTGGCAAAAGGTACTAAGTTATATCAATTTGATCTACGGTTCTTGTTCCGTAACCATACATTTTTTATCTATGCACTGCGCTTGCGAACGAATGAGATACGAGTTGAATCCAAGATGGAACTATTGAAGTTGCCTAAGTGCGCGCTCCCGGTTAAAATCCTGGGTTGAGGGTTAATCGTCGCTAAACGGCTTCTATCTGGACTGATCGTGATTCCTGAAGGCTCATATAGTGCAGTACAGACTTTGGTGTACCAATTTGTGAGTGGACAATCGGACCGGCCGGTCGTGGGGCAACGCCAGCCACGTGTCGCATCAGGACAAGATTCCCTCAAAGAGCCACAGGAGGCTAGCAGGTGAGTGACGCACTTTATGCTTGGAAGGTCTAACCGTCTCCCCGCGAGCAAGCACAGTTAATCAAATATTATTCAACTAAATACGTACCTACCTATCGAAAACTGCGCTTGCCCTCCAATGTACCTACCATCATCGGCTTGGTACATTTTTTGGTGCCGAAACCAGGGAACTACGGATATAATTCGATAATAAATTCATTCGTTTACCCGCTAACAGTAAAGTTCTCGTAAAATCTTAGGTAATTTTCAACAATCGACACAAAGAAATTAAAATCATTTTTTTTCCCACTTACTCCCAACTTTTTCCCACTTTTGGGCAATACATTTTCGTTTTAGGTCGATTGCTATACATTACACTAGTTTATTTCGTTAATCGTTGAAAAACAAAAAAGTGAATTTTCAAACGTACATCGATCTTTTCAGAACGTTAACTTGGATAAATTCTTTGTGTGTCCGATGCATTCTTGTTCATTCGCTATATACAACGTGTGGCTACACGTATTTCGTTGTTATATTCCATCGAAATTATCATACAAGTCGATATAACATCGAATCGAAACGTAAATAGCCACAGTTAACCATACTTAGAACATTTCTTTCATTTGAATGAGCATTGAGCTAATTACTTTGTATTTTTCATCGCCGCCATATTGATTCGAGTAGTTCTTTGTTCTACGATTTGAAATTGAATGGAACCATAGACAAATGTAATTTGTTTTATTTTTTCTTTCTATTCAACGACAATATCAATTTGTTGGATTAGCGTTGTAGTGAATGAATGAATGAACTGCGATTGAGCAGTTGACGTACGGTGGTCGGATTTCGTTCTATTCCGTTTGAAAAGGTTTGTTTACCTTTTTCATTGTTATTAGTTAAACTTAACGGTGCCATTACTGTCTTGTTCATTAGAGAATCTCATTACAATAGATAATTTTAACGTTAACAAGGCTAACTGAATAAACAAAATGCCTTGTCATTCTAAAAAATCATTACGTAGATTGAGTAAAAGTAAATCGGTTGAAGTCGAATACCCAACTGAACGCGACTTACCGGTATTGCGTAGAAAACGTACTTTAGCGTTCAATAGGTTATCTAAGACGCTTGAAGTCGCTCGTTTAGCGGAAAATAATGAATGTGATTTAAGTAAATTGTTGGCACATTGCTCAGACTTAACGAAATTAGTAAATAACTTTGAAGAAGCCCATGATGACATACTTAGCGTATGCGAACTTACAGATGAACAACAAATAGAACAAGATAGTATCAGATCCGACTTCGACGAACGATATTATGAGATTTTAGCGATACACCGACGCTTAACGAAGGTCGATGAGCCTAACGCATATAACGATGAACCAAATAAGTCTCATAATGATTCGTCGAGTGTACTCAAAGTAAAATTACCTAAAATTAACTTACCGCAATTCAGTGGTAACATAAAGTTGTGGCCCGAATTTTTTGATATTTTTAACTCGCTGATTCACGAGAATGGTTCACTTTCGGATACGGAGCGCATGCACTACCTCGTCTCTAGTCTAACTGGTGATGCGTTAGCACTTATACGAACCTTTCCCGTGACGGGCTTATACTACCACGAAGCATACTCTGCATTGGTTGCGCGGTATAAAGACAAGCGGGAACTTGCCTTCACTTGCTGGAAGGAGATCTTGAACGTTAACCTGAAAGCCAACTCACCCATTGATGTACGACGTGTCCTTGATTCTTTCAACGAAAATCTATCGATTCTCAAACGGCAAGGGCTACCGACGGATCAGTGGGATTTTGTAATCTGTTACCTTTTACTATCGAAAATGGATTCAAATATGCGTTGTGCTTTTGAACGAGTTACTGCTTCTCATGAGTTTCCAAAGTACAAAGATCTCAACGATTTCCTGTACACAAGATGCGAGGCTTTGGTTCGCGACACACACTTCTCTGCAAGTGGTCGCGATAACCGTGCCAACGAAAAACCACAAAAGCCGAGTGGTTTACGGAATTCTAACACCGCGGTCGTAAGTAAAAAACCTACTTCGACATTTCTATCAAATACAGTAGTTGACAAACCGCCAGTAGTTGCGCCCTCATCATCGAATTCAACCACATCGAACGCAACTGCACTATCGTCGTCAACATCGTCGCGTTCTCCACGAAATGCTCTTGTGCCATCAACTGAAACTCGAAAGTACAAGTGTCCGTTCTGTGGAGAAGAACATTCCATTAATCAGTGCAAATCGTTTACCGACAAATCTGTTCAAGAACGACTTGACCATGTGAAAACCAAACATTGGTGCTTCAACTGTTTGAAGCCATCACATGAACTAAAAAACTGCAAATCAATGTTCACGTGTCAAGTGTGTCGTCAACGACATCACACCTTGCTACATCAAGATCTAGAGGTTTCGAAAACCGATAATACCGAAAAGGCCACTACCCCTCAGGTTAGTGTACTTACCAACATCGGTGATCGTTCCATGGTTCTGCTGTCCACAGCCAATATCGAAATTCGTGATTCATCGGGTCGTTATCAGACTTTTCGTGCGCTGATTGGTTCCGGAAGTCAGGCCCACTTCATAACTGAACGTGCTGCTGAGCGTTTAGGTCTCCAACGAACGCAGTCAACGCGAAGGATTCACGGCCTAGGTCATGCTTCAACATCCGCCAGTGGTACAACCTGCTTAAGCGTAGGTGTCCACGACAACGATTTGTTTAGTATTGAAGCGTTAACATTACCTAAGATCTGCGGCAATATGCCAATCGTTAAGCTGAACAAATCTGCGTGGCATCATATTCGCAATCTAAACCTGGCGGATCCTGATTGTCACTTACCTGGTCAAATCGATGTCCTTCTCGGTGCTGAGGTCTTCCCTTCACTCCTGTTACCAGGTAGTGTTAGTGGAGGATTGCACCGACCATCTGCAATCAACACTGTGTTCGGCTGGATCCTACTAGGAAACGTCAGTTGCTGTGATAATCACGAACTGCCAAAGTCATTCTTCGTTTCGAACGATAATCTTCTCAATGAGCAGGTTAAAAGGTTCTGGGAAATGGACAACATTCCTCAGTCTTCAAAGTTAACACCAGATGAACAACTCTGTGAACAGAAATTTATTACTGAACATTCACGTGATGCTTCAGGGAGGTATACCGTTACCTTGCCGTTCAAAGATAAAGACAAGAATCTAACTTTCCCTGGATCGCGAGAATCTGCTTTACGTCGTTTCAAATCATTAGAACGCAAATTAGCGGTAAATGAGGCTTTATGCGAACAATACTGCGACTTCATGTCTGACTATTTACAAAGTGGTCATATGAGTCTAGTTCCTTCAAAAGAAATCAACCAGGGTTGTTATTACATACCTCATCACTGCGTTTTGCGACCTGACAGCGCAACAACAAAACTAAGAGTGGTCTTCGATGCTTCTGCGAAAGATGCTCGTGGTGTGTCGTTGAATGAAGCATTACTCGTAGGTCCTAAGTTGCAGGCTAACATTGCCGAGATCCTTCTTCGTTTTCGAACACATTTTGTCGTATTTACAGCCGATATTCGTCAAATGTTTAGAAATATTACTATGTCAAACGACGACCGAGATTTCCAAAGAATTTTTTGGCGATTCAAATCAACAGACCCAATTCAAGAGTATCGATTGAATACTGTAACTTATGGATTATCATCGTCTCCTTTTCTAGCTTGCCGCACTCTCAAACAACTTGCAGAAGATGAAACCGACTTACCTCTAGCTTGCGAAGTGATGACTTCTGATACATTCGTTGACGATATTGTGAGTGGCAGTTCTGATATCCAGACAGCCATCCAAGTCAAAACTCAGGTCATCCAGCTTTTAAAGAGAGGTCAATTTGAGCTACGTAAGTGGGCTAGCAATAAACAAGAGGTGCTTGCTGACATACCTCCAGAACACTGTCTCACTGACTTTGTGTCTATGGATATTGAAAAGTCGAGCACCCTGAAGATCTTGGGCCTAAAGTGGTGTCCCAGGAGAGACATATTTTCGTTCGAGGTCAAACCTATCGATCGCCAATGCACAAAGCGTGTGATTCTAAGTGAACTCGCACGTATTTATGACCCCTTGGGTTTCCTAACTCCTATAACCTTCTTAGCTAAGTGCTTAGTTCAGAAATTGTGGATGTTAGGTATTAACTGGGATGACTCTCCACCGTGTGAAATCGTTCAACAATGGCGTTGTTACACTGAGCAGTTACCTGTCATTGAGTCCTTGGAGATCTCTCGATGCATTTCTGTAAAAGACATGAAATCGTGTGAACTCCATGGCTTTGCTGATAGTTCCGAGTCAGGTTATGGAGCTGTAATCTGCTTACGTGTCACTTGCGTCGATGGCGGTGTATCTGTCTTCTTTCTGTCCTCAAAATCTCGCGTAGCACCTGTAAAAAGAATATCATTACCTCGTCTTGAATTGTGCGCGGCGGTCCTCCTGGCAGATCTTCTGAAGTTCGTCAGAGAGACCTATTCATCATTTTTCCCCATAGCTGACACTTGTGCGTGGTCAGATTCGATGGTAGCATTATCGTGGATTCGGTCTTACTCGTCACGTTGGAAGACTTTTGTCGCCAACCGAGTGAGTCATATCCAGGATACTATTCCGGAAGCTCGCTGGAACCATGTCTCCAGTTCAGATAATCCAGCTGACATTGCCTCTCGAGGTCTTTATCCTGCTGAGTTGGTCAACAATTCGTTATGGTGGGCGGGGCCTTGTTGGCTCGCTCAACCTTCTCACACTTGGCCAAACAACAGTGACAATGTAATCGAAGCTGATGTATTGTCTGAAGAGCGCGTGGTCTCTTTGTTTGTTCATCACGATACCAACATCATTGATTCTTTACTCGAAAGTTTCTCATCAATCCGTAAAGCACAACGAGTACTCGCGTATTGCATTCGTTTCGTAGAATGCTCTCGCAAAAAATCTTCACAAAGTTCTGACCATCATTTAAATCGAACAGAGCTTCATAACGCTTTATTGATTCTCGTACGCAGAATACAATCACTGCACTTCGATGAGGTAATAACTCGTTTGAAAGACTTAAAACCTCTTTCAAAACCCATGCAGAAAATTAGCCCTTTCTTAGATAAATCGGGAATTCTTAGGGTGGGCGGTCGCCTATCTCGTTCTGGGCTTGAGTATGAGCATAAACATCCTGCGCTGCTACCTAAGGATTCCAAACTAACGTTCATGATCATCGAAGCACTCCATCGTGAGAACTGTCATGCCGGTATTAATACAATGCAGTATCTTTTGACACAACAATTTTGGATATTTTCACCAAAACGCGCAATCCGTCATTGTTTGTCAAAGTGCTTACAATGTTTCCGAACGCGCCCTACTCCGCTTGAACCCTTTATGAGCGATCTACCAGCGACTCGCGTCAACCAAGTCAAGCCATTTTCAATAGTCGGTGTTGACTATGGTGGACCTTTCCGCATCAAGTTAGGACGACATCGAGGAGCTAAAATAAGTAAAGCTTACCTCTGCTTGTTTGTGTGCTTTACAACGAAAGCAGTCCATTTGGAAGTCGCTTCGGACTTGACTTCGGACGCTTTCATAGCAGCGCTTCGCCGGTTTGTTGGCAGGCGGGGTCGTGTACGCGTTATTCATTCAGATTGTGGAACCAACTTCGTAGGCGCGTGTAACCAACTAAATGAGTACATGAAGGACGCATCTAATTCCGAAAACATAACATTTAAATTCAATGCTCCGGCTAGTAGTCATTTTGGCGGTGTATGGGAAATACAAATTAAAGCAGTTAAATCTCATCTTTATCGTATTATCGGTGATCAGACATTAACGTTCGAAGAGATGACAACTTTGTTTGTACAAATCGAATCTATGCTGAACTCGCGCCCTCTTTACTCGCTGAGTTCAGATCCCAATGACTTAAACGTATTGACTCCGGGTCATTTCCTCACTTTAGAGCCGCTTACTTCAGTCCCTGATGAAGACCTATCAGGCATAAATCTTACTCGGTTAGGAAGATGGCAACTCATCCAGCGATTCCAACAAGACTTTTGGAAACGCTGGAAGGTCGAATACCTGCAATCGTTGACTCAGCGAGCAAAGTGGACCAAGCATTGTAAACCGTTAGCTGTAGATTCAATCGTGGTCATCAAAAACGAAAACACTATACCGCTGCATTGGCCTCTTGCTAGGGTCACGAAATTACATCCGGGTCCTGACGACGTGGTACGTGTAGCCACCGTGCGCTTGGCAAATGGATCACTTCTTACGAGACCTCTTGTAAAGTTGTGCCCTCTGCCAACTCAGACTGATTAGACAAACCATTTACCGTAACTTCAATTCATTAGAGTCTAGTTTAGTTAGGTTAGTGTTAACTTTAGTTAGTGTTAATGTCAATCGATCACATCAGGTCTTCATTCGTTTATATCCGTTGTTCTCGAGTTCCGCTCTTTCAACGTAGTGAAAATACTATGCATTTTGGTGGGCGGAATGTTCCGTAACCATACATTTTTTATCTATGCACTGCGCTTGCGAACGAATGAGATACGAGTTGAATCCAAGATGGAACTATTGAAGTTGCCTAAGTGCGCGCTCCCGGTTAAAATCCTGGGTTGAGGGTTAATCGTCGCTAAACGGCTTCTATCTGGACTGATCGTGATTCCTGAAGGCTCATATAGTGCAGTACAGACTTTGGTGTACCAATTTGTGAGTGGACAATCGGACCGGCCGGTCGTGGGGCAACGCCAGCCACGTGTCGCATCAGGACAAGATTCCCTCAAAGAGCCACAGGAGGCTAGCAGGTGAGTGACGCACTTTATGCTTGGAAGGTCTAACCGTCTCCCCGCGAGCAAGCACAGTTAATTAAATATTATTCAACTAAATACGTACCTACCTATCGAAAACTGCGCTTGCCCTCCAATGTACCTACCATCATCGGCTTGGTACAGTTCTTCTACCAAACAATTTTTCAGAATTAAATTTGGCATAAAAATTCACTTAAATTGAAAAGAGAGTTTACTGTTCAACTCGGAATATGCTGGGTGAACTTCTATGAGGATTTTCCTACCCGAGATAAAAAAGGAGTTACGATGATGGTGCCAGAGCAGAGATGCTGCCAGAGTGGGCAGAAACATCTCTCAGCCACTCTTCCTCATGATGTTTTCCTTCGCCGTTTTTGAAGTAAGTGAAAATTAAAGAACACGCACGCACATGATTCCGAAAAGTCAGCGGCCTTGGGTTTGACTCCACTAGCCCATCATTGCTGATAATAATAATAATAATAATAATTTATTGAAATAAGTAACAGGACTCACAGTGTTAGTAACAATACACTTACAAACTACGTTAGTAACTATCAAAGATTAAAATAAAAACAGAATGTGACTTCATTGCCGGAAGGTGACAGGCCCAGCTGAAACCTTGCAGCAATGGTTCACAAACACGCAATCAAGCCTGCCAGCTATCATAGACAGGATGCTGTTGGCGCTGCCCCGTACCCCACGGACCAAGGATGCGCACCGCTTCCGCATCGCCGTTTAGAAACAATCCACGCGTGCCTCCGCAAACATCCCTGACGCGCTGCAGTACCGGGGCAACCCCATCAGCACCCTGTATGCGTTATTGTATTGGACGCGAAGGGCGCTGTATGACTTTTGAGTATAATGTACCCACAGACTGCAAGTATAAAAAGACGTGCAGTAGGCTCTAAATATAGTAATAATGAAGTAACGTAAGATTTATTCATTAGACCATGTTGACTACTTATATTTGTATTTTAAAGGACAGCCAGGAACTCTGGTGATTTTAGGAGAAGCTTCCTACCAGTAATGATGATCGATTGATGACCATTTTAAAATAACCACCACATTTGTACCAAAACTAAAATAATATTGTAGAAAGAAATACTGTGCTCTCGTAATTCAATTCCGAGATCCTCTAGTAAAAGTTTTTAACTTTTATTAGTGCTTCTACCTCACGAACCACCTTTTATTTATAGTTGTGTCTTTGCTAAAAGTATTTTTATGTGTTTGCACCATTGTTGCTCAAGGTTACATATACCCCTGAAATACTGAAGGTTAAATAAGTACTTTGTATATACGTCTCCTGCGTATATTTTAGGCCATGTTTAGTCATGAAATATGTTTGAGATTAGCAAAACAAATTGCCGACGCACTATCATTTTGGGGTTACATCGGCAAATAACAAATAACTTAAAATTTCGGCCTGCCATCGGTGTCCAATGGCCGCCTGTCTATCTGAATGTTCTAAAGGCGCTGCACAAACGTGGACACTTTTGTGTCTTATGTCGGATGTAAGCTACCAATGAATATTTGATTTCCATCTAACCAGTATGAAATCGGCCACTACCTTCGCAGGCGTACAGATTTGATGACCCAGAATGATGATGAACATTTGGTGATGGTGTGTCGTGTCGGAAACAAAAGGTGGCTAGATTTGCGCAGCCCCAAAATCATTTTACTTCAAAACTTGATACTTTTACTGAAGGTTTCCTTAGAAAGCTAAACGATAACATAATAAAAAAAGGGAAATGAAAAAATCTGCTGTTGCTAAATTTAGTCGAGTTACGTATGTATCTTTAACAGCTTGTTTTAGGGTTAGTCCTAAAGTAAAAGATTGGTTATAGTGAATACAAACAATAAACTTTTTTCATTTTTTTATTTAAAAAATTATGTTAAAAATTCGTCGTAACTACGGAACACACATTCCAGTTTGCGTGGCAGAACCCAACGCGCACTTGGCCATTTTTATTAGAAAAGACTAATTGCTTAATCGTACCAAACTGTTTTAATTACAGATACGTGAATAGTATTTTTATTTTGTTTGAGAAATACATATTTAGGGTTCTACGGGCTTTAGTATTATCATTGGAATTTTGTATGAATCTACTTCGATTCAATCCAAGAAAAAAGAGAGAAGTAAATATAAAAAAGGGAAATACTCAGTTGACTTTTGCATTTTTTTTACATTTTTTTTTCGAAGGTTTTTTTTTTATTTTCTGTCTAATTTTTGTTGATAAGTAAGATACTACTTGGATTCACGTAGCTCATATTTTATCATAGTACCTATTAAACAGATAGCTCCCCCGAAAAACATGTATCTTCCATTAGTATCCTCTGCCTTGTTCTCAGAAAACCTCGCCATTTAACAAAAAATATTGAAGCTCATAAAATTAATAATATACTATTCACTGGAAAACGTAATAAATGTTCGTTGATACTCCTACCCGTAACTTGAACGGTTAAGGCTCATTTATACGAGGAGAGTTCTTTGCTCGTCGAGAGGCGACGGAGATATTACTATAATAAGGTGCGAGATAGGCTGCAGACTGCAGCCGCAAACTGCACGTGTTTCTATAAATCGGTATGAATTTGAGGCCTGCACGCCCCTGCACGCAGCCTACGTCGCGGGTTTGCCACGCTAAATTCATAGATTCGCCATTAAAACGTTTCCAATTTAGTCGATTGTCACATTTTGACTGCGTATTGTATTGTTTATATGACATTCTGTGGATCTTTCATTTCTGATACGAAATTGAATTAATTTTATTTGCACATGAAAATTACGACATTGGTGAATAGAAGTGCTATTCTTTAAAAGTCACAACGTGAAAATTAAGGTTAAGTCAAAGGCAAAGTTGAAAAGTCAAAAGCGAATTGAGCCGTCATTCCATTCTAATGCTAAGAATTGAAAGTTCACTGCATTCAAGTTTTCACGGAGTGGTTTTGAATCAACCGGCTGGTCGGTAATAATGTGAGTTGGTACATCAATTTGGGTTGACTGCTGACACTATGCTTGGCGAGCATAAATCATTATGTAAAGTATAGAATAGATTCATAACTCAGCAACACAAGTTACTAAAAAGTTAATATAAACGGGATGATTTTTCCAGAATACCACCACTGAATGAACTTATTTATCTCCGTTCGATAATAAACCAGACGAGAGACGCTCTTCATGTAAATGAGCCTCAATAAGTAACCTACTTTAAACTTTTTTTTGTAGTGGGTATCATTTTCTTTCTACAGAACTAACAGGACAGCTGCAAATTGTAAACATTGGCAGTTCACGTTTATTTAATAATCGATTTCAATTCCAATATGCAAATAGATGGGATTGAAAGTGCACAGATATCGCGGTCTAATAAAATGCAGCTATTGTTTTAGATACTTCTAGCTGATGCCCGCGGCTTTGCTCGCTTTTTGGGGTGTCTGTTATCACTTTCATCTTCCAGACGGCTTATTTTTTCGGAAAATCTGATGTAAAATTTAAATGTACTACATATTGTTCTACTTAATTTATAATGTACGGATATGTGTCGATGTCCTTCCACCCTGTTCAGATGTCTAATAGCAGAAGAATTTCTAAAATGGTTCAAGTAGTTTTTGAGTTAAATCATTACTGACGAACATTAAATCTTTCCTCTTGATTGTATTGTTCAACTGAATGTTTCCCTTTTTAATATTTTGCACTCTCTTTTTTTTGGATTAAAATGGTTTTATTTCATGTAGGTCTAATAAAATGCAGCTATTATTTCAGATACTACTATCTGATGCCCGCCGCTTTGCTCGCTTTTTGGGTGTCGGTTATCGAGCTCAGTTCCCAGACGGCTTATTTTTTCGACACTAGGAAAATCGTATGAAAAATTTAAATGCTATTGTTATAAAATATATATTGTTCTACTTAATTTATAATGTACGGATATGTTTTGATGTCTTTCCACCCTGTTCAGCTGCCTAATAGCAAAAGAATTTCTAAAATGGTTCAAGTAGTTTTTGAGTTAAATCATTAACGACAAACATTAAATTCTTCCTCTTTATTGTATTATTAGCACATATTATTTGTAGATATAGATGAGGTGGTCTTTGTTTTATTATTTAAACTAGCAGCCCGCCCCGGCTTCGCACGTGTATTTAACAAAGTTTCATAATTAATGCTCATCGTGTTCTAGCAAACCTCTGTCACAGTCTCTTTGAGAACTCCGTCAACAGTTTTTAAGCACTCGATTGAGGTTGGATCGCGAACGTGATGAAGCAACATCCTAAGATGAAAACCTTCTGGTTGAGAAGGATGTACATGACCATAGACTCTCCCCAAAGAGTCATATTTTTTAGGGTTCCGTACCTCAAAAGATAAAACGGAACCGTTGTCCGTCAGTCTGTCTGTCTGTGTCTCTGTCTGTCTGTCGAGACACTCTATTTTAAGAATGCGTGTAGGTATCAAGTTGAAATTTAAACCGTATACTCAAGTTTATGGTCCTATGAAGTCCATAAACACCAAATTTTACTTTACATTATTAAATTCTTTAATGAACAAGTCCTACTTAAAATAATGTAACTAGAATAGGAACCGTTCACATTGCATACTCGCTTGACAATCGACTGCTCATTTTCCTATGGAGCAAACAGCGAATGTGTAGGAGCCTTTACGTGACAGGTCGAGCAATCCAATTACAGGATTAGCGAACACTAAAGTGGGGTGAAGTGAGCCGAGACAACACGACGACTCCGGACGGTGTCCAGCGCTGTCCAGCGCTGCCCGGAGACGAACACATCGTACACATGAACTTTGAAATGTTTGTCTATTGTCAGGGCTGGTTGTTTTTGTGTTTGTTATAGGAATACCCTTTTTTAATAAGTCGGTTACCTACTTATAAATTAAAATGTTTTTACAAAAAAATATGTTGGACTTCTTAAAAAACACTAACAGGTGTAAAGTCATTTTTTTTGTTTGTTTGAGAGGGCCACGAGGACCCATTATATTTTCCGAGTCCCAATTGAACATTAACTTTATTCTGTTTGTAATAAAGTTGAAAACCTAGCTAAGAAATTTACACATTGGGGTACCTTGATCTGCTGGCGTCGTCTGTACAATTATACCTCCAGTTTCGGAAGTGTAACTAGAGTTATTTTACATTTTTTAGTTTTTTTCACTAAATAAACATCTCTTTGATTAATATTCATTGTGATGAAACTGCTCAAAATATAAAGACCTGCGTCGAAAGTATTTCCGTAATTGCTCAAATACCAGGAAAAGTACTTAATTCCGGAATTGAACTGTAAACATGAAAATTTAATACTTGATTTAACGTAAAGCTCATTTGTTATATCACAGCACGCTTATGATGGGTTAAGCAGAGATATAATTTATGTACCTATGTACGCCCATATTTAACCTTTTATACACCCCTATTTTTAAATTAGTACTTTATATTATATATTAAAAACAAATTGGGTTGTATCAGTACCTGTGACTGATCATATTTGCGTAATCAAAAGTAAAAAAAACGAAGTTCAATTTTTATATATGCCACTATTTAGTTAAACTTATATAACGAAAACAGCTGTTGGAGGCGGGGCATGCTTGAGCGAGATCACGCGAACGTGAGCGAGAGATGACGATTAATGAATTTGTAAAGTATCAATTAATAATATTCATAAACAGCAAAGTTATAGCGTTTGTTTATGTCCCAAAAAGTCACCCAATTAATGGAAATATTGTACAGGCTATTCATGACATAGTTGTCTATGTCATGAATAGCCTGTAGAATAAGCCCTTTAAGTATTTGTACTAAACTAAGTCTCATATTATCTATACTCTACACTAATCTTATGAAGAGGAAAAAATTGTATTTTTGAATGTTTGTAATGAACAAACTCAAAACTACTGTGCCGATTTCAAAAATTCTTTCACCATTGGAAAGCTGTATTCACCCTGACTAACTTAGGCTACTTTTTATTTCCGTATTCCCACAGGAACGGGAACTACGCGTGTGAAACCACGTGAAGTCTGCTAGTAATAGATACACGGCAAGACCTTTGCCATTAACTGGGCAAATCCAGAATCCGAGCTTCTGCTAAGAAAATCTGAATAGAAATAAATAGATTTGACTGACCCGCCGGTCGATTTAGTAAAAGTCACCACGTAAAAACTTAAGTGAAGTGAACTGTCAATGCCTAGCATTAGTATGGAATGACAGCTCGATGTCGCCTTCACTTCACTTACTTTTTCACGTGGCGATTTTTACAAAATTGACCGGCTGTTAGTCTAGTGGTTAGCGGCCCTAACTGGTATGCCGCAGGTCGTAGGTTTGATTACCACCAAAGACAAAGTTTGTGTGATGAGCATGATCGTTTGTTATGGTGTCTGAGTGCAATTTATCTTTAACCCTCTCTTTCTTTTTTAATCTTTTTTTTTCTTTTCTTTTTTTCTTCTTTTTTATTATATTTTTTTTTTAGAAAATATGTACGTTTATCAGTTGTCCAGTAGCACAAGCTCGGCTCAAAAGTTGTAAAATAGTAGATATCAATAAATCCAATCATGGAAAAACCTAATAACACTTAACCCGACTCAAACACCCGATCCTCGGGCTCAGCAGCAACCCTTACAGCCACTAGGCCAACGGTACAATCACCTTGTTAATTGTGATTGTAAATTGTGTATGTTCATTTCGTTTTATGGAACACAATAATGAGATTACTCTAAACTGAACGTGCGTTGGTGGTAGAACTTCTCAAATAAACGAATTAAACATACGTAGGCCCTTACGGATTAATGATGACTGACATTTTAGACAACTGTTACTTCAATTTGAACTCTGAGTGTCTCTACTCATCACTGAAACTTGAATAACAGAACGTCTGTCTACCGTTAATGAACTTATAACACGGGAGAGGCTTATTCGATTGACGTGATTATTATTTAATTCGTAGATTATTTAATGTTTTAACATAATTTATTTATTTATTTATTAGGGACAAACAAACAGTAACACGTTATATCTGCGCAAATAATATAAACAAAGATATTATATAAATGCGAAACTTACACCGTTATCCACAGCATATACAATTAATATAACTATACTAATGCACAATCTATGCGAGTAAGACTACAAGACTATTCAAATAACATCGGAATCCTTAAGTTTATTTAACAAAGTAGAACGAAATCTATTTGTTGATACTGAGAATAAATCTAATTCTGTAGTTTCTGAACAAAAGTCATTGTAGTTTTTGCACAAGCGACGTAGAGGCGCCCGCAGACCAGCATTGGTGCGGCAATGGGATACAGCAAAAAGAGGACGTGCGCGCACCTCTCGTCTTATAACAGTTCTTGGGACACAGTAGCATATTTTATTAATAATCTCAGAGCAGGTATACCTGTTATAGCATACGTCGAAAAGAAACATAATTTCTAGATATAAACGTCTAGACTTCAGGCTCATTAGATTGTATTTATGAAGTAGATTATTATAGGTTGGGAAATTGTGGCAGCACCTACAGTGCATCGATCTAAGAAATAATCATCATCATCTTCTGAGCTGTTTCTCAACTATGTTGGGGTCGGCTTCCAGTTTAGCCGTATGCAGCTGAATACCAGACCTGAGTGTTTTACATGGAGCGACTGCAAGTCTGACCTTCACAACCCAGTTACTCAGTACCTGATCGTCAGACTTTAGGGATTCTGACGATCTGTAACATAGAAATATTCAATACTAGCAGGCGTCACGCGGTTTCACCCACGTCGTTCCCGTTCTCGTGGGAATACAGGGATAAAAACTTTTTTACAAAAAATAAAACCGACTTCAAAAATAACACTAAACGGTGTAAAATAACTCTAAATTAGGAAGTCTGTGTCTTTGGTACTTTTGTTTTATTCTTGATGGGCCACCGACTTCCGAATTTAGAGTTATTTTACACCGTTTAGTGTTATTTTTGAAGTCGGTTTTATTTTTTGTAAAAAAGTTTTTTATTTTTCCATTTTTAGTTGTTTCCATACAAACATTTGCCATGAATTCATTATATAATGTTAACAATACATGTCATTATAATAGGATTATCCACCTAACCCTAATAAATGAAACTTAACATACCTACCTAACTGTCGAAATCTAGGTATATTGAACACATCTGCCTACCCCTCTGAGCATACAGGCTTGATGATACGTCATGATGTTGTATAAACAATAAACATCCAAGCGATTCCAGCAATCACGATAGATTTGCCATCTATTTTTGAAGAGTTCCGTTGTATATCTCCGAAGATCAGCGCCAGATCTTCACCAAATTAAAATGGGACCACCTCAGGAGTCTACTCTTTCAAACAAAAAAAGAATTTCGAGAATCGGTCCACAAATGGCGGAGAAATCAGGTAACATACATAAAAAAAAAAAAAAAAAAAAAATACATACACACGAACATAGAACCTCCTCCTTTTTTTGAAGTCGGTTAAAAAGTAGCCTATGATACCCGGGTACAGTGGAGCTTCCCAACGGTGCAAGAATTTTTGAAATCGGTCCAGTAGTTTCGGAGCCTATTCAATGCAAACAAACAATCAAACCTTTCCTCTTTATAATATAAGTATCTATGACGGGCCTGTTGGTCTAGTAGTTAGTGACCCTGACTGCTATGCTGGAGGTCGTGGGTTCGATTCCCACCCAGGACAAATGTTTGTGTGATGAGCACGATCATTTGTTCTGTGCACGGATATCGAGTTCTGTGTCTGGGTGTAATTTATTTATAATATTATGTATGTATTTAGAAATATATAAGTATGTTTATCAGCTGTTTAGTACCCATAACACAAGCTCTCAAGCTTAACTTGGGACTAAATGGCGTCGTGTGAAAAGTTGTGGAATATTTATAATATTCATATAATGCAACAGTGGGAGTGTCATTATTAATGCATGTATTGTTTTAGCACAAGGTCTAACTTTGGTTCAATTCCCAATTCGGATTAAATAGAACACAATAGAATACTCTTTATTGTACACCATATAAACTTACAAATTATAACTTTAAGGGCTACATAGAGTGAGACAATGGGTGGCCTTATCTCTAAAAGCGATTCCTTATAGACAACTTTTGTATGGACTTGATAGTGAAGGAGAAAAGATGAGCAGGTAGGATTGTCGGGTTTGATTAGATTGATTATATTGTATTAGGATTTTTTAGCTAGTATTTCTCAGTGGCTACTTGTCTCGTGTTCCCGTTTGATGGTAATAGGTTCGGCCCCTTTTACATGAAATTTAAACATAACTAGAAGTACCTACACTTCTGTTTAACCTTTCAGGGAATACAAGCGTGATGTTTTAAACTGTTAACATTTTAGTCTTCGAAAGAAATAGAGCTTTTTTTCTTAAAAAAAGCCTCTTATAACCTTATATATTCTTCTCGTGTTTCAATGTTAAAAGAACTAACACACGGCAAAAATTTCTATCGCCATTTTAATCGGATTCCGCTTTTGTGATGGCACCTATAATCGGGTTCCAAGAATGCACTCCAGTTCACTTCGTTTCTATTTTCTGTACCGTTTTCTTGAAAAGTGTATTAACACTTTTCTTGAAAACGGTACAGAACATAGAAACTCAGAAAATTGTAGAAAAGAAACTCAGAAAATGCTGAATCATCATCTCCCTTAGCGTTTTCCCAACGCTTGGTTAAATGGGTAGTCAGACTTCCAAGCTTCTGACTACCCGTAACGACAGTCAAAGATTACAAATTATAAGCGGTGATCAACAGTTACAGCTTAACGTGCTTTTTGAGGCACGAAAGGGTCTTGATATGGTGAACGGTGTGCGTTTTGGGGGACCGTCTTATGTATTGTTGACGTTCAAAATGTGCTGATACTCAGCCGAATTTAAATGAATGAGTTAGGGTTTTTATTTTGATTTAACTAACAGTCACCCATCCATAAATCCCCCTCAATAAGCGTAACTTAACCTTCCATCAACTCGCGCGGCTTTTATGATTTAGCCCAAGCAGTTTAGCATTTGCGTAAGGAACACAGGATAAAATGCTGAATATAGTGGAAGTATATTTTCTTGGACGTTTACGCATTAAGTGTACCTCTGAATTTCAAGTTTTGTTAGTCTTCAAACAATTAAAGGTTTAAGCAAAGTCAGTTAGAACTAAACAAGAAACTCGCGTATTCACCCTTAAAGAAACTCCATTACGAGAGAATACGACTCGATAATATAATATGCATAATCGATTCGATCAATTGTTTCTCGCTCGATTATAATATATGCTACTTATCGAATGATGAAGGGCTTCACGGTTGAGTGGTTACAGAATAGAGTTATAGAATAGAATACGGCTGATATTATTTCGATTATAATAAACAATTACGATATAGGTAAGTGAGAGGGAAGCAAAGACACGAACAATACTTAAATCTCTTTAGAGGGAAGCGATGCCAGGGAATTTGTTTGGCTGTTTATAAATAGCATACGGTTTCTAAAGACGTTTTCTCTTTGACGGAAAGACAGAGACATTGTGTTCTCTTTGCGAACACAGCCGCCATAATTTCTTTATCATAGGAGTTATAGACAGTTCTCTATGTTATGCCTGTATAGAGGAAGACGGGGCAGTAGCGCATATGATGGGTTGGCTCAACTGGTTACTGGGCGCTGAATACAGAACGAAGTGCCTTGAGATAGCCAGTAACATTTAATTTCTTCTGCATTTCTTGACGATGAAATAAAGGTGAGACGTGACGATGGAATAAGGTACCTATATTGTCACCCGTACTCCCTATATCCATGCTTGGGCGTGGAGTTGCGGTCACAAGCCCGATTACAAAATATCACCACTGCTGGATTCCCAAAGAAGAAGGTAGTGGTGGCCCACCTTACTGAGGGCGAGACCATAGCCATCAAATGGGCACCAATCCAGACTCTAGGCTGTTTCTGTAAAAATCAATATCGGAATGACTACCGTGTTTCAACCACTAGACCGACAAGGCAGTCTACCAGCCCTCTAAACAATAAAAAAAAGTCGAAGGTGAGAAGGAACGCAGGGGTGAATCGACTCAAAACTTTAAATAGGTTTTTCACGTTAGTTTAATATAATTTGTAACAAGGTGTCGAAACTATCTATCTCAATGGTTTTAATAGCATTCAGAGTCCTTGTATGCAACTTACAATTTAAGTAAATATCCTCCTCAAAGTTTTATTTCTACTCACGGTCTTCGAGTATTTTAAGCATAATTTTTGTCAAGCATTTTTTTTTTTATAATATAATAATGTTTATTTCATAATCAACCGGTTATACCAAATACAATGTAGAGGCTTTCTTTTAAGTATGGAAATACCTGTAACAGAAAATCTCACTCTTCTATATCTAGGTGCAAACATTTTACATAGCCTGTTATTAACTAAGAATAAACATGTAAATAAAATTAAAAATACAAGAGAAACTTAGAATAGGGCATTTAAAAACTTATGTGTATTTGAGTGTATGTGGGGATGTATGTGTGTGTGTGTGTATGTGTGTGTGTGTGTGGATGTGTATGTGTGTGTGTGTGCGTGTGTGTGTGTGTGAGGAAAGGAAAACCAAAAGCATATTTTCAGTATTTAGCTAATTTAGTTCCTGATAGATGTTTTATTATGTTTCCGGATGTAGAAGAGCCTCTGTCTCTTCATATGTAAGGGTCTTGAGCCATACAGTCAAAGTTTTCTTACATTCGCGATGAGATTTTTGGCAGATTGCAAGTTTTGTTTCTACTCTCGTTCTTCGAGTATTTTTAATCATAATTTTTGTCAAGCATTTGAACGTGATTTATGCTAGTATAATCCATATGTGATAGGAGTACCTATATTTCAATTAACCGCACACATCCGTGCCGTGTCAGGGACGTGGCTGGACCGTGGCATTTTGTTCATATTTACTGAAGCTGACACGGAAATTACTGAACGACTTCATATAAAATGTATGCACTGATTTTTGTTTTGGGCATTGTTCGACTTCGACCCTGACATGGTACGGATTTACAAGTTTGCCTGACAAGTCACGAAAATGTCTTTATTACCCAGTTTGGAAAGCTATTCATCAGGCGACCTACCTAATATTATGTGATTGCCTGCAATGCCAGCCAGTAGTGTTAAGTAGTAGATCTTATCTAGACACTTTTTTAAACGTCAATATATACTTATGTATTCAAAATGAAACCACCAACACGTACTAAACGTTTTGGAAACACTTTCATTGTGCGTACGGCCAACGAGTGGAATTCCTGGCCGTAGTCGGTGTTTCCTGATAGCTAAAACCTAGGGGTCTTTAATTAAAGAGTGAATAGGTTTTTTCTAGGCAAATGTGCTTCATCGTCGACTAAATCATCGCTTACCATCAGGTGAGATAGTGATCAACAATAAAAATAAAATGAAAAAGTCCTAAATACGCGAGCGACAACTCTAGTGTTACGGACCAGATCCATAGATTATAGGTTTTCTGCTTACCATCAGGCAGGCCGTAACTTAGTTTGCTACCTTAGTGTAAAAAGGACGATGTTTTGGTTTTTATTCTTGCACAACATTCTTCAAAAACATGTATGTGTGTTAGATCTTAAAACATAGTTCCCTCAAAGAGAACATGAAACTACATCTAGGTACCAGTTACAATTACCGTTAAACTACAAAACATTCCCTTAATGAAAAACAGCACCCTCTCGTCTTTCCTCTTTTAGAAAAACCGTGGCGCCCTGACAGTTACTAATAAGCCTGTGACCCGCTCCTAACTCATTAATTTTGTGCACGATGACTGAGGATGCCGCCGCGAAGCTGTTGCTTCTCTAGTAACTAATATTACGAACATAACTTGTAGTGGGTGAGTTGTGGCGTGGCGGAGAGAAAAATATGGTGTGTGTTTATGAACCGTGTAAAAATAAAATAGTGATTAAGGTAGTATTGCCTGTAGCCCAGTTTCTAGTTTCATAACAAATCAGTTTTTTTTCTTTATTTCTTCGTAGTTGCTTTTACGCATAGATTATGTTCGTCCCATTGTATTTTACTAAACATGGGCCATGTAGGCAATTCTATCCCACCCAATCAAATGGCGAAGATGCGAAGGTTTTGTTCAAATCGGCTTTATAATGTGATTATTTTAGAAGAAAATATTGTTGAACACAAAAAATTCATAACATAGGTAATTTATTTTCAATATATTCTTTTAATTCGAGACTGGTTCATTTATAATTAATAAAGAAAGTAGAACAGTATGTTTGTCTTTGTGATTTGTCACGTTGGACGCCGGCATCGTCTGGACGGTAAACAGATAAAAGAAAGCTGTAAGATAATATTCGACTACTTAATTGTCATTTATTTACTGCAATCTTGTCTTTTGAACCAATAACTACGGTTACTAGGGTACCGTTAAAGAATGTACTATTCTAAAATTCGATAAAGATACTCTTGATATTTGATATACGTCATAAGGAAGAAATAGGTGCAAATCACACCCCAACCGGATACCAAACGGTTCGATGCTCTCCATTTCCACATAAATATACAAATTATACCTATATCCTTTTCCAATATTTTTCCCTTAGCCCATATAAATGAAAGATCTTACTGTATATTCGGTAAATAATTCTGACCTAGTGATAAAATAAGTGGGAAATCAAATGTCGTGACTGGCTATGAGGGGCTTCGCGGCGCGTCGGTGGCAATTACAGCCTTCGCCACTTAAGTCGCAGATTACGCACAATTGCATAATGAACACTTCTAGAAAAGTGTGGAAGAACTGAGTTAAATTGAAAGTAGCAGCAGTGATAACATATAGTTTTGACTGGCAGACTGCTAAGTTATCGCTCTCAAGTACGAACCCAAGGCACGCACTTTCGACATTTGTGAGTAAACGGAGTCTGGATGTGTGTCCGATTGATGGCAATAGGCTCGCCACCTTTTACATGGGACTTAAACATAACTGGCGGAATGTGGGTGTACTACCAGATACACCTCTGCCTAGCCCTTCGGGGATTACAGGCGTGACGTTATGACGTTATGTTTATATTATAGCCATACATTATTCAATTTATTTTGAGCTATGAAGTCTCACGATCAAGATAGTGAGGAATTTTTCAAATAAGACTCGACGTCTTCTTCATTCTATTTTTTTTTACGATTACTCACACACAATCACTGTTTTGTTTTACGGGATCTGAGTTATAATAACATAATAATTCAAATGTGAAACAGCGATTAAATTTCACAAAAACGTAAAACTTAGGCAATTATTTCACGAGGTAGGGTAGGTACGTTGTAAAATAATGTTACTGTTAGTTGTAAGTCATTAAAATAAACCTGAAACGTGTTCAGAACCCAGGTCTTGTTAAAATACTCGTCTATTTATATACAGCAACCTAATCATTCCTTTCGGGATCGGACAATAATCTAATTGCAAGGCTTGACTGACTCGTAATCGCATTACTTTTAAGATTTTCTCATACATAAGCACTCTTCTCATTAGCAATACTGACACGGGTTTGGGGATTCCTAACCTTAGGAAATACCTTAAAAAGTGAATAGCTCACTTTTTTAATTAAAAATTCGTAGGAGTTTTAATAGGGTTAGTTAGAAGTGTACTATCTAATAGTACCTAAGTACCTCGTCGGTTATATTTAAAGGCGAAACAATTGCCATAAACTAAGCACAGATTCAGACCCTACTAAAAATAATTATGACATCTAACTCTAAACCTCATTCACATCAGTAACGCGTGAACTTTTTAAACCAAATCGATCACTGTTTTTTTTAACAGCAGCCCAATTGACACTTAACTGTTTCTCTCAGTGTCTCCCTATTTTCCGTAATAAAGATCCACAGTTCTTAAACCCGTCCCACACTCCAACGGACATCACCCACTTCATGTCACATAAGATCACCAATCTTAACTGACAAGCATCTAACAACCTCATCCCGACACTTTCGTAGGCGATAAAACGAATGTAACACGCAACCGAATGGGCGAAAAACAAAATAAAACCATATTTATTAGAACCAGGATAATCCAAAACAGATTACTGGGACAACATCTTTGAGACCCACGTCATGATAAATAATATCTTGTAAGGCGTGTAATGTCCTAAGAACAACACTTATTTCTTTTGTCGGTTCAATGTGGGTTAGGACCTTTATACACGTCAAGTATCAAGAATCTACAGAGATGACAATCGATTTGTTGGGAGCAAAAATACTATTTAACATGAATATGGTAGAAATGAATATCACAGGCATACCTGTATACAATTATATATACATACATAAACTCACTCCTTTTTCCCATGGGAGTAGGCAGAAACACAGAGTGCTATCATGTGATTCTGATATACTTATTTTGCTTGGTTTACATTCATACATGTTGTCATTAAAGATTAAAGATACCAGGTTGGTATCCGCTACTCCACGTCAAAGCGCGTATTTTGCGTATGGGCTATAATCTACCACGCGGGCCAGTGCGAATTGATAGATAGATGTCACATGTCTTCGAATTTTTGGTTCTAGGACTTGCCGATTCCCTCGCGATGTTTTCCTTCACCGTTTTTGAGAGCAGTTGGTGATAAAATAAATTACACAAAGTAATGCGCATGTTGTCATATACACAGGCTGGTTGCGAATAGTACCTACGCACCTGACCTTTTTCAAGAACCTCATCAATAAGGTCTATGTATGTCCCTTAGGGGCGTCCTCTCCCAGCGTTTCTACTAACAGCGGCGTTTCCTTTCGTTAGTCCCTTTTCATTCAACATGGCCTAACCATCTAAGCATAATCTTTTTGATTTTTGTCACTACGTCTTCTTTTAAACTACTACTTTGCTTTACCACATCATTCCTTCCTTTAAAATGTATTGTTACACCACACATACTTCGCAGGGAACGCATTTTTTTCAGAATTTCTTTTGCCACGCCCGACATTCACTTCCTTACATTAGAGTAGGCCCCATCACACCATTATGAAAAGCCAATCAGCAAATAGCATAATCAGCCTGTAATGTTCCCACTACTGGGGTACAGGCCTCATCTCTGTGAGTAGAAATAGGCCGTAATCTAACAAGCAATCCCAGTGCGGGTTGGTAGATATCACATCTTCTAATTTTTGTATCTAGTACTTACCAGTTTCCTAATAACGCTGGATCCCTTTAAAAATATTTTCTTTCTTCTTTTTTTTCGGCAAATAAAAAGTATAATGTATTTAAATTATAACGTTACATCTCAATTGGCTGGTTTCGTCGATGATAACAATATCAGTTATACCATCTGGCATCTGTGCGCCAGACGGCTAAAATTAAAACTAGGCAGAAACAAATTATTCTAATTGGACGTCAAAGAATATTAGCCAGTCTCTGAAAACAGCTGACCTTGGCCTTGTCTAGACTATATTTGAGACAAAGGAATACTATAGTAAAAGTTGAAAATGAAAACCGAAAATGGAAAATTGAATCATTTGCGACCTTTACAAGTCTCGATGACAGCGATCCTAACAGCGTTAAATCTAATCGAGGTCGCAACTAAGTCCCTCTAATTTTCCACTCTAAAAGATTAGAACAGACATTTTTCCTGTAGGTACAGAAGCCAGCACATCAAGTTACCGGGTCAATTTGTCAAATTTTCCCAATTGAATATGAACCTTATTTTGTTTGACATAAAGTTGATAAACGATCAAAGAAATTTGACACATTGGAGTAACTTGATGTGCTACATAATCAAAGAGATTTTAAATACCATAGAGCGGACATACGAAGAAATATCATAGAACAACTACGATCCCATGTCTCAGTAACGCCATTTAGAATAATATTGGAGCGGTAGCGGAGCGTACTAAATTAGACAGAAGGAAAGAAAGAAAAAGCATTTATTTGGCACGACACAGGCACACGTTAATAAAAAATATAGGTACAGAAAAAGAAACTAAACCAAAAAAAAGAACAAACAATAAAAATAAACAAAATAAAAAATTAAAAGAAAGAAATAAAATAAGTTAAAAAACTAAAGACAAAAATAAAAAACAATAATAATAAAAAGACCTGTGCGAGACCAAAAAGGCGCCTATCTCAGCATTAGCTGCGACATTTAAAAAAAAAATGCCTATTTTGTTCCTTGTGGCTGCGCCAAATAGGTCCAGTTCAGCAAAAATGCCAGACAACTAGTGCCTGACGCTGGTTTTCAACTGGGAGTGAGGTTGTGAGGTGTCACCGACGTAAAAGCAGAGTGATACGCATGGGTGTGAGTACCTTTGCGTGTGTTGTGCGTGTAAAATAAAATAAATACATACATACATACATAAACTCACGCCTTTTTCCCATGGGGTTAGGCAGAAACTACAGAGCGCCATTTACTACGATTCTTACATACTTCTTTTGCTTCGTTTACATTCATACATGTTGTCATACACACACGCTGGTTGCGAGTACTATGCACCTGACCTTTCTGAAGAACCAAGATCTAAGATCCGAGATTAAATAAATAATGTAGTAAAAACAAAAAAAAAAGAACTATGTAACTACATAAAGTACAGACGTAATTAAACTCAAAGACTTGTGTCCACTAGGGCACAAGTAAAGGATGAAAATTTGCCTGTGATGTCCCGTCTCTTAAGTATTGAATGTCTTTGACCTTCATCGATATCCGAGAAAACGCCGGACGAGTCTTAAATCCGAGAACTTTAAAGCGCAGGCCACACCGCCAGCTGGCGGGCGAGCGAGCGGGGCGAACGAGGCATCGTTTCACCTCTTTTCGTACTTTGGTTCACACCGCGAACCATCTGAAGAACCGAATGAGGTATGAAAAGGGCCTTGTTCGCCCCGCTCGCTCGCCCGCCAGCTGGCGGTGTGGCCTGCGCTTAATTTTCATGTTAACCAAATGTTTGAGTCTCTGAAGCCCGTAGGTACATGACATGGACGTGGAGATTCCCAAATTAAATTACATAGAAAACCTTTCAGAGATCGACAACATTTTGGTAGAAAAGTTGACTTTGGGACACGGTAAAAGAGGAACGATAGTAATATTCATTTTGTTAAGTCTCTGCGTGCGTTCTAAATAGAGTTTGGTGCCATCGCGATCGTTTGTCAAGCCAATTCCCAATTATTTTGGGGTCGTCTTCTGGGTTAACTGGATGCAGCTGAATATCAGTGTTTTACATGGAATTACTGCTTATCTGGCCTCCACAACGTGACCGTCAGAATGGCTGGACCAAGTGAGATATGTCCTTAAGACCATGTGCACT
This sequence comes from Euplexia lucipara, assembly GCA_921972225.1. Lineage (NCBI taxonomy): Eukaryota > Metazoa > Arthropoda > Insecta > Lepidoptera > Noctuidae > Euplexia > Euplexia lucipara. The sequence continues at coordinate 6,777,666 of OV179143.1, read as the reverse complement.
ATTTAATACCTATTTGCAACTAATTACTACCTAAAGTGAAATATTTGGTACCTTTGCACAAAGAAATATATCAATGAAATAAAGTGGCCAGCCAACCTGATGTCAGGATGGCTGGCCACTTCCAAGTTCTCATAGTTTTAGAGTTGTATTAACCGCGTTGTTAATGTTAATATTTACTACCTACTTGCTACCTTAACATATATTTTTTACGCAACTTTAAAAAGCAAAGGTACCAAATATTTCACTTTAGGTAGTAAATAGTAGCAAATAGTGCACTTGGTCTTAAGGACATAACATATCTTACTTGGTCCAGTCATTCTGACGGTCACCTCCACAACCTAGTTTATTTACTTATTTAATACTTCAAGCACACAAATTTACTGACGTGGACTTACAACGCGGCGGAATTACTGGGTAACACGATACCCTTTGACTTAACTGGTTAGCAGACTTTCAAGATTCAGACTACCAGTATCGACTGTCGAAAATGTACAAATGATAGCCAAGACGGTTCGGTATTAGAATGACTGGATCGCAAATTGACCACGACCAAAGACATTGAATACCTATAGACCGGACATCACGATCAAAATTTTTGTCCGAAAAAGTGTGTCCTGCTGGATACAAGTCTATGAGTTTTTTGTAGTACGCTTCGCTGCCGCTCCAATGTTCATATATTATTCTAGATGGCGTTACTGAGACATGGAATCAAAATTTTTCTATGACATTTCCTTGACATGACCGCTCTATAGTAGGTATTTTAAATCTCTTTGACCACGACTCTCTTAGTCCAAATCTCAAAATGTCTTAATCTCAAATTAGCTAAGTCGCAAAATGTGTTTGGGGCACAATATGTAGCTTGCTTTTTATTGGGTAGCCAAGCATACAGCAGCGGAAGCTGCTCATCGTTCGCTCCATCCACATCAATGGAAAAAAGGTATGTCATGAAATTCCACATTAAGCACCAAAGAGGTTATTGTATATGTACCTACAAAACTGTTCAGACTTTTTGCGGTGCAGTCATTTTACGACTCTGGTGTTTTGAGATTATGAGATGTGGATTAAAGGCGATGTGGACCTGGACCTTTTGACCAGCCATGGACCTTTTTGGCGCAGCCGTGAGGCACACAGCACATGATGTGTACCTACTATTGTATATTTTCTATTGTTTCATAAATTATTGTGTGTAAGTGTGTTTTGATGACTGATGTCAAATAAATATTTTTCTTTCTTTCTTTTTTTCTTTATGTAGGTACCTAGTTATTTTGCGGCATAGGTAAAGATTAAAATATTTTGAGATTTGGACTAAGAGAGTTGTGGTCAATTTGCGATCCAGTCATTCTGATACCGACCCGCCAAGACCAACGGCTTAAATTGTTTTCCGAGACACGGAGGAGTCTTGGTATGTTTTGAATGGTCACCCATCCACAGCCAGACCTCGTAGCGTAGCTTAACCTTCTATCGACCGGTGCGACTGTTATTATGTAGCCACAAGGACTTGATACCAGTATTCAGATAATATTCAATAGTATTGAATACAGCGAATATTACGTTAACTGATAAGCACTTTGTATCTGAACTCGCATTAGGGAGATCGAATTAGGTTACGCTGATGGGTAGGCATTCACAATGAGTAGGTGTATTATGTTTGATACGATATATATCTATTGTATATTGGTTTTGCTTGTGGCTTCACCCGCGTCACTCGCATGGAATGGCTTTCTATTGTACCTATATTCTACCAATATGGTTATGCAGTCCATGGATTCGATTTAGGTACGTGTATCTGGGATATATGCAGTCAAGCTTTCGGAGGAGACGATTCTCTGCATTTTTTGTATCCGCTCTCCTTTCTATTACCTATTAAAATGTTGTAGGGTATCCGATCCACCCTACAACATTTTATAATAATCGTAATAGAAAGGAGAACGGATACAAAAAAAAAACAAACGTGAAAGGTGTAACAAACATCTATTTATCCATCCGGATAAATAGATGTTTGTTACACCTTTGCGTAAAAACTACTGAACGCATTTTCATTAAACTTTACAGTCCTATAGCTTATACATTAGAATGAAATATAAGGCATTGGATTACATTGGATAAAGCATTTGGATTATTCTTGTGGATCCCCGGTAAAACATTAAAAGAACTACAATGGCCTAAAACTTTATTTATGGCCTTAATAATGAGGATAGCCTCATTGTAAAGACTATTAATAACTTGTTAGATTGATTAAATTAATTATTAAAAAGAAAAAAATAAGTGATCAATATACTTACACCACTATTTTTTAATTATTACAAAAAAAAAATAGCTGTATCCGTACCTGTTACTGATCATATTTGCGTAATCAAAAGTAAAAAAAACGAAATTCAATTTTTAAAAATATGCCACTATTTAGTTAAACTTAAAAATAACGAAAACAGTTGTTGGAGGCGGGGCATGCTTGAGCGAGATCACGCGAACGCGAGCAAGAGACGACGATTAATGAATTCTACTATGTCATGAATAGCCTGTACAATATTTCCATAAATTGGGTGACTTTGTGGGATATAAACAAACGCTAATAACTTTGCTGTTGAACAAACGCTAATAACTTTGCTGTTGATGAATATAATTTATTGATACTTTACAAATATAATGAGAAGACCGTCTAGAATAAGCCTTTTATGTATTTGTACTAATTAAAAATTAGTGGTTTATTTGCTTGCAAGTACAATCCAGGACATGTTTTCCATCTTGGTATGCTTCTTAGTATGAATAGCAAAACCAAGGCTAGGTGCCAAGGTTGTTTGAAATACCTACCATGCAATTTGTTTACAGCTTTTCATCACCCTAGTTCCTTTGTGAGGAGCACAAACATAAGCGAACGCCGAAAGACGCAATCCGAGCATACTCCGGCTTGCTTCACTAGAATAATTTGATAAAATGTTCCTGGATTACTACACACATTGAAGGAATGTTGGAATTTCACGGATATTATTATATGAAGTCTGTGAGTCAACTGAGTTGCGGCTTGAGTGTTTGCTCTGCGATTCTGTGCATTTCAAGTGGTTGGTGTTTGAAATTGAATACGTTTGTGCTGATGCGAATGTTGACTTGAAAGAAATTACGAATTGAATAGATGTGTTTTCTTTTGTTTTTTCTTTTATTGACTTCGAAGAATTTTTTTTACTCTGCTAACACTTTTAAAGCAAGCAGCAGTGCTGGTCTGTAAAAAATACGCCGTCAAATGTAATCATTATACTAATATTCCACGACTATTCACTCAACGCTATCTAGTCCCAAGCTAAGCAGAGCTTGTATTATGGGTACAAGCAGGAGAGTTTATTTCAATGAATAAAAAAATGAGCTATTGTAAGTAGCAAAGAACGTATTAACGTAAAAATCCCATTTAGGACTTGCAGAAATTGTAGTGGAATATGAGAAAAAAGCCTGATAAAATTTTACCCCTTACAGATATCTAAAATCCAGAATTTAAAACACACAATTCCCACGTAAAGTGTCAGAATTAAAAGTTTTCCTACGTTTTTCCGATAGCAGGAAACAACCAATCGCTAAACAAAGGCTAAACCTAACACAAGGCCCTCAGAATGCCTACGAGCTACACAGCCCTCGATCGAAGGAACCCTGACCTTTCACCCGCCGGTATTAGGCACTGATAGTTACGTCAAATACAGTCGTAAGTCACTTTTATTACTGTTCGTACTGTAACGTTACCGACTTGATGCAGCACTTGCCCTGGAAATCAAGTAAGTATGGGGAAGGGTGAAGTCAAAACCTTGAGTGGAAAATTATTTATTTATTTTACATCTTAAGTTTCCTTTTATGTTTCATTATATAGTTGTTAACTTACAATAAGGGTAATTTAGTGACATTGTATTATTAGGACAAACAAAATAGTGTGACATGCAATCATAATAATAATTTTATTTGACATCTCTATACGTTACGGGTACGAAACAACTGATAATTTAATTATGATTGATGATATCTCCAAAACTACGCATTTTTGGACCATCTATTCTAGGAGTTTTAGTATTATTTTTATTTTTTTGGGTGAACGCGCTAATCTCAGGAACTACTGGCTCGAATTAAAAAAATCGTTTTGCGTTGGATAGTCCATTTATCGAGGAAGGCTATAAGCTATATGACATCACGCTATGCCCAATAGGAGTGCAGCAGCAATAAGAAATGTTGCAAGCGAAAAAAGCTTCCGTTGCGTGCACTGCGTAAACGGTTCAAATTACGCAAAAACAAGTGTTACGAAATTACTCATCTTTAAAATTTCTTAAAAAAAAGTCCTCGATACTATAAAAAATAGTCCACATCTATATCCCTTAAAGTTAACTCACTATAACCCTTTTTTGGAAATTAAATTACCATGCATTTTAGCCGAGCTATCATAATTTAAGGTTAGCAAGTCGGAAAAGGGTACAAGCAGGCGATGCGATGCGATATCAAAACTTCACGCGAAGGAAGTCGCGGGCAGAAGCTAGTGGAATATAGCTAATTAAACAACTAACTTAATTGTACTTCAAAAATTGGTAGGTGCTTTCCTATTGTTTTGTGGTTGGTAATTAACCTGGTGTCAGAATTTTTAGTTGCCGTTCATTGGCCTCTGTCTTAGCTTTAAGAAATATCTTACAGGCATGCCGGTTTCCTTACAATGTTTTTGTTTTGAAGTAAATGATAATAATTATACAATATACAATACCTATACACATAAATCCAAAGAGAGAAGAGAAGAGATGTATCAAAGAAAGTAAACATAACATCACGCCAACGCCTGACTGGCCTGTTGGTCTAGTAGTTAGTGACCCTGACTGCTATGCCGGAGGTCGTGGGTTCGATTCCCACCTAGGACAAATGTTTGTGTGATGAGCACGATCATTTGTTCGGTGTCTGGGTGTAATTTATCTATTATATGTATGTATTTAGAAATATATAAGTATATTTATCAGCTGTTTAGTACCCATAACACAAACTGTCAAGCTTAACTTGGGACTAAATGGCGTTGTGTGAAAATTTGTGTAATATTTATTATTTATTTATTTATTACGTATTATCCGCAGGGACGGACAGAGGGCTAACTTTAATAGTACCACCACATTTCGATCCCATAAGTAATAATAATGTAATATAACAATGTATTTATTCCTTCTCACAAGATTAGAAATACTTAAATAGAGAGTTTAAAATAACTTTAAAATAAATTTCACACCTTAGTTCTACACCTGGTCTGTATCCTGGTCTGGATCACCAGGACTTAAACATTTTAATCATTAACATTTTTTGTCAAAATGTAGACATTTTACACCACTCAATCTTGTTTGTACCCGACATTTTAACAAAAACACAACAAAAGCATAACAAAACACGATTCTGTTTTGTTTAGGGACTAAGTTAATGTTGTGCGAAGTGGGGACCAGCAGGAAACTGGTAGGGAGTTAAACATTTGCTCATAACCAATCAGCGCTTGCTTTTCATAACGTTACTGGCTATCACTATATTTTCAAATAATTATAAACTGTCTGTAGGAATTATAATACACATAGCCACCCTCATAACGTACATAAAACCAAACAGGAGTTCGCAATTTTACGTTTATTACAAAGGTAAGGGAACTAGAACTAGAACTCTATACTTTAATATTTTAGTGTAGGTTTTACAATACGTTGTAAACATTACAGAAACTTACTATACTACAATTTAGGTGCACAAAACAACCAAAATTATAGACTTCGGAAAAATGTATACTTTTAAGTGTTATTTGGGCGGCAAGGTGATTTCCTAGAAGAAATTAAAATCTCTGTTGTCGTTAATGTCCACACATTAAACTGAGACCTAGTATGTATTTAGAAATATAGATTCAAGAAGTATGATTATCAGTTTTCTAGTACTCATAGTACATGATCTGCTTATTTTGGGACTGGATGGCGTTGTGTTAAAGTTGTAAAATATGTATTAATCTATAGATTTAATCATGGTAGGCCTATGCAATGGCTAGGTGTAATGCCCATGTTGTACCCACCCCAATATCTGTTGAGAGCTTGGTTCTTGAAGTTGTAGACTCGTACGTCTACCTAGGACAACAAGTCCAGTTAGGTAGGTCTGACTTCAAGAAAGAAGTCAGCTGCCGAATCCAACTCGGCTGGGCAGCGTTCGGAAAATTGCGTAATGTCTTCTCGTCCGCCATACCTCAGTGTATCAAGTCGAAGGTTTTCGACCAGTGTGTGTTGCCAGTGTTGACTTATGGCACTGAAACGTAGTCCCTAACTATGGGCCTTATGAGTAAGCTCAAAGTAGCCCAACGAGCTATGGATAAGGCAATGCTCGTAGTCTCTCTGCGAGATCGAATCAGAAATGAGGAGATCCGTAGAATAACCAAGGTTACCGACATAGCCCAGCGGATTAGGAGGTTAAAGTGGCAGTGGGCAGGGCACATAGCACGGAAGACTGATGACCGATGGGGTCGAAAATTACTCGAGTGGAGGCCACGTATCGGCAAGCGCAGCGTAGGACGTCCACCCACAAGGTGGACAGACGATCTCATTAAGGCCGCGGGAACGTGCTGGATGGGAGACGCTTCCAACCGGTCTTATTGGTGATCTATAGGGGAGGCCTATGTCCAGCAGTGGACTTCCTATGGCTGAAATGATAATGATGATGATGAGGCCTAGACAAAGATGGTGGGACGAGCTGGGACAGTTTCGAAAAGGGCTGGTCCCAAAAAACTCTTGACAGAGAGAAGTGGAAAGAAAGCAGGGAGGCCTTTCCCCTGAAGTGGGAAAATATAGGGTAGCAGTACTCATAATACAATACAGATTTAATATTTAAAACCTTTACGCAACTCCGATGAAATTATCACAGCAATAAACAGCTCCTAGATACATAATATTCTCAATCGTCAACATAACACAGTTGCATCTGCTAACATTAATACGCTTAGGTCGTAAAATACATTATTTATGTTCTAGTATTCAGTGCCTATTAGAGAACGACTATTGACTATTAACCCTGTTTAAGAGTCTTAACATAAGACTGGGTATTGAGACTTTTAGTACCTCTGTCCAAGCTATGTTTGTGGGTTATATTCAAATACATTCAATACTTACTATGGGCGGGACGGGGCCATCTGATATTTGTGTCCTGAGGGACCCAAGTCGATGCGTTTGGTTTAGTATGCTTCGCTGCCACTCCAACATTGCTGTATTATGCAAGTTAGCGTTACTGAGAGATGGGATCACTGTTTTCTATGACGTCATTTCATCGCAATTTCTCTCTAGTTTAGTGTCTTAATTCTCTTTGGTAATATTTTATTTTAGATTGGTTTTCTATCTATCAGCTTTCTTCTTAAATAATGTACTGATTGAAGAAGTTGATTTGGATATTGGCCTTGGCTTCCAACGTGGCAATGCTGCCAGCCTTCTAGGCACGTTATCGAATGACGCACGGTACTCTGATGCCTAAGAAGAGTTCCTGATTTTTACTTTTACAATTTTTTGTTATTTGTAGTTAGTTGCATATTGAATCATTCCAAACATTTGATTCTATTAATCCCATTTAACTTGTAAGCCATTTAATAATAAGGTCCATTCAGTAAAAATCTCCCTGCGAGAAGTACGCGTAGTAAACCGATCCCTCGTATTACTAAGGAATAATAATAATAATAATTCTTTATTGCATAACCACAGACAACCATACAAGTATATTACGTACATTTTTTTAATAAACTTTAACAACTGCTCACAATGCTCGGAATGACAGTTCACTGAAATCCGCAAGAAATGATTTTTACAGAATACCACAGACTGCCGGTTATCATGATTCTAATGCGAAGAAGAGACGGAGCTATTCAAAACCGATAGCACCATCACTTTCTGAGAATGAATTCATGATGGGATGAAATTGAATACTTCAAATACGGTTAGGCGCCTGTCGTACCTGTACAATGTACATACACAGATAATAAACTCACAGTCAAAATCAGGTTAGGGAAATAAATCTCATTACTGAGAGATGAAACGTAAAACGATTAGGGCGACACTCAAAACTGCAGATACCGCCGGAAGGGAATTAGTTGATTAATCCGAGGTCGAAGTATTACGGCTTCCCTGAAATAGGCCAAATTTATTACTGCTATATCTATGTAAAGTTTATTTAGTTCACGTTCATTATTTTAGTAAAAAGTAACTGACATTCTGTATCGTTTTTAAAATCTGACAGTGTTTTACTATTATATTATTACTAGCCCACCTTAGAATCAATTTGTTTGTTTTATTTCGTTTCTATTAGTTTAGGTCCTATTCTCAGACCTGCTGAATATATCCACAATATTTTATTATAATCGGTGAAACCAATTCCGAGGAATTTTGCAACAAACGCTGTGACACGAGAACTTTAAATACCTATTAAATTAGTTTGTGAATTTTGTACATTTCTATACATAGAGACCATTTGGACCCTTCCTAGACGATCACGATTTGGCATTTATCACTGTCAATGACAATTTGACAGTTGACTAAATTTGTCAAAATGGCCAATAAATTTGACAGCTTGCTAGCTCATTAGTTAAGCCCAATATTCAAGCAAATATAATGCACTTTCATTTGAACATGTTTTCACACAGCGCTATTCTAACATCCGATTTTGTAAGCTGGTTTCAAACAAATTCATCGCACGGCTCGGGTGCGGTGTGACACAAAACCACGAAATTAGAATATCGCATTTCCCTCCACCGAAGGTTACTAACATGATTATACCTTCAAAAACATTGGGAAGGTAGGAGGTACCTTCGTTTCAAACATCATAATGTATTCCATTCGTGTCAGTAGACACAATAAAGATATCAGGTACAGTCAGGGGTTACAAACTTTAGGTACGCGCACGGGCATGTCAACCAATTCGTCGCATCATTTTTGTCATTACTTTTTCAATAATATTGAAACTGTCGACTCTTCAAGTGACCATAGACTCAACATTGCAATTCAACGTGGTAATGCCGCCAGTCTTTTGGGCACCTTTCCCAATGATACCGATGTGAATGAATTTATTGATGCCGTTTAATTCTTTTTCTTTTCCATTTTATAATGTTGTGCAATACCATAATATTGCACAGCATTTTCATTTTGCGGCAATCTCGCGTCAAACACGCGTTTTCTTAACACCTATGTTGAAAAACTATCCGATATAAAAAAAGATTTTATAAAGCGATTATTTTTGTATTAACTTTGGACATAAAGATATCCGCGGTATGCCAAGACCACATTTTAATGGCCTATGGAATGCCTCCGTAAAAATGTTCGCAATCTCTGCTATCGGACTATTGCTAGGTATTATGTTCGAGAATGTTTTGTTCCTCGATTTTATGAAAAGCTGCCAGTGTTGTACGTTGGCCGTAAACAATAAAAAAAAGGTTGCTATTGATTAGACCAGATTATCAGAGTACAGTAGAGGCAGTATCTACCTTTGTGCTGTTATGTAGGTTTATTGAATACTAATATTAGTGTCACTAAAATTGAGATATAGGTATGACTGGTGAAAAGAAATGTTGTCTTTGCTATTTAAGAAAAAAATGCCTGGTAACATGGTGTCTGACAATCTTAAGTCTTGATAATTAAACTTTGGTGAACGAATTAGAAGGGACAACTACAATAATTGTTATTTTCTATCTAATTAACTTGTGAGTTTGATGTTCAAAACTGCCTTATTTTTTCACTTTTAGTGAGAAATAAGAATGGATAAGTATCGTGTATGTTGGAACATAATATTCAATTATATTACATTATAAGGTATTAGACATAATACGTTATTTCATCATGTCGATCTTTTTGTGTCTGAAATAAAACAAATTCATTCAATAAATTGTTATACTAGTTATATTAAAAACAGACACGACCGACGTTTTGGTTTAAACAGTAACTTAATTTCAGACCACTACATAAAATATTCACAATTATACTATGCCATTGAAAATTACCTACAACCAAAACAAATGAAAAGATCTCTTATAACCACTTCGAGTAATTAACTTTACTTAATGCAAAAAGTTTTGGAAACTCAGCAAGAAACTTCGCGATGATACTCGTATTTATAGATATTAGTTTTTCAACTTTACATCTTGCTACGTTTGCATTACTGCACGTCTCGTCCGTTGGATGAAGTAACTTTACTGTTTCTTCAGCATTCAACTCTTATGTTTATTGTGTGCTTCGCTTTCATTATTACATAATTATGTCTTTGAAGTGAATTGAAATACCAGTTTGGAGTTCATGACACACGGTTTAGTTATACCAACAGTTGAATTGATGCGTCAGCAATTTGTGTGGTAGCCCTTTATAATATTATCTCTTCACTAATTTTGAAAATTCTTTTAGCAATACATAAGTGTTTACAAGTGTCATAGGCCTTGTTTTATTTTTCAAATCTAAGAGGCACATGAACGAAGTGCTTCCCCTTAACATACTCTAAGATTACATAAGTGGACAATTCATTCGTTGTATTTTTGTAATAACTTAGGTTTAAGTAAAATTACTTATTAGTTTGTAGACTAGATCGTAATTACAGTAAAGTATTTAGATTTTTCTCATTCTTTACAAAAGGATCTTTGCCAAAAGGCACACTGAACTTAGAGATATCTTCTAAAAGAGGAAAACTAACACTCCAAAATAGAAGGAAGTTCAGGATAGAGGGCTTATTGATTGATTAAATTCTTTACAAATATGAAAAGAAAACTAAGAGGGGTAGGAGGATGGATGAGGGATGTTAAAGTTCAAAATACACACGGAAAAAGTCGCAAACAAGATGCTAGTCTCTAATAAAAACGTACGAACAAAATATGAGTATAGTACAAATCCTCCCAAAGTGCTAACACTCCCACACGCTTCCATACTCCATTGATTACATAAATTTTCCCCGCACCTATATTTGTTTCATCATAAATAAATTGGTAGAAAGTTGGAAGATAATTTAACTTTCTTCGGAGCAAGAAACGACGAGAATGCTCGTTGTCATGGTGTTCCTTATTTTGCAAACTGTTACAACTATTTAGCGATAAAAAATCTGTCACGTCGTTTTAACTTAAGGGTACATTTTTTTTAATGAGAGAAAAGGTTCCATTGTTGAATGAATAAAAATGAATAAGTTATAGACGTTGCTATAAATACACTTACATAAACTCACGTATCTCTCCCATGGGTGTAGGAATCACCTGAACCTGTACACATCAGGAAGGAAACGCCACCTGCTTCTTATATATTTGTACCTACTCCTTTTCCATATTACTGTAAATATTTTGAAATTTTAAATAAATCTCTCTAGAAACTGTCGAATGAAAACTACGTATGAAAATGAAACTACGAATGAAAACTGCATATTTACCTAATATAAATAGAGTACGTCGGGACACAAATTACCTTTTTAGTGGATCACACTTCACAACAGTCAGCTTTTATAGAAGTCACATTTCTTCGACGTTTGAGTTGTGGGACATGCTGCTTGCCACACATCGTTATCCTTTTTTAAAGACAGTGAAAAGAATTATTACAAAACATGACAACGTGCTTGCGTTACTTCTATAAGTTGTACTTTTAAGTTCTGGGACCCCACTGCTCTATGTATTAACAAGTTCTTTATTGTTAAAAATGCCTGACATAATTACCAAAGAAAATAGTGACTATTCGGTCAAACCTTCACTCAGCAACAGTTTCGCCACAAAACAAAACAGAGGAGTTGTATAAGACATATCAGACAGACGTGTTGCTGGGGAGTTTGTTCCGCCACTTCTTCTTCCCAGCAAAAACACTAGGAAGTGGCGAAGGGCGGGCGTTTTGGGGGACTGTCTTATGTAATTTTTGACGTTCAAAAAGTGCTGATCCTCAGCCTAATTTGAATAAATGACTTTTGATTTTGATTAGATTTTTTTTTATTTTGATTTTGAAAAACAGACAGTATACAAGTAGGTACAGTCACGAGCATATCAGTGGTAACACGCAGAGCTACAAAAATAGCCCTTTAAGCTGTAGCATTAAAGCTCTGTGAATGTCGAATTGTTACCATGAACATTCGATTGACTGTATTATTGACAACTGGGCTGTGCACTCAGGCATGCGAGTTAATCCGAAGGATGCAGTCAGACTTTATTAGTCAATCCGACTCGTGAACAGTACGTGACGGAATATTGGATTGGCTTTATCAGCCACTATGGATAATGGGATGTTTCGGAGTAGTTAATGGTCTTTAAAACTTTATTGGATTGTTTATTTTTGTCTTACAGCTGTTTTTCTTAAGATAGGGAAGAAGAACGTCAAATATAGTCCATAATGTACTATTTTTCAGGATTCCGTAACCAGAGAGTACCATAAAGTTTCAATTACTATGTTTCTGCTGTCTGTCTAAACCTGCATCAGTCAATCCGCAACTCAAGATCTGGTTTTTAAGACAGATTTTTTAAATCTTTAGTTCAGGGCCTTAACTCTGTCGATTAATTACTAACATCAAAAATACAATAAAAACTAAGTAAAATTAATCCTGCCATTCCGATTTCTCACAGAATCCATATAGGTCCAACTCATAGCAAAAACTAGGTCTAGTGCGGAAATATTAAAACCTTTTTTACAAGAAGTTAAAAATTCTAACAAATAATCTATACTAATAGCTTCTTCAGAATCAAATTGTAATACGCTGTAGCTTCAAAAACGGTGAAGGAAAACATCATGAGGCAACCAGCATGTCTGATAGACTCTTACACCAAAAGGAAAATTAAATCAATAAGACCATTTAAAAAAAACCCCAGCTGATCATGAAGCAACAGAATACTAAAAACATAAGAGAGTTGATTTACAAGGCAGATGTAAGTGGGAACGCCGGGAGGGGACGCCCTAGAAGGATATACATAGAACATAATGGTGAGGTTCTTCAGAAAGGTCAGGTGCGTAGTACTCGCAACCGGCGTGTGTGTATGACAACATGTACCTATGAATGTAAACGAAGCAAAAGAAGTATGTAAGAGTCGTAGCATATGGCGCTCTGTAGTTTCTGCCTACCCCCATTTTAAAACGGCGTGAGTTTATGTATGTTTGTAAGAGAGTTGAGATAGCTGCTTAACTGAGTATCCAATGTCCAATGAGCGACAACGACCTGTTGACGTTACATAATGACACTTATAACAATGTTGGCGGACTTCCAAACTGGCGATAATAATCGAGATGGTTTGTAAGAGGCTTGTCTAAATGTTGCAGGTCTGGATTGAATCGAGTTTCCCTTTTATAAAGATCATCTATCTTTATTTATTCCATGGTAGAATGAAAGCGTGGAAATATAAGACACAAGGAATTTCTTTCCTCAAATAAACTCGGTGTTGTGCTATAGCACACGACGTTTTTTTTAACGCGCTTATGACGCGCGTGGAAAGCAATCAGTACGCTCAGACAAGCCGGTCGATACATACGTGAACTGCTAATACACGTTTTTAACGCGCTGAAGACGCGCGTTTTTGATAAGCGCGTCTCTTCGCGTTAGTGTGTATCGATTCAATAGACCAACCAGCTTGCGTCATTAGCGACTACTCTTATCGACCTAAATAATAATAATTGTGTGTCTTCCCTTTTTTCAACTATGTAGGTACCTGATGTTTTTATTTACCCTTAAACTACTTAATTTTTCAGGGTTCCGTGGCCAAGCGGTGGCGACGAAACCCTAGCAGCGAGCAATAGTCTGTCTATCTATCAGTGAGCCATACCACATGAAGTGTAAGAAGTAGAGTTGAAATTGTCACAGAGAGTCTAAATTATGAACCCCTTATAATTCTTATTAAAGGAAAAAAACCGACATTTTATGCTCTGAAGCTAAGCTAAGGTTAACGTTTTCTTATTCCTCTTGATAAATTGGACATTTTATTTCAACGGTCCCACCGTAATACAATTTAAACAAGTACGGAGGGCAGAGTAAATGAGCTACATAACAACACATCCCCGAAATTAATAAACTTAGTATTGTACTAGCAGACGTCCCGCGGTTTCACCCGCGTAGGTCCCGTTCCCGTGGGAATACAGGGATAAAAAATATTCTATGTATTAATCCAGGGTATCAGCTAACTCCATACCAAATTTTATTAAAATCCATTCCGTAGTTTTTACGTGAAAGAGTAACAAACATCCACACAAACTTTCGCGTTTATAATATTAGTAGGATTTAATTGGAGTTTTCAGTTTTAATTACATTTTTGAGGAAAGAGTAATAGAAACAAATATTGTGCTAGGTTGTTAGATAAATTTAATAAAAAACTTTTTTACAAAAAAAAAACAACCGACTTCTCTTTTTTTTTGTAAAAAAGTTTTTATTTTGTAATTTTTAGTTTCTTTGCATGTAAAGAAAGTCTTTCAAAACTTGAAAGAATCATTGAAATTGGATAACAATTGCTAAAGAAGTTCTATCTCTAAACATTAATCTGTACATCTCTGCCGGCCCCTTTTAAAATAGAATGGCATAATGTTATGTTGTGGAAATACAAAAGCTCAGCATAGACATCTGACTATAGCAATCGCGAATAATTTGCTGTTATGCGTTGAAGAGTTCCGTTGCTTGTCTTCTTCATCAGTTTTTCTTCACCAAATGATACTTTCTAAATGAAAATGCTTGATTTGTTACTAAAAATGTTGAAATCGGTGCATGTGTGTCTATATTTTTTGAGGAGATCCCTCAATTCCTCAAAGATCCCTCATCACATATGAGTTTTGATACAAATGGGACCAATATGTTAGTAGTCCCTATCAAACAAAAAAAGAATTATGAAAATCGGTCCATAAATGACGGAGTACTGAGGTAACAAACCCTAAAAAAAAAATACAACCGAATTGAGAACCTCCTCCTTTTTTTGAAGTCGGTTAATAAAAAAGAAAATATTTATTTTATTTAATTTACTAATTCAGTTAGTTTTTTCTTTAATCTTTAACTGATTTAAGATTGTTAACTATACTCTACCTGAATTAAGTCTAAACCTTTTCATCCCGAACCTTCTATATACTTATAGATAACGTCAATTTACTTTCTTGCTTAAGCCCCTTGAACTAAAAGCGCCTTACCACAATAGTTCGTCGAAGTTTGGATTCCTAGCCACAGCTTGGAAGGAGAGTTTCAATCTAAGACGTCGTGGTCTTTTATTTAGCACAACGCTAAATTTTAAGTCAAAACCGTCTTAAATCTGTTTTAAGACAGTATCTGTTGTAGGAAAATTTAGGAAGTGAGAAAGAAGACGAAAATAGCACTGTTTAGAAAAGTATATTGTCCACATCAAGGCTTCAGATGCATGGAAGGACTTACTACGCCGAGCATGGCGCGCGGTGGGTCGCTCGGATTTACATATAGTATAACGACACTTTAACCAACTTGTAAAATGTGGTTGTGCGTTTATCCAATGAAATATTAATTTTATTAGGTAACTAACGGGGATACTTATACAAGGTGTTTTTTTTTATATCCCTTAACTCTAGGGTTATATTCTGTAGGTAAAAATAATACTAAAACTCCTAGAAAATATGAGGTCCAAAAATGCATAGTTTCGGAGATATCATCAATCATAATTAAATTATCAGTTGTTTAGTACCCGTAATACAAGCTCTGCTTAGCTTGGGACTAGATGGCGTTGTGTGAATAGTCGTGGAATGTTATGATTAAGTATTATTAATATTATTTTTATTACCTAATTAGTTCAAAAATTGTCACCAGTACGACGAATCTTCTTTCTAACGTCACTTTTCTTGCACGTAAGGGTGTTTTACATTAATCATCGTGACTTTGTCGAATTATTTTGTAGGTAGGTATGTTATTAAAAAAAAAAAAGGATGATTGAAACATAATTCATATGCCACTTGATTCTTTGATATGGTCTCAATCATACCCTAGAGGTATGGGATATAAAAAAAAACACGTTGTATAATAATAATAGGTATGTCACGCAATAATGTCTTACTTTGTTAACTAAAATAATATTGAATCGAATTATGTGTTTTTCGCTCATTATGGTACAGAGCCATTCATGTGTCACTATTCATGTGTCACTCCAACTCATACTTTGCCGATTTTTCTGTTGGTTCAGCATAGATTCGATTTAGTTATATTATATATTCTCGTATTTGCTCACATCCCAAATTCTACTCTATCGTCAAACGCCAAGACTTGTTATTGACTTCCAGAATGTTTTTATTTGTTATTTGTTCAATTTTCAAGACGTAAATCTATATTGCTTTAATAAGACAGCCTTGTTGGTCTAGTGGTTGTTGGCACTCCCACCAAACACAAGGTCCTGGGATCGATTCCCGGGTCGGGCAAAGATTTATAATGTTTTTATATCTGGATTTTTGTGCCTAATGGGCTATTTGACAAAATTTTAGTTTTTAGTCCCTTGTCTAGATTACAAGAAAATATTCGAAACATATTTTTTTCTTTTCCAAATTGATGGAAAGTTAAAGTTGAGGAGTGGGGGCTTGTAACGTCATTAACTAGCATAAACTGTACTGGCTAGTGAGGTCATGCGACATTTTAACTCGATGTATCGCCGTTATTTTTTGATTACGTGTTAAAAGAAAAAAATACGTGTCGTTTACTTTTGTGATCTAGATGAGGGACTTAAAACTAAATTTTTATATAACAAATAGCCCAATGATGGCAATTGACTCGCGCCCAAAAAGGTAAAGTATGTGAGTTTCGACGTTGTAGGGGCATAACTCTGGATCTACTGAACTGAATTTGGAAAATTCTTCTACCAATAAAAAGTTACATTAATTGTGAGTGTCATAAAGGGGGGAGAGAGAGTTCAAAACTAAGAGGGGATGGAGGGTATGTTAAAGTACGAAATGCACGCGGATGAAATCGAAATGAGCGAAGTGCTCACGTGTCTAATAAATAGGTAAATTAATAAATATTGCGTCACTGCCTGAGAGTGGTGACGTGTTGGCTTACACATGGTCACAAGATTCTAAGACAAAATTCCACTTCATCCCAGCATGACGAACTATGCAAACATGGATCATGTAGACTTAACGAAGACCACGTTAAGACCTTGAACAATATGTGTACAGAAACTCATTTAAATTCAATTTATGGAAGGCTATTAGCATTAAAATTGTAAATATAATATGTTCTTAGAACTGTTTGTTGATATAGGTACCAGTACAGTTTTTTGTAATTGAGACTTATGTTATGGTCGTTATGGATAGACAGATAGACAAATTGTTCACAATAAGAGAATATTATTTTTATATAATATATCACTATTAATCACTTCTGTATAAACACTAGGATGTGGCGAAGGGTAGGCTTTTTAAACGGACTTCAAAAAAAATTGAAATGATTTTTTTTTGCATGTTTGTGACGCTATTTCCGCCATTTATGGACCTAGCCTTTTCCCAACAATGTTAGGCTCGGCTTCCAGTTTAAACGGATGCAGGTGAATACCAGTGTTTTACATGGAGCGACTAGCTGCCTGTCGGACCTCTACAACCCGGTTACTGGGTAACACACAACACATAAAACAAAAACCAAAAACATAATAATTAAACTAATAACTTAACATTACATAAAAGATGTAGGTATATTGTATTAACAATTTTCTTGAATAATTCTTGGCAAATAGTAAGATTCACTGTCTGGACTTTAAAGTAGACATAAAGTCCAAATAGACCAAAAGTCGAAAAAAACTTAGTGATCCCGCTTAGTTTTTTGTATGATTCCATGACAATATTCCAAATCTGAGACACAACAACATTAGTTCAATATTTACTGCCAAAATGAAAACGAGGTTCGCTCAGCTACCTCGCGTTTAATTTGAATAGGCTCTATTAACTGAGTTTAGGTCCAACACGGTGTTGGCAAACATTACAGTAATTATTGGACATCTGTTTCAATTTCAATGTTTGAACTGACCGGTTCAGTTTAAATTTTGGTATAGAATTGTATGGCTAATGAGGTGCAGGAATTTGCACCTCATTAGCCATACAATTCTAACCTTTTAAGGCTAGATATTGATGACTATTCAGTAGGTACAAGTACATAACAACATACAATAAAGTCTGTATTTTTCTTTAATTGATTAAAACAATACCTACCAACCCTAGAAAAGTGTTCAAAGTCAAATTCAACTGCTTGTTTTTTTTTTTATAATCAATTATTTATTTGATACACAAAATATATTTCCATACAAATATTATGAGGCGGTAAATTTTTTTCCTTAAGGAACTAACGAAGCAGTTCTTTAAAAATCACTGAAAGAAAGCTTTAGCTTTGTCCGATAGGCTACTTTTATCCCGAGAAACGAACGGATCTTGTGGCAACGACTACTAGAGCGAAACCGCGGGGTAAAGATAGTTAATCTTGTTGGAAAAGTTGATGCTTGTGGATGTGGATATCTGGTTTTAGGAAATTAAACGCTGGTTAATTGGTTATATGATAACTGATTTAATAGAAGTACGGACAAGGAAGCCATGACAGATACATTTTTCCTTTTTATTAATTTTGCACTAGCGCCACTTGAGACGCGGACGAACAGGGAACTATATATTTGTTGCGTTCCATAGGTAGCCATTACAATGCGTTCATTTCAACACCCCCCCTCAACAAATATTTTCCTGTTACCAATACATACCTACTTAATTTTAATTTACTTTTGTTTTATTTGTACCTACTTTACTTTTACCTCAATTAACTGAAACTGTAACAATTTTATTAAATTCTACCTTGAGACTTCCCCTTAACAAAAAATTGTAACTCCCTTTTAAATCTTAGATCTACAGAAACTAATTTTTAACTTCTCGCTTAGTGATGCATCATATATCTTGAAATACTAACCTTCATAATTACTTTCATTCATTTACTATTAGGTATAGCAATAACCAATGCATAACCAACCGTTACAATAATAACTAAGATTCTAAAATACTATTAACAAACTTTTCAAATAAAGATTTGCCTAAGGGCTTAGTCAATAAATCAGCTAGATTATTATCTGTTTTGATGTACTCTACTGAAATACACTTTTCTTTTATTTTGTCCATAATGAAATGATACCTGATATCCAAATGCTTTAATCTTTTATTATTTTCATTGTTGTAAACTAATTTAATTACTGACTGATTATCTTCATAGAGTGTCACTTCATTATTGACTACATCAAAATCGCATAGCAATTGTTTCAACCAACACATTTTAAATAGATAACCGGTTGTTGATTTCCTATCTTGGGTGTCACCGGCCCAATCTGCATCAACAAAACCCTGCAATTCTGTGCCCGTGCTGCTGTACACCAAGGAATAATTTAAGGTACCTTTTATATATCTTAAAATATGTTTTAATGCCTTGTACAACATAACACTAGCACAGTGTTGATATCTACTGAGAAAACAAACTGATACACATAAGTCTGGTCTTGTACCACAAACTGCATACATTAGACTGCCTATAAGTTGTCTACACTTTTTCTCTATTTCAGGACATTCTGATTTCTCTTTTTTCAACATTTCAAACTTAAAGTTTTGATCCATAGGAGTAGAAACTGGTTTGCAATTTGACATATCATAACATTCCAAAACTCTAGCTAAATATGACTTCTGACTAATAACTGTTACACCTTTCTTTTGCTCAATATCAATACCTAGATAATTTTTTGCCAAACCTAAGTCTTTCATTTTAAAGTTACTGCATAACTCTCTTTTAAAATCTTCTAAAACCTTATTTTCAGAGCAAAACAGAAGTATATCATCAACAAATAATAAAACATACAGTTTATATCCATCTACTTTCCTGAAATATAAGCAATGGTCATTTTTGGATTTACTGAAATTTTCTTTAGTCATGAACTCGTCAAACTTTTGATTCCAATACTTTGGAGATTTCTTTAAACCGTATAACGACTTATTCAATTTACAGGTTTCACCACTTGGTAGTTTTAAGTACACAATTTCCTCTATGTCACCATGTAAAAAAGCACCTACAACATCCATTTGATGTACAGGAAGTTGCAACTTATTTGCTATCAACATAAAAACTCTAAATGTTGGCAATTTTGCCACTGGAGAATACACTTCTAAATCACAATCTGACTGTTCAAAACCTCTAGCTACTAATCTAGCTTTGTATACTTTTTCACTCCCTACTTCTTTAACCTTGAAAACCCACTTACTAGAAATTATTTTATTTCCTTCAGGAACATTGTTTACTTTTGTCCATGTGTTATTTTCTTTCAAAGTATTTAGCTCAGCTCTCATTGCATTCTTCCACTCTTCTTTCTCTTCAGAATTCAATGCTTCTTCTAGAGTAGCTGGTTCTGTTCCAATGGATAAAAGGTTTGTATCATAATCAGCTAGCCACAATGGTTTCTTTATTTCTCTACCTCTTCTTGACTGTGTTAATTTTTGAGGACTTTCTTCAGCTTCATTTTCTACCTCACTGTATTCTCTTTCCAACTCTTCTTCACTTTCTTCTTCAACAAGTTTTGGTGACTGTGCTAATTCTTCACCATCTTCTTCATAAAAACTGTGATATTCTTCCCTTAATTCATCTTGTTTTTGTTCTCCATTATCTATTACTTTTTCTTCAGAGTCTATGACCATAAATGGTATTGTATGACTGATATCCTGATGAGAATTATCTGTATTCTGATTACTAGAACTACCTTTCAAGAATGTTACATCTCTTTTTATCAAAACATCATTCTTCTGAGGAAAATAAATTCTAAAACCTTTTGTTGTTTCACTATAGCCTACAAAATAACCTATCTCAGCTTTACTATCCCATTTTTTACGACTTTGATCTGGAACATGTACACCTACTTTAGATCCGAATAGCTTTAATTTGTTAATATCATATATTCCCTTTTTATACCAGAGCTCATATGGATTAATATTTTTAATTCTACTTTTACCGGTTCTGTTAATAACAAACACAGCTGTATTGACAGCTTCAGCCCACAAAGTCTTGTTCAAACCACTTGACAATAATATTGTTCTAGCCGCTTCAGTTACTGTACGCATTTCACGTTCTATGCAACCATTTTGTTGGGGAGTATAGGGAACACTAGTTTGATGAACAATACCTAAGTGATCCAACAGTGACTTCATCTCTTTGTTCATAAATTCAGAACCACAGTCTGATCTTATACTTTCAACTTTATATTCTAAATTCTTAATAACAAAATTAAAAAAACTTTTCATTTTACTAACTGTTTCACTCTTATTTTCCAGAAAATAAACTGTTCTATATTTTGTGTAATCATCCTTTATTAATAAATAGTACCTGGCACCACCTAATGATGTTATTTCCATAGGTCCACATAAATCTATATGTAAACATTGACCAGGTCTTTCTGCTCTATTTATACTTGAAGGAAATGGTTTTTTATGAAACTTACCAAGAAGACATGGCTCACATGTTGACTCCTCTTGTTTACTGAAATCAATGTTACTTTTAGATAACATAGTTTTTACCTGTTCTATATCCTGATGGCACATTTTTTCATGCCATTTAGACAGACTATCACTTGATTTACCAACACAAGCATTTCCAACTTTATTAAACCTAAACTTCATAATAAACAAGTTATTTATACGATATGCAAATGCACAAATATTTTTATCACCATTTTTAGTGAAGTAACAGCTCTTATTATTTAATACCATTCTATAACCTTTGTCTGCTGCTGAACTGGCTGAAAATAAATTCATCTTAATATCAGGAACATGTAAAACACTATTTAATGTTGTACATATCCATTCTTTACCGTTATTTGCTTCCAAGGAAATAACACCTATACCTATGGCTTGTATGACTTTTCCATCACCAATAATAATAGGCCTAGGACATTCTAACTTCTTGTAATTTTTAAATAAGCTGACATCATGACACATGTGCTCTGATGCTCCACTATCCATTATCCAGTAATGATTACTTTCTAATTGACTATATAATACTGATGACAGCACGGACACAGAAAATGCATTGCTTTGACTTTTGTTTACATTATCCTTTTTGTTATAATCTTTCTTATTTTTATTATTGTTACCATTTTTATTAAACCAACAATCTACACTTTTGTGATTATGTTTCTTACAATGATTACAGTAAATACCTGTTTGTTTTGATTTGCAGTCCTTTTTCACATGCCCTATTTTACCACACTGAAAACATTTTCTTGCTGACCTGGATGCAAATGCTGTTGACACTTCTTCTTCATGCTTAGAAGTGGCACGCTGTTCTTCAATTAGTAATCTTGCTGTTAGTTCATCCATAGTTCGCTTTTCTGCTGTCACTGATTCCCACGCAGACACAAAGTGTTGAAGTTTTGATGGGAGTGCTGAAGTTATCTTTGTAATAGCCATGGTTTGACTCACTTCAGCATTGACATTTTTTAGCTTACACAGGAGACTTTCAAACCGTCCTAAGAACTGAGATATTGTTTCTTTATCTTCAAATTTCATTGAAAAGAATTTCTGTTGGAGTATGTGCACCGACAACTCGCCACGTTGTTCGTATATTGTATGTAATTTATCCCATATTTCTTTTGCTGTCTTGCAGCTAACTATTTGAGGTATTACCTTCTCCGATATGCGTGTAACCAGCATTCCTTGCGCTTTCGCATCTTTCACCATCCATTTTTCGTGCTCTTCTTGTTTTTCTACCGCAGGGATCGGGGATGTTCCTTCTACGACGCCTAGGAGGTCTGCCGCCCTTAGGATGACCTTGACTTTGTATGACCATGTGGTCCAATTTTCAATACCTTCTAATTGCTGTTGGCCGCCAAGTCCATTTACCATATTTCCGACGAAATCCATCGTATAATTGCTTGACCGCAATGCTTTATTACCTTTACCGGTATTCCCACGCCGTTCGACCTTTACCGGCCTCCGACGGGTTGCTAGCTACTTGACCGCAGCACCTTAGCGTTTCCCAAAAAACAGAGAATCCACCACAATCCTTAGGTCATGTGCATGTCTGGGCCCATAACCTGTTGGAAAAGTTGATGCTTGTGGATGTGGATATCTGGTTTTAGGAAATTAAACGCTGGTTAATTGGTTATATGATAACTGATTTAATAGAAGTACGGACAAGGAAGCCATGACAGATACATTTTTCCTTTTTATTAATTTTGCACTAGCGCCACTTGAGACGCGGACGAACAGGGAACTATATATTTGTTGCGTTCCATAGGTAGCCATTACAATGCGTTCATTTCAACAAATCTCAAACAATAGTTCAATAGTCTCCAAATACACGGTGTGGAAACAAAAAAAAAAAACACATCCACACCTTGTTGGTAAAATAGAAAGGTCAGGTGCATAGAACTCTTAACCAGCGTGCGTTATATACGTTCTGGTCTTATATCCGAAAACAAAGCGAAAGAATTATGAAGTTCTTGCCTACCCCCATTGAAAAGACGTGAGTACAAAAGTCTGTTACGGAGTATTCCCGTTTGAGCACCTATTTATTGAGCACCTATGCATTAACCTATGGGAAATGGGAATACCTTTGGTGCTAAATGCATAGGTGCTCAAAAAATAGGTGCTCATGATGTGACGTAATTTATAGATACTATCGGGCTGCTAAACACCCGTAAAGACTGTCAAAGATCTACAAATGACACCCAAGACTAACGGCTTAGCAAGCTTTCCGTGGCTTTGAGGTGTCTCAATACGTAATAGATATTTATGAACGGACCTCTGGAAGCCCAGCTTAATATTTGATCGACCCAAACTACTATTATTATTTAGTATGGTTTCAGATTCTTCTAAGTAATCAGATAGATGTGTTGCTAGGGGTTTGTTGCGTCACTCCTTCTTTCCAGCTAAATCACTGGGAAGTGTTAATGGGTGGTCATTTAAGGGAACTGTCTTTGTTAATGTCTCACCTCTTCTTCTAGTTATTTTTATCATTTTAATTCAATTTATATTTTTTTTTGTATTCCAGTTTAGTTTCATTTTTTTTTAATAAAACTGTATTTTATTTTAATTTAACTTGACATTTTAAATTCATGTAATTTTTAATTTTATTACTATCATTATATTTCCATTTAAGTGTTTATTAGTGATTATATAAGTGCTGTGCACACCTATAAGTGACGAATTCACCGCATAGCGTTGAAATAAAATAAATTTAATGTAATTATTTAGTGAATAAGTCGTTGGTGTGTCCATAAATAAATAAATTACACTGTATATTACTTACTAACCTTTCTCGCTGTGACCGATTTTGGCAACGGAACTAATATTCTCATCAGAATTCTAAATGGCTGTCTAGCTACGTGTTACAGTACCTAATACGCACATTACGTGTGTCTGATGTCTAATCTAGATAATACGTGATGCTCTCGTTTCGCTTATGAATAATACAATATTACTTTGAGAAAGGCTGACTTTGACACCTAATAATATTACTAAATCTCTTGCAAACCCGTCTATGTTGAGTTGTTATACATTTAGTAAGTAAAAGAATTAAAAAACAAACGAATAAGATTAACACATTAATTAAAATTGACATCACACTCAAAAAACTGCCACACTAAAATGGAACTGGGCTGGACACATCTGCCGCATGTCAGACAATCAGTGGGCCAAACGCACGACCCAATGGGTTCCTTTACATGGCAAATGACATCCCGGTAGGCCCAATCGAAGATGGCGAGACGAGCTGGACTCCTTCGATAAGGACTAGTCCCAAAAAGCCCTTGACAGAGAGAGGTGGAAGGAAAGTCCCGGCCTTTGCCCTGCAGTGGGAAAACACAGGCTAGTAATAATAATAATAATAGATTAAAACTGTTTTACTAAACAAAACACCTCCGACATCATGAAAATATCACTGCTCTTACACACAAGCGTCATGTTGCCAACGGCATAGGAAACTGCTGCCGTCGACACTACTCGGCGGCAGCACAACTGACTCTTATACTGAGCGAGCTGACGACGGCTGTCGCTGATTTTTGAAGTTGGAATGTCAATGGCCGCCGTCGATGCGTCAACGGTTGCCGCCGAGGTGTGTCGATGTCTGCCGTTGGTAACATGCCGCTCGTGTGTAAGATCTCTAAACGGTGTAAAATAATTCTAGTTTCAGAAGTGTGTGGCTTTGGTGATTTTTTAAAATTAATTGTTTGCGAATTCCGTTTATATGGATGATTTATTTTATTTTATTTTCAGTTATTTTGATATTAAAACCAAACTAATAATAAGACCACACGATTGGAGTATGCTCTCGAAATCAAACAAAAAAAAACGAATTGAAAACCTTTTTTGTAAGTCGGTTAAAAACAATTAATAGATGTTATCATCTTATAACAATTCATCCCAGCTATATAACACTACAAAGTGGTGAGGGTCATGTGTCTTCTTAAAAACCCTTTGCGTTACTGTCTACCGCACTATCCATGAAATTCCTGTACCGATATAAATAGTAACGATATCAAGTTGCAATATCAACCCCAGGCCCTTCGTTATCGCAGTCTCTAGAGAAACACTCAACTAAATCCTAGCTGCTTATGAAACACTAGCTTTCGCTCGGGAGTTTATATTTCAAGTCAGTGAAGAACAATTTTTTTCGAGTTTATTTTCCAAATAAACACTCCTTGGTACCGTCCAATAAATTGAGTGGAAAGGAACAAAAAGTGATTTGTTTTTTAAGTAATTCTCATACAGAGAATGCACAAGCATTTGTAACCACGCTTGCTCAAGGCGGATTGGCGATTTCAAACTTATATTAACTACGAGTCCAGGTTTTCTCTCGATGTTTTCCTTCATCGATGCCAACGATGTCTCGAATAAACTTAGAAATACATTTGATTTGAAAAAGTCACTTGCCCAGATTTGATCCATCGCTTTGAGCGTAAGAGGTAGGCGCCTTAACCTCTTTATAACGACTTCACTTTTTAATTTAATGTTAATAATTTTGACACTTTGACTAGTTAACAAAGTAACAAATAATACAAGGTGAAAAATTATAATCATTCATGACATTTTTCCTAGAACTCCAATGGAAAAACCTACAGTGCAGTCTAAGTCTAAAAAAATATGTTAAAAAAGATGATTAGGCTACAAAAGTAATGTCCACTCATTACTTTTGTAGCCTAATCATCTTTTTTTAACATATTTTTTTTTAAGCTGAAGTCAAAACAAAATGACGTTGGTCGTCACCACCAAATTAGGATCTCTCGTTCGTATAATGGTACGTAAATTTTCTGAAAACATTAAAAGAATAATTTATTCTGATGTGATGCAGCTTAAAATAATCGGCGTTTGATAAAAAAAGGCGATTTTTTTTTTATTTTTATGTAAAATTCTAGTTTTAACTTTCCACCTATTATGGTGGATATAGTCAGCTGACAGATAGACAGATGGGCAGTGGTAGGGCTCTGTTGGCACCTTTTGATTACAGAACCCAAAAAACCCCACAGCAATTCACAGCATGGTTAGTTCGTAGGTATAACTACCCAGTGCCCAAAGGGACATAAAGTATGACGCGTTGAAATAACGATGCAAATATACAAGTCTCAATATAACATACCATTACAAAAGATCATATGACTCCAACAATTGTGTAAACATTATTCATGTAATGCAAATTCAGTACATTGCCCCGAAAAAATACTAATAAAACATGAGCTCTTTACGCATAGTGACTTCATTACGTTCAAGGTCTTAAAAACTGGTCATCGGAAGGCTTAACTTTAATCTTAGCTGTTCTAAAGACATCACATGACTTGGATTAAGTGGAGTTTACCTAATGATTACGACGATTTGCTGTAACCTTGCATTTGGATAGGGCAGAGTGGGGCTAAAAGGTTCACCGTTAAAAGGGTCCAGTGTCATGCCTATCTTCAAAATTACAAGCGCAAAAATAATTTAATTATTTCTAAAAATATTTATCATTTAGGTAATTTTGACCAGAATGATCAGCGTACGAGAAAGGCTTATTAATTAGTGGCTACTCAAGTACTCATGCAGCTATGTGGAGTTTAAATTCACAGTAATATTTTTTTTAATATGATGCATTTCTGACTTTTGTGTTTGTCACTTTCAAAAACTTACGTTATCTTGAATCGCAGATATTAAAAATCCTCCCTCCACAGCTCCGTTAATAATATGTGACAGCCTAAAGTCTGGATTTGTGAAATTTGTGAACTAGTGAAATTCGGCCGTACTGTAGGTACACGTCTGCCTAGTCAATCAATATTAGACATTTCGTGAGAAATGTACCGTTGTACCCCGCTCTACCCTATGTGTGTTTTATTGATTAAATAAAACTGGTAGCAAATGTAAAATATTAATTCTTAAAAGGTTAGCCAATAATATGCAAAATGTATGAGCCTGTTTTAATAGGAAAAAGGTAAATAGGCAAAGGCCATTGCGGGTCTAGGCAGTCTAATTGGTTGGATTAAATTATTACATTACTAAGAGCCTACTATTGAATTAAGATAAAGTATACGGTTAAAGGTTCTAAGACTGACAGGCGCTTTACTTTATGTAAATTATTTTATCAGCCCGGACCTCGTGCTCAGCCGTTGCACTTGCGATTACTCGACGAACGAGGAAGTCAAAAAAGGCAATAGGCTTGTCCCCTATTACATGGGACTATAACACTGGAGAAATGTGGGTGTACTTACTGGGTAGTATTACTTCAGGTAACCCTTCGGAGGTTATAGGCGTGATGTTATGTGCATGTAGTTCATCACCTCTGTTCTCAAAACGGTAAAAGAACATATCTTGAGGAAACTGGCACGCGCACCCGCACTGGGCCCAATCTTTTGCTTGACTGCAATCCCACCTGATGGTAGAGGTGCGATCAGTGATAGTGGAGCGCACTAGTTTATTAAGAGCCTATTTACTCTAGCCTTGAAGACACCTAAATTATAAGAATACGGCCCATTCTTCTCACAGAGAAGAGGCCTGTATTCCAGCAATGGAAACATGATAGCTTGATTATGTATGCAGCTAAAAACTACCAAAATATCTAAATTAAAATAAGTATATTATATTACTTAGTAAATCATTGTGAAGCTACGGGTGTTCATTAATTACATATGAACCGTGTTCTGCCATCTTTGATTTTACGGCGTATTTTACTCGACACGGTAAAGAACCCTTCGCGTGCGAATGCGATTTGGACTTGGCCAGTTTTTACTATTTTCCAACGGTACTCATATGTGCTTAAAGATTTAACATCATTTTTACCTTTGAAGGAAGGAAAGGGATAAATAGAATCATTATATTTTACTTAACTTGTAAGTTTGACGTTTAAAAGCATCTTTTAATGACCTAATTGAATTAAACGATTTGACTTGGACTAAACTAGCAATAGCATCCCTGATGCGGCGAGTGCGCGATAGCTCGAACACCCTAGTGGCTATTATGGCCGACAGGATGGACAGCCCGCTGATGTGGCGCTGGATGACGGTCCATTGTCCGTCATTCAGTTATGTAAAATAAATTAAATAGTGTTGTCAAAGTCTGTGTTTACAAATTTTAATTTTAATTTTAATTTTACTCTGTATTTATGCTTGTATATAGAATGTGCTTTGTGTATGTGTAAACTTGTTTATTTCTCTGTGTTTATGTTATTGTGTATGTTGTAGTTGTTTTTGTATGTGTTGGTGCTGTTTTATGGACCCATGGTCTGAAAATAAATTTATATTATTATTATTATTATTAAACTAATATACACATTTTGTACGTGCTATCAACCTAAATCGGTATATGACGAATCCAGACTATATTTTAAGGTAAACACTGCAGCTGCGTTTAAGTGGATAATGTGGCAATGACGTAAGTGTAGAAAATTGTATACATTACTGAATATGTTTTAAAAATTCAACGGCATGACTCCACAGTGCAATTAACATTGTGACATTGTCCTCATAAAAGGAATTGCCATTACAATTATGTAACGGGCAAAATCTGACAATCTTAGGTCTTAGGTGGTGCGTTGGTTTGTAGTGTTAACTCCGTAAACGTCGTTGATGTTGCGTGCCGCTTGTGCCGCGTTGCTGCCACGACGGTACTCATATTCCATAATTACTCGAATTTTTAACGTATCCATGATGACGAAGAAGATTGAAATGCGATGAAAATGTAACACTAATCAATAAACAAATTACTACTTTTGGAAAAAATGAAAACATGTTTTTAAAATAAAATCAATTTGAAATTAGAATTCTTGGCCAAACAAAAAATATTTTGATTTGAAATGGCCAGTACTGCAGAACGCCAATTTCATAGGTAAAGACCTATTATTATGGCCTTTCTAGGACATAGAGCTCAGCCTATCGTTACTGGGCTAGACAAGCGAGATAGCACGACTTAACTAGATCATTTTTGCGGTCAACCTAGGTGTGAACTGTGAATAGGATTAAACAAACGCATCTGGTTACAAAGTAGCCGTCCCCGACATGCTTAGAAATAGGCTAGTACCTATTAGCTTATATACAGCTGAGTAGTTCCCTGTTAAATATAGGCCAGGGCCTCTCCTTTTCTCGTGGATATCGTCATCTGCAAGCTGTTGTAGTGTAATGTTAGGTTTCATGTTGTTTCTAAAAATGCGCATAAAATAGGACAGGCCAAAAGAAAGATCTGGATATTAATCAAATGCCCAAATTGAAGAATTAAAAGTCGCTTTTACAAACGGTACAGTTTTGCCCAAAGTGTCGTCATAATCAGGTAACTGAATTTTGATACTCTAAGCTAATGGGTTAAGGTATGTTAGAAGTTTGACCAAGCAAGCGCGAGCTGAGCAAGCGAAATGAGCACTACCTACATCAAAACTGGGTTACAGTAAACCTAGATTCTGACGCCCTAACCAAATGGGTTTAGTAAGGTTAAAACTTTGACCAAGCATGCACTATTCGAGCGAGCGAAATAAGTGCCTAGCTACTACATCGAAACTGGTTAAGGTAACTTTATATTTTCGCTCCTTGACCATAATAGGTAAAGTAAGATTTAAACTGTGACCAACAGCGCGCGAGCCAAGCGAGCGAGCGAAACGAGCGCTACTACGAAATTGATGGCAGTTATACGACGAGCTGTCTATGTAAAAACCTAGATTTTTTAAATAGATCGTAAAATGTATAAACATTAGGTACATTTTACGCTTATCATTCATGACCGAGAGGTTTCGCCCACTAATTTAATTTCACCAATATTATTATGTACTAAGCATATGTATGTAAATTGATAACCTACTTACATTGATTGGTTAATCTATCGTGAGTGTTGAGCGTTGGGTCCTAAGTTTGATATCTGTAGATCGACTTGTGTAGATTTCACCATCTAGAATTTTAAATTTTGGCTGGAAATGCAGGTTTTAAAAAACAGCTGATTATAATAAAAATAATAATGCCAGCCTGTTACTGTCCCACTGCAGGGCAAAGGCCTCTTCTCATACAGATAAGGCTTGAGCATTGAACACCAAGCTTGCTCAGGGCGGATTGGCGATTTCAAACTAATATTAACTATAAGTCCAGGTTTCCTCACGATGTTTTCCTTCACCGATGTCAATGATGTCTAAGATAAAATTAGAAAGTACATATGAATTGAAAAAGTCACATTGGTACTTGCCCGGATTGGAACCACAACCTCGTGCATGAGAGGTAGGCGCCTTAACCTCTGGGCCATCACGACTAGCTGATTATAAACCTATGTATTATTTTCTTTACACTTTCTTACAAAACTTCTACCGTTACTAACACGTCATTTTTATGGGTGACAACATGATAATAATATGACCTACTAGATTATTTAACTAGCAGACGTCCCGCGGTTTCACCCGCATAGGTTCCGTTCCCGTGGGAATTCAGGAATAAAAAGTAGCTTATGTGTTAATCCAGGGTGTCAGCAAACTCTATACCAAATTTTATTAAAGTCCATTCAGTAGTTTTTACGTGAAAGAGTGACAAACATGAATCCATCCTCACAAACTCTCGCGTTTTTAATATTAGTAGGATATTGCAGCATTGTTACCATAATTCAGCAAACCAGTGCGTTGATAACGGTATCAGAACAGTTATTATTGACGCATAAATAGAAATGATCGCTGTGACTAATACACAATAATGTTATTTTGTTGTGCTAGGGCTTTGAACTCTATTAATAAGAATTAAGGGTTTAGACTCAACAATAGATTTATTATCTTCATTGTTTTATGTCGTTTGAGGAAGGACATATTGTATTTGTCTGCATTACACCTGTTGAATTCTTGAAAAATATTGGTGTTATTAATATTGATTTGAGATTCCTTGACAATATCATCACATCATCGTCCTACCCTTGTCCTTTATATTTAGTGTTTTATTCTTTCGAACTTCACATCTCTTTTTGCCGCCTTCTCAATTGTCACCTTCTCCTCGTCCAGAATCGCTTAGTGAATTAATACAATCTTATGTCTGAACTTTAAAAGAGACCCCTGAGTTTCTTTCGGCATTTCTTGTCAGGAATCAGTCAGTTCGGAAATGCCATTCGTTTTAGAAAAGAATTGACATGAATCGTCATCAATCATGAATCATGATTCATGAATCTGGGAAGATCTACTTACAGAAATAAATATAATTTCATCATTTAATTTCATATCAAACGCGAGACTATCAATAATAAAATGCGGAGTATTTATTAAAGCTCAATTACACAGACAGAGAAACTATTGGAAGTTCTAGTATGATTGTAAGGTTTAGTTCGTAAGTTGTTATTCTATTATTCTATATATGCAACCTGCACCCGTAAGATTTAGTCCCGTTAAGTGATGGCCTGAAACACTGGTTTTATTAACCTAGTTCATGAAAGTCGCTAATTATATGTAATTCTAGGTTTAAATACTTTTCCATAAGTCCTGATTGTTAATTTAGTTAATATACACATATATGTAGTTATTTTCTGGGTACTAGAATAACTATCTATTAAAGATTTATTTTGTGGCCTTTAAATTTAACAGGATAATAAAGATTTGCTTTGAATAAAAAAATCTGTGTGAGTAAACGAACTATATTTATAACTTTACAAGGAATCTTTCTTTAGCTTACACTCTTAAGGAATTAGGTCGACTGGTCCGAACTAACTACAAAAGAATAGTTCTCGTTCCAACGGAGAAAAAATCCTGTAAGCCCTTTTATAAAGATTAGTACCTTTTTTCTTTTATATAGTTTTTCTTATCTAGCCTTTGTTTAGTAGATCCTTGTTTTGTCTGTAACTATGGTTGTTTGCGAAAATATTGTTTGATAAAAATTTGAGCATGATAAAGAGCAGAAACTGATTTCAACTAGCTTGTTGGTCTTGTGGTTAG
Source organism: Euplexia lucipara (assembly GCA_921972225.1). Lineage (NCBI taxonomy): Eukaryota > Metazoa > Arthropoda > Insecta > Lepidoptera > Noctuidae > Euplexia > Euplexia lucipara. Next base: position 6,745,368 of record OV179143.1, on the reverse strand, counting down.
TAGTTCAGGGCAGTCAGCTATGCCGGAGGTCGTGGCTTCGATTCCCACTCAAGGCAAATGTTCGTTTGATGTGCACGATCATTTGTTCTGTGTCTGGGTGTAATTTATCTATTATTTAACATGCATGTATATATTTGTAAATATCTTAGCACAAGTCGTCTCTCGTTCTCATAGCACAAGCTAGCAGACGCCCCGCGGTTTCACCCGCGTAGGTCCCGTTCCCGTGGGAATACAGGGTTAAAAAGTAGCCTATGTGTTAATCCAGGGTGTAAGCTAAATCCACACCAAGTTTTATTGAAATTCATTCAGTAGTTTTTACGTGAAAGAGTAACAAACATCCATCCATCCATCCTCACAAACTTTCGCGTTTATAATATTAGTAGGATTAGTAGGATGAATGACCCTAAAAATTATAATTCCTGCCTAACCCCATGAGAGTTTTTCTTGAAAAGTTAATTAGACACTTCTTTCATTTGAAATGCCTATGGTTCCGCCAGAAATCACGATTTTATGCCGTTTAAAGTAAAACGAACATCAGGTAAAACTTGGAGACAAGAGAACCAAAAAATGCAACGCGGATTCTCCAACACGATGTAGAGAACTAATGATGTTCGGATGTGGTTCCATAATATGTCCCTTACACCGTGTATTTTATTTAAACTCACGTGTGTCCTCGACTATAGCCGGTGCGAGACCAGTTTCAGTTACTCTTTTGTGTAGACAAACAGTAGGGATTTAATAAGCAAGGGGAGCCCGTCTGGCTAGGGATTATGACGCAAACGTGAGGTCTTTTTATACAGATCAGGTGGCGCGTACTAATGTGGTCCTTAGGGTTCTTTGAAAGTGCTACTGTGCCCACCACACTGTCAAATGTAATTGAGGTGATTACACTACCGTTTATGTTAGACTTAAAAGCAAGTTAAACGAAGCCTTTTGGTTGATCTTCTCTTTATTTTTGTTTCAATGACTAACCTGGTTCCAGAGTAGTTGTGCCGCCTATCATATGAGCCTCTGATTTAGAACTGAGGTTGACTGTACCAATCATATGTTAGACAATATTTGCGTTCTTGAAAAGTTTTTGGTGTCTGCGCAGTGGAGCATTGGTCTTAAGCTGGGTATATTTATCAAGGGTTTTTGTTCAAATGTTGGGTCGTTTGACAAAGGTTTTGGTAGATTTTATTATAATGAATTAAGGCGAGGAACGGACCAGAATATGCTTATTGCTTATATCTTTACTTGGCAACAGCTTGGGCGACTAGGTAAATCTTGCTTAGGCTTAGAGATAATGCTGGTATAATAAGTTAGCATTATCTTAATATTATGCTCACACTGTTTAGGATCATGCTTTCTCTCTCTCTGTAATTATTTAGGTATTTAAAACATCCATTTTTTTCTATAGTTATGGCCTTCAAGGAAGTTAATGGAGTGTTATGTTGTGGTCATAGTTTTTAAAATCAAATTGATTATTATTATTCTTCACGTGACCAGAGGGCTGGCCTTTATTTCGGTCAGAGAATCAGAATTACCATACAACGTGGCAATGCGGCCAGTCTTCTGGGCACTTTTCCCGTTGATAGCTATGCGGATGAGTTTTTTGATGCCCTATAATTGGTTTACTGTTCTTTTGTTTGTTTAGTTTTAGGTATTATGTAATAATATTTTTTTTTATAGTAGACGAATTAAAATCGAATTGATTATCCACTTGGGATTTAAAGATTTTGATTAGCAAATTAATGTTATGATAGTTTAGATAAAAATAAATATTTATCGCTATGATCAATTAACTTCATCATACGTGTTTTTTTTTTCACGTAAATTAAAATAAGCCCAAAAGTCTGACAACCAGTAATCAAGGGGTAAGTGTTAGGTACTCGGTGACTAAGTTGCAGAGGTCAGATGGGCAGTCGTTCCGTGTCAAACAATGATATTCAACTGCACCTAAGTTGCAACACAGTTAGAAAAAAAGCTGGGCAGATGATAATCAACTCAACCAGCTTCTCATGGACCATAGACAATAGTCTGTAGCATTGACAAGCGAAGTCGGAACGTTTCGGTGCAGCAGAGCCGATTATTATTAATTTTGTTTATATACTTTATTTTATACTGTACTTTTATACTATAGACTTTAGTGTTTATTATAATTGTGAGTATTATATTAATCTATTTTTTTACTATTTTTTTTGTGCCTGAATGTATTTTGTGTCCGTAGGTGTGACCGTGACATCACAGTGGGCCCTATCAGAATACCAGCGCTGCGGTATTTGTTTTCATTTATCGCAGCATCATGCTGAGATAGGAGTCTTTTTGGCCTCTCACAGGTCTTCTCTTTTATTATTTAGTTTTATATTCTTTTTTGTTATTATTATTTTTGTAGTTCCTGTGCTTGTCCCGAATAAATATCTTTCTTTCTTATAATGATATCATTGTTTAAAATCTAAGTTTCATTGCCAAGAATTAATAATAGTTTGTTTAGGTACAAATACAAACTACAGGACCATTATGTATTACATGTTCGGATCGTTTATATTTGCAATACGGGCTTTAAATAGCGCTTACAATTTCAGCGCTTCGTAAAATCATACATGAGACTGTTTCGGTGAAATAGTCAAAGGGATTATTTCGAAATGCATTTTCATGCTGTAATTTCTGCTACCTACCGGTATTAAATTTCTGGAATATGTGCTGTGATTTTGTTGGTTTTGCTTGCTTTTAGGAGCAAACATAACACGCTTACGTTTATACCAATCATTAAAGGTACCTAATACCTTATAATATTAAACGAAATTGTGCCCTTTTTAAGCCAACACAACAAATAAGTCTAACTATTATCATCGTTTCAAATTGATTCAACTATTAGCTAGCACACGACACTCTAATGTACCAAATGAAAAACTGCCAAAAATAAACAATTGATGTCTAACCATCGGTTCAAAGATACATTCGTTACAATAATACAATAGCAACAATAAGCTGACACAGAGTCATGTGATGCTGATAGCTTATCAACACATGCCAGGACCCGATGCAGAAGTGGTGACCCCTAAACAGACTTTCGCTCATTTCACGACTGATAACCTCACTGATAGGAAGTGATAACAGTCCAGAGAATAACGATGCATTGTTTTGACATAATAATGTCGAGATAGACATTGATTAGGATTATAAATATTTCCTTATATTCATTGTAATTGTCAGCACAGTTTTCTTTTACTCGTGTGATTATTATTATGACTGAAAGCCAATCACCGTAATCAAAAACGTACAAAACCTAGTCGCAATATCATGTCAGCGATATCTATGAAAAAAAGGTTCGAAAATGAAAAAAAAAAACAAAAAATTAAGACAAGTTACGATTGCGAACGCTCTTAAAAACATGGGAATTGCCCCTCTGGTATACAGTTTTTATGCTGCCTTTACCTGGCTTCACATGCCGTCGAAAAATATCTCTCAGGTAGGCCGTTATCCTCACGATGTTTTCCTTCACCAATTTTCAAGCAAACTGTAGAACTTTAGTGTAGGTAATTAATTATCATTTATTTCTCAAATCAGTTAAAACTAAATTGTGTTTTTTGGTTCGGATCAGAAACCATCCGGTCAAGTTCCTATCAGACCACAAATAGTCAAGGATTCCTTTAATAACACTTTACTCTAACCGGGGATAGAACCCGGAACTTCATGCTCAGCAGTAGCGCTTGCAACCACAAGAGCAAAGAGGCATTTATTTAGCTATGGAACTCTCAGATCTAAATAACAAAATACCATCTCTGTTTGCATAAATTTACCCTACCCGCAAACATAACCAGTGTCGCGGTATTAATAAAACTCATAGCCCATTGCACTTGAACTACAAATATCGGTCTATAACCCAGCGAAGTATACCGCAATGCCGACTTCTAGCCATTATGTTTATTTCAATAGTCGACGTAGGACAATGTTCAGTGGCAAGAAACAGAAATGGCTAGAAGGTTCACGCTTACAATGTCGAATAGATTTGACATATTGACGACGAGTAAACGTGAACTTTGACGCTTCGACGAGTAGATGAGAAATTGTGTGTAAACTGTAAGTATATACTGTACAGCTATACAGCCGTAAGAGCTAGAGTAACGAACGTAGTAAGTAGGTAACTACATCATTCCCATACCAACTTTTGGCTAAATATTCTTGCGAACTCAAATTACAGTTTGATTTAAGTTCGGCGCTTTGAAGTAGACACAAATACGTAGCTGCGCACTTACTGAAAAATCTACGCGCATCGCAAACCATAGTTTCAGAGCGTCTAATTTATTTGACACAAAATGCAAATTGCCATAGACACGGTAAGGCTTTTTCGCTATTCGCTTGTAGTTTAAAGAAAAGGAACAATCTTTGAACAGAACTATATCTGATGAGCCGCTTGAAGTTAAACTTCTGTGTTATGCCTGTGTGTTAAGACATCATTTGCGTAAATTAGCATAATTTGGGCATTATTCAAGTTTTATCCAGAACTCCAGTCAGATAAAATAAATAATAATAAATAATAAATAAATATTTCACAACTTTTTCACACGACGCCATCTAGTCCCAAGCTAAGCTAAGAGCTTGTGTTATGGGTACTAAAGAGCTGATAAACATACTTATATATTTCTAAATACATACATATTATAGATAAATTACACCCAGACACAGCACAAATGATCGCGCTCATCACACAAACATTTGTCCTGGGTGGGAATCGAACAAAAAGTGACAGACATACTTAAAACGAACGGTTAGTTTGTCACGAGCCTTCCAAGGGGCGATGTGAATGTAAGTCTCAATAAGACCTATAAATGAACGTATTTATAAAGGGTGGATGAAACATTGTCACACACCCGGACACTATGAGTTCAATCCATGATCCCGGTCTCTCTAGTGTTGAAATTTTACCATAAAATTCTGCTATCAGCGAGAATTGCCAGTTTCTTGTCATATTTTAGTCAATTTACGTAAAAACTATATCATTGTACCCTATATTATGCTATCTTAATGTGTAAGCTACATAACTCTTTAGTTTCATTAGAATCCATTCAGTAGTTTTAACACGAAAGAGCAACAAACAATTATTTATTTGTAAGAATAGTTTATGCGAGCTTTTTTCTAACTTACATACATACATAACGTCACGCCTGTAATCCCCGAAGGGCTAGGCAGAGGTGTACCTGGTAGTACAACCCACATTTCGCCAGTTATGTTTAAGTCCCATGTAATAGGGGGCGAGCCTATTGCCATCAATCGGGCACAAATCCATACTCCGGGCTGCAACTGAGAAATCCCAGATGGAAAAACCCAATAACACTTTGCCCGACCCGGGAATCGAACCCGGGACCTCATGCTCAGCAGTAGCGCTTGCGACCACTAGACCAACTTATTATTGGTAATTACAACTTCCTTTCTCACAAACTTTCACATTATAAATATTATTTATTTATTAAAACTTAATGCACAAGTAAAAAAACTGTACAACTGCGGACTGGCTTAGGCATTTTCTAACTACCTTAAGGTGGTGCAGAGAAGGAACAAGTTATGAAGTAAGATATATAAACTTATACCTTTTTCCCCTAGAAACCGGTTTCGAGTCTGACGTAGGTACCTGACCTTTCTGAAGAACATCACCAATACGGTCTTTATCTATGTATTCATGTCTTTCTAAGGCGTCCCCTTCCGGCGTTTCCACTCATATCTGCTTTATAAAAAAAGTCCTTTTGTTAGACGCCATTCATTCATCAACATTACCAAACCACCTGAGCATAGAATGATACCTACTCTTTTTAGTTTTTGTCACAACATCTTATTTAAAGAAAATATTTATCCATACTAAACCTACCAATATCTAGGGACGACCTGGATAAGCTAAACAACCAATGGCCCACTTTAGCCCTGGATCAAAAATTATGGAAATCATGGGGATACTTTGCTCAACAGTGAGATGATGCAGCCTAACGGTATCAGTATTACCTTGTGACGTTGTACGCCTTTAACTACATAAAGTAAGTAAACACAAAACTAGGAACATAGAACCAAAAGTAATTAACGTGTGCGCGCGGACCATCGCTGCTCGCGTCGTGGAAACCTGTTTCGTTGGTCTATCCCTACTACCGATGAACTGTGAGTTGTCGCGAGTCTCGAAGCGAATGGAAGATCATAGAAGGACACTAGCCGGACGGCGACGACCTCCCGCGAACAGCTGATTGCTAACTACATAACGCGAGTCAAATCAACCACTCGATTCAATTTAAACCTAACAAAATTAAATAGCAGTTTTAATAGTTGATCTACATTATTTAAACTCAGTGTTACCCCAAATCGGGTGAGTGTTGCAAAATATCAAATACTAATGCTAGATGTAAGTGGTTGCATGATTTGCGAAAGTTATCATGGAGCCACGCTCATTGTTCACTACATTTCTTCAGCTTAAGACTTTTACTATCCTATCACTGCAGTATACTAACTACTATTGTTGTGCAATAAATGTAATTACTAGATTTCTCCATTCTATGTTATATTCTTACTCAAGGTGACCGATTGACCGGTTAACCTTGACTGTGTCATGAAGGTCACATATTTTTACTTTGTTCTTTTTTATTTTAGAAATGTCCTTCCGACAACTATTAATTATTCATAGTAGTAATACTTCCTTCGCTAATACTCATAAAACCATTATACCTATTTAGCTTATGTTTTATCGTACCACGCTGCCTAGACTGCCTCATCTTGATAGCTACTTAGTGCTTGATCACCGCTTCCCGTTTTAGTATGTTGAGTGGCTATCGGGATGCTGCAGTCGCAGAATGGAATCGGGCATTTTCTAATGCAAACTATAACCGGATTCCAGGGTTCCTACGTACCTACTACCTTCACCACCCTCAAGAACCGGAACCGGAGCGTACCCGCTGCAGCCATCGGTCTTCCCTGCGACTTTAACGGGCACCGACTAACCGGGAAGGAGATTGCGGTCCCCTGCGTCTACCGACTGCTAACGCAGGATAGTGGTGTTTCTTTCGGCGAACTTAAACTTCTCGTGCGCTCGATATTGTTATTCACTCCCAGCTCAACCGAACTGTTTGCTATCAGAATATAATCTTTTTTATGACGTAGATTCTTTTAATGCTACTACCTACCCACTACGTTACAGTGGCGCCCAAGAAGGTAGAATATCGAGCAGCGTTAAGTTTTAGTAAGCTAATCATTTTGTAGTTTTTCTTGGTGTCGGCTTTCTTACAGTAGTGCTAGATTCAATCACAGGCTGCCAATTGTGATTTTTTTTTCTCTGTCTACCCACTATTTTTTTAAATTATTTAAATTTCACATATTGGTAGACTGCCTTTTGTGCTGATTTTGCATTTATTTTGTGTTGGTTATCTGATTCATTTCGTGTAGTCATTATCATTACCAGTCAAAATTTTGTAACTAATTATCTTACTTTGTAAGTTTTGCAACACACATTCCGCGGCGACTTATTTATCTAAAATGTCTTACATAATTAAGTATTTATCGCTACAAAAAGCCGAACTTGAGTATGAAGTAGCTGTTCGTGGCGGTACTAGTGGTGATTCCGTTTGCGAACTTAGGAAACAAATAGTAAAACTATCTACAACTATACCATCGGAGGATATCCTAGAATCGCATTTGGAACCAGCTGAAGATTTAAAAGCGGTCAAAGAGTCCTTGATAAAAGCACACAATAATTTAATATTGCTTAAAACAAAATTTGAAAAAAACTTATTTACGCGTACAGAGACTTTACTTCACCATATCTACCACCGCATAAACAGGATTAACTGTTCAACTTCCGATCAAGCCGATGTGTATAAAGTATGCCGTTCTAACTTCAACTCACAGTATAAGGATGTAAGTTCTTTAAAGCCGCAATTACCAACTACTCAAATTACTAGACCAACGGAACCGGTACCAGAACCGAGCAACGTGGTTGTCACTTGTGAGCGTAAGCTTCATTCCGAGTTAGACAAATTAAAATATTCGGGAAAGACTTGCGTTAGGGCTTTTATTCAAAAAGTGGATGAATTCATTTTTAGCAGGGGTATACCACAGGAAAGTATTGTTCCGTACGCGTGTGAAATTTTTACTGATGATGCTTTACATTGGTATCGGTGTATTAAAGAAAAAGTAAACACCTGGAATGAAATCGTAGTTTTACTTAAACAAGATTTCAGCCAAAGCGATTACGATTACAGGCTGTTAGCTGAAATACGCGCACGTACACAGGGTGAACTCGAAAACATAACCATTTATATTTCTATCATGCGCGGAATGTTTTCAAGATTGGGTAAAACCATATCAGAAGAGGATCAGCTCGAGATCTTATTGCACAATATTAGACCGTGTTATGCAAGTACACTAGCATCTTCATCGGTCATTACTGACATAGATAGCCTACAAAAACTATGTAGGAACTACGAAAACATTCAATCAAGGCTAAAACAGTTTTGTGAACCACCAAAGGTAACTGATGACACTATGGCACCAGAGTTTGCATATACGAAGCAGGCTAGTACTAAGAACACCTATTAAAAATATAATAAACATAACTACCCTAATAACTATAATTATAATAAAACAAAAACAACTACCGAACCTACAAAATCGGACAATAACAATACACACATTAACGAAATAACACAGGAGTCAATGAACAAAACAAGACAGGTATACTGCCCAAGGTGTAGATCTAAGTCACACTCTCTAGGATCATGCAAGCAGCCACACTTTCTTATATGTTTTAAATGTGGAAAAAAAGATGTTAAATTTCCAGATTGCCCTAATTGTCAATCTGCAAGGACAAATCAAAAAAACTAAAGATGACGGGTTGTAGTACGAGTAATAGTAAGAATAGCTCGAAATTTGATAAGAGCGATTGGGAAAATTGGCTTAGTACTATTACTAAATTTTTTTCTTGCTATACCGTTTCTACAATCCGTAACACTAATATGGATTATACACGGCCTTACATTACAGTTAGCGTTAACAACAAAACTCTTACAGGGTTACTTGATACAGGTTCTGCCGTCACTATATTGGGAAATAACTCCCATAAGACTTTGATACCTATTACTACCCAATGGAACACTAGCCAGCCTTTAACATTTGCTGCGGCGGGTGGACAAAAGCTTGCGTCTATAGGTACAATTACATTGCCCTTCACTTTAGATAAACAAACATATCTTATAGACGTACACATCGTACCAGCAATAAAAAATACATTAATCCTAGGAATGGACTTTTGGCGTAAATTCGGTTTGTTTCTTAGCCACTTAAATACAATTCTATTTTTAAATCCATCAGAAGCTCAATTAGCTGAATTGGCTTCGGATGACTCGGAACATCTGCGGTCTTACGTTTTCTTATCAGAGGACCAGCGGGTTACAGCTGATAATATCATCTCACAGTTTCGAGAAATATCATATGAAGAACAAGGCCTCGGTCGTACTTCCCTAATAACTCATCCCATTGACACTGGGGATGCTGCCCCCATTCGTCAAAGGTACTATAGAATGTCCCCGGAGAAACAACGCTTATTAGTATTACAACTAGACGAGATGCTAAAGGATGATGTAGTTGAGCCAGCTGAAAGCCCATGGTCATCTCCAGTGCTGCTCACGCCCAAAAAAAATGGTGAACTTAGATTCTGTCTAGACAGCAGGAAATTAAATGCAGTCACAAAAAAAGATGCCTACAACTTGCCCTACATTTCGGAAATCCTCGACAACTTACGCGACGCCAAATATCTGTCGAGTCTAGATTTGTCAAAAAGTTTTTGGCAGATATTAATAAATGAAGAGGACAGATGCAAGACTGCCTTCTATATACCGTCTCGCGGTACATTTCAATTCAAGTCTATGCCGTTCGGTCTCACAAACGCACCAGCCACACAACAACGCCTAGTAGACGCTCTATTCTATGGACCGGAATTTGAGCATAGGGTCTTTGTTTTTATAGATGACATTATTATTGTATCTTCCACCTATGAGCAACATATTTCCCTACTTTTACTCGTCTTAAACAAATTAAAAACAGCCAAATTAACAATCAATTTAAAGAAAAGTAATTTTTTTAGAGAGAAGCTAAAATATTTAGGCTATGTAGTGGATGCTAACGGTTTACACGCAGACCCCGAAAAAGTAGACGCTATTACAAATTATCCTACACCCACGAACAGAAAAGAAGTTCGTCGATTCTTAGGCGCAGCTTCTTGGTACCGCAGATTCATTCCTAATTTCAGTTCTTTGGCTTCACCATTGAATAAATTAACTACACAAAGCAAGAAAGCACCCCCATTTACTTGGAGTTCGGAAGCTAACATAGCTTTTACTAAACTAAAAGAATGTTTAGTTTCTGCGTCAGTACTTTCGTGCCCAGATTATTCCGAACCCTTCCAAATACATACTGACGCGAGTGACTATGGCATCGGTGCAGTGCTGACTCAAACCCTAAATGGCGAGGAAAGAGTCATAGCGTATATGAGCAAGTCACTTTCCAAGCAAGAATGCAACTACAGTGCAACTGAGCGCGAAGCTCTTGCAGTTCTTTTAGCAGTCGAACATTGGCGTTGTTACGTAGAAAACGGCCAAAAGATTACCGTCTATACAGATCACTCTGCTCTCAAATGGTTTTTAAAACTAAACAATCCTACAGGACGTTTAGCTCGTTGGGGTGTTCGACTATCGGCTTATAATTTGGAAATAAAACACCGTCGCGGATCTGAAAACGTGATACCCGATTTCCTATCACGCTCAACTCCCGTATCAGTAATCGACAGTAACAACACTTCAGACCACATTGTATCACAAACTACAGATTCATGGTATTTAAATATCTACAATGGCTGCTTAAATTCTCCAACCTCTTTCCATGATTATCAGGTTTCTAACAACAAACTATATCGTTTTAAAAAAAGCCTGAATCCACTAACTAAAGAATTCGAGTGGAAAGAAGTTGTACCTCTTGAGTTTAGAACAGACATCATAACCAAAAATCATGCTGAACCAACCAGTGGTCATCTGGGCATCTTTAAAACTTTCAAACGCTTATCACTAAAATACTACTGGCCAGGTATGTATGCCAATGTGGTCAAAGCTATAACTTCTTGCGATACGTGTATAGCACACAAACACCAAAATCACGCAACGCTTGGACACATGGGTCAACCTAAAACTTGTCATCGACCTTTTCAGATGCTTAGTATTGATCTAGTTGGACCACTACCGGTCACTAGGAAACAAAATTCTTACATATTCGTCGTTACCTGTTGTTTTTCAAAATACTGCTTGTTATTTCCTATTAAACGAGCTACAGCACAAGTAATTACTAAAATTCTTGAAGAAAATGTATTTTTGGTACACGGCATACCATTTACTATCATACTTGACAATGGCAAACAATTTGTGAGCGCAACGTTAAAGAACTTAATAGCCAAATACAACATACCAAACTTACATTTTACACCTAAATATTCACCACACATAAATACAGTAGAAAGATATAACAAAACCATAATGACAGCTGTATCCACTTTTATAAATAACGATCAGCGGGTTTGGGATTTACTTATACCGAAAATCCAATTCGCAATTAACAGCTCTGTAAATGAAGTGACGGGTTTCACACCTTCGTTTTTAGTTTATGGTCGTGAACTAATCAGTTGCGGTACTCAATATAAGAATTGTGAATTCGACAGAGATATTATATTTGAACCATGCGACTCGTATGCTGAGAACCTGGGTTATCTGGCGACAATTTTTAACAAGGTACAAGCAGCTCTGTTACAAGCTCACACTAGAAACTGCCAGTCATTCAACCTACGTAGAAAACCGTGTGAATATAATATAGGTGACATTGTATGGAAACGAACCTTCTATCAAAGTAACAAAGATAAATATTTCAATAAAAAACTAGCGCCAAAGTTCATCAAATGTAAGATTATTAAAAAAAAATCTCCATTAGTATACGAATTAGCAGATATGTCTGGTAAATCCATTGGAGAATGGCATATCAAAGATCTTAAACTAATTAACTATAAGGAATAACAAACCTAATTATCTATTTAACATAAACTAAAATTTAAAGTAAAACTAAAACTACTATGATCACCTAGCTTAAAGTAAAATAAATAAATCCAAAATTAATACCTACTTAATAGAATATAACCACAACTACTGCAATGACCTAACTAAAAATAAAATAATTAATAAAAATAACGACCTACCATAACTACACGCTACTAGGCTACACTACAACTCACTACCGCTATATATTATAACCAACACATCAATTTATTATGTAACTCTTTTATCTATTTATACAGTTGCTCTCAACTGTCTTATAAGATGATGGTCTACCCATTCATTCTTATATTTTATAGACTATTGGCCCTACAGCCATAACAAGAAAGCGAACTTGGCCCTACCCCAAAGATTTCTTTCATCTTCACCATGGCCAACACCATTGGTAATCAGCGCATATCTATACTATCTAATAAATTACACTCAACGCAGCGGTTTGCAACTGTTTAAATAAGCCAATGCAGGAGCGGCTGGTTACTCCTAAAGTAAGCCCAAACCATACACATAAAACTATCAATAATTTATCAACCGAAGATTGGTTAGGTATATAATCGTAGACTGCACTGTACTTTTTGTTAACTTAACAACTACGTTGATCTGTGTGAGTGTTTTGTATGATACTATAAGCAAAATACTCTGACTGATAGCGTGCGGAAACACAAGAACTAATGTGTTTTCTGCGGATTAAAAGGTGAAGCATAACAGAATGATGGATGAAAGAAACAGGAATGAACGTATAGCGCAGGTCCAACAAATTCAGTAGCAGTATCAGCGGATTTTACTTAGGAAAAATCCTACGCTTAAAAGGGGGGTATGTGACGTTGTACGCCTTTAACTACATAAAGTAAGTAAACACAAAACTAGGAACATAGAACCAAAAGTAATTAACGTGTGCGCGCGGACCATCGCTGCTCGCGTCGTGGAAACCTGTTTCGTTGGTCTATCCCTACTACCGATGAACTGTGAGTTGTCGCGAGTCTCGAAGCGAATGGAAGATCATAGAAGGACACTAGCCGGACGGCGACGACCTCCCGCGAACAGCTGATTGCTAACTACATAACGCGAGTCAAATCAACCACTCGATTCAATTTAAACCTAACAAAATTAAATAGCAGTTTTAATAGTTGATCTACATTATTTAAACTCAGTGTTACCCCAAATCGGGTGAGTGTTGCAAAATATCAAATACTAATGCTAGATGTAAGTGGTTGCATGATTTGCGAAAGTTATCATGGAGCCACGCTCATTGTTCACTACATTTCTTCAGCTTAAGACTTTTACTATCCTATCACTGCAGTATACTAACTACTATTGTTGTGCAATAAATGTAATTACTAGATTTCTCCATTCTATGTTATATTCTTACTCAAGGTGACCGATTGACCGGTTAACCTTGACTGTGTCATGAAGGTCACATATTTTTACTTTGTTCTTTTTTATTTTAGAAATGTCCTTCCGACAACTATTAATTATTCATAGTAGTAATACTTCCTTCGCTAATACTCATAAAACCATTATACCTATTTAGCTTATGTTTTATCGTACCACGCTGCCTAGACTGCCTCATCTTGATAGCTACTTAGTGCTTGATCACCGCTTCCCGTTTTAGTATGTTGAGTGGCTATCGGGATGCTGCAGTCGCAGAATGGAATCGGGCATTTTCTAATGCAAACTATAACCGGATTCCAGGGTTCCTACGTACCTACTACCTTCACCACCCTCAAGAACCGGAACCGGAGCGTACCCGCTGCAGCCATCGGTCTTCCCTGCGACTTTAACGGGCACCGACTAACCGGGAAGGAGATTGCGGTCCCCTGCGTCTACCGACTGCTAACGCAGGATAGTGGTGTTTCTTTCGGCGAACTTAAACTTCTCGTGCGCTCGATATTGTTATTCACTCCCAGCTCAACCGAACTGTTTGCTATCAGAATATAATCTTTTTTATGACGTAGATTCTTTTAATGCTACTACCTATCCACTACGTTACAACCTATTACTAATAAAGGAGAAAAGATTAGTTTTTTATTTATTATGAAACGGCTCAACGGATTTATATATTTTTTTAATATTAGAAAATTATATTATCACCGAGTCTCATCTATAGCTATATCTCATTCAGAACTACGACGGGATGGAGGGAATGTTAAAGTTTTAAAGGGAATAGTATGAACGAAATCACGGGAGAAGTGCTAGTGTGTAATAATATCACACTAACATTAAATAAAGGCAAAACTTTGTGAGTGTGTATGTTTGTTACTTCTTCACGTCTAAATGACAGGAGCAATTTTAGTACATAAAACTGTATGGTTCTCCCAAGGGATGCAAACAACGATACGCAAATATATTACGATTATTATAAGTTAAACAAATATTAATATTATGAATTAGGTGTCTACTTTTATTACTACCGAAAACTAGGTTAAATACAACTACACTGGGTGAAAATTAAACTATATTAATCCCTAGGTAATCAAGTATTTTATCTGTTTTTAATAAATAAATTTACCTCGTTATTCAATCTTCGGTTTCAGAGTACGTCATTTCTTAATATTATATATAACTATGTTATATCACATAAGTACTGATTATATTATGTTAAACCAATACATACTCAGATAAATATCACTAGGAATCCCTTCAGTTAATACCGCTTTGCTTATCTGTACCCTTCCACATGACAACATACCTACCCTTCTAATCTTTCCCTACACAAAAACCACAACTTTCACTAGTCAATATTACCTGTATTTTCATCTTTACTTCTATACTTTAACACCTAATATTATACTGAGGAAAAAAAAAATAGTTTGAGGGATTTTACTCAAAACATCTAAACCGATTTCAAAAATTCATCCTCCATTGTAAGGGTCTACAATGCTCTCAGAATACGCCTCTTGCTGAAGCTAGGGTGATGCGCTCTGATGCGTCGAATTAGGGGTAGTCGCAACAGTATCCTAAGGATGATTGCTGAAATCCCAAGGTCGTGTGGGATAGGTTTAAAATGCTGCACATTCTAATAGCCGAAATTAATTATGATTTTAATTTATTTTTTGGTTGATTTTGATTTTAAGTCTATGATATTATTTTCTATTTATGATATTTGATTATTATTGTTGGTTATTGGTTATAATTTTAATTTTAATTTATTATATTTTTTTATTTTAATTTTGATCTTACTTGTAATTTTAATTTTGATTTAAATACACCAAAATTTGTAATGTGATCTCGTTGACTAACATAGTTTTTAAGTGCACTTATTTACATATATTATTAACATAATAAGGACATGTAAATTAGTCTGAATTAGATGTTTATCACGGAATAGGCTATATTTATTTATAAAACTATGAGAGGGCCGTGTGAATGACAAAGTTTAAAGTAAAAAGTATGAAATTCAAGCTGACGAGGCTAATTCCTATATTTTCATTTTACCTAAAATCTACAAAACCGGTTTATTCTCCTGGAAATATAAGTTGTTAACGAAGTGGCTCTTCCTGCGTACACCAACTTCCTTTGAATTTTGTAATAATTATGTATTTAATCAGTATCTATTAACTAGACAGTTTATAAACTGCAAAACAATGTTACCAAACTGCTGTGGGAAAGTCAACCAAATGGGCTTTAGGCAACCAATTGACAACATTCAATTTTTTTCTTTTTTAAATTGATGGAAAACTACTTAGATTAAGCGCATTAAAGTTGAGGAGTGGGGGCTTGTAACGTCATTAGCTAGCATAATCTGTACTGGCTAGTGACGACATGCGACATTTAACCTCGATGTACCGCCATTATTTTTTGATTACGTGAAAAAAAAATACGTGACGAATATTTTCTTAAAAACTAAAATTTTGACAAATGGCCCATTGAGAAAAGAAATATAGCCTGTCCACTGGGTTCGATGCAAAGACATTCAATACCTATAGACCGGACATCACGATCAAAATTATCGACCGAAACTTGTGTCCTGCTAGGACACAAGTCTATGAGTTTTTTTTAGAACGCTCCGCTGCCGCTCCAATATTCATATATTATTCTAGATGGCGTTAATGACACATGGGATCAAAGTTTTGATCTATGATATTTCCTTGACATGCCCGCTCTATAGTATTTTAAATCTGGTTTTCTGGGTTTCTGGGTAGGTTCGATGGGTGACTATTTTTTTTTTATATATATATTACGGGTCTACTCTTGACCTCAATCTTGTCCTGCGGTCAGAGATGAGGTCGACGATGGAACGAGCTTACCCATAAGAAGCCTATTAACTCGCGACCTAAACAGATTGGGGTCATATGAACTCGGGAACACTGATGCAGGCAGGGAATTCCAATCCTTGGCTGTGCGCATAATAAAGGAACAGGCAAAGCGCTTCGTGCGAATGTGTGGAACATGTACAAGGAATGGGTGATAACCTGCAGTACGTCTGGATTCCCGATGGAAGAAAGGAGATAACATGTCAGGACTCCTCCGTGCCTCGGAAAGCACGCAAATCCCCGTTGGTCCTAGCTGTCATTGTTAAACTATGACAGTCTTTACAGAAAGTCAGAAGCCCAAAAATCTGATAACCAGTTCAACCAAGGGACATTGTGTTACACAGCAACAGGGTTGTGGAGATCGGAAGCAGGCGCTCCATGTAAAACACTGATATTTAGTTCAACCCGGTTAGGGCGAGACTCCACCAAAGCGGATAGGAGAGATGCCTCGTAATTAACCAATAGGATATAGGATATTGGATTGTGATGAAGCTAAGCTATCAAAATAATGCAAGCTGATTGGTCGTGCGTCACATCTCTTCTCGTCACCGCGTTGGTGGAGTCTTGCCCTTAAACTGGAAGTCGCCCCAACATAGTTGGGAAAAAATTTAGCTTTCTAGTGGTCACAGAGATTAAGCGAGGACGGACGGACAGACAGACATGGCAAAACTATAAGGGTTCCTAGTTGACTACGGAACCCTAAAAAGCTAGGCAGATGATGGGCGACGTCAACTTTGGTAGCTGTATTCAAAATAAAAAACTTTTTTGCAAAAAATAAAACCGACTTCAAAAAAACACTAAACGGTGTAAAATAACTCTAAATTCGGAAGTCTGTGGCTTTGGTGGGTTTGTCTTACTCATGATGGGCCACCGACTTCCGAATTTAGAGTTATTTTACACCGTTTAGTGTTTTTTTGAAGTCGGTTTTATTTTTTGCAAAAAAGTTTTTTATTTTTCCATTTTTAGTTGTTAAGTACCATAAAAACATTTGCCATGAATTTATTTTATATTGGTAATTGTTAACAATACCTACATGTCATCATCATAGGGTTTTCCACTAATCCCTAATAAATTAAAATTAACATACCTAACTGACGAAATCGAAAGCATACAGGCGTGATGATACGTCATTATTTTGTATAAACAATAAACATCCAAGCGATTCCAGCAACCACGACAGATTTGCCGTTCATTTTTGAAGAGTTCCGTTGTATATCTCCGAAGATCAGCACCAGATCTTCACCAAATTAAAATGGGACCACCTCAGGAGTATACTCTTTCAAATAAAAAAAGAATTTTGAGAATCGGTCCACAAATGGGGGAGAAATCAGGTAACATACATAAAAAAAAAAAAAAAAAAAAAATACATACACACGAACATAGAACCTCCTCCTTTTTTGAAAGTCGGTTAATTAAGTACAATCGAGATCATAGAACCTTTAGTATCCACCATTACAGCCAATATTGCTAAAACATAGTAATTATGTACTAACGTTTATTTTCTTTACCAACTAAAGTCAAATGCGGAAAATTGGTTACGCAACAGACCGTTCAAATACCTCGTTCAAACTAATATATGGATATGAATCATACTAGTTCTTGACCTTGTTGAAGCTATGAACTGCTTAATTTGCGTGTTTGGCCAATATTTACCTAGCTTTGTTTAATCTAAGTAATTCTATGTGGGACTTTTTGAAGGATGACTCAATATTCAATGTTTAAGTAATGTTTGAAATTACTGTGAGTTGTTAGGTTAGATTAAAGTAGATTGGGTGGTTTTTAATTAAATTTCAGTAAAAGGGGTAAACCTGTACTTTTTTATTTATTTGCCATAACTAACCGGTATTACTAGTGCCTCGGAAATCACTTAGAGTCGTTGGTCCCGGCTGTCATTTGTAGATCTTTGACAGTCGTTACTTGTACTCAGAAGCCCGAAAGTCTGACAACCAGTTTAACAAAGGGGTATCATGTTACCCAGTTACTGGGTTGTGGAGATGTGACAGGCAGTCGCTCCATGTAAAACACTGGTATTCAGATGCATCCGGTTAAACTGGAAGCCGACCCCAACATAGTTGGGAAAAGGTTAAGCAGATGATGAAGTAACCGCTATTGCCGAGATGATTTCGTACCAACGTACCTATCCATATTGCGAGAACTCAAAATCTCCACGCGGTTGTCGTCCGAGCGCCTACGTAAGATTCATATTCATATTCATATCTTTATTTGCATTCCATAATGTGTTGAGATCTTACAATGGGCTTAAAGTTAAGTTATGTTAATTAAGTTTATTAAGTTTATTCTTCAATACTTCGGTCACATAGCAAGGAAAGACAGTGGTAATCTCGAAAGACTCATCGTGACCGGCAAAGTGGATGGGGCGAGGTCTCGTGGACGCAGCCCAATATGTTGGTCCGATCAGATCCGCACCACTCTTGACTCTTCGGTATACGATGCCCTTCACACCGCCAGAGACAGAAACAGATAAAACAGAACATCGTGAAAAAAATGGTGATGAAGCAGGGAGGTCACGACCCTCAGCATTGAGGAGTACGACGCAAGGAGGAGGTAGTAATCATAGCACAGTCTGCTTAGTTTCACATTAAATTATATTAATACTAACTGCCGGTTAACGTCGTTCCGCCTTAAAATCAATTTAATACTTTTATTTAGTTTTTATCAGTTAACGCCTTATTTTCAAACATACTGAATCATATAATAATAATAATAATTTATTGAAACAAGTAACAGGACTCACAGTGTTAGTAACAATACACTTACAAACTAAGTTAGTAACAAACAAAGATTATAACATAAACGGAATGTGACTTCATTGCCGCAAGGTGACAGGCCCAGCTGAAACCTACACCCAAAAATTCATAAGAATCGGTCATGTCGTTTCGGAGGAGTTTGGTAACAAACACTGGGACACGAAAACTTTTATGTTATATAATTGAAGGGCCCACGTAGTCATGGCGTTTTAAGCCAATTTAAAATGGGTTTCAATCCACATATATTTGTATCTAAAACAGTTTATTTGCAACTAAGTATGTATAGTATAAACAAACACCACACATTATGAAGAGGCATGTACAGTTACAATGGCTGACAGGTCTAATTGATGGATGATGCTTTCAAATGGTTTATTTGAAATCAATATTGATAGGTAAGACACAATACTAAAATATACTTTTGTATCAAACAAATACACATCTCTAAAATGCGAGACCAAGCCACGTTTGAGAGGTTTTTGTAAGTGAAGGCTTTTAAGATGGGAAAAAACCATTGAACTCCCGACACTTTTACCGTTACCATAACCAAAATCTCTGTTTATAAGAAAGTTTTAAGCAATTTATGTTAGCCCGGTAAAAAACTATGACAGTCGATATTAAACTGTCTAGCAATATATTTTATTAATCCATTATTCCCCTTGCTCTCTGATTTTAATCATGGTTGTGCTTTGCGGAATAAAAATTTTAAATTTTTATTTTTATTTTGTTTGCGCAACTAACGGTTGCGCTTCGCGGAATAAGATAGTTGCGCTTAGAAAAGATTGCGCTTCGAGGAATACCCCAATTACTATGCATTATTTTTCATTAGCAGACGTCCCGCGGTTTCACCCGCGTTAGTCCCGTTCCCGTGGGATTACATGGATAAAAATTTGCCTATGTGTTAATCCAGGGTTTCAGCTAACTTCATACCATATTTTATTAAAATCTATTTAGTAGTTTTTGTGTAAAAGAGTAACAAACAACCATTCATCCAAACTTTCACGTTTATAATATATTATTAGTGAGATGAAGCTACCCCAATGTGTCAATTTTCTTTGATGGTTTCTCAACTTGATACCAAACAGAATAAAGTTCATGTTCAATTGTGAAAATTTGACAGTATTTTGTATTCATAATTACACACGTACCTATACTTCTCAAAGATCGTTTATTCTACTTTCGTGGAGGTACCAATTCATGGTACCTATTAAAACAGTTTTTGTAAACCTGGAAAATGAAGATAAAGCTCTCTTGTTTAAGAAAGCTCAATAAACTTCTCAAGACCTCGTTAACTGTATGTAAATCATTTCCTCAGTCCAGCTATCGAAAAAACAAAGTTTCTTTTTTGTAAGATATTAAGTAAGTATTACAAAGAAAAGTTACTTAAGAACTTTGATCGAAATATGAAAAACAAAGTATTAGACGAAAATGAGATTATTTTCGTAATAATAAAATAGGCAACACGCGAAACGTTTTTAATTGTGTTGGTGCTTATGCTTGTTTCATTTGACATAAGTATAGCCTTTGTTTCGTAGCAGTAAGGTCGATATTCGTATTCGAACGTGTAGTTGACCGTACCGGTGGCGAATGTCAACGACCTCTATATTAGTGTGAACTAGTAGTAATTAGTAATGGCACCAGTCTAGCCGCCATTATGGAAAATTAACTATTCATTCCAAAAACTAAACAAAATTATAAACAAGTTAGTTTCGGCGTAACTTTGCCTTACAGAGAAAGGATTCGGTACTGAAAATAATTAAGTAAAACTAAGAGAAAAAGATACCTATGGTAAAGACCATCTAAAAGATTTTGAGCCCCATGACGATGAAACCTATTTTTAATATTCCCGATAATCTAGTGATTTCATTTCAACATTTGCCTAACCTTCTCCGAACATAGTGGAGTTAGCTTTTAAAGTATTTTACATGAAGTAACAACCTACCTGTAATACTTTTAGGCTGCCTGGATAGGCAGCTATCTCGCTCTGCTTCAGTGGATACTGAAGCAGAGCGATAGAATCGCTAGAGAAACGGGGAAATGTAACCAATAGGACTGCGTAAAATTTACACTCCGCGCTCCGCTTCGCTCCGCTTTTTTATCCTATTGGTTAATATTTCTCAACTTCTCCGCTCCGCAACCTCGCTCTGCTTCAATGTACAGGCAGTCTTATACTGTAAAAAATTACCCCGACAAAAGTGCAAGCGAATTGAGATGTCATTTCATAATAATGCTTGGGCATTGTAACTTCACTCAAGTTTTCAAGCTGTGGTTTTTACTGGATTGGCTGACCTCCATAACCTAATAACCGGTGGGTGAATTGAGAGAAGAACTATTTGGACTTGACCTACGAGTAAACAATCAATATCAAAAGTCTTGAAGAAGCGCTCAAAAGACGTCGAGGAAATTGCAGTAACAGAATCTTCTCGACAAATGATAGCTACAAAGGCGGTAACTAACGACGTACATGACTAGCTTTTATCACGAAAACGGTACAATCTTGTTCCAACCGCAACAAGTTGAAAATCTACGAAACTGTTGAACAATAACGAACCTACTCAATGTAGTGCAATATTCCTTAGTAGGAATGCTTTAGACTAACCGTAGCGCATCAACTGCTTAACACTCCTACTTTGCGAAGTACGGAGGAGTCATGACTATATGTAATTGGCTCAGGCAAGATCCTTCATCACGAATAGTTGTGAAGTAGCTTACATACTTCAGTCAACTCTGTACAACGTAATAAACTAAATACAATCAAGCGTACAACGAAACAAGCGTAACGCTCTTTAAAACCGAAATACGCACTTACTATCTGAAGAAATTGGATACTAAAATATCCATTCGCAAGATTTGTATAGGATCCAATATAAAACGTAGTGCGAACAACATTTTCGTGAACAGCTTTGACACGGATGAACGATTTCTTTTACCTAGTCCACTTTATAAATATGGCTATGACAGGGAAAAAAAATACATATCTTGACGGCACGAATTGAATGTTTCGAACCACTGCAATCGATGAGCGTTTGACAATCATCATCATCTATACAAGGTGTTTTTTTTTTGATATCCCATAACTCTAGGGTTATATTTTGTAGGTAAAAATAATACCAAAGCTCCTAGAATAGATCATCAATCATAATTAAATTATCAGCTGTTTAGTACCCGTAACACAAGCTCTGCTACGCCATCTATGTAGTTGGGACTAGATGGCGTTGTGTGAATAGTCGTGGAATATTATTATTAGGTATTATTTTTATTACCTATTTAGTTCAAAAATTCTCACCAGTACAACGAATCTTCTTTCTAACATCACTTTACTTTCACGCAAGGGTGTTTTACATTAATCATCGTGACTTTGTCGAATTATTTTGTATGATAGTAAAAAAAAAGGATGATTGGAACATAATTCATATGCCAGTTGATTCTTTGATATGGTCTCAATCATACCCTAGAGTTATGGGATATCAAAAAAAAACACGTTGTATAGTCTTTTGCCAACTATGTTAGGGTCATCTTCCAGTCTTAACGGATGCAGCTGAATACCAGTTTTACATTGAGCGACTGCCTGTCTGACACAACCTAGTGACTAGATAACACGTTCAGCACATCAACCTACCCCAAACTGTCAAATTTTCCCAATTGAACATGAACCTTATCGTGTTAAGAATAAAGTTGAAAACCTATCAAAGAAATTTGCCACTTTGGGCTAGGTTGGTGTGCTGGCGTCTGTACTTTTGGGCTACGACTGTCAGAAATCCACAAATGACAGTCGAGACCAACGTGGTTTGTTTGCTTTTCCAGGCATGGATAGGTCTTGGAGGTATTCCTGGAAGCGCTATTTTGAGGCGCTCCTATTTTATTCCTCTGAGCGCACCTTTTGATAAAAATATTTTTAATTGCTATCGGGAGCGCTCTCAAAAGGTGCGCTCGGAGGAATAAAATAGGTGCGCCTCATTAGGAGCGCCTCAAAATAGTAGCGCTTCGAGGAATACCTCTGGTCTTGATATGTAATAAATGTTTACCCATCTACGGACCAACCCAGTCAAGCGTAGTGTAATCTTCGATCGACCGCTGTTTTTATTTAGCACAAACCGCTAAGCGTTTGACAATATAAATGTAACATAGATCTCTTTCGTTCTAAGCCTAAAGCCTCGGCCCCACTAGGAACATTTGTCGAGCGACATGTGTCGCTGGTGACATCGGACGATGTTGGGCGACGTCGGATGACATCGCCGCGACATTGTTGAATCTGTTTCTTGTCGCACAGTCGATGAAGAATAGAGGTTCGACTGAACTGATGTGGGCGGAGACAAGACATCGGGCGACGTGGGGCGATGTAGGGCGACATCGCCCGATGTCTCCGGGGACACATGTCGCTCGACAAATGTTCCTAGAGGGGACGAGGCTTTATGGCAAAGCGTTCAACAAAGCAATAGTTGCATTGCGACCATGACGTTTTGTGAGAGTTCGCAGGTTTCCTCGATTTAAAAATCGATAAGCTTTCAAACAACAGTTTATAAAGACATAACTAAAGCTTTAAATCATGAGTTTAATATATGATAGACGATGTCAAGACATACAGATCAACCTTGAAATTTTTCATCGGCTTATTCTTACACTTTCCTAAGTTTTACGTTTTTTTCTGTTGCCTACGATTTTTTTTGGAAAAATGTGTGAATAAGTACCGACACCAACCTAACATGTTGTGCGTCGGTACTCTTTTACCCTGTCAACATACAAGTCCACAAAGATTCTACAAGACGTCAGCGTTATACAAACAATCGCTAGCCGGCTTCCACAAATATAATACTACCGCGCTATACATAAAAGCGGTATTTCAAGGAAAGCTAGTTTCGAGAAAATTGAAATTTTGTTAATATAGTTTTCTTTTTACTTCGATATTTAAGCTACGTTTGACGAGGTTGGTCCGTAGATGTATGTCGCGACACTTCATTACTTATCAAGACTCCTCCGTGTCTCAAAAAGCACATGAAGCTGATGGTCCCGGATGTCATTTTACCAGTGTTATCCAGTAACTGGTTCGTGGAGTTCAGACAGGCAGTCATTTAATCTAAAACACTGGTATTCAGCTGCATCCGGATAAACTGGATGCCCACCCCAACTTAGTTGGAAAAAAGCTCAGCAGATGATGAAGAGTTTTTTAAAACGTTTTAAATAAGGTACCGCTCATTGACTTAGTTCATAAGATGTGTCTTTCTTTAAGCCATCCAAAGCCATAAACATCAACTTTGCGGATTTTTTTTAGCCACCGCTTTTGAGCTTAGTTCTACAGAATAGAACCCAGAAATTACTCAAAATCTAACGTAAAATGTAAAATATAAAAACTCTAACAGGTGAAAATAACTCCAGCTTCGGAAGTCTGTGGCTTTGGTGGTTTTGTTTCGTTCATTATTGGCCACCGACTTCCGAAACTGGTGTTATTTTTCACCTGTTAGTGTTTTTTTGTAAAAAAAGTTTTTATTTTGCAATTTTTAGTTTCTTCGTATGAAAAGAAGATCAATTTCAATGATTCTTTTAAAACTTCAAAGAATCATTGAAATTGGTTAACATTACTAAAAAAGTTCTTTCTAAACATTAATCTGTACATCTCTGCCGGTCCCCTTTTTAGATAGAAGGGCGTAATGTTATGTTATGGAAATACAAAATCTCAGATAGACATCTGACTACAGCAATCGCGAATAATTTGCTGTTATGCGTTGAAGAGTTCCGTCGCATGTCTTTTTCATCAGTTTTTCTTCACAAAATTATATTTTCTAAATGAAAATGCTTGATTTGTTACTAAAAATGTAAAAATCAGTACGTGTGTACCTATATTTTTTGAGGAGTTCCCTCAATTCCTCGAGGATCCCTCATCAGATATGAGTTTTGATACAAATGGGACCAATCTGCTAGTATACCCTATCAAATAAAAAACAATTTTGAACCGCGTGCCATTAAATAGAAGTGCTGAATCCAACATCTCCGAGCATTATGTATCGTAACGACGACGAACTGAAATTCAACAGAAAACTAAAACGTAATGGCATGGCCGCAATCAAGCCGCAGTAGGGCTGCTACGGGTTTTATATGAATAATTAAAAATATAAATTAAGGGGCTATAGTACGTTTGCGTTAAGAATGCAGTAAAGTCATCATTATCCGTCGGCCTAGCCCCGCCCCCTAACCAATCAATCTTTTCAAATTCATTTTTATAAATTCATTAAACTTAATCTTTTAAAATATAATCTTTTAAAAATATACACCTTTATCTTGCAGTTGCACTGCATTTTTACTGCATTCTTAACGCGAACGAACTATAGTGTCTAGATTAGAACAGTTGCACGATTCGATCGAAAGTTGAACTACGCTCGCGGAGATTTGTATGTGTATGGGTTACCCCTTCGTTCTTTGGAAAGCACGTCAAGCGGTAAATTTTGTTGTCCAGAACGTACGGTCTCGACCGTACGTTCCCGCGCTCCCGGCGCGGTAAATTTAATCTGTAAGAGTCTGAGAACCATGCGTATAACGCAGAGGACATCCATAAGGATTTTTCACCCTGGGATCAATAAAAAGGGCTATTACTATTTAAGTCGCTGCGGGTAGTCAGAACCCCGAAAGTCTGATAATAACCATTTTTAGGTAAGACAGGTATCGCTCCATATTAAAAACTGGTATTCGGCTGTATCCAGTTAGACTGCAAACCGATCCTAACATTGCTGGAAAAAGCTAGGCAGATAAAGATGAGATTTTCACTATTCCATTATCCAATTACCCATTGTTTTAAAGGCTTTTTAAAATATTAGCAATTAATTAAGTACCTATAGAAACCCATTCCGGGTCTGGTATTTTGTGTATGAGAGTTAGAATGTTTGTAGACGCACTCACAATACTTCCAAGTGAAATTCTTTGTGTGGAGCATAAAGTTTGGTGATAATATGGAGTGAATCATTTAGTGCTATGATTTGTTGAAACAATGAATAGGATTTGTTTTGCTTGCATCAATTAAGACTAAGTTTTGGCCGAGCCATAATAAATATTGCATTCAAAATATATTTGTTTTGCGGATGAACCACGTGATGACCAATCTCTAAGCCAATCAGAACATGATAGGGAATTAATCACTAGTTGTCTGATATTTAAATAAAATTGTTTCATTTAAAGTAGGTACAGAATAAATTGATAAAAATACTGACATTTAGCTCCATTCTGGTTAGACTGGAGCCGTAACTATCTAAGTACCTACCAGTATTTATGTTGCTGTTCAACAGCAACATAAATACTGGTAGGTACTTAGATAGTTACGGCTAGGCAGGTAAGTGAAATGAATCAAAAAACCAACCAACAAACAATTAATTAACAAATGATATTCAAATTAGAAAGTTGTTAAGAACATTTAAGTACCTACGCGACAGGTTAAAAGGAAGACAATTTTCGTAAAAACTTAAACTTTTTACATTTCGCTCCTGTTGCAGTTTTCAGGTATTAATTAGTTCGCATTAATATGAAAATACGATATTTCGCAATAATTGTAGGATTCTAGTGAAACGTTTTTTTTATTTGTCCTGTGAACATTACATTCGACCTATTATTGGCGACTGTATAAGACTGATGCTTGTTACTGTTATTCTAATGTCATGCTGTATACATAGAAGCTGTTGGTTTACCTTTAATAAATAAATAAATAAATACATAGTTTATATAATGTTATCTGACAAGAATACTGGAAATACGTGTTATAATAATACTATTTTATATTTTTAAACCAAATAGAAACTCACCTGGTGCTTGGAACGCACTTACAAAATAAAAACTTTTTTGCAAAAAATAAAACCGACTTCAAAAAAAGCACTAAACGGTGAAAAATAACTCTAAATTAGGAAGTCTGTGGCTTTGGTGGTATTGTCTTATTCATGATGGGCCACCGACTTCCTAATTTAGAGTTATTTTTCACCGTTTAGTGCTTTTTTTGAAGTCGGTTTTATTTTTTGCAAAAAAGTTTTTTATTTTTCCATTTTCAGTTGTTCCCATACAAATATTTGATGAATGAATTGATTAAAACATGAATTTATATTATACTTATTGTTAATTGTTAACATTACATGTCATGATAAATAGGGTTATATCCCTAATAAATGAAAATTAACATACCTAACTGTCGAAATCTAGGTATATTGTACACATCTGCATACCCCTCAGAGCATACAGGCGTGATAATACGTCATGATGTTGTATAAACAATAAACATCCAAGCGATTCCAGCAATCACGACAGATTTGCCGTCTATTTTTGAAGAGTTCCGTTGTATATCTCCGAAGATCAGCTTCAGATCTTCACCAAATTAAAATGGGACCACCTCGGGAGTATACTCTTTCAAATAAAAAAAGAATTTTGAGAATCGGTCCACAAATGGGGGAGAAATCAGGTAACATACATAAAAAAAAAAAAAAAAAAAAGAATACATACACACGAACATAGAACCTCCTCCTTTTTTGAAAGTCGGTTAAAAAATAGAAAAAAAATAACAAGAAAGTTCCCTTTCTCTAAGTAGGTCAAGTCGAAACCCTCAACACTCGTCTAGGTACCGAGTTCTGCGACCTAAATAATATCTAACTGTTACAATCCGATATTTCAACAACCCTAAGTCCAGGCAACTTGTTGTCGGTATTCCTGGAGTTTCGTGTCACTGCATAATTCCACTTTAGTCACGGCGTTCCTTTTTTACCATTCCGGTATTTCCACATAGGTGAAACACCGCTCTTTAAGGTTGCGTAAATAAATGGCAAAAACGGAACACAAATGATTTTTGCCTGTCTCCCTATGTCCTTCTTTCCGTATGTCTGTCGGTACGGCTGATATATGGGTATTTTGCTTGGCACAAATGCTTGGTAAAAAGGTGATTTTGGCCTGTCCGCCTATGTCCTTCTTTCCGTATGTCTGTCGGTACGACTGATATATGGGTATTTTGCTTGGCACAAATGCTTGGTAAAAAGGTGTTTTATGTGTACCGCTAACGGCAGGGCTATCGTATCTCCGTTGATGGTTCATAGTGATGATAACTGGGGAAGTGTTCAACGATTAACTGTCAAATAGCTCGTTTCGTATTGGCCATCATCAGTGTGCATCTAGGATGACGTCATGCGCATTCGCAGATATGTGACAAAGCGCACCGTACCCTGTCTGATAGTCACCGTAATTTGAAGTCTATTTTAAGTGCAATAGGTGTCAATTATTCGTAAATTCTCAGTTTTCATCAAAGTTCTATGTGTAACTGACGACTACTGTCACAGTCACTGGCAATAAGAAGATCGCCAAAATTCTTACAGGTGGAGTGAAATTACTAAAAATTATGAGAGGTTACACTTCCTATATAATGTGGAAATAAGCTATAATAAATAATTCAAGGCACATATGATTGTTATAGTTAAGCTAAAAAAAATACAAAACATGTTGTATTTGATAGTTGGTGAGAAGCTTCTAAAGTTACAACAGTCTGCAGGAATAATTTTGTTTTTTATTGTATCTCTGAAAAATGCTATGAAATACAAACTTGTGTTTACTGTCGATGTACTGAATATTGATCATGCCAAACTATTGAAGCCAAGTCAGACGCCCATGGGCGGAAAAATATCTCTGATATACTCACCAGCATGCGTAGCATGAACACATTGTACACCGAAGAAACGGCCTTTGTCTACAGACGAATCGGCAAAGTGACAGATTATATAGACAGGAACCTTAATCTGTCAAATTTCTTTCAATACACCTGCCTGCGTTAATTTCTTTTCTTCCGAGACACGACAAAGACCGTTTCTTCGGTGATCATGCTACGCGTGCAGGTAAATCACTAACCTCACGAAACGAAGAATAAGATTGAACCCGACAATTACGGAACCATTATACTATGGCCCACTACAGACTTGACCGGTTTTACTTTATTTTAAAAGCGCAAAACCTACCTTTCACTGGAGCATTGCACTGAAAGCCTCGCAAAGAGTCCGACTTACGGGAAATGCGTCATACATTTAGTTGGAGGAGTTATTCAGTTAGGGGTTGGCGGCCATTTTTTTTTCAACTACCTACAGTTTAGTAAGCCGTGTGTTACTTATATGATGTCGGTGAATGTGTTCTTGATAAAATGTTGTTAGATTCAATTAATTTGGAGGACCTTATTAATCAAGACTTTGGTACCCAATCATCGTAATTTAGGTGTCTTTAAGGCTAGAGTGAAATAGGCTCATAATAAACTTGAGCGCTTCGCCATTAGTGATTGCATCATTGCTTACCATCAAGTGGGATTGCAGTCAAGCACTGGGTTAAAATATTAAAATAAACAATATAACTTTGATAGTTTTGTCTTGAACTCAATTCCTGTGACGGGTACAGAGTTAAGTATTGCATTTTTCAGCTGTGATTCAGTTAGATAGAAAGCTAACCAGAACTTAATATTTTATGTCATCTACTTATAGTGTGTCTGTGTATTTAGAAATATGTTTATTTTAGGATTTATTAAAAGACAAGCTCTGCTTAGTTTGGGACAAGATGGCCTTGTGTGAAGGTTGTGCAATATTTATTTATTTTTTGGAAAAAAATATTAAAGAAAACGGTTAGCCAGACGATACGCTTCGTGATTGTGCGATTCTCGCAGGGGTAACTAATATGTGTATGGTCCCGAATCTGACTGTCTTTTAACATAAGTTTGAACATTAGTAATCTACTTAAGATGCAGGAGAAATTTCTTCTTTAGAAAGAGAAAGGTGGTAAATTGGTGACATCTGAAAATAATATCATAAACTCCTTCCGATATCACAAATGACATTATGGTGAACTAAATCGTACCTAACTCAAGACAAATCCTCTGTAAAAACTATTGCATAGACATTTCATACGGTCCGCTGAATGTAATATTACCTTACCGAGATGATTTTATCGGTAGCAAGCGTCTGTGGCTCTCATATTACATTCTACTAACGTTTTATTTGCATTTGTGGGAACAATAATGTTTGAAATACCTAGTTTATATGGCGGGGCGGATTGTTTTCAAGAAGATTTTATGGTGCGAAATATTGCGAAATTCTTTCGTTTTCTACCTACTACTCCTACTTGTATTTTTTGTTTATTTGGCGTGGACAAATTATTGTTAACCATTTTCTTTTATGGTTTTAACTAAGTATTTCATTCATATGGAATGTTAAGCAATACGATTTGTTTATTAATTTGATTAAGGACAGTTACTTCCAATTGTTACTTTTACTTAACGTTATTCAACGGGGAAAACTATTAGGTTCATTTTATCACTGACCATAGTCTACTACCAACTCTATTGTTTGATTATATATCTATTGGGTTCAATTGTGAATCCAGCATCTAGGGAGATACTCAAACAAACTCCTAAAACTATCATTAAAATCGGACCAGCCGTTTAGGGCGACCTGAATTACTTACACACTTACCTACCTAAGAACAAAAGAATTACGTACAAAAAAGGTTTATGTAAGATAATAATACGTACTTGCCCTTTAACAAACTTTGAATAGCTAAAAAGCCACCAATTACTTCGATTAATTACCAAATATTGACCTAAAAAATAAATGTCCTATCTTTGGACACGACTACGCAACGTAAGCACATGTTCAATAGTAGGCATATGAACAAACAAGGCGGCTTTATTGTCGACAAACAAACGTGTTGACTCACGATACGTTATTAGTTTGACTTCGGCAAAAACCGAAGGCTCCCGAGTGTTATGCAGGTTAAGCGTTGGTGGAGAGACCGAGAAATGACATTGACAAGTCCAGGGATCTACCTTTTAGGAGAGACCTATGACCATTGTCCAGCAGTGCACTGCTATATATGCTGATGTTAATGATGATGATGGTCTTAAGAAAGGGAAATTAACAATTACCTACAGGCTACACGCTGAGTTCTGTGTACGATTCTGGACCCCACAGCATTGAAACTCTTTTGTGGAATTCACTGCCTGCATCAGTTTTCCCGAGTTCATATGACCCCAATCTGATTATGTCGCGAGTTAATAGGCTTTTTTTGGGTAAGCTCGTTTTATCGTCGACCTCATCTCTGACCGCAGGACAAGATTGAGGTCAAGAGTAGACCCATAATATATGAAAAAAAAAAGATTTTTCCTAGTTTCAATGAAAAAATCATAATTTTCATCTTACCCAATCAGCGTTTTTCCCTAAAAATTTAAAAAGTCTCCCTACCATCTTGTATACGTAAATGAGACCTACACTACACCAAAAACTATTGAGGGTGACTGGTAATTTACTTCTTCTTCTTATCGTGTGGTTAGTAACTAACCTGGTGTCAGAGTTTTAATGCCGCCCATGGGCCTCTGACTTGGCATCACATGCTCTCGAGAAATATCTCTCAGGCATGCCGGTTTCCTCACGATGTTTTCCTTCACCGTTTTTGAAGCAAGTGATAATTATACAATCCGCACATGAATCCGAAAAGTCAGAGGTGCGTGCCTTGGGTTCGAACTCGAGACCTATGATTTGGCAATCCGCCGGTCACACCACTAGGCTATCACTGCTACTGGTAATTTACTAAGTAATTACTTGTAAGTAGTAACACATTACCAGGGACTCGAGTTTGCTATTGCAATCGTGTCTCAATGACCGGTCATTGATCGAATATTTGACAACTTTGACAGTTTAGTATGGGAATTGTGTAATAAGTTTGACGTTATACGTCAAAAATCTATCATTGACCGGCCATTGAGACACGATTGCAATAGCAGACTCGACCCCCAGGTTGTCCACCTTTTAGCGATAAGGCCATCCATTGTAACAAACTATAAGTAGCACTTTAAGTTACTATTTTTGTAAGCTTTTATAGTGTACAATAAAGACTATTTTATTCTATTCCTTTATTCGCTAAAGAGGTTTGAACAGCGGTACAGTATTCCCACAACGGCCATTTTTATTTGATACTCTTGACCGCTTTGGCCTTTTTCATTTGCAATAAGCTAGTTGACGGTCGTGAAAGCGATTAATAATGCTCCTTCTACTTTATTTTACTCGAAATTTGAATATTTTAGCAAAATATTAACACTAACAAAACTCATTTTTCATTTCGTAGAACGGAGTTTAATAATTTTAATCGTCAAAACGGGTCACACTGCCGTGGCGGCTGTGACGGCTTAAGTGAAGTCATTACTTGTGTTCTGTCATATTTACGAAATTTTTCAGTGTTGTCTGCCCACAAAATTTATATTTTATAAGTCAGAATACGATATTGTTCGACAGGGTTAATTAACAATAACAAATAGTTAATTGT
Organism: Euplexia lucipara; assembly: GCA_921972225.1. Lineage (NCBI taxonomy): Eukaryota > Metazoa > Arthropoda > Insecta > Lepidoptera > Noctuidae > Euplexia > Euplexia lucipara. Next base: position 6,712,953 of record OV179143.1, on the reverse strand, counting down.
GTTGTTGTTTATACTTGTCAGTGAAAAGTAGAGGATTTGTATTTGTGGTGAATAGCGGACGTTTTGGAGGACAGTTTTAAGTAAATTTTGTCGTTCATAAAAGTGATGATCTTAAGCCTAATTTGAAAAAAATACTTTTGATTTCGATTTCTTAGTATTTCATTTTCCTATTAGAACTACTAAGTTACTATCAATTATAAAGAGGTTTTATTTGAAATCCTTCGTATAGTGATATAATTCTGATCCGATATAAAGTTGCTGACCTAGGCCATAGGCAGTGATAGCCTTGGTCTGGTCGTCATTGTTTTACTTGACCGGTGATTAAGACATCATTGGAATAGCAGACTCGAGCCCTTGTTTACTCGAAACTAGTAATTATAATGTTAGAACCGGTGTAAGACGTAACACCGTGGTGGTTTTAGGCCTACATAACGACCCGTTCATGACCTTACCGCCCGTGAGCGGCAGCAGAGCGCGGGGCGGCAAGCGGTAAAATCAAAAGTATGAAAATGTATGAAAACGAGTCGTCGCTCGACCGAATCGTGACGTGCTACGTACATTTTCAAACTTTAAAAATACAACTGAGGGAGTACCTCCTCCGATTTTGAAGTCGTTAAAAAGGGAGAGTTAAACAAGGTGAACATCCAGGGGGATTTCGACTCCAAGATGAAAACAATGGCTGAGACATTGTCAAGTCGTGTAAGCATTTGTGTTTTACTTTTATAGTATGAATAATAAAATTACAATGTACAGTCAGCCTCATAAGTCGATGAACATATATCCATATTTCCTAAACTCATGAACACCTTAGCTTACACAAATTGCTAATGAACTTAAATGAATGACTTATGAGGCTGACTGTACCTACGATGTTAAGGTAACCAGGTAATCCGACCTAGTTTCTCCCTTTATCATATTTAAGCTGTTCCGCTCTTCGAAGTCAATAACTATAGGAAATGTTCCGTTCCGTTTATATGCCATTTCCTTCACTTCCTCTCGAGCTTTGAAGTCATAATATTTATTTGTATGCGCTTTAGTATGTTTGTATTGGAGCAGTTTGTTCGTTCGATTTACTTTTCAGTGTTTGTTTAGATTCAGCAACTGAAGTAACAGCAAAGATCTTGGATGATGTTTTAAATTGAGTAAATACTGAAATAACTACGGATTACGGACTGTTTATTCGTCTTGTGGAATTAAAAATAAATTAATGGATAATAAAAAGTTATGCATAGATGACCGAAGGAAAGTAAAGATGGCCCAGACTGAATGGTAAAGGCATCTGCTCATGCGTGAGGTTGTGGTTTTGACATTTTTGATTTGGTACAGTGTTAATGTGACTTTTTTAATTAAAATGCATATATTTGCCAATTTCAACTTAGACATCATTGAGATCGGTGAAAGACAACATCGTGAGGGCACCTGAACTTATAGTTAACTTAAGTGTGAAATCGCCTATCCGCAGGATAGTTTAATCTTGAATTACCAACAAACATGAAACTTCCGTACAAATTAATGTACCTATTTTTCATTAGTAAAATCATTGCATCGCATTCTAAAATAAGCGCTTATCCACCATCCTCGTCTCGAGCTGTCATTCAGTAAAAGATGTAGGTAGTTAATATATTTCGTTAGTTTATTCCGTGAACAAGGCAATCGCCTTTATAATTTTTCCCTTTTGCTCTTTACTACTTTTGGTATCGATTTAGTAGTTAGTAGTATGTTCTTACAATGAAAACCAGCCTAGCCTTTTCCCAACTATGTTGGGGTTTCCAGTCTAACCGGATGTAGCTGGATACCAGTGTTTCGCATGCAGGGATTGCCTGCCTGACTTTCAAAACCTACCTACTGGTTAACACGATACCCTGGTTGAATAGGATGTTTCCAGTCCAGCAGTTAGATTATAAAAATTAATCCACAAGTATTTTTTTTCTTTTTGAAATTGATGGAAAACTGCTTAGATTAAGCGCATTCTAGTTGAGGAGAGGAGGCTTGTAACATCGTTATCTAGTACTAGCAGACGTCCCGCGGTTTCACCCGCGTAGGTCCCGTTCCCGTGGGAATACAGGGATAAAAAGCAGCCTATGTGTTAATTCAGGGTCCCAGCTAACTCCATACCAATTTTTATTAAAATCCATTCAGTAGTTTTTACGTGCAAAAGTAACGAATATCCTTACAAACTTTCGCGTTTATAATAAAAGTAGGATAAACTGTACTGGCTAGTGACGTCATGCAACATTTTGACACGATATATCGCCGTTATTTTTTGACTACGTGAAAAAAGAAAACATTAAGTGTCGAATATTTTCTTGTAATCTAGATGAGGGACTAAAAACTAAAATTCTGACTACCCGAAATACTGCTAAAGGTCTACAAATGACAGCCAGGACCACCTTCTTAACGTGCTTTCCTAGGCTCGGAGAAATCTTAATAAGTATGTTATGAGTAGTCACCATCACCATTCCACGGATCGACCTCATCAAACGTAGCTTAAGCTCCGAATGCCCGTGCGTTACTAGTTCGCCACAAGCTTGTGTTGTAAGAGTAATGGTTTAAATAACAAGGACTAAAGTCGACCTTGAATGAGTTTCTAACCACTACGAGGGTACAGACAGCTAATGGTAAACCGTTTGCCCAGACATTTTGGGTATTTAATCTTTGCCTAACGAAGTTAACTGACATTGACCTACGATTGTGTAAACATCTGATCGATTTAACAAGTCTACACAAGGCCTATTTCGGAGTCTATTGTGTTGACTAACAATGTTAATTCTTAACACGATACCTACCATCTAAAGTTTAACAAAAAATGTAAAGAAATTGAGACGACATTTTAGGCATTTTTAATATTAGAAGCTCTGTAAATGTAGACAAAATTATAATGTTACGCAAAAGTAAATATTTAATTATTTATCATACAACTTGAAGTTTACTCATGCGTAAAGAGATAAACGTGGCATCTATGTAGTTACATAAAGTTTTCTCTAGAAAAAAATAATATTTAGTAGGTGAAACTAAATCGCTATTCAGAACATGTAAAAACGTACCTGCATTGCTTAGAGACACTATTACAAAATCATGTAAACCTGTATCTAAAAAAGGAATAACTATTCTTAAGCTGTGGTAAAACACAATTTATAATTTTGTAACTGTTTTTATCTGTGATTTAAAAATACACAATATCAGCACCAGCAGTTCAAACGCTCGTACAGGCTAGACAGTGGTCGTACCTTAGGCAAGTGCAACCCAACCGTTATCCTTACTTTTTCGATTCCGAATGTCAGGTAAGATTTCAGAACGAGAAATAATGCATTTTAAAATAAAACAGGCTGGTTTTAAATACCTTGCACGATTTTATTCTGTTCTGTTGAAACTGCGGTGACTATAGGTACAACGTGGTAAAACTGCCAGTCTCCAGAGTACATACATTACCGGTTGACTTAAACGGCGTTAAGTAAGTGTTGTTGTTTTAATTTTAATAATTTTACTTTTTAACTGTTCAAAAATTAAAAGAAATAGATCAGCACAGCACATCATTGCGACACCAAATTAAACGAGATAAATGTTATTTTGTTACAATAAGTACGTTATTTAGGATCGTAAAATTAGTCATTTAAGTAATTTTAAAATTCAATGTAACGCGAATAAAGAAAACCTAGGTTTCAGCTATATCTTAAAAAATATCTTTGATGTTATATCTCATGACAAGACGCCAGTTAGCAACAACCATTTTTTTACATAGAACATAAAAACCAAAGCCTACCACATGTGATACATAAACTACACGAAATTCAACCAATAAAGCTTCCATGTACTTATTTTATTACTCACCTTATTCAGTAAACGATTCGTGTAAAAATATTTTCGCAGTAAAACTATACATAGAAAGTTGTTCAGTCTACATGGGGTAATAATCTCGTGACACGCCAGTCGTGGGAAATACCCGGAATATTGACAACACGGTATATAATACAAAGGAAACTACAGGGCTGTAATGGTGTATAGGAACAGCTGTCAATTTGTAGATGTTGACGTGTGATCTGGAAAATAATAAGGGATTCGAAGTTACCCTTGATGAGATTTATTTAGAAACAGAGCAGTATACAAACACACAGACAGGAAAATGATACACACGCACCAAACAAAAACAGACAATGTTGAATGAAGCATAGAATAGTGTTTGGATACAGCTGTCAATTTGTAGTTGTTGACGAGTTATCTGAGAAATAATAGGGAATTCGGAGTTACCCTTGATACGATTTGTTTGGAAACAGTGCAGTTTTTGAAATTATGTCGAATTTTACATCGCGTTTTGTGATTTCCTTTTGACAAGGTAACGTAAGAATATGTATGGAATAAGCAAAAAATAATTTCCACATGTGTATAGATACAGCTGTCAACTTTTAGTTGTTGACGTATTATCTGGGACATAAAAAAGAATTCGAAGCTACCCTTATTGAGATTTATTTTGAAACATGTAATGACGCGTGTTGTGTATGATTTATGGTGATTTTCTTTTGACACGGTAACTTAAGGGAAGGTTCATATCTGACGGAACATGCGCCGAGCGTTTGCGACAATGTACCTCGACGCACTAACGCATCATCTGTTGACTGTGAACCGTCAAGTGTTTTTCTATACATTTGTCTGTTCTGGCGTTACGCGACACATGTTCCGTCAGATATGAACCTTCCCTAAGAGGCACACGCATCTAACATAAAATCTGAGCATCTCGGATCATGGGCTGAGCCCATGGTGTCCAATAGGCGACGATTTTCCTTCCACCCTGTTTTGTAAATAATTCTAAAATTATGATTTCTGGTTCTTCGTAAAATAAAGCACTGAAAAATGGTGTTATTTTTGAGCTTAGCTTTTGTTACTACTTATTCCTCTCAATTTATTAAAACAACACTTACTTAGACTTTAAGTGAAAAACAGAAGATAAACAGAGTTCTAAAATAAATGTAACCAATGACTTTTGTATAATGTATTTTCTTGTCGTTTTCCTGTCTAGAAATATACCACTTTGAGCATTTCCCACGGGTGTAGTTAGAGACGACTTAATAGATTAAATACTTAAAGGAACCTGAAGGTCTATATTCAGTTTCATATTCATTTATTTGCGTTCCACAAGGTAAACAAGACGTTAACAGAGGGCTTAGAGCTCAGAACCGTGGTAGATCCTGTAAGGGCACAGCAAAATATTGTTAAATACTTAGCAATTACATAAAATCTAAGTCGTAGAAAACTAAAATTTGAATAAAATTGTACATGAAAACTAAATAATTATACATAGTTGCAAGACAGTAGTAGGCAGTAGTGTAGTAGTGTTGTATAACAATAACATAAATAATTCAATTAATGATAGCAAAATAATTAAAAAATAAAATAAAATTGTATTTACTTAAATTACTAATTTTAGTTTTACTAAGTTTAGTTTGATTATTTTAGATCTTAACTCGCTACATTATCTTTTGTCCACCCTTTTTGGAACAACATTCTTAACTACACCGGCCTGTAAAACTAAGTGCTACACTTTTAATTTACTTTTTCTGAAGTACCTAGGTGTAGAAGTTAAAGATTTAAAATAAAAAAGTTTTAAAGCAAATTTTATCAGCTTTCTTTAAAACTAGTAAACTATACATTAGCAGTTTAACTTAATAAAAAAGTAAAATAATTTATATAGTCAATTTTAGCTTAGTGTTAAAAAAGTCAATTGACATTTCTAAGTATGTTTTACATGTTATTTAACTTATAATAACTGGTATTGACTCCTCCGGCTCTGACTACAGCGTCGAGCCGGTTTGGCTTACTGAGCACGAGGTTTCGGAGCTGATGTTTGGGAATATTCCCTTTTTTAGTCACGAGATGCGAAGAGCCGAAGACGATGTATATAGCTTTACCATAATGGTATAATTACTGATGATTTTTGGGTCCTGTTCCTAATATTATTTTGTTATGCTTCTGAGTAAATACGCTAGCCCACACTAGGAATGTCTACAATATCGTTGGTGGTTTTAAAGCCACTTAAACTGACTTACACATAGAGCCAGATCCGACACAACTAATGGTAAGCCATACAAATATTTACTCCGAGCGGGAATCAAACCCACGGACACGCAGCGCAATAGTCAGTCGTGCCGTTTAGTTGTTGAATCTCGTACTCTACTAAAAGTTTAAAAAATCCAAGAACTCACTTCATACTCGACCACAAAATAGGGTTGTCACATTTTATTTTTTGTTACACCCCATCACTTAAGTAACGCCTCAAAAAACTGGATTCGCTTCAAAGTTAACAAAGGAATGTGTAGCGAGCCGGGGGTTGTAGCAACCCTATGTGTGTCTCTTACAATGTTTTGTATGTAGTGCGAGTTGCATAAGAAAAAGAGTGGAGCATTATGCTACAGTTTTGTGAAGAAAAGTAAAAAACTGAATGTGGTCTTAACACAAATGTGTTAAGAGCTTAATTGTGTTTGTAATAATAGAATTATTGATATAGCTTTGTCTAGCATCACGGCTGTGTTTCTTTATGCGTTGGCAGAGGCGTATCTAGGTAAAGTATATTTCTATTGTTGTTATCTTTAAGTTCTCTTATGTAAAGCCTATTCCAATCACCCGGTTACTAAATCCAAGGAGGTTCCATACCATAATTTTGTTGTGTGTTGAATTCATAATCACCTCTGAGTTTGATTCGATGCTTCTTTTAAAACTTCGTAGTTTTTTGTTTAACTTATTTACGGAAATAAATATATTTAATTCATAAGAGCGTATAACTTCAATCACTTTTCAAGTTATAACTAAGTGTTACGATTCACAGGCGAAGCGAAGGTTCAAATGCTTTTTACACAAATATTTACGTATACAAAGATAATTATGTAAATAAAGTAAGACATCCTGCTAACCACAATCTTATAGAAAATCAAGAAATAAAACTCAGACCAAATTAAGTAATGAAGGAATATGCCAAAAATAATTCCTAGCTGTACATAAATGCAAGTGTACACCTACGTCCTAAAAATAAATGCAGCCATGCGTCAAGAAACTTCACTATACTGCGTCCGCAATTTTGTTTCCTAAAAATGTAAACACACCACGTTTTAAGAAAAACAACTCTAACGGTCGCACATAAAGTTCAGTTTCATAACAACTTTAGCAATATTCATGAGTTTTTAACCTCATTTGTGCTACTTTAAAGTTTATATTTGTGTAAGTGGTCAATTGGAAACAAGAATTTAAATCTAAATAGGTATTGCATATATGTAAACTATGTAACAGTGTACTTATGTAATAACGCTTGACTCCTTGCATACATAATTGCACGTGATCCGCACAATTTGCCGCTCAACGCGTTCAGATTCTATGCTTGACAGAATCCTGTCTGACTGTAGTAGTGGACGTGTGTGTGTGTGTGTGTCGCAGGGCGTGAGAAATGCGTTGGTAATAAGTTATTTTTATTTCCATAGCTTTCTAGACAAAGAGTGAGACTTCATCAAAGAGGAGACGAAAAGAGGTGTGTCGTACAACGAAATCAGCTTGCGTAATTTTGACAGCTCATCGCTTAGCTTTATCACAAAACAATGTCCTATGGGTCAAAATCATGACAATGACTGGCCTGTTGATCTAGTAGTTAGTGACCCTGACTGCTATGCTGGAGGTTGTGGGTTCGATTCCCACGCAGGACAAAATATGTTTGTGTGATGAGCCCAATCATTAGTTCTGTGTCTGGGAGTAATTTATCTATAATATGTATGTATTTAGAAATATATAAGTATGTTTATCAGCTGTTTTACTAAACAGCTGATAAACATACTTATAACACAAGCTCTCAAGCTTAACTTGGGACTAGATGGCGTTGTGTGAAATAGATGTGGAATATTTATTTATCATCAGACATCTTTCATCTCCGCTTTGGTGGAGACTCGCCCATGGTGGCTTTGGCTGGGCGTTGTTAAAATTTTACTCAGTCTAAACTTTATCAATTTTATACGATGGATGTTCGGAAACCAAGCACCAATCAAGCGTTGTGGGGTCTGTGGGTATGCCGAAAATCCTAATTGAGTTCGATAGGCCAATGTTTATATCAAATAGTTATAAAAATGCTGTTTAAGTCCACGCGAGATTTTCCTAATAATATTTTACCACTTGTGTATGGGGTGCTGCTCCATACCTAATACTCAATAAACTGCCTGCTCTGTTTTGAGAAGGCGTCCTGCGGGCGATGGTCCCAATTGTCTACTTTGGGGTAATCAACACCGTCGCCCAGAGCGCATTCTCCAACCTTGTCTGAGGTAAAACGCTAAAAGTTTGCGAGCTCGCTTTGCTTGCTCAGATTTTCTTCAATATATACCTACGCCTACACGCCTATACACACCTACTAACTCAATGACATTTTAAAAATATGATATGGAGTCCTAATTAGAGAAAAATTGGTCACTACTTTCAAAGTCGCATACCCAACCCCTTTCTTTGTGAGTGCCATTTATTTTTTTAAACTAACTAACTAACCACTAGACCACCAGGTCAGACAAAGTAGTACACTATGTATGGATGATATACTTTAATCGAGTTAAATTATTAGTTCTTACTACTACTTACTACTACTTCAAATGCCACCAATGCTGCTGCTGATGTTGCTGCTGCTTCAATGCTTCCTACTCTAGTATTGTATGTAACATAGAGACACGCAGCGCAATATTTCAGTTTAAAATTATGTATTTTGTATATTTACAAATCAATGCATTTCAGTAAGGTACTTAGGTTCGGTAGTTAGGTTCGTTATAGTGTAGGTACGGTAAGTTAGGTTAGGTTATATATATATATCATTCTAGTGTTATCTATATCTAACACAAGTGGTTTAAAAAACACATTAGACTCTAATGCCTTCTTTAAACCTTTTGTGTTAGATTTAGCGAGTCTTAAATTATTAGAGACTCGCTAAATAAACAGTTACAGTTGTAGTAGTTATTATTGTTTGTATATGTATTGTTTTATAAAACTTTTCCAAACTCCTAAAATTTTACCAAACTCCTCGGAAACGGCTTGCCTGATTGTTTTGAAATTGTACGTGTGCCAGTAAGTATGAGATTAAGTCATACATTGTTAAAAGCAATATTTGAGTTATAAAATTAGTATATTTACCAGCGTCTGACAGCCTCTGTCTGGATTGAGCCTTTTGGCGCAGCTGTGAGACATGCATTTTTTTATGTTATTTTTTAATTTCAGTATAGTTTCTTTCTTTCATATCTTCGATGGGAAAAAAAAACCAGACAATACTTAGGTACCAGTCAAGTTATAAGGACTGTTTGAACTTGATCTTGAAGTAAGTATTTTAAGTCTTTTCAGCCATAAACGCCATTTATAACTCGCCTCTTCAATTATGAGGCGCCATTCAAAATAATAGGTTCTTAATTTGGTTCTTAACAAGTTAATATTAAACCTCTTAACTCTTTGTAAAAGTTTATTTTTGACTACGTCCACGTTTTAAACGTTCTAATAGAAATACTAATTAATAATTAAAAAGTTTACTTAGCGACTTTAATTTGGTAAGACTTAATTCCTATTTAATAAGATTGTCTGAAAAGTTATCTTTAGACTTTGGCTTATTTTGAACTGGGTGGGTGATTTGTAGGATACATCAAAACGTGGGAGACCAGAACGTCACGGTTGGTTCTTGAAGATAGGTTTCACCAAAGATGCAGGCCTAACAAATGAGAGCATGACATTTTGGTCTTGTATCTGAAATATTATCCAGCCATTGCTATTTCCTCACCTAACCTATTTAAATATGTTGAGGCATTAAAAACAATGAACTATTTCCAAATATATTTAATGTATTTCCTTATTAAATTATTATTATAAAAAAAATGTAGGCCTGTCCTGGCAGTTTAAAATAGAGTGCTTATTATTTCACTTAGCCTACGGTTATACACGTTGTTACTTCATTTGCTATATACTCTGTGTCTAGAATCACGACTATTGGGTACTATTCCATCAAAACCCGATAAACTTCGAAATTGAGATACTCACTTCCTACATACAACAAGGTGGTTTCTATCGACTTATGTGCCTACTTGAACATTGAGGAATGATGTGATAAAGCTACGTTGTATTTTAAAGAAGGTGTGGTTACAAGAATTGAAAATAGTATGCTTATATAGTCTTAGTTTGGTCACGTTGAAAGGATGAATGAAAGGCGACTAACGAAAGGTATTTACAAGGCAGATGTAAGTAGGAACGCCGGGATGAGACGCCCTACAAGGATATTCACAGACCATATTGGTGATGTTCTTCAAAAGGTCAGGAGCGTAATACTCTCATACAGCGTGGGTGAATTACCAGATGTATGAATGTAAACGAAGCAAAGGTAGTATGTAAGAATCGTATCATGAGATGCTCTATCCATCGGAATATGGCTTCTGCATATAGTTCATGTATATGTACATTTTACACGTGCAGTCTATGGACAAGCTGCACACAGAAAGCAATCAGTGCTCTTCGGGTCCAATATAATAATGCGTTCAGGATGCTGTTGCTGCACGGACTGCCAAGCTTCTGCAGTGCGTCGGGCACGTTTGCTGATTCGGGCACTGATGGATACGCAGCGATCAGGCTTAACGTGCCGATTCGTTGCTGCAGAGGGTTCGGGGCAGCGCTAACAGTCTCCTGAATGTCATTGCGAGCAAATTTGATTGTATAATTTATTTATTTGTTTATTTATTTATTTATTTTTTATTTATTTATTTATTTATTGACCAACTTATACTAACAGGTAGTATTTAACTACACATATAAGTTATAATTTAAAATGGGTTGTAGTGTTTACATGTTTACTAACATAGTTTTATAAGTTTCTATGTTTACTAACAATGTATGATTTATAATTACTTAATTAAAGTGATTATTATTATTATATAGTCCTTTAAGTGTCCATTATGCGTGAGCCATGGCTGCCGTTCCCTCTTAATTCTAACCAGCCCACCTGCTTCCAGAAACAGGTTATAATATACTTCGCGAGTTGCTCATATGTTCCCCAAAGGATTTCGGTGATCCGAGAGTCCTCCTTTTCCATACTCTTTCTATTTATATATTATATTACATCTACTCATCGTTAATAGAAGTCTAAAGCGGTATCTTTCATTCACCTTGTTTATTACTTGTTAATTTATCATTCACGGTTCACCGACTTCACCCATTTGTTTCTTCAATTAAAACGGGAACTCATTTAAATGCCCTATTATTTAAATAACATTAATTAAGATACATCAAGTGAATTCATTATCTAAAACGTTTTGTTTATTCGTTTTATTAATTCAAGAACTCATGCGGTTTGTTATGAAAATGTAACTTGCCTAAATATTTCTCGAAAATTCAGCTTCAAGACTTTCTTACATTCAGGAGAAAGAGATAAAATAAGAATTTAAAGAAAGAGATTTAATAGAAACTACAGCTTCGCTTGCGACTTTGTCGACGCTACATTTCCCTTTAAACCTTGACATTCCCGCAACCTCATCGCAGTTTTAAAAAAATATGTTACCTATGTTACTCGATGAAAATATAGCTTTCAAATGGTGAAAGAATTTTTAAAATCAATTAAGTAGTTTTTGGGTTAAATCCCTACAAAGAAACAAATAAATCTTTTGTCTTTACAATAGTATAGAGTACAAATTGACGAGATTTGCATAATATTATGTACTTATAAGTCATTTTTCAGCCACCATTTTAATCTTATCCGTAAGCTTAAAATCCTCAAAACCTATAGCTTTCTCGATAAATGGCTCACCCAACGTAACTTTAATCACTACTACTAATTAGATGTATGTAGGTATAGTACAATTATTGGAAGGGTCATAAAGCTCATTACTAAGGACTACGGTCAAGCCTAAAACAAACCGGGCATGCTAAAGTTAGTTATGGTTTGACCAAAACCTCAAACTTAGTAGGTAAGGTTAGTATATCAACCTTTTAAGGGTTATGTCCCTTTAAAGAAAAACGTTTACAAGATCACGTTTGGTCTGTTGGTCCTACAAAAGACGCGCCAACGCAGGTCACAAGTCAAAGGCCAAGATTATTTAGTTTTTAGATATATTGAGGGGATTTAAGATGTTTGCCTTAAGAAACCGGAGGGATTAATGTATATGTTGCAGACAAAACTCTTAACCAGTCAAAAGTACTATTGACTAGCAAAATCAGTTAAAAGTACTTTTGACCGTTTGCTTTAGTCAATAATACTTTTGACTAAAATAACAGTTAAAAATACTTTTGCCTAATGGAGCTAGTTAAAAGTACTTTTAACTGAGTGATTCCGTCAAAAGAGGTTTTAACTGGTTTTATCAGTCAGGTGAAACCGTCTACGGTTGGCGAATCATGTGGGTTAGGTCAAGTTAGAACCATGACCATTAGCGCCAAATCCCTTAGTGCTTTTGACTGATGCTTTAATGCAGTTCAAACTACTTTTGACGACGAGCGTCAGTCAGTACTAATAACCAATATTTTTCAGTCAAAACCACTTTTGACCAACCTATTCAGTCAAAAGTAGTTTTGACTGATTTTGCTAGTCAATAGTACTTTTGACTGGTTAAGAGTTTTGACTGCAATGCAACTTAAACAGTATTAAGAAAATTTGAAGCCAACATGCAGAGGCCCTTTGTCGCTTTTAATGAAATGAGGCAGCAACCTCAGATTTTCCCTGTATGCTTTTTATGTAAGTGCACGTAAGGAAAAACTACGACTTGTACAGGACTATTACGGGTTATGAAACAAAGGATACGGGTTAGAATGGACTATGATCCCTACCTCGCGAATGTTTTAAATTTACACATACAAATGGCAGAGGGTGACTTGCACACTCAATAATATGGTCTTCTGAAACAGCCGCTAGCACATATTGACGTAGCGACAAAAGGCAAATATATCCTAAAGTCCTTGAGGAGTGAATAGGCATCCCACGGCTATCAGGATAATCCCGGAAGTATGGTCAAAAACCCTACCAGCATCTTACTGGAAAAATTCCTTCCTTCAAGCACGTTTGCTCTCACGGATCTTCACCCTAGCCGACCAACAAAGGCAAGAAAGAGGTGGGAGCTCTGTTCCTTGTTAGAGTTCACTGCTAGTCGGTCAATGAAGACAATATTATTATTCCTACTATAAGTGCTGTAATTACAGTAGATTAGCGACTATTCCAATCCGTCTCAGTGTAGTTTGGAGCCCGATTCGCTACAAGCCAGTTGTTTTTACTATTTGGCACCATTTGGTTTACTTCGTACGTTCATATAGGGTATGTAACTTTGGGAGTTTGCCAATTAGCTCAAACTGATTCTGCTCATCTGTGTATGGTAGCAACTTTGTCAAAAAGTGTTGTTAATGCTAGCTCGGTACAATAAGTTAAATTGTAGTGTCAAGTTAGCAATGTTTAATTTAATGTTAAAGAAAGTACCAGTTGAGTGATACCTACTCATAGGTACCATAAAAGACATTACTTTTAATATTTATGTCTGTTCGTTTGGAGTAATCTCCGAAACTGGCAGATAGCTGATGTTATAAAGAGTAACCAATACTAATTTTATTTAAGGAAAATAAGTAGCCCGCGCCAAACAAACAAAAAAGTTACATGGCGCGCGGACGAAGTAGCGGGTAAGTAGATCCTAGTTTTAATCAATACAATTGGTGGTAGGTAGGTACTGAATTTATTGCTATAAAGCTTAATAATGTAGTATTAGTAAAAGATCATGTTGAGGACAGTAAGGCTTGGGAATGACCTGGACTAATTAGCACATTATACCCCCTCAGAATCACAATAGAAGAAGTATTGTTAACACGGATTAACGCAGCTTAGCACTTAACGTGTTATATGACAAATAATGTATACCTTTGCAGTGTATTGTTCAATATTATTTATTTTTATATAATGAGCTACCTACAATGGATGTAAAAACCATAAACACAAAGACATATGACCATATTTTATTGTTTTATCCTTATAGTAGGTAACTATCTTTATAAAAAGACTTTTCGCGTTTACACCAAAATTACAAATGTAATTCATATTATTATAATATTGTATTGACTGTCTCATTGGTCTAGTGGTCGCAAGCGCATATAATAGGGGATGAGCCTATTGCCTATCAATCAGGCACAAATCCAAAGAAATTTGGGATTTCAATCTCAAATTTCTCTGGATTTGTGCCTTCAATCACAATTTGCCTGGCCTGGGGATCGAACCCGAAACCTCATGCTCAGCAGCAGCGGTTGTGACCACTGAACGAACAATGTAATCCAGTGAGTGAAAAATTATATTATTTTTTAAAAATGTTCTAAGCTGTCTTGTCCTATTCTGTCAGCTATCCAACGTAGCAGGAACAAAAAGTAGCTTGCATAGTCTTGTTAATCTCTTACCTCCTCACCTCTGTGAAGTCAATAAAAAAACAGTTTCATGAAAATCCGTTCGCTATAAATTTTATTCCACTGTTTGAGTACTTAACTATTTTTTTGTCTATTTGCACTCAACTACAACCTACGTTGAGTTTATTGATGTTCGCTACGGCACACGGTTCTTGGAAGTTTTAATATCCAACACGACTACATAATCTAAACGAGAGGAAATAAAAACTGCTTGTAAAGTTTTATACCTAAATAAGTATCCGTGCTATACATCAGTGGCGATTGTGGCGAAGCTTCCACACAACTCGATACCTATCGCCTTCACTTTGTAGGTTTAGAAGAGCGTCTCACGGCTATTGAATAATGGCGGCCACAAATATACTATAGGTATTAAACCAATGGAATACTGGGATGGCAGGTGGACTGATGACCTCATGATAGACAGCAAATATAGACACGAAAACAACATTACTATTTATCGGCTTGCTTCATTAAAAAGATTAGCCCTCGTAACTGCCATAATGAAATGATAAAAATTATAAAATTATATTTATTTCTGTAAATAGGTTTCACAAACACTTTTACACGTCATTTTTTTTAAACTAGTAGATAAGGTAGGAGTTTAACTATCTCACTACTCTGAGAAGAAACACCGAAAGAAACGCAGAGGTCATAGTCTCTTAAAGTCCAGACATTATCTTGGTCAAATCACGTAAGATCCATGTAGATTAGTGTCTGAGATGGTCTTTTGAGGAAAGAACCTCAGAGGTCAGTCTCTTTTAAAGTCCAGACATTATCTTGGTCAAATCACGTAAGATCCATGTAGATATAGTGTCTGAGATGGTCTTTTGAGGAAAGAACCACACAGAATTAGGTGACCAGATCAGTCAGTGCAAGCATTTGTCAGTAATCGTGAGCTCAACTCGGAACTTGAGCTCCACCAATATTTAAATTTGAAAATTATACGCTACAAAAAGAGAACAAAATCGCAATCATGAAAGGAAAATAAAGTATTTATTTTGAAAGTTTAAGTGGTGGTAACTTTTCTTAAAATTTGTCTTTTTTTACTGTCATACGTTGTCCAAATAATGCATCGCTTTACACGTAGTCGAGATGCTTAAAAAACTATTAAGATTTCAACCGCAACGATCCATATTTATGACCTACACGGATACCACTGTAATTATTGCCGAATTACAGTGATGTTCGCTTTATGTAACAAAAGTCAATTATCAAATCGAACTTTACACTTACCTACTCGAGACGCTTGAAAAACTATTAAGATTTCGACCACAACGATCCTTATATGACCTACACGGATATCACTGTAATTATTGCCGAATTACAGTGATATTAGATTTAGATCGTGTTTGCTTCATCCGTGTAGGTCATATCGAAGTGGAACGAGTTGCTCCCTTACCAAATAATCTCACCTAAAACCGAGACAAAAAATATTATACTATGTGATAAGTCAGATTATTGTTTATCCTTGTGTTCTATATTAGGACATTCGTTTAATGAATTAAGCTATGAAAGGCGGAAGTGGCCTTACTGATACATGATACCACAGATTTTCTCAATAATTCCTGATTTTATCCTCTTCATTAACATAGTACAGAGGTGTATGCATATAATTCACTCGCTGTCTCGTAACTATGTTAATAAATCGAAAGAATTAATCCCAGATATACGAGTATTTAGAGGTTTGCTTCGTCCCGAACAGAGAGGTAATTCAGTGCTAAAGTGTTAGGAACTTAAGGATGAGTTCCAGTTATGGAGGTTTTTATTTATACAAGTCCCACATAACCAAGTTTCACTGTATATAGAACAATAGCTAATTTATTAGTGTCTGCAATTCCGTTAGTTGGTTGGTTAGAGTAAAATCTCTATAAGCAAAAGGATTGTGTAAAGTATGGCCAGCAAAATGTATTCATATTCTTGTCCCGGAATATTAAACTTTACCTTAATTGCACAAAGTTCAGAGTCAATCGTCTAAATCTCAGATCTGGGAACCATAAGTTGATTCTATAGACAAATACATAATGTCTATGTAACATTATTTCTTTTCGTTGGCTGTACACTACAAAATATCAATATTTCTCACACAAACCTGAGTCAGGAAGCAGCTTCCCCTTTAGTTCCACGTCGCTTTCCGCCGACGTCGCTCCATAGTTTTTGTACGTTTTTCCCGAAGGCTCCTCGAACTTCGTCACTTTGAATCTTTCAGACATTTTCACTCAATTTTAACGCTTATTTTAACACTAATAACACTGAATTTACACTAACACTTGATATGGATATACACTGTTTTGTTTACACTGATATGTTTAGTGATACGTATTGTTTGGGTCACTTAAACATTGTTTAGTTTCACTGTTTTGTCTTGGTGCTGGTTAACTATAAACAACGATTTTTACATTGTATGTAGAATCAGTATGATGACGTAGTTGAATATCCTACTTTCCTTTGACTGGCTTACCGGTCTAGTGGTTAATGGCCTTGACTGCTATGCCAGTGGACGTCGGTTCAATTCACATCCTAGACAAATGTTTGTGTGATGAGCACAATCATTTGTTCTGGCTGGGTGTAATTTATCTTTGAATTCAATGTATTTAGAAATGTATAAGTATGTTTATCAGTTGTATAGTAGGTAACGAAAAGCTCAAGCTATGGGACTCACTTTGGAACTTGATGGCGTTGTGTTGTGAAAGTTGTGAACTTTCTTATTAACTACATTTTTAAACATTAAAAAAAAACATTGAAATATATAAATAATACCTAGTAGCCCACCGGTATCGGGAACAGGGTCCAAGCTACCGGCGGTCAGGGCTCCAGGGAGAGGAATCGCCTAACAATACTATTTTATTTTATTTTTTTACTTTAAGGGAAACTTACAGATAATAAATTCAAATAGTCAGCAGTAATATACAGAATAAGGCCAATTACAAGTTTTCACTTATATAAACATACGTATAAAATTGACAAGACGGTATTAACAGCGTGAGAGATAAACATAAAGACATTTGAAAAGATTAAACAAATATAAAATACATTTAGCAAAGTTGTTACACCTCAAAGAAAAAGTTACTCATTTTTTTTTATTATTATTATTATAATATGAATAATCTGTGAGTTATCCTAAAAGGTTCAAGCCACCTCTAAACAAATAAAGACGGTCTTATTTTGTAGACCTTGCGTAACCAAGTGGGCGGGATAAGGACGATCTCAATTTCAATTATCTACGCAACAAAAATAAATTCTATTTTAAAAATTAATCAGTGATCAGTCAATTTATGAGAATAATTACTTACTTATTAGCAAAAATATAACCACCAGAAAAATAATTTTCATCTACGCCAGCAAAAAAACTTTTACGTCATCAAAATAAATGTGAAAAAGTCTTACTACAATCCGAAGCAAAACATTTTCTTTGCTTTTATAGAAAGTTTTCTCGACCTTTGTAAAGCGACCGGAGGTTTACCTGTGAGCTCGGTAATAAATGAGTGCTAATGAGAAGTAATTACTTTACTTGGTTGAATTCTATGTAGGGAGTTACTTTATACACGTAAACAATACCTGGAAAAAACTAGTTGCCATGCACTAATTACAGGAGCTTTTACAAAGTACCGACTCGAGTTTTCCACAAAATGCCGCGAATGCCTATCTACTATATGATCACACAATCACACACTCATCACTTATTAGTATTATAAAAATGCGTGCCTTACTCATATCTTCTTACTCTTATTTTCTTCTTAGAAGACTCTTAAGTAAGTATAAATTATCAAGAAAAAATCACATTAAGATCGATCGATCTCTTGAATACCTTCAAGAGAATAGATAGGTACTGTAAAAGTAAGAAATGTCTAATTGTTTTTTTTCGATAAGTAATCATTCAATTTGCGTCTATCTAAAATTTGACCACAAAGGTGCCACAAACGAGAAAGTTACAATTAAGCAAATAGTAAATTGCTCATCAAAGTAGGTACCCCAAACTGTCAATTATTTCCAATTGAACATGAACCTTATTCTATTTGGAATAAAGTTGAAAAACTATCAAAGAATTTTTTACACTATGGGGTAACTTGATATGCTGGCCTCTGTATACTATAATTAAATAAGTTTTTTTGTCTGTTCATTAAAGTGATTAATTTACTCAATTGCAGTAAGTACTGAATGTCGAAAGAGAATTGGTAAACGTGAAAGACTCCCATGTCAGCACGAGATGGTCAAAGATAATAGCTAAAAGAGTAGTCCATCAGAAAGGGTAATTAGCCGGCCTTACTATCCCTAATACAACCTATAGTGGTTCACATTTAAGTTAATTTATTATGAATTAGCACACGTCACGCGGTTTTACTTGCGTAGTACCCGTTCCCATGGGAATGCAGGAATAAAAAGTATAGCCTATGTCATCCGCGGATAGTGTAGCTTCCCAACGGGGAAGGAATTTTCCAAATCGGTTCTGTAGTTTCGGAGTCAGAACAATCAAATCTTTCAACAAACAGACAAACAATCAAATCTTTCCTCTTTATAGTATAAGAAGTATAGATATAGATAGATAAACAATGCACAGAAATAATTTCATTTTATTTTATTTCATTTTGATTTATTTTTGATTAATAAACGCAATACCTAGTTTACAACCTAAAACATAGCAAAATCTTTTGTCATAATTGGATTGAGCCATATTTAATTCTCTTGAAGATTGGGTAGTGTCCTTTCAGATGTGATATGTCTTTCGGTTCACATAACCTATGATGATCAATATACTCGTACACAATATAGCCTGTTTCTACAATATTTTCAAAGAAAATTGTATTTTCTTACAAAATCAATGATGTTGAAAAGTAGTGGATATTATAAGTGACCTATATGTTAAGAGTTTATAAAGTGCAAGCACAAGCAACAATATCCGCTAGTGTGCCGATCGCATTGAATAACGAGCGTCTTCCTTTAGGGAGTGCCTAATATAACAAAACCGAGAAAAGGAGGTATAGTGTGAGATAACAAAATATTGCCACGAGCGGCCGTAGTAACAAACTAATTCAGAACGTTCAGTTGTCTTTATCATTGTTGAATTTCTAATTCTAGAAAAGCTTTATTTCGGTCATGATGGCCCAGAGGTTAAGACGCCTACCTCTCATGCACGAGGTTGTGTTTCAAATCTGGGCAAGTGCGAATGTATATTTTTCAATTCATCATTTAATTCTTTCTGAGTTTATCTGAGACATCATTCATGTCGGTGAGGTAAAAATATCGTGAAGAAACCTGGACTTATAGTAAATATAAGTTTGAAATTCGCCCTGAGCAAGTGTGGTCATCAACGACGTGTCTTCTCTGTATGAGAAGAGGCCTTTGCCCTGCAGTGGGACAGTAACAGGCTGGCTTTAGTATTTAATTTTACGATTCTACCCTGAATCTTCTCTAGCTTTAAGATCTTTTTAAAAACGTGTTCCCAATTATATTTTCTTTGAAAAAGAAAACGTGTGTGCCAATGAACGAATGCCGTGGGTCTGCAACTAACAGTCGGTACAAAAACGCCGCGTAACTTAACTGCAGTGGGTAAACTATACCAATTTATACGATTCTTAATTATACGTTTAAGTACGAAGAGTTATTGAGCTCGTACTATGTTACAAATTAATTTTCTTTCTTGCTGGCTGACTGTAGTCTTGAGAACTTATAAAAAAAAAACCCAACAAGTATAACAAACAAGTAGGTATATCTTTCGCACCAGGCTGTACAAAACCTCCTGCACGCGTAGCACGACCACCATAGAAACTTAAAGGTTTTCAACAAATCATAATTCCTAAAGAAAAGTTTCTCTAACATTCTACAGATAAAAAGGTGAATTTAAATTTGTTACTGAAGTGGACACTAAAGAAGTATTAAGGAATCGAGACAGACAAATGATAGCAAAAACTTTGTCTCGACCTAACAGGATCAAAGGACAGGGGTCTGAGTCGCATTTAAAATAAGAGCTTTAGTTATAGCAAGAAAAGAACATTGATACCTAACTATTAGGTTTATATACCTAGTATTTTCCCAAGTATGATGGAGTCGTCTTCCAGCACGCGAAGCATGACCACCGTAAAAAAAGGGATCTTGACTACAGAAGAAACATATATTTTGTTTTGAGAACGACAGTGTCTAGAATGAAGAGAAGAAGTGTGACGATTTTTCAGTCGACAATACCGAGCGAGAGATTTCTTCAACAATCGGCAAAAATGTTTCAACCCTCTATCAGTTTGTCGGTTCTATCACCAACATAGTACAGACGCCAGCACATCAAATTACCCCAATGTGTCAAATTTCTTTGATCGTTATTCAACTTTATATCAAACAAAAAAGGTTCATATTCAATTGGGAAAATTTGACACATTGGAGTAACTTGATGTGCTTGCGTCTGTACCTGCTTCAACGGTGATCACGATACGCGTGCTGACATCGTATTAATTAATTTAACTATTGGTGTACCTACTTTACTAAATGTATGTAAGTGCAAACAATTACCTTAGGCACCAAAAACTCTACGGTAATAATAATAATATGATTTATGACAAAAACTAGATAATACCATAAAAAAATGTATTCTCCGTAATTTCACAATAATTAACCTCTCTATTTGCATACAGCTTTCTAAGACAATTAAACACCTCATGAAATGGAACGTTGGCACTTCGGAATGGTTCGTAAAATTCCGAATAAATCCCGAGTGAGCGGGACTGCGACAGTAAATCGAATTAAAAAGATTCCTTTTGTATCTGACGCGAGTGCTAAAATGCAAATGCTGCAGTGTTTTTTTGTTAGAGAAAAAATATAACTATGCAAAGGAGATTATAAATGGACGGTTCATTATAGCCTTTACTGGACTATGTTCGGCAGTGGACCGAATATGGCGTTGATAAAAGAACTAACAGAAAATTCATAAAAAGAAACTTCGAAAATTGACGTAACAGTGGATGTCTTACTGCTATGTGCTACAAGGGCTCACGTCATAATATGATAGTAACTAATAAAGATAACAAAGTTGTATTTATACCGCAAAAGGTATTTGCATCAAACTGGTATTCAGTTAGACTGAAAGCTAACCTAGACATAGATAAGAAAGAATTAGCACTTGATGATGATGATGATGAGGTTCAAATTGTTTGAAATTTTGTTACAACCAATGGCGATGTTGAAATCCATACATACTTAACTAATACATCAAGGGCTTCTCCATTTAACAAAACAGTGCTTAAAGTACTTAGATAACTATGTCAACGTATGAAAATTACTTATATTTTACATACAGTTACTTCAATACATCTAAGTACCTTTGTAGATTTAACTACTTGCGTAAGCGCAGATATTAAAACAGTAAAATTAAACCTGTTTTTCCTCATTTATCTGTTTATTCATTTTGTTTTATTTGTTTTAGACTAGACTTTGCCTTGTTTTAACATTGGTAAATTAATGTCAGCTAATAATCTTGTACCTACTTTTGAAAATAACTCTAAATATAGTGTGATCTAAAACAAACCATATAATATATCTACTTCACTATTATTCTTCGCTCGAAAACATAGTCATCGCAGTTGACCATAATCTGATTTAAGCTTTAAGTTAGTTTCAAGTCTTTATCTGATTCCCATATTAAATGTACGTTTAATTGGTACATGCCAAGCTACATAAAACTTCAAGGACACGAGGTAACTATGTCCACTATGTATACATCAAAAAAATATCTGATCATGACGTCATATAATCCAGGCATACATTGTTATCTGTTATCACGTAAAGTGTTAGGTCCTTGAACATTTAGGCCAGTATTAGACGAAGTAGTCCTACACAAAACTCGTTTTAAAATTATTCTTGTTTCCCACTTAAGGCAGGCTTATAGAATATTCACTTGCATTCTAAATATTAAACTAAGATGATTGCACTTTAATCTCAATAGAAGTAAAACTGGTTTTTACCATTACACGATCAATACTGTACGTCATACATTATTTTTTGTTAATGTTGTTATTAGACCTGTAAACGGAAGCTATTCTAAAAATAGCAGATTGCACTTAACCATTTCATTCGTAGAGTCACTGTAGTCATGTTGAAACTATGCATCAAATAAAATGTAATATTATAAATGACACCGGACAATCATTGCTTCTACTTATATTTAATGGAGTATGTTATTTGTCGTTACATGATTGGAACCGTTTTCAGAAAAACCTCTATAACAATGCTTGGAATATTACAAGGAACTATTTTGGGCCCGTATTCAAATGAGATCATCTATTAGTTTAGATAATCATCTTCATAATACACAACGATTTATGATTATTTACAATTAATATTACAAATAAATAATACCTACCAAGTTACCTACTAAGTTGCTTATTATTTTTAAAACATACTGTAGGTACCCTTACGAGTATTTCTCTAAGCTATTTTGGCGAGAATATCGTCCATTCCTGTTTACAACTTTTGAACCAATTCTAAGTAGTCTCATAAAGCTACAATACTTTTTATATTAATTTACCTCAGTATGATTATTTATTTTACCTTGGTAGATAAGTTTATGTATAAAATGCGATTATTAATGCACTTATGCATCACATTGAAACTTACATTATTTATAACAATAACTGCTAGTCGCTAATTGTGTTCGTATTGTATAATCGATTAAGTGTGGGCAACTTGCGTGGGATAAAAAACACTTCTAACATATCCAACGTTTACCTGTAAAATATGTAGGTATACATCTGCGAGAAGCAGCCGAATTTAGCTAGAATAATATTATATACCTAAAACTGCATTTTTATGTACCACTAAGGTAAGAATGTCTGGCACCTATGTGTCCAGTTATATCTTGTGTTGTTGTTTAACTTTGACTTTATGTTCGACCGACGTTTTATCTCTTGTGAGGAAACATTCATTTGTTTTGCTTGATATGTAATTATTATTTTCATTAAGTCGAATATTTAAATATAGTTTAGTATTAGATATAATCAACTGTTTAGAATACTATAAAGTATTAATTTTATTTGCAATACAGCAATAGTGCACACCACTAAGAAAATGAAGTAAGATAAAAGGTACTTCTAGCCGGTATGTTCAATTTGCATATTAAAGGCTACCGAGTATTATGGACATCTGCCTCTTTTATTTTCCAACGCCTTTTGTTTATCCAAGACACAAAAACTGGCATGTGTTCAGTTAAAATTATAAATAACCACTATGCATTACACACGAATTTAGCATTTATATTTAGCAAAAACTTCACAATAGAAACTGCCAATCCCGTTAAAGGTACATACGCAGGAGGATATAACATTATAATCATATTTGTAAGAAGAGTTCAAGTTCAGTACAGTGATTTTAATAAGCATGTTGCATGAAAAATACAACAAAACACGTTGTGTCCTTTATAAAATATATTTAAATATATATAAACACTATCAATGTCCAGATGGCACATGAGACTTATTTATACACCAACAATTATTATTGTTGCAAAGCCTGTGTCTTTACAACGTATTATAACAATCTTTAATATTATCTTGAATATAAAGTTCTAGGGACAGTCTTACAAATTTACAATTAATTGATACAAGTACATTGTACTCAATATATGGATTTCCAAATTATCTGTGTACTATTAAATAGAAAAGCTAAGAAAATCTATGTCCCTTCGATGACGAGAAAGGCACTACCATAGCTAACATGGTGATTCCGATGAATTTATACGGAGCTACGGAGGTTGCTAATTGATATACAAATGGTGCCCCTATTCTTTTCCACTTGAGTCTATTTAGAATTGAGATTTCCTTGAAATACTGCGATAGTATGCTGTATATATGCTATACATATGCTGTGGATAACGGTGTGAGTTTTACATTTATATAATATCTTTGTTTATATTATTGGCGCAGATATAATGTGTTACTGTTTGTTTGTCCCAAATAAATAAATAAATAGATAGTGAAGATGACAAGAAAAATGTTGGCGTAGACATTTTGTTTGATTTTCTGTTTGTTTTGGGTCGAATGTTTTAGAGAGATTTTAGAACATGTTTTAGGTCGGTCGTTTTAGGGAGATTTTAGATCATAGACGAAGACCCTGAGTTAACACTTGCTGTAAGCCACATTTTATTATCATCTACCCTATACGTATATTAAATTTTATTCAGGACGGATTGGATTTTTCGTTTGTTTGTGAATATTCAAGTCAAAAAGCAACTCATCAATTTGGAAAACTCATTCACGGTTAGTAAGCTATATTAACACCGAGTAACATCGGTATATAATTAATGTTCAAAACTTTGAGATCGTCGAGGGGACGTTAAAGTTTAAAAGGAAAGCACGAAATTCACGCAAACGAAATCTCGAGCATAGTACTCTAAAAAATAAAAAAATACTTGGCGTATAATAAAAATAAGAAATAAAAAATAAACTCTGATGCATTCAAATCCCACTGTGTAGAACACCGTCACAGACAAACATACTTTGTTTAACACATTTAATTATGTTAAAATAATCTCATCAAGTTTCTCTGACGCTGCCACTGGCATCACTTGTGTACACAATGGTTCCAGCTAGGCGGACACTTAGCCTATAAATGTAATTTTTGCAGTATTGATAGATGTGGCTTTGTAGGCTCTTAAAATGGTGGTTAATGCAACAGATCAACTACTAAATACTTATAGTGCCTTTTTAATCTGGTTTCTATTTAGAACTTGTACATTTAATGTTCTCTTTTTGAGAAACTAAGTGTGTAATGCAAATTAACATAATATAAAATTTATATATTGGACATATAGACACTTTAGTTGTACGTAAACCTAAATTTAGGTTTGAAATCATTAACGTGCCTTGAGCAAGCGTTGTGATTAATGCCCATGTTTTATATGTGTGAGAAGATACATTTAGCCTTGCAGTGGGATAACAATGGGCTGATATAATTTATTGAAACGGCCAATATAACAACCACAACAATTTCAATTGTGGTTAAAATTATTTATATCTTCATACGCAAACAGTATCAAGATATAAGTAAGTATATACAACAAAGCCTTTCAAACACAGAAACCTTATTTTACGAAAACTAAATAACTTCATGAAGTTATTCAATGAATAAAGGTGTTTAAAATAATATACAACCCAAGTTTCGACACAATTTAAATAACAAACTGAAATTGCTTTAGCAAATCTATCATAATTCTAGTTATATTTTCTAAATTGTGCTGACATTTCTTAACGAGAGGCATAACAATTCAATTCCAGGCCACTTTAACTAACAACGGATCGTTCAATATAGATTTTCATTTGTAAACTTAAAGGTTTTCATCAAATCATAATTCATAAAGAAAAGTTTCTCTTACATTCTACAGATAAAAAGGTGAATTTAAATTTGTTACTGAAGTGGACACTAAAGAAGTATTAAGGAATCGAGACAGACAAATGATAGCAAAAACTTTGTCTCGACCTAACAGGATCAAACGACTTGGTCTGAGTCGTATTTAAAATAAGAGCTGTAGTTATAGCAAGAAAAGAACATTGATACCTAACTATTAGGAGTATGTACCTAGTATTTTCCGAAGTATGATGGAGTCGTCTTCCTGCACGTGAATCTTGACCACCGTAAAAAGGGATCTTGTCTACAGAAGAATCGACAAAGTGAAATATTGTAGAAACATTTCTTTTGTTTTGAGAACGACACTGTCCCATTTTTTTTTTGGGTAACGCGATACTCTTTTGATTAGACTGGTTATCAGACTTTTGGGGTTCTGCTTACTTTAGAATAGAATAGAATACTCTTTATTGAACACCATAAAAAAAAACAAAAAAAAAATAAAAAGGAAGAAAGAAAAAAGAAGAAATAAAGAAAGGAAAAAAGAAAGAAAGAAATAAAAAAGGACGAAAGAAAGAAAGATCTCATAGTGACCTGCAGTTGAGGCACGTAGGGGTCTTGATTTGTAGTTATTAGTTTTCATGACTGATCATAATTTACCCTATTTAAACATTCTGCACATTCATCAACTAGCTCTATACCACAATCAGACTTAAATTTTAAAATACATTTGTGTCTCATGTATATCCACGTTACGGTTCAACGTGTTAAATGACATTTAATTCTATCAATTGTTTGGATAAGAGAATAGTTTTGAATGCTAAATATTTTGAATATTGCGGAATGGTGACGCATTTTTCCTAATGTCTGTTTGGCTTCTAATCTACATGTAAACTGTTTGAGTAAATGTACGTCGTCAGTTATATTTACTTAATAGAGTAAGCAGTAGTAGCAATGAAATGGTACCGAAACTGATCCACAAGCTATTCGTAACATACCGATCTGTGGTAGTTTTTCAAATTGTATATTGGACCTACGTTTCCGCCAGTTACCAGTATCAAATTGTACGAACGTACGCACTGAAAATGTATTCTAGCACATTAAGCTACCTGAAACTGTCAAATTTTCCCAATTGAACAAGAACCTAATTCTGATTGTAATAAGATTGAAAAACTTTCAAAGAAATTTGTTACATTACGGTGGCTGAACGTGCTGGCCTCTGTACGTACATATCTGAATAAATTTGTAGTAGGTAATAGGTACGCCAGTTAGCACAAGTAAGAACTATCAATAAACCTTGTTACAAGAGTACCCGATGAAAGTAAGAAAACTATCTAGAAGGTAATTTTCCTGGAAATTCAATCTCAGTCCTTAAGTTGACACAAATTCTATGTCATAGTAAACAGCATGCAGTGCTTCAACTTGTCTGTAAAATCATGAATAAATAACAAAGGTTTTAGAATGATCTTCATATAGACTAAGGAGTGGAACTGTCTACCAGAATATGGGTCTTCAGATAGCCTGGGGATCAAAATGATGATTTCATAATAATAATCGTTTATTCTGGCCCAAAATAAAGTACGTAAACCCACCAAACTGCGTAACAGTTTGTCGGTGGGATTTGATGCCCACAGCCTCAGACATTTTACATTTTGCAAAAAGATATACCTCAAAATCACTGCGTAAATACCGCGTAACACGAGTGCATCAACAGAAGTAATTCTATAAATATATCGGATAGCAATCGGCCGATACCGAAGCGATCCGGTGCAACAAACGACCGGTCAAATGACACCAATTGATATGTATTGAAAAATTGATATGTATTGAGAATTGAACGCCAGGGACACTTCACTCGTATTTCATTGAAGGCGTTTCTTTACGTTGCTTATGAAATTAAAATGTGGAATTGTGATCCTAGTAACCTCTTTAGCTAGTTGCCTTGGTATAAATATGGGCATGTGATGTAAATGGAAGAAGGAATAATAAGGAACATGTCATGAGGAAAGTTAGAGTATGACTGTGGATGGCTTTTAAGAGTTGTAGAATATCAAAGAAACGATAGAACTGTCAGTGGACTGTGAACAAATTTGTGAAAAGTGATATGGCTAGGAAGAGGGTGAATACTGAGATTTTACTGATACATGCTGCATCAACCGCAAATAAGTCCAGATAAGGGCAAATTATGTTATGACATCCAGCAGTTCCCATTTTCAAAACATCAGTTATACTTTCATCAATATTTTACTTGAAAATAGATTATAATCAACGCTAAAAGTATCATAGTCACCATCTATGAACAGTCACCCTTGACCTCAGCCCTTTTCCGGAGCATAAGTGCCTTTTATGACACCCCCTTCAAATCGCTGATATTTCAAGTGCCCTAGCAACAAGCACGCCGATTTGTTACACTGCTTTTGGACATAGATTTTTAAATTCATCATTTTTGAAGAGTTATGCTTCATACGTCGGAGAGTAATCCAATTCTCTTTCTAACTATTAAGATACAGCATCACCTACCTAGTTTTTTTTTAACTATTGCGATAAAGAGTTCTGTAAGGACTAAGTCCCATTGACCCCAGTGCCTCAATCCCATAATGGGCCAGTTGGGGTTTTTTTTTATCTGCCCCGGTAAACAGTGTACTTCAGGTACAACTTTCTGGGTATAACATGCGTGATGTATGGTGTTATGTATATCCAAAGCCTGTCAGATGACGGCTTTTCGTCTAATCCCTTCTTATTCATAAGGCCTATTCAGACCTAAGCGGTATTCGCTACCGTCTGGGCAGAGAAAACCTAGTGGGTATGCGGTAATATTAGTTTTCAGACCTAAGCGGTATTCACTACCGTCTGCGGCAGACGGTAGCGAAATTGATACTAAATACCTGAGCGAAACCCGCGCGGTATGTACCTCTACCCACAGCGGCCGCGAATATCGCTCAGGTTTGAATAGGCCTTAAATATGAATTAGAGTCTATCGTATGACACTAGCTGACTATCTATCTATCAGTATATTAATGAAGTTTAATTTTGGCCATTTTTGGCAGCTGATTTACATTACAGCTACCTTTTGGCAGGGTAGAGGCAACTAGAAAAAAAAATACTAGCGAACTTTTCGCGGTTTGGATAGTGTAGCTTCCCAACGGTGAAAGAATTTTTCAAATCGATTCAGTAGTTTTTAAGATAAATTCGTTATATACAAAAATACAAATATTTTTCTTAGCAATATTAGTATAGAGTATAGATAAGTACCTACAGATTAATATAGATATCATAATAAATGAGAATTAATAAATATCCATAGATCTCTGATGGCTCTACAGTACCTAGGTCATAGACATAGAGAAAGGATTGAGTGTTTCTTATCCAGCTGTGAAGAAATGCTGGTGAAAAAGTGTGAAAGAGATGAAGCGAACGTGCGGCCATAGTTGTCTTTTCTAGAATTCTGATTAAAAGAGAAAGAAAGAGACAGGTATTGGCCGCACAGTCCCTCTGCCTTTTTCTAGGGAGTGGTCAAATTTGTGCTAGTATTGCTCAGTCCATTCTCTATATCTATGGCCTAGGTAGACAAGTTAGGTGCGTGATTTAAATTGTTACGAGCCCACAGAAAAGCATATAGATCCCTCATGTTATTACTAAAGTTCATTTTATCGAATGGAGAAATGAATAAATAACATTGTCATGTACTACACAATGGTCCTTTCCACGTCATAAATGATTTACGAAGCGGTTGAATTAATATGTCCGGTCAATTGCCTCTAGAGAGAACATTTTGTTTCTCCTTGTTTTAAAATCAACGGACGTTAATAGCACAGTCTAAAAACATATAGTCGTCCGACGAAGCTAGACAGGGCAATCGTGCAGGGTGTGAGGGGCGAGACGCGGGAAAGCCGCTCCCGCACTGCGAACAAAACGATGTTCGTAGTGCGGGAGGTGTTATTCAAGTCTAACGCGTGTAGAAGTTGTCGGCATTTTTCCAGAGATCAAAGGCGTCGTCCTACTGTATTAATATTTATACTGTGGTAATAGTTTCTGCCCGGTAGGGGGAGTTTGTGGGTGGTGACGACATTATTTTATGCTATAAGTTTCAAGAACGCATTTTAACGTTCATATATTAAATAAAATTGCTTATAAATATTATATTTAATGTCGTCAACTCCTGAAACCTATTAGTTTATAAAGCTTCATATATTATAACTGTCTCTATACTGAACATAATTAAAAGTCTAAGTAAGTACTTACAGCAGAGGAATCTATAAAAGTGTCGAAATATTGTAAACGATTGTTAGTACACATCAGAAGGTAAATAATCAGACCGCACATTACGTAAGAACGTGTTGCCTAAGTAAAAATTGTATAGCCTGGGTATTGCAAAAAAATCACTACACAAGTTGGGTAATTAATTAGGTATGTTGTTCTCGTTACATTTTATACAATATTTCTTCATGTAGTTAGTATGTAACGCGCACAATGTAATCTGTCACGTAAGACTTGCTTAACGATCATTTAATTACGATACCTAAAAGTCCACGACAGTTGCTAGACGCGCGTGTACGATTTATTATCCTTTTACTATGTTCCAGAAAACGCACGACACATGAACAGAAGGGCAATTATCGTAATTAAAAACGCTCAAAACATAGTCATAATTTCATCTTAATTACAACCAATTTGAAAAACTTGTCAAAAAAAAATAGTGATAGGTAAGTATTAGATATAATTTTGACAGTTGAAGACTAAAATTAGAACGCGAGCGTTTTATGCGCGACATTCCCGTCAAGTGTTAAAATCTAAAGGCCAATTCCAGAAATTAAAAATGCAAGAACATAGTCGCAATCTCTTATCAGCCACAATCAATTTCAAAAACTTGACAAAGATATGGGAAACTTAGACGTATCTTTGACAGTTGGAGACTAAAATTGGAACGCCAACGTTTTTCAAAATACGAGAATTGCTCCTCAGTTGACGCGCGACATTCGCATCAAGCGTTTGTAATCTGTACTTGCCTTTACGAATTTCGGGTCGCAGACGTCGATATATTGAACGTTCTGGCATACTCTGGCAAGATTAACGTTAGCTTGTCACACACTGCCATTCAGACGAGACGGTTTGAGGAATGTTAATCTAAGGGTTAACGCCCCTTGGGGATATAATGTCTACCTAAGCCTGCAAGTAGGTCCCTACTGGATTAAGTTTGTTTAACTTTGGTCTGAGAGAAAATAAAATACTTGGGCAGGTAATTTTCTATCACGATGAACGAGGAAAAGTCTCGAAAAACCTTGGGAACCTTATCTATAGGTGTGTAGATACTTGAGTTATTTATTTCTCCCGTGCTAACACTTGCGAACCTGATGAAGCTCTTTTTAGACCATGTACTAAGGCCAGCACATCAAGCTGAGCCAAACTGCCAAATTTTCCCAATTGAACGTGAACCTTATTCTGTTTGGCATAAAGTTGAAAAACTATCAAAGAGACTTGTTAAATTGGGGTAGCTTGATTTACTGGCATCTGTACAATGAACAGCCAGTAGGTATACCAATATTAACACGAGCAACTTTTAAAATTATTTTTAATAGTCTCTTAGCGTATGGTAGGTATCAAAGTTTGCGCCAACCATAGGCCTTTGATTTGGCATCACATGCCGTCGGAAAATATCTCTCAGGCAGGCAGTTTCCTCACAAGGTTGCTGATTCCTGTTGTTGATATACAACTGCATCAACATACCGTATTATTACCTACTTTAAATTAATACAACTGCATTATTAATATAATAAGTAATTAATCAATCTTTATTCGCGCGTCGAACATACAATTAAGTGTTATAAACTAGCAACCTGCTCATGGTTCGCACGGGTTTTACGACTGGATAAAACATCACCATTTCCTTAATTCTATGGTCATTTAATACTCAAAAACTTTCCGAAAAAATGTCTAAACTCTACGGAACAATGTGAAACCATCGCGTAGTCTAGAAAAAAACGCTGCCTAGACTGTAACGAAAACTGACTTTATTTTATAATAAATGTAGATTTAAATACTATTAAATTGCATATTTATGGGCATACCCGGTCATAACCATTAATCAATCGATTATTGCAGAATTATGCTCGATTTAATAATTGTATCAATGTTTGTACCTGCCTACCTATATACGTTTTTATAATTATGTTATCGGTCACAGTCACATATTAATATTATTAAGTCATATTAATGAGATTCGAGTGCAATAATAATGATTAAAATTGTAATTTTTCTCATAACAATGCAATGACTGTAGTATCTTATCGTTTTGACATTCACTTTTATTTTAACAACATTACAAAAAAATGGTACCAATTAAGGAATCCTTACAGTAAGACTGTCTGTCCATCGTTGGTCACTCACTGCTGAATATTTCAAAAACTACTCGATTTTGAATTTTTATAAGTTAACAATTTAGGACTTGATTAATATGTATAGGGTTACTCTATGGCACTTTTTTTGGTTATCTAAAAACGGGTCTTAATCTTAGTTACTAATTAATTAGTCTTATTACTTTTTCTGTAAACGAATACAATGTTAGAACTGTCAATTATTATGTGTCATTTGAGTTTGAAGTTTGTGACACACCCTCTGAATACATTAATTGCAATGTTTTTTTTTTTCTTTACTAGCAACTAAGAAAAAAACGTTATCTGTATCTAACCCAATATTAATTGAATTTTAAGAAAAAAAAACCAATGAATGGATATATGTCTTGAGTTCGAACCCAAAGAACGCACCTCGGTTTTTTTTCTTATCAGACTTTTCATGTGTAACGTGCGTATTGTACCTTTATTTTGTAGGCTTTAAAAACTGTGAAGAAAAACTTCATGGGAAAGCCGGCAACGCTCAGAAATATTGAAGGCAAATCACAGGCCCATGGTCAGTATAAAAAATCTGACAAAAGATAAGTCACTAGAGACACGGAAAGAAGAAGAAGTCTGTTATCAACATAATGCATTTGATTTCTCAGAGAGATAGCAAAAGGAACTTTAGAACAGCTAAACAAATGAATACCGACCGCTGAAGTCAAGCCACATGAATAAGTAAGATAGTGTCCTCAGAATTGGCAAACCTCCATTAGTTTGATATCTTTATAATTAACTAGCGAACGTCTCGTGGTTTTACCCGCCTATTTTCCGTTCCCGTGGTAATATAGGGATAAATAGTGGTATATGTCACCCGGGGATGGTGTTGCTTCTCAATGGTCATGGTTTTTTTTTTAAATGGGTTTAGTAATTTTAAACTTTATTAGTGACATACAATAATATATTTTTTCCTCTTTAGAATCTTATGCAACGTGTTTTTTTTTTTATATCCCATAACTCTAGGGTATGATTGAGACCATATCAAAGAATCAACTGGCATATGAATTATGTTTCAATCATCCTTTTTTTATTTTTTTTTACTATCATACAAAATAATTGGACAAAGTCACGATGATTAATGTAAAACACCCTTACGTGAAAGAAAAGTGACGTTAGAAAGAAGATTTGTCATACTGGTGACAATTTTTGAACTAATTAATAAAAATAATACCTATTAATAATACTTAATAATAATATTCCACGACTATTCACATAACGCCGTCTAGTCCCAAGCTAAGCAGAGCTTGTGTTACGGGTACTAAACAACTGATAATTTAATTATGATTGATGATATCTCCGAAACTATGCATTTTTGGACCATCTATTCTAGGAATTTTAGTATTATTTTTACCTACAGAATATAACCCTAGAGTTATGGGGTATAAAAAAAAACACCTTGTATAAGTATAAGTATAAAAGTATAGTATCTACTTGATTTAAGTTGCGTTTAAGAATGAGTTAAGTACGGCAACTTGCTTCATTTTGTCATCACCCAAAACTGCACTATATGACTATGGGTGGGTTAAGTCATCACCTTATTTCGAGTCATCATCTGCCTAGCCTTTTCCCAACTATATTAGGTCAGTTTACAGTCTAACTTGATGTAGCTAAATCCCAATGTTTTATATGGAGGGACTGCCAAATCTGATTTCCACAACCCAATTACGGGGCAACATGATACACCCATGGTTGTCAGACTTTCGAGCGTCTGACTACCAGTAATGACTGTCTATATAAGATCTGGATCTGTCTGATTTGGGTAAGTTAAGAGATATTTTTACTATTATTTATTTAATACTTCAAGCACACCACTAATGTACAGAGGCAGACTTAATTCCATAAGCATTTTCTATCAGTCAACCTTTAGGTGATGCATATAAAAGCAGTGGCAGGTGAAATACATATTATTCGGAACTTTCTTCTGAATATTCTGCATTTTGTGGGACGTAACTTATTTGACTATATAAGCTATCTTCAAGTTATTAGAGCGAAAACGATAATATTAATAGTGTGAACCATTATGAGATTCAGCATATCGAACTAGTTATTACAAGCACTTATTAATAGCTATCGCAACGCATTTGTTTTGAGTTTTTCCTTTTCAATATATAGATATTGAAAAGAAAAAACTCAAAACAAATGCAACAAACAATTACAAAACAATTACATTTATCTTCTATTCTACCTACTGCACCATAGGGTGCAGTAGGTAGAATAGAAGATAAATGTAATTGTGATGGTCTGTAGGACATAATATATATTATTTTAGTTACATTCATTTAATAGGGTGGTCCTACTTTTACTTTTTATATTGCTTATTATATTTTATTAGGGATAACAAACAGCAATACTCTATAATCTCGGCACTAAGTCAATAAGAGTAGCTCTTTTGCAAGTAGGTAGGATATACCTACAGTATTCAGGTTGGAGATAGCAAATCAACAGTACCTAGTCTAATACGATGAACACTACTTTTTTCTTAATGTTTAAAAAAATTCTAACATTTCTGTCGTTTGATAAGTAGGTAGTCTTGACTAAAACAAACAGTATTTTTTATGTCCGACGGTAAGAGTAAAATGGAGTTAGTAACACAGTATTATCATCCGCCTTTTCTCAACTACATATGTTAGTGTCGGCTTCTAGGTTAACCGGATTCAGCTGAATACAAGTGTTTAATATGGATTGACTGCCTATCTATGTGATATATTAAAACTAAATGAAGGAAAATTTAAAACTTACATTAAAAGTACACTTTGTAAACTGGCATATTATAAATTAGAAGATTATATTCAGGATAGGAATGCTTGGAAACATGCTGGTCCTGCTCCATAGGACAATCATTGGAGTTTTGACAAAATCAACCTGGTTGCTAATATAATAATGTACCTATACTACCTATGTATTGTTTTCTATTATTTTTTTATCTTTTCACTTGTTTTTAAATTAATGTTATTACATTTGTAAATATGTGAGCACAATGTATCTAGCTGTACCACATGTAATTATCAACTCCATTGCTTTTTTTAATTTTTGCTTAAACCTATCTTAGTATAGTACTTTTATTCTAGGTGCATCGTCCTCACATATAATCTTATTGATGTATACAAAGTATTGTAAAATCGATTTTAAAAGAGTAAGTATGGAGTTTCTTGCCCATTCTTCTCCATACAAATAGATCTACTTTTTGGAAGGGGCAACTAGAATCATTTTTTAAAGTTAATTTTTGTTCGACGTTCAAAAGTGCCTTACAGGGGCCTAATTGAAATAAATGGTTTGACTTGACTTGACTTATCCCAACCCATTTACTGGGTAAAACAATACCCCTTGGTTAAACTTGTTGTCGTTTATCGGGCTTCAGACTTTCGTAACGACTAGGTATCAAAGATCCAGAAATGACAGCCATACACAAAAAGAATGTAGAAAAACAGTATAATATAGTTTTAACAGTATAAACAGGTAGTTGGGAACCCTAATCGTCAAATAAATAATTATATGTGTTGTTTATGAATGAAACTACAATTAGTCAATGTTCTTCGAAGTAAGAAACAGTAGACCCACTCGTATTAGTTATTTATTATAGTTTTCAAACTATACGATAAACTAACAGGAGCTCAAACGGAAAGTTTCTCCCGAATATGAAAAAAGTTTTTAGTGTCAAACTGTACGAGAATATCGTTCATCATTGTGTTGAACTTCTTGCTGTAGGTATATTGTTATTTTGGTTTTCATTTACAATACCTAGTTACATTAATACTGTCAATAAGTAGGCAATATTATTAGTAAAGTTTTTAACTTAATCTGTAAGTCAATAGCATTATAATCAGACATTTATTACTTCTTACTTTTTAACATTCAACAAAGTTATACTTTTACTACAGGCATCACGACAACAAACATAGTTTTTTAATAACACCGGATAACAGTGATAACAAAACACGATTATTTAGTAACCACAGACTGGGCCTTGAACGGTTCAACCGAGTATGAATGAAACACTATTATGAAACAGTATTTACATTATCCTCCAAGTCTATACAAGTCTGTCGCGGGCCTTACCTCCCTCCGTTTACATTACATACTGGCTTAGCGTACCTAATCTAATTATTCTTGCACTACTGTGACGTCATGAAGCCGGCTCGTGCCGCGAAATGTAAGTTCAACAAACTTAACCTTTATAATATACGTAAATCGCGCGGCATTCGTAAACAACCGCTGTTTATAGTAAACGCACTTGTGCACCTACCCTGGAAATAAGTAAATTTGTCACTTAAACTGTTGTTGTTGTTCCGTTTGTTGGGGAGCGGGCACTTTGTATGTGTTTTCGTAAGTTTTGTATTTTTATTGGTTTACACGCACGACGGGTGGCGGGCCGCAGCGGTACGCGGTCGTCGCACGGCGGCTAGGACACGTCTGATCACAGACTACGGTCTGTGGGCTGTGGGACTGGGCACACGCGCCGCCTCTCTGCGCACTTTTCACAGTGCGCCGCCTGCAAGTGCATTTTACCGCGCGTTCTAATCGCCCGATACGTTTACATGCTGCGTTTATTCACAGCATTCTGTAAAATGTAAACATTCTTGCATTCCACTCATTCAACATGTTCATTGCTATCAGTTTGGTTTTTTGTTTTGCTCGTGTAGGTATTACGTAACAATTAATTTGGTGCGATTATATTTAAATTGCGAATGTTACTTTTTCTGCTGTTGTATTATTTTCTTTTAACGCAAAACATTAATTAAAACGTGTGGAGTTGAATCTAATACCTACGTCATAATAACGATGACTGGCACTAGTGAACTACAAGTACATACACATAACTTTATCATATATATATCTTCAAACTCATATTTCTTCTATGAATAACCTTACCACAACAGATTTTTTATTGTAAATCACCTATATCAGCTGTTGCATCCTACATTAACATCAGTTAAATATTACAGTTTGTTTACGAGTTGGCCTCATAGTAAAAGTTGTCAAATGATAGAATGAAGTAGAGAAAAGTATAAAGTTTATTAGATTTGCACAAGACAAACCAAAAAAAGCGGTAGTAGGTAAATAACAATAAAACAGAATAAAAAAGTAGTAAAACAATATACAACAAAATCAGTCCTGTACCTACACGGCCGAAAGGCCAATTACCTTGGTTTAAAAAAAAAAACACATTTTGACACGTAAAAAAAGTAAACTGTGTTTTTTAAAAAAAGAATTTCTCGGTGTCTATCGGATATCTATGGTGTTTTTAATATTAATGAGTAAATTAAAAATGATTTGCATATAACCATGAAGATTAGCTTTCTTCTTACACAATCACCTTTCCCCAACTCCTATAAAGTAATAAGTAATGAGATAACAACTGACAGGCCCCACTCCGGCATCGGCACACTGGCACGGTTCGTAACCACCTGTAGATAGGCACAAATGTGTGTTTGTCGAGTGCCTACAAGAGTCCCCGGTAACCTATTTACGTGTTCCATGCTATGAATAGCCCTCTTCGTTCCTTGCCGGAGCGATGTAAGATGGGCCTGAGGAGTTCACCAGGTCAATGGGCGTCGACACCCTATTATATCCCTGTATGCGGATTCGGGCCCAAAATTCTGACAAATTTCATTCCTACGGGACGAAGCCTACATAGAAATGTAAATGAGTATACTTGGGAGCAAATAATCTTGCTTTATGGTTACCGATTATTTTTAATATAATAATATGCATCAAATGGAACCTGATATGGCCTAAAAGTTTATTATTAAATAACTGTTTAGGCCATATAAGGTTATAAGTACGAACAATGAGTAGTGTCGTGTCGTATATAGTATAATGGTGTCGTACAATTAGAGTAGCCTTTTTTGTGAAGGCTATTTGAGCGTTAACAAAAAGGCTACTCTCATTGTCAAGGCTATCAATTTTTTTAAAGGCCATTTAAGATTCAACTAAATATCTTGACATGCCCGCTCTATAGTATTTTAAATCTCTTTGGTTCCGAAAATACTGACCATTGTACATACGTTTAAAAGGAAATGCTCGATTTATTTGGTCCCAAGCATAATACTAAGCGTAATACTACTATTGTAGGAAATTCAAAATTCTTGAATGAAAAGTATGTAAAGTTTAATGGGTATAATATGTATAAGCAACCAGCAGAAATGAAAACAGAACGAAATAACCTAGGTACAATGGTTTAGGAAGTCGATCTTAAGAAAAGTGAAACATTATTACAAAATAATTTTGTTCTAGTGTTTTTTTATAAGTCGTTTGTTTTTTATTTGTATAAAAGTGTTTTCAGCTATCCAACCGCTATGAACTCTAAATCATCATTATCATGATAAAGTGAATTAAAATCCTAAACATACAATATCAAAGAAACCTCATAAACCACTTGAGTAAAATTTTTACATCTTAGCATAGGACTACATAGCAGACTTCCGCTATTAAAGAAAAAGGAAGCGTATCAAGCGACTTAGTAGTTACAAAGAAATCGTCGTAAATACATAAGTACATAGACTCACGTCTTTTCCCATGGGGATAGTCAGAAACTACAGAACACCACCTGCTACGATTCGTACATTATATACTTCTATACGTGAAAACAAATATTATTCAAATTCATTGAATCTAGCCCTCCTTGTTTGGAGTCCAACCTTTCAATCGTGTCAATTAGAGACACAATAGAAAGACAATGACAGCGCGGACACCGGTGTCCTCTTGGGGTTTAATTAATTGACCTTTCAATCGTGTCAATTAGAGACACAATAGAAAGACAATGACAGCGCGGACACCGGTGTCCTCTTGGGGTTTAAAACTTTAATTAATTAAAAGATGTAGCGTTTCAGAAGTCTTTAGGGGCTTATGGCCAGGCCAAATAATAGTAGCCGCACGGTTCCATCAAAGGTTAAACTACGCTTACAAACGGTTTGTGGAGATGGGTAACCATTCTTTACTAATCAAGACCCATCCGTGCTTCGGAAAGCACATTACGCAGTTATTCCCGACTATCATTATAATCTGGGGGCACGGGACTGCTCCCGCCAAGACGAGCCAAGCGAAGCGCAAGGGCACTATCTACCTTTTCTCGAAGTGTTTCGTCGTTTTTTTGAACCCTCATAGAGTTGGTTTCCGATGTACCAAAGAGTTCATATTCTCAGGATATGATGTCATTAATAGACTAATTAAACATACAAAGTCTCAATCGAATAGCTCTTATACTTTAGATTTTATTGATATCTAAATACACCGATTGATATTCTTTTTCACAAGGCAAACCTTATGTGGTAGTCTTAGCAACATTTTACATGAAATGTTTTGGTGGGTTATCTTTGACAGTTGTTGCGAGTAGTAAGAAACACGAAAATTTGACCCAGGGGTATCGTATTGCCCTGTCACTGAATTGTGGAGTTCAAATATGCAGTAGCTCTATGTAAGACACTGCTAGTCTGCTGCATCTGGTCAAGCTGGAAGCCAACCCTAACATAATTAGAAAAAGTCTAGGCAAACGATGATGAGCCTTTTAGAACTCCATTAAATAAAATTGGGGTTTTTGAAGTCGATTAACACATAGCTTATTTGAAGTCGATTGAAAATGCATATAAGACAACACAGTAATGAATGGCTTTGTTAGATCTAGTGCGTTTGGTTTGCTGAGTTAAGTAATTATGAATCGCTTAGCTTGCTTGAATTGATGCATAAGTGACGACTGGCAAACCGGCCACAACGCATGACTTATTGACAGGGTCAGTTAAAATTTACACTACGTTCGCAAACAATTTTGACTGGTGTTGGTCTAGTGGTTCAATCATAAGTATGTTTTGTGTCGGGGTGTAATATAACTATAAAATGTATGTTTTTTAAGAAATATATAACTATGTTTGTAAGCTGTCTAGTACCATACCACAATTTAAGCTCTGCTTAGTTTAGAACAAGATGTCGTTGTGTGTAAGTTGTGAAATATTAACCAACTGTTGAGCAGCCTAAATTTTATTGTTAAATTTAGTTGGAACAATTTTATTCAATTCTGTGTTTATTTTATCATTTCGGTGTTTATTATTAAGTTAATCTGTATGGTTGTCTCTTGTTCATAAATAAAGAATTATTATTATTATATTATTACTATTATTAAAGTAGCATGCATTTATTTGCTTTAATTAGGTATAGTTATTCGACCAAATAAAATTGAAGAAATTCCGATTTTTTAGACAGCCCTCTTTAATTTTTTTATTTTATTTGGTATTAGAGCGGCTATTCAATAGAAATACACACGCGGTAAAGTCAACAAACAACAAGCCTGTAATCCGAGAAGGATTAGGCAGGAGTCTACTTTTAGTTCACCTTCATTTTGCCAGTACATTTAGTAGGTAATCTATTAGGTATGTTTACCCAGTAAGTCTACATTTTCCGCAATACGCCTCCTCGTGCTTCCAAGAATTTTAATTTCCTTTCACGGGATATCAGAACGTAAGTTTAATAAGCTTTGATGTGACACATTTAGCTTTAAAACAATTTGTTTGATAATATCGCAATAAACTTAACGGGTAAATTTGACTGGTATAAAATTGAATTTTAGTGTTTCATAATGTGGCGAAACGATAATCTTGATTTAGCTAGGAACTTATTTTATTTATTTAGAAATAGTTACTTTAGATATAGGTACTTACTACGCACCTGACCTTTCTGAAGGACTAAAAAGGTCTGTATATGTCCTTCTAGGGCTTACCCTCCCGGCGTTTCTACTTGAATCTGCCTTTTTGTACATGTTTTGTAACACCAATATGATTACAAAACGATATTAATAATAATAATATTCCACGACTATTCACACAACGTCATCTAGTCCCAAGCTAAGCAGAGCTTGTGTTATATAAAGAAAAGAAAAGAAAGAAAGAAAGAAAAATATTTATTTGACATCAGACATTAAAACACACATACACACAATAATTATAAAACAATAGAAAATATTATACAATAGTAGGTACACATTATGTGCTGTGTGCCTCACGGCTGCGCCAAAAAGGTCCATTTCAGCATCCATGCCAGACAGGTGATGCTGTCTTACGCTGGTCTTCCAATGAACCTTGAGGGGTACCCAGTAACGGAAAGAAATAAATAAATAGAAAACGAATTAGTAAATCAGTTAAATGTGTATTCAAGAGGTCGGTTATACATAAAGGTTATGGGTACTGAACAACCGATAAGTATGTATATATTTCTAAATACATAAATACTCGCATTATAGATGCTATGCCGGAGGTCGTGGGTTCGATTCCCACCCAGGGCAAATGTTTGTGTGATGAGCACGATCACTTGTTCTGTGTCTGGGTGTAATTTATCTATAATATGTATGTATTTAGAAATATATAAGTATGTTTATCAGCCGTTTAGTACCCATAACACAAGCTCTCAAGCTTAACTTGGGACTAAATGGCGTTGTGTGAAAAAGTTGTGGAATATTTATTTATTTATTTATAGATAAATTACACCCAGACACAGAACAATTGATCGTGCTTATCACACAAACATTTGTCCTGAGTAAGAATCGAACCCACGCCCTCGGGCATAGCAGTCAAGGTCACTAACTACAAGACCAACAAGCCAGTCATATTTATCACTACTAGACACTGCCACTGGTCATTTCACCGCGAGACGCGAAAAGGTCCCGAAAAAAAATGATCTTGCTCGCAAATTAACTTATACTACCATCTGTTAAAAACTTATGAAGCTAATAATGAGATAACATGATAAGTTTATGACACTGTTTAATACTAATAAGTAAGTTTTTGCCGAAACTAAATACAAAAAGCAAACAACACGAGCAGGAAAAAAATAAAAGAATTACCTAAGTAAAGTGCACATTATAATGAGGGAGTGAACCCGCTGGCAGAGATGAGCGGTGACAAGTGCCGAGCTGAACAACGTATCATACGTTGGTCATTTGGCAGCATATGCTACTGTTCAACTTAACTTCTTGGCACACGTTGTACCACTAAGGCTCGGGTATATAATTTTGTTGATGCTTAAATAATATGGGCCAAACACAGACCCAATGGGCTCCTATACATTATCTGCCTAGCCTTTTCCCATCTTTAATGGAAGCAGCTTTTCTTTATGCGGATGCAGCTCAATACCAATGTTTTACATAGAGCGACTGCCTGTCGGCCCTCCACAACCCAGTAACTGGGTAACACGATACCCCTTGGTTAAACTGGTTGTCACATTGTCGGGCTTCTGACTATCTGTAACAACTGCCATAGATCTACAAGTGACAGTCGGGACGAACGGCTGTACGTGATTTCCGAGGCACGAAGAAGTCTTGATATGGTCACCCATCCACGGACCAACCTCGTCAAGCGTAGCTTAACCCTCGATTGACCCGTGAGGCTGTTATTATTTAGCTACATGCTCCTCTACATGGCTCACACAGCCGAAGATAGAGAGAAGTGAGAAGATAGAGAGAAGTGAGAAGATAGAGAGAAGGTCTACTTTCTTTCCACTTCTCTCGCTCTCTCTCTCTCACTCTCACTTCTCTCTCTCTTCTTCTTACTAACCTGGATTTCTTCACTGCAAAGTGAAGAAATCCAGGTTAGTAATAATTATTACCTATTATTTATTTCTAAAACACTTACAACTGTAAGCTGGCGAGCCGTTTAATTGAATTTTATGTAAGTAATTATTATTTACTGCAATATACATAGGTAGTTAATGTTATTTTTATAATGTTGATAATAATTTAGAGGGAGGTTAAGTACATTAATAAGTTCAAATAAGTAATAATAATAATAGAATAAACCATGGTGCAAGTTATCCCTGCTAGGCATTCCAACATAATATATCATAAGATCCAGTTTAGTTACCATAAATGAGTATTTATAGTTTAACACAGTGATGCGGTTGGTATTATTACATAGGTAAGTGAATGTAGCATGAAACATATTACTGTTGGTTGTAATAAATCACTAGTATGTATGTTATCGACTTGTATGTAAACATACAGTCTAGTTTCTAGGTATAAAAGTGTTTATTTATCTCAAATCTATTCTGGGTCGTTAAATCCTATTTCGAAACGATCTGCATAAAGGCCACAGTAAAAACTATTTTTATCACAATGACAGATAATACTGGCAGTTTAGAAAAGGCAATTAAAAACTAATCAACATTATGTCACATTCAAAAACAGAACATCAATATCTGTCAATATTTTTGGTAAACCCGCAGAGCGGGCTCGTCGCGTTTTTTTCTTAAATTATTTTTTATGTACCTTCGAAGTGATCATTAAAAAAAACTCACACAATGTCGTCCGCGAGGCTAACGGAGCTTACGGTCGACGATCTCGATGACATCGACATCACGTTGATGACATTGAGAAAGCCTACAGAACTGAAAAAAGTCATAGATTCTGTACCAAAACCTGTGAGGGCTGTGCCGAAGAATGGATTGCCTCTGTGGTACAAACTCGGTCTGGAGAGCAAGTTGCCTGTTCCAAAAATGCCTGTGGGAAAGGTTATTTTCGCACGCGGGAAGATTGGCGAGGACGTGAGTGTTATTTATAATATTATACTTTATTAACTCAATTTTATTTGAGGTCGGCGCAGTATGTTCCTTTTTATCGTGCATCTATACGAGTATTAGCTGTCATCTCAATAGTACCTACACCCTTCACTCACTCACACACACACTATTTCAGGAGTATTCCCGTTTGAGCACCTATTTTTTGAGCACCTTTGCATTTAGCACCAAAGGCATTCCCATTTCCCATAGGTTAATGCATAGGTGCTCAATAAATAGGTGCTGAAACGGGAATACTCCCTATTTCAGGATACTTTTTAAGCTAGGCATTGACAGTTCATTCCACTCATGTTTTTACGAGGTGACTTTTATTGAATCGACCAGCTGGTCTTATAAAAGTTTAAGGGGAATTCAGAAGTCGCATGTTCCCATTGCTTGCTACTTATATTATACTAAATTACCAGATTTACTTTGTAACTGTAGTTATAGTATTTTTATTATCCGAGGCTATGCACATAACCTTCCATTCAGCCACATTGTGTTTTTATTAACTCTAAAGTTGCAATACTTTTTTTGCACTAAACCACTATGTGACACAAAAACCTACTTAAACAACAACGACAGTACGAAGGACTTATAGCATTTCAGTGCTGTAGTGCTACTAAAATTCAAATTCAATAACCTTTAGTGTCGATCATAGGTTCATGATAAGAAGTTGTAATAGTTAAGTCTACTATGTCCCGCAGGCATACAAAAGCAATATTACCTATTAACATTAAGTTGTCTTGCAATTTCATTGCAATTACCTACATCAACTTATTGAGTCGAACT
Source organism: Euplexia lucipara (assembly GCA_921972225.1). Taxonomy (NCBI): domain Eukaryota; kingdom Metazoa; phylum Arthropoda; class Insecta; order Lepidoptera; family Noctuidae; genus Euplexia; species Euplexia lucipara. The sequence continues at coordinate 6,668,530 of OV179143.1, read as the reverse complement.
ATAAATCAGTCATCAGTCATCAGTCATTGCTGCCATTGCGGAAGTATCGTAGATGAGGGTGGCAAAAAAATGTGGAGCTTGACACGAGCCAATAGAGGCAGTGGGTGAAGTCGGGCTGTGGATTACGATGAAAAATCAGTCTTCTTAAAATATTTTTCCATAGAGGTCAATATTGTTGTTTTTCGTCTTAATTTCGTCTTAATTTTAGTCTTAAACTTTCGTATTAATAATACGTCTGATTCAGTGTTCTATAACAAAGGTATCTTATATAATACCTGCTTATTGTTCAATCAATAATTACCAATATTTCTGGTCAAAATACCACTCATAGATATTATCAAAGAACTCTGAATATGTCTATAATTCAAAGGTATCTTATAATATATAATACCTGCCTACTATTAACCAGAAACTCTAAAAAACTCTAAATGTTTAACTTGCGGTTTACAAAAATGAGTTAAACGTTTAGATACCGATTTCAGGATTGTGTTTCACTCCATACCATAAACCCGAAATCTCACCCAAAATAACTCACACCAATATTCATATTCAGAGTATTCCAACAGGACTTCCACAAAGGGATTTGGCTGAAACCTTGCGAATGGTGAAAACTTGGCCTTTGTAAACCTAGCTTAAGTTCCCGCTACCATCTTTAATTTCTAAAGGTACTGCCACACCGGCGACGTTACGCGTAAATTACCACGTTTAATAATACATTACGCAGATTGGCTAATATTTAATACGTTACCTAGTTTTAACGTGTATTGGTAATGACTTTACACCATCTGGACCAGTTGCACCGCTGCTCTTTTCATTTTGTGTATTTTTTTGATCACAGCAGTGAAAAAGAAGTTGGCGATTAGTTCCTATATCTTAATTTTCTACGTGTTTATTTTTGCAAACTGACTGTACTTATTAGAAAACTTCCGAATTCGTACAATCTGTAATTAGAAAAATGAGTCATTCGGAAAATTCAGAATTGGTAAAGTTAAGAATTTTCATAATTTTTCCGGATAATAATTTGCAAAAATGAACACGTTTGAAATTAGTAAATAGGAACGAATCACTGACACCGTGAATAATGACAAACAAGAACGAAATTACAAAATGATTTTTAACGACACCCCAAAAAATTGTTAACATTAATTTCATAAAACTATGGTTTTATGACGGGAGCTCTGATAAAAGCTAAACTGTTGAACACGTTTTGAATAACGAATTAATGTCCTCACAAATGTTTCGACTCCATAAGACCAAAAAATATATTGTTCAAAAATATGACCAAAAGTCCATGATTTAAAAAAGTAAATTTTCCCCGCTACCTCGCTTTAAGCAACTTCGGAAGCGGGTTTTGGCAACACGTTAAATGTTTTCATTTTTAGGACGTTTAAAATAACGCATCGAACATTAGTGTTAACTTATTCTATGCGTAATACCTACACGCCGAATGAGCACTCGTTAAACATGCTATTTTTTAGCGCCATAATTAACGTCAGACGTTAAAGTTGAGGCAGGTGTAGCCAAAGCATAAGATTTAAACGCTTCGTTTTAAATGTTTGTCATGCAAATACCTACCATTGGTAGATGCGTGAATAGAATGAATGGAGGCTTTAGAACTCATAAATCAACCGTTACTTTGCATTGAAATTGTTCCATTTCTTCGTGAGCGTCTGGTAAACATTGTTGGCTTTGTTATGGAATATTTAAAAGGGCTTTAAATGCTTTGAACTAGAGGGATAAGGAATTACAGATGCTTAGGGATTTCTAGGTCATTATTGTGTCTGTTTTTTCATAAGCTCATACGAGTAGTTTGTCCATAATTTTAATGGTTGTTCAGCGATCGATATTACCTTTCTGCACTCCTTTTCCCTAAATCTTTTGTACTTGGCACTTAACTACAACAAACCTTACACTTTCCCGTGCGCTAAGCAAACATTTTGTTTAGAAAATTGCACACACCTTTCCCATTATAATTTCAATAGTCTAATATTTATAATCTGAGGGCCTGCAATTGCAATTTGACTGTTTTTGCATAAAGGATACTTATGTCTATCTGTCATACCTTTTTATTCTTAATATATAAGTTATTTTGCTATTAAAAACCTTAAATAACCACGGACTACGATGTCTCAAGAGTGGTAGAATAGGTGGTTTCTGAGGAAACTGCTAACGTATAACAGGCATAAATCTCTATTAAAAGACAATAATATACAGCCAGAATACAAGACATTTAGGACATTGGTCTCAAATTATATTAAAAAGAAATCTTCTTCCTCCATTGATAAATATTTTATTGTTAAAGACGTTGTTATTTCTCTACAAATTACAGATTATATAATAAAATATTTGAAATGAAATATTTCTGTTATAGAATTAATTTGTAACGAAATCATTTAATACTATTTGCTATACAACCCAAATAAAAGTAATAAGTATTACGAAAGCTTTTTCATCAAACATAATGAAAGAATATTATTGCTATTTTAAATGAGTATCTAGAAGAAATGGATAAAATTGTATCGAAGGCATTCATTCCTGAATTTATTATTGAAATTCAAATATATTTCAGTTCGTAATACTGATTAATAAATTTGCTTGTAAATTAACACAACGATCATGAATGCCTGGGTGGTATTAATATCGTAAAGTATTTTGTAGATTGAAAAAGCACTTTATTCAGGATATTTTCATTTGGACACACACAGCTGTAATATAAGCCTTCAAAACATCATGTGCAAATTGACAAAATCAAAACTTATTTATTGAGATTAGTCTGGGAATCAGCAGTTTTTAACCGACTTCAGGAGGAGGTTCTCAATTCGATCAGTATTTTTTTTTTATGTATGTACACCGATTACTCCGAGATTAATTATCCGATTTACGTGATTTTTTTTGAGTTCGATGCGGAATAGCTGCCATTTGGTCCCATAAAAATATAACATAGTTTGACCCGGTAGGTTTCATTTTTAAAGTCTTAAATTACAAAAGACAGTCTCTCAAAACGTTCGGTCGTCACAACACTCTAGGAAATGTCCTAGTGTGTTGTTTCCTAGTGTAGTTGAAGAAGAGTCGCAAAAAATATCCATGAACACATTTATCTGATTCGTTTGAAGAGCTTGATGTTATACAGTAAAATACTCAGTAAGTATTATAAAGATAACAAAACTTTATAAATCACTTAGTTTCAAAACGTATTAGATAGCATCTTAACAAATATAAAAAAAATCTAAACTCAAGCAATTTCTGAGGTCGCGTATGTGCCCGCTTGTCACATATGTAACGCTGGCTTAAGCTATAAGGCCGTGACTCAAAGTCAAAAATGATAATCTAGGAACATTGAAGTTAAGCCAAAGTAACCTAGGCCATCAAGATGGATGTCACGGGTTTGAATATATTACACATATTGGATTATTCTGTAAACAAAGTTCTTCTAACTTATCAAACAGAAAAGTGCCGTAGAGTTTATTGCAGGACTTTTTTTTCCCAGCATTAACACTAGGAAGTGGTGATGGGCGCAATTTTTTGGGGGACATCTTTGTAATTGTGACGTCCAAAAAGTGCTGATCCTCACCCTTGTTTGAATAAGTGAATTTTGATTTTGATTTATTCATATTATTTACTTCAGCGATATTATGCTCTAAGACCGAGCCTATAAGGAACCATATCTCTGCTTATTCTTTGTTTATTTGAGCATCCTTGACCTACATGAATTCATGCGTTGTCACTTCAAAAAAATTGTCCACAGGACAGATACCGGTTCCATTCTTTGCCGCAACTTTGCATAAAACATCGCAATTGCAATGGGGTGACGCTGCCGTGTGATCTCTGTACAAAGTTTGTGGTCCCCTTTTGGTGCTTCTATATTGTTAAGAAATAATACTATCAGTCTGCTGTAATTTTTACTAGCTTCATTTAAAGCCAATCGCCCACGAAGTTTATGTTTTAAGTTTTTCTAACTAGGTATCAGACAGACGTGTTGCTGGGGGTTTGTTCTAACAGTTCTTCCTAGCAAAAACACAAAAAGAAAAAAATATGTATACTAAATATATTTATTCACTTTTATCTTTGAAACCAAAAGGTGTAGATAGCTTATAAGCGCTCAGCAAGGGACACGTTAAAATGTGGCTAATTAGCCACACACACTTGACCTCAGTCACGTTAAGATAGATAATATTACCGTGCCTCAGTATCATGTCCTTCGCGCCACCGTCAAAGGACGCGTGCGTGCGTTAGTGGCCCGTTTTTGAAGATCGAATGTTGTTTAGGTAACCTATCTACACCTTTTTACTTATATCATTTTTTAAACATTATTGTCTATCGTTATGTACAACTTTTAAACAAAATTATTTGGTTTTACTTGACATAATAATATATGTTACATGAGCTAATTTCGTTTATTGACGAGAATAATATTATTTATGACTGCCTCGTTGATCTAGTGGTCGCAAGCGCTACTGCTGATCAAGAGGTCTCGGGTTCGATCCCCGGGTCGGGCAAAGTGTTATTGAGTTTTTGAATCTGGGATTTCTCAGTAGCAGCCCGGAGTCTGGATTTGTGCCCGATGGATGGAAATAGGCTCGCCCCCTATTACATGGTATAAAATTGAATTTTAGTGTTTCATAATGTGGCGAAACGATAATCTTGATTTAGCTAGGAACTTATTTTATTTATTTAGAAATAGTTACTTTAGATATAGGTACTTACTACGCACCTGACCTTTCTGAAGGACTAAAAAGGTCTGTATATGTCCTTCTAGGGCTTACCCTCCCGGCGTTTCTACTTGAATCTGCCTTTTTGTACATGTTTTGTAACACCAATATGATTACAAAACGATATTAATAATAATAATATTCCACGACTATTCACACAACGTCATCTAGTCCCAAGCTAAGCAGAGCTTGTGTTATATAAAGAAAAGAAAAGAAAGAAAGAAAGAAAAATATTTATTTGACATCAGACATTAAAACACACATACACACAATAATTATAAAACAATAGAAAATATTATACAATAGTAGGTACACATTATGTGCTGTGTGCCTCACGGCTGCGCCAAAAAGGTCCATTTCAGCATCCATGCCAGACAGGTGATGCTGTCTTACGCTGGTCTTCCAATGAACCTTGAGGGGTACCCAGTAACGGAAAGAAATAAATAAATAGAAAACGAATTAGTAAATCAGTTAAATGTGTATTCAAGAGGTCGGTTATACATAAAGGTTATGGGTACTGAACAACCGATAAGTATGTATATATTTCTAAATACATAAATACTCGCATTATAGATGCTATGCCGGAGGTCGTGGGTTCGATTCCCACCCAGGGCAAATGTTTGTGTGATGAGCACGATCACTTGTTCTGTGTCTGGGTGTAATTTATCTATAATATGTATGTATTTAGAAATATATAAGTATGTTTATCAGCCGTTTAGTACCCATAACACAAGCTCTCAAGCTTAACTTGGGACTAAATGGCGTTGTGTGAAAAAGTTGTGGAATATTTATTTATTTATTTATAGATAAATTACACCCAGACACAGAACAATTGATCGTGCTTATCACACAAACATTTGTCCTGAGTAAGAATCGAACCCACGCCCTCGGGCATAGCAGTCAAGGTCACTAACTACAAGACCAACAAGCCAGTCATATTTATCACTACTAGACACTGCCACTGGTCATTTCACCGCGAGACGCGAAAAGGTCCCGAAAAAAAATGATCTTGCTCGCAAATTAACTTATACTACCATCTGTTAAAAACTTATGAAGCTAATAATGAGATAACATGATAAGTTTATGACACTGTTTAATACTAATAAGTAAGTTTTTGCCGAAACTAAATACAAAAAGCAAACAACACGAGCAGGAAAAAAATAAAAGAATTACCTAAGTAAAGTGCACATTATAATGAGGGAGTGAACCCGCTGGCAGAGATGAGCGGTGACAAGTGCCGAGCTGAACAACGTATCATACGTTGGTCATTTGGCAGCATATGCTACTGTTCAACTTAACTTCTTGGCACACGTTGTACCACTAAGGCTCGGGTATATAATTTTGTTGATGCTTAAATAATATGGGCCAAACACAGACCCAATGGGCTCCTATACATTATCTGCCTAGCCTTTTCCCATCTTTAATGGAAGCAGCTTTTCTTTATGCGGATGCAGCTCAATACCAATGTTTTACATAGAGCGACTGCCTGTCGGCCCTCCACAACCCAGTAACTGGGTAACACGATACCCCTTGGTTAAACTGGTTGTCACATTGTCGGGCTTCTGACTATCTGTAACAACTGCCATAGATCTACAAGTGACAGTCGGGACGAACGGCTGTACGTGATTTCCGAGGCACGAAGAAGTCTTGATATGGTCACCCATCCACGGACCAACCTCGTCAAGCGTAGCTTAACCCTCGATTGACCCGTGAGGCTGTTATTATTTAGCTACATGCTCCTCTACATGGCTCACACAGCCGAAGATAGAGAGAAGTGAGAAGATAGAGAGAAGTGAGAAGATAGAGAGAAGGTCTACTTTCTTTCCACTTCTCTCGCTCTCTCTCTCTCACTCTCACTTCTCTCTCTCTTCTTCTTACTAACCTGGATTTCTTCACTGCAAAGTGAAGAAATCCAGGTTAGTAATAATTATTACCTATTATTTATTTCTAAAACACTTACAACTGTAAGCTGGCGAGCCGTTTAATTGAATTTTATGTAAGTAATTATTATTTACTGCAATATACATAGGTAGTTAATGTTATTTTTATAATGTTGATAATAATTTAGAGGGAGGTTAAGTACATTAATAAGTTCAAATAAGTAATAATAATAATAGAATAAACCATGGTGCAAGTTATCCCTGCTAGGCATTCCAACATAATATATCATAAGATCCAGTTTAGTTACCATAAATGAGTATTTATAGTTTAACACAGTGATGCGGTTGGTATTATTACATAGGTAAGTGAATGTAGCATGAAACATATTACTGTTGGTTGTAATAAATCACTAGTATGTATGTTATCGACTTGTATGTAAACATACAGTCTAGTTTCTAGGTATAAAAGTGTTTATTTATCTCAAATCTATTCTGGGTCGTTAAATCCTATTTCGAAACGATCTGCATAAAGGCCACAGTAAAAACTATTTTTATCACAATGACAGATAATACTGGCAGTTTAGAAAAGGCAATTAAAAACTAATCAACATTATGTCACATTCAAAAACAGAACATCAATATCTGTCAATATTTTTGGTAAACCCGCAGAGCGGGCTCGTCGCGTTTTTTTCTTAAATTATTTTTTATGTACCTTCGAAGTGATCATTAAAAAAAACTCACACAATGTCGTCCGCGAGGCTAACGGAGCTTACGGTCGACGATCTCGATGACATCGACATCACGTTGATGACATTGAGAAAGCCTACAGAACTGAAAAAAGTCATAGATTCTGTACCAAAACCTGTGAGGGCTGTGCCGAAGAATGGATTGCCTCTGTGGTACAAACTCGGTCTGGAGAGCAAGTTGCCTGTTCCAAAAATGCCTGTGGGAAAGGTTATTTTCGCACGCGGGAAGATTGGCGAGGACGTGAGTGTTATTTATAATATTATACTTTATTAACTCAATTTTATTTGAGGTCGGCGCAGTATGTTCCTTTTTATCGTGCATCTATACGAGTATTAGCTGTCATCTCAATAGTACCTACACCCTTCACTCACTCACACACACACTATTTCAGGAGTATTCCCGTTTGAGCACCTATTTTTTGAGCACCTTTGCATTTAGCACCAAAGGCATTCCCATTTCCCATAGGTTAATGCATAGGTGCTCAATAAATAGGTGCTGAAACGGGAATACTCCCTATTTCAGGATACTTTTTAAGCTAGGCATTGACAGTTCATTCCACTCATGTTTTTACGAGGTGACTTTTATTGAATCGACCAGCTGGTCTTATAAAAGTTTAAGGGGAATTCAGAAGTCGCATGTTCCCATTGCTTGCTACTTATATTATACTAAATTACCAGATTTACTTTGTAACTGTAGTTATAGTATTTTTATTATCCGAGGCTATGCACATAACCTTCCATTCAGCCACATTGTGTTTTTATTAACTCTAAAGTTGCAATACTTTTTTTGCACTAAACCACTATGTGACACAAAAACCTACTTAAACAACAACGACAGTACGAAGGACTTATAGCATTTCAGTGCTGTAGTGCTACTAAAATTCAAATTCAATAACCTTTAGTGTCGATCATAGGTTCATGATAAGAAGTTGTAATAGTTAAGTCTACTATGTCCCGCAGGCATACAAAAGCAATATTACCTATTAACATTAAGTTGTCTTGCAATTTCATTGCAATTACCTACATCAACTTATTGAGTCGAACTATAAATCAGTCATCAGTCATCAGTCATTGCTGCCATTGCGGAAGTATCGTAGATGAGGGTGGCAAAAAAATGTGGAGCTTGACACGAGCCAATAGAGGCAGTGGGTGAAGTCGGGCTGTGGATTACGATGAAAAATCAGTCTTCTTAAAATATTTTTCCATAGAGGTCAATATTGTTGTTTTTCGTCTTAATTTCGTCTTAATTTTAGTCTTAAACTTTCGTATTAATAATACGTCTGATTCAGTGTTCTATAACAAAGGTATCTTATATAATACCTGCTTATTGTTCAATCAATAATTACCAATATTTCTGGTCAAAATACCACTCATAGATATTATCAAAGAACTCTGAATATGTCTATAATTCAAAGGTATCTTATAATATATAATACCTGCCTACTATTAACCAGAAACTCTAAAAAACTCTAAATGTTTAACTTGCGGTTTACAAAAATGAGTTAAACGTTTAGATACCGATTTCAGGATTGTGTTTCACTCCATACCATAAACCCGAAATCTCACCCAAAATAACTCACACCAATATTCATATTCAGAGTATTCCAACAGGACTTCCACAAAGGGATTTGGCTGAAACCTTGCGAATGGTGAAAACTTGGCCTTTGTAAACCTAGCTTAAGTTCCCGCTACCATCTTTAATTTCTAAAGGTACTGCCACACCGGCGACGTTACGCGTAAATTACCACGTTTAATAATACATTACGCAGATTGGCTAATATTTAATACGTTACCTAGTTTTAACGTGTATTGGTAATGACTTTACACCATCTGGACCAGTTGCACCGCTGCTCTTTTCATTTTGTGTATTTTTTTGATCACAGCAGTGAAAAAGAAGTTGGCGATTAGTTCCTATATCTTAATTTTCTACGTGTTTATTTTTGCAAACTGACTGTACTTATTAGAAAACTTCCGAATTCGTACAATCTGTAATTAGAAAAATGAGTCATTCGGAAAATTCAGAATTGGTAAAGTTAAGAATTTTCATAATTTTTCCGGATAATAATTTGCAAAAATGAACACGTTTGAAATTAGTAAATAGGAACGAATCACTGACACCGTGAATAATGACAAACAAGAACGAAATTACAAAATGATTTTTAACGACACCCCAAAAAATTGTTAACATTAATTTCATAAAACTATGGTTTTATGACGGGAGCTCTGATAAAAGCTAAACTGTTGAACACGTTTTGAATAACGAATTAATGTCCTCACAAATGTTTCGACTCCATAAGACCAAAAAATATATTGTTCAAAAATATGACCAAAAGTCCATGATTTAAAAAAGTAAATTTTCCCCGCTACCTCGCTTTAAGCAACTTCGGAAGCGGGTTTTGGCAACACGTTAAATGTTTTCATTTTTAGGACGTTTAAAATAACGCATCGAACATTAGTGTTAACTTATTCTATGCGTAATACCTACACGCCGAATGAGCACTCGTTAAACATGCTATTTTTTAGCGCCATAATTAACGTCAGACGTTAAAGTTGAGGCAGGTGTAGCCAAAGCATAAGATTTAAACGCTTCGTTTTAAATGTTTGTCATGCAAATACCTACCATTGGTAGATGCGTGAATAGAATGAATGGAGGCTTTAGAACTCATAAATCAACCGTTACTTTGCATTGAAATTGTTCCATTTCTTCGTGAGCGTCTGGTAAACATTGTTGGCTTTGTTATGGAATATTTAAAAGGGCTTTAAATGCTTTGAACTAGAGGGATAAGGAATTACAGATGCTTAGGGATTTCTAGGTCATTATTGTGTCTGTTTTTTCATAAGCTCATACGAGTAGTTTGTCCATAATTTTAATGGTTGTTCAGCGATCGATATTACCTTTCTGCACTCCTTTTCCCTAAATCTTTTGTACTTGGCACTTAACTACAACAAACCTTACACTTTCCCGTGCGCTAAGCAAACATTTTGTTTAGAAAATTGCACACACCTTTCCCATTATAATTTCAATAGTCTAATATTTATAATCTGAGGGCCTGCAATTGCAATTTGACTGTTTTTGCATAAAGGATACTTATGTCTATCTGTCATACCTTTTTATTCTTAATATATAAGTTATTTTGCTATTAAAAACCTTAAATAACCACGGACTACGATGTCTCAAGAGTGGTAGAATAGGTGGTTTCTGAGGAAACTGCTAACGTATAACAGGCATAAATCTCTATTAAAAGACAATAATATACAGCCAGAATACAAGACATTTAGGACATTGGTCTCAAATTATATTAAAAAGAAATCTTCTTCCTCCATTGATAAATATTTTATTGTTAAAGACGTTGTTATTTCTCTACAAATTACAGATTATATAATAAAATATTTGAAATGAAATATTTCTGTTATAGAATTAATTTGTAACGAAATCATTTAATACTATTTGCTATACAACCCAAATAAAAGTAATAAGTATTACGAAAGCTTTTTCATCAAACATAATGAAAGAATATTATTGCTATTTTAAATGAGTATCTAGAAGAAATGGATAAAATTGTATCGAAGGCATTCATTCCTGAATTTATTATTGAAATTCAAATATATTTCAGTTCGTAATACTGATTAATAAATTTGCTTGTAAATTAACACAACGATCATGAATGCCTGGGTGGTATTAATATCGTAAAGTATTTTGTAGATTGAAAAAGCACTTTATTCAGGATATTTTCATTTGGACACACACAGCTGTAATATAAGCCTTCAAAACATCATGTGCAAATTGACAAAATCAAAACTTATTTATTGAGATTAGTCTGGGAATCAGCAGTTTTTAACCGACTTCTGCTGCCTTATTCTAAACCGTTCGATTGGTTTCCGTGTCGGTAAGGAACCGTTTTCGACAATCTCATTTCCGAGCCGAAGAACTGCCAAAACGCTATTCACAGATCCGAACGGATACGTTTTTTTTTCTAAACGATTGATCATTGTATTTATGGGGAACGCTACAAAATGGTAGTAAATGATCAGCGTGGTAGAAAATTTAAAGTAGTAAATAAAATTGGTTTATTTGAATGTTTCGATCCGTTTAATTATAGACTATACAGCTAGTAATTTAATAGACAGCAAACGGTACAAAATTATTTTATTATTAATCAAACAAACTTTATTTCGAATAAACTTGCTTTGTAAACAGCCGTTTGTCAAACTGGCATTGCCAGTTTGACAGACTTTTTTACTTTTTAAACTTTTTCCGCATTGCCAGTCTGGCAATGCGTAAAAAGTTTTTATTTGAAATAAAACTATGGATTAAAATTTATTTTATTATAACTTTGCTTTAAAAAGGCTAAATGACTGTAAGTATTTGATATCAATACACAAATCTTGCTATTTGCTTATTGTCAAACAATAACACGTACAACTATACGAATAAAGTAATTCAAAGTGTATTTATGTAGTTCTACATAATTACACTTTGAATGTATGTAAATGCGAAAGTATTAATGAAATACGGTCAATACAATAATAAAACTTCATTTACTTAAAAGTGCAGTGTTTTAAAGGAATACAGTGTTTATATTTCTCTGAAATAACCTGGATTTATGAAAAATAAATCGTTTAAATTTTGTTCGGTACGGCTCCCGATAGCAAACAGCTGTCGGAAAGATTTGAGTCTTCTTATCGAATTTGAACTGTCAAAAAAAATCGGTTTCGGATTTGTGAATTGCGTTTGGATGACATCTTCGACATCTTAGACGTTCGATTCGGTACGGAATCTAGTCGAATGGTTGTGAATAAGCCAGCAGGAGGAGGTTCTCAATTCGATCAGTATTTTTTTTTTATGTATGTACACCGATTACTCCGAGATTAATTATCCGATTTACGTGATTTTTTTTGAGTTCGATGCGGAATAGCTGCCATTTGGTCCCATAAAAATATAACATAGTTTGACCCGGTAGGTTTCATTTTTAAAGTCTTAAATTACAAAAGACAGTCTCTCAAAACGTTCGGTCGTCACAACACTCTAGGAAATGTCCTAGTGTGTTGTTTCCTAGTGTAGTTGAAGAAGAGTCGCAAAAAATATCCATGAACACATTTATCTGATTCGTTTGAAGAGCTTGATGTTATACAGTAAAATACTCAGTAAGTATTATAAAGATAACAAAACTTTATAAATCACTTAGTTTCAAAACGTATTAGATAGCATCTTAACAAATATAAAAAAAATCTAAACTCAAGCAATTTCTGAGGTCGCGTATGTGCCCGCTTGTCACATATGTAACGCTGGCTTAAGCTATAAGGCCGTGACTCAAAGTCAAAAATGATAATCTAGGAACATTGAAGTTAAGCCAAAGTAACCTAGGCCATCAAGATGGATGTCACGGGTTTGAATATATTACACATATTGGATTATTCTGTAAACAAAGTTCTTCTAACTTATCAAACAGAAAAGTGCCGTAGAGTTTATTGCAGGACTTTTTTTTCCCAGCATTAACACTAGGAAGTGGTGATGGGCGCAATTTTTTGGGGGACATCTTTGTAATTGTGACGTCCAAAAAGTGCTGATCCTCACCCTTGTTTGAATAAGTGAATTTTGATTTTGATTTATTCATATTATTTACTTCAGCGATATTATGCTCTAAGACCGAGCCTATAAGGAACCATATCTCTGCTTATTCTTTGTTTATTTGAGCATCCTTGACCTACATGAATTCATGCGTTGTCACTTCAAAAAAATTGTCCACAGGACAGATACCGGTTCCATTCTTTGCCGCAACTTTGCATAAAACATCGCAATTGCAATGGGGTGACGCTGCCGTGTGATCTCTGTACAAAGTTTGTGGTCCCCTTTTGGTGCTTCTATATTGTTAAGAAATAATACTATCAGTCTGCTGTAATTTTTACTAGCTTCATTTAAAGCCAATCGCCCACGAAGTTTATGTTTTAAGTTTTTCTAACTAGGTATCAGACAGACGTGTTGCTGGGGGTTTGTTCTAACAGTTCTTCCTAGCAAAAACACAAAAAGAAAAAAATATGTATACTAAATATATTTATTCACTTTTATCTTTGAAACCAAAAGGTGTAGATAGCTTATAAGCGCTCAGCAAGGGACACGTTAAAATGTGGCTAATTAGCCACACACACTTGACCTCAGTCACGTTAAGATAGATAATATTACCGTGCCTCAGTATCATGTCCTTCGCGCCACCGTCAAAGGACGCGTGCGTGCGTTAGTGGCCCGTTTTTGAAGATCGAATGTTGTTTAGGTAACCTATCTACACCTTTTTACTTATATCATTTTTTAAACATTATTGTCTATCGTTATGTACAACTTTTAAACAAAATTATTTGGTTTTACTTGACATAATAATATATGTTACATGAGCTAATTTCGTTTATTGACGAGAATAATATTATTTATGACTGCCTCGTTGATCTAGTGGTCGCAAGCGCTACTGCTGATCAAGAGGTCTCGGGTTCGATCCCCGGGTCGGGCAAAGTGTTATTGAGTTTTTGAATCTGGGATTTCTCAGTAGCAGCCCGGAGTCTGGATTTGTGCCCGATGGATGGAAATAGGCTCGCCCCCTATTACATGGGACTTAAACATAATGGCGAAATGTGGGTGTACTGCCAGGTACACCTCTGCCTAACCCTTCGGGGATTACAGGCGTGAAGATATGTATGTAATATTATTTATTCAATATGAATCATTGACACTCTACATCACTCACAAAAACCAACACATTTATTTAGTCCAGCAAATAGGCAATGAAACTAAATTACCTGCCACTAGCAGACGTTCCCGTAGGAATACAGGGATGAAAAGTAGCCCACGTCACCCGGTAATAGTGTAGCTTTCCAACGGTGAAAGAATTTTTCAAATCGGTCCAGTAGTTTTAGAGCCTATCCAAAGTTACAAAATACTAATTACAAAATCGCAAACGTCCCAACATTATGGTCTTCCATTCATGAAGACATATGGTCAGGATCGGAGCGAAAATATGCATCGACTGACAATTTTAATAATATTTCCTATTCAACGCATCAGTTTGCGAAATCCTAGTCCGAGCTCTCTTTATGCCAAAAAGGGTATGTAGGCCGACCACTAATTTTCCGTGCCTTTGTACCCATGGCTAGATAGTACCCTTTTAGTGGGATTAAGTGGAATTACGGTTGTAATACGACATTATAATACATTTCGTTTAATTTAGCATCGCGAGCCGTGGTCGAAATTATATTATTGAGTTGTAAATTTTAAAATGATTTGTACATTTTGAAGTAAATATTTGTGGTTAAGTCCACAATTGGGTCAAAAACTTGCAGCTTTGTCTGGCTCCTCCTGGCTAAAAATCATCCCGCTGTTCCGTCTCACACCTACGCCGTGGGTCGCGTGAATGTACGATTCTTTAGCAATTCCCGTTCAACTTTGGCAAGCCTTACTTAACCTTCGATCAAGCCGGGTGGTTGTTATTATTTACCTAGAAGTCTATTCCTACTTAGATTAATGCCCAACTATCAATGAACAAAATTATCTATTTGGAATCGGCTCGGATCTTCTAGTTACAATAATAGTAGATTGTTTATCTAGGGAGCAAACCACTATTTTAAAGGCGAGAGTGTTTTTTTTTTATCCAGAGCGGGGCGAGGGATTCTTAACTAGAATCCTGAGCGCAGCAAGGGATTAAAAGTATGTCACTCGAGCTGAAAATAGTGTTGCTCCCGAGGTGGTCACTCTACTTTTTATCACCCTCTATGAGAAAATAAGTAAGTGCAACAAGAACAAGAATTTATTTACGTACAATTCAGAACCATAAGACATAAATAATATTTTCACTTGAGGAAGACGCACTCATTTTTTATAATTCTAAAATCTGAATATGAATCAACTACGAACGAAAGCAGAATGCATTTAATTTCGCGCGTTGTTTATTTTTCATCAACTTTTTTTTTAATTTGGCGCGCTCGCATTTTTTCAGCCAGTCACATATTCAATACATTGTTCCCGCATGGTTTGTGATTCACCTCTTTGCTGATTGAAACATTTACTAACAATATCCAGATTCCAAATTCCAATCAATTTTGGTCCCTAGGGATTAACATGTCAATTAGAGACACAATAAAAAGACAATGACAGCGCGGACACCGGTGTCCTCTTGGGGTTTAATGAATGAGCTATTTTGGTCCCTGTTTACGAGGAATAAACTAGCTCCATAGATGTGATAAAAAAATATTGTCATACACCTTGTGGCTGACATCTCCGCACTCACTGATGCCATGTGGTCTGTGCAGGATTCTGCAGGCTATCTCTTCTTTGCCATTGACTAACTGGCGTCCAGTAACACACCGAACTATGAAGACAACTGTGAAAAAAAAAATGGTATTGCACTTGTAAACCTTCAGTTACTGTGACTATCAGATGGGGTCCTCGATGCACACTGATGATAGCCAATACAAAACTAGCTATTAAATAACTATGAACTGTCAACGGAGCTGTGCTACGCAATAGTCCTGCTGGACTCCCAAGCATTGAAAAATATTCGTTGGTTTTTTGTTTATATAATTCTTAACATTTTTTTGGTGTTATTTTTGTGTAAAACTGTAAAGAACCATATAAAAATCATAATTTCTGTCGAACTGAATTTTGCCAAATATATCATTTATTCAAATCTCATTGGTTTCGACAAAAATCACGATTTTATACAGTTTAAATTAAAAAGAACATAGGGTGAAAGTCGACATAAAAACTTCTGTACGTTCAAGGGAGGGAACCTGAAGGGACCTCAACACACATACTGATACAATGACTTCTGTAAGTATATCATTCTAAACATCCCAGCATAAACTATGATGGGGTGTTTATTTTGTCTTCGTTGTATCAGTATGTGTGTTGATGTCCCGCCACTCTTGTATGTTGATCTAAATGCAGTTATGGTAATTAATTTGTCTACATATATGCGAATGCAATCTCGATTTAATCGACCTGTTTATAATGTATTGTGCGAGTTGATTTGTTTGCAAATTACATTTTATATCGTTTATTCATTAGTATTCAATGTTATCTATACATATAGATTTTAAAGATGTTTTTATTTGTTTGTTTGTTTGTACAAAATAAGCTCCAAAATTACTGTAGCCATTTTAACGATTTCTTACTGTTTTATCTCCGAAACGGCTCGACCGATTCTAACGAAATGTTGTAGGTGTATTCAATAGATCTGAGAATAGGATGTAAAGTTACAAAAACTAAATGAAGTCAATGAATTGATTTTAAGGCGAAACAGAGTTTGTCGTGACAGCCTACTAGTCAGGATACAAAATAAAGATAAATCCATATAATTATTACTTAGTAAACCTTCAATAACTTGGGTAATTTTAAATTAAACTCCCAAAATAGGGTTGAGCGACACGACGATTGACGAGCTCATGTCGTTTGACAACTCCAAAGACATTCAATACCTATAGACCGGACATCACGAACAAAATTATCGTCCGAAAAAGTGTGTCCTGCTGGATACAAGTCTATGAGTTTTTGTAGTACGCTCCGCTGCCGCTCCAATATTCATATAATATTATTCTAGATGGCGTTACTGAGACATGGGATCAAAGTTTTTCTATGACATTTCCTTGACATGCCCGCTCTATAGTATTTTAAATATCTTTGGACAACTCAAAACTGAAAAGGCTTATATTTCTTTAGAAAGCCTTTCTAGACTTGTCTTCGGAATTAGTTAGGCTTAAATAATATCTAAATATGAAATTATAATATTTGGACTTTTGACGACACCATGATCTCTAAATTTGTTTCGGCATTGCAAACTACATCAACTCGACTTTAATGTAACTGTTAATAGCGCGTTGATCAAATCCTAGGCCATGGCATGCTAAGACAGACCCGAACTAGTTTAATAAATAAACAGCAGAGATGCCAAAAGCTAGCTATATTAACCATACATTGGCGAGTATAAAAGTGTCTAAAAAGATGAAAGTGCTAACAAAAACCAACATTATTTTATTTCAAAGAGAACGAATGTTTACCTAGGCTTTATTTCCTTTCATTTTATATCACAATACTGTCACTGTATGTCGCTTTACGCTACACATCTCATAAGGGAAATGAGTGTTAAGCAAAGTGATAAAATGAGAATGTTTTATACTTTTGCAGTACACGATAAGAAATATT
Source organism: Euplexia lucipara (assembly GCA_921972225.1). Lineage (NCBI taxonomy): Eukaryota > Metazoa > Arthropoda > Insecta > Lepidoptera > Noctuidae > Euplexia > Euplexia lucipara. The sequence continues at coordinate 6,651,012 of OV179143.1, read as the reverse complement.
TACGGTGATTTGAACACTTTTAGAGTTCCGTACCTATTACATAGCCTCCGCTGTCTGTCCGCAAACGGTTGCGGGCTGTATTTTAACAACCGCAATAAGTTGAAAAACAGCAGAGCTATTTTATAAAAAAAATCATTCCGTAGAAACTTAGGTGAAGTGAAGGCAAGGTAAGCCGTCATCCCATGCCAATGCCGAGGTGTGACAGTTCAATTCACCTCACGTTTTTGAAGAAATATTTGTACAGAATAGATCCGGTAGTAGAAGATTGTGTTTTATTGAGGAAATAAAGGCGTGGTCATTAAATTAGAATTTATTTATGATTTTAATAAAAAAAAATGCACCCTGTTACGGTCCCACTGCAGGGCAAAGGCTTCGTCGCATACAGAGGTCGCATGCACTTTGATCCCTACGCTTGCTCAAATGCTCAAGGCAGGTTTGCAATTTCAGAATTACATTCATACGTTTCAAACTGGTTTCTTAAAAGTATTCTCCTCGTTGAAATTTAGAGTAAGTTGTTTAAGTTGATGTAATAAACATTTTTTTTACATTCATTCTAAGCCTAAAGCCCCGTATTCATGGTAAACATTTGTTTATCAACAAAGTTGAATCAACGTGTTGCGGAGTTGCTGTCTTCATGTTGCTGGCAACACTGTGTGTTGCAGAGTTGATAACAGCTCTCGCTCATGTCTCGATATGTTGCTCAACAAATGTTTACCATGAATACGGGAAGTAAACTCACGATGTTTTCTTTCACCTATGTCAATGATGTCTAAGATAAACTTGAAAAGCACATACATACTTATTTTGAATTGATAAAGTCACTTTGGTAGGTAATCTTTGCCCTCCTATAAACCATAACCCCTCAAGGGTAGGTGCCTTAACCTTGGGTCATCACGACATCAAATTAAAAACATGCTCTAAGTAAAAGAACAATAGACTTTTCTAAATAGGTTAAAATTTTCAATCAGATATGGAGGGCGATTCATTAATTTAGTAATAAAAATTCTAGTCGCGTTTACTTGGTTGGTGAACACCTGTCTCTTGGTAAGACATCTGGTGCCTAGCAACGACACATCGCAAGTATTTACAGAAGGATATTAATACTCGCTATATTATGTTGAATGGAATTTTGTGTACCTAGAGGAAAAGGTACTAAAATTAAAAACAATGTTATCAATATTGCGGATTTGCGGTCAATTCGGATTCTATAGGTACGTTCTGGTGTTTTTCACAAGGTTATTCTTATGTTACTGAAACTAGTTTAAATACCAAATCTTGCTTTGAACTTGACTTTAAATTTCTATATCGGACTACGGAATAATAGACTATTTGTTGCTTGACCTAATGGTATGAAAAGCATTCCGATTGTCAGGAATTGTTTTCAATCAGAAGGACGTAGGTAAACCTATACATGTTCTAGTAGAAGTTTATGTAAGGAAATTGAATAAAAAACCGTGCATATGTGGCTAGCATTCATGTGGGGAATGATAAATAATAACTCCAGCATTTTATGGTCCCATTGAGGGGCAAAAGCCACTTCTCTTGTAGGTATTACAAAGAAGACGCTAGCGTTAATCAGCACGCACAACGTAATGTTTTCCAATGATAAGTATTATAAGTGAAAAGGTGCAGATAGGTTATGAGCGCTGAGCAAGCGACACGTTAAAATGTGGCTAACTAGCCACACTTGGCCTCAGTGTCTCGTCGGGACTGGGTAACACGATACCTATTGGTTGGACTGGCTGTCGGACTTGCTTCTGCTTCTTCCGTAATGACTCTCAAAGATGTACAAACGACAACTGCTTTCTGATGCACGGAGTGTTTGAAATGCATTAAACGATCAAATATCCGCGGACCCACCGGCTTATATTGTATACCTACATGATGTTAACACAATGTATAGAATGATCTATATTATCAACGTGGAATAGTAGAAGATAAAACAAAGTACGTATGAGTAAAGTTTTGATTTAATTAAATTAACAATTTAATTTTGTGGCTTGCCAACTTTCGTTATCAAGATATCAGCTCTGATAATTTAATTACCATTAGTCGTACAGTGATATTATACTCGACTTTTGTTATATTTTTACTTACGGCAGATACTATATTAGTATGACGAAAACTTGCAGGAATCAATGTATGAAATATATTTAACATCAGCGGTTTTTGCTATGGAACGAACCCTCAAATCGCGCGTTGTTTGTAATGATGAAAGGGTTCCGAACAAAGTCTGCATCAGGTTAAACTGGAAGCCGAACCCAAAATGGTTGAAAAAGGGCCCACTGAGCCAGATACCTCATGCTGGCTCAGCTATAGCGACTACTAGACCAATCAACCCTAAATATTTATAATTCATTTCAACAAAGTGATTGACATAGCTTACATCCTCAGTTTTCTGTGACATAGGCATAACCGCCTTGCTGCTGTAATGGTGGGAAGCGCTTCTATAAGTAAAATCGAAAGTCATGTATTCAAACAAGGCTGTCGATCAGCACTTTTTGAACGTCAAAATTACATAAGACAGCCCCCCAAAAAGCCCGTTTTTCGCCACTTCTTTGTATTTTTTCGAAGTGAGTGAATTTAGGTTTTTTCTTCTAAACGAATATTACGAAGAGAAAAAAAATATTCAATTTAACTCAAAAACTTCTCGACTGATTTAAAAAATTCATTCTTTAAAGGGAAAAGTACAAAATTCTCACGGTCGAATAAGCGGGTAAAATGATTGCCTGGAACATTTGGTTGATGGCAATAGGCTATTAATAAAATAATAATAATAATACCAGCCCGTTACTGTCCCACTGCATGGCAAAGGCCTCCTATTAACTATAAGTCCAGGTTTTTTTTAAGTTCAATGATGTCTAAGATAAACTTAAAAAGTACAGACGGCAGCACATCAAGTTACCCCAATGTGTCAAATTTTCCCAATTGAATATGAACCTTATTCTGTTTGGCATAAAGTTGAAAAAAGATCAAAGAAATTTGACACATTGGGGTAACTTGATGTGCTGGCGTCTGTACATATGAATTGAAAAAGTCACATTGGTACTTGTCCGAATTTGAACTACAACCTCAATAGGCTATAATAACATGTGACTTAGGTAATCATAATTGGTGAAATGTTGGAGTTCTTAAAACATTTCTGCCTAACCCCTAGGCAAACACAGCCGTGATGATATAATGACTATACAACCTTACAGCAAAAAGAGTTTCCCCCGCGAATGTTATACACACAACACTTGAAATCTGTTTTAAGAGTCTCGGCAGTCCTCATTATGCTAATGCTTGCTATTCACTCGGTGAATGGCAGTGTGTGTAGTGTGTATGGAGGGTTTTCGCGAGATAAATCTCCTTAGCACGCCCCTACAGTTTGTATAAATATGTGGTTAGTGACAAGTTTGGAGATGGGCTTAAGGTAAACTTGAATTGTAGCTATTCAGAAATTGGCTGCACTATACAATTGGTCTACTTTCTCAGTAGAAGCTCGTGGTCTGAAATTGGTGCCTGGTCTGGAGATTGGCTCGTTTTCTATTTTATAAGTGAGAGATTTCTGTAAATTTCATTTAAATTCATTTATAATAATTACTAATTGTACAGTATAAATTCAAGTTCTTCCAACTAATCAGACAGACGTGTTGCTGAGGAGTTTGTTCCGCTACTTCTTTTTCCACTTTTCTAAAACACTAGGAAGTGGCGAAGGGCGGACTTTTTAGGGGAATGTCTTATGTAATTTTATCGTTCAAAAAGTGCTGATCCTCAGCTTAATTTGAATAAATGACTTTTGATTTTAGTGCACCTCCGCCTAACCTTCGGAGAACAACAAACGTGGTGTTCTATATACGTTAAGTATTCAGAAATGGCTATATTGCGCTAAATGGTTTGAGAGTTTGTTAGTTTAAAATGATTTATTGGACAAGGTATTAATTAATACGTGAAGCGAAAACTTCAAATCCCTTTCTGGGCAATTTGTGTTCACGGAAAACTTTCGGCATTTCTGTAAAATTATATTTCCGAAACTTTGCGTCCCAAAACACTGAACGTATACAGCGGCGGGTTAATATCATCATTATATCAGCCGTAGAATGTCCACTCCTAAACATAGGCCTCCCCTTTGAATTTGAAATAGCACCTGTGGCATGCGGCTGGCATCCAGCGCAATCCCGTGTCCTTCACCTATAATGGTCTGATCACCGGGTGGTCTCCATTCGAGGACTTGACGGCCCCATCGCCAGGCAGTTCTGCGTGCTTAGTGGCCAGCCGACTACCACTTCTGCTTGCTAATTAGACTGAACTTAACGCTGGAAGACTATTACAAAACAGTCTCACAGATTTACTAACACAAAATTTTGCGACCCAATTCAAAACATCACTATTAATCCCCGAAAATACACGTGCTTTTGATACGGCGCTAACGTGCACAGTTTCCTATTTCGGAACGCTCGTCACGATACCCTGTCATCTCCGGTGGAGGCACGTGCTGAAAGTGGACCGTGTCATCGATAGATAGCGGGTGGGTAGCTCCACACACCGGTAGGTACACGTAACTACGTGTGATATGTCAAATAGCAGGGGGGAAATTTGAAGGAAGAAAGGAATATGATTTATTGTTAAATGTTACAAGTTCGAATACTCCTATTATAAACACAGGATGGTGTTTCCTTATCTACGATGGCTGCAGTTACCTCTGCCGCCGCCGCCGTTGGTAACATGCCTCTCGTGTGACATAACTTTTAGGGTCATTGCAGACTAAGAAGAGCACAGCGAAGAACACTTTACTAAGGCACTCGGAAATCAACTTTAAAATGATTACAATAAAGTGCAAGGCCTCTTTACGAAATTTACATTCTCTGCGTAAAAGTGTGAGGTCCGCTATACAAAATTTACATTCTGTACATGAGAATTTCAAAGTTGATTTTCTCCTCTGTTTGTGCTCACCATTTACCATTAAATCCAGTTAATCCAGAAAAAGATCTGTCTATGTACCGATTTTTTATCTTTCTTTGTTTGTCATAAGCAGGCAAGAAGCCTTATACCTACTTGATTTTTTTAAAATATAATTGTTCACTGAACTTAAAAATAGAGGACTCAACAATTCGCTTGAAAATGGAGTAGGATGCTATTTGAAACATTTCTACATGTTTCAACAGAACATCTATTTACTTTAAGTAAGGCAACTGTCAGGACGGTGACTCTTCCCGCAATTTCCCAGTCGATGTCATCCCTAGGGTATAATGTAACTGGCGTAGTATCTTGTTGTCTCCCGATAAAGAAACGGCGTTTGGTTTTAGTCCACTCGAAGCTAGCAAAGAACAAAATACACACAAAATTTTATAAGAATCCGTGAAGCCGTTTCGGAGGAGTGATACACACTGTGATATGAGAATTTTATAAATTAAATTTCAAAATATCGTTTTTTACTACATATAAAAATATCGTAGGTGTCAATTATGAACCCTGTCGGGCACAAAATATTGCAGGAGAGAGGGGAAAGAACGCTGCTCTGTCGGCAAAACTGTCTGTAACTGATAAAGGAAATACAAAAAAAAGTCTCAAGTGGGTGATCTAAGTACCAACATTAATTTAAACACAAACCTTTCCCTTCCATCCACGTTTTAAAGCCATATTTCAATACAAGTACACACCGCTTTAAAAGCTTTGATATACCTACCGTGTACTTACTCACTTAAAGCTTTATAAATTACCTCAATCGATCCCCTGTTTCGCCAGGAGCCTTCGATTTCGTGTCGATGAGTTTTCAAGGTTTTTAAACATTAAAATCTCATTGTTGCCTGATTGAATTGTAATCTATACAATCAAAGATGCCGAATAATGCTTCGGGCGCTTTGTCCTTTTCCATTTTGTTAGTAATTAGGTTTAAAGAAACTTTTTTTTTTCATTTAAATATTATATGTCACTTACTTGAAAACAATCTACATTATGTTTTATCTACTATATAAAAATAAGTCGGGTTTTCCTTCCTGACGCTATAACTCCAGAACGCACGAACCGATTTCCACGGTTTTGCATTCGTTGGAAAGGTCTCGGGCTCCGTGAGGTTTATAGCAAAGAAAATTCAGGAAAAATAACAATAAATTACATTATTAGAGCTAACATACTAATAAAAATAAATTAAATTACATAAATCAGATGCAACCTTCATAGTCACTATGAAAAACTAAGACACAAAATTAGAGAAAAGTAAATGACAGATTGACAACTGACATAATGTCAGGCAAAAAGTAAATATTGAAAAGTATTGTGTTCACTGTGAAATTGTGAAAAAAAAGTAAAAAAAATAAGTTATTCGTTTCCTAACATTTAAATTGGAAACCATCAAATCAATAAATTGTATTGTGCAAATTTTTATTGAATTTCAACAGCAGGCATTTGTCTTTATGGTGGTAAGTTGAACTGTGTAAATTATGTGGATCGTGCATAGTTAGGTAATAGAAATAATATTAATAATTCTTCTTTCTAATATATAAAATTTTCGTGTCACAATGTTCGTTCCCTTACTCCTACGAAACGGCTTGACCGATTCTCATGAAATTTTTTATGCATATTCAGTAAGCCTGAGAATCGGCTACTATCTATTTTTCTAACCTCTAAGTGATAAGGGTGTTCACCCCAAATTTTTATTTTTTTGATATATTTTTTTTATTTTTTTTATTATATGGCATCAAAAAACTCTTAATTTGCACTTTTTTATCACCAACCCTTGCTTTTTAATAGTCGTTTTCATAATTTTATCATTTTCTATCCCGCTCGATAACATCAATTATTATCGCTTGGTAAGTTATCCCCTCCATGTGTCTACCGGTGTCACTTCTCACCCTGTAAACAGCACGGAGTAGGGATGTTACCTCTACAGTTTTCGGCTATTATTAGTGTTTATGCTTCAAGCGTAGTAGTTAAACATTTTTACTATCTCAGTGTAACTCTCATATCAAATATATTCTCGAGTAACTTTATTATTTATTTATTAATCTATAATATAAAAATGAATCGACAAATGTGTTGGTAACTCAACAACGCCTGGATAAATTTGGCCAATTCTTTTTTTTGTTGTTCGTTGAAGTTCAAAGATGGTTATACGGCGAGAAAAATTCGAATAGTTGCCGGAAAACCCCTAAAACAGCCCTTTTCTTTTTCCCATACAAACGTTTTCTAACTAAAGTGAGCTTTATTGCTATTGTATAAAGTTCATATTGAATTACAAGCACTCACTGTTGTTTAAACAATGTAGGTATGTTCCTAACGTCAAAGAGTCAATTTGCACATTAAAAGATATACGGAGCAATCATAACCAATTTGGTGGTGCAAAGATTTTATTAGCAGGAGATTTTCGTCAAACACTGCCAGCTGATGAACTCAATGCATGTCTAAAGTCCTCCAATTGTGGAAACATGTCAAAGAACTTCATTTAAGCAAGAATATGCATGTCAAATTGCAAAATGACCAATCTGGAAACATATTCTCTAAACAACTCATTGACATTGGTAGTGGCAAATTTCCTATAGACATGTTGACTGGCTGCATTAACATTTTCTCAAAGTTTTTGTCAGTTAACTCGATCAAGGATGAACTTATCCAGAAGGTGTTTCCAGATGTTTCTCAAAATTACAGGAACCATGATCGGTTGAGCTATTTTGGCTGCAAAAAACATAGATGTAAATGAATTAAATTTAAAAATGCAAGAACAAATTACAGGCGAATCGAGGATATATACCTAAGTCAGTTGATTCGGCTACTAACCAAGATGATGTAGTGAACTATCCACCAGAATTTTTAAACTCGCTGGGTTTGACAGTATTGCCACCTCAATCTTCAATTAAAGGTTGGATCGGTAGTTATAATGTTGCGAAATATCAACCAACCGCGTCTTTGCAACGGCACACGGTTAGCGATAAAAAAGTTACTAAACAACGTGATAGAAGCAACTATACTGAAAGGACAGTATAAAGGAGAAGACGTTCTCATACCGCACATCTCAATTATTCCGAATGATGTGCCATTTGACTTTAAACGACTACAGTTTCCAGATCGGCTTGCTTTTGCTATGACCATAAACAAGTCCCAGGGACAAAAGTGTTTGTGGTATTAATCTGGAAAACCCATGTTTCTCACATGGCCAATTGCATGTTGCCTGTTCCCGTGTTGCAAAACCATCAGATTTGTTTGTCTATATGCGCCAGATAATCAAACAAAAAACATCGTATATCACAAAGCACTACAATGAAAATAAAACTGATTTTTGTTAATAATTATGATTCACATGATTAACAATAAAGGGATTACTTATTTTTAAATGCTTATATATGTTTTATTTAATTATATTTCTTATTCACAACACCCTATCACCAGGGTGAAGGTTCTGTTCAGGAGATTTTTTTGCCCCGACTATAAAATATGTAGGAACAAAAAAATGTCACATTACAAATCATTTTGACAGGAATTTGTTGCAATTTAATAAGGCAGTACGAAGTCTGCCGGGTCAGCTAGTTAAGATATATAGAACTTTATTGCAAAGAAAATAAAGTTTGGTTTCAATTGAGAAAATTTTACAATTTGGGGTAGCTTGATGTGTTGTTCGGGCTGTACAATATCTGTGGGGTAAGGTACTACCAAAGACATTCAATACCTATAGACCGGACATCACGAACAAAATTTTCGTCCGTAAAAGTGTGTCCTGCTGGATACAAGTCTATGAGTTTTTACGCTCCGCTGCCGCTCCAATATTCATATATTATTCTAGATGGCGTTACTGAGACATGGGATCAAAGTTTTTCTATGACATTTCCTTGACATGCCCGCTCTATAGTATTTTAAATCCCTTTGGGTACTACTAATTATATAATCGAAAAGTTCCTTATCATTAATCATAGATTATTTATTCAGACATAAAATCCCACCCATCCGCATAATTCTTCTATAGACAATACAGAAACGGTTTTTTAAAACTCTCCTCACCTGCTTAGCTTTTTCCCAACTATCTTGGGGTCGGCTTCCAATTTATCCGGATGCAGCTGAATACCAGTGCTTTACATGGAACGACTGACTGTCAGACCTCCACATCCCAGTCACTGGGTAATATGATACCCCTTGGCTCAACTGGTTGTCAGACTTTCGGGCTTCTGACTACAAGTAACGACTGTCAAAGATCCACAAATGACAGCCGGGACCAACGGCTTAACTTGCTTTCTGAGGCACGGAGGAGTCTTGGTATGTAATAAATGGTCACCCATCCACTGAACGACCTCGTCAAGCGTAGCTTACCTTCGATCGACCAATGCGGTTCTTATAATTTAGCCACAAGTTTTTTAAAACTCTGTACAAACTATGTTACAAAAAAAATGTGGCATTGGTGGTTCTGTTTCATACATTTTATTGGCCACCAACTTTCGAAACTAGAATCCTTTACACCTAATAGTGTTTTATTTAGAAGTCGGTTTTTTTGTTGTACCTATAGTTACATAGTTTTTTTTTATAGGTACTCGTTTTTAGCCTCGCCCTTTGTTTCAATAAAATGTCTCCCGCGTTAATTTTAAAACACAGAATACCTTCGTCGACCCTCACAGTCCCTATAAACAGTGCAAATTACCTTTTAACATCACTTTGCTTGCTTCCGACGTATATTGACCTTTTGTAATGCGCTGCGCTTAATTACTTTGTGACGCGGATCGGATCACTTTGTTTGGACTATCTATCTATCAGTATATTAATTTGGGCCATTGTGTGGCAGCTGATTTACATTACACCTACCTTTTGGCAGGGTAGGGGCAACTAGAAACTTTTTCATATTCAACTAGCGGATCCGACAGACCCGAATGTTGTCTTCCAATACGATTGCAGCGTCACAATTGTGAATCTAAACCATCTATGGCCCAACACACATACAACAAAAAAGAATTATCCATTTTGGTGCAGTCATTTCGAAGTTATACGCGTCCATTTTCGGCGATCAATTTTCATTTAAATAGATTTAAATTGTAAGTTTGACGTTCAAAAGCGTCTACTATTTGTGTAATTGAAATAATTATATGACTTGGACTTTAAAACTGGAAAACACCCAAATCTTTATTGGCAAAGTTATTCGTTTTAATTTTGTAATCGTGCGAGGCTGGAATTACTGTTTTGAGGGTCGAGTAGTCGCAAACACTATATTGCTAAGCATGATGTCCTGGGTCTTCGATTTTTGAGTCGGACGAAGGGCTTAGAGTACGAAGTTTGTATCTAGTACATGGCGAAATATGGGTGTTAGTTCCATAGATAAACTTCTGCCTGACCCTTCAGGGAATACAGGCGCGATGTTATGTTATGTTAAGAAAGCTATTACTCTTCCGATTTTCAGTACTATTCATTATGAATATATTTATCAGTTAGGGAGTGATTTATTTAGTTCAAGCATTTGTGTTTAAGAATTCCTTGGTCTTAAGTTTCTTGGCAATGTAGTAGTTTGTTTTAATGTCTGGGCTTTAAATGGCATTCGTACTATTAAGATTACCAAATACAAAGGTAATACCCAAAAGGTAATACCCAAAGGTAACTCTTGTCCCAGTTGTGGGAATTTACGGTAGAGATTGGATTAGGCACACAGGGGATATCCAATGAAATGTTTACGTTGCATTTCTCATATTGAACCAATCTATCTATGCTTTATACCGTATGTTGTAGTAGGCAGGTAGATATGCACTTATAAAAGTAAAATAACATTTAAGTGTTTGTTAACCGACTCACAAAAAAAGAAGGAGGTTCTTAAATTAAGGCCACTTTTTTGGCCGCAGCTTCGTCATTTATGGAACGATTTCGGTTTTTTATTTGAGAGGCTTTAGTATTTTGGTTGTAATATCAAAATAAATACCAATATTGAATTATTCAAAGCCAGCTACCGACTTCCGAAACCAGAGCTATTTTACACCTGTAGTTTATGAAGTGGGTTGTATTTTTTTATAAAAGTTACTTTTATTTTGATCAGACAATAGGTAATTAAGGTTCGACGAAAATATACTGTCCGCGTGGACGAAATCACGGGTAATGGCTAGTCTTAAATATCATGACGTATTGGAAATGAGAAAATATTAATTTGCGCTGTATTTGTAAAGGACAAAGAAACCTTTCAATTAATTTGCGTGGGATGTTGTATTGGTTTTTTATTCAATATCGGCGCCAATAAAACTAATATTTTTTATTATACCTACTAATTTTACTAAAAAAAAAACTAATACACAATATAATAATTTTACTTTTGTAAAATTAATTGGAATTATTATTATTATTCGTAATTATTCACGTAATACTTCCTATATGTAATAATCTATTTATGTTGAGGTACCTAGCTTATATCTAAAACGCAACTGTTGAGCGTGAAGTTCTGATAACAGACAATAATAAATTGTGCCCACATTACCGCAGTACAAAATAATACTTAACTACGGGTTACGTAGATAGGTAAACAAACGTTCCGTCCAATTTATTAATTAGCTGAAATAATAATAGTGAGAACCGCAACGGAAACTGCAATTATAGAAACACGTTGTATCTGTAGCAACAAGCTATGAAACAAGGTAGATTACAAAGTGTACATTTAATGTAAGTTTTAACAGATGACAAGTTGATATTTGACATGTGTTAAGCTAAAACTAAGACGGTACCAACGTAAATTAATTTAAAGGCGCAACGAAGTTATCTAGGTCAATTAGTAATATTATAGAAAGGTAGAATTTGTGTTTTGTTTGTAAGTTTGTAGTTAGAGATAGTCAAATTGACGCTCACTTTATTTCAACATTTTTAGGAAGATTTTAAATATAATAGGCAAAAAAAAAACAAGCCAAAATATTAAAATCAAATTGGCTAGGTTTTTGGCCTCGTCTGAACCTTGTCACTGACATCAACAGTAAGTATTTGTTTTCTCATCTGATGCAATGTTTTAATATTGTCATACGCATGTGCGTATGACAATATTAAGCGAGGAAGGCGAGTAATTTTGCACAACTAACGGGACGGGTTTGAACAAATACATTGTAATAGTGCACAATACTAAATTGGCTATCCCAGCGTGTGATCGGTAAATATAATTGCCAATGTGTGAAGCCGAGATTACCTATCGAATGGAGGATATACGTACCTACCTACGTTGTTTATGGCTATACTAACCAATGATTTACTGAAGCAGTTAATCTTAAGGATACAGGATAGGTAGCGAAGTGGTGTCTTATTACATTATTAAAATGTTACTCTGAATTGGCAAATATTACGTTTATGTCGTGGAAAACTATATTCAGAACTAAGAAATTGAGAGATTACGTTCGCGTTAGTAAAGACTCTACTATGGTAAACGCCGTGACGTCAGCTGTCATTTCAAATGCCGCGAACGATGTCACGTGGATGGAGTAGTGTTGGGAAGTGGAAGTTAGGCAGAGCTGAATTGGACTTGAGACACCAAAGAAGACACCAGTCCAGTGCGAAACTGTCGGTTTACCTATTTGAGTTATGTTTTGTGATTATTGTTGTAAAAGTGAGTGAGTGAGTGTTATTATTAAAGTGCGGTTATTACTGCAATTAAGATTATTATTCTACGCTATGAACCTGCCCCCCTAGCCAAGTTACAAACGATTCGTATCTATTCCCTTTCTACAATCGAGAACGCCTCAAATCCCTTTGTTTTGACCACGTGACTTATCACCTTTCGCTAAGGGGGCTTGGCTAGGGGGGCTGGTTAAACTATCTGGTACCACGAAACCCCCTGATATCGGCCCATACCGCTCAGCCATCGCTGACACACATATTATTATCGTTAACGACGTCACGGGACACGCAGTACATGTTTTTTTTTAGTTTTGCTTTACACTTCTTTAAATCCTAAGTAAATCATTACACAGTCTCGGTCCCTTAACCAATTTTGTTTAAATTATTAATAAATAATAACCCATTATTAATTTATTACCCATCATTAGTTCATTACCGTTCCCTGGCTTGAAATGAAAAATTACATTGTATCAGTTTTCAATAGCAAAAATTAAGAACTGCCCTACTTTCCAGGTTCGTAGAGTCGGCCTCGGAGTTACTGGCGGCCCTCAACCCACGTTCGACCTGACAGATCCTTACTGCAACAACGTTTCCTATGACTACGTGCCCATGCACGATCCTCACCTAGCGCACCACTTCGCCCAGAAGCCAGCCAGGAACAGAATGAAACAGCTGGGCTACTGCACCAAGGATGGAAGAGCAGTTTGCTCGTTGAAGGAGTTCAATCAATACAGAAAATATTTGTACAATCAATTCATGGACAGGATTCATATGGAGATGAAGAAACTGGTATGTTTTTTCTATTTTTAACCGACTTCAAAAAAAGGAGGAGGTTCTCAATTCGGTAGTATTTTTTTTTTTTTTTAGGTCTTGTTACCTCCGTACTCCGTCATTTATAAACCGATTTTCAAATTTTTTTTTGTTTGATAGGGTATACTAACAGATTGGTCCCATTTGTATCAAAACTCATATCTGATGAGGGATCTTCGAGGAATTGAGGGAACTCCTAAAAAAATATAGGCACACATGCACCGATTTTAACATTTTTAGTAACAAATCAAGCATTTTCATTTAGAAAGTATCCTTTGGTGAAGAAAAACTGATGTAGACGACAGGCAACGGACCTCTTCAACGCATAACAGCAAATTATTCGCGATTGCTATAGTCAGATGTCTATGCTGAGCTTTTGTATTCCCACAACATAACATTACGCCATTCTATTTTAAAAGGGGCCGGCAGAGATGTATAGATTAATGTTTAGATAGAACTTCTTTAGCAATTTTTATCCAATTTCAATGATTCTTTCAAGTTTTGAAAGACTTTCTTTACACACAAAGAAACTAAAAATTACAAAATAAAAACTTTTTTACAAAAAAAAACAACCGACTTCTTAAAAAAAAACAAACTTTAAAGTTTCGGAAGTCGGTGGCCGAAATGAACAAAACAAAACCACCAAAGCCACAGACTTCCGAAACTGGAGTTATTTTTCACCTGTTAGTTTTTTTTTAAGAAGTCGGTTGTTTTTTTTGTAAAAAAGTTTTTATATTGTATTTTTTGCAAAAGAGTTTTAGTTCGACCTAATTAGTGATATCTTCAATACAGTGCATTCGAGCACTTTTTGTATTATTTTTACTTATAGATAAAAACCTCAAGATAAGAGATATAAAAAATATGTTGCATTATTTCTTAAGATACTAGAGTTACAAGAAAAGTATAAATTACCTAATACTTGTTGAAAAGACTCGTCTAATTAATCTGGTGATACACAAAATATAACATTTAATGAAGACCTACACTCGACTTACAGTGTGCTTACAGTTACCAAGGGTCCTAAAAATCTAAATGTTTGACATTGACTGTACCGGCTAGTAAAATAAAATGTTAAGAGTTTATTTTTGAAATTATTAGCTGGTTAGATTCCCAGTTTAGGTAAGCTTGTCGAAAATTCTGCGAATAAAGGTTTTTCTGCAATGCAATAATACAATGGGCTATTTAACAAAATTTTAGAGTTTAGTCCCTCATCTAGATAACAAGAAAACATTCGACACATATCTTTTCTTTTCTAATTGATGGAAAATTGCTTAGATTAAGCGCATTAAAGTTGAGGAGAGGGGCTCGGGCTTGTAACGTCATTATCTCGTATAAATTGTACTGGCTAGTGACGTCTTGCGACATTTTGACTCGATGTATCGCCGTCATTTTTTGATTACGAGAAAAAAGAAAATCTAGATGATGGATTATAAACTAAAACTTTGTCAAATAGCCCATTGATCTGTATTGTTAACTTACAGGATGAACGTGCGAGAGACGATCTAACTCTGAAACGAGTGGAGACAGATGTGGCAAGAAGGTTCCAGGTGTTTACGAGGGCAGAGAAAACGCGGGCGCATCTTGAGAAGGTGGCGCAAGAACACAAAGATGAATGGGCGTCGAAGAAACGAGCGTATGTTTTTGATCTACTTTCTACAGAAATTGGGAGTAAATTAATCGAAGCACTTCACGTATTTTACTAAATTATCATTTTTTTTTCAACGTCAGATTAATCATTAAATAAGTTAACGTTGAGTTTAGGTTGTACTTCAATTATTGTACCATCATTATAAATAAATAAAATCATTTTATTTCGAACAACTGCGGGATCCATAAAATTTTTGGTAACAGGTATACACTTAAAAACGATTGTTAGCAACTTAAACTACAGTCGAATTAATAAGAAGAGCACCCTTGCCCAAGTTCCCTGTTCTGGTTAATACCAGAACAAAGAACTCGAACTAGGGTATAAGTCTTCTCACAAACTGCCTTATAAATATAGAGGAAAGGAAAGGAATTATAAGAATTCATTATAAATTTGTAGTTCAAAATGATACGTTCCCTATTTGCAATAATAGTATTAACAGACTATTATACGTGAAAAAGGAAAGTGGCTCGATTCGGCTTCCGAGTATATTTAGCCTAATTATAGATGTAAAAACATTTTTTTTAATAAGGGTGCTTAGATCTTTTGGTCACGTTGATAGAATAAAGGAGAAGGGACTAACGAAATCATAAATAGGTAAAGTTTGTGAGTTTGTGACGGTTTGGGGTATTCTCTTGATCTACTGAACCGATTTTGAAAATTGATTTTAGAGTAGGTAAGAAATGCGCGCGTTGCAAATTGTCTCTAACTTCCACAGTATGTAAATTAACAAAATCCCAATACAAACAACCATGTCGACAAACGAGTCCGAATCCCATCGAAAATTTTGCATCAAAGCTGTGATTTAAATCTTTTCCTAAAATAAACATAACATATTTCACAATTGTCTCACGCAAAACGAATTTACTGTCACATCATTTCCGTCTGTCTACCTAACCTAACCTTGCGTACCTAATGTACTAACACAATACCAATCCATGAAAACCCTTTGGAAAATTTCAGTGTGGATACCAAAAATGTTTTTCCGAATACTTCGTACAATGCTGACAAAGGCTATTCCGTCAATAAGCCGGTCGGTAGAGTGCCTTTTCACAATATTGTGTACACAGAATATGTTGTTTTCAACGACCTTTTGGCTGGTAAAGCCCTGTTTGTTAAGAGTGTTTGGAAATAGGTCTGAATAATCATGTCTAAATAAAATTTGTCAATACGTGCTGTCGTGAGTGATTTTGAAACCCTCTTACTTAAGAAAGGCGTCTCAATAGTTATTGTTATTAACTGTCCTGCCCGGTCTTCTTATGATTATGTGGCTTGTGTCTAATCTAATGTCGAGAGTTTTTTTTTCTGTCCATGGGCTGCTGAACTTGGCTACTCAGCCGTCTAGAAATATCTCTCAAGCATGGCGGTTTCCTCACAATGTTTTCCTTTACAATTTTTGAAGAAAGTGATAAATTTATCATACAATACGCACATTATTAGAAGGCGTGCCTTCGCTTTGAATTCGAGACCTATTACTTTGCAGTCCGCCGGTTTCACTACTGCCTACCCAATAAAAGATATCAAAATTTGAAAAGGAGCTTTACTGTATCACTAACAGCAGCGTCTATTATCTACGTATCTTATCTTCTTCTTCGCTTTTAGCAACAAGGCCGCAAAGTATTTTCTATTTCATTTTGGGATTGGCGCAGCATGTATTCTTCTTCCATATATCCCAATTTGCGTCATTTCAATATAGCCTCCTCGTTTCTTCTTTCATACAATCCATACATGGATACTTTGTTAAAATTAAAACACCAAAATCACTTAACTTTAAACTACTACACGTATTCATCTTTAACTTAACAACACGCCTGTAGTGAAAGAAAAAGAAAGAAAGAAAGAAAAATGCGTTTATTGGCATTACAACAAAGATACACCTTAAAACTATAAAATACAGGGATTAACTTGTCAAAAGGGCCTCAGCTCAGCATGCAGTGTCCGAAGAGTTAGGTGAACCTCATACATGTACTTTTTACCATTTATGTTTGAGTGCAATGAATTAGGGACCTGCTTATTGCCAACAAATCAAACTTGCCTTATATTTTACTGTACGTGAAACCATTATCAAAAACCAGATTAATATATCTCCTATAATTTATTCTGGGTAGGTTCCTAACTCAGTCTAGGTTGAAGGAGTTATGTTTAAAAGTTGTTCAACTATTGTTCTGAACTTGTACATATTTTGCCTGGGTTGTTGGGCGCTGAAAGTTCGAAACAAAGCCTACACGGGGCTGGAATATTTTAAATGGCTATACCCTTGTTTGTTTACGGTATGTGTTACCCTTGTGAGTACATAGTTGCTTAACGATTGCATTGTGTACCGACGTTATGTAGGAGATATTCCAACATTAAACCGTTTAATTTTGGAATATCACCTACGATGTCGAAGATATAAGAAAGCTAAAAGACTAAAAAAAAAAACTTGAGAGGTGTCAAGGGATACCCGGATGGAACGAAGTTATATAGTTAGTTATATTATTTATTATGTACAAAAAACCTGTATACACTCAACAAAAATAACCGTCGTGACACCACACTGTTAAATGCGAAATAGAAAGACGAAACGAAAATAACTGGCTTGCTTTCTATGAGAAAGAGAGAAAGAGAGAGAGACAAACAGAGAAACATAGATTTATGTTACAACTCCCGGTCTTAATCCTCTCTCTCTCTCTCCCTTCCCCCCCCCCCTCCCTCCCTCTCCCTCTCCCTTCCTCCCCACCCCTCTCCCCTCCCACCCCTCCCCGTCTCTCCCCTTCTTCCCCCTCTCCCTCAACAACTGGCACACACACACCAAACACACACACACACACAACAGAGAAACACGCGCACGCCGCACGGCCCACAACTACAGCAAAAAGTGTCGTGACAACTTTTCGTAAGAATTTTTTCCTTCTAGCCCCCCTTCGTAACGCGCGATAAGGAACTTCGTTCCAATAATAACAGTTACACGTATAATATGGCGACCATTTACGTATGGGTGACCATTCTTTACATATCAAGATCCCTCCGTGCCTCGGAAACCACGTTAAGCCGGTGGTCCCGGCTGTCATTTGTAAATGGGTAGTCATATTATATGATGAACTGAAATTAATTTCTGAAGAAGATCTTAAGTGCTAAGAATTATTATGCTTTTTCGGTCCATACACACGATACCCTCGCTGCTATTAAGCATTTTTTTTTAACTAAACGTGTACCGTTTTAGGTAAATTGCAATTAGTTTTTATCATATGGCGTGCAAAATTACTTCCTAAAGTGTCGACTTCACATTAAACTTTCAAAGGGTTATAGGTCAATTTTTGGTCAAAATTCGTAATCAGATGGCGCCTTCATGTTCTTGCTGACTGGTCCCTATAAGAAGAGAAATACTGAAACAAGCTCAAAAGTTTTGTTTTTTTTTTAATCTAAGCATTATACATATCTATCTCATCGAATACCTTCGAACAAGCTCGGCTACGTAACAAAATTTTAGTTTTTAGTCCCTCATTTAGAGTTCAAGAAAATAATCGAAACGTTTTTTTTTCTTTTTTCACGTAATCAAAAAATAACTGCGATACATCGAGTCAAATTGGCGCATGGCGTAACTAGCCAGTACAGTTTATACAAGATAATGACGTTCAAGCCCCTCTTCTCAACTTTAATGCGCTTAATCTAAGCAGTTTTCCATCAATTTGAAAAAGAATAAAAATTCTTGTGTAATCTAACTGATGACTAATTATCACATTATATTTTAATGTTCATATTCTGTCAAACACCCTAATCTTGTACCCCAGTAACCCCTAGACTGTGCAGCCGCAATGCGCTTAATTTTTATTACTGTCTTATTGATTTTTACGGTCCCATAATAATTTTCTTTTTAACATTGTATACTTTTGTGCCTAGTACATGCGCTCCTATTTTTTTCTTCGTCTAATTTTCAGTCAGTTTTCTTTTTAAATGTCATTTACACATCATAACTTATGAATTGTACTACTACTATTATATAGTACAAATCTTAACTGACGTCAATCTAAAGCTGCTGTTGCATACCTAGGCAATGTAGAAGATTGCAGTTTTAACCAAAGATTGCGTAAACACAGTAATCTTTCCCGCAAATAACAATCTCATCACACACGATAACATATAATGTTTACCACAAATTGCATGTCAGTACAGATTATAATGAGTCTTATAATAGAGCTAAGACCCTCATGCATTCATAATCGCTTGCAAATATAATTATGTAAATCTTCTGCCAAGCCTTCCCTGGTTTATAATTTTTGCTTGTTTACAAACTACTTACAGGGTTTTTAAAATAAAAACTAATTCACAGAAAAAAGCAACCGACTTCTTAAAAAAACACTAACTGGTGAAAAATAACTCCAGTTTCGTAACTCTGTGGCTTTGGGGGTTTTGTTTAATTCATTTTTGGCGACCGACTTCCGAAACTGGAGTTATTTTTCACCTGTTTCTGTTTTTTAAGAAGTTTTTTTTTTTGAGAAAAAGTTATTAATTTGCAATTTTTAGTTTCTTTGTTTGTAAAGTAAATCTTTCAAAACTGGAAAGAATCTTTGAATCTCGTTAACAATTCCTAAAGAAGTTCTATCTAATATTAATTATTCTTTTTACACGACAATTTGAGGTATCTGAAATATAGTTGAAAAAATCTTGATTTTTTTACTGTTTAATGGTATATAGCAAATCATCATAAGATCAAATGCTAAATAGATATACCAGACCAAACAGTTTTTTTGCTCTCCTGTAAAGTTAGCATTTTCTTCTGACGCCTTTGTCGCACTGGGGGTGCAAATATTATCTCTAATAAGAGAAGGTCGATTACTTAGACCTTTAGACTCAAAGGTCGTCGTCATGCGAACCGAGAGCCCCTGATTAATGTCGACACTTATTTTCATTTAGTCTCTGTTTATACATCTACCTTTGCTCAGAAAACGTATTTCTTTATTTGCTGCGTTATTTACGAGTGTATGCCTGGCTGAAAAAAAGGGAGTTCAAAGAAACAATGGATGGATTGTGTTAAAGTTGACATGGTAAGGAAAAAGTCTATTGGGAAGACGTAAATAGAGATGTATTTAAGAAGCGAGTGTTATTTTCTTGGAAAGGTTTCTTCCTCTTTCCATTTTTATTGTTTTTTTTCTCGCCTCTTTGGTCAAGTGGCCGCAAGAGCAACTGCTGAGCTAGAGGTCCCGGGTTCGATACCCGGGTCGAGCAAAGCTTTATTGAGTATTTCTATCTGGAATTTCTCAGTATCAGCCCGGAGTCTAGATTTGTGCCCGATTGATGGCAATAGGCTCGCCCTCTATTACCTACACATAACTGGCGAAATGAACTTACACCTCTTGGGATAACTGGCATAATGTTATGTTAAATTTATTACGAATCCAACTAGTAAATGTAGTAGACTGTTCGAATTTGTAACTGCTTAAACCTTTCGCGAGCTATACTATTTACACCTCCGGTTTTTTGGCCCCTCTTTTTGGGCTACGGCATCGGCAATACGCATCGCCAATGCCCGTTTGTGACTTTTTATCTGTCGTGAAATAGTTGTAACAATATTCCAAGAAGTAGCGTTAGCTGTCTATAGTTGCACAATACTAATATACTTTATACATTTGGGCGCAACGTTCAAAAAGTGGTATGGCAATTATTTCGCCAATGCTCGCGAAAGGGTTAAATGTCGTCTATCCCATTGCACCACGTTTAAAGGCGATTGTTTGTGTTTTTGTTTTGTCGTTATTTACGCAATAGGATAAAAACTCATTAGGTGTAATAGGGCTTTACTAAAAGTCTTGATCATGTCTTGAGTCTTGAACCACGACGATAAGTACCGAACACTGACAACAATATTGAGTAGTTAAATTATTAAAATGTAACGCCACGCGGTCTTATCAAATTATAATCTAGCTGCAAACTTAATTACAATTATTAATCATTCGATTGCATTTTTTTATAGACACTACGCTGAACTTTAATTAAATTATAGGATTAAACAGAAACAAACGCAAGTTGCGCCATATTGGCAGCTGCATTTTCATTTGCTACAGCACTCTGCTAAAATGTAATTACACGGAGAACACAATATGCTGATATTGCATCCACGCTACGTAGCGAGGATACAGTACGATCGGACACAAGGATTCATTAGTAAATGGAGGGTTCTGCGAATATTGACGGTCGAATTAAATTCGAAAAGAGTGGTGTAAAAAATAAATGAAACGCGCTGAAACAGTACAAAAATATTTGTGTGGAAATATTTACTGCAATACTTCAGATGAATATTTTGGTAAAGTAATGTTGGACAGTTATTGGAAAATAACGAAGCACGCACGAACGATTGACTACACAGGATTTTTAATTGTGCGCAAAGTTTTCACAAGCCCTACGAATATGAACAACTTTCATTATGGAACCCACTCTTAAAAATAAAATTAGCTATTATACAATAATTTGATACCCAGGTGATCAAAAAATCAACGAACGACGAACGACTTTTTAATCGAAGATGAAATTATTTTACAGCATTTTGGTTCAAATTTACTTGGCTAGCACAAAAAGCGTCATTCAACCATCAAGTCTTAAAAACAAAGAACTATTTTAAAATATTTTCTCAACGTATTTTCTGAATAATAATGTAATGTAGACCTTTCATTGCAGTGTAAAATAGAGTACTTATTATTTCACTTAGCCTACGGTGACACACGTTGTTACTTCATTTGCTATATACTCTGAGTCTAGGATCACCACTATTGGGTACTGTTCAATCAAAGCCCGATAAACTTCGAAATTGAGATACTTCCTACATACAACAAGTTAGATTCTATCGACTTATGTACCTTCTTGAACGTTGAGGAATGATGTGATAAAGCAACGTTGTGGTTTAAAAGAAGGTGTAATTACAAGATTTGAATAGAGTATGCTTAGACGGTTAAGTCACGTTGAAGTGATGAATAAAAGGCGATTTACAAGGCAGATGTAAGTGGGAACGCCAGGAGGGGACGCCCTAGAAGGACATACATAGACCTTATTGGTGAGCTTCTTGAGAAAGGTCAGGTGTGCAGTACTCGCAACCGTCGTGTGTGCATGACAACATGTATGAATGTAAACGAAGCAAAAGAAGTATGTAACAATCGTAGCATTATGATATTCTGTAGTTTCTGCCAACCCCCATGGAAAAAAAGCGTGAGTTTATGTATATATGTATATTGAAAATTTCTTGTATATTGATGGTAAGGAGACCTATAATGTCTCGTAAGTATTTGAGCTTGCATTGAAGTCTGATTTTTTCTTGGAATTCATTGTATATTTGATTTATACGTGTATCATACTGGAACGCACTCCTGAGCGTGAAGCGGGGCTTCGATTTAAGCGTTGCTTGTTAGTGCCATTTTATGTGGAAACACACATTCAAAGTCCAACTATTAATTAGTGAAATTTTTGGTGATATAACAAATTTTAACTTATTCATAAAGTCTACCTTTTCGCATACGCTTTAAATCTAACCATGTTAAATAAAATCCTGAGAATCAACACTTATTGACTGTCAAAGATACATAGGTACGACAATTTATTATCCAAAACCGTCGCCTTTAATCACACAACAAACTCATCAGAATATATTTTTATTTTTTTATAAAATGCTTATTAGCAATTTGGGTTGCACATTAGTAGTAGTCTTGTTAAACCCTCCAACTAAACATGCTTGTGTCCGGGGTGGGTTCAAGTCAAAAGTGCATTGGATGTATTATTTCTAACACAATTAATTTTTTTCCTAAATAAACAACTTAAAAGTAAACGTCAATCATATAGTACAGCAACTGAAACAAGAAAGATTAAATCTTTATAAAAAGCAGATTGTAGGAAAATAAATTTGTTAGATACAGACGCTACTGCAGTGGTACACAAAATCAAGAAGAAAATCGAAACAGCTATGGAGAAAGCAGGTCAGGGTAATCATCTAAAGTTAAGTAGCACAGATAAAAAGCGTACTTTTAAATTGAGGAATATAAGGTCTACTCGTTGATATTAAACTTGTGAGTGGCGATCGAGAAGTAGTACCTAATCTATTGAGTCTGCAGGCCTAGCCATATTACAAATTCTATTTCTATTATCGTAATCGATAAGGCGACAATAGAAAGAAAATGGCGTATATGGAATCAGCTGTTTGTCAACTGTCAAGTGTTAACGAGTAGAATTTGTAATATGGCTGAAAATGAAATACACTTGACAGTTGTAAAACAGCTGATTCCATATACGCCATTTTCTTTCTACATGTAATAGAAATAGAATTTGTAATATGGCTAGGCCTGCTGAATAGAGTGTAAGGTACTATTAGTACAGTCTGCAGGTCTTCTGTAGGTATGTGTTTATTACCTTACTCCTTCTAAATGGCTGGACCTATTTGAATGAAATTTTAAGTGTGGTAGATGACGCTGGGATCTGGCAGTATAACTAAATTTATCTGAGTATAAATCTTTCAAACAATTAATTATAATTTATTGAAGTGTGTATTTTAACTGTCAAAATAATAAGTTTTGACAGTACAAAAAAAAAATACTAATTGCCTTTAAATGCTAATTGTACCTAAAAAACATTAGTTTACCATAAGGTAAACTAATGTTTGAGATTAGACCGAAAGGACAGACAGACAGATAACTGTCTGTCTGTCCTTTCGGTCTAATCTCCAAATCAGCTGGACTGATTTTCGTTTTGGAGTAAGTTAAGTTGTTAAGGATGAAGAGAAACGTGAAAAAACCTGAACTTAAAGTTAATTTAAGTTTCAAATCGCCAATCCCCCTAGAGCAAGCGTGATGGTCAATGCGCCTGCCTTCTCTCTATAAGAAGTGGCATTTACCCTGCATCAATTAAGGATCTATGCAAAAAAACATCATAAACCACGCGGACGAAGTCGCGGGCCTAACTATGTAGTTACACCGGGAGATGTGTTTTATATCAACTTAATCGTAACAATACACTTGGCTGCGTATTCTGACAATTGATTTTATTCCCAAAGTTAGTCGAACGAGGTAATTTGTATGCAGGCAACCAGCTTTCAAGTACTTTAAACAATTTTGTGAGTGTGTTGAATAGCCAATTCGTTTAGATTGTTGACCATCACAAGAACCCTCCGTTCTTCGAAGAGCATGTTAAGCCGTTTTATACCGGTGTCATATGTCACTAAAGTAGTCAGAACAGAACAACTAAACGAACCACAGAACTGTCAAATTTCCATTTTTATTCCTCACGTAAAAGGAACCTGATTATTGAATTAATATTTTTGTCTTCCGAACGATTCTGTAAAAGTCACCCCGTTAAAAACTTGAGCTAAGTGAAATGTCAATGCCTAGTATTGGTATAAAATGATAGCTTAATTCTTGTTCACTTCATTTACAATTAACGGGTGATTTTAACAGAATCGCACAGCTGTATCCAAACAGCTGAATTGACTGTACCTATATTGTAACTCGAAAGTGTATTGCCACAATAGTTATGGCTTCTCTCAAACCATCAAACGCGTTGCGAAAGGAATTGTTCAAGTGTAAAGTTTTCTTATTTTCTTCTACATTTGAGGTTAACGATAAAACATTGTCATTGTCTCGTTTTTAATGGCATTGGGTTTATTCGCTTGATGTGGTGTGGGAGGTTAGTTCACGATTATGTGTCGAACATTTATGACTTTAAGACTGTGGTTATTTAGTAGGAATGTAGCGTCAAGCGTGGTTGTTAGCGGAGCATACTTTCAATTTTCTACAATTCAATCTCGCACCTCGAATAAAAGGTGCTTTTTGAGTTGAAGCTACAAGAAAACGTTGTTAAGAGACTGATTTTTGCTAATTGCATACACTTACAGATTTTCTACAAATGATACAGTAAGTAACGTCAATTCTCACGTTTTTCGCTTTGCCAGTCGATACTGATTTGTATTAGGATTAACTTCCACTCGGTTAACTGAGCGCTAGAAACTACAAGTCAGTAGCTCTGAATTCGGGCAATGTGCTATATGTATAGTTACCGGTGCACTTCCATCAGCAATGTGCTAATAAGATGCATAATTTTCATAGCCCCATACAGTGAAGACCTCGAAGTAGCACGGAGGTCTTGTAACGAAACAAAAGTTAAGACAAAAGTGACTCAAAAATTAAAGGTGTGAGACCTACGATAAATATAGTATTTGGAATCCCTGATCATGATGTACGTACAGACGCCAGCACATCAAGTTACCTCACAATGACAAATTTTCCCAGTTTAACATAAAACTTATATATGAAGTTGAAAATAAAAATAAAACGTGACCGCTTCGTCTCAAAGCATTGATAGTTTTAGTGGTTCAAAACCCCCTGGTAAAAGTCACAAGTCAAATTATTTGCACTTTTAAACTTCAAACAGTTATTAAAATAAGAAAATGATTCTAGTTATCCCTTCCAAAAATTAGTTTCATAAAGAGAAGAATGGGCAAAAAACTCCATACTTATTCTTGGAAAATATGTTTTACAATACGTTGTAGGTATTACATGCATTAATCAGATAGTAACCCACGATATCCTTCTTTATACTCATCGGGTGAGTTTTATTTCATGTTATGCTTCTCGCTATTGTCTTGATAAAATACCTTACCTTTCCAAGTTGATTGAAGCTACATAAAACATTTTCGGGTCACTGAATCCAGACTCCTAAAATTGATCACCACTTCAATTTATCTCCTTCGTCTCGCCATTTTATAGTGCGCTTGCAAAGTCTCATCCAAGGTAACTATCGCTAGACCAATTAGACGCACCTGCTAGGTTTATATAGGACAAGGTAAGCTTAATTACCTTAATATTTAAGAGTGAAGTAAAACCTTAATAACTTTGCAGGGATGAAAATGACTTGATAAGATTAAGCGCTAGAACTTTTTGTTTTGGAGAATGACTGTAAAACATCTTTCAGCTCCTCAGAAAAGAGATTATGAATAATGACTGGCCTGTTGGTCTAGTGGTTAGCGGCCCTGACTGCTATGTCGGATGTCGTGGGTTCGATTCCCATCCAAGACGAATGGTTGCGGGATGAGCACGATCATTCTTTGTCCTATGTCTGGGTGTAATTTATCTTAAATATGTATGTATTTAGAAATATATAAGTATGTTTATCAGTTGTCTAGTACCTCACAGCTCAAGTTCTGCTTAGTTTCGGACTAGGTGGCGTTGTGGGAAAGTTGTGGAATATATATTTGTTTTCAATGAACAAATGGCATCACCAGTATCCCCAGAAGGGTCATGCAAATACGTAGGTACATCAAAACGTTATATCACGGCTATAGTACCCGATGGGTTCGGTAGAGATGTACCAAACTACTAAAAATGCATCCTCATTTCATCAGTTTAGTTTAAGTCCAATGTAACAAGGGATGTTCCCCCCGACTCCTACTCGTGTCAACCCGTGTCGGTTAGCCTGTAGGCAGCCCACAAATCGTATCGGTCAGATCCAGCATGTGCCTTTGCTGTCCTCTCCCAGTGATGCCCTAAGCCGAGCCTAACCTGTGACGAGTCTCTTACTTATTAAGTTTTTTACCCTGGCTGGAGGTCTTAATTTCTTAAGACATCTCCACAGGATCCCCTAGATAGATATCCTCCTAGAATGAACTGCAAGAAACCTCTCAAAAAAAAGAAAAACAAGGGATGAGCCTTACACCAACCAAGCACTAATACAGACTCCAGGCTGCTATTGGCAGGGGACTGTCTTCCGTAATTTTTAACGTTCAGAAAGTGCTGATTTGAATAAACGAATTCTTTTTCTTAAACACTTCCTTTGCGAATATTACGGAGGACAATTTCTACGTCAACGAAGTACCTACTTCAAAATAATCCAGTTTACTCAATAAAACGTTGGTACTCGTGACTCTTTAACACAAATTCAATCAAGGTTTCTTACAACAACCTAATCAGTATCACTTAAGCATTCGACTTAAATGCAGGTCTCGTTACGAATTGATAATATCAGACAATCACTAGCCTTTTACCTGCGGTTTTGCTTTTACATTTTGTAAATCTTGAACTTATTGAGCGACTTTCATATTATACATTTAAGGGTGTTTACCCCGACGCATTATTTTCTGCGGATCGACTTTAAAAAAGGCGCACACAGACTGACTTTTACTTAATCGACTGACACATTAGACTACACTTCTTGACCTCAAGCACCCCATGGTTATAGTATACCCCAGTAAAAGCATTCATATAATAATGTTTCTAGTTTTAGTGATAGTAGTAGATATTTTGCCAGTGATTTTTCTAGATTTAGTGGTAAAAGTAGTCAGTCAGTCAGTGATGTTTCTAGATTTAGTGGTAAAAGTGTGATGTTTCTAGATTTAGTGGTAAAAGTAGTCAGTCAGTCAGTGATGTTTCTTGATTTAGTGGTAAAAGTAGTCAATCAGTCAGTGATGTTTCTTGGTTAGTGGTAGAAGCAGTCAGCGAGTGATTTGTAGTTCGGTTTTCGTGGTTCAGGTAGTCAGATATGTTTTTAGATTTTGTGGTAGAAGCAGTCAGCTAATAAAGTTTATTTTTTTTGTGGTAAAATTAGTCAGCTAGTGGATTCTAGTTCTAGTAGTAAAAGCAGTCAATCAGTGACGTTTCTAAGTTTAGTCAAAAATGCAGTCAGGTCAGTGAACAGAACAGCTTCATGCTATGCGTCAAAGATAGCTGGATAAAGCTTCCCATCAAAGTTGTGAATAACAAACTACTTCTCACATTATCGAAGTTAATATAATGTACTTATGTGTTCAATATTTGTATGCAGCGTTTGTCCTTGTTACACAAGTCGGTGCATCTTGCACTTGAGTTTGTCGAAACTTTGCTTAGTTGCATTTGCATAACCTAGTTAATGACGACATTCGTCAACTTCGGCTAACTGCTCGTTTGTAAGGCAGAAGTTTGTTCGACATAGCTGTAATCGTATTTCTATACAGATATTAAGATTGTTCAATGATGTTATTGGTGGAAAAATGGTATTAGTCTTACATAGCGTGGAAAGGCGACTTATCGGCAAACTCATTGTATTACTTTGAACCTCAAGATTTTTACGGTTTATTTTCTTTCCCTTAATCAATACGTAAATAATAAATGTTCCCTTTATAAATAGTGTGAACAATTTAGGTACCTACATTTATTTAGCTCAAATTGTTTTGTTTTTGGATTCTGTTAGTTTTCTGGATTTAAGCCTCAAAGACACACTTTTTAATTATTATTTTTTTTCGTCTCTAATATTTTATGTCGGTGTCATGTAGGTATATTTTTTTTTATATGACCACTGAGATGCCGATTTCAATTATAATCACACGTTAGGGTTGAAATTAAAGAAAAAAAATCACTTCCCACTTTACATATTTGGGGGGGTACCCCAATAAAACATTTTTTTCCAAATTTTATTTTACCACTTTGTCGGCGTGATTGATACACATATTGGTACCTAAATTCAGCTTTCTAGTGCTAACGATCACAGAGATTAAGCGAGGATGGACGGACGGACAGATAGACATGGCGAAACTATAAGGGTTCATAGTTGACTACGGAACCCTAATTAAGATACAAAGTTGTGAAGAGTTTTCTTAAAAAATGGATCTAGAATCCTAAGAACGCGACTCATATAATCATCAATTTGCTGGGATATAAAAGCTAAATTTGAACAACGAAGTTGCCACAATTATAAACTGGAAGCTCGTTACTCATTACTCGAAATTAAAATAAACCACCTAAGAGTTTTCCATTTCGCATGTGTTTAACTCAAACGACACTCGGCGTGAGTACAGTCGACCGCATCTCGGTGACGAAGGACGTTGGGTCGACTTAGTTTCAATAGAATAATGGCCTGTGTAGACTGTAAGACGGTGGGATGGCAGAAGATTTTCAAATTATTAATCCCTTCAGTCGCGACCACGTTCGCGTGTAACATTTCTTATTTTGCCCTTCAAAGTTCAACATCCCCTCCAAGTTTCGAAATATAGCATAAGTATATATATATGATCCCGGCCTATTTCGGCCACAGCGACTTGGATCTGCCTATTAAGAGCATCGCTGGTGTGCTCTCTGGTAACTTACATAGCCAATTTTTGCCGTGAAAGTGCGTTCACATTCACTGCAAGTCAGCACCCCTCCGACGTAATTGTATTGGACGGCCGCGGGTAGTCGGGCCTTAAGCTCGTCAGGTTTAGCATCGAGCTCTTCTCTACGTCACCTTTCAAACTCAAACACCTTAGTGCTCACGGTATGCCACCACCGTGACCGGTCCGCTGCCATTGCCTCCCATTGTGACGTGTCTAGGTCACATCGTTTCATGTGGCACTTAAGCACATCTTTGTACCGAAGGAGTTGGCCGCCTTGTTTCCGCATATAACATAAGTAACTCAGTGTTAATATGGCTTTCTTATATTCAAAGCATTTTTAAATTGCTTGAGTAGTATTTGAGACAAACCCTTACAATTAAACAAAATATTGAATTAAATAATAGTATAGAATATTGAATAGGTGCTTAGGTATCCAATCGAACCAGAAGTGAGAACCCTGAAAGTCTGACAACCAGTTTAACCAAGAGTTCTCGTGTTACTGACTCGGTAGGTTATCAGTGGACGTCAGATGTTCAGTAGCTCTAAATAAAATGCTAAAATTTAGCTGCAACCAGTTAGACTGAATGAATCCTTCAACAAATCTGGGAAAGACTAGGCAGGTGATGACTTGTTCAATCGAAATACGGTATTTATTTATATGGTGAGTTCCGATGTAAATCACCGAGCATTGAAACATATACCTTATTTCGATTGTGTAATTATCATACTTAAATAATAAATTTAAATTCCTCTACGTGTAGTCACGACTGCGTAGGTCATAAGAGCCCAGTTTATACTGGTTCATGACTCCTAACATGCGGCCTATTGTACGTAAATGAAAAGTGTAGATTTTAATTAAAAGGAGCTGGCTTGCTCCCCGCCGCAAAGGCTTGACATCGCGATTTGAAAGATGGAGGAATTTCACAACATTCTGTGAGTCCTTGAGTTTCTGATGAAGTTCTGTTTTAATGATGCAATTGCAAATAAAACCTTATTTCATGACGCATATTTGCAATACAGAGCATTCGTATTTCGTAAATGACTGGACTTCGTTTGGACTAGGGTATTATATAAAGCTTAAATCTGCTATTTCTATAATCTCTTTATGGTGTGACGTGCTTCTCAGATTTACTTAGAAGCGTCCAATGAGTATGAAGCTAATGAATATAATACATGATTCTGGAACCTCTAGCGTTTAAAAATCTTGTCGAGTTTTTCTTATGTTATTTGTACTTAAAATTGTATAAAACTGTATACGGGAGTTTTGGACACTATCTTAAGTGTTTTTTGGCGTTCAAAAAGAGCTGATTCTCATCCTTATTTGAATTAATGAATTTGGACTTGACTACTTGTCCAAAAAATTGCATCGATCGTTCATTCTTTACTTGGCTTCAATAGAGCATCGTGTTAATATTTAAATACAAATAGTCGTCCATAACTTCCAATGTATATTTCAAGGCATTACATTTTATACATTATCTGGTAATTACATCATCCATTCTGAAGAAAATGTGAGTACCTACTGTTTGTTAAATGTGCGTTGGTGGTATCACTTCGTTCTCAAGCAGGCCCAGCGTTGACGTTAGACGAAGTTTCAATTAAATAAGAGACCAGGTTATTCTGGGTTTTACCAGTTAATGCCTACTGTACCTAGTCCATAACATCACATTGCCTCTTACAACTATTTCAACTTTTTGAATCGTTATACCTCAAAAACGGTAGCTCTTAGGAAAAAAAGTATAAAAACATTTTTTATAGATAATTATCAGATCTACAATTTTTGTCTGAACTAATTTTATGATAAAAGTTACCATTTTGCTGAAAAACGCGAAAAACCCGTTTTTGTGACCTTTGCCCCCGAGTAAATTTTTATGCACGTGCCGGATCGATGAGGACTTTTCACATTTCCTTTATAATAGTGTATCGAACAATCCTACCAATATTCAGCCAAGTGGGAATTATTGTAACCTCACCCCCATTTTTTAGTCTAATTTGACCGGACTAACAATAAGTATTATGAAATACTATCGAAAACACTGGGCTTATTACTAGGTCACAATTTTTTAGATACTCTGACTCCTAAACTAGGTGTGGGCCTGTATCTTAGGAGTCAGATAGGTACATACATTGCGTCACATTATTTAACTTTCAAATGAAAACATAATTTAATCTTCTATTTCATATATATTATGATACAATAATCAAATCGTAAAAGAGATAAAAGCTTTTGGTATATCGCATCAATATTCATTGATGGTACAAGAATGTCATTTGGAATCTTATAGAAAATTATTCAAGAAATCAGAGCTGTGTTTTAATTTTTCTGTTAACCATCAGAATTGATCCAAATACACTCTTCATATCTTATTTTTGTGCCTGGCTGTAAGTTACCCGAATAAATAAAATCAAAAAAAAAAATGAGTAAAAATAATTTCTTTGTACGCATAAAAAAACATAATTAATGGGCACTTGGTAATAGGGCAATAGTTTTTTTTCGAAATCGGATGGGCAGTTTCGGAAATTACCCCTTACATACAAACAAATTCTTCTCTTTATAATATTAGCGTAGATATCTTTTTTTTTACATTGTAGTCAAAATGTAACTTTTAGAGCTAGCTTACTGAGTAATTAATGCAAAACAGGAGTTGTTGCAGAGGCGGAAACTGCACGTAAAAAACGTAGTGTTTAGCACTATTTAAAAGATGTTGCCTTACTTGACGTTATTGGAAAAATCGGTTTTGTATTTATTTATTAATGTCTTTTTACAGTGCCAAAGAACAAGAAAGAAAAATCCAAGCTAGGATGCAATATTTACAAGAATTTAACGAAAAACAGCGAAGAGAACGCGCAACTAAAGCCCGAGATAAACAGAACAAGATAAAACAGAGGGTTCAAGCTGCTAATGAAATGGAACTCCGGCGCAAGATCACTATGATACGGCAATGGCGGACCAATGAGATGAAGCGACAGAGTAGACTGCGGCACGATAGAGAGTCCAAGTTACGACGGCTAGAAAATGAAGTGAAGTATTTGATTATTTATTTATTAAAACTTCATGCACTAGTAAAATAAACTGTACAAAGCGGACTTAATGCCTTAGGCATTTTCTACCAGTCTACCTTAATAAGGTGGTGCAGAGACAAAACATGGTGGGCGCAAGAAGGTAACAAAAACTTGAAAGAAAGATTATTATTTATAATGAATATATATATATATATACATACATATTATATAAAATCCAGAGATAACTAGGTCAAGAGAAAAGAAAAAAAAAGTAAAAGATATATTAATGGGGAAACTAATCTGCTAACTACTAGTCACTATCGTAGAATACCTGTTCCCGCGACGTTGTACACTTTATATTAGTATTCACAATCCCTAATTTCTAATCAAAACTCAGACTCACTTACTCCATAAAAGTTCAGGTATCTGACAGTAAAAGTCCCGTCAAAATCGGTGCAGCCGTTTTAGAGATTAGACTCAACAAACAAACAGTACATACAATGAAAACCACAATATAATAAATTAAATAGGTAGGTAGTACATCCACCGTGTACACTTTTTATGCGTTTAGTAAAAAGCCGTTATTTTAGCATTACAAACGGCCACTTCAATTTAGTTTATTTAACAGATGTTTAGACTATAATTTATGATATTTTATGAAAATTAAAATCACCAAATAACCAAAGAAAATAAATAACTATCACACAATGTCAAGAAACTGAACTTCATTCTCACAACGCACATCCCAAAAAAATAAAGGTCTTTTGATGCTTCTCGTTTAATGGGGTTTCGCATATGGCACCGATCTTCAGTGCCTATGCTATGGGTAGGTACCTCTTAGCAGACCATGGCCTACCTGTTATCCTGCGCTGAGTGACCCGTCAGCTGCACACGTGATGACTTAATAACTGCATCAGCGTATGGATAGCTGAATATTTGAATAAATATTTTTTTATCACATCTATTCAAAAAGAGCTAGTTTATTCCTCGTAAACAGGGATCAAAATAGCTCATTAATCCCTAGGGACCAAAATTGATTTGAATTTGGAATGTGGATATTGTTAGTAAATGTTTCAATCAGCAAAGAGGTGAATCACAAACCTTGCGGGAACAATGTATTGAATATGTGACTGGCTGAAAAACTGCGAGCGCGCCAAATTTAAAAAAGTTGATGAAAAATAAACAACGTGCGAAATTAAATGCATTCTGCTTTCGTTCGTAGTTAATTCATATTGAGATTTTAGAATAATTCAAAATGAGTGCGTCTTTCTCAAGTGAAAGTATTATTTATGTCTTATGGTTCTGAATTGTACGTAAATAAATTCTTGTTCATAAGTTGCACTTACTTATTTTCACATAGAGGGTGATAAAAAGTAGAGTGTCCACCTCGGGAGCAACACTATTTTAAGCTCGAGTGACATACTTTTAATCCCTTGCTGCGCTCAGGATTAAAAAAAACACTTTCGCCTTTAAAATAGTTGTTTGCTCCCTAGATAAACAATCTACTATTTTTTACGAAATTAAATGTAGTGTCTATGTTTGCCGTCGATACACTAAGAAGAAACATCATCATTATCTGAGCTGACCACTGCTGGAGATAGGCCTCTCTCAAGCATCGCCACGTTGATAAAAAGATAAGAAAAACGAAAGTCTTATACTTTTTACTGATGTACTTAAGCGCGGATTTTTTAATCATCAGATAAGTAACTTTTTTCAAATAAATTAAAATGGCGGTCGACAGCTTTTGTATAGATAATAATGTCAAACCGCCATATTTATTCGTCACTTCCATAGACATAGAGACGGGAATGAGCAATACCCGCACAAAATTGACCACTCCCCAGAAAAAGACAGAGGGACTGTGTGGCCAATTCCTGTCTCTTTCTTTCTCTTTTAATCAGAATTCTAGAAAGAGACAACTATTGGCCACACGTTCGTTTTATCTCTCTCACACTTTTTTACCAGTATACTTCACAGCTGGTTAAGGAACACTCAGTCCATTCTCTATGTCTATGGTCACATAAAAGTTATTTGACTAATGACAAATCAACCCTAAATTACGTAAATATAATTAGTGAATGACTTTAAAGTGTAGTCAGCACGCCAACGTTCAAATAACTACAATAAATTCGTGTTTTCCAATATTCTGGAATCTTTATAGCAGTTCCCAAATACAGAAGTGATTTTATTTTATTCATCTCACAAGCGTACAGCAGCGGCAGTATTTAAAATATGTGCTCGGCTACCGAGAAATTCGATTTCTGGTTGAATTTCGTCCGTGCACCGATGACAATGAAATGCAAAATATTTTTCAACGTGAGTTTTCCATGAGATATTGCATTTTTTGGGTGGTTTGAGCAGGTTTGTGACTACTACACTCGAAAGGGTCCGTTTTCAGTCTTGAAACCTCGTATTTAAACCAACACTAATAAATTAATACAAATATTGATAATGTGTATAACAATTTTATTAAATAAATAAATTAAATTAAAATTCATTTAGGTATATGAACCCTAAAAGTCTGAGAATCAGTTTAACCAAGGGGTATCTTACCCAGTAACTGGGTTGTGAAAAACCGACAGGCAGTCGCTCCATGTAAAATGCTGGTATTCAACTACATCTGGTAAAACTGGAAGCCGACCCCTACGTTGTTGGGAAAAGGCTAAGCAGATGATGATTTGTTTTGTCTATAAAGACTTGGACTTAATTTCGTCACGTTGTAGTATATTTTAAGGAATGCAATCGTTGTCCTCTGCCCAATCCTCTATACAGCTGCTCATACTGCAGCATGCTCGTCGCGGTTTCAGTAGGTTAGTGTTAGGATGGCATTGCTAAGTGATTGGTGCATTACCCATTACTTTGCTATACCAAATTGATAGATGCGTACATTAAATGGCGCATGTTCTGCACAATCATCGCCTTTAACTTTTTGAGCTATTCAGCGCTTGCCAATAAAACTAAGCACATCAACTTCACAAAATTTCAACGACAAGTAAGAGATTATTTTTTTAAGCACATGTACCCACCATTTCACATTTAGTTATATACACGTCTGTAACAATAACTAAGTCTGAGATATGTATACATATCGTTATTTTTTCTTTATTGTTTATCGTGTTTTTTTATTAATGGAAATAATTCAGATTTTAGTATCTTATATTACGTCATGCCATTTCGATGGACATTTTTTGCTTGCACACATTACAAATGCTGTTAACAATATTTCAGGCGAATACCAAATGGATGGCACGCATGGAAGCTCAGAATATGAAGATACAGGCGGAACATTTACTCTTGCAACTGTACACCGATGACATGGCTGCTGGTGCCAGTAGACGAGCTAAGTAAGCAAACTTGAATCCTTTAAACTAATCGGTATAATGGTATCTTGGGGTCTGGTATAAGCAGTCATAAGCTTGGGGGTGACTACTGTTACAGGCAGGGTCGCCATGTAAGGTCGGGTGTTTAGGAGACAAATGAAGCGAATGAGGTTCGAGAATACACTGCCTATATTGGAATAAAGATACCTTATTATATACCCTACAACTACTACATCACAAACCGGTGGAGAGCTAAGTCATTAGTCTCGAGTACCAACCCAAGGCACGGACCCCTGACTTTTCGGGTTCTTGTCGCGTATTGTGTAATTATCACTTACTTCAAAATCGGTGATGGAAAACATCGTGGGGAAACTAGCACGCCTCGCGCCTGAGAGCTATTTCCCGACGTTATATTATGCGCCAAGTCAGTAACTATTTTTAATGGCGTCTTCCATAATAATTGAACATAGGAGGTTGTCCACTACTTATTTAGAATTTCCTGGAGTTTTTACACCAATGTTAAAGATACCATTATAATGAAATTTTAAGAAGATCCAAAGTGTGCATAAATATGCAATGATCAATCATGCCTAATAGTAATAACATACATTCACGCATGCATGTGTTTTGTGGCCATTTTTTTCACGTTTGCGTAAATAAATTACACATACCTGGGGAATTTTCACTATTTTATTATAATGGTATCCCTAAAGTTCATGTAAAAATTCAGATTCTTGGGAGTCTAAGCAAGGGTCCCCCTATTTTTCAGGCTAACAAGAACGAGCTATTAGATACGCAGTACTAGGTATAGTTGGAAATAGAATAAGCAAATATTTTATTTTACCTTAATTTTGTTTTAAAGATTAGTTCCCTCAGACATCTCCTGTCTTAGAAATATAAAATAGTAATATCACGGTCAGTAGTATTTAAGTATAATTTTATACTCTTCTGCAGACTTCGCTCCGTCGATAAATTCCAATTGTTACTTCTGAAAACCCGAATATTGCGAAACACAAATTATTAATTGGATTTCATCGAAACTGTTGCTTTAAATTCGTTATAGTGGCACAATACTTGATAAAGCTAAAGTTGACAGCTTAACCACAGGCTGCATCATTTTGTTAACTCTTATTTTAAATTTAAAATCGTGCGTCACGATAAACAGAACTACTCGAATTTTTCAACAATTTTCATGTAATTGAAATTTGGTCAGACTTAATAGAAATAGCTTCTGTTTCGATTACTGACCTCAATTTTTTTTATTATTTAAAAGAAATGTTGTCTATAATAAGTTACCTATAAGATAATAAGGCAAGCAATCTTAGCTGCCAAGGCATGCACCTGTGACTCACCGGATTCTCGTGTTTGTGTGTATTGTATATACAGGATGTCTCATTCAAATCGGTCAGTATGGGAAAGTCTGAAACTATAAGACATACTTACGAAGATCTGTTCTGAAGAACCATGTCATCGATTTTAATAATAAGAAAAACTGCATTCATACATCTTTAAAAACATCTGTACTCCGTTCGGGAATCGAACCCGGTTATTTTGAAAAAAAAAACTTACACTATTTCTATTTAGATATCGATTGTGTAGGTCTTAAAAAGTAAATGTCTGTATGAAACATGATGTCTAAAATGAATAAAATGCATTGTTTCCACATACTTTAATTTATTTTAGTAGGTGCTCGAAGTGACCACGTTTACAATATTACTACAATAGTACAGATGTTTTTTAAAATGTATGAATGTAGTTTTTCTTGTTATTAAAATCGATGACATGGGGTTCCTCAGAACAGATCTTCGTATGTCTTATAGTTTCAGACTTTCCCATACTGACCGATTTGAATGAGACATCCTGTATAATTATTATCACTGGCTTCAATGGCGATGAAGGGAAACATCGTCAGGAAACCGGCCGGACATAAATATATTTCTCGAAAGTCAAATTAAAGGCCGACGTGGCATAAAAACTCTGATGCCTGGTTATTCAGTTACCACAAGAAAAGCAGAAGGAGAGTAAGCTAACTATTAAGAATCAGTCCAAGACAAAATACGAAGCCAGTTTATTCCCAGATCGTTGAGACAATAAGCAAGCATCTAATCCTAATTTATGTTGATTCATTCCGTTCTTTATAGCGATAGATTACTGAGCAATAAAGTCCTGATTGTGTTCCGAACGACATCTAAATTGCTTTTGTAGGAGCCACGTGGGACCTAATAAACTTCTTCGTGGGATCTAAAAAGCTTGAATTGAATGCAACAAATGATTTTTGATGAAAAAGCGTATTTACCGACTCACGCTTAAAAATTGCAATAGCTTCTGAACTTAACAGTTCAGATCATCTATGGGGACTTGTGGCATAATAATAAAAGCGTCTTTCGAAGGTTAACCATTAACCATCAATCCATGTTTCTTTCCCCATGCCTCGGATAGGACGTCAAGCCGTTAACGACTAAGTATATCTGTAACCCCAACATACCTACTTAATATTTATGTAGTTTCAAATAAGCTCGGCAGATGATAATCAAATAGTGTAAGATCCCGTTAAGAACGACCTTCACCGAGCTGGTTAATGGATGAAACCTATTTTATATTTAATTTAATCTATACTTCTATACTAATAGGTATTACAAAGAGGTAAAATTTTATTTTTTTTGTAAGTTTGTATGTTTGTAAGTTTGTATGTAGGGGGTAATCTTTGGAACTAATGATCCAATTTAAAAAAAATGCACTGGTGGAAAGCTACACTATTCCCGGATGACATAAGCTACTTTTTATCCCTGTAATCCCTCGGGAACAGAAACTACGCGGGTGGAATCGTATGTCAATAAATATATTGCATAATGGGTTGCCTAAAAATTTCAGTCCAGGATATGATTAATTAACAATCCTATTAACGGGATCCTACACTAAAATGAGTTCAAATGATCCGAGAGGCTAAGAATTCCATTAAAAAATGTAACATACGAGTTCAAAATACGTGCAAATCCGCGTCTATTTTCACTTAAATAAAATAGAAAACAACATACTCTAGCATGCTCGAGCATTTGTAAGTTTGCTTCTTACCTCTGCTTTGTGTACGCATTGCGTTTACAATACACTTATGACGAAGTTCGACCAAATGTAACAGAAACAAATGCACTTTTTCCAGGAAAGCCGAAATTTATGCGTACTGTACAGATCTACAGTTGCAGCGCATCAGACTAGCCAATTGGAAACTGATACACGGTGGCCAAGCGAAGGAAGCTAAACTCGTGAGGAAAATGGGCATAGAGTTTGAAAAGGTAAAAGAATAAGAGTATTTTGGACAACTGCAGCTTTTAACTGCCTTGTGTACTTATATTATGTAGGTCATTCCTACACTATACTGTTGTTGAGATTTTCCAGTAGACTCAGTTTTTTTTTATTTCTTGCATTGTCATAAAACGAGACTGCCTGACCAATTTTGAACGTCTATACGAACGTCGTAAGTGAAACTCGGCAAATGCAATCTTACGATAAACGCAAAGGAAGCGCAAAAAAAAAACCTATAGTTTTGAAACTATTTGTATTTTTTTTTTTTAAATATATCCGAAATAGTAAGAACTAGCAGACGTCACGCGGTTTCACCCGCATAGATCCCGTTACCGTGGGAATAGAGGAATAAAAAGTAGCCTACGTGTTTATCCAGAGTGCCAGCAAACTCCATACCAAATTTTATTAAAATCGCTCCAGCCGTTTAGACGTTCAGAAGTAACAAACATACACACACACTTACAAACTTTCGCCTTTATAACATTAGTATGATTATTTTGCTACAAATGTTCAGTTTTTTATTCAACAACCACAGGCAGTCTGCAGTAGACGGCCTGTGGTCATGAATAAACTAGCTGTATCTGTACAAATCTGTTTCAAGGAAATAATTAGGATTTTGGAATTGTAACATTTCTAGCTAAATTTTTTTTTCGACCTGATCCGCATTTTTGAATTCGCTTCTCAATCGACCACTACTAATCCTTGTTGACAAAAAAATCGAAAATGTTCACAGACGGCCCACTAAGTGAATAAAATAGTCGTGATATCAATAAATAGGTGCAACATTTAACAAACAAAACATGTGTCTACTATGAAGTTACATAGTACCTAATGATTACTAATTAATATCCGACTCCTTACTTTGCAATTTATTAGTCGAAGCGCGGCGCAAAAGGCATGAGTCCAGAGCTGGCCTTAAAGATAGCAACTGAAGCTATGTCGAATGCCATGTCAACCGACGGTGATACGCTTATGATCCTGGGACAGGCGCGAGCCAGAATGGACGTCGAGACTGTACTGCCGATGGCTCCAATTCGACTACTCGACGAGGTAAGCTCGTAATTACTACTAGCACCTAAATAGCACCTCCTTGCAAGGCTACTCGTTTTTCAAGCAAGTATAACAAACTAGTTATATCTTTTTTTTACTATCTTGGCTTTCCACATGCTAGAGCTTTGTGTCGTTTCACTGTAATAAGGCAAATAAAAAATAATGGCAAAACAACGATAATTATTTGCAATGTCTTAGTATTTTTTTATTTTCAAATAGTGAAATATATAACAAATACATTGTAGTGTATTAATCATAAACAATTGAGAAGAAAACAGTTTTGAAAGAAAGCACTGATTTGACTACATTGATTCAGACTGGAACATGACCCTAGGTTAGGTTTAACGGGCGTCGGGGGTCGCGGAAGTATCTTCTGTTCCCCTGACCTCCGGCGCAGGTGTGAGAAGAAACATGGGGTAGTTTTTATTCAGTAAGAGTCTGACAGACTCCTGCGCCGACAACCATGAGGATTTAACAACCCTAAAAAAAAAAAAAAAAAACCAGCAGGTGTCCACAACCACGACCAAGCGCGTATTTTGCGTTGATACGGGTGAACACAACACGACCCTAATAAATATAGTTAGTAAAAGACCAGGTACACCGGACTTTTTAGAAAAAATCTTAAGCCAAGCAATATATATGTCGTAGGATAATTTGATACTTCGAATTTTCGCGAAAATCCTAGGAAATCCTAGGGGTTTTGCGAAAACGCGGATAATTAGACATAATGTTGGTTATGTTGGTTAGGTTAGGTTAGAACCATGACCATTAGCGCGCGAAGGCGAGCGAGCGAAGCGAGCGTGCCGCGGCAGCGGCCGCCGAGCGCCAGATCTCTTCTATTGTTGGTGAATCATGTTGGTTAGGTTATAATTATCAGAAAAATTATCGCCTATGTCTAATTATCCGCGTTTTCGCAAAACCCCTAGGATTTTCGCGAAAATTCGAAGTATCAAATTATCCTACGACATATACATATAAGCAAATTTCAATGCGATTTACATATAAAACAGAATGCTGAAACTAAATCTAACATAACCACAATATCCTTCTCAGAATCTAAGAATAGTATCCAAAAATAACTGAATATTCTTACACAAACGCGTCTTTAAATATTGTAATTTATGTAGGTTCACTTACTGCCGACATATGTAGCCTATTATTTTGACCTCTGTCAGCAATAAACCTTGGTTTATACGGACCCTTTAAGAACATTGTGTACTCTAATTATTTATTTATTTAATAGAAGACAATGTTGATTAAATATCGTAGTAGGAAACTGTTACTTTTACGCCTTTTATTCCTAAGGTCATTATTTATCTAGTCTAATAAAATAATAACAGCCTCACGGGTATATCGAAGGTTAAGCTACTCTTGACGAGGTCGCTCCGTGGATGGGTGGCCGTTCATAACATGATTATCAAGATAATAAATAAATAATAAGACTCCACCGTGCCGCTGTTAAACCACCCCTGTAAATGGGTAATTTATAGATCTTTGACAGTCGTTACGGATGGTATAAGAAGTCCAAAAGTCTGATAACCAGTTTAACCCAGTGCTAAGTACTACCCAGTAACTGGGTTGTAGAGTTTTGACAGGCAGAAGCTCTATGTATAGCACTGGTATTCAGCTGCATCGCGTTAAACTGGAAGTCGACCCCAAGATAGTAGGAAAAGTAAAATTTAGATAGTATTAAAAGATAGTTGTATAATTTAATTTTAAATCTTATTGTATTTACTGCATTAAATTATATGTGCCTATCTTATTTTATTATTACTTTGTTTTCGTTGGTGTGTCCGTGGCATCGTAATAACAGCGCTGGGGTATTTATAGATTTTAAAAAGTTGCAGGCTCTAATGCTCAGATGCCTTTTTGGTCTCGCACATGGGTGTCTTTTTATTTTTGGCTTTAGCTTTTTAATATTTTCTTGCTATATAAGTTGTTGGTTCTTTTGTTTTGTGTTCTGTGCGTTCAAATAAAGTTTTCTTTCTTTCTTTCTTTCCTTCTTTTCTTTCGAAATCATATCGATAGGTCCAGGTTCTTCTCGCCTCTAGCGCGACTACACCTCTATAAGATTCATTTCTACTACTCTCTCTTTTAGATGCTGGAAGCTGCCGTAATGGAGTTCACCCGTCGTCGTGTACACCTACTCTTAGGGGACGTAGAAAGAGAAGTGCAAGCTCGGGCAGCCATTGTATTCTTCCAGAATTACAGGCCTCCTCTTAGCAAGAAAAGGTAATTTATTTCCTAGTACTGAGCCCACTCTATCTCCAACCGTAGTGGCTACGTGAATAGGTCTAACAGCTAAAGCTCTTGCGTATTGTCGTCTACCAAACTGTGATCCCCAAAACTGCGAATATAATATCCCATCTGACCCTGTGTGTGGGTAATAATAAAGTGAAGATCAGGGGCTCGAGTCTGCTATTGCAATCTTGTCTCAATGACCGGTCATTGATCAAATATTTGACAACTTTGTCAGTTTTTGTATGGGGTTTTCATTATACGTTAAAAATCGATCATTGACCGGTCATTGAGACACGATTGCAATAGCAGACTCGACCCCCAGCTTACTTTTCGAAAATAACGCCAAGTTATCACCAGACTAGGTATGTATTCTTCATCGTTGCGTTTTTATTGCCAACTTTCCTTACTCATCCCAGTTTTATAATTTATGAAGAAACTCCTACAATAGTAGTATGTTTAGTTCCAAGTTGAATGGTGATAACTAAGAACCTTGCGGCTATTCTTAGTCATCGTTTTAGCTAGAATGTCCGAAAACAACCAGCATATTTTGCGTGAGTGACGTAAATAATAATCTTGTGTTAATTTTGATTACAGACCAAAACAGCCGCGTTGGTCCGTCCAAGTGGCTACAGAGCTCACGCGTATGTACGCAACACAACGCGGAGACAGTATGATTGGCTTCGGCGAAACAACCAAAATTGCACCCGAAGAGGAGATAGACTATGAACCCAAAAGCATTAAGAATAGACCACCTACACCTGTGGTATGTGATCTTCTCAATATAAAATTGTTTAGCATAGACAAATTTTCAGACATACTGAAGACCCAATGGTAATGATCCTGGCAGGATGACTTTTAGGCTAAGAAAATAAATGGCATGTTGTTGACACCAAAACTTATTTACTTATTACATGGAAGACTTACAGTTAGAACAAACTAAATAATCAAAACAAAAATCGACTGTAACCCAGAGAAGAATATACAATGTTCGCCACAGAGATCACACTACCACATAACTCAAAAAATACAAAATTAGATTTAGACTTATGGTAAAAGGATCTAGATTATACTGCCTACAAATTTCATTTCTGATTTGCATTGGATTTCTGTTTTAAATACCAAAATTCCTACTTTACTTCGATCAAACTTTAGTCCGACGGTTATTGTATTCTCATATCAATGACTTGATAATTTTGAACTGCCTTTTTATTATTTTTATTGACATTGTAAATGAGTGTGTAAACATATAAATGTATAGACCTAGACTTAAATATGGCCAAATGCATTCTATTGCAGCCGTCAAAAACGAAGTTGGCGGAAGTAACGTTCATCGACAGGCTAGAAGACTTGCCTGACCCTGTGGCCATGCCTACCTTCCTTCCTGAGAGAAGGAAATTACTTGAGGTGAAGGTTTTTTGATATTTGAAGAAAGTCATTTATTAAGATCTGAAAAAATTCATGACTGTATTTATGTAAAGTTCGTTTTTTTTTATCCGAGACTGTTATTGATGTCCGATTTATTGAATACGCAGTACTTACGTTAGTATTTAGTAAATTGTGCATTTATTCTATAGCACTCGTCGATGTAGTAACTTTCCATTAGTAAATATTATAATTTTCTTAGTACCTGTTACCATATAACCAACTTAAAAATGCATTTTTTATATAAGGA
Source organism: Euplexia lucipara (assembly GCA_921972225.1). Taxonomy (NCBI): domain Eukaryota; kingdom Metazoa; phylum Arthropoda; class Insecta; order Lepidoptera; family Noctuidae; genus Euplexia; species Euplexia lucipara. The sequence continues at coordinate 6,607,381 of OV179143.1, read as the reverse complement.
TCTACATATAAAGTAGGCCAACAGAACTCTTCATAAATAATCCAAACATTTTGACACTCACAATAAACAGCAATTCTTATATAAATATTAGTAGACTAAAATAACTGCCTGAAAAATAGATAACAGGAAACAAACTCGTTAAGTTTCAAACAAGGATTGATTGTAGATCCAATTCCTTGAACTTGAATAGGAGAAAATTGTTTTTGTACCAAAAGGAAAGTAAGAATTTTCCATCCCGGGTGCATTTGTTTTACTTTTTCGACATTGCAGATAAAAAAAAAGCACTTGTTATAAATTTTGGAAACGAATACCTTTCTTTTTTCAAGTTATGTACCGTAATGAGTAAAGTAAACTGACTATTCCTTGCCCATTCTTCTCCATACAAATCTACCTTTTTGAAGGGGCAACTAGAATCATTTTTTAAAGTTAATTTTTGTTCGACCTTCAAAAGTGCTTTACAATGGCCAAATTGAAATAAATGGTTTGACTTTGACTTTAACTTTGACCATAAGCTAGTCGGAAGTCCTCCGATGTTACAAGTAACGACAATTTTACAAATAATCATGTACAAACATAATGATACCTGCTATATAGATGGTGAATGCCTCAGCAAGACTTTTGTCGCGATCTGTGAGTCAGAAGGTGCAGAAAGGCATGGACATCACCGTGGGCAATGTGACGCTTCCAAACATGAGACATCCCAGTAAGTTGATTTTAGGATGTCATATATTCAAAATAATAAACAGAGTGAAAGGGCAATTGATATATGGTAAACGTGATAATCACGCTACATGTTAAGTAGAAGGAGTGTTTGACGATGAATAGACACACCATGAGAAAGATTAAATAAGGAATAAGTTTGAGAGCAAATAAATCAAGCATCCTTGTTTCACGCATTATGAAAACTAAAATTTCCATCAAAATTACCATTTTTCTGTCACATTCAATCATTTATACAGCAAAATGTCCCTCATTGTTACGGTTATTTAATATTTAGGTTATATACGGTCAAATTGATACGTTGAAAGGAAATGGCTTGATTTATTTGCTTCCAAGTGTATGTTAATTGCACATTTTATGATTGACGTCCTCTAAGAAGAGGACTGTGTCTAAATAAGACTGTGACTGTGTCTATAAAGTGGCAGGTCGTGCACCACGCATCACTGGAGTTTGCGTGCACAGAATACGATGTGTTCAAAATTATAGTGGTAGATGTGTAGGTACTCCACAGATACACCATGACTTAGTAGGTACATGATTCTGGCTGCATCTGATGCCGCAGGTTATTGAATAAAGCTAGACAAGATAACGATGATTTTTGTGTCTCCTTCGCAGTGGAATGGGGTGAGGCAGTGGAAGGTCTCGCGAATGCTGTGGTTGACAACCGTATCAACGTGGACTGTGGTGACGTACGACGTGCAAGTGAGTTCCTCGCGCATCGCATTCTGAAGTCACTGCAGAATGAGATGAAGATTGCGAAGAAGGTACGTCATTAAAAGACATTCATCAGTTGTATTGTCCATAGTGATAGATAAAGGAACTCTGCATATATTTCACCAGCTGTAGTCCCAAGTAATGGAGGAGGTGGAGCAGTCTATTGCCATCAACTGGGCAGTTATATCCAGAGCTGCTACCGAGAAATAAAACCACAATAAAACTTTTATTGATTTGTAACCACAAACAGGAGGAAGTTCTAACCATACAATAAAGAAGCTTGATCAATTTGCAAAGTATGGAATTGGCATGAGCTTTCGCAATGCAGAATTCTGTTCAGATCTTGGTCTTGGATTGGTCATTGTACTGACCTGATCCAAAGTTGGAACATTTTCTTGGTTTTTTTTTGTTGTCCTGTTTTTTTTTAATATTTTTTCTTTACCTGCAAACAGGAAGCGAAACTACGACAAGAAGTAGCGGAACGCGTAGAACATGTAAAACATGTAAAACCTATTGAACAGGTAAAAGCTATAGAGTCCACCACTCCCGCTACGAAAATGGACACTTCGATGCTAGGAAATACTGGTGTGTTAAAAGAAATATTTTTTATATTTTTTTAAACGATCTACGGGTACATTCAGTTTCATAGGATATACCTACAAATAGTTATTATGATTCTTTAAACTTTTTGACGCACGTCAACCTGACGTTTTTTTCCCGGGGAGCATAACCCTCATGGATGTCCTTCGAGCGTAGGGGTCTTTCAGACTCTTGCTGACTAAATACCACCCCGGTGTTTCCATCCTACAGTTGTACCAGGGATCTTGTACCTCCCGCCTTACCTGACGTAACCCCTAGCTAGCACTGCAGTAGGTTTTTTATCGATTTTATTTTAGTTTCGTAATTTGATACAAAATCAGTTATGTCATCCCTGAAGTTTCTAAACGTTCAAATAAGAATAGAAACGTCAATGAATTCTATCTGTCCGATGTCATTTGAAGAATACGGTCTGCGACGAAACCTTATTCGCGTATCCATTATTTACACACATTATTACCAAGTCGCAGGTATTCAAAATGATAAAACGTCTTAAATTAATTAGTGTTGTGGAGTGCTTATGTTTTATTTATTATTTCTTGTTATTTGTTTTTGTCTACTGACTGCTCGATAATGAGCAAACGAGGGGCTGTTTTGCATGGAAGGGAAAGATTATCTCCAATGTAGCCTAATACTGTGAGAGCGAGAAACAACACAATTTAGAAAATTATCATCGTTAATAAATTATATTTAGAAAATACCTTTTTTTTTGTTGATCTTACCCAATTGATTCGAATTGACAGCAATGACGTCACAAAATGGCGCAAAGTCGATCCTATTTTCATTTAAAACGCATAGTACTGGCTGAATAGGTCACGCGGTGCTTTGGCTTAGTAATTAACACTCCCATCTGTTATAAATTAATAGAGCTTATTGTAATTTATAAGTACCTACTGATTATACTTTCATTTAAATAAAAAATGTTTTGATGAATCTATAATCATTTTATATTTTCAGAATCAAAGAGGGTTAACCGATGAAAAGAAGCAAGACTTTTACGTGCCGGACGAAATCAAAGAAGTGGTGTCCTTGTAATGACGTCTTAGGCCGAGTTATTAAACTTTACTTAGCACGTGTTCTGTCTAAGCAATATCCTTGTCACTGTCGCACACCTGTCCAACTACAAGTGCAAGATAAAGACGGTAACACATATCTCAGCCGCTCATAGTACGTGATAAGTAGAGTTTATTAATCGCGGCCATTGTTAAATATGTAGTTGTTTTATTTTTAATTGTAGTCTTTCTTTTTTATGTATTTGTGTGTGTATTGTTGTATGTATATATTACAAAAATGAAAAAATAATTTTAAAAATTACTGATGTGTGTGTTTTTCTGCCTATGTTAGTACCAGAGTTCGTAGGTTTGATTCCCACCCAAGACTGGTTGTGTGATGAGCACGATCAATTGTTGTCTGGGTGTAAATTTCCTTTACGTAATAGATATTTAATGTATTATTGTTTTCTATTTATAAAAAAAATACAAAAAAGACAATGTTCTTTAGTTATATACTTGCTTACGTTATCATGTGTTGTTGTTGATTTGATTGAGCGTTCTTTGTATGAATGTACTTTTTTATATCATTATTTTAATATATAACATAAATAACCGGCACTATTTAGTTTCATTTAACGATTTAACTAAGCGAAAAACAAGTAGGTACAGTTTTCAGCAGATATAAAAAAACTGAACGGTGGGACAGGGGAATCTCAAATCAACTCTCACCATTCAAAGAAACGTCGATCCACAACATATAAAAGATAGACTGGATCTCAGATTAAATAAAGAAAAAGACTGGATCAACCCGTTTCGGCACGCGCTTGAGTTAATCTTATTTTACAAAATTGTGTCACAGTGTTTGTTACCAAACTCCTCCGAAACAGCTTGACCGATTCTTGTGTAGTTTTGTGTGTGTAGATTCAGTAGGTCTGAGAAAGGTCGTAAACTATTATAAAACTAACGAAATTTGCCGGGCAGCTAAATTATCTGTATAATTTATGTAACCAACTCGATTTTAGACCACACTTAATTTGTCCTAGACTATACCAGTGCTAAATTCTACCGCGACCTAATCTGTCGTCTACTACTTAAACTCAAGTTTAAGTAGTTCTCCTTACCGTGATAACCGACTTTATATTAACAATCGCCCATCATCTAAGAAACGACCGCTGCACATCCAGACTTCTCAGACCGATCCATCTCCTCTCGTTAACCATTTACAGCAAGTTCATTCAATTCATGACACAACAATGGACTTATATTGGCAATTTCCTCCAAAAAGAGACTGGCTTAATTCCGCAATAGACTCGAACCCAACTTATTCTTGGAGGGTGTAATTTTGGTCAAGCGCTGGTACGTGATCGGAAAGCGATACACTTACCTTACTTAAGTTCTCGTTTGAGAGCTCACGGACCTCATTGAGATGTAGATTGGACGAAAGAACAATTGGCGGATTGAATATATAAAGTGCTAAGAGCCCTCACACACGAGCGGTATGTTGCAAACAGCAGAGACAACTGCTGCCGTCGATATATGACTAGGTACAGACGCCAGCACATTAAGTTACCCCAATATGTCAAATTTATTTGATCGTTTTTCAATTTTATGCCGAACAAAATAAGGTTCAAATTCAATTGGGAAAATTTGACACATTGGGGTAACATGATGTGGAGGCGTCTGTACATGGCGACATCCGTTAACTGGACCTTTTTGTTGCTGCAACTTTAAAAAGTTGTCAGTTTCTTCAACTAAAGCTTAGTCTGCGAAGTGTCTAAAAGTCTCCCAGGACTGCAGATGGCGTCATAGCCACAAACAGTATTTGAAAGAACATCAGAGATTACAAAGTCAATACAATATTTATTCATTTATTTGCACAACACAATACCTATCGGTAAAGGTTTATAGCTAAAGTACAGTTATGGACCCTGTAAGGGCACAGCAACATAAAGTAACACGCATAAATTACAATTGAATTTACATTATATAGGAGCTTCAAACTTTGTTGAATTGTTATTTATTCAACAAATAGAAGAAAAGTATAAATATTACAATAACGTTAAAACTAACCAATATGAGTCTTAAATTAATTTTACCAGTGACCACGGAGGCCGACCGGAGCATGTCTAAGAAAACGGTGTAACGTGTTCTCAGTGTTACTGCAGTAAATATTATAAAAAAAAAACAATTTATAATAATATACGAGAACACATTGCAGCTCTTATAGATTTTAAAATCACGCCTATTATAATCGATAGCACACCTTTTTACTTAGGTACCTAACTTTCAGATACCACGAAGTTTCATATAAAAAAACTAAACCAGCCACTGATCCATGAAAAAATAAAACAAGCCACATCATATTTCAAAATCGAAACGTCACATGACGTCAAAATTCCAGTAAAAATGTGAACATAAAAATCTCATCACCACAAGAAAAAATAATACCTAGCAGTGATGCAGTTATTAAGTGAAAACACGACGCAGTCGATGTCTTTGAAGGATAGAAATATGAGTACTAACATGAGTGTGAGAAACCTGACGGAGAACTTAGAGGTAAAGGAGAAAAGGTCTTCGAACGCGTCGCTACTGATGATGAACCCAGTGGCAAGCGGTGATAATGTTACCACTGGGCTAAACTCCACGCATAGGCTGAAGGAGGAACTGCCACCGCTTGTGCCGTGCTGCGAAGGGAGAGAAATACAGGTATGATTTGGTTATTAAAATTGTTTGGTTAAGTTATGGTGGAATCGCCAAGGAAGCTCGTGAAAATCAAATTTTCTTGTTTTTTGCAATTTTACGTTCAGTATCAGGCTGTATGTTGAACAAAATATAACTTGCGACCGTAACACGTATGCGTTCACAGAATTGTATTTTTTTTTTCATTTGGACATAGGCTTCCCGCCATGTATAGGTATGCATCCAACGTAGTTCTTTCCGTGTTAAACCTATTTATTTAAAAATAAAAACATGATCACTACCAGATAGATAGTCCAGCGGGGGGCCCAGCTCAGTTTCTTTTTTAAATTTTGATCGTATTTCTACACCTATTAATAATTTCTTGATATGTAAGCTAATTTGCAAGTTCACAGCTATGAATCCAAGAAATTCTTAATACACTTCAGTAGGTCTTCAGTACTTTAAACGCGCTTAAGTAAGTACCAGCATTTTGTTAAAAAAACCATTCAAATCAAAAACATTAATAGTTCTAGGGGAGCATTGCGGGAGGCAATCTTTCAAATAGCTCTTGAGTACTATGAAAGCAATTTTATCTCAACCCTCTTGGGACAACCCTCCCTAATAGCGTTGATGACAATTTTCACGGATTTCTCGTGTTTATATTAAATGTTATTAGTGATAATAAAAGTGTTAGGAGATAATAGAAACGAGTTTGTTTCAATTTTCCCTTTTGTTTTTCGAACTTTTGGACTAAAATCGAAGCTGAATTAACTTACAAATGGTACCAGGACACTCTGTTTCCTCTAACAATAAAAAAGTACTTAAATAAAAGTAAAAGTAAAGTAAGTAAAAGTTAAGTAGGTAGGTACTGTCGCCGGATCCTCAACGCTAAGTCCAGTGCTGACAGTTTGAAATCCAGTAGAACAAATAGTAAACACTGGCGTAGGTGTTTCAATTAGTACCTATTTATCTACATAAATAATATTTAATTGATTTCTAGGAAATTCGCTCGCTTACAAAACAGGCAAAAAAGATAGTTATCGTAATGCAGGTAGGTACTTAGTATAAAATTAGTTTGACTAACTGACTAATTTTGTATAAAGCCCATATATACAGATTGCCTGTAAGAAATCGCTAAAAAACGCTTTTAGCGTTAAATCCGCCCTAGGCAGCTCTTTAATTTATCACTTGCAAGTTTTTGTGGTGGTAATGTACCCACAATAAAGAGAAATAGCTATTCTAAACAATTTCATAAGGTGTGGACTTTGGGATTCGGATTTCAAACCAAAAATTATTTTAATTCCTTCTTACTCAATACAATCCACCGAGTTTCATCTTATGAAACAAATATTGTGTTCAAACAAATGGATAATGTATAACTCGTATAAGCCCGCAAAACAATCGCAAAATACTTTTATTTAAGTAAACACAATTTAAAACTCCTTCACATACAGGGTGTTAGTGTGAACACCGTTATCCTTGAAACCAGTGGTTTGGTTCCACTTATAGAACGTAAATTCAACGAAATTTTTTTGTTTTATTTTTTAAGTAAAGTCTAAATTTTTCCTTTAAATTGTTTCACCCTATACAACGGCACGCAAGTACATAGTAGACAAAGTGGCGCCACGGGTAACTGCGCTTGATCAGACACCGTAAGCTGTGCGCCCGCGCCCGCACACACACCTCAGGCTGGCTATAGCCTCGCTATCGAGCGCACGTCGGTTTAGACACGTTTTTCGTACACAAGTGGGTAGTTAGATAAAAGTAATTATGTCGTACACAAACGTACAGTGGACGAAAATGGTACGGCTTTACGCCGCGGCTGGTGATAACCTGGCCGAGGCTCGCAGAATGTACGTAGATTTATTCCCTGGACAACCTGTGCCAAACCGGGAAACGATGTTGACGGCGACTCAAAGGTTATCTTTGGGGGGAAATGAAGTGCCGGGTGTATGCCACTGAGTTTCATAATACGTCGGAACTCAAATTGCGGATTCGTAGTGCGTTCAGAGACATACAAAGTGACACTGTTGTGCTTCCCAGAGTGTGAAACAGTGTGCGAAAACGTGTTGAGTGGATCCCATTTTGAACATCTTTTAAGACTAATGTAAGTACTTAATTCAATCAGTGTAGATATTCAATCAGTGTAAATTTAACCAGTATTTTTTAATGAAACTGTAGATAAAACCCTACCCAGTTGTTGTCTTTCGTTCATTTTCGTTGTTGTTAAATTTAACTTACATTTGGACCCGTCACGCAACAGAAGGTAGTAGGTATTTTTGCCTGTCCTAAGCCAGGAAAAGTATGAAGGAAAGTTACATCACAGGTTATGTGTATTGTGTTTTTATTGGAATATTGTGTAGGTAGTTAAAACGGACGGTCAGTGCAGCAGGTCAGCGCCCTTTACGCGTAGTATCCATGAATTTATGAACGGTGTCGGACAGAAACTTTCTTATATTTTTGAATGAAAATAACGTTTATTTATTTTTAAATTCAGATAAACATTGTTATAATTAAGTCAACTACCTATGGTTTTAGTGATAACGGTGTCTACACTAACACCCTGTATATGGTACATAGGTACATTAGGTACGAACCTTCCATTTCTCGTTGGGTTAATCTTTTCATTTTGGTTTGTTATTTTTCAATAAATACATAATGTCAATATCGCTCCTTCCTTCTTTAATTGTATTCATAGCTAGCAGACGTCACGCGGATTCACTCGCGTAACGTGGTTCCCGTTCCCGTGGGAATACAGGGATAAAAAAAATAACCTATGTTACCCAGGGATAGTGTAGCTTCCCAACGGTGAAAGAATTTTACAAATCGGTCCAGAAGTTTCGGAGCCTATTCAGTGCAAACAAACACAATCAAAATGTTTCCTCTTTTAATATGAGTATAGATTGGCCGTGCCTTAACTACACGACTACATCCGCACAGAATTTTGTAGGTTTTTTTCGACGGATTTCTTAATTTAGTCTTTGAAAATTGAATTTTCATTTTGCAAACATTAAACTTACTTTACACGCGCATCTACGCATGCCGTGGACCAGGGTTTGGCGTTTGATGCCTAACTTTTAACATAATATCTATCATAATTAATTAGTCTTATTTCATAGATACCTACAGGTCATGCTTGATTACTTAGGTACCGTCAAATACGTTCAACCTACTCACTAGAGACGGAACATCACATCACGATCAAAATTTTCATCCGATACTTGTGTCCAGTTGAACACAAGTCTATGAGTGTATTTTAGTACGCTCCGCTGCCGCTCCAATATTGCTATATTATGTTAGATGGCGTTAATGAGACGTCCTACTAATATTATAAACGCGAAAGTTTGTGAGGATGGATGAATGGATGGATGGATGTTTGTTACTCTTTCACGTAAAAACTACCGAATGGATTTGAATAAAATTTGGTATGGAGTTAGCTGACACCCTGAATTAACACATAGGCTACTTTTTATCCCTGTATTCCCACAGGAACGGGACCTACGCGGGTTAAGCCGCGGGACGTCTGCTAGTATGATCATAATTTTTCTATGACAATTCTTCGCAAGTCTTCTCTATCTTAAATCTTTTTGCTTGCCGTCTACGTCCTCGATTTAATGTGTTACTTTTCAAAACCTGGTCTACTTACCGACATAAAAGAAACCTCACACCCTCATCTTCATTTTTGTGGCTATAACCCTCAGACTATCAATAACTCACAATATTAAAGTCTGGTCCTTGTATCAATGAGTGCGGTCCTGTCCGTCTCTGATTGATGTGGTCCAATATACCCGGGTCGCGGCTGTACATTCACTATGTTTGGGAACGTAGGTCTGTACCTAAGTATGTAGTTTATTCAACGGAAACATTTGATTAAATAATGTCAAACAGCGTAACAAACATAGACTACTACTTTTATAATAGAGGTGACAATGTTTAATCCTTTTATTTAGCTAGGTACTTATCTATAGTTATAGCTGGTCTGTTTAGCCTGTTTAAAAAATACTTACCTATATATACTATAGGTACTAAAAACTTAATCTGCTTCTTAGGTAATATAATTATTTTCCTGCGTTTACGTTCAAAGCACACTGTGCTAATCGTATCATTAGCTACTGGATAGGTAGTTGCATTTACAGTTTTAATTGACGTTGTGTTTAGGTACCTACGTCATTTTATTTAGTGTGAAATTTTAGCAAAACCTAGCATTAGTTATGGTTTCTTAGTGATAGCTTAGCTTAGTGGTGTAACCGGAGAACTGTTAAGACGCCGTCTCCGAAATCCAAACGGACTGAATTAGGTATTTTACTCGCTCACGCACACATGCGGGAGCGCTCGGTCGCATGTGTGCGTGAAGCCAGAGTCGTTGCTGGCCAGTACGGCGATTAAACGTTTTTGATCCTTTGATATTTTTTACATGTCTTTTAGTCTCGTAGTTTTGTTAATTAAAATAAAAAGTCTGGTAGTATAAAATTAAGCATTTATTTATTAAAATGTACAAGTTTTGAGATCCATAGAACGGCATTTTCAACGGTCGATAATTTCTGGAAGCATGCACTTGTAGTAAAAATCAACAAGCCGATTTTTTATTTTGGTTTCCCAGAAATTGTCGTCCCTCTTGATAATTGCAGTTTTCAATGGAAAGTCTGGGCCCGTCCACACAGCAAACAAACAAATATCTAAAATTCTTGCTTTTTCCGCCCATACTTGAATCTGTAAATATGAAATTCTTAATTTTAGACAATCATAAAAATGTTACAAAAACATGTTTGCAACGGCGAGCTTAATTCTACAGGGTGTTTTTGAAATCGTGAGCAATTTTTTCACAGGTTGTTTTACCCATGAATATGATCAACTTTCATTATGGGACCAACGCGGAAATTGCGAAAAAAAATTAGCTTTTGCATACAACAGCTTAATACCTAATCGACTAAAATGTATGAAACAGCTGATATTTTTTTTTCTCAATTTCCGAGTTGGTCCCATAATGAAAGTTGATCATATTCATGGGTAAAACAACCTGTGAAAATGATGCCCACGATTTCAAAAACACCCTGTATAGAGAGATCTCTTTCAGTCCGACAAACCGCACATGCCAATTGCACAATACATTTTCAGATAGGATTAGTAAGCATAATAGTTTTAAAAATATCCTAATAATAAATGATAACACTTGTTGGGGGGCGTCCATTAATTACGTGAGGTGTTTATTTAAATTTTCTGTCCCTCCCTCCCCCCTGGTGAGATGTCATATGATTTTATTCAACCCCCACCCCCATCCCCCAATCGCACGTGAGATTTTTCAAAATGTGTGTTTCTTACGTAAAAGCATTGGATTGTTATTGTAAAAAGAAAAACAAATTGCTTCGTGCTTTTATTTACGACTAGTTAAGACTAGTAATCAATATTGCTGAGAGGTTAATTATAAGTGTAATAAAAATTTAACAATAGAATACTTAAATCGTAACTGCTGTGATTAAAAAAAGAATATCTACTCTAATTCAGTCCACGGAGAATCATGCGCGGTCTCAAGAGAGATTATTGGAACCAACATGTCCATATGATTTGGTATAAAACAAATATGGTGGTTTGACAGTCAGTAGATTTATAACGTCAAAGTATGAATGAAATTATTTTTCTTTCGAACGAAATAGTGAATGATCATAATTGTATTACGATTTTTAGGCTTAAGATTAAATCTTGAATTTTCATTTTGACCTCATTTTTGTAATCAGCGACCCCGAAAACCATGAAAACGATACCCGTGACGGAAAAACTAAAAATTTGCCTCGGCGCCATCTTGAATTCTCATTATAAGCTCATTTTCGTAATCAGCGATACCGAAAACTACGAAAACGACACCCATGACGTAAATACCAAAAATTTTCGTCGGCGCCATCTATGAGTTGCATTTTAACCTAATTTTCGTAATCGGCGACCCCTGAAACCATGAAAACGACACCCATGACGGAAAAACCAAAAATTGCCCTCGGCGCCATCTTGGATTTTCATTTTGAGCTCATTTTCGTAATCAGCGACCCCAAGAACCACGATTACGACACCCATGATGAATAAACCACAAATGTTACTCGGCGCCATCTTCGATTTTCATTTAGACCTCATTTTCATAATCAGCGACCCCGAAATCCATGAAAACGACACCAATGACGAAAAACCCAAAAATGTCCACCTTCAATTAATAGCAAGCGTGAAAATCTAAATGTGGTCATCAACTTTTGATGCTGACTGTACATTCTGGATTAAATGGACCAAAAACGTATTTTTTTTTTTGTTATATCAGAAAAAAAATTGCGTGATATTTTAATCTTACGTTGGAGAGAGGGGGAGTATCGGCGATACTCCCCCTCTCTCCAACGTAAGATTAGATGAGATTTGACTCGACCCCCCCTTTAACATCTCACGTATTTTATGAACGCCCCCTTGCGTGGAAACGTAACACACAAACAGAAATACGGTGGCATTTATAGTATTATTATTGACAAATAGTACGTACGTTTTGTAGGTACCTACTTATATTAAAATACATGAAACGAAATAAGGTACTCAAAATTATAATAACAAAACACTTATCTACATTATCACTTATTGTATTTCAAACGCATGTTTAAATCAACACAAAATATTAAAAAATAATAACTTACCAAAGTATCGAAAACTCACGTCGCGCTATATTCGTCCGTAGCCAGCGGCACCGGCGCGTCGTGTTTCGTATTCACCCGGTGCGATTTTCGGAGCGCAGAGCGATACGTCCACTCACTGGAAGCGCTCGGCGCGGACTGCTGAGTCCAGACTTGCGTCGAGTATTATAACGCGAGATTTAGGTTGTTTTAAAAGATTTTTAATTGCCAAATATATTTATTTTTTTGCATTTTTTTTTCGGGAAATGGATTGCTTTTTTTCTGAAGTTTATTTATGTTTTTTTTAATTTTATGAACGAGAGTTCTAAGTAACCGAAATCATAAGCAATTCGTTACCCATTTTCTCTAAAATTGCACTAAGTTCAACATTTTTTTACTCAACATTTTTATATGAAAGTGGTAAAAAGTGATCCATACATCTTATAGATGACTTTCACAACAATACATTGTATTTTTTCCATACCGTTTCACCGTCAAATCAATTCGTTAATATGTCATATTCTAAACCACTTAGAGCTAAATTTCACTTCACGTTAGCCGGTTTGAGGTCGATTAATCAAAATTAAATAATAAAAATAAAAAAGTAGCTCACGTAAAAGATCATAATTGAAATGATCTTTCATACTGTGCATTAAAAATTATAGAAATACAGTATTTTAACTGTAAAATCACGACTGTAAGATCACGTAAATCAGCAAAATCGGTAAAATTTCGTGTACGGATTCTTAAGTCACAGGTCTCGAGTTTGACACGCACCTGACCTATTTTTTGTTTGGTAAGTGTCAATTATTATTTAGCAACCATAATTTACAATAACGCCGGTCAAGAGAGTTACCTATTATTTTATTAGTTAAATGTTTTTTTTTGGTTTTGTACATTCGTATGTTTAAGGTTATTATTGACCGTTATGAATAGGTTGTTGCTTTTGCACGTGATACCAAGTCAGAGGCCCATAGGAACGGCATAAACTCCGCAATAAACCCTACTTTATAATACTTAAAATATTTATAACAGATCAATGAAGACCTGGTACGCAGTGGACTGTCAGCAATATCCGTGAAGCACGACAGCGTGATACAATGTTTGAGCATGTCCCGCGCTTGTGAGAGGATGCAAATACCGCCCGGCCTTGTTAATGTAAGCAGACGTTGTTACCTAGTTATTTAGATAGGTTTACACTTTACTTCTGTACCAAAACCTGTACCTACTAGGTATTAGAGGGCTGTGCTCATCCGATCTTGCCTCTCAACCCCAATACTGTCCGAGTTTGGTGATATTTTAGACGGACTTCTCCGCGATTCACGGAAGTGCGTAGGCAGTCTGCCTTAGCTCTGGTAATCACCATAAGTTCATAATCGCTTGCACCCGGCGTCCGCTTAGACGTTGTGTAGTCCAAAGCATTTTGGTAGCTAACTGATGCACCGTGAGTGGGAGCGATGGTAGATGTAGGGTCCCAAAAACCGAACTTTTATAGGTAGGTACCTGCGTAATTAGGATATAGGGAGGATCTGAGTAAACGATATTGGTGATGGGTTTCAAAAGAACGATCTCGCGACCATTGTTCTTTAACAGGCCATTCTCTATTATAAGTTCTCACACTCCCAATATTAAATTCCCATACTTATGTACTTAGGTATAAATAAAAACTCAGATTGACGAATGACGGTCTTGACAACCACTCTTAACTCCTCGAATGTCCTTATGTGCCCCCGGGGGATCATAAGCCATTCAAACAATGTTCGCCGAAAAACGACGACATGCGACGGGCGAGCTGTCGTTTTATGTTTATCTATAACGCCCAGTTACTAACTGGGCTATGGAAGATCGATAGGAGTCACTGCATATAACTGCCACCTGCCACCTGCACCTGGCCAGACTCTTAGTCGCCTTTCAAAGTTGAGAAAAGGCTAGCTTTTCATTAGCTTTGACACTGCTGATATCGGTGGAAAGAAACTTACACTTCAATTTATATCTTTGGCCAGCATCGAAACTCTTTTCGCAATCTTCACCGTCCTGACCTGAAGCGTGTTCCATATCTGCGTCGCATGTCACCTGATGAACTGGAGACACTGTTTCGTGGGTACTCCGACTTGCCCCCCAAAACAACGCCTAAAACTGGTAAGTTAATTAATATCCTACTTATTCAAATACTAATAATTCTACGCTTTTGAATTGCCATAGGTTACCTACCTATATGCGGATACTGAGAAGTCCTGAAAGTTCTGAGGACTAAAACCCCTTTTTATTGTGGAAAGTCTTCGAAAAGTAATCGGCTACATTACGATGTTAGTTTCTCATGCGCAATGTAGAGGCGCTGTTACAATCGTCATACAAATTGATGCTGCTTACTGTTTGATTAATTTCCGCAAGGAATTCGTGCTAAGGGTACACATGGAACATCCACAAACCAACACCAGGTCATCATGGTGGTTATTTGCCTATAGTTACGGGGTGAAAGTGACATCCACGCTCATACTGAAACCATGAGTTTCATTAATGATTCTGGACTCTGCTAAAGGGTCGAGGATGTCATGTACTAACTCATGATATCCGCATGTGCATTGCTTTGCCTTCCAGCCTCCAACAGGGGAGGCGCGTGTCCCAACAGTAAAATTTATACTGTGCATTAGGTCCTATAATTTAAATAGGTACCTAACTAGGGTGGTGAGTCTAAAGATAGAACTGACAGACTGGCTGTGGACAAATGTTTAAATAAATAAATATTTCACAACTTTTCACACAACGCCATTTAGTCCCAAGTTAAGCTTGAGAGCTTGGTGTTATAGGTACTAAACAGCTGATAAACATACTTATATACTTCTAAATACATACATATTATAGATAAATTACACCCAGACGCAGAACAAATGATCGTGCTCATCACACAAACATTTGTCCTGGGTGGGAATCGAACCCACGACCTCCGGCATAGCAGTCAGGGTCACTAACTACTAGACCAACAGGCCAGTCAGTTTGTCTTATTCATTCAGCACCAATGTTAAACTGCTTATTAGGCCTTTCACATAACACGTATTATCCCTACCTCACCATAGCAAGAAAAGTCGAACCTCCTAGAGAAGGTATTGGAATAGGTAGGTACTATCTTGGTATGAGTCTGGAGTAGGTTCCGCAAACTTCCAGATTGCCACATGTAATTCGTTGCTATAGATTTTTTTGCTATCTACATATAGTACCTACCTAATTAATATTTTTTATTCCACTTTAGACTTTCGAGCGGAACAACCAAAAGCGACACTGCCACCCGATGAAAATTATGGCAAAGAAAAAAATAAAAGCAAAGAAACCAGATCAAATGAAGGTGCGTCTTTCCTTATTTATGTCTAGTTTTCTATCAATACTTCACAGAATAGATTTTTAGTCATACTGCTAAAGAAACGTAGCTATAAATATAGGAGCATGGATTTCTTAAAAATCTGTCTGCTATGACAATTTTGATATGAAATAGCATCGCCTGATTTAAAAAGTTTACCTATATTTTATCTTTAAAAATTTCGCGATTCTGTAGTGCATCGGGGATGTTAGCTGAACATCACGTAGACTGCTTCTACGCTACGATGCGTAAAAGATGCGCATCCCTGGTGCATAGAGTACCTACGTGGCAGCCAACAGCATCCTTAGCATGATCGCTAGTCGGCTGGACTGTAATTACGTCAATCATTGCTGCGCCATTTGCCATGGAATGGCGCAGTAGTGATTGTTGAGTTGTTTTATTTTTATATGTTTTGTTGTGGGTAGTTTTAAATATTATATTAGGTACACTAGTAGGTATATAAGAACATTATTACTAACAAAATGGACACCATGATCTGAAATAAAAGTATTTATTCAAAAGAGAAAACATGTAAAGAATATGTCCACTTACCTATATTAACAAAGGGTTTAATAACAGGTAACGGAGCAATCGTATTGCATCCAGTTCTAGAGACTCGGTTGGGCCCCGAGGACGTACCGGCTGGCATGAGGCTGCACGGCGCCCGCGCAAGACTTTATACCTCCGTACTAGCTGGAGCTAGGGCCGGCGATCAGCCAGAGTGAGTCTTGCACATGTAATTTAGGCTATTAACGCTACTTTTTTCCTACATATGTCGTTATTACATATTAGCCATATTTCTTGCAATCAACTTTGTCGGATGGAACCAGAATTCCGTGGCCTATTTTTATGGGGTTTTTCTAACGGAATTCCACCTATCATTGTTTGTCTCTGAATCATCCAAAGGTTGACTGATAGAAAATTTCGTACACCTCTGTAAATTTGTGGGGTTAGAGTTTTAAATAAATAAATAAAATTTTACTGAAACTGTGTGGCACTTTAGGCTTGCTAATGGTCAGTGTTACAATAATGAATAAGTATAGTGCGGTAAACTCTTAATACAAAGTAAACTATATGCCTTCTAGAGCCCCTATCTTTTTGGTCACTATGTATTATTAGGCATGCATATTTTTATATAGCGAACCAGGCACGATCGCAGTTGCAACTACCAGGTCCAATTGTAATAAACCATCAAGAGACTAAAAAATACTACACAAACCATTTAGTCATTGGTATGTTTATCTACTAGTTGTGTACTCTAAGCGCTAGCTCTGGTAAGTTTGGGATTAAATGGCGTTGTGTCCAAGTTGAGGAATATTTATTTAGGTGAATGTGACAATTGATGTTTTTATAGGTATATAGACACTATGAAGAAGCTTAAAAGAAAATCGGTTTTAAAGCGGCGGCACTTCCTCCCACTTAAAGTGCATCTCACCAATATCAGAGGTTTGCACTCAAATCTCGATTCGGTCCACCACCATCTCGAGACCGAGAAGCCGCACCTGCTCTTTTTAACGGAGACGCAAATTGCAACTCCGTCGGACGTGGCGTACCTCAACTACCCAGGTTACTCGCTTGAACACAAGTTCGCAAAACGGGCTGGGGTCTGTTTGTACGCCCGCGACGATATATGCTTTCGGCGTCTCCGTTGCTTCGAAGATTCCGGGTTATCTACAATCTGGATACTGGTTGATACCGGGGTGGAGAAATCACTCTACGTCGGTGTCTACCGGTCGCACAGTGGTGACCAGGAGACAACCAGGCTCTTTGAGCACCTTATGGTGAAGGCGGATTATGCCCAGCAACGGTACCCAACGGCGGAGCTTCTCTTTCTGGGGGACTTTAATGCCCACCACGAGGAGTGGTTGTTCCCGTTCCGGAAAACTGACCATGCTGGGAGAGAGGCGCGCAAATTTGCATTATCGCTAGATCTCACCCAGCTGGTGAATGAAGCGACCCGGGTACCAGATGTTGACGGACACACAGCCAATTGCTTGGACTTGCTGCTGACTACCGACCCAGACAGGCACTCAGTATCGGTATCAGCCCCACTGGGAACATCCGACCACTGTCTAGTCAAGTCCGTGTCGCTCAGCTCTCCTCCAGATGATAGCCCTAGAGGCATGAGGCGAGTTTGGCGGTACGAGTCAGCAGACTGGGATGAGATGCGGCATTTTTTTGCATCCTTCCCATGGCATCCAGTGTGCTTTGCTTCGGGTGACCCCACTTGCTCAGCTGAAGCGGTTGCGGATGTGATACGGCAGGGAATGGAATACTACATTCCATTCTCCGATATACCGCTCGGTCACAAAGCCCGCCCTTGGTTTAATGCAGACTGCGCTCGTGCTGAGCACCAAATGCAGGCTGCATACTAGGCCTGGGTACGCACTCGTGACCGCAAAGTTCGAGCTCGACGGGTTCGCGCGAAGAAAAGAGCATTTAATTCTGCCGCTAAGTTCTGCAAGCGGGTAATCCGAAAGGCGCGTTTCGACCACGTCAGCCGTATAGGCGTCCTACCCCTCTGGTAGTAAACAGTTTTGGTCCCTGTCCAAATCGGTCGAAACCAACTTCTGTCGGTCGTCATTACCTCCCCTGCTCAAACCGGATGGGTCGCTAGCTCACTCCGCCACCGAGAAGGCAAACCTATTTGCATCTCTATTTGCGAGCAATTCACGTCTTGATACTGAGTCAAAACAGCCACCAATGATTCCTCACTGTGGTTCTTCGATGCCGGAGATCACAATACACATGAAAGACGTTCGTAGAGTACTTTGTAGCCTGGACGTGAATAAGGCTAGTGGTCCTGACGGCATACCAGCAAGAGTCTTGAGGAACTGTGCGCCTGAGTTGTCCTCTGTGTTGACACGCTTGTACCGCCTCTCTCTTAAAACGAAAACGGTGCCGAGCTCATGGAAGGTTGCCAATGTACAGCCCGTGCCCAAGAAGGGTAGTCGTGCCGACCCCGGTAATTATCGTCCAATCGCTATCACCTCCATACTTTGTAAAGTAATGGAAAGGGTTCTTAATGGGAAGCTGCTGCCGTACCTAGAAGCAAACGACTTACTAAGCGACCGTCAGTATGGTTTTCGCCGGGGACGGTCAACTGGTGATCTTCTAGTGTATGCTACGCACTGCTGGGGCCAGGCCACCGAGAAACACGGCGAAGCTCTTGCCGTGTCGTTGGATATCTCGAAGGCCTTCGACAGGGTATGGCATGCTAGTCTGCTGGGCAAACTTCCTGCATACGGCATTCCCATTGACTTTTGTTGCTGGATATCTGATTTCCTGAGAGAACGGTCGATCCGAGTTGTCATAGATGGCTGCTCCTCTGACCTTTTTGGTATTGACGCCGGAGTTCCTCAGGGGTCTGTTCTCTCCGCGACACTTTTCCTGCTACACATCAATGACCTCCTTGTTCCTGGTATTGTTGGGTATGCAGACGACAGCACTGTCATGGAGAGTTACACATGTAGCGCAAGAGCCAGTGGTGATGAATTTCGGTCTTTGAGAGAGGCCATGGTAGAGCGAACGAATTCAACCTTAAGTCTTGTCTCCAAGTGGGGTGACGAAAATCTGGTTGTTTTCAACGCCACTAAAACACAAGTGTGCCTGTTCACCGCCAAAAGGAGCCCCTTCAATCTGGCTCCTACTTTCCGAGGTGCATCTGTACCAGTTACCGACGGCCTCGAGCTTCTTGGCACGAAGTTAAGTGCAAATCTTAACTTTGGTGCCTACATTGAGTCGAAAGCTCAAACTGCGGCAAAAAAGCTGGGCATCCTAAATAAAGTTAAGCGGTACTTCAAAGCTGACCAGCTTTTAGTTCTTTATAAAGCTCAAGTCCGGTCCAGCATGGAGTATTGCTGTCACCTTTGGGATGGCTCAGCCAAATACCAACTAGCCACACTCGACTCAGTAGAGCGCAGAGCCAAGAGGCTCATTGGTGACGAAAAGCTGGTGGGTACCAAGCTTCATACCCTGGCCCACCGCCGCAAAGTTGCATGTCTGTCGGTCTTTTACAGACTGTATTTCGGTGAGTGTGCTCTTGAGCTCCACGAGCTCATTCCACCATCTCCTTTCCTCCATCGGGAATCCAGACGTACTGCAGGTTATCACCCATTCCTTGTAGATGTTCCACACATTCGCACGAAGCGCTTTGCCTGTTCCTTCATTATGCGCACAGCCAAGGAGTGGAATTCCCTGCCTGCATCAGTGTTCCCGAGTTCATATGACCCCAATCTGTTTAAGTCGCGAGTTAATAGGCTTCTTATGGGTAAGCTCGAGAGCAGCGGTGGCCCAATGGTGGCGGCCCCGACTTACGAACAGTTAGTCGTGGTTTCGAACCCAGGCAGGCGCATTACTTTGTGTAATTTATTTCATCACCACTGCTCTCAAAAACGGTGAAGGAAAACATCGTGAGGAAACCGGCATGTCCTAGAACCAAAAATTCGAAGGCATGTGACATCTACCAATTCGCACTGGGCTCGCGTGGTAGATTATGGCCCATACGCAAAATACGCGCGTTGACGTGGAGTTGCGGATACCAGCCCGGTATCTTTAATCTTTAATCTTTAATGGGTAAGCTCGTTCCATCGTCGACCTCATCTCTGACCGCAGGACAAGATTGAGGTCAAGAGTAGACCCATTATATATATATAAAAAAAAAAAAAAAGATAAGATTGTTTCTCTTTTCAGTAGCATTTCAACTCACGAAGACTACGACACTCGCGTCCCCGATGACCCAGTTCCCGATGAAGAAGCACAAATCAATGAAGAGTTACAAATTATTCTCCCCCCACGCTACGATGACATCACAACAGATTCCTCTGTCACCACCGCTACCACAGAACTAAGCAGCAGTTAGATCCAAATCACACCATAGCGCAAAGCGTTTTAAGGTACAAATTAGAAGGAAGGAATGAAGTTTAACAGAAAAATTAATTTAGGCAAAAAAATGACGAGGTTGATGAGACTCTCAAAGAAAAAAATTGGTAGAATGTTCATGTATATGGACTGGATGATTAGTGATTTTATTCAGAGAATTTAATTAATTATTTATTTCAAACTAAGTCTGTGTACAAGTATAAAATATTTCTAGTTGATTTTATTGTTTTCCTGCTTAGTTAGTTGTTGCTTTAGTTATTTCTAAACATTTTTCGTCAGATAGAACTTGTATTTTGTAGGAATAAAACTAGATGTTTCAAGGGTGAATTTATATTGAATTTATCTTTCTACAATATTATACAATAGGTTTTAAATTGTTTCCAACGCTTCCCCGCGCGATGAATCGTACATCACCATACAGATTAGATAATAATATTTTTTACATCTCCGTGCAAAATAGTTGCTAGAAATTTTAATTGCACTTGAATATGAAATGAAAATTGATTATCAAAGGTATATTCAGTTCTAAATTTGATTGATCCATGACCTATTGTATACTGTCATGTCACAAAGTATTACCATCCATCATTCGAATGTTCTAGAAAATAATCATACATTATAAGGTTCTATGAAATATATTTATATCACAAAGTATAGGTGAGTTTCAACAGAAAAAGATAACATAGCTTTCGTCGTAGTTTACTCGCAATTACACAATTCAATAGGACATCTAAAAGTAGGCAAGAAATCAATCAGAATAAGAAGACTGCCGAAAAAGTAGGCTATGGACCTGGAAATAAGACCTAATTTCGGGTAACAAGTGTACATCAACTTAACGAACTTTCTGGACTGGTACTGGAATAAGACGTAAGACGATTGTTTTATTTTAATATTATTGTCTCACATACATTTTATTCGAACTGTATCCACTTTAGGGCTTTATCACACTAGCGAGTTGCGAGCGAGTGGAAAGCTTAGAGTGCGCAGCGAGCTCGCCGCGGGTGGGCTGCGAGTTCGCGGTTACGATCCGTGTTTTGTACAGAGGATTTTTTCCCAATTGAATATGAACCTTATTCTGTTTGCCATAAAGTTGAAAAACGATCAAAGAAATTTGACACATTGGGGTGAGTTGACGTGCTCGCGTCTGTACATTCAGTGCCAACTGCAAAGGTTACCGCTAGATCGCTGCTCACCTGCGGCGTCTACGCGGTGTGTTCGCCCCGCACACGCTGCGTACTCGCCCCGCTTTCCACTTGCTCGCAACTCGCTACTGTGACAAAGCCATTAAAGCTTCGAATCTGACCTGGATCTGAGACAGCAACTCCATTTTTTTTTATTTTTGCTAAAGTAATACTTGGTTTATTTTTATGAAAGCCCAAACCAAAGTAGGTACAGATGACATTTTAAACCGGATTCCAAAACCTATCTAAATATTATGAAGTATATACTTACACGTACTGTTTATCAATTTCTCAAGCCCCGCCCTATCTCCCGCACGCTACCACTAAGGACTAATAAAGGCCAGTTCTACCATTATTCGTTAACTTAAATGGATGACAAAAGACATTCTGACCTCTGTCTAACGGTTCTGTATTAACTGATGATAGTAAAACTGTACCTAAATCTAGCAACAACTATGTATTACGTCATTTCCTAATATTATGAACAAAGTCGATGTTTCAACGTATTCGAGTTAACTAAATTTCGTTGAACTATTTCTGCATTAAATGTTATATTCCTATATCGTATCATTGAAAAATCTATTTATTGCTTTTCAAGTGTATGTCTCTTACTTTTCCCATATACCGTTAAGCTCAAGCAATTTTTCTATTCATTAATAATCACAGAGTAGATTGTAATGGAGTGTCAACAAGACCAGACGGCCTATTCTATAATAATCAAAGTTTGCTGAAATGGTCGTGATGTGAAATGTATTTTCGACAGTCACTTAGTGTAAAATGACAACTCACATTGCCTTTACTTCAGCTATATTCTAAGGTCAATGTTATCCAGAATATTACTGTAGTTCAAGATGGCCATACGCATACGTTTAACAGGAGAAGGAAGATGCGACGTACACCGTCGAGGCCGAAAGGTAACGCGATTCTATATGATTTTTTCTGAAAGGTAATGCTAAAACAAAAGTTTGCGAAGTTTATTAACGAACCTCAACCACCAAAATCAAAGCAACCAGCAATTTCTTTAGTTAGAAGAGGCAGAGGTGCTAATACACATTCACGTTTCGCCATTTATGTTTTAGTTCCGACCTCCGAGCTGGTACTGGTACGACCCAGGACCTCATGTTTAGCTGTGGCAGCCAACGTGACATTAGTATTTGGTAGCATATTCGGCATTTTGACATCCGCATAGATAGGTACAAATGTTTTATCAGTTTTGGCCTTTACTGTGGCCGGTGACACGTCAGAATTCTAATGTTGTCTTCACATGAGGCGTGCGTCGAGTTAACACTCCATTTTGTATCTACTCATACATGGGATTTTAAGCAATATGTGTGTTACTCTCAAATAATCAAGCCTAGGTATTTTATCGGAGTTTGCATCTATAATCAGCCTTGTATAAGCAAATCACCCTTTTGGCAAAAGCCCTCACAAAAACGAAGCTATAAAAATTAAACAATTCGCTCATTTCAAGGTCCATTCAAGAGCCATATTTACAAAATCAGATGGTCCCCGAACTGACTAACTACTAGCGCGGTCGATTATGGACGCTTCACTAAAACGTTTAATTGAAATAGTTACATCTTGACAATAGAATTTAATCAAGCAGTGCGCTACGATGTCAAGCTTACACGAGTGTGGTAGTCATTTATGATTCTGATTGAACTACTAAACTGACTGACTGAGTTTGTGAGATTCAACGTTTAATTCATCCTACATATTTAAATATTGTATACTGGATAGAACTGGACATCGACACCCTTATTGACATCATGAGTTGTGTACATAATTCTAGACTCCCCAGCATTAGATTTTTTTATTTTATATATGATGATTTTATACAGTTATAAAGATAAGTGAAAACTAACATAGGAATGCTAGGGAGTCCAGCATCATGTACCAAAGACATGGTATCCTTATATGAACGTCAGATGTTTTCCACTCTGTATATTGACGTACAAAATATTAAAGCGTAACATTTAAACAGCAGTTCATTTCTGTAAAAATCACCGCGTGAAAATGTTAGTGAAGTGAAGGCTGTCTTCAATCGAATGCTAGTCATTGACAGTTCACTTCACCCAAGTTTTTACGTGGTGCCTTCTACTATATAGACCGGCAGTTCGTTCTCAGCATCTTAGTAAAGCGCCCACACACCACCCGCTGAAGAATGACGAAAGAAAGCGGTAAGCGACACTTCAAACGTACATATATAGTGGATTTTGTCTTAAAAAAACATCGCATACAAAAATCAACATTTCAACAGCGACAGTAATAAAAATACTCTTCAATATGTACATACATTGCTTTAATATGTACATTATTATATGTAGTTAGCTTGACTATTGTTGAGAAATGAAATGAGGGTACACATGGCTACATAATTATCAAGCCATACATTTCCAATATAAGCTGATCTCGCATATTATAGGATTTCCGTAAAATCTAAGGTCATTTTATAAACTGGAAATATATAGCTTGATATGTTACTGTCTGTAGTTATGTCAAACTGGAAAATAATAAAGAATTTTCACGAATAGTACTTCAAAGGATAGTGTAGACATTTTAATCAGTGCAAACTAATCAAAGTGGATACAAGTATTTATAAGCATAAATAAGAATATAACAATAGTGATATTTAAACATGTCCATAAATGTTCTTACAAACAAAATAACAAGGGGTAATCAATATTTGTTTTAGTCGTAAATGATTTGTGATTTATATTTTCAAATACCCCATGGTCTGAAAAAGTTGTAAGCAGTAAAGTCGAACAATAGTCAAGCCACTCTCCATACGAATGCCCTACGCAGCGTGCATAGCTATCACGTATATATCCATAATAAACAATATTGCGACCACCCATACATCCTACAGTCCTCGATTACCCACAATAATGCATTAGAAACTTTATTCTACCTTACTATACAAAGGAGGTAAACATTAAACTAAATTTAAAAAAAAAATCATTTTACTTTATGTAATAATTCTTTAAATAACATAAAAAAATAATCGAATATCGTTACAACAAAACTTTCTAAATTTGTTTTTTCTTTTTTTTATTTAAATATGGAATAATTGATTTTGTGACAAGCGTTCGCTTGCTTGCTATCTAACGTTGTGTTCACACGGACAGTCTCTCGCACCTCACTGGAGCGTTTTTGTCTGTATAACCATTATATAGAATCAACACTGGTATTCACAATGACGTTGCTTGTTCCGGCACACGGGCGCTTACTTAAATTAAATGGCATCGACATCCTCACCTGGAAACAGAGAAAAATATATTTAATACCTAATTACGAAAATTTAAAACAATTTCTGTCCAAACCAATACCACAGTCTAAAAATCTACAGTCGTCCGACGAAGCTGTCTAGACAGGGCAATCGTGCGGGGTGTGAGGGGCGAGATGCGGGCAAGCCGCTCCCGCACTGCGAACAAAACGATGTTCGTAGTGCGGGAGGTATTATTCAGGGCTTACGCGTGTCGGCATTTTTCCAGACATCAAAGGCGTCGTCCTACTGTATTAATATTTATACTGTGCCAATACTAACTAACAAGCTTATAGTTTATTGAAGATATTTAGAATCGAATCACCTTTACGAAGGGGCACAGCTAGTTCTAAAATAAGCATCTATAAAATATTAGAGATTATTTTAAATTTTTACTTGGACTCCTAAAATTTAAATAACAGTACTGAATGCCGCATAGGAAGGGTCTAATTTCAACACTGCAGTTATTGACCAGAACTCAAGTTTTATAGGGGAAGACATGTGAACGGCGATAACCTTAGCTAATGGATTTAGGCCAGGTTTTGTCGGGTACCTTAATAGCCTCAACACAAGTATTACTTACTGGGGATGTTTCATTTCTAAATTTATTTATTTATTAAGTACCTGGAGGACTTTCAGCTAATAAAAACAAACAAAACAAAAAAAACGACACCATAGTCACCAGAAAGCCAGTTACGAGTCCTCATAGTGTTATGTTACATGTTTAAATGGTGTGAGCACAATACAAAAACGCCTTATTCATTACTTTTTCGATTTTTTTTAAAGAAATTACTTATTTATGTAACTATTTGGGACAAATTCCGCATTTTTTTCATTTCCATCAATGAGACCACAAATCCAGTCTCTACTGAGAAATTCCAGGTGGAAAAACTCAACAACACTTAGCCCGACCCGGGGATCGAACCCGGGACCTCATGATCAACAGTAGCGTTTTCGACCACTAGACCAACGACGAGGCAACATTTCTTTATTGTCAGTTCTTTTTGTTAGGTACGTACCGTGGCGGGCGCGGCGGCACTCGGGCCGCCTACTCTGCAGCTCATAACTTGTGGTTGCTGGTGAGCCAGGTGAGCCCCTCGTACAGTCCGTCGCCGGACGTCGCACACGACGGCTGCACGTACCAGTTGCGATCTCGAATGCGCGTCAGCCCCAGCTTCTCTTGTATCTCGTGGGGTTTCATTGCTAGAATGTGAATAGAGTAATTAAAAAATAAAATTAGATACATACATACATAAACTCATGCCTTTTTCCCATGGGGGTAGGCAGAAACTACAGAGCGCCATATGCTACGATTCTTACATACTTCTTTTGCTTCGTTTACATTCATACATGTTGTCATACACACAAGCCGGTTGCAAGTTCTACGCACCTGATCTTTCCGAAGAACCTCACCAATAAGGTGCGGGCGGTGCGGCGGGTGCTTCTAGGGCGTCCCCTCCCGGCTTTCCCACTTACATCTGCCTTGTACCTTTCGTTAGTCGCCTTTCGTCTATCCTTTCAATGTGACCAAACCATCTAAGCATACTCTTTTCAATTTTTGTTACTACATCTTCTTTTAAACCACAACGTTGCTTTATCACATCATTCCTCAATCTGTCATTCATCGTCATAGGTACTTCGCAAGGAACGCATTTCTACAGCATTTATTCTACTTACTAAAATAAATTTTCTTTTAGTAAGTAGAATAAATGCTGCATGCATTACGAATAATAACTCGGAGAGCTCTTTATAAGGGTATTAAGAGGTATGAGGAACAGGATGTGAAGTTCCCTCATCCACCATTGAAAAGGGAGGATCCTCCGACCAGACGGGTGTTGTGTCTGGTGGGCTAACTACTGCCCGACGGTTGTTGTCGGGAACTTGTAAACGTTCAAATTGCGCGGATAACTTTAATACCGCGATGTAGGATATCAGTCAATAGTTTGTATGTAGCGAGATAGATGTCGCTACAGGTGTTACAATGGGCAGTCTTCGCTAAAAAGCGATGTTTTACAGTCGACCTTTGGATGGACTTAAAGATATGATACCTAGGTAGTTTGTGGCGTACATTTACATAGAATATATTTAAAACATAACATAACCTACATCACTCCTGTAATCCCCGGTGTACCTGGTAGTAACATCCACATTTCCCCAGTTATGTTTAAGTCCCATGTAATAGGGGGCGAGCCTATTGCCTATTCCCTATTGTTTTAATATATTATATAAACAACTAGCAGACGTCGCGCGGTTTCGCCCGCGTAGTACCTGTTCCCATGGGATTACAGAGATAAAAAGTATCCTATGTCATCCGGGAATAGTGTAGCATTCCACCAGTGCAATAAATTCTAAAATTGGTTCATTATTTCCGAAGATTACCCCCTACATACAAACTTACGATTAAATAAACAAATTTTACCTCTTAATAATAGTATAGATACATAACTATTTGAATAAATACAAAAAAAAAAGTTGAAATATGAATATTACAATACATAAATTCTTATTGCGTGTGTGTATGACAACATGTATGAATGTAAACGAAGCAAAAGAAGTATGTAAGAATCGTAGCATATGGCGCTCTGTAGTTTCTGCCTACCCCCATGGGAAAAAGGCGTGAGTTTATGTATGTATGTATGTATGTATGTATGTATGTATGTATGTATGTATGTATAAATTCTTATTAATTTTCCAAGGCAACTGTTAAATGAAATAGGAAACTGTTTTATAATAGAATAGAATTCAATAGAATTAAATACTTTGTGTAATTTATTTCATCACCACTGCTCTTAAAAACGGTGAAGGAAAACATCGTGAGGAAACCGGCATGGCCTAGAACCAAAAATTCGAAGACATGTGACATCTACCAATTCGCACTGGGCCCGCGTGGTAGATTATAGCCCATACGCAAAATACGCGCTTAGACGTGGAGTTGCGGATACCAGCCCGGTATCTTTAATCTTTTTTTTAAATACTCTCCGTATGTTTTAGTATGTGTAAGGACAGTCTATTTTCTAATTGTTTCCTCCACATCTATTATATTAATTTGATTATACCTGGGACCCAGATAACAATTAAAAAAAAAAGATTTGATCACTGTCTTGTTGGTCAGAAGGGCTACTCTGCTACGAATGCTGTCTTGGGATCGATTTCCAGGTGCACGTAGTGCACGGTTGATGGCAATAGGCTCGCCCCAATTAGACAGCACTGAATCGCAACGGGCGGAATGTAGGTGTACTTTAGGTCTTTAGGTACACCTTTGTCTAACAAACCCTTCGAGAAATACAGGCTTGTTGTGTCACTAACAATTAAGACAATTTTGTAACTTTTATTATTTTCAATGCTAGATTATTAATAGGGCGCTCGTCCAAGTCCATCTCGTCCAAGACTAATTAAAAGTGTGTTGCAATTAGGAGTCCAAATGAATTCAAACAGTATTACACCTGCTTATCTAGCGCAAAATTAAGGAGCCCAAAGAGGGTCAAATACAGCCTGGCCCTGCAAACTCATGACTTATGTGTGAATGTGACCTCTGATCGCACAATTAATGAATGCTTAGCACCATTTCTCACGTTTAAGGAATTGTGCGGCCTAGATAAGCGTTATTTTTCGTTTGAACCATGTTTATGATTTTTTATTATGAATTGTTGATTTTAACTAGGGATTGCGAACAGTGTGATTTATCAGAGCCGTAGTCAGAGACGGAGTTTTTAAGTTTGGTTTTTCGGACTCAGAGTCGGAGTCGGATTCGTAGTCGGAGTCAGAGTCGCAGTCGGAGTCGGAGTCCGAGATGGAGACGGTGGCATAGGTAAAAATGATGTGTTAAAGGCAGGCAATAAAATAAAATAGTAGGTACTAACACTAATCAGAAAACTAAACTGAAATCTTTAATTGATACGCCGCACAAAACAAAACAAAACAAAACAAACGTAAGTACTTTACTTTTACCTACTATAATTTTATTTTGTTGTAAGTCTAAGCAGACACTTAGTTCATCTTTTTATTTTCAATTCTTCTGTACGTGTTTGTCGCCTATCTCCTCCTAAACGGCTAGACCGATTTGGATAAAACATTGTAAATTTTGTTTGAGCTTGGATGCTTAATGCCCTGAATGCTTTGAAAATACAATTTAATCCGATAGATAGCTCTGTTCGAGCAGGACAACTTCTGTCAGATTGGCTGGTTTAGTATAAGATATCAACAGTCGTTAACTTATAAGTAAATAGCATGTTGATCAACACACATCTATTTGCATTTTTCCTACCAAACAACATGAAGAAAAAAAATAACATACCGTCAGGCAAGTCCTGTTTGTTAGCGAAGATGAGTATGATAGCGTCACGCATTTCCCTGTCATTGATGATCCGGTGGAGTTCCTGGCGTGCCTCGTCGATGCGGTCCCTATCCGCGCAGTCCACCACGAATATTAGACCTTGAGTGCCTGTAACATTTGAAATGAGAATTTTAGAAAAAACCTATTGGTAGTATGGACCTTTTTGGTGCAGCCGCAAGACACAACATAGTTTTACTTGTTTTTTTTACTGTCTTTTAATTTTATTCTTTTTTTTCGTGGATTGATTTATTATTGTGTGTTTCGTGTTAATGTGTTTTTAAAGCTTACTAGTAATGTGGGTTGCACATAACTTAGTAGTCTTGTTAACCTCTCCAACTAAGCTTAATAAACTTGTGTTTGAAGCGGGTTCACGTCAATAGTGCATTGGGTGGGGTTTAAACTCACGACCTTTCCACTTTTTCTTTTTTTTCTTTTCTATAAGTATTCCAAACAGGGTGTGATGTAAAACGGCGTAGGGAAACATCGTGGGGACAAAAGCATGCCTGAGAGACTCGATGGAATGTGAAGCCGGGCCGGCATGGGCGACATAAAAACTCTGACGTCAAGTTAGTTAGTAAACACACGAAATGAAGAAGTTTCCTTTATCGTAAGAATATGGCCTCATGGTCTATCTGTTAGATATAGGTACATACCTGTATAATAATGCCTCCAAAGTGGTCGTATTTTATCCTGCCCCCCAACGTCCCATACGTTGAATTTGACGTTTTTATACGTAACAGTTTCTACGTTGAAACCGACCGTAGGTATCGTTGTGACTGACTGGCCTAATTTTAATTTATATAAAATAGCTGAAGTTTATTTTAAGGAATTACTGATATTTCATCATGGTGTAGGTGTCACGATAAAGTAACGAGCAAAAGGTTTTGTTGTACAGACGCCAGCACAACAAGTTACCCCAATGTGTCAATTTTTTTTTATCGTTTTTCAACTTTATGTCACACAGAATAAGGTTCATATTCAATTGGGAAAATTTGACACATTGGAGTAACTTGAAGTGCTGGCGTCTGTACATTTAAAATGTAGCTTCCAAATGTTTTTCTTTTTCATAAAATAATTTTCAATACTCCTTAAAGTACCTACTGCGCTGTCACTTAAAAAAAAGACATTTCCATAGTCATCGTAAAATCGTCTTAATTTGCACTAACATAGAGTTGATGCGGTATTTGTTTACGTGAAAACAACATCAACTAGAAGAACCTATTTAAATGTTCTATTTGAGGTATATTCAAGCCAAGACTCAAGAAGGCAAGACTGATCGGTGATTAGATTGGTTCACCAACTCATGAAATACACCAGCACAGCAGCAGGAGTGCTATTCTGTAAAAACAAACACCCCGTGGAAACGAAGGTGAAGTGAAGGCGAATTGAGTTGCCATTCCATACTAATGCTAGATTTGACAGTTCACTTCACTCAAATTTTCACACGGTCACTGAATCGACCGGCTGCAATGAAACAAAAGCCGGTAGCTGTGCGGACTGGGATTTCTGTATATGTTTATTTTTGCTTGTACACTAGAGCCACATCTATCTCGCGACTTGTAACCTCGATTCTGTAACTTTCTGAGTTATATGTATAGGGCGTGTTTATGGCGTTATAAATGGGGAACATCGATGGCGCTATAAAATAGAAATGTAGCCATTAATTTAACAGTTAAGTTTGCATTAAACTGTTTACTGTACAAGATAGTACT
The DNA here is from genome assembly GCA_921972225.1 of Euplexia lucipara. Lineage (NCBI taxonomy): Eukaryota > Metazoa > Arthropoda > Insecta > Lepidoptera > Noctuidae > Euplexia > Euplexia lucipara. The sequence continues at coordinate 6,576,320 of OV179143.1, read as the reverse complement.
TGCTTACAAGGGAGTAGGTGGAGTACCTATGAAAAAAAGCTTTTACGATCGTTTACGCGCATACGCTTTTACTTTATACAGAACTACCCAATGATATGGCTGCTAAGTCCGTTCAATAGATTTTGAATTTATTTTGGAACAGCAATGTCCGTTCTTTTTTCCTAGGTATTATATTATATTTTGTACCTTTGTATTCTAGGTCTTGTAATCCCCGCTGAGCCAGCGTGGTGGATTATATGCTAAGCTCACTTTCGTCCCACTAAGAGTAGCCCCAAATCCTAACAAGGAAACTTTTTAAGCTGATTTAGTTAAGCCTTTTTTTAAGTTCTATAGGACACTGTACAAAAACACAAAACCGTCCGAAATAATAATTATATTAAATCGTTTTTAAGCTCATAATGATATAATTAAATCACAACACGAATGTTGTGACATATTATTATGAGCTTAGAAATGCATATCGCAACAAGAATATTGTGAAATATGTTATTCAAGTTTTCCTCTATACTAACCTATATGTATCTGTTGGAAATAAATTTATTTATTTTTATTTGTGTCTTTATGTTTTAGTTGGAAGAGGAGACTAGTAACAATTTTATATTTTACTAGCTGCCTCGGCAAACTTAGTTTCGCCTTAGAATTAATTTAATAGCTTTATTTAGTTATTAAGTATTACTTTACGTCATATTCTCAAACCTACTGAATATACAAACAGAATTTCATAAATAATCGGTGAAACAGTTTCGGAGGAGTTTTGTTACAAACACAAGATTTTTTTTTTACAATTAGTGTTTTAATTGTGATGTTGCCGTTAAATAATGTTTTTTTAAAAGGTCTTATCGGTATTGAAATAAATACCTAATTAAACTGGGATGATGATGTACACATACACGCGGCTACACATCGAGCTGTAAAATTCCAGTATAAGCTGATCTCGCATTGTATAGAATTTCCGTGTAATGCGAGGTCAGCGTAAGCTGGAAATGCATAGCTTGATGTGTAGCCGTACGTAATAACGTTATAATAATATAATTCCTGTTGAAAAAAATTTACTGTTATTTTTTATAAAGGATACTAGTCTTTCCGGCAGCATCGAGGCCCAGCATCAATATCCTCATCTCCTTGTTACCGAAGATTTTTGACAACAGCTTCCCCATTGTGCTGAACTCGCCTCAACCGCACAACTGGAATAAGGAAAACACAAAAGTTAGGTAATTTAATTACAATTATCGATAATAATGGCCATACACGATTAAGGAAAAGGTTAATTTAATCAAATTATCATTTTAGGACATAGACGGGTTTAATAACAAAATCCTGGTTTGGGATTTGAAAGGGAAATGCCTATTTTGGGCCATGTATTTCTCATTTACGTAATAGATACTAAAACTATACTAATTTTAATAAATAAATATATTATTCCACATCTTTTCACACAACGCCATCTAGTCCCAAGCTAAGCAGCGCTTGTGTTATGGTTAGATACTATTAAATATTGCTATTAACCTGTTTATACATAATTTCACCCGCGTAGTTTCCGTTCCCGTGGGAATACGGGGATAAAAAGTAGCCTATGTCCACCGGGAATAATGTAGCTTTCCACCAGTACAATAATTTTTAAAATTGGATAATTAGTTCCGAAGATTACCCCCTACATACAAACTTACAAACATACAAACTTACAAATTTTACCTCTTTATAATATTAGTATAGAAGTATAGATGAGTACAAAGGTATCAATAGCCGACTGATTTTCATATGACACGAATGTTTATTGCATTCTAATCAATAAAAGGTGTAGATAGGTTATAAGCGCTCAATAAGCGACACGTTAAAATGTGGCTAACTAGCCACATTTGACCTCAGTGTCGCGTCGCGCCGTCAATGGACGCGTGTTGTATACCAGTCAACTCACAAAATATGAAGGTTAAAGCCGCTAGTCTTGCCTATTTCATTTGAAATTAAATGTACCTACTATTGGCAATTTTGATTTATTCCCAGCCTTAGCAAAAAGTTGAATAATCACATATTCGTCTTTGATAACTTAAGACTAATCCAGATGAAGTATCTTAACTTTATTTCCCCCATAAAAGTTACCAAGACCTAAATACCAATAGAGGACCAATATAATTGCTTGTAGAACAAGCACAAAACCATTTAACCAAAACAGAGCTGTAAAACGGACTTCACTCAATTTACTGTTTGTTCGTGAAATCAATTACGAGAGACTTAATTTAACAACTGAACCATCGGTCCGGAAGTTGGTGGAGACTGGTAAAGCACTTCCAGAAGTTAGGAACTATGGTATTGGAGGGTACTTCGCAGTTATCGAAGTCAACTAAATCTGTTGTTCGAACAATGAGTGAGATTGGCCTCATTTTATTATTAAGTTATCGAGAGCATACGAGTTTTATCGTGAGGTTTGTATATTGAAGGCTGTTTTACTTAAACAGGGTGAAATAGATTCAAGTTTATCTTAGATATTCATTATTGACGTCGGTGAAGGAAAACATCGTGAGGAAACTTGGACTTATCTATACTAATATTTGATTGTTTGCATTGAATAGGCTCCGAAACAACTGGACCGATTTGTAAAATTCTTTCGCCGTTGGGAAGCTACACTATCCCTGGTTACTGTTTATCCCTGTATTCTCACGGGAACGGGAACTACGTGGGTAAAACCGCGTGACGTCTGCAAGTAGTTAATATAAGTTTGAAATCACCAATCTGCCTTTAGCAAGCATGGTGATGGTGATTAATGCTCTCGTGCTATCTCTGTATGAGAAGAGCCCTTTGCCCTGCAGTGGGACAATAACAGGCTAGTATTATTATCGGTAGGTTGAAAGTGACATCGTCGCATATTCTGACACCAAGAGTTCTCTACTTCATTCTGGACCCCCCCTAGAGTTAAATATTTTTGTCAACTTTCCCTAATTTCCTTGTTTTACCTTAAGGATGTTCTTTGTACTTTAAACTGGTATAAAATCGTAATTTCAGTGCGTACTAATAAGACTTTTAAGGAAGAAACTTTAAGGAAAAATCTCATAGGGTTACATAGGAATGATAATTTTTAATGGTTCTTTACAGTTTTAAGCAAAACTAATACCACAATAAAATATTGAAAATTTCATAACACCTGGGGTCCAGAATCGTGTACAGACCTTATGGTATCTGTATGTCGGACGGTGTCCGTTCCACCCTGTAGTAAGAGAGGACAAAATCCTGAATATATTTGTGAGCATACGTATGAGCATCATTTTTGACCCATGCGTAATGCAAATCGATTCAAGAGTATGACAACTTAATAAAAAGCCATAAATCTCATACGAATTCTTGCTTCGATGAACCCGAACCCGGTTTCGTTACATATGGGTCGTATAAGAGCACGGATCACGGAATCATTGTGCCCGCTGGCAGTAGGTATCTATACATCTATGCCTTCCTATAAATCAAAATAAATTGTCGCATGTAAGAAAGAGCATCACTCGAGAATAGCTTAATTGGTTTGACTGTTCGTCTTAACATATGTGTTAGGACGGGGTTTGTAAAATATATTCCACAACTTGAATATTCCACAACTTTTCACACAACGCCATTTAGTCCCAAGCTAAGCTACAAGCTTGTGTTATGGGTACTAAACAGCTGATAAACATACTTATATATTTCTAAATACATACATATTATAGATAAATTACACCCAGACACAGAACAAATTATCGTGCACAACACACAAACATTTGTCCTGGGTGGGAATCGAACCCACGGCCTCCGGCAGAGCAGTCAGGGTCACTAACCAGACCAACAGGCCAGTCCTAGTAAAAAAGACTCTAGGTTAGGCAGAGGTGTAGCTGTAGTGCCTACACCTTACACATGTCGCCAGTTATTAGAGGGCGAGCCTAATGCCATCGATTGGGCACAAATCCAGAATCCGGGCTGCTACTCAGGAATACCTGATGGTAAGACTCAGTAGCGGTAGCGAACTAGCGACCTCTAGACCAACGAGGCAGTCGGATGTACGCAAGAAAATTCGGAAGCTGGTATGGCAGGTATTTTTGTATGTTAAAAACGTTTGAATCCGTGCGAAGTCAGGGCAGAACGCTTATTAAATTCGTGACGTCTTAAATGCATTGAGCTCACAACTCCTGTCACAGACCGTCTTCGAAGCCGACGGTTTCTATACGTCATTTGTGCCATAGTGAGCGTAAACGGTGTCACGTTTGGTTTGTATGGATACCAGACCGCATTATGAACGATTTCCTTCTAGCTATGGCCGTCGTAACCCGTGGCTTCTCCGTTTTCTGTGCTGGTGCAATCGATGTTAGATTACACCCGAAAGCTCGTAAAATCTAATAGCAACTTGTGGTTAAATACCGATTCGCATGACTCGATCTAAGGTTAAGTTACGATTGACGAGATTGGCACTTGGATGATCGACCATTCACTATAAGACCCCCTTTTCTTTAACGATGGGAAATCATTAGATGACTCCTCCCGCTCTGGGTGAAGCAGAAGGGAGTGTCAGACTCTTGTTGACTAAACCCCATCCGTGTTCCTCTTAACGCCTTTTGCGTTCCAGGGCCGCGGAGACTCTTTCGAACAAATTCCGCAACCACTTATAAGACCACTACGTGCTTCGGAAAGCATATTTAGCCGTTGGTCCCGGATTTCATTAGTATGTATTCAAATATTTATTAGTCGTTACGAATACTTAGTCTGAACCCCAACAGTCAAAACAAGGGGTTTAGTGTTACCTATTTACTGGATTGTGGAGGTCAGATAGCTGCATCTGGTTAGACTGGAAGCCGGTCCCACATAGTTTGAAAAAGCCTAGGTAGATAATGACCGTAGTATCTAATTCCGAACAACTTCTTATTTAGCGTATACGACTTGTGAGAAAAATATCACCCCGTAAATATAAGTACAAATACGAAAACCACTGAGGTATCTCTGAAAGTTGTTTTTTACGAGCCGCGAGTTATCAAGACTTCGGGAGTGAATCAAAAAGTTTGGTAGCCAACTGAAATAATATTTGCCGAAAGGAAGTCAACTTGACATTCAGCATAATAATATGTCAACATCACAGACAGGTTTAATTAAATAAGTTAGTGTTACATACTACAGTACCTACTGGTTTTGAAAACATATTGGTATTTTATCTTTATTGAAACGATCAGACTGATTCGCAGTCGAGGGCCTTTCATTGTCATCTCGAGCAGAGATTATGTAAATGGTTTGGTGGAACCGCCCTCATCTATTCTAGGGATAAGGCTTAGGATAAGGCGAGCTTATTCTAACCCTAAAAGATTTAGTTCCACATGGGAATGATAAATGGCTAGTCCATTATACGAACGCGAGACCGCTGTAAAATGCCTAGTGTCGCTATACAAAAGTTTTGCAAAGCGATAACATGACCTATAATAACATCCGATGCATTGTTAAAAACAATTGTATACAATAATTACAGAGGTTATAAATAAATCAGTATTTAAAAAAAGTTTATGTATTTCTTAGGACCAGCCCGAAGTCTGGATTCGTGCCCGACTGGGTGGCAATAGGCTCGCCCCCTATTATAACCTACATGGGACACATGGGATATTAAACATAACTGGCGAAATGTGGGTGTACTACCAGGTACACCTCTGCCTAACTCTTCGGGGATTACAGGCGTGATGTTATGTTACGTTTTTAAGCCAATAAAGTTCGCCTCCTATTGTATTGAAGCTCCGTAGTCCGCTAGGCTAGCTCAAGCTCTAAGTTTAACCACCACTTACTATACGTTCAATTTCAAACTTTTTGCACACTTACTTTTCTTTAATTGAAACAAAGCCCTAAATTTTTTACCACTATCGGAGTCCAATTACTTACTTACCTACCTAATATTGCTGTACAATTTACTCGTAGGTACGTTACACGAAATTTGATCTTTCAAATCAATCAATCAATCCTGTTTCTGGAAACATCCCAATTTAGATCTCTTTGAAATGAAAGGGTTGTAAACCATACTACAGTTTCAGCTAAGGTTCTACAGGATAAAGATAATCCACTACTCTTGGAAAATGAATTGGGGACATCAAACGTAGTGTTTACTAAATTCTAATAATGGGGATTAAGCTGAAAAGGCATTTTATGTAAAACTAGAGCACATAGCAGATGTTGTTCTACCGATTGTTGGTTTTCAATCCTATCGCAGCGCCACTTACCTACCGGGTCCAACTGTGAGTCTAAACCTTTCTCGAATCCTCTCTTGAACACACACACACAAAAAAAAAAACATCAAAATCGGGCAGGAGTTTAAATACAAACACACGCACAGGATACCTAAACTGATATCATTAATAGGTAAGATTTGATCACTATGTCACGTTAACAAAAAACTGATGTTAACGAATTACTTGACTTCTTAAAATCCAAGTCTTGATTCTATTTAGATTGGCGAGTGACAGCAGTAAGTATTATAAATACTGGACATATTCCGAATTGGACATTCTGCGCCTTAACGCCGTCACCCGTCAAGTCGGAAGATCCTCCCTTTTCAATGGCAGACGAAGAACACATAACACCTTGTTCCGCATACCCCTAAGCACCTTTAACCTCAACATATTACAGCAACAAATCATTGTCTAACACAACAGTCTATAATCATATCTTTATATCGAACATAATGTTTTACGTAGCCGTATCAACGATCTGCGTTAATGCATATCGCAACGTTATCATCAATCAACATAGAATCGGGGCGACGGTTTGCTATCGGAAACCGTCTATCATAGTGAACACCCTCGTTTGTTCGAATGTATGTTTTAATGGTGTGCAGAGAACGTGGCTTTTATTTCTGATGTAAGATGAAATGAGAACATGAGTCTTATTTTCTTTTTTTAAAAGCAAACTTACTAGCAATGGGAGTTTTGTTAACCCCTCCTATGCAACGAAGCTCAATATGCTTGTGTCTGGGGGTATTCCTCGAAGCGCAACCATTTCTTAGCGTTCATTAAATGATACCCTGGCACGTTCAATACTACATAACAACCAAAGGTGCTTAACACTTAGGTAGTTCCAGTCAATTTATGTTTGCCTGGTAAAAAATTTAGACAATCGACATAAAACTGTCTATCGATCTATATTTGATTAATCCATGATACCCCTCGCTTTCTAATTTTAACCATGATTGCGCTTCGCGGAATATAAATACGATTATTTTAATTTTGATTTTGCGCTTAGGAATGGTTGCACTTCGAGAAATACCGTGTCTGAAGTGGGTTCACGTCAATAGTGCAACGGATAGGATTGAAATAAGACCTCTTGAACGCCAGTCCGACGCCTTAACCATTGGGCTATGCCGCTTTAAAATTATAATGTCCAGTCATCGCTTTTTTTATGAAGTTGTCGTTAGTGTCTCTTTGCTAAAAAGAAGTGGCGCACCAAACTCTCCTGAAATAACACTCCCGAGATTAGTCAAATACAGTTCCGGGATTTTCGGGGCCAGATAACATCCGGGATCCGGGGATCCCGAATCCCGATATTGATAAATATGCTCGGGATTGTATTCTCTATCTACATGTCGTTCGTACACTCACGCCGGTTGCATATACGACTGTGAAGTTGTGGAGTAATTTGTTGTTATTGTGAAATAACAACAAAACACAACATAATAATAAATTAATATAAGGCTTTGACATGTTGAGTTTAGTGAGATTTCAGTCACATCACACTAAAATTGAGAGAGTCTGTCTTATACATAAATAATATCATTCTCATCAACTCGGCGTCGGCATTCGTATTGTTCACGTTTTACCTTGCGTGTCTACGTCATCAATAGAAAAAGTAAATAATATACAATTATACAGCTGCCTAATAGACGTTGAATGATAACCTATTCTATTAATAGAGTAACATTTACTAAAGGACTGTATAAATTGGATGTATGAATTAATAAGTTTCTTATACTTACGCATAATAAACTTATTAATTCATACATGATGGATAACATATCAATCTGAATTCTGATACCTTGTTAAATTTGTCTAGAGCGTTGTAAATGTGGCAATCCTTTTCATCTTGATAATTCAAGAATATTAATTAATTTTATGTACCTACGTTGACGAGCAGGCGAATTTTTTCAGATCAATCAAAACCGCCATTTAATATTAATATTCAAATGACTAAACATCATGTACATAAACTAAGTATTTAATAGCTAGCTTTAACAAAGTTAAGTCAGGAAACTAGCTATTACATCCCACATGCAACACCTACCTGCAAGATAGTCGATGCCCTAGATTCCTGATCTAAGCTGGGCTAAATATAGACAAGAGCCCTTGGTCTGAAATCTTAAGACTGTCTGTAGAATGATTGGGATTTAGGTAAAAGTTTTTGGAATTTGATTTGTATGGATGAATAGAAATTTAGTGAGAATAATAGTTGCTATTGTTTGTTAAACGTCTTTGCAAGTCGCGAGATAGCGTTGATGCTGAGACAGGGCGTAGAACTATCAACCCTTTAAAACACTATCCAAGTACTTAAAAATAATGGAATAAATCTTTCAAAAATGAAGTAAGTACTTAATAAGTGCTTTTAACGAATTCAGTTTGCTTTTTTTTGCCTTCTTGAATTGAAAAGATTCTGCGTGATCGTAGTAGCAATTTTTTGATTAAAAAAACTTTTTTTACAAAAAATACAACCGACTTCAAAAAACACTAACCGGTGTAAAATAACTCTAAATTAGGAAGTCTGTGGCTTTGGTGGTTTTGTCTCATTTATGATTGGCCACCGACTTCCGAATTTAGAGTTATTTTACACCGGTTAGTGTTTTTTGAAGTCGGTTGTATTTTTTTGTAAAAAAAGTTTTTATTTAACAATTTTTAGTTTTTTATTTTTATATACCTAGATGATAAATTATTATCCATTTCTACAACACATATTTACATATTACAATCAAACAAATAAACAACAACTGTTCGCGATGAAATCAAAAAGTAAAATTCAAGAACAAAAATTTTCATAAAATGAAAACTACCAGACCAAACTATGTAATTTTTTTATGAGACCAAAAAGAAACTAGTCCTCATGAAACTAAAAAAAAAACACGTAAATCGGTACATAAATCTCAGCGTAATCGGTGAAAATACGTACAAAAAAGTGTTCAAAAATAAATTAAATTTTCATAAAATTGTTCATAAAATGAAAACTACCGAGTCAAACTATTTTATATTGTGGGACCAAATGGCAGCTATTCCGCATCGAAATAAAAAAGAATCACGTAAATCGGAACATTAGTCTCGGAGTAATCGGTGTACATACATAAAAAAAAAAAAATACCGATCGAATTGAGAACCTCCTCCTGAAGTCGGTTAAATAAGTCACCAAACAATAGGACGGAAGACACATCAAACCATAACCACCAAAATCATAGATACTTAAAGAAGGAAAGAAACAATGAAGGCGTTACTTGTTAATTAAATAATAACTCTTTGAATATTTAATACAAAAACTGTAATTTTAAAATCACATTGAATTTATTGGAATAGATATTAAATTAGAAAAAAACGATGAAAATTGTCAATGACCATTGAGCTCTGAATCCCGTAGGTACTGAATTATATAGGGTGACTGGTAATTAGTGACCGATACTTAAATACGTGATTGTACTCATGAATACGAATAACTTTCCCAAAGAAACTTTTTTTTATACTCATTAACTTTCAACTAATTCAATTACGTCAGTACTGCACAACAGGAGCGGTGGGGGTGGCGGGGGAGCGTGTGACGCTTCCTGAGGTTAGACTATCAGCTCATAGATGACAGACGCGCGCGAGGGAATTTCAAACAGCTTTTTTTTTATTTTATTGTGTTATAAGTTATTTTTATAAAAAGAAAAAGTTTCTTTGGGAAAGTTTATTTATTTATTGACCAACTTCAGGTCTAATGTAACAAAAATATAAATATAACATTGTGCTCAATATGCACATAAGATAAATATGTATAATTATTAGTATTAGTTATTTATTGAAATCATGAATGCAATCACGTGTTTAAGTATCGGTCACTAATTACCAGACACCCTATATGTTGTTCGCATACAGAATTCACTACAAACCTAGATACAGATACTTGAAAGACAATCGTTAAAGGGCAAAATAACAGCGTCTAACAAACAACCCGTTCGTAAAGGTTAGAATGATACAAAAAGGTTAACAATATTTCGTTGGACGTGTCAAAAATTGTTCTTTTCAGAACAAGCTCTTTACAAATTATTGTCCCCTTTAGCCCATAACAACGCACTTGAAATAACATAATGTTTATTGAGGTTCAAATCAGTAGAAAAGCTGGCCAGAGTTTGAGAATAGAATTAATATGAAGAGGAAAATAGCAATTGCCGGAGGGAGAATAGGGATAAAGGGCGTGAAATGAATTGCCAAGACATTATTTGCCATAGTAATTTTTATCTTTTATTTAGATATAAATTCAACGGCCATTTTTGTCTTTTTAAGTAGGTACTGTAGAGCTTTGGGACCGCCAAGGAAATTTAATAAGTTAATGGCATTGCATGACATGTCATTCATTTTTCTCAAAGCACAGACGGCTTGAGTAATTCACATAACAACATAACATCAGGCCTGAAATCCTCAAAGGGTTAGGCAGATGTATACCTGTAATAGTACACCCACACTTCGCCAGTTTTGTTCATAGTAATTCAATCTAGGTACAGACGCCAGCACATCAAGTTACCCTAATGTGTCAAATTTTCCCAATTGAATATGAACCTTATTCTGTTTAACATAAAGTTGAAAAACGATCAAAGAAATTTGACACATTGTCGTGTCTCGGAAGAAAAGAAATTAAGTGTTCATGCTACGCAGGCAGGTGTATTGAAAGAAATTTGACAGATTGAGGTTCCTGTCTATATAATCTGTCACTTTGCCGATTCGTCTGTAGACAAAGGCCGTTTCTTCGGTGTTCAATGTGTTCATGCTACGCATGCTGGCGTCTGTACCTATATAATTCCTTTTTTTATAATGGCATCTCGTAGGTCTACTAATAAGATTGTCTAATACGCTTAATAACAAAGAACATATATGCATACACTAGTAGTAGGTACTCCTAACTGGCGTGCGTGTATGACTTCACTTTTTAACATAATAAATAAAGCAAAATAAGTACTTAGGTGAGAATCGTAGCAGGTGTGGCGCTCTGTACTTTCTACCTACCCCACCATGTAATAGGTACTTAATACATTTATTAGGGTCCTGTTTCTATAAAAAGAAACTCAAGCTGCTAAATAATGAGAATCTTAAATTAACTTTATTTGATCCCTAAAGGACTCCACGTGTCACTTTCTTGGTCGATTATACATTCATAGATAAATCCTGACTGTATAGTTAAATTTTCAGCACAGCTGACAGTCTCGCTACTGTTTAGGCGGATGCAATATACATTTAGTAAAGTTTCTAAGCAACATTTGTTCGCTAAATTTGCTTAAGATCAAATAGTATCAGTACTCTAAAATTTCAATCACTGCACATACATTTATTTGATCGACGAAAACATAACTGGCTAAACGTCGGTGTTTTATGGGCACAGCTCTAGCTAACCTTTTTTATATTAGGTACTAGCTTCTGCCCGCGACTTCGTACGCGGATCCTGTTGCTTATGCCAGCGACAACAGGGTCGTCAAAATACATTATAGCCTATATGTTGCCCAGACCTAATACATAGGTATATACAACAAAGAAAAAATCTTTCAAATCCGTCCAGTAGTTCCGAAGATTAGCGTGTACAAACAAACAGACAGATTTTTTTTTGGATTCGTGCTATATTACCTATTGTTTCTGAATACCCCTCAATTTTTTTTTAAATATTCAATGTACAGACACTGTTTTATTACTGTTTTATTATATTCGTGCTCTATTACTGTTTCTAAACCCCCTTATTTTTTTTAAATATTATCAATGTACAGACACAGTTTTTTACTGTTTCATTATATGTATAGATAAACTAAAATATCGGAAAAACACTAGCAGAAGAAATAAAATCTTCGGCTGGGCATCGATCTAGTTTAGTCATGAGCTCTAATTCTTGTTCACAGACCTCCTCTTTTGTATTATTGGAAACTGATCCGGGAGAAGTGGACTGCATACTCATGTCTCTTGATTCGGGAAGTGCAACTGGATGGGACGATATACCGATAAGCTTCCTAAAATTATCTAGGGATTTCGTAGTTCCCCTTATCTGTCAACTTGCCAACCTCTGTTTCGAATCGGGTATATTTCCGAAAGCACTAAAGCGTTCCATAGTTACGCCCGTGCACAAGGGGGGGGACACGAGCGATGTCAACACTTACCGGCCTATATCTGTCTTACCTGCAATTTCAAAAATAATAGAAAAAATATTAAATAAAAGACTCATTAACTACCTGAATAAATACGACATACTGTCTGACTCGCAATATGGGTTTCGACAAGGACGCTCAACACAGCACGCTGTTATAGCACTGACGACTGAAATTGTAGGCAGGGTGGACAATGGATACAAATGCATGACAGTATTTCTTGATTTAAAGAAAGCCTTTGACACCGTTTCGGTCCCCATCCTTGTGCATAGGCTTGAGGCGATTGGTATAAGAGGTGCAGCTCTTTGTCTTTTTGACAGCTATCTCCGCGGCAGAACTCAACAAGTAAAAATAGGGAATTTACATAGTGAAGAAGAAAATGTTGTTTTCGGTGTGCCGCAGGGCAGTGTGCTAGGCCCAACGCTGTTCCTGGTGTACATTAACGAACTATGTAACCTGCTGAGCAGCGGAGGGAAAATCTTTTCCTATGCGGACGATACAGCTGTTGTTTTCCATGGTGAAACATGGGAATCCGTACGCCAGAATGCTGAACGCGGTCTCAGAGTTGTAACTGACTGGCTACGGGCTAATTTGTTGACCCTTAATCTATCGAAAACTAACTATATTTGTTTTTCTCCAAGTCAAAAATCTAAACCGGGTGCTGATTATGAAATTGGGATACATGAGTGTGCGGACCGTTCTACACGAAAATGCAACTGTCAAATTTTAAAAAAGGTTTCTTCTGCAAGATATTTGGGCATAGTTATTGATGAGTGTCTATCGTGGCAGTCACACATCACTGCTACTATGTCACGTGTACGGAAATTAATATGGATTTTCAAGACACTGCGCCATGTGATGTTTCCGGTGCTGCTCAATAAGGTTTACATTGCATTAGCTCAATCAGTAATTACATACTGCATACCAGTCTGGGGTGGAGCCATAAAAACTAAATTTCTTGAGCTGGAAAGAGCTCAGCGGTCTCTAATAAAAGTGATGTATTTTAAACCATATAGACACCCCACGGTTAGCTTATACAGAACAAGTGGATTGTTATCGGTGAGACAATTGTACGTATTATATGTAACCCTAAATCTACATAAATCTATCCCATTTATTTCTGCCAACCAAGTTAGAAGACGGAGTGATATTGTGGCCCACTCACCAATGGTTCGTTCGATTTTTGCAAGACGGCAGTATGTTACCCAATCTGCATACATTTACAATAAAATAAACGCAAAACTACAATTTCATCCTAAAGTCTTGTATGAATGTAAGAAGGTTATAACTGAATGGCTAAAAAGTTTAACGTATGAGGAAACTGAGCACATTCTAGTACGAATATGCTAATGGAACACAATATCATAACTACACTCAGGCACACGCAAACACTCACTCACACACACAAACATAATTATACATACACACATTCACACACACACAACTCACTCACACACACAAACATAATTATACATATACACACATTCACACACACACAATCATGCATGTATAGAATAAGTACACTCAAACTTTTAATATTTAAAAAAAAAAACAGCTTTTGTTATTGGCTGGGTTTTGTTTTGTTTTATTTTGTATTATTTTATTTTATTTTATTTTTTTTTTCTAATTAGTTTGTATTATTTCATTTTATTTCATATTATATTCTAAATTTTAGTCTCAAAACTGTATTTAATAAGGGAAGTAGCGAGTCAGCCCCAACACAAGTATTTTTAATTACTTACTGGGGTTGTCTCAACTCATGTCATAGTATGTAATGTTTGAGACACAATAAACATTTTATTTATTTATTTTTATTTATTATTATAGATAACCTTTTAAATTAATAGGAGAAGTACGAGTCCCAATGTTAAACAGAGGGTTTATGATACCTTACCATAACCTATGGGGTCACCGTGCATTTGTTGCGTGCTTTAACATGCATTTATTCCGTGTTTGAATGCACATTAGTCGAACACGGCACATGTCAGAATTTACTATCAAAAGTGGTATGGGCCTAAACCAAAACATTCCACGTGTCTAAACAAAAATAATACGTAATTGACGGACGTAATTAGACGAATAAAATAAGGCGAGATCAAAATACAGTTTCGAAGATGCCACCAGCGACTTCGTCTGTATCTTCGTAAGTATACAATATACCTACCTACATACGTTATAACCTTAGAATATTTGAAAGTCTTGGCAATAATGTATCGTTTCATCAAAATACGTTCAAAGTTATTGATTGAGAGAGTAACAAACATTCATGAATCCCTAAAAATATTCACATTCTAAAAGTTTGTGTAGAAGAAAACAATTTTGTAATGTAATTTATAGCCCATTAAAAAAATCAAAAGCACAACTAGAGCCTTCTTAAAAATGCCACATCTTTGAAAATCTTCGTTTCAGTATGTGGGTACTATAAGTTCAATAAAGGGAATCATTAGAGTAGGTACATGCTGCGTACAACATTTCACTGTCAGCCTAACCGAATTCCCAATTTAGAGTAGGTAGATACACAGATGGAACATAAAAGCACAATATAGGCTTCATTACATATAGGTACGTGGCAACACACATAGGGTACTATTTACTTCGCAAGACGCTATAAACGTTCTGGGGTTTCGTTGTTCTTGTAAATAAGATATTGTCACAAAAAATGTGTGAATTTTCTTTGTGATTTCTGAATAAAAGTAGGCGCGATATGTATACAGCAACTTATTTCTACGAGTATATGGAAATCGGGAAGAAAGTAAATATGTTAACAAGTTGATGGTAGTGGTGAGCCGAGATGGACTATTCACTATATTGTCATTCAATATGTAAATACTCTAAGTTCGAAAATATAACCTTTCATAGCATTGATTGTACGTAGCTTTAAGCATTATTTTAAGATCTTTTTTACATTGTGGAATGCAAATAAATAATATGAATATGAATACTTAGTTCTAGGTACCTACAATGGCCACAGCTTGTTTAAAAATCAGTGTAGGACAGTCAAACATACTCTGATACCTAAAACCCGATTAAGAAAAAAAACTGGCGATATTAAATCGCTATGAATAAATAAACCTTTTCAATCAAATCTAAAAACCCGTACAAAAACATAATTGATCTATCGATACTGAATGAATAGATCCCACGCTTCAACGAAGTAATTACATCTACGTTTGATGGTTATCGCTATATTGATGCAAGGTTTAGAAACATTCATCCTAATTCATGGAAAAACGATTGCTATTCACATCGTACCTTTTTACATAATTCAAAACATTTCATTCCAGTCGAATATAAGTAATTCATGAGACGCGAATGATAAATAAATAAACATCAACAAAATTAATGTGCGCACGAAAGGAACAACGGAAATGGGGTAAGAAATGTGAGTATTCTGTGATATCTTCCAATACTTCGTGATACGGTTTTCTTATCTGTGAAGGCCGTACGTGGAGAGCCCAATCTCCATAAGGTGAACAGACTTCAGACTTAAATGGAAACGTATATACTGACGATAGAATCGTTTCAGCCACCCCGCCGGAATTGCGTATGCCTAACCGGATAAAAACCCTTACCGTGTAGTAAGGTAAGGGTTTTTATCCGGTTAGGTGAACCTGAAGGTAAAGCGGATGGGTATTTACCGTATCAAGGTTAACTGGCCTTTGTGTGAAACTTAACCACCTACAAACTATTTTAAACATTTTTTACTGAGCTACATAAGCACAAAGAAAATCTAATTTACGAAACTACGATCATTCAGTGAAAGCAAAATTCCGTGCAAAACCAATAGTAATGAAATTACGCCGGAATTAACATAGGTATGTGGAGAATATATTAACGCGTACCAACGTCACAAACACACAAGGCGACCTTTCATCGAAATTTTGGCTACTCAGAACTCCTGATACCAAGGTTCATTATAAAAGACAAAGGAAGTTCTTATCAAGACTGAAAGAGCCCATCTGTGTAGGAATAGGAAACGTGAACATTGGCTTTAATTGATCGGGACACGGCCGGGCTGGAATGAAATCTGGATGAAACTAGTACAACTAGATACTACCGTGTATGTAATAAATGGCAGTGCTGTGACCGCCGACCCAATTCTATCAATAGAAAAATATTCGAACCACGCCCTAGAAGGAAGCAGTTGGAATAAAAACGATCTTGAAATATAGGCCATTGTTGGTGACATAACAATGTAGAATGGAAATGAAGGAACTAGAACAATCGGTAAGTCTTTACCGAGGACGTACTCGTAGTACGCAAAATAATAGCATATTTCAAATGGTACTGAAACTGAATAAGCGCCTGCCTGGCGACAACAGTGGGAAACACAATTTACTCTATACATTTTGACGTAAGTGAACGATAAAGTTAACGCGATCGAATCATTTTAATAGCATCTTCGCTAATAGAAAACTATGGGTCTCTTTTTTAAAAAATGAGGCGTAAAGTGCATAAAGCTCAAACGGTTGCATTTCGATCACTAGACCACTGATAACGACATTGGTCATCTTAGTCGAAAATGTGCCCTTATGTGGTCCTAGTAGTCGTAGGTCTGCTAATAAAGTGTAGATAATGAGTGCAGAAAGCTAGAACGGTCTAATTTAGCCCATTAGGCGACCACTAATCCGTATAATCACTGTAACTAGGCCCATACCTACTGAAAACTGTCCGGATGCAAACCAGATTGATAATAACGAATAAAGGGTAAAGAGCGAACGATTGGCGCGATTACCACTATATAGGTATTTGGTCGATAAACAGAATAAAGGTTTAACGGCGTGCCTTGGTATCATAAAAGTGGAAACGAGGGTTTGCCCGCGTTCTGCACACGGAACCCTGAACTGGGTCGCTCCGTGTATCTATAATGTCGCTACGTTTGGGAGGTCGTACTTAAATAATGATGCTTCAAGGTCTGCAAGAGGCAGGGACGGTACCTTATATTTTTTTTTAGAAGAAAGGGAGCATGTTCAAGCCTTGCTATTATTCCTCGTCTGTGTAAATAGTTACAGTGAAGGTGTTTTCCCTTGACTTGCGAAACGTACGAGTAGTCATTTGTCAAATATATTATATGGGTGCTTTATCTTGGTGTCACAACTTCTAATGCTTTAAGAGACATGTTTCTAACTTGGCTAAACAATAAAACTGTCCAAATTACAAACGACATTTCACACAATTATTTTGGCTCTGAACGAACGCGTGGTTTAAGCTCAAAACTTTAACGACTCGCAAGTCGTAAGTTATAGCAGTTGGAAAACACGTCAGGTGTTCTACAAATGTGCTGAATCCTGAAGCACACACGAAACTGTAATTTTTGGGGTTTTGGCCGTAAATGAAACCTTTTTAAGATTGTTTTTATCGTAGAGGATTTTCTCGAGATGCATGCGTTAGTACAACATATTAATTTGAATCTTTGTTAGATTTTGCAGTAGGTAAGTAACTGAAGCATTTAGTTAAATCTTAATTATTTTTTCGTTGGCACTATGTCATTTATTTATGTACTCGTTATAGGCACAGTTGTAGCATTACACCAGACCGTCTTAGAGACTGCGAATTCAATGTCGACGTTCGAAACCGTAACAGTTTGATCACACTCGCTCCTAACCAGCTATTTATTATTCCAAAAATATTATTTTTCTGAAGCAGACACGTTTTTAGAATAAGATTTCAAAGGGCACTTCAAAGGTCTTCAAGATCAACTCGGCTGACGTCACTTGACAGAGTGAAAAGTTTTCGACAATCTATCGAGGTCCATTGTCGGGGAAAGCCAACAGGAGGCACTATATTTAGTACAGATCTTATTTCAAACGGAAAAACCTTTATAGGGAAATTCAAAGGCAACCGGCTCGTTGTGTTACTGCCAATAAATTGTGTGACTTCAGAAAGGCTAAAAATCTTTTGTATCTTCAAAGACGATATTAAACACGGCACGGTTGCCGCAGTAGCCAAGGAATTCGCAGATTTTATTTTCTAAATATTAAAAACCAGTGCTTGACTGCAATCCCATCTAATGGTAAGCAGTGATGCAATCATTGATGGTGAAGCGGACTAGTTTATTAAGAGCCTGTTGATGCGTTGCATGTCAGCCCATAATGTCCTTACCCCCACAAATACCAGACACACTCTGTGAGAAGGAGTCTGCCGAAATCTAACACGCGGGCTTAGTACGGGTTGGTAAATGTCTCGTCTTCGATTTTTTGTTTGTAGAGCATCTAAGGTCTTTACGAAATCATCCTTCACCAGTGGTGATGGAACAATTTGCGCAATGTAAAGCTCATAACTGGGCTACCACTGCTCTCAAAATGTGCATGGCCTACAGGAGACATGTGAGGTTTTATGTTTAAATATGCATCCACAAATTCAGGAAAAATTACTAACGTTGCTTCAAAAAGAACATAAAGCAGGAAATCTTTGCCGTGAACAAACTACAAATTCCGCATCAAATAATTTCCATCCGTGCGCCGCGATGAGATATGACTTCAATTACGTACGAAAAAAGGTAGGCCTTTGAATAACTGACGCATCGTTGAATAAACTATCCGAAGAACATACGAAACAATACTGTGACGTAAGGTTTTATTCGTAATGCATAACTTGACGCTGTTCAACATGGAAATGAATGATAACTGACATTAGAGGACGTAATCGTCCAGTTGCGAGGAATGAGGAAGATATGGCCAATTAGTAGTACCTACTTACAATTTTGTCTGCGACTAGTTTGAGAGTTGGAAACTGTTAGGCAAGTTGTTTGTAGCGGTTATTGTTTGGATCGTTATTTACAGCACGTTTTTAGGAGGTCCTAATCTTTGATTTTCTTGTTTTAGCGATTTAGAGAAAGATAAATTGAAATTTATTACGTTTGGCAAGAATTAATAGGTAACTAATATTTTGACTTCTTTTTTTCGTGGATCTTGCAATCACGCAAATAATTTAAGTAATTAAAAACATTTCAAGTAATTCAAATCAAATCAAAAGTCATTTATTCAAATTAGGCTGAGGATCAGCACTTTTTGAACGTCGAAATTACATAAGACAGTCCCCCAAAAAGCCCACCCTTCTCCCAATTGAATAGGATAAGGGACACACTCGGCATATAAAAGCTAATTACTAAAATACAATCAATTTTATTCTGCACAAGTTGCACCCATAGATTATTAAATGTAATAAACTATGTTAGTATAGGGGAGACCAGGGATGAACGTAACAATTTGCATGTTTTTCGTTATATCTCACAGAGCTTTAAGAATATCAAAATTCTAATTAGTACACACGATAGCTTAGTCTTTCAGCTATATTTTAACGTCAGCTTATAAGCAACAGATGCTACAGATTTTGGAAAAAACTAATAAATAAAGAAACTGAAATTTGTTACAACCATCCCTACCCCTAGGGTTGGTTGTAACAATGTAAGGGGATGGTTGTAACATTTTATATTATACAATAAAACTTACTTACATAATTAACATATTTTAATAATAATCAGCCTTTTAGGTTTTACATAGTGTCACAATACTGAAACAAAATTCAATAATTCTGGCAAACACAAAAATCTTCTAAAACAATTAACTTTGACCTTTTTTACAATGTTACAAGTGTAACATTGTAAAAAAGGTCAAAGTTACTTTCATAAACAACATGTTAAGTCTTTTAAGTTTTAGATACTGTCACAATACTGAAATAAAATTTAACATTTCTAGCAAATATATGAAATTTTCTAAAATAATCAACATTACAAACTTATTTGAAAATGTGATCTTAGTCAGACAAATGATGATATGGCACACATATTTATTTAAGAACAATGGAGTAAATACTCTGCTAGTATTTTTCTTCCTCCTTAGTAAAAACTCTTCTTTTCGAAACGTAAGCCTACATTTGGAAGACTTGTTGAACCTTCTTCAAGCATTTTCTTCTTCTTTTGCACATATCTAGTTAAATAAAGTTACATGGCACAGCTGATATGAACTCGCAGCGTCTCGAAATGGTACTTTTTAAGAAGTACTTTTTCTGCAGCCAAATCCATAATTTCTGCAGTAATTAAACCTCTATTGGTCGTCCTTTTATGTATATATTAGGCATTCTGCAATAAGAAAATAAATCTGTGTTGCTTTAAAATATAAAACCCAATAAAACTATACTTAGAGATATCAAGCCCATAATCGGGTTGAAAGTAACAAGTTGTTACTTTCATCCCTATCTTAAAATTTTACCGAATATGACAAACACGTGCCTATAACCCAAAACAAGCTTTACAAAGATACCGTTTCCATTGCCAAAATAGATATATGAATAGTTAAGCTACGTTACTGACACTTGAAAAGCGAGCTTAGACCTATCGTAATAAAAACAAAAACAGTTGAAAAAAAAGGTCAGAACTTACTTTGAAGGTATTTTTGCGGCACCGACTCGCTACGTACTCCGCCAGACAGCACAGCGCCGTGAGTGCAACTGAAGTGTGGGAGGGGTTCAAAATGGCGCACAACAGTGATACAGCCGTCAGTGCAGCCAATATAATTCGCACAGAAACTCATTTGTTACGTACATCCCGTGTTACTTTTATACCTGGTCTCCCCTACCTTTATATTTTAGTAACAAGATTATTGTTGGAGTCCCATCCACTGAAAATTTCATACCAAAAAGAGTCGGACCGCCATGCTTTGGCCATATTGTTAATTTGTTAGCACTCTAAAAGTATGGTAAGTGCAAAACGACAACGTGAAATTCAATACGTGATGGTGAACCGGCAAGATATCCATCAAACAGCTATCAGAGGCAGCTCCCTATCTAAACCCCAAAAAAGGGCGGCGCCACATTGACACGGGGTGTCCAGAACCACATCGTCAGCTCGAGGTCACCCTTCGGTTCTATTTCCGTCGGGTCAACGCCTAGGGCGTTAACCATTTCCAAGTCATTTCCCTTGGAAAGCCAATTGAATGGCATATAAACAGTGTGTACGGTTGACTCTTGTTTTGCAAACGTGATTAGGCGATTTACGATGACGCGTTTATGGGTAAAGGGGGTGAGAAGAGTTTTGTCGCACGTGGAAACAATATAAATCGGTTCACACGTGTTATAGCAGCGCACAAGACATGTCGCGAGCATTTGCTTAGATACACAAATCTAGATTGATAGGTGAACATTTGTACTTTTTTGAAACGACATTTTGAAATTCGAATAAGTGTAGTTTAGCGCCATATTTTAGAAAACTACGTGGTGAATCGTTATTAGGATATTTAATAAATCATGGTCTCTAGTTCGAACCTAAGGCACTCTATCAGATGGATTAATTTGCGTATTGTATAATGATCACTCCGAAAATGGTGAAGGAACACATCGTGACTGGAAGATATTTTTCAAGTCTAAGAGCTCATACGCACTATGCGGCTAACCGCATGCGGACAGCCGTCCGAATGCCCGCATACGGGTAGCCGAATAGTGCGTATACAGCTTAAGAGCGCATACGCACTATGCGGCTACCCCCATGCGGGCAGCCGGACAGCTGGCCGCAAGCACAATTATGTACTTACGTAATATTCATTTCTATGCGCACTGCGATGCGGCTACCCGCAGACCGCTCCGGCCACCCGGACGGTTGCTATACGTTGCTATATCACGGGCAGCCGCTTGCGGGTAGCCGCATAGTGCGTATACAGCTTAAGGCCCATGGGCGGTATAAAAAACTCTCGACACCAGATAAGTTTAACTTCTAGTTAAAAATGACATGTAAAGTGTTTGTATGAACCTATTCACAGAAATAAATATGATTTGATCTGTCACTAAGCACACTAAAACGAAAGAAGAATATTAAAAAGGAATAGAATATATTTATTTGAATAATACATGGTGTAAAAGTGGTAGAGGGGCGTAGGTTTATTTTAGCCAATCCGTTAAAACAACAACTGCAGTGCAGGTTATGATAAAACAGCAATAGTGTTTCGTACCAAAGACTTAATAAAACTAAAGTTTTTACTTTTTAATAACTACCTAAAGCATGGCTGAGTTTTTAATCTATTGTGCATTAAACAGCGGCAGAACATCCTGTGCTAAGTTTATTACTAAATATAGAACTTTTGTTATTAAACTGGACATAATTATGACAGATATAATTAACAGCAAAAAGGTCTACCTTGTAACGATGCTATAATAACTACAGAAAGATTAATAAAGCAATGAGGATTAGACTTAATTCCGGGATTGTGTAAAAAAAAAACTTTAGAAATCTACTATATAAAAATAAGTCGGGTTTTCCTTCCTGACGATATAACTCCAGAACGCACGAACCGATTTGCACGGTTTTGCATTCGTTGGAAAGGTCTCGGGCTCCGTGATGTTTATAGCAAAGAAAATTCAGGAAAAATAACAATAAATTACATTATTAGAGCTAACATACTAATAAAAATAAATTAAATTACATAAATCAGATGCAACCTTCATAGTCACTATGAAAAACTAAGACACAGAATTAGAGAAAAGTAAATGACAGATTGACAACTGACATAATGTCAGGCAAAAAGTAAATATTGAAAACTAAGATTGAAAAGAATTGTGTTCACTGTGAAATTGTGAAAAAAAAGTAAAAATAATAAGTTATTTGTTTCCTAACATTTCAATTGGAAACCATCAAATCAATAACGTGTACTGTGCAATTTTTTTTTTAATTTCAACAGCAGGTATTTGTCTTTAAGGTGGTAAGTTGAACTATGTAAATTATGTGGATTGTGCATTTGAGGTTAAATTCACCACTCTGTCCATAGTCCAAAATGCCTAGAGGACGAGGTGCGAACATCGGCCGCCGCACAAGACATGCAAACCAGCAACAAGTGTAGGTATTCACAGAACATAAGCGAAGAAAGACAAAATATAATAAGAGAAAATGCCTGTCTATAATATAAAAATTAATCGCAAAATGAGTTGGTAAGCGCATAACTCATCAACGCCTGGACAAATAAGGCCAATTCTTTTTTTTAATTTGTTCGTTGAAGTTCAAAGATGGTTTTTACGGCGAGAAAAAATCGAATAATTGCCGGAAAACCTCTTTTTCTTTTTCCCATACAAACGTTTTCTAACTAAAATGAGCTTTATTGCTATTACATAAAGTTCATATTGAATTACAAGTACTCACTGTTGTTTAAACAATGTAGGTATGTTCCTAACGTCAAAGAGTCAATTTGCACATTAAAAGATATACGGAGCAATCATAACCAATTCGGTGGTGCAATGGTTTAATTAGCAGGAGATTTTCGTCAAACATTGCCAGTGATTCCACGATCAAAACCAGCTGATGAACTCAATGCATGTCTAAAGTCCTCCAATTGTGGAAACATGTCAAAGTACTTAATTTAAGCAAGAATATGCATGTCAAATTGCAAAATGACCAATCTGGAAACATATTCTCTAAACAACTCATTGACATTGGTAGTGGCAAATTTCCTATAGACATGTTGACTGGCTGCATTAACATTTCTCAAAGTTTTTGTCAGTTAACTCTATCAAAAGATGAACTTATCCAGAAGGTGTTTCCAGATGTTTCTCAAAATTACAGGAACCACGATTGGTTGAGCGAACGAGCTATATTGGCTGCAAAAAACATAGATGTAAATGAATTAAATTTAAAAATGCAAGAACAAATTACAGGCGAATCGAGGATAATATAAATCAGTTGATTCGGCTACTAACCAAGATGATGTAGTGAACTATCCACCAGAATTTTTAAACTCGCTGGATTTGCCAGTTGGATCGGTAGTTATAATGTTGCGAAATATCAACCAACCGCGTCTTTGCAACAACACACGGTTAGCGATAAAAAATTACTAAACAACGTGATAGAAGCAACTATACTGAAAGGAAAGTATAAAGGAGAAGACGTTCGTTCTCATACCGCACATCTCAATTATTCCAAATGATGTGCCGTTTGACTTTAAACGACTACAGTTTCCAGTTCGCCTTGCTTTTGCTATGACCATAAACAAGTGCCAGGGGCAATCATTAAGTGTTTGTGGTATTAATCTGGAAACCAGTGTTTCTCACATGGTCAATTGTATGTTGCCTGTTCCCGTGTTGGAAAACCATCAGATTGTCTATGCGCCAGATAATCAAACAAAAAACATCGTCTATCACAAAGCATTACAATGAAAATAAAACTGATTTTTGTTAATAATTATGATTCACATTTTAAATGCTTATATATGTTTTATTTAATTTTGTATTTCTTATTCACAACGCCCTATCACCAGGGTGACAGTTCTGTTCAGGATAATTTTTTGCCTCGACTGTAAAATAGGTAGGAACAAAAAAATGTCACATTACAAATCATTTTGACAGGAATTTATTGCAATTTATTTAGGCAGTACGAAGTCTGCCGGGTCAGCTAGTGTATTTATAATATCACCTGCCAAGCTCTTTCCCAACTAATATTGTGGTCGGCTTCCAGTCTCAGATTGCCCATCTGACCTTCACAACCATGTTACTTGGTGACACGATACCCCTTCGATGAACTCGTTGCCAGATTGGGTTTTTGACTACCCGTAGGGGCCGTAGGTAAACAAATGACAGCCGAGACCATTAAATGTCTATTTAAGTAGGTTCCTAGCATACACCACCAACAAACTTAAACCCTCAGAGCAAAAATAATTGTAAAGTAGGTACAATTTGCAAGGACTTTATAATAATTGTTTGCAACATAATGTGGGTAGATGTTCATCCCTAGTACGCCCAAGAGTTGGATCTATGCCAATTACAAGGGATCTTCTGAATCCCACTCATCCATCTGATGTTACTGTTACTACTATAAGTACCTACATGCCTAGGAACACCTCGTATATTAACTCAAGTTAAGATTACCATAACATATAAATTGGAATTACTTTGATATATTATCTTTGTCGATTTCCTTGAAAGAAGAAGAAATATGTTCTTTATTGGATCTAACATTTTACCTTACGTCATTGCGGCAATTGAAAAAGGGTTTAGCGAGCGATCGAATGTAGCCTGGTTTAATCGATTACCGTTTTTATTCTAATATCAGCATAAGTGCACAGTAAAGACTAATTTTATTTCCTGAACCATCATTCCACAATTTGCGAATTTCGAATGAACAAGTTACTTCTGTACATTATGCCTTTATTCTCCAAAAGGTTTATCAAATGTGTAACAATAGTATACCCACATTTCGCATAGATCTGTGTACTGTTTTCTTTACTTGTGCATAAACATTTCATAAACAATATAGGTACCATATTTCACCAGTTATTGCAGTGAGTGAGCCTAATGCTATCAAGTTTCTCCTGCTAGGACCGACGCGGCGACGGTCACTAGACCAGCGAGGCGGTCAAGCAACTTATGTAAACTATGAACCTTGATATGACCGTGTACCATGTGCTCAAAAACCACTCGGCATAAGTAAATTAAACACCAGGTCACGAACCTGCCACTCAGGTATTGTATTTTTTACCGAAACCTAACTGGAATTTCATACAACCACGTTATTAAAAAGACTCGTGCCGTTACGTGGAGTACCAATTTGTTACTTCGCTTTTATGAATACTTTGAAAGGCTTTTTTTATAATACATACGTCAATGTTAGACTTAAATTCCAGTACCTACGCATGACTCCTGTACATACTTTTTCAAGGGTAGTCAGAGGTGTTGGTAGCGACCAGGCAGTAATTCAGGCTCAGATATAATAGAGCTGGCAATCGAGTCCAGGGTCCAATGCTTAGCTTTCTACAACCCTGCCTAGACTGGAAGCTGACTTCAAGTTTGCTATGGTCGGCGTATAATGCGGGATGCAGCTGAATAGCGGTGTAAAAAAAGGATGTATACCTGAACTCCAATATCTAGTAAATGTAAAGTATGATACCCCTGGGTTAAACTGGTAGTCAGATTTAGCCATTCTTACTGCTCTCATAGATCTTCTAATGACAGTCAGGACCATAGATATAGATATCCGGGCAGAACCATCAATGTGCTTTCCGAGATTTAAAGTAGTCTGGATATGTAAGAATGCTCACCCTTCTCCCTTCTACGGGCGATTTCTTAAAACGTAGCTTAACCTTTTATAAGCCCGTACGGTTACTATTACTTAGCTTCAAATCCCATATCCCCAGTCCACAATTATAAATAAATAAATATTCCACAACTTTTTCACACAACGCCATTTAGTCCCAAGTTAAGTTTGAGAGCTTGTGTTATGGGTACTAAACAGCTGATAAACATACTTATATATTTCTAAATACATACATATTATAGATAAATTACACCCAGACACAGAACAAATGATCATGCTCATCACACAAACATTTGTCCTGGGTGGGAATCGAACCCACGACCCCCGGCATAGCAGTCAGGGTCACTAACTACTAGACCAACAGGCCAGTCCAAATTAAGCATTAGGTATAATTATTTTCCAAGGAATATCTAACATATCTACGGAAGAGTTAAAAACGTGTTAAGATGATGTCAACGCCCATGATACGATCGCATTCAATGAATCAGATACAATTACAATGCATAACAAACGAACGTGTAAAACACAATTACTACCGTTTAAGGTCAGCGGGTAATTGCTAAGTCAGGTGAGTCACATTTTACTTTATTTTACGGCGAATTAATTTGAAATGGAAAATTGAAATATTAGTTGCTGTAACTAGGTGGCTCTACAGTTGTAGGAGTATGTGGCAAAATAATTTCAGCCGGATGGATCGATCGCAGATTAAGCTACGCTGGACACCATCAGTCCGTGGATGGGTGACCATTCATTACAGATGACATTCACCAGGGTATCACTGCTTATATTATCAGCGATACTGATTGGTATGAAGTACTCCAGCACAAAGCTCTTTATATGTAATGAATGGTCACCCTTCCACAGACCGACCTTGCCAAGAGTAAACTTTGATCAACCCGTGCGACTGTTATTCAGCTCCAAGCCTCTTCTATGCTAATCAACCTACTAATTTTGCAATTTAAAATTCACCTTCTACCGAACAACTCTTGTTTGTCGAGCCACCCCACGTGAGCTAATTGGCTTAAAGCTCCAGATAGTGCAACATGGCGACCAATTGCATTATCTACAGTAGCTATTACCAACTGAATGGACAAATGCACTAATAATAAGGTAATTTGTTCCAAGAACCTTGACATGTTACGACAACGTGAAGAAAATCTACGAATGACTTCATTCTTGGTAAGGATAATTTTACAGTAGGTACCAATTTAAAACGTACAAGTCATCTACTGTACGATGTGTTTAAGTATGATTATAAATAAGCCTCAGTATACAAGTTAAGCAAAAATTGGATAACTTGGGTTTGTTGCAGCAACATGTTGCTGTAGCAAATGCAGCAATGCAGCTAGCACCCAACAAACAAAAATTGCTCTTGTAATGGCATATATTGCCAAAATTTTTATTCTTATAGGAGCCGCATTATCGCTAATAAGGGTGCGTTTGGGCACAAATTATAAAGACAATAACCTTATACCCCCCTTATAGTTGCTTTATTGTCCACTTTTTTTCCTTATACGTGTTATATTATGACAAGTAATAAGGAAATTAAACTTATAATGGCAAGAAAAAAGCTCCTAAAAAGCCAACACACTTGAAAGAAACATATAGAAAGTGTTAATACGGGCGATCACCCTTATACGTGTTTTATTATGGTCCGGTACAAGGGAATTAAACTCATTGTGGCAAATCAAAGGCTCTTAAAAAGCCGTAGGCCCTTATAGTCGTCTGTTTATGATTCTGCAATAAGTGTTTTTAGTGATTATTTTACATTTTCGCAACAGTTTGGCGAATGAAGAGAAACGTCAACCATTTTATTGACAAGTGAACGGTAAGTTATTATTTTATGTAGTTTATTTACCTGATTTATGTGCTCGTTTATAGTGAAAAGTGTATGGGAATTCAAATGCATGATAAAATGTGGTACGCTAAGTGTTGTAGTATCAACCCGCCCTTGAATTTAAGCTGTTTTTGTGCCACAAGCGTTATAAATTATTTAGTCAGGTTATAAATAATGCTATTATGAGAGCAAAACGATTCGCACAACGTCTACAAGGAGTCTATGAGACTGAAGACTTTATAATGGCCACGTTTGTTGCTTATGCTATCGCCATTTTACATACTGTCAGGGTTCCTTTCTCACGAACCAAATCCTGTGCCTAGCTAGTCTTGTTCCCATATGTATAAAATTTCTGTTTCACTATGGTTGGGTTGGCTGGAAGAGATCTCTTTATAGGGATAAACTTGCTTTTGTGCACTAATTTTAAATTTGTTATACGTATTTAATTATAATTGTAAGTACACAATAAAGAATATAATTATATATACAGGGTGGCAGGGACATCGACGCGCAACCGCTTACAATGGATTCAGTACATGATTCCGAACCCCCCTGCGTTAAAACTTTTCGTCGGCTTATTCTTAAATTTTACGTTTTTTTCTGCATTATTTTTTACTGTAAACTGTATAAAATCATTATACATTGCAAAGATATTTTTTTTATTTTTAAATTGTTGTTGAAAAGACTGATGATTGAAGTCCTGTCATAAGTAAGGCTTAAAAAACTAGTTTTGATAGTAAAAAACCAAGAGATAGCTCCCAAATCAGGAATCATTTACAGGTTATGTTTAAACAGCGATTTCTATTATGAACCCACCAACTGTTTCGCGGGCTAACTGAGTGAGCATTGAGGTCAGTCCTTAAACCAAGAAATAAAAAATTAGCCTTCCTTTAGACAATGCCCGATTTGAGAGCCACTCTTCCTCTGGATTTTGATACGGCTGCATGATATCCTATAAAAGTGATAACTTTAATAAAAATACGTGATTTTCAAATTAGTTGTTTTATTTTACGAAGTATGGATTAATGGTTTAAAATACAATACCGAATTATAATCTACATTTAATCATTTACATTTAATGTGTTGATGATTCGAACTTTTATATATCGGTAAACCATCGATATTTAAAACCAATTTCAGTCATGCATATTTCTACTTTATTTGTTTTGAGCAATGTACGCGCATCCAATGGCATTTTGTTTGGCATTACATGATGTAATATTTTTAATAAGTCACTTAAAGCGATATGGGAAATGTTGAATTTCACTGCCCATTCTCTGATGTCACTACGAAAATCAATATTCTGCAACTCTTCATTTAAAAATATGTCTGTATCACTATCGTTACTAATATATTCTTCCTCATTGGTTTACTTTTAATTCTCATTTTCTATAAAATAATCCTCTGCGGAACCACTGGCTAATTCGTTAGTATCGGCTTGGTCATTTTGTAGCATCATAGGAGTAGAGCTTATGGATGTAACGCTCCCAACCATGTTTTCGTAAACTTATTTTTCTGTAACCTACGCTCCATTTAAACTACTTACAGTCTTTTGAATCCATTTTTAAAATCCACTCCGTAATAAATTCACACAATCTGCTGTACTTTCAAAATAGCGAATCTAGTTATGTAAAACATTTTAATGTTACCATGTACAGAAAAAAAAAAAAAAAAAAAAAAAAAATACATACACACGAACATAGAACCTCCTCCTTTTTTGAAAGTCGGTTAATAATATCTTTATAATCACTGTATAAGGGAATACGGATTGCTGTCATCCTTGTAAAGATCATATACAATGTTAGAATTCATTTGTTGGATAGACGTCATAACAGATGCTCCTATAAGTTAAAAAGCATCATAGTTTCCTTGTGCATTACTTTTCTAAGAATAATTGACCATATTAAAAGCTTTTATATGACTTTGAATATTATATGGCTAAAATGCAATGTAACTAGCCTCTATAAGAAAAATACATTTGGAACCCTTATTGTAGCCGTATTAATTGGATTTATTACCGTTTACCCAGCCAAATTATAAGAATAAAGGTAATATTAGCTAAATCTTCTAATAATATGCCACTATAAGGAACATTAACATAATAAATGCTCTTTTATAACAAGTATAAGAGTTTAGACCCTATAGACTTAATTTTATAAGCTTAGTTTGTTTGTTGGGCATGTCGTCGTACGATATTCGGTGCCGTGTATGGGGTAATGAATCACTTTACAAGAGAGACAAAGATCTAATTTAATTGATTATAATGTAAACTTTTCATTAACCGACTTTCAAAAAAGGAGGAGGTTCTATGTTCGTGTGTATGTATTTTTTTTTTTTTTTTTTTTTTTTTTTTATGTATGTTACCTGATTTCTCCCCCATTTGTGGACCGATTCTCAAAATTCTTTTTTAATTTGGAAGAGTATACTCCCGAGGTGGTCCCATTTTAATTTGGTGAAGATCTGGTGCTGATCTTCGGAGATATACAACGGAACTCTTCAAAAATAGACGGCAAATCTGTCGTGATTGCTGGAATCGCTTGGATGTTTATTGTTTATACAACATAATGACGTATCATCACGCCTGTATGCTCTGAGGGGTACGCAGGTGGGTACAATATACCTAGATTTCGCCAGTTAGGTATGTTAATTTTAATTTATTAGGGATTAGTGGAAAACCCTATTATGATGACATGTATTGTTAACAATTAATAATATAAAATAAATTTATGGCAAATATTTTTATGGTAAAAACTAAAAATGGAAAAATAAAAACTTTTTTGCAAAAAA
This sequence comes from Euplexia lucipara, assembly GCA_921972225.1. Taxonomy (NCBI): domain Eukaryota; kingdom Metazoa; phylum Arthropoda; class Insecta; order Lepidoptera; family Noctuidae; genus Euplexia; species Euplexia lucipara. Next base: position 6,545,366 of record OV179143.1, on the reverse strand, counting down.
TAAAACCGACTTCAAAAAAAACACTAAACGGTGTAAAATAACTCTAAATTCGGAAGTCGGTGGCCCATCATGAGTAAGACAAACCCACCAAAGCCCCAGACTTCCGAATATAGAGTTATGTTACACCGTTTAGTGTTTTTTTTGAAGTCGGTTTTATTTTTTGCAAAAAAGTTTTTTTTGCTAAATGATTTGGAGTATGGTTGAATACTAATCACTTTTCGTTACCAGTTTATATATAAAATACACGATTACGTATAATATGAATAGTAAAAATACACACTAACTGTTGCTGCAACAACGTTGCGCAACGTTGGTTACCTACCATGAATACGAGGCTTTAATGCCTTGTTTTTTAAAACTTAATTCGTTTTTTAAATTAAGCAAAGACAACTTAATTCCGTCTTCATCGTTTATTTTCTTTTCAAAGTTATGGTGCACCGAGTTACGTGAATTTCGGAAAACTTTTTAGTTCTACTGGTGAAGTACCTACATTTTGGCGATTGTACTTTGGCTTGCGGCCAGCCAGTAGCTACGTGCAGTATACAGACAAGTCTAATGAATTTATTGAATCATTTGTTTAACTATCCTCATTGCGGTCATGAGTAATGTATGGATTCGGTCAGGTTAACAGTTGACATTACATCAAATATGAATGGTTTATTGTATTACATTTATTCAGATTTGCATGTTTAAAATGCGGTATAGGGTAAACATAACATAACAACATTAACACACACTGTTAATTAGGAAGCCCAGACTGCAAGTCACACGTTTGAATAACACATGGAAATTGTTTTAATTGCTACCCTCTTTCCTCTCCCCAAATTTGTATGTCTGCCCAAAAGGGTCTATATTGATATTTTACTTCGTTATACCATCTGTAAGTATACAGAAAGCAATAAAGAATTGAGAGTTAAGAACTAATATTAAAAAAAAAAAACTTAAAAAACCCCTAAGACCTCAGAGGCCGGCCGGCATGTTACCAACGGCAGAGGTAATACAAAAATGTGTAATTAAAAGTTGTCTAATAAAGACAATAACACATTGTCCGAAGTTAAAGAAAATTTGACAGGACTAACTGCACTATGCGGCGCCGAAACGGCTGCAAAATATGGCCGCTACGCATAACTCTTTATAGTAAGTATAGAGTACTATATTCAGTTAGCACGACAACAACGAGCAAGCTGTGCCAACATCACTTTATGCAGGACTTTTTTTTGTTGTGTTTTCTGCTATCTCCTTTACTGACATAGTGAGATGACAGACTACACAAAGTCTACAAGACTAAAATCTTGCAGACTTTATGTCAACTCATCCACGAATCTTCATTTAAAAGTGAAGTAGTAATTATAATCTAAGGACCAAATCAAGAATACGGTCCTTGAAGACATAGCTCATTATTAACTAGTAAGGATATGATAATTGTTCCAGAAAATACCTTTTTAAAACTCATACTACCAAGACAAAACATTTATTATTGATTGATTTTTTATTATTTCATTTATTTTGACTGGCCTGTTGGTCTAGTAGTTATGACCCTGACTGCTATGCCGGAGGTCGTGGGTTCGATTCCCACCCAGGACAAATGTTTGTGTGATGAGCACGATCATTTGTTCTGTGTCTGGGTGTAATTTATCTATAATATGTATGTATTTAGAAGTATATAAGTATGTTTATCAGCTGTTTAGTACCCATAACACAAGCTCTTAGCTTAGCTTGGGACTAGATGGCGTTGTGTGAAAAAGTTGTGGATATTTATTATTATTATTTTTATTATTATTAAACAGTGTAAATTTTCACTTTTGAAATAAAACCCAAACAGGCTAGAAATAAGCCCAAAGGCCTAAACTAATAAAAGCCTAACTACACTAAGCAAACATCTTCACGAACTAGAAGAACCTGTCTGCTAACATGATTCCTTAGTAGGTTACTGAGAATAAAAAAAAATGCATTCATAGGCCGTGACCGCTGTTGCGGCCGGCTTGATAACGGTACACCATCCGACTAGCTGCTTAAGCTGATATCAGACGCTTTACTGCGAGTAAATGTTGGTTTTTGTATCCATTTCAAGTTCACATAGTCGGACATTTTACATAAACGTAATCTGCCGGTCGATTCAGTAAAAGTCACGCCATGAAAACTTGAGTGAAATGAACTGTCAATGCCTAGCATTAGTATGGAACGACAGTTCAATTCGCCCTCACTACGCCTATATTTTCACGCGATGATTTAACCAGAATCGAACTGCTGTTCAGTTTTTTTCCGTAACCGAGTAAAAGATGAATGTCGAAATCCAACTAAGTCGGTTTGTTTTGTATTCAGCCTTTTTAACCCGAGTAAAAGACACTTGAAAGTTATTATTTATTAATATTCACGGAATCACGGAATTTTCAATCATCGAATTCAAATATTAATCACCAAGATGCATCAACTTAGTATGTACAGTAATATTGGGGTACCTATAATAGGGCATATTCTCACCAGTACGCAAAATACGCGCTTGGTCGTTGAGTTGCGGACACCTGCCCGTTAAACCTTACCTAATATGGCGGCTAAATCTAAATCTATTCTAAACAGTGCTCGGTAAAAAAGTTTGTTATAAATCAGCAGTTCCTGACAAAGGCAAAACATCAAGAATTCAAAACCCTTTCAATACGGGTAAAGGCAGCCCACATACATCCAAAATAGGAAAGTACAAAGCCGCCAAAAATAAACCATAGCTGGAATCACAGACAGATGTTTCGTTTCGCTTTTAAAATTCACGAGATGGAACAGAATTTGGGAAAACAGTCCCGCCATTTATCGGATCATGAATCTAGAACAATAGTCGACCGATTCGTATTAATTCTTCGAAAAGAAGGACAAGGAAAAATCAAACATTCGATAATCGGCCCAGAAGGCGTTGATCCGCGGTTTCCCACAGACGATTTAAGAATTCTACATATATGAAGAAAAGAAATCCTTGATAGAAACACAAATGCGACTGAAATGAACAAAAAGTAGTTGTAGTAAAGAAAACTGACGAATTCGTAATCTGAAGGACCGTTTCAATTACGGAGTTTAATACGAGAGCTTTCTTGGGATTAATTCCAATTAAAATTGTCATAAGCCGTCGGAACCCTTACAAAATACCTCAGAGACAACTGTATTTGTAAGAGTAGTATATTCACATGTCATAGCCCTGTGGTATTCGCATAAGCAATAACAGCGGGCAACGACAACTCATGTCTAAACCGCAGAATTGCAATATCTATTCGAGATACGACGGAAACGGAACATGTGGCAACTACACTTGAGAGCAATAAAATCGCACACCCCTTGTAATTTGGTTTATTACTGATTGTTTTCTAAAATCGAAAGATATTGAGTAAAAATCATTAGACAAAATTAAAGCATACAAGCTTAGCTTTACAAAAACATAAAATTAAAATCATTGACCTTCACGTAACTTACAAAAACCGACCGTACACCGAATTCCCCAAATTCACGCGTTTGCGTTGTCACTACTTGCACCCTTAGCCGCAGGTATAAAAAGGTCAGTTTATTGGAATTTTTATTCAGTTGCATACCGAAGGTCAACGTGATAACATCTCTACTGGAAGCATACGGATTTACTGGAAAAATATGGATACCACGCCCGCAGAAGCCGCTCAAGTTATTGCCTTGCTCGAAGCAGGCCATAACCAAAGTGAAGTTGCTCGACGGCTAAATTTGAGCCGCTACTCTGTTCGTCGTGTATACCAGAGGTTCCAAGAGACCGGTGGCTACATTCGGCGACCAGGATCTGGCCGGCGACGCACAACATCAGAGCGTGATGACCGCTTTCTTGTGACAAGGTCTTTGAGAAATCGGCAACTGAACGCGGTTCAACTGGGACAACAGCTTCGAGAAGTTCGCAATGTCAGTATAAGTCGGTGGACAGTTCGAAGAAGACTAGGTGAAGCAGGAATGACTTCACATCGCCCAGCAAATGGTCCCAAATTGACCACAGCTCACCGACAAGCCCGGCTACAATTTGCTAGGGAACATTTAAATTGGACGTATGACCAATGGCGGGCTGTTATGTTCTCTGATGAGTGCAGAATGACTTTACATGGTCATGATGGACGCTCTAGGGTCTACAGAAGGTCATCAGAGCGATTTTCACAATGCTGCATAAGCGAACGTGTGGCTTTTGGAGGTGGATCGTGTATGTTTTGGGGTGGCATAATGTTGGACACTAAAACTGACATTGTATTCATCACTACGGCGAATACCGGCCCGAGATCGAGAAGTTTGACGGCTGCACGATACGTCGAAGAAGTGCTCGAAGAACATGTGAGGCCGCTTGCGTGGCTTATGGGAGAAGATTTTCTCTTAATGCACGACAACGCCAGACCGCATGTCGCTAGAACAGTTTGCGACTACATGGAAGATGTTGGAATCACCGCGATGGAGTGGCCAGCTCGTAGTCCTGATCTCAATCCGATTGAGCATGTCTGGGATGAGCTAAAAAGAAGAGTTCGAGCAAGAAGCCCTGCTCCTACGCGCCTCCAAGAGCTTCAACTTGCCATTGAAGAGGAGTGGAACGCCATACCACAAGATTTCATGGTGAAATTAATACGGTCCATGAAAAACCGATTAAGAGCTGTAATCAAGGCTAGGGGAGGGAATACACCTTATTAAAAAACAATTTGATCAAGCATTTTGAGTTTTATTTTTATTCTTTGTTAAGCTAAATTGGGTAATTTTATCCGTATGTTGGGTTTTGTGCCCTAAAACTCCCTATGGGTACTTTTTTTACACTGTATTTGATATCATTAGAAAGGTACTGAAGTAAACATTCAAATAGTGTAAGTTTTATTTTAATATGTATTCACATTTATGAAAAAAACTGCTTTAACAACAAAAAGTCAACGTGTGCGATTTTATTGCTCTCAAGTGTATTTCATATCTAAAGTTACACCAACATTGGATATTCTTACATCTTCGACGTTTTTCTTTACATATATTCCGACAGATGTTTGTGATTTCAGAAGTATTACCGGTTAAAATAGCAGCAAAGATTTTCTTACAGTGGATTTTGACATGTTAAATGATATCAAACACCACAAACGCCGCACTAAAATATTTTATAGCTCTTGTATTTTATAACTTCACAGCGGAAAGAGGCTGCAATAAGTTCTAACGCCTTGAAAAGTTAGCACTTTCGCCAAACTACAACCAGTTCTTGGGTCTTGTGGGTACAGCACACTTAGATACTCCACTTTTAACAGTGCTGGCAAAGTGGCGGGGTCTAATTAGAGCAGTAATACTCGTTTCGCTGAAGTGGGGAATAAATTTTCGTGACTGCAAAAGCGAAACGTTCGCTTCGTGACTTGGGAAAACTTCAGAGGATCCTTTAAACATCTTTAGGTAATTTGCTTGTGCTCTGTGTCATTCCCACAATTTATCCGTCCGCTACTTTTCTGGCTTATCCAGATAGCAGTAACGACAAAGCCTTGTCAGCCAGTTTAAGCCTATAGGTTATCCTATTTTACGTAGGCACGTTACGCGTCGGCGTACCATCAACCTGGGGTTTACAACCGCGTTCGATGCAAATTGGCTTCGTCAGCGGTTTCCATCAGACTTTCCGAACAATAACCCCAGAGCTATCCTTTTTATACTATAAAATATACATTACTAACGAATACTGCAATTCTGCATTTCGTGATACCATATTTCTTTATTTTTATGAGAGCTCATTCAATGAACCTACATTCGTTTCGATATTGGGGTAAAAATATTTTAAAGGAAAAATTCGTTTTAAAACAAGTTTTTGGTGCAATTTTTGGTAAGATCGTTGAAAATGTATAATTTATCATACTGGTGCTCCAATCGATATTTTTGCGAGCGATAATGATTCTTTGCGACGCTAATTTAGTTAGGGTGTACAGTACATACAGGGCGACGCAAACCAAAGGAGAGGGAACATTTGGGACGATGCTTTATGATGCGAGCAACATCGTATCGACCGAGATTGCGGCTGGGGAAGCCACTGAGACTGTTTAAGACGTTATTTGGATGCGCCCCATGTGAGACATACAAGCGAAATATAACTGACACAGCTACAAATCGATACCTGTATTGATTCGTATGAAAACAATGCTTATATCTTAAAGCTTTCGAAAAAGAGCAACAAAAATGCAAAAATCTAAATTCAGTATCTAAATAAATGTATTACTCATAAGAGACTTAATAAAATTCGACTACTATCTTTATAGAAGCAAAAGTGACCCTCAAATCAAGTCCCGTCTTTGAACATGCTAAGCACGTTTAATCCATGTCCCGGGACTCGGTGATATATTGTGTTTCAAGCAGGTTCAGGTCTTATCGCACGACCCAGACGACATCTAATATGAAAAAGAATGACGAACATTAACCAGCTAGACTGGAGCGACGTTAAAGTTGATATTAAATGACTTGAAGAGGTTTCATTCAACACAAATGTCTTTTATAGAGGACACGATTTAATATGAGGTGTTAAGATAAAAATGCAAGCTAAGATCATAGCAATAAAGTAGTAGAGATTAGTGTGAATAATCACACTAATCTCTACTACTTTATTGCTACATTACACTATACGAGATATAAATCTCGTATAGTGTAATGCATATGTCCAAACTATTGTGAAGATAGTGATTGATTAACAATACTGAAGATATTTTCAAGCAAGGGTACGAAAATTGGTCCTGTCATATCTTACGAGTACAACAAATGTCCATAACACAATCTCCTGCCGCTCCGTGTAACGCAACGCTCCCTTCAACAAATCAGTTTTGGTTTACGCTACACAAGCAGTATTGCTATCATCGGACCACTGTCTTTTATTGCCACAGGACGTATGCCCCTTGAAACAACACCCTGACGGCGACACACGATTTATAGCTAGCAAGGGAGAACATATTGGGGCTGTTCACACAGCAGACCGATCGGTAAATCAGGACACAATAGTTGCGGATTTTGGTATCTTGAGATTTCGGTTTAAGATAACGCCTTGGACCAGACTCATGATTGGTTTTCAAGATGCAATTGTTTTTGATAAAAATGATTCAACTGAAACGTACGTGATTTATTGCTGTAGATGGCAATCTAATATTATAGAAGTAACAAATAAGAAACTTAATATTTAGCTAAGACATAAGAGAGTTCAAAATTGAAGCTATAAACAGCTGTGTTAACACCGTCATAACAGACCTTATGAATGTTTCAAGGTACCGTATTAAAGCGCAGAAAGCGGTTTTAATAAATATACAAATAGCTTTCGCTGCTCATGTTCAGCAGTTGAAGAGATTCTTACACGTAGCAGAAAGTGCAAATCTCTTGACATGTAAATCGGTAAAGCAACGACTTGAGAATTTCATATTAGGATGGATGTAGTAAAATTTAATTCTGCCGTGAAATGTGCATTCATAAAACCAAACGAATAGTTTGATGGATGTTGAGAACTAGTTATACAGAAACTAGATGAAACAGGTAGGCTGGGGGATCAAAGTTAGTTAGCATCACATAAACGAACGTTTCAAAAAAGTTAGTTCACTGTTTTATTCCAGCTGTGTTCGCAAATACCGGGAAACTCGGATAATCCGCCGGCTTATGTGACTTACCTATTGGGATCCAAAATGGACCGGAACAGATAGAAATGGGGCCGGAACTATGAAATGCGGGGAAGACTAAGCATGGGGACAAAATGGGCGAAGCCAATTGATTGACATCACAAAATCACGATATAAATCTGCCAGCAGACAATAAACACAGCGACAGAGCTGCCTGTTGTTAAAAGCTATTACCTACATTTTATTTACTACTCCGAAGCTTTAAGTATATTTACACAATGTTCACAAATTATTTGCTTGATAAGTATTCCGTACTCCATCAAGTGTTTCTAGGCAAAGGCGGAAGATTTAAAGCCACTTCCTTGCTACTGCGCTCCGTGATAACGTTCACGAAACCTCCATTTATGTAATACCCTACTTACAGTCTGTATACATACATGTTATACAGAGATTGTATAAGACAAAACCTACGTAAATGACGCCTGTGAGATCCTTTTACAGATACCGCTAATAAAGTCTGCGGGCGGAATGCCATTCGACAAGTAATGGTTCCGTTCACAGATTTCGACATGGTTTTGATTTTGCTTTACATTCAAGAGATTTAGAAAATAAACTAGGAACTAGAACTACTTCTACCGCTACTGCCTCGTTGGTCGCAAGAGCTGGGTTTTTTAAACAGCCCAGAGTCTGGACATTTGCCTGGTTGCTGACAATACGCTCATCCCCTATTACACGGGCTAAAAACATAACTGGCGAAATGTGGATGTACTACACTAAGCTATGTAGAAATAGAAATGGCCGGTTTGGAAGATACTGACTGACTTTAATAGAATTTATGGGCATCTGTTACAAAACCATGGCAAAAGATCTATGTTCTAAAACCTGGTTCGAAAAGCAGAAATAAAATGAAAACAAACATGAACATGATACGTTTAAAGCAGCAGTCAATAACAATGAGGTAAACAAGACCATAAATGTCTCCCTATGTCCGTTAGTGCCATCGCAAGGGACCGAACATCGGAACTATACGGTTGTCCGCACAACAATTTATTGAATGTTCTTCACTTCAATCACTGAGAACAATGATGCGTATTCTATCAAATTTAGGTACGTAGCCGGGACGACTTGTCCCTATTTGATATAAAGTGGTTCCCTGACTTGTGAGCATTCGCCTGTAAGGTAACGTTACTAAGTCGAGCATTACATCAGTGAGGGAGGAGAACCGAGCATTACAAATACAATGTAATGATAAGCATTACATTAGTGACGGCAGAGAAACGAGTATACGGTGTGCAACTTGATGATACAATGATGCAATGTCGTGTGAAATAGTGGAATTAACCAAATCGAATCTGTAAAGGAACGTTACAGGCGAACGTTCCAGGTGAGGGAGCATCTTAGTAGTAACGTAAAAATTGTATAGTCAGGTTATTTGCCCAGTGAGCTACATTACATTTTAATATCAAACTTACACAAGTTTATTACCACCAAAAGTTACACGTTATGCCCAAAAACCCATCGTACCGAAAACAACACGCTCTCACAAAGCAGAACTTTTTCTTTTCATTTTAGAAGGCTCTGGGGTCGCTTTCGACCAGAACTAAGCCGGCTTAATCGCTAAACATTATACAAAAGCAGTAAAAAACCCCACATTTTCCACAATCTACGCCAAAATGGCTGTAGTGCATTGCAAACTCCCACTGGCGACTATGAATGTAACGGGAAGCCCAGATGTGGCCGATGACAAGCGCTTACGTAATCAGATTAAAAGGAATTTGTGTCACGGACCGTTCATAGACATTGTCATAATAAACTTCATCATCATACATGTTTTTTTCTCGAAAAGTAGCTGATGGTTCAGAAAGAATGAATGGAAAGATGAATGAAAATATGCAGTATCATGGTTCAACTTTCAGAGACAACTTTAAGGCGTTCCATTACCTTCTTCTTTTCGTGTAGTTTGTGACTAATCTGTACTTGTGTTATAGATAACACAAGACCAGCGGTCTAGACATAGATGTCTAGACCGCTGGCAGATGCTGGATGCGGAAAGCAGAAGCCAGGGCGCCGTGACCCTTATTAGGGGAGGCCTATGACAGCAATGGATTACTGTAGGCTGATGATGATGAGTGACTAATCTGGTATCAGGGATTTTATGCCGCCCATGGGACTCTGAATTGGCTTCACATACATGCTGTCATGAAAAATATCTCTCAGGTTCATAGTGTCCTCACGATGTGTTCCTTCACCAATTTTAAAGTAATTGATAATTATACAATACGCTAATGAATCCGGAAAGTCAGGTGCGTTACTTATAGGAAGGAAAGAGAAGACGATTTTGGAATGGAATATCCAGCTCTTGGTATAAGAAAGATTGCTTTGGCAATGGCTCATTTTGATATCAGCAATTACTGGTTACTTAAATAGCATCTATAGCATACGTAGACGCCTTCAAAGTTTCAAATTCGTCCATTAGTAACCAAACTCTTCGATAACTGTTGCGAAAAACTCCATAACAAATGAAAGTACGTAGGTAACCAAGTAAAGTGCTTCATAAAATTTGCACCCGCATTGGATTAAAAAAACAAGGGAAAGGTCGCAATCGATTGCCCTTGTGACCTGATAGCAATAAAACGGTTGAAGATTATGACAAAGATAGCGCAACCAACTACCTACATGGCACACTTGAATTACCGTTGAAGTTCATAATGAAACCTGTTTTGTTAAAGGCTTATGGAATGAATAGAAAATAATAATCATGTTTTTGTAAACAAAACGTGAAGATGTAGTATTAGTAAGTATTTGAACTAACAATATTTATCTACGAAATAGGGGTTTGTTCAATGTAACTTTCTGATCTTAACTTATTCGTACATGAATAAAAAGGTTTTTTTATAAAACATGCATTGTAATCCAAGCCAATAATATATGCATAACTACAGCTAAATCGGTAAGGCTAAACTGGTTTAAAATTTAGCTGCAAGATTTGACCCACGCCCGACCCACACATATGACATGGCAAATTAAATAAAAGCTTGCAAAGATAGATAGTTAATGAACTTAGTGTCTTTTCATGACATTAGCTTTGTCTCAAGAGGCGACTGATATAATGTCAGAGTTATCATGAATGTGGTGACTGGTGTTGCCAAACAGATTTATTGCCATTTATCTGCTCAAAACGCCCACAAGAACAAAATACAATTGTGCCCCAATTTCAAGCAGTCTGGGACCACACACAAGTAACATTTGCGATTATACTGTCTTATTCCCGTGCCTTTATGGCATTGTTAGTTAAGTTGTCACGTGCGACTACTAAGCATGAGTTCCAAGGGACAAATAGTTGGTGCGTTTTTCTATCTGGAACTAGTCAGTAACAGTCTGGATTTAATCCTGGTTGGTGACAATAGGCACGCCCCTTATTACATGGGACTTATACGTAACTGGCGAAATGTGGGTCTACTACACGGGGAATGCATGCGCAATACTATGTTATTTCCTTACATTAAAACAATCGCAAAAACCGTTGGTTAACGGAGTTTTATCACATTTTTTACTTTCAATGTATGTAGGTAGGTAACTACATCCGTACCTACTGATAACCCGGCCTCCGGTCAGCTTAACCGCCGAATACGGCTTTTTAACGAGTGTTCTAGATTTAATTTAGATTATTTTAAATTCTATCCAAATCATACATACATGTATTATTATTTAGAAGGGTTAGGTAGGCACTCAGATATTCTGTTTTTATTTCAATTTCATGAATATGCAATTTTGATACACTCACTATCCAGATATCGTCAGAAGGTGTTTTGAATGAAGTAGGTATTTGTAGATACGATCGATACCACTTGAATCGCAATAATCAATAAATCACGGTATTGTGCGTATTTATTTACTCCTTCACGCTAAAAGGGCTGAATGGATTTGGATAAAGTCAAACCATTCATTTTATTATACCACAGTAAGTCTGTATAATACTCTTGAATGTAAAACTTACAAATTAATATAATTTAAAAAGTGATTCTAGTAGACAGAATAGAATAGGTACTCTTTACACCATAATAAGTAGGTTTTTTCGTATGGAGATTTTTTTAAATCGGACTCATAGTTTTTGAGTTTATTCGTAACAAACATACAAAAATACAAATCCTTCCTCGTTATAATATGAGTGTAGAAGATAATATGAGTATGAGTAGCGTAAACGAAGACAAGTCTTGTGTTTCTAACAACTTGAAAGCGTACTTATCATTATCAACGTTGGTGCGTTCAGTATCATAACAAATTTGACGCTCGGTCCTCAGCTAAATAACCCACATAACCTTTCACCCATCACAGTACGCAGTCACCTTCATAAAATAAATTGTTTCGCATTAAACCCTAACCCAAATTGTTCAATTTCCGGAGATAACTTTAAAATTTTCAGCCCACTGAATGTTCGGGTCTAACGATTGGCCCATTATTATTCTACATTAACATCAAAACATCACGCCTTTATACCCCAAAAGGGTTATGAAGAGGTACACGTATGTTGTACACTTACATTTAGCTTTATATATTTTCTCTTCACTATTAAGTCCGTACAAAGGTTGTCTGTAAGAGGTAACACCCCCTATACTATGTACCTGTCAAAGTTATTATTTGCAAGTTTGAATGTAGTGCAATAAACAGTATTTTATCCTCTACTTCGCTAACTATATTAGTACCATGTAATATGGTGTGAGATCATTGATATTAGCGGGGCACAAATTCATACTCTGGGCTGTTTCTGGAAATTCTAGATGGAAAAGCTAGACCTGTCCGCCCCCAGAATAATATTAACTTAAAAACTTTTAACCTACTTCCTACTTAGTATTTTACAATGATATTATAAGTAAAAAGGTGTAGATAAGTAGGTTATACGCGCTCAGCAAATGACACGTTGAAATGTCACACTTCACCTCAGTACTCAGTAGTCAGTGTGGCGTCGCGCCCCAACGGACGCGTACGTACGTTAGTGTACCGTTTTTGGAGATCGAATGTTGTTTAAGTAACTTATCTACACCATTTTACTTATAATATCATTGGTATTTTACTTTGGTAAGATTCGATAATGATTAATGATACAAAATTCAGGTACTGAAGTATAATTTGATTATACTGTGGGAGACTGGTGCCTACCTAGGCTCTTGAGCAGTGTGTCAGGCAGGACACCAGAAGCCCATTGCATTTGATTTTTTTTAATTATTAGCACTTTGCCAGCGTGAATTTCGTACTTTTCCCTATTATCTTCAACATCCTTTACATCACTTCGTAGTGTTGAAAAAACACAGCCTATGACACTTACAAATATGTGGGGCTTTTATGTTGATAAAAGATTTTTTAAATCGATTCAAGAGATCCAGCGATTACGCCTTACAATCTCGCAAACTTTACCTCTTTATATTACTAGTATATCGAGCTACCCCAATCTGTTAAATTTCCCTAATTTCCACTTAATTCCAAAACAATGAGGCTCTTGTTCAATTGGGAAAATTTTATACTTTGTTATAGCTTGATGTGCTGGCCTAGCATTAGAACAGAAGCCTAAGCCTTTGCAAAACTGTTTTTAAAGGTACCATGTTATAATCCTATACTTTATGTATAAGTTATTAGCACAACACATTTTTATTAAAAACCCTTCTATCGAGTCTTCGCACTTCAGTACAATAAGCCCCGCTGGCTTTCAATCCTTTTGTATCGCTAATCTTTTGAAGCTTCTCGTCTCGTTGGTCAAAAGGATATCTAGAGCCTTTGTGGAAATCTCTTGAAAATATTTAAATACCTAGCGTGAGGTAGAAATTTCACTTCTAGTACTTTTTATTACTGGATCTAGGTCGAACAGAAGCATTGTTCAGAATCAGGCAATATTTCTCTTATAAAGAACAAGGTTCTGCCCGATACTTTGTACGCATGGAGGTCTACTAAATGACCTTTAGGACTCGTCAATAATGTAGCTTTCCATAAGATTTTTGCAATCGAAAAAACAGTTTCGGAGAGTACTCTCTATATAATAGAACCTTACAAAAGTATTTTACCTCTTTTTATTATTATGTTACACTAAAGAACTATAATTTTGCACGTACTAGGTTTGATTTGAACCCAAACTTATTAATTGGCGCTTAAATTATACATGAATTCGTGGGTACAATATGACCAATTACTATTCCTAAATGCAATGGGTGGAAGCATACGAGTTGGCCATAGTATCCAAGTATTCATCATCTGCCTAGCCTTTTCCCAATCATGTTTGGGTTGCTTTCCAGTCTAAAGAATGCAGTGGAACACCTGCGTTTTACTTGGAGCGACTGACTCAGTGACTGAGTTGTGGAGGTTCCAAGATAGGCAAACTTAAGGATTTAATAATGATAGCCGGGTCCTCGTTTTCTGATATGTAATGAACGGTCATAGTGTCTAGGTTGCCAGAATAGGAATAAGGTACGGTTTACCACACACATTCAATTATGATTTAAATTTTATAACAAACAGGTAATAAACCAACGTTTACAACAGCCACATTATCACGTACTTTTATTATCCAACTAATTTATGCCAGTTGCGTGGGAAAGCTAACATAATGCATTTTCCATTTCTCCCATTCAAAAACTAGCATTTAACAGGTTTTGGTATAAAAGTTTTATTATGAAGCCGACTGTTAATCACAAGAGAAGTATTATAGGAAGCGGTTATTTCAAATGGTGTCTTTTGGTTCTAAGTGTTCTGAATGGAATTTGTGTCATGGCCGGTAACGACGAAGTGGACTGTAGACTTGTCTAAAATTGATGAAATCTATTGTATATTTTGCATTAGAAAGTTTATTCTTCTTAGATACATCTACACTATAATAATAATAATATTTTAAAGAGAAAAGTTTTGATTGTTTCTCAAATACACTGCCGATTCGACTGCCAATGAAGTAATTGCTATCACTTGCAAAAAAAATTGGTAAAACTGTGATAGGAACAAAATTAACCAGTTCCATTATACTGTCAATGAATTTTCCTTTGCTGATATTGATAATATGCTCAGCACGCGTAGCATGATCGCCGAAGAAACGGTCTTTGTCGTGTCTCGGAAGAAAAGAAATTAAGTGTTCATGCTACGCAGGCAGGTTTATTGAAAGAAATTTGACAGATTGAGGTTCCTGTCTATATAATCTGTCACTTTGCCGATTCGTCTGTAGACAAAGGCCGTTTCTTCGGTGTTCAATGTGTTCATGCTACGCATGCTGGAAGAAGTTACAATGAAAGGTATAAGGGGTTTAAATTTTAGTGATCTTGAAGTCTAAGACTACCTACCTACGATATGCATTATTGGACTGTTGGGTTGGGATTCATATATTATAGACAGTGTTTGTCGTGTTGTCTTTGATCCAGTGGCATATGCACGGAAAAAAAGGATTTCTTCTGCGAAGAATATCAATATTCTCAGAAAAATTGTTTCAGTCCAAGTAAATATTTTCTTAACTTAAGTAAATGTACTCAGTCGAAGAAAACCCGTTTACTCAAATTAAGAATAATAAATACTTGGTTTTAATTCTTGACTTGAGCAAATATTTTTGATTCAAGACTATTACAATCTTAATTGAAGAAAATATCTAGTTTTTACTGAAGACTTTAAAAACTTTTCAAAACAAGATAATGGTGTTTTCATTCAAGAATATTTTATATTTACTTTAAAACAGTTACATTATTTTTGACCTAAGATATACATTTTCTTAATCTAAAAAACTTTTACTCAATATAAGAATATGATACTCTTATTATGAATATTTCATTTAAATTATTGTTTCTTGATTCAAGAATGGAAAGGTGGGTAATCTAAACCAATGTTTTTTTATTGTTAGTTTTGGTTGAAGAAGTTCAAATTACTTCCATTATGAGTTTAAAAAATCTAGTTGTAATATACTTAATTTAAGAATATATTATTAATCGAAGAATAAATTAGTCTCATTTCAAGAATACTTTTATTTTAACTGGAAAATATTGACTTATTTGAAACCAACACTTTTTTTCTTGTACCAATAAGGTGTATTTTCTTGATTCAAAGATTTCGCTTATTTTTGACTCAAGAAGCACTATAATCTTAGTTCAAGAGTTTCTACATCTTCTTCTAAAATGTTATTTGTTTTCTTACAAGAACTCAAAATTCTTCAATACAAAACAATATTGATTTGCATGTCAAGAATAATGTATTTTCGGTTGAAGAAGTTCAGATTCCTTCCATTAAGAATTTAAAAAATGTAGTTGTATATACTTACCTTAAGAATATATTATTAATCGAAGAATAAATTAATCTCATTTCAAGAATACTTTTATTTTAACTGGAAAATATTGACTTATTTGAAACCAACACTTTTTTTCTTGTACCAATAAGGTGTATTTTCTTGATTCAAAGATTTCGCTTATTTTTGACTCAAGAAGCACTTTATTCTTAGTTCAAGAGTTTCTACATCTTCTTCTAAAATGTTATTTGTTTTCTTACAAGAACTCAAAATTCTTCAATTTAAAACAATATTGATTTGCATGTCAAGAATAATGTATTTTCACCCAAACCCATAGCCCAATATGTTTTGTTTCCATGTTCTGCAATAGTCCTGCATCATCCAGGGGTTATCCTTGGGTGCACTTGCATAGGGCATACAGGAATAATCGTCGGTTAGTGCCTTCTCATAATGTAAAATGGTCTAAGGGGCCTCTGCAAGTTGGCTTCGGCCCCTCGTACGCCTTCCAAAGGTCCGGGACCCAAGGGTCTCGTGATATGTCAAAGAATAATAAATAATTTATTTGCATAAAACATACTAGGTATACAATGGTGTTAAATATTAATAAAAAGGCATAAACAGGTACAGCTAGGACAAAAAACTAGCATACTTAGCATAGCATGCAAAATCTTTGGGTTTTTGAAAATGTGACCCTTCTATGGCATCAACATTTTTTATCCATAAATTCTTTTATACTTTATAAGTTACACTCATTTAACCACTCGTTGTTAACTAACCAGGTACCTACTTACCCACATCATGTTCACAATAACTACCTACTAAGCTAGCGATTTAACCGTTAATTAACCTTATCTAGATAGAAACCTATAGTATTTACTAGCGCCTCTACCCGGCTTCGCCCGTTTTTTTGGTAGGTACGAAGATCGACCATTGTTTTTTCGACCTCCCCGGAGTTCATCGTGATAAGTCTTTTAGTATGGCTAGGTACGTAAAGTACCCGTCACGAGAAGCTATAAATTATGTACCTAAGCAAACATCTTTTACTAAGTAAACATTTTATACTGCGAGATAATAATAAATTGACCATATTCAATCGACATGAAATATAGACGGGTTATATGAAAGTAACAACCTATTTAATTTAGTCGGATCATATTTTAACGACGCAAAGCGCTATCGTTTGTGTTTCTTGGTACCGGAACGCGTCCGTCGCAGGGATTGTAAACTATCGGGACGCCATTTTGAAATAAACGCGTCATTCGAGTTTCGAATGCGTTTTGTTGGTCCAAATTTTGTGAACTCCTGAACACTTGTTTACAAAATTTATAGCTTCTCATGACGGTTACTTTAGGTACCTATACCTATTTACGCATAATGAATCTAAGTAGGTAAGCTAATCAACATTATAAACATTCCTCTTGAATAGGTAATCATGGATAGGTAGGACCTACTTAGTTACGGAGAAAAACGTGAGCAGATAGCCGCGGCAGGGTAGGCACACTTTGCCTTTGGTACTTTTTACTTAGGTAGGTATTTTCTCTAAAACTAAAAGACCTAGGTAGGACTGAACTGTAACCTGAAGGTACCTATAAAACAACTTTGGATAGGTAAGTAGGTACCTATGATCTTAAAACCAAGACTTTTTGTCTTAACACAAGAAGACACATTTTTAGAAATTCTTTTCATTTTGCTCAGACGCAGTGCTGCAAGCAGCAAAAAAAAAATATTTTCACAAAAAAAAATCGAGTTGCTTTTTTTGTCAAAACCAAGTTTATATTTTTTTCCTTACAAGAAAAACAATAGGCAGGGAAATAGAAAAGTTTAGCGTAGTTTATTTTACTTCTCTAAAAACTGTTTACACATAGCAATGAAAAATACCTCGAATTTGGGAAACTAGGTAAGCTTCCAAAAGTTGAAAACCCAATGAAAATCTGTTCCGTAGTTTTCGAGTGTACCTACCTACTCGTATAATATCCACATTTTTTTGTTGATTGAAGTAAATTTTAAATAATCTGCCTTAGTTCCTTTTACATTTTTGTATTTTTATATTTTATATAACAGTTATGACTCGCTGTTACACTATTATTAAAATAATATTGAACAGGCTCCATGGCGTTAACGGGCGAAGCCGCGAGCAAAAGCTACTGTAAAATAAAAAGAGAAGTCCTGACTGACTCTCATCAACGCCCAGCCCAAACCCTTGAACCTAGAAACTTGAAATTTTGCACAGAGGTTCCATAGATAATGTAGACAAGGAATAAGGAAGCATTTCCCGGTAGCACGTTCCTGTGGGATACCTATTTTCCGACATCCGCGAAGTTAAATAAAAGAAACAAATTAAAATTAACTATACCCCATTCACAAGAAGACGTTTAAAGAAACCTTTTTTATAGTCCGTTCAACCGATTTTGATTTCTATTGCGTTGGGGATATGACAAATGGCAGCTGCAGTAACGGACTGTAAAAAGTTTTCTTTGAATATCTAATCGTAATGTAAACGGAGTCTAGTTAAGTTTGTTTTTGACATAAATTATTTTCAACTACGGGACCTTGTGCGTGGTCCGACACGCACTGGGCCGGTTTTTATTAACTCTTAAAATATCGATTGCAACCATGTGTGCAGATAACAATAAAATTTCTGTTGTCTGCTAATTGCCGCGCGACGGGTAATATGATAAAGCAAAAAATTCGTGTCTAATATTTTTTTACTATTTGACTGACGGACTAAATAGACGTGTTTGGTGTAAAATTGGCTCACGGGTATTTTACTCTTATTTTCTTAATAACTTGTTTTATCGAATAAGCTAATAAAAAGGGAATGTCCGTTTTTCGAGGCAAAAACAATACTGTGGGATGGCAACACTGTTAAAATATTCCGCGCGCCACGCAACCAATCAGAGGCCACAATTCATCGGAAGATAAAAATAAACAGCCAATAATGAGCAAGCGTGGCACAAGTACTTCAACTGCTGCGCCCGACAATCCCATTTCGTTTCATATCGTTTGTTTGTGCCGTTGTGCGTCTACTCATGGTCGACTCCCTTAGCTCAGCTTAAATTAAATATAAAGGACTGGACTGTTAAGACTACTGACTGGGCTGGCCTTAAACCTTTGCTGATTTGCATTATTGTAAAAAAAAATGTCAGAATTAGAATTAGAAACGTGTCAATTATTAAAAAGCTGGGGCATCGAAGAACCAATAATTCAAAATTTTACAGGTAAGTACCTCTAGTCTGTACACTAGACACTGCTAAGCTTTTTATTTATTTGATGTATTTGTATGTAGATATTCAGCTAATAGGTACATATCTCGATGGATGTAGGCATAAAGACCTAGTCTTAATTCTAAGTAAGCACCTCTCCGATAATGTTAATTACTGAATTCAACATTTTAATCGCATTTAACCAATTAGAATCATGGTAGGATAGCTCGTGCCTACCCTACATACCTGCGCCTACGTGACTAGGGAAGCTTAGAAAATTATGTTACTTTATGTACCTACTTAATTATGTCCGTATTTCTAGCTCGCTCACGAATTTATACCTACTATGTAATTATGTATTTATACCTGCCTACCTACTACGACACGACACGTCGCGGTGTCTAACCAATTTGTTAATTTGATAATAATTATTGATAGGTAGGTATATTATGTAGTAGGACAATTACCCGAAACAATTTTAATTCTGTTCTCTTGATTCAAGACTAAAATTCTTGGTACTTAAGTATTTATTATTTTCAGACAATGGCATTGATTTAAGTCATTTTAAAGACTTAACAAATGAGTTATTAAAAGAGCTGAGCCCAAAAATTTCCACGCGCATATTTCTGAAAAACAAAATTGACGAATATTTAACAGCAGAGGTTTGCATAACTTTATTATATTATGTATGTAGATTTACTAGTAAATAATATTTTGCAGGATGTTACTTAAGTAAAATAACAAAAATAAAGCAGTGCTGACACAGCTTAAATTTTATACAATAACTTGCTGCGCCCTGTGGTTCCATCCATGTGAATAATGATGAAAATTGGTGATGATGATGACGGAAAGTACCCTATGTCCTTCCTCAGGATTCAAGCTATCTTCATTCAAATTTCATTAAAACCCATTGAGCCGTTCAGCCGTAAAAAGCTACAGAGAGACAGAGATACTTTCGCTTTTATAATATTAGTCTGGATTTCTGATGGCTTTTTCATGGTACAGTTTTAATCCATTAAAGCCATATTATGCTAAAGTAGGTATTGAATTATTTCTCATTTCAGAATAAAACATCAACGGTCACTTCTGTGCCCAGTTGTTCTCAAAACACAGAAACAGAAATCAATTACATCAGTGAACTGGAATCAGATTTCGAAGAAAATAATATTCTTGAAATGATAGGATGTCGGCCAGCATTTCCCGAATTTGACTTGAGAACATTACTTACCACATCACCTTCTGGAAGTAGCATACTCAAATATTATGAAACAAATAAACAACTGACAGTCAAACATAGAAATACACTCACAGACATTATCTGCAGACGTATTTTTACACGTGTTGTAAATCAGTAAGTACCTATTAATTTAGTTTTTACTTTGTATTACCACGTACATTATTAGCTCGAGGAACTGACGTCGGTTGGGGCACAAAGGTTTTCGAGTGGAGTCCACTCATCGAAAAGCGCAGTCTAAAACAGCCCCTCACTAAATGGATTTCAATATGAGTTCATGTTAAAGCCGCTCTAACACTAATTATTATCTGAAACAGAATTAATCTTTCTTAAAAGACTAGTAATTAGAGACACTAGTTACCTACATGCTTATTGGCTTTGTTGCTGACTGTACATGATTTGACAGATGAATTTTCTTTCTTTGCCTAAACTTTACTTTTTTTTCCAGTCGTATCAATCATGAAGAGTATAACATACTGACTTCAAAAATCATCGCTCTTTTTCCCACTGAGAATGCGGGAACATATTTTGTTCCCTCTGTTAAAAAAAGAGATTCAATCTCTGGAAAACCAGGTTTTGCAAAGGGAAAATTAGTTGATAAAATTCGCAATACCCTTGAAGTGTATAGAGCAAAATGGCGAAATGAAACGGCGGTTTGAACGTTATCCTTGTATAATTAATTTCTCAACACTTCTGAGTCGCTTAAGGCTACAATTAAGTTAAGACGACAGAGGGGAAATTACTGGACACAGACAAAAAGCTAAGAAGACGATATCGAGTCAACTAGCAGAACTTAGGTCTACGAGCAAGTCTAGATTTGGTTGTAAGTTCAAGCGTGTACTGTTCGGGAGGTCAAAACGAGTACTGATCTACATGACGATGCTTTAACGCTATTAGGCAAGTCATATGCTCCGATGAAAGCCGAGCTTTGCCGAACGCGCCCGAAGTTGCGTTCGGAAAGGCAGCGACCAGAACATTACAATTTAAGCCTATATTTTGTATAGTGTAAATAATTATGCGTATTGTTAAATTTGTAAATAAATATTATGTGTGATGTAAATATAGCAACTAAATAAATATGTAAATATACTTCTAATAAAATATGTTAGTTTTCACCCACAGACAATGATCGTGTTTTGTGTTTGAAGTTTTTTGATCTTTGGTTTGACGTTTGTTCAAATTTGACAGTTCGGTGTAACGGGACAATAAGGAAAAGTTTTGTATTGTGGAGTGTTTACAATTATAAAAAGTTTAAATTAATATTACGAATTCATACGAATTCCGGTGTAGCTATGACCGCTACACTACTCCCCCCCTGAGACCGTGGCTACTTAGCTACGGGTGATAGTAGTCCGGGAAGCGAACGGTGCGGCCGGAGCGTGTTTTCTTCTCGACGGTGGGCTGCGGTGGCGTTGGTGCTGTGTTTGCGACCGTTGGTGCGCTGGTTACACCGGAGGGACTGTAGTCTGCGTTATTGAGGTAAGCGGGTTTCAACCGATCTATGGTTACTGTGGTTTCCTTTCCGTTTACCTCAATACGGTACGTTTTGTCGCCTCTTTTCAGGACTCTGTAGGGGCCGGTGTACGGCGGGTCTAGCGGTCGGCGAACGGCGTCATGTCGCAAGAATACATGAGACGAAGTTGACAAGCTGTCGGGCACGTAGAACGGCTTGTTGCCGTGTCGACTCGCCGGTTCTGGAGACAGCTTCGCCATGTGATGCCGGAGTCTTGACGCGAAGTCGGTGTAGTCGACTGTGCTGGTGAGTGTGGGGGCGATGAACTCGCCTGGGAGTCTCAGGGGCTCGCCGTAAACGAGCTCTGCCGCTGATGCTTTGACGTCTTCCTTCCAGGCGCTGCGGATGCCGAGCAGCACCAGGGGTAGTGCTTCGGTCCAGTTGGTGTCTGTGTGGCAGCGGATGGCTGCCTTCAGCTGGCGGTGTAGGCGTTCCACCATGCCATTACAGGCTGGGTGGTATGCTGTGGTTGGGCGGTGCTGGCTACCGAGGGTCTCCGTGATGGTGTGGAACAGCTTGCTCTCAAACTGCCTGCCCCTGTCGGTAGTGATGCGCTGGGGGCAGCCAAAGCGGGACACCCAGCCGGTGATGAAAGTGCGGGCGCATGTCTCCGCTGTGATGTCCGCGATGGGGTACGCCTCAGGCCAGCGGGTGAAGCGGTCGACCACAGTTAGTATGTACCTGTAATTTGATGACACGGTCAGTGGCCCTACTATGTCCATGTGGACATGGGAGAAGCGTTGGGAAGGGACAGGGAAAGCGGAGGTGGGACTGGTTGTGTGCCGCGAGATTTTGTTCTTCTGGCACTCTACGCACTCTCTGGTCCAGGCCCTGCAGTCCTTCTTTAGGCCAGGCCAAACGAAACGCTCAGAAATCAGTTTGACTGTGGCCTGTCTGCCGGGATGGCTCAGCTGGTGTAGTTTTTGGAACACCTGCCTCCTGAAGGGTTCTGTAACATAAGGGCGGGTGTTACCAGTGGAGACATCACAATATAGTTCAGTGCCTGAGTCCGTGAAATGCACTTTACACAGCTTGAGTGACGTGGTGTTGTTATTTAAGAGCCCCTGCAGCTCGTGGTCTTTTTCTTGGGACTGTGCAAGAGCTGTGTAATTACACGCCGGTACTGCCACTGACTCCACACGCGACAGCGCGTCTGCCACAATGTTGTCCCTGCCTGCGACAAACCTGATATCCGTGGTGAATTGAGCAATGTAGTCCAGGTACCGGTATTGCCTCGGTGAACAGTTGTCACGGTTGTGTGCGTACACATATGACAGGGGTTTGTGATCCGTGTAAATGGTGAAGTGCCTACCTTCAACCATGTGGCGGAAGTATCTGACTGCGTCGTAGATGGCTAAGAGCTCCCTGTCATAAGGGCTATACTTTTTCTGTGAAGCTGACAGTCGCCTAGAGAAAAATGCTAGTGGGTTCCATGTGACACCTGCCTTCTGCTGTAATACTGCACCCATAGAAGTGTCTGAAGCGTCTGTAAATATCGCGAGTTCGGCGTTGGGCTCTGGGTGAGCAAGCAGAGCTGCCCTAGATAAGCTACTTTTACAAGCGTTAAAAGCGTCTAGCATTTCTTGCGATAGATTAATTGTTTGTGTTCTCTTTGTTTTTGGTCCTGCCAGAACTACGTTGAGTGGCGCTTGTAAGCGAGCGGCATCTGGGACAAAGCGGCGGTAAAAATTGAACATACCCAGGAAGCGACGCATCTCCTTGACGGTCTTGGGAGCTGGGAAGTCCTGGATTGCCTGCACCTTCTCCTGCAGCGGGCGAACACCTTCTTCGGATACTTCGTGTCCTAGGAAAGTTATGGTGGTACGGCCAAACTCACACTTTGCCGAGTTAATAATAATTCCATACTGGGATAACCGCTTCAGAAGCTGATGCAGGTGCTCGGTGTGCTGGGCTGCTGTCTCTGAGAACAAGAGAATATCGTCTAAATAACAGTAGCAGAACGGCAGCCCGCGCAGCACCTCGTCCATGAACCGTTGGAACGTTTGAGCGGCATTCCTGAGGCCAAAGGTCATGAATGGAAATTCATACAGTCCGAAAGGTGTTGTGATCGCTGTCTTGTGAACGTCGGCTGGCTGGACTGGTATCTGATTGTATGCTTTAATAAGATCGATTTTGCTGTATATTCGGCTGCCAGCCAGCTGATGTGAGAAGTCCTGTATGTGCGGGATGGGGTATCTGTCCGGAACAGTACGGGCATTGAGTGCCCTGTAGTCACCGCATGGCCGCCAGCTGTTGTCCTTCTTAGGAGCGAGGTGAAGTGGGGACGACCACGGACTCTCTGACGGCCGTGCTGTGCCGTTAGCCAGCATAGCCTCGAACTCCCTCTGTGCTGCCTTCAGTTTGTCCGGTGCAAGGCGGCGAGGTCGTCCAGTGATAGGCGGACCTGGTGTAGTGCGGATGTGATGTTCGGTACCGTGACTGACCTGTTTCTTTGTTCCAGCAGGCCGCGTGACTTCCGGGTACTGGCGAAGTATCTCGTGGTACTCCGTGTTGCCTCCTACGGACTTCACTGAGGCGATCATTGCTGCTGATTCGGCCGCTGGCGACGCCGGCGAAGACAGTTGGGTCAGCCCATCGATTAGCCGGTGACTTTTGAGGTCTACCAAGATGTTGTAATGCGCCAAGAAGTCGGCGCCTATGATTGCCTTGGTGACGTCTGCAACCACGAACTTCCACGTGTACACGCGGCGAAGCCCTAAATTCAAGTGGAGCTCCACCCAACCGTACGTGTCGATGGCAGTTCCGTTTGCCGCGTATAACTGGTACGCCGTCCTGCTGCGCTGCTGTCGTAGGGCTGCACGTGGGTATACGCACAGATCGGACCCTGTGTCCACTAAAAACGTGGTTTTTGAGTCCCGATCTGTTACGAATAGGCGGCGTGGTTTGTGAGGGCAGCCATTTGCCGCTATTTCCGGCTGCCGACGGCGTTTCCCGCGTACGTACATGGCGACCTGCACCGCGTGGCCCTGTCACCGAAACTGTTGTGGTACCAGCAGTGAGCGTCGTTCCACGCGCTGCTGGAGCGCGAGCGACTGCGGCGTCGGCTTGGGGTCGGTTCTCTGTCACCACGCCGGTACCTATCTGTGGAGCGCGATCGATGGTGTACCTGACCTTGCTTTTGTAGAGCCGCCACCTGTAGACATAACTCCGCCATGCACTGTTTCAGCTCCGCGATGTCACTGCTGGTGCTCGTGCTCGCCACGGCGGGAG
This sequence comes from Euplexia lucipara, assembly GCA_921972225.1. NCBI lineage: Eukaryota > Metazoa > Arthropoda > Insecta > Lepidoptera > Noctuidae > Euplexia > Euplexia lucipara. Next base: position 6,520,372 of record OV179143.1, on the reverse strand, counting down.
GTGTCGTGAGCGCTGGCCGCGTTGGCGCGATCTCGTGCACGCGGTCGGCCAAATCTGCGACAGACTGAAGCGGAAGGTTAGGTTGGGAAGCTATTACCGTCTGTATGTTCGTCGGCAACCTGCTCGCCCACAACGTGGCTAGGAATGTGTCTGGAACATGTGGTCCGGCCAAAGTCTGCAGGTGCCGCAAGAACTGTGATGGCTTCCGGTCGCCGAGCTCCTCTTGAGTGAGGATTTGCTGAACCCTTTTTTCACGCGAGTCGGATAGTCGACGTATGAGCTCAGCCTTCAGCTTGGCGTACTTGTCTTGTGCTGGTGGGTTCTCTATTATGTCCCGAGCTTCTACCATGTAGCGATGGTCTAGCTGACCCACGACCGTGTAGAATTTTGTGGTGTCGGCGGTAATGCCGGCTATTGTGAACTGACCTTCTACTTGTGCAAACCAAAGTGTCGGCTCCTCAGGCCAGAATGGCGGCAACTTCACGCTGACTCTGCACACGTCCTGCTTGACCATTGCTGCGTCCGCCTGCGCTCCCTGCTCTGCTCCGGTAGGCATCTTTGCTCCGCGTGGCTACTGTGCTCTTTGACGGGGTCACCAATGAAGTGTATAGAGCAAAATGGCGAAATGAAACGGCGGTTTGAACGTTATCCTTGTATAATTAATTTCTCAACACTTCTGAGTCGCTTAAGGCTACAATTAAGTTAAGACGACAGAGGGGAAATTACTGGACACAGACAAAAAGCTAAGAAGACGATATCGAGTCAACTAGCAGAACTTAGGTCTACGAGCAAGTCTAGATTTGGTTGTAAGTTCAAGCGTGTACTGTTCGGGAGGTCAAAACGAGTACTGATCTACATGACGATGCTTTAACGCTATTAGGCAAGTCATATGCTCCGATGAAAGCCGAGCTTTGCCGAACGCGCCCGAAGTTGCGTTCGGAAAGGCAGCGACCAGAACATTACAATTTAAGCCTATATTTTGTATAGTGTAAATAATTATGCGTATTGTTAAATTTGTAAATAAATATTATGTGTGATGTAAATATAGCAACTAAATAAATATGTAAATATACTTCTAATAAAATATGTTAGTTTTCACCCACAGACAATGATCGTGTTTTGTGTTTGAAGTTTTTTGATCTTTGGTTTGACGTTTGTTCAAATTTGACAGTTCGGTGTAACGGGACAATAAGGAAAAGTTTTGTATTGTGGAGTGTTTACAATTATAAAAAGTTTAAATTAATATTACGAATTCATACGAATTCCGGTGTAGCTATGACCGCTACACCCTATATAAATCTGGTGAACGTAAAAGAAAATTGAATGAAACAGAAAATAAAGATTCTATACCCTCTAAAAGATCTAAAAACTTAAACGAACTACAAGGTTTATTTTTAATTTTGTTACAGTACATATTTTACAGTAGTTAGTTTTATTTAGGATCTGTCATTTTACTTGCAGTAAATAGTTTATGATTGTATTTCCTACCTGGTTTATTTTGCGATTGGTTTCTTCTATTTCTGTCCCACTCATTACCTAGAGATGTAATGCTTTCGTAGGTAGAGTAGCCATAGAGCTATTTTTTTGTGATTTAATTTACATTATTCACCATTTTCGCCTTATTTTAGATGTGCACAAAGAAGATGTTATTTGGCTGAAAAACAATTCAGAACCATGGGAATGTGTCATAAACAAATGGAAAACGACCCATGAACTCCGCCAAATTTCTGCTCATGAAACCGTAGGTGGGCTGATTGAAAATTGGCCTATATTAAATGACGTCAGAAGCGATGTCTTGGTAAGAAACATTAATTTCATCATGGAGAGACAAATAAGTTATGTTTTTTCTTTCACTCACATTAACTTATTTTCAGATTCAATTAGACTTTGATGCAATACATCCAGGAAGAGCGAATAAATTCTACATAAATTGGAATGAATTTATCAAAAAGATAATAGAAATAAAAAAAACAAATACTAACGAAGAAGTGGTGGCCTTGATCGAGTATATTAATGCATTAGATGACAATGGTTGGTACAAAATAGTAATTTAGTTATATGATGCCATTTTTATTTTAGAAATGAGGCTAAATAATATACAAGTTTTTATTGAGGGCCTTGATATGCTTGCTCCTTGATATTTTCTGACAGAATAAATGTGAGAATTATGTACTTACTTATATTATTTATGTTAATGTTAATAGGTAAAGTTTATTTTATTCTAGATAAAAAACTTCCATCACAAATAAAATTGCTTTGCAATTTGGTGCCACCAAAAGGACGCCTAAACAGGAGGCAAAAATTTTCAACTACCGAGTGTGTAGAAAGCTTCATTGTAAATGTCAAGGTAATTACACCAACAGGGTACTTTACATTAAATCCATACTTTAATTGACTGACTGAGATTAGTTCTCATCAACTAAGGTTGCTGAAACTGTGTCTTAAAATGTTTATCCCACGTCACCTGTAACTTGCGAACCCAAAAAATTGCAAAAATTCAAAGTGAGACCATCGAGTCAGGAGTGCAAACCTTTTTTTAGACAGCATTGTTTTTTTTTTAGTTTCATTATATATGACTGATTTATAAAAAAAAATTGAAACTTAACGTTATTTTTCTTTTTTTAGTCACCTGGCGATATACAATCAAAAATTGACGAAGTTTCTACGGATGCATATGGGAAAAAAAAAACGGTACAGCCGTATATAATAGATGTTGGTGGAACATATTATCTTATTATAGATAAGGTCAGGTATGTTTTCCAAACGGCCTTTAAGGCCTTTGACACACTATTCAAGTGTTATCACGCACTCCATGTGTCTTATCCGAAACCTGGATACCACCTGTATTTACTTATACAAATATGTATCTATGATATAAAGACTAATTATGATGTGATCCCACCCTACATCATGGATTTGATTTCTATTGCTAAATGCTAAACGAAAATATATCTCGTATGATATAAACACTAATAACAATCTTCTTGTGTTATATATTTCCATTCACTTGATAATTTAATAAAAATGCTGTGTTCAATATGTAGCACTGATTATCACGATTTCAGAACATATTTTGTACATTTAAGTTACTATCACAACATCACTGATTATTTTAAATGTCCTTATCAAAACTGTGAGCGAGTGTATGATACAAAATCGTCTTTGAAAAAACATGTATGTGCTGCTCACTGTGTTCAGAACGAAAATAAATGTAAAAGTAAAGGTGAAAAGTGCAACACAGAAAGTAATGTTAACCCTGTTGCTGTTGATGAACCTACTAACGATTTTGAATCAACTGTACACAATAATGATCATATCAATGAAAATGCCTTGATGTCCAATTTCAAAATTGAATTAAATAAATTACTTCTTTCTTTTTTATCCCAATTATACAGTATTTCTAGTTTACCTAGAACTGTTATTCAAACTATAGTACAGTTAGTAACTAATTTATTTAAATCGGAACCATTTAAAATTTTAGAAAAAACCATGAATATATCACAAGAATGTTCGTCAATGATGTCACTCCTTCAAAGCTCTTTTGAAAACCTAGGAACAGATTACAAACGAATGGAATGTTTTAAAAAATTACATACTTATACTGAGCCAGTCCCAAAAACAGTTGGAATTTCGGACGACACCAAGTCAGCTCATGGAAACGTTGAAATGACATTAAAAAATAGATGTTCTTATATGATTCCGTTGCGGAAAAGTCTCAAATCGTTTCTGGAAGTACCTAATGTATTAAATATTATATTAAATTATGAAAAAGGCATTTGTAAGGACAATCTCATTTTGAGAAATTTAGTTAATGGGAATTGTTGGCAAAATGCAAGCAAAGGTTTTCATGAGGAAGCAAAAACTCTGCCCCTAACTATATATTACGACGACTTTGAATCGGGGAATCCGTTAGGAAGTCATGCTGGCAACCAAAAAATCGGTGTTGTGTATGCAACTATATCTACAATACCGCCTAAATTAAGTAGTCGTTTGGAAAACATTTTGCTCACGCTCATATTTTATACTTCAGATAGAACAACATTTGGTAATGAACCTGTTTTTGGTCCATTGATTGCAGAATTGAACTTTTTAGAACAGACTGGAATCTCAGTAGTTTGTAACGAACATACAACTGTCGTTAAATTTCGCCTTGCAAATATATCTGGTGACAACCTGGGCCTGCACTCTATTTTAGGGTTTCACGAAAGCTTTGCTTCAAATCATTTTTGTAGATTCTGTATCACGCCCAAAGACCTCACTAAAATTGACACTAAAGAACGCCCTGAAAACATCCGCAAAGCTAATGACTACGAGAGGCATTGTCAAGATAAAGTAGGCATAAAAGAAGTATGCGTATGGCATCAGTTAAATTTTCATACTTATAAAAATCTGACGTGTGACGTTATGCATGATCTGTGTGAAGGTGTACATAGATATGATATGTGTGTTATTATTCAAAAATTACTAGACAGTAACTATTTTTCACTAAAGACATTAAATGCTCGAATAAAATATTTCACTTATTTGAAAAGTGAAAAAAATTGTCCACCGTCGGTTACTAAGCAACATTTACAAAACGGACAGTTAATTTTTTCAGCTTCAGAAATGCTTTGTCTTGTTCGGAACTTCAGATTTATCATAGGTGACTTAGTGCATGTAATGGATGACCCTACCTGGCAACATTACTTATGTTTGTTAGAGATAACAGAAATACTGACATCTCAAGTTTATACATCGGAGCTTCTTGATTATTTGAGTAATTTGATTGAAAATTATTTAGAAAACCTACAACATTTGTTTCACTGCACTTTAAAACCCAAACACCATTTTCTTCTTCATTATCATAGAGTAATTGAACAAATTGGCCCTCCAATATTGATCAGCGCGTTTAAGTTTGAATCAAAACATAAAGAATTAAAGTCAGTAGCTCAGTCAATATCTTGTAGGAAAAACCTGCCTTTGACACTTGCTACGAGGCATCAGTTGAAAACTAGTTACAGATTAATTGCACAAAACGGTTTTGCTGACAGTATTTCTTGTGGTAAAGTGATGCGTGTTCACGATTACCCAAGTGAATTAAATGAAACTGAGTTCATCTGCGTCGAATATTTTGAAATTAATGGGATACAATATAATGACAAAAATGTTATTTTGTACAAATATGATATTAACTATCCATTATTTTATAAAATTGACCAAGTTTTTTTAAAAGAAACTGATCACAGTATGGTATCATTCTTGTGTACAGTGTTAAAAACGGTAGATTACAGTTCTCATTATATGTCATTTGTTGTGGAAAGTACAACGCAAACTAGATTAGTTCGTTTGGATGATTGTGATAGTACAACACCTACTTTATTAAGAAAATTAAATGAATGTTATTATGTGGATTTGAAGAGCTAAGAATATTCCGCATGTAATGATTTGTATTAAATTTGTTACTTAATTGTAATTTTCAAATATTTCAAAATATTGGGTAAAACAATCATTTTGAACACAAGAGATTTTATTTGGCGTCGTCATGGCAAATACTGTGGACCCTAAAGGGGTGGTAATTTTTTATTATAGCAGAGTAGTTTGCCATGATGCCAACGATTATACTCGTATATATTTCGTAAAAGCATTTTTTGTAACCTAAAGACGGTACCTATATAAGGTGTATCTGTTCAAACACGATATCTCTTAAGGGGTCATTGTACTCATCATTATGAACAACTTTTACAATGGGACCAAATCTGATATCGCGAAAAAAAAATCAACTCCTCCCTACATTTTGACGAGTTTGTTAAAGATAAATGTACTGAGCAGCTGATTTTTTTTTTCGCAATTTCAAGTTTGGTCCCATAGTAAAAGTTGTTCATATCTATGAGTACAATGACCCCTTAAGAGATTTCGTGTATGAACAGATACACCTTATATAAAGGGGATACCTTTATACTATTGTATCGTTGAAATGTGAAAAAGTCGCATAATAATGTAAGTTGTATAATCTAAGACTATTTGGTTTATATTTTGCTGCTCGATCGTAGGACAAGCTGCAGAGTTTGCGTTGTTGGTAACAAGCCACAATATAAGAGAGAACAGCAGAATAAAAACTAAATAATTGTAAGGTCAAGGTAGAAATATATAATCTATTAAACTAAAAAGTAATATAATAATATTTAGTAAAGCTACAGGAGAACCCCATCCTTAGTCACTAATCAAAGGCGCAGGACTAATAAAAGTTCGCGTATATTTTGTCGGGCCGCAGCTGTCGGGTCGCAGCGCAAAAATTTTATACGAACTATCACAAACTATGCCCGCTGCGCCCCGGCGTGGTGTGCGATAGTTCATATAAAATACATAAGAGCGATTTGAGCGGATTTTTGCGCTGCGAAATCGGCATAATTTCGTGTACGACCTCAATTTTTTTTTTATAGTTTCTAAAAAGCTTGAGACGTGAAATGTCATGTTATTTTGCAGTATTTACATACCTATATTAAATTTAATTACAATTCACCTCTTAAAGTTATATTTATAAGTTGTATTACTCCCTGATGATGCGCCTAAGGATTGGGGCTGTTCTGTATCTTTACTATTTAAGTTCATACACTAAATATTATTTTGTTACTTTTTAGTTTAAAAGCTTGCTTTTAAAAATAAATAAGTTAATTTTATTTATTTCTATACTTAACCTTTTCGATAAATTAATTCTAAAGTATATGTATATAATTTATTCGCTCTTCCTGGATGCATTGCATGCAGCTATACTATCGTCCATTCAAATTTAGTTATTGTGTACCTACGTGTAAGAGTGACTAAAAAGTGTATTGTGTTTGTGTCAGTTGTGTGCATGTGATTTTATTTGGCGTCATCATGGCAAATACTGTGGACCCTAAAGGGGTGGTAATTTTTTTTTATAGCAGAGTAGTTTGTCATGATGACTACCCTTAACGATTCAATATATTTCTGTAAAAGTATTGTTTTTGAACCTAAAGACGGACCTTTAAGGTATCCGCACTATTGTATCGTTGAGAAGTGTGTTGTTGGTAACAGGCCACAATGATGCCAAGACCGGACAGTAGAATGAAACTAAATAATAATTGTAAGGTCACACTAGAAATAAGACGTGTTTCTGTCCAGCTGGGCCCCGCGAGCTAGGCTCATAAAACTAGTAGCAATGCTTTGTTTGTTCAATGTACCTCATGAATTTATCAACAAGATCCAATGTACCTCGATCATTTTGATAGAAATCATGATAAATCGCCTCATCTATCCAGCGGGACCCTCAGCTATAGTAGGTACTGCGCTCGTAATGCAAAAATAAAAATATTGATCGCATCTACTCATAATGTACCTCTCGATTCATATATTAAATTCTAGGAAATTTTGATAGAACAGGAGAAATTCACCATGAATGTTTTGTTTAAAAAAGACAAAACTTTCATGCTGAATTTCTCCTGTTCTATCAACATTTCATAAAATTTAATACATGAATCGAGAGGTAAATTAAGAGTAGATGCGATCAATATTTTTATTTTTGCATTACGAGCGCAGTACCTACTATAGCTGAGGGTCCCGCTGGATAGATGAGGCGATTTATCATGATTTCTATCAAAATGATCGAGGTACATTGGATCTTGTTGATAAATTCATGAGGTACATTGAACAAACAAAGCATTGCTACTAGTTTTATGAGCCTAGCTCGCGGGGTCCAGCTGGACAGAAACACATAGAAATAAGTAATATTAAAATGTTTCATAATGTTGATCATACACTGCTATTAGTACCCTGTTGAAATAATAGCGTGATAATAGAACTTATAACTTTCATATTTTAACATGGTTTAAAACGTAACTTGTAAGTGATTCATTTGATATTGAAATAATTATTTTTCTTTAGCTTCATAGTTTAGTCTAACGGCCAAACCCAATAACCTACTGCCAGTAAAAACAGATCGCTACTGGTGACAGACAATATAATTCTATCTCTCCTTACGTCACTCCGTCCGTTCGTGTTCTTTTGTTTTATGTCTTAGATTATTGGGACGTTACAACCATAGATTGGGTTTAGCCGTAAGATTATTATTGTAGTATTATATAGAGGGTCTTAGGTTAAACGAGTGGCTGATCTACTTTAACGGAGTGCAGTACCCATCATTATGAACATCTTTTACTATGGGACCAATCCCGAAATCGCGAAAAAAAATCAGCTGTTCAGTACATTTATGTTCGCATAAGTCTTTAAAATGTAGGGAACAGCTGATTTTTTTTTCGCGATTTCAGGTTTGGTCCCATACTAAAAGTTGTTAATTTTCATGAGTACTATGCACTCCGTTAAAGTATGTCCCTCATTTAACTTAATATCCTGTATATTTAGGTATATTTTGTTAAAAATTGCCTATTTATGTTTATTTCAGTATTATTAATAAATATCTAAAAATAAATTGTATATTATTAAATCGAACATTAAAACTCTCTCATGAAAACAAATAATTTCAGATAACAATAGTAGAGGCTTCACCTGAGATTACATAGTTTCAGTATGAAACAAACAAGTCTTGTCTTAAAACAAATATGTCTTCAGCTAACAACAGTAGAGGCTTCACCTAAGATAACATAGTTTCAGTATGAAACAAACAAGTCTTGTCTTAAAACAAATATCTCTTCAGCTAACAACAGTAGAGGCTTCACCCAAGATTACATAGTTTCAGTATGAAACAAACAAGTCTTGTCTTAAAACAAATATCTCTTCAGCTAACAACAGTAGAGGCTTCACCCAAGATTACATAGTTTCAGTATGAAACAAACAAGTCTTGTCTTAAAACAAATATCTCTTCAGCTAACAATAGTAGAGGCTTCACCTAAGATTACATAGTCTCAGTGTGAAGCAAATTAGTCTTGTCTTAAAACAAATATCTCTTCAGCTAACAACAGTAGAGGCTTCACCCAAGATTACATAGTTTCAGTATGAAACAAACGAGTCTTGTCTTAAAACAAATATCTCTTCAGCTAACAAAAGTAGAGGCTTCACCTAAGATTACATAGTTTCAGTATGAAACAAACGAGTCTTGTCTTAAAACAAATATCTCTTCAGCTAACGACAGTAGAGGCTTCACCCAAGATTATATAGTTTCAGTATGAAACAAACAAGTCTTGTCTTAAAACAAATATCTCTTCAGCTAACAACAGTAGAGGCTTCGCCCAAGATTACATAGTTTCAGTATGAAACAAACAAGTCTTGTCTTAAAACAAATATCTCTTCAGCTAACAACAGTAGAGGCTTCACCTAAGATTACATAGTTTCAGTATGAAACAAACAAGTCTTGTCTTAAAACAAATATCTCTTCAGCTAACAATAGTAGAGGCTTCACCTAAGATTACATAGTTTCAGTATGAAACAAACAAGTCTTGTCTTAAAACAAATATCTCTTCAGCTAACAATAGTAGAGGCTTCACCTAAGATTACATAGTCTCAGTGTGAAGCAAATTAGTCTTGTCTTAAAACAAATATCTCTTCAGTTAAGAATAGTAGAAGCTTCGTTCAAGAATATGTTGTCTTAGTGGGAAACATGATGAGTCTTGCTTCGAAAATAGACAAATCAAATTTTTAATGATTCTAAGAGAGAATACTCTTTTACTAAGACAAATAATATTCTTAAAATTAAACATAAAAAATTCTTCATTTAAGTCTAATGTCTTCGAGGAAGACAATAAAACTAAGACAATATTTTACTTCATTCAAAAATATATTGTTTTCCCCATATATGAATCAATATTTGTCTTGACCAATAGGATATTGTCTTAATGTAAGACATCCTTTTTTTCCGTGTGAATGTAGCCTACAATGTCCGTAGGTAACGACAATAAGGATAACTACGTACCTAATCTAATTAATCATGCATGTTACTGCCTGTAGTTTTCCGGTGAAATGGATCGGATTATCGGTACTAATGTGTTTGGGTACTCCAACAGATGAACAGGCGAAATATCATCTGCGTAAGTGTTTCCAGGGAAGGTCAAGAGGTATCGACCGAGAATTGAAGAATGGTAGCTACATAATTGGGTGGTTTACCAAGTAACTGTGAGTAGATCTCGGGTGACCATCGATATCTGATCAGAAATTCGGATAGGTTTTTTTTTTCCTTTATTACCTTAGGGGGCAACTAGAATCATTTTTATATTTACTTAACTTAAGTTTGACGTTCAAACGCCTTGTAATGGCATAATTGAAATAAATGGTTTGACTATGATATTTTTGGCTGTTTAGGGTGTTTACCTCTATGAACATGCACCCGCAAAGTATTCTAACCTTAATAACTAACTAAACCATCTATGTATTCGAAGGAAAGAGAGCATCATTGGCGAAAAACACTTTATCAACAAGAAATTTTGCTGTCAGATATCCGTTTTACTAATGTGCTTAAAAAGGCCCCTTGGTCATATCTATTCAGTTATGTTTAAGTTTTGCATCTGCGTTTCTCTCACCCGATAATGTTTATTACAATAAACAAGAATGAATTGTATGCACCTATATCATCCACACATTCTGATGTGGTTTTTTTTTATCATGAAAACGTCGCAGTTGAATTAACGCATTTCTGGCAACTAGCCGAACGTAACCATGAAGATAAACGGATAGTCCTATCGTATACAAGAAGATTAAACAAACACATTGAATTAGACAATTAATTAGGAATTGACCTTGTTCTTATTACGATCTCGCAACAGACGATTGTTTTGTTTCATCTATTTAAATACTCTAGAGGAAATCGTGTCTACAAGATAACATTGTATTGGGTTCGGTAACCGTTGCTTTAAATATTTTACGGGTGCGCTTTTATCGTGCAAATTATTTTCGGCTTCTAGAGTTTTTGATTGTAATTTTGTGGTTGCGTACGACTGAGAATAAATAAACAACGTAATTGACTGCTTCAGAGTTTTTCATTGATGTCTGGCGTGACTAGCGGTGATTAAATTTCTTTATTCGTGATTTTGAGACTTTAGTAAGGATTTTATCATCGGTGCGTGGATGGCTTCATTCATTACACATGTAATACACTCCTCCGTGCCTCGAAAAGCCCGCTAAACCATTGGTCCCAGCTGTCATTTGTAAATCTTTGACAGTCGTTACGGGTAGCCTGCTAAGCGCCGAAAGTCTGACATCCAGTCTAATCAAGAAGGGTGTCGTTACCTTTTTGTGGATGTTAGATAAGCAGTCGCTCTTTGTAGAATACTGGAGGCAACCCCAACATAGTTGAAGAAATGTTATGGTAGATGATGGTGAGTCAGGAATCAAAGAATTGTCTGCAAAGCTGACTACAATACTGCAGTCAATGTAAGCACTCAGAAAAGAAACGGTGGCTCAACTTGTTTGTCAAAACATTTCCATATTTATTACGCATAATCACGAAATTGTGGAGTTATTTGGTGACGCTACATCAATTAATCATCTTTTATTTTCATAATAGCCGCGTTAAATCATAATACATTTACCGAGCTGACTGCTAGCGAGGTCAAATAACTTCAACATTGTTCTGGCCAAACACTTTGCTTAAGTTAGGTAAATTAATATTTTATTTAGGAGCTTGGTAGCTAGAACGGTGAAGTTATGAACTAAAGAAAAGCTGGATTATGACTTTGAGACAACAAGTGGCTTGAACTGCTGAACGTCAGAGTCGAGAGTTGAGATTTGTTTATTAATATGCATGACGACGAACCAACTGCTATCAAATGTAGCAGTGGTAAAACAGACATGGTTATGGTTTAAATCCGGGCAAGTACCAATGTGACTTTTTCAATTTAGATGTACTTTTTAAATGTATTTTAGATATCATTCGACATCGGTGAACGTAAACAATAGTGAGGAAACTTGAACTTATAGTAATTATAAGTTTGAAATTTCCATACCGCCTTGATCAAGCGTGTTGATTAATGCTCGTGCCTTACATGCACGAGAAGATGCCTTTGGCCTGCAGTGAAACGGTTACAGGCTGGTTTTAAATTATTATTTGGAGTTCTTTGTTTGTTTTTCTCGTTTAATAGAGTTTACACACGGGTCGAAAGTTCTGAACCATGTGTGTAAAGGGAACTTTAAATGTGGATGTTAGTTTAAAAAGAAATTACGGTTTTCATAAGTAGAGAATGGTGGCTTTTTGGAGCACGTGCAGTAGGTAAATGAGAAGGCATGTGGATTGTGTTAAGACTTTGTGTGAGAGGCTTTGGTACACCGGTGGAGGACAGTAGGTCCTATTAGGACGATGTGCACGGTTTGTGCTCGCCATAGGGTTTTTATATCTATGGTAAGGACTTGGTGCTTACTAAGTTTCTCGGATATTGTAGTTTGAATGTTGTGTGAGTTAGGCTTTTTAATTTGTATAAAAGATAGAGTAATTTGGTACGTCCTTCCAAAGTCAGTAAAACAACTTTATAAATAAAACCACACGTCAATTTAACGATTACGTAGATTGCATGTCGCTTTAGCACATGTGTGGGGTGAACAAACTTTACTGTAAGCGTCCCCCGAAGCTCGTTCAGTTGATGTAAACATCACTTGTTTGAGCACAACCAGTCAGGGTTGACTCGTCCTTTGTCACCACTACTATTTTTAGGTTTTTCACACTTCATAATGTAACATACAACGTACTATAAATAGCTTTAATATACGACCTAGCATTAATTAAGTCTGCATGACGTCACATTTTTTAGGTTTTAAGTATACTATCAATTTGGCGCTGTGTTCACTTGTTATTGATATTGTGTCGAGTCATTAGCCGTTGTTAAATTAAGACGACAAATACAATATAATTACCAATAGTCGCCTTGTGACGAAATCTTGATTGTATAAATTGTAAACAACCGACTTCTTAAAAAAAAACACTAACAGTTTCGGAAGTCTGTGGTTTTGGTGGTTTTGTTTCGTTCATTATTGGCCACCGATTTCCGAATCTGGAGTTATTTTTCACCTTTTAGTGTGTTTTTTTAAGAAGTCGGTTGAATTTTTGTAAAAAAAAAATTATTTTACAATTTTTTGTTTCTTCGTATGTAAAAAAAGTCTTTCAAAACTTCATGAATCATTGATATTGGTTAACAAATTGCTAAAGAAGTTCTATCTAAACATTAATATGTACATCTCTGTCGGCCCTCTTCTCTCTTTATAAACAGAAGGGCGTAATGTTATGTTATGGAAAGACAAACTCTGCATAGACGTCTGACTATAGCAATCGCGATTAATTTGCTGTTATGCGTCGAAGAGTTACGTTGTCTTTAGTTTAATCAGTTTTTCATCACAAAATGATCCTTTCCAAGTGAAAATGCTTGATTTGGTAAAAAACCTATATTTTTTTAGGAGTTTCCTCATTTCCTCGAGGATCCCTCATGAGATATGAGTTATACAAAGGGGACCAATCTGTTGGTATAACCTATCAAATAAAAAAAGAATTTCGATAATCGATCCATAAACAACGGAGTACTGAGGTAACAAAACTAAAAAAAACCAGATAGATGCCCGAATATCTAACAACCAGTTTCACCAGCGCGCTTCACCATCACTGATTGCATCACTGCTTAGCCAGGCAGTCGCTCCATTACCATGCATTCAGCTGCATTCGGTTAATCTGGAAGCTGACCCCAACCTAGTTGGCTAAGCAGACGATGTGTATAAAGCTGCAATGATGTTCCCTTAGGATAATCTTGACAAAGTTATTTAAGACGCAGGCGAAGCCGCAGGCAGAAGCTAGTTAATTTATAAACCACGAAGTCTTCTAAGTTATCTTGGTGAAAGTTGTTGTTTCCAAAATTCGCACCACTTTCAGAAATAGCGTAGGCGTCAAACAATAAGTAGCGGATTTTCATAACAATTGTTTATTGGGCACTCGTGCGGCGCCCGGGAGAATATTCGACACCTGGCGGATACGACTTAGCCAAAATTGATTTAGCCTACCCACTTTACTAAACTTGAAAATAAACAAAAGGAATCCGACAGTTCCAAGTACCTAATTTTAATAAATTACGGAACATTATAAGCTTCATAGCCAAGGAGATGATAGATAGAAGGTAAAGGAGTCGAAAAATTATAAAATAGCATCACAGGCTGAGGTGCACCTGTAGTAGGTACACTGTAGCGACATCTATCTCGCCACATACGAACGAATGACCGATATCCTACATCGCAGTATCAAAGTTATCCGCGCAATTTGAACGTATACAAGTTCCCACCAGACACAACACCCGTCTGGTCGGAGGACTCCCTTTTCAATGGTGAATGATAAACTTTACACCCGGTTCCTCATACCTCCAAAACACCATAACACCCACATGTCACCAGTTATATTTATTATGTTCCATGTAAAAGGGGGTGAGCTTATTGCTATCAATTGAGCACAAATCCGGACCACGAGCTGGAGAAAATTTGAATGGGAAAACTCAAAAACCTTTCCGACGCCAAAAGGCCCCTATCCCAGCACGATGCTACGATATTTAAAAAAAAATACCGCAGCCCTTTCTGTTTCTAGTGTCCGTCAACCATATTGACTTGTATCACGGCTAAAAGGATCTGTAAAGCCAACGACAGCCTACGACACACGATACCCCGTCAATTCATTAACGGCTGTCGCTGATGACCTGTCGTCACCCGCACGTTTAGAATACCGCCTGATTGTGATGGACAAAAGCCTTTGTCTTTCAAAGGAGATTTTAATCAATCCAATTGGTCGACTCTGTAATTGCAATGACAGCGATCTGTCATTACAATATTAAAGACAATGGTGAATGTGCGATAGGGGTGGGAAAAGGTAGTTTTGTCAACTTCCTTCTTATGTTGGATTTAGTTTAGTTAGACTGCTAGTTGGTCGAGTAGTAGCAAGTGCTACTGCTGAGATCCTGGGTTTGATCCCCGGGTCGGCCAAAACGTTTTTTAGTTTTACCATCTGAGAGTTTTGTCTGGGATTATGCCCGATTATAGCAATAGGCCCGTCCCTATTACATAAACAAAAATGGCGTGATGTGGGTGTACTATAGGCACTAATCTGCCTAACCCTTCGGAGTACACAGGCGTGTCGTTGTGTATTATTATTATTTTAACAGACTGCAAATTACTGTTATTTAGACATGACCAAGTAATACACATAGGTACCTACTTATAAGCCTATATTCATCTAATTATAGGTATTAGGTAATATAGGAATAATAATATTAAGTTATAATTACGTCATGAATACTTACATAAGTCATTGTAAAAATGTGTCAGGTACAGTTGATACTTACAAACATGTGTGTACCTATTTAATTTGTTGCCATTTTTGACGCGATAACGGCTAATATTTCAGTCATTATCCTCATTAGGTAGTATTATAATAAGGACAAGGTTACACAACTGTTTTAATAATATTTAAATAGCTTTAATCCCAACGTGTTACTGTCCCACTGTATGGCAAAGGCCTATTCTCATAAAGAGAAGGCACGAGCATTACTCACTACCGTAAAACGGGGTGGATAGAAACTCAAGGGTAAATAGAAACAAAACTATGAGGTGAATTTTTACGCTAGTTTAATATTGTATGATACTAACAAGGTGTCGAAATTATTTATCTCAATTATTTTAAAGCATTATAGTCCTATGTAACAAACAACTTATGTGAATATCCTCCTCGGTTTTGATTCTATTCACCCTTGAGTGTCTATCCACCTCATTTTACGCGGTACTACACTTACTCAAGGAATATGACAATATGGAGAGATAGTTTTAAAGCACTCTATCTTCTATATTCAAGAAAAACTGAATGAGTACCTATGCAGTTAGCACTCATCAAATATAGTACCTTAGGTGGTAAATGCATAAGTGCCCTAAAATAGTGCGCAATCGGGAATACTTCTGACAATGGTTCACGCTCTGCAGGGCCTTTGGAAAAATGGACACCTTAGTAAATTGGAATGACACAATTGAATAAACCTCAATTCCGGGTTTTATCCATTATCCAACTAACCATAGTACTATTTTAAATTGAACAGGATAGTAGCTACACTGACGTCAAAAAAATATGTAGGCAGTTACACCCGATGTTGGATTACGTAATAAAATTTTTAATGGTTAGATCGGTAAGACTGCTGGCAGCTTTTGGGGTGTTTGAAATTTTGAATGTTGACCAAAATAGGATTAACATTATAATCGTTGCCGCGTCGGCTTTTTCCTTATTTTTACGTTTTGGTCTTATGTTTTAAGTACTTACGTTACTTTAAACTGTAACAAATTATGATGTCTATGTATATTGACTGTTTAATGGGGGAGGTTTGTGGTTGAATGATAACAGATAAAAGACGGGTTGGTCGATAGGTGACCTTTTATTACATAATCAAGACCTCTACGTGCTTCGGAAAGCACATTAAGCCGTTGGTCCCGGCCGTCATTAGTAGATCTTTGATCGGTCGCTAGCCACGGGTAGTCAAAAGCCCGAAAGCCTAACAACCAGTTAAACAAATGGGTGTTATGCTATCAAGTAACTAAGTTGTGGTGGTATAGGTCAGATTGGAAGCCGAGCCCAACATGGTTAAGAGAAGGTTAGATGGTCAGATAATACGTCGATTTCCTTTCCAACATGAGCAGTTTAACCAGTTCATTCAAATGATATTTATGCAAACCTAGGTCAACATCCTTATACCTAGGCACCTGATTTCGAACGACTAAAACCACCAGACTAAAGATACAGTTACAAACGTTCAGGGAATACATAATATTGATTTCTTCATAACGACAATTACGTAGCGGCGACATCCGGGATGAAGGGGAGTCATGCTGTTTACATTCAAATGAGCCTGCTCGATGTTCATGTAATATTGTGCTCGTTAGAGGGACAATTATGGAGACCTTGTGATAGGGATTGGGGGGCAATGACTGTCTCTACGTCAGGTAGCGTTAGAGAAACAAAAGATAAACTTATCGACATAGCTAACCCGAATCTGGAAGATTAGCATGACAACCACTGTATTCCCCGGAAGGAAAGTGGAAGTGACGGTTATAACTATATCGCAAGGGAACGTTCTGGCATACAATCTGAAAGAACTACTCGACCCTATCCCTAAAGGAGCAGTCTCAGTAGCAGCTTTTATTGTATAACCCCGTTTTGTTTTAGTTATGTTCAAGTCACACGAAATAGGGAGCGAAAGTCGGTGCACAAAATTTCACTCTGGGATGCTACTAAGAAATTCCTGGTGAAGAAAGATTACATGTTTAGATTACAAATACACTTGGTAAGACTAAAAGGAGGACGTGGATGACTACCAATAACAACCTGGCTACAGCAACGCAACAAAAGAAACCACTAACAATAAATTGTGTAGTTTGGCGCAGAAGTGCTGAGAGAGCTTCTAAATAACTATTAATAGCCAGAAGAAAGAGGAGACAGACATTATTCCTCATGTCTAAAACCTCCAACCAATACTACTCGATGTCTTGGACAATGTATGCCACACCTAGTAGAAGTATGCAAATAAATGGTGAGAAATCCGATTGGTGTCGTTGCCAGAAACCAATGTTAACATTATCAATACATTTATTCCGAACATAGACTGGTGGTTGGACACAAGTTAAGCGGTCAAAGAACAACTGTCGACATGGCCGCCACGAATACTAATTGGTTTAGCGTGAATATTTAATCGCAAACGCCGTTTATTAAGCTTGAACCAATATGTTTAAGCGCTTAAGCAGCTTTTGAGGATATTGTTCATTTTAAATCTGAAGCGGTATGGTGTACAATGGTGTAGGAGTGTACTTTAACCGCTGTAGCTACCGTAATACGTTTTGGGACATGTATTTAAATTTTTCGATTATTTTCTAACGACATTTACAGACTTAGAAGAAAAAATACAGCCTAATGATGATATTTCTAATAAGGATAAAAGTCTTATGGACTACCATTCGAGTTGGTACTACAAAAGCCACAAATCGCAAAAGAAAATCCCATCCCGGCCACGGCAGGTATCCTTATTGCCTCATTTCAAATATCCCCCCTGTATGATGATGACAAAATATTGATAACTTCACACCACGGGGTTGTTCAAATACATTTGAATTTTAATTCAGTCTGTTGGTGAGCGTGTGGACTGTATGACTGACGATAGGTAATAAACGAAGACGATGGCGATTATTAAGTAGCTTTAATAATTTAAGTAAAACTATGTAAATCAAATCTAGTCGTTGACAGACACCAAGATAAAGTAAAAGTCACATTTTAAAATTATATAAGAACAAACCATAGAAAAACAAATAATTAAAAAAGGTTTAAAACAAAGCTCCAGCCAGTCGCCAACACAGTCCATTATTGTATGTAATGTTGTGCATAATGTCTATGTGAAATCTAAAATGAGTAAAAACAAATCTATTATATCAACACAGTTATGCACAAACACATGTGATCATTATTCGGATAATTAATACATATAGCTCAGACTTAAGCAAGCGTACCTTCCAATATTGCTAGGTGGTGGGCGTACAAAGTCAACGAAAGGGATTCGACTAATATTATTATTATTCGTATTAGAAATACAAACAACGGCAACGTCTCGTTATTTATGCAACAGCGTTGAATTCTAAACGTTAGATAAGACTCTATTGGATGTCGTGATCTTAAATTTTTCTATTTTTTCTTTATCAATTTCTATCATCCTCCTTATTTTTACCCATGAATGTGAACATTTCACTATGGGACTAACTCGGAAATCTCGAAAAGATATCAATTTATTGTTTCATACAAAAGTACAAGTCTCTTACTCGATCACATTAAATGATGCAAACTATAGCTGATTTTTTTTTGTAATTTCCGTGTTGGTCCCATGGTGAAAATTGTGAATTTGGTTAGAGATAAAACAATGTCTTGCGTAAAGAGACGAATTTGTGAGAATTGGCAGTGTATTGTATTGAAAGCTAAAACCAAAATCAATACACCATCTTTTTATTCTGGAAACGAAAAGTAATATCTTTTTCATGCTTGTTAGCTGGGGTGCCAGTAACAGTATTACGTCTCCCTTTCGTGAGTAGCGACCCCAATTTCCACTAAAATATTACTATAACGTGGACTACTTTAAATTCGTTTGTGATCAAAATTGGGGAAAACCTGTGAGCTGTCACGATAGTAAAACAAGTTGTTGCAAATTTTTCGGGTGCGGAATTTTAGGTAAGTATGGTGATGATTCATTTAAGTAGGCAACTAATTTAAATTCAAATTATATGATACAAACTCGATGTTAATAATGAATGTGGTCAACAGTTACGGCCAAAAGGCTAAAAACATTTGGTGTTTTATTTTCTTTACATCATTCTGTACTCCTTCAAAACATAGAACCTCTGTACCTATAGACACCGAGTTTCTAAGTCTAAAACAGAATATTTTTCTTATCACATAATCATAGTTTTTCAGGGCTTTCAAATATTGTATAATTATCACTAGCTTTAAAAACGGCGAAGGAAAACATCGCGAGGAAACCTAAGAGATATTCAATGGCATGTGAAGCAAAGTCAGAGGCCCATGGGCAGCATAAACTCTGACACCAGGTTATTCGCTAACCAACAACAAATTACAGAAAAAAAAACTATTATTTCATACATTTCGGGTTGAGTGGCTATGTATCTAGTTGTATTGTATTTTTCATCGTGTTTTCCGAGTTGGTCCCATACTTAGTAAAAATTGTTGATACACCACTATTATTTAATAAGTACAAAAAAATGGGCTGTATATACCTGTTACTGATCATAATTGCGTAATCAGAAGTAAAAAAAAAACGAAATTAAATTTTTAAATATTTTTTTTATTTTTTTTCTTTTTAGTTAAACTAAAATAACGAAAACAGCTGTTGGAGGCGGGGCATGCTTGAGCGAGATCACGCGAACGTGAGCGAGAAATGACGATTAATGAATACTACATACTACTATGTCATAAATAGCCGGTACAATATAATAACTTTGCTATTTACGAATATTATTTATTGATAAGTATTTGTACTAATTAGAAATTTGTAGTGTATTAATGGGAACCACAATCTGTACAAATATGGTAAGCGATAATAAAAAAACCCAATTTAATGTAGTAGTAAAATCTTATCAAACGACCCTTAAAGTATCTACGTAAACCAACCAGACCATACTTACAACAGACGCACGGCTACCGTTACGACCGTCTTACAGACATTTACAAGAGTGAGCGTGTTATATTGTTCACAGACATATCGATTAAAAGTTCACCTCGATGATATGACGAGGGACATTATGTGCCCTAGGATTGTGTGACATCGGCACGTGAAAGGGTAACATTGTGCCATTATTGTTTTTTTTTTCTTTTGGCATTTAGGGGACGCGGGACAGGTTAAGGACGAATGAATGTCTTGTGTTCAATAGTACCTATTTAATCCTTAAAATAATATGGAAAATATAGAGGCATTGTTTCCTGACGTCTGTGCTTAAAATGAGACTGAGCGCTGAGTTTTTTATTCAGTTTTATTTTAAGAGTTTTAGCTTCTTTGACGTGTCTAAGTGTATATAAAACCAATTTACAGAAATAAAATATATCACTTTCAGAATGTTACAAGGCAACACTTAGGATATTAATAGTATGCAATTCTAGGAGGAGTCTCTAAAAACATGTTTAATAATTCAAAAGCTAAGCAAGAAAATCTGTCGTTATTTACTTATAGTAAATCCCTAACATGTGCGTACCGATGTCATATACACAAAAAGACTAGCTAAGTGCCCGAACCTCTCTGGAGAATGTTCAGAAAAGGCATTTTCTATAGGACCTCGAAAAACATTTCGTCAAATATTCCCAACAGCACATTTACCTGTTATGAGAGAAACCATACGGTGTAGAAGTTCCAATAACCATTAAAAATTGATCTTGTTTAGCAGCATGCAGGTGAAGTTGGGTCGAGAGCGAAATTAACTATTCATGTTAGGGAGTCGTTCGGTTGTGCCCAGGCATGCAAGTGCTCCTAAGACAGCTAGAACATCTCTTAAAGCCTCTGAGGTAATCTGCCACTGAATAGTGGATTCAAGAGAAATTGTTTTGCTATTGTATCGAACCGAATAGAATTTATTCTCAACTCCGTAACTATACGAGTACTGATAAATGACATTTATCTCTGTAAATAGGTTCATAAGAACACTTTTACATGCCATCCTTTAACAAGAAGGCGAGGTCAGTGTTTCACTATCTGACTACTCTGAGAAGAAACACCGAAAGAAACTCAGAGGTCAGTCTCTTTTAAAGTCCAGACATTATCTTGGTCAGATCATGTAAGAACCATGCAGATTGCTTAAATCTGAAATAGATTTATGAGGGAAATACCACATAGATTTTAAGGGAACAGATCAGTCAGTGCAAGAATTTGTCAGTTAACGTGAGCTCAACTCGGACCTTGAGGAGTTCCACGTCTTGATAATAACACCAAAGAAAAAACATTTGGGTCGCATAACGCACTCAAACTGCCAGACAAAATGTAAAAAAAAAACATTTTGTTTGGCAGAATTGCAAATGTTCTTTTCCGACGTGACGAGACTAATCAATAGATTGGATCCCCAGATTGTTTTGTTGGTTAGCAAACATCAATTGGAGCAGCATAAATTCTTTTCGCTACGTCCAATTGAAAGTAATTAGATTGTATCTAAAACCTAAGAATGTTGTCTACATTTAGTTACTGGGATTTCAAATCACACATAAAAATTTTTAGAACCAATTCTGGAATCTAAACTGTTTTATAACATGAAGAGAGAGCCTTGATCACCAGTCAACGGATAACTAGAATGTTGTAAGTATCAACTTGCGTCAGGGAAAAACCGATTTGGAGTCGGCTCTCTGGTTCGGGTTTCTTTCTAGGGTACAGATCTGCATTTTTAACGCTCAGTTAGACGGGTAGCGACTTAAAGAGGGCTATGGTAATTCAGGAAATGGAACGATCCGAGGAAACAGCTTTCTTGTTGTTGAGATACATATTCCGTTTCTTATTTTCAGGCCTTGAATTATTCATTGTTCCCTTGAAACAGTTTTTGAAATTGCTTTCAAATCTATCAATATTAACGTCAATTTGCCTCATAAAATTGATTACGGTCTCGTGTCACGCCAAAACTGTCAGCTTCGAAGATGTAAAATGAAATGAGTCATTTGTTTCTGATGAAACCAAAACCTGTTTATGTTCTTATTGATCTTTGTTGGCAATGAACTTCGTTACTAAGCTGTGAGTGCTCTTGAAGTTTAACGTTTTAAACGATACGGTGTTACTTTAGTTGGACTTCAAATACGCTCCACCACTACACAAATACAATATTCTTGAGTATCAAGTATACCTAAGTAAATAGTAAAAATCAACATTGGTAATGGAAAATTTAATTTACCATGAAATAGGTAAGACCAACGTGTGCCTTATGCGTTCAGAACTTCAGTACTAAGTTCTTATTCCGAAGAAGTCATCTTCTGTCGCATGTTGCGAGAACTAAAAGCATAATTTTAATTTCAAAAAGGGCACGCGTAATGATTGACTAGCTTTAATAGTAATCTTATCTTTAACTTCGTACTTCAATCTGGACATTAGTAGATTTATTCACAGCTAAAACTTCTTTCTGTCTTCTTTCACATTACAGTTAATAAAGGAATACGTTAAAAACTTACATCAACAAGACACCGCCAATACACAGGAACCATTCCACACTGTTGGATCACTTCAACAATCTACCACACTGTTGCTTATCTAACGGCACGCACACATAACCTGAAACAATGGACAAAACAGTGTAAAACAATCGAACAACACGTGGTAAACACATTCCTCGTTTAGCAGTAGACAGTGAAGATTATGAGATGCAGGTATTTAATGGACGGTGGCGCGGTGATGCGCGAGCGAATCCCATATAGGTCATAGGCCCATAGGTCGGTTAAGGAACACCGTAGTAGTTTTAGCCAGTAAGAGTCCGACACAGCCTTTGCTTCCCCAAACGGGCGATAGTCCAAAAGAATTTCTCTTCGATAAAAAAAAGTATAAATATTGGACACTTTGGACAGGACGCAATGGAGTTGTTGCTGCTGATTTCTAGACCTTTGACAGATAAAAACTTTAAATTTTATCCAATGGTGTCTTACCGTTGCCAAGGGGCATTAAGTTACCCAGCAACTGGGCTGTCGAGGTCAGAAAGGCTGTCGTTACATGAAAACAAGTTGTGTTCAGGTGCTTCTGATTAGACTGGGAGCCGACCCCGACATGACAGTAGAGTTAGGTACCAACTACTGTTCTCTCTTGTATGTAATCACCACAATGGGCCTTTTTAACGAAACGTGGCAAGGTACTAGCAGGCCTTGAATGATCTGCAAAAGCGGCCTTCAAAACCGTACTTCAAAACGAGTTAGTAACCATAGCCGATTTAAATAAAATTATCTAGACCATTATACTTATTGTATCTAATAAAGGCTTAGTTAGTAATAAAAATAATCTGAATCACATCATCATAAATAAATCATCCACAATCAAACAACAAGCTCGATCCAAGCTGTAGATAGAGGGAAAACGGAATGTTACAAGTATTAATAGAAACACAGTTAAATTATTAATTAGAAAGGAATTTCGTAGTAAAGAATCTTACTTACAATATCCTTAAGAAAAAGAAATCAATATAAAGTTGAAAAGCAATCATGGCGTCAATCCAATTTATTAAACATCAAGGAATCTTGCTTTTAAGAATGATCAAGCAGGAATAAGGAAAATACGAAATATTTCTGAGAATTTATTAAAAGGTATTCTTTACTCCTCGGATAATGAAAAACGTGGAACATGACGCAGCTCTTGGTACCTGATTGAGTGGATTCTTTCAAAGTATTTCTCAGGTGGATAAAGACATAAAGGTCTAAGATTCTATCACAAAATAAAATCATAAAAGCTTGGATATTGTACAATCTCTCGTACTTTTATAATAACCTTCTACAGCTTAAATAAGAACACTAAGGAACTTTTTCTTTTTTGTCTTTAAAATAAAGTTAGCACCGTATTGTATTGTATAATACATTAGAAACCAATCAGGTATTGAAAGCAGAACCTGCTTGGCACCTCACCAAATTGGATGGGATGGAAATTAAAATATACGCCGGAGCCTGGAAGATATTTTTCATTCACCATTCAATTTGTTTCCATGCGTAATTCTATCTGGCAACATCCAGGCTTTTGCAAAAACCACCTAGTATTTGAGAGGTGGTTCTGAAATTTCGACAGGATTGTTTGCACAAATGTTTGGATTATATCACGCTCAAATGAATACAAATTGGTTGAGTTTACGAGTATATGTTGATTAAACAAAACCGCGGGCATATTTAAAAGTCCCGTGAGTGTTATAACCGAGATTATTTCAGATTGGTGGGCACCAGTATCTACCTGCGCAGTTTGTCAGCAGCTATTTCAATCAATAAGTTGCCAGTTTGCAATATGCGGAATATCGTCGTTGAAGGAACTATCCATGCGCACTATATCTCAAATTTAGATACTTTCTGCTGAAGACTGTTCAAGTAACACTTCAATTTTGTTTTGTTAATTCATATTTCATTGCTACAGACAGATACTTCAGGGAGAGGTTCTCAATTCGATTGTTTTTTTTTTATGTGTGTACACCAATTACGCTGAGATTTATGATCCGATTTACGTGATTCATTTTTAGTTTAATGCGGTAACATAGTTTGGCACGGTAGCTTTCATTTCATGAACATATTTGTTATTGTTTTTTTTTATTTCATCGAAATCTGTTCTAATCTACATAAAAATAAAAAAATAAAATTGTAAAATAAAAACGTTTTAACAAAAAGCAACCGACTTAATAAAACCACTCAGCGTAAAATAACTGTAGATAATGAAGTCGGTGACCAATATGAATGAGACAAAACTACCAAAGCCACAGATATCCTAATCTATAGTTATTTAACACCGGTTAGTGTTTTTATGAAGCAGGTTGTGTTGTTTGTAAAAACGTTTTTTTTTATTTGTTCACCAACTTTAGTCGAACATATTGAGTCAAATCAATACTTCACACCTTAGTATTAATGCCTATCTACACTTTACACAGTCAAGTTTTTGCAAATAAATACTTTTTGTGTTTATCTTTGGCAAGTATTCTTTGTTAAGAGATTCAACCTGTTTTGAATACTATAACATACCCTTATTAGAATTTAAACTTCTACAAAGCAAAACTTCTCATAATTCAAGCTAAAATTAATAACGTTACTCAAGATTATGATTGCGAAGGGAATGAGCACAGACAAAGATGAGCTCATACACAACTTGTACTTTCTTCAGTTGTGATTAAGTTTAGTTTACAAAGAGATAAATGTTGGGTCTGTTCAGCGTTTACTTTCACTTTACCGTTGCATGCGGCTGCCATATATTTATCATTTAGATGTTTCCACGCCTTTAATGTCTCTCAAGAAATCTGAAGTACGTACACACCCAACATCAATTTCTCCTTAAACGACCTCCTCTATTTTTGTAGCTACACTGTATTTTTCAGTTGATGAAGTTTATAGACACGAATACTCATATTGCCTAATACTATTTCATTGCCACCTATTATATGAATGACTATCTAATGCCGTGATGTGAACTAATATTTTGTCACAAATTGTGAATTTTACCTTGGATTAACAAGGAATGATTGAAAGCGAGAGGTCGTATCGGCAGAAACAATATCCAATAGTCACGTTTCAAGATTTAGTGCTGTACTTAGACTTTATAAGACACGAATCTTATTATTAAGAATCACAATCGATATCAATTGCATAATATTTAAGAACTACAAAATCCGTAGCTTTGTTATAACAATTTCAATAATGGACAGTCAAGCAGATAATAACTAATCATACACCTTGCCAAGGTCGCATTAATACTAATTACTAATTATCTTCACACGTGCTTCAGTACCTGTCACCAAATTCAATCACAGAAACCATACGCACGATAGACACATGGTAACTACTTAAGCTGACACATATGATTTTTCAAGTACGATAATACATGACAACAATGAAGTAAATCATTACAAATGAAACCTTGGACTGTCTTTCCGCATAGCAAAAGGCTTAGGACACGAATGACTATGGCTACACGCATTTATAACGTTCAGAACAAGTGTTGCTATGCAAACTCTTCGAAAAAAAGGTTTCAATTTACGCTAGCAGTCCTAATGAATCAGCTATTGATAATGAAATGAGTAAGGGGAAGTTTCAAAAGTAAATTAACAGGAAAAGGCGCTCCCTAAACTACATATTATATTACTGTGTAGCAAATAATATCATGAATTCATAGCTGCCACAATTATAATATATTACATATAGTCTTCTCTGATGATACAAAACTTCCTACCAAATGTGTTGTGTCAGTTGTAAGTCAGTTTACGTTACTCCAAGAAACAACAATCTTTCTATAGATGATAATAAAGGTAACGCTAAAAATACTAAAGTTACTTCTAAAACTGAACCACATCAGGTAGGCCACGAATCAATATTTTCGTACAAAATAACCGTCGCGTGTATTTACCCATTTAAGGGCAAAGGCGACACCTAGCCTAAATATAAACTTTCCCACGTTCCATGATGTCATGTCAACGGCCTTAAAAAAATATATGATAATATCGTTTTCTATTCTGTCATGCTCAGAAAGGAATATTGAGTTCCACGTAAAAAATCCTATGAAGCTAGAATATTATATATATCTACATTGCCATATTCATCGTAGAAATATATAGTAGGTAGATCATATTATAGATTCGTGGCAGCAAAGAAATTATTTTCAAAGCAACACTGAAGTTTTTGATGATTTTCAATATCAAAATGATAGATAACTATTGCCTGTATAATATCAAACACCTGTTTCAGCAAACACTTAAGATAAATGAGAAACTACCTATCTGTCCTTGCTTCACTAATCGTATGATACGTAGCCAAAATTATATCTGTTTTTACTCCTAGACCATCATCGATTCATGGATCGTTAATATTATAATTAGTTTCAAACGTAAAGAGGCGCTTGACTATTTTCGATTAGTCTTCTTCCAATCTCTTTTGTATAATTATATCAGCGTGTCAGTGTGTGTAATACTGAAGAAAGTGTTGGTTTGTTTTTTTTTTGTTTAAACGCTCTAAATTCTTTCATCAAGCAAGTTGGATTTTTTAATTTCGTATTTGATAACTATATTCTTGAGTGAAATTAAAGAGTATTTAACACCACACAAAGAGACTTGGAACGGTATTTATTGAGACTACCTGTGCCCGAAGTATGAACGTGTTAGTGTGTGTAAAACTGAAGAGTGATTTTTTTAACGCGCTACTCTTGTGTTCAACACCACACTACGAGACTTCAAACTGGTATATGGGTGATTCTACGGTATTTGGATTTCAACGGCCCTTAGATTTTTTTTATGTTAAACTAATTACATTGCCGTTAATGTGTGCTTATGCAATAAAGTATAACTTCTTTCATTTGGACCACTTAGTCAATTCACGATAGTGGTTTAATTTTACACATTAACATTATAAAATAGTAACAAATGTATACTCCCCTGGCCTACCCCATTACTGCATTTTTTTCATTTTTATGGCCTAATACTTTTAATATTTAAGGCATTGTGTTTTATTTTAATATTGTGTTATAGCTAATATAACTTTGAAACATATGTTATAACAATACATTGCGAAAGTGTTTATTATATAATTTAAAAAAATCTTATTTTCACGTCACTTGCTAAAAGCGTCACTTCACCTGGCGAAATTGAAAGACTGTGATTTTCACCTAAAAGTGCTAAAGTATATTTTTGACCATAAACGACGCGCGTGGGACAGTGTGAACTTAAATGCAAGCTAACAGTGTTGAGCACAACTAAAACAATGTGGCGTCAGTTTTCAATTCATTGTCTGAGAACGTGCTTGTGCCAGTAGTTCCAGTATTTCCCTTGGTAAGTATATCTTTTTATATTTCATCGTTAAATAATTGTGAATTTGCACAGTGCAATGTTTAGTGTGTGTAGATGACATTTATTGTGTAAAATGTGGTCAGAAAAACATGCGGTATTACTTTTGGGAGATTATGTCCAATTTTGTCACTTCTCTGGCGTCACTTCTCTGCCAGTTTCTATGCCAGGGGAAAATCATACGATGCAGGGGCAGTGACAATTTTTTTTTTGTAAATATTTACTATTCAAAACGGTTTATTTGATTTGTTCTAGTTACGCAGAGATCATGTCAAACATGATAAAGAAGCAAACAAGGGATGAGAGGCTAAAAAACCAGATCCAAGCAGAAAAAATACGCTACCAAAAAAATAAAAACAATCTGATTAAAAATACAGAATTACAAGCGAAAGAAAAGCAAAGTTTTCAAAAAGGAGAAAAGGGATAAATTAATTGTATTAAACACGACTGAAAGGGAATGTGCTGATTTTTTTCTGATTTTACTTGGAATTATCTTGAAACCGGACATGGTATCAGATGGGCATGTAGACAAACCTTGCTACAATGGACAACTTTACCAGAGATTTTTTTTTAAAGTTCTATTATTCATATGTTAGTGATACCTGTGATTTTATACTTGTGGAATACCAGATAAGTGATAAAAAATATAGTTATGCTGCCGTATGCAAGTCTGAATTTGATGACGAAGAAGGAGAGATTATTATTTTACTTTATTTAAAGAAATCTATTAAAGGTGCTACTCTTTTTTGCCAGTTTACTTATGATGAGTAATAGAGTATTCTACATTTTTTTAGAGCTGGTTGATGTGCTCAAAAAGTTAATTATTTATTGTTTAGTATATAAGTAGAAAATACTTAGTTTTTCCGAAATTATTGATTCAGTTCTTTCTTAAAATGGAAGTTTACATTTATAACAATGATTTTTAAGTTTACTTGCTAAGATAACCTCTCATAGGTGTATCATTTTACTATTTAGGTAAGCCTTAAATGTGAAATTACACTTTTTCGAGTATTTAATTATTAAAAACTGTTGAACAGTAAGTGTTGTGATTATTTAATAGGAAAAATTACTAAGTTTGTTTAATTCACAGACGAGAGTGATATGCATTAAAACTGTAGTGAGAGAGAAAGAATATTTAGGGCCCAAAAACGATGCCTTCGATCAATGACAGGTCTTAAAACCACAGAAAGCTGTCAACCTGTTTTTAAATCATTAAGTATACTTACACTGCCATCGTTGTATATACTAGAAGTTTTACTATTCGTTAGAACGAACAAACACCTGTTTCCGTCGATAGCGGATAAAAGGCAGCGCTCAGGACCATTAAGGTCACAATACGTAAATCAACTTCATACAGGTGGCTACCAAACGTCTCTACTTAAAAACAATATTTTAACCTTAGGTCCTACGTTATATAATAAACTACCGTCAAATTTAAAAGAATTACCCATCAACGTTTTTAAAAAAAAGCTAACAAAACTGCTTCTGGACAAGTGCTACTACGCAATTAAAGATTTTGTCGATGACAACATTTTTTGTTAATGACAGTTCAAACTTTTGCTATCATTGCAATCCTAATGTTAATTTATCTTTTTTTTTTTTTTTTTACTATCTAATTAGATTTTGTTGTATTAAGTTCACTGACATTTGGAATTTATTGGCATTGAAATAATTGTATTAATACTTTTAATTTGTTCACATTTTTATTATAATTATTTTTTAACATTGTTAACACTAAATTTGTAGACATTTATACCTAATTACTACTTTATCCTTTTTTATTTATTATGTAATTTTTGTAATTTTAATTTGAATGTCTGTTAGTATCATTTAAAAGTGTAATATTAAATAATTTTGCATGCCGTAAGGCAAAATGTATTGGGACACTGACAAAAAAAAAAACTACCATCATATTGTATACCTGCATTATTGGCAAATAAATGATTTGATTTGATTTGATTTGATTTGATTAATATATATATTATATTATAATTAGATATTATTATTGTTTTACTATTATTTTCATATTTAAATTATTTGATGGTGATCGAAACTTAATTTTTTAAGAACTTAATATTGTGAATATGTTTCAACTGTTAAGGCTGATTGTATTCTATTCATTAAAAATATAACGATAAAGCTATTATTTATTCATTTTATACAGTATTATTAAAATTCCTCAGATAATACTTAGTAGCCTGTCACTTTTCTGCTATAATTTGTCACTACTCTGCCAATAGTGTCTCTCCCCTGATAACACATTTTCCCCTGGAGCCTATAAAATGAAAAAAAATAGAAATATCTTCTGGCCCTTGTCATTACTTAGGCAAAATAATGCCAAGTAGTTGAATTATTAATATTAAAATAAACTGATGATTTTTTCTTTGGGGACACAAAATACTCAAATACCGTAGAATCACCCATATATTGAGGGTAACTAAACTATGCCCCACGTTTTGCGGTGACATGCCTAATATCATCATCAAGATCTATCGTTTCTTTGATATTCCTCTATCTATTCTTATAGCCATATATTTCGGTCGAACACACGCAAGAAATGTTATCATAAATCACAGGGTTTAATACTATTATATTCAAGTCAGTGAACTGTAAAATTGAAGCCTTTTCAAGTATCTGGTCACGTAACAAAGCTTTATAACTTGGTTTTGACAGTATTTCATTCGCTATCGTTGTTCTTGAAGCCAATTTGGTCAAGCTGTGCCATTTCTTCTTAACATTTTTCTGTTATCAACAGAGGTTGGTTTTTAGTATCGAATGAATAATTTTTAACACACCTTTTGACTTTAGAAAGATGTCTCTTTTACGGTTAATGAAAATGGCTTTAAAAACATTTGGAAAAGTAATCTCAACTTAGATTCTAGTACCTACACAGTCGAATCAAAACAATAAGTTAGATATATATCTCAACCCAAAGTATGTGGTCGTTTTGATGTCGATGCAAATGACATAAAAACGACCACATACTTTGAGTAATACCTAATGAGGTGTGCACACCATGTTCTTGGAATAATAAAAAGCTTCCTGTACCTTCTCAATTTCAAAGACTAAGAATGAAATTCCTTACAATGGTAAAGACAGCAGTCAATCTATCGAACGTTGAAGACATGAGTTTAAAAACAATACGCTAATGTATGTAAAAACGTATTATCTACAGACCTGAGACAACCAAATACACTGCAAACTTCACTTTTAGCACAGGCCACACAGTTTCTAAATCACAAATCAAAACACAGAATCACTAATCACCACACTAAACTCCCACATTCCGATTATTCATTACCCCCTCTCCGAGCCGCACTGGTCTGTGAACGCGGTGATCAGAGCTGCGCAAGAGCACGCAAGCTTCCGTCCGTAACGCACACCCACCACAAACGTACTGAGTAATGTATAAGCGTGCGAGGAAGCGGGCGGCGATTGAAATGTTCCAGTAGATACTGTCTGACGGAATGTAGATGTTAATTTTGCGTGATTGGAGTTGAAAATTATGCACCGAAGTTGTCGGTTCTTAGCTTAGGAACAAATTTCTGAATAGTCACGGTCTATTGGTTAAAGAAATTAGTTTTGTGATATGGCTAGGCAACAATTCATGGTTGCTAACGAACTAATGAAACTTGTACTTATTTTTTTAAGAAAAGAAGAAATTTCTTTCAAGAAAAGATAACATCATACCTATGTGTGCTTTTCTCTCTATCTTGGAATTATGGCTTCCAGGATTTTAATTTTAAATAGAGACATGGGTTTTTCCTATGAAGCAGAACTAATCAGTTGTGACTCGGAAATGCAACGATAAAGGCCTAGCGATTCGCCCCCTGTTAATAGAACATAGTGGGATAACAATAATACTTTGTGGTTTGAGGATTGCGATATATCCTGCGTATTTGTTGTATTCGTCACGGAGACCAATGGTCGAAACGCTTGTTACTTGCAACGGATTCCACGTATCGGTTGCCATCCGCCGCAGTCATGCCGTCGCGCATGAGTAACGAGGTCCCGCCACGAAGTGTAGATTGAAATAGAAGGTCCAGGCCTAATAGCTACTATTGGGGTCACTGGCAGACTTTATTGAGGCTAGGAACGAGGCCATGAGCCTTACTAAGTGTCTTGTAACCGGTATGATTGACAGCCACTTTGTCGTGTTATGTGTCGAAGACATCGTATGGCTGCTTTACTTAATCTTTCAAGCTCAAGAATAGCTTTGCGCCCGTCAAAAACTGACAGCCGTAAACAAAGACAGCGGGCCTAGAATATTTTATTACTTAAAGTTATTTTAAAGGCACGTTTGATGAACATTTATTACCCTCACACGTACCTTAATAAAATCCTTTATAAAAGGGCATTGCTGGACATATTTAGACGATAGAAATTAGAGGTCGCCTAGTTTTAGTGAAAACAGGTTTTAGTATTTAATGAAGTGGACCTCCTGTATTTACCTGTTTAGTAAACCTGCGCACACGCACGACACAGAACTAACAATGATATGCACATCGCGTCCAGATTTAGAAGATGGTTTCACGGATAAGCCTACGCTGGGCAGCGTAAGCCCATTTATATAATCGTTTATAAGGAAAATAGACTGAGGCCGTCTTCTCAATGAATTTATCCTAGACATGGTTAGTTCTATTTAAAGTTATTTTCCATTCAAACAGAATAGTTCAATTTAGCCTATGCGTAAGTAAAGGTCAAGCATTAAAGGTGCCTTGTGCTGTTTTGGTATTGCTGGCCACTTATACAGCGTTCTAAATTTCTCTTCATCAGACAAACAAAACTTTGATTCAACATTGAAAACAAACGCAACCCAAGACCCCTAAAATGAGAGCATCGGCTGGTATTCGACCGCAATTATTCCGTCAAGCGTGAACAATATAATAAGAGCAGCTACACGATATCTGGAAGCGAACATTCACGGTTTAAATAATAGGAGCACGTGGTAAACATGTCTAACGAGCGTGCAAGCATCAAATTTGAACGTGGATCCCAACAATTAGGATTTACTTGCTAGCGTATATTTTGGGCGAGCGTTTATAATATTCGAAAATGAATGTACCCTGCCTCTGCTAACTACAATTGGGTTATTGTCAGCTGGCTAGCCTTCATCTACGTTGGCAACGACATCCAGTCTAACCGGATACATCTTAATATGAGTACTGGATACACTGTTTAACGTGATTTCTGAGGCAGGGGTCTCGGTGGGTAATGGATGGCTCCACGAACCAAGCTCAAGTAGCGTCCCATGCGACTATTAATATTTAGTCGGTGATTGTGTTTGGCGTGAACTACTTGTGTTGTGTGTGTTTCTGTTCGTCTTAGGTAATGTGACCGGCAGAGTGACCCAAGCATGCACATCTGAATTTTCGGATTCCTGTGCGTATTGTATAATTATCACTTGCTTCAAAACCAGTGAAAGAAAACATCATAAGGAAACCGGCATGCCTGAGAGATATTTCCCGACGGCATGTGAAGCCAAGACAGAGACCATGGGCGGCATTAAAAACTCTGATACAGAGTTTGTATTTTATATTCTATCGTTACAAGTACGACCTCTATCATCATTGACTAACCTCCCATCCCGTACCCTCAAGCTTTCAATTTCAAACAAGATCGATTCAATTTGATTTCTCGCACAAATATCACGCGAAATCGATTCCAAATCTGACTAGAGTAAATGGGTTTGGCTTTCTAACTTGATGAAATATCTTAGACGTTATTGCGTCCTGAAACTAGAAACTATTATAACAATATTGGTTTAACGTGACCTTTAATATTCTGAATTTGGAGAAACGAGAAACTGAAAATAGATCTGAAAGTAAACCAGTTTTATCTTTTTGCATTTGAAACTGGCAATGGCCCGAAATGTTAAATCAAATGGTCTCTTAAGAGAAAAAATCCCAGTCCTACCATATTTTTCACGATCATAGTTTATTACCATTACGAGATGTCATAGCTTAAAAACGTGGGATTTTATGATGACATATTTGTAAATTTTTCATAAAAAATCACAAAAACAAAGGTGAAGGTCAAACTCAACCGCAGGTTTTTGTCGTAGAGGCAAAGGTCATGATAATGAATAGTAAAATTACACAACATTGACCCTGAAAGGCCACAGTCATGGCCACTTTTTCGGTGTCCCAAGCGACACCGACGGTTTTCAAGATAATTACGGAAATGCTTTTGTTTTAATAATATGATCGAAAGCAGAACATGCCTAGTTTTTAGAAGCTTGAACATTGATGGAAACTTTATTTAGCTGTGGCTTGCGAAAAGCCTATGATCAGCAGATGACTGCATTAGGCAATCTTAATAATGATGATTGGTACAATATAAAAATCAATGTTGTTGATTCATACATTCACGACGTTCATCTGACCTATAAAACAATAATTGGATATGACACTGCACGACTTCAGCCATGAGACCAATTAGGTGAAATGAGAGTTTTTTGGCCTTAAATTCTAACACAAAGAGTTTCAAAGACTAAGACAAACAAATACCAGTGTTATTTATAAGTCTCAGGAATACAACACAAGGCACTAGCTTAGGAAGCCACATACAGCAATAATGTTACCGAGTTTAACTCTCAATAGTGTGTTACAAATAGTACAATGTAGATGATAAGATTATTGAAGTACAGCAACTAACCTACTTTCTTAGATTTGCCATTAAAATTGTGATTTATTATAATGACTTGAATAATAAACATTTTCTTGCGACTAAATTGCGTAGATGTGTCTGTTCCATTGTAGATGAAGTAATTAAAGAAGAGAAAGCAATTGGATACGACAACGTATTATAATTACAAATTGGATTCCTGACACTTAGAACAGTGATCTAACTTTGCCGTTAACTATATCTGACCTCCGAAGTACTTAATGGATCCAAGTAGCAAAATATGTTAGAAACTTGAAGACAGACTAGGGTTTTTTTTAATAAACACGTAGAAAACTCACCTGGGTGTGAGCCATGAACAATGTGAAAAAGTTAATACGTTAAAAGATTATTAAAACACCGAGATTTCATATATTATGATGCGATAATGTTCCTTATACATTATTCATGTACAAGGTTCAAAAAATCATGTTATCTGAATGCTAACAAGGAACTGATAAAACGGAGTGCCTACAAACCATTCGAGGGTCGCACTCGTAAGTGATGATGTAAGTATGTTTTACGTTATCTATAGCGGCCACCATAATGAATTCTAATTACTTTTCGTGTTTAGGACATGACACTATTGTCAGACATGACGGATTGAAACTTTGGAAAACTGGTTACGACTTTTTAATTAACCCTCTTTCTAATTACAAATTCATTTAGCGGTTAGAAGAAAATTGGGACTGTTCAAAGACGGAGTAAAACTTTTTGGCAGTTTGATTATTTCTGTTTAAAGTCATTTTACTCTTTCGAGACTTACTTCTACTGGAAGTCAGTTCACAAATGAAACCGGGAATCCTAAGGGATATTTCTCAACGGCATGTGAAGCTAAGTCCGAAGCCCAAGGATCTGCGACCAAGTTAGGCACTAACCACAAGAAGAAGAACGAAATTAAAGTCTAACTTAAGTGTATCTTTACACAGTTGCTGTGTAGAAGTATTGTCCTTAAGCAGAGCAGTGAAGCAGTGAAGCTTAAGCATCGAATTAAGTGCCAAACCATGAAAACAGCTGAGAAAGGCCCAAACAAAAATTACCCGTCTAATTAGAATTTCTGTGTTCTCAAAGGGTCACCCAAAAAGGTAGTCAGGCTTCAACAAAAATGAAAAAGCTCTGAAAATTGATTCAAGAAGCATTCAAAGGTACTGGCCCCAATTCAACAGTTTTCAAGAATTATTTTAATGGCTTCCGATTCAAATTATATCGGAGCGTTGAACATAATGTTACGATCTATTTTTACCGACGATTAGGGAAGTGACGGAAGAATGTAATGATTTGATGGCATCATCAAAACGCTGTGGGCACACCCAGAAGTTATTGAACTCCACGAGAGAAGGTTTCGGAAAAATATTAGTATTTCGTCCATTAAAATTATAGTACTCAAACACGACACGTGTCCATCAAGCATAATAGTTTTTGCTACTAAAAACAGTTGTGTCATGAAAATCAATATGTGGTTAGTACTTACTTGGCTGTTTAAATGTTTAAGCAGTTCATCGCTTGTTCTTTTAATAGATATACTCATTAATTTACTGTTTACTTTCGGTGTACTTAAAACATGGGCAATTTCTTCTTCTTTTAATCACAACCAACCATATAGGCTGAATAGTCAATCACGCACTAATTCATGATAATTCATTCAAATCAGGCAAAAATTGCAGTGTTTGCAATTGCTGCAAGTTGCTTTTTGTTTTAAGGTGATTATTATATTATTACTAGCAGACGTCGCGGACCCGCGTAGGTCCTGTTCCCGTGGGAATACAGGGATAAAGGGGAGGTTATGTGTTAATTCAGGGCGTCAACTAATTCCATACCAAATTTTATCAAAATCGCTCCAGCTGTTTAGACATGAAGAAGTAACAAACCTACACACTCACAAACTTTCACCTTTATAATATTAGTGTGATACCCGGCAATTATGATAAAATGTCGTTACTAAATTATAATGATGTAAATCAACCAATACCTTATCTCAAAACTATATTTGCTGGAATAAAAATAGGAATTTCGTTAAAATGTGCCTATTTTTATTCGAATTGAATTAAATACATCTTTATAATATCAAAACGAGTTACTAATAGCTTTTAAGAAGCACATTAAAAGCTATTACCTAGTTACTCGGGGACCGTTGTTGTTTTAGGCGAAACCGCTGGCAGTGAAAGCCCGACGGATTTACCTGAGAGAATAAATAATCAAGAACATTAGCAATATGCATCAAACCTCTTTCACAAAAAAAATAAGACGATAATGTAATCTATCCACTCACTTTCGCGCAACGAGACGAGACGAACAAAATAATAATGACATCTGAGCATCAATTTTGACGCTCCAACCGAACACAAAAGCAGAAACGTGTTATGTATCCCATTCTTAGCAACGCTATTCTTGTGACGCAATTTCGACACATCGGGCACATGTTTCTCAAGCAAATTGAACAGTTCGGCGGTCACATGTGGACGTAAGGCTGGCTAATTGGCGTCAATTCTCACTTCATTGACCCAGGGTGAGGGACATATAGTATCGAATGTCGAACGATGCCGATTCGGTAGGCTGGCGTTGATAAATGCCGCGACATTGATGTTATTACACGGCATACTTTATATCTAAGCGTAGAAATTTCTCGTTCGCCTCCGGCAAAGACATTTAATGCTTACAGTTACTATACACCGGACATCACGAACAAATTTGAAGCGCACTAGTTTATTAAGAGCCTAATCCACTCTAGCCTTGAAGACACCTAAATTATAATCGGACGGGAAGACCGCAGCAGGCAAGTTGTTCTAGTCCTTCGATGTACGCGTTATAAACAACGAAGCGAAACGCTTTGTCCGAATCGTGGAAGTGCCAACGATATTAGTCCGATGTTGTCCGATGGTAGAAAGGTGATGGCGGAATCAAGTCATGTAATTCCCGTGCACACTCTCCAAAACCTATTAAATGTATCCTATTAAATCCTATAGAATACCGAAATTTTAATTCGTCAGTTTAACCATTATTTCCTAGTGGATACAAGTCGATTAGTCCAGTTAAGTAAGTACGCTCCGCTGCCGCTCCCATATTGCTATATATTATACTAGATGGCGTTACTGAGACATGGGATCAGTTTTTCTATGACCAGTTCGCATGTCCTCTATAGTATCTTAAATCCCTTTGATGTTACTTTTGTATCTAATCGTAGACATTTCTCGTTCTCCTCCGGAATTATGTTGTTTCAGCAGGTACGAAACTCGAATGTCTCTTCTATTTAGCTGGTTTAGTAACGAAAATGCAACTCGGCCTTGCTTTATTAGCCACAAGAGTCCATTCATCCATTGATATTGGAATTGGTATAACTATTTCCGTGGTTCGCTTCGATATTGGTCGTCGTGGTTTGCTTTGAAACGACGTTACGATATAGCGATATTATTTGGCATCACATAGAACTTTGGCGACAGTATTATTAAATCTATCGCTTCTGTCCTTTTTTGGGGTCTTTTTATGTCCCTCATTTTTTTGAAACGCGCGTAGCTTTAAGGTATGGTTTTAATAGAATTTAGATGTAGGTATTGTTTTTTTTTTTTCGGAAAGGTGTCGGCAGGTAGGCTTAAGATTCCGTCCGTAGTCGCTTATAATTTCGTCCTGACGTCTGTTTTTCATTTTGTTTTCTGTCTTTTGATTTCAATTCAAAAGATTACGATAATTTTTTGTGACATTTTTAATGTTGCATCATCTGCAAAATAAACTTTGTGTTTCGTGTTTGCTTTGCGAAATAGGTACTTCAAAACACGACTTTTAAGCATTCGATGAATTTAACAGTCCTATAAAAAAAACACTACAACCACGGAACCCTTTAACTGCGCGTGGCCTATTAACACGCACTTCGTCGGTATTTTTTGCGCACCATAATATTGAACAAATGAACGTCGATATTTTCAAACAGGAATTACCTACAACCCAATTATGCAGATTTTAATACAAGCCTATTTTATTGGCTGTTAGTTTTCTTTTCACAAGATATTTGTTTGAGTTCTAAGAAGATATTTTTTCTTCCAAGACACAGGTTATGTAAAGGACATTAAAGGATAATCTAATGGCGAAAAAATTACTTGTACAAACACTTATTCCTAGTGTTTTGAGAATATATCTAGGTAAGAAGATTGAGGGAAGATAGAAAATTTAACATGCAGAGAATTTATATTGAAAATGTCCTTCAGAAGCTACAAAAAAAGTCAAGATTTTAAAACTTGGTTTCTTAGTTTGACTGGCTTGTTTGTGTAGTAGTTAGTGGGTCTGACTGCTATGCCAGAGGTTGTGGGTTCGTTTCCCACCAAGAACAAATGTTTGTGTGATGAGCACGACCATTTGTTCTGTGTCTGGGTGTAATTTATCTATAATATATATATTGTATTTAGAAATATATATAAGTATGTTTATCAGCTGTTTAGTACCCATAACACAAGCTGTGCTTAGCTTGGGACTAGATGGTGTTGTGTGAAGCACCTAATTACGTATACTTATTATAATTAGGAGAGAATAAATTATTTTACTAACAATACTCCATCACATAAATAATAATAAGAATATGCTATGAATCTAATATGATTAATAGTGCTTGTTATTGGAACACTCCGGAAACAATAGTTGACAATAGACAATTAACAGCCAGAATTATTTACTTTTAATTTTTAGTTTAAAGGTTTGTTTTATCTACTATTCTTTCAGGCCAATGGACATAAAGAGTATTTAAATAAATTTAAATCAATACACAGATTAAGAGTTCAAAAATATGGTAATTATGATAGAAAATTTAGTAATATAATGTGAAAAAAGTGACTACATGACTGACCTGTCTAGGCTGTTTAGTAGTTAGTGGCTCTGACTGCTAAGCCGGCGGTCGTGGGTTTGATGTCCGCCCAGGACAAATGTTTGTGTGATGAGCATGTACATTTGTTCTGTGTCTGGGTGTAATTAATCTATAATTTGTATGTATTTAGAAATATATAAGTGTGTTTATCAGTTGTTTAGTACCCATAACACAAGGCTCTACTAAGCTTGAGACTAGATGGTGTTGTGTTAAAGTAATGGAATATTTGAAGTATTTATATTTACTTGCTTTCAAGTGTAAAGGATGATATCCTCTGGAAGTTACAATTGGCTTTCAAAAAATCTTTTACTAATAGAAAGTTACATTTTTACCATGTGACTTATATTTTATAAAACTAGTAATACAGAGACTAAGGTGCATGTATTTTTATTGTCTTTTAAACACATGATGAAGTTTGCTTGTTTGCGCTGTGGCTGTGAAACTTTAGAACTGATTTAAATAATTCTTTCACCATTTGGGAAGCTACACTACCCCGGGTGACCTAGACTACTTTTTATTCCGTAACGTCTGCTTGTCTATACTTACTATAATATTATTAATTAATTAATTAATAATATTATAAAGAGGTAAAATTTGTAAGTTTGTAAGTTTGTATGTAGGGGGTAATCTTCGGAACTAATGATCCAATTTTAAAAATGATTGTACTGGTGGAAAGCTACACTATTCCCGGTGGACATAGGCTACTTTTTATCCCCGTATTCCCACGGGAACGGAAACTACGCGGGTGAAACTGCGTGACGTCTGCTAGTGATTAATAAATGTGCTTTGTGATGCGAGGTTCATTGAAGAAAATAGAACTAACTGGCAGCTTATAATATATTTTAACCAAAGCCTATACCTATACCACCTACATTCACCTACATTGAGTCTTCAGATTTAACTTGACCCAGTGAATGGGTTGTCAGGGCAGACAAAGTGTCATTTAACCTTTCAATTGTGTCAGTTAGAGACAGAATAGAAAGACAATGCCAGCGCAGACACCAGTGTCCTTTTGGGGTTTAATGAATTAAAAAATGTCAGGTTGGTCGGATCTGAAGCTGATATTTTTTTAGTTGACCAAAGTGTGTCAAAAAATACATTAATTTAGGACTACATATATTAAATTTAGGAACTCATTCAGTAGTATTATTTATTAAATTCACCTCGAGTAAGATAAATAAATAAAATATACTGTCTGACACTCTTTTTCAAGTTAACAAATTAGGTTTTTTTTCTGTGAGTTGTGTGAGCATTCGATTTAAAAACCAGTAGGGTAAGTCTGTAGCGTGCAGGTCAAAATTACTGGAAATTACCTACATGGGCCATTAACTTATTTTTAAACAATTTAAAAAAGTCAGTTTTCAAAACTTTTAGGTTACTTGATAAAAGATTTTAAACACTGATTTAATTAAATTTTAAAATTCATTAAAGTGTCACTCTTTCCCCTGACCATAACAAACGATATTGTGGTGATTCATCGGCGGGAAGTCGGCGTTATTAAATTTGCTACTGGAAAACTGGTTACTAGCATCAAGAAGATATGAATTTCAATAAGGCTAGGCCACTGGAGTAAATTTAATTATAGAATACATGGCCAAGAATGTCAACGAGGGCATGTATTTCCTTGTATTAATAAAAGTATTGTAATAAATGTCACGTTTTGCTGCAAAGGCGGAGCCGAGCCGACAAGCTTGGGCGATGGCGGTCAAGTAACGGCGGCTTCAACTTCAAACCATCAAACTTTAAATCACATCCCACTTGCTCCAACACTATGGGTGGAAATATTTAAGCAATTTTTTAGTTAATGATGAAAACTTACCACATGACAACGATAGATTACATCAATTTTCGACATTCACTCACAACACAAAACACTTGGCATCCACGAATCACGATTCAGTTTGACAATGACAGGCAGGCGGTCACTCCGATACTAGCGCCACGTATAGGACGTCAATGAAGTTAGCATCAAGTTACATTGCTGCCAACATGTGGCAATTAGTAACGTTTTCAAAATTTGGCAGTTGCACAGAGAACATAATTTTCTGGGAAGAAATATTGAATGGAAAAGCTCACAGTAAGAGGCCGCTGTTATTCTCGTTCCTGCCTGTGGGATCCGAAACTTGAAAAACATAATTATATTTTACTTGTAAAGCAAAGAAAGTTTTTTAAATGGGTATTAAATCTTTAATAAATTGTATTAGATGTAAGCCATAAATTGTTCGTCGCTCACTATGAATAGTTTCGTAGATTAAAACTGAGTAAATTTGGCTAAACTTTTTTAGGTCAGACCAACAAAAAAGGACATTCACTGCACAGGAAGGCATAATTATATTTCTTTTATTAATGTTAACTGGACGACGACTCGCAACTTATTGAGAACGGTGAGCGTGGTTTTAATTGTAGGTGTGTGCATGAGCGTGTACTTTACTTGCAGGAGCACGATTCTGTGGCTTCACTTTTGAAGTTGGCGGTGATTTTGTAATCCTCTCAGAAAAGATTTTTTAAATTTTAGAAGACTTAGAAGTTTTGTCAACATGCTTCGACTATCCTTCCTTCCCAAAATATTTGAATTTCTAAAATATGGTACACTAGCTTCAGCCTGTGCCTTCACTCTCGTAAAAGTAACTTTAGTAACTTTG
Source organism: Euplexia lucipara (assembly GCA_921972225.1). Lineage (NCBI taxonomy): Eukaryota > Metazoa > Arthropoda > Insecta > Lepidoptera > Noctuidae > Euplexia > Euplexia lucipara. Next base: position 6,478,273 of record OV179143.1, on the reverse strand, counting down.
AGTCCCTCTCAAGGGAGATTACTTATTATTACCCATTACCGAGATAAAAAGTACTTTTTAGTTTCTCATCTAAAGAATTGCATAACTGAAAAAAAACACATAATGTTATTTTATTTTCGAGTGTGGCAATTATTGGGCTTAAAATGTCAATAAAAAGATATTTTGAAGTTTTGAAGATTTTTTGAATCAGAAAATTGTAAATTGATTGTTAGGCTTAAATATGTTATTCCGGCAGTATATCAAAATTGCATGTGCTTCAAGATCGTTATTGCACAACAATTTAAAGCTAAATAGAAAATATTTATTGGCTCCATGTTTACATAATTCCTGTTATCTTCATGCGGCTAGGTTAAGATTTTAGTTTGAGCATTTGTTGATGTCCTGAATTACATTTTGCTTACTTCCATTTGATTTTGCAGATCCCTAGGGTCGTCTGCTCAATATCGTAATACAGAAAAAAATGTGGAGAAAAGACATTCGCCTAAAATGTTCCAAGACTCCTCAGGGAATGACAGAGTGAGGGGCCAGGTTATGTCTTCAGAAGAAATACTGGAAAAGTACATCACTGGGCTCAGTACAGACATATACCAGAAGAACAGAGTGTACAAGAATGATTTGACTAGAGTAGTAGCTAAGGTCAAAGAATTTAATTTTTCAAAATACAAACAAGCATTGCTTCTGATTCGTTGCTGTGGTGATTTACTACCTGATGAGACTCCATTGAACAGAATGCAATTGGTTGAAGAGGTGTGGAACACACTGAAGTAAGTTTTAATATTTTGTTGTTTTTATTGCCTTCTTTCTTACATTCATACATAAACTCTTGCCTTTTCCTATGGGGGTATGCGGAAACTACAAAGCGCCATTTGCTACAATTCTTACATACTTCTTTAGCTTTGTTTACATTCATACATGTTGTCCTACATACACACTGGTTGTGAGTACTATGCACCTGACCTTTCTGAAGAATCTCACCAATAAGGTCTATGTATGTCCTTCTAGGGCATCCCCTTCCGGCGTTCCCACTTACAGCTGCCTTCTACCTTTTGTTAGTCGCCATTCAGTTAGAAATTTGTAGGTTAGCAGTCTGGATTCACATAGTCCTGATGATATAGGTATATTATCAGGACGAAGTGAATCCAGACTACTTGATTTTAACCTTGATTTTTAGGTAAGTTGGTTAAAATCAAGTGGGATAAAAAAATGGCCCCATTTTATATGATCAGTTGTGGCCTAATATGTTGGGGGCGTGGTGCACCCAACTTATAAATCATCAGTACCTTTCTAATTACACCTGAAATTGGTGAAGAGGAGTGGTACTAACTTTTAAGTTACTTATTGCTTGATTAACTTAAATACTACCTTAATTTGACTAGTGTTATTTTTATGAAAAAATAAAAATTATTAAGCATTAAGCTTGAAGAAACAATGTTGTGGAATAAGACAACAATATTGTCTTTATTGCTGGTGTTTTAGTTATTATTATTATGAGCCTGTTGTTTCTTACTACAGGTCAAAGGCCTCCCTTCCATTCTTCCACTCCTTTTTGTCTTTAACCACTTTTGGCCAATCCTTTCTGTCTTTAACCACTTTTGGCCAAACCTTTAGAAAGGAGTCCAATTCGTCACGCCATCTTCTGGGCCTGCCGCGTCGCCGGCTCCTGCTGTGCGGGATCTAGTCAGTTGTGGTTTTCGCCCAATTTCCTTGTTATATAGTAATCTAGTAATATTTAAATTAAAGAACAATTGGCAAACTAATACCATTCTTATTCTTGTGCACAACTAGGTTCCTCATTATAAACAATATCATTTGAAATATATTTTTTTAAGTAGGTAAATGTGTTATTATGTGTTTTCAGGCCACACACTAAATTTGAAGTGGAACATTACAATGAGCTTCTAAAAGTATACATAGCAAACAATAGAACTATCACAGTCAGCAACTTCATTAGTCAGATGGCACCGGTTAAACCTACAATCACCACTTACGAGCTCATTCTTAGAGCTTTAGGGGAGGTTGGTGTATAGTATTATTTTACATAACATCATACACATAACATAACTTATATAAGATCACGCCTGTAATCCCCGAAGGGCAAGGCAGAGGTGTACCTGGTAGTACACCCATATTTCGCCAGTTATTTTTTAGTCCCAAATAGAATAGAATACTCTTTATTGTACACCATAAAAACTTACATATAACGTAAAACGGCGAGAGCCTATTGCCATCAATCGGACACGAATCCATACTCAAGGCTGCTACTGAGAAATTCCAGAAAAATTTGTTCAACCTGAGACTTCATGCTCATGCAGTCATATTATTTTATTCACAAAATAACAACTTTCGCAAGAACAATTACCTGTATTTATTAATTGACGCAATTGCATTCATTTCCACTGTCAGCAACACACTAATTGATTTATATTTGAAATTTATCATTTCTATGGCTGAAAATTCAGATATTGTCCGAAGTACTAAATAAGACTTAAGTTGACTTGTTTTAGTCAATATCAGGATTTCATATACATAATATAATAAGAATATTAAATGAGTACTAAGTTTTTTTTGTGGATTACCTCTTTGATCCCTTGGAGTACACCAAGGGTTTTAGAACCCTCGGTGTTTTTACTCGTCATCTCTGGCCAACTGTCACCTGTGACTTGACTTTGGAGAAAAATAAAAGTGTGATGCATGTTTTAATCTTTAATGTGTTTTCCAGGCAGGTGATATAAATCAAGCAACAGAAGTAATATCTAACATGAAAGCCCAAGGACTACCTGCCAACGAAAGTATATTTAACTCCCTCATCATCTGTCAGGGAAAGGCTGGGTAAGAAAATATTTTATATTTGTTTATACATACCGCCTCAATGGTCTAGCTAGTGGTTGCAAGCACCGCTGATCTTGAAGTCCTGAGTTTATTTGAATAAAATGTCATTGGGTTTTTATCTCTATTACATGAGGCTTAAACATAATTTGCTTAATGTGGGTATGTCACACACATGCCTAACCTTTCGAGAAATAAAGGTATTATATTACCTACATTATCCTCGCACTAAAATAACAATTACAGCATAGACTAAGACATTCCCAAAAAAAACTTCATCCACAGCTTTCCATCATAATTTTGATGTTCCTACTCATCAATGTGTTTCAATTCTCACTGTGGGGTTGACAAACTCACTGACTCTCAGCACAAGAGTGAAATTGAACTTAGAAGGAATTGAACTTAATCTTTTAATTTATTTATTATTATTTATTTATTTATTTTAGCCTTTATTTGCCTTAACATTTCATGCCTTAAAATACATTTCATTTTTTATATTTCATGCCTTAAAATACATTTCATTTTTTATATTTCATGCCTTAAAATACATTTCCTATAACATTTCATACCTTAAGTACATTACATTAATAAATATACAGTTAACATTTAATTAGATTTATAGTAAATAACACCTACAAAAAACATTTGTATATTCCATTCATATTATTATTTCTTTTAATATTTAAAGTTTTTTTTTTTTTTTAATATATCAGCTTTTAATAATTTACTAAATAATTTGTTTAACAATACATTAAACATATTTTCAGTTCATTTATCAATACATTTCATATTTAAATCAGTTTAATTAATTTTCATTTCTTCATTCAGATATTAATTCTTTAAATATATCACTTTACTTACAAATTTTGTATAACAATAAGTTTTACGGTACATTGGATATTTCTTTTTTTTTAACAGTTTATTAACTACTTACATCGTGCAAAATTAACATTTTATTGTAGGTATGATAATTATTTTATTTCATTTTTAGTATTATAGTTAAGACCCCGTTTGGGTATAGGCCTCCTCCAACTTTTTCTCTCCTTCACCTGGGTTTTGGGTAATATCTTTGTGGAAAATCGGGAATAGGAGCGATCTTACATTTTAAGTGAAAGTGTATTATTGTTGTTGAGTTAGAGGGTTATAGTCTTAATCCCCCGCGGTGACAAGCCGTATTGGGAGATAGTGAGAGGGGAGAGGGGCCAACTGAAGTTGTTATTCTGGGTATTGGGTATTTTCTTCTAGAGAGTGAATGATAAGTTTTGGTTTCTGTATTAGAAACTTTTTCATATTCACATTATCTGTCTTGTTCTTTTTTGTCGGTTGTTTTTTATTGTAATGTTGTTTTTTTTCTATATTATTTGTAGTTATTTCTGGTGATTCTGACAGGTTTCGCTTGTTTGTGGAGTTTTGAGATGTGTTAGTAGAATCTTGGTTGTTTAGAACAATTAACTTATCATATTTGATATATGCCTTTTTTCCCAGTTCTTCTTGGATTTTCAGTTGGGGTTGCAACTCTTTCCGTTTGTTTAATACTTCTAGGGGGTAGTCTTGTTTTAAATAGTAAGGCGACTTTTCGAGACATTTGCAATTTTTAAGAATCTTTACTTTTAACCCCAGTGTAGTGAACGTTATTACTATTGGCCTGACTTTCTCACTTTTTTTACCTAATCTTCTGACCGCTTCGATGCAATTGTTCTCATATTTGAAACCAAAATATACGCTGATTATTTCTATTATAATTTTTTCTAGGTCATGGTATGATTTCTCCTGTTCCTCGACCCCAAATATCTATATCTTCTATAATCTTTTAATAGTTCCGTAATAATCTACCAGTGTTTAAGATTTGTGAATAATGTTGTTAGTTACACATATGCAATGTATTTTTTTACTGACTATCTGCTTAATACTGTGTTTGTGTAACTGTATGTTTTCCTAAAATAAATAAAGCTTTGATTTTGACTATAATTCCAGTAACATCCACAACATACAAGAAGTCCTGACAATGATGCGATCACTCAACGTAGAACCCTCAATAGACACATATACAGCTACAGCAAGAGCACTAGCATGGAACAAGAAGTCTGACCCGATGCTAGAAGAAATGAAGAAAGCACTGAAGAAGGGATTCTTCTTCACGGAGTCACATGTCATGGAAATTGTTAAGACCTTGACTCATGTTGGATTGTATCAGGTTATTCCTAAGGTAACTACCTACCACCCCCCCCCCCCCCTTCCTGGTATCTTACTTTGCAGCTATAAAATTTGGAAAGACAGAATGGAGTTCTTAAACAATTTTAAAGATACCACAGATTTTCAAAGACATTATGTCAATAATTTTTTTAAAAAAAATATTTATTTTAAACAAATAAATATTCCACAATTCAGCATTCAACAGTCCCAAGTACTAAATTACACCCAGACACAGAACAAGTGATCCCACGACTTACGGCATAGCAGCCAGGACCAACAAGCCAGTCAAAATGAATAAACATAGCAAAAAAAACCTCTCCTAAATGCCATAAATTAAAACAACAATTTGGCCTTAATGGTTGTTTATGAAGGAGGTTGTGTTCATTAAATATGCTAGCTTGCTTGACTTAAAAATGAAAAGACTGCTAATTAATAGGTATAAATGATAAAGAAGTAGGTATTTGTTTCTTTTTGCAAGAATCGAGAAAGAATCATGGGAGTGACACTTTTTATGAAGTTTGCAAGCAGAAACATTCATATAAATAAACATTCTATTCTTTATTATTTCAGGTCCTAGGTTTCCTTCCAGAAGAAGTTTTAAAAACGCCATCTATTTCACCGCTCATGCAAAGTGTGTCTACACAACTGGTGTTCCAAAATCATCCACTAGCTGCTATAGAGATTTACAAATGTCTGCCTCTACCTTCATTTGGTCCTAAGGATGACCAGGGTCTGCATGGGAGGAGTCTGGTACGGGATTGTGTTAAGGCTGCTATGGTAAGTTTTTAATACTGGCAATAGTATTTTAAAGAAGAAAGGCTGAAACTATTTGGGAGATCCCAACATGCAAAGTTGACTAGGCAGATGAATTTATTATACTTATACTAGCTGAACCGGCAACGCGTTTTTGAGGCTTAGAACTTACACTGCCATCTGTAAAAAGTTATGGAACTTATGATAGCACACCATGTTTATAGAGCTTTAGAATTATTATTATTGGTTTTTCTTACTCACAAGAGTCGTTACGAAAATAAAAGGCAATTGGCTATTGCAATAATCCTCCACTGTACTATGCGTTTCAAATAAGAATAGAAACGTCAATGACTCCTATCAGTCAAATGTCGCTTGAAAAGTACGGCCTGCAACAAAACCTTAATCGCGTATCAATTATTTTCTTTTTTTTTTGTTTTACTGATTCGAAGTTATACAAAATAAAAAAAAAGTTCTTAAATTAATTAGTTTTTTGAATTCTGTTTGTTACACGGTTGTTTGTTGTTGTTGTTGATATTTGTTTTTGTTTTTATCTCCCTGACTGCTCGAAAAGTGTGAACGACGCACTGTTTTGCATGGGAGGGCTCGAAAGATTATCTTCAATGTAAACAAATACTTTGACAGTACAATTCATAAAATTATTCGTTCGTAATTCGTAAATAAATTATATTTAGAAAAAAACTTGTTTTGCTGATGTTACCTAATTTATTCGAATTGACAGCTATGACGTCGCAACATGGCGCAAAGTCATTCCTATTCTCATTTGAAACGCATAATACATAAAATACTTCAATAAATTAGGAGCTTAAGGGTTTAAAGTCAGATTTAGTTAGCTAGTTATTAAAATCAGTCACGTCGGGGTCACCAGTTTAGGGGTACCAGAAACAGAATGTAAAGTTCCTTAAACACAATTGAAAAGAGAGGACCTTCTGACCCGACGGGTGTTCTGTCTGGTGGGGTACAACCCAACGGTTTTGATTGTCGGGATCTTGGATAACTTCAATTGCGCGGAAAACTTTAATAATATCTCCATCTAGGACACGGCAGTTTTAGTTCTCGTGTGACGAGATAGATGTCGTTGTCGCTTTTGCTTTAATAATACCATACATAATTTTTTCACTTTCAGCCATCAAGCATAGTAGGCCTAATAACCCAAGAACTGATGTCATCAGGCCGTAACCCGATTGCCATACATAATGCTTGTGAAGCCGCCTTGCAGTTGGGTAAAGTGCCTCTAGCGCTGGACCTGATGACTAGAATGAAACAGCTAGGAATAACGTTACGGGCCCACTATTTCTGGCCAATACTGCTGCATAATTCGAAAACTTATGGCGAAAAAGGTACAATGTATTTTTGTTTTAGATAAAATATGCCTTTTGAGAAAAAGGATGAACGAAAGGCCGTCAACAAAAGGATTTAAGGGAAAATGCCGCTAGAAGGACTTATTGTTTGTCCTTACTCCAGTCGAATGGGGTTCGAAGTCTTCTTAAATATCTTATACTTAAATAGAACTTCCTAGGCTGGTCGTCCATTAATCGCAACTTTAACTTTTGAACGTCATATATTACTAAATCGCCGTACCCTGCGTGATATATAGTTTTTTTCGAATCTCCTACCCCCTGCGTCCATTTTGAGACTCATGTGCGATGTACAGTAATGTAGTAATAGACTTCTGTCCAGTATCTAACCCTACCTCGATAATGCCAGGCATAATATTATGTTATGTGCGATAAGGCCGGCCATTATAACACCTTAAGTACCCGTTAAGTTATTATTTGTATTTTTTATGGTGTGCAATCAAGACTATTCTATTTTATTTTGTGTTTTCCAGGAATAATGAACACATTAACAATAATGGTACAAATGGACGTCAAACCAGACTACGACACTATTATGGACTATACCTTACCCTACGTCAGCTTCACATCGCCACAGAATTTGATGAAGAAATTCGTTGAGACCGGTCTGGCGGTGTCGACAGTGTTGACTCCTATGATGCATACGTTGTTGAATACCGGCCAAGTTCGGGCGGCGAGCGAGTTGTGTGAGTATTAGATATTATAATAATAATATCAGACTGCTAGCGTCCCACTGCAGGGCAAATCCTTCTCACACGAAGAAGGCACGAGCATCGATCACCATGTTTGCTCAAGGTGGATTGGCGGTTCTGTCTGTCTGGGTTCCTTAGCGAAATTTTTCTTCTCCGATATCAATGTCAAACTTGGATAGTTACTATGTTCTTTTCTGTTGACTATTTGTGCCTGACAAATACATAGGACATCATTAGAGCCGTCGTCGGTACAATCTGTTTGCACAACTTCCAGCCCAAACCGTAGCCAGAGCCGAGTCCCCAATTTGTCGTAGTCTAAAGGTGCTACTGATTATGCTCTTCTGGCTGCGAACCCTGAATGTGATGTGTTTGCGGATGCATGGATCAAAATATGCGCAAATGCCTGGTGTTCTGTGAGAGGAAGTATACCAGGACTGTTCCATGAATTGAAAATGTCGCATTGGTCACATCAACCAGTTGCATGAGTGGTAGCCTCATGGTCTATAATCATAGTTCATTTGAGTTTGCTTTCTAATGAAGGTCACCCATACCATCAAACAAGTCTGAAGTGGCAATGGGCAGGGCACCAAACCTGGCTAGTGGGGCAAAACGGTCTTATGGAAGTGAACTAAAAATTGGGTGTGTTACGGCCCGTTTACGACCTTGCTGCTGTGAGCGGCGGTTAAGCGCGGGGCGGCGAGCAGTATCATCAAATCAAATAATAAATAATAATAGTAAATATTCCACAACTTTTCACACAACGCCATTCAGTCCCAAGTTAAGCTTGAGAGCTTGTGTTATGGGTACTAAATAGCTGATAAACATACTTATATGTTTCTAAATACATACATATATATTATAGATAAATTACACCCAGACACAAATGATCGTGTTCATCACACAAACATTTGTCCTGGGTGGGAATCGAACCCACAACCTCCGGCATAGCAGTCAGGGTCACTAACTATAGGACCAACAGGCCAGTCAAATATATTATTGTTATAGGTTCATGCTTGCATTAAAAAATGACATGTAAAAGTGTATGCAAACACTTTTACATATAATTTTTTAACTAGAAGGTGTGGTCGGTGAAGTCGGTGTTTCACTATCTGACTACTCTGAGAAGAAACACCGAAAGAAACTCAGATAAGTACGCCACGAGTCGGTCGAGCGGCCACTAGTGGCGTTTTCATACTTTGAATCTTAATGCTCGCCGCCCCGCGCTTTGCCGCCAATTACAGCGGCAAGGTCGTGAATGGGCCGTTATGGGTACACCTTTGCATAACGCTATGGGAAATTCAGAATGATATTATCGGTCTTCTTCTTATCGTGTGGTTAGTAACTAACCTGGTGTCAGAGTTTTAATGCCGCCCATGGGCCTCTGACTTGGCATCACATGCCCTTGAGAAATATCTCCCTGACATGCCGGTTTCCTCACGATGTTTTCCTTCACCGTTTTTGAAGCAAGTGATAATTATACAATCCGCACATGAATCCGAAAAGTCAGAGGTGCGTGCCTTGGGTTCGAACTCGAGACCTAAGATTTAGCAATCCGCCGGTCACACCACTAGGCTATCACTGCTATCGGTGCTATATTATCGGTGATATTATTTTATTATTACTTTTAAGGCGAACTATTCCAAGGCAAAGTGGACTCCGAAAAGTTACTAAAGCCACTTATAAAGGGATACCTGCTAAGTGCTGACGTCAATTCAACAATACACATACTTGAGGACATAACGAACAAATCCATGGAGAAGAATAAAGACTGGGTCGGCAGATTTCTTTGCAAGTTCATGGTGCATCCAAAGGTCAAGGGTGATATCAGTGATGTTCTTAATTTGTTGAAGGTCAGTAATTTAATTTGTATGTCTTGTTTAGTTGAGATTTTCTTGTAGTTTTTTTTTATTATTTTGTACACTTTATTGAAAAGCGGTGCTCTCCTAGAACAGGTTTATCTTATACTTAAAAGGAGGTCCCTATGTAAGATTTACGGTTACTGCAATAAACTGTTATTTTTTTACTACCGTTTTTAATAAAAACAATTTAAGCATCAAATAATGTAAAATGTTTGAATTTGACTGTACTTTGAATGTGGTATCACAAGAATGATGATCTGATGTTTTACGAATATCGTGTTTTGCGAATGTGATGTTTTACGAATGTGGTCCTTTGAGAATATGATATTCAGCGACGGAGCGATTTAGACATCAATTTCATTTTATATGGAAGGTGCCATCATTTTCAAAATGACTGATCTCTTAGAAGAAAGCCTGAAAAAATCTCAAGGGTCATTGTGTCCTTTAAATTCAAACAAAACGTTGTGTCTGATTAAATCTTACAAAGAGGTATCCTATCATAATAATAATAATAATACCAGCCTGTTACTGTCCCACTGCAGGGCAAAGGCCTCTTGTCCTATTATCTCCTATTATACCTTTGATTAAGTCATATCAGGTTGTTGGCGTATTGACTAAAGGTCATGGCCTTTTCTAACGGCACGGCACCGGCACCGCTCTAAACCAGCAATTGACTTGTCATTCAATTTGGAGCCTTAAATCATGTATAATATATATTTTACAATGTCAAAGTGAAAAGCCAACGGCGAGCAATCAGCGCCAGCTTGCCACTACCATACAACTCGACTGCCGATTGCGAGCGGACCATGTGCTTACAGCGCGTCGACCGCATGCTTACAGCACGCCGACTCCGAGTCGCCAGCAAAACAACGTCATTGCGCTGTCGCAAACCGAGACATTATAAAAACGTGCAAGTCATAGGCGTGTTCAATTATAAATGCCATATAACAAATGTGTTCATGGCTACAGCTAGCTTGCACCTCGCGGCCAGCGTGCGGGCGGCGTGCGGACTGCAAGCTGGCACCTTGCCGACGATGCTTAGTAAGCGCACTGGCAGCTAGCCGTAGCCTAAATTCGAGGCGACGCTGTGCGGCTGCTGTGCAATTGCGGTGCCATTATAATGTGCCATGACCTTAACCTTCACCTTAACCGTAGCTTAACCTTCCACCAACCCGTGCGGCTGTTATCATTCAACCACAATCATCTGAATATATTATCTGTGGTTGAAAAAAAGTATAAATTTCCCTGCTCCAGGCTCTAAACGTTCGTTCAACAACAATCAAAATCTCAACGCTAGCCGCAGACTTCTGCCTATCCCGTCTCTCTGACAAGTACGAACAAGGTCTGATAGAGCAGTTCCGTGATAGCATCATATCTCTGACTGATGAGCGGCTTACTGATGAGGGCGATGTTTTCGATCAGCAGTTGCCGAATCCGGTAAGTGACTTACGCTGCATATTAATAATCTATCTCGGTTGCTATCTTGATCCCGATCTTTGTCTGTAACCAATCTTCGACCGAATTCGCCTATCCGAGTCTTAAAGATGTCCAATCAGAAGCAGCCGTCAAAAACAAAGGAACGGGATTTGGATTGAGATTGAATATTAATATCGGGCGTTAGTGTTAATATTGTTTTTCAAAGAAAGGCGTTAGTGTTAATATTGTTTTTTAAAGAAATAAAGATCTTCTGTCTAGCCTTTTCCCAACTATGTTGGGGTCGGCTTTCAGTTTATCCGGATGCAGCTGAATACCAGTGTTTTACATGGAGCGACTGCCCTCAGACCTCAGCAACCCAGTAACTGGGTAACATGATACTCCTTGGTTAAACTGGTTGTCAGACTTTCGGGCTTCTACAAGGACTACAAGTAACGACTGTTAACGATCTACAAATGACAGCCGGGACCAACGGCTTAACGTGCTTTCCGAGGCACGGAGGAGTCTTGGTATGCAATAAATGGTCACCCATCCACGGACCGACCTCGTCAAGCGTAGCTTAACCTTTGATCGGCCCATGCGGCTATTATAATTTAGCCACAAGCTCCTCAAAGAATGAAAGATAGAAATAATATTTATTGGTAAAACATGTTTACTGTTTAGTTCCTTTTTTATGAAATTATTGACGTCATACCGTGTTATAAATCGATGAACTCCGGTTGCACGCACGAAAAGGCATGTCTCATTGTCACGTTCCGCATGAGCCGAGTGTGCAAGCGAGAGCGCAGAACAAGCGTTAGAGAGGCACGATTGGATGACGTTATCACTTTAAATTATTGTCCATAAACTGACTTACAGACAACCAAAATTTTACATAATTTATTCAGCTTAATTCAGCTTTTGCCCTTCGAAAACACTAGTTTTGTATGAGATGCGTACGCTTTCGTTAAGCTGAGCTGAATGAATGTGGTTAGTCCCTTAAAGTATTAAATAAATGGAACTTTCTAGAAACATATGAACGAAGAGAACCTACGCGCGCATCTGTCGGAACTCGAAGCTAAAGGCATGAACACACGAGGCACGCTCAGGAGGTTGCTACAACAGTACTGTAGAGAAGGTAACTTGCATCGTGCCCGGGAGATCGCTGCCAAGTGCCAGAAAGAAGGGGTGAGTGAAGAATATAATAACCTTAATAATAATGTTGTACAATGAGACACACATAAGTACTTATTATTAATCATACTCATGACGTGATTGTTCAGAGGCCCTCACATCAAGCTACCACAATGTGTCAAATTTCTTTGATAACTTTTCAACTTTATTACCATTAGAATAAGATTCTTGTTTAATTAAGCTAATTAAACAAGAATCTTATTCTAATGGTAGACGCTAGTACATCAAGTTACCCCAAAAGTGTCAAATTTCTTTGATCGGTTTTCAACTTTATGTCAAACAAAATAAGGTTCATAGTCAACTGGGAAAATTTGACACATTGGGGTAACTTGATGTGCTGGCGTCTGTACTTTAGGAGACAAAGTTGTTTATAAACATTGATTAAACTAGCATCAGAATCAGTTTAAAATTAATGTATCAATAAAGCGCTTCCACATATTCGCACGAAGCGCTTTGCCTGTTCCTTCTTTATGCGCACAGCCAAGGAGTGGAATTCCCTGCCTGCATCAGTGTTTCCGAGTTCATATGACCCCAATCTGTTTAAGTCGCGAGTTAATAGGCTTTTTTTGGGTAAGCTCGTTCCATCGTCGACCTCATCTCTGACAGCAGCATGCATAGCATGAACACATTGAACACCGAAGAAACGGCCTTTGTCTACATACGAATCGGCAAAGTGACAGATTATATAGACAGGAACCTCAATCTTTCAAATTTCTTTCAACAAACCTGCCTGCGTAGCATGAACACTTAATTTCTTTTCTTCCGAGACACGACAAAGACCGTTTCTTCGGTGATCATGCTACGCGTGCTGGACAAGATTGAGGTCAAGAGTAATTATATATATAAATCAATACATATAATATTTGTAGCGACATCTGTCTCGCCACATACGAATTAAAGACTAACATCTACATTTTATATTTCCTTTCTGATATTAAATATTTTAAGTGAAATATTAAGTCTGTGAGCTAGATGCCAGTAAACACGCCGTTCCTTAAAGAACAACTCGTTTTTCCACAGGTATTTCTATCAGCTGGTATGAAGGCAGCAATATTCGACCTGCATGTAAAACTTGGCGAGCTGGACCTAGCAGAGATAGCATTAGCTGACCTCAACAAAACATCGCCAAATTTCACCTTAGACGAGTTTAAAGTCATCGATTTTGCTACTCTTATGGTGTATAAGAAAAAGGTCCAAGAAGCTTTTAACTTAATCATGGAACAGTCGAAGAAAAGGTAAGAGGAGATTTATTTCGTATCGGGTATTGTTTGAATTTTCTTCCGGATTTAATTTAAAATCGCGTCGAAAAGAAAAGGCGGTAAGATTCGAATATCCCCTTTGTTTTATTTATAATTTACAACTAGCAGAGGTCCCGCGGTTTCACCCGCGTAGCCTATGTGCTAATCCAGGGTGTCAGCTAACTCCATAACAAATTTTATTAAAATCCATTCAGTAGTTTTTTTGTGAAAGTGTAACAAACATCCATCCATCTATCCACACTCACAAACTTTCTCGTTTATAATATTAGTAGGATTAACAAAATTTACGCAAACGTTTCTCCGCGTAGATTTTGTATTTATTCCTTCGAACTTTAACATTTATTCTACAATCTGATAATTTTAAAAAAAATACATAGTCTGTTTATGAAAAGTCTGTGTATGTCTGTATGTCTTGTGTGTCTTAGAAAATCCTCAATGGCAGCCGCAGCCGGAGTTAATATATTTTGTAACTGGTAATTTGTAAGTCTTACCTGTCAGTGCCCACATCGGCATTATCTATCCACCTGCGTGATATAATAAACTATAAGGTATACAAAAAGAATACCATACAAAAATAACAGTATGGCACACTTGCACTACGGAAATTGCCTTTGTTGTCGTTATAATAAGGGTGATTTTCGTAATAAAACTGTCACATTAACAAACAACACCATTCGTAAATCACACAGTTGAAGGTTCGTGAATACTGTCCAGCTCTGCCTAAGGCCTTGGATGTTTTAACTAAATTAATGTTCTTTGCAGAAACGTAGTAGGCGGTCGCAGTATAGCACTAAACTGCTGGCGACTACTGGACGCGACGGCTGCCCACGGATCTCACGTGGACGTCCACAAGATGTTCGACCTACTAGTCGCCTATAAGTATTGCAAGCCTACTAACGTCATGTTGGGACCTCTAATTAGAGTGCATTTGAAAAAGTAAGTGATTTTCATGGTGTAATTGAAGTAACTAAAAACCTCTCCTCCTCCTTGCGTCGTACTCCTCAATGCAGAGGGTCGTGACCTCCCTGCTTCATCACCTTTTTTTCTCGATGTTCCTCCATCTGCTTCTATCCCTGGCCGTATGAAGAGCATCGTATACCGAAGAGTCAAGAGTGGTGCGGATATGGTTTGACCAACGTATTGGGCTGCGTCCACGAGGCCTTTTCCCATTCACTTTGCCGGTCACGATGAGCCTTTCGACGATAACCGCGAGGAGATTTTGAGTTCTCGCAATATGGATACGTTGGTACGAAATGCTGTCCAAGGGATTCGGAGCATCCTTCTCCAGCACCACATCTCAAAAGCATCAATACATTTGCGGTCTGCAGTTTTTAGTAAAAACCTCTAAGGGTCACAAAATACTGTTCAATACGCTTTGTTGAGTTTAAGGGACTAACCACATATATTCTGCTCTTGTCCATATAAAACACCGTTTTTGTATGACATGCGTTCGCGTCCGCAAAACGGAGACGTTGTCCCTAACAGTACGTATAGACGCCAGCAAATCAACCTACCCCAAATTTTCCCAATTGAACATGAACCTTATTGTGTTTAACCGTTTGCGATTTTGGCGTTGGTCCTATACCTAGTCAAAGTTATTTATAATGATCTGTATAATAACCACCATAAAAGGAACACAGTAATTTAAATTCCCCTTGAAGTTCAATTTCCGTAATTAGAAACGTTCATATCTAGTCGCATTTTCATCTCAGCGATCATCTCGCAGATCCCTGTTTAGCAGTAGACGGCAATGGTTGAGTTGATTATGATTAATACTGCTTTCTACGGCTATCTAAATAGCTTCTGATCCTGTAAACTATGCTTGAAAGTGCAAGTCCGGTTCAAGTTTAGAAATGAACTTAGTAGTGTTGGGATCAAGGTGACACAAAAAATCTATCAGAAAGCAAGAAATGCTTATGACATTAAATCCGCCTTTGTACAGACGCCAGCACATCAAGTTACCCCAATGTGTCAAATTTCTTTGATCGTTTTTCAACTTTATGTCATACTAAATAAAGTTCATATTCAATTGAGAAAATTTGACACATTGGGGTAACTTGATTTGTTGGCGTCAATGTGTCAAATTTGTTTGATCATTGTGCGACTTTATGTCAAACAGAATGAGGTTCATATTTAATTGGGAAAATTTGACACATAACTTGATGTGCTGGCGTCTGTACTTAATCTTTTATCCACAATTTCAAGATTCGTCGTCCGTAGTAAAAGTTGTTCACAATGTTCTGTAATATCTTTAACCAAATAATGTAATCTTTTAGCGACAACCTACAAGAAGCAGTAAAAGAATTCGTTGCTCTATCCAAAAAATACAACAGAACTCCGTTGAAACACGAGTTGATGTGCAAAATCCTTACCACAATGAGTGATGGACAGACAGAAGAGACCTTCTTGATCAATGAGAAGGTTGGAGGAAACGGAAGGTTGAACAAACTGGCGGAGGTCGTACTCAATATAGATAAAAAGGTGCATGGGGCCGGTGATGTTCAGGTATATCTTTAATTCCTACCAGAGCTGTAAGTAGTAAAAGAAAAATCTTACCCAATATCGTATACACTCGGTTACCATTGAAACTTACCTAATAATATAGAGCATCACATCGAGTCAACAAACAAAACAAAAAAATAAACAAACAAAAAAATACAAACAAAAAACAAATAAACAAAAACGAAATGAACAAATAATTTATTGACCTTTACCTTTATCATAGTCTTATTCCGTACTAGCTGATGCCCGCGGCTTTGCCCGCATGGATGTCGGTTATCGCACCCAGTTTCCAGAAGGCTTATTTTTTACCTCCAATAAATACTATTATATTTTGACAATGTATACAAAATCTTGACAAATTATATACTAATAACTTCCTAGAGAAAAACTCGTATCTATAGGTGAAAACAGCATCGGCGTAGTCATGTTTGAGTTTATCGCAAACAGACAGACAGACAGACAGACAGACGACCGCGACGCAAGTGCGGATCCACTAGATCAACCAATCAAAGTACCTAGAACGACGTATCTACCTATGACGTTGTCGTCGTGTGGTTCATGGAAACATACAAGATTTAGGTTACCTAGCTACCTAGCATACCTAGCTCTATAATTCTCTCTCTCTTTTCTCTTTTTTCTATAATATGTATGTATTTAGAAATATATGTATGTTTTTCAGCTATTTAGTACCCATAACACAAGCTCTCAAGCTCTCTCTTTTACTTGGAACTAAATGGCGTTGTGTGAAAAGTTGTGGATTTTTTTATTTTTTTTTTATTTTATTTTTTTTATAATTGATTATCGATTCAGTTTTTCTTGTATAGACACTCAATGAAACTAAGAATAGTACAAAAATACGAAAAACTAGTAAAGATACTTACGCACAAAATTTCATAAAAATCGGTCAAGGCGCTGGCAAACCGTGACACGAGAATTTTAAATACTTATTAGATTCACTCAATTCACAGCTAACAGTAATAGCAGCCCTAGCAGAGGTGGGTTACAAGAAGACTCTTCGCAAAATGTTTCTGGACCCCACTGTGAAGTTCCACCCGGACGCCGTCTTGCGTCGCTGCGAACGATTCGCAGACGAGAAGAAAATTAATGCGCTTGAGACTATAGCCGAGTGCGCACGTGATCTGCGACATATTGATACACAGGAGATTTATGATATGATATTAGATGTTTTACGTGAGTTGTTTTTTTTTTCTTATTTATTCATATTCATATCTTTGTTTGCATTCCATAATGTGTTACAATGCCCTAGCTAGCTATAGCTAGTGCAATTACGGACCCTGGACCGATAAAAGTATAAAATTAATTAATTCATGTTTTATAGAATAAAATGAACACTTAATAAATTAACAATTTTAAGCATTTCCTTTATATTATTTAACTAAAGTAAAAAAACTTGAGTAAAGTTTAAACATTTGAAAGTCTTCGGGACGGATTAAGCGGATATTTTTCCAATTTATTATCCATGTCGGATTTATCCGACCAAATAACTAGATTCGTGTCCATTCAGACTGAATTGTTTGTTTAAGATATAACTCTTTATCCGATTCGATTTCTTTGGTTCCACTTTACATTCATACTAAAATATCTAATTTCAGGCAAAATAATAAATATAATGACGTTTTATAAGCTAGGATTTGTAAACACTGACACTTCGCCCACGACTTCGACCGCGTAATCTTATACTTTTTTCCCTCGAACTTGACCACCCGCCCCTTCGTAGTTTTGAAAATAAAATATGGGCTATATTTTATTTTCAAAACTA
Organism: Euplexia lucipara; assembly: GCA_921972225.1. NCBI lineage: Eukaryota > Metazoa > Arthropoda > Insecta > Lepidoptera > Noctuidae > Euplexia > Euplexia lucipara. The sequence continues at coordinate 6,460,426 of OV179143.1, read as the reverse complement.
CGAAGGGGCGAATGTTACTCAGTGATAATATAGCTTTCTAATGTCTAATATCGGTTGAGTCGTATTGGAGTTAAATTCTTACAAACAAAACCTCAAATAACTTCTTTGTAAAATTCGTATAGATAACTAGCTAAACATGGGTGTACTAAATACTTCTGCCCATCCCTTATGGAAATAAAGAAGTAGTTGTTGAAAAAAGGATTTAGTCTAGTTTTGTCTTTTAATCGTACTGGCTAGACGATTTATTTTTATAATGTCAAATTTCTTTGATCGTTTTTCAGCTTTGTGTCAAACAGAATAAGGTTCATATTCAATTGGTAAAATTTGACACATTGGGGTAACTTGATGTGCTGGCGTCTGTACTATATTCAAAACTTCTCTACCATTTAATCTATGTAATTTTCCAATATAAAATATTAGATGCTTATTATTTACACAACAATATTTAATTACAGAACAGTAGTTTTATGAAATTTATCCTGCAATCTTTTACTTTTCAGAACGCGACGACAACTGCAACGAAGCCTTAGCTCTATGGGCAAGAATGCAAGACATCGACGTATCACCCTCACAGAAATTTGTCAAGAATTTAGTATCTATGATCAAATCCAACAATAAAGACGTGCCGCCAGGACTGTCTATGTTACTCGATAGGAAGGCTACGAAGAAGCAATAGACAAGGTTAAATATAATTGGAAGCAAAAAAAGGGCCACTTCCTTTATTATACCATATTACGTTCAACATTTTTCGTAATATGGAACGCATCATCAATTTGAAGCTTATATGGCCTAAAAGTTTAATTAATAACCATAAAAACGGAAAATAGCAGTGCATAAAAAAGGTTTTAGGACTAGCGCGCCAAATCTGTAAAAATAGAAAATTTGAGATCTACAAAAACATCAGGATTTTTTTTGTCGCTTTTGCCAAAGTATCAATACTTTTACATCTGACAGTCAAATTATCCTCAGTTCACCGCTGTCATTCTTCAGTATAGAGTCAACTAATTGAACTCTATTGCATGTATGTAAAGTCTATTTTTGTCTGACTCGTGTTCTGTAAATATTTTCAAACTTAGTTGTAACATTTTCTAGTTAGTAAGTAAACTGTCTCCTTTATATTTTACAATATTTGATTGAATTCAACTGTGATATTAAATTATTCAAGTAATTCATATCTTATTATTATTACTAGTATAGTTACTTAACTGCTTTTTTTACTAACACAAACACACAACACAAAAACACATTATTATAGGTGGATAGTTGTGGTGGCGGTGGCTGGTGGCGGCGAGGTTAGTGGCGGTAGTGGTGGTGTTAGTAGTTAGTTGTTAGGCTAGTTATTGTTAAATCTACAAGCTTATGTGCAATTTGAAGATTTTGTAGCATCGCGTCGTGAGTTTTTAACCGACTTTAGGGAGGTTTTTAATTCGATGAGTATTTTTTTTTATGTACACTGATTACTCCGAGATTAATGATCTGATTTACGTGATTCTTTTTTAGTTCGTAGTTTCTTTAATAGTAGTTTTCTTTTTATGAACATTTTTGTTCATTAATTTTTCTTTTTGATTCTTCGTAATGTGTTTATTTGTTTGATTGTAATATTATAAGAAATGGAAAATAATGAATCATCTACATAAAAATAAAAAAAAAAACTAAAAAATGTAAAATAATAACTTTTTTTACAAAAAATACTACCGACTTAAAAAAATCACTAACCGGTGTAAAATAACTCTAAATTAAGTAGGAAGTCTGTGGCTATGGTGGTTTTGTCTCATTCATGATTGGCCACAGACTTCAGAATTTAGAGTTATTTTTACACCGGTTAGTGTTTTTTTGAGTCCTTTCTATTTTTTGTAAAAAACTTTTTATGTAATAATACCTTCATACTTAATGACAAGTATTGAAGGAGAGAAATGTTTAAGGCTACCCGCCGACGTCAGACTTTTTGTAGCACCGAAGATCGGATTGGTCGGGGTGCACCATATTATTTCTAACCGACTTTTGATAGGACGGGTGCGTTGCACTATCGCCATCAGTACATTCTATTTTTCTCCTGCAATAAATCACGTCATGCTTCCTGGCGAAACCACCTTTTCCTCAACAAGTAGAAGTTACGTAAACAGAAGAAGAGAAGAAGACTAGAATTTTATAGACATTCTATAGAATATTTTACGTAACTTTTACTTGTTAAGGAAAAGCTGGTTTAGCCAGGAAGCATGACGTAATAAATCGGTCACTTTCGGACGTGGGCGGGCAGAATAACGCGGTGTCCTGCGTGAGCGACAAACACGACGCGACGCGACGCAAGACGACGCGACGTAATACGACGCGATGATACACGCGACAAATGTCCTACGTGATTTTGGTCATTACTTCTCGAATCATGGAAAAGTACAGTACAATTTTGCTTGAAAGTTAATATTTAATATGGTATCGCATCTGGTCGCTCTCAATCAAGTCCGCGTTACGTCGCGTCTCGTCGCAGACTGTCATATAGGCCGCAAGAAGAGTATGCCGTTGAATTGATAGCGTTCGTCGCGTACCCAGCGTCGCATCGCGTCGCGTTCGTCGCTCACGCAGGACACCGCGTTAGAGTGTATGTGTGTTTATATTAACATAATAACATTGCTAATTCTGTGTATATTAAACAATGATACTGTAATAAGACACACAGTTCTACAACATACTTATATTTCTTATGAACACTTAAACATATCAATAAGATTTAACACTATTCAAATCTTCAATAATCTTCTTATTCAACGTAGCAAGCTCTTCAATAGCCTGTTTCTTTAATGGTTCGTAGTCTGCCTTTAACGTTATAGACGCTATGTCTTCTTCTAATACCGTCTTTCTATTTTCCAGTTGAGCCAATTTGTCTTCCAAACCGTTTAATTTCGCGTACATTTCGTTGCCGTCAAGACTGGCCTGAAAAACAAAACAAATGTACTTATTATTGTTCATAAGGTGGATATTCGGGAAGCCCGCAAAATTCAGATTATTTTGTATTTTTTTTGCAATTTTCCGTCCAGTGTCTGATTGTTACGTATGTCGAACAAAATTTATGATTTGAGACATTAACACGTATGTGTAATTAAAATCATTAAGAAGTTTCCCTGTTCATATTATAATCCCATTGAATGATTATTTCATGAAAAAGTCACACACCACTAATTTTAATTTAGTACAAATACTTAAAGGGCTTATTCTAGACGGTGTTCTCATTATATTTGTAAAGTATCAATAAGTAATATTCATAAACAGCAAAGTTTAGCGTTAGTTAATATCCCAAAGAGTCACCCAATTTATGAAAATATTGTACAGGCTTATTCATGACATAGTGGTATTCATTAATCGTCATCTCTCGCTCACGTTCGCGTGATCTCGCTCAAGCATGCCCCGCCTGCAACTGCTGTTTTCGTTATTTAAGTTTAACTTTATATTTGAAAATTGAATTTTGTTTTTTTTTTTTACTTTTGTTTACGCAAGTATGATCACAAATGATATGATCGCAAATATGGTACGGATACAGCCCATTTTTTTGTACTAATTAAAAAATAGTGGTGTTTATGTAATGGGATTAAAATAACTAAGAGGGTTGTATTGGTGCTTTTGATTATTATAACTCAGATGAACCATATGCGTTACGGTCGCGAAACATATTTTAATCAACATACAGCCTGACACTCAACCGCTAATTGCAAAGAAACACAAGTAAATTCAAATTTCCCGGGCCATCCTGACATCGGGCGTCCGCCTTAATAATATAAAAAAAATCTGCATACCAAGCAAATCAAAAACAAGAAAGCGGCATATCAACTTTGGCACTAGGTTAGTGAATAATCACACGAAAAGAAGATTGTCTTTCTTAACGTACCTGTAGTTTTTTCAACTTATTAGTGGCTTCAAGTACCGCACTCTCTGTGGGTGCCAATTTCTCTCTGAGTTGCTTTAGTTCTGTATCCAAGGCTTTCTTCTGCTCTTCACCTGGAATAAAATACAGAGCTATTTAGATACCTTAATCTTGAAACAAAAATTAATCCCAATCGGTTTAATGGGTCATGATTAATTTTTATTAAGGTAACCAGCGGCCCTGGCAAACTTCGTTTAGCTTTATATTAAAAAATAAAAAACCGATTCTGAGGAGTTTGGTAACAAATACTATTACTAATTTTATACGCACCACCCTAAAATATCATGATAGAAGAAAATGAAGAATTTCAACATTTAAGTGGCGCGAATGGGTTCTCTTGTGGCGCCGTGTATCAAAAGACGTAATGTAGGTAAGCCCCCCACAAAGTGGACTGGTAAGGATCGCGAGGAGTCGATGGATGAGGGCAGCGCAGTACTAACCGCTGCGCAAGTCTATGGGGATAGGGGGATGAATATAGGATATAAAATATAAGGATTACCATCATCTCGCAGTTTCTCCAGGTCTGACAGAGTCACTAGTTCTTCTTGCATCACTTTGGTCTTCTCTGGCAATGTTTGTAACTCTGTAGCGAGTCGCTCTCTTGTTGCTTCTGCCTAAAATACAAAACAAAAAAAATACGACTCTAACTATGGGGATATGCTTTTCTATAGACTTCAATGACTGTTCTTCAAAATGCCTTTCTTCATTAACGTTTTTTTAGGTCGCCCACCCACGTCACGTCACATTTTGTAACATCGATAAATTGGATCTTTCGGGATGCAGTATTTTATTTATAACCAACTTCTTGTAGGACTTTTGCCCGCAGTGCCTACGTTCTATGTTTCTCCTACAAAAAATCGGTTACCGATTATCGGACGTGGGCTTACCTTAACTAATTCTTACCTTTTTCAAATTTCCGTGGAATCTCTCATAATCCTTCATTAAAATATCAACAGACTTCTTACTGTCATCATACTGAGAGGTATATCCTTCTTTCTGTTTCAATGAATCTATCTCGCTCAAATCCAAATCTATGTTGGAACTGCTGTGTTCTAAGGAGAACACGATATCTCTTTCTAGCTGGTCAATCTTTTCTTGTTCCTTTTTGAGGTTTTCTTCGTAAGTAGCCATAAACGTATCCATTGTTTCTTCTCTCTTCTTGAGTTCACGATATTTCTGATGGCGATCAGAATTTCCTTCTTCTAAATCCTGAAAGTAACAAATAAAGCTTTAAGGACTACTATATCCGACTACCACACCACACTACTGTATCTATATGTATACTAGTCCCGAAGCCATTGAGTTGGCTTCAGCGACAGTCAAAACTTTAATACTTGACATTGGAAAAAGTAGATTGCTTGCTTACCTGTTCAGCTTGTTCAATTAGCTCTTGTACTTTCTTAGTTTGTTCCTTCAAGTTTGCTGCGCTACTATCTAATGACGCGATTGCAGCATTGTCTTCACGAACCTGAAAACAAATCGATAATAAACCATCAGCTTTTGGAGCTCCGTTAGTCGACGCTAGTATTAAAAGTTAAAGTTAAAAGTACCTGAAGTAGCAGTTTCTCGCGTTCTTCTTGCGGATCCAAACGGTTATTCATCTCATTCTTCATGTTGTCTCGTTTTTCTTCAGCGGCTACCAGCCGGCGATGCAGCTCCAATAGATGAACCTTTATCTGTGTAGGAATAATTTCATCATCATCATCATCATCTCACGCTAGCCCGGAAGCATCGTCACAGATAAGAATTGTTGTTTTTGTTGTTTGAAAAGTTTATTTAAAATTGTTTGAAAAGTTTATTTAAAATTTACGTTCGATAGATGATCATTGTAGATATTTACATAAATACGACATGTTTTGGATAAAATTACTACAAAAATATTTTTTTATGTCGGAGATCTAATGTGAGATTCATTACTTTAGATTAATTTACCTGAGAACCAGATATCTCTTTACTGAATTCGTCCTTTTCTCTATTGAGGTGGTCGATTTGTGTCCTGGCTTGTTCGACTTCTTCTCTTAACGCAGCAGCAGTGGCCTCTAGCTCATTGTATTCATCTTTTTGTTCTTGTGTCATTTCTGCTAGTAATTTCGTAATTGTTGATTGTTCCTGAAATAGAAGATTCTTTTCACTAATGTCAAGTTAGTTATAAACTTTATTAAAGACGAAAACTTTAGTTGGTTTGAAAATCTTAGGATTCTGCTTGTTATTTTCATTGATATCATGACTGGATATATATAGGTAAGCTGCTTGTCGTTAATTATATTGACGACTTATTATTACGATAATTAATTTCGTACAATCGATGAACCTTCCTATAACGTAAATTACGCCTAGACATTCTTTAACCGAATTAGTAATGCACAAAAAGAAAGTGGAATGTCACCTTATCCATCTGTTCTCTCAACTGCCTCAATTGGTTCTCCTTTCTTTGTTTCTCCATGAAGACCTGTTCCACTTCTTCTTGCAGCTTTTTATTGCTAGCTTCCAGGTCTTTTGTTTGTTCTTCCACTGACTGCTTGTTAGCTTCCCCATTCGCTATGCGTATAGCAGTATTGTAATCTGCTAGACGTCCTTGTAAGTCTATAAAGATACAATTACTTACTGTTAATGGAGGAAAATATCGTGAAGTAACAGGTAAGCAAAAATATTTGCCGACGGTATGTGAAGCTAAGCCCATGGGCGGTATAAAAAACTCACGAAACATATCTAATCTCTTTTATTGTAATGTTTAAATATTTGATTTTTGTATCTAATGAAAGTGGCTAAAGCTGGCTGCACATTTATTCTGCTTTTGTCCATATAAAACCCGTAGTTTTAAATAAGATGCGTACGCGTCCGTTGAGCTGACGGGACGCGTACGCATTTAATAAAATATGGGTGTTTTCCACTGACGACCGCTGAACCGAGCTATATAAATATTATTAGTCCCTTGGTATGTCTCCTTCTGTTGTTATGATTTTCAATTTATCAGTAGCATAATAAAGGAAAAATCATCTTAATTAGCTTACCAGTCAACTCCAACGCCAGCTCCCTGACTCTCTTCTCATAATGCTTCTTAGCTGATCTCTCTCTTTCTCCGGCATCTGCCTTCTCACTCAGCCTGGTAATTTCTGCCTTCATTTCTCTGACTTTCACTTGCATCAGTTCCTCCCAGTACCGCTTGTCTTGGAGCTGGCGGGTTCGAAACCCTCGGGCGGTGCCTGTTCGCACACCCGAAATGCCTTGTTGAGTTATTGGCCTGTCAATCTGGGGGGGAAAATACACTTAGATTTTAATATCGAAACGGGGTAGTGCGTACCTATGCTTGAGGTTCTTTTAGTTAAGGTGGATGTGCAAGGTATTCCGCGAAATATTTTTTTTTTTGAGATTATGTGTTGATGAAAACACGATTCGCGACCTAAACACGTCGTGTGTGTTTACAGAATTATAATAATTTAAATCATAAAGACAACACTCGAAGTTAATCCCATTGAATTGTAGCCACATCAATCTCCCCACATACGAACTATCCTACATCGAGCTATTAAAGTTATTCGCGCAGTTTGAACGTATACAAGTTCCCGACAACAACCGTCGGGCAGTAGTTAGCCCGCCAGACACAACACCCGTCTGGTCGGAGTTTCCTCCCTTTTCAATGGTGGATGAGCAACTTTACACCCTGTTCCTCATACCTCCAAAGAATGATTATTTCGTGAAGAAGTCATTTAATGGGATTATATTAACTTAGACGGATGTATTGGTGATTTTAATTATTATAACTCATATAAAACGTATTTGTTACGTGTTAATCACATTTTAATCAACATACAATCTGACACTTAACGTCAAATTGCTAAAAACACAAGAAAATTTGAATTTCGCGGGCGACATGGCACATCCACCTTTAATTCACCACTCTTGTGTTCGTCCTTTTCTTATTGTTTATAAGAGAAAATAAAATGAAAATAGCGAATGCCTAAATTATGTTTTTTTATTCATCAGGGAAAAAACAGTTACATGCTAAGAGCAATTCAATAAATCCTTAACGTAGAATTACCAACAGGTAACGCACAACATTGTAAATAAAAAAAAGGTGGGTAGAAGTGAAAGACAAAACAATTGTTAGTTGTTTAGTTTGACGAGAAGGGAATTAGCACCAATCTCTTCAAGATCTTCCAAATCTTTATAAAGAATAGTCGCATTTTGCGTCTTTTTGCTTCACGTAGATGCATAACGACATACCATAGAAAACCCAGTCATAGCGATGGGCTGTCGGCTGGCTGTCGGTGGCGCAGGCCCGAAACCAGCAGTGGACAGCCGCGAAGCCGTGCTGCCTCTGTATGCTGAAGTCGGCCTCATCGTGCTGCTTCTGAAATGTTTATTGGGTAAGTGGATTATATTTTATTTTCTGAGATAGGCGGATCAGTGTAACTCAGGTAACTTTTCTAAACCACTGAGGTGGTAAATAAGCTTACATCACGCCCGATGGTAAGCAGTTACCGTAGCCTATTGAAGTCTTAATACCAGCACACGAAGCATGATCACCTCCTGTTTACCCACATTAATTGGTTGTGACGGTTTTATTTTTACCTACCTAATTCTTAGTCTTCGAGTTACGTTTGATAATACCAGCCTAGCATTTTTTTTGTATCCGAACGTAGGTATTTGGTTGTTTCTAATTACAAATGCGCGGAAAATAAATGGTGGAGTGCGTGCCTTCCTAGAGGCTGGCATAAAAAAAAAACCGGCCAAGAGCGTGTCGGGCCACGCCCAGTGTAGGGTTCCGTAGTTTCCCGTCCGTCACAATCGGCTTGGTAGGTCATGAAAGCGCGGTTTACGATTATACTACAAACTTAGTCCTGCAGAACTTGTTTTGTACAATTTTTGTCTTTTTTGTACAAAAACTGTTTCCTACAAAGTCCTTATCAAGTTCTACTTTTCAGATTTTTTTCAGATTTTCTAAACTTATGGTTCTAAAGTTAGAGGGGACACACACACATTGTTTTTACTTTTGGAGCTATTATTTCCGAAATTAATGACATTATCAAAAAATGATTTTAGTAAACCCCTATTCATTTTTAAATACCTTTCCAACAATATATCACACGTTAGGTTTGAAATTAAAAAAAAACACTTCCCACTTTACATGTAGGGGGGCTGCTACCCTAATAAAACATTTTTTTCCAATTTTTATTTTACCACTTTGTCGGCGTGATTGATACACATATTGGTACCAAATTTCAGCTTTCTAGTGCTAACGGTCACAGAGATTAAGCGAGGACGGACGGACGGACAGACAGACATGGCGAAACTATAAGGGTTCCTAGTTGACTACGGAACCCTAAAAAGACGTAAAGAATAAAAAGCCTTCACTTACCGCTCGGTATATCGAAAATGGGAAGAACTTACCTATCACTACTATTACTTCTTACTCTTGTTTCAAAAACGGTGAAGGAAAAAATGCGTGGAAACCAGTATGCCTGAGAGATATTTTTCGACGACATGTGAAGAAAAGTCTGAGGCCCATTAGGGCAGCATAAAACTGACAACAGGTTACTCCACCACACGAAAAAAAACACCATTTATTATGTACCTTTATCTTTGGTCTTTGGCTCTCTGCTATAAGTCGTAGGCATCGGCAACTATGCTTAACCTTTTAACCGCTTGTGTCGCATATATGCGCCACATATTTAATTTCGTGTCCCTACCGCTCGTGTCGTAGGTATTTCTGCGACAGAGAACGTGCATGATTTTTTCGTTTTATTTTCAAAATATTGACTGTGTGTTACAACTAAAATCATTATCGAATTGAGATATTATTTATGTAACAAAAACTAAAAATCGATACTTACAACAAATGTTTCTCCTTATTTACTGTAGGTATTATTTTATTGATTTGTAGCAATTTTAGCACGGCAACTAATATTTAGCCAAGTGCTTACAAGGTTAATAATAATAATGTGATTCACGAAAAACTCTTTTATTATGGTAACTGGTCAGCGTATAAGGAAATTAGGCACTTCTAACCTAGAATGGAATTCACATCTTACACCATAGTACCTACAATAAACGCAACATCTCTAACACAATATACTTAGATCTATCTATAAATGAAGACTGGCATCATTAAAGTACTAAAACTTACCTAGACACAGCCGAGCCTGTGTTTGCGTAGTCTCGATAACCCCGTCTGGAAACAGGCCGAGGGGCGTCAGATCTCTTTCCCCCCGCGCTGCCCTCAGAAAAATCCATAACAATACCAAGTAAAGTAAGTAATTAATTTATTTTTTTCACATGAAACGGGGTCAAGTGTCTCGAATTGTCGACCGGCGCATTCGATTTGTTGTTGATGCGTTGCCATGGTAACCAAGCTGAGCGATGACAGTGTCAACCGTTTGTACTGTGTGCCAGCTCGTGTATGGTACTCCACGAAGTACCTACATATGTTATGCGTTCAAATTGATACTCTTTCTTGTCTAACCGTACACAGCATAGTCCTCTACATTAAAATGATTAATTAAATATTTGAACACAAGCGTCTTTGCTCGAAGCGTCTAGTAATACATACTCGATACTCACATTTTAGTTGCTAGCTAGTCCTTACACTTCATACTTACTTTTATTTATTGACTCTCTATGATTCCTTGGCTTAGGTTTAGCATGTAAATTTAGGGCAATGTTTTTTTTACTCTAAAAGAGAAAAAATCTATGTGTATTTTAGACAAACCTTTAAAAATAAACATATTTTAACTATTTGAAGTAAGTATAGGTACGTTTAAACATTTGTTATTACAGTTACATCAAAATGTACATCATTGCACCCTAAAGTCTTTCAGGCATTTTAGTCTAGGTAGGTATATAATTAATACATTCACGTACGTACTTCAAACAACTATCGCATAATTTGCTAATTATTTTGACGAAAATTACCCGTGTGTTGATTAATTTAGACACTAACATTATCTCGAATTTAGTACCCGCATCTACTGATATACAAAATATGCTTTACGCTCGTTCCAAATAGCATGCATTGTCGACGATTGCACAACGAACTTACAAACGCCAGGAATCATTGCACATAGTGACTGCAGGCAACTTGCAAGCTAACTGCAATGTATTTAGCTGAACTCAATATTATACTATCTTCATGTTTCTATTTCTCAAACGCGTTTGGAATATCTGGCCTCGGAAATGGATATAGATTCTTCTTGAAAGAACTAACCTCAGCGGTGGGATTGCTAGACGCTTCCCCAATAACTCAAATGTGGATCGAACAACCTTTAGACCATTTTAATGAATCCGAAACCCGAACCTGGAAGATGAGGTATTTTGAAAGACTTGACTTTTGGAAAGCAAAAGGACCAATATACTTATTTATCAACGGCGAAGGAGCAGCTAGTGAAGTATTTCTTCAAACTGGAATACTGTACGAACTTGCAAAAGAAACCAAAGGCGCTATGTATTTATCCGAACATAGATATTACGGTAAAAGCAAGCCTTTTAAGAAATTAAGCACGGAGAACTTGGTATATCTCAGTTCTAGACAAGCTCTTGCTGATATAGCAAAATTGCTTGAAGAAATTAAAATGTCGCCGAAGTACAACGAATCAAAAGTTGTTGTAGTAGGAGGCTCTTACGCAGGAAACTTGGCAGCTTGGATGAAACTCCTGTATCCAGAGCTAGTTAATGCTGCTATCGCCAGCAGTGCACCAGTTCTAGCAAAAAAAGATTTTTACGAATATCTAGAAAATGTTAGTGATGACTTCGAACAACATGGGACACCAGGATGTTATGATAAAATAACTGAAGTATTCAATAGATATGATGAATTGTTTAAAACCAGTGATGGTATTGCTCAGCTAAAGGCAGAGGAAGAGATCTGTAACAGTACAGATATGACCAATTCAGAAAATAAGCAGTTATTCTTCTTAGACAAAATTTCTGCATTTATGTACGAAGCTCAATATGGTAATCCTGAAAGTATCAGGAATTTTTGTGTCGATATAGTCGAAACATGTCACGTAAATTCTTCAAAAGATGACGATGTTGATTTATGGAGCAAGAAATACAACTGCTTCAACTATGACTTCGATGAAATGATTGAAGCCATGAGAGATATCGACTGGGTTACGTCTTGGACTTACCAGACTTGTACTGAATTTGGTTACTTTCAAAGTAGTTCTTCAGAGAAGCAACCGTTCACCAAGAATGTTCATGTGGATTTATTCTATAGTCTTTGTACTAAATCTTATGGTGAAGAGTTTGACGAAAAAAGAATTGATGAAGGAATTGAACGTTCTAATGATATGTATGGTGGTTTGAAACCTAATCTGACGCATGTAGTTTTTGTAAATGGTGACTTAGATCCATATCACAAATTGGGAGTATTGGAAGACGTTTCATATGAAGCACCAGCTAAAATAATACCTTTGTCGTCTCATTGCAGAGATTTGTTTTCAGATAGATCTAAAGATCCTGAAGAATTGAAAGAAGCTAGAAAGTACATTAAATATTTGATTATGAAGTGGATTGGTGCTGGTGAATATAAACAACCTTAAGAATTGTATATGAATTCTAACAGCGGCGTTTTGTTTAGGCATAGTTTGACTTTTGGCATGAGAAGAATATGACTCGACGAACTCTAGTTATTATGTTGTCAACTGGTAGTATATTAGAATGAAACGAATGTATTATTAAAGTAATTGTATATTTACTCATAAACGGTCTTCCTTATGATAGGTTACTCGATAACCAACACCCAATGCTACACAATACAAGTGGATGTTGATGTTATATTACTTAAATTCGTAATAGCAGCAGTATTTTACATTGTGCCAGAATTGATCGACTCTTCTAACGAAACACCATCCGATGTATTCATAAAAAATGCCGTACCTACTTATCTAATTGAAACTGTCACTAAGTTTTCTTGGTCATCTTCATAATAATGTACATGTTTACAATAGATCATAACTATTTTTAATACATTTGTTTTAATCATCGTTATACATTTTCCTCTACTTCTTTGATTTGGAAAAAATACTTATACTTTTGACGTTGTAATTCTCATCTAAAAAGTATCATTATAATTATCTACAATAATGCATAAGATACTATAGTTTTATGGTAACCTGTGTAGCACCTCCGAATTTTTGTAGCTACATATCAGTTTTAGAAGCATGTAAAATAAGATCCGGTCAAAGAACTATATTTTGTATATTTCATAGTTCTTTTAGGGATCTTATTTTAAAGTAATATTGTATCGAATAACATTACTACAACACTATGTATGTGCTATGAATACAAAATGTATCTAAATATACAAAAATATTAAAATCTTAAAGTAGGTAATTGTGACAATAAATTACATTTAAATTGTCAACGTAGTTGTACGTTACTAGATCATAATTATTATGATAATTGAGTATTGGAGAAATATATCAGGAAATACATGGATATTATAGAACTTAAACAAATATTAAAGAAGAGACATATTTACAAAAGTATTTATTTAAAACTATAATTGAATTCCTAATTTAACACCTAAAAAGAATTCAGTAATATGCAATTTACGTACAATTAACAAATATTAACAATACCTACGTGATGTTTTGAAAGGTAAAAGATAGGTTCCATAATATATCGTGATGCATTTGGTTTCTAATTTGAAATAAATATTGTGTTATACTGACAAGAAAAATATAAACACTTAGGTACTCATAAATTTTCAATGTGATTTTGTTAGTAGATTGTACAAAGAAGACCATGCACTTCTTTTCATAAAAACATATTTCTTTCGTCCCTAAGATCTCTATAAATAAAATAACAAAAATATTTTCAAAACTCCCTAATCGTTTTAAAATTTCCCAACCCTGTTTTGACTAGGATTGCCACTTATATATTAGGTATAAAAAAGAAAATATTTTAACGACAAGACAATTGTGATGACATTGAACACGCAAATCGTTAAATATTGGCAGTGATAGTTAACTTATAGGTTTAATTAATTTAAACTAAGTTTTTACAATATTCAGTTAAATACGTTATTACTAACATGTTGGTAAAGTTGATTACTAAATTATATATATGCTAAATATATCACTTATAACGTATAGTTGATTATAGAATTACATTAAAATGTATACTAGAAATCTCGAAAACTCGCAATACCCCATAAGCAATATAGTCAAATTGCTTTTCTCAATCAAAAGTAAATAATTGTATCGTCGATGTTAATACAATTTTAAATTCCTTTTTATTTTACAATTCTTTGAATATTTACAACATTACATAAAGATACGTTTTTACAAGATACTGTCACATCGATCCTTATTTTCATGCTCGCCTTCATGCATTCTAAAACCAGATAATATACACTTTAATCTTTGGTTACATGATTATTTTCTTCATTTAAAAAAATGGTGTAATCATCTATATAAACAAATCATTTCAAAATGTATTGCGGTTTCACTATTTCGATTTGACAGTATCCTTTGCTAAAGTCTAAGTTAAATTGCCAGGTGTCAGGTGATTCGCACTCTAGTCCCACTCTCCAATGAACATGTGACGCGCGTGCGGGGCAGGGGGTGGGGGGAAGCCACGTCCAGGCATAGGCAGGCGACCGTACAGCGCGTATGGATCATAGTGCTGCTCTCCGTCTGTAATTAATATCATCACCAACGTTTTAGATGGCTGAATATTCCTAGGCATCGTTCAATTAATCTTGTTTAAAATTCTGCTCGCCAGGAAGGCCGCCTTTATTACGTTCTGTCAGAGAAACTAAGATGTAGACCAACTTACGATCGTCGTGCTTAGCGTTAGTAGAGATGTTACAAACATTTAAGGACAAGCAACGGGGTATGTTAATTATATTAGAACGTAGACATAATTTTAGTTACATTCCCACGTAAGTGATTAACGCAATAAGGGAGTTTGTTTTGAAGTAGCTCTTAAGTCTGCTGCCTAGTCTGGGAACCTACTGCTTTTGAAATTTACACCTAAGGATGATGGCAAAGCTTACGAAATGAAAATTTCGCAATTTGGAAGAATAAAGTTTTGACAAGATTGTCAAGAAAAAAGTATTGACATGAACTTTCGATACTTGGTGAATATGGGAGATGAACTTAGAAGTGTGAAAAGTGTGGAAACGAAGCTTACAGGCGAGTTGTGCTACCAAGCGAAGCGATCTAATATAACAGAAAGTTTAAATACCAAGATTGGAGCGAAGTGTCCGCGTTGAGGCGGTGGAATTAAAGTGCGGGGTTAGTCTGTATATACACTAGCGCGGCTGCTGGATCACGAGGGGTCGCAGCCGTTTCTCCCTGTTCGGATAGAATTGGAACATGAGCTTCTCTTTTCTGGGGAGACGATCGTACGCACCGATTCCGCTCTCGTAAGAACGAGCGTGCCACAAAGCCTGTGGTGGCATGGGAGCGTGCGCAAACGGCGCCATGTGCGGCGGGAATGGGCCAGGGTGGGCATGAGCCACGCTGTAACGCTTGCTGGGCACTGGAGCTTCCTTCAGAGTCAAACGTTCAGTCATCGCTGGTAGAACTTTTGCGCCATTAGTCTTCACGAAGTTTGGCACGCGCGCTCGCAGACCGCAGTAGTAAGGATCATCTGGGAATAAAATAAAAACAAACATATTTAAATAACATTACACATAATCGAGCACCATTAGCTGTGTTAGTACCTGGAAACGAGTCTTTACATAACATGGTTATCGTTCACCTATTCCTATGTTAGAAAATGCAAAACCATTCGACTATAAAACGGAACGCATGCACGTTCCGTCCCATGTTCCGCATCCTACGCCTGGTCCGTTCCAAATACCGACGATTCAAATATCAAGGATACGCCAAAATGCCAGCCGGCGTTTGCGACACCGAGGCATTGTCTGCTTATAACCTCTACACTGAGTTCTTATGAGTGGAAAGCAAGTGCTATTTAATTAAAACATGCGAATGCGATTCAAAAACGTATAGCCGATCAGCTGTATCGGATGTGGAATGCGTCAAACGTGACTCGACATTGCCAGTCAGGTATTCGTGGACGGAGAACAGGGCTACGTATGTATCAGATATAAGTACGCAGAGTTAATTGGTTCAAAGCTTCTAAATTCGACTCATGCGTTTACGTCCTTTTATGTTAAAGCAAAAATGTCTAAAGTGTATTCAAACGTAAACTGTGCTCATATTTCAAAAGAGGCTTCGCTCTTTGTCGGGTCGATATAACTCTTAATATTTTAAATAGTATCTACTCCTTTTAAGACGGTGCTTGTGGTGTTTGAGTAAGTGTCCCCTTGTAATCTGTGATGTATGGCCATGCTCTTGATACACTACCTAGGTACTCGCCTGTCTTTATGTGAACAAAAAGTTTCTAAGAAACACATAATTCCACTTTGGAGGCGCATTTTCTATGGGGGCTAAGTATAGAGGGTGATAAGATTTTATATCATGCGTTAACTTTTTATTTATTATACCTACTAATTATGAACATATTTTAAGAGGCTAATGAGTTTATGAAAATAAGGAAACAACTGGGAATTAGTTGTATCAGTTTCAAGTTTCTACTGGAATACAATACGCAGTACATACGAGAATCATATAAGTAAGCAATATTTTCAAGATCGACCTCTGTATATCAGTATTTATCACAATCCCATCAAAATGCATCATTCATTTCAGTTCATTGTGCCCATAACCTTATGTCCATATTCCATATTTTATGAATATTGCATTAAATCACTATGTGCGTGGACATGGGTTTATAAATGATGATCCGGCTAGAGATGTTGATATAGGGGTTCACACTTGCAAGTACTTGCAACGTTGCTGTATAAATTGCGTCTCGCATTCATAAATCCATTGCATTGTCAACTGTACCGTGTTCAAATGGACAGCTGTGGTCGCAAGGAACGGTGATTGCTTGACTAATATCACTAGTGCTAAATAATATCATTGTGATTGGACGTTGTGAAATGTAATAGAAAGTTTTGTAATTTACTTTGCTGTGTGGTAATGAATTGACAAATGTGATGTCGACTCAAATTAGATGGAATTGAATTTCCCGCAAATTCATGTCAGGTAGTTGGATTACGAGAACTAGTTAAACATGATGACGAGGAATTTAGTTCGAATATTGCTATAGAGTGAGTTAAAATTTACGCTAAAGTAATAGATGAATGAGAAACAAAATAGAACAGTAGACCTTCAATAGCAAATCCTAACACACATACAAAAAAATACACAAATGAAAATTGTCGGCGAAAAATCACTAAGTAGCCGCGCTCTGGTACCAGCTGAACATTTGTCCATTACTGAGGAATTATGACCAATGTAATGACCAAACTTGGCACGAGCCACAAGCCGCACGCAATGTAGGCGCCTCCACTTCGGCCTTTTAAATACTGTTATTACCCATTCAGTAGGACACAACACCGATACAACCAAGAGAATTTATATTGTCCAAATAATTAATGCCAAAAAAAATCTCTTACGTTTTTTTCTTGATACCCTTTGTTTCAAGAATGGGAAAGTTAATTGAAGCCCAGTAAGTTATGAACGGCCCCACTGAACGTAATTAGACTCTTGTAATGTAATGGAGCAATTTATACCCCTTTTGCACTAACATTAGGTGACACTTAAATGGATACCTGTGCAAAAGTGCACTGTTGGATTTTTAACGCTCGGCTTAGCGTGGAGAATTGGAAATCGCGCAGTAACATTCTGGCGTTAATTTAGGTGTTTCCTAGTATTAGTAAAAACAGGCATTAGCGGTTTTCAAATGGAGACCAAAGTTTAGTAGTTTTATTACTAAAGTCTGTAGGTATCTTTGCTTTCAGTAGGTAGTTTGAACCAACAAAGGTCACTTTTAACTTGTTTTCTTTTGTAAACTATTTACAAATTTGGACTAATAATAAACATAACATAGTAACACTTACCGTATTTCTTATTGTCTTTGCCCTTATCTGATTTGCCTCTCGGGAACTGTGTTGGGACGCGTCCATCGTGTCCTTCTATGTCATCGTAATCAGGCTGTAACATAAGCAAGTATATTTATTTGCTTTATTATAAACATCCAATATTGCTTATCATAAAGTTCGTATTCAAATTTGTGAAGATCTGTACTATCTAAAAAGCAAACAAATTCAAAAATTTTGCATTTGTATACAGAGCATTACTGCGCACACTTCGTAAAATAACTTTGAGTCAGATATTCTAAAACGTTTCTGGCGACATGAAAGGCAGATAGCGCCTAGAGGAACACCCAGAACGCAATTACATTGTAATATGTCTACT
The DNA here is from genome assembly GCA_921972225.1 of Euplexia lucipara. NCBI lineage: Eukaryota > Metazoa > Arthropoda > Insecta > Lepidoptera > Noctuidae > Euplexia > Euplexia lucipara. Next base: position 6,442,231 of record OV179143.1, on the reverse strand, counting down.
AAACAACACAACTTGCGCCTAAGAACATGTAAAAGCAAGTAATTCACGTATAAAACACGAAGCAAAAATCAGATGCAATAATATGAACGTGTGGGCGCAGTACAATCTTTTACCTTGTAACGAACCAAAGATGGCATAAAAAAACAACGAATTGTGATATATAAAACTCATAGGAACAGGCTCTTATCAAATAAAGGTTATGGAAACCACCCTGGCAAGACGTATCGGTTCACGCAGTATTTTCTTAATAAACACCTAGCAGGCATAAAACTGAAGCTTAACAGACACACAAAGGACATTGTTCATTTGTATGGTGTCAGGAGCAAATACTAGGTAAAGCAATAAAAGAGTAAAAGCCGGCGTCTGTACTATGTAGTCACTATCATTTATCTTGGGAGGCGATGAGATGTGAGATACGTCAGGGTTATCTTTCCCGCTGGGCCGACCATTGTCCACTCCACACAGTTGCGATAGCATATGTCCACAATTATCTGACAACAAGTCGGAACTGACAGGCGTTAATCGGATTGAACTTTCACCTCCTTTCAATGTTTATATCTTTACAATTGTTATGATTTACGCAATGATGGATGAATACGTTTTGTTGAAGAAGAAAGAATTATTGACGTGAATAGATAAGTACATGACAGCCACCTTACAACCCTGGATTATTATTTGATGTATGAGTTACATGGTAATAATATTGGTTACCTATTTTTTATTGAACCAAATTGTGCTTCAAATAATTCTAAGAATTTATTAGTTCTGCTTGGAGCAGTGATGGTGTATTTCGATTAATTTAATCCCATTTGATTCGCATTTTGTTGAATTTTAATCCATTAAGCAATCTGTTATAAACTTAATCAAATAATAAATGTGACCTTTTGTGTAATAGAAAAATCTAATTTGATGTTGACGGGAAAATAAATTACTTGCAGAATAAACAAGTAAACGGTAGAATTGATAATGCGGCTAATGTGAAGGATCCAAATACGGAAGGTTGCTGAATCGATATATTTCTAAATTTGGCAGATATATAATGGACTCTAATGAAAGAAAGGATTAAGATAATTGGAATTTGAAAACGACTGGGGATTTGAGCATTCAATTTAAATACTTTTTATCCTTTTACGTGCACTTGATTGTAATTATTTTGGAATATTTTTGAGACTGTATACAATCTTAAGCTGACATAAGATCCTGATTTGGTCTTGATTGATAAAGTCGTATTAAGGAACGAAGCATATTTCTCTTGTGACTTATTTGCCGATTACAGTCGTCCTCCATTATTCATATGGAGACATTTTTGCATTTCAATTTGCATAAATCGTATCTTTATCACTAAGTTGACTTTGTGCGCTTTTATTCTTTAGCTTTGTCAAATGTACATTAAGGGTTAACCAAGATTAATGTGCATTCAGTCTGCTTGACTTATTCTTTATCGAAATTTTGGAAATCGAAAATGTAATATTTTAGTTTGCCAAAAAGTTATTCAATATGGCTTTCATTAAGCCATATTGAATGACTTTTTAATAACATGCAAACCATTTGTCATCAGTGCGTTGCTACCTTTTCCTACTCTTGAATTGAATAATGAATTAAGTTAGAATAATATGTGTTTCTTTATCACCATGCCATTAAATTATTTAATAAAGGTAGAGGTCGAAGGCCTCTATCGTCACACAGAATGGAAATCTCGTATTTATAGAAAACAAAATATTACGCTACACAAGAAAATATAGGTGGGCACTAAAGAATCGTAATAACATAAACATACAAACGATTCCCGAGTAAACCTAACAAATTGTTGGCATTTACGTAGGACTATTGTAAAACATTTTGTCACGGGCTCACGGCCAACACTCACAGACGACGGAAACGTACAAATTGCTCTTAAAAAGAAATAAAAGTCAAAATATCATCTAAAAGAACCTGAATAATCTGCGACATAAAATATACAAAGATCACCAGCGCTGGCGCAGGCGGTAGGATGTTTATTATAAGACGAGATGTAATAAAAATTACATGTAAATTATCGTAATAAAAATAGCCATGCCATCTCAAAAGTACCCTTGATGTATAAACTTAACAATGAAAAAATAATTCGTAATGCAATTTTCACTTCGGAAATTACTTTGTCGATGCGCAACCGCATCTTACCTTTTTATATTGAAATGGAACTTGAGGGTTCAAGTTTATTATTATTCAATCATGAAACTGTAGGCTTCGTAAATCATATCCTATTAAATTAATTCACAAAAGACGAAACTTTTAAAATAAGCGATTAAATTGAATTACCTAAACGTGTCACCCGCTGCGCCTTCGCATGTAATTTTGTTTTTTTTTATAATAGTTGATTACACGTTAAGTATTGGCAACACGTTGATTGACTTGAACATCGCCACTGAGTTGTTAAAATACTTTGCGCTTATCAAAGCAGCACAAACAAATCTGTTACTAACCATTGTTTACATAGAAATTGATAGGAACACGCATAACACAAATTACTACAGCACTACTGGTAGATATTAATATTGTTGCAGTATGTGGTGTGTCAGCGGACATGTCCTGTTCTACGAAACCTACGGGTTGAGAGTTAGCCATTTCTTTATCGACAACTTCATAAACTATATTATCATCAACACTTGGTATTTTTAGTCTGTCATGCATTGAATTTTGTTTTTGCCATCCTAGGTCCTGAAACTTCAAAATGTGACAATTTCAGCATGCAAGGTGCAAAGGCATGCATAAGGTCACCAAAATCTTCAACTCACTTTGTATCCACGTACCTTGGGAATATCAGCAGGCCCATAGCCATTCTCCCTTGGTGGTAGCTTGGGGGGCTTTTCTCCTCTTCTTTGTCCCATCTGCATCATCAGCTGTTCCCTGGTAGCAGCAACCACCCCGTGTCCATTGTTGTTATTGTGTCCGTTGTGTCCATTCATGCCGTAGCCTCCAGAACTGCCACTGGAGCCTGAACCGTTGGCATTCGAGCTGGCGATGCTGTATGGGTCTTCATCTGGGATTGGAATACGAGGTCGGTTCTTGATGTCCATAAGTCTTTGAACTGTTTAAAACATGGTTTTGTTAGAAAGTAGAAGTTAAATGATCTACATTGTAAACAGGCACAATTTTTTCTGGAAAAGTCATTACGGTACGCTTTGAGTTTTACTTTTGTTCTTATTAATATTGAATACTGCATTTCGCTGTATGTAGTGAAGCTACCTACTCGATTTATTGCATTTTAGATAACAATTAAAGGGCAAGTTTTGTAATATTAAACTTAGGTTACATGGTCATCTATGTCCCCAAGAACAAAATACTTTTGACAATCATTTTTCTGATGGAATGACATTTTGTCTGAGCCCTCTGGACTTTAGTTCTCGTCAAAGGTCAACCAGTCCTCATCTAAGATATCAATGAAGTAATTTAAATTCTATTGAATCGTTTGAAATATTGTATAATAACAAGTTTCTAAAAGATTATCCAACAGTTTGAACACACAACAATTGGAAACATTTAGCGACGCTTGCACAACACAATGTTACTTCGTGATGTTCAGATCGGATGGCAATCACTCCTCTTCACGATTCCGAACAACCTACGGTTATTAATGTGACGTTAAAGGTCTGGTATCTTCATTCCACTGCAGTTTACCCATTATTCGTACCTTCGTCTCTAATCATAAAAATAAACGAATCGTCCACGATTAACCAACTTGACTATTACACCGCAAGGTTGAATGCATAATCTTCGAACAATAAATGTAAATTCATGCGAATATTGGCGCTTTTAGTTGCGCAATATTAAAGTGCCTATAAAATTTATTGCATGAGCACCTATGCGGCACAAAAGAGGAATAGTGACAACTGCATCGATCATCTGTGGTGTCAGATTGTCTACGTCCTAAAAGTTTGTTTACACTTTAGGCACGTCAAATCATAAGGAATGATCGAGCGGAAATAACTTGCTAAGTAGTCACATTAAACAATTATTAAATGTTATTCCTAATTGTGCTTTTTCGTTACGATGATTACAGAGTTTTAGACCACTTATAAAGGCTGCTATTACGTTAATCTAACTAGGTATTAAACATTATTGTTAAATTGAAATCTAAAAGCTTTTTCAGATGGCAATTACAGCAATTTTGATAAGGAAGTTGTGGTTCTTTTGTTTGAAAAGCATTTCATAGATTTGCAGCGCCGACATGATAAAGATGTTGTGGAAACGATAAACCTTTGTTTCGCACATAATCTAACTTTAAGAGATATACCTGTGTCTGGAAATACCGTAGACGCCATGTCGCAACGGGATTAGAATCCAGATTAGTTCAACCAATGAGCTGAATGCTAATAGCCGAGGTACATACACTGAATGTTTTTAAATGCCGAGAAAATTACGTGTGTCTATGTACAGACGCCAGCACGTCAAGTTAATCCAATGTGTCAAATTTTCCCAATTGAATTTGAACCTTATCTTGTTTGACATAAAGTTGAAAAACGATCAAAGAAATTTGACACTTTTTTTTTTTTTATACCACGACGGTGGCAAACAAGCTTACGGCCCGCCTGATGGTAAGCGGTTACATTACAATTACACATTGGGGTAACTTGACGTGCTGGCGTCTGTACATAAAATAATTTTATATTCGGTTGCCTATTTGTGGTATACGATGTGAGTCAAGACTCAAGAGTGTCTGACCGTCGATCCAATTCGAGTAAAGTTGCATATATAAAGTCTTCTTCGCAGATTGTGATAGGATAAGATATTATCCTTGTAGAAAGAATTTGTTACAGATTTTTTTGTTTACACAGTTAGAAAGACAGAATTTTTGCCTAGACATGAAATGCAATCTATTTTACGACAGACTTCAACTTTTTGAACTTAAAAGTTATCTTAATCGCTACATTGCGCAAGTAAGTGAACCAAATTTAAAATTCCACGTCCGTACTCCGAATTAGGGCTACTAAAATCTGTGTAATGCGCGGATCACTTTCGATCAGATGCTTCCTTTTGTCGTTGATTCGAGTTTTGCATAACGTCAGTCACGATTCACGTCTGTTGATGCCTTTAATGATTCAATTGGCGCTCGTTACAAATTCAAAGTGAATTTAATGGGTTTATGGGCAATGATTGCATTCGTATGATCCAGTTACGAAGTAAGACGACCTTCATTATGAAATCGAAATTCGAATGTGTGATGTGAACAATGAAGTACGTTTGAGTTTGATTAAACAAGACATATGTAAACTATGCAGATCTTATCGTATGAAAAAGCAATGGATTGCCGGTTGAAACTCCACTAAGGAAAGATAGATTTAACGATTAAGTACACATACATATTGGTTAATTATGAAAATAAAGCAAGACACGAACAAACTAACAATGTGTATGGACTTCCATGACACGAAGGTTAAATTTTTGATGCTATATCGGCAAAGGCGACCAGTCCCCACGTTTAAGTGTCACGACTTTCATACAGAAAACATTAGCTACGTTACTCAATAGATTTATTTGAGTTCCTTAACAGATAAACAGTGGCTAGACCGCGAAACCACTGCAGAAAATCTATGAACGCATCTTATCCGTGGTGGAAAATCACGGGAATCTTGCGGTGCGGTTTCTTTCCCATAGCCTCACTATGATTTGTGCAAAACCAATATTAGATGTTGAATTGCTGTTAACTTGCCTAGATGGGGTTAGTTAGAAATTTGCAGTATGGTTTGAGTGAAATGAGGTGCAATACATCTTGAGATCGATGTAAGATTGCATTGTTGCACAACAATAAGCTGGCTACTGAGAAGTGAAGCTCTGCATGGTTGATGCGGTTGCGTGCTATGGGAACTAAATCAGATTTGAAAATTATCTATATAATAATACCTCGATTCACACTTGTTGCTTATTTCAAAGGACGTGCAAATTACCTGTAATTCAAATTTTCTACTCACATGAATAAAACAGGAGTATTGTGAATATACATGTATCTGCTCTGAGATGTAAATATATGGCACGCCTGGAACCTGAATACCCAATAGGATAATACACCGGAAGTCTCTTTCGGCAGTCAATTGTTCAATAATACTAGCCGATCACCTTGCTTCAATGAAAACCGGACCACTTACTGCAACGAGTCCACAATAATTACAACAAGAATATAACTTCTGATGATCCTGGTTTTAAGGCCATCTCCAATATCAGAAGTATGTAATCAATTTATTTTCGGACTCGACTTTCCGCACCATTTATTTTTTTCTTTTCTACTTAAAAACTTCAATAAACTCAAGGTAAATACAGCTTGGTTAAATGTTCGCAGTTGCGCGTGAGAATCTTACTATGCATTATAAGAATTTAATTTTGTATATTCGTCAGTTAATGATAAGTGTAAAGGTCGTCCCATTGTTCGATGATACCTAAGGCTCTGTCCCGGAGGTCTAAGACAAGGTAACTGTAACATTGTCAGATCTTTGGGTGCCTCTAGTCACCGTCTACGTATGCAAACATACGCCCATTCAATGGTAATTACTGTTAACGTTGATGACGCGTGACTGATGTTCGACAGCGGCCTTGTAACTGATGATATGGAAAGACCTAAAACAAACATTACAGAAAATGGCTATAAAACCTTAAATGTTAATGAAGACGATATCGATGGAGGAGCGCGAATTACAAATGTTTACGCACTTAAAAGTGGCGTCTTACATTGAACTCACCCCACGCAGGTTGTGATTTGATAAATACAGTTCACAATGCAATGTAATAATAGAATATTTTTATGTTTTGAGATAAAAAGGTAGGGGTTAACTATTCACTGGGCCCATGTGTCTCTGTCCATGATATCGGTGTTAGGCAATTTATTTGCCATGACACGTATTGTGCGTTTATGTCCCTTAATGCAATTTTTCTGTTGATTTTGCTTGTTTTCTCTGCTATTGTTGCGACCAGCGTGAAATCGTTTACTACCTCTGTCAGCCTTAACGATGCGACGTGGCCAGTTACAGATTTAGATTATTTAAGAGCGAGGCTGAGTAACAGGTTCATTTATAACTAAACTTTTATGTTTTAAAGAAAAACATGAACACAAATATGGGCATTCAAATTAAGGAAGTAAAGGCTTAAATTATTTGTTTTAATTTCGTACTTACAGTGGGCGTACATTTCTTTCTAAGGTTTTATTCAAATTGATTTTTTAACCCATTAGACCAGTTACGTTAAGCGTGTAATTATCTAAATATGCGGAACGTTGACCACGTATGTTTGTTAGACATTTAATTGGTTTTGTGACCAATTTGTAAGTCGTATAGGTGCTCTGAAGTAATATGTAGACGAAACCATTTCCTGTTTAGTTTTTGCTGGATTTGATGAAGAACTATTGATTGAGGATAGTGTTATTGACGCGTATCTGTGTGTGGGTTGTGCGTAGTTGATTTAATTAAAGGTAGTCTACGGGAGTGCGGTGTCATTACAATTATTATCTGATAAAAAAAATTACGTAGTTTTGAAAAAAAAAATGGCTCAGTAACGAGAAAAAGAGTTTATGGCCACGTCATAAACTTCTGACTTAAATTATAGAAAATGTTAATGACAAATTAAAGTATAATATTTTTGTTAATATCTATGACTAGACCGAATGCTTTATTTCATTCAAGTCCCAAAATGAATAGTAGGCACGAACATGTGATTTTCCACGGACATTACTGACCTCACCACAAATATTTCCCCGAATACGCAAGCCGCCCACCTTGACCATGCTTTACTTAATGAAGCCTATATTTAAAAAAATAGACAAAAAGCGATGCGTTGCTCCGTCGTTAGTTTTTTAAGTACTCTGGCTAGCCACACTAAACAACTCAAGTGATGATATCGCAAAGTTTTTAGTACGGAAGTGTTTTTATCATTGTGTTTCATATAAATATTTCGAGCGTATTGTTTGTGAATACCACGTTGACGTTTCGGGGGCTTTTGAGAATGATACGATTGTCGTGTTTAAACTATTTATTCAACGTGTTTAGTAGTTTATAAATTTCTTTCCGTAACATGAGACTCTCACCGGCTCCGTATATCTCCAGTTCATCGTCTGCTCAATGGTCACTGTTAAACAGCGTGACGATATACACAGTCTTTTCAAAATCTCTCCACATTAAGCTTAGATACAACATCTCATAATCTTAAATGCATACCTAATTATATAAAAAGTAATTGGCCTCCTATGTATGAACCGTAATGGTTCGTGGGAAACATATCCATCATTTTTATCAAACTTCATCTTTTGTAGGCAATTAGTTATTCAACCTACTACTTATGTATGTACCTTCTAACAAGAAATTGTATTTTTGGGAGAAAAATTAATAAGTGCTTTGTCACATATCATGTTAATGGTTTTGTTTATTTTACTTTTGTCTAAACTTGTTGTGTTATTCTCAATGTTTCTTATAAGGAAAAGTTATACGACTTGTTTCAATACCTATATTAAATCATAAATGTAAATCTTATTCTAAGTAATAACATTTCCCTCGTGCTACCTCATATTCCACTTCAGTCACCTTTGTCGAAGCATCGTTCAATACAAAGTCACTACTTCCTTTCATTATTTTATCATGTTTGATTTCCAATACAAAACTACTAATCAAAAAACTAATACATTTAAAGACAGCTCGTTTACATGTTACATCATTGACATTATTATCTAAGAAACTTCCTTCTTAAACATAATTATTAATTTTATTTAACAAAACGGCCTCATCAATTCTTACCTCTTTAGCATTTACAACATGTTTAGTACCGAGATTATATAAGATACAATCTGCAAAGTGCAGGCTTAGAAAGTGACAGTGAACATTGTTCGGCCAAGGTCGACAACTGACGTGACAACCGGATTCAAGCCCTTGTCAATGTAGATAGAATAAATGAGTAATGATAGTGTTAATTAAATTATAAACGAAGTGACAATAGATGACAATAGATGACAATAAGGTATCCAGTTGTGTATTTGAAGTAGAAGAAGCAAGAAAAGGTGTGTTGCATTTATTTTCCGCTATAGATAAAGACGTCGATTGTTACCATGAAGAGATTATAATTAAATTCGAAGTAAAAACGTTAAAACTGTGTGTTAATCTGTCTCGCTGTAATAAAATTGTTATCATCAAGACTTTTTCTGAACAAAATAATTTACTTTTTGCTCTCAATGTGATTCACCAAAGTGCATATTATCGCTAATCCTAAAACCTGCATTGCTTTTTGTTCCTTTTTGTGCCATCGGTATAAAATCTTTTGAGAGGTGTAAAAAACCGACCCACTGGATTTACATTTTATGGTCCGGTTGTATGTCCAGAATTATTTTTACATTGGGTTTCTTTGATGCCATTGACACTTTATTTATTTATCATTCCTTTCCACATTTCTAACTGAAGTATAATTAGAAATTTATTTAATTAAGGTTCTAACCTAAGATTTGTAATAAAATCAGAGACACAAAAAGTTGTCTATAATTAGGTAAGTACACATTATCTTTTGAAAATAGATAAAAATGTTAATTACCTATACATAACGTCATTATGCAAGGCCAAGTTAATTTGTGTGCACTTAACTGTACAGCTATTTTGATATTAGTTTTTGTTAGACCCTATTTATAGTCGTTCGTTTCATAAAACAACAATTATTTCCTACACGACAAGTAAAATTCAAAGCATATTTAAGTCCTTCATGAACCTGTGATATATTTTCTCCCGACATAGACAACTGAAAAATTATTTTAAAGCTATAAGCAAAATATTAGTCAGTTAAAAAGATAGACAGGGTTCATCATTTATATGCACATTTATCCATTCATGAAGACTTTTTCAATGAACAAACTGATTGTAATATTAGTGTAGTAGTATGAAAAATCCGTAAACTTACCCGGTGGCAGCTTGGACTTAAGCATGTCCATAGCGACGACGTTGATGATGAGCACCCAGATAGGACAGTCAAGGAGATCAGAGTCCGACTTGACAAAAGCGATGGCGCTGAGGCACTGCGTCTCCAGCCTTCTACGATCAGGGTATGAGCGGCGAAGCTCGCGGTTCACGTTAGATTGGAACTTCTTCATATCGAATAACTGGAAGAGAATATTACATAGAAATATAAAAACTACAAAAATAAATATTAAAAGTTACATCAATACATTCTGCACGCACTCAGCTGAATGCCCACTTTTTTAATAGTGTGTATTGCTTTTTTTTTTTTTGTGTTTGCCTTTTGTCCATGTCTTAAGTGCCTAATCTGGTGTTTAAGTGTATTAGTGCTCTTTGTATTGCTTATTTTAATGTCAACCATCTTTTACAGTGATTCTCCAATCTAGTATAAATAAATAAATAAATAAAGTATATCAAGGAACGCAATCTGGTAATCCAAAATAATTGTTGGCACTGCCAGTCACCAAAGATGGCGGTTTTACAATATATATTTTTTTTACAGTGTGATGCCATCTTGACTGAGAGGCCTTACACAATTGGTGAAACAAGATTTACTTAAGTAAGGGTGTTAATCTTGTTTTCTGATATTGTTAAGTATGCTCTTTAAAGCATAGATACTAAGGCGCAAGTATTTAAAAGCGTTAGATATTCTGGTACAAATAAGGAGTTGGTAGATAGAAGACACGTTTTTGATAGTTGTTTTACTAAAAAAACACCAACCGGTGTAAAATAACTCTAAATTAGGAAGTCTGTGGCTTTGGTGGTTTTGTCTTTTTCATGATGGGCCACCGACTTCCGAATTTAGAGTTATTTTACACCGGTTGGTGTTTTTTTTAAGTCGGTTTTATTTTTTGCAAAAAAGATTTTTATTTTTCCATTTTTAGTTGTTCCCATACAAATATTTGCCATGAATTTATTTTTATATTGTTATTTGTTAACAATACATGTCATGGTAATAGGGTTATCCACTTATCCCTAATAAATTAAACTTAACATACCTAACTGTCGAAATCTAGGTATATTGTACACATCTGCGTACCCCTCAGAGCATACAGGCGTGATGAACGTCATGATGTTGTATAAACAATAAATATCCAAGCGATTCCAGCACTCACGACAGATTTGCCGTCTATTTTTGAAGAGTTCCATTGTATATCTCCGAAGATCAGCACCAGATCTTCACCAAATTAAAATGGGACCACCTCGGGAGTATACTCTTTCACATAAAAAAAGAATTTTGAGAATCGGTCCATAAATGGGAGAGAAATCGCGTAACAAACACACAAAAAAAAAAAAAAAAAAAAACATACCGTCGAATTGAGAACCTCCTCCTTTTTTTGAAGTCGGTTAAAAAGTAATATACTGAGATCATTACTTAAAAACAATGCAAAGTAAAAATCCCAGTACTGGTAAGCGCGTCTCATAATAACGATAACTTTAAAGATGAGATAAGAACAATCAAGTTATAACAAACAAACTTAGAGTAACAGACAGTTACAAATAACGTGTACATTTTTTATCTTAATTAACACGAGCGATGATCTAAAACAAATTGCTGTACGATCGATTGAATGGCGTCTAAATTAGAAGATCTTATCGAATTAATATTACATAACAAGCCATCGTTCGATAATGAAAAGACAATCGCTCGATCAAACAAAAATTGAGCCGACGTCATGTAGTGTGCCCATCTTAATAATAAAAATATCAAACCTGATGAGTGTCTGATGTAAGTTTAGCATAGTTATGAAGGAAGTAAGTTCACTGAAAAGAGTTTAGCTCACAATTTTATTTACGTCTGTTTATGTTTGAAAAGCTTACAGTAAAATATTAATTTATTATCTTTCACCAGATATTGCGTCATTTTGTCCTCAAACATCTCCCTTTCACCATTTCATAATTTCCTTCAAAAACCAAAGTCATGAAACTTAAAATTCCAGCACGACGTGATCTAAATCTATTAAGATAATCTCAAATACTCCAAAAGGTTTCCGATTCGACTGAGGAACTCCGACGGACAAACGAAAACGCCGAGTCAGATGCATCGACGAAATTGAATGAGGCTTATAAAGTTGTTACATAACCAGTGCAAGCAGTTGTCGAGTCGTCCGTCCGTCAGTCCGGACCAGTAGACTATATAGATGGTATCTTTAAAAACTTCGCCGACGTAATTCGTAAATCATCGAGCGACGACTCAAAAAACGTCATACATGCAGGTACTACAAGATAAATTGATACATTTCAAGAATTCTAATTAAAACTGTAACATTCCATTGTTGCAACACAAGCTCTTCTAGATAATTGAGACCATTCTGGGAAGAGATGAATAGGTTGACGCAAGTTTCAAATTAAATTGAAAGATTTGACGTAAATGTTTTGTTAAGACAAATGGTTTGGATGGTTCTTTCGTTCTCACACAATGGCTGATGGAAATAAAGAGGCTATTTGCTAACACGTTGTATAACATAGCAAAGTTAAGCATCAATAGAATTATCTCTGATAAATCATTTATTCGCCAATAAAACTGCAATAGTGGTAGGCATGTGCAAAGTGGTTGAGAATATAATTATGTCACAAGATTTCCAAGTTAGATTTAAGTTGGTACCTAGTTTAGATCTATTTAAAAACTGTAGTTGACACTACTGATAGTATTGTTTTGAATTAATTCAGTCACAAGGGAATTCGGTGTGGGAAACAAGCCGGATCGCACAGAAAAAATCCCAGAGATCATACAGTTTCAACACTTGTCGGTATTGTTTCGAGGAAATTGGAGTATTTTTAATGAAGACGTACATTGCAGTGCAACAGTGCAACAAGTCAATGAGTGACCTATCAAGACATTTGTTACAATGTTATAACTCTGAATAACCTATTAACCCTTTCACTGTCTTCAAAGTAGACACAATAATTAAACAATCAACATCGAGTTATATATAATTCATGGGACAGGGAATAAACGGGTTAGAGAACAACAAGAGTAATAACTATTTCCTAACTTTGGTCAAATTAAATAATTTTATTTCAAACACATTGTCCTTAGTTCTAAAACAGTTAAACTAGATTTTCTAACGATTATAGAATATGTAACAATTACATTACTTGCAATAAATTGCTGGTAATAATAATCGTTAGAGGTGTAATATTTCTCACAATAGCCATTAATTGAAGCATCACATTGTTTCGGCGGTGCGCTGAGCACGGACAATGGACTACTTTCTGCAAATTCGCTTTCGTTACTCCCAAGGAAATAGAATAACATCCAAACAAATATGTGAGGCAATGACCATTCCCTCCCTTGCTTAATGGTGCTATCTTCTCTCATTGTTCTGCTGCTGCAGACTTACGTAAAACCTTGTAGGTAATGGTGTATGAATTCGTAATTAATCTTTCGGATCCTAGGAAGTGAATTTTCCATTGTCTTGTACCACTTCTTGTGCCTATAGAATCAGTTACCAAGAAAGTACTTGTACAGTTGAGTAGGCTAATTTGTGATCGAAGTTAGTTATTATATTCACATTTGCCTTCGCTTTGTCATTAGTACTGTGTTTACAAATGTCATGGCCTGTGCTTGTTTAATGTTATTCTTGTTGCACATAGTCTACAATTCCACTAACATATCGTTTTATAAATACTTAACGAATATGCGTGTTCCGAATAAATTGTACGAATATAGTGATCGCCTTTTAACGAAATTCTGAGTGAGGTCCACGCTAGTGTTTCTTAACAATAAACCTTCTTCAAAGTACTTAAAAAATATTTCTATACTTTAAAATGTGGATAAAATGAAATTACGTCGCAATGTCATGGTCAGAGAGAATCGTGCTCGGACACAATCTGTGCAGTTGTGATGCACAACAAATGACTCAATGCACTAACGCAACTCGCATTAGAGTAATGCTTCGCCCTCTTAATTTTTTTTGGACGATGATTATTGTCTTTAATAACGATGAACATAAGGAAATTACGGAGGCACCAAGCCAGAAGCAGCGAAAGATGAAGTAACACACGAACAATAGCTGCCTATTGTGTGTGACCGCGTTTGAAGAGACGTGAGTGAAAATTTTTAATCGGTAGATAGAACTTTTATTCTTACAGAATGTTAGAGAAAAAAACCAATGTTTGAGTTACCAAACAAGTAATTTCTACTGAAGAGCGGCATGATGATCATCTACCAAGCAATTTAGATCATTATGTGGGCAACCATGAAATTAATAGGCAAATGTTACGACATCTTATTTTTTAAACGCATCCATCTTGACGGAAATTACTACTGCCACTTGTTTGGTATGTTCACAATAAACCAGTTTACCTTGCTTGCCCATAAATTAGACTTTAAAATTCATATTTCGATAGCAGTAAAGACTAGAATTCTGATTTAATTTTGTTGGATGATAATTTTGTAAATAACATAGTTGGTGGTTAGTGCAAGAGGAAGGATAAGCTAGTAACATAATAATTAGATGCACCTATGTACTTTTTGGACTTGGATCAAATTGCGGTTGTAACTTAATCAAAGCAAAACCCAGTAATGACGTTATTTTATTCTGCATTGTACAATTAATTATGGTACAAGGTTTTTATTTGGTCAAGAAATAAGTGCTATGCTAATTTCAAACCGTGTTTGTTTATTAAAATAGAGCTATGTTGGGTATTTGTGAACCTTTTATAATTACATAGATAGCTACATATTTCGTTTTATGAGTTTATTGAATTAAACGGTGTTAAAAGGAAGCATTATAAAATGTTATCATTATTATAAACAACATTGCTACAATTTTTAACCTGACATTGAAGTTAACGTTTTTGTAATAAATGGATAAACCGCGTTATTTGTAACACTTAAAATAATTACGCCTATAAAGGTTTTTACGTTGTTTGATAAATGGCTTTGTTTAAATACAATAAGCGTTGCGGTTTATATATTTGTTTTTGTTTGTTGTTAATGTGTTAATAGCATATTTGAGCACTTTAATCGTCATCAATATTTTAGTAATGCAATTTATTATAACAAAAAACTACGGAGTAGATTAACACAAGGTTTTCTTTAATTTATTTATCCGATAGTTAAAACATACAAAAGTAAAGAAGCGGACTTATTGCCATAGGCATATTTTTAATTTTCTATATGTCAACCTTAAGATGATGCTGTTACTAACAGTAGTAGGTAGGTAATTGTTGTTTTTTCAATCTATTTCTTTTTATAATTAACCCACTCACAAATATATTTAATGAATAGTTGAAGCTGCTTTGAAACATTTATAATTTAACTATCTTTCTTGAATGTAACATCGAACTACAAACTTGCTGTCGTGTACCTTTTCGATGTTAGCATCTCCCTTAACACCATGATTAATTTTAACAAAAGCTTTTCCAGCTCTTACCTTAAATATTTTCTCCTGTTCCAGTGCGTATCCAGGTAGCTTGACTACGTCCTGCCCTATAGCCGTCTCTTCGCTGCTAGTGGCTGCCGTACTCTTCACAAATACATTACTCTTGGAGTAGCGTCTGATGAGTATGTTACCGGCGTCGTCCATTTTTATTTTGACACCCTGTTGACAAAAGAAGAACAATTTAAAGAAAATGATTTAAATAATATATGAAAATGCTGGGAGTTCCCGAATCATGTGCAGAATTTATGGTATTAGTATTTATGTGCAACGATGTTCCTACCGCCCTGTAATGTGAAGCTTGTGCATAATTTGATTCTAAAGCCTACAATTTTGACTAGTATTTTTGCAATAGTTCATTAGAAAAGAGAAAATAAATTTAAATAAACCTTTATAAACCGTTCAAGCGATTTTAACTTCTATTACGTTGGCAGCATGACAAATGACAGCTGCAATAAACAATTGGTATTGTATCCACGGTATTGCCTTTAATGCCATCCTAAATCCTACGAAATCGAAGTCGGTTGATTGGACTGTAAAACGGTTTGTTTAAATTTCTTTTCTTATTTCAAATGGACTTTAATAATAGCTTTACAATTAATTGCTCTAATATTTTATATAATATGCCAATGAAAATTGTTAAAATAGTTAATATTCTATGCTAATGTTGTGAGATACTGTTTTTGTTACAACACTGCTATGGTGGAATTGTATAGAGCTTTACGCAATATTACGAGCTTTTAATACAATGATATCAAGGTTCGGTAGTTCAATATAATCATGTGGTTTAATTTTTGTGGTTTTTATGCGATTCTTTACATACTTATTCATTAACAAGTAAATAAATAATTATGTTATATGTACAATGCCCGACTTTGTTCTATTTCTTCAAAATATCGTAGTTTACACGTTCTTAATTTAATTTCTAATCTTCACAAATATTATCTGTGGTATTCCTTCTTCCAAGTTTTTCAAGAAATACTCTTCGCTTTTATTGTGCTATTTGTCCATGTACATGCCCATATCAGCAAAATCTTATAAATTTACACTTAAATTCAATATCTTGACGTAAATGAACTTTGACCATGCGCGTGCACGTGTTATGTCATTGGTAGATTAAATCCTATTACATCGACAGTGTGGCAGAATGCCAGATATGACATTTTCTGCAGTCGCGACCTTAGTACCTTCAAGAATGTGTTTGTGACTGACATATAAAGATAATATCGTCCGGATGCTTCAAAATTGAGCACTGACAAATGCAGAGCATGAATGAAAAGTGAATGTGAAATAGCCCAAGGCTCTATTGGAACCAGCTAGTGAAGTCTCTATTCTGAACATTTTAGTATAATGTGAGATTTTTCTAACAGCGGCCTGTTAGAAGCGCCCATTGATCGGTGAAGAACATTATTTTATAGCATATCGTTATGATCGTATCGTATTAACTATTGCTGTACTTTACTGTTGATTAATTTTATTTCTTGAGCAATCAATTCACCGTAAGAGGAGATTGCATACGTGATAGAAACATGTTCAAGTTAATACTATAAAGGCAACGATTGTAAAAAATGTGGATCTTCTGCAAAAGGGTAAGTTTCATAACTTTCGCGTACTTCATCGTTATACATATTATAAAGAAGCCCATCAAAAGGACAGTCACCTTTAAAACAAACGCTGTCTTCGCCCGTTACATTATGACATCACAATTACTGCCCTTATCTGTCATCAGCAAGGTCATTGCCTTTGCCATAGTTTTTACTTCCACCATTCATCTCATTATGATTTATGACTTGAACAAAGGTGTTCAACAATAGAATAGGTACCAATATGACTTATGACATCATGACCTTTGCTGAACTGTAGAACAGACTAGTTCAGAAGGTTGGCTCCATAAAACAAGCAAAAGTACACGCACACATTTACGCACTACACGCGTACAGCGAGTGCAAGCGCACTGGCGACTGGAGGTATAAGAAAAAGGTCTGTGTGCGTAGACTTGTTTTGTGTTCGTTGTTTAAAGTAAACCTTCTGTTTTCTATGACTGTATAGTTTGTAATAATTGCATATTAGAGTATTGTTAAAAATATTCGAATTCATCAAGTACGCGGAAGATGGGTCATGTTTGTTAGTAAAAAATATATCAAAATCAATTAGTTTAAACGTGTGAGAATAGGTTTTTTTTTGTAAATTGATTTACTACAATGGCTGTTTTTGTGTTCCTTATAATGATATGCATACCATCAAATGTCTATGTCGAATGATACTTATCGATGTTTAAGATCTTTCATTGAAAACATGTTGGTCGGTTTTATATCATTTCTAAACAAAAAAAAAACAATTTGTTTTTCTCAATAAGTGTCATAACCCCAGATGTTTATAATGTACAATAGAAAAAAAAAATATTCACGAATAGAAAAAATATATAATAAATCTGTGTTTTTGAAACGCCAGCGGAAATAAGCTTACATGCCAACAACATTAGCATTACAAGATAGCCGAGAAACATGAATTTTATTGACAGATTCTGAAAAATATACAAGCCATGTCTTCATAAAAAAAATATACTCATGACAGGTAACCTTTACACGACCTTGTCATTTAGAAAGATACAGAAAGCGAATGTTTAATACACGAACTAGCGTTACGTCTGTACTGATAGGAATCTAGTGGAATATGTAATGAGACTGAAGCTTCCTTGTCTAGTACGTTTTGTTTAATATTTTTAATGTTCTTACTCCGTTTGTTATTTTGTACGGAATTTTGTGCATATGTTTTGCTAAGTACTGCTTCCTTGTTTATATCTACGATAGCATAGTTATTTTTATTATAGGATGTAAGCATCACGATTTTGGTCAATACGTCATTCTAAATTAATTCGATTTTGTAGTTTCATGCTTTATGAGACAACTAAAATGTCAGATTTGTAAAATTGTAAAAACAATAGCACACTTTTTTAGTTGCCTTGAATAAAACTAATTTTAAGCATGGTTTTAGTCGACGATTACAAAATGTTAGATAGGTAATAGATAAATAATCTTAGACTTTTGTCACATTTTATATTTTATTATGCTTTAACACCGACATCCCGAGGAGAGTTTTTAATTAAAGTCAAAGTCAAATCATTTATTTCAATTAGGCCTGAAAACAGGCACTTTTGAACGTTATACTTACAAGTAAATTAAATTAATATGATTCTAGTTGCACATTCCAAAAGGTAGTTTCGTATGCAGAAGAATGTGCAAGAAACTCCATACTTACTCTTTTAAAATACTTTTTACAATATTTGTATACATAATCAGATTATATGTGAGGACATGAGAAAAAAAAACAGCTATCCTGAGATAGGTGATATAAAATAAGCAACCCGGCTGGTAATTGTATGAGCGTATTGAAAGATACATGGTGCTCACATATTTACATAATATTTAATCCAAAGTTGATTATTAAAAAAAAAGTAATAATCATGAAGTTAATACTTAAAATAAAAATAAAATATATAATTAAGTTTTAACCTTTCAATCATTTCAATTAGAGACACAATTGAAAGACAATGACCGGTGTACTCTTGTGATTTAATCAATTAATACGACAGATTCATCTTACCGTTAAAATTTTTGACGCCAAACTGGTATGCGTTGTGTTTGCTGATTTTATTTCCACGGAAATTTTAACGTCTAAGATACAGCGTCAGCCTAGTTTAGACTATACGATCCATATTTGATTCAAAATGTACATACATACTCACAGTTCATTTGATAGAGATAGTTAGTTCTATTTCAGTATTTTGTCTAAAAAGTGTCAAGTATGTATAGAAGATTTTATTTATAATAATAAATATCAGATGTTTTATCCTATGTATGTGTAAAATAAAATAAAATTGCTCCCATTTCCTTATAGTCTAGCACATTTCCTCCATCAACATATTTAACTAAGGAATACATTACTAACACAACAGGTAGTGGGAAGTTGCATGCGGTTTGATGAAACGCATATAATTGTCGCGCGGTAGAACCAAATTCCTTAGGACCAGCGAGCCGTAGATAATTCATGCTTAAATCAGTAGTTTTTGTATATCGTTACCGATTTCTGTCCGAAGTTAAGGTAGACCATTCCATCAGTAATATTTTATTCTTCCCCGTACAATATTTGCCTGTGATAAAACATTTGTGACGTCCACCTAATGTTTATCTTATCATAAATTGCATGTTTCCCTCATTACATTTCTAAAGTATTCATTAGAAACAGCTGCTTGTTCAGACACTTTTTTGCTATCATTATTATTCGTCTGGTGTATAGATTTAACTACAATGACTAAGGTTAAAGACCAAATTTTTGCATAAGCAGTGACAGGTTATCCCACCGCCCACAACACATAATAATTCGTCTCGTAATAATTTGTATGTTTTGAAATCAAGACAACACTGTGTCGAATTAATCTTCTCAATTCCAAATATTAGGCCGGATACAGACATATCAGTCTGACCTCACAGAATCTTATTTGTTTCAAGAACATAAGTTAGATACGGGTAATAAAAGCTGCTGAGCATATTTTTCATTAAGCTCCCGGCCTTACTCAAGTTTATTACGATCACATTGTATGTTCTATGTAATCAATCGAGGCAACAATAATGATGGTGATTAGGTATATCGGGTTAAAATTTGCTTTCAAGGTGATAGTTAAAATTGTATTTATTGGAACAAATATAATTTAAATTACTTCTGTGCCGATTTGGTTATTATGGGTTATAGTTCATATTGATAAAGGTAAATCCTTTAATCTAGATGTAATTTAGATGCCAAAAAGCCCATAGAGCACAACCACATATCATATCACATTTTTTGTGTGTTTACATCGACCTTGCCTTTGACAGCTCGATGCCTCATCTCATTTGTTTATCAGGATTTTCGTTCCTATTGTTCGGGTCATCATAACACTTATTCTCTATACCTATATCCGCATCAATATTAAAATGTTCAGCTACATCACTTCCTTGCGAACAGCTATTGTTTCTGTTTGCAGTACTTTGTTGATTGTCTGTCAATTTTTTACTCCGTTAACATGATGGGAGGTTTCATGATTGGCAGTAGTTTCTTCTATTATTTTGACTGTAAGATGTTGTATTCTGATTAGTATCTAATGAAAATTATCGTCATGGTGGGTGGCAGAGCTTTGATTGAGTGACTTAAATTGATGTGTTCATTGTTTACGTATAGCACGGCAGGAATCTTAGTAAAAAAAGGTTTTGCATTTCAAAAAACTTAAGATTGTCTATGTAGACGTTTTTGTTATATATAATTATTTATATAATACAATCATCATCATTGTCAATTTGAACGCTTGCTAAATACGTCAAATTCGTTCAACTCATCTCGTCAAGTAGTTTCTGCATTTGCCTATTTTGATGTGAACTCATCACAGTTTTTACTGTAGGTGTCAACGCTCATCAGTTGACGGTATATCAGTGTCATGCGTGGCTACATCATTAGTATTAGTTCTACGTTGACCTATCTGAGATCTAAGATAGTTATCTGGCTTGAATTTATGTACATATTATGAGCCATTTGCCATATATAAACGTCTGGTTTTTGGTACAATGATGCTGTCTAGGATGGTCATAAGAGCTTGTTCATATAATATGTTATAAAAAACTCACTTGTCCTATGTGTCTTCTTACTTCTTCTGACTTCTGATCTCTGTGTGGGTTGTCAAATCCGCAAAGACCGATTCTGAAAGAAAGATATAGCACCGTTAGAAATATAAAGATGCAAAAGTTAAAATCAAGATTTTAAGAGAAATTATGACAATAATTTCCATAAACGTGTGCAAAATTGTAAAATAAGTAAAATAAAGTACAAAGCGAAGATAGATATACAATTTTAAAGATACAACAAAAGCTGCTAGGACAAAATAACGTGATTTGTATGCAGTACACATGGTCTATATTTTTTGATGCGATGATTTTTGCATAGCTGGAACTTTGCCAAGCGAAATTAGAATAACGTTGAATGTAAAAAAGCTATTTTAATAAATAACATTGCATTGTTTATAGGCATTGGCAACCGCAAGCATAATTTACATGTTTCAATATAATCATTCATAACATCGGTTTTTACAGTGGGTGGGATTATAAGAATTGCATTTTTATCAGTACTACTACTTGCTGGCGCTAATGTGCAGTACAACACAGCTGTGGTAAAACTTTGAGCCGGTACAGCGTACTATAGAGTTTCAATAGATTAAGAGCTCTAATATTGGTTAAGTTACCATTGACGTGCAGTCTACTACACATTAGACTGTCTGTCGTCTACATATATCAACAACAATATCATAAAGAAGTAAAATTTGTTTGTCAGTATGTAAGGGGTAATCTCCAAAACTACTAAGACGATTTCAACAACTCTTTCAATCTTGATCTCCACGCGAACTAAGTCGCGGGCAGAAGCTAGTTATTATATCAATTAATTCTTTTTTTTGTGTTATTTTGGTATTTTCCATATTTCTGTGTGACGTTTACAAAATCTAGTCTAGCATTCGGTTCTCATGTGTCGAATTGAATAATGACGACATAGGAATTTGTCCCTCGTTTGTATTTTGCCAACGTACTATCGGAATATCGTTTTCTCAAAACCGTTCCTTGGCATTGCCCTGAGAATGTCCACATTGGTTTATCATTGGTATTCAAGTTCGTTACCAAGGTCTGGCATTGTTTACTGATCGGGAATTTCTATTTGATACTTTGGGTAATGTGTTTATGTTGATTTCTATTCAATGGGTGAAACGATTAACTTTGATGGTGGTTTGAACGATGGTAAAGGAAACGTGTACGGTAGTTTCGCATCAGGAATTTATATCCCATTATTCGACATGGAAAGTGAAAGATAGCGACGCATTATGGTTTTTTAAGTTTATAGAAATGGTACAGTATGTATTGGTATGTCCTGAGAAACTCTTTTACACGGTAGACCGTTTAAGCGTGTAAAATAATTTGAATTCAGCTTCACACATTTCTAATAAGGACAATAAATTGTATTGACATCATTACGCGTTACACACCGAAATACAATTGACTTTATTTTTTATTTTGTCAAGACATAATCAGTTTCCTTTCAGTTTTTTTTCAAGTGTAGGTACACCTGTTTGCTACGCTTTTTTAGTTATCAGTTTTATAGTCACTATTATTAGTAGCAATATTTTTTCTACATTCCTATTCTTAATACCGATATTGACATACATAGACAACTTTATGATTGAAGGTTCAATTCAATTCACTTCAACACAATGACACGGTAAGACTGTACGTGACATAACACCATATTATTTTCCAATAAACGTATATTTTAATCTGACCTTTGTTGTATAGCGTGTTTGAGAAAAGAGATGTAGGTCAAGAGACTTAGTAAATGATATTACCTACTAGCATGTTACTAGGATCTTTTTAATTACTACCTTTGAAAAACACGATTTTTAAAATTTATGAAGGGATATAAGGAAGAACAGATTCCGCCTATGTACATTTGTGTGCTTGAAGTATTAAATAAATAATAATAAACAGATTCTGAATAAAAACACTCGACCAATTCTAGTGAACTTACAATATCATGAAATTGAGCATTTCGGTAAACATTGAATGTTAAAATATCCTCTACGGAAAAAAATCTTTTGATAACCTTTTTTAGGCATACAAAACAATTCCAAACTTTACGACCTGTTTATGTATTCAACTGATGTGCCTGTTACATTTTACATTCAAATTTTTTTATAGCGAAATTTTATTTCAAGGAGTGCCTTGTGATTTGAAATTTTTGAAGTAAAAGTATGTACAATGTCTTTTAGTTAAACATATTCTGCCCGAATGTCCATAATCTGTTTACATAATCTTGCGTCGTATATTAAATTATTTTAGAAATAGTAATAAATTTACTATCTTAACATTGCCTACCCTTAGTTCTGTAGTGATTACTAGTTTTGAAGACAGTGTCATTTAACTCCAGGCAATCTGTTACGTACGAAACATTGAAACAAATACATCATTGCTTTCTGAAATAGTAAGTAGTAATCCATTTGTCTTATTTTACACCACCATTCAAAATCTGGTAAGTAACGGAATGCTTGTAATTCTTTTTTATTACATTTGAAACTTCCTTCATTAAACCTACATCAAATAAAATGTTTTCAGTTTAGATTTACGAGGTCCAATCATTCAGTTCGCAATATTTTGATAAAATTTTAATAATACCAGGATTCTATCCACTTCTTTATGATATATAGCCACTTTATCATTACAGCTAATAAAACGTTAAATTAGTTAAATCATAATATTGAACGATCGGTCGTCGAACCACTCTGCGCAGGAGTTGAGCGGTGAGCGGCGGCCTTGGCGTGCGCAAGCGCGTGCCCCGTCATCGGCTACTGTGTCATTTCTCGCGCATGCGTGCCACTGCCGCCCTCACTTTTGATTTGATGTTTTATTTGAGTGGTTGTTGCACATCTTAGAAAACTGTAGTAGGCTTCATATTGTTCAACCGATTTGGTTCAAGTTTAGAAATAAACTTAGTAGTATTGGGATCAAGGTGACACAAAAAATCTATCAGAAAGCAAGAAATGCTTATGGCATTAAGTCCGCCTTTGTACATTAGTGTGCTTGAAGTATTAAATAAATGAATAATAAAGCAAGAAACTGTTTGAAAGGGAATTTATAAATTTAATAACCATACTTTAAGCCATTCTTCCTTGTTTTACACCAAGCTTGCACAAGCATTTATGATTGAAAGTGTGTATCATGCTACTCCGATCACTTTTCTTAGATCCTCTGCTTGATCAACTGTCAAGAAATGGTTTTTCCATTATTATTCTAAGCCTATAATTTCCCACTGCAGGGCAAAGGCCTCCTTACTTTCTGTCCACTTCTCTCTGTCAAGGGCTTTTTGGGACCAGTCTTAATCGGAGGAGTCCAGCTCGTCCCGTCATCTTCGCCTAAGCCTACCGCGATGTCTTTCGCAAATTAGTCTATAAACATAACATAAACTCACTTTTAAACCTCTTGACCATACTTAAAACACCCACACATAAGTTTACTATATTAAGGACATTCGTGACTTAAATCAGGGTCATGTCAATTGTTTTAATGAAATGCTATCTTGTACTGACTGATACTGTTCCGTTATCTAATTCAATTAAGTATTATTTCGTCATTATGGTCAGTCACGAGTTACTTGATGTCGAGTTTGGAATGCCATGTTAATTATAGAGTAGTTTGATTAGGGAACTCAAGTTGATATGGTCAATATTGCGGTGTATATAGCTATCTGGTTGATTTCATAATTTTTATGTTTTTTTATGTAGTTATATGATCGGAGAATTGCAGTAGCAGTGAATTAAATTATCAGGGCTGGTTATTATTTCAAACACAAGGTTTGTCTATTTTTGCTATCAATATGATCAGCTCAAGTATAGCGTAAATACCTACCTGCTATTCGTATACTATTTGATACTGTAGTAGGTAATAATGAAAAACAGTCAACTTACTGTAGGCAAGAAATGAACGAAAAAAGAAAATAAAAAACAAAGTAATATTGATTTTAACAATAACCTGTGAACAAATAAACGCTGATAATGATGATGAAGGAACAGAAAAGGTATAATTTCGTGAAGCCGTGACAGATTCGGAGGGTGTGAAAAATTGGCATCGCTTAATGTAGTTTTTGTGTTAAGTGATTCAGACAAAGTGTACTTCGTATCTGGGGTCAATGTATTTACTTGTCATCATGTTCAGTAAATACCCGGAATAAATGGATTTTCAAATTAAACAGAATCACGGAAAATTTTGCTGTTGTGTTGAAAAGGACAACATCATATTCAAAAACGAAATTATGTGCAATTTATTCTACAGAGATGTTTGATTCCTAACTATTGCATTTGAATAATGGGTAAGTTTTATTATCTATTCTCAGTTTATTGTCTTTTGCATTCACGCTAAAGCTCACTTTGTTTCTTAAAAAGACTTCCTAGGTAATAGTAATTATTAACATTATATTTATTAACATATCCCGGTATTTTCTTTATTTTCACATTCCTTTCAATCTTCTAGAAATACAAAACAGATCAGTTTTCCGTTAATAAGAGGAAAGATTTCATAGCAACAAAAAGATTTTCGCCAAGAACAATAGCTTCGGGAAAGTGACCAAGTGACCATGTCCAGCAAGTTCATGGTACAAAGTGTGGCGACGGAACTAAGGATCAGTGCATGGGTATCTGGTGGAAAGCCATTGTTTATTCTATTAAGTGGAAAACGAATTATTAACTGTTCTAAATGAGTAGATTTCAAGTAAAATGACAATTAGATAGTTTGTAGTCTGAAAATAAATCTAACTAGCGGACGTCACGCGGTTTTACCCGCGTAGTACCCGTTCCCGTGGGAATACAGGGATAAAAAGTAGCCTACGGCGCCCAAGGATAGTATAGCTTCTCAACGGTGAAAGACTTTTTCAAATCGGTCCAATAGTTTATAAATTTATTCTTTACATACAAAAATACAAATCTTTCTTATGGTTTTACATCGTTTAAATTTTGGCACAAGTACGTATTTAAAGTTTATAGAGGTCAGTAGAATAGGTACGTGACCAAAAGGTGGTTTAAATGCATCGTTAATATAGAAGGAAAATCAATTTGAATATTAAAATGCATAGTTAGATAAAAAAGGACGTACAAATTACTCCTAAGACTGACCTTTTGGCATTTTTTTGCAGCAAAAACGATTTAAACAATCACACAGGTTTTTCGTCAAATTATGGTCACAAAGTTCGGAGTAGCCAGTTTAGCATAAGCTTGGCATGGAGATGCAGCCAACGTGAGCCAAAATGTGCAACTGCGATACGCTATCAATACCAGTCGCATCCACGTGTGTAACAACGTGTTCGAGGTTAAAGATCAAGCCAGTGCATGCACCTTGATCAAAACATAATCGATTTCCTCGTTAGACCTGTTTTCACATCGATAAAATAGGAAAAAAGTGAAATTATAATGTACCTACAGACAGAGACTTATTTCAGATATTTAATACGTCGTACGCAAGTCAAGTGTTTGAAGAAGAAAGTTTTGCTGTCACTGATCAGCATACTTGATGATAAACTGTTTGTAGTGTTGCGAATAAGCCGTTTGGGATTAGTATCGACGTTATGATAGATATGAAATTAAATATAATAAACAAAGTTATTGTCAATTGTTATTTTACTGTGTGGTAATTATAAGTGTTGCAGAATCATTATGTTTAGTCATCAATTTTGAAGGTTTCGATTAATATCTAGATATACGATTCTTTATATTACTGAGAATAATATTTTTACGATACTGAGGTAGGTAAGTATTTTATTTATTCTACGATAAGTTAGGTCATAGTCTATGAAAAATACATAGTAACAACGCTTTTTTATCATGGTTTTAGTAAACGCGGAACTGAATTGGATTTATTGCAAAAAAATATCGTGATCAATAAAATTATTTATAGAAAAGGTTTTTGACGCTATAGATGGAGTTTGTTTTTGTGAGTAAAAACCATAGTTATCGTATCGCATTGACTATAAAATATTAGTTTTAGCCTACAACGTATCATTATAATTATTTGACTCATGCATGGTTTCGATCACAATCTAAACTATGATACCATAACCATCTTTGATAAACTGGCTAGACAAGTAAAAAACTGGATTGGATCGACTTTGGAAGTTAATTTAACAGGGAAATAAAACAACTAAAAGTACCAACACGTTTTGCTCCACATTCATTGCCAAATTGAGTTAGGCATGGAGTTTTTCACGAAAAACAAAAGTAAAAACATATTGTCGATATCGATAAAAAATCAGCGGCGGTTACCAAAGCACTTTCGTTCGCGGAAGCAACGCAGGCGCAGTTTTATTGAAAGTAAAAGCTGATTGGTTGGTACCGGATTTACCTACTTAAGCATAGTTTTCATACTATCAGTTGCTGATTTATTGCTTGTATTATTTTGGCCGAGGGAGGACCTACTCTAGGTACTGGATATTTTAATAAGTATGTGTATATTTTTGCAACTAGCTTCATTGGGTGTTTAAAGGTGCACCGTATAGATTGCTGTAGATTTTTAAGAACTAAGAAGAATATTTTTACGTTAGTCGTACCAATGAAATACGTTTTTTTACATTCTAAAATGGTTTTCAAGCTTATCGACAGAAAATACCAATTTACAAAAAATATATAATTATTATACAAAACAAAAAGAAACAAAGTACCTAGTCATGTATCCGAAACGATGTCTCCCAATCCTTGGCATTTAATTTGAGTTTAACTACTAATTAACATTTTACAAGACAACATGAACAATGCTAAAGCTTCAACTGTTAATAACTTTGTTTACACAGACAAAAGGTCACCTCCACTCACTTTGTGATACTCGAATCATGGGATTATCTTTGTTTAACTAAATTTTATTAACAATGACGATTGACCAATCACTGTAATTATTGATAAAACAGTGACTGATTAAGTAATTTGTGATAATTTAATATCACCTTGCTGTATGTGTCAGATTATCAAGTCTTAGTTGTAAAGTGAATGTAAATTAAGAAATAAATTCTTGCCCCGTTGTAACCTTTAGATTAACCATGTAAGTTCTAGAATCAAAATCTTTTTTTATTTATTTATTTAATACTTCAAGCACACAAATGTACATATGCGGACTTAATGCCTTAGGCATTTTCTACCAGCCAACCTTTAAGTAGTGCTCTCTGCATTCTCGACAAACAGTGGTAGGTGCAATTCCGTAAGAACCTTTGAAGAGAAGTAAGCATTATTTATTAATAATGATAGGCTTGCGTTTGACTACTGTCTCACTTGATGGTAAGCGATGATGAGGTCGACGATGAAGCGTGCTTGCCTTAAAGTAACCTATCGCACTCTTGACTTAAAGACATCTAGGTTGTAGCTATCAAGAATCACCGTATCCGGCAGGAATTTCCACTCCGTAGCCGTACGCACAATGAAAGTGTTTCCAAAACGTCTAGTACGTATGGGTGGGATGACCGCCATGTACCGGTGGCGTAGCGCCTCATGTCTAGTGATCCAAAGATGGAAAGAGCTAATATAGTACTCATAAGTTCCATGTTAATTAATAAGGCGGATCGTGTTTATTTGGTGATAGTTTTGTTGTATCTTTTGGAAGACTTATAGAGAGAAAAGCTAAAAGAAGATAGATTTAAAAAATAACTACATATCTGACAGCCAATAAGAAGTCTTCACACATAAACAATAGAATGAATATCGAAGAAATTTGTGAACAACGCACTAAAATAGAGTATTTAAGACCTTGAAGTATTATATTTTATTTATTTATAACAACCTTATTTATTTCACTACTTGAAGTAGATATAGAAAAAATATATAGAGAATGCTCATTACCTAGGTAGCTTGCACATAAAAACTGCTGCAAATCCTTAAAAATTATCAGGAGTTAGAAAGCATTAATTTCTAAACTTTGACGCAATAATGAACTTTATCCTATATCTCATGTTAGTACATATGTATGGAAAGTAAACGATTCACCATGAATGGTAATATCAATAGCTATTCTCGATTCTTGTGTAAATTCCTAGTTTGTGGCTTGTCTTGTTCGCGTTCCATAGAAATGGCTGAATACAACGGAGTCCCTTTCATAGTGTCCATTGCAAAAATATGCGTTGATTTAGATGCAATATCTTTGAACAAGGATGATGTTCAATTTTATAGTACTAAACACTGCTTGGATACAATGTATTCAAAGGCGGATACAAAATTATGTCTCAGTGAAGCAGTTTTCGTTAGGAATATAGCAGAGCGGTTGGTGGCTAAGATATAACAGCTACAAGTCGAACTGAGTTTAAACTAGGCTTTCCAAAGTCAGCCCATGGATGGGTGACCATTTATTATATTAATCAAAACCCCTTTAAAAAGAATTTACGTAAGGAATTTTCGGCTATCATTTGTAGATCATTAACAGTCTTTACGAGTAGTCAGGTCACAACCTTGAAAATCTGACATGCAGTTTAATCTAGAAGTATCATTTTACCCAGTCACTGAGTTGTGGAGGTCCACATGAAGGTAGGCATGAAAGTTGATGACTGATATTCTGGAAATCGACCCAAACAATTGGGAAATCACTAGACAGATGGTAGATAATTAGTGGGTGTAGTACTCGTAACACATCCCATTACTGACTGTTAGTGACTAATGCAAGTATTGTACTGAAGGATTCATCTTCAAACTCTGTGGGTGTTGTCGGAAGTGATAGCAAATACCATTCCTTTAACTCCTCCCACTAACAATCAACGTGAAGTCATAAAACAGGTGACGATGGAAACTCTATAGAAAATATAGCCACAGTTATGAAACTGTTAACATTCATTTCAAAAGTGTGGCTGTTAACAATAGCTTTCTTCTATATAACCAGTCTAAGCGTGTTATAAAACAAATGGCCGCAGGGCCACCAAGTTATGAATATATTTAACGTTGAGCAAATTTTATACCGTGTCTACAAGCTATTTATGATATATTAAGTAGGAGAAAGTATGATACATTAGATACTCATGACAGTTGCTGTTAGATTCATTTCGTAAGTGGCAATTATCGGAATGATCCATCAAATTACAAGTAGATAAAAGATGTTGTGACAACTTAATTAGCTTAGCTTTTTTAATCATTTTTAGTTAGCAAACAGGCTTTGGTAAAGTAAAAATATTTTTTCATGCTGTACTAAATTTGAATATATGTTCAGAAGCCGAAACAAAATGAGTTCTAATAGTGATAGAACCACAAACTTGGATTAAGATCTACCCAAGCCAAGAATGTGTACCTAAGCTGTACGCATACGAAGCCTTAAATTCTTCTCTGTATCGACTGTATCTAAATATCACGTACAACAATGTGGGAAAGGCGTGCAAGTCAATAACACACACCCATGTTATATTTTTTATTGGGTGCCATTACTTTGCATGTTTACTCACTTCCCATCGTACCACCAACGATCCATGTATTCCCATCTCACACAATGCAAATTCGATATTAGCATTCCAAACCATTCTATCGAATGCCCTCCACAAATCCACTCTTACGCATCATAAAGATGTTCGTTGTAGGTCAACATTGTCTATGAAACAACAATAGGGCCTGTGATGTGATCCATGGAAGTGTATTCGTTCTGTGCCAAGGACCGAGGTGATCGGATGCGCTCCGTTCTGTCGCCTTGCCTTCGAAATCGGGTCAATTGAAGCGATCGAGATGTGCACGAATATATTTCGCGGTGTGAACGTTCACATTTGGATTAAAGTTAAAAGGAATATAAGCTTATGTAATTCATGTGCCATCTGTAATTTATACCGGTGTGATGAAACACTGTTTCCTAAGCAAATGAGTTATTGTCATCTCTTGCTGTTGTCACTGGTGGTCTGATTTTTGCGGAATGTATACCTCATTTTGTAACAATGGGAACTTTATTAAACTGAATAATACCTCAATCGAACCAATAATATAAAATAAAAACACAATTGAATTGTAATGACAAATGAAATCGAATGTATCATGTTAGTTTAACAAGAAAGCATACTAATTTGTGAAATGAAACGAGCCAATGTAACAATTTACGCTACTATTTATTTACTTCCAGTGAAGAAATCTATGCAAATTAGACTCTATCACCAACCAGAAACGATTGAAAGTTAAATGCTGCTTATCAATAATAGGATTGTTAACAATAAACGCTTCCGTTGTAAAGCTTTCCGTATCCCGAGTATCGACAATCGATTACATATCATGCGTAAAATCAATTGATTACAGCACGAAGAATCACTTTCTTTTCATCAGTTTCATTATCTGTCGCATTAATACCGGTCTGTTTATTTTCTGTTTTAGTATTATCTAGAGCAATGGCGATAATTTTACTTTCTTTTTCATTCATTTCATTTTTTAAAGTACTTTTGACCCTTTAAGTAGTTAGAACAATAATTCATCTATTGTTGTGTACCGGAATTGGGACAATGTTCGCGTTTAAGTCCATAATCTACTATATCTTAGAAAGCTCGTAATATGTATGTATTGCTTCGGTATTTCACAGTTGAATCCGGTTTTTTTTCATTATTTCTAATTTGGAGTTATTTTAGATCTTCACGCTTTAATCAAAGATTAACATCATTAATCATTTATTCATACTATTACTTAACTTAATCATTATTGCTGCTACATTACGCCGTTTTGTAAGACATAGCTGATCTAGTACAAAACTAAGTGTTCCAACCGGGCCATGCTGTCAACTATTACTAAATTACCTTGGGCCATAGTATCTAAGCCTTCCTGTTTAAGGTTTGCCAGAGAAATACTTTTACTTCTATAAATACGAATCAAGGTTTGCTTGAATGGTATTCAAAGAGGTTAGTGATGTATATCTATACATATAATAAAACAGTAACGACAGAAAAACTGTACATTGAGAATTTTCAAGAAAAAATAAGTGGGTTTTGTTAGAAAAACGTAACTGGTGACAAAAAGTGACTTTTTAGAATTTTTGTCTGTTTGTCTGTTTGTCTGTTTGTCTGTTTGTCTGTATGTATGTCCGGGGTGAACTCAAAAAGTACTGCATGGATTTACTTCAAATTTTGCATGAATATTACTAAGAGGTCGGGTCAACACATAGGCTATATATTATCACGCTATCACCTACGGGGGAGGAGCAGTGAATCTTTATTCTTCTTACTCATTCTGTGGAAGCGTGTAATCAAAGGACGCATATTTAAATGTTGGTTTTGTGTAAGCTATGCTATTATCTAGCTTTACACTATAAAAACTTCGCCATTTAAGTAACTTTGGCAGAGAAACATAGTTTAATGAATGTTAGTAGTATAAAGACAATTTGGAATCAGCGCCATCTATGAGAATGTATAAAAATCAAATCAAGTAACACATGAACACTTTTTGAAAATTAATTTAAATTTTGATCGTGTTAGTGAGGTTAGTAGTTAGTTATTCTTTAAATTCATAGATGGCATTGTGCATTTTTTTCATCTACATATAATAAAACAGTAACGAAAGAAAAACTGTACATTGAGAATTTTCAAGAAAAAATAAGTGGGTTTTGTTAGAAAAACGTAACTGGTGACAAAAAGTAACTTTTTGGAATTTTTGTCTGTTTGTCTGTTTGCTATCACCTACGGGGGAGGAGCAGTGAATCTTTATTCTTCTAACTCATTCTGTGGAAGCGTGTAATCAAAGGACGCATATTTAAATGTTGGTTTTAAGTAAGCTATGCTATTATCTAGCTTTACACTATAAAAACTACGCCATTTAAGTAACTTTGGCAGAGAAACAAAGTTTAATGAATGTTAGTAGCATAAAGACAATTTGGAATCAGCGCCATCTATGAGAATGTATAAAAATCAAATCAAGTAACACATAAACACTTTTTGAAAATTAATTTAAATTTTGATCGTGTTGATGAGGTTAGTAGTTAGTTATTCTTAAAATTCATAGATGGCATTGTGCATTTTTTTTCATAAAAGTTGTATCGTATAATTCGTTTTGACAAATTGAAGTTCCAACAAAACCCTCAAAATCTTGAGTAGAGTTCGGATCGTATCATATGGGATCGTATCAGTGTACGATTTTCAAAAGGAAGGCAGTTGAGGCCGTGGACAGAACCCTGCAGGGCATCTGCAGGAACGAACATTTGATGGGTAGTGTCACAGTTCTGCTCAGTGGCGATTTCAGGCAAACGCTTCCCGAGTTGACGCGGGGATCGAGGGCTGACGAGATGAATGCTTCGGTGAAACGATCTTCGTTGTGGTCACAAGTTCGTACGCTGCGCTTGACCATTAATATAAGAGCTCGGCTCGGCGGCATTGCAGGCGCTCAAGAATTCTCCGATGTCCTTCTAAGTCTTGGCAAAGGCACTTTACCAGAAGAGAGAAGTGGACAGGCGGTGCTTTCAGAGTCTCTCGGTAGAGTGGTATCCAGCTTCGAAGAACTCATTCGCTGTGTGTACCTACGTGGACATCAGTCGTATAGCGCACCAGCAGAATTCGTGTGAGAGGGCCATTTTGGCGCCCAAAAATGATCATGCTGCAGCAATTAACGAATGCATTTTCTCGGACATTGAGGGGAATGAAGTGGTCTATACGTCGATAAGCACTGTCGTCGAGCAAGATGACGCCACACATTATCCCGTGGAATTTTTGAACTTCCTGTCAGCAAGTTGACTTCCAGCGCATACCATCAAGCTGAATGAAGGTGCCGCGTCCCGATTATGCTTTTTGGAACAAATCTCCTCCAAAGTTGTGTAACGGGTGGTGCCTTAAAGTCATCTCTCTCCACAGACACCATTGAGGTGGAAATTATTACGGGTTGTGGCGTCGGCAAGGCAGTATTTATACAACGCATTCCCCTTATACTTCATAGCTTCCCGATCCAGTTCGAGCGCGTACAGTTCCCCGTGAGTGTTTGCTTAGTGATGACAATCAATAAATCGCAGGAGCCGATACTCAGAGCAGCGGGTGTAGATCTCAGGACGAGTTGCTTCTCACACGGGCACCTGTACGTCGCTTGCTCCCGCGCCACCAGTCCTGACTATCTTTACATTTTGGCTCCTGGCAGTATAATTATCAACGTAGTTTATAGGGAAGTGTTATAAGGTATATACCTTTGAACGTATTTTTAACCGACTTAAAAAAAAAGAGGAGGTTCTCAATTGGACGGTGTTTTTTTTTGTGTGTTTGTTACGCGATTACTCCGCCATTTATGGACCGATTTTCAAAAATCGTTTTTTTATTTGATAGGGTATACTACCAGGTTGGTCCCATTAGTATTGAACCTCAGATCTGATGAGGGATTTTCGAGGAATTGAGGGAACTCCTCAAATAATATAGGAAAACATGTACCAATTTTTACATTTTTTTTTGGTGATAAATCAAGCATTTACATTTAGCAAGTATCATTTCGTGAAGAAAAACTGATGAAGAAGACAGGCGATGGAACTCTTCAACGCATAACAACAAATTACTCGCAATAGCTACAGTCACATGTCTGTGCATGGTTTATGTATTTCCCATAACATTACGCCTGTCTATTTTAAAAGGTTTAGAAAGAACTTCTTTTGCAATTATTAACCGATTTCAATGATTCTTTCAAGTTTTGAAAGACTTTCTTTACATACAAAGAAACTGCAAAATAAAAAAAAAATACAAAAAAACTTTCTTCATGTAACTTATATTTTAATGCTATTTTAAAAGTTGTTAACTTATAATGCTATAGCGACACTGGAATCTTAGGTAGGTATATTTGGTGCTGTAGAACCTTCACGCAGACGACGTCGCGGGCAGCAGCTAGTTTGAAATATGACGATATATCAAATGATACTAATTAATAGAGATGGTTCGATATAAATTAGCAAAGCTATTTTGGGACTTAATACCATATTCATCTAGCAAGTCTTTTCCCAAATATGTTAGAAGTCGGCTTCCACTATAACCGGAGGCAGTTGTTTTAAATGGAGCGATGGCTTACGCCTACCCCCCTCATAACCCAGTACCTAAATATTACGAGACCTTTAGTTAGGCCAGACTTTTTTGGTTCTTACAACCTGTAACGACTGTCAAAGATCTGCAAATGAAAGCCTAGACTAGCAGCTTAATTTGCTTTTTGAAGTTTATTAATATCACGAACCCTTAATGGGTTCGTGATATTAATGATCTATTAATGGTGATATTAATGGTCACCCATCCACAATTAAATTGTAGGTACCTATATTCTCAAACAGTAATTTAAATAAAAAATAAAGAGAACGAATTATTCTGTCTTCTGGCCTTAATAACTTTTTTGTTAGAAAGTTTATTTGTCAACCTACAGGTTGTTTATAATCACGGTATGTTATCGTCAAGCAAGTTTGCCATGTCAGTAGGTTTTTTGATAATTTATGCAAAAATTTGACACGGCTGTGCCTGTTTTAAAACTTTTAACCGGTTTTCACCAAACGTGAATTTGCAATAAGAAACCCACTGTGTTGGAAAATTGTATGACAGTGATAGGGCTTTCTTGGGTTTAGCCTTTTTTTAAATATTTCCTTGTAAGTATGGGTTTGAAAACAAATATGCGAAATATTAAAATTTTCACGTTGTGTACTAAGCCTTATTCATCAATCGTCTTGTCTGACATTAGGCAAGATTGTTCTATGAGTAATGCCACAATAATTCATTGTTCTTACCAAACATACAGCGTTATAGCATTTCGTACAATTTAGTACTAAAGTTCAGGACAAGCATAAATTATTGGGAACTGCACCCAGTTATTTATGATTTACTGGAACTCGTATCACTTGGTGATCGATCGATGAAATTAAGGAAAAAAAAAAATAATGTTAGCAAGCAGCACCCTATTGGTTTTGAACGAAACTTTGAGAGAATGTTGAGTTAGTTTACCAAGATGTGTGTTTGTTTATAAGTAAACAAGCTTTTTCCCGCGGCCTCGCTCCTATACTCCTAAGGAGTATCCTATAGCAATCACGAATAATCTAGCTTTCTACCAGTAAATTTGGTTTAGAATTAAATTGTTAGTGTTAGAGATAATCCTTATATACAAACAAGAATTACCACTTCATAATACTAGTAGTAAGTACTTATCTCTAATAAGTGTTCCGAAATCATTCACTTTAATTCACTTATGATCATAACCTATCATAAAAAGAGCTATCTTACTACAGAGCGCTAAAGTTAAAATGGAAAATTTCTTATAATAGTACCAAAGACGTCTTACACTCTTACGAGAAGACAAACAACAAATTCTAAACTGAGAACAAAACAACAACGTTGTCTGTTCTGAATTAGCATGTTTGTTACATATTGCCAAGTTGTAAGCTAGATACGATGGATTCACGCCAATTATTCACGGGTAACGGATAAACGCCACCATTAATCAATATGTGACCACGCTCCGGCCATTACACTCCGTTTGAATATTTTTTACTTGAGTATAATCTTGAGACATCTTCATAACATTGTGATGTCAGATACATCGAATATGGCAGAAAAAACTGATTGAAAGATGTCAATTGAGATGCTTTGACGTGTTCTTCCGTGATTGTCAATGACTGATGACACATTGTGTCGAAATTATAAGTATGCCAATTAGTATTTAACAGTCTGTACAATTTTAGTAGTAAGTATATTTTTTTGCTAGGTAATAATATCGTCGTCTTGTATGATTTCTTGTAAGTACTTATTATCGTATGCTAATGTACATATAACGCTTAGATTTATAATGTAAAAGGTTATTATTATGATGTGTTATGTAGTTTAATTATGTATGTTTAATTTCTTATATATTTCGTTTTATTTCTAAAATAATTGACCTACTCTTTAAATTAGTTGGTACCTACTTAATAACCATTTTTTTTTGCTATAAATAGGACCAAATAGTGTCACAAAAAGATAATGATTTGGAGCATTACAAGACTTGCACATTTATATTAATGGTATTCATTAACCTGATTTCACTATAGTCATAAGCATCGTCCCATTTGCTAATAACCACACAAATAAATAAACTGCGACTTCCACTTCCAGCCAATTTGTTACGCTTAGTAAAATTTCCACTATCTTTCTACATACTGTGAGTTTCTTTGAGGGAGAAGTGATCACATATCACTTTCATTATCCCAACAGTACTACTTTGACTATAGCAACAACATTGTGTTTGAAACCAAGCGTTGACTTTACCGGTCGACCTTCGTCACACCTACTGAAACATTGGCACCAGGATGTCGGCTGCACGACATTTTCGACTCAGATTTGCATTTATTTACCGTGTACCGAGATGACACTTTTTGTCACATAGTTTTTGAAATGATGGCACAACAAGCCTAAGTGTCCATTTTGAAATCTCCAAGCACTATCCAACAGACGAATTTTGGAACTGAGAAGAATTTTAGTAAGTAACATTTCTAGAAAATAATTAATTTGGAGGTGGTAAATAAATAGGTTAAATAGAGTATTTCTATGCAACAACCTGAGTTAGATCACTCTTCGATAGAGTCGTATGCTTCTATCTGTACCGACAGAAAATCACCTCAACAAACCCATGGATCAACATTGTCACAACGTTTGGTAGAAATAACTTAATGCAGAATTACTGCTGTTCTAAAGATAACAGATATAGTCCTTATGTTTGTTACGTTATATTACTGTGTGAAAGAGTAACACTTATTTAGCATTACATTGTGATTTGTGGATTACAATTCTATTTATTGATGTTCAAAGTTATTACGTAGGTAATGCAATCGTTAATCAGCATGAAATCAGAAACATCAAAAATTAAAGATATACCAATTCAATTATTTGGAGTAAAATTACATACGTGCGCGACTGCTCACACCCATACGTTTATAGAGCTTGGTTCTTACCTGTAAAGAAAGAAAAAATATTATAAGCATTGACAAATATTGAGAATAAAATCAGACATTCAATCAGTTTCTCATTACCGTAATTATACTTGGACATAAATCATATTGAAAATGCATATTAGATTACAATATTTAACAAATTCCTCAGACAGATTTGTATGCACAAATATCTGCCTAACCTCGATGATTACTTACTGTTCTACACACAAGTTAGCTAAGTCAACAACGCTTACCATTTGGTCTGCAATAAGTTCTTAATTTAGACTTTAGTATCCTGCAATCGTCGAATTAGAGGCATTAGAGGCAACGAACTCAAAACGTTTGAGGCAAAAGGTCAAACAAGTAATTTAGAGGGTCTGACACGATATCGTTTCGACACCAATGGAGCATCTTGTGATGATGTAGATGAGGTTGAATGTTGTGAAGTGAATGTAATTTAAGCGGTTAAAATATATAAGACTGTAGATTTTTTTAATCATGTTGGTAATATGAAATTTACAGAGAGCTTTTGCATGCTTGAATGTAGAATTCTTCTGTAGGTGAAAACGCTGTTTTTTTTTATACAAGAAATATCTAAGTTTATCTTAGCCAACCCTCATCAGCAGTCGTACTAAAATATTTATGTACCTATTCATATCAAATATATTAAATATTTATATTATATATTTAAGTGAAGTCACTAAATCAACAACACAACACATTGCAATGTAGAAGTAAATGGGAGGGCTTCGGAGACTAATCCGACCTATCACGATTAACTAAATAGAACGTCAGACATCGTCTTTAAAATATATATAATAATATATACGATGATGAACAGAATCTTAAAATGAATTTGGTTAAAGAACAAGCAGAAGTATTGATGGGGTTTGTAGCTAAATAATAAGTGTCGCAACGCTCAATCAAAGGTTAAGCCACGGTTGCTAAGTTTGGTCCGTGAATGAGTATTATAGGTAATCATCGGCAACATACTAAGGATCCTTAGTGTCTTGGAAAGCTTGTTCAGCAACAGGCGGGGTTCATAGATATTTGATTGTCGTTACGGGTAGACAGAAACCCAAAAGACAGTCGCTTCGTGTAAAATGCTGGTACTTAATTGCATCCAGTTAGTTGCACTGGAATCCGAAATCAACATAGTAGAGAAAAGGTTAAGAAGATGATGACTTTGAACAATTATATTATTATGACGTAAAGTACTTTCAAGTTAGCTAATTTTTATGTAAACGATTTTTTAAAGCATCAGTGCGCGTTAAAATCTTACCTATATTTTAACTCCCAATTTAACATTCAATTTCGATTGATGAGGGCATTAATTTATAAGTAGAATCCCATTTTAATCAATTCTATTAATCTTGTATTATTATACTTGATGAAATTAACATCAAAGTGCATACTTGACTAACATAAGAAATAAAAATTTATGTTTCGTTGTTCGATTAACCAAAGCAATTTATAAATGCAATAAAAGTTTAAATTAGGAAGCTGTTAGCTACGAAGTCGTTATTCTTAAGTTTTTATTAAATATTGATAATTTAGTTTTCGAATAGATGTTATAGTTCCGTTTTTATCCGGAAATTGACTATTTTGTAGAACTGTTGTTGTTGCCATAGTTTCATGAATTGAATAATTTTATATAAATAAAGTTTACTTTATTTCGGGTTTGCTTATCATATCTTTTTTCCCATACATCTCTATTTGACTGGTCTGCTGGTGTAGTAGTTAGTGGCCCTGACTGCCATGCCAGAGGTCGAAGGTTTGATTCCCACCCAGGACAAATGTTTGTGTGATGAGCACGATCATTTGTTCTGTGTCTGGGTGTAATTTATCTATCGTAAGTATGTATTTAGATATATATAAGTATATTTATCCGCTGTTTAGTACCCATAACACAAGCTCTGCTTGGGACTAGATGGCGTTGTGTGAAATTTATGGAATATTATTATTTACCGTCATACTAATAGTCACCTCTTTTATAGCCGTCATCTTTCACACAATCCATCCATTTATTTATTTATTTATAGTTACTTAATACGGTACAATACCAATTACACTTAGTAACATAGAGACAATTACAATTACGATAAAAAGTTAGAAAAATTAAAAATTTAAAAAACCCCCACCGCAAAAAAAGTAAAACATTTAAAAAGTTAAAAATAACACTTTAGCCATGAAATTTTACTTCACGTCGGGGTACCTAGTAAGGAATGTTCCTAGTACTTGTAGGTATGTAGGTACTTATTTTAACGGTACCCCGACGTTACGTAAAATTTCATGGCTAAAGTGTTATTTTTAACTTTTTAAATGTTTTACTTTTTTTGCGGTGGGGGTTTTTTAAATTTTTAATTTAATTTTTATTTTAAAATTTTTAAACGCATTTATTTAATTTTTGTTTTATAGAGTTTAGTTTACAGTTACGAAAATTTTTCAGTGCATTGTATGTAGAGTCAAATGCTGGTTAAAACGAATCCAAACACGACATATCTGCTATTATTTTGTCAAGAGTCTACCTACTGGTGTGCTGGGTTGCCTGGCTGCAGCATCAGCTCATCCTGTTGCCATCAGGGCATTGTGTTTAGAATCAAATGCTGGTTGAAATGAATCCAAACACAACATATCTGCTATTATTTTGTCAAGAGTCTACCTATAACTGGTGTGCTGGGTTGCCTGGCTGCAGCATCAGCTCATCCTGTTGCCATTAGGGCATTGTGTTTAGAATCAAATGCTGGTTGAAATGAATCCAAACACGGCATATCTGCTATTATTTTGTCAAGAGTCTACCTACTGGTGTGCTGGATAGCCTGGCTACAGCATCAGCTCATCCAGTTGCCATAAGTTCATTCTGTGCAGAATCAAATGCAGGTTAAAATGAATCCAAACACGACATATCTGCTGTTATTTTCCCAAGAGTGTATTTGTCTGCTAGATATCCTGGCTGCATCAGAACAAATACACCATAATGTTGCATATTAATATTACGCACATGGGTGTTTGAAATTTTAAGACACACATATGTTTGTTAGTAAAGTTAATACCCATAGACGTCTAAAATAGCAACGGTAGCTAACATAACAGAGCTGATAACCTTGAAACGGCTGAACCGATTTTGATGAATTATGTCTAAGAACCATCGCAAGAAACCCTGCTTTCAAATAAAAAAAACTGCATCTAAATCGGTTCACCCGTTTGGGCGCTACGGTGCCACAGACAGACAGACAGACAGACAGACAGACAGACAGACAGACAGACAGACAGACAGACAGACAGACAGACACACACACATAGCGGTGAAACTTATAACACCCCTCTTTTTGCGTCGGGGGTTAAAAACTAATTCAAAAATAAAAATCCTAAACTAACATGGAACAGTAGATTCCCTGGCATACTTACTCTCACAGAACACCAAGCATACACGCATTAGTTAAATTCATTCATACGCAAACGCCCATTTATTTCCTGCAGTGTCTTACCCATTTTTTGGAAGTATTAAATACATTTTAAATGCCATTTTATTAGTAAATACAGTCTTTCAAAATAGCTACTCACTACGCCACTCCAATGCATCAACGCCCAAGGTCATTCAAGGCCTTCATATATTTAGAAAAGTTTAGTTCTCGCTTGAGGCTATATATGGCGTGATAATCTTACATTTTAATATAATACACAACAGCCGTTTTATGTTCAAAATAAATTACCTACCCATTAAAGTAACACATTACTAATTGTTGCAAGTTTCGAAATATGGTTTTGGAATCTAGCCAGTCTGTCAATCAAAGTTGTTCCGGCGAACATGAAAAAGATTTTACATTTTGTTTTATCTACAGTCTAGTTTTTATGTTTTGTTTAGTAATGTTTCTTAGTGTTGAGCAAAGAGGTTTTGCAACTCAGGTTATGAAAGTTTTTTTAGTTTAGATCTCAGTTTATCTTTCAGTGTCAATTTATTTACTCTGTTTTCTTACCATCTTTCACACCCTAAGTGACTCCACCAAGTAAATAGAAACACAGAGCTTATATTAAATGTCTGTTAGTGCTTGATTTATTTAATGTCCAATATTTGCATTCAAATGCATTAAACTCAGCAACATACTTCGCTTTTAGCTACGGACAAATACCAAAACTAGCCACTTACGACACAGCATAAATGTCATTTGTATAATTTTCTGTCATAAAATGCAAATAAATGTTGAAATAGGATATAATTAACTAAAAATATGTAAGGTATTTACCAATTTTAATAAATTACGGTTTGTGATGTCATGTTGCAAAGTTTTGGATCCTTGATGGCTTGATTTTCACAAAGGTTTAATCCTGTTTGAAGAACGTCTCAGATTATAAGAAATGATTGCAAAGGTAAGCAATTTAATCAATATGGTTTATCTATCGGGGAGATCGAGTAAATCTTTTACAATATTTTTTTTCATGGTTTTTGTTGGTCAAGAAGTTGTTCAAATACTTACTATATAATAGGTACTTTATTCAACACTATCATTTCATGTAGGTTTATTTAAATTGGCAATACCTACTACATATATACTACAAACTGTACATGAGGGACAGTTTTCTAGGTATTGCCAATAATGCCAATATTGTCAGTATTGCTAACGAAAATAATCAATACTCAACTCTCACTCATCAAAAAGACTTTGTATCATTAAATTATTTATTTATAGAACACTTAGCCTAATACACATTTGGTTTTAGAAATACAACAAAAACCTCTCTCTCTCTTATAATACATTACAACAAAAGTTATACCTTATTACAAACTATACTACTGTACGTTAATGTTAGCTTTATGCCCACATCAGCCATAATCAAAGTAATTGATCTAGGTTTCAAAGCAATAGTTAATTATCTATCTATAACAACACAAGCTATGACCTAAAAATCAAACTATGATTGATTGCGAACCCAAAACAATCAACTTCAAAGAACAAGGTCGACATATAATCGAATTCAGTAATCGATATTGTACCGATGCATCGATTGTCGGAAACAATTGTCTGTTGATGATCTTAATTGATGTAGGTCAGATGGGTTTATTTTAGGTCAGAGTTATTAATTGTGTTTATGATATGTATTATGTAATAAGTGTACCTACTTAGAAGGGATGCCAGCTCGCATCGTGTTACCCAGTAACTGTGTTGTTGAGGTCCAAAACATTGGTATGCAGCTGCTTCAAGTTAAAACAGGAAGCCTACCCCATCATAGTTGGGAAAAGTCTAGCCAGATGATAATGAGCTCTTTTAACTAACTTAAAAATCTACAACAACAAAATCGAATATTTTATTTCGTTATCTAGAAACAGCCAATTATAATCATCAAAATTCAATATTGATAAAGATTTAATCACTATTACACAAGAGGTCGCGCGTTTCGCGTCGCATGCGCATTTATCGCTTA
Organism: Euplexia lucipara; assembly: GCA_921972225.1. Taxonomy (NCBI): domain Eukaryota; kingdom Metazoa; phylum Arthropoda; class Insecta; order Lepidoptera; family Noctuidae; genus Euplexia; species Euplexia lucipara. Next base: position 6,399,052 of record OV179143.1, on the reverse strand, counting down.
CACCGAGATGCGCGTGAGATCCCCAGATTACATTGTCACTGCGTAGGGCCCACTTTCACTTCGTCATTTTCACACCGTCTCTGAGCGTGTACAGACGCGTTTGATACCATCTTTATTGCCTGTGTAACACGGAATTGCCTAGTTCTATAGCTTTTTTATTTGCAGAATTGGAGCAAAGGTTAGTGTTGTAATGGTTGTAGTAAAAGTTATTTGAGGAGATGAAAGGGCTCTACGACGTGTGTTGAAGAGGTATTGTTAATGTCCTACGTAAACCGTAAAATGCGTAAATTACTGTTACTTCGATTAGTTTGAGGATTTTAATAAAATCAAATAACTCTGGCAATCTGAATCCAGTCAACTCATATCTCCTGAACAATAAACCAAAATTTGCAAAATATACGATTCCTAATTCTAAAGCTGATCATTTTAAACCTAAAACAGGACTAAACAAAAACAATATAAATGTCACAGTTGTAGCTCATGTCAAATTCATGATGGCGGCTGCAAACTGCAAGCGTGAAATTCACATCAAATAGCAACGTCTAACAAAACATGTGACATTCATCTCTAAACAAGCGACTGGCAACAAGAAATACGAGTTCATGTTGAGGCAAATACACAATGTATTACTGTTCCTACGTTGGATATCGCGATAATGGTTTTCCATAATACATATTTAGTTTTGAACTGTACAGGAGGATCAGTGTTATTGTGTACCTGAACATTATATATTTTTAAATGAAAAAGCCAGACTCTTTTCTATTAGGATTTGAACGGGTTGGACTTGTAAAAAGCATTTATCAAACGCTCATACTTTGTAAAAATCATGCTAGTTTTTCAATCCAACTGATGTTATTAAAATTATTTCTAAGAAGTTTTGTAAAAAAAATCTATTTCTAGTCTAAAACATGTGAATCACCCTTTATACAGGAACAGAAACACGGAACGCGCCTCCGTGGGCCGAATCAACACCACTAATCTTTTTATTAAACGACAGAAGCGACTTAAACTAACCCACGTGCGCCCGAACATCAGATATGCACCATATTTGCATATATTGACAGTTTAGATCAGCGTAGAAAAGTCAATGTACGTCCACACATCAAACTGATTTGTTGTTCGAATTTATACGTTAAGCACATGCAATAAGACAGTGCTTTTTAATTTACTTTTTCGCCTTCACACTCTGAGTTCTAAAGATACAGGACATAATTTTATTATTATCTTTGATGCGATCAGGGATCTGGTAAAACGCCATGAACTGAACAAGTCCAATGAAATGAGCTGCTTAGGATTTGAACAACTGACCAATTTTATTAACCTTATCTATATCTGTATCATCTGTAACTTTAATTGTAGCTCTGCTGAGTTTAGAAGGGATCGTGATGTTACGTCTGGTAGCCGTAAGAAGCAATTAAGTCAATGTCAATCAAAATATTGTGAATGTTGTCTGGCATCCTCCGCAGTGATAGACATTGATGAATAGACGTAAGTGCAGTAGCGTATGTATGTCCAGCTGGATAATTGGCGATTTCGTTCAATATTAGCGATTTCACTTTAGGGAAATCTTGTAAAATGAAATCGGATTAATCTTTTAGATACTTCTTATTCTAGAACTTCGTGATTGATCGGTGTGATGTGAGGTTCGACCATCACTTTCCAGATACATATCGCTATCATCAACTAGAGTTCTATTAACATTAAAATGCCGTTTGTCCAGTATATTTTTAGTTAATTGGCGTTAGGCGTCAAGAAGCCAGCTCTGGTAAGTTTAAAATCTTAATTGAGTTCTTACGAGTTGTTAGAATTGGAATTGCTTGGCGGCCATTTTTATAAATTAGATCTAGCACGCGACTGCGATTTAAGTAAGTAAAGTGGATAATTTAAATTGTTAAAGGTCGATTAATGAAAGTGAGCCTTTTCGTGTAAAAGGAACTGGTTTTGGTTTGTAAAGCTGCTGGACTTAGGAATAGGAATGTCTGCTAATTCTTGCGGGTAGGTATAATAATATAGGTAGGTACTACAGAGGTTGTGTCGGTTACTGACAATTCGAATGGTGAATATACATATACGGTTTTATCAGAACTAATGGGTGGTGACAAAAATTAAGTAACGGTGAGTACCTAAGTAACGTGAATTTATAATTTTTATTTTGAAAAATAAATGTTGTTCATAATATTTTACAGGTACATTCATGACAATATCTAATGTTTCCATTAAAACACATAAAGTAAACAAAGATCCAAATATTTTATTTAATATAATTGTTTTAAATAAAATGAGGATGGTTCTATCAGATGTTTATCTTGTAACTATGAATCTAGAACTTCCTGCATCTATTATAAGTTTGTTAACACGCAATAAAATTATAAAATGTTTTCAAGAACAATGGTGGCTTTAATAGTTTAAGAACGATTTTAATCAGATATCGATACCTACTCTACTTTATGAAGATGCTGTTAAGCGATATATTTATGGTATGATTATGTTTTTATTCATTAGTTATGCTCTTTTATGGATCGGAGGGAGTTCCGAGAAGTGTTTCCCATGGATTAGTTTATAGCTTGTCAAGAACAATAACGTTTATTTCAGATCACTGGTTGATCAAGGTGATTAGAAATAGTTTTAGCTTAAATGGTCTCGTATCCATTAAATGACTGTTTTAAAATCAATTGAAATATATATATTTGTCGTGGCAAACGATATTCATAAATACGAAGTTGTGAAGTTTGATTTGGAGTGATTACATTAGTACATAGTCTATGGTAAACGCCGTGACGTCAGCTGTCATTGCAAATGGCGCGAACGATGTCACGTGGATGGAGTCGTGTTGGGAAGTCAAAGTTAGGCAGAGTTTAGTTGGATTTGAGACACCAACGAAGACACTAAGTAATCCAGTGCGAAACTGTCTGTTTGTTGAAGTTGTCTTACAAGTGAAATACCTGAACTTTCCATTATAAATGCCAATATTAAGAATCCCGTTCATCATCTACATTTTTTCATTCGACGACGTACAAACTGGCCAATATAATTATCAACTATAGAAAGCAAACACTACTGATACCAATTTCCTTTCGACGTGTAAGCTGGCTAATATTTCACATAATGAAGTAAATCATAAAATCAAGGAAGCTAAGACCTCATAAAACATTTACAATTATTAAGTCTAGATGCTATTTATTGATTTCTCCGATTCCAAACTAGGCATGGTGGGTGAAAATAGGTTGAGTTAACACAACTTTGTTACGCAAAAGCTGTAAAACCACATCTGGGGTGTAATTTACAGAGTTTAAGACAAAGTCTCGATGACATAACTGTGCTATTAGACAATACATAATGTTTCGAAGGAAATATTATTAACCTGGAGAGAGAAACTATATTGGATAATAAAGTACCAGATCTCCTAAATCGTGATTTTCATCATAGTGTCAAGAATTTGAAAGACAGTCTACTCCAAGACTTAACTCCCTGTCTGAAGTAAACACTGATTCAACTGTTTCGTCGACCGATTTTAAATCCTTAGTATTCAAGCAGGTAAAAATCTTTATAGGGATTACATATAATAAAAAAGAACACTAAAATTAGCATTCAATATTTACAATATCTTTTGATGTGCATGTTAATTTCGTAACATTTTCACTTTTGCAACGGATTCTACAATCAAAAAGTGATATTCGATTCGTAAAAACATATCTTCAAGTATTTGCGTAATGTCTGAAACAAATTCATTGACACTGACCAACGCGATCTCTTACAAAAGCCTATCTCAATGCCGCCCTACTTTCCAAACGTATCTACAGCTACAATTATGTGGACAATATAACAAACAAACAATTATATCACACAGTACACCACATTACATTTACTATTCACCAAATTTAAAACCATCCTTGAAACAACTCACTAAAGTTCAAAATACAAAACCATAAGATTTCAAGGCAGCAAACGTTGCTGTTGCTATCGGCGAAGACAATAGAATCGAGGACATTAAATTCATGCAAAATGTTTCTGGAATGGCATATGTTCCGGTTGCTGAATATTTTAATGCAAACCTTGTTGAATTCAAAATAGAGTTCAGATTGATTCGTAAAATTGAAGAATCAGGATATAGGACCAGTCGGCGCCACAGAGTACTTTTGGTAGTTGGTATTATGAGGACAATTACGAAACTAAAGTTGGTGGGCGTTGGATCTGATCTAGATCTATGGTTACAGCAATTGAGCTAAATGCTAGTGGACTGTGGTAAATTTGTCAGTCATTATAAAATTACTTGTTCAGGAGTTGCAACATTCTACTTGATTATGGTTTGTAACAAAGGGCTTCACTGAGTGCTGTGGACTAGAATTGCCGTGTTCTTTTTTCTCATAACCATAGTCACAAAGAATATGGAACATGATAAAAAGGTTATTAAAGTTATCATTGGCATGATTCTCTTGGTACATACTTTACTCCGATTCATATGTAGTTACTGCCATAATTATTATTTATGCAATCTGCAGTAACGTAAAAGATTGTAAAACAATTTGACGACAAATTACTATTTAACCGTCTGGAATAATCAGGTGTCTCATTAGGTTTTCGTTGAGAAGAAATGGGTCTGTGTTGGTATTAAAATAATTCCTATCTCAATAGTCTTATAAGCCATCAAGCTATAATCAAGAAAAGACTCGGCGGTTCGTTATTACCAAGTGAGACCGTATTTTTTTCTACCAAATTATGCTACCTTTATGAGGTCAAAACAAAAACACGAAGAAATAAATGAAAAACGGTAAACACTAACTATTTCTGTGGACATATTGTTCAAAACCCGTTCATTTTATGAATATTGTCAGTTGTTTGGTGAAAAGTAAACAATTTCAAGTGGTAACCGTTGCTTTTAAAAAGTTTCTCGCGATTTGGTCTACACTTACTGATGTATAAAATGTGCATAATTTTGTATGTGTGGGCGTTGACCACTACAATTTTTATTTCAGTTAAAAATATATTTGTCTATAATATATTAAACATTTCCATAACATAGGCGTACTTTTTTTAAGTCACCCAAAGATACCGGGCTGGTATCCGCAACTCCAAGTCAAAGCGCGTATTTTGCGTATGGTCTTTTAAGTCACCCAAATATACTCGTAATATCTAGCCCCAAAAGTATTTGGTCCTTCGAGTTTATAATTATTAGTCCTATACTACGCTATAGATCCACAAAAAAGATGATCTAATATTGTAACTAGTTACATATAAATCAAACGAGATCCTTAACCACAAACACGACCTACCCAAGACTACAGTCTGGTTCCACAAAAACCAAGGTTCCCTGCCCATTGTGCACTGACACACTGGTTCCGTACAAAGAACATATCGATAAGAACACAATTAACAATAACGTTCGTGTATTGCGATTACAACACTGTTATGCGACTAACGATTGTAGGATTGTTTGGTCTTGTGATTAGGCGACTTTTTTTCTATGTTATGTCAGAATTTCTTGGGAGTAACTGAATGTAATGGTATGTTATGCGTGGAAAAACTATTAAAATATTGGAGGTCATTGGACTCTTGTAAATGATATACTTAAAGCGAATTAACTGTGTTATAGAGAAAACAATCAAAATTAAGTCACCAGTTAAAACATTTTAAACGCACATATTATTGTGGCTCATTAAGATTTACTAAAGGATTTCAAGAGATATCGCAAAACCCTTTAGATTTACTGCGAAATTCCAGATGGAAAACCCAGTGACATATAACCCAACTCGGGTATCAAACCTGGGACCTAATTCTCAACAGTAGCACGTGCGACCAGTAGACCAACGGGACTTAAAACCAAAAGCGAATAAACTTAAATCATATGCATGAATCATGAACAAGCAGTAGATCAAACTTAACAAATCAGTGAACGACAAATGGCAACACATGAAGAACGATCGCTGGATGCAAATTATGATAGTAATGGTCGTGTAGGTAGATTGACGATCTAGTAGTGCACTCTAGTTTATCGACGGGGCGTTCTACCGACGGGCGTCAGTAACTAGGTCGTAGTGCCAGGTGGGTTCGTTGGTCGCTGGTATTTGGTAACACTGTTTGAGTCAATGCTATTCAAGTCCTACATGAAGAGTGAATGTGTTTATATGAAGAAGATTTTGTCAATTTTTCTTTGACGTCATATCTATCACCCACGTCTTAATCTGTTACTATATCGATAAAGTTATTTTAATTCTTCTTCCGTAAGATTGTTGCTTGTACTTTAACTGCGGCATACAAATAAACATGATCCTTTTCATTGATTCTGTACTATCTTCTGACAAAAAAGATACCAAAAAGTTTTATCCATAAACAACTCAACTGCAACATCTTTATCATACAAAATCATGATCCACTGTCCCACTCGAATCCAAGTCACCACGTCATTTTACACTATTTTTGCTTGAAGCTTCCCTTTTATTGTAAGTAGATCGATTGTTAGCCTTAAACATAGAGCAGCTCTGATTTTATTTGTTAATCATTTTTGTAAGGTTTTGATGAAAATTTTATTCATGTGAAAAAAACCCAAAGCTATAAATGTTTTATGTAAGTCACAATAAGTATGTGTTGTAACTACTAAAGCAAGAACTCCAAAGTAATCAAAACAATCAACGGTTTATCCCTAAGCTAGACCACTTCAAACAGAAACATAACAATTATATCTAACGTTCTTACTTTTATTTTCCCCAGGACGGTAGCGCAAGTGCACAAACTCCACTTCCTACAAGATAGGTCCAATTAATTCACATAAAATTAGAAGCCGGCTTACTATCAGTGGGTTGCAGTCCTAATTATTAGAGGGAATGTTCGATCTTTATTGTTCGCTGTTAGCCCGGACTTACATTAGATCTGCACTAATTAAATGCTAGTGTAAGAGCCTGGTTTCATTAAAATGGCGATTTTCGTGTGTGTGGATCTGATAGCGCCTGCGCCGACGGCGACACTTCCTACTTGTAGCCAGTGTAAAAACTGGAGGCGCAAATCTCGCTTTAAATAAATCCTGGATTAAAGGGAGTGCTGGGTTTTGAGGTAAATGTTTTAAAGGTATTTATGGTTGGTGATTTACGTTTAAGGAAATGTGCAATATTGCGAATAGTGATTTTAAAGTCTTCAGTGGTGATGTAAAATTTTCGGTCCTTTGAGCAGTGTATGTCGCAGTAGCAGAATATTCTACACACAAAACTGTGGAACACTAGGCCATAAGATTACTTTAGCCAAGAGATGATATTTTCGTGAATTAAAAGATTTAACTGCACTAACTTTTAAGGACATAAACATCTCATATATTCCAAAACAAAGTTGTACCTACCGTTTAACACAAAACGTATAGTAAGAGTGTATAAAATTACAGCGAGCATGGACAGTGCACGATGATCTACGACGCGACAGACTTCCGTATCATTACGGGTTGGAGGGAGTGCGGCACTGGCGCGCGCGCAGATCACATCAGCACGCGCCACCGTTCTTATCATCTTAATTTTATGTATTTATTCAATATCCAGTAAATAGACAAAGAATGAAGGAATCGTTATGAATTTTGTACTTGAATTACTTTTTATTTCAAGATTTGTTCAAAAGAATCTTAGTCAAAATCAGGTTCAATATTAATTCCATCACCATAATTTTACAAGAAGTTCGTCGTAATTAACCGCCGCATAAGTAGCTGTGAAAGGTGGATGGTATGGGGACGTTTATAGAGCGTGACGATTGCCATACATTACTAACAACCTGGGAATTAAATGGAAAAGCCTGCAATTCAGTGCAAATTTCTAGCATTTGTGTGGAACTTGTTTATACAATGAAGAAAGGAGTATGTATGGCTTCTATGACTTTATCCATGACAATATTAAAAACAAAACTTTAGCATGGGAAATGAACAGTATTTGGCAACTTTACGCAAAAATATTGCCACATGCAAATATATTTATTACCAACCATTAAAATGGTTATAACCGACACTAAATGAACTGCAATAATTTGGTTTTCAACAGCTCAATCTGTCATATCTCAAGGAAACACACAGTATCTCGCATTTCTATTGAAGTAGTCAGGTCACGAACTATTAGTAGCTACTTGATATACTAGTTACTACTAGTTAGTAGATCACGCTTATGTCTATAACAAGTTGGTTAATGTCCGGTGACAGCTTAGCGAGGAATGAGCGAGGGCGTTGCTGTTATTAGTAAGTATTCAATGATACACTATCACCTATCAGAACTACTAGTATTGCCATTAAATACGACCATTTATTGAAGGTATGTTTTGTTGGCCAGCTGTTGTGTAATTAATTTTACACAGTCTCGAAACAAATATTAACAAATTATTTTTACAAAACTATTAATTTCCTACTATCGTATACTTAAGTCCGCCAAAATGTATGTTTACGTACTTCTTAACACGATAATGTGATCTGAACTTAGGTTGTGAATAGCTTTTGTCGAAACCTGCCCGTTGACGTATCAATCCTCGTAACCTCAATATGTGTTGGCTATACTGTTGGGCAATTGATTGCCATAATCAAACCGTTATCGACGTTTTCGCACGCGAGGTTGCCTAATGCTTTACTGCCATAAGGGATAGGCGAGACTATGATAATATACGTAAGGATGTTGAAGTGTTTACAATTACTGATTTGGTTGAACAAGGGGCTTGTTACTGCAGTCTCCATATACTAAGGATAATTGGACAATCAATGCGCCTGGGAGGAGTACCTATGGGTTTGTTCTCAATGATTGTAAGGTAGATAGGGTGGCTAGTGGCTGCTTGGGTATTATTGCGACTTCTATGACTTCTCTAAATCTAGAGCTGGTTTCAAAATAATCAGCAAAGAATCTAGTACATACACAAAAAAGAACAAGACCAAACACAATCTAAAGTACCTACTTCGTTTGAACTTCTACAAAAAAAAAATATATTTATGTACATATTTAGCATCTCATTAAAGCTGCGTTCTTATATCTCTCTTCCCATTTATCATAATTACGATTTATCACAGTCATGTTTGTTCAACACCTACTCGTACTCCGCAAAACTTTCACTATCACGCGAACTGACACGAATTATGATCTTGATAACCATTTATTATTCACTAAAACAGGTGAAACTACAGTTAGTATCGTTGTCGTAACCTTGCTTGGACCACGCTTCGTTGACTTCGTGTCTTTTGTTAGCGGTTACTTCGGTATCTATATATAATTCACACCATTCATTGGCTTTAAAAAAGTTAGCGTTATATTATTGGCCTTTTAATTATGTTAGATTTACGCGTGTTAGGTATATTTGTGTGATTTATTGGAATTCGGTTTTAAGCGCAAAATTAAATATACATCGTACCATAACTTGATTCGTTACAACGATAAGAGAAATTATAACAATGATGGGAGGGAAGTAGTAATTATCGCAGAACAAGATTTGATTGTTTACGTGTTATAAACGAGAAACCTTTATGGCAATGGAATTCAGTTCTGAATAAACCTTGAGTTACAAAATGTTAAAATATTAAACCATGGAATATTAATAACAAGAGTCATTGAATTTATATAAGTACTGATTGAAATGAAGTCATTTGACATACGACCAATTCATATTATTTTTACCTTTATTATATTTATTATTATTACCTACCTCCAAACATTTTCTAATTATAACTTCTATTACCAATAAGGTCGCAAACCAGACAACTGACGAAAACAAATGACAAAGGCACATTCACATTGGTGAAATAATGAGCTGAATGTCTCATTTCAATCGATAAGCGCTACGTATCACAACAACGTGACTCTAACAGGTCCTAGTTTAGTTGAACCAGAAATACTTGCACAATAGTAATTATATTGAGTAAAGATATAACATAACGATAATAGTGAACAATTAAAAATACAAGCAGCTAATCCCATTGACATAGAAACGAATTATGGTGATTAATTTAACGAGGTTTGGTTGGTCGAAGAAATGCAATAGTTAATGTGAAGGCTGCGGACACTTATTAAAAACTATAATCGTGTGTGTCAAAATTATAAGTTACTGGTAAGAAATAGAGGCAGCAACAAAATAATTGAATTGTGTACCCAAGCTTCAAAGTAAAGTAATACCAAGATTAAAATAGAACAAAGCAATATTTGAAACTTTAAACCAAATTGGCTAATACAATAGATAGTCTAATAAATTGAAACCAATTGTTGTTGATTGAGAAGTACTACAATGTAAACCTAAAACTATAGAAGAAATTGTTATCAGAAACGTTAACCTGACAGTAATTGATAAGGTTCAAGAAATTAATATGCTTGCAGCTAATAAACGGGATTGTATAGAATTTAGAGCACCCACGTGCCACAATGGAGTCGCCCAAGCTAAGGCTAAGTAGTTAGCAATGCAGGCATTTCGCAATTATGCTTAGATTAGTTTCAAGTTGATTTATAATTAAAACTAGGTGCGTTTGTAAACTAGATTGAGAAATAGCTAGGCGGCAGCGTTAGATATTGGTTAGTTCTGGAATTGATAAAGGAAATTCTATCAGAACCACTTCAAGATTACAATTAGATTTGTTGTTCGTGAGTAATTTTTGTTATTTGGGTCCCAAGAATGGTATTAATTTTTAATTTAACCTCTGTATTGTTTTAGACGTACCTACTGGCATAAGTTATATCAAAGTTATGAGTGAATCATCTAATTTCCTAAATTCCGTTTTTTTTATTGACTGGCCTGTTGGTCTAGTAGTTTTCGATTCCCACCCAGGACAAATGTTTGTGTGTTGGCACGATCATTTGTTCTGTATCTGGGTGTTATTTATCTATAGTAGGTATGTATGTATTTAAAAATATATAAGTATGTTCGTCAGTTGTTTAGTACCCTAGCTCTGTGGTTTATTTATCTTTATTTATTATACCTACTTACAGTATATAAACAATTTGCTCTTTATCATTGTGGATAATTTCAGAATTCCTAAGAATGTAAGAAATATTTAAAATGTTTCCTTACCTCATGCCGTCAAATCCATCATCAGAGCCGTTGATAGTGAGTACAGGTGCACGCGCATACGCTTTGGCAACGCGTCTGTTCCTCTCAAACACTATCACCTTTGCCCAAATCTCGTCATCTATCTGTGTCCATTTGTCCAGTACTTCCTGTATGTGTTCCTGTTGACAAAATATGTGGGTTTAATAAATATTCATCTCAAAATAAACATCATCATCGCAACTTATAGTCAAAAAAGGGTAATTGGAGGAATCGATGTTTGAAATAAAACTATCATACAAACTGACGCCTTTTTCCCATGGTGGTAGGCAGAAACTACAGAGCGCCGTCTGCTACGATTCTTGCGTACTTTTTTTGCTTCGTTTCACTTACATTTGCTCCTACCCCCTATCAACATGATGCTGCCATTTACGCTGCGCGCTGATTTAGAGAGGGAGCGCAGAGCGTTGTCAGTCCGGGCAAACATGCTGGCCCGCAGGTTCTCTCGATGTACAGTTGCAGTTAAAGTAGCGCTTTTTAAGGCGTATTGCACAACACTGTACTCGGGGGCCCTGTGGTTCAGTTATACCTACACAAAGGGCTAGCAATGCTCTGCGTATCCAATACAATAATGCGTTCAGGGTGTTGTTGCGACTGCCACGCTTCTGCAGTGCATCGTCGATGTTTTCCGATGCACGTGTTGACAGCTTTGACGCAGTGTGGCGCAAGAAATCTGCCTCCTTACTTCGCAGGTTGCGTGCCAGTCCCAACATCATCCTGCACTCGATAGCCGCCCAGACGGATAATCCGCTTGTGTGGGCGTTAGCCGATCGCACAAGATCTCTTTTAGTTATTAAGTACTAACATAGGCTAAGTAAGATTGTTACTAACACAGTGGACCTGAATTGTTGTCTGAAAGAATAATAATAAATAAACAAATTTAACCCTATCATCATGTGTCCGATATCAATTGGGTAAGTATAGCAGTGATAGCCTAGTGGTGTGACCGGTGGATTGCCAAATCATAGGTCTCGAGTTCGAACCCAAGGCACGCACCTCTGACTTTTCGGATTCATGTGCGGATTGTATAATTATCACTTGCTTCAAAAACGGTGAAGGAAAACATCGTGAGGAAACCGGCATGCCTGAGAGATATTTCTCGAGGACATGTGATGCCAAGTCAGAGGCCCATGGGCGGCATTAAAACTCTGACACCAGGTTAGTTACTAACCACACGATAAGAAGAATTGGGTAAGTTAACCACAAATCGTTACAGTTCACAGATGTCATGGAATCTTTATTTAAACTCTCTTCTGTGTTTTTTATGTTTTCATCAGTTAGCACGTTAAGCTTTCATATCTATTACTTCCGTTTACGATTTCATTAGTTACTTATTATGTAGGTCTTTGCCAGTTTTCCATTTCCACCTTCACTATTCACAGCAATAAAAACATGACTTTACCCGACCATAGTTTCATTACACACACTTTTAACAGCAGTTTCATTACCGGCATTTACCAAAACGTTTTCATTCATATTGTCTTGCAAAACAACTGTTTAAGAATGACCTTGCTTTGCGTTACTTTTGTAAGGTATGATTACTGAAGTTTAGATATTAATCCTAATGTGGCAATGTTGTTGTAATCAGATGACATCGTCGCCGGCGCAACATGAGTTCCGCTCTACTAACCGAGTCTGTTTTACTTGTATCGCGGTATACATTTACATGAGTTGTGAGATATTTTGTGTCAAATGAAGTTGTAAGATAAACTACTTGAAAAGAAACTATATTTATTTTAGCAACCATCCATAAAACAATGAATAACTTATAAGTAACATTGAAAAAATGTCCTTGGTTGAGTAAAATAATTTAATGGGTCTAAAAAAAGTGGTTAAAATACTATTCGTTTGATATATAGTATCCGTAATTGATAAGAGAACTATTATTTCAAGAATCATATTAAAGGGCATTAATCATCATATAAAAAGCAAGGTACAAACGCCAGCACATCAAGTTACCCCAATGTGTCAATTTTCTATGGTCGTTTTTCAACTTTATGTCAAACGGAATAAGGTTCATATTCAATTGGGAAAATTTGACACATTGGGGTAGCTTGATGTGCTGGCGTCTGTACATATAAGACTAATGTCATAATCAGTACAAATGCTAGTTGACGCAGGGTCTGGAGAAGAAGAACCTTAAAAATAATGATTTTCGTTGAGTGTTCGTTTTATTTTTTCTCCAGAGGTCACTTTCCATCCTGTATATTATAGCATATTTAATAGATATAGTTTTAGTCATTGGACTCGTGGGTGGTAGATTCTTACATATAAAAATATACTTTTTATTCACTTCCAACAATTTACGAGGATATGAATGACTCAAATACAAAACTCGATGACGGATGAGCATTTATAAATACTCGTAATTACTGACTTTGCAAAAAACATAACACAAAGCCTCGGATGATGTAATAACACAATCAATCAATATTGCGATGATCTATAGTAAAAATATCGACGATTATATGGATATTGTTAACAAGGAAGTAGGGGAAGCTGATGAACGGCAAAGGAATTACTGTCTTATCGCTGTCGATTTTACGATCAATTTCCCATGAAAGTGAGCTGTAACAATTTAAAACGGGCATCGGCTTGTGTAAACGAACCTCTGTTTTTGCTCACATGTAACAATAACTAGGCAATTTGCTACTAAAAAGCTGTGTCTAAATAGACCGTTACTTTTATAAAAAGTTTTGAATGATTCTGGCAACCGCATTTTCCAGTTAGGGTTGATCAAGAAGATTGTTAGGTAGATATTATTGAGTTGTTTTGCGTTCCGTATTATGTTGCTTAGAAACTGTTTTAAGATTAAGTTTATGTCTCATGGGACTTAAACATAATTGACGAAATGTGGATGTAGCTACTACCAGGTACACCTCTACCTAACCCTTCGGGGATTACAGGTGTGATGTTATGTTATGTTTTCTATAATAGAAATAAACATATTTTAGTCGTTTTTAAATGTAACCTTCAACTACCTTTTCTTCTCATTGTATTATATTCGTCTTATATTGTTTTCAAAAAATTCAATCGGTTAATAACCAATTCTTATCTTATAACTTTAATGAACAAAATAGAAAATTATATCAATCTAAATAATTTTTGACCGACAACCCTATTTATAAATTTTGAATAAACTAAGACTGTATCCGTATTTACTGTTGTTTTACTGTATAATAATCGCTATCAATGTGTATATCTTTTTAAAATTTCCGCAAACCATTAGAACCGACTCGGATAACTTTCGATTTCATATGAATGCGATGATTAAAGCAATTTTATTGTAATAGCGATGCTACCTTGTGTTTACTTTCAATTTTATTTGAAAAGCTTTTGTTTTGTGAGTTTTTCATATGGGTAAAAGAAAATTCACTTGTGATATGTAACTTTTGTTATTAGTAACAGCACGACTTTATATTTTTTTCTTAGATTTCACTAACATCGGTGAATGACTTAGAATGCATGTAGGTATGTCTGAAATCGCCAACCTGCGTTGAGCGAGGGTGGCGATCAATGCACGTGCCTATTTCGTATGAGAAGGGCTTTTGCTATGCGATAAGACAAGCAAGCTGGTACGAGTATGAATAAATAACACTCATATCTACACCTCCACCTAGGCCTATCCTATATATACCTACTAACAGATATGTTTTTTTGTTAAAATAACATGTTTAAAGTAATCTTTTGAATTCCTTCTTTTGATGTAAATTATCCTAATGAGACATCATCAACATCTAAAGTTCTCAAGAAAACAAAATGAAAAGTAAAGCTAAATTAACTCTTTACAAAACAACCTTTGTCCGTCCAGCTTAGCTATTCACCATCTAAAGCCATCAGGCAAATGATCCAATTACTAGACGTCTTCATATTATAATGCGTCGGTCTAACGACTCATTCAATGCACTAAATCAAATTCGCAATCGCTTACTTTCTCTTCATTACCGTATCTTTACATCAAATCCTAATCAGAGTAAATCACAGTGGCTCTGCATGCATCGCCATAAAAGGGATATGGTAACGAATCAGATGTATCGATATTAAACTCATTAGATGTATCGAAAAACTTTCTAACATCGAGTTAAAGTAACGGTATATCTGAGAGTACGCAGTAACAAATTACATTAGAAAAGACAATAATTTCAGCGTGAAAAGACAAAATCTAAAGAAAAAAAGCATGGTAAAGTAAATGATATGACTGAAACGCTCGTATTAGTTCACATACTTAGTTGGTGATATTTAGTAATATTTTTCCACATTTGTTTGTTTGGTCACTGTTTTCTGAAACCATAAACAGGAGTGTTGTCATCTTCTAATTCTCTAAAAACGAGTACTTTCGATACTATTTAACAATCCCTAGCCATAAATGCTTCTACGTGTACTGTAAAATGCAATTCGTGGCATCATCCTTCTCATAATCTAGCCTCATATTGTCATATTCAGTTCGTTATTTGCACTGAATAGTCTTCGTTAGTGCCATTTTGTATTTATTCGCGAATGGACAGTCAGTCATGCTTAATCATTTGACTGATTTATAGTCCAGAAAAGCATATTGTTGTATAGATATAAGGTTTGTGATGTTTTAGCGCTGCTCGCTAGATGGCGTGACGTTGACATTTATGAATGCACAATGGTCAGTAAATGATATATTGAAAGTAATGGTGAGCTTCAGAAGTCATGACAAGATAATGCCAATATTAGTTGCAGTTCTGTTTAATTTATTGTCTTCATGTCCGAATGAAATGATTGATTAGATTACAATAAATAAAGAAAATAATCAAATTGATGAACTGATACTAACATACAGAACAAGCATGAGAAGAGGGATTTGCACTACAGTGTGGAACAATTCCAGGACAGGTTGACATCATTGTTAATTTGATGGCACGCCGAGACTATTTCAGCGATTCTCTTGACCGTGGAGATGGCATGTTAGATGTCATGTTAGATGTCTTATCATTATTGTCAATGTAATTTTGATAAACTTTCACTTAGAATCTAATTTACAGCAAATGTTCAACTATATTTCCATTTCGTAAGAAATCTGTGTTGATTACCATTGTTGCATCTACATTTTACACGTCATCTATAGAATTCTAAGAAATTTGTAAAGTATGCGAGCCAATAAACTCGACGTTTATATTAAGCTCTGCACTGGATTTAACATTTTAAATATGGTAAGGTGCAAACAACGGTGTCGACTATGCAAGGTTGGCCACACCTCGATCGCCTTAAGCTATTTATGTTAGTACTGCATCGGCTACTTGCATCTCGTCATATTTATGTCGTGTTATATCCTTATGCACTTGTTTGAAAACGAGAGCATCTAATTTTTCTGATACTATTGGCGAGTATTAAAATCATTATCATCAAGTCTCATCATTCCGATTGATTTTTTCCGTTAATTACTTCTGTTAGTTAAGTGCTATAAGCCTTTTGCGTAGTCCTTCAGGGACTACAGGACTATTGTTATGTTGTCGTAGTAAAATTCCAATGTCAAACTTATGTTACTTTTTTAACTTTATTTGATTTAATTAAGACGAGCAACGAAATGAACATCGGCCAAAACTCCAAATCTCCAAAAAGGTTATTCTCCTATGGGCGTTTGTTTGTTGTTTATGGCATTGCTTTTAACTGCTGGCTTAAATGAAGTAAACTGTTGATACCTAGAATTAGTATGGAATGACAGCTAAATTTGCCTTCACTTCACCTACATTTTTACGAATTGGGTGATTTTTACAGAAGAGCACAGCTGCTTATTGAACGTTATTAAAAGTAAGATCTCCATTGAGTTTAACACTACCTACTCAAATACACAATACTTTTTGTGATCACAATGTGCATTTCGTAACAGTTACAAGATTGCATGCAAACGTTTAGCGTGCTTCACTTGCTTAGTTGAGCAAAACACTATTATGTAATTAATGGGCTTTGTTTAACGTCTGCAAACATCATCATTTACATCTTAATTGGCATTAATACGATTATTCTTAAAGAGATAATTGTGACTGCTGATGGATTTCAATCACATGGTCAGACTTAGTTAAAATTCTAAGATTTTTTTTGTGTTTTAAACAAGACCAAGCAAGAGTGTGCGTTGTTGTCAATTATTTACATTTAATAATCTAGGTAAAGGGTGGAAAGGATATCGTTGTACAGAGGCCAGCACATCAAGCTGCCACAATGTGTCAAATTTGTATATTTTTTTAACTTTATTACAAACAGAATTAAGTTCAAATGGGAACATTTGACAGTTTAGGGTAGCTTGATGTGCTGGCGTCTGTAGTTGCAGCCTAATACTAAGAGTTGAGCTTATGTTCCTTGACCTCTAAAAGTTTCATTTCTTAGTTAGCTTTCTATATTTTCAAGTTTTTCCTAATGCTCTTATTGGTTTACTGAATAAAATCGTAATTCTTTGCCAAACTAATAAAGTCATCAATGAAAGAAGTGAATTATTTACTATTAGAGGATAAATCTCAAAGGGTTAGATAGACGTAATGATAATTCCATGGTTCGTTACAGTTCTAAGCAAGAATCAACGAAAAAAGAAACTATTCTATAAGGTATCAGTATATACGAGGATGCTCCTCCCACCATGTATTAATGATTCCCATTCAGGATATAAATAAGCCTTCGAGTATTACGTCTGCCTTTTGATTGATTGGCTTTCATTCATACAGTTTTGTTATCCAGATATCGTTCATTGAATTCTTAAATTTTAAAAGAGGCAGAAGGAACGACCCGTCTTTTCAAATCGATAAAAGACTTTTATAAAAAAATACGATAATGTCATTTGGTCACATTTCTAAATAAAATTTCAAGATTATTTAATTCAAGCACTAAAACGTGGGGTTTCTACCTGAGACTTGCTTTTTCCTCAAATTTTGGGACGTTGCCCTCTAAAACGTTTTATTGCCATCCAGAACACTTTCAGAGATAACAAATTGCTAAAAGGTTTAAATATTATGTGTAATAAATCTCACTTAATTAGAATGAGTCTAAACGCTTCCAAACGATATGATTTCAGAATAAAGAAGACATAATGATAGATGACTTTGTTAAAATTCTACACTGACACTCAATTTTCATCGATACAATAAGAGATAACAAACTAAAGTAGACTATGAACTATAATGAGACCCACTTTTCATCAAACTGCACAGAAAAAACATAAATAAGTAGATACCTAAAGAAGTGGTAGCCAAAGAACAAACAAAAAGTGCATTGATATTGAGGCGAGATAACGTTTACATAAAATAAGAACTTAAGCAATGTCCGAAAAGTTCTAAAATTAAAGACGGTTAGGTCATTTACGAAATTAGAAACAGCATCCCGCTGAGAGCTTTGATATTCATCCTGTGATCCCAAGTCTGCTTGCTCTTTTAGTCGCTTTCTGGTAGAAAGCGACTTTGGGTGCCATAAAATTAAGTCTGATTAAAAATATTATAGGTACAATATTGACAACAAAAACAACTTCTTGGTAAAAAAAACAGCTTAAAGCCCAAGAAGGTTTTGTACCTATGTAGGAAAAATAATTTTCTATCTGTAATGTTATTTTTTGTGACTTTATTATCAAGTTTTTTTGTGTGGTTTTAGTAAGAGACTTCGTTTTAATTTTTTTCCTGAAGTACGAGTACCTATACAGACAGACAAACATGCAACATATCCGTTAGACAATTTCACGGACACAGAAACATGAAATTCATTTAAATATTTTTTGCTCAAATCCAATATATTTATTTTCATCAGAAATTTAAGGCAGCCTTTAAAAATGCTACCGTATCGTGTTCATTTTAACGTTTGATTGAAGTGATGATGAAAATAATTTCTCAAAGAGTCTTATCACGAATTATTGAGTAATGTGGATCACATAACTGTAATACTAAGTTGCATAAGATACGTGCGTTGGACCATATACGAACAATCATAATTGCGATACATTACCACCTTGTGGAGGTCGAAAGCAAAGTATTGTAAAAGAATACATTCTTCACACTAAGGTTTAGACGTGGAATTCCTTGCCCTTGCTTTGAAATAAATAATGAATGGAGATTGTGGCAAAATAGTCATGTAATTGTAAATATTAATAAAGTCTTTCAGCGATTTTAAACTTTTTCTGACCAGTAGCCGCAATTATTTTTTTATTGTTAGTAGAGAATTACAAATTTTCCAACAGGAAAATATTGTTCGTATAAATTTTGGGTCTTTGGGTTAATAAACAGAAACAGCCTAGAGGCAGTTAATATTTTTTATAGTAAGCAACAGTTAGTTATTGTCGACGATATTTTTAAATACACTTTTGTATATGGTTAAAAAATTCGTCTAAAAATTAGAAATTTTATCCACTCACTATTTTATGTCTAGAGTCTAGATATCAAAAATAGTAGTGTTTAGAACTAAAACCTAAAGCAAAGGAAATGATAGAAACACAAGTCTACACAGAAAATATATCTTTCTATGCAACACTTTCAAATACTGTTCCCCATTCAAATCTAACCCTTGAATTCTTACAATTAAAATTCACAATTGCAATGCCCGGTGCATCATTAGTCTACATACGCAAGTAACAGTACAGCGGCCTTGCAGGGTCATGTTTCCTGCATTCTTGGACAAAATGGTACAAACAGTGACAAGTGAACTTTAGATATCGAAATAGTTGCCAATAGTATTAAAAATGTTAATTTACATTTGTACAATCTATTATCTTTTACACAACCGAACAAAATTGGACTCTCTGTGTTAAGTGTCAAAATAATAAGCTTTTTACTAAATGCGTTTCAAAGTATTTATATAATACTGTATATTTTTTTAGGTTTACTCTGTAGTATGTCGGTCTATTTGTTTCGGTTAATCTACAAAACAGCTGAGCCTATTTAGATGGGACTGGAAGACAGCTGATGTTATAAAGATTAACTTTGGCTACTTTAATTTTAGAAAAATAATTATGGTTCCGCGTAAAATAATAATTGTTTAACTCTAGTCTGCGCAGGCTGTGTTGTAGATAATTTTATGTAAAATAAAGATACTCATAATTTCTAACAAGTTATGAAAATAGCTTAAGATACCTAGTTACTTCATACAAAAATACATACCGTTTATACTGACAGTCTAATATTGATTCAGAACAATGTCTAAATAAAAGTATAATTATTTTAACACTCAAATAATGATTGCTTTAACAAATTCAATAATCATTATTCATGCAAATACATAAAAACACACGAAGTCAATTTGCAAATTGCCCAAGTGATGTGTTTATTGTATTTGGCAATTTATTCTTCGACTCTTACATTTGCTTGCATTAAATTGTCATAATATTTTTCGAATTCAATTTTGCTGTCATACTTTCTAACGTCCAAGATTATTTTTTCATATTTCTCACTTGTTTGCAAAGTTCTTTTTCTTTCAAAACATTCGATTTCATTAATAATGTCGATAATAAATCTTACTTTCGGTCTGTCTGGAGTATCTTTGCAATGTGTATGTTTTTTTTGTATTTAGAAGTTAAATTCAATTTCTAAAGTTTCGTCTTGATCATGTTGCGAACCATTAACCCTTTTGGGAGTGGTTTTCGGGATTGTTAATTAACGTTTACTTCTTTTTTAGATAAAAGGGTTTATCTCGGCTGTCTTCTTATTCACGTCACCGTTTTAGTTTATTTTGCCAGTTTGATAGCCTAAGCACTTTTAAATTCGACACGCCTTTAGGTTGCTAAAAATTATTACATTAAAAATATTCCACACATAATACCTTGTGTTCATAGTAGTAGTAATAATATCCTCCGGGTGGTTGTCAATTGGTGGTCCCCGAAGTTTATAAAAGTATTTATGAGGTAGTGAGAGTGCGTGAGTGAGTGAGTGTTTATTTATTTAGAGTTTCCACAAATATAAGTGCACTTCCTTTTCTCCATGCGACTGAGAGAGAGGAGAATAAAGAACCAACCGCTTACTGTAATTTCCGAGGTATGAGGGTGACAACACCACCTCTAGGTTGGTACTAAGAAATGGTAAAGGAAAACATCTAGCAATATTGAAAATAGTCTTATGACTACATGAGCGTTTATGCAATTTTAAGCTCTTTTGGTTACCCATAACAGCTTTAAGTTGCATAAACGCTATACATTATTCAGCAATATACAATGTATCTACCACTAAAGCTCCAGCAACTATAACAAGTATTGATAAAGCCTCAATCATAGATCCTTTGAATAAAACATCAACTCACATGTCGCTTGCTTAATTACTTTGAGCTGATTTAATATAACCAACCTGCAGCTATGTGGAGCAACCTTGGTCATCTCTTGTCGACCTTTGATAGAATGCATACCGTTTATGATAGTGAACGGCAACGTTGAGCTTTTCTAGGAAAACGTAGGCTTCAAAGTCAATAATTATGCGAATGTTGTTGAAGGGAATACAGTAACTGTAGTAGTTGTATGTGTGGCTGATATAATGTTAAGTTCAGATTATTATAATACATTTTGTCTTGACATTTGCGGTTTAGCATCTTTTACTTGTTTGAATTATCGTCAAAGGTTGTGGTATTGAATCTCTTTTTTTCTTTTAAGTTAGAATGGCCGTAGCTGATAAAAAAAATAATACCGACCAGTTACTGTCCCACTGCAGAGCAAAGGCTTTTTTAATAAAGAGATGGGTTTGCGATTTCAAACTTACATTAATATTGTAAGATTAGGTCTACTCATAGTGTTTTCCTTTACCGATGACAAAGATAAACTCAAAACGCACATTTGAATCGAAAAAGGTAAATTAATAGTTGCTCAGATTTAAGCACTTGATATAATTGACTTCGTCTTGAAGTTTTCTATATTTTATTTTTGCATTGATTGCATCATTGTTGATCTTAGTAGTCAAAATAATGTGGGGTTGGTCTAGTTACCGTATAGGGTCCCAAGAGTGACTCAAACTCAACACACATTACAAAGTTTATGAACAAAATCAAAACAAACGATAGATATAAATCTGTATAATCTCATTTTAATCTGAATTTGATTTAATAGACCGTACGTAAAGCTATAGGTAATATAATGGCGTGCTCTGACCTCTGACGGCGTCGAGTCACGAATCGGCAAATGTAATAAATTCTTCGATTGAGTCGTTATTTCATTGAAAGTGAACGTTATACGAGTTTTGTCTTAGTTATAAATGCAGGATACAGCAATTTGGGTATTGGCTAATTTGTTTATGAGATATGCCTTCAGCTCAGTCACGGTTTTTGCCGATTTTGAACTGATGGTAGGATAATGGTCAATATGCGATAATAATTGTCTAAATCATTTGTTTATAACATAAGATCACGTCTGTATTCCTCAAGTAATATAGGATAAGTCTATAATGATCAACTGTCTACAAATTCAGACTCCGGACTGGAACTGATAAACTCTAGATGGAAAATCCCAACATGTCTGTTGTCTTTTTTATTTAAAAGGTCAACAAAACAATTGTCTGGAACGAGTAGATGAAATATTGACATAATAGCTACAGATGCCACATCTAGTATACTTATAACTACTTATAACTTTCGTTATAATTGCCACTAAATGTCTTGATACCATCTTAGAGCTGTTTCACCACAGAGAAAACCTTTGATAGAAACAATGAAAGATTTTCTTTACAATAAAATTTCATTACAGTATCGTGACTCTTAAAGTGAGAATTTACCAAAACAAAATAAAAATGAGAGTATAAGAATTAGAGATAAGTAATCTAACATTCAGAACATCAAGAGAAGTTTTAACAAATTGATTTAAAAATTGCTCTTACGGAGATGTTCCTTTTAATGGCTGGCACGCACTTGCAAAGTTGCGTAATAATTCATTCAATTGTTTCAAACTAAATTGCTATACATATTAGATTGGTCAATAATAAAGTGATCCAATTTCATACCTTCATATGCAATTGAATCTTTAAGCAGTGATTTTAATATCATTAAGTTAGATGTTTGTGCAATGTTTTGTTTAGTGGCTAGTGGGCATGCACTGTCTGATGCTGATAACGTTGCACAAATAAAAATGGCAATATCAATGATAGGTTGAAAATAAGAAAGGAATCGGTACTGCTGAGCATGTATTCCTGATTACATTCCTGTATCGGGCAAGTGTTATTTGGTTTTTACATCTAGAAGTTCTCAGTACCAGGTATTTATGCCCAGTTTTAGGCAATAAGCTCGTCTACTATTTCATAGGACTTGAAAATAACAGGGAAAATATAGGTGGTTTTCTAGTACACCAGTATTTTTGTAGTACTTGTATTGGAAAGTATCTATACACGTGATGAACGTTTATATTCATAGAAACCAGATGACTATCTTGAACTTTACTAGAACACCAACTAAGGCCAAACGATTCTGGCATGCTGGCATGCACGCCATAACTGTCCAGCTCAATGAATTGGGACATTATTTTCATCATCACTCATTTTAAGACGGATGACATAACGCCATTCATGACTTCAGACTTTAACAGGTGTTCGTGTCACTAACACCAACTGTACCCTTACTAAGAATTTCCAATTTGTCACTGGATTTTAAACCATATGTTGAAGTAAGAAGATCTATTGAATTGGAAGGGTCACTAATATGATGGCTTCTTCAACATACGGCACGTGAACTTTAACAAATGAGTCAATAGTGTCGTGAGGTTGTTTATGATTAACGATTCGGGGTCCAATGATTAGTATGATCATAATGACGTAAGTTTTGATAAACAATGTTAAGTAATATTATTTTTTATGAAATTTAATTATTATAAGCGTGACACGTAGTAAATTTTGCGGAAACAAATTCCAAAATAAAATTCAAGTAGGTTAAAGACATGAAAAGTTTATAAGTAGGTACTAATGGTAATTTTAGTTGTTTGCACTTTAACTTTAACATTGTCGTACCTCGCACTCCTTTGTACCTACAATATTTTTAAAAAGGGATCCGAAGATTTCGCATCGCGTATAATATCCTTATGTTGTATCTTCTAACTACCTATTTTCGTTATCAACACATCTCAAATATCATTAAACTTACACTGAAATTGAACTTAGACTGGCAACCGTTCACATTTTCTAACGACTTAATTGCTTTCCTGCATAATTACGTATGTGTGGTCGCGGCTTGACCACAACATCCAGATACTTAAGAACAAGTGTTTCTGTCTTGTAAAAATGCCACAATAGTTGATTAATGTCTGGATGACAAACCAGCTTTACCTGACAAACTACGTGACTGGTAATTGACAGAACTTGTCTGGGAGTGTCTAACTAAGACTATTTCCGGTACTATGCTAGTGCGTGAGTGATATAAAAAATGTTGTTCCTTGTATGGTTGTATGATTGAATAGATCTGATCTGAGCAAAAGTTAGTATGATAAAAAAAATGTGTGATTTTTGA
Organism: Euplexia lucipara; assembly: GCA_921972225.1. Lineage (NCBI taxonomy): Eukaryota > Metazoa > Arthropoda > Insecta > Lepidoptera > Noctuidae > Euplexia > Euplexia lucipara. Next base: position 6,374,629 of record OV179143.1, on the reverse strand, counting down.
TGGACATTTATTTCTGTAACTCGACCTCTTCCAGACACTTTACACGTCAAATTTTAAATACTAGACATCGCCGTAACAAACTCAGAGGTCTCTTTTGGAATTCAATATGACAGATGTACAATAATTGTCACTATATACAATAGATAAAGCATTAACCAATCGCGCAGTATCTAGAGAACTACCTTGTACAGCCTATGGAGAAACATAAATCTTACCAAATGATATAACAAGTTTCAAAGATAGCGCCACTACTGTAGATTATCGTTAACATCTAGCAACAATAAACATCGTCGTGCGAGAATCTCCACACACATTACAAACACGCATAGACGTGAGCGAAAGTCTATAAGGGGTATTACGTAAAATTTAAGGTATTTCGAACCGTATAATTTTTACATATTATACTTTAGCCAAATTAGAAATAACATTTGGCAAAGTACAAAGAGGTAAATAGATGTGGTCAAGGTTAAAATGAAATAGTACTGTGTACGTGGGATGCCATTTATTGTATGGATGTGTCGTCATACTCATCATAGCCTTTGATCGTACTCTTTGAGTACGTCTTTGAGCACGACAAAACCAAATTACGTTAGCGCCATTTGTAGTCACATACAAACGTTAAGTGCTGAATTAAAATAGCCATAGCCTAAAAAAAGACAAAAAAAGTTTCAGGAAATATTCCCAATCCCGATCCGTCATACCATAAAGAACACCCGTAAAACCCAAAAAGAACATGAGTTGCAACCGATCACTGACCATCATTTAACCAATACTTCCAATCGATCAATTCTCAACTTTATATTACTATAATCTGAGTTGAATATCAATTGAGATAAAAACTGCACATAAAAGCTGCAGAACAAGACAGGTGCGTAAAAACGAAAGTTGTTCTCTTCCTGCTCACCCGTTCGCCTCGACTTGAAATCAGGTATGGGTATAACTATTTAGACTTTGATATGCAAGGACGATACAAATATGCAGTAAAAGATCAATGATAAAGATGTATGGAAAAGTGGCATTGTTGACGTTTTAATAGAAGAAATCTTTATTGATAGGACTTGAGGTGAAGAATTACTTGAAGATATAGTAGATATGGACATGAAATCGATGCAGACACTTTATTGAATATCAAAGCAAATGGTTTGAAACCTTTTGCAATTCAATCCTTTGAGCGATGCTAAGTAAATATTGCTTTACATTTTGTTGGTTCCGGAAACCAAAGAAGCGTGAGTTGGTACAACAATATTTAATAAAAACAGATTGGAAAAAAAGTGATAATCAAAATTGGAAACAAGTAAACTTCGATTACGAAACATATGACCTAATGTAATGTCACAATCAATTTCGTGTAAACAATTAGTCCATGAAATAACTATAGTAAAAACGACATAATACAGGAAACATTTCACATTAAAAATTTTATGACATCGCACGCACGAGCCATACGAGAGGAAGAGTTAAGAGTTCGAATCAACTACTTTCACTGAGAACAGACGCTAAAAAGTGAAACTGGAATCGGCGTAGGCAACGGAATGCTGGCTAACCGTGATGTGATAATGATGACGTAAAAAGATATAAAGAATTACTAATATGCGCTGTGGAAAGTTTTGTTGTAATACGTGGACTATCCTAGGCCGATCCAGCTACAATTTAATCACGCATTGATGAAGCACTAAATTGTATGACTGAAAAAGCAAGTTTGAAATTATAAAAAAAATATGAACAGATATTTGGATACATAATGATATCCTTATAGTTTACTAGCAAGCTGCTTATAATGCAAGTAAAAAACTTGATAGTGGAGCACATTATGTTTTAAGAAAAAAGTTGTCAATACATACATTGCAGTTGCAAAAATGAATTAAAATGAAACAGCTGCTGACGAGAAGTTTGGAGGTCATCCAGTTAACGTAATGAGGGAAAGGGAAGGACGTAAGGATATAATTACAGCACATCATGCAATTCGAGAACCTCGAGTTGAAAATCAACAAACTGTTAAACGGAACGCAAACGACCTAATGTTCGATTAAGCTGTTGAAGATCGGATCGTTCACATTATATTCCACGAATTCGGTATAAAATGGAACGTAATTACCAATATTACTAAATTTGAAATGAAGGTTGAACTTTGCAAAGAGGTCGGAGTTAACGAAATGTCAATTGGTTGCAATGGTGCGTTGTTTGCACCATATACAGATTTTCGTGAGATTGATGTTAATCAAACATTTGGTAATTACACAGAGGAATGAGTAACTTTGTAATTAGGTTGTTTGTTTTAATCTAAGAGATTAAGTACCATTTGCAGGGTCATGTCTGAAATCGAGTCACGGTGCTAGAACAAATGAATATGGGTGTGAAGACTTGCAACAGGAGTAACATTTTATTGTTATGGGTGTGTACTGTATAGTCACGATTAAGCCCTTGTATGGTAGTTAACTAAAGATTAGTACCAGCTACACAAAATTTACTATCACGGACATTTTGAGGATTAGATCCGTGATAATACAAATTCATTTATTTTTTGCAAACATGTGTTCCAAGCTCTGACTCTTGAACTAATTAGTTAACCTGTATCTCGGGAAACATTTCCATATTGTGGTCCATGATATTTCTTAATTTACTTATGGATGAAATACGTTATGTAGTATATACCTTACTCAGCTTATTTGATACAATGCATTTTGAAATAAATCATGACATTATTGCAAATAAGCAGACAGTTCGAGGAATGAAAGAACTTTGAGGTCTTAAGGATTTGATCTTAAAAAATGCGTGTCATTCTTGGGTACATATTTTGTTAAGGGTCTTAAAAATAAAAATCGATACATGCAATACAAGTCACTATACTTGTATTGCATGTATCGATTATCAATTCAAGTTTGGAATAATTACAATCTGATATTATTATAAGTTTACAAGAAGAAAATACGAGAAGTTCTTTGTGCACGAAAAATACAATTATAATGCATTTAATATTACTGTTCCACACAACCTTAAGCATCAGGCACATGTTTTTGAAGCTACCTGTTCCTTAATTTATAAATAATATCGGCTAGCCGGATGTGGGGTGCATTCGAGTCATCATTTTCAAGGACGAGCCGAATACCAACTGTTCCCACGTTAAAAGGGCATCGAGTACAGCCGTTGTAAGTTGGTTTTTGGGGTTTCCTTTATTTAGACATGTTAATAACATTGTCTTCTTTATTTTAACACAATGTATTGTTGTCCAAATTAAAATCTTGATTAACGTATTTAGACATGAAACCTACAATTAATATGCCTTCTGTTTTTATCTCTACATCAGGATTGCGGGTCTTATTTATATATATTTTTCCGAGAGACCCACAACAACTATCAGAAGAACATACTAATATTTATTCCGTTCGGGGATCGAATCTGCGCTTCATCCATCCCACAGCCATTCCGCCAACTTATCCATAAAAAAACTTTTTTACAAAAAAAAACAACCGACTTCTTAAAAAAAACTAACAGGTGAAAAATAACTCCAGTTTCGGAAGTCTGTGGCTTTGGTGGTTTTGTTTTGTTCATTATTGGCCACCGACTTTCGAAACTGGAGTTATTTTTCACCTGTTAGTTTTTTTAAGAAGTCGGTTGTTTTTTTTTGTAAAAAAGTTTTTATTTTGTATTTTTTAGTTTCTTTGTATGTAAAGAAAGTCTTTCAAAACTTGAAAGAATCATTGAAATTGGATAACAATTGCTAAAGAAGTTCTATCTCTAAACATTAATCTGTACATCTCTGCCGGCCCCTTTTAAAATAGAATGGCGTAATGTTATGTTGTGGAAATACAAAAGCTCAGCATAGACATCTGACTATAGCAATCGCGAATAATTTGCTGTTATGCGTTGAAGAGTTCCGTTGCCTGTCTTCTTCATCAGTTTTTCTGCACCAAATGATACTTTCTAAATGAAAATGCTTGATTTGTTACTAAAAATGTTAAAATCGGTGCATGTGTGCCTATATTTTTTGAGGAGTTCCCTCAATTCCTCGAAGATCCCTCATCAGATATGAGTTTTGATACAAATGGGACCAATCTGTTAGTATACCCTATTAAACAAAAAAAGAATTTTGAAAATCGGTCCATAAATGACGGAGTACTGAGGTAACAAACCCTAAAAAAAAAAAATATACAACCGAATTGAGAACCTCCTCCTTTTTGAAGTCGGTAAAAATAAGGCGTCTCACAGTACAGCAGTTGCAGCCACTATGTAAATCTATCAACCTATGCAAGACCTAGCATGGGCCAAGACACCTACATCATTATTTTCAAACGCACGACAATCTAATCTTCAATTACTACCACTGACCTTTTCTAACGCGCAATTACATTGCACGCAACTAAATATCAAGCATACAAGTGACAACTGTAAACTTTCGTAAGACTGGCTGGCAGAGACTACAGACCAGTGACGTCACGTCATTTAACTTTTAACTGCCTTATTTAAATGTCAAATATTGACCCATGACACGAATACCGCCACTCGTCTTATTATCCGTCAAAATTCCGGAGACCAGCCAAAGTTCTTTTGAATAAAGGTGACACATGTCATTTAGATTTGACAGCATTTGCTGGATTTCGCAATAGTTGTCACTGCGTAATGAATAGGATAAAAAATGCTTTTGCTAACGTATGAACGCAATTGCGATAGTAATACAAAATTAACGAAGCAACATTGATGCGTGTGATGTTTAAGTAATGTTATGTATTGTGGTACTGTTGCGTTCGATAACTTTGTTGGTACGAAATTCGCGTGTAAGAGGCTGTTGCACGCAAAATTAAAAATACACGAAGAACGAACGAACGAACGTATTCAGGTAATTAAGAACAGTTCCACAAAATTGCATTCGAGAGCATTTGCATATGACTTAACCAAAACAAAAAACAAAAGAATTATCTTATCATAGTTAAGTATAAGCCTTAATATATCAGAAACTTTAACAACGATTTGGAGGGTCACCTCACAATTTTTTTAGGCTAATGTTTATGCTTAATTATACCTTCTCATGTTCTTTTTTTCTATTAGAAACAGAATGTCATCATGTGAACACTAGCTTGGTTCACGAATATTAGAAGAATAAAATGCTAAGTGTAAAAATCTATGGACTAGTTGATGTTGTATAAGCAGAATTAAAAAGCACAAGCGATATAGATACGCAAAATGCAGAAAAAGAAGAAACTGCTCAAGTCTTTGTTGATATTTCTAACTACACGTTTTCACTTTCATTACATACGTATGTAGTGTGTCGTGTTCTCAAGATCGTTGAACGACACGCGGATCGTGATCTCAGTACAATTAAAGTGTCCAAAACAATTACTATCGCAGAATGATCATGGGGGAAATGATGGTTATGTAAAATGTAATATGGATAAGAAATTCTCTGAAGATGGTTCTAGAATTTCGTATCGCGTAATTTTTTAAGAAAGTACTTTTGATGAAACAGACCACCTCCGCGATCAATACTCGGCCGGTAAACATAAAAACATAAATTGATTACAGCAAACATCTGGTTCAAAATCACGAATAAAGATCCAACATCGATTTTTTTGCTGCAAAAATGGTGCAATACATCAAACGCGCGAAAAACCAGTCGAATATTAATATGCTATTGATATAATTTTTGTCGTAAAATCACGACTAGACAGGCAGCTGGGTTGGCCAATAACAGGTGTCAAGTCTTGCGAAATTGCGCAAATGCAACCGCTGTACGCCGTAATAAGGACACTGTTGTATATTTGTACGCACAATCGGCGACTGATTAGAGTGTTTTGGTAAGGCGTTATGAAACCAATGAAAGGCAAAGAAGAAATTGTAAAGAGATAAATTATTAAACAATTTGATGAATAGCGATTTAGGTAAATACTTAGATTTACGATAGTTAAGCAACATCGTATGTCAATAAAAAATACTCCTAAGTAAAAACTAGTAGCGATGATGAATAAAAAACTCATTAAATGACCACAAAAAGACACAACAACAGATAAATAATCTGAAACCAAGCAATAAAGCTGACAAGACAAGACCAACCTAATGGCTAGACAAGATAAATGGAATAATTTCCAACATCGAAATCATAACGGATATTTTTAAATTTCTGTGAAAGAATCGCTCGAAGTAGAATTCGCAGTGACCTTGAACTACTTTAGAGTTGCATTCGTTTCTTAATTTCGGTACGGTTTTTGGAACCTTGATATTAAAAGTAAAGTTTGAAGTCAAGTAAAATTCGTGACTACATTGTAATGCACTTGCAAAATGTTACAGTAATGCAAATCATACGTCAGGCTGTCCCATGATGGCGAATGATAAAATTGTTGAAATTAAAAATAGTAAGGATAGATCTTCTGTATTATTATTTGTGTATAGATCCTGTTGACTTCAAAAGCATTGAAAGAGTCTGGTAAGAATTGATTAAGTGCCAATCATAATATACAGTTGGTACTAAGAAATATGAAATACCATCAATGCGTTGCTTTGAATAACGAAATCCTTGACAATTTGCCTCATCATTACAAGATTATATTTTAAACAACAAAGCAGAAATTTGAATGAACCGTACGGTTTCAATCGAGATATTTTGCCGAACTGAACCTGTTAAGGTCAATTTGGCCCTCCCACTGTCATGTCAGATCAATGCCCTCAGTTATATCCGGCAGAACTGAGGTTGATATAATTATTCGCACTCGAAATCTTATGTCGTCTTTGGATGTTAAAGAAGAAATTAATTATGTTTTGACTCCCAAAGAAGAAGTTGAAGTTAAGACCTTGAATTCAACTTCTGACGTTGAGAAATGTAAAATAAAGTTATGCAATTTCTTATCTTAAGTGATCAGTTAAAATTTTAATGGGCTTTATAAAGAATATGATAATAATTAAAAGTGTGCAATTTCTTTGTCAAGTTTCGTTTAAATTGAGTGTCACAAACCTTAGTGTCAAATCCTCGTTGCAGTACTGATTTGACACTAAGGTTACTACTACTACTACTAAGGGTACTTCAATAAATCACTTGCAATTTGACATTGCATCGCTTATAAGGTCAAAAGTGTACGCGACCAGATGTTTTCCGGCCAATTTACTATGCTGTAACTTGTTCATTGTTAGTCATCGGTCACGATCTTGATCAATGGGTCAGAGTTGACCGTACACCGATTGACAGACAAGCAAACATTGCAAAAGGACTATAGTTGAGTAATGTTTGTTTTGCAAATACTTTATCATTAAACGTGGCTAAATGGCAAGCGAAGTAAAGTTTCTTGAGAAATGTTAACCATCATTCAAAAACCTGTAATTCTAGTCGATTCATTTACTTGTTTTACGAAATGAAGAAATGAATCTGGCATCTTCATTAAAGTTTCAAGAAGGTTTAAGTAAAAAATTAAGACTAAACCTTAAGCTTACGATATTCTGCGGTTTGTTTCCATTTAGGATTACATAATTAGTTATTCATGGCGTAACAGTAGAAACAACGGTATTCTGCGATAAAATCACACTGTTGATAACATTTGTTAATTTGTTCCACAGATTGTGCTTACAGATTGTAATTAAACATATGGTATTGGCGTAAGAGATGAGAAAGTATTAGCAGTGGATGAGAAAAAAGGAAAAACACTTTCTGCCTCAACCACAGGAATCAATAGAAAAATCTATCAATAACAATGTTTTGATTGAATGTGGCGTTCGTGCTTCTAGGCTTTCACTGTCAACCGCAGATAATATTATATCCGCGAAAGCTTCAACAAAAACTATAAATGGAAAAGGCATTGAACAAACAGCATTGTGAGAGTCAATCGAGACACTATTGTGTGGCTGTTATGTCAAGACACAATCAAAGGCATTTCAATACAATGCTACTAAATTTAGTGCACGCATGAATGTTATCTGTTCGCAGTTGTCGATGGATATCGAAATAGCGATGATATCTTTTGTGATGTTGAAGCTAAATGAAACGTGGTAAGTGTCAGCCAGTATATAGTACAACGTGTTCTCACGTCCTTAATAACCGTAAGCAGTCGGAAACGGTTACAAAAACGTAACCAAAGACAAAAGAAAGGAAAATTTAATATGCACGCGGAACAACTATGGGAGACAGTAGTGTTTAAGTTGCAAATTGAGTTAATTAATTTCAATTTGTAGTAATTGTGTAAGACAAAATGATGTTACGAAATTTAAGTGCTTTCACGGGGATTGCTTACCACAATTGTTAAAGAATAAACAAATTCCTAAACCGCCAAAATGGACAGGAGGAATGAATGAAATACTTCTAGTAGAGTTATAAGTAAGTCCAAACACAATATTTGACATTAAACTTTTACAAAACAATTTCAAGCAATATCGCTTGCAGCGTAAGTGGACACACGTATGGGTTCTAATTCGTGGAAAGTCAAAGATTTCACTTTGACAAATTGTCATAATGGTTTCTCCTATGATCTGTCATTGGCTGCTATTATAGCAGTAACTGTGTGAACTGAGCCGTGAACATTACTGACATCGGCTCGACAACCTCGTGATTGATGCATAGAAAGTTTAAATACCAATTTGGGTATCGTTTGAGAGCAGCGGTGGCCCAGTGGTGGCGGCCCCGACTTACGAACAGTTAGTCGTGGGTTCGAACCCAGGCAGGCGCATTACTTTGTGTAATTTATTTCATCACCACTGCTCTCAAAAACGGTGAAGGAAAACATCGTAAGGAAACCGGCATGTCCTAGAACCAAAAATTCGAAGACATGTGACATCTACCAGTTCGCACTGGGCCCGCGTGGTAGATTATAGCTCATACGCAAAATACGCGCTGTGACGTGGAGTTGCGGATACCAGCCCGGTATCTTTATCTTTATCTTTTTATCGTTTGCCTATTATGATTTGATTGCCCACTCATTAGTCTTTGATACAATGGCAGGAAACGGTTCGGTGCCTGTAAATTGGAGGAGGTTGCGATTTTAGGAAACCTGAGAAAATAATATTGTTTCCAACAGAATTTTTGGTATGGTTGGGTATGATATACAGATTTATTTTTAGTTCATAAAATATTTCATTGTAATAAATATCTTTATCATCTTTCAAAAGTTAATCTAAGACATTCTATTAGTAACTAGGTAAAGGAAGATCATAAGGAATCTACTACCCCTTTGAGCAACCGTGGTGATTCATGTCTGTGCTTTCTCTAAAATAAACTAGCTTTTTTTTACAGTGGTACAGTTACAACCTGGTTTATTAATCAATCTTTTTCCCTTTATTAATTTAGATTGGTATCTGTCTTGCAATAGCCAATCCATCATTTTATAATTCAAATTCACATCGCAACGTTGAGAAAACAGATGGACAAAATATTTCAACAGTTACTGTTACCTCATGACATGTTTGTAACATCTTCAGTATGGTGCTACGAATGCTTACACTTATAACTTTTGAAGTAAATTTAGAATGTAGAAAATAATAAAATTGAATTTGCTTAGAAACTCTTAAATAAATTAACAAAAAGTGATTCCTATTATGATACGTCATTATGATAAATGTATTGCTATATATTATTTTGTATATAAAAAGAAAATTAGCAATCTAGGCAGGTATCATTGTTAGTAGTTATTAGTCTGTTAGCCTTCTTATAACTTAAAAATAAAGAAAGTTCTCCAAGGTTAGATATTAGGGGCCGAATACATTCAAATCATCGCAAATTTTTGTTCCATCATCGAATTACCCTTTTTTATTCGGGGTAGATAATGATCATAAATTGTTCTTTGTCCTAGGGAAAGCGTAGAGAGATCTCAACAGGCGCGGGAATAGACGATTTTTTAGTAACATTATCGAATCTTATTTGACTTACCTTATAAAGTTTATCCTTTTGATACCACACATCCTCCTCTTCCTCAACGGGCGCTGCGAACGCCTGCGTCAGATCGTCGCGGGAACGCGATAGTATTCGACGTCGAGAAACCATCTCGCTGCCCACTGCCGTCTCAAACGGGACTAGGCTGAAACAAGGAGAAAAGTTTATTAAAATTATTGTATTTCTTTTAGGTCAATAAAATTATGGGCTAATTGTGTGACAGATGATATGGCTCGAAGGAGGTGACTATTGAGATGACAGTAAATAGAGATACAAGTATAGAAGTAGAAGAGATGCTGCGTCTACCCTTACAACATTGGTGTGATATGTACCGGGGGATGATGATTTTTATATCTTACAGTTTTCATTACATAATACACACATTGATAGATAAGATTGTAGGGCTAAAAATAGTTGAATAAAGTTTTTGTGTTGTTCTAAGGAAATTAGGTACAAAATTAGTTGACGTAGCTGTTTCCAAAAAAAAACGCCTGATTTCATATTGTGGATTTGTTTTAGACTAAGTTTGTTGGTAAAGAAATAGTAGTTATTCTATTTAAAATAGTATTTGAAAAATCATGAATTAAGAAGTTCCAAGGCTCAATCTAGATAATATCGACATGTTAAAAGTACTAAAAGCTAATGCAGACTTGTTGGAATATAGCTCAACCGGAACAAATTCCGTTTGCAATACAATAAAATACTATTTATCAATACACGTAACTCAATATAATGATTATATCAACATAAATGATACGATTGTTGAACTTTCTATGGAAGATTAAACTAATACAGTGTTATGAAACAATAGGTGCGGCGGAAGATTATATCACCATCTGTTTGTATAGATCTTCATTGATGTTCATTCATAAATAATAGCATCCTATTAAGAGTAAAGAAGCCTTGTTTTAATGTGTCTTTAAGTTTATCTACGGTATTTATTTTCATAGAAGGAGATTGATGGCTTAGTAACGTGTGAAGTATTTATGACATTAAAGAATAAGGTTCAATAGACGATAATGTTTTTCTTACACTTCAAATAAGCGGAACACTACTATTGACATTTTTTGTTGCTAGAACGCTATTAGTTACTTCGTCTTCTATCGTCATTTTTACGTTCTTTACCAAATCCTCACCCACTTCTGAATCATGATATAAAAAACTAAAAACACCTTTTTTCCCAAGCATTCAAGCTCCAAGCAGTACACCCAATATCAGTTCACTTGCTCTGTTTAAAACTTCCTATGGTTCCAAAAAAAGATTTTCATCATGCTGGACAACTTTGACTGTGACAACAAACTTGAAATCGGAAAAATAAACGGTTTAATACATTTTGTTACTTTGGCAATATGTATGGAACAGCTGCTTTCCCCGACAGGGTTGTTCAAAACGATGAGTGCAATGACTCCTAAGGGTTTTATTTCAACTTTTAATACTTCTAACAAACGCACAAATACACCTAATTTCTCCAAACACACAGGCCACAGCCTAACATCTTATCGTAGGCTCTTAGCAGTACACAAAGCGTCGGTTCGCTTGCTTCCTTCCGACAGCTAACAATGTGTGGCATTGGATTCGACATTGGGGCTCGTACGGCGTGTCTAACGACCGCCTCCGTCTGTTCCTCCCATTCATTTGATACCCACTATGTTTGTTTTACTTGGGTGTTGAGATTTTGGATCGTCTTTCAAATAATGTTTGCACTGAGTACTTGGTTACTTTATATTCAACTAGTACTTTGCTCACAATTTCGTCCGCGTGCATTTCGTTCTCTAACATCACCTGCACCCCCTATTAGTTTTGAAAATAAAGTATAGCCTAGCCTATGACAGGTAAAAGATTTCTTAAAAACAGTTTAGTACATCTAGAGATTACTCCGTACAACGCCACAAACTCACTTACCTCTTTTTATTAAGTATAGATAGACTAGTTGCTTCTAAGATTATTGTTCAGCAATCCTGATGGATTGTTAGTGTTAGTCTTGAGAGATTGACGGATTGAACATTATTTCATCAATGTTAGAGGAGAGACATGAGAAATAAAATTATTAACTACCAGGACCTGTCATCATTACAAATATTATTGTTGTTGACATACTTTCTTAATGCTTGTTTATAAGTTTGTAAATGGTCGATATGGATAATGGATCTAATAAATGCGTTCGTGTTAAAAGTGCTTTCTGTATTTTACACCATAAAATCAGTAAATCCATCGAATAGACCGCAGCAATTCTAAGCCCCATTAGTATCAATTGCTTGAAAGTCGAAAGTACCTAGGTACTTTTCTTCACGCGATTTTCTCTACTGCTAAAGGAAAACAAGTTATTATTGAGACGAATTATCCATTGATGCTGGAATTTCTTAATAATTTGTGCTTATTTCTTATGTGCTTGTGGTATAAGCACAAACAAAGAACAAGAAAATTTCAGTGGATTAGCAGCATAATTGGAGTTTTCTTTACTTTCTTTTGTTGCTGTGCCCTTACAGGGTCCATAACTGTATTATAGCTATAAGCCTTTGTAACATCTTTATCTGACATTATGGTATGAAAATAAAAGAATATGAGAATACTTTATGCGTCAAATTTTTGTTGCCGTTTAAAAAGTGATTAGGTATTAACCACTAATTAACCAGTATTATAATTATGTTTTCAGCTTATAATATCGCGATGGCCCAGTGGTAAAGGTCTCGTCCTTTATGAGTGTATGTTCGAATCAGCAAGTAACATTGTTATTTTTTTTATTTCCATTTAAGTAGATACTTTGGATTTGGACATCACTAACATCTGTGAAAAAAAATAGCATCACGAGAACGTATTATAAATATGAAATCGCCAACTAACCCAGATTGATTGATTGATTGTGATGATCTATTCACATGTAGGTATTTTATGGTTTTGCTCAACATTAATAAACTACTTTTTCCTGTGTGTTTGCCAGATGCTTTTAAATCCCTTGGGGTAAAAGCATTCCGTGGTAAAATCAAATGTCTCTTCAATGTTTACTTTTACTAAGCAGCAGGAACTTACGTAACGTGCTGTATTTAACTATCCTTTTAACGCATTTAAAACATTCGCGACAAACCCACATAGGAGCCGCGCAATCAGTAAAAGTTAAAATGGCTGCTTTACAGTTCGTACAGTCAGTGGGTCAGTACTTTCACACTTGATTTATTTTGCTCTAAATCAGTATCGCAACGCCTGTTACGACATCCGATCAAGATACGTTTGTTGTATCTCGAGCAAATCTGAGATACTATAACGCAATATTTAAGTTAAACCGATAGATTCGAGGGCCTGGCACAAATGCTAGACGTAACGAACGTACATGAACTATTTCAGAATAAAGTGAGGTTGTGGTTCAATAATAATGATAATAATAACTGTACTATAGCTATAAGCCTTTTCAAGAATCAGCAAGTAATATTAAATATTAATATATTAATGAACATAAATGTAATTTATTTATTATATTGTATATTTATTTTATAATATATATTATTATTATGTTAATGAATATACGAGATAATAATAAATCTTTATTCACATAAAAAGAGTTACAAAGCGCAATAATAACGGATGGGTGACTATTTATTACATACCATGAACCTCCGTACTTTGGAAAGCACTAAATAAGCTGTTGATCCCGGCCGTCATTGGTTGTATTTGCGGGGATCAGAAGCCCGAAAGTCTCTCAACCAGTAATGAAGATAAGGAAGGGGTATTGTATTACCCAGCTAGGTAGTGCTGGTAGACAGGTAGTCGCAAAATTAAACACTGGTATTCAGCTACATCTAATTAAACTGGAAGCCGACCCTAACGAGATTTTAGAATTTAAATTACTTCTTTTCTAGTATTGTGGGGTACAATGCGACAACTATTACATGTATTATATTATCAGCCATAGATGATTTAAACCGAAATCATTATTGAGTGCGGAACAAGAATTTCGTACTTTAAAATTACGTTTACTACGCGCGTTCATGCTAGGCCGAGTGTTGTATTTCTTGTTAGCGATTCCTATCTGGAGAAATCTACAACGTGTCGAACTAATAAATACTGTAATAACTACATGTTATCATTTAGGTACAACTTTAGTTTACATCATGATGTAAACTTAAGTAGACAATTTAGAAGTTAATCAAAGTAAAATCAAATATGGCTGAGAATGAGTACTTTTCGAATGTTCAAAATGGCAAAGACAGCCTCATAAACACCCGCCCCTGTCCACTTTCTTGTGTGTTTTGAAGACGTGTCATAACAAACTCCAGCAACACATCTGTCTGTAATTCCTATAGGTATGACGTTTTATATTGCCATCAGTCAGTCTCCATAAATCATTCCTGCAAATGGCAACATTTTTTAAATCCCTTTTACTCTTTAGTACGTCATAATTTTCCCACGACTCGATAAAAAACATGTGATGTAATACTCCACTCAGTGCTCAGTGCAAACGTCTGACATAATGCATCGTAAAGGATGATCATAAAATGCAGCACCTGCGGACGTCACAGGACCCGTTTACAGCACGCTGACCCATATCCAGGGGTGAACGGTTGAGGGACAAGTGTTGCGATCGGGAACTTGTCGATTTCGAATCGAACGATTGTTGGAATATCGATTTGAAAATAAGATTTTTGTTTATCGATTTAAATACTATGTATTTGCGAATTACATTGGAAGTAAGTAAGCTTTTTCGGTTATTTAATTTATTGATAATCATTAACGCGTTTACATAGGTGTTATTAAGTTTCCAGATGACCAACTTGAAGTGATTAATATGCTGTAGTGATTTTTTTTTCAGTTCTTATAATATGTCATATTTTACTTTATACTACTCTTAAAATCCGAAATATTAAATGAGCAAGTATTTTCCTTTATTTGTTTTGTTAGTAGTCATATTTAAATACCCGTGTAACTTAGAACCAATATCCCAAGGACCAATTTGAAGTGGCAATAAATGTTGAGGCTTAATTTTTTGACTTCTTGTAAGTAATCTTCTTTATGCTACTCTTGAAATACGATATGTTAAAAGAATGATTTAGCTAGTACTCAGTATTTTTACATCATAGCGGTCATGAGACTCATGACAGACACGTTCCTATTTGTTTTTCTAAGTATTAACATATCACGTAGACATTTATGTTTGGTCCCAAACATAATTTTTAAGGTAGTGTTATGTAGTGTACGTAAGAATTTGGCTAACACATTGACATGACATGTTTGTAATGACGTATGTTCGGTAAAGTAGAAACTTGTAATATTCAAACGACATGATTACCTTCTCAGTTTCCGCATTCCAACAAACAAAAATTAGAGTAATTATTTGAATCAGTAGGTAACTCAGTAGGTAGTAACAAAAAAATCGTTAGCATAAATTCATATCGATTTTCCTATCGATATTCGCTATCGATATCAATTGGGTCCAGCTAGCTAACCCACTAGAGCTAGTCATTACGGGAGTCTCTTAGTGGAACGGGTTTACACTTTTATTTTCTTTTTACATACGTGAAGGCATCCCCGCGCAAGCGCAATTACTACGGTACATTTAGGGTTGTGCACTGTTTAAGTTTCTGGAGAGTTCGAATTTTAAAATTGTCATCGAGTGGGATTAACGGACTTTGTTAACTTACTTGGAATAAAGTTTTATATGTCATTGGAACTAAAACGTCTCCTTTTCAATGTTATGATAGGTGACTTAGAGTAATCTATTGAGTACAAATGTATGCGTAAATTAGGACGAATACTTGTAAAGTCAATGAGAGTATTTAATAATATATTGTTTTTAGTAAAGGAGATGTCAAAGTTACTTTAGACACGTTAAATTAATGTCAATTTTCTGTCTACTTTACAGACTAAACCATTGCTTAAAATAGAAAAAAAAAAAAAAAAAAAAAAAAAAAATAGAAATTAAGGCTAGGATCTTCACGGGGATCAACCCTGGATGCATTACATCAGGATAGCACGCGCCATGATGCAATCGTTTGATAGTTTGTTGACTCGCAACCGTTCAACGTAATTGTTGTTTATGAGACAAATGCGAAGCTCGCTTTTATTTTACTGTGCTATTGATTGAGCGTGTGTGGAAAATGAGATGTGAATTTAAAAAAACTGACTGTGTTACAAAGGAAAGGTGTTGAAATGTAAGACTGTTATAGAAGAAAAGATGCTTTTACTTGGAACTTAATACCCTTTCCACTAATCTAATGCTTATTTAAAATTCTCTTGTCACAGTGTTTGTTATTAAACCCCTTCGAAACGACTTGACTGCTCCTTATGAAATTTTGTGTATTCAGTAGACCTGGGAATAGGACCGAAACTATTTTTTTTTTTGGAAAATAATAGCCGGGTCGAAGTTTTCCGGTGCAGATAAAAATATTATAAATATGAAAGTTTGTTAAAACATTTAAATGTTTTGATGTTCGTTATTCAATGACGTATAAACTGTTGAAGGGATTTCAATGAAAATTGGCACATAGGTACATACATGACATAGACTATTTTCTGGATTTACACATTGGATACGTTTATCTTTATTTACATTGCACTCACAGAATAGTGTAAGGTTTTGTTAAAGTTTGTCGGAGAACTGAATACATAAACCTCAAAGGTCAAATCAAGACCAAAGCTAACAACGAGTAGTAGTTTATTATTTTAGATTGCAAAGAAGATAAAGCATTGCAGCAACAGATTTTGAGACACAATATTAACTAAAATATTGAGCATTATATTTTTATATAATATATTAATTTTGAGCCACCAAAAATATGGCGTAACTATTTAACTACATAATTTTAAGTACCAGCAAGCAAATTACCCAAATTATTCTTATCTTGTCATTATGATGATATAATCAAAATTAACTTTTACAACACGCACTAACTTAATTGTAAATTACATCCACTCCTTATTTGCTGTCACCATTTTGGTGCAAAAACAGTAATTGTGGGCCATAGGACCAAATATGTTGCAGCCATAATTAAGAAATGTTAAAAAAGTGGTTTGAAATAAGTTTGATATTAATATTTAAGTAAGCATTACATATATTTTAGACATTAGCAGACAAAATTTATGCTAGTCAGATCAAAATAAGGCTTAGATTTTGTAGTCTGATCTTAAAAAAAGTGGCTAAGTATCTAAAAAAAGCTAAAAGTATCTAAGTTTAATGTATATAAAACGATAGTGTTTTTATTAATAGAAATGTGTTCTACATGTCTCGCCAAGGACAGGACTGGCATACATATTGAGGATAGAAAATATGATATTATTAGGAATCATTTGAAAATTTAAAACAGTATAAGTATAGTTGAAAAGTCATCCTAACGACGTAATTGCTTCACTTTACAAATTTACCTACGTAAATCAATTTTTATAAAAAAATCCTTTACTCGCGCTAAAAGAGCCTATGCGCCTGAGCAATTTAGGCAATTTAGATTTAAAGCAACAAGACTATTTATTACAGTTACTAACGCATTACGAAATGTACTGTTAAAAATTCAGTAGAAATTGTATAGCTCGCATTCTTCTTACCTGCTTTCCAAGTCAAATGACAACGTGGTCGCGATTCTAATTACATGTTACTATTATGTGTCTTGAAGACAAAAACGGACATCTTAGTGGGCAAGCGTACATCTTCATCTCTCTTAACTCTTATGTTCTCAACGTTAGTGTTCAGAATCCTTTGGTTTCTGTTCTTTTGAACTTGGTCCTTTCGTCACCGTAAATTTTAAAAGGTTCGCCCCTATTGACGATTTGATGCGTCCCATTTTTAAGACACGTTCTTGTATGACAAAATGTATTTTCGCAATCACTTTTCAGAATGTGTTCTTGGCAGGTCGCGCGCTTATTAAATGTTGTGAAACTACTCGTCTTCTTGCTGATCATCTATTCAATTCATAAGTAAGCAATTAACTCTAGTTAAAACGTATCATCATCTGCCTAGCCTTTTCCCAACTATGTTGGGGTCGGCTTCCAGTTTAACCGGATGCAGCTGAATACCAGTGTTTTACATGGAGCGACTGCCTGTCTGACCTCCACAACCCAGTAACTGGGTAACATGATACCCCTTGGTTAAACTGGTTGTCAGACTTTCGGGCTTCTGACTACAAGTAACGACTGTCAAAGATCTACAAATGACAGCCGGGACCAACGGCTTAACGTGCTTTCCGAGGCACGGAGGAGTCTTGGTATGTAATAAATGGTCACCCATCCACGGACCGACCTCGTCAAGCGTAGCTTAACCTTCGATCGACCCATGCGGCTGTTATAATTTAGCCACAAGCTCCTCAACATAGTTAAAACGTATATAATTAGGTAAAACGTCTGTATGTGACTGACTTAACATTGTCTATTTTTGTTGCTGTAAGTCTTTCATATTCAATATATACAACGCAAAGGACCAATACTGCTAATAGGACCAATCTCAGTTCCTAACTAACCTGTTACCAAGAATTAATATTACAGAAATTGACATAATAAATATTATTACGTAACAACTACTGGCCTTCCTAAGCCACATTTACACAAGCAAGTCTAAACCTAATACTGACAACAATAATGAAACTGCATGAATTAAATTAATTATTAGAAACCTGTACTTATTTCTTATGAGTGATGACAATCGATCATTTGTAAGAAGTCTAATTATGAAAATGCGAGTACGTACTCGACAAAATTAACTCGTACCTGATTATTGTCTGTACTTTCTCTCACGCAAAGTTTTAGAAGAATATTAATTACCTATAGTAAGTAGGTATTGTAGTTTTTATTTGCTGTCTAATAAAATGATTTTGAGAGAGCTAACGGGTGTTAAAAGTGGATAATATTGGAGGGGCTTGTCGCTCAATACTAACAGCCGCTCAGGTTGGTAGAAGGTTTAGCTACGCTTGCTGAAGTCGATTTGTGGATAGGTAAGTGGCTATCCATTATTCTATGCTGAGACCCTATTGTGCCTAGGAAAGCAGGTTAGGCGCACGTTACCCATTACAGTTGTCAACTTTTGACATCGTTATGGGTATCACAAGTGTGTTTTTATTATATTTGGTTTTGCGAAAGTTTGTTTCAATACAAAAAAATGCATTTTTTATTGAAATAAATAAACTAGGAACAAATTTTAGGAACATTACAAAAACTTTTTCCTAAGAAAATTGTAAAGATGAAGAAAAACCCCTTACACCAAAAAGTAAAGCTTATATTAAAAAGGTAAAAATAACTTTTGCCTCTCGTTGAGACATGTCATTTTATGTCGCGTCAGGGTACCGCTTAAGTAAGGAACCTTCCTAGTAGGTATGTACAGACGCCAGCACATCAAGTTACCCCAATGTGTCAAATTTTCCCAATTGAATATGAACCTTATACTGTTTGACATAAAGTTGAAAAACGATCAAAGAAATTTGACACATTGGGGTAACTTCATGTGCTGGCGTCTGTACTTATATTAGCGGTACCCTGACGTGACATAAAATTACATTAAATGTAAGCTTTACTTTATGGCGTTTCTTTAATTTTATATTATTATATTTTTTCAGTGTTTCGTGCTGATCAAAAAGAATCCAAACACGACATAGGTATCTGCTTTTATTTTGTCAAGAGTGCACATGCTGGTGTGCTGGATATCCTGGCTGCAGCATCAGCTCATTCTTTTGCCATCAGTGTATTATATGTAGAATCAAATGCTGGTTAAAACGAATCCAAACATGTCATACCTGCTATAAGTTTCTAAAGGGTATATTTGTGTGCTAGATATCCTGGCTGCAGACATCATACCAATAATACAATAATCTTGTTTATTAATAAAACATACATAGGTGTTTAAATTTCAAGGCACACATTTATATTAAATTTTATTTTATTTTATTTATGTTTGTAAGTAAAGTTAATACCCAAAGACGTCTAAAATCACAACGGCAGCTAACACAAAAAAGCAGATAACATTAACACGGCTAAACCGATTTTGATGAATCATGTCTAAGAACCATCGCATAAAAGCCCTGCTTTCAAATAAAAAAAACGCATCTAAATCGGTTTACCCGTTTAAGCTCTACGGTGTCACAGACAGACACACACACATAGCGGTCAAACTTATAACACCCCTCTTTTTGCGTTGGGGGTTAAAACCCATCTAAAGCAGGCCTCATAAATATTCTAGAATAAACTATGAAACAACACTTAAATGGTACTACGCGTCAATAATGTATTACATGCACATTCCCAATTAACATTCTACTCATCAAGAGAAAACCGCTAACCGAACGCATACACCATTCGATTTCAATGTCAAAGCATATCGATTCAATAGTCGATTATGTATCGAGTCGCGTGGGCGCCTACCTGTTAGAAACGGCAGTCTATCTGACTGAATACAAAGAGTTCCACACCCACATAGCTAAACAAATCGTTAGAAATATACGGAGGTAGATAAGTATAGATCACGCTAATAAACTGCGAAACTTTCTGATAGACCTACTTTCTAGTTAAACTTGAGGAATTTGATGAAGACGACTGCTTTGATTACCTTTATTGAAATTATTGCTCATACTAAGAGTCTCTTTTGTGAATGTTTTCGCCTTCATAATCAGACAATTTTGTGGATGCTTTAAAATAAGGTAAGGCCTTTACTTAAAACTTAGTGACTTCTTGTTAAGGATAGCTATAATTGTGCGGCGTACCCCACAAGAGGTCACGGACAGAAGACAGACAGTATTTAGTAACTAAGGGAGAGAAATACTCCTTATCAGCGAGACATCCATTTTCCATCATCCCGTGATAAAAAAAGCAGCAATGAGGCTACATAGGATCAAGACATTGTTTAGGTTCTGTAAGTACGAATTCCAAGCTCATTTATGGACGAATTTTAAGCTTATTAAGGGTCGACTTTCAGCGGTACGAGCTGACTTGAGCAAGGGTCGGGGAGGGTATGAACAAGGACAAAAGAGAAGCGGATATATTTTAATATTGAGAAATGCGAGTGGCATAAGAATTTTAAAAGTTTTAGTTAGGTAGATACAGAGTGTTTTAGTTGTAGGGGTTCATAACAATTTTAAAAGTTTTAGTTAGATACAAAGACCAGCACGTCAAGCTAGCCCAATGTGTCAAAATTCTTTGATATTTTTTAAACTTTATTACAAATGAAAAGGTTCATATTAAATTGGAAAAAAAAAACAGTGTAGGGTAGCTTGATATGCTGGCGACTGTACATATCAACTGACATAATATCCACAATCAAAGCGGTCAATTGGTAATCAGTCATTAATCTAAATATAATTTTTATTGCAGGCTCGTTCGTCGCCATAGGCGGTTCAAACGGACCCAATAAATCATTTAAATCGATTATCTACATACGACATTACATTAAATCAGCACTTATATGCAGTTCCAGTCAAAAATTGAGCAATATAACCTTCGGTATTGTAACGTAACGAACTGTTATTCAATCCATGACACAATGTCTACATTGGGACTTACGAACATCGATCGGTAACTTGTAAAACATACGTATGTACAAGTTGTGTGGTTTACAATGTATTTAAACACGGTGTTTGGCTGTTGTATGCAAAGCAAATATTGTGATATTTAAAGACGGTTAATGACATGTGATATTTAACAGTTCAGAAAGTTCCTCATACGAGTTTGACAATAGCGGTAACGCGTCGAAGAGTTAAAATAGAATTGTCTACTTTCGGACTTGATACAAAATACACTTGTGTGTTGCTTGTGTGTGTTGACTTACTACATTATTAAAAGTGCAAAAATAAACTATACAACAAAACAAAAACAACAAACTAAACTCATCTTAATTTGATGCAGATACAGAACGTGGTAGATGATGTATGACAAATAATGACTTGAAAATAAATAAGGATAAGAACACATACAAATACATTCACAAAAACCAGAAAAAAAACGGTATAAAATAGTCGTATGGCATTGATCGGTTTGAATTAATTCATAATTCTAATATGTTACTGACCCTTTGAATTAGTAATTGGCAAACGTTTTCTCATATCACATAAGCTGAACAGCTGCACTTTGTGCTGTTGGGAACAACATTATGTTTTCCCGAAAAATACCGAACATATACGAAGCAGCAATTTACAAACATTATAATAAGGATAAGTACTACAAACGACCTAACATTACCTATGTCTCTACGAAGGTAACTAACCTTTTGACGTATTTCAAATAAGCACCTTTGCAGGGAACCATGTGTGGGTACAAGCTTACGTAACGCGAAGGTCATTATGTCCCAGTGTGGGAGTACTACCATAATGCGGTGTTAGTAATAGTTTTAATACCTGCTCATTATTGTATTGCAACGTTCGTAGAAGATAATCGTACGATATGGTATCTTTACCCTCTGTTTATGCCAAGGAATGTTTGAAACGAGATGTATGTAGGTGATAAAGATTTGTGTGCAAAATATTGTTACAGATTTAGGAAAACTGGTTTAGAGAAGTAAAATTATAGATAAAAATTATTCAAAACAAAATACTGGATACAAAGGCCATTTACGCAGAACCTACAAATTTCAACGCTAGGTAGGAAAAGGCCCCAAATCATAAGCTGAAGGCATATTATGGAATTATGGCTGAGATAGCGTATAATACTGTGAGGCTTGTATGCTGTAGGGAACCTAACAACATCTAGGTTGGTAATATTCTATTAATTACTTATGGCTGGATTCAACAATCGATTTTTTTTTAGCTTCGCTTGAAATATAATAACGTGTCATTTGTTTGGTTATTGCTTCTATCGGGATGCAAAAAACGTTAAAATTAATTTTCGGATGTTTTCTACATTTGACTCAATAAACTAGGGTTGAGTGTCGATGTCACTTTCACTTTGTTTACAATTTAGTATTGCCCCATTATATGTATATATAGCTGTTAGATTTCGACCTGGTGCTATTACCTAACAGCTCCTACTGGGCTTACGCTAACACAGAACAATGGATTTATTCTTTTTTTTTATTTTTAAGGATAGCTTTCTTCCTTACCTCTCTATTTACATTTATTTTACCACTACATGTTCAATACCACATTTTATAGGGGTTGTAAATTCCGCGTACTTAGAATAGAATAAATTACTTTTTACTTTTCACCATAAAAACTTACAAATAGTAACTTTAAAAGCTACATACGTGTGGCAATTGACGATCTAATCGCTAAAAGCTATTTCTTACAAACAGCCTTGGGATGAACTTGGTGGAGAAGGAGAAATTGGGTAGATCTCCAGAGGCATATTTTTTCGTGTCGGGCTGGATAAACCCACTTTAAAATCGAAAAACGTTTTTAAAATATTTTTTAGGATACAGTTTGGTGTCCAATCTACATGGTACAAGACTAATATTATGTATAAGTTTATTTTAAATATTTAAAAAAAAATCTTAAACCCTAAAATTCAGATCACTCTGGGTTGACCCGACTCCCGATTGAATGAATTAAATATTATTTAACTTTTTATTAAGAAGGTTCATATGAAACAACTTGTTTACATTACATAACAAATAGTTAATCTTCATCGTAATAAATTATTTTAAGTTATATTAACAATACTTTTCCCACAATTTGAATTTGAAATCGTGACCGGGCATTTTGTCTCATCGCTCTGCGCTGAGGTAAAACATCGCGCTCATCCCTAGTTACGCGTTATAGACACTCTATTCCCCTTCCGCGGGGTAACCCTGGCAGTAGTCTAACCGCCGAGGAGGAAACCTGTGTGCCACGAACCAGCACTCCAACATTACGAAGGTAAGTTTATGATTGCTCTGGATTTGGTTCTCGAATTTTATGATTGCTTTGGCACGTTATTTAAATTAAATAGTAAGCTTATGAAAGTGTCTGTTATGTGAATTAAGAGATCGTTGTGATGTTTTTTATGAAACGTAATCATAACTTTCTACTGCTTTTAAATTCGGCTATATTTATGATTTAGTGACTTTTTCTGATCGCTATGGCTGTGATTGCTCTGTCCAAAAAGAACAGAGCAATGATATTTTGCATTAATTGTACGTTATAAATCTATTGTAAGTAGTAGTAACAATGACAAACGATGAACTATACATATGACCTTTAATTTACAACTGTTCCTGGGGGGTTTCTTTGGGTAACCTTAACCCATAAACAGATATTGACGTTAAAATACGTCGTCCTTGATGATATTTTTGTAATGGCATTTGACTAACCACAACTTTACAGTTGTGGTTAGTTAAATGCCATTAGAGAAGTGAGGGTTACCCCTTTCTTCTCTAAAATTTAATGGCAATTATTTTTGCAGGTTGAAATCATGCCTCGAAATAAATTATCTACGAGTAATGAAGAAAAACGTCTTAGGAAGAAATTGGCTGAGCGTCGTAGAATGGCCAAGATAAAATATGATCCATATCTAAGACGCACAATGGCTTGTAAAGTCAAGAGAGAGTTACCAAAGGCAAAAAGCTCGGGGCACAGTACTACCAATGAGTGACAGATCTATTGAGTATGAAAATTTAATTAGGTACTCCAAGTATTTCCGAGGTAGTTTTATCTTCGTTGGAAAACAATAACACCTTGACAAAGGTTGCTGCAGCAGAAGATTTACCCGACTCCGACTCCGAGTACTATTCAATTATCTGAGCTTAAAATAAACCTTAATTTTTAGTTTGCTGATCATCTAAGCCTTACAAAATTTGTATTTTTTTACTTTGTGTTAAAATTTGTATCATTATAATTTGCAAACAATACTTTAATCTGATCTGACCATCTGAATTGCATTTTACTTTGTGTTCTGCTTTTTAATTCTTCACTTTCCACTAAAGATATACCTAGTTAAGGAAAATGTGATCATGACAAATCTCTTACATATCTTGTAAAGACTGTTAATTTAGTCATGTATTATGATTACAAATAGTTACGTTTATAAATTGTTCATTTTTAAGAATTTTATTTTGTTCTTTGTAAACGTTAGTTTTCTTTAATAACTTTTTTAAAACTAATATTGATTGAGTCTAAATCATTTAATAACTTTAAAAGACTGTATGTGATATTGGTGGATTTCAAAAGGTTTTTAATGTTGTCTCATTTACCTAGAAGTGATTTAATTACTTAAGTCCAAATAAATGAAACTAAGCCAAAAGTTGATCTTTATAATTTTGTTAATTTGTTATTTATTTTTAATATGGAAGTACTTGCCTATGCCTTGACCTTTTTCTAAAATAATACATTTCTCTTACATGTAATAATCTTGTTACACGTACTTAAATTTAATTTAAATTGATAAATGCGTTATTTCGTAAATTCAAATTAAAAGTGCAAAGGAGCGCATATTATTGTGGAACGAGAAGCATTAATTATTAGGAAACAAAAATTCTGCAACAGATCTCATTGCTATTTATAAGTTGTTTAAGCATCATGTAGAAATTAAGGCCAGTATGCTATTCGTTGATATAATTTTGGTATATCTAAAGTACTTATTTTAACTCTATACAAGGTGACTTTTAATTAAATGAGCATCTTTCAGGGGTTGATGTACTCATGAATGTTTACTACTACACTGAATTTATTTTAAATTACACACCAAAATTACATTAGTCGGAAAAAATCTCATCATCATTCAGGGGTTGATGTACTCATGAATGTTCTTGTTCTGCACTCGCAGCGTACAGACGTGCTTATTAGCAATATTTAATACTTTAATTATAGTGACCTCCTTTAGCTTATTAATGTCATAATGCATATAAAGTAATCTTGCTTAGTGTGTAGTTTTAGTGAATTATGAACACAAAACAGTGAAATTTCAACAAAATGGAAAACAGCCCCTGTAATCCAAGGGGGGTAGCGCAACTCACCGCCTCTCCGTCGCAGTCAGCCAAGGCCGATGTTACTGTTCCAATGACCGAAATCCAACGATGGATGTCTGGCATCCACCAGCACTTAAATGAAGTTTGCTCTATTGCCGCGGAAGGGAAACTTAACACCGAGCAGAAAATGAAGATAACAAACCTGTGCCGTAAAGTAGAATCTGGGACTTCACAAATGGCAGTACTATACCAGGCACTGAAGCAAAAAGCTATACACGCAGATAACGTAATTGGTACCCTCAAAGAACAGCGCGACCTGACGGAACATATTTCGGAGCTCAAACAGACGGTACGAGAATCTAACTCTGCGGTAAATGCTTCTTTTGCCGACATGGTGAAAAGGGGGTCTAACCAGTTAATTAGACCAAATAACTTAAGTTCTGTCGCCATTTATCCGAACGATAAAATGAAAACAAGTGAGGAAACTAAAGAACTGGTGCAAAAGATCATAAGGCCCGAGCAAATGAAGTTACAAGTACGTGGTGTCCGAAGAACGAAAAATGGTGGCGTAATAATAAGTACAGAGACAAAGCATGACGCCGATAAGCTAAAGAACGCTGTCCAGCTCTCGACATCTGGACTTACCGCCGACGAGCCCAACAAGCGTAAACCCCGGATTGTGATCATAGGAGTGCCGTCTTCCCTACCAGAAAATGAGGTCTACAAGTGCATTTTTGAACAAAATGTAGCAGACAAGTTACCAGCCATGTCCTTGGATTCCTTCTTGACGTTGGTAAAATTAAGTCACAAATCTGGAAAAAGAGAGGCTGCGACCTGTAACTACGTTATTGAAGTTGCGGCCAATTTACGAAAAATGCTCATACAACAATCAAGAATTTTTATTAATTGGACATCTTGTCCCATCAGAGACTTTACGTTAGTTACGAGGTGTTACAAATGTCAGCAGTATGGGCATGCAGCCAAATCTTGCAGAGAAGTAAATTCTACATGTGGTCACTGCGGTGAAGCAGGTCATATGATGTCCGAGTGCACAAAGAAAGCAGACAATCCGAAATGCGCGACTTGCTCCCGCTTCAAAAAGCCCAGTGACCACAAAACGGGAGAGGCTGAATGCCCTGCTAGAAAAATAGCGGAACACAGATACATTAACTCTGTCGACTATGAGGGCACGTAGTGCGTCATATTCTTGGCCTGAATTCCGTTGATTTTAGTCTGCAGTCTAAGCAAATTGTCGCCCGCAACAACAATGTCTCGACGATATTATTTTTGCATTACTTATTAATTTGTTTATTACCTACT
This sequence comes from Euplexia lucipara, assembly GCA_921972225.1. NCBI lineage: Eukaryota > Metazoa > Arthropoda > Insecta > Lepidoptera > Noctuidae > Euplexia > Euplexia lucipara. The sequence goes on along the minus strand of OV179143.1, from coordinate 6,347,699 downwards.
GCTGACAATCGTAATATTAGTATGTTAAAGTATGTGCTACAAATTGTTTTTCCTTTTATTTATCTGTTTAGACTTTAATTATTTTTGTTCATATCTTACATTAGCGTTTAAGTACATTAGGGTATATCATAATATTATTATATTAACTTATACAAACTTATTCCATTTTTGCTATATTGTTGTTATCAAATCTATTGTCCATATAGTAATTAGTAGAAACTTGCCGCCTGTGATACAGGTCTAACCTAGTACCTAGTACAGGCATCGAATTTTGTTATACCTACATTTTTTTATTGAAGATTTAAATTGTACTCATTTGTGCCTTTTCTAATTTTGAATAAATATTATTATTATTATATTATATTATTACTTACACTGAACATGACTTAAAATGGCTAAATAAATATTATTTTATCATTATTATTTATTTTTGTTACACTAACTTCACCATTTATGATCGCTCTGGCACCAATTATGATTGCTCTGGTCGCGAAATTTTTTAAACTTAAATATTTCCATAACCGTTTGTGTAAATTGAAGGCCAATAATAAAAATGTACTATTTGAATATCATTCTTTTTAATGAGATACATAATTACCATTATATATCAATATCTGAAAAGCACCAGAGCGATCACACGAATACGCCCGTTTTGGAGATTGACCCAATTATGTATCGGTAGTTTGTGATGTTCATCAAGCTGCCTCAAACTGTAAAAAAAATCTAATTGAAAATTTACCTATTTGTAATAAAGTATAAAAAAAAAATTGCATATATAGGTATAATATTCATAACGCATATATTATGTTTGCATAAATAAAATACATAAAATCACAAAATAAGCATCTATTTGTTTCAAACGCCCTTAGTATTAAAAAAGGGCGGCTGATTAACTATGCCACTACGATGGACATTTAAGTCAGATGACGCAACTGTGATTAGCAATTTGTAAGCAATTCTCGTAATGAACTGCAATGTGTATTGACTAATGAAGTTGTATGTATAATTTTATTGTCAGACTTAGCTGTCAGTCTGGCCTTATAAGTAATCACTTCTATACGTCAAAGAAGTAAAAATATGTTCTTCTTAAACCAGGTGAGGTCGGTGTTTAACTATCTGACTACTCTAAGAAGAAATGCCTAAAGAAACTCGGAGATTATAGTCTAGACAAAATTATTTTGGCCATATCATGTGTGAGGACTATGAAGATTACTGTCTGAGATGCTCTTCCAATTAAAGAACTACGTAAAATAAGGTAGCAGCAAAATAATCAAAATTGGCAGCAGCATGTGCGTTTTTTAACCAAAGAGACGATCATACTATCTTTTGTTAGGTACTTGAAATCTGAAGATATGTTTATGGAACTTCTTCAGGTCAAGTCAAAACGGTGAATGAGAGTATTAAAACTTTATGAATGGCGGAAGCAAACCTAACACCTACGCTAACACCGATAAGGGAATCTTTTCCAACAAAAAACAATACCGAAACACGAAATATGGTTATATCTGACCAAAACCTTGCCTATATTAAAATCGCCCACTTATTTGGGTCATGCCATTTTCAGCTCTATTGTCAAAGGTAATAAAACACGCAATGGTGTAATCTACTATGACAGATGTTATCTATAAAAGTGTAGCCGAAATGCCGTCTGGACACGTCTATCTAGCTACTTAAACCTAAGTTGAAACAATTGTCGGACTTTTTAAGATCTGGTTTATGTGCTAAAGTTAAAGCGGGAAAAGTAGACAAGAATGGAATATAAAAAAACTAAAGATAGAAAATTTAGCGGTTTTTTATGTCCCTACTTGGAGATGTATATATTGGGTTATGTTATTACCCAGTTACGGGGTTGAGGGGTCAGATAAGAAGTTGCTTTATAAAATCAACTGGTTAGGTTAGGTTATTCATCTAACCACCGGCGCAGGTTTGAGACGGAACACCGCTGCACCGGGGTAGTTTTTAGTCAGTTACAGTCTGACAGAAAAGGTTACTCAGCAAATCTAAAGACCAACTTAAAAATGTTCTCAAAAAACACTACCTCACATTGTGTCCGTAGCAAAAATTGCATTTACTGACGCAGACACATCGGGCTGCTCCGATTTGTCAAGTTTCTTTAATGGTTTATTTTCAAAAGGAAAAATTTGGCTGTTTGGTGTAGCCTGATCTGCTGACGTCTGTTCATGTAGGTACTGTAGGTTTAAAATTTCGTTCTCTTGTTACCTTACTTTGTATTTTATTTTATTTTTAATTTAATTTTTAATTTGTTTTTATTCACGAAATGCTTTTATGCACTTGGATTTACAATAAAAAAATGTTTTTTTTTATTATATTCTAAAACGAGAACAACTGCCGACAAACTGTTCTGCAGTTTGGCAGACTTTTTGTATGTTTTTGTTGTACAGATTATGAAAAAGGAAAAAAAAAGCTACATCGGGTTAGGTGCATCGACGCTAACATCGTTGGAAAAAAGGTAGGCAAATGATGATGCTTTTAGACTAATTTCAACTGCGCAAAAGGGCAAAAGATTAACAAAGAGACCAGTTAAAAACCTTAAAAGTTTTGACATGAATATAACACAAAAGTTAAAGAATAGAATGTACTGATATAAACAATTAATGAATATTTACCTGTAATACTTAAAACGACTGATCCTTTTACGTTTAGAGGGTTCCTGGTTAATGTTTAAAACTTTCTTCCATCATAAAAGACAAACGGTGACATGACAACACTAAAGTCACTTAGTATCATCACATTTCCGGACCACTAATTCGCTAACAAGCAAAACTGTAACCTCGAAAATCAACGTAACAAAACAGAGAGAAAAATTCGCTTATCGCTCGCCGCGCATCGCTTATTAAATCGCAATATTCCGGCCATAAAATAAAACAAGCGACATACGCTCATAACGGTACAACGTACAAGTCATATCGCTTTACTTCGCATGACTAATGTTCTGAATGTAACACAGAATAATATGGCACAGAATCGTATTACAGAAGGTGGGATTCATACAACGTGCGAAAATGCACCCACACATGGACACGCTTCACGTACAGCGAGTGCAAACGCACTTGCGACTGGTAATCGACCTATATATACTAAGATGCGTACGCGTCTATGTGTGCAGGAGGTTTCACTATTTATATGAAGTCAAACTTCTGTACTATTCTCCGTTCATGTCTAGTATCTTGCACAGAATACTAAGGATTCCGTTCATCTTTTAAAGGTCATGACGATGATGACCTATGAACGGTTAGTTCAGGATTTCGAAAACATGATATGGGTAAAAATTTTGAGGGCTTTTCTAGAAACAAACGTAGGAGCGATGATCTACGGGTCAAACAAAATGGTAAAGTTGTATCAATGACTTTGTAATTGTTATTTAATTGTGTGAATGTTACAAATAGAGAGCACGTATGCATACTTTCTCACGGTGGTCATAAAAGTGAAAGAAGGGCTGACGATACTAATAATAATAATAATAGGTATGCTTTACGGTGTAATATCAAAACTAATGAATTTATGATTACTATAGAAAACTAAAGAAGTTGGGCGTCACATTACAGAGAAGGACGCTAGTGCAGCAAAGAAAGAATCAAAGGTGATGAAGAAAAAGAAAGACCTTGCACCAAAGACATCAAAATAGAATCCGAATTCTAAGACACCAATTACTGTATTACTGTACATACTGTACATCTCACTAAAATCGGTGAAATAAACAAACCGCTATGCGATACTAAAACAAACCTAGTTACGTATGTAAGCAGCTTTTATCTGCCGTTAACATCGAATCACATTCTGTGGCTTGCAAATTTTTTATGCGTGATTCGTTTCTGCCCCAAATTTTGTGTGCCCAATTATCTAAAGTACTTTTGTTATAGTTTGCGATAAAAGTGGAAATGTCAAGGGTGTGTTGTTTAGTAATGATCAAGTAGTTCGTGAGCTAGAATTATTTTGGGAACTGTAATGTATGATGGGGGTAGATATACCTAATAGGGATGATAAAACCATAAAAGCCAGGAAAAGTTACATAATTAAGAAAAGATGACACATGCGACAATAGGTTTTTGTTGTAGACGGATTTTTTATTTGTTTTTGATCACACAAAATTCTGATAAAACCTTAGACAAAAAACGTTATGTGGATCTGCTTTCCTTCGTAAATTATCGTACGGTAAATGAATAAACAACCACAATGTCATTCAAAGATCAGATAGGTATACTTGACATAGTTTGGGTATCTGTAACACTTTCAGGCTTATATTTATGCGTATTGTTTTTGGAATACGAACTATGCCAAACAGTACTTGCTGTTTGGATACGTATGTTACTTTCAACCATAAAGTTGCTTACCTAAGAGCTTCATTATGTTCTGTTTTGAGAACAACTTCAATAAGCTTAGCAAGTAAAGTTCTATACTAAATACAGACAGGCTAATGACCGACGAAATACATAAATATGTATTTTGGCGCACCAATAGATGCCCGTGTGAATTTTGAAGAAACTTCCTTTCTAGATACTAGAAAAAAAAAATGGCCGATACAAAACTAATGCATTCAATGGTGCCGATTTCCTTGTCAGAAAACGTAACTAAAATGAGAGTATTGACAAATAGCTCTCAAAATAGACGAAGACAGATAAGAACTTAGTTAGTGACCGTCACATTAGTCCATGCCTTTGACTGCCATGGTTTTATTTGCTGCGTTAGAAATGTCATTAGATGTAATGTTTTTACTGCGCGTGTTTAAAGCTGTTGCCAATAAATGTTGTTTTCTCTTTCTTTCTTCCCGTTCTTTAAATGTTTAAATGAAATTGACAGTTCATATAAATGTTCGCCCTGTTTTTATTTAAATCATAGAAATAGCATGAAATTGGCATAGTACGCAACTATCCACATTTAAAAAATGTTAAAGATTCATAAAAATTCATACAGTTTCCGTTAAGTCTTACAATATTACTTCTACGTATGGCATTACCAGACTGTGTGACTAGACTAGACAAGCCGTTCACGCAATCTACAATTATACCTAGACTGTAAGTGACTTCTGCCTAAAATGGACTTTACCGGCAAGGATTGTATTTTTTATCTTGCATGGTCGTGAGAAACTGTTCAAGAATAGATTAAGCTATTTATTTTAACGCATAAATCAATGTTGGTTATTCATTAGTGGGTTTGTTGAGAACTAAACATTTTGAGAGGTTTACTTCTAAATTTGACAAGATATCACAATATTACACCTACATGTTCCGACGTTGGGGAGTTTCGTTTCTGTTGTATGCTAAAGTTACACGTGTTAGAGACTGAGCCTATTGCCATGAACTGGGTGCAAATCCAGATTCTGGGCTATTGCAAAGTAATTCTAAATGGAAAACCCAATAGCATTTTTTGAATTACCTAGACCAACGAGGGAGTGACTGGCCTGTTGGTCTAGTCGTAGGTTCGATTCCCACTCAAGACCAATGTTTTCGTGATGAACACGATCATTTTGTTCTGTGTCTGGGTGTAATTTATCTATAATATGTATGTATTTAGAGATATATAAGTATGTTTATCAGTTGTCTAGTACTCAGACCACAAGCTCTGCTTAGTCTGGGACTAGATAGCGTTGTGTGAAAAAATGTGTATTTTTTTGATAATCTAAATAACGGACTTTAAGAAAAGCACCGGATACCTTCTAAGTAACTGCACATTTTGAAGTTCTAAAATAAGGGCCTAAAGCAAGTTTTATTGACAAAAGTAATATAAATCTACGGATAATACGCAACTTTCAGCTAATTACAATTTCCCAGTCGACGGAAATTAATAAATTTTATTGAATGGCGTAAAGTAAACCAGGTTAAATAAATCTTTGATTGCAATCAGTAAATATTTGCATAGAAATTGCAGTCGTAGAGTTTTCCTAACGAATTAAATAAAGGCAATTCTAATTAGCTGGGTATATGTTTGTAAGGCTTGCAATGAAAAAGTCCGATACGTTGGCCCATCATATAACACTTAGGTCAAGCTAAAAAATAAAACTTACACAACTTAAAAAAATAAATTACAATGGCCTGCAAAACTAAGTACCTACCAAACTTTTAAAATATCAATTTTCTCAAACTACACAAGTTACAGATTTAAAATATTGACTGGCCTGTTGGTCTAGAGTAGTTAGTGACCTTGAATGCTATGCCGGAGGTCGTGGGTTCGATTCCCACCCAGGACAAATGTTTGTGTGAAGAGCACGATTATAGTCTGGGTGTAATTTATCTATAATATGTATGTATTTAGAAATATATAAGTATGTTTATCAGCTTTTTAGTAACCATTACACAAGCTCTTAAGCTTAACTTGGGACTAAGTGGCGTTGTGTAAAAAGTTGTGGAATATTTAGAAAAAGTTTTGTAACAAATTCTATTAGCTTACTTTGAAAATAGTAAACTAATTCAATTGTAAAAGTGTGATACTTAGTTTTGCAGTCCAGTGTAGACGTCGTCTGTGTTTCCTAGCCAGCTAGTCAGAGCAAAAACACTGAAGTAAACTCACGAGATCTCCAAGTCTAAGTATTATCTTCATCAGGTCAATTAGGGACTGCAGGACCATGCAGATAGGTGTCTGCAAGTCAATTTAGTAAAAAATACCCTGAAAAAACTTGGGTGAAGTGAACTATCAATGCCTAGCGTTAGTATGGAATGACAGCTCAATTCGCCCTCACATCACCTACATTTTACCGCGGTGATTTTAACAGAATCTTACTGCTGACCATGATCCTGTTTATGAAGGTACCCAGTTTTTAGCCTAGAAAGGAGGTTAGGTTCGTAATTTTTATCTTTTAATCGTACTGTCTCATTTCTATTTATAGTTGTTCTTTTTTCTTATAAATTAGCCGATTCATCACCGAAAATGCTGTAAGCACATCATCGACATCGACCAAAATCAAAATTGCTCTGATTAGGACTCCACATCATTATAAATATAAATAATATAAATATAAATATTCCACAACTTTTCACACAACGCCATTTAGCCCCAAGTTAAGCTTCAGAGCTTGTGTGTACCCATAGACTAAACAGCTGATAAACATACTTATATATTTCTAAATACATACATATTATAGATAAACTACACCCAAACATAGAACAAATGATCGTGCTCAACACACAAACATTGAATCGAACCCACGACCTCCGGCATAGCAGTCAGGGTCACTAACTAGTAGACCAACAGGCCAGCCTAAAATTGATTTTATGGTTAAAATTAAAATCTCACGTTATAAGGGACACTTTGTGGGAATTAAGAGTAAAGCATACCCAAGCGCAACGCAACGGTATACGTTACTGATATATTGGAAAGGGTAATTTCATTTTATTTTAATCCTCAAGAAACTACCCCCAAAGGTCCTTAGTTCATTACATTACAGTTGTACAAAAAAAAACACACTAATGAAACCCAGTCATTAATCACAGGTGGAAGCAGTTAAGTAAGTAATTGCCACTCGTCAATTACACAATTATCTAACTTGTAAGCATTAAGATATCTTAACATGCTAATAGAATAAACGGGAAAGTTTGTTTGTTTGTTGTCACGGTCATGGCATCGCAAAATAACTTATGTGCCTCTTAAATGGCAAATTATTTGTTTACATTTAAGGCTTCAAGCACGCTAAGAATTGATGAAATAGGCTCTATGATTTAAACTTTGGGCGTAATGCTGTAAAGACAAAAACTGGTAATAATAACAGATTAGTATATAACTTTTTGAATTAAAAGCAAAACATTTATTTAATTCAAGTTTTCAAGCCGTCGAAGTTATGTTTTGCTTGTTTCATGCGTTCAACCATAGCGTCTTGTAGGTTTACGTAAAATCGAAAGCTTTTTCTTCAAATCAACGTCCTGCCACAAATTCCCGTATTGATAAATGTGGAGGAAGTTAAAAAAATTGTATGGAAGGTAAAAAAAAAAATGGTAGTAACTTTACTTTGCATTTATAAATAGGCCGGCAAAATATTACGGGTGAATACACGACAAAAGCTAGTCAACATACTGCGCTTACGTCATACAGTCAACTGCACGTCAGCGGTATTGAAACCTTTATAAGCTAAACTCTTATTCTATTCAAACTGTGTGCATGGCTAGGTCAGCCTCAAGATCAAAGTGTTTACACGTAAATTCGTTTGACTGTACAGCGTGGCTTAGTAAAAATGAGACGGCAATTGTTACGACATGCTTGTGAGAACATATTTTTTTATTAAGGAAACATCTTGTGTTTGCTTAGCTTTAAAGTGTCAATCTTTTGCGGAGGAGACTTTTTATGTATGCAGTAAATTTATGGTAATTTGTCAATTTTGCCCCGTTGTACCGTATGCACCATTGACCTGCACCATCAATGGTGCAGATGAGACTAATTAGTTTCGTTTGCACCATTAATATGAATACAACTTACTTCACCATACTTTTCTTGTTTCGTGGGACAAAGATGCAATTATGTCCAACTGGTTGTACCACGGGGAAAGGATGATCGTGTAAAACAAATGAACGTCTAAAACACAGGACTTGGGGCATCCCGACGTTAGGTTAGTTAGGTTCCTTTAAACCCTGCAGACAGAAATAGGAGCCCCGCGTAGCGGGGTTCCGTCGTCTAAGCTCTTTAAATTTCTTCGTTGTTATGGCACTTCAGCATTGATAGATATCCTTTTCCTGTTTATTACCAGTAGTTGTTCCATAGATACATTCAATTCCCAGAAATATCTAAGTATACATTGATAGTATATTGTGTCATCTCAATGGTGCAGATGAGACCATATCCAATCCGCCGTTTCGTTTGCACCATTAATGGTGCAAACGAAACTAATTAGTCTCATCTGCACCATTGATGGTGCAGGTCAATGGTGCATACGGTACAACGGGAATTTTGCGCTCGGAATTGAAATAGAAGGATATAATAGGCAGGTAATATAATCAGCGTATGATTTTGTTCTAAATCACGCATGACTGTTATAATATAAACACAACGTTTTAATACGAAGTTTATTGCTGGAAAATCGTGGAAATTAACGCTAATTAAGCGATTTAATTGCTTCATTCGATATCTAGGCCTATGTATGAAACCTGTTCAAGTTTTCACATTTGAACATAAGAAAAGGCGTAGGTGTTTTCTATTAGTTACTTATCACACTAAAAAGCGGATACGGACATAATTGGGAAACTTAATAACTATTGACCTTTTCGAAAATCTAATCAAGGAAATAATTTCCTGACACCATATATCACAGATCTAATAAAATTTAACTAAATTGGTTTTTATCAAAGATAATAATTCCCAAATAGATTGTTTATTTTTTATACTATTAAGATAAGTGATAATTAATGATTTGATTTTATGCAAATTAGATGAAGCCTTAACATTTAGAATATCATCATTTTTCATTTTAGTTTTAACATGTCCCTCAAATCATTCGTAGCGTTGATATAAAGTACATTAGTGAAAACAAAAACGATAAAAGGCACTTTGGAATCTTTAAACCGCCATAAATCTAATACAAACCACTACTACCAACCACCACCAACCAACCAACTACCAACTACCAACCAACTACCTTTTGATTTGTATTTTTGGGTGTAAATAATAAACTTAAAAACTACTGGACCAATTTGAAAAATTCTTTCATCGTTGGGAAGCTACACTATCCCTGGGTGACATGGGCTATTTTTTATCCCTGTATTCCCACGGGAACGAGAACTACCCGGGTGAAATCGCGTGACGTCCGCTAGTATTGAATTTGCTTGTTACGATATACACTAATTCAATACTCAATACTCAATATTTATTGCGTTCCACTATGTACATAAATGGTCTTAAGAATATAAAGGTACAGAATCATTATGGACCCTGTCGGACACAGCAAAAACTTACGCCCGATATTAATATTCTATCTCAATCCAAATCCCGATCCTTTGTTTTTGAAGGCTGCTTCTGATTGGACATCTTTAAGACTCGGATAGGCGAATTCGGTCGTTGATTGGTTACAGACAAAGATCGGGATCAAGATAGCAACCGAGATAGATTATTAATATCCAGCGTTAGAAGAGAGGAAGAGGGCCAATGCAGCAATAACTTAATTTCTAAAATCTTATTATCTTATTTTAATATACTTACGAGTAGTAAGCAAATACTAATACTGCAATATTTATAATGTGTTATATATTCATATAACTATACCTAACTATAACTATGATTCATATTTAAAACAGAAGAAGATTAAATAGATAGATGTAAGTTGGCTTGCAGTCCGCATACGTAAGCAAGTACCTCAAAATAGGAACAAATCCGATTATTCATTCTTAAAAACACATTTGGCTTACGCTGTAGGTACCTTGACCATGTTAAGTTCCTACAGTAGGTGCCTACTCAATGTTAGAAGATTTTGTAAAGTATTACATTAAATATCGATATAAATACATTAAAAAATCTTCATCATCTGCCTAGCCTTTTCCCAACTTTGATGGATGTAGCTGATTGCCATATTGTTTTAAATGCATCGACTACCTATATGACCTCCATAACCCAGGTAGGTACTGGGCAACACGATAAATAAAGAAAAAATAACCCAAATTAAAAGACCGAACAGTACAACATTGTATCAAATTCATAAATTATCATCATTGATATAAATTTTTGATTGACAGCTAAACAACCGACTACTTATGGTTGCGCTACCGTGAAAGTTAAATTTAAATGGTAATGGTCTCTCTAGTATAATAATTTATTAAAATTGCTCATCAGATAAAATACTTATAGTTAATTAGTAAAAGGTACGTGAGTGTAACCTTGTTCTTTATGTATTAATAGTAATACTTTTGAAAATAATCTAATATTAGAAACAATATTAGTTGGTGCGTGCGTTTAGTGTTCATACATTTGCGTAGCTTTTCCAACTTTGTTTGGGTTGCCTATTCATTCTAACCAGATTCATGTTTAGAGACGTTTACATAAATCAATCGCCTATCTGACCTTTAAACTTAGTAACTAGAAAGCCCCTTGGTAAGTCTCATTGACAGACTTTCAACTTGATCAACAACAAACAAAGATGATCCTACCGACCGCACGACTGGAAATAGATTCTGATTTGGCCGTGAAATTAAAATTGAATAAATAATTTATTCCGAATAAATTTCGACAGCTTTTTTAATGTGTTTTAAAAATGTACTAAATATCTAGTTTTGCCATCTTATTTTTATTACAAATCACGCGACAATATCGTGAACTATCAAGCGAGTTCATGATCGACATGTTTTGAAATAACTAAAGGTGATAAATTATAAAAAGTAAACGAGTTTCTGATATAAAAAATTGCTAAACTATTACATTAGATATTTAATTGTTAAGCTGTGAAATTAAAATATGAAGTTAATGTCTAGAAGGAACAAAAAATCCGATTTCTATTTTGTGCCAAACGATGGTTTTGAAGATAAATTTTAGGCTGAGGCTAATTAATTTTTATAAGTGTCTCTTACGTAAACTCACCAAGTAGATATAATTAAGTACAATCTGGTATTAAAATAAATGAAAGTTACTTTTAAGTCGGTGAAAAATAATCGCCACTTGCTCATGAGAAATTTTAGTTAGATCACTTTGTTTACAGTGCCATTAGTAGAATACGGAGAAAGCAAGGTAACCACAAAATAATAAGCACCTATAATTTCTTGTTCATAACTATCAACTGATTAAACACACTTGCTTTACTAGACACACCTCTTCCATTCATCACAATGCATGTCAATCAGCATATTATCTACTTACATATTGTGCCATGATGACATTTTAATATTGCATATTCAATACGAAGCTTAATCAATAAAAATAAGCATTAATTAGAAGTTATAAAGAAACACGAGCTAACCTTGGAGTAGAAACAGATGAAGATCGCGACAAATTCGGCTTCTTGCCCTTGAGCTTCTTCAAATCCATTTTTTTAAATTTCGAATTCCACCAAAAAAAAAATAAAAACTAAGCACACAAAAGACACGACCACTCACTCAAAGACAAACCTCTGACACTGGCAACTAGCATATTAATTAGAACATACTATTGCAATCTAATTATCATAAAATTTCAGGTTTTAGCCTTAACGAAGTCGTTAGAAACGAATTGCATTGTAACTTTGTTGGCAAATCTTACTCCGGCGTGTCGGCTATTCATATGAGGGAAGGAGACGGGGAGAGTATCGTCAGAACGTCGGAAAGAGATAGCGGTGTGTTGTAACATCACTGTCGTAAGCGCGTGCTTCTGTTAATTAAAATATGGGTTTTAGTTATAACTAATGTTTGCGGATTTATAATTGACGTAGATAAAATTAATTTAATAAAGATCTTTGGAAATTTTCTGACAGCAAAGATTAAAAATACAGGTCAAACGAAAAAAAAGCGTAACGGAACAAAATCCTTCTCCTTCTCTCCCTGTCATTATTTCCATTTTCAATTAAAAATACAGCTTTCGTTAATTTTATGTCAATTTTTTGTGCTCAGACAAACGTTTGTACCAATGTTAATAAAACATCTATAGGTATTATATTGCAAGGAATTTATTAAAATTAGCATTGCAAATAAAAAAATCACAAGAGTTGCCAAAAATCAATGAATGTTGCTTAATTTTAATTAAAAATAAAACAAAGACGTTTTATACTAAACGATGACAGATATGATGGCGACGATTTTCTTGTTCAAAAACGGAATTAATTTAGGCTAGGTATCTTTTTCTCTTTTATGAAACAAGAAAGGTATGGACAGCTATCAGAGCTGTAAATTTTAGTTCAACTAAAGCTTCAATACAAATGGTTGAAATTTCTAACGCATAGACTACAACATGGCGAAGTTCAAGTTCAAACCAATAACTAATTTGACATCTCTTACTTAGTTCTTATCTGTCACCCTATGTCTTTGTCCTTTTCTAAAACTATATGTCCGTAAGAGATGGCAATAATCTTGTTTTACTCTAGTTTGTTGATAATAGAATCGGCCCTACTATCTAATATACTTCTCACAAGTTATTTGATTTCCAAACGCGGATTATTTTTTGTAAATTGACACCTAAGTCGCTATATCACTTTTCAAAGGGGCCGCGTGTTATCTTGAGTGCTTGACCACTGTGCATAGTTCACTTTTGGTTTGAAATGTATCCTATTCGAAGAGTAGGAAGTGCTCTCAAGTTCATCAGAAAGATCTAAAGCTCTGACTATGGTAGATACAGTATTAATCAAATCAATAGTCGATTTAGTGACTAATAAAGTTAGTCTGTGTTGCCAATGACAATTCGGCCGGTCTAGCGCTAATTTATTCCATATAAAATTTAAATCCTTATTTTAAATTGATGCTATTTTCCATATACAAATAATAACTTTATTAAAGTGAAAATAAATTGATTTAAAGTGACTTGTAGGTACTGTTGATAAAATTATAAAAGTGATTAATTGCGTACGCAGGATAGTCGAGTGTATGACAAAATATAAAGATAAAAGAGTCCTTTGAAGATTGTTTGACACAAAATCTAATAATTGATGTGTACTAATGTGTAGCGTTTCTATCCGAAATTATTATACAATTTTGACGTAATGTAAAACATCTGTTTTTCTAACCATTAAATTTAATCGCTCCCGCCTCCGCTTTTGCCACTATAACCTCACCCCGATCCCTAACAAATAGGAGTTAACCGGCGATCCACGTCACAGATACGCGTCGGCAAGCGCTTTACCGTGCTCCGTGTGACGCGAAGTTTAATGTAACCATGCGTTTAGAATATCCTACAAGGCTACAACTAGGTACAGTTACCGTCGCAAATACTAACGTTATCGCTAAAATAACTGTTGCTATGAAACATAATCCTGTGAGATACTCGCGCGGGTTTTCCTTGAAAGGTTTGTATGTAAACGAAGTCATAGGTTCGCTTTCGTAGAAAAAATGATTGCACAAGATGGTAGTTAAGTACTTTATATTCATACCCTCAACTTGACTGTGTCCTAGTCATTTTTGCCTATCGGTTTAATATAGAGTTTATTAAAATGACCATTTATTGAGGGAAGATTTAAGTATGAATAGTAGTAAATATGTTAAGAAAAAACACAATGATATGCATTGTGTGAAAGATTACTCGTATAAAGACAGTAGGATGATTCTGAAGATGTTCATAAAAGTCTTTATTTACTATGTATTTGTCTTTTAATTAAAACGCTTTTGTATGAAGCTGACTAGGATATTTGGTATTTTAATTTTGCTAAACAGACATAATTTCGCTCCCTGTTACATTACATGAAGTAAAACGCTAATGGGCATTATGTGGATGTACAGACGCCAGCACATCAAGTTACCCCAATGTGTCAAATTTTCCCAATTGAATATGAACCTTATTCTGTTTGACCTAAAGTTGTAAAACGATCAAAGAAATTTGACACATTGGGGTAACTTTATGTGCTGGCATCTGTACATTCGCCAGCACGTCAAGTTACCCCAACGTGTCAAATTTTCCCCAATTGAATCTGAACCTCAATATGTTTAACATAAAGTTGAAAAACGATCAAAGAAATTTGACACATTGGGGTAACTTGATGTGCTGGCGTCTGTATAATAAGAGAATCTTTCCCCATGTAATGTATGTATGTTGTTTCACGGCTGCAAATATAGTCTTATATCCAAAATGAAAAGTTCAATTACTCCTAATAAATTACCATTTCAATTCTGTAATTCACGTTTACTATTTCAATTAACTATTGCACAACTTTAATAGATCTGCCTCACTTCACTAAGTTTGAAAATAAAACAAATGAAGTCCATTACAGTTCGGTACACAAGTGGATTGAAGTTTATTTTTACTTTTTATACGAAGAATTACTTTGACTATCGTTGATGTAATATTGTAATGAAATTGAGATTTTACGCAATCAATACTTGTCTACTTGTAACACTTTTGTGCCGGGCTGTATTTGGTCATTTTTGCGTGAATTATGGTTTCCAGTGCAGTTGATAAAAGTGTAGTGCCAGTATTAGTTGGTGTCAAAATATAATGTCACTTATTACTATTATGGTAAAGCACCATTTCTTCATAAATTACTTCATCGACTATCTCGCTAGTATGGTGTAAAGAGTGCTTCTGTCGAGTACGGAGTTATGGGTCCAATTCTCAGGTCAAGAAAGGTGATTATGGATTTTTCCAAATGTAACTTCTCAGTTGCAGACTGGAATCTGGATTTGCGTGCCCGCTGATGGCAATAGGCTCGCCCCCTGCAACATAAGATCTAAACATAACTATTGATATGGGGGTGTATTTAAAGAACATCTCGGAAAAGTAAGCGCGATTATATATTTATGTAAAACAAATATATACCAACGTTAAAAAGCGATAAGATTTGTGTATTATGATTTAACTCAAAAACATCTCACCACATTTAAAACAAATCTTTCACTATTAGGAAGCTATACTATAACCGAGTAACACAGCAAGCCTAGCCATATTACAAATTATATTTCTATTATCGTAATCGATGAGGCCACAATAGACAAAAAAATGGCGTATATGCAATCAGCTGTTTGTCAGCTGTCTGAAGTGTTAACGAGTAGAATTTGTAGTATGTCTGAAAATAAAATACACTTGACAGTTGACAAACAGCTGATTCCATATTCGCCATTTTCTTTGTATAATAGAAATAGAATAGAAATAGAATTTGTAATATGGCTGAAAATGAAATACACTTGACAGTTGACAAACAGCTGATTCCATATAGGTACGCCATTTTCTTTCTATAATAGAAATAGAGTACAAATAGAATTTGTAATATGGCTAGGCCTGCAGGTTACAATTTATTTTAAAAACTGCAAAGTATAAAATGTGTGTGGGCTAAGTCCTAGTTATGAAATAAATAAGCAACCTACCAGAGATGTTCCCATATTATTTAAATATGGCCTTTATAAAATCATGATTTTTTGTCAGTCCAGTTTAGTCCAATGCACTAAAACTAGTCGATGCAGTTTGAAATATCAACCAGTTGCCACGCACCCAACTTCTCATTGAGAACGGTTGCCAAGGGCATCCTAAAGTATGAAAATGTTTAGTTTTTTGTCAAATGTTTTTATCTTTTTTATTGGTTGGCGCCAACTAAAAATGGCAACCGTTAGGTATACAAACTATAAACTACTTAATAAATCTAAAATGTTGCGTCAATTAACTCATACACATCGCACCACTGGTAGTGTACCCAAAAGACTGGCAGCATTGCCACGCTGAATGGCAAGATCAGTAGCGAAGTGTCCGTACAACTCGATTCCGATGGCAATAGGTTCCCCGCTATAACACGGGACTTGCTGGCGAAATATAGGTGTACAAAAGGTTCAGCCTGACCCTTTATCTTGCGTTTCATTGGCCTTAGTGTCATTCTAGGTCTACATATTTCTTAAATCATCTCATTAACTTACTTTATTTTAGCACCGCCTACTAAGACTGTCCCTGTAACATCGGTGGTCCACAATGCGCAAACACATTGCTGTTTCAATTCACATGACACAATTAAACTCACATGTTATACAAGGTACATTTGACGGAGTATTCCCGTTTGAGAACCTATGCATTTAGCACCAAAGGTATTCCCATTTCCCATAGGTTAATGCATAAGTGCTCAATAAATAGTTGCTCAAACGGGAATACTCCCATTTGACACTCCACAGATAATTTATAGACAGTATTTTAAAACAGTATCACACAAACAAAACTTGGCCAGTAACTGGCGTGACGGTTCGGTACCGCACCGTTATCGCGCGCGTGTCGTGCATTCGTAATGCGAACATTGATAGGTTACTATTGAACGTAACTGTACTCGAATATTTTGGTGAATGAGAATCGTTATTATTTATTTCGATAAAGAACGCTAGGCAAAAGAATTGTTGAAACATATGAAGCAATTGATAGTGGCTAAACCATCGAGTTAGGTCTGTAGATAGGTGGCTTTCATTATTCATGAAATAAAGAAAGCATTAAAGCAAAAATAAATACACAGCATCTTGAACATTAATGAAAAATACACAGAATACAAAGATTGTTGTTGACTGGCCTGTTGGTCTAGTAGTTAGTGACCCTGACTGCTATGCTGTAGGTCGTGGGTTCGATTCCCACCCTGGACAAATGTTTGTGTGATGAGCACGATCATTTGTTCTGTGTCTGGGTGTAATTTATCTATAATATGTATGTATTTAGAAATATATATGTATGCTTATCAGCTGATTAGTACCCATAACACAAGCTCTCAAGCTTAACATGGGACTAAATGGCGGTGTGTGAAAAGTTGTGGAATTTTTTTTTTTTTTTTTTTTATTGTAATGTCAAAAGAGCCTCAGCTCAGCACAATGTCAGATAAGAACACAGGGTGTACTTTCTGACGCGGATTTAAGACCCCTAGCTCTGAAAGCACGTTAAACCGCTTTCATTTATTAAATCTTTGACAGTCCTTAAAAAGCTAGATAATGGGCAAGTAACATAAGCTATATTTTATTTTCAATACTACGAGGGGTCGAGGGAATTTTTAAGTTTAAAGAGAAAATTAAGAAATTCGTGCGGTTGAAGTCGCGAGTGTACTGTTAGCTCTTGTTAATCAGGCATCATGAATGAGCACTGATCACGTGTAGCTAATTACTTAGCACTTATTATATGTTACCTCAGCCGATGACATTACTGTGAGATATTTACAATGGGAACCGTAGTTAAGAATGTCACCGATGTATGAGCTCATACTCGCACACGTTGCGGTAAGATGATGTGATGGGAAAATAGGCCTTATTAATAGAGCATTTCCTAATAGGAATATGATTTATCATGTAGAGGTTTATGTGGAATATAATAATATGACTGATAGGTGTACGTCAGAAGTCATAGGTTGTCATTATGAGAACTATATTACAGAATCGCTCTTCGCCTGTCACTATTGATTTTCGTACCTTTACCTTCGAACTCTAATAAAAAAAAAAAACCACAACATTCACACAACGCCATCTAGTCCCAAGCTAAGGAAAGCTTGTGTTATGGGTACTAAACAGCTGATAAACATACTTATATATTTCTAAATACATACATATTAGAGATAATAACAATATTTCCTCCAGCCTCTTTTGGTTTTAAATATATATAATATAACCTATATAACTTAGTGATATCATAGCGGTCTAGTGGTTTTTGGGTTAAATCCTAACAACACAAAAACAAAAAATTAAATCGTTCCAATCCTAGTATTAAAAAAATATAGGCTACTTATGAATATCAACTTTGACTGGCCTGTTGGTCTAGTAGTTAGTGAACCTGACTGCTATACCGGAGGTCGTGGGTTCGATTCCCACCCAGGACAAATGTTTGTGTGATGAGCACGATCATTTGTTCTGTGTCTGGGTGTAATTATTATTTATCTGTAATATGTATGTATTTAGAAATATATAAGTATGTTTATCAGCTGTTTAGTATCCATAACACAAGCTCTCAAGCTTAACTTGGGACTAAATGGCGTTGTGTGAAAAGTTGTGGAATATTTTTTTTTTTTTTTTTATCAACGGATGACTGCCTTCTTGATCAAGTGGTCTTATGCATTAGTGTCTACAAAGCATGAAGGTCTGGGTTAGATTCCCGGATCGGGCAAAGGGTCACTGACTTAGCATTTAATTTTAAATTTCTTAGAAGCAGCCCAGAATCTGGATTTGTGCCAGGTTCATAGCAATAGGCTTGTTGACTTGTACATACATGGGACTTAAATCTTTAGTGCCTACGTTCAGTATGCTGCAAGTCAGTGGTAACTATACCAGTATAACCAGCTTCGCTTTTAGACTACTTTATACAGCTTAAGGTCAAAACATTTTTATAGACGCTAACTGTACGGCTATGGTATGCTTTGCCTGTGTCAGTAAGACAAGCTCAAACATTAGCATCCTTTACAAAAATGCTTAAAAAATATTAGATAGGTACCTACTTCTCTCCTAACACGTCTTGATAAAACTGTTCGTTACTTTGCAAGTAATTAGTATTTTATGTATGGTAGTTTTTCTTATTTATAATTGTTTAATACATATGTAAATAGTACACCACAAACCATACCTGCTCATCTTTTCTCTTTCACTATCAAGTCCATACAAAGGTTGTATGTAAGAGATTCCTTTTAGCGATAAGGCCGCCCATTGTATCATCCTATGTGGCCCTTACATACAGGGTTATTTTTCAATGACCGCCCAATTTTCACTGGGTGTTCTACCCATGAATATGAACAACTTTCACTATGGGACCGACTCTAAAATCACAAAAAAAACAACTGTTTCATACATTTTAGTCGAGTAGGTATTGAACTTTTGTTTGAAACAGCTGATTTTTTTTTCGTGATTTCAGAGTTGGTCCCATAGAGAAAGTTGCTCATATTCATGAGTAGAACACTCTGTGAAAATTTGGCCGGTCATTGAAAAATAACCCTGTATAATTTGTAAGTTTTTTGATGTACAGACGCCAGCAAGTCAAGTTACCCCAAAGTGTCAAATTTCTTTGATAGTTTTTCAACTTTATGTCGAACAGAGTAACTGTAAGGTTCATATTCAATTGGGAAAATGTGACACATTGGGGTAACTTGATGTGCTGGCGTCTGTACAATAAAGAGTGTTTATTTTATAGACGTGCACTTGACTGTACCGACCTACCTATTTGATGAAGTTGCTCCACTGACCTTTATTCATACTATTACCTACTTCATTTTTATCAGCAATGAATTAACTCCTACTTTGTCGCCTACAGATTTTTTACTTGCCATTTTGGATCGCGTGGCGAGATCGGATTGAATAAAAAAAAGAATTTATTGTACTTTTAGTAGGACAAACATGTGGTATCTGTCGTCTAGATAAATGATTGTATCAATTGTGTTACACGCAACTGATTAATCTTGATGAGGGTTCTCTGCAGCTAATAAATATTAGTCCTTTGTCAAGGACATGTTTTTTTTCAGACTTGTGTAGGTGGTGGTACATATTGCAAAAATGTATTTTAAAGGACTAAGAATGGAGTTTCTTGGCCCTTCTTTTCCATGCGAAACGAGGTACCTACCTTTTGGAAGGGGCTACAAAAATATTTTTTGTGTATAAATGTCACTTTTGATTTTCACATTGTAGAGGTTGTTTGGTCTTACTAAAGTAACCAATTTGACTTTGACTTTTCACTTTGATAAGAACAGCAGTGCGAGGCGAGATGTAAATAAATAAAATATGCCGTCCCCGCTAGTTAACTATTAGTATGAGGAAAAGTGACTCTTTTAAATAAGAACTTAAGCCTTTTTGGTACTTTTTGGTGAGATATGGTTAATTTTAAGTTATTTTATTCGTAAAATAAATATGTTGGTCTAGTTGGTTCAAAAACCTTCTAGGCTACGATATCCTGTTAGCAATCACCTCATTTTTATATATCACACAAATTTCACCTAATTGGCATGCAGGAGACATATTAACACGTGTGCATGTGTGTGTGCGTATGCTTGTCACGTCATCAAACGTCACGATACGCACACATAGAATTAGATAAGATACCATTTTGTAACAATAATGTAACTTGACCATCAATGTCTTTCTTTTTGTTTCTGTGATCTCAGTGTTTTGTTTTCTTTGTATAGTTATTGATGTAGTTAATTTGATTATAAACTTAACAACAGAAAGTCAATTTTCGAAATTTAAAACGTAGGTACATTAACCAAATTAATGTGAAGTCGGGATCTCATACAATTGACAATCAATGTCAAAATATTTTGTTAATTTTGATTAGACGTATTTTTGACAGATTGGCACTGAGATTTGATTTGCCTGTTGTTCTAGTAGTTAGTGGCCCTGTCTGCTATGACGGAGGTCGTGGGTTCGATTCCCACCCAAATTCAAATTCAAATTCATTTATTTGTCCGAACATGGTACAATACAAGGTCTCAAATAGCATAAAGGTCTCATCACATTCTGCCACATGTGGCGTGCAAGACAAATGGTTATTATGAGCACGATCATGTGTTCTGTGTCTGAGGGTAATTATTTATCTATAATATGTGTAATGAGTATGTTGGCGACAGATCTGGCAACCCCGTTGCTAGAGGCTAGTTTGTTGTTTTGGCTAGCGACGGGGCTGCTTGCGTATTTTCTATTCTTTTCATTCTAATTTTCTTAATTTTGTTTCCTACTTCTTTTGTGATCGAATTATTATACCCATTTACACCTTTGATTGCTTTTGATTTGGTGTCAAATAGAGTATGTTTATCAGTTGTTTAGAACCCATAACACAAGCTTTGTTCCACTAGATGGCGTTATGTAAAAGATGTGGAATACTATCATTATCTTAGAATGAAAATGTTCTTAAAACAAAGGAATGCCTCTCAGACACCTTGAACATTTTAAAAAGATATTTTTTTTACATTTTTCTACGCCGAATGTCTTTAACCAACCTAACACCCAAATCACACAGTAATCCGTTCTTCCCATACATCCGTTATTCGAATCAATTGTTTTATCACCAATTGGATTTTCAATGCCTGTCGTAAAACTATCATTGCACTCTTCTACGCGACTGTATTTGAAAGTACACTCAAACACACGAGCCGTTCCCCGAACTATTAGGACAGACGACTTTATATTCCAAGTGCATTGGTGCATCAATATCGAAGGGTACTTCCCTTTGGCGGCCATTTTTGTGGTACTTCCTTAGTACCTAGTGTTACCATAAGTTCTGAGAAAAGATGATAAGTACCTGAAACAAATAAAAGGGAATTCATTAGTATTTTATCGACGAAAGTCTCTTTGTTTATAAATTGAGGATAATATTTTTTAATAACAATTCAGAAGGAATGTTTTAGTAGATTTTGTAAACACAGCACAGTGGCACAGTTGGTCAATTCAGTAAAAGTTCACCCGTAAAAAATTTAGCGAAGTAAACTGTTAATGCTGCCTTCACTTCGCGTACATTTTCAAGAGGATTTATTGTACAGAATAGCATTACAGTACCCAAGACCCAACAAACAAAATAAGTGGTCATTTTTATACACAGAGGTTGTCCTTTGTGAACGTTGGTTTTAAACCCGATTGCAGCGCCATCTATCAGGTATAAGTATGCATCTAAACTATTCAGGGTCCAACATAAATACAAAAAAAGAATTATCCCACTTGGTGTAGTCGTTCGGAAGTTATGCGCGTACATACATTTCGGCGATTAATTTTTATTGATAAGTAGCAGCTAGGTAAAATGTATGTGAACACCTAAACGTTTTGAAAAGTGTGATGTTACGTCAAAACCAAAAATTTTAACAAACTTCACATAAATCTATATACATAAAAGAAAGTCGTGTTAGTTACACCATTAACTCAAGAACGGCTGGATCAATTTGAATGATTTTGGTGTTTTTGTTGGATTTGTCTTTGTCCGGAATAGCATAATAATTAATAAAAAACATGAAAAGTCCTCGAAAAAATAAATATCAAGAAAATTCGTTGTCTCAAACATTTTTCAAACGCAGCGCCATCTTGGATGACATGACAGGAGTCAAACTTCCCAGTTCAATATCAGGTGACAATTTGACATTGACAAGTCTTAAGCTAAACGAAGGTAAGGTTGTCAATTTATACGTAACAACGTACTGAAATTTATTTTGTTACTAAACTTAAGAGGTTTTATGTAGCATAAAAAAGTCATTTATATTTCAGAAATCAATTTACGTAATTAACAATGACGATAGAGACGAACTTTAATAATTCTATGCAAATAGAACTTATTTTACTGTTAGGACTTTAATTAAAGTAGTCCGGGAAAACTATAGGTATAAATTGTATGTAACATTAAAGGCAATAGTTCAGTTTAAAATTATGAATTTAGTATTTTTTAAATCAATGCTTTTTAGTAAGGTAGTTAGGTTAGGTAGTTAGGTTAGCTATAGGATAGGTATGGTCAGTTAGGTTAGGTTATATATACATGTTGTAATTTTAATTCTATTGAACACAAAATGTTTAAATAAGATCACAGTAGAGACTCGCTACATAAAAAGTAGTAGTGGTTTGGATCTATTTGTTGTCGTCTTATTAAACGTATGTATATCTAATATAAAAAAAAATATAAGAGCAATAAATTGACTCTAAGGCACAACAAGTTTGCCGGGGCAGCTAGTAAACCATAAAACAGAAATGTCGTATGTTATAATAAATCATCAAAATGTCCGTATCTACAAATACATCAATCGTTGTAGGATGCTAATAATAAAAACCGAACGCAGTCGATAGCCGTAGGTAAATCTTTCATATATCATTATGCAACGAAGCATCATAACGAAATTATGTTCATGAATCGATCACAAGATACTTTCACTCAAACACAGGCACGTATTTTGTTGTGGAGTGTATGACAACTGATTATAAAAACTCTTATGTAATCGTAGCATGGCTTGACATACGGCGTTGAAGAGACATTGCTTGAGACCATAAGTAACAGTCAAAAGTAGTTATAAGCCACATTTGTCTCTTTACTGATAAAAAAACTTCTGCAATACGTAGGTTTACCTTTATCTTGATTTTAAAACTCTAGTTTCGGAAGTCGGTGGGCTATAATGAATGAAAACAAAACCACCAAAGCCGCAGACACAGAAAAATAACACAACATGTGTGTAAACGAAAACTTTTTACAAAAAAAAAATACAATCGACTGCATGAAAAACCACACGAGTGGCATGTTGCCAACGGCAGAGACAACTGCTGCCATCGACACGCCTCGGCAGCAGCCCAACTGACTCCTATATAGCTGCCACTGATTTTTGAAGTTGGAATATTAACAGCTGCAGTTACTCTACCTCTGCCGTTGGCAACATGCCACTCGTGTGGTTTTTCATGCAGTCCATTGTACTTATTTTTTTTTGTAAAAAGTTTTTGTTTACACATTGATGTGTTATTTTTAACCCACTTTAGGAGGTTTCAGATTTTATTTTTTATTTTTGATCATTTGTTTTGATATTACACTAAACTACAAAACCGCTTTTGATGAAATACAAATAGGACCACACGGAGTGTGTACCCTTTCAAATCGGTCCATAAACGACGAAGTCATGAGGCAAGACAAATAAACAACAAAATACCTACCTACTAACCAGTGTAAAATATTTTTAGTTTCGGAAGCCCTTCTCCATTTTTGTAAGTCATTTGAAAGCATTTTAACACGTCACGAAAACAAGACGTCTATGCCCAAATCCCGGCCTGTTACAGCTAGAAAATTGACGCTTCATCTGTAAACCAGCCAATTTGAGATAAATAGCTCATCGTTCAGCCGAAAACAGTAATCAAGCATAATCTCAAACTATACACTTGTTATTTTTTTTTCTCATAATGGTGTCTATCATCCGTCATGCCTGGCTATCGAATGATTTATTAAGGGCCCTTATCAATCAATTATACACTTTGTTCCTGTCAGAATAGAGTTTGAGTTCAATTGTTACATTACCGATTAGATGTTTTTGTATAATAGTTCGATAAGTTTGATGTGTGAGATCAATCGGGCCGTGAAAGCTGGTTCGATTTCTTCTGAGTTATTTTAAATCACTGTATCTATAATTATGTTAATACATTTCTCACGTCCCAATCTTAAAAAGGGCACGTTACTTTTTGAGCTGGAAAACAAGTGCCTATGACATTAAATCCACCTCTGTACAGCTGTGTACTAACAAGTATTGAGTAAATAAATAAAAAAAGTTTTATTTAAACCAATGTGAAAAGTAAACTTAAGTTTTTTTGAGGTAACCAAGCAACGACAAAAGACATAAAGCTCTTGAGGTTTAGGTGCCTACTTCTCATACATGAGGTTGTAGTTCAAATCCGGGCAAGTACCAATGTGTCTTATTCAATTCATAAGTTGCACTTAGACATCATTGATGTCGGTGAAGGAAAACATTGTGAGGAAACCTGGACTTATAGTTAGTTTCAGTTTGAAATCGCCAATCCGTCTTGAGCAAGCGTGCTGATCAATGCTCGAGCCTTCTCGGTATGAGAAGTGGCTTTTGCCCGACAGTGGGACAGTAACAGGCAGGTATTAACCAAGCAACAACTCTTTTAAATCATATAATTAAAGACTTAAACGTGTATAGACGGACATATAGGATCTTATAATTCTCAGAAAAGTCAAATAGTGAAACACCGACCTAGCTAAAAAATGACGTATAAAATAAAAAAAAAGAATTTTGGAAATCGGTCCATAAATGTCGGAGAAATCGCGTAACAAACACACAAAAAAAAAATACCGTCGAATTGAGAACCTCCTCCTTTTTTTGAAGTCGGTTAAAAAGGGTTTGTTTGTACCTATGTACCTACAGAAATAAATATAATTTTATCATTTTTATCAATAAGGGTTCTGTGTTTGAACTTTGTCTATTGTAAGTACCCTAAAAAGTACTTTCTTTCATAACAAGCTCAATGTCCCCAATACCAACAAAAGCATCATCGTTCCGAATCGTTCCCACCACAGTCACGTCGAACATGACCCCAGTTTAGTTCCGGCGTCCACTTCCTCCATTTTGATTGGCATTACTCAATACACCATTGATTTTATTATTGAGTCATAAATTATGAGGCGAAATGTCATATCGAAATGTTTTATTATGTGACCGTATTGTGTGGCAGTGTGATTAGCTTTTGACAAAGACAGTTAATAAATAACCAGAATTACCTAATGAATGCGATTATGGGCGAAAGTTTCACTGGAAACGGTGCTCTATGCTACGAATTTCTTCTGTGTCTCCAGCCAGGGCATCATCATCATCAGTGATAGACATAATTTTAACACAAGAAATAAAGATAAAATAGCGCAACCAGCTTTCAGACTAGCCAAAGTACAAACATCTTTTTTGGGGTATTGTGTCAAATGTTACAACAAAATACCTAGTGATGTACCTATTAGAATTAAATTAAAGGAAATTTAAAACTTATATTAAAAGTACATTCTGTAAACAGGCTTATTATAAATTAGGGGATTATATTGAAGATAAAAATACTTGGAAACATGCTGGTCCTGCTCCATAGGACATAGGAGGTTTGACAAAATCAAATTGGCTGCTGAAGTACTTAAATTTTTGTTTGTTTGCTTTTTTCTCTAAACTCACACACTGATCTGCTGTTGGTTTTTAACTATTCATTTGTTTATTTAATGAGTATCTCCTTTCATAACATTCTACAGTGTATTGTGTATTTTTGTTAATATGTGAGTACAATGTATCTACCAACATAATATTTTTTTATCGAGTCCATTGCTTATTTTTAATATACCTATCTCAGTATAGATCTTATTACTCTAGGTGCATAGTCCTCACATAAAATCTGATTGTTGTATACGAAGTATTGTAATCCTATTTTAAAAGAGTAAGTATGGAGTTTCTTGCACATTCTTCTCCATACGAAACTACCATTTGGAATGTGCAACTCTGCCGTGCTAAGCGCAAAAGCAGTATCTCAGGAAAAGCTAGTTTTGAGATAATTTAAGTTTTGTAACATATATTTATTTTACCTGTAAAGATTATTTTAACTTTTTCGTGAGTTTTTTCATATGTTTTAAATAAGATACCGCTAATTGGCTTAGTTCATTGAATGTGTCTTTCGTTAAGCTATCTGATGCCATAAAAATCAACTTTACGTTTTTTTTTGAGTTACCTCTTTTGAGCTTAGCAAGGCAGAACTAGAATCATTCTCTTAATTTATTTTATTTGTAAGTTAACGGTCTAATTGAAATAAACGATTTGACTTTGACTTTGACTTTGACATCCAAGGGTTTTTCGAACTATGTAGAGATCAGCTTCCAGTTTGACCGGGTGCAGCTAAATACCAGTGTTTTACATGGAGCCACTGCCTGTCTGACCTTCACAACACAGTTACAAGATAACACGACACCCTTTGGTTAAACTGATTGTCAGGCTTTCGTGCTTTTGACTACCCGTAACGACTGTCAAAATTTTACAAATGTCAGCCGGGACCATCGGCTCAACGTGCCATACGAGGCATGAAAGACTCATGATATAATAATCATTCGTTTATTTTCTCCCATAAAACATGTTTACAATGACTTAGTACAACATTGGAAGGGACAGGAGCCCAAACTAGTCAAAGCTTGTGTCTTGGGTCTCCTGGCCCCAATCAAAAGATCTTACAAGCTAGGTATTTATTAAATACATCGTCATATCGACGCCTCCCACGCATAAAGTTCTCACTTGTCACTCATCAACAGACCGAGCTCGGTAATTGTAGCTTAACCTTCAATAGATCCGTGCAACTGAAAGCTGGAAGCCGACCCTAACACTGTTGGGGAAAAGGCTAGGCAGAGGATGATCAGGACAGTCCGCATAAGCAGTAGACATAGACCTTACCCCTCATAGCTTGTACAAAGATCTTTCAAGACGCTTAATTGACACTTCGCGTGACCCAAAGGTTGGTTTTTATACCTTGGTCAAAGGAGAAGCATTGCCATACAACGTGGCAATGCTGCCAGTCTTTTGGGTACAGTTCCAGTGGACAGCGATGCGGATGAGTTTTATGACGCCATAATTATTTTAGATATAATTTTTGGTTTTTAGATTTTATTTTAGTTTCTAGTGTATAAAGTTAAGTATTGATATAGTGAATGTAAAGAAATAAATCAGATACTTAGGCCATCCTTAAGAAGAAGTGCAAGATGCTCCACATTAAAAAACCGTGTTCAACCTATGATTTGAGCTCATGTTTAGAAGAAGCCCTTTCAACAATCAGATGCTCAATGATGTCTATGATATTTTTAAAACATACCGTATTTCACGCTGAGTAGTTACAGCATCGTTGAAGTTTAATGTTATTAATAAAACATCAACGCATGTCACTGTGACGCAACTCTCCCGACAGACAACCAGACGAACTAATCCTTCACTGACAAATCGGCCGCCGCCGTCTCAAAAGCCGATTAATAAATCATTTTGAACGGTTTTTGATATGAAAAAAGAAATAAAGAATAACCATTTTGTTTATACAAATATACCTACTTGTTGATTATACATTTCTATTGAAGGCGAAAGAAAGGTTGCTGGTTTCATTGAAGGATAAATAAATTATGAGTTTCTTTCTATGTAGTAACTTTAGTAAATACCTACCTAGTTACTTTTGGCTTGAAACAAAACAACTATTTCCTGTTAAGCTTCCAAAAATCTAATCTGAGGTTTGTTGTTGGGAAAATACTTTGACTCACACTGATAAAGCCCGGTTTGCGTGACAACTTTAGCATTGTTTTTATAAATAAAATAATAGCACTTAACTTATTTTGACATAAAGTCGGAGTTTGTTTAAGTAGATATATGAAGTTTAATGCTTAATCTCTATCATCATTGGTCCCTATCCTAAATGGCTAGACTACTTTTTGTTTTTAATGTTTCAGAGCACGTGAATACCTAATCTATACCAAAATTATAAAGCAGAAGAGTTTGTTTGTTTGTTTGGTTGAACGCGCTAATCTCAGAAACTACCAGCTCGAATTGAAATTTTTTTTTGCGTTGGATAGTCCATTTATCGAGGAAGGCTATCGGCTATACGAAGAGGAGCGGAGCAGCAATAAGAAATGTTGCAAACGGGATCTCTTGCGATCTGAAGGCCTGGGGGTCGAGTCTGCTATTGTAATCGTGTCTCAATGACCGGTCAATGATCGATTTTTGACGTATAACGTCAAACTTATGACACATTTCCCATACAAGAACTGTCAAAGTTGTCAAATATTCGATCAATGACCGGTCAATGAGACACGATTGCAATAGCAGACTCGAGCCCCAGATCATCAGCATTGCGATTCAACGTGGAAGTAGTCTAGACACTTTTCCCGTTGATGCCTTATGATTAATTTCTTTTTCTTTTCATTTACATACTAACTTAGTACAATAATGTCATAAGTCAATATTATGTCACAGATGATTCACAGACACAATTAGGTACAGACGGGTATTGCGTAAGGATGCACCTTTCACCTGTACATGCACTTCTTCGTGACTGTGCTGACTGCTATTAAAGTAAGGTACTCTCAGGCCTGATGCTTAGATAGGATTTATGTACTAGAGCTTATTTAAATAAATACAAAATTTGCCTAAAGTGTAATTTTGTCATTAATCATTGACACTTGTCAGATATATCTGACAAGATATACATACATATTTTGACTGGCCTGTGGTCTAATAGTTAGTGACCCTGACTGCTATGCCGGAGGTCGTGGGTTCGATTCCCACCCAGGACAAATGAATGGGTGTTGTGCACGATTATTTGTTCTGTCTGGGTGTAATTTATCTATAAAATGTATGTATTTAAAAATATATAAGTATGTTTATCAGCTGTTTAGTACCGTAATAGTAAAATAGCATTGTGTGAAAAGTAGTGGAATATTTATTTATTTATATCTTAAGTACCGATTTAATATCGCGTATGTTCTTATAGTGCATCCACCACCTCTCACCAGTTACATTATAGCACTGTGAAATAGGGGGCAAGCCTATTGACAGTAACCATCATAAATCCAGATTCCGGTCTTCTACTGAGAATGTGCAAATGTAAGAAAAGAAAATTGACTGCCTCGTCTCGGTCCAGTATTCGTAAGCTACTTATCATGAGGTCCCGGGTTCAATCCCCGGTAGGGCAATGCGTTATTCAGTTTTTCCATTTGGAATTTCTTGGTTGTAGCCCGAAGTCTGGGCCCGTGTCCAATTGATGGCAATAAGCTCGGCTTCTATAACACGAACTTAAACATAATTAAACATAACTTGCGGAATGTTGGTGTATTTTGTAAATGGTTGCCAAACTCTTCAGGGGTTACAGGCGCTCAAAAAGAATACAATTCACTTAATATGAGAAATACAAGAAAATCTTAAAACTAAATACTAGAATTACTTGTGAAGACGACAGGTAAATAATTAATATTAAGTAGACACAATTTTAACTGTATTGTGGGTAAAACGAAAAAGTAGATGTACTATTACATATCGACTCTTAAAGGCAAGTCAATAGCAATTACACATTGAACTATTTTTAAATATGTTTTAACTATGAATATGTTACTGAATTATAGAGTAAGTAAGTATTTTAGTTTACTTTAGCAAATTAGTAAATAATAAATACTTAGTAAAAAATGATAATCTACATTAAATTTATCATTGGTGTTATGTATTATGAAAGCAAAATACAACTCCACATAAAAAACCAAGCACTGTATTTTTTGTGCATTAAAAGATGTTCATAGTAAGTGAATCACAATGGCTTTCTTCAAAAGGATGAAAGTGTCGACACAATTGGACACGACAGTGTCGACACAGTGCACAGTGGGAACTTCGAACCGTTTGATAAAAGAATCTGTCGTGACAAAGTGTCACATTTTGTGTCGTTTTTTGTCGGTCATCAGGTCGTGATTCGTCACAATGTGCATAGTCGTATTTCTATAAAATTGTGAGTTAAAGTATTGGGGATATTGACGCACAAAAATTAGTTTAGAAAAAAACGTAAATGTTAGGATATTCCGCCAAAAAATCCGCGCTGGGAGCTCCAGAATCAAACCTTTTAAATTTATGGTATCAGTTGGGCATCGATTAAAAAAAAACTATACCTTTCACACAACGTCCCTAACTAAGCAGAGCTTGTGCTATGAGTGCACGAGCACTGCTCTGGTATGTTGTGTTATGTGTAGGTTTGTATTACTGATAATCACACTTATATATTTATAATACATACAGAACAAAGAATCGTGCTCATCACACTATCATTTTTCTGATTGTCTGTTTGTCTTTGCCATCGATGTCCCTTCCACCCTGTGTAGGTAAACAAGTAATATGCCACACCTTGGAAATATATTGCATATTTTTCATTTAAATATTAACAATTAAATCATTAATTTAAAAGCAATTCATTGTATCGTACTACTCATACGCATGTTAAACAACCCAAGAAAATATTAACGCACTGACATTTAAATTCGCAATAAAATAATAATTACCACTTACATATCTTTAGACTTTCTTGTTTACGTTCTTTAAGTTGCATACCTAATTTGTGCTCTATAACTTCATAGCCAAGGTTTACAATTATTTGTACATGATCGTTACGGTCCATGCGCCCATACAACAAGACATTTGTATTTAGACGTGAATTTCTCGACTTTTCTCTTACTTTCCAAGTTGAATAACCGAGGTTAGCGCATCTCACATAATTGTGCCTATATGAATATTTATACGAAACTATTTTTATATGAATATTATGTCACAATTATGTGCGATTTCACTCATTGAACTCATATGAACTCATTTATCTACTTTAATTTGCGGTTTTAATGTGTATTTTATTCTTAAATAGATTTATGGACTAATTAGTCACTACTGTTAGTAGGTAATAGTCGGGTTTGCTTAGCGGCCCATAACGCATTCTTTTGTTTATTGATTTTATATAACAAATACAATTTATTCGCTATTTATTATTTCATACTAGCTGCCCCGGCAATCTTCGTTCCACCTTAGAATTAATCAATTTTCAAAATCAACCTTCTTATAATATATAGCTTAAGACAAACTA
Source organism: Euplexia lucipara (assembly GCA_921972225.1). NCBI lineage: Eukaryota > Metazoa > Arthropoda > Insecta > Lepidoptera > Noctuidae > Euplexia > Euplexia lucipara. The sequence goes on along the minus strand of OV179143.1, from coordinate 6,316,128 downwards.
AACCGGTAAACTGCTACCGGGAAGACATTCGTCACCTTTCATGTCATCCAAGATGGCGCTGCATTAGAAAAATGTTTGAATTTTACTTTTTTTAAATAGAGAACAAATATATATCTCCTTGTCGTATTTCATAACGATCCGTTTAGCCGTATATTCGTCAAAAGTCGACAAACAAACAAACAGAGGAACTTTTTCTCATTAATAATATTAAGTAGAATTGAGTTAAAGTAGGCAAGTACCTACCATGAAATATTCTTGCGTCTGTAGTTTTGACTTTCAGGTTACAGGCTACTCGTCAAGACATCCATTTAACGTTTATTCAATGATTTTGAGATTATTACATTTCTACAATTAGAATGCAAATTGGACCACACTGTATCATAGACTAGTAATCTAAACTCATCAGATGTATTATGTCAAGGCGGCTATCATACATTACGGTAACCACAGACTAACCTTTGAATCTAGACCGGCTGAATATAGTAACATACAATCACTTGTACATGCAAATGTAAATCTAAAGTGCGGTCTGGAATTGTTTTGCCTTATAGTCAAATAGCCAAGTAGTATTTCAAACAAATGAATAAAGGGTAAAGTTCAATCTCTATTATTGAAATTTTTTTCTTTTATTAAAACTGCTTAGGGAGATGATACACGATGAATTTGAATGAAATTAATTATTGAAAAGTGTTGCACTTCTTGTCTATTGATACAAATTTTAATCAATTAAATGTATTGTATAAATAAATGTATTGCATTTTAAACAGTATTTTTAAGAATGCTTAAGAGAAGTTTGAAACCTTTTTTGATATAGTTGTAAGTGGTTATAGAAATAAAAAAACTCTGGTTTTTAGTTCAAGAACAACCACTGATTTTATGAAATTTTGAAATGTCCAATATTTGTTTCTTTCTTATTTTGAACGGAAGCAGGTATTTAACTGTATAAAAGCCAACCGGATGTAGAATGATGGTTACGAAAGAAACACATTGACATTTCAAAAGTTATAATAATTTATGAACCTCAGTTAATTATAATATATTGTGGACTTTAGGCAATTTTGAAGACACGAATATTACATTATTATATTCAAATAAAAATAATTACGTAGTCAAGAACGGTTTTCATGTTTAAACTTTTGTAATCGTGCATTACAATTTCCTAAAAATACAATTAGTTGATTTATTGTGATCACACGTTTTCCACCTACTACAGCTTGATTAAACACGAAACTGATTTTACAAACCAATAGACCAATAGTGAGCCCAATGAATGCAAACAAAAAACGATATCACACCCAAACAAAAAATACGTCCAACATTGGTTCCAATTCAAGCATATAATTAAAAAAATATCCGATAGTAGCATTCCATTTTACTGGCGACCGGAGGCCGCGACAAAGGTCGTCAGGTGTTGTCAAAATAAGAATAACAAGTTCTATAATGTCACACATACTAAAAATTGTTCGATTAATTTGAATGGCGAACCGTACCGGTGTGTGGCACCTAGCAACAATTTAATTTTAAATTTGGAACTTTTTTTTTATTTTTAAACTAGTATGACAAGCTTGCAAATATTTTTTTTTATTTGCAAGCCATAATGTGTTTTTTCTAATAATGAAAGAAATGCAATTGACATTTAATTGAAAAGAGGTTTAATATCTTATCTCTTATGTAATAGGCCGATCTTTAGGTATAACCATTACAGATTGTCAGAAATATAGATGGCATTTCATTTCGGACATTATAAAAATTGAAATACCTATTCAATCAAAACAACTTTTTTTGTTTTGCTTCTTACTTTTTTAGGTTAAATAGACTTTTAATGACGTGAATATAATGTTATTCATTATGTTAATCATATATTAGCGTCAAGACCTTTGTTGTAATCATTTATTATATTTTTAATGTAGGATTTGGTCTCTGTCTAGAGGTCGCAGGAGCAAATGTTGAGCATAGGGCCAAAGTCAGGATTCACGGGTCAGGGAATTTTTCAGGTAAAAATTATGTATTGTATTGAAAGCTGAACAAATAGTTGGCCAAAGTCAGGTAGTTGGTCAAGGGGTTGTTGGTTTGCAGACCACCAAGAATACCTATAAGACATACAGAATTATTAAGTAATTAGCTTCGATTTTACAAGCTGTACAGTATCTACTGTTTAACATAGTTTTTTTTATCAATTTTTTATTTTTTTTTATTTTGATATACTTAGGTATTAGAACCTAACTTTTAACCGATTTAGATGAAATTCATATGGTACCACACGAGAAGTACCTTTAGCCTCTCAAACAAATAATGTTCAATTGAGAACCTCCTTTTTTTTGTAAGTCTGTTAAAACCGAATGTAGCCGTTTTTTGATTGGGCCTTTCAACTTCTCACATAAAAACATTGTAATTATGATAACAAATCTACAATATTACATAACTTTCCATTCATTAAAATAACTCAAATAATTACTAATCAGTGTAGCTACATTTTTCCCTGACAATTAATACATTTCCAATTACTAATCACTTCAAATTTCTTGTATAATACAAAACGAAAACGATTCTTTCGTCGAAGCCCGAAGGCGTATAGGTTTGAAATCAAAATTAATTATATTGACAATCGCTTTCATTATAATAAGTTCAAAACTGGTTTTTGACGTAATGTGAGCTTCAATTATTGTGTAGATAAATTACAATCGAATAGACACTAGGTATCGATATTTTGGGACCAACTTTTAATTGAATTTTGAAATCGATCTAACACCTTACTCTTATTTTGTGTTACGTCATTAGCAATGAAACAGAAGATACTATATATAGATACCTATTTGATTTACTGAATTTATATTTATAAAATGAAAGAAAGAAAAAGTATTTATTTAGTACTGCACAGCCACGATATAATAAATAAAAGTACAAAAGAAAATAATTAAACTAAAGGAAACTAAACAATAGAAAATTAACAAAACAAAGAATTATGTGCCCTACGGCATGGGCCAAATAGGTCCAGTTCAGCAAAAATGCCCGATAACTAATGTCTGGCGCTGGTTTTCAACTGGATCTGATTCTTTTTCATGTATTGTTTTTTAAATCGAAATTTTCTCAATTCACATACAAACACAGTCAGCTGTTGATTCGTACCAACTACATGTAGGCCACACAAATATTTGCACCGTGCGGGAATCGAAACCACGACACACAGCGCAGCAGCCACTCAAAATCAAAATCAAAAGTCATTTTTCCAAATAAGGCTGAAGATCAGCACTTTTTGAACGTCAAAACTTACATAAGACAGTCCCCAAAAACGCCCGCCCTTTACCACTTCCTAGTGTTTTTGCTGGGAAGAAGAAGTGTCGAGACAAACTCCCCAGCAACAACTGCGCTAACTGTACCTTGTTTTATTTAGTGACATCACTAAAATGTCACAGAGAAATAAAATTATTACCAAAAGAAGTAATCCGGTAGTGAATAAGAATCAGATAAGAAAAGAACAAAACGAATATAAACTAGAAATACTTCAAACAATACGTTATCAGAACGACATATTTTATTAATGAATGCAAATTGTTATGTCTTTAAAAAAAAATCAATGTAATGTCGAACAAATTCTTGTGAACATTCATTGAACGCGTGATTTCGCATAATGTGTGTTTATGCTAATTATGCCAAAGTTCGAATAATTTTGACCTGTTTATGCGACTCCTATTCCAATGAGATCATTATGTAAAACGAAATAGTTCGAGTGAACGCATAATTATTGTTAATCCAATAATAATGCTTTTGACATCAATATTAAGTTGAAACGTGTCAATATAATTAATGATCATTCTAATTAATTAGAAAAGATTTGATTTTATTGAGGAAGTCTTAAGTATATGATACGTCAATCGTCTCATCTTTTAAATCAATATTGAATTAATGGTTTAGCGAACTTTATTCTCTTATGAACAGTTATTACAGTTCACTTAAAATGAGACTGAGTATATTATTCACGTCTGGTGTTTTGGTGACGTCATAGGTTAGTAATTGTAATAATGAATAATAATTCATTGGAGTGTATTCGCGCATCGGGTGGCGTGGATCCTCTTCTACTTTCGCCTTTTCTGTATGGCTTGCCATAGTCCGACGTATACCAAGCTTTGACCAGCCTATTCTGAACTATGTTTGGGTCAGCTTTCTGTCTCTAACCAGATGCAGTTAAATACCAGTATTGTACATGGATAATTGGCTACAAGATATACTCCTTAGCTAGACTGATTGACAGACTTCCGGGCTTCTGCCTACCCTTAACAACTGTCTATGAACTATAAATGACAACCGGAACCAACGTAACGGCTCAACGTGCTTTTCGAAGCAGGGAGGGGTCCAGGGGTACGTAATGAAAAGGAATACTTTTGAATATTTCCATAATTAAGTGGCTGTTAGAACTGGACTACGAGATCTAAGTAGAAAGAATCTTAAAGTTTTAAATATGTTGTAAAATAAAATACAGAAATAGACCGAGAGCCTTGTTAGTCTATAGTAGCAATCGCTATTTTTGACCAGTCGGGTAAAGTAGTATTGTGTTTTTCCATTTGAGAGACTTCTTCTTTAGTTATAGCTAAAGTGAAAACTGACAAATTTTGACTATCACTGATGGTGTTGTCATCTTACTCAGAAAAAGCTGCTCTTTAAGCTCCTGGTAATCGCTGGTATATCTTCTAATATATAAAATTGGCGTGACCGATTCTCATAAAACTTTGTGTGTCCATTTATTAGGTCTGAGAATAGTAGGTAAACTATTTTTAATACTTACCCCTAACTGATAAAGGTGGTCAATCCCGATATTATTTTATTTTACATACATACACACATACATAAACTCACGCCTTTTTCCCATGGGGGTATATGCTACGCCATATGCTACGATTCTTACATACTTCTTATCCTTCTTATCATCTTCTTCTTCTCTTCTTATTTTATTTTATTTTTTATATAATTCGGCATTAAACAATACCTAGGTACCTACATCAAATCTTATTTTTTAGCTACACAATATAAATTGATTCTAAAGCGGATGAAAGTTTGCCTGGGCAGTTAGTACCTACTAACAATAATAAATAGTAGAGATCTAAAGTAGAAAGCTCATGAAATGGTCGAAGTTCGGCCATCAGGCGACTACCTACTACTTAGTTAATATTTGGTCAATATTTATGTTCTTCATTACGTAAACATAACTTCTAAATGTCCTTAGTTATAACATTATAGTAGGCTTTTATACATAATATATTCCGCAAATGTCAAATACTATCGAAGGCTGTATAATGATCCAAACAAGGACTGGTTTCAAGATCCGGGTGACGATGCTTACTAATAAAAGTATCTTCTTTAAGTATCTGATTTATAACATTATATAATTATGTTATAATTTATTCCTGAATTTTAATGTGTTCTAGATAGTTAACTATTTTATTATGTTTGCGGCTGTTATCTTGACAATTATGTAAGTTTCGGAACTGATTTAGAATTTTTTATAATGTTTTTAATAAAAAAATATATTTTATTACTTATGTTAAAACTTCTTTGTCCTGGAGCTTTGCACGGAAGGGAAAAGGTCCATTTGCTTCCACAAAACACAATTTTACAAATACATATTTGTAAAGTTGTGTTTTATTTATGTTTCATAGAATAAAAAAAAACTGTGTGTGCCACAGTAAATTTTAAACCCTATAACCTTCGTTAAGAAAAAGGCTAACAAATGCAAAAAAACATTTTTTAATCCTACTGGACATTCTAGAGCTTAGCGTGTTCCAACAAACAAACTCTTCTCTTTATTATATAGGTTTTGATTTTCGTCAAAAAGAAATGATTTATTTATTAGTTTATTCTAAAACGAAGCCCCCTTTATTTCCAGTCTCATTTAAAAACCCGGTAAATATGACTCATCGAATCACCACAGAAAAATCGGTCAATCTATTTCACACATTTCATGGTTGTATGTGTAAACAAACTATATTTTACGTATACTTACATTGCACACAAGGACACTTAATTTCCTTACACGACACGATACAAAATGTTCAAGACCAAATTCAACTTCCGATTTATTTAGTTCCTAGTTCGAATAATTTACTGTTCATTTTGGAATAATGTTTTTATTCGGAAGTGTTAAGTGTTGTTCTGTCAATTTTAGATTTGAGTCACTTTACTTATTAGGTGGAATTATTACTTTTTAATCGAATCTAAAAGAAAAAAACTAAAAGACTTAGAGAGTGATAATATTGCTGTTGCCTCTTTAAGATTTAAAATTCTCAAGTCGATCTACCTTGTAAAATCAATCTTAGTGGTCTCATTAATTTGTATTTATCTGAATATTTTAAGTGAACTATTTAGTCCGGTCTGTCATTGCCGAATATTTGACAGTCGTTGCGAGTAAGTCAGAACTTCTAAATTCTGACAACCAGTTTGGCCAAGGGGTATGGTCATAGCTAGTATCTGGGTTGTGGAGGTAAGACGAGCTCCTTGTAAAACCCTGGTTTTAGGATGCATCCGGTTAGACTAGAAGCTGACCCCAACGTGGTTGGAAGGCAATGACGTTATCACACACAAACACACACACAAACACTCTCACACTAAATCATGGCGATCAATCATTTATTATTTGTAAAACATAGGTAACAGAAAATACAGAACTTGAAAATAGATACAGTGCGCTATGTTTTGTCTATGTATACGACATACTGATATAACTGGCATACAAAACCCGAAAGTTTAATTTGATGAACACAAACTAACGTTGTGTATAGACTCGTATTGACTACAAAGCTATTTTAATTAAAAACCGATTGCTTTCCGCTATTTCAACACGAGTAGCCATCGGACTATTAACTTTTAACGATTGTGAAATACTTTATATGACAAGCCAATATAACTATTTAATAGTAATAAAGTTATTAAAGGGATACGGTAAGGTTTTATGATTTAACTATTTAGCGATTATTCGAAATTATTTGAAGAGAATTACTTAATTAACGTTCAAAAAAATGTTTGCTCAGTATTAAAATCGTGATTGATTAAGTTTATGCTCTTATTTTTACCCGACTGTATAAGAAGGAGGGTTACGTTTTAACTTTGAGTGTTGTAATTAAAATACATGTATGGTAGGTATATGACAATCCAGAAAGATCTGAATAAAAGAATACTTCATAATGTTTTACCTAGCTCAAAAGTTAAATGAGGCATATAGCATAATACTGTTTGTTAGTATTAATAAACTTGTCGTGTAACAAGATTTTTTTAAATATATGTGTGAGAATACTTAAAAGCCCCATAGATCTTTTATTTATCTGCATCATAAAAAGCAAGGGGCCAATGTTTACACAACACGCTACGAATATTTTAATATATGACACGTTGATATTGCGCTTTCAGCGTTCGGGCGGCGTCGGCAAATGTCGTCAGTCCTCGGTTTCGTAAGCGGCGCGCGAGTCGCTAAATTGTAATGGCGAAAGCAAACAGGTGCCCACTGTGTGTTTTATTCATTTATATACAGATGCTAGACTTCATCTATTGTATTGAGTATACTAAGAATTGTAAGGGCTAAAGTTTTATAAATGTTTCTTTAAAATTTTATGTTTTTAAGTGTTTACTCAGGTCTTATGTGTAAATGTGACAAGATTTTCGTTTTTATGTGTTTGTTTTAAGTTTTATATGCAAGGTGTTAAGTGAGGCTTGTGTTTGACATAAATATTCCTTTAGATTTTTTTAGGTTATACAATATGAAAAGTTTCATTCTTAAACTATTGTTTTCTTGTTTAGATGGCATTACTAGCAATCATCGTATTGTTTGTAATAGAGCCAACTGATATGTTCTAAAGTAAAAACGTTTTTGTTAAATCTTGATTCTTGTCATAATATAGGAACTTTTTAATACATGTTCACGACAATTCGATCATACCTTACCCCGAAATAAAAATTAAATGCTATAAAAAAAGACTTTTTTATTTATTGGATTTGACTTGGAATTTAGCGCCAAGCTTCAAAAATATGTCTATTGTTTAAATTTCTGAAATATTTATAAGTTTTAATTTTTGTATACAAACTAAGTGTTGGTTTTTATAAAGTGTGTCATGGTATTTGTGCCGTCTCGTGACTACGTCAGAGAAATCTTCAAGACCGTACAAAAACTGTCGTATTCATCAAGCGATCGCTTATCTTATATAAATTACTGATTTCATAGTAACCTACTTACATGTTTGTCTGAAAAGTAACAGATGCAAAAACTTTCTGTAAGTAAATAATTAACTTGATAGTATTGTTTTATTAGTGGTTTTAAAATAGGTACAGGTGCCAAATACATCAAGTTATCCCAAACTGGCAAATGAAACATGCACCTTATACTATTCGTAATAAAGTTGAAAAACTATCAAAGAAATTTGACAGATTAAGGGTAGTTTGATGCGTTTCTGATTCAACTGAGTTTCTGATTCTTCTAAAACTTCGTACTACGCCAGATCAGTTTAAATTAAAAATGTTACTATTCGATACCTAATATAAAAGGATACCATCATTTTTACTGATTTATTCGAAGTGTAGAAAATAATGTGCATTTTAAATATCTAACTTTTAAAGGCATATTTTTTTCGTGTAATTGAAACTCGTAAACAGGCAAGATTTCGAAACGTAACACAAATTCAAGCGTTAATTAATTATGTTATATCTATTTTCGTATGCAATTTCAATGTAAGAGAAACAGTATAAATCTAGCAATTTTACACATTTAACAGTTTTTCAATTAACTTTGGTTGAGCAATTCAAACGAATGTGCACATTTAGTTAACTTTCAAAATGTTAACTGGCATAACATTTTAATACGTTTAAATGCAGCGGTTACATTATTACTAACCTCTCAAGTTAACTAAGGTCAAAACACGAACGATAAGGTAATAAACGCATTATAGTAACATAAAAACAAAACAATACACGCAATACTATCAATCAGTAAGTTTCTTAAAAGGCAATAATTATTTAACTTTAAAATAATCGATTTTAAGTAACACTGCAAAATCGACCCAATAAACTACGCACGCACTTTATTGATTGCTCAGATTGTTTGCGATTTTTATGGAATTTGATAAGGTTGAGATTTGTGTGGCAAGTAATCTTGTTCATATCCTACCGGAATGAGCGTTTCTAGCGAATCGGAAAAGATAATGGCTAAAAAGATATACAGAAATAATGTTCTTCCGTCGGCCTTAATATACTCGTATTCGGAAATGTTCGGGCAAAACAATGCGTGTTTGGTTACTTAGTACGGTCGGCAACAAAGTTCATTGAACAATATTTGACGAAAATTTATAAAACAAAAACTAAGTTTTTAAGTCGTTTTCCTCTGGCTTAAAGTATTGATAGATATTTTATCGGTATTAGAAGTATCTCTATTTATAATAATTTGTCCCTAATTAAATAAATACATTACATTGAATTTTTGAAACTGCGCAAAATATGTCTTGTACCTACTTATTCTACGACAATTCGCTTTTAAAGTTTACGTGACTGTGAAGTTAATTTGTGCACATCATAGCATAGCAGTGGTATTCTGTAAAAATCTATCCGTGAACATGTAGATGAAGCGAGCTGTCATCCTTTACTAATGCCAAGGATTGGCAGTTCACATAAGGCTCACTTTACCTAACAATTAATGGGGTGATTGTTACAGAATAGACTGGCTCGGACAGCCCAAAAAGCAATCATATCGAAGATAATAAACTTTACATGATCACATACATTCATACATCAAGCTTAAATGTTAAGGGTAAACATACTAGCGTTTTAAACGCCTGTCATGACCTCCCCTTAAATATTAAGGGAAGAACAGAATTATGGGAAAAGAATGTATTTAAAGAAATATTTGAGCCGTTTCCAGAATTTAGTACTTTGGCAGACGCTGAGAATTGCTGAAATATTGCTTTAAAAACATTCTGTTGCCTTAACATATAGGGGAAGGTAATGATGGCGGTTAAAAAGCTTGTATATTTAGCCTTCAATAAACAAACTTAAGCGGTAAGGATTTAGCAAAATCATAACAAATGCAGTCTGCATGCAACTTGTGTTGGTGACTGTCCATAGTGAGTTGTAGTATTTTGTATTTAAACGAATGCCGAAAATACTTCTTCAAATTACTAAATAACGTAACAGTGGAGTTAATTAATTGTTTCTGCTACAGAAATGTGTGTAAATATTTCATTACGTAATATTAATTTATATATTATTCACTACAATTTTAGTTCAAATACTTACAACATTCAAAGATTTTCTTGAATTACTTTGAAATGAAGTAATTAAAGAATTTTTTTATACATTTCACAGTCTTAATCCATCAAAGGTGAGATAAGCCGTAATTTATTAAGATTCGCATAGCAGATCAAGTCACTGAGAACTTCTTAAACAAAAATAACATAACTATACTTTCATAAATCAAAATTGATCAACATACATTTAAAATACCCAACAAAATGAGACACATCAAAAAAAGGGGCTAGCTACTCCTTTTTACACAGTCGTAATTATTCAGAAGTTTAGTAAAATAAACACTTACGAGCTCCAACAATACATTCATTGACATAAGCTCACTGTTACCGATCTATGACCGACAACTGTTTCTCATGGCTATTGTGTGTGTGCAAGAGTCAACACACACACTCATACACATGTGATCACGTTACACAACTTGACGACCTGTCATTGTTGAAGTCAACAATACAGCACAAGGGTAGGGTTGCCAGTGTTGCTTAAGTGTTTTTAAAGAGCACTGTATTAATTTGTTATTTAGAAAGAAAGAAAGAAAGAAATGCATTCATTTGGTTCACAGAAAATAATTAGTAAGAAAAGAAAACAAAAAAAATAAGGAAAGTTATTGATAGGTAATGTTTTTTTTAATCGTAATTTAAATACTAAATTAGACGTTGTCTACAGATTTATTTATTTTAACTTTAAATTATCTTAATAATTCACGAAACAGTGAGAGATCGCTTTTAGCCATATGGCTCACTGTAACACCCTATTTAACTATATTAGTATTTTTTTGTATTTGTATTATCTACAATGAAGAGATTTTTAAGAAATAGCGCACAAAAATAAATAACACCCCTCTTTTTGCGTCGACGGTTAAAAAATGCATTTGAAATAATGAGTACCCAAAAAGTCAACAAACATAATTTCTCCGCCCGCTAACCCTAATAGTAACGTTATTTGTAACCCATGACAAAGCGGTTAACCGGACCATTAGTTCTTTTGTAAGCTATAAAATTGTAGCTTGAACTTTAAAGTCACTATTGTGTTAATTTTTTTGTATAAAAAGTGATATGTTGAAATGTTTCTGTCTGGGTGCAGCGTGAGACCCACTGTGCGTATTCAAGAGTGGTCAGATTTTGTCCCCTGTGTTATTTGATGACACAAATTTTGCATTAAGCGTGACGTACGCAGCGTGTATATTTTTTGTCCAGTTAAAGTCTTAAGTTGTTGCACTGTGCTTGTTTTATTTTTTTTCTTCGTGTTTATTGAAGACACTAATGTTTATGATATGTTTTAGTACTGAAACAATTGTTTTACAATATATTTAAAAAATTATCAGTATAGATAAGTGTTTGGTTATCGTAACCTTATAGCAGACCTACATTTCGTCAGTTGTGTTAAAGGCTCGCCCATATTATATAAACAGGGGCGATTCTTTTGTCAGCCGGGGCAACCGGGCACAAATCAAACTCCGGGTTTCTACTGAGAAATTCCTGAAGAATAGCCCTACACAACTTTTCCAAGAACCAAACCCAAAAACTCCCACTCTGCAGTGGCACTTGCGACTCACGGGGCAGTCATCAAAAATCGAATTTAATGTATCGACGTTTAATTACAATATTGCATCAGAAATTATTACCTCTTGTAAGCTCAAATTTACTTCCACTTTCTTTAAAAAGCAAAACATGGGATGTCACTGAATAGAAACTGCTGTTTCAGTACCTTCGCCAAAATATTACATTGTATTATAACCACAAATACCACAGAGTCACTATTGAATGAATAAATAAATGAATAATATTCCACAACTTTTCACACAACGCCATTTAGTCCCAAGCTAAGCTTGAGAGCTTGTGTTATGGTTACTAAACAGCTGATGAACATACTTATATATTTCTAAATACATACTTTTTATAGACAAATTACACCCAGACACAGAGCAAATTATAGTGCACAACGCACAAACATTTGCCCTGGGTGGGAATCGAACCCACGACCTCCGGCATAGCAGTCAGGGTCACTAACTACTAGACCAAAAGGCCAAAGGCAATATCCAATATCCTAATATTAGACAAAAAAACCTTTTAATTATGTCCAAAATGACTGCACTAAACTTAAAAAAAGTACCCAAATTGATAAAAATTATAGTACGACTCATACAACAAATTGATTTCCAAATTAAAAATGAATAAAAACTCGTTTCGGTCTAAGACGTAAACGTGTATATTTTAATTAAATTCAATAACAATATTACAAATCAAACACATATAAAATGAAGATGACATAATCTTTGAACCGCGTTTCTTAAGGCCTGTCGTAACTTCGTTTTGGGAACCTTGAAGAGTACATACGCACTGCATACATTATACAACACATTAGCATACTCCTGACTTAAGCAAACTAATATATTTTAAGTAAATAGTACCTATTTTTAATTATTTCCTAGGTTTAACGTTCTTTTATTTCTTTGTCCATGTAAAATATTTCAATTGTTTGAAACGTTTTGTTTGAGGAAATTCGTAATAATTCCTATTTACACAAAAGGATAAATTACAAGAATTTTATAATTTCACAATTATAAAATTCTTGTAATTTATTTCGACAAATAACAGCACTGCGTTTGCGTCTTGTTAGTAGTTTAAACATAATATATTGTGGCAAACACAATGAAACAATTTACTATATATTCGTATAAAATATCAATAGATAGAGAGAATAATTCATCTTAACTGTAGAAAATATAATTTCTAGAGATCATTTTGTGTTTTAAATAATTAAAATTTAGCAGCTGTTTTATCGTGATTGTGATTGGATGTAAGTGGATATTAAATTTGAGCAACATAGGTACAATGTCAAACAGAGCTGCAATTTGCACAAAGATTTTAAAGATCACTTAGACTAATTTTTTTGTCAGTAAGAACCAGTATTATACATTTATTTCAGGTATAGACTTAGAGTACCTTAGTACCTTAGGGGTAGTGCTGTAGGCCCGTAGGCCCACAGCACTACCTCTAAGGAACTATTGATCAAATAATTATTTGAAGGGTAGATAGACGCATGCGTTTTGTTGATGAATAAATACAAATATAGTTGTATTACAAAAATCAAGGTTTCGTAACTTTTACTATCAATGACGCTGTGTGGATTTAAGTCGGTATGTCATGTAACTAAGTAGGTATCTTTGTCCATGTTTAAATGTCTGCCCTGTTGATCCAAATGCAAAAATATGTATTTCATTCGTTAACATTTTTATTATTTTATTTTTACAGATTTCTTCAAAAGAAACGGTAATTATTTCGTAACTAAATACTTAAATGCAGACTTAACGACTACCAGTAATCTGACCAAATTCTAAATTGCCTGCAATAAAACTTGTATTGTGCGAACGTCTGACCTCTACAAATCCAGTTAGCTTAGTAGTAGGAAAAATGTTTGACAAGATTTTCCATATTTTGCACAAAAATCGGTACGGTTACTTTTATTGTGTATTTTATTTTAATCTTTACTAAATCATTATATATTAAATAAAAAATGTCGAAAAGATCTTAAGACTATCACACGCAAGACATATTTATACAAGAGAATGATAGGATTGCGTGCGGGATCGAGAAAACGCAATGAACGCGCGACTCAGTCGTAATACCTATGCGCAAGCGCTACACTTTCGTAGCTCCGCGCCACCCATACAAAAGATATCAACGAGCGTCTAGAAAATGTGCTTGTAATTATTTTCTTTCGAACTTTTACTACATACAGAAACTATCTACAAATTCTTTCGCATAGACATTTATTTTTAAGACTGTAAAAGCAGTTCCTACAAAAGAAATAAATGACGAAACAATTTCCTTGGCGACGTAAACGAGACGACATTGTGTAACACACCAAACTGCGAACAATTACGCGACGTCTGATTAAAATAAAAATAAGCGAAAAAACTCACCTCTTGCAAAAACTGTTTGGTTATAAGTGAAAGTCGCTCCCGTGGTCGCGACTAGAGGGGTTAGATCAACACTTTATTTGCACACAACACTGATTGGATCACTTTTGGGGGTACAGAAGCACACTTCAGGGGGGTTAAAGGGGGTAAAGTTCGTTGGTCCTTGAATTTGAATTTGGCGCGTTCGTGCGCTCACCAGCGCGGGCGCTCGAGACGGCTGGCGGCAAGAGACTGCGCGCGCAACTCCCACCATGGCCGCCCGAAATACTAATCACCTTGCTATCGAGACTGTGATTGAGGTGTACGTGATAAGAGATAGCGAGAGATAGACGTTGGAAAACTGTCTTGTGAAGAGATTTTTACAATAGAAACCCCATCGATATTGTTGAAATTCATAAATAAAAAATTGAAGCATCTGGCTGCCTATTGTATTTAGTTACATGGTTGCTTGTAGCATTGTATTCAACTAGTCATTTAAAATAGTACTACCGTACTTTTTGTCATTTACTTATTAAGATTGAAATCTTTATAAAGTCATTGTTTTATTTAAAAAAAACTTCCAAGCAAAAATATCTTTGTTTACACAGCGTTAGTAAACACAATCAAATGGTTATTATTTGACATTAGAAACCATCGAAATTTCAAATATTTTTTTAGTTCAAAGTCGTTTTACAAGAAATAAAACAAAAAACTCTCATACAACCTCTCCCTCCTACGCCTATTACTTGCACCACACCACACACAAGGTGAGACGGATCTAGATACAGCGTGTCATTTCTTCCACAACCACAAACACATCAAAGGCTGACCATCTGAGGTCGAGGGGATAGGAAACTGTGACGTTATTACCAACCAGTCTCCAATGTCATTGCCGTATTCGTCATTTACCGATAATAGCTAAAATTCCGGATTTGACCTTGACAGAAAAATCTTACGATGACTAGTTTTTTGTATTTATTTTTAAGTGCAGTTCGTCAGGTGGCATAATTAAGTTATATTTTAATGACTAGGTCATAACTTATTAAGTGCAATCTCAATCAAAAGCCATTTACTCAAGAATCTGTACTTTTTGAACGTCAAATTATCGCCATTTTCTAGTGCTTTTCTTTTGCTTGGAAGAACAATTAATAAATAATAAATATTCTTCAACTTTTCACACAACGCCATTTAGTCCCGAGCTTGTGCGAGTTTGTGTTTGGTACTAAACAGCTGATAAACATACTTATATATTTCTAAATGCATACATATAATCGATAAATTACACCCAGACACAGAACAAATGATCGTGTTCATCACACAAAAAATTGTCCTGGGTGGGAATCGAACCTCCGGCATAGCAGTCAGGGTCACTAACTACTAGACCAACAGGCCAGTCAAACAATTGGCGGAACAAACCCCCCATCACTCTATTATCAGTGGCCTGACATTATGTTTTTCTCTAATTATTTTAAACACACAATTCATGATCTTTTATAACCTTTTACCAACTGTGTTGGTTCTAGCTTCCAGTCCAGCGGCTAAATGCAGCGGAGTACCTACCAGTATCTTACATGAAGTGACTGCATACAAACAACCTCTCCTGAGGACGAATTGCTGATATCGGTCTGTTCATGGACCATTCGTAACAAACAGAGACACCTTCGTGCCACCAAAACCCTGTCAAGCAGTTTATCATGGCTGTTATTTATTATTAAAAAATATGACAGGAAGACTTTGATGACTTCTGAATCCAGTAACAGGGTTAGGGCGCGGTCAGGTAGCTAGTTATTGTATGTAAAACTAAAGGTATTTTATATTTAATAATTGTGTAAGTAATGGTCATTTAGAAGACAATCCTAGTGTGTGGGGGCAACGTTAATTTTAATACAAAAAAAATACTGATACCCAGATGCATTTGGTTTGACTGAAAGCTGATCCTCAAGACCGTTGCATATGTAAGGAGTTTTTATCCGTACGGAACTTGACGTGAAGTTACGGTAATATCCTCTCATATAATCTATTTATATAATATATTTTCAATCTTTGAAAACTTTTAATTTGGCCTTAACCCATTGACATATGGGTTTTTATATATCAATGCCTTAACCAATGATATTATAAGTAAAAAGGTTTAGATAGGTTACCTAAACAACATTTGATCTTAAAAAATTGCACACTTACGCACGTACGCGTCCGTTGACGGCGCGACGCGACACTGAGGTCAAGTATGGCTAGTTAGCCACATTTTAACGTGGTGCTTGCTGAGCGCTTATAACCTATCTACACCTTTTTACTTATAATATCATTGGCCTTCTTAACATTATTCATTCACTCATACTTATTTTTGTTCTTAGCTGTAAATTTTCCGAATAATAAACAAAAATAAAATAAACAATTTGTAAACAAATGAGAATACGTCACGGATGCTCGGACCGGAACGTGCGTTTCGCTTACATTTTCTACGAAATGGTCCGTTTTACCGCCAGCTACCTTAACATAGGGAAAAAGGCGGCACAGATGATGACGTAGATTAAGACATCATTCAAGAATAATGACAAGACGATCAATTCTTTCAACATTTTTCTGCATCACACAGTCACTAGTCATCAACATACTACTCATGTGACGATCTCATTATCTAAGGTCGAGGACACAGAAACTATTTTATAACGTCACGAGTACAAGTTCCCAATGAAATGTTTGTCATCGATTACCGATTTCTCTGTTATTATCTCATTCGAACTTGGGTATGTTTTGGTGACCTTGTATGCGTAATGTAAAGTCAAGAGAGATTTTTGGGGATTTTTAAATAGCATGTAGTAGTTTCGGCTCGCGACTTCATTCTCATCTCATCAAACAATACCTCTTTATGATAAAACATATCCTACAAAATTTACCTGTACTGTATATTTCCATTACTGAAAGTTTTTAATTTAAGTCATGAGAACATTTCCGGTGACTACGCCTTAATAATATAAGTAGGGATAAATTTATTTCTTGGGATATATTTAATAGAAGTTCAATAGAATTATCTTCAGAGCGCATATTTTTTTTGTATTAATAGTTCATATCAGACATAAATCAATTTTATATTAATATTACAAACCAGTGCTTGACTGAAATCCCACCTGATAGTAAGCAGTGATGCAATCATCTATATCTTCATCTTCGTATTTGACCTTTCAATCGTGTTAATTAGGGGCACAATATAAAGACAATGACAGCGCGAACGCCGGTTTGCTTGGGGTCTAATGAATTTAATAAGAATATATTGGTATCCCGTTAACTTTGTTTTTTTTTTCATTTTATTTATAATGCACACAGTCTTATAAGTACATGTTCAATTTGTAGTGTACCATTAAACCAATAATGGTTTGTCTTGGTACTAACATTCGCTTCAATTGCACCTACCACTTCTTGTCTGGTCTTATAAATGTTTACTGGTATAAAAAGTCAATGGCGTTAATCTCGCCTCTGTATATTAGTACGCTTGAAGTATTAAATATTTAGTAAGTAAAATCACTCTTAAATACCGCCCTGATTTACGCCATTCCAATAATAAAATAGAAAGTTAACACCAGGCACATCACTAATGATAAAACAGGTCCAATGCTGATGACCAATTAAATAACCATTATTAGTCTCGTGGATTGTTTTTACTACGTTCCAATAT
Organism: Euplexia lucipara; assembly: GCA_921972225.1. Lineage (NCBI taxonomy): Eukaryota > Metazoa > Arthropoda > Insecta > Lepidoptera > Noctuidae > Euplexia > Euplexia lucipara. Next base: position 6,298,282 of record OV179143.1, on the reverse strand, counting down.
CACTAAAATTAATCTGATAGACCCACAAAAACAGTTAACGCATCGTCGAGTTAAATATAGCGAGGTATCAATTTCTGACAAACAGTAAAAAGTACTTTTGTTTGCCAACGTGTAATGGAGCGCAGCATTCTTGGCGTCAAATTGACAGACCACATTCGCAACACCACATTACGCTTCAGCAGGGCTATAAAGGGCGTTGACAGTTTTGTAAGGCACTCCATTCGAGTTTCACTATGTAATGAATGGCCACCCATCCTCGAAACAGCCTCGGCAAGCGTAGCTTAACCTTCAATCATCCCGTATTATTTAACCACAAGCCTCTCACAGATAAGACAAATTATTACAAAGAAAATTTTTCTTTTTGTCTGTCTTTTGTTTTGACGAGCAACTAAACTATTCTGTTAATGTCAAGGCGATATTGTCGTTAGATGATAGAATGACAGCTTGATTAGCTTCATCGTGTGTATTGTAGCATTGATAAGGATACATTAATTTTAACTTGTATGACACAATCGATAAATTGCTGTTTTTTTTTTCATTTCCCGAATGTTGGCACTAAAAACCAATAACTGTGAAGTTTTTTTTGTTAGTTATTTTACGTTTATGAGAAACAAAGAGAATTAAAATATTATAGAGCGGGCATGTCAAGGAAATGTCATAGAAAAACTTTGATCCCATGTCTCAGTAACGCCATCTAGAATAATATATGAATATTGGAGCAGCCGCGGAGAGTACTACAAAAAACTCATAGACTTGTATCCAGCAGGACACCAGGACACACTTTTTCGGACGAAAATTTTGTTCGTGATGTCCGGTCTATAGGTATTGAATGTCTTTGATGAGAAATAAAGTTCTATAAGCTAAAAAAAAACCTTATGGCTACATTTATCTGAATACATTTAAAACCAAATTACACTGTTTAAAGTGTATGTTATTATTATGTAGAACAGCATTACCACGTGCTGTTAAGGAATTTGTTCCGCCACTTCTTATTCCCAGCAAAAACACAAGGAAGTGATGAAGGCGTTTCGAGCAACTGTCGTATGTAATTTTATTCAAAAAGTCACCCTTAGCCAAATTTTAAACAAATGACTATTTGTTTGATTTGATTTCAAAGTGTCACAAGATAATTGAAATTGAGAGGGTTCGATTTTCTCAAAATCCATTTTTTTAGAGACATTTCTTAGAGTTTTACTCGCCTGCCAAGCCCTAAGGGGAATACAGTCGTGATGTTATGTTATATGGCTACCTGCTACACTGTTAATTGTTGATATTATATGGAAACTTGATAGTGGATACCCAAACAAAACGGATTTTCCCAATTCACTTGTATGTAAGGAAACACCGATTTAAAAAATATAATATGACATTTTTGACAGTTAAACTTATCTTAATATTTTCCTCGTAGTATAGAACACTTAGTTATTCACTCTTGGATTAAAGAAGTCCCGTAATAAAATACGCTCAAATATAGTACCTACTCGTTATTAATCTCATCTCAGCGACAATCTTATGTCAAAAACTTGTCAAAAAACGTATAAGGTAAATTAACTAGACGTAATTTTGACAGATTACGACCGAAATTAGTACCTATTTTAAAAAACGAGAATTGCCCCCTTGAAGTAAAAAAGCAAAGTACATAATTTATGGTATATGACTGCCTCGTTGCTTTAGTGGTCGCAAACGCTACTGCTGAGCTTGAGGTCCCGGTATCAATCCCCAGGTCGAGTAAACCGTTATTAAGTATTTTTTATCTCGAACTTCTCAGTTGCAGCACGGAGTCTAGATTTGTGCGCAATTATTAGCCACAGGTCACCCTCTATTAGATGGGACTTAAACATGACTGGCGAAATGTGGTTGTTTTACGAATACATCTCTGCATAACCCTTCTGGGTTTACAGGCGCGATGTTTTGTATTTGTCATGTTGTATAAGGGAATCTTCTATAACTAAACTAGCATCAAACTAAATCTCCATTAAATCAATGAAACCGAAAAGATACCACAAATCAACTGAAAGTAATAATTTCCACGCAATTGATTCATAGAATCTGATTCAACAGACGCCGACGATCCGATTTCTGATCACAAAACAAAACATTGACCTCGTTTACGGAAACCTTGACTTAGTAACCCAGACACCATCGGACTTCCTGAACTTTTTAAATCTTTCCGAAAACAAAATCTCATAGAAATTCTTGCGATGTCCGTTGAATCACCATTGGGGAATTAACTTGTTGCAATCATGATGTAATTATATCGTAATTGACGGTGTATGCTGTCATAATCTTGCGAAGACTTTCTTTTTGGAGTCAATGATGCAAAATTATAAAACCCTTGTAAGTAACGACCTACATTAGTCACTTTACTTTATAACTTCACCAAAGATCACAGCTAAAGGCCAAACGTAACAATCTAGGTGCAATCTCATCTTAGCGACAATGAATGTTAAAACTTGGGAAATTAAACGTATTTTTACAGATTGACACTAAGATTAACAATACTCCTCAAATCTTAGGCCTCCTTAGGGGCCACTTAAAAACAATTAAATAGATTTTATACAAGGTGGGAAAAAATATGGCGGTTTGTCGTCCCTCAAGTTAGGTTTGCTCGAGTTCAGTCGGGGGTCGCGGAAGTATCTTCTGTTCCCGTGACCCCCGGCACAGGTGTGAGAAGGAACACGGGGTGGTTTTTAGTCAGTAAGAGTCAGATAGAACCCGCTGCCCTCTCCGGGGCGGGGGACATCCATGAAGGTTTTCTACCCATCAAAAAAATAAAAAAGGTCCGCTCAGGGTAGGCTCACCCCCGGCGCAGGTGTTAGATGATACATCGGGGTGGTTTTAAGTCAGTAAGAATCTGACTGACCCCACCACACTCCCGGGACGGAGTACAGACATGAGGATTTTCCACCCCGCATCACAAAAATAAACGGCGGTACATTGAGTGAAAATGAGACATGACGTCATGATTTCGTACAGTTACAGAATTATAACGTCACAAGCTTTCTCACCTTAATAATAATGCGCTTAATTTAAGTAGTTTGCCATCAATTTTAAAAAGCAAACAAATACTTGAATATATTATTTTATCAGCGAACTGATGGATTATATAGAATTGTATCTTAATATTTATACACATCATGTCTATTTCTCTTTTAAAGAAAATTATATAGTTTTATGTATTTGCCTAAAACTTTATCAAACTATAAACACACTTTGGGGAATGCCGCTGAGAGAGAAACTGTCTTTAGGGCCCAGAAGAAGTGTGTTCGGGCGATTTGTTTCTTGAAACCAACTGACACATGTAAACCAGATTTTTTAAATTTAAAAATATTGACATTGCCATCACTATATATTTATGAACTTGCACTAGACATTACAATGAATATTTAAATAACTATGAGACATTAAAAAGTCCAGTCTTGCCAGTACTCTTCGTGCCATAAGCCACAGAACTGTTATGTTTGACAAGAACCCATTTTGTATGGGTCCTAGAATATAATTATAATAAGTTGCCTAAAAATGTAAAGGAAGCAAAAAGTTTTATTTCCTTTAAACATAAATTAAAAATGAATTTAACTAATAAAGCCTACTATTCAATTAATGATTATTTAAATGATAAATGTAATTAATTGATGTTATGCATAGGTATGTGTTGAGTATTGAGTATGTAAAATGATAATTGTTTATTATTATTGACATCCCGTTTTCTTGTGTTTCGTTCTAAGTTTTCATTTATTATTTTATTGATGTATGATCCAATTTGCACACCTGTTACGGTAGGATATGGTTTAAAGGACTATTATTTGTATTTCATCCATTTGTGTACCCATATTTTATGCTATAAATGGATTTGATTTGATTTGATTTAAAACTAGTTTAATTTCACATTGATAGTTATTAGGTAGACTAGTTTCTGAAGCTTACGTTTAAGATCATACAAAACTTTCTTACATACAATGCAAGTTTGATGAGTTTAACATCGGAACCCTGACATGGGACTCCTCCTTATTTCGACCCACGCGACTGTGATGGCAATTAGGGGCAGAACCGTTTGCTCAGACGATGTGAAGTGTCAAACTGTGGGACGGTACAGACGAATATTAAAGACGTTCCAGACTAGCATTTAGCTGCGTTTAGTTATAACTCCACACATTAATTAACCGACTTCTAAATAAGGGGAAATTATAAGTTTGACTGTATGAATGTTTTTGGTTATAAAGGCATTTAAATTAAAGACAGCAATTTTTTAAGTTGTTACTTTCTTCATAGTGTTTAATTTACAATGTATTGTATCAATTTTGTGTAATTTATTTCATCACAACTGCTCTCTAAAACGGCGAAGGAAAACATCGTGAGGAAACCGGCATGTCCTAGAACCAAAAATTCGAAGACATGTGACATCTACCAATTTGCACTGGGCCCGCGTGGTAGATTATGGCCTATACGCAAAAAACGCGCTTTGACGTGGAGTTGCGGATACCAGCCCGGTATCTTTATCACCACAGCCTAACAATACTAAATAAACTTTCACCGTAGTAGGTGTTGTTCACGTATCGATACGCACGTAGTCTCAACGCGTTACGTATCAAGATTACTATTAAGTTTACAAACATGAAGTTAGGAAAGGTTAAGTGCACTATAACCCATTTCCTCGACCCTTGGGAACAAATTTTGTTGACACTCAAAATCTGACTTATGAAAATGAACTTCCTAGCTACGTTTCAAAGTCCAATATCAAATGGCGTGACAGCACATATGTACGTGACGCGTCAAGAGTCACGCGGATGTCTTGGCTACTGGATGTAAGAAGCATCAAAAAGTAAATAAGATATTTTCGATTCATGATCAAATATGATTCAAATATCTACTTTGGATAAAATGTATATTAGGTTTTTGACAGGTCAGCATGTGTAAAAAGTTAGTAATATTCATATTTTAGTAGTTTTTCTAATTTGGAGAAGAACATAGGTATTATAAAAATATCCTTCCATCTAGCCACTTAAGTTCCATGTTATACATCTGAATGGAGCCTAGTATGATTTTTTGACGTTAACGAAACGTCAATAAGAAAAATTTAAAAAAATCTATACTGTAACAAATTTATGAAAATTATTCATAATTATCTACTAGTCTTGCCACATACTTAAAGAACCTACATATTTACTACAGGGTAGTTTAATATTCAGTTCAAAAATTCTCAGAATTGCCGCCACATTTACGTCAAGAATTCACGCTAGAGCTACGTATGACTAAAAATCTACGTCACCAAAACACAACTAGACACAGCTCAATAATTTAACGTCGAATCAAGCATCTGTAGACACCTTAAGTTTATCAACTTGTTCACTCGCGGCATTGACCCACATGTTAGTAGGTATCGATATTCGGTTACAACACTAGCACTCGGTGACGAATAACGAATACACCTCTATAATTAATGTGTCATTTGTATATTTTAATTTTTACTCTGTGCCCTCGACATTATTGAAGCAGGTTTGAATCTTCTTGATTATAATTTGAATTAAAGTTAGGCTTATTGTTTAGGCATAATGAGTGTAATTAGGACAGTTAGTAAGCTAACAGCTGACATTTCAATTGGGCTTAGTGTTGAGCAAATTACGACTTTAAAATTAAGACGTAAGGCTGGAATTTATTTGCAAGTGTTACTGTGCCGTATTTCGATAGAGGCTAGATACTTATCGATCATTTGGTCAGATGTTATTAATGTTACTTCCATTATTAATAAAATCCTTTATTGCCATGGTTATAACTAAATCTAGGAATTCAATAAACTATGCCTAACATTTCCATAGTAAGTTAAATATTAAATAGAGTGATGATCGATTCAGTCAACTGTATAGGTAGGTAGTAGGTAGTGCGTTTTTAATTTTGAAGATCTAAAATGATGAGTTGCATATTGGAACGACGTTTTATATTGGTCATAGCGTGATGTTAAACACACTTGCTTTACAATTCTTTTTTCCTGCACTCCAAAGTTCGTACCCTTCACTTTATCACTTAATGGCTGGAATAAAAAAAAACTACAACGGTGCAGGGCAAAATCTGGAATAGCATTTAAAAAAAGAACCATTGCAGTTTTGAATTGACCTGGGGGCTTACCATGATCTTCTAAAATACTTGCCAAGTGCAAGGCAGCTCAACTGAGCAGCTTAACCTGGCATGTTTCATTTTTGTACCATGAATATTTCCGGCTGACCTGCATTTTGACCTGCTACATAGTCTCTGATCAGTAAGGTGGACGCACAGATTAAATAAGATTAATTCAATCGGTTGTTCTTAAACACGTTTACGGTTTTACGGTTTTTATAGAAGTTAAATATGTTTGAACAAGTAAAGGTTGAAATAAAAGAGATAGAAAGAAAAATCATTTTTCCGTGTGAAAATGGAATTTAACATTATTCGTGAGAGAAAACGAGTTCCATCTTCATCATAAACTTAAATGTCAACGTTTAATGTCTTCAAATTTATTTCCGAACGTACCTAATACTGACATGTGTTGTGTGAAGCATGTCATGTTTTGTCTAAGGACAAAAGTAGAATATTTACGAGGCGATTTTAAAATTCAAGTGGGTTAGTTTTAAAAAAGTTTTATGATAACCTAAGTGTTGTTAACTGAGGCCGTGTTAATACGATTGACGGAGATGTTAACAAGGATTGGAACACTTGGGAAGCTGTAAGTTTTACAATTAGATCATTGGTAAGCGTAAATTCTAATCACATAAATAAGTACTAATCTTCAACTCAATCGAAAAGTTTGTTGATAAAGTAGAGCGTCGTATGAATGTTTGTAGCTCATATTACATTACAAAGCTCAAGTGTAAGCTATTTAGTGATCCCTTAATACGTTTAACAAAAGTATTGACCTGCGACATTTCAAATGGATCTATCGAGTTCCTCTAATTATTTCTTTGAATTTTAGCATATTTTTTAACATTGTTGCTATGTTCCTAAAAGCACAATAAAATGTTTCATCTCATATATAAAATACACGGTAAACGCAGTGCTTAGTGAAGATTTTCTATATTCTATAATACTTGGAAAGAACGTAAGAATTATATTTTATGCACATTTTTACAATACGTAATGTTTTTGTATTCCAATTTAAAAGAAATAGGTCAATAAAAGTTAGTTTCACAGACCGGCAAATTACGACAGTACGGCAGGTTAATTGTTGATTGTCTATATGTCAAAAAGCCTTCATGGTAGGAAACGTTGCAGGCCAGCCTGCTGGAGTGCTGACACGTGGTCACTCACCGGCTTAGGTCACGTGATCGCTGGCTCGCCTGCTGCTATACTGACTCGTGGTACAAAATAACAGGTCAGGTTATTCTTCGTGTAAAATTGACCTGCTATAAGAGTTCATGGTAAGCCCCCTGTTCCGACAAACGGAATGCACGCACCCGTGGTCTGTCATCGTGTAGTTAAACCTACAAAGTGCTCAACCGTCTCACGAAGTCCCGATACAGGACATTTGCGTAGGTCACACAAAAAAACTCCAAACTCCAGACAGTTAAGGACTCCACTTAGTTTCAAATATCATAACTTACGTCAATCTCAGCTTTAAATTAAATGAGATTACATTCGATTCTAATATATAAATTCAAAAAACTGTGTTATTTTTAAACATCTACGCAGACAAAGTCGCGCGCATAAGCGGTAGTAATATAATTTGCTAGCCGGAAATGAATTCTTAAACAATCTTCTACTATGTAAAGCATATAATGTGTAAATAATGATGTCATGACTATGATCTCATATGAAATTCGGGTAATGTCATAATTTTTTATAGGGCGAGTCCACTACCTCATGATCCTAAGTCCAACGTCATTGGTATGTCATAGTTAAGCACCGCAGGCGATGTTACACGCGAAAAAAATCAGAAAAAGGGTTCAGTCCGCGCGTACATCCAAATATCGGCCAACGTACCTCTCATGTAGCGAGTGTCTGTTGTTACCTGCTCGACTATTGGTTTTAAAGCTCAAGCGTGTTAACATTTTCTTCCTAACCTTTTTCGAAACTACTTCAGTATCGGCTGTCAGTGCCAGTCTAACTAAATGTATTGAATACCAATATTTAACACCCTCCACAACGCAGTGACTGAATGACACGATACTCCTTGGTTGGTCTGTTCAGTTCTGTTCAGAACTGTTGGTATTGTTGATATTCTGTAAATTTTCTACTTAGTGTCACCAATCTCTTACTACCAATAATATGGGTAATACCCATTCACTAAGAACTGTGACGTGTCCATCAGGAGACTTGACATTACTAACCATTATCTCAATAACAACCTTATTTGAAAACTATAAGGTTTATTATCGACTGTGTCCGTAATGAGGAACAATTCGGCCTTGGGTAATCCTTTGTAAATCGGTACTTTTGATACAGTCATAGTTTATTTATGATAATTGAGAAGGTATCTTTTAAAATTGGTAAGTACACATTGGACGGTTATTTTTAGATGTCTACTGTTTGAACACGTTTACCAATTTAAAATATATTGGAAAGTAAGAGTAGAACCAATTGGCCACAACAGACTGTTTTATGTAGAATCTAAATTACTTTAATTGCTTCTGATAACGTGTATGGCACGATTTCATTCACACAAGTATTGGATTCAACAGTGTTGTTCGAAAATTGCTTTACGAAGGTGACAAGACGTCACTCTTCGTTGTCTTCGTTCTTCGTTGTTTTTCAATTTAAAAGGAATTGGCTCAGAATTTGGTATTTAGCGGTCATCAGCCCCCGTACCGTGGAGGATTTCGATATTAGTATCCCATCGAGCAAGGAGTTGAGATAGGAGCACAGATCTAGATAGACCTAGATAACGCAAGTATCACGATCTGTATGAAAACCAAGCGTGCCATTTTTTGACCGTACGCAAAGTAATACGAATGTTTTGTTTTCCCAAATTTGGTATACCAGGTATCACTGAGGATATTTGATTAAAAATAATGGTTTATTAAATTGATTACGCATAACATTAATCACAAAATGACTTACCGATGGAAGGAAACGGAGCGCGAAAGTGGCCACTTACGATTTTTGTACGTAAGTTAGGCACGCAAAGTGGCACGCGAAGTAGTTGCTCTTGCGTTATCTAGGTATATCTATATCTGTGGATAGGAGCCATTTTGGCCTGGCCCAGCCAGTCGATTCACTAAAATTCACACCATGGAAACTACATTTTAAATACTTATAGACCGGACATCACGAACAAATTTTTCATCCAAAACTAGTCCTAGTCCTAGTGGACGCAAGTCTATGAGTTTTTTTTAGTACGCTCCGCTGCCGCTCCAATATTCATATATTACTCGTATTTATTCTAGATGGCGTTACTGAGACATGGGATCAAAGTTTTTCTATGACATTTCCTTGACATGCCCGCTCTATAGTCTTTGCAATGAGTTTGTAACTATAAAAAAATGACACATTGGGGTATCTTCATATGCTAGCCCCTTGTTCCTACATGCTTCTGAACGGGCGTAAAAATAGCAACGGTTTCAAAGTCATAATACTTAACTCATCAGATTATGCGTCCTATGTATTCACGGTTGTGTTTTTTAAATATCGAAGGAATATGCCGAAATAGTAGCCTTTTTGGCGTCGCATAGTTTTTATTGTTATGTTTTTGTGTCTATTCCTAATAAATGTTTTTTTTTTGTTTCTCTCCTTAATAGATCACCAGCACCATCAACTGATCCTTTTACATTGCCAACCTTTTGGACCATTTGTAACGAAGCAACTTTATTGAGCAGATTTATAACCTTAATTTTTCTTAGAAAATGGTAATTCATAAGGATATCGACGCGCAAAACCCCTTAGTACTCAAATAAACCTAATTATAAGGCCCTCGAAACGAGTAGTCAATGTTTCTTATTATAAACAATGACGTCACAATATTTTTTTTATCGATTTCTTGAGGATCCAGGACTTTATTGATGTTTCTGTATTGGGGAACCACCGTGGATATTCTGATAAGGTCAAAGGTCGAAGGCCAATTATAAGTGAAGCAATAAGGTCAACATTGTAGTATTTGTGTAACTAGCTTTTTAAGTATTACTTAAGTATCTATACTAAACATAACGTCACGCCTGTAATCCCCGAAGGGCTAGGCAGAGGAGTACCTGGTAGTACATCCACATTTCGCCAGTTATGTTTAAGTCCCATGTAATAGGGGGCGAGCCTATTGCCTATACTAATACGTTTATATCAAACACTTATTAGATTATTACCTACTTGTTTAGTTTAAATACGGACTGTCCCCGTTAAATATATGTGAGGTCAAAGAAAGAAGTACTTAGGTATGGAATGACGGGTCACTTCGGTATCGGGACACTTGCGCGAAAGACACTTGCGCGAATCCAATACCGCGAAAAGACAGATGCGCGCATGGACTTTTGCGCGATTGGACAGATGCGCGAATAGACACTTGCGCGCCAAGAAACTTGCGCGAATGGACTTTTACGCGAAAGGACGGATGCGCAAATGGACACTTGCGCGACTGGACTTAAGCAGCGCGACTTAATGGCCACTGAAGAATACTCAATGGAGTAAACATAACATCACGCTTGCTATTACTAGAAGGTGGAATTTTTTGGGTTTTTCGCCATCGGTGTCGTTTTTATGGTTTTCGGGGTCGCTGATTATGAAAATAAGGTCAAAATGAAAATCCAAGATGGCGCCGAGGAAATTTTACAGAATGGCGCTACTGATAAAATACTTCTATATTGTGTAAAAATAATCCACATGTACAAAGGAACATCAAGGTACCCCAATGTGTAAAATTTCTTTGAAATAAATAGGTAAATAATATTCCACATCTTTCACACAACGCCATCTAGTTTAAAAGTTTTTTCAACTTTGTGAAACAAATAAGGTGTGTTAGCGTCTGTGCCATCAACAAAAAAAAACTGTAAACTTAATAAAGATAGAATAGTGTTTCAAAAATAATTACTTATTACTTTACTTACTTTAATTTGATAAACAATTGTTGTGCTTCATTTCACACTTTTATATACGGACGGGCTTGCAGTACCTAATCCTTTTGTTTTACGGTTGTTTTCTTGATTAAGTTAGTTTTAAAAATACTTTAATTATTTAAAATAATCAAGCATTTATAAGTTGTGACGCAAACTTAACTTAATGTCTGTAAGATATAGTATTACTACAATACTAGCAGAGGTCACGTGGTTTCTCCCGCGTCATTCGTTACCGTGGAAATATAGGGATGTTACCCGGAGATAGTGTAGCTTCCTAGCGGTAAAAGAATTTTCAAATCCGTCCGGTAGTTTTTAAGTTTAATCGTTACATACAAAAATGCAAACCTTTCCTATTGGTAATATTAAGTATAGAAGTACCTATAGACTAGTTTCTGTTTCTATTTTCTTCAACATAACTTTTAAAAACATTCACCAATTTCCATTCACGAATACAACTCTATTCATCAAACGATCGTTCAAAATCTAATCACAGAGCTATCCTCATTGTAATCATTTCGACCATTTAATTCACATTCAGATAAAATTGAAATCGAATTTAAGAAATTGAGACAGCCGTTAGTACTCGATACCTAATTAGTGACGTAATAAATCGATAAGCGCGATGCAATGCGGTTTAGAAATGTCGAATGTAGGCTGACGAGGAATTGATAAATGACAAGATGATTTGGTGTTCGAATTTTGAAGTTGTTCGAGTGTCGAATATTAGTAATGTTGTTTGGGATCAAAGACATTCAATACCTATAGACCGGACATCACAAACAAAATTTTCGTCCGAAAAACTGTGTCCTGCCGGACACTGAGTTTTTTTTAGTACCTACGCTCCGCTGCCGCTCCAATATTCATATATTATTCTAGATGGCGTTACTGAGACATGGGATCAAAGTTTTTCTATGACATTTCCTTGACATGCCCGCTCTATAGTCTTTTAAATCTCTTTGTTTGGGATATTATTATAATATCATACATTTATTCTAAAAACCTACGTCTCATGCACGAGGTTGTGGTTCAAATCCGGCCAAGTCCCAATGTGACTTTTTCGATTCATATGTACTTTCTTAGTTTATTTTGTCCGCTGTTTTCTCCTTCTATTGTAAAAAGTATTTTCCAAGAGTGTGTATTTTTATTCATACCACCCAACCTAATAACTTCTTCAACATACTTGACATCAGTAAAGGAAAACATCGTAAAGAACCTTGGTTTATAGTAAATTTAAGTCTGAAATCGCCAATCGGCCTTGAGCAAGCGTGGTGATCAATGCTCGTGCCTTCTCTGTATAAGAAGAGGCCGTGGCCCGGCAGTGGGACAGAAACAGGCTGGTATTATATTCTAAAAAAGTTTAGATAGAGGTACTAATGTAACAAGGCGGACTTAAAGCCATATGCATTTTCTCTCAGTCAACCTTTAGGTGATGCAGAGAAAAGCAGTGGTAGGTAGGTGCAATTTATAAATGAAAATAAAAGAAATAAAAATACATAATTTGAGTAAAAATGCATATACATTTACACTATAAATATAATTATAATATACATAAAACATAACGCACAAAGAGATAGATAGATGAGAAAACATTAGCGCTGTGAAGATACTACTGCAGCCAACTTCTTACGAATATGCTCGCGAACTTTAACCTTAAAGTATATGTGATTTTCTGGAAGAGAGCGTTCTACAAAGAAATAGACTGCACAAAAAAAGAACTATGAACAAAGTCAGAACTGTGAGTGGGACACAGAAGAAGACGGTTGTGTGACGAGCGTAGGTTTTTATTGTGGTTGGCACAGATGTATTAAAAATGAGGAGTAAGATAACTAGGGGAATTGGGACAGTAAAGAAATGAGAACAGAGTAGTTAGTGCCCTTTGCTCTAATAGGTAACCACTTTAGTAGCGATCGCTGCTCAGAGACATGATCATATTTACGCAGGTTGAAAACAAATCGAATGCAGTTATTCAGAAGACGGTCAAGTTTATTGAGGAGATCTGTATTCAGGTCATAGTAGCACAGATTACCATAATCGATGATAGAGAAAATTAAAGTCTGCATAAGCATTGCTTTCGTCTTTGATGGTAAAATGTTTTTCAGTCCTATGTTTCCTGTGCATATGGAATCAAGTCACATTACAGTTGCAAGACAAGGGTCGAACCCGAGATCTCGTGCTTGTAGTAGGTGCTTGTTGCCACAAGACCGACGGACAATCAGAGTTCACTAGTGTAATACGCAAATAATATTTATTCAGCAGTTTGCGTGAGGAAGCAGTAAAATTAAACTCTTAATGATAAAAGTGAACGTTTATCTTACCAATGAATGCTAAATCTACACGTAATCTGTATTTATCGATTTGTTGCTGATCGTAAACCTCTTTACGTATTCGTTAAAGTTACTCAGATTTATTTAACTTATGCAATTTAACAGTAAAATCTTAATACTTCCTTTATTAAGCTACATTGTTCCGCCTTGGAATGAATAATTAATGTTGTGTTACCTGCTGTTCACACTGTTTGGGTTTGAAACTATTGGGCCGTAGAGTCCACTGCTCGTCTCCTTTTCAAAGAGCCCTCAAAACTCTTATTTGACGCCTCCGATCTTAGAGGTCGGCTAGTCGGTCGTTCAGTTACTGGGTAACACGGTACCTCATGGCAAGACTAGTTGTCACTGTCAGTTTATCGGACTGATTCTGATTACTTCCGTAACGACTGTCAAAGATCTACTTATTGAAACCGAGAGGTAACGTGCTTTCGGATCACGTTAGGGTCCTTGGTATGTCACCCATCCACGCACCGAGTTTATCAAGCGTTGCTCTTTGATTGACCCGTGTGGTTGTTATTATTTAGCCACAAGCCCCCCTCTAATACAATATCTTTAAAGTATTATTGCCATTAATCTATACTTATAATAAATCTGTAGAAGTAAAAATTCTGTATATTGAAACTATAAAAAAATAAATGGCAGGGGGTGTTACTAGACCGACACTGAACTCAAAATGTGATTTAAAAAAAATTGTCGGTCTGTCTGTCTGTCTGTCTGTCTGTGTGTCTGTATGTTCAGGCATCACGCAAAAACTACCGGTTCGATTATCGTAGAATATATATTCAAAATCAATATTGGAGGATGATTGGTGATCGATACTGATACCAAAAGTGCAATCAATAATTTTTTTGTCTGTCTGTATGTATGTGCACGCATAGTTCAAAAACAACTAAAGGGATTTAACCAAACTTGGTACGATTGTAATAAATACGCCTGGGCAAGTTGATCTTACTCTCAGTTGTTTATCACATAGTCAGTTATACGTCGCTCTTTCCCGGGTCAGTAGTTCCAGAAATAATACATACCGGAAGGGTCATTTTTGAATATAGTCTATCCGGAAGCTTATGCTAAAATTATTACGTTGATATATCAACGCACAGCCCAAACCGCTGGTATTAGAGACATGAAACTTGAAGGGGTGTTCTTTGTTTAGAGTAAGTATCCAGTAAGAAATTATTTTTGGAAATGAAATTATAGGGGACGGAAGTTCGACATCCACGTGGGTGAAGCCGCGGGCAAAAGCTAGTTTGGTAATAATTTTTAACATACCCCTATAAAATTCTCGCGTGTTTGTTAGCAAACTCCTCCGAAACGGATAAACCGATTCTTATTACACTTTGTGTGTATGTTCAGGTCTGGTATTAGGACGTAAAATATTTTTTATTGCCCTAAGTGATAAGGGGGTACCCCTTAGCACTATACCATTTTTTTTTTTTAAATTTTAGACAAAAAAAACTTTTTTTGCGATTTAGCGTTAAAATAAAAAAGTTTGGCGGGGTAACTAGTTTTAGTAAGTATGGAATTTAATTCTAATACACTCAGTTTATATTAACGCCATCCAATTAAAATATGAAAAGTTTCAACCAACTTAACATAGAATTGTCGTATTTTGGAAGCTACCTAGACTACTAAGGTCCCTTTTATAGCATTATGTGGGTACATGACTATGTCAGTACATTGACCTGTTAGTCGCAATTTACCTTTTTTAGCCTTTGACGTCACGGTCTGTCCTTAAACTGTGAATATTATGTGCGATTTGGTATACTTATTTTGTGGAACCGAAGAGTAGAGATGTGGCGATTATCGAGTAAGTAAGAGTTTATTTAGTAAAGTAACTGTATTCGCCTGCTTTCTTCTAATTGTGTGGTTATGCGTAACCTGGTGTAAGAGTTTTGATGGTGCTCATGGGCCTCTAACTAACTCCACATGCCGCGGCCGCGGCCGTCGAGAAATTTCTCTAAGGCAGTTTCCTCAAGATGTTTTCCAACACCGTTTTTGAAGCTCAGTAGCCATAATAAAAATTCTATTTCTATTATCGTAATCGATAAGGCGACAATAGAAAGAAAATGGCGTATATGGAATCAGCTGTTTGTCGACTGTCAAGAGTTAACGAGTAGAATGGTTGAAAATGAAATAAACTTGACAGTTGACAAACAGCTGATTCCATATATCCCATTTTATTTTTATAATAGAAATAGAGTTTGTAATACGGCTAGGCCTGGTGGTAGTGGAGAAGCAGGGTTTTCCATATTGTGCAGGTACAAAATAGAATAGAATAGATAATGATGATGGTACACCATAAAAACTTACATATTATAAGTTTAAGGGCTAATTAGGGTGATATAATGGGCGGCTTTATCGCTAAAAGCGATCTTTTACAGATTAATGCAGATTCAGTTCTTATAGTAGGTATTGCATTTCGTTACTACATAAGCTCATGTTAATTGTGTTTATGTAAAACATGTTAAGCAAGAGATTATTGTAGGTACATTCACATGAATCTGAAAAGTCAGAAGCGCGTGCAGATCCTGCTAACCACAGTCACGACACGCTACTGTCGTTCACGAACTCTATCAGTATACATTGCAAGAATTACGTTTCTTTACGAACATATCATCTCCACCGAACATATTCTCTTGGGTAAGTAATCAGTTATTTCCAAGAAAAGGATAAATCATTCAAAAACACAACCATTATAACAAACATCAATGTTCTGCTCAATTCTACGAATTTGTCCAAATTCAACTATTTACTAGGGCATTTATTTTGCATTTCCATTAAGCACCTAGATATGTTTTAGCCACCAAACCAACATTGGCATTTCAATGTGATGAATAATATCGAACAGCAGTAGGAATATTCATGACGTGGATATTTGCACAACTCTATTTAATGTTTAATGCTTAAAGAGTGGAAGTGACATCCACGCGCAACCATCAGTTTAGGGCATGATTTAGATATGTTTATTTTACTTTTTCCTAATATTTTGGATTATTTCAGCCGGTTGATCCAGTAAAAGTCACCACGTTGAGTGAAGTGAACTATCAATGTGTAGTATAATTATGAATGAGAACTCATTACGCCTTCAATTCACTTGTTAATTTTAACAGAATAGCTATGCTGATGTTGTTTCAACATAAAACTGTAAAAAAGTTAATTCCGTCTAAAATCTTATTTGGCTAGATAAAATGCATGGCATGATTGTTACAATAGGTGTCTGTTAAATAAAAACTCCAGAAAAACCTTATCCAGTGAAAAACTTCTTCAAAGATTTTGAATGTTGAAAAATTGCAACAACGTGGGGTTTAGATTTATGTACAGAGGTTAACACATCATTACACCCCAATGTGTCAAATTTCTTTGATAGATTTTTGACTTTATTACGAATGGAAAAAGGTACATGTTGAATTGGGATAATTTTACAGTTTGCGAGTAGCTTTTAATGAATCGACCGGCAGTAGTATTGGTTAAAAGCCACCCTGTGAAAACCGAAGTGCAGGGAACTGTCAATGGGATGAGAGCTTAATTCTCCTTTACTTCGCCTTCATTATCACGGGGTGACTTACCAGCTGATCTCATGAAATTAGGTTGTGGATGTGCGTCGATGCCCCTTCCACCCTATATACCTATCTACTTACCAATTTAGTAGTCTTGCAAATAAAGGAAAAGCTAATAAACGGGTTGCCATAGAAGCAAGATGTTTTTCCTTTTAAAATCAGTAACAAACAAGCAACGTCTCGCATTTAGGCCTCCACATTGTGATAGACATAGTGTACAGTTATTCAGGGTAAGCTATCTCACTATTTTAGCCTTTAAATGGGTTAATTGGAAGTTAAGTTGATGACTGCCCCGTTTGTTTAGTGTTCGATTCCCGGGTCGGACAAAGCATTATTGAGTTTATCTTACTAGAATTTCTTAGTAGCAGCCCGGAGTCTAGTATTGTGCTCGATTGATGGCAATAGACTCGCCCCTGTTAAAAAGGACTTTAATCAGTTTCTTAGCTACCGGAGAACTAGACGGCAGTGCCCCGTGGCCCCCAGGCTCAGGGGGCCCCTCAGACTTTTACTTACAAACTCTAAACTGAACTATTTCTCCCACATTCGGAATATCTATTATTTCTATACTAATATTATAAAGAGGTAAAGTTTGTTTGTTTGTAAGTTTGTATGTAGGGGGTACCTTCGGAACTAATGATCCATTTAAAAAAAATATTGCACTGGTGGAAAGCTACACTATTCCCGGATGACATAGGCTACTTTTAATCCCTGTAATCCCACAGGAACAGGTGACGTCTGCTAGATAAATAAAAACAGAAGCGAACTTACTTAAAAAAATAAGTACCTAGCACAACACTGACAATCTGCGTAGAAGCACTCCTATTTCATATAAGAGAAGTGCTAAAATTATGCTTAAAGTTCAAAACTATCTGAGGTGGGGTGTTAATTTTCGGATTTTCGGGCTCGCTTCACTCGCTAAGGTTCCTCACAATGCCTTTACAATATACAGGGTGTAACGGAAAGGGTATATACATACAAACAGGGTGAATAGAGTATTTAATAACGAGTCTTTCCTCAAAATTTCAGCTCCCAACTAATAACTTTGAAACTTCACGATATTATTTATTATCGACAGTTTATGAAATGCGAAATCATAACAAACGTGTCACCGCACTATGGGGGTCATAATCCTGTCTGGCAAGGTTCAAGTATATCTATCTCGAGTTCTGGGCGCCTAGTACAGACCTATCGGGCTCTGCCTAACCGACGAAAGCGCGACGGCGCGGGCGGGCTCAACTTTACAATTATGTATGTATATGTATAAAAACGTTGCCATGTCGTTTCTTATCACCAAGAGAATCCGTGCCCTTCGAATGTATATACCCTTTCCGTTACACCCTGTTTACTTTACACAAAAATATTAAAAGTAAAATTAGTCGATATTTCTACAACCGCATGTGCTTACAGCCAAGATGGTTTCTTTTTTACAACGCCATTTAGTTCCAAGCTAAGCTTAAGAGCTTGTGTTATGGGTACTAAACAGCTGAAAAACATACTTATTTCTAAATACATACATATTGTAGATAAATTACACCAGACAACGAACAAGTTGTCATGCACTACACACAAACATTTGTCCTGGGTGGGAATCGAACCCACGACCTCCGGCATAGCTACTAGACCAACAGGCCAGTCAAAGTACTAGTTTATGTAGGTATGGATGATATACAAATCGAGTCAAATTACTACCTTCCACTACTACTACTTCAAATACTACAACCTGCTCTAGTATTGTATGTAATATACAGACACGCAGCGCAGTAGTTCAGTATAAAATTACGTATTTTGTATATTTCAAAATCAATGCATTTCAGTAAGGTTCGGTAGTTAGGTTAGCTATATGATAGGTATGGTAAGTTAGGTTAGGTTATTTGTATACATATTGTTTTCATTCTAACTCCATGTCAGTAACAATTAAAGACTCACTAAATAAAAAGTAGTAGTAATTATTATTGTTTTGGATCTATTTGTTGTCATCTTATTTAAAGTATGTACGAGTACATACATAATATATAAAATTCTCGTGTCATAGTGGTCGTTACCAAATTCCTCGGAAACGGCTCGACCTATTCTTATGAAATATATTCATTTTTTTAGAAAAAGCGGAACCTAGCTTGCCGAAGCAGCTAGTCTAATATTCGGGCCAATGCAGAACTCATATTTAGCTCGTATATTTATGGTTTCGCTGTTCTGACAGTTTTTTTTTGTATTTTTGACCAATCTCCAATCTGATGGCCGTCGAAATTGCTCTAAAATAAATGTTAGTTACTACCTACAAAGTATGAAGCCTTTCCAAGAAAAGTATGTAGGGTGTAATTTTAAATATGTTTTACAAGATGCTAATAACCGATAGGGCTCTTGAAAATTAGCCCTTGCTTTT
Source organism: Euplexia lucipara (assembly GCA_921972225.1). NCBI lineage: Eukaryota > Metazoa > Arthropoda > Insecta > Lepidoptera > Noctuidae > Euplexia > Euplexia lucipara. The sequence continues at coordinate 6,279,018 of OV179143.1, read as the reverse complement.
ATAACTCGCGCGCAATCGCATCAAAGAGGCGTTGCTTTGATTCGTTGCGCGTACGCACATAAATCACAATATCAATTAGAACTTTCTTTAGAAAGAATAATCAGAGGCTGGTATACATTTTAATGTTGTTTGTATTACTTTAGTTGTATGGCATCAATGTTTCAGTAGACGGTAATTCTGTTTCCGTTTATATAAACAAAGTGAAGAGCGGACTCAATGACTATATAACAATTACAACCATTATTACCTACTGCTTCGCATTGTTATCTAAAAGTCTATAAAAAAAGAAGTAAATGTAAGTTTTGAAATTCATTTCCGGACGTTACAAATACCGTAACGTTTCTGAACGCACACCCTTCATTATAACGAAGAACCGTTCAAAATTGGAATACATTCGAAGTACATCGACATTCGGGTGATGTATGACCGCGGCGGGAGCACATTTAAAAACCTATTACTCTTAACACGATTCCCAAATGAATCCTCAATTTGTTTAAAAAAAGAACGCGGAATCGATTAAATAATTTGAATTTGGAATACACATCATTAGCTTATGCTGTGCAGTCTTTTGACTCAGAGTGAACTGTAAACCAATAAAAAATAACATAGAACTTAACCTTTTATTATTATTCTTTGACTGTAGGTACGTAAATTATTTCATCAATATATTTATAAACTTCTGCTCACAGATAAATATTTGGGAAACTATTGAAATGCATCAGCTAAATGACTTCCACTCCTGGACGAAGGCCTCCGCCCGGATCTACACGACGACCGTATTAGTGGCTCTTATATCAATGGTATTTTAAGTAAAAAGGTGTAGATAGGTTATAAGCGCTCAGCAAGCGACACGTTAAAATGTGGCTAACTAGCCACACTTTACCTCAGTGTGGCGTTGCGCCCCAAGGGACGCGTGCGTGCTTTAGTGTACCGTTTTTGAAGATAGAATGTTGTTTAAGTAACCTATTTACACCAAAGACATTCAATACCTATAGACCGGACATCACGAACAAAATTTTCGTCCGAAAAAGTGTGTCCTGCTGGATACAAGTCTATGAGTTTTTTGTAGTACGCTCCGCTGCCGCTCCAATATTCATATATTATTCTAGATGGCGTTACTGAGACGTGGGATCAAAGTTTTTCTATGACATTTCCTTGACATGCCCGCTCTATAGTATTTTAAATCTCTTTGATGTACACCTTTTTACTTATAATATCATTGGATATAACATTAAAAAAATAGTTTTTGAATTCTAGATCTATCATGAAAACAGCCATTTTAACTCACTGACGACTTCGTTCGCTTATATTTCGTACTTAAATATCCCCTCCCTTAGTTATGAAAATCAAATATAGCCTACGACACTCACAAAAAATGTGGCTTTCTGTTAGTAAAAGAGTTTTCTAATCAGTTCGGAGATAACCCCCTACAATGTCACAATCTCACAAGCTTCACCTCTTTGTAATAATAGATGATGCGCTTAAATCTACTGCTATTATTGCTCAAAAAATGATCTTAAAGGCAAAAACAAGATTACGTAATGCCCCTCTGCATTACCTAATCATTTTTACATACATACTGACATACAACAGAAATTCTGGTACCTACTAACTTCATGACATAAAGCTTATCATGCAGCGTAATATAAATATATCGAAACATTATTTGATCGCAAATAAAAATCGCACCATCTCCACCGATCGCGATTAAGCGATATTTCCTTATTATAGATACTCTTCTTAATAACGTGTTCAGATAACAAATTGTAGCGTTTAATTTTGTTACGTTTCTGCTCTGTATTAATATTTTAATATTTTTAATTGATACGAAGTTTTCCTGTTCCGTGCTTTGGAAAAAACGGTGCTTGGTCCCGTCTTTCATTTGTAAATCTTTAACAGTAATTTCAAGTTGTCAGAACCACAACAGTCTGACAACCTGTCTTACCAAGGAATGTCTCGTTACCTAGTCACTAGGTTATTGAGACCAGATAGGCAGCAGCTCCAAGTAAAACACTGGTGTACAACTGCATTCGGTTAGATGGAAAACGAACCCCAAATTAATTGGGAAAAGCCACCATGACGGTAATAATATTTTCAAATTTTAAAAATTGCGTTATTTTTAAAATTTACAGTTTTTTTACCGTATTAACGTCATTTAATTTGTAATTGCCTATCAGATAACCATAGTGCTACTTATTACTATTTTGTTTAGCTGTAAGTCTACCTTAGTCCTTAAATAAATAATTACACATACAGTATAAAGAAAATAAGTCAAGTTGTTGAGTCATTGTAAAACATCAATGTCAATGATGTTTTTCAGATAAATTTAGTAAGTACATAATTATTGTGAACAGAAAAACCACATTACAATTGGAACTCGCCCGGATTTGATCGCAAATCTGCTTTCAACAGACTTGGTGATGTTGATCAATGGTCATACCTTCTCTGTATGAGAATTTAAACACTGTATCTTGCAATGGAACAGTAACAGGCTGGTATTATAATACAACATACATACATACACTCACGCTTTTTTCCCATGGGGGTAGGCAGAAACTACAGAGCGCCATACGCTACGGCGTATCCGGTCCTTCTAGGGCGTCCCCTCCAGGCGTTCCCTTTTACATCTGCCTTGTAACCCTACTACTAACCTTTCGTTAGTCGCCTTTCATTCATCCTTTCAATGTGACCAAACCATCTAGGCATACTTTTTTCAAATTTTGTAACTACATCTTCTTTTAAACCACAACGTTGCTTTACCAACGTTGCGTTGGTATTATAATATTTATTTAAATTTTAACCAATTAGACCAACAAAATATTTCTCCGTAAAATTAAATTAAAACAAAACGTGTGGGTGTTCGGATTATTTCAATACTTACGAGGAAGCGTTGCTTCGGGCGATAAACTGACATCTCTCAGGATTTAAATCAGTGCGAGTAAATACTTGGCGAGCCGGAGCCGACTGCCGATGCTTCCGCAAAGCATCTGTCTTCCTCCCAGAGCCGATTGGGTAGGGTTGATCCAAGTTGAAACTGAATAAAACGAAAAGTGGGCAAAGAAAATGTATAGGAACAAACGGGGATGGTATTATGTTTGAAGAACTCAATAAAAACAAAACCTTAGCATGAGTTATATTTCATTTGATGTTGCAGCAATAGGGATTCATTTTCTTTAAAAATTTCAAGTATCTACCGATCACGAAATAAGAGGAATAGCCCACTAACAGATGGACACCGGACAGTCAGTCATCTAGAGGTCAAAACCCTGCGTTTTTCTTAAACTGCAATGATGAATTTAGTTGTATAATTATCATCTTTAAATAAGGGACGAAACTGACAACGACCTGTTGCATAGATATCTCCTAACCAATGGAGAACTATCTGAATAAAAAAAGATTAATTGAATTCTGATAAAATTGCATCAATTCAGAATATTATAACAACTTTATAATTTTATTAAGTATATCCTAGAACCAATTTGAAATAAATCCAAAAAAAGGAACATAATTTAAAAATAAAATGTTATTTCGTCTTTTGAATTTAGCTTGGTCACCCCTATGCTCTCTTCAAATATTTCATTACCATATTCTCACAACTATACCAACACTGAACTCCGTTACATTGCAAAACAAATTGCGAACAAGTTCTTAGAACCTCAAATAACAGCCAAAAGAAAGTACTCACCACATAGTAATTAATTATTATCATAATATTTATCATAAATATTTATTTATTGATGACATGTTTGAATTTATTGGCTCTCAATACAGTAACGCTAGTGTTTTAGTGCGTAATGAAGATATTTAAAATGCGTTGTAAATCAAAAGTTTCGTACCCGAGGTGATTTGAATATTTATGCGGGAATTGAAGTGCCAAAAGATAAATTAGAGGATATTTTTAACGCAATTTTGTATGCGTGATTAACTGAGCAATGTTTAAAAGGGAAGGATTCTATTTGGTACAACATTAACCACTAGAGAGAGAGTTTCGTGAAAATATTAAAACAAAGAATATCCTCTCAATTTTTACGATGTCATTTGGGCTTCGAATGCCATGCCTGCTCTTTATAAATTTAATTTTAATAGTCAAACGTTGACACAATACATTAAACGCTTTCTTCCTTTAAACCAAAGACCTTTCATTGTTTTGGCGAAAGAAAATAGGTACCTATATTACGAGAATAATCGGCCTTATAATTTTTTGTCGTGTAGTATTTGTAAATGATAATAACGTTCATTCACCACCTGACACAATACCATCAAAAATTCTGTGGAAACGCTGACTTTGAGAAGTAAGTTAAAAGGACATTTATTTTTCTCTCAAACATATTAGCCAAGTAAACACAGGGAACTTGATTGTATGCTTAACGGTTCATTGTTCAAAAACTTAATGTACAAAGACAAATAAGAAATTTTGGCTGCGAAACGTAGGAGGCAGAATTTTTGGGATGAATCTCAACAATCTTAACCGTGCTGTTACCTTAACCTTTATTTTCATCAGTTTTAAGGTTTACGTTCGATGATGTTGAAGATAAAAATGATGTGGCAGAGAAGTTTGTTTGTTTGTTTATAAGGAAATGTAGTATTCGGTTACAGGCGCAGTATTTTGTCAGTCTTCGTGATATTATTTCGCCGGTTACCGTTATTGAAGGTTGGCAAGTTACGGGAGTTACTGGTTATTTATAGAAGGTTAAAGATAAGAAAACGTTTAATGATGCAACAGAGATACGGCCATTTAAAATGTTAAATGAATATATTGAAGATCGATTTGGTACTGCGGGTGGTAAGGCATCTAGTAGAGATTTGGCAGCAGTGTTGGTATTGCAATTGCCCTAGCGTGACAATCATGCAACCAATTAATACAAAATCACAACAAATACCTTTTAGTTACGGCGAGGCAAGTGGTGCGAAGAATAGCCGGAGGAGATACTTAGATATAGCTACTCGAATAAACGGAGACTAGCAACGACTGGGGATAAATGGAGATGGACTTCAGAACAATCATGATCATCTATTGGCTGGTTTTACGGATAAGATGGTATTTATGATTAACATCTTCAGAAAGCGTGAGTCAGCATAGGAACTGAACTTAAAGTAAGCCGATGAAAATGAAATTGATGAAGCAAATGTTCAATGATATCAACGCAATGAAAACCAGCAATGATCATCATCATCATTTTGCCAATTAAGTTAAGGTCGGTTTCCAGTGTAACAGGTTAAAGCAGAAATAGTAGTGTTTTTTTTTTATATTCCACATTGAACCTATAAATTGTACAAAATCAATAACAGCTGGAAGTATATCGACTGATGATGATGTCTACACTCCATACAGCTCGATCCAAAATGACTTTATGCGTAGTATCATAATGCTTCTAGTGTTGAGAAGCCCAAAGTTGATTATCTATTGCATTAGGGGACACATGTTTCAACTCTTTGGCGCCCATGTTTACCTCTTGCGCCAGCGAAGTGTGATTTGTATGTTAATTACTAAAGCGTATACTAGGAAAATGTTGGATTTGAAAGGTTGTAGGTCTCTAACGAACGCGAACGGCGGCAACTCGATATGCAATGCATGTTTGGCATCAAACCAACTGCGTCACATGACTGAAACATGATGCCTACTATTTACATCTCATCCTCATTCCTCATCATTAATTCTTACAAAACATTGGATTAATGACTGCCTAGCTCTTGTTTTCTTTCATCAAAGACAGTGAAATAGTTTTATGGGTGCAAATCGTCTTCCGCTACTGTTTAAGCTACTCTTGACGAGGTCGCGGTCGTAGATGGGTGACCAATCAGTATGTACAGTCAGCCTCATAAGTCGATATACATATCCATATTTCCTAAACTCATGAACATCTTAGCTTACACAAATTGCTAAACAAGACTAGTGAATTTTGAACCTTCCGGTGACTTTTAACCTTTAAGACGTTAATTAAATCCTGGCACTAGTCTTGTTTAGCAATTTGTGTAAGCTAAGGTGTTCATGTGTTTAGGAAATATGGATAAGTTTATCAACTTATGAGGCTGACTGTACCAAGATCGTCCATGCCTCGGAAAACACGTTAAGCACGTCCTGGCTGTCTTTTGTTCTTAATCCTGATTAGGGGAGTCAGCCCGAAATTCTGACAACCAGGTTAACGTATCGGGACCCATACGTAGTGGAGGTCAAACAGACAGTATGTACAGACGCCAGCACGTCAAGTAACCCCAATGTGTCAAATTTCTTTGATCGGTTTCAACTTTATGGCAAACAGAATAAGGTTCATATTTAATTGGGAAAATTTGACACATTGGGGTAACTTGATGTGCTGGCGTCTGTACACACCAGTGTTCAGCTGCATCCGGGTAAACTGGTAGCCGACCACAATATACTTTGGAAAAGGCTAGAAAGATGATGTTTTCCTAGCCTAGATTATGCTGTAAGTAAACTCCATAATGATAAGCATAGGCATATAGCATTAAGTCCGCTTTTGTACAGTTTTTTTACTTGTGCATAAAGTTTTAATAAATAAATCTATACTAATATTATAAAGAGGAAAAGTTTGATTATTTGTTTGCATTGAATAGGCTCCGAAACTTCTAGACCGATTTAAAAAAATCTTACACCGTTAGGAAGCTACACTATCCCCAGGTGACATAGGCTAATGTTTATCCCTGTATTCCCACGGGAACGAGAACTACGCGGGTGAAACCGCGTAATAAATAACTACCTCTTTTATTTTTTATCCGGATCTTAAAATTTACAGATCAAAACTACAGTCGGATATTATCTGCTCATTATACCATAATATCTCAAAACGGGTCAGTATCAACCTCAGATATATTTATATCCCATAAGTACCGTAACAGCGTAAGTCGGTCAAAGTGTAACTGTGCCATACCACCCGGGGATCGCGATGTACGATCCCGCGAGACTAGTCGTAAATCCCGGGCGTTCCCGGTAACGTAACAGTATCTGAATGAGTCCGAAATATGGACGCGGAGCAGGTTTGTGTTGAGGGATCGATTGTTGTTGTCATATGTAGGTATACGTTTTGGGTTGATGTTCGCGATATTTTTTAGGTTTTTCTCAAATATCTGAATCGGAGCTACTGATTTTTTTTTTCATACCCAAACTAGTAGTTTCTCCTTTACAAGCATTTAAACTTACGTACACAAACAACTAGACCTTTAGAAGCTACTTGTAGGGCCATTAAAATATTTGTTTTTCTACAAATAGCTTCTAAAGGTAGCGCATTTTTATTCGTAGCGCGCAGCAGTCAATCTCTCTTCCTTCCAGGGGCCAACCGTGCCCCCAATGATTACAAAACGTATTTGCTAAATCTATTTGGTGCTTATTCTTAATTTATACCTACTAATGTATTAATTTTGCAATGTTGCTTATACTTTGACTATTTAACACTCTCCCTGATTTTTCGAGGGATAGTTAAGTGATAATATTATAATACAATACGCAAATGAATATTGCTACTGCACTTGCTTTTAAAACGGTGAAAGAAAATATCTTAAAAAAACCTCAGAGATATTTCACGACGGCATGCTGCATAGTCAGTCATAGGCCCAGGGGATAAAAACTCTGACACCAGATTATCCACTAACCACACTAAAAGAAGAAGAAGTCTTAACTTGACCTCATTCAAACACATATCTTCGCAAAAATAAACCTACAAAATGTACCTGTTGTATCCATATTCAGAAAGCCATCCCGTGACCGGTAATCGTACTCCAATGATACAGTAACAAGATTACGGTACCTTCAATATTTATCACCGGCTTAATTTCGTTTAATAATAAATAAACCCACCCTTAAGTTCGTGACTCTGAGGTCCCGACTCACTGTCAGAAGCCTTGATTAATTTGACAGGAACGTATTTTAAATAAAACATACTTACGTTATGTTACGGGAAGTAACTATGTTAAATTCTTTGTGAACATGCATTGACAATTTTTTTTTTTAATTAAAACTACACAATAAACTCAAATAAATACGTATGTACACTAAAACTAACAAAATGTTTACTTTACTTATAATATTAAACCTAAAACTAAGTCACAAAACTACTGAATACTAAACTTTGATGTAATAGTACCTCACGCCTCGATAGATGGCGTTGATCGATTTAAATTCAAGCTAACGTTTGCTTACCGCCCGAAGTATAAGGGTCCTCGAATTTATCAAAATAAATGTCTTCGTTCTGAGTACGTGGGGTTGTTTTATTGCTATAAAAAACTCCCTACTCGTCGATAAACAGGGCGAAAGTGATCTTCGATGATCATAAGGTCCATCGAAAAAAAAAAAAAATAATGATAAAAAAAAAAACAAGTGGCGCAATACAAAAAGTGTCCAGAAGACTGGCAGCATTACCACGTTGGACGGCAATGCTAATTCTTTGCTCAAAGAATAAGCTAGCCACGCGAAGCGCCTTCCTGGTTGACGAGAAAAACATTGCATGTTTGTGAAGTTTTCTTACCAAGATAAAACTTTAAAAATGCCAAGGCCGCCCAAAGTTTTTTTTAGTTTTTAACAGGGTTCAATTTAGAATAAGTACTTAATCTATTCTATTTAAATGAAATAATGTATAAAATACAAATCAAAGTAATATTGTACAGTAAGTTAAAAAAGTGCACAAAAAAAAATGCCTTTTAAGCCTGGGATGACGTAACGTTATTCTAAATAATTATATTTCTTTCAACCACAAAAATATTCCTCTTAACCTGCATCAGTAAGAATGAAAGTGACAAATGACTTCGATGAATTGGGACTACATAATAATACACGTAATTGCATTGACGATTTAAAAATAAAACATGTACGGTAACGGTCAGGTAAAGAGTACATTTTGGCATTATTTAATGCTTTTTGATGCTGGCAAAATTCTTGACGAAAACCAAAACTGAAGTGTTGAACGACTCTGTAGATAACTTAGAATTTAAATAAGTAGGTAGGTATAGGTACACCTTAATGAAAGAAATATTTAAAAATCTCATTGTCAGCTGCATTGCTTTTTGTATTTGTACCTATCTTAATTTTTAAAATGTAAGTATGAAGTTTCTTGCCCATTTATTTTGTCTGTACGAAACTACCTTTTTGAATGTGCTACTAGAATTATTTAAAAAATATACCATTTTTTTTAAACTACGGAAACGGACTTTAAATTAAGGAAAGTCTAGAAAGTAGTCTGACATTCAAAAGAGCCTTTTATGAGTCTAATTGAAATAAATGATTTGACTTTGACTTTTGGCTTTATATCAAAAATAAAAGATCAATAAAATATGTAAGCAATATAGTCAAGTTACTGGCTTATTATGAAACGCTTTTAAAAAGCGAACAAAAAGAAATCGTTATGTTCCTAATCTTCACTTAAATTGACATTTAAAAATGGCAGGTGAAACATAATCTTGAATATCGAATACAACGTTTTTTGAGAGTCTTGCTCGAGAGCAAACCTGGAAGGGTTAATTTAAGAACAGTTTTTTTTTATTTATTGATTTTCCAAGTAATGTATACTTTAGAAGTATTGTATATATTCTGTAATACTGTAATGAACCATAAAATTTGTAGTAGGTATTACAGAAACTAGAAAGAAAACGTGGCAAAGTTGCCAGTCTTCTGGGCACGTTTCCAGATGACAGCAATGAGGAGGAGTACTTTGACGCCTGACTGTTCCGGTTATGTTTTCCTTTGGGGTTTTTTTATTATTATTTTATTTGTAGTTAGTTTTAGTGTACATATTTAATTTGGTAAATTTATTTTATTGTTTTAATAAAAGTATACTGATACTTTCATAAACACAAACCCAGCAAGAAAATAATGCTTTTTTGCTACAGAGTCAATGAATATAAAAGCTTAGTATCAAAGTATTAAGAATTTCCAATGAAAGTGTTGTGTTGTGTTTCGTAAATATTTTTTATTTAAAAAATATAAAAGTTAAAACAAAACATCATTTACCTAGCCCTTCTCCAACTATTTCAATCTAATCGAATGCAGCTAAATATCGGTTAATTGACCAATAAACAATTGGCCCTTAACTTGCTATTTGCTAACTTATGTTATACAACTAGATTATTTCGACTTTGACTTTGATGACCACATCAACAACCTTTAAAGGAGGAGTACTTCAGCGCCTGAGTCTCTGTGTCACACACACACACCCTAACTCACACACACCCACCCTCACTCACACACACCCACACTCATTCGCTCAAATTACCGTGTTTTTGATTATGTACTCGTATTTTATAGTTTACACTTTTTGTTTTTGAAGGAGCGGAGACTCCTAATACAGGCATTTTTTGCTTAAAAGGAGGCTCCAATCTCAAATTTTGTTGTACGTTTAAGGTTATCAAATAAACTATTTGTATATTTGTATTTGTATTTGTGTCCCTGACCGCTATGTGTGGAAGCGGCGCCGTCCGCCGCTGCTGGCCGTGCCGGTGGCCAGGACCAACCTTCACGCCAAAACACCATTGACTCGCGCAATTCGGGTTATTAACGATCTTCAAATAAGGATCGATGTGTTTGCTTGTTACTCGAGTGAATTCGCCAAAGTATTATTGTTTAATTTATGTTATAATAATGTAGATTAGAATAGGCTATAAGATTGTTTTTTTTTTTTATATTGAAGTGTTGTGTTTATCTTCTTCTAAAGAATTGTCTTCTCTTTTGTACATAAGTTAATTTTAAGGCCGCACTATCGCATTAGGTACATACCTGTAATGATAGCTGTAAGGGAGATTTTAATAAATAAATAAAAATAAATAAATAAACTAGTTTAAACAAACTCAAGGCTGAACATATCGAGTGCAAGTTTATAGGCAACCGCACAGCATTATCAATCCGCATGTTGCACGTAAGTAAGTAGGTGTCGGGTACACATATCGCGTTATTTATTACATTATAAACGATATCGAGGATCGCGCGCGTTTTGGACGCGCCCCGGGTGTGATGACGTATCTCATATTTATGGGGCACACGCGTATTGTCCTGGCGTGTAGGCCGTGATGCATGGCCGCCGGCACCGATGGATGTTACTTACCATGTCAGAACCATGTGGCACCCTAGAGTGGGCGTGGACGTAGACTTATAGTAAGGGGTTGGGAATGCGCCCTTTAGGCTTGAAGGAATGTTTGAGGAATATTTCTTGGTGTCTGCGATGCTATGCGGAAGAGTTCGATTTATGTGAGAGATGTTTTAGGGTTAGGGCGGGGTTCTTTGTTGACGTGTATTTTCATCATTTTAAAATATAATCGCTTTAATTTTCTTGATTTAATTGTAATAGTGATAGGTTTTTTTTTTATTTCTGTTAGGCTCGCGTTTGATCATCACTATCTCACCTGATGGTAAGCGATGATGTGGACGACGATGAAGCACGCTTGGCTAGAAGTAACCTTTTCACAAGATTTAAATAGGTTACTTTTAGGCAAGCGTCGTAAGCGTCGTCGACTTAAAAACCCCAGTTTGTAGCTATCAGGAAACTCCGACTCCGGCAGGGAATTCCACTCCGTAGCTTAACGCACAATGAAGGGGTTTCCAAAACGTTTAGTATGTATGGATGGGATGTCCACTATGTAGATACCTGTTTTTACAAAAGAAGTGACACGAAACTAGAAAGGGTATAAAACTATTAAGACATGTGCACTAATTTTGTTTAAAAGTCAAGTGTTAATTTAGGATTTCAGGTAAATAAAATAGTAGTACAGAACTTGAAAGGGAAAGGAAGCAAATTAGGCACATGTATGTGTAAGTAACATATCACAACATCACGCCTGTAATCCCTGAAGGGCTAGGCAGAGGTGTACTTGGTAGTATACCCTACCCTCATTTCGCCTGTTATGTTTAAGTCCCATGTAATAAGGGGGCGAGCCTAATGCCATCCATCGGGAACGAATCCAGACTCCGGGCTGCTACTGAGAAATTCCAGATAAAAAACTCAATAACAATTTGCCCGATCCAGGGATCAAACCCGGGACGTCATGCTCAGCAGTAGCGCTTGCGACCACTAGACCAACGAGACAGACATGTGTAAACCTTATTTATAAGCCTTATTATAAGACCTTATTTATAATGTCATTTAAAACTGTAGGTACACTTCACTTCACCTGTTTAAATTTAGACAAAGACATTCAATACCTACAGACCGGACATAACGAACAAAATTTTCGTCCGAAAAAGTGTGTCCTGCTGGATACAAGTCTATGAGTTTTTTGTGGTACACTCCGCTGCCGCTCCAATATTCATATATTATTCTAGATGGCGTTACTGAGACATGGGATCAAAGTTTTTCTATGACATTTCCTTGACATGCCCGCTCTATAGTATTTTAAATCTCTTTGCATTTAAAATTCCATAAAAAAAAATCGATTAAAAAATCTCTTAACATACTACGTAAGTACCTACTTACAAAACCATCAACAATGTCAATTGAAACTGAAAGCACACAAATAGGCTGACGCTTTGCATAACCACGCGGTGTTAACACGAGACTTCAAAGTGCGCAGGCGCGGCAGTTCAATAAGATCGCATACAATACAGTGGAGACGCGGGCGCATGCCGCATCCACTTGTCACTTGCACTCATTGAATGTATATCGCTGACGGACAATGGTCTTTTCAATGGGAGTTATTGGGTGTTCATTTGAAAGATATGGGTCAGTTTGTTATTAATGGTGGCTGTAAGCGGCAGAAGTTGGTGTTATCGGCCGGCTGCCAATTCAAAGGTTTAGAGTTTTCGGATCCATGCGCGTATTGTATATTTATCACTTGTTTTCGTACCTACCGCGTTTTTAAAGTTGATCATAATCTTTCCCACTACACAGTACCTACACACACTATCGGCACACTATACATATACATACATCCATAGGTTATTATTTTTCTTAATCAGGTTTTTAGGCTACATTCTATTTATTTAATTTTATATACGTAAAATATTATTTATTTATGAAGTATAATGATAATTGTTACTCATCCGTCACATGTCCCAAAGGTTCATTTGAAAATCAGCGTCAGGCAGGATCTCAGCATCTGTCTGGCATTAACGCTGAAATGAACCTTTTGGCAGCCGTGAGACATGCCATTTTTTGTCTCTTTTTTGTGTTATTGTGTTTTTACTGTGCGTGTATCCAGCTGTTGCCAATAAATGTATTTTCTTTCTTCTTTCTTTCTTTCTTTACTTGTTCTAAAACGTTGAAAGAAAATAAGCTTGAGAGATATTTCTCGACGGCATGTGAAGCTCAGTTAGAGGCCCATGGGCGGCCCTGTGTGTCACTTACTTACCTACCACACAAAAGTAAGAAGACTCTAGAGTAGTTAAATCAGATTGTCATTACAAATAATAAGTAAAATAATAAATATTAACAATTAAAAAAATATTCTAATGGCTAAAGATAGTAAATCAGTCACAATGCGACATCTAGTAAAACATAATATCTTTACAAGCACACCTGTATTCTCTGAAGGGACAAGTGAACACCGATATTTCACCATTTATTTTTAAATCCCATGAGATGAGGAGCGAGCCTTCAAATGGGCACAAATCCGGACTCCAAGCTGGTACTGGGAAACTCAGATGAAAAAATCCTATAAAAGCCTGTCCCAGGACCTCGCTCGATCTTATATTTCTCAACGGCATGTGAAGCCAAAGCCCATGGGCGGCATGAAAACTCTGGAACCATGTTAGTCACCAAAAGTACACAAAAATGTTCAATCATGAAACAAAAATATAAAAATAAACCTTCAAGCCTTTAATAAATACAAATACAACATCAAGAACCATCAACAACATTCTAATATGGAAAATATCATTACCATTGAATTTCACATACACATTTCGATCAACAAAATTGTTAAGCCACAAAAGGCGAGCGAATAAGTACAAAAATCGAAAATTTATTCCACATTACCTACTTTAAATACTTTTTATCTGAAGTTCGGAAATAAATTGAAGCGCTCGTGCCACCCAAGAAACAGAAAACAAAACTCAATGTACTGTCGTCGAGCCAGATATTCTATACACTAGAAATATTAACCGCGTCGCTAAGAAAATCCTCCTCTACAGAAGATATAAATAGATTAATAAAGTTGAAACACAATTAGCTTATGTTACAAGTAAACAAGACGTCACTAAAAATAAATAATTGTTTTTCACATCCTAAGCCTTTAATTTAATTTTTATCATTTATTTTCTCATGACACAAAGTGGTCTTGGGATAACTGTAAGGCGTTAAAATCTATATAGGTAACAAACACACAAACAAACTTAACAATGTCCAAAGGCTTATAAAATCATAGGGTAGGGTACGTATTTAGTTACTCTGACTCCTGAACCTGTGACATAGTAGTTTATAATTCTCCGTTACACCGAAACCGTGTGTTTTTAGAATTATTGACAATTTTTAACAATCAGTAGTAGAATAAGAAAATTAGAATTTTTGAATGTACAGAGGTTTACACATCAAGCTACCGAAATATGTCAAATTTATTTGATAGTTTTTCAACTTTATTACAAATAGAAGAAAGTTCATGTTCAATTGGGAAAATTTTACAGTTCGGGGTAGCTTGGTGCGCTGACGTCTGTACATTAACGTTGCCCTCGGTAACATAAGCTAAGTTTGTTTTATGTCAACTTTTTATGTCAAAAATTATTTTGTGGACTTGTGTTATTCCCAATATGTCGTCACATCCCTCTCAGAGCATAACCTAACGATGTTTCGTTTAAGTCAGCTTCTTTCAGTCCGCATTCGTAGCCAGTTCTATTATATTGTCAATTCGGGACCTCCATGCACCGTATACAATTACAAGATGTGTTCATTCTGCCGCAATCTGTCAGTCGGAACGGTCGTCTCACTATAAATAAAGCGTATTTATTTGCGTGCACTTAATTTATAGCTATTTTGGACACAATGTAGCGATGTGATACTACTGTACGCGCAAGTGCGGGCATTCAAGTCCCAAGGGTTTACATTGTCGATGAAATATATTGAAAAGTGTTTGTTAAGTTTTGTTGAGGCGAAAGATGTAGCTTATAATATGAAGTAGGCAATAACATTAAAAGCTTCACAGTTATTTGCGTATGAGAACATGTTGCTATCTTCCAATTTAATAAGCGATGCGGGATATAGGTGCGGGTACGTATAAAATAGCAAGCCTACGTCATTTTCCTTTTCTGGTTTTGTCGGTATGCGTTACTGTATTACAATAAAAATTTATTTATTTATCTTTCTTATGATACTTTCATTACATACGGCCTTAAAAGTAACTTATCTACAATAAAAAAAACTCTATTCTAATTTTACATATAACAAAATAAATAATAGCATTTTTGCGAGTCCTTTCAAATTACCTTTAAATAGAGAGAGAGAGAGAGAGAGAGAGAAGGAGAGAGAGAGAGAGATAGAGAGAGAGAGAAGGAGAGAGAGAGAGAGAGAGAGAGAAGGAGAGAGAGAGAGAGAGAGAGAGAGAGAGAAGGAGAGAGAGAGAAGGAGAGAGAGAGAGAGAGAGAGAAGAGTAGAGAAGAGTAGTAATCTCAATTAGATTGACAAATAGACAAAATAAGAGTATGACGCGAGTCGGATAAGTACCTAAAAAAATTAGACATTTTGTATACTGTGACACTAAAACAAATTAGAATAAGTACAGGGGGAAAATGATTTAAGCACGATTCATATTTTTAATACATCACTAAAATACTCTTTTAAAAATTTAGTAAACCCCAGGCCATCCAACACATTGCTGACTTGTATAAATTATATAAAAGAAGTAGTAATTACGCGAATGTTCTCCTAAAAGAAATCCACATTCGGCGAGATTTCCGCAATAATCACCTGAATAAATTATCACTCGACACATTCATCACAACTTCGACACAAAACTTTTTATTTTTACGCCAAACAGTAATGAATTCAATCAGGAACTTGCCGAAATTAACATAACTAACTTCCTAACCGCTACATTGAAAAATACCTGATTATAAGTAACTGTTACATATAGTTTACACTCCAACGGGCACGTTAGTAACACTATCTTGCTAGTGATTTAGTGCACTCGCCTGTCCACTGGCGCGGTTTACTGGCGTGCCAGTGTGTAATGACTTCAGATGTAAATACATTAAATTGATTTGTGCGTTTCGGCTTTGTGAAGGAGAAACAATAGGTGTCTATTTTCTATCTCGTATGTTATTTAGAGTCAACGGAGATTAATAGGTGGGCTTTTGAGAGATGTGCTGCTTTGGGTATCATTTTGTCCAGCTTATAATGAATAGCGAGCTTATTCCCGTCCTGGCTATGATAGATAGCCTGCAGAGGTAAAGAGGTACGAAACAAACTAAGAAGCATAATTTTAAAATCCTAAAAGGAAAGATGAAGTGCCTCGGTGAGTTACTTTTGTAGGCAAAATCTAAACAAAAAAAAAATGAAATCGTAGCAAACACAATTTAAGTTTATTAATCCTCTTAAAAGCTTAGTAAAACAGCCACGGGGAATTATCGAAGGTTTAGCTAAGCTAAGAAGGTTTGGCTTGCCAAGGTAAGTCCGCAAATGGGTAACATACAGATACTTCTGCAGTCTAACAGATTACGGAAAACGTCTAGCATAGATGACGGGGAAATTCTAGACAAGTTACGGGAAAACTCTAGGCAGATTAGGATGAGTAAAACCTTAAAAATATTCACGATTTCTTTGCGTCTATCGCTGTCTAGTCTATCTGGAACGTCAAACTTCTCCTGCGGTGACACTTCCGAGGTACTTAACCTACTAGAGTTTTAATTGCCAAAAAGCCTGTAGGTAATTTTTGCCGGGTTAAAAAGTTTCTAGCTACGGCACTCGCACTTTGGAATCGAAATCAAATCAGTGTTTTGAAGAAACAATTTTACTTCTATTTATTAGTTTAGAAATTGAGATCAAGATTAAAGCTTGCAAAAATTACCATACCAATCACGGCTACCTACATCCAGAGGTCATAAAAGATAATTATCTCTATATCTTCTTACAAACAACATAATTCTATTAAGTATAATTAAAAAAGCCATTGTTACCATTATCACAGATGAATAAAAAACAATAATTTGACCTCATATCTCAAAGTGTTGCAAAACATTCAACACATACTTATCCAAGGGGTGTTATCCATGTCGCAAGATGCTTTAAGCCAGCGCACGCGCCGATCTATAATGAAATCATAAGTCACGATCTTTCTCGAACGTAGCTTACCTGAAACAAATGAAAACGGACTTTAAACTTTTGAAAGTAAGGTTGTAAATTCAAGTGTCGTGTAAATGTAAGCCTTGTTTGCCCTATATAGAGCTGGTTGAATAGATTATTGCGAATTACAAAACATTGAATAGCTGCTGTTTAAGTTTATTACTTCTTTTTATGATATATTTTAATTTTAGTGCTTATGGAGATGAATTTATTTCATTTACCTTTATTAGCTACGTGAGTAGTAGCTAGTGTGTATAATTATAGGCCTTGCAATCTTACAGGCTTAGGTATTCATAAGTTTGTAAATACAGGGTAGCGATCGTCATAGGAGGTACGTTGGGTATATTTCAAAGGAAAATAAATAAATAAATAAATATTCCACAATTATCACACAACGCCATCTAGTCCCATGCTAAGCAGAGCTTGTGTTATGGGTACTAAACATACTTATATATTTCTAAATACATACATATCATAGATAAATTACACCCAGACAACAAATGATCATGCTCATCACACAAAATTTTGTCTTGGGTGGGAATTGAACCCACGACCTCCGGCGTAGCAGTCAGGGGCACTAATTACTAGACCAACAGGCCAGTCAAATCAGGAAAGGGTTCAGGGGAGGGTTTCTTCAGGAAATGCCCATTTGCTGTAGAAAAAAATTATGGGCTATATAATTTATGGGATTGACATCAAAGATAAAGAAACCACGGCTGTTCTTACACAGAACTCGGTGGAACTTTTTTACTAAGAACTGCAATCCCCACTTTGATAGTACTGACCACATAACAGAAATATTGAAATGCCATAAACAATAGTGTCATAAAAATGGCTTTTGATACTCTTTTACTTATTACAAATCGGTAATAACAAATATATAAGTTAACAAATTAGTACCATAACATAACATCACGCCTGTAATCCGCGAAGGGTTAGGCAGAGGTGGACCTGGTAGAACACCCACATTTCGTCAGTTATGTTTAAGTCCCATGTAATAGGGGGCGATCCTATTGCCATCAATCGGGCACCAATCCTGACTCCGGGCTACTTCTGAGAATATATTTTTAATATTTATTACATATAGGGTGACTGGTAATTAGTGACCGATACTTAAACACGTGATTGTACTTATGAATACGAATAACTTTCCCAAAGAAACTTTTTTTATACTCATTAACTTTCAACAAATTCAATTACGTCAGTACTGCACAACGGGAGCGGTGGGGATGGCTGGCGAGCGTGTGACGCTACTACTAGTAGATTTTGCCCTTCCCGAGGTCAGACTATCAGCTGATACATCATCACAGACGCGCACGCGGGAATTTCAAACACCATTTTTATATTTTATCGTGTTATAAATTATTGTATATAAAAAGAAAAAGTTTCCTTGGGAAAGTTTATTGAAATCATGAATACAATCACGTGTTTAAATATCGGTCACTAATTACCAGTCACCCTATATAATATATGAGAAAAACATGGTCAGAAATAACATAATTTCCCTTTGCTCAGTGTTCTAGAAGAGGGTGCCATGAACCGTTGAATTTACAGCCGTCTTCACCCGTAAAAAGAACACCGTATTTACCCGGAAAACTATACGCACGCACGGTATACGCATTGTTTCTATTAAAAATTAATTAATCTTGTGAAGCAAGGCTTCCTCTCCTCAACTTTTTGCTGTGCCCTACAGGATCCATAATGATTTCATTTGTAAACTTACTACCTAAGAATACATATGGAAACTTAAAAAGATATTGAGCATTGAAACTTGTATGAAAACTAGAGAAAGCAGTTGGTTTTGGCTGTCAATCATAGATCTCTGACAGTCGCGCGTTACGACTAGTAATATTAAGCCCCAAAGTCTGACACCCAGCCTTTACCAAAGGGTAGCGTGTTACCCGTACGTGGCCGTTCCTAAAATTGTCCTATTGATTTTGTGCTTGCAAGTACTACTGCTGACCATGCTGCTGGTCTAGGGTTCGAATCCTGTGTCAGGTTAAGTGTTATTGTTTATCTATCTAAATTTCTCAGCAGATACTAGATGTGAACCAGATTCTCTACTATAACATGCCTCTGTATCTGTTTTTATGTATCGCTGTAGTGTATAAGTTATTTTGTACTCAAATGTTTTGATCAATAAAGTTATTATTATTATTATATTATTATTATTATTATAGATTGATGACAATTATTTTCATCCCCATTATAATAGAACTTAAATATAACAATGCGGTTATAACTACTGTAGGTTTTCTCAGTCTAACCTTTCATCAAGAAGTTAATCAAGAAGAACTTTACCAAAGAAAATTGCGGTTGCAAAATTCTACCGCCAACCTTTTGCGTACCATAAAAGATTACTTGTAAGCCTAAGCTTACCCTAAAACATCGACTGTCAGGTAAGAACAGTGGACTGCTATAAATGGACGACTCACAATGTGCCCTGGCTTAAGCCATTCAGCCCCTAAAAGGCTATATTAGTCAGTGATACATTGTATGATCAATATCACATTTCAACAATGGGGGCAGAGTTCAAATTCCACGGAGGTGACATTCACACAGTCTATTACTGTATAGACCATTCATTGTACATTCATTCTTAAAAAGATAAACGATGTATGTAACAGAATCAGAATTTTATTGTTTATTAACAAAGAAGGTGTACAAATAAAGATGCTTTTAGTATAAAACCGACGGCACTCACAAGCTTTATACTAGACGTTCTTCCGAGTGTAGCTAATTATAATAAAAGTTTTACCTTTATGTATGAACGTATTATATATAATAAGAAACTAAGTCATCTGAAGGGTTCCCTATCCATTTGCATAAAATTTTAAGACTTAATATAACTAAGCATAATTTTGTTTGGCATAATTAT
Source organism: Euplexia lucipara (assembly GCA_921972225.1). Taxonomy (NCBI): domain Eukaryota; kingdom Metazoa; phylum Arthropoda; class Insecta; order Lepidoptera; family Noctuidae; genus Euplexia; species Euplexia lucipara. Next base: position 6,258,939 of record OV179143.1, on the reverse strand, counting down.
ATTTTCGCATAACATAATTACGCATTAATAATTTCTCTAACCATTATAACGGTTAAGCATAATATTCTAAAGCATAAATTTAAAGAAGAAATTTAAAAAGCGTAGTCAACGGATTTCTGTTTTCAGGGTTTATAGGAACCTAACTAACCTAACGTCGGGGTGCCCAAGTCCTGATTATGAGAGCAATAGGCCTACTAACGTTATGCGAATCAAATTTATGCCAAAACAAATTAGTCTTTAAGATGATTATGCCAAGATAAAATGTATGCCTAATAAAATTATGCCGAAGTATTATTATGCCAAAACAAATTGTGCCAAAATCGAAGTATATTAGTTGTTATGCCGAAGTATATTAGGACAAAAAACATTATGCGAAAAGAAGGGATCCCCATCTGAAGACCTTGTAGCGACATCTCTCGCGCCACATACGAAATAAAACTGTCATTCCCACATCGCGATTGTTAAAGTTATCCGAGCGATTGAACTAAAACAAAAGAGTAGCTGTAATCTGGGCGAAGAATTCTCCCTTTTCCATGGAGAATGCAAAATTTAAGAACCTGTTCCAAATATCCCCATTTAAAACCTTTTTTAAAAAATTGCTTGAATGTGTTGTCATAGTTTTAATATTGTATGACGTATTGTCTTGAAAATAAACACATTGAATTGATTTGATATGAATAGTGTTAAGATTTCGTGGGCAATAAATCTATACTCATACTCAGTACTGGTCCGATTCCAAAAAAATCCTTTTATAATGGAAAGTTAGGCTACAGTTTTGCCGAGTTCAACCTTTGTTTCGTAAAACAAGAAATTTTCCGCTGACGAAGTCGCGGGTAGAAGCAAGTAATAATATACAGAGGTACATTTCGTGACATTTTTTTTATTCATTTATTGCGGGGGCTAGTTTCCGGATCTATTAAGCCGATTTTGAAAATTCTTTTACCAATTGAAAGTCACGTTATTAAAATGTGAGTGCCATAGGCTAAATGTTACTATCAAAACTAAAGGGGGTGGAGCGGATATTAAAGTACAAAAAGCACGCGGACGTAATTGCCCCCCTTGTTTTCAAGATTATGCTCGGACTTGCGATATGGTAAAAAGTACTCTTATATTTTCATAAAGTTCTATCAAAATCAGCCCAACTCTTTCGGAGATACAGAACAGACAGACATACCTACAGACAAAAAATGTATATAACTTATATATGCAAGTTAAAAATAGTTGTTTTGATTTTACAAACAGAACACTGTAGATATAAATTTATTTGCTTAGATCAGGAGTCATCTCAGGATCTTTTACCTCGGCAAGATAGTCCATGACGTTAAGCAAGACGTCATAGACCACTTCGTCGGATATACTTAACATATTTGGTGAGGTTAATATACTATGCCTACAAATAGGCCAGTGCTTTAGGTTTAGGTAAATATTTCTAGGAAACAGAGGATTATAGATAAACGATAAATATTTGTGGTTATTTGTGGTGGGTTTCTCCAAACAGAATTAGTAGAATACTTTTATCTATATATCACAGATATTTCTTACATTTAAAATGGGGTCCTCAAACCTATGTAAGCTATTAGTTATATTAAAAAAGAAGAATACATAAATAAATAAATAATAATACATTTAAAAAAAGTTACTGCTGTGTTCAATGCTTCTTTATTGTACAGACGCCAGCACGTCAAGTTACCCCAATGTGTCAAATTTCTTTCATCGTTTTTCAACTTTATATAAAACAGAATAAGGTTCATTTGGGTAACTTGATGTGCTGGCGTCTGTATTATCTACTATTTCTTAATTGAATGGCCTGTTGATCTAGTGGTAAGTGGCCCTGACTGATAGCAGTCCGGAGGTCTCGGGTTTAAAGCCCACCAAAGACAATTGTTAGACGTGTGATGAGCACGATCATTTGTTTTGTATCTGGGTGTAATTTACCTATGATATGTAAATACGTATTAAGAAACACAAAAGTATTTTTTTTTTTTAATATTTCACAACTTTTTGACACAACGCCATCTAGTCCCAAGCTAAGCTAAGAGCTTGTGTTATGGGTACTAAAGAGCGGATAAACATACTTATATATTTCTAAATACATACATATTATTATAGATAAATTACACCCAGACACAGAACAAATGATCGTGCTCATCACACAAACATTTGTCCTGGGTGGGAATCGAAGCCACGACCTCCGGCATAGCAGTCAGGGTCACTAACTACTAGACCAACAGGCCATTCAATAAAGAAATAGTAGATAGTACAGACGCCAGCACATCAAGTTACCCAAATGTGTCAAATTTTCCCAATTGAATATAGACCTTATTCTGTGTAACATAAAGTTGAAAAACGATGAAAGAAATTTGACACATTGGGGTAACTTGACGTGCTGGCGTATGTTTATCAGTTGTCTAAATCATAGCATCTCTCTTCTTAGTTTTAGACTAGATGCAGTCGTGTAAAAATAGTGGAATATGTATGTATTTTATTTCCCTTCCAGCCTGTAAACAGTGTATACCTACCTATGTCACCCAACCACAATTACACACAATCACACTATTACACACAATTTGAACTCTCACATAATAGCCTAACTTATAAATTATGATCATAGATTTCGGAGATTAGATTCCAATACAGATTTTTTACTTTTCATTATTTTAAATATTAAGTTTAAAGTTAATAGCAACAATGTATGGAAGAGCGGAGTCTCCTTACACAGGCTTAATTAGCTTAAATCACACTGGCTACACTACCTAGTCATGTAAGAAAACTTGTTAAAACTAATAAACAATTTTCATTTTTTCTTTCATTTTCATACCTACATACCTACGAGGCTCTAAAGCTCACAGTAGAATTAATCTACACTATAATACTATCATATTGTCACCTTATATTTTAACCTTACGTACCTACGTGCCTATATTTATGGCTTTATGAGGTGCAAAACATAACATTTGAACCCTATCAAGTTTGCAACACTTTTATTAACCTACTTTACATAAATATCAGCGCTATTGTCTTTCAGTATAAATACCATATCTGTCAGTGCAAAAGGTTCCAATAGAATTATAGGCTTCACATTTTAACAAATCATTATCGACTGTAAAGGTAGGTCAGTAAAGTTGAGTTTGGAGTGTGGTGTTCTTGATGTAAGTTTTGTACTTTAAAATAAAAAGTGCGCTTCAAAAAGTATGTTTTGCGCTTTACTTTTGAAGTTTATCACTTTTATTGCCCATAAAGCCTGTTAATGGCAAGTTACTCGTACTAAATCCCATTACCTTTTTGAGGGAGAAGTCACCTGAAATTACTTTTGTAGGTATGTGATAACATGTAATGTTTGTAAGTGAGGACAACCGCCTTATATTTATAGAGATCATTTTGTTTTACGTTTATTTATTGTTGGGAATTTATTTTTATTTTATTTTTACGATATATTCGCCGCATGTTGCCTCGCTATGAATTTGGATTTTAAATGCAATTCAACCACATAATAGGAAACTACCTGCATAGGTATATGTATGCACAGTAGCATTCTGGAAAATCATATTTTCTGAGGAGACTTTTGCCAAGTGAGGCACATGGAAGAAACAAATGATAGGCATAAGAACTGATATCACAGATAAAAAAACAACGGCTGTTTTTCACATCCAAATTGGTGGGACTTATTTTATTAGAAATTGCAAACCCTACTTTGATAGTACTGACTATCGAATGGAAATAATTGAAAGCTAAAAAACAATTAAGTGGCTTAAAAAGTCAACTTTTGATATCTTTGCTGTCACTATAAATTGGCAATAGCAATATTTAAGTTACTAAATTAGTAGGTAAATTTTTGGTATTTCTAACATAGATGGGAAAATCATGGCTAGAAATGAGCATTTCCTTTTGTGATAAATTTATACCGAAGGAAAAATAACTTTCGGAGTCCAAGGCCTTGAAAATTCAAAGTTAAAATTGGTCCTTAGGTAAACAGTCCTGATAAACGCCAGACGAAGTCCTGAGAAACGGAAGAACTCTAAATATTCCACTACACACTTGGTGACACATACACTAAAAACCATTTATAACTGTCCTCGCAGTCAAAAACCACAGGGTTAGCCAAAAACAAAAAAAACTTCGACGCAACAGCAAGTAGCCACTCCATCTTTTGAGATAAATGAACGAGATTGTCCTAACAGCTGACAAAATTTTAGGTACGCCTTAGCAGAAGTGACAACCCTATTTTGCGTGTGCGAAATTTTTAATCACACAATTTTATACTTTAAAACTGAAACCATAGAGTTTAAGTTCCGTGGTCAGTGTATGAAAAAAAATGGTTTTCACAGATGGACAACGCCCCGAGACAAGATCTGTAAAAATTATATTTGTAACAAAAAATGTTTGAACAATGAGATGTTACTTTTTGAGATTGCTCTCGCTGGCCGTTATTTTTGGCGCCAAGTCCTTGTAACATTAAGATATTATGATGAACTAAGTTGACGATCGAGATGGAGTTCATGGCGAAGTTGAAAATAAAAGTTAATTATTAATTTTCATAAAAGGCAAAATTTTTTCATCATAATTGATGCCACATGCGGCCAAGAGAATTATGAAGTTTAAACATGATTTATGAAATTCGTCTCTATAGAAAAAACAACATAATGTTAGCACTCAGTCCTATTTAAAACGTGAAAATGTTTTGTTTTTGGGTTAAAGGTATCCACCTCAGACACCGTTAGTGACTAACAAAAGAAAAATAAAGAAAGATAGAATGTATTTCCTAGTAACCTAGTTATACTAGGTTAGAATTTTGGATTATAGTTCCGATACATTACAGAAGACCAGATCGTTCCGAAGTTCTGAACTCCTATATTACAGAATTCGTTAACGGTCTCAAAATACTTATTTAGATAATACAAAACGGACCTGTCTTGTTCAGTATATCAACATCATTTGTTTGATGACAACATTTTTTGATAAACTTTATCCTTATGTTGTGGTTTTTAGGAATTTCCGTCTAACGGGTGCAAGGCTCTCCAAGGGTCTTGTTACCTCATTAGTTATGTAATTTAAGGCATACTCAGGTACCTATTCGGTCGGCCATTTTATTGGGTTTTGGTTACTCATATTATTGTTTTTTTAGTATAAGTATTACATATTCAAAGTCTTGTCACATGTCCCAAAGGTTCATTTGAAAATCAGCGTCAGGCAGGATCTCAGCATCTGTCTGGCATTACCGCTGAAATGAAACTTTTGGCGCAGCCGTGAGACATGCCATTTTTTGTCTCTTTTTTTGTGTTATTGTGTTTTTACTGTGCGTGTATCCAGCTGTTGCCAATAAATGTATTTTCTTTCTTCTTTCTACTTTCTTCTTTCTTTCTATATTAACCCTATACTTGGCAAGATTTTTTTTTTTTGAAAGTTTTATGTTTTTTACATAAAATGTATTCTTAGGTATTCATTGAGGGGAGAAAAAATAAAAACAAAAATATAACTTCATTAGTTTATGATTTATTGAATGTATCACATAAGGCACATTGCCAGACTCTTAGCAATTAACCTTATACAATCTATGTATCACATTTGCCACACTGCCAGGCTTTCAACAAGTTATAAAGATTATTATAGCAAAACAAAAAAACAAAAACATTAAATTTTAACGTCAAAAAAAACCGGCTCCTGTTAATGCGACACAGGTACTTCTCGTACCAACCATGCGGTAAGCACCTGTGTCACCCGAAACGACAGGGAGCCTACTCCCGAGTCAGCGCTAGAGCACCGGCCGAACCGTCTCGATGGTTACGAGGCCGGCAGGGCGCGAAAGCCTGTCCCGCCATGCCGCCACCAGGACCTCGCGCAGCTGCGGCCTACGCAACTCCATGTGTCGCTGCATGAGTCCCTCGCCGCGCGCCCGCATTTCCTCCGGATCCGGCCAGTACTCCGGCCGACTCGTAGGAGATCGTGCGATAACCCCTGACGACTGACGGCCATCGCGCGCTGCGGTCTCCGCAGGACAGCATTGCTGCCGGCTGTCAGGTCAGCCGCCCAGATCAGGGCCCCGTTAAGGGCCATCGATCGCACGATCCCCGCGTAGAGCCGCCTACAGGCGGCGATAACGGCAGGCCTACCCTAACATCTCCTTCAGAGGTGGTAGGGTGGCGTGGTCTTGAAGGAGAGTGCTACAGTAATGTAGATCCTCAAGCCAAGTCCGGAGGTGTACCTTCTCGCGGTTGCCACCCCGTTATTGGTCTAGTTCCCTATGAAATTCGCAACTAAAACCATCGGGCGACCTGGCACAGTGGCGGGTGCTCCATTCTCTCTCCTAGCTGCGAGTCTGCGACCCTTCCGTCATTGGGGGGCCGCGGGATTGTTAGTCACCAAATCAGCTGACGACGAGTTCCCGAGTAAGTGCGCAATCATCTGAGCTAGGACCTGCGCAGTCGAGCATCGTGAGAAGGGATGAAGGAATCCTGGGGGTATAGCCGATCGGTGCTGGCGGTTATGCGTCCGTGAGGCATTACGCCGTCTTTGGTCTGGATTTCAGGCGAAACGGTGGCCCTACTCTAATGAGTAGGGCCACAGGCGAGTTGCGTGAGGTCCACTGAGGTCGTCTTCGGATGGCTGAAGCGGTAGGTAAAGGTCATGCTGACGGTGTAAGTGAGGGCTGATTAGTTCGTGGGAGGTGGGCCTTTCGGCCCCCTTGGCTACGCCAGCCCGATCAAGCACCCAATGTCGCACTGTTATCCAGCCTCGCGCCCCCCCTATATCTCTTTGGTACTCTTAACGTTCGAGCTTTTTGACAGCGAGACGTTTCCAATTGTGGGCTCCATGGAGGGTGGGAAACCACAGAGACGAAATCATTTCATCCAATTCCGATTTTGCGTTTGGTTTTGGATCAAGAGCCACAAGTTTTATTGTTTATTTGTATTTTTCTGTCACCTGTGACAGAAAAATACAAATAACAATAAAAATATCAAAAATAATATCAATAATAATCTGAAATAATTATAATAAAAATAAAATTCACCTATAAATTGTAACCGTACAAATCGAGCAATGTCACGTATTTGATACATAACAAAAAATGTCTAGAAGGATGGCTACCTGGCAATGTATCATATCTGATACGCTTGAAAAAAACGGTAAATTACAGTCGATTTTAATCCAGTTTAGTACTTGAAAATAGTGTTTCCGGGTAGCAAATATTGTAACCTATTCGAAATAAACAGATTTTGAAAACAATTTGAGTAAAATATAATAAAAAATGAGTATTTTTACCTTGCGACGCGCAGACGCCTTCGATCGGTTCGTCATCTTGTTTTCTACTACATTTTTGGCGTTACAAGAAATAAAATAGTATTTTTTTGTAGAATTGGGATTATATTTTGTAGCAAATTAAATAATAAATGTTTTTTAAATACGTCTCGGAACGTCTTGAGATTTTCACAAAGTTCAATGTATCAAATTATCCACCGTGCCAAGAATAGGGTTAAACTTTAGAAAGGCCGAGAAGGGAATATTTGAGCATGTCAAAGTTCGGTTTGCTATATGAAACGAATGATGAAACAAGTTTTCAACCATTTCGTATAATTATTGACATTTGTGTATCTACTCTGATTATTTCAAGCTTTAAAGAATGAACATCTGCAAAATATTAAAGGTTTTAAACAGAATCAGTCGTATGAATTCGTGTTTAATTTGACTCTTAAAGAAGAAATAGTTAAGTTATTCACCAGATACGATTAGATGTCTGTAAGAACGATAAATGACTCAGACAAATTTATATAGTAGGCTCATTTTAAAACATACACACATTGGATTTTGAAGGTCAGATAGGTCAATCCTGGCCAAATACGGATCCCCAGGGTGCATTTGAAACCCAGCGTCAGGCAGTAGCTCAGCATCGGTCTCTGGCATTGCAGCTGAAATGCACCTTTTGTCGCAGCCGTGAGGTTTGTCATTTGTGTGCTTTTTATTTGTAATTGAATTATCATGTTTTGACTGAAAGCCGAACCCAAAATACTTTAAAAAAAGTCTAGGTAGATAAAGATTTCAAAACATACACGTCTGTTTTATTACCGTCTACAACCACCTACGAAGGGCGGGGTTTTTGAGGGACTGTCACAGACGGTTATGCAATTTTGACGGTGCTGATACACAACCTTATTTGAATAAATGACGCTTAAATGAATTTTGATTTTGATTTAAATACCTAGTTTTTACCCAAGAAATATAGGTAACAAACAACGGCCGCTAGGTACATAAAATATTTTTAACCACAGAGCCGCTATTTTAAGCGAAATAATTGACATTACCAAACCCTTTAAATTCTCTCGAGATGACTCAATGAGGAAAATGTCATAAACACATTTTATTTTATTCTTAGTCGTTTTATTCTGCACTTATAACTAGGCTTGGTCTTGTGTTTAACTGGAGTCTGTATTATGTTTTTTGATGGCAATCAATGTATCTAGAGAATTGTGGATGTTATCGCAGCTGCCTGTGTGTGCGGAGGAGTCTCTGGAGTAGGCAGTGACTTGCCGCTGCCAGCCGTGTTCAAGGCGGTGGTCAAGGCGATGGTCAAAGTTAAAGTCAACTCATTTATTTCAATAAACCCATAAAAGGCACTTTTAAACGTCAGGCTTACAAATGAAATAAATTAAGGTAATGATTCTACTTGCATATTCGAAAAGGTAGTTTCATATGGAAAAGAATGTGCTAGAAACTCCATAATTACTCTTTTGAAATAGATTTTACAATATTTTGTAAACATAATCAGATTATATTAATAATATGGGAGGACGATGTACCTCGAATTACAACTAGGTACTATACTGAGATAGGTACAAGTTGATATAAAAATAGTTCCTAATGCAGCTGGTTAATAAATTAGTGGATTGATAGATATATGGTGCTTACATATTAAGATGGTCGGCAACGAAGAGTCCTGGAATGCGGTAGTGTCTTTCTGCGAAACGGATGTCTCGCAGAAGGGGGCTGAGAAAAGGGAGAAACAGATAACTTTCACTCCGTCCTGCAGCAGACGCAGCGGTCGCACAACAGGACAACGTCCTCTTCCAGAACCCCTTATGGGTCCGTCGCGTCGCCCCCCATGTATATGGAACCGAGGTGGTGGCGTGACTTATTCCTCCCGCGCCCCTCTTAAACGTCGCGGAGGGAGTCAAATACCTCACTACTCCCTTCGGTAACTTGGCGAGGCCCACAGGCACCAGTCGGGGGTTGGGGAAGTATCTTCCGTTCCTGTGACCCCCGGCGCAGGTGTAAGACGAAACACTGGGGTGGTTTTTAGTCAATCATATTTTGACAAAAGCCGCCACCCTCCCCGGGGCGAAGGACATCCATGAGGATTTTTCACACCAAACAAAAAAAAATGTTGCTGTTTTCCCTACTTTATCGGGGAATATAGGCGTGAATTTATAGTTATTGTCAGATATTTTATATTATTTCTTCTGTCCCATCAAAGTTTACGTTCAACCGCACTCCTCGGTTCTTGACCTAATCGTTTAAAGTACCTAATTTAAGGATCGGATATAAAACCTTGGGGTCATCAGACAGATAAAATTTAATTCTTGTTTTGTTATTTAGTGAGAGAAATTTGAAATCGGCCACACCTTTATTTATACTTTTAATTAATCAAACGATTACTTTGATTCTGAGTTTTGTTTTGGAAGTGTTTAATAGAAGTAATTTCTTTCATCATTTCTTCGATTACTAACATCGATGTAGGTAATAAACTACAGTTTCTGATTATTGGTAAATGTATTGTGAAAAAGCTTGGGCTTAATATATTGCACAACTTTCAAATAACGCAATTTATTCCCAAACTAAGCAGAGATTGTGCTATAACCTACTTATAGCACAACCTCTGCTTAGTTTAACTGCAACTGATAAACATATTTATATTATTTCCAAATACCTACATATCATAGATAAATACCCAGGCATAGAACTAATGATCGTGCTCATCACACAAACATTTCTCTCGAGTGGGAATCGTACCCACGCCCTATGGCATAAGCAGCCAGAGCCACTTACCACTAGACCAACAAGCCAGTCAAAACTAGACTCACTGTGATAAGAGTTTTCCTAAGACATCACTAAAAAAAATTACTCTTTTACAGTTATGACGTAAGCTAACCCGGGCCGCTCAATATTAGATTGTATGTGTGCAATTAAAGTTATTTGCGAACATAACACATATGTAAACACCGAAAGATAATAATTAAAATGTTCAATAGCACTTTCCAGGTTAAAAAATAGTATAAAAGACTACCTATTTCTTGAAATCGACGAATTGGACTTTACTTAGAAAGTTGAATTGACAACTAGCAAACGTCCCGCGGTTTCACCCGCGTGGGTGCCGTTCCTGTTGGAATACAGGGATAGAAAGTAGCCTATGTGTTAATTCAGGGTGTCAGCTAATTCCATACCAAATTTTATTAACCCTTCAGCAGTTTTTACGTGAAAGAGTGACAAACATCCATCCATCTATCCATCCTCACAAACTTTCGCGTTTGTAACATTAGTAGGATTATTACGGTTGTGATTCTGAAAACACATATCATAGGTATTACGGTCACGAATATTTTTTTTACTACTACAAAATCTAATACAAACTTAGCTGAAAAAATGTAATAAAGTTTTAATTTTGCAGGAGAGCGTTACGCATTAATTTAAAACAACAATCACAATTTAAATAAACTAACCACTTTTACACCGAAAAAACAGACATTAATACATAATTTTCGCACATAAATCTTTGCTTTATACCGTTCAAGAGTTCGTAAATAAACAGAGATGAACTCAGGAATTCCATCATGGAGTCTTATGTCATGCCAAGAATGACTCCTCCAAGTATTTTTGTTTTTTCTTTTATTTATTTTAGTTTTGGAACTTGGAAAATTGGAGTAAGGAAATAATACACCATATTTTTGCAAGGATTTCCTCTTCAACTTCCAATGAAACCTGCTGAATATGTTATGCTATTAAATAAGATACGCAGATTCTTTTACTCTGCAACAGTTACTGGGATAAAGTCCCGTCACCGGGATATCGTCGAATATTGTCTTTTAGAGTTAAGGGTATTTGTCGATCATTTGATTTTATAAATAAATATTTCACAATTTTCACACAGCGCCATTTAGTCTCAAGGTAAGCAGAGCTTGTGTTATGGGTACTAAACAGCTGTTAAACATACTTATATTTCTAAATACATACATAATATTATTGATAAATTACACCCAGACACAGAACAAATGATCGTGCTCATCACACAATCATTTGTCCTGGGTGGGAATCGGCATAGCAGTCAGGGGCACTAACCTTCTAGACCAACAGATCAGTCAGTTTGACTACCTACTCGTGTTGATTGTCATCTACGAACGACGCCAGAACCGACTGAAAAACTAACTCTTTAAACTATGTTTTAATGGTCATCCAACTACCACGAAACTTTTGCCCGATTTGTTTGAATATTGACCTAGAATATTTATTTGTGTGGCTGCTATTAAGTATCAAGCAACAAACCCCTAAATTAAAAGAACGATTTTTGTCAATTATTCAGAAGGAAACAACAAGAAAAGGTCCGATCATTATTATGAAACAATTTAGGTGCCAAAACCTTGGATCAATATCCTTATGTGCCTTTGCCTTATATTACGCAACGCACGTAACGACAATGTCAGTGACTGAACTTATACCTAAATACATAGAAGGACGGTATTAAGATTCGGAAACCTTTTCACTCAATATTTGTTAACATGATGAGAATAATTCTGTGGCCCTAGTGAAAAGGGGTATAAGTCCAATTTTGTCGAAAATGAGTTAAGTGTACCAATGTGATCAGATCAGTTGGACCCTTTTACACAAAGTAACTTTCTTATTTTTAGGGATAGCTTAGATCTGTCTTCACCAAACGATAGAGCATTTTTTTCTGATCACTTGGACTTATACCCCTTTTCACTAGGGCCACAGAATTAAGGGGCGCGTGAGGAACCTATTGATTTAGAGTTTCAATGAAGAATTTATTAGTAGCTATTTTGTAATTATTACTGTCTTGCATAACAATGATATTATAGAGGTGTAAACGGCCGAACTATCAAGCCATAGGTTTCGTCAAGTTAGACTTTTCGACTTATAGTGTGTATTGTATGATTAGCACTTGTTTTTAAAACACGGTGAAGGAAGACAATGTGAGGCATACTTGAAAGATATTTCTCAACGTAAGATAAGCCAAGTCAGAGACTCATGGGTGGCATTAAAACTCTGACACAAAGTTAATCACAATCACACGAAAAACTGGATAGCCTCATTAACTGAAAAGCCTCCACTGCCTTTACTGCCTAATCTTAGACATCAGATGAAAATTCTCAAATAAATTGTACCGATTTATTTGAGATTTTACAAGCAAACCTTTTAACACGTTGACTGCCAACTACCAGCCACAATAGAAATTTAATTGTTCGCGGTCAACGTGTGACCGACGTGGCGTTCAAAGACTTGAGAATGTTATACCTGCACCACAACATTTTTAATTAGTACAAATACTTAAAGGGCTTATTCTAGACGGTCTTCTCATTATACCTATTTGTAAAGTATCAATAAATAATTATTCATTAACAGCAAAGTTATTAGCGTTTGTTTTTTTCCCAAAATGTCACCCAATTTATTGAAATGATGTTCAGGCTACTCATGACATAGTAGTATTCATTAATCGTCATCTCTCGCTCACGTTTGCGTGATCTCGCTCTAGCATGCCCCGCCTCTAACAGCTGTTTTCGTTATTTAAGTTTAACTAAATAGTGGCATATATTTATTTAAAAATTGATTTTCGTTTTTTTTTTTACTTTTGTTTACGCAAATATGATCAGTAACAGGTACGGATACAGCCCATTTTTTTGCACTAATTAAAAAATACTGGTGTTTAAGATAATAGTATGCTCGTACTTCTTAAATATTTAAATAAGAATAAAATAGGCGATGAAAGCGAAATCCAAAGAAGCACTGTCTTAAAATATTTAACTTTACGCAAATTACATCTTGAAAAATTTAACTTTTGGATTACAAAACTCTCCTACAGTCGATATGTTGCAAACAAATAACCAATGAAAACTATCTGCGTGGCTACAAAATCCATATAAATAATTCAAAGCAAAATCTAGAATTGCCACCAAATACTATTCTTATCACGAAACCCGAATACCATTTCACAAAAACATCGCACACTGCGGTGTCCTTAATTACGAACGTCGCAAGTGCACTTTTACTAAAACGCATCATAAAAATAAGAGAATTCCGTTCAAACATAAATTTTCACTTAACACCCTTATCTGGACTATTGTTCAATTATCGGCTGTTATCTTTAAGCCAATTAAAAATTTGTACCTAACAGATAGCGAAAATATCGATAGTGTTAAAAGGTGGTTCATTACGCATTTACTTTTCTATATTTTTATTTTGGCTCTATTGGTATTTGGTGTAGCATTATTCGGCCTTTGACTGCGCCGATATATTTGGACTATGCTAAGTGGGTTACAATTAGTATCGAAATGCTAATTGCAATCATTTAGGGTAAGGACTTTGCGGTATTTGAAACTTAGTCACGATGTTCGTACCGACAAAATGGAAGGCAAAAGACTTCGAGAAAGCAGATCAATACGTTGATGCCCTCCTCGTAATTCTCCTAATTTTTATATTGTTATGTCCGACAGGGCCCACAATGATGCATATTATTATTATATCCTTATGTACCTACCACCTAAGTTCACATTGTGGAATGCAATAAATATTTGAGTATTGAGTATTGATTTGACCAGCAGCATTATTGCGTATCTGCGTCGACAGTGCATTGTGATGATCACTCGGAAAAGTATTTAAGGAATAACTGTCAAACAGCTAGTTTCGTATTGGCTCATCGGTGTGTATTTAGGATGACGTCATGCGCCTCCACAGAGATATTGTGACGAAGCGCCCAGTACCCCGTCTGATAGTCCAGTCTAAATGGCGAGGGGGGTAATGGCTGATCTTTGCGTTATGCTCGTGAACGGGTGCCGCTTGTGGTGACTGGTCGACTTGCTTATCAATGGTTTTTTTTTATTGTTATAACAGTTAACTGCTTATTGGTTTCTCTTCGATGGTCCTAGATTATCATTGTAAACTTAGAGTCACAGCCTTTATGAATATAAGCCAGCATTGCACATGTAAGCGGGTACGCCTTTTATACCTGGAGGCTGTTATTTTTCAGTTTTGTAGTTGTTTTGCTTGAGTTTAGATTGAATATTTATATTTACTTTTTTTTAATCTCGGTATATTGGAGTGTGCTAGCTAACACGTGACAATCATTCTGAAATGTAATGTTTTACAAAGTGTATAAACCTTAGTGCTATTTATTGAGCATTTCATTGTATAGATTCTTTGTATACCTAGTTCTTCAAACGAATCAGACAAATGTATTGCTGGGGAGTTTGTTCCGCCACTTCTTCCCAGCAAAAACACTAGGAAGTGGCGAAGGGTGGGCCGTTTTTGGGGGACTGTCTTTATGAATTTTTTTTTGACGATCAAAAAGTGCTGATACTCAGCCTAGTTTGAATTAAGACTTTTGATTTTGATTTTGATTTTAACTTGAAATGCAATAACATTATTTTTGTATGTTCTCAGTTGTCATTGAAGTTTGCTGTGCAACAGGATGGCAGTTAATCACTAACAATGAAACGATAGCCAATAACAGATGGACAATTGGACATCCCTTTTAATTAACCTTTTTTATATTTGATTACGATAAACTGAAGAACATATCGACTGTAGGAGAGTTTTGTAATCCGAAAGTTTTTTTTTTATGTGTATAATGGGTCTACCTCAATCTTGTCCTGCGGTCAGAGATTAGGTCGACGATGGAACGAGCTTACCCATAAGAAGCCTATTAACTCGCGACTTAAACAGATTGGGGTCATATGAACTCGGGAACACTGATGCAGGCAGGGAATTCCACTCCTTGGCTGTGCGCATAATGAAGGAACAGGCAAAGCGCTTCGTGCGAATGTGTGGAACATCTACAAGGAATGGGTTAAATTATGGGAAGTATGGTTATGGGAAGTTAAATTTTTCAAGATGTAATTTGCGTGAAGTTAAATATTTTAAGACAGTGGATTTCGCTTTCATCGCCTATTTTATTCTTATTTAAATATTTAGGAAGTACGAGCATACTATTATCTTAAACACCAGTATTTTTTAATTAGTACAAAAAAAATGGGCTGTATCCGTACCTGTTACTGATCATATTTGCGTAAACAAAAGTAAAAAAAACGAAAATATATGCCACTATTTAGTTAAACTTAAATAACGAAAACAGCTGTTAGAGGCGGGGCATACTTGAGCGAGATCACGCAAACGTGAGCGAGAGATGACGATTAATGAATACTACTATGTCATGAATAGCCTGTACAATATTTCAATAAATTGGGTGTATGACAACATGTATGAATGTAAACGAAGCAAAATAAGTATGTAAGAATCGTAGCATATGGCGCTCTGTAGTTTCTGCCTACCCCCATGGTAAAAAGGCGTGAGTTTATGTATGTATGTGTGTACGTAAACTGAAGAAAAAGACTAAAGAAATACGAGTATAGAGGTGTAAATTTTTCTGTAGTACTCTTATGATACCTGAAATTCAATTCTGTGAAAACGAGTCTTTTGTCTTTTATTAGCTATTATAAATAAATACCATTGAGTTATCAACAATACTACAATCGAACGATGTCGTTAATAACCGTGTATCGAACAGTTCTTGTACCAGCGCCCACGCAACTGCTAACTGCTTGCGCAACCAGTTGCAAGTCTGCAACCGATTGCTTCGCCGTTGTTCGCTGTAGATGGACATGTTGCTAAGGTATTTATAATAAATCGTGATTGCAAGGAGATGGTTGGAAAAGTAGGGATTTGAACATTGAAGGGTTAGATTCTTACATTTATATTTTACATTGATTTGATTTGAAATGATTATGTTTTAGAGGAGACAATCAAACGAAGCTTCATTAATAAGTGATGAAGAAAATGCGCGTTGGAAAAGATTATCTAAGAGTATTTTTTAAAATCTAGCTGACTATAATACACGAAGTAACACGCCAACAACGTGGTAAAATAAAAATGGGAAAAAAATGTTTTATTAGGGTAGTCCCCCTGTGTGTAAAGTGGGAAGTGTTTTTTTTTATTTCAACCCTAACGTGTGATATATTGTTGGAAAGTAAAAATGATGAGAGGTTAACTAAATTCATTTTTTGATAATGTCAATAATTTCGGAAATAATCGCTACAAAAGTAAAAAACAATGTGCCCCCCCCCCCTCTAACTTTTCCCCCTCGAACCATAGGTAAGTTTAGAAAATATGAAAAACATCTGAAATGTAGAACTTTATAATGACTTTCTTGGAAAATTATTTTGAATTTGGATAGAAACAACATTATATTGTACAACAAACAGTTGTACAATATAATTTCTGGACTAAGTTTGTAGTATAATCGTATATGCAAGCATTTTGAACACTTATTGTGAGGAACGGGAAACTACGGAACCCTACACTGAGCGTGTCTCGACACACTCTTGGCCGGTATTTTAACTAGAAGGTGAGGTCGGTGTTTCACTATCTGACCTCTCTGAGAAGAAACACTGAAAGAAACTCCGAGGTCACAGTCGTCCAGACATTTTCTTGGTCAGATCATGTAAGGAACATGCATGTTAGTGTCCAAAATGGTCTTTTGAGTAAAGAACCACACAGAAATGTGGGGATCAGATTAGTCAGTGCAGTGGTAAATAAATATTACGTCCATTGGATACAGTCCAAAGTAAACCCCTCAAGGGCTCTTTTTACCATAATGAAAATCAACACTATCAAGTTAAGCCCTTCACACACGACACACATTGACATAATTTACGAAAAACATGCGAGAACTCTCATGAATGAAGCCATCGTCGTGTTGCTAGCCATAACTAGGACCCATAGTCGTAACGTGGGTGTTGCCAACGTGTAAAATACTAATATCGTGGTATAAATTGAGTGTTTAGTGCAACACTGTCAAATATACATTTACTCCTTTTGGTATGACAAGGTTTCTAAATATAGAGATGGTGTTGTTAGGTCTAAAGTTGGTGCAACTAGTCCAGGTGATAAAAATAGCAACTTTTAACTCTTTTTAAACATTTTACATTATGTACAGACGCCAGTACATAAAGCTACCCCAAACTGTCAACTTTTCCCAACAATGATAAATGATAAATGATATTTATTTTTGTAAATAGGTTTTTACAAACACTTTTACGCGTCGCCTTTTTTAGTAAATGAGATCGGTATTTCACTATTTGACTACTCTGAGAAGAAACACCGAAAGAAACTCAGAGGTCATAGTCTCTTTTAAAGTCCAGACATTATCTTGGTCAAATCATGTAAGATCCATGCAGATTAGTGTCTGACATGGTCTTTTGAGGAAAGAACCACACAGAATGAGGGGACCAGATCAGTCAGTGCAAGCATTTGTCAGTAATCGTGAGCTCAACTCGGAACTTGAGGAGCTCCGACGAACAATACCAAAGAAAGAACATTTGGGTTGGTCCCATAAAGAACTCAAACTGCCAGACAAAATGTAAAATAAATAAATTAAAGAACTTAAAAATATTAAGAAACGATGAACTTAAACCTTGTTCTGTTTGTGCTAAAGTTGAAAATATATCAAGAAAATTTGACACATTGGGATAGCTTGATGTGCTGGCTCCCTGTACTTTAAAACAATATACGTCTAAGTATAAATAGATTTCCATGATTGGCCGTTTGGAGCTGGCACTATTTCTGAGTATGAATCTGGTATCGATTCCCACGTCGAGCAACAAGCTATCAGGTATTTCCTACAGACCTCACTCGGTAGGGGCTCTGAACCTGATTTTTATTGATTATACCAACAACTACCAACAACCTCGCGGAACTAGATAGCTGACATCATTTAGCAAGAACTTTTGTTCTACGAGTCCTGACGTAAAACAATACATGGAACTAAAATTATATCTTTAGTTTTTATTGTACTGTCTTGACATTTGTAAGCCAATGTTTCACTCACGAACGAAAGGACGACAAAATTAAAGGCGCTTGGCGCTTGCGACCTAAACTGCGATGCGCGTAGAGTTATTAACATTCAAGCGGGCGGTTGAATTAATATTTATTTTTGTATGAAAATAAAACTCAAAGAAATTATATTAAAAGTCGTAGTACAAAAGTTGTTACTTGTGATGATAGCTATCAAACCCTGCGGAGTTGCTGGTGTTTTACAAATAACCCTGTATAATATAGGATATATCTGGTGAATCGTGATGTTATGGGGGGAAGCCTTAAATCTTGACTCTGGGCTACAATAAATTGAAAAATTCTAGGAGAAAAATTAATTAATTATTTTTCAGACCCGGGAACCGAAGTCAGGACGTCATGTTTAGCGCTTACGACCACAACAATAACGAGGCAGCTTAAATACGTCTACAGTGAAAATTACTCCATGACGTCATTATGACGAAAGTGTGTAGTTAAATAATATGGTGCAATATTGTCGATAGTAGTAGCAATTTTAGGCTTTGGTTAGTAAGACTCGTTAGCTCAGTAGGTTAGAGCACCGATATAATTCAATACTTGACCATCGGAGGGCGGAGGTTCAAATCCTTCACGAGTCAGTCTTTTTGCAAATAGTTTAACAAATTTTTTCTTGACAAAAAACATTACCAAAACGTTTTTGTTAAAGTGATGGAATAAAAACAATTTAAAAATCTCAAGTGTTGATCTTTATTATTACAAAATGTATATATTTTATTTATCAATGAATTAATTACTATTATGTACACACCTAAAAAGTAAACAAACAAAAGACCAGTAAATTATAGGGCATCAAAAAACTCATTCTCATCGCTGTCAACAGTAAAAGTGCCGTTGCAGAAGATTGGCCGTTGAGTGTTGATCTATCAAAAATGCATTTAATTTTCATTTATTTTTGACAAGTTTCGAGATTACTGCTATATTTTTAATGTTTGTGACCAAGGTAATTTAGTCTTCAGGTTACAAATCACCATCATCATCAACCCTTAGCCGTCTACACTGTTGGACTATGGTTTCCATTAGCGCCACAGCACTGACAGCACCCTGTATGTAAGAATACAAACGAAATTGCAAATACAAAATGCTAAAAGCATAACAAAAAACGGCAGTGTGTACGCTCCGAAAAGTTTTATTATGTCCCAAAGAAACCATGACATAACATAGTAGTTAATTAACGTCACCTCGGTCACAAATTAACGTAAAAACTAAACATAAATATGTAGATTTGTGTAAAACGTTCTCATCACGTCACTAATATTCCCACATAATAAGGAGTCTTGCTAAGCAGCGCTGTTTTTAAATTAATGCCATAAACGTACAGGTTTTGCATTCAAAATGGTAAATTTTGGTGAGAGACTTGATATATGGGTTGATGGGAATAGCAGTGTTATACTGTAAAAATCACCCCGGGAAAATATTAGTAAAGTAAACACAAAGTGGGCTGTCATCCCATATGATTGAAAGAAATTGACTGAATATACCAGAAGAATTGAAAACATTGCCAGGAAATCAACCTGCCTTGGGCTTAAAATTGATGATCTCACATGTCCTCAAATTCTGATTCAGCTACTGCTTGGTCCTTAGAGTGGATTCCGTGATTTACAGATTATATTCTTAGAAAAGAGACCTGCAGGCCTAGCCATATTACAAATTCTATTTCTATTGTATTGCGACGATAGAAAAAAAATGGCGTATATATGGATTCAGCTGTTTGTCAACTGTAGAGTAACGAGTAGAATTTGTAATATGGCTGAAAATGAAATACAGTTGACAAACAGCTGATTCCATATACACCATTTTCTTTCTATTGTCGCCTTATCGATAACGATAATAGAAATTGTAATATGGCTATAGGCCTGCTGAGTCGAAGCACTTGGGTGAGATAAAGATTATGCTTATTTTTGGGCCCAATTCTTTTTGTTGTGTTCTCGCTATTTAAAATGACATAGATACATAAGCTCACGGCTTTTCCCATGAGGGTAGGCCAAAACTACAGAGCGCCTTTGCTTCGTTAACATTCATGCATATTGTCATACACACACGCCGGTTGTGAGTACTAAGCACCTAACCTTTCTGAAGAACCACGCCAATGATGTCTATGTATGTCCTTCTAGGGCGTCTCCTTCCGGCGCTTCCGCTCACATTTGCCTTTATAATACCACAGTATAAACATTAATACAGTAGGACGACGCCTTTGATCTCTGGAAAAATGCCGACAACTTCTACACGCGTTAGACTCGAATAATACCTCCCGCACTACGAACATCGTTTTGTTCGCAGTGCGGGAGCGGCTTTCCCGCGTCTCGCCTCTCACACCCCGCACGATTGCCCTGTCTAGACAGCTTCGTCGGACGACTGTATGTTTTTAGACTGTGATAATACCTTTCTTGAGTCGCCTTTCGTTCATCCTTTCAACGTGACCAAACCAAATAAGCATACTCTTTTCTATTTTTGTCACTAAATTTTCTTTTAAACCACAACGCTGCTACATCAGTCCTCAATCTGTCATTTATTTAATTTGGCATACATAAACTCACACCTATTTCTTACGGATGTAGGTAAATCTTCAGGACACAAGCTGCAACAATCCTCCAAACATGAAACTCATTTTGCAACGTTTACGTCCAAACATCCGATTATACAGGACCGCCTTTTGTGGGAATACGAATAGCAGACATGATCTTTCTGAAGAACATCTCTTATTTGTATAGAATTGTTTTTGATGGGGAGGAGTACTTTGACGCCTGAGTGTTCCGATTTTTACCATTTTATTTGTAGTTAGTTTAAGTGTACATATTTAATATTATTTAAATTAGTTTTATTGTGTTTTCTGTATTTTATATTCTATTTTAAAGCAATAAATAACAAAAATAATAATATCTACCTCGTTCCTGTCTTGTTGATTTAGCGGCTGCAAGCACTACTGCCGAAGGTAAAGTCCTGATTTCCCGAGTCGGACAAAGAGTTGATTTTCTCTATAGCAACCCGGGGTTTAGGTTTGAGTTCAGTGGATGGCAATAGGCTTGATACCTATTACACAAGACTTAAACAAAACTGGCGCAATAAGAACACACTTTAGGTCCACCTATATCTCACCCTATTTTCATATTAATTTATTTGCATACCATAATGCCAGACAAAGGCTTACAAAGGCTTATGGCTAAGGTGGAGTTATGGGCCCTGTAAAAGTACAGCAACGTTAAAAATGGGGAATACAGGAGCTATGTTATGTATGATCAATCTTAAGACAGACATTCCTTACGTCTGCGTTCCTACACGTGTTGTAATGAAAAAGTGGTAGATCAACTACCAATAAAAGCCACCTACTTATAATAAACGTGCCCCTCGGAATGCTATCAAACAATCAAGTCGACTTGACATTTATTCGTGGGCTGACACTGCAAGGCACTATCATAAAATATTACTTGCATTGTACTAAGTGATGCACCTCGCACACAAACTACAACCCAATTTAACTCGATCATCGTGATTTTATGACTCGATTCGAACGCTCTGAGAATGGTAATCGAAAAGATAAAATTAGGTTTTTTTGGTAGAAGTCGGTGACTCATTGCGATGGGTGTTTGTTTTGATTAAGCGAATACTCGAGATGTCGTTGTTTGACAAAGTTATGCGTAAAATCCACTCCCCACGCATGTTTTGCAAAAAAACCTAATTAAATGGGCACGGTTCCTATGGTGTCACTTATTTTTAGAGTTCCGGATCTCAAGAGGAAAAAATGAAGCCCTTGCTAGATCAATTTGTTGTCCATCCAACTAGGCCTTTTTACTTAGGAAAGGAAAATCTATTGAGTTGAAAGAAGCATTAAGTGATAGTTTAAAGGTACATTGTTCGATCATTTGTTCTGTATCTGGGTGTAATTTATCTATAATATGTATGTATTTAGAAATATATAAGTAGGTATGTTTTTCAGCTGTTTAGAACCCATAACACAAGCACTCAAGCTTAACTTGGGACTAAATGGCGTTGGGTAAAAAGTTGTGGAATATTTATTTTATTTTGTTTATTTATTTATTTATTGTTCGAGATAGGCCGCAGGCTGCAACCCCAAAACTGCACGGGTTTCTATGAATCTTAATGAAATAATCGAATGTCATACAGACATAGAGATTCAGGGAAACCCGTGCAGTTTCCAGTGTGTGTTCTGCGGCCCATCTTGGACTTGAAACTTTAAGATAAATTTATATAAAGGTATTAGTTTAATGTTCAAAAGTTCCTCTTAGGTAATGATCTAATCGAAATAACTTATTTGAGTTTGACACGCGTGCGACCTATTGTACCACATCGTATATCACCGCTTCCTGATCGTAAAGCAAATAACACAACATTGTAACCGATACCCTTTCAATACAAATGAACGACAATTGATTAATTACACATTGTTAATTAGTGCTGATCTACCTTGAACCCTGTCAGTGCTAAATGTTATTATGTCTAAGATTGAAGATAATTTGGTTCGTTTATTAAGACTTGTTCCTTATTGTTCGATTGACAGTGACGGAACTTAGTTGTATGCATAGAAATCTAAATAATAGGAGAAGTGGCATGGGGGCGTGTCGGTGTCTCCGCGTCATGCTAAAATTGATCACGTCGTAAGCCGTCTGCGCGAACTTGTGTGCTTTCGACCGCGATTGTGACATTTTATAGCAATGCCGTGTTGTTCAGTGTTTTTTTGTAAAATCCGAAGCACAAATCTAAACTATGTAAATCACGGAATTTCTTATCACATGTAAGTACACGTATTTTACTATATTTGTCTATCTAATCATGCAAAACAACAAAACGTAATATATTTCTTGCTTTTACTATGTTATTTTTGTTTTCAAATATCACAGCGACTGTACTATTGTTGCAATAAATACATTGCTCCGTAACCACTACCTAAGTTTGTCGCTAAGTGGCTGGACGAGCAATGTAAAAATCACACAACGATACTTCATTGAGCGGATGCATCGCTTAGTACGGCCGCTGCTTCATGCGACGAAGTGATAGCGACCGTTGTTTTTGTGTGCGTAAGTTGTATGGTGCATGGTAAATACACGCTGTGCTTGACAGCATAAGGTTTATAATTGATTGTGTAGTACGTTCTGTTTTAAGAAATGGGGGTGTGTGCGCGACTGCGTATCTATTGCTTTTACTGAACTGCATGTGTAGTAGTTGCCGTGTGGTAGGGGCAAAGTGGAGACACATGGTTCCGATACATTTTCGTCTAACGGGCATATCTCCTTCTTTATTATATCTATGGTTGTATGATATTTTAAAATGCATCTAGTAGAATAAATAAATCCATCACTCATATTTTAATTTTAACCACCAATCTTATATTACAGCCTTATTAATGTAGTGTTCGCAAGTGCTAGAGATCTTAGATACAATCCACGGGTTTGGCCGATGCCTGATTGATGGCAATAGGCTTACCCCCTATACAGGGCGACTGTGAATTAGTGACCGATACTTAAACACGTGGTCATGAATATGAATAACTTTCCCAAAGAAAACTTTTTTTTATACACATGAACTTTCAATTACGTCAGTACTACACAACGAGAGCGGTGAGGGTGGCGGGGGAGCGTGTGACTCTACTACTACTAGTAGATTTTGCCCTTCCAGACTCCCGAGGTCTGAAGACTATCAGCTGACAGATTGTGCCGATTCGTGGCTACTGTGATCGATCACAGGCGCGCGCGCGGGAATTTAAAACAACGTTTTTGTTATTTTATTGTGTTACAAATTACTGCCTCGTTGGACTATTGGCCGCAAGCGCTACAGCTGCCCACAAGTTCCTTAATTACCGAATCTGACGAAGTATTAATAAGTTGTTCCCTCTGAAATTTCTCACTAGCAGTCCAGAGTCTAAATTTGTCCCATGTGGTTAAGCCTATAGTCTTCTCAGAGCAGTGTAATAGTGAAACATCGACCTAAGCTCATTAGTTTTAAAGAACATTTTGCTTGTTTGACGTTTGTAAATGCCTATGTTACAGAATACCTGAGCGCGAATATAAGCTATATAGGGAAATGACATATACGTCACATTTAAGGACACCATGAGTTCAGCCCATGATCCTGGACCCCCAAGCGTTAAAAGTTTTCGTTGGTTTTTAATAATTTTCAAGATTTTCCAGGTTTTATTTCGCTTCAAACTGTATACAATCACGACTTCCATCTAACTTAACAAGATTTTAAATGAAAGAAGTGGCTAATTTACGTTGTAAGGAAAAGTCTCTCAAGGTTATACAGAAATAATGTGTTTTTCATGGTTCTTTACAGTTTTAAGCAAAAATAACATCAGAAAAAAAACGTGAAAATTATTATTTTTTTTTTTTTTATTTAATTCACAAAACTGATGTACAATCACAAAAGCAATAAAAAAGTTACAACACAATACTTCTGAAAATTTCAATGCGGATGCGGAATTTCAAGAGGGAAGGGGAGGGGAGGGTCCAGAAAGATGTTCATATATCACAGTATCTGTATGCGCGACGATGTGCCTTACGTTCTGTATGTATAATTATATATATTATATAAGTAATAATTTTTATGGTATTAACAAGTGCTTGACCGCGATCCCACCTGTTGGTAAGCAGTGATGCAATCAATGATGGTGAAGCGCACTAGTTGCAATAGTGTATAATATGTTTTTGTAGGTACTGCTGTTATTTGTCCCTAAATAAATAAGTATCTGCTTTGAAAGATAACCAATGAACCATAAACCGCCTCTCATACCATCAGTTACATGATTAATTCCCCCTAATCTCCAATCATATTGTGTTTAACAAAACTAATTACTTTCTAGCAAAAAACATAATTGAGTTATATCTTCTGTGTATTTTATAATTAACATGCTAATGCTATCTGTCAGTTACTGTCCAGATGTACCTACTAAGATATACTGATGTAAATGGTCAATTTTGGTGTTACTGACCTTTTGAACATGGGTACTAGATAATCTTAAGGAAACAATGTTAAGAAATTCATTATAGTCACATATCTTATTATTCTGTGTTTTTAAACAAGTAAGTGGTTTTTACAATGTATTTTTTTTGCTTTCAAGGATTTTCCATAATCATTGCCTTTATTCTTCTTGTAGTAGGAAAGTTGTCTTACGCATGGAATTTTTCCGTTTTTCTATAATATCGAAAAGACTCCGAGTTAAAATGTTTATAAATCCACTCATGTGCAATTGTGCATTAAAAAACATTGAAACTCACAAAAAAAATACTGCTAGAACTGGAAAAATAACCTATGAAAAGGTCATGAAGAATACGTTCCGAGCGGAAAGTCAACCTGCGACGCAGAGCAGAGCCACCAATAGCTGAGCTACTGCGTTAACCGTACCGTCAAAAAAGAGGATATAATCTGGACTAACAGATTCCTATCACAAACATACATAATTGCCCAACCATTGACTCTTTCCATAATATATTACCTAGTTCTAATTTTCTTCGTCACCTGTTTTGAGCTGCCATACAACAACGCCATCTATCGTTAGAGCGCCAAACTATTTGACAAGCGTCAAGTGTAAAGTAAAAGTGAAACGTTGCAGCTGATTCACATCGGTCCCGTTAGTTTAGTAGCGGCGCCGCAGTGCTGCGCGGGCGCAGCTGTTGATGCTAGCTTACTATATTGTTATTTTTATATTATTGAAGTTATAAAAGTAGTGTTTAAAGAAGTAGGACCTCGGCTCCCTTTTACTAATTGTCATTTTAAACACTCTCATTGTTTTAGTTTCATGTAGAAAGTTTAAAAAGTTTATATAAATAAAAAGAATAACTCAATATAATTTTAAAGCAAATAAAAGCAGTAAAACCTACCAATCCCCATGGATATTTAATTATCCATTACGTATGAGTTAGACAGTAATCCAAATTTAAAAAAAATATCAAGACAGTCATTTGGCTGACAGGCCCAACATGCATTTTATTACAAACTAGGTTCATCAGGAACATTAGGTTCTTAAAGTACAGACGCCAGGACATTCAGCTACACGAAACTGTCTTTAACTGGCATTATTACTCAATCGAAAATGAACCCGATTTCGAACGAAAGAACAATGGCAGAACCTTATGCCAAATCAATTTTAGTGTCTAGAAGTGACATATATACGAATGATATTTAATTAATCCTCTACGTTTTTTCAAACTATCACATTAACTAGTTAAAGCCGTGCAAAAAATTTGTTTAAATGAAAAGTTAATTGACTATTTTCGTGAACTTATTCGTTTAGTGTTGCCATTTTATTTACCAAAAGTGGTAATTAGTAGTACAGCTTGTGAGTCGAAATCATTATTACTAAATGAAATATTTTTTCTTCTTAAACAGGGTTACCTACAGTAGCATAGTGGTTATAAATGAATGACATGAAAAAAATATTCTGAATTTTCACGAAGAATTGGGCAAAAAGACTTGTGTCTAAAATCGTCCATGGTTGAAAAGGACAACAGAACTTAAAAAATAATACCATCATAGGGCTGCAAAGTGTTTTGGTTGGAATCGATTTTCGTACTTAACCGGTGTTGCGTCATTAAGTTTATTTTATCGATTTAAAATAAACAATTATTAAATCTGTTTACCGACTATAGTAAACTCATAAAACGAGTTTATGTTTATATTCTATTATAAATACGATATAGATTATCAGAGTCGTCTTAAATGTATTTGATTCTCCAGAAAAAGAAAACCGTAAGATTGTATACATTTGAATCGATCTTTCTAAATATCGAATCGTAATACCATCCCTAGTACATCTCATCACGCACGGATAACCTATAAAAATCAAAAGTTTATGTTTGGATATCTATTATTCTCGGCTTTCTCTAACCAAAATTCTTATATAAATGGTGTCAGGAGCTGATGCTTAGTAAAACAGCATTTTTTTCATTTCAAGACATTGAAATTTAATTCGAAATAAAACAATGTATGGAGAGCTGCCATTGTTCTTTGACACATTGATGTGCTAGCCTCTGAACCTTCCTAAAGACCAACAAAAGAAAGAGACAAAAAGACATACCTTTCCCGTTTCTTCCTCTTCATCGTGCTGGTCCCCTTGATGGTTCTGTACAGGGTCATCATCTTGGCTACAGGAACTTATAGGTATCCACACACAAAACAAAACACTATGAAAATACATCCACAGAACTATTTATACACTAAACACTTATTATTAACATTATTTAACACTTAACGATCGTTGTTGTTCACTGCACAGGATTTTATCTGTAACAAAAAGAGAAGGATGTTTTTAAAACTGAACACAAGAAAAAGATTGGAATTCCAATTCCTGTTAATAATCCTACCGCCTAAATTGGATTTATCCGAAAATATTTTTTTAATATTGCCCCCGTCATAGTTTCTCGACATTTTCATATTAAACTCATCATCATCATTTCAGCATCAGGCAAAAGACGTTCACTGCTGGACATAGGCTATCCCCAAGTGTCACAACGACCTGTCCTGTGCGTCTGGTATCCATCGGATTCCCGGAACACTCACTAAATCGTCGGTCCACCTTGTGAAAGGCCTTCCAACGTTGAGTATTCCGGTACGCAGTCGCCTTCGAGGACTTTACGGCTCCAACGACTATATGTTCTACGACCAATGTGTCCTGCCGACCGCCACTTTAGTTTGGCGATTTATAGGGCTATGACGGGCATATTAGACTATTGTGGTCTAATTTGATTCCTTAGTTTTACTTTACAAGAAAGGAATCCTGTATCTTCATGTAATGTAGGTACTGACGATATTATACTTATACAAGGTTATTTTTCAATGACCGGCCAAATTTTCACAGGGTGTTCTACCCATGAATATGAGCAACTTTCCCTATGGGACCAACTCTGAAATCACGAAAAAGAGTCAGCTGTTTCATACAAAATTTTAGTACCTACTCGACTAAATGTATGAAACTGCTGATTTTTTTTCGTGGTTTCAGAGTTGGTCCCATTAATAGTGAAAGTTGTTCTCATGGGTGGAACACCCAGTGAAAATTTGGCCGGTCTTTGAAAAATAACCCTGTATATGTATATACCTACATAATCTGGGGGTACCCAAGGTACCCGACCTAGGGTAGCTATCTACTGTCATGTAATCAGGCGGTAAAAAAAGGTTGATATCAATTTCATCTTGGCGACAATAAAACGCAAACATTTTGAGAAATTGGACGTATTTTTTACAGATTGAAGATAGCGGGACGACCTGGACAGATTTAACGACCAGTGGCCCAATTTAGCCCTAGATCGAAGGAACTGAAGGTCATGGGGAGATGATTTTACCCAGCAGTGGGATGAGGTAAGCTGACAGTAACAGTAAATATTGCAGATCTATATGTAAGACGTAGGTATACCAGTCTAGTGATTTTCATAATATTTCCAGTATATACCCAAAAAAATGTTTTTATTTAAGTTTTTTCTTTCACCAATCTAACACTATAACTATGAGCTATGGCCTGTCATAATAGTTTTAAATATTTCTACACATCTTGCACGCAACAAGCAATTGCTTTACGAAACCCTAACAAAGTTACCTCAGTATTTTTATGATCGATTATAACAACCATTAAATAGCTTATCAACTGCTGCAAGCTGTATAATTGTAGCTTATTCCGCTGTTATATGTTTAGTTACAAAACCAATACCTACTAGTATAATGGCACTTAGAGTACTTAATTTGGTATTTGAAATCTTAATGGCTTATGAAAATCATCTCATTGACATACTTTTTGAAGTGGTGGAATTTTGGATTTTTCAAGAATGTTTGTTTGTTTTAACTTAAAATTAAATACTTACAACTAACACTTTACACAGCTGGCTGGACTTAACATAATTGGCGAAATGTGGGTGAACTACAGGTGCACTTCTGCCTAACCCAACGGGGATTACAGGCGTGATATTATGATGTTATGGTGTTCACGAAACAATTGACTATTTAAAGTACAACTAAATATGGACATAAAATATATTATATATTATGTTATGGTAAGTGTGATTAATATTAAAATATGTATAAAAAAGTTTGTTGGTCTTGCTAAAACTCGAGAATGACTGAACCGCTTTGATTAATTTAGGTCATGAAATATTTGTGGAAGTCTAAGGAAAGTTTAACGGTGAAAATATATCGGAAATTGTGAGGACGGTACTAAAAATAACAATTAAAAGGCCCATTGTCAAAGAGATTAATATACTATAGAGCGGGCATGTCAAGGAAATGTCATACAAAAACTTTGATCCCATGTCTCAGTAACGCCATCTAGAATAATATATGAATATTGGAGCGGTAGCGGAGCGTACTACAAAAAACTCATAGACTTGTATCCAGCAGGACACACTTTTTCGGACGAAAATTTTGTTCGTGATGTCCGGTCTATAGGTATTAAATGTCTTTGCTCATTGTAATCTGTTGCTAACTATCAAGCATTTGATGTTCGCGTCGTCTTCGGTTCGGTATACTCCTCTCAAAAATAACACATTTAAATAAGGATTTCAAATCGAACAATATATTTTTGGTTGCCATTTTCTGCGTAGGTACGTTCGTTTGTATTTCGTTACTAAACTTGGAAAGAGTTAAAAAAAAGTCTTATTTTTCAGAAACCAAATTACGGAATTAACAATGACGACGGAGAAGAACTCCAAAATTCTTTGCAAATAGCTACATAATACTGTCTGGACTTTAAAGTAGACCGGGAAAACTAATAGAGACACGCAGCGCAGAAGTTCAGTTAAAAATTATGTATTTTGCATCTTTCATAATTAATGCATTTCATTAAGGTAGTTAGGTTCGGTAGTTAGGTTAGCTATAGGGTAGGTATGGTGCCTATATATGTATACATAATTATATTGTCATTCTAATTCAAACGGCTAGTTTTGTATTGGCTATCATCAGTGTGTCTCTAGGATGACGTCATGCGCACTCGCAGACATGTGACGAAGCGCAGAGCAAGTCGTCTGATAGTCATCGTAACTTGAAGTCCTCTTAAAGTGCTATATATTTTTTGAGGTTGAGGTATGAGGTTTTATGTTCGTGTGTATGTATTTTTTTTTTTTTATGTATGTTACCTGATTTCTCCTCCATTTGTGGACCGATTCTCAAAATTCTTTTAAATTTAAAAGAGTATGCTCCTCAGGTGGTCCCATTTTAATTTGGTGAAGATCTGGTGCTGATCTTCGGAGATATACAACGGAACTCTTCAAAAGTAGACGGCAAATCTGTCGTGATTGCTGGAATCGCTTGGATGTTTATTGTTTAGATAACAACATGACGTATCACTACGCCTGTATGCTCTGAGAGGTACGCAGATGTGTACAATATACCTAGATTTCGACAGTTAGGTATGTTAATTTTCATTTATTAGGGATTAGTGGATAACCCTATTATCATGACATGTATTGTTAACAATTAAAAATATAAAATAAATTATTGGCAAAATAAATATTTGTATGGGAACCACTAAAAATGGAAAAATAAAAAACTTTTTACAAAAAATTAAGTCGGTTTAATTTTTTGTAAAAAAGTTTTTATTTGTAAATTCTCAGTTCTCATTAAAGAACAGATAGGCAATAGCCCTGGTGGTCACCATAATTATAGTGAACATTCCCAGTAACGCAGACGCCAGCACATCAAGTTACCCCAAAGTGTCAAATTTCTTTGATCATTTTTCAACTTTATGTCAAAGAGAATAAGGTTCATATTCAATTGGGAAAATTTGACACATTGGGGTAACTTGATGTGCTGGCGTCTGAACATCGCTATTAATATAAGTTAGTGGGTTAGTTTCACTAAATGCTTGTGCCTTCTTTATATGAGAAGAGGTATTTGCTTCGCAACGGACAGTAGGTAACGATCTGGTATTGTTATTATTTTGTCAAAAAAATTTCATAGTGTGTTTAAAATGGTAAGTATCAATTTCAAAAATACGTTTTGTTATCTTGGGATCGGAAACAAGATTTTTATGAGTGTTGGCTTCAATTAAAATTCAAAGTCAAGATTTCGCGAAAGTCACTGAACAGCTTCTAGAAAATATGGTCTAAAGAAAGTGAATCAATTAAATATTTTCGAACATAATATCTGGTTGAGATTTGCATCCATTAATCTTTGATATTATTTATTTATTATTTAAGTGGTAGCTACGCTACAAATCAATTCAAATGCAAAGATGTCAAAATTCATTGATTTAAATAACTCTTTCTTTCTTCTAATCTTAATTTTAAAAGCTGCCAATTCTATACAAGAAAATCACGGTAAGCATTAGGCCATCTGCAATTGTAGAAAATTAAAAACCACGCTCTCCAGAATTGTTTAACTTTTATCTTTTGAATTCGGCTGGAAGATGCTTTAGCCCCAAATATATTGCTCTATTTTATCAGTCATATTGCGAACAAAATTTTTAAGTCGTTTTTTTTTGTTGTGTGCTCACACCGTATAAAATTTTATTTTAAGTCTATACGTGATGATTTGTAATTGGCTTTCTGCTGACTATGGGTTCTTTTTTGTTTGTGTTTATAAGCTGTAAGTCCTCCATGTACTAAATAAATAAATAAAGAATATGCTTAATGGTCCTTATTTATACACTGACTCACACATTAAATATCTCCAGATTTAACGACACAAAAAATGATAAATTAATGTTATTTATTTCTGTTACAGTGATTTTAGCAAACCCTTTCACACGTCAATAATATTGTTTTTTTTTTAGAAGATGATGTATCTACCTACCTGTTTTCTTTCTGACAGATCCCGAAAAGATATAACTACACAAAGTCAGAGGCAGAGTCTATTTTAAAGCACAAACATTTTAATTATCAATATTATGTGTGTCTAACGATGCAGGGCAAAGTGTGAAAAAGGCTATTGAAGAAATAGCTATTGCAGCTTTGAACTGACCTGTGCCGAACAGACGGCACACATTACTAGTTATCGTGTGGCTCAAAAACTACAGGAGCTCAAGACCTCGTCACAGGCAGGACGCTATCAGATTAGAATAGAATAGAATAGAATACTCTTTATTGTACACCATAAAAACTTACAAACGATAATTTTAAGGTCTACAAACGGTGATACAAGGGGCGGCCTTATCGCTAAAAGCGATCTCTTACAGACAACCTTTGGTGATTAACAGTAGGTTGAAACTGAAAGTCCGACAGACGATTAAGGAATAATCTGCAACTAGAAAAAAAAAAACTAGATAAATTAAGAGAATGATCTCTTAATTTATTTAACTTGTAAGTTTGACGTTAAAAGCGCCTTTGATGGGTCTAATTGAAATAAATGATTTGACTTTGGCTTTGACTTTGCATGTTTAGTGTTGAAAAAGGGAGAAAATTCACATATTTCCTAGATAACATTATCAATTCCATTTACCCTAATTAACCAAGTTTTATTATCGTAAAAAGATGAAGTTGTCAGCGTAAAAAGATCGTAAACACGATTACTACTCGTTCATTATAGGAACGCAGTAGTAGGGCGTTCTGACTGACCCAACCGGTTTTCTGACCCACAAACCGAATGCCTTCTGATTAACATATCCAGTGTTCATATTAATTTGTGAGTGTCGAAAGCCTCTTTCTTTCGTTCAAGGTGTAAAAATTAATTAGATTGCTTATGGTCATTTTGAACAAATTGAAACAAGTTGTCTTTTTCTTTTGGTTGTGTTGTAACTAAAACAATCTGGTTCTTAGACATATTAATTTAAATGATTATCAAGACTTTATTTTTATCGGAATGATGTTCAAGATTCTTATTGTGAATTAATTGTTGTTGGTGCTTTTCGGACAATGTATTTTAGTAGTCGACTTCAGTCAAGCTGAACTGAAGAAGTCTGGAAACGATCAGAACAAAAACTTTGGATCCCCGCCCTTTTAAAAATATGGCGTGCATCGAAGAGAATAAGTTTCAGCACAGTTTAAGTTTATAAGGAGCAGGAGTATAGTTAACTAAATAAAAGTTTATCGAGTCACATCATAAAAAAAAACAAATTGTGGCAAAATTTGAACCTCTTCTTTTTTAAGCCGTTTGAAAATGGTTGGACTTATAATAAGGACTTACAACAAATAGTCTATATTAGTTACTATAGTCTCTATAGTCTCGGGAAATCAAATAATTTGGATCCCTTTTTAAGAATATTCGGTGCACTGAGCGCGATTAGATTAGTCGCAATTTAGAGTTCTTATAGAGAAGAAGCGCAGAAGACTAAGCCAGCCTAGTTTCACCCACATGTCGACTACAAATTATCATAAACATTCTTACGTACTGTTCATTATTAAGTCATGTAATAACTTTGAATCCTATATGCTGATTTAAGGAAATTAAGCACAAATTGTCCTGCTAATCACTCATAAACAAGCTTACCGCCTACATAAACTCAATATCCTTCCATTACTTGGTAATGGCTGTACCGGCGGCACCTGATTTCATAATTTGACGCCACACCTCTCGCTCCCACACATCACTCACACATGAACACCTCTCACTCACACTCATGCACAGCCATTACCATGTGTTTATGATTTAATATTGCATATCCGTCGCAACGCATTTCACTTATAAAATATTCATTCAACACCTGAGAGAGTACAATCACTGTTGCAGCTCAGTAATGTAACGTTATGTGATTTAGATGCATTTAAGTTATGCGTATAAAATGTGTCTGTAAATTTACTTCCAAAACTGTAAACGAAGGAAATCCTATTTCTGCCCATTTTTTTCCAATCCATATAATCTTTAGAGGCCTTCAGAACAAAGTCGTGTAACTAACAGTTACACTATTTATAACTAAAGAACGGCTGGACCAATTTTTCAGACTTTTGCTTTTTTGGATTTGTCTAATAGTGTTTTAAATATTTACATTTTGTGTTTACAATCTATATACACCTTCACTGTATTAAACAATTACATTGCCATACAACGTGGCAATGCTGCCAGTCTTTTGGGTACACTTCCAGTGGACAGCGATGTGGATGAACTTTTTGACGCCATATTTTAGATTTAGTTTTTAGATTTTAGTTTCATTTCTAGTGTATAAAGTTAAGTATTTTTGAATAAATACAAAATTACGCCAAAGAAGTATTAAACACATGCTAACACCTAGAAAAAGTTTACTAAACCTAACAATAAATAATTGATTCAATATTATCGAAAAATTTATCCGCATCGCTGAAGCAGCAGCAGCTAGCTCTGGTAAAGTGCCCATAAGACAAGTGGTATTGGTGAGCCTCTGGCCAAAGCAGAGGTCATCCTGTAGGTCATGGTAAGCGTCAATTAAATGTTTAGAGATGTCATTGAAAAAAAGACGAGCACAGTTTAAATAAACTGTCAACAATCAGAGCAAAAGTGAGCGTCATAACCGCATTTTTCTTTCTTGAATCATGATAGAATAATTATCTCTGTAAGCGATGCTCCAAGATTTCTCAGATATCTCGCAGATCACCATAGTGAAAACTAATTACCATATTAATCCAACTTTTTACTTTTACCCGATAGAATCGCCAGAGTGTAACATTGTGTTGCACTTGAGAACGTGCTAATAGTCTTACTAGCCGTGCCCTGCGGTTTCACCAGCATAGTCCATAGACATAGGCCAATTTATAGATTAAGTATAAATAGTAATAGTAGGTAGATAGTATTTCAAATGATAGCTTATAAGCTATAATTATAGGCTAGTTGAGAAAAAAATAGTTTTTAGTCCCTCATCTAAATTACTAGAAAATATTATACACATATTTTTGTCTTTTTTTACGTGTTCAAAAAATTTATCCCGTACATTTTATACAGAATTATGACGTCACAAACTCTCTCTCGGTAATTTTAATGCGCTTAATCAAAGTAGTTTTCCATCAATTGCAAAAACTAAAAAATTACTTGTGAATATTTTTATAATGGAACTGATGGATAAAGTATAATTTTTATATTCATACCTACGCCGTACACATGCCTATTTGAAATAATAACTACTGTTATTCTGATGTAAAACCTACATATCTGTTAAGTTTCATTAAATCCATTCAGTAGTTTTTACGTGAAAGTGTAACAAACATCCAGACTCATACACCCATCCTCGCAAACTTCGACATTAATAATAATATTATTAGTAGTATTTCATTGATCGAATGTGCCGGTATTTTTCTTCCAATATGGACACTACAGATATGGTTTGCCTTGTTTCGTTAACCATATCTGTTTGACATACTTAGCTTGTGTTACATTGCATGTAACAGGATTACGAAAAGGGATTATTATAGTTCATTTTAAATCTTGGAGATCTGTCTACCAAAATTAGAAATCTAGAGATGTAAAGATTTAGGCAGGGCTTAGATAATTCAGAAAGACCAAATAGATAAACACCAACTTTAATGGTGATGTTCTTCGGCTATATCAGGTGCATTGTACTCGCAGCCCCATATTGCATGGGACATAAACACAACTGACGAAATGGGTGTACTACCAGTACCTACACCTGTCTTCCTTCGGGTGTTAGAGGTGTAATGTTATAACAACATGCCTATAATCCCCAAAAGACCAAAAGCCTAGATTACTTAACTTGCTTTACGGGACTCGGAAAGTTCTCAGTACAAGATCTATGAATTACCAAGTCAGTTCGAAGATATCAGAATTGACTTCAGAAATCGTAGTTTATTACATGTAGTATCTTAGCAACAAGCCTTTTCAACGTTTAGGTACTATTTTAGATAGATTTAGGTAGGTTAGATTTTGTTTCTATCATCATAATTATAGATACTAAAGAACACCGAACTCCCAAACAAATTTTTGTTGACATTTTTTTTTGCGTTATACTTTTATAGGAAGTCAGGAATTAAAGATATATTATTTTTAAGTTTTAGAGGTTAAGACTATTTAAAAGGATATGTCCGCTATAATCTTAGCACAAACAATCGTGTTTATTTTAACATTTGTATTCTGATGCAGGCATGTATTTCCTATGTATATTAATGCACTATGTAAAGCCAATCATTTTAAGCAACTTGACTAAGATTTATATTATATGGCAACATCAGAAGTATAGCTAATCCAAAAGCCATGAAGTCAAGCCAGAAAGAAAAAAACACAAAGCTATGATTATTTATTTCATCAATAATCTAGTCAATAAAGCTCACAATTATGAAGATTTTTTTTCCAGACTTTGATAGGCCTTATGATTGATTTGTAAATTAACTTAATAAATTATTTCGTTGGTATCTATTACGGTGACATACGTAGACGCTTAATAATTTCATCAACAATTCCCTCGCCGGTGTTCTTTAACAACGATCCAAAATAAACGGTGGCAGGTACCAAAATATGTCTAGGTTATCGAAAAATACCAATAAGAGCCGAATCGAAATAGACACACAAATTAAAACTGCAGTTACAAAACTAGCGAACATTCCAGTCCTTCCTATAATTACTATAAAGCTAGCTATTCAATGTCGTAACGGACTGTCAGTCACTTAGTCAATGGTCAAACCGGTACCCGATGACGTATAGCTTTGCTTTGTCTAAATATTGCAGCCATTGATTTCCGTGAAGTTTAGGATTTTGCTAGAGATGGGCTGGAATATTCGGTACATTCGTAGTATTCGGCTTAGTCGGGATATTTGGATATTAGGTAAATCGGATATAAAACGTAAGCGCACCACCGGGCGAAGCTCTGGCACAAGTACCTGATAAATCTTTTTAATGCCTAACTGTAAGATTTTTGGAAAAATGATCTCCAGAAATAGATATTTAGCAGTGATAGCTTAGTGGTGGGACCGGAGGACTGCCACATCATAGCTCTCAAGTTTGAACCCAAGGCACGTAGGTACTGACCATGTCCGTAATGTATAATTATCGCTTGTTTTAAAAACGGTGAAGGAAAACATCGTGAGGAAACTGAGCCTGAAAGATATTTAAGTCTAGGCAAAGGCCCATGGATGGCATAGACTCAGACACCAATAACCATACAAAAAGAAGAAGAAATAGATATTTTTTAGATATAAGAACTTTGATAATTTAGAAGCGACCACAACGTCGAAGATTGGAAGATCTACTGAAGGTCCAATCAACGACTGCTAAAGCCGGCTAAAGTGATTACTATGATGATGAGTGCAATAGAAAATATTTTAATTTATAAAGATGAATATATCATACCTTATACGGACTGTGGTAATAAACATACTTACAAACTTCCGCCTCATATGATTTGAAGATAGTTAGCATAATATATGCATATTTATAGTAAATTAGAATTGGAGGATATCTTATTACGTTCGAGAGATGCAAGCTTATTGAGATGGTTTCACAATTTACAACATAAATAATATTATTTAATGAACTGCCTTGTTGGCCTAGTTAGTGTTCGCAAAAACGAATACTGAGCATGTTGCCTAGGTTCTGTCACAAGTTTGGATAGTCTTGTTAGGTTTATCACTAGGATTTATTTTTCTGTACTAGAGCACACTATCGTCATCTGCCTAGCCTTTTCCCAACTATGCTGGGGTCGGCTTTTAGCTAGCAGTGTTTTACATGAGACGACTGCCTGTCGGACTCCCGCAACCTAGTAGCTGGGTAACACGATACCCTAGTTTTAGACAGTGGATTTTAGAATTTCGGGCTTCTAACTACTTGTAACGAATGTCAACGATCTACAAATAGGTGTACTACATTTAGCAACCTTCCCTCACGGGGGTAATGTTTTCTTACTATACTACTTAACATTTTCTTACCACTGGCCAAAAGCCCAGGGTACCTTTATCTAGCCATCTTGGTAAATGTCCAAGTCTTTTCGTATCTTTCAGGATCGCTCTCAGCGATACCGTTCGATCTCTATCAATTAATTCGAATATCTGTATCCTAATATTCGTGGGAATCAAGTCATCCCAGCACTAGATCTCAAGTTTCACACAGATTTTAGGTCGACACAGTACGGTATGTAAATATTACAATGTTCCTTTTAGCTCGGCTGGTTAGTTTTAGTCTAAAGCAGTTTGGCTAGTATAATATCCGTGTAGCTTTGAATATTTTAATACTGTTAGAACTTTCGCTCCGCCATCATGCAAAGGCATCAACGGATTGATGACCGATCAAGGACTTCTTTTATTCCAGAGTAACTATTGAATATAACGTTGTTATCAAGTTGTATTTTTAATATAGTCTTGAATGTTGGGCGTGGCAAAAGAGACGTCAAAGTAGAATAAATGCTATAGAAGGCGTTCCTCGCACAGTATGTTTGGTGTTACAAGGAACGGCAGATTGAGGAATGGTGTGATAAAACAAAGTTGTGGTTTAAAAAAAAAGAATATGACTATATGATGATGTAATTACGTAAATCGAAAAAAGTATGCTGAGATGGTTTGGTTTCGTTGAAAGGTAGAATTAAGGCGACTAATGAAAAATTTTTCTTGTTTACATATCGTTTTTTCTTAAATTTAATATCCTAATAAGTATTATGACACAGAATAATTAGAAGTAAACTGCCAAACTTATCTAAATACACATACGTTTACTTCATTGCTAGATGCTACAAGACAATCACGTTATACGTTTAGAATGCTGAACAAGACAATTGACGTCACATAAGGTCCTCATAAGTTCATAACATATTCTGATCATAATGTACCACGGAGGACTGCTACCGGTCACGTGTGCCATATTT
Organism: Euplexia lucipara; assembly: GCA_921972225.1. Classification (NCBI taxonomy): domain Eukaryota; kingdom Metazoa; phylum Arthropoda; class Insecta; order Lepidoptera; family Noctuidae; genus Euplexia; species Euplexia lucipara. Next base: position 6,220,184 of record OV179143.1, on the reverse strand, counting down.
ATGTGTTAACAGGACCTCCTATATTTACAACAACGACGATGGAAGGTACAGTACGAAGGTATTACTGACGTGGTACTTGTATCTTATATTTTGAACGTGAGCAAGAGATGACGATTAATGAATACTACTGTGTCATGAATAGCCTGCAGAATATTTCCATAAATTGGGTGACTTTTTGGGATATAAACAAACGCTAATAACTTAGCTGTATATGATTAAGTATTATTTATTGATACTTCACAAATATAATGAGAAGACTGTCAAGAATAAACCCTTTAAGTATTTGTACTAATTAAAAATTAGTGGTGTATATAATAGACTTCCACTGGGATCCAGGTTTCTGTGTATTTAATAGCTGGCTAATATTGCGTTTGCCATCTACAAGTATTAACAATGTTCTAGGAACCAACACAATATAACCAAATCATTTTTTAATCCTTCAACCAGCGCGAAATTTTGCGTGAATTGGTATAAGGTAGTGTTAATTACATTAATCACTTTACGGACCGTAACACATCGATCAGTGTTGATACACTTAGCCGGTATACACCTATTTTTAGCCAATTATTTGGATTATCGTGTAGAAAATATGCAGCAAACAATGTTGCAAAATATTGTTTGCAATGTGGTATGGCTTCGAGCTTAAGCCTAGCCTAGGTAGTCTTCAGACACGAACTAACTAGTTGGGCTATTAAAGAGTTTTTTTGTTAAATATGTCGGCGTCAGCGATGGCTGAGCGGTATTGGCCGACATCAGGGGTTGTCGTGGTACCAGGTAGGTACATAACATTGAATAATAATCTTCATTGCAGTAGTAACCTCACTTTAATAACAGTAATCACAAAACATAACTCACAGACAGTTTTGCACTGGACTAATGTCTTCGTTGCTGTCTCAAATCCAACTCAGCTCTGCCTAGCTTCCACTTACCAACACGACTCCATCCACGTGACATCGCTCACGCCATTTGCAATGATATCTGACGTCACGGCGTTTACCATAGACTCTGTACTAATGTAATCAACTTCACAACTTCTTATTTCTGAATATCGTTCGCCACGACATATACTACCAGCTGGGTTTGAAAAAAATGTTGCATTTGATAGCCTAATTCTTGACGAAGGTTAAAAACTGTTTAATATATTGCCACGACCCTAAGAAGCAGGTTCAACTGCGGGACATAGCTAGCACAACAACTTATAACAACAGAACATTTGGTCATTGTTTGGAAAATATATCTATGGAAAACCCCACCATATAGGACTACACAATATCGAAGGGTCCGCCCTTGCAGCTATACTGGACTTACAGATGCAGAAGATTGTAAGGATATTGAAATGACGAAGCATTTAATAAAAGAATTGACACGACAGATTTGAGAAACAATTCACATCTGGAATTGGAATTTAATTTTGAAATTGGAATCTCCAAAAAATAAATAATTCGATCTGCATCGACAGAGAGGCACAAATGGATGAACATTGCAAAAATCGATAAAAGCAAGAGCAGTCTGACTGTTATTGTTGGAAAGATAACAAAATGAAACAGACTTGGAAGCCAGCCAGCCTACACACAGCCTAGATAAATACCTATCTTAGGACATACAAATATCGTTACTAACCCTAACTTGCCACAGTTTACACCACAATTACCAAAATTGCATCCAACTATTTTAACCCTTTCGCAACTGCAGTGAGTAACTCAAGTTTTGCAAGACAGTGGTCGCCATGAGTCACGAACGAACCCGAACCTTGCCGGACCTTACCGAATCCGAAATGATAAAATATTGACAACATTATTACTCAGATATGCGAGAAATTTTACTGGTTTTGCCGGTTTTTTATATACGTTATGATATTTATTCGGCAGTATTTTTGTAGATGTCACGCTTAAATGGGAGGCCAATGTCCCATAATGTGATGTATGCGGAAGATAAGTTTATTAGATGGTTAAGTAATTTGTTTGTACGTTTTTGTTGTTACACATAATACTTGGTGACCGTATATACATAATTTGCATAATTTAAGTGGTCGGTCATGGCCACATAATGATTCCAGGTTTACAATTCGGTTCTCTTGGTATAGATACCTATACCAATTTCTTTAACATTTTTGAGAACCTTCAATATTTTTTTAAAGGCCGTTTACAAATGTTCTAAACAAACCAATTCCTGTAATGTTTAGAAAGAGTTCCAGCAGGTCTTTCTAGCAGTATACTATAATTATCCATATTATTATGTTTTAATTCCAAAAAAACACTTATAGACAGATTCAACTTCATCTCTCTTACATAAATTCTTCTGTACGTGTGTATGTCACTGAACCCTTCCTAAATGGCTGGACTTATTTTAAACGATTTGGTGCGTACAATTGGATAGGTGCCGCTGTCGGGCAAAACATCGAATGTAAAATCAGCTAGTTAAAAATTACGAATGCTTAACAATGTTCCATTCCATCGCCTCAAGCAAGACCCAATACATTGGTTACCATCAATTAATCATACACACGTACGCACAAGTGGGCGACATTTACAATGCATCGTGTTATTGACCGAAAATGCCACTGACCGCATAAGTAGAAAACAACCATTATATTAATACGTTCGGCGAAAACTTTGGATCCCTTTTAAACCTTAAAAAACTAAAAACAGGCCGTCAGAAAAGCTAGATTATTTTTTTTTAATTCTTCATGTAGTCAAATAGGCACATTTTGGTTGATCATCTTTACATAACTGTGGCGTCAAAGGGTTAAGAATAATGCGCAAGGAGGTTTGTCAGTTCACTTAGTTTAAGATTATATGGAGAAAGAGTACAAAGCTAACACGGTCGCTTTTCAACCAGAAGGCGACTGCTGTTTTCGAGATTTATCACTTTATTAGAAAAACAGTTTCTTGGCGTCGTGGTAATCGAAGCTCATCATTATTTCATTCATTCATCCATTCATTAATTCATACAATCATACATGCATTCATACAGTGTAATAAAGAACAGAGAATGAGTTGAATGAGAATGAGTATAACTTTATAAACGGTAATTATTAGTACTATAAACCCTCTAATTATTCTTCGTATGTAACCTTAAAGGCCAATTTAGTATGTCGCTTTTATAATTCAGCACACATCCTTACAGCAGCAGAACATAATTAAGAACCAATATTCCTTGACCTGGCTCGTTAAGTAGAATGTTCTTCTTGGCAGGTCTTAGTATGTTGCATCACCATTGAAGGGAAATTAAAGTTGATTTTTAAGTTAAGGATGTTACTGAGTGCAATTCGTAATAATCACTTAATCCTGTGTAATCAATTATGGTCGTTTATCGTTAATTCATATACCTAAGTATTTGACCTTTGATTAGCATTGTGTAAGATTATTTTAAAGTTCTAATGAATACAGGCAATGAATGTTTATCGTATTTTATCTTACATAAATACATGAACTAACACTTTTTCCCGTGGGGGTTGACAAAAACTATAGAGTTCCATAGTCTTAACCCATTAACCACCTAAGTCGGATTTATCCACCAACTATTTCATTTCGGGTCCAATCCCCTGAGTCGTATATATACGACCAAAAAGAACCTGTTGGTCCAATTTGAATTCTTGGTTTTACTTTACATTCTACCCAAAATGGGCATAATTCACAATGTTAAACGTACTGACGGTTTTCAAGCTAGGCGTTGGGGGCAGGACAATTGATATAATTCAGACGGTTAAAAGGTAACAATGTCATTTTGCTCCGTTTATTCACACACACACGCCGGTTATGAGTGCCACGCACCTGACCTATGCATGTGCAATTCTATTCTTCTTAAAGCCCTACAACGAATTGTTGAAAAGAACATACATACACGACTTTTTCTAAATGACTTAATAAATTAAGACCTCCACCCAGGTTATAGATAGAAACTTAAAAACTAAGCGACTACGCTATGGGCACCCCCTGCGGGGTACGGGCTTTGGCTTAAGGCGCCGGTCGCTGGGAGAAGACAGCAAGGGACGGCTGGATCTAAGTGGTTATTATTTAGTGACAGCAACACCTGACCTTTCTGAAGAACCTCACAAATAAGATCTATGTATGTCCTTCTAGGGCGTCCCCTCCGGCGTGTTCACTTACATTTGCCTTATATAATAAGGTTTGTTAGTTGCCTTTTTACTTAAATCTTATCTTATATATATTCATCCTTTCAACGTGACGAAACCACCTAAGCATACTCTTTCAAACATCTTCTTATCATGTGGTTAGTGACTAGGTGGGTTTTAATACCGTCCATGGGCGTTTGTCTTGGCAACACATGCCTTCAAGAAATATCTCTCAGGCATGCCGGTTTCCTCACGATGTCTTCCTTCCCCGTTTTTGAAGCAAGTGATAAATTATACAACGTGTTTTTTTTATATATCATAACTCTAGGGTATGATTGAGACCATATCAAAGAATCAACTGGCATATGAATTATGTTTCAATCATCCTTTTTTTTACTACGAGTATCATACAAAATAATTCGACAAAGTCACGATGATTAATGTAAAACACCCTTACGTGAAATAAATTTATTTATTTATTTATTTATTTTGGGATAAAAAACAGCAGTACAGAAACATGTTATACACCATATATAAACTTAAAATAATGGCACTTATTGCACTACCAACACTATTATCCACTGATCACTAGCTTATGATTAATTATATGCTACGTGAGTTAACATACAATAACATATAAAGTTATAAGAGAAAGAGAAACAAGCAAAGAGAAAAAAAAAAAAAACATTATCAAAATAAAAAAAAAAACTAAATTACGATGCTAGTATGGATTCGACTACAAGTACCCTAAATTTGTTAGCGATCAGGTTAAATATATCTATGCTCTCAAATTTGTCATTATAAGAATCCACAAGTTGACGCAAAGGAGCGCGAAAACCAGCATTAGAGTGACATACCTGGCTGGTATTAGTTGTCAGTAAACGGTATGGGCGCACTCGTCTACGCACTACTGTTCTCGGAACAAGGTAACAAAGTTTATTAGAAATTTCAGAGCAATCATATTTATTATGAATAATACCGTGAAGAAACATTGCCCCAAGAAACAGCCTTCTGGATTCTAAAGAAAGCAGATTATAATTATTTAACAATGTATCATAAGAGGCTTGGCTGTGACTACATCTCCAATGCATGGCTCGCAGGAACTTTCGTTGTACTATTTCGATGGAGTCAATGGGAAGTCCACCCGGACCTGTCATTTAGTGTGTAACTATTTATTGTGAGTTAATTAATGATTACTAACACTAGTCTGTAAGCTTGCACTTCTACTAACAAATATGGATGTACCTAATCTGCAATAAATGATTTATTATTATTATTATTATTAATGTACTTTTTATAGAAGGGGTTCCATATCACAGTTGCAAACTCCAGACATGGCCTAACTAAAGATATAAACAAATATCTATAAGTTGATGGGCGTTTAAAATCTCTACTATTGCGCATAACGAAACCGTACATTCTAAGCGCGTTGTTGATGATGGTATCTACGTGCGCGTTAAAGTGAAGTTTTGAGTCCAATACCACCCCGAGGTCCCGCAGTGAGTACACTCTATTTAATTTGACGTTAGATAAATAATAGTTGTATAAATGTTGTTTTTTATTTTTGGTAAAAGTTATAGCGTTACATTTGGGTAAGCTTAGTAAAAGTTTATTTGTGATACAATAAGTAGATAGCCGATCTAGGTCACTTTGGAGTAATACACAATCTTCAACACTTTTTATAGTTTTGTAAATTTTTAAATCATCTGCGTATAGTAGAAAGTTAGAATATTTGAAACAATTAATTATATCATTAATGAATATAGTAAACAATAAAGGACCCAAAATTGATCCCTGCGGGACTCCGGAGGTGACTGAAATTAGCTCAGATTGATAGCCATTAATCACAACCTTTTGAGTACGGTTTGTTACGTAAGACGTGAACCAACGCAGCAAATTTCCGCGAATACCATTAAAAGCTATTTTTTGTAATAGCAATTCATGATCCACCTTGTCAAAAGCCTTCTGGAAGTCCGTGTATACAGCGTCGGTTTGCAAACGATTATCCATGTTTTCAAAAAGATTACCAACATAAATGAGTAAATTTGTGTGGGTGGATCGTTGTCGGACAAAACCGTGCTGTTGTTTAATTATGGACCTGTGTAAAGTAGGGTATATTTCGTTATAAACTAACTTCTCAAAAAGCTTCGACAATGTGGACAGAATGGAGATCGGGCGGTAATTTTCTACGTCATGCTTGGATCCCTTTTTAAACACTGGAGTCAAATGAGCTACTTTCCATACATCCGGAAAAACACCATGTTTAATGCATTTATTGAACAACAAATGCAAAGGATCACACAGTTGATCAGCGACGCGTTTGAAAAACGAGGGTGGGATGCCGTCAGGTCCAGGACCTTTAGCGGAGTCTAGCGACATGAGCTCTTTGTGGATTTTAGAATGCTTTATATAAATATTACTAATAATGTCACTATCACTATGGAAATTAGAAGGAGGTACCCAATTATGAATATCAAGCGTAGATGGTTCATACACGGATTTAAAGTACGTTGCAAACAGTTCACAAATATCGCGCGGGTCACAGCAGGAAGTGTTTCCTAATTTGACTTTTTTTTTTTTTTTTTTTTTTTTTTTTTTTTTTTTTTTTTTTTTTTTTTTTTTTTTAATATTCCACAACTTTTCACACAACGCCGTTTTAGTCCCAAGCTAAGCTTGAGAGCTTGTGTTATGGGTACTAAACAGCTGATAAACATACTTATATATTTCTAAATACATACTTATTATAGATAAATTACACCCAGACACAGAACAAATGAACGCGCTCATCACACAAACATTTGTCCTGGGTGGGAATCGAACCCACGACCTCCGGCATAGCAGTCAGGGTCACTAACTACTAGACCAACAGGCCAGTCATTAGATGGAATCCCTGAATTATCACGTTTACTAGATACATAGCTCCAGAAAAGTTTGAGATTTTTGTGAACATTATCTTCGACAGACTTTATGTAGTTGGAGTAGCATTGGTTGCATTCGCTATTGAATCTACGACGGTAAAGAGAAAATTGCTCGAAATCGGATATATTATTGTAAACCTTCCATTTGATCCAAGCCTTGTTTTTGTTTCGGAATAACCTTATAAGGGGTCGAGTAAACCAAATGGGAAAGTTAGAAGAACGGTTGGATTTTAAGGGAGCATGCTTTCGTATGACATCAAATAAATAATTGTAATATTAAAAGTGTCGTTAGAAAGAAGATTCGTCGTACTGGTGACAATTTTTGAACTAATTAGGTAATAAAAATAATATTAATAATACTTAATAATAATATTCCACGACTATTCACACAACGCCATCTAGTCCCAAGCTAAGCAGAGCTTGTGTTACGGGTACTAAACAACTGATAATTTAATTATGATTGATGATATCTCCGAAACTATGCATTTTTGGACCATCTATTCGAGGAGTTTTAGTATTATTTTTACCTACAGAATATAACCCTAGAGTTATGGGATATCAAAATAAAACACCTTGTATAATACGCACATGAATCCCAAAAGTCAAAAGTGAGTTGCGTGCCTTAGGTTCGTACTCGAGACTTATGATTTGGCAATCCACGCCGGTCATTTCAATTATAGAACATAAGAACAAATAAAAATAAACATTATTATACGCAAACAAAATAATACCATATTAAACCACTACTTACCAACACCAGATTATAGATCATCATATATAGGTAAACTAAACACAACGACACGCAAATTTTCGCTTTCAACATCACCATCAAATTGCTCGTTGGTAATGTGTGCATATGGCAAATAAATCGCTGTCCTCTGAGCAATTTCGTGGCGTTACGTTTACGTACGGATTGCAACGTCAGTCGCGTGAGTGTAAAACTTACTGGTTGCATTGCAATGGGCCTAAATATACGTAGAAATGAATAATACCTACACATGCGATTTATGTGTACTAAAATGTTATGGGAGTTTGGTAAGATCTCGTTTGTAGGTAAACTAGTTTATCAAGATCGAGATTTGTATTTTTGTATGTTTGTGACGAATAAACTCAAAAAGTACTGAATCAATTTTTAAAATTCTTCACCATTAGAAAATTTTATTACTCGTATCACTGAGTGGCTTATTCACGCGGACGAAAATTATTAATTTAAACATAAATAATGCTTGTAAGAAAAAATCACAACACGCGACTCGAAAATTGATACAGTTTTAAACATGTCTGTGTCATGTACAGTTTTGTCTGTCGATGGTAATATTTTCCCATTAGCTGACCTAGCTAAGGGGTTCAGTAGAATTGAATAAGAGGCAAGTTTTTGCTTATTTTGTTACCAATGATGTCCAACCATCAATGTCTACCAATATCTTTTTCACCATTAAGTTATCTTTTCACCAAAATGCCTTGACAGCAATTCCTGGATTGATAGCAAAACAATTCTCTGATGTCTGGCAGTTTGCGTAGATACCTTACGCGGCCAAGCCAAATGTTCTTTCTTAGTTATTGTTCGTCCGGACGTAGAGCACCACAAGTTCCGAGTTGTGCTTACGATATCTGACAAATGCTAGCACTAACTGATCTGGTCTCCTCATATCAATGTGGTTTTTTCCTCAAAAGACTATTTTGGACCCTTATCTACATGGTTCTTACATGTTGTGACCAAGATAACGTCTCTTCTCTGAATTTCTTGCGGTCTTTCTTCGAATAGTAAACACCGACTTCACCTACTTACCTACAACTTAAAAAAAAATATGATGTGGAAAGTGTTTGTTAAAACCTATTAACATTTATCAAAAGGTTATTTATTCTTGTACGAACTGTTGATATTCCGTTTAATTTTGCATCTTTTAATTAGGCATCATTTACCTTAAAATGAGTTAAATGTAAGATTGCATTGTTAAATAAATTGATTTCATTAGAAGCCGCGAGCACTTAGGTATTGGGTTATTTGGTTAAGGTATTATTTATAATTGGAAACTTCGTACTTAATCATCGCGTGTTTTTATTTTAATTTTAATTTTACCACTTAGTTACCTGCATAGTAACAAAATTTGTAGTCTTACGAATACGCACAATATGTAGGTACTGTATCTTTACGATGCAAAAATATCGAAAGTAATGCAGAAAAATCAATTTGATTTGATTCTAATAAAATAATTTACAATTTCGAAATTTCAAATAACTACCAGCATGAAATATAGTCCATTACTATGAATTTCTAATAGAAAACGGAAATCAAAATTCTAGGCTACCATGTCGTGTATTAGATTCTAGATAGAATTTCAATTAATGTCGTAACTGCTCTGTCTAAATAACACCAATGAAAGTAAATGGCCATAAATGCTACTGTTGAAATCTTCGAATTTATTGACTAATAAGAAAATAATATTCTTATAACTGAGCGCAACACTATGACTGATAAATAAAGGTAAGTGATATACAATAATATTTCTTAGCCCAAAAACCTGGCAAGTACCAACTCACTTAATTTAGTTAGAAGGATATCAGATGATACATGGAGGTCTGTTTTTCTTTAAATTGTAAATGAAGAGCGCGTTTATTGGGGGATTGGGGGAATGTAACTTCGACGTTCATTTTTATTTTTATTTTGATTGAAAATTGAAAAAAAAAAGTTAATGTTAAAAAAGGATTGCTGATGCTCATTAAAAGACGCTGTAGACTATTATACTGAACTTATGGTTGCTTTCACCCTGTAAGGGTAAGTGTCCATGAGAATAGAAGTGTTGATGGTGAACACGAACTTGTCGAGATGTGATGATTGCAACCAAATCGAAACAGGGCCGATAATTTAAAGTTCAAATCAAATCAAATCTAATCCATCTTTATTTTTGAAGTACAAAAAGGTGTTATTTATACATTTTAGCTGATCTGTATGTTCGGCCAATAATCGGCATACAAATATAATATTAGTAAGCAGGTTATTTTTACTATCATAATTAATAAAGTCTGGGATAAAAGAAAAGAAGCAATTGAAAAATGTCATGAGCCACATAAAATAAAGTAATTGAATTATATTATTAATTATTAAGAATGTCAAAGAAAATTAAATTTAGTCCTAATTTGTCATTTAAAAAGTTCATCTCTAAAATTGACTAAACACTGAGTTCAGTAGAAAAAGATACAGGCTTTTTTGCTGTAATAGGAAAACATGAGCTGATGTTTATATTTGTTTTAAATAGACATTGGTTTTGTTCTAGACATCAAAATTGAGAGAAATCAGTAGAATGCTGAAACAGAAAGTGCGTGGGATAAAAACCAGCATTCTTGTACAAATCAACATGACGATCGACAAATATTTGCACTAAATGCGAAATCTTTCAACCATTTATCGTCAACTAAAACATAATCACATGCCGATATATTTCTAGTTTATATTGTGGAACTCGCGAATATCTCAATCAAATTCTCGAGAGATTTACCTTTCAAAACAACTGTTATTCCACTTAAATTAAGTCATAATAGCTATTATTGAGACGTTGACACTTCTCGGGTGCATTGAAACGATGATTTTTATTCAGCCGAATCGAAAAGACTCAAATCGATTAACTTAGCGTAGGAGGCTGGATTCCGGGTCGTAAAGAGAGATAAGTAGACAGAAGATAAATATCAAATTTAAAATGAAACAAACAAAATAAATAAAAAGACAAATACAATACAATAGACAGTACTAGTATCTAGGAATTAGTTACTAATTAGTTATTCAATAAGAGGGATGGAGGGAGATATTTTGAACATGCAAAACAAAATATTGATATCAATAATTATGATATCCACTACCTATATTTTAAGTTTGGCAAAATTAAACACATAAGCCAAACTTCAAAAAAAATGTTTAAGTTGATCGTTATTTATCTCGGACAAAAATCGTAACGCAAGAGTGTTGTATAAATGCAGAAGTCTTTTTTTTGTACAAAGAAGATATAAAAAATCTTTCAGCAGAATGAACTGAAGCTAAAAAGGTGCCTCACCGTAGACTTCCTGTTTTCTCAACATAACAGTCAATGATTTAATAATACTAATTGTTTTCATAGAAGAACCTAAAAATTTACTCATCCGAAAAAGAGACACAGACAGGAAACAAAAACCATTATACAAAAGACGAAATCGTGTTTCAAAGAGACGTGAAAATCAATAAAGGTATCATTTTTCGATTTTACAATATGACTGACAACAAAGAGATTTAAAATATTATAGAGCGGGCATGTCAAGGAAATGTCATAGAAAAACTTTGATCCCATGTCTCAGTAACGCCATCTAGAATAATATATGAATATTGGAGCGGCAGCGGAGCGTACTACAAAAAACTCATAGAGACTTGTATCCAGCAGGACACACTTTTTCGGACGAAAATTTTGTTCGTGATGTCCGGTCTATAGGTATTGAATGTCTTTGACTGACAACCAGTTAATCGTGACATATATGGAAGTAGCACCTCTAACTCATGAAGCATGAAATACCAAAGCGACATGGGTACATCAAACGTCCATCGCAATAACTGTCTCCTAATTAACTACATATTTCGTTCCGTGAGGAAGTAATTATGAATGTCTGGTAACGTTGAATTAGCAATACTTACTTAGTCTTGTCCCCACTTATGTGCCAAGCATAAATGATTCAAAATAAATTCGTTTTTTAATAGGATATAAGTTACTCTTTTTTAAATTGGCAAGTACAATTTCCTTCATATTATTCGTTACGAAGGCCTTTGTAGCAGACGAATTCTTGACGTAAACGCAAACACAACTAACTCCAAACGATTTTTTTTCGGCTAAATTGCTTTTTTTAGGGGTAATGCCAAGAAAAGTATAAACCTTAACCCGCATAGTTCCTAATGTAAAATTACCTCGACTTCTAGGTTTACCATAGGTACATTTTTTGAGGATTAAGCCTGGCATGACTTTAATCAATGTTTAAAAATAAGTGGGAAAGGGACTCCCCATTATTCAATTCTTCATCTTCAGATACTTTTTATAATTAACCGACTTCAAAAAAAGGAGTAGGTTCTCAATTCGGTTGTATATTTTTTTTTTTTTTTTTTTTTAGGGTTTGTTACCTCAGTACTCCGTCATTTATGGACCGATTTGCAAAATTCTTTTTTTGTTTGATAGGGTATACTAGCAGATTGGTCCCATTTGTATCAAAACTCATATCTGATGAGGGATCTTCGAGGAATTGAGGGAACTCCTCAAAAAATATAGGCACACATGCACCGATTTCAACATTTTTAGTAACAAATCAAGCATTTTCATTTAGAAAGTAACATTTGGTGAAGAAAAACTGATGAAGAAGACAGGCAACGGAACTCTTCAACGCATAACAGCAAATTATTCGCGATTGCTATAGTCAGATGTCTATGCTGAGCTTTTGTATTTCCACAACATAACATTACGCCATTCTATTTTAAAAGGGGCCGGCAGAGATGTACAGATTAATGTTTAGAGATATAACTTCTTTAGCAATTGTTATCCAATTTCAATGATTCTTTCAAGTTTTGAAAGACTTTCTTTACATACAAAGAAACTAAAAAATACAAAATAAAAACTTTTTTCCAAAAAAAACAACCGACTTCTTAAAAAAAAACTAACAGGTGAAAAATAACTCCAGTTTCGGAAGTCGGTGGCCAATAACAAACACAACAAAACCACCAAAGCCACAGACTTCCGAAACTGGAGTTATTTTTCACCTGTTAGTTTTTTTTTAAGAAGTCGGTTGTTTTTTTTGGAAAAAAGTTTTTTTCTTCCTAGATACTAATCTCTTATTCTTAGAACCTAACTACAATAAGACATCCTTGAATCAACGACTAGATTTTGAGTGATTCAATAATACCCGACTGCATACAGCAAAAAACGTTAATTACCTAAAATATTCTAAGAACATGAATCACTAAGTTAAAAAAAAACTTATAAGTTAAATAATATAAAAATGTGTACAAACATGAATAACGCCGCGGACGGTACAATCGTCACGGCAGCTCATCGTCGGTCACTTTCGATGTTCATCTTGCGCAAACGCATCTTTGAGTATTCCGTACGTTTTCGATTCGTACCATTTTCTAATTCGTCAAGCAACTGTTGTTTATTTAAATGTCAGTTGTTAATTGTGATTGTTTGTTGTCAAGTTTACGATATATTTTTGTTATAAAATAAATATTTTCGGAAGTCGTTTTTTTTAGGATTGTTTTAAAATAAAAACTGTATGATTTATTAACAATTTAATGGGTGTATTTGTAGTATTTTTTTATAGTTCCAGCTTGTTGGTACAATGTGTTTATTTTCGTTCAAACATTAAAACAGTTTAGTTTTATTACCAAGTTAATGGATCTGCGTTTCACTTGAAAGCATTTATTAGCTCATATCTTTTATTTTACCTAATTTTAATTGTCAGGTCAAGGTATGCATGAAAAGAATATTACTAAATAGAGTAGTATCTCTCTTACATTAATCTCAATACAAAAAAAGTTAACACCTAAACAAGGCAGTGCCAATCGCTAGTAAGTATACATGTTTAAATTAACCATTTACTTGAACATTACTGAAACACTACGCTCCCGGTATAGGTTTTCCTTGAACCCCAGACACGACTCATTAGAGATTTCAAAACGAAGAGTGAGCCGGCCTTGGGTTTCATATATTTGCCAAAGGCAGTACCGTACTTGTACATACAGAGGCAATCTCAACAAGTTAGGTAAACAGTTACACGTCGATATTCGTTAGTTATTTAATGATACCTGTGAAAACGTGGTGTTACCATTGTAGAAAAACTTACATAGTTGACTTTTCACTGAGGCTTCAACTGAATGAAGTAACTTTTTACAGTTAACCAGTACCTTCTACTAAAATAGAAATTTTAAATAAAAAAAAACAATCTTTTGTCGTTAGAGTGAATAGACTCTTAATGAACTACTGCGCTTCACCATCATTGATTGCATAACTGCTTACCATCAGGTGGGATTTCAGTCAAGCACTGGTATTAAAATTAAAAAAAAAATCCCCACACTTAGAATTTCTCCTGTATTGTGGGTGCATTTACAAATAATGAATTCACATAGGTACACAAACGGGTCATTTACTATTTGTTTCAGCGATAATGAACAATCGTTCAGCCACTGAGCCAATCGTGGCATCAAACTGTGTAAATTAAAACCTTTCAAAATAATTTCTGGTGCAAATATTGGTAATACAGTTAGCCACACCCGTCATTGGCAATAATTTGGCCTAGACAATTACAATAAGATCCCATCTTATATCTGTTACATTTTCCACTGAAGTGTATTCTACCATATTAAATCTTAGTTAGTTTATTCACGTATTGGTGATGTGTTCAAGATAAGTGATCATACAATATGACGTTTTAATCGTGACTAGTTTTTTATAAATAAAAAAGCAAAAGATCGCAAGTTGTTATTTACACAATCAAATCGTGCTGCAGCTATGTTAGGACCACGCAAAAAATAAAAAATAAAACAAACTGAGATTTAACTGAGATTTTTTTCCTTTAAACAAATCCACCAACAAAAGGCAACAATTATACCTAACCTATAAACAGACGCAGGAGTATTGATAGCCTAGTGATGTGACCGGCAAACTGTCAACATGGTCTGGATATTTCGGCATCATATTCAAACACGGTAAAGGAAAACATCGTAAGGAAACCGGTATGCCTGTCAGATATTTCTCGACGGCATGTGAAGCCAAGACAGAAGTGACTAGGTCAGTCTTCACACACAACACTTAAAAAAAAAGAAGAACGAAAAAATAGTGAGTTAGAACTCACTTCTACAACGTGTCCCATAGTAACTTTGTCACACTGTTTACACAGTTTCGCGGTCATTTTGTTTTGTAATGACCACACTTACGCCAATGCTGTACACACTCATCTTTTAACTGTTAACTATTATGAGCTTCTTGACACGTTATCCCAAGCATCGTTAGTGCAGCTTTTTAGTGAATTTGGAATGACGAATAGTTGTGTTTTTACAGCTGAAGTTATTGGCTAACTGTTTATTTTAGATTTCTGAAGTTAAGATTAAACAGACGATGATTTATCGGAATAAGTCTGGAGTCTGAGTCTACCTTGATCAGTCAGACCCATATACTGATCTAGGTAGACTCAGACTCCAGACTTATTCCGATAAATCATCGTCTGTTTAAAAAAATATTAAACTAATAATAAAAAAAAAAATATTGTTATTTATAATCATTGTCTGTTTATGCAGCACCTATTCTATGGGAGTTAGGGGATTTCTATGGGAGTTAGGGGATTGATCACACTTGGATGATGGGCCCCGCCAGGCATGACGAGAGTAGGCATGGTCGAAGGATCGTACACTGGGATGAAACCCACTGGATGGATAGGGTAGACCAATACCAGTTGAAAGTGTTCACGAATATATGAGTATCTCACAAGCCTCCAAATCTTTACTGTGAGGAACCGTGAGGAAGAAGAATAATCCTCCATCCTCACTAACAAACTCTCAATTTGAAAAGACGGCGATTGAGATCCGTGACGATCTAAAAGAGACCATATAAGTCTATGTTTCTTCTATTATTTAATTTTAGAGATAGCGGCGACGGCATTTGGAAATACAGCGCCATTTAATTTTTTTTAATATTTACGTTTTAAAGTATCTGGAAAAGATCTAAGTGCGTCCAGAAACAAATATCATTTCATTTCATTTCTATTTTCCTACGACAAAAAATCAAGCGTCTAGGATAGAAGCTCAGGCCTAAGACAAAGGCAACGAAGTTTAATAGGTACATCAGAATATTATGGAATCAAGCATTTCGAAAGCTGTACCAGTTTCAAACATTTCAGTTTTATCGAACTTAAAAATCATTATTAAAAATATGACTTAGCCCCCAGTTCTGCAGTTGCTTGATCGTAACCTTTTCATTAACTCAATCATACAATGGGTTCGTCAAACAGCTCAAAGTTCAACGAGGTCAGGTTAAAGTCACGATTGAACCAATAATACACAAGACTCGAACTGATCGTCGTTTTCGTTATCGTACCAGATTCATATTGTGGTAGCATTTAGCACAATTGCTGGATTTTTTAAGTTCTTTCAACATAGGTATTTTAGTCGAACTAGTCTGCGCGTGATTGCTTGCCTATGAATTTTAGTTCAGATCTTTGACAGTCGTTACGTCAGCACCCTGAAGGTCTGACAACCAGGTTAACCAAAGGTATCACTATCATATTACCCAGTAAAACACTAGTATTCAGCGGCATCTGGCTAAGCTAGAAGCCGATTCTATTTAGATGGGAAAACGCCAGGAAGATGGTGTTATCTTCCATCTGTATTCACGAGTCACAAACCATTATGTATCAAATAAAATAAAATAAAACCCACACTAGTATTATGTTTCTGTATCTGTTACAAACATTTAAACTCACTTACGCAAATAGTCAAACTGCTACAAGTAAGCCATAGGTACTAATATTTGTTCCGTAAGGGAATAGATCCCGCGACACGGAGCTCAGCAAGCAATCGCTAACGCCCAGTCACTGTGTTAACCATGCCGTTTAATTGTTGGGCTTATGTGTTGTGATACCTTTATGTCTTAGACTAGACTCCTAAAAAAATAGACTCTAAAACAAAGAGGTATAAATGACTGGCCTGTTGGTCTAGTAGTTAGTGACCCTGACTGCTATGCTAGAGGTCGTGGGTTCGATTCCCACCCAGGACAAATGCTTGTGTGATGAGCACGATTATTTGTACTGTTTCTAGGGTGTAATTTATCTATAATATGTATGTATTTAGAAATATATAAGTATGTTTATCAGCTGTTTAGTATCCATAACACAAGCTCTTAGCTTAGCTTGGGACTAGACGGCGTTATGTGAAAAGTTGTGGAATATTTTTTGTTATTATTATTATTTATAAATAAACATGGTATTGTTTGTCCCAAGTACCTATATTACATAGTCCTGACCCTTTTCCTTGAAGTAATAACAAATAGGTACCTACCTACAAAATCCATTACATTCTATTAGAAACAGGTAATAATAAAAATATTAAAATTACACTATAGGCCTATAGAGAAAGGCCTCGTCTATTAATTTCTACAAACATTGTAACGTTACTTCCTGCGCTTGCGCAACCAAAGTGATATTGTTTAACGATGAAGTCATACGGTTAGTGGAGAGTTGTTACTAACTGCCGATGATTGATGGTAACTATTACTTGTAGATGTAAACTTTATAACACATACTCTAGTTTAATTGAAAACTTAATCATTTCCTGGTTCTACCCTTACGTCATTATGTCGCATCTCTTAAAACAATATAAATCTTTGTTTGTTATATTATAACACATACTCTAGTTTAATTGAAAATCATTTCCTAGTTCTACCCTTACGTCATTATGTCGCATCTCTTAAAACAATATAAATCTTTGTTTGTTATATTATAACACATACTCTAGTTTAATTGAAAATCATTTCCTAGTTCTACCCTTACGTCATTATGTCGCATCTCTTAAAACAATATAAATCTTTGTTTGTTATATTATAACACATACTCTAGTTTAATTGAAAACTTGTTCACTTCCTAGTTCTACCCTTACGTCATTATGTCGTATCCCTTAAAACAATATAAATCTTTGTTTGTTATATTATAACACATACTCTAGTTTAATTGAAAACTTGATCATTTCCTAGTTCTACCCTTACGTCATTATGTCGCATCTCTTAAAACAATATAAATCTTTGTTTGTTATATTATAACACAATCTCTAGTTTAATTGAAAATCATTTCCTAGTTCTACCCTTACGTCATTAAGTCGCATCTCTTCAAACAATATAAATCTTTGTTTGGTGTGATTCTAAATGCATATATCCACGTGGAGTAAAGTTCTTCTTAATCTAACTTAATCTATGAAAAATGTATGATAAATCTAAAGGTGATATTAGTAGTAACTTTCTTTAAAAAAATCTTACTAGCGCTGTGGGTTGCACACTCGCACCACATTACTGGTAGTCTTGTTAACACCTCCAACTAAACTAAATATGCTTGTGTCTGGAGTGGTTTAATGTCAATAGTGGGTGGGTTGGGATTGAACTTGGGCTACTGCCGCGTAAAATTGCAGCACTTAAACACTAACTTTTAACCCTTCGAATGACTGTGTTTGAATTATAATAATTATTACTTGTTTCTTAGCATAACAAAGGTACCAAAAAAGAAAATTAAATTCTTATTGAAGCAAGTGATAATTGTACAATACACATTATTCCTAAAAGACCTATAACTTATTCCTCCGCTGGTCACAATACTATATCTACGCTTTGATTACTGTGAAAAATGTACGGAAAGTCCAGAAATCTTATTGGTAACTTAGAGTCGACCATCAAAAATACAAATTTTCGACAAGTTTTTTTTCTTAAGTAGATCATGTTTGATAACGCTCAATACAAACGTAGAAAGTAGAACTATTTCACACCCATCCGTTATTAAGTCACTGACAAACATTGCATCGTCAGTTAGATAACCGGCGATCAAAGTGATGATCACTTACCTAATGGCATGATTGATTTTTCACTAATTAACTACGCACAGTTTGGTAATGTGTTGGTATGTAAATTGGTGTAGGAAAGCTATACCTTTTTTAGTGTGAAGGGAACTCGAGGTGATTGTCTTTACTTAAGGTAGTGCCAGGGTACTCCGCGGAATTCGAAGTTTCTTGTGTTTATGCAATTCGCCGCAGTGTCAGGCTGTACGTTGAACAAAATGATTTTAGAATAGAATAAAATAGAATACTCTTTATTGTACAACATAAAAACTTACAATGTATAACATTAAGGGCTACATATAGGGTGTTACAATGGGCGGCCTTATCGCGATCTCTTACAGACAACCTTTGGATGGACTTGATAGTGGAGGAGAAAAGATGAGTAGGCAGTTTGTGTTGTACTATTTACATAAATATAATGTACCATACCATATAAAAATAAGAAAAAAAAAGTAAAAAAGAAAATAAATACAGTACGTAAATACTACAGAGTAACGAACTGTTAAGATTATTAAGACGTGTTAGGAGAGTAATAATTTTAAGTATATTTTTAAATGATGGCAAATTGGCAATATTTGAGCTTGTCTCACTGACACAGGCAAAGCATTCCATAGCCGAACAGCTTCCATTGTGAACGATTTTCCGTACAAATTAGTGGTATGCCGTAAAATATGGTTTTCGATATAAATAAAGAAAACCTGTTCAGGTGGAGATTCATAGATGACTCTGCCCTGGAGTGTAAATGTGGTCTTGCCCCACAAACTATGGGGCACTTGATATCGTGTCCAGCCTGTCCTGTTACTTGCACATCACAGGAACTGATGGAAGCTACTGAAAGTGCCGAACTCGTCGCCAAATTTTGGGCCGACTCAATTTGAATTGTCATCGACACGCTAAGAAGAAGATATAAATATCGTAATGAAACGAGCGGTTTGCCTGAGAGATATTTCTTGAAGGCATGTGATGCTAAGTCAAAGGCCCAGGAGCAGTATTAAAACTCTGACACCAGGCCAGGTTACACTTTAACCACACGATAAGAACAAGACCTGTATGTTATAAAGTAGAAAAACTGTAAAAAAAAACACACATTGGGGTAGCCTGATGTACTAGCCTCTGTAAGTACTATAATAGACTATCTAACGCTAAACAGTAACATCAATACATTTTATTGTTGCTCTAAGAGAGAAAAATAAGTTATTATCAACCGAAGAAAACAACCTTATTCTGTACAGACATTTCAGTGTTGTCTAATAGAGCAAGAGCCCGTGAACCCCGAACTTCGTTATTCATTGCGTGTCTGGCAATCAATAACGTGATTTTTAATACTATTCTGAAGATAATACCAATAAATCGCACTTTATTCTTTGACGAAGTTAGATCGGTATTCTCCACACCCTTAGTACCGTTTATCTGCCAAAGCCAGGGCAACCCAAACTTCATAATGGTGCATCGTTCTTACCTGTGTTGGGTGCATGCGCTGACAAACTTTCAGCTTTTATAAAATAACGAAGTTCACGGGCTCTTAGACTATAAGTGAGCGTAAAGTGAAATGTCAATGCCTAGCAATTAGTATTGGATGACAACTCACTCTGCGCTTTCTTAACCTTTATTTTAAACTGACTACTTTTACAGAATAGGACGACAGGACTTAAAATGAGTAGTGAGAGTCAGTATGAGAAGTAGTCATCTTGGGCTAGCTTTGTGATGAAAACTCATACCTTCCCTATAGGTATGAGAAGAAGCCTTTGCCCTGAAGTAAGACAACAACAGGCAAGTATTGTTAGGACACATTCATACTAAAATAATTACCAAAAACTACATACCTACTTTAGTCTTAAAGATCACACTTACCTCAATATATATACCTACTTGTAGTTGTGCACATTATATACTTGTGTTTATAAAATCGTTTTTTTACATAACGATCGACTCTATGGCAGTATAATATCTTCCGATGTGACAACGTAACGAGAAGGAAAGTTTATGATAATGTTGATGGCTGTGGTTTGTGCCATCAGATCATGTAGTAAAAGATAAGACTAAAAAAAAACGGTAATTTAGAAAACTAAAAAACCCGACTGCTTTTCTGAGTACCTATTCATAAAAAAGCCCTAAACAAGAAAGTCGGCAGTCTAGTCAGTAGATTGGAGTAATCTGCAATGTAATAAAGGTATGTGCACTGAATTCACTAAGCCTCCATTTCTAGAATGGGCCCCAACTGCTACAATTTTCGGGTACAATGATTTTTGATTTTTTCTTTATATTATTATTATTAATAATATAAAGTGCTTCCCAAGTTTTCCTACCCTTTTGCTGTGGTCGACAGAGTCCATAATGATCTCGTTTGTAAACTTACCACCTAAGAATACATAATTATTATGGAACGCAATAAAGATATTGAGCATTATAACACTGCTTCTTCTTTCCTACCATAGTCTGCGCGAAAGTTTAACGCAAACGTAAAATTGGAACATTTTTTTTTTTTGAAAAAAGATTTAAGTATTTTAAGGCATTTTGGTTAGATAAGCACAATAAGTTTCACCCATGAATCAAATTTAAATTAAGATAAATAAAAATAAGTTTGCACAGGCGTTTAAAATTTGAAAAAAATCTTTGAATTAACATTTATTAGAAGCATTTGTACTGGGCACATAGAATATAATTTAATGAATCGAAACACGTTTTTGTTTCCTTAGCGATATCTAACTTTGTAAACTGACAAAGATCGGACGGAAAACTGCACCTATTAACACATTACAAATCATGGCCAGTCACGATGCGTTTTTTGAACATATCCCTTTTTTATTACAAAAATAATAACGATATAACATCATATCAAAATTATTAATATAGGTACAAGGATATTTTTCACACTGTCATCTGGGATCACGATATTATTATCTTTATCTATAGGTATATATATATAAAAATGTTATGTTGGTTTGTGTTACGCTTCAAAAACACAAAAAGTTCTGCACCGATCGAGCTGAATTTTAGCATGATATACCTATATACAGGGTGTAACGGAAAGGGTATATACATACAAACAGGGTGAATAGAGTATTTAATAACGAGTCTTTCCTCAAAATTTCAGCTCCCAACTAATAACTTTGAAACTTCACGATATTATTTAATATCGACGGTTTATTCAATGCAAAATCATATCAAACGTGTCACCGCACTATGAGGGTCATAATCCTGTCCGGCAAGGTTCAAGTATATCTATCTCGGGTTCTGCGTGACTAGTACTGACCTATCGGGCTCTGCCTAACCGACGAAGGCGCGACGGCGCGGGCGGGCTCAACTTTTCAATTATGTATGTATATGTATAAAAACGTTGCCATGTCGTTTCTTATCACCAAGAGAATCCGTGCCCTTCGTATGTATATACCCTCTCCGTTACACTCTGTATATCCGCATCAAGGATTGTTACTGATTTTTTTTTTCTTTTTTTTTAACCATTCAATCTCAATGTGCCACAGCGAAGCGTGGCAGGGTACAGCTTTTTTTTACTTAGTTTTTACAGGTTTTTTTTACTTAGTTTTAATTGGCAACTTGAGAAAGTAAAAAAGCCAGAGAGCCAATAGTCATTTGCCTATTATATTTCCATCTATGTTTAGGTCTGAATACCAGTATTTTACATGGAACGACTGGCTGCCGACAACCCACTTTCTGGACGACACGAAACCTTTTGGGTAACTAGACTGAATGTCAAACTTTAACATCAGTCAAAACTCTACAAATGACATTAAAGAGTATTATATTCTACTCTACTGGGATCAGCGGTTTAGGGTGTTAATTACTGGTCACCCATCCACGGAACGACCTCAGCAAGCGTTGCTTAACCCTGAAAATCAACCACTGTGGGTGCTACTACTTCTACAAGAGCCCCACGTTTTGTCAATAAATCTGGCAATATTTGGGTACAGCGTAAAGAACTTGCTACAGAATTATACCCACATAACTAAATATTTGACAAATTAGGTCCAATATTGACTCATCAACGAAAACAAATCAAATTTTTTAACTAAAAGATGTCTCAAAAAATGATTTTGTTAACAAAAGAATAATAAGGAAACTTAAGTTTTGGCATAAAACTTTTAGGATTAGCATAATCGATTCGCATAAAATCACTCGGTTATATTTATTCGAGCCTTCGAGGTCACACTTTATTTGATATCTTCTTGTAAAGGTTTGTAACTAGGTGTCTTTGAGTGACTCACTTAGAAAAATATTTAAATAATAAAGCTAACATTATTATGTAAAGAATTTGATGGACAAATCTTAGTGTGGGAAGTACATAAGATGGATATGTAGGTACTGGGTGGAAGGGAAATCGTCGCATGTTCTGATTTATTTATTTAATTTATACTTCTGGCCAACCAACAATTTTATACAATAAAATTAATTGTGCATGCATTTTATTATTTTTATATTTGGTTTTATTTTGCATGTATTGCAATCTGTTTTTATATAAATAAATACATATTATATTATATTAAATATAACATAATATAATACTAATTTAGTACTTTATTGGTAGACAAAACATCTCAATCGATGTCTTTTCAATTATTTTTCATTCATTCTATAATTTATATCTACATGCTAACAGTATGACAACTTTAATAATATAATATTATATTATATTATATTATTAAAATTGTTGGTTGGCCAGAAGTAATAATTAAACAAATAAATCTGTCATACTGTTAACATGTAGATATAAATAAAATGAATGAAAATGAAATGTTTTGTCTACCAATAAAGTACTATATAAGTATCGAGAAAGCTGATGATTAACTGCAAACACTATCTGATTAATAAACTATCGCATGCGGATTATGTTACTAAACATGAAGGTGTTGAATAAATTAACTTTTTACTCAGTTAAGCTGTCAATAAGAATAATCATTATTTTTACGAAACAGGTACCTAGTTTTTTAATTTTTATAAACTTCCTCTTTGGTCTAGCGGTTAGAAGCGGTACGGTTAAGCTCATACCTGAGCCGAAATTCAATTCCAGCACCTCATGGTCCTGGATCTGAGTCCCGGGTCAGGCAAATTGATGTTGGGTTATACAATCTAGATTTCTTATCTAGCAGGTTATAGGTATATACTTATATACTTGGGGCTGAAATATAACGCGAAAATGTCGAAAGTACCGGGTGATGTACACCGCAGCCCAGCCTAACGTGAAATACAGGCTTTATGTTACAATGTTATGTTTTTATAATAAATAGTAAATTAGTTTAAAGAATTTAATAACAAACTTTCTCTCTTGCACGCCTTAACGAAGTAAGCACTTAATTAGTGCAGGCATTTAAATTATGCGTATAATTTAATTATACAAATTATTATTCCATACCTACGTTGTGTTGGAATGTTTCATATTTAAAAAGGAATTAAGTAGGTACCCATTTACTTATGTCATAAATGCTAAACGGATAAACATTTTTCGCTAAAAATACCATTTAAAAATTGTTTTACTCGTACTTTACGTGTGAGGTTTTTATGGCTAACTAGTTGTTAATTTGTAAACATATAATACTTAATAATTCACGATTCACTAATTCGTGATTGTATAGAAAAGTGTTTCGGTAAAAAATCTTATTGTGTTTGCATATAGGTGTTTAAATATTTAACAAACAGAGTAAGTATTTTAATTAATTTGTTGATTATAACATTATAAAGAAAACAGGAAAAATCTGTAATTACAGGAATATCCCGTTTCTATTTAAATCTCAGTAATACCTATGTCTTATTAGAAAACGCCATTATTTTTTTTCAAAAACTTACTAACAAAAAAAAATAGGTAAAAAAACTTACAACAAAATCCAGAATCCAAAAATACTTCAATACCTCCAACAAAATGAGAATCCAAAATTCACCAGTTCACCGCACTATTCGTTCACACACACAAGAAAATTCGAAAAAAATCACTTAACACTTGTAAAAAAAAATCGCAAACCCAATCCGAAGTAAATTGAGCTTTATCGGCTTATGTTATGGTTAATATTCGCTCGTCGTTGCGGTGATAGTGATG
This sequence comes from Euplexia lucipara, assembly GCA_921972225.1. Classification (NCBI taxonomy): domain Eukaryota; kingdom Metazoa; phylum Arthropoda; class Insecta; order Lepidoptera; family Noctuidae; genus Euplexia; species Euplexia lucipara. The sequence continues at coordinate 6,195,558 of OV179143.1, read as the reverse complement.
TCCGCGAATGACGCGTGTTTACGGCGTGATGTGTGCCGCTATTTTGCGCGCGCGCACCTGTGCTCGCCCACAGCCCCGTAAGTGGGTGACATAGAATTCAGGTAAAGCTATCAGGTTTAGATTTTGATTATGATTTTTTTGAGATTTTGGAAAATGAAAGTAATGATTTAAATCTTTTAAAACTTCTAACAAACTAGCAACAAAAATGTACTTAGTATCTTGAGGGTATCATGAAACCAGATTACGATGAAGCAGTCAGAAATAGGTCACATACATTCCGTTAAAATAACATAATAGGTACCTAGTGTCGTTTCATAAAAAGTACCCAAAGAAGAAATCAGTTGAAGATATAAACACCAAAACGTTTTACACCAATTTCAGTTTTTCTATTAGGTAGTAGGTACCTATATTGTCAAGACCTTGTGTAAATTTTGCCACTCGTAATCATATAAAATCACATTTCTTTTTCTGTTTCTTCGTTAAATTACCATATACAATAAACAGTATTTATATCTGAATGCTAGAACAATATACGAGTAGAATTAAGAAGTAACCAGCAAAAACAAATAAAAATAAAACTTAATAATTAAAATTAGGACTACTGTGTGAAAATAACTAAGAATTAGAAGAACTATTTTAGACAGAGATTTAAAACATTGCCTTCGACTTTGACATATATTTTTTTTTTATAAATAGGCGGATATTAAAGCGCATACGAATATATGTATGACTGTCCAAAGTATGCGTGAATGTTGGAGTTTGTTATACGCGCAATACCTTTAAACAAGTATCGAGGATACATTTGGATTTATTTTTTTAAAGCCTACTTTAGATCTCTGAAATCAACACCAATTAGACCCAATTAAACCATTAACAAAGTTAACAAACCCTTTCTCTAAAATACCCGCACAACACAAAACCACTGGGCGAAAAATAACTTTCTGTCAATTGTATAAATAAACATAATTGGTTGGTTTAGGAAAAGTTGTTAAACACGTAACTTCCAAAACGCTTAGAGCAAACATCTTTGTGCCGGTCTATGAGTCTGTAAACACAGAACAAACCTTAATTATTCACTTGAGCATTTAACTTTCACTCAACGAAAAAATGTTCTCACCTTCACTGATTTTTTTGAACGATATTTCTTCCTGTAAATTGGTTTTTTACAATAACTTTTACACCACATTTTCAAACTAAGTGAGGTGAAATCGATGCTTCACGGTCTGACTATTCTGAGGAAAAACACCGAACGACATTCAGAGGTCACAATATCTTTTAAAGTCCAGACATTATCTGCGTCAAAAAAAAAAGACTATCTCAGACGCTATGCTATCCGTATAGCGTCTAAGATGATTTTTTGAGAAATGGACCACACAGGTATTGGAGTGGACCAGTCCAGATAGTGCACATATATTTGTAAGTAATTGTGAGCTCAACTCGAAACTTAAAGTGAACTGCGGTAAAGGAACTCGCATTAAAGAAAAGAGACGAAAAGTAAGTTATCTTACTTAAAAATGTCTAGTTTTTTTGCATGTTCCCAAGGGTTGTGGAGTAAGATGTACGACTTGCTGTTAGTTGCGATCAGTTTTACACAGACCACTATAATAATTAACTTCTTAAATCTAGAAAACAGATGAAGTAAAGTGTCTGTTATATTAATTTTGCAGGTGCGGAAAATTATAAAGTGCCTTATATATATAATCTACTTGTTGAAAGGGAACTATGATTCTAGTCTACATAACTTTGTGTACTAAATATTACATTTCATGGATATCTTGTACGACAGACGAATGAAGACCTAAGGTTTCTTGGAAAAAAAATAACTGCCTAGATACTGATCTGTTTAGTTGGCTGTACAATATACAATCAAGTGGACTACCCTCAATCTACTCCGGGACTTCTATTACAGCATGTGGGATTTAGCAACTAGTTACAAAACAAAGTACTTGCTGGTTGTAGGTATTACATGTTCTATGACCTCCGGGTCGGCCTCACACCTACGACGAAATTGTAATACGCTTTTACAAAGTCAATGCTAAGAGTTTCTTTAAGAGGATTCGATGTACAAACTTAAATAGTTACTACGTTAGAATCGAAAGGCAAATACAAATAATTGACTAAGGTCTTTGTAGGTGCATCTTCGTCAATCGTAATCACTACGCTCGCGTTAAGCGGAAAGGATTCACGACACTTATGTTTACACGGGTTGACTTCTACTGGATAGACCGGCGGCATGTTCAGTCATAAAAAAGTCATTATTAAGGATAAAATAATTTTAAAACCCCGGACTTTAAAAAAATGTTACGCGAGATAATAAACGTAAAATGTGAGTTGATCTCTCGTCAACAATAAAGTATCAGTTTTTATAGCATTTTCCTACATACTCATTGCGAGTATTTTCGTACTTGGTTCTCCATGATTTTAGACGTGGCAATATATTAAAAAGACAACTTTCGGTCCACACTATTGGTTAGTATTCACTTAAAACTATGTTTTTTTTTAATACTATTAACCAGTGCTTGACTGCAATCCCATCTGATGGTAAGCAGTGATGCAATCAGTGCATGGTGAAGCGCACTAGTTTATTAAGAGCCTATTCACTCTAGCCTTGAAGACACCTAAATTATAGTCATAACACAACAGTAAACTTTATAAAAAAACCCAAGAATATATCCGTCCGGGGCGTAGGTAAAAAGCAGAAGATGGAATTTTCATTTCAGCCCCAGTATACTTCTTGACAAATCACCCATAAATAAAGAAACCTGGACCAACCTATCAATTTCGCCGTGTACTGACCGTGGCCACCTCGCTATTAACGCCAGCATACTTTCTATATAATTGCTCGACAGTGTACAATTAGACGTACATGTATACTGGACAGATTATCGCGTACTGTATTAGAGATCCTTATGTCAACAGCTCACGTGGTTTCGGTTTAACAGTTTTATTATTATAGATTACACTAGCAGACACCACGCGGTTTCACCCACGTAGTTCCCGTTCCCGTGAGAATACAGGGATAAAAAGTATCCCAGGATATTGTAGCTTCCCAATGGTGAAAGAATTTTTCAAATCGATCCAGTAGTTTCGGAGCCTATTCAATGCAAACAAACAAACAATCAAACCTTTCCTCTTTATAATATTAGTATAGATTACGAAACTGTCAAATTGTAAGCGAGTCTCACTATCGTTTTGGGGCCATTGAATTAGAAAAGATATTTGGGGCATACACCCGTAATTTTATGTAAAACGTAACGCTTTTGGAAGAGTGGACTCTTCATCTTCACAGGTTTTTTTTACCTAAAAGGAGGATCTATTCAAACAATTTTGTAAGAATCCATACTTGCTTTACCAATAAACTATTTTTATTTAATACAATTACTTATTTAAACTGCATGTAGCGACATCTATCTCGCAAGATGTGAACTAAATCTGACATATATCCTACATCGCGATGTTAAAGTTATCCGCGCCATCAAACGTACATAAGATCCCAACAGCAAATGTCGAGCAGTAGTAGCCCACCAGTTTCAAAGATCCTCCCTTTTCGATGGGGATGAGGAATTTTACTCCCTGTTCCTCCTACGTAAATATCCATCAACTCGTTTGAGGTTTGTCCGCGGTATATTAGGCACTTGACATTATTTTGAAGGTTGCAGATACTAAAATAAGAAGTGTCAAGACCTTCTTACGCACTTGAGTTCATGGTTCTCCGGTAACTATTCAAATAATTCATCATCATGCTTGTGTTCTTTTTCTAATTACTTTAGGGTCGACGCAGTATGTTTTTATTTTTCACCGACTTCAGGAGGAGGTTCTCAATTCGATCGTAATTTCTTTTTTTTTATTGATGTTTTTTTTATGTATGTACCTACACCGATTACTTCGAGATTAATGATCCGATTTACGTGATTCTTTTTTTACTTTGATGCGGGATAGTTGCTTTTTGGTCTCATAAAACACTAACATAGTTTGGCCTAGTAGTTTTCATTTTATGAACATTTTTGTTCATGAACTTTTATTTTTGATTTCATCGAAATCTGTTTATTTTTTTTATTGTAACATTAAAAGATATGGAAAATAATTAATCATCTACATAAAATCAAAAAACTAAAAATTGTAAAATAAAAACTTTTTTACAAAAAATATAACCGACTTCAAAAAAACCACTAACCGGTACTACTACTACTACTACGACACTAGTATAGGTAGTACAATACGTTTGAATCATTGCAGAAACGCGTAAATACAGACGAAACATTTTGCTTGACATTGACCGCCAGAATTAATTAGTTACTACTATCAAATTCTAGAAAGTTATGCGTACGAATGTGTTGCTTTCGATCGTAAAGTTGTAAAAAAATTGGTTGTCGTTTGACATTGGAAACGTAAACGAATTCCTTCCTCACAGCAGACAGATATTTTCTTTAAACTCTTTTCTAGATTTGTTTCCATCATATAAGTATTTTTTTTAAACTAGAACACTAGGTACGCTACTGCTGTTATTACCAGTATCATTTTCACAATCACAAACCATAGGATAGCCAACTTGATTCAATGCAGTGGGTACATTATATATAGAACATATATAAAATATAGTAATCCACTATTGGCAGAAGGAGGGTGTAAGGTCCTTACAATGCGAGTCGTATCAAGGAGTAGAGTTTCAAAAACCTAACCCTTGATCCAACCACATTATTAATTCAGCCGTGTGACTAACCGATTAAAAACTACAAACAACATGAATTAACGGATGCTAATTATAAAGTTATAAAAAACTGATCACGAATTTTTTGTCCAAACATGTTCTGGTAAGCTGCCAACCAACAAAAGTGCAACTAAAGGCGCCTACTACATACATTACAATCTATTCTCTTCCTGTTAATTAATTGCATTAGAAAATAGCCTTAAAATAGTAATATAAGATGTAGGTACATGTGTAAAGAAAAGGAAAGAATCTTGGGGCTTTAAAAACTCTTCCGTATCGCTGTCAACGGGAAAAGTTTCTAAAGGACTTGTTTGTCACGTGTATTTATTTGTTAATTAAATAGGTACTTTCAGAACATAAATGGTGTAGATGTGGTCTTCATACCATATTATCTACCAGTCAACATTTGGGTGATGCAAATATAATTTATAACCAGTGGCAGGTGCAATTTTGTAATAAAAATTAAATGGCGTGTGTGTATGACAACATGTATGAATGTAAACGAAGCAAAAGATGTATGTAAGAATCGTAGCATATGGCGCTCTGTAGTTTCTGCCTACTCCCATGGGAAAAAGGCGTGAGTTTATGTATGTATGTATGTAAATTAAATTATGTAGTCTATTAATACCTTCTCTATTATCACTCTATTAAAGGCGAAAGATTTGTTTTGTTTGTAGGGTTTTAACACAAAAGCTAACGAACTAATTTGAAAAATTCTTCCACCATTAGAAAGCTACATTATCAGTTTATCACCGAGTAACGTAGGCTATAGGTATTTCATTTTCAAAACTACGAACCTGCCAATGACGAAGTTTAAAGGGACAAGTACGAAATTCACGCGAACAACAAAGTCACGAGCGATGAGCTAGTATATTCTATATCTGTAAATTGATTAAATGGCAAAAAAAGACACCTTACTTGAAGCAAAATATAAGGATACCTGTTAGAAGATTATCTAAGTTTATTTATGTATTAAAGTTAACTACAAAATAGTTCACTAATCGATCCGAATCTTATTCCGCTACAAATACTAGGTCGGTAGTATTGCACACTGTTCCGAGTCGTTAATTAAAATGGCGTCCAGTTTTTAAACACAAGTCAAGTAAAAACTTGCCTTTTACAGTCTCTTTAGACTGAGTACGTGTAGGCTAGACACCGAAATTATACGGTTTAAATGTGTGACATGAACTAGTCTCACGTTCTATTGCAAAAGAAAATGGTGGCTTGACTTATAGACTAGTGAATTTTACTTTTTTACTGATATTTTTGCCAAGGACTAAGGTATGTTGCTAAGATCTCTGCTACATAACTTTAAAGTAACTGCTCCTAAGTATTTGACAAGTTCTGTCTCGTTGTATTTTTACCTAATTGTCAGAACAGGGTTTGAAGGAAAGCAAATTTTTAAAGGAATGTTATTTACCCTGAGGAATACAGCTAGTTAAAAATAAAAATGAGAATTTTATTCTTAAGCCGATTATTTCTGCATGATGCTTATCAACATTCCAATCCCATACAATAAATTCAAACCTGAAACTACCAAATTCGATGACAATCATAAAACCTCAAACACGTTTGGAAAATAAAACTATTTTTTAACAAAACCATTAAAACTGACCCCAAAACCGCAGATCAATATCGATAAAACTTTACAAAACCGCCTAAGTAAGAAAACCATTCTATCTACCGGACCAGACACCACTTCACTCGAAAACCAACTCTATCCCTACCAGTCAAAGTACATATTTCTTTGCAAACAAGTCACAGTTCTAATCGATTCTAATAGGTACCATATCAGCCCATGAATGGACGTCCATCACATTTGTAACGGGAACAGTTCCTTATTGGGCGGGTGAACGGTTGACAACGGCGCGTGCGCCGACCTGCGAGCTCAATATTTATTACTGACGGATACTGCACAAAAAGTTTTTATGAACTCATAAATCTGGGCATTCTAGGTTTAAGGACAGCAGGGTAATAGCATACACTACGTTATGGAGTGACAGGATACTAGGACCCAAATACAAGACAGGTTTTGACCTGATTGACTGGCTTTATATCATGTACCTACTATACTAGGTAAATAAATAATAAATAAATAAATATTCCACAACTTTTCACACAACACCATTTAGTCCCAAGTTAAGCTTGAGAGCTTGTGTTATGGGTACTAAACAGCTGATAAACATACTTATATTTCTAAATACATACATATTATAGATAAATTACACCCAGAGACACAGAACAAATGATCGTGCTCATCACACAAACATAGGTAAAAGCTGGCATAGAAAAGTGGGCATAGTTTTATGTAAAAGGAAAGACAAGGCATTTATTTGACACAAAAGCACTCGAATCATAAATAATACGAAGAATAGTACCTTTCCGCTTTCCTTGACTCGTCTAGGTTCATAAAGAAAAATGGAGATAGTGACGACAGAGACGAACTTCAATAATTCTTTGCAAAAAGATAATTATCATACTGTTTGGACTTTAAAGTAGACCGGAAAAACTAAATAAATTGTACGTATTATAACATAGAGGCATGCAGCGCAGTAGTTCAGTTTAAAATTAAGAGTTTAGTTTTTTTTTAATCAATGCATTTCAGTAAGATAGTTAGGTTAGGTAGTTAGGTTAGCTATAGAATAGGTATGGTAAGTTAGGTTAGGTTATACGTATATACGTTTTACATGTTGTCATTTTAATTCTACCGAACAAAAAATATTTAACTAAGATCACATTAGAGACTCAATAAATAAAAAGTAGCAGTAGGTAGTTATTATTGGTTTTGATCTTCTTGTTGTCATCTTATTAAACGTATGTATCAATAGGTACTAATATTATCAAGAGGAAAGGTTTGTTTGTTTGCATTGCATAGGCTCCGAACCTACTTTACCGATTTGAAAAATTCTTTCACCGTTGGGAAGCTACACTATCCGGGTGACATAGGCTCATTTTTATTCCTGTATTCCCACGGAAACGGGAACTACGCGGGTGAAACCGCGTGATGTCTGCTAGTATGATATAAAATTGTCGTTTCACAGTGTGTGTAACAAAACTCCTCCGAAACGGCTAGACCGATTCTTATAAAATTTTGTGTGTATATTCAGTAGGATGCAAACTAGTAAAAACCAAATAAAGCTAATAAATTGTTTCTAAGGCGGAACTAAGTTTGCCAAGGCAGCTAGTTAATAATAATAATAACCCCGCAGGGCAGCTTGTGGCGAGCTGTTGGGCAGTAGCGACCCCACGGACCCGATCTCCCGGGAGAAGTCTTGTTCCTCAACTCTGGCTTGCCTTTATTGGCCGGCTAGAGTGAGCACTGACGAGGAACGGAGCTCCCACCTCTTTCTTGCCTTAGTTGGCCGGCTAGAGTGGAGATTCGCAAGAGCAAACGTGCTTGGAGGAAGGAAGCATTCCAGTAAGGTGCTGGTAGGGATCTTGACCGTACTTCCTGATAGCCGTGGAATGCCTCTCCACTCCTCAAGCACCTCAGGTTATGTTGCCCTCTTGTCGCTACGTCACTGTGTGCTAGCGGCCGTTCCAGAGGGCCCATTACTGCGTGTGCAAGTCACCCCCTGCCATTTTATTCGTGTATTTATAAAGCGTTGATGAGGCAGGGGCCATAGTCCTTCCATAGTACTAGGTAACCAGTTCAACTTATCCACCCCTAACTTAACATTTGTTGTTTTAGTCTACAATAGTCCTGCACTAGTCGTAGGTTTTCCTTGGGTGCATTGGCATAATGCAAACAGGGAAAATCTGCGATTGGTGCCTTACTGCATTAAAAACGACAAAGGGCCTCTGCGAGTTGGCTTAGGCTCCTCGTACGCCTTCCAAAGGTCCGGAACCCAAGGGTTCCGAGAAATATCAGCGCATAAAAATAATAATAATAATCTCTTAACATAATTGACTTAAATCATTGGTCTTCATTTGCTCTCTTACCAACGCATAGATAGGATAAAGATACTGGGCTGGTATCCGCAACTCCACGTAAAAGCGCGTATATTGCGTATGGGCCTTAATCTACCACGCGGGCCTAGTGCGAATTGGTATATGTCACATGTCTTCGAATTTTTGGTGCTAGGCCATGCCGGATTCCTCGTGATGTTTCCCTTTTTTGACAGCTGTGGTGATGAAATAAATTACACAAAGTAATGCGCCTGTCTGAGTTCGAACCCACGACTTACTGTTCGCAAGTCGAGGCCGCCACCACTGGGCCACCGCTGCTCTCAACGAATAGTATCAACGAGATGGAATCTGTCTGAAATATAAACTCTACTACAAATGGTTACTTTCACTGACCACATTGACCACCCATTATCTTGCCGTGTGGTCACGCAATCTTCTGGTTTCTACTTCCAAGGCAATCTTATCTCTATTCAGTTGACCTAAAGTATAGTTTTCTTAGTGGTAAACAGTAAGCACCTCTATTGTTATCATTTTTTTTATTATACTTACTTAATCCTAACTATTATAGGAAAGTGAGTAATTACTGTAGATATGCTAAAAATAACACATGCAATTAGTAATTTTAGCGCGTCTATTTAATATATTTTGTATTCTTTTATTCCATGTTTGCAGATGTAATTAACATCATAAATATAGTTTCTATTTAATTATGACAATTTCAACAAAATATATGATGGTGAGGTATCGTAATTACAAAATATTATGTTTTTTTCTTAAGCATTTGTTTATATTTTCAGAAATCGAATTGCAGCAATTTAATGATTCTTTTCAGAAAACAGTCTAATTAAAATAAAGAGTAATTTATTCAAATGAGCCTGAGGTTTAGCACTTTTTGACACTTCGAAAATTTCGATAATCGAGACAGTCTTCTTTTTACCACTTCCTAGTATTTTCTGGGAAGAAGAAGTGGCGGAACCTTCCCAGCAACAATGGTAAAAACGTTTTTAAAACCAAACACGGGCTCTTACACACACCATTCTACTCCAAAACATAAACACAGGATGTTGTGAATATTTATTAATTAAGATCAACCCAATCACGCAAGGCCTATATAAGTTATTTGATCATCATTTACGACAATTATAAAATAAAAACAAATTCCGTTAACAATTATTTTATTATTTATTGATACTTCATTAGGCAATAATTAACGTTGGTTTAATAATTACAAATTTAATTAAAAATTTTGCACTTACATGGTTAAAGCAATTATTAGATACTTAAATCCAATATATTCACTGACCTCAGTCAATCAGAATTTACATTTGTTTTTAACGAAGATCGTCTAAAACGGTTTAATTGATGACACCGTGATTACTAAAACAGGCTCATCTAAGTGCCTAGTTAATATATATGGGGTGCAAGGACACCCAATTACATATTTTGACTGGCCAACTGTTTAAGACTTCTTTGCACAGAAAGCTATGCGAAGACAGTAATTTAATACTTATTAACTAGCGGTCTTAAAATGTGAAAATCATGTTTATTTCTATAATTAAGTAGGTTTTTACAAACACCTTTACACGTCATTTTTTTAAATATGAGATATGGTCAATTATTATCTGACTATTTTCAGAAAAAAAAAACCGAAAGAAACTCAGAGGTCTAAATAAAGTCCAGACATTATCTTGGTCAAATCATGTTGAACTGGTGACTTTGGGGTTGCTCAGTCGCAGCACCAATTACAATACCCAGGTGTTATACTAAACCATCCATGAACCCACTTAAACACACACACAAAAGTTTATTTCAATTGGTCCAGCCGTTTAGAAAAAGTAAAGCAACAAACTCACGTACAAACGAATTAATGCGTTAAGCAAAAACTGGGGATCCTTTTTTAAGTACCTAAATTGCGCGGATAAAAGAGTGTAAGATTTGTCATATCCAGCCTGTTGACACCACTAATTTTTAATTAGTACAAATACTTAAAGGGCTTATTCTTGATGGTCTTCTCATTATATTTGTAAAGAATCAATGAATAATATTCATAAACAGCAAATTTATTAGCGTTTGTTTATATCCCAAAAAGTCACCCAATTTATGGAAATATTGTACAGGCTATTCATGACATAGTAGTATGTACCTATTCATTAATCGTCATCTCAAGCTCACGTTCGCGTGATCTCGTTCAAGCAAGCCCCGCCTCCAACAGCTGTTTTCGTTATCGTTATTTAAGTTTAACTAAATAGTGGCATATTTAAAAAAATAATATTGTTTTTTTTACTTTTGATTACGCAAAAATGATCTAATTAAAAAATAAGGGTGTATAATATCTTCAGAGTAATGATCACGAGATTGATGAATTTAAACCTATTCCAATAGGAAACTCATTTAATGTCTGTAAGAGCCTTATCGATGTCATGTCTCAATAAGATCTACCTACTTACGTTTCAGAAAATGGTTTTTCAAATGAAAATAATCCTAACAGTTTGTAGTATTTTTATAAAGGAGCAAACAAAATATTTTGTTTTCACGACAAATTAAAATATTTATTTGATTAGGTACCTACCATAGCTACAAATATTATCTACATATACATCTACTCACGCCTTAGTCTCATAGAGGTAAGCAGAAACTACAGAGCGCCATCTGGTACGATCCTGACATACTTCTTTTGCTTCGTTAACATTATTTTTGAATATCCTAATCTTTTTTATAGAACCTCACCAATAAGGTCAATGTATGTCCTTCTAGGGCGTCCCCTCCCGGCATTTCCTCTTACATCTGCCTTATCAATACTTATCGTCGTATTTAATTAGCTATTTTAAACTAAGCTTAATCAATCCTGCCATTTCACCTTTTCACAGAACCGCAAGTACATATTTTTACATGAACGTATTAGATCATCACATTGAGCATTGTCAACACAAACATCTTGGGCTCGCCTGTTGGTCTAGTAGCTAGTGACCCTGACTGCTATGCCGGAGGTCGTGGGTTCGATTCCTACCCTGGGAAAATGTTTGTGTGATGAGCACGATCATTTGTTCTGTGTCTGGGTGTAATCTTCTTATATATAAAATTCTCGTGTCACAATGTTCGTTCCCATACTCCTCTGAAACGGCTTGACCGATTCTCATGAATTTTTTATGCATATTCAGTTAGCCTGAGAATCGGCTACTATCTATTTTTCTAACCTGTAAGTGATAAGGGGTGTTCACCCCAAATTTTATTTTTTTATTTTTTTGAAATTTTTTATTTTTTTTTATTTTTTTATTATGTGGCATCAAAAAATACATACAACTCTAAATTTGCACTTTTACATCACCAACCCTTGCTTTTTAATAGTCATTTTCATAATTTTATCATTTTCTATCCCGCATAAGTTATTGCATAGCTTCTATCGCGGCCAGAAATTCCGAAACGAAAATAACTTATCACAGGCACAGCGGATACTTTTTAGTTTTTAGTTTTGCCATCTATCGATGAATAGCAGAACTTTTAATGACTTTTTGAAATATCACGAGAGGGAGGGGGAGGGGAAAAGGGGAGGTTGGTGGGAGGGGTGGGGAAGGGGGGAGATTGTGAGAGGTTAGGGAGGGCAGAGAGGGGGGAGGGGAGTGGGAGGGGTGGTGAGTGAGATGACGGAGGGGGAGGGGAGGGAAAATGGGGGAGGGGAAGGGCGGTGAGAGGGGTGGGAAAGGGGGAGGGAAAGAGGCAGGGGTCGGGAGGCGGAGGGTGAGGAAAGTGAGGGACGGGAGAGGGGAGGGGTGAAGGAGGGCCGTGGGAGGTGTGGGGGAGAGGGAGGGAGAGAGAGGGGGAGAGGAGAGGAGTTGATAAAAAATGCTATACAATAGCTTTACCGCGGCAGTCTCCGAGTGCCAAACGAATTTTTTTTTTTTTTTAACTATTCAATCACAATGTGCCACAGCAAAGCGTGGCAGGGTACAGCTAGTTTATCTATAATAAGTATGTATTTAGAAATATATAAGAATGTTTATCAGCTGTTTAGTACTCATAACACAAGCTATCAAGCTTAACTTGGGACTAAATGGAGTTGTGTGAAAAAGTTGTGGAATATTTATTTATTATCTAAACACTAAAAATGACCATATGGTATATTTTTCTGGACTTACACGTGTAACCTGCTTAGCATTGTTTTATGGCATCCTATTAGTGGAAAAACTGGCACGCAGGCACATAAAATGATTGAAAAACATTTCGCTATAGGCTTCCATTAGTTATCGTTCTAACTGGACCACCATCTTTAGAGCTAGAATCTGTCTACAAATTATATGGAAACTTGAATGACCATTTGAGGATTTGGTTAAGCCGAAAGAGCACACGCGATTCTGACCTTTGAATAACTACAAAGTAGCAAAAACGAAAATCTGCTCGGTTAATTATCGCATCGTCAATTCGCCATACCTATTTTATTTACTTGTAGTATTTCATCGAGACCGGATAAGAGGGAAATGCTTACAATTCTCATGCGGGAATGAACCTCAGGAACTTTAGTACATTTATCTTATTCTATTTCTTCTGTGATTAGTTGCAGCGTTTTTATACCCCCTATACTGCCGTGCTTTACTCAAAAGTGGTATCCCAAAAATGACGTAAAGTTGATTTTTATGGCATCGGATAGCTAAAAGAAAGACGCATCTAATGAACTAAACCAACTAACGGTAATTCTTATTTAAAACATGAAAAAATACCTTAAAAAAGTTAAATCAATCTGTACAGTTAAAGGGAAGTTCTATAAATTCGTTAAGTTCTATATAACAAAGCTTTAACTTTCTTGACACTAGCTTTCCTTGAGATACCGCTTTTGCGCTTAGCACGGCAGTTATAATGCGGTCCTAAGCTCAAAAAAGTATCTAAAAAACGTAATATTGATTTTTATGGCATTGGATCGGGAGCTTAAAAAAAATACACATCCAATGAACTAAGCATTTTAGCGGCATCTTATTTAAAACAAATGAAAAACCCCGTAAAAAAGTTCAATCGAGCTGTATAAAGTTAAAGGAAAACGTATAAGTATTAACTTAAATGTTCTCGATACAAGCTTTCCCTGAGATACCGCTTTTGCGCTTAGGACTGCAGTATTGGCTTCTGACACTTGGCTTGTCATGCTAGAAATACCTCTGTTATGCCTGTGTTCTTCACGATGTTTAAAATTATTCCGCTGCAGCATCAGGTAAGATTGCAAGCCTACCTCAACAGAATTGGGATAAGGCAAGGCAGATAATAAATTATTTTTAACAACTTTCTAAGACAGGAAGAGAGGGAAAGTCGTGCAATTCTCAGGCGCGAATATCCTTTAGGAAACTTAAGTTTTGTTTTTATATATATTTATTCAAGAAAAGTAACATGATACATTTTTCACAATCTTCTGCCAAACTGCTTTACAGTTTGTCGGCAGTGTTCTCGTGGATACAATATTCTTATCCAAGTAGGTACATAAATAAATTAATCTAACTTAGCTCCTACATCGGGATGTGTGCATCACAATTTGCATATTACATTAGTTAAGAGTTCGATAACTACTGCCTACTTAGGTACTTGATTTCGTCTTGTGTACATCGTGACTCAATGGGGATCCCACGCTTGTATTTCCCGTATATCTTGAATCTAAGTTTACTCCAACTTTGGAGTTTCAGTCGGCACATACAAAGTATTTATAAATGTGTTACTATCTACCTACTTGATTTTTACAGTTTTTAAACTAATAAATTCCCAGTCTTAATTACCTATCCTATAATCATTCCAAAACAGAACATTCAAATTCCACTTTGAAGGTGCAAATTATAAATAACAAACCTTGTTATTTCGGTATACCTTTTAGCAGGTTCCCTACCTGACATTGGAACTACAAAAAGTAGGTTCAAAGGAATGAAGACCCAATTTGGATCTAGACTTGGCCGACCTTCGCAATGTCATGACCTAGACACAAGTCCGGCAAAAAAGAGTGTATTGTTTTTTGTTGCAGTAACTGATGCGATCGGTGCATCCGTAAAAGTGGTTAAGCGACTTTTAATTAAGATAAATATTTTATTGTTGGGCTTTATATTATATCATAACAAGTTGGTAGCTCATTTGGTTTAGTTCTATCTGTTCCCCTTTCTATAACTTTCCCTGTGTTGACTTATACCTCAAGAAAAAAATCCTTTCTCTTCTATAAACTCAGAGGAAGAGATAGGCATAGGATAGGGAAGAGATTGTCCTAAACCATTTATATTTACCATTTATTTATCTACTAGCTTTTGCCCGCGGCTTCGCCCGCGTGGATGTCGAACTTCCGTCCCCTATGTTTTCCCTTTAAGGGCTGAATTTCCAAAAATCGTTTTTTAGTGGATACTTACCTACTCTTCACTAAGAACACCCCTTCAAGTTTCATGTCTCTAATACCAGCGGTTTGAGCTGTGCATTGATACATAAACGTAATAATTTTAGCATAATACTTCCGGATGGACTACTTTCAAAGTTGATCCTTCCGGTATGTATGCATAAAGATTTCTGGAACTACTGACCCGGGAAAGAGCGCGTACAAATGACCATGTGTAAAACAACTGAGACTAAGATCAACCTGCCCATGCGTTTTGATTACAACCGTACCAAGTTTGGTTATAATCCCTATAATAGTTTTTGAACTATGCGTGCACATACAGACAGACAGACAGACAAAACTTTTACTGATTGCATTTTTGAGATCAGTATCGATCACCAATCATCCTCCAATATTAATTTTCAATACATATTCATGTACATAATTATCTTCGTAGCGTGTGATAGTCCATTGAATTGTATGGCGAGCAATATTGTATCTTAAGATAAAATATTATAATATCTTAGCCGTGTGCAGCGCCCCTTGGTGAACTCCACTGCGGGTGACGTAACCTACGACAAACTTATTATTTGCGGTTAGTACAGTAGTCGGGTCTAGGGATCGAACCGCAAAATTAAGTTTGTTTTTCCGGGATAAAAAGTACCCGGTGTGGTGCCCAGGATATTAAAGAATAAGTATACCAAGTTTCATCGTAATCAAACCGGTAGTTTTTGCGTGATACCTGAACATACAGACAGACAGACAGACAGACAGACAGACAGACAAAAAAATTTCTAATCATATTTTTGGGTTCAATGTCGGTCTAGTAACACCCCCTGCTATTTATTTTTTTGATATTTTCAATGTACAGAAATTTTTCTTCTACAGATTTATTATAAGTATAGATATTGATATAGATGTCCGTTTCTAAGTATATAAGTACACAATTTTGTAACGTTTAGGTATCTGAAGGATTCAATAGGTCTAGCGATATTATAATGGAAATAGATACAATTTATGATCTTAATAAAACTCCGAAAAACAAAATTTTAGTTTTAAGCCCCTCATCTAGATTACAAGAAAATATTTTACACATTTCTTTCTTTTTCAAATTGATGGAAAACTGCTTAGATTAGGGGCATTAGGGTTGAGGAGAGGAGGCTTGTAACGTCATTATATAGTATAAACTGTACTAACTAGTGACGTTATCGACATTTTGACTCTATGTATCGCCGCTGTATTTTGATTACGTGAAGAAAGAAAAAATATATGTGTGGAATATTGTCTTGTAATCTAGATGAGGGACTAAAAGCTAAAATTTTGTCACATAGCCCATTAAAGTGACTGCTTCGTTGGTTTAGTGGTCGCAAGCGCTAGGTACTGTTGAGCATGATGTCCCGCGTTCGATCCCCGGGTCGGACAAAGCGTTAATGAGTTTTTCCATCTGTAATGTCTCAGTATCAGCACGGAGTCTGGTTCTATGCCCTATGCATTGATGGCAATAGGCTCGCCCCCTTTTACATGGGACATTTCTGACAAAATATAGGTGTACTACTAAATCAGCGTCAGGCAGGATCTCAACATCTGTCTGGCATTACCGCTGAAATGAACCTTTTGGCGCAGCCGTGAGACATGTGATTTTTGTCTCTTTTTTTGTGTAATTGTGTTTTTACTGTGCGTGTTTCCAGCTGTTGCCAATAAATGTATTTTCTTTCTTTCTTCTTTATTTCTTTACTATACAGCTACACCCCTGCCTAACCCTTCTGGAATTACAGGCGTGATGTTTTGTGTAATTAAAGTGGCCTTCACAATGTTTTAAAAACTCTTGACCGTAACTAAAGTTTGCTTTTATGAATGTACTTAACAGTTTTCGTTAATTAAAACTCTAAATATCAATGAGGATTAAAGGATTAGTGTTATTTTATAAAAGCCTGCTCATGGTTAGCAATGCCGTCAGTACGGTATAATTACTTAATCCTACATAATAAGGTGCAATACAACTCAATATAATACACAAAAATACGAAAATCCAAACCTAAAGAATTCTTTTCAAACAGACAGATCAAAGTTATAATCTTTCGCATTCAAAATCACAACTTTTGTATCAAGTAATCCGTATAAAGGTCGAGTAAAAAAACCGTCCAAATACTTGAAGTCTTCGCTAATCTCTTAATACACTGTTATTAATTAGAAGTTATTAAAAAATATCTATATATAAATTTATAATGTTGTTGGTTCATCATCTGCCTACACGCACTCAGACAATGGATTTGAAAATAGATGTAAATAGGTACCCGCCTATTTACGGTGTCAAGGTGAGATGACTAGTGTTTTCTATTTACTTTGGCAAGTTAATTAATTGATTTGTTTACTACTTAACTGTGTTCAATATTCTTCATAACTGTACTGGAATTCCAAATAGCAATTTATAAAAGAAAACTTAATAGGTACGCGTAAAAAAACAATGAATTACAAGCTGATGCCCACGACCTTGTATGCGAAGGATTACGCTGGACGCTGGATGTACGCCAGAATAGCTCGAGATGGCAGAATTTTTACCTACTTACACTTATCGTTATGTTTCGGACAATTCATTCAATGTATGCCTATGCGTTATTTTGATGTAAGTATAAGCTATATTATTGTAACGTTTCATTGAAATCCATTCAGAAGATTTTGCGTGAAAGAGTAACTGACAAACATCCATACAAACATTCGCATTTATTAGATTAGGATTTGTATTTTTTTAGTTTCGAGAATGTTTTGAAAGTTTCTAGATCTGCAGAATATTTTTTCTTTATAGGTATTACATTTAATAACAAAAGTTAGTAATTTAAAGAACCTTGTCGTAATGGTCCAGTTATTAAAACCTCGCCTCCCATACTCGAAGTTGTGGGTTCAAATCCGTAGAAAAGACACCAATATGACACGTATATATTTTTCAAAATAAGTAATTCCTGATATCATTGAAGGCAGACATCGTAAGCAAAACTCGACAAATAATGAAAATATGGTTGAAATCCTCAACTATCATTTTACTGGTATCGTTCCTATAGTTACCTCATGCAATAAACATAATACGTAACATATAAGGTATTATTGTACTTGGAAACAATTAGATAAACACAATAATAATTGTTGCAATTAACTACAACCAGTATGTAATAGAGAGAGAGATGGAAGTAAAGTTAGCAGTAGTAATGAAACCCACTTTTTACACCTTTGTGCTTTCCGATGGGTACGTACCTACCGTTTTCTAAGTAATTATTATAAATAAGTATAAATTTTACTTAAATTATAAGGACCTACGTAATATAATATTATCAAAACAAAAATACACGCGCCAATGAATTGTTCATTTGGCAGGACGGTACAATTTTATTTGGAAAACATATTTTACTTCAATTATTTTATAGCTACTTAATACGGTAGAATTCCAATTACACTAAGTAACATAGAGACTATTGCATTAATAATAATAATAATACCAGCCTGCTCCTCTCCCACTGCAGAGCAAAGGCCTCTTTTCATACAGAGAAGTCTCGAGCATTGATCACCACGCTTGCTCAAGGCGGATTAGCGACGATTCAAACCTATATTAGCTACTAGCAGACGTCACGCAGTTTCACCCGCGTAGTGTCCGTTCCCGTGGGAATACGGAGATAAAAAGTAGCCCATATCCACCGGGAATAGTGTAGCTTTCCACCAGTACAATATTTTTTAAAATTGGATCATTAGTTCCGAAGATTACCCCCTACATACAAACTTACAAACTTACAAATTTTACCTCTTTATAATATTAGTATAGATAAGTCCAGGTTTCCTCACGTTGTTTTCCTTCACCCACCGATGTCTAAGATAAACTTAGAAAGTACATATGAATTGAAAAAATCACATTGGTACTTGCCACGATTTGAACCACAACCTCGCAATTGCAAATTGCAATTACAATTACGACAATACTAAATCAAAATAAAAATCTTAAAACTAACATGGAACAGTAGACTCCCTGGCATACCTACTTAGGTACTCTCACAGAACACCAGGCATACATGCATAATTTTAATCTTACATACATACGTACAAGTACATACATAAACTCACGCTTTTTAGGGTTCCGTAGTCAACTAGGAACCCTTATAGTTTCGCCATGTCTGTCTGTCCGTCCGTCTGTCCGTCCTCGCTTAATCTCTGTGACCGTTAGGGAAGGTTCGTATCTGACGGAACATGCGCCGAGCGTTTGCGACAATATACAGACGCCAGCACATCAAGTTACCCCAATGTGTCAAATTTCTTTTATCGTTTTTCAACTTTATGTCAAACAGAATAAGGTTCATATTTAATTGGGAAAATTTGACACATTGGGGTAACTTGATGTGCTGGCGTCTGTACCTCGACGCACTAACGCATCATCTGTTGAGTGTGAACCGCCAAGTGTTTTTCTATACATTTGTCTGTTCTGGCGTTACGCGACCGATAATATGCGACGCATGTTCCGTCTGATATGAACCTTCCCTTAGCACTAGAAAGCTGAAATTTGGTACCAATATGTGTATCAATTACGCCGACAAAGTGGTAGAATAAAAATTGGAAAAAAAGTTTTATTAGGGTAGCCCCCTATATGTAAAGTGGGAAGTGATTTTTTTTTTAATTTCAACCCTAACATGTGATATATTTTTGGTAAGGTATTTAAAAATGAATAGGGGTTTACTACAATCATTTTTTGATAATGTCAATAATTTCGGAAATAATCGCTACAAAAGTAAAAAACAATGTCCCCCTCTAACTTTTGAACCATAAGTTTAGAAAATATGAAAAAAATCTGAAATGTAGAACTTTATAATGACTTTCTAGGAAAATTATTTTGAACTTGGATGGGAACAACAGTTTTTGTACAAAAAAGACAAAAAGTTATACGAAATAATTTCTGGACTAAGTTTGTAGTTCGTATATGCAAGCATTTTGAACACTTATTGTGACGGACGGGAAACTACGGAACCCTACACTGAGCGTGGCCCGACACGCTCTTGGCCGGTTTTTTTGTATATTCTCAGTTGTCATCGAAGTTTGGTGTGCAACTGGACCTCAGTTAGTTACTACCAAAGAGATTTAAAAGACTATAGAGCGGGCATGTCAAGGAAATGTCATAGAAAAACTTTGATCCCATGTCTCAGTAACGCCATCTAGAATAATATATGAATATTGCAGCAGCAGCGGAGCGTACTACAAAAAACTCATAGACTTGTATCCAGCAGGACACACTTTTTCGGACGAAAATTTGTTCGTGATGTCGGGTCTATAGGTATTGAATGTCTTTGGTTACTACCAATGAATAGCCTTAGATAGCCTTGCTGATGGGGTTCTTACATACTTCTTGCAGAAAACAAAAAAAACGAAGGAGTTTCCACCGTTGAGCTACCAGTACCTACTTACATAAGCTCATGTCTTTTTCCTGTGGGTAGGCAAAAACTACAGAGCGCTATCTGTTACGATTATAACTTACTTCTTTTGCTTCGTTTACATTTATGAATATGTTATACACACCCGCCGCTACCAGTAATACCTAGTACCTAAAACTAATATTGCGAGTTATAACATTATGAATGTTAATTACATATTATGCCTACTAAAAGCATTATCATAATAATGATTGATATTTATAGATTTTTAATGGATCCATCATCAGGAAACAAAAATTGCTCATTTATTATAAAACTGACATGAAAATCATTGCCTCAGAGCTATTTATTCACACTTCACGATCAAAACAGAGTTTTTAATAATAAAATTACAGATATGACATGATTTAATGAATTAATAATACGTTTTAATTATAATTTTGTATGATTTATCGCTTCGTGATTACGAAAAAAATGTTTTTGCGCCTAAGCAATCATTTAGTGGGAGGTTATGTAACACCTATTCTATTTAGGCGGATCTTTATAATAGGTTTATATTATACGGACTTTAATCTAATCCTTCTGCCCCCTAAGAAACTTTAGAATATTTTGATAAATAGGTACCTATTTGTAACAGAACATAATGGGTTTCATCGGTATTATAAGTTACTAGCGGACCCGACGGACGCTGTCTTGCCCGAACGTTGCTTTCAAACCCGCAGCGCAATCTGTCTGGTTAAATCCAAACTATTCAGGGTCCAACACAAATGTGACAAACAAATAATTATCCAATTTGGTGCAGTCGTTAGGAAGTTGTGCATAACTTCCGAACGACTGCACCAAATTGCATTTTTATTTTACATACTTACATTTCTGCGATTAATTTTTATTTAGATAGATACTTATATACCTAGATTGAACTTGGGCAACTGACTTACTGACCAGCTAATTACTTCGTTGTTTCAATGGTATTCATGTTTTACTGTGACGGTTTCGGCGTTACAGCAAAACATGAAGTCTTGTGTTTAATTCGCGAGTCGAAGCAAAATGTTATTGGGTTTTCGAAGTTCTCAGTAAAAGTCTCGATCTGGATTTGAACCCGGTTAGTAAACAAAACGGGCAAAATGTGGGTGTAGAAATTGTAGATGTTATACCTAAGTACATCATCTCTTTTGTCTAGTCTCTCAGGGACTACAGGTGTGCTATTACGTATGTTTCTAACCAAGCAAAGCACAAAAATTAACCCTAACAAATTCGCCTTGCATCCAATATTAGAATATCTAAATAATTCAGTTCATTAGGACTTTCGATTTCTACGTGTTTTAGTCTAGAGAACAACGACTTAATGCGCCTCCTACATGAGAATTAACCAGGACCCCTAACATCGGACTAACTACTAGTGTGTAGAATGCTAATGTGTCCGCCCACGACTAAGAAATAACTAAACAAATGCTAAACTAATCGTGTAGAAAGGGAAATGTGAGATTAAACTGCGGGGTGGTTGAATTTATCACGAGGCTGTGTTTTTTGGTAGATTTTTAGGCTGAAATCTTATCTATACTAATATTATAAAGAGGTAAAATTTGTAAGTTTGTAAGTTTGTATGTAGGGGGTAATCTTCGGAACTAATGATCCAATTTTAAAAATTATTGTACTGGTGGAAAGCTACACTATTCCCGGTGGACATAGGCTACTTTTTATCCCCGTATCCCCACGGGAACGGAAACTA
The DNA here is from genome assembly GCA_921972225.1 of Euplexia lucipara. Taxonomy (NCBI): domain Eukaryota; kingdom Metazoa; phylum Arthropoda; class Insecta; order Lepidoptera; family Noctuidae; genus Euplexia; species Euplexia lucipara. Next base: position 6,173,491 of record OV179143.1, on the reverse strand, counting down.
CGCGGGTGAAACTGCGTGACGTCTGCTAGTAATAAATAAAATAAATAAATAAATATTGTACAACTCTTCACACAACGCCATTTAATCCCAAGTTAAGCTTGAGAACTTGTGTTTTGGGAAATAAACAGCTGATAAACATACATAAATATTTCTAAAAACATACATATTATAGATAAATTACACCCATACACAGAACAAATGATCGTACTCATCACACAAACATTTGTCCAGGGTGGGAATCGAACCCACGACCTCCGGCATAGCAGTCAGGGTCACTAACTACTAGAGCAGCAGGCCAGTCAACAGTGCATACTTATCCCAGTCATAATAATGACGCCAAAACTTATAATAGAAACCCAGTACGAGTGCAAACAGTGAGGAAACTAAAACTGAGCCAAAGTACTCTTCTTTGCTCGGCGAGAGCCATCAGTAGATACTCAAAGTCACGTTCCGTCGTGTCCGCCGTTGTACAGTGTCTTTTACTAGTGCATAAAGTTTTAATAAATAAATAAATAATTAAAGTGGAAACACGATTTGCCCGCGTTTTGTACAGACGCCAGCACATCAAGTTACCTCAATGTGTCAAATTTTCCCAGTTGATTATGAACCTTATGCTGTTTGACATAAAGTTGAAAAACGATCAAAAAAATTTGACATATGGTAACTTGACGTGCTGGCGTCTGTACAAGACGCGGATACTTTGCGTTTTTATTCTAAGGCTGAGAATTATGGTTCTTAGATTTCAGAAGAATTAAAGAAAGATTGGAAGATTGCAACAAGTCAACCTAATTTGACGACTGCAGTCTATACATCGATTTAGTCAAAGTCAAAATCAAATTTCTTATTCCAAATTATACCACCATATTACGTATTATGCTTCTTTTTAGTTCAGTAAAACGACACTAAGTACCTAAGAAATCAATAAATGAAACTTTAGACAGGTTTAAGAAGATTGGGTGATTTTGTATGGTTTTTGTCTTCAGGGCAATGTGTATTTACGTATGCTGTTGAAAATGTTTCATTAGTAGCTTTATTTCATTGCATGACAATGAACAATGATGTCGTTAGGGTTCTAAACCTCAAAGGCTGAAAACGTAACCCTTATTGGATCATTTTACTGTAGGTACTTCCATCCGTCTGTACGTCAATACCCTTTATCTTTTTTCTTGATTCATATTTTTTTGTTTAATATCTTTTGTGTTACTAACTTATTTTTACAAGTCGCCCCTGATAAATGTACAAAACCCACTTTTATTTTTATTTCTATTTTTCTTTGTAATGTAACTTCTTAGTTATTAGTAATTATTAGTTATTGTATTAGCGAGTGCTGTGCATTTCTGTAAGTGACGAATTCACTATACTTATAACTGTTGCGATGTGTGTTTTTAGTGAGTAAGTCGTTGAAGTGCCATAAGAAATAAATAAATCTTTGAAATTATACTCAGATGATCTACAGTCCCTAGCTGTGAAGAAAATCAAACTTCTAAGTTACTTAAAAAAGATACGGCCGCCTATGCTACATAAAACACATTTGGACATTCTTAAGGTAATCAAAATTTATAGGGTGCATTCCGTTCACCTAGAACTATAAAATTTGCCAAGTGATATTGCCTCAAACTGCAAGTAAGTACAGGGAAACATTCCGTATTTTTTTCGTTACGTCGCTTGTAACACGGGATCTTAATTTAAACGTGAAACGATCTTGTCTTGTGGGGTAACATCATCATTATGAAACAGCTCAAACTGATTTTTGATTAATTTTAAAATAAAGAAAAAATACAAATATCATTTACATACCTGTTTTGTACGGAATCCTCGGTGCAGGAGTCCCACTCGCACTTAAAACGTCTAATCCGTAGAAATTTCTCTTTTATCTCGTTTGTGCTGACAAATAAAACTCACACACATTATCATCCTCATCCCTGTTCTCAGGACAAGATTAAAGTCAAGAGTACCCATTAAATATACAAACACACACGAAAAGCTCAACCATCACCTGCTACAGCGTTTGATTACTTTTAAATACCTATAATACACAAATTCGGAAAACAAAACCTACTTCACTGTAGACAGAAGACATCTCATACTCAAGGGTAATCTACCGTCTTTTAAAAAACATCTACACAATTAAAATTTGAACTGTACCGCAAGTTTGTGCTTGTCTGTGGTTGTGTTGTCTTTTTTATATCAACTTCCAAGGGAAAAGTATTCTTTTTCCAAGTTTTTAAATGTTTTTGTACTTTATGATGTTTGAACTTTTACGTAAGCTAGGGCCTCCTTTTATGAAGTCGATAAATTATTATTGACAACCAGAGTGCATCTCTTGACTATTGATTTAAAACAAACAATTTTAAAAAAAGAACCGAACTGAGAACCTCCTTCTTATTTTGAAGTTGACATAAGTCCGTCTTATTTTGAAATTTTCAACCAGTTTAAAATAAAAAAGAAAGAAAGACATTCGGAATTCCCGCCACGAATCTGTCTCATTTTAATAGGTTATCTCATTAGCAAAGAAAAAAATTAGAAACGACCGCACCTACCCATGCAAATTAATTTATGAACAATGTAATTTGAGAAACATTTTTACAATGTTGTAAATCATTGGACATCCTGATAAAGAATTGATTTTTGTTCGATCATCGATAATTTTACGTACGTACCTAATATTTGTCACAGCCGCCGATTTATTACTACTTAATTAGTTTATGGACGTATGACGTCAGTAAATGACAACATTATCTATACTCTATACTAATAATAGTTATTATAAAGAGGAAAGGTTTGATTGTTTGTTTGTTTGCACTGAATAGGTTCCGAAACTCCTGAACCGATTTGAAAAATTAATTCACCGTTGGGAAGCTACACTTTCCCCGGGTGACATAATACATGCTACTTTTTATCCCTTCCAACTTTTGGAATCACTGTTTTCAAGAATATAGAAGTTAAATTAACTTATGACATCAAATATTAATAAAAAATAACTCCGCTTTATGTTAAATTGATGTCTCTTGATAACTTCGAGACAATGATTAGTTATACGTCAGTCGAGGCCAGAGGTCATCATGGGAATATATGCTTTAAAGCTGTTTGTTCTTCAAGTAAAATAACAAGTTTTTTGACACATTCCTAGCACGTTTTTTTCTCATTCAGCATTCTATGTAGGTACTGGGTGAAGTGCTTGTAATAAAAATCCCATACGAATACTAACACAAAAATCAATTGCCAACAATGTTTGTTCGCTCATCGCTTTAAAACGGCTTGGCTAATTTTATTCTGTTATTGTTGTTTGATTTTTTCCTCAGTTCATCTTAGATTTTACTGACATCGTTGAAGAAAAACATCGTAAATGTAAAACCTGGAATAAATTAGTTACAAGTCAATCCGCCTTGAGCAAGTGGTGTCTTTAATAATTACTAGCGGACGCTACGTGGTTTTATCCGCGTAATCCCCGTTCCCGTGGGAATACAGGGATAAAAAAGTAGCCTATGTCACCCGGGGATAGTGTAGCTTTCCACCGGTGAAAGAATTTTTCAAATTGGTCTAGTAGTTTTCAAGTTTATTCGTTACATTAGGTATCTTTCTTTTACTCTATGTAGGTCTTCAACTTATTATGTACTAGCTGGTGCCTGCGACTTCGTCTGCGCAGGATTAGTTAGTACTTCCAGTAGTTTATTTTCTTGCCCATGGTCATATACAATCTATATATATAAAATATAGTCGTGTTAGTTACACCATTTATAACTCAAGAACGGCTGGACCAATTTAAATGATTTTGGTCTTTTTGAATTTGTCTTTGTCCGGAATAGTCCTCGAAAAAATAAATATCAAGAATACTCGTTGTCTCAAACATTTTTCAAACGCAGCGCCATCTTGGATGACATGACAGGAGTCAAACTTCCCAGTTCATTATCAGGTGACAATTTGACATTGTCAAGTCTTAAGTAAACCTAAGAAGGAAAGGTTGTCAATTTATACGTATCTACGTTCTGAAATTTATTTGGTTACCAAACTTAGAGGTTTTAAGTAGGTAGCATAAAAAAGTCATATATTTCAGAAATAAATTTACATAATTAGCAATTATTTACTTATTTTACTGTTAGGACTTTATTTAAAGTAGACCGGGAAAACTATAAGCATAAATTGTATGTAACATAGAGCAATAGTTCAGATTAAAATTATGGATTTAGTATTTTTTAAGTCAATGCATTTTAGTAAGGTAGTTAGGTTAGGTAGTTAGGTTAGCTATAGGATAGGTATGGTCAATTAGGTTAGGTTATATAATACATGTTGTAATTTTAATTCTATCGAACACAAAATGTTTAAATAAGATCACAGTAGAGACTCACTACCTAAAAAGTAGTAGTAGTTATTATTGGGTCGGATCTATTTGTAGTCATGTTATTAAACGTATGTATATCTAATATAAAAAAAAATGATAAGAGCAATAAATTGACTCTAAGGCACGACGAAGTTTGCCGGAGCAGCTAGTATTTTAATAAATTATAGCCTATCTGTTAATCTGAAGCTACCTATATTATTGTAAAGTTTCATTAAAATCCATTTCAGTGGTTTTTGTGTGAAAGAGTAACAAACATCCATAAAAACCTTCGCATTTTTAATATTGGTAGGATAGTAGGATTTGCTAGTTTATTTCTAGTACAATTGGAAACAATTTACTAGGTACTATTCTGTTGTATGAGCGTTGCTTTTTTCCTGCAGTAAGACAGTGACAGGGTAGAATGTCATTTTTAACAACCATTTTTCGCCTACAAAGACCTTTTAGTCAATTATCTGCGTTTCGATTCCAACGATGTTACCCATTTTCTAATCCTTTGTTTCCATACCAACGTAACTCTGTATCACAAGACAATTCACATACCAAAATCGAAGACTATACAAGTGTGAAAGCTATACGAGAAAATATATTCATAGATTAATGATATAATCAGAGAAAGTTCGATATTTTGTGGACACTAAAGCTACTGGTGACGTGGTCTAATGAAGGTCAAGAGGTTACTGGCAAATATCAAGTTTATCATTATATTGTCGCCTCTAGCCATTTGTTAAGCGTCCTCATCTCTTCATAATGATGCGTCATCGCTATAGATAACTGTTCGCACATTTTTTTGTGCAGTTTTTGATTAAGATTTAGGCGTGTGAGTTAGTTTAAAGGTCGATTTAGTTTGGGATATGATTTCAGTTTTCGTATGACTCATTGGTAGCGTAAAGCTGGAATTTTTTATTGTTGTTTATTGTTAACTAAAGGTTGGCCAATTTACATTTATAACGGTTGACATTAATTAAAAAAGAATTGAAGTAGGTAGGTATGGTACACACAATATTTTAAGAGGACCAACTCGCTTAATTTCTCTCACAAAACATACCTACGCACATCATTGCACTCCATTCATCAGCAAATAGGATTGGTGGTAAGTATCCTTAAAGCACGACTGACTGGAGACTGCTCTGACGGCAGTTTTAGAGGTTATTGGGATCAACGGTTAGCTTATTTAATACCTAGCGTAGACACTGGAAGTCTAACAGATTTTCATCGCAGGAAATCTGAGTAAACCAAGACCAAACTCAAACCTTACCTCAAAAGTAAAACAAAACCAACGTTTAATACCTTTAATTTTCATTATTCCTAAAAATCGAGGCGTTTACTACTCGCGCTTAAAACAGAAAGATGAGAATAAAAGTAAATGCACTTCCTTTTATTCTCATCTTTCTGTAACTGTTACAACAACGAAAAAATCAACAAAAATGTTTTTTTTTTATGGTAACATTGAGATAAAATAAACTATCTTCACTTCTCTCCTCCTCCTGGCGTTGCTTTGTCTAAACTATCGTACACAATCAGCCACTCCACGTTTTTTTGTTTGTAATGCAATGTAACTGCTATGTGACCCTAGCTTAAAGCCGTGTTTTGTTAAACAAATATCCTATATCTGCAACAGTAAAGCAACTCCTGCTAGCGTCCATTTGGCTGGCTTGTCTTTGGTCTTCAAGTTGAAGGTCCACACGTAAGTTGGTCCTCGAGTCCGCGTCTTGTAAACGGGGCACTCGTACATGTTTCTGAGGTCTTGTTTGTCTTGAGTTATGGCCTGAAATAGACGAAATAATATAAATCAATCGCACCACACCATCTTCTGCTTAGCCTTTTCCCAACTAGTTTAGAGTCGGTCTACAGGTTAATCGAATGAAGCTGAATACCTGTACTTAAAATGACTGCTTTCAGCTGCCTTATTCTAAACCGTTCGATTGGTTTCCGTGTCGGTAAGGAACCGTTTTCGACAATCTCATTTCCGAGCCGAAGAACTGCCAAAACGCTATTCACAGATCCGAACGGATACGTTTTTTTTTCTATACGATTGATCATTGTATTTATGGGGAACGCTACAAAATGGTAGTAAATGATCAGCGTGGTAGAAAATTTAAAGTAGTAAATAAAATTGGTTTATTTGAATGTTTCGATACGTTTAATTATAGAATATACAGCTAGTAATTTAATAGTCAGCAAACGGTACAAAATGATTTTATTATTAATCAAACAAACTTTATTTCGAATAAACTTGCTTTGTAAACAGCCGTTTGTCAAACTGGCATTGCCAGTTTGACAGACTTTTTTACGTTTTAAACTTTTTCCGCATTGCCAGTCTGGCAATGTGGAAAAAGTTTTTATTTGAAATAAAACTATGGATTACAATTTCTTTTATTATAACTTTGCTTTAAAAAGGCTAAATGACTGTAAGTATTTGATATCAATACACAAATCTTGCTATTTGTTTATTGTCAAACAATAACACGTACAACTATACGAATAAAGTAATTCAAAGTGTAATTATGTAGTTCTACATAATTACACTTTGAATTTATGTAAATGCGAAAGTATCAATGAAATACGGTCAATACAATAATAAAACTTCATTTACGTAAAAGTGCAGTGTTTTAAAGGTTTACAGTGTTTATATTTCTCTGAAATGACCTGGATTTATGAAAAGTAAATCGTTTAAATTTTGTTGGGTATGGCTCCCGATAGCAAACAGCTGTCGGAAAGATTTGAGTCTTCTTATCGAATTTGAACTGTCTAAAAAAATCGGTTTCGGATTTGTGAATTGCGTTTGGATGACATCTTCGACATCTTAGACGTTCGATTCGGTACGGAATCTAGTCGAATGGTTGTGAATAAGCCAGCTGAACTCTATTACTAGACAACAACACGCTTCTTGTCTTGCTCTCTCACGTTATGAAACTTCCAGATTTCTGACTATCCGTAACGACTGTCATAGAACTACGAATAACAAATAAATAAATAATATTACACAACTTTTTCACACAACGCCATTTAATTTAGTCCCAAGATAAGCTAAGAGCTAATTTTATGGGTACTAAACAACTGATAAACATACTTATATATTTCTAAATACGTACATTATAGATAAATTACATCCAGACACGGAACAAATGCTCGTGCCCATCACACAAACATTAGTCCTAGGTGGGAATTGAACCCACGACCTCCGGCATGGCAGTCAGGGTAACTAACTACTAGACCTTCAACATTTTTTCAACAATTCAACAGTCTAAGTTGCAAACTGTACGATATTACGAATAAGGAACTTAATATTGTAGGACTAAACAAACGCAAAGTAAAAGTTAAAGTTACTGATTGGCTACTCAAAATAGACTATCAATAGACTGAAGATCTGCTAAAATTCACCGTGTAATCCATGACCTCCCCCTGTTATCCACACACTCACGAACAAACACACACACATACTCACTCACACGCACACCTAGTCACTTTTTCACCTTTATACTACCCTCTACTTTGCTAAGCATAATTCACATTCACAATTAATGCACCTTATGATGAAATACAAGCGATAGTTTAGTTTGGGAACCAGTATCACCAACTCTTGTGATTACTTAACATTAATTTAGGAATAAGACATTGTGAATGTTATATTTTTCTCAAGTACCAATAAACAACAAGACCAACAGGTCAGTCAACACCCGAGTCCAAAAGTATGAAGGCAGTATGCATGTAGCATGTAGTAGATCGACGAATGGTCACCGACCCACCTACCGAACTAGGCAAGCGCAGCTATCCGTACGGTTATTATTTTTTAGCCACATGCCTTTCAGTCTCACACGAATATCACTCTTAAGCTAAAGCAATAATTATTCTCACTTACCCTAACATTAATTACAGGCATAGGTGGGAACAGGTCCTTGAGCTTAGAGTCCATAATGATGCCGGCTTGCTGGTCCCACCGAGCGCCTTCCATCAACAGGCCATGGACGAAGGCGCCGTCGCGTGGTGCTGACCTTGTGTCCGCAATCCTAGAGGAAACGAGGAGTAAGAAGGAAGGAAGAGAAGACTTGGTGATGAATTGTACTCTGGCCTTTAGCTTTTGTCGTTGAAACTGTCGGAAAACCAAGAACTAAAAGATTCAATTATAAAATTAATATCTTCACTGTTGAATGTCATAGATAATAATATTATTTACATGATGCGTCAGTCACTAGTTTTCATTGAACTCAACCCGTGAACAGCTGGCTTATTCACAACCATTCGACTAGACTCCGTACCGAATCGAACGTCTAAGATGTCGAAGATGTCATCCAAACGCAATTCACAAATCCGAAAACGATTTTTTTTGACAGTTCAAATTCGATAAGAAGACTCAAATCTTTCCGACAGCTGTTTGCTATCGGGAGCCATACCGAACAAAATTTAAACGATTTATTTTTCATAAATCCAGCTGCCTTATTCTAAACCGTTCGATTGGTTTCCGTGTCGGTAAGGAACCGTTTTCGACAATCTCATTTCCGAGCCGAAGAACTGCCAAAACGCTATTCACAGATCCGAACGGATATGTTTTTTTTTCTATACGATTGATCATTGTATTTATGGGGAACGCTACAAAATGGTAGTAAATGATCAGCATGGTAGAAATTTAAAGTAGTAAATAAAATTGGTTTATTTGAATGTTTCGATCCGTTTAATTATAGAATATACAGCTAGTAATTTAATAGACAGCAAACGGTACAAAATGATTTTATTATTAATCAAACAAACTTTATTTCGAATAAACTTGCTTTGTAAACAGCCGTTTGTCAAACTGGCATTGCCAGTTTGACATACTTTTTTACTTTTTAAAGTTTTTCCGCATTGCCAGACTGGCAATGTGGAAAAAGTTTTCATTTGAAATAAAACTATGGATTAAAATTTCTTTTATTATAACTTTGCTTTAAAAAGGCTAAATGACTGTAAGTATTTGATATCAATACACAAATCTTGCTATTTGCTTATTGTCAAACAATAACACGTACAATTAGACGAATAAAGTAATTCAAAGTGTAATTATGTAGTTCTACATACTTAATTACACTTTGAATTTATGTAAATGCGAAAGTATCAATGAAATACGGTCAATACAATAATAAAACTTCATTTACGTAAAAGTGCAGTGTTTTAAAGGTTTACAGTGTTTATATTTCTCTGAAATAACCTGGATTTATGAAAAATAAATCGTTTAAATTTTGTTCCGTATGGCTCCCGATAGCAAACAGCTGTCGGAAAGATTTGAGTCTTCTTATCGAATTTGAACTATCAAAAAAAATCGGTTTCGGATTTGTGAATTGCGTTTGGATGACATCTTCGACATCTTAGACGTTCGATTCGGTACGGAATCTAGTCGAATGGTTGTGAATAAGCCAGCAGGTTATTTCAGAGAAATATAAACACTGTAAACCTTTAAAACACTGCACTTTTAGAAAATGAAGTTTTATTATTGTATTGACCGTATTTCATTGATACTTTCGCATTTACATAAATTCAAAGTGTAATTATGTAGAACTACATAATTACACTTTGAATAACTTAATTCGTATAGTTGTACGTGTTATTGTTTGACAATAAGCAAATAGCAAGATTTGTGTATTGATATCAAATACTTACAGTCATTTAGCCTTTTTAAAGCAAAGTTATAATAAAAGGAATTTTAATCCATAGTTTTATTTCAAATAAAAACTTTTTCCACATTGCCAGACTGGCAATGTGGAAAAAGTTTAAAAAGTAAAAAAGTCTGTCAAACTGGCAATGCCAGTTTGACAAACGGCTGTTTACAAAGCAAGTTTATTCGAAATAAAGTTTGTTTGATTAATAATAAAATCATTTTGTACCGTTTGCTGTCTATTAAATTACTAGCTGTATATTCTATAATTAAACGGATCGAAACATTCAAATAAACCAATTTTATTTACTACTTTAAATTTTCTACCACGCTGATCATTTACTACCATTTTGTAGCGTTCCCCATAAATACAATGATCAATCGTATAGAAAAAAAAACGTATCTCGGATCTGTGAATAGCGTTTTGGTAGTTCTTCGGCTCGGAAATGAGATTGTCGAAAACGGTTCCTTACCGACACGGAAACCAATCGAACGGTTTAGAATAAGGCAGCTGAACCTATTTGGCGTAGCCGCGAGACACATAATCTTATTATTGTCAGTTTTGTTTTGGACTGTCTCCCTAATTAAATTATTTTTCTTATTTATTCCTATTATTTATTATTGAGTGCTTTTGTCCCAAATAAATGCTTTTGTTTTCTATATTTCTAACTAACAGAACACTTTGTATATTATTTAGCAATTCAGTTTTGCCTTCGTTCTCTTTTCATGCCCTTACATTGAAGTTATGCATTCTTATAAGTTATTGCTCGCAGAACCGATAGCCATTGGGGCCATAAGGTGAGAAAACGCGGAGAAGATAGGATCCCAACAAGGTGACGATTTGGTGAAGGTAATAGGATGTCAATGGAAGACGTCAGCTCAAGACTGATCATTGTGTAATTCTTTGGGGGAGCCTGTGTCCGGTAGTGGACATTTTATGACTCATCAATTTGCTTAATGAGCTAAAGACCAGAGTTCAATCATGTGGTGATCGTATTTACAGTTTATTTAATCAATATATTAACTTGATACCTATTTACAAATCTCATTTTAAAAGCGTATGTATGATACAATGCTGAACCTATTCTGTTAAAAAGTGTTAACCCACAATACCAAGTCAAATAAGAAAGATTAAGCTTAGAGGAAGAATGGCAGAGGACAGATAGTGAGATGGATATAGTTATGTATAGTTTAAATAATACAGCAATTTGTATACCTAAATAACATACGAAATATATATTATTTACATTACTCAATCTTCCTAACAATCTTAGATACTATTTACTTTATCTACAAGGAATCCCACTGTATGCCAACCTACATAGATGTTATACACATTAAGAAGTTAAACAGAGTCAAAATCGCAGCTTTTTTTGTATATACATAAAGCGTAAGTATTAGTTTCGTTGTAAGCAAAGCAGAGCCTGAAAGAAGGCTGGACTATACTAATAGAGGAAAAGATGTACCTGCTTGCTGCTTGCTACTGAATTAAAATACAGGGTGGAAAGGACATTGCCACACATTCGAACACTAGGTATAAGTTTAGTCTGTAGTAACATCTATCTCGCCACATATGAACATTATGAACCAGACAACTGACATCCTAAATCGCGCTGTTAAAGTTATCTGCACGATTTGAACGTATGAGTTCCTGACAACAACCGTGGGGCAGTAGTAGCCCACCAGACAACACCCGTCTGGTCGGAGGATCCTCCCTTTTCTATGAGGGATAAGGAACTTTACATTCTGGTTCTCATACCTCCAAATATAGGGTTACATATCAAAAAGATCATAATCGTGGAACACCCAGCGTTTCCCAAGTTTTTTCTGATGTTCTTTTTGCATTATACTGAATACAATCATGTTTTCTATCAAACCAGAAATGAGAACCAGATAAGAAATGGTTTATTTAGTTTAAAAGTAAAAATCTCAGTGGGTTAGATGGAAATGATGTATTTTTTTATAGTTTTTACAGTTTTAGGCAAAAATTACACCAAAAAAATAATTATGGGAGAAAACTAACGAAGCTTTTCTATGTTAGGCGGTCCATAACTATGTTTAGAGCTCTTGGTGTCTAGATGAGCGACGATGATCCTTCCACCTTGTTCGAGATATATTTCACCTTATCCAAACTCTTTCTACCCAGATTAGTTCTACTTAAAGCTCTCGCAAGTAAATTCCATTCTGTATATCCATATCTACCTGTTTATACCTCGTGTTTTTTTCATATCATGCGTGAGATTTTTATATAATTTCAGCCAATTTTTGTTAATTCTACAAAGGCACTTTTAGCTCATTGGTGTTAAATAGATATTATACTTAGATTTCGTAGAGGTAGTTACTCACCAGTACCTATGAAAAGTACAAAACAATGAAGAAATGATGACAACATTAAATTATTACACCAAAAATTTTATTTATTTAAAACCCACATGTGATCGTCCTATGTGACATTAAATAATGGTGTATGTTTGTCCTGTGATTTAGAGTCAAAAATATCGAAGCGAGGAGACTGATGAAAACGACCTCTACAACTAAAGATCATTTATTTATTAAACATGCGTTTACATACAGGAAGCGCGAAATATCTTAAGTTCCAGACGGTTCTTGGATCTTGACCACTTTTTCATAATATCCATAATCTCAAATCATCCACTCTTATTATGTCATGGACTGTACACGTTCTGTCCAGTTTTTAATCTGTCCAGCTGAGAAACTGTCCAGCCGAGAAGCTGTTCAGTTGCTCCGGAGGAAAAACAAGTTAGTTTTACTTATATTTACATTCACAACATAGAACCAAAAATATACAAGTTTAAGTATGTCAAACAGAATCTGTATCTTTTGTATTTCCATTGGATGAAGTTCTTGTAAGAATGACAGTTGTCGTGTACTATCTTCATTCTGAAACATTCCTTGTAGCATTGATTTGAAACATTCCTTCATTCTGAAACATTTCTTGTGTCATTGATTTAAAATTTTCCTTTATTCTGAGAGATTATATTTAATTTTCTTAGTTGTTTAGATCATTTTGATCAGTCTCTTCATCCATATATTATTGATGTGTACATGCATGCATGCCTGATGTTATCCTATAAGTGTAGTTTTTCTTTCAGTATTTCTTACCAATTTCAATCGCAATTTATTTCTCACTTGCTTAAGCCCGCGACTCTTTTCGCGTGGATGTTGAATGTACCATAAAAAATATATTATAACACACAGCCATAAGTGTAACACAATGAAAAAAAATTTGAAAGATTCCTACATGCAAACTTACGAAATTTAGATCTTTAAATTATTAAATTTTGCTATTAGAATTAAATATACTAAATACGTAGTGTAGAAGTGTAAATTAATAAAGGTAACAAATTAGATATTTTTTTGTGTTATTGAATATGTAAGTGTAGGCCAGGAAGGCGGTATTAGAATTAAAAAAAATATAAAGACAAGAAAAAAACACTCATTTTATTAGTTAAGTTAGTACTCACGTGAATTCCTCTTTCATCTTCTTAGTGACGTCACATTGTAAGCACATCTTGTCAAGAGGTAACTCATACCTCCTAGCAGTACTTTGCATGATGGCTGTCAGAAGACTCTGAGGATTGAAGAAACCGCCCAACCACACTGATGCTGGCAACTAAATGGTCATAACAAAAGAAGATTGAACATTACCTTAGGAACTAAATCATTGCAAAGTTACCAAAAACAATAGGTGAATATAAATAAATACAGTGTGGAAGCGACATCGACACACACAGGGATGCTAGCTGCTCTGGCAAACCTCATTCAATCAATTTCTTAGTTTTATTTAGTTTTTTTTAGTTTACGTCCTATTCTCAGACCGACTGAATATACTCAGAAAATTTCTTAGAAATCGGTCCGGCCGTTACGAATGAGTTTTGTTACAAACACTGTGAATTTTATAGGTTTGATCCAGCACGCGTAGCATGATCACCGAAGAAACGGTCTTTGTCGTGTCTCGGAAGAAAAGAAATTAAGTGTTCATGCTACGCAGGCAGGTTTATTGAAAGAAATTTGACAGATTGAGGTTCCTGTCTATATAATCTGTCACATTGCCGATTCGTCTGTAGACAAAGGCCGTTTCTTCGGTGTTCAATGTGTTCATGCTACGCATGCTGGGATGATACTTTTTTGTATGGTTCTTTTCAATTTAAAGCAAAAATAAATTATCACCAAGCTTGCTTACGGCACATTGGTGATTTCAAACTTAAATTAACTATATGTCTAGGTTTCCTTACGATAGTTTACTTCACCGATGTCAACGTTGCCTCAAACACTAAATGAAAATAGTGAAAGTTATAGGAAAAAAATCTTACGACAAAGTCTGTAGCCCAGGTTTCTAGTTCTCGTAATCTCAGCGTGAGGTCCAAAAACCAGGCAGAGAGTCCAAGTAACGAAGGATATGCACGGCTGGACCAGATGGCTGGCACCTATTCAATAATTAAATTACAGATCATTACAGATTACAGTCAAACCAAATCAACTTCACAGACGACGGGGAGGATAAGGGTGACATAAGGCATCAACACATAAAGCCGAAAAAACAAAAAATAAAGGTTTCTCTTAATTCAAAAGTTTTAGTCACTGCTCAGTCAGTCAGTTGCTCTTTACACTGTTTGTTACTGGATTTTAAGTTTTAGAGTTTAAATAATGTAAACTCACCAATTCTGTGAAGATTCGCCAGTTAATTAAATTTGACCCTCTATATTTTGTTTATTTTGGCCAAATTTTTTATAAGTTATTATAAATAAAGACCACCCGTCCTAGGATGCTAATTTAAATACAAAAGGCTGTTGGTAACTACAGTTCCAAATATTGATGCAACTCCCATTTTATGCAATGATATTATAAATAAAAAGGTGTAGATAGGTTATACGCGCTCAGCAAGTGACACGTTAAAATGTGGCTAACCAACCACACTTCACCGTGCGTTGCGTTAGTGTACCGTTTTGGAAGATCGAATGTTGTTTAAGTAACCTATCTACACCTTCTTACTTATAACATCATTCATTTTATGTGTAAGGGCACTCAATCAACAGCCTATTAAATCCTAAAATAATGTTAATACTGAAACCAATACATCCAAATTACCAATTTATGTTTTCCTTTTTACTTACTTGATCCAAAAACAATGCATTTTCTAAATCCTCCATATCTGATGTGATTGTTAATTCACCCTGAAATGTAAAAGCTTACATCATTATCTTTAGATATACATTATTATCTTTTAAAAAGTATGTTCAACTACTAGAGAAAGTAACACAACCTAAATCCACAAATTGCTTTAAAAATAAAAAAATAAAAATTCTTTATTTCAGACCCAGGGTCCATACATTGTTAGTGAATTAGTAGTAGAATTTGCTTATATACTATGTTAGTGTTATTAGTACTACTTAATTACATAAACCTATAGCTAACTTCACCCAGTGCCTCTGAATGGGACAGTCGGGCCTACCAGCAATCATTTTCAGGATGCCGTTACGAGTGTTACGCAAGCGTTGCAGTAAGGAAACCGCTTTCTTACGCATGATGGCATGAAAGCCATCCGTGTGCGCTGCAGCAAACATTCTTGATGCACTACAACCACAACAACAACAACTACAACTACAACTGCTTTACCTTAAGCCCCAAATCCAGTTCCCTGAGAGATCTCTTCATCTCTCCGGTCAGATAGTTCATCCTCTCACATTCCTGGAACGCCACTATCACGTACGGCGTCCTCTCCTCAACTTTCCCCATAATCTCCATCATGTTAAACTCTTCAGGTAACTTCTCTATTATTTCATCAAGCATTTGTTTCACCTGACGATTAAAGTTGGTTCTTTAAAATATACAGTTTTGAATTTAACGTGGTATTTTTAGACTTTGGAAATCGATAGTGTATTTTGAGATAAGGCATCTTATTTAACATAAATTAGCAGAATGCCTCCTCGTAAAAAAAAAATCCCAGTCATATAAAATTTGTAATAAAATCAAATGGATTGATATTTATATCTGTAAGAAGATTTAATCTTTCCAGATAATTTTACATGTAATTTCTTTTTTAAACTAAATGGCGCCGGCTTTCCAAAATGGCTGATACCTTAGAAGAAAATGTAGCCTTTGTTGGTTGCTCGTGATTGGATATGTTCAATAGAAAATCTTAACTAATGCACACTCACATCTTTGTTACTTACGAACACCGAAAACTTAATGCACTTCTTCAATAAGTTTTTATATTAAGCAGGCAACTTCTAGGGAAAATTGCCACCTACCAAGTATTTGAACAAATTTAATATACCACAAACCTTTTCCTCCCTTGTCACCGTCGCAGCTCCAGATGCCTGTGCATCTCTCGGCTGCATCTCAAATATAGTCCTGAACAGATTCTCAGAAGTAGTGGTGAGGAACCCTATTTCAGCGTTGGGATGCAAGCCGTAGAGGTAAGGGGACTCGGCTGGCATTGCGTCTTCTATATACTGATGGTAGCCTACGTAATCTGTGTTAGGCGGGGCAGGGAATCCTGGGGCTAATTGAAGTTCGCCATCAACCTAGAGACGAGAATAAAGTTGAGGACTATCCTGCTAGATAACTGTTTGCTGACCACTCAGACCAATAAAAAAGTATAGACGGAGCCGTCGTGAACAATCGCGACTAAAAAAGTGAGGACTACTTTTGGCGTTGTGTGCGTAACTTGGTGTATGACATCGCAGATTCGCGCATGTGTGCTAGAGAAAAATGTTGCAAGCGTTGCGCTGCGACTCCCAAGTGCGAGAGATACTTTGGTTAAGTTTTATTATTATGTATGTAGTATAGTGTTTATCTTGATTGTATGAAATGAAAGATATTTTTGTTTAATTACAATAATTAATTTTCTGAATAAGTGAAATTATTAATGCCCCTTATGTTGTGTCATCTTTTTATAATATGTCTGACGTTTTGAGTCATAACTTTTGAGTAAAGTTTCTTGTTTCGCAACATGATGGGACCTTATATTTATGTACGAGTTGCGAGTAGCATAGAGATAATTTGTAGATTATCTCCATATTTGTTTGCTTTAAAACTCGGGTATTTATGTTAAAATGAATACTTTTATATAATAGTATATAAAGCGTAATCTATAATAAAAAAAAGACTTATTTTGTTTCAACTTGAGACGGATTTCCATACTTCGTTGGTCGTGATCCTACTAAATTTTGAAGGAAGCCACTCGTTATTATTTCTGTTGTCCCGTATAGTTTTAATTCATTTTTCTTTCCACGTTTTATGAGCAGGGAACCTAAAAATATCGTATCAAACATACTATTATTTGATTATATTTGACTGTGTCCAATAGTTAAATTATTAAAAAAATGCTGCTTATTTTTTGGGAAAAAAATATGTTCTTAACTTGCAACACCGACACAATGGCGTGTTCCGAGAAATTATTTCTGTTATTTTTACGATTTTATTTAAACAAACGTTACTTTCTTGTAAAAAATAATTCCAGAAGCTTTATTTTGGAAACAGGAATTGTTCTTGCAGCAGTTTATGATGCGGCGCGGCATAATTTCGTAGTTATGATTAAAACAAAACAACGTCACGCGCTCTCGCTTGTTAGCGGCCTTCGATCAATAATAGCACTAGATACAAGATCAGGAACAAAAATACCTCGCAAAAGTGTCCACGTTTAGACACGCATAAACAATTGCATTTCTTACTACGAATATAGAAAAATGTTTTATAATATTATCAAGTTCTGCTGGTCGATTCTGTTGAAATCACCGCGTGTAAACCTGGGTGTAGTGAGCACTGAAGTCTCTGTCAGTGTCACCTATCAGTTGCTAGGGATTGGCGAAGTATGAATCATAATCGAGAATCGACGTAACTTATTTATTTACATACAAACAAACTTAAACTCACGCCCTATTCCCATGGGGGTGGACAGAAACTGCAGAACGCCACCCACTATAATATTGCTTCACATACTTGTTAATATTTTTTCTGTGCTAAGTATTTTATTTATTTTATGCTAAGTAAATTGAATGTTGATGTGGTGATAATTTAGTTCGAAAGCTCTATTGGATTTGAATAATTAATTAAATTAAATCAATTTAGTTACTTCATACCTAAGGTATTACCTGCTGCGCTGCGCCGTTCCGAATCTATGAAAACGCCTTCACATCTTAGTTCACTGTAGACAAATAGCGTCCTACTTTATCTAGTCGTTGCCAAAAATATACTTAAAGCATTTCTACTATCTCAGCACTCTCACAGATACCTACTTACAAATTAATTCTTCTACGTTCGCATAATTACCAAGTCACAATGACAGTTGTACGACACTGACTCGGTGCTGTTGTCATGACAACGATACGCCCGCGCGATGCCTGTCGTGCAGTTGCCATAGAAACCACCTAGCGTCCGCGCCGAGTGACTTCGATCACGCGCGTGCGTCTGTCGTCATATATATACCATTTTATAGACTATACGGTGTTTATTTCCAAAGATTTGAATGTCTAATTTCAATTTTTATTTTAACCATTCAACAAATATATCGTCATTACCTACATTATTTTGTCAAATATGTTTCTTTTTCAACGTTCACATTCATCGAGTCACAATGATGCACACCCACGCCCGCGTTGTTACTATGACAACGCGAAGCGCGCGCGCGTGAATTTTTTTTTTAATGTTCATTATTTGGAGGCCATGTTGTTGACGTATGAACCTGTTTGATTTTAAATAATTATTATATTTTAAGATTAAAAAGTCTAAATTTAAATTAACCATTTAAAAAGTCAATACCTACCTACTAGGTAGCTAGTAGTCGTGCCTAATTTTGATGTCCAAAATGAAAATAAATAATCGATACCTAGGTAAGATTCACCTTAGTCTGTGACTGTCATGGCCTTTTTTTTCGCGTAGGTATTGTAGGTTATTATAATATCACCAAAAGAATGATCTTTGTTTTGTAAGCATTTTAGAGGTTGTAATTGATAAAAATGCAGTCCGCCGTAGTTTTTTTTTATTAAAATACCTACGTAGGTAATTAGTAATTTTCACATTAGGTAGGTACCTACCTACCTAAACCAACATTTTAATGTTTTCTCAATATTCTAACACAAAATATAAAACAAACCACTTATTAAGGGGGAAAACTAACTACTAAGGAGGCCATGGTAACAACGTGCGTCTAAGAACAAAGACGCATCGATTTGTCATTGCATTCAAATTTAGTCTTGCACTTTGCAGTGACATTCGATTTTGATATTTTGAATGTTGTTTTGTTAGTAAGTACCCATAGATAAGTATAAGTACTTAAGTACCTACTTAAGTGCTTTTACGGATGCAATTGGTATGACAATTAAAGCTACTACCGAAGTTCCGCCCGTGTTAGGTAGTTAAGACGAGAGTTAAGTGGCTATTTACATTGACAAGGACGGAAACAACAATCAAGTGATAGGTATTCAATTAATCAATATTATAGGAGGCTCCTGTCTTTTCCGTAAGGGGATGGGCGTCGGCGTCTATGTAGCAACGGTACGGTATTATTAACGTCAGTCGTCAATGTGTGGCTTAATCCGTGTATTCTTGAGAACTGGCAGATACCTACCTACTTACAAGCAGTGCAACTAAATAGGTACCTATAAAACCTCTGCCTCGAATCGTTCCGACCAGAGTGCATTCATGCTGTTTCAATTTCGACTGTGCTACAAATAGAGGGGATTGGATTGTTTGAAACTACCACTGAATGAAAACTCAGAAATGCTAAAATAAATTTACTCACATTCGATGAATGTTTTATTGTCCTTTTTCTGAGTTGAGTGCCTACATTAGTACATATTCATATTACCTACCTACATCATCCAACTAGAAAGCAAGATAAATCCCAATAAGAGGTACAAATTAAGGTAATACAGCATGTTTAGGCCAATCATTAATTTCATTTAACACTTCTAGCTACCATATTGTAGGTACAGGGGCAGAATTCTTACTTAGTGTTGATAGTGTTTCCATCTCCAAGTCTCAATCCGGGATCAAGACTTGAATCCAGTTGATAGCAATAGACGCCCCTTCTTACATGGGACTTGAACATAACGGATACATACTTACTCATTTACATACAGTGTGGCCCACAAAACCTATACTTACAAATATCATATTTTAATATAATATTTAAGCAATTAGGACAACAAAAATAGTATAGGGAAAACAATAGGTTGTGTAGATAATACAACTACTATCCAGATATTATTATCCCACAAACTCTCTCTCTCTTGCTCTAGCAGTGCTTGGTGAGGTCAGAAATAAATTAATATTGCATAAAAAATAAGTTTTACTCATTTCTATCATGTTACAGAACTTTGCAAATTTATATTATAAATTTTCCGCTGCTGGGGTTCAACTTCTTGATACCGGTGGGGCAGGCAGACTTCTGTATTGGATGTGTAGATACAAGGTGCGGCCGGCCACCTCCGTCATCATCTGGCAGGAAAACCTGCTAGCTGGAAGCATTACAGTGTACATTATTATTATTATAGCTATATGTATGCATCATTCTATTAATTTATCAGTAGCACAGTATAGCAAGCCTGCATTAACTGCCTAATGCAGGCTAATGCTACCTTTCTAAAAGTATAGTGGCATCAATGACATAGAACACCTTGTAAGGCGTACCAACTACCTATGATGAGTAATTGTAACATAACATCTTAGTTCCACGATCAACCTCCCTGTGTTTTAAATAATTGATCTGCTCTTCAGGAATGTTTAACAAACAAAAACTGTGTGTTAATTGACAGATACCTTCTTAGCTCAACAGCCTCTTGGATTTGTGTGATTGATGCAAGTAGTGGTGATGAAATTTGTTT
Organism: Euplexia lucipara; assembly: GCA_921972225.1. NCBI lineage: Eukaryota > Metazoa > Arthropoda > Insecta > Lepidoptera > Noctuidae > Euplexia > Euplexia lucipara. The sequence goes on along the minus strand of OV179143.1, from coordinate 6,152,679 downwards.
CCATGGTCGCTCCTTCAAGCAGCTCCAGGCTTGTAAAGACTCATCTGCTGAACGGTAGAATGCATCAGATTAATAATAAATTGAGCTTGCTTTCATGCCAATAATTTACAATGTTGGTTACACTGTTAAACCGAGTTTAACCAAAAGCTGTCAAAAATAATACATAACTTTTATATGTTCTGATGTACCTTTAAAATAATGATTAGGTAGGTAGGTACTTTGAGAATTTAAAACAGGATCCATCAGATCCAAACAGGACATAGGTACTGTTTGATGTTGTATTAGGTACATACTACTTTACTTAACTTTTTACTGATAATGAAAAACATGAGAACACTATTACAGGATTGCTTAGCTACCTATATTGTAGTTTTAAGTAAGTAGATTCCTACTTACGATCGATCCGTTTTCGTTCTTGTTACGATCACAATATCCACATTACGTTATCACTTACGTTTCATACAGGGTTGGCATTAAATACTATAATATTACAACTAAAACTTATACAATAACAGTGCTAGACGTCATTAATAATTGTTTGAAAGTTTTCTTTTGTTATTGTTAGGTTATGTGATTTATTATTGATCTGACAGTTTGACAGCCATCCATCACATTTTTTTTTTTAATTTTATGACCTGGTAACTGGACCTTTAAGTCAAATCTTATTTTATTACAGACATCACAGACACGACGAAATAGATTATGTTGCGAAAGAAAATTTTGGTACTAAAATCAGATAGGATAGGTACTAATAATAAATTAAACCTTAGTTTTTGGTGGCTAACTCGAATCACAAATCCAAATTTAAAATAAATCATTATCATAGACATTGGAACGAATGCACTAGCCAGCCCGCTAAATTGCCTTTCATGAAGTTTATAATACTTGTAACGTTCAGAAAAAAAAGTGAAAGTAAGCTAAAACAAGCGAATAGTAAGCTGTAAAAAGCTAAACAATCTTCATCCATTTTACTTGTTTAAATCGACTATTTGAATTCGAGCGTTATCAAATAATTTCTATGGCCGCCCGGCTGTTCACACACATGACATAATGACATTTATTTCGCAATTCATAATACATATATCAAATCTAATGTCTAAAAAAAATTTTCTAAAAATTTTCTTTCGCAACATAATCTATTACGTCGTGTCTGTGATGTCTGTAATAAAATAAGATTTGACGTAAAGGTCCAGTTACCAGGTCATAAAATTAAAAAAAAAAATGTGATGGATGGCTGTCAAACTGTCAGATCAATAATAAATCACATAACCTAACAATAACAAAAGAAAACTTTCAAACAATTATTAATGACGTCTAGCAGTACCGTTAATGTATAAGTTTTAGTTGTAATATTATAGTATTTAATGCCAACCCTGTATGAAACGTAAGTGATAACGTAATGTGGATATTGTGATCGTAACAAGAACGAAAACGGACCGATCGTAAGTAGGAATCTACTTTCTTAAAACTACAATATAGGTAGCTAAGCAATCCTGTAATAGTGTTCTCATGTTTTTCATTATCAGTAAAAAGTTAAGGAAAGTAGTATGTACCTAATACAAAATCAAACAGTACCTATGTCCTGTTTGGATCTGATGGATCCTGTTATAAATTCTCAAAGTACCTACCTAATCATTATTTTAAAGTTAAATCAGAACATATAAAAGTTATGTATTATATTTGACAGCTTTTGGTTAAACTCGGTGTAACAGTGTAACCAACATTGTAAATTATTAGCATGAAAACAAGCTCAATTTATTATTAATCTGATGTATTCTACCGTTCAGCAGATGAGTCATTACAAGCCTGCAGCTGCTTGAAGGAGCGACCATGGAAACAAATTTCATCACCACTACTTGCATCAATCACACAAATCCAAGTGGCTGTTGAGCTAAGAAGGTATCTGCCAATTAACACACACAGTTTTTGTTTGTTAAACATTCCTAAAGAGCAGATCAATTACTTAAAACACAGGGAGGTTGATCGTGGAACTAAGATGTTATGTTACAATTACTCATCATAGGTAGTTGGTACGCCTTACAAGGTGTTTTATGTCATTGATGCCGCTATACTTTTAGAAAGGTAGAATGCTACCTTTCTATACTGTGCTCCTGATAAATTAATAGAGTGATGCATAAATATAGCTATAATAATAATAATGTACACTGTAATGCTTCCAGCTAGCAGGTTTTCCTGCCAGATGATGACGGAGGTGGCCGGCCACACCTTGTATCTACACATCCAATACAGAAGTCTGCCTGCCCCACCGGTATCAAGAAGTTGAACCCCAGCAGCGGAAAATTTATAATATAAATTTGCTAAGTTCTGTAACATGATAGAAATGAGTAAAACTTATTTTTTATGCAATATTAATTTATTTCTGACCTCACCAAGCACTGCTAGAGCAAGAGAGAGAGTTTGTGGGATAATAATATCTGGATAGTAGTTGTATTATCTACACAACCTATTGTTTTCCCTATACTATTTTTGTTGTCCTAATTGCTTAAATATATTAAAATATGATATTTGTATAGGTTTTTTTGTGGGCCACACTGTATGTAAATGAGTAAGTATGTATCCGTTATGTTCAAGTCCCATGTAAGAAGGGGCGTCTATTGCTATCAACTGGATTCAAGTCTTGATCCCAGATGAAGACTTGGAGATGGAAACACAACAACACTAAGTAAGAATTCTGCCCCTGTACCTACAATATGGTAGCTAGAAGTGTTAAATGAAATTAATGATTGGCCTAAACATGCTGTATTACCTTGGTTTGTACCTCTTATTGGGATTTATCTTGCTTTCTAGTTGGATGATGTAGGTAGGTAATATGAATATGTACTAATGTAGGTACTCAACTCAGAAAAAGGACAATAAAACATTCATCGAATGTGAGTAAATTTATTTTAGCATTTCTGAGTTTTCATTCAGTGGTAGTTTCAAACAATCCAATCCCCTCTATTTGTAGCACAGTCGAAATTGAAACAGCATGAATGCACTCTGGTCGGAACGATTCGAGGCAGAGGTTTTATAGGTACCTATTTAGTTGCACTGCTTGTAAGTAGGTAGGTATCTGCCAGTTCTCAAGAATACACGGATTAAGCAACACATTGACGACTGACGTTAATAATACCGTACCGTTGCTACATAGACGCCGACGCCCATCCCCTTACGGAAAAGACAGGAGCCTCCTTTATTATTGATTAATTGAATATCACTTGATTGTTTTTTCCGTCCTTGTCAATGTAAATAGCCACTTAACTCTCGTCTTAACTAACACGGGCGGAATTTCGGTAGCAGCTTTAATAATTGTCATACCAAGGTAGGTACTTACTAACAAAACAACATTCAAAATATCAAAATCTAATGTCACTGCAAAGTGAAAGACTAAATTTGAATGCAATGACAAATCGATGCGTCTTTGTTCTTAGATGCACGTTGTTACCATGGCCTCCTTAGAAGTTAGTTTTCCCCCTTAATAAGTGGTTTGTTTTATATTTTGTTAATGTGAAAATTACATAGGTATATAATAAAAAAAAACTACGGCGGACTGCATTTTTATCAATTACAACCTCTAAAATGCTTACAATACAAAACAAAGATCATTCTTTTGGTGACATTATAATTAACCTACAATTAAATAGGTACCTACGCGAAAAAAAAGGCCATGACTGTCAGACTAAGGTTAAGAATTTTACATAAGTATCGATTATTTATTTTAATTTTGGACATCAAAATTAGGCACAACTACTAAATTTAGACTTTTTAATCTTAAAATATAATAATTATTTAAAATCAAACAGGTTCATACGTCAACAACATGGCCTCCAAATAATGAACATTAAAAAAAAAAATTTACGCGCGCGCGCTTCGCGTTGTCATAGTAACAACGCGGGCGTGGGTGTGCATCATTGTGACTCGATGAATGTGAACGTTGAAAAAGAAACATATTTGACAAAATAATGTAGGTAATGACGATATATTTGTTGAATGGTTAAAATAAAAATTGAAATTAGACATTCAAATCTTTGGAAATAAACACCGTATAGTCTATAAAATGGTATATATATGACGACAGACGCACGCGCGTGATCGAAGTCACTCGGCGCGGACGCTAGGTGGTTTCTATGGCAACTGCACGACAGGCATCGCGTGGGCGTATCGTTGTCATGACAACAGCACCGAGTCAGTGTCGTACAACTGTCATTGTGACTTGGTAATTATGCGAACGTAGAAGAATTAATTTGTAAGTAGGTATCTGTGAGAGTGCTGAGATAGTAGAAATGCTTTAAGTATATTTTTGGCAACGACTAGATAAAGTAGGACGCTATTTGTCTACAGTGAACTAAGATGTGAAGGCGTTTTCATAGATTCGGAACGGCGCAGCGCAGCAGGTAATACCTTAGGTATGAAGTAACTAAATTGATTTAATTTAATTAATTATTCAAATCCAATAGAGCTTTCGAACTAAATTATCACCACATCAACATTCAATTTACTTAGCATAAAATAAATAAAATACTTAGCACAGAAAAAATATTAACAAGTATGTGAAGCAATATTATAGTGGGTGGCGTTCTGCAGTTTCTGTCCACCCCCATGGGAATAGGGCGTGAGTTTAAGTTTGTTTGTATGTAAATAAATAAGTTACGTCGATTCTCGATTATGATTCATACTTCGCCAATCCCTAGCAACTGATAGGTGACACTGACAGAGACTTCAGTGCTCACTACACCCAGGTTTACACGCGGTGATTTCAACAGAATCGACCAGCAGTTCATTATAAACCTTGACACTCTAACATAAAGTTTAATTACAATAGCAAAATATTTATGCCCAAGTCCTTCTGTCGTCGGAGAAAAGTAAAAGGAATAAATTTGAAATGTGACTTAAAAATAAAAGCCATTTTTATAATAAGTACAAAAATATTTTTTCTAAAATGAAACTTAAGGCCTAGAAAATAAGGTTAAAAACGTTTTGTTCACAATTTCGTCTTTACTCTATTTTGGAACTAGACGTAGTTCTTGGTATGACATTTCAATGCTCAGAACACAGTAAGAATTGAGACGTAGAGTTGCAGAATAATCATTTATATTTTTTATGCGAGCGAAGGTTTGTTTTATAATGGTAGCAAATAATTACATTTGACCCATTTTAAAAAAGTAGTAGGCCTAAATTACAATAGTTATTTTATTAAGACATTGCTATTAATTGTCTGCGGGTTGGCTCATTATAATCAAATCAACCCACAAAAAAAATTAATGCGTCTACTTTTGCATGCGATTTAGAAGTTTTCACATTAATATTATAAAGGCAAAAGTTTCTGAGTGTGAGTGTGAGAGTGTGTGTTTGTATGTTTGTTACTTCTTCACGCTCAAACGGCTGAAGAGATTTGTATGAAATTTAGTATGTAAGTAGCTTATATCCTGGATTAACACATAGGCTAAGGCTACTTTTAACTACTCCTGGTTTACGCGGGTTAAACCACGGGGAGCAGCTGGTTAAAAATCATTGAATGAAATCAAATTATTTTAACCGACTTCTAAAAAAGGAGGAAGTTATCAATTCGGTTGTATTTTTTTTTAGGTTTTGTGACCTCATTACTCCGTCATTTAAAGACGATTTTCAAAATTCTTTTTTTATTTGATAGGGTATATTATAACCAGATTGGTCCCATTTGTATTAAAACTCATATCTAATGAGGGGCCCTTGAGGAATTGAGGGAACTCTTGAAAAAATATAGGTACACACGTACCGATTTTTAAATTTTTAGTAACAAATCAAGCATTTTCATTTAGAAAGTAACATTTTGTGAAAAAAAACGGATGAAAAAGACAGGCGACGGAACTCTTCAAGACATAACAGCAAATTGTTCGCGATTGCTACAGTGAGATGTTTTTGCAGAGTTCTTATATTTGCATAACATAACATTACGCCTGTCTATTTTAAAAGGGGCCCGGCAGAGATGTACAGATTAATGTTTAGATAGAACTTCTTTAGCAATATTGTTAAGCGATTTCAATGATTCTTTGAAGTTTTGAAAGACTTTCTTGACACACGAAGAAACTAAAAATGGCGAAACAAAAACTTTTTTACAAAGTAATAAACCTTCTTAAAAGAACACCACCAGGTGAAAAATAACTCCAGTTTCGAAAGTCGGTGGCCAATAATGAACGAAACAAAACTAAAGTAGCATTAACCGAGTTTAACCAACAAATTTTTAAGTATTAGTAACAAATTATTAAAATGATTACAATACAAATCTAGTCCATGCATCTGCTGTTCAGTTAAACAAAAGTTTGTGCAAATGTTGGCGAGCATTGGTCAAACATTTGTAGCGGTGGTTTAAAATCGGTAATTTTGTTAAAAAATTGACATTATTTGTTAAATTAAAACTTAAAATATAACTTATTCTTCATGTCCTTACTGAAAGTAAAAGACTTCGGCCGAATAATTACGTTTTCGGGGATTATTTTTGCAACTGTTGAATACACACTGCGGCATTGTGGGACGTGTTTACATTGGCCGTGTTTCAAGCAAACAAAACAAAATACCAACCCCGGTTTCAATTGAGCTTATATTTACCGAGACGGATTTTTGACGCCGACCCGACATCTAGTGCTATTATTGATCGAAGTTAGCGGCAGACTACCGAGCGGCCGTCTTCATATTGCGAATCGTCTTCATATTACGTGCCACACTTTTAGGAGCGCAATGCTCTGTCTATACTTTTTTATTGGTCTGAGGCTGACCATTATTTATTTACTGGCCTATCTACAATTGTTACAGTGTTACACTTCATATTACAAGCAATTTACAAAAGCATAGTGTACAATTTATATGATGCGATAGACACAACATGCAAAAACAAAATTGAAACATTAATAAAATATTGCAAATACTCGTAGTGTAGAAATAACGTTTACAATAGCCCGAAAGTACATATAGACTATTTTTTTGCATTTGGGGTTTTAGTTTTTGAAGTGTTATGCAAAAAATATTTATTGAGTCTTCACAATTATAAAGAAGCCTGCAAATTTTAGGGATGGGGAAATGGAATCCTGAGACAGTTTTGTCGAAAGGAGGAAGTTATAGTTTAATAGGGTCCGCGGATAATTATGAAGATATTGAAAGTGTCAATGTTAGTAGGTAAGTCCCGTTTTATGTCTGTCCCTGGCCATACAATAAATTTTATTAAAGCTTGCCTATCAATAGTGTGAAAACCACTTTCTAGTTGAAAGGGCCATCATAAATTAGAATCACTTGAGTTTTATGTTCGCAAGAAAGTGAACCTAAAATATTACATTCTCGAGCGGCTATTGTCGATTATAAGACTAGTAATAAAATAAGCGTAAATTATATTGTTACTATTTTAGAAAGTTTCTGTAGACTTCAAACCACAATGATAACCAAATAATAATTTATACCAATAATAAGTATTAATAGGGATGTTGACAGAATATGAACATCAAAATATAAGTAGTCCATCAGTAAGATTATAAAAAAAAATACACAAGTATTTTTTTTTTTTTAAATTGTTAGAAAACTGCTTAGATTAAGCGCATTTAAGTTGAGGAGAGGGGGCTTGTAACGTCATTATCTAGTACTAGCAGACGACCCGCGGTTTCACCCGCGTAGGTCCCGTTCCCGTGGGAATACCGGGATAAAAAGTAGCCAGGGTGTCAGCTAACTCTATACAAAATTTTATTAAAATTCATTCAGTACTTTTTACGTGAAAGAGTAACAACATCCATCCATCTTCACAAACTTTCGCATTTATAATATTAGTAGGATAAACCGTACTGGCTAGTGACGTCATGCGACATTTTGACTCGATGTATCGCCGTTATTTTTTGATAACGTGAAAAAAGAAATAATGTGTTCAATTTTTTTTGTAATCTAGAGTAAAAACTAAAATTTTGTCATAATACTTAGCTTATTTAATGACTTACGAGGTCAGGCTGCATCAATTCCTCCAAGTATGCGTTGCAGAGTCTTCTATCCCAATCATCTGTGATATGTCCTCCATACATGATCTCACCAAATAGGTATCTAAGATCTTCCCATGGAACTCTCGCGTTCGCCTCCAAATAGTTGTATAAGACAAATACGCTTATTGTAAGATCACCTAAAATGGAGTACTCAATGAGATTAGAAATTTGGTCATAAAAGAATCTATTGAAACTTAGAACTGTTCCGGTTGGATTTATAAGCAGCTAGAAAGACATATCCAGGCCTTATTGGTGATGTTCTTTAGAATGGTCAGATGGGAAGTACTGGCAAGCGGCTTGCGTATATGAACGAACGTAAATAAACCAAAGAAGAATGTAAGAGTCGTAACAGTTGGCATTCTGTAACTTCTGCTTACCTCCATGGGTAAAAGGCGTGAGTTTAAAGATGTGTAAAAAACTAAATATGAAAAGCTCAAAGTACAGAGACATACCTAATAATAAATCAAAGTAAATAATGACGTTGATATTAATGCAAACACATAAGGCTGATTTAAATTACAAAGTTTGTAATTTCATGTATTTACTTTTTCTAATCAACGTTTGGCAAATCAAAATGACCCATGTGTTTATCTGAAAAACGCTTATCTAGCTTGTGATATCACATATTTACAACACTTCTGTAAAATAAAAAAAAGAAAGTACAAAACTGTTTATTTCTTAAACAAGATAACAACAGTTAGTTTGTGATTCGAGCCTTCTTTAAAGCAAACAATGCCTGCATTATAAGACTCCGCATTTCTTTATGTAATAAGTATGTGTTATTTTTTCTTCAGTAAAAAGTAAAACTTAATAAAAGAATAACATCACACCTTTTCTTGTAATACTTACCAACATTGAAAGGATAAATCTTGTTCCAACCCTGGGGTCCAAATTTCCGTCTCTCAGCAACGACTGCGTGGAAATAGCAAAGAGCGAACAGTATAGCTTTAAACTCAGCCTCCTTACCACACATTTCGAGTGTTTCTTGGTTGAAGTTATCAAGAGCTTTGTGGATGTTGGCCTGTTGACATGAATAGTAATAAGTGATTTTTTTAATTAAAAGGGTTTAAAAGACGCTAAAAATAAAAGGATTTCGACTACTACTTACTTCGGCTACGTAATTATTCTTGAAATTAAGAATTTTCCGATACATAAGATTTTACTAAGATAATGTCAGTTTAACGATGCAGGGTATAGTCTGGAAATGCCTTTTGAAAAAGAACCATTTATTCCAGTAAACTTGTCCTAACAGACCTCACTCCGTACCAGTATATCGAAATACTTTTGCCATTCAGAAAATTAGTATACGAAGAATTATTTAAGAAAGTTAGTAATTGCATCATTGGACTAAACATCTAACCTGCATTCCTGTTGGTGGTTCATTGGTTATCTTGATACTGGACTCCAGGATGCCCTGCGGTATTATATGAGCTGCAGCGGTAGCTGCCGGCTCAGCTGACATGAACAGCCTAAAGTCATCGTGGCACCCGGTGGCGAAGCTCTCCATCTTTTTCTCGAGGCTCGGTAGCCATTTCTTTACTAAGTGAATGTTCTGTTGAAGTTGTAGGATATTGTAGTAGAAGGCAAATAGTTCATAATACCATTGTTTCTACAACAAGCGAGCATCATCGGCTACCATCAGATGGTAGTCAAAAATGGCAAAAAAACATAGTCGAGTGAATCATTGGCACAATTGACCAAATTGATTATTATGTAACCTCCAAAAAGAGGTGCGTAGTACTCGGAACAGGTGGCGAGCGTATATTACTACTCCATTTACAATAGCATTAGACAGGAAGTTAAAAAAGGTTATTTTTAATACACACTTTGTAATGAGAGTACAATTAATAAAGCATGTTACAATTACGACTGACGCCGAAATTATTATAATCTATTTTTACTAAGTACAGCTGCCACACTTAGTTGTGACCATTACAACAATTTATTTTAAGAAATGATTTGGATTTCATTTAGTTATATTATTTCATTTTAGTTAAAAATTGTAGTGTCAATGATAAAAACCTAAAAGAAGCAGGGATGAACAATACATACGTTCTTCGTGTCACTGTCATTCTTCTAAATTCAAAATAATACAATTTGAATAAAAATTATTTACGCTTATCTTTAAAATAAAATGTTCTGCGTTCCAGCTTGTACGAGCCTCCTTTTTCTAATGCTATTGTAAATGGAATGTAGATGTACTCGTATAAACGTCAACGAAATAAGAAGTAACTATGTAAGAATCGTAGCAGAAGGCGTTTTGTAGTTTTTGCCTGCCCTCATGGGAAAAAAGCGCGAGTTTATGTGTGGAACTGAAATACAACGAAATTTTACCTGCAACACCACCCAATGTCCCTTCTGCAGTCCTTCATCCATGGCTTGCTCAGCCACAACCTCCTGCCCCTGACCCAACGACACATTATGGAAGTTCCCATTATCGGCCGTGAAACCCATGATCTTACCCAAAGTCTCTACATCCTTCAAAGGATTGACTCCAGGTGATAAAATGAAGAAAATTGGTGTTGTTGGACTGGTCTCTTCGAAAGACTTGCTGAACTCCAAAGTTCGGTTCTCCACGTACTTGGCGCCCATTTTTTCTTCTATGTAGGCTCTGAAAATGGAAAAGTGATTAAAGAAGTTAAGTCGTATTGTGAAGTCAACAAACATATTATATCGATAATATACTTACGCTACTGCATACGTCATTCTGTCTGGCCTTAGTGCTCTTAACATACACAATCTTTGAAGAGCTGGTTTGTTTTTCCATTCCTGTAAATAAGTATTTTTGTAGCAGAAAGGATCAAATAACTTGGAAACGATAACTTTAGGGTCGAAACCTTTCGCTATTTAGAAAACTTGCTTACGTAAGTAGTTAATACGCGCAGATTTTGTTTGGTAGTCCCACTTATTTATTTTTTTTAGTTTATGTTGTTATGAGAGCACGAGTAATACATCAAATGTTAAAATGATAACTGTCTTACTATCACGGTTCATAAAATATGCACACCCTGGTGACAGACAGCTAAACAGACAGATGGACAGTGGAGTCATAGTAATAGGGTCCCGATTTTACCCTTTGTGTACGGAACCCTAAAAAATTCATTTCACGACGTACCTGAGGAAACTTCTCCCTTTCAGGACATTCCACTTCAACAATCTTCTTCCATCTTTTAGGCGACGTTTCTATATCTCTGTCCAAGTTCCTGAACTCTTCCTTACCAGCGAGAGAACAGATACCTCCCCAGCTCTGGTTAGATAGGAAATCCACTGGACTCGTCACATGAGGCTTTATAGGAAACCGAAGGAAGAAATCTAACTCCACTGATGATACCTCTTCGCTCATTAGCAGAACCTGAAATAAGGTGCTCGGCTCACCATTTTGGTTGAACATAATAATTGTAATATTAGTCCACCGCAAGATTTGGGGCTTTCGTATCCTAAGCTACTTCTATCAAATCACAATCAGCGACCCATATTATATGTTGTTCTGGATCTACTAATAAGCATCAAGTTACAGAAGACAATCCTAATGCTGCTGCAAACGGGTCATGCTATTATTGGTTTCCCACCAACACATGGCCATATCGATGAAAATTATCTGATGATGACATCAGCATTAAATACAACTTTATGCGACTTTTCTTACCTGAAAGGTCATTTGCGAGGCAAATATAAGTTTGTCGCACTCAAACAGTCCTCTAGAGGTATATTGATACACGGAGAAGCTGATGCAGTCAATAAGGTTTTTGATGCGAGGGCCCAGCCCCTCCGCAGGTTCCGCGCGAGATATCGCCTTTTGAAACACCACGCTGAATGCCTGGAAATATTTATACGACTTATGAATTATTGTACCAATATGAGACACCAAGTTATAAAAAGAGAGTGAAAAAAGGGCCGCTTTATCAAATTAAATTCTGATCCAAGCATAGCTTAGTTGGAAGGGTTAACAAGACTACTAGTAATGTGTGTTTTAAAATTAACTTGAGGATATTAGTGCTCCAACATGCAATATTCTTTTGAAAACGAAAACAAGTTACTGATAAAATATTCTTAATCAGATTAAAACCTGATGGTATAATCTTACAATAAGGAGAAATTTGTTAGCTCAAAATTAAATTAGGTATCATAAGAAAAGAAATATCAAAATAAAACGATGAAAAAAATAAAATTACCTTTAGCGAAAACTGGTAAATAGGATTGATGGTGTTCAGATCATTTAGGATAAAGTATAATAACGACGCTCTGGCTGAAGCTGGCCTATAGAATTCCCGAGCGACGTCAATCTCTTTTGAAGTAATTTTTGCTTCAGCAACCTAAAACATTTAGGACAAAAGATTGGTTACTATTACCAATTCCTATGTACACTGTTGGCTCAGGCTGTCATAAAAGAATAGTTTTGCGTTTCACTTCTATGTTTTTGAGGACCGTATTGTCTCATTCATAGCCAAGTCTTTTACAACAAAACATTGTTTTAACTGTATCCTAAGGTGAATAGATTAGGTGTTATCTCACCTTTTTTTCAATGTCGGCAGCAGTCCTTTTCGTTGTCTCCAAATTCTCTACCAAAGCCGTATCACCAAGTATATCGTCACCAGCCGAAGACAAACGCGACAGCAAATCATCTTCAAGCGACTTAAGCTGAATTTTGAATTGATTCTGCTGTTTCGTTAACTCTGCCTTTAAATCCTCTAAATCAGGTCTTTCTGCTTTGACTACTTCAGCTAATAGCTGGTCTTCTAGGCCATCGCGTGTTACTGTGAAGTTAACTAGAGTTGTTTGCGCTTGCATTTCTGGTTTGTAATGTGGGTTGGCAAGTTTTGTATGTAGGATCAGTCTAAAGCTTGGACTGTATTCTACTTCTTTGTCACCCATTTTGATTGCTCTGGAAATAACAGGTACAATTTTGTACTATCGTCTTAGATTACTACTACTTACTATTTCCTTCATCACACACACATTTTGGCTAAAAATTCTCCCCCCTAAGCAAATTGTTTTTATCCTTGGGGAATAATTGGGGGGCAATTACACCAGTGTTAAATCTTACCTTCCTTTCTTTATCAGAGTTCTTCCCAGCAATGGATCTAATACAGGATCTACAGTCTCGCCAATGTTTTCAAATAGAACAGTTTCTCCTTTTATGATCGCCTTCTCTATTGTATCCAAATAGCCTCTTTGTCCTAATCTTATAACACGTAATTTATCACCATACTTTTGTTTGATCCACTTTACACCTTGTAACTGAAAAATGGATAAATACGAATGATAATTTTCCTTTTGTTGTATATTTGAAGAAAAGGTGAAAGATGTACTGAAGACTAAAGAACAAAAATGTAAGTAATTTAATTACTTCTTTTCTTCTTTGGAATAAAGGTTAAAGGAGTAATAAAGATTTTTAGGAACACAGTCATAAATATCTCTATTAAATAAAATATGATGATCGATGATCTTTAATATGAATAAAACACATCTGTTCTAACCTGAGGGTCAATCATAAGTGGCCACCGATCAGAATTAGACAGTATGGTCGCATTCTCAGTACTCATGCGGTCTGATGGTAAACCTTCGTTCTGCCACATCGCTATTGTCGTGTCATCTGTCAACATGGTGAGTGGGTCCAGACCTTCTGTGATTGGTATAGGTGGCTGAAATTTAAAGTAAAATTTACGCTAGTGTTTCCTACATTTAAAACTCAAAAAAGCCTGTTTTACTAACATAACATGTCAACATTATGAAAACCAATTGTGAAGAGATAATAAATAAATTTATAATTAAGTATTTCTTATGTTGTACAGAGTCGAAATAATCAATGGACCTTGAAGGTAGACCACTATAAATTATTAAGTCAGATTATTTTACGTAAAGATGTTTCCTATATTTATAGTAACTTAATCTATTCGTTTAAAGTGGTTTCATTGATGTTTTCCACCCTTTATATATTAATCCCTTTATACATATTGAGCTGGACATAATCATTAAGTGCAATGGTTTTAGGAATACCTACATTTTCTGTCATTGAAACAAGGCACAGTCCAACCATAGGTGGATTAAAATATAGTTAACGAGCACATAAGTCTTATAAGTAATAAAAACACACCTCCAAAGTCTTCAAGAAAACAAGCCAGTTCTTGTGCATCAAGTCCAACCTGAACTGTTTGGTGAAGCATCCCACGTAAGATATAAAAGCACACACGAGTAGCACGTCCCCTGGCATTGTTGTACCCTGTTGCATTAGGCTGGAAACAAAAGAGATAACAATATTCAATCAACCCCTTTATAACCTCTTTGCTTATTTTAGAGTGACGTGTATGAAAAGACGCTATAAAATTGTTCCCCAACTATTAAGTATATTTTTGTTCAAATACCAACTAAGTTTTATTTTATACGTTTGGTAGGCGTATGCGCGAAAATCAACATAATCGATTAATGACATAAGATGAGTATGGCATTATTTACATGAAACTTGATGAAATACCTTGTGTATTTGTAACTACCTATTATTATTATTTTTATCATATTTGTGCTGTTTACCTACTACCCTCCCTCTCTCCTCCTACTTAATTGAACTATTCGTATCTGGAATTTCTTAGTAGCAGCCCGGAGTCTGGATCTGTGCCCGATCGATGGCAATAGACTCGCTCCCTAATACCTATATGGGTTTAAACGTAACTGGCAAAATGTGAATATACAATGAAAATTACCTAGAAACAGCTTCAGCCCATCTGACATTTTCACTAGCAAGTCCATTAACGAGTCTGTTAGCAAGTTGTATAGTCGCGTTAGTAGCATCTGCTTCTTTCTGACACTTCATTTTTTCTGCAGTCGCCTTCTCAAAATCTGCCGTAAGTGCCGCCAGTTTTTCTTCCAAGGACTATTGCACAAAAACAAATATACTAATATTATTAGCAATTGGAAATAAATCATCAGTTACGCGCGGTCCCTGGATCGATTTTGTGTGCTAATGAACTGAATATGATATCATTAGAATGTCTGAGAGAAGACTGTATTGGAGGATTTTACTTGATTATAGTATTAATGTTTGATTTGTTGTACTAAAATTAATATACTTTTTAAATGAATACACATCTTTAAAACAACATTACATTAGAGACACATATGGGTTACATTAGAGTTAGAGTAACGAAGAGTTAATTAAAACTGTACGATCACTTACAGCTACTTTGCATTTGATAGACCTCAATTTTTCAGTAGCAGCTGCTAACTCAGCGTTAGCGGCTTGCAAGGCTTTTCTTTTGGGCTCAACATCACAGAACACTTCGTAGAACTTGATAATATTAATCACCCAAGCACAAAGACCAGCGGCTGCACCGGATTTTGATCTTATAAACTCTAAGAAAAAAACACAATTTTGTTTATTCACCCTAAGCTGGTAAAGGATTAGATGTCATAAGGTTTTAACTAACCAGGCTCAAATTCAGCATCCTTCAAATAAGGTTGAATAGCTTTGATTACGTCAGGATGAATATTTTCTTTATCGTAATTTATCAGACACTCAAGGAACACGTCCACTTTTGCCATCACTACCTGCGAAAGTAATAAAAAATCGTTGAGACGCAAAACTTCTGTGAGCTAGCAAATTTCAAGCATATGGAGTAATTAAATCACATTTGACTTAATGGAAAACATGATTTCATAATTATGTAGTTTAAAGTTAAAAACACAACCCAAGATACTTTGGACTTTAGGAAAAGCTGACAAAAAATTTCAACGCTCCGTCTAAGATCTTGCACTAAAGTCAAGACATGCGTCGTTGTTGTTTAAACCGTGTATATGTAAAAAATGGATCTAGTTAATAAACTAAAAGAAACCTTGGCAGCTTTCCAGCTCCTATCCTTAGGAATCTTTCCATTGGGAGCCATCAGCACCATCACAGCAGCAGTTACATTGGTCACAGCTCCCGGCGGTGAACCGAAAGACTTCAACTCTGTAAGGTTAGCTTTGTTAAGCGTGTTCAGCGCTTCTTGTGCAGCTACTAGCGCTGGTTCAGCCTTTATCAAGTCTTCCTCACAATCTTTCTGTTTCTTTGACACTTCTTCGGCTATTACTGCAACCTTTTCTTCCTCCTCATCGGCTAAAATTTAAATACCGATTATGTAATTGTTTCGGGGTGATCTCTACCTTTTTGTACAAGTGTTGGCACATGACATTACGACTGTTATATTAGGCAGAGGAATATAATGTACACCCACATTTCACCAGTTATGTTTAAGTCCCAGGTAATAAAGGGCGAGCCTATTGCCATCAATCGAACACCTATCCAGACTTCGGGCTAATGAAAACTTAAATGTCAAATGGAAAAACTCAATAACGTTTTGCTCGACCCGAGGTTCGAACCCCGGGATCTCATGACTACTTGTAGCACTGGCGACTACTAGGCCAGCGGGGCAGCCAGCAAATATTGACGTATGAAAAAGTTAAATATCAAGTATTACGCCAACAAATTCTTACCAAGTGCTTTCTCGCTCTGAACTTTAGCAGTCTCAACTCCGACCATCTCAATTAGTTTGTCGGCTGCCTCATTCTTTTGATGTAACTCCACTTCTTGAACCGCTAACTTTTCCTTCAATGCATCCACTTGACACGATGTACAACGAAGCTTTTCTAAACCATTTTCGAGCCTGTAAAATTCCATACCTTAGTCGCCCCACTTGCAAGCAAATCTTAGTTTGATTGTAATTCATAGCCAAGCAGCGTAATGACTTGCATATTAATAATAATAATAATAATAATAATATTCCACAACTTTTCACACAACACCATTTAGTCCCAAGCTAAGCGAAGAGCTTGTGTTATGGGTACTAAACAGCTGATAAACATACATATATATTTCTAAATACATACATATTATAGATAAATTACACCCAGACACAGAACAAATGTTCGTGCTCATCACACAAACATTTGTCCTGGGTGGGAATCGAACCCACGACCTCCGGCATAGCAGTCAGGGTCACTTACTACTAGACCAACAGGCCAGTCAATATTATTGGCCAGTTAGTATTATACGATTTCTAAAGGATGGGAGCAAATTCTATTACATGCACATAATACACTGAAGCTATTTGGGGCCTATTGGGGGTACCTGTCGTATTATGTGTTCATTAGCGCCGGTGACGCTCTTAAGATAACGTGACGTCCTTTTGGCGGTACCTACTTTTGCAAATTTTTGGTACAAAGGTAGGAAAAAATAATGGGCCCCTAAAGTTGGTAAATCACTTTTAATTCTTGTGTAAAATATATTAATGGTTTTCTTTCATGGCCCATTTATTTATTTATTTATTTATTTATTTAATACTTCAAGCACACAAATGTACATAGGCGGACTTAATGCCTTAGGCCCATTCAATGTTCCCATCCTTTACAGTAACAATTTAAAACGACAATCTTATGGCGTACCTAACTATCTTAGCACGAAGCTCATCAGTCTTGTTATTGACCAGCTTAGCATACAAGCTGATCTGTTCTAAGTAACTCTTAGGTGTCGTATAGTTGTATCGCCTCTCGTTAGCCAGGTACGCTTTAGACATTGTGTTCACTGAGGTATGGACGTATGCCATGAATCTGGATATCGAGTCTCTGAGTGTTACCTGGAAAATAGAAAAAATATGCAAACGTAGAATTATCACTAGTAATTTCTATTACAACCAAAAACACGAAATAGACAAAGTAGACGTTTTTTCTTTTTTGCAGAAATTGCGAAGGTCTGCGGGTCAGTGCCTCTCACTTATGTATACAACAGGACGATCCTGTTGTATGAAAGTGGTCTTGAACTACTGTCAAACTTAAATCACTATAATCAAGTATTTATTTGACTAGTTGTCGTAATTTTATTTGAATTATCTGTGTATTCCATAACAGCCTCCTGAAATTTGATAAAAATTCAAAACTGCACGTTGTAGCTATAGTAAAACTTATGAAAAATTAATCTTTATTGAGAAGAAATAAAAATTGTGGGAATATTTACCGGTAGATTATGTAGCTCCTCCAAGAACCTCATGGCGACAGACACCAAAGCCTCCTGAGGCCACTCATGGAACCAGTTGATGGACGTACAATTAATAAGCGCGGGGAACTTTCTAGACCTCACTCTGAGGGTGGAACCGACGGGAGAGAAACAAAGGACCACTTTCAGTTGCTTCCGAACTCTATCTATGAAGAATTTCCAGCAAGTTTCTCTTGTGTCTGGTAATCCTGCACCTTTTACCTGGAATGTTGAACTCCGTTGTATATGTTTAGTTTTAATTAAATTACAAAACTTCTTATCACGTACATATTATTATATTCCCCAGAGGTATTGGTTACCTATAATAGTACACCCAAATTTTACTAGTTATGTTAAAATCCCATGTTATAGGGAGCGAACATTTTACCATGAACTAGGCCATTTAGACTCCATGCTGCTACTGAAAATTTGATGTGAAAAAACCCAGTAAAACTTTGCCCGAACCATTAATCAAACCCAAGACCTTATGCTTAGCACTTGCGATCCTAGTGGTCGCAACGCAAGTGCCACTGCTTCCAACGAGGCAGCATTTTATTTTTTCATTTAGTATGATTTTCTTGACATTAATAGTAAAACAAAAAAAAATTACCTCATTCCTCACACCAGCAATAATATTCTCCATTTCATCATCAGGGAACAGGTCAGCAACTTCGCCTGATGCCAGCAAATCATTGATGAGGACTAAAAATTGCTCATTTGCCACCTGAGCATCCGTCATTAAGAACATTATGCCAACGTTCTTAAGGCCAGTCTTTATGTATAACTGAGATAATTCATTCTAGAAAAGTAATATAATTTTGCATTATTCAATTTCACTTATTCATTCGATTTAGAAAGTGTTTGAACAAACAGTCCCACAGTGGGCGCCAAATATATACTTGCCGCCCAACGTGGGACTATTTGGTTCAGTTTCTAAGACAATAATAACTTCTTCTATAGTCATGATTATATATCTTTACCTTCAAATCGGAGACTCCATATCCCTTCTTCAGCTGTATCTGCAATACTTCCAAACTCGATATAAAAGCGGCCAGTCGGGACAGTGACTGCTTACCGGAACCTCCTACACCTACCAGTAAAGCGCTACCTCGAGGGCTTTCCAGGATGCGAGAGATTCTGCAAAAAAATATTATAGCTGCAAAAAATATTCATAACTTGAACTAACTAAACAATTGTTTTTTTTTTTAATTGACTCATTTACACTGGATTCACTGCAGCGTACTAAAAGCGGCACATTTGAGAGTAACACAAGGAGAGCACCGCAAGTATTTTAATCTATAGTTTTTAACCCCCGATGTAAAAAGAGAGGTGTTATAAGTTTGACGTCGATGTCGAACGGGTGGACCAATTTAAGGACATCCCTACTAGAAAGATTCCTCACTTAAGCGGTACCCCGACACGACATAAAATTTCATGGCTCAAGTTTTATTTTTAACTTTATACATGTGAACTTAACTTTTTGCGTTGGGGGTTTTTATTAATGTTAAAAGTTAATTTTATTAGTTTTTTTTATCGGTCATAATTATGAATTAAACTATACACTAAGGGA
The DNA here is from genome assembly GCA_921972225.1 of Euplexia lucipara. Taxonomy (NCBI): domain Eukaryota; kingdom Metazoa; phylum Arthropoda; class Insecta; order Lepidoptera; family Noctuidae; genus Euplexia; species Euplexia lucipara. The sequence goes on along the minus strand of OV179143.1, from coordinate 6,133,118 downwards.
AGGGTGCTTCAACGTTTCTCGTATATTTTATAACTTACTGGCTACTTCTGGCTTTTAATGCATGATAATGTATGGGAAACAATAAAAACGTTGTGAATGTGATGAATATTTGAAATTTTTAAATTTGTATTCAATGGACAAATTCAAATTTGTGGATAATCGAAAGCCCTCAACAGATCAATAATATTGTAAATATAATTACAATACAATACAATACAATATCTTTATTTTCTCTCTTCACAAAGGTTCACATAGTTTATAATTGTAACAATAACATTTGATAAAAATCATAATATATGTTCCTTTGTGAGAGACTGGCGTCCATACTAGGATACCCTGTGTGACGGATCCCCAGGCTCTCACCTCGAATTAAATGTAATTTACATAATAATATGATACAATACCTAATGCCTAATTTTAATACTTAGACAAATGATGTATTGCAGAAGAGAAAAAGGCTGACAAACTTAATAATGTAACGCAACAAAATAAAATTAAATTAAATAATTATGGTGTCGTGTAATGGGTGTGAAGTGTCCAGTGAAGTGTGGGAGTGAAGTGAGTAGTTAATGTGAGAGTGAAGTGAATGAGAGGTAGGATGATAGTGTGGGCGTAAATGTGCCGGGTGATACAGTCATGAACTAGAGAATGATTATTAAATATCACGAGGGTACAAGAAATAACTGCTCTGTAGTGTCGTACTCCAATTTTTACAACCATGTTGAGACTTTAATCTTGCAATGCTTATTAGGTAGTGAATAAATTGACAAAGTTTTATTAATTTTCTTGTACAAATAGTTTGCAAGAAAACCAAAATGCCGACGGGAAAAAGCAGTGCGGAATTGAGTAGTAGGACAAAATAATTGTAAGATCAACAAACAACAAACCTGCAAATATGCATCATAGCATCCTCAAAGAGCACCAGGTTCATGGCAGCAATGAGATCATTATAGCTGGCCATAGCTTCAGTAAGCAGTTTGTTTAACTGTTCCCAGTTTAGGATCGGCATGTATTTTGGTTCGCCGATGCCACCCGCAAAGTGGCAGTAGATGTTGGGACGCTCGAACACTACACCCTCATCAATATCCTAGGGAGAAAGGACAAATTCTTTTTTGTTAGTTTCGCTAATAACGTAATTGTAAATACATAACGTAACATCACACCTGGTAGTTTCCCCTCTATTTTGCCTGTTATGTTTAAGTCTCACGGGGGCGAACCTATCGCCATCAATCGGGTACGAATCCAGATGGAAACGGGTTGCTACTGAGAAATGCCAGATGAGAAAACTCAATAACACTTTGACCGACCCGGGGATCAAAAGCGGAACCTCATGCTCAGTAGTAGCGCTTGCGACCACTAGACCAACCATGTAACTGCTGATTTACAAATAGATTTCAGTGAGTGTTACTGTCGAAGTCAAAAAGTCATAGTCAAAGTATTACCAGCTGTAAGTGTAAGCTGTAAGTGTTATTTTGTTTCTGTTGATTGTTTTTATGGAAACTTCACGTGTATATTTTTAACATTATTTTATTTTACCTCAAAATTCTTTTTGCAGAGATCAACTTGAACTTTGAGGAAAGCATCGATGTCTTTTTCCTCAGTCAACTTGTCTCCGTACACACGACTTGTCTCATGCAGCCACAGACGAAGAATATCTGAAGTACTCTCTATGCATTCATTAGTGCTGAACAGAAAACCCTGAAAAAGGGATAGATCTTTTTTTCTGAAAAAGTATTTATTACTACAAAGCTAGAATTATTTAACATAAACAGAATAGGAAACCATGTTGTATGTTAAATTTACCTGAAATACGTTCGACAAATCTCTCAAGTTGAATATGTAATGGAATTTGATCGCAGTAGGCAAAAATACTTGAGATATTTTATTATGAAGAGTTATCGTCGCCATCACAACATTAGCTGAAATAAATTTACTTATTATCACACAGCGACGTAAATGCATAACGAGATAGTATAAAATTTGTATTTGTTGTAATTATTCAGTTTGGAAGAGGGGTTTGTGGCTATGTAATAACAGGGAAGGGAATGTTAAGTTACGCTTGGCGAAAAGAATGTTAAAGCTGTTGGTCCCTGGAGTCGTTTGTAGATTATTGACAATCGTTCTATTAGTGTTACCTAGTCTCCAGATACAATCCATGTAAAATTCTGGTATCCAGCTTCTTTGGGTAGATTAGACCACTCCAGTATAGTAACAAAAAGTTTAGTTAGAAAATGATGACGCTCAGTTTATGGTATTTACTGAGCATTTTATTGTATTCAATTCAAGTTCTTTAATCGAATCAGATAGACGTGTTGCTGGGAAGTTTATTTCTCTACTTTTTCTATTCAGTAAAATAATAGAAAGTGATGAAGAGTGGGCGTTTTGAAAGACTGTCTTGTAATTTCTTTGACATTGTAGGTACTGATTCTTAGTTAAATTTAAATACCTAAATATGTTTTGATGTTGAGTTTAGAATTCTAAGAACAACGGATGAATAATAAAGAAGTAGTACTCACATGACAACTTAGCTATTTGTGGATTAATCCTTAACTCTGGATTGACTAAATGCTGGCTCAAGATGGAATGATATATATTATTAAGGGCCTCAGTATTTGGAAAGCTGATGGCAAACACACAAAAATGTCTTTGCAGCCTTGGATTAATAGTAAAGCTGCCCGAGGTAGGGTTCATACAAGAAACATATTGTGTGTTGTGAATGTCTTTCAAAGACAATTTCGTTCGATCGTACCAATGACCATAGTCCATGTGTTGACGAATTATAGTGTGAGGTTGGACGGTCCCGTAAGCATCAACTTCGGGCATATTTATGTCGTCAATGAAGTAAACTAATGTTTTGTTGCCAGGAGGCCCATAGTTACGACCAGCTTTCTTCTCTAGAGGTTTTTCTAGAATTTTCTGGAGCATCTCTGACGTTGTGTAAAAGTTGAATGGTACAGATTGAATGGCGTAAGCTTCTGATAAACTGTAAGAAATTATTTAAAAAAATATTGTTGAGACACAAGTTTTGAGAGATAGATATATAGAGAGAAAAAGAGATGTCCTAAATAAATTTCTTCTCACCCTTGTAACTTTTCGTTGACTAAAACAGTTTTGCCGGAGCCTGCGCTTCCTACTAACATGACAGGATGCTTATTCTTCATCAGCAAGTCCAGGAAGTATCTGACTCTTATAGTTTCAGCTGTAGGTACCAGCACAGCCTAAAATAACAACATTTTTTCGAGTAAAATACTACAAACATTTGGAACTTGGAACAGCTATTTAGACAAACTAGGTAGACAAGCATCAAAAGTGTTTAGTATGGTACAGTGCCCAGTTTTACCTGCAGAGGTATATCGGAGTCCAACTCAAACTTGGGTATTTTTTCAGTCCACGGTGTGAACTGCTTTGTATCGTGATCTATGTAGTAATCAAACACAGTGCCACCGGCAGGGAATTTGATGTTCTTAAATTCATTATTCCACCATTTTGAAAATTCTACAAAAGATATATAAAGATATATGTATATGAATTCAGAATATACAAAAACAAATTCATAGCTGAATTTTATTTTAGACAGAATCAATATAGATTGCTATTTGACATGATAGAAAAAAATGGAAGATGAAGATAAAAAAAAATAAAACCAAATTAAACGATTTCAGATCTGAAGAATCAGAGCCCTAGTGTGACTTCTTCTGTCTTTAGAAATTTGAGAATTGATCTAACAAAAGCACGGAAACATGATCTCTAAGAATTAAAAATTGACTTACCAATCCTATAATCAACACTGCCTTCATGGAACATGGCAGATCCAAATGCCCAAACGCAAGCAAACACAAAGAATATATCATGCCACTCCTTCGGACATTCCGCTGGCGTATTCTCAGGTACAAATAGACAGTTCAGCAGATGACATAGCATATGAACATGAGCCATGTCTACAATAGGCGTGATCTTTTTGAATCGAGTCCTCACTGTCTCTAGGCAGGATGGAATGTATTTGTCAAAGAGAACGACTAGGTTGGACTTTTCTGCTGGTATCTTTCTTGTTTCTACCCAGCTTGTTACGTAGCTGCAAGAAAAAACACCATTTACAAATATGATATACCTACTTAGTTGACGTACCTACATGATATATCCTACTCGTACTAATATTATAAACGCCAAAGTTTGTGAGGATGGATGTTTGTTACTCTTTCACGCAAAAACTACTGAATGGATTTTAATAAAATTTGGTGTAGAGTTAGCTGACACCCTGAATTAACACATAGGCTACTTTTTATCCCTGTATTCCCACGGAAACGAGACCTACGCGGGTGAAACCGCGGGACGACTGCTAGTTTAGTATAAACTTTTGACAAAATATTAAAAACCGCACAGGTCGATCAAAGATTAACTTAATAACTTGCTGGGGTCGGTCTGCCGATGGGTGTCTCTTCATTACATTTACGGGTAGTCAGAAGCCCGAAAGTCCGACTACCAGTTTTACCAAGGGTTGTCGTGATCTCCGTTACTGGGCTTTGGAGGTCAGGTAGGCTCCACGTAAAACACTGGTATTCAGCTACTACAGGTTGGAGTGGAAGCCGACCTCAACCTAGTTGAAACAAGGCTTGGCAGATGATGAAACTACCACAGTGATACTTAGTAAAATATGAAGTGGCATTGATATTTGAAATAGTGTTAAAGCAATAATAATGTTACTTACGGATTCCATCCTAAATCCTGTGAATTAATATATAAAATACCAGCCCTAGATACTGTTGCTGGTGTAGCAGTGCGCAAGTTAGAAATCTCAAACATCAACCTCATAACTGGAGTTAAAGCTATTCGTTCGTTACTAGCCAACGTCAATATCTTGTTATCGTCCATCACAGTATTCAATGACTCAATCCACATCGGATCTATGTCACCATCAAGCACTATCCACTTTGGATTATCACCAGGTAAGTTAGCTTGATCCCTCATGATAACAGAAAATAAACCATCTTTCCATTCTCTTGTAGCCGGGTTTATAATACCAAACAATTCATCATTAGTAACTGCTTTAGGATTTAAATCATTGAATATAGGTTTCTTTCTAACATTCTGATAGGTTTTGAATAGTGTTTTCCATACTTGAGTCTTCCCAGTACCAGCGTTGCCAACTATGAAGACTGAATGACGAACTTCAAGCAATTCTTCTAACTGAACGACTTTAAGGATAAAGTTATCTTCTGGTTGTAAAGACAAATCCATTGCTGCTTGTTTGACTGTTCTTTCAAATTCTAGATCGCGTTTTCTTGGTACTTCTAGAGCGGGGAACAAGTCACCTATGAGGCCCATGAATACTGGCATATCGTCTGTTACTATCTTTGGTATATTGAAGTCTCGTAGTGTTCTCATGAGTACTTCTTCCTCAGGTCTTCCTGGGTCACCTCTCTAGACAAAATAGATAATGACAGAATTAAAATATACATAGAGAGCTAATAATGCAGTATAGAGACAGTGACTGTGTGTGACTATTTTCCATCTGGAATTTCTCAGTAGTAGCCCGGAGCCTGGATTTGTGCCCGATTGATGGCAATAGGCTCGCCCCCTATTAAATGGGACCTAAACATTACTGGCAAAATGCGGTGTACTAAAGGTACACCTCTGCCTAACACTTACAGGGTTTACAGGTGTGATAATATTTTATGTGTTAAGTTCTCCTAGTATAGTTAATTGGCCAAAAAATGTTTCTTTTTTTTATTATTTCCTACAATTTCCAAATATATATGTACTAACACTAGCGTTTAAGTTGTGTATTACTAACAAATTGGATAATAAATAAATAAAAATAAAAATAAAAATTGTTTATTGATACCAGATACATTCACAACTTTGCAGGCTAAAGCGGGTAACAATTAAAATGTATAGTACAATACATACTGATATTGATTCCCAAACTAAGCTAGAGCTTGTATTTTGGGAAACAATGTTCAGTCATAGTGATGACATACAATATACATTGATTGGTGCTTGAGGACAAAGGTGAAATATTGTGGAAAATTTATCGCTGCACGGTGCATATGGTTACAAAATAATTATTCCTAATTATTATATCATTATATATTACGGTAGGTGTAGCGTGTGCGTGCATGTATCTATGTATGTATGTATTTATCAGTAATAATTATGGGTGAATGTGGAAGGGTGAGTGTCCGAATGTATGGGTGAGTGTCCGTGTGTATGGGTGAGTGTCCGTGTGTGTGGGTATACGCAGCCCTGCGATGTAAATCTTGGGATCGGTTTCATTACCACTACGTACTGTGTGTTTAGTATGTGTGTATGCATCTGTGGTTTTATGCGTGTATGAAAAAGTTTACTTGTTGTATTTTAATAAATCCTCAGTATTGTGGTAGGATTGTATGATCTGTAAAATATATATATGTATAACGATTATTCTTATTATTAATTCTTACCTTCAAAGACCCAGCAACAACAAGCACAGATTTAATAGCTCTCAGTCCCCAATCATAATGATCCTGCTTCGACAGCAACTCCTTACACAAGGTATACAGTGTAATAAACTTTCTAGCCAATATCTTAGCTTCCTGAAACCCTTCAGCAACCAACATGATCTCGCAAATCAATTCAAAATCAGGGACGACCATGGCACATGGTCTAAATAGAGCCTTCAAATTTTCCGGCAGTTCTGTACGACCGGCGTAACCTGGATTCATAGTGATGAAGATACCGACTGATGGTGTTAAGGATATTATTTCTCCCATGAAATTGAATTTCTCTTTCTTGTCTCTGAAGGTAAAAAGGAATTACCGTGAATATTCAAGCTAATTATTGGTTAACACGCACTTAAAAGCAAATAAATCAGGACATCTCCTTTTTCCCGCAATCTAACTAAATTTTCTATCAAAATTACAATCTTTCATTTATTGCCAAATTAATCATTTAATAAGGTTAGGTTAAATTTAGGTGGTAATTCTATAATCTTACCCTTATTTTAAAGGTTATTCAATTAACTTTCATAGAATACTCTAAAGGGAACTCGATTATAAGAATTTACATAAATATAAAAGTTTCAATGATGGGTAGATAAATAAATGAATGGTCGTTCATACCGATCACAGATGAAACTTCATATGAGAACTTACCGAATAGCATCTTGAACAGATTTCACTTGCACAGCAACGACAGACAACACCTCAACAGAAATTCGGTTAAACTCATCAAAACATCCCCAAGCGCCCGTCTGTGCCAGCCCTTTGTAAATGTTGCCGCAAGACTATACAAAAAGACATAAATTAGTAAAACAGTATACAAATAGGAATTGTGTCTCATAGGCATAGAATATTCACGAAAACAATGTATGATTTTGTTTGTGAATAACCTAATTAAGCCTAGTTCGGTTCTTTAGAAGCAAAAGCAGGTAACTAAAGTTGGTAATGTAACTTTCGTTTGTTTTGGTAGTGCCGAAGGAATGTGAATTTGAGTCATACAGCCAGCTGTGCACAACGAGGTATTATTAGTCCAACTACTACATCGCCAGCACTTAGTCATCTTCAGTACTTTAGTTATAGATCTCGAGTTCGAACCCAAGACCTCTGAGTTTTCAAATTCATGTATGTATTGTAGAGTTATCACCTGCTTTAAAATCGGTATAGGAAAATTTTTGAGGATGCCTGAGAGATATTTCTCAGTGGCATGTGATGACAAGTCCAAGGCCCAAAAGACATTAAAACTCGGAAACCAGGTTACTCACTAACCGCACGAAAAGAGGAAGTTCACCGAAGTTCTTTTTCCATTTGTATAATATTGTATGTCGAATTGATTTTATTAATACTGCCGGTCAATTCAGTAAAAGTCACGCCGTGAAAACATGAGTGAAGTGAACTGTCAATGCCATGCATTAGTATGGAATGACAGCTAAATTCGTTCTACGTTTTCACGCGGTGATTTGACCAGAATCGCACTGCTGAACTATTATATAATTACCTGATAATCCATCTGCTCTGAGCAGTTGAAGACGTACACCATGATTCCCAGAGCTCTTCCCAAATCTTTTGTGGTCTCTGTTTTACCTGTACCAGCCGGTCCTGCTGGCCCTCCGCCCATGATTAAATGTAAAGACTGCAAATATAAATTCATAATATATATATCAAACAGAATTTAGGAATATCATCATGCTTTAAAAACGCTAAAGAGACCTCAAGACTATAAGTGTCAACCAAATTCGAATAAAAAATTACAAATATCTGACCAAAGAAAATAAAATGGAAAATGAAATCAATATGATATACATATAGGGATCCTCCATATGGACGTTCCATCCAAAAACCCTAGTATTGAGCTGCATCCGATCTGAGACTGGAATTCAACCCTAACTTATTTGAAAAATGTTAGGCAAATGATGATGATAGACAATTTATTGTGTCCACATCCTAATCGGCCTAGCCTTTTCTCAGCAATTGTATGTCAAACTTACTTGTGTCAGTGTAATATAGCACCGATCAGTCAATGGTGTGATGACCAGCCTCGGAGTATTGCCCAAGTATTCATAGCTATATGTAAATTGTGCATCGCAGATGTTAGCAAAGCAATGGTATTCCTTTTCACCCCATCTAAAATCAATAGCCATCGTACAATTTATGTTTGCAGCGTTAAATGTACATGCCTAAAGAGCCTTTTCGTTTATATTTAAACTGTAACTATGAATGAAAAATTGGGGAATGATGTGATAAAACAACGTTGTGGTTTAAAAGATGAAGTGAGAAAATTTTTAAAAGAATGTGCTTAGATAGATGGTTTAATCACGCTAGAAGGATAGCCAGAAGGGGACGCCCTAGAAGGACAAATACAGACCTTATGGTGATGTTGTTCAGAAAGATCAAGTGCGTAGCGTTGTAGTCTCAACCGGTGTGCGTGTAAGACAAGGAATATGAACGAAATCAAAGCAAAAGAAGTGTGTAGGAATCGTAGCAGTAGTTTTCCACAGTGTCTGTCTACGCCTATGGGAAAAAGGCGTGAGTTTATGTGTGAATGTATGCATGTATGTTCAACTGTAACTTCGAATCACGATCATACATAACACATACCTACACATAAAACCTTGTTCCTAATTGGCATTAAACTACAATTAATGATAGATTTTATAAATGGTAGTGATTAATATTGCATAGTTTTCACTTCAAAGCGCAACGTTGTTAAACTATCGTAATAAAAGAATATCGAAGATCACATGACTGGAACACATTAATTAAAAAAATGTTATACGTAGCAAAAGAAGTATGTAGGAATCGTGGCAGATGGCTCAGCTTCTGCCTACTGCCATGGGAAAAAGGCATGAGTTTAAGTACGTATGTATGTTACATGTAGGAAATGCTTTTCTTTTAAATACGTTGCCTCACAATAGGAATTTCTCTTATGTCGTGGGTGCGTTTACAGACATTTAAACGCACATACACATTGTAATAACCACGAAATAACATGACATAACGCCTGTAATTCCCGAAGGGGGTTAGACAATGGTGTAACTGCAATACACCTACATTTCGCCATTTTTATTTAAGTCTTATACAGAGTGTAAAAATACCCTTAACGTAAATGAAAACTACATGTTCTACCCATCACTGGGATAGCTTTTTTCTTCTAGAACATACCTGGGAATTCACTGGTTTTGGAAATATTGAAGGTCAAAGTGCAATATTTTTTTTTCGTTTTTTTATTCAAAATTGTATTCCAAGTATTATTAGTAAACTTTCTGCCGAACAAACATTATCAAAATTGACGATTTTTCACAACAAATTACGCATTTGAAGTTACAAAAATGCAATGGATACTAAACAAGCGGGCCGGTCGGTTCAACAACTAAGCACGAGTGGCCATACGCTCAGCTGGTCGAAAGATGCGTTGCGTTGTCGCGCTATGCAATGCGCGCAATAAAAAGCATCTCTTTTTTAAAGATGAAAAAAAAAGTATTTCCCCAGCATTATTTTTTGGTTAAAGTTACTTAATTATATGAGCAGAATTTGCGGTTATCGGCTATGTGATTGGTCTTTTTACACCCTGTATGTAATAGGGGGCAAACATATTGCTATCAATCGGCCACAAATCCAAACTTCAAGCAAACTGGCCAATTCTTGATTGAAATCTTAATTACACTACAAATTAGAACGAATCGTACGCAATAGATAGTACGGTGCTAAAATGTATGACTGTGACCTCATACAAGGAAATGAGAGATTAGCCCCAGCACCTGTGTCTGAGCTGAGACTGCCACATGAACGCCGACCCAGCTTCCACCTTCGCTTGAATCATCTTACTTACAACATCTCTAGAATGTACATCTATAGTACAAATCGTCATGATTTTCTGCCTATCTTGCTTCGTTAACTCGCCGATCAGTAAGGAAATCAACGTACTAAGCTGTGACAACTGCTTCTTGTAATAGTCCTTCAGAGCATTATCGTAACCTTCTTCTAGTCTCGCAAAAGCCATATTGACTTCTGTAGTCCACCAGATTTGGGAGCCACATAGTGCTACTTGAGCCATGAAATCGAAGAGCCATTGTTCTCTTGGCTTCTCCTCGTAGGATACCATTGATTCTCCGAAATAGTGTCGAATGGTAGATCTCATGATGTCCTGTAGTCTGTTGAGCCAGATTTCGACCTAAAATATAATTGTCCATTACAATTCACCTGTGTTTTCCAATGGGTACTACAGATTTTTATAAATATTTAGAATACAATTTTAAATTAAACATAAACTATTGTAAAAAACTGTAAGAAAGAAAGGAAGAAAACTGCGTGTACAGGCATCACGTCCAAATAAATTCACCTTTAAACTATAAAATTCACAAAAGACAATATTATTGTAATGCCAAAAGGGTCTCAGCTCAGTCTGTCAGATGAGGACACAGGACAGTATCTGACGCTGATTTTCAGTTAACATAAAGGTTTATTTTTTAGGACTTACAGCTCCCGTACAGTCACATATTCCATGAAACTGAACAAGTTCTCCATCTTTAGCTATCATTCCAGACGCCACCTTCTCGCCTGGTTTTTGATCATCAATGAATTTCAGTTTTGCAATAGAATCAAAAAGTTTTGTCAAATGCCTGAAAACAGACGTGTTTTTGTTCATAACTTCAATCAAGACAGTTCTCGCTTTTAATTTAAGCCACTTAATGTTTTTAACATCTTGTAAATAGAATAATTTACCTGATAACCAAATCAGCTTGATTCCCGTTTGATAGAATATCCAATAGATCCGCAGAAGACACAAAATAGAACCGTGGAAACGCCAATCGTTTAGTTTCCAAATACTCAGCTAATGCCTTCTCACAAATGATAAGGTCTTTCTGTATACTGTCCAAATGTTCAACCAACCCTTCTTTATTAGTACCTTTCACCACATTTGGAGTTTTCGCCATTTCAGTAGATAATATCTAGAATTTTCAAAAACAAAACAAATCTCTGTAAACTTGGACAGTAAAAAATATCATTAAATTTCTATTGCAAGTTTCACTTGCTTACCTTAAATTCGGCATCAATCCTATCAAATCTAGCTGAATCCTCAGGCAGCTGTTTCCTGATATCCTCTGAGCTCATAAATATGCTCTCCAAATGAGTCCAAGTCCTTTGCACTTCAAACCATACTGTAATCACTTGGTCAGCTATGGACAGTTTTTGTTGCCAACCCGACACTTCTTCCAAGAAATACGCTATGAATTTTGATGTAATCAAGTTTTGCAGTTGGACCTGGAACATTATTTTAATGTTTTATTTTCTTAACTCACAAACCTATGGCTTAAAAAAGGTACTGTGTATTTCTGATACCTGATTTTCTTCTAGCGTCTCAATAAGCTCTTCGCTGGCCCTCAGCAACGTACACTGTGTTCGCGTATGTACTTCCTGCTCAAACTCCAAATGGCTCCACGTTGTGTGCAAATCTTTCAGTACTTTCTCCATCGACATTTCCTTTACCGCTTTGTCTACAATATTCTTCACTTCTTCCTCACACTCGTGTAAGTTCAGGGCCAGTAAATCAGCTAGTGTTGTGTTTAGATCCATTACAATTCTTACCTGTATTATTTAAAAAAATATTGAAAGACCGATCTCTAATGAGTTCATAATCAGTGTTTAAATAGTCAATGTTATATCAATGGACTTTAGATTTTATTTTTATGTCAACGTTTAAACTTGTGTTAATACTTACGTAAGTGCGTATTCCTTGATAAAATAATTAAATATTTAATCTATGTGAAATACAAACTAACACAGATATGGCACAAATCCATACGCACTAACATGAAGCAGTGTAATAGAATATGAAAAGAAAAGACTTTTAAGGTAATAGTAAAAGTAAAAGTAATATTATAAACCATACTAACTTATTGTACACGAAAAATAATATGTACACTATACACACCGCGGCATTGTCATACTTACAGTGAGCTCACGTGGTAATGCTGCTAAGCTCTGTGAATCACAAACATATTTACATTCGCATAACAATTCATTCAATGCATACTTTTAACATTGATATTGTATAATACAAAACTCAGGCAATAAGAAACTGTACAGTTAATAAGTGAACATTTCATCCAAAGCAAATGCATGCCGCATTCAAACAAAGAGTTACCATAACCATTTTTTATTCAACTTCACCATTGTTTCCGTCACTTAAACAAAAACTGTTTTCAAAAATTCCCATGTGAATTTCTTATAAAATGAGATGGTAACTCTAAACGATCATGCAAAATGCATATGTTAAATTCCAAACCCATCAGCTGAATCGCAATCCTGATCTCGAAGGTGCTAGCACAACATTCATGTTATATTTACATTTTATTTCATTTATTTATTTATTTACAAATTCATTATTTATTTTGCCCGAATGTTACAAAGTTCACCTTAGTTGTACTCATGAGTTGGTCCCAGTGCCTTTCCCTGATTGCAGGGTTTTGGAGCTCACCCACTGCTCTTAAAGATGTAAGCATATTCTTTACCGTTGCTTCGAGAGTAATGTATGTATCCCAACTAAAAACGTATGATTTAAATGTATTAACATTAATACAAAATTTAACCCTTAAATATCTGTTTTGGTATCTTTAGCTTACCTCCTCATTTCCTTGTCAAGTAATCTGATCTCTTTAGCAAACTTCTTACATTCAATATCCATATTCTCAACATCAATTTTACGCCAAGGCGTGGTTTTCCAATCTTCTATGCTCGTTCTCACTATGTGTACGTAATCCCAAAGTTGCTAAAATTTTATTAAAGTGTCATTAACACCGACAGTTAGACCGCCAATATGTTCTATGAAACTTAAAGATCGTACCTTTAACATTCTCAATTCCTTTCTGCATTGCTTCAGAAGCTTGAATTCGGGCACATTTACTTCAAACAACGACCCTGACTCTTGTATTCCTCTCATCTCTTCTTCCAAGAACAAGAGTTCATAATCTACCCTGGACATCACTTCGTAAGGATCTTCGCAATCATATTTAAAGAACTGCGAAATACATTTTATGTCAATCGCAAATGTTCAAAGAATGGTTTATATAGTTATTTTAGTTTGAATTTTAAATAATGTACTCTGCCAAAGCAAATAAATGAATAAATGCTTACCTCATATCTCTTGAACACTTCTCTATAATAAGTGACATGGCTATCAAAGGTAGATATCGTCTTCCTAATACCAGATACTTCAGCCGCTTGCAGTGGAGCCACTTGCTGCTTTACCGTCAAAGCTAATTTCTTTGTCGCCTGCCATTGTTCAGGAAGTTCCTAAGAAGACCCAAAATGAGTATATTCATACTAAATTCATGCACTGTTATAATCTTTTGAAATATTGATTAAGCCAAGTAACATCTTAGGCGGGTTCTGGAGATGACTAATAAATCTTGAGAAAGAATGATGCTGGGCCATAACAAATTACCAGTTGGTTACCCACTGGTGATTTTTTTCTGGCAGAAATTAAAAACATTGCGCCCGTAATGAAGCTTCTAAAACATTTGATCCTACTTACATTGTTATATTGTACAAAAGGTGCAAAATTAATTATAAAGATCCTGTCACATATACCTGCAGCAAAACGTTAACCTCTTCAGGAATATCCATGTCATAGAACTTTAGCAGTTCAATAGTCTCAGTCAGTGGTTGGAACATGTCGTCAGTGGTAACTGTCCTGTCTTTGACGTGCATAAGGTAACCCATTATCCTGACTAAAGCTTCATAGTCGCCTTCAGGTACTGGTTGAAGTAATCCTGAGGGACAATAATTAATTGTTTTACCATCCCTGTGCTTCAAAATACGGAACTACATTGAGCGTCTTTTTTGTATATATTTCCATTACAATGAGAACTTTGACAAAAATATGTCATCTACGTACGTAATTACTTTATTTCAGACGGATAGTTAAGTTAGTTAGTTACCTTCATCAGCATCGCGTATGAAGTTTCCCAGATCACTGAGACTACACGTAACTTTGTTAACGAGATGCTCTTTGTACATATTGCCCCATTTTCTAACAGTGTTGAGTAGAGCTTGTCTGAACGGCCGGATGTCTACCTGTTAAAATAAAATAGTATTATTTTAATGCAAATCTTAGTCTATTAGATTACCGAATTGAAACAAAGTAACGCTCTCGTTTTTACCTGGAACCAATTACTAAAGATTTTATAAGGCTGCATATCTTCGATTTCCATGAATAGGTTCTCATAGTGGTCAATTTGCTCTCTAAAACCTTCCATTTTAGGTTCACAAGGCACTGGACCCTCTCCTTCTACTCTGTCCTTTTCCTCTAAGGCAAGCTTGTCTACTTCATCAGGAGTTAGTATTCTGCCATAAGTGAGGAATATCTCCATTACTGCATCCCTTTCTTCAAGCCATAAGTAAGAATAATTTTCGAATGTTTTGCAAAATTCATTGGCATCTTCTATTACCTGAAAAATTCAATTTATGACATACTCTTATATTTTTTTTTACATATTTTTATGCATACAAATTCTCAAGAGTTTTATATTATTTAAAAAACTTATTTATAACTTACCTTTTCAATACCATTCAAAATTTCCTCTTTCATGTCAATAACATCATCACTGCCAATAATTTCCTTTTCATACGTTTGATCTCTCTGTTTATCAATCCGTTCAATCAAGGTCGCCATATTCATGACATCGTCAATAAGACCTTTTATCAATTCCGTGAATCCTTTCTCAGCACTTGGATCTAAACTTGGAGCAAAGACAATATCTGGGTCTAGGAGTTCCATTTGAGCTTCAAATAAAGGAGCCAATTTGTTTTTGGGATTCATGTGTTCTGTGATGTAGCCCAAACTGAAACGTAGGAAAAAGCAGCAATTTTTACCATAATAATAATTAATCGTTTAAACCCAGAAACAATTATCGTTACTATTTCCTTACACACACCATACATTATCATGATATTTTTGTATGCAATAAACATATTTTTTACCTTGAGTAAATGCATTACTGTTTTACCTGCAAGCAATAGTCTTAAACAGAGCTTCCTCCAACAGCGCGTCAATAAAAGCGACATAGTTCATCCAAATATCGCTGTTTTGATTATCCTGCATGTTAAATAGTTGCATATTTTCGTTCAACAACTCGTTGATTCGATTAGCTGTAGTCACGATGTCACTGTAACGTTTGGTTTTTTTGTCTGGTCGGTCTTCTAAATTCATCAGAGTATCCTAAGAAAACAAGCATACGTTTTGTTGGTAAAAGAGATTTTGAATGACTTCTGTAGTATGTTCCAAACACTTGATAACGCTACCTACCTTTTTACCTTCCTTTCTTTCAAACAAAGGTTGCACAGACCAATCCTTCATTGTTTCTTTTATTTCTACCAGGTTGTCCTGTATTTTCGACATCCTTTCGAAAAGATTACCTACTAATCTATGTAGTTCTTGCAGATAGTTCCATAGATCTGAAGAAAAAGATTACAACTTGCAAAAAGACTCTACAAATTCTAAAATAAAATTACGCCAAATTTAAAACAAATGTCTACATTTCTAAAGTCCAAGATTTAGAAATTCACTAATAACTAGAAAGCACAATAATATCTATGAAAAGCGTCACCATCAGAATTCCAATTGAGTTTATTCTGTGCCATTTCAATCCTCTGATCAATAGCCTTTATCTCATCTTCCACTAAGTCGAACTCCACTTTCTGACTGTTCTTTCTAATCTGGTTATACCAATCGATTGTTATGCCCAAATTGATCCTGTATTGTCTGTATGTTTCTTGCTTCTCAAATATAGTTAACCCATCTTGTGGTAGAAGATCTTTATACTCTTCGCGTGACCGTAAATGATGAACTTCTTTAAGAATATCTAGAAGCTGAAAAAAGCGTTGATAACGTTTGTACAGGTTATAATTTATATTCGTTCATAATGGTGTGTCCCTAAAACATACAGTCTGCCAATCAGTTCTCTTCTACCAATATTAATTTCACAATTAAGTAACTAGATTGAAACTAACCATTGGATGGAAATTCAATACTAGATCGCATCCCTGTCGTGCAAGGATCATGTTGTTAGTGGTATCTTCAATGATCTTTGACACAGTTAAAGTCCAGTCATGGAAATATTTCTTCTTGAAAGCATTGATTTTCTCAATTAACTCCTCATGCCTTATGAAGATTTTCTTTGCTTCATCCGTACCCTTTATCCTGTTTTTGAGAAAATATAATCAAATGTGCACGTCTCATTTAATGAAGATACTTTAAGAGCAATTAATGTACAAAAAAATTTAAAGTGCTGCAAGTAAGGACATAATCTGTGAGGGCGCTATATCTACAAAATCCAAAACATGACACCTTAGACCATGGTAAAGAATATGGATGAGTGTAAGCCAGATAATCAGCTTTCGCAATTTGCCCCACCCAGGCTGACTTACGGGTGCGGCAAATTGCGAAAGCTAGCTATAGGCTTGGTTATCCTCGCAGCTAGCGTGGTCATGAACAGCAGGCCGCCGGCGACGGGAGGCAGGTAGGCATCCACTTCCATCATGCCATACTTCTCCAGGCGGTTGCTTTGTTCAACGAACAGGTCCTAGAACATAGTCTTAGTTGTACTCAATTTCAGCTCCTAAATAGGTTCATTACACATCTCTAAATTATTTAGAAGCAAATATGGGAAAATACCTATCATAATTTTTTCAAATGGGTGGAAAGAAACTTACTTCGCAAGTGTTTATTTCTTCTTCTAGCATCACAATGATTTCGACGTACTTCGCTGTAAATTCATTTCTAATTAGAGGTCGATCCAAGACCGAACCTACAACATCAATCAGCTGAAATCGATAAATATTAAAGATTATTGATATTCGTGCCATCACTCAATTATAGTGTAATTGAGTTTTCATTGCATAATCTAATACACACATGCAATAACATTACCTTGAAAATAGATTCTAATGTCGTGCAATTATCGAACGATTCAACCAAAACGGTTGAAAGTTTAAGATCCAAATCGATTATGTTCTCTTGAAAGTCTTTGAAGTCGACATTGAATGTATCATCATCTGGGTCTAAGACGTCGTATGATTTCGATGCAAACCCAGTGAAGTAAGCGTCGAATTCAGCTGATATTTCTCTAATTTGGCCCCCTAGGACCCGGCCTTTCATTCCACCAATCTCTATTTTCTCCAATTTTTGAAATTCTAGTACTGTTTTGAAAAACCATTGAATAGTATTCAATCTGTCCAAGAATCGATTCAGTCTTTCGAACACAACGTTAGGATGGAATGTCCAGGGAATCACTCGTCTGTCCACGAAGTATTTAGCCAGATTCTCTTTGAAATATTCGAAGGTATTTTTGAACTTCTTCATAATGTCTATCGTGCATTGAATGCGTTGTGTTGCTTCGTCTATGTCACTGTGGAACAACGTGGTTGGGTCGAGACATTTTTTAGCCTAAAATGAAGATAGCAAGTGTTTAGGATCTATTTTATTTCTATAAGGTTTATCAGTAATACATTATTTAATATAATCATATAATAATACGTATCTGACACCGATGTTAACGGTAAAATATAACAAAATGATTTATGGACGCTGTTACATAAGTAGCTCCCGCGTGTTTTGTGCTTTCGTGATAAGTCGCAAGTTCGTAAATCGTGAATTTATTAACTCCGTATCTATTTTCGTTGTTCGTGAACATCGAAAATTTATAATTTATCTGTTTTCTATGAATATAATATACTCTGACAATATCCCGGGCTGGTACGGATTGGATTTGCACTTAGATATCTACCTACATCAAGTATAATAATTAATTCCATATAAAATGCCCGAATGAATTTAATTATTCAAGAATGTTAATGTGAATTATTCTGACAATTATCTTTATCTTATTAGACGAAATCGACTTAGTCAAAATCTAAAATGACAATTTGCGAATCCTGTATCCAGTCTAATAAACTCAACAAAATAACAGAATTATCGTATTGCAAATTATAAATCTAGCTTCTAAGTTTAGTATGAAGTCCTTTCAAATTAAATCCCCCTGATATGTGTTCGCATGTAAAACCACTTCCAATCTCGTCCAGTCAGCACAATGAATGATTGGCAGTACATGACATGTGTTCGCACCGCGCGGGCAACGAGATACATTTGTGTACCGTAGCAATTAGCTGCCAATTAAGTGTCTACAATTTGAAAATGTACTTTTTATGCATGATAAAAATCTTAAATGCCTGACAGACCACGTTCGTAAGTTCGTACCATGCATCGGCCCCCAGTGGGGGACAAGCAACGAGGGACAATGAGAATAACCCGTAATTTTGCACAAAAAATCTTTTTGCTATGAAGTTATTATACACTAAACAAGGATTTTATTTGGAGGAGGTATGAAATTTCTAAATATTTGTCGATGGACAGTCATTAGCCACCAGGCACATAGCCAGGCATATTACTTGTTTTTAAAAAATACCTAGCCGGGATCTTCGGGAGCCTCTAGAAACAAGAGAATTGCAATAGACAAACAAACACGTTAATAAGTACCTACCTGATAAATCAGCAAGTTGGATATCTGCTTGAGCAGGACGATTAGTTTAGATGAGTTGCAGTAGTACTTTGAGTCTCTCCAAATCATACAGATGACGTGGAACAGAGGTCGAAACAATGGCTGACATTCCATGAAGTCAATCTCTTCTAAGCCTTGAAAGTGCTTCTCTAATGTTCGTAGATATAGATCTATTTCACGGGCTTCCGCTAATGCTGCAATTCAATATTACATGCTTGGTCGATAGTTAAAAATTTATTGCAGTAAGTATGATGATATATTAACTGCCTATTGGCCACATAATATTCTTCTAACTGTGGATCACCTGATGTTCGCTGCCAAACTACCTAAATGAGCAAGATTAGGCTAATTATTTGTATATTGTAGAACTCAACTCAATATGTCCTTCAATAGCTCTCGTTTAGTTTGTAAGTAAATTATAACACAGAAAACTTCTTCACTCTATTTTCTTTGCCGAATCATGTAAAGTCGCATCTTTGGATTAAAGAAGATCCTTACATACATACCTGAGACGATGTTCTTGAACAGCCTGCTGAAGCAAGGGTAGTAGGCAGACGTGGTTTTCTCCAAGATCACCGCCATACACCTTACCCTCTCAGTGCGCAACTGATCGTAAATGTAGTTTAGATTACGCAGTCTTGACTTCCAGAACGCCAGTTCTAGGAAAAAATGTATTTAAGTTACCGAAGATTCAGTTTCAATGGTTGAAGAACAAATGCTACAAACATAAGTGACACTCACAAGGGACCATTTCGACAAAGCGATATAATAAATAATTTATTAAACAGATCATACAATCTAATATCCCCCAATAAAACCCATTACTTCATTCATCCCTTTTACCTAGCAGTGATCAATATTCTAAATATTTAGACTTACGTGACAAATATGGGACACTAAAATGTAATCAGAATTATGTATGTGCATAATGTTTGCAACAAAATTTCTAACCAACACTAGGCGATGGATTTTGTCCATTATCAAAGGCTTGCCCAGAGTCTTCCATCATGACGTCATTGATCTGCTGCGCCCACTTGATGACCACGCCTTCTATGGCACTCTTTAAGTACAAGTCTACTTCTTTCCCCCGAAGCAGTTCCTTTTCAGCGTCATGAACCAGTTCTACGCCCACTGGCATTGGTAAAACTGTTTGGCCGTTTACTTTGCCTTTTACCTAAGAGACATAATTTTGCGAATGATCATATTTATTTACGCAACACAATGGAGCAGTAAGTGTAATGGTATTACGACTAGGAATCAACCAATGACGACTATCCAAATGCTAATTAGAATGCCATGTTTTAAGTATAAGTTATAATCTTACCTCATACACTGTACTCTTGAGGTTGTGAATCTGTTTGAGGATATCTTGGGAGACGACAAGAGGCCAGCCTTCATGATTAAGAGGGTTTGATAGCAGAGGTACGAATACCTCGTCTACTAAAGCTGCTAATTCATCTATTAGTCTTGGCGCTAAGTCACCTGTAGAAAAATCCAGATGTCAATAACTGTAAAACTGAATCAATAATGTGTAATATTCAACTTCAACCACCTAAAATAGGTACTTATAATATAAATACATACAGAAATAAGAAAATATTTGAAATGGACTTACCAAAAATGACCATCTGCGCACAGTCCTCTTTCGGGATAGCATCGGGCTTTTTCTTGACAAAGTAAACGGCTTTGTTCTTCAAGTAACATGGAAACGATATGACCGGCACCAACTGGAGTGCATTCGTCAGTACCACGACCAGGAGCATCGGAAAAGGTTTGTCCACAAAGTCCTTCAATGTTGACCTGTGTTCTTCCAAACCCAGCACCCTCATCCATTTTTCCGGCTTTAATTTTAAAGATTTGACTGTATAAGACCCTATAAAGTCGAAACGAGGGTCCTGATTGGATGATGATGGAGCAGCTTGCTCCATGATTGGATAAAATCAAAGTTCTCAAGTCATTTTAAGAGGTTCTTTCTGCTACGCCGGTTGGAACGTCTTTGACAAAGTAAGGACTGCGAAAGGTAGAGGTAGAAGCAAATGGCAAGTCACGCAAGTCCCAACGGCATACCATTATGGAACGATGTCTCCTTTGTAACGAGCATCGGCATCGCTATACTAAAATAGATTAAAAGTAGGGTGTGCAGAAAAGAGTGATGTAGTTTAGGTATGAATATTTTTAAACTGGTTTTGTGGGCAATAATGATGTGTGTGACTGGCCGCGTACATCAAAGAATCGTTGTTTTAACGGTAGGTAACTCTTTTATTCTGATGGATCTTCTTCTTGACGTAAAAAGGGTATCGAAACCATCGTACGTCAGTTTCTTTCTTACTTTATGGTACAAAGTAAAAATACGTTAGGTACTACCTTTCCAAAATCTAGAAGAGGAACTTTCAAGAAACAGATTCAGAGAACAGATTCCATTCTTAGCAAAGACGTTAGTGTAGATAATAGGTACCTAGTCACAATACCTAATTTTAAAAAAAAGCCATTAGATTAGTGCTTATATTTACACACAGTACTTGATAGCTTTCCCTTCTAGAATTCGGAAAGCTAAATTTAATCTGCCATAAAATCATCGGCCTTGTGATAATTATTATTAACTGATTGGAGGTTGGTCAATCAAACACAAGCTTGCTTTCAACCCTTTTGCTGCTCAGTTCAAATCGCAATTTTACTCATATGCCCACAATAGTTTGGCAAAATAACAAAACAACCCGACAGTCAGGTCCATTGGTGCGATGACGACGTATGGAAATCCCTATGCCCAAGAACCCAGATCCAAGTTCACCAAAGGATACCTACGCTAAACAGTTAAATTAGGAACGAAGACATGCAATACCTACTTACCATTGACGGGAAATCACGAACAAAATTTTCATCCGTTACTTTTGTCCGAGTGGAATCAAGTCGATGAGTCTAGTTTAGTACGCCCCGCTGCCGCTCCAATATTGATATATCATCCTAGATGGCGTTACTGAGACATAGGATCACAGTTTTTCTGTTACATTTCTTCGCATGTTCTCTCTATAGTATCTTAAATCTCATTGATTACGAACAAATATCTGAGTTGCCCTTTATTGACCCCACAAAAAATTTCAGTTCCTTGATCATCTCTGTCGTCAACTTACAAAGTTAATATTCCAGTAGCATCAACTGCTTCTGCGACCAGTACAGGTAAGTGGGCAGAAAGAAGCGCGTACCAGGCTGTCTGCGCGCCGCCCTGTGCCACCCACCAGCAAGATGACACTCGCGCGACGTCGCCCAAGAATAAGGTCAACTGTCGCTGTTACAACCTTCTTGTGGTTCCAATGATAGGAGGACGCGAGTTGTATAAAGCCTTGGTAAAGATAAAGATAAAGGTACCGGACTGGTATCCGCAACTCCACGTCAAAGCGCGTATTTTGCGTATGGGCCATAATCTACCACGCGGGCCGCGTGCGAATTGGTAGATGTCACATGTCTTCGAATGTTTGGTTCTAGGACATGCCGGTTTCCTCATGATGTTTTCCTTCACCGTTTTTGAGAGCAGAGGTGATAAAATAAATTACACAAAGTAATGCGCCTGCCTGGTTTCGAACTCGCGACTTAGGTACTGCTCGTAAGTCGGGGGCGAGCCTTGGTAAAGGTTAGGTTAGAGAGGAGAGAGAGGAGGAGAGAGAGTGTTGTTAGAGAGAGACACCGAAATTATTAACAAAAAATAATTATAACATTATCAAAAAATGATTTTAGTAAACCCCTATTCATTTTTGAATACCTATCCAACAAATAAATCTCAGGTTAGGTATGAAAAGAAAAAAAATCACTACCCACTTTGCGTGTAGGGGGGTACTCTAATAAAACATTTTTTCCACTTTTTATTTTACCACTTTTTGTCGGGGTGATTAATAATACATATTGGTACCAAATCTCAGCTTTCTAGTGCTAACGGTCGGACGGACGGACAGACAGACTTGGCGAAACTAAAAGGGTTCCTAGTTGTCTACGGAACCCTAAAACCGAATAGTTAAATAAAAATAAAAGGGGTTAAATAAAAGAACCGAATAGTTTTCTTAATTAAATGCAACAAACCGATGACGGTTATTCGCTGGTCACACTTTGCTGATGTTTTTGAAGTAACTTCAAATTTTGAGAAATATTAAAAACCTGCTAAGAAAATATTGAACAAGGGACATTTTCTTTTTTTGTAACCAGCTTAGACTTAGTATTAGACCTTACGCAACTGTGACTCTTACTGTGAACTGTCTTTTTAGGAGCCGTACCGTATGTGTCGTCGTGTGTACCACTCAAAGCTCAACTTAATATCCAAATATACCCACAAAAAATACTCGCTATAAACTTAAAGCTTGGTCCACTGTCTGAACAACCATACTGGGTTAATCGTTACATAAAATCATAGCTTTACCTTCCCGAGTTATAAACTGACATGAATGTTCCTTAATTTATTTACCTTTCATGAAATTCCTCGGATCAATCTTACTTTTACTTGCATTAGGTATACTCAGGCACTTACCCACGCAATCGTTAAAAATCGATGTATTCCTTTCACGCTATAGGTTAGGTACTTAGCATTGGCCTTTATCGTAACTAATAACGAGTAGGTACTTAAGTTGTTTTTTTCAAGTACCTAATTTTAAATTATATTTTCCTCAAATTAGGTTAACACAACTTTCTTTTTCGCGAAAAAAAATTGGCGCCGATTAGTTTGACAGGTTTGTTTTTTTATTGTGCATACAGTGATCTGGCACCAGTGAACTCGTAGCACTCGCAGGCAGCTTAATTTATTTTATTCATACCAAAAACTATTGTTCAATTTTTTTTTAAATAAAAACGTTGGTTGAAGGTACTTTCCACTGATAAGAAACTCAACACCGCTGCTAATTTTATTTTGAGACTAGGTTTATCTTTACATATTTTATGTAAGTAGGTTAAAAGCGGTGGTAAAATTAAATATAGAGAAATATATTTTTTTGCTAACTAATCGAGGTTATTTATCTGACATATCCATGCTGAATAGCGCTGGATATTAATAATCTATCTCGGTTGCTATCTTGATCCCGATCTTTGTCTGTAACCAATCAACGACCGAATTCGCCTATCCGAGTCTTAAAGATGTCCAATCAGAAGCAGCCGTCAAAAACAAAGGATCGGGATTTGGATTGAGATAGAATATTAATATCGGGCGTAGGTCGGTCAAGCAAAACGTGAAGCGAATGCTCGTGTAAAATCTAGTCTAGCAGCGGTGGCTCCTGCCAGCCCAATCATCCGCTAGATATTTTTTTTTAAGTTAATACTGGTATACTTAACGATGCAAAAAATGGAGTGGGTATGACCAATCATCCTTATGATTGGTCATACCCACTCCATTTTTTACCAAGCCCCTAAGGCCAGCCCCTGGGATCGGGCTGTTATTTTTTTTTTTTTAATGTTTAAACTGACTCGCTAACATGTTTAAAAATTAGCGTGAGAATATAAGTTTTGTGACTACGAGTAATTTTTTTGAGATCTTTGAATTGTCTGCTATACAAAACTGCCCATTCGATGTGCCTAGGACTGGGCCTCGGAGTATTTCTTGACTGATGTTTAACGACTTTGTTAACATAAAATTGGCCCCATTGACAAGATAGCAGGTAGGCATTCGACTAAATACCTACATACTAACATTACTTCAACATACACCTTTAGTTCGTCACAAAATAAGTGAAGGTGAGCGGCCCCGAGATGCTGTTCTATAGGTATGGACATTTTGGTTTGAATTCGTTTAACGAATTAATGTACGTCGTTCGTAGGTAACCAGGCTATCTATGATGTGTTCGGTTTATTACAAAAACGAATGTGTCATCTAGCTTTACAAGGATTATAAACTCCATAATATTTAGCATGCGGCTTAGACAAAGGATTTGTTTCCCAGGAAATGTTAAACTTGCATCGGCTAATTTCGTAACAGCTAATGTAAAGTAAGCCACAATTATTTAAACGTATAGGTACTGGGTTCAGTTCTATCTATTAAGAGGAGGTATCTACTGACTACAGGAATAAAATACAAAACATAATATTTTATAATACATTTATTGATAATGACAGCGATGGTTGACTCGAACTTGCTACTTGGCAAAAATATTTCCACTAGAAGTGAATTATTTTTGTATTTAAATATTAAAATCTCTTTATTATGCATTATGTGTATAGTAATGAAGATGCAACCATCTATGCTACAAAGTAGCTGCCTATATATCACAAAAAGAATTAGACATAAATTCATTACTTTGTCATTTATTTATTTTACACTTTCCAATTCTGGCAAATTAATTTACTTAAATAAAATCCATGCAAGTCACAGTTTCATAAAACAATAATAATTACATTCACATTCGTAAAAGCGTGTGATATCTTGAATTGACTGCGAATAATACACACAATTTTCTAAACTGAAATAATAATTAACAACAAATTATTTAATTATCTAAAATCTATTTGTTTAAAACAAAAGCACAGCACATGGTCAGCTTAATTTCTAAAAATTAAATTAGGACCTACGAGACGCTGCTTTTAAGGTCA
The DNA here is from genome assembly GCA_921972225.1 of Euplexia lucipara. Taxonomy (NCBI): domain Eukaryota; kingdom Metazoa; phylum Arthropoda; class Insecta; order Lepidoptera; family Noctuidae; genus Euplexia; species Euplexia lucipara. Next base: position 6,107,533 of record OV179143.1, on the reverse strand, counting down.
CTATTTGCCTAAACCTAGGAGCACACTCCGAGACACCTGACCCGACCTGCCATGTCCAAGGCGTCGTACCTGCTTCGCTTGACAGCTAGTCCTTTGCCCGTGTTCTACCAAACTACTGGACTTAAGCACATCAAGAGTTTCAAAGACACATCCTACTATATTTGAAAATACGTATATTTCATTTTAGATATTTTTTTAACGTCGACTACACATTGAGCTGTCCTAGTTAGGGCCAGATTTATTTATTATAATGGTAAATATACTTTTACATTCAAAGTTAAAAATCGTAAAATGCAAAATAAACGCCATATAAGTCGCATTCTGTAGTTAAAAATCTAACTAATCACTGATAAATACTACTGAACGTTTGCTAGAACGATAAATGTATAGAAAAAATGGAATGTTTAAGTACGACAGTCTAATAAGCTTTCGATAAAATGTAAATCGTGATTACTCTATGTATGTGTGACAAATATGATGTCAGTCAATGCTTACAAATTATTTGAGCCGCTGTCCCATGGCGAACTGTCGAGTGACGTCATGACATCCACGTTAACAATACAAACGAGTAGGTAATCAAAGAATACCACGCCATGGATTGCTCGCTATGGAATCGCGGCCCCACTAAAAATTGGCATTAAATTCTCGAGTGCATACTTTTGAAACAGCTGTTTTAATATTTTTGAATAACATTTTATATTAATAGCTTACATTTTAATGTAAATATACATATGGTTACAAAGGTATTCGTTGACGTCACATTATGGAATGCAACTCGGCAACACATACGCATACGTTCAGCGAGTGACGTGAACTACAACGCTCTACGATGTGACGTCACAGAACTGCCCTCGAGGAATGGAGGCAAGTGGCGGACTATGAATGAACGCTGAAAGTGGAACTTACAAACACTAGTAGATAACCAGGCGTGTTACTCTATTTTGTGTACTCATTTAGTGTACTTACGAACGATTACTTTACTAAAAGGATGGAATATACATTAGGTGATCTAAGACTATTGCCCCGCATGACCACGGAGCGAACAATGTGGACATTACCTAATACGATTACACGCGCACTATGCCGCTACAATATATCTTGATAATTTATCCAAATTAGGCTTTATTCAAAAAATTTAACTATAACTCTTCATATTATTACTATAATGGAGAGAACATCGATTAAGATTTTTTTTTTGTTTCACTAATTACAGATAGATACCTCATCGATTTATTGTTCAAATGTGGATGGAGATAATAAATTGGGGACAATTTTTCTTTAAGTAGTGACATTTTAATTTACAGAATGCCGATTCACGACTACATTTACATAAATTTTCGAATATACACAACCTAATCGATATAATGTGTGTGGCGCAAGAGATGAGTGAATCTATGACGTCACATCTGTCAGAGTTGACAGCATCTACTTGGCAAGGGGACCGCGTCGCCACAAAAATGACGTCGGGCACTTATTCGATATTTAAAATTTATAATTAGAATAGAAACGATTACTAGTACTTTTTATCGAATATCAAGCATTTAAATGGCAGTATTGATTGCGTGTTGGTTCGCTCACCGCTTGCGCCGTACATCGGAGCGTCAATGTCTGAACTTGAGTTTTCCGTCAGTGGTTGTTTAGTGTACTAAGTACAAAGTCTTTTACAAGGACGAAGATGTAATATTGGACGATTTCATAAACTACTTGAGATACACCTTTAAATGAAAGGGGCAAAAGCAGGCGTCGAAATAACAAAAATAATGTTTTAATAGTTAGGTGGCAAGATACTATCACAATCGAAACTGGCAATCGTGTGTCGAACACAAAATGCACGTGAGCAGTATGAAGTATATTATATAGGTACAGAATATTATTAAAAGTCATAGGGTGAAGTGTACAATCGATAGCGCTATGTATCTGCACGTGAAACACTCACAGGTATCGAACAAAGTTTCAAAATAACTAACTTTAATTTCTTTTAAATTTTGTTCAATTTAAATTTATCAACCACAAACAAACGCGGACAGCAATCGAACCCTTCACCCTAACTTTGAAAATGTCGTATAAAATGCAACAGTGAAGAGAAACAGTAAAACGTCAAAATCACAGAAGTTATATTCCCTGTGCAGAATATAAAACTGTGCGAGTCACACGAGGGTAAGCAGATGCAGTGGTCGATGAGCTACACATACATAAATAAGTATACATTACCGTAACATCTATCACCACAAACTATACATTATAAAGAATTTATACAAATAACTTAATAAATGATACGCAATCACCGATGATCATTACAAATAATAATACACACGCGAATCCACATATTTACAGGAATTTCTCAAAAAATTATAAAAATTAAATCACATTATAAATCCATATTTATATTTACAAATATTTGAAAATAATTTCATTTAATTCATAATACAATAAAAACAAAACGACTAGTACAGTCAGTTACAAAAGTGATATCGTGAAAAAATACCAAACATTAAATGTAATTGGATCTTATTTATTAAATATTTGACTACATTTCCTTATATTTATTATTAAATTTTATTAAATATCACGACAAAAAGTGAAGAACCTCTTAAGTTTACGGAGGCGAAGATATTAAATACATTTCCATTTCATACAAAGTTCCCGATTACGTGTAATATTTGGTGAGAACTGACGAAATCACTTCTGTAATCAACTGTACTCACATCTACAGGGCGAACAAAATTCCCGAAGACTGTCCTTGTTCGGACATCGAAAATTGCACATTCCGGAAACATCGCGACATCTTCATATTTTATTGACACGTTCAATAAAACCGAGATTATAGTTTCCCCTTCTCTGTCCCCGACAAAATAAAGAAGGCGAACAATATTGCTTCAAGGGTAGTAAATAAACATCTACAATACATATAAGCACCATACAAGTTACATGACTGCAACAAAAAATGCGGATTCTATGATACAAGTAGTTTGCGGGACGTTAGTATAAATTCGGTCCGATACATTGCCGGCTGTGTCCGCGACCTGTCTGGTAGTGTGGTGTGGAGGCGCCGCAGTGGGTGACGTCTATTTGCTAACTCTAGTTTTGGTGCCGACGGCGTTTATGCTGTCGCCGCGGCTCCGCGATCTGTGTAAGTTGTGTAGGCCTTCTCCTGGAACAAAGCAGATTCCCTCTAAAACCTGAACTAGACAATGGTATAAACCTTCTTGTTGTTAGCAATAAGGTTTGTTTTGGTTTAACAAGTATTTTGAAATGAATTGACGTGTTGCAAGGTTTATTTTCGACCAAAAATATATTTTCTTCGACTAAAGATTTTTATCACACTCTTTTACATTAATATCATAATATGACGGAAAAACCCACCCTTGCTCTGCGCACGCTTGAGCTCGTTATCACGGAAGGCCCGCACACTGCGCCCGCGCCGGTCCTGCACGATCTTGTCGGGCCGCACGAAGATCCCGTGCCGCGCTCGACACTCGAAGTATCGTTGGCCACCGACTGAGCCGTCGTTTTTGCCTGTAAAGTAAAAAAGAACTTCGTTCTTACTTTATATAAAAACCAATAAATATGTAAATACGGAAATATTCGCAAAATATTTTAGTGGGGAATTAGTGCTTTGCTAAAGACTGATAAAAAATTACAATGAACGGATACAATGATCAATACGATAGCCAAATAAACCAGCTCCCATTAAACCGTTTTAAATGAATTCCGACTGCCACTCTGTCTGGGTGGCTGTCATCATCATCCACAGCCCAACTTCAGCCACTGCTAGGTATAGGCCTCTCTTTGCTGGTGCCAAGCTCCACGTCCTTGTCATAACCCTATCCACGCTACTCCCACAATGGCAACTATGTCTGACCATCTCTCTGCCGGACGACCAACACGACTCGTGCCATTTCTTGGAAGCTACTCGGTCACGTCACGGGCGGCACGACTGTTCGGTAAGAGCTCTTACACACGAGCGGTATGTTGACAACGGCAGAGATAACTGTAGCAGTCGACATGCCTCGAAATTCCAACTTCAAAAATCAGCGGAAGCAGTATAGGAGTCAGTTAGGCTGCCGCCGAGTCGTGTCGACGGCATTTACATGATCAAATGACTGGTATAATAGGTAGAGAGATAATGTCTGGACTCTAAACTCAGAGTAGTGAAACATCGACCTCATCTTCTAGTTAAAAATCACCTGTAAAAGTGTTTGTAAGACTATTTACAGAAATTAATTTAATTTAATGATTTGGTTTGATTTGGCAACAATTACCTGTCGCTAGTGTGTAAGAGCTCTAAGTTAAATATAATATGAATAGTCACATACCAATAGGCGCATCAAGTTCGATGCCGATCCAGGTCCCGTGCGCGAAGTGCGTGGGCCCGGCGTACGCGATGACGCCGGTGTTACTGCTCAGCCGCAGCTGCACGCTCTCGCCGACCGTCATCCACGGTTGCAGCATCGGGGGCTCTGATGAATCGTCTAGTTTGCGGGCGTTAGGGTTAAGTTATGCAAAATAAAAATTGTAAAACCTATCCAAGAGGAATAAACTTACACTTTTTACTTTCGATAAAAACTCGAATTCAACAAAAAAGAACACCGCTTTTTACCTTTTTTACAATCAATTTGTTTTGTAATTGAGTAACCCTAGATCCCCACCCGGAAACCCTGCTGCTGTCTGTCAGGGGATATATACGAGTAAGTGCACTGAAAAGGCTTCTAGCTACAAATTTTACCTACCTACCTACCTTACCTAAATAACAAACAAAATCTAACGTTACATTCCTACTATTATGACTAAACTCCCTAATTTCAATAAGTTACAGTTACCATTATTTCTACAATATTTCCTACTAGTGGCTACAAACACAAAGACTAGATAATAAATAGCAGGGTGTGTTACCATCAGCGATCCGCTCAGTAGAGGACGCGGGCGTGTCGTGCAGTGCGGGCTCGTGCGCCGAGCGCGGCCGTGCGCTGGGGAACGACGCGCGCGCAGCCGAGCGGGCGCTGCTGCCGCCGCCCGCGCGACGACGGACCACCTGCGACCGAAACCAACGTTTTACAAAAAATCTAAACGTGCAACGAGGTATTATAGTTCAAACATTCGTTCAAGGCTGGGTCAAGACTGATCCATGATATTCAATAGTTCCAATACCCTTTCAATCATGTCAATTAAAGACACAATAGAAAGACAATGACAGCGCGGATACCGACACCGGTATCCGCGCTGTCATATCTTTCTATTGGGTTTTAATTAATTAAATTGCTGATTAATAGACCTAGAGTAATTTCAACAATCTCCTCCTCGAGATAGAATCTAAGCCAAAAATAACACAAATTATCTATAGAGAACGTTTACACACTATGTAACTAAAATATTTCTTCTCCAAACATGACTGTTATTTTTTTTTATATTTAACATCAAAATACTCTTACCACTCTAGCTATGAAACTGCTATACGTATATCTACAAAAATAGACTTACCTTGCCAGCGGGTAACTGCGTCTTCACAATAGGTTGGTCGGGTCCGGTTGAAGCGGAGTCACTCTCTCCCACAGACGAAGCTTCCCGGCTTCGCTCAGCGTCGTGACTCGACTGTTCAGAACTCACTGACTCTACTTCGGCATCACCTATTAAAATTTTTGATTTATTATTAATTAAATTCTCAATAAATATAAAAAATGTAGTTATATATTATATACTTTGACTACTTACCCCCTCTTGTGAGTTATGTTTATGCGCAAGAGTTTGATTATTAAAGATGAATGTATACGTGAAAAAAAGACTTGAACGTTCCTTTATTTTACGTACGAAAACTTTTATTTCATGAACGTGAAAAATCGATCGAAGTACCCATTGGTATACCTCAGTATGTATTTATTTTATGTAGGGTAATTACTGCACAGTACTCTAGATGTCTTAACATGTCGACAAACATTGGTGTCACCAGACGCAATGCACTGGCATTAGACAAGTTCGAGGAATGACCCGTCCATTTCTCGCATTAACGAACCTACCTACCTACCTACCTATTTAGTACCTCAAATTCAAATATCAAATGCCAAAGTTTAATAAAACAACAATCTGCTCTAATACTTACCGAACGACGTATCGTGCGACGTGTCGTGCGACACATCGTTGTTGGACTCATGCGTTGAGTCTCCATTCACTTGCGTGTTGTCAACGCTCTTACTGCTAGTCAGAACTGCAACAGGAATCGCTCCCAACGGATCCACCATCTGACCTTTAGACTCCTCTTCTTTGGCAGCCTCCTCACAGTCCCTTAAGAACGGATTGATGCGATTTCTCGACCCGGGAGTTAAGACGGGAGTTTTCGCTTTTTCGAATAAAGAATCGTCTAGTTCGTGCTTTGATTCGACAATATCGTGTTTTAAGTCGTTGATATCGTTCCGCAGTTCAGTGATTTCGTTCCGGAGGCCTGCCATCGAGTTCTTGGTTCTACTGAGATGGGTATAGTCCATCGTTTTGTCGAAATCTGGTGTCTCGTCCACAGACATGCTTCGAATCGAAAGGGTGTCGTCGTTTGTAAGGTTTGTTGATGAAACTGCTTGTGAACCTGGAGGTGGGGAATTATCGTGTTATTGAAATTGTGGGACGAATACTAGTAAAAAAAAACATTTATTTCGTATAAATCATGATGGAATGTGTATCACTTCAGGTGGGTCTGCCATAATGTTCTTATTTTACAGATCTGATTTGGGCATGGTAAAAAAATGTATCATTGACTGTAACTGCAGGATGAGAATTTCTGGCTGTCCCTGTTTTTTTTATTTATTTTTGCATTGACGTGTAAGTGCCTGAAAAGATCTACTTGCAGAATTTTTGCATTTCATTTCATTTGTCAAAAACATTAACGTTAAGGTTTTTTTTACTGTAATATTTATTTACCGTGTATGTTTCAACTTATTTCAAATAAATGTTTAACATAATAAATATTTAGTTCTCGATATTCAAAGTACTTAAACCGCGCCTTTTTAACCATGCAATGTACCTACTCACTTATCTACTTTCTAATAAACTTCCACTAACACTAATCTACTTACCATAACCACTGGATGATATTGAAGGCGAGTTCTTGTTGGGCACTCGTTCGCAAGCCAGTTCGTGTAGCGAGTCTAACGTCTTCGAAGTTGGCAAGAAACCACGCGATGTGGCGCGGCTGCGCGTGCGCTGTTGATTTAGATTGAAAGTCTTTTAACCAGTTTAACCAAAGGGTCAGTCGTAATAACCAGTCACTGGCAGTAAGGCAGTCGCTTCAAAAACACGGGTTAGCAGCTACTTCCGGATAGACTGGAAGGCGACCCAAACATAGAAGGGACAAGGCTAGGCTAATGATGAGTCAGACGATACGTTCAGGCAACAGATTGACTCTGAACATATGGCGCCGCATCGCATGATCGCACGACTTTTAATAGGACATTCAGTAGATATCAGTATGTTTGAACGCACGGGCGCACGTTCATATATCATAGGACGGCACCTAAGACTGGCCTGATGGTCTAGTAGTTACCCCTGCCCAGACTGCTATGCCGGAGGTCGTGGGTCGATCGTCGTCGATTTCTACCCAGGACAAATGTTTGTGTGATGAGCACGATCATTTGTTCTGTGTCTGTGGGTGTAGTTTATCTTTAACATGTATTTAGAAATATATAAGTAGTTAATTAACTGTTTAGTACCCATAACACAAGCTCCGCTTAGCTTGGGACTAGATGACGTTGTGTGAAAGTTGTGGAATATTATTATTATTAGGTGGTGGAGAGCAGCTGTGGCCCAGTGACGGCGGCCCCGACTTACGAACAGTAAGTCGTGGTTTCGAACCCCGGCAGGCGCTTTACTTTGAATAATTTATTTCATCAGCACTGCTCTCAAAAACAGTGAAGGAAAACATCGTGAGGAAACCGGCATGTCCCAGAAACAAAAATTCGAAGACAGATGCCACATGTCTTCGAATTTTTGTTTCTGGGACATGCCGGTTTCCTCACGATGTTTTCCTTTACTACTCGCACAGGTAGATTATGATACGCAAAATTCGCGCTTTGACGTGGATTTGCGGATACCAGCCTGGTATCTTTATTAACATAGATAGTGGTGACTGCCAAATATCTTACTAGTGAGCTGAATTGTTGCCTTTATCAGTGAGTGAGAAGTGTGATATTTGTAAATGTTTACGTACTTGGGACCGCGGCGTAGTAAGTTCATCAATAGGCGCCGACTCGGGTTCGGAATGCGAGTCTTCATCGTTACGCCTTCCTGGCTCTTCGTGAAGTGTAGTCATACGTAACCCGAGCTTGCCACTTGCCGGAGACGCTGCAATGTTATCCACTATTCATTATAATATACTAAATAGAAAAACAACCCTGTAGCCTGACAATTATTTCTCACATTCTAGCCAAATATCGGTCGAACTTTTTGAGTTATTCTCGTGTTCAGTTCAATAATATTTGAAACAACAAAAGTGATGATGTGGTTCGAATTCCTCAATTCAGACTTAAGTTTATGATACGGTGTAGATAGATGTGATAAATAAGTTTCAATAGTAATACTTCAAGTAAAATAGTTTGTGTTCAAGAAACAAGTTAGTTTAAAGACAAAAAATTGGGCCCATCTGGGCGCCAATAAGAAACAAAGTATAGAAAAGATATTCAGCTTGCGTTTCATTATTTTCGTATAATTAACAACTGTGCAATTCCCTTAGCATATTACCAAATAGCAGAGTGCCTAGTTTATTATAAAGAAAGTAACAACTTAACTAATTAAATGATTAATTAACAAACCATGAATGAGTTTAGTTTAACATAAATAACATCGTTTAAATGAACGCTTACATGCTTGAGATTGTACAATGATTGAGTCATGCCAATGTTTTCACTATACGTACAAACTGGCTCACTATGAGATGTAGCAAACAAATAAAAAATTAAAACTATTTATAACACTTTACGAGGCCTAGATTCTTTTCAGTGTAATGCACCTGATCATTTATTATTCCTAGCCTTTTCTAAACAGTATTGCTATTTTCCAGTGGGGTAGTTTTACGCATAACGATGGACTTCTGCCTTGCAACACTTGGGTAATAAACCTGATGTAATAAGCTTATAAACAAGGGTTTTTGATTACCCGCAACAAAGGTAGTTCACTTTAATAAAGGGACCGGGACTGACCGATTCACGTGCACTCTGGGACATACAAGGTTTACTTTTAATCATGAAAAAAAAACATTCACACGCTGTTCAAACAACATTTTCTACTAAGGGCCCAAGTCGAAAAACGCAAAAAAAATCTGCAGTTACATACATATTGGTCGACTAGGTGTCAAACTTTTGTATGTTACAGCAGTTTTTTATGATTTCTGAGTTGGTCCCATAGTAAAAGTTGTTCATATTGATAGGTAGAACACTCTGGGAAAATTTGTTCCATGACTAAAAAAAACTTGTACAATTATGTATCCTTACGCAGATGTAAACAACGTTCAAACATCCACAGATTGACACAGGGGTTATCATGTTATTTCAACCTCAGTATGCGCAATATATCAATAACATTATGCACGTAATCATGTTGGTACGAAAGTAACCTTTACCTCTTCTTCATATATCAATAGTAACAGTTTAAATTCGACAGGACCTTATGTAATGGCAATAAAGGCGAAGTTCAAGTGTTACTGACGTGTGGTGGACCCGAAATCATGGAAATTAATGTTAACACCAACATTTCGTTTCGTAAAATTGAAACATGCTATGTAAATCGTGTTTCGAGACAATACACTGAAAAGATTATACAATGAGCTTAACAAATAATACAAACATGTAAAGAAAACCGTCAAAAAACAAGCGAAACTAGTGATTCTACGACTTAATTACTGGACGTACACTTGTTTGGCGTTTGCAGTCGCAGTGAGTTCAGGTTCAAATTCAAGTTTAGGAACGTGGGCCGGGCTGCAATAAAAATATCAATATCTTCGTCAATACAAACCTTTAACATAACACACACATATTTAGGGTACCCTTAAACAATAACAGTTCTAAAATCTTTGGTTTATTTTACAGAATTTACATTTACATAATTCGCTGTCTTAAACTTAATGGGGATGAAGGGACTATTATATTATTTAATATTTAATACATTTGTCACAATATAAAGACCAATATACAATTTGGCCTAAAACTTATTAGGAATCAAAATCGACGTGACTATTTTCTAATATTGTAAATTTATCTATTGTTAAACTATATTACAATATTATTCCATAATTAATCTGATATATTTATAACAGAAACATTGCTAAATTCTGTACATAGCTTAAGAGAGAAAAATATTCACTTACACAATTATAGGGTACGAAATTTCAAACCTGCATTACAATGTTTACTGTCTAACACATGCGTAATTACAATCATATCTATCCACGAGTTACACCTCCTCGAATATTTGGCTACAATACATGCACAGTTTCACCTAACACACACACAAACCTACATCCAATTCCATTGGTTCTATCACTACTTTACATAACTACTAATACAAAGATAGGACTGCTTTTAAAGTTTTTACGCATCGCACAACTTATCAAATGTACAATTAATCAATATTTGGCTGATATTACAGAACTCCTAACACTTATAAGCAGTATTCGTTGTCTAAACTTAAAGCGTCGTTCGTTTTTCGAATCCACAGCAGATAGATCAACGTAGAGGAAGTGGGAAGGAGAGGAAAAATTCACAGGTCATGCTGGTCCATGCAAATGAAAGAGACACGCAAACAAACGGACAGTCAACACAACGACAGAAGCCTGATGCTCGAAGCTTGCTTCCTCTAATAGCCAATACAGGGTCTAATTTTATCAAAATGAATTCAGCATCGTATTTGTTCTCACTCAATTTCGATATGCCAATAGTTTCGGATGAAATTTTACAGCCAATCAATGGGTAACATACAAAACAAAAATTTCTTATGAGTAACAATGATCACAACACATCTATTTAATTTTTAATCGTTCGGTTGCATTCGTCTAATAATTTTGCAATACAGTTGCCATTCCGATTTAATACCATATTGTTTTCTCTGTTTACCTGATAGGAACGAGCCTGAAGGTAGCGGGGGTTAACATACAGAAAATATAACGTTAGTTTCAGAGTCTGGGAATCATTTCTGTGGTCCTATTCAACCTTGTTCTTTAAGATCTATTGTAATGGAGCCAAATAAATCGTGCAAATTTAGTTTCCAAATTTAAAATAAATAAACAAAAGAAAATATATTAGAAAAGCATTCAATATTTTAGAAAAAACATCGAAATCTGTTAACAAACACTTGGGGTATTCGACTCCATTCGCATTCAAAATTATCTCAAAGAAAAAGATGGATTGTAAAAAAAAAATGTTAGTAAACTTATAACAAGTCACATCAAAGAACATGACAGAGAAGGAGAAAGAAGTAAGTAGGGGTAAAAGACAGAAGGGGAAGTTGTTTGAGCCATAGCGTCGCCACAAAGCAATTGGAAAATAAAATAATGTAATAGTGAGATCATGAAGAGTGGATGTTTTAGTTCTGTCGTGACAATTTTGTGAAAATGAATCGCCTGACATCTCTTTTGATAACTTTCCTATTGAATGTAACTATCAACTCCAAATAGATTACTATTCTAGATTGTCTATCGTGCATCGATATCTGTACATACTAAATCAAATTTAATGTTACCTATTCTACAGAAATGCACTAAAAATTATATTGTTTGTCTAAAATACGGTTTACAACTTGATGTAAAGCCTATGACGTAGTTAGATGCGCTATGTGTATGCACATGGTGCAGATACTGCAAATAACGTTATTTTTTTAATAGAAATTATATTATAAAAACTGTTAGCATGACAATGTTATGAGTGGTAAAGAATGAATGTATCGGAAATAGGGAGTGTGTTGTATACTGTAAAAAATATATATTTTAGTTCACAACATGGAGGAATATTCCAGATTTTTTTATAGTTTGTAACTTACCGAGTCCAAAAGGTTTGGTGGGTGTTGCAATTTCTGGGTCGTTGTGTGATGGGGCTGCGTAGGAGTGGCGATGTACGGAGCGGCGCGGCGGGTCATCTGCGAGGTCGGCCATACTGCCCGCGCGACCTGACGCGAGGCCGGCTAGAGACTCGAACGACGAGTCCAGGCGCATGATCTGGAGGAAGTACGCGATATTAACGCTTCAAATCGACCAACTGATCGGGTATTAAAAATCAACAAAATCTTGGGAGAGGAAAAATAACAGTCGCCTGATATACGGCCACATTAAGCATATTGACACTGAAAGCTTAAATCTTTGATAAGTTATAGAACACAATTGAAACAGTCAGCTGCAAGAATAACAAACGCTGACAGTTTTATTGAATGTGGTCGACACACAATGAATAATTTTAGAGATGCTATATAATAAGTGAACTAACTACGTGAAAATAAGGGTGAACAGCTACAAGTACGATGACAAGAAATTATTAAAAATATGTACAACATAATGAGGATATTTTATAAGAAAACTTTATGACCACCAACAGAAAGTTTAAAATTGCTTGACAAAGTAAAAGTCTTCAATATTGAAGATCAATATGGTTTGTGACCACACATTATGAAGATTACATGAAATTGCTTAAAATAACTCAAAAATCAAAAGTCAATTAGGCTGAAGATTAGCAATTTTCAACGTCATAATTACAATAATTATTAAGATGATCTCCAAAAAGCCCGCCTTTCGCCGCTTTCTAGTATTTATTGCTGAGAAGAAGAAGTGGCGAAACTAATTCCCCAGCAACACTAAATTAATAATTAAACGTTTATCAATGTGTTCACTGACATTTAATGTAATGTAACACATCTAATAAGAACATTTCGAGACCCAATGACTCCCTAAAAAAACATTAGAATACAAATGACATTTCATTAGTCGTGGTTTGATAAGTTAAACCGTGCAGCATTATCATAAAATGAGCTAGTGAAAACAGGACCTTAAAGAACGCAATGAAACTACAAAATAAGAACCTTACGCCGTGCAACATAAGATTGAAATTGGCGTGTGAAACAAAATGGAACCAAGTAAAAAAATGCGTGTGTTTCGGCCATGCTGTTGACTCACGTTGTTTCCGTTCTTGGCGACGCTCTCGAGCGCCTGCGACAGCTGCGGCCGGTGCGTAGCGACAACACACAGGTTAGCAAGCGTACACACGGCTAGAGACTCGGGTAGTGTTCAGGGTTCAGTCATTATTGACGCCATTTTAACTGTAGGTACCTAACTGATTTTACTGACCAAGTGTAAGTACGTAGTAGCCGCGGTCATAGGTCGTGCGAATAGGGCAGTGAATATTTACTGAAAACGGTAACTGGAAACTATGTCCATCACATGTGGGTGCCACATGGGATAGGGGAGGTATCCACCTACCCTATCCTATGTGGCGCCCACATTTTGTAACCAAATCTACTACCTTAATCTTTTGACCGTCACAGGCCATGTATAAATGTGCCCACCACGCCATGAGTCATGACTGCATGACGAATATACAGGCTTAATTCGTAGCTTGGCGCCAAAGGCACGTTTTAGCTCTTTGAGCGCGGGGGTCAAGAGGGTAAGCGTTTGAAATAGCAGGACGTGGCAGAACTCCTTTATGGCTTAGAGTCAATTTTCGAAGACTTCATTTTTGAAGCCAAATCATCAAACAGGGAGTTTGTTGCCTGTCCTAATAACTGGATAATTATGGTTGAACAAAGGTGTCTGTTACTTAGCAAAATAGAATAGAATAGAATAGAATACTCTTTATAAACTCTCTCACTCTCTTTATTTTTTTTTTTATTTTTTTTTAATATTTCATGGCTTATCACATATCCCTGAACATCACCCGATTCTACACTATATTGCCTAACCTAATGTGTTATGTTTATATACATCGTGACTTACATAACTGTACTTTTGTGTGTTAATAGCGACATCGACTTTTGAGTGAATTATTACTTGTGTTCGTTAAATTCGGTGTTTATTCGGCTTTAAAGCGCTTTACAACATTTAGAGTATAAATTTACTTACAGATAGAAGGAATCGCGCCTGGAAATTCGTAATATTATAATAATACTTCGGATCAGTTAATTACAGTCCGCTAAATTACAAATTGCATATGTTTTTTGGTAATTGCAGCGCTCTTGCAAACATCGATACAGACCTGGATTTGATAATATATCACACCTTCCGATATGTACCTACTTATTTTGTAGTACACCCGTATTTCGTTAGTTATGTAGACGTCCCAATTGATCCCGATTATATGGTACTTTTTCCATTTTTTTTTTTATACCACGACCGTGACAAACAAGCTTACGGCCCGCCTGGTGGTAAGCGGTTACCGTAGCCTATGGACACTTGCAACACCAGAGGCGCCACACGCGCGTTGCCGACCCTTTAAAAACCTATTTACTCCTCTTTTGAAGAACTCCATACTGTAGCCCTCTGAGAAAACTTCGGCAGGGAGCTCATTCCACAATCCAAGTGTACGCGGGAGGAAATTCCTCTGAAACCGCACTGTACGGGACCATTTCGGCTCCAGTGTGTGAGCATGAACTCCCTGTCGACGGCGAGCGGTGCGATGAAAGAAAGTGGCCGTGGGCATCATATCAAAAAATTCCTCGGAACACAACCCATTATACAATCGGTAGAACACACATAGGGAGGCCAAATCTCTCCTAAGACTTAATTAACTTAAGCGGGCTCAATACCGCTTGTGAGTGCGGGATCGCCGACGAGTCTCACAGCTCGCTTTGAACCGAGTCAAGGGGCCCAAGTTGGTATCCAGGTGCTCCCGCCCAGAGATGACAGCAGTACTCCATATGGGGCCGAATCTGCGACTTGTATAGCAGCAGTCTTTGCCCTGGTGTGAAGTACCGCTTCGCTCTATTAAGCACACCGAGTTTTTTGGATGCCAGCTTGGCCTTGTCTTCCAAGTGACTTCGGAACTGAACGTCGCTGGAAATGTCGACACCAAGGATCCCTATACTCTTACTGATGGTAAGGGTTGTGCCCTGGAATTGTGGGACCACAGTAAATGGAGTTTTTAGTCCGGTTTAACCCCTCCAAGACACAAGTTTGTACTTGTGTCTTGGAGGGGTTAAACCGGACTAAATTGTCCCGACCCCAATCGGAGACTTTCGATAAAGTACTCTCGATTTGAGACACAAGTTGTTCGCGACTTTCATCCACAGCGGAACGAGGGATGTTAGCACGGCCCGTATAAAATGCATCTCCGGTACTGTCATCCGCATAACAATGAATGCCATCAATGGACAGCATGTCATTGATATGCAGCAGGAACAGTGTCGGAGATAGTACGGAGCCTTGCGGGACGCCAGCATTTATGTCCATGCATTTGGAGCAGCTACCATCAACGACGGCTCTAATCTTCTTCTTATCGTGTAGTTAGTAACTAACCTGGTGTCAGAGTTTTAATGCCGCCCATGGGCCTCTGACTTGGCATCACATGCCCTCGAGAAATAACTCTCAGGCATGCCGGTTTCCTCACGATGTTTTCCTTCACCGATTTTGAAGCAAGTGACAATTATACAATACTCACATGAATCCGAAAAGTCAGAGGTGCTTGCCTTGGGTTCGAACTCGAGACCTATGATTTGGCAATCCACCAGTCAAACCACTAGGCTATCACTGCTATGCATCGGCTCTAATGCATCTGCCGGACAAAAAGCTAGCAACCCATTTGCATAAACCCTCGGGCAGGCCGTAAGACGGTAACTTCGGGTTATCATTATCCGGGTCCAGGCTTTTATTAAAATATTGTACTTAAATGAAATAACCCAAGAAGACTTCCTCAAATTATATTTGATTTTCAGCAAATTTAACTTCAAGAGTCATAGGAATTGGTGATATTTCTATCATAATTGCCGCGAAAATAATAATGATCAGGTTACAACGTGCAAAAGCGCTGCAATTTGCAAAAGGACGTATGAAAATTTGTATTTTTAGGACTACTTTAACATATCCTTTTACAAGAGTCTTACTTACCATCGAAGACCAAAATAGCTACTACGTTTCAAAATATAACAACACAACTTTTAGCGATATTTTGTAGTTTTAAATGTCGCAGTTAATGCTGAGATAGGCGCCTTTTTGGTCTCGCACAGATCTTTTTATTATCTGTTTTGTTGTTCTTTTGTTTTATGTTCTGTGCGTCCAAATAAAGTATTTTGTTTCTTTCTTTCTTTATTTATTTTCGAATCCGTCGTTAGTAAGACAAAACGCCTCAACTAATTCGGGCCTGAACATATAATTTGACTCTTTTTTTTTGTTGCCTCATAATAACCTCATAGTTTATACTTCATGTGCAATAATTCAAGTCTATCTGGCGTGTACCTACGTGCTTAAACTAGCTTCGACTGTATGTACTGTGTATCTATTTTAAACTGTGTTTTATTATCAACGACATCTTTGTACTACTTAGGGACGGTACAGACCTGGCGAAGCTTAGTAGAGCGTGTTTTGTCCATGCTAAATTAAGATCAATGTTACGACTCGTAAAATAAAGTCGAAAACAAGACGTTGTTACTATAATTTTTATTTATTTTCAACTATTTTTCAACTACAGCAAGGTTGATAATTGTTTAATAGTGAAAATCACGCTGCGCTGTGCCTTGCTAGATGTGCTTAATATCCAAATTACTCAACATTTGTAAAATACAAAATGACAACAGCGACTTTTGCGAAATGCACTGCATCGAACAGTGTTAGTACGTACGGTAGTAAATAAATTAGTAATAAACTCCTTGCATCCATTGCTCCATTTGCTCCTATGTTCATAAAGTATTCTTTTAAACATAAGAAAAAGTCACATTTCACAAATATTTTAGTTACGTCATCTTTGTGTATTTTGCATCCTATTAACTTTGTTGTTGATGTAAGTAGTACAAATCAATCGTTGTTTCTAATTTAAAAATAAACCAGTGATATAGCAGTGCGTGTACCTGTGAGAAGTTAGGCACGGATGCGGTCTTGCGCATAGTGATGGGTTGTCCGCGCGCTTGCTCCAACTCTTTGACGGCGACACTCTGGCGCAGTCGGTCGAGCGTTAGTATGCTCTCCACTGCGCTCACGCCTCGCGTGTATTTTTCTGAAATAGAAAAATGATGGAATTATATTATTATTTTGTTGGTTTCATATATTGTCACTTCAAACAAACTGGAAATATCGTCACAATAGAACTGACTCCACTACAATTAAAGTTTTCTTTTTTAGGTTACATTTATTTATTAATGTTAATAGTCTAGACCGTTGTTCAAACTACTTTCCAGGAAATTTCAACCTGAACAGTTATTATTGACGAAGCGGCCAGATAATTAGCACGCAATTCTTCAAATTCTTAGGTTATTCTCCACAAACTAGTGCAATATAGAAACTCCACGCACATACATTCATTAAGAGCCTTAATTACAATCGGACGGTAAAGCCGCAGCAGCTGCGCCTTACAATCAATGTATGTTGTGTACCTTCTTAGTTTCATAAAAAAATAAGATGGACCACCCTTATCACTTAGGGATATAAAAAGTAGTTAACGTCAGACCTACTGAATATACACACAATACTTTATGCGAATCGGTCAAGGCGTTTCGGAGGTGTTTGGTAACAAACACTGTGCACGAGAATTTTATATATTAGATAAGACATTAAATTATTAATAAATTAACATAAGAAAAAATTGTGTTCGTCTTTCCTTACCTATATAAGTCTCTCCATCAGCCGCACTGGCCTCTTCTCCGGTGGCAGCGATCTGCGCCAGACTCTCCCGTTCCTCCAACTCCTCGGAAGCCTTGGGTATGTTGGAGACCACCTCGTACGTCACGCCGGTGTGCGTCAGCTGGTCCGTCCTATCCACATAATAACTAACACATTTGTATATTACGTATGTCAACTTGATTAAGGTGATTGATATTGTAACGTGGGAAGAAGAAAGAGTTTTCGAATTTTTAATTTAGTTTAATTATTGTCACTAAAAATGAAATAAGGGATCATGATTTACCCAGAATCCATTGTAATTTCCTTAATATCATAAACAGGGACCCGCGTTTGTTTAAGTGTTATCTTGGTCAATATACATTGGTCATAAAAACTTTAAATCATTAAATGGATCGGCTATTGCGAGTAAGTAATGGAACTGCGTAGTTAAGAGAGTGGTTAGTGACATTAATAAATTTATTCGTGCACCCTTCCACATATGGAACTAATAATAATAATCTTCAGTATATGAAGGTATCACATAAAAACAAAAGTCGTTTGATACTAAACGTTTTAAAGACAATCTAACTGCTCTGAGTAAATACATCTAATTTTGTACTTGTTTCAAATAACTTATTATTTGATCTTGTGTTTTATAATGGCTTAATCTACACTCACGTTATAAAGAAATACAATCTCAGGAAGTACAAATAGGATTCCAAGAAAGCTACCACCAATGGGAAGTTATTGCCGATGGCAATTTGTTTTATGATATAGTTTTGACTTCAAAACAGATGAAGTCGTAGGCAGAAGCTAAACATTTATCTATACTATTGTAACCATCACCAGTAATTTACGAGCACAACACCTTTACCGTTAAAGCTTAAGTCTTTGAGCGCCACGTCGGTCACACGTTGACCGCGAACAATTAAATTTCTATTGTGTCTGGTAGTTGGCAGTCAACGTGATAATAACCTGAAATTCTTTTATTTTTTTTATTGATTTACAGACGATTATTCATTAAACAAAGTCTTCCATGTAGGTATCTATACTAATTTGGGAGGATTTGTATTTTTGTATGTAACGAATTAACTCAAAAACTACTGGACTGATTTAAAAAATTCTTTACCATCGGGAAGCTAAACTATCCCCGGATGACACAGGCTACTTTTTATCCCTATATTCCCACGGGAACGGGAACTACGCGGGTGAAACCCCGCGAAGTCTGCTAGTTAAATCCTACTAATATTATAAACGCGAAAGTTTGTGAGGATGTTTGTTACTCTTTCACGTAAAAACTACTGAATGGATTTTAATAAAATTTGGTATGGAGTTAGCCAAGACCCTGGATTAACACATAGGCTACTTTTTATCCCTGTATTCCCACGGGAACGGGACCTACGTGGGTGAAACCGCGGGACGTCTGCTAGTATGTAAATACAAAAATGAACCCATTCGTAACTCTGCCACCAATTAAGATAGAATAGAAAGAAAGCGAAGACACCAGATGGTTGACGACTAACCTGACGATCTTCTTCCGTATCCTGTCGGTGAAGCTCTGTCGCTTGTATATGTTTAATCCTAATCGTTTCCTAAGTATGAGATCCATTGGGGCGGGGTGAGACAGGCGGACTGTCGTCTTCAGTATCAGGTATACGCGTTCGTTTGCTGGAATATGAAGAAAAAAAGTTATAGAATTTGTAAAGGGAAGAAATTATTATTGTATAGTTTGAAGTTTCGCAATTTTATGTTTGATTTACGCCGTTTAATTGAACAAACAAAAAAATACAGTGTTCTTATTGTTATAAAAAACATGTCTAAATCATGATGTTTAATGATTTACAACATCGGGGTATCGTGTTACCCACTCAGTTAGTTGTGGAGGTCAGATTGCAGTCGCTCCGAAACACTTCATCAGGTTAGACTAGAAGTTCTCGTTCCAAACGTAGTTGGGGAAAGGTTAGGTCGATGATGACGAGTTTTAAGTTGAAATGTTAAGATAAATAATTATAATATAAATAAATAAAGCGTTTCGGGAGCAGCGGTGGCCCAGTAGTGGAGGCCCCGACTTACGAACAGTAAGTCGCGGGTTTGAACCCAGGCAGGCGCATTACTTTGTGTGATTTATTTCATCACCACTGCTCTCAAAAACGGTGAAGGAAAACATCGTGAGGAAACCGGCATGTCCTAGATCCAAAAATTCGAAGACATGTGACATCTATCAATTCGCACTGGGCCCGCGTGGTAGATTATAGCCCATACGCACTTTGACGTGGAGTTGCGGATACAAGCCCGGTATCTTTCATCTTTTTTTTTTAACAAGCATTTCGCCTCGTCGTTTATACCGCGTACATCGAAGAACTGGACCAACCCGCTGCGGGCTTCCCGTCCGAGTATAATTTAGGTGTCTTCATGGCTAGAGTGAATAGGCTCTTAATAGACTAGTGCGCTTCACCATCATTGATTGCATCACTGCTTACCATCAGGTGGGATTGCAGACAAGCACTAGTTTATAATATTAAAAAAAGTATGGCTTTGGAAACCGTTTTTTTATAAGACATTAAGACTACTATCTAATTATTGCCAACCTCGTCTGCGAAATTTCACCAGTTAAATCAAAACGCAATGACGCCATTTTACCTTCAGTGATCCGGTTGAGGTACTGCGAGTCGTGTATGGACGAGTCCCACGACGCGACAGCCGACACGTCCTTATCGTGATGGTGCAGTATCTGCAGCTCGTAGAACTTGTTGCCGTGCTCCTTCGGCAGGATGGAGTGGAGACCAGCCACTGTGACTTCTTCGCCGCTCGGGTGTGTTGTTAGGTCATCCGCTGGGTAAGTATATGAAAGATTTAAAACGTTGTAGAAAGGAAGAAAATATATTTATTTGGGACACGCACAGGAATTAAACAGTACAAAACTAAAACTAACGTATTTAATTAAAATAAATAAAAGACCTGTGCGAGGCTATAAAGGCCCCTGTCTCAGCACGATGCCACGATATTTAAAGAAAAACAATAAATTCCGCAGCGCTGTTATTCTGATAGGGCCTACTGACTGCCCCTGGGCTTGTAGACTGTTAGAGATTACTTTTAGTACCTAATAAGGTTGTTCATTGTAACACCAATGTTAATAATACTGAATAAGTGTTTTTTATGTTTTATTAGAAAAATAGAATCTATGAAACTAGATCCGACTATTAAGAATTCCTAAATATAGTGGATTTTCTTATCGAAAATCCTCTCGGACACACACAAGAGTCAGTCTGGGCAGTGCAGGATTCTGACCGGCTATATTATATGTATACAAAATCTTTCAAAGCACAATTTTTATTCCTCAGATATGACACATATCTGATTGACAATACGGCCCTACGTCGTGAACAAGTTACTTCGAAATAAACCAAGCTTGTACTTTTTAGAATACTTTTGGATATTAGAGTCATAAGAAAAATATAACGTGCCCTTATATTTACAGAAAGGGAACAGTTCTAGTCCAAATCCGTTAGTATAATGCGAATCTCTACGATGCAGGTCAAAAAATCTGAAAATACCTTTTGAAGAAAGAACTAATACAGCTTTGAGGTAACCCTTCCCGACAAACAGTATTGCGACCATAAAGTCCTTAACTAAATCTTATATATATAAAAGAAAGTCGTGTTATTTACTTCGCCTATAACTCAAGAACGGCTGAACCGATTTAGCTGAAAATTGGCAGGGACGTAGTTTAGAGCCAGGAGAAGGACATTAGAGCCAGGAGAAGGACATAGGATACTTTTTATCCCGTTCGACATCATAAAAATAAATATCAAGAATATCGGTTGTCTCAAACATTTTTCAAACGCAGCGCCATCTTGGATGACATGACATGAGTCAAACTTCCCAGTTCATTATCAGGTGACAATTTGACATTGTCAAGTCTTAAGCTAAACCTAAGAACTTAGACTATATACCTCTAGACGTAGCCCAATTTACAGTGTCAAGTGTGGAAGTGAGACGCAATAATACAAAGTTCGTAGGAAAATTGAGACAAAGCATCGTATCTTCTGTCCCTTACGGCGTGCCGGATTTTTGCATGGCTAACTTTTGAAAGTTAGCCAAACAAAGTGCTGTCACTGTCACGTATATTATTATGCTCGATTTAATTTAAGTTTTCGGATGGTTTTTGCATTTTTTGTAATAGTTTAAGTCATTTAATGAGAAATAGACTCCATTAGATAAGTGTTTAGTGTATGGTGAATGCGCTACGATGGGAGGATGCAGTATAATAGGCTGTAAAAGCCGCTCAGAAAAGGCCAATAACAAAATCTCTTTTCATTCGTAAGTATTCAATACTGTTTGTATTATAGTATGATTATTGAA
The DNA here is from genome assembly GCA_921972225.1 of Euplexia lucipara. NCBI lineage: Eukaryota > Metazoa > Arthropoda > Insecta > Lepidoptera > Noctuidae > Euplexia > Euplexia lucipara. Next base: position 6,085,416 of record OV179143.1, on the reverse strand, counting down.
TTTATACATTTGTGCGCTTTTATTGTCATAGGTTTCAGACCAAAATATGGAAGATTTCTTAAAGTAAACTTAATTTCATAAACCACATAACCTAGGAATACTTACTTACAGTGTTGCTACACGTTTCACATATTTTCCCAAAAACAGGCGTAATGTTCAAAAGGTAGGTCAAATAAATCGATGGTCGCTAAACACACACAATTACCTTAATGTGGTATCAAAATCTTATGAAACACGGTATCAGAATTCAGTATACCTACCTAAGTATCTCGATGCCGATTTGTGTGCTCTCACTAAATAATAATTGATGTCGAACTATTTTATTTATGTATTGTGAGTGATGAGTGCTAATACAAACCAGAATAATAATTATTACTTAATTGGCAAGTATAACAAGACTATTATATAAGAATGCCTTTGGTTTAAACAAACAAAAAATGATTTAAGGTTTCCTAAAGAAAACAATATAAAAAAAGTTTGGATTAGTGCTACTGGCCGACAGAATTGGCAGCCTAACAGTACATCCAATCTTTGTTCCATGCATTTTGATGATGATGCAATCAGGATTGTGAACAAAATCAAAAGAATAAAGCCTGAAGCAATACCAGTAAAAAATGTTCATGTAAGTTGGTTACTGTAGTTACTTTTAGAATTGCAGAACATATGTAATGATCGATATCGACTTATTGTTATCAAGCCTAATACTAGATGGCGTTACTAGGCTCGCCCAAACATTCATAATTAGATATTTTAGATGTTTGACAAACGAGGGTGGCAGAAAAAATAAATTATAGGAGACAGACGTCAACCGGCAAAAAGTGAAGGGAGAATACGAACGGCTGCTCCGTAATTAATTGTGATCTCTGGAAATTAAAGCCATCATTATTTTGAAATCACTGGGAATATTATATACCTATGATAGGTGTTATCGTTGGTGCAATATTGTGATTTTGTGTGTGAGTAGTGGAAGTAACGGGGTAAGTGTTTGCGTTTATTTAACGAATGGTTGGCTGTTTAATTGTAGGAATTTTCCAAGGCTGACTATTCTCATTTTGTTCTCAGCTTGCGGAAACGCCCTTGTCCTTCAGGCGGATAATAATATTGTGGTTACAGAAGATCCAATCTGTACATTTTATTACGGCACGTTAATCTATTGCGGAATAAGATCTTCATATTCGCCACGGTTAATAAGAACACGGCTGACCTCGGGGAATAGCGCTCAGACTGACGATTCCTGATCTCGGGTTCAAACCTGGCAGCGTATATTTCTTTTTGTGTTTTTTTAGCCAATACCTTTGTATGCTTTTGCAAGTTTTACAGCTTGGCAAAAAAGAGTAGAAAATAATGGAGGCGCCACTGTGCTCTTCGTATGGCAACCCGTGGCAACCGCATAGCGTACCAACCTAGTCTTGATACTTAGCTGTTTTTTAGACAAATTAATCTAATTATGTATTATTTTTTTAAATAAGTCATTAATTCAACAAGGACGTGTTCTTGACACGCAACTGATTACATACCTAAAAATAACAAATTGGGTAAATACTCCTCCATTGTTTAGGAATTATAAAAAAAGAAAACATTACATTGTATTACATAATTTTTATATTTTATTCTAGTAAATCTTCCTCTAAATATTCGACCCCGAACGCGTAGGCCGCAAACTCATCTGAGTCATGTTCAGGTTCAGAGGTGATGCTGCTATCATCTTCTAGATTTATTACTAATCACTCTGTTTCCTCGTTCATAGTCATTTTTTTTCTCCAGTAATCCTTTTCTATTTTTATTACATATTAGCACGAGTTCTTCCAATCCTCCTCGGTAATAGCTTGGAATGCACGTTTAGCTGCTTCCTGTAAAGACGAAATATTTCATTTATCCCTAACAATAAGCCGGATGTAGAAAATACCCTTTTGTTTATCTCCTTCCAGCACGATTTTGCTTAGAACGATTTCCCTGAATTAAATAATAGATTTAGACTATGGTACGACAGTTTCTTTTACATTTCTAATGCAAACGCTAGAACAAATAATTCTCTCCCTTGATATCGCACTTAAAGTATAATTTACGTAGAAATTGAATTTTCATTCAGTTAAAAGTCAAGTCACCAAAGTATCAATTTATCTCAGCGCGCTATACCAGAGTAATGCAGAAAAAATGTAAACATAACCTATGTGCTCGACATATTTTGTTTCAAATCTCTAGTTATTCCTAATGCAATCAAATTAATATAGCTTTGTATTCATCAATTAACACTTGATTCAACTAAAATCAACAAAACAAACTCTTACTTACCTGTCTTATCAGCGGTTCTTTGGTAAACATTGTGAAATTCAGAAAGAATAGTTTGGGCCTCATGTTCCGCCAGATATCGCCTGTACATCTTACGCCTGTACCTCCCTGCCAGCACTCCGAATAGTTTTATTCATTATTCTTCACTTTTTACCTTTATTAATCAACGTTTGGTGGTCGAAATTAAAATTTTACGAAACCATGAACTTTGTTTATTATGAGATGTCATTATTTTGGAAATGTTGCCAACAGACAAAAATTTAGTTCCGTTTCTACACTTTTTTGCCAAGCTGTACTTGTTTGGCCAACCTATTATAGAAACTTACATTTATTTTTGTATTTCTTTCCAAAACATTAATTGTGCATTTTCATTTGTTTGGCTAATGTATTGATAGAAACTAATAGTTAAGGTGTTTGTTTCTCTTTAGGTCGCGTATTAATTTATTGATTAAATTGTATGTACCACCTATGTTCTTCTCTCATTAATCAGTTTACTCCGAACCCTGGTCATCACACATAGCTTACAGTCATTACAAAAAATAACAATAGAATAAATTCGTAATAACAAATACAGTAGTAGTAGTACAGTAGTAGTAGATACATTATGATATAAGTGCGGTAAGTTGATAATTACAGCCGAGGCAATATTGCTGCAAGAAATCAGAGGCTGTAATTATCAAAGCGCACGTATGTCATTCGGTGTTTTATAACATATTTACCCCACACATCCCACACATGGATACTTCTACTTTCATACTTACTACCACGTTGAATACGTAAATTATAATTTATAATAGTGCTAAAATTGGAACCCTCAGTTATGTATAATTTTGCTCGTATTTTGGGACTTTTTTAAGGAATAGCAACACTGAACTTTTATATTGCTGTCGCATGTGCGGCCACGCGGTAGCTCGATCTAGAGGTATATTATCTAAGCCTAAGAAGGTAAGGTTGTCAATGTATACGTACCTACGTTCTGAAATTTATTTGTTACTAAACTTAGAAAGAGGTTTTATGTAGCATAAAAAAGTCTTATATTTCAGAAATCAATTTACAGAATTAATAATCACGACCGAGACTAACTTCAATAATTCTTTGCAAATAAAACTTTTTTACTGTTTGTTCTTTAATTAAAGTAGACCGGGAAAACTAAATAAATTGTATGTTACATAGAGGCACGCAGCGCAATAGTAGTTTAGTATAAAACAACGAATTTAGTATTTTTTTAATCGATGCATTTCAGTAAGGTAGTTAGGTTAGGTAGTTAGGTTAGCTATAGGATAGGTATGGTCAGTTAGGTTAGGTTATATATACATGTTGTAATTTAAAAGTAGTAGTAGTTATTATTGGTTTGGATTTATTTGTTGTCGTCTTATTCAACGTATGTATATCTAATATAAATAAAAAATAAGAGCAATAAATTGACTCTAAGGCACAACGAAGTTTGCCGGGGCAGCTAGTAAAGAATAAAAAGGAACACTCCTTAGCACGGAGTGTTCCTTTTTATTCTTTAAGTAAGTAAAGTATATTATCAAGTGCATGATTCCGTACTTACCATTAAGGTCTAAGAACAGCACAGGTATATGTTGTTCCATTCCTAGCGGCGGTACCCAGGCGGCCGGGGCGCCCGGGATGGGACTGCCCGGACTGGGGACTAACACCTGGACAACGTGAACATACAATGTGTAAGTTAGACTGCATCAACGTGTGGAAATACTTGACAATGAATGTAAAGTTGAGGGCAAATAAATCAAGCCTTTTTCTTTTTACATGAATAATGGCCTACATTTTTGGAAATACGGAACTTATCAATTTATACCCAATATGGCTTGAAAGTTATTTTTAATAGCCCTTAAAATGAGGGAACCTCATTGTAAAAAACCTTTTGACGACATAATTATGTTTCGAATCGATGCGTTTTAAATTATTATACTGATTAAGTTAAAAAAGAAAGTGTGTCGATATATTTGTTTCCTAATTGTACAAAAGATGAGTAGTAAAATAGTAGCATTTGGGGAGTGTATAACTTGGAAAAAGGGAAGCCATTAAAAATTGAATTGAATGTTATTGTAAATTTATATTATGTTTGTCTACATCTATCGCATGGGATTAAATTCCGTAATGATAGCTATATGTATGTGTGTTATTAATAAATAAATAAATAATAAATAAAATTGATCGGCTGCTACAGGCATTGTTCAGCTTAAAAAAAATAAGAGACAAAAAATTTGAATAATAAAACTCACAGCATTCCTCTCCTCGGTAAGTGAAACCCACTGTTCAACGAGAGACTGTTCCCGCTCGTTGTCGCGATCGTTCTTCATTGCGGGCGACATGTTCACCAGTTTCTGTTTACAATTATAATAAGAACATAAAACACATAGTAGAATTAAAACTACATAGTTAAAACATCACAAATCGAGGGGTACTTATGAAATTGTCAAAGCATTTATACTTTAATACGAGATATACGGGACAATAGAGATTGTTCAATTTTTTGTTACTCTATATTTAACCTTTTAACCGCCTGATTTTATATCAATTGTTGTGCCCCCAGAGCCCAACTTATAAATCTTCGATACATTTAGCACGTTACGTGAATTTGCCTATTTTTGGGAAAAAAATAAAGTAGAACCAAGAAATAAAATTGGACGAACAGGTTTTTTTGTTGTATAAATACGACTCAGGTGGAATGGGTCTGAAAATAGTTGTCGGATAAATCCGACATAGGCGGTTACCAACTACATTAATTTCATAGATTTTGTTGGTGGTAGACATTTGGATCAAATTAGCCCATTTTCCCTTGTGGGGTACAAAAGACAATTATTAAGCAAATTGCGCAGACGCACGAGTGAAAGTGAAGAAGAAGAAGTGAAGATATAACGATCGATTGTTGGGCGACCACTAATGAATATAATAAGTTTACAAATTAAATATCAGATTTAAAAAATTTGAACCAAAAGATTTTTTTAGAATAGGATGTAATTCAATTGTAAGACAAGAGACATTGTTGTTGCAATTTAGGTTTAAACCCAGTGCTTACCTGTAACTGAGCGTGCAAATGTTGTCGTCTGCGAAACAGTGCGTCGCTCCACCTTTCTCGTAACACCGCCAAGTCTTCGTCTTGATAAGAGTCCAATGGCATTTGCAGGCGTGATCTAAGTAAAGAGGATTTATTTTATAAAAATAATATCTATTTATAAATCCTATAAATAAGAACGTTTCCTGATCGGTCGAACCCAGCAGATATTTTGTATTAACAACGAAAATGGGTCGCTAAAGAGATTTGGAGTCCCAGAATAAAGCTTCATACAATAGGCGTTGATCAATGCGCTATTTTATTGTTAAATTTGGTGATTTATCACAGAGGAGTTTTGCACTGTGTCTGTTTATAACTGTATAAACAGTGAAACACAGCACTTCACCCATTGTTGGTAATAAGCCTCTTTGAGCTGGTCGCCAAAATCAGAAGACGTACAAAGGTCATTGATATTGGAAATCGTTTAGGGCCGGACAGGTGTGATGTCCAACATCATTGGAGTTCCACCGACCGCGCTAGCTAGATAGTTAGGCGCGGTGATGGCTAGTGAAAGAAAGCTATGACCAAGTGGCGTCCAAGAAACCAAAAGAGAAGTGTTGGTCGTCTGGCGGCGAGATGGGCAGACGACATTGTTGCCATTGCGGGAGTTAAGGTGTAATCCCAACTAATTCAGTACATTATTGAGCAAGATAACGTTGGTAAAGGTATCAAACATGTTTGTATCGTACCGCACGCTGACGGAGCCCACTTCGACGCTGAGGATCTGCTGGCACACGAGCGGCAGCGTGCCCGAGTTGTGTGCGGGCCGCACGCGCACGGCCAGGCGCCGCTGCTGGCCCTGCCGCACCTGGTACACGCCGCCCGTCCACACGTCGTTGCGCTGCACCACCTGCGGGGACAAAGCATACATTACACGATACTACGACACTGCACATCTCTCACTCCAACGCATGACTTCTCCGATGAAGGCTACCAAAACGACCGTCTTAAAGACGAGACCTTGAATCGCATTGTAATAAATTTACGAGATGGGATACTAGAAATTAAAAGTGATACAAATGATACCGACAAGATTGACGGTGAACATCTACTACCATTAGTTCGTGCGTGTGACTTAAATATTAAAGTTATACGTTCAATAAGTATTGCATTCAATGAGACCAGCAGCGGCGCAGCCTTTTTTGACACGCAAACAGCCGCTTTTTTAAAATTTAAAATTTTATCGGAAATTTCAATTTCTTATGCATTTAGAATTGACAACATTTCAAAATTTTAACCTCCATGTTTTATTATGTTATCTAAAAGAAAATCCAAAACTAGAGGACCCATATTTTTTGGTTTTTCGAAATTATGTACTTTTCATTCATAATTTTAACTTTGAAATTCGGTGCATTCTAAAAAGACGTAAGCGCCAAATGACGTCATTCATACGGTGGAATGGCGATAATTCCTTTGCTTTAATGTGATACGTCAAAAAAAATCAGTTTCTTAGATGTCACTGTCATTTAGCAGTTGTCAATGTCACACATTGACATTATATATGTCTTGTTTGACATTAGATATGTAATTTTTGACATTAGATATGTCTTTTTTGACATTAGATACGTAATTTTTGACAGAAATGTCTTGTTTGACATTATAGTTTTCATCTTAAAAATTAGCTTGCTTTCGCAAAGGTAAACACCTCATTCCACCGTATAAGTGACGTCATCGCATGGTTTTTGGTTTTTATTTTTTTTCTCAGAAATTAAGCTATAAAAAAATTAAAAAAATATATATTTGAACTCAGCATACAAAAATGAAGAAACGGTATTTTTGTTTTAGGGTCATGTCAATTATGAAATGTTGTCAATTAGTCGCTATCGCTGAGGGTTTGGCTCACATTGAATCATTGGCCGATGATCGTTTTATCATCTTCACTGACTCGAAAATTGCTCTTTTCCATCTGTTGAGATGTACGACTACTTCATCTTTTAGAAGGCTTCCACTGGCTTATACGATTTTAGGAATAATTACTAAATTAGTTGCTAAACATAAAACAGTTGTGATTCAATGAATTTCATCTCATGTTGGACTGGAGGGTAATGAGGTGGTTGATCGTATGGCAAATGAAGCTTTGTCAGATGGGGAAGTTTATGCTTGTTCTCCTTGGCATTCTGAGCTTTCACCCTTGGTTAGAAACAGATGTCTTAAAGCTTGGTCCAAATAATTTGACAAAAGATCTTTAAGAAAGGGTATTTGGTACAAGACGATCCAGCCATCTCTTCCACGTATAATTTGGTTTAGCGAGACCAAGATGAGTAGACAAGAAGTTGATGTCGACTTCGATCTGGCCACATACCGCTCAATAGCTTTGGGTTTATGATGCACAAGGTTGATGAAGATGTGCAACATGTCCTGGCATAGTGTGATCGAGTTGGTGTTCATAGGCGACAAGCTTATGTCAGTAATTTTGATGTCGGCTTCTATAATTGCGGTCTGGCCTCACCACTGTCTGATGAGGCTCGAACGATTTATCATATTGTTATTATAGGTATAAAGTTGCGGGTAGGCTAAATTTAATTTATAATTGCATTCAATAACTGGGGTGTCATATTCTTTGAAGAAAAAACCCGGTAAATAAAAAGATAAAAAAAAACTCTTCATTGTAAACCATGAAACCTCTCAAAAAGGAGCTACATAGGGTCCTAGGTGACCTAATTCTTAAAAACAGTCAACCTTTGGATAGACTTGACAGACAAGGAGAAAAGATAAGTAGGTAGGTAAACCTACTAATATTATATGTGGAAGTTTGTGAGTATGGATAGATGGATGGATGTTTGTTACTTTTTCACGTGAAAACTACAGAATGGATTTTGATAACATTTGGTATGGAATTAGCTGACACTCTGGATTAACACATAGGCTACTTTTTATCCCTGTATTCCCACGGGAACGGGACCTACGCGGGACGTCTGTTAGTTAGATAATAATAAGAACAGTAGTTACCTCAACGGGTGCGTATTCTCCATTATCATTAAGTTCGTGTATCTCGACCCACAGTTCGATCTTGCGCGTGAGTTCGGTCCACCGGTCGGCCAGTGAGCGCGCCTTGGCCAGTTGCTGCTGTTCCACCTCCCAGTTGCCGCGCGCGCGACTGAACCCGGCCGAGCGATGGCCCCACACTTCGATTGAAAGGGCACCCTCTGATGAAATAAAACGTAATTAGAATTCGAATGCGTTTTCATTGGTAAGAACGAATAACGATAGTTAGTTATTGTAACATCTAACGACAGTTTACCTATAAACAATCTTATTAAATCTCATAGTACTATTCCAACATTGGTATTTTTGGCCTGGCACATGTAAGCAAATGTATGTTTAAAAATTATTACTCGTATAGTTAGATATTTTGTTTTGTGTCAAGTTAAGTTTTAAAAACGTGAGTCTGAATTTTTGTAATAAAGTAGAGAAAAATATTTCTAAGAGAAATTTAAAAGTTAATAACTATTGTCTGCTGCAATTCTAGCAACATATAGGTACAAACGCCAGCACATCACCTACCCCAATATGTAATTTTTTTTTATATATTTTCAACTTCATTTTTAACACAATAAGGTTCTTGTTCAATTGGGTAAATTTGACAGTTTGGAGTAGGTTGATGTGCTGGCGTCTGTACATTGATTAAAGAACCCTACAAACATTAAAAAAAAATGCTAATTCTTTTTTGAACTGTCAGAAACGTGGATATACAAGCAGTATATTTTGAATCAATATTTTCCGTTTCAGCATAGCAATAAAAAAAATGACGATGCCGTTATACTGTTGTATATTTTTGTTTAGCATGAATGTGAAGTAGTATCAATTATTGAAGTTACTTTGAAAAGTAGTTATTTGAGACGTCGTAGTAACAAATGAAACTCACCCGCACAGTGCTCAATGAACTCTTCAGTCAGTGGTATGGTAAAGTCCTTCTTGTGATCGAACCGGAACGTGACGAGCGACTGGTGGCGCGGCGAGGCGGGGGGCGCGGGCGGCGCGGGGGGCGCGGGGGGCGCGGGCGGGGGCGTGTCGGCGCTGACGACGGGCGGCACCACGACGGGCTCGCCCACGCCGCCGCCGCCGAACACGGAGTACTGGCAGAACACGAAGTGCGACAGGGACGGCGGGAGACCCGTCGCCTGCTTTATTGCGACGCGGATTGTCACCTGAGAACAAGGACATTTTTTTTTTATTCTACTCTCCTCTTGACCTCAATCTTGTCCTGCGGTCAGAGATGAGGTCGGCGATGGAACGAGCTTACCTTAAAGAAGTAAATGATACTACAGTATGACATTCACATAAACATAACATAACATCACGCGTGTAATACCCAATGGGCTAGGCAGAGGTGAACCTGGTTGTGTGGAGTTTGTAGATAGTGGATGTAACAGAAAAATGCCAGTTCTTATAGTAAGTTGTATTCTCACGTAATCACAAAAATCACCGTCAATATAGGTCACGAGGCGTTCCGGTAAAGTACCTATAGCAATCAAATATGGCGACCAAAGCGAATACACTAGTGTTGTTCGCGATGTTACTATTTTAGCACAGTCTAAAACATACATTCGTCCGACGAAGCCGTCTAGACAGGGCAATCGTGCGGGGTGTGAGGAGCGAGACGCGGAAAAGCCGCTTCCGGACTGCAAACAAAACGATGTTCGTAGTGCGGGAGGATTCAAGTCTAACGCGTGTAGAAGTTGTCGGCATTTTTCCAGAGATCAAAGGCGTCGTCCTACTGTATTAATACTTATAATGTGATTTAAGTGTTGGGATTCCAACAAGTAGTACAGTCAGTGAGCTACAAACATTAATCTTAAGTGGGAATCGAACCCATGACATCCGGCATAGCAGTCATGGCCAATTACCACTAGGTCAACAAGCCAGTCAAAGTAATACTTTTGTATGGATGATTTATCAATCGAGTTGAATTATTACCTCCTACTACTACTACTTGAAATACTACAACTTGCTCTAGTATTGTACGTAACATAAAGACACGCAGCGCAGTAGTTCAGTTTAAAATGACGTATTTTGTATATTTCAAAATCAATACATTTCAGTAAGGTAGTTAGGTTCGGTAGTTAGGTTCGCTATAGGATAGGTATGGTAAGTTAGGTTAGGTTATATGTATATTATGGTTTTTATTCTAATTCTATCTAATACGAAAGGTTAAAGAGACGCGCTGAATTAAAAGTAGTAGTTAATATAGTTTTGGATCTATTTCTTGTCATCTTATTAAATATGTTCTAATGAAAATTTGTTTCGTGATGTTGAAAGCCTAAAAATATTTCTACTTTTGGTGGAACAATATGAACTTAGGCCCAAAAATGAGCCTATCTATCTGAAACTGATTTAAGAAATACGGAATTTAAAAATCAATGAACTTACTTGTTGCGTGGCAGAATCGGCTGGATCATCATCGTCTCTCATGTCACCAGAACTATCTGAAGCTGCTTCACAAATTCTGTCTTGAGGAAACTGTCCCGCTACTCGACTTATTTCCACCTGAAAGATAAACAAAACAACCAATCAAAAGCTTTTCCGATTGGGACCACTCACAGAAGACTAAATGATGTTGTACTATGAATGAATCCCGCCCGCCTATCGTCGACCTCATCTTTGACCGCAGATTGAGGTCAAGAGTAGACCCATTATATATTTTAAATAATAGGGTATATGCATGTATTTTTTTTTATATTTTTAATTCACCATTTACAACGTTTTAACATAGTAAAAAAATATAAACATATTAAAAAATGCAGTAATGAAGCTTAAAAAAATATTTAAAATACAGAATAAATTTGAGCTGTTTAAACGCCGCCATTTTCGCGCGCCATTTCGATTACGTCATTTACTATGATCCTGCTACTATTACTTAGGGTGTTTTCGTTCTTCTAACCATTTCACCATGAAAAAAGCTCTTAAACCAGTTTACCGGTATTGCTTGTACCCGAATGCAATAAACATTATCAGATTGTGCTTTTACAAAACCACTTTCAGTAATTTTTCTTAAACGTTAAATAACCTCATTAAGAAGCTAAAATTACACTTGAACATTAAATTAGTTCACAACACACACGTCAATAATTATGTTTTCTAATAAAAAGTCCATTCTAATACTTAATGTCATACTTACACATTGTATGTTTTGTAAACGTTGAGTTGTTGTCGTAGTATTTGACGTCATTTTTCGTTATAACCAATGGTGATGCGTTTCACAAATTTGAATTTCCCGCGCTTAATTCGCACTTTTATTTTTGATTTTAAATAATTATGACGCTATTAAAAAGTAAAATAATGATTTAGTTTATATTTTCTGCCGTTAAAGATTCGGAAAAAAAAATATTCGAACCATATTTAAAATACATGCATATTCCCTATTGAATAGGCTCGGAAACTACAGTAATGATTTGAAAAATTCTTTCACCGTTGTGAAGCTACACTCTCCCCGGGTGACATAGACTAATTTTTATTACTACGCGGGCGAAACCGCGCGACTTCTGCTAGTTGGACATACATTTATATTGTTTCATACCTGTAACCTGCCGGCGACTTCACCCTGTTGACTGATGATGGGCGTGTGATAGTCCAGGGTCACGTCGTGGAACAGAGCCTCTAGGAACACGTTAGCTACTCCGATCAGGTTGTGATTCTCTTGTGACTCGTAGAACGGATCCAAGGCCATCTCTGCTGGTTCTGTCTGTAAATGGATTTTGGATTTTGAGATACAAATCTATTTTAGGTTAGGCTGTTTACAGGTGCATCGAAACCGAGGTTCATGTGTAGTAATATTTGCAATTGTAAATTAAGAAAAAGAAAGAATACGTCGGATAAGTAATGAAACTTCACCAATACTTTATCATACTAATGCAAAATGTTCTTCAACAAGTGCATTGTAGTAGATAGATCATTACTCTAATTTAATTGAATGTTTTTTCAATAGCCAGTCATTCAAAAAATATTTACCGGGCTAGGCGAATGTTCTAGTTACGATGCTTTGGCATCGGTTAAAAATTGCTCACTGCCATTAATGCAAATCAACCAATCACAATTTTAGATGTCACCGGAAATAACGCAGTTTTTCATTGATGTTGTTCGACGGTTTGTCCATAAAAAAACCAAGCAAATTATGTAACGACGTACGAATCCTTTCACATCGACGCGGACGTGGCGAACGCGCTCCGACGGCGGACTGACTCTAAAAGCAATCGGTCGTCAGCGGCCTTCGTAAGCGCTCTATCGCAGTATGCGTACGTGCGTATGCGTAAATGTGAAACGCCGTCGATTCAATGCGTCCTGTCCCATACTCACCAAAACGACTACTTGTCAGTACGTACCTCTTCGACGTCGTCCTCTCCGGCGCGTTGTTGCCGGCGGCGCCAGTCGTCGTACATGTCGCGCATGTCGACCAGCTTGTTGTCCAACTTCTCCATGGACCACACCTGACCGCTGCGCCCGGGACGACGCACCATTATGGCTGGCTCTGATACGAATGCACCGCGCTGGAAATAATTATACAACATAATTAAATTATTTTAACACTTTCACTGTAGACACAATAGTTAAACAATCAACATTGGTCACATTCAATTCCTGGGACAGAGGAGTTGTTAAGATCAGGTGCGTAGCAATTCTTATATTTTTAAGCACGTTGACATTCTAATGTTAGTCAAAAATACATCTAATTTCCCTAAGGCCTTAACCACATATACGCGCGAGTTTGATGCGTTTTGTAATACATTGCTCTTCAGCTAGAAGCTCTGTAAATAATGTGTGGAACATTCACAGCATTGAACTACAAATCGCGTGTCAATTCGTAGCGAATTCGTTCCTTCTGGACAAGGCCTAAATGGACTATTTCTATTATAATTTGCGAGACATCACACACAACATGCATGCAAACGTTGTTGATACGTTTTCAGCGTAAGGCACAAGTTATCTGTCTTGTTTTGATGAACTAATCGGCAATGATAGCCTAGTTGTGTCTCCAGCTGACTGCCAAGACTCTATCCAAGGCACGCACTTCTGACTTTTTGCATTCATGTAAGTACATATTTAAGTGTCGATTATAAATTATTTACATTTAATGTCTTACCTTTCTGTTAGGACTAAGATTCTGCGGCGGTATCTGCAGCGTGACACTGAACCGTGTGTTTCTTCTCATCTCCTCAGCTAAGAAGTTGGCTTCTTGCACCAGCGCGTTGGCTCGCAATATGTCAGCTTTGAGTCGTCCGAGCGATCGTTTGAATGTGTCGTCGCGTTCGGCCGCCCAGCGTTCTACGCGAGCTGCAGTAGTAGGTGTGCATGCAGTCATTTTGCCTGTAACATACAAAGTAGTTTTAAAAATGTACCAACTATACTCCATCCGATTAGGTAGTTAACAAAAGGTAAACAATTTTGACATGTATTTTTAGTTAATAACACAGTTTAAAAATAAAATGCAGCTGAAAACAAATTTAGATACAACAAAAACGATTACATGATTAATTAAACAATTTGTTTAAACAGTAGTTGTATTTAATTAATAATCGTTTATGTAAAAAGACTTGTCAAGATTGTTTACCTTTAGTTAACTACCTACTCGGATGGAGTATAGAGATAAGTTAGTCTACTTTTATTGTTCTACCCATGAATATGAATATGGGACCAACTCGGAAACGGTTGTAGCATACAAAAGTTTGCTACCTGCTCGTATAAAATGTATGAAACAGCAGAATTTTATTTTCGACTTTTCTGAGTTGGTTTCATAGTGAATGCTGTACAGTAAATTTCTTTAATAGGTTTTCTACTATATTCTAAACACAATAAGGTTCATGTTCAATTGGGAAAATTTGGGACAGTTTGGGGTAGGTTGATGTGCTGGCGTCTGTAAATATTTATGGTGGGAAAATTTGCCCCATTTAAAAAAAAAAAAACACTAACGACCAATCAACAATAAAATTGTTTACACTGAAATCTTATGAGACCACTGAGATCTTATGAGCATTGCCTGTGCTCTTGTACCGGCTTACGGCACAGGACACTCTAAAGAAATATGTGTGTGGAACTGATCATCAATGCCAAAGAAGAAGTAACGATGCGATGTTCAGTTTCCTTACCTAGTTTGAGTGGGTCGTACGCGTACGGCGGGTAGGGCGTTGAAGGCGACAGTATGTTTCGTAACTGTTGGAACTGTCGCTCGTACTCTTGACGTTGTTTCTCTAGCGCCACTGCAAAACAGAAATAAATACATTAGTGAATCTTTCTATCATGAAGTGAAGATTTTTAACTTTGTATTGATATTATATTTACTCGTAACTCGTAACGTAAATATTTTTTTTAAATAATTTTTGGCTCATTGTTTATCTATTTGGGAACATACTAGCTATCGCTGGCCTCTTTATCCACGTGAATTTTGTTATTTTTTATCAATGAATTTTTCGACTCTCCGTAGTTTTAGAAATAAAATATAGCCTATGTTATTGACGATAATATGGCTTTGTAATAGCAAAAGACGGATTAAAAAAAAATTAAATCCGTGTAGGAGTTTTGGAGTCAAATCCTTACAAACAAAGAACAAATAATTCTTTCCTCTTTGTTATATTGGTATAAGTAGTATAGATGATAAAGTTACCTTGTTTATCTTCCTCATGTTGTTTCTCAAGTCTGGATATAGCAGTCTGTATGGGATCATTGCTGAGTTCATTCAACATGATCTCGTCTCTCGCGAAGTTGTAGTCGATCGGCTGCGCAGGAGTTTGTGGTTCTGACGCTGCCGCTGTGGAGTAACCAGAATCTTGTTCTACAACGTGACGTTAGTAGAACAAATTGTGGTGTTAAATAAAAGCGAAAAAGTGGCAAAGTAAAAGATAATAAGTACAAAATGAAAGTAGAAGATATTTCTTAGTTGGAAAAAACAAAGCCCAACATTATGTAAACATAGCAATGGTTTACTTTTTTCTATCTAGAACAGTTTTAAAATAATTTTTATGTATATAACATTCTGACATATAATTATAAACAAAACGTAGGTACTTCTATTACGTGGAAAAACTTTCGAATTTACTTAGTTTTTTTTTTGTTGAAATATAAAACGGCCGACATGGCTTTCGCACAATAGTCCAGTCAGGGATTTAGTGAGGATAGCAAATCTTATAGATAGATGGATTGTTCAAAGATTTTCTCTTAAGACTTAGATAAGTATTCATATTTTTAATTTTTTTTATTAATACATCTTCAAATATTGAATCGTAACTCATGTATTCTAACATGCCATGCATTCCTCTTTCCTAACAAACTATGCTGTGCCCGACAGGGTCCATAATTGCTACTTACGTAATTGAAAAACATCCTGTAATTCATTATGGTACGTAATAAAGTATTGAGAGATTACACAATACGAGCAAATCAAATAAATAAATAAATATTCCACAACTTTTCACACAACGCCATTTAGTCCCAAGTTAAGCTTGAGAGCTTGTGTTATGGGTGCTAAATCAGTTGGTTACCTGTAGCCTTGGGACAGTTGACCCTGAAGAAGTGATGGTTCCCCCACAGGATGCGGTCGGCGTGGCCGAGGCGCACGCGCGACACGACGGGCGTGCCGTTGACGAAGCAGCGCGCCGCGCCCACCGGCTCCATGTACAGGCCGCCGCCCTCCACCAGCAGCTGGCAGTGCGCCGGCTGGATGCCCAGCCCCGACAGCTGGATATCCGCCGCACTGCCGCCGCCTACTAGCGTGCGGTTCTGAGAGAAACATACTGGTTTTTACTACGATTTATAACTTTATGCTATACTAGCTGTTGCCAGCGGCTTCGCCCGCTACAACTCGAAAAATATCCCACGAGAAGATATAACATAACGTCACGCCTGTAATCCCCGAAGGGCTAGGCAGAGGTGTACCTGGTAGTACAGCCACATTTCGCCAGTTATGTTTGAGTCCCATCTAATAGGGGGCGAGCCTATTGCCATCAATCGGGCACAAATCCAGACTCCGGGCTGCTACTGAGAAATTCCAGATAGAAAAACTGAATAACACTTTGCCCGGGAAGATATAATCGGGATAAAAACTATCTAGGTTGTAAACTATATGTGTAGGTACTAAATTTTATCCAAATCCGCTCAGTAGTTTTTGCGTGAAAGAGTAACAAGCGTCCATCCACTTTCACGTTTATAATATTAGTAAGATAGTAAGAAGTAAGATGCCATGTCAGAGAATAATCATAATGATTAGCCCCTTCCTAACTATGTTGGGGTCGGCTTGTAGCTGAATACCAGTGTTTTACATAGAGCGATGTCCTATCTAGCCTCCACAACAAAATGTCTAGGCAACACGATAGCTACCCTTTGTTTAACTGGTTGTCAGACTTTTTTAAAAAATGTTTAGTGGAAAGTACTAAGGGAATGTATTATTTACTTTTAGACACTCCCTAAATACCACTAGTACATAGTAGAAATTTTGAATAGCTCGCCTATACTTTTGTAATCCACATTTCCACTAACACATTTAAATAACACGAAAAGCGCGCCATTGGATTATCTTTTTGCTCAATATTAAAAATTGAAAATCCAACGACAGGCTTTTACCTATTTAGACGTTTAGGTGTCACTTAGTAGTAGCACAGTATAAATATTAATACAGTAGGACGACGCCTTTGATCTCTGGAAAAATGCCGACAACGTCTACACGTGTTAGCCCTGAACAATACCTCCCGCACTACGAACATCGCGGCATCGTTTTGTTCGCAGTGCGGGAGCGGCTTTCCCGCGTCTCGCCCCTCACACCCCGCACGATTGCCCTGCCTAGACGGCTTCGTCGGACGACTGTATGTTTTTAGACTGTGGTAGTAGCAAATAGTTTACCAAAACAACATTAAACAAAATGTTAGATTACAGAAAAATACCACACATTGCATGGAGAACACTTTACAAATCAAACAAAGCGTCTTTTCATTAAACCCCAAGAGGACACCGGTGTCCGCCTGTTACTATTGTGTCTCTAATTGACACGATTAAAAGGTTAATCGTGAAATATCTTTAAAATACAGTAGAATATTAGAAGACTAACCTTAAGATAATACACTAGCAATTCGTTGAGCGAAGGATCCGCGTTGAGGTTGACGAGGTAATATTTGTTCTTCTCCACTTTGATGCCGCTGGCTTGTACGCTGATGCCCATCTTTTCCAACGCCTGCTGACGTTCGCTTTGTATTCGACCTGGAATAAAAAAAAATACTATATAACATAATGTACTATCTTGCTTTTTTTCTCCGAAGCAACCCTTCAGAGGCAGAGGTGTAGGGTTTTAGTTCCATGTGACAGGCCGACAGACAGACAGCGTATAGCCAATTAGGTACCTACAGTTACCGGCACGTAACTTGGCAAGAGTTTTTGTAGTGGGGGAAGTTTGCGCACGCACAATTTCATACATTTTTGTATGCGCGAACTTCCCCCACTACGAAATTCTCTTGCCAAGTTACGTGCCGGTAACTGTACTAATTGTTATAATTTGATTTTTTTTATTACTGTGGTAAACCTACTCTTGCGTCCATCACACTAGACACCTGTCATACTACTATTTCAAAAACTAACCTTGCTTTTATGCATTGTAGCACCAAATTCCTCAGTAACATAAATCGTTATATCAATCAACGTCAAATCATTTATTTCAATTAGGCCATTTAAAAGGCACTTTTGAACGTTAAACTTACAAGTTAAATAAAATATAATGATTCTAGTTGCCCCTTCCAAAAGGTAGTTTCGTATGGAGAAGAATGGGCAAGAAACTCCATACTTACTCTTTTAAAATAGTTTTTACAATATTTGTATACAATAAAAAATACATTACATATGTGAATACGATGTACCTTGAATAAACAAAGTAAAATAAAAAAAATAAATAAAAAAATAACATACTATACTAAGATAGATTAAGCATTTTAGTAGATAAGTACATAATTATGCGGATAGATACATGGTACTTTCACATTTACGAATATTAAAATCACGGATTAATAATTAACAAATCAAATCAATTTTTTTTATTTTATATTATTATTTATTTAATATTTAAAAAAAATATTAAATAAATAATAATATAAAATAAAAAAAATACACAGCAGAATAGCGTGAGTGTTGAGAGCAAAAACAAGTAGATTGGATTGCCCCTTATTATAAGAGACTTAAATATTATATAAGTGGCGGAATGCAGGTGTGCTATAGGTACACCTCTGCATAACCTCTGGTATTACAGGCGTGATGATAAAAGAATGATATTGCAAGCAAAGCATTACAATTATACCTTGGCCTTACACTCAATTTCTGATGAGTGATGTACAACGTTACATAAACGGTTTCTGATGGGAACTAATGATTCAATAGCGTGCGAATAGTATCGACTATACGGTGTGGTATTGCGAAAATCCAGGTTAACCATATAACTCTATACTTATGGCGTTTACGAGGTACAGTCGGCCTCATAAGTAGATGAACATATCCATATTTCCTAAACTCATGAACACCTTATCTTACACAAATTGCTAAACAAGACTAGTGAATTATGAACCTTTAAGACGTTAATTAAATCCTGGCACTAGTGTTGTTTAGCAATTTGTGTAAGCTATGGTGTTCATGAGTTTAGGAAATATGAATATGTTTATCGACTTATGATGCTGACTATACGTCGTACGTCGAAGGACTGGAACAACCTGCCTGCTGCGGTCTTCCCGTCCGAGTATAATTTAGGTGCCTTCAAGGCTACAGTGAATCTAGAGTGGCTCTTAATAAACTAGTGCGCTTCACCATCATTGCTTGCATCATTGCTTACCATCAGGTGGGATTGCAGTCAAGCAATAGTTTCTAATATTAAAAAAAACAAAGCAGTGTCTAACAAAAAATGTAGGAACAATGCAGAGAAAAAAATAATGAATATATTTTCCTGAGAGCTGGACAGTTATTGTAGAAGCTTTTCTTTATTGATCATCTTTTTTGCCTCTGATTTCGAGGAAAAGGGACAGAAATGTGTTACAGGGAACCGGGAAAGCGCTTGATATTGGATTTGACCAATTAATGTGCGCAGTGGCGCAGAGATTGCTGTAAGTTGGTTCCAACCAACCCATTTTGCGCCAAGTTGGTACTACTGTTATTTTATTATATGGAGGCGTATTTACCACGATGGCATGTCAGATGTTACACATCATAAGCGACTACTGTAAGGACTGTTCATTCTTTATACCATTGCACTACACATAATCATTTATCATTGCAAATATCCATTTTAATTTTATTATTTAAAATGATTGAAATCGTGATGTTAATCGTGATGGCCCAGAGGTTAAGGCGTTTAACCTCTCATGCACGAGGTTGTGGTTCAAATCTGGGCAAGTACCTTTTTAATTCATATGTAGGTACTTTCTAAGTTTACCTTGGACATGATTGACATCGGTGAAGGAAAACATCGTGAGAAAACCTGGACTTATAGTTAATATAAGTTTGAAATCGCCAATCCGCCTTGAGCCAGCGTGGTGATCAATGCTCGAGCCTTCTCTGTATGAGAAGAGGCCTTAATGTACATATATATCGTCAGCACGTGGAGCTTCTCAAGTTCCGAGTTGAGCTCACGATTACTGACAAATGCTTGCACTGACTGATCTGGTCCCCCTCATTCTGTGTGGTC
The DNA here is from genome assembly GCA_921972225.1 of Euplexia lucipara. Taxonomy (NCBI): domain Eukaryota; kingdom Metazoa; phylum Arthropoda; class Insecta; order Lepidoptera; family Noctuidae; genus Euplexia; species Euplexia lucipara. The sequence continues at coordinate 6,065,413 of OV179143.1, read as the reverse complement.
CTTTCCGCAAAAGACCATCTCACTCTCAGACACTAATTTGCATGGATCTTGATTCGACCAAGATAATGTCTGGACTTTAAAAGAGACCTCTGAGTTTCTTTCTACTAGTTAAGAAAATGACGTGTAAAAGTGTTTGTGAAAACCTGTTTACAGAAATAAATATCATTTATCATTAATTTTTTTAATTGACGAAATGTACGGCATGATAATGACGGAGTATTAGGTATAGATACATTGGGGTAGCTTGATGAGCTGGCCTCTGTACAACTCGGCCTAATCCGCGGGGAAATATACACGTAATGTAACGTGCAATGATCACTGCATTACCTTAGACTAGAAATAAAGTGGGAATATTTATTTATTTATTTTTATTTATTTATTTATTTTACTTTGTTTATTGTAGGTACATCGTATTCACATATAATGTATTTTTTATTGTATACAAATATTGTAAAAACTATTTTAAAAGAGTAAGTATGGAGTTTCTTGCCCATTCTTCTCCATACAAAACTACCTTTTGGAAGGGGCAACTAGAATCATTAAATTTATTTAACTTGTAAGTTTAACGTTCAAAAGTGCCTTTTAAATGGCCTAATTGAAATAAATGATTTGACTTTGACTTTGAATAGAGAAAAACATACCAGTTTCAACGAGTTTCTCTTCCCAGGTTCTCGACATTTCCTTTAGCAGATGATCACTTTGTGCCAGCTTTTCATGGACTTCTTCACCCACTGGCGAACCCTGGAAAGACATAACATAATATAGAATCAATTATTTTAACACTGCGTGCGCCCACGTAAAGGGCTTAGCATAAACTGGCTCTCCTGTTCGGTGCAAGTTGTTTTTCGTACGTACTAACAATAGTATTAAAATGTTTCTTGTGTTACTAACAGTATAATATGGAATCGTCAGAAACAAAAATGATTATTAAAAAAGTATCTATACTCCATCCGAGTAGGTAGTTAACTAAAGGTAAACAATCTTGACAAGTCTTTTTACATAAACGCTTATTAATTAAATACAACTATTTTTTAAACTAAATGTTTAATTGATTATGAAATCGTTTTTGTTGTATCTAAATTTGTTTTCAGCTGCATTTTATTTTTAAACTGTGTCATTAACTAAAAAGACTTGTCAAGATTGTTTACCTTTAGTTAACTACCTACTCGGATGGAGTATACGTTCGTAACACCACAAACTCAGGTCCTATTCAAAACCAGCATCATCTAGTATTTTTACCGAATTGGTATTGGTTTTTTTTGGGTACGCGCAGTCGTAGCGCACATAATATTTTTCTTCTTTATTTCATGCAGTTATAGAGTATAAATTGTGGTCTAAGCCTCTACTTAAATATCAAAAGTAATGTTCATTTTCTTTTTGTTGCTTTCTTTTTCTTAACTAAAATTGGTACATATCTTTGCGTTACTATAATAACGGTTTCTAAATCAAATTTCATTCGATTACTATTTTAATTACCTTGTTGCCGAGTGAGTGTGAATCAAACACCAATAGATACTCGCTAAACCTTTAGATAACGTTTTAACCTTAATTAATTTTCATCAAACCCCCGAGTATACGTAACAAGAATACTAATCTTTCAGGAAAACAGATCGTAAATTACGGTGTCCCCCGCCCTTTTGCGATTGGAAACTGAAGCAAGTTGTAAGCCTATTGGTTTTTATACCTATAGGGAAGATTAGGCTTTTTACGACTAAAGTTTTGCCTATTTTGAGCCGGATTTTATATGTATTTTTATTTATTTAATACTTCAAGCACACTAACGTGCAGAGTCGGACTCAAAGACATGCTACACTTTATGATTGTATGTACCTACTGTTATGGTTTTCTTTATTTATTTCAAAAGAAACAAAATTGATTTGCCACAAAGGACGTGCAAAACAATGATCCGATGAGATAGGAGAAAATGTAAGTGTTCCACAGCAAAATTGAAATCCATCAAATCATTGTAAAACTTTGAGATATAAGTAAAACACGGTTCACAATACAAACAAAGTTGGTATCAATTTCTACTCCTCCGAATAAAGTGTAGGTAGTTTTGATGAACTTTACAGCATTTAGGAACAGTATATTTAAATCTACCATGCACGCGTGCTTTGCAAAAGAGGGGTATCTGGCGGTGGTCAGTTCTAACCTAACCTAACCTAGCAGTTTCCATTTTGAGTATCTAGCTTCGGCCAGCCTCAGCCGCGGCGGTGTGCGTTAAAACCACCTGCTCCTCAGCTCGCAGGACGCCTCGCCCCTCCGCGCCTTCGCGGGTTTAGATTACACTCTAGGGGTAGGGCATACAAGACTACGTGAAGTCGGTTTTGCAGCGATTCATTTCTGTCAACTAACTTTTGTAGCACACCATATTGACTTTTTAAAACAATTTTTTTTTTTCAATAGGACTAATAAAATTATTTCTATTGAAAATCTGTGATCTTCGTAGTATGCTAAGTCAAATTATGCCAAATAATCGGCGCTCCGAATAAACGTTACGCTAAACGAAATTATGCAAAATTGTAACTCTGACAAAGGTAATTATGCCCAATACAATTCAGCCATCTTAAAAGTATCCCATTTTAAATTCGGACATAAAAACATTAGGCCAAAAAACAAATATTAAATATTTTTTATACCATAACAATGTTCGTTTAAAATTTTTTATGCCAAGTGAGTTATGCCAAATAGGTTTCGGAGCAACAAGTTCCTGCCAGATAGAGGGCACCCGACCCAGTGATTGATGGGAGGTGACAAGGTTATTATAAACATTGGAAATTCGTTCCATAGGAGGCTAGATACATTGGTTTTTGAATAATACATACCTACTGGCAAGTAAAAAAAACCCTTAAGAGCTTAGAAGGAAGTAATCCACAACAAAAATATGATATTCATCAAGTCATTGTAATATGCTCGCCATGACACGGTTAGGTTTATGATTCCCTTGAGCGTATCGATCCCTCGACTGCCCCCGTATGCGGCAGTTCGCATGTGACATGCACATTTGTACAGCACATGGTGCTTCTTGAGGTCGATGAGCCGCCTTCAGTTCGTTAGACCTTGTGTTCTTAGCACAATAGTTGCACTGATAGGAACTGACTTTGATCCAATATCCTCGAATGTGGAAGTACTTAAGTTAAATTGCTTTAGGTTTTCAGGTTGTTTCCTGAATTTTTTATTTGTTTTTTTCGGATTTAAACCTAATGTATGTTGCATCTTAGATTCATGCACTTAAGATGCTGCATAGTACATAGGCCTTAAGTACGGTTTCTACCAAATGGGCCGCGTCTAATTAGATCCAGCGCTGGTCGTTTGGTGGAAAGCATACATTATAGACCTATATTGGCTTTTCTAAACTAGTGTTCTGAATTTTTTAATTCTACTCATAAGCAACAATATTAAAAATCATATGTAATAATATTTCCATTCCACATTTCTATTTGGCAATAGGCTCGCCCCCTAATACTTGGGCCTCAAACATAATGGCGAAATGTGGGTGTACTACCAGGTACACCTCTGCCTAGCCCTTCGGGGATTACAGGCGTGACGAAATGTATGTATGTATTTCTATTTGAAGTTCATATTATATTTGCAGCTTTTTTGTTTCTGTAACATGTCAACAATTTTTTTTTATTCTTCGCTATTTTATGAAAACTGACATAATATTAGGCGTATTCATTGAAACCTTTATTATTTGAAACGTGTTTTTATGCCTTCAAAGCTGTCAACAACAACCAATCAACAAATTAGTCTGACCAAGATCTTGCACGATTTAATCTACCACCATCCACGTATCTCCTTAAAAAAACTCATACAAAATGCGAGTACGACTTACCGTTCCACTGACCGTGGCATACTTCAACATCTCCTTGAGGGTCTCGACCTCCTGCCTCAGCTCGCGGATGATACGCGCGTTCGGATCCTCGTTGACCACGGCGTGGTTGACGATGCGTTTCGCTCGGTCGGCGTACCGGAGAGTTGATAGCGTTTCTTCGTAGTTGTCGGCTGCTGGCGATATCGTGGCCACCTGCGATAGAGATAATACATTTTATAAACAAATGAGCAAAAACCAATCGTAGATCAAAAATCTTATCCTACTAATATTATAAACGCGAAAGTTTCTAAGTTTAAATGGATGGATGGATGGATGGATGTTTGTTACTGTTTCACGTTAAAACTACTAAATAGATTTTAATAAAATTTGGTATGGAGTTAGCTGACACCCTGGATTAACACATAGGCTACTTTTTATCCCTGTATTCCCACGGGAACGAGAACTACGCGGGTCGTCTGCTAAAAAAAAAATATGCCACAACTTTCACACAACGGTATATAGTCTCAAACTAAGCAGAGCGTGAGCGTGTGCCATGAGTACTATATAACTTATGAGCATAGTAATATCATACAAACATTTGTCCAGGGTGGGAATCGAATCCATGATCTCAGGCATAGTAGTCAGGGCCACTAGCCACTAGACCAGCAAGCCATTCATTTTACATGATTTAATAGATAGACATTACTTACCGTCTACAATGTAGACATCTCAATAGTTGTCTAAATCTAGACTCTATATTAGAATTGATACCATAAATCTAGTTCTAATGTTTGTCAAAGTTTACTTTGTGTATTACCTACTATTTTCTTGGAAATCTGACTTGAATGTGAAATTGCTTTTATAGTTTAAGCAATTTAACAGAGACACGCAAGTAAATTCACGGTAGACAATTATTATCAATAGCTTTTATTTATTTTGGACAATATGATTCAATTTGTTAGTGAACTATCTTATCACTGGTGTTAGTAATACACATAATAATAATAATAATTTGTTGTATTTATTTATCTATAAGATAATATGGTACATACGCCAGCACCTCAAGCTATCTCAAACTATTAAATTTCCCACTATAAACAACAAAAGAATAAACATGAATCTTATTTCTTTTGTTCTAAAGTTGAAAAACGATCAATGTAATTTTACATTTTGATTCTCTTTACTTTCATAGTTCGATATATTCCTGCCCTTCCAAATATTATTTTACCGCATAATTGTTTATAACAAGTCTGCCCTACACCTCAGTGGCGAGGGGTCAAATTTCTTTAGAGGGACGCCGACAAAAAATAACTTCACGTATTTCAAGTATTCGTTTCACTAATTGTTGTCTCTCTTGAAGTCATCGAACTGCCTATCAACCTGTATAACTTTGGTTTAAATGGGATCCCTTCTTTTCCCATAATGTTCTTTGTCATAATATACTTCGGCATAACGATTTTGGCACTCTTTGTTTTGGCATAATAATACTTCGGCATATTTTTTTTAGGCATACATTTTATGTTGACATAATTATCTTAAAGACTAATTTGTTTTGGCATAAATCCGAAAGAGTTTGCTATCATAATCAGTACTTGGGGCACCCCGACGTTAGGTTCCTTTAAACCGTGAAAACAGAAATAGTTTACGACAAATTTATGCTTTAGAATATTATGCTTAATCATTGTTATGGTTAGAGAAATTATGCTTAAAAAAATTATGCGTAAGCTGTTATGCGTACCTAATTATATTATGCAAAAATATAATTATGCGAAACAAAATTATGCTAAGTTATATTAGGTCTTAAAAGAACACCGGCGGGAAAATTGTTGATGAAATTATTAAGCGTCTACGTGTGTCACCGTAATAGATACCAACGAAATAATTTACTAAGTTTTATCAAATCAATCATAAGGCCTATCAAAGTCTGGAAAAATAATCTTCATAATTGAGAGCTTAATTGACTAGATTATTGATGAAATAAATAATCATAGCTTTGTGTTTTTTTTTCTTTCTGGCTTGACTTCATGGCTTTTGGATTAGCTATACTTTTAATGTTGCCATGTAATATAAATCTTAGTCAAGTTGCTGAAATTGATTGGCTTTACATAATGCAATGTACTTAGAAATACATGTCTGCATCAGAATACAAATGTTAAAATAAACACGATTGTTTGTGCTAAGATTATAGCGGACATAACGTTTTATACAGCGTGGTGATGATAATGCGACAATAAATGAAACTTCGTATACTTAAGGACGTTCCCAGTCTACATACAAAAAATCATTTGAAAATATCCAGTAGTTTAGTCACAGGAGGTGATTTTACTTTTTTAACATTTGTTACATGATGTATCTGTAAATACGGAAGCGCTGACAGGTTAACGACCCCCGCATCGGTAACATCAAAACATTAAAGACACGTGGTGACGTGGCCAACTCGCAACCTACTTAAAAACTTTCGCCAAATCAGTTTTTAAATTTAATTTAGTGAAAATTATGCCTTAAACCCGTGTCATAAGAGTCATAAAGCGTGTCATGTCATCAGAGTTCGATAAGAAAATAACGCACGCGGAAGTAAGTTGCTATGCACTCATATCAATAGAAAATTTAGTGTGTGCGAAAGAGATAAATCTAGTTTCGTTTGCTTATTACTTCACTTTCTTGTCGAAACTTGCAACTACAAATTTAGGTCACGGTCACTGGTCAGTGTATCGCCGTAATCCTGTGACGATCCACGCGTCATTGATTTGTGCAAGCGCACGAGTGCCGCAGGCAGAAGCACCGGTGCTCGCGCCGCCTTTGAAGTACCTACCCGCGCTGCCCGCCGCGCCGCCGCTCGTGTGTTTTTGCAACGAACGACTGATTATAAGTGCGAAATTGGACGCTTTATTTTAGTGATAAGATCATAATTATGACACGTATAATAGTAATAGGTAATTAGTTAAATAGTTAAGTGAATATGCGCAATTAAACGCTTAGTTTTTATTGTGTTTTCGTGTTTTTTGTTAAAAGATAGGATAATATTGTCTGTTAATAAATTAAATGACATGGCTGCAAATGGTGACCTCTTAGCAAACGTTAAAAATAACCTTCTCCGACGGTGCGATTTGTGTATTCGTATTCATGGCGGCCATATCGAAAAACGAAAAATTTAGTGACATAGGTACCTACCTACCTACTGAGTTATGTGATTGAATAGTGATCCTGATTGTGATTAATAATTTGATTAATAAATGACGCCCTGGTGAGAGTTACCTGATTATTCAGTTAATAATCTGTGATTCAGTGTTATTGTTTTTACTGAGCATTAATAATGGCGCCAAAAAATCAAGTCGCTGCAAGACCGCGCTGTTGCCACTTTTACCACAGGTTAGTGAACTAATGTTTCTAAAGGGCGTTCTATTTTGTTTCCAGTTTTATACCATTTAGTTTGTTTGATTATAATTTTTTTTTAATTTTGGTGTTAGGATTTTTTTGATGGTTTAGAATTATTCCTAGGAACTAGCAGTGTCCGTGATTTCATTTATTGTCGCATTGTCGTCACCACGCTGTATAGTCTTAACCTCTAAAACTTAAAAATAAAATATCTTTAATTCCTGACTTCCTATAAAAGTATAACCAAAGAAAAAACTGTTTAAAAATTCAAACTCTATACTTTTAGATATTTTTCATAAGCAGACGCAAAAAAAAAATGTCAACAAAAATTTGTTTGGGAGTTTGCCGGTGTTCTTTTATGCAAATGGATAGGGAACCGGTTTAAATACCTATAGTATATTTGGCAATACTAGAGTCTGGCTACCATTATTCAATAGCGGTAGAGTGGCTCTTCCGAACCTCCGAAGGGAAGCCGATAGTAATCGAGTTATATGGACACTTCGCAACTGCTGCACATTCAAATTTTGAACCTCTTCCTTTCGTGTGATTAATGACTGCCGTGCTATTCTGAAAAGTTTATTTGCGAAATCACTTCTGAATCCGCAGTGAAATAATGTAAAATTAAAATATCGTACCTATTCTTAAATGGAGTGATTTCGACACTGGCGTCACCAAGTGATGATCTTAGTGAGACGAACAAAACGTGTGAGTATTTTGACGTTGACATGTGAATACTGAAACGTGAACAGGCGACATGAGAAGCGTAGTAAGTATGACTTTCGATATGATTTGCGAAATGACTTTCGAAGTGATTTACTATTTACAGTATAGCACTGCTGGTGTCAGAGTCCTAATGCCGCTCATGGATCTCTGACTTGGCATCACTTACCGTCGGGAAATATCTCTGAGGCATGCCGGTTTCCTCACGATGTTTTCCTTCACCGTTTTTGAAGCAAGTGATAACTTTACAATACGCACATGAATCCGAAAAGTCCGGGGTGCTAGCTATTATAATGTACTCTGTGGTGCTAGCCTAGCACCTAGCCGTGCAACACTAAGCTATCACTGCCTGCTAGAATTTAGATAAAATTCAAGCAGACTAAAGCTCGTACCTATTCAATTAATAGAATACTAGTTATAAACAAAATAGTACTCGTTTGAATGCAGACGAGTTTTCGTAGAACATTTCCATGCGCGACGACGGAGCGTGAGTGTTTTGAGTTGGATGCGGTGACTCAAAGGATGCGGCGCTCCGTGGACAGAATTTGAATTTATTTCTAGTCTGGGGAGACCCTATTTGCATTACCTTTCCGCTTTAAGAGTTCGCTAAAGTGTAAATTGATTAAGTTGGTGTTACAATTTTGTTGGAACAGTATTTACGAACCACTAAAGTACAAAAAAGGGGCTAGAAGCGTTATGACTACCTCTCTATAAGACTAAATAGCAGATATGACCAGTTCGCTATGGAACTTAATCTCGACGTTACTAGATCTTGTTTGAACTTTATGTAAGAATCGTAGTAGATGGCGATCTGTGAAAAATCGTGATTTGCTGTATGTTGCACAGAGAGGAATTCAATTGAATATGAACCTTATTCAATTTGTTATACAGTTGAAAACTGTCAAAGAAATTTGACACATTAGGCTGGCTTTGTGTGCTGGCGTCTGTACCTATGTCAAGTATGAACTCTGTGCTCTCAACTCAAGCTAGACAATAAAGAAATAAGTAGCTTACCAACTAGAATACTTTGTATTTGACTTGACAAAGAACTTAAAGAACCTACTCTAGAACAGACTACGTAATTCTTTCACGATGTAACACTTGTTTGAAACTATCGCACTTCAGTTCTATGTAGGTAAGCGGTCATAAGTATAACAGACAATAGTAAATTTGTGGTTCCTGCAACCAGATCGAAGAAAATAGTTGGCTCTAAAGTAAGTACCTAAACTGCTTAGACATATTAAAAAACTAAGCCTTTAAATTCCTACATACATAAATTCACGCCTTACTCACCCTTGGGGGGTGTTGGCAGAAACTACAGAGCGCCAATCGCTATGATTCTTACACACTTCTTTTACTTCCTTTACGTTCATACATGATAAAAATTTATGTCTTTACTTACATTATAAAGGTAAAGAATTTGTTTATTTATGTTTGAGCGCGCTTATGCTCTGAAACTATATTCGGAAAAAAATGTGTTTTATAGCCCTAGTTCAGGAAAAGGTTAACAAAAGTAGTATATTACCGAAATCTTATTAGATTCAGTCCGCAAAATTTCGTAGTCTTTGTTCAAAGTTTGCATCTTCAACGTACGTGTAAATACAAAGGACTCTCTCCCTTATTAAAATTCATAAATAAATAGTAAACGTCCACTTGCACACAGCTGCCTCCATTTTAGAATGGCTATCCCAGACGACCACTTATGGCCTGTACTACCCAGTCAAGCTAAAGTTATAAGCACCAGGTGTCCCGTTGCCAGCACTCTTGATATGATACCTTGTCGTGTAAGCTTTCACAAAACTTGGGAAGAGCCAAAGGATAATAATGTATCAATATTGGAATATACAATGATCCATCTCATGTTCGTTGTAAACTTTTTTATGTTTTTCACCTAAGTTTATCTTTATGTCATTATATAAGTTTAGAAGATCAAAACTAATTACAACATTTTTTTTGTAGTAGTAGGACATGGATTTTATAAAAGAAAATAAATATAATCCTCTGGAAAAGTCCAAAACCTATGTATCGTACCTACAAAACTCAAAGCTAGAATGTTTGCACCGGTGTGAAGCGAGGAGGGTCGCAGAGTCTTCTTCTCATAATAAAATTCTCGGGTCACAGTGTTTTTTACAAATCTCCTCCGAAACGGCTTCACCGATTCTTATGGAATTTTGTGTATAAAAACTAAATAAAAGAAAAAGTTTGCCGGGGCAGCTAGCTAATAAATAAATAAAAATTTCCTTACAATTTCTAAACTTATGGATTCTAAGGTTACGTCAACAAAGATGTGACCTGGCGGTGTAAAGCGAGGAGGGTCGCAAAGTCTTCTTCTCATAATAAAATTCTCGGGTCACAGTGTTTTTTACAAAACTCCTCCGAAACGGCTTCATTGATTCTTATGGAATTTTGTGTATAAAAACTAAATAAAACAAAAAGTTTGCCGGGGCAGCTAGCTAATAAATAAATATAAATTTCCTTACAATTTCTAAACTTATGGATTCTAAGGTTACGTCAACAAAGATGTGACCTGGATACTGCTCTATCCCACCATTTTGTAGAAGAAATACCATAATTACACCACCACCACCACCATTATTATTTTTTTACTGTCACATGGATTTTATAAAAGAAAATAAATATAATCCTCTGGAAAAGTCCAAAACCTATGTATCGTACAAAACTCAAAGCACCGGTGCGAAGCGAGGAGGGTCGCAGACTCTTCTTCTCATAATAAAATTCTCGAGTCACAGTATTTTTTACAAAACTCCTCCGAAACGGCTTCATTGATTCTTATGGAATTTTGTGTATAAAAACTAAATAAAAGAAAAAGTTTGCCGGGGCAGCTAGCCAATAAATAAATATAAATTTCCTTAGAATTTCTAAACTTATGGATTCTAAAGTTACGTCAACAAAAATGTGACCTGGATACTGCTCTATCCCAACATTTAGTAGAAGAAATACCATAATTACACCACCACCACCACCATTATTTTTTTTGTTACTGTCCATAACACTCACCATAACAGTCTTGCTGTTCCCTCCAAGGTTATCTTTGAGCAGCCAAGTGAGTACCGAGTCTCTGTAGGGTACGAACTTGTCCTTGTTTTTGCTGCCAGAAGACTGGTCTGCCAGCTTTGATATTACCAGTCCGAGTGTTGTTAGGGATCTGAAACAAAACGGAATAATGAAGTTAATTATATAACATAGCTTAAGGTATCTGCAGGGTAACTTTTAACTCATTGGCAATTAGGGGATGAAAGTAAAGTCATGAATTTAAAGAACTTTTACAATTGAATTTACTCTAAAATATTTTAAAAAATCTGCAATTCCCTACATTTTTGTTGAGTTATGGCGGGTATAAAGATAGATTAAAAAGCTGATTGTATTATTTCAAAGATAGTCAATTAACTAAGTAACCCTGTAACGTGAAACGAGTATTTTTGGATGGTTAACACTTTAACGAGTTCTCCTTGCTGGTTGGTGGTCAGACTTGCCTAAATATCTCAAATTCTGAAGACAAAGCTGGTAGTCTTCCCAGACACAAAACCAAAATGGTTGATGTGATGCATGCCCAATTGCCCATGTAACGGCAAAATGTGGAAAACCTCATTCTAATAGAACTATGTGCCTATGATCCATGTTTGCAAAGTAATAAATGATTTGATTTGATGTGTCCGGTGTCTTATAATACACCGAATACAGCAACGCTATTAGGCGACAAAAATATGTTGAATGGTTCCTGAATAAGACTTTCATTTTCAATAGTAGAACCATCTATAAAGCTACATTGAAACAGCTAACACAATTCCATAGAGAGCAGTCCAACAGGGAAGTTGGAAAGTGGAACAAACTCACTATCATTTTCATAAACGTAAACCTATTACGCCAACTTTCAGTTTCAGAAGTAGGTAAGTAGAGCAATGTTGTAAAGTTATAAATATAAAGACGATGCACGTGAGTTTCGAAGCCACACGACGACGGACGCCGAGGTTGAGGTACATGAAGCGTTATTAATATTTCAGGCTTTTCAATTGGATCTAATAACATCGATTATTGAAAGAATGCTTCCTAGAAATTGTCGTTGAAGTTTTGTCGTAGTTTAAGTTAGTATAGAATTCGTTGCCGATAAAAGGAATTGAATGATAATATAATCTATCGTTTGTGGCCCGGCAGTCAAAACAACAATGGAAGCTGCGTTATATACGAGTATGACGGCCAGGGTTCAAACTATGTATAGCAATACCGGTTTTCACGACCACATACATAATTGTTTGTTCATATTAGTTAGATGATTGAAATGTGATGACTATTTTGCAGTTTAGCTTTTGCTGTAATAACGGACTTATTGCTAGTTTTTTTAATCAATTTATATTTGTTTGTGAATATCTAATATTCGCAAGATTATTTATACTTTAAGATCCTATCCTATCCTTAAAATTTAAATAGTCTAAAAGCAAGAAGATAAATAGACAAGTCTGTAAATCTTCTTTGAAATAAATAATTAACAAAGCAAGCGATTTTCTTCCCTCAGTAGCAAGATGTAAAGATTAATATTGCCAATGCTATCCTTTTGTCGTAGGTAGCCACTCTGCCACATGGTTGGACAACTTGGTGAAGATGGCAGCAGGAACTAAATTTATGGGTGCAGTGCAACACCAATCTTTCGGAAATCCTTGGAAACTAGTGCGCTTCACCATCAGTGATTGCATCACTTACCATCAGGTGGGATTGCAGTCAAGCACTGGTCTATAATATTTAAAAAAAGGCCTAAATCCAGCAGTGAAAAGATTTATTTATTTATCAAACGTAAACGTACAGTCTTTACAGGTGTCCCCAATTCAACTGTGGTTTCCACACCAACAAAGTTACAAAATTTACTTACTTAAAATACCTACGTAATAGAAATCTACTTTATCTATGTAAACTTAAAAATAATAATAAAAACAAAAAAGACTAGATTCTATCAAAACCTTAAACTATATAACTATTAATGGGAACTAACAATATAGCATGCAAGTTAAAATTTATGTATTATTAACCCGGGGTATAAAATGGCTAACAGACTATGTTGCTATTAAACTGTTAACAGTTTAACACAATCTTTATTTGCATCTCCAAATGAGCATAACCAAACCCTTGCGAATTCACTCAAATTGCACTCAAATATGTCCATACTCTTATATGTTCATAGATACTCTTGTTTACAGCTTCACTTACTTGTTTATATTAGAACCTTCTTTGAGCCTGTCGCCTACAGCTCCCGTCTTCACTGCCCTTTCAGACCCGGCCAGATCGACTAGTGAAAGCCGCGCGACTTTCTCGCCGGAGACACCAGTAGCTGCATCCGTCAAGGTCTGAGTAAGCACGACACTGAAGACAGCATGAGATCGGGAGGATTCGCTGTTCATATTTGTTGCAGCAACTGTCCTTGATTTGTTGCCTTCGGTCATTAGGTTGTCGATGTCCTGTTGACAAGATAAAAAATAAAATATGTTTACTGAAATACATAAGTACTTAACATTGAAAAAAAAACTAAAATTCCAGTGTAAATTCAAGATATTAAGGAATTATTTTTCCGTTAATATACCAACTCTGTTTTTTTCCGTGGCTGCGGGTAACCATTTACAAAATACCAAGACCCCTTCGTGCCTTGAAAGCACGTGGGTTCTGCCCCCCTAGCCAAGTTACAAACGATTCGTATCTATTCTCTTTCTACAATCGAGAACGCCTCAAATCCCTTTGTTTTGACCACGTGACTTAGCGAAAGGTGATAAGTCACGTGGTCAAAACAAAGGGATTTGAGGCGTTCTCGATTGTAGAAAGAGAAAAGATACGAATCGTTTGTAACTTGGCTAGGAGGGGCTGATCGTCATTCGAGTAGTTACGAGTATTCAGAACCCCGATAGTCTGACAATCAGTTCAACTAAACGGTATCTTGTTACCCAGTCTCTGGCTTGTTGGTCAGATAGGTAATCGCTCCATGTAAAACACTGGTATTTAACTGCATCTAGTTAGACTAGAAACCAACCTCAACATAGGAACATTAATATGACATTATTAGGCAATGCCTACAGATAATGATGATGATAAAAATGCTTTTGAATTGATGATCTAAAGTCAGCTTGATGATCAAAGCAGAATGTGTTTTTAATGGACGATTTAATTTAACTGAAAACTTCGTAAAACTATCAATGACGACAAATGACTCCGAAAGCTCTAGAGGGACACCATCTTGAAATGGTGAGTGAGTCCGCAATATAAAACTTGTTAAAACTTTTTACATCTACGTAACACGAAGTTTGCACATCGTGATGTCAAAGTGTCTACGGGTGTAGGTACCCTACTGTTTCGAGAATAATGCAGTAGCACCGAGAGAATGGATGCGACGAAAAGAGTAACTAAAGTCTTTCAGAAAACTTCCGAACTTATATACTTGAAGAAACTATTCATGCATTTTAACTACCTACTTGCTAAGGAAAAGTGATAGCCGGAGATTGAGGAAAAATCGTAGGTTCTCGTGAACCCCAGCGCTGGTAACACAGAAGAAGGAAGACACGGTAAGAGTCTGACAGATTACTCCGCCTTTCCTATAGGGTGGAGGATATCCATGAAAACTTTTCAACTCCAAGATCAAAAAAGGGGCGCAAGTGTTACTTCGGAATATGAGGGCTTTGGGTTCCATTTCTAGATCTTGTACTGAGTTGGGTTTCTCAGTAGTACCCTCTAGTCTCGTCTAGTAAGTACTTAGACTAAAGATTAAGACTTTATAAAAATAGCCTCCTGGAGCGAGTAACCGATGATTCTAGTTACTTCGGATTATTTAGCGTTCTTCGAAAACCATATAGGTAAAATTTCCATCATTAGTACAAAAATGCTCCTATTGTCACCGACAGCGTATTGATCGCGGTCTATATGTGATTATCGCTTTCAGTTTTGCAGAATACAAACATCACACCTGTATTCCACAAAGGTTTCGGCAAAGGTGTACTGCTAGAACACCTACAATGTAATAAAGGACGAGCCTTATTGCCATCGGGGGATGCAATTGAGGAATTCCAACGGGAAACTCTACTAAGACAAAAATAAATGGTGGAATTCAGCCGAAATAAACACTAAATGTTACAATAGTTGTATTCTGTGCAGACTGGCCAAATGTGGCTAGCCACACAGCCATGCCTATAGCCCGTGCTTATAACCGTTAGTAGCCTGTCCAGCTTGTATTGCACCTCGTTCGACACTGACTGTTTGTAAAAGCCGGGCTTATTACAACACTGCTATGCTATTCTAACGCTTATGTATAAGCACCAGCCTTTGCTTGCGGCTTATTTTAGCTAATCCTCATTATATACACGTATAGGTACGTTATGCAAAGAGACCGAAATCCGTTTAGTAATTAACTAAGTTCACAGAAAATGAGTTTTGACGAAAACGGTTGGAATATGGTAGTTTATTTAATTGATTAAAATTTGCATTCAAACTGGGAAATGTTGATAGAATTCCACGTTACATAAAGTGTATCAATTCAAAGACGTATTATTTTAATAGGTATTCATGGATAATATAATGAGTCTATACAAGCCTCTTCTCTGTGACGAAAAATAGGCCATAATGTATCAAGCGGGCCCAGTGCGGGTTGGTAGATGTCACAAGGCTTCGAATTTTTGGTTCTGGGACATGTTGCCGGTTTCCTCACGATTTTTTCTTTTACCATTTTGAGAACACTAATAATGAAATTATTTACACAAAGAAAGCGCTTGTCTGAGTTCAAACCTACGACCTACAACTGGCTAGTCACAGGCGGTACTAATGGGCCACAACGACTGCTCAGTCAAGCTGCTGTCTTATGAATACGAACTCTCTTAGGGACCAACCATAAAATATGAAAATACAACAGCTGTTCATTTAGTTCAGGTATTCAACTTTTCTAAGGAACAGCTAAATCATTGTTTTGAAGATACAAATATTGATTACGAAATTTATAAAGAAGAGTTTCCTGTGAGTGTTTGCTGGAGTATGCTTAGATGGTTTGGTCACGTTGAAAGGATGGATGAAAGGCGACTAACGAAAGGTATTTACAAGGCAGATGTAAGTGGGAACGCCGGGAGGGGACGCCCTAGAAGGACATACATAGACCTTATTGGTGAAGTTCTTCAGAAAGGTCAGGTGCGTAGTACTCGCAACCGGCGTGTGTGTATGACAACATGTATGAATGTAAACGAAGCAAAAGAAGTATGTAAGAATCGTAGCATATGGCGCTCTGTAGTTTCTGCCTACCCCCATGGGAAAAAGGCGTGAGTTTATGTATGTATGTATGTATGTAGTTTCCTGCGTTTGTTTTCATTCTGGGAATTTAAAAAATAATCTTATCATTTGATGTGAAACGCTCGCAATCTGTTTAGTATCCGCTTAGCTATCGTGAATGGAATCACAAAGGGTCTTTTGTCCCAAAGGGATCCTTTGCTTTCTGGATTTTTCTGTTTTACTCACAATATTAAGAAATACCACAATCTCGAAAACGTGTAATTCAAAATCTCTTTTGTTTTGAAAATAGCTGCTCTGTTTACGCTGAACATTGATATCGTCGAAATTAGGCAAACAAAAAAAATATAATTATACACCATGAATTGAATAGCTTCATTTAAACCAATTCGGGAAGAGAAATTATTTCGAACACGTTTGCGCTAATATCATCCCGAACTTGTTCAGTTAAGGCCTCGGCTGATACTTGGATATTCAAGTTCAGTTTGAATTAAATTTCATTCATTGAACGAAGTTACTCTGCAAGTAGGGTTGACAGAACGAAAATGTTTTTTGCAACAAAATTTAGCAAAAAAAAAATTAAAAACGAAATCAAACATAACATGACCTAATTCCCGTAGCATTAGGCTGAGGTGCACCTTTAGTACACCCACATTTCGTCTGCAGTCATGTTCAAGTCTCACGTAATTGATGGCAAGCCTTTAGCCAAGTAAATAAGTAACAGTAGGTAAATGTCCTTATGCTTGTATTTCTCACAAGAGGGGTCACCGAGGAGTGGTATCGTTCTAACTGTTAAAATCACGGTTACTTGTGTTTTACAACATAGAAGTATTTAAGAAAAGTCAGGTGTATAGTATGTACTTGCCACCAGCGTTAGTATATGATTAGATGTATGAACGTCATCATCTGCCTAGCCTTTTCCCAACTATGTTTGGGTCGGCTTCCAGTTTAACTGGACGCAGCTGAATACCAGAGTTTTACATGGAGCCACTGCCTGTCGAACCTCCACAACTTAGTTACTAGGTAACACTATACCCCTTGGTTAAACTGTCACATATTCGGGCTTCTGAATATCTGTAACGACTTCCATTGCTCAACAAATGACAGCTGAGACCAACGGCATGACGTGCTTTCCGAAGCACGAAGGAGTCTTGATATGTAATCAATCAGATGTATGAACGTAGACAAAGCAAATGATGTATGCAAGAATCGTAGCATGTGGCGTTCCGTAATATTTGCCTAAAAATGTGTCAGTTTATGTTTGTGTGCAGTTGCAAAAACTTATCTATACATAGCACATCCTGCTTTCCCCCAACCGGTCTAAAAATACCCGACATCCCTACTCCAACGAGGGTGCCGGTAATTCGTCCACGAATGCATACAACAAGGATAATCCAGGTGGCGCCGCATGATTAAACACTTGCTCGACGTTGGTACGAGGCTGATTAATTCTTAAATGGGGAACGGTAAGCCATTTCAAAGGTCAGGAGAGTCACTTTGGAAATTACTTTTGTTTTGGTAATAGGTTTTAAATTGTGTTTTAAAAATAAGTTGCTGAAAAATTGCTTTCTTATAATAATTATATGAATAGTTTATAATGACAAAGTAATGTTTCAATTATCCGCCTTTTCTTCATCAACTAGTTCATGATACTGGTGATTCTTTCTTATTAAAACCCT
Source organism: Euplexia lucipara (assembly GCA_921972225.1). Lineage (NCBI taxonomy): Eukaryota > Metazoa > Arthropoda > Insecta > Lepidoptera > Noctuidae > Euplexia > Euplexia lucipara. The sequence continues at coordinate 6,047,566 of OV179143.1, read as the reverse complement.
CTTTGTTTTGCACTTTCTTGCTACTAGTAGAAATATGTGACTATTTTCTGTAACAACGGACTTTAGTGTTTATTTATTTTATTGAGTTTTGGAAAGCATTGAAAACTGAGTCACTTAATCACATGGATGACGAAGGTTCACCAGGTTATGAGGGAAACAAGACTTATGGAAGACGATGCACAAGACCGAGATAAATGGCGTCGCAAGATTGGGAAAGCTAATGGAAAAAGGAGGGGCCAAAGAAGGAGATAGAATGACTGTGTTAAAAACTTTCTAGATCTGCCATAAAATTTTATTACATTGATTAAACCCTCTTCGCAAAAATTACCATACATTCATAATACCGAAACGAGAACCGAATAAATATCAAGGAAAGTTATAAAATCGAATGTTAATTTTAGGTAAACAAATTCACATGAGGAGCAGGCACCCAATCACCTTCCGGCGAGGGTTGTTTGCGCCGCACCCAAAAATAAAACCCTAACACAAACACACCAAGACATTCGTACACGAATTGTGTTAGCAGGGCTGCCAGATGACCATCTGCGGTTAGCGAGTGTTTATGGACCGGATGAGATAGTACAAATAATGAGATAGAGCTGCTTAAGGTGGAATGCTAAACAATTATTTGTGGCAAAGAGATGCTGGTAAAGAATACATATTGGGTTCTGTTTATACGTAGTCTTCTTCTTCTTCTTTTCTTGTGCTTATTATAACCTGCCTGCGTAGCATGAACACCGAAGAAACGGCCTTTATCTACAGACGAATCGGCAAAGTGACAGATTATATAGATATTTCTTTCGTCTCGAGCATGACAATGTCAAGAAAGATGAGAAGTTATATGTCGATTCGTCAGTAGACAAGAATCAACAATGCCGAGTATGAAGTGCGTACCTACCTATTTTCTCCACTTTTGACAGTTCTTTTCGAAACATTTCCTGTCAACAAGTGTCAAACAGTCTACATCAAATGAGACCTAGACAAGCAATCTACACCTCTAGCAACTTGACAGTTGCTCTACTTACAAAAGCTTGTCGACGAGTCGCCTCATGCTCGGGTAGAAGAAATGTCAAGTTGGACAGAAAGAAAATTGTTGTGTCTCGGAAGAAAAGAAATTAAGTGTCCATGCTACGCGGGCTGATATCAGAGTTTCACTCCCCCATGGGTCTCTGACTTGTCATCACATGCCATCGAGAAATATCTCTCAGGCCGGTTTCCTTATGCTTTTTTTCTTCACCGTTTTTGAAGCGGTAATTATACAATACGCACGCAAAGTCAGAAGTTTAAACTGGAAACTTATAACTTGTCAATCCATCGGTTACAATACAACACTAGGCAGTCATCATTGATTAATAACGGTCTAACACGACACTTAGACTTCCGGTAGAGAAACGCACGGTTGTATTTCGACCTGATTTAAAGTGGGTTTTGGATCATTTCTTCGACACTTCACGGTTTAAAACGATTTCTTTGCCGCTATAGTCCCTTAAAAATGTACCCGAGTGTTTAAAATATAACACATCTACCTTAAGAAAGAGAGCCACAATGGCATGAAGGAAGATTTATACCATTATTTAACATACTATTTCTGTGGCGTAACTTTAAGAAAATATAACAAAACATAGACTTACTCATAGTAACCTATGTGGTACTTTTTGGGTTACCTGTCAACCCTACGGGTTGCACGATATCGAAATTCAATTTGGCGGGAAATGTTTGTTACATCTCCTTTCATTTGGCTACGTTGGAAAAAACGTGGAATATGTATGGAATTATCCCTTTTTATTCACCACAAAACGTATCAAGTGCTTCCATTCAATCAATATCCAGTACCTAAGTAAGTATCTTCGCTTTGTTAGATATTTATCGTCCAACATTTCGGTAAGTATTTGTAATGACGTGAGCAGACTTGCTAACTTCGTTTAAAATCAATTAAAATACTACCCCTAATTAGTAATTACGAGGTTATCGTGCATTCGTTTTATAATAATTGGTCTAACTAGACTAAATTGTGTTTTATATGCTTAAGGGCAAATATTTGAACCAAATTGATTTCATTCATATCTTATTAAACTGCAACCACTGCTTATTCGTGATGGCCCAGTGGGTAAGGTCTCGCCTCTCATGCTCGAGATTTAAGTTTCATTCGAGCATTTAAGTTAGACATTACAGACATCGGTAAAGGAAAACATCATAAGAAAGCTTGGATTTACAAATACACCAGCGAGACTGTAAAAGGCTGATACTTGAAACTGAAAGGCCACTCTAATCCTATATACCGAAATTAAACAGATTTTTCAGCTAAAGCGTTGAAAGCACGGTATCCAAGTCAGAAGCTATATCGATCATGTACTACAAATCTACTACAACTTGTACTCCGCTTAATAGTCTGTAGAACGACCAACAACCGATGTAACAACGTACTCACATTAGTACACTCCCCACGTACATACAGTATTAACATATTGGCTCGCAGATCACAGCAGCATATGATAAATTGCCAGCGCATACGACTGGTGCAAGTAAATCTGAACAAGGCTTAATATTTCAATATTCAAGCGCACCATTCGAAGCTTGGCTCGGCTGCGAGAACGTAGACAGAGTATTTCAATACAAAGCGGGTTTAAATTTTACAAAACAGTAGTTTATTTTACGCTTCATCTGATGCTTCGTAGAGAAATGGTGTAACAAAATGGTAACACATAGCTTAATACCTTTGTATTTCAATCGGTGGGTCACAAAATGTTCCAAATTAAACTCAACTCATTAATTAATTTGATGCACACGCAATTACAGACATTTTATGAGAACTTCAACTATCCTACCATTACTTATAATAATAACTACTGCATGTTACATTTGGGTTTAACCAATACGTTAAAGTCTATTGTGACTCCACCAACTGTTAATGCCACTGTCCTGTCTGTCTGATACAGTTGCTGCTATTGAATTCAAAATTTATTCATTGAATACGTTAAGCACACCACACTAATGTTCATAAGCACTGAATGCTAAACATAACTTACTTCATCATTTTTAACAGTCATAAATAAACAATATTTGCTAAGTGAATAAATTGAAAAAGTCCTCGAGTCTGCTATTGCAATCGTGTCTCAATGACCGGTCAATGATCGATTTTTGACGTATAGCGTCAAACTTATGACACATTTCCCATACAAAAACTGTCAAAGTTGTCAAATATTCGATCAATGACCGGTCATTGAGACACGATTGCAATAGCAGACTCGAGCCCCTGGTCAAATGAAGTATCTTATTGATGAAAGGGCTTTCCACACTATGCACTTTATTAATGACATTATCATTTTAATTCTTATGGCGTAGTTTTTAATTATCTTTGTAAACAAAGGGGGATCTCAGGCTTTTCCCTCTGAAGTTCACAAAACTTAAGATATATCTAGTTGATGTATGTTTATGTACAGGAAAAGTAAAACGATGTCTTAAACGAGAAGTTGTTTAACAATCAGTAAAATCCCATTACAAGATTTTTTTTCCTACAAACTCGACCTTTGCAAGTTTCTTTTAGAAACAGCTTCTTGCAAACAACGAACAAACCTCAGTTTACTTTAGATCTTAGTATTAGAATATTAGAAACACAAGAGAGCTAGTTACTGAACTTCCGAAGATGGAATTCTTTTTGTTTCCTTATTAAGTAGGTACAAGGATCAGCTAATAGTATGAGTATCTACGATATTAAAGGCACTAAAGCCATGACGTCACGAAGTCTAACAGACATGAATAAATGAACGTCGAAGTTTATACAATTGTAGTCAATAAAATATCAGTCGGGCTCTAACATCCGGTCGCGGATACGTTCACTCCGGTCATAAACTGCCACCATTGTAGTGATTTCCGAACATTATATCCACATGTGGCTTCCTTTCCTTTTCTTCGGATCTTGCCTTATTCATATGTAGTACCGTACTTTTGTTATCCAAATATACAGGAAGTCTCGTAGGGGTACTTACTGATTACTAACAAAACCTGTCCTCGCCGGGGCATATAGCTCATGCAATATTAATCATCATATCTTTGCGGTGATTCACCATCCCGCCAAACTCCCGTCTTCTTGGTTTTAAGTCTATTACATAATTTGTGATCAATATAGTTCAAAGTATCTATAATTTTCCTCCAAACGAAACTAACTTTATTTTAAAAACTTGAAATACAGCACATCTATTGAGCACATAAGTTACTAACTCCAAGTCTCCGGCCAACTTTTAATGGCCATTTACCCAAAATACGGCAATCGCGTTAAACAATCGAGCTTCCATTAGGGTTGAATTGACAGCGCGACTGACAGGTTCAAGGTCACCACTGACGTTGACGAGACAACCGAAACTAGAAGGACAAAAGCACCACTTCACGAAATGCACGATAATGATCTGACCTCGCACTTTAAGATATGGAAAGAAACAAAAGAATCGCGTGCAATTGGAACTGCAGTGGTTCGTTTCTGACAGAGCCTAAAGCCGCACTGCAGGTGGATTGCTCAGTGCTCATAGCTTACGTGCCAGGAAACTAGCAAGGGCGCTAGCCACGCAGGTACCGACTACGACATCTAAAAAGCACATCAACTTTATAAATAATTTATCAGGCATCTAGTAAGCACTAGACCTTATGGAAGCCACAACTCCTGGTAAATATGGCCAGAACTTTATGGATAAGCCTTTTTTAAGAGTAAGCCTACTGTACTTATCTACTTTATGTCGAAACCCTCCAACGGTGAACAAGTCGCCCCGAGCGGGATTACGGTAACGTCGTTCGAGGGCAAAATTCTGTCAAGAGCATTAACCTATGATAGTTTAACTTAAATATTTATTTAGTGGGCACAAAGGACAATAATCTTGGATCATGTTTAGCCTCCAAGGGATCCAGGATGACGTATGAATAGTTCAAACAATATATGATGTATAAAGTAATATTTCCGAGAAAAACAGGACCCCCAGACAAATGAGGGATAATGCAATAACAACAGAAGAAAGTAAGGAAGATGGCGTTCCATCTTGTACATGTGTTAGAAACTTAATTAAGCGTAATAACGAAGAAATTGTCTTTGCGTTGGATGATTTGATGGGAGCCTTATTGTTCTAGTTTTCCGAGAAATACAACGTGATGGAACAGGCACTGATGTTATTATTTAGAATCTGTTATAGAAATTGTTGTTTCCAACTTAAAAGAACCCAATCGAGCTGGTGGGAATTTTCAACACGCTGCGCTTATGAATATATGTTGATTTACCGAAATAATTTAATTTCTTATTGTAGCAGACAATCGAAATCGAAAAATTACGTAACATGATCATAATTCCTCATTAAGCTGAATGGATAATTGAACACATTGAGCTGCGACGCAATCGTCCCATATCATACCAAAGTGATTTTGTAGCCGCGCAAAACGAGAGCTTTTAATCAGGATTATGAAAATGAATTTAATAACCGAGCCTACAGCGTTTGATGGCCAGCTAAATTTATGTTCGAATGATTGAAAAGATTACCAATGGATTCAGAAAGGTTTTGAATGTTGTTAATGTAACGCTAATGGCGGGTCATAGCAAAATTGTATTCAGAGACTTGCAGTGTTATTCTGCAAAAAATTGAGAGAAAGCTCAATAAGCTGTCATCCCACACCAATGCTGAGTATTGACAATTATTTACAAGAATCGACCATCTGAACAAAGATTCCGGCTGCCTCATAGATAACCTACTCTGAAAACGGATACTCTGTAATCCTTTCCACTACCTAGTCACTGGTAGTAAGACTTTTGAACAGTTATTTCTACTTATTAAACTTATCGGAGAAACTTAATTTGAAAGCCATGCAAGTAGCTGTAAGCTGATTACCCGCGCTAGGTATCTCCCGATTGCAGCGGTCTTAAAGAATTTTCTATCAAAGCATTTTACATTAGTAGCGTCCATAATTCTGTCTTTGCGTGCTATATTCTTATGATAAAATACTGTCAAATGACATTAATGTAATTAAGCTCAGTTTATGATGAACTTGCATTTAAGTAAATAATTGCCGAAAACGTTTCGATTCTAAGATGATGTATATAAGTAATATATTACTTATATACATCATCTTAGAATCGAAACGTCGACGATCGCGGCTGATAATGCATTTACATGATTAAAGATTCATAAAGATATATCTTTATGAATCTTTAATCATGTAAATGCATTATCAGCCGCGATCCGAGTCACTGCGTGTAATCCATCACGCGTTTGACCCGCAGCTATTCTGATATGTTGTATTGCTTCGTCTACATCTTTGTCGACATAGTAAAAAGGAGGGAGAAAATAATCGAACAATAATATACCTGTATGCTATACCTACATAGAAGATACATAATTATTGTAGAAACTAAAACATGTCGGTAAAAGAAAGATAAAAAAGAAGTTAGAAAAATGCGTTTATTGACATTATAGCAAAATAAAAACACCTTATACACAGAAAACAAAGATTGTAGTTATCTTTCATTAGATAACAAAAAGTAAGGTTTGCCAGAGTTAATTTTATTTCTCAAAATGAATTCGCTAACGAATCTGTCATTGTGTTTCTACTGCACTTATTTTTATTATATTTTCACGTTTCCTTCGACGCACCCAAAATTCTCTTCGTTACGTAAGCGTAAACCATTATAACCACCTACTTTAACCTTTTTGGACATCAACTGCGTAGTCACAGAAAATAATTCTCTGAAAATCGACTGACAAACCTTTATAGGAAACTTGGGTACCCGAGAGACGTTATCTTGCCCGAACCCGATCGCAGCGTCACCTATTGAATTCAATTGTGAATCTAAACCATACAGGGCCCAACACAAATCCAACAAAAAAAGGAATTATCCAATTTGGTGCAGTACTTCGGAAGTTATGCGTGTAAATACTTGTCGGCGATGTAGAAGAGTAGAAAGATAGATTCAAATGCAAGCCCGGAGACTAAACCTTTTAAGTTTTTGACAAACCAAGAAGGACTCTCGAGGAACGCTTGAAGTTGAAGGTAATCTTGGAGGCGATGTTATTATTCACAGAGAAAGCGTAGGCGTTGAATTGAGCCGAGTTAATTGAAAACGAAACAAGAGCAACAATAACACAGCCTGTTACAGGAATATTCGAAGCGTTGGCGTTAACTCAATTCATTTAGTGAGTGACGTACTAACGACCACTGTCTCCGATCACTACTTAACGGGACTCTCGATCGAAGTAAACAAACAGCTGATGCCGCCTTGTTATCACACGACACTTAATAATGAAGCGGTTAAAAATAAATTATGTGAGGTAGAATGGACAAATCTTATGTGTATTGAAGACCCTTTAGAACTGTATAAGAAAATGTGTGATATTTTTAGCGACATCTACAGCACGTCGGTAACAAAGAAGATAGTTAAAAAGAGGGAATCTAACCCTTGGGTTAATAAAAAATTGCAAAAAATATTAGAAACTAAAGACGCATTGTTCCGAAAATGGAAATCAAATCCTAAAAATATGACACTAAGATTAGAGTACACAAGATATCGAAATAAAGTAAACAAAGCTGTAAATATTGCTAAAAATACACATAGGCGCCAAGAGTTGAAAAACTGTAACGGAGATATGAGAAAAGTGTGGGAGTGTGCGAACAAGTGGCTTGGTAGAAATAAGTTAAATGTTGACGATGTGATCCAAAGGTATTTTATAAGCAGTAAAGAGAATCTGGAAAGCGTATGTAGTAATTTCTGTTATACTTTTACTAATGAAATTGGTTTACTAAAACAGAATCATTTGTGTAACCGTTTGTTTTATAACAGGAGTGAATATGTAAAAGAAAGTATTGTAAGTTTTAGATTTAAAAAGGCCTGCCCTAGAGATATATGTTTAATAATAGATAAGCTAAGCTGCAGCAAGTCCCCAGGCTCTGACGGCATTCGAATACAGGATTTAAAAACTATTAAGTATCCGATCAGCCAAATTCTTGCAAATTTCATTAATAAGTGCATAGATCGACAGGTATACCCTAATGAGTTAAAGACCTCAATTATTAGACCAATTTTCAAGGGGGGCAAACACAAGGACTACACAAACTATAGGCCCATCGCGATATTGAGTGTAATTAATAAAATCTTTGAAAAACTAATTATAGGACAAATTACAACATTTCTAGAAAATAATAGTATATTAACAGATATTCAGCACGGGTTCAGGCCAAGTAGAAGCACAGCAACGGCATTAAGTAAGTTTACAGATGAAATAAACAACTCATTAAATTCAAAGGAGGTGGTTCTATTAATCTTTATTGATTTTAAAAAAGCCTTTGATACTTTGGAGCATGAGGGCCTGCTGCAGGCCATGGATGAGTGTGGGATACGGGGACCTGTAAAAGAGTGGTTCAGGCAGTACCTACATAATAGGTATCTAAAAGTTAGGGTTAAAGGAGTAGACAGTGATCTCGGTAAAGTCGATTACGGAGTGCCGACCGGGTCAGTTTATGGACCGGTAGGGTATATCATGCACGTCAACAGTATGGTCAATGTCGTAAAAAATTGTAAGGCATATATGTATGCAGACGATACGTGCCTGACATACAGCGGTGGGGACTGTGAACTGATCCAGTCGGCAATGCAAGAAGACCTAGATAATGTGGTCAAATGGGCGCACGATAATGGTATCCTTATAAACATAAGTAAAACTAAGTGTATGTTGATATCGTCTCCGTATAACCAGACAGCTAAAAGTGCCAATATCTCAATAAAAGGCCACTCGTACGAATGTCTTCACGATAACAATGCAAACTGTCAATGTGAGGATATTGAACGTGTGGCGAAATGCAAATACTTGGGATTATTAATTGATGAGCGATTCACTTGGGACGTACACATAGACACAGTATGTAATAGACTGCGCTCCGTACTAGGGAAACTGAACAATTTAAAATATATAGTCAGTAGGCGAGTAATGTACATCCTTTACCATGCACTTGTAGAGGCAACAATAAACTACGGGTTGGGTGGTTATGGATTGGCGTTTCCGGTACATTTAAATAAAATTAAAACATTGCAAATTCGATTGTTAAAATTACTAGTAAACAGAGAAACTAAAGATAGCATAAATAAGGAGTACGAAAAATTATTTAAAATTTGTAGAATATTACCTATACAGGAAAAAGTAAAATCAACTATAATTTTGGAACAACACAACAATAACGAATACAAAGTAAAAAAAGTGTATAAACGACCAACCCGTAAAGTATCACGGAAAAACAAATATTCGGTACCTAAGGTGAGGAATTATTTCGGTCAAAGAACGCGGCAATGGCTAGTTCCAACATTGTTAAACGAACTACCTGAGCAATTGTCTACCGAAATAATATCAAAAAGTGCCTTAAAAAATATCCTGCGCAAGCACTATTTGGGTTTGTGTCCTTAGCACTGGAACCTAAATTGTATTAGAATAATAATAATAAGTGTATTGTTAAACTTTATGATGTAAGTAGTAGGTACTTAATGTTATTTTAACTACTTAAGAGCTGTATTCACGAGAACACTGCCGACAAACTGTCCTGCAGTTTGGCAGAAGATTTGTATGTACCCATTCATGTAACTTTGTTGAAATAAATAAAAAAAAAAAAAAAAATTTTGAGGGAAGCTGGCAAATTGTTTTAGGAAGCTTGAGGTTTAGCTGCCAGTTATTTTGGAGACCTGTAATTCATTTTCAATTATATTTTTTTTCTTGGATGGATGTACCGCAACACCTCTCGAAAAGCTTTAACAAGATACTGTTAAAACTTTTCGAGAGGTGTTGCTCAATACCGCCTCTGGACTATTTCTTGTGGGGTACGTTATGGATGAAGTGTACAAAACAAGCTATGACACCGTTGTAGACCTAAAAGTAGCCATAGAGACAATTTTAACGCAAATTCACCACATGAAGATACAAAATGCAATTGTAAGATCGTTACCTAAACGTGTTGAATATTGTATTGAAAAAGGCGGTGGTCACTTCGAGCACCTACTAAAGTAAATTAAAGTATGTGGAAACAATGCATTTTATTCATTTTAGACATCATGTTTCATACAGACATTTACTGCTTAAGACATACCCAATCGATATCTAAATAGAAATAGTGTGGGTTTTTTTTTTTTTCAAAATAACCGGGTTCGATTCCCGAACGGAGTACAGCTGGCTTATTCACAACCATTCGACTAGATTCCGCACCGAATCGAACGGCTAAGATGTCGAAGATGTCATCCAAACGCAATTCACAAATCCGAAACCGATTTTTTTGACAAGCCAAATTCGATAAGAAGACTCAAATCTTTCCGACAGCTGTTTGCTATCGGGAGCCATACCGAGCAAAATTTAAACGATTTAATTTTCATAAATCCAGGTTATTTCAGAGAAATCTAAACACTGTAAACCTTTAAAACACTGCACTTTTAAGTAAATGAAGTTTTATTATTGTATTGACCGTATTTCATAGATACTCTCGCATTTACTTATATTCAAAGTGTAATTATGTAGAACTACATAATTACACTTTGAATTACTTTATTCGTATAGTTGTACATGTAATTGTTTGACAATGAGCAAATAGCAAGATTTGTGTATTGATATCAAATACTTACAGTCATTTAGCCTTTTTTAAGCAAAGTTATAACAAAAAAAATATTGCATAGTTTTATTTCAAATAAAAACTTTTCCGCATTGCCAGACTGGCAATGTTTAAAAAGTAAAAAAAGTTTAAAAAGTAAAAAAGTCTGTTGACGGCTGTTTACAAAGCAAGTTTATTTGAAATAAAGTTTGTTTGGTTAATAATAAAATCATTTTGTACCGTTTGCTGTCTATTAAATTACTAGCTGTATATTCTATAATTAAACGGATCGAAACATTCAAATAAACCAATTTTATTTACTACTTTAAATTTTCTACCACGCTGATCTTTTTACTACCATTTTGTAGCGTTCCCCATAAATACAATGATCAATCGTATAGAAAAAAAAACGTATCCGTTCGGATCTGTGAATAGCGTTTTGGCAGTTCTTCGGCTCGGAAATGAGATTGTCGAAAACGGTTCCTTACCGACACGGAAACCAATCGAACGGTTTAGAATAAGGCAGCAGATGTTTTTTAAAATGTATGAATGCAGTTCCTCTTTTTATTTAAATCGATGACATGGTTCCTCAGCACAGATCTTCGTATGTCTTATAGTTTCAGACTTTCTCATACTGACCCATTTGAATGAGACACCCTGTATAATCCGCATCAAGGATTGTTTTTATATTTTTTTTTTTTTGTTAAAGCATTCAATCACAATGTGCCACAGCGAAGCGTGGAAGGGTACAGCTAGTTTTTCATAAATTAAAACTAAGCTGCAAACGTAAGGTTCCAACTCTCCCTTTGTAGAAATGATCAATTTTTATTATGCGGTAGAAAACAGCTGCTCTGCTCTCGTAGATTTAATTTTCTCAGAATTCTTGGAAAACTATCCCAGTACTTTAGGAACACGCTTCTGATATATTAATAAAAAAGCTCCTTCTCTTGTGTATACTTTCTGGAAATTGGATGGTAAATAATGTTCTTTCTTGGATTTTATTAAGTATAAACATGTATTCGGTATTTAGATAGCATCGTGAACATTTTCCTTTTAATACTTAACTCATACAATTTTATATTTTCTGTTACAAAATGATTTATTAAGAGAAGATCTTTGGATTAACCCTAAGTAGATATAAGTATCTACTTAGGGTTTATCCAAAGATCTATTTTGATATATTTTATCTTTCCTGAAAATAAAGTACTACAATAACGAATCCTTGACAATGAAATGTATGCGCATCTAAATATGAATAGTAATTTATTCAAAGAATAAAAGCAGAGCGCGCATGACACAGCCGACTCATTCAAATTTAAATGACAACAAACTCACTTTAAACAACAATACCAATCTCAAACAATCATCTCTTTTTGAAGAAAAGGTAAAGACTAAATTCAACATACATTTTGATGAAATAAATTAAAACAGCAAGAAGAAAATTCTAACTTCAAACTTAGTTAAAAATTTAGTTAATTAGCAAAAACCATTTTTTATGGCTTGCCACACAAAAATAGTGAATGTTTTATTTGTCGGCAAAGTCTAAGTTTATTCGAAAAAAAGAGAATCTAAATTGAATGCTGTTTTAAAGAAGTTATTTGCCAAAGAAAGTATTTCACAGCGTTTAGGTATGTGTGTTCATCGTTTATTGTAACGTCCCAACAGCGAACGTATTCAGAGTCGCTGATGATGATTACTTCCTTTACATATGTCACAGGCATAGTGTAATCTAATGTTATGTGGCATTAGAGAATTTATGACGAAAATAACATACTCACGATTTTTCACACCCACATTGTGTTAAAATCGCTTATCCCATGTAAGCAAGCAAGCACATGAAGAACACAAGCATGGAATTCGTACTTTACCCTTCCAACTTTAACATCCAAATAGCCTATGTTACTCACGGTTAATTTAGCATTCTAATGGTGAAAGAATGTTTAAAAAGGTACAATAATTTTAGAGTTTCTTCGTTAAACATCCACATGTTCATCTTTATAATATTAGTGCAGATAAGTACCTATCATGTAAAAATATTGCGTAACATGTGTTATTTTTTATACTCTTGAGATCTCTAGTAAAGTATTGAAATACAGAGAAACATCATTACCGATTGTATTACACCCGTCCACGGACATAGAACAGTGTGATGGCAATGCCACCTAGTCTGGTCGCCTTATGCGGTAAAGGGTCGTCAATTCTGCAAATCTAGCCCTGTCTCGATTGTTAATATCGCAGACCGATGTTGGTATGTTCATAAATTCTATATTGAAACTAAAAGACTTAAGTCATAAAATAAAGTTGCATCCAAGTAGATACTTTAATTTATTCAAGAATCTCCCTGACTTGAAAGCTGTTACCACTGTTAGACACTAACTGCGTTCGGTATAAACTTTTCGTATTAAACAACAGTTTCTCAGAATAATAATAATTTTAGAGGAGACTTAAGCAACGTGCAGAATCAAAATATTAAATTTGTGAAAATGTGATCTTCTAAAGACCGAACGATTCGAAGAAACAAAAACTTCAAATTGAAGGCCAAAGATTAAAAACATCGCAACGAATCTTCTAACTTAATCCTGTTACTGAATGAAAAAAAAAACTACTAAAGGGTCTTGCTTTATAATCGAGGTTGCTCTATATTCATTTCAGAAACCAGGTAGTCTTAATTCATCACTTAGATGTTTTAATTATCACATGTACTGGTAAATAATGCAGCTCTTACATATTATTAAAGACAAATAATGGTACCAATGACTTATCCTAGCTACCAGCTAAACACAGACTACAATCCTTAAGATAAAATCATCGAATTATCCGATTCAACAGAATCATAAACAATGACGTATCCGAAATCTACAACAATAAAGCAAAAGCGTATGATTGACAAATGATCAATAAACTTTAATGGACGGTAAAATTGGAGTCGAGATGGATAAAAGCTGCTTAGATTTACGATCCTTCAAATTACACTGACTTGCAAAGTTGTTAGGGCAACCATGCAGAGATGCGCACCGTCGAAACATGTTAAAAAAAAATGAAAGCGACAATCGCGAGAGATGAATTTTATTAGGGGTGTCATGGTAAGCAATAAATAAGGACAAAGACGTGTCGGGCCACGTACAGGGTAGAGTTCTGTAGACATCCGACAAAAGATTTTGCCTAATTAACCACTTTGTCAGCAGCACTAGTATCTATATTAATGTTGAATTACAGCTTTCTAGTCTAAGAGCTTCTGAGCTAAGCTGCAGATAGACAGACATGGTGAAACTGCTCGTATATGGGTTCCTTGTTGACAATAGGACCCTAAAAATGGGTTATTTACCTTGTTTGATTTGTTGCACTTTAAATACGATGCGGATTAATAACAAAGACAACAAATTAATATAGTCTTAAATACTTAATAAAAAAGTAATATGAAGAAACAAAATCAGGACCAAGATTTTTTCGTAAACAAAATTAACGCTGAACGAGCACTTATATAGGAAAAGAGGGCGAAAAATATTGATAACAGGCAAATCTCATTTTCATGTTTACAATATAATCAACTTAGCCCATCGTTTCTATAAGAAATTGTTGGCGCGAGGCGGAACGTCGATAGAAATAATAGTAACGCAGCCCCTCTGGCTGGTTCTAAGCCATCTCTTAATGAAGCTGTCAAAAAGGGTAGTCTAGTACACTCAGAAAATGGGATCTTTGCTTCCAATGACCAATTTCCCATTACTTTTTATCCCAACGTTACAAACAGCGTTTATAAATTGTACTTTTCGTCCAATTAAATCAGCTGGAAAACTGTTAATAAAAACATTATTCAATAAAAATAAATTTTCAACAGTAAAAGACGTTGATTCAATTCAATACGACGACGATCTTTTGAATACATTAAAGCCTGCAGCAATCGTGAAACATTCGCCAGTCGAGAACTTTTCAAAGTATTTTATAGGGCAATGAAAATTTAATCTGGGAGCAGCAGAACGGGCATAATGAGCGACAGTGGATCGCAATTAAGGGTAGAAACGAGTCCCGACCTTTCGCCCCGTACACAATTTAGCAATAAAAATACCACTATAGCACTCAGTGAGTTCGCGTCAGTTTGGACGAATAATGACCCAGTCTATCATTAGCGGTTTATAGATAGAACAATGGATCGAAACAATTTTTTAAGCAGTTGCTGCAGTAGGGCATTTACTTTTGAAAAAAAAAACGTTCAAAACCTGGTAGCAATGTTATTGCAGGGTCTAGTGGTCGCAAGCGCAACTGCTGAATATGAGGTCCCGGGATCGATCCCCGGGTCGGGCAAAGTGTTATTGAGTTTTTCCACCTGGAATTTCTCAGTAGCAGCCCGGAACTTGGACTGTTGCCCGTTGATGGCAATGGGCTAGCCCCCTAACACATGGAGCTTAAGCTCAACTGGCCAAATATGGGTGTACTTACTGCCAGGTGCACCCATGTTTCCTTTGTTGTAATTTTTACTTTTCAACATTTTTTTCTTATTTCATCATTTATAGATAAAAGCGCTGATGGATAATAAACATTGAGCTAAGTCAGGTAAGGTGCTAGTAAATCCTTACTCTGCCATTTTCTGTTGAACCGTTGAAGATGAAAAGTGGCCTTTTAAGATGATACGGCGGGACCGTAACGACAGCAAGATACTCCAGGTCTATATTTATGGTCGTTTAGAAAGGATTCATCAGGGTATTGTTAAGCTGAGGAGTGTGATTCATACAGCACTTAACTGATATTCTTAGGTATTTCAAAAGGTACGCTTTCATGAAAGCTTAACACTTTCGGTGTCCGTAAAAGGCGTAAAATATAATAGAAACCTGTCTGGATCAGACGTGTTCCAGATTAGAACTTAACTATTAATCTGAGCGGTTGAAGGTGAGTTGGAAATTCAAAATTAATCATATTATATAACTACAGAGTAATCAGGCCCATTTTCTGGACAGAGAACTATCACAAAATTAATGTCACAAAATTTTCAATCACACGGTGCTTAATGGACAAAAATTATTTATACCAGATTTTTTATCATTTACTACATAGATTTGCGTTTCATTTGTGTCACGTCATTCACTTTACTAGAAATAAAAAATGTGGTGCGACAGTCTTGGAGAAAAAACTGCTGCAGTTTCTACACCGTGAACTCATGAATAGTACTCATAATTATATTAATCAAATAACTCTTCAACATACCTGAAAGGAAGTCACAGCAAGCTGCGAGAGCCCGTCCACATAAGGACCGAGCACGGCATGCTCGCGCACGCGCAATGATCGCCTCGTAGTCTCAGGATCTAGCAGGTCGTGTACTCGTTCGTTGTATATCTCCATGTATGACACCTCAACCTGTCGGTAAGTAAAGCGTTATGTATAGTAGAATAGAAATTAATTTCAGTGCAAAAGTGTTCAAAGAAATGTTAATGTTAAGGTTAGCATAAATCTTTCTAGATGTCAGTTCATCCAAAAGGCTGAATTGAAATCTCTTGGTTGAGATCACCTTGCAATGACAAGATAGAGCTTTTAAGTTTCTAGTCAAAGCAAATCCTATGCTGTCATAGTATTTGCTTGAGATTTTAGTATGATTACTAAAACCTCAAGAAAATTAATTACCAGACTTCTAACATCTTAATAACACCAGCAAGAAAATTGCGCTGACTTTGATATAGTAATTACGTTTAATAGTCGCTATTAATCTTATGTGAAGACAGATTGCGAGCCCATCACCTGTAAACGCCTTAATAACGGTGGTTCTGTTAGATAATCCTTTCAATCAAGACGTTTAGAGGTATAATTATGGAGACCATATAGTAATTAGCTATTAAGTGTCTACTATAGCCTAGTTTCCACCAAAACAAGGAGGAGAAGAGGTGTGTCGTATAACCAATCAGCTTGGGTCATCATGGCAGCTGAGTGCTTAGCTTCAGCACTTTGGTTAATTACGAGACATCTCCTCACGTCTCCACTTTGGTGGAGCCTCGCCCAAAATCACTACCAATACAATAATCCCACGAATGGTGGACAAGACATGAAGATCTTTAACTGTTACAAAAACTTCCTCATATAAGTACTATGTTCTCAGCCTCAGAGCGGAACTTAATGACGAGTTAGGTGTTCTCAGTAGCGCCCATAACCTCCTTTACCACATACTTCTGGTAATGTTCTTCCTGCCAAAGTGGATAATTAATATATGTTTCGAAAATTTGCTTGTATAAAAAAAAGGATATCGCAATCCCAGAAAGACTTAGAGCAGACTAACCGCGGTAAGAAACTATTGTGAGGGTGCAACTTTTGCTTGATGTTGCATTTTTGGCTTAATGTCACTAACCTATCTAAAAGAATACCGGGATATTTCGGAAAATAAGGCAAAATTGTACTCTTACTGTGTAGAATTTCAATAGTTCGTATGGTCAAGTTGTTTTTTAAGTCTGGTAATTGACGCCGTTGTTTTTGTCTACGTTAGAAAATGGTGTTACCTTATAAGTGAGTGCCGGTGGTGACTGTTGTACTTTGATCCTCTCGAACAAAGAGTCACATAGCCGTGGGATGATGCCACCTTCATCAGCCCCCGGCGAGCCCATCATCGTATATGATTTCCCTGAACCTAGAGAAAAGGAAACAAATGTGTATGTTAGAAATTAGTTTATTGATAAAATCATATTGATAAATAATAGCCTGGAATGTCTTATGCCAGAAGGGAACGATTCATCAACGAGGCAAAGATTCGTCAGTTATATTGAAGTCCCATTTAATTTAGGGAGAGAAAACCTCGCAAACGCTGGCTGGACGTCGTCAAGTTCGACATGTGAGCCAATGGCCTGACTGAAAAGGATGTTGAAGATCGGGAAAAGTGGAAGAAACTCAGTCGGAAGGCGGACCCTGGCAATAGCCGGGATTAACGCCAGGTGGAAGAAGAAGAAGATTTAATTTAGGGAGAAAGCCTATTGCCATATACCGATAGAGTAATTCCAGATAGAGAAATTCAATAACACACTTTGCAACTATAGACCAACTAGACAGTCAAACCGCCCTTTCAAGATCTTCAATGAATTCTATAAGTATGCGTGTAACTAAAAACCAGTACAAAGTAGTGTGAACAGTGCCATTAGACTCGTAGCACGAGGCAGTACGTAGTTTTGCATAACCCATGGGAGAGTTGCGTGAATTTATGTATCCGGAGCACTTCTTGCACGGGTACAGTGATAACGTCTCTTCCGGGGTGACAATAATATAAGCATTTGCATATGAATTATCCTGTTAAGGGAAAAGCTCACGGCTTAATAATCACAACTCAACCCAACGATCGAAGGTTCGTGCAATAGGCAGGTGATTGTGTTCTGTGAATTTTCTGCATTTGTCAAAGGGTATTTTTGACAGTTGAAAGGTCTCAGTGAACGGGCCAGAGGAAGATATGGAGTGTTTATTCTTTGCGGACACTAAAAGACACAATATAAGTTTTATTTTTATGACGGCTGTAGCCATTTATTTGAGTCCGGGAATTACGACTTCCTGGACACAACATGAGAGACTTTATTTTACGCAACAATGTTTCTGTGCGACTTTACGCCTGAATTCTGAATAGGCACAGATCCAGGTACCTATAGTTAACTACACTTCGCCAGTCAAGTTTAAGTCTTAAGTAATAGCCTACATTATCAACTGAACACAAAATCAGACTTTCGACTGCTTCTAAAATACATGTTTCTGTTTAATTAACTGATCATATTCTGTCGCTAACCAAAGCAAGCTGAGTCACAAATATCCCAAAGCTACTTCAGTGCATCCAAAAATGTTGTAACGCCAATTTTCCACTACCAGGTGAATAAACACAAATCGAAACTGAACGCACTCTGCTCTTTCAATCAATCCGAAACGTTTCACCCAGACGTGAAAGCGCTTCATTTGTAAACAAACCTACACGTCACACTGAACTTTATGTTCCACATCAAACTATCATTATTATGAATCATAAATCAATGGAGTAAGATCTTAATTGCAATGTTACGTTGAAAGATCTGAAGTTGTGTTGATATAAACAAATTTTCGTTTATGTGTTCTCAAGATTTCAAAGCATCGCTAGTGCTTCGGAAGATTTAATTAGTCGTTAAAATAAGTTTCAAGTGCTTCTAAGTTTTGTAGCTTTTTTTTTTCAAAAAACTACATTTTGTTTCACCAACACTTGACTGATGATCAGACTTTCATTAACACTCAAGCAATAATTCTTCTTTAATAACTCTCATAAATCTAGGACCCTAGACTGACTTCGTAAAATTACAGAAGAACATATTTTGAAATAATTTGAAACTAACAAGTAAACTAAAACTTACGAATGGTTTTCTCCCTCTGGTTCAACAAGAAGTGATTGTTAGGGTTTAAAACGTGTTTAAATGTTTATTATCATGGGCCCAGAACAATTTTGGGAGTGCTAAGTTGTCCGTAGATAGCAGTTCTGAATGAGAACAATACAAAGTTAAGGGTATACCTAGTTCCCAACAACTTTATGTTTATAGATTACTAAACAGCAGAATTACTAACTTTGAAGAAAGTTGGTTGTTCGGGGCCAACGGTAATATAATTTAATCAAGTCGAAATTAAACTATGGATGAATTACTCCAAGTTTAGCGGTATCGGAGTTAATTGTTCCCTAGTGACCTAACGCCTAATAAGATACACAATATGAAACTTGGTTTACCCTTGTAGCGAGCTGAGCGTTTTAGAGCTAACCCCGAGTGACGGAACCTATATATAATTGAGTTCTAGTTCGTAAAGCGGTCGTCTAATACGACATAAGGTTTAGTTATTTATTGGCAGAAAAATACTGTACTAAAAACCCAGCATAAAGAAAACATTTGGTGTTGCATCAGAATAAATTTAGATGTACACAGTTCCAAGTTTTACAATTGTGAATAAAAATTTTAGTTGTCACGCTTGGCTTAGCCGTTCAATTGCACCTTACGCTCTTTTCAGTAAAATCACTTTATCGTGTCTCTTGACTTGAAGTTTTTTAAGTAAATGTATCTGCTCCGAGTACCTATATACTAGATTATTTTGCAGAGACATATTTTTGCAGGACAAGATTAAAACTTCCCGTATCAATATCAACTGCTATCGACTTTCTCACAAGTATAACGAACGTCATATCTAGTAAATAACTTTCCCTTGCGATACAGTCAGTAAGTAATAAACTTCCCAGAAACATATCACATTTATCTTACTGACAATAAATAAAGACATATCGTAAGGGAACTTCGCGAGACATGATTCTTACAACTTCTAGAAGTAGATTGCGGTAGTCTGAGATTCAATAGAAATATAATCAGTTATCATCTGCCTACGGTCTGACTGCGGTGAAGGAATACATCGTGAGGAAACCTAGACTAATAGTTAATATATGTTTGAAATCGCCAATCCGCCTTGAGCAAGCGTGGTGATCAATGCTCAAGCCTTCTCTGTATGAGAAGAGGCCTTTGCCCTGCAGTGGGACAGTAACAGGCTGGTATTATTATTATTATTTTTTATCATCTGCCCAGACTTTTATCAACCATGTAGGAGTTGGCTTCCAGTCTCACTGGATGCAGCGGAATACTAGTGTTTTACATAGAGCGGCTTCATAACACGGTGACGGACATTCGGGATTCTGATTTCTCGTGTCGACTGTGAAAGATGACAAATGACAGCCGTAGCCAAACGGCCTGACGTGCTTTCCGAAGCACGGAGGGAGCTTGATAAAATGTATGTATCCACGGACCGGCATCGGCAAGCGTAGCTTAACTTTTAATCGACCCGACCGCGGCTGCTATTATTTAGGCAGAATCCCTTAATAGAGAAGTAGTTAGTCCCAGGTTAGGTACATGTCATCATTTACAGCTTAATTGATCAGAAATTAGTAAGGCTTTTCCGAGCATATGCCATTATATTCGATCCTATCCCATTGCCCTTTTTTTTATTCCACACTCCCTTTTCATTGCTCAGGTCAAGGTTGGGTTTGACACGTTATCTACCTATAGATATTATACACACACTCGCGTTTTCAGAGTTTCTCTTACCTATTTATTTATTTATTTATTTAATAAGGTAAACCAACAGCTTCTGTATACAGCATAACATAAGATTAATAGTAAAAAGTATCAGACTTATACAGTCGCCAATAACAGGTCGACCGACATTTATGTGAGTGAAAAATTACAAATAATCAAATTAAAGTTAAAAAGAAAACATAATGAAATTACAAGTACATACATAATGAGAGCTAATGAGAATATAGTTAACTAACATACGTGAATATAGCTCAATGTTTCGAGATCACTTCAGTCATTGAAATTTTTTTAAGAGAATTCATTAAAGTTAATAAAAGTGCCGTGAGACAGACAGAAAACTGAAGTAAAATTCTTGTCAACGTCGCATTTTTTGAGAGACAAGACGTCTGTATTCACACGCACTGTCAAGCTGATGTGCTACACAATACTCGTATATTTCATAGTCTTTGACAGAGTAATACGAAACTCGAGCCCCTCCTGTGTTATATTCTGCACCCGTAAAGATTCGTCGAGTTTTTTTTACTGTCAATTCGTTACTTGATACAAGGAAAGAGTTCACAAAATACCATTACGTTACTCAGTTAATAAAATGAAGGAAAACTTTATTGGCAGCGCGTGTAATGTGTTTCTTTTGAGGGAAAGATAAACAGGTAGGATTGGAATATGGCGGGCTTCGGGCGGAAATTACTTACTATGCTAAAGATAAAATACACATTTAATTTCCTCATAGTGTATCTGATATTGACAAAAAATTAATACGAAAGTTGTTATCTTTTAGATTCGAAGAGTTCTCGCTTCGAACGAGATTTTTTTTATCTTTTAGTAAATTAATGCTTTTAAATTAAACACGCTTTTGATTTGGATAAGGTCAACGAAGTCAGAAATGTAACTACTAAATAAGTGATTACAGAGCGAACATCCCAGTCATTCATTATTACAGGCTACGATGGCCGTGCTGTTTTACAAAGGGAATCCTAAATAATCAAGTCACACTAGTTACAGAGGATGGACAATAGTGCGACACGCGTCATCACGTCGACATAACGCACCCTATGTAATAGCAATTTGCCGTAGCAACGTCATAAGACACTACTAGGTATAATATTTGAACTTAAAATGTGTTTTGTTATTTAAACTTTGAGAAGGAACGGTATTTTGTCACGTCAAACCTTTTTCTTCTTCCGAGAGCAAAGGTGATGGAGCCATTAGCATTCATTATCACAAAATAAATGAAACATCACGTTCCTAATTCAATTTAGCTATCACGATTGCGACAAAACAAACAAACCCAGAGAGATCCAACAGACGTAAGTAAAAGGAGTGACATTTTATGTCTTGATCCAGGTCGAACCATAAATATTTTGCGAAAAACATGGAATAGGGCTGACACCTTTTTCGTGTCGACAGAAAATTGCCTATATACAAATCAGGGAACGACATGCAGAGTACCCACGTACAGATTGAATATTCAGATCGCGTGTATTACATGTAAAGAAGAAGAAATATGAAGGATTTGTTACATACATATTTTGGTATTAGACCACAGGGTTACGTGAAGTTATTAGTCAGTTTTGTTTTACACGTGGTAATGAAGATTCTAAAAGAATAATTTGATAAAGATGTACAAATCAGACAGATGTGTTGCTGGGGAGTTTGTTCCGCCACTTCTTCTTCCCAGCAAAAACACTAGGAAGTGGCGAAGGGTGGGCCGTTTTTGGGGGACTGTCTTTATGTATTTTTTTTTGACGTTCAAAAAGTGCTGATTCTCAGCCTAGTTTGAATAAAGACTTTTGATTTTGATTTTGTATGTGAAATCCGACAAACTTGTAATGGATAACTGGAACTGTCCCAAAAAATATCCAAGAGTACTTTAACATCCCATCTCTCAGCTGACATAATAATTTACCAAAAAGCACGAACAAAAAAAAGGCATTACGTCACAATAAGTCCCATTCCCAGCTCAAAAAATGAATCAAAAGAGCAACAAAAGGACGAAACACCATGAATTTGGGGTAGCATGAAACATTGTGCCGACATAACTCTTTCCGACCGCTCGCTATGGGAATGTCAAGTTTTATTTGAGCACATACTTGTACGGTTCGGAAACGATTTTGTTGGAAAATATATATATTGGTGGCCGGTGGATTTTATTGGTAGGTACCATTGCTTTTATTATTTGTTTTGGTAATATAGGTCAAATGGCTAGCGCAATTTTGAAATAGTTGTGATGAAACATAAGGAAAGTAAAAAATGTGGCTTTTCCTCTTTTAAACAAGATTGGTTAGGATACACGCTCGATACAAAAAATACGTGGATATATGCTTGTAGTTCCTGCAACATACTACGGAAAATGACTTTTGTGAAATACGAAAGTAGTTAACTTCTGAACGCGCTTTATCGCACGAAAATGTAAATCAATTCTTATAATACCCAATCAAAACCAGAGGGCGGGAGGCAATTTTGAGTTAAACCCCTCTCTTCCTTTAAACGCAGAGGCTGTAAGGAGAGCCAGGTAGAAGGAGTAACCCATTTCCTTACTGATAACCGATGAATAATCAAGTATTCATGAGGTAAGGCGTGTTCACACACCACAATACTCACGAATAAATTCACCAAACTTTCGATGCAAACGATAGTTCTACAAATAAGCTTTAAAAGTCTATGATAGTGGCATGGTCATAAAAATGATATCAATATTATTCAGAGCAAACTATATGCACAACATTAGGTACTATTTGAAGCACAATCATATGTTCAAATTAATGGACTAATAAAGATGAAAATAATGTTTTTCTTCGCCTTATTGTTGTTCCTTTTTCCTCCATACCCATTCGTATCAAGGTTCATTTCATTTTATTGAGTTCTTGGCTACGATTTTTTTGACCGGCAAACTCGGTCTTTTACAACTCATTATTAGACTTTCCTACTGTATACTACACTCTTACTTTCCATATGGGTAGGCTAAAACTGCATTAGAAGCAAGTATGTAAGGACCGTATCTACGTTCATACACGAGAAGACCAATTACCGTACATACAGACGGTTCAAATCTATTTGCAATCTCATCTCAGCGACAATCTAATGTCAAAAACTTGTCAAATATTCGGGAAATTAGACGTAGGTATTTTTGGAAAATTCGAATTTGAACGTTCTTAAAGATGCTTCCAACCGCCCGTCTCTTAATAAGGTTAGAAAACTACGTTACATGAACTTCAAAAATTTAAAAACTGCACAACCGATTTAAAAAAAATAACCATAAGAAAGCCATATATCGACGTTGAAGGTTCAATTCCGCGTAACTATATATTATCTCCGAGTAACATGGGGGTGGAAGGGATGTTTAATTCCATTTTTCAAAATACATAATATATGTACTTACTTTTCCTAGTATATACATTCTCGAAGTTGCTATCTTTGATAAAACTAACAAGCATTTATTTCCTGCATTAAGTGATACGGGGATGCGAACTACATGAGATGAGATCTATAAATATAAGAGTTTATTGTGTACTGGTAGATTTAATACTGCTTTGTTGAAAAAGAACATCATTGGTATGGCACCTATTATATTTAACAAATTACCAGATTGTATTAAAAATCTGCCCTTAATAAAATTTAAAAAGCTCCTGTCGTCGTTGCTGATTGAGAAATGTTATTACTCGGTGATTGATTTTATAAATGAAGAAATCTAATATTTGCTTCACTTTGTCTCATATATTATGTAAATAATTTTAGCTGATACATGATCTCATTTTTAATAAATTTAGTTTTTAGTATAGCTTCGAATACATGTATCTAGTTTCTAAATTATGTGTAAGTCAACCAATTTTTGTATGCCAACTGGCAGAATGTACTGGGAATTAACCTGAAACCTTACACCATTATTGTAACACCTGCTTTCTATACAAATGAAGAAATTATTATTATTATTAAATTTAAAAAGAAAAGAAAGAAAGATATAATATTTATTGGCAACAGGTAAGAACGTGCACACTTTGTAAAAATATGAAAATAACAAAAAAAACAGTAAAAAATAAATGGCATGTTCAGCGGCATTTGAAGGAAAAATATCACTTTGAGGTAGACGTTTTTGGAGCGAGCTAGGATAAAAATCAAATGAAATTAATACCGCTTCCAAATAGAGCCAGCGGCACGGGCGTCGCTATTCAAATCAGTTCGTTTCAAATCAATATTTGGTATTATTCGTCAGTAGCCAATTTTGTAGGCGCTCGAAATTGAATTATAACTTGGATGGTAACTATACATAGATATATTAATTAAGTTGGCACGTGTTCTATTTGACCTAGTCTCCAAATCACGTGTCTATTGTTTTGCAATTCAATATAGCAGTTTCTCCTAACACTATATCATAACAATTAATTTATGATTTCGTATTTTGAAGTTAAATTGTAGCGTACATGTAAACGAAACGTTAATTGGGTTGACAGTCACGATTTTAGGTGGCTGGATAGTTAAGGCATTAAGTCCGCCCATGTACATTCGTGTGCTTGAAGTATTAAATAAATAAATAATAATTTAAAGTTTACAGTTAGTATGTGGCGTCAAGCTTTTATATCTATTATTGACCAGAAGCACAGCCATTTGTTTTTGTTTTCCTTTTTCTCTTCTCAATACTTGGTTGTTTACTCTTGTAGTACGCATGTGCAATTGTAATCATAATTGTTGAGGGTGATTGTAGTGGTCTGGCAGATCTGGCATACAAACCACTAACTACTTATACAAACTCTTCTCCTTCTTTATTAAGTCCATCCAAAGGTTGTGTGTAAGAGATCGCCTTTAGCGACAAGACCACCCATTGTAACATCATGGTGTACAATAAAGTGTATTCTATTCAATTATATACAGGTCTTAAAGTCAGCATAGTGTCTTGCTCTCGCAAAGGACAAACAAAAAGGTCGACTTAAAAAGACACTTGTAATTTTTTAAACAAAACTGTGGTCGTGACTACAATAGGGGGCGAAGGATGATTAACCTGGCGGTGGTCCAACATCCGAGTATGACGCGTCAGCATCATTCCCGACACCGTCATTTATCACAACCACTCCCGGAATTAGTAGGTAGAAACCATGTTTTGTAAGTATATTCGTCTCGGACGAAGAAATGAAAAGTACACAATTATCTCGACATGATATCTTACTTTACATGGCATATCCATGGAGTATTCCACGTAAAAAAGTGCGTTATTTTAATTTTTAGGTGGTTTAATAGCCCATTAGGATAAGTGCTCAGAATTGGAGATTTCAGGGAGGCCTCCAGAAATGCCAGTGCTGGTAACACTTGGCAAAAGTTAAATAATAGAAAATGCCTATGGAGTTAAGTCCGCCTTTGTGCATTACTGTGCTTGAAGTATTAAATAAATAAATAACACTTTGATATTGCTCTTGCCTACCGTTGCACGTTGTTCGGAGTTACAATAGAATATGAGGCCACTTTATATCGGTTTTGTTACCACTGACGACGGGTAGGTCCGGCTCTAACTAGACAATCACATGGACCCCTTACTCGAATTGGTGTAGACAAAGTTCCAATCGCACGATGCACAATGAAGTACAGTTAAAAGGAGGGAACAAACTTTCAATCGTTACTGAAGGCCCACGGGGAATTATCAGCTCTCTGGCGATCGTCCAAACCTTCAGAGGAGTACGTCAGCGTCATCGGGGATCCATTCATCAAGCAGCCTAGCTGTATATCACGTAAAGCACTCGCACTTTCCAGTGAAATCGATTGCGTTGATTTCGTATCTTTCCCTTTAGAATTCAACTTTAACTGATCTACAGCTAACGTACTACGTTGCTTAAGTACGTTGTATTAATATCAACTTTACAGAGAAAGACACTAAATACAAGGCATATTAACTTTGAACCAATAATATCTAACTTTTTAGCTAAGGGCGCCTTCAAATTTGCCGCCCGGTGCCGCGCGGCGGCAGCGCGGCTGCAGCGCTAGCATCGCGCTGCTTTGTTAATCCATATAAATAAAAAAAGGCGCGAAAGCAGCGCTGCCGCCGCGCTTCGGTTCATCAATCGACTATTGATGATGCGTACCTACGTGTTTTTATTCAGACATGAACGAAAATCAGCTTGAACAATTTATCGATGAGGTTAAAACTAAATGTACAACACTATGATGCTCGAACCTAGCGGCTGCAGCGCGGCGGCGGCGCTGCAGCCCCGCTGCCGCCGCGCGGCTAGTTTGAAAGCGCCCTTCCTAACTGAAGGAATAAGATTCTTACATAAACTAGGGGAAAAAGAATCATACTCCTTTTAATAATTAGTATTCATGCCGAATTTCAAGTTTATAAATAAAAGAAACACATTTTTTATCCAAAATATCCCCTTAGATGTTGAATTCAAACTAATCGCGGTTATTTACTTTTTGTATGTCAGTCAGCCAGTTTCTCCTTTTGTAGATGTACATAGCAATATAAAATGCTAATATTGAAAAGAATTTCAATTATCAAAAGTTTAAGAAACGTAAAATGTTATGGCTTCTAGAAGAATAATGACCGAACTTCAGAATTTATAAGAAGTACTTACAGCAAATTCGTCTCAAGTGTAGAGACTATAAAATTAAAAGCATAAAAGCAGTCGGTGTGCATTTTCGTCCAATAGATATAATGGTAACATTGGAAAAACGATCTTTCCTAATTTACCATTATACATTTTTTTTATTTTATTCTACACGTGTAACACACATTTTTTATCGAATGTTTCAACATACAGCATTGTTTATTTCCACCCATATGCGTGCACATGCCGTTCTATTTAACTCTATCCTTTCCCACATCAATCGTATTCGTTGAAGCAAGCACAATTGCCGGACAACGCGCGGTGCTATCAAAGCAATCAGTATATTTAACATCTACTACAACTGCACGAACGTTTTTGACTAACTGTGAAATATGAATAACTAGTAAAAGTTTATAAAGGGAGTAATATATTTATTTTCAAAAGACTATTCATGTCTGAGAAATAGAAACGTAATGGATCAAGAGGATGCAGTAGATTACCCACAAGAATTTTATTTGCGTACGTATTATTTAAAAATATTTTCCCCTTCTACGTAAACGAAGTCGCGGGTTTAAAGTTAGCGTTAGCCCAAAGTATCTATTCCACACGGACGAAGTCGCAGGCAGAAGCAATAGTGCATGATATTATATTTATAGTGCACATGTTTATGTATTTATACTCTAAATATCATCATCATCTGCCTAGCCTTTTCCCAACTATGTTGGGGTCGGCTTCCAGTTTAACCGGACGCAGCTGAATACCAGTGTTTTACATGGAGCGACTGCCTGTCTGACCTCCACAACCCAGTAACTGGGCAACACGATACCCCTTGGTTAAACTGGTTGTCAGACTTTCGGGCTTCTGACTACAAGTAACGACTGTCAAAGATCTACAAATGACAGCCGGGACCAACGGCTTAACGTGCTTTCCGAGGCACGGAGGAGTCTTGGTATGTAATAAATTTATACTCTAAATATGTAATAGTATAATTTTGCTATCTTTTATTTTCAGTTATAATTGCACCTACCACTGCTTTTCTTCTCTGCATCACCTAAAGGTTGACTGATAGAAAATACCTTATCTCATTAAGTTCGCCTCTGTACATTAGTGTGCTTGAAGTAATAAAATTAGTAAGTAAAATTGTATAGAAATGCTATTTTAAACATCCAAAATTCTAACAGCTACAAAATACATTGCGCGAGACCTATAAATTACCATCATCTCAGGTTACCTAGGTTCTTGTGAATTTACATAACCTCTTCAACTACAGCGAAATTACATTTGAGCTTAAAGTGCTTGAGACGACTTCGTCGGTGTTCCTGCACTTAACGGGGCTCGAGAATGTGGAATAATCTCTCGTGAGTGTGTAGGTACTCACCTGCTATCGATCGACAACTTAGCCCCGCACCTCGACAATTAACGAGCGCAAACAACGAATTGTTAAAACTTGCTCAAAATGGAACGACCAAGATGTGAACGACTGGCGGGTATGTTAATTTAATAAATTATATTTATATCTGTAAGTACATAGAACTCCTTTTTTTTAATTTTTGCAAGTCATAAGAGTTTTGTATAGTTAAGTTTTAATTTTAATTTTCATAATTCACACATAAACATAGGGCACAATTATTGTTGTTCTTAGATTTATCTTTATCAAGGTATTAGCATTGTATGAATAGTGCGAGCACGTGAACTGCTGAATATTGAATATTTTGTGTATTGTTTTGATCTCAAAGAAAAATAATAACAAAATTATTAAATGTGTTTACACCCCACCCTGAAAATAGTAACCACAATCTTTTACATACAATTCTCATGTCACAGTGTTTGTTACAAAACTCCACCGAAAGCGCTTGACCGAACCTTATTAAATTTTGCGTTTTTATTCATTAGGTCTTTGAAAAGGTAGTAAACTAAATAAAACTAATAAATTGATTCTAAGGCGGTATGAAGAATAGGCATCTAGTTCCTTTTTATAATTTTACACGGTTTTATGTAATGACAATCTCTTTGCAATGCAGGTACACGTTTTAAATAGGATGGAAAGGACATTGGCACACACCCGGTCACCTAGAGTTCAGCCGGTCGATTCACTTAAGTGAAGTGAACTGTCAATGCCTTGCATTCGTATGGAATGACAGCTCAATTTGCCCTCACTATGCCTACATTTCACGCGGTGATTTGACCAGAATCGCACAGCTCTACATGATTCTTGACACCCCAGCGCTCAATTTTTCGTTGGTTGTCCGTTTGGAACACAATCGTTCAGCAGGCCTAACCATATTACAAATTCTGTTTCTATTATCGTAATCGTTAAGGTGACAATAGAAAGAAAATGGCGTATACTTATGGAATCAGCTGTTTGACAACTGTCAAGTCATTTCATTTACATCCAAATTACAAATTGTACTCGTTAACACTTGACAGTTGGCAAACAGCTGATTCCATATCGCCATTTTCTTTCTATTGTCGCAATAGAATAGAAATAGAATATGAAATATGGCTAGGCCGGCAGGTTATATGTATATGAATTTAAGTATATACAACAAAGTAAGCGCGAAAAAGGAAACATTTTCTAAATATTGAACTTGACAGACAAAGATAACGATTTCCATTCGATGATTCATCCAGAAGAGAACAATGTAATATCGATAACCAACAGCTGGAACGTTACCGAGGACAATTTCACAAATGCCTAAAAGACGTCTTTAAGGAATGCTCCTTCATCTGTGAAGAAGAACCTTTCCGAGTGGTCGAACGCCAAAGCGAGGGAAATGGGTACGACCGATGGATATAATCTTGAACAATATAAATAAGGAGGTTGAGAATTGCTTCGATCACCGAGCTACAACGTATAACATGGGTGACACTATAACTTTCTTGTATGGCACTTATGGTAATGGAAAAGATAAGCATGAAAGCCACTTCATAATATGCATCAATACACGTATCTTCTGGTTTCGACATGTAGGTACAGTCGCACGCTACTCCAAACTGTGAAATTGGTCCAATTGAACATGAACCTTATTCTGTTTGTTATAAAGTCGAAAAACTATCAAAGAAATTTGACACATTGTGGTAGCTTGATGGGCTGGCCTCGTAAGGAAGTCAAGATTATCTTGATATAGGCCGACACACATGTAGTTTAAAGAAATATATGTATGTGCATACAAAAGGAGCATTGGATTTACGCAACCTACGAGACCACAATCCACGTTTTGTAACTTTTAGTTTTTTACTATTGTTTGAATACTGGGCTTTTGGTATAACAAACAAATAAGTAATGTGCATTATATCTACACAGAATGAACTTTTTGTTTTCAAATTTGTAAAATTACTATAACTTTGGAACTAACAAAAAGGAAAAAACCAATGCGTGGTTCGAAAACCAATAAACGAATAAATGTTTTGTTTTTACCAACGACTGTTAACATAATGAAATTAAAACTTTTCCCAATCCGCATACCAAATTTTAGGTGACCACATAAACGAGATTTTGCTACAAAAGTCTTTTTATACTTTTTTTTCGTACCCTCGCTGTCAGTTTACCGTTTGGACTCGACACCGCCACACGACTCTGGCACCTAGCAGCTGGCACCAGCAGTTTTAGGTCACCCGGACGCGGCACCTGTCCCAGCCTCTTTGTTCTTATTCCTGTCCTATTTGTTACGTAGGTGCACCCAGATAAGTGCTCCGTCCCACGTACCGTAATTACTGAGTGCTTTGGTTTAGGATTTAGAAAAATAAATGGGGGCTTGAGTGTCTTTGTTGCGGCGATGTTTTCTTGGTTAGGTGAAAGCGTCTTGTTTGCTTTTTGATAGGGTTTGTTGCGTGACGTTTAGAACAAATCGTTTCTTTCGAATATTTATAGTATGATAACGTTAAGACCAATGGAAAATAAAAAAAACTAAAAATTGCAAAATATATATATTTTTTTTTTTTTGAAAACTAGTTTCGGAAGTCTGTGGCTTAGGTGGTTTTGTTTAATTAATTATTGGCCACATACTTCCGAAACCAGAGTTATTTTACACCTGTTATTATTTTTTATGAAGTCCGTTGTAATTTTGTTAGAAAACTTTTTATTTTGGTTTATTATTGCTACTATTTACAATAAATAAATTATTCCGTCTATATTTCAGGACAAAAAACAAATGTGAGTTGTAGATTGGTGGACTAAAGTGTGATGTAAAAAGCTAGGTTTCACAACCTCAAACCTTGGTCTACAAGACTAAACTCATGTTTTATGCTAAAACTCATAAAACTGTAAAATTTTCGTTTACCAAGCGACGGGCAACCACCGCAATGCCTCATTTTTCAGCCTCAGTCAGTACCGATGTTTACTCCGCTACGGCGTAGCAACTTCGTAGCCGGTTGCTACGAAACAAAATAAAACCGAGCTACGGTATTCATAGATGCATAAACACGAACTCACGCCTATCTCTCATGGGTGTAGACAAACACTACAGAACGCCACCTACGATTTTTACATACTTCTTCAGCTTTGTTTATATTTTCCCGTAATTTAAAACGTTCAAAATCTAGTCGCCGTCTCATATGAGAGAAAATAAATGTCAAAAACTTGACAAAAAAAAGTAGGAATAAGTGAAACGCGTTTTGAGCATGACAATGTCAAGAGTTAAAAGAAGAAATGTGTCGCTGCTTCAGTCGACAAGGGACTACAATGTCGAAAATGATTTTTACGATAGTCGGCAGAAATGTTTGTTCAATATATCGACTGGCATGTTGGTCTAGTAGTTAGTGACCCTGACTGCTATACCGGAGGTCGTGGGTTCGATTCCCACCCAGGACAAATGTTTGTGTGATGAGCACGATCATTTGTTCTGTGTCTGGGTGTAATTTATCTATAATCTGTATGTTTTTAGAAATATGTAAGTATGTTTATCAGCTGTTTAGTACCCATAACACAAGCTCTCAAGCTTAACTTGACTAAATGGCGTTGTGGGAAAAGTTGTGGAATTTTTATTTAATTTTATTATTATACCAGTGGCGAAGTGACTACAACTTTATTCCTATCGGATTCCCTTTTGGAGGTTTAGAAGAGCAACTCTACCGCTACTGAATAATGGCAGCCAGACTCTAGTATTGCCAAATTACAATTTTGTATTTACACCAAATGTGTGATAAAAGCAGTGATAGCCTAGTGGTGTAACCGGCGGATTGCCAAATCATAGGTCTCGAGTTCGAACCCAAGGCACCTCTGACTTTTCGGATTCATGTGCGTATTGTATAATTATCACTTAAAAAAAAACGGTGAAGGAAAACATCGTGAGGAAACCGGCATGCCTGAGAGATATTTCTCGAGGGCATGTGATGCCAAGTCAGAGGCCCATGGGCGGCATTGAAACTCTGACACCAGGTTAGTTAATAACCACACGATAAGAAGAAGAAGACCAAAGGTAAATAAACCGACGGCTTCAAGAGAGACAACAAATAGCGATACGAATACTTTTTTTTTTTTTCGGCTTCCCTTCTAAGTAAAGTGATTCTTCGCCACTGGTACCTACTATCAAAATTAGGGTAATATTTTGAACAGCAATATAAATTCCAGATGAAAATTTATGTGCAGAGTTGGGCAATAAGCCTCGCTTGAAAGGAGCTCGCCCGACCAAGTTCCAATGCCACGCCAGTACAGGGACCCTTGCAAATTCACGGCGCTAACTTCTCGCCTTTATTTGCAATGCTAAACACTTCTAGGAATGTAAATACGTGATGGAGTGGAGCAATAATAAAGTGACTGTTGATGACTTACTTGTTGCGACTTCGCGCCATTTTACATCGTAGAGGTGAAGTTTGAATACCTAAATTTACAGTTTTGCTTGAACTTACGGTTTCAGCTTCATTTGAAGCTAGATTTTTGAGCAGCACTGATACCAATCACATTTATATCATGATGTGTTCCTACTATTATATGATTTTTACATTTCAAAGACTTTTCTTCGTTTTTATAAAAGTTGGGAAAGATTAATTACACCTATGTCACATCGCACTCGCATTTAGAAAACGAATTTAAAAGAAAATCATGTATGTTCTGCGGAGTTTTACAGTCAGGCTTTATTGTAAATTCTCCCGATAATTAAATTCAGTCCAAAGTTTGTGAGACTAAGCTGATGCTCTCACCGCTCCGGCTTTTATTTGTGGCCACATCAAGCTTTTATGTAAAGCCCACGAAATAACGTCACGGTTATGAACGTTATATTAAATTTAACTTGAAACTTAAGTACGTACAGTCACGAGCAATAATATGTATACTACACATTGTCACATTTTCTAAAATATCTTAACTTCTACCATTAAATAATATGTGTACGATATTTTCTTTTAAATTATCTTAGATATATTATGATGGCGGCATTAAGATTCTGACACCAGATACCCCTGGTGTCAGAATTTTAATGCCGCCCATGGGCCTCTGACTTGGCATCACATGCCCTCAAGAAGTATCTCTCAGACATGCCGGTTTCATGCCGGCTCATCAAATAAACTCTCGAAACAGAGATCTATGCAGACTTGTATTGCAGGATACTCCAAAATCAGCCAAGTTTGCGAAAGGTTTCCTAGTCAAAGGTATACGCATTTATAACAAAATTCCACAAGAAATAAAACTGTTGCATAACATTAACTCATTTCAAAACAGATTGTTGAAATGGCTGAATGAAAAGATGTTTTATGACATAAAAGATATTTTTTAAATTTAAATTATAATTTTAATTGTAGATAATGTTGACATAAAACTACTGTACTTATTAATATTCCTTCTATTTGTGACATTGAACTACAATTCCCTAATGAATATTATTTTACTTACCTATTGTTTATTATTTTGCATGCAATTGATACATATTATTTTGTATAGCTAAACATGTGGATTTTGACTGTAACAACTTTATACCATGTTTAAGGCAAATAAAGACTTACTTACTTACTTACTTACTTGAAGCAAGTGATAATAAAATTATACAATACGCACATGAATCCGAAAAGTCAGAGGTGCGTGCCTTGTGTCCGAACTCGAGACCTATGATTTGGCAATCCACCGGTGACACTACTAGGCTATCACTGCTGAATCGAGATAATCATAAGAGATAGTTTTAGTGATGTGCTGATGTTTTTTATGAATGTGCTGTAAACACTCACAATGCGTAATATTTCAGTTATAGGCAAGGGATAAAAATGGTTGACTACCCAGTACCTCATTGAGAGGGAAAGCACGTAACTTCACACGTCACACGGAAACGAAACAGAAGATGGAATCCTATGTTGACAAAACACACGCCTGACGAGGGTACAGTAAACACACAAGTTATCGTAAAATGGCGTTTTATGACTGCCCACGTGACTAGCCTAAACGAATGAAAATAAAAACGGGCAATAAGATAATATAAGCAGGCACGTCTGAGGCATCTGTCTTTCCAGACCGACTGAATTTTTTAATGTCTCTGGCGATTAAAGCGAAATATGATTACGGTCACAATTTTTTTTGGGAATATCTACATCCACTATTACATTACTTGCATGATTTTGAGAAAACTCAGTGTCTTTTATTGTTTGAGTTTTCGGTGGTGCACAACCACTAGGTTATTAATTAAATTTATTAGTAACTACAGTGGAGTACAGGGATACAAAGTAGCCTATGTTACTCAGGGTGAATGCAGCTTTCCAATGGTGAAAGAATTTTTAAAATCGGCACAGTAGTTTTTGAGTTTATTCATTACAAACATACATACATACACACACACACACACACACACACACACACACACACACACACACACACACACACACACACACACACACACACACACACACACACACACACACACACACACACACACACACACACACACACACACACACACACACACACACACACACACACACACACACACACACACACACACACACACACACACACACAAATACATATTTTTGTAGTTTATATTAGTGTAGACTAGCTGGGACTTCATACAAAATCCTGTCTAAATCAGTCCAGCCGTTTTAAAAAGTTAGCTTAATAAACAGACAGCCAACCAGATAGACAATAATTTAAAAAATATACTTATGTCACACTGCCACGGTAAAGTGGAACTGGACTGTTACGTTTAGAGAGAAATGAAAAGCAAGATGCAGGTATTTGGTCTTGCAGTGGGAAAATCTAGGCTAGTAATAATATAATAATAATTTAAAAAAAAAGAATTCATTTTTTCCCGTCACTTACAAAAAAAACTGGAAAAAAACATATAATCCCAGTAGATTTAGTCCTAAAAAGGGTTCTTTCATACATCCAAATATAGATTGTTGGAACTATTTCAGTAAAAAACCAATATTCTCGATCTACTATAGAAGTAGAAAAGAAATTTCTACCATGGCATGGCTGAATAACGTAAGCACTGTAATGAATTCTTCATGAAGATGTTTATTCCTCTGAGCAAGTTGCTTGTTACAAACAAACATATTTTCTAAAAAAAAAAAAGTGTACCAAGGTTAATGTTTAAACTAAATATAATAAATATCTTTTGTAATTAAAATTATTAGTCTCGTAATTAATCATGGGAATTCTATGCCTATTAATTTATCATCAAAATGAAATCTACGAAAACACCGAATTCTCATTAATTTAGGCTGCTAATTAACCTGTCAGCTGCGGGACCAATAATAATGATGGTTTATTACTAAAATACACATTTACTTTTAATGGATGGACTCGTGCTAACCAGGAACACTGATGATAACGAATGAGCTTACTACATAACTATTCCGCAGAAAATGGAGTTTACACACGAATTTTGGCAGAACATTCTACATACCAAGGAGGATCCAAATCTTTAGTATCAAACATAGCATACATTTGGAGACAGAATTCTAGCATTTATAAGGGTAACTACGAATTTTCCGCCACCGAAATATTCATTTCATAAAGTAAAGAAGGCAATCCACATAACAAAAGCCGCAGTAAACACGAAATATAGTACAAAAAGCACATATCAGCATTATTAAGCGTAGGTACGTGTCAAGGGAGCCGTAAGTTACGTATACCTCAATATTATGTAAGTACCGACCCCGTAAGTCACCCCTCGAGGCTCGTTCAGACACCGCAACTCAACATCCGAGGAGATAGCACGAGTCACGACCTATGACCTACATTACCTACTTCTTTTTTTACTTTAAAATGCAATCAGCCGTTGCATTAGAGGCGGAGATTATGTGGTGCGCATCGTGTTAGACTTAGCCGCAAAGATAGGCTGGTTTTTTTTCGGACTGCATATTATAAACTCATTAGATGTGCTCGATAGACAGATAGGGAGATAGACTGGTATTCAGCTGTATCCGCCTAGACTGAGTGCTGACTCTAGCATAGTTAGGACAGATGATGAGATAATTATGCTCGATAGCAGGCCATAGGAGTCGATCACTTTTATCATAGCAGATATTCATATTTGACATGGTTTTAGCATGTCAAACAAAACGGTACTTGTGTTTAAATACAGTTAACTCAAGATTGGTGTTACATCAAATAAGTAACATAAGGGAATAAACATACATAATTGTTCAATAGGTACTCAAATTAAATAAAATTACGTCAATACATTCTACCAACATTAATGGTTGACCGACCGTTAAATCCATAATTCCCATCGAGATTCGCTTTTGCATGCACGTGGTTGTAAAAGTTGGAGAATTTCCAATGTGAGTCAATTTGAAGCGTCTATGTGTCCAAAAAATCGTCGGGAACCGAATAACTGAGGTCTCAGGAAGTAATATTCGGGAGTTGCTACCATTATGCGTGGCGGAATGCCAACTTGTGTGCGTAAGCATTAACTTAGGAACGTAACAACAGTTGCAATACAAGTTCGTGCAAATAGTATTTTGTTTGCTTGAAGCCGCTGTATACTGCAGCCTATAAATGAAGAAAGTTTTCGACTGCTCATATTTCTCTGAACCGCAGTAGAAGGCATTATTGTAAAATGTAATTTCCCTACTTTATTACCGTCGATCATAAGCTGTAAAGCTGCTCATGAATAATGAAAATTAACCTGCGCTGTCCTCTACAATTTGGTAGAATACCAGGTCTATCAAAATCCATTCAGACAATAAAGAACAATACGTCCCAAATTGAATGCACAGCAAATTATCGAATCGAACATCGATAACATTCGCATGGATACTCCAAATTGTTCAGATTCAATAGAATCATTGTAGACATATCGCAAACAATATGAGATACAGAATTGCTCAATAAATAGTACAGATGCAGCGGAACAAACGATACACTGATCGTTATTGGAAAATGTTGGAAAACCACGTCACAGCGGAGAACACATTATTGTAAATGCAGTAACAATATGAGGTTTACAATTCGTTTCACTCACAGTTTACGATCACAGTACTGTTGTTGGAGTATGCTAATAACTTCAATAAAAGTGCTATGACGGCAATAATGTTGCTGGCTTTGTTATGGTAATGCTTACTTTAATGCGTTTGTTTTGAATGTCTGTGTTGTAAAGATATTTGATGCAGTAAACTTTGTGATGTTTTCAATGTTACTTAACAAAATACTGTATTTAGTGAAAACATCATGAGTTTCTACATTCTTAAACATTTTAGATTTTATGTTTTGCAAAATAAACGCTGGTGTCGTGAACCGCATACTTGTGAAGCTTACTTTGGCTCTGAAAGCTTAACGTCGCTGTAAGAATTTATACGTTAGCATTTATACGACTTTTATCTTTTACACCAGCAATAAGACACTAACTTTGACTTTGACTTTGACTTTAACACTTGAAAAACAATCCAAGTACGAGCTAGACTGGCACGCGAAAAGTTCCTAACCTTCATGAAAATTAATAATAACTCGTTTCATGAAAAAATACGTACACACTGCAAAAACATCAAATGTTTACCGTTTACAATGAGATACAGCCCACTGACATACAGCGGAGGTTTAGTAATAGGGTTTTGTTGACACCTTTAGGGTAAATCACCCTAAAAAGCATGCCAAAGCGGGGTTATTTCACTGACATTGATTGCAGCGTGACAATTGATGGCGCGGAACACAAAGAGTTAGTGACGTATCTAGGTGAGCGGCCTGCGGCATGGCTTTTGTTCAAACTGCCGAGAACGCAAAGCGTCAGAAGATAAACGAAGTATGTGGGTGTAAGTGGGGCAGGTGAATCGAATACATAGTCATATAGCATAGCACGCACTAGCAGTTTGGAAGTTCAAAACAATTTTTCGGCTAGTGGTATTTTTTGCCACTCACGCCTGCTTAGTTAAAATTTGTGTAGGTACAAGTACAAGTTTTAACACATTCGTCTTTTTTGTTTTATGTGATGTACAGACGCCAGCACATCAAGTTACCCAAATGTGTCAAATTTCTTTGATCCTTTTTCAACATTATGTTCATATTCAATTGGGAAAATTTAACACATTGGGGTAACTTGATGTGCTGGCGTCTGTACAAAGATTCATTTTATCGTCTCTAACTTGTTAGAAGAAAAACTATTTTATTAAATTTACCTAAAAAATAGGGCAAGGCTCACAATACTAAATAAAAAACAAAAGATAATTGTTAATATGCCTTGCAGCTGCGCCAAATGGTATCATACATAATACAAGTTAAATACAATTTTTTAACATGAAAGTTAGGGATTCAGATACCCCACATCCTTTATGGTTGTCGAGGCAAAAAAAAAAGATAAAATGGTAACATTTGTACAAAAATGCCAGTTGCTTAGTTTTCAGCTACCTCAGTAAGGCGGATGTTCCGCTGAACGGATGGGGACAGTTAGAACGTTAATTGCCCCGTGATAGCCGGAACGAAAGGTTATGGCTCTCAAGAGAATAAAATCTAAGTTAGGGTAGCTTACTTAACACTGTTGTTTGACAGGCCAATGGGGGCTTTAATAAATAGTTTCTTAAATGTTGGATACAATAAGTAATCTAAATTAAATTCTTTGGTGTTATAAGAAATTAGATATAATTTATCGTTGTATTTGTCTGGGTTGTTGGCGTGAGTTTATGTAGGTGTGTATATTTGTAAAAAAACTTGATTATTATCTACCCCGAAGAATTTTTTACCAAAGAAGTGAAGTATTTATTTTCTAGGTCATTGACAATTTTAAAATTTAGACGCTAGGACGTCCAAAATCATGTAGGTACTGCTTATGGAATGAGACTGTATGGTTGTGTGAGGATGGAATTGGAATAGTAAAGAAAACTTTTTAGTGTAGTTACCTACATAGGGATCCACCATATATCATGTGAAATTAAAATATACACACGCTGTAGTCCTAACACGTGGTACTAAGCTATATAAGTGCCTACGAAGTATTTTTATTAACTTTTTCACCGTTACACCGCAGTGAAAAAAGATTCCATCGACACTAGTGATGGGCAAAGGATAAATACTCGAAGGATAAATACTCGAGTATTTATCCAAAGTGGATAAATACTCGTTTTTACTCATTTTTATCCGATATTTACCCAAAATGATGGATATTTATTATTTTGCATGTTTTTTTTATATTGATAGGCTAGTTTTACTATTAAGGCTTTCGAAAATACTTAGTACATTATTACTTTTTCAAGTTCTGATTGTAAAGACGAAGCAACGTGTTTCTAACCGCACCGCACTATATCCCGGCCTCCTTTTGTCCCATTCCTTTTGTTTTATTACCTTTTCCCTCACACCACCGCGCCTGCGCTGTGCCCAGGTATGTGTCTTAGAGAGCGCACGCGCGTGTGCGTTTTTAACAACAAAATAATTATTATGAGGTGATAGTGTTCTAGTTTTATGAGACATTTAAGTGATTTTGAAGCTGGATTATAGCGTTTCAAGGTATGTTTTAAAAGCTGAACCTTTCTTTGTTAAAGGTTTAAACACTTAATAAAATCGGCGGATAAGTGAACTACTAAAAATAAATAGAAAAGTGTAGTTTTATTATTGTTGATAACGCTAGAAACCTACAAAAGACTGAAGAGTCCCTTGTTTTGAGTGTTTTGAAATCTCAGTGCGTCATGAGCCAGCAAATTAATAGTGTTGTGCGCAGTACTAAACTAACTTAGTAAAAAAAGTTTAACAACATTTTTGCCAACAGTTGTGCCTCTAAACTGCACAGCACACTCTTGCTAGCTCATTACGCACTAAAATGTGAAGTTTTCACCAATTTTATTAAACTCTGCATAGACGGATGAGTCTTGGTATATAATAAATGGTCATCCATCCACGGACCGACCACGTCAAGCGTAGTTTAACCTTCGATCAACCCATGCGGATGTTATAATTTAACCACAAGTTCCTCCGACGACTCCTCTGCATAGACGTAATAAAATCTGTGCAAAATTACACGTGCTTGGGCTATACTTTATTTTATGGGCCATATAGTTGGAAGTCCATTTTTTTTTGTAGATAGTACTCATAAACAGAAGGTTTTTTACAATTTTTTAAGTTGCGGAGACTCCCAGTTATAATAAAATAATAAAGAGAAACACATTTTTTTAAAGTGTCCATATAAATTGAAAATAACACGCCCGGTATCACCATTTTGTCGAATGTCGGGAGGACACGGCGTGGCATACGCTGGCAAAGTGTGCCACTTGAGAGGAGCCGTGCCGTGCCCTCGTCTCTGGAGTAGGCAGTGACTTGTCGCTGCCGGCCGTGGTCGAGAGGATGGCCGGCAGCGTCGAGTCCTGGGACACGGTGGTGTCCTTCTGCGGAACGGTCGTCTCGAAGATGGAGGCTGCGGAAAGTGAGAGGGAGAGCAACTCCACTCACCCGGCCCGCAGCAGACGTACCGGGCGCAGGCAGATGGCGGACAACGCCCTCTTCCAGCCCCCCTGAATGGGTTCAGGGGCGACGGACACGGGACGTCCGCCGCCCCCATGTACATGGATCCGAGGTGGCGGCGCGTGGTGTTTACGCGCGCCTCTCTTAGACGTTGCGAGGGTTTTCTAACACCTCACTCCCCTCGCTGACTTGGCGAGGCCCTCGGGTCGCAGTCAGTCGGGAGTCGCGGAAGTATCTTCTGTTCCCGTGACCCCCGGCGCAGGTGTGAGAAGGAACACGGGGTGGTTTTTAGTCAGTAAGTCTGACAGACCCCTCCACCCTCCCCGGGGCGGGGGCCATCCATGAGGATTTTCCACCACTAAAAAAAAATAAAAGTAGCGGGGTCGTAGTGAGTGAGCAAACACAGACCCCTCTCCACCTCCTTCGTGGTTATTTTTTTAAACCACCCAGAAGTAGGAGCCCCGCCAAGCGGTTCCGGTGACATCTTGGCAGGTAAGGGTATAAGAATAATAATATTCCTGGTGCTTTATTCAACTTATCCGAAAAATACCCGAAACTAATTTCAAAATGTTAACTTTTAAATTTTAAAATACGTATATCTCCGTAACCTTGGGGTTCCGCGGGTTGGAAATGGTACAGGATTTAGGCCCCTGCCACCCTCGCGCTCCCCGGCCCATAAATATATGGAAATTAGAGTGAAAATAATGGAAATTAGTGTTTTAACCAAACCTCAAACTTTAACAATGAATTTCTCCATAACCATGGGGCTCCGCGGTGTGGAAATCCGACAGGGGGGTAGCTCATCTCCCCCTCCCTCTCCCCAGCCCCTCTCCGATCCATAAATCAATGACCCATAAAGGAAAGTATTACCCAATTTTTTTATTATTGTGTGTAATCATAGGTTAGACAGGCTTGTTTTTTTAAAAGTTCTTGATAAGTTTTAGAATTTTACTTAATTTCATCCTTTTCTTCGTAGAAATATAAAATTTCCCTTACTAAAATCGTGTATAATATTTATCCGCCGTTTTGGATAAATACTCGAGTAAAAACGGATATTTATGAGTATTTATCCACTTTGAGTATTTATCCGGATAAATTCCCAACACTAATCGACACCAAATATCCAATTCATAGAAGCGACCGACAGTTTGCGGCCAAAAACCGCAGT
Organism: Euplexia lucipara; assembly: GCA_921972225.1. Lineage (NCBI taxonomy): Eukaryota > Metazoa > Arthropoda > Insecta > Lepidoptera > Noctuidae > Euplexia > Euplexia lucipara. The sequence continues at coordinate 6,005,443 of OV179143.1, read as the reverse complement.
ACAAATACCGTTTTACATGAAAACTCAAATATTCTACCAGCAAAAGTAAAAATAGGGTTGTCACTTCCACCGTTTTTTTTTTCAGGGGCAATAGCAAAGGTACAGCCTTTGCTAATACCCCTGAATAAAACTTACAACACGGCCTCAAATCAAGAAAGCAAGTTTTCCCTTGGGCGACAGTACAGACTTCTCAGAATTGGGAGGATCTCGGCCATTACTTGAGTAGCTGCGGTCTTGTTCGGTAAATTACGGCTTAACTCTGTGAAAGGCGTTCGGCCCTTTGAGACCGGAGATTTGACCACCATAGGCCGACCCAAGTCAAATGGACGTGACAGCCCTAGCAGCGAGGCTCTGTTATTAAGTATGAATATTCAAAGTTATTCGCGAAACGATCGGTGCGTACTCCCATAGGGGCGTCCAAACGCATGGCATGCTGGTAATGAAATTTTGAGATGACGTAAATATCTGACGATGGCCGAATCTGGCCGTATGGTATTGGGAAAACATTTTTGGATCGAATCCGAGTGAGGTCAATCTCGAATTATTAATGAACTAGCTGACCCGGCAGACTTCGTACTGCCTAATTAAATTGCAATAAATTCCTGTCAAAATGATTTGTAATGTGACATTTTTTTGTTCCTACATATTTTATAGTCGGGGCAAAAAAACCTCCTGAACAGAACCGTCACCCTGGTGATAGGGCGTTGTGAATAAGAAATATAATTAAATAAAACATATATAAGCATTTAAAAATAAGTAATCCCTTTATTGTTAATCATGTGAATCATAATTATTAACAAAAATCAGTTTTATTTTCATTGTAGTGCTTTGTGATATACGATGTTTTTTGTTTGATTATCTGGCGCAAACAAATCTGATGGTTTTCCAACACGGGCACATGCAACATACAATTGACCATGTGAGAAACATGGGTTTTCCAGATTAATACCACAAACACTTAATGATTGCCCCTGGGACTTGTTTATGGTCATAGCAAAAGCAAGCCGAACTGGAAATTGTAGTCGTTTAGAGTCAAACGGCACATCATTTGGAAAAATTGAGATGTGCGGTATGAGAACGTCTTCTCCTTTATACTTTCCTTGCAGTATAGTTGCTTCTATCACGTTGTTTAGTAATTTTTTTATCGCTAACCGTGTGCCGTTGCAAAGACGCGGTTGGTTGATATTTCGCAACATTATAACTACCGATCCAACCTTTAATTTGAAGATTGAGGTGGCAATCCTGGAAAATCCAGCGAGTTTAAAAATTCTGGTGGATAGTTCACTACATCATCTTGGTTAGTAGCCGAATCAACTGATTTATTAACCGACTTTCAAAAAAGGAGGAGGTTCTATGTTCGTGTGTATGTATTTTTTTTTTTTTTTTTTTTTTTTATGTATGTTACCTGATTTCTCCCCCATTTGTGGACCGATTCTCAAAATTCTTTTTTTATTTGAAAGAGTATACTCCTGAGGTGGTCCCATTTTAATTTGGTGAAGATCTGGTGCTGATCTTCGGAGATATACAACGGAACTCTTCAAAAATAGACGGCAAATCTGTCGTGATTGCGGGAATCGCTTAGATGTTTATTGTTTATACAACATCATGACGTATCATCACGCCTGTATGCTCTGAAGGGTACGCAGAGGTGTACAATGTACCTAGATTTCGACAGTTAGGTATGTTCATTTTCATTTATTAGGTGTAAGTGGATAACCCTATTATCATGACATGTTTTGTTAATAATGTAAAATAAATTCATGGCAAATATTTGTATAGGAACAACTAAAAATGGAAAAATAAAAACTTTTTAGCAAAAAATAAAACCGACTTCAAAAAATACACTAAACGGTGTAAAATCACTCTAAATTCGGAAGTCGGTGGCCCATCATGAGTAAGACAAACCCATCAAAGCCACAGACTTCAGAATTTAGAGTTATTTTACACCGTTTAGTGTATTTTTTGAAGTCGGTTTTATTTTTTTATATCCTCGATTCGCCTGTAATTTGTTCTTGCATTTTTTAATTTAATTCATTTACATCTATGTTTTTTGCAGCCAATATAGCTCGTTCGCTCAACCAATTATGGTTCCTGTAATTTTGAGAAACATCTGGAAACACCTTCTGGATAAGTTCATCTTTTGATCGAGTTAACTGACAAACACTTTGAGAAATGTTAATGCAGCCAACATGTCTATAGGAAATTTGCCACTTCCAATGCGTTGTTGAGAGAATATGTTTCCAGATTGGTCATTTTGCAATTTGACATCCATATTCTTGCTTAAATGAAGTACTTTGACATGTTTCCACAATTGTAGGACTTTAGACATGCATTGAGTTCATCAGCTGGCAATGTTTGACGAAAATCTCTTTAGAGGTTTTCCGGCAACTATTCGAATTTTTATCGACGTAAAACCATCTTTGAACTTCAACAAACAATAAAAAAAAGAATTGGCCAAATTTGTCCAGGCGTTGTTGAGTTATGCGCTTACCAACACATTTTGCGATTCATTTTTATATTATAGATTAATAAATAAATAATAAAGTTACTCGAGAATATATTTGATATGAGAGTTACACTGAGATAGTAAAAATGTTTAACTACTACGCTTGAAGCAAGCAAGAAAACTGTAGAGGTAACATCCCTACTCCGTGCTGTTTACAGGGTGAGAAGTGACACCGGTAGACATATGGAGGGGATAACTTACCAAGTGATAATAATTGATGTTATCGAGCGGGATAGAAAATGATAAAATTATGAAAATGACTATTAAAAAGCAAGGGTTGGTGATAAAAAAGTCCAAATTTAGAGTTGTGTGTATTTTTTGATGCCACTTAATAAAAATATCAAAATATCAAAAAAATAAAAAATGACTGCCTCGTTGGTCTAGTGACTGCCTCGTTGGTCTAGAGGTCGCTGAGCATGAGGTCCCGGGTTCGATACCCACGTCGGGCAAAGTGTTATTGAGTTTTTCCATCTGAGATTTCTCAGTAGCAGCCCGGAGTCTGGATTTGTGCCCGATTGATGGCAATAGGCTAGCCCCCTATTACATGGGACTTAAACATAACTGGCGAAATGTGGGTGTACTACCAGGTACACATCTGCCTAGCCCTTCGGGGATTACAGGCGTGACGTTATGTTATGTGTAAAAAATGAAAATTTGGGGTAAACACCCCTTATCACTTAGAGGTTAGAAAAATAGATAGTAGCCGATTCTCAGGCTTACTGAATATGCATAAAAAATTTCATGAGAATCGGTCAAGCCGTTTCGGAGCAGTATGGGAACGAACATTGTGACACGAAAAATTTATATATTAAGAAAGAAGATTATTAATATTATTTCTATTACCTAACTATGCACGATCCACATAATTTACGCAGTTCAACTTACCACCCTAAAGACAAATGCCTGCTGTTGAAATTCAATAAAAATTTGCACAATACACGTTATTGATTTGATGTTTTCCAATTTAAATGTTAGGAAACGAATAACTTATTTTTTTTTACTTTTTTTCACAATTTCACAGTGAACACAATACTTATCAATATTTACTTTTTGCCTGACATTATGTCAGTTGTCAATCTGTCATTTACTTTTTTCTAATTTTGTGTCTTAGTTTTTCATAGTGACTATGAAGGTTGCATCTGATTTATGTAATTTAATTTATTTTTATTAGCCCTAATAATGTAATTTATTGTTATTTTTCCTGAATTTTCTTTGCTATAAACCTCACGGAGCCCGAGACCTTTCCAACGAATGCAAAACCGTGGAAATCGGTTCGTGCGTTCTGGAGTTATATCGTCAGGAAGGAAAACCCGACTTATTTTTATATAGTAGATTACTTTTGGATTTCATTTGCCTACCTATTTAACAACCTAAATATTGTAACAAAACATAATAATATCATTACGCATGTGATCCCTAAGTGTTATGCAGAGGTGTACCTGCAGTTAAGTTCATTCTCATCTCATAGTAAATTGTTATTGTTATGGAGAGAAAGAACAAATACCTACTCTCTCTAATTTCTTTGCAACCGTTCGAGCATCGAGCGTCCACAAGTGTACTACTACAGCCTATAAAATGTTAGACACTAGTGTGATTACTTAAGGGAATTAATTAAAATAAAAAGTCATGAAGCCAATTTCCCATACATGGAATCGCTTTACAAACCCAACGTAACACGCTAACAACTATTTATTTCAAATCTATGACGTCACGAAGATGAACAGGGCAATGTGCTTGCGCAATCAGCAGCATTGCACTGTATGTATGCGTCACTCCCTCCGGTTGATTGTGATTACCGTTTATAAAGTTGATTTACGTACTACTACTTATCCTTACGTAAATCGGTATTGATTTGTTAGTGTATTAGCTGTTATTGAGATTAAGTTAAATTAATTATACCGGTTGAATTGGAAGCTACGTAACTATCTTGGTTTGTAAATCTGCAATTTATAACATCACGCCCGTATTCCATAAAAGGGCAGAATTGTACCTACATAATCCCTGTTATGTTTTGCTTATTTAACGTTAGGTATGCCGGAAACGTCGATCCGCGCGAGACACAATTGCTTTTTAATTGTTTATATAATTACGGCATACGAGTGGTTAAGTCCCATGCAATAAATAGGGGGCTAGTTATTTGACCTCAACCGTGCAAAAATCTAAGAAATAATAGTAAAATTTAACAACACGTTGCCAGATCCTATAATCTAATCTACAACCGTATGCTGAGAAGGGGCACTTGCAACCACCAGACGAAGAGGCAGCAATCATATTTACGTAATAATTAACGAGGAAATCTGTAAACAGTGTCAATTAATAATCGAAAGGGCTTGACTAACCAATGAGATCTCGCGTAATGATCGTTAAAACGACGGACGTAACAATTTCCTATCAAAACGTTACTTACAACGTAATATTAATGGGACTCTCTGCAGCCTGTCAAAATGACGTAGCAACACGTCATCAAAAAGTGAATATTAATTAATGACAGCTTCAAACGACTTTGTTTAGGAAGGCGTCCCGCGGTATATGACACGAAGGACGTACGTAATTGGCCCGCTCGTTTTCACGCGAAAACGTTCAATGGAGGCCTTTGAGCAGCACAATAAAGCCCATACACAGAGATATTTGGTTGATATAAATTACGGTTCTTTATGTAATTTAAAAAGAAAACACTAAGCGATATTTGGAACCTTAATAAAGCCTTTGAACTTTTTAGATTAATATTAGGGTTTCAGAAAGTTTTTATACGCGCCAAGAGTTTTTGTTATGTCTATCAGTCGACTAGTTTGCCTATTATCCTTCGAATTAATGGTGTATGCGGGTTGTGGCAAACACGGTTTAGACAGAAAAATATCGAGGACGTCGCTCACGGGCATAGGGCAATAAATAAGGGCTTATAAGTTACTAAGAACAAAAAGCAGCAAGCACGAGCCCAAAACAAATACCTAGTCAATTTGTACCGAAATACTGAATGGCACCATTTAGTGAGTTTATTACTCCATAGCACCATTTTCGAAAGAAAAACCCGAAACCCAAGCAAAACGAAATCAAAATTTATTACGAAACAGAACGAAGCGAAAATAAAGTGTAATTCAAAGATAAACCATCCAATTATGAGAAGGCGCAAACAAAATTAGAGTTCTTTAATAAGGTACTATATTCAGACGAAGCTTTACGTAACGCCTGGCCCGATAACTAAATGCAATTTAAAGGAAAACGATGTCATTAACTCTGAAACACCCGAAAAGGAAAAGGCTCAATTTATAAACTCGCAGGAACCAACAAGTGAGTACCTAGCTGAATGATGGGTCGCCGACAACAACTGGTAACCCCATTTTCTTAAATGTCTCGGGTTCGAACCTTTGTCTTTTCAGCTTTAAACGCTTATTATACAACGTGTTTTTTTTTTATATCCCATAACTCTAGGGTATGATTGAGACCATATCAAAGAATCAACTGGCATATGAATTATGTTTCAATCATCCTTTTTTTTTTTATCATACAAAATAATTCGACAAAGTCACGATGATTAATGTAAAACACCCTTACGTGAAAGAAAAGTGACGTTAGAAAGAAGATTCGTCATACTGGTGACAATTTTTGAACTAATTAAGTACTAAAAATAATATTAATAATACTTAATAATAATATTCCACGACTATTCACACAACGCCATCTAGTCCCAAGCTAAGCAGAGCTTGTGTTACGGGTACTAAACAACTGATAATTTAATTATGATTGATGATATCTCTGAAACTATGCATTTTTAGACCATCTATTCTAGCGAGTTTTAGTATTATTTTTACCTACAGAATATAACCCTAGAGTTATGGGATATCAAAAAAAACACCTTGTATAATTACCACCGGTGAATGAAAAACATCGCGAGGAAACCGGCATGCCTGGGAGATGTTTATCGACAGCATGTGAAGCCTAGTCAGAACCCATGGGTGGCATCAAAATTTTGACACTAGGTTGGTGTCACTAACGATACGATATTATCAAGACCCTCTTCTCTTAGATTTTAAATCCGTGAGAAGTATCCAGATAATAACGCTGTTTATACCTGCTTTATAGATATAGAAATCATTGATTCGATATCTTCATTATTTCTGTAAATGTCCACTCTTGGCCTGCCCCAAAGAATACCATATCTATCGGTCTTGCGATGCCTTCATCCAACTGCTTCCTGATAACTTTACCAGATTATCTGTCCACTAGTAATAAATTCAAAGTCCTGTTATAAGAATGTGTTAATGTTCTTTGTTAACTTCACATTTTATTTTCACCGCCATGAACAGCTCATGAATCACGAAGGTCATTTGCATTTAATCCAGACGAGTGACGGCCTCCAAAATGTATTAATTAGATCATTGCCAGCTCGTCGCGTCCGCTCGTCGCTTGCACTGTGAGCCGACTGAACGCCCAGCACTGCAGTATTAACGGTTTTAAAATCAATTTTCCCAACAGCCTCCAATCCAGGCGTCCCGTCAGGAAATTACCAAGAAAACGCCATCCCACGCATTGATTCAATCTATCTTGGGCATTGGACTATTCTATATGATCGGTTATTGGCTGTATTCCCAGAAGGGGTAGATAGCTAGGAGTGTTTGTCATTACATATGTTGCAGTCAAATCTCTTAACGAGTCAAAAGTACTATTGACTAGCAAAATCAGTCATAAGTACTTTTGACCGTATGCTTTAGTCAATAATACTTTTGACTAAAATAACAGTTAAAAGTACTTTTGCCTAGTGGAGCTGGTTAAAAGTACTTTTAACTAAGTGATTCGGTCAAAAGTGGTTTTAACTGGTTTTATCAGTCCGGTAAAACCGTCTATGGTTGGCGAATCATGTGGGTTAGGTTAGGTTAGAACCATGACTATTAGCGCCAGATCCCTTAGTGCTTTTGACTGATGCTTTAATGCAGTCAAAACTACTTTTGACGACGAGCGTCAGTCAAAAGTACCTACTTTTAACCGCACATTTGCAGTCAAAAGTACTAATAACCAATAACTTTCAGTCAAAACCACTTTTGACCAACCTGTTTAGTCATAAGTAGTTTTGACTGATTTTGCTAGTCAATAGTACTTTTGACTGTTTAAGAGTTTTGACTGCAACATATACAAATCCTAGGATTGCCAAAAATCTAGACAGTCCTAACCTGCCTTTTGAAATGTTTTTGAACCTACAAGTAGGTTTAAAATATGATTAAAAAAAGCTTTTAGTAAAAACATCGCGGTTTGCCACTTGCTTTTATTATAACCTGTTACGGCTGTTACGCAGCCCTCGTGTTGGCTTTAATACCGTAATTTACGAAGTATTCACAGGATGGATGGTGCATACTTTTAATTGGCCTAATGTATGTTATATGCTTTTTATATTCATAATTTTGCGTGTTGATTAAAGTTATAGCTCACATGGGTGCTGTGAAATAGCAATACAGTTTTATGAGGAAGAGGAGGAGAGGAATCAGATTGCATGATAATAAATTCATAATTTGATAATAATTTAGCTTCTTGAGCGTTGCGGTTATTGGAAATGGAAATCTTGCTTATCTGTTATGGTCTATTGTGTCTGTGAACGCTTTGACCTCTCAAACATAAAGTCGTGGTTCATATCCGGGCAAGTATCTACGAGTACCAATAAGACTTTTTTATTTCATCATAGAGTTTATCTTAGAAATAATTGACATCGTAAGGAAATTGGACTACTATTTAATATAAGTTTGAAATCGCCAATCCGTCTTGAGCAAGTTTGGTGATCAATGCTCGTGACTTTTCTATATTACGCATCTTTGCCCTGTAGTAGGCAGTAACGGGCTGGTATTCTTGTTATTATTACGGTGTTTCAATAGGATATATACACTGAAATCTCTTGAGTCTACAGACTGAGTTGTGACACGGCCCAACAAAACAGTTTGCGAACTCTGAGTCCCAAATCTCTCTCATACATTCTGCCAATCTTCATGTCAGGTCACGATCTTCTGCAATTTGTAAGCGCTAGCTTAAGACCTTAGTAAATTATTCTTGCAGGTAATTTACATTTCCGCTACCTATACTAAAACAGCGTTGGAAATAGTTTTAAACGAAATAATTAGAGCGTTCAGGATACACGAGGAAGTTTAACCAAGTTTTCCCATACAATCAATTACCTGTAGGTGTATTACAGTGTACACACAGTTATTCGGTTTAATTACACAATAAATTAAGCAGTTCATTAGACGAAAACACGAGTTCGCAATTAAACGAACAGGGCGAAGACGTTTGTTCACCTATGCTCTGAAAACGTGGAGACGGTAGATAAAAACTTGTTCTTGTTGACTTGCCGTGTTTTGGAGGTTTATTTAATTTGTTAATGAAGTATTATATCTTGAACGAGTGAAATGTTTAGAATTTATGCTTCGAAACTATAACAGTACGGTTGGCGCAGTGGCTGAGCGATTGGCTGTTGCGCGGGTTCGATAACTGCACGGAACAAAATGTGGTTTGATCTGCAAGTACAAGAGCAGGTGTATGTGAGTTAAATGCCTGTAAACGCACCCAAGATACAGGTCTGTAAAAAAAACTTATCATGAACTAGCAGACCTCACGCGGTTTCACCCGCGTAGTCCCATTCCCTTGGTAATACAGGGATAAAAAGTAGCCTATGTTACTCAGGGTGAATGTAGCTTTCCAATTATGAAAGAATTTCCAATGATATAATCAGCACAGCAGTTTTTGAGTACAAACATACACACACACAATTTTTTCCTCTTTATGATATTGGTGTAGAAAGAACAAATTATATGTCCAAATACCCTACTATGCCAAAGAACACAGTGCAATTTTTGTCCATGTTTAAAACGCGACTTAAATATTTTGACGATGTATACAACTATCTACACATACCTTAATAGTTATCAATAAATCTGAACCCGATATCCGAAATAATAGCAATCCCGAATTCAGAGCATAGTACCACCAATTTACATCTATCTACGTATACATCTGACCCAACAGTCAGCGGGAAATTTCACGGTCGGCAGCATAGGGTTATCCCAATTAATCTTATTCACGCCATTCAGCTACATTTGGCGTCGCGCGAAAGTTCGCCACTTCGGGGGTCATTGGTTTTGACCACAAAATAGACAGACACAGAAAAAGATCCTTTCTATGATCATTTGAAACGTTATCATTTCTCGGTCACATTTCGAGGCGTGGTGATACATCAATAGAGCACCTAGTGGTGCAGGTAAAAGTTGCAGGCCTAAGAGATTTGAACCAACCAAGGCTGTGTTGTTTTTTTCGTCGAAGCCCTCCAATGATCACCTCGATCTTTCTACCAAAAGTATTATGACGGGGAATAAGAACTCATCATGAAATGGTCTACACCGTGAATATGATGTGGTGTTTATCTTCTACGGATGAAGCCTTTTGACGGTTTTCAGCTGTTAACGCACATTTACATTTATTCGAGGACGATGACGTTAGAACCAATTCTGGATACACCGGAATCGCCAGAAATGATCAATTGGCATCCAAAAGAGAGGTCAATATTTTTATTGGTTCTGGATCTTAAATAAATACTGGCTATTGACATGGTACATCAAAGGCTAACTCGATTAAGTTCCTTTAGTTGCTAAAAAATACTGCCATAAACAAAACAAAATTGTTTGGCTATTTGCACAAATTCATCATTGTTCAATAAATGTATCAGTAATCTTTTGAGTTTGCTCACCGTAAATATTGGAACATCAGCATTAACCTGATTAGGTTTTTTTTTTAGATAAATACACGATTTTTCATTTCTCTTTTTCCAGCATATCTATAGTCACGGTATTTCCCTTAGCAAAAAGCTCAGGGGACTGTTCCGTTTCTGTTTTTCTAGATAAGGCATAAATTCACAAAAATCCCAAGAGAGATGCGGGAATATAGCAATAAAAGAATATCTTGCGGTAATGTGGTATTGTACTCTCTGAGAAAAATTACAATATATCAATATTGTTTCAATACTGTAAATATCATTCAATTGTGTCAACTTGCGTCCCCACGGCTGGTTATAGACCCGTTAAATTAATAACGAGCCATAAAACACATGAAATATTCAAGGATTAATTTCAGTAATGTGACTATCTACATTTATCGTAGATCTTGAATCCTTTATTGGGACTAAAACTAGTTTCAATAAGGTTAATGGATGTCTTTATATAATACCTTACAATCAATTGCGAATTTATAGACAGAGATGTTATTAACTGATAGCTGTGCGAACTTTCTTCAAGACGATAAATGATCAATAGTTGAATCTTAAAATTAACTGATGAAATGTGGGTTTACTACAGGCATCTCTGCCTTTTAGAGACACACTCACACTCGCTCTCGCACTCGGAGAATGCAGGCATGATGATGTTACAATTATCGTGTTTATTCTACAAGCAAGAAAAACTTCAAACATAATAGTAGATATTTAATAAGAAAAACACGTCGCGAGCCATTTCCAAAATTAAATGGGACTTAATAACTTAGGAGAAAACCTTTTCAAACAAAAATAGCATTATCAAAATCGGTTAACAATTCGCGGACATAATGAATAACTCTACATACATAAAGGAGACATTATGGAGAACTTCATCCTTTTTTGAAGTCGATAAAAAATACACAACCATAACGCATCCACCTGAATATAGAACCAGATGGGCCATAATGGAAAAAGCTAGCACTACAATTAGATTATCTGATACTGCTGTAAAGTGAAAACGAAAACATATCTATCAGGGCAGATGTTCCGGAAGCCAAACTTGAGACAACTATGTGACGTAGAGACAGTAAATTTTCTGAGGAATTAACAAACGACGCATTCAAGTGACGTCAGCTGAATGTGTGAGTTAGTGACGGTTTAGTTTATGTCTTCATTTTGGAAGTTAATTACCGTATTTTGGTCTCATTGTGGGTGGCTGATTTAAAGTATGTCTTTTATATTAACAGATTTATGTGAATGTTTCTTCGGTATGGAAAGAAACAGAAGAAAGCATTTGGGTGATGTTGTATTTAGGGCAACCAATGATGGTTAAGCGCATTACTTTATTAGGAGCCTATTCACTCTAGCCTTGAAGACACCTAAATTAGAAAAGTGGTTTCAAAGTGGGTTTGAAATTGAGTAGTCAATGTGCTAGCGTAACTTTTGAATGAGCCATTTTAGAGGCAAACCATGCAAATTGCGAGCTTTGTAACGGCACCAATTGCAATCAAATTCTCGTATGTCCAAAAACTGTTTTAAGGAAAGACAAACACTAAATTCTTTTAGCTTTTAAAGACAAAACCTCAACCATACTTTTATTGCCAGCTTCGTTCCGTGTCAAGCCACAAACCATGACACTCCGTATAATTATGGAATAATAATTACACTTTTTTATTAATACGCTTAACCGCATTAACACCGGTAACAGTACTCACTGGTTAATTTGTATAAAACGGTACCTTCTAAGGAGGTCAGGGTAACAAAGTAAGAAACAAATTCTTACCCACAACAAAGCATAATTTGAAAGGTTTTTTTTTGTGCGGCTTCTTGAAGTTCATCCTAGGAGGATGTTTACTGCTTAACCGTAACCTCCTGTAGATGACTTAAGACATTAAGACCACCAGCCAGGATATATAAAAACCTTAACAGACCGAGTTGTTGCTGGGGAGTTTGTTCCGCCACTCTTTCTTCCCAGCAAAAACATTGGAAGTGGCCTAGAAGTTAACAACTTGTAGAAAACCCACATTTCGCCAGTTTTGTTTAAGTCCCATCCAAGTATTAGGTGTCGAGCCTATTGTCATCAGTCGGGCACAAATCCAAACTCCGGGCTGCTACTGAGAAATCATTTATGGAAAAACTCAATAAGACTTTGCTCGACCCCGGAACCTCATGCTTAGAAGTCGTAATTGCAATCACTAGACCAGCGGTTTCATAGGATTATAAAACATTGAAATGGTATGTGTAAATTGTTACCCTTAAAAATAAATCTCTATTCACTTATCTTTATTAAAGAAGACCTAACCAACAAATCGTAATAATGGAAAGCTTTGTTGAAAAAAAAGAAAGAAAAGTATCCGCCATTGAGACCTACTTCCCGTCCAAAGCAAAGGATTTTTTTTCCTTTAGAGCCTTTATAAAGAAAATCTCCATCCTTTTATTTCGCTTCGGTCTCTTGTGTCTAGGGAAATAAGATAGAAATTGGCTAGAAACATGAAGTATAGCACCTTTAAAATTTAAGTTATGGACCCATTATTGGAGGTTTCAGATTCAATATCGCTTAACGATTTATTATTCCAGTTCCTTGGACTATTATAATTTATATCCTGAAAGCTCTCAGCTGTAGCTGTATTATGGAAGCCGTCGGGGTTATTACATTATTGAGAAACCAGGACAATTCCATTTTATTGGAAGAAGTGATTATTTTTCTATTACACACGTTAGCTTGGGAAGATTTATAGCAAATATTTATTTGTCTTAATATTAGAAAGAGAAATCTTAGATTTTTTGTTTATTTGTAAGACTTTAACCCTACTAGTTTATTTATTACTAGTTTATTTTAAAAATTCTTTCATCATTAGGAAGCTGTATTAACACCGAGTAACATAAGCTATATATTCAAAACTACAAGAGGGGATAGAGGGGGTAGATGTTAAAGTTTAAAAGGAAAAACATCTTTTTCACGAGTCACAGCTAGCGGGCGACGAGCTAGTGAGCCAATATTTAATGTCAATGTCCGGATTTCTAGTAATGTTAATAGTTTCCTTAATACCTACACGTGTTCCCCAAATTCAGGCCATTATTGTCCTAGATAAACAGTTGATTAATATAACCTCATGAGACTAATTAGAGCTTGTTAGACTACTGATGCAGTGCAGAAGCAAAATTGAATGTATAATATGACTCAGTTTTGTATAAATATTATGTACCTATATCCATTATTGACGTCAATGTGATAATACATAATGTTCGGGGAAGCCAAATTATTTACGAAAATACTTTGTACGTTATCTTTATATCGATCGACCTAATATTGATGACGTGCTCGTAAATAAGTCCGTTGCATAATTCCATTGGCTTTATAGTGTCACATTGTCACTTATTGTTAACTTAATCATCTCCGTTTTAACTTGTTGATGACACTGTTGTGTAATAACTAAGAATGACTTATCATCGCTAAGTGGGTGACTATTTTCTTCACCGACATTTTTATAACATCCCTTGAACCCTACATCAAATAGTTAACGGTGGAAACCATAAAAAATACCAATATCGTTACAGTGAGTCTGTAAAATATAGGTACCTTTCCCAAACTTTAGCCAATAACAGTCTCAAATTCTTTCACAACACCTATAAGACTCGCGACATGACGTGACCTCAAAAAAAAACATTAATATTACACTTCGCTTACATTTTTACGACATTTGACTTCATACATTAGACGTAAATTGCACATTTTGTAAGCTCAAAATTACTTCGCTGACATTGGAGTGTTAATATATTTTATACTTTAAAATCAGTTCAGGTAAGACTTAGGCCTTATTACACTGGCGATTTGAAATTGTGTTTTCAAAGAGGTGATTTGCGAACGCTTAGCTTACAATACTGTATCGCGTCAATAGCTTTTAGTTATTATTTAACTTTTATTTCTAAATAATTTTACTATTCTAATTAATTACTACTTTTAACTACTTTTTGTATTGTTATATTTCTTTCATTTTATTTATTTATTTATTTTTTTTGTTTTTTGGTATTCTTTTTATTTTCAATTGCATACACTGTTTAATGTTAAGAGGAAGAGCGGAGTCACCTAACACAAGCATCTCATTGCTTAAAAGGTGACCTCCAAGTCGTGTTTGCTGTAACCTAATTGTAATTGAAATAAACATTTTTATTTTTATTTTTATTTTTAACTTGTGCCTTGCTGTACTGTAACGCACTGAACTTTCCGAATTTAAGTTACCTTAACTGCTGAATTGGACCACCAACATACAGGTTGTAGTTCTCCTTTTGTCCTATTTATTGTTTTTTGTTTTTTCTATGTTTGCATGTTACCTTACTTGTGTGTGTCAATTAATACATTATTATTATTATTATTATTTTGGTATGTATACACTGCGGACACGTCACTTATCCGCGACGATCTAGCTGCGTCCACGCGGTGATCGAATCATCTGATCCCCACGTTGGAAATACGCTCGTAAATCGCCAATGTGCTCAGGCCTTTCCGTAAGGAATGATAATGTGAAATGTTCTGATTCCATATGAAAAGTTAATAGCAGTCGGCACCAAGTCGTTATTTCGCCTGAGTGGGTTCGCAAAGGAATGAATGAACGTTGTATTACTATTTTAAGACCAGCTTCTATTTGATGGAATGTATCTGCGTTATGAATGGACTTTTCTTCTTAAACTGACTGTCGTAAATCGTTTCATTCATGATATTAGGTATATCGTTTTTAATTTTATGCTCTAATTATACTAATAAGTCTATTTAAATCAAAACAATTATCTTAAAGACCATATAGGTCAGCAGGACTGTTCCAAATATAGTATTTACATTACCTACTAGAATAATTAAATGCCCATTAACCTTACAATAACCAGTTATTTAAACTCTTTAAAATAATCAAACATTTACCTCGCTGCCGTCACTATCTGCATAAATTATGCAAAATCTGGGCAACAAACATTGATCGCCGATAAGTTTGACTATAGTCCGTTGGATTTCGGACCCAAGTGTGATGAAATATCTGTACCTTTGAGTTTGATAAAGTTAGTAACACACACGTACTCACGATTTAAATTTGTTATGACCACTACGCGATCATTGGATCATGATATCCGTCAATATTGTTAGGCGATTCCTCTCCCTGGAGCCCTGTAGCCGCTACAATTTTTTTTATATATATTTAATATTGAAATATTTGGACATGTAATTTATAGGATTTTTAAATGAATACAATTATAATAAAGTAAATACGTAATTATAATAAAGAGTGGAGGAGCGAAAGCCTAAAACGATTGAATTTCGACCATTAGCCGAGCGCTATATTTATAAGAAAATTACGTCAAATGAACTATTTTAACATGCCATCTTCCCATTTTGGTAGTACCTTCGCCATATTTGTTTACCAAAAGATGAAAATATGGAAAAAATTCACTGCAGTCATAGTATGTTTCCAATGATCCCTCAAATGTGACAGAAATGATTGATGGCTGTGGTTCAAACTGTTCAAAGACGTCAGACTACGCTTCAACTTTATTCTGTACCAACAAAATACTTTCTATCTCAAATCTTTCAGATTTCATGCTGGATTTATTCCTTTATAGTCGATTTACAGTTACTTACTATTTGTTTGAAGCTGTACAAAGTGTCCTTTGAAAGAATTGAAAAGCAATAGAGCAAAGTTATTTGACTGGCCTGTTGGTCTAGTAGTTAGTGCCCCTGACTGCTACGCCAGAGGACGTGGGTTCGATTCCCCCCTAGGACAAATGTTTGTGTGATGAGCATGATTATTTGTTCTGTGTCTGGGTGTAATTTATCTCTGATAAGTATGTATTTAGAAATATATAGTATGGTTATCAGCTGTTTAGTACCCATAACACAAGCTCTTAGCTTAGCTTGGGACTAGATGGCGTTGTGTGAAAAAGTTGTGGAATATTTATTTATTTATTTTATTTCTAGAATGAAATACCGTCAGCAGGTACCTACACGTAGAAACTTAGAAACATTTGTTTTACTCTCAGCAAGCGTAGCATGGAAGAATCGACAAAGTAACATGATTACTAAGTAATAATGCTCGATATTGTAGACCAGGGATTCCCAAACATATTTTGTCTACTGCCCACTTTGAGAATAAATTATTTGTTAGAGCCCCCATTAAAAACAACTATAACTTTATTTTAAGAGTGCGCCCTGGTAAGCGTTGGCCTCTTTCGACAATACTCCAAATACTTCTTTGGTGAAAAAATACACAACGTACTCGTACATCTCAAAAAGTTGCTCCTGTCTCTAGTACTGTTAAAGAGTTTTTTTTTTAATGTTTTGTATTTACCACAATTAATAAAAATCATCGGTGTCACTAGTGGTCGCCAGCGCTGACCTGAGCGCACTCTTAAATTAATTAATTATCGTGAGCTATATTAGCGGACATTAAACATTGATTATGGAGATAGAACGCTACTGTGCGTAAACAAACATCTGATTCGTGTATACTAAAGTTTTTAAAAATAATTTGAGTGACAAAACAGTCACCCCCAAGCCTTTACACAACACTCCCATTTTTTTCTGGGTCTCTTGCCCTTAAGGCCTGCAGCGCCCACAAGGGGGCGTTATTGCCCACTTTGGGAAAGGCTTGTGTAGACTATTGTAGACTGAATAATCTACACGTCATTTCTTCTCTTCATTCTTGACATTGTCAATGTCGTGCTCAAAACAAAAGCAATACCTAACAACATTTTTGCAAAATCCGTTTTTACGGCGGTCATGCTACGCTTGTAGTTAAAGGTTAATTTCTACATGACAATGGTAATGTAGATAATTTCTATGAAAGAAAAACAACAACATCCGAATATCGCTACTTAATATTGTTTACGATATCTTTCTGTTTACATAGAAGGCGAGAGAAAAAAAACACCGGCCGTACAAAAATAGATCTCGTATTATGTAAACATTAACGCGTAAGTAATTTATTCTTCATCGTGTTCGTTTGGAATAAAAACACGTCTAAATATAGAAACACCTTTAAGTATATTATAAAACTCCGTATACATCAAAATACATACAGGGTGGAAACGACATCGTCGTACATACCAATACCGGATACAGCATTGAAATTGTTCGTCGGTTTATTATCTAATTTTTACGTTTTTTTTTCTGATGTAAATATATTATTTGTCGACTGGCCTATTGGTCTAGTGGTTAATGGTCCAGACTGCTATGCCGGAGGTCGTGAGTTCGACTCCCACCCCAAGACAAATATTTGTGTGACACCCTGACATAGAACAAACGATCGTGCTCAGATCGTTTGTTCTATGTCTGGGTGTAACTTTTCTATAATGTGTTTGTTACATACAAACACACATTATAGAAATATAAATAAAAGTATGATTATCAGTTGCACTTGTCCAGTGCTCTGTCTTGTTTGGGCCTAGATGGCGTTGTGTGAAAGTTGTGCAATATTTCTTTATCTATTTTATTTCTAACTAACCTAATGAAATTTCCCCTAATGTAAATTAGTCACATTTTTCATTTGAAATCTCACCAATTTGAAAATAAGTAACGATTTTATACAGTTTAAATCAAAATGAACGACGACGAATATGTCGCTTCCACCCTGTATAACTCCGTGGAATTAATCCGATATAAACGAAGCACTAATAAGATAACGATCTATTTTAAACTACTGTTGTCACCACACTTAGGTACTTATTGTAGTAATCCGATAAACACATTAAACACGTCACTAGGTAGTTACATAGCTTTCAAACGCGCCAAGTGATATTGATTTTTCTATACGTTCCCGTCATCACTATAGTAAAACTATGACATGTGCGTATTTCGCTATAAGCATTTTTTTTAAATTATTTATTATTTAGTCTGAATTGTCCCACTGTTGGGAAAATGCCTCCCTCTATTCCTTCCATCTGTTGCAATTCTGTGCCACGTCTCTCCAATTCTCAAGGGAGACATCCAGGTCTACAAGCATTATCTGTATTATATTTAGAGCTAAGCAAAGGGAATAACGCCCATTTTTAGCCATGTTCACCAATCTGTGATAATGAGTGCCTAAACCAGATTTAAAACCCGATTGTTTTAAGACACTCAATCCTTTTTTGCATTGTATAACATTCTGTCTAAGTATAGTTTGCAATTTTTGATAAACAAAGGCCCACATAGTTCTATGTAAATAACAGCGTTTGTTTCTTTATTTGCGGTGTCAATGCTAACGTCTATCATCTGTTTCTTTCATAGGCATATTAACTAAGCCAAAATTTCCTCAACAAATATGCATTTTCCTTTTCTTTGCTGTTACATTGGCACATTTTGCACTTTCAATATAAGCGAAGATAAATAAAAACTGCCTCGATAGTTTGGTGACGTGGTTGGTAAGTGTCAAGCGCTACCTACAGCTGACCATGAGATCCCGGGTTCAATCCCTGAGTCGCTCAGAGTGTTATTGAGTTTTTTCTTCTAGAATTTCTCAGTAGCAGCCCGGAGTCTGGATAATGTGGCCGATTGGTGGAAATAGGCTCGTCCCCTATTACATGGGACTTAAACCTAACAAGCGAAATGCGGGTGTACTACTAGGTACCTACACCTCTGCCTAACCCTTCGGGAATTACAAGCGTGATGTTATGCTGTTTTAAATAAAAACTATCATTTATATTCACAAATTACCACAGGCGTCCCAAGTCACACATGCGCATGTTAAATCAAAGCTTTAACTTTAAATAAGGAGTACAATTTAAAATTCCAGCGAACTCCTTGCAAACGACTCGCGGAGCACGTTTTCGTTTTACCTTTGCCAGTTATAATGATTCTTTGAATAACTTGAGTGCTATGTATGAGTGAATTATGAAACGTTTGAGAGTGTTAAGGTTTGCGTTCATAAATAGGGTATATGCATGTATTTTTTTTATATTTTTAATTCACTGTTTACAACGTTTTAACATAGTAAAAAATTATAAACATATTTAAAAATGCAGTAATGATGCTTAAAACAATATTTAAAATACAGAATAAATTTGAGCTGTTTAAACCGCCGCCATTTTCGCGCGCCATTTCGATTACGTCATTTCATCCTATTACTATTACTATGGGTGTTTTCGTTCTTCTAACCATTTCACCATGAAAGAAGCTCAAAAACCAGTTTACCGGTATTGCTTGTACCCAAATGCAATAAACATTATCAGATTGTGCTTTCACAAAACCACTTTCAGTATTTTTTCTTAAATGTTAAATAACCTCACTATGAAGCTAAAATTACACTTGAACATTAAATTATTTCACAACACACACGGCGATAATTATGTTTTCGAATAAAAAGTCCATTCTAATACTTAATGTCATACTTACACATTGTATGTTTTGTAGACGTTGAGTTGTTGTCGTAGTATTTGACGTAATTTTTCATTATAACCAATGTGATGCGTTTCACAAATTTGAATTTCCCGCGCTTAATATGCACTTTTATTTTTAATTTTAAATAATTATGACGCTATTAAAAAGTAAAATAATGATTCAGTTTATATTTTCTGCCATTAAAGATTCGGAAAAAAAATATTCGAACCATATTTAAATTACATGCATATTCCCTATTACTAGCACCTCTGTTGTTACCTACTGTTTCCCCTGCCATGTCAAGGTTCTGAGCAGTTCAGATCTGCACTAAAGTCTGCTCTAAAATCGTTTTATCATCATCTGAATAGACTTTTCCCAGCTATGCTGGAGCCGACTTCCAGTCTAACCGGATGCAGCGAAATATCATTGTCTGACTTTCACAATCTAGTGACTGGGTAACACGTCCCTTGTTTATGGACTTTCAGACTCCTGACTACCGGTAACGACTGTCAAAGATCCACAGTAAATGACGGCCGGGACCAACGGCTTAACGTGCTTTCCTAACCACGGATAGGTTTCAATATGTTTTCTTCTTATCGAGTGGTTATCAGTGGTTAGTAACTAACCTCGTGTCAGAGTTTTAGAACGAAGCTGTTTATCGCGCGTTGCGAAAGGAGGCTAGACGGAAAAAATTAAGAACAAAAGTTGTAACGACACTTTTTCCTATAGGTACCCAGTTGTAAGCCGTGCGGCGTGCGCGTGTCTCTCTATGTTTTCCTTCACCGTATTTGAAGCAAGTGATAATTATAAAACACGCAAATGAATCCGAAAAGCCAAGGGTGCGTGCCTTGAATACGTAATGAATTGTCACCCATTCACAGACGAACCTCGGCAAGCGTAGCTTAACCTTTGATCTATCCATGCGGCTATTATTATTTAGCCACTTGGGGCTCCGTTAACAGATAAGTAAACGTTTATTTTTAACACTGCTAATCAAAAAAGAAAAAAAGAAAAAAAAATAAAAAAAGAATCAATACCAAAACCATAGCATAGGTATAATACCTATGCTATGGTTTTAGTATTGATTCTTTCAACCGAAAACTTTACAATCACAGTCCACATTCCGCATGGGAAATACAGATGTATTCCAAATAAAACTGACTATTAAACGATGATTATCCTCAATAAAAAAACACCTCGAGCAATATTCAGGGCAAAGTTTTGAAATAATACTAACCTTTTTCTAGTTACATACTGTAAACATAGGAAACTTGTACAAAACTAAAATTGCTCTCCACGTCGCAAACTTGGAACAATTTCTAAAGCACACATTCGTGGAGCGAGGCGAATAGTTAAGTGCGAGCCTGTAATTAAAGCCTCTACAAGTGTCGCTAAGAATGTAGGCTATATTAAGTTAGCGTGTAATTTACAAGACATTGGGGCAGTACCTACATACAATAGACCATAAGATATATCTTTGATATATTGACAAGCGAGGGTGGAGCGTGACGCGAATAAAATACAGTTTGTGTGTTTATTTTCGAATTGATCTTTATTAATTAATCCTTCCTAAATTACTAGTCTTTCTTAGGTGTGGCCGTGGTGGTGTCACAGCGGGCCTTATAAGAATCTCAGCGCAACGGTATCTACTTATTGCTTTTCTTTAAATATCATAGCATCATCATCTGCCTAGGTCTTTGTTTATAAAAGTATTATTGTGTGTTTCATTAATCTGACCACGGATATCTATGAATCTGACAAACACAAAAAAACTTTTAAAAAAAAAACCGTGTTTTGTTGTAAAATTTCTTATTCATGTCCCAAATACAAGTCTTCTTTGTTTCTTTCTTTACACAAAAATCGTATATTTTTCGTAAAGTTCAATTAAATGAAAACAAAAGTACTGCCAGTAACAATGCGTTGATTTAAGCGAAATATTTTTTGGCGAAATTAAATTGAAAAACTAAAGGCATGAACGAAACAAAGACGGTAATTATTCCCAAGAGTTTTTCACAAACACCCACCGAGGAGAAGCGACATTGTTCAGCGTAATGAGCTCAAAAATAACGTTTATATGAGAAACTGTGAGTCGCGAGCCTTTCATACGTGAGTTAAGTAGAAATGTAAGCATAAATGCTTGGATATCATTAAAATTTCTGTGTCAACGATGGAACGAGCTGAATAATACCTTTCAGAAAGTGAAGATAGATTGCGAATTATAAGAATTTGAACAAACTAAATATTAACCCAAAATACCTGGAGTTTGCGTTATTTTGAAAACGAGTTCGAGGAAATTAATAAATCGAAGCCACATCGACCTTCTCTTATGAGAATCAAGAAGACATTCTGCCAAATTAACAATTTTTGCTTGAGCCAAGTTTTACTTTATGATCCTTAAACATACGGTATTATAAACAATCATAGACAATATTTACCGGATATGTTATTTAGTAATAACAAAAAGATAGCAACACCGAAAAATAAAAACAGAAGACGGAATTTCCTAAAAAAAATTATTAGGAAGTCCAGAGCTATCTCCTGTATTTTTTAACCGACTTCAAAAAAAGGAGGAGGTTCTCAATTCGGTTGTATTTTTTTTTTTTTTTTTTTTAGGGTTTGTTACCTCAGTACTCCGTCATTTATGGACCGATTTTCAAAATTCTTTTTTTGTTTGATAGGGTATAGTAGCAGATTGGTCCCATTTGTATCAAAACTCATATCTGATGAGGGGTCTCCGAGGAATTGAGGGAACTCCTCAAAAAATATAGGCACACACGCACCGATTTTAACATTTTTAGTAACAAATCAAGCATTTTCATTTAGAAAGTATCATTTGGTGAAGAAAAACTGATGTAGAAGACAGGCAACGGAACTCTTCAACGCATAACAGCAAATTATTCACGATTGCTATAGTCAGATGTCTATGCTGAGCTTTTGTATTCCCACAACATAACATTACGCCATTCTGTTTTAAAAGGGGCCGGCAGAGATGTATAGATTAATGTTTAGATAGAACTTCTTTAGCAATTGTTATCCAATTTCAATGATTCTTTCAAGTTTTGAAAGACTTTCTTTACACACAAAGAAACTAAAAATTACAAAATAAAAACTTTTTTACAAAAAAAACAACCGACTTCTTAAAAAAAAACTAACAGGTGAAAAATAACTCCAGTTTCGGAAGTCGGTGGCCAATAATGAACAAAACAAAACCACCAAAGCCACAGACTTCCGAAACTGGAGTTATTTTTCACCTGTTAGTTTTTTTTTAAGAAGTCGGTTGTTTTTTTTGTAAAAAAGTTTTTTTAGTGTACTTTTTTTTAAATGACCAATTTCAGCAGCAGATACTCCAGAAAACAATCAAACCACCTTCACAAAGTATGACAAAAGGACCACCATGAAAAATTCAACGGTGGCAACATATCATACGAGTGTAACTGTCTCGTACGTGACGTCACGAACTCACCGAGCGGTGCGTGTACAAATCCCTTCACGGTCGGCCAGGCGCCGGCGCACGTCCCACCCTTCGCGAGCCATTTGTGTCCACGTGTCGGAATTTTTAATAGAACCGGAACACCGTCCGTCCGGTAAGTGAATCATGCTGAACCTCGTACGGAATAGCATGGACTTTTTGCTCATTGCGTTTCCGAGTAAATGGTTTACTATTTTCATTGGTGTTTATCTGCTCTTTGGGGACTGTTTATGGTATGGCGTAGAGTTTTATTACAAACTAGCTCTTCGCTCCCAACTTCGTCTGTGTGCATTTCGTACTTTAACATCCACTCCGAACCTCCTTAGTTTTAACAAAAAAAAAATTAGCTTATGGCTCTCACAAATAATGTGGCTTTCTATTGATAAAAGGAATTCCAAAATCGGTCCATTATCCAGACATGACCTCCGCAACGTCACAAACGTTACCTCTTCATAATATTACTGTTGAAGTAAGTATAGATACGTAATAATTTTATATGGTGGATTTATTCATTTAAATTATGCTCACGTATAATTAAATACACTCGACGCTTTTAAAGGACCTAATAAATATGAAACAACCGAGTGACCTCTACCGAGAGGAAAAGATTTCCAGCACATCTTGACAATAAAATTGTTCCAAATAATTGTTCACAACTTTAGACTGAATTCGTATATTCTTTCACACTACATAAACTTAATCTCCGGGGAATAAAACCTTTGTTAGAGACGACAGAAACCCAAAAAGATTTAGGACGGGAGCACAAAAACTAAATTTTCGCATAAATAATTCAGCGGACAACATTTTCAGCAGAAAAAACAAACAAAAAGAATTATAGGCGTTATTTCTCAAATTTTGAAATAATCCTACTAAAATAAGAAACACATATTTTTCGCCGGCCAAGAGCGATAAACAAGATTAAAATTACACGAAGCGAAATGGGCGAGGCTGGAGCATAAATCCAAAGGAAAGCTGGAGTTGAATGGGTAGTTTATACTTAGTACAAACAAAACGGTCAACAACGAAATACAAACACTAGAAACAATGAAACAGCCACCAGGTTGCGCTATGAATATTTAATGAAAGAGAAAATGATGCAGATAGGGCTGAGGACAATGGAAGTTCAAGGCCGGAGACAGACGCTGTATTATACAGGTACGGGACATGTGCTATACGAAAGATTACTCCCTTAGAAACGATCGTAAAAGTTAATACTCGTAGACAGTCGTAAACACGGGCATGATCCCGACGAATATTATCTTATCATTTCGTTATGAAAGTGAGAATTTTTCGCGGTCCTAGCATAATTATGAAATATAATTAATGTCGCAACTCGATTTACGGTTTTGAATTAGAAACTTGGCTAAGATATTGCTACACAAAATGTTGAATGATGTGACGGGGCTATTAAGGCACTCTTAGCATTATTGTTGTACATTCTATTAGCACTCACAATAATACATGACTAGAAACATGGTTTAACAGATGCATTTAAAAAGATGTCAAATAGTCATTATGAAATCCTTTTTCGCCATTATATTCAAAGAAACACCTGGATACGAACGTATCAAATAAGCTAACGGTGCTTACTAATGGTAATATAACGAGTATATTATACGCAAGTAGATCCGCAAAAACCTTTTTAAAGTAAACGAAAGGAAAAGGAAGTTGATAACGGGGAATGAGAAATTATTTCCTATTGAATTAAAAGTATATTTTAGCATATTTGTATTCCTGAACTGTGCAGGATCTGTCCTCTGTTCGTTCAAAGCCCTTTCTGATATAGGAAACTGACTAGTATTACAGCATGGCAGGCCTTAGGGCACCAGTTTATCTGGCGAAACTCTAGCTGTAACCAGGACATTGCTCTTGAAACATGAATTAACATTAACTATACAAGTCTGGACTGAATGCTGTTAAACTTTACAAAACATTCCATTTCACAATGAATTGGTATGTTTATTCGTCTCAAGAGAGAGAGAGTATTTCACAATAACAGCTGAGTAAGTTAAGAATTTGTTGATGTTTCATTTATTATTTTGTACGTCGTTTATTATTTATCGTATATCCAAACATCTTGCGATGTATGGTAATCACAACAAACTTTAGACAGCACAAGCTATTAACGCAATTAATGTAAGCAATGAATTAGATAAATCACGGAATTCAAGCAGTATTTTTCTACGAAAAGGACTAATAGGAAGTCTGTCGGCAAAAGTTGGCAATATTTTTAGATCCTACACATTTCCTGGATCACTGGGCAAGATTCCCGGAATCTCATAAGTTTCGTACCCTAGGGCGATGAAATAAAGTCTGGGAGTAGAAATATGTTAACGATAGGGAACATCCGACCGAAAAGCGTAAATACCTTTTTTTTTAGATCTTTTATGTGAAGGTTCAATTGGGCGACCGCCTGATACATTTCAAGGATGGTATAGAATTAAGAGTTGAAGAAGAATTTTCAACTGCATTGGTTTTGATAGATAATTGTGGCACTTTTCTACAACGTTTCGAACCGCTGAAAGCCTGAATAAATATTGAATCGACTACAAGATTTTGGAGGCAGCGTTGGAGACATACCAGGCAATTTTTATTTTTTTAATTCTTAGAATCAGTTTCACGATCACTTACCTGTTTGTCCATACGCAAAGATACAAGCATTGTACCCGTCGAATGCATTGTCGAGTATATCCCTGCCAAGACATTTGAATACTGTCTTCTGAGAGGCAAAGTGAGGCAGGGATGGGTCCAGGGAGTAGAAACAGTGGTCGAACGCAAATGTCTTTGGTTGTCTTCTGAAAAGAAAAGAAAAAAAAACATTAATCACGTCATAGATTTCTTACAGAGAGACATGGCATATTTGTAGAATATACTTGTAGGTGCCAGTTATATTTTAAAATATGGATAAGTGTATGGCTTAATATCTCACTTAGGGGTGTTACAGGGATTTTGAAAATAATATTATGTAACTTTTCAATGGAAATATTAACGCTGACTTTAGGTATCACTGCCATAAAACACAACTTCAATTCTAAAAATTCGTGAACATGAGCTAACAGATACATTTTCTTATACATATAAGGCTAGGGTAACTCATAAACAGAACAATTGCGTATACGCCCCATAAAAAGCCAATGCCCACGTACGTGGGTCGTCTAATCAAACTATGCTAATAGTAGTAACTTTTAATTAATTGCGCAAGTAGCCAGACCTTTACCGAATCCCACGTTTTGTTAAAGCACTATAGTTTTATTGAAATTACGCCGTTTATGTGAAGTTGTGAACTACACTTTCTATGTAGGTAAAATGTTAGAATAGGCACAATTTTGACAAGGGATTCTATAATTTGTGGTTTCTGGTTTTAGTTTGGTATTTTAGATACGTGTTTGACATTTCCGGAATGACTTATTACTCCATTTTGCTCGTACTTTACGATAACAACATAAACTTCATAAAATATTCCTTTTCTAGTGTAGGTGGTTGTTTTTATTCTAGGTTTTTTAGTGTAAAAAAAACTATTTTTAAAGATAGTAGGTAGTTTTCTTATGAAGAAGAATGGGAAATGAACTCTATACTTACCTACTATCTTTTAAAAGAGGTTTTTTTAGCCAAGCGCTATATGTATAAAAAACTGCGGTTTAAATTTTTTGCACTACCATTATAAGTTACCACCTAATCAGGATTTCTGTGAAAATGAGCCTACAAGAGTAATGTTTCTTAAGGAAGATATCATCTATCACATCCATTTACAACTTTATGGTAATTATTAAATGAAGGAACTTTAGTCTAACATAACATCACGCCGGTTATCCCCAAAGGGCTAGGCAGAGGTTAACCGGGTAGTACACCTACATTTCGCCAGTTATGTTGAGCCTATTGCGATTAATCGGTCACAAATCCAGACAACTTCTACAACTTTAGTCTTGTCTTCTTTATAATTAAATCAAGGATACGTATGATATCAAAAGCAGCCATAAAATCAGAATGAGAACAGTAGCAATAAAATCCGATCACAGTATGACACGAGCCAATACCCTGCTCTTAATATATTTTCCTAAAGTTGAATCACTTTATACCCCTCCACAGTTAAATTCGAGCTGCAGAAATTTTCAGCCAACTTAAAGCTCCCAGCTGAACTTATTTTTCCGATCCAATATATTCTATTTCGTTCACCCAATCGCATATAGAGAGAGACAGAAATCGAATAAATTCCCTCAATACTTTTCGCTTGGATTGGATACGGGTAGCGTGCCAAAAGATAATGTTATTACTTCGATTTATTGACCTAATTGTTATTTCTTAACGATAGTAGGGCGACTGTTAATCCTACGAGATTTGTATCTGGACGCCTCATTAGTTCTGAGGTTTAATGTTAAGCTTAGAAATGTTTTGCTTGCTTGTTTCGTTTTAAGTTCACCGACCTCAGTTTTGGCGCATTTGCTAATGTTAGTAACTTTGCTAATAATTATGCTAATGTGTTCTTGTTGCCCGAGTTATTAGGTAAAATTAGGCGCCTGGTGTTTCAGGGAAAACCAGTAATTTCGCTTTATTAAAAGGGTCCCTGGAAGATATATTTAATTTAAATAATTAGCGCAGATATTTAAGGATAATATTTTAAATTGTTTCGTTCCAATGTTTCTTGATTTGTCAAGCCTGTGCGAAAAGGAGCTGTACCTTCCCCGGTCAGTGCCCTTAAAGTGTAGGAACCTCGTCCTCCCACCACGCTATTGCGTGTTAATGGGACGTTTAACACGTTATACAGGACAGTTCATTGCAGGACTAGGAAGCCATACCTTACTACAGTTTACTTCAACGTTCAAAACGGTCAAAACTTTGAATGTTCCTGCTTGTGGCAAGTCAACAAAAAGCAATGACCTCTCCGAAGTCATATTCAGTATTCTACATATTCCCCAGTACGCTTAGGCCGAAGTTCAGTAAGTAACAAAGAGTATATCGAATACTCTGAACGTAAGATTTATTTCCCGAACTTCTAGAACTTTAC
This sequence comes from Euplexia lucipara, assembly GCA_921972225.1. Classification (NCBI taxonomy): domain Eukaryota; kingdom Metazoa; phylum Arthropoda; class Insecta; order Lepidoptera; family Noctuidae; genus Euplexia; species Euplexia lucipara. The sequence goes on along the minus strand of OV179143.1, from coordinate 5,977,406 downwards.
TGTGTTAGGTACTTACTTACTACAGTATAGAGTGTATTGACCTTTCCATACAGATGCTCGTCCTCGTGGAAATTTCATTTTGACCCTTTCCACGTTTCTTAGAGCCAAATTCTCAAGTTTCCTTTCTGACGAGAGAAACGATACTTTTACGAATTTCCGATAAAGTTTGTTACTTGAAACCGCATAAAACGATAAGTCAAGGAGAAGTTTTCTTTTTTAAATAATCGAGATGTAACCTCCCTAATTATAGTCACTCCATTTTCCATCGCAACACTAGCAAGTTTGCACCCCAAGATTCTGACAGTTACCTATGTGGTGTAGTAGAAGAGTTATTGCATGTCTCCATAGCTTACTAAATTATTTTCAACTTCTATTCATCAGTTCGCTGAACCTCGCATGTTAAATATATGAACGAATGAAATCTTATAGACCATAAGTAGGAAAGTAGGACCATATTTAAGCATCCCAAATCCACCTTGCCGAAACAAAAGGATTTTCATACGTAGCAACTTCATACTCGCTTCAGCACAACAAAATCCATCAAAGCCAACGTCGCGTCACTTCAGTTACATCCAGTTGCATGCAGGTGGTTATAACAGAATTCAATTTGCCAAAGCGACTACTACGTCACACCTACGAGCATGCAAAGGTAAGTAATCAACGCCTAGACATGCTTTGCCAATTTTAGCTCAGTATAAAATGATGCAAGTCAAGAAACCTACGCGAAAGGGAATATTGCGAAAGTGAATATTGCGAAAGGCAATAAATAGATCTCAACTGATAACTGTGTGCAAATGCTTGTTACTGCCAGTAACATGAATATTAATTTAAATGGCGGAAGGTAACGGGAGCAATTTGCGATTCCCATATTACCCCTAAACTTTAGAAAATGTATAAAACTATCGTAAGTCCTGTTGTCTTATTTGGATAAGCAGAATATTGGGCCACAAAAGAGATGGACGAAAGGCAGTAAAGTTGCACGCAGCTCAGATGAGAAAACCCCTAAAATGAGTTCGGAAGTCAGAGTTGCTTTTGTATGAGAAGTTGTGCGGAATTCAGTTAACGTGTTGTCATGGCTGGCATGCGCTTATAATGCGGAGGAATAAGGCCACAATTAACCTGACGATTAATTAAAGAGAAATGATGGCATATAAATCAGTATAAAGGCAGAAAGATGATGAATGTTAATTCAAATACTTTTTATGTAGTTTTCGAAGATGTTGCATTTTGTTGCGTGGCCTTAGCTATGAACTCCAATTCGATATACGAAAAACTAACCTAACCTAACCCCTTGATGGAGTAAGACTTGGCAACCTCAAGATGCTCAGGTTTTGATGGAACATAGAATAAGAAACTACTAGACGTACACACTACAAACTAACAATACAGTACCTACTACCTACCCACCTTATACACAAATATTTTTAGCCAAACTAAAGATCAATTCAGAACTAGAGCATACACTCTAAAACTAACGATGAAGCAAAACTAATTTCCACCCGATTCGGACAAACCATAATTTCCAGTCAATTTGTGCAAATCGTACTCAGATTAAAGTTGTTAACGAGCATCGGTATATCCATACTTAGGTAGAAATCGAGGACCCAGGTACGGCAATAAGGCTAACTTCGAACGACGAAAGCTTGACGGGCGTTTGATGAACGCGAGTTTACAACGTCTAATGAGGTACGCCTTTCTAGGTGAACGCCTAACGTACAATCTGTATAGTGTAGTGTAGTTACAAACGGGAGTCAGGCGTTTGCCGTCTGAACTTAGTCTGTCTCTTGTAGGGTAAAGTTGTAGTTTCCGTATGCAACTGGAACTTGGGCGTGTTCTGATTTCACATGCAGGTGAGGGTTTAGCATTTTGGATCGTTGCTGGAAGTTGACTGTTAGGAGTCAATAGTTTGGCAGCACTTTCGCGATGTAATCTATATATACGTATGTTTTATCTATATCATCAAAGGAGGAACTGGAGGAACTAGCTGTGTTGGCAAATTTTGCACAAGGCTTTTATTCATATTGTACCTACATAGGTCAGTTAATTAGGGTATTTTGGGAGTTCATCCTGTCAAAGGGGTGTAAAAAGTTCCTTGTTACACTCATCACGAATACAATAGTTTTGTTTTTATTGTATGGACGAGTTATAACGCGCAGTCCTAGAAACATAGAAGGGACTTACTAGTGTGGTTGATCAAAAAGGTAGAAAATATTTTATGGTTAAAGAAAAAAAAAACTTTTTTTTATATTACATACCGGTGCATGACTCCAAGCCCAACTGATGGTAAGCAGTGATGCAATCAGTGATGGTGAAGCGCACTAGTAACTTTAATCAATTAATAATGAAATCGTTCAAACTTTTTTTTCAATCATTCATTTTAATTTTGTTCAGGTGTTAAGATGAGATATCGATTTTTATTATTCTTTCGAAGCTTGCAACTTGGTCAGACTAGGTACTTTTCGAAATAAATAATTAAGACTGTAATAATTCATTTTCTGTACAGAAAATTATTTAAAAAAACTTTTTTACAAAAAAAACAACCGACTTCTTAAGAAAAAACTAACAGGTGAAAAATAACTCCAGTTTCGGAAGTCTGTGGCATTGGTGGTTTTGTTTTGTTCATTATTGGCCACCGACTTCCGAAACTGGAGTTATTTTTCACCTGTTAGTTTTTTCTTAAGAAGTCGGTTGTTTTTTTTGTAAAAAAGTTTTTATTTTGTAATTTATAGTTTCTTTGTATGTAAAGAAAGTCTTTCAAAACTTGAAAGAATCATTGAAATTGGATAACAATTGCTAAAGAAGTTCTAACTCTAAACATTAATCTGTACATCTCTGCCGGCCCCTTTTAAAATAGAATGGCGTAATGTTATGTTGTGGAAATACAAAAGCTCAGCATAGACATCTGACTATAGCAATCGCGAATAATTAGCTGTTATGCGTTGAAGAGTTCCATTGCCTGTCTTCTTCATCAGTTTTTCTTCACCAAATGATACTTTCTAAATGAAAATGCTTGATTTGTTACTAAAAATGTTGAAATCGGTGCATGTGTGCCTATATTTTTTGAGGAGTTCCCTCAATTCCTCGAAGATCCCTCATCAGGTATGAGTTTTGATACAAATGGGACCAATCTGTTAGTATACCCTATCAAACAAAAACAAGAATTTTGAAAATCGGTCCTTAAATGACGGAGTACTGAGGTAACAAACCCTAAAAAAAAAAAAAATATACAACCGAATTGAGAACCTCCTCCTTTTTTTGAAGTCGGTTAAAAATATTGAAAGGGGAGTCGGAATATGTTAAGAAAAACAAAATCCATGCCATAGAAGTTACGGGCAAAGAGCTAGTGGATATCACATTTGAAGATGTTACTACCACAGCATGGTGTAATTTAGACAGCATAATATTAAGCTTAAACAATACTGTTGCTAAAAAAGAAAACGTACAGAAACACGGCATGTTACAATTTCATTAGACAACAACGTGTATTACACTACTCATATTCCCACGAGATAACACTGAACGGGAAAACTTTCAACAGATTACGCTTCAAAACAAAACTCTTTAAAATAACAACCAAGTCAGTCGTAACAAAAAAGTATGGATTCAATTATGTGGTTAGAGACACGGACAAAATGTATGTCGCATTGTTTCAAAGATACTACGTGCAATCTGAAAGCAGTACAGCCAACGTTGCAGTTTTGGCAACAATACCATGTTCCGGCTTCTGAGTTGCAAGTTGAACATGGAAAATGTAGTGTTGTCAATTTGTCACTGTATCATTCGAAGGGCTAACACACACATTTGTAGATAGAAGAAAATATGTTTATGCCCTTTTTATTTCGTGTCAGGAGGTTAAATTAATGAGACTGTTGTATGCCAAACAGTTGTAAGTACCTAATGCAAAGAGAAAGGGAATAAATGTCTGGTCGTAAAATTATGACTATTCTTTAATTTCTCTTAGAACTATCACAGGGTTTTACAGACCGGTGACAGTCGTTACGAGTAGTCAGAATTCTAAGTCTGTCAAATCACGTCAACTCTGACAACCTGTCAAACCAAGGAGTACGGTGTTTTCTAGTCAATGGCGAGGAGGGTAATGGCTGATCTTTGCGTTATGCTCGAGAACGGGTGCTGCTTGTGGTGACTGGTCGACTTGCTTACCAATGGTTTTTTTTTATTGTTATAACAGTTAACTGCTTATTGGTTTCACTTCGATGGTCCTAGATTATCATTTTAAATTTAGAGTCACAGCCTTATGAATATAAGCCAGCATTGCATATGTAAGCGGGTACGCCTTTTATACCTGAAGGCTGTTTTTTTTTTCAGTTTTATAGTTGTTTTGCTTGAGTTTAGATTTCAATGTTAGTATGAAATTACTTTTTTTCTTAATCTCGGTATATTGGAGTGTGCTAGCTAACACGTGACAATCATTCTGAAATGTAATGTTTTACAATGTGTATAAACATAAGTGCTATTTATTGAGCATTTCATTGTATAGATTCTTTGTATACCTAGTTCTTCAAACGAATCAGACCGATGTGTTGCTGGGGAGTTTGTTCCGCCACTTCTTCTTCCCAGCAAAAACACTAGGAAGTGGCGAAGGGTGGGCCGTTTTTGGGGGACTGTCTACGTATTTTTTTGACGTTCAAAAAGTGCTGAATCTCAGCCTAGTTTGAATACAGACTTTTGATTTTGATTTTGATTGGGTTATATCTTGCAGATCTATGGATTTAATCCAACTCTGCACATGTAAGCTGGCACACCCTTTATACCTGGATGATTCTTATTAGTCAGTTGCTTTTGCTTGAGTTAAGTTAGTTTTAATGTCGGTAGCTATATATTACTGGTATTCTGTATATTGAGTGTGCTGGCTAACATGTTGTCAATAACTTGTTCTAATTATTTTGTAATTATAACTAATTGTACTGTGTAAATTCAAGTTGTGTAAATTCAAGTTCTTCTAACATATCAGACAGATGTGTTGCTGGGGAGTTTGTTCCGCCACTTCTTCCCAGCAAAAACACTAGGAAGTGGCGGCTTTTTGGGGGACTGTCATTGTAATTTCGACGTTCAAAAAGTACTGATCCTCAGCCTAATTTGGACAAATGACTTTTGATTTTGATAGAGGTCAGACAGGTACTCGCTCCATGTAAAACTCTGGTAGTAAGCTGTATTCAGTTAAACTAGAAGACAACCTCGACCGACTCTCCAACACAGTTGGATAAAGGCTATATACTTACTAACCTAACTTGTGATAATTGGCTTTCTATTAACAACACGTACCTTCAAGTGCTAACATATAGATGTGGAGTTGCTAAGAAACTTTTTGGAACAATTGCTTTTCAGGTATCCAATACATTATTGAGCATTACCATATACAACGATATCTAAAATTGCTATGTTTAAGACCATTAATTCTGTTCTAAGGTCGAAGCCCTACCTTACGTCTATGCCAATCCCCTAAAGTGCTATTCACAACCAGAGGGCACACACGAAATATAAGTTCAATTCCATTAAATTTACCAGCAATTTTGCTTATAACCTTGTATATAAACTTAGGTAGACCAGGGACCAAGTCCTGTCTAACTTAGCATGCAAGTGAGACCGGCTCGACTGTTTTACTAACAATCTTGTAGTCCAGGCAAGGCTCTAAAGTAATTAGTTCGGGCAGAAAAAGTAAGACGTATTACTAAACTTTTAACGCACAAAAAGTTTAAGTGGAAAAAATCAGGGTGACTCAGGGCCGACAGAAATGAGATATATTTCCCTATTTTTTTTATCACGAGTATAAGAATACGCAATTTTTATAAATTTCTATGGCTGGTAAACACTTATAAATGTATGTATTGGCTCTAGTTTGTCTTCAGACAAAGTATTAAATAAAAAATCCATTAATATCATTATGTCTATGTGAAAGGGTTTGAAGATGGAGAACAGGGGGTCGAGTCTGCTATTGCAATCGTGTCTCAATGACCGGTCAATGATCAATTTTTGACGTATAACGTCAAACTTATGACACATTTCCCATACAAAAACTGTCAAAGTTGTCAAATATTCGATCAATGACCGGTCATTGAGACACGATTACAATAGCAGACTCGAGCCCCTGAAAGGTGGAAAATTAAACTTTTTGTTGGCTACTAGAGATACGAGTTTCCTCATTGTATTCCTTCTGATAACAACAATACGAGGACAGGTCTCATTCCTGTCGAGCCTTTAAATTGTAGATGTTTTTTTTCTTTCAATTTGGTAAAAACGCTAATACCTCAATGTCCTGGTATGTCTTCAAAGATTTCGGTACGTTTAAGAATTGGCTCGCAGTCAAATAAACCACGGGCATATCAACGAGCGCAATAATGGCGAGTGTATGTCGAAGCGGGAAGTCCGCGCGGCATCAGGACGCCGGAAGGCTCTGCAATGTTTGCTCTAAAATAATATTCCCTGGCAACAATCCAAATGCTTACTCATAATATGGATGCGGCGGGACCGCAAGACACCGCGCGTCAAAAAACTAAGATAAATTCCGCAACACAAGCAGTTTCTGAAGGGTTTTATGACAACGACTCGGTTGAACGGTGTGAGCTAAGCTTAGCAAGGATTCAGGGATCATTTAAGTGCAGACGTAAAATAGAGTTCTGAAGTAATGAAACGTTTCATGTTGGCGGTAAAACTTACACGTGAGTTGACGTGAGACACCTTTATTTAGATTAGTACCATTTTGTTTTGAACTCACTTGACAAGTACAGAATCCGTTCTGCTAGTTCAACTCTAAAGCGGTCGGAAGCTTGGTTTTTTTTTCCAACAATACATGACTTTGGCAAAGGCGCGGTAAGCGAACAAAGTGTGTAAAGTAGGTAGGCTAACTTACTGTAGAAATATGTTCATACTCGCTTCGACAATTAAATTATAACTAACATGCTGGAATTCAACACAAACGATTCAAACATAACTTTTAAAACATGATAATTTTAGCTGAAACGAGCTCCGAGAGCCGAATAAGTACTACAAACTGTCGGGCTCATTAAAATATTTATGATAGTGCTAAAATCAGTGTTCTACGGATAAACAGCCACTACAACTTTGCTTAATCGACTGCGGAGCCAATAACACTGGTTTTTGAACGTGTAACTTTGCTATCGCTGTAGGCTGAGAACTGATTTCTATTTCCTTTCTGACCTTGTACAAACTTGTTCAAAACTTAATTTATGCTACTTTCTGTATTGTACCTATTACTGTTATTTATTATTCGCCGTTTATTATATAACTAGCTTTTGCCCGCGGCTTCGCCTGCGTGGATGTCGAACGTCAGTCTCCTATTTTTTCTCTTTAGGGGTTGAATTTCCAAAAATCGTTTCGATACTTATTTTTCACAAAGAACACCCCTTCCATTTTCATGTCTGTAAGACCAGCGGAGGCATTGCAAAAAGAACATACTACGTTCATATCACCGATTTTCGAATATGATCTGTAATCAATAGTGACAACATAAGTGAACCCACTTTTATATTTCCTGGCCCACGGTAGTAAATTTGTAGGTTCATCTAAATCCTCTGCATGTGCATCTAAGTTATCAAAAATATGTCTAAATCTATACGCAGAAAGCCTGGCTTCACGCTGCTCGTCCGTTTCCTGCGATCGAATATTATCAATTCAACGTCTTTTATTTGACAAACTTATTGTTTGTTCATCTCGTCTCAAAGAATTGTCTTATTCGCGGCCTGACTCCAGTCGTCGGTCATGATCATGTTCGTCTTCAATTGATCGAGTTATGGCAAGGTGTATCCTATCAACTGCCAGACGGTCATGATATTGAGTATATGTTTCGGACTCTCGAGACAAAACGTGCCTTTCGCGGTCAGCTGTAAGTCTTAACTCACGCTCAGTAAATGTTTCGGACTCTCGAGGCAAAACGTGCCTTTCGCGGTCAGCTGTAAGTCTTAACTAACGCTCAGTAAATGTTTCGGACTCTCGAGACAAAACGTGCCTTTCGCAGTCAGCTGTAAGTCTTAACTCACGCTCTGTGTACGTTTCGAACTCTCGAGATAACACATGCCTTTCGCGGTCACCTGTAAGTCGTAGGTAATTCTCGTTAAGTAGATGTTTCAGATTCTCGAGATAGAATATGTTGTTCGCGATCAGCTGTAAGTCTTAAATGTCGATCGATGAACGTTTCCGACTCTCGGGATAAAAATGCATTTTACGGTCAACTGTAAGACGTAGCTCTTGTTGAGAAAAGGTTTCAGATGCTCGTGATGTGGCTCTTCTTTCCCAATCAGAAGTTTATCGCATCTTTGTCTCAGAAGTTCTTTCATGTGCTCGTGCAGTTGCGTTATGAACTCTATGTGTTCTTTTCTCTGACGATTCCTGAGAACGCGCATTTCTCATTTTTTTTGGCTTTATAGAATTTCGAGATAAAAATACCGTTTTTAGGTGGTAACGTACCTACTTGAAATCAAATAAAAAAAAACAGAAGCAACAGTTTATTTCCTAATTCAAAAAGACGCTAATCGTCGAATAACACTTAAATCAAATAATATCTTAACTAACTTAACTTTTAAATAACTAAAAAAAACATCGTACTATTTAGGTACTTATCTTAAACAAAGAAAAAAGAAAGTATGAATTACCTATGGAATAAAAAAACAAACTTATTATTTTAGGTAATACGTACCTTTTTAAACGAATATTTCAAAACTACGTAGGTACCTACTATATTTAAAATCAAAAGAGATAAAAAAAAATACAAATAAAAATAATAATTATATTAACTAAAACTACTTCAAAATAATATCTAAGAACGACTATAATTTAAATCTAATCAAATGAAAAGGGCGAATAAATTAATAAAAGTCGTGCTTATTCAATAAGAACGAACAATGCTTGGCATGTCCCTTCGCATCCACAGTCAAATAAGTGACGTTGGCGCGTGAACGCCCGCCAGGTGCCGCGGTGATAGTAGCATACGTACCTACCAAACTCATAGTTAACTCAAAGTTCATATAAATATATTGTGTGTTTATAAACCGATGTCTATATCATCTTTTATTTTATTAAATATTATAAAATAATATGAAACAAAAACTTAAAATAAATAAATAACTAAAACTAACAATAAATAACTACAAAGCGTCAAAAAATTCTTCTGCATCGCTGCCAGCTGGTAAAGTGCCCAAAAGACTGGCGGCATTGCCACGTTGAATGGCATAAAATATTAAAAAATTGTACGTTATCATTTAATATACTTTGAAGAAATGCTTAACGATTAAACGTGTTATTGTGGCTAATTTATAAGATATAGATATATGTTACTGAGAACTTTTTTGTTGATCTTTTGAAGATCAACATCTTTGTAATACATACTTCTTGTGTATGGGTCAACGTAAGCGAGGATAGGAGCTCAAAAGCGCATTTTCATCCGACTTGCTTCAAATTTATCGTCACTGCTCGGCTCCTATGTGACTTAGTGATATGTTATATAGCCTATAACCTGCCCAGGAGTATGGATTACAATCGTACCAAGTTTGGTTAAAATCCCTTCAGTAGTTTTTGACCCATGCGTGCACATACAGACAGACAGACAGACAGACAGACAGACAAAAAATTTACTGATTGCATTTTTGGCATCAGTATCTGTTGAGAATATCACGCCGCGCCGGGCAACCGCGGGCGGTAGCTGCGGTCGCGGGGGGGGCGCTCGAGCAGCGAGCGTACAACACAGCTGACCGGCACCTCACTGCGTCGTCGTCCGCGCTACTGAACGACCTACGTTTATTTTCTCGCCACTTTTAAATTTTAATCTGTTTGCCTCCTAGAAGTAATCCTAATACTTGTAAAGTTTCATAAAATACAGTCCATTATAAAGTCACCGGTTTTATTTAGTCCTCGTACCACCAGGAGGATACTCCCATTCTTCTTCATGGTCCTTCGACGTGTAACTGACCAGTTATTACGGGGAATGACAAGCGGTTTTTACAAGATTTGAAAAGGGCCGTTAGAAAACGACATCAAGATCAAGACGACTATTCGCCCTTCGTGCGAATCTGGTTCCAGTCTTAGTGAGGAGGCGTATTTGTTGGATCGAGCAGTTCTTCAGTGGTCATCATAGACGGGTCTTAGCAACGTAGCAGCCCAAGCAGTGCCCAAGAACATCGTCATCCATTTCAAGGAAAAGACGTTCAGTTTGGACTCGCAGTCAACGGATTTTGTGAGATCTTTCCATAATCTTACTAACATTTATACATAATACATATACTAATTATCATTCCTTAGAGTTTTAGATAGTGCATTAGACCAGTGAATCATTAGTAGTTATCTATTCATCTTAGAATAACAATCGCATAACATTAGTCATTAGCTTGCTTATCCAGTAGAATCAATCATACCTATACTTTTAGTTCGTATTGTTTTTTTTCATCATTATTTAGTTTCAACTTCGAAGTACCTTTGTCCCATTATAGAAGTTCCGCGCACATTAATAATTGGTAATAAGTGCTTATTAATCTAGCTATAACATTTGTAGTATAGTGCCATAAATACGCACAGTAGTAGTTTTTATTTTTTCTCTTGACGGTTATTCGAGATTTTGAATTCAAATATTTTTTCTTTCACCGTCCATCGATTTTAAATAGCAACGCTCCATCGATCAACTGTTTGCCATTTGCAGTTGTATAAGAACACTTTATATGAGTATGTTTCAGTGCTTTTAGCATTTTTCCTTTCTTTTCTTACCTACTTAATTACCTACTTGTTTCTTTTTAGCGCTTAGAGCTACCATCCTGTTTAGCCATGGCTGAAGAACTGACGATTAAAGAGCTATCAAGAAAGCGTGCCTCAGTAAAATCGCAGCTTACTCAATTCACAACATTTATAACCACCACTAAGTCTTGCGAACAACTTAGTGAGGAACAGCTTGTCGAGTTAGAGATGAGAATTGAGAAAATTGTTAACTTATATGTCACCTATGATCAATTACAGAATCAATTGGAGTGCCTGTCTGCCAAACCCGACGAGCAATTTTCCGAACGTGAGCTATTCGAGAGCATCTACTACAAGCAGCTAGCATCTGCTCGCGCGCTTCTGTCACGGCATCGCGCTCAACTGGCGTCTAAGGTAAGCTCCAATGAGCAACTTTCAGTGGTTACTAGACAAAATAATGTTAGACTTCCTAAAATAAATTTACCTCACTTTAGCGGCGGTTATAAGGATTGGTTGGAATTTAAAGATATTTATATTTCATTGATTCATGAGGAAAAAAGTATAGATAACATCAACAAGTTCCATTACCTACGCTCGTCACTTAATGGCAGCGCAGCGCTAGTTATTAAAAGTTTAGATTTCAGAGGGGACAACTACGACAATGCATGGCAATTGTTATGTGACAGGTACGACAACAAGCAATTATTAATAAATAATCACATTCAAGCTTTATTTACTGTAGAACCACTTCAAAAGGAGAGTAGTCAGGGCTTACGTCAGATTATTGATATCACTAGCAAAAACCTACGGTCACTGGCAACACTAGGCCTGTTAGTACAGCATTGGGGTGAAATAATCATACATTTAATGGCATCAAAGTTGGACCCGGTTACTAGCAGACAGTGGGAAGAGCATAGGAACACTCAGACTGAGTATCCATCTTTAGAAATGTTCACTAAATTTATTTCTAGTCGCTGCAATCTTCTAGAAACGCTTGAGGAGGCTAAGAGTTTGAAACCGAAGCCAGAGTCATCGCACAGTAAACCAAAGAGTTTCTCTGTATCAACAAGTAAGGGTAAATTTAACATTTCGTGTCCCCTGTGTAAACAGAGTCACTACATATTTAGTTGTGATCAATTTAAGGAGCTTGCAATCGCTACACGCTTATCTAAAGCTAAGGAGTTTAAACTTTGTTTGAATTGTTTGCGCCCAGGTCATTTGGAGGCTTCTTGTCCACTTGGGCACTGCAAGTATTGCAAAAAAAGGCACAATACAATGTTGCATTCTCATGACGACGATCCTAGCTCTAGTAAGGAGCACATAGCTTTAGCAGGTACTAATCATGATTTTTCAACTCGTCATGTATTGCTTTCCACAGCATTGGTACGGGTCACGGACCATTCCGGGACGCCGCACAGCGCCAGAGTCTTACTTGACAATGGAAGCACGGCAAATTTTGTTACCAAGGACCTTTGTGGTAAGCTACATATACCTATTCGTAGTGTAAGCTCACACGTTGCAGGCATAAACAGTCCAGTGTCTACCATTACGCAATCTTGTGCTTTACATTTACAGTCGTGTGATGGAACATATGATATTGACATTGATTGTTTTGTCTTGCCCAACATAACGACACATATACCACATACATACATAGACTTATCTGACTTGCAGCTACCAGCAGGTATAAGTCTGGCTGATCCATCTTTCAATGTCCCTTCCTCCATTGATATACTCGTTGGAGCCGACATCTTTTGGAGTGTGATTGGTCGCAACCGTATACGCTTAGGTAGACATATGCCGGCGCTCTTTGAGACTAAGCTCGGATGGCTTATATCCGGTGCCATACCTCAACCTAACATGGCAAACTCATCAGTGTGCATGTTCGCGCATGACAAGCATACCACACAACTACAAGCAACCATGGATCTGACAAGATTCTGGGAACTTGACTCCATCTTACCTAAGTTCAACTTCACGTCCGAAGAGCGAGCATGTGAACAGAACTACATAAACACTACTAGGCGTAACGCTGATGGCCGTTTCATAGTCACCATCCCCTTAAAGGAATCCCCTGAAGCATTGGGGAACTCCTTTGAGATGGCTAAACGTCGCTTTCTGTCGTTAGAGCGTAGACTAGATAGAGACCCAATACTTAAGCATCGCTACGTAGAGTTCTTGCAGGAGTATGAAGCATTAGGTCATATGAGCGAAGTGTCTCAACCTTCTTCATCAAATGCATATTACCTTCCACATCATGGTGTTTTCAGAGAGTCCAGTACAACGACCAAGCTTCGAGTTGTCTTCGACGCATCAGCCGTCACAACTTCTGGTAAGTCGTTCAACGACATTCAAGGCATAGGACCTAAAGTTCAGGATGACTTAATATCCATATTGTTGAGGTTTCGCCAGCATAAATACGTCATATCGTCAGATATCGAAAAATTCTTTCAACAAATTGAAGTTGACGAATCGCAGCGATCTCTGCAACGGATATTATGGCGCTCTGATCCATCATTACCTCTTAAAACATATACATTAAACACCGTTACTTACGGAACAGCATCCGCTCCGTTCATTAGTACACGATGTTTGTCTCAGTTAGCAAAGGAGGCAACGCACACACGTACACAACACTCTATACAACATGACTTCTACGTCGACGATTATCTGTCCGGAGATGACTCTATAGAGAGCACTATAGAGCTGTGTAGAGATGTCATCAGCATACTTAAGACTGCACAACTCAATCTTCGGAAGTGGCAGTCTAACAATGCACAAATACTTCAGGCAGTCACTTCAGATACACTAGATTCATCCACTCATACCACATCCACAACAATACATACGGACATACATAACACAGTCAGCTTGAGTGTTGATGAACCGAGTAAAACCCTTGGTCTTAATTGGCATTCTCATACTGACTGTCTTACATTTTCGATTCATATATCTAAACATACAGATACTGCAATCACAAAACGACACATACTTTCCACAATAGCGCAAGTATTTGACCCACTGGGTCTTGTCTCTCCATGTATTATCGAGGTCAAGATAATATTACAGAAATTATGGATAGACAAGTGTGCATGGGATGACGAGGTTAATGTGGACACTAAAAAGTTATGGTTGAAGTTCACGCAGAATTTACCACAGCTTAATCTTCTCAGCATACCACGCTGGGTGGTATGTGATAGCCCTATAACCGTAGAAGTACATATTTTTACGGATGCATCAGAAAAGGCATACGGAGCTTGCGTATACATTCGTTCTGTAGCTGGTAATGGTTCCGTACGTACACATCTGCTAACGTCTAAAAGTAAAGTTGCACCAATCAAGTCGACTACAATACCAAGGCTAGAGCTTTGTGGTGCCTTATTAGGAACCAGGTTGTGTGCAAAAGTACTAGAATCGTTGTCACTGAAACCCGATAAATGCATATTTTGGTGTGACTCAATGATTGTCTTAGGTTGGCTGTCTGCTTCACCTGCCACGCTTAAGCCGTTTGTCAGGAATCGAGTTTCGGAGATACGGGAAGGCTTTGGTACTTATACCTGGCGCTATGTGCCGTCCAAGGACAACCCCGCAGATCTCGTCTCCCGTGGTCTGAGCGCTGACCTCATAGGTCAGTCTTCCATGTGGTGGTCAGGGCCTTCGTTCTTGCTTACAGACCCAGCTCTTTGGCCTTCAACGCCTAACACAGATGTGAACACAGTACTACCTGAACTATTAAAATCACATTCCATTAACATTAATAATCAATCATTACCAATCACTAATCCTAATATAAATATACATGATAATTTATTTCAAACTTTAATTAATAATTCATCTGATTACTCACATTTACAACGTCTATTAGCATACGTATTTAGATTCATTAATCGTTCTAAAGGGGTACATAGTCATAGTGTCACTCTTACTAATTCAGAGTTGTCCTACAGCGCTGATTTCATAATTAAAACAGTTCAGAGGGAGATGTTTCCTGAAGAGTACGAGCTACTTTCATCAGGTAAACCCTTACCTAATAAAAATCGTCTTAAGAAACTATCGCCATTTATCGAGTCTGATATTATAAGAGTTGGAGGCAGATTAGGTAATTCTTGCTACGATTATAATGTCAGGCACCCTATAATTATCTGCAGCAAACATAACTTTACTAAACTTATTTTTAATACTTATCACTTACGCCTATTCCATGCTGGTCCACAGCTACTCTTAGCCACAGTTAGACATGAGTATTGGCCTTTAGGTGGAAGAAGCCTAGCCAAATCAACTGTGCATACGTGTGTAAAGTGTCAGCGATTCAACGGTAGAACAGTTCAACCCATCATGGGTAATTTACCTAAGGAACGAGTTCAGTTAGAGTTTCCTTTCTTAGAGACTGGCACAGACTATGCCGGACCCATCCTCCTAGCCGACCGCAAAGGTAGAGGATGTAGACTGATTAAATCGTACATATGTGTTTTTGTTTGTCTAGCCACGAGGGCGGTTCATCTGGAGCTTGTCTCAGATCTAACAAAACATGCCTTCATTGCAGCACTGAACAGGTTTATTGCTCGTCGTGGTAAACCAAAGACCATTTACTCCGATAATGGTACAACCTTTATTGGCACCTGTAACGAAATAGCTGACATATTGAAACAGGACTTTTCTTCAGAAATGGCAGATACAGGTATCAATTTTAACTTTATTCCGGCATATACCCCACACTTCGGTGGCTTATGGGAGTCTGCCGTAAAATCCATAAAGCATCACCTGAGGCGTATATTAGGCTTCGCACATCTCACTTACGAAGAGATGTCTACGTGTCTGGTTCAGGTTGAAGCAATACTAAACTCTCGTCCTCTCACTCCTCTTTCCACTGATCCATCAGACCTATACCCTTTAACTCCTGCTCATTTCCTCATTGGGAGATCACTCACATCCCTGCCGCATCCGCAAGTTACCAACCAGAATATCTCTAGCCTGAAGCGTTTCCAGCGTATCGAGCACCTAAAGCAACAGTTCTGGAACAGATTCTCTAACGAGTACATCTTCTACCTCCAACAGAGAACCAAGTGGACGGACTCCGATGGGGTGCTTGAAGAGGGAGCCATGGTGGCACTCAAGGAGAGACAGTCGCCGCCACTGATGTGGCCACTCGGTCGTATCGTACGTCTCATACCTGGGAGGGACGGAATAAGCAGAGTCGCAGACGTAAGAACAAAAAGGGGAATAGTCCGGCGCGCTTACAACACCATCTGTCCTCTTCCAGTATGATCATTGAACACCAGTCTTCAACGCCGGGAGCATGTTGAGAATATCACGCCGCGCCGGGCAACCGCGGGCGGTAGCTGCGGTCGCGGGGGGGGCGCTCGAGCAGCGAGCGTACAACACAGCTGACCGGCACCTCACTGCGTCGTCGTCCGCGCTACTGAACGACCTACGTTTATTTTCTCGCCACTTTTAAATTTTAATCTGTTTGCCTCCTAGAAGTAATCCTAATACTTGTAAAGTTTCATAAAATACAGTCCATTATAAAGTCACCGGTTTTATTTAGTCCTCGTACCACCAGGAGGATACTCCCATTCTTCTTCAGTATCAATCACCAATCATCCTCCAATATTAATTTTGAATATATTTTCAATGTACAGAATTCACTTCTCTACAGTTTTATTACAAGTATAGATATACTAGCTGCTGCCTACAGCTTAATTCGCGTAAAAGAAACTCAACATAATCATCCTTGCGGCACTTGGCAATAGTGAACCTTTCAGTCAGTATTTTTTTTTCTTAAATCGGGAAAGAGGTTTTACCTCTGTATAATATTAAACATATATCTTATCTCCAATATTCAGGAGCTTTTCTTATAAAAACAGCTTAAGGTCCAGAGGTTGGTCAGCCAACAAGGATGGGTTTCGCTGAGTACTTTTCAGTATCATCATATATAGTGGAGGCATTTATAATTGAGGCACACAAAGGTCGCTATTATACTTTGTAATGCACCTCAATACAAACAAAGAACTCATCGCTATGTTAAAGGCATATTAACAATGCTCAAAGGAACAATGGAGGCGCTCAACTAGGAGAATGCAACTGTGCAGTCGTAAGCACAGGAACTTTCTAGTTCACTGACTACAAACGAGACCCAATTACTCTTGAAAAAGAAAAACTTTTGATAATATTTTCTTTCGCCACCAGACTGAAATAATTTCTATTCATTACGTTAGATTTTCTTTGGAGAAATAGAATGTTAAATTACTTCTTTTGTTACGGCTAGTCTGTTTACGACTGGGAGAATATTGTGCGCCCAGCAAACTAACTAAAAGTTATTGTTGCTATACGTCTCAGGTGGAAGCCATTCCAACTGCCTATTTGTCCAGGTCGGAGAAATAATTCTCCATTTTGTTGGCAGAATTATGTAGGTGGGATTGGCAACAAGTTATACTGATTCTTAATAAAAGTATCTACAGTTCTTGGAATCTCAGCCTAATAATTTTGAAACTTTGCTTTGTGTGAACTTTCGTAAGAGGTACCTTCTTCATTAGTTATTCTTAGAAGTGACAATTACTTCGCCCATCTTTGATATTGAGCTTTTGTTAATTAGTAGAAATATGTAACTAAAAATGTATTCCAGAAAGAACGTAAAATGTGTAGAATAATTTTATTGTTTCTAATTCTCTACCCAATTCTTTTGCTCTTATTTCCCAGAATGGCCGTAGGAAAAGGAATCGAAGAGAAAATGATTTTTCTCGACATTGTGCATATTCAGACAATGTTGTTATTTCATTAGAATTCCTAGAACCTCTCGTACTCGAACACGATTGTTCAACGGAATTTAAATAGAAAAATTGATAATACAACGAAAACATACAATTTATAATGGTTTTAAATATAAAATGGAGTTCAAAACCGACGACCCAAAGTATACATCTTTATTTTGCGAATGAAATTTCAGTTTAAACCTAGAAAAAACCTCAACAACTGTAGAAAAGTATTTTTATTTTTTCCCTGAAAACACGGGTTTCCAATTTCAACAGAAATTAAAACTAACGGTACTAACCTGGTTCTGACATACACTCTTATACCGAAACACGTCTACATATCAGTGAGCCGTTGAAAAATATTTACCTGAGAGGTATTCCGGTAATAACTGGAAAATCCGATCTCGTAATTATTCACGTAACATAAAACATTTTCTTCTGATTTCATGGAAATTAAACCCGTTTTATGTCCCAAACTCGATGTTTGCTAGGCAGGATTAGCCGAATGGCGAAATAAAATGTACATTAAATTTTATATCTACGACCCTCTGAAGGCATACCTTTCAGATTCAACTTGAGTTTAGGCAGCACTTTACACGAATCCCATTACATCTATGATGAACATTATAGATTCGAATAGCCTCTAAATCTATGTCGCAAGTTCGACGGTTTTAGAAACCCACATATCACTTTTTATTACACATTCTGTCAAGCAATAAAATGAGGTCCATAAAATATCTTAATCTATGAGAATCGAGTTGGATGTAAAGATAGATTCCGCTAATGGAATACTTACGATAAAATATTTGCCTAGCGGTAAAATTACGTCAAAGCTTATCATTATATCAAACTGTACATTGGCTGCTTGATTGGCAGCAGAATTTTATGAAAGTGAGAGAATGGGGAAATTCTACATATTATATTCAGTTCAACAACTAAACAATGGTACGTACTAGTTCGTATATTGCTATAAACTGAAGCGACATTTTCATCCGACAGAAAATCAATGACGCACTGTTATCTTCATCTGTCTAGTCTGTTCCCAACTATCTACCTATGTTGGAATCGGCTGCCAGTACATCCGGAAGCAGTTGAATACCAGTATTTCAATAGAGTGACTGTATATCTGACCTCCACAGCCCAGTTACTGTGTTTTACGAATCTTTAATACGGCTTCTCACTTTTCTGCTTCATCGATGAGAAACCGTGATTCATCTGAATCAAAAGTTATGATATGTTATATCTAAACCACAACACGTAAGTCATAAAATTACCTAAATAAGAAAAAATATTTTAAACAGCATTATTGCAAACAAAATTACCCATAAAATGTAAGAAGATGGAATAGCGGACAAAGGGAAAATAAAACAGGACACACGTGTAAGAGAGGACAAATTCAATTTAGTATGGATCTACATCCATGGCCATTTGGGAAAGGGTTCAACCACATGGAAGAAATTCAATTTCCCATTTTCTTATACAAGTCACCATAATTCTATATCAAAAGTACGTAATGCCTTTTAGTCCTTTACAATTAATATTAAACCCAAAACATTACCTACAACTCATAAAAGAAAAGCCAGTTTATATAAGATTTTTACTGGCAAGATTGATTCAATTAAAAATACAGTACCCAACGAGGGTGAAAATATTGCAGCCATTTTAGCAGCGCACCAAAAGCTGATGTATTAAAGGGAGGGTGTATCCGCGAGGAGTTGAAAATATCGGGGAAGAGTAATATGTAATATGGTCTCCCCTTCAAGTGTTAAGCTGTCGTTTCTTCAAAGTTACACAGTGATAATACGGCCGATATTGCTCCCCCTTAAGATTATCATGTCTGGCACGGTGGAGGTATAGCAAGTGGGTAAATAGCCAGGTGAATGATATAGCGTAGGTTTTAAAGATAACATTGAAATTTCGATATTTGCATGCAATTTTTTTGCAAAGGCAGATTAGATAACCTACTCATATTTAGATAACATTAGACGGTTGTTTATTGTTGCATGAGCAATGCTTTCAATATTTTAGTCAAATAGTTACTGAGATAACATTTCATTAACAATAACACAGTAGCATCACTTTTAAAAACTTACAAAAATTAAAAGGAAAATGGAACGCTTCGTGAATAAGAGTTGTGTCACATCCTTAAAGTTCTCAATGATACCTTCAAAAACTTTTATCCGTTTGGGACATCGCATACCAGCAATGTGTGGATGGCATCCATTTTTGTCTAAATAAATCTTTGTTGGGTTTCAGTATACCTTGCTGGAAAGTATTAAAAAGTTTTAAGGTTTTATCCGAGTTTATTTAGCGAGTGGATCAGAACACCAAGAACAGTCATTCTTCTTGCATAGCAACTATTGAGCTGCAGCTGAACTACTTACTCTAATCTCTCACAGGGAAAGATTTAAGTTCTATATTCTTTGAGGTAAGTAGAGCATTAGGGTGTGCTTTCTATTTCCTGATAGGTTTGAGGCTCAGCGAGAAAATTGAAAATATCTTTACGTTAAGAGCTGGACTTTGTACGTTCATACAGCCAACAATGGCCACGGCAGAAGATATTATCATTAGCTGACCGCAAACTATTAGCCATCCTTTTAAAGAAATAGAAATCACAACAAAGAAGGTTACAGTTGCGTTAAGTAATAGACAATAGAAGACAAAAAGTATAAAAGGCCACTTTCTAATGATCATGGCCCGTAGCTTGCGTAAGCGTCAACCATGACGTTCAGTTAAAAGTATTATTACCAGTTTTCGTTTCATCTGATAAAATTTCTTGTTTATTTTCACATTACGAAGGAGGTTCATTCTATCTTCTATCTATACGAATTTGCCGGCAAAAGCTAGGCTTCCACAAAATTTCAAAGTATTTATGAAGTTGAATAAGCAAAATTTGAACAAAGACAAAACAATTTTCTCCTTTACTAAATACGCCAGACGCAGTATTACCAAGTTCTTTGTCTTCCCAAAGTTAATTGAATACGAAATCCAAGTTCAAAATAATTTTCCTAGAAAGTCCTTATAAAGTTCTACTTTTCAGATTTTTTTCATATTTTCTAAACTTATGGTTTAAAAGTTAGAGGGGACACACACATTATTTTTTACTTTTGGAGCGATTATTTCCGAAATTATTGACATTATCAAAAAATGATTTTAGTAAACCCCTATTCATTTTTAAATACCTTTCCAACAATATATCACACGTTAGGTTTGAAATAAAAAAAAAACACTTCCCACTTTACATATAGGGGGGCTGCTACCCTAATAAAACATTTTTTTCCAATTTTTATTTTACCACTTTGTCGGCGTGATTGATACACATATTGGTACCAAATTTCAGCTTTCTAGTGCTAACGGTCACAGAGACTATAATTTAAACGTTCACTTTCAAATAACTCAATTTAACTTGTCTACCCGTCCTCAATGATTCAGCTGTCAATATCAAAGTTAAAACAAGATTAAAAGGCTATTAGTATTTTTAAAGACTTTCTTCACAATTTGTTCAGATGAAAATACGATAGTGCAGAGGCATAATGACAATGATTATGTTAATGAAACGGACAAAACTTACGAAACTTGTAATGGGATAAGTTTCTAGTAAAGGATCCGCATACAAATGTTTGTATGCCTTGCCAAAAAGAAAAAGATATTCCTCGGAGCCTTCAACTGGAAAACTTTGTGATCTTTTATTACGGAGACGATGTTCAGCTATTTATTAAAAGTTACCAACAAAACTCAGTCTATTGTCAAGACTAGTTTGGAAATTCAACATAGCGTGAAGAAATTTCGGGAAATTTAAAATTTGATCATCTTTTATCGTTTCCGAAATATATGCAGCCGGACGTTTATGGAACCTTAGTAGATATAAACGTGAAACGAGAGAGTCTATTAAAATTACTTAGATATGCAATAGTGTACTTCTAGGTTTACAGTTTTTATTAAATTACATAACTTGCTAGTTTAATAGGGGGGGCACCAACCAGTTTTGTGTTTATATTCAAAATATACGAGTTACCACGTCAACCCACCGGTATAAATATGGCAGATTTAATGATCACCCGTGTTGATGACCAGACCCTAAATCACATTAGGAGGAGTGTAGGCGAGTCATCGCAAAGGCTAACAGACTTGAAGTTAGCCTTCCTCAGCTTCGTCTATCCAAATCAGGATTTAATATTCGTCATTCCACTAGTGACATCATGGCTTCGCCGTTCGCGGAAAATGAAGTTAGATTAGATTCTGAAATCAACGGTAGGTGTCAAATAGTGGCACACGTCAGGGCAAGAAAGGTAAACATGGCACGAGGGTCGTGTTTACCCTATATTAAGGGTCAAATGCTTAAGGCCAAAGGCTGCGGGCGAGGCGATGACGTCACGGGGCGGCGCCCCGGTGGCTCGGCGTGTTCCAACTGAGTTCCCGCTGAAACGCCGCCGATGAGACGGTGACATGTGAAATTCGCGCCAGAATTTGCATGCAAAAGTAATAACGTTGAATACATTGAAAATAAAGAGGTACATGCATACATACACGAATTTCATTCGCGCGGTTGAATTTAACATAAAGACTTTTGCAGTTAAGATCATCCAAATGTAGCATATTGCCTAATAAAGAGGAACAGCATCCACACACACACACACATCGGACTGACAAATACATTTGATGCACCTACACTACCTACTTCTGTTTCAGTACATTGAAAAAAAAACGTCGGATGACTCGTCATAAACTCGTTAAAATTATACACAAAATCTGACATCATTGATAACCAGCTCAATTTATAGCAACACGAAAACATTGTGAGCATAAAACAATTTGCTTCAACTCTCGACTGATTGGATAATAAACTTTGTCGCTAAACAGTTTTGTTTGCGTCTGTCATCTCATGTGTAACAACATTATGTCTGACACACATGAGATTAAAGATTCTAGACGATGTATCTTGTATGTTTTGGTAAAAAATATCCTGTTTTATATTGAGAAGATGATGCAAGGCAACGTGATCGACGCGCGTGAGTGTTTTCAATAACAAGGTTTTTTTTTTTTTTTTTCAATACTATTATCAGACCAAGGTTCTTTGAAATATTCAGTTCTAGGCTTATTTAGCTCCTGCCGGGGTAGCGGAATTTGTTCGAAAGTGTCACGACGGTCCTGGAACGCAAAAGACATAGGAGGAACACGGATGGGTTTCAGCCAGTAAGAGTCTGACACTCCCTTCTGCTTCAACCAGAGTGGGAGGAGTCAATTGATGATTTTCCACCCTTTAAAAAAAGGCTTAAGTAGCTATAAGTAGGTAAATGAGAATCCCCTGCGTCGTTTCCCAAAGGTATTTGGTGCATTACGTTGAGGTTTCACTCAATAGTAAGTCCGACATAACCCTTCTCATGCCCCTGGCGAAGAATCCCCAGGAGGGTTTCCTCAGGTATAAAAGGTTATTCACCTATGCGTAGTGCAGACTATGGGCGTTCGCGCACTATCCAATCACATGAGGCATTAATGCAAACAAGGGTGACGCCGGTTATAAAGCAGCTGTATATTTTGACGTTTTTTTTGTCTAATAAGTAAGCAACCTTAATTTTTGACATTATAATAATATATGATGCATATGGAAAACCACAACATAATTTCCTGTATTTTTAAGTAACTTCTGTCCGCTATTTCGTTTACGTGAAAGAAACTTAACGCTGAACTTATTGCACTTGTAATACACATGTATAAATAAACCGAACCACTTTCTTTTAGCTCGTAGGTATAATGGTCAATATTTTTGGTAATATGGAACGTATCAATAAAACACTTATATGGCTAAAAAGATTATTTAAAAGCCTTTTAGGTCATATACGTTTCAATACGATGCGACTTATTATATTGAAAACAATAGGTCATAATGCGTGAAAAAAGCATGTGGCTCGATTTTCTTGCCCCCAAGGTGTAATATAAGTATAGATAAATAAATCACACGTTACTGACATGAGATGACCTACATTTCTATTCCTTAAAAAAACATTTCGGTTGTCAAACATAAGCAAACAAAGTTAATAGTCACTAGTTGTGACCACACGAGGTCTCTGTCCTTATTTGGTCAGGCTTTGAGAAGCGTGACCCCTTTTCTCCTTTTAAGTTGACTTCAAATAAATGGTCTAATGCGATGCTTGCTTTTTTACAGCATTACGTTTTATATAAAATAGTTATGTATCTTTAAGATTTTACTGTACCTACAGGCGCTTAATGTGTAATTAATCTCATTCGTAGAGTATTTACATAATTGTCAGAACTTATGGAGACTTACAAAGGGTTTAAAACTCATAATGACGACCTATTCCAACTGTAATTTATCTTACTAATGAGCCCCACGACTTAATTCTTTTCAGCAGAGTGCCGTGCGTGGCTTAATAAGGAAACCCCTTCAGGGTTTAGGTCTTTTAAACGAAGGCAAATGAAACGGCGCGACGCCGACAGTTAAATAACTATACTCCATCCGAGTAGGTAGTTAACAATAGGTAAACAATCTTGACAAGCCGTTTTACTTAAACGCTTATTAGTTAAATACAACTACTGTTTAAAAAAATTGTTTAAATGATCATGTAATCGTTTTTGTTGTATCTAATTTGTTTTCAGCTGCATTTTATTTTGAAACTGTGTTATTAACTAAAAATACATGCCAAAATTGTTTACCTTTTGTTAACTACCTAATCGGATGGAGTATAAGTGTTAATAACCAGATAAATTACGGTAATTGATTTGAAAATTTGAATGGACTGTTGTGACATCTCTAATTAGTTAATTATTAGTATGCACCTCACTAGATATTATCTATGTATCCGCTTCCTAACGACCGTCACTTCATTGTCTGTCCCCGTCTGTGAAGCTGCTACTACTTACTGTACGACTGTGAATATACTGTGTGTCTTAATTAACCAAGTCAACCTCAACGGTGTCTTATTAAAGAAGCCTACAAAACATAACATGGACAAGCAAAAAACCCAGTGGAAACGTTGCTATCGCTAAAACATCTTTCGTATGTGAAGCTTCATAATTCATTAATAAGGAAGCGTTGACCGCGACAAGAGATTTAAGATACTACCACAGTATAAATATTAATACAGTAGGACGACGCCTTTGATCTCTGGAAAAATGCCGACAACTTCTTCACGCGTTAGACTTGAATAATACCTCCCGCACTACGAACATCGGTTTGTTCGCAGTGCGGGAGCGGCTTTCCCGCGTCTCGCCCCTCACACCGCACGATTGCCCTGTCTAGACAGCTTCGTCGGGCGACTGTATGTTTTTAGACTGTGACACTACGGAGGACATGCGAAAAAATGTCATAGAAGACTGTAAATCCATGACTCAATAAAGCCATCTAGCATAATAAAGCAATATTAGAGCGGCAGCGGAGACCTTACTGAACCAGATTATTTGTGCCCACTAGGACACAAGTATCAGTTGAAAATTTAGTTCGTGATGTCCCGCCAATAGGTATCTATTGAATGTCTTTGAACGCGACAGTTTCTCAACGAACCGGCTATTTTGCGGACACATTGACAGCGTCACTAATTTTCATCGCCGTCGTCAAGCATGAAAAGAAATTGAAGAAATTTGTAAAAAGAAAAATGTAACCTAGAGCCAGAAACTCGTTGAGCACAGGTGACCATAGACATAAAAATACCTTTTATTCGTAAGTAATTAAGGTATAAGAATGGGGCTACTATTACAGCGCAGACAAAAGAGTCGTTACCTTACAAAAACGGAAACTAATCCCGGCTTCGAAAGCTTGATTACCTCTGATCTATTGAAGTGATTAATCCTGAGATAGGTAAGGCTATTATTTGTAGATCTTTGACAGTCGTTACGGCAAGTCACAAACTCAGAACCCCGTCAGTCTGACAAACAGTTTGGCCAAGGGATATCGTGTTACCCAATCACTGAGTTGTGTAAGTCAGATAGGCAGTCGAGTCGCTCTTCGTAAAACGCTCTGGTATTGAGCTGTATCCAGTTAGACTGAAAATCGACATTAGCACGGATGAGACTTCAGAAACCAGGGTGTTAGTACCTACTGACAATTTCATGGAATTAGAATGCAAGGAGTTTAACACAAGAACCCCTACCCCTTCACTGAAAAGGGGAACAATAGAATGATAAACGACATCCTTACGTCATAACGTTGCAAACAAGAAAGACAACACTAATTACTATCAGATAATGCCGCAATTTATCACAGGGGAGGGTAGTGAGAAGCTCGCCACTCAAATTAAAGGGATAAATAGCTCGTGATGGAGAATTTGCATTAATTTTCCAGTTCGTTGAAGACGCAGGGATTCAGGGAGCGCAGTTAATGATATGAAAATTCTAAGATGCTTGAAAAACATAGTCGATCCACTGGTGCAAATATGGGTTGAGCGTACGAAAAATACTCAACGCATTTTGGAGAAAATAGGTCACATTAAAAAGATTTAAGACCTCTAGACTTCCGTAATGTGTTTCTTGATGGCAATTTTGTGATGAATGATGTTAAAATTCAGGTAAATAAATGAAGTTACGACTGAATCTAAGTTAAAATAGAATAAGTGTTCAACCCACGCTCATTTGAGACATTCACTTGGAACAGAAGTTTATATCTCGTTTATACTTAGTCTTCTTCTTTTGGTGTGTTTACTGGCTAACCTGGGGCTCGAGTCTGCTATTGCAATCGTGTCTCAATGACCAGATAATGATCGATTTTTGACGTATAACGTCAAACTTATGACACATTTCCCATACAAAAACTGTCAATCTATCAAATATTCGATCAATGACCGGTCATTGAGACACGATTGCAATAGCAGACTCGAGCCCCAGGTGTCAGGAGTTTTTATGCCGCTCGACTTGGCAACACAGGCGTTAAAAATATCTCTCTTGGAATTCCAGTTTCCTTGCGACGCTTTCCTGCACCGTTTTTGAAGCAAGTGATAATTATACAATACGCGCGTGAATTTAAATAGTTAGAGGTGCGTGCCTTGGAATTTAACTCAAGATCTATGAATTGACAGTCCGCCGAACAAACAACTGGGCTATCACTGCTATAACTGCTGCTCGGTACTTAGTAGTGTATTAGATCTCCCTTTCGTATGTTAAATAATGAACGTTAGAACGAATGAAACTTACTAGCACTTACTATTTCAATATTGATTTTATCTGTAACTAACGCTTTCAGCATCCATTACCTAAACTTATTGCTCTTTTCCCGAGTGGATGTAAACAATAAAGACAGAGAACAAAATGTAATAATACCCCACTCCTTTATTCAAAGGATTCAAACTTAAGATATTACTTTCAAAGTTATTTTAAAACTCCCAACAGTATTATAAGTTAGATAACGCTGTACATACTTTACCGTTTTCTGTCAAGTTACGGAAATACAATTTTAAAGGTTTTTTTACAATGGCAGAACAAAAACCAGCTTCAGGCTAATTTTATTAGAGACCTTCGGAGTTTAATCGAATACCTACCAGGCAAAGTTAATTTGAATCGTTTTAATGAAACAATAACTTTGGAAGACGAATGAATTAGTAACCATAATCTTATATAATCATACTGAAATTAGGTTGTTTAGATTACTGAATTGAATTAGGATTATCTAAGCAACAATTATTTTACGCAAGACCTATTTAACACTGTTCAAACTTAAGGAGTTAAGGTATAAGTCCGAGATGGGCCGCAGAACGCAAACTGCACGGGTTCCTATGAATCTCTACGAAACTGAGACTTGCAATCGCGGTGTTGCCGCGCTAGGAATCATTTTCATGGAGATTCATAGAAACCCGTGCGTAAACTGCTATTCTATGAATTTTGTGGTATTTATTTCAGCATGTATTCATTAACAATTACATTTTTATAACGATCTTTTTGAGGTAAAAATTTATATGCGCTAAGTTTGAGTTTAAATGTTACTCCCTCACAGGTATTTGTTCGTTAGTAGACCAGCAGAGTTATTGCGTATCTCCGTCGGCAGTAATTCATAATAATGATAACTGGGCAGTGTTCAGTGTACAGAACAGTTCCTCGCACTAAGAGACATATGGATAGCGTTTAGAAACTGACGGCTTTGATTGCAGTCTGTGACAAACCGCATTAGGGCACGATTTTTATTAGAACTAGATTTCCGCAGTCTTTAGTAAAATTGAACCTGTAGCGAAATACCAATTTGACTGGCCTGTTAGTCTAGTAGTTAGTGACCCTGACTGCTATGCCGGAGGTCGAGGGTTCGATTCCCACCCAGGACAAATGTTTGTGTGATGAGCACAATCATTTGTTCTGCGTCTGGGTGTAATTTATATATGTATAATATGTATGTATATAGAAATATATAAGTATTTTTATCAGATGTTTAGTACCCACAACACAAGCTCTCAAGCTTAACTTGGGACTAAATGGCGTTTGTGCGAAAAGTTGTGGAATATTTATTTATTAAATCGTCATCTATATTGGTCTTATGGCATAATACAGTGCTTAGACACATTCGCAACAGCCAGCTTAATGTTTTGTTGGCTTTCCATAAAATGTACCATATCGTCTAAACGCCTCTTTAACGGTAATGTCTCATAACGGCGGGAAAGCGATACAAGAGCGCTGTAAAATGGCGGCAAGGAGTAGTCATCACTGATAAAAAATCGCTAGGTACGTATGTTAATGTGACATGGTTCTTGGTTCTTTCATTTCATACTTACATAAACATATCTAATCGGAAAATGAAATTCTTTGCTATGGCAAGGCCTTATAGTTCCAGTCTTAGACAATATATCAGTTAGTCAGTCAGACTGTCTCTCATAAGTCTTATGTCTGTCTGACAGTCAGACAGTCAGTCATAAATCTCATCTCTGACAGTCATTCAGTCAGTCAGTCTGTTTCTCATAGCGGTGATAAAAAATCGCTGAGTATGTCATTGTGGCATGCCGATTCTATCCGTGTCTGTCTGACAGTCAGTCAGTGAAACTGTCTCTCATAAGTCTCATATCTATCTGACAATCAGTCAGTCAGACTGTCATTCATAACGATGATAAAAAAATTGCTAAGTATGTTAATATGGCATGATGATTCTAAACAATTTCAAACTTTAATAAACATTTGAATTCGGAAAATAGGAACTACAAGGCAGAACGATTTATTTTCTAGGATTCGAGTTTCTACTTTGATATAGATTCAAGGTAAAAACTTGATTCATGTTTTACTAGGAGTTGAACTAAGTACTCATGAAACATTTTTCCGTATCTTCTTTTTATCATTCGATAAAATATTCATTATTTTTAATCCAATTACTACGTCCTTTCATTTACCTACTGTATATTTACAGATTTACCAGTTCAAATTAAAAAACTCCCGGAAAAACTATTTTTCACGGAAGTTAAAACAAAAATGTTGAGAGTAAAAGTACCGCCCGCATTAATTCGGTGAATTTCCACCAAAACGTAGTTAGGAATTTCGCAAACACTACAGAGAAACCTTTAGATATATGGAAATAGAATAACATTCAGTGTTCCGAATAGTTTCAATTATTACACCCCCGAATGTTCCGGTGTTGCTAACTACTTTTTAGAACCATTGAATTCTGCGAGAGACTGGTTGAATAAATTCGTTGCATTTTAAGTTTACGTATAACTTGGATTTCGAATCCACAAAGACGAGAGGTAAACCAGCCTATACTACTGTTTCACTGCTGAGAATTTGCATCTATCTTCTCATACAGATAAGGCACGAGCATTATTCAACACTCTTGCTCAAGC
The DNA here is from genome assembly GCA_921972225.1 of Euplexia lucipara. Lineage (NCBI taxonomy): Eukaryota > Metazoa > Arthropoda > Insecta > Lepidoptera > Noctuidae > Euplexia > Euplexia lucipara. The sequence goes on along the minus strand of OV179143.1, from coordinate 5,948,206 downwards.
GAGGTTGGCAACTTATATTAATTTAAAAGTCTAGGTGAACCCGGTATGGAAAAGCCACATTGGTACTTGCCCGGATTTCAACTCTCATCCGCAATCATGCAAGGTGAGGTCTAAACCACTGAGATGTCACGACTTTTTGGCAAGGGCTAGTTTGGTTTTATTTTTGCTGACAGGTGAAGACTTTTTTCTACGTATAATATCAAAATTGTATATCAATACATCGACGTCGGTACAAAAATCTTCTCAGTAGGTACTTAAGTAATTGATTCACACTTGAAGTCTGTCGACTTATTGTTTCAATTCTCACGTCCTTCGGAAACCTTGGGAGTTCCAACCTTGAACCAAGTTCTCGGGCTTAACCTACTTTTACATTCTTTTCATTCAAAAAACATCATCATTACAACTGGAACATGAATAATATTTGCTTATCAAACGTTAGCACAGAATACGATAACAGTTACAGGCTGAATGTTTTTAAAAATGGCGATATGGTTATTAAATTTTAATGTGTTGATGAAGTCTAAGTATTTAAAAATTTTGCACCAAGCTTTCTCTACTAGGAAAACTTTCCATTCTGTTGTATTTCTACAAACTTCCCTTTTCACACGACGTTATTTTACAACGATGTTAGTACTATTACTAAATAAATTTATAATGAATTCTCGGAAATTTCTCTGTGAGTAATTTTCCGCTAAAACTGAAGCGAAAATTTAACATGTCCTCGCTATTTACTATACTACGTAGAAACGCCTGCGAATGCTTGTAAATTCAACACGTGTATTTACTTCACATGTTGATGTGAACTTCTCCGTAAATAAGGAGATCTTGATACTTTATCTTACTGACAGAATACCTACCTGTCTGAAACTGTATCAAGACATGCATCAGGTGAGAGGGGGAGGTAAGTAACAGATTACACTATAACATGTTAGGGATATCTGGCTTTTATATTAAACACTGCTGTGTACGAGCATCGCCACGTGATTGTCATACTTAAATCTTTTTCATTTAAAATTATTTCGCTATAGTCGATGTAATTTAGGTTAATATTTTTATAACTTAACCACTCAAGAAGGTGGTAAATAACCACATTACAGTAGTACGGACACAAAAAAAGCTGCTTTTATTTGTTGTAAACATCCCGTCCTTTGCAACCACAACAACTAACATACAACAACTCCGTACGCCTCAACCGGCTCGACAAACTTTGACCATGACATTTCTATTGTTCCTCGAAGGGTAAGACAGAGACGCACCTATGGTGAACCTTCTTTTCTCCAGTTATGTTTAATTGCCTTGTATAAAAGAATACAATACAAGCCTATAGCATTGCTACCAAAAAGGATTTCTGAGTCTTAGATCGCATGACTAGGTGATTTCGCTTTTGATATTTGCAGAATTAGTATTTTAATTAGGATTATGAAAAGTTACCTTTCAATGCGAAGAATTTGGTGGAGGAGCACACAGCACTTAATTCGTAAACGGAGGTGAAAGGGCCATCAATACAGAGCTTGACACACAGTGCACTAAAAGATTCAAGACCCCACCAAAAATTTGGAAGTGTCGGCTCTTACCTGAGCTTTACTTTACAATGTAAAAATCAGTAGAAAAACATAAATTTCATCTAGCCCTGATGCGACTTTAATTGAAATTGAAAGTAAATAACGATTGTTGTGTTTTACAGTTAAAAGTAAAAGCAAAATCAGAAAATGCGTAAACAACGTAACCATTTGGAAAAGTCGACCAAAAAATTCAACGTGTCAAGTCAAAATTATGTGCCTACTGAACTCATGGATCAGTATGTGCGTCGGAGTATTCCCGTTTGAGCACCTATTTTTTGAGCACCTATGCATTTAGTACCAAAGGTATTCCCATTTCCCATAGGTTAATGCATAGGTGCTCAATCGGGAATACTCCTGTGCGTCAATATCCCGTCCACTCTGTATACAAAAATAGATCATAAAACATTATCCTATTTTGTAAAACACAGCTACAGCCAATAATAAAGCACATACTTACAATGTAAGTAATTTGTCGAGTCGCGGCACACACCACGCAAATACGTCTTTATTATTTTAATTTGACATACACAGGCGTAATTACTACTTACATAATTAACGCTCTGTCTATTAGCGTTATTAGAATATTGTGCTGTTAATAGACGTGTTCAGTTACACAATATAATAATATATCATCGTTTTGATAGCAGTACCACTTTGGTAGTTTCGTATAAGTGCGGATAAAAGTTTGTTTGAAACGAAGCAAATGTAGCATGTAAGGACTGTGATAGAGATTTTGTACTTTCTGCCCAACGTGGTTTATGTATGTTAGTTGTAATGGAATTTCAACTGAACCAAAGTATCATTGCACTGCTGTGAAGTGCTATAATAAGTGACATTGTGCTATTATATTACTTAAGCATTTCAATTTAGAGTTACCCGAAACGACAAAACATTTTTCTACCTAGTAACAAATGGGAACGAATTATTATTATTTTCCACCAAACCAGAAAGATTTCTACGTTGAAACGATGTAAGAAACAAAACTTCGTTATCGTTTAAATTGTATCAACGTAATGGATCTAACGACGAAATCAGATTTTCAGAATTTTCCTCTTCTCGACAGGCTCTCCTTTCGTCTGGTTTTCGTAGACTCGTACAATTAAATTATGACGGTAAAGGTCGACATTGGAGACCAATAATTACTAACAACTCGGTACCAAACAAAGCTTTGACTTTAGACAGCTTTTAATAAATCTTTTCGTTAAGTTTCTACAAAGACCTTTGGCAAACGACATCTTCCCGCAAAGGCAACTTCGCACAAAGGACCTCATGAGATACGTCATTACGCGACAAACTTAATGTGCATCTTTTGAAGGGCTTTAACCTTAGTTCAATACGTATAACTTTCACTATTCAGAAGAAAACTGGCCCATACTTGAAGCTACCAAAAATATTTAAACATCTAAATAATATGTGCAAAATTAATTCAAGACAAGCAACAGATGCCATTATAATGCTTCACTACCATCCCTGAGGGAGGTTTTTTTTTGTTCGAACTTGACACCTCGCCCCTCGTTGGATACGCGGAGTGAATACTAATTCTACACGTACCTCTATAAGGGCGTCGTATAATAATATCTTTAAAGATATGTACGGTGCGTGGAAGCAGCACATTCTTATGTTTATGAAATGACACCGTCAAACAAAATAGCGCCGAGAATGCGTACTTTTCGCGGCGTCGACACAATATTGCAAAATAATACGTCTTCGCCTTACATTTTTTTTGAGACAGTAAGCTCTAGGGCTGTCGGAACGCAGATCCTGTAAATTCTTTTAGAATAAGGGGTAGGGAGGGACATAAACAGTGCCAAAGTGTCTACTATGAATCCAGACTACATATTGTTTTTGGTTACTATTTTATCCTTTCGGTAGTTATTTACTTCACAATGACAATTATTCGTGTTCACGAATGTTCAACAATGTAAGTAGTTTAACATATTTTCATAAAATTTCTAATAAACTTTCATTTTGAATAAATACTGTGCCAATTTGTGCTATGATGAAGACGTAATTCGAAAAGCTTCATTTGATATTTGACTAATTGGTGTATACGGTTACCCATAAATTGCATTGAAATTCGATCTTCATTTGAAAACACCAAATTATGTACCTGTAACAAAAAAAAAATAGGTTTATTAGTAAGTTAGTTCGTTGAAACATTAACCTACGCAAAAAATCATCAATGTAAGAAGTTTGGAATGGATATAAAAAATTTACCAACTTGTTTCATAAACACTCCAATGGGACATCTAAAAGTTTTATGTCCAACGAAACTTTATGGAGAATGTCTAGACCCAGAACTTTACAGATACGTCATAAAACTTGAAATCCACTAGAATTGTAATTCAGCTCTGCGACTTTCAATTCATTGAATTCAATAAAAAGAACAAAAGCGGCTTACACGATCATTGAACGTCTCGGTTCACAATGCGAGCTTCGCTGAGGAAGTGCTGCGCCCACAAAGAAAGCCATACCCCGGATAATTTAAAAAATAAACCTACATAATATAGTAGTAAGTATCTTCTCTATAGCTAAGTATGTTATGAGAAGCACGTTGTCAGGCTAAGAGATAATCAGATTCGAGAAGCGTCGTTTTTTCGTTAAACGATTTACTTTGTTCTTCTTTCGGCCCGATACTTCAGAACTTTTTTGTTTCGGATTTATCCTAACAGAATAAATAACAACCAATCTAACATAGAAAGAGCAATGTGTTAAATTGACTGTAATAAATGTAGATTGCCATTGAGAACTGTAATAGCACGTCAGATGTTTAGCACAAATTCGTTAACTAATATTGCATTGGCAGTGAATTGATCATTTCCAATGTCATATTTAGGCCGGAGATCAAAGGGTTGAGAAACATTAACGAATATTTGCATGACTATCGGTAAACATTTTGTCTGCGCAAATGTAAACTCGCATCATTAACAAATCGAATCGGTCGCCTTAGAAACGGAACGTAAACAGTAGTGACGTGCTCGGTTGTCACGTCCGCGCCTATCGATTCGACCGAGCACCGACCTCGGAGATGTCACCGTGTTGATACTGATACATTTACTCGGCCATTAAAGAATTTACTACGTTATCTTATCGATACAGCAGCATTGTTATCGTCGGACACTGATAACTTGGATCGATTTAGGCTGAGTGTTGGGTTCGCGTTTACGTTAATAAACGTATTTCCAGACAGTATTGTTTTGGCTTTGTATCGGAATTTTGCTAGTCAAACAATAGCAACTCGATTTATCAATACGCTCTTTTCAGATTTTCGTTTAGATTTCAATAAAGAAATAAAAGCGTAGATTTGCAACATCAATAGGTCAAAGGCATTAAGAAGGCATTTCTAAATCTAGGGATCAAAGGTTTTTTTCTGTACGAAGGCCATGACGGTACGGGATTTAGATAGATTGAATATGAGTCCTTTGAGCCTTAGGGTAGATTTTACGTAAAGATGATAAGTACGATAAATCTATCGATCGAAGTGACCTGTTTCTCACGGGGCTGGGCAAAGGCCTCCCCGTCTTTTTCCACTCAGACCTGTGTGCCAACTATCATTCTTTTGCTCTTATGCCAATTGGGGTCGACGCAGCATTTGTTCGTTTATCGCCGTGCACTGCCACTGTGGGCCAATCTTTCCGGTAGCAGTCAAATCTGTTCCTGCATCGTCGTCTTGTCCTACCGTGAAAGCGTGAAACGCAAGGCGATATAGCGTTTTTAGAAAAACATAACCAAAATAATACAAGGAACAGAGAACAGACGACCTTATACATGAGCCCAATGCAATAGGCTGTCATTTACTTTTTTTTAGATAAAAAGATGTAATTAATCACTGAATTAAAAAAAAAACACAAATAAAGTAGAGAATATGCTGAATTGCCTAAAATTAAAGCGAAGGCCGTTGCTCTACTAGCATGAATGAATTTATTGAGAGGCCGTGTCGAGGTCATTGGCGAACACGTGGACCACGTAGCCATTCAATTTAAGGACTAGTCAGTGTAATAGATGGATTCAATTTAGATCTATTTCCCACCTTAATGGCTAAGTCTTGTGCGCTGACCTAGGAATAATGGGCACATTTACTGAGGAGAAACAGTAACCGACTGTTGCCACACAACACAAACATATCTATACCGTTTTACGTCAAGAGTAAAGCTAAAAAAAATAAACAAAGCAATGTTATGTATTTAATACAACACACACACAGCACAGTAAAACAGAATGCAAAGACGAAAAGTCGACTGCAAAACCAATAAAAAGTCACGATAATATTATCTTTGCTTACTTTTTTCTTACTCAACTGACACTGGTCTTTTGCACAAACAAACACAAAGTCACCGTGATACAACCGAACATTGGAAGCTGAAATAAAACATTGGACCTTCCCCTAAGTCTTCCACAGGAGCGTACGTGTCTTATACCCGAGCAGCAGACCCTAAACTAATTCCCCAATTTAATCCTATACAACGAATCTATCAGAAATGACGGCAGAGCGAAAATTAACTACAAAGTTCGGTTAATTTCGACACTTGTTTTGAAAGGGCACTGGCAAAATTGAGGTTTTGGCTACCCCAACTGAAATTCCAAAATGTTTACATACTGATAATCAAACTCTTGCATGAAATATTTGGTTGGTGGTATTGATTTTCGAGGTACCTGCGGGGTGTGGTCTCATAAACTAAATTACATTTACGTAAGGGTAAAGGTAATTAAAATTCTGTTTTTCCTTCAACTAGCATTGTTCTGGAAAAAAAACAGTGTATTTCAATATCAAATTCATCACACTAACGCACAGAATTTCAGGATAGCGAAACAGCTCGTTCACTGAAAACAATTATGATAATGTAATTAACTCAGCAATTTGTTAATTGCCTTTGGTTCTACCTGCTTTTTCCCTCATTTGTTCCTGACAAGTCATGAAGATATTTATAGCTTCGACGTACTTTCCCCAGTTCTTTGCCTAGCAATATAGTTATTCTAAATGACTGTAGCTGTCATTTACTGATTGAAACATTTACATGGGCAATTAATATATCTAGCTTTTACCTAAATATTTTGACGTCGTCTTCCAGAAGGTACAGTCAGCCTCATAAGACTAGTGAATTTTAAACCTTTAAGTAAGACGTTAATTAAATCCTGGCACTAGCCTTGTTTAGCAATTTGTGTAAGCAAAAGTGTTCATGAGTTTAGGAAATATGGATATGTACATCGACTGTACCTATACGTAACAATTAAACTAACAGCACAACGAATGTGTCGGTCTTATCAAAAAAGAAAGCTGTTATTAATGGCTTGTGGTAAATTTAATAATAACAGGGTGGTAGGGGAAATTCCCTCACAAGTTTTCTTCCCCAAGTAAATGACTAGTGGGAATAAAAGTATAATTTCATAAGCTTTCCCCCTAAATAGGGGCGTAGGGCGCGCCGTCTACAAAACGCTGACTTGGAGTCACGACACAGTCACTTTGTGGCATTGCAAAGCAAATTGTTAGTTATGGAGTCCATTTTTCCTTTGACTTTATTTTGTACTTGCTTTAGGTAAATGCGATCGTTTCCGTCTTTGTTATTTCGTATTTCTCAAAGAAAGAACTTTCTTAGCTAGATTTGTAGTCGGGCAAACAAAATATTTTGGTGTATTAGTACACGAGTATAGGTTTCAATTCTTATTAATATTAGAACAATATAATTTCAACTCCTTTCATTTTGGTTCATATTAACCTAGCTTAAATCATGGTATTAATGAAACATTGAAACTGAAGTGTGCATACATTGCAAAATGAAAGGAAAATTGGCGAGATTCCAGTTACATTTTTTTACGGAAATCTATTTAAGTAATAAATACAAAAGTATAAACAAAAACTCAAAACGAGTTCGCTTCTACGTTACTACTTCGATATTAATCTAGAAATCTGTTTCGTTTAAATTTTCATGAATCGTTGAACTACGTAATAAATAATTACGAAATAAAGTAAAAAGTGAAAAAGAGGCTTGTAGCTAAATAATGACAGCCATACAAATCGATCGAAAGTTAAGCTACACTTGACAAGGTCGGTACGTGGATCGGTGACCATTCATTACATATCAAGACTCCTCCATAGTTCAGAAAACCGATGGTCCCAGCCGTTATTTGTTGATCTCCGACCTTCGTTACGGGTGTAGTCAGAGCCCTGTAGGTAATTCTGATAACCAGCTTACCCAAGAGGTATCGTGTTACCCAGTAACTGGGTTACGGAGATCAGGCAGGCAGTCACTCCATGTAAAGCACTGGTATTCAGCTGCATCTGTTTAACCCGGAAAAAGGCTAGGCATGTGATGATTAAAGTAAAGAAGTGTCGTTCAAACAATTATGTCCTGTGCTTTGTTAATGCGAGCTCAAACGATTATCGGGATTTGAAAAATTAGATCTTTAACATTTTTTCGTTTACATGACCATCCATCGACGCCCTATAGAAGATTTGGTCATTTATCTGAAAAGAGATATCGCGCTTTCTAGCCCAGACCTTTATTCCGTTTTATCTGTGCCGTTCTGATTGCTTTCCAGAATTTCTCAGACCAGTAGAGTAGTAGCTGGAATCTGACTTTAGTCTATACTAATATTTTAAAGAGGGAAATTTGTTTGCATATAGATAGGGGTTATGTCCGAAACTATTCCCCGATTTCGATTATTCTTTCACTAATAAATGATTTACGGTAAAGTTGACCTTCATGCAAACGAAGTCGCGGGTAGAAGTTACTTGTTTGAGCGATTGCGAATAAAACACGAGAGCTTTGATATTTTTATTTTTAACTATATTCTTCTTACCCTGATAGATGTTTTATAAATAATGACGGATAAAAAAAGCAAAAAGATCGAAATTAACATAACCAAGGCACAATAGTTGGCCAATGCCCCGATATAGATAGCAAATAAACCGACCAATATGACAGGAGTATATTTGGTGGGTGCGGGCGACCGCCTAATGAAAGCCAAACACGCAAGCCCCCACCCTGCACGCACCCGAATATTGTTAATTACAATAACATAGCTTACTACTTGTGACAGCCGTACGCTATGAAGTTATTGTATGTGACAGGATTATTTAGTTTCTTCTTAATGAAGAAATTATTCTTCTCCTAGCAGACGTAGCCTATGTCATCCGGGGAAAGCTGCCGGCTGCCCGTTGGGTAGGTTCCAAGCGGTGAAAGATTTTTCAAATTGGTCCAGAAGTTTCGGAGAAGAAACTATTCTTCTATTAATGGAAAATGTGATTCCCTTGCTTTAAAACTACACTAAAATGGGAGGCTCTCTTACTGACTTACAGCTTTAGAAAAGTATAGAGACAGACGGTGATATGTAAGAACTAAGTTAGAAATGTCCATTTAGTATTTTCCTTGAACTTCGCCATGGTCGATGCGTTTGAATTTGTGTAAAAACTTAAATTTAACTTAAATTGACAGCTCTTGTATATCTGTCCTCTTCTTGATATGAGAGAAACAGGTAAAATATACTAAATAAACTTTAGTTTGACAAGAATTGGCACCATTGTCTTTTGAACCTATCTTAGTATAGTAGTTTTTATCCTGAAACATCGTCTTCAGATACAACTAGCAATCCGCCCACGACTTTGTCTGCATTTCAACTTTTCCCTTCAAAGTTTAGCACCGCTGCACCCCCTCATAGTTTTTAAAATACAATAAAGCCTTTCTAACGGTAAGGGAACAAACAAAATGTTTCTCTTTATAATTTTAGTTTAGATGTAAGTATCTGAATAATGTTTTCAAAATATTGTAAAAGGGTAAGTTTGCCCTTTTTTCTGCATACCTTTTAGAAAGGGGAATTAGAATATTTTTTGTATACCTATTTCGTTTAACTCGTTAGTTTGACGTTTGTAACTGCCTTTTAAGGGTTTAATAACAATTGAAATACTTAAATGATTTGACTTTGACGTTTATTGTTCGATTGAATTGATTTTCGCTTTGTTTTCATTGATGGTAAATCTTGGAACAATCCTTAGTCTATCTCTACACTTCAAAATACCTGTATAACTGATAACCGTTGATTGAAATATTTGCTCTGATAAGATACTCAGTTGTTGTAACAATGCTTTCTCTGTTATCTCCAGTAGTCAAGATTCCTTCACAATTTAGTAAATCTAAATTAAAACTCCAGACAAAACGTGAACAGGTAGAATTATTTAATGAACCCGTTTGTTCAATCCTCTGTTCATCTAGCCGTAACGCATTAGTTCCAACGCTACACCTAAGCTCCGGAGTTATCATGTAGGTATATAAAATTCCCGATGTCAGCTCTGAACAACCGAGTCGTAAGATCGTAACTCTTGTATCCCTCAAAGTCAGAAAATATGAGTATAATTTCCATGGTCGTAACCATAAAATCCTGTAAGATACTTATTTCATTTTATTCCAACGTATTTACATAAAACAACAACAACGCGCTGTATGTTTGCCACTGTGTACATCGATTCTTTTTTTATTAGACGAACTTCCATTCCAGAGCAATTCACATGTGTGTCGGATTCGATACAATGAATCGAGAGCGCTTTATCGCAACCGGGAAAAAAATATACCGAAAAATGTCATCGAGTCCCACGCCCTCTCTAGTTGCGGCGGTTATTGTATTTTTTTATACGTCTCATTGCAGAAGGGAGAGTCAGGCAGACGCGTTTTGTAGGCGGCGTTAAATAAATAAGCAGCATTCTGTACGGGAACGACCTTCGCCATCTGTGGCCGCTCTAAAAATACCACCCCGCCACCGACCGGTGTATTTTACCTCCAACGTCCCTCGAATTTCTGAATAATTAAAGGATCCTGTTATGATTCATACCATCGCCTTTTATACATACCTATAGCATGAAATAAAATAGGCCTGGACGGTTAAGATAAAACCGGTAAAAAAAACTATGTGGTAATTACAAAAACGCAAATAGGTGTAAGTACTATGAAATGGTATTGCTGAAACTATTTACCTACATAACCCAAATTGACTCTCGTGTTTAAAATAATAAATAAATAAATATTCCACAACTTTTCACACAACACCATTTAGTCCCAATTTAAGCTTGAGAGCTTGTGTTATGGGTACTAAACAGCCGATAAACATACTTATATATTTCTAAATACATACATATTATATACTAGCTTCTGCTCGCGACTTCGTACGCGGCAAATGTTTAAAAACATTTGCTATATGGACTATGAAGTCCTAACAATGATTTTATTTTAAATAAAATCATTTTTAGGACTTCGTAGTCAATTGGCAGAAATAAAACCCTTATAATGCAACCTTAAGCAGCCATTTTAACCAGAGATAATTGGGAGTATTTAGAGATTGGAAGAAAGTTGTATTTTTAACAATGGTGTAGTAAAGTCACAGATTAGCAATAGTTTTATTTTATTAATTTAGAATAATTTTATTTGAAAAATTAATTGTTTAATATTTGGATTACGGAACTTTTCTACCATGTATTCTGGCTGGTTTTATAATATTTAAATATAAAGAAGCGACCCAAAGTAAGGAAAACTGTTTCCGTTTCCAATTCATACTGTTCCTCTGGTTAAGAATCCTTTGCGGGAATGAAACTTGGTGAATGTGCAAGCAAATAGCAGTAGCAACCATTCACGAGCTTGCCGTGGTCTCAAGGGACTTCGCGCAAGGGAACGTTACTCTCTTAGCACTTGGAAATTTCATTTGGAAGCTGTACGTGATGCCGCGTCGAAATGCGCCCCTTTCCAGAGGGTCCGCGATTTAGATAGAAACTCTTTGAAACTTATTCAGACGAACGTTCGCAACAATACCCCAGCTCGTTGCTACGGAATTGAAATTAGGACCGTTACCATCACGCTACACTGGGTAAATAGAAAAGTTCCAATATGGGATTCGATCTCACAAACAGTATCAATTCGACACACGGTTATGGGTCCGTGACCTCGGCCTTGGTAGAATTACGTATCCGAAAATGTATCTCATTGCGAAACCCTTACAGAGCTTACACTGTTCTCGTTTGACACGACCTTGTGGTACGTAGAACAATAGGTCAGTTGTTGCTGGGCAAGTAAGAATCATATCGAGATGGTACAATGGCACAACCTTGAGAAAAGGAACTCTCAGTTGCAGATGTCAGCGCTGGAGTGCTCCCGCGAGAACAATAACGTTGGACGTCTTTGTTGCGGCACGTAGCGTGTAAATTGGCGAGCACGTGCGTCACTCTATAGTACACCACATAGAGATCTATCGTATTTACTCACAATGAGGTCGACGACTACAAAAAGAGATTACATTATGCTAACGTTCTAAGCGTCCCGAAAATTTCATGCAAGTGGGATCCATTCAGCTTCTTTATTTCCATAAGCGCAATAGAATGATCATATTATGGGAACAATAAATGCTCAGTTTACAATTTAAAAAGTCGGAAAGTTATACTTAACACGGTGAATATTGGGTAGAGTGGGAAGCCACTTATCGGGAGCAAGTTGATTGGAGTCATACCAGAATCTAAACTGCTTAAAGTAGCCATAAAAAGTAACTAATACAAATAATGTTCAATAGAAATGATGAAGTAAAAATTAATAATAAATAGAAACGCAGGGTGTAGCACAAGGCTCGTGGGCGGGCAATATCTAAGTAGGGGATCGTTGACTCAGCCACGTTTGCGTAGGCAGACTTGTTATGCGCACCGTTCTATAAATGCAGTAACGTAGAAATACTGCAGAAAATGTTCTTATACGGTATGGTAATGAAATGGTCGCAATGTTTAGCCGCTAAGCGAACTGCAGGGAAAGCAAACAGCAATTTCAAGGCAATGAACGACTTTTCGTTGAAACACTGGCCACAAATAAAGATTTAAACCAAATAAAGAGATAAGAACGTTATAAAATGTGTTCTCTCTTTAGAAATCGTCTTGTTTCAACAAGAGCAATGTAGGTATTGTTGAACTTTAAATCCTAACATAATATCATATATCTTGGAAATCTCCGTTGGCATTTCATCGAGAGCTAAATTGGACACGAGTATGTATCACGACATTGCAGCGTTTATGGTCACATTTAATGCGAACTTGAACTCTATTCTTAACACGTGCGGTCGTGCAAATCCAATATAAATGGAATTAGCGCCCGTGCTCGGTCAACATCGTTAACTTGTCAACTATGATATGGACCAAGATTTGCGGAGGCGAAATCAGGTCTATTCGTTCGTGTATCCTCTCCCGCGTGTGGGCGAAGTGAGAACGAAGCAAATCGACTTAAAGTAAAACTCCTGGGATTGGCCCGTCGAATCTTGGTTTGAAACGATGTCACCTCTTTAGTTGCATTAGTAGTTTACTTTGCTTGTAGTTCGATCTCAGCTTATCTGACAAAAATAGCTTCGCTATTTCAAGAGGACCACCAAATTGCTATAAGTGTTTTCTACATAGCAGTATCGACCCTTTTATTTTAATTCCCAGTCATCGTTTGATTTGCATCCTGTTCTCACATATTTCTAAGTCCTGACAGGCGCAGACGGTAAGTCACGTGTCTAAGGCAGTTTCGCCATTGTAGCTGGTATACACTTGCGAAAGTATCACGAGGCCTCCCACGTGGCGGCAGACAGGCTGGCTGGTGTAACTCGTGAATCACGAGTTCACTCGCCTCTATGTATATTTTACAAGAATTGTTTTTGAATTTACCTACACTAAGTTTAATATGAACACAAGGAGGACCTTGCACATGCATAGCAACGGATTTTAAATGATCAAGGTTTTTTTGTATTTACATGTTTAGAACATTTCATAAACAGAGGTAGGTAATTAGGTATGTAATGTTGAATAAGACTCTCAAACATGTAAATTCTATTTTATTTCCCCAATAAATTTACAATTCTCTCAGTTATAATAAATTCTAACCACAACGACTGTTTCTCTTTGAAATTCCGTCTGGCAGAGAAACCCTACACAAAGCTACTAAATAATACTGCCTTGGGATTCATGACCGCAAACAGTGCAGTCCCAAATCACGGAGTGGAAAGCAAAACCAACTTGCTTAATTATGATTGAGCTTCCAAAATGTAAAAGTTGAAAACAAATACTAATGGGAGTTTAGAAGACGAAATGAAAACAAGAGTTAATCCGGTGGTAGTCGTTGCAACCACGTTCAGAACTCTTGTGTATTCAGTACATGGCTCTAGGCTAAGCTCCTAGCAAGGACAAGCAAGATTTCGTTACTAAGAAGAGCTCCAACACAGAGACTGTACCAAATAAGTGACAAGTCTGCAACACTAGCGACGAATAACACCTACAAAAAACAGTTTTCATTGAAGATAAGTAAAACAAAGAATGCAGCTGTGTGTACAGTATAAATGGCTGTTAAATATTTATTAGCCATTGATATGGCGAGCGATCTGGCGTGGCGGCACTTGATGATTGGACGCGATAGCTCGGAAACAATCCGAGACATTGACATTGCAGTTAGCGTGATTACACTTGTTACGGGTATTCAGAAACCCAAAAATCTGAAAACCTTGCCAAAGGAAAACCAAAACCGGGTTATGAAAGACATAGGCAGAATAAAATTGCCGTTTGCTTAGTGTAATGTAGATTGATAGCACTACAACATGGATAAAATACTGTGTATAATCTACATCTGGAACCACATTTTGCGAAAGGCTGGGCAGATGATAGCTTAGTGAGCATGGTGACCTATACGATAAACATTTTCTGTAAAAGTTTTTTAATTAGTCGCAGTAAATTTTGGAAGGGAAAACGGATTCTGACTAAAGTAAATCCTACTAATATTATAAACGCGAAAGTTTGTGAGGATGGATGGATGGATGTTTGTTACTCTTTCACGTAAAAACTACTGAAAGGATTTTAATAAAATTTGGTATGGAGTTGGCTGACACCCTGGATTAACACATAGGCTACTATAGTACTTTTTATCCCTGTATTCCCACGGGAACGGGACCTACGCGGGTGAAACCGCGGGATGTCTGCTAGTCTCTAATAAAAATATGTTAATTTGTTTAAAAAGCAGAAGAGTTAATGACATCATCTACTACCTGGCCACTATCCAATTTTTTTATTGCTTTAATCAATTCCAGCGAATGAACGCTAAATATCTGTTTCTATGTTTTAAAACTGATAAAATCACCTCTTTCTTACTTTCTTGAAAATACAGTAGGTAGCGAGAATTATCAGCTCATCCGTTATTTCATCGGTTAGCTTAAGTACTCAACAAAACAGTAAACTTTGGTAGTTTACGCTGTTTTATTAGCTAACTATTCGCAGTTAAGACGATGCTAGGTTTATAGCCTGTTTTGTTTTGAGTTAGACGTTGTTGACGGTTTGGGTAAAGATAAACGATTACAATGAGAATTAAAGTATTGTGCTGCTGTGTTTGTCATTGCAATGTCACACTTAATACATCAGTGCTGTTCTGTAATAATCACCTCGTGCAAAATAAAGGGTGAAGTGAAGGCGAATTGAGCTGTCATTCTAGATTACTACTAGGCATTGCCAGTTCACTTCACGTAAATTCTCACAGGGTGACTTTTCCTAAATCGACCGGCAGCCTAAATTTGTAAAGAAAAGGACGAACGTGAAAATAACCTAACATAGAAATATACGCATACAATTTAACTTGGGCTTAATAACACGGAAAGGGAAAGGAAACTGGCGAAAACTTTTACAAAACTCCAAACCTTGTGCAAAAAAGTAAAGCAAAAATCTTTTCCGATACTCACACAGGGCATTTTGATGTCAGGGATCAAGTGCCAGGGACGAAATGAAAATCCACGGAAAACAGTATTGAAAATGCCAATCACAACTGTCTACGGCCGCGCTCGAATTGTATGGGTCCGATGTTCATATTCTTTCTCTGCCATTCACTCTACGATTGCGTAATGAAAATTCGTATGTCGCCAAGCGTTCGGCTTTTATCTGGTTAAAATGAAAATCGCAATTTGTATTGAACATGGTCTACGAGGGAGTATCGAAATGTACGTCTGATAACCTGGAACAAATACAACTTTGTCTGCTTACTGTGTTTCATTGTTCAGTAAAGCGTTTGTTCAAAAACTGAAAACAAGCGCGCTCCCGGTAAATTGTGTTTTATTATAAAATATTGAATTACTCTTCTAGTTTAGATTTTGGAAGCAGTATTATAGATAATAACATACGCCACTATTTTATTTCCTGAAGGGTTGGATAGGTGTATGTTAAATTATAAATATAAAATGCCATCAACCTGGCACAATTCTAAGATCCGGCCTAATATTAAGGAATTTTTGATGGGGAAACCCGAATAACACTTCGATCAACCTAGTTTTCGAATGCAGGAACTCATATTCAGCAGTAAGGCTTGCCATCATTAGACCAACAAGGCAGCAAGGTAAGGGAACTCTTCCTTGGCGTGGCGACTTAATGTACAGACGCCAGCACGTCAAGTTACCCCAATGTGTCAAAATTCTTTGATCGTTTTTCAACTTTATGTCAAACAAAATTAGGTTCATATTCAATTGGGAAAAATTGACACATTAGGGTAACTTGATGTGCTGGCGTCTGTACAATATAATATATCAGAGTGATTATACTTACATAAATATCAAGTCAGTTTATTTACACAGAGTATCAACGCGGCTTGTAAACAAAATGTTAATACCTATTCTAGAGGTCGTGTTGAACAAGTCGTTATGTGACGTGTTGAGGTTATATTTAAATGACACAGGTCATATCGGCGTCTAAAAGATGATTTCATGTACAGTTTTGATATTGGCGCCTTAGTGATTCCTGCACGATACAAGGAAAATCACGTAATTTGTACAAACACGAATGATGTACTGAACTACTGACTTGTCGTATTGCTACATAAGTCGTCAATTATTTGAACGAATGATGTTAGTGCGGTTAAAGAATAACAATATGAAACAGAAAATAGTGACAAATGATGAATTCATTGTTCAAGGTTTTGTATGTTAAGTAGGTAGGGAAATGATAATGTTCACCTTATCGTTATTCTATGACTCTATGTGCTCATAGGCGTTTCCTCTATTGTGTGATCATTATTCATACATTTACGTATTATTTTCATAAACTTCATTACATTATAAGCATATAATATTACTAATTTTAGATTTTTATTTTTACACTTCACTCTCATTTTACTTTAACTATGCCAAATAAAACTTCTCAGTGTTTGCATTATTCCTAAAACTTTGGACTAAATTAAAACTGATTCCTACGTTAGGCCTAAATAAAAACTCGCAAAAATATTAAGCAACTAGAGACAGGCTTGCCAGAATAGAGCCTCAAATCCCCGTAAGCCAGGATCAACAGTAGGACCGAACAATGACTGTGAACAATGAAGGCTTTCCGGAGACCGATAATTCTCTATTGTTCAAACAAGAGTTGCTTAGTTCGTCCTTACTTCCCGCTGTGGCGATGTTGTACAAAGAACAAATTTCGAAGGACACCCTAAACGGCAAGGAGGTCCGCTGTCTGTAATAAGGAAACGGGTTTTCGGAATAACAAGTTGCCAAACAACCCAAATTGCAGAAACAAGCAGCTCATGGGGATACTAGTAACCCGTTTTGATGAGTTTGTTTCACACCTTGTGTTCTGTGCGTAGAATTGAGTTGAAACGCAAATATTTATCATCTGGGCCTCGAGCATTATCAGAGCGGAACCTACCGCAGCCGCAGCCTTGGTTGATGCAAATGGCATGTTTACTTTGTTGTGCCAGATCTCTCTTCACACGTAAACCTTTGATGAGGGAAGCATTCATTAGAAAAGCATCAAACAAACTACATCAAAACGTACCTTAGGGACCAGCTGATCCCTGAGGTGCGTTTATTCCCACTTCCACATGTTCATGCACATATACATCGATTTGCAACAAATTTCAAGCCTGTTAAGTCTGAGCCAATAATATAGATGTCAAACGAAATACAATGTCACATTACGTACAAGTACATAACCTTACAAACATGCGAATGGATGACTCATGCTTTCCAGTCCGGTGCAAAATATTGTTAATTTTTACCTCGACATTGGTGGTATGCATAAATTGTTTCTCGGTTCTTATGTGCACATGTGTTTCCTATATATGCAATGACCTTTTGTTAAGCCACTTTTGTTTTCATAAATTAATAATTTACGAGTTCTGCAGTTGTATTTGCGGACGTAGTCTCACCATCAGCGTAAGAATTTGAATTCTTGCGGTTTTGTCTCATTAGGTATTGTTTAGCTGTGACATGAATTCAGCTATTAAACAATCTAAATTATGCTTTCAACAAAAACATTCGTTATGACAAGAAAAATTCTAAAGAAACTGTATTGAAGCAACTTAAAAACCTTTTAAAATTGGTTACGAAACTCAGGTAAATTCAGATTCTAAAAAATCTTATATCTCTAAATTCTTCGATGTAATTGTTCGAGTGCTTGGCATAAGAGCAAAGGTCGTGGATTCAATTAAGGAGGACGAAGTAATGACGCTTCGTTTTAATACAATACTGGTCTCCTACAAGAAACAAAAGGTTTCAAAGAATCTTGAACTGGAATGAATGAAAAACATGATCAATTTTAACAAGTAAACTTTATTTGAAATGTAAATTCAGAACCTGTGTTCGTCTTGTAAACCAGAATAAACTTACCATGCCCGTCTGAGAGAACCGAGTTCCATAATGCAACATGTCATGCAGTATTGAGCTGAAAACTTAAGTCCCCGAGTTACTATAATCCTAAGCTCTTCTTTAACTAAAGTCTTTTCCTGGCATACTGCCAAAGTTAGCTAAGCTTAAAAATTCTAATCACATACTAGATAAAACCTTCCTTCACCCTTGCTTCGATTCCATCGCCAATCGCTCTTCCTATGAATAAATAATAACCGCTACCTTTACACCTTCATAGTAAAGTATCATCATTGAACCGTTCGTGTACCAACACTATCGTCCTCCCACATCCCGCAACACATTTATCTCTTGCACATCACTACTAAATCACGAGACATGTAGTTCAATCCTGTAGAAACGTCACGCAACCCCTGGCAATTTATTCACTTGCTCCTGACTGATTCCAGTGGGGGTTCAACGAATAATTGTATGCGACTGGGACAGATTGTGAAGACAGAGCCTTATTTGACTTAAATTACAATAGCAAAGGTAAAGTTACCGTACAAGAGAGGTTTATACGGATACGATCACTATAAAAGCCGCAATCTCTTAAGTATACTTTTGTAAAAGAGACACAGAAATTTTCGTGAAATCAAACTTATCTGCGAAATTCATAACCTACTCTTGAGAGAAGCTATAATAAAGAAAGCTCCTTCCTTAATTATAGCAATGAAGGAAGGAGCTATGAAGAACAGAGGCTTAGATTAACTAAACTATTGTTCCTAATTATCCAAGATTGTCTTACGATAAAACGAAAATGACTAAAATATCACTAGATAAATCATAACGATCAGATTATAGCGACCCACATTGAAGACATTATGGGATTATAAGGAGTAAAGATGATTTTTGTTTGATACTTAACCGTTTTAAAATTCTTTCACCATTAGATTGTTATAATAAAATTCCGTACGCAAAATACGCGCTTGGTCGTGGAGTTGCGGACACCAGCAGCCCGATAAACCTAACCTAACTTATATTATAAATGTGTAACATAGTCTATATTTATTATCTTAACAACGGAGGGATGAAGGAGTTGTTGAAGTTCGTAGAGAAAAGTACAACACAGTCACTAACAAAGTGCCAGTCTCAAATAAAACGGGACAAGAACTTTTAAAAGAAATTCAGACTAACACCAACTGGTAAAATGGTATTCGTCAAGTTCAAGACCTGTTTAACCTTTGCAATAGTGACAAATGATTGTCAATATCGAACAATGGAGGTTATAAATAAAGCTGTTCTTGCCAGTTGTATTTATGGGAATTGTATTATTCATGCTGACAGAAACCGATCATATGTCCTATTATCTGACCGCAACTGGGAATTACGTTATTGATTTACATCACACGTCTTTTTATGCGTTATTCCTATGATTCAATGGTCTCGAAGGATGTGAACTAGAATTCTGTAAATATTATTTGAGACGAAGCAAAATTGATTTAAGTAATTTGTCTCAACTAAAAGAAGAAAACCAATCAAGGGTAATCCATAGAGATTACTGAATCATTTTTATTTATAAAAGTTGGATTCGGCAAAGTTATTATTCGAATGAATGAAATTCATACACGCATCTACTAATTTTACCAGCCTTTACAGTATTTACATGGAAAATCATTGCAATTATTACTACACATGCAAATCATGCAATTCGGTGAATCTACACTAGGAAAAACTGGAGAAACATTATGGAAAAAGAAAAAGAACTTTCCATCTGAATTTCCATCAAAACCCGTACTTTATTTTTAACAAATACATTCAATACACCTATAGACCGGACATCACGAACAAAATTTTCGTCCGAAAAAAAGTGTGTCCTGCTGGATACAAGTCTATGAGTTTTTTGTAGTACGCTCCGCTGCCGCTCCAATATTCATATATTATTCCAGATGGCGTTACTGAGACATGGGATCAAAGTTTTTCTATGACATTTGCTTGACATGCCCGCTCTATAGTATTTTAAATCTCTTTGATTTCTAATGATGAATTAAAACGACAAAGGTACAAATTAATTGAAGAAATAGCTACCTAAATTATTTCGTTTGCAACGAGTTCTAAGCAAATAAGTGCTTGTTTCTTTGTTTACTCAAGCGACAAACAAACCTTCAAAAGGAAAATCAGAAATATTAACAAGCTTCAGTCATTTTAATTAGTCTTGTGCTTGTTTGAACAAGTTGTAATTGTAGCTTCTAAGAAACTGTACTTGTATTCGCACAAGATCTTTGCTCATTTTCTGTTTGCCATCTACGGGAATCCAAGGTCGGGGCGACTGAGGCGAGTCTTGTTAGGGGTAACGAAACTTTTTGACGCCGTCCCAAAGGCAAATAAATAAACCAAATTGATAAATCGGATCACTGGCGCGTCCAATTGGTCTCACAATATACGAGGCTAGTGATTTTATTTCGAAATAAATTCTGATGTTGTAATACAGATCGGGTAAAAACCAAACACATGTACAAAAAATGCTTGAGTGCTGAAAGGAAAGTCTTTTTCTTTTCGTGTAGTTACTAACTAACCTGGCTGCCTCTAACTTAGCTTCACATACCGTCGCAAAAGATATAGAAAGAAAAAGAAAAGAAAGAAAAATGCGTTTATTGGCATCACAACAGAAATACACCTTAAAACTATAAAATACAGCGATTATAATGCCAAAAGGGCCTCAGCTCAGCATAATGTCAGATAAGAACACAGGGTGTACTATCTGACGCTGATTTTCAGCTGCAACCCACGAGTGCCATACGCAAGAATAACTAACACAAAAATAAATAATAGAACAGTGCGTTACCGTTATAAAAAATATTATACATTAAATAAGCTAGAAGTGAAGATAAAAAAGCTTTATACATATTCAAATAAGACTTTGTTATGTGCATTTGGGTGTTTGTGTGTGTGTGTGTGTGAGTGTGTGTGTTTGTGTGTGTGTGTGTGTGTGTGTGAGTGTGTGTGTGTGTGAGTGTGTGTGTGTGTGTGTATGTGTGTGAGTGTGACTGCATTGCTTTTTATACATACGAAACGAACATTTATGCAATTTTGTAAACTATTAAAAACTGTTTGAAATCAGAGTTCAAAAATAAAACAAAATCATAATAAATAAGTAATCGATAAAATGGAAATTATTGATAAAATTCATAAAAATATAAAATGTGTAAACTAAATAATTTTTATATGGCGGATATATTTGCTCTAATGTTTTCAAATTTATTTTGATGGGTTAAAAGAAATTTTACTAACTTTATCTTGAAAGTCGACCAACTGTTACAAAATTTTATTGGTGGAGGTATATTGTTCCAGCATTTAGTAGCTGCGTAGCGAAAACTGCCTCTAAAAGCCGCCGACTTGTACTGTGGGATGGAAAGCTGTTGAGAACATTTTCGTCCGATATCTCAAACAAGCCAATGCCGATTACCTCACAATGTGTTTGAAGCAAGAGACGATTTGAGTTTAATGTGTCATCAACACTTTCTTTTAAGACCCCAAGCAGATCATCCCAATAAAATTCAAAAACTTTGTTAAGGCTCTTCAAAAACGCTAAAGCCAAAGCCTCTCTGTAAACCTAAGTAGCGTTCAAAGCTGCATCTGCATCAAAGAGCGCCTGTCTCACTAAAACATCTCGTCTTAACGATCGTTAGTCTGACTGAGTAAACGTCGATACGTCTCGTGCACCGTTGTATAAACAAGACTGGGTATATGTAGTTCGTCTATCAGCTATGTAGCATTCACATCTAGCTGGCGTACTGTTATCTTTAATTTAGGGTTGGCAGAGAAACAATCAAAGCACTGTAAGTTTACATTGATGAAGTAAATCGGATCGGATATCAGTTCGAAGTGATGGTAAATAATGAAAATAAATTATTGTCAAGTTCAGTGTAAATCGTTCGTTAAGGTGCGGTGCGCCTTAGAATTCCAACATAGAAGATAACTCTTTAGTTTTATCTTTACGTTGCGTGTTATCTGAAACTCATTCGTATTTATCGGTTGTACTACAAATTGCTTACTATAAATGATACAATTGTCTTTCTGACCCATCAAATAAATTCGAGAATTTGATTTAGTAACCTTCTCCCACTGCGGGTTTATTTATATCTTACTCAAATTCTACCAAGCCTTCATCGTCATCACCATCATTTCTTATGCCAAATTGAAGCATTTTTCGCGATACGTAACCAAGCCAACTCGACATCTCTGTCTTGACAAGCCCCGGAAAACGGGCGGGATCATCCATCTTCGGGCAAAATTGAAAATCGGCAACCCTAACATGTGACATACATGTGTGTTTACAAATACTACGCTTCGAGTATAGTTTAATATTCCTTCACTATCAACTACATTAGTACGTCGCTAAGACCTCAACAATCTAACCTATCTATCGAACTTATTACTTACTATTTTTTTTTTTTTTCAAGACATCGTACTTTTTGTTATACTTGACTCGTCCTTTGTAAGTAAGCTAATTGCTCTGTGAAAGTACTAGGTATTACTCTTATCTTATTCTTGCTAAACAAAACGGCGTCTCGCGAATACAAATTCTAATACTTAGTTTGTGCAAAACAATTTTAGAAGCCCATAAACTTCGCTGTTCACTACTGAAGATCTCAATGACTGTTATGATCTTTTCTCAGAGAGATTATTATCGATGTCCATTCACTATTACCATTATTGAAACTCAACTAAAATGCAATTAACTATCTATAGCTTTATTAATGTATTCGCCTATTAATAGTAGTGCAATCGAAACCGGTCTCACGGCTGAATCAACGTGAATGAACAACCATTGTACGGATGCACTGTCTGCAGTTAACCGTACGGCACTAACTAGTCAGCCTTGGGCACACTGCTATCTAACAAGATATAAGATGTAGTCTGAAAAGTATTTAGAGAACCAGAACGAAAATATAAAGAGAAAAGGTTTTAAACTCTAGAAGTAGTAATTTTTTGTCAGACAGATTCCTCAAGGCTTCACTTTGAATAAGGAGTTACCTTTAACTGAAAAATACAACATCATAGAACTCCGAAGGTGGTAGAGGCAATCATTTCAATATGACCTTCCTATAAACTTTAACCATGAACATTAAAAGTACTTTATTATTTTTAACTAGTTCTCTCGAACGTTCAACCATTTACCAATTTATTGAGTTCTGGAATACAGTTGACACATTTCGGAAATGCGCTCCCTACAATGTTGCACCGCATAATTTCAGCAAATCAAACGTCAAAACATCAGAACGTCGCGTATCAACCGCTCATTAATCAGGGATTCAGCGTAAATGGGTCACCCTGTTATACGAGTACATGTAACAGTCCTCCAATCTGTCACTGTTCGAATATACAATAGTGGGTAATAAGGTCTTGCACCAATTGACCTCGTCGCGTATCAGCACATCTTTATGTCACTTGAATATTACGTATAAGGAAAACACGTGACTAACTCTTGCTGATGATGGTGGAAACTACGAACAATACATGTATGGCTTTCAGGAAATGTATTTTGATGCAAATACGTGCATACTTTTCGAACAATAAGTACTCTTATTACATAACAATGGAACTGGTCTGATAGAATTTACGAACCAAAATATTAGTCACCGCTTGAGAATCTTTAACGCTTCTAACAAACACACTCAGACACTGGAAGTTTTACGTTTATTGCCCTCAATATAACACTAAAACAGACAGTAAGCTATCTAGATGCTACCGTCTGCTATTAACAGCAAGTAGTGTGTAATCACATCGTTAAGTCTACGGTTCGTCTGGGTGCAAGTAACGGGCAGTCACGCAAGAAACTCGCTGATACCCTGCCATTGTTTCAGGTAGGCCTAGCTGTTTTTGCGTAAAACCTACTTGTTGGGATCCTTTGTGTGATGGATGAGACTGAGATGCCTAATGTAGACCAACTACATTTTGGTAGCTGTCAGACGAATTCAATTACTTGCTTGTGTGCGAATATGTAATTTCGAGGCCAGGTCGCCGCTTCATAGTCGTATAGATTGAATATATTACAAAAAAACCTTTTTGTCCACAATGTCAGCCATATTCCAAAGTCTATATTACATTCAACCATAAGCAAAAATCAATCAATTTTACATAAAGTTTAGCTGTTTATTGGAGAAGGCCCGTGATAAGTAAGTATTCTTTTTCAGTTTGATAATAATTTAATATTATAACTATCTTATTTAATGTATTTTCTTACATGTACAGTTTTAATAAATTAATATGTAAGCAAGTACGAAAAAGGAATGTTAAGTCAACTTCATTTATAATTCTAAACAGGAATAGTAAATTGCTGTGTCGAGACGAGCCCAGCATAACAGGTTCGAAGGCACGCGCCCTATCTGTCTGGAAGGCAGCTTTGCAAGTCTGAAGCAAGACGTAGCTAATGATATAAAATTAAATAGAAAACAAGGAACACATACAAGTACTGTAGATGGACTTACTTAGTACTGTACTTTAGGTTAGTCTTTCGCAATGACAATTAAGCTAATCGGGCAAATAGCCACCAGCTTACCTTTCCCCACAATTGCGATCCTCAGGTTTTGTCAAGCAAAAAATCTCTTCACATTTCCCAAACGTTCGTAAGCTCTCAAATCCGCAGTCCAAAAATTACAACCTCATAAAAATTACGCGAAATCTGTCAGCCGGAATCATTTTGTGGGTAGTCGATATAAAAGGACATTAGGATGTTTCACTTGGTAGGGTAGGCGTTAATTTTCACAGACGTCATAAAGAGTAATGGCGGAGTCACATAACTACGCATTGGGACGGGCCTAAAGCTCAGCACTCACGTTGATGAGGAGAAATAACCCGCTACAAGGGTTACCAGAATTGTACATCTCCACGGGATTTACTCGTTTTGATGTTTATTGTTGGAGTTTAATCGTGCTGGAAGAATTTAAATGCCATAGCATTTTTTTTTACAGAACATGCGAGTTTTCCGCATTGTCTGCAGTGCTTTGGGTATGAACATGCACACGTTTGACGGTTTCCATTCAATCATCAGACAGAAAGTGTCCTTGTTGCTATGCAGTGTGCGGGCGAGATCTTTCTCCATTCTGAAAATCATAGATACGACATTTCACTGATAAATGGAATTGTTTGTAAATGTATTTCGAACAATGATGTTCTCATCTTCATACAAATAAAATATTTTTTTTACTAAACTACTCTGGATGGAACTTGAAAATAAACTGATGATATCTGTGTACTAATGGTAGAAAGATTAAGTACCTTCATGAGGTACAATGAGGTTTTCAATTTAATCAGAGACCCAAAAAAGAAGCGCAAAAAATGATCGAGATACATAATACCACATCGTTATGTCATGGTAGAACCGGTTTGAACATATAACTTGGGACCCCACAAAAAGGACATTCGAAGGTAATCAATTTTTATTTAGGCTAGTTTGAACATTACACACAAATGATACAACTATCCCTTCTGATGTATTTTCACTTAGTAAAATGAAATTAACGTTCTAACGGTAGAGAATAATGGCCACCCTATCCGGTCTCCTTATAAATAATTCCACTGGACCGCGAGCCTGGGCTGAGGCGACCTAATGAATAGTTTAAGCTCAGCTTTATCTGAATTAGTTACATTTACCTACAAATGATTAATCTTCCGTTCTGTGTTTATTTGTTCAGTTTGTACAGCAGAGGAGGAATCCGTATTTGGTAAACCCAAAAATTACCTGTCCAAAACTTTCGAACGCGACTCTAGTAGACACCTCATAAGGTGAATCGAACACAAATAGATACCAATAACGCAATGAGCCCGACATTACCTGATCAGATATGACGTTCACAATGTGCATAAATAATGTCAGGTTGGCTGACCACCTACGGTCACCCCAAGGCTCAATGTAACCCGGTTCCCTCGTTAAATATTGTAACAAGCGTGGGTTGTTATGTTACAACTGATACCACAACATAAATCAAAGTTACCAAGTTCGAGCTCGAAAAAAACTAGGCTTTGTATAGTCTCCCAATCAGACCACGTAGGTTTTTCCCGAAGGGAGGCTAGTAGCTTTTATTTTTATGACCAACGTGACAGAAATGGGTGAAATATAAAAGGAAAACTCCAATTTACGGCTGCGCAGTTCAATGAGGAACGAAATTAGAGCAGATAACCAGAGCAGGCCTCACGAAAGCTTTGTAATAATTCGTCATGGATTTACGACAGCTGTAATATCGGCTGCTATACTGCTCACGTCTTGTAATAAAATCGCAAGTCACTCACACACGAAGCTTCCGTAAGTCACTCTCCAATCCATCAAGAAACCACCGATATATTTTATTTCCCTCGAATACTTCCAGCCAACACGACATCACTATTACAGTTTGGTATATCCCTAAATCCTCGACATGACCCACTCAGCCCCAAGGCTCAAGTAATGCAATTAGGTCTATTTTCCGACAGAAAGGGACTCGGAATACAAAGCTAACGGCAATTTTAACAATAATGGCCTGTACCAGCCTTGTTGCAAAACACGCTGTGCGACGTATTAAGCGAAAACGATATTGGATTTTGGTAATCCAAAGAAAAACACTGAAAAGAATAGAGCCGAGGTATTTTTTAAAGCACGCATTGACGATTGGGTTAGGGTACTTAGTTTGAGTACTTTTTTCTAGTTAATAATGGCATTTTGAGAAATCTTAGTAGAAAAAGTCTACTTTTTCAAGATCTACTTTGTTTGGCTCCCATTAAATAAACCCCAGTTACTTTTCATATCTGAATTTGAAAGGATTTGTATTAAGAAAACCTACGGTGCAATAAACAATAATGACACCTTGAAATTACTAACATACTAACTCAATTTAAATAAACTTTAACGACCAAACATGTAGGTAGACTTCAAATGGCTTCGAAGGAAATCAAGTTATATTTGTTTCAACCAAACTCCGCAGGATTATCGCCCTCACTCCGGAATCTTCGAGAGATCTAACGCGTTACCACGGAAATGAACAAGGGTCTAGTATTAATGAGATTACATAGTCGATTTATTGTTCGGTAATCGAGATTTGCAGCCGAAGTATCTGCTGAAACCATTTCGGCGTTTCGCAAGTCTCTAATCGTTTGAAATGGGTTTCCTATTTAATGGGCTTGCTGTATAAGGCGATTTATTGCCAGGTAACAAAGCAAAACTGTGTGGTTATGCTATCGATAGGATAATTTATAATTCAGAGCCTTAAGCGGGAATAACTAATACGTGTTCATATTTCACGCAGCATTATTTTAAGGTGATGGTAATAAATATTGATATTATTAAGCTTAACGTTTTAGAAAAGGACTTTGTCAAAGAGCATGTTAATGCATAGCTTTATAGCATTATATACCTTAACCGACTGAATAGACAAAGGAATTGATTGATCACTTGTGCAGTAATCAATCAATTCGAATACAATAAAAAAACTTGGTTTGGCAATATGTATAAACAAATATTGGATAGATCTGATGGATTAGTTTTGGGATTTGTGACATATTTGTACATATGTCATCATTGGTGACTTTGATTTATAAGTGTTTTTGCACTTATTCTTCTAATAAATTTTGTTACTCACATAAACTATTGTATGGATTTTAATGTGACTTAAAAGTTTTGTGTACATAGCAGAATAATATTTAGGCTATAATCTCAAAAGTATTGTGTAAATTGACCAAAATATTACAAAAAATGTCGAAATAAGTCAATAGGACAAATTTTGCCGCTGCAAAATATTTTGGAGTGCGCTGCGAAAACCGTAAAACTGACACGAATATTCAAGTAAAACCGAGAAGCAAAGTTATAATATGAAGAAGTTAGTTAAAAGTTAGTAAGTTTAAGTTATAGTTAATTTATAAAGAATCACACGCGGGTGGCTCCTAGCTAGTACCAAAATAAAATGGATCGCATTGGACTCTAAATTGTTGCCGTATCGGTTTCACCTATCTGTATATCAAAGAGGCCATTTGACGTTATCGTGACAACTAACTGGAGCTGAAGTCGCTGCCAAATTGCGCTCACGTACTCTTTACTATCTTCAAAGTAATTAATTTGAAGAGCAGCAGTTAAGGCGACTCTATACCATGAAGTGAATTTATTTGTATTGTTTTACCCAATTTGAATTCCTTGAGGGTTGCTTGTGTTAATATGTATTGGAACGAGGCAACATAAGATTGTTATTGTGTAGGCAGCAGAAAACGTCCCTAACTTATAATATATCAGAAAGTTAGTCTTCAAGTGCTGTTACTTACTTTTAGATGCAGGACATTAGCTTGAAGCTTAGATATTCAAAGGCTTTGTGAAGAACACTACAATAAGATACAGTGTCAGGCCATTAAAACCGGTTAAGAATTCTTTTAGCCCCAAAAAATGCGCCCAAATGGAATACTAATCTCATTCGTTCTCAGGGCCACTATGGTAAGAAGAGCAAAGGCAGTAAATTGTCACAGTTTGCTACTTTACGTAATGTAATTAGTCTATCTTCTCTCTAGAGAAACTTCAAATTGAAAGAATTTCTTTTGTCCTTTTTTGTGAAGTATTTTGGCGACCTCGACTTGTCACTAAACCTACTTACTTACTTGTCTTTTAAAAGGTAGGTTGTGTAACTAGGAACACTTGGAATGTTATAGACACTAAGGGAATCTGCCATAAGTCAAAAATATGATCTAAAGTACAGTTTAAATCTACTGTTTCAGCCAGATGAAAAGAACGTACCAGAGGCAAACATAGATTTCACATTCATTTGAGTCCAGAATGGTTTAATAATGACGCGAAGAATGGCGAGTTCAAAATTTTAACACGACTCAAAATACTAAAAGGCAAACATACATAGGCATCATCTGTACGTGTAGATGTTTATCCGACAGCGACTTGGTGGCTCTATTAAAAGCGAGCATTCAACATAAAATGAGGTCGTGCACAAAGAGATTGTTAGGGGTCCTAGGGAAATCACGAACAGCATGGCGTCTAAGCCGAGCTCTTGGAGAAAAAATGCGAGATTGCTGCGGTAGGGAAGGGAAAGCCAAACAACCATTTGTAGTCTGTTCGAGTATTCAAGGTGTACCTAAAATACAATCTAGGTATTTTAACACTTTCAAGGACCATTTAGCAGTCTTTAGATAACTTTTATCTGAGGAATAAAACTTTCGGTTTGTATCTATGAAACACAGCTTTTGTTTAGAAAATATGTACGTGAACCAGTCATATTTAATCAACAAACCACTTAGTCCCACTGATGACTGGTGGGAATGATGAGTGGAATATTCTGGATTTAACACCTATGCATTGTGGTGCCCTAAAAATTAGTGCTCAATCGAGAACACTACGATTAGTGGTGAAAGTGGAGGAAGTAAACCATCAAAATCCAAAATAAGTAGGTATGTGACCTTCGTTCAGTCTGCGTAAAAAGCTTTGGATAAGGTATGTGCAAAAAAGCCTACCCTTTGTTAATCGGGTTTATGTTCCTACATTAAGTAGATAAAATAACAAAAGATAGGCATATTTATTATAACATTAATAACCTTGTTCAAGAAAACTGAGTCAATATCTGTCTAAATTGGTCGTCCAAAAGCTGTAAAGTTTTCTTTTATCCCAGACTTGAAAGAAATTTGCTCAATCTTTAATTTTATTCTGGAACCAAAAATATGTACCTACTTAAGTACCTCTTACACTTGTATGTATGCAAAAAACTGTTGCGTTTTAAACGAATGGGTCACGTCACGAATAGCTAATTCTCAAATGTTTCAAGGGAGCCATGTCATGGCGATACCTAATGAAGTGGTTCAGGACCTTGAGAAGCTAATGGATTAGGAGAAAGGTCATTGTGGTTTTTGATTAATATCCTTTTATGTTGGAACCAGGGATGGAAGCATTTCGCCACCGCCGAGTCCGTAAGAGGCTTACAGCAGATTGTTTTGAATATTTCAAACCTAGATGCGTAAATAAAGAGATGCGGCATCATGCTGGAATGTATTATAAATAATACGTTACTATGTAGATAATTATGATAAGTATGTTGTTATTAGTAAGTAATGTCTTTATTGACATCTATAATGATTGGTCTTATGCAGTCGCGTGTGTCTGCGACCGCTTAGTTCTTCTAAAATACACAATGGATTTTGACTCGATTTTCGCCATCATTCAGAGTATTAATCTTGGATATAAATATTAGTAGTTCGTCCTTTATATCACGCAGTAACGAATTAGGTAAGCTCAGTGTTTGTCTGCTTAGGTTTAATGACGTTGTAAGTGTTCAGATATTTTTGGTTAGTTGTGTGTATAGAAATTTTGTCAGCACAAGCATCTGCTCAGATATTAATAATGATGTAGTGTATGGAACTTATTGACATTTTAAATTGTTCAGAAGTATTGGGTCACCTTGTCTGCTACAATATATCTGACGGCGACTGTACACATTCTTTATTAGAATGAGTTGTTAATTTAACTGTAAGATATTTTGCCGAAATTACGACGCAATTACAATTTCGACTATTTTGAGGCTCTTTGATAATTTATTAAAATATCGATCACCATAGTTAAATTACAATTACTATTATCAAACCCATAATTGCTACGCTTCAATATTAATCATAGAAGTGTAAAATTAACTCAATGAAACCTTTCGGCGCGGATATTTGATCGGTAGAATTTGGTAATTGCCAATTAGGGACCTACCATTGCATTACCTACCTACTACGTTCTCCGTTGTCCTTGTTACCGTAACAACTATACTATACTAGCTGTACCCTGCCACGCTTCGCTGTGGCACATCGTGATTGAATGGTTAAAAAAAAAAGAGAAAATGACGTGTGGCACTCGGAGACCGCCGCGGTAAAGCTATTGCATAGCATTTTTTATCAACTCCTTTCCCCCTCCCCTCCCACGCCCCTCCCCTCACCCCTCCATCCGCCTCCCCTCACCCCTCCCTCACTTTCCCCTCCCTCCCCCTCCCGGCTCCTGCCTCTTCCCCTCCCCCTTTCCCTTCCCCTCTCACCTCACCCTTCCCCTACCATCCCCCTCTCATTCCCTCCTTCTCCACCCCCTCCCTTTGTCCTGACCTCCTCCTCTTCCCTCCTCTCCCACTCCCGGTCCCTCCCCTACCCCCCTACCTATCCCTCACCCACTCCCCACACCCCTACCCATCCCCCACTCCCCTCCACACCCCTCCCGCTGCCCCTGCCCCTCCCCTTCCCCTCCCTCCCCTGCCCCTCCCACCCCTCTCGCAATCTCCCCCCTGCCCCTCACACATTCTCCCCCCTCCCTTCTCACAATCTCCCCCTCCCCCTCTCCCTCTCCCACTCCCCGACCTCTTCCCTCTCCTCGTGATATTACAAAAAGTCATTAAAAGTTCTGCTATGACTATTAAAAAGCAAGGGTTGGTGATAAAAAAGTGCAAATTTAGAGTTGTATGTATTTTTTGATGCCACATATTAAAAAAATAAAAAAAATAAAAATTATCAAAAAAATAAAAAATAAAAATTAGGGGTGAACACCCCTTATCACTTACAGGTTAGAAAAATAGATAGTAGCCGATTCTCAGGCTTACTAAATATGCATACAAAATTTCATGAGAATCGGTCAAGCCGTTTCGGAGGAGTATGGGAACGAACATTGTGACACGAGAATTTTATATATAAGAAGATTATATTACTAAGTTGTATGTATATTTGTATGAATAGGGTTTAGTTTCGGCAGATAAACCTAAATGAGTGATGCGTGGCATGCTTAGGCTCACGACGGTGATACCAAAACGGGGAATTCCACCCAACATACAAAATTGTGTGTCAATTTAATATTTTAGAATAGTATAATAATAAAATCATTAAACACCTGTATTCCCCGAAGAGCTAGGCAGTATATTTGTGTTGCTGTAATTACAATAAACGTATTTTCTTTCTTTCTTTCTTTCGTAAACTACATTGCTTCTGTTCAGTCTGATGGTAAAGCCAGAATGCGGGCTACTACAAAGAAATTCCAGATAAAAAAAATCCAATACTTGATCCGCCCCGGGGGAATCCAACTCAGAGCTTCATGCTCAGCAGTAGCGCTTGCAACCACAAAAACCAACGACGCAGGAAGAAATACTTACATTTTATTACAATTAAATTCGATGCAGAGCAAGTGTCAGCGAGGCATTCTTCATTTATGGCCGCTACTAATCCTCGTTAACTTTTGACACTTAAGAAGCTTACTGTTTAATACTATCAATAGTGGGTACTCGTCTAGTTGCTAAAAAGAACACGCTACGACAATAAGTAGGTACATTTGGGTCAATCGATACGACAAACGACTGGTCGCGTGTCGGATGGTACGACACGCACCTACGCTTAACTATTCAGTATTGAATCGATGACTGTCTATTATACAAGGCTGAGGAATTACTTCGACTACTTCGGAAGGAAGACAACTGCCGGCCATAAAACTGGGTAAATAGAAACGCATGGGTGAATTAAATAAATATTCCACAACTTTTCACACAACGCCATTTAGTCCCAAGTTAAGCTTGAGAGCTTGTGTTATGGGTACTAAACAGCTGATAAACATACTTATACATTTTTAAATACATACATATTATAGATAAATTACACCCAGACACAAAACAAATGATCGTGCTCATCACACAAACATTTTTGTCCTGGGTGGGAATCGAACCCACGGCCTCTGGGATAGCAGTCAGGGTCACTAACTACTAGACCAACAGGCAAGGATGATCTGCGGATGGGTGACTGACTATTCATTACATAACAAGATCCCTTCGTGCCTCGGAAAGCGCATTATGGCGTAGGTCCCGGCTGTCATTTTTGTAGGTTGTTGACAGTCGTTACGAGTAGTCCGAACCTCAGAAAGTCTGACAACTAGTTTAAAGAAGAAGTATCGTGCCTCCCAGTTACTGGGTTGAGTAGGTCAGATAGGCAGTCCCTCGCATTTGGTTAGACTGGGAGCCGACCCAACAAAGTTGAGAAAAAACTAGGCAGATGATGACCAATATCTATATGCAGTCTTTATACATACCTATACAGTGACATAATATGTTTGTTTACCTAACATGAAAATCCCTTTTAAATTTTACCTCACCTATTAATTTTTATCAAGGAAAATATATTGTTAGCAAAACAACAGCGCAAAAACTACATGATGTTTTAAACAATTAGGTATGTTTGCATGAACCAAGGGCAAGATTTGTTTTAAGAAGGTTATTTAAACTTGTTTCGAACATGAAACTATTTAAAATATAAACAAATTGCCTATACAATTCTTATGTTTAATTGTTAGTATTTTCTAGAGTTTAGAGGACGTTGTTCTCACGACCACGATCATTTCAATTCCTTTCATTTCAATGAACAGTTGGATCATACATTGCACACTCCATAGCATTGCATTTACCTCATGTTTACAGCTTAAGTGGGTGACTGAACCCCGTTTATGAAGTGGTCGGAAGCGCCACTGCTTAGATTGAACCTTCGATTTCCGAATCGGGCAGTGTTGCAGTTTTTTCATCGGGACTTTTCCGCAATAGATTCAACTTGCTACTAACGTTGATGTACTAATAGATAAACATCTGCCTAACGCTTTCGAGGACACAGGCGTGATGTTGTGTAATGTTATTCAAAACAAACAGTTTCATAATAATGACTATACGTATTTCACAAAAAAAAAACTATTGGTGGCCACATAAACGTTTTATGAAGTAACAAAACTGAGAGATGTAATAAAAAATTGTTGGCTTCACAGCTCCGCAAATAGATCAATGACCTGAGATACCTCACCTCGCACGATGTTGTATTGTATGCTACAGAAAAGAGTAGATAAGTAATCTGTGTTGTGAATGAGATAAATGCAGACAATTCATTTCTGAATTATCAAACAAACAAAACGAGACGCGGTCACGAACCTCCGCAGCGCCGATTCATGTTGCTAGAAAAATGAGCACTAGGATTAAAACCAGAGTAACGGCACCTATGTCTAGATTCTGTACAAAATTCAACGGTGCAAAGATAAGATTGAAACCCAATTACGACACAAATAAGATTTATTACACTAGCTTCTGCCCGCTCAATTGAGTAAAAAAGTTTTCTTCAGTCTTTCTTCATCTCTAGAAAAAGTTCATGGAACAAATTACCCGAATAGAAAGTATACCATGTATTAATCCAGGAAACGGTGTCTGTATATGCCAATTTTTTTATCGAAATCTGTTTAATAGTTTACGCGTTATTGAGTAACAAACATCTGAAACATCTTCACAAACTTTAACATTTGTAATGTTATGAGAATAGTAAGAATATATACAAAAGTACTGTACATTTTACGTCATTTTTTAACCGCAAAACACAGTTAGTGGCATAGCTTAAAGTAACTGACGTAAGAAACTAATTTTGCCGCAAACTCGCCAACAGTAATTTGCATAATGCAGGTGGACTGCGTTTTATAGCCACCATTTCATATTTTATCTAGCGGATAAAATGCATGGACAACATAATTCATGAGCTACAATGCAAGTTGAAAAAGTTCACTATTCACCACCTGGGTTTTTCCAGAACGAAAGAACAAAATAATATGAATTCATACATGGTTAATATCATGCAGAAAATGTTACTCAGAAATTTTGTGAAATTATTATTAACGGTTTAATCATGGTAATGAGCCGGGTAATAAGATTACGCTCCACCAGACATTTGAGATGTGAGAATTAAACACATTCTAATTAACATGGCAGGAAAGAGGGTGCGTATAAATAAATACTTAGAATAATAAATACTTTTGAATATAAACATATTCAAAAGTATTTATTATTCTAAGTATTTATTTATAAATTATTATCTAAATCCTTTATCCTTTTTTCTTTTTTTCTTTTTTTATTTTCTAAATCCTTGGTGCCAAATATCCTTGGTGTTTACCAAGGATATTTAGAATATTATTACTAGTTAACCTGGCAAACTACTACTAATATTTATTCGTTTACTACCTATTCTCAGACCTACTGAATATACACACAAAATTTCATAAGACTCGGTCAAGACGTTTCGCAGGAGTTTTGTTACAAACACTGTGACACGAGAATTTTAATATTAGAAGGTAGAATATATGGTGCAGTAAATAGTAATATGCATTATGTAAATAAAAGCGATTAAATTCAAATTCAAACGTCATGTAAAACAGGGCTGGTTGCAAACGTAGGATGAAATTGAAAGCGTGCAGTCTAAAAATAGTCGTGCAAAATATACGAGGGAGAGTAAACGGCTTTCAAAAGAATTGAGCACAAAACTATCTCAGACTTGTGGAGTTTCAAATGGGACACGCTGTATTGTGGGAACTCACAGGGGATCCCAGTTTTCCGGGCTTAAACCCAGCTATTACATAGCCCTCGTAGTCACGGGCGTTTTTCTAACGCTGCGGTAGTAAACCGCCTAATGGGTTGAGAACTGTGGGCATTAAGAAACCAACAGACAGGGCGCATACAAAGCGCACAGTACGCCTTCCTAACTTAATTGTGTTTTGCCGAGCGATACAAAAGCGCGGTAAATAAACGTCGCCGCGTCGCGGTAAAAAACCGCTCGTGCTAAAAAGGACCTATTTTATTGCAACGAGCGCATTCTAAGACTTCTGATAGCAATATTGCCCTTGGAAATTTTCGCAGTAGACTTCGAAAGTATTTATGTTGCTACATTTTCCTATATAATTAATGTGGGTAAAATATGTATGTACAGACGCCAGCACATCAACCTACCCCATTGAACATTAACCTTATTTGACACATTGGGGTAGGTTGATGTGCTGGCGTCTGTACATTTCGTAGTAATTTGTTAGAGTTGCAACTTATCTCAGTTGTCAATAAACTTTTGGTTCTCGCCTTACAATTACTTAATTGATGTAAATACCAAAGAATATTATTCCTTTTATACCCTTATATTTTAAAAAGGAGATAAATCTCCGCTTAAAATATAAGGTCTGTAAGCAAAACTGCTGTCACTCTTGTTCAAAATTCTGGAGCTAGATGGTTTTCCTAAATTCTCTTATTTATTAATAATATTTATAATCGTCATAATTGTCGTTTGAAAATAAATTAATTATATAGGACTACATTATGAGATAAGAGAATTTCTCGTGGCTGCAGGTAAGTAATAAAATAGTATTTTTAAGCACAAAAGACTACTATACAATAATCGTATGAAATGAAATGCAAAGCTGACCTTTCAGAGCTTTTCCCGAGTAACCGCGGCTGTGTGGGCGGATTTAAAACAAGGCGTTAGTGAAAATTTAAATTTCGAAAAGCCCGCATTGATTTATGTGTACCTAACTGGCCATTTTAGCTTTGGTATTTTATTCTTTTGCTACAGAAACTTTCTACAACGGTGAAATAGCATTCAATGTTATTTTAGTGTTCACGATGAAAAATGTGTTTCACAACTTTTCTTTTTTTTATGAGATGTCTATGCAGACAAATAAAATAAAAGTGTCTGGTTATGTCAACAAAACAGCTTTTCATTAAATGCATAAGAAAATAATATTACTAAATTCACAGTAATTTTACCAAAAAAAAACACTTCATATTTTATTTGGTCTGTCTGTTTGTTAGAGTTAATCGTCAAAACGGCAGGACCGATGCTTAAGTAACTAATCCGTACAAACAAAAACAAAACCCATGAAATCGGACAAAGTTACCTACATAAAACTTTTATGTTTTGTAATATTTACCAAAGTCTCAAGTACTTTCTACGATAGAATGACAGAGATAGTGTTCTCAGACTTTAGAAATATAATCAATGATTCAACATTCTCTGTTATTTATTTATTAACAATCACAATTCATGAATCATACGTTATTCAGTATCTACCGACGTATGTTTCCGCTTTCCAGATATACGAAGCGACTCAAAACGTATTTATTGTGCCGTGTAATAAAGATATCAACACTTTAAAATCATTATTTATGATAATTAGATTACTTTATTTCCTTTGACCAAGAAGTTTTGATTAAAATCTTTACGCTTTCAGACATTAATTCATTAGAGGATTTAATTATTTTAAGGTGTACACTTTACAGGGTGGGTTTTTGAGAAGGGGCCGTATCTGGCAGTAGGGGCAGGTATATAATAACCACGTTCTTAGGAGACTGCCCGACGTGGGAGAAAAACTGCAAGAGTGTCGTCTGTGATGGTATGGCCACATCATGCGCCGCCCTATCGAGTACGTTGGTCGGAGATGCATGTACTATATGGCTGTCCTTGGGGCTAGGCTCCGTGGTCGCCCTCGCAAACGCTGGCTGAACGTCGTCAAGTCCGACTTGAGAGCCAATGGCCTGACTGAAAAGGATGTTGAAGATCGGGCAAAGTGGAAGAAGCTCAGTCGGAAGGCGGACCCTGGCAATAGCCGGGATTAACGCCAGGTGTAAGTAAGTAAGTAAGTCTTAGGAGACTGCCCTTAACTTTTAGAATACTTAATAGCTCCGTCGTATTCACAGATTTTTTTAAATATTGGTACACACGACTACACATAAGGCTATACTAAGTACCTATATGTATGTTCCTATACAATGCGAGATCAGCGTAACTATACTGGAAACGTATTATAGCTTAATGTGTGCAGTAGGCCAGAAAAACCTTTAATATTTTGAGATGGCAAACTTTTGTATATATAAGGTGATTGATTTCAATAAAATCTCCCAAAGAAACTTTTTTTAAATACAATAATTTATACTTAACACAATAAATTAACAAATCGCTGTTTGAAATACCCGCGCGCGCGCCTGTGATCGATCAGCTGATAGTCTGACCTCGGGAAGGGCAAATTCTACTAATAGTAGCGTCACACGCTCCCCCGTCACCCCCACCGCACCCGTTGTGCAGTACCAGACTGACGTAATTGAATTAATGAAATAAAAGTTAAAAAAAAGTTTCTTTGGGAGAGTTATTCGTATTCATGAGTACAATCACGTGTTTAAGTATCGGTCACTAATTACCATTCACCCTATATATATATATATGTATACGGATTCAAAGGCCAGGTACTACAACTCAGGTCAAGATTACCTACTACTCATTTAGGTTAGAGTACCTAAGTATTAAAATAACTATAAATTGCAAAAAAAAACATTTTACAATTTTCTTAGTGATCGACATTTATTTTTACCGCGACCTTTATTGCCCCGTCTCAAAAATACATCCAGTACCTATTAAACTTGCGCTTTGTGTAGATTATTATTTGGTATGCAGTTATAATATAAATCATGACCTAGAGACAACAAAATGTCTGGTTTAATACTAGCTAAGCATTATTATTGCATTTAACTAAACAAAAAGTGTTCTAGTTTCACTATTTAACCTAATTCTTTGTTACCAATTGATATCATATTTAAATAAACAAAATACAACCTTACAAATATGTGAATAAAGTCGATTTCATTAAATAGGTACCTACTATTAAAATACTATTAGAAAATCATAACATTATTTGAAGTTGTAGAGCATATTCAACGTTACGTGTTGGTGAAGTTATTTATACAATAGCACGACTTGTTTACGTTTTTGGAAGCTTAATTTGCAAACGCAGGATACAAAACTATTATTCGTTTTCATTAACATTACTTAGATGTAACCTAAATAAAAGCGCACTGTCAGACGTCAGACTTTCCAGGCTGAGTTACAGTAACAACGCGATAATGATTTTGTGTTAACTTTGGTGTTTTTTAGTATTACTGAAAAATGAATTATTACATTTACTATGTGTGCACAAGGTAACGGTCAAGTCTACAGACCAGAAAGAAAATTGATTAATAATCGAAGCTGAAAAGTTTGACCTACGATATTACGACCCTACGATATTAGGGCCTTTCCACACTACATTTTGTATCGGTAATTTTCGATCTACGCGTGTCATGAGCACGTAGAACGCAATCAGCAGGCTCAACCAACGCAAGCCGGTCGGTCTGCTGAAACGATAACTTCGGGAACTATCTGCTAATACGCGTTGAGAACGCAAGTACCAAAAACGCAAGTTGGAAGCGCGATAAAAAAAAACGTGTTGAGCAAAGGCCCTTATGAAAAAAGGAAATGTAAATGTAGGTTATATGTGTGAGGCTTGAAATGAAGCACGAAACACTCACGATTTAAAACGTTTATTCTGCAGCACAATACAGAGATGGACAGTTACAGATTTAACAGGCATGAAGAGAAGAACAAGTATAGAAGACAGAAGTTAGCAGACAGAGATGAATAGTCAGGAAAGATTAGAATTTATTACGTTAAGTTGATTAGCGATCTAGCGTAATGAAAAGTTGCGTGCATTCGCCGTCAGGTTTAGGCTCGCACTAATGAGCGCGACCGAGCGATCGCGGGTCAGAGTGGCCGGCAGCGCCGCAGGTACATGCGCGGGCGCA
Organism: Euplexia lucipara; assembly: GCA_921972225.1. Classification (NCBI taxonomy): domain Eukaryota; kingdom Metazoa; phylum Arthropoda; class Insecta; order Lepidoptera; family Noctuidae; genus Euplexia; species Euplexia lucipara. The sequence goes on along the minus strand of OV179143.1, from coordinate 5,908,665 downwards.
CGGGGCGAGGTACACAGCTGGCACGCCCGATTAGAGTGCACCCGTCATGCGACTAATAATGGTGCAACATTTAGTGCTGCCACAGTACTCCCCGGCCAAGACCGCTACTGCGGGCGGTAGTAATCAGGGAAGCGTACGCGCCGTCCACTTCTCGTCCTTTGTTCTGTGTCTTCTCTGGACTCTGATGCCGTAGAAGGTGACTTTAATGCCGTAGAAGGTGACTCAGATGCTGAAGTAGAGGTGACATCATCTTCTTGTGCTAGATATGCGGGTTTCAGACGATCCACGCTTACTGTCATCTTTTTGCCACGTACATCCAGCTTGTAATATTTTGGATGCCGTTCCAGAACTCTGTATGGTCCAGCATATGGTGGCTCCAGCGGTCTTCGGACGTAATCCTGCCGCAGGAACACATGGGAAGAGTTGTTGAGGTCCCGAGGTATGTAGAAAGGACCTTTACGATGCCATGATGCTGGTTTTGGAGTGAGGTTGTTCATGTGGTTTCGCAGGCGCGATGCCAGATCAGTGACGTCACCTGTATTGCTGTCGTCTGTTGGTGCAAAGAATTGGCCTGGTAAACGCAGTGGTTCTCCGTAGACCAAGTCTGCTGGTGACGCTTGGATATCCGCCTTCCATGCACTTCTGATACCTAGAAGTACGAGTGGTAAGACTTCTGTCCAGTGTGTCGTCGAGTGGCACATGATGGCTCCCTTCAGCTGTCGGTGTAGCCGCTCGACCATACCGTTTGCAGCTGGGTGGTAGGCGGTTGTATGAAAATGTTGTGCACCAACCATGGACGTGATGACTCTGAAGAGGTGAGACTCAAATTGCCGCCCACGGTCGGTTGTTATTTTGAGTGGACAACCGAACCTGGCAATCCAGCCGGAGACGAGTGCAGATGCGCATGTCTCTGCAGTGATATCCTTGATGGGGTATGCCTCAGGCCATCGCGTGTATCTGTCGATGACGGTGAGGCAGTACCTGAAATCAGAAGAAATTGGTAATGGCCCGACAATGTCGAGGTGGATGTGGGTAAATCTGGAAGTAGGAAGTAGGAATGGGGAAGTTGGAGATGAGGTGTGACGAGTAATCTTACTGCCTTGGCATTTTAGGCATTCTCGAGACCACTCCCTACAGTTTTTGCGTATCCCTGGCCACACGTACCTCTGCGCGACCAGTCGCACTGTAGTTGTTCTTCCAGGATGACTCAAGTTATGAAGTGAGTCAAAAGCTCGTCGTCGTAATTCAGGCGTGATGTATGGACGTGGTGGCTGAGTTGATACGTCACAAAATATTTCTGTTGATGTTCCTGGTATGTTCACTTTTTGTAGTTTGAGTGACGACCCTTTTTCCAGCAGAGTTTGCAGTTCTGAATCTGTCTCCTGTGATAATGCTAGTGCCTGATAATCGATGCCATGAGTGACTTCCTCTATTCTTGATAAGGCATCTGCGACGACGTTCTGCTTTCCTGGTATGTAGCGTATGTCGGTTGTGAACTGCGCCACGAACTCCAGATGTCTAAATTGCCTAGGCGAGCTTTTCTCACTGGTAGTTCTGAACGCATGTGTGAGAGGCTTATGATCGGTTATGACTGAGAAGTCACGGGCCTCGACCATATGGCGGAAGTATTTTATTGCTTCGTACATTGCCAACAACTCCCTATCGAAAGGGCTGTACTTTTGCTGTGGTGATGATAGTTTTCTTGAGAAAAAGGCTAAAGGCTCCCAATTTCCTTTCTTTTTCTGTTGCAAGACTGCGCCAATTGCCACGTTCGAAGCATCAGTAGCAATACTTAGTTCTGCCTTTGGGTCTGGGTGAGCTAGTAACGTGTAGTTTGCCAACGATTTTTTACTGTCTTCAAACGACTGTAATAACTCTTGAGTCATATGGACTGGGTGTGAACCCTTAACATTTGATCCTTCCAGTAGTGAATTTAATGGCGCATGTTGTTTTGCTGCTTCTGGTACAAAACGACGGTAAAAGTTAAGCATTCCCAAATATCTCCGTAACTCTTTTATAGTTTTTGGGACTGGATAGTCTAAGATAGTTTGTATCTTATCCTCCAAGGGTCTAGTGCCCGACGATGAGATTTGGTATCCGAGGAAACTCAGCTCTGGTTTTCCCAGAACACATTTCGATGTGTTGATGAGAACACCGTAGTCTGTGAGGCGCTCGAGAACTTGTCGTAGATGGGCTTTGTGGTGATCTTCTGAAGAAGAGAAGATTAATATATCGTCACAATATCCGTAAGTGTATTCCTCTAAACCATGCAGTACTTCGTCTATAAATCGCTGGAATGTTTGTGCAGCGTTGCGCAAACCAAAGGTCATGAAGTCAAATTCAAATAGGCCAAAGGGTGTCGTTATAGCAGTCTTCTTGACATCTTCTGGGTTGACAGGAATTTGATTGTAGGCTTTAATTAAATCTATTTTTGAGAAGATTGTGCAGCCTGAAAGCTGGTGTGAGAAATCGTGTATGTGACGAACTGGATATCTGTCTGGAACGGTCCTTGCATTGAGTGCCCTGTAGTCTCCGCAGGGTCTCCAGCCGTCATCTTTCTTTTTGACCATATGTAAAGGTGAAGACCAGCAGCTTTCAGAACGCTTAGCAGTGCCATTGGTCAACATTTCGTCAAACTCCTTCTTGGCCGCTCTCAGTCGTTCTGGATCCAAACGTCGAGGCTTGAACGCTACAGGCGGGCCTGGTGTGGTACTAATATGGTGAACAGTGTTATGTTTAATCGTACGTACCAATCCAGTGGGCCGCGTGACCTCCGGGAACTCACGCAGTATGTTGTGATACTCCGTCTCACCTGCGACAGTCTTGATGGACACAATGTTCTCAGGAATGTTTTCTTTAGGGACTGACACCGATAGTGATGTTTTTCCATCTATGAGGCGCTGGTTTCTACAATCCACAAGAATGTTATAGTGACTAAGGAAATCCACGCCTATAATTGGTTTAGACACATCAGCTATAATGAATTGCCACGTAAAATCACGCCTCAGTCCTAAGTCTAAATGGCATGTTATAGGGCCATAAGTATGTATAGTGGTACCATTTGCTGCAGAAAGGTCATACTTGCTTTTACAACAAGGTGCTCTGATTGCTGAACGTGGGTAGACGCATACATCTGACCCTGTGTCTATGAGAAACTGCATCTTAGTGGTCCGGTCTGATACAAATAAACGGCCTGTCTGGACTGGGCAGTCGCTGGCCGCTACTTCCGGCTGCCCGCATCGTTTCCCGCATTATTAAACTTACATGGCTCGTTGCATTTCTTCGCTTTGGCACCGAAATTGTAGTGGTACCAACAGTGCGGGTGGTCTGGTGGCGGTTGCCGATTGCTTGACTGACTGCGACTGCGGTGGTGGCTGTGGCGGCTTTGTGACCTGGAGCGGGAACGTGCACGTGACTGCCTGTGTACATAAGCGGTAAGTTTAGCGACTTGCTGTGTTAGCGCACATATCTCCTTACCCAGCTCATCCACTCGCGAGGATGCGGCTGGGGTAGCCGTAGTTGAAGCCATAGCCACGTGGTGATGTGGCGTTGATGGTGCTATTTCTTGAACTCGATCTGCTAGCTCAGCCAGATCGTCTAAAGTTAGCTTGGGTTGCGAAGCTATGACTGTTTGTAGGCTATGTGGCAAGCGACCGGTCCATAACGTGGTTAATACGTCATCAGATACTGTTGGACCTGCTAAATCCCTAAGGTGTCTTAAAAATTGAGATGGCTTACGGTCTCCAATGTCCTCCTGATGGAACAGCTGCTTCAGCTTCTTTTCTTTTGAAGCACTGAGGCGCTTGATCAACTCACATTTTAGTTTTTCATATTTACCGGTCGCGGGCGGTGAGCATAATATATCCTTAACTTGAGAAACGTATGTAGGTATGCTCTAGTTGTGTCACGCTGTAATAAAATTTTGTCGAGTCACTGGTGATGTTTGACAATGTAAATTGGGCTTCCAGTTGGGCAAACCAAAGTTCTGGATCATTCGGGTAAAATGGCGGTACTCGCACTCCAACACGCCAAACGTCGCTCGTATCTCCGTCAGCAGCGTTTTTTCTTGCTCCGGCATTAGCCTCCATCTTGATGTTGCGTCTATGTTCCGTGTCGTGGGTCACCACTTGTAGGTTATATGTGTGAGGCTTGAAATGAAGCACGAAACACTCACGATTTAAAACGTTTATTCTGCAGCACAATACAGAGATGGACAGTTACAGATTTAACAGGCATGAAGAGAAGAACAAGTATAGAAGACAGAAGTTAGCAGACAGAGATGAATAGTCAGGAAAGATTAGAATTTATTACGTTAAGTTGATTAGCGATCTAGCGTAATGAAAAGTTGCGTGCATTCGCCGTCAGGTTTAGGCTCGCACTAATGAGCGCGACCGAGCGATCGCGGGTCAGAGTGGCCGGCAGCGCCGCAGGTACATGCGCGGGCGCACGGGGCGAGGTACACAGCTGGCACGCCCGATTAGAGTGCACCCGTCATGCGACTAATAATGGTGCAACATTTAGTGCTGCCACATAAATATAAACCTAAATTGAAGCTCCAACATAATGAACTGTATATCTAGAATGCCCAACTTCCAAGGTTAGTCAGGCGCTAGTAATTAACGGACGGGCAACCAAACCGCGATAAGCTTCAACCGCGATAAGCTTCAACCGCAAACGCTTTTGTTTACTTCAAATTTTATTTTCACGTCAAACAATCCTCGTAATTAATTACTCTGCTAAACTGAGCAGCCCTTGGGCTGTGTCAACCAAATTTTTAGCAAGTAATTTTATTATTTTCTTCTACATTCCCACGCAATTTTTTATACCATCGTAATTTGAAAAAGAAATGTCCTGCGCTTGAAACAATATCTTAGGAGTAACGTCTCAACCTCTTTATTACCTTTACAAATCACGTTTCCGACAATGTTCACATTTGCTCGTTTTTATGCGCAAACGCCACTTGCGTAACGCAACGTGCGGCAGTAACGCGCCAATCAGAGCATCTCGATCTGAGGTATGCTATGTGTGTTGCCGCAAATTTGGCAACGCAATTCTGGTATGATTACAGCGTATTTTGGAGGAAATAAGTAACAAAAATCCTACATAACTTTGAAAAAAAGAATAAAAAGAAGGAGAAATGCTTTAAAATATATTATTATAGTACGTCATGTCCAATTTTCCGTCAACTTTTCCATCTCTTTAATCGAACATCGAAGATGATATTGATAACAAAAATAATAACTATAAGAAACTTGAATGGAGAGCGCATTCGACCTTACTTCACTAAGCTAGTGTTCGCCTTCCATGTAGGGCAAGGATGATTTGTGAGGTCGATACGGAAATACATTTTACAACACGAAACCACTATGTTCTTCAACCGCATACTTCAAACAATGATTAGTATCTAGCTGCAAAATTAGTTCTAATCTAATGGAAGGCCTGATAAAATGATTAATCGCTCTAGTAAATGCGAGACGCCCTAGAAGGACATACATAGACCTTATTGGTGAGGTACCTACTTCAGTAAGGTCAGGTGCGTAGTACCCGCAACCGGCGTGTGTATATGACATGTATAAATGTAAACGAAGCAAAAGAAGAATTTAAGAATCGTAACATATGGCGCTTTGTAGTTTCAGCACACCCCCATGGGAAAAAGGCGTGAGTTTGTGTATGTAAGGATAGGATATGGAGTAGGTAGTAGGTAAAATGCGAGAATATCAAGACATTATCACCAACTGCCAACCCAACTATCAGATTTTTTTTTGTAGTCTTTTTAGAAGGTATTTTAACAGTAAATGATAGATGGGTATAAACATTTCTTCAGTCGACACGAGTGTCTACAGTAGAAATAATGTTTCTACAATCTGTCACTTCCCACGGAACGATGCACTGAGTTGAGTATTTACTGACTCGGACGGACGAACCGGCGCGGCGACGCGACGGGCCTTAACGCAGACTGAATCGAGTCAAATCGAGTTGCAACCCGAGTTGATAAGCGAGTCAACTCGAGTTACTCGAGTTATCAAAAAGTCGACTCGCCCATCGCTACTTGGTCGATTCTTCCCGATTCTCCGGTGCTGGTGTTTTTTCTCCGTTCAATGCTTTCTGCTTTCAACGCAATGATATTATAAGTATAAAGATGTAGATAGGTTATACGCGCTCAGCAAGTGACATGTTAAAATGTGGCTAACTAGCCACACTTCACCTCAGTGTGGCGTAGCGCGCCGAAGGACGCGTGCGTGTGTTAGTGTACCGTTTTTGAAGATCAAATGTTGTTATAACCTATCTACTCCTTTTTACCTATAACATCATTGTTTCAACGCACATTTATTTAACGCACTAATAAATAACCTTTACATTAAAAAGAGTAATTTGTGTTTTATGCTAATTATATCCGCTATGGTAATGAGCAGAGTACAAAAATTAAATTTCATAAAAGTATGTACCTTTCTTTTTCGTGCGCCGATTGAGGAATCTGCAGAATCGTCTGCATACTCTCCATTTCCACAACACATTGTGTACCCAGTTCGAGTTCTGAAAAAATAAGAAACATTTTATTTATAACTGAAGGTAAAATTGTATTGATAGGTAAGGTAGGTACTTAGACTACTAAGGTAGGTACTTAGACTGGTAAGAAAGAATTTTGAATAGTAATGATTTTACTCTTTGACTAAACTCTCTTCCAAACACAATAGAGATTCAATTGTTCGCGGCTCACTGGTGACGAGCGTGACGTACAAAGTCTTAAGTCCTTTTAGTTCGTTCGTGTTAAGAATGCAGTAAAAATGCAGTGAAACTGCAAGATAAAGGTGTATTCCACAGTGGTGTTAAATTCAAACAAATTATATTTTAAAAGATTACTTAAGTTTAATCAATTTAGAAAAATTAATTTGAAAAGATTTGATTGGTTGGGGGGCGCGGCTAGGCCGAAGGATAATGATGACTTTACTGCATTCTTAACGCGAACGTACTATAATTAGATTTTCTTATCTATTAGCTGATTTTTAAATAGTCAGACAACTTTTATCTCAAGAATAAATATGGAGGTCTAACATCGCTCAGGTTAGGTTCGCTCAGGATTTTTTATTACTTAATTTGGTAGGAATGGACGCTCACACTATCAAAACAATACAATACAGTAAGTAGTAACCGATCATAACTTTAAGACAATGGCATACCATCCCGACTATCCTCAAAGAAAATGGTTCCTAAAAGAACATTATCTTGTTTCATATTTTTAAAGTGGGTTTTTTCAGAAGTTGGGTGGTGGTAATTCTTTTAGGTAACATAATCTATCCAAAGTATCTAAAGTGGTTTCTCTTCGGAGCCCATTGAATTTGTCCATGTATTTGGTAGGTGACGATCACATTCTATTCAGACGACTTCGTGTAGGACGTATGAGTTGCACTATTATGCCATCAGGATCCTGACGTTCTATTTTTCTCCCACAAAAAAAAATGGTCACCGATTTATTGGACGTGGGCGGGCAGCCTAAAAAGGATTACTAAGTATAACGAAGGTTGCAGACCGATGTTGGTTTGCCACAATGACGTGCTACAAGCCTACCACATACGTTAGTTCTATGACCTTTTGACCTAATAAGCAAGGGCCTACGTTGGTTATTGATTTTAGATAGTGAAAAGGTAATTTAAAGTTCCTGCACGAATCCCTATGACCAACACACATCTGTGACTCATTCGGAGGCTAAAAATAAAGGACTAAAACAAGAACTTGTTTTTAAGAAGAAACTATGACACCGTGTACGGCTTGGAGACACGAAACATGTGGTCGGATTCTTTAGCAAAGTTGGACCAATGAAGACGAACAATACTTTTAGATGGTGATAAAAATTGCATTACAAAAGTGGCCGAGTAGGCTAGTTAAGAAAATATCGTTATTATTTGGCGATTTCTGTTTTTTCGACATGAAAATAGCGAAAAGACGTATCAAAAATGATATTATACACACATCGATAGAAAGAATGTTCAAATCAGTAAAAACGACACAGGCTACTAGGCAGGAACTACTAGGCTTGTCCTGAAAATAGCAATGTACTAATCGTGGTATTTTTTTGTATATCGAAAGTTACATTGATACCTTTTGACAATTCTGTCATTTCTTTGACTGAGGACTGACTAGTATGGCGTATACCTACGATTTACACAACGATTTAATGAAGATACTGACGATTTAAGTTGTTATTAACCTACACGAAACAGTTTCCATTCCCCTAACCCCTGCCATCAAAGGCACACCTTCCACAAAGTTCCGCAGAGATAACAGAATGTAATCGAACCGGCGAACCTAATGCCTGTACAGAACGGGAGCAAACGCCTACTGGAATGCTAATCACCCTTAATTATTACGTGTATAAGGGTAATGGTGGACCTTAGACTAATAGCAGACTATTTAGTATTCAGTCCATTGGTTATTTGTGTATGTGTTAGGTTAGCAATACAGTTTTGTATTAAGTGGTTTTCAGATAAGATTAATTCTTGTACTCGTTGTTCAGACAACATACAAAATTAGTATTAATAATACGTGACAGGAAAATAAGATGTTGTTATTTCTCGAGTGATATATTTGTGTCAGTTATTTTATTATTGAGTTAAATATTTATTTTCTGTGAATCAATATGTTAAGCATCGTAATTTAAAATTGACTGAAACTCATTGTTTAAAATTTCGTAATATATTCTTTAGTAGCTGTTGTTGCCAGCGGCTTCGCCCGCTACAACTCGAAAAATATCCCACGGGAAGATTTAATCGGGTTTAAACTGGCCTGTTGGTCTAGTAGTTAGTGACCCTGACTGCTATGCCGACGGTTGTGGGTTCGATTCCCACCCAGGACAAATGTTTGTGTGATGAGCACGATCATTTGTTCTGTGTCTGGGTGTAATTTATCTATAATATGTATGTATTTAGAAATATATAAGTATGTTTATCAGCTATTTAGTTCCCATAACACAAGCTCTCAAGCTTAACTTGGGACTAAATGGTGTTGTGTGAAAAGTTGTGGAATATTTATTTATTATTATTATTAAACTATCCTTTGTGTTAATTTAGGTTATAAACTACCTGTGTACTAAATGTTATCAAAATCCGTTCAGTAGTTTTTGCGTGAAAGAATAACAAACATCCATCCATCCTAACTTTCACGTTTATTATCACTTATAGTAAGATTCAACCTTACAATATTTTTCAATGACCCAGAGTCGTATCTACACGACCTTCCCTTTATTATCTATCTAACCTATCAGAATCCAAAATTAAACATCAAATGGCATTCCAACTTTAATGGGTTTCTTTATGAATTGCTTTGCCTTAGAGCAGCTTGGCTTCCATTAAAGTTTCATGGAGATTATAAGGTATTTTATGTCTGAAATTCCATCGCCCGCCGGAGATGGTACAGTTTCTGCTGCCATAAAAGAGGTTGGTCAAACTCCTTTTTGACGTGCGTGTGTTTCTGTCGCAAACGCATGAAAAACTTTCATCACTAACATAGGACTGATAGGACGGGCTACAATTGAATACGTTTGATCATTCGATTAGGCCAAGAAGCATCAGTTATTAGGTTATAATGTGTACCCGTCCGGGTGGAGAAAACCTCTAACATACATTATAATAAAGAGGTGTATTAAAATACATTACTAATTTAAATAGTAAGTACGCAAGCGGTGAGTCAAGCCGAGGTCGAGCTGTACGTCCGTGGCGATGCTCTTTCAAATCCGGTTTTACTAGAACATTTCATGTATGCTAGGCTTATGTAAAGCAAACGGTATTAACTCGGCTAGACGTCGGAACAGACTGGCGTATCATGAAGAGTTTACTCCACACGATTTTAGTTAAGTATAGGAAGCAAATTATAATAAGTATCTTTTCATAGCAACATATTAACATCACGCCTGTAATCCCTGAAGTGTTAGTCAAAGGTTTACCTGTAGTACACCCACAGTTATGTTTAAGTCCCTTGTAATAGGGAAGCGAACCAACAATCGGTCACGATTCTGGCCTGCTATAGAGATGGAAAAACACAATACGCTTTACCAGATTACGAGGGTCGAAACCTGGACCTCATGCTTAGCGGTAGCGGTTAAGACCACTTAACCAACGAGGCAGGAAAAAAGTACCTTTGCCTCCGTTTTAAAATACTCTCGTAACTTAGATTAGCTTTGGAACAAAGTTAAACGAAACGTGAATAAAAGGAAATAATCATGATGTCATGCAAGAGCCAAATATAGCTCTAATGCTGCATATTATGTATCGATGTATTCGATTCTGTAATGTCAATCTCATCCGAAGAGAAACAAGAATTTTAACAATGATACTTCTCGATTTGCAATTTCTGGTAATGTCGATTGCCACGTACACGATAAAGAGACATTTCTGTCTGTCTTGAGACAGTAAAAGATACCGGATTCCTGTGGTAAAAAAAGGAAATAGTGCTCATCGAGGCGGTGCGTGTCGCAACGAACAGTCCAGTCTAGAATCGATTTGACAAATTACGTAAAGACGTTTCGCTGAAAGTAGAGCAACGGCAATCACACCGAGGATTTCCACCGAGTTTATTTACCATGACGAATGCAAGTGAGCGTGCATTCTTGTACTAAAATGATCTCGAGGTTTACACAACCACTTAACTATTTACTAACAAACTCATTCAGACGTCTTTGTCAAGGTTACCATTACTTAAGACTGATACTCAATTCTCCGTTAATCTTAGAGTTTCAAGCAGAAATCGATAAATAAATTGTCTGTTATCGATTTATGTTTCAACATATGAGTACGGCTAAGTCAGTCTGGTGAGAGAATTAGCAAATCAAATGACCGAAAGAAGCCCTAAAAGCTTTGGCGATTATCTTCATAAACTTGTTAGAATAATCCTATCACGATTATCTATTAATAAACAACTTTCTATTACCTTCAAATCGTAGTGAAACATTTGTTCTTTTGTAGAAAATTCGAGAATTTTCCGCGGCATTATTTTCCATAAACGGTGTGTTCTGCCAAAGAAGTTGAGTATTATGAATACCGATGGAATTCACAATAGGGCTCATGATAGATATGTAGGTCACAGCCGCCATAAATGACCACCGGCCGTTTAAACACCTCTTTGTCATAGGAGTCACAGGCAGCCCATACTATGAAAATTCAGCATAAAGGACGGCAGCTTATGTGGTTCTAACCTAACCAGAGATGCAGGGCAGAGGTGCTTTTGTTACTCAGCGCCGCAGCGTCATGGTAAGACTACGACACTATACACGGTACGTCTCTGTATGAACGCTATAGTTTCTCTTCGAAATTTATTGTGACACGATCATTATTGTCGCATGATTGGTGTGTAAATACATTATATCCAAGTGTCTAGTGTCAACAGTACACAAAATATCTGACATTTATTTATCATATCATTTATTATATCGGAATTTGTCGTAGTCTAAACTTATAATCAGTGCCACTAAGGAGTAGCTGGCCTTTTTGATTAAATAAAAATTGTCCCATCTGCTTGCAAAATATGGGCTTAGAATTCCGGACACAAGTCCGATTATACAATACAATAACAGATAATTATGTAGGTCAGCCAGCTGTTACTTCACAGTGTCATTATGCTGAGCCAGTCCATCCATTTTTATTGTACAGCCAAAACAGGCTGTAGGTAGTACAGCTCAGAATAAATTCTCTTTCTGTCAACTCGAATCCGTTTTTCGACTGGACTTCGCAGCTTATCGGAAAATGTATTATTTTATTAAACTGGGTCATTGGGGATAGAGGTACTCCAAAATTGGGATTGCCATTTGCATTTAGGCATTGGAAATGATTCGTGACATTGACGACCTTGTTAAGGAAGTGAAATCATGAGTTGTTAGTGTTGCACAATTTGTAAGTAGTCTGTTTATAAAATCATAATAAATTATGGTGTTTATTTTATGGACGCCTCAATTAAGTACCCTACTTAGTTATTTTTGGCTACTCAGGCACAAAATCAAAACTCGTTTATTGAAATTAGGCCGAGAACCAGCACTTTTTGAACGTCAGAAATGACATTAGACAGTCTCAACAAAACACCTGCGCTTCACTACTACTGCCTAGTGTATTTGCTGGGAAGAAGAAGTGGCGGAACAAACTCCTCAGCAAAACGTCATCTGCTCTGTTTGAAGAACTTGAATCTACATCATCATTCCTAAGTTCTAATAGGTAGATCTATACTTAATGTTATCTTTTATTTCTTAAATCTCAGGTATAAATACACAATTAAGTGCCTGAATAGTCTTTATTTTTTTTAAGGATTCTAAACATCTAATATTATATATAAAGTATTATTTAGTAACAAAGTTTTAGTAAATTAATTTCAAACCAAAACCATTTACAATTTTAATAATTAAACCTCCAATTTGGTACAAGGTTGTGTTATTATATTCAATGAGAAGTGCAAACATGTTTAGGTCTATTAAATATCCTGTTTTTATCTTAGGTATTATAATACTAAGGAAAATGTATATTTAGGTATTTGTTTTAATAAACCTCAACAACAACATGAACAAATATTCACACAAAAGATAGAAAAATAGAAGTAAAGACACTATGGTAACCATAATCATGTTTCTTACCCATTTTGTTTAAGGTGTCAATCTTACAATATGTCATTGTGACAGACGAGTGTACCATATTTTCATACTGTATCTCTATTTATCATCATCTCAATATCTAGTGTCTCAAAGTCGCAAGGCTGATGCGTAGAACGTGGGTCATTGACAATAGCATCCTGACAACAGTGTTGGAGAGCTCTTACTCGCCTTTTCTGAGGCACTAAGTATGTGAGGAGACTGATATTTAGCATATTCATGCTCTGTTGTTCTCTGCACATCTTACTGGAACCACCAGCTATTTTTTATCTTTGATTTGTGTTTTACTAACACTAGTGATAAGGTATTTTACTAAAAAATTGGATCATGTTGACGTCCAAACTAAATAAATAAATATTGTCTATATCAGTAGTTTCTATAGTTGTCTGAACCACAATTGACCAAACAAAAACTTGGGAATTAGGGATGACATCAGATGACATTGATTTATTTATCAATTGGTAGGGATATGTTTTGTATTTTCGATGCGATAACGTCTAATCAATCGACAAATGCCAGCTGAACGCACGAAAACGTGTCACGTTCCGCCTGAGCCGAACGTGCGAGGGAGAGCGCGGAACAAGCGATAGAGAGGCACGATCGGATGACGTTATTACGTAAAATTATCGTCCGTAAACCGACTTTTCAGACAACCATGTTACAAACCGAAAAATCTACCTTGCCCAATAGCGCAGTTGGCTGATCAATCATCACTTATTTCACGACCTACCCAATATTTGCTTGTGGCGGGTCATGGACCTTGTGCCATGGTAATCAAAAGGGCAGTAAGTTGGCCACCTTCCACTTACTGCCCTTTTAATTACCCCAGCAGAATACTTAATACACATATTTAAGGAGCTCATCGTTATCCCAGTGTATCAAGAACATTGGAAAATATTCAGAGTCAAAAAAAGTATGCTACAAAGAATGAAGGCAGAAATCTACACTGAATAAATTGTAAGTGAACACTGACCGTTGATAATGATGAAATTCGAGATGTTGCCTCAACAAAGAATTCCTTTTTTACTTAATTAACAGGCTAATACTAAAATGATGCAACAGTAAAATTGTAGGAGTGATTCATTTGTACACTGACAAGGCTATACTTATTTTGAAACATGAGTAACTTGTAAAGAAAATAATAATTCTGAGAATGCGACCACTCAAATAAATTAGGTAAGTTATTAATTCTTGATAGTACACAATTATGTTATGTTTATTAGGAATGATAATTATCTGAAGAGCTATAAAGATTAAGTTCAATTTTATCCTCCTCTAAGATCCCTAAATCTTTTAAATTTTAAATAAATATAATATTGTGCATAGTTGAAATGCTAGCCTTGTAATGAACATAGTCAATATATCCTGAACAGGAAAACATGTCCGAGATATATATGTGTAATCCATAAGAGGTCTATCATACTACTAACATAATTTACTGACTAATTCATCATCATCTGTTCTAATTTAACCAGATGCAGCTGAATACCAAGGTTTACACGGAGAGACAGCCAATCAGACCTGCAGAACTCAGTTACTGAGTAACGGTATACCACTGCTATAACTAGTGGTCAGAATTATGGGATTCTGACTCCTCGTAACAACTATCAAAGATGATACTGACTAAAATAATAGAATTTGTAGACCATAGACCTACTAAACAAACACCTCCACACTATAGGCGTAACAAACAGTCCTCTATGCAGAGCATGTATGGAGGAGGAGGAAACGGTGGCGCACGTGCTCCTTGAGTGCACGGGTTTCGGCGCAATACGGAAGAGGACTCTTGGTTCACCAGAACTCCTCGTGGACGCACTGAGATGCCTGGGAGGCCTAAGATTAAAGATTAAAGATGCTGATACTGGTATCCGCAACTCCACGTCAAAGCGCGTATTTTGCGTATGGGCTATAATCTACCACGCGGGGCCAGTGCGAATTGGTAGATGTCACATGTCTTAGAATTTTTAGTTCTAAGACATGGCGGTTTCCTCACAATGTTTTCCTTCACCGTTTTTGAGAGCAGTGGTGATGAAATAAATTACAAAAAGTAATGCGCCTGCCTGGGTTCGAACCCACGCCTTACTGTTCGTAAGCCGGTAACCCCCCAACAAAACGGCCGCCATGGCTCACACACAATGGTCCAGACTTGAATTAAGTACGAAAACCAAATCCTGATAGAAGAGAATAGACCATAAACACTTACAAATTAATACTACTAGCTATAGACTACTGTTTGGTGCAACTAAATATTTTACTCTTTTCCTAGCATTGAAGGCAAAATTACTAATATATGGTCACCCATCTATTAAGGAACCATGCTGAACATTAACTGAACATTAACACAGCAGTTAACACTTATGGCTGTTATTAAATAGCCACAAGACCACTGAAAAAAGAATAGAATAGAATAGATTAAAATACTCATTAATGTACACCATAAAAACTTACAAATTATAACTTTAAGGGCTACATAGGGCGTTACAATGGGCGGCCTTATAGCTAGCTATCTCTTACAGACAACCTTCAGATGGACTTGATAGTGGAGGAGAAAAGATGAGTAGGCAGTTTGTGGTGTACTATTAACATATATATATTATACCATACATGACTATCTCAATGGATGTATAAAAAAAAAACGATGATGCATAAAAAATATGTTGTAAAATATAAGAATGACACTAAACTTAGTATTTGTGGGACTGGACATGGGCTACGCATTAGTAAGATTTCTTGAATTATCTGCACGCAAAAAACAAGACTAATTTGTGATAAAGTAGTATATGATTTCAGAGTAGGTATACATAATAATGGTATTAAATTATCAGAAGAAACTTATCATCTGTTCACATACTTAACTAATAAATTCATCAGGGTGGGCATTTATAGAAGGGATGCCAGGATGTGACAAAGGTAAGCATAGTACATTACAGGCCAAAATATATGAAACTATGTACTTATAAAAAACTAGCTCCACTTTGAGTGATAATGAAACAAAGGCTATTTTGTGCAGTTGTAAATAAACAACAGTGGGAAGTATGAATTGAGAATACTGTTTTTTAATATTTTCCGATTTAATGCTATCAAGAAATCGAAAATACCATTTGATTTACAGTAGGGAGCTACTTCAAATTTATCACTAAGTGCTAGAATGTAACAATATAATTCTTGCCATCTAAGTAATCAATTCTTTTCAATTGAGTATGAACAGAAATACGTACAACTATCACTTATTTTATCTTGTATATTTTATGCACAAGGTACACAGATAAACTGAAACAACGTAGTCACCTGAGCGATAGCGATTTCTTTATTTATTAGCAAAATGAAACCAGCTTACCTCGCCTGTTAAAAGGACGAACTCGAACGGCTACTTTAATCTTATCCGTGGCCATTTTCACACTCAAATTACACAAATACAATTAAAACACAACACTTTGCACACAATTGTCTAGTAAATTATTGCACATAATCACCCATATTCTAAAAAAACAAAATTCATTATTTCACGTTTCGATCACGACGTTCCCGGATTGACACTGTCCGCCATGTTGTTTTTACTAGGTTCGATAGTGCTTGACGTACCCTCTTCACTCTTGTGTTGTCGTTTAATAATGTGATCGATAAATTGAATCGAGTAGTTAGTACCTTTTTGTGAAAAGTGAAAATCAATGATTTATCGAAAAGAATTATAACTAAATTTGGAACGAACAAAAATATTAATTAATATGTTCTTATTTTCATAAATTCATAAAATATAACCTAAAAATAATACAAAATAAAGTGCAGAAGTTGGCTATAGGTATGTAAGTAATAAGATGTTTTTTATGTTGAAAATGTCATGAAGATAATTATTTTCATTGTGTGGTGCTAAATGTATAATAACAAAGTCAGAAAACGGTGTAGATGCCAAAAAACCATCGTACATTTTTTGTCTTGTAAAAGGCAGCTGTGGATCTCGCTCAACTACACACTGATTGCAACGTTGACGGCGTAAAAAAACATGTTCATTTTTTTTTTACTTCGAATATTCTAGGATCGCTAGATTATCTTTATTCTCGACCTAGCGTCAAATAATTTAGGATAGACTTGTACAGACGCATGATTTACTGAAATTTTCAATACTCAATATTTATTGCGTTCCACAATATGCTGTTAATTTATATGCTGCTCCCTGTATCATCAAGTACTAACAAGGGACTAGGTTTTTATTTCAGAGATTCAGCACAGTAAATGCTTACTTTTGTGAACCTGTTATCAGTTATTATTATATCGATTTCCCACTCGATTTTCTTGCAATCAGTGGCCAACACTAGTAGCCATGTCCATAAATGTTACAAAGCCAAATATTTCCAAATATTCTCCAGTGAATTGAAATGTTTTATTTGATTTTATGTTGATTAGATCTTTGTTTAATTTTATCACTTATAAACGCCTGATAAATACTGCGAATTAATTTTGAATAGTTTTTTCAAGTTTCTACATTAGCTGCGAAAAGAAACGTATTCTGGGTCCTGTTGTGACACATGACATCCAGCCGGCTTTAAATGTCAAATTATAAGTTGACAGAAGAGAAGAAGCAAAACATGACGAGTCTTTTTCAATTTCTCAAGAAGTTTTACCAAGAAGACATTTAATTTTATTATACCAACGAGATCCTAAAGAAATAGAAGCACGAAAGTTATTTTTCTGAGAGCTAAATATTTTACGCGAGCATATCGAAATGGCAACCGATGCACTATTTGGCTGGGATTTAACTTTTAAAACAGTTGAGAAAGATATCAAGCGGAAATCTGATGTTATTATTGCATTCATCCATTGGAACCTAACGAAGAGGGGATTTAGGAGTATCGGAATAGGAGACGAGGTAAGATATTTACAACTAAAATCGATCTAAGAGTTGGCCAACATTATTGTAGGTACTTGCGAAGAGAACGTAAATACTTCGAAGTGCTTTTATCATTCATTTATGTAGTACTAATCGTATACTCTGACAAAATAAATCCGCCCCTAAGACTACCAACTGACCAAATGACATTTAAAACATACCATTTGATGCTGGAACTTGAATTTAGGAATATCAATATATTAGATTCAGTAATCGACTAGACCCCAAATTGTCTTGTTGTTTTATGCTAGTTGATATTCACGAAACTTAGTAATTAATATATATTTATATATCACCAAATCTGCCCCTAAGATGACCCACTGACAAATAATACTAATCCCAGCCTGTTACTTTTTTACTGTAGATTCAAGGCCTCTTATACAGAGAAGTCAAAAACACTTGCTCAAGGCAGATTAGGGGTTTCAGACATACATTTACTTTAACACGTTGGCAGACAGTAACAACCACAGGCGTTTAGGTAGCTAAAAATGATATGAAAGTATGCGTGTCAAGTGAGTTTTTACTTGCATAAAATCAGTATGCTTCATGACAACCGATTTTCCATTCTATCTTAAGGAACGGCATGTTTTACTGTCACCACAGGTATAATTAAGACTTTCGTACTGTCATTACACAATTTTCAAAAATTCGTCAAAGAAAGTTCATGCACACATTCACAATTTATGGACCCCCTTCCCTACACACACTATACCCGTGAGCGTCGTAGTTACCTACAATTAGTCGAGCAGTGCGCTGCCTAGATCCGTTCGGTCATATCATATATTTTTTAACCATGCGTTGTGACACTACGCCCGTGGGCAATGTATGAAAATAAGTAGTGTCATAGTGGCCGCAACCAGTGAGACAGTACTGTCCACCAATGTGTTAAGCAAGTTTCCTCACAAATTTTTCTTCATCAATGTCATTGATTTATAAGATACTAGCAGTTCCTGTTCTCGTGGGATTACAGGGATAAAAAGTAGCCTATGTCATCCGAGAATATCGTAGCTCTCCACTAGTACAATCATTTTTAAAATTGGATAATTAGTTTCAAAGATTACCCCATACATACAAACATACAAACATACAAACTTACAAATTTTACCTCTTTATAATATTATTATATTATATTATATTAGTATAGATAATAATGTACCAGGATATACACTTCTTTTGGTTTTTCTACTTAGAGTAGTCAGTGAACCACCAACCTTACCTCAATAGTTAAAAAAATATTTGTAAAAGTACTAATTAAAAACAATGCTTGTATGTTTCAGAGAACTTTGTCGGGAGATGAAGATAAAACTGAGCTGTTGCCAACTGGCTGGAATGACAAGGACAACTATGCCCTGAGATATGTTCTTGATAACAAGCTGTTCATTTTACACGGACTCAATACTGATGGCAATCTCATTGTTAATCTCATGGTAATCATAACTAGACTAACCACTCCGCTGGAATATCATCATCATCATCGTCCTTCTGCCCTTTTTCCTATTTATTCCGAGTGGGTCCATCACGTCAAAATCATAAACTCGTTTATTCAAATTAGGCTGGAAATTAGCACTTTATGAATGTCAAAAATTACATAAGGCAGTTCTCCAAAATGCCTGGCCCTTCTTCACTTTCTAGTGTTTTTAACGGGAAGAGGAAGTGGCGAAACAAACTTTCCAACAACATAATCTGTTTGATGAACTTGAATCTATACAATCAGATGCTCAGTAAATAGAATAAAGTTTATCTTCTGTCTATCTTTTTGTACTATCATCTCAAGAGTCACCTCTTTTCTAGTCTTTCAAACAATCCATCCAAGACCAAAGAATGGTCTTTATATTATTACATTCTAATTAAAAAATCCGCAATGGGCCTCCTTGATTAAATAATAGGTTTTATAATCACTAACTTGCTTTCTGACAAATCCCATTTTAGTAATCTGTGAAGTGTCTCACTCTGTCATTGTGACTGTCCAAAACACATAAACATGTTAGAAACAAAATATTTCCATAATAACTTTATTAATATTCTTCACATTTCCATAATGACTTGGCAGTATTCATTAATTCCTACATTACCAGCTCAATATGTATCCGTTTCAGAGATCAGAAGACTTGGCGGTGTCTAACATAGCTGTGAAGATAGAGGATACAGTGAAATACTTATCTGGACCTATCGAAAAGATGATACCAAATCACAAGGAGTTAATATACAATGTGAAACGGGACCTCATAGACACAGTTACAGAGAGGCCTACTGTTACAACTGAGACACAGACTTTGAGAAGTATGATTAATTTCTATAAAAACTCTTGATTCATCATCCATAGCCCTAACTTTTTTTTCAAAAGGTTGTGGCTCCAAATTTAAACAAGTACCAGTGTTAATTCTCAGATCCTATTAAGTTTTTCATAGCCAAAACTAACATTCATTGGTGAAGGAAAATGTTTAGACAAAATCTGGACTTATCTATACTTCTATACTTCTATACTAATATTATAAAGAGGTAAAATTTGTAAGTTTGTAAGTTTGTATGTAGAGGGTAATCTTCGGAACTAATGATCCAATTTTAAAAATGATTGTACTGGTGGAAAGCTACACTATTCCCGGTGGACATAGGCTACTTTTTATCCCCGTATTCCCACGGGAACGGAAACTACGGGGGTGAAACTGCGTGACGTCTGCTAGTTATTCATATAACTCTTAAATCAACCTGTTTTGAGAAAGAGTGTTGGTGAAGGATTGTACCTTTTATGCAAGAGCTGGCTGTATCTAAAGGCTGATAGACTGATATCATTTATTATTTTTGAGTATTTACTAAGTATTTATCATTTACTTACATGTAAGTTTATAAAGCAGGTTAAAACTGGAGGTTTCCAAAACCAATGTGAAAAATTAGGCTAGTTTCAATATAAACAAGGTGGTAGTATGATGTTGATATTTCTCAGAGTATAATAAAATACCTACCACATGTTAATTAATTTATTAGTTGAATAAGATACTTACATACAATATAAATGAGTACAATGGTTCAATTAACATTGCAATGATAATTCTTTTGTTTATAGCACAAGATTGATTTTTTGTTTAGTTTAAATAATAGCGCAGTTGAAACATTGTTGTTTTTATTATCACACTAATATTGGTCTTTTAATATTATTTTACCAACACTTCTTTTTTGTTGATTTAATATTTCTAGATGATTTGTTTATTAAGTATACATTTATGTTGATTAAGAGTATAAACTAACATTAATGATAACATAAGAGATAATGTTTTAATAACTTTCACCTTTTCTAATTAATTATATCTGACTATCTGGAGGTCAATTTACTCAATGGAAAATAACAGAAACATATCTATCAGTCAAACAACGGCATCAGACTCTTATTTGTTATTCAAGTTTTATGAGTCAACTAAGGAAAACAGGTTACTTATTGGAATAGTATGTTATTGCAGTCTATCAAGCTTTTGTAGTTGTGATTTTATTAAACTCTAAATCATGTTGTCTCTCAGTGATGTGCTTGTCTTAGTAACGCTTGGGGTACTGTTTACCCTGAGTGTTAAAGGAGGTAAGGAATGTTACCTATTCGAATTATTATAGGTACTCCATCCAAGTAGGTAGTTAACTAAAGGTAAACAATCGTGCCAAGTCTTTTTACATAAACGCTTATTAATTAAAAAATACAACTACTGTTTAAACAAATTGTTTAATTGATCATGTAATCGTTTTTGTTGTATCTAAATTTGTTTTCAGCTGCATTTTATTTTTAAACTGTGTTATTAACTAAAAATACATGTCAAAATAGTTTACCTTTTGTTAACTACCTAATCGGATGGAGTATAGATATACATGTATGTGTGTATCTATTAAAAATATATAAGTATATTTATCAGTTGTCTAGTACTCACAGCACAAGCTGCATAGTTTGGAACTAGATGGCGCTGTGTGAAATTTGTACAATATTATTATTATTATATTATTTAAAAAACAACACATGTAGATTTAGAAGAGAAGAAGAGAAGAATGCTTAGATGGTTTGGTCACGTTGAAAGGATGGATGAAAGGCGACTAACGAAAGGTATTTACAAGGCAGATGTAAGTGGGAACGCCGGGAGGGGACGCCCTCCCTAGAAGGACATACATAGACCATAGTGATGAGGTTCTTCAGAAAGGTCAGGTGCGTAGTACTTGCAACCGGCGTGTGTGTATGACAACATGTATGAATGTAAACCAAGCAAAAGAAGTATGTAAGAATCGTAGCATGTGGCGCTCTGTAGTTTCTGCCTACCCGCATGGGAAAAAGGCGTGAGTTTATGTATGTATGTATGTGTATATGTATGTATGTGTAGATTTAGCTTTGCAGCTTTTGACTCATATAATATCTTAGGAGTTTCAATTTAAGGATTTTAAATACACCATTAAATTAATGCAAGCGCCATCGAGTTTAAAAATATTGACTTAAATATTATATATATTTGTAATGTGTTTTAATTCATCTTGTATTTATCTTGACTCTAGCATTTAATAAACAAGGGAAGATTTTCTCACAATAAATTGGAGAAACGTATGTCAAGGACATGCGCCAGCTAGCCTAAGAAACTTTTTTTGATGATCAAAACAACACACACAACAAACTTACAAAAGTACCTACACGTCTTAGACAGTCCTTCTTAAATGTAGAATTATAAATTGTTTCAGGCGAGTCGAATACAAGGAGACCTCCGGACGATCCTCTGAGGGTCCCGCCCCGACTGCCCGGAGTGAACCCTGACACCCCAGACCTATGGTACCTTTAAGTAAAGCCCGTTAACATTGGCTACTTACTTTTTTATTTTACCGTAACCTTAGTATTATAATACACCACTATTTTTTAATAAGTACAAAAAAAAAATGGGCTGTATCCGTACCTGTTACTGATAATATTTGCGTCATCAAAAGTAAAAAAAAAACGATATTAAATTTTCAAATAATATACTATTTAGTTAAACTTAAATAACGAAAACAAAAGCTGATGGAGGCTTGCATTCTTGAGTGAGATCACGCAAACGTGAGCGAATGATGACGATTAATGAATACTACTATGTCATGAATAGCCTGTACAATATTTCCTGAAATTGGGTGACTTTTTGGGATATAAATAAACGCTAATAACTTTGCTGTTTATGAATATTATTTTTAGATACTTTACAAATATAATAAGTAGACCGTCTAGAATAAGCCCTTTAAGTATTTGTACTAATTAAAAATTAGTGGTGTACCTATACAATCAGAATCTCGCCTTTGCCTTTTGAGCGAAGAAGACGATTTTCAGTACAGTTTATGCTCACATAACTTGACAAAATGTATGGAACTGCTAATTGTTATTGGCGAAGTCGTTTATAATGATGAGTACTGTGAGTACAACAACCCCTTTTCGGGTTTAGAGGTGTACTGATAATAAGGTTTATTAGTTCTAAGTTGCAGCCAGAAAGCAGAGAACTGTAGTCTTCCATTAAATCTGTACAAGTGATGATTACTGTAGTTTTGTGCAATTTAAAATACCAGGCGTATGTATTTACACGTCAATATTTTTGTTTTTTTTTCAGGGGAATGCCACCACCCCGTATGCCAAACATTGGCAGTTCCGACTTGGACCCGTTCGCGCCCGCTGGCGGCGGCATGCTGTTCAACCCGTTCGAGCCTCGAAGGGATCTTGAGAATCCTGGCCTAGGCATACCTGGAGGATTACCGAGGTCTCGTCAACTTTGACATTTATTGCTTTTACTGTTTCCTCACCAAACCACGCATACTGTGCACAGGCTTCAGATAGAATAGAATATAATCCTCTTTATTTCACAGACGCTAGCACTTTGTACCCCAAAATGTAAATTTTTCCAATTGAACGTGAGCCTGATTCTGTTTATAATAAAGTTGAAGAACTATTAAAGATATTTTACACGTTGAGGTAGCGTGTGCTGGCCTCTGTACATCATTAAATCTTACAAATAATGACTAAACAGGGTGGGTTATTTACTTAGTCCTTTTTAATGTTCCAAAATACAGTGACTTCGTCCACCTCACACAGGAGTTTTTTTCAGAAACTACTGATGCTATTTTATGACAAACGGGATGTAAAGTTCTGTATCCTTCATACATAGTCCGTTTTAGTTCGCATATGGCAAGATAGATGGCGCTACAGTTTTTTCTTTATGCTCTAGTACCATAGCTAATTAACTGAAGAGAAGTCATTGCAGCATCTGGCAAAATAAAGCTATTTTAGGAATTATGTTAACTTTTTTACTCGTATTTTTGGCTTTTGTTGTGAGGAACTATGGATATTTAACTTTCATACCTATCGATGCCACTAAGAGCCATGGCACTGATGGCACGCGCGATCAAAACATACCCATGGCGACTAAGCACGTGAACACCTACATATTTAAACTATAATAGAAAGTCACAATCGCCGTCGACCAAGTCTCCGGCGTCCAGTAGTTATCATCTAATCATGTCGGCCAATATAGGCACTAAAAATAGAGCTTTTATTTGTTCTAGAGGTGAAAGGATAGACAATTATGGCGGAAGTCACCATTTCTTGTAGATGTTCCAAAGATTTACACGAAGCGCTTTGCCTGTTCCTTCATTATACGCTCAGCTAAGGAGTGGAATTCCCTGCCTACAACGGTGTTCCCGAGTTCACATGACCCCAATCCGTTTAAGTCACGAGTTAATAGGCTTCTTTTGGTTAAGCTCGTTCCATCGTCGACCTCAACTCTGACCGTAGGACAAGATTGAGGTCAAGAGTAGACCCATAATAAATTTTAAAAAAATCGATCGCCCAGAATGCGCCGAATGTAACTGAGTTTGGGGAGTAGGTACATCGCTCGGGAAAGCTTTTCTGCAACCCAAACGGTTCCTGGCCCAGTCAACAGTGCAAAATGGTTTTAGGATAAATTGATATCATCAGGTGCACCGACGCATTTCCTAATTTATAACTTTGGTTCCACAGAGGGGCTGTACCGCCTGGTGCTCGCTTCGACCCGTTCGGTCCACCCGCCGGGCCCATGCCGGGCCGCCGACCCGCACCACCGGATGCAGACCACCTGCCGCCCCCCGGATTTAATGACCACATGTTCATGTAGCCTTTGTTATATACATAGTATAACGCTTTGCTTTTGTCCACATCAATATGAATAAAGTTAATTTGGAAATACTTTCTTGTTTATTTTCATTGATAAAGATAATAATAATAGTTCCACGAAACCCTCTTCGGTACCTACTGGTTACTCAGTCTAACTAACGACTAAAACATATTATGATTGCAACTGGATTTATATTGAAATCGTGTCTAGTAATAAGCACAGTGAATTTTACCATCAAGATTTTCTCAGTAGCAGCTGCCATCTGGATTTAGAATAGTCGTTTATTGGCCCTGAAATTTATACAGATCTTGTTTGGTTGAACTTGCTGTGCGATTAGGTACTGTCACTACGCTGTTCTTTAAAAAAAGGAGAAGCGAAAATATTAGAAGTGAAGTTAATAATTTGGTAAGATTTATCTCCCTCACTTG
Organism: Euplexia lucipara; assembly: GCA_921972225.1. Taxonomy (NCBI): domain Eukaryota; kingdom Metazoa; phylum Arthropoda; class Insecta; order Lepidoptera; family Noctuidae; genus Euplexia; species Euplexia lucipara. Next base: position 5,883,612 of record OV179143.1, on the reverse strand, counting down.
AGAACCAAAGCATAACAAATGACTCCTTGGTAGAATTTGCAATCCTAATCTGATACTACAGGTGCAGCAGCTCTACGAGCTTGGGCCCTTTCGGGGCGACTTATACCTATATTGTGAACATAGTTTGATGCAAAACTAGAATGGTAGTGGCAGAAACTTGTTCTTCCAGGAGTTTGAATTGGATTGGATCAGATGAATTATTAGTTGGTTGACACTCTGTAAAGTGGATCTGACGATGTAGTAGCAGTGGCGTTTCGAGATCATCACAATCGTACCTACACGTAGTAAATTTTAGACGACAGTAATTTAAATAGATAATGTACTTAAAAGAAATCATATTAGGTAGGTACCTAATATGATTTCACACTGATATATGTAGGTAGGTACATATATCAGTGTGAATGTGTGTTATCTAACGCAAAAACTTGCGTTTCATTATATAATTAAGTAGCTTTACAAAACACCTACATAACAACAGTTATTTTCTAAATTATGTGCTTAAAATTAAAACGCCTTTTGTAAAAAAGGCAAGTAGGTACGTAAGAATCAAAGACATTCATTTAAATCTCTTGTAAGAATAGATTTCAAATATCGCGCTGTATTGAGGTTAAATATCACTCACGTCACAGGACTCACAGGACTCACAAGGGACTCACAGAGAATGCTGTGAGCATTCTGTGTGTCCACAGCACAGGCTATGAATGGCTTCCACAACTGTAGTATTTTAAATAAAATGTTATTAAATACGATTCAAACCACCAGTGAATCATATGAATATCTCAGTTGCATTCAAGTTCATTATATTTCCCGACCAATTTTCATGCATGTACCTACAGCTTGGCAAAAAAGGGTAGAAACGGAACTAAATTTTTGTCTGTTGGCAACATTTCCAAAATAATGACATCTCAGTTCACGATTTCGTAAAATTTTAATTTCGACCACCAAACGTTGATTAATAAACGTAAAAAGTGAAGAATAATTAATAAAACCATTCGGAGTGCTGGCAGGGAGGTCATTTATAAGGTGTACAGGCGATATCTGGCGGAACATGAGGCCCAAACTATTCTTTCTGAATTTCACAATGTTTACCAAAGAACCGCTGATAAGACAGGTAAGTAAGAGTTTGTTTTGTTGATTTTAGTTGAATCAAGTGTTAATTGATGAATACAAAGCTATATTAATTTGCTTGCATAAGGAATAACTAGAAATTTGAAACAAAATATGTCGAGCACATAGGTTATGTTTACATTTTTTCTGCATTACTCTGGTAGATAAATTGATACTTTGGTGACTTGACTTTTAGCTGAATGAAAATACAATTTCTACGTAAATTATACTTTAAGTGCGATATCAAGGGAGAGAATTATTTGTTCTAGCGTTTTTATTAGAAATGTAAAAGAAACTGTCGTACCATAGTCTAAATCTATTATTTAATTCAGGGAAATCGTTCTAAGCAAAATCGTGCTGGAAGGAGATAAACAAAAGGGTATTTTCTACATCCGGCTTATTAACAGTATGTGATAAAAATGTTTTACTTTTAATATTGTTAGGGATAAATGAAATATTTCGTCTTTACAGGAAGCAGCTAAACGTGCATTCCAAGCTATTACCGAGGAGGATTGGAAGAACTCGTGCTAACATGTAATAAAAATAGAAAAGGATTACTGGAGAAAAAAAATAACTATGAACGAGGAAATAGAGTGATTAGTAATAAATCTAGAAGATGATAGCAGCATCACCTCTGAACCTGAACATGACTCAGATGAGTTTGCGGCCTACGTGTTCGGGGTAGAATATTTAGAGGAAGATTTACTGGAATAAAATATAAAAATTATGTTATACAATGTATAGCTTGGCAAAAAAGAGTAGAAAATAATGGAGGCGCCACTGTGCTCTTCGTATGGCAACCCGTGGCAACCGCATAGCGTACCAACCTAGTCTTGATACTTAGCTGTTTTTTTAGACAAATTAATCTAATTATGCATTAAATTTTTAAATCAGTAATTAATTGAACAAGGAAGTGTTCTCGACACGCACGCAACTGATTACTTACCTAAAAATAACAAATTGGGTAAATACTCCTGAGTTCACAACATTGTTTAGGAATTATAAAAAAAGAAAACATCACATATATAACATAATTTCTATATTGTATTCTAGTAAATCTTCCTCTCAATATTCTACCCTGAACACGTACGCCGTAGACTCATCTGAGTCATGTTCGGGTTCAGAGGTGATGCTGCTATCATCTTCTAGATTTATTACTAATCGGTCTATTTCCTCGTTCATAGTTATTTTGTTTACAGTAATCCTTTTTTTAATTTTTATTACACGTTAGCACGAGTTCTTCCAATCCTCCTTAATTAGTAATAGCTTGGAATGCACGTTCAGCTGCTTCCTGTAAAGACGAAATATTTCATTTATCCGTATTATTAAAAGTAAAACATTTTTATCACATACTGTTAATGAGCCGGATGTAGAAAATACCCTTTTGTTTATCTCCTCCCAGCACGATTTTGCTTAGAACGATAACAGATTTCCCTGAATTAAATAATAGATTTAGACTATGGCACGACAATTTCTTTTACATTTCTAATGCAAACGCTAGAACAAATAATTCTCTCCCTTGATATCGCAGTATAATTTACGTAGAAAATTGACTTTTAACTGAATTTTCATTCAGTTAAAAGTCAAGTCACCAAAGTATCAATTTATCTCAGCGCGCTATACCAGAGTTATGCAGAAAAAATGTAAACATAACCTATGTGCTCGACATTTATTGTTTCAAATTTCTAGTTATTCCTTATGCAAGCAAATTAATATAGCTTTGTATTCATCAATTAACACTTGATTCAACTAAAATCAACAAAACAAACTCTTACATACCTGTCTTATCAGCGGTTCTTTGGTAAACATTGTGAAATTCAGAAAGAATAGTTTGGGCCTCATGTTCCGCCAGTCATCGCCTGTACACCTTATAAATAACCTCCCTGCCAGCACTCCGAATGGTTTTATTCATTATTCTTCACTTTTTACGTTTATTAATCAACGTTTGGTGGTCGAAATTAAAATTTTACGAAATTGTGAACTTTGTTTATTATGAAATGTCATTATTTTGGAAATGTTGCCAACAGTCAAAAATTTAGTTCCGTTTCTACACTTTTTTGCCAAGCTTGTAATGTTTTCTTTTTTTATAATTCCTAAACAATGTTGTAAACTCAGGAGTATTTACCCAATTTGTTATTTTTAGGTAAGTAATCAGTTGCGTGTCAAGAACACGTCGTTGTTGAATTAATTACTGATTTAAAAAAATAATACATAATTAGATTAATTTGTCTAAAAAACAGCTAAGTATCAAGACTAGGTTGGTACGCTATGCGGTTGCTACGGGTTGCCATACGAAGAGCACAGTGGCGCCTCCATTATTTTCTACTCTTTTTTGCCAAGCTGTAATTGCCTACAAATATAATCTTGATGTTAACGTCTGTTAAAGAACGTTAATCTTGCGCATCAAGCAGATTGTGCTGTTAGGATTCTCTATTATACAACAACAATATAAGGTTCTTGAGACGTTTTAATAAATAATAATAAATATTTATCAGCCTGTTTAGAATTATTAGTAGTAGAATTTGGTTTTATGTGATTGCAACACTTTCTTAGAAAATTGAATTGCCGCAAATGGTAACACCTGAGGTTCAGTTTAGCAAGTTATTTGTGCGGTGCACACGTTTCCTGCGTGTGTAGTGAATTTCCTTGGCTGCTCACGGCTGCAACCGTTCAATTTCTATTCAATGTGTATGGCTGTGAAGGTAAGTTACATTGCTTAAATACGTCAAGTATATTTACAGTCACCAATTTGTGACAAAATCACTTTAAAGGTCATGCCCTCGCTGAGCGACGAACGTCAGCAGGCGTCACGAAACTATATAAATTATAATACAATTTGCATTATCCTGTTGTTACTAACTTCTGTATCATTATCCACGTATCTCGTGTTAGGTAGTTACAATAGAGTAATTAGAATTTATGTGGTCCCCGCCCCATGGTGGAGTTTTGTACGGTACTCGGCACCGTTCTCGTCTCACGCGTGGTCTTCATGTCATTGTTCGAAATTCGAATCATTTCGTATCCTAAATCGCCGGTCGATATACTGATGTCGTATTCTGGAATGAGTCACGCATTATTGTATACTTACACAAAAAGTTAAAACACAGCATTAATTTGCAACCTATTCTAATAATGAAGGTAGGTACTTGTTGTACATACTCAGGAGTTCTAGTTATGTATATCATTGGAAAGTTAAGTTGTTGAAGCTATCAACTCAACAACAATACTAGTGGCCAGTATTTGTGAATCATTTGCAGAGTTTATATTTAGCTGTTGAAACATGGCTAACTTTTTGAAATATTAGGTCAATTGGGTGTAAGCTGTTGGAGTTACTAATTAGAACTATGGTATGTCCAGTTAATTGAACAAGCACTGTGAATCTATGGAAAATATTCTGAAATTAAAAACGTACTTTCATAATATTGTGTGTTTAATTAACACCATGACTTGTAAAATTATGATGCAATGTACAATATACATATCAAATCTGAAAATGTTAGTATACACAATATTATATTCATGTGTCATCATTTTACACTTTTTAACTTGATAAAATCAGTTTTTAGTAATGTTTAAAAAATGTTTCCATAGAGTTGCATTAATTTATAAACAAAGCTGTAATTGTATGATTGTTTACATTTAAAATGGCCATTGTCTTTGATTTGCTTTGTCCATGCTAAGTTGACAGGAGTGTTCGTTCAGTGCACCCATTAATCATTTGTACTGTATCTTTGGCATGATTGATTCGATTCAGAATGTCAGCAGTAATGCGCAGGAAATCTACAATTATCTACACAAGGAACTTGGTTTATTGTTTTGATCTGAATGTCATTATTAGGAACTTGAACTCTCACAATATTCAGTCAAGGCTACAATAAATTAAATTGATTCCTTCTTGTAACAATTTAGTTCTAAATCTGTTATTGTAAAATGTTAATGTAAAGCTATTTCTTTATGTTCACATCCCCAATCCCCAAGTGACTAAGTACATATTTTCAAAATGGCTACTAACAAAAACTTGTTTACTAACAAAAGTCTCTTTCTGTGGCAAGGAATTTTACCTGACACACTTTGGAATGTTTTGCTACTTTTTTTTTGTCTCCTTTTTACTCATACCTGACCTTCTGGCTGGCTTCCTACTTGTCGAAATTAATTAATGGAATAACAAATTTTTGTGTCTGTTTTTCCTACAGTTCTAGATGTTATTCCTTATTTTAAGTGTTTAAATGTTACTCTATATATTGTAAATGATGACCAATCAATATTAAATAGTTTGCTATCTTTAGTCGATTACGAATGTGCTACCTATTTCATAATGTTTGCATCATAAAATATCATATTATTTTGTTACTTTTTATAGGTAGGTACATATTTAGTGAGGATCTTACTAGATCAAAAAACACGGCGCACTTTTATGTCGAATAACAAACATCGTTTGACGTCATTAGCACCACACGTACGTAAACTTAAGACTGCTTGTCCACAAGTTTCCTAAACGTGGAAAACCTAACTGCAACGTTTGCAGTTAATTTATTACCTACGTCAGAATTGCATAATGCGGTTTATCGATAAGTTGTGAAACACGAGCTACCATAGACTCATGGTTTATTAACACTACATTTCATGCACGTGTAAGTTAAGTCTACAAATCTGCAGGCTACGTAAAACTAAAACGACTAGATGGTTATTTTACGCTGATATTTGCGCACAGCTGCCCAAACGTTAGTCGTCATATGGCGAGATAAGCGCCGATGTGTGTGTCCTTATGCGGTTTAAGACCTTGCAGCCTTGCTAGCAACGTGATCCCTTTGAAGACCGCACACAGAGTCAGTAACAAACTGTATTATAGGTAATTAATAAGAACAGAGCTGTATTTAAATTTATGGGAGTTAATGCACCGGCGCGGCGTAAAATGCCAGGACTCCCTGGATAGTGCGTCGACCCGACCTTGGATAGCGTGTGTTGACCCTGCGCAAGCGCTGGTCCGTTACCCCGACCACGCACGATACCGCCTGCCTAACTATTAGCCGAGTGCGAGTGAGGCCGTTTCCTTCTACTGTTTTCATCCAACGCCATTTTTGGCTGACAACGATAGTTTATTAATTGACGTCACCACTCGGCGTTTAGTTAATCTGACCGTCTGGCGTGGCGATAGAACGCGATTGTTTAAAGAATTTTAGTTTTAATAAATGATGTAGAGATATTAGCTGCTTGCTAACATTCTTCGACGGGTAGGTACTTATCTACCTACGTGTTGTATTCGCAGTTCATCGTTCATACAAACGTTTCAACCATGAATTGGTTTCGCATAAAATAAATATCCATAGTGTTTCACGTTCTAGGTACCTATTTCTCGGAATCTAATAGGTACCTATTATCAGTTCTTTTTCTATTCGATGTTTTTCTCAGAGCCTATCCTTATACTAGGTACCTAACTCAAGTATTTGCAAATAGCGTGATTAGTTAGTGACTGTAATTACCATTCAGTTTATTAATATCTGTCAAGCGACGTGAACGACTAAACAAACAAATTAATAGACTGACGCTTCTGCGGCCAACATTTATAGGTAGGTACGTCTGTAAATATAAATAGTTATTGAATTGATTGGAACATTGCGGAAGTAGTCCTAATCCTAATTGAAGATAATTAAACAATTTTACCGAAGTAAGGTTTGATCAAAACTACCTAAATCGCTGCACCAAGGATCTTTTCATTATTCACTTGCATATAGCGTTGCCAGGTCCTCATACCGAAAAGCCGGACAGAGCTGTGAGTTTGGCCTAACATTTGGGTCAAAAAGCCGGACATCCTGCATTTTCAACAATTTTAAATATTCGTGTAAAAAAATATTTTTTTTTTAGGCCTAACATTTTGGTAAAAAAGCCGGACACTTTGCATTTTAGGGGATTTTTTGGTATTAATGTAGAAAATTAATGAAAACCAAGCTTTTTTGATAATTTACAATAAAACTAATGCCAAATTAGTCTAAAAGTACTTTATTATTAATCAGTCTCAATAATTCTTTCCTTAATTCAAATTAAATGCAACATCAGTCTAAATTATGTGTCTTAAATTCTCAATATATAAAACAAAACAGAACTTATTCTGTAAATAATCAAAACAAAACAAAACTTCTTCTCTTAATAACCAAAACAAATCTCTACTCTTATTAATCAAAACAAAACTTCTTTAAATAATATAAACTCGACACTTCTTCTCTTAAAAAATCAAAACAAAAAAGACTTCTTATCTTTCAATTAGACATTAAACATTATTCTAAATATTTTTGGTTTGCAGTAACAAGCTTTAAAAGTTCAGTTTCTTTTATTATGCAGTTGTAAAAATCCTTGCACGACAAGTGTTTCAAATTGTATTCTACGAGTAGCATTTTAGCAACTGTATCTACGTTAAGTCTGTTGCGCTGTTTTGACCATTGTTGACCTATTAGAGAGAAAACTCGTTTCACGTTTGCATTGTGGCCTGGAATCGCGAAATAAAATTGGCAAATAGTTAGAAATTCTGAAAAGCTTTCTTCAGAATTCATTGATTTAAAATCCGGCCGGCGATGGCGCGGCGCCGGCTTCTTTCATTCGCGAATTCGGTCTCGATGCGCGCGAATTTTAAAATCTAAAAAGCCTAACAAAAGCCGGACAGGCCGGACGACGCTTATTTTGGCCGGACAGGCAATCAAAAAGCCTGACTATGTCCGGCTAAAGCCGGACGCCTGGCAACGCTACTTGCATACAATTAGATGCTACCATTAAACACATCTTTTAGAGATATCTAGACTAAAAAAAGTAAGCTATCCTAATGATAAAGTCGACACATAGTTCCTGGACCGACCCACAGTCTTTTAATTACCTCTTGAGGCAGAACAACTGGCTTCTGAAGTGTTGGCATAGTGTGTCATTTAAGCTTTGTGTCACACAATTGCCTTGTTCTTGTGCTATTTACTCCTAGTCTTAAAGCTTAATGTAAGAGCTTGAAGCCCTCCTAAGACCTTTTTCGATAGGTTGGAAGGCAACCGACGCACATTACTGAGGAGTTCTGTACGTGATCCTGGAGCCACCAATCAAGTCCAGTCTTTAAACTAAAAAGAAACTAAGAAAAAATATCATTTCGTTTTAACTTAATGAGTTTCTTGCAGTAAAAACTAATAAAAGGGCCGGAATAGATATAAACACTCATACAGCACTCATATTATGTGTATGTGATTAATTTAATCTAACCCATATCTGAATTCTGACAAAATTTAATACCTACCTGTTTTGAATCAAAATTAAATACTAGACTGAATATCGTAAATCATACCTATATTGCTAAGGAAAAATTATTAATGGAAGAAACGTCTTTATGCCCACACAAAAAGCCAACGGCAAGTCAAAGGGCGCAACACAAAAACGATCCGGGCTCGACGGGTGCTCAAGTATTTTAAGTCTCTGTCTAAAAATAGATTCCTTGACTTGTAAATTCAGGACTCCACTTCGCGGTCAATTATTTGAATCTCGAAGATGCATGCAATGAAGTGTAATTTGAACCACTAATGTTTCTATTTATATCAAGGAGGGACCGCAAAAATCCAAACATTCATGAAATTTCCGGAAAGCGCCACTCAGACTCGACTTAAAGCTGTTAAATGGCGTGGCCATTAAGCGCGGCCCGCCTCGGGGGAGAAGAGGGCCGCTTGACAAGCGATAGCTACGTACCTACTATGTATATAGAAAAACTCGGGCTGCTATTCAGCAAGGGCTAAGGTCGTTGCTCCGAACTCCTTACATCTAGACGGGCTGTCGAACCGCAGGGCGACGCACCCAACCTCGTCCTTTTGACACAACACGCACATTATTAGCATGATTGATCGGTTTTAACCGAAACCTGTTTTAATTTGATTAGTTTTGGAAGTTTAAACAATATTTCTAGGTCACGAACAAAAATACTTCTGTCGATAATGAGACAGCGTGAAAGAAACGGCAAACGTGTGTTTATTCATTTAGTGGCTTTTGTAATACACAGACATAAAAATAAAACCTTTGCTGAAACTTCTGAAGCATAGTTACAAACCTGTGCAATATCTTTAAAATCGTCTTATGCAATATAATGAGCAGCCTCAATTCTCTAGTTCTCTGCGTCTTCATCTAATGAATCATTAAACAGACTATGAAATGCTCAGCTGTTCTTTTTGTTCAGAAAATGTTCAGTGGATTTTATAGTTACTTTTACGAAGATTGAAGTTTTATTTTAACTTTGAAACGCCCTTCTTTATTCCGCAGTATATTTAAGCCAACCTTGGTCTTGTATTTATTTAATGTTAGAATTTGCAATTACAACAGCATTGCGCGGTCTAAAGACATCTAAGATCATTTCATGATCGTGTAAGTACAGGTAATAGGGGTCAGAGACGCGGCGCAGTCCGCGCGGGAGGATCCGGGTCACTGAGCTAGGTCGTGACGATGTGCCACCATCACGGTCAGGACAACTCTCCTCCCTTTTTAAAAATAGAATCCACGTTATGTACGTACCTACAAGCATTTATTTTTCTCGTTGCTGTTAGTATAGGTACTTCCAGAATCTTTTCGGTACAAATATTTCTTAAATACAAACCTAAAATTGGCAGACAACTGTTTTCTGAAGTCATAACCGGTTAACGGATTTATTTTTGTGCTCGTTTTGTATGCTCTCGTAACAAAAACAAACATTGGAGGTGACCTAAAATCTTGCAACTTTTTACCGTAACTAATTCGAGTACAGTGATCCTTGCAGTGCCCCAGGAAGGCTAATAATAGATTAAAGACTAGGGAAAACTAGTGCCCCAAATATAGTCCAACGGCCATTGCGCGTGACGTCATGCGCAGTACGTCACAGTTAATACGTCACGCCCTGACTCTCACCACCCAGAACATACCGCTTCTATTTCTACTTTTAGGTTTACCATATCATACAGTAAATTAGATGTAATCAGATTCTGATTTGTCTTTCGTAATTAGGCAAAACCTAACTTCCCAAATCGCGAATTTATCGCATACTAACCGTACTTATCTTTTTATAAAGATAAACGGTTATTATCATCATGATAATCTTGAGACCTTATTATACCTACTTGTTGGCATGTTCAACTCGCCGTTTCTAGTTTTGAAACCAAACTTTATTTTAATAATGGCTTTAGCTAAATACCTTTAATAACCCCGTTAGCTATGTTTAAATTCCCAGTCATTGTCAACTTTCATTTAAACTGCTAAAGAACGAATAAAAGAGTTATTTACATCAGACTAATATTGGTAGACCGATTATATCTGTTCTCTAAAGAAACGGAAAAAAACTTTTTTGCAAAAAATAAAACCGACTTCAAAAAAAACACTAAACGGTGTAAAATAACTCTAAATTCGGAAATCTGTGGCATTGGTGGGTTTGTCTTACTCATGATGGGCCACCGACTTCCGAATTTAGAGTTATTTTACACCGTTTAGTGTTTTTTTTGAAGTCGGTTTTATTTTTTGCAAAAAAGTTTTTTATTTTTCCATTTTTAATTGTTACTATAAAATATTTGCCATGAATTTATTTTATATTGTTAGTTGTTAAAAATACATGTCATCATAATAGGGTTTTCCACTAATCCCTAATAAATTAAAATTAACATACCTAACTGACGAAATCTAGGTATATTGTACCCACCTGCGTACCCCTCAGAGCATACAGGCGTGATGATACGTCATTATGTTGTATAAACAATAAACATCCAAGCGATTCCAGCAATCACGACAGATTTGCCGTTTATTTTTGAAGAGTTCCGTTGTATATCTCCGAAGATCAGCACCAGATCTTCACCAAATTAAAATGGGACCACCTCAGGAGTATACTCTTTCAAATAAAAAAAGAATTTTGAGAATCGGTCCACAAATGGGGGAGAAATCAGGTAACATACATAAAAAAAAAAAAAAAAAAAAATACATACACACGAACATAGAACCTCCTCCTTTTTTGAAAGTCGGTTAAAAAATAAGAATTCGCATGAAACCAAATAAAAGGACTCACCGAGGGGTTGGCCGCTAGAGAGGACTAGTCCCTCCCTGCATGGAGACTATTACTGGCTGTGGTAAGATCTATGTCCTGGCAGACACAATGTGAAAGTTATGGGACACATACCATCACTGTGTTAGTGGACACCAAAAGCAACCTACACCCCGTAGTGCTTGAGAAACACTGATTTAGATCACACAGCTTATTACTCAAACTCACCTGATCATTGTATGTTCGAGATCATGCTAATCGTGCAGGGTGATGATCTTATATCTACCTATTATAGTTTACGACGTTTGATGCAAAGTTCATCGCAAAATTGAGATAAGGTTCATTCGTTATCAGCCTCACACCACGCCACACCGCGATATCAATTACATGCCCTTCATCAACAAAACATCTGCACGTTGTTGATAGAATTCAATTAAACATCACAGATTTATGACCCTTTCTTTCTATTTATAAACAAACCAAAATGTAGCATTATTGACAAACTTGCATTAAATACTCGTATGTCTGGTGGAAGCATGTAAATTATAATTGATCTTTATATTTGTAACAGTATGCAATATGTTTAGCTATAAATAAAGAAAATGATGATTAAACTTCTGAAAGACAGCGACTATTTATAAATGGTTTCCCACGCTTTTCTAAAAGCAAATCTGTCAAGCTGCGAAAGTTACTTGGTATTAGTTGGCATACCAAAAGTTCAAATCCATGTCTGTCTGAAACAGATATGAGGGAGCCCACTCATATAGCGCTCCTAGCCAGAGGCACGGGCGGAGTCGATGACCGAGTATTGATCCCGACGAAGTGGGTCGCGACCCGTTTTCCGTTGCAATACACCCAAGGGGAGCAATGCAACGGTCGTCTCGATACAACATTGCATTAGGTTCAAGCGAATTAGGTGACGCTTCGCCTTCACGTGAACGTGTTCTAGATAACTGTCAGGTGATACTGGCAGTATATTTCTCCTTTTCTTCAATTAGGTACTTACGATCTCGCTCTTGTTCTCCGTATAACGTTTCCCTGCTCTCCAAAAATAGTTTACACTATCTACATCGAATACATTTCGACTGGTAATGGGAAAATTGTAAAGTCCGTTCAAGCGTTCCCAATTTCTGACTTATTGATTCTGCCTATGTTGACTGGGTACCGAAACTTTATTTTCTATTTATAGACTGTAATAGTCTCAGTCAGCTATAATATATAGCTATAAATGTGTTTACAGATATGAAAGACATAAATATTTATATTGCACGTTCAGTACACGTTTATTTCATGAGCGTTGCACAGGACGGTCGATGTGGTGCGTGGCCTTCGGACGTTTAGTACCCGACTTGCTAAATGTCAGTCACGTCAATTCCGTGTTTCGCGGTAACCGGTACCGAGTTATTGCCCAGCTATCCTGCTAAATTTTCGTTAATTCTTCAGTAAACACCGAAGTGTAAACCTCTCCTGGTGGCTGTGAAATGAAGACCTGAATCCTCTTTTTAACCCTCTGTCTGTAAGTTGGTTTTAAAAGGAAAATCTGCTGTAAAGAGAAAGTCTGAATAATTCATGTCCGATAATGAGGTCGGGTATCGGTGGAACGCTTTCCTCGGCTGGGTTTGTTTGTGTGAATAAACGGCTGAAGGCACCTACATCGAGGCGGTAAATCGTTGTGATTGGTCCATTGCGTGGGTAAGTAGGTAGGTATCAGTGTTGTGAAAGTTGATTTGCACCGCGTATTCCCCTCCATGCTGCTTACATCTATATGGGGCGTTCAATTTTCACAACTAGAATTAGTATCTTTGTTGAAAGACCTACTCATATTTCAAGGAAGTTTGCAAGATGCTAGATTGAAAGATTTCACGAAACGTCCCAAATCGTAAAGTAAAATAAACATACCAAAATAGAACGGACTTTTCCATATTATACTTGTTGGTCCAATTCACAATCTTGTTCGTCTTATCTGGATAGGAAAATTCTGGACTACATAGATAATCTGACGTTATTTTATCTAAATCGCATACTTACTCGCTCTTTTATTATCTAGAAGCCGTTGTCGGTGATTCTAGAAATCAATTTTTATGACAGAATATTCAGTCAATGTACCTATTCCAAAATAATCCACTACGCCCGTTGCTATGTCGACGCAAATGGATTTGACCTTCGGGCTGCTTTATATTACATCACGAAGATTTGGCGCCATAGAGTGCAGACGTATTTCTATATCGCAGAAAAAAATAATAGAAGTCTACCCTACGATATCAACCCTTTTTTTGTGGGAGGGATAGAATGACCTTTACAAAATTTGTTTCGCATTGCAGTCACAGTAATTTTGGGTAATACATGTATCATACCAGTAGTCTTACCTAATTTATCCGTTGGGTTATTAATGATATCACTGCGGGGAACACGGCGCATTTCATTAAGATAACTACGCTTTAAACCCGTACGATATTTTATCTGATAAGAAACACTTATTAAATCTATAATAACTGAGATATGAGCAGAATTAGTGTGAACTGATTTTAATCTAGGTACAAATAATTATACTTCGTTTTGCCTGACGTTATAGCCGACATTTAAATTTAGTCAATTGGGTAATATTCTTTAAAGTTTTACTTACGGTTAGTTAAATGTTAGTTTATACTAGGCACGTTTGCAGTAGTAGTTTGTTTTAGTTCAACCAACAAGGGCCCCATTTAGCTTATCCTAGAAATTCACGTTGCGGCTAGTGCCACGTGCTGGAATCACGCGGGTGGTACCTACATGAACGTCAGAACAAACCTTATTTCAAAAGCAATTTTTTTTTTTTTATTGACGCTTCATTTACTGAAAGTCTTTATGGGATAGCCCGATTGCGTGACTACTTCAATACTCATGAGATATTATATGAGGCCAGTTTTAACTTAAGCAGTTGGTTTGAATGATTACCAACGGTACGGCAAATACAGATTTTATAAAAATAAAATAAATATTCCACAACTTTTCACACAACGCCATTTAGTCCCAAGTTAAGCTTGAGAGCTTGTGTTATGGGTACTAAATAGCTGATAAACATACTTATATATTTCTAAATACATACATATACAATCAATATACAATCAATCAATCAATTTTCTACAATCAATATTGAGTTGCAGATTGCAAAAAAAAATACGATTAGAATACTTTGCGGACAGCCGGCGCCGGCGCTTTGGCGTTGAAATCTTCATGAAACCTTACACAAACAATGGCAATGGGGGCTGAAGCTTCCCTTAGTTCCCATGACATTCAGAGTCCTAATTAATATATGTATTCTCCAAATGCTATTTAGTGTCAGAAACATTGACGCGTTATAGGTACTGTCTAGAAAAATCTACTATCAGAATTAAAAATACTAGATACTAATGTTCGAAAATCTACCGTGATACCTTTTGTTGCATGCACTCTTTCTCCACTTTTTATTTTATTATTGCTTATTGAACTTTGATAACCAGGAGCCCATAAGACTTTTCCGACTATGGTGACGAATCCATCAGTAGTCGCCAAGTGGTTGGAATGATACTGTTTTAGCTTTCTGCACTTCTGCATAATAAGTCTTAACTACTACCAAAGCACACCTCCTTGCGTGCAATTTTCTTAAAAAGGGATCCAAATATTTCCCTTAGTGTATAATTTATATTTAGATTGCATTTACGGTATAAAAATGTACTTAATTACGTTAACTACTATAATTATCATCCTATTCCAATTTATTTGGAGTTTACGCAGTATGGCTTCTTCCAGATATTTCTAGCCGTCAACTGTGTAGTTATCCCCTTTCTAGCCTTATTATTTTCGCACTATACATCCGTCTTTCTTCAATCTTCCATTAATATAATGACTATGTGTATCATTTCTTTATCCCACAATTTAGATCTTTGCAAGAAAGGATTTCGAATCGATATTTATTAAATCTTTGTCAAATACGGTACCTAAATATTTGACGACTCTACAAGTTTATATTCATGATGTTTTAAACATAAAACTTCGGTAGTTTTGCCCTGTCAAGTATACCTAGCCTGAAACCCCCTTTTCATAAAATTTTCTCAAATATTCAATTGTTTATTATCGCTTAACTTTTGTAATTAGACTTGCCTACAATCAGAATTTAGTCCAATTTTTTTGAGTGAAAACTTGAACCTCAATGAGTATCATTGTTTTAAATTAAGTCAGCTTATTGTTTTTCTCCTACATAAGTCTACATTATGATAATAGATCAGCCTAGACGTATACGATAATTCTCAACGGACTAGAAATTTTTCTCTCTGTGGGCGGTGCTAAATTTATCCGATGCGGGTTGTAGTGGGTGGATAGGCTTTGATAATGGCAGCTGTACCACAGAGCCCGTTTTCCCATTTAGACGTAGGAGGATGCCATCATTGCGATGCATGTAATGATAATATTCTAAATTCGCTAAAGCTATATCTGTAAGGCTTAAGATCAACATGCAGAGCCGGAGAGAGAAAACGAGGTCGCTTTTTGATAACATTAATTCCACATTCTCAGGATTGCAACGTTACAAGTACCTATCTCCTCTTATTTTATGAATAGTTGTGCAGTTCAAGCAAATCCTTGAATTGACTTTTCTACGAGACAAGGATTCACTTAAATCACTTTTTTATTGAGTGTTTGTACAGCCACGCGTGGGAGTTTCATAAAAATTCTTTCTCGTTTTTCTCACTATTATTAGAATGTGAGCGACGAGCGGCGTCGCGGTTGCTAATAGTATCTTCTCGGTCACAGATGCGTCGTTTGGAATGCAATTGGGTCAGTTTAGTCGCACTAGTTGTATATTCCATTTCACCACTTAAGAATCGTTTCCCAGGTAAAAACTCAATATCAATTGGTAACTGAAACTGTACATCGTTTATTCGATGAAGTAATTGTTTGACTCATGCATGATTTACACCTCCACTGGTACTGTTTAGTCTTGTGTCTTTTAATGAGTATTTGCAACATGATTCGTAACTTCTGACTGTTCGAAATTGAGATCTATCAAACAGTCATTGTTTCATTCATATGATGGATCATAACTTGTGAAAAGTTTGAAAACTTATGTGGGCCGACATTGGTGTGTGTGCGATGTGGACAACGGCGTGCGGCACGGAGTACGTCTGGCAAGTGACGCCAACGCCCCCGCCGGATCCGCCAGCGCGCCGTGTGGCATGACGTCGCTCGCGGCCGGCACTGGCACGGCCCGGCGGGTGGCGCGTCAGTCTCTGCACAACCGCGGCACCGACAGTGTCGAACCGTTGCGATGTAAACGCCTAACCTTCTAATCTGTCTACAACGACAGCCTCAGTTGCGTGTGCACGATAGTTTCCATTAATTTCCTCATCGGTTTATTAACTTTATTTTTGTGTTACAACATTTGTTTTCTCATCCGCCGCGCCGGATTCATGTAAGTGAAGTTTTTGTGAAATCATTAACGTTTGTGTCCCGCATTACTGACCCGTTTTGAACGAATCGTCAAGAGTCGTGCGAGCGTAACCAAAGCAAGACAGTCTGGGGAACACTATTCGATCCTGGTCGATGGTCAGTTGGATATGGTCAAAATAAGTGACCAGGTAATTTTTGAAGTCAATGGCGATTCTACTTTTATGTAGTGATTCATAAAGGTAGAGTAACTGCAATAATTTGAAGAGTTTGCATTTAAAACGATTACTTACTTTTTGAATCAACAGGTGTTCAACTTAAATGCGTGGTCACTCCTCGTACTTTAGAGGTACCTAGCGTAAAAACCAGAAGCTTCATTTTTGTATTGTTGTGTTTACTAATGATGAAGTTCTTTACTATGATCAAATAATTTAAAAAGTACGTTGTTAAAAGTGGTGGTGACTGTTGCATCGCTCTGAGCTGAGCAAACTTTACTCACTTACACTATTAAACTTTCTTGAGTTTCAGATGAATGTAAACTCATATATTCTGTGGGCGCGAAAAAAGTTGCCTCCATCGAAGTTAAAAAGTCTGTTACCTGGTTACCATCGACTTCAAAATAATAACAAAGTTAGCCCTCATTTTAATTCACGTAGGTACCGTAAAATCAAATTAACAAGATTTTGAAGTTAACCCACCATAGTATCCTATAATGATACAATCTGCCCTTTGAAATGACCAAATTGTAGTAAAAACACGTTTGCTTAATGACATTATGGTTTTGTGTATTTTAATTGGTAACCGTTTTAGTCGTTTTTGGGGGTGCGGCTCCCTGTGACTTAAGGAAATAAAAGCAATCCTTTTACACAACAGGCACTGTAATCAGTATAACATTAACGTTATTAATATCCTTAGTAAATATATCTCGTTTCCATTATTATTTTATATGTTTCCTCATTATATCAGATTTCTTCGATCACATTACGTGGTCTATCAATGTCACGGTCAATTACGATTAATGTGTAGCATCTCCTTTGTTTGTAGCTGGTGGATGTTGTTTATCGTCCACTTCACTAATGGTCTGGTTTGGCTACTTTTAACTTATCTGTTTACTTCTAACTCGTGACGTTCTTTTCTAATTGCTCTTATTCTGTAAGGTATATTTCCATTTAATGAATTTTCAATCTGCAAAACAATCTGAATCATCCTAAACTCCTGTGTTTGATGCTTTACGTTCAATTACCTAACAGTAATCGATATGGAATTTGAATAATGTCAATGTTTTTATTGTTCTGCTCCCTGTGTACAGAATGATGTTGAGTAGCTTTATAAATATTCATTAGTTCTATACATCATAACTACCTTCTTATAAGATGTTGCATTTACAATAACTTCTGAATACAACTTGAAATATTCTATATTTAACTCTGGATCCATTAACCGTTTATATTTCCTCGTTCCTCTTTATTTTAGGCTTTTCGCAGGCTTCAAGGTAACAGGTAAACGTGCCATCTTAAAGGTTGCGAAACTCTCTGTAATAAGAAAAAGAAATGTACAGGTAAAAGCGAAATTTAGGGAGTTTATACGGAAAATACGGAATTTTATTTTGATTTGTTTTTTAGCCTTATTTAACGTTCGGCTTATGGATATAAATGAAGATACAAAAATACTTCATTCTATAGAACAATGCATGCGTGATGGCCCCAAACTTTTGGGGACCAAACCAAGTTTGGGACCATCTGGAGATCTTGATTGAGAGTTTTATCACATCATCACCATGTAAGTGGTAATGGACTGTAAAAGAAGTCAGCTTATTATTTATCTCGAAGAAGTTGCCTAAGCTGTTCCTATATCGATATAGTGGCAGCGGATATGACTTCATACGGATGATTACACATAAATTAACTTTTAACTCTCGAGATAAATGCCGATAACATTCTTGATGATATATTTTGGTAAATATTAGCATGATGTTTTCAGTTTCATTTGTGATTCACTCGTAACCTAGTACAAGTAGTAAACATTTCAGAACGAGCTGATGGAAGTGTTGACGCAGTTTGGTTTTTATTGGGAAATTTATTTTACGCTTTATTTTTCTTGAGAAATGAATCGCAAAACGGTGACCTGGTAGTTAATGAAAATGAAAAACACAATGAGTCAACTACAAAATGAACCACGCCCAAGAATTATTAGTAGCAACTTTTATGGACTGCTTATACTGACAAGGACAAATAAATTATCCTCTTAATGTCCTAGACTTGTCCTAGCTGGCGGTGTTTCTATCTTTAGTTACAAATATCATACTTACCTAGTTTTATTTTTCTAATGATAGTATAGTTACCCCATTTAGGAACACAATTTACAAACGTGATGTCATGTATGTATAAGCCGCACTGTAATAGGCAGCAAACGAGGTGCGTTGGAGCAATTCAAAGTCAAATCATTTTCATTGTGCATTTTGCTATTATGCTGTGTCGTTATGGATAAGTATCTACTACATAGTCTAGGTTAGTACTTACCCAAATGGCTCAAAGGTGAATTGAACCACAAAGTTGTTTATATTAAAGAATATTTCCAAATAGGACCAAATCATAACGTAGTAGGATAAGAAAAAACATGTTTCGCGGCAACATCTGTGCTTTGTGAAGTACCAAACCAACTATAATAATATGAATGTCGCATTGATAGCACATAGGTATTTTGTTTATCTGTTAGTGGCCTTCAGTGGCAGAGTTGCCTCGAAACTAAATCATAAGTTATCGCTATTGTTCCATCAGTTCATAATAATCCTGTGAGATATGCGGATATCGGTATCAGATTGATCTGTTTTCCATTACCATGATATTAATGAACACTCAGTGTAAAGGCACTGTAAATGTTTCATGCCATCTGCTATGTTAAGTTTTCCATGAGAAGTTGTAAATAGCAAAACTGTTCAGCCCGTTGAAATTGGTAAAGGATATTAATTAATGTTAGTGACTGCACTTAAAAACAGTGATCTTTCGAATTATTCTCGGTAGTCATAAAATAAATTGTTAAGTTACTAGTAACCTATCTGTAGTCTTGTCGGGTTGCGTACTTATTGTCGACAGAACCAGCTTTACGTGAAAGAGGCAGTTGTGCCCTGATAAGCATGCACAGATACTTTGATGTCGCTTCCAAACTAGCTTCTAGATGCGACTGTCTTTACTCTTTTTCGCAGCTACAGCAAACATGTTGTATGATATAATCCTTCAATTGCCTGTTACGACATCAACGGGAAGAAGTAGGATGTTCTATTCTTAGCCGGAGACCACACAATAGATTTTATTTAACCTAAAAAGCTATTGACCTGTTTAAAAGTCTTACAAAACACCTGGGAATTACATTAAAGTAAATTAAGTTTTTTACACAAAGGGAAACTGAAGAACATTAACCGCAAAAAGTTATAGTGGAACAAATT
This sequence comes from Euplexia lucipara, assembly GCA_921972225.1. Lineage (NCBI taxonomy): Eukaryota > Metazoa > Arthropoda > Insecta > Lepidoptera > Noctuidae > Euplexia > Euplexia lucipara. Next base: position 5,863,660 of record OV179143.1, on the reverse strand, counting down.
ACGTTTTAATTTGACTTGGGGTAAACAACATCAAGGTTTGTACACGACCGCTTCCTGGAATTACAGGCAATGAAGCTAAATGTGCAACTAGTTGCATAGGTATGGTCGGGCGACGACCTCGCCCTGTTTCCGCGCCGTTACTACGATACTTGATACACTGGAAAATCTACCCTTCGGGAACGCACCTTTTTTTCTGTCTGCTATGTAGTCTAATTACCAGCTACGTAAACCGTGGTGGTGAGTCACTGACAGTAATTTAAGTTCAATTACTATCAATGAGTCACCTATGTCAGTTGAATATAGGTAGGTATAAATTGGGCGGTCACTCGTTCGAAGAACAAAAGTCCCTACTTGTTAAATATCGTTATCCACTTTAGACGTAAATCTTACAATAGTTAATACTTGTGCGTGACTTTGACCAACACAATGAAGTACATTGTTTCCAATAATTGTTTGCGGCTGCTCAAGTACTATGTTACGAGTTAAACATGGCGGTGTTTGCCACGTGTAGACTATAAATTCGTGCTATGTTTTGCTAGTCTTCGTCCATTGAATTCCATAGCTAGATTGGCAGTGCTATTGATAGTCCAATAACATCCGCATCCTCGTGCCTTGCACCCATGAATCGTGCATTGTGTCAAAAATACTGTTCACCTCGAATTTATTCGCGACGGAACAATCAAATACGTATTGTCATGAGTACAATAACGACCTGAATGGTTACTGAATTGGATGCCATAGCATTATATTAATTGCTTGAAGTTTACTTGTAAGCAGAGAGCTTTGAATCAGACAGTGCAGCTTCTGACTGAAGCTAAGCCTTATCCAAAGTGAAACTAAAATGTGATGATGCGTGACAATATTATTTATTTTTGTGTAAGCATCTTCTGTAATTTTTCGTTTAGCCTACGTGTGCAAATATCTACGAACAGATGTTTCAGTTTAACTGTCTTTTACCGACAAATTGTTGCAATCAGCAAGTGGGTTTGCGTATAGATTTTCAAGAACCAAACTTATCAGTTTGTTGTCCCGGTTATCTTGGCTAGACGTTCTCCTGGGTTCAGACATTACAGATGTTTGTCTGAACCGCCTGCATTGTTCCACATGTGTGCAGTCTGCCTTGGGTTTATCGACCGTGGCATCTAGTTCAGACAATCTTCCCTTTGCCTCCGACTGGAGACTTTTTCCTTTGTCTCACAAGTGTTTTATTGTTCACTTGATTTACAACACATACCTGTCAATTTTTATGGATGTGGCTAAGTAGGTACTACAAAAACTTTACATATAATATGACTTGTGACCCACTAGGGACATAAAACCATTATTATAACAATGTACACTTGTAAGTTTGAACTCATTAAAGTATTTCGTTACTAAAGCTTGGACGCTTACATGGTATACAATTTATAATATTATAGAAAATAAAAGTGAGGAGAACTTCGCCATTTCATAAATTAGTAGCGTATGTAAGCAGATAACGTGCTATTTCGGTGACATCGTCACTCTTATTTTTATCTGCGGTTGACCGTTCCATCTAGATTGAATGGGCAATTATCTCGTGCAGCGTTATAATTTGTTGCTACTAATAAAATAAATTGAATCGTATCTTTATTACGAAGATTAGAAGCTCATTGTGTAGGATGAGGCATCTATTCTCGCTCAAGGAAAATTAAATTCCCAAAGAGAGATGTGTTTGCTCGCGTCGGCACGAGTCAGTGTTCCTTTTGGCCTGGACCCAAGTCTGCGCCGTCTCCTTGATAAAATCTGAAGGAAATAAATAAAGCAAAACACTTCAAAATATTCGTGAAGATTTTTGGGAATCTAGGTATTGAGTGGGGGGAGGAGAGTAGATTCGATTGCGGCCAATGTTTTGCATCGAGATTATACATACGCTATTGTAAATTTAAATGTAAACATATGACGTGTATATGCAAATCCCACGCCGGTATCGTGGCTGCCAACATCTCGTACGCCGCTGTTTCAGAGTCGTGCTTGCGCCGCTCCTGTGATTCGTCGTCTTTATTGTTTTGTGCTAATTGTGACAACAATTTTATTTTCACATTGAAGTGTTTAGTGAGACCCCGCGGAGTAACGCGTAAGATGCCAGACATTTTGAGGGCAAACGATATCATTTATATCGTGCTAACAGCGCTGTTTTCTGTTATACCGCATTTGTTAAACAAATTTCGTGATCTCCACTTGTGTAGGAATGTGTTAATAAGTGTTTGAACTATAGAAGTTAAACGTAGGACGTATTCTATTACTAAACGAGATTTTTTATTATTTGTTAAAGTGTGAATACCATTCGTGTAACACGAAGGATCGATAGGTTTGATATTCAATACAAATATTTAACAAATCGTTAGGTATATTTATCTTGCATGCTCCATTGCCATCGATAAAGTATTTAACTGGAACATTTTCAGTTTTACATTCTAGCTATTAATAATAATATATGTGACTTCTAAGAATGATAATAATATAATCGTTGTGTGCATAGAGTAAGCAACAACACTGAGTCACAACTAAGACACTGCGGCGTTTTGTTAATTGCTGTTATCTGTTTGTCGCAGCTGGAGATCCCTTCTGTGGCGACATTGATGGAGTTCCGCTTGGACAGCGCGGAGTACTGCCAGGCCCAACACAAATAAACTGCTGGGCGTTTCGTGCGACGAGCGAGCGGAGCGTGCCATCGCTGGACCCATGCTGCCGGGAGCGCGCGACATTACGCACCCCAAGCACTGTATCACGTACACCTACCCACAGGTAACTACAAACTCTTACTAAGTACGCTCAACCGCCATATTGAAATCAGAGTGGGGTGAACCGAAGCCGGCATCCCACGGCCGAACTATCAGTTGTTATCTGCTCCTGACCAAGACAAGAACGCGATACCGGTGATAATTCTGTAACCGTATCCGTTTACCTAACGCGTTACATCACTATAGTAATATAGGTGCACTTGTTGAGCAGGTATTTATCGAAATAAAATAACAGCAATGTTGTTCAGGTGGCATAGTGTTTACATATTGTGTTATCATAGTATTGTGTTGTGTTGTCTATTGGAGTGCTGAGCTGTGTGAGGCACGTCCACAATTGACGCGATTTTGGCTCTGGATCAGCTCGGAAATACCAATGTCGATGGACAGACAGGCGTTCATAACATCGCACATGACTGAAACTTCGCTGTATACCGAACACTATTTTTAGAAGCCATTTTTTATTCCACTTCAGTCGTTGCTCGGGCTTTGACGCAAATACGCTTTAAAAATGATATTCGTCGTAACTCACAGCGCTGTGCTGGCTGGATCGCCGACATTAACGAAACTATTATTTTTGTTTCAGTTACCTTAAATTTGGAAACCACAGTTAATTGGAGCATATCATTCAGTTGCCGAAGTTCTTGTGATAACAAAACTTATGTTTTTCGCATAATTTCTTTTAGTTTCATTCCACATTCTGAACTTTTGTTTGTTCGTCTCCGGATGCGATCAAGTGGTTGAAAACGACATCCATGCGGGTGGTTCTCATTATATAATTGGACCCTTTCTAAAGAAAAGTAACGAAACTGTCGTGTGTTGTGTGGAAATAGAGTGACAGTTTGTCTGTTAGACTGTGACGGACCGTGACATCTTTCTCTGACGCGTGTGACGTGAATACCAGCCGGGTGCTAAACTTGTGTGACCGGAGAGCAGCGACTCGATCACGATGAAGCAGAAGGACATCAGGCCGGCGCCCTCGCTAATCGAGTACAAGAACATGCGGTTCCTCATCACCGACCGCCCGTCCGACGTCACCATTCAGTCCTATCTCCAGGTAAATATACTTTATTTACACAATTATTTTATCATTAGCTTAGCGTAAATGACACCCCTAACGCTGAACTGAATATCTTGTTGTTGAAATAAAATATAGGCCACTCAGACATTTGGGTACTGATGACTAATGAATGACACAATTTGACTGTGTTGCAATAGGTGTTAACTAAGGATTTTGTCCTTTACCTTAAAATATTAACTGTAAACTAGTTATTTAAGCATACTAAATAAAAATAATACTTTGGGTTTACTTCATAACCATCAATGAAAGCTTTCAATTCAAAATCTCATCTTAGATCTTGGGACATCTCAAGATTTAAAATGTATGTGAATAGATTTATTTTGTATCTTATTAGATATTTAATAGATGAGATCAATGCTATTAATGACTAGTTAACTCAAGTCTATATATGAATACACAAAGTTAAAACCTCTTTTTTAATATTATGCGCATGGAGAAGTGACATTTAATTCGTTAAACCTATGATTAAACCCCAAGCGGACGCCGGCATTCGCGCTGTTGTCTTTTTATTGTGACTCTAATTAACCCGATGGAAAGGTTAAAGTGCCGAAAGCCAAAACAGTAAAATTTCGACTACTGAATTATAATTTTGGTAATATTGTATATTAAAATAAACATGGCGCGCGTGGGAGTAATATTTGTAACCATTACAAACAGGCACTTTACTTTTAACCACAAAAATGTAAATTAAAAGTGGTTTCACGATAAGTAATTTGCTAATATCATAAAGAAAACTTATTACCTCGCGAAGGAGATAACACTGAGTTTATGTTGAAAAGTCAATAAACGATAATGCCTTAGCCAGCAATACCGGTCTCACCAGTTTGTTGCGGAGCTCCGTATAAAATAATTATACTCTGCCTTAGCAAGTTAGACTGGAAGACGATATCTGGAAAGGCTAATCAACAAGATCATGAGGAAAATATTGGCGTCGATATATTGAGTAGTAATTCCTAGTCAGCCCTGAGGCCAATCCTCAAAACGATCCCTTTCTTATGTTTATTTATTGCGCTCAGAACTTGATTTGCAAACCGGGTCTGTCAGTGATATGGTTCTGTTCAAATCAATTCATCCCAACTGGCTTCGTAGTAGACTCGGCTCAATTTGAGTTTGCAAATACCTTATAGCACGAACTGCGTGGCAGATTCGGTGTTTCTGCTAGATTCGTTTCTGCAACGAACGGTCATAAGTCTTAGGCAATGGCACTTGGCGCATTATTATATTGCTTTTTCCTTGTACAGGAACTGAGGAAGCACAATGTGTGCACCGTGGTACGCGTGTGCGAGCCCAGCTACGACACGGCGCCACTGAAGGCCGAAAGCATCGAGGTGCGTGACCTGGCCTACGACGACGGAACCTTCCCGCCTGCCAACGTCGTCGACGACTGGTTTGAGATTCTGCGCGAAAAGTGAGTATCCCCATTTCAAAACTTTTGTTGGGAATTGGGGACTTGGAACTGTAGTATATCCTTTTCTCATAGCCCGTCTCACATATAAAGTCAGTTATTGCATGCTGTTTTGAGGACGTTCAACGGTGGTAGAGTAAAGAATGAGTTAACACTGCACACTCACAGTGCAGATGCTTGTGTTAAAATTTTGCTTTAATGATAAATTGGGATTGATTGATGCGTATATGATTTTGTGAAACATAATGTATTCTTTAAATTCAAGTGAACATGCTATATTTTTATTCCCTGGTTCTCTAAGTTCCAGTAGTTTTCATACGCCAATTAAATTTTTCACATTGCAATTTTGATGTAAATATTGAAATTTTACCGTAGCTGCGTAGGTAATAAATGTGTGGAAATCGGTGGTCATGAAATAGACATTATGATGCTAAGGAATAAGGATGATATTGTGAGAAAAGGATTGTGCAACAGATGATATGGCTAGGAGGGTGGTGATTATTGAGCTCACGGCAAATAGAAATGTGTGGAAGCAGAAGGCATATGCGACAACGCCAGAAAGATATTCAGGATAATAGTTAGATAGAAGCATACTTGAATAGTAGGTGGTACACCCACATTCCCCACAAAATAACATTGTTCAATTATTATAGTACATTCAATCTAGTATAAAGTGACGCAAATCCAAAGTTATCGTTACGTAACTGCGGTGTGACGCACTGATTATGATGAGAAGCATGATGAAAATATTCGGATTCGCCTGTTCATTTAACGTCTATTAAATTGGTATTACGTCGTGTATTATTGGTATGTTATTGTGCTTATGTAAATTATGTTATGACCACATTATCAAGCGGTCCTTTGTTTGTTTGGTTACAAGCCAAACACTGTTAACACAATTTTAAACACGAATATCAGAACGTTCGCTTTCCTCAAAGAGCGCAATAATTTTGGTGGATAAATAATTGATTGCAGAATATTACCATACTGATGTTCTACCAGCTATACAACGTGTTTTTTTTATATCCCATAACTCTAGGGTATGATTGAGACCATGTCAAAGAATCAACTGGCATATGAATTATGTTTTAATCATCTTAGAAAACAATTCGACAAAGTCACGATGATTAATGTAAAACACCTTTACGTGAAAGAAAAGTGACGTTAGAAAGAAGATTCGTCGTGCTGGTGACAATTTTTGAACGAATTAGAATAAAAATAATATTAATATTACTTAATAATAATATTCCACGACTATTCACACAATGCCATCTAGTCCCAAGCTAAGCAGAGCTTGTGTTACGGGTACTAAACAACTGATAATTTAATTATGATTGATGATATCACCGAAACTATGCATTTTTGGACCATCTATTCTAGGAGTTTTAGTATTATTTTTACCTACAGAATATAACCCTAGAGTTATGGGATATAAAAAAAAACACCTTGTATAACTAATGTTTTATCCACCAATGTTTAAGAGAATCAGATTCGCATTCAGTAGAACATTCTGGAGAAACTAGATCACCTAAAGTATTGTTTTAGGGCAAGGCACTATTTCTGGGTAAATCAGTAAAATACTTACCCATTAAGTGCATGATTCTCACATGACATGACCAAAATAATGTGAGTATTTTAAGAGACCGACTTTGATCTCGAGTATTTTTCTCTTCTTTTAAATCTCACTTTTAGTGTTTTAAAAACCAAACTACACAAATAAAAATATATATTTCCCGAAGTTTGAGCCCACGAAACACCACTCTTTCGCATGTCTTCAAAATGGCCTAATAAAGTTTCACAGTACTAAATGAATGTGTTAATTGATTCTTCAGAGCGCAGAACAAGCCTGAAGCGGCGGTGGCGGTGCATTGCGTGGCGGGACTGGGCCGTGCACCCGTAATGGTTGCCATCGCACTTATCGAGCTGGGCATGAAGTACGAGGAAGCCGTCGAGACTATTCGAGAGTGAGTATCGTGTACTTTGCGCACATAATCATCACTTCATCAGAGAATGTATAGCGAAAAAGAGATGCCACTATAATAATACACCTTATATAGCTCCATCTCCTTCGTCCTTCTAGAACAATTTAAAACTGATACTTTTCTTTTGGGCTCTCATTAATCTCATCTCTTATGAGTCTGTGTAAAGGATTTAGAAACTACTCGTAAAGGGATGAACCGACGTCAATTTGTTGCGAATCATTAAGCCTGTTAATGTTACGCCTACGTGCACTTCTACGATCAAAGTGACGTCAATGTCAACTTTCACCAGAAATTGACGGGCATTGTTTAGAATGTTCGTGACGCATGACCGGCATAACTTTGAAAGAGTTCTGTGTAAGTGTCCTTCATAACATTACTTTAAGAACCTAAATCGTTTTTCGAGAAAAATCATATTTGTTTCGACACAATGATGTTCGTTTGATCAATATTTTCGCCGTGCTAATCAAATCTGCACGATTCTTCGCCAAAGTCCAATAATATCTATGTGCATTAAAGTGCTTGCACGTTAAACACTGTACACAGGATGCTAAGGATCGTGACGCACATGTCAATTAATTGATAATTGAACGAGTAACGCGTAAAAGTCTGATGTATGCGCATGTTTAGATCAACGTGTCGTAAATAGAGATACCTTACCTTATATGGCCGTACTTGTGCAAGTATACTGCGTTTAATGTTCCTCGTTATGACGATATTTGCTCTTTGCAGTCAACGCCGCGGTGCCATCAACGCGAAGCAACTGTCGTACTTGGAGAAGTACCGCCCGAAGTCGCGGCTGAAGAAGAACGGGCACAAGGGGCCCAACTGCTGCGTGCAGTAGCGTCCGTGGGAAACCGTCCTGCGCCCGTAACAGCGAATGTAGCTCTGCTTTCACACACACACTGACACAGGGGAGCATAGACAACAATCAATTAGTTTTTTTATCCTAGTGTCGCCTCTTTTTGACGACTATTTTCTTTATTTCTCGTTTCGTTGGGGGGTTGTAACCGAATTCTGCCTTAACCTGCAAGAGCTTGGAATTAGCACATTCCTTTGAGTTAACCTGACACGACTGAGAATTTGGTTATGATCTCGGTACCTTATTACCCGTTACGACATGTTTATCTCGGGTTTTCTATGAAATTTAATTGAGAGCCTTATTGTAAGCTAATGTTTGTATGTTGAAAGTAAAGGTGTAATAACCCTTGTGCTGTAATGTGTATTAGTGGAATATGTTAATAGAAGCGAGCCACGATTTGTGTTCATAGTTGAAACAGTTAACTCAGGTATTCATATGCCTATATCGAATCATAATAAAATTAAATATCCATAATAATACGAATCAGTCAATGTCACTTATAGATTTATTTCAGTTTGTATTAATATGTCGTTGTGTGGTGAAATCATGTTTTTTCTATTATTTTCCTTTGTAGAGACTTATATTTACCTATATAATAATAATAATTTGAGACATAATAGAAATCGTTATGGTTTTGTGTTTCTTAAGACAATTTGACATGAAATTCAATTATTATTTTGCTTTTATAAGATATATTGTGAGACATACAATGTTAGTTTGAATGCTTCCACTTAGCTTGGGATACCTACAAGCATTCAGCTTTTGACTAGTTGCCCAAACGTGATGAAATTCTAATCAAATTGCAATATAACCTGACTCACCGAAAAGTTCCAATGAAGAAAATAGCTTTGATATTATTTTTCTATTTCTAATTTTATGAAGATTATTATCGAAATATATGAGAAAAGTGTAACTACAAGAACTCACATTCTTAAATAAAAATATTTATAAGCAAAATGGATGTTTAATTTTTAGTACTTATATTTTTCACAAAAGTGTTCGGCTTATTAGTAGAATTTAACCTAAGTGAGGTAGTATGTGGAGGTGTTGATCACAATAACGTTCCGAATACTAGACTTAATAATTTACATTCAAAATTGCATAACATAATCTGTTTGAAAATCAATCAAACAATGATTTGAAATATAAATACTATACCAGAAATAGAACATAAAATTTATAAAATATTCTAAATTATTTGTGTTATACTGACAATATAATAAAAGTAAAGATACTAATATACACAACTATAAATAATTAAATAAACAATAATTAGGTATTGTATACCATTTTCCCTGTTCGTTTGTACTTTGTTTACATTCGTTTGCACTTTGGAACCTAATTACTTAAATTTTGAAGTACTGAGATTACCTTAACTTATTATTAAGTATCCAGGCAATATATCGTGTTTACCCGTTTAAAATAAAAACAAACTGGTGCATTGAAAAAGAACTTAATAATAAAAATTAACAAATAAAAATAAATGAGATGGCAATACCAAAAACAAAATTAGCGATGGTAATACCATACACAATAAGTCACTTACAAAGTTACTTTTATCATTCAGATCCTTTGTGATGTAGATCATAATTTCGGTAGATTTAAAAATAGAAAAGATTCTTATTTCTTCGGTACATACTTGTGTACTTTTCCGCCATACCTAGCTATGAAGGCTTTGATATCGAACTTGCGCTTGCATCCGTCGTAGTTCATGAACCTTATTTTGCCGAACACCGCACGCTCTGCCCATCCTTGGTCATGTATACCACAAACTGACCACATGCAACCTGGAAGTGAGATGATACATATAAACACATGAATGATTTGGCATTTTAAACTGTAAAAAACATTGGTAGGTATTTAATTGCTTATAATAATTATTACTTTATTATTATTTTATTATACCTCTACATACATACAAAAACTCACGACTTTTTCCCAAGGAGAAAATGCAAAACTCGTCTAAGTGTGAATCGGGGTCAAATACGATTCTGTACCACACGCGAAAAACCTTGAAACGTTACATAGGTACCTCTCTTGTAGGTTTTTTTAAAATATTGCAGACCGATAGACAGACATGTGTACAGTTTAGTTACAGGTTGCCGCTTGGTATGGAAACTTTAAGACTGACTGAAGGTTCAAGCTTAGACCAAAGGACTAGGACTTGTTTCATTTTTAAGAGACAGTACTGATAGGTTGAGTTTTGAGACCGAGTTTTAGATCAAAGTGGTCAAAGGTGCCATGAACTTGATATTGGAATGTTAATCCTTGTATTGCGCGCATGGAGAAGTGTGAGATTTGGAATAGGAATGTATATGTAAAAGGAGCGTGGAAAGCTAAAACGTTAGAGTTTTTATTTTTATCACTTAGCGCACACGCTATTATAATCGTAGGCGTGGTCGCTAAGTGTCCGTAGTAGGTAGTTTCTGCTTACCTCCATTGGACAAAGGTGTGAGGGTGAGTTTATGTGTGTCTGTTTTAGTTTCCAAATAAGGGCCAGGATACATTGTCGACGTTCGACGGTTTGTTCATACAAAAAGAGAGAGAAACTCCTTTTGCATCGACCGAGGCGACAAAATGCGATCGAATTTATATTTTCATAATGCGTACGTGCTACTTTTCAATCGGCATAACGCGAAAGGCCGTTGATCAAGGTGTCCTGACCCCAAGGCAACAGCTTTACTTACCAACATATCCACTGGGGTCCCGCCCGTCAATGCTGTAGTGATCATTCAAGTAAATAGCATACTTGAGCGCGTCTTCAGGCGATGGGGTCCACTCTAGTATCTTCTTGGCCCAGTACATGCGCAGAAAGCCGTGCATCTTGCCTTCCTTCACCAGTTGGATCTGGGCAGAGTTCCAGAGGTCGTCGTGGGTCTCGGATTTGGCTAGCTGCTCCAGTGTGTAAATGTGTGTTCTTTTGTCCTTCCTGTTTTTCAGAATAATAAAAACTTAGAATAACATGTTTTTTTCATACTTTATTACGAAGAGTTCTCTGAAATAGACTGCCTCGTTGGTCGAGTGGTCGGAAGCGCTACTGCTGAGCATGGGTTCCTGGATTCGACGTTTGGGTCAGGTAAATTGTCATTCGGGGTTTTCATATGGAATTCGTTAGTAGCAGAATGGAGTGTGGATTTCTTTGCCTGGTTGATGATAACGCTGGTGGGTGGGCCGTGCGCAGAGACGGTCGCGTTCGGCCCACTCGAACAGCATTTTTTGAAATATTCTACGTACGTAAGTTTTCGTGCGTTCAGAAGGATATAATAAAAAATATGAATATCGGAATTCCGGAATTACGCCTGTCAATTCCGTAACTGAAAAATCAGTAAAATTGATCCGGAGTTACAAAATTCCGCAATTGCTTGCCCTACCTACGTTATATAATTTTCAATATTATAATTTTATTTAAAAAATCCAACGAAACCTTTACTGGTTCTGTATTTTAAACAATAAATTATCATTGACTTGAAACTTGAAATTATCAATACGTCTAAACAGACGTGAAAACTCACAGCAGTTGCGAGAACCGCACTCGCGGCATGATGAAATTTTACACGCTGGGCGTAAATTGCCGCACAGCCGTAACAGAAAATATGAAAACACAAGGGCTGTGAGCGAGCCGCTCTGACGTTCCGTCACGATTAAATAAAATAAATAAATATCCCACTACTTTCACACAACACCTTGTAAGACAACTCAAGAGCTTGTGTTATGGATACTAAACAGCTGATATATACTTATATATTTCTAAATACATACACATTATAGATAAATTAGAACCAGACACAGAACAAACGATCATGCTCATCACACAAACATTTGTCCTAGGTGGAAATCCAACCCACAACCTCCGGCATAGCAGTCAGGGGCACTAACTACTAGACCAACAGGCCAGTCAAAAAGATTACGCAATGTATGTGAGTCCCGCAGTCAAGGGGTTAAGTCCAGACATTGGATTGTAATCATATATTATGTGGTGCAGGGCAAAGCCTGAAAAGCCTTCTACCGACCTGACAGACGGCAAGCATGCTTCAGTCATTGTGTAGCTCAAACCTATTTCAGGGAGCTTGATAATGACATAGGACACAACAATACCACGTTCATACCTGTGATCATCCAGCGTTTTCTGCGCCCAGTTACTGGCACCTTTGATGCTATCATAATGTTCGCAATAAAAACAGAAATTATCTGCCAGCTCGCGGCGTACGATGGCCTCCTCAAGAAATGCATTCACTGATTCCGTAAACTTTGCTTTGTGCTCCTGCACACACAGAGCCACTCTCTGGACGGATATTTGACCTGCAAATATCAATATGAAAAACTGTAATCTCATAATACTAATTATCTTTACAAAAAAAGAAACGGTTAAGCTTGTGAAGTTGTAGTGGGAGTTTTAAAATTCTTTTATCAACAGAAAGCCATATTATTTGAGTGTCATTATGCTATATTTTATTTATAAAACTAAGAGGAGGTGGAGCGGATGAGCACGCGGACAAAGTCGCGAGCATGTCGCTCGCGACTAGCTAGTATCTTATATCGATCAAGGTGGACTACAGACTTGGCGAGTGTTGCGGTAAGTCGATGGATGAGGGCCGCGCAGCAACAATTGTTGTGGTTATGTTTGAGGGACGCCATGTCCAACAGTGGACGGCTTTTGGTTAAAAAAAAAATAGCTATAGGATGTCCATCAAAGTTTACAATCATATTCCACGTCGGTTGAGAGAACTTCCCTTATTTAAGTTTCAAACGCAAATGAAAAAATGGTTAATAGAGAACTGTTTTTACACCTTAGGTGAATACATACATACATACATAAACTCACGCCTTTTTCCCATGGGGGTAGGCAGAAACTACAGAGCGCCATATGCTACGATTCTTACATACTTCTTTTGCTACTTTTTCTTAAGTGAATATTTTAACTATAAGACTTAATCTTTATAAAAAATGTGGACTTGCTCGAACTAAACAATTGAACTTAATTTTGACATTATGTATTTTTTTATTTTTAGACATTTTTATTCTTTCATGTTTCAATTTTTAGACATTTTATTGTTTTACGTTTTAATTTTTTTTTATGGATATTTGTTTTTTATATTATTTGTTATTTACGTAATTGACATATTATAAATAGGATTGATTATTGTTAAGAATTGAATAATTGTTTGGTAATTTAGAGTTAAACACATATACCTACACAAAAATTTGCATGCTGACTATGAGGCGGAATATGAAGAACTATATATTGTTTTCTAAGACCGTACCACCATATTTCTAGCAAATAAATGATTATTATTATTATTAAAAGATGATGGTGAGAGCAGTGATGACCCAGTAGTATCGGCCGCGACTTACGAGTTGTATATCTAATCTAGACATTTTACATTGTGTCACTGTTTTTATCATCACTGGTCTCAGAATAGTAATGGAAACCATCTTGAGAGAACCGGCACATCTTAGAAAAAAAATCGAAGACATGTACAGACGCCAGCACATCAAGTTACCCCAATATGTCAAATTTCTTCGTTTTTCAACTTTAACACAAAGAGAATAAGATTCATATTCAATTGGGAAAATTTGACACATTGGGGTAACTTGATGTGCTGGCGTCTGTACAAATCCACTGGCACCACAAGTTATATGACATCCTACTCCTTCTCACAGAGAAGAGGCCTGAGTCCCAACAGTGGGAACATAATAGGCTGATTATGTAGGTATGTGTTATGTTATGATGATAACATATATTAGAGTATAAAACTATATCAACAGATCATTTTTGTCATATATTCGTTATAGCTTCAATACTCTGGATAATCTCAGTTATTAAACTACTGGCTTACTAGCGTTTCATGGGCAAGACTTGCTGATACCTCAGTCAGAAACAAACTTGTGTGATCTATAAGGAATTGTATTCTTGGTCAAACCAAGCATGATTATACAAAGACAACTTACCGAAATGAAACCATGGAGCTAAATTACTAAGTGCATTCTTAGTAGGATCATTCCTATTTGATGCAAACACCTTTAGCCTTTGGTCAAGGAAGCTCTTCAACATCTTCAGTGCATTATCATAGCCAGGCCTAGCCCATTCCACAGGGCCAACAGTCTTGTCTGCTTCTCTGGATACTATTGCTTCATCCCAGTCTATGGGCTGGAAACACAAAAAATATAAGAAGTAACAAGGTGATTAAGCATTCAATAGGTAAAATAAAAAACTTAAAAAAAAAAAAACAACCAACTTCATAAAAAACAATAACAGGTGAAAAATAACTCCAGTTTCTCCAGTCTGTGGCTTTGGTGGTTTTGTTTCATTCATTATTGGCTACCAACTTCTGAAACTGGAGTTATTTTTCACCTGTTAGTGTTTTTTTTAAGAAGACAGTTGTTTTTTTGTAAAGAAAGTCTTTCAAAACTTGAAAGAATCATTGAAATTCGTTAACAATTGCTAAAGACGTTCTATTTAGAAAATATCACCAAATTATACTTTCTAAATGAAAATGCTTGATTTGTTACTAAAAGTGTTAAAATCAGTGCGTGTGTACATATATTTTTTGAGGAGTTCCCTCAATTCCTCGAGGATCCCTCATCAGATATGAGTTTTGATACAAATGGGACCAGTCAGTCTCTATCAAATAAAAAAAGAATTTTGAAAATTGGTCCATAAATGACGGAGGTAACAAACCCTAAAAAAATATATATACAACCAAATCGAGAACCTCCTCCTTTTTTTGAAGTTGGTTAAAAATATGACCCCAATTTCCTGCATAACAGTCAGGGCCACTAACCACTAGACCAAGAGGCCACTCAAGATTAAAAGATAATAAGCAGCCTATGTTTAAAGCTAATCCTACCCTACCTTTATTGCAAATAATATCCAAATCAGTTTAACCATTTTTGGGAAAAGAAGTAACAAAACAAACAACCAACTTCCACATTTATAACAATGCAATAGTGCAATACTAACTAATATTATAACATAACCTCAAAGTCGCCGATGATATTGTCCTTTTGTCTCCCACAGCCGCAGGACTAGAACAAATGCTTCAAGATCTTAGCAACGCAAGCCTTGAGGTTGGACTGAAGATGAATATGAAGAAGAGCAAAATTATGACCAACAGCTCTACGAAAAGCATACACGTAGGAGGGGAGAATATACAATATTTATGCCCAAGAATATATCTACTTGTGCCAAGTAGTCTCTTTCCAGGCAAGACAAGATAAAGAGATTGCAAGACACACAGAAATCGCCTGGAAAAGCTACTGGTCCATGAAAGAGCTATTTAAGGGTACTCTACCCCTGTCACTAAAGCGCAAGCTCGTGGACATGTGTATTCTCCCCATCTTAACCAAACGCCTAGAAGTCTGGGCACTACGGTGCCTTGATCTTTGACTAACATCCTAAAGTCCAAACTGAAGGTTTGTCAACATGCTATGGAGCGCAGTATTCTGGGTGTCAAACTCACATCGTGTTTGAAACACCATACTGCGCTCCAAAAAACAAATAGTCGACTGTGCACGAAAGGCTGCTGAACTTAAATGGGACTGGGCAGGACATGTCTGCCGCATGCCGAACGAGCGATAGGCTCGTAAAACCCAGAATTGGTGCCCTACAGTGACACGGGGCCGCGGCAGACCACGAAGGAGATGGCGGGGCGACCTGGATGTCTTCCTTGAGAATTGGAGAGAGGTGGCGCAAAATTGCGACCGATGGAAGGAATGGAGGGAGGCCTTTGCCCAGCAGTGGGACAATTTGGGCTAAATAATAATAATAATAAAAAAACCTGAAAGTCTTAAAGGAGTAGGGTCTGCCTACTCCTTTAAGACATGCACATTTCGAGTCCCAATTAAATCTCATGTTATGCACTTACTAGGTATAATATAAACAATTAATCTTACCTCTGGCTCAAACTTGGCAGTGTAGGGATGTTTAATAATTGGCGGGAACTCAGTGAGGTATTCGTCAAGTTTCGAGTTTATCTTGTTTCTGATTGTTCTAGCTGAGTATTCCTGCTTCTCTGAGGCCACCCAGCATGGCACAATGTTGTGGGCGTCTACCTGGAATTTGAAAATGTTTTGTCAAGAAAGTTACAATGCTTCATCTTTGCTGGAATATTAAACAATGGTTGGGTGATGGGTTAGTGGTATATGGGTGTATGTGGGCCATTTTTAGGGTTTTGTAACTGAACTCGTAGGAAATGGCCTTGTGGCCCAATATGTTGGCCGACCATATTTGCACCACTCTTTACTCTACGGTATACTATAACCTTCACTGCCAAAGACAGAAACAGATGGAGGAATAGTGTGCAAACAAAAGTGATAAGCAGGGAGGTCACAACCCTCAGCATTGAGGTGTATGACGCAACGACGGGGAGGTGAGAGCTAAACTACATGAATGAAACTCTTATAACTTCGTCCATTTGAAAGATCTGAAGTTACCCAAAATTAAGAATGAAAATCCTCACAGACACTGCTAGATAACTGAGATGAAAGAAAAAGGGGTATTTTAGATTGTATAATTTAAAGATTATGATTTTTTTGATGTGACAGGTATAGTTTTTAAGTTATAAATACAGGAATAACATTGTTCTTCATAGTTCCATCACCATAAATTCATCTAGACACTAATTGAACAGTATTTTACTTCTGACCTATGTGCATACTGTGCTGAGTCTCTTTTTGGATTTGAACAGAACCAGGAAAAGCATATGATGCTTAAATTCGCAAATATCATGTTGTTCAAACATGTTGCACCAAGATGAAATATTTATTTATAATAAGACCACTAACAGTACTGTGAAACAATGTGTCAAATAATAGAGAAAAAAGAGAAAAATAAAAAGTGCAACCTAAATTGGAACACTACAAAATCAAAACAAATCATGCTACATAGATATTATATACATAGGTATATTAGGACATCATACATTAGGATGAAATCAAGAGGATGACGTATTGAGTGAAGACTAGATATTAAATAAGAACTTTTTATTTACCTGTATAAGTGGCACATCTTTCTTAAGTTTCTTCTTACAACCTTCCAGCCAGCCCAGAGGCACTCGGAGTGGATTGAAATCACAGACCACAGCCCCAATGTTATGTTTGATTACCCACTGAGGCAACACCTCTGCCCCACTTCCTTCTAGCAGGTGAAATGAAATGTTGAGCTCCTTACAGTCTGCTGCCACTTTTTCTAAACCTGAAAATATGTTAAAACAGTGTTGGTTTAATGTTAGAACAAAAGCGCATCTCGATTTCTAATTAAGTATTTTTTTATTTAAATTATAAATATTAGAGGAATGTTTATTTACCTTTTACAAGAAAATCAAACTGTCTGACAGAGGCATCTAAATACTTCGCTATCAAACAAAAGCACACGTGCAGTGGCACTTGGTTTTTGAGCGCGAGTTTCTGAGCGAACAAAAAGGCCCAGTTATCTTGAACCCGGCTGTCTCGGGACATCCAGTACACCACCCCCTCGCACTTATCAGGCACCAACTGCTCCTGAGACACGATTCTAACACGTTTTTTATTGAATTTATACTCTAAAATAGACTTAGCGGTCTCCTCGCGTTTAGCTTGCAACTTTTTCATGAATTCTTCAATGTTCGTATTTGAACTCATACCATTGCTTTTGCTTTCAACAGAAGCTGCTGTTGAAAGCTTCAGCTTTTTCGCTGCGGATGCCATTTGTATTACAGTAGTCTGTGTTATTTTAAAGGGAAATCGCATAGAGTTTCATCAAAATCTATAATTTATTATAAAGAAACCCACAACTCTTCATAACAAAGCAAAGCGGACAACAGACAACACAGATGATAGATTATAAAATAAAGTATAAATGACAGCTGCTGAGTAGTGCTGAGCCGCCACATGATGACAGCATATTAAAATTTGAGTTTAATCTGTGTTAATGTTGACTTTGCGCAAAATTTTGCGTTCTATTATTCTTTGTGGTAGTTGGTAGTTTTGCTTTTGTGGAGAATGCTGCTTAGAATTACGAAATTTTCTAAGAAATCCAATTACGTACCTAGCTTCTACATTCTATTCTGTTTACTGGTACAGAATTTTATAAAATAATGCTACTAGAAAAGTAAACCAACAAGGTAATTTTATTATGTAGTGTCTTAGTTCGATAATTTAATCGTGTTCCATATTTTCAGACACAATTTCAGTCTCTTCTGGAGTAAGAAAGTATTTTTCTTTCAGGTAGCTACTGCAAGGATGACAATTAATTCTATCAATGTTGTCTTTCATGCAATTGAAAGAGCAAAAACAAATCAGATTGCATGAGTCACACGGGAGCTTAAGATCTCTGAGTGGCATAACACATTCGAAGCACACGTTGAACTTTTCTGCCTGAAATTAAATTATTGAAAGATATGAAAATCTTTAATTAACTCAGAGCAAAGGAACTCGGTAAAAAGATGTGGTAATTAAATGCAGCAGAAAACAAATAAAACGATAAAATGATACAACGATGCCCTCCGACCTCTATTAAAGCAACCAATCAACACATACACTTGATCAACATCAGCAATAATCGACAATCAGAAACTTCTTTTAAAAATGGTGTTTGTATTTCAAGTTTAACCTTATCTATAAACCTTTCGCAGCTGTACTCACTGTTAAAAATACTAAAAGTAACACACCAAAATAAATAATAGGTACCTCTTTGATCGTTAGTTCAGGTGTAACGTACTTCCTTATATTTGGCGCCATTTTCGAATTTGACATTGTAGTCAATCTATGTTCCCGCGTTATTCTTACTACTTCATTCTCTATGAATTCTTTGTCTTCAAAGGTTATAGAGGGACGTCGCCACACTTTCATTTTAAGTGGACTTCGAAGCGTTTTTGACCTCATAAAATAAAAGTGAATAATACATAGCACTGGTTTTAAAATCTTTTCGTCTTTGTATATTTTTTTATTAGTTGTTTTTAAGGCATCCCAAATTTCTAGGCTGCGAGTTGCAGTCAACCAAAGACTTGTAGACTTTTTATTTTGATGTTCCTTTAATATCATGGTCCAATGGCGATGTCTGTACCTAAACAAACAAACGTAATCCTACAGCCACAGTCCGACCGTCGGTATAGATAGGCCAAAGTTGGTACCTATTGATTCACACTACACAATTTCTTCAATGATAGATAGTAAACCAAGAAGTTGGTACCTTCTTGGTTCTTGGCACTTGGGATCGCAAAATAGTAATAAAATCGCCTAAGCAATACATACTTGTTGACTATTTCAATGAGCTCCTTCATCAGCTTGGCCTGCAACCATCTTATGTACAGAAGCCTTGCGCACTCCACCACCAGATCGAGCGCTTGTATGTAATCGCCCTTATCGTCGACTACTTTCCCCGATGGCTTTACACCTATTCCGATATTTTTTGACATTTCACCTCGCTTGGCAGTTTTCTTTGTTTTATCTTCGCTCTTCACTTTTTTTGGAGTCTCTGTAATAAATTCGATGCAAGACATTTTGTTAAGAACTTTAAAAAAAATTGAGGAGCTTGAGAAATTAAGGTAGTTCCATATTGATTTTATTAGGTACCTATATTTATTATTATACCTAAGTAAGTATCCTACATTAAAATTAAATAAGTTTAAAAGATTTAAAAAAAAATATTATCTTACGTACTTGCTTCTGAATGACTTGAAGCCTTAGGGTGGCTAGGGGGCGATGTTTCCATTTCAATTAAAACGCTTTTTGCAAAGACGAACAGGTTGTCATACTCGTCTTTACCATTCTGGCATTTTAATAAAGGATCGGCGCCAAAAAGTAATAGGCTTGTCAGCTGTACAAAATTGAAAGAGGTCAAAATCTTGAAAACCATTGATGATAAATGTAATAATACCTATAGATATATGAAAATTGTTTTTTTACAAACGCAACTATCAAATGAAAAATATGGTTTTTAAAACTAGCGATGTGAGTTCGATGTTTTACTATCTGATTACTATGAGAAGAAAGAAACACTGAAAAAAGCTCTGAGGGCAAAGTCTCTTTAAAGCCCAGACGTTATAATCTTCGTCAGGTCAAGTGAGTAAAGTTGAGGTCACCATTACTGACAAATGCATGCACTAGGGGCCACAAGAAATTTGGGTTTGATCGTATAATCGTTTCCAAAAAGCAGAAAAAAACGAATCTATGGGATTGTTAAATCAACGTAGGCGCAGGTACTTGCCATTTGTAACTTCTCCGTGAGAGGTATTGTTTTGAAAAATGGCAAATAGAAAATTTTTACCAATATAGACTGATTGGAATTATTAATAACCGCATTCAGATCTGTCCGAGGATTTTTTATGAATACGTCAAATAGATCAAAACTTTTGTTCATAGCCATTTCTATTGCTGAATGGCCTTTGTATTGGGTTAGAGGATTGCAGCCGTATTGAAGTAGTAACTCCAGGAGCTGATCACGAAGCTGAAAAGACACGTGTCGCTCTAAAATCTCCTTCTCAATGGTGACCTAACTAAATCGGATAGATTGAATACTCCGGGCTGCTACTGAGAAATTCCAGATGAGGTAACACACATATAAAAAAATACAGCCGAATTGAGAACCTTCTCCTTTTTTGTAAGTCGGTTGATAACTGAGTACCTACCTAACAGAAAATAGCTTGACTTCGAATCCAGAAACTCATTTCTGACAGTCCTATAATAAATATTATAAAGTACCTATAGATTTTTAACTCGAGCAAGCTGAAATGCCAATATTACCAAAGTACTGGGCGGCGCAAAGTGAGGTGCTCCTAACCCAAATAACGGTTCAACAAGGGAAGGGAAAAGAAGTTTAGGATTTTATAACTTACATCAATACGGCGAGAGTTATCTGCTTCAGAATCTACCTTTTTTGCAAGTACTGCATGCAACAAAGTAGGGCCCTCGATCTCAACTTCACTTGTATCTGGAGATTGAGGTACGGTTACTGTCAATAATTTCGAATTGAACTTCAGCCTGTGGTCTGGATTTGCACCACACTCCAACAATGCACGAATGACCTCCAAGTTATCGTTAGTCAGCGGTCCACTCACTGCTATGTCCAAAGTTGAGTATCCGTAAGTCTGAGGAAATAATCGTGGATAAGACAAAGTGAGTGCGTTAGGTATTGTAATCAAATCTAACGCTATTTACTTTCCACTAAGTCCTACATTAAATACTCATGATTTTTTATGGGTTAGTACTGTACCTGACTATCTACTACTGTCTAATTTATTGAATTTAATATTGCTACCAATAATACTGATTATGTTCAAGGGGTAAAGTATTGTCCTATCCACGGGCGCCTTAACTTACCTTTAAGAAGGACACTTTTATTCCCAAAGATCTTTCTGTGAGGATAAGTGAAAAACAATTCAACGATGGCAACTAACAATAGACAATCGGATCATTACATATTATTATATTATCTGCTTTGATTTTAAGGAACAGCAATACTTATTGTTTTTTTTTTTGTATTTTAACCGTGGTGGCCAGTTCGTCATAAATCGGCATTATCGAGTAAAGTGCTGTGAAAATGCAATTAGGGATTAAAGGCATTTGAATGTCATATGGTAATAAACCCTACTTACCCTGTAACAGACGGCCTCATCGGAAAAAGAAATTAAATTATGTATGAACATTCAGTTACTTGTGGATAAATTTCATCAATATCAGCGCCATGTTTGACTAAGTGACATATTAGTTCTGCACTACCGGACGCAGCAGCAATGAACAGCGGTGGTTGAGGGCACCGCACTTTACGCGGGTCTGCACCTTCTGACAACAGCTGTTGGATTGTCAACATTATCCGCGACATCCTGTAATAAATGGATACAATAGAAAGTGTAGACCCATATCCTCAGAGAAATAAGAGTTAGGTAAAGAGCTTCCAGACTTCCACCAATTTCTCAAGGAGTATTTACGGCGCTGTTTTTCTTTTTAGAGAGGTCTGACCTCTTGGGGAACTATCCTATGTCATAGTTGACATTTAAAAAGTGCTGATTAACCTTTTAATCGTGTCAATTAGATACACAATTGAAAAACAATGACAGCGCAAACGCCGGTGTTCGCTTGGGGTTCCATGAATTATTAAGAGCATGATTCCTGGGTCCAGTAAAAGTTTTATTGAATTTTGAATATAGGATTTAAGTCTGGGGTTTAGTTTAAGTCTATGCCCGTTTGATAGAACTTAAACATAAAAACTGGTAAAATGTTGACGTACTATAAGTAAACCTCGTTTTTACACTTCAGAAAATTAGTCACGATTATGATAAGTTAATACTATTTACTAACAAAGAACTAATGCTCAAATCATACACCTATTACACGGTAATATTATCTTACCGTGCCTATTGTCTACTGGGTTAGACACATTTGTACGCGTTACAAGACAATCCATAGTGAGTACAATAGTTTATTTATAATCCTATCTATAACACGGAATAACATCATGTATACTATACACCTATGAGTTAAATAATAATAAATTTAAATTTGAAAATGTCTCTTGAGCCCTGAAAACGATTGCTAAAGCCAGCACTCAAGTTAGTATCCCACCGGCATAAGGATTGCACTTGATAAAATAATTATAAAGTATTAGAGAAGAGAATATTTACTCACTTTTCATGTTTATTTTGTTCTATAGTATCTACTATAGTATCCTCCTTATCCGGAAACAACGTGTCTCTGCTAGGTTTAATCGGTTTTTCTTTGAAACTTTTGGATGTAACTTTTACAGTCTTTTCAGTCAGTCTTTTTGTTTCCTCATCATTAAATAGTTCTACATCTTTACACATGTCGTTTACTTCAAATATGTACGGTATAGGATTAACCTCACTGTGCACTGAGAACGCTTCAGCCACTCTTATCAAATATTCAGTATTAATAGTATCATAAACCCGCTTATCTTCAGCAAACGCATTAGTACTCGCATTTATGTCATCATTATCAGTAGATTTTAGCGATTCCAATTTTGAGACCTCGGTTTTATTTTTCAATGACAGTTCTTTTGCAGAACTCTTTTTACCCACGACGGGGGTAGGATGATGATGATGGAGTTTTTGACTAGTTTTACTCGAAAGTTTGTTTAAACCGTACGCTGCAGGCTGCAATTCACGGCATTCTCGATTTATATTCCATTCAAGTATTTCTTCATTTGGTAGTGCTAAAATTTGAACGATTGTATATCAAATTAAATCTTTTCATAAATAGCATTTCGATGACTGAATTCAATTCTTGTTTAGTATTATAATGTGACGTTGTACTTGACCGAAAGACCCTACTCTCGAAGAGTTTTGCTGCCGTAGATAGATACCTAACAACTTACAAATATATCACTAGAACTTTGGCTCTAGCAGGGGCGCTTAACGTAACTTAACTTAAACTCGAATGATGTTTGAATCGAAAGTACAATAATTTATCCTATAGCAGCAAGTACAAAACCGTTCCAGAGTAGTGCCAACATTTTTAAAGAGTACACTCAGATGGTTTGTTGATGGGACGTTGAGAGTATTAATGAAAGGCGACTAACAATAGGTTTTGTTAGTTGAAACGCCAAGAGGGGAGGCCCTAGAAAAACAAACACTGACCTTTTCAGTGAAGTCGAGAAGGTCAGGGGCGTAATATTAGCGTATGCGTAGCATAAAAGAAGCAAACGAAGTTTGTGGGGATCGTAGCAGGTGGCGTTCTGTTCTTTTTGTTGTACTCCCATGGTAAAAGGGCGGGAGTTTATGTGTGTATATAGCAACTTAATATATAATTAAGACCAAGGCTATTTCATACTTACGTGGGCCTACAGCAGTAGGGGGTGGCAGCAGAGCCTCAAGCATTCCATTGCACGCTACGCCCCGTTTCACCAACACGTATCTTAACAAGGTGATGCCCAGAGGAGTGCAACAAGCATCATTGTATGCATCAATTTCAGCACCGGCTTCTACCAGGAAATGTATTGTGTCGGGTTGATCTCCACACTGTCGATAAAGCTTAATATTATTTTTATAATCACGAAAAAAAATTGAATTGCTAATTAACCGATGATTTACTTCATTCAGGCGCTGGTATTGGACAGTAGTACCAACCAACCCTTGTTAAGAGGTATGAGGAACAGGGTATAAAGTTCCACATCCCCCAGATAGGTGTTGTGTCTGGTGGGCTACTACTGTCCGAAGGTTGTTGTCGGGATCTTGCGCGGATAACTTTAACATCGCGATGTAGGATATCAGCCATTCCTTCGTATGTGGCGAGATAGATATCGCTACATCACTCAAATAACATTGTCGCGATGGCTCAGTGGTTTTAGCACCCTCTCATGCATGTGGTTGTGAGCTCAAAACCGAGCAAGGACAATTTAACTATTCAATTCATAGTATATTGGCATAGGTGAAAGAAAATATTGTTGGTAAGGAACCTTGTTTTTTTTTGAAGGCTGAATTAAGCAATCTGCTGTTGAGCCAACGGCGGTGGTAACAGAACTAACAAAAAAATATGTATGCATTGCTAGATAAAACATGTAAGGACTCCATAATAATTGTATACTTTATCAAGATCTTGCATGCTCAACTTCTATGTAAACGCATGTTCTGAGAAATTTATTGTTTTCATTTTCTTTGTCTTTAAAAAATATACTGTCAGTGTGCTCTGTGGCAGTTCAGCTGCAGTCTCTTAAGTATAAAAGTAGGTAAGCCAAAGTCGTGTCTTCTCTTTATAAGAAGAAGTCTGCCTTGCTGCAATGATATTATTGTTTACTTGTGCCATACTCACTGCTGCATACATTATCGCGGAGTTGCCTTGCATATCGGTAACGTCTGGCATGACATCACATTCATTTATGAGTGTGGCTACATTAGTAATGTGCCCCAAATAGCTTGCCATTATCAATGTCCTGAAAAAACAGATATTATAATAATCCTATTATAAAACCTACGCATGATAGAACAGTCAAAAGCAGTAGCTATAAGTACAGCTTTCAGATTTAATGTTTTCATGAAAAATGCAATGCTTTTTCGAAAATTAAACCTGACTGCTGTCTGGTTTATAGATCCCATATTTTAAACATGTCAGGAGATAAGTATAGATTGACGGTCTAGTGGAGATTGCATGAAGTTGATGAAGGAGCACAGGAGCGATTGTTGTCGAAATTTTTGGGGAGGCCTGTACCCAGCAGGCCTGTATCCATCACAAACACTATAAAAGAAGAAAGAGTAAGTTTTACAGATGTATTAACGTAAAAATACAAAAGCAATATATCTCTTAAAATGGGAAAAACCTGTGAATTTATGTTTGCGGTATGTGTGTATGAGTAAGCTTTATAATAACCGACAATCCATTTCATGTTTTCCGGGCAGTTTAAAAGAGTTCCTAGCTCCGGAGACAATGTTCTCGATGTTGAGCCGATTGTTGTCCCTCTGATGTTCGTGCGTGAAGCAATGCTTCATCATATGGAGGACAATCTTGTTATTGTTCCATGCGTAGTACGTCGTTTTAACAATGTCGGTTTGGCTGTCATCCTGGGTGAGAAGAGCTTGTTGTGTATTGCCATAAATAATTTTAAGTTTAATAAGTTTGCTGGCGTATTCGCTGGCGCAGAAGAGTAGCAAGTATCTTTAGGAGTATTAACGAAAGGGTGTAAAGTTCACTTTCACTCGCCATTGAAAAGGGAAGATTCTCAGACCAGACGAGCGTTGTATCTGGTGGGCACCAATCTGTTGTTGTTGAGTTGTATGCCTACTATGCCAAATCACGCGGATATAATTTTAATATCGTGATCTAGGATAGGCCAGTTTACTATGTAAGTGGCGGGCTAGTTGTCGCTTGTGTCATCTGTATCATTGCCACAAATTACCGATAGACCTGTGCTGATAGTAAACTCTTAAGTCGCCTTTACGTTATTTTGGACATCAAGAGTGTGCCGCAATATCCGTCAGATTATTGCCGGAATAGGCACCATATAAAAAGAAGTCCACATCCAATTCTTAGAAGGCACAAGGTATACGTATAATTGGATCGTTTCTAGTTCTGGCTTAAAAGTACCTTAACTAGCTCAGGTGCAACCTCGTGTAGTGTTCTAATTTCGTTAGTATAATAAGCTCGATCAAACGCCTCAACGTTGCACAGTGGACTTGACAGGTCTGTGCAGTTCTTCGAGTACAACTTTGGCCACTTTTCTGCGGCTGCTTTTGGCTCACAACCAGAATGCTTCAACAGATCTAGTGCAGAGTTAACTTCACCGATCTGTGGATATAAATACAGACCCTAATCGTATTTAAGCTTGTATTTTGCAGCTGTTTAATGTGGGAATGTTTCCCTTTAATGTTGCTCTATCATCACCTTTATGGTGTCAGATTCTTCTACGGCATTTGTTACCTATACAATAAGGTAAATCGAGCTTAACAATTTATCCTTTACCATAATCCAAATGCAAGTCTTTGTTATCGGACTGGTTAAAAAAAATGGATTATAGTTCTACAGAAGGTTTACTAGGTTCACTCTGATTAAATTGGTACGATATAAGTTTATAACTTACTAGCAGACGTCACGCAGTTTCACCCGCGTAGTTTCCGTTCCCGTAGAAATACGGGGCTAAAAAGTAGCCTATGTCCACCGGGAATAGTGTAGCTTTCCACCAGTACAATAATTTTTAAAATTGGATCATTAGTTCTGAAGATTACCCCCTACATACAAACTTACAAACTTACAAATTTTACCTCTTTATAATATTAGTATATATAAGTATAGAAGTATAGATACCAAAACCTTTCAGGTACACATCTACATACTACAACTAACGCTCAACGCTCACTACACACTTACCTACACTATACGCTCTCATAGAAAAACACAGATACAAGCGCACTGATTAACTTCTTGTTCATAGTTTCATTTTATTTTAGTTATTTTTTAACTTCTACCCTCAAAGTTATAATAACTTAGTTATTAGTATTAAATCCCCTTATCTTTTTATGTTGGAGGAGGAGCTTGTGGCTAAATTATAACAGCCGCATGGGTCGATCGAAGGTTAAGCTACGCTTGACGAGGTCGGTCCGTGGATGGGTGACCATTTATTACATACCAAGACTCCTCCGTGCCTCGGAAAGCACGTTAAGCCGTTGGTCCCGGCTGTCATTTGTAGATCTTTGACAGTCGTTACTTGTAGTCAGAAGCCCGAAAGTCTGACAACCAGTTTAACCAAGGGGTATCATGTTACCCAGTTACTGGGTTGTGGAGGTCAGACAGGCAGTCGCTCCATGTAAAACACTGGTATTCAGCTGCATCCGGTTAAACTGGAAGCCGACCCCAACATAGTTGGGAAAAGGCTAGGCAGGCAGATGATGATCTTTTTATGTTGGCTTAATTTTATATATTTTTTAAGTTAAACTTTTTGATCTTCCGTGGGTTGGAGACCCGGTGATCTGTAATACAGCCACTACAGGTCTTCTATGCCTAACTCTCACATTCTCACATTCTCACATTGATTAAAAGTAATAAAATGATATGTAAAACCTAGAATAAGCTTGTCTTTGTGAGGAGAAATAAACATTTATTATTATTATTTGTCGTGGCAGAATAGCTCAGAAGCCAGAAAGTTTGACAACCACCATTACCGATATGTACAGCCCAGAAGTCACTCCATGTAAAATACCCAGTTAGGTAGTTAACCCTAGCATAATTGGGAACAGGTCGGGCAGATGGTGATGACAATGGAATATCTTTTATGTAAAGTTTACAGCCCAACAGAGTTGTTTTGCCGAAGACAGATACCTATATTAATGTAAAAAGATATAATATTTTAAGTGTCAAGCAAGACTTCTACGTACTAGTTTAGAATGTGCAAATTCTTAAATTAGAATAATCTACTAACAATCTTAACATTGGTCGTCAACAGTATCCGATGCGGCGCCACCGTGTTACGGCCAATGGGTTTCGACACCAAGTCAATGGCGACGCTGGGCACTGCTGGACGCCACGCCAGCCTGATGAGCTGGTACCCATACCAGAGTCCCACGTCTTCTTGAAGACATGCATGGGTCTCAACACCGGGACCCCATCGAACGTTCTTATAAAATAGACCCTAAGTTGAAGGAAGAGATGCTTAGAGAACAGAGAAATCATAATAATGTTTTGTTTGTTGTCCAGCTACTACTATTCGTTTCAACATTACAAATTTGAATGTTACGTAATGATGCAATCGCATTAAATTACCATTGATAGACCCGCCTATATGCAAATTGTACTTGTCCCTCTTGTACCACAAAACAGAACAAAATAAAAAAAAACGAAATTGAAGGCGGATAATTTATTCAAGATTTGATTGGAAACATCAGGAGTGTAGGATGAGGAAGACTAGTTTTATTGGTCAAGATCATGTGCGTTGGACCCCGGCGTGCGTGTTTGATTGTTGTCTGAACGTTTACAAAGCAAAAGAAGTATGTAAGGCTCGTAGCTAGTGGCGTTCTGTAATTTTTGCCTTAACCCATCGATCATTAATAAAATTAGTGATCGATGCCTTACCCTCAAGGAAAAAAGGCTGCATATGTACCTACAGACGCCAGCACATCAACCTACCCCAATGTGTCAAATTTCTTTGATAGGTTTCAACTTTATGACAAACAGAATAAGGTTCATATTCAATTGGGAAAATTTTACACATTGGGGTTACTTGATGTGCTGGCGTATGTACAATTGGGAAAATTTTACAGTTTGGGGTAGGTTGATGTGCTGGCGTCTGTACATATATGCAGCCTTTTTTCCTACCTATGTAGATACTTAAACTATGGTGAATTCCTAATAATTTCCGTTTTTTCTTAAATTGCTGCATGTCCGACGTCCTCATCAGTGAACTCCCAATGTGAATGTGCTTTATGTTTTTCTATGTCAGATTTTCCGGTAGTTGATCTAAAAAAATAATATAAGGAAAATGGATACGAACATTGAAGACGCGCCCATCAGGATAGGACATGAGGCCGTAGCCATGCATACTGTTGTTGTAAAACCGGCCTTCATAGGTAGTGGCCAGGTTGTCAGGACCCAGGTACCGCCAGCGGTAATCACCCTTCCCATGCATCGTATCACGTAGCAAGTGACCATTGTACCATTCTAGAGACTGGAATGTGTAACAAAAATGGTTATCTGGCCTATTACTACTCCACCAAGGAAACTCAAAAGAAGAATAAGCACATGGTTATTTTAAATTATTTTTTATGTTTGAAAGTCCAATTTTTGAGGAAGTTTATAGGCCCACGTACAGACATATAAATATGCCTGTACCGGCTGACTGACTCTACTAGATTCTAGATCTAAAGTTAACCCACAAAGGATTTAGTCAGATAGAATACAATTACAACTAAGGTACCTATACAACTAAGTGAAATAACTTTCAATTATATGTATTTCCTTTTCCCGGCTTTAGTTTTAACTACTGAATTATATAACTTAGATATTGAAAACTATCCCATAGTTCCATAGTCAGAATTTTTCAAATACTTGCAATAAGTATGATACTAAAGATCCTGTATCTTATTATATGTTCTTAAGTAGTCCACAAAAATGTATCAACTATTTTAAAACATCGAACGGTGTGTGTGGCCGACTTTTCAGGTACCTACGCTGCCGCTGGTAGAACTTCTAACATGTTTTACATTGAATGGGAAGAAACTAACAAAGTATCTTCGAACTTCTTTGCTCAGCTAATGGCTTGGAGTGATTTTCTAGCGTATTTAGATTAATCTTCATGCTTCATACACGAGGTAGACGACTCAAAGGAAGCCATTTCACATTGAAATTAGTTTGAGTTGAGTTAAGCGCTTTGAAACGCCGCTGTGGGTACTTATAGCAGGATTGCTACTAGTGAAAGAAGAGGAAAATAGCTTAAAGATTCCTGTTTACAGGCTATAATTATAATATCTAGTAACATAGTTCGCACGGGGGCGTCCCGAAAGGATAACTTACAGGAGAGTGCATTTTCAGCTAAGCAAAGCACACTCCGCGTCCGCCTCAAATGTGATAGTTTTTTGGCTATTCGTACGGAATTATAGAAAAATCATGCTATCTGAACCAATGATATTCTAAGTAAAAAGCGGGAGTTGCCCGTGGTCCACCTACGTTTGTCCACCTGGTGGACCACGGGCAATTTTTTTTGCCCGTGGTCCACCTCAGTTTTATTGGATGTACCACGGGAAATTTATTTTTCCCGTGGTCCACCTATGTCCACCTGGGTGTACCACGGGTAATTTTTCTTTCCCATGGTCCACCTGCATTACCACCAGCGCCTGCACCTATGATGTGATACGTCGGGGTACCACTTAAGTAAAGAATGTTCCTAGTACTCGTAGGTATGTAGGCAGGTACTTATTTTAGCGGTACCGCGACGTTACGTAAAATTTCATGACTCAACGATAGGAAAGTATTATTTTTAACATTTATTTTTTTTTTACTTTTTTGCGCTGGGGGCTTTTAAAATTTAAAATTGTTTTTTTTTTTTTAAATTAAACGCATTATTTTTGTTTTATAGAGTTTACAGTTATGAGAATTTTTCAGTGCATTGTATGTAGAGTCAAATGCTGGTTAAAACAAATCCAAACACAACATATCTGCAATTAATTTGTTAAGCGTCTTCCTTCTGGTGTGCTGAATAGCCTGGCTGCAGCATCAGCTCATCCTGTTGCCATCAGTGCATTGTGTGCAGAATCGAATGCTGGTTAAAAATGAACCCAAACACGACATATCTGCTATTATTTTCACAAGAGTGTATTAGTCTGCAAGTTATCCTGGCTGCATCAGACCAAATATACCATAATCTTGCTTATTAATATAACACACATGGGTGTTTGAAATTTTAAGCCACGCTTGTTTGTATGTAAAGTTAAAACCCATAGACGTCTAAAATAGCAAAGGTAGCTAACACAAAAGAGCTGATAACCTTGAAACGGCTGAACCGATTTTGATGAATCATGTCTAAGAACCATCGCAAGAAACCCTGCTTTCAAACAAAAAAAACCGCATCTAAATACGGTTCACCTGTTTAGGCGCTACAGTGCCTCAGACAGACACACACACATAGTGGTCAAACTTATAACACCCCTCTTTTTGCGTCGGGGGTTGAAAAAGTTTATGAAGCAGGGAGGTCACGACCCTCAGCATTGAGGAGTACGACGCAAGGAGGGAAATCAAATCAAATCATTTCTTTTGTTGTGAAATGTGTCTTTTATTATTTATGTAGAACACACTAGAACATTCGAGAAGAACTGAGGAAAACAACTTAAAACCAAACAAATAACTTTCTTATATGGCCAGTATTACCAATGGCCAAATAATAAAATAGTATCAAAAGCTTCTATTTATTTATACATAATAAAACCATAAAAAAATGGGGTTCTCATATATGAAACATGATTTTTCCACGTTTTTGGTTTACCTTCTATAATTTGCACGTACGTAACCCTTCCTGTGCGAGTCCAACTCGCACTACCTAGTTTTTGTTAACATTTTTTTTTTATTTTCATTAGTTGGTTCGAATTCACTGCTTTTTTTTAAAAAGGATCCTAAACTTCACAATAATAGTCATCTTGTTATTTAATATAAAGGGACGTTAGGACAGTCCGCAATATCAACTGGACCATACATATTACACATACCTACTTGATTTTACTTAGATATATGTGGGTGTCGGGCGAGGAAAATAGTTACACAAAGTATTTCGCACAAAATATAATAAGAATCTTATTATATAATTATTAGGCACACCAAATCACTAGACACCACAAAAAACGTAGCGCATGCTCGGGTTGCGAACGATGTTGAAATAATCAAACGCGCCGTCAAATATGATAGGTGGACCACGGGCAATAGATTCTCAAAAGTAAATACTCAGGTGGACCACGGGAAAAATAAATTGCCCGTGGTCCACCAGGTGGACAAACGTAGGTGGACCACGGGCAACTCCCGAAAAAGCGGGAGTTGCCCGTGGTCCACCTACGTTTGTCCACCTGGTGGACCACGGGCAATTTTTTTTGCCCGTGGTCCACCTCAGTTTTATTGGATGTACCACGGGAAATTTATTTTTCCCGTGGTCCACCTATGTCCACCTGGGTGTACCACGGGTAATTTTTCTTTCCCATGGTCCACCTGCATTACCACCAGCGCCTGCACCTATGATGTGATACGTCGGGGTACCACTTAAGTAAAGAATGTTCCTAGTACTCGTAGGTATGTAGGCAGGTACTTATTTTAGCGGTACCGCGACGTTACGTAAAATTTCATGACTCAACGATAGGAAAGTATTATTTTTAACATTTATTTTTTTTTTACTTTTTTGCGCTGGGGGCTTTTAAAATTTAAAATTGTTTTTTTTTTTTTAAATTAAACGCATTATTTTTGTTTTATAGAGTTTACAGTTATGAGAATTTTTCAGTGCATTGTATGTAGAGTCAAATGCTGGTTAAAACAAATCCAAACACAACATATCTGCAATTAATTTGTTAAGCGTCTTCCTTCTG
The DNA here is from genome assembly GCA_921972225.1 of Euplexia lucipara. Classification (NCBI taxonomy): domain Eukaryota; kingdom Metazoa; phylum Arthropoda; class Insecta; order Lepidoptera; family Noctuidae; genus Euplexia; species Euplexia lucipara. The sequence continues at coordinate 5,831,104 of OV179143.1, read as the reverse complement.
GTGTGCTGAATAGCCTGGCTGCAGCATCAGCTCATCCTGTTGCCATCAGTGCATTGTGTGCAGAATCGAATGCTGGTTAAAAATGAACCCAAACACGACATATCTGCTATTATTTTCACAAGAGTGTATTAGTCTGCAAGTTATCCTGGCTGCATCAGACCAAATATACCATAATCTTGCTTATTAATATAACACACATGGGTGTTTGAAATTTTAAGCCACGCTTGTTTGTATGTAAAGTTAAAACCCATAGACGTCTAAAATAGCAAAGGTAGCTAACACAAAAGAGCTGATAACCTTGAAACGGCTGAACCGATTTTGATGAATCATGTCTAAGAACCATCGCAAGAAACCCTGCTTTCAAACAAAAAAAACCGCATCTAAATACGGTTCACCTGTTTAGGCGCTACAGTGCCTCAGACAGACACACACACATAGTGGTCAAACTTATAACACCCCTCTTTTTGCGTCGGGGGTTGAAAAAGTTTATGAAGCAGGGAGGTCACGACCCTCAGCATTGAGGAGTACGACGCAAGGAGGGAAATCAAATCAAATCATTTCTTTTGTTGTGAAATGTGTCTTTTATTATTTATGTAGAACACACTAGAACATTCGAGAAGAACTGAGGAAAACAACTTAAAACCAAACAAATAACTTTCTTATATGGCCAGTATTACCAATGGCCAAATAATAAAATAGTATCAAAAGCTTCTATTTATTTATACATAATAAAACCATAAAAAAATGGGGTTCTCATATATGAAACATGATTTTTCCACGTTTTTGGTTTACCTTCTATAATTTGCACGTACGTAACCCTTCCTGTGCGAGTCCAACTCGCACTACCTAGTTTTTGTTAACATTTTTTTTTTATTTTCATTAGTTGGTTCGAATTCACTGCTTTTTTTTAAAAAGGATCCTAAACTTCACAATAATAGTCATCTTGTTATTTAATATAAAGGGACGTTAGGACAGTCCGCAATATCAACTGGACCATACATATTACACATACCTACTTGATTTTACTTAGATATATGTGGGTGTCGGGCGAGGAAAATAGTTACACAAAGTATTTCGCACAAAATATAATAAGAATCTTATTATATAATTATTAGGCACACCAAATCACTAGACACCACAAAAAACGTAGCGCATGCTCGGGTTGCGAACGATGTTGAAATAATCAAACGCGCCGTCAAATATGATAGGTGGACCACGGGCAATAGATTCTCAAAAGTAAATACTCAGGTGGACCACGGGAAAAATAAATTTCCCGTGGTACACCCAATAAAACTGAGGTGGACCACGGGCAAAAAAAAATGCCCGTGGTCCACCAGGTGGACAAACGTAGGTGGACCACGGGCAACTCCCGGTGTGTGATAGTCGATTGAATTTTATGGCGAACTATGTCTAATGTGTCTTAAGATAAAATATTATAGTATCTTAACCGTGAGCAGCGCCTGACGTAACCTACGACAAACTTATTATTTGCGGTTGGTACAGTAGACGGGTCTAGGGATGGAACCGCAAAGTTAAGTTTGTTTTTTATTGTATATACTTTTCCGGGGTAAAAAGTACCCAGTGTGGTGCCCAGGATATTAAAGAATAACTATACCAAGTTTCATCGTAATCGAACCGGTAGTTTTGGCGTGATACCTGAACATACAGACAGACAGACAGACAGACAGAGAGACAAAAATTTTTTAATCATATTTTTGGGTTCGGTGTCGGTCTAATAACACCCCCTGCTATTTATTTTTTTTATATTTTCAATGTACAGAAATTTTACTTCTACAGATTTATTATAAGTATATATATATACTCAATCAATGATATCTATATATATATATATATATATATATATATAGATATCATTGATCTGAACGAATAAAACAAGCGATAATTTTCGCTGTTGATTTAGGTTATTGGAGATTTTGTTCTCTTCCCTATTAAGATTTTTTTCTACTACTAATTTGTGTTGGCATATTTTAATTCAAGTTTAAGTTAATAGATGTAGGTAAGTGTCACTAGCACTACACTATTGCATCGGGTCGCTGTAATGATAGTTGTAAGTATGTTTTTTGAAATAAATAAATAAATTTCCCTTTTCTTTTTTAAGTTTACCTAAGTACTAAATTATGTATGACCAAAAATGTACTTTTATTTAGGTATTTATTTTATTTATTTAATATTATTCTTTCAGACAACAATTATTATTCAGGTCCACTGTGTTAGTAACAATCTTACTTAGCCTTTTCCCTTTCGAACACTAGTATTATTGTTACTTATATTGTTTGAATAGTAAGTAGGTATTATTTATTTGTTAAAAAAGAGTGTTTGTATGAACCTATTTACCAAAATAAATGTAATTTTATCATCAAAAGAACAGTAAAACAATTATAGGGCATCAAAAAATTCATCCTCACTCTCTCATCATCATCATAGTATTATTAGTAGTTATAATAATAGAGCAACCTCAGGCCCACTCCAGTGATGTTCGCCCATTCCATGCTTTCTATTCTCCTCATCTCTCTCCCCGAGGTAGTACTCTTCATAAGGCCCCTTCTTGTCAACATTTGTCTTTGGCGGATCACAAGGCATAGTTTATTTAAAACAAATCAGATCATATTAAAAATACCAATTTGGTGTAAATTGTCACAAAAATAAGATAGGACTGTTTACAATAATAGTTTTGACAGCGGCTTGTGTCAATTTTAAACGACTTGAAGTATTGATGTAATATTGCACAAAGAAGGTAGAGGATTGATGAGGGCCTCATAATTTTATTAGTACCTGAGTATATAGTTGTGTTCATGTGTCTATTGTTTTCTAGCGGCCCCGACAGACGTTGTCCTGCCCGAAGGATCGCTTTAAGCGCGATTGCAGTGCCACCTACCGACTTCAATTGCGAATCTTAACTATCCAGGGACCAACACAAATAGCACGAAAAAAGAATGATCCAATTTGGTGCAGTTGTTCGAAGGTTGAGCGCCTAATGCATATCGGCGATTCATTTTATTTTTTTAGATGTGTAATGTTACGATTTTTAATAAAAAGAAACCATGAATATTAAAATATTTATTTTCTATAAAAAGTATATGCTTACAATACAAAATAGTCACTGGAAACGTGGTTGCGCCATTCCAGGATTTTCTTAATAGCATAACATAACATAAAATCACGCCTTTTTGGGGAAATGCAAGCGTGTTGTTTTCTTTCTGGATTTGTATGGAAAAAGCTCGCTTCATAAAATATGGACCTTTACCACCAGACATTTCACCAAAAAGTCGATATTTCAATTTATATTGCATAGTTAACATTTCCTCGTATTTAAGTCTGCCAGTCACCCTTTTTCTAATTATCTACTAGTGATTTGGATAAACAGTAGGTATTATCTAAGTAAGGCAAAAACACTCCATGAGCAAGTTTTGTGATTATTGCTCGTGCTGTTTCTGTAATGAAAAGGAACATTTGACCCGCAGTGGGATAGCAATAAGCTGGTATTATTATTATAACTAAGGCTACTGCTAGGCAGTGGTGTAGGTAGGTAAAACTAAAATTAACCCTCATTAAACCTTTATTTAAAAAAAGTAATAAAAATGACATGAGCTGTTACCGTCCAATAGCGCTTGTACCAGTCATATCAAAGATATTCGAGAAAGTGATCCATGATGGTATTTATAGTTACTTTGAGGGAAACAATTTATTTTGTAATGAACAGATCGGATTTCGTAAAAATAAATCAATTAACATAGCGGTATATAGATTCCTCCATAACGTATTAACTCACATGGATAGAGGTAAACAAACGTGTGCGCTGTTTATGGACCTCACAAAGGCCTTCGATTATGTGGACCACAAAATACTCCTAAATAAATTATACGCTTATGGTGTCAGAGGAAACGTTTACGACCTGATTGATTCATACTTAAGTAATAGAACACAAATAACAAGGATCTGTCCCCATGAGAAAAAAAATATAACTTATTCATCCTCGTGTAGACAGGTTACATCTGGTGTTCCACAAGGAAGTGTGTTGGGTCCCCTTCTTTTTATTATATACATAAATGACCTTCCAAAAGCGACAAAATACAATACAATTCTATTTGCTGATGATAGTACAGTACTGTTCACAGGAGATAATAAATCGCACATGGAGCCTGAAATAAATATGACTTTAGATAGTATTATAAATTGGTTGACATCAAATAATTTACACATAAATCTCGATAAAACAAATTTCATGACATTCAGAAGTAGATTAAGTAAACTAGCAAACATGAACATAAATTACCGAAATAATAAGATCCAAGAAGTAGACGTTACAAGATTTCTGGGCGTAAAAATAGATAATAATTTAAATTTTAAAGAACATATCCTTACTTTATGCACTAAATTAAGTACCTTCTCTTATGCTTTGTTTAAACTTAAACAAACGGTTAGTACTTCTACCGTCCTCACAGCCTACAACGGCCATGTTGTTCCTATTCTGAAGTATTGTGTTATTTTTTGGGGTAACTCTACTCATAAAGAAGCGGTATTTAAAGCCCAGAAGAAATGTATAAGAGCCATAACTGGCACAAAAATAACTGACAGCTGCAGACCATTATTCTTAAAATTGAAGACTCTTACGTTACCATGTATATATATATTAGAGGTTATAATGTTCGTTAGAAAAAATTCTAATTACTTCATTAAGTTACATAGCAAAAGATACAAATTCAATATATGTTTACCAAGCAATAAAACAGCGTTATTAAATAAAAGCATAGTGTGTATGGCTCCACGCATATATAACCATTTACCAAACTCAATTTTACAGATAAATGATATTAATATATTTAAAAACAGTATAAAAACACTTCTACTAGGAAAAGCATATTACTCTGTCGCTGAATATTTAGAGGATAAACCTATGTAATGCTACTGCCTGTATGTGATATTGTTATTGGTGTCTTTCTTTTAAGTCAAATTTTAATTAACGTGTATTTTGTGAATTTGCATGCCTTATGGTAGGATATGGCTAATGGACACTATAGTTATAAGACCTTTTTCTTTTGTACCCATATTCGCAAATGAATAAATTATTTATGATTTAGGTATGTAGTCTTATTTGACTTATCAAATAAGACTACATACCTACACCACTGCCTACCAGTAGCAGCCTTAGCAGTGGTGGTGGTGTTAGTGGTGTAGGTATGTAGTCTTATTTGACTTATCAAATAAGACTACATACCTACACCACTGCCTACCAGTAGCAAGGGGTCATTTTTCTTATTAGGGAAGCCGACAAAAAAAAAACTTGTTATTCGTATCACTATTTGTTGTCTCTCTTGAAGTCATCTGTCTATCCTACCATCCTGTATACCTTTTGTGTACTTAAATGCCTTATATTTGGCAATACTAGGGTCTGGCTGCAATAAGTCAAAAGCGCAAGAGTTGGTCTTCCGAATGTAAAAAGGCAAGCCGATAGGAATAGAGTTGTATGGACACTTCACCACTGCTGCCTACCTTTTTAACCGACTTGAATATTATAAAAATACACTATGTTATCTTAGTTATGTTATGCTTAACGTTAACAGCATCTGCAACAGCTCGTTTTCGCCCTTTCGAAGTAAGTGTATTCCTGAAATAATTGAAAGGTACAAATTAAATAAAAGTTAACCGTGCCTGTCAGTATATTAGCTTGGTTCGCTTAAATACGCAATGGATTTTGATGTGGTTGCCACCATCAATAAGATGGATTATTCCGAAGATTCATTTAAACTATAGATTATAAACTCAACTTAGAGAGTAGACGACATCCATTTTAAAACCCCCAACTTATTAAGATCTAAAAAAATATGTAATTCGACTAATTCACCATAAATAATTATTGTGGTGGCGGCTATCTCGAATTTGAAATTATCTTAGTGTGTATTCTGCTGGTCAACCTTTTCATTTGATACCGGATCTATGTTTTCTTTACATATTACATATTTTTTCTCAACTTTCTCAGCATGCTGAGAAAGTTGAGAAAAAATATGTAATCTGTCATTTTGTGGCGGGCGGCGGCCATCTTGGACCGATTTTCATCAAACATAGCTAAAAACACTACCGACTAATAATTCACCTTATGACTACAACAACACATTGCAATGCCACAGACACGTCAAACTTTTCACGTTGCGTTGGGCTTCAGGAGCGTGTCTCTCTCTCTCTCTCTCTCTCTCTCATAAGTTAGATTCAAACAATATTTAAATCTTACCAATAGGAAGGCAGCAGCTAATATCAGGGCTATGTGTTTTGGTTCCACAGCGGGTGCAGGTACCTGCACCGTGGTGGTGAAGCTGTTCAGTTCTCTGTCCCAGCCGTGAGCTATCTTACCCACTACCCGGAGGGAGTCGCCTGTCATTATCTGGGAAAGAAGAGTAATATATTTAGTCAAATCTTTAATTAGAGCCGTGATCAAAGGAATAATAATAATTTATTGTTAATTATAATTGTTCACAATTTTAACATTGGTCCCAAACTAGGTAAGCCTGTATCTTGGGAAACCAATTTCAGAAATAATAATAATAAATTATGCAATAAAAATGAAAATAAAAACAATATTAGAAGGATGTTTAAATAATATGCCAATAGACAAAGATATCTACTTTCATTTAAAACTGACGATGATGATAAACGGATTACTGACTGGATATTAGTCCACGAGTAGAATTATTATACTATACGTCCAGAGACCGTGGTCGATAGACCAGTGGATATCAATCCAGTCATACAAGTACCTCCTGCAGGGCAGATACGCAATGGCGTATCTCCGTTGACAGGTAATAGTGATAATAGTGAAGTTAGTTTCGTAGCGTGCTTGACTATCATCAGTACGATTAGGGATAACTCTATTTGTGAGTGTTGTTTGGATGATGGAAATGTGGACCATTTGTTTTTCTCCTGTCCCCTTCATATCCCCCGTCCCAGGTCCATTAAATGTTCGTTTTGTATATAAATTGTGCAAGTTTATTGAAATAAATAAAATAAAGTTATAAGTTAACAGAAAAAAAAATACTTTTCATCTCCCTTTTTTTTCTCTTTTACAACACTGAAATATCTGTGCAGAATAAGGTTTTAATTGTTTTTTTTTTTGGTTAATTATGAATTCACTTTTCACTCTTCCTAAATCAACAATAATTACTAATTTAATCTCCAGCGTTTCATGGTCTATAGTATAGTGTTATTGGCAAAATTGTGGTTTCTCTCTTCCACAAATCATCAGTGTGTATCAATGTGTCAGATGACGTCAAGCACACCCGCAGAGATGTGATGAAGCGCACAGTATAACCCCGTCAGCTAGTCACCGTAACTAAAAGTTCTCATATAGTGCAATTTTTTTTTAAATGCTCAGGTGTCATCAGAGTTCGGAGTGCAACTGGACGCCAGTTAGACACTGGCATTGAAAGGATAGCGAATAACTATAGCTATAATAACGCCCGATATTAATATTCTATCTCAATCCAAATCCCGATCCTTTGTTTTTGACGGCTGCTTCTGATTTGACATCTTTAAGACTCGGATAGGCGAATTCGGTCGTTGATTGGTTACAGACAAAGATCGGGATCAAGATAGCAACCGAGATAGATTAATAATATCCAGCGTAAGTAAGCTTTGTCGCCAATCCCTATCGACTTTGAAACCTTACCTTAAACTCTGATATCAGCAGAGCACTCTTCTGCATCGTGGCAGGTCCCTCCACCACGAACAGCACCTGATCGTTGACATCCCGCACCAGGAAGAAGGGCACCATCCATGTGCACTGTTGCGACACTCTACCCACATAGTCACCAGGAGGCGTCACCACTACTACTTCCTACAAACACACAAAGTAGGCAACGTTGGAGTGAAGTTACGTGTTCTTTCGTCAAGATTTATTTTGACAGTTACTTTGGTCAAGCGATGGGTGGATTTTGTGAATGAAGATATGGCTGAAATTACAATTGGGATGACATTAAATACGACCCATAATATTTTGGAAATAGGGTGAGAGAATTATGAGTAGGTAGTTGTAGTCTTCGCAATTTTAAAAACGGTATTCGTTTAAATAAAAGAGTTTAACGACTTCAAATTCTGAAGGTGATTTGATTAACTAAGTACAAAACTTTCTTCAGTTAATAGTAAAGACACAGCCAATGTAGTTACGTTTGCTTCCTTGGGATATGTCCAACCTAGTATAGTTGCTGCACTTGTACAGTACACAGATGAGGCTAATCTATTGAATTAACATAATAATATAATCTTTATTCTAAGAAAATCGTCTTCACATATAAATGATTGTCTGATTAATGCATTTAAAATATTGTAGAAAACAAAGTAAGTAAGTAGTATACATGCAGTTGCAGTTTCTTCGTACGAAACTACCTCTTGGAAGGAGCAACTAGAATCATTTTCATATTTTATATAACTTGTAAGTTTGACGTTCAAAGTGCCGTTTAATGGCCTAAGGTAATAAATAATTTGACATACTTCTATAGGTAAATAACGCAGTGGCAGTCGTGCGTGACATATACATTTATTTATGTTACGTTTGGATAGTTTCCACTTCACGGATTCCTTGTCCGTTATCTAAATACTTGAAAATGAGTGTAAGGGATGGAAGAGTACACCTGTGATCGCTTACACACTTGTGCTTATTGCGTCGCGCGTCGATGGCTGGACTCCGCTAAGAGAGGGCACCATGACTAAAATAACGTCAGAAGGACTAACCTTGTTAATCTATCAAAACCAAAATCAAAAGTCTTCAGGGCAGCACCGAACGTCAAAAGTTACAGAACACAGTCTCCCGAGAAGCCTACTCTTAATCCCTTACTATTGTTTTTACTGGGCAGAAGAAGTGGTTTAACAAACTCCCCAGCAACACATCTACGAAGATTGGACTTTAACCGATAAAGCACTAAGAAACACTGACCTGCAATCTACAAGGGAAGCAGCAGGAGGAAGCCGCTAGTCTTCTAGTGAAGACCATGGCTTCTTGCCTGGTGTTGTCGTGAAGGCGCATGGTGAAGGCTCGTCCAGTCCCGCACAAGCATCGCTGGGTAGAACTAGATGTTTCGCTTGCAATGTATAACGCTTCCCCATTCGGTATCCTTACTATGTATCGGTTTTCTGACTCAATTCTTGATGTCACTGAAAGTTTATGTAAAAAGATTATATTGTTAATCATGATTTCTAAAATTAAACAACGACTAACGAAACAGAGACCCGTGTAAGCTAAGTTTGAATAGCTACAAAGCACACTGCGAAATATGGCTTACTTGCACCAATGTAAAATAGAATATCTATTTAATAAGAAAACTATGTTAATTATCATGTGAATATCGAATTACATTGTGACTCTTGCACTATATTTTTAAAGATCTTCAGAAGTGGTAACGTTATTATCAAATATTATGTAAAAAATACTGACATTAGCACTTCTTTCGGATTAGTCTTGCTTGATCCGCTAGAGGCGTATGATATTGCTAAGTTTCTAGTTCTACACTAATATTTTAAAGATGTGTACCGTACAAAAGAATCTAGAAGTCACATAGTAACATATTAATTGAGAGTTTCGAACAGTTTTGATCCGTCAAGAAATGACAGAATTACAACATTGTGAAATCATTCGATATTATTCGTATGTAGATTACTTTTATCCAGGCTTATCACTATTAGATCCTTTTGTATACAAGTGTTTGATTGTACCATTTCCATAAGCTGCAAGCGCAGAATAATAATAATAGTAATATCACTATAAGTATCGACATGTTCTTTCCCACTGCTGGGCAAATGCCTCTTCTCATTGAAAAAGGTTCTGGGTTCGGGAGTTATACCAAAACACACACAAACACTTTGCACACAAATATATTTCCTTCTTCTTAATAATTATGAACACAGTATAAGGTAGGGTGTCAAGTTCGACGATCAAAGAGCAAGTGAATCAAAAAACACACCATCTCAACTTTTATACTAGGTAATTCTGTCAGTGAATTCCCGCCATCCGGTTTAAAATATTAGAAATAACATATTAACAAAATGCTACCAACCGACATTTCCGGTGGTCATTTGACATACTAAATTTATGGAAATCAATAAAATAAGACACCACTTGTTCACATTAAGTCAATTGAGGTACTATTTAAATTGAAACATTTACTAAAATAATAAAATACAACAGTCGGCCATTCTGAGTTTTACGAGTCCTCTCGTAATTAACACTATAAATACTTATTCACAATGATAAACCATAAGTATTAACAATATTACATGTAATAAAACTAATCTATTCAACTATACAATACAAATACTAATGCTTTTTCTCAATTTTACGGCCTCGGCCATCTATTTTACAAATTGTTCCATCAATTTAAGATTTATATAAAACTTAATCACAACCAAAAACAAAACTATACATTTCATTGTATTTAATTTACAGCTAAAAGATACATTTCGATCGACACTAATCGAACTCAATTAGCGGTTCTTATTAATTTATAATCATTGTCATTCTCATTTTTCAAGTAGTAACACACTCTGTAAGTTGGCTTATCGGCCTCATGTGTGTGGACATACTCCAAAACAAAATCTAACATACTCCCTTCATTTGGCTTCTCGGCCTCATGTGTATGCAGATTATATACTCTACAAAGGTAAACAGATGCTCTCAAAATTTGGCTTCTCGGCCTCATGTGGATCCGATACCTTTCTAATTCCAACAACATTGTTATACTTGTTAAAATTATCAAATCATCATTAAACTAATACAAGTAGGTAATCAGATGCTCCCAGAATTGGCTTACCGGCCTCATGTGTATCTGATACCTTCAAATAAACTTAGAATACCACTAAGTAATAATTAATCCTATGATTCATCCAGTTCTTAATTCAAATAACGTTCTATTTTCATTTGATTTTTTTTTTTCTTATAAACTTAATTATTTAGTTATTGTCATGGTCTACTTCAGCCTCATTATTATCAGATTGTGCATTTTCCGTATTTGAACTCTCACCAGTCTCGTCTAAATACTGTTGATTATACGCCAGCCATGGATAAATTTTATCTACTGAAACAACTGCCTCATATCTTTTATTTTGCTTTCGCGTCAAAGGAGTATCCTCTATAACATATCTGTCTTTATCCAAAACTTTAATAATTCTATAAGGCCCTTGTAGCTTAGGTAAAAGTTTTCTTGATTTTCCATTATTACTTGCAATTTCTCTCTCTATTCTAACTAAATCACCTGCTTTATAATTTACCGCCTCTTTTCTTTTCCTATCAAACCTTTCTTTCTGTTTATTTTGTTCTTTCGAAACCCTTAAATTGACTTCGTTCCTAACTTCATTTAATGTTTTTGTGCTATTTCCATCGCAATCCAGCAATGAAGCTATCATTCCGTCCCCCTTACTTCGTACCCGTATACCGAATAATACTTCCGATGGACTTTTTCCAGTAGTTTTATTCATAGTTGTATTTATAGCCAACTGTATCTCTTCTAAGTGTTTATCCCATTCATTTTCAGAACAGTTATGATTTTTGGTAGCAAGCGAAGCTAAAATTGTCCGATTAAATCGTTCTACTTGACCATTAGCTCTAGGGGTTGCGACCGCATTTAAGACATGACGTATACCTAATTTATTTATAAACTCCTTGAAAGTTTTACTCGTAAATGATGTACCCCTATCACTTATAATCCTATTTGGTACACCAAATAAACTAACGTAATTGTTTAAAACTTTTAAAGTGCTCTTAGTTTTAGTATTTTTAACGGCATATAAATTTATATATTTTGTGTACGCATCAATTAAAACTAATATGTATGTATTTTTGGTTTTACTTTTAACAAACGGTCCTAAATGATCTAAATGAATGGTGTGAAAAGGTTGGTCAACCTTTGGAATAGGATGAAGCATCCCCTGTTTCTTTCCACTAGGTGTTTTATGGTAAGAACACTCCAGACAAGACTGAACATACTTTTTTACAAATTTTCTCATTTTCGGGAACCAATAATGATCTTTCAACTTGTCTAGAGTTTTTTCCATGCCAAAGTGACCCAACTCGTCATGGTTTTTTTTTAGTAGTTGCCATCTTACCCCTTTTGGCACCACCCACCTCAGTTGATCATTAACTACACGATATACTTTACCGTTTTTAAGTTTGTAATTGTGATACACATCTAATACATTTTTAGAATTAGGATCTTCTAATATTGCTTTAATTTTCTTAATTTCGTCATCAACATTTTGCATAGTTGCTAACCAGTCCTCAGTTTCGATCGCTAAAATATCGAATACAGGTTCAGACTCATAAGTTGGTTCTATTGCATTTCTGCTGAGTGCATCTACGTGACTCATTCGAGTCCCTGCCCGGTATTCGATACTGCAATCATACTCTTGTAATTGCAACCACCACCTAGCTATCCTAGGTATAATATCTCTTTTAGATAAGGTCGTTCGCAATGCATTACAATCGGTAACAATTGTAAATTTTATGCCAAGAACGTAAACGCGAAACCGGTTCAAAGAAGCAACCACAGCTAAAGTTTCGAGCTCGAACGAATGGTACTTTTGTTCTTCAAGATTCGTTTGACGGCTGTAATATGCAACAGCACGTAACCTACCTAACTCATCTTCTTGTAAAAGCATACCTGCAATGCCTGTTTTACACGCATCAGTGTGTAGCTGTGTTTTTGCTAAGTGATTATATATCGCTAAAATTGGTCGATTAGTTAGTTCAGTTTTTAGCGAAGAAAACGCTATGTCTTGGTCTGAACCCCATTCCCATTTAGTATCTTTCTTCAATAGTTTGGTCAGTGGGGAAGCCATTATCGCGAAACCTTTTACAAAACGCCTAAAAAAACTGGCAAGCCCAATAAATTGACGTATTTCGTGTTGATTTTTAGGTGGTTTATATAATCTCACAGCATCAATTTTTCTAGTACCGGGCCTGACGCCTTCTTTGGAAATTTCTAACCCCAGATAATCAATATTAGTATAGAAAAATTTACATTTACCAAGTTTAAGCGTCAGTCCAGACTCCCTTAATAATTTAAGTACCGCTTCCAATCGCTCCATTCCGTGTTCAACACTTTGAGACGGGATGATGATGTCATCCATAAATGCAAATGCCTGGCTATTTCTAGTATTCTTTAACATTTTATTTATAGTTTTTTGAAATACAGAAGGCGCATTGGCCAGTCCGAATGGCATGCGAGTAAATTGATACTGCCCGTCAGGAGTTACGAACGCAGTTTTGTCCTGAGAGGAGGGAGCGATTGGAATTTGATAGTACCCTGATGCCAAATCTAGTGTAACAAAGTACTTATATCCCCCAAGACTATCAATTTGATCCTCCACCCTAGGTAACGGGTAATGCTCTTTAACAGTCTTTGAATTTAATGCCCTATAATCTACACAAAGACGTTGGTCACCAGTTTTCTTTTGAACTAACAAAATAGGACTAGCGTAGGATGAAGTTGATTCAGTGATAATACCGCTATCTAGCATCTCTTGTATCATACTCTTGACTTTTTCTCTCTCAACATATGCCAACCGATATGGTCTGTATACGACCGGTGTAGTATCATTCAAAGCTATCGTCATCTCAGTTAAATTTGTCAATCCCAAGTCGCTAAGACTAAATGAAAAACAATCACTATATTTTTGCAACAACGTTTCTAGTGTTTGAATCTCACTGGAGTTTAACGTATCCCCTAACGAAAGCTGATTTTTAATAGCAGTAGGTCCCTCAACATCAATCTTATTTATGTCTAAAATATTTTTATCCCTAATAATTTGAGCCCTAGTTAACAAGACATTTTTAAATAACGTAAAAGAATTCGGATTCAAATTTACTACTAGAACGCATCCTAACCCCTTGGTAATAGTATAAGCACCGGGCATTATGTAATATTTACATCTATCTACTTCACGAATAGATCCTCGTACATAAACAGTGCAAGACATTAAACTATACGCCTTAATTGGCACAGCCACCATAGATTTCACCTCTATATCTGAATTAATAATTAGTTTCAATTTATCAGTAACGTTATTTTCGTTAATTTGCTTATGTAGAATTAAATGCTCATTAGTCTTAATTATAACTATACCCGCCTGCTCTGTAAATGTATGTCCTAACAATATTGGATATTTAAGCAAATCATTGCGTACTATTAAAACTTCTGTTGCAGCAGAAACTCCTTGAACAGTTAAATTTATAATCGATTTCCCAATGGGGCTTATAACTGCATCGCCAAACCCTTTGAGTGATGGCAAATTGGTATAATCATAGGGTAAACATAATGCTTCAAAATCAATTTGTCTAATAAGAGTACTCTGGCTTCCAAGATCAACATAACAAGTCATCGGTTTGCCGTTAGCATTAATATCTAATACGTATTTATTATCTATAGTACCCACTAGGTTTACTTCTGATACAGACTTTTCACTATTTTTATTGCTAGTGTTTTCATTAGAACTCTTAATGAGCCGCCGACATGTAGTAGACGAATGTCCTAGTCGCTTACATATGTTACAAGTTACCAGTGGTTTCGAGCATTTAAAACTTGGATGGCCAGCTTCACCGCAATTAAAACATTTTATTGTATTTGTTGACGTTTTATTTTGACTGTCACTCTGTGTGTCGAAACGTTTTTTTAAGAATGGTTTCCGATTATCCTTAACATCTTCTAGTTTAACCGTTTTTAAATAAGCTAATAATTGTTCAGGTTGTGTATAATTAGCGGCTTGAGCACCTAAGCGCATGCTCCTATCATCTAAACCATTTATTATACAGTCTATTGCTTTCTTATCATATACTTCGCATCTGTTCAACAAATTAATTTTATGGTAAAAATAAGTCTCTAATGTTTCATTGGGTTTAACTTTCCTATCTAACATTTCTTGTAATAAAAGAGCATAATTTTGAATGGTTGGAAATGTTTTAATTAATTTATCCTTCCACTCTGACCAAGTAAAATTGACGGAAGGAAGCCCTTGGTACCACACCTTTGCTACCCCCATTAACTTAGGCAATGAATAATGCAATAATTGTGGTTCATTCCATCCATACAACTTAGAGCATTCTTCTACTTTATTTATCCAAATATCGACAGTTTGTTCTTTATTCGAGGGATCAAATTCAGGGATTGCATTGTTATTCATCGAAAAATGGTTTTGTGAAGTAGGCAATGACTTTATCAAATTCAACAACTCTCGAGCAGAAAAACTAGTTACGGCTTCCTCAACATTACGCCTAGTGGTATTTTTATTCTTATTAAAACGTGTTATTTTTGAACTCTTGCGACGGTTATTTCTAGTAGATCGGGTACACGAAAAATCATTTTCAGATGTAGAACTAGATGTACTCACAGTTGATAATCGCCTCTTGTTCCGCTTATGCCGCCGCTGATGCTTACGCGGACGGTCTTCACCTCGGCTACGACGTTCCTTGGATGCTCCACTTTTTCGATGACGCGTACGTGAAGGAGATCTGGAGTCACTACCGTAATCACGATGCCTTCGTGAAAAATTCCGTTTTGTAGACCTGCGGTGACCCTGCACTGGGGTCTGAGGGGTCTCTGCCTGTGCACAGCGAGTTTGTTCGATTTCTTCAACTTCTGACATTATATCCAAGTATGGCACGCACAATCACGTAAAATAAAAACTCGTAATACAAGTTAACAGCCACGTGTGGGCGTGGTAGGAATGTAATCCTTTTACTATCCCGTTTCTGAACTGAAAAAGGTTCTGGGTTCGGGAGTTATACCAAAACACACACAAACACTTTGCACACAAATATATTTCCTTCTTCTTAATAATTATGAACACAGTATAAGGTAGGGTGTCAAGTTCGACGATCAAAGAGCAAGTGAATCAAAAAACACACCATCTCAACTTTTATACTAGGTAATTCTGTCAGTGAATTCCCGCCATCCGGTTTAAAATATTAGAAATAACATATTAACAAAATGCTACCAACCGACATTTCCGGTGGTCATTTGACATACTAAATTTATGGAAATCAATAAAATAAGACACCACTTGTTCACATTAAGTCAATTGAGGTACTATTTAAATTGAAACATTTACTAAAATAATAAAATACAACATCATACAGAGAAGTATTGTGCATTCATCGCTACAGATGAAAATGCATATGACAAAGAAACATAAAAAAACCCACCTACATTTACCGTAAAACTATGCACGGTAATATACCAGGGCAAAATGATAGTCACGTATTACAAATTACAACCTCATACCATGAATTCAGTAATTTATGAAATTAGAGAGATAGATATTGACATTTCGGCTTTTTAACATTCTATAGTTTATGAGTTTTTGTTGTAAAGATTTTTTTTATATTTCAGTTTAGTTTCATAGTACTTAAGTTGTTTTTTTAATATTGCCACTAACGTCCACCAAAGTTAGTAATGTTTTTCAAATAACCTTGTAGTATATTCTATATATTAGTTTGATGACGTAAATCGTGCTCTGTTCGTGAGTCATATACTTGCGTGTGATGTACCTACTAACTATGTACATACCAACATTTTTAACAAGATAAACGAAATTCCTTCGAAATCAAAGTCGAATAAAGATTACTGTACTCTACGTGAGCAAATACAATGTTCACAATTATTTCGATCAACATGCAAAAACCCTTCAAAACAAATTAACTATTTGTGACTACTTAGAATATTATTAAATATACTTTTTTGATGGTCTAACTGAAATAATAAATGAATTGCTGAATTATGAATTTTAATTTCAATTTTGATGCATCTCAAAATGAAGACAAATAAAATACTGTAATCACTTTTACCATCTTTTGTAACGGAGATGGAAAACTAAAGATCAAATGATTTTGTGAAAGGTAATCGGGTGAATGCAACTTCTGTTTGTAGTCTATCAATTTATCTCTATCTATCAATTTCACATTTTAGTATACTTACGATCTGTCAGTTCCACTGTTTGCTGGATCAGAAGGTTGGAAACTCCGATGAGGAAGTCCAGTCCATTGACGGGAATAAACTGGCCTCGAGGAGTGGAGCGCCAGTCAAGTGTAGACACGGGTAACTGGGCTCTGTCGTTAACTAAACAATATTACATATTTGAGTACGAGTCTTGAATCCAACTTCTGGGACTAGTTTTTTTGGGGTTTTCCATCTGGAATTTCCAGTTCGGAGTCTCGAGATGTGCCCAGTTGCTGGCAATAGACCCACCCCCTCTTCCAAGGGACTTAAATATTACAAGAAAAATCATAGTTTACTATAGAACACCTATAGGGTGACTGGTAATTAGTGATCGATACGTAAACACGTGATTAAGTACTCATAAATACGAATAACTTTCCCAAAGAAACTTTTTTAATACTCATTAACTTCCAATTAATTCAATTACGACGTGCGTGTACTACTACTAGTAAATTTGAAATCATGAATACAATCACATGTTTAAGTATCGGTCACTAATTACCAGTCGGCAGTCACCCTATATAAATATACCTGCAGTAGTCTTAGTACCCATTACACAAGTTTGAGACTAGATGGCGTTGTGTGAAAAAGTTGTGGAATATTATTTATTTATTAATTTACCTATGTCTAGCCCTTTAGGAGTTTAGGGAATACAGGCGTCATGTCATGTTAATATTTTAATGATCATATCGATATTGAAAATAGTGAGTAGAAGCTGACACATGACTAGAGTATTTACCAAAAATGTTGGGTTCCAACGATTGGTATCATTGAAACTTAACATTTTTGGTAAATATGATGTATACAACCCAAAATATGACTTGATCAGATACACCCTTCAAATCTTCGCAGAGATTTAGGTGGTAATTAAAGGCTTTCGGCTTTTTTCACATCACATACGCAAAGATCCTGACGAAAGTTGGTAGAGATGATAGAGTCTGATCTGTGTTAGTATATTAATTCTTCTAAGGAAATTTGTTATAAATATTTAGTAAATAGATTTTTCTCTAACTTACCAACTGAAGGTTGCACACTGATAACCAAATCTGGTTTCACAACAGGTGTTCCATCGTCTGCGGAAAGAATATAATGTCATCCAATCAACATACATGGTTCAAGTTCAAGTATTATAAATATATCAACTATAAGCCTATCGTCAACTTGTCCGGCCGGCATTCTGCTTCTTCTTCTACTAACTACTAATAGGTACTAATGTTATAAAAAGGTTAAACACGTAAGTTTGCATGTTTGTATGTCGGAGATCATCTCTGGAACTATTCACCCGATTTCTAAAATTCTTTTACTGACAAAAAGCTACACCATTGTCAAGTGCAATAAAATGTTAGGTCTCATTCATGTGAACAAAGTCGCGGGTAGAAGCTATCATATTTAAACATGAAGGAAAACTAACAGTAGCGACATAGTCCATACAGGAAAATAAACATATTGTAGGAAAAAACCCATTTCATCTTTACGTGAACTAACAACAAATACCCATAGCTAGTTTCCTTGAACAATTACGTAGCAAATTATCTTAATAGTAACAACTAATTTTATTTATCTGTCTTTGTTTCAACAAGAATTTTGTCTACGGACTTATAATCTGTTGGTTTCTTATCTTTTTGATTGGAAATTTTCTTAATAATTAACGTAGGTATAAATTTACCTTCTGTGGCTCCTCGATTTTCAACCCCTCTTACTTCTGTACTTAGCTCTGTCCCGCCACTGTCCGCCATCTTCAAAACAACTGTGTTTTCGCACAATTTATCACAATGCGTTTCACTTTTTACAGATAGATGTTATTTGTTGTCAATGCGTGGTCAAACTGTGTTATCGGCAATTTTTACTCGTCGTTATCGAGTTATCAATAAAGATATCTCAGCGTTATTATCGTGCAGACATCGATATGTTGTACTGCGATTGGCACATTAATTACATGAACAGTAATCGTGTGTGTGAACATGCGTTTGTGTGTTTTGCCTTAGAAACAGCGTTATTTTCTATATTTGTGATGCAATAATTGATTGATTTTTTTAACCTTATTTATACACAATTCATTCAGTTTAACCAAGGGGTTTCGTGTAGGTTAGATAGGGATTAGCTACATGTTAAACACTGGTTTCAATTGGGAGCCTCACATAGTTGGGAAAAGGCTAGGCAGACTGATATATGTATACAAATATACATAATTATACACCTAAGTATTTGATTATAGTATACTTGTCTTTAGCTTTTTCATTCATTTGTCATTATGCATTGCATACTTCTTCCTTCAATTAATTTCAGGACGGGATCTATTTAAACAGGGTGTAAAAAAATAAAGAGATGATTGAAACAATTTTTATTGAAAACCATTTATATTCGGGTGTTAATAATAATTACTTGAATAAAGTGATAACATTCAAGTCGTTAAAATGACCGGTACATGCCGTACAGTATTCTTTATAAATTACATTCATATATTCTATCTAATTCTCATCACTCCGACTAACATTTATTGTAAATGTCGAGTTAAAACATTGTAAATTTCGCATAGGGAGTAAACGACGCGGTCAGATTCGGTACAAAGGACACATTTGAAGCCAAATTTTGATCGGAAGACTTAGAGGGCGAGTGCAATATCCACTCACCAAAGACACTTGGTGACGTCAGACCGAAGTCGACGCCACGCGTGCTAACGAAACGATTATTGTCCTAGTATAGTCTAAAGTGCCGCGCTAGACTAATGCAACATGCGCTCTCAACCTCAGGCCTGGTGGATTGACTGTGGGGGCGATCTGACAAAGCAATACTGTTCATGACTCACTTTTCCAATTCTTTATTCCTAAATAGTTATCATTTTAATTAAACGAATAGAAAATATAGATATAAATAAAGGTACACATCTATGTAAAATGTACCTATATGATATTTCTCAATACATTGGAATATACTTCCGTTTATAATAGTCTCATATTTTGGAATTACATTTATTATACATTTAGTATTTTGATTAGTTTCATTACTTACGTGGACACACTTAAATTCAAATATACGTAAGTAAATACTTAACAACAATAAAGTTACCATCTCAATACATTCATAAACACATCGATTTTTCGAAAACCTCACATCTAATCCTGCCCCGAGTTCCACATTATATATTAGATGAGTCTACACTTGAAATACAATCGCAAAAACGTATCTAGCAAAAGTCCATACAACGTTCAATATAATATAATAATAATAATTTCAAATTACATTTAACAATGAAAGCGTAGAATTATCGCATAAATAACAGCTAGCTGACGTAACTATTGAGATCAACTTTGTGTGAACCTTAACTCTATATCCCTACGGGTCTATGGCTGGTTAGACTCGTACGAATACAATAACAAAGTTTTAACTAGATAATACTAATGGTGAAATGATATACCTTTAGGTGACGATTTAAAAGAAAGTATATTAATACCATCGGATTACGAGTACAGCTCGCCGAGCGACATGTAGAGAAAGCCTTAGTCCATTAAATGAGACGTGGCTGAAGTCATTCTCGCCTTGAGTTATGTCGCATACTGGTGTTGGTAGTCTATCGCTGGAAGGCTCGCTGCCAGCCCAGGTTGAGCTTGAGGGTGGCAGGCAGACAGGGGCTGGCCTCGCACTCTCCGTCGAGCTCATCAGCCAGGTTGTCGTGAAGCTCTCGAAGCGCCATGAGTGCAGAGCGAGCAGCTCGTTGACAACTCATATCTCCCTCGCAGGTTGTATCGGCTTCAGAAAGGAATACCAGGTCGCAGGTCGTTGGTGGGGCCTCTCCCTGTAAGAGAAGTCAAATATTAGAGCTCAAGCAAACAGATTAATTTAGAGCAGAGGAATATTACACGATGAATGAAAATAACTTCTTACGCAAAGATAGCAGATCTGATGCAAGCTACAAAGCGGTAGGAACAGCTGCCCGCGGTCGCCAGCCAGCATGTCTACTCCCCGGCAGCGCTGCACAATCTTCGCGAGAACAGGGCACGCGCCAGACGCTCCTACTACAAAATATAATCTGGTAAATGTTGTCTTAATTTGTCAACGATGATCGATGGTGTGCTTCACTATAATTACCTGTAGCCATTGCGGGGATGCGGTGCCTGCCACTACCGCCCATGTATCCTTCAGAGAATTGCTCTTCCATTTTTCCATTCAAATAGTGACCAGCTCCTTGCTCATCTTCGAAGTCATTGTTCCTTTCATCTCCTTTTTCGAATCCCGGAATGTCGTTGCTTAAAATTTCCACTTTCTCCTTCTTTACGGCTACACGTTTAGCTTTAGATTCATCCAAGGAAACTGGACCCGGTTGCGCATTTGGTTTCGACTTTTGAATTTGTAAACTTTGTTTAAACTCTTTTAATGCCTTCCTCATCTTTTCCAAGCTGTAAGCGGCGGCCAGGCGAGACAATAGCTTCTCTTTCATTTCCTGCTCTTCTTTGGAATCAAGTTCTTCCCCTACGTTTGAATAATGCAATGCTTCATCTACAATCAGTCCTTCCATGCTTCTTAGTTTTTTGTCGATATTGTCCAGTTTAGAATCATTGTCGGTAGCTGCGCTCCTCTTGTCTTCGTTCTCAACTGCAAGATGAGCTCTGTCTATTTGAATTTCAGTTTCTTCATTAGGCTGCTTAGTTTCAACGTAGTTTCTCTTTACATTGCTATGTTTGCGGAATGAATTTAAAGGATAAATAACTTCCTTGTTGAATGTGTCAAAATATTGTTTCCGCAGTCTATCTTGTGTTAATCCGTTTACAATTGAAACCGGTTTGCTTGCGCGTTTATCAATTCCGAAGTAATCAGTCCAATCAATAGACTTCTTCCTAACGATAATTGGCTTCTCTTTATCGTTGCGGTCATGATCGTGGGCATGTGTATGGCCATGATCGTGTGAGTGACTGTCATGGGCATGCTCATGTGCGTGCTCAACTTCCTTTCCGGCAATGCCTGGATGATGGATGTTGTGACCGTGATGTTCGTGGCTATCATCGTCATGCACAGCTGAAGTGTTATGTTCATGGGTGAGATTGTGAGCTGGTGTTAGCATTGGTGGTTTTACTTCATGCTCATGCTCTTCATGGTCAGTATTTCTTTTCACTGGATTTTTAATGATTTCAATTTCAGAATCACCAAATATTTTTGAAAGGTCTTTTATTAACTTCGGATCGGTACCAGCGCTGCTTCGGAATGATTTGGCCGTATCACGTTTGTTTTGATTTGGAGCAAACCTTTTCTTTTGCGTATTTAAGCTATAAGAGCCACTACTTCGTTTGGTAACAGGAAAACGCTTTTCAACTGCATCGTATGTGTATTGATCATCATCTGCCATATCAGACAAAGTATCATCATCGAGCGGTTGGAAAGCGATGGCATATTCTTCACGTAGATCATCTTTATCGCCATCAGAAACATCATAAGCATTGTAATTATTGGGATCTACTGGCCCTGGAATCTGACTCTTCCTGTTATCATAATCAAACAAAATTGGTCGATCAGAGTCGGAGTCGGAGCTACGTTTCCTTTTGAAAGCAATAGGGCCCCAATTGTCTGGGTATCGTTTCTTAACGATTTTCTCTTTGTAAAGTTTTACAACTCCTTGTGGGGCAGTCTCGACGTTGTTTGCATGTTCTTTATTGTATTTGTACTTTGACCAAAGTTGTCCGAGAAGTAGCGCGTACTCAGCGTCATTGTCCGGCCCATCATCAAGTTCCTTTTTCTCCTCAACTTCATTTTTATCCATGAACAATTCTCGTAGTCTGTCATTGTCAGAATGGAGACTCCTCTCGCGGAAAGCTGATTCTTTCTTAGCGGCTAAATTAGCGGTATTCTTTTTCTTGATTAACTTGTATTCGTAGGCTTCGGGGGGTCTTTCATCATTATCCAGTAACTTTACAATATATTTAGGGTTCGGTTCATCTTCAATATCTTCTACGTCGACAGCGTAATCGGGTTCTTAAATAAGAGAAGATGAAAAAACATGTAATTTCATTTTAGCATTACAATTAAGATAAGGTTTGTACGTAGCGGTGAACCTTTAGTACCCACTATGTGTATCTATTGACATAAGGGCTGTATTGCTATTAACTGGACACAAATTCAGACCCGACCTCAGAAATCAAATCAAATTTTAAACAAATTTACAGGAATAAAAATTAACGCATGTTAAAATAGCCCAGTTGTTTTAAACACAGCTGTATTGTTGCTAGACCAAAACCCGAACTAAAATAAGACAAAGATTCGTGTATAGTAAATGAGATATAAATGGCAAATTAAATACATCAGACCATGGTTGAAAGACATGTGAGCTAAAACGGAGGACATATTGTTAAAAAACGTTGATGTATGTATTTTGATTTGATTTGATTTCACCCTCCTTGATTACGTACCGGGGTATCCTTGCGGTGGTACGAACTCGTACAGCGATTCGTAATCCGGCGGCGGAAGGAGAGGTCCGTGCATGCGTCCACGCTGCCGACGCTGCAGGGCTTCAAGCGCTCCTCTCAGCGATGATCCACCGCGGTCAGCGCTTGCGCATAACAGCGCGCACGCCGCCAGTAGAAGCCATGTTAGGCCCATTGTTATATCCGAGGTTTCTGAAAATGTTTAAATGTAAATAGATTAAACTTTTAGGCTTCTAGAACAAAATTGTATGCAATCTGTTGTAGATTACAAACGGTTTTTGTGTACTGACTCCAGCACATCAAGTTACCCCAATGAGTCAAATTTTCCCAATTGAATAATATATGAACCCTATAGAGTTTGACAGAAAGTTGAAAAATTATCAAAGAAATTTGACACATTGGGGTAACTTGACGTGCTGGCGTCTGTACCTACAGAAGAATCGACAAAGTGATAGATTGCGGTTAGACTAGACACTGATCCCGATAGAGTTGGGAAAATGCTAGGCAGATAAGATAATGTATTAAAGATGATTATAGTAAGAAAAAGTAATGGTTTCCACTTAATTTTTATAAGTATAATTAAACCTTTTAAAGTAATATTTCATTACCCTGCATTACTTAAAAGCAATTGAAATGATTGGAATACAGATAAAAACGAAAGAACACTTTTAATGAGTTAAAAAGGAAACTCAAATAATTTCGTTTTAAAGTTGAATACTAAGAAATACAGTTATTTTATATTTTCTTCGTTAATTACTCATATTTAATTATGTACGTACGCCAGCACGAGAGCTACCCCAAGCAGTCGCTCGCTTGATATGTCACACTGATAGATTTTCAACTTTATAAGAAACGTTATATGGTTAATGTTTAATTGGGAAAAATCTATCAGTTTGGTGTAGCTTGATCTGCTAGCGTCTGTAATGAAGTAATCACACTTTTCTTTTGCATAATGCTTTTCAAGCTACCTCAAATAACTTTTTGCAAATTCGTTCAAAGTTCACTTTAAGATTTGACTCCGATGAACTCAAATGTTGAGGGGCCTCAGTAAACCCCTTATCAACTCCTCCCGCTCCTCTGTATCTGCTGCTGGTCCTTAGGGCTCTATCACACTAGCAAGTTGCGACCGAGTGGAAAGCGGGGTGAGTGCGCAGCGAGCTCGCCGCTACTTCGCAACGTGTGCGTGGCGAAAACGCCGCGGGTGCGCAGCGAGTTCGCGGTGTACGATCCGCGTTTTGTACATTCAGTGCCAAACGCGCGGGAGTACGCAGCGAACTCGCTGCGCGCCCGCGGCGTCTTCGCGGTGTGTTCGCCGTGCACACGCTGCGTTCTCGCCCCGCTTTCCACTCGCTCGCAACGCGCTAGTGTGATAAAGCCCTAACCTGCATTGTGACAATAATAGGCTGGTATTATGACTGCTATGTATTTATTATCTCTGGAATGCGATGAAGTTTGATAAACACGAAACCCATGACCGCAATGTCCTGTGGACACGTGCATGTGGGCGAATTACGGTAGGTAGGTACCTATTATTCAAATATGATTCCAGCCATAGATGTCTGTATATCTATGAGTCCAATACTTAACATTAATTGAGGTCTGACTAAAGTGGAGTAGGTACTAAAATAAAGTTGTTCTGAAAATCCTTTGCGGTCTAGTGGTACGTACATAGATATAATAAAGATTAGATTTCTATGGGTACGTATAATATGGTTTTATCGATCTGGTACTTGTCCAAACAGCTATTTTTAGGCATTATTTTATTGATGTTAGAATTATCCGCTCAATCAAACTAACAGGTACTGTCACGTTGTGTATTTCTACTTCAGAAATAACTACTGTACTAGGTATACTATTCAAAATAACTATTCACTCTTTCATAAAGATACAGAGATAAGATAAAGATAGTTTATTGTCAAAACATCAGTAATCAGCATGCATAATTATTTTTAAGAAGAAAGAGTCGAGTAACCCGTGAAATTTTTCTGGCCTGGATTTTGTCAAGATTTTTCCATGATATTATGTAAATAATACTCAATTAAAAGCGTATTTTACTATTTGAGAGTATGACTTTGGTTAATACATATTTTTTTCCGTGACAGTTAACTTTTATTTTAACGGAAACTTAATACGAGTACCTACAGAGCTGTAATTTCCAGCGTTGTTAAAACTTAAAGAAAACTGTAGTCTTATCTACATATTATAATAATACTAATATACAATAAGGGAGTTAAAACCCATTGTTACCCATTTACATTAAAATGTTAGAAAACGGCCGAAAATTTTTCGTCACAAAGAAGCGACAAAAATAAGCCAAACAACGTTAATCATACACATTATGCTTCGTAATCAGCCGGAGGCACCGTAACATAGAATACCAGCCTGTTACTGTCCCACTGCAGGGCAAAGGCCTCTTCTCGTGCAAAGAAACAAAGAAGGCACGAGCATTGATCACTCACGCTTGCTCAAGGCGGATTGGCGATTTCAAACTTTGAACTATATTATACAAGGTCTATCTTTCTTTATGACTTTGTTTTCTGGGTGTGTCCGTGGCATCACAACGGGCCCTATCAGAATAACAGTGCTGCGATATTTATATTTTTAAATGTCGCAGCAAATGTTGAGATTATTATTTTTATTATTATTTTTGTCTTTAGTTTTTTAATATTTTCTTGATTTTTTTTATTATCTGTATTGTTGTTCTTTTGTTTTATGTTCTGTGCATCCAAATAAAGTATTTTCTTTCTTTCTGTTCTTTGTCAAAATCCTCTGCTACAAAGGAAACTTATTCTATCAGTATATTTTTCAGTTCGAGGTCCCATGAGACAAGGCTTGGTTCCTTTTTACAAAAAAAATCGCGAATATCTTCCTACGGTTCAATAACAAAGTTTTCCCGTGTCTCTAGAGTTTCTTCTGACAATAATGTCTTTCCATTATAAAAATGGTTGTGGGTTTTTGTTAGGTAGGTAGGTAAGTAATGTAAACAAATAACTAACGAATGTTATCTATACCTATCTATACGAGTACTAATGTAATAGACAGGTAAAGTTTGTTATTTCGTTTTTCCAACTGGAATTTCTCAGTAGCAACCATAAGGGGTCGATTCTGCTATTGCAATCGTGTCTTAATGACCGGTCACTGATCGATTTTTGACGTATAACGTCAAACTTATGACACATTTCCCATACAAAAACTGTCAAAGTTGTCAAATATTTGTTCAATGATCGGTCATTGAGACACGATTGCAATAGCAGACTCGAGCCCCAGGACCCTGGATTTGTGCCCGATTGATGGCAATAAGTTACGCCAGGCATTGAAACGCTAAGTAACTCTTTTTATGTGAATAAAGATTTATTTATTATTATTATAAGCTTGCCCCCTATTACATGGGACTGAAACTTAGCTGGCGCAATGTGGGTGTACTGCCAGGTACACCTCTGTTATATGTTAATGTTGTAGGTAAAGCTTGTGAGTTTACGACTTTGTAGGTTAATCTCCGGATCTAATGAACCAATTTAAAAAAAAATCTTTTCGCAATAGAAAGCCCCATTATGTGTGTGTGTGTGTGTGTGCGGGGCTATATTTTATTTGAGGGAGTAGAAGGAATTTCAAAGAATGAAATGTTTGTGACGAAGACGCGAACAAAGTGCTAGTTTTTAATATTTTTGTTCTTCATAATAAATTAAGGATCCAAAATTCCAGTCCTTTGAGTTCGACAAGCTTGAATCAAAGCTGTAAAGTTCCGATCGCAAAAATTATAGTAACTTATCATTTCTTTTTACATAATTATAATATACAACTATGCAGCTCTAGTCAAAAGAAAGGAAAAGAAATCTCACATACGGAATGTATTAATAAACAAGTCGTATTAATTTATTTCCACGTGTCAGTAGAATGTAAACAATTCAACTTGTTTTCTTAGCAGAATAATTAACTAAATAAGTACACTTCTTTATTATGATAATTAAATTCATCTATCGTCCTAGTCTCCCAGTCAGCAATTCGACTCCAAGGAACGTAGAGAATGTTCTTTAATAAGACCAGCGTACCTAAGTCCTTCACGAAGAGATATGAAACGAAGGTTCATGAATATTTCATGGAGGACGTGATGTATTGCGTCAATTTGCGTCCTACTGTCAAACTCCCACAGCTCTATTCATGACCTCATTGACTTCGGTCAATGTAGTCATAAAGATGTTTTGATGTCTTCATATTGGTTGAATATTAAAACTGTTTTTGTTTCTATAGCTGATCTATGCCTTTTTTTCACATTAGTTTATACAAAATTTTTTTGTCATTTGTTTTTGTGTTTATATTAGCTATATAAAACAAGTCATGTGCTCAATAGGGTTTCTTATTAACAAGTTTATTTATTTATTTATTAATTTCCACATACCTAAAATTACTTTTACAGACAGAAGCCAACAAGAATTCACAAGGGTGGCACTACCTTTCATATACCTAATGATGATTGACTAGCCCTAATTACAGGCAACACTAGTTACAACGAGGACAAGACACTAACTGTCACCAAATGTCACTGTCAAAAAATGTCCAAACGCCTTCCAAACGCTGAGAGACACTATTTTTAATCGTCACTTTAATGAGTTTGTACGGGCTACCAGAGTTTTAAACATACTCCCCATCGGCCCCAACCGCGTCTTCTGTTTTTAACGAGTAATTCTAACGATTCTAGAATTTTCCGATTGTAAAGCATCTCCCTAAAAACGTTAATATGTAACACGGTGCTGCTCGCCAATTACTTTTAACTTGTATCCCTCCTCGTAATTCTCCTAATTTTTATATTGTTATGCCCGACAGGGCCCACGATGATGCATATTATTATTATATTCTTATGTACCTACCACTTAAGTTCACATTGTGGAATGCAATAAATATATTGAGTATTGAGTATTGAGTATCCAACCATCCCCTGGACCTTAGTGCCTTTAATAAATTACCTTTAGTTTTCTATACTAATTTACAATAGGTAGAGCAATTATACAATAGTCTACCTAAATAATGTTTCAATAGCTCTTATATTTTTACAACTACAACCTGTTACATGCTCGGATAAAATATTCGCATGGTAGGCCTACTTTTAAAAAAACAACCCAACATTAAATTATGTCATTGCTCATCTTTTATTTTTCCATACACGAGTAAAAGCACCACAGCGAAATAATTAATACATACGTCGTCGTCAAAAAATTGTGGTTATCGAATGAAATCTTTTATTTTTCAGAACGAAATGACCACGTTTATACCTACCGGAAAATAAAAACACAAATGGTTTCCCAGATCTCATTGAAAATGTAGTAATATTGTGCGTATCAATAGTTTTTTTTTGTAATATTTATTCCATTTATTATCTATTCTGTATTTTTTTGCTTTTTAACAAAATAATTCACTGGGTTAGATACAAATAATTAGTTACATAATAATTGTTTTTTTTACAGATTTAAGTAAAAATAAGATTAAACAAAACCAAAAATTAGGATAAAACCGATGAAAAATTATTAGAGTACCTACCTATAATAAAAAAATAATTTAGATTAGAAGTAGTAATATTTACCCATAATATCAAAACGTACGTACCTAGGTTCGATAGTATAAATTCAGTCTTTCTTATCTTTTGGCAACACATTGAAAACGGTACAGTACCCAAAACAGAAAATAGTTATTTGTTATACAAGAGTGCAAAGTTGCTTTTTAACCGCGTGTTCAATTTTGATGACCGAGCAAGCGAAGGATTCTAAAATTGAATCACGAGCGCAGCGAGTGATTCAAAATTAGAATCCTGAGCGTTAGCGAGGGAATCAAAAGAGCACGAGGTGAAAAATCTTTGCACTCGAGTGCAACACGTAACTTTTCATTCCACCTCAGCGAGGAAATGACTAAATGCAAATAACAAATGAAAAAAAAAAAACGTTTTCTGAGAAAGTTTTGGCTCCTTTTGCTAGTCGCCACGTGTTGAACATATCGTACTGTTTTAAATACTTCTCGCGTGATTGTTGAGGGAGAAAGCTCATTTGCGCATTATTAACAGTTTCAGTCAATTCTGTTGGCGTCAAACAAACTTCCTCGTCGCTAGAATCACACATTTTAGTTTTTTCACTTGTTTTTAACCGACTTCAGGAGGAGGTTCTCAATTCGATCGGTATTTTTTTTTTATTTTTTTTTTTTCTTATGTATGTACACCGATTACTCCGAGATTAATGATCCGATTTACGTGATTCTTTTTGAGTTCGATGCAGAATAGCTGCCATTTGGTCCCATAAAAATATAGCACAGTTTCACCCGGTAGTTTTTATTTTATGAACAATTTTATGAAAATTTAATTTATTTTTGAACACTTTTTTGTATGTATGTTCACCGATTACGCTGAGATTTATGTACCGATTTACGTGATTCTTTTTTAGTTTGATGCGGACTAGTTCCTTTATGGTCTCATAAAAAAATTACATAGTTTGGCCTGGTAGTTTTCATTTTATGAAAACTTTTGTTCATGAATTTTACTTTTTGATTTCATCGCGTACAGTTGCTGTTTATTTGTTTGATTGTAATATGTAAATATGTGTTGTAGAAATGGATAATAATTTATCATCTAGCTAGGTATATAAAAATAAATACTAAAAATTGTTAAATAAAAACTTTTTTACAAAAAATACAACCGACTTCAAAAAACACTAACCGGTATAAAATAACTCTAAATTCGGAAGTCGGTGGCCAATCATGAATGAGACAAAACCACCAAAGCCACAGACTTCCTAATTTAGAGTTATTTTATACCGGTTAGTGTTTTTTGAAGTTGGTTGTATTTTTTGTAAAAAAGTTTTTTCAAGTTTCTTGTTTTTAATTTATGGTTTAACAATGACGTGAAAAAATGCCGCGTAAAGAACCGCGTACAAAGCAAATTGAAAAAAGAACACCAAGAAGGTTCCGAGTCTGAGTCTTTAACAAATTAAAAAAAGTTGTATGAAATATTCGGCACCATAGAGGTAGCAGGGTAGCAGTAAATAGGTTTAATGTTTTTTTTTAATTCACAAACTTAGTGCACTAGATGTTCTAAATTCAATTTACTTTATCCTCTAGAGAATAAAAACGGCTTTTCCACTCAGATATTGAAGATTAAAAATACTCTTTCCGAGATGGTGGGATGAAAAGTAAATTTGCCGCTCTGAAACCAGGCTTTCTGATGCGCAGAGAGTTTTAGTTTAGAAATTAACAACTGCGCAGCCATTTGCGCCTACTTCAGAGGGGCAGACTCGTATGATGAGCGCTGTATTTTACGTGTATGAGAGCGAGCTAGTTATTAATAAGGCTTAAGTTTCAGTAGCTTAAGCCTAGTCCTATAAATTAACGGTGTTGAAAATGATCCTTCCCTTTTTTCGACGAGGTCACCAGTTCAAACTCTCGTAACACAGAAAATATATACTAACCCATATAGTACAGTACCTAATCTGAATTTAAGCCCAGACATTTGACAAAGTGATATGATGTGATGCTAGAATACTCAAGCTTTCATTTTAGATAATGTGAGTTACGTCTGACAGTACCTATCATTAATCATGTTGCTATGTAAAATGATAAACTACCTACCTACAAGTTATAAATCATGTTGTCAACACTGAAAATACCACTACGGTTTTCAGCCCTTTTTTAGGATCTCCATTTATCTTTTGCTAATTCAATTAAGTATTTTGTAAAATTAAATCTGTGATATTTTGCAAAGGTACCTATTTTGTAAAAAAAGAGCGCCATAATAATATGCTACGATGTATGGTACGGTGTGTGGTATGTGTGGTGTAAAAATGAATGACAGATTGAGAATTGAAATGATAAACCAACGTTGTGGTTCTCTTCTTAACCCTGAAAAGAGTATGCTTAGATGGTTTGGTCAAGTTGAAAGGATAAATGAAAGGCGACTAACGAATGGTAGGCAGATGTAAATGGGAACGCTGGGATGGGACGCCCTAGAAGGACATACATAGACCTTATTGGTGAGGTTCTTCAGAAAGGTTAGATGCGTAGTATTCGCAACCGGCGTATGTACGACAACATGGTATGAATGTAAACGAAGCAAAAGAAATCGTACCTATACCAAGAGATTTGAAATGCTAAGCAAGTATTGAATGTCTTTGAACCTTTACTACCATTAGATGAGTGGTCTGTTAGTCGAGTGGTTAGTGGCTCTTACTGCTATGGCGAAGATTGTAGGTTCGATTTCCACCCAAGACAAGTGCCTGGGCGGCTCAATTGCCTGGGTGCAATTTATGTAGGTATAACTAGCAGACGTCCCGCGGTTTCACCCGCGTAGGTCCCGTTCCCGTGGGAATACAGGGATAAAAAGTAGCCTATGTGTTAATCTAGGCTGTCAGCTAATTCCATACCAAATTTTAGTTTTAACGTGAAAGAGTACAATACATCCATCCATCCATCCATCCTCACAAACTTTCGCGTTTATAATATTAGTAGGATAGTATTATTAGATACAGAAAAATAAATCGAAATGGTAAAAGCTTCTACCTATATTACCTACGTGGCAATGCGGCCAGTCTTCTGGGCACTTTTCCCGTTGATAGCGATGCGGATGAGTTTTTTGATGCCCTATAATTGGTTTACTGTTCTTTTGTTTGTTTATTTTTAGGTATGTATGTATCCAGTTAATTTAGAATAGTTTTATTGTATAGTTATATGCTCTCTTTAATCTTGAATACCTAGTTAATGTAATAAATGGTAAGTTTAATATATCTAGACAGTAATAAATCAAACAAAAGATTACGACTTGTTGATATAAAACGCTAATTGAATTAGACATTTAAGCTGAAACATAATTTAAAGTAAACTAGTGCAAATAAAAGGAATTTCAAAGAAAGATTTTGTTAATTAAAATGGTTGAAAGCCCAAAAATAAATATGAGAAGGCCTTACAAATGGAATTACAGATGTATTTTTACTAACCAAAAGCTACGTTTTAACAAGAAATTCTGAAAGTAACGACACAGAAACACGAAACATAAATATTTCTTTGTTATATTTCGATTTTGTTCTTTCTTTTTATACGTTATTTCCTAATTGTATTAGACTCCGCGTCTCTTTTTAAATATCAAAATGGTTTTCATGAACACGAATTGTTTTTCCTTATTTTAACTCACGTCTTTTTTAGGGACCCGTACCTAAAGGGCAACAATGAAACCTTATTTACAAAGTCTTCACTGTCCGACCGTCAGTCTGTCTGTGAGCTTTCTCTCATTAATCGTGATAAGTAGGCAGTCAGTTGAATTTTACAACATAGATGTGTTAAATTGCTATTATAACATTGTAAATGATACGCAGAGATAACTTAGTGATGTGACCGACGCGACGCGCGACGCACTGCCAAGTCTGGCACGCAGCCACGCACCTCTAACTTTTCGGATTTATGTTGTGCGTTTTTGTGTAAATTATCACCTATTTTGAAAACGGTGAAGGGGCGTGCCTGAGAGATATATCTTAAGTGAAGCCAAGACTGAGGCCGATGGGCGACATAAACTCTGACATCAGGTTATTCAGAAACCACAAGAAAATAAAAAGAAGAAAAAGCCACTTTAACAATAAATAATTCACAGAAAATAGAATAAAAAATCATACAAGAAAAACGCCTTTTTTTGGCTTTTTCTGTGCGATATTAACAGTCTCGCTGCATCTCCAATCTTTACGTTTGGTACGGAACTCTACCTTTCTTGGCCAGTTTCAGTATCTTTCATTTTCCCGAGAATATCATTATTTCTATCTTCCATGAACATGGACAAGACAAAGGTAATGTGTAATGCCCATGTTGTACCCACCCCAATATCTGTTGAGATCTCGGTTCTTGAAGTTGTTAACTCGTACGTCTACCTAGGACAAGTAGTCCATTTAGGTAAGTCCAACTTCAAGAAAGAGGTCAGTCGCCGAATCCAACTCGGCTGGGCAGCGTTCGGAAAATTGCGTAATGTCTTCTCGTCCGACATACCTCAGTGTCTCAAGTCGAAGGTTTTCGACCAGTGTGTGTTGCCAGTGATGAAACGTGGTCCCTCACTATGGGCCTTATGAGTAAGCTCAAAGTAGCCCAACGAGCTATGGAGAGGGCTATGCTCGGAGTCTCTCTGCGAGATCGAATCAGAAATGAGGAGATCCGTAGAAGAACCAAGTTTACCGACATAGCCCAGCGGATTAGCAGGTTGAAGTGGCAGTGAGCAGGGCACATAGCACGGAGGACGGATGAGCGATGGGGTCGAAAGGTTCTCGAGTGGAGGCCACGTATCGGCAAGCGCAGCGTAGGACGTCCACCCACTAGGTGGACAGACGACCTCATTAAGGCCGCGGGAACGCGCTGGATGCGAGCCGCTTCCAACCGGTCTTATTGGAGATCTATAGGAGAGGCCTATGTCCAGCAGTGGACTTCATATGGCTCAAATGATGATGAAATGATGATCAATATTTTGTTGTTTGTTTTGCGCGCAGATAGAGATGTTTCTCATTTTCAGTGCTATCAGTAATATTACTTCTTTTTTCCTATTAGGTAGATACCTATTAGTACTACCTACTTACACCTACATTTTCCCAGTTTTGCTTAAATCCCAGGTAATAGGGACTCCGGGGACTCGCCTATTATATGTATTTATTCATTTTTGACAAAAACATGATATATCTACTCTATATTATGTAAAACTTAAATAATAGCACTAAACAATATATCACAACTTGGTATGAGAAAATTAAATATGATGACAAATACTATCAGGGTTCCATTTGTTTGCCGATGTCTGTCTTGGTAATAGTCCTAAGAGAAATAAGTAAGGTACTTAAATCCAAATTCTTTACTTTTTTATGTACTAAAATACTATATTTACAGATCGTGCATTTACTTTACGGTTTTAACATAAAACCGCCTCTTCCATGTTTTACTCCCGAAGGACCGAATAGTATGAACGTAGTAAAAAAAAACTTGCATGAAATTCTATTTTACGACGGTGGGTATAAATATTTGAAAGCATTAAAAAAACTGATGCCTCGCTGCCTGCTGACTGCCTCGTTGGTGCTACTGCTGAGTATAGGGTCCCGGGTTCGGTCCACGGGCGGGCAAAACGTTATTAAGTTATTGAATCTGGGAATTTCTCTGTGTCAGCCCGGAGTCTGGAATTGTGCCCGATTGATAGCACTAGGTTCGCCCCCTATTACATGGGACTTAAACTACTGACGAAATGTGGGTGTGCCTACTACTGGTCTACCTCTGCCTTCGGAGTTACCAGGCGTGATGTTATATTATGTTAAGCAACTGCGGAAAGCCTGTGTTTTTTTTTTATACCACGACGGTGGCAAACAAGCTTACGGCTTGCCTGATGGTATGCGTTTACCGTAGCCTATGGACACTTGCAACACCAGGGGCGCCACACGCGCGTTGCGGACCCTTTAAAAGCCTATTTACTCCCCTTTTGAAGAAACCCAAACTGTAGCCCTCTGAGAAAACCTCGACAGCTCATTCCACAATCCAAGTGTACGCGGGAGGAAAGCCTGTGTGTAAGTAGATGTCAAAGTTATTTGCTGATAATTAAATTGACGATGTTGAGTAGGTACCTTTTTAATGTTGTTGCGGGTTTGTCACCTTTTAAAATATCAACAGTAAACTCCAAGCGGAAAATTCCAATTGGCAGATTCCAGGAAATTCACACTTTATTCAATTTTCAGTTACTGCCTATCCGGTTGAATTTCCAGCAGTGCTTCCCAGAATTTTCATCAGAGAGTTTCCCAGAATATTTAGCTTCGTGTAGTTTTTGACTAATTTTATTTGTTGCTTTATAATCGAGTGGTGCTGAGCAATTAGCAGAACTGATGTTCCGAAATGCAGCCTTATTTATAAGAAGTTGGCTTGGTTTATTTAACGAATGGGGACCCCATTAGCCCAATTTGATTTATGTATAATATGCACACAGTTATACGTACTGTTGCGTTGGTATAGCAGGTGTACCACGGGAAAATATAAATACCTTTCACCCAGGTTAACTAACGTAGGTGGACCACGGTCAACTCCCGGTGAATCGTAATCTGATTAGGCAGGTGACCTAAGTAGTTACGCAATTTTAGGTCATATAGATCTCACCCAAACTTTATCCCAAAGTTAAGTTAGAAATGTGTTTTCACTTATTTCGTCTATTCTATTTAAACTTTGTGATTCGAATTTTCCAGTCAATTGGTCCGGATAATACGGGTCTTGGAATCCTGTAACCCGTTTTAGCGTTCCGTTCCCGAATGGAAAGACGAAACCCTTATAACTGCGGGCTTCGTCTTCGTCGATTTTCGTTGGTCGATAAAATAACCTGTCTATAAAGAGTGTTTTTTTAAACGTAGGGCAATTTTTCACTGGGTGTTCTACCGATAAATATGACGAACTCTTACACGAACCAACTCGGAGATTTCGAAAAAAATCTGTCAGTTTATACGTTTTGGTCTAGTGTAAAATCATTTTGGTCAGGTATCAAACTTTTGTATGAAAATAATAATAATAATATGCATGACTCAGACAAAGATTGTAAAGCAGTAAAGCTAAAGCACGCGTCAAGTGAGGGCCCGCATACCGAAGATGCTTCATGCTGAGCCCATCATGGCCAGGAGACTACCAAGAACTGATACGTATATCTACTGTGTAAAGATTAATTCGCTGAAATGCATTTTTAACCCCCGACGCAAAAAGAGGGGTGTTATAAGTTTCACCGCTATGTGTGTGTGTCTGTCTGTCTGTCTGTCTGTCTGTCTGTCTGTGGCACCGTAGCGCCCAAACGGGTGAACCGATTTAGATGCGGTTTTTTTTATTTGAAAGCAGGGTTTCTTGCAATGGTTCTTAGATATATTTCATCAAAATCGGTTCAGCCGTTTCAAGGTTATCAGCTCTTTTGTGTTAGCTACCGTTGCTATTTTAGACATCTATGGGTATTTACTTTACTTAAAAACATATGTGTGTCTTAAAATTTCAAACACCCGTGTATTAATATTAATAAGCAACATTATGGTGTATTTGGTCTGAAGCAGCCAGGATATCTAGCAGACTAATACACTCTTGGGAAAATAACAGCAGATGTGTCGTGTTTGGATTCATTTTAACCAGCATTTGATTCTGCACACAATGCACTGATGGCAACAGGATGAGCTGATGCTGCAGCCAGGCTATCCAGCACACCAGTAGGTAGACTTTTGACAAAATAATAGCAGACATGTCGTGTTTGGATTCATTTTAACCAGCATTTGATTCTGTACACAATGCCCCGATGGCAACAGGATGAGCTGATACTGCAGCCAGGCTATCCAACACACCAGTAGGTAGACTATTGACAAAATAATAGCAGATATGTCGTGTTTGGTTTCATTTCAACCAGCATTTGATTCTGCACACAATGCCCTGATGGCAACAGGATGAGCTGATGCTGCAGCCAGGCTATCCAGCACACCAGTAGGTAGACTCTTGACAAAATATTAGCAGATATGTCGTGTTTGGATTCGTTTTAACCAGCATTTGACTCTACATACAATGCACTGAAAAATTCTCATAACTGTATACTCTATAAAACAAAATTAATGCGTTTAAAAATTTTAAAATAAAAATTAAATTAAAAATTTATAAAACCCCCACCGCAAAAAAGAAAAACATTTAAAAAGTTAAAAATAACACTTTATCCATGAAATTTTACGTAACGTCGGGGTACCGTTAAAATAAGTACCTACATACCTACAAGTACTAGGAACATTCCTTACTTATGCGGTACTCCGACGTGAAGTAAAATTTCATGGTTAAAGTGTTATTTTTAACTTTTTAAATGTTTTTCTTTTTTGCGGTGGGGGTTTTATAAATTTTTAATTTAATTTTTTGTATAGAGTGTTCTGCTGACAGTCCCATACCTAATATTTTACTACACACATCATGATTAATATTATTATTGTTCCATATTGCATAATTGAAAGTGTCCACCGTTCATAGCTGGAAGTCTGTCTACTTATCATGAAATTAAGTTTACTTTTTATTTTGTTATTTTTTGTAAACATAATTTCAATGCTTATTAAACCAAATGGTAGTTCCAGTCTCAGACTGTTGCATATATATACACACTGTTATGTACTCGTGTTGTTTCTAGCTAGTTTTTAAATTCTTTAATTATAATCTGTGGAGAACGTAAGTAGTGGTTAGCATATAGTTATTTAAAATGTTAAAGTTAAATTTTTATGACTTATTCATACTGTGTGTGTTTGTTTTTCATAAAATAAAATAAAATAAATAAATCGAGTATGATATCGTAAAAGATCTGACAACGATAAAAAATTTAATAATAACAATAAATTCATTTATTCAAATATATAAATTTATTAATATTTTATATTAAACTTCATGATTATAACTGAGGTGTTTTCAAGGCTAGAGCATTCGCTTGAAAACACCTCAGTGAACCCATTCGGGTTCTTAATAAACTAGTGCGCTTCACCATCATTGATATTATCACACCCAGGTGGGATTACAGTCAAGTACTAGTTTATAATATTATAAAAGGAAACGAGCTTTATTGAATTCAGCATTTCTTAAGCTTATGCCAATTCCATACATTTCGGATTTATCGAACTTCATCATCGTTAATGAAAATGTGACTTTGTTTAGGCCCTCAGAGTCTCATGCAAAAGCGACCTCAATGTACCCGATTACCTAATTAAATTAATTAAGTATGTCTAAGTCGGATTTCTATTCCTTATTTTCTGGAAAGAGCAGACGAAGCAGGTAAAATGTTTGAGTCTATTACTTTAATTAAAAGGATGGACGTGTTTTGTCTTTGTAATTTGTCTTACTTTTACTTAATTAGTTCTTCGGCCATCCTGTCTGGGACCTTAAGGACTTAGAGGCTGACTAAGAGACTGTACTTTTTTACTAGATAAAGAACTTGAACTAGCTTATTTAAGTCGTAGAACATAACGCTGTAAACCCTGAAGAGTCAGTCGTCCATATTTCGCCAAATTTGTTTAATTCCCATGTAATCTATTGGCATCAACCGGGCACAAACACTGAAACACAGGCTCCGGATTGCTACTGAGATAATAATACGAGATGCAGAGCTCAAAAGCTTTCTTGCCCTACCCGGGAATGAAAACCTAATGCACCAAATGCATGCCGTCTGTCGGGACAGGTCAACTCAAAACTGAATTGATTCTTTCTTCAAAAGGCATTCCCAGACTTTGCCCTGCATCGTGAGACTAGCATAGGTAATAAATGAATACAATCTTATGTCTGGACTTTAAAAGAGACTATGACCCCTGAGTTTCTTTCGGCATTTCTTCTCAGGGATCAGTCACTTTGGAAATGCCATTTAGTTTTAAATAAAATGACATGTAAAATTATCTGGGAAGATCTACTTAGAGAAACAAATATCATTTTATCATCATTTCATTTAATTTCAATTCATTTCTAAGCTCATACTAAGCAGTAGCGCTTCCGACCTCTAGATCGACTAGGCAGTCCAGATATTAAATTAATAGGCTTTATAAAGAACCTGTCCTTATTTTAGTTGTAGGACATAATAATGAAAAACCGGGCAAGTGTGAGGAGAGTTCCGGGTCAGATCAGTCCGACTACCATCGACTTTTGGCTATCCAACTTAACTTTTCAGCACCTACTTATATTGGAAAACGAATAACACAAAGTTTCCGGATATTTTCTTGTAAGTAGTGTGGGATTTTACTCCTTGCAAAATAGGTTTTGGGAAAATCATCAAAAGGTCACCAACTTGTCTTAACTCTGATTGCGTTAATTTAAAAAGCATGATATTTTGTTGGACCGCATAGTTTGTTTGATACCTATTAATTTCAATTTGATACTTCTATCTTTTCCTTAGAAAAAGGGCTTTGGTTAACGCTCAACGATGTACCTAATCCTACCTATAAGGGTTTGGTTTCTTATTTTGAGTTACGAAACCCTAAATGCCGTATCCGTACCTACAGGTAGTTTCGCGTGAGATAATATTATAGGGATTGTGTTTTATTTCAAACTAGCTGATGCCCGCGACTTCGCACACGTGTGTGTCCGTTATCTCCAAAAAATATCATTATATGTAGGTATTTTAGCGAATGTTTATAAAACTTTACTAATTATATACTAAAACCTTCCTCGAGGACCACTCTATCAAAACAACCTTGCCTAAGGCATTAAGACCGCCTATGTACATTTGTGTGCTTGAAGTATTAAATAAATAAATAAATAAACAACATGAAAATCAGTGGACCAGTTTTTGAGTTAATCGCGAACAGAAATACCTACAGACATGCAGACACGGCGGAAGACTTTGTTTTACAATTTTTTCAAATCAACAATAGTGTTTGTTTTAACAGAATTGAATTCATGCACGTTATAGTGTGATGCTAACTTAATCCGCTTATGAGGCAAGTTGATACTATCCTAATCTATTGATTTTGTTTGATTTGGATAAAGAACTTAACCCGAGGTTAGCAGAGATTGCAGAAAATAACTATAAAAGATTACAACAGTACTAAATTAAGTACGATAGTTCTATCAATTCCGTGTATTGGACACGGAATTTTATTATTATTATTATATTACTATTTTTGGCCTATAAAACTAATTGATATAAATTAAATATGTACCTACACTAAAACTAACTACAAATTAAAATAGTAATAATAATAGAAAAAAACCCAAACGAAAACAAAACCGGAAATCTGTTTTGGTCCAATTTGTTCTTTTATTTTGTGTGCACTAAAGAATTAAAATAAAAGCAATTTTTATGTTCATGTAGCCTACAGCATGACGTAGGTACTATAAGACCGTACAAAAGCTTCGATGCAAGTTAAATAAATAAATATGTCAAATAGGTAGTCCAACAACTTGCAGCTCGTTTAAAATGCAAATACGAACTGTAAACAATATGGTTGTGTTTCTCATTTTACTTTTTAATGCTCGGCTGGTTAGTAAAGATTATTTTTGTACAGTAAACTTTATAGCTGCTAACAAGAAACCTTACTTGCCTGTATTTAATATTTAAGTATGCACAGAAGCATAAAACGCTCTTAATGTGTAAAATATTATATTTCTTGGAAGAAGAAATAAGATGCAAAAGCTTGGGTCTTGAATGATGTTACTAGTACTATTAAGAGATATTATCTATTTCAAGTTTAAACAGTAGGTAATTTTAAAAAGTTTATGTTACAAAAGAAAGAAAGAGTAAGTTTATTCGTGTCGGAACATTATAAATAATAGGAAGTGGTGAAGGGCGGCCGTTTTGCGAAACAATTCTTTTGTAATTTTTGACGTTTAAAAAGTACGATTATCTGTCTAATTTGTATAGATGAGGTTCTTTTTATGTACCAATGTGTCTTATTAAAAAAAACAATATCTGCTGCTGCTTTTCTCTACAGCTCCTAAAGGTTGACTGGTAGAAAATACCCATGGCATTAAGTCTGCTTTTGTACATTCGTGTGCTTGAAGTATTAAATAAATAAATATCAACCAAAATAAACAATAATGTGGAAAATATGAATGTCACTAGCACTTGAGTTGCTATTGCTACACAATGGCTAGCGTTCATCGTTATATTTGTAGTGCTACGCCATTTTGCATACGAAACAGAGTCGCTGGGATTCAGCGAAAGCTGACGTCGAATTGATGACACAGACCGATGCAGCTTTCACAGTAGAGTAGAGTCCAGGGGGTCGACCGGCAACGACCGGTCATTGAGACACGATTACAATAGCAGACTCGAGCCCCTGATCAAGCTCCCCCAATATGTAAAATTTCTTTGCTAGTTTTTCAACTTTATTGCATACTTGCTCGCGACTTCGTCCCTTGTTCATTTTGTACTTTAAAATCCTGTCTTAGGTTTTTGAAAATAAAATATAGTTTATGAATGTCATGATGGTCCAGAGGTTCGTCCATCGTGAGGAAACCTGGACTTATTGATAATTAACATTACACAGCGTCACGCCTGTTATCCTCGAAGGGTTAGACAGAGTACCACCAATCCGCCTTCAGCAAGCGAGGTGATCAATGCTAATGCCTTTTATGTACGAAAACAGGCCTTTGCCCTGTTTTGGAACTGTTACAGGCTGGTATTATGACTGTGACAAATCACGTGGCTTTCTAACGGTAAAATAATTTTTAAAATCGGTTCAGCAAATCCTGAGATTAAAAATCCTAAAAACTCTGAAACTTTACCTGTTTAAGTATCATATATTATTATAGCATAGATAAAATAAGGTTTATGTGGATTTGGGAAAGTTTTAAAGTTTGGGATAGATTGATTTGCTGGTGTCGGTACCTTTCAGCTACCTAGATAAACATGATTTATAGAAGGAAAAATAGATATTGAGGCGTTACTTTTGTCCAATTTTAGATCCATTCAGGTACGTATTTCTTATGAAACTATTTAAACGTGACGAAGATGCGACTCGACGTAAAGGTTTTTTTTTTCAAAAAAAAGTTTGAAGCATTGCGAGTGCGTTTACAAACACATAAACTCCCAATACACGAACAGATGCGGAACAACTACCTGTAGGCCATACAAATAATTTTTCCATGCCGGAATTGAACCCGCGACAGGCACCGCAGCAGCTAATCGCTCAACCACTGAGTCATCCGTGCTATATTTACAATAACTATCCAGTTTAGTAATACAAAAACAAATTCTGTTTATAATGTTTAGATTTCAGAAGAAGCACGTCCAATACATTACTTAGAACAAATAAACAATGTCCGAAATATATGATAATTGGCATCTTTCTAAATATTTGCATCATGGGCGACGCGACGGGCGCTGAAAATAGTAGAAGATTTGGAAAATGTAAATGACGCGACGCGTTAGGAAAACTACTGACCACACAGTGCTTTCATTTGATAAATGAGAAACCATGATATTGTTTAGTAGAATAGAGGCGATACATTACCTTAATTTGAATAACCAACGCTGTTACATTAAGGACAAGAATGAGTCACGTTGATTTCGTATTCATTCAGATGACAATGGAAATTATGATAACTTCCTTTTCCATGATTACTTCAATTACAAATATAGCTCTAATGACAAAACAGCTGATTTA
Source organism: Euplexia lucipara (assembly GCA_921972225.1). Taxonomy (NCBI): domain Eukaryota; kingdom Metazoa; phylum Arthropoda; class Insecta; order Lepidoptera; family Noctuidae; genus Euplexia; species Euplexia lucipara. Next base: position 5,788,606 of record OV179143.1, on the reverse strand, counting down.
TCAAACAATTACCTACCCATGCGTCGCTTTCTGACCTGACCTGATTAATTACTTTTTTATCGCTCCATAAAACTAGCTAACGAAATGACCGGCGCGCGTCATGACACAATAGTCAGAATGGGCGAATACAAAAACTTTCAGAAGAAAAATGGCTGAAAAACAAACTGATATTCTAGACACTTACCTCAGAACATTTATCGCGATTGTTCACAACAAAACACTGCTGAAAGCTCTGCAAAGCGTTCGTTCACTCCGGGCCTAAGAAAACAACTGAGATTCAGTGTTGGGCAACTTGCGCGGCACAGGATGCGCAGAGAGAGGGTTGAGCCTTCGGAAAGGAGCGAGCGCGGACCGCCGGCTGCGGAACCTGACTTATGAATGATATAGCCTGCGAAAGGTATCTTGTGTTAGTCAGGGTGCGGCGGGGGCGCGCGGGGGAGGGTTATATAACGCGCCCGATCGATACTGGGGGCGGGCATGAGCGTAGGGCGCGAGCACAACCGTTTTTCCTTTTTATCGGCGAACTATACATCGGCGGGTAATGCTCTTTGTTTTATTGCGATATTTATTACACCCAACTATTCTAAGTGTCAGTTGTTGCACTTGCAACGTGTGGGTAGAAGTTTTATTCAATAGACACGAAAATTAAAAAAAAAGCGATTTGAACGTCTCATATAAATTGTACAGAGGCCAGCACATCAAGCTACCTCAATGTGTCAAATTTCTTTGATATTTTTTCAACTTTACAACAAACAGAATAAGGCTCATGTTCAATTGGGAACATTTGTCAGTTTAGGGTAGATTGATGTGCTGGCGTTTGTAATTAGACTTCATCTACTTATATGAAATGATTAATATCAGACTTTTGTGTACCGATACGAAAGCTTTCCTCCCTACTTCCACTTGTCCTTTTCATTAGCGTTCAATCTTTAAGCAATAAGACTTAAGTTTCCTTTCCTCTTCGGTCTTCCGTTTACTGCTGTTTGGGGTCTTAGCTCCTTCAGCCCGCAACAGATGTGACCAAACCAGTTTAGACTTCGCAATCGTGTGACCTTCGGCAATTTGAGATTTAGAACGCAATAGCGACATTCTTCGACGATTAATAAGTTAACCATGGCGACGTTGTCTTCTTAGAGTAACTTCCATTCCATTAGGTACCCATTGAAATATGAAAAGTCCTCAAAAACTCCGTTTGCCAACACCAAAGGCAAAATGGACGGCTTTTAACTATGGCTTCCATTCTTTTGATACAGGTGTGTCGGAAACGAGCCGTTTCGTGCAATTAAATTTAATTTACTTCAAACTTCCCTTTCAAAATAAGTTTTATCTGGTAGGAACAAAAACAAGTTCACCAATATAGGGATGTTATGATTTAACCTAATATGGATATGTGAGCTTTCGTTTCAGCCATCGTTTTCACAGTGCTCGTCGAGTTGGAGTGCAACCTTCAATATTGAAGTTACCATCATTCCCCTAAGAATAAGTAGTATAACACGTAAAGAAGTTGTACCAAAGGACTAGTACTTACTGCGGATTGCAAATTAGTCAACCTAAGTCTATCGTGTCGATACTAAAATGCACCCCTTTGTCCTTGGCTTTCATCCAACAATCTAGCTTAGTTATTTACTTACTACTTATATCTAGACTATCCCTGATATCAAACAGCAGATAATGTTTTTAATACAGAGGGGACACCCTAGAACGACATACAATAAAGTCTTATTGATGAGGTTCTTCAGAAAGGTCAGGTGTGTGTGTATGACAACATGTATGAATGTTAACGAAGCGTAACCGTGTAAAAATCGTAGTGCTCTGTAGTTTCTGCCTGGCTTCATGGGAAAACGGCGTGAGTTTGTATATGTACATAATTAATGTACCTAGTGTAGATGATACGTTTTTCACCACCCGAATCAAATGAAGAATATTTTCCAAAACAACATTTTTTTTATTTCCAAACCTTGTGGTATGTGAAGAAGTATTTTAATATTGGTTTTTTCAATATAAAAGCGAGGCTGAACGTCTGACAGGATGACAGAGCTTTTAATATTTATTATGGAATGTGTTATTGCGCCTAATGGGAGCGCGTTAATGAAATAATTAAATATGGTTGATTTATCACGTGTTTGTTGAACTAATGTTGACTTGAATTAAGTAATGGAAAATTATGTTTGTTCGTTGACAAATGTTTTTGGAAAATATGTTTGTAGTTATTAAATATTCCTTTAAGATACACATGAATCGAATTTAATTATATTTATATCTGTTGGGTTTATTTCTTACTGGCTTGATTTGAAACGAACCATCTTTCCCGCCTCAACGCGCTCAACCAATGAGACGCGCGGAAATCTCTCAGCGCTCTGAACGAATGAGCGAAAGCATGCAAAAGCGCCACCTTGAGAGACATCTTGAAAGAAAACGCGTGCGCGGCTCCGTAAAATATTAAGAAAACTCTGAAAATTACTAAATAACAACTGTGTAAACTGTCTAATCCTCTTGTGCTAAGTGCTGTGAACATCTGTAAATGGATTCCTAGTCCCGGGACAGCGCAAAACGGAGAAAAGACGTCGGTAAGTTTCTTCTATAACAAGCCAGCATTTTTGTTCGTAAATTCAAAATTTAAGCTATCGAACCACACAATATCTATATCTTGCATGAAAAAGGTGTTTAGTACCGCTGAAATCGCCAAACTTGGCAGACGGATTTCCTACCGTGGTGTGTTGTTTTAAATCAAACAAGTGGTCGCTACTGCATTGTCACATTTACATAGCTGTACCTAGGGAATGCAATCTCGTACGAGATTTCCGCCTAGCGAGATCTCGCGAGACTCAAAACCCAGTCTCGCGAGATCTCGCAAATTACGGGATCTCGCGAGATTGGAAGAATCGCAATTAAAACATATGCAAATGCTTGTTTTAAGAACTAGTAATTGACATGATATGTAATTAAATAGAAACTGCGTTGCTTAGTTATAAAACTAATCTAAGTTTTATTTTAAAAATCAACAGAGTACTTATTATTTTGTCTCTAACTCTAATAACATTTGTTTATGTCTATAATTATTATACCTACTGTAACTAATCAGTTCAAATTCTTACAATATTGGTAACAAAACAATAATTATCTACATTTAGGCAACGGCCAGGATTCAATTCGCGCGCAGCCGCGCTATGAAATACACGTCGTCACGCTGCATTTGTCGATCTCGTTATCTCGCGAGATCTCGTACGAAATTTGACGAGATACAATCTCGTAAAATATGGCCGGGATCGGAAATATGATCGGGATCTCGGCGAGACGAGATTGCATTCCCTAGCTGTACCTACCTACTTCTAGCTTACTACCGAAATACCTTTTTATTAATACATTAAGTTTTTATCTAATTCCTTAAAGACTCAGATAGCTATTTAATTAATTCTTATAATAATAAACTGCGTAGGTAAACATGTAAAAGAAATATTAATTTCGCCGCGTTACAGCACTATTTAGTAGATTAAATTAAAGTTCACTAAATAAATTAGTTAATTCCGTACAAGTTAATTTGGCAACACCATTAATAAACTTGTCTTTATTCGCAAGATTAATTAGCGCGTTAGGTAATTTTGGTTCGAGGAATATAAACGTAATCATGTCTGTGAAATTAGGGTAGATTTTTTAATTCCCTAAGGACCAGTATTCGTTTGGCATTGAGCACGGTCTTGGGCAGACTGTATAAGGTAATTTGGGCAATCTGGCGTAGGGAGGTCATTTAGAATTCTTAGGTAGTTGTGGGCGAGAATTATATCCTACCTTCTACCGACCGTCTGAAGTTAGAGTAAAAAAAAAAACCGGCACCTATTTCATGAGCGAGTCAGACTTGCAAATCGAGGGTTCTGTCCTTTAGTAAGGAAAACGCTTTTCCATTTTAAGATCAAAATTGAAAGTCTTTATTTAAATTAGGCTAAGAATTAGCACTTTTTGAATGTCAAAAAAAAAATACATAACACAGACCCCCAAAACGACCACCCTTCACCACTTCTTAGTGTTTAAAGTTTCTTTTCATCGTTTGTGACGTTCGCTAGTAAGGAGAAATCGTTTTATTTCTCTTGTAATATTCAGCAACAGCTTACATACTTCCACATCCTATATTTTAATTCTCATTTCTTTGCTTTGCGGACTTCGGATATTCTTACGGACAAAGGAGGTATGATATTCTAATGGACATTTTACACTATTTGTCAAAACATGGTTCTTATATTCTGTAGAGGAAAAATCAAGCGCTTTCAAGAGATGCCAGTTCCATTTAGTCGAGTAATGCCAGTTGAAAATATCGACAAACTATTTTTAAAATTCTTTCACGTGCAATAAGTCGGGCAAACATTTCAAATCAAATACCTTACAAATTTTCCTTCATTGATAGTTCATGACAAACGGCAAGATATAGTCATAGGTATATAAGCAGACAAAGTCTCACCAAACCACCTTTTTAGTACGTAATCCTAAAACATAACCTCTAGGAGAGACTTTACATGTGTAAATATTCAGTGTCCGGTCGGTAAGAAAGAACGCCTCGGTTTTAGCGGAAAAATATTTCAAACATTAGACATTAGATTCAAGTTGACCAAAAATTATTATTTAAACCAGCATTTTCTCAAAACCAAAAATTCTGATGAAAAGCAACAACAGGTGACAAATATTTTTTTATTGTAGCTATGTCATAAGATTTAAAAAAAATAGTTTTTCAACGTAATCACAAAAGAAATAAGTTTTATGTTCAATTGGGATTTTTTTACAGTATAGGGTAGCTTGATATACTGGCATCGGTACCTCTCTATGTCATCATGTTTGTAAGCGACGTTTCTTTTCAATCTGATTGCGAGTCTCTATAAGTCTTATTTTCAATCTAGATCACATTTAAGGTCTTGGGATTTTAACGCCACCTATAACAGAGTACGAAGCAGGCCATATCGAACAGCCTTCACTTAAAAGTGCAGTAAAACTTTTAATATTGTGTGTGTCTAATAGCCCTCTAGACGCAGTAATGTTCTAATTAAATGTTTCATTAGAACCTTAGGACTGTGTGTTAGAATTGTAGACTATAGTCTACAGCTGTGTTTGATTTTCCAACTTGCCGGTATTTCTACGAGAATGCTTCAGCATGCCATATATTGCCGAGTTGCGTAGAAACTCCTAGTTCATTATGACTTTTGATCGTCTGTGATGTCCAAGCTGTCCTGGTAAGCTTGTGGCTTCTGCATCAAAGTTATTCAAAGGGTAATGCCCATTTGATGAGGAAACTTGTCCAAGTGATGCACATGAGAGAAACAATTGACATTATAGTACTGATCACCTGAACGGAAATATTGGAATGCTATAAACGATTGAATGTAGTAAAAAGAATTTTATCGCATTTGTAAACTGTCTCTTATGTATCTTATTCCACCAATTTCAATATAGTAATGTATCTCATTACGTAATTGTGCGTTATGGTACCAGGATGCTCCGACTAAAACGAACGGTACTTTTTTAAAATCTTAGTTAAGGCGAGGTTACCCCAATAAACGTCGTCAACAATAGCGTTTTACTCGTACATGGAACGGATTTAAATTTTGAAAAAAATGTATTACATAGTTGACTCTTTGATCATGATATGTCGGGCATGCGATACACGATTACTTACACTTCACTGCATCCAATTAAATCGCAAAGACATGTCCAAATGATGGCTAAATAATCGTTTTACTTGAGTTATATTAGGCTTTGAAAAATAAAACTTATATCATAACAAAGGTCGTAAAAAATGTGTATTATCTCGGGTCACATAATGTGCAATATGAAAATAAATGTATCACAAATTCCAAAGTTAAGTGTATTTCACTAGTTTGCGCTCGCTCCGAGTCCTTTAGTCCCGAGCGGAACGTGTTCGAGGTCGGACGTGCGCCAATTTTTTCCGTCATCCCCGTTATAAAATCGATTTCGCTAAATAGTAATACATGTACATACTTTATCATCACTTTAATTTAGTTTTTTAAATAGTTGTAATATTTTTTGTTTTATTAGGTACATTATTAGGATAAATTTGTAGATAAGTAAAATAAATCAAAATGGTCAAGAATAAAAAAAATTCTTCTTTGGCTCTACGAAGACTGAATAGGTAAACAAAAAAGGTAGGAATACTTTGACGATATTTTTTATTTAGGTACCTACCTAAATTATATTTTACCATACAAATAATACCTTAGATGATAAATTGAATCACAAACTTAGGTAGGTACGGATAATACTTTTACAACAAGGACACGGTTGCACGGTTGGCGCAGTGGCTGAGCGATGTGCGCAGCGTGTCGCGGGTTCGATTCCCGCACGGAACAAATATTTGTATGACCTAAAAGTAGTTGTTCGCGGGTCTGGGTGTTTGTGTATGTGAGAATAAATGTTTGTAAACGCACCCACGACACAGGAGAAATTTCTAGAGTAGGGCAACGTTTACAAAAAAAAAATACTAATGCAAATAACAACGATGAGCGCGAAAGTCTTTCATGCTTTATTTTTACCGCGAAACGTATTTACCAACCATACCAAGTGTATCGAACAGTAGTATTTGAACCCTAACATAGAGCAAATAAAGTCGCCACGCGCGCAAATGCTATAGTGGTTTATTGTTGCGTGACGTCAAATAGGTAGTTCACCCGTTCAACCTGCTGGGATTTTGTATTTTTTAATAGATTTTGCCTACGAAATCGCCCGCCATTTTTTTTTCTAATTGTTTTGTGATAATAAAATATACGTAACCTAAGGCATAACGTAGCTTTCTAATAGGTAAAAGATTTTTCTCTCAGTATCGAATCAGTAACGCCATGAATTTGCGCATTGAAACAAAAAAAAATACTCGCATCAACATACTCTTGAGCAGTGGTGGCCCAGTGGTGTGTGACATCTATCAACCCGCAGTGGGCTAGCGTGGTGGATTATAGCCCACTCCCTCTCATAGAGAGGAGGGCTGTGTCTCGGCAGTGGGAACATTATAGACTGATGATGATGATGATGAACATTATTGTAGTAAATAGTGAATAAGATGGGATGGTGGTCACACCGTCTACTCATAGGAACTGTCTCCAGTATGAACATCAAACCACCAGCAGCACGTCACGTGAGTATTAGGTAAAACTACCCACAGCTACCACAACACAACAAATAATATTATTATATTTTGTGTCTATGTTTGTGAAGGTCACGTACCACAGCACACTCGTACCACAGTGTAGCAAAGTACAGTATTACATTGCTCATTTCCTACAAGTATGTTTTTATTTTTCGCTAATACAAAACTACGTTATGCCTGAGTTATATAATTTTAATGCCTGAGTTATACAACGTGTTTTTTTTATATCCCATAACTCTAGGGTATGATTGAGATCATACGATGACGGGCCTGTTGGTCTAGTGACGGGCCTGCTGGTCTAGTAGTTAGTGACCCTGACTACTATGCCGGAAGTCGTGGGTTCGATTCCCGCCCAGGACAAATGTTTGTGTGATGAGCAAAATCATTTGTTCTGTGTCTGGGTGTTTGGGTGTGTTTGTATTTAGAAATATATAAGTATGTTTATCAGCTGTTTAGTACCCATAACACATAAAGATGGCGACGAAGAAAATTTTTGGTTTTTCCGTCATGGGTGTCGTTTTCGTGGTTTTCGGGGTAGCTGATTACGAAAATTAGGTCAAAATGAAAATCCAAGATGGCGCCGAGGAAAATTTTTGGTTTTTCCGTCATGGGTGTCGTTTTTGTGGTTTTCGGGGTCGCTGATTACGAAAATTAGGTCAAAATAAAAATCCAAGATGGCGACGAAGAACATTTTTGGTTTTTCCGTCATGGGTGTCGTTTTCGTGGTTTTCGGGGTAGCTGATTATGAAAATTATGTCAAAATGAAAATCCAAGATGGCGCCGAGGAAAATTTTTGGTTTTTCCGTCATGGGTGTCGTTTTTGTGGTTTTCGGGGTCGCTGATTACGAAAATTAGGTCAAAATAAAAATCCAAGATGGCGACGAAGAACATTTTTGGTTTTTCCGTCATGGGTGTCGTTTTCGTGGTTTTCGGGGTAGCTGATTATGAAAATTATGTCAAAATGAAAATCCAAGATGGCGCCTAGGAAAATTTTTAATTTTTCCGTCATGGGTGTCGTTTTCATGGTTTTTGGGGTCGCTGACTACGAAAATTAGGTCAAAATAAAAATCCAAGATGGCGACGAAGACAATTTTTGGTTTTTCCGTCATGGGTGTCGTTTTTATGGTTTTCGGGGTCGCTGATTATGAAAATAACGTCAAAAGGAAAATCCAAGATGGCGCCGAGGAAAATTTTTGGTTTTTCCGTCATGGGTGTCGTTTTTATAGCTTTTGGGGTCGCTGATTACGAAAATTAGGTCAAAATAAAAATCCAAGATGGCGACGAAGACAATTTTTGGTTTTTCCGTCATGGGTGTCGTTTTTATTGTTTTCGGGGTCGCTGATTATGAAAATAACGTCAAAAGGAAAATCCAAGATGGCGCCGAGGAAAATTTTTGGTTTTTCCGTCATGGGTGTCGTTTTCATGGTTTACGGGGTCGCTGATTACGAAAATTAGGTCAAAATAGAAATCCAAGATGGCGACGAAGAAAATTTTTGGTTTTTCTAACATGGGTGTCATTTTCGTGGTTTCCGGGGTCGCTGATTACGAAAATAAGGTCAAAATGAAAATCCAAGATAGCGCCGAGAAAAATTTATGGTTTATCCGTCATGGGTGTCGTTTTTATAGCGTTTGGGGTCGCTGATTACGAAAATTAGGTCAAAATAAAAATCCAAGATGGCGACGAAGAAAATTTTTCAAAAATCAATGAACTCCAAAACCATGACAACGACACGACACCCATGACGGAAAAACCCAAAAGTTTTCCACGGTGCCATTTGGATTTTCATTTTGGGCTCACTTTCATAATTAGCGATACCAAAAACCACGAAAACGACACCCATGACGGAAAAACCAAAAAGTTTCTTTGTCGCCATCTTAGATTTTCATTGACCTCATTTTCCTAACAAGCTACCCCGAAAATTACGAAACCGACACCCATGTTGGAAAAACCAAAAATTTTCCTCGGCGCAATTTTGATTTTAATTTTGACCTTATTTTCATAATCAGCTACCCCGAAAACCATAAAAACGACACCCATGACGGAAAAATCAAAAACTTTCCACGGCGCCATCTTGGATTTTCATTTTGACCTGATTTTCGTAATCAGCTACCCCGAAAACCACGAAAACGACACCCATGACGGAAAAACCAAGAATTTTTTTCGTCGCCATCTTGGATTTTCATTTTGACCTAATTTTCGTAATCAGCTACCCCGAAAACCACGAAAACGACACCCATGACGGAAAAAACCAAAAATTTTCTTCGTCGCCATCTTGGATTTTTATTTTGACCTAATTTTCGTAATCAGCGACCCCGAAAACCACGAAAATGACACCCATGTTAGAAAAACCAAAAATTTTCCTCGGCGCCATCTTGGATTTTCATTTGGACCTTATTTTCATAATCAGCGACCCCGAAAACCATGAAAACGACACCGATGACGAAAAACCCAAAAAAATCCACCTTCAAGTAATAGCAAGCGTGATGTTATGTTTACTCCATTGAGAAAACTTCAGTGGCCATTCAGTCGCGCTGTTGAAGTTGCTCTACGGCATTACTCTATTCTGTGACGCAACTGTGTACCTACTCGAGTTCGTGAAGTCATGAATGAGCGGTACGACGACAGCGCGCGGCGTTTCTCCGATGCATCGTAGTTTATTACGTAGCGCTATTGGTTGCGGGGCCTGAGGTAAGCGTTAAATGCCTACACGGCTGGGGACACCTCGCCTTAAGAGTTCTTATTTCAGAAAAGTGGTCAACATTTCATGAATAAAACTAACTTAGAGAGATAAAATACAAAAAATAAATATTTAATTCGTTAATTTATTTATTTCCTCGCAAATATGTTATAAAATGTCGTATGACATACGTGCGCTTTGATAATTACAGCCTCTGCTTTCTTGTGGCCCTCGCCTACGGCTCGGCTGTAATTTTCAACTTACCGCACTTATATTATAATTTATTAAAACGTTTTAAAGGGAAATGTGTGTATGACAACAAGTATAAACGAAGACGAACCAAGTGTAAACGAAGTAAAAGAAGTACCTATGTAAGAATAGTGGCATGGCACTCTGTAATTTCTGCCTTCCCCCATGGGAAAAAGGCGTTTTATGTATATCATAAATTAGTTTATGGGTGGAATCAAACTCACGACCTCTCAATCGCCAGGCCGACGCCTTAACCATTGGCCTATTGTCTATATTTATTACATAACTATTGTGATTGTAAATAATACTTACACCACAAACTACCTACATATATTTTCTCTATCCATCCAAAGTTTGGTTGTAACTTTGTAAAGGATCGCTTTTAGCGTTACGGCTGCCCATTGTTACACCCTATGTAGCTCTTAGAGTTATAATTTCTAAGTTTATATGTATGACGTAAAAAAGAGTAGAATAGAATACTCTTTAGGAAGTGTAGTGTTTGTTCTTTTTACTCTTTTCGTAGGATGAAAAGTATTCTGTTATACTCTATGAATTTATTTAAGCAGGGACAGCTGAAATTCGTACCTACTGGAAGGAATGGAACCTGAAAAGTTCCTACCTACATACGATATCTAAAACCTTAACCTTCTCTTTGTTTTGTCTAGTCAGCAGTTGTGAAACTTATCAGGGATTCACCCAAGCCGCGCACGACGACGGCTTGTAGACACGGCGACAAGTAAACACCGTACCTACACGATTCATACCGGAAAAGCCCTTTGAGCCAAATTTACGCAACGGAAATAATTCACCCTGTGTCGCAAAGGACCAAATACGGTCGCCGTTATATTTCCGGCGCTTTGTGTAATTGTATTGTAGATTTGCAAATATAAGGCGACGTTTATACTTAAATACAGGCTCTAATATTTGTTAACCATATTTCAATTTCGATATGTATTGAAGATTTCGAAGATACGACGTTTTGTTAACTATTTTGTTCACGTTTGTTCAAGTCTATTAGTTGAGGTTATCACAATTAATTATCACTTGCTTTAAAAACGGTGAACGAAAACCTCGTGAGGAAACCGGCATGCCTGATAGATATTTCTCAAGGGCATGTGATGCCAAGTCAGAGGCCCATGGGCGGCATTAAAACTCTGACACCAGGTTAGTTACTAACCACACGATAAGAAGAAGAAGTTGAGGTTTTCTACAAGTCCTGTTTAGGTAGGTAGACCATAAAAGAGATGGCGGGACGACCTGGATGTCTTCCTTGAGAATTAGAGAGGGGTGGCACAGAATCGTGACAGATGGAAGGAATGGAGGGAGGCATTTGCCCAGCAGTGGGACAATTCATTTATTGCTCGGGTAAACAACAAGGAAACTACATTTTTTTTTTTTAGTATTTACATGTTGTAGGTAATGTTTATTTATTTATTACTAGCTTCTGCCCGCGACTTCGTACGCGGATCCTGTTGCTTATGCCAGCGACAACGGGGTCGTCAAAATCGAAGATCTGAAACATCTGATGTCGAATTCTATAAGCCCGGGGACGGGAAATCAATGGGATGCGCGAGACGATTCAAGATGTTCCAGATTTTTTATTTTTGTTAGTCAACTGGAAATGCCATCAGACTTAACAACTTTTGCTAAGGCGCCATTTCTATTATGTATATGTTATATTGTCTCTGGGCTTTGGAATTCCCCTACAGGTGCTCCAGATCTTCAAATTTAGTCTCACAGCAGAAAACACTCTTCACGTGGAATAGTTTTTGCAATGGCACCATTTTTATATCTCTTTCACTTTAGGTGTTCCATTTTCCAAAATAAATTATAGCCTATAATATGGTGCGTGACGTTCACGATCAGCGGTCAGTCGCGCATCTCCTTCCCCCACTTATCTCTAGAGTCGATGCGTATATACGCTGAAAACTCAAGCGTCATGCTTTTTCCGTGAACGTCTCCAACTCGCGAGACAGTGCATGATGTTCACGATCAGCGGTCAGTCACATATTCTTCACTGGTCTCTAGAGACCTGGATGTAGATGCATAAATACGCTGAGAATGCAGGCGTGCTTCGCGATCCCAAGAAGTTTCCACGGAGCGAGTTGCAGCCTCATGTTCTCGAACAGCATCAAGTCTCTCCTAACGCTCTTCGGTAGATTGTTGGGATCTTATGGTCTTTAATCATTTAGCACCTTTGGAACATTGGGAAAAACTCTTTCTAGGCATGGTTATAGTTTTATTGTGATGATACCTGATCAATTAAAATCTAAATGGCTGCTCCCCTGCGTTACCGGGCAAGCTACCGTGTAACGAAGTTAAATGGAAAAGGAAATTAAACACTCAAATAACATAAGCCCGAAGGCATACGATAAAAAAATGGGAGTTTTAGCCAGTAGAGTCTAATTTTCAACGATATACCGTCGTCATCGAAAATTAGTCCTGAACTGTTCCCGCCTTCACCGCACCTCCTACTTATGTTATTTTATAAATATGCAATGAAATTAGTGAAAGCTTTAATTTCTATATCAAATGTATCTGATCTTCGATTTTTATAAGTCAACAGGAAATGCCTATCAGACCGAACAACTTTTGCTAAGACGTCATTCCTATTTGAGTTATGGTGTAGCTGGGCTCTTGAAGTTCCACAACAGGTGTTCCAGATCTTCGATTTTTATACGTCAACAGCGAGTGCTCATAAGGCTGAACAACTCTTGCTAAGACTTCATTCCAATATATGTTATAGTGTAGCTGGGCTCTTGAAGTTCCACATCAGGTATTCCGGATCTTTAAATTTATTCTCTCAGCAGAAAATGCTCACAACGTGGAACAATTTTTGCTATGGTACCATTTTTGTATCTCCTATAGTTTAGATGGTCTGTTGCGGTTCTGCATCAGGTGTTCCGGATCTTCAAATTTATTCTCTCAGCAGAAAATGCTCATCACGTGGAACAATTTTTGCTATGGTACCATTTTTGTATCTCCTATAGTTTAGCTGGTCTGTTGCGGTTCTGCATCAGGTGTTCCGGATCTTCAAATTTATTCTTTCAGCAGAAAATGCTCATCACGTGGAACAATTTTTGCTATGGGGCCATTTTTGTATCGCCTATAGTTTAGCTGGTCTGTGGCGGTTCTGCATCAGGTGTTCCGGATCTTCAAATTTATTCTCTCAGCAGAAAATGCTCATCACGTGGAACAATTTTTGCTATGGGACCATTTTTGTATCGCCTATAGTTTAGCTGGTCTGTTGCGGTTCTGCATCAGGTGTTCCAGTTTCCAAGATAAATTATAGCCTATGTGTTGACCAGACTTAATATCTATACAACAAAAAAAAAATCATTCAAATCCGTCCAGTAGTTCCGAAGATTAGCGTGTGCAAACAAACAGACAAACAGACAAACAGACAAACAGACAAACAGACAGACTTTTTTTTTTGGATTCGTGCTCTATTACTGTTTCTAAACCCCCCTCAATTATTATTTTTTAAATATATTCAATGTACAGACACAGTTTTTTTACAGTCTTATTATATGTATTATTATTATTTCGTATATTCATTTAAAATTCTTATAAATTACATTTTTAAATATTAATATAAAAATAAAAACATTTAAAAATATAAAAAATAGTAGGCCACCGACGGCGGGAGCAGGGTCCAAGCTATCGGTGGTTAGGGTCTCAGAGACAGGAACCTCCTCACAATGCGAGCCGTATCGAGGAGTACTGCCTTCTGTATCAGGCCTTTGACCCAACCGCGTAACGAAAGCCTCGACAGATGGTCGTCGAGGCTTTTGGCAATAAGACCATTGGCCGTCACAACTATCGGCACAATGACAGTAGAATCCACATCCCACATGTCGACAATCTCGTGGGCTAGGTCAAGATATTTTATTTGTTTTTCTTTCTCAGCTTTCACGAGATTTTCGTCATGTGGGATGGTAATATCAACTATCATTGCGCGGCGCGCTAATCGGTCTATCACTACTATATCCGGCTTATTGGCAACAATAGTCCTATCAGTAATGATAGACCGATCCCAGTACAATGTGGCATGGTCATTTTCGAGAACTGGGTCGGGCACATACCTGTAGTACGGTACCTCAGTGTCCACAAGCTGGTATCTCAAAGCAAGTTGCTGGTGAATAATCCTGGCTACTTGATTATGCCTGTGCAAGTATTCGCCGTTAGCCAGACGAGAACAACCAGAGATTATATGTCTGATGGATTCGCCAGGGCGGTGACATGCCCGACACACGTCAACCGTCCCGTCCTTCATAATATATCTCCGGTAGTTGTTCGTTAGGATAACTTCGTCCATAATTGCACATACAAAACCTTCAGTTTCCCCGAAAAGGTCACCAAAACGTAGCCAGGATACCGACGCTAATAAATCTACATCGGGCCCATGAAGAGCCCGGTAGAAGCGTCCGTGGAGCTCTTTGCTTTGCCATACCTGCCTGCGGTCATCTGTACTAAGCACTACAGGTTTGCGCCAGTTCTCGTTAGCCATGGAAAGCGGGGTGAGCCCTTTGTCCACGGCGACCACATCTCGGTGCATACCCACTTCGGTTTTTAAAAAATAATCCCTGAGGCTGTACACTTCGCGGTTGTGGAGAGTCTTAGCATTTAGAAAGCCTCGACCTCCACACTTCCGCGGGATGTACAGCCTCATAACCGAAGAACGTGGGTGATGCATCCGATTTGCGGTCAGCAGTGTACGGACTCTCCTATCCAGAGTGTCAAGTTCAGTTTGAGTCCATTTAAGTATGCCGAAAGAGTACATCAAAACCGGCATGACCCAACCGTTGAAGGCGCGCACCTTGTTTCCACCTGAAAGAAGACTGTTCAATACTTTTTTCAGGCGACCAAAGAAACGCTCCTTCAACGATTGCTTCATGTCAGTAATATTGATACCTAACGCTTCCGACATACCTAAATACTTATAGCTCTCGGATGAGGAGAGGGATCTAAGGTGTATGGAATCCGAGAGTTGAATTCCCTGGGATTCCATAATCTCCCCTCGCTTTACATGCATGACCGCGCATTTGTCCACACCAAATTCCATCCTGATGGCGCTACTGAAAGTTTCAGTTACCTTCAGTAGCTCCATCAGTCGCAAATTGTTGGGGGCAAAGAGTTTTAGGTCATCCATGTAAAGCAGGTGAGATATGACCTGACCATCTCTTCTCAGTCGATAGCCTAGACCCGAATCCTCCAGCAATGTGCTTAGAGGATTCAGGGCTAAGCAGAACCATAAGGGGCTCAAACTGTCACCCTGAAATATTCCCCGCTTAATCCAAATAGGTTCATCATTCCCTTGGATCTGTCGACATCCTGGATAGCGAAGGACCGTCCTCCACTGCCTCATACACGACTCAAGGAAGGTGCGTAGAGTTGTATCTATTTTGTACAACTCCAGCACCCTCACGAGCCATGAATGTGGCACGGAGTCGTAGGCCTTCTTGTAATCTATCCAACATGTCGACAGATCCTTGTGGGATCGACGAACCTGTTGGCTTATGGCCATGTCTATGAGGAGTAGCTCCTTAGTGCCACGGGACCCATTCCTACATCCATTCTGAGAAGCAGACATAATAGAATTACTATCAATATGTTCAGTAATCTTAGTTCTCAAAATGGATGTAAGAAGTTTATATACCGTCGACAAGCATGTGATCGGTCTATAATTCTTGGGTTCCGTGGCACTACCTGATTTATGGAGCAGGTGAGTAACACCAGTTGTAAGAAACTGTGGCAGCGACCCAGACTCCAAGGATGACTGGAACTGCGATGCCAAGCGCGAGTGTGAACTACTTAACCATTTTAACCAAAAATTGTGCAGTCCGTCCGGCCCCGGTGATTTCCAATTAGGTAACGGACGAACTGCTTTGGCTATGTCTGATGGACAGATGTTTATTTTATCCATTTCCGGTATAGTTTCACACGCGCGCTCGACATCACACATCCAGCGAGCCTCAACATGACGGACGGGCTCCGACCAGATGCTGCGCCAGAATGCACTGGTAGCGGCATCATCCGGGCGGCGCACGTCAGTCACATTTTGTTCAGGTCGCTCCCAAGCTCTGTATACCCACCTCTCATCGCTCTGGAACATGCGATTCTGTGAGTACCGGTCAACCCGCCGTTTATACCGTCGAATACGGTTTGCCCATGCACAAACTTTCTGCTTCAGGAAGTCGATGCGCTCTGTGGAACGGGACATATAATCGCGAGGACAGATTTCAGTCCCCGAGAACGCCCGTTTCACAAAGCGCATCACTCGTGGGCGTGTATTGCCCTCCCTGAAGCAGTATAGTTTGCCGATGAGTACCCTGGCCTCATCGATACGGCGCTCAATCCTGCTCTGCCAGGCTGGTACAGCTGGCTTCGGTCGGATAGCTACGTCAACATTTGGGAACTTGACGTTAGCTAAACGACATGCTGCAACAGCCGCGCAATACAGGATTGAGTGTGTATCGACGAGGTCCTCGCTGCTTTCAAATAAATTCTCAAGCAGCGAATCCAAGGCACACACCAGCGCCCTATTTTTTCTGTGCATAGGTAACCGCGGTAAACGAGGTCTAAGTTCGGTCGGTGTTGACCTATACTCACAAAGCGCATCCTCCAGTGCTCTCCTCAGTTGGTTATTGCACTGGCTACTTACTGTGACAACCCTATCATCCACTTCGTCTCCAATAGGATTGGACCGTGGTGGGATTGCATTTACTGCTGGTACCACGGTCTGCGTCAAAGTCGCGACGATATGGTTGTTCAGTACGTCTGAGCGCAGCCTATCAAGCGCGGTTTCGTCCAACCTGTGGTTACGTTGGATAACCCGCACCTGATCCGACAGTCGTTGGGCCGAGACGTTTACGGTTGGTTCCAATTCCTGAAACAGAGACAGCATCCTAACACGGTACGCAGTGAGGTTAGTTCCCCCCTCTGTAGACCCGTAGTATGCGCGCATGACGTTCTCGTTCATAGACTGAGTCCATCTCATGCGCTGCACACAACCACCGATAGCGGGGACCTGGCTCGGGGCTGGTTGGCTCCTGGGTCCTAAGCTCTTCGGTGGCCGGCCTCTCCCCGGCCGACGTACAGGTGTTGGCGACGTCGGCGGGGAAAAATACTCGTCGCTGCTGGAGCTCGACGCTACTGCAACCGCCGGTGACACAGGTGACCCGATGTCCGGCGGCGGCGAGGCGGAGCTGAGCGGCGAGTCCGGAGGTGGTTGGCGTGCGCGACGTGATGCTGCTCTGGTTATCATTTTTATTTAGTCATTTCTATTGCAAATTTCTGTTTCTTGAAATGTGACATGTATCACTCGTCCTTGTGCTCGTATTGATTATTTGTATATTCCACATTTTATTGTATTTAGTTTTGTACGTTATTTTTGGAGTTTGTATTACTTTTTTTTTATCGCAAAAACTATAAATAATAATGGTAAATTCTGTTAAAACTGTTTTATTTCAATATTAAATAAGGGGATAATTTAGACAGCGTCCTATGACAGCCAGAGTTGCCAGCTTATTATTATTATTATTATATGTATAGATTTATTTAATACTTCAAGCACACTAATGTACAGTGGCGGACTTAATGCCATAGGCATTTTCTACCAGTCAACCTTTAGGTGATGCAGAGAAAAACAGTGGTAGGTGCAATTAAAAATGAAAAAATAAAAGGAATCAAAGAAACAAAAAAATGTAATGTTGACTTTTGTATAAGTAGAAATAACATCATAGGAAAACTAGACTTCGTTTGCATCAAAGAGATTTGCGAAGAAATGTCATAGAAAAACTGTGCAGCAACAGCAACACCATCTAGCATAATATAGCAATATTAGAGATATTAATTGTAAATGTGAGAGTACCATGTATCTATCCACATAATTATTTACTTATCTACTAAAATGCTTAATCTATCTTATTATAGTATGTTATTTTTTTTATACTCTGTACATCGTATTCACATAAATGTATTTTTTATTGTATTTTAAACAAAATATTGTAAAAACTATTTTAAAAGAGTAAGTAAGTATGGAGTTTTTTGCCGATTCTTCTCCATACGAAACTACCTTTTTTAAGGGGCAACTAGAATGATTATATTTTATTTAACTTGTGAGTTTAACGTTCAAAAGTGCCTTTTAAAATGGCCTAATTGAAATAAATGATTTGACTTTGACTTTGACACAAGTATTGGATGAAAATTTTGTTTGTTATGTCCCATTTATAGTGAGTATTGAATTTCTTTGGTTTGCATGAACATCTAATATAGGTACTAAAACACACTATTCTATGGCATTTGTCGATAACGTAGCTTTTTATTAAATCAATTATTTTCATGAAATGAATGAAAAGTGTCGTAGTTATTGTAGTTTATTAAAACTCACACAAAATATACCGTCTTATAATGTACTAGCAGACGTCACGCGGCTTCTCCCGCGTCGTTCCTGTTCCCGTGGGATTTCAGGGACAAAAAGTAGCCTATGTCATCCAGGAATAGTGTAGGTTTCCACCAGTGCAATAGTTCTTAAAATTGGATCATTACTTCCGAAGATTACCCCCTACATACAAACTTATAAACCTCTTTATAATTTTAAGTAGGGATAGATTACTATTTGTTACAGTTTCCAACTAAGAAAATAATCAGGTTCTAACATGACTAGGTAATAATACTCATTAGTCAGCATTTGCGTCATCTGTCCGTAGCGACAGTAAGTAGGAGTTTGTTGCTACGTCAGTATGAACTGTTTCATAATCACCCTCGTCCTAAGCCCGTGGGGTGTGGGAGACTGGCATGTTCCCTGGCACTGTAATATATCAAAGCTTCCAGCCACATGCGTCATGACAAATCTACCGCAGAGTTACAACATTGAGTATAAGGTATATACTTAAAGTGTTCTAACTTCGGTGGAAAAGCACAGCATAGCTATCACTTCTATTAAGTATGCAAAGTGTTTTACTTGTATCGATACATCATGAATCGGAATTTGAACCTCACTGAAGATGTAATCGAAAATTTGTTTTAGGAATAGAAAACCGTAGATTTAACTCTCAACACCATTATTTGAACTTGAAATTATTTCATCGGGATTTTTTTTGCTTCGCTTCTCGAAATAAAAGAGATTTTCTTAACAATGTTTACGCTTGACCTCGAGGTTGACCAAGTACACCAGGCCACACGCTGATGATAATACAAATCTTGAACTGGTCAAAGGTAGGCCAGCAAGTATTATTCCATGACGATTTTTACCGGAGGTGGCATAGGTACGTAAACCAGACAATAGAAATATGTAAGAATCATAGCAGATGGCCCTCTGTAGTTTCTGCCTACCCCCATGGGAAAAGGCGTAGGTTTATGTATGTATGTATGCAGCATAGTGTGGGGCACAGATAGTTCGGTTGTAAATAAAAGACGATGTAGGCACAGAAGTCTGTTACAAATGTATTAAAGAAGCTTAATGACATGCCGATGTAGACATAACTTGAATCAACTTACCTACAGGAAATAATTCGTGGCCAGTAAAGCCAAGTTGGTAATAAAGTCCTAAATACACTACCCAAACTGGACGGAATCGGCACGGCAGCGTCGGGAAATGAACTACGCAAGTCGATACCCACACTAGCCACATAGTTACTGTGACGTGACGCAAATTGATGACCGCAGAGCTTTATCGCAGCGTTGCATGCACCGCCACTCGCTATAGCCACGCCATTGTGGCGAGCTTGATGTTTTGATAGCTGAAATGTGATCTCTACTAGAAGTTGACTTTCATCAAATTTAACACATTGGACATGGGTCGGATTAGGTAAAAACGATACCTAATCCACCTAATCCCAGTATTTAAAACTACTCCATTGACCTAATCCCAATAATTAATCAATATAGTCGCTGGCCTGTTACGATATTATTTTATCGTATGTGGATTGGGTAAAAAATATTCAGCTTGGAGTTTGGATATTCCGTTTCTGATATATTGTGGAACGGTGGATTACTTTGGTTTATATTTCGTGTTTATGGGCAAACGGTACGGTTAAAGTCAACGTGAATACTTTTGCTTACTATGATAAAATTTTGTGAAACAAAAAGAAAACTTGAACCTAACCCCTACATATCTTCTAAGTACGAATATTTTGTGCCATACCTAATCCTCGACGCATTGGATTAGGTAGGGATTCGTATAAAAAAATACCTAATCCACATACCTAATGTAATATTTATGCCTCACCTCTAAAAATTAATATTTTTGCCAATTCATTGTTCATACGTCCCTGGAAAACCAATGTTCTAGCTCACACATCCAGCCTAAGAAACACGACTAAATGCATGACACGTAATTTTTTATTTATTTTATTTATTTATTTAAATTCGGACAACATCAAAAATAAGGTTCTACAGCAAAAAATACTTGATACATGCTAGCTAGGCCGATGATGATGATGACGGGATGGTGTCTTGTGAAGCATGAAATATGAGCATATTTTAAAGTAGGTTACATTAATTTGTTTAACATCAAATAAAGATCATCTTGTAGATTTTTTCGATGTTTATTTTAAGACTGTTAAGAAGGTCCCTACGCTCCAAGCCCACGCCGCTCTTAAACGTTTTTCATTACCAAAGAAAGAGTACCCTTACTTACATAAAACTGATTCAATCACATCACCAAGTCCGGGGTCTGTCCCTGATTAACATCGGCACCCGCGTGGGATGTATCTCGGCACAAGTGGACTGAAAACGGAATACATCGTTTCACTTACCTTTTTTATACGTGTTTGAGGTCCTAGCACGTTTGTTTGGCGTAATTTCGGACGATATTCCAATAAAAATACAACTGTCTTGGCATATCTTGGTTTAAGTTCATGAGACAAGAGTAAAGTACTATCACTAAAAGTTAAAAAACCGGCCAAGAGCGTGTCGGGCCACGCTCAGTGTAGGGTTCCGTAGAATATGTAAACGAAGTTAAAAAAAATGCTTGCATAATTACGATTATACTACAAACTTAGTCCAGAAATTATTTTGTTCAACTTTTTGTCTTTTTTTTACAAAAACTGTTTCCATCCAAGTTCAAAATAATTTTCCTAGAAAGTCCTTATAAAGATCTACTTTTCAGATTTTTTTCATATTTTCTAAACTTATGGTTCAAAAGTTAGAGGGAGGGAGGGGGCACACATTGTTTTTTACTTTTGGAGCGATTATTTCCGAAATTATTGACATTAATAAAAAAATGATTGTAGTAAACCCCTATTCATTTTTAAATACCTTTCCAACAATATATCACACGTTAGGGTTGAAATTAAAAAATAAAATCACTTCCTACTTTACATATAGGGGGGGGGGGACCCTAATAAAACATTTTTTTCCAATTTTTATTTTACCACTTTGTCGGCGTGATTGATACACATATTGGTACCAAATTTCAGCTTTCTAGTGCTAACGGTCACAGAGACACAACGTTCACGAAAGAGGGCTATTTACGACCGTTTTCAATTTATGTGCAGATTAAATAATGTTTAACTTGTAATGTGTAACTTCTACAAGTGTTAGGTTGATAGTAACAAGGCTGCGAATAAATAATACGTATTTATTCGCAGCCTTGTTACTATCAACGACAACTTACTATTTTGTACTAGATACTTTAAATGGGCTGTTTCGTAAATTTTTAATTAGTAGGTAGTTAGATTTAAAGGAGATAGTATTTAATGTATTTTTTAATTTTATCCTTGGCCAATCAATAATTGTAGATCATGGAAATGTCTTTATACCGGCCATAAGATACCTTCTTAATTTTTTTTTTCTTCTCTTTTAGATTGACACAGATACCTACATTCACTATTTGCTTGAAGAACCTCATGAGAGGCAACTAGATCCTCTCTGTGGGCGTAGGTTGGAGCTTGGAATACAGAGGACTTCGTTATCGTAGTGTAATACAAAGCCATGAAGGACATTTGTCCTTGTTGCGTTTGAAAATAGCTCTGTGAAGTGTGAACCTTCTGAGAAAATACTTTTGTGCTATTTTGAGATCACTAGGGGAAGGTTTTGTGAAACTTTAATGTTTTGTCATCAAAAATATCTATGAAGTGACGCAATTAAATTGTGTAATACCTATTATTGTCAGCCTTTAATCTTTCAACTGAGGTAATTAGAGACACAATAGAAAGACAATGACAGGCGGACACCGGTGTCCTCTCGGGGTTTAATGAATTAATTTGAGTAATGCGGTACCTAAGGCCTTGTCAAATATTGGGATCAAGTATTGATGACCACGCAAGTGTATTAAGTGCTGTAGGCTGTAGGGACGACGAATGTGTTATATAATTTTAATATAGTATTCGTAGTGAAAAAATAATGGTTTTGTTATGGAAATATTATACATCAAAATGTTATAAATGGCCAAAAATATCAGTAAATTAATATTTCGATGCTTACAATTTCAAAAGACTGGCCTGTTGGTCTAGTGGTTAGTAACCCTGACTGCTATGCCGGAGGTCGTGGGTTCGATTCCCACCCAAGACAAATGTTTGTGTGATGAGCACGATCATTTGGGTGTAATTTATCTATAATATGTATGAATTTAGAAATATATAAGTATGTTTATCAGCTGTTTAGTACCCATAACACAAGCTCTTAGCTTAGCTTGGGACTAAATGACGCTGTGTGAAAAAGTTGTGGAATAATTGTTATTATTTATTATTATTATAAAGATCTCAAATTAAACTTTTTTTAGATGTATATCCATTTTTTCTTATTTTAACATATAACATAATACAACGTCACGCCTGTAATCCCCGAGGGGCTAGGCAGAGGTGTACCTGGTAGTACATCCACATTTCGCCTGTTATGTTTAAGTCCCGTGTAATAGGGAGCGAGCCTAATGCCATCAATCGGGCACAAATCCAGACTCCGGGCTGCTATTGAGAAATCATAGATGGAAAAACTCAGTAACGCTTTGCCCGACCCGGAGATCGAACCCGGGACCTCATGCTCAGCAACAGAATTTGGTGGAAGCATCGGCTATTATACCTTTTTTCGATAGAATAAATAAATTCTTTAATAAGTACTTCCGTTAAATTATAATGATTTTTTTTTCGTTTTTCAATAGTCGGATATTCCGAAACTTTGTCATTTTTTAAAAAAAAAAGTACAAGTCTTAGCGAACCCGGAGTTTTACTCTAATCCTCAGAATTGTAGACTCTATCGATTAATTCAATAAAAACACGATGACACAAAAATCGGGATCTTACAACACTGTGCACTAGACCAACGACGACTAGACCTTTATTTTTTACTTTAAATTTAAAAACCTAAATCTGAAAAAGGAAACAAAATACCCCATTTAGAAACATCCAAACCAAACATCAATATGACTGACAGGCAGACGGCTCTTATCGGCCATCGTATTGAACCAGTCAACGTCATAAATCCAGCTTCACTGTGTACAGGGGAAATCCAGCCCAGTATTGTTGCGTTTCCCGACCGTTTTATCAAAAGGTAGAAAAGTGTCGGCCATTGTTGTGGACGTGAAGCCGGACGCCTCTACGTTTGCTATTGTATTTTTCTCTTCATTGTCATCAGTAAATCTTTTTCCTGTTTCAAAGGAGACGATTTTGTTGGGATTCTTTTGTGAAGTAATATTTTAAATGGTTCTCTGTCTACTTTTCGACATGTCTATTTGGTATGAATTAGTTTTTAGCGATTTTTGAGATTTTGGCTTTCTGTACTTAAAAATAGTCTTCAAATCTATCTAGCTCTTTTTTATATTGCCATATTACTTACTCAAGCTTAAATAGGCAAGCGTGTTTCATCGTTGACCACATCATGGCTTACCATCAGGTGATACCCGAGCCTATCAACAATAAAAAAATGCTTATTTTTAGATCTAAGAAAATTAAAAAATTTAAAAATCCCCACCGCAAAAAAAGTTATCATTTAAAAGTTTAAAATAACACTTTCCTATCGTTGAGCCGTGAAATTTTACTTCACGTCGGGGTACCAAATATACCAAAATCATGCATATCAATATAACACACATGGGTCTTTGAAATTTTAAGCCACAAATATGTTTGTAAGTAAAGTTAATACCCATAAACGTCTAAAATGGCATCGGTAGCTAACACAAAAGAGCAGATAACCTTGAAATAGCTGAACCGATTTCGATTAGTCATATCCAAGAACCATCGCAAGAACCTAACTTTCAAATAAATAAAAAAAACCGCATCTAAATCGGTTCACCCGTCTAAGTGCCATAGCGCTTAGACGGGTGAACCATAGTGTCACAGACAGACAGACAGACAGACAGAGAGACAGACAGACAGACAGACACACACACATAGCTGTCAAACTTATAACACCCCTGTTTTTGCGTCGGGGGTTAAAACTATTTGTCCGTGCGATATCGCACCCTCAAGTTCTGGCCAATATCTAAATGGCAAAATTACTGTGAGATAAATTCAACCAACCAGTCAATCCTATGGATCGGTCGTTAAGTACTAAGTAGTATGGCAACCTCAACCTTAAATATAAAGTCACCTTACCTCTGTACTTACTGAAATATAAGTTAGTACAAGACAAGACATAGGTATCTCAGAGATCAATGACTCGTTGAAACTACTGAATGATTAATGCCCTTTTTAAACGTTCTACAAAACCATCTGAATTCCACATACAAGACTATAAGCTAGAATAATGAGAATACAACACTAGAAAATCAATATTGTTGTCCTGTTAAATATTCCACAATTTTGTACAGGCGATAACAATATTCAAGAACAAAGACTACGAAACTTCAAAAACAGATATACTTACTCTTACTAAGTTTGGAATTATTGTTTCATTTTCATAATTTAAAGTTATTTGACGCTCGAACTTTGGACGAAAATATTTTGTATTTATTCAAGGAAATAGCGGTAAACAAGTTGGTGAAACCAGACATTTTGTTAGAACTGAAAATAATTAAGTTTTTTTTTTGTCGAATAGGTCTACTCTTGACCTCAATCTTTTCTGCGGTTAGAGATGAGGTTGACGATGGAACGCGCTTATCCAAAAGAAGCCTAATTTACTCGCGATTTAAACAGATTGGGGTCATAATAACTCGGGAACACCGATGCAGGCAGGGAATTCCACTCTTGGAATGGAACACGCACATTCACGGAAAGATATCCCGAAGATATCCTAATTTGCCATTTAGCTTCCAAAAATGTTCTAAAATGTCAAAACATATTATTTTTGAAATATATTTTAAACACGCATAAAGTTAACTTTCCTCTACAACTTCGATTATTTATTTTATGAAATTGTGTCATTGTGCAATCCGCTTAATTTACGATTGCAAATGATTGTTATTTGTTAAATAGGAATGGAACTTAACATCAATTGGAAATGTGTAGAATATCCAAATGGCGGCCGATGTTGTAACATTGCCTAAAGCAAAGTGTACCAAAATGTGATGAAGATGAAATGTATGAGAAAGTGACACATATTTTAATGAAAACCAAAGAGAAATTCAACAGAAATGTGACCGTTTTGTTAGTATTTTGTATAGGCCTCGAGTTATTCCATGTTTATCTAACTATTTCATATATTCTGGTACTAGGATAACAGACTTAATAGAACCATGTCACGACGTTCATGTTTCGCTTTCATCATGAATATAATTGTGTTATAAAAGAATTAAGGTTTGTGTTTTTTATGAATTTTCACTTCAAATTCCTAATTAAGTTACCTATGTTTATTTTTTAGAACATGGACGACAAACTGCAGAAATAAAAGCACAACAAAGTGGTAGCCAATTTATAATTTGATATTAACGTTCGACTGTGTTTATCATACCTAGACCTGAAGATGGCCATGGAAATCCACTTTACGCCGAACTTGTCCTGTGGACTGGGTTAAAACTAATTCCAGCAGTTTTGTGACGTGAGGGATGGTTAAATGAAACCCACGTCGAATGCCACGTCCCATTGTCACCTAACGTGGGGTCAATGTGCCGACCGACCGAGATGAGGATGATAAAAATAAGAAAGAAAGATTTAAGAAAATTTATGCTTTTGCAATCACAACAAACAATGCTTACGATAAGTGTAGCTAAAGTTTACTGAAGGTAAAATTTTGATTCCTAAATTAATTGGAGTGCCTAAATTAAGAGTGGAAGCGATATCGTCGCACATACATAGTTCTGGAGCATCATTGCAAACTTTCGTCGGTTCCTTCAATTTTTTTTTCTGAGGTTTTTTCTTTATACTGTAAGGAACCATTAAAAATCATAATTTCTAATGTAACCCTTTAAGATTTATTATAAGAACGTAAATCACTTTTTTGATACACAGTTGGGATCGAAATTTACGATTTGAAGCAAAAAAAACTTGGAAGCTAGGAAAAGCCGATGAAAAATTTCAATGCGGAGAGGTCCAGGATCTTGGCCTGAACTGATGGTGTTTGTTGGATGTCTAGATGTGTAACGATGTCCCACTTCCAGCCTGTAGGTATTAGCATATCAACACCAAGAAGACAACAAAGGGCATTTAATTTAAATGCTCGCTATAACCGCGTTGTGTGCGGTTGTACCTACATAAGATTCTTGTCTCAGGAATGGCGGCGCGTCTCAAACTAATGAAATTGTCGGCGAGAGTAGGGGGCGACCCTGATACCCTTCAGCGATTGAGATTAGAGAAACACCACACGGATCGAATCACGATTCAACACTATAAGCTCCATTGATCAGTGTTGGACAAATAGATTAGGTACCTACATCTTACAGTCGATTCAATGAGGAATGGCAGGAAGACTTGCCTTTGATTATATCTTGAAATTTTTATTACTGTCAGTACATGAGTAAATAGTAAAATAAACCTTACAAGAGGTGAAAGTACTTATACTTAATTATTATAAAGAGTGAATAAGTTTTGCTAAAATACCCACAAATCGATAAATCATACAATACGCACTTGAATCTGAAAAGTTAGAGGTACCTTGGCTTTGAACTCGAGATCTATCACTTGGCAGTTCACCGGTGACACCAATGGAATATAACATAACTGCTTAAAAAAATAGATAGGCAATGATGATACATTATATTGTGCTCGTCTTACAACTAGTGCTAAATGCGCAGAGCAAAATCTAAACACAGATAACATGTACCTATACATCGTACTTTCCGGCCACTTTTGTTTTTTACTATTTTACTATCTTCTTCTTGGCGTGTCGATGGCAAACAAAGACACTTAATAATTCTAAATTGTATGTTTAGCCCAGAATTCGGCTACCGCAACACCATCCACCGACGCAACCATAAGATCTCACGTGTGCAGGTGACAGGGCACGCGGCGCAAGACAAATTGTGGAGAGGTACCGCACAGGCACTGAAGGTCGGTGCTAGCTGCGAAACCCCACTTCAGGAGATTATCCTGGCTGCGGCCGACCTGGGTGCGGAGTCTGTTCAGAGTTTTCCAAGTCGGCCATTGCAATGTGTGTCAGGTGAAGTCTCTCTGATGGCTCGATGAATTCGTCAGGAGGAGTATTTTTTGCCAAAAGTCACATCTTTGCGAGGTGTCGTTGGTAATAGATGGATTCACGCATCCAAGAAAACTTTTCCTACTTTTTAGTCTCTGGTGAACAGGTGTGTACCTAATCGTGCATCGGGTGGCGTGGATCCTCTTCTACTTTCGCCCTTTCTGTACGGCTTGCCACAGTCCTACGTATACCAGGGAGCGCAATGCCGATTTTTACTATTATGGGTGTTCTCATGTTTATCCACCCCTTTAGAGACTTTAAATCCAATAGAAATTTCCACGGCAATCTCATAATAATAAATAAACAGTCAGCTTCTAGAATCCTCACGAGGGTCTTGAAAGTTAATCGAGGGTAATTGAATCGGTAATCGAACAATATTACGTATGAGACTAATCGTTTTAGTATCGATCCACGATATTAATTGGATGTGTTGTGACTAGTTTATAGACTAGACTGGAGCTAAAGGACCAAGTAACGAGTGGGGTGTGTGATGAGGGGAAATATTGAAGGGTAGTGACTTGGTATTGAAGGTAATGGGCTATTTGACAAAATTTTAATTTTTAGTCCCTCATCTAGATTACAAGAAAATATTTGACACATATTTTTTCTTTTTTCATGTAATCAAAAAATACCGGCAAAACATCGAGTCAAAATGTCGCTTGACGTCACTAGCCAGTACAGTTTTTACTAGTTAATGATGTTAAAAGCCCCCTCTCCTCAACTTTAATGCGCTTAATCTAAGCAGCTTTCCATCAATTTGAAAAAGAAAAAATCCAGCATTAGACATCCAGCATACGAAACCATGATTATTCTCTCCGATAAGATACAAACCAATCATATTTTTAATTGAACAAGCAATGGCTTGGCGAGCTTTCCGAAGCACGGAGAGGCCTTGATATAATGTTTGTTCACCCATCCATGGACTAACCTTGGCAAGTGTAGCTTAACCGTCGATCGACCTGTGCGGCTGTTACAATTAAGGTACGAGTCCCTCTCGAATTTTCTGCTCAATACCGAACAAAATTGATTTATTGAAAAAATTGCGAGTAGGTACCTTCCGGATTATTTCTCGTACCTACATCACGAAGACTATTGTCAACGTCGTCGTTAAGAGCTAAGAGCACATCTCCGACAATGTTCCTCGTTTATAATAAAACAAAGAAAAGTTTATTACGTTACGTACGTTGGATAAAACACGTAGCCTGAAGTAATACCAAAGAGATTATTTAAGACCAGCTTTTGCCCGCGGCTTCGCCCGCGTGGATGTCGAACTTCCGCCCCCTATGTTTTCCCATTAAGGGTTGAATTTCGAAAAATCGTGTTTTAGTGGATACTTATTCTTAACTAAGAAGTCCCCTTCAAGTTTCATGTCTCTAATACCAGCGGTTTGGGCTGTGCGTTGATATATGTGTCGGCGTCAGCGATGGCTGAGCGGTATGGGCCGACATTAGGGGTTTCCTGGTACCAGGTAGGTACATAACGTTGAATAATAATCTTCATTGCAGTAATAACCTCACTTTAATAAAAGTAATCACATAACATAACTCAGATAGGTAAACAGATAGTTTCGCACTGGACTAGTGTCTTCGTTGGTGTCTCAAATCCAACTGAGCTCTGCTTAGCTTCCACTTCCCAATACGACTCCATCCACGTGACATCGCTCGCGCCATTTGCAAATGACAGCTGACGTCACGGCGTTTACCACAGACTCTGTACTAATGTAATCAACTTCACAACTTCTTATTTCTGAATATCGTTCGCCACGACACGGCCATCATGACCTTCACACGTCCTCGTGTGTCTGATCTGAAAACAAAAACATTCTGAAAGTAATCCGTTCGGCTATCCTGCCGTTAAATCTTAACAACTATGGCTGTACAATATAGCCAGCGTTGGCAAGGTCTCAAGGATTAAGGAAGTCACAATAATCCAGCCTTTTAGAACCGATCAGGTAAAATTCTAAGAGGGAATCATCCCATAAAACACATGAGATCACTTTACATGAGATCATTTTAGACAAACGAGACTGTGTCGTCAGACATAAATTGTAAGTACATAGACTGTCATAGTCTGCCAGTCCATCGGCCTTTCACAGTCTGCCAGTCCATCGGCTAGTCATAGTCAAACAGGCTAGTCATTGTCTGCCAGTCCATCGCCCAGTGATCCATCCCCAGAAGCTAACCATCTCAGCCGCGTATAAGTGCTACCCCTCGGAAAGGATGGGCTGCGCATAAAAAGCAGACCACGCGCACCTCTTACATGCTCCGGCGCAACTGGTTCGGTCACCAAACAATGACACTTTATCCATAGAGCATACGTTAAGTTAGATGAAACGTATTCCAAAACTTTACAGGTAGTCATTAGTAATGACTACTCAGTACACACAATAACTAAATGAACTTTAACTAAGCCATTTTAACAACTTAAATACGGAAGGTTCCTCCAAGACTCATAATTATCAAATTTCAAAAAGAAAACACACTCATGGCCCGGCTGCCCATAGCAGCTAGTAACAATTTATTATTGCCACCCATATCGTCATCACCTCTTATGATACGACCAACACCTCACCTAGAGTCCGCGACTCCCAGGTCAATACATGACCGTACAAATAGTCTCCTTCGAGACCCGGGTCCCCGCCACACCACTAGCTGCCCATCGCGCTCTGAACAACTCCACACCGAGTTGCAGTTACGACTACAGACTAGTGCGTGCAGAGCGACCAAATAGCCAAGGTATGTGTTCCATTTGCTGGTGGAGGCACCCTCCTCACCATCTTCTACATTAGGCAAATCTAACTCGGCAGATAACTTGGAGGAATCTTTCGTACGCGATCGTGGGCGTACTTATAAGTTCTATTACCAGTCAAAGATTTCAATAGGTAATGATCACCATCAAGCAGTTCTACAATTTTTAATGGTCCCTTGTATTTTGGGTCTAACTTCGTCTAATTTCTCTCTTCATTCTGTATTAAAACTAAATCACCAACATTAAATTTCATTACTTTAGCTTTATTTTTATCAAATCTAGATTTTTCGTAAATAGCGCTCTTTTTATCTTTGTTGCCGCTTGCTCTCTTGTCTTGTCAATGTCTATTTCTGGTTCAGAATTATCCAAAGTTACAAGATTTAATGGTCTAGCCACATGTCCTATCAGAAGTTCAAGCGGGCTTGCCCCGGTTACACGATGGATAGAGGAATTTAAAGCTAGTTGCACGTCTTCTAACCCGTTTGAACTTCACAGGTTGGTATCTTAAGACTTTACTTTACAACATACTGATCGCCCGCAAGCGTTTAAAAGACCCTTGAAACTTCGGGTAAAGCTTAGTCTAGCTAGGCTCTTCATTTTTAATGTAAACCAAGTTACAAACTCTTAAGTTTTGTTTTAGTACTGCCAAAACGGGACTTAGAGAAACGTTTTTCATTACCATTGACCCAAGAAGTTTGATCTCTTTACACGATAGTGGGAATTCACCCAAAGTACCTAGTAGATTTAACTGTCAATAATCTACTGACATACGCTCGAAACCATCACGCTTTTCGAGAAGCAAAACAGGTTTAGAAAAGTGGGAATCACTCGGTCGGATTATCGTACACGGTACTATCTCTACTTCGTGCAGAAGGACAGTGATTTAATCATTAAGAGTTCGAACCTTTGCACGTTACCAAAGTACCAACCACCAACCGACAATAAGTACTAACCACCAATAAGTACCATGTACTAGCCATCAATAAATCCTTATTGTAATTCAGTCAATAGACGCTCAAGACTATCTTGGACAGTCGGTTTAAGTTTATTCAATTGCATTTCTGTCATTAATAAACGAGATAACATCCTATTGGTACTTCTCATGTCTAGGCACAGTATTGAACTCTGCTAATAACTACAACACTTCGTTTATCCTTCGTTCACAGCGCACTGCGCACTACATTAGTAATTAGAAAAGGTCCGACCAATAAGTTACAACAGTTATTCTAACAGTTCTGTTACTCTTTATCATCATTTATAAGCAATGCATACTCAACTCATTAAAATCTGTGCACCAACACAGACAAAAATCGCACCAACGATTCCTTATAGACCCATCGCCACATGTTACTCATGAGGAGCGGTCCAAGGCTTCGAGTATGAGTATACAAGCTATTTTTAACCAGATGTGGTTTCACTACCACTGTCAATAACTATGACATTCAATTCTCGAGGAACTTTGTGATCGGGGCCTTCATACTTGAATCTAATTTAGTTTGACTTCTTTCCACATTTTCAATTAAAACACAATTAAGCTAATTTAAAACCCTGAGCCTAATATTATGGTCAAACCGACTTTTATCTTTGCTCAATTTAAAGTTAGGCTAACAACCAGCTTTCTGATACCGTGGTGATATCAACAAGTTTCCATCCGATTTACAAAAAACGTAAAGGGAATAGCGCCGCACTTGCATCAGTTTGAATTTCAATCTCATTTAAATTGAGAGTTCATAATAAGAAAATAATCAACCAGGTATAGTCTGTAAAATTGAAATTATTTATCATCTTATCTGTCAGTGTCCCAATTTCCAAATAAATGGACCAAATTGTTTACTAATCATCAATAAAAACACTGAGGGTACATTGAAAAAACGAAAAATTCAACTGACGAACTTCCGAAAATATGGTACTACCTATGAACCGCCTAACATGGTGAATGTTATCAAGAAAGGCAGCTTAACTAAGCTTCAGCTCACCTGTAGCTGTTGAGGCCAAAACCTTTCGAGTTAGTGTAGTGTAAAAGTGAATAAACAAAAGTGACAATGACACACATATAAACACATGAACAAAGTGCTTATATCATCATTTATCAGACTCTAAGAAAGTGGAACGGACTTGTGTAAAGTACAAACAACACTATTCTAAGTTTAAAATAATTATCACGTATAATAATAGGTTAGATTTAAATTGCTTATTAGTCTTATAGGCTAGATTGTAATTAATTATTAGGAACCTGGTTCTTTTTAATAAAGGATAAAAAACCTGTAGCTGTGATATCATAGCCTAGAAACTTTACATAACGCTTCACAAATGAACACTTCGAAATATTCAAACCGGCTTTAGTCGGCGTTTATTGAATTATTATACACCGAGCAGCCTTTCAATCCTTGCTAAAGTAGCAGGACTTAACAGGGAACTTAACAGGGATTAACTAGGGCAAATAACAGTACCCATCACTCATTCGTTTTTGAACAGAGTACTTATCACACTACTCTCTCCTTTCGTCCGACTTAGTCTGTAAGGTTTTGAAGCCTATTTCTCGGTTCACTGCGATGACTCCAAAAGTAGTGAATGTGTCGCGTCACGTCTATCACTGTATTCTTGGTTACGTCTATTTACTTACTGAGTTTTAACTGTCACAACTTCGATCGCTGTTGTATTACAACGTAACAAAATATGGCTACGTAAATCAAACGTTAAATATTATTTCGATAGCATTATTGTCATTCCTAAACGCATTAAAATAGCCCTGTGCTAGTTTATTACGTACTTAACTTCAAATAGCCTATCTAGTTTTGCTGAGAGAATAGGTTTCCCAAACGGAGGTTTACTAAAGCGTATGTAATAGGCATCTATTTGTTTTTGAACCGTTGCTCGCACAAGTAGCCTTTTGTCTTGGCTAAAAAGTATCGTGTACGTACGGTAAACCAATAATAAAAGTATGGCAATATTCATTAAGTAAAGTTATCAGAGTTTCTCTATTTTACGTACCGTATTTCAAGTACCTATCTGGTTAGATTTGTAACTACAATCCACTGCACATTTCTGTTTAGAAATAACCAAGAAATACATCGTGACCGCCTGTCACATTATATTTCAAATGATAATTAATCGTAATACGTGGATACCCCAAAATAAAACAGGTAAACAAAGACTATAAACCAAAATGTCGCAATGAATTTGCTCGCTAAGTAGGTACATACAGTAGATACGATCTATTTGTACTTCACAGGTATACCCACATACCCTTTATACAAACGTCTGCATTTAACCTCTAAAATGACGGACAAACTCCGAATGTGATCATTCGGTATTGAAATCAAAACAAAAATTACACGACTCACCGGATTGCTGTGCTGCGAGTGCTGTGACTGCCCACAATACCAGCTATTTTGCACGCGTCTATCCACCGCGCCGCGCCACTGCAAACCCGTTACACTTGCATCTTGCATCTCGCAAACGTTCTTGCTGATCCCTGATGTAGCTATCGCTGCTCGTTCGCCATGCCAGCGCTCCCAGCGCAGCCTTGACAATATCAAGCAAGCTTCGATAATTTTCTTCTGATATATCCTGACGACTTGGCAAAGCACGCCATCCATGTGGGTAGCAAGTCCTTATCACACTTCTGATGTCGGCGTCAGCGATGGCTGAGCGGTATGGGCCGACATTAGGGGTTTCCTGGTACCAGGTAGGTACATAACGTTGAATAATAATCTTCATTGCAGTAATAACCTCACTTTAATAAAAGTAATCACATAACATAACTCAGATAGGTAAACAGATAGTTTCGCACTGGACTAGTGTCTTCGTTGGTGTCTCAAATCCAACTGAGCTCTGCTTAGCTTCCACTTCCCAATACGACTCCATCCACGTGACATCGCTCGCGCCATTTGCAAATGACAGCTGACGTCACGGCGTTTACCACAGACTCTGTACTAATGTAATCAACTTCACAACTTCTTATTTCTGAATATCGTTCGCCACGACATATGTATAAACGTAATAATTTTAGCATAATACTTCCAGATAGACTACTTTCAAAGTTGGTCCTTCCAGTATGTATGCATAAAGATTTCTGGAACTACTGACCCGGGAAAGAGTGCCGTACAACTGACCATGTGTAAAACAACTGAGACTAAGATCAACCTACCCA
Organism: Euplexia lucipara; assembly: GCA_921972225.1. Lineage (NCBI taxonomy): Eukaryota > Metazoa > Arthropoda > Insecta > Lepidoptera > Noctuidae > Euplexia > Euplexia lucipara. The sequence continues at coordinate 5,754,132 of OV179143.1, read as the reverse complement.
GGCGTATTGATTACAACCGTACCAAGTCAATCCCAATCCCTATAATAGTTATTGAACTATGCGTGCACATACAGACAGACAGACGGACAAAACATTTTACTGATTTCATTTTTGGCATCAGTATCGATCACCAATCATCCTCCAATATTAATTTTGAATATATATTCAATGTACATAATTATCTTCGTAGTGTGTGATAGTCCATTGAACTGTATGGCGAGCGATATTGTATCTTAAGATAAAATATTTGATCTTAGCCGTGTGCAGCGCCCCTTGGTGAACTCCACTGCGGGTGACGTAACCTACGACAAACTTATTATTTGCGGTTGGTACAGCAGTCGGGTCTAGGGGTCGAACCGCAAAATTAAGTTTGTTTTTTATTGTATATACTTTTCCGGGATAAAAAGTACCCAGTGTTGTGCCCAGGATATTAAAGAATAAGTATACCAAGTTTCATCGTAATCGAACCGGTAGTTTTTGCGTGATACCTGAATATACAGACAGACAGACAGACAGACAGACAAAATTTTTTTAATCATATTTTTGTGTTCGCTGTCGGTCTAGTGACACCCCCTGCTATTTATTTTTTTGATATTTTCAATGTACAGAAATTTTACTTCTACAGATTTATTATAAGTAGTATATATATATATATATATATAGAAGATAATAAATACTATAGACAGGATGCAAAGAAATGTCATAGAAAAACTGTGAATTGTGATCATCATGGGTCAGTTACGTCATCTAGCATATTATAGGAATATTGGAGCAGCACTAGTACTAAAATAGACAAATCGACTTTATATCTACTAAGACTAGGACGCAAGTTTCGAATGCAAATTTTGTTCGTTATGTCTGAAAGTAAGTATTGAATGTATTTGCTTGATTCTTAAAATATTTTCAGATTTCAAAATAAAATCAAACTTTTCCCATACGTATGCTCCTCACGGTATCTATTGGGTCTTAATTTTGGAAATCTTAGGATTTTTCGATTTTTCAATAAAATACACTAGATTTCCAGTTTTTTTTTATTAACAAGTTCAATCAACATCATTCACGTGGCATGACTCAGCGTAAATAACCGATTATTCCCCAGGGTTGTAAATTACGTGTGCGAACGTGTTGTCCTGTTCAAGCAAGCTCCTAACAGGATTGCGGCTGGCTCTTGGAAATCTCAGAATTTTTCAATTTCCCATCTGGTATAAATCCTCCCCACCTTACCTTTTTTGTTCTATCAATAACCAAAAATAAATAAAGGGAATATAAGTACAAGAAACGTGTTTTTTCAACGGTTTCAAGATGTCACAATGGGCGGCCTTATCGTTTAAGGAGTCACTTACAGTTATTTAATTTTCCACGTATTTTGGGGACAATGAGACACCTACCATAAAAGTGCTATAGTCTGTCCCACAAACAGTGGGACGTATAGTCACGTAAGGTTTACATCTAGTGTTATTGACGTTATTTTGGGCGTTTGTTTACCGTACTCGTGTGTCTTATGCGGCGTTTATGTCTCAGACTGTGTGTGTTTAGGGTCTAGGGTAGCTGTTGTCTTAGCCTCAAACCTGGCTGTTAACCTCCTGTGACATGTAGGTGCGATTTAAGAGACCTTATACAACCATTCCTCGTCCTACGTCCATTATGGCGACTTCTTCATCGCTATATCGTCCATTGGGAGAGTTCCATTTCCATGCAACGGGAAGATCCGTAATAAACGCTCACTAAATAATTCCAACAGACCGTTCTTATAGGTAACAAGCTGGTGTTTGTAACCCTTAGCCCTTTTTAACATATTGTTGAAAAAACTTTTCCAGTTTCTACAACATAAAATATTCACTCTCACTCTTAATATTCTCTGCTACATCTAATCTCAAATCTTACTTAACTAAGTCAAACAGAAATCTTCGATAAAACTAAAGAGTTTTTCAGACGTGTCCCTAAGAGTAGTGACACTTAAGATAGAGTGGTTCATATGGTCCTTCGAGCCGGATCAACCTAGTAAAGATTGTAATATGTTGTTCCATCAGCTGATTACTTACGGGAGTCTTCGTTTCTTACTACTTCTAGTAGATCAAGGTTCTAGAACGGACGGAAAGAAGATTCGATAAAAAGTATCCAAGTAACCCTATGTAGGACGTGTCTTGCTTTTACAATAAAGGTCCTTCCTATTCCACCCTTAAGACACACAACAAATTAGATTATTGCCGTCGTCAATCCTTCGGGAATCACGTACGATCTTCGGATCCACCTGTGAGATATATATTTCCCATGAGACCATGTTATTTCCTGTCAAACGTCCTCTGAAACAAATTGGATGATAACCTGTGTTGCCATCGACATTATTTTCACCAACAAATTCCTTTTGACAACGGAAACCCTTTTATGCAGGGCATGTCGGTAAAATATCTTGTTTCATAAAAGTTATAAATTGGTGGAGCTTTGGTGGCAGCGAATTTGATCCTGTTCTGCATACCTTACGTATTAATGGCCCCTCGACGTGGTAAATGATATAGGAAATTCGTCATTTGATTTGTATTGTCCGGGGTCGTACCACTGCACTTATAATTACGGTGATTGGTTGATTGGTAAACTATTGAAGTTGCTATTAGGCTAATGAGGTAATGTTTGTTATCTTATAATTTTCCTCTACTGACACTGTCCCATAGGTAGCTATAGAAAACTGTTTCTGCTAGAAACAAAAAAAAAACAATGTAAAATGCAATAAACTTAATTGAATGATTATTTTATAAAATGGTGTCTTTTGAGACCTAAGAGAGGATAATTGAATGATTATTTTACAAAAATATGTCTTTTGAGACCTAAGAAAGGTTAATGTATTGATTGTATTGATGAATCTGATTTCAAGAAGATGTTTATATACAATTTATTGTTTCACTAGTGTTTATGATGTATCTTCTATAGGGATTATTTGTGTTTATTCGTTATGTAGCAGTATCAAATGTGTTTAATAAAGATATCCGAAAAATATTTTTTATACATTTTATTTTCTTCACTTACAAAACATGAATATCAGAAATGCATCGTTGCATTTTAACTTCTATGTTAAATAAAAATACCTTTGTACGTACAATAAATTATTTTAAGTTTTAACGTTAGTAGGTACTTATAATATCAATGGTATAACAGATCTTTCGATTGATTCCTCGATATATTACTAAAATACACGTAAACATAATATATTTCAAAACAATAAAAAAAACACGAAAATATTAAATTTAAACTTTTACAATACTTTAATAAAAAGAACCAAAAAGTTTGCATCGCCGTTTTTTTGCCAGAATTATAATGACAGAACTTACAACATATTGCTGGGACAAAAATACAATATAATGTAAATTCTGCGAGGTCGTTTCCATAAATAAACTGTATTCGCAATGACGCCAACATGATACCAATCCTAAATAGACTAATTAATTATTTTTTTCCTATAATTACCGCTTCGTAAACCCATAACAATGGCACTTTCTTGACTATTTTAACAATATTATCACTTTCCAATACATTTGTAAAGTTCTATTACAAATATATTCAGACAAAAATCTATTACTAACTTCACGTTAGGAGAAAGTGTTCCCAGTTTAATAGTATCTTATCAGAATTAGATCTTCAAACGAGCTAAGTCTGTGAATAAAATTTGAAGAAAGTTGTCACAATGATATTTTAATGAGATTAGTTACTTTCCTGTATTATCCACCACGTTTGTTCGAGAAAATGGCGCCGATTCCTTTCTTAACAAATTGAACCTTTAGGCTCTTTCGATGTTTTTTAGGACAGATTCATGAGGAAAGAAATGTAAATTTTAGTTTAACCAAAACTTAGTTACAGTGTTGACATTTTCAAATAATATTGTGACAAAGCAAATTGTTTCAACTGACTTTTTGCAAATTGCAAAATAAATGGTTTCGACTGAGCTGATGTCGCCTAGTATGTCAGTATTTTTAACTTAGTTCTTTTGTGGCATCATCGGTCCGGTTTAGATTTAAATTAGGGAACCGACGCCATTATTCAACAACACCAACATTATTTAACCACCTTTTTATTGACTTTGGAGATCTTTTAGACAAAATGACTAAAGACTAACGGAACATGAAGGTAAAGAGTCTACAACTCCTGGACTGGATCCTCTGCATCAGCCAGCTTGATGAGGCCAATGAAGCTCTTTTCCGGCTGCATCAAAGAGTGCCTGTCACCGCCTGTGTTCCTGACTGCTAGTCTATCACCAGCTTTAAGGAACAGCGCGGCGGCTGAGAAGCAGGAGTTGGGCTTATCGATTTGTTCTGTAGAGTGAGTAGACTGAGCACACTGCAGGAGGGTTTCCCGACCCTCGATTTCAGCGTTCGTGCGGTGAAGTACCCATGAGATTATGTCGTGGCTGTCGAGGTAGTAGATCTGGAAAAGAATAAAAAAAACAATGTACATTCTGCGGCATACTACTTAGTTCTACTGTCGTACTATTTTTTTTTGTGGGGCATCTCGTAGTCGTTTCCTAGAAGATGACGTGTACAGCTTAACCGGGTAATCTTGTGGAGATGACTTAATAAATTAAGACCTCCAGCTAGGATATAAAAACTTAAAAACTAAGCTTTTACGTTAAGGGCGGGTGCCCTGCGGGGTACGGCTTATGGCGTCGCTGGGAGAGGAGAGCAAGGGACGACGGCGAAGGCTGGATCTAAGTGGTCTACTGTCATACTAATGTCTTGTCCTCGAATCTTATGCACGAGGTTATGATTCAAATCCCAGCAAGTACCAATGTGACTTTTTCAATTCATATGTACTTTCTAAGATTATCTAACATAATCGACATCGGTGAAAGAAAACATCGTAAGGTTTAAAATAGAAAAACACATGTGAAAACTCCAATCCGCCTTGAGCAAGCGTGGTGATCAATAGATCAATACTCGTGCCTTCTTCTATGTTGTAATGGGATAGTAACACGGTGTTATTTTTTTACCTAATACTAGAGTTTCAAAAAGTTACACAAACTTAGTCGAGACTTGTTTCTTGAGCTAAAGAAAATACGTCCCATTCCCAAATCGTTTTTATCTACTTTATTTAAGAGCTACTAAACGCCTCAAGGCAGAAAGTTAGTCCAAAGTATAAAAGTACCGAAATCAAAAGTCAAACTTTAATAAATCTGCCGGCTCTAGATTTGTTTATTGTCTTAACTAGTTTATTTATATTAGATAAGAAGTTAAAATGAATATATAAGCCCATTCTATTCAAGTTGGAGGTTGTATTTTCATTGCTTACTGATTTCGTAAAGTCTAGACTTCAAGGCAAGGCCAAATTAACTGTCTATATTAGTGTTGAGACTTCTTTATTTTACCTAAGATATTAATTAATCGCAATTAGAACACCTCAGTTCTGACTTCGTTAGGGCGTACGCCTACTGTTGGCTCAGCACGTCAAGGGATTTAAGTAAGCGCAAAGGATTTGAGATCTTCTTTTATCATGCTAAGCGTCTACACTTCGGGATGCCATAGCTTGCTTTACTGTGTCGAAGAATGCCGAAGCAGGCTAAGGCGTATCAATAGAATGTGAGTTTTAGCAGTTTCAAATAGGGTACGAAATTGTCTGTAAGTATTATGAAAATCCCTTGCCGTCCCTTGCTGCCAGTGAGCGCTGGGCCTTAGGGTAGATGCGATACTCTCGTTGGGTAATAATCCTTTACGCTACAGTCATGTATAGATGACAAACGGAAATATGCTTAGCACGGCACGCATCAGGACTACATGTCGAATTTAGAGCATTAATTAGTAGCTGCGACGACAGCACTTTAGCTGTAAGGGTATGTTTATATACTTGACCTGCATAAATTGATTGGGAAAAAACTTTTTTGCAAAAAATAAAACCGACTTCAAAAAAAACACTAAACGGTGTAAAATAACTCTAAATTCGGAAGTCTGTGGCTTTGGTGGGTTTGTCTTACTCATGATGGGCCACCGACTTCCGAATTTAGAGTTATTTTACACCGTTTAGTGTTTTTTTTGAAGTCGGTTTTATTTTTTGCAAAAAAGTTTTTATTTTTCCATTTTTAGTAGTTACCATAAAAATATTTGCCATGAATTTATTTTATATTGTTAATTGTTAACAATAAATGTCATCATAATAGCGTTTTCCACTAATCCCTAATAAATTAAAATTAACATACCTAACTGACGAAATCTAGGTATATTGTACCCACCTGCGTACCCCTCAGAGCATACAGGCGTGATGATACGTCATTATGTTGTATAAACAATAAACATCCAAGCGATTCCAGCAATCACGACAGATTTGCCGTTTATTTTTGAAGAGTTCCGTTGTATATCTCCGAAGATCAGCACCAGATCTTCACCAAATTAAAATGGGACCACCTCAGGAGTATATTCTTTCAAATAAAAAAAGAATTTTGAGAATCGGTCCACAAATGTGGGAGAAATCAGGTAACATACATAAAAAAAAAAAAAAAAAAAAATAATACATACACACGAACATAGAACCTCCTCCTTTTTTGAAAGTCGGTTAAAAATAATTCATGACTAATAAATAACTCATAGCAGGTTGTTGATGTTCCTTGCACCCTATTGAGGAAAAAATCAATTGGCCCGACAATGACTATAAATTGTAGTACAGACAGCAGATGGCAGATTTATTACAATCGTAAAAACTGCACGCAAACTGAAAATTTGCAATTGAAATTCAGTCCGTATGTCTAGATCCTAAGAGTAGCAGTCAGTGACTGGCAGCCTTGATCATCCCCCTTGTAGTTAAGTCTAGCACGTGTATTTATTTCAAAATTTTACCTGCACATAGACGAGATACACTCCAGTGTGATGCACGTGCACGTGTCCATTGCGAGTGAGCGTGGGGCGGGAGTGGGGTGACGCCACCGTCCAGGGTGCCGGGTACCACACGTCGTGGGCCGCTCCGTGGGACACGCGGACTAGGCCATTACCTGTGAACAAGACATTTAATTATACCTACTATACATTAGCGTATTAATAGTTAAGAATACAGAGTTCTTTGTAAAACACCAATAACCTCACGGGACTAGATAGCTAACATCATACATAAGCAACAATTTATGTTCTACGAGTTCTGACGTAAAACAATACATGAAACTAAATAATATTTTATGTTTTTATTGTAGGTACTGTCGTGACATTTGTAAGCCTATATTTCACTCATTTAAACAAAAGGACGACGACGTACTTCCAGCCGCATGCGACCTAAACTGCGATGCGTGTAGTTATTAACATTCAAGCGGGCAATTCTATTAATATTTATATTTGAATGAAAATAAAAAAAAAATTAAAAGTCGTAGAACAAAAGTTGTTGCGTATTATGTAAGCTATCTAGTCTTGCGAGGTTGTTGGTGTTTTACAAATAACCCTATGTAAGTAAACTGTTTACGTTTTGCATTTAATTTCCGTGCATGTCAATGTCAACCAATAATTTGCTGTCATGTTTTTTTTCATTTCTAAAAGGTTGATCACTACGGTTAACGGTTAGATTATAATAAACTTGATGTTGTCAAAATTGCTAAACGTCTAAAATTTACGTAAATTAAATCATTTATTACGAAAATGTTTGAAATTGTGGATGTGTCGCCATCTAGCTACAAAATGGCAGTGAGTTCATTCATCCATTCACCTTAATACAGGTATACAAGGGAGGGCAGATGTTACAAATAATAAAGGGACCACTGTATCATTACCTAATAAGGTGTACAAATATTGTACCAATGAATCTTAATCTAGGTGGCTCATTACAAAATTGTAATATTTAATAAAAGTTTAAAATTAAGAAACAAAAAAAATTAGTGTTACAATGAATGTCAAAAAAATAAAATAAAATAAAAGTATTGTCAGATGAGCCATTTGCCATAAATATAAAAGTCAATTAAATGAAATAAAAATTTATGTAGGTCTAGGTAGAGATAAACGTAACGTAAACAATACTTATTTTATTTTAAATATTTCTAACAGAAATATGTGAAACTCGTAGGATTCTGCACTTCTCCTCTACATAAACTGTCACTATGCTAAATCTCGCACTTCTTCCTTGCGCGCTATTTTCTTACATTAGTGTATTAATACAGATTAATATACGGATATGACTCCATTTACAATATCATTAGTCAGAAATGAAAAACGTTATTTGTAATGCACACTTTGTAACGAAAGTACAATAAGCATGTTACAATTACGATAGACGCACGAAATTATTATTATCAATTTTTACTGCAGCTGTCACACTTAGTTGTAACCATTGCCACAATTTATTTAAAGAAATTATGTGGATTTCATTTAGTTATATTATTTCATTCTAGTTGAAAATTACAGTTCAATGGTAAAAACCTCAAAGAAGGCAGGGGTGAACAATACACCACACATTCTTCTTTTCATTTTTTTTTCTTCTAAATTTAAAATAAAACATATTGAATAATAACTGTTATTACTTATCTTTAAAATAAAATGTTCCACATTCCTGCTTTTACGAGCCATTTTCTAATGCTGAGTATAGATAGACATTTAATTATGGGGGCGGACTTTTACAAGCCAACTCCCTTGTTGGTTTTGAAAGTAAAATATACACGGTGATAGCAAAACTTTCTAATTGCGAAAGAAATTTTAATGGAAAAATAAATAAAAATGTAATGGATGATATTCCAATCGCAATAAATTGTTACCTCCTACTACTACTACTTTAAATAATACTACATAATCTAGTACTTATTGTATGTAACATAAAGACACGCAGCGCAGTAGTTCAGTTTAAAATTATGTATTTTGTATCCTTTAAAATCAATGCATTTCAGTAAGGTAGTTAGGTTAGGTAGTTAGGTTAGCTATAGGCTAGGTATGATAAGTTAGGTTAGGTTATATGTATATGTGTTCTCATTCTAATTCTATAAATATTCCACCACTTTTCACACAACGCCATTTAGTCCCAAGTTAAGCTTGAGAGCTTGTGTTATGGATACTAAACAGCTGATAAACATACTTACATATTTCTAAATACATACATATTATTGTTAAATTACACCCAGACACAGAACAAAATATGATCGTGCTCATCACACAAACATTTGTCCTGGGTGGTAATCGAACCCACGACCTTCGGCATAGCAGTCAGGATCACTAACTACTAGACCAACAGGCCAGTCGTCGGCCAGTTATGTATCCTACTAATATTATAAACGCGAAAGTTCGTGAGGATGGATGGATGGATGGATGTTTGTCACTCTTTCACGTAAAAACTACAGAATGGATTTTAATAAAATTTGGTGTGGAGTTAGCTGACACCCTGGATTAAGACATAGGCTAATTTTTATCCCTGTATTCCCACAGGAACGGGACCTTCGCGGGTGAAACCGCGGGACGGCTGCTAGTATTATATAAAGTTTAAAATTAACAAAAGTCCTCCGAATCGGTTTGGCCGATTCTTATGAAATTTTGCTAGTACATTCAGTGGGTCTGATAATAGGACGCATTACGTAAAGGTAAAAAAAATGATAATAAAGCGGAAAGAAGGCAACCAACTGGGGTTCGAGTCTGCTATTGCAATCGTATCTCAATGACCGGATCGAATACTTGACAACTTTGACAGTTTTTGTATGGGAAATGTGTCATAAGTTTGACGTTACAATTCATCATGTAGTAGTGACGCGTGGCGGGTTGGGCACATTTTGGTTTGGTCATGACGGTGGCGATCAAAGACTAGACAAGTTAAGTTGAGAGCTTGTGATCGGAAAGCGGAAAAGCAGCAGCCAATCAATTTACTTGACGTTTGACTCGAGAAGAGGCTTTCAAAGACTGTAAGCAAAGCGACTACTGACAATTCAATTTCCTATTCAATTGGTTGCGAGCACGAAGTTTGCCTGGAAATATCCAACATGTTGAACGTTGTATTACTGTCCTAACAATAGACACATTGAGTGAGCTTTATTGTACTTTCAAAGATAATAAAAATAATAGGTACCTAACGTTTACTTTCTCTACTACACAATGAAATATAAGTTTAATAAATACAGTACATTTTATTTAGTTCATCAGTAAGAAGAAAAAAGACTTGTATTTTATTTGTTTTGCAAAGAAATTGATTGAAGACTACTTACCTTATAAGCGCATTAAAGTTAAGGAAAAAGGGCTTGTGACGTCATTATTCTGTATAAACTGTACGAAATCGTGACGTAATGGACATTTTGACTCGATGTATCGCCGTTAATTTTTAATTACGTGAAAGAAGGTAAAATATGTGTCGAATATTTTTTAGTAATCTACATAGGGGGACCAAAAAGTATTTAGTAATCTAAACTTACCTATTGTGTACCTATGATTCTTTTACTATCATACTTTTTTGTTCTACCATGTTAGTTTAGGTACCATATAAGTTTTAGGTATTGGGTAGTGGGTAATTTTGTAGATAGTGCAAATAACTAAATCAAAACTAGCACTTATTGAACGCCAAAACACATAAGACAGCTCCCCAAAACGCGCACCCTTCACTTCACAAAAAATTTTATTCATCATAAATAAATTATATAATTTTCACAATATTATCTTAACGGTTAGTTTTTTCAGAAAGGTTAATTTCAATGTTACAAAGGTAGAAAGAAACTGCATCTTTTTCAAGTTTCCAAATTAATTGGGGCTTATAAATTACAAAGTGATTGAGCGTTTCCAGAATAATTCTCTCAGAATCTTGAAATCGTACTAATTCAAAAATCAATTCGCCAAACTAATTATTTCCATTAGACAGGGTTTCTTGAAACTGAACCTGATAAAAGGGAAAGGAAGGACGTTGACCTAAAAACCAGACTGTTATAAGAACATTTTAATATTTTCTGAGAGTAATTACTTACAGCTAATTCGATTGTTTTATTCTTTTAACGAAGGAACTTAGACACAGAAGACATCAATAGGTGAATTGAACTCATTATATTTAGTACTCTCATTCAGCACCCTTTCCACATTGATTTGATATTGTTTTGCTGTGGCTTCATAAAAAGAAGAAGGTTCTCAATTCAATTGTTTTTTAAGTGTTACTCAGAACTACGTCATTTATGAACCGATTTAAAAAAATCTTTGCTTTTTTGGTACAGACCTCCCAAAACAAACAATAAACAAAGTAAAAGCAAATACTTTCCATTAGTTACAAAACGATTTGAATGAAAATCGTTAAAAAATAGTCAAACAAAATATTAAACTTTTGAGTTTTTTTATGAAGTCGGTTGTACCTTAAAAAAGTTTTTATAATAATAATAATAAATATTCCACAACTTTTCACTCAACGTCATTTAGTCCCAAGTTACGCTTGAGAGCTTGTGTTATGTGTACTAAACAGCTGATAAACATGTTTATATATTTCTAAATACAAACATATGATAGATAAATTACACCCAGACACAGAACAAATGACCGTGCTCATCACACAAACATTTGTCCTGGGTGGGAATCGAACTCACGACCCCCGGCATAGCAGTCAGGGTCACTAACTACTAGACCAACAGGCCGGCCAGTGCGATTTTACAAAATCTAGGTGAAGTGAAGGTGAAGAGTGCTATCATCCCATACTAATGCAAGGGAATGACAGTTTACTATTCACTCACTGGATCTTACTTTTCGCGGGAAGATTGAATAGACAATATAGAGTAATTGTTTGGAAGAACAATAAGGATGGAAATCATTTATGGAATATTAAATGAACGGAGGCCCAAGAGGTCTGAAAACTCACAAAAGTAAATAAGAAAGTATGGGTAGAATATTTATCTTACGGAAGAGGAAAGAACATCTATTTTCTTATTGATAATGTAAATAATTACTGTTTTCTTGTTGCTTTGTTTGGTCTAAGAGATGGTTTTAGCATTTTTAATTTCGTATGTTACTTACTTTAGTTTTGGAAAAACATCGGAAAATTCGGTATAAGATATAATATTATATGGTGTTTATATGTAAACGAATTGAGAACCTCCTCCTAAATTCGGTTAAAGAATCACTTTTACAGGTCTGCAAGCACCACATTATTAAAATTAAATTTGAGATGATGTGGATATCATCTCGTAGTTTTAGAACAGAATATCATTTATTTGCATAAAACATGGTTTACAAGATAGTAAATACAATTCATACAAAAAAGCTTACAAATTTACATTCAACAATACAACTACCTTAAACATTACATTTTAATTGTAATAATTACTAATTTTTATTGTAATAATCATTATCGGATGTAATGCTTATGAAACTCCTTGACACTGTAAAAACTATTTGCTAACAACCATTGATGTTATTTAAATTTTTAATAATCTTGAATTTAATATTTTGAATTCATCTGGTATCTTATTATATACCCGGACACACATAAACATACAGCGAATATTATATTTTGCAAGCCTTGGCAAAACATCTAACGCGAGCCTGTAGGGGTCGCGACGGCTGCGAGAATTAATATCGCTGGCTTTAGTGAACAGCTCCATGTGCTTGCGCACAAACATACAAATTTCAAAAATATAAAGCGACGGCAACGGTAACAAATCACGTTTTTTAAATATCTGTCTACAAGATTCGTCGGGTTGAAGCCCATATACTTATTGCTCTTATGCATTTTTGTTGTGCGACTAATGCTCTATTTTGATCCGTGCTAAAAATATTGTTTCAATAAAATGTTATCCAGCGTTTAATAAAGGCTTTTTACACGTGTTTGTCTCTATCATGTTTTATATTTTGTCGAGACACGTTATGATGTCACATTACTGACATTTTACTTATCTTATGAATGATCAAATATCGGCAGAGATAAAAAAACAAAAATGTGCTCTTTAATAAATACGTTCTTGGTATTTGTGCTCATAAATATGTAAGGTTAAAAGTATGCATTTATTTTAGGAACGTGAATGGATTAACGTTCAAATACAATGAATGGACGTTTTTTTTTGCATATCTCGAGGTTATTATTAAAGATCTCTTTGTGGTGACGTTGTAGACTGTATTTTAAGGTTACATAATTTAGGGGCCTTGGGGGTCAAAGATTATCTAGGAATAAAATGAATACGGAAAATTAGCTGCGCCACGCGACACGGATGGCCACGGTTTAAAATTCTAAACGAGACGATTTTAGCTGCGACCCACCACATTGCCCACGGTTTAAAATTCTATACGAGACAATTCTAAATCCTCACGAGAGGTAATTAATCAAACCACGCGTGTACAGGGCAATTTGGCGAACTCAAACTTATAGGTACTAAATATTATTCTACGTTTCCTCGCAACGCTTTTCCATTACCATAAAGATTACCAATGATGACTAACATTAGCTTATCAAATTAAATGGAAAAAGTAACTGATTTACACTGGGCCTTTACATTATCTACCACCCCTACCTACTTTTATTATTATAAACATTAATGCAAAGTCATGTCTGCATACTAAGATCTAATTTCTCAATGTTACGTGCGTATAATGTTTGTAATCTTGTCCTAATCTTAAATGTATTATATGGCGTCAGTTATATGACGTACCTTTGTAATGTTCGTGTATTTCAGGGCTCAGATGTGACGTGTTGCCGTGGAAGTGAGCCGCTACGAATGGTCTCCTCACGCCTTCCTAAAACGGATTACAGTTACAGATTAGACACCTTTAGTGGTATAAGAGACCTAGACCTCCAACATCATACATTAAATAAATAAATAAATATTCCACAACTTTTCACACAACGCCATTTAGTCCCAAGTTGAGCTTGAGAGCTTGTGTTATGGGTACTAAACAACTGATAAGCATACTTATATTTCTAAATACATACATATTATAGATAATTTACACCCAGACACAGAACAAATGATCGTGCTCATCACTCAAACATTTGTCCTTGGTGGGAATCGAACCCACGACCTCCAACTAGCAGTCAGGGTCACTAACTACTAGACCAACAGGCCCGCCAACAGTAGGTACGTGCCATAGAAATGATTTATTTGAAAAAAATCTATTTCTCCAAATGTCACGTTTTAGAACTAAGAACTCAGACAAAGTCGTCAATCTGCTTAAAATGCTCATGTCTACGATTATTATTTTTAATTTACGAACATAATTCAAACTTAATCCAGCTCTTTCAATTTAATTAAAATGTTAGTAATTGATATCTGTGATTCTCTAGCAATCTAATTTATATCGCAAGCCGACTTACTATTGGTTTAACTTCTTTGTGTTTTGTGGGAAATGGTGTTGGTAATACATTTTGTATTTCAATTTTAGTTTAAGGTTCTATAGTATCTTTACTATAAAATCCCAAATAATAAACAACTATTAGGTGAGATTTAATTACGCTTATTTTGCAACTATACATACATATAACGAAAAGATCGTACCTCAAACTCACTATTCCTGACAGTTCTGGTCACGGTGTGCATCGCCATCTTAGCCGAAGGAGCGTAGTCCAAGTTCGAAGAGAACTTCTTCGTCTTTCGTCTGAAACAATAAATAACTAGTTGAAAAACTTTCTTAGACATTCTTGCTATACCTCTAAGGAAGCCAGACTACAGAGGTAAATCTATACTCATAGTATAAAGGGTAAAGATTTGTTTGTTTGTATACATTAAATAGGCTCCGAAACAACTGGATCGATTTGAAAAAATCTTTAATTGTTGGAAGTTAAGTTATCCCCGGGCACAAACATAGGCTAATAAACACACACACAGGCTAATAAACAACAGGCTAACACAGGCTAATTTTTATCACTGTATTCCCACGGGAACGGGAACTATGCAGGTGAAACCGCGTGACATCGCTAGTGTAGTGATAAATGGGGAAATAGAAGAAACAACTTCCAATTATATAACTTAGCCGAGTTAGCTTCCACAACTTCGGTATTTGCTGAAGAACATTAATCTTGGAATCGGATTTGTTTTGAATTACTGAGGCAATTTGAGCAGCACAAAAGTTTTGAACGTTACACCTGAAGAATCTCGTTAGATTGGTAGGTACCTACTAACATAACATTACTTAAGTGATTTTGCAAAATGATGATTACTTTTAAACGCCCTGAAGTCGAAATTCTACTGTTTTAGCTTTATGCACTTAATATTTCCGTAAAACTAAAATAAGGCCAAATTTCACGTTTCCCAGCCTCGAACGGTCTATATTTTCTTTTATCCAGGCAAAAACTGCAGTTCTTTGTCTTTACGCAGAAACACAAAAAATAATATCGGCATAAAACATGGCACAGCGAACACCGAGAGCAGACGCACTAAAAAAATAATTTAAAATAGGCATACAGTGCAAAATTAAATATTTCTACTAATTATCAGCTCTTTTCGTGTGTGCTCTCGTTGTGTGCTTAAGGCAGCAAGAGCGATCGAAGTGAACATTTGTGCAGCCGGTCTCAGATTGGTGATATTCTATCTTGATCATCCATACTGACTAACCGACCGGTGGACCGCGAAGGCACGCACGAACCCTAGGCACGCATCTCTGACTTTTGGGATTCATGTGCGTATTGTAAAATGATCACCTACTTTAAAAACGGTGAAGGTAAACATCGACCGGTATGCCTCGACGGCTTGTGAGGCCAAGTCAGAAGAACAAGGGCGGCATAAAGTCTGACACTAGGTTAGGTACTAAACAAGACAAAGAAGATCTATATTGAAACAGCCCCTAAAACGTTCTCCCATACTAAGACTAGTACTCTGGCAAGCGGCACTGGTCCCGGTAGATTACGGCCCACTCCGTCCCACAAAGAAGAGGCCCGTGTCGCAGCAGTGGAAACATGTACAATAATTATGTAGGCAACAAAAGATAGGTACTCCCATCTAAATTTATTTACTTACATACATATTTACAACTTTTTTTTTAATATTATAAACTAGTGCTTGACTGCAATCCCACCTGATGGTAAGCAGTGATGCAATCAGTGATGGTGAAGCGCACTAGTTTATTAAGAGCCTATTCACTCTAGCCTTGAAGACACCTAAATTATAATCGGACGGGAAGACCGCAGCAGGCAAGTTGTTCCAGTCCTTCGATGTACGCGGTATAAACGACGAAGCGAAACGCTTTGTCCGAATCGTGGGAGTGCCAACGATGTAAGGGTGGACACTCGCCGTACGCCGGGTTGTCCGATGGTAGAAAGGTGATGGCGGAATCAAGTCATGTAATTCCCGTGCACACTCACCAAAATCAACTGATCAACTGTTTTAAAACAAGAATACCTACCTATATACACTAGAAAACAAACTAAAAACTACTTAAAAAAGTTATAATATAACGTCAAAAAGCTCATCCGCGACACTGTCTACTGATAGTGTACCCAAAAGACTGGCGGCACTGCCACGTTGTATGGCAATGCTTATTCTTTGACTAAAAAAAAAGAAATCCTACATAATATCCTATAGGATATATGATTATATAGGATATTATGTAGGATTTCTTTTTTTTTTTAGTCTCTTAGCAATGGTTTCGCTTTTAACCAGAGAAATAAATTTTAAAACATCAAATTACGTTAACATCATACACAAGCGTTTCAGTTTTGTAGCCTCTCGTGTAAAGATCATAAATATTCATCGTTGTTCAACTATGTTTCATCATGTTAACGTCTCCTCATGGACATCGCGAACGAACCTTGGCAGATCAGTACCACTGAACCGCCTGACGAAGGCTTACAATGATTTACACTCTCCTACCAATGGTATTGACATTTTCTCGAACTCTCAGGCTCAATTTCGTAAAACGTAACGTAACGTAGGAGTACGTTATTACAAACTGCGGACCACTACTTTGTCTGGGTTCCACCTGTTAGCTCCAACTTAGCGCCCTCATTAACCGGCCAAGCGTGAGTCGCACCAACTTACCTCATCAACGTCTTATAATTAAAATAGTGAAACTACAAAAGTGAGGTTTAATTACTTTCGCTTTGAATAGGAGGTACTTAGCTGGCTTTGCGAAGCTTATGCAGAAAACATACAAACTTTCATATAATTATGTTCGTACGATTGTGCTTTAGTTAAACTTATGCGTCTCTGAAGCTTCTAGCAAAATATAATTTGGATTATTCCTACCTACATCGTTCTAGTTAGAAATTATATTCAAATTATAATTATTCAACATCAAGAACAATGCTTAAGAGGACAGTGACTTGAGAAACTTCGTCGTACGAGTGATGTTAATTATCACTCGCACGCCAATTTAGTTCAGCTGAGAAAATTGAGAAAATAAGATTTGTAGACTAGGTACGGGTTTTAATCCCGTAAAATAGTCCCGACACTGTGAAGTCTTTTAATCAACGCCTTGTTGTTTGAAAACAATGTTCGTTGGCGTTAGTTTTCCAACAAGAAATTGCGGACATAATTCTGCTTTTCTTTTGTTTTCTTGTCTCTCGTCAGTGAGAAATGAGTTTTACTTTATTACGTTTTTACAACACACACGCCTGTATTCTTCAAGAGGAAAGGCTCTATAGTCATCCCACATTTCAACTTCAACTCTCTCACACACACACACACACACACACACACACACACACACACACACACACACACACACACACACACACACACACACACACACACACACACACACACACACACACACACACACACACACACACACACACACACACACACACACACACACACACACCACACACACACACACACTTCACTTCTTTTTTTTTCATTTCATCTTTAAGTGCCATGTAATGGAGGGCGAGCTTATTGCCTTTTTATCAACTGGACATACTTCTACTCGATCCGAGAATCAAAAGACTTCATGCTCAATAGCAACGCCTGTGACGTGACCACTAGACCAATGTGTATGAATTATTTGCTACAATGGATCAAAATTTGTGTTTTAAATACAAGGTAATTTTACAGATGGGTAATAAAACTAAATGACTGTATCAATTATTTAAAACAAACGTAATGAACCCGTTTTATTATTTTAATGAACAGATCCTGTTTATATGTAGAGGGTATTCACCGGAACGTCTGACTCAAATTTCTAAAATTCTTTTTCTGGTTAAAAGCTATATATACTATTGTTGAATGATCGCATAAGTAGGGTTTCTGTTATGCGAAAGAAGTCGCAGGCAGAGGCTAGTGTAATATTAAACGGGGTGGAAAAATCAATGGGCCCTGAAAGTACTTAAAGTACTTTAAATTCGTAACGTATATTTTTTTACGTTTAGGAAACGTTCCTCATCTAAAGCTACCGACATAGAACTGCATTCACAGATTTTCTCAACTAGCTTACTTAAATCGGTAATTCAACCAGATAAAGTTTAAAAAAAAATATTTGTCACAATTTTACTCTACTAATCGATCGATTTTGTCTTTAACAATAATCCTTCAAAAAACACCAAATCTCTCATATTTTATAAACATTTGTTCTTTAATAATTCTAATATACCATGATAAAAAGAAATAGGAAAAAAAAACTAAAGTTTTACATCGCTCAAGTTAGGTTTGCTCAGGTTAGTTCGCTCAGGTTTTTTTTATCTTAATGGGAGAGGGAAATACTTATGTTCACTGACCCATTGATCTGGCCACTGCCCTGACTCTCTTTATCTTTACCATTGACTGTACCAACTACCTAAATAATATAGCGAGTATTTATTAAAAAAAAATCTGCTGGATCAATATCCCTGTATTGGTAAGCTAATGGAGAAATTTGTGAATGCCAGTTAAGTTTCTTTTTAAAAATAAAGCAAGCAAAATTGGTTTCCCTTCAGGGTCGATTGTTTTTTTCCATAGTGTATACTGGAATGATTACGGACTGAGTTTTCAATAGTACCTAAAGCATTTCCTTTACATAAGTTCTTGAAAGCTCTTCTACAAATGACAAGAGCAGTAAGGCTTCCATGCATAACGTCTTTCCGTGGCAAAACCAGTGAGAGCTTTAAACTTGACGTGGAGGCACGTGTCACTAACATACGAGTACTTAGCGCTCTAACAAGTTTACTCACACGGTTTGCAGTTTTATTGCTTTGACTCGTGTTACTTTGTTCATATTCTCCTTTGTATGGGTTCCAAGTGGAGCTGTTGGTTACCTAACTACAAGTGCCATAAAAGCATTAGCATCGTCAGGTGCTGAGTAATTTACTTTAGATTGGCCATATCTAACTAGCCTTTCCATAAATATTTTTGAGTCGGCTTCCATTTAAACCAAATGCAGCTAAATTTTACATGAATGAAATGCCTATTTGGCCCCCATAAAATCCCAAATGAAGCTGTCCTATAGTTAAGATAACAATTACGAGTATATTATAAGAGAATCGAGAGAGAGCTCATTTAGACTTCTCGCATATCAACATTAAGTTTTCTGACAACGCAATTGACAACATTTCAAAATTTTAACCACCATGTTTTATTATGTTATCTAAAAGTAAATCCAAAACTAGAGGACCCATATTTTTAGGTTTTTCGAAATTACGTACTTTTCATTCATAATTTTAACTTTGAAATTCGGTGCATTCTAAAAAGACGCAAGCGCCAAATGACGTCATTCATACGGTGGAATGGCGATAATTCCTTTGCTTTACTGTAATACGTCAAAAAAAATCAGTTTCTTAGATGTCACTGTCATTTAGCAGTTGTCAATGTCATACATTGACATTAGATATGTCTTTTTTGACATTAGATGTACGTAATTTTTGACAGAGATGTCTTGTTTGACATTATAGTTTTCATCTTAAAAATTAGCTTGCTTTCGCAAAGGTAAACACCTCATTCCACCGTATAAGTGACGTCATCGCATGGTTTTTGGTTTTTATTTTTTTTCTCAGAAATTAAGCTATAAAAAATTTTAAAAAATATATATGTCGTGGAAAACGATATTCTTGAATAATAAGTTGTGAAGTTGATTAACTTAGTACAGAGTCTATGGTGACCAGCGTGACGTTACTTGTCATTTGAAAATGGCGCGAATGTGTTTTCGGTAATGTCACGTGGACAGAGTCGTGCTGGTGCGTGGGAGCTGGGCAGAGCTCAGTTTGATTTGAGACACCGACGAAAACACACATCCAGCACGAACCTGTCAGTTACCTAGATTTGAGTTGTTTTGTGATTAAGATTGTTAAGTGAGGTTATTACTGCAATGAAGATTGCTATTCTACGTTATGAACTCTGTACCACGAAACCCCCATCGGTGTCAGCTCATCGCTCAGCCATCGCTGACGCCGACATCAGAAGTGGCATAAAGAACTTGCTTCCAACTTTACTGGCGAGCTTCACCGAGATGTGATGAGATCTTCGTCGTGACGCACCAGAAGAACAAGATGCAGTGATCGAAGTCTGCTTGCTACATCGGGCTCCATCAAGAGAGTATGCGAGGTGCAAGATGCGAGGCTCCTGCAGCGCGGGTTGGCAGCGCGGCGGCGCGCGGGCGGCAGCGCGGCGCGCGGCTGTGCAGCGTGGCGCAACTACAGATGTGCAGTTGTGGACGAAATAACTGGTATTTTCTGGTAGTAACAACAATCCGGTGAGTCGTGTAATTTTTGTTTTGATTTCGGTAGGTACCGGATGTTGTCTAGCTTAGTTGTACTATAGTCGCAATTTTAGAGGTCAATGCGAACGTTTGTGTAAAGGGCATACCTAGGTAGTACCTAGTAGTACCTATAAACATAGACCTAGTACCGAACGAATTATTTACGAAGTTTTAAATAGTGGCAATAGTTTATTTTACATGTGGGTAGCGCGTACAATAAGATAATTAATCATTTCAAATAGGTGTGACTGTGTGATGGTAATGATCGTTCGAGAAATGTTTTAAGGAGGGTATCGCAATCAACAAAATGTTTGTTGGTTATTTCGAAACAAAAATGTGTGGTGGATTATGGGTGTTAACCCAATCAGTTCTTTGTTTTAAAAGTGTCGATACCGCGGGTATGTACAGAGATCCTATGATTACTTTACGTTATGAATATTGCCATAATTTTAATTAGATAATGGTTTATCGTGCAGGGGTTGAGTACCCCTTGTGAATTGAGAATTAGACTTCAAACTCAAACCTTATCGTCTGTAGGCAAGCTTAAAAAACCCAGCCTAGACAAAAGGCAATAAGTAGTGTCAAAGGTCAAAGGTCCAGGAACAATTGGATGCTTACGGCATGCGTCCGTGTCAGTCCTCTATTAAGAAAGCTATTCTTTTAACAAAGCATCTAATAGATAGGCTACTTGAAGTTAAATTAGCAAAGGGCTATTTTAATGCGTTAAATTGACAATAATGCGATCGAGATATTGTTGAGCGTTTTGTCTGGGGTCTGTTTACGTAGCCATATTTTGTTACGTTGTTATACAACAGCGATCGAAGTTTTGACATTTAAAACTCAGTAAGTAAATAGACCGAACCGAACCGAGAAAAAGGCTTCAAAACCTTAACCTTAACCTCTGACGTCAACCTTACAGACTAAGTCGGACGAAAGGAAAGTAGTGTGATAGGTACTCGGTTCAAAAAAAAAAATTGCCCTAGTTAATCCCTGTTTCTAAAAACTTTAGCAAGGGTTGAAAGGCTGCTGGGTGTATAATAAACGCCAACTAAAGCCGGATTTTCCTTGAACATTTCGAAGTGTTCATTTGTGAAGCGTTATGTAAAGTTTCTAGGCTATGATATCATAGCAAAGGTGAGCTGAAGCTTAGTTAAACTGCCTTTGTTGATAACATTCACCATGTTAGGCGGTTCATAGGTTTTTCGTATAGGTTTTCGTTTTTTTTTAATTTACCCTCACTGTTTTTATTGATGACTAGTAAACAATTTGGTCCATATAATTGGAAATTGGGACACTGACAGATAAGATAACAAATAATTTCAATTTTACCAACTATACCTGGTTGATTATTTTCTTATTATGAACTCTTAATTTAAATGAGATTGAAATTCAAACTGATGCAAGTGCGGCGCTATTCCCTTTATTTTGTAAATCGTATGGAAACCTTGTTGATATCACCACGGTATCAGAAAGCTGGTTGTTAGCCTAAATTTAATTTGAGCAAAGCTTAAAATCGGTTTGACCACATTATTAGGACCAGGTTTTTAAATTATCTTAATGATTGTGTTTTAATTAAAAATGAGGACAGAAGTCAAACTAAATTAGATTCAAGTATGAATGCCCCGATCGCCAAGTTCCTTGAGAATTGAATGACATAGTTGATGACAGTGGTAGTGAAACCACATCTGGTTAAGAATAGCTTGTATACTCGTACTCGAAGCTTCGGACCGCACCTCATGAGTAACATGTGGCGATGGGTCTATAAGGAATCGTTGGTGCGATTTCTGTCTGTGTTGGTGCACAAAGCGCTTCATGTGTTGTAGCACATATTGCGTTAGATTTTTGAGAGTCGTTGGTGCGATTCTCTTCGTGTTGGTGCACAGATTTTAATGAGTTTCATGAGTTGAGTATACATTGCTTATAAATGATGATAAAGAGTAATAGAACTGTTAGAATTACTGTAACTTAT
This sequence comes from Euplexia lucipara, assembly GCA_921972225.1. Lineage (NCBI taxonomy): Eukaryota > Metazoa > Arthropoda > Insecta > Lepidoptera > Noctuidae > Euplexia > Euplexia lucipara. The sequence continues at coordinate 5,731,686 of OV179143.1, read as the reverse complement.
TGGTCGGACCTTTACTAATTACTAGTGCGCAGTGCGCTGTGAACCTAGGATAAACAAGGTAGTGTAGTTATTAGCGGAGTTCAATAGTGTGCTTAGACATGTGAAGTACCAATAGGTTATTATCTTGTTTATTAATGACAGAAATTCATTTGAATAAACTTAAACTGATGTTTCACCGACTAGACGACTGTCCAAGATAGTCGTGAGCGTCTATTAACTGAATTACAATTGCGATTAATGGGTGGTTTACCATTCACCCTGGTAACTTACAAAAGTTCCAACTCGTACTCGTGTTGTTTATCGCTGTCCTTACCAACTCGATCTTCGCGAAGTAGAGATAGTATCGTACGACTATCCGACAGCGTAGTTCCCGCTTTTCTAACCTGTTTCTTCTTCTCGAAAAGCGTGATGGTTTCGTGTGTATGTCCGTAGATGATTGACAGTCAAATTTAGATAGTAGGTACTTTGGGTAAATTCCCACTACCGTGTAAAGAGATCAAACTTCTTAGGTCAATGGTAATGAAAAACGTTTCTCTAAGTTCCGTTTTGATAGTACCTACTAAAATGAAACTTAAGTGTTAGTAACTTGGTTTACATTAAAAATGAAAAGCCTAGCTTAACTAAGCTTGACCCGAAGTGAAGGTTCTTTTAAACGCTTGCGGGCGACCAGTATGTTGTAAAGTCAAGTCGTAAGATGCCAACCTGTGAAGTTCAAACAAGTTAGAAGAAGAAAACAATGTTTCTGAGGGCAAAAGAACCTCAACAGACCTATGATACGCTTGTTGGCTATCCGGTAAATCTGCATTCATAAGATGCAGTCGCAACTGCATACGTTGTCGTTCAGGGCGTGATGAGCGGCTTGTGGTCTAGCGGGGACCTGGGGCTTGAAAGAGACTATTTTGTACGGTCATGTAATGACTTGAGGGTCGCGGACTCTAGATGAAAAATGTTGGTCGTATCACGAGAGGTGATAACGATATGGGTGGCAATACCGAATTGTCAATAGCTGTGGCAGGGCCATGAGTAGTGTGTTTATTTTTGAAATTTGATAATTATGAGGCTTTAAAGAACTTTCCGTGTTTAAGTTCTTAAAATGGCTTAGTTAAAGTTCGTTTAGTTATTGTGAGTACTGAGTAGTCATTACTAATGATTATCTGTAAAGTTTTAGAATACATTTCATCTTACTTAAACGTATACTCTATGGATTAATTGTGAGTGTTTGGTGACCGATCCAGTTGCGCCGGAGCATGTAAGAGGTGCGCGTGGTCTGCTTTTTATGCGCAGGATATCCTTTCCGAGGGGTAGCACTTACGCGGCTGAGATGGTTAGCTTCTGGGGTTGGATCACAAGCCGATAGCCTGTGTGGCAATGACTAGCCTGTGTGGCAATGACTAGCCTGTGTGGCGATGACTAGCCTGTGTGGCAATGACTAGCCTGTGTGGCAATGACTAGCCTGTGTGGCAATGACTTGCCTGTGTGGCAATGACTTGCCTGTGTGGCAATGACTAGCCTGTGTGGCAATGACTTGCCTGTGTGGCAACGACTAGCCTGTGTGGCAGCGACGAGCCTGTGTGGCAACGACGAGCCTGTGTGGCAACGACGAGCCTGTGTGGCAACGACGAGCCTGTGTGGCAACGACGAGCCTGTGTGGCAACGACGAGCCTGTGTGGCAACGACGAGCCTGTGTGGCAACTGTGAGCCTGTGTGGCACCCGTGAGCCTGTGTGGCACCCGTGAGCCTGCGTGGCACCCGTAAGCCCGTGTGGCACTTGTGAGCCTGTGTAGCACCCGTGAGCCTGCGTGGCACCTGTGAGTACCTATGTGTGGCACTCGTGAGCCTGTGTGGTACCTGTTAGCTTTAGCCTGTGTGGTATGTGAAAGTCTATGTAATACCTACTATGTCGTGCATTTGCATAGCACTGTCTTAGTACACTTTCAGTTCTAGTAATGTTATCGGTCTTAGTGACGATTCATTCTGCCTGGATTTGTTTCGATTAGAGGTGTCAAGGTTTGACATACACCCTTGAAAATTTAGTTGTGGTCAGAATGACCGAGTTTTGAAGTATGTGACCAATACGAGCGTGCGTGCGTATACGTGTGTTCTGTGTGTGTGTGTGTGTTTATATTTTTTCACAAATATTGAAGAAAGTAGACACGAGGACGTGTGATGGTCATGATGGCCGTGTCGTGGAAAACGATATTCTTGAATAATAAGTTGTGAAGTTGATTAACTTAGTACAGAGTCTATGGTGACCAGCGTGACGTTACTTGTCATTTGAAAATGGCGCGAATGTGTTTTCGGTAATGTCACGTGGACAGAGTCGTGCTGGTGCGTGGGAGCTGGGCAGAGCTCAGTTTGATTTGAGACACCGACGAAAACACACATCCAGCACGAACCTGTCAGTTACCTAGATTTGAGTTGTTTTGTGATTAAGATTGTTAAGTGAGGTTATTACTGCAATGAAGATTGCTATTCTACGTTATGAACTCTGTACCACGAAACCCCCATCGGTGTCAGCTCATCGCTCAGCCATCGCTGACGCCGACATATATTTGAACTCAGCATACAAAAATGAAGAAACGTTATTTTTGTTTTAGGGTCATGTCAATTTTGAAATGTTGTCAATTGACGATCGCAAGTCGAAAATAATCCACTGACCAAAATAAAAACAAACTGTTCTGGTAAAGGCAAGATTTCTCTCCCGACATTAATAATGGAATAAAAATATTTACACAGCTCGTAACAGCATCGAGTGCTTACTGCTGAAGTACTCGACTATCCACTGATGTATCGGTTCCATGTGCTTAGTTACTTTCTGGAGTGGTAAATATTTGTGAAGCCTCGGGAGCAAGGAGCTCCACAGTAATAGTGTTACCATCGAACGGGGAGTATTGGAACATAGGGGTGAGTAGAAACAAAACAGTGTGACGTGACATAATGGAGCTGTTGGCAGTGTCTATACGATTGGCTGCTTCGCTGTGTGTCGCGACGTCGATTCCCGTACGGAAAAAAATGTGTGGCTATGTAATAATTGTTAAGGATGGGGGGTCTGGCTGTTTTAATATGTGAGTTGCTGTTTCTAGACGCACCATACATGGGAAAATCTAAAAAACATAAAGACGATTTTCACGATAGTTCAATATTGTTAAAAGCCAAGGGGTATTAAGACTCTCTACACTAGACTTAGACTTAGGACTGGCGAAATGTTGTTGTATTATAGGTACACCTATCTCTACCTATACTTTCGAGGATTACATTCGTAATGTAATGCATTAAAAAGACAAATCCAAGATTCACCTACGAGTACCGCGGAGCCGTGTGAAGATGGCGCAATAAAAATAGCAATAAAAATAATAATCCATGAATATTTCTCATGATGATGAAACCCGAGAGCGTTGCGGTCGCATTCCTGATTGCTTCGCGCCGACCCGACGACCGTCACAGCCCTATATACAATACATATACACGCATATTCACACACGGGTTCTTCAGTTATCTATACTGGAATTTGCGGTCAGCATAACGTTTAGCACTGAACTTTAAGTAGTTTGATCATTAAGACGGGAGGGGAACGTCCTTGAAGGACACACACAGCAAAACCACACCTGCAGCATCACGAACAAAATTTTCATCCGAAACTTGTGTCGGAGTGGGCACAAACAAGTCTATGAGTTTAATTTAGCACGCTCCGCTGCCGCCCTAAAACTGTTATATTTTTCTAGATGGCGTTACTGAGACATGGGATCAAAATTTTTCAATGGCATTTCCTCGCATTCGCATGCCCTATCTATAGTATTTTAATTTGCCAGCACTGTACTGGCAGTCGCAAACAGCGTGTTTTTGCACTAAATGCTACAGTTTCTGCCTACCGCCATGGGAAAAAGACGTAAGTTAATGTACTTTATAGAATGTCTTTGGATATGACAGAAAGCATTGCTACGTAGTACGGCAACGCTTATCCTTTGACCAAGGTAACGACAAGCCCTTGGGTCACGGGAAGTGCCAATTAAACGTCTTGAAAGATCTTTGTACAAGCTATGAACACTCGGACCCCACGACCCGAGAGTTTTAAACCCAAATGATTATTAGGAAGATACAGTTTTAACGCTACAATGTGCTAAAACAAAGACTATGAAGGGAGGGTAGAGGTTAAGAAGAACTGCTTCAGTGATCTATACTAAAACTATAAAGAATAATAATATAAAGATTTGATTGTTTGTTTGTTTGCCTTAAATAGGCGCCGAACCTACTGGACCGATTTCAAAAATTCTTTTACCGTTGTGAAGCTATAGTCCGGTCTATTTAGACATTCGAAGTTACATAAAGTCCCAACAAGCTGAATTTCTGTGAAGTTGTTGCAAAACATAATTATAAACAATGTCTAGAAGTTCCCCATCATTCCCCTGTAAGGAAAAAAAATAATTCAAGGTCAAAGGTCAAAAAAATGAGTTTTTCGCGATTTTCAGCAAAACGGCAAGTTTTATCATAAAAGTACCTCAGACAAAAATTGTAGATCATAAAATTATCTATAAAAAATGTATCAATACTTTTTTTCTTACGAGCCACCGTTTCTGAGATATAACGATTCAAAAAGTTATAAAAGTCGTTATCGTCATAATATGCACACGTTTCCACGCCACCTATGAGGTAGTGTACTTAGCGCGTTTTTTTAACGTGGTTTCCCAAGTAGGCCTACTCCACGGGTCAGTTGTGATCCTGTTTAATGTAAAACTATGGCAAAATAACGGAAATTTTCAAAGATTGGGAAAGATAAAAGCGATGTAAATGAAAAAAAAGTGTTGAAGTTTATTCGTCTTATTCGTAAGTTTCAAATTCTTGTTCTTCTTCTTGATCTTCTTCTTGTTCTTCTTCTCCTGCTTCTTCTTCATCTTCATTTTGGATGCAAGTAAATTGCGTCGTGATGTATCGCACGCATGATACTTCGTCGGAGTCAAACGAATCCTCCATTGTTTGTGATTCAATATTAGAGCACGACCGGCCTTGACAATTTTTGCATGCCAAAGAACAAGACAGTCCGATTTTTTTGCAACCACATTTAGCACTGCATCCCTTTTTGCAGTTGCAAAAAATAGTGTTCAGCAGTTTTTCCGGCGCAGGTGGAAGTAAAGTTTGAACTGGCTCTAATATATTGTTGACCAACTTCCAACCCCACTCTGTAGGGTCTAGCTGATAACCAAGCCACACTTGAACTTGGTAATATACTCGTAAAAGATGTTGGTGAGCAGCAACTGAGGTTGGAGGAAGACAAGCTAATTGAACTTGTTTTTTATTTTTAGTATTTTTAACGAAACATTCATATCGATGCTTATCTAAACAGGTAGTTTTAGGAGCTCCGTACATAGAAAGAAGAAAGCGGATGCCGTTGGTAATAACTTCTTGTTGAGTTGAATTACTCTTTTTAAAAACTTCAGCACATTGAATTAAATCTTGTTTTTCAAACATTTTGAAAACTGCTGTTTTACCCCTCCTGTAAAATGCAGATGTCGTATCACAGCCAGATATTGCGTGTAAAAATAGTACATGATCTTTACACTTTACTAAAGTAAATAAACTTTTTGATGAATATATATCTGATGGATGCTGAGCTTTTCCTGGTTTTAAGAAAAATGTCACAGATGTCTCGAAGTTACACTGGCTTAAAGATTAAGGGACTGGGTTTCATTTTACCTGATATTCTTGTAGTTAAAACTTATGTATATTTTATATTGTAAGTATAAGTTACAATGACCGATAGAAAAATATTTAAACATTTAATATATAATACATATATGTATGTATATATATACACACATATATATATTATATAAAATATTACAACTCTAGATGTATATACGTGGCGTACTCATGCATATTATGACGATAACAACTTTTATAACTTTTTGAATCGTTATATCTCAGAAACGGTGGCTCGTAAGAAAAAAAGTATTGATACATTTTTTATAGATAATTTTATGATCTACAATTTTTGTCTGAGGTACTTTTATGATAAAACTTACCGTTTTGCTGAAAATCGCGAATAACTCATTTTTTTGACCTTTGACCTTGAATTATTTTTTTTCCTTACAGGGGAATGATGGGGAACTTCTAGACATTGTTTATAATTATATTCTGAACAATTTCACTGAAATTCAGCTTGTTGGGACTTTATGTAACTTCACTCTCATTTTTTGGTCTAAATAGACCGGACTATACACTATTCCCGGGTGACACAGGTTACTTTTTATCCCCGTATTCCCACGGGAACGGGAATAAATTATGAAGAGGTAAAGTTTGTGACATTGTAGGGATTCATCTCTGGATCTACTGATTCGATCTCGAAAAAAATTACACCATTAGAATGCCAAATTATTTGTGAATGTCATAAATAAGCTATGTTTTATTATCAAAACTAAGAGAAGAAGGAGTAGATGTTAAAGTACAAAATGCCCGCGGATGACATCGTGAACGAAGTGTTAATAATTTAGAAAATTGTTACCTGTCATCATTCCTAACCATGTTCCTGGGTGCTGCGAACTCATCGACGGAGTCTACTGAGGAGTCAGGGAAGACACTGCGCTTGGTTCTTGTCCCTTCTTCATCAGTTGGTTTTGTTGGACGCATCGCTGGCGACACTGGTTGCAGCTCTGAAAAAGGTTACAGATACGAAATTAAGTCAAGGCTTAAATAGTTTACACTACAATATAAACTTTTGTATATTAAATCTAGTCATACGATGTTTTTGTCCTCGATAAACTCCAGAAATACTTAACTTTTTATGAAATTTAGATGTCTATGTGTAATTTGGTTTAACGTAAAAGATGGGATAGTTTATACCTAGATTTTCGAGCTCAATGTTTTTTTATTGATTAATTAGGTAACGTTTTTTCAAAAAAAAAAAAAAAGTGTAAAAGTTCCATAATTTCCTAACAGATGGCAGTACAAATCAAACAACTTCTGTTATCTCCGAAAGTAAAAAACAGATTTCAAAAAATCTTACTGTAATTGAAAGCTATTATTATTATCAACGAGTCGTAGGATATCTTTTGAAGTATGGGATACCTAAGGCAGAAGCTTAAAACAAATTAAAGCAAGTAATGTTTTATGTGTTCAGTGTTCACTAAAACATTTTGGAAAAATTAGAGAAGAATTTTATTTTTGAGGAATTGTTGTGGTGTTTACATTTCCATCTGGCGAAGCGTAGCTCAGAAACTTATTATAATTGTCCGTTATGTTTTCTAGATTATTTGGAAATGTTTGTTGTTTGACCTACTTATGAATGTTTTCACAACATTCATTCTAGCTGGAATGACCTGAATTTCATTGCACCTGCGATGGCTTCCCTGGGAGTAAACTGTAAACATGTATTGCACACTACTTATTCCTTCGGGAGTAACTTCGTTCTAGTCAAAGCGAGTGGTTTCTATCTTATAGTAGTCCAACTGACCGTGTGGCTAATAATAATAGCAGCACGGGTCGTTCGAAAGTTAAGTTACGCTTGCCGAGGTTGGTCGAAGGATGGGTGACAATTCATTCGGTAATAGGTACATACACACAGATAAGCGAAGTTTTAGGGCACGTTTACCTCGCGAAAAAAAGAAAAATAATATCTTTCAAAATACAGTGCTACCTATGTGGTGAATTCTGAGTAACTTCTATGTAGGTATACACAAGATGACCAGACCCCTACGTGGCTCGAAAAGCATGTTAAGTCATTAAGACCCGGCTGTCATTAGTAGAACTTTGATAATCGTTACGAGAAGTCAAAAATTTACTAAAGAAAGAAAGATAGATAGAAATAATATTTATACTTGATAGTATAAATATTCTTTCTTTCTTTCTTTCTTTCTTTCTCTCTTTCTTTATTACTTTCTTTCTTTCTTTCTTTCTTTTTTCCTTTCTTTCTTTTTCTTTCTTGCTTTCTTTTTCTTTCTTTCATTCTTTCTTTCTTTAGTACCTAAATTTCTGACTGCTCTTAACTACCACCCACCACCGCCACTTCCTACTTTTTTTTTACTACCATCACCCACACCTCAAACTACTTGCATATATTTTCTCCTTCACTATCAAGTTCATCAAAAGGTTCTCTAAAAGGACCTGCGCACTCCACCTTTTTAAACAACATGGTGTTCACAGGCCCTTCAGAGATCGCTTTTTAGCGATGAGGCACCCGTTGTAACACACTGTAGTATTAAAATTATTATTTGTAAGTTTTTATGGCATCTTTTTAACCAAGAGGTCACGTGTTACGCGTCACTGGGTTGTGGAGATTAATAGGCAGTCGATCTATGTAAAATATTGGTACTCAGCTAGACTAAAAGTACGCACATACACATACGCACACTCGCACACCACACACACACTCACACTCCACACACACCCACAACCACTACACATACCTGAACTTGCTAGAACAACTTATGTAACATCCTTAAACCTAATTTTTTTTTCTTTCTTTTCTTTTATTTAAATATGTCTCAACACTTTGTTTTAAATATGTCTCAACATTGTAAACTGTAACCCATTTGAAGTTGCGAGGTAACCCCACCACAAGTATCCTTATAACTTAAAGGGGCTACCTCAATTTTGTGCTGTAAAACAATTGTATGAGAAACAATAAAAACTTTTTATTTTATTTTTTATTTTTTTAAAAGTCGACCCCAAAATAGGCTAGGTAGATGATGACTAGTCTACAGTATATTATACCAGACAGGAACCCAGCGGTTTATAACATAAACATAGACTTAATCGCGAAATAATTTGGCAAAATTGCAAGAGGAAGACATAACGGTTTTACTAAATAAATATTAGATACAGCTGTGGTTGCAAAATGGTAAGGATTTACTACTGGCTTCCTGACCCTGAACAGTTTGGGAGACGAAAACCACCTTGATGGTATCTAAACAAATATAGAATACTGGTTTTTGAATTAGAGCATTTCCAGTAGAGAACATGAAAAGTATGTTATAGTACATTATTATATAAGTGCGGTAAGTTGATAATTACAGCCGAGGCAATATTGCTAATTGCTGTAATTATCAAAGCACGTATGTCATACGATGATACCGAAGTTTTATAACATATTTGCGGGGAAATAAATAAAACTCGGACTGAAATTTTCAAATAAAAACAATACAGCGAAAAGAAAAGCGCGCGGAATAATTTTTACTTGTTCACAAATTAGCACTTTTTTATTTTAAGTCAAAGGCACAAAAACAGCCTATATTACTAACAAAACAAATTGCGTAATATTTTTTTGTTTTTGTTACAAATGGTTGTAATCTATTGTCAAAAATAATTAAAGTAACGAATTAAATGTTTAATTTTTAGATTTTATCTCCCAAAGATAATTTTATTCATAATGTTGACCACTTTTCTGACATAAAAACTCTTTGCTAAGATTTAAAAAAAGGAACCGTTCGTTTTAGTCGGATCATCTTGCAAATCGAGCGTTTTACATTACCATAACGCACAAGTGCGTTATTACGATACTGAATTTGGAGGAATAAGATACCCTTTACGAGCAAATGTGTTATAAAAATCTTTTTTATCATTATGGGTTGGGTAACCCGCAAAATTAAAAATAAGAACGTTTTCTTTTTTAACAAATTGCCGTAAGATAATTCAAAAGGCGGCAATCAATGTTAAAGAAATTAATTACGATTATTGTAATAATTTAAGAGCATAAACAACACACAAATAAAGATATGAGAAGTATTACGCTAGCAAGCTACATTTATTATTACATCAAAAAACAAAATGTAAATATACGAAAAATTGTATATGTAGTAGGTAATGAAAGGCGGGTTAAAAGTGTCAAACTAAACGAAAACTGTAATTTCTCGAACACAAGAACTAAGTATCCGAGCCTCAATTTCTTGGAAACTTTCAAGTCTGACAAACCTTGAAGTTTCTTTGGAAACGTCGCGGCGGTAAACTTTGTATTATTTAACGGCTTTCTATCTGCTCCACAGTGATCGCTTGAGTGGAACGATTTTAGATACTTACCCGAAGCGTAGTTTCACAGTACCAGTTAGGTACTACAAAACTTAGGACCAAACTTATGAAAGATTAAACTTATGCCCATTTACACGGTCGAATGTTTTTACATTGTTGCCATGAATAGTGCGATGATGATTTTTATTTATAGCATTATACCTATCTAGGTGTCATCTAGTATTTAGTGAATAGGTACATGCATCAGATACAGCTACTAAAATATGTCAAATTTCTTCGATCTATTTTCAACTTTATTACACAGCAAAACGTTCATATTCAATTGGGAAAGCTGATGTGCGTCTGTACATAAAAATTTGAAAACCATATAATAAGTTAAAAGCTTACTTTTCGGCCAATTACTCAGTTTATTGGTAGTTGGCGCAGCATGTCTATTTTTTAACAACTATTTGCCGTGATCTCAACACAATCGAAAATCGATCCATCGTTTCTTAGTCTTCTTTTACTCCTATCCCATTTTCTTCATTCCTCTGTATCTTGAGATATATTTTTTTTTTTAAATTCTGTTTTACATCTATCTATACCTACTTAGAAAATCGTTTGTCCTGAATGACTATTAACACACAACCAAAACCCATTAGTCAGAAAAGCTAAAATTTGGAATAGGCAGGTATTTATAATGGAAGCGTCCAAAGGAAATTAGAACTACCAGGGATTTTTTATGAAAATGTCAACAAAAAACGTTTGGCGGTTCTCTAGGTAATTATGAATTTCAAATAAACATAAAATTCCTTTTAATATAAAAATAAACTTGTAATATCTCGAGAAAAGAACCGACGCTTAATATCTACGACTTGTTAAGACGGTACCAGACTACACAGGTAGGTAACACAATAACGAAGTATAAAAAAGCTTAACAACCATGGAAACTTCGTTCGAGAAATTCTATACATTTTCTTGCTTGACAGGAGAAGTACTGAACATTTTCTTGATACTTTGAAAGCTTATAGCGGCATTACAGTTTTTTTTCTTTCTTAACTTCGTTAGCTTTTGCATCTGCTACTTTTCCATTTAATAATGTTGATTCTCATGAATATCGGAGAGTATCGTTTTATATATATTTATTCGTAGAAGTTTTCTGAGTCTACCCTACCTACTAACAACTTAATTAAATGATACAGTTATAATAGCAGTTCATTTTGGGATTTTGGCAATTTTGGGAAATTAATCGCGTTAAATATTTAGGTACCTACCTACGTAGTGTAATGTCGTGGTTTCGCAGTTAAGGCCTTGCTTCTAATGCATGAGATTGTAAGTTTAAATCTGGGCAAGTACCTACCAAGTGACATTTTTATTTCAAGTTTAGCTTAGACATTTCTGTCATCGGTGGAGCCAAACATATTAAGAAAATCAGGACTTATATCGATAATAAATTTAAATGTATAATTTCTAACCCGTCTTGCCTTCTTTTTATTATGATCAGAGGTGTTTGTCGAGTAAAAAGATAGTAAAAATACCTATAGTAAAAAGATGGTATTATAAACATGGTATTATGGTATTATAATATATTAAAAAATCGTACGAATTTTTAATAAAATAAAGAATAAGTTAATCTTTTTGTCTTACGAAATGACGGTGTATGTGTTGGTTGTACCTATTCAAATTTCTGTCTAGGTATACCTAAGTACACACTGGGCTTTAATAAGATTTCAAGAAGCTGCAGTTATCACAAAAGTATTATTACCAGGTAAGTCAGGATCTTCCGGATTCTCGTTCAGTCTTCGTTTGATCTCCCCAATGTTGGACATCACAGACTTATCTCCGAAGGTGACGTCACTGTCCACGAAATCTTCTGGTCGAAGGTGCACCATGTTCGTTGTACCGATCTGAAAGAGAGAAGATAACATTACATTGAGATAACATTTGGAAAGGAATTTTAACGTTACACAGTTGTCAGAAGCCGATAGTTGTCTCAAGTCGAAGGTTGAAGTGGCAGTGGGCAGTGCACATATTACGGAGGACTGATGACCGATGGGGTCTAAAGGTTCTCGAGTAGAGGCCACGTATCGGCAAGCGCAGCGGACGTCCACCCATAAGGTGGACAGACGACCTCATTACGGCCGCGGGAACGCGCTGGATGCGAGCCGCTTCCAACCGGTCTTATTGGAGATCTATAGGGGAGGCCTATGTCCAGCAGTGGGCTTCCTATGGCTGAAATGATGATGATGATGATGATGATGAAGCCGATAGTCAAAAAACTAGTCTCATTAAGCATTATTGTGTAACTCAGAACTGGGTTATGGAGGGCATGTAGATAGGCATTTAACACTACATTTAAAAGAAACTTTGTTTTAACATGGTTGTCTTATGCCAAAAGTCTTAAACCTCAATATTGTGTAACTTAGAATTGCGTTGTGAAGATCATGTAAACATGTCATTTCGCGAAGTCTAAAAGACGGACAACAGCCAGTCTTTGCAAGAGGTGTCGTGTTGTGAAGGTGTAAAACTGCATATTTATTTATTTATTTAATACTTCAAGCACACTAATGTACAGAGGCGGACATATCACCTCAACGACAATTGAATGTCAAAAATGTATGTAAATCAGACATATTGTATTATTTTTGACAGATTGAGACTGAGATTACGATACGAACGTTTCCTCTGAATTGTTTTCTTGTAATGTAAAATCGTTATTGGCGAATAGGGTATATGCATGTATTTTATTTATATTTTTAATTCACTGTTTACAACGTTCTAACATAGTAAAAAAATATAAACATATTTTTAAAATGCAGTAATGAAGCTTAAAAAAATATTCAAAACAAAGAATAAATTTGAGCTGTTTAAACGCCGCCATTTTCGCGCGCCATTTCGATTACGTCAAATACTATGATCCTATTACTATTACTTTGGGTGTTTTCGTTCTTCTAACCATTTCACCATGAAAAAAGCTCAAAAACCAATTTACCGGTATTGCTTCTATCCGAATGCAATAAACATTTTTAGATTGTGCTTTTACAAAACCACTTTGTCATTTTTCTTAATTGTTTTATAACCTCACTATGAAGCTAAAATTACACTTGAACATTAAATTAGTTCACAACACACACGGAAATAATTATGTTTTCCAATAAAAAGTCCATTCCAATACTTAATGTCATACTTACACATTGTATGTTTTGTAGACGTTGAGTTGTTGTCGTAGTATTTGACGTCACTTTTCGTTATAACCAATGGTGATGCATTTCACAAATTTGAATTTCCCGCGCCCAATTCGCACTTTTATTTTCAATTTTAAATAATGATAACGCTATTAAAAAGTAAGATAATGATTTAGTTTATGTTTTCTGCCATTAAAGATTCGGAAAAAAAATATTCGAACCATATTTAAATTACATGCATATTCCCTATTACCATTAATGCCAAAGGCATTTTCTACCAGTCAGTCAACCTTTAGTCATATTGTTATATAGGTATTTAACTGCATCAGGTTAGACTAAAAGCCGACCCAACATAGTTGGGTTTTCCCAACTAAGTCTGTCTACTAGCCTTTTGGCTAGGCAGATCACGATGATATGTAGTTGTGGTGGATCTTCAGAAACATTAACAAAATATAAAAGGCTACCTAGACTAACTTATTACCAAGAATCTCTCTGCATTGGTAACAACAGTAATAAGACAAATAAATGTCATAAATATTTATAATACCAAATGTAATGTCACTGGTGTATATATGCAAGCTGATTTCGACATTGAATAAAATAAACTGAATCACTTAGGTATAATTTTATTTTAGAATTTATGGTAATTATGACTGAGGAAATTAATTGCTTACAACATCATATTGATCAGGTTATTTCTGAATGAGAATTTAAAAGGCTTAATGCGGATAAAATGGTTAAATAAATAATTTAACACTTTGGACGCCTCGCGCGCGTCAAAAACCGATGTTACGAGCTACGTCGACGTCAAATGACGTAAGATGTTACCAAAAAAAAAAATATTTTAAAGTAGTCAGCAGAAATATAATACAAATAATTTTCTGTTTTGGCCAAAAATAGGACAAAAGCTGAAGTTTCTTTTGATATTTTCGTTTTCCCCATTTTCGGTCCGACACTATAAATAACGCTACAACGTAACATCTCGTCTGTATTCTCAGAGGGAAACTAAATTGGTCCAAATGTGGGTGTAAGAATACCCACATATCTACTATCCCAAAGTTTTCAAGTTCCATATAATACACCCCCTATTATATGATAAAAGGCTATTAATATGAAAAATTATTAGTAACATAATAATCTAAAAGAACCCAAATCCTTCGAAATAATTAACTTAAGATTAAAGAAAGCAATTTTCGCATTGCTAAAAACATGAACGATGACCCCAAGCGTTCTATTAAAACAAAGCTTTAGTGAATCGTTCATAATAATTAAGAAAAAGGAAACAATAAGGAACTCTTAAAAGAAATAAGAAACACAAATTGTACAGAAGGACCACTTCAAAAATGTCCGAGCATTTTAAGAGGTATTTAGGTTTTAATCAAGGCAGGTAATGAATGGGTATCTCTTGGTACTATTTAGCTGATTTCAAGCGAATAAAGTTATGAACAATGAGTTTAATAATAATTTTGTTAGTTTTAGGTTTATCTTAGGCTTTACAGACATCGGCTAAGGAAAGCAAAGTGAGGAAACTTAGACTTATAGTTATAATTAAGTCCAGTAGGCTAGCCATATTACAATTTCTGTTTCTATACTACTTGTATTATACTTGTATTTCAGCCATATTTCAAACTCTACTCGTTAACACTTGACAGTTGACAAACAGCTGATTCCATATAGATGCCATTTTCTTTCTAGTGTCGCCTTATCGATTACGATAATAGAAATAGAATTTGTAATATGGCTAGGCCTGCAGGTTTGATGACAACTGCTACTGAGAATTTACAAAAAAAAATGGTATTGTACTTTAAAGTAGTTTAAAGTGGACTTCCATTTACGGTGACTATCAGACAGGGTACTGTATTAGGTACGCTTCGTCACATCAGATCTCTGCGAGTGCAAAGACATTCAATACCTATAGACCGGACATCACAAACAAAATTTTCGTCCGAAAAAGTGTGTCCTGCCGGACACAAGTCTATGAGTTTTTTTTTAGTACGCTCCGCTGCCGCTCCAATATTCATATATTATTCTAGATGGCGTTACTGAGACATGGGATCAAAGTTTTTCTATGACATTTTCTTGACATGCCCGCTCTATGGTCTTTTAAATCTCTTTGTATTCAGCTTATTTAAGCGAGCGCACGATAAAAATATAATTAACATATAAAACAGAAAACGTGACAACAGGAAAAATCTAAGTGACTTAATCAATTTACTTTTTTCTATATTTGAAAATCAAATGGCATTCCACTACAGAATAAATGACTTTAAAAAAAAAAGACATGCCATTTATTTTTTCTATTTTTTGTTATTTGCATGTTTTAACAGTGTGTGCATGTTTTTACCTGTAGCTAATAAATATTATTTCTTTCTTTCTTTATTTAGCTCTGCTGAGATAATGGTGATCGTGCCTTCTCTGAATGCGATGAACCTTTACCCTTTGTTTTACAGTGGGACAACACTTAATCATTTATTTATAAACATAAGTTTACACTTAAAATGCCGCTCACTCTTTGACAAGGTTCCATCTTTTCATTTATGTTGCTGAACGAAGAAATGGCTATGCTTTTTACCGCCCGTTTTAAGATGCCCCGCTTCTGTTTTTCTTTGTTTTTTAATTATGAGTCAGTGAATGGAAAGCGGGCAGATAAGTGCTCGCGATGATAGCAGCTCGGTAAAAGTAAAAACAGACGTTGTCTGAGAATTGAAATATATAAATACAAACTCAGAATCTTTACTTAACCGTTTTGCATTACGGTTGTAAGATATTCTTTTTTTTCTGTTTACAATTAAGTATCTTAAAACAAAAGAAAGCTCTATACTTTACTTGTTTTGTAAGAGACAAATATCTGTACTGAGAACTATTTTTTTATTTCAACGCAAGTTGGTGTAAAGTTGGCACTTTTATTAACCGGCTTCAAAAAAAGGAGGAGGTTCTCAATTCGACGGTATGTTTTTTTTTGTTTTGTGTGTTTGTTACGCGATTACTCCGCCATTTATGTACCCATTTTCCAAATTCTTTTTTTATTTGATAGGGTATGCTAGTAGATTGGTCCCATTTGTATCAAAACTCATATCTGATGAGGGATCCTTGAGTATTTGAGGGAACTCCTCAAAAAATATAGGTACACGTACTGATTTTTACAAATCAAGCATTTTCATTCAGAAACTATCATTTTGTGAAGAAGACATGATGAAGAAGACTTGCGACGGAACTCTTCAACGCATAACAGCAAATTATTCGCGATTGCTATAGTCAGATGTCTATGCAGATTTCTTGTATTTCCATAACATAACATTACGCCCTTCTATTTTAAAAGGGGCCCGGCAGAGATGAACAGATTAATGTTTAGAAAGAACTTCTTTAGCAAATGTTAACCAATTTCAATGATTCGTTTAAGTTTTAAAAGACCTTCTTTCCATAAGAAGAAACTAAAAATTGCAAAATAAAAACTTTTTTACAATATAAAACGACCGACTTCTTAAAAAAACACTAACAGGTGAAAAATAACTCAGGTTTCGGAAGTCGGTGGCCAATGATGAACGAAACAAAACCACCAAAGCCACAGACTTCCGAAGTTCCGAAACTGGAGTTATTTTTCACCTGTTAGTGTATTTTTAAGAAGTCGGTTATTTTGTATGAAAAGCTAGTCCTAATGTACGAAATTGGGTTCGTTATTAAACTAAGCAAAGGATAATCTAAAGATTATTACCGCAACAAGATTAGAAAGAAAATGTGCTGTGTAGTTTACTGACTTTAATTTAATTTTAAGGCGTCTTGTTCGTATATTCTACTCAGACTTTGTTTAGTTAAGTTAGGTTTTGAATCGAGTAGGTATGAAACTTTTTATGAGCAAATAAAGTTTATATTTTTGTGACATTGTTCCTGGCTGTTATTTGTAGATGTTTAACAGACTTTAAAGAATTCAGAGCCCCGAAAGTCTGATAGCCAATCACTGGATTTTGAAGGTAGGACAGGCAGTCGCTCCATGTGAAGAGAGATACACCTGAATACCAGTGGGTAACCAGATTTGGTTGGACAAGAAGCCGACTCCATCGACTGTCGGAAGGACACGGCACGGCACACGCTGGCAGAGTGTGCCGCTTAAGAGGAGCCGCGCCGTGCCCTCGTCTCTGGAGTAGGCAGTGACTTGTCGCTGCCGGCCGTGGTCGAGAGGATGGTCGGCAGCGTCGAGTCCTGGGACGCGGTGGTGTCCTTCTGCGAAACGGTCATCTCGCAGAAGGAGGCTGCGGAAAGGGAGAGGGAGATTACTTCCACTCATGGCACCCGGCCCGCAGCAGACGCACCGGGCGCAGGCGTGGGGCGGAGAACGCCCTCTCCAGCCCCCCTGAATGGGTTCAGGGGCCCCCTACGTACATGGACCCGACGTGGCGGCGCGTCGTGTTCACGCGCGTCCCTTTTAGACGTAGCGAGGACACTTCACTCCCCTCGGTTACTTGGCAAGGCCTGCGGGACCGGCACCAGTCGGAGGTCGCGAAAAAATCTACTGTGCCCGTGACCCCCTGCGCAGGTGTAAAAAGGGACACGGGTGGTTTTTAGTCAGTAAGAGTCTGACAGACCCCTCCGCCCTCCCCGGGCGAGGGACATCCATAGGGATTTTCCACCACTAAAATATAGGAGCCTACTCTAACATTGTTGGGTAAAGGCTAGGCAGATGACGACACGAAACATTAACTTTACTGCGCATAGCAAAGCGAAGTTGCAGTCATGAATGAAAAAGTATAAATCTCTCAACAGCCAGAACATTATTGAGGGATCATTGCCCAATTCCTCTTAGCAAATCAACACAATAAATACAGAGTGTTCTTCAAAAGGCACTCAAAATAAGCGATTGTCGAAAGAGACACGTCAAGGCGTCTCGGAGACGGGTGCGATGGACAGAGAAGTACCACTCGAGACACTTGTGCCACTTTTAAGTACCATCTGACGTAGGTATTAAATGAATTAGGTACTAACAATGAGACACGCCTTGGAATGGCCGATAGAAGTTTAGAGTTTTAAGGGGTTAAACAAATCAACGCAAATTAGATTCCTATTATATGTGACTGTGCAGTGTGCATATAATGTAACACAAGGTGGATGCATGTACAAAGACTAAATGGGTTTCCGGAAGGCCAGTGTCTAGAACTGTAGGTACATCTTTCGGTTGATATGACTAGGATAAATGTAAGAAAGAAATATCAAAAATGAACAGCCTATTCTTACGTGCTTTCCAATTTTATCAGAAAAGCCACTGAGGCTAAGGACATCGAGGAGTACGTGCGCCAAAGATTAAAGTACACGCCAAGAGCACAGCTACTGGAGTCGCGCCGCAACGTCAATTTCAAGGCGTTTGTGGTGCGCATCCCAACGTGTATGCTCCATTTGGTGCTGGAAGAAAGTTTTTGGCCGCAGGATGTGGTGTTCCGTCGCTTCCGCGGACAAATTCCTCAAGAACGCACACAATTTCGTGCTAGTGAAGTGTTACTAATATAGTTTTATAAGATTTTACTAACAAAAGTGTTATTAGTATGTATTTTTAGGTTAAGGTATTTATCTATGGGTCTTTGTTACCTGAAATAAATGGATTATTATTATTATTATTAAAATGTCATAAGGCAACCTGGACTTGCAGTTACCTCATATAAAATCAAGACAAGACAAGTAAACACAGCTGTAAAGGTCAGGATCAATCCGCCTTGAGAAAGCGTTGCCGTCGTGATTCACCCTATTTAGTTTATTGAATTCATCTACTCTAGTAAAAAGCTCAAAGTAAAACAGCAGAAGACTGACGTAAGCCATTGAATCCCAATACAGAGACCTGCACAAAAAGTTACCCCAAGCATGACAGCCAAAAGAATTGGAATAAGTACCACCAGTAAGTGAAATTGATTCGTGTTGATTAAAGCCATTGTCTATACAGGGTATTTTTTTAATCACCAGCCAAATTTTCACAGGATGTTCTACTCATAAATATGAACAACTTTCACTACGGGACCAAGTCGGTTATCTCGAAAAAAATATTTACTGTTGCATACAAAAGTTCATTTATAGGTATTCGACCGAAATGTATGCAACAGCTGATTCTTTCTTCGAGATTTCCGAAATGGTTCCTTGGTGAAATGTATTCATATTCATGGTTAGAACACCCCGTGAAAATATGGCTGGTGATAAAAAAAATACCCTGTATAATAAAGAGGTAAAGTAAGCTCGTGAGTTTATCTACTAAACTGATTTTGAAAATTCATTAAACAATATGAAAGCCACATTAGGTGATATGCTATATTTTATTTTCAGAACTGATACGGGGTGGACGGGGATGTTAAAGTACGAAATGCATGCGAACAAAGTCGTGAGCAAAAAGCTCGTAATTAATAACCTTTTACCTGACAAGGTTCATTCTATCTAACATAAGCAAGAGAGATGAGATTTCCAGCATAAGAGAGACAAGGCAGGGAACAATATTCATGAATTATTCATGAAACCAAAGCGTATGTATATTAAACCAAAGTGTATGAATCCAATGTGAAACTTAATATTACGCAGTCGGTACATTAAGTAAGCTCGTCTTTGATAATTAAACCAGTTTTAGCTGATCTCGTGATGTATTGAAATTTTGTACTGCGGCAGGCAAGGTCCAAAGTGTTGGCACCGATATTTAGCTCCTTGTACTACTCCCTAAACACAAAATATTAACAGAGGTAAATTATTATTCTAAATCCCTAAGCGTGGTCCCGTCGCGTTCCAGGCGGCCATCTTTGCTTCATCTTAGGTGTGTAAAGGTTTTATTTAACGAGTTTTAATTTCTATATTCGTTCCTTGGTTTACTGCATCTTATGGTTGGCGGTTTTTCTCTATTCAACTTGTATTTATTTAATATGTGTGATCACCTTGACATCGGTGAAGGGAAATATGAACTTATAGTATATATATTATATTTTAGGTTTGAATTCTCCTATGCTAATGTCTTCTCTGTGGAGTCGAGCATAAGGTTTAGGGCAAAAGAGCATACGACCACGGCTAAGAGAGCATAATATTTTCTTATTTCATACTTTGAAGAACGTGATTTTTTAGCAGTAAGGGCATTGATCACTAATATTTTTATTAGTGATCGAAGCAGTCGCGTCTTAGTTTTTAACCGACTTTCAAAAAAGGAGGAGGTTCTATGTTCGTGTGTATATATTTTTTTTTTTTTTTTTTTTTATGTATGTTACCTGATTTCTCCCCCATTTGTGGGCCGATTCTCAAAATTCTTTTTTTATTTGAAAGAGTATACTCCTGAGATGGTCCCATTCTAATTTAGTGAAGATCTGGTGCTGATCTTCGGAGATATGCAACGGAACTCTTCAAAAATAAACGGCAAATCTGTCGTGATTGCTGGAATCGCTTGGATGTTTATTGTTTATACAACATCATGACGTATCATCACGCCTGTATGCTCTGAGGGGTACGCAGGTGGGTACAATATACCTAGATTTCGTCAGTTAGGTATGTTAATTTTAATTTATTAGGGATTTGTGGAAAACCCTATTATGATGACATGTATTGTAAACAATTAACAATATAAAATAAATTCATGGCAAATATTTTTATGGTAACAACTAAAAATGGAAAAATAAAAACTTTTGCAAAAAATAAAACCGACTTCGACTCCGAAATTCGGAAGTCGGTGGCCCATCATGAGTAATACAAACCCACCAAAGCCACAGACTTCCGAATTTCGGAGTCGAAGTCGGTTTTATTTTTTGCAAAAAAGTTTTTTGAACCTATTTTTGTACTCTAGTAATCAAGAAGGACGAAACCAATTCCAATTTAGAATACTTATTGTAGACTTTAAATAAGCCTTCATTATCAATATCTGGAGTGTTTCCAGTCTAACGTTCCCGAAGGGTGACACGGTTGATTGCCCCGCCAGTTAAATTGAGTTTACCTATGTCAGTCTGAAGCGTACCCATTAGCGTGGCCCTTTTAGAAGAACACGGTATTTATACACATGTATATAGGATGAAAGGTACATCTACTACGGATTTTTACAATTTTTTATGTATTAATTTGGGATAATCTACAAAACTAGTCATGTGATTTCAACAATTCCTATTTTATCCACCGCGGAATCTTAAATGTATTTTTTTTTGTATTTTTGTATTTTTTTCTATCTTTATTTCCATATTTTTAATAGTTCATTAATTTTGTCCATTATTTTTGTCTGTTAATATTTTATTTTAATCTTTTTTAATTTACCTAGTTATAATTGTGCATGCTTTGGTCTCCTATAATTGAAGGACCACACTTAAGAGAATCCTTTGTAATGCTATTTTAATTGTATTTGTGTAACCTTTGTTGGAGATCCTCCGAAATAAATAAATAAATAAATAAAATTCCTTATCTGTTAGTTAAAGCATCAACTGCCTAGCCTTTTCCCCTTTTCCCAACTATGTTGGGGTCGGCTTCCAGTTTGACCGGACGCAGCTGAATACCAGTGAAGCGATGTATACATGGAGCGACGGCCTGTCGGACCTCTACAACCCAGTTACTGGGTTACACGATATCCCTTGGTTAAACTGGTTGTCAGATTTTCGAGCTTCTGACTCTCTGTAACGACTGTCATAGATCTACAAATGACAGCCGGGACCAACGGCTTTACGGGCTTTCCGAGGCACGGAGGAGTCTTGATACGTAATGAATGGTCACCCATCTCCATCCATAGACCAACCTTTTTTTTTTTTTTTTGAGGGGTGGAAAATCCTCATGGATGTCCCCCGCCCGGGGAGGCGGAGGGGTCTGTCAGACTCTTACTCACTAAAAACCACCCCGTGTTCCTTCTCACACCTGCGCCGGGGGTCACGGGAACAGAAGATACTTCCGCGACCCCCGACATCCATAGATCAACCTCCTCCAACCTCCGATCATCCTGTTAGGCTGTTATTATTTGGCTAATGGAAGTGCATAATTTAAAAAAAATGCTTAGAGGTTACGTTTAATGGTATAGTAACGAACAAAGTCGTGGTTTGAAGTTAGATAAAAATATTCAAGGATCGTAATAATTCGTCCTATAAAGTCTAGTTTGCTACCTACCTTAGTACCTACGCGTTTAATGCTAAAAGTCTTCTCATAAACTCTTAAAATGTGCACTTTATAAAATAACATTTGCATAACGCGAGCAATATACACAACAACGCGGCATTTACTTAAAACTGTCTGGTAAAAATTTAACTACGACCTTTGGTAGATATTCAACAGTAAATTTGAATAAACAAATAGAAATAGGTATACGCTAATAATTATCGTTCTGACATCATTATTATAACAAGGTTGAAGCCACGAAGCATACCTATTGAGTTAATTTAATTGTGTAAAATCATAGAGACGTCTAGTTAACAATGTTTTGATATAACATGACATGCTTTATAACTATGTATAAAATCAATAAATCACGCCTGTTTTCCCCGAAGGGTAAGGCAGATGTGTACCTATAGGTAGTGCCGACATTGAAGTAATTAATTTTCACCCATCCACGGACTTAACTAGTCAAGTGTAGCTTAACCTTTCATTGACCCGTGCGGCTGTTATTAGTAAGTCAACGTTGACTTTACTTGACTTCGACTAGCCACAAGCTCCTACACAGGCAAAGACATTCAATACCTATAGACCGGACTACACGAACAAAATTTTCGTCCGAAAAAGTGTGTCCTGCTGGATACAAGTCTATGAGTTTTTTGTAGTACGCTCCGCGGCCGCTCCAATATCATATATTATTCTAGATGGCGTTACTGAGACATGGGATCAAAGTTTTTCTATGACATTTCCTTGACATGCCCGCTCTATAGTATTTTAAATCTCTTTGTACACAGGCATGCCTAATCCAAATGTATTCGTGTGTCACAAAACATGTGTATTAATATAAAGAATGAAAGAGATATAGAATACAAATTGACAAAATATTCTAAATACGAATATAGATGCGATAATTACATAAGTACCATACCAGTAAATAGGAGCGCTAATTAAATAAGCACCTATAACTCAAACGTTCCGTCAAACGAAGCTTTTCTACTCGAATTTAAAAGCCTTCGGATCTTTTACAAAAGGGATCGTCAATTACAGAAAATCTTGAACATTATCTGCGTAACGGTACAACCTCTGTTTTCAGGAAAAACATCAAATAACATTTTGTTTTTCTTTCACCTGATTTCTTTGCTTCGTGTTGTCAATTATCTTCACATATCCGAATCTCTATAGATCTGTGTTAAATTACTTTAATGGCGTTTCAAGATTCTTAAATATGAAAAATTCTTAAATTTGAAACATTTTGACCAGATCCTCTGTATGGCACAAGCAGCGCCTTTAAGAAAACTTTAATTAAACCAATATTTCGTCATTTATTTTGGTTCGAACAGTTCTAGATATTAACGCGTGGAACGACAACTTCGAAGCACATTTCTACGTATTTTATGAATTCGCACTCAAATAAGATGAGAATGGAGAGCTCGGAAAAGCGACAGGTTTAATATGGTTACAGATTATATATGTAATTTATTCATATTTAAACTATTTATCTATACATATAATAAAATTGTAGAAAAGTGGTGTCTGTACAATGGAAATAAATAAAAAAAAAGTAGCAGGGGTTGTTATTATATCGATGCCGAACCCGAAATTGTTTTTTTTTTTTTTTTTGTCTGTTTGTCGGTATGTTTGTGCACGCTAATATCAGAAACGGCTTATTCGATTTAAATGCGGTTTTCACTAATATATTGTAGTAAGCTTCACTTAACATTTAGTGTTTATTTCATGTTAATCGGTTCATAAATAAAAAAGTTATGTCAATTTAAAGAATCACGGCGAACATTTGCTAAGGTATTCTATCAGAGCACCTCCACGCCTCGCGATTATTGCGATTCACTTGAATACTGTTTGCATATTTCATTTATTTAAATTTTAGGGTTTGTAGGTTGGGTTCTTTTAACCGACTTCAAAAAAAGGAGGAGGTTCTCAATTCGACGGTATGTTTTTTTAGGTATGTTAATTTTCATTTATTAGGGATAAGTGGATAACCCTATTACCATGACATGTATTGTTAACAAATAACAATATAAAAATAAATTCATGGCAATTATTTGTATGGGAACAACTAAAAATGGAAAAATAAAAATCTTTTTTGCAAAAAATTAAACTTTTTTACACCGGTTAGTGTTTTTTTTAAGTCGGTTTTTTTTATTGCAAAAAAGATTTTTCTTAATTTTCTTTAAATTTTTTAACCCCCGACGCAAAATAAAAAGGGGTGTTATAAGTTTAACCGCTATGTGTGTGTGTCTATCTGTCTGTCTGTGGGACCGTAGCGCCTAAACGGGTGAACCGATTTATGTGCGGTTTTTTTTATTTGAAAGCAGGGTTTCTTGCAATGGTTATTAGACATGATTCATCAAACTCGGTTTAGCCGTTTCAAGGTTATCAGATCTTTTGTGTTAGGTACCGTGGCTATTTTAGACGTCTGTGGGTATTAACTTTACTTACAAACATATGTGTGGCTTAAAATTTCAAACACCCAAGTATGTTATATTAACAAGCAAGATTATGGCATATTTGGTCTGATGCAGCCAGGATGACAATAATAGCAGATATGTCGTGTTTGGATTAATTTTAACCAGCATTTGAGTCTGCACACAATGCACTGAAGGCAACAGGGTGAGCTGATGCTGCAGCCAGGCTATCCAGCACACCATTAGGTAGGCTCTTGACAAA
Source organism: Euplexia lucipara (assembly GCA_921972225.1). Taxonomy (NCBI): domain Eukaryota; kingdom Metazoa; phylum Arthropoda; class Insecta; order Lepidoptera; family Noctuidae; genus Euplexia; species Euplexia lucipara. The sequence goes on along the minus strand of OV179143.1, from coordinate 5,706,826 downwards.
ATAATAGCAAATATGTCGTGTTTGGATTCATTTTAACCAGCATTTGATTCTGCACACAATGCACTGATGGCAACAGGATGAGCTGATGCTGCAGCTAGGCTATCCAGCACACCAGTAGGTAGACTCTTGACAAAATAATAGCAGATATATCGTGTTTGGATTTGTTTTAACCAGCATTTGACTCTACATACAATGCACTGAAAAATTCTCATAACTGTAAACTCTATAAAACAAAATTAATGCGTTTGAAAATTATAAAATAAAAGCTAAATTAAAAATTTAAAAAACCCCTATCGCAAAAAAGTAAAACATTTAAAAAGTTAAAAATAACACTTTCCTATCGTTGAGCCATGAAATTTTACGTAACGTCGGGGTATGAGTATTAGGAACGTTCCTTACTTAAGCGTGTTACGTACGTTAAGTACGTGTTTACTAAATAACTCAATTTTCCATTTAGTTATAAACGAGTCCAGTTTCCAGTCAGCCTATGTTTTGCGATGACCATTAATAAAGCCCAAGGTCAGACGCTGAAAGTTGTGGGTGTAGATCGAATCTAAGTTTCAGTTGTTTCTCGCACGATCAGTTGTATGTGGCTCTGTCACGGGTTAGCAATCCTAGGAGCCTGTATGCTTTCATCCTCGATGGCCATACCTACGTCAAAATTAAATATCGTATACGGAGAAGAATTACTGTTAAGAGAATTTTTAGCTACCCAAACGACGGTACATGTAATTCAAATTGTTGCCCGAAAAGTCACTATTCCATGCGGACGAAGTCGCGGGCACAGCTAGTTAATAATATGCGTTTCGTACTTTAACACCCCTTCTTCCCTCTCTTAGTTTAAAAAAAAAATAAGAGTAGATGATACGAATTCTACTCAATTTCTTTTTACTATGTAATTTATCGTTTTAAAATACATTAATAATGATTGCCACTGCCCGCCCGCAACTTGGTATTTTTTTTTAAATGTGGTTCAATATTTTAAACTATGGCTTTCCTTATTTAGGACTAAGGACCAAAATTAAGATATAGATACTCCAATTGTATATACTCCGAAGGAATTAAGAAATTAATACGTCCAGGTGACAACACAGAGAGTTGACATCGTTCACCACTACAATACCTATTGGAATATATCAAATACACTTACATGTTGAGATCTCTTATCATAATCAGGATACCAGTCCCCGCTCTCGGCATCCTCGCCGGCGTCCAGCAGATCCTCATCGTCTCCCAAGTTGTCATCTTCAAGCACTGTCAAACCATGGAGCTTCTCCAGTGAGTCGTATCCATGGTCCTTTGCGTCTTCTTTACCATCCACTGCACTGCTGACGTCATCATCTGCGTAGATCTGAGAACAATGATAAAATACGTTATAAAAGATGTAAATATCTTTCTCAAGGAATTTGGAAAGGGCACGTTTGCCGAGATCGCCCTCTGGGTGGGTGACCATTAATTACATATCAAGACCTCTCCGTGCCTCTGAAAGTAGGTACGTGGACTCGTGGGTCCCAGATGTTATTTGTAGACCTTTGACAGTCGTTACATGTAGTCAGAAGGCTGCAAGTCTGTCAACCAGTTTATCCATGGGGGGCCTAGGAACTAGGTTATTAAGATCAGGTAAGCAGTAGCTTGATGTAAAACACTAGAACTCTGCTGCATGGAAAGGAATAGGAAGATGCCGAAAAGATGGTAATTTCATTTTCGAACAGGGTAAATGAGAGACTTATAAAACAATAAAAATAACTGGTTTCCAACAACATAATCACATAAATATTCAACTTCACTCCTAAGACAAAACAAACTAAAGCCCTATTTCAATGATAATCAAAATTTAGAGGCCACAAATGTAGCTCAGCCAACACAGCCGTGTGTTGAAACAGTAAAACAACTGGAACAACCCATTTCTCTCCATTAGCGGTTACGAGTACGATACACGAGGACTTGAATTGCAGTAGGTAAACGTTCCTGTTTTCCTTTACTTTACTCGGAAAACAAAACATAGAACAAATAATCAGTGGCTTGAGAATTTATTGGATCAAGAGGAACGGGATTTGATTCCGTATTTTTAAGAATAAAAGATTCTGATGTTAAATTCTTTGGAAATCTTTAAGGAGGTCACACATACCTACGTTATTGGCCACTTTTGATGTAAAACTAATTCTAAAATATAAGGTAAGGTTAAGTTAATTTATTAAGACGCGTTTTATGAAACCACATTGACAGTAAATAAAAGAAAACAAAATAAAATAACAAACAGGCTTCAGCAGGGCCAATCTCAAATCTTTTTCCGTTTTGCCAGAAGGTTTCTGAGTTATACGAAAGTTTAAATATTGAAAAAAAAATATGGTCAAATAACAAGACAAAATGCAATACACATAATTATTATTTTTTTGTTTTTTAGTAATGAACGTTTTAAGTCTTGAACAAAAATCAAACTTACCATAGACAAAAGTATTTTATTACTCTGTGCCCAAACCTCCTTACGCTGTATTACTTTTATAGCAACTGTGACCCATTACTAGCAGAGTCACGTTCGGAACGGCAAACTGCTTAATATAAGTTTTTCGGTCAAGTTGAGAACTTTTAGGCAGTGATCGTACTGATCGTGACCTAAAGAGGTCGGGTCCACTTATCTTTTGCATCTGTTTATAATGTTGCTCTTTACTTGGTACGGATCCGACGTACTATCTCATATTGCTTAAGGTCTCTGCACACAGCCGGCGTGGCGTGGCGGGGCGCGGCGTGGCGGGGCGGCGACGCGGCGCTGGCGCGGCGGCATCGGTCACACTGCGGGCGCGATCACGTCCCGTCCCGCCACGCCCATTCATTTTTAAGAACAGTGTTTTTATACTGCCTATGGCCCAAATCGTACAAACATACGTGAGCACGAACACATTCGACTAATTGTTCGACATCCATTTTTGTAAAACGATACAAAATCACATTCATGCTCCGTTCTACTGAGGGCACTGCGTTCGCGTCCCGCCGCGCCCGTCCCCGCCGCTTCTGACTTGTATTCCCGCTCGGCGCGGCGGCGGCGTGGCGCGACGGTTACCGTCGCGTCGAGCGGGACGGCTCTGTGTGGCGTCGTCCGTAATATCTAGTACATTACAACTGCTCAGTGTCGCGTCGCCGTCCCGTCCCGCCGCGCCGCGCCCGCTGTGTGCAGAGACCTTTAATCACTCTATTTTATCCAAAGAGATTTAAAAGTCATTATTGAATGTCTTTGGTTATATCAAATTAATTTACTGCTGCTTTTACGTTGTAATTTTATATTGTTGTTTTTTTTAATTCTAGGTAAGCGTTCTTCATCGTCAACCGCATCATAGCTGACCATCAGGTAAGAAAAAAAAGAAAAAACTTGAATGAAGGATTAGAAGGTTCCGCTCTTTCACATTGTGGTCGAACAGATAATTATGTAACTATAATATTAACTAGTGTTATAATAATAGTGTACAGTGTGACCGTGAGGATAATGGTGAGTGGGTGTAGGGCGTTTTAAGTTATAGCATATACTTCGACTAATCAACGTGTACCAAGAGTCCCCCACGTTTAGACCCACTGCGGCTGTCCAACAAGGAAAACGTGACCATGCAACTGACGCGTGACGTAATATTTTAAAGTTTTCTATTCTACTTATTTAATTTTAAAAAATCCCCAGTTCCATGCCTGAAACATCTACAGTACAAAACTAATTTACCTTTAAAGCAAAAAAGCAAGAACTTCAATCAATTATGCAGATATGACAGCATCTATAGGGTTGAAGGTGATTAAAGCAATTTATCATCTCTAGTGAGCTGGATCAGCCACATGTTCCTACAATGCTCTATGTAATTGATGTGAAAGATATGTGAGGTTATGTCACCACTATGTAGATATGAACAGAAGCCTAACAAGAACTCGTCACTGTACCTCACACCATTATTTTCCTAAGCACCTACATATCTTCAACACCTCATGCTCTATTGTAATCGGACCTATGTTACAAACAAAATATTCTGATTCTGATTATAATAGGGTAGTTTTCTTAATAATCTAGTTTGTTAAAGACTAAGTAATAGTGAAGGGCAGGCGTTTTGGAGGACTAATTTTAATAGATGAGTTTTAATTTTAAGTTTTGATTAATTTTAGTCCGTCAACTAGACAATCGAAAATAAAATACGAAAACATAAAGTTATTACTGAATGATGATGTAATATTATGATTGATGATTTTTGATTGATTATTAAGAACACAAGAATGCGTTCTTTCATGTTTTTTCGCACTGTAGTCATTTGCTTCAAGTAAACTGTTTGCAGTGAATCTTCTGCATAGCGGTTATCTTGTTACGTAGCAGCACGAACTATCAATCATAATAAATTATTGTACCATCGTAATACGACGGCCCTTAAAATATCCCTTCGGGGTATCTCTATAACAGAGTCGTTAATATTATATTCTTGGAAGTTTTATAACAATAAATTTGTTTATAAGCAAAATTTGGTAGAGAACCTATTACCAAAATGTTTGCGTATCTAAAGGAAATTTTCTTGAATAAGTACCTATTACTTTCGCTTCTTGTGGCGCAGAATCGCGACCGATGGAAGGAATGGAGGGAGGCCTTTGCCCAGCAGTGGGACAATTTGGGCTAAATAAGTATTACTTAATAAATTATTTAAATATCCAATCCCTGTATTTTTTTATTTAAGGGTTCTTAGAATTTTAGAAGAAAATCTCTGCGACTCTTTCAACTCAATTTCCTTTCATCAAATTTATTAGGCTATATTACTTATTTAGGTATATTAGGTAAGAAAATCTGATAATAATAAATAAAAATGAACAAAAAAGAGTCGTTCAATACCTACGTGTATGACATGAAACTGGACAACATGCATTGAACAGCTAATATTTTTTTAGGGTTTGCCTCAGTAAGTCATACCTATTGTTAATAATTACGAGTCAACGTTTTTCGGGTTTTGCTGTTATTCGACACAAGTTAAGTACGGTAATCAAAGTAGGTACATACTAAACGTAAATTAATCAAAACATTAGCTACATGTAAGTTTAAAATTCATTTAGAATGCCACACGGACGACTTCATTAACTAATCCTTTGAATCGCGAAACGTGATCTACAGTATCACATATCTTCATCAGCAATCTCTGATCAATACATTCATTTCATTCACACTTCATATATAACCATACGAATAAAAGAGACGAAGTATGTTTTGTTGAAAGCTCAGCGTCGCATTAAACGCTTCGCTACAAAAATGAATCGGTTATCAGCGGTGTTTGATCACAAGCTGAGTCTAGAAATTTTATACGCGTGTTATTTTATCAGATGCTATAATGTAGGAGCCAATATAAACGCAAGAGCCTTCAATCTTTATATAAATTAATAAATAAACATAACAATTCAACAGCTGCTAACTGTCAGTGCATAGTTATTTACAGACGATAAAGACAGGCCCACACAAATTTTGGTCCTTTGCGAGAGAGAATCCACACTGCGCCTTGAAAGTCCAACAACCGTTGATTCCTCGCAAGAAAATAACAAAACTTCCTTACGTTAGTACAAATATTATAGTACCTACTTATCCAACATAAATACTAAATTATATTTGCCCACCAAATAGTAAGAAAGTAAGGCGTCACTAACCTTGACAGGGTTAGTCGCGACAAGTCATTTCATGGTGTATTTAACACGTCCCATTTAGGTCGAGTACGTTAGCGACATACGCCAAACAAATGTACTTAAACATAGTATATAGAATGTAGTATATAAACACGTATATACTTCCACTCTCCCACGAACGACAAGGGCAAAGTACAAATATTTGTAGCTCGCTGTAATGATGTATTGCGATAATGATGTGAGAACATTTTGTATCTTCTGGTACTTAAAACTTTCTACTCGAAGATTCTTCCTATCTTTGTCCTTTTCATAAAGAATTCAAATCAATTGTACATTGCTGTTAGTCTAACTATAAGATAATACAATAATATTATCGTATAGTTAGACTTACAGCAATGCAATGTAGAGAAAGAGAGATCTTTTTACGCTTAAGATTATAGACGACATCGCCATCATATGTAGGTCACTCGCTAATCAATACAGCGTACCTATTAGTAAAGATACCATACTAATTAGCAAGACTAATTGATACAAAGAGGATGTAATCTACTTATTTAAATTAAACAGTCTAGATTTGCAAATAATAACACGAAAAAGGATACAGCAAAGACATTAAATGAAATTACATTATTAACAGTTGATAAGTACATCTCCAACCAAATACATAATGGATAAGAAACATGGTCCCAAACTGTACCTGACATATCAATTTATTGTCGTCACGCGACAACGGGTAGTTAAGACATAGATCGAAGGACCAACCATCCGTAACAAAAGGTCAACACGTGACGGATCATGGATCCACTCTCGATATAGATTTTATAATGCAACATGCGTTTGGACGCCTCGTCACACCTTTCCAGGAACCGGCTGCAGAATAATATGAGTTAGGTAACTATGAGTATTATCTAAATAAATCTTCAGTAGGTAGTTAATGGTTTAGACAATACTGTACTTACGATGATATAATATTGATTATATTACACAGTGTCTCCTGTATTGTCTGCAGTTTTGCATGGTGGTTCTTGGATATTTCAATATATTTCCTTTTTAATCGTCATTTGAACTAAATATTAAACGTTTTTACGGATTTCTTAAGCTCACACGACATTAATAGCAGTTTAGTGACACGCGGTGAATTTTATAATGTGAATGTAATTTTATCCGCGATTGTCCAGGACGCATACTATAGTCAAATCTCCGCACGTTTCGCCATTCAAGTCCCTAAAACCATAAAAATCTGCTTGTACTTGTTATCACGCATAACTTCAGAAACTGTTTTAAGTACATCGGCATTGTAGCCTACCTATTTATGATTGACTTAAATAAAGTTATGATTTAGCTTTTGTATTCAAAAATAATTTCGGCTGTGCCAGTTCATTCGTTAAGACCGAATGTACAGAGGCCAGCACACGACATCAATCTTCCCCAATGTGTCAAATTTCTTTGATAGTTTTTCAACTTTATATCAAACAGAATAAGTTTCATGTTTAATTGGGAAAAAATGACAGTTTAGGGTAGCTTGTGTTGTGTGTCTAGACATTACTAATTTAGTAAAAAAGTTTTCTTTACAGTCAAAGCAATGATGACCAAGTTCGAGAGCAACAGCATTGCGTAATCGACGGATTTTTTCCACACTGCACGGGGTTCCATATTAATCTGTAAATGCAAAGCAATAAATCCGATTGCGATTCTTTACTGCAGTGCACGCTATCGATTCTATGTAGTCCTATAGTTTATCGAGCTTGCTGATACATAACATGCCCTACGTATTCACACGACTAATAAAATTCTGACTGAAGGACCAAATATCTACAGCTCCACGAATCCAATTAGAATATTACAACTTCCGATTAAGATATTTCCTTTAGACTCGGAGGACCAAACTTTTCCAATTTAGACGCAACTTGTCAAGTATTGGGCGGATTTGATGAAGTTACTGCCATGTATACGAACGAACTCTAATAGACATTAAATATTGTTCGCCAATCGATGTTCGATGATGTTAGTGCACGCGGAAACGTGTTGATGAGTGAGTGGGGTGAATGACCGGCATTTGTGGCGCCTCTTCGGTACTCTATGTAGAAAGGTACATTAGTTATATGTCCCACAATAGTAGATCTATATTAGACTTCGGAGAAATTATCTGTAATATCTGCGTGTGACATTTCTAAGCTGAGAGCTATCTAGTTACAGAGACACGGCTCGTTGTTGACTTCCGCTAAATTAAACTCCTTGTAAGTGTTTTATGTCTCTTATATTGTCGACGTAATTGAAATTGACGAGAAAGGAAGAAAAGGTCAGTCCTTCGGATAGGTCAATGTCGTACTCATTACCAGCGCACATGTTTAACCAGATGTTAAAGGAATTTGGAAGGTTGGGGTCACATTCGTATAATGTAACTGAGTAAAAGTTGCTTTTAGAAAATGTGTCATAAGGTAATACTAAGGTAAGGCTTTACGGTGTAAAATATCTAACCTAGCTCATCTCAGATAAACGTAATATTCTACACCTATCATTTAATTTTCAACAGACCTATAAAAATGGCTTATTTAATACCCTCTAAATATCAACGACACTTACAAATTTCTTCTGTAATACGATATATTAACTGAGACAGTATTTTCTCAACTCGTAAACGCAGACATTTTTAGATTTCCATTTTCGACTCTTATACGCAGTGCGCTGAGGTGTTTATAAATTATACAGTAATAAATCCGAACGTCAGGCATGACCAACGAGATGACACATTCATTTAGAGCAAAGATATTTTAATATAATATCACCGAAAAATGAAGGCAGTAAAGTAAATAGTGCCGTCATTATTTAGGTACTCTCCTGAATTAGTATTTCAAATTGGCTTGTTTGATAAATAATTGGTTTCATTGACTTACATATTATTATGACGTACATATTTGCAAAATATGCATACCTAAATTATTGCCATTTGTTTCACTCATAATAGTTGACATAGTAAGTGCAATTTATGTTACAAACAAAATTCAGAGTGCAATTTAATGTTACAAACAAAAAATCAGAGTGCAATTTAATGTTACAAACAAAATTTTAGTATTTTAGCTGCATAAAATAAAATAAGTTTACACGTACATTTTGATTTAAATACCTGTATTCTCGCCTAATTTTTTAAATAAAAAGGTATGTTTATCTGCTTCGAATCAAATCGTTTCTCATGCTAAATTGCCGTGTAAGTATCGTTTATCTTCTCGTAAATTATAAACCTCGGCTAAATATAAACGAGTAATTTGGCGGTCCAAACAGGCACAAAAATAAAAGGCCTTTCATTTAAAAACTTTAAAATTCAAAATGAATCCTTGCATAAGCGCATGTTTACCGCCAAGCGAGACCGACGCGTAATTACGCGCTTATTTTTATCACAAAGACGCAAAGTGAATAAAAGGCGCATGAATTTATGTGTGCAATCAATTCACGTCTAAATTGGTCCTGACAGCCGCTGCCACTGAGGACCACGTGGTTGGAGTTTGATTATGTTGTCATGTTATGCAAGAATTTGTTATTTTATGGGTTATGCTTGCTGTTTTATTGTTTGTGGCATATTTGTATGTGTTCATAATATGCTGTCTCTGGCAGAGCACAAGGTATCTATAAACTTCCTGTCATATTATTACACGACATAATATCTTCAGTTGCTATTAGAAGCTCTCTACTGTCCTATTTTAGTAAATATTGCGTCAGGTGTACGGTGCGGTGTCCTACTTCTTTAAACTCACCTTACAAAATATAGTGTACATTAAGGAAATACGTATGTATGTATGGAAATGACAACTGCTTATAAGTAAGTAATTAAATATTTCTTATGTAGATTACGTTTATGTAAAATATTAATTACTTGACCTGCAATAAACGAGTTAGTGTCAAGTTACAGTGACAGTTAAAGTTGTAACAACTATACTTAAAGCGTTGACTTAGGTATTATATGTATGTATATTTGGAGCACAGACACCAACACATCTAGCTGCCCCAAACTGTAAGATTAATAAATAAATATTCCACAACTATCACACAACGCCTCCAACCTAGTCCCAAGCTAAGCAGAGCTTGTATTATGGGTACTAAATACACACATCAAAAGTGTCTAGGGATCAAGCATTTTATGCGGATTTCTTGAGATTGAGATGTGGCTTTGTAATAAATTTATGATTTTATAAATTTATATGGATCCTTTTTGGTGCATTTCATAATTTGAAACAGGAACTGTGAATCAAATTCGAGTAAAAGATGAAAATCAGCTGTCAATATTTTCCCTATAAAAACATACAACGCATTGAAGACATTATTAGTGCTACTGTTTCCCTACTACTGATTAAAACCAACGTTATTATGGAGCGGCGACGTCATTTAAGCAGGGAAGAAATGCTCAAAGCCGTGGGAATGATAGAAGCTGGTTCCCGGCAACGTACTGTGGCTTTAGCTCTGAATACAAGTCAGAGTGTTATCAGTCGACTTTGGACACGTTACCGAAGCACTGGTACCGTGACTGAGCGCCATGGAGGACGGTATCGCTGCACCACACGGAGACAAGACCGATACATTCAAATCTTAACTCGAAGAGCTCCAACAATAACCGCCATGATGTTAGCCGTGAGGCTTCATCACTCTTCAGGGAACTTAATTAGCGACCAAACAGTCAGAAACCGCTTGCATGAAGTGAACCTTCATTCCCGAAGACCGCTACGGGTACCACCTATAGCAATGCACAATCGTAGGATTCGATATCAATGGGCTCTTGAACACAGAAATTGGGCAGAAGAACAATGGCGTTTCGTGTGCTTTTCTGATAAGTCTCGTTTTGGTATGAGACCGGATACAAGACGTATACGACACTGGAGAACCCCTGGACGCCAACAGCGATTAAAATCCTGCCAGGAAGTCCATCCTTATAGTGGTGGAACAATCATGGTATGGGCGGGTATTTGGATCGGCGGAAGAACTGAGTTGATTTGGATCAGAGGCAACCTCAACGCTCAAATTTATGCTGAGACGATTGTATCAGACGTCATCGTTCCTCTACAAGTGCAAATCGGTCCCTTATTTCAGTTAATGCATGATAATGCACGACCGCACACCGCAAGAGTTGTAAGACAGACTCTCGCCGCAGCTAACATCAATGTCCTGCCCTGGCCTGCTCAGTCGCCAGACTTGAACCCGATTGAGCATGCATGGAATATGCTACAGAGAAGAGCTCTGCCGAATATGGAGGGTATCCAGTCGCAAGAAGACCTTTTTTTGTTGTTGCAACGAACATGGGCGGCCATTCCACAGCGTGATTTGGATGAACTCATTTTGAGTATGCCAAACCGATGTTCTTGTGTTGTTAGTGTTCGCGGTAGAAACACGGATTATTAATTGTTTAAGTTACCCAATAAAATTTTAAAGAAAACTGTTATTTCAGTCTTTTTTTCGAACTTTAATGTTAGTGGTTCAAATGTCAAAAATCCCTTTATTAGGAAAATGGCAAATTTCTTTATTAATGCAAAGGTGACTTGGTTTATCGTTACTGTGACAAACGAAAACACTTTATTTGATGAATCCTTAAAGAAAATTTTAATTAATATCAATCAGGAGAAAAGTTATTGCAAAAATATATGTTGATCCCTAGACACTTTTGATATGTGTAGCTGATAAACATAATTATATCTAAATACATACTTACATATATAGATAAATAACACCCAGACACAGAACAAATGATCGTGCTCATCACAAAAACATTTGCCCTGGGTGGTTATCGAACCCACGACCTCCGGCATAACAATCAGGGTCACTAACTACTAGACCAACAGGCCAGTCAAATTCACCAGATTGAACATGAACTAAAAATCTATTTGTAATAAAGTTGAAAAACCATCAACGTGACACATTGGGATAGCTTGATGTGCTGGCCTCTGTACAATATTGTATATATGTTTGAGTTTTAGCATATAATGACATTATAGTCAAAGAGACTTAAGATAAGTAGGTACTATAGAGTTGATATGCGAAGAAATGTCATACAAAATCTGTGATCCCAGGTCTCAGTAACGCCATCTAGGATAATATAGCAATATTGGAGCGGCGGACACAAGTATCGGATGAAAATTTTGTTCGTGATGTCCATAAACATAAGCATTTTACAGTACAAAAGTAAGGAAATCTTCAATAAATGATACTAAAAGCTTAAAAGAGGTTTTCAAAAGAATAAATTGCTCATAAACGCTCCTAAATTCTGCAACGTCAGCACGCAAATTGCATGACTACGAGTATCTAAGCGCCAGGTTCTAATAACACATTCTTTCGCTAATGGTTTTTTTTCACTGAACCTAAAATTCTGGCCATTAGATATTCTTTAAATCTGCCTTATTCCAGTGGTATTTCCATTATCCATGCAGTTGTTGCTTCGACTTATTTCCTATTCCAAACAAGTATTTTCTACTTAAAATACTTGGCTCTGTATCCTCAGTAGCGGCTGTAGGTACTATTGCTTGTCAAGCAAACTCTGGTTATTCAGTAAAATCTATGTTAAAATTAAATGTATAGTGAGATAATAATAAACTTCTTTACTGTTTTCTAATCAGTAAAATGTTCTTTGCCTATTTCTTTGAAGCGTTAAAAAAAGTAAAAAACATTGTTTTTCAACCTGTTTATGACCTATAACCACTTTGTATTCTTTGTTGTTGGAGAAGAACAGATTAAAAATAAACTGCTCCAAACTAGAAGTCCTCCATAATGGTGTAGGTGTAGTCCTTTATATTTGTTAAATTCAAAAGATATTTTACCTAATAAATTTTAATACATTTTGAAAATGTTCAACCTGTCGTGGATTACAATATGTATAGAACTGTTGCGAACCATGTGTGGCCAGCGAATCATTGAGTCGCATACCTAAGTAGGTAACACGTTTGTTTTCACAAAATTATCGCAGGTTAATACTGTGAAAAAATTACGCTCTGGTAACATAAATGTTTCATTATGTCTAACCAATTGTTCAGCTTGTTTAAATAAAAAGTTTTGAATGACGTTGTTTAAAAAAAATACATATTTAAAATGAAATTTCGATAAAAAAAAACTTTTGGCTGTAATAAACCATGTGTATTAATTAAATAAATAAAACACAGGTGGTTATTACCTCCCTTTAAAAAAAATACACTCATACTGTCTTTACTTATTAGTCTGTATACAAGCCGAGATTGTAATAAAAAAATAGAGTCTGTCTTATGGATGTAGGTACTCTTGAATAAGGGAACAAAATTCTGTCCAACTAGTGCGCCATCAATTTCCCACTCAACGCAAAAAAGAAAAAAAACTCTAACAATTAAAATTAATTTACTAAAATAACCACTGAAACAAATAACGGACTGTAATAGTAAAATTTTGTATTTAGGTGAACACATCTATTGTAAACTATTGACCTGAATTAAATATTTGTGACACAACCAAACAATAGCCTTGAATATTAATTGTTTAATGTTTCGTTCTTAATTGCATTTATTGATCAATCAAACATGGCTGTTGTGCAATCGTAATTAGTTAGTGTTGATTGTAAATAATTGCACTTAATCATAATTGATTGATGACTCGCATTGTAACCTTATATCATATTACCATGTATTATTTATATGTCGTAGATGCACCAGCGTAACCTGTAAAATTTAATTATTCTCTTATGTTTTTTGCAAAATGCCTATTTGGTCAGGTTGTATCTTGATTAAAACATGATTTGTTTTTTATATACAGTATCAAATACTGTATATTAAAGAAACAAATCTAAAATAATGCAAATTAAATTCAGGCCTTTTGGTAGGTCACCTCTAAACTCATAACTCTTCATTTACAACTTGCCGCAGTCGAGTAAAATGAGAAAATATTTGACAGCCTAGTCTTGCGGACGGAGAAATGATACAACATTGCATTCAAGGAAATTACTTTTTGACTTGTAAGTAGGTATTGGTGGTGACAACGTAAGTTTTACGCCTCGATGTGACCTCACTAGTAACTAAATAGACCAGGGTCAATAATTTTTGAAACCAAAAATATACGCAAAGTTGTAGGTAATAGAAAGATCTACAACTTTTGTATTTGCATTTTTTTCACATAACCTCAAAACTTAGGTGAAACATTCAAATAATCAAGTTTTTAAAATTGTTGTTATATTAGTGTATTTGGGACATAATAAGGTAAGTTTTCACCAAATTCCGTAAAAACAAAAAACAAAAAAACATGTTTGTACCATACTTTATACCATATTTTATGCCAATGAAGTTATTCTATTACCTATATTTTAATGATGCTTTTATAACAAGAACTCTGTAGGAAACATTAAAAAAATATTAGTAGGTATGTCAGAAATGAGTTTAGGTACTTTATATTTCGTGCAAACCCTGCACTGAACAGAGATGCGAGCATATCGTTAAGACCACAACACAGCAATAAAGACAGGAGATAAGATAAAAACAAAATTTATACGTGCACGGATTATTTCTCAATGGATTCCATTCTTAAATCGTAACAGAATTTTAAATATCATGTATATAGGTTCGGTAATCCCAATATCTCATACAGGATCCATGTTTATCTCATGTATGTATGCATGCCAAGAGATCAGTGAGCAGATATAACACGCAAATTTTGTCCGCAATAATGTTTTTTCGGGGCACACGGCCTGAGGTCTATGGCCGACAGTAACACATAGACACGCAGACATTTTCGGGAATGTAAACAGTTTTCCCTTATATTAATAGCGACCCGTTTTCTCCTAAAGATAATCTAAACAGATTTATAGTGTCACCTATTTGCTGCTCTTAAATCTGCGACTAAATTGAGTGGGTAAGTGGATTGGTTCCATTTTCCATTTCCCTCGACATCCCTGGTGACCCGTAAATGCAAAATGGCTGCCGGGAATGTAAGAAAATGGCCGCTTAACTATTTTAATACTAGAGAAGTGGGGAAGTTTTGCAAAGGTATGTTGTTCGGTAGGTTTAGTTGACAAGTTTGAACGCTAAATTATTCAAGAGATGGCACAGTATGAGAATTCTAGGTGAATGTACACTGAGACTAAGTTTTCAGAATGATTATTTTCAGGAAAATTATTGTAATACTTGTTGCTAATACGAAAACTTTTCTAATTTCATTATGTTAATAAATTTTCTGTTTCAGTTTCTGTTCTGAAACAATGACACAATTTTCTCCAGACCAAAAGAGAAAAACACTTTTCTTTTACAAAAGTCTTTGTAATATATTTCAGCTCAAAACAATAAAGTCTCATTCTGAGCATTTCTGGGTGGTCCACAAACGTTTTATGAGTATTTCCGTGTTCCAGACGATTGATATACATCCTGCTCGATCCAATTTACGGAATGGCTGACATATTTCGAGTGACCCGCCTGAAATATCCTTCGAGGAAATAAATAAAATCGATGTTTTGGATGGTATGTTGTGTTGTAATAAGTGTCTATACATTTGGGCGATAGAAAATAAAACCTAGCTATTTGGTACTGTGGTCAATTTCTTTCTATAAAAGGTTTTTGTCGCTGTGAATGGCAATCTTCACGGGTAGTTTATGGTAGGTACATACAACAGCCTAACCACAAGTCTTAAAGATAGTTAAAACATTTATTTAGTACACACAAAAGACACAGACAAACACACAATAGAGATAAAACAATGAGCATGATGAATGATACAGTGTGCAGTGTGTGTCTCAAGGTTGCACCGATTGGGAGTCCAGCTCAGCATAGTATTTTTTTTGGTTTTGTTGGAGTGAGAAGTCATCATGGACGATCAGAATTAACCACTTGAGTCAGTCTGGGCAATACTGGCATCCTTGCCGGCTAAATCCCACTCATGCCTTCGCTATAGGTGTCCTCTAACATTTTTAGACTATTCAGCTTTGTTTGTTTTAGTAAGTTTTTTGAGAAAAGAAGTGCATTTTGGGATTATTTTATCGTGTGTTCCTTAAGGTAAGATTCTAGGTTGAGGTAACCCAGTATCTGGGATATGGAGGTCAGATAGGCCGTTACTCAAAGTAAAACTCAGCTGCATTCTATTAGTCGGCTTCGTTGGGAACGGGCTGGGCAAATGAACTGTATACTGTACTGTTGATTACCCGCAACATGTGGGATTGTAATCTTTATTTAATTCATAAATATCGGTGAAATGTAACACGTGCCAAATGAAGATAGTGATTGAAATACAAAACAAAGCTGTTGTTAAGACATTCTCGTACAAAAAATACACATGGCTTTGAGCTGGACCAATGAACTCGTAGGTACCACTTAGGCAAGCGTAGGTAGCTTTTTTAACTTATGCTTAGGCAAACTTTGATTAACCTATGCTGCTGTTATTAGTTACCTAACAGCCCCTCAATTGAAAATTGTATACATACAATATGTAATATTTGAATGAATTAAGCTAAAAAGAAAATCGCGCAAAGGAAAATAATAGGTCCTTTATAAAGGTAGGTTTGAGGTTCAATTACGCCATTCTATACGGCGTAATTTGTAGAAAAATATTTAAGAGAGAGCTGGTGTGTAATAAACTAATAATTTATCTGAAATATTGTCACGTCTGTATATCGCCGAGGGGTCAGGCCAAGGACTTTTAAAACACCTTATAGTACCTACTCTCACATTTTGCCACTTATGTTGAAGTTCCCTGCGAAGTGCACGAGCCTCTTGCCATGAAGGGGATACTAATCCAGGCTCCGGGATGATACCAAAAAATTTCAGATTGAGATATTTCAATACTACTGAGAATGAGCCTCAGCAGAGGAGCTTGTATCCACTACATCAAGGATGTAGTAAGAACATCTAATCCAAATAAACAGTGTGTTATACTGAAACTTATAAGAAACAATCCACTGATGCAGCGTGTATCTTGGTAAATCTGCATTTTAACGACACAATTCCTGAAGAGGTACAAAACAGCACTCTGTTTAGATTCCAGTCTAATGAAATAAAACTCAGTGTTTAGTAAACATGTACTATGTGTGGCAAGGCAGTTCCATTACTTAGGACTACAGCACACGTAGCATGGTCATCGTAGGAATGAATTATGTCGACAGAAGAGTCAACAAAGTAAAACATTTCTATTGTTTTGGACACGACAATGTCAAGAATGAAGAGAAGAAGAGTGTCTAGTCTTCAGTCGACATCATCATCATCATCCACAGCCCGACTTCACCCACTGCTGGGTATATATAGGCCTCTCATTTCATGTACCAATTCCCACGTCCCTGTGCCAGTCTCATCCACGGTACTCCCGCAATGGCAACAATGTCGTCCGCCCATCTCGCCGCAGGACGCCCTACAGTCGACATAAAGGTCATGGCACATTAAAACGGCACCGCAACTGCACAGCTGCCGCACGGCGTCGCCGCGTCGCCTCGAATTTAGGCTACGCGACGCGGCGACGACTAGCTGCCACTGCGCTAACTACGCATCGTCGGCAAGGTGCCAGCTTGCAGTCCGCACGCCACCCGCGAGGTGCAAGCTCGCCGCCTGCGGGGTGCAAGCTCGCAGCTCGCGCCCTGGCCACGAGGTGCAAGCTCCGCGAACACAATTGCCGTGCGGTCGACGCGCTGTAAGCACATGGTCTGCTCGCTATCGGCACGGCAATTGCTGGTTTGGAGCGGTGCCGGTATTATGCGTCATGACCTTAAGTCTACAATATCAAGCATTTTTTTCTTCTATAATCGGGAGATATTTCTACCATCAGTCACTTTGTCGATTTTTCCGTCTTTATAGCCGTTTTCGCGGTGATCAAGCTACGCGTGCAGGTCTTTATAAATAGACAGACCTTTATAATTCAAGCCTGCTTCCCATTCACGCAATATTCCTAGCTTCCTTCCTCTACTTGGAACTTTAAGTCGGATTCTACGTCGAGTACTTCTGGGTAATCTTTTTCCTGCACGTGTAAGTTTATTTCAGTTTGTTGGACTACTTAAAGTAAACCATAATGTTATTATTTTTAGAAAGCAGCGGTGGCCCAGTGGTGGCGGCCCCGACTTACGAACAGTAAGTCGTGGGTTCGAACCCAGGCAGGCGCATTACTTTGTGTAATTTATTAACCACCACTGCTCTCAAAAAACATCGTGAGGTAACCGTCATGTTCTAGAACCAAAAATTCGAAGACATGTAACATCTACCAATTCGCACTTGGCCCGCGTGGTAGATTATGGCCCATACGCAAAATACGCGCTTTGACGTGTCGAGTTGCGGATACCTTTATCTTTTTTATAGAGTGCCACTGAGAAAGAAGTTGATATTTCGGCAGAAAATGTAAGATTCAAAATCAGAATGGAGTCATTCATCATTCAAATAAGTCAGAGGATTAGCACTTATTGAACGTCAAAATGACATAAGCCAGTCTCCTAAAAACCCGCCACAGCCTAGTATTATTGCTGGGAAGACGTGGCTTAAAAAAATCCCAGAATTTACAGATTAAATAAATATGTATACAATGATAAAGCTCTTGTCTCTGATATTCGACTGGCCACTGACTTCCAGAACAAATGTTTTTATGATGAGCACAATCATTTGTCCTGTGTCTGGGTGTAATCTATCTATGATATGATTTAAACATGTTTATCAGTTATCTAGTAGGTAGACTCATAGCACAAACTCTGCTTAGTTGAGGACTAGATGGCGTTGTGTGAAAATTGTAGAATATTTATTTTATTTATGGCTTGACATCCTCATCATTCTAAAATTGTAGCTAATTATACTGCTCGTTAGCCGTCCTATATTCTTAGAACAATGTCTCTATCAACGGCTTGGACTCGTTATATTTTTTTGGTCCTATGTGTAAGTGTCCGAAGTCTATTCCCGCACTTGTTATTCTAAGCGAATGACGCATGCACTAGAATTCTAGGCACGCGTGTAACAATTTATGCTATGCCGTAGAGTTGTAAACTTATAAACAACTTGTTAAGTAAATAAATAACTTACTTATAAATTAAGGCCTCATACGTAAAATGAATAAGTGTGTCAGGTTTGTAAAGGGCTCTTTTCAGTAGGTACTGATACTAGGCTGGAGTTATACTGCTGGGAAAATTCTTAAGGTAATCCAAAATCTCAGATACAGATACATTAAATGATAATTGATGATGTTAGTTGTTGTTGTTGGTTTTTTTTGTAATAAAAGCTTTTGTTACTGTATTATTCAGCAAACGACTCAAAAGACCAGTGTTTTTCCAAGTTATATTTTGTTTTTTTTTTGGATTCTCGGAGGAACCGTCCTTTTGTTACATGAAACCTAGCTATTATTATGAAAATGAACAGTGTTTTTAATATAATATTTAATACGACACATCAAATGAAAGGTTTCGCTTACGCGACAGATTTATGTAACTTGATTAATGTGAACTTTGCACGGAGTATGCAAATCTTTGCTCACGTGTTTAATAAACGTCACGGGATCATTTTAGCGTAGTACTGGCTCAAGTCACACTAATATCGTTTCTCAGAGGAAATGGAACGGTGCCAACAATTGTTTCGTTACTTCCCAGCGTTTTAATTTTGTTTTGATCGCATTGCTTTTGGCGACGAGCGTCATTGCGGCGTGTTTTCATCGGAAACTGGCACATCTTGGCTCAAAATGACTGCACGGGCATAACTGAGAGGTGCAACTATGGTCCTTGCTTAAGATATAGGTACTAATAGAAGCCTGACGTGCCTGAGGTACTAGGATACAATAATGATTCTGTGGGTTCATTCTAAAATAAAGGGATTACCTAGTTCCTATTTGCAGATTATTTTGCAATGATTTTACTTTGGTTATTAAAGCAAACCACCTGTAACTCAACGGCTGTCTTTTGTATTACAAATAGGATATGTATATGCCTTATCTCGTAATATGCCATTAAATTACTAAATAAATACCCGTGGATGTATTTATTGAGTCTTACTAACAGAAGATAGTTTAGTTAGTAGGTCTTAAAACACTTATGCATATAGGGTATTTGGGCTTAATGATAACATTCACACAGGTCGAACTAAGATTAAGCTCGCTTACCGAGGCCCATCTGTTAATGGATGACTCTTCATTACCTCCAGATCTGGATTGTGGAAGTCGCAGTTATGTACTACCTCCTTAGCTAGACGCTAGTCGCTAGTAGGTATGTAAAATATTGGTGTTCAGCTGAATCCGGCAAAACCGACCTTCACTGCGTGTATACCTAGCCCCTTAATAAAATAAAGATACCGGGCTGTTTCCGCAACTCCACGTCGAAGCGCGTATTTTACGTATGGCCCATAATCTACCACGCGGGCCCAGTGCGAATTGGTAGATGTCACATGTCTTCGAATTTTTGGTTCTAGGACGTTTCCTCACGATGTTTTCCTTCACCGTTTTTACCTAGCCCCTTTTGGCTAGATAAAAAAATAAATAGTTTCTCCCTAAACCTACACTCAAAATGCGGATAGTCGTCTTTATACGTACTTACAAATTAATGCATACATAAAAAATACCGTTGTGTAATCTACATAATATTATGAAAAAGTAACAAACTGTACTAAAAACAAAAAAAAAGTCTCTTTAAGAGAAAGTTGTATGGAAAAATTCATAACGCTTCTTAGTACCTAGCTGTAGCTTATCCGTACTGCTCATGTAAAGAATATAAGCCGTAAGAATTCCAATACCATCTGTATCTCTTCACATAAAAATAGCTACAATAAAGAACTGTAATGCTTTGTACATACGATGTATTGACGCGCGAAGCTGCCGTACGCGTCAAGATACCATCGTAAATTATTGACGCTTAATTCAGACGTTGAATTACTGTCAGCTTATCTGTAAACAGATAATGGAGGATTTAAACGTCAATTGAGCTTAACGGGCGAGCACCCAAGGCCAGTTTTGCACGTCGTTTTCTATAAATATAAACGATTTAGATCAAGAGATAATAGGCTTTTACTGACTGGTTGGTAGGACCTGTGCGGCTTTCATGATGACTCTGCATTTAGCATGTTCAAATATGTATGTTATAATTATTTATATTATGTATAAGGACAACCAAAAAAGCATATTATACCAAAAATACATGTTGAGGTAGGTACTTACTCGAGCGTATCATCTTTTTACATAAGAAGTCTTACATCTAGGATGCCGTATGGTATAGCAGTCTTACTATGTCTTAAGTCTTACTAATCTACTCCTATGTCTAACGGCCCGTTTACTACCTTGCCGCTGTGATGGGCGGCGGCTAAGCGGTAAGATTTAAAGTATGAAAACGCCGCGAGTCGCCGCTTCGTACATTTTCATACTTTTGAATCTTACCGGTCGCGGCCCCGCGCTTATCCGCCGCTCACAGCGGCAAGGTCTAGAACGGGCCTGGGGCCGTAATGCATGCGCAAACTTAGGAGTAGGAAATGAAATTATAACATTATGTCTAGGTAGGTATGTCTTTTAGAAAGAAAAAAAAAGAAAACAAAAATACAATATTTTGGTATCGCTCGCAGAAATACAACAAATAAAATTGGAACAATATTTACCGATAATATTGTTTATGTAGAATAGAATAGAAGAATAGAATATATTTTATTGTTGTATGTAGGCTTTCATATAGCAAATATACTTCTAGTTATAGCTGCTTACTACATATTTACAATAACCGAACTGAACAGGAAATTAAGTCACAATAATAATAAATAAAACCACAGTGACCAAAACTGGTCCTTAGGTACGAAAACTAAAACTAGCTTACAACCCTGACAGCAACATTTAGGTACGTTGAAATAAAATATACACTTCTGGACACATCTATTGGCCCACCTTAGAGTTTAGGTTTCGATGGCTCCTACCGAAATATGATTGCTAGATTGAACAAAAACTGTTGATGCAGTTTTAAACCTGATACATTTTACCATATTTTTCGATCGTATTGTTTTAAATTTGAATTCAGAATACCATACGACATGGAGCTACGCCTAACAAGTCGGATATCCGCCTTGTTAAAGGCAATTGATTTTTGAATAAAAAACATGTTTTATCAAATAAAGGTTTAATTTAATAACGCGTGTTGCCTCCATGGGCATCTACCACAGCTCTCATACGATTAGGCATAGAGTTTATCAACCGCTCTATGAAATTTTGAGGGATCATCTCCCATTCCTCTTCTATGGCAGTTTTCAACTCCTGCATCGTCTGGGCAACTGGCTGACGAGCCCTAACACGTCTTTTTAGCTCGTCCCACATGTGCTCAATGGGATTCATGTCTGGGCTTCTGGCTGGCCAGCCCATAACTGTGATGTTCACATCCCGAAGATATTCCCTGACGATGCTGGCCGCATGGGCTCTTGCATTATTATGCATAAAAAGGAAATTTGGGCCCACATAGTCCGCGTATGGTATCACGTGATGTTCTAAGCACTCACGAATGTACCTTTAAGCATTTAATGTTGGCAGCCGTGGTCCTGTAACAACCTCAAGTTGAGTTTTGCCGCTCGCGGATATACCGCCCCAGACAGTCCATGAGCCACCGCCATAAGCAACCCTCTCTTCAAAGCAGCATTGTGTGAAACGCTCTCCCTTACGTCGGTAGACCTTCTTCCTTCCATCATTGCCATGTAACACAATTTTAGACTCATCAGAAAAGAGTACACGGCTCCAATCTTGCTGTGTCCAATTTAAATGACTGCGTGCGAAATGAAGGCGCGCTGTTCGGTGGGCTCGCGTTAGTTTGGGCCCATTAGCTGGCTTGTGTGGTACCATATCGCGTTCTTTTAACCTTCTCCGAACAGTTCGAGCGCTCACAGATACTCCGTGGAAGTCGCGAAGTTGGTTTTGTATCTCAATGGAGGTAAGGTGACGATTTCTCAAGCTGATCGTCACGATGAATCGATCCTGCCTTTCAGTTGTGACCCGAGATCGTGGCCTTCCTTGGCGACGAACAAAGCCGCCAGTCTCTTGGTACCTCCGATAAACATTTCGGACCGCAGATCGACTTAAATTAAGTTGAGCACTCACGTTTCTTTGGCTGTGTCCGGCCTGAATAAGTGCCACAGCTTGGGCGGCGACTTCTGGTGAAGTATCCATAGATTATTGATAGAACCTCACCTTAATGTTAAGAATTAGTAATGTTTGTTGCAAAACCAAAGATATCAATCACTTTTTCAAGAATTAAATCCAAGTAAACCAATAAAACCAAGTTTTCTTAGTATTCGATTGTTTGATATCAACAAACAGGCTCCAAATTGTCTTTTGTTTCTTTAAATTCTGTGTTCGAAAATAAAAAAAAGACTGTTGAATGAAATTGTGAATGTGCCAGGTTCAAAACTGCATAAAAACTTTTTGCTCGACCTAATATAAAATTTTAGCTTGGACCAAACGAAACTGAAAATACAAGGTGGGCCAATAGATGTGTCCAGAAGTGTATTAACAACATATTATGAGTATGAGAATTTTCCGACATTGTACACAATACGCCCGTCTAGCGCAGCTGACACGCTTCTTTCCACACGGGTACATAACACGCTCATGTTGAACCATATATTATACAACATTATCTAGGAACGTGCCCTGCTATGTACTATACAGGATGAATTTTTAGTCACCGTCCAAATTTTTTCTAGGCATTAGGTATCATTCACTAAGTCCATTTTTGAAAAAAAATCGATACATAAAATTTTCATATTAAATCATTTTCTCGAAAAAATTATCCGCTCTGCGTGGTCACAAGTTAAACGTTAATAATACTACACTTGCCGCGCAAATATTCAATGAAAAAGGCAGCGCTCACCCCGCTCACCCCCACCCCGCTACACCTGCGCGACACATTTATGACATCTATCATCTATCGTTAGTCGGTCTCGCGCGCGCACCCTTTCGCGACGCAAGCGCTTACTTCCGTGTTCCCGGCGTTCCCGCGCAACCCGCCGGCGCCGGCGCGACGGCGCCCCGTGCGTATCGTGAATTTATTTACAATGTCGTCGTATTCCCACCGCGAGTATTACGAAATGGTGCGATCCTACATACTGAGTGGTGAAAGCTTGAACGGTGCCCGGAGACTGTACGAAACCGAAAGTATTCCTCGCCTTCGCAATCAAGGAATAAATCCTTCATTACCAAATCGCCAAACGATTTTGGCCGCAAATCAGAGGCTATTAGACCATGGCCAATTTATAGTACCTACACACGCTCAAGGACGGGGCAGGCCGAGACTCGCAGTGGAGATCGAAGAAGACATCTTCGATTTCTTTGAACGGAGCCCTAGATCCAGTACGCGAGATGCAGCGCGGCGCTTCGGCGTAAGCCAATATGCCGTGTGGAAACTTCTCCATTCTGCCGGGTTGCACGCGTACCATTTTCAAAAGGCACAGGCCTTGAACGACGCAGATGCAGTTCCCCGTCGAGCCTTCTGTGAGTGGCTGATTGCACACCCCGATGCTAACATTTTGTGGACTGACGAGGCCTTGTTTACTCGAGTGGGGCTGTATAATCATCATAATGAACATTGGTGGTCATTTCGAAACCCACACATGATACGAGAAACGTATCACCAAGTGCGGTTCAGTGCAAATGTGTGGGCTGGAATTGTCGGCAACAAAATACTGGGGCCATATTTCATTGAGGGACGGTTGACCGGGGGCACGTACCTAGATATGTTACGCACAGTAATTGCTGACTTCATGGATGACGTGCCGGTAATCTCCTATCGAGATTTTTATTTTCAACAGGACGGTGCACCGCCTCATTACTCCGCCGCCGCGCGCCGTTCGTAATTATTTAAACATCGAACACGGTGATCGTTGGATCGGTCGCGGGGGGCCCGTCGTCTGGCCACCCCGGTCACCAGATCTTACTCCATGTGACTTTTTTTTGTGGGGTGAAATAAAACGACGAGTGTATGTGGAGGAAGCCCAAAACCTAGACCAATTAAAACAGCAAATTGTACGTGCATTCGACGAAGTTAAAAGTGACACTGTAGTGCTCAATAAAATTAAAAACAATGTGCAAAAACGTGCAAGACTCTGTTTAGAGAGAAACGGTATGCATTTTGAACATTTATTAAAGTACTGTTAATTTGATTGTTGATGATTTTGATTAAATTTTTATTATTTGTACATAAGTTGATTCAAATTTTTTAAATACGCCTAATAGCAAAACGTTTTGGCTCAGCTTTTATTAAGGTCTCAAGTTCTTATCTAATTAATTGATTTTTACTTTATTTATACGTACTTAATTGAGTAATTAAGGGTTAGATTCTAATCATAGTGAACATAGCACAAACCTTTTGCTTATTGACGGTCCTAAGCCCGTGAAAGTATGAAGGGAAAATTTGCAACTTTGTTTGTATTGTGTTATCAATGAATTCCGGCGGCGCGCGGCGCGCGGGGCGGCCCGGCTCGCGTAGCTTCACCTAGCGCGTACGCACGGCGCGGCAGTGTCCAGAAACATAAACTTTTTATAGATAACTTTGTGAAGTGATATCTCAATATTTTTGTATTGAGTGATACTAAAAGAAAAAACACGTATTCAATGATTTTTGCCAAAGATTAATATATCAAAATTTGGACGGTGACTAAAAATTCATCCTGTATAACTAGAGTGATCGGTAATGTACCTATTTCAAGGTTTGTTGACGTCAAGCGTGGAAACGTCAAACCTGTGAAAACTTATAAGTATTACTTATGGAAGACTGAAGTTAGAATAACCTTTGTCTATTTACACTAATAAATTGTAAAGAGGAAAAAATTGTATTTAGGTGTGTGTGTGTATGTTTGTAATGAATAAACTCAAAAACTATTACGCCGTTTTCAAAAAAATTGTGTGACTTAGGCCACTTTTTATATGGGAACGAACTATGCGGGTGAAATCGCGTGACGTCTGCTAGAAGGTTATTATTATGTTTGTAGGTATACTTGAGAATAGCCAAGGATTCTTTATGATGTATATTTTAGGTGCTCCACTAAAAACACGATAAAAACAACAATCTTCCAACAAGAATAAGAATAACAAAAATATACAAAACTGAAGTAAATTTAGATTTCGTAAGAACTCCAAACATATCTACGCCTACTTATTCACGTGAATAATATAGGCAATATTTACCTCGTGTTAGTTTATTTTTGTAAAACCTGTGAACACTACCCACACTCACCACACTCACTTAGAAATATTTTAGAAATAAACATTTATAATAATATTTTCAACAAATAGAGGATGTTCTTAAGATATCGCCCTGGGGACCTGAAGTGTAAGACACCAGTTTTTCGTAATATAGTAAAATATTGTTATAAATTACAATTAAGTAGGTACTTAACAAAACTAAACAATGTTATTTTTTAAGGCATCTATAAATATAAGTAAAATTAACACTTATTTCAATTAAATCTCTCACGTCACTTGCCAAATCTGAACGACAAATCTACAAGAAATTGAACGAAACAGATTTTAATTAATTACCCATTTCAAAGTGTTGTTTCGCATTTAGAAAAATCGGGAAGGAACTCCAAACTAGTGTTGCCCAAATGCAAGACCAAGACGAGACCTTAGCCGGTCTTGGTCTTGGGCTTGCGTCAATTCACCTGGTCTTGGTCTTGGTCTTGGTATTGCGCTCTCAGTCTTGGTCTTGGTCTTGGTCTTGCAGCAAGAGTCTCGCAAGTCTTGCGAGACTCTACTACTTAGACAGTTAGACTAGACTAATCGGAAAACGGACGAAACGTCGGGCTTATATTAAAGGTAAATTTCGCAATAAATACTCGTTTACGTATGTTTTATAATGTTGACTGGACTACTTGCAAATACCTGTTAGCCTATTGCAGTGGCGGGAGAGCAACGAAATGGATCCAAAGCCCAATTATACAAATGACGATATTTGGTTATAAAAAAAAATCAGTGTCAAATGCTGTGTGATATACTTGTTCCAGTCTTTGATACACCGCGGCGTCTTTATCGGTAAATTATCAAATAAGTAGGTACATAATACACCCACCGACCAACTGTTTATTCGCGGAACGTCTAATTTTTCCATTCAACCATGAACCTTAATGCTTTAGCGATAAAGTTGAAAATCTGTTAAAAAAACTTGACAGACTAGTAGTTTGATGTGCTGGCGTCTGTACCATAACATTGGCTGGCGTAACAACTGATACTAGTACTAGACCTACTCGACTCGCTGTTAGTTTTAAATTTTGCTGAATACTGGGCCATTCAAGTATTACGAAAGCAGATTTTTTACCAGCAACAGTACAGCAAAAGTAAGCAAACAAACCTTCCCCCCCCCCTCTCCCATGCTTATGTAATCATTTAAAAAGAAATTTAGGCAAGTGACAAGTGAGTGGCGTGTAGTAATTCCCCCACTCGCTTCTAGGCGAGTTCCTATAACGTATTCATTATTTGTGGGAATCCCCGAAATGTGTGTTTTGTTTTCAAGCATAGAAAATTTGTGGGTTCATGCCATTTGTGAAAAATAGTAAATAAGAACTGCTGACGTAATCACGATATCGACCAAAGCAAAGACTCCCCCGCCCCCCTCAAGCACTTACGTAATACTTGAACGCCCCCTAGAAGAATAATATAAACTTTGAAACATAAGTAGGTACCTACATAATGAACAAAATTTACCAACCCACTAACTTTAGATCTGCACATTAGACATAAACAAGCATAATATAATACTACCTACAAGGTATGAAATGAACTTTGTCTGAAAGTTATGCTAGGTACATTTTTATCACATGGGAATATGTGTGAGTAACACGCTAGCAACTTAATAAATAGTCGAAATATAACAATCAATACAATACCTTTTAGTGTTATGACTATACGGTTTTGATACTGGGGAACGTCTATCAAAATCAGGATTGAAACCAAATCCCTACTTAATAACGCCCAAAGCTCAGTTTGACTTAACTGCGAGACGCAAGAGTCTTGCAGGCTTAGTCTTGTTCTTGCTCAAATCTTGCAGGGTTCAGTCTTGGTCTTGGTCTTGCTACAATAAGTCGGTCTTGGTCTTGGTCTTGCAAAAATGCAAGAACAAGACCAACACCGATTTTGGGCAACACTACTCCAAACTTAGCTTTTGATTAAAAGTATGTTTTTTTTTAAAGAGTAATACATATTATTAATGAGATACTTTGAAAATAAAAAAACAAAGTATTACAATACGAATTTATATAAAACTATAATAATATACCAAAGTTTAATCTAAAGGTAGGTATCCATACACTTTGTCCTAACACAATACACTACGATACAGTGGAGAAATTGTAACAAACAACATTGTATCACAAACACCCGGTCCTGCAGCAGTTCCAGACCCAATCAAACTACATTGTGCAACAAATATTGCAGCTATTCTTCAAGGATTGAGAGAAACCGGGGCAGAGCACAATATGTTGCTTTGTAAATGATTAGATTTCTCAAATGTCAAATTGTCTTAGACTCAATTTAGCTACCTACACTGCCGCAGAATGGAATGGCTTGACATTACACATATTTTACATTGTACAACTATCACAGTTGTTTAATGCACTACTTTTGACATCCGCACTTTCTTTGACAATACTAATTTTAAGTTTTTTTTTTTTTTCTTTTTTTATATTCTTTAGGTACCTACTGTATTTTTCCATTTGTAATAGAATAAGATTGACATACAAATATGTGTACAGATATGTAACTGTTAGATACTACAGTAAAA
Source organism: Euplexia lucipara (assembly GCA_921972225.1). Classification (NCBI taxonomy): domain Eukaryota; kingdom Metazoa; phylum Arthropoda; class Insecta; order Lepidoptera; family Noctuidae; genus Euplexia; species Euplexia lucipara. The sequence goes on along the minus strand of OV179143.1, from coordinate 5,678,553 downwards.
CTGTTAATAGTAATGAGGTAATAATTTTAATAAATTCAAATTTAACATTAATATGGTAAAATATATCGGGACAATAATCAATATTTCTTTCTTAAATGGAAGCGACTTTTTGCAACGAAGTTGTTTATAGCATAATGATCTTTACGTCAATTGTATAACACAAAAGCTAAATACGAGCCCAAAAAAAGGTCTCGCGTCTTTCGCGGAATCCTCGCGCATTTTCGAGAATTCCCGTCGCGAATCTACACGCCTTTCCCTGTCATGAGGCTAAATTGACGCTACCACCCCATTCCATTCCGCGGCCGTGTAAATCAGGTCTTAGCTTTTTTGCAAGATTTTTGGGACAACCGTATTTCTAACAAAAAGCACTTGATGTTGAAAAAACCTCATGAATGTCCTCAGGTGAGGACGGAGGGGTCTGTCAAACTATTGCTGACTAAAAACCATCCCGGTGTTCCGTCTCACACCGGGCATTCTTTGACGATAAAAAAATAAGGTTAGGTTGGAAAGTGATCGTGAGGTTAGAAGGTTCGGTTTAAAAAAAATGGGTTGGTCATTCTCTTTTAACCATTGACCCGCAAAGTGGCTCTCTGACTTTGCCTTGAAGTTTTTTCTCTTTGTCCCGATCGTATGCGTACCTATGTCTATGTTTTACATTAATAGCTTCTAAGGCGGTTAACACACTGCCACGCACCACGCAGCGTAGCGCGTGAATGGGTGGTTTAACGTTGCTTGTAAGTACCTCAGTTTGTATAGAAAACACGCACAGTCCAACACACAGAAAATGCATCCACGCGCGTTCAATTCAGTTCAGAGACACGCAACAAGCAGCGTGATGCGGGGCAGTGTGATAATCGCCTAAGGATACATTATTCTTAATAATCACTGTTAAATGTGTTCAATTTCTTACGTTTAACTAGACTTTCGGTAATTATTAATTATGTTCAATTAATCACATTGTAACATAAATATTGTAGTATATTTTTAAAATTTTCTGAATATACACCCAAAAAAGATATTCAAATGGATGAAAGATTGTATGTAAATATAACATTTTTTGCTAGAATAAATGTGCTAAGGTAAACCTCGTTTAAGGATCGTACTTATTAAGAAAGTGGGTTTCTAATCCCCATACTGTGTAGGGATTGGAAATCCCATACAATATTATAAAGGAGTTATTTATATGCGTAATTGCGTATCCTTGGTTTGACTTTCAAGGCTTTGTCTGCCTGTATCGATCATCATAAGTTCTATTCTCGTATGACAACCAAAGCCTAAGATTCATAACACTTTGTTTATAGGATGGCACTCAATAGGGTATTCCGAATATTATGGTACAAAGAATTCACGTCCTTATGTCCATCGCTCGCGGATACAGCTTTTTTATATCGACAGTCGAACATAAAGCTATTGTATTGTATCTAATGTTTAATGTAGAATTTCATTAAATAAATAAATAAAATAAATATTCCACAACTTTTTCACACAACACCACTTAGTCCCAATTTAAGCTTGAGAGCTTGTGTTATGGGTACTAAACAGCTGATAAACATACTTATATATTTCTAAATACATACATATTAAAGATAAATAACACCCAGACACAGAATAAATGATCGTGATCATCACACAACCATTTGTCCTGGGTGGGAATTCAACCCACGACCTACGGCATAGCAGTCAGGGTCACTAACTACTAGACCAACAGGTCAGTCATTGTCCTTTAGCTTTGTATACTGCTCAAAACCTCTAGTCACTTACTAGTAGTTTTTTTTTAATATCCTACGCGTGTAAGGGCGGTGCTTGCTGAGCAGTTATTTAATACTTTAAGTATCTAAATGTACAGACGCCAGCACATCAACCTACCTCTAACTGTCAAATTTTCCCAATTGGACAGACGCCAGCACATCATGTTACCCCGATGTGTCAAATTTCTTTGATCGTTTTTCAACTTTGTGAGAAACAGAATAAGGTTCATATTCAACTGGGAAAATTTGACACATTGGGGTAACTTGATGTGCTGGCGTCTGTACAATTAGGAAAATTTGACAGTTAGGGGTAGATTGATGTGCTGGCGTCTGTTCATAAGCGGACTTAACGCCATAGGCATTTTCTGCAAGTCAACCTTTAGGTCATGCAGAGACAAACAGCGGTATGTGCAATTAACGTTGTAAAGGATTTGTCGACAAAAGTCGCATGTCTAATCAGACTAGCCCTAATCGTTTTAATAAAAATATATCAAGATTTTATTTTCCAATATGACATCATAATAGTTGCAAATAAATTGGTTATAAACCATAATCTGTGGTGTGCGGCAAAACCCGGTTTAATTGCATCAGTTCAAAACGGTTAAAAAAATTCATTGATTACTCATTTGTAAACAATGTGCGCAATTGGTACGGCCTACGTGGTCGTTATTAACTTTAATAAAGTTAACATAACGTCACACAACATTCCGGCTGACTCCGGGCCGTTACTGAGAAACTCCAGATGGAAAAACTCAATAACACCTTGTCCGACCCGGGGATCGAAACTGGGACCTCTGGGCTCAGCAGTAACTAGACCAAGGAGGCAGTCAAAAAAAGTTTAATAAAGATATAAGTATTTTATCTACCATCTCAGCACATCTCTCTAAAAGATAAGGACTAAAAAGGCGGGTCTCTTTCTTTCATATCGAGTCTACTGTCACCTGTGTCAACAAAACCGCTCCTCATCACTACTAAACTTAAATACGATGTGACATGCATATCAGTTTAGTTTTTATTTGTTTGGGATTTACGTCGCTTGATATCAGATTAAACTTTTCCATTCAAACATTCTCTAGCACCCAATAAATCTGGATTGCGTGCTTATACACCACTATTTTTTAATTAGTACAAAAAAAAATTGGGCTGTACCTGTTACTTACTGATCAATGATCATATTTGCGTAATCAAAACTAAAAAAAAACGGAATTAAATTTTTAAATATGAAAGAAAGAAAGAAAGAAAGAAAATACATTTATTGGCAACAGCTGGATACACGCACAGTAAAAACACAATAACACAAAAAGGAGACAAAAAATGGCATGTGTCACGGCTGCGCCAAAGGGTTCATTTCAGCGGTTCATATGCACCTGATTGCACCTATTTAGTTAAACTTAAATAACTAAAACAGCTGTTGGAGGCGGGGTATGCTTGAGCGATATCACGCGAACGTGAGCAAGAGATGACGATTAATTAATACTACTATGTCATGAATAGCCTATACAATATTTCCATAATTTGGGTGACTTTTTGGGATATAAACAAACGCTAGGTAATAACTTTGCTGTTTATGAATATAATTTATTGATACTTTACAAAGATAATAAGAAGACCGTCTAGAATAAGCCCTTTAATTATTTGTACTAATTAAAAATTAGTGGTGCATATGTTGTATTTCAAAGTAACTGCAGCACAGCAGTTAATATGCGATCTGGCAAAGCGACAGCACGGTTGGTGCAGCGGTCTAGCGATCAGCTGCTGCGCCGCGTGGCTCAGCCTCTCAGGTTCGATTCCCGCACGGGCCAAATATTTGAATGGCCTACAAGTTGTTTGTGTTTGTAAGTTTAAATGTTTGTGAACGCATCTACGACAATTAAAATTTTTCACTTCAAAAAATGAACATAAAAGCACAACTGTATTTCCCAATGGATTTGACAGAGGTGTATAGTGTAATACAGACAGTTCCTACAATCACATTTCGGCTGTTATTGTTATTGTAATTGTATCGAGTTTAGAGTTGGTATTGTGAAATTCCAGAAATAATAACCCAATAACATTTTTCCCAACCCAGGAATCGATACCAGGACCTCCTCTTCAGCAGTAGCGCTTGCGACCGCTAAACTAACGAGCCTTGTATATCGTAAAATGTTACTTAATTAAATAATCACAACAATATATTTCCCTAAGTTCAAATTTTTCGCTATAAATTAACCTAATTGGTTAGAGTTTTCAGATAATTGTCCTTGTGTGTACACCTACACAATATAAGGGCCGTATACCATACTAGCGGATTGCGTGCGTCCTCGAAGCGGCCGGGCGCGCAATGTAAACCGTAAGGCAGCGCAAAAAGATACCCATTTTTTATCCTTTCGCTTTCGTCTCCGACATCTTCGAAGTAACTAAGCTGACACCAATGTTTCCTCGTCAGAATCCATTTTGTTACTGAGTGTATTACTTATATGTACGTCATCGTCGTCGCCAGAAAAACGCAATGAAAACGTTGCATGCCTGCCACGCGTCCGCGTCGTTCTCGATGTCAAACAGCCGCTCGCAAACCGCTAGTATACTAAGGCCCTAAGAACCTAACGTGCGTGAATAATTGAAACGGTTGGCGCAAAAGCGTCAGTGATAAGAAGATTACGTACGAGTCCTTCTCGACTTCTAAGTAAAGCTGCTTATGTATAATAACGTTGAACGTTTCCACTTAAATTCGACCTTTGAAAGAAAATTCAAAAAGATTGATCCAATGTTGTCTACATTATTTTATGTAAATATATGCGCATAGGATTCTGCTCCGTATTGAGTAGGTGTAATATGCAACATAGATTATTCAAATATCAGTTTTTACTACAAACTCGACCGTAATTATGGCTTCAACTTCTGCTTTTCTACTCCATATAAACTTCAGCTGTGGCAATTGTGGTAAATCTCACACTCGTTCGCGCGCATTGCTATAAAACCAAGTAAGTATCTATCAATTTATCATGGAACTACATATAGAGAAATGAAAAGATAAAACAGACATCAACCAAATTGTGATTTTTTCTTTTGTGAAAACCAAGTCAGACTTTACCAACGATAATTTTGAATCTTGAGAACAATACAGTGTTCATAAAATAATACCGTCTCTCAAAAAAGGTTCCATTATTCATTATTCCATTATTTCGTCTATAAAATCAACGTTGCAATAACAGTTTTAACTACATGCAAAAATCTAATAAAAACTTTGTGAGAATTCCCTTCAGGGAAATATCGTTGAGCAAAATTTTTAAATTTAAACCTCTTTTGTTTTTTACTCTAGGGAGTCTGAGAATTGTACGAAATGTTAAGTTACAGCGCATTTTATGTTAATTTTTATTTCTTTTAAGTGTAAAGTGTTATTTTCACGTGTAGTTTGTGGCCTTAGTAGCCCAAGATTTTTTAGTTAATCAGGCGTTACCCATGATGCACCTACGCGAGTTTACCTGGGTAAACGTGGTACCTACCACGGGTAATTTTTCTTCCAGTAGTCCACCAAGTTCATTTAGCTGTAAAAAGGGTTGTACCTATGTTTCTTTATCCGCGGTACACTTATGTTATGGTGTCATAGAATTTATTTTAGACATATTTACTTAGCTTTATAATAATTTAAATGATAAAAGGACACTCAGGTGTGTGCTCAGTCAAACTGAGGTGGATCACGTGAATAAAAATTACCCGTGGTATACCCAGGTGAACTCACGGGTTATAATGCCCGGTTTTAAATAACTCTGAACAACCAAAACATAGCTTCAAATACTACCTTGTTTATCTTTAATTCACTTAAATTCAACAGCATATCGATTTGTTTGTCTTCACAACTTCGTCTCCTTTCCCTACAAACTTAGAAAATTTTCTAAGAAGTACTCAAGGTAAGGTAATCTTCCCAATATAGCTCGATTCAAGGTTCGGTACCACCTGAAAATACTTCGTAAGTGAAGTCAAACACTAGAGACGGTAGCCCTGTAAACATGGGCTTATGGAAGGGATAAGTAACATTTTTCAGGCGAGTATATTTTATCAAAACTAATCCGGAGTAACTTGAACAGCTGACGGTACACAAACAACTTATTATAAGTGTGTTATCTTAAGATATTGTATGTCTGGTGTGTTTGTTTACACTTTGAGGGGCTTGGGGCTAAATATTAACAGTCGTATGGGTCGATTGAAGGTTAAGCTACGCTTGGTGAGGTTGTTCAGTGGATGGGTGACCATTACTAACATAATATTAAGACCTTCAATGTATCGGAAAGCACGTTAATGCGTTTATCTAAAAAAAAAAAAAATCTTAAATATTTTTCTTTCTTTCTTTCTTCCTATCTTTGCAGTTGTTAAGGGTTGTCAGAAATCAGTTTGTGTTACTTAGACAATCGCTTCATATTATAAACCACAAGCTTTCTATTGCATCCGGTTAGACTTTGGATATACTAGATTTCTAAATATACAATACATTTATTGCATCGTTAATAGAAACTAAAAGAAAAGCAAAATAAATGTAAGGCGTCAAAAAACTCATCCGCATCGCTCTCAACGGGAAACGCGCCCAAAAGACTGGCCGCATTGCCACGTTGAATGGCAATGCTGATTCTCTGACCTAAATCAAGGCCAGCCTTCTGGTCACGGGAAGAGTCGATCAACCGCTTGGCGATGTCACGGAAAACTATATGGGCATTCGGACTCCACGGCCCGAGTTAGACTGGAATCTGACCCCATATTTGCCGAATTCAGACCTAATAAATAAGCCGAGGTTATTTTTACCAAAGATAAACTTTTAAAGGAAACACAGAAAAGTTAGAATTGAAAAGGCCATTAGTATTTGCTATTTGGATTTTAACCCTTTACCTCGTAGGTACGAGGTCAGAAAACAGCACTCGTAAATAACATAATATAATTTATTGAGCGGTAACAAACAAAAATTTCGAAACAAAAAAGAATCCAATCCGATGTCGAGGACGTATTTTAATTACATTTAGGACCCTTAATTATTATACATTTACATTCAGCGGTGGGAGTTGGGCGCTAATTTGATTGCGTTGATCCCATTAGCTCACAGAGTAGACACTCAAACAGACAGCTATTTAGTTCTACCTTTATATTAACCTACATAATCGTGAAGTTCTGAAGGGTTTTCTGCATGATTGAAACTAAATGAACATAGATAATAATTGTTCCTACATGTAACTACTACGGGTAATAACAACTGTCGAATGTCGATCGGTAACATAAACTAGGGGTGTTTTTGTATTGCCGCCTACGACTATTATACGAAAAAACAGCGACAAGTCTACAAGAGCCCTATGCCACGTCTACAAGCAGCTTGTCCCAAGTCTACAAGACCTACACTAAGTAGGTGGACAAGAGTCCTACGACAAGTCTACGAGGAGTCTACGCCAGGTCTACAAGATGCCCACGACAAGTCTACGACGAGTTTACGCCAATTATATAAGAGGACTACGACGAGTCTACGAGAACCCTACGCCAAGTTAACAGCACACCACTACACCACTTCTACAAGTAGCCTACGCCAAATCTACAAGATGCCTACGAAGAGTCTACGAGGAGAAAATTCAAAGTCACACACATAGACCAGGGAACCCCCCCTCCCTCCCACTTCCCGAACTCGGATCGACCGTAATTTATTTTTCCTTTCATTTTTATCATATGCCCATTTGGTATTCATCCTACTGTAATTTTTTTTCATTTTTTACCATATTTGAAGGCTTCGGCACTGGTCTAACAGCCAAATCATTTATTTCGATTTGACCGTTAGAAGGCACTTTTGAGCGTCAGACTTAAAAGTTAAAAAAAACAGAACATGATTCTAGATGCCCCTTCCAAAAGGTAATTTCGTACCTATGCAATACTTTGTATACATTCATCAGAGCCTACACCAAGTCTACAAGAGGTCTACGACAAGTCTACAAAAAGCCTACGCCGAACTACAAGATGCCTACGACGTGCAAACGCTAAGTGTCAAGAGGCCTACGCCAATTATACCGTTTTATACTTGGCGTAGGCCTCTACTAGGCTGTCGGGGGTCGCGGAAAGATCTTCTGTTCCCGCGACCTCCGGCGGTGTGGTTTTTAGTCAGCAAAAGTCTGACAGACCCCTCCGCCCTCCCCGGGGCGGGTGACATCAATGAGTATTTTCCACCCACCAAAAAAAAATGGCATCTACTAGGCTAGACTTCTTCACCTACGCCATATCTACAAAAAGAAAAGCTTACGCTAAGCTCACAAAGGTACTTGGCACCTACGTTAGTTAACACATCGTGTTACAGATAAATCACTGAAAACTGTGTTTAAGTTGGTAAGTTTTAAGTACTTTAGGTTCTGTAAAAGTGCCCACGCTGCGTTAACGCTCAATACAGAGTCACCCTAAAACATTATACTTATCTATCTATTGCCAGTTAAAGCTCCTTGCTTCACATAACTCATGTATCTTCGGGTTTCACAGTTGAGCGATTACATACAGACTGCTTTGATGTCGAGCTACTCGGATGTGACCACAATTAGAGCCGTTTGTTTCGAGAATAGTGGAGTAACGTTAGCGACTATGATTGTGTGGGCGTGATTGGAGCCAGGGAGAAGAGGGAATCTTTTCACATAAGATTTGTCTTTCAGTTCATTTTCAACTTTTTGTGGAAAAGAAGGGTCTTATTAATGCGTAACACGGAAAATCACCGTGGCAATAAAATTCTGAGTCAAGTCTATAGCAGCAGATTTTTAGAGTACGAGTACTTAATTCATTTTAAAATCAGTGGATTGGAATTGACTAATCACAACCATGTGGGCCGATTACAGGTTACTAATGATAATTTATAATTATTGATATCTATTTTTGTATTTTTTTAAATTGTTTAATCAATGTACGGTTATAAATGTTTTTGTTTTGGAGTTTTAGTGCTTTGTACTACAGATTTTGGTTAGCAAAGGGTTCATTTCTAAGGTCAAGTAATTTAGAAAAGCCTTAGTAAAACGACATCTTACATTCGGTATCTTACCTGGACCCTGGAGGTGCATGCGCATGTAATGTTTGTTTTTTTTTACATAATATACCTATATAATTATTTGACATGTAATAATTTTGATATGTAAAATTCTTTGACATTTAATATTTTGTAAGTAATGCAAATTATATTTATATTATGTATTTGCGTGCTATGGTATAAGCAAAACATGTATGCTCGAATACTTCCTGACAAAACCATATATGTACACCATGTTTTATAAAATAAATAAAAATAAAATTCATTTATTTCAGATAACTTGATCCGTACAGTCTGATTTGAAATTAAAACAAAATAATTAAAATTGGGTAACATAAAATCATAAATTACATTTATGCAAGTAAAAATTGATTTGATTTGATTTGGTGATTTGCAAGGATTTCTTATGGGTAACACGGTACTTCAGAAATACTACTAATAAAAAGTACATTATGATGAGTGCCATGCTAGTCGTGTGACCACACACTGTATGACAGTGATGTGATTTGACACTTTGTCTCGATCATCGTCATCGACATGACAAGGCAAAGCACGAAACTTTAAGTAGGTATACTACTCCTAAATCCTTGAATGAAGAATAAAATGTTGCCACTGTTACCTTCGACATTTCTCTGAATGATTCTATTTTTGAAATTTCAGATTTCGAATCGTTTTTATAAATAGTAATCCATTAGTGTTGTAACGAGGTGGTTGTAAGGAGAAGAAATTTGAGAAGTTTATGGTTGACTAAAGAGTTACCATATGTAAGAGTTACCGTTTGTATGTCTGTCTGTATCCATGTGTTACTATTTAAACCATGTTGTGAATATGTAGATAAATAATAATGTATCTGATCTACATATTGTAATTAAACTTGTAGGTAATTGGGTTGTCCTTATAACTGATTTCTGCTTATATGGATGTAGGTAACTAGGTATGGGGACTCAGAAATAATTAACACGTACAATAAAACAATTTCCGTAATTCGCTGTCAGTATGATTGATGTTACGCAATGTTACTGTGTGTACCTACGCTAATTAATTGCAAAAAAATTACATAATATAAGGATTATGCAAATAACATTTTTGAATTTTAGCCGTTACCCACCCACGTTACCTAATAACCACAATAAGCTATACCTACCCATTTGAATGATGTTTAGACTTCCAAATCCTTTTGGAAACATAAATATGTGCATAAAGTCTATTTAAAATGTTATTTCCCCTTCCACGAATGTCAACTTTGTGATAGTGTAACTTAAATATTTCGAGGAATAATAATAGCTATGTAGTCTTAATTCTTAAAGTCGTAATTTAAAATCGTTTGTATAAAAAAGAACAAAGTAAACCTTATGTATGGGTGCTGAGGGCGTTTGTCCAGAAACATACCTTTGTTTACTTGCTTGGAAACTAAATGACGAACACAATATACAAAGATTTAAGTAGGGATATTTTGTAGGTATTAATTGTACCTAATGCTACAGTTCAAAACTACGTGTTCCTTGTTTACTGCAAAATTAATTAATAGGTATAAAGGTTGTAAGTAGGTAGGCTTATAGGTTCTGAGTAAATAGTTTTTAGCAATGAATAAGCGGAAATTAGTCACAACGACGAACACAACAGGAATAGCATTAATAAATGGAAATCAATACGTTTTAGTAAATTTAATTGACTTGAAATAATAAAATGTTCGACCGCAAAAGGAACAATATTGTGATAAACATTTTGAATCATGAGGTAAAGTAGGTTGTGCGGAATAGATATAAAGCATATTTAAGTAAACTTCAAGCAACGAACAATGGATAAAACCTCTTCTGAAATCCCGAATTATTAATCGTGATCGCTTTAAAAAAAAAGCCGGGGTTTAATAGTCACGAACATTTGATTGTAGTTTGAATACTTTCTAAAGATAAAGATAAAGATTATTTATTTGTTTAAACATAGTACTTATAGTTACATACAAAAGCATGCAAGAATTAAGTGTTAAAGTCCAATCATGTTTAGCCGTAAGTATGGGCGTACAAATATTTTTACAATTTCTGCCACATCGTCAAATTTCTAGTAATTTAGTTCAATGTCATATAAGTATAAGCAAAGATAATGTCAAAGTTTTAAAAAAAATCTAAAAGTAAAAGATTTACCTATGTCAAATTTACATAAATATCCAAAATTACATATAGTACCTGTCAACAATTAGGTACCTACATCATATATGTCACAATTAAACATATTCATTCGCGTCATGCAATTTAATCAAAAACATTTTCAGCTAGAAATTCTGCGACACTATAATATGCTTTTTGTGAAAGAAACATTTTTAAATGACGTTTGAATGCATTAGGTACTATTTAGCTTTTTTCTCCTTAAGATTACAACAACGATTAGTACTCCAGTGATCTAATAAACAAGCAGTTCACCTTGTAGGAGGTCTACTCACACTGCAGTCACTCAAGAAGGTTGGTGACCAACCTGGGTATCAGAGTTTTTATGACTTGCACTCTGACTTGGCTTCACAAATTCACAAGCAATGCCGCGCCGCCACTGTTCCGTCGAGAAATACCTCTTTGACATACCGGCCGGTTTCCGCACGATGCTTTTTTTCACCGTTTTTGAAGCAAGTGAAAATTTGCTAGACCCTCAAACTAAACTGAGCTAGTATCTTGGGGAGTTAGTACTTTCGTCCTGACGCTACCACTATATGCTAGTGGTCTAGATACGTTGATATCATAGAATCGGACAAATTATTTTGTATCTCTCATCTTTATTTTCCACAATGGGACACAATGGGTTTATTTTTTATTCCCTCATCTAGATTACAAGAAATTATTCGACACATACTTTTTCTTTTTTCACGTACTTAATAAAAAAATAACGGAGATACAACGAGTCGAAATGTCGCATGACGTCACTAGCCAGTACAGTATATACTATATAATAAGTGATAGTAAAGACTATAAGTATTTTAACTTTTTTGCCAAGTGGAGGTCCTGGTGACCTGTACCACAGGTTTTTCTTCAAAAACCTATTTCAGGCACTGTCACAGGCACAGTCTCTTACATTGGTGGATTGATTTTAATTCTAAGGCAACCAATGTGAAGAGAAATAAAATGTTTTTGAAATTGAAATAGATAATGACGTTACAAGCCCCCTCTCCTCCACTTAATCTAGACAGTTTTCCATCAATTTGAAAAAGAAAAAAATACGTGTCGAATATTTTCTTGTAATCTAGATGAGGGACAATTTTGTCATATAGTCCATTATTTCTGTGGCCCTAGTGAAAAGGGGTATAAATCCAATTTTGTCGAAAATGAGTTAAGTGTACCAAAGTGATCAGAAAAAAATGCTCTATCGTTTGGTGAAGACAGATCTAAGCTATCTCTAAAAATAAGAAAGTTACTTTGTGTAAAAGGGTCCAACTGACACAAAAAGAAACTGTAAAAGTCGGTTTTCTGATCACTATGGTACACTTAACTCATTTTCGACAAAATTGGACTTATACCCCTTTTCACTAGGGCCACAGATTTGTAGAAATTTCATGTCTCGTTAAATTCACAGTTACGAGCTAACAGATGAAAATTGCTCGCCCTAACAGGATTGCTCAACACTCATTATTCAGTTTTTCATTTTGTACGTCCCTTAGATCTCATCTTCAGTGTTACATTTAATAAAGAAATGCGCTATTCATTTTCTTGGAAGTAATAAAAGATGAAATATTACTACTGAGATAAAAATATGTTTGATATTTTTTTCTCTGCTTGTTTTTATTTGTAACAACCACTAGTACAGTTTTTGAAATAAAAATTATAATTTGTTGTCATAATGAAATGATACAGGAGGCTTCAGCATATTTACCTTTGCATGGATAATGTCCGTTGACACTTAAAATAAGATCTTTTTTTTTTGTGTATAAAAAGAACCCTTTATTAAATTAAAAAAAAACCAGTGACTTATTGCCTACCTACCCGTAGAACTTTGTTAAATTCGAGGAAAATTTAAATCAGAAATTGGCATAATCGTCAAAAGTTTTTTTTCTAGAAAGTCGATATTATATAGCACCTACCGAACCTGTTATTACATTTTGTAATTAATTCATTAAACCCCGAGAGGACACCGGTGTCCGCCTGTCATTGTCTTTCTATTGTGTCTCTAATTACCTCAGTTGAAAGATTAATATGTTTTCTGAGAAACCTAGATTTGGTAGTCATATCTATTATTGACTGACATGTTTTTTGCGAGGATTATGGATTAATAAGATCAGCAGAACGGTACAATTTCTAAAAAGTTAAGTTAAGCTTGTCGAGGTTGGTTTATGGATGGTTTACGATCCACTGTGTGGAAGTGTGGTGCGCAGTCGCTCCGTGTAATAATAATATGTAGTTAAGCTGACTCAAACACAGTACCTAGGGAAAAGGTGCATCAGATAGCTTGAGCGTAGTTTCACCACAACTAACCTTTGTACAGACGCCAGCACATCAAGTTACCACAATGTGTCAAATTTCTTTGATCGTTTTTCAACTTTATTATCTACAAACAGAATAAGGTCATATTCAATTAGGATTTGAGACATTGGGGTAACTTGATGTGCTGTCGTCTGAACTTCAACATTGTCAGAATAATAATTAAAATAATTCCAAATAAATGTAACTAGTTTGTCATTACACTGACATGTTACACACATCACCGTAAAAATAATGTTTACCTGACTAAAAAAAGAGTGCATAAGCCTAAAATATTTCACACTAACTGATAAAACTAAATATAGGTATATGCTGTCAAATCGTATGTTTTATGAATAAGATAAAGAAGTATTATGTAGCGTTGGTTTTGGAACAGTATAGTTAGGCCATCAACACACAGCAATGTTTAAAATTACGAATTTACAACATTCCTTTGTTATTAATCTCCAAGAGTATTACGTAGATACCTACTAACACAATGGCTAATCTTATCGAACGTGCTGTAACCCGCGACTTCATCCAGGTGGAATTTTGTAGGTTTTATTTTTTGCACGGATCCCTAGTTCTTATTCGTAAGTCAAAAGTCGAAGTCAGTTCTATAATAAAAGTACCCTTAGTTCCTACTTCTGTTACAGTGATGCTCCCGCCATAATCAGTCCTGCCGTTTTGGAGATTATCCCAATCAAAGACAGTCAAAACATTGGTTTTTATTTAAAAAAATATACATTTAGTAAAAAAAACTGTGTATTTATATCATTACAAATAGACACTTCAACTTTATTTATTTTAAAAGATATATGTGCAGATTATGTAGCCAACCACAGATTAACTCCGAACAGCTATTTATTTGGGTAACAGCATCATAGCATACCTTCATAAACACATCTATTTAAAGAACTTGGTGCGTAATACCAAATGCACGTAAACATCAAAAGTTTCGATATTCATATAATACTTGTCTTATACGAATAATAATACTAGCCTTTCTAATCCTATTACACTCATGAATAGTTAGTTCCTTGTGAAATCACGAATCAAGAAGAAAGAAAGAAAAAACATTTAGTAACGTGCAGGAAAAACAACAAGAATTTATTTACCATATATATGTCTCTGCACGATATTTAAAGAAAAACAATTAGAAAAGAAAGCATCAATAAGGAATAAACTCTCTTTCTATAGACATTGAAAAAACAAATAAGAAATAAGGGAAAAGTGTGTGTGGCAGATAATAATAATAGAGAAACGATGGACATATTGTGTAAGATAATATGGCTACACATTAAGGAGCTGGCTATTGCAATGACGGCAAATAGAGATGTATGGGAGAAGACGACTGCTGCCGACCCTAAATTAATTAGAATAAGAGATGGAGGATAGCGATAAAGGAAGACCAAAGAAACACTGGATGGAATTTGTGAAAGATAATATTGCTAAGAAGGAGCTGGCCATTGCGATGACGGCATATAGAGATGTATGAAAGACTGCTACTGACCCTAAAATAATTAGAATAAGTGCAGAAGGATGATGAAAAAAAGAAAAGTGTGATCATATGCGACAAAGAAACAAAATACGATAAATAAATCATGCGAAATTATGATATGGTCAGAAAGGAAGTGAATATTGCAATGACAGTAAATATGAAGATGTCTGAAAAAAGAACACATGCTCCGCAAAAGTAAATGGGAATAAGAGCAGAAGTATCGTTTGAGGATGCAGAGAATTTTCCATCAATCGATAAACTTATTCAGGTATCGATAGTTTCCGTTTGATCCATAAGTGCCGGTGCTCTGAACTGAATATGTGTGACGCAATTTGCGCTCATGAAACATGCAGAATTACGTTAACCTAGATTTGTGACTGAAATAGCCCAGTGCATTCGCGAGGGAACCAATTCCTATTTGGTATTCAACGCACGGACGGGCGCGTGTTGATTTGATATATGCATATACGAGTATTTGTTATGAAAGTTTAATTATAACACGCTGTGTTCCAGCTTTTCTAGGAAAATTATGAATTGGTTAAATTATGTGAACATATATTTGTTATTGTAAATTGAACTATGTCGATAGCATTTTTTACTTTAGTTAAGAGAACAAATTACTATGACTGTTACAGTTCGCCTATCTGCCTTGAGCAAGCGTGGTGTTTTAATGCTCCTGCCTTCTATATGAGGCCTTTATCCTGCAATGTGACTGTAGCAAGCTGGTATTATTATTATCCTCGGCTCGGCAACTCATCTATTATTATGGAGATTATTGTGACGGCCAATGATCTTATGGCTTAAAGCTTCAACGACCATTTCGACATCTTCCGACTCACCAATAAGTTATTTAAATAGCTATAGACAAAGGACTATAACATTTATTTAGAATAGAATAAAATACTCTTTAATGCACACCATAAAAACTGACAAATACAGCAGCATAGTAGCATCACAAGACAAATAATGTTAGGAACTCTGAACATATTCTCAACAAACGTAGAATATACCAGCCTCCCAACGTACTTCATATTTTAACCTTAAAAATGTCGTACGTTCCAGCATGTACTTTTTAAAAGCATGTTGCAAAATTTTATACAAAATTTTACTCACGAAAAGTGTCGAGAGGAAATGGAAAATGGCAGTGGATAAAATTTCGTGAAAAACACACTTTACCAGCAAGACTTTTTATTTATTATTACTCTGAATTATACTTTAAATGGCACTCATCGAATATGTAGTCCAAAATAGTTCACGTACAATTATTATCTTGTTTATCACTTAAAGGTAAACCTTACTTTTCGTTAAGATGGACTTTGTAAAAGCTGGCAACACGGTACGTCAAAATCCCATTAAACAGCAACAATAACTACAAAAGCCTGATGTAACAGTGTAACACTAATGGAAGCAAAGCCAGACACATGAAAACAAAACCATAGATTTTCTTTGTATATTCTCCCATGAAACAATGATAATAAAGGTGATCGGGACGTCTGATAGAAACTCTAACGTGATACTGAAAACATTAGCGAACAATACCTGTTTGTGTGGAAGCTCTATTGTCTTCTGGCAATACTTTTACACAGTTTATGACAACCCTCGTCCACTTTGACCCCGATCTTCCTTTGTGTTAAGTTAGTCGTCACACATGATATATTATATCTGATTCTATTGTATAGGTACTTATATTGTAAAAACTATTTTAAAATATAAAGTATGGAGTATTTTTGCCCATTTTTCTTCATACAAAACTACCTTTTGGAAAGGGCAGTTAGAATAATTTTTGTATTTAATTTCACATAAGTTTGACGTTCAAAATTACTTTTTAATGGTAATAAAACAGATATTCGCTTTGTAACAAATATATTGTAATAATAATACTAACCGAAGAACAATAATAAAATCTCTCCAAGTTAGAATTGGTCGATTTCAAGAAATAAATGACTATCTAATTAATAATCTCACTATTTGTACTTGGGGAGTTCGATTGATGATTTGAATTATAAGTATATTTCGGTGTGTACATATTTCTTACGGTGACGAATTACTATTTTAATAATACTGAACTGTATAGGTATGTATATGAGAAAACTCACGTAAGGTATTGACGAAATAAGCAAATGTCCGTTATTTTCAATAACTACAATATCTGTAGTACTTAGACAGATATTGTAGTTATTGAAAATAACGGACATTTGCTACCTATAATAGGCCTGTCAGTAACTCTCAATATTTTCCAGTATGTCCCAATGTCTACATTAAACGATATACATACTTATATACTATCGGCGTGGGAGCCATCTGTATTGAAAACGATATTCAAAATAGACTGGATGTCGACATCTATCATTCTTTTTCACTATTTCCATGCATAACGGTATTGAGTTTATTCTGATAGAATTCCCATCTCAATTTTCATAAGAAATATAGACAATAGTGTGAGATTTCTACTTATTGAAATCGATATTCCATTTTATAATGTTTAAGACTGCGGTATCAAAAGTTTTACAGAAAATGTCTGATGGATTCAAAATAATAAAATATATATGTATAAGTCATATCTCCTTTCATTTTATCTCTTCACGATCGAGGTAATATTTCTCGGATTGTAAATAATGTCGGTATCGATATATTCATCGGATTACATGGTATCGAGACTATTGACACCTCTTTTGAAGAGAAATCTATCGGTGTAGCGATACCGGTAATGCCTTCATCAATAACTGATCCGGAACGAATTTATTGAACGTCAAAATAATCCACGGATTACCGGCGAACAAACATTGAGATAGCAGTTTATTGCTTTGTAACTATAACAGAAAGAAACGTCATTAAAAGTAGCTTTTGGAAATCTGAAAGTGCCTTGTAATGAGACAATTTTGGTGATATATTCCGTTTTCGAAACAAGTGACGTAAGTAGCAACTATCAGTTTCACAAGGACAGAAAAACAAAGAACTTCATTGTTAAGTCTATTATCCTCACAAGTCCAATTAGTGTTAATAACAAGTACTACAGATTCTCTGATTCTGATACAGCACGCGACGCTGAGTCACTGTACAAGACCGTACAAACCGTTCCTATTAAAGAAAAAATGGATCAGTAAACTTTTCCCTATTATTTTTCTGAGAAACAACCGTATGTTATGTCATATCCAGCTTTGCTCTGCCGGCAATTAATAGCACAACATTAACGTGACCACTAATAGAATCCAATGAAGCGTCATCACTTCCTAGGAACTGCTCCCAACTGCTTTAATTTCCACTGATTAGTGGAGTGCATTCAGCAATTACAACAAACACTCTCCGAGTGATCTCAATTCTCTATTTTTAGTGCGAAATGCAATAGAAACTAATTGGACCGCAGTATCTTTTGCATTTATGAATGCTATTAAAATAATTAATATGTCAAAGTTGAGCTACTGATTTAGCAGAACGTATTCCATGATAAGGAATGCAATAATGTAAATAAATTTAATGTGTGTATCATGTCAGGTTTATCGTCTAAATTTATTGATGTGGCATTTGGGAATTATGGTAACATCGAGCTAAATGAAGTGTCATTCATACTGACTGATGTCAGAGAACAATTAGTAGAAACAAACAGAACAATTATCCAACCTAAAGCCTGATAAATTCAATTTATCTCTTACTCGTGGCTATTATTTCATAAGCACTCAGTAAATAGTACTTGTAATGTTGACATGCCAAAACAAACGTAGATCGTAATTTCAAGGTGTCTTTAACCTTAGATTCAAAATTCGAACGCAGCTTTTCGACGTCTCGAGAATTATCAATAGACAACTTTTTTCTGCGTTATATTATATTATAATGCCGGCAAGTTGCACAAGGTTAATGTTAGAGTTGGTTTTAGCCGTAAGAGTCAGGCACAGGCCGTCTTTTCCCAACGTAGCATAGTCAACGAGCTTCAATGAGTCACACCAATAAATTAATTTGAATTTTTAACTTGAATTGGAGGTTTTTGCCGTATCTAAAAAAATGTTTAAATTAAATACTTTGGCACGAGAACTGTATGGCTGGTGCGAGCGCTTGAACTGCTTTGTTGTGTATTTAGTTGATCACAGATAATAACGAAATAGAGAAATGTGTACCTACACGTCCCTAATAGTGAAGACTTTTTTTTAATAAAACTTTTACATGGTTGGAACCATGTACCTAAAAGTTTTATAAAAAAAGTCTCTCTCTGAGCAATGTTAGTTTCAACGAGCAATTTAATGTCAGAGGTATAAAAACAACTTCGCGCTTGTTTTGACAAGAACTTGACAATTTCTAACAATAACAGAATACATAGCTCCATTATCCTCGTAAGCAGTTCAAATGTCTATCTTGCACTTGACTCATGCGCATTAGCCACAATCACACAATACAATACATTCGAGGACATATTCTTCTGATATAATATAGTTTACGACCTATTCATCGATAGCGGTCTCTATCAATTAACAAAGGTCAAATTCATTAATATTTCAACTCATTCAACATATTTATTGTTTGTACCTATCAATCAATTTTAGATGACTCCTATTTTATCACCGATTGTGTATTATTTACAATTGAGACTACCCTAAGTAACGGTTTAACTTTTTTGTCTGTAGAATTTTATGAAATGTTGTTATTTAAATTTTTCCTTGAAATCAAACCATTTAACAAACTTAATAACAAATTAGCTAATTATTAACTTAACAAATTAACTAATTATTAATTTAATTAATAACTTATTAATATTTAAAGCTTTTAAGTAAAATTACAAACGCTTTATTCGTTTTCTACCATTGTACCGGTGATGCCAAGACAGAACATAGTATATAACAATAATATGTTGAGTAGTAAAACCAAGTAACACAAGAATAAAAAAGTAACCAACACATATACATGTATGTACTTAAGAGAAGATGCAAATTGAAGGATTGAATTAAGAAAAATAAGATAATTTGAATAGAGAAGATAAACTCAAAATAATTTGATACAGTAAGATTTATTTAATAAAAGTGATTCAGCTTGACATGCATAATAGGCAACAGAAGTCTTCTGTTTGTGTATCCCACTCGCACTTGCAATGTTTTTTTTACTTCCTCGTGTTTTGCCCCGTTGATATTTGGTCTACAAAATATTTCCTCCAAATAAATAATATCTCGAAAACAAACTTGAAAAATATATTATTACCTAGAACCGTAGCTATAAGACGTCATCATAACAAGATGTTACTTTTCCAAGTATTTTTCTGATAATTCTGCTATATTCCGTTATTCGAGTTGTAGGTAACATCGGTTCTCGTTAGATGGAACATGTGACAAGCACGTGGGTGGGGGTCAGCGTCCACTTTAATTGTTAATCCCTGTTAGCTCCATCGCCCATGATTCAACTGAGCGTAACGCCTGGAATACCAATCAAGCCTTGTCAGAGTGGGCTTCGAGTGTCGTCATTATTTCATTAAGTACTAAACTGTTATGTAGGTACCATATAAATAGATAGGTAAGTACATAGCTATGCTCTTTATTTTCCTGTTAGAAGACAAACGAGTAGATTTTTTAGGGACAACGAATAGTTCTGCCGAACGCTAAAGACGACGCATAGAATATAACTACTAAGAGAAAATGACAGCAACACAAAGACATTTAATAAACTACTGCAACGAAACCGATTTAAAAAGTTTTTGAGACAAAAATACAAAACAAATATTAATTAATTAAAATCCAATTGAAAACAAAAGATTCGAATGAATTTTCTAGATAATACACTGAACCCAGAGTCAATCTTCAAACTTGAAATAGCAGAACACAACACAACTTTAGGATGGTTCCTAGCTACTTTTAGGTAACTGTTCTATGGGATTCCATACAATTTAGCTCCTTTTCATTCGCTACGGACGGCATCATTAATATTGCAACTAGGTAAACGGCTAATAGCTCATATCCTTCCGACAAGGACTGGGTTTCTCCGAATTTGGCCCGGCCTAACCGGTTTACAAATCAGGTTTCTGAACAATACCATAATTTGGGCGATGATTTTTATGCGGCTACTGGCCGTAAAGTCGCGCGGCAAAATGTATTGTAGATTGGTCACCATTTTTGGCAGTTTGAATTAAGAATAGATAAAAATAAAGTGGTGTCTGGACTCGCTCGATCATAGATTTTTTATTGATAACCTGATTTTTGATTGGTACACTGTTACATTTATTTGTTAATAACGCATCGATCATTGTTATAAGTAGACCAATAGAGCACTGGGAATATTGGGATCAAACTTTTCCAAAGTAGGTTATTGTGTAAAAAATATTCACGGGACCGTGTCAATTGCAGCACATATTCTGTGTATTATTTTAGGAGTTCATTATACAAAAAGATAACATCATACAATACGGATGTGATGCGTATGTTTATTCATTCGTAACCACCGATGGGTTAGGATGGGTTACCTATTCCAAGTTGCCCCCACCTACGTCGACCTCACCACTGGTGGGTGAGAAATGGGAATATTTTCTGACAAAATATGTCCCATTTTCCACCAGCACGCGTAGCATGACCACTGTAGGGTGAGCCCGATATTGTCGAGACTGAAGAGGAAAAATATTTATGAGATTATAAGCGCTTGACAAGCGACACGTTCGAATGTAGCGAACTAGCCACACTTGACCTCAGTGTCGCGTCGCGCCGTCATAGGACGCGTGCGTGCGTTAGTGTGCCGTTTTTGAAGATCGAATGTTGTTTAGGTAACCTATCTACACCTTTTTACTTATAATATCATTGCGTATCGTGCCTATATGTAATATCAATGTAGCCCAAGGGTTTCTTTTTTTATTCCTGTTTATTTCTGACCCTCGACTGTCTAGTTGGCTTTGTGATCACAAGCGTAAGGTAGGGGCTACATAGCATGCACCTTTTTACTTATAATATCATTGTGCTTACGCATTTGATTTCACAAACGAAATCTAACTAGGTATATAATTATGGCAAAATCATTAAAAATCTAGGTCCCCATTTTTAGAGCACGTAGGTAACGCGCTTTGAGCTTATTGATGGTGACAATTTAATAATGTGAGCGTCATCACCATACTCGCAAAGTAACAAAAGAATATACCTACATAATATTTATACATTTAAGCTTAGTATCATACTCAAAATGCGTGTGATCTTGTCTCATATTTGAGTAAGCTCAAGGTTAAGCCATAAACAGTACGTTTTATCCTATATAATCCCTGCCAATGAACATTAACACCTAATGTTATTGCTGAAGTGTGCTCAATTAAATAATTTATTGAATTTTAAAGCATATTTTACGAGCAATAAACTCCAATGCTTAGTTTGTCAAGAGCCCATGACAGCTGTCATAATAATGTCAAAAACATATTCGCATTCTAAGTTTAAAATTATCGTTGAACCTCAATTCAATCTGCGTAGCAGCGTAGGCGCTTGGAAATAAAATCTGCGGTAATCCGAATCTGGTCAGTTTTACGATTGTTCATACGAACTGGGTAAGCTAAAAGACATTCTGATTATTTACACGTCGTTTTTTACGATGAGAAACAGAATTTGTTTCGCCAACATTCTTGCCCACTGAAATCAGCTTTCACTCTGTCTTTAAATATCACTTTTAAGTAAGATATCTCCTGCGAAAAATAACAGCATTGCGTTAGCTGCAGCTATAATTAATAAAAAATGTTTTTTTGGACATGAATCATCTTTACAAACACCCGGCGTGGTATGAAGAATAATTAAATACAGGATCGTTTTTCTAACCTACTCGTATAAGATTCGATAAACGCTGACTGGTCGTTTGTCCATACGTAGATTTTTACGGCAATTGAATGCCACGCCAGCGCTTCTACTTATTGCGAAGCTGTGCCTATCGTTAGAACTTTTAAAAAGTAAGTTATTACAATTTAATCGGTAATAATACGTTCACGTAATCTTGACCACCTACAAAACACAACTTTAAAGAAAATGTGCATGTTAGAAATACGAGCTCGGTTTTCTTTAGTCTTTGCAACTATTAGACAATTTCGTAGCAAGTTTTACAAGCTTTAGTTCAAACTCCGAAGGAGGCATAAAATTTTATCTTTACAGCCCACTTTCAATTGGTGGGTAATGACGATCCTTACAGTGGTGAAAAAGCCAGTGTAAACCGGCCAAATTGACACTATAGTCCATAAAAGCGAAAAAAAGCATCAAAAGCGTCTTTTAAAGATAAAATACATTTAAAAATACCTATTCAGTAAATTTTGTCAAACCCCACTGTTGAGAATATTTCAAAAGTGTTTGCTGTGAATGTTTTTGATAGACAAAGAACTACATCTGCCAACAAACTGCTTTGCAGTTTGGCTGAGGTAATAATTATATTGTTAGAGATTGTTTCAGTGAATAAACTATTTTTCATTTTTGTAATATGTGCATTGTAAAGAAAATTGCAGTAGGCCGCAACTTGCTTGCACAGCAAAAAAGTTAAGTAAATACTAGACAGTAGACAGATAGTTGCTAGAAAATAAAATTCCACCGCGATTGGCAATTTCTAACATCAAACAGAAAGTCGAGGAAACTCTTCATAAGAGACTTCTCTGGAAATTGATCTTTATATTTTTTTTCAAGTAGTAATAAAAAAAATAGATGAGTAATATTTCCTCCATTTATTTATTCTATTACATAATATTATTCTTACCGAATTATGATAGCGGTGGTGGCAGTTTGTGTATGTGAGATTTAATGTAAGCAATAGCAACAATAGGTACAGGAGATTTTTTTAGTATAGGGCAAAGATGAAAAAGAATGAAAAGTTACGATTGCATTGGTATTGAAACAAACATTTTTCCTCGTGCACTGCTACAAAACAATGTTGTCAAAATACAAACCAGTAAAATCTAATTCGAGGAACTAGTAATAAATCTCTCGTAGCATGCTATTTATTTTGTAGCAATGTTGCCCAATATAATGCTTCAGAAATCAGAATGTCGTCAACGGTAGACCTGGGCCCGCGATACGGTCTGTCAAAAATTGGCGCCAATCCAACCTGTGTGTTTGTAAACTTTCATCTTATACGATTCTATATTTATTCCGTGAATTTTATGTGCGGCTAGTCGGACGGCCTCGCCAAACAGTTACAGTTACAAAATATACCAACAGTTTGGTTGGAATCTGAGCGATATACTAGTAGAAACGTATACCCAGCATAATTTTTAATAATTTCCTTAGCAGTTTTGTAACTTCGAACATTTTTTCGAAGTGTGATCTTCCATGTCTGCTGTACACACGACCTCCGTCGTAAACGTTTTACGACTTTTCACACAACAGATGATCGTAACTCTCAATTCGCAAATTCCTGCCATAAATGTCCTGCATAGATGTATTAATATATTGTATTATGTTACCTGTTATGTATTTTTAATATATTTCTCTTCAACAATATTTCTACTTCGAACTCGTTCAAAGTTATACCTACTCATTGAATTGCTGTGCCATTACAAAATCCGTTCGTTTATGAAGAGTTGCTGATTTTGAGAGTCATCAAGACAGTCTAACGGTCAGACTTTTTGGACGATGGGAATATGTGGTTAGACTCTAACCACATATCAAGTCAAAATGTACCCAGATTATAATATAAACGAGCTTCAGTAAAATAATCTCAATTATTTAAAGGTGGTATAAAATAAAATTGCCTATTGCTAAGGCCTTGTCCTTGGTGCATTTGAAAACCAGCGTTAGACAGCTGCATCGGTCTGGCATTACCGCTGAAATGAGCCTTTTAGCGCAGCCGTGAGACATGCCATTTTATTTTCTATTTTTTTTTTGTTACTATCATGTTTTAACAGTGTGTGCATGTATTTACCTGTTGCCAATAAATATTATTTCTTTCTTTCTTTCTTTACCTTTGCATATAATTAAAATATATGATCTACTACATGGCACATAAATCTATTATTCCGAGGAAGAAGTTTTTAGTTTCAGTCGCGTGTTAAGACTTGTCAAGCATACTCATATATTTCTATTTCACAAATTGGAGGTGTGCAAAAGCGCTCGCGTGCGACATTTTTTCTGTCTTTATACTGGTTCTTGTGAGAAAGATCTTAAGTAACTTCATAAATACATATTATGACTGGGTACTACAATCACTATTTTATTACGGTCACTAATAACCATTTATGTGTTCTTAGCTTCAAAAGGATCATGCCAATCAACCTGTGTGAGTCTAATTAGTTTTCCTTGTTTTTATCGTACACACGTACACAGCAACATCATTTACATAATTCCCTTTAGCTTTGTACACAAAATAGTGATGCTAATTTTATTCATACTTGGTTATGTTACATTGGTTTAGTGGCCATCTGCTGAAGCCTAATTTATTTATGATTCTAGTAGCTACTTAAATGTGAACGGCATTACCCGTAAGTATTGCCCGTTTGTTCGGAATAGTCGAAGGACTTATAATAAGTCTTCCACTATTGAAACTTTGTGTATAGCGCCCTTAGGGACTCCCGAGAAAACAGCTTAAGCTATTGTAACTGGTCAACCACTCAACGACTACTTAAGCCTCTTATAGAGGTCTCATCAAAAATAGATATCCCCTAAGGGAAGTAGTGAAGTTGTAACTTTACGTTCACTAATTTGTTTATCAAAACTGGTTGTTTGTTCATTAGCAAATGCACGACCTAGGGAACTTGTACCTTCAGGTATACGTGGATTTACACGAATTCCTTTCTGAATCAAGTTTTAATCGGACAAATAGCTTGATTAACTGAAGCATTTTCTGCGCCGTTTTCAGATTGATCAGAAGCAAAGATATTGAAGATACTACACAGAGGACATATGAAGAAATGTCATGGAAAACTGAGCTTTTTGACAAGTTTTAGTTTTTAGTCCTCCATCTAGATTACAAGAAAATATACGACACATATTATTCTTTTTTCACGTCATCAAAAAATAACGGCGATAAATCGAGTAAAAATGTCGCATGACATCACTAGCCAGTACAGTTTATGCTAGCTAATGATGTTACAAGCCCCCACTCCTCAACTTTAATGCGCTTAATCTAAGCAGTTTTACATCAATTTGAAAAAAAAAACTATTTGTCTAATATTTTCTTGCTATCTAGATGAGGGACTAAAAACTAAAAAATTGTCTGTGTCTCAGTAATACCATTTAGCACAATATTGAAGCGGCAGCAGAGCATACTTTTTTTTATCCATTTTAATTATAACGTTACAGTCTTATAACATAACATAGCATCTGCCAAACTGCAATGCAATTTGTCGGCTGTTAGTTCTTGTGGAAATAGCACGAATCCATTTTTTACATAATTTAAACTAAAATTTACTACATACATATATTACTAAGTAGGTACTACTTTTCAACAATCTTAGAGATTACGTAAATACTATTTTAACTATGACTTGGCCCCCTCGGCGGCACTAAACTAGACTAATCGATTTGTGTCTACAAGGACAGAACTATTGTAGGTATGAAATTTTGTTCGTGATGTCCCATTTACAGTTCGTATTGAATGTCTTTGATCAGAAGAATCTGCAATAAAGTGAAATTTAACTCGGATGCTTTGACATTTTAAAGAGTAGTCGATGAGTTTCATTTGTTATAGCAATAACCAATTTAGGTTCTAACATTAATATTTTACCATCTACGTAAGGTAGCTCTTTAAGATCTAATAATATTTTAAATATCTCGTTAATCTTTCGAGTGGTGTGAGGCAGCCCATTAAAAGTTAAACACCCATACATTTTTATGTTCTGTTTAACTTCTCACGGTTTCGAGTGCTTTGTTGCTATATAAATATATTTAAGACCTCATTAACGTTAATTTTATTTACATACAATCTTGAGTAATTAATGGGAATTTTGGTAGTTCTGGGAAAACGTTTTAATTTGTGTTTGGATTCATGATAGGTATTTATAATGAAATCGCGTGTACTTCTGGGTCAATTATATTTGAGAAAACAGGATCCTGTAATTTCTACAGGATCCTGTTTTCTCAAATATAATTAATATGGTACGGTATGCCTAATATAATAACCCAGGCAATACGGTTTTGCCGTTTTTCTATTGTCTACAAGGCAAATGTCAAACTGCAATCACCAACTTCAAGTTGATGGTTTATGGCTGGATTGATTTTACATAGGTGTTACTGTTCTCCGTATTTATATTAATAGTCTGCCTCCAACTTTCGTTTTCTCCGAGAGACTACAGCCAATATAAAGTTAAGTCAGTTTACAACAATAAGTTTAAACTGGTTAGTGGCACTTTGAATAGTAGCCAAGTGAACCTCAAGGCATCTTTGAACAACTAAAACCATTAAGACGATCGTAGAAACCGAATGGTTTGCTTGCTTTAACTTTGGTTTGTCTCTTTACTCATTCACCCTGTAATTTCTACAAGTAGATCGCATAATGAATTTGATTAAATGCACACTTAAGCTGAATTAAAGTTGTCAGCACTACAAAAAATTCAATAAACAAGAATGAAGACCTTAATGAAAAGATTTAATTGCCGTCCAATTAATGCGACAATGCTGCAAATGATATGTGTTGCGCAAGATCGGCGCCTGCACCGCCCGACACGTTTTTGTTTACATTCGTAACTGGTTGTAGTCCTAACAAAACCAGTTTCGTGCTCTCTAGACCCACGCCGAAGTCCTCCTAACATCCTCCATGTTTCGCGTCAAAAGAAGCTTAAACAATACATTTGACTTGTATATCAATTCAGTTCGCGAAATAGATGTTCACATTGAGGATACAAACCGTTTGAACGTCTCTATTAAATTGCTGCCACGCCAAACGATCACATCGTTGCTCACTCAATTGACTATAATAGTGTGAAGTGTTTATATTGTAGACCTTGGCCTCTAACTGCCGAGCTTCAGAGGTACCGTGCGACGAGTGAAGTGGGGAGCCCACGCCATCGTAATACTACGCTAATTACATAAGACATTCTCCACACGCTCCGGGCCCTAGCTCGGTTTTACCTGGAATCTGATTATCTATTCCGTAAAATATTGTTGTTTACCAGTTTACAATGTCGGCTCTAGTCCTGTTTTGGGTTTGTCCAAAGGCCAAATGGGATTGATTTCATCCTTTGTATTATTTTTACCTGACAACGATATGTTGTTGTTAGGGATTAAATAAACATCCGTTCGAAACGAACTGCGTAAGCAGTAAGCTAAAACGAAATAAAAATGTGCATACATCTATGTATTTTAATATGAAATAGGTTTATTTTTTCTGTTTTGTTCAGGTTTTGACATTGCGGGTTTAGTTATCAGACATAATCTACGAGTAAACAAACGCGCTGTCTAATGATATTGACTTACCGTGTCCTGCAAGTCCTTGAACTCGTTGAACAGCTTGTTTTTCTCGATCCTCTGGCTGAGAGACTTAACGTTGGCGGACATGCCGATCATGTTGGCGGTCAGCTCATCGACTTCATGGCGCAGCTGCCGGAACTGCACCTCTCGCACTATCGTGAACACCAGCAGCCACGCCACCAGCGCACCGACCACCACGGCAAGCGTGATCAACCACGTCTGCCATCGCCTATCT
This sequence comes from Euplexia lucipara, assembly GCA_921972225.1. Classification (NCBI taxonomy): domain Eukaryota; kingdom Metazoa; phylum Arthropoda; class Insecta; order Lepidoptera; family Noctuidae; genus Euplexia; species Euplexia lucipara. The sequence goes on along the minus strand of OV179143.1, from coordinate 5,650,314 downwards.
GTTTTCTCAACCATCGCACCCCTAAATTGTCTCTCAAAATCACCGCTCATTAAATTCTTCGAAATGTCTTGCGATTCCTTCATGTTCGTCTGAGTATACATCGTGTTGGCTTCGGGTATGAGTGCGTGATTCTCAGCCATCACAGCCAGGCACTACACTCGCGAACCTTCACCCGTCACTCGATCCCTAAGTGGCAAACTACGCGATTAATTAGCCTTTATCGGCCCATTATCGAGGTTCGTGGAAGGCCGGGTCGAGGGGCCCGTATAAGAGACAGTGTAAGTCGGAGCACGTGCCGAGTAGTTTGAGGAAGAGTAATGCGCGTGCACAATGAGACGGATCAGGAGCGAGTGCGGAGCGACAGCTATGTAGATAGGTGCGCGCGCGGCGATCGACTGGACGCGGAATCAGAAACACGCCAACCGGTGCGCGTGCGCTTCGTTCGGACCGCTCCACCTCGTAGTTTCTGCATCTAGAAGTTCAACTCCAAACAAATATCTATGGCAGATTCACGCACTAAAAACGCCAAGCCAATGTTAAGTAAGTATAGTATTAGTAGACTGCAGTGAGTCGAGATCGAGACAGTCCGTGTTACTTACTATTAAGGACACAAACTTACGTTAAAAAAAAATTGTAGCATAGATGAAAGCCTTGTGCCTTCGGTCTGTATTATCGTATGTTGGGAGACCGGGATGATCCCGCATATCGGTGAATATGGCGCATGCATTATAAATAATGACCTTCATTGACCGCTCGAGAAAGATAAAATTTTAACACCATTATGGAAATGAGGTAACCCGTTTTTGAGATCGACAAACAAAACAAGCAGACTTGAGATTAAATCATTCGAAAGCAGCAATATACCTACACATATCTAGACGTAGGTACCTACGCTCAGTATTCTTTGTAATTAAGATCTCATAAAATTTATCTAATAAAACGTCGTTTTAGGTATATCTCCGTAAAAGATAAGAAACTTTTAGAACAGCACTAATCCAGAATGATGTACGAGTATACCTATCAATTAAACATAGTCAGTTAACTAAAAATGTCTTATTTCTTTATTTGGTTAAATTAAAACGTACATTAAAACTAATGAAAATTAATTAAATATGTACAGACGCCAGCACATCAAGTTACCCTAATGTGTCAAATTTTCCCAATCGAATATGAACCTTATTGTGTTTGACATACAGTTGAAAGCCGATCAAAGAAATTTGACACATTGGGGTAACTTGATTTGCTGGCGTCTGTACACTAAAACCACAAATTTAAAAATAATAATTAAAAAAAAATAGTAATTATAAAAAACAATGGGAATACAAAATTGGAACACTCAGGCGTCAAAGTACTCGTCCCCATCACTAGAAATGTTTTATGTATTATTGTCAAAGCTAAAACCACAGTATAAATATTAGACTATGCTAAAACCATAATTTGAATAGACCCATTATGCCATCCAGACAAAGATCCACAATTAAAGAAAAAAAAGAAAGAAAATACTTTATTCGGACGCACAGAAAATAAAACAAAAGAACAACAATACAGATTATAAAAAAACAAGAAAAGATTAAAAAAACTAAAGACGTAAATAAAAAATAAAAGAATAAAAAGACCTGTGCGAGACCAAAAAGGCCCCTATACAACGACAAATAATCAAAAACAAAAAAAAAACAATCAATGATCAAAGACAAATGATCTATGAACACCCCAGACTTGTCGACGCACATAGAATTCTAATTAATTACAGATAACATATAATATACACAATGTTTATTCAATAAATGTACACGTCATAGTGAGTGCGGTTACTCCGATGATAAGAACAACGGCAAACAACATTAATGAACGTATTCCAAACCATATTGAATGAATATGCATGAACTTATTCATTAGGACATATCTATGTATGACGAGAGATGTAATAGAGAAAAAAAATGTTACAATACTGACTATTGTGGTTAAGACTAGCGACTGGATCATTTTGTAAATAGCTTGTACTCATTATTTACTTCTCCAATGTGGCTCTCATAGGTAAAGCTTCGGTTTTTACCCGAATAAAAGGAATAATTTCAACGCTAAGTAGTCCAGAATCATGTACTGAATTAATGGTATGATGTATTGTCTCTTCTGGGCTTAGGATCAAAGGGTATTCATTCAGGGGATCTAAGGGGATGTCGTTCGGTGACAGTACTCCCATGGACAGTTCAAGCAAGAGTTTTTTTTGGGGACTGTAGTAAACTGGGACGCTTGAGTGGACTTCTTTAGAAAGTAATAATATATGAAACAATAAGCTTGTCTTTCTCTACACTCCATAATTTAGTCTCCCTTTAGTTTACCACACAAAGTTTTTGCATCTGGAATTTTTCAGTAGTAGCCCGTAGTCTGGATTTGTGTCCGATTGATGGCAATAGACGATAGTGATATGTGGATGTACCTTTTACAGGTACACCTTGCATCGGGGGTTCCGTCTTGATGTTATGTTATATACCATAATAAGCCGACTTCTTATATTTAAGATTCCCGTGTCACAGTGTTTGTACCGAACTCCTCCGAAACGGCATTGCCGATTCTTATTAAATTCAGTCTGTAACTGGGACGTTTACTAATAAAAACTAATAAATTGATTTTAAAGCGGAACGAAGTTTTTCGGAGAAATAAGTATCTATTTAAATATTCAAATTAAATACATACATACATACATAAACTCACGCCTTTTTCCCATTGGGGTAGGCAGAAACTACAGAGCGCCATATGCTACGATACTTACATACTTCTTTTGCATAATATTAATATTGGTTTCATGTTAAAAGTTTTTTAATAATTTGATGATTTTGACAGCACGCGGGTGGGCGCAGTGGCTGAGCGATTGGCTGCCTGCCGCGCGCGGGTCCGATTTTCTTATGGAACAATGTGTATGACGTACAGGTACCTAGTTTTTTCAGGTCGGGTTATATGTGTAAGTGAGTAAGCGCACCCATGATAGAGGACACCCGCTGAAAGGTTTTAAAATAACCCATTACTGTGTATATGACTCGTTTAAACCTTCATTTTGGAGACGCATTTAAGCAGTAGTAAACGAACATATAAATATGAGTTACAAAAACCCAGTTAAATCATACCTCATTACCTAAGCCATTCAACTAAAAGGAATGCACCTAACGAAGCCAAAAACAACACTAAAATAACCGCAAAAACACCGTATGGATGAAAAATGGGTCATTTACTGAGAACCGCAATTTACATTGGACAAAACTATCCATGTTTCATGAGATTTGCGGGTAAAGTCCACGAAGAATATCCTTATACCTAGTTTATTGACGTCAACCGCTACCAACGCTATTTATGGCTGTGTGTGCATAGAAATACCACGGTGGTCATATTAATTATTACCTATTAAGAACGTTTTTTTTAAGGGAAGATTTTTTCAAACTAACTAACTAGTATAACTTATTGCATGTATTCTTTTGTTTTAATTTATCTCGGTATCACAAAACTTTTTCATACTAGCGGTAGATTCGTTTGAAACTTTATTCATTAGATCTGCTAGCCACATTACAAATTCTATTTCCTTTCTATTTATATCAAAGAAAGAAAATGGCAGTATTGGAGTACAATGTCATTTTCAGCCATATTACAAATTCTATTTCTATTCTATTTATATTAAAGAAAGAACATGGCAGTATTGGAGTATTTGAGACTGGCCTGTTGGTCTAGTAGTGAGTGACCCTGACTGCTATGCCGGAGGTCGTGGGTTCGATTCTTACCCAGGACAAATGTTTGTGTGATGAGCACGGTAATTTGTTCTGTGTCTGGGTGTTTTTATCAATAATATGTATGTATTTAGAAGTATATAAGTATGTTTATCAGCTGTTTAGTACCCATAACACAAGCTCTTAGCTTAGCTTGGGACTAGATGGCGTTGTGTGAAAAGTTGTGGAATATATTTATTTATTTAATTTTCAGCCATAGGTATTACAAATTCGACTCGTTAAGTAACACTTGACAGTTGACAAACAACTTTTTATTGTCGCCTTATCGATTACGATAGTAGAAATAGAATTTATAATATGGCTAGGCCTGCTGAACCTAGTGAAGTGTATAGAGCAAAATGGCGAAATGAAACGGCGGTTTGAACGTTATCCTTGTATAATTAATTTCTCAACACTTCTGAGTCGCTTAAGGCTACAATTAAGTTAAGACGACAGAGGGGAAATTACTGGACACAGACAAAAAGCTAAGAAGACGATATCGAGTCAACTAGCAGAACTTAGGTCTACGAGCAAGTCTAGATTTGGTTGTTAGTTCAAGCGTGTACTGTTCGGGAGGTCAAAACGAGTACTGATCTACATGACGATGCTTTAACGCTATTAGGCAAGTCATATGCTCCGATGAAAGCCGAGCTTTGCCGAACGCGCCCGAAGTTGCGTTCGGAAAGGCAGCGACCAGAACATTACAATTTAAGCCTATATTTTGTATAGTGTAAATAATTATGCGTATTGTTAAATTTGTAAATAAATATTATGTGTGATGTAAATATAGCAACTAGATAAATATGTAAATATACTTCTAATAAAATATGTTAGTTTTCACCCACAGACAATGATCGTGTTTTGTGTTTGAAGTTTTTTGGTCTTTGGTTTGACGTTTGTTCAAATTTGACAGTTCGGTGTAACGGGACAATAAGGAAAAGTTTTGTATTGTGGAGTGTTTACAATTCTAAAAAGTTTAAATTAATATTACGAATTCATACGAATTCCGGTGTAGCTATGACCGCTACACTACTCCCCCCCTGAGACCGTGGCTACTTAGCTACGGGTGATAGTAGTCCGGGAAGCGAACGGTGCGGCCGGAGCGTGTTTTCTTCTCGACGGTGGGCTGCGGTGGCGTTGGTGCTGTGTTTGCGACCGTTGGTGCGCTGGTTACACCGGAGGGACTGTAGTCTGCGTTATTGAGGTAAGCGGGTTTCAACCGATCTATGGTTACTGTGGTTTCCTTTCCGTTTACCTCAATACGGTACGTTTTGTCGCCTCTTTGCAGGACTCTGTAGGGGCCGGTGTACGGCGGGTCTAGCGGTCGGCGAACGGCGTCATGTCGCAAGAATACATGAGACGAAGTTGACAAGCTGTCGGGCACGTAGAACGGCTTGTTGCCGTGTCGACTCGCCGGTTCTGGAGACAGCTTCGCCATGTGATGCCGGAGTCTTGACGCGAAGTCGGTGTAGTCGACTGTGCTGGTGAGTGTGGGGGCGATGAACTCGCCTGGGAGTCTTAGGGGCTCGCCGTAAACGAGCTCTGCCGCTGATGCTTTGACGTCTTCCTTCCAGGCGCTGCGGATGCCGAGCAGCACCAGGGGTAGTGCTTCGGTCCAGTTGGTGTCTGTGTGGCAGCGGATGGCTGCCTTCAGCTGGCGGTGTAGGCGTTCCACCATGCCATTACAGGCTGGGTGGTATGCTGTGGTTGGGCGGTGCTGGCTACCGAGGGTCTCCGTGATGGTGTGGAACAGCTTGCTCTCAAACTGCCTGCCCCTGTCGGTAGTGATGCGCTGGGGGCAGCCAAAGCGGGACACCCAGCCGGTGATGAAAGTGCGGGCGCATGTCTCCGCTGTGATGTCCGCGATGGGGTACGCCTCAGGCCAGCGGGTGAAGCGGTCGACCACGGTTAGTATGTACCTGTAATTTGATGACACGGTCAGTGGCCCTACTATGTCCATGTGGACATGGGAGAAGCGTTGGGAAGGGACAGGGAAAGCGGAGGTGGGACTGGTTGTGTGCCGCGAGATTTTGTTCTTCTGGCACTCTACGCACTCTCTGGTCCAGGCCCTGCAGTCCTTCTTTAGGCCAGGCCAAACGAAACGCTCAGAAATCAGTTTGACTGTGGCCTGTCTGCCGGGATGGCTCAGCTGGTGTAGTTTTTGGAACACCTGCCTCCTGAAGGGTTCTGTAACATAAGGGCGGGTGTTACCAGTGGAGACATCACAATATAGTTCAGTGCCTGAGTCCGTGAAATGCACTTTACACAGCTTGAGTGACGTGGTGTTGTTATTTAAGAGCCCCTGCAGCTCGTGGTCTTTTTCTTGGGACTGTGCAAGAGCTGTGTAATTACACGCCGGTACTGCCACTGACTCCACACGCGACAGCGCGTCTGCCACTATGTTGTCCCTGCCTGCGACAAACCTGATATCCGTGGTGAATTGAGCAATGTAGTCCAGGTACCGGTATTGCCTCGGTGAACAGTTGTCACGGTTGTGTGCGTACACATATGACAGGGGTTTGTGATCCGTGTAAATGGTGAAGTGCCTACCTTCAACCATGTGGCGGAAGTATCTGACTGCGTCGTAGATGGCTAAGAGCTCCCTGTCATAAGGGCTATACTTTTTCTGTGAAGCTGACAGTCGCCTAGAGAAAAATGCTAGTGGGTTCCATGTGACACCTGCCTTCTGCTGTAATACTGCACCCATAGAAGTGTCTGAAGCGTCTGTAAATATCGCGAGTTCGGCGTTGGGCTCTGGGTGAGCAAGCAGAGCTGCCCTAGATAAGCTACTTTTACAAGCGTTAAAAGCGTCAAGCATTTCTTGCGATAGATTAATTGTTTGTGTTCTCTTTGTTTTTGGTCCTGCCAGAACTACGTTGAGTGGCGCTTGTAAGCGAGCGGCATCTGGGACAAAGCGGCGGTAAAAATTGAACATACCCAGGAAGCGACGCATCTCCTTGACGGTCTTGGGAGCTGGGAAGTCCTGGATTGCCTGCACCTTCTCCTGCAGCGGGCGAACACCTTCTTCGGATACTTCGTGTCCTAGGAAAGTTATGGTGGTACGGCCAAACTCACACTTTGCCGAGTTAATAATAATTCCATACTGGGATAACCGCTTCAGAAGCTGATGCAGGTGCTCGGTGTGCTGGGCTGCTGTCTCTGAGAACAAGAGAATATCGTCTAAATAACAGTAGCAGAACGGCAGCCCGCGCAGCACCTCGTCCATGAACCGTTGGAACGTTTGAGCGGCATTCCTGAGGCCAAAGGTCATGAATGGAAATTCATACAGTCCGAAAGGTGTTGTGATCGCTGTCTTGTGAACGTCGGCTGGCTGGACTGGTATCTGATTGTATGCTTTAATAAGATCGATTTTGCTGTATATTCGGCTGCCAGCCAGCTGATGTGAGAAGTCCTGTATGTGCGGGATGGGGTATCTGTCCGGAACAGTACGGGCATTGAGTGCCCTGTAGTCACCGCATGGCCGCCAGCTGTTGTCCTTCTTAGGAGCGAGGTGAAGTGGGGACGACCACGGACTCTCTGACGGCCGTGCTGTGCCGTTAGCCAGCATAGCCTCGAACTCCCTCTGTGCTGCCTTCAGTTTGTCCGGTGCAAGGCGGCGAGGTCGTCCAGTGATAGGCGGACCTGGTGTAGTGCGGATGTGATGTTCGGTACCATGACTGACCTGTTTCTGTGTTCCAGCAGGCCGCGTGACTTCCGGGTACTGGCGAAGTATCTCGTGGTACTCCGTGTTGCCTCCTACGGACTTCACTGAGGCGATCATTGCTGCTGATTCGGCCGCTGGCGACGCCGGCGAAGACAGTTGGGTCAGCCCATCGATTAGCCGGTGACTTTTGAGGTCTACCAAGATGTTGTAATGCGCCAAGAAGTCGGCGCCTATGATTGCCTTGGTGACGTCTGCAACCACGAACTTCCACGTGTACACGCGGCGAAGCCCTAAATTCAAGTGGAGCTCCACCCAACCGTACGTGTCGATGGCAGTTCCGTTTGCCGCGTATAACTGGTACGCCGTCCTGCTGCGCTGCTGTCGTAGGGCTGCACGTGGGTATACGCACAGATCGGACCCTGTGTCCACTAAAAACGTGGTTTTTGAGTCCCGATCTGTTACGAATAGGCGGCGTGGTTTGTGAGGGCAGCCATTTGCCGCTATTTCCGGCTGCCGACGGCGTTTCCCGCGTACGTACATGGCGACCTGCACCGCGTGGCCCTGTCACCGAAACTGTTGTGGTACCAGCAGTGAGCGTCGTTCCACGCGCTGCTGGAGCGCGAGCGACTGCGGCGTCGGCTTGGGGTCGGTTCTCTGTCACCACGCCGGTACCTATCTGTGGAGCGCGATCGATGGTGTACCTGACCTTGCTTTTGTAGAGCCGCCACCTGTAGACATAACTCCGCCATGCACTGTTTCAGCTCCGCGATGTCACTGCTGGTGCTCGTGCTCGCCACGGCGGGAGGTGTCGTGAGCGCTGGCCGCGTTGGCGCGATCTCGTGCACGCGGTCGGCCAAATCTGCGACAGACTGAAGCGGAAGGTTAGGTTGGGAAGCTATTACCGTCTGTATGTTCGTCGGCAACCTGCTCGCCCACAACGTGGCTAGGAATGTGTCTGGAACATGTGGTCCGGCCAAAGTCTGCAGGTGCCGCAAGAACTGTGATGGCTTCCGGTCGCCGAGCTCCTCTTGAGTGAGGATTTGCTGAACCCTTTTTTCACGCGAGTCGGATAGTCGACGTATGAGCTCTGCCTTGAGCTTGGCGTACTTGTCTTGTGCTGGTGGGTTCTCTATTATGTCCCGAGCTTCTACCATGTAGCGATGGTCTAGCTGACCCACGACCGTGTAGAATTTTGTGGTGTCGGCGGTAATGCCGGCTATTGTGAACTGACCTTCTACTTGTGCAAACCAAAGTGTCGGCTCCTCAGGCCAGAATGGCGGCAACTTCACGCTGACTCTGCACACGTCCTGCTTGACCATTGCTGCGTCCGCCTGCGCTCCCTGCTCTGCTCCGGTAGGCATCTTTGCTCCGCGTGGCTACTGTGCTCTTTGTCGGGGTCACCAATGAAGTGTATAGAGCAAAATGGCGAAATGAAACGGCGGTTTGAACGTTATCCTTGTATAATTAATTTCTCAACACTTCTGAGTCGCTTAAGGCTACAATTAAGTTAAGACGACAGAGGGGAAATTACTGGACACAGACAAAAAGCTAAGAAGACGATATCGAGTCAACTAGCAGAACTTAGGTCTACGAGCAAGTCTAGATTTGGTTGTTAGTTCAAGCGTGTACTGTTCGGGAGGTCAAAACGAGTACTGATCTACATGACGATGCTTTAACGCTATTAGGCAAGTCATATGCTCCGATGAAAGCCGAGCTTTGCCGAACGCGCCCGAAGTTGCGTTCGGAAAGGCAGCGACCAGAACATTACAATTTAAGCCTATATTTTGTATAGTGTAAATAATTATGCGTATTGTTAAATTTGTAAATAAATATTATGTGTGATGTAAATATAGCAACTAGATAAATATGTAAATATACTTCTAATAAAATATGTTAGTTTTCACCCACAGACAATGATCGTGTTTTGTGTTTGAAGTTTTTTGGTCTTTGGTTTGACGTTTGTTCAAATTTGACAGTTCGGTGTAACGGGACAATAAGGAAAAGTTTTGTATTGTGGAGTGTTTACAATTCTAAAAAGTTTAAATTAATATTACGAATTCATACGAATTCCGGTGTAGCTATGACCGCTACACTAGCATAGTACTATAACACATAATTAAAAACGCTGAATACTTAGTTTTGTTTTTGGTTATAAGTCAAAAATCGTATAATTTTGGTGCCATTTAATGCTGTAAAAGTCTTAAAGGTGATTGCTTCATATGAAAACAATGTGGAAAAAATAAAGTTGTGATAAATCTAAAAAGAGATGTAGGTAATAAAAAAACTTTGCGAAATGAAAATTGGTCGTACAAAAAGAAAGGCGACGAACTGCAATGCTCAAAAACGATGGTTTTCCTCACTGTGATGAATTTTGCCACTTATCAATGTACTTCAAATGTTACGCATTTACTTAAACAGAGGAAGTCCTAATCATTCGTTTGGTTCCTTATATAAAATCTATCACACCAGTAAATACCACGTATTCACCAGTATGACACTAGTAAATATGTATTTCACACCAGTGTAGAAAGTTAAGCTACGTTTGCTGCGGTCAGTCCGTGAATGGGTGACCGTTATCTACGCTCCGTGCATTGGGACGCACGTTAAGCCATTAGTCTGGGCTGTCATTTGTAGATCTTTATCAGTCTTTACGAGTAAGCAGAACATCTAAAGTCTGGAAATTATCAGTCTCAAAAACCACCTGGGTATCGTGTTGCCCAGACCCAGTCAAATGACTGGGAATCCCAATGGTTGTGGAGGTCAAATAGTGTTATCTGGTTCTGTCTATGCCCCTTGCACTCAGTATAATCAGTGTTTATGTGTACATTTTTTAAACAGTTTTTACTCAGTTTGTTTTATTTAATTAACTTAGCATGAACCAAGATAATAACTTTTATAGGTATACCTATACCTATAAAAGTTATTATCTTGGTTTATAAGCAATTATGTGGTATTTCCAATAAATTATTACCTACTTATATTTCAATATTTGCCTGCTTACGCATTACTTTGGAGTTAAGAGGACCTAAGTACCTATTTACATTTTTTATTATTAGAGATAGTCAGCCAACACAACACAACAAACATTAAATTAAATTGAATAAAATCAATAGCTGGAAACGCTGGGATATTAAAACAGATGACGCAAACATTCCGAACTGAGATCGGTCCATTTGATTTCTAGCACGGATGCGCATACGCCGATCGCGGCCGGTTCTTATATCAATTGTGTAATACAGACGCGCCCGCATACTATCTTCATGTAATCATAATTGATTATATTAACTACCAATGACTATGGGAATAAGTTGGCAACACTTGTGTGTCGGGTTGCCAGAAGTTGCACTCATAAAAATACACTCTCGTGAATTGATTTCACTGAGACATAGGTAAATATTCCTTCAAATGTCTATGTCTGTGTGTCTATGTTCGGTACGCCCAGATAAACGATTTTCTTTCTTTATTTTCTTTTCAAATAGTTAGTTCAGTCAATTTTCTTGTAAAAAATTACATAAATAAATTGTATAATAGTCACCATTAAAAATTACAATTTTCTATTGAAAAATATATGTGGCAAATGTTATATTTTTTAAGTATAGGTTCTAACTAACTCCTGTTCTAACTATGGGTGCGAATACAAACATCTTAACTCGTATACACAAACAGCCATACCCGGAACAGCTGCCTGAAAGCCATAACAGCGGGAATCAAACCCGCAACACGCAGCACATATCCCAGTCGTCCAACCATTGCACCAACGGTGCCGACAATAAATAAAACAAAGTGCTAAAACATAATATCAATCACAAACCCGTCTCTCGTCAGCTACGCACTCTCTCTGTACTTAGAAACAAGTAATATTGTCAAAACAAAATATTGCTGGGAAACCGCTGATGTAGGTATATGGCGTGAAAAATCGATGTTTTATACAAGAAACATTACGCTTTTATGGATGCATGCAAAAGCACAGCAGGGTACGTAGCGATGTTCAAAAGACAAATTAACCTTGTTTTCGTAATATACATAGATCAAGTTAAAGTTTTGTGTGTTTGTAAACATGTATGAATGTACGAGTAAAAGTAATAACGTAAGATACGAAGTGTGTAAGAATCGTAGCAGGTCACGGGCGCTCTGTAGTTTCTGCCTAAACCTATTTCAAAGAGGCGTGAGTTTATGCATGTATCTAAATTGAAAAAGAATTGCTTGTTTGAAGGTACAGACGCCAGCACATCAAGTTACCCAAATATGTCAAATTTTCCCAATTGAATAATTGAACCTTATTCTATTTACCAGCGCTGGGTGTCTGACGCCCAGCAAATGCTGAGATGGTTACCCTTTCGGCATGGCCACGCTCAGCGCAATTTGTGTACCTGCTATTAATTTATTACTTCTGTTTTCTTGGTTGCTGTGCGCTTGTTGTGTCTGTGCTGAATAAATATTTTTCTATTCTATTCTATTCTATTTGACATAAAGTTGAAAAACGATCAAAGAAATTTGACACATTGGGGTAACTTGATGTGCTGGCGTGTGTAGATACTTTCTCGATAGATGGATAGATAGATATATAGGTGGATATGGTTCAGTACACAATAACATATAAATAGCGAGTCTTGACTGAGCTAGCCGACTATGTTCCCTACCCGCTCAATTTTGTTTTCAAAACCAGTTTAAACGTTTCAGGGAAATTTCATTTTCTAAATCACCCAATACTCATTTTATATAGTAAACATTTTCGCAGTCCAAACAGTATTATGGTAACAAAAGCACGTTTACAACGTTAAACAATAATATTATGCATCGAACTAGCAAAGCAAAATAACATACCTTTGTAGAAAATAGTTCTAGGGCACTCCGTGGAGACTAAAAGTCCCGTGAAAATGGGACACGTACCAACTGTTGGCAACATCTGTTTTTTTTTTATGGCCGTTGTGATGTGGGTGCGCGAATTCTTTTCACGTGTGCTCGTAAAAAAAATGAGTCTCTGACAGAATCGCGAAACAGCTATATTTACAACGTTCTATTTTTAAATGCGCCAAAAACGTAACGTGATGCATGACAGGAGGCATCACGATACCAAGCTTTTGCTTACGTTACCTAAGAAGTCTTTTTTGTAATTCATTCAAAACATTTGTGATTACGTCTTGTTGGGAAGTTCCAGAATAATTAGGACACTGTGAGACTATAACATACTTAGTCAGCCTATAATTTTTTGCCTCTTGTCTGTTTCATGGTGGGCCGTAATATACCACATGGGCCCAGTGCTGGATGGTAGATGTTGTCACATGTCTTCAAAGTTTTGGTTCTACAATGTTTTCCTTTACCGTTCTGTGAGCAGTGGTGATGCATAATTTACGTAAAATAAAGTGCTTGTCTGGGTTTGAACTTAGACCTACAATTCGTAAGTCGTGACCGTTAGTACCCCTGGGCCACCACTGCTCATGCTCTGTGAGACCTTACTTATTATTGGCAGATTTCACTATGTTAACCTTATCTAATATACCGAGGTATTGAGAAGTTAGATTACCATATTATGTGAAATGGTTTTAGTATTTTATATTTATTTCTATTACATCCCTCTCTGGACATTTCCCTCAGAAAATGCCTTGACAAACAAATATCCGATAGAAAACTTCCTATGGGTAGGTATGTACTTAGGGGTATATACTTGACAAAAATATCCTGTAAGTGAGGACCCTAAAAAACAGGCCAACACAGTTACAAACATAAATAATATTTATGTAGGTATATTATACCTACACTGAATATTAAAACATCTAACAAAAGCTATCAAAAGTTAAAGCAAAATTTAATTACCAGATATCTAGGGTAGCATTATATCCCCAAGCGATTTTACGCACACAAAGTCTTTGAAAAATCTAAATTACGTTCGGTCCAATCTGAAAGTACCACAAAAACATTAATTTACTACACAGATGGACCTTTGTGGAAAAAAGGTAATAATTTAACTCGAAACAGCAGGCCTTGCCATATTACAAATTCTATTTCTATTCCATTGCGACAATTGAAAGAAAATGGCGGCATATGGAATCAGCTGTTTGTCAACTGTCAAGTGTTAACGAGTAGAATTTGTAATATGGCTGAAAATTAAATACACTTGACAGTTGACAAACAGTTGCAGGCCTAGCAATATTACAAATTCTATTTCTATTATCGTAATCGATAAGGCCATTCACCATTTTTTTTCATAGAAAGAAAATGGCGTATATAAAATCAGCTGTTTGTCAACTGTCAAGTGTTATCGAGTAGAATTTGAAATATGGCTGAAAATGAAATACTTTTGACAGTTGATAAACAGCTGATTCTATATACGCCATTTTTTCCATTTTTGGAGTGCTTTCACGTGGTCACTCACCGGCTTAGGTCACGTGATCGTTGGCTCGCCTGCTACTATACTTACTCATGGTACAAAATAACAGGGCAGGTTATTTTACGTGTAAAATTGACCTGCTATAAGAGTTCATGGTAAGCCCCCTGATTCCATATACGCCATTTTCTTTCTATTGTCGCCTTATCGATTACGATAATAGAAATAGAATGCAGATTTTAATTAGGCAGTTTTGTTTACCTGGTACCTACCCAAGTATAGATCTTCTTAGCATGTGGTTAGTAAAATAATGACTAAGTTAGTGACAGAGTTTAAGCTGCCCATGGACTTCTAACTTCACTTCACATGCCGTCGAGGAATATCGCTCAGGCACGCCGGTTTCCACCTGACGTATCACCCTTCACCGTATTTTAAACAAGTGATCACTATACAATACTCCGAAAACCGAACTCCAGAACTGTAGACTTGGCAGTCCGATGGTCACACCACTATGTAATGCTATCACTGCACTTTTAGCTATATCTACTTACCTATATATCATGTAGGTACAGACGCCAGCCCATCAAGCTATTCCAAACTGTCAAGTTTTCCCGATTAAACATGACCCTTATTCTATTTGTCATAAGGTTGAAGAACTATCAGAGAAATTTGACACATTGATGTAGCTCGGTGTGCTGGCCTCTGTACATGACTGTCTGTGACTGTGATGTCCTTTATGGGACCAACCCAAATGTTCTTTCTTTGGTATTGTTCGTCGGCACGTGGAGCTCCTCAAGTTCTGAGTTGAGCTCACGATTACTGACAAATGCTTGCACTGGCTGATCTGGTACCCTCATTCTATGTAGTTCTTTCCTCAAAAGACCATCTCAGACACTAATCTGCATGGATCTTACACGATTTGACCAAGATAATGTCTGGACTTTAAAGGAGACTAAGTATGACCTCTGAGTTTCTTTCGGTGTTTCTTCTCAGAGTAGTCAAATAGTGAAACTCCGATCTCATTTACTAAAAAAAAAATAAGTTTACGGCATTACAATAAGTATTTTCCGAAGGGTTAGATGAAGGTATAGGTACTGTTCCACTAATCTCGGGGTTAAATATCAAAATCTCTAGACTTAATAATGTGCAAGTCGAAAAATTAAGAGGATCACTACACCACAACCAGAAGAGCTTGTGGCTAAATTATAACAGCCGCATGGGTCGATCGAAGGTTAAGCTACGCTTGACGAGGTCGTTCCGTGGATGGGTGACCGTTTATTACATACCAAGACTCCTCCATGCCTCGGATAGCACGTTAAACACCGTTTGGTCCCGGCTGTCATTTGTAGATCTTTGACAGTCGTTACTTGTAGTCAGAAGCCCGAAAGTCTGACAACCTGTTTAACGAAGGAGTATCATGTTACCCAGTTACTGGGTTGTGGAGGTCTGACAGGCAGTCGCTCCATGTAAAACACTGGTATTCAGCTGCGTCCGGTTAAACTGGAAGCCGACCCCAACATAGTTGGGAAAAGGCTAGGCAGGCTCACTACTTACACCACAAACAATTAAAAAGACATAGTGTCTTTACACGGTAGGATAGACTCTACAAGAGGAACTGAAAGTCTCCCAGCACACTGCCCGCTGCTCGCTGCTGTTGCTGGCTCAGCATGACTAAAATCATTATTTGGACTGGCCTATTGCTCCAGTAGTTAGTGGTCCTGACTATGCTGGGTCGTGGGTTCGATTCCCACCCAGGACAAATGTTTGTGTTATGAGCACGATCATTTTTTTTGTGGGTCTGGGTGTAATTTATCTAATGTGAATGTAGTTAGAAACATATAGTATGTTTATCAGTTGTCTAGTACCCATAACACAAGCTCTGCTTAGCTTGGGACTAGATAGCATTGTGTGAAAGTTGTGTTTTTTTCATTTATTTATCTAATATACATATAAAAAGGAAATGTTTGATTGTTTGTTTGCATTGAATAGGCTCCGACACAACTGGACCGATTTGGAAAATTCTTTCACTGTTGGGAAGCTACACTATCCCCGGGTGACATAGGCTACTTTTTATCCCTGTATTCCCACAGGAACGGGAACAACGTGGGTGAAACCGCGGGACGTCTACTAGATGGAATATAAACTATTGGACTTTAGATAGGTAAGTCCAATAGTTAAGGCTTAAGGCTAAAACGAACAAAACAAAAAAAAAACAGATAGCCTAGTAACAGAAAAAGATTAAGATAAAACCTAGCGGCTTCATAAATGTTCCTTCCTCCCAGTATGTATGTATACACATAAGAAAAGTACCTACCCTGTCTATATACGTAAGTAACACGAATACCAAACCCACATTACAAGTACTTATATTTAAACAAGTACCCACGTTCACAAGCTAAAGATGTTTTAAATAGGCTGCGCCTGCATTCAGTCTAGATGTAGATTCCGCACTGCTAATAGATTCATGTACGAACAAAAAGATACCTACGCAACTAATCTCTATTTGTAGACTAGGTATTCTAAACCAGCTATTTTGCATTCTGATCCAAAGACATTCAATACCTATAGACCGGACATCACGAACAAAATTTTTTTGATACAAGTCTATGAGATTTTTGTAGTACGCTCCGCTGCCGCTCCAATATTCATATATTATTCTAGATGGCGTTACTGAGACATGGGATCAAAGTTTTTCTATGACATTTCCTTGACATGCCCGCTCTATAGTATTTTAAATCTCTTTGATTCTGATCCAACTAGATACCAGTGGCGAAGTATCCATACAACTCGATTCCCATCGGCTCCCATCCATTTGGAGGTTCGAAAGAGGAATGCTCCTGCTAATGAATGATGGCAGCCGGACTCTAGTATTGCCAGGTATTTACACCAAAGGTATAGTAGTTGTAGTCATAGTCATAGTATTTTATTGATAAGGGATTCTTACAAGTTCAATATTTTGCTGATTTAAACAATTATTAAAAAATACATTACCTAAATGATTAAACAATTGTCAAATACAAGATGTCAAACAAATCAAGAAGCAAATAAATAGCGGTAAAAAAAAAACAAAAAAAAAATATTAAAATTATACAGGCTGGTAGGTAGACCGATGACTTCAAGATAGACAACAAATAGTAATATGAATGAATACTAAGTTATTTTTACTAGTTTCCCTCTTAAGAAAATTGACCACTCGCCACTGCTAGATACCTACCTATATACAAGAAAATAGCTTAGGTTGGAGCTACACTAGCTACTACCATACTATACACATACACAGCTTTACATAGGTACTGACGCCAGCACATCAAGTTAACCCAATGTGTCAAATTTTCCCAATTGAGTATGAACCTTATTCTGTTTGATTCAATATAATATTGAAAAACGATCAAAGAAATTTGACACTTTGGAGTAACTTGAGACGCCAGCACGTCAAATTGCCCCAATGTGTGTCAAAATGTCCCAATTGAATTTGAACCTTATTTTGTTTGGCAAAAAGTTGAAAAACGATCAAAGAAATTTGACACATTGGGGTAACTTGATGTGCTGGCGTCAGTACATAAATTAAATAAGCCACATCATAGTTGCATTAGCTGGTTTTATACTATAGAAATGTAATGATGATATTATACCGTTAACGGCTGTCGTCTTATAAGTAGAACGACTATTAAATGCTGTAATAAATGGGCGACGAGACGCTGGCACCCTAAACACAAATTAAATTTTGCAATACCTTCTCCTAACTGTCAACTGAAACCCCCAAACAGTGTGTTTATATTTGATGAAATTAATGTTTGAATTGAATTAAATTGTCAAATATTCCCAATTGAACATTGACCTTATTCTACGTGATAAAAAGTTGAAAAAACCGAGGAAATTTGTCAGAAATATGAGCTAGGGCCTCTGTACGTTTCACGTAAAGCATAATGTCGTGATAGCCAAGTGTGTATTTATAATTTTCTTTCTTTTTTCAGTTAATCAAGAGCAAGCAGCAAATAATATAAAACAGTTTTGTAGCGCTAATATTAATAGGTTTCTCTGTTTAACATAATGTGTGTAAACTATGCGAACGGACTGCAAACAGTACGTTGATAATAACAATTTAAACAGTTTATGTTAGATTAAATTTACATGTAAACCTTGCCAATTTATGTATGTGTAGTGAGTCACTCACAGTCACTACTAGTGAATGTGAGTTCACACTTACAACACTCACTTAACTTGCTTTGACAACGGTGAAGGATCTTCGTGAGGAAACCGGCCGTGCCTGAAGGATATATATTTCTCTTCGGTAAGTGAACAAGCGCGGATCCCCCGTTGTGGGCACTGTGGGCATGGCCATAACCCTAATTGAAGTCGGACAGCACAAATGATCGTGCTCATCATACAAACGTTTGTCTTGAGTGGGAATCGAACCCACGACTTCTGGCATAGCAATCAGGGCCACTATAACCACTAGATCAACAGGCCAGTCAAAGTACTACTTTATGTAAGGATAATACATCAATCGACTGACTTTTTTTCTTCCTATATATACCTACTACTACTTATTCAAATACTAACTACCTTTGTAGTATTGAATGTGACATGGAGACACGCAGCGCAGTTGTTCAGTTCAAAATGAGGTATTTTGTATCTTTCAAAATCAATGCATTTCAGTAAGGTACTTAGGTTAGGTAGTTAGGTTAGCTATAGGATAGGTATGGTAAGTTAGGTTAGGTTATATGTATATGTGTTGTCATTTTTCTATCTTACACAAAAAGTTTAAAGAGCACATTAGAAACTCGCTTAATTAAAAGTAGTACCTAGACGTTATAATTGTTTTTCATCCTGTCGGTAGGTACTTAACAATAATTCTAGGAAAATCACCCTCATTGGTAGGACATAAAGATGCCTAAATTATTACCAACACTTGTGTGGTTGACTGTCTGTATCCACTTGCTTAGAAGTGCGTGTGCGCCTGATGTTATCGCAACCGCAAAACTACCGTCTGCGTTATATTTTACACTTAACGGGTTTTCGCTGAAAACTGTTTGTCAGTGGACGAAGAAAGCACACAATATTAAATATCTTGAGTTTTGCAGTTTATGCAAAAATACTACTACTATTTTACTTATATTTGTGTATGTGAGAATAATCAATCAATCAATCATTTATTATTTGTAAACCACAGGTAACAGAAGATACAGATCTTATAAAAGTAGATAACAGTGCGCTATGTTTTGTCTATAGTACGACATACAAATATGGGTAGGTAGTTTTAAAGAATACAGCAAAAAAAAAAAAAAAAAACTGTAAATGTCAAAAGATTCATAAATAGAAAGAGAAAACAAAAAAAAAATATCACGTAACTCGTCCATCGTGTAATAACATTTTCAAATAAAATTTTTTGCAAAGTTTTCTTGAACATGTGAACAGGTAATTTTTTATCTCATCTGGTATTAATAATATAATAAAACTGTTTAGATAATATTCGTAGCCCGCTATATTACTACCAAGGAACACTTAGTTTATGTAACTTAGTTGTTTGTGTTTATTGGAAGTTCTATACAAATAGATATTTGTATTTGGACTTATCCATCAAATCATATAATTATGGCAAAACCGATGACCACTATCCAAGGTTGTTATTGTTGTTGAAGAAGCAAACGATAACGCCTGCATATTTTCGTTTAGCAATGGATTGCTTAGTAATAGTTTTACTTTTAGACAGGTATGTGTTCCAAACAAAATATAATACTACCAGTAATTATTAGTTATGTGTAATGACATTAGTGAGGCCAACATTTGGTTTTGTACAAGTACATTATTCGTAGTTACCGGTTTCACTAATCGAGGCGCGCCTGTTGGAAAACTAAAAGCAAACTGTTCAATTCCACTTTGCTCTTGTTTTGCAAAAATAAGAAGAAAAAGTTGCAATTTACGTCCAGAGGGGCAATTTACGTATTTTACAGATCGGTTGCAAGATATTCTCACCTTTAATCTGTCATAAATAATTAAAGTACCTATGTCCGATTTCCAGCCATTTCTGACTACATTTTGACATTAATTGTCCCTGACCAATTACAGTAAATAAAATGGAGTCGCAATCTTATTTCAGCAGCAAAACTTCGATCGTTTAAAGAAACTTTAAAAACACGCATTCAATGCATGCACCTACTCTATGTATAAGAAAACATTGCGCAGGTCGGTATCAAAGTAGGTACCTAGGTACCTACTGACACTGCATTATTACAAAATAATCACATTAAAGCTATTATTCAATCATCTGAATTTACATAATAATTATAGAAACAATAACACAAATGAGTTTTATTAAGGGCCCGCATTACGCCGTCCACCTTCACAAGACAAAATAATGTGGTGGCGCTTACGATAATCATAGGGGAAGTAGGTACCTGGGGGATATTTCTCGACGTCAATTGAAGCCAAGTCAGAGGCCTATGAATGGCAATCGGCATTAACTCTCACACGTTAAGAAGAAGAAGAAAATTTATTTTTAAATTTAAAGCAATAACTGTAAGTAATTAAAGAAAATGTTCTCAATGTGCCTACCCACGTTATTTTCTTTCTAATCTAGAATTCACCCCCTTAATGGGAGGAATGTGGTGAACTAGCAATCAATAGAGACTTGAGAATATTGTATATCGACGCATTTCTACAATGCGTCCAATACTAAGTCAATACCAATCAATATTGTTTATACACACAAACGTTCGACAATAATTTTGTAGGCGAAACTAAAAACTCTGAAATCTTTATGAATAGGTACTATCGAAACACAATTTTTTTTTTTTTTAATAACTAGGTATTTACCAACTGGATTGGACTTTAACTGAAAATGTATAAAACGGCATTTTTTTAATATTCGCGGATTGATCTCATAGTAGAGATAGTTGCTTGCTTTATAATCATGAAAACTTCCTGAAGTGTTTTCAGTACCCTGTAATTTCGCAGCAATTAGTCTTTTTTGCCCTATGATATCCATATTTTGTCAGTCATGTTCAAATCGCATGTAACAGAACTTTATCTAACTTGGAAATTGAACCAAAGGCCCTCAAGTTCAGCAGTGATTGGGATTGTTAACACCCTAGAACGACTACGACCTAAAATCGGAATGTCATGGCAGTAAAAAACAAGCCAACATAAAATCTTTTAAATTATTTTTAATTTTATGTGTGTATAAAGTATTACCTACCTGTAAGTAGTGCCTGCCATGAACAAACTTTGAAGCTCTATAGGTATTCTAC
This sequence comes from Euplexia lucipara, assembly GCA_921972225.1. Taxonomy (NCBI): domain Eukaryota; kingdom Metazoa; phylum Arthropoda; class Insecta; order Lepidoptera; family Noctuidae; genus Euplexia; species Euplexia lucipara. The sequence goes on along the minus strand of OV179143.1, from coordinate 5,629,323 downwards.
AATGCCCGCCTTTATTGGTCACTTATCTTGCACAATCTATAAACCAAAGCCCTCGTGAACCCTCACTAAAATTTTAATGTTATTAAATCTTTAGCGCTGAAAGGTTAACAGACAAACTCCTTTTCTGATAACCAAGCAATATTTTATCCATTGATATGACGTATTAGACCTATTTAGCAGTTCAATTTCAAGAACATACAAAGTCTGTTTTTAAGAAGCAGAGATGGACCTACCTCGTTTCAAAAATGTTCTATGGTATCTCCATAGACAATTTTTGAGTAATAACAGCAAAAAGGTCGTCTGAATAGGGGCGCCAGCGCCATAGACAAACACAGAGACTAAAATAGAGATAAGCTTTGGCTTTCAGCCTTGATCTGAATTGCTACAGCCTTGAACTGTATCCTAATAAAGCGGTCATGAGTATCTAAACATGATATCATCGTGCCATGGGTCGGATAACACGTGGCGCGATGGTCATACGCTCTTGTTGTTGTCACTGTTACAATGTCCACTAAAACCGTGTTGACAATTCCGTGAAACGGAATAGGTACGGGACTCAAAATTATTTCTTTGTCTAGTGATTTATTTGATCGAGAAATAATATTACTTATCTATTAACATAAATAACACTAATTAAAATAAATTAAATATGTACACACTGTGCTAATACTAACTACAAATAAAACAACATCAATAATAATAAAAGACCCAAAAGAAAACGAAACCGGAACACTCTGTCGTCAAAGTTGTCCTGCCCGAGTGTTGGTTTCAAACTCGATCGCAGCGCCACCACCTACTGGGTCCAATTATGAATCTCAACTTTCAATGGACCAACACAAATACAACAAAGAAATAATCATCCAATTTGGTGTCCTTCTGTAGTTATTACGTACACACGTTTCGGCGATCCAATATCATCTATGTATTACAGAATTGCCATTTCAAAGTAATTCAAAATCTCCAAGGCTTCATGCTAAAACATGACTAAGAACTTATAAGAGAAATAAATTTTAAATTTATGTAGGTTTTCGGATTGGTGGGGGGGACAAGATCAGTTTTTCTAATGCCTGTTTCTAAAATATTGAAAAGTTGGCCTAAGAACAAACGATAACTTACCTAGAAGTGTCTTTACAGGTAGATGACGTAACTAATGAAAATTGAAACAGAAACTATTCTCAGAACCTCGTTCTAAAAAGCACTGCACCACACAGTTAACCATATATCAGAAACCGAAATCGATTCTAAGATAATACAACTTACGTTAATAAACGATTGTTTTGAAAATAATCAATTCTACAAAAAGATGCGAATTTACTTACCAAAGTTAAGCTTATACCATAGAGTTTTAATTAGAGCAGCATTTTCATTTTTCTTTTTAAATCGACTGCACCCGGAAATGTTGAATGAACTTACGATTCCCTGCGTGCGTGACTCATAGTGGGGTGTCGAGTTACGGATTCCTAGGCATCGGTAATGACCAGCACGTGGTAGAAAATAACGCATTATTTCCCCTGTAAAAAGTCAATAAGTGCGTAATATTGCATTGTACACAATAACACAACAGTTCGTATGACAGCCATTAGCCGAACAAAGTTGAGGGTTTGACACAAAACAAGTACCTACTTAACTTGTCTTTTGGGGTATTATGGCTTATATTATAATCATGATTCTATTTCATAGGTGTTAGGTGAGAATCATGGTGGTAGATCTCCGGTAGAAAATTTTAATGTGGAAAATTTCATGAGACGAATCGGCAATTAGTTGACATTTAACGTATCAAAAGTTGAGGTGGAAAGGAAAGACTTGTAGGGTATCGGAAAACTCGCATGCATCGTTTTCAATGCCACGTTGATTGTTGCATCCCAAAACAATTTCAATTCTATTCCAAAAATTTGCATGTCATTATGACATATTAAATATGTTATGATTGAATTTGTTAAACGACTTGTACCAACTGTAAATATACATTGGACTTTTATTTTAACTAACAAAGGCCTGCCCAACTTTCATGGCATGATGGACACTCCGTCCGGTCTCTTCCAGATTGTAGAGAAGTTATAAAAATACTACTGATGTAGCAAGAGCTTCGTGATCACTCAGTAGCTAAAGAAATAAAGCTTCATTTTCTTCGGAAACTTAGGGGTTTAATTAATTTCAGTGAGCTGAAGCCACGAGACAAACAATATGGATTGCTTTTATCTTTTTTGCGAAATTTACCTCTCGGTCTCTTAGGACTGTACGCGCCCTTGGCAAAATATTTGTCAGAGCCTTTTTGTTCACTTCCACTTAAAATTAAGGAACTTAAATGATTTTAGACTATTAATCTGCCTAGCCTTTGCCCAACTATGCTGTGAAACAGTCACAAGTCAGAAACCTTCGAACGATTCTAGAGGTGTTATCATTTCGGTACGAGCTCCACTACACCATTATGTATCATCATCATCTGCCTAGCCTTTTCAACTTTGTTTCGGTCGGCTTCCAGCTTAACCGGATTCAGCTGAATACCGGTGTTTTACATGGAGTCTGTTCACATTTATTTTGTGATTCAGATTCACAAAATTCTATCAAGCAACTGTCCAGTATAAAGTAAAGATCAGTTTATCTAATGCCTGTTTCTAACATATTGAAAAGTTGGCCTTAGAACAAACGATAACTTACCTAGAAGTGTCTTTACAGGTAGATGACGTAACTAATGAAAATTGAAACAGAAACTATTCTCAGAACCTGGTTCTAGAAAGCACCGCACCACACAGTTAACCATATACTTACAGCAACCTAAATCGATTCTAAGATAATACAACTTACGTTAATAAACGATTGTTTTGAAAATAATCAATTCTACAGAAAGATGCGAATTTACTTACCAAAGTTAAGCTTAAACCACAGAGTTTGAATTAGAGCAGCATTTTCATTTTTCTTTTTAAATCGACTGAACCCGGAAATGTTGAATGAACTTACGATTCCCTGCGTGCGTGACTCATAGTGGGGTGTCGAGTTACGGATTCCTAGGCATCGGTAATGACCAGCACGTGGTAGAAAATAACGCATTATTTCCCCTGTAAAAAGTCAATAAGTGCGTAATATTGCATTGTACACAATAACACAACAGTTCGTATGACAGCCATTAGCCGAACAAAGTTGAGGGTTTGACACAAAACAAGTACCTACTTAACTTGTCTTTTGGGGTATTATGGCTTATATTATAATCATGATTCTATTTCATAGGTGTTAGGTGAGAATCATGGTGGTAGATCTCCGGTAAAAAATTTTAATGTGGAAAATTTCATGAGACGAATCGGCAATTAGTTGACATTTAACGTATCAAAAGTTGAGGTGGAAAGGAAAGACTTGTAGGGTATCGGAAAACTCGCATGCATCGTTTTCAATGCCACGTTGATTGTTGCATCCCAAAACAATTTCAATTCTATTCCAAAAATTTGCATGTCATTATGACATATTAAATATGTTATGATTGAATTTGTTAAACGACTTGTACCAACTGTAAATATACATTGGACTTTTATTTTAACTAACAAAGGCCTGCCCAACTTTCATGGCATGATGGACACTCCGTCCGGTCTCTTCCAGATTGTAGAGAAGTTATAAAAATACTACTGATGTAGCAAGAGCTTCGTGATCACTCAGTAGCTAAAGAAATAAAGCTTCATTTTCTTCGGAAACTTAGGGGTTTAATTAATTTCAGTGAGCTGAAACCACGAGACAAACAATATGGATTGCTTTTATCTTTTTTGCGAAATTTACCTCTCGGTCTCTTAGGACTGTACGCGCCCTTGGCAAAATATTTGTCAGAGCCTTTTTGTTCACTTCCACTTAAAATTAAGGAACTTAAATGATTTTAGACTATTAATCTGCCTAGCCTTTGCCCAACTATGCTGTGAAACAGTCACAAGTCAGAAACCTTCGAACGATTCTAGAGGTGTTATCATTTCGGTACGAGCTCCACTACACCATTATGTATCATCATCATCTGCCTAGCCTTTTCAACTTTGTTTCGGTCGGCTTCCAGCTTAACCGGATTCAGCTGAATACCGGTGTTTTACATGGAGTCTGTTCACATTTATTTTGTGATTCAGATTCACAAAATTCTATCAAGCAACTGTCCAGTATAAAGTAAGTTATTCAGGAAGGATTTCCGCATTTTTTCAATAACAAGCATAAAAATGAACAACCTGTTTGCAATGTTTGCGGTTGTGCTACTCTGTGCATTTTTAAAATGAGTTTAATTGAATTTCACCTACATACTCTATTAGAGAACAAGTAAACAAAAATCAGTCTTTATAAGGGCTTTATCACACTAGCGAGTTGCGGGCTAGTGCAAAGCGGGGCGAGTGCGCAGCGATCCCGCCACGAGTTCACATCGTGTGCGCAGCGAGCGGCGCGCTCGTTTGTGAACTCGTGGCGGGATCGCTGCGCACTCGCCCCGCTTTGCACTCGCTCGCAACTCGCTAGTGTGATAAAGCCCTAAGTCTTTCTGTTTCCAGTCTAAGCGGGTGCAGCTGAATACCAGTATTTTACATGGAGCGTCTGCCTGTCTGAACTCCACAACCCACTGACACAAAAAAACACACACACACTGGCACAAATGTACACATGAATGCAATAAAGATTTTGAGTTTGAGTTTGAGTTTGACTGGGTACCAAGATGGTTATTTACCCCAGTACCAACACCCAGTCTCACAAGTTAGGACTGGGTGTCAGTCTTTTTTTTTTTATACCACGACGGTGGCAAACAAGCTTACGGCCCGCCTGATGGTAAGCGGTTACCGTAGCCTATGGACACTTGCACCAGAGGCGCCACACGCGCGTTGCCGACCCTTTAAAAACCTATTTACTCCCCTTTTGAAGAACTCCATACTGTAGCCTTCTGAGAAAACCTCGGCAGGGAGCTCATTCCACAATCCAAGTGTACGCGGGAGGAAATTACGAGTTTTTTTTTTTTATTTTGTATACTTGTGCTTTGCTTGACTGCGAGGTTCTGCCAACTCGTAACGGCATGACACGTGCAGAAGCCCGAAATACTTGTCCAGTCATACCAGATAGATTTTAATTGTTTGTCACTTTCAGTAGCTAGGTAGGTAGGTAGGTACCTACTTACTACCTATACGGTACGGTACGTGCTGCCTATTTAAATATTCTTGCTTGTCTAATCGTTGAGCTACTTGACTATTAGGTTGACCTACCTTATCTAGTCAAAATAATTAAGTAGGTAGGTACCTACTTACATGAAACAAATATAATTTTATGTGAAAAACAATGTTAACTTTATTAAAATAAACACCGCAAATGCGCAAACGCAGCTACACAGCACGTACAGGCCATCAATTAGCTTACTAGTGCAACACCTTGTGCCCTCGATATAGTATCTTAAAAAATCAAAGAAACTCTAATTACGCCACAGTGTGAATATATAGAATGACCATCATACCTACATAGTAAACAAAGTCTCGATATCATCGGCTCTTATTTCATAGATCAATCAATATTTCCAATAATATCGATAAACAACCAAAACGGTCTACACAGCAGCTGTCACATTATCTTCGACTGTGTATAATTTTAGCTCGAAAACGTTATATTTTTCTCAATACGTAATTTCTACGTAATAATACAATATTATTATGAAATATTTTGTGTTTGTCAGCATCCGCAGTACCTAGAATAAACAAAATCAGCATTAATAGGTAAATATTTACCTATTAGAAAATAGTACAAACTCCGTCTTTGAGAAAAGGGGGAAGGTCGCTTTGTAGGAAAAACATTTATATTGCGTCGTTTTAGACATTACGTAATTGGTACATTTAGGTAGATCAAAACAATCACGATCGTTAACGATCATCTAGGTAAATCAAACACAACCCATATAAAATAGACGTTCTATAATTACGGACCTTTTGTTAAAAAAGACTAGAGACTGTACGATAAGTGCTCAATTTATAAGACCTACAAACCAGGTCAGACCCACATACGACACCAAGAACACGGAACCTTAACATATTTTTTTAGAACATCTATATCTATACACATATAATAAGACTGTAAAAAAACTGTGTCTGTACATTGAATATATTTAAAAAATAATAATGGAGGGGGGCTTAGAAACAGTAATAAAGCACGAATCCAAAAAAAAAAGTCTGTCTGTTTGTCTGTTTGTCTGTTTGTCTGTTTGTTTGCACAAGCTAATCTTCGGAACTACTGGATGGATTTAAATGATTTTTTTTTGTTGTATAGATATTAAGTCTGGTCAACACATAGGCTATAATTTATCTTGGAAACTGGAACACCTGATGCGGAACCGTAACAGACCAGCTAAACTATAGGAGATACAAAAATGGTACCATAGCAAAAATTGTTCCACGTAATGAGCATTTTCTGCTGAGAAAATAAATTTGAAGATCCGGAACACCTGATGCAGAACCGCAACAGACCAGCTAAACTATAGGAGATACAAACATTTTAGCATAGAAAAAATTGTTCCACGTGATGAGCGTTTTCTGCTGAGAGAATAAATTTGAAGATCCGGAACACCTGATGCAGAACCGCAACAGACCAGCTAAACTATAGGAGATACAAAAATGGTACCATAGCAAAAATTGTTCCACGTAATGAGCATTTTCTGCTGAGAAAATAAATTTGAAGATCCGGATCACCTGATGAGGAACTTCAAGAGCCCAGCTACACTGTAACATATATTATATAGGAATGACGTCTTAGCAAGAGTTGTTCAGCCTTATGAGCACTCGCTGTTGACGTATAAAAATCGAAGATCTAGAACACCCGTTGGGGAACTCCAAGAGCCCAGCTACGCCATAACTCACATAGGAATGATGTCTTAGCAAAAGTTGTTCGGTATGATAGGCATTTCCTGTTGACCTATAAAAATCGAAGATCAGAAACATTTGGTATAGAAATGAAAGCTATCACTAATTTCATTGCATAATTATAAAATAACATATGTACCTCCACGCGGTGAAGGCGGGAACAGTTCGGAACTGATTTTCGATGACGATGCTATATCATTGAAAATTAGACTCTACTGGCTTAAAGTCCTTTTTATCTTCGTTACATGGTTGCCTACCCGGTAACGCAGGGGAGCAGCCACTTAGATTTTAATTGATCAGGTATCATCACAATAAAACTATAACCATGCCTAGAAAGAGGTTATATCTTTCCCAATGTTCCAAAGGTGCTAAATGATTAAAGACCATAAGATCCCAACAATCTACCGAAGAGCGTTAGGAGAGACTTGATGCTGTTCGAGAACATGAGGCTGCAAGTCGCTCCGCGGAAACTTCTTGGGATCGCGAAGCACGCCTGCATTCTCAGCGTATTTACGCATCTACCAGGTATCCAGGTCTCTAGACACCAGTGACGAATATGTGCGCGACTGACCGCTGATCGTGAACATCATGCACTGTCTCGCGAGTTGGAGACGTTCACGGAAAAAGCATGACGCTTGAGTTTTCAGCGTATATACGCATCTACTCTAGAGATAAGTGGGGGAAGGAGATGCGCGACTGACCGCTGATCGTGAACGTCACGCAACATATTGGCTATAATTTATTTTGGAAAATGGAACACCTAAAGTAAAAGAGATATAAAAATGGTGCCATTGGAAAAACTATTCCACGTGAAGAGTGTTTTTTGCTGTGAGACTAAATTTGAAGATCTGGAGTACCTGTAGTGGAACTCCAAAAGCCCTGCGACAATATAACATATACATAATAGAAATGGCGTCTTAGAAAAAGTTGTTAAGTCTGATGGCATTTCCTGTTGATCAACAAAAATAAAAAAATCTGGAACGTCTTGAATCGTCTCGCGCATCCCATTGTTTACCCGTCCCCGGGCTTTTAGAATTCGACATCAGACGTTTCAGATCTTCGATTTTGACGACCCCGTTGTCGCTGGCATAAGCAACAGGATCCGCGTACGAAGTCGCGGGCAGAAGCTAGTTATTAATAAAGAACAACACAGCATTGTTCAACAATTTCTACGTAAAGACCGCAGTAATTATTTAAGTACCTACAAAGCTACTGGTCATTTACCTATCTGAAAAACAAAAGCCACACCATTTATAAAAATAACTGCTTCACCTGAAACGGTTTTATTTTTAATATGACTTTATCTTATTAGGTACAGGTTGAATTATCTTGGAGCCTTCCGAGATAAACCGATCGGAAAGTTCTTCCGTTAGTTTGTAGGCGCCAAAACAAACCTCATTTTCAATTTACAAGTCTGCTGACCTCAATTTTGCGACAATATTTTCGAACTAGAGTTACTGTGGCCGCCATTTTTTTTACTTTTTGTTCTCGAACACGCTTTCACTGTGGCAAAGGAGATGTGACTCTGAGCCTAACGGTCCGACCTACTTTCATGAGGATCACAGTTAAAAGAATTCTCGCGTCGCGGTGTAAATGATCTACGAAATTATTTTACCGTTGGTCCTTGTATGAGTTTTATCCACCATCATTGTTTAGGAATGTTGGTGAGCTTAGAGAAACAGAGCTGAAGATATTTGAATAACTTGAATTAAAACACAACTAGTGAATTACGTAAACTTCGAACGTAATACGGAAAGTCTACAATAATTCAATGACGTATTAAATGGTTTTCCTGTTTTCTCTTTAATATAATTAATTTAATCAATCGCCTAAACAGGTTTTGTTTCCCACCGCGAAAACGTTGGGCTACCACAACAAAATAGTGATTCGATTAATTTACCTCCTTACCCACATACACTGAAAGCTTTTTGTTGAAAAAATATGGCATGTACTGGCACTGAAATAAATTCGTACAGCCTGTCACGTACACTTGCTTTTCCACTGCGTCCCTGCGTACTTGTCTCTGTTTTTATTGTCAATTTAATCAATGCTGTTCATGATATTGACGTTGAAATATGTTCATGAATAATAAAGAAACAAATTAGCTGCAAACAGGACCTTAACTTTTTATAACTGGAGGCTGTTTTTCTTTCAGTTTTGTAGGCTTTTGCTTGTGTTTGGATTTCAATGTTAATATAAATTAAATAGGTACTTATTCTTTTTCTTGCTATATGGAGTGTGCTAGCTAACACGTGACAATCATTCTAATCTGTTATCTAGTAGTTAGTGATCCTGACTGCTATGCCGGAGGTTGTGGGTTCGACTCCCACCCAGGACAAATGTTTGTGTGTTGTGCACGATAATTTGTTTTGTGTCTGGGTGTAATTTATTTAAAATATGTATGTATTTAGAAATATATAAGTATGTTTATCAGCTGTTTAGTACCCATAGCACAAGCTCGCAATCTTAGCTTTGGACTAAATGGCGTTGTGTGGAAAGTTGTGGAATATTTATATTTATTCATTTCATTGTATAGATTCAATCTTCAAACAAATCAGACAGATGTGTTGCTTGGGAGTTTGTATCGCCACTTCATCTTCCCAGCGAAAACACTCGGCAGCGGTGAAGGAAACTGTCTTTTGTATTTTTGACGTTCAAAAACTGCTGATTCTTAGCCTAACTTGAATAAAAAAATGTTTTTTTTTTTTGCTCATACCGAAAGGCATTTTATTCCATCTATTTAAAGAAATAAGCAAACCCAGTGAATATAACGAGGCTTCTGCCGTTGCATCACAGGTATGACGATTATGTGGGTCAAGTACGCCGTAGTCACCTAGGCACATATTTATACTGTAATTTGAGTAGGTAACAAGAATGATTTGCTAATATAGATAAAGATATTACTACAGTGATAATATTTTATCTAAGGAAATAACAATGATCTGAGCAATCCCGGTGGACATTATAACCGAGATGACGACAACTAAGAAAATAATTCCTGAACAAATTAGGTATGTCATTCAAGTACGTAGAGGTACAACATAGAGTGGTACCGTAGAAGTTTTACTGCCGTTGGCTTGACAACTAAATTCCACGAATTTTATAAGTATAAACGGCTTAATGGACACATGTCTCTATACAATTATTTTTTAGAAGATTAAAAAATCAGCACCGTTAGCGGATAACATGCGACTTTAAATGTTAATCAATATTCGTAAAGTCGATTTAAAAGACTCTTACCTACTTTCTAAGTCTATCTTAAGAATCATTGACATCGGTGAAGGAAAACTTTGTTAGAGCAAATTCTCACTCATCCATACAAACTGAAGATGTGATAGAGGTCGATCCGGAGGTGTGAAAAAGGTAAAAAATACAACCCAATTGAGAACCTCCTCCTTTTTTGAAGTCGGTTAAAAAACAGAATAGATCATTTAAGAACCTCACATACATATGTATCGTTCGTTAAACAATTACGGATCCTCCGTTGTAGGCACTTTGGGCATGCCTGTACATTTAAATCGTGTTTATTCAGGCTTTCAGTTTACTGTGATAATACTGTAAATAAATAAATAAATAAATAAATATTCCACAACTTTTTCACACAACGCCATCTAGTCCCAAGCTAAGCTAAGAGCTTGTGTTATGGGTACTAAACAGCTGATAAACATACTTATATATTTCTAAATACATACATATTATAGATAAATTACACCCAGACACAGAACAAATGATCGTGCTCATCACACAAACATTTGTCCTGGGTGGGAATCGAACCCACGACCTCCGGCATAGCAGTCAGGGTCACTAACTACTAGACCACCAGGCCAGTCAAAGTACAGATGCAATAGAATAGAATAGAATAGAATATTTTTATTTCAGACCGGAGTCCATAGGGTTAGTAACAATTTTAACTTAAATTCTAGTGTTAGTAGGTTACAGACACATAAAAATATACAATTAGATTTCGGCATGGAGCCGCATCCACCTCAATGTATAGATCGTAGAGAATACTTAGTCCGACTCGCGCTTGACAATTTTTTTAGTAGGCATGGGCCGTGACCACAACCTTTTCTGAGGCCTGGATTCGCGCCTCTCGTCAATAGGGCCTATTGACCAAAAGGCGCGAATAGGCTATTTGACTAAATTTTAGTTTTTATTCCCTCATTTCACAAGATTACAAGAAAATATTCGACTCATATTTTTCTTTTTTCCCGTAATCAAAAATAACGACGATACATCGAGTCAAAATGTCGCATGACTATCCTATACAGTTATTCTGAATAATGACGTCACAAGCCGGGGTCCTTTCAATTTTAATTCGCTTTTAATCTAAAAAAAATGGTGTATTATTTTTTATAATTTAACTGATAGACTGACTGAATTATATTTTGATATTCGTATTCTGTCAACATGTCTAATAATACGCAGCCAAGTGTAAAGAAAGCTTCGTATCCAGGAAAGTTCACGATTCAAACATTCCTCAATTCACATCGATATTGCGCCAACATTGGCCCATACCTTTAGCCAACTTATTGACATTGATTCTATCGTTTATCGTTTCTAATTATCACGTAGGACAAAGGCCTACATGACTAAGATACCGTTTACTTTTTAGAAAAAAAAAAACACCGGTCATCACTTTCGTTCATTCAACTTAATATTTTTTCTGATTATCTGACTCACGCGGGCCACTATGCAAACTCGTATATTTCATAATGAGTAACATTGTTAGAATCTAGCTGAAGGAATTTGCTGAAATGCGTTTCCTTTGAGCATTACGCAGCGGATGTCACATAGCCACCGTGAGTCCAAAAGACGCGTGGGACCAAGTAGCTTTTGACTGCGGTTTCGTCCGTTGCAGTCGAAAATTATCACACGGGAACTTCCTACTATCGGGATAGAAGCATCCTTACCTGGAACCAACCTATCAGAGTGCCTAGTGCGAGTTTGTTTTACGTTAACGCGATCGACACGTTCATGACGTTCGGCGCTCCTATTGGCCCGCTCTAAGCTTTTGACCAATCAGTTAGCCAAACGCGGTGAACGTTTCGATCGCGTTAGCGTAAAAACAACTCGCACTTAGGGCACAGAACAGAATGCCTAGTTAATATACAGACAGAGACTTTTACTGTTTTTACGTTTATAATGTTATAAGTAGGAAGGGAAGTAGGCGTGGATAGTTTTTTCTCCCAATATGTAGGCAAAATAATTATGGCAAAAACCAAGTAAATTATCAGCTAACTTGCCACAAGTCTAGATTACAAACACACTCCGCAGCAATTAGGTCAATTTACAAGTGAGAGTTGCAGAGGAAGGACACAAACTGAAAAAAAAAACCGCTGTAATCAATAACCTATCTAATCTAGATACCTTTTAAATCGGTACGGCACTAAAACTGCAATCACATCAAAGTGGAACTGGTTTAAACATAAAATTAAACAGAAATCTTTAAAGTCATGACTGATAACGTTAATTTGAGGATCAAACGGAACTCTATATCAGTACATTCAGTAATCAGTGGTTGATTTATCTAAGTAGGTGAATGTGTATTTCTATGGGAATGCCGTGTCAACATTGCCGTAACTGGAGAGTAGGGCAATGGCAGACCCAGACGGGCATCGGAACTTAAACATCTGGTAGTCAGGAAGCTTAGAAAGAAAGAAATAAAAAGTAGGTATTTATTGACTCGCGTAACAAACAAAATTACGTAAAAAAGTAAAAACTTTACTAAGTAGTTAAATTTTTTGTTATTCTATCAATCAATGTGTTGTTATTGTTACTGCCTTAATATTGAATTATTGTATTAAATGTTATCAATTTACTGTCTTCGTTACTGTTGACTATATTAATAAATCGTTGCCTAAATATTGACAACTATGCTTTAACAGTCTTTTAAATTAGTGTATGCCTAAAAGCGGGTAGGTAATAGATGTATGTATGTATAAACTGTATGTACTGTACCATCATAATTATCTAGTACTTTACCATAATAAAGAATTAGAACTTAAAAAAAATACTAAATGAAGACAAAGACAATAAACTGGCCAGTCACCAACAGATGCTACCGAATTCTTAAAAGTAAAATTATCATTACTTCATATTGCAAAATTGGTAAAGAAATTTACATCTGCTGCTACCGTTATTTTTAACTGTGATTCGAAAGTGACTCGGCAATATATGTACAAAGGTAATGTACCCGTTTAAAGGCAATATTTAAATTTTGCTATTTTTAACTGCCGATGTTTGAATTACCTAGATATTAATAAAATTATTCGCAAGCCCCTTGAAAAATAAGGCGGTTCTCCAGACGTTGCGTTTTTTTATGTGGGTGTTTCACAGAGTAGCCTGATTTTCATTATTATTTTAGATTTTAGGAATAAAATATCTTGATGAAGGTTCCATTCTAAATTACCAAAAAGTACTTATTTTCGTAATTAGAATATGAGGTGATCGAATTTTTACATCTAAGTAGATACTTGATTTTCATGAAAATCGGTGAACGTCAAGATGACAGGATCAAGTCCCCAATTCAAAATCTATCGCAAAATGTCCCTGACCCACGGACGTTTTGACGTAATTCGGTTACCTTTAGAGGTGTACAAATGTCTTGTTTAGGGTACAAAGTACATTGTAGGTATGTGTAGTACAAACACTTTAATGTCATATATTTTAAAATGGGGACTACTATATATTCTATTTTAAATTTGATCCCGTCATTTTGACGCTCACAAAAATTGCCACACATATAATGACACTAGATAATACAGGATACTCGTGATCTGATAATTGGCACGGAAGACAGTGAAGGGAACTCCCCAACCGTTTGGAAGAGCCAAGTAGGTACTCTTGTTTGAGTTTATTTTATTTAAGTTCTATATCCTCATCATATTTAGACCCTGTTAGGTAATGACTTAAAGAGCTTTAAAACTAAAATGGTTATATTATTTTTTGTCGGACTGCAAATCCCAGGCTAGGTTACTATGATAAGCAATGATATTATAAGTAAAAAGGTGTAAATAGGATAAAAGCGCTTAGCAAGCGTCACGTTAAAATGTGTTACACTTGATCTTAGTGTCGCGTCGCGCCGTCAACGGACGCGTGCGTGCGTTAGTGTGCCGTTTTTGAAGATCGAATGTTGTTTAGGTAACCTATCTACACCTTTTTACTTATAATATCATTGATGATAAGTAGCTACTTATTAGGATAAGTACTAATATCAGCATTCAATGTTTAGGTAATAAAGTATTACTTAAGGTAGGCCTTAAGTAATACTTTATTACCTAAACATTGAATGCTGATATTTCACTGTCCATCCTCAAAATGGGCCCTGGCTAACATTAGACTTCCATCCATCCCATACTTTGTACAGACGCCAGCACATCAAGTTACTCCAATGTGTCAAATTTTCCCAATTGAATAATGAACCTTATTTTTTAACCGACTTCAAAAAAAGGAGGAGGTTCTATGTTCGTGTGTATGTATTTTTTTAATTTTTTTTTTATGTATGTTACCTGATTTCTCCGCCATTTGTGGACCGATTCTCGAAATTCTTTTTTTGTTTGAAAGAGTAGACTCCTGAGGTGGTCCCATTTTAATTTGGTGAAGATCTGGCGCTGATCTTCGGACATATACAACGGAACTCTTCAAAAATAGACGGCAAATCTATCGTGATTGCTGGAATCGCTTGGATGTTTATTGTTTATACAACATCATGGCGTATCATCAAGCCTGTATGCTCAGAGGGGTAGGCAGATGTGTTCAATATACCTAGATTTCGACAGTTAGGTATGTTAAGTTTCATTTATTAGGGTTAGGTGGATAACCCTATTATAATGACATGTATTGTTAACAATTAACAATATAAAATGAATTCATGGCAAATGTTTGTATGGGAACAACTTAAAATGGAAAAACAAAAAACTTTTTTACAAAAAATAAAACCGACTTCAAAAATAACACTAAACAGTGTAAGTAAAATAACTCTAAATTTGGAAGTCGGTGGCCCATCAAGAATAAGACAAAAGTACCAAAGCCACAGACTTCCTAATTTAGAGTTATTTTACACCGTTTAGTGTTATTTTTGAAGTCGGTTTTATTTTTTGTCTAAAATTGGAAAACGATCAAAGAAATTTGACACATTGGGGTAAGGGTCTGGCGACCATAGATCTGGAATAGCCACAGATGCAGCCATTCCAGCAAGATCATTGTTCACGGCAGCGGAAACATTTCCGAGATTTTGTTCTTATCATTACCAACCAAAAACAAAAGAGGTCAGTGTAACAAAGCAAGCACGGCAGGCTTTATTGGAATAATGACTGTAAGCATAGTGCATAGTGGATGCGTGAGTCAAGGCAGACAGTCCTCCCCGTGACTCATGTACGCAAGCTCCAATTTCTTCACCAAACACACACTCATTAATTATTCTAAGTAATTAAAAAAATAATATGACAAGACTATTATCGTTTGTTAATTAGCTGACGGATAATTTTTATTACGGCGACTTAATTTACTAACGACTCTTTTAGTTCTTCGTCAATTTACTCATTATCGTTTTGTTTGAGAACGGAACAGAATCCTGGAATTCTTGACTCATTGAAACTGTCCTATTGGCCTAATTAAGACGTAATTTCTTAACGCCCATAGGTAATCCAATTTTGAAATGCCATAAAAGGTTCAATACTACACGTTGTTTTTCTGCACAACCACCAACCAACACAACTTTGCGGCTGGGAAATTACTTACCTTTATAACTACAAATCTTGGTAACCTACTCCGACCAGCAATCAATATAATATTATATTCCACAATATATTAGAAGATTTTTTAAATCGAACGAATGGTTTCAAAGATACCCCCTTACTAACAAACTTGGTATATTATCTTTTAGATTGTTATTTATTTAAAATGTTCTGTTCAGAACGCCCTGAAAAGAATCGTAGGTATTATAAATTTATAAATCACCGTCCCTATAGACATGTCGCATGCCCATTCCAGATTTCTATGTCCATGTTCCAGAAATGGACACAAAAACCTCTTATGTCCTTACACATTAAACATTAACACACCTCCTAAGTGAAAAACAAACGTCCATACTATGTTTGACCTCCGTCTGAACCCTCTCACCAGTAAATCCAGTGAAATCTGAGTCTATTCTCGCCATAGCTCTAAAAACATGGCTGGTATGTACATAACTTTGCGAAATGTTATGGTGGTAAACTTTGGCTCGTGCAGAAATAGATCGGGCCTGCAGGGCTGGAACTTGCACGGTGTACTATCACAGAATAATTTATTATGAGACACATTATACTTAACTGTATGCCGGGAAATTTTCTAAAACGAGTCTCTGGTTTGGTCATTGGTCTCTGGTCGGGTAGTTCTACTATCTATGGTCTTAATCTAACGGCCGATTCTACTGCCTTACTACCTGTAAGCCTTTTCCCAAATAGGTTAAGTTGGAATAGGCTTCCAGTTTAACAGGATATAGCTAAATATCAGTGTGTGTACATTGAGTGGCTGCCTGTCTTGCTTACATGATTCTGTACTGTAAATCCCTCCTTGAAAACTTGGTTGAAATAGACGATGGTGACTTGGCTTACTGTAAAAACCCGTTAGGATTATGCTAGTACTTAAGATCATTAATTAATGTTAATTTCTGTTAAGTATTTAATTTTCACAAACACTTCAACGCATCAATGTAACCTTTCGCAGGACTGAACTGTATCTACAAGCATCTTTTAAATTGAGCCATAACATGCCATAACTTTCTCATATTCCCACTACTTAGTAACAGTTATTATATCATGACGAGCACCTGAGTAAGTGAGTAGATGTCCGTGTTGTTCGCAGTTTGTTGCAACTTGTAATCCTTGAAAATTTGAGCACTCAACTTGATTAACCAACGGGCTGTCTCGGTTTTGTTCTAGTTTAGTTTTGTTAACCAGGAAACTTCGTCGACAGATAATCTACCCGCCACCATTCTGTCACCACTCTCGTTGAATTTAATTATCTCATAATATTGGTGTATTGCATAACATCACTCCTTTGTTCACCGGAGATTAGAGTTAGAAGTTAGTAGTGTTTTGGGGTTGCGCAAAATCATTCGTTCCCACGTCCCCTGGCGCAAATGTAAGACAGAACACCGGGGAGGTTTCAAGTAAGTAATATTCTGGCAGAACCAGGGTGGAAGACTTCAATGAAGATTTATCACCCCTCCAAAAAAGAGTTAGAGATGTATGTACCGTCTTGTAGGGCACCCACATTCCAAATGGCCAGTTAAGTTTAAGTTTCAAGTAGGTAATGGGGGCGAACCTTTTGCCCTTAATCGTGCAGAAATTTAGACTCCGGGCTCCTACAGAGAACTTCCAGATGAAAAAACCCAAAGAGACTGCTCAACCTGAGAATATAATGCTTAGCAGTGGCACTAGCGACCACTCTAGACCAACGAAGCAGTCTCTTAATACTTTCACTGTCCACAAAGTAGACACAACAGTTAGACAATCAACATGAGTCATATGTTATTCATGGGCCAAGTGGTTCAATCTAACATATAAAATTTTCGTATCACACTGTTTGTTACAAAATTCCTCCGAAACTGCTTCACCGATTCTTATGAAATTTTGTGTACATATTCAGTAAGTCCGAAAATAGGATGTAAACTAATGAAAACTAGTAAATTGATGTTTGCCGGGCAGTTGGTACCTAGTAACATAAAAATTAATGCGTAGTGTATCAAAGGTCTTCTATTGCAAGGTATCCTATTGTTCTACGCAGCTTTCATAATTCCACGTGTCTCCTCCTCGCATATACACCACTCCGGCCTTTGGGCCTTGGGTGATCATTTTATTTCCAATAAACACCACCCACCACATTCTACACGTGGCGACTTATGCAATTGCATCTGCGATGTTTTTTAGCATCCTGTGATAAATAAGTAGTACGGAAAATTACTATCAATGCCTTATAATTATATCTTAGATAATAAGTAAGTGCTACTTAACATCACCCTACATAAGTGGACTGACTGTCTGATAATTATAATTAACTTATTGGACGCATATTCACAGTGCCCTAGCGAATGAAATGAAGTTCAGAAAGAGCATTTACCCTATTATAGTTTCTGGTTGCTATGCCATTACACACAGACAAAAGATATGATCTAAAACGGACGCAACATCCCTAAAACAGACTATATCCGTCCCAGCCGAGATAACTGAGTCTGAGACGAGAGCAGCTGGTCCCGCATACCAGCGCGGATTCGCGACAATGTTTCTCAATGTGCAATACTACACGACAGCTTCCCAATTCCCAAACGCCGCATTTGTTTAGAGAGCCAAGCACGTTTGGGTTACACTTCACTACTGTTCGGGTAATTACCTGGTGAGATAAGGGTTTCGAGGAACAAGATTGCCTTTAACAAAGGTGAAATTCAGGTAATGAATGCTCCGAGGACTTTTTAAATGCTTGAGGTTTATGGTGCTTTTGCCATACAGTTTTATTTGTGCTCGTTTTTTTGATGTTAAAGGATCAAAAAATTACACCAATAATATCTGTATTAAAAGGTAGTTTAAAGATTCTGACAAATATTTTAAAACAAGTAAAAATAGCCATGACCCGATTTTTCCAAATTTATTTTTAATCTTATCAATTATTTATTAAATCCCCGTAAGTAATTAAAAAGTGTTAAACCTAATTTTGCTTTTATTTTGATGTAAAAATATTAAACTATTATACTTATTTTTTTTAACTAGGTAAGTAACTATGTTTGTCTTTAATTATAATTGCATTTAACTTATGGGCCATTTTAGGGTACTTATTACAAATATTTGGCCAAGTGACGAAGTTGGTTGAATCTTCATAAGCAATGTTTTATTCGTCAGCATCGCATAGGTATCTTGTTTTGCTGAATTGGTTCAAATTCAGTGTGTTGTACGAATAAAACCAATATAAGCATGCACGCCTGTACCATTTGTAAAAGTTACCCGTTGGCGTCGTCCATACTGTCCACCGGTGAATATATCCCAGCAGCTAATCGCGGTCAATCGGTCATTCCGCATTCACTCGCTAGCATCGCATCGCTGTTTGCAAGTTCGCACGCTCAGTTCGAATTTGGCGCGCAACCGGTACCGGTCAGGCAGCCAGCGACGAGCGCGCCTTTGCTTGCCCAAAGAAGTTGTATCCAAAAGAAACGAAGTGAGGGAGCGAAAACTTTTGTTTGTTGTGTTTACTTTTTGTTGGAAGTCATCGAACTGGTTTTACTTTATAATGAAAGAATATAGTGTTAGTGTTAGTTAAGGAATTATATTAAATTAATAATACAAATACAGTGCCAACGGATACATAAATGGTATGTAAAGTGTGTTGTGTTTTTTTATCAACTCTCGGTTATCATGTGCGGTCAGTGCGAACTTATTTGATTGAGCTTTACATCCTTTGTTTAGGTATCACCGGCGACGCGCACGCTTACGCCCGAATAGTAGTAGTACCTCGTACTATAAACAAGTAACCGTAGTATTTATAATGGACGGCGAAAAGAAAATCCACATGAGCGAGGGTGTCCCCTTGAACTCACCAGGTGCGGCTAACATTTTTCTGAATACTGGTAAAAATACGAAACTAAACTCACCCGAGGGCACTGTCATACATCTCAATACAGGTGACTTATTAAGTTTATAGAATTACATTTTATATAAAACAAAAGGCACGATGTAAATAACGTGGTATTTTATTTATTACAGAGAAGCCGTCAGACCTCGGCGTGCATATAAATACGACGTTTTCAATAGCGTCTTCCAAGAAAATAAAGCTTTTGTTCGTGTTAAATTTTTTGTTGAGCGTTATATGTATGGTGTTAAGTTGTTCGATAGCGTTCTACTACTGGAACGAGATGATATCGATGAGAAGACAGCTGGACATGATAAACGACCACTTCATGATACACAATGTGAACCAAGACAGAGGTGTACAGAGTGCCCTGGTGGCGCGCCCAAGGCCACCAGGCATCGAGCCGCGCGAACCACGAACGAGAACCTTTAACGAGGATGAGGTCCAGCAGAAGGCCAGAAAATACTACGTCGAGGACCTGGGCGAAGACATGCTGCTAGTAGACTCCAAGAAAAAAAATTCAAGCAAAGACAATGCTCCTGTTTATGACCTAACAGTGCTCCAAAAAGGTTAATCATGAATCTTTATTTACCCTTTAAGTTATAAATAAATGCTGTGTGTCTTATTCATCACACTAAAGTTTGTTTATAATTAATTACAGAGTTGTTGGTGGTTCAATTCAATGGTGCTCTTCGAGAATTAAATATGGGGACAGAATGTGAGTATAAAAATATATTTTAGTAAATTTTTCTTTATTTTATCTTAGGAAGGCCAACT
The DNA here is from genome assembly GCA_921972225.1 of Euplexia lucipara. Classification (NCBI taxonomy): domain Eukaryota; kingdom Metazoa; phylum Arthropoda; class Insecta; order Lepidoptera; family Noctuidae; genus Euplexia; species Euplexia lucipara. The sequence continues at coordinate 5,609,107 of OV179143.1, read as the reverse complement.
TTATTCTGATAACCCAGCATGAAAAGTCATTAATAAAAAATATAAATGCATTAAAAACAGCTGCTGATGTGGCCAATGACTAAGAAATAATAATTTTATGCAGCGTAGGTACACACCAGCATTACATAATAGCTATTAGAATAAGCAGATAAATTCTTGATTATAGAGCTTATCTCAACTAAAAATAGGCCTTATTGCATGTTTTCAAGCTTGATATTGGTTTGATAATGTATAACACATGTTGGCTAGGCAACGGACGGATGAAGGTAACTCTTCATAACCGGCATAGAGCACATTATTCACAGATAGTTGTCCTATACTAAATCAACGTATTTATTTAATATTACTGATATCTATTAAAAAGTAATACAACGCAGCCAGTATTAAAAAGTTTTCAAACTAATAATTTAAAATAGTTTTAAAAGTTAGTTCAAAGTTTTATTCAGTCATTTTTATTTTACTTCAAGCCCTGGATTCTTATTCAATACATTAAGTTTTATGAGCACATGCCTCACTCCAGAAGCATTTTTTGTAAACAAAAGAACAATAAGTTTTTGTACTATTGTAGATCTAATACTACTGCAAATATGTGATTAAAATGATAATATATGTGTATGTGACACAGACAGGATACGCCTAGATATTTGCATTGTGTACACTTCAATTACACACCATTTACAACCTTAAAAGTAACTAATAAAGTTGATAATCCTAAGCTTCTAAGTTACCAGCCTGAGTGACATAGTTACTTTGTGTAAAGAAACTTGGCTAACAAACTTATATGGGATGGATGTGTTGTCGTAATTAATCTGCTCATAATAATTAAGCTTCCAGACAATGTTACATAATTCCTTTTGTATCATCTGCATTCATTAATTGTGGCTACCAATTTACAGCTAGCTGTTAATTATTAGTTATTTATGGACTTAGATTTGAACAAAGATCACCGACATTCTTCGTTTCCATAACCAAGTCTCTTGACCTTTGCTTAGAGCTGTCATGAATCCCTAAGCCGACGCCGGCTTGATTGTCTTTCTATTGTGTCTCTAATTGACCCGATTGAAAGGTTTAATGAGCCAAAATGCACTTACGTCATCAATAACAGTAAGCACCTACATCCTATTTGTTTTGTAACTAGGACAATTTAAGTCTATTGATTCAAGTCTTACCATAATATAAAGATACACCTCTTTGATGAAAGTAATTGACCCCATTCAATCAATCTTGGCTAGTTATTGCAAGTAGGAACCAGTCTGTAAGCTAAATAGCTAGCCAAAGTCTATTCTGAATAGCACACCATGTCGTTTTTCTTCTAAAAATAAAAATAATTTAAACAACATGGCTGCTATCAGGGGATTCCCCTGTAGGAAGTTATTATTACATACATGTGTGTTACTCTAATCATTTTTTTTACGCAATTGGGTTATCCTGGGTTATCATATCAGTTTATGTAACCAAACATAATACGCAGTAATTCCCGCCAAATAAAAAAAGATGGTGCCAGGGCTAATCTAAAAAAAAAAACAATATTGAAAACGGTTTCAACCTAAGTTACTAACTGTGAAATAGTGGTTGAAACTCAATAGTCTTACGTGTGGTAAAAATGATCTAAGTACACTTATAACTTTCCAGATAACACAGTAATTGGAAAATGTTATCAATTGTAGTACTTTTGTTAAGAGGTTGACAGCTGACACATTATCTTACGTCACTCCTAAAGAACAACAACGTAGCTATATAATCAATTCGAAAATGTATTCATGATTGTATGTTAGATGTTACTAAATTCTTGGCTCCTATATGTATAGGTATACTACCGAACAAACTACCGATAGATTGTTCAAAATCAAAAGTCTTTATTTAAACTAGGCTGAGAATCAGCACTTTTTGAACGTCAAAAAAATACATAATTCAGTCCCCCAAAAACGCCCCACCCATCGTCCCCAAAGCTTGGTACCTTTATACACGATAACATGACCTATAGAATGAGACATAATATGATACTTTCATCCGGCTACATGAAGAATTTTTAAAGGTGCGAAAGATCGCAACCAAAAGGTAGTTCATAACGGGCTTCAAACACAGGAAGGCTATCTTATAAGTTACTTACTAGCATTTCACCCGCGACTTTTTCTGCGTAAAATTCGTACCTTAATATCTCTTCTACCCTCGAAGCGTTTAAAATAAAACAAAGCCTATTTTACTCCCTGATATTGTAGCTTTTCGTAGTTAAAAGATTTTTTCAATGTTGGTTAAATGGTTTTTGAGTTTATCTGTACTAATATTATAACAGGAAAGATTTGATTGTTTGTTTGTTTGCATTGAATAGGCTCTGAAATTACTGGACCGATTTGAAAAATTCTTTCACCGTTGGGAAGCTACATTATCCCCGGGTGCCATAGGCTACTTTTTATCCCTTTGTTCCGACGGGAACGGGAATTAATTTACGTGTGTGAAACCGCGTGACGTCTGCTAGTCCATTATAATCGCAAAATAAACGAAATCTGACGTCTTTAAAATATGTATTATTAAGCTTACGAGTAGTAGGTACATACATCCCCTTCTAAGGAGCTTCAAATTCCTAACTACTTGTGCATTCGTATTGTTTGTTATGAAGTTGTAACCGCAGCAGCCGCAATTCAAAAGCATTAAACCTTGGCATGGCGTCATAGCTTGACTTTTGTGCTCTATTATTCAAAAGTTAAAAAAACAAAAGAATAGAACATTATAAAACCCTGTCTTTTGGCACTAGGCAACTCTCGATTCCAAATAGTTTTTTTTTTTTTTTTTTTATTTGATTAAAGGGCTTTGTCGCTTAGCGACCACATCGCCCAGTACAGAACAATACATTATCTTACAGTCTATCTTACTACTAACTCATACAGCTGTTTAGCTTTCTCTGACAATGGGAAAGCGAGGATAGTGTTACAGATGCCGATGTCATGTGATTTACAGGAACTCCAAATAGTTAAGAAAAACAAAAGAATAGAAAAATATAAAACCCTGTCTTTTGGCACTTTGACCTATGCACATATTGTGTACTTATCAATTTGGGATATTCCTTATTTCTACTGGCGTCGTGGGTTCGATTCCCACCCAGGACAAATGTTTGTGTGATGAGCACGATCGTTTGTTCTGCGTCTGGGCGTAATTTATCTATAATATTTATGTATTTATAAATATTTATAAGTATGTTTATCATCTATTTAGCACCGATAGCATAGGCTCTGCTTAGCTTGGGAGTCCCAATATTTCCCATGATATCATCTAGTCCCAAGTTGGGACTAGATGATATCATGGGAAAGTTGTGGAATATATTATAATATTTACTACTGATACCACAATTACACCCGCTCCCAAGGATCGTAGCGTGATGATCACTGCCTTAAGAATTCGGCTCTCAAATACACAATTATTTTTTGAAATACAACTGATAGTTCTGAAAATCAGCGCGTTCAAACCAAAAGAAAATCTTCAGCATTACATTATTTATTATAGAAATAGCCTAGATAACTCATTTGTGGTTTGATTGGCCTGTTGGTCTAGTAGTTATTGACCTTGGCTGCTATGCCGGAGGTCGTGGGTTCGATTCCCACCCAGGACAAATGTTTGTGTGATGAGCACGATCATTTGTTCTGTGTCTGGGTCTAATTTAATTTATTTTTAATATGTATGTATTTAGAAATATATAAGTATGTTTATCAGATGTTTATAATAGTACCCATAACACAAGCTCTCAAGCTTAACTTGGGACTAAATGGCGTTGTGTGAAAAGTTGTGGAATATATATTTATTTATTTATCAAGAGTTTTACTAATAGCCTACAGATTAACACAAAACCTACATACTGGTTTCTTGTGTATATTTTATCATTTTCGATTCTATTGTTTTATGTTCCCATACATAATAATGTACATGACTTAGTTATTTTAATACCTACTAAACACATGATAATAAATACGGAATATTAATTAGGTCATCGACTATGTGAGGCATTTTGTGTTATTGTTTTAGGTAGGAAAGCTAACAAAACAAGGATTGCCTGCAAATATTTAATAACTATGATTCAACAATATATGTTCCTTAACCTTTCAAAGTTATCTGCAAATACCATAATTGGTGATATTTGGTACAAAAAGCCTCATTAGATGGCGAGGTATTCCCTGACGCTTTAAAACACCTGAAAAAGGGGGATAATCAGTCAATGACTCTTACCGTAGGTACGTTAAGTAAGTTCCCTGTCGACCACTTCTAGGGGCAAAGGGTGAAAATAATCGTAAGATTTAGTAAAAAGGGTCCTTAAATCTATCTTCTAATACTAGCGCCAATGGTAGCATTGGTGGTGCTACCTACTCTTAGTGTACTGATTTAAGGGCTTATTACACTATCCGATTTGTAGGACTCCAACTAGGATCCTATTTAGGAAGCAACCAAGCGGTCGGTACCATAAATCAGATCCACACTGTCCTAACTGCGATTACATCTTCCGATTTCCTAGTTAGGTTTCCTACAAATCGAACAGTGTAATAAGCCCTTTAGAAAGTAACTGTTGTTTAAAACAAAAATAGCAAGCTGAACTTCAATCAATAATACTAAAAAACTCCTTTTTTCTACTTGTAATAGTCTTAAAGTGGTTTTTACTAAAAGAGGAGTAATATAAGCTGACTGCCCACTGAGTGTAGGCGTATAAGTAAAAAGAAGGTTTAATTGAATATCTAATTAAGGTACGTAAGCTTAATTTAATTGAGTTTGGAAAGCACTTTAAAGTACGCACAAACAGGACAAAACAAAGATTTATTATTCTAAAAAGTTAATTGAATTACCTTAGAAATGGGCAGGTCGCATGCGCGTGCCAATTATCTTTTTGGTGGTGTATTTAACATTCATATGAGTATAAACATAATTATCATATTTACTACTTATAATAAAATTTTAGCTTAGAAAACTCTTGTAAAATACCTAATGTCCTTGGAAGCTTAAGTTTTAATTTCGGCCCATATGAAAATCAAAAATCTGAATGCTAACAGAAATGTAAAAATATTTTTATCACGGAACAAAATAATACGAACATGAATGTATTTGTAAATGTAAGTTTGAGGTACAAAACATAAAAAAATCGATTAAGTAGGTGTATGGAATAAAAGGCTGTGATTTTTGATGGTTCAAAAGTGAGCATTTTACGAGTGGCACTTACATTTTATTAAGAACCATTGAGGTGATTGTACTTTTTATACAACTTCAAATTCCCCTTGGATTACGTGGCAACCCACTGACGCAGTAATGTAAACATTAAAAATGTTTAAAAATTAAAGATTTTATAAGAAAAGGTCGTCTAAGCTCTTGAACCTCTTAGCTGATTAAGATAAAGAAACATGGCTAAAGTAATTTAATATTTAAATATATTTTATACTAGCTCCTCCCCGCGGCTTCGCTCGCGTAAAAAGCAACTTTCCCAAGATGAAATATTATCTAAAAATACGTTTAACGGATAAACTCAATGCAAACATTAAGACGGTGCCACCTATTCAAATAGTTCAGAACTAAGGTTTTGTTAAAATAACATCAGAGTTGAGGTATGTTCCCAAGGGCACATTGCCGGGATATTATGTATCCGTGTTAATCATGAATTCATTATTATGTATGTGCAAATTTTCATCAAAATCTGCTTAACAGTTTACACACTATTGAGTGACAAAATAATATCCAAACAACTTCACAAATTCTCACATTTATAATACTAGTAGAATTTCTTAAAAATATAAAATTCTTTAAAGTCTGAAGATTAATATTGAAAAAAATTACTTGTCGAGACAACACTATCTAAAATTCGTTGCTAACGAATAAAAAAAACCTACTTGACCACTTTTTTTATCCTTTGTTTGATTACCTATAAACTTTGGTCTAAAATATCGTATTAACCTGAATGCATTTCAAAATAATTAATTATGCGTAATTTTTTTCAACAACGGACACTTAGGTAGTCATTCCAAAATATTAGCTGCTTATCAATCTGCGTCTGCGCACATTATAAAGATCAAGAACTATGTCAGTAGGCTATGGCTGTGTCACTGTTTATTATCGTTACTATCGTAACCGCGATATTTTTAAAATTGTTTTTTGTTACGCAAAATGATAACGCACACTTCTGGTTGATAAGCAAAAGAAAGTACCTACTTGAGGAAAGCGCGATATATATCCATGACCCAAAATTTACCCTGCCAATGGACTTATTAAGGAACCAATATTTCAGGGCCAAGTCGTTGGAATGGGCACATCATTACTACTGTAGGACAAATATTTTGATAGCATTCCTTTTGAAATTCTGACTGCATATCAACGGTCCTACAACAATGTGGATTGTTTATTTTATTCTAAATTGCAAAGTATTTTGATTGTAGTTTTCAATTCAACTAATGAGGGGTCCAATCCTTTCTTTTCTATTGTGGGGTGGAATATTCTCAGGGACTTTCACTAAAAACCACCCGATTCGTCTCACATCGGCTACGGAGGTCGAAGGAAAGAACCCTCAATACTGATCCAATCCTTGCCGCAACAGTTTTGCAATAATCATCAGCCGCCGAGTCTTTTCCCAACTATGTTGGGGTCGGCTTCCAGTTTAACCGAATGCAGCTGAATACCAGTGTATTTGTATTACATGGAGCGACTGCCTCTCGAACCTCCACAACCCAGTAACTGGGTAACACGATACCCCTTGGTTAAACTGGTTGTCTGACTTTCGGTCTTTTAACTATCTGTATCTAACTACTGTCATAGATCTACAAATGACAGCCGAGACCAACGGCTTTAGTTTTATAATAATCATACCTTTTTAAAACAACAACAATGTATAACAGAATAAAAAATGTTCTACTGTGTAAAAAAAATAACTTATCACCAATTTCTTGTCCTCAGCCATCATGGGACCCTGGGTTCGAGATGAAGAGGTCTCCTCGAAGAACAGCGAAGACAAAATCGAGCTCAACAGCAACTACGTCACCATTAAAGATGGCGGCCTTTACTTAATTTATGCTCAGGTATGTAATAGCCTACCTACTTAATGTGATTACCTATTATGAGAAATAAGGAAATCGTAGCTTGACTTCTTATAGGTTGTCGGTGTAATGCCAAGACTGTTTGGTCCTTTAGTTCTTTTTTAATTGATTTTTACTAAATCATTTACAAGTCAAACAAACAAATAATAATTAGTTTGTTTTTAAAACTAGTTAAATTTTAGTTTTTAAAACTAGTAAAATTTTAGTTTTTATTTAAACTAGTTAAATTATACTTAGTAAAATTAACTTACCCGTCTGTAGAAAACTAAGTAGGTATTGAATGTCTTTGTAGATAATAACGACGATACGATAATATTATGATGGGTCCGAGTGGTAGATTACAACTCACTCTGTCTCACAGAGAAGAGGACTGTGTCCCAACAATGAGAACATTAGGCTCTTCTTCTTTTGTGTGGTTAAGGGCTTATTACACTATCTGATTTGAAGCATCCTAACTAGGCTCCTAGTTAGGAAACAACCAAACGGTCGGTACTACAAATCGGATCCAATCTGATCTAACTGCGATTACACGTTCGGATTCCCTAGTTAGGATGCTACAAATCCGATAGTGTAATAAGCCCCTTAGTAGCAGTCCTTCACCGTTTTTTAAACAAGTGAGAATTCGACAATACGCACATGAATCTGACGTTACTTTGGTTCGATCTCTAGACCTATTAGTCTATGACTTGGTAATCCGCCGGTCACACCACTAGTCTATCGCTACTACCTCTATCCTTCCATTAAAGTAATACCAGCCTGTTACTGTCCCACTACAGGGCAAAGGCCTCTTCTCATACAAAGAAGGCACGAGCATTGATCACCACGCATGCTTAAGGCGGATTAGTGATTTTAAACTTAACAAAATAACTATAAGTCCAGTTTTCCCCACGATGTTTTCCGTTACTGACGTCAATGATGTAACACTAACCGGTGTAAAATAATAAGTCGCCAATAATAAAAGAGACAAAACCACTAAAGCCACAGAGTTCCTAATCTAGAGTTATTTTACACTGGTTAGTGTTTTTATGAAGTCGGCTGTATTCTTTCTTTTTTTATTTCTTTTTTGTATTACAATCAAACAAATAAACAGATTTCGATGAAATCAAAAATAAAAAATCAAAAGCATAAATGTTCATAAAATAAAAAGTACTTGAACAAACTATTTTTCTTTTAAGGGACCAAATGGCAACTATTCCTCTACGAACTAAAAAAGAATCACGTAAATCGGATAATAAATCTCGGAGTAATCAGTGTACAGACGCCAGCACATCAAGTTACCCCAATGTGTCAAATTACTTTGATCGTTTTTCAACTTTATATCAAACAGAATAAGGTTCATATTCAATTGGGAAAATTTGACACATTGGGGTAACTTGATGTGCTGGCGTCTGTACATACATTATAGGCTGATTATTACTATTATGATAGGTTTAGGATATCAATGGGTTTAGGTTGAGCTGTAGCGCCATACATCAATGCATAGGAATAGCCCCTGTCCGCTAATAATTACCTATGTAGGTATACTGCTTGTTATATGAAAGGATTGTGTGACACGGTTGACCTTATCACTATTTTCCGGCAACAAAACAATCTCGTTTCTGCTATACCGAATTCCCATTTAATGTTGTCAGAATTTCACGATTGATACTACCGTTTAAAAAAAATCTAAATATGTTGTGTTAATGCAAAAATTAATAAAAAGTTCCAAGCTTTTACGTAAAAATCTAAAGTAACATGCGTCAATAGTATAATATAAATAAATATCCATTTTGAAGGTGTCAACCTACAATAAAATTCCGTTAAAAATAAAAGTAGTTAAAAGTACGGCTACTTTTAAAAAACAGTTGAAATCCTATGTTATGAACAATTAAAAATATATACAAATAAAAAATATTTATCAAAACCTAAAAATAAATTAGTAAAATCTAATTAAAACAAAACCAGAGATTTTGGCGATAATACTAAGCTGTCTCAAATTGCATGCCACATTTAGTATGTAATTTTAATTTAGATCTACGCTCATTCGGTTGGTGACAACAAACACTTTTGTGATACCTACCTAGGTACATAGTTTTAATATTGTTTGAAAATTACTTATAAGTATTGTTTTTGTTTCTGTACGTTCTTTAAAACATAATTATTGTAAACCTAGTTTCTCAGTAAGTGAATTATTGTTAATTCTGATGAGAAAAATAAAGTTCTTAAACCATAATAGTAGAATGGAGACCTACCCATAATTGTAATAGAAAACAGAATTGAAAGAAAATATAAATAAATCATTAGAATTTTGGTGCTGTAAAGCGGCTGGGACCCAAAGTTTAGACCCCAACCTTTCTTTTACCTAGAACCACTTCGATTTCTCAATCTAGAAAAATAATTAAAGCTTTTAGTATATTTGTGAAACCTAAATGTGACTTGCGTTAAACGCAAGTTCTATTGTAATAGAACTTCTCTGAAACATTGATTGTTTGATTGGTTTGTGATTTTTGAGTTGAAAAGTTTGTACTTGATTTTTAACCTATTTAAGCTAAGCATCTGGACCAGTGTTGGTCCGAGGACTACTGGTTGAGAACCTGTAGTCTATATTGATCAATAAAGTTAATTATAAATTGCTTAGGCAAGATTTATATCCCAATATTCATTCAAAACATAGTTATCGTTACAAATGTAATCTCTAAGGGAATATCTTTAAGGGACAGACAAACTGACACTATCGTCTATCGTATACACATTATTATGGCACGCCGTTGACTGTTTACGTTCCACATGATAAAAAGCTTATCGTTTTTTATCGGACACTGTATAGGTCTTAGGTATAGGGACAGCAAACGACTGATAACAAGTAAAAATAGTATTACTGTTTTATTTTAAAAAAAAACTGTGATTTGTTACCATAGAGTTTGTTATTATTTTTTAAGATTAAAATTGTGTATCGGACCGTTTAGTTGCTCGTTTCCAATTTTAAAATAATTAATTGTTATGTATTGAGAAAAACAAAAAAGAAAGATAGCGGGCTGGTATCCGCAATTCCACGTCAAAGCGCGTATTTTGCGTATGGGCTTTAATCTACCACGCGGGCCCAGTGCGAATTGGTAGATGTCACATGTCATCGAACTTTTTGGTTCTAGTACATGCCGGTTTCCTCACAATGTTTTCCTTCACCGTTTTTGAGAGCAGTGGTGATGAAATAAATTACACAAAGTAATGCGACCCCGACTTACTGTTCGAAAGTCGGGGTCGCAACCACTGGGCCACCGCTGCTCATTATTGAGAAATAAAGATTTTGATTGAGAAATGACATTATGTTGGCAAGGTTCGATAATACCAATGAATGGCCACAGTCCATAGTGTAGACCGCTTAAAACTCAGGTGATCCTAACATTCCCCATCCATCCAGTCAGCTTTACTGATGATAAACTCTTTTCCCAATTTAATGATTCATTAAGCACATCATGACTATTGAAACAACTTTATGAGAACGAATATCAACAAATAATAAGCAATACAAGCATATGAAAAACATATTTATCAAAGGATACATAAAAGCAGTTCATAACAGACTTGGTAATAATTATATTGTGAGTCATGTTTATTGCAAACGTAACAACATGCGGTTTACGTTACCATATTAAATACATTAAATATACTTATTCTTAATGTATATATTAAATATCTTACTAGTGTCTTTACTAGTATCGCCCTGGCGGTTGAAAAGTCATCATAAGACGAATCAAAGTTTCCCTGGGAACACTTTTCTTTTTCATTATAAAAAAAAACCTTAAAAAAATTCATTGTATAGTATTATAAGCTACCTTCATTACAAAGATCCAAATCCGTTCAACCATTATAGCGTGAAGTAATAAAAAAAACAAAAAAACATCGACACACGCCGACTAAGTTTTTTTTTATTCGCTAGTGAAATAAAGAAAGAAAGAAAATATATTTATTATTTGTATTGCTCTGCGTGTCTACTGTCTACGCACAGAAATACGAACATTCAAAAACATGCAAAAAAAACCTATGTTGAATCGTAAGCAAACATTGACAGTGAAAACGAGGCCCATTTGACCGCAAAACTAAGGGATTTCAGACTATAACTAGAGCGACGTAATTTCTTGTGGTTTTAAACGTCATTATTGAACAATACGTAGTTTTACGATATTGTTAATGAGGGCATTGCTCTCTCCCCTCCCTTTAACCACCTCTCACCCTCTTTCCACCACACCTCTAGTACTGAAGTAAATAAAAACTTTTTAATAATGATAAAGAATTTAAAGGTTACTAACAGAAGTTTTATAGGTTTAATAAGGTTTTCAAAGGTCGTCAAAATACCACCTTACAAGTAGGTAGGCGGGATATTCACGTTACTGTTAGTAAAAACAACCTTCTTCTAATAAACGCGAAGTATAAACTTCAAATTAAATATTCATTTTCATTTTTTTGCCCATCGATCACTAATAAAGTTTGTCCTAACTAAATAATAGTACAATTTGTACTGAAACTGAGAAAGCGTTATCTGTTGACAGTAATGGAAACGCAATTATTTCATTTTATACAAATTGAAGTATGAAAACTCGCAGTAGGTTCTTAGGCCAAAACTAATGTATATATCCTTATGTACCTACCACCTAAGTTCACATTGTGAAATGCAATAAACATATTGTGTGTTGAGTTGAGGCCAAGCAACCAAGCATTCGTCTTCTTTGAGAATGTATTTAGGGCGCCATTTATTGTCCATTGCTGCATGCGTGGGAAAAGTGCGCTAACTTTTGAGGCCCGCGTGCGCCGCTGCCTGGTAATCTATAGCTGATTAGTCATCAGAATGGGTTAATAAGAGACACCCATAACTTATAGATACCCCTCTTCCTCCCCAGGTGGTGTACCTCACCCAATCACCGAACTGCTACTTCATATGGGCGCGTCAAACCGGCAAGGACCCTCGTTTACTATCGACTTGCGCGACCGGCGACGACTCGAGCCGAAGACCGCTGAGCCGGTCTCAGATGTCTTGCTCCGTCCAGACCGTCGCCAGGCTGTACAAGGATGACATCGTGAACATTGCTCAAAGGGAACACAACAGAACGGTATGGCTCCGACCAGGCTACAGCTACTTCGGTTTCGTGAAACTTAGTTCCTAAACGGCTGTGAATTAGTTAAGAGTAAGGTAAATGGATGTTTAGAATGAAGACCCCGAGCGTTCAGCTGCGAATCAGACGTGGATGTTATGCAAACTGTGAAAAAACCTCACTAGTGTGGTAAGGGACTTTTCTTTTAGTAACAAGGTCATTATGTAGTCACTTGTTATTTGGTAAGGGAATAAACCAGTTTGTAAGTCAGAAAAAACGAAATCCCGTAAATCGTTTACTGGACTTCCAAAGCCGCAGATTTTATACTTGTTTTTGTAGAGATTTATGAACACATCCACATTAGCAGCTCTAATATTTAGTCCTACAATAAATCAATAACTGTCTTGTTAAGCCACGGTTTGCATAATTTTCGCATAGTTTAGTGGGGTGTGATAATTTATCACTGCCAGTGAGAGGATTGGTGCTAGATACGTATTAGGAATATCCTTATTACAGTAGGTAACATATGAATGAATGGTTTGCTAAAGAAATACGAGCCCACGCAAGCAGAGTTGGAAATAAGTTTAAATATTTAGGTGATAGCGCGTGCCATAATGTACATAATGAATTACAACACATCACACTTCGAGTGTATTGTACTTTTAATTCATAATATTGATGTATAAGCAATGAACGATTCGGATTTCAATATCTTCCATTCAGTACGGGTGCTACGTATTTTCAATTACCAGTTTTTTGATCTCCTAATTGGTAAGAATAATCCCACTTTTTTTTGTACCAAATTTTTGTGTTAAAAAATGACAAATGTTTATTTCTCGGTTATAGATAATGATTATCGACAGTCAGTTGAATGTTGTACATATTATAGAATAATTATCGTAGTGTCGATTACTTCTGTTGCTCAAAAGCATTATTTGCATTGACTCATATGTTTATGTGTACATGTAATTATACATTTTGTAGTTTAGTTTTTATGCAATATTAATGCTATACTATGCTGAGCACTAGATTACTATAGTTTTAAGTTACCATTATTTGGTATTTCAATTGTATAATGTTTAAGACGATGGTGGACTGAGAATGCTGGGTCAACATGCGATATGCCTACATTAATTGACACTGCTCCGGTTTAAATGCCCTGGGAAAAAAAACCTTGGGCAGAAGTTATTCTTTAGGACTTTAATGTAACTTTAGGATAGACGCCAGCACATTAAGATACCCCAAACTGTAAAATTTTTCCAATTGAACATCAACCTTATTCTATCTGTAATAAAGTTGAAAAACTATCAAAGAAATTCGACAGATTGGGGTAGCTTGATGTGCTGGCTTCTGATATTTCGTACGACCAATATTTATTTCAAACGCCAATACCATAACTTTTACAGCATTTACACAAGACAAATTTCAAATTCACCCGCAGTCACCTCTAAGAAATGTATATATTTACCCAGATGCAGTCTCAAAAGGTGTATTTGTATGGAGCACAGCATAATGCCAAGATATGGCATATGTAATTTGTTATACTAGGTGCTCATATCAGTTATAATATAATTACCCTCTAAATATTGGTCAACAAGGACCATAGTTGTCAGCGGCGAAGTGTTCATACGAGTACAACTCGATTCCTATCGTGTTCCCTTTGGAGGTTCGGAAGAGAAACTCAACCGGTATGGAATGCCAGCCAGACTCTATCATTGCCAAATATACTATAGCTATTTAAATCAAAGGTACAGACGCCAGCACATCAAGTTACCCCAATGTGTCAAATTTCTTTGATCGTTTTTCAACTTTATGTCAAACAGAATAAGGTTCATATTCAATTGGGAAAATTTGACACATTGGGGTAACTTGATGTGCTGGCGTCTGTACCTATACAGGGTGGAAGGTAGACCGATGACTTTAAGAGACAACAAAATGTATAACAATGATCTAAATACGAAGATTTTTGGTCGGCTTCTCTATTAGGAATATTGACCCTTCGCCACTGATAGTTGTTAAACCACGTTTTTTATGGGGATTAAGGGAAGGTTCATATCTGACGGAACATGCGCCGAGCATTTGCGACAATGTACCTCGACGCACTAACGCATCATCTGTTGAGTGTGAACGGTCAAGTGTTTTTCTATACCTTTGTCTGTTCTGGCGTTACGCGACCGATAATATGCGACGCATTTTCCGTCAGATATGAACCTTCCCTAAGAGACTACTAACACTTATTCACCTCCATTTAGCGGTTGTCCATAGAAAACACTAGTTTTGTTTGAAATTGGTGTTCTATGGACAAAAGCTGAATAAGTAATATTAGTCTCTAAGTCTATATTTAGTAATTACATGTATACCGTGTCAGTTACGAGTAGCTGCTATTTATTGTGCCTTAAAAACCTTATAATAACTCCTAGACTATTTTTGTAGAAGAGATATAGATATATAGCGGGTAGGTAGAACGATTGATATACTTGAGTGTAGTAAGTACTAATGAGAATTAATAATTTTGTCCATAGGACAAACATTAAAATCGTGAAAGAAAATCAGATCCTCCATATGTATGTGTAGGCATCAACAGTTTTTTTTTTGCGATCTAAGGATTCAAAGTAAAAGTTGTTAATTTTAATGAATACCACACTCCCTTTAAACCATACCCATCGTTCTACACACCATCCTGTATAATACGATTGATATAATTTTAAACAATACGTGTTTGTTTGTGTAGTGTTAAGCTAGATCTACACGAGCGAACAAAAGCGCTAGCGAGTTCAAGGCCTGTGTTCACTCGTGTAGACGCGGCTTATTGTAGAAACCCAGTCAGTAAACAGTTACATTTCCAGTATAGTTTTAATGGTAAATTGGCGAATTCGTTTTAAACCTTTTAACCTGTACTACACTACGCTTCGAAGTTGACGTTGCGTTGGTTAAAGTTTGTTGCACCAATCTAATCGAAATGCTCTTCTACACTGGGGCCAATTGCCTTCTTGTAAAACTAAACTTACTTTGGACTTTTTTTCTCTTATAAACAATAGAAAACGGGCGGACGCAAGAGCTGTCAATTTAAGTTTTCATACTGACTCAAAAGAAAGAAAAGGAAGTAATTAAACACATTTATTTGGCAAGCGCACAGGAATTTTAACAAAAACAAAACTAAATCTAACAGTCTAGTTGACATTTCAAACGCTTCGACCAAAACCAGCGAAGTTCGACAAAAAAATTATTTGACATCTCTAACTTATTTTTTATCTGTCACCGTTGGTCTCTGTCCTTTTCTTACACTGTAAGTCAGTAAGAGATGTCGACTCTATCCAATTTTAGTTTAATTTTAGAACAAGGTAATCGGCGCCATTATCGTATTTGCTATCTTCGCTTAGTTCGCTTAGTGTAGTGCAGGTTTTAACTAAGTAAGGGTTAAAGCACATGGTCAATCACTGGTCATACAGAAATAAGATTAATAGTAAAGCTTCCATAGCAACACAACTATGCTTCATAGTTATTTAAAAACTCAACCAAGTAACTTGCTTCATATTAGGTACCTACTCGCGTAAGTTTTCCCGCAAAAAAATATTACTGTCTTGTCTATAACAGATTAGTATTAACTTGTAAGGGAATAAAAAAGTTACTGATGACCGTAACGAATTTGTTTTTACTGAAGCACAACCCTAATAAAAATCGTTAATTTAGAATTGGTCGATTTCAAGAAAAAGTCATTAATCGAACTACTTGTACTTGAAGAGTTCTATAGTTGATTTTAAATATTATATTTATGTGTAACAGGTACCTACATATTTTTACGGTCATGAATAACTTTTTTAATTCGATACAACCTAACATTCAGCTGGAATTTGAATTCCGTAATTAAAAAGACACGATCACCTTAGTCAAGATCTGTCTTGAGATGACTCCCGTCCACAAATAAATGTGCCTTACAAATGAAATCTGTTCTTTGTTTTTGTATGCCAGACACCAGATGGCGAATTTACATAAGTATGCAAAAAAAACCCTTTGCCTGAACAGTTTACATGTCACTGGGCATGATTCAGCAATATCTTGTAATTAGAAGCGAACGCGACCTCCTGCATAGCAGCTGACTGCTATGCAGGAGGTTGGGTTTAACTAACTACTAGACCAGCAGGCCAGTCAATCCTAAGCTATCAGTCCGCCCTGTCTTGTCAGAGGGCTTTACATCATGAACCGTAAAGGTGGCCGCACATAGACCACGATAGCCACAAACGCCGCCACCAAAAAATAAGGGCGACGACCACCAGCGCGTATCTAACCCGGCTGGTCTCATTTTATATAAATCTTAAATTCTTAGCAGTACCGGTTGCATATTTGCATAATTATGAGGTGGAAGACTCGAATACCATATTATTATATTGTCTGGATGGAATATTCCAGTTCACTGATAGGCAGCAACTCCGCTAAACTAAAATTATTCCACAAATATTCCACAACTTATTTTTTTCAAACAACGCCATTTAGTCCCAAGTTAAACTTGAGAGCTTGTGTTATGGGTACTAAACAGCTGATAAACATACTTATATATTTCTAAAAACATATATATTATAGATAAATTACACCCAGACACAGAACAAATGATCGTGCTCATCACACAATCGTCCTAGGTGGGAATCGAACCCACGACCTCCGGCATAGCAGTCAGGGTCACTAACTACTAGACCAACAGGTCAGTCGATTATACATACATACATTCATAAACTCACGCTTTTTTGCCATGGGGGTAGGCAGAAACTACAGAGCGCCATATGCTACGATTGTTACATACTTCTCTTGCTTCGTTTACATTCTGAATACATGTTGTCATACACACACGCCGGTTGCAAGTACTACGCACCTGACCTTAATGAAGAACCTCAACAATAAGATCTAAGATTATCTCTTTCCATAATCACATGAATCAAGCTCTTGTCGCTGAAGAGGACTTTGCGTACCTTATGAAGGGATTTCTCAGTACCAGCTCAAGGTCCGGATGTGCTGGGTCCATATAATTATAATGGGACTTTATTTATTTATTTATTAGGATCACCATGGTACAGACACCAGCACATCAAGTTACCCAATGTGTCAAATTTTCCCAATTGAATATGAACCTTATTTTGTTTGGTATAAAGTTGAAAAACGATCAAAAGGTGTTAGACTCCTCTCGCGACGTCTAAGAGGGGCGCGCGTGAACACGACGCGCCGCCACCTCGGGTCTAGGGTAGGTATTATTGTCGTTTGCGATTTTATTCCGCACTTTAAAATTCGCAACGAATAAAATAAAAAAAAAAAATTCGTAGTGCGCGCTTGGCTTTATGAGTAATAAATTCATTAAACCTGCCTATCATTGGTGCGATATTAATATTGTATGTATGTAATCTGCGTTAGGATATTAAAAAAAATATATATTGCCGTACAACGTTTCGTTCCACTTACGAAGGCATCACGCACTACTGAACTTGACATTTAAATTTCGAAATGTCATTATAGTATAAACGGAACGCAACCATTTAAATCTAACCTCAAAGAGCCTGCGATCTGTTGTAATATTTATTATTAAAAAACTCAATTTAAACTAAAAATGCTGACCAGGTACAATATTCTAAATTAAACTACTAGCCTTATAGTAGAATCGGTATTTCGTTTATTTCTAAATAAGTAAGAATCTGTTATGTTTCAGGCTCCGATTCAGACAAGCACAAGACTTTCGGTTTATAGTCCGATGTTTATCAGACAAACCGTCAGATAGCGATGGAAAAGTGCCGGAATCCAAGCCAAAACCTGCAGAACAGAAGTCCACAGACAATGCAACAGAAAAGATCCAGGAACTTCTAAAGTTGATGATGGCTGAGCCCAAAATAAAAGAGAGTGAATACAAGGATAAGTTCGCTTCTGCACCAATTATACAGAGGAAAAAGAAGAGCGATGAAATAGAAGTCAAAACAGAGAAAATAGGTACGACTTGTTCTCTGTTATTGTAACAAAAAAACTAATTTATCATTGCTCTGAGATCAATACCTGCCTGTAGAAAGAACAAGCTTATTGTTTAACTTTACAAGTGCTTACAACTAAATCAGCACTCTTTAAATGACAAAAATTACCTAACATCTTGTGTTTTTGCTAAGTAGATGTTGCGCAACAAACTTCCCAGCGACACAACTGCTTGATCAATTGATAAAAAAGAAATACTTTAACTAAAATAAGTAATTTAACCCAACAGTGACAACACAGTTTGTCTCATAATATAAGTTTACTGCTCTGAAACCAGTCTACCCAATGCAGTATGGAGTGGAGTGCTACTGTTTAATACAGTCTATACACTTAATATTAAGAGCTGCAAACTTAAATAACACAATCGTGGTAGGTACCTACATGTACTAAATAATCATCTCTAAAATATAAAATTCTTATGTTACAGTGTTTGTTACAGAAATCCTATGAAATAACTTGACCAATTCTTATGAAATTTTGCTTGTACTTTCAGTAGGTCTGAGAATAGGACATAAAAATGAAATGAAACTAATAAATTGATTCTTAGGTGGACAATGTTTGCAGCTAGTATATTCATAAAACAGCAAATATGATTTTAGATAAAGCCACCCAAGCTAAACCAAAATAACAATTACTTGCAGAGGAGAGTATCACAAAAGCAGCGGGTGACGTGGCACAAGCACTTGGGGGTGATGTGAAACAGACAGAGGCTGAACTACTGTCCAGAGTACTGGGCAAGATCAACCAGTCTTCAACTACCCTTAGGTGTGGTAACATATATGATTTTGGAATGCTATAAGAAATCTAATAAACAACTCTTAACAACTAAACAACTATACTGCCGTGCTAAACGCAAAAGCGGTAACTCAGTGAAAGCTAGTCTCGAGAAAATTAAAGTTTTGTAAACATAGTTTTCTTTACACTTTATAGATTGATTAAACTTTTGTAAGGGTTTTTTCAAATGTTTTTAATAAGATACCGCTAATTAGCTTACTTTATTGGATGTGTCTTTCTTTAAACTTTTTGATGCCATACAAATCAATTATATGATTTTTTTAGATACCACTTTTGCGCTTAACACGGCAGTATAATACTATTGTCTGTTTAAGATACATACATAAAGTCTCGCCTTTTTCCCATGGGGCTAGGCAGAAACTATAGAGCGCCATCTGCTATGATTCTAGATTAGACACTTCTTTTAATTCTTTTCATTAATAATGTAGTCATACACACACGCGGGTTGCGAGTACTTAGCAAAAGACTTTTCTGATAAACCTCACCAATAAGGTCTGCTTTACTGCAAACATAAATTAATTAGAAAGGTACAAATGAAAGGTATGGTAGGTTGTTGGTTGGTAAGGAATGGTAGGTATCTGTCTGAACCTAAAATTGGTATTAGCAAATAAACCAGCATGAAGAAAATATCACCTTGGGTTTTCATAAAGTAAATTTTCTTGATGAAAATTCTTAAACTGTATTTTAAAAATCTAGTCTATTATGTTTCAGTGATCTCCTTGTGGGCATGAAGATAGACCGCACAAAAGAGCCGGAAGAAATGAAGAAAACAGAGACAAGAGGACAGCAAGTAAAGCGCTTTGTCAACAAAACCAGGGCAGAAACACAGCAGACCAGGTACTCTCAGAGGAAAGCCAGGCCAGCCGGGGACGACCAGAGTGGCGAGGGAAGGAGGAGGACGTAAGTAACACAATCTTTTTTATGAACCTGAAGGATATTAAGATTATGGCTTGTAGTGGCCATAATGGGATGGCCTATTGAAATATGATGTTAAAACGCTTTCCTTACACATTTAATGTGTGATTTGTTTTGATTTTTTGACCTGCTCTGGACCTAGAAAGCCTAGTTAAAGTAAAAAGTTTAGTTTTGATTAATTTGTTATAGGTTTTAGTATGTGTATAATATAGTTAAGGTGTATAAAGGGTGACTGGTAATTAGTGACCGATACTTAAACACGTGATTGTATTCATGATTTCAATAAACTTTCCCAAATAAACTTTTTTTATGCACAATAACTTTTAACACAATAAAATAACAAAAACGCTGTTTGAAATTCCCGCGCGCGCGCCGGTGATCGATCACATTAGGCACGAATTGGCACGATCTATCAGCTGATAGTCTGACCACGGGAAGGGCAAAATAAAAAAAAAGTCAAAAGTAGTAGTAGCGGCACACGCTCGGGGGCCTCCCCCACTGCTCCAGTTGTGCAGTACTGTCGTAATTGAATTAATTGAAAGTTAATGAGTATAAAAAAAAGTTTTTTTGGGAAAGTTATTTGTATTCATGAGTAAAATCACGTATTCAACTATCGTTCACTAATTAACAGTCATCGTATATAGCTTGTAAACATGTAGGTACTTAATCAAGAAATATTTTTTTTTTCTGTACTGTCAGTGCGAAATAATATGTTCTATATGTAATTTAAAAATAGTTAGATAATTTTATTACTGATAAAATCCCAGAATGGTAAGTCCTCTATATTTTCTTTTATGTTTTTATATAAATAAGTACTAACATTAGTACCACTATTTCTATTACAGACACTCTCAACTGCAACCAACATCAGTAACAACAGTGAACATATTCAGCGGAGAACCTCTAGGCATCTTCAATGCTAAGGAATCCAACTATGGCACAAAGCTAGATGTATGGGAGAACCTGCAACAACGCGAGCTGACGCTGGCCACCTTGCAGCCGCCCGTCAACTACTTCCAGAAGATGGTGTTGTGGACGGAACAAGGGAAGATCTGGAAATTCCCTATAAATAATGAACAAGGTGAGTTTTAGTACAACTTTTTTAGTTTAATTTGTATAATTGTCACTTGCTTTAAAAACGGTTAAGTAAAACATCGTGGGAAATCAGCATGCTTGATTTTTCTAGGGCATGTGAGGCCAAGTTTCCATGGGCCCATGGGCGGCATAAATTTTGAGACCAGGTTAGGCACTAATGACAAAAAAGAAGATTAGTTTAAATTATGAAAAAGCTATATTTACTTGAAAATGATAACATCTTCACAATATTAGGAATTTTGTTTGTTTGGTCATAGTGATTCCAAGTGCTAATGAGCATGAGATCTTGGGTTCTACTGATATGTTCCCATCATATGTGTGGTTCTTTCCTCAAAAGACCATTTCAGACACTAACTTGCATGGTTCTTATATGATCTGGCCAAGATAATGTCTAAACTTTAAAAGAGACTGTGACCTTTGAAGTTTCTTCTCAGAGTGGTCAGATAGTGAAACGACGACCTCACCTTCTTCTTGCTAAAAATGACGTGTAAAAGTATTTGTATGAATCTATTTACAAAAATAAATTTATAATTTATCATGGTACTTTAATTAGATGTCTCATTTTGTTCCAGGTTTAGAAGAAGAACAGAATGTCCACTTCTCAGAGCATATATTCGTGGACTCTCACCTCGAAGGCTGGTGTCCCAAGAAGGGCCCTATCAGGCATTTCATGGAGCTCGTTTGCGTAGGCTTATCCAAAAACGCATTCTACACGGTCAAGGAAAAGAAAGACCATATTATGTGGTACAAGGAGTATTTTGAGTCAAAGAAAGATTTACTCACAGAAGTTGGCGTTTGGGACAACCAAGCGACCAGCGCCGAAGCGACGCAGAGTTAATTAGTAGTTTTATTTATGTATGAAATATAATTAGTGTTACAGTTTCATTGGACTTTTATTGAACTCTGGGGGAGTGCAGATTGCATTTTCCGTGTCACTTTGTCTGCCAGACTTCAAGACACAATCAAAGTTTTATTCTTCGCGGCTCACCAGTGACCGGCGTGGCGTACAAAGTCCCGCTTGATTTTATAAGTCACTTGCCGTACTCCATCGAATGAGAATGCATTATACATAAAGACTTATCCGTGTATGACTCGTTGCATGTGAAGCCATTGGTTCAGACTGTCATTTGTAGATCATACGCAGTTATTATGGGTATTCGAGAACCCCAAACACTGAAAATCAGTTAAATCAAGCGGTATCGTACTACCCAGCCACTGCGTTGTGGAGGTCAGACAGGCTGACTCAGCTGCATCCGGTTAAAACAGGAAGCTAACATGGCAAAGGCTAGCAAATAATATTTTAAGTGTGTGTTGATAAATAAAAACACCATCCTTCATTTCACTTCACTTTATTGCACCCAAGGAAGTACACTTCGTTGCACATTTCGTTGTTCCTGGCCGCTATTGATAGCGAACCATCAAGTTAGTTTACAAATTACAAATATTATTATTACGAGAGTCCTACGACTCACTTGGCATAATAATTGAACATTAAAAAGTCAATATCGACTTAAAACTATGGATCAAATACTATAAAGAATGGATGTTTTGATCTTAATAATTCTAACTCTACGTCGAGAGAGCATCAAGACACTACAAAATGTATAATATACATAATAACAATTACCTTTACAACATTATGTCGATAATGACACAATACAAAGTTATTTTAGTACAAAAAACCTACCCAATCGTTTGTATGTAAAAACAAGGAACTCGTTATATCTAAGTACATATTCTTACGTTAACGCATTCAGTGCTGACGACGCGCATGCGCGTTTTTCGGACTTTTGCCATGTGCGACGCGACGCGTATGCGCGTCCACCCAATTTACCTAACTTTCTTCAAGTGCGGCGCGCCGCACCTGTGCGTCCATTGTTCATTTTTTGTTTCGGAAACATCATAAAATAAGGGTCAATAAAGGTGTCTACTAACTAAGGTGTTAGAAAGGTGTATGTTTCAATTGTTACATACGATAATATACCCTATGCCACTCCACAACTGAGACGAATTCTATAACACCTCATATGTCGAAATCCGCTAAACGGTTTAGGCTGTAGTGCGTACCAAAGAATGAGACATACATTCATAATGATACATACGCTCAAAAAAAACAAGCCTCCTTTCGGCAGTCGGGTAATAATTCTGTTCTGATAACCAGACGATTCATAAAATCATACTTGATAGACCATGAAATGGCAACACTAAGTTTTTTAATTGAATTCATTCATTCACTGTTTACGAACTTACGAAAAAACGAACAACAAAATATTAATGATGAAAATAACAGGTAACTTGTTCCGAACTCGAGAGAAAAAAATGTTACAAAAAAATACTACAGTGTGATACAACCTTTACATGTACCCTAATTATTTTATGACTGTCATAAAACTCGAAAAAATTCAAACTCACATAAGCGTCGTGCCGCACTTGGACAAAGTATTGAAGGACGCACTAATGCGTCCAGCCGCACAGGGTCGACTTCCTTCAACCGCGCATAAGCGTTCATAGCACTACACGAAATATTTATTGAACGCGTATGAGCGTTTGCCGCACTGGGTTAGTGAGCTATTAATTAGCATTTGCGCAAAGTTTGCTAAAAATTCAGCAGGGAACGCGTTAATCTTCGTATACTTTAAAAGCCTCCAAAAACGTTTCAATATTTAGAGAGAAAACAACAAAAATTACACAATAAAATGTACTTAAAAACATCACATAATTTTGTACAAAATGTGCATGCACACAGGGAATATCTACTTTGACAGTAATTTATTACTCAACGGTATAAAATCAGAAACTACTTATTATACGAGTAATGGAAATGTTTTTGAAGTCTCAGAAAAGACGTAACAGATTTTGTATAATCTAGTGTAAATTTTTATGATACTGGAGGGCACTACTTGCCTTCATACGATATGAACATAGGTGTTAATATTACATTAAATAGTTAACCGTTACAACAATAAGTTACTAGAGTGACCTGAGTATTACTAAGAGGAATGTGAGCTGGTCGCATACATCCAAATGACAAATTCAAAAGGAAAGACCAAAAAGCAAAAACATAATACGGTATATCCTTTAAAAAAACCGAATAATCCTGTTGAATTATGATGTATGTAACCCGCAATATTGACAGTTTACATTATAACGTATATCTACTAAATTAGTTCATCTTTGAAATATTAAATCCAAGTTTGAATAGCAAA
Source organism: Euplexia lucipara (assembly GCA_921972225.1). Taxonomy (NCBI): domain Eukaryota; kingdom Metazoa; phylum Arthropoda; class Insecta; order Lepidoptera; family Noctuidae; genus Euplexia; species Euplexia lucipara. Next base: position 5,584,978 of record OV179143.1, on the reverse strand, counting down.
ATGGAACGTCAGCAGTATAGTATTTACTTGTTTTTAAGCACCTCCTAAACAAGTATAGGTACTAAAAAAATATTATTTCATAGAGCTGCCCTAAAAAAAACTGGCTTAACATGCCGAGTAACATTCTGAGCACAATTTAGGAGCGTGTTAAAGCAAAAACTGAGGTATCTTATCGCTAAAGAAAAAACAAACAGAACAAATGACAACAAGTGTAGAAAAGCGGAAGACAAAAGGAAGATAGTTTAGTCCACATGGACACGTAACAATTTATTCGCAAATATTTAATTTTAGAATACATCTAACGATAAAAAGCAATAACGTGCCTTCGGCGCCAAGCTGCAGATTGAATTCAAGACGCGTGGCGTGCTGGGCACATTTAAGTTTTTGGTTACAGGGTTAACGAATTCTCAGGAGGATCTAACCGCGAGCATTAAACGCCACGATAAAGCAAGATTATCTAAGCCTGGGATGACGCGCTCGAGCTTGAGGGATTGCTTTATATACAAAACAGATTGCTCCACGTAAAAAGGCAATATGCCTTAAAAGTCTGAACCCCTTTGTTGTCGACTGTCGGCGGCTAAGGTATGTATTTTTTTTTTTAAGTTTATGCACAAGTACTGTACACAGGCGGACTTAGCGCCTTGGACATTGTCTACCTATCTACCAGTGATGCAGAGATAGGACATGGTAAGTGCAACAAGGTAAACAATAACATGAAAGGAAAAATAAGTGACATTTTTAATGAACATTTATATAAAATAATACAATGAAATAAAAAAATGCGAAGTCAAGAGAGATAAAAAATACGCTGATGGAGAAAGAGTATAAATGTTGAAAATGATAATTCAAATAATAAAAAGACGTGGATTTATCAAGTAAATAAAAAAGAGAAGTATCAACGCTTTCAAGGTCCTGCGGTGACGAATAGGTAGCCATTTTATACGTGACCGATGCGCGGAGATATTGAGGCGTGCTGACATTGATTGAAAATTAATCGAATGTATGAGATTTAGAAGCCGGTCAAGTTTATTGGGAAGTTCTGCATTCAGGACAAAGGACTAAATTATGGCAAAGATAAAAGGACCTGTACAGTGTATATGGTACGGGATGGCCTTAATGTGTGGCGGGAGAATATATTTTAATCTGTAAAGTGACCGCAAGTCGGACCTCCCTATGTGGCTAACACGATTCGATCAGAACAGTCCTTGATTACATCTAAATGCCCGTTCATCTCGATCGTTTTCAACCTAATTAAAGTGAAGCAGTAGATCTTCACCGTAAAGATAAAACGCACACTGACGCTCATAAGATTTGCCAAAAGTAGGAGTGTTAAGCATAAAATCTCATTAAAGAAAAGTTAATTTCTTCTAAAGTGAACAAAATATAAGCGAAATTGAAGAAAAAGTTAAGACACCATTTGGCAAGATAAAACGCTGCAGTTAAACACACAATATAAACTTAACCTCCACACAATAAACAATAATTAGATATATCGAATGTCTTTTTGATGTGAAACATCTATAGGCGTGCTTTGGTAGGAATACGAATTGTGTTTCTACGCCCGCGCCGCCGCTATCCAACTATAGTATATTAGGGCGAGATTCCACCAAAGCGGTGAAGAGAAGAGATGTATCGTACAACCAATCAGCTTGCGTAATTTTGAAATTTAGTGCTTAGCTTAAGCACAATACAATATTCTATGGTTTAATAACGTGACATCTCTCGTCCCTACTTTGGTGGAGTCTTACCTTTATACTCGACACGTTTAGCGCTCGCACGCCTTACATTTTTTTGTCTTTAAAATATTCTTAAAAGAATTGGAACAAGTGATAGTATTTTTATTTATTAGATATTTGAATGTTTAATAAGATGTTTCACATCTGTAGCGCGTCCCATGACGGCTTACAATTTTCTTATTTCAATTTGATTGTCATCTTATTACGTATACAACTTGAGCTTGGCAATGTTTAATGAAAGACATAAACCATGAAAACTAGACATGAATTGCAAAAAAATGTGATAACACTTTGCAAAAATGCTGTTTCGGAAACCTGTATAGTTCGTGATTACAGGACCGATACATTTTGATTCTTATTTCAATGAATTACAATGAATTAAGACAGAAAATCTAAATGTGAGCAACGACAGGGTACGCGTGGCTACCCCTTATCATTAAAAATATAGTTGTAAATTACCTTTGAACTGAAACAATCCAGAACTGTGCTTGTATTGTAAATCTATAAGACATTATAAAAAACTACAAAATAATTGTACATTCGGAATGATTATTAGTTAACATAATAGGGGGCTTGGCGGCAATTCTCTAAAATATTTTTGTGCTTGGACAAGAAGTTACGTAAAAATGGTTTTAAATGTATCTGACATTATAAAATTCTATAGAAAAGCAAATGCTTTGTACTTTAAAAATCTCACATAACATGCGTGTGCGCAAATGATAATTAAGTAAGTACCAACAAAATAATTTCGGATGGGTATTTCGTGAGGTTTCCAAAACCTACGATGCGTTTACGTACAAAGTCTACTTTTGAATGATTATATTACCGGTGATATATTATATTGATTTTACACCTATACTAACAATGATTCATGAATATTGAAGCTACAGTGTTTCCAAAAGTACAAAATTACTGGGATACTCTAAAGATTACTGGTTTAAAGTGTAAAGGATTCTGTACACAATGGCCGACATACTAAACACTGATTGTCTTTCAGCTGAGATAGCCTAGTGGTGTGTATAATTACCAGTTGCTTTAACGGTAAATGAAAAACATTGCGAGGAAACCGGCCTGTGAGATACATCTCGACGGCATGTGATATGTATTAAGAAAAGCTATCATTTAACGTAAATTTGGGTCAGTATCGTCCATTGTGTACAGTACCCGTAGCATGACAACTGAGGGAACAAAATTGTCGACGAAAGAATTGGCAAAATGACAGATCGTTGAAAATATTTCTTCAGTATTAAGCCTGACAATATCAAGGGCGAAGAGAAGAAATGTGTCGAGTCATCGTCTACAAAGTTGAGCATGACTTGAATTTTTTCTACAATTTGAAAATGCCGATTCTTCCGTAGACATCTGTTTCTACAGTGATCATGCTATGCGTGTAGAAGTATTGGTCACAGTTACAGCGCAGAGCCCCCGGCTACTACTGTGTGCTGTGTGGAATGACGCGGACACCTCAATTGACTTCGCTCCTGTGGACGGCTGCGTTGTGTCGGTTGCATGATCTTCTTACATCACCTGCAGCGAGAATAATTGTGAATTGTAAATAAGAAAATAATTAATTCAATTAAATATGAAATAAAGCCAGAAAGCCAAAAAAAAACTGATCATGTTGTGTGAAAATGAGGAATGTGTCTTCTTTTTAAAAGTTCTTCAAGTCAATTAATTTCTATTTCTAGTAAAGTATCTCTCCAAGGTCGAAGGGATATCATCGCACATACTGAAATCATGTTTTTATTCCCAGTTCGGGACCATGTATTGCACTCATAGTATCTAATATCCCTTGTATCTTGTATTTATCAATAAGACCAGCAGCTTCGCCCGCTTCAACTCGAAAAATATCCCACGGAAAGATATAATCGGGATAAAAACTATTCTATCTGTTAATCTAGGTTTTAAACTATATGTGTACTCAATTTTATCCAAATCCGTTCAGGTGCTTTTGCGTTAAAGAGTAACAAACATCCATCCATCTTAACAAACTTTTACGTTTACAATATTAGGAAGAAGATAGTAAGATGAAGTTGTCCTGTATCGTACCTGCAGTATCTGGCTAGCCTCGAAGGCAGTGCCGGGCAGCAGTACGATGGGCGCGGCGACCCGTCCCGCCTCCACACACACCATGTTGGGGAACTCGTCGTCGCCAAAGTCAGGGATCTCTTTGGCGAACTCCGTCCAGGGGTTCCAGATTACTGTGGAGAGAATAGGAGTAAAACATTAGTAATACCAAAGAATAGTTAATTACTGTCTAGTTTATCATCAGCATAATAGTCTCAGGTTCTCGGATTCTCGAGTTCCGGTTTCTCGGGTGAGGCAACGCGTTATAAAGTTCATCTATCTGGAATGTTTAGCCCGGAGCCTGGACCTGTACCACATTGATAGGTTCGCCCCCTATCACATGAAATAAGAAAAGAAAAAAAAATCCTTGTGATTTTATTTTCTACTATCGATACTAGGAACCAAGGTTAAGTGAGTAAATTCGAAACGCACATTCTCATTCTAAATTTTATTGTAGTTTAGTCAGAGAACCCCAGTCTGACAACCAGTTTCACCGAGGAGTATGGCTAGTGACTTGGTTTTGGAGGTCAGATAAGACAGTAGCTCCATGTAAACATTGGTAATCAGCTGCATCCGGTAAGACTGGAAGCCTGCCCGAACATAGTTAGGACAAGGCTGATGAAAACTTAAGTAAACTTGGGAGCAAATAAATCGAGCCACCGTTTCACGCATAATGGTTAATATGCTATCAAAATTACTATTCTTCTTTCACGGCTAATCATTTATCATTTAATAAGTTTAGTATTCAATTATATTTACTCAAAAAGTATATAAAAATGTTCGCGGTGATATATTATAGTCAAATTAATACGTTACATTGATACAGTCGCTGGAACGTGGGAAATGCGTTGGAAAGTTAATTTTATTTTTATACATATAAAATCATCTGTTGCATCTGTCATTTTATATTCTTATTATTTATTATACTTATTTATTTATATATAATTTATGGCTCTTTGTGGTCTATTGTACATTAATTAATTCATGGTATTACAGTAGGCCCTATCAAAATAACAGTGCTGCAATATTTATTGTTTTTCTTTAAATATTGTGGCATCGTGATGGGATAGGGGCCTTTTTGGCCTCGCACAGGTCTTTTTTTTATTTAATATGTTAGTTTTAGTTTTGAACTGTTAATTTCCTGTGCGTGTCCCAAATAAATATTTTTTTTTTCTTTCTTTCTTTATATGTTGAAAAGAAGTGGCCCGATTTATTAGCTCCCAACTGTATATAAATGATAATCGTACCGGTATCAGGGAAGTTGTACTTCTGTATCCTCATCTTGCGTCCGCTGACGACGTTCGTGATGATGTGCTCTTGCATGGTGTTCTGATAGATTCGGTCCGTCCACTCGTTGATCGTCACCACCTCTCTGGTCTCCTGGTACAAGGCGCCATCTCGCGTCTACAAATAAAACACATAAATTTAATAACAGTTTGATCGAAGGTTAAGCTACGCTTGACTAGGTTGGTCCGTGGATGGGTGACGATCCATTACAATCATATCAAAACTCCTCCATGTCTCAGAAAGCACGTTAAGCAGTCATTTGTAGATCTTTGACAGTCATTACAGGTTGTCAAAAGCCTGAAAGTCTGACAACCAGTTTAACCAGTTTTTTAGTTTATTTTTGTATGCTCAAAATCCAAATTTAAATCCCATGTCATGAAAATTATCATGAACCAATAATGTTATTAGGAATGTTTACTGATCAAAATTTTATTTCATAATTTAATTGTTTTAAATGTGTATTATAACTTTGTTGCCAATCAATTGAGTTAATTAATTAATTTGAACTTTTAATTTGCATGATGTGACTAATATTTTGTGTTTTTTTTAAGTCCTGTATTTTTTTTTGTGGTATTATGATTGTGATGTAATTATTAAACTTAACTAGTGGCACTCATTATCATATTCTTAACGATAATATGCGGATGACGTAGTGGGCTGCAATATTGTTAATATTCTGTATTATCTGTACTATTTAAACACATATTGTAGCTGTTTAATATCCCTGAATAAATAAAATAAAACCAAGGAGTATCGTGTTATCCAGTATCTGGGTTGTAGAGGTCTGACAGGCAGTCTCTCCATGTAAAACACTGGTATTCAGCTGCATCCGGTTAAACTGGAAGCCGACCCTAATATAGTTGGTTAAAGGGTAGAGAGATGATGACATTAGCTAACATTAGAAATGTTTGTGTTTTGTTTTGTAGTTTGTGAAGGTGATTATGTTTAGTAGATGTTTGGATGTCTGTTACTCAATCACGCATAAAACGTTGAACAGATTTGGATGAAAAATAGACCATTTCCATACAAATATGTTATTCCATATCTGCGTATCTTATCTCATTCTCTATCAAGTCCGTCGAAAGGTTACCTATATGGGATCGCTTTTAGCGATGAGGCCTTCTTTCAACATAAATAGCCCTTTAAGATTGTATTGTATTACAATAAAGAGACTATTTGAGATAACTATTCTGTTCCGTGCGGTAATCGAACCCGCGATACGTAGAGAAGCAGCCAAACGCTCGGTTACTACACCAGTTCTCAAACGGTAGAGATGTGCTGTACTCGTTCAGTTGTTATAGTGAAATTCATCTGTCCATCTGAAATAATCATGTCTAAAATACTTTGGATATCGAATCCAGTTCCACGGCTCAAGAAAATAGCGGCGTAATTAAGCTTAAGTAATTAAAATTCAAAAATCACGCCCCCAATGACATTGACCCCTGAATCTGTCACCTGTGATTGACTACCTTGAACCATGGCATGTGCCAGCGATCATAACTGATGTTTGCTTGACAATAATCCTGTTATTTACGTAAGCACGATTTTGGCACTAATGTATTGTTTCGCTCAAAAAAACACGTTTTAATCCTATCTACACGCAGGCGCCAAAAATTTAGCCAAAAAGTTTAATAAGGAATTTGTAAATACGATCATGTTAATATGATATAGGTTATACAAACAAAGGGGATGTATGTTTTTTTTTTAATTACTTGCCTTCGAAGTTTGTACATAGAAGGTAATCTTTGAAACTACTATAATACGATTTTAAAATTTCTTTCACCAACAGAATGGTACGCCAATGCCGAATACCATAGAATATACAGGTTGTCTCATTTAAATCGGTCAGTATGGGAAAGTCGAAAACTATAAGACATACGAAGATCTGTTCTGAGGAACCATGTCATCAACATGATTTGAATGAGACACCCTGTATTCGATTTATTTATTTATCAATTTTTATGTTTCACATCATTATAACGCGTGGGGCCGGTGATGAGGAAAATAAAAGAGGAATCCCATTTAAAAGACAAACGTGTGTGTTTAAGTGGATTCGAGAATGGTTTAGGTGTCTAATCGGACCCCGTAGGAGGCGCTGCGATTGGGTTCGAAATCAACGGAAGGACAACGTCTGCCGGGTCCGCTAGTCAAATCCTTTGACTTTGGCTCTTGACTTTCCCTTACCATGACGTAGTACCATGTGGTACCATCGACAATTTTCAACCCATAATTCAAACAGCTCACCTTATCAATGAACATGCATCCATGCATGCCGGTGATCTGGCAGCGGCGCACGTCGGGTACCTTGAAGTACGTGTGCAGCAGCAGCTGGCAGCTGAACGTGAGCTCCTTGCTCGGGTTGTACACGCCGATGTTGAAGTGCAGCTCCTTCTCGCGGAGGATCAGCCTGTATGTTAGTCTGAACCTGGATTTAGGAGAAGTTAAGTACCGATTAATTAACATAACATAACATTGCGCCTGTCTTCTCCGAATTTATGTATGTGCGAGCGTAATGCAATTTAATCGGGCGCCAATCCAGACTCCGGGCTGATGATGATACTGACAAGCCTGCCGGTCAATTCAGTAAGTCGCTAAACTTGAGTGAAGTGAAATAGGGGGCGAGCCTATTGCCTTTAACTGGGCACAAATTCAGACTCCAGGCTGATACTGAGAAGTTCTAGATGGAAAAACCCAGGACTTGTCTGTTAAGCACTAGCATTTGCGACTACTAGACCAGCGAGGTAGTCACCACACTCAAGTCACAGCATCGATCAATATTGTGCTTAATTTCTTGCGACTGACCAATGTGTTCATTACTGTAAATTGGTGTGTACAAGCAGTATATGACACATCAAACAAACAAAATAATATGTTTTAAAACTAGTGCACTAATTCACTATCTGAAACTCTGAAATGAAACACCGAAAGAAACTCGGAGGTCCCTTTATAGTTCAGCCATTGTCGTAGTTAAACTAGATATGTATGTGAGAACCATACAGATACGTGTCTGAGATAGACTTCAGAAGAAAGAACCACATAGATACCTGGATCTGTACACTAACAAGAGGTACACGCATTCCGCAGTATCAGTCATTTGAAAAGCCTTAGAAACATCAAAACTGTCTATTTTCTTCGTTGCTGTTCATGTGAAAACCAATCACACTTACTGGAAATGCCACATGGACCTAGTGAAGTCGTCATCCATGAGGCTGAAGACTGCCTCCACATCGCCGCTGGGGAGGCGCTCCGGCATCTTCTCCACGTGCCAGCGCGCTATCCTCGCGAACCCGTGCTGCGGACCGAAGGCCCATTGTGCAAATTGAGCTGTAAGAAAAAATGGCTTAGTGGTCATATTAATATTTTAGAGGTCATGGGGAACAGGGTGTGAAGTTCCTCATCCTTGTGTGTTAGATGGGCTTAAACTACTGCCCGACGGTTGCTATCGTCGCGTGGATAACTTTAATACCGCGATGTAGGATATCAGTCAATACTTCGTATGTGGCGAGATAGATGTCGCTACAATAAGTTTGTTACTGTCCCGCTGCAAAAGAAAGAAGGCACTAGTCTACGCTTGCTCAAGACAAGTTGACGATTTCAAACTTTTATTAACTTAGTCAACGTCTATGTTATTTTTTAACGATGTCTATGATATCTAAGATAAACTTAGAAAACTACATATTATTTATATATGTAGTTTTCTAAGTTTAGAAAACTACATATTATTTATATATGTAGAGTGCTCAAGATAAGTACCGAAGGATTATTTGTCAAGTGTTGATGAGAAAATAGTGATTTCAAAATCAAAATTAAAGAAACCGAGATCCGGATCAAAAGACCATTCATTAGAGTTTCCTAAATATGCAGCTTTTGACGTATTTTAGGAGCGGTATTGTCTCTAACACTTCAAAATAATTCTATATGGGCTTGGTATTTTGTAGAACTTACAATGAGTCCTGCAGTATTACGGAAGACTATTGCTAAAAGCTATGAATCTAATAATTACGTATAACAGCAAGAACTCTCAACTAATATTTCTCACAATAACCACAAAGTAGAAAGCTGTCGGTATAAGGCTTCCAGCTACCTTTAATTATTTATAATTAGAAGCATCCATAAAAAGAACCAAGTATAATAAGAAACTTACGGAAAACAAACGGTATCCCTCCCCGTATCGCGCTCTTGCCATCAAATACTGCTTGTTTACTGCAAAAAAAAAAGAAAAAAAAGGCCAAGTTATTAATGGCAAACAAATTACATGGACAATGTTGTCATCAAATCGATACATATCGGGAATACTAATTCGATTCGCAGATAATTTCCAAAGGTAAGACAAGGATAAAGGACAACTAATTACTAAATTGTACTGTCATGCTAGCAGCACCTATAATTATGAGACCTGTAATTATTGTTTTATGCGTTTAATTCAATTAACACAACATAAACAAATGATGAACGTTTAATTTCTTTGACGGTTTATAAGTTCAACGCAACGCAGATGTAGGTGCCTACCTACAAGTTCACAAAATCGTCGTATTGTAAATATAATTGGTACCTAAAAGACATTTCATCAAGGGGACACAAATATTGAAAGGATGACGTTATTTGAACACAAACATAAAATATATTGAAGAGTCAAGAGATTATAAAGAGGTTGCGATTACGTACCTAGTTAGTATGTTTTTATAATAAAATAACATCTCTTAGAAATATTTACCTACTATAAAATGATTTTCCGAAAATAATTTACTAATTAACTTGAAATCTGAATAAAGATAATAAAAAAATTGTTACAAAAGTACCAACGTTTCAAACTCCCAAGTTTCTAATTGATAATGGAAATATTGACTTATCCTAAAATTGTTACAAAACATTCGAGGGTTCGTTTCATTGTTTTTCATCCATTACGAGCCTTAAATTTTGTTCTTAAAACAATCTCCGAAAACTGACTGTGATTTAAGCATAAAAATATTTATTAGACAAGCAATATTGGCCAGTCATGAGCGTAGGTACTACTAATGAATTCAATACAAAGCTAATTCATGCTATAGATATCCAAATAGGTGTGTGGTACCTAATGGCAGGCAGAACTAATGCCTCGTGCACGTTTCACGAGTCGTATCGACTGTTACAATACATACATATTACTCGCATGCATTAGGCGGAACCGCAACAGTTTAACCTGACCGCACTGAGCAAGCAACACCAGCATTACTCCTTCAGCTCACGTTTGAAACATGATCAATTTTAGCGGTTGCATTCCAGCGCCGCCGGGGGACGATGCAAAAAGCACCCTTATATTATAAATGCATCAGTGGACAGGTCGGCCGCGACAAAAACGGAGCTCGAGCAAGCCACGTATAAATTATTTATGCCATTTTTAGCATTTCGGAGTTTGTGAAACGAGTGGTCGCGAATGATGACCACGAGGCACGATGCACGACGGACTCGTCATCGAAACGCGTCGCGACGGGAATTCGTACTTTGAGTCAGCAAGCTATCGCCAAATGTTGAACGTGCCATTCCAGAATATATGTCTACTACCGAACTTGGAGTTGACTTTTTATGTAGTCCAGTGGAAATCGTACAAAATCGAAGAAAATCGCTTATTTTACCGAATAGGTCACCTCTCATAAGATTAATCTGACTCGACTGTTAACATAGAAAAAAATAAATGGTTCCATCGGGATTGCCAAATATTAATTTATTGAAAGCATGAAGCAATCTCAGCGAAATTTCTTACAATATTTGAATTACGTCATTCAAACAAATTAGATAAATTAAAACAGAAATTATGTATCGACAGAGATCTGTTCTAGAAATTAAATACGTATTTTATTTATTTTATTTATTTTTTTTATTTATTTTATTCTGAACAAAAATACATTTGTGTCGAATACAGGATTAATACAATAATAATAATCAATAAAAGTTACAATTAATTACAAGTTATTAATACACGGAATAATAATAATAATCAATAAAATTTACAAATAATATGGATAAAAAGTCAAAAATAAAATAAGAATTCAACTCAATCAAAAAAAAATCAAGAAAAATAATAATAACATGTCCAGAATGAGACTTAAACGATAAACAAGTTACACTGTGGCATTATTTTTGTCCCTAAAAAACTCTTCTATACTATAGTAGCACTTCGTCAATAGGAATGAGTTTAATTTGAATTTAAATATTCTTGGATTATTAATCATTTTTAATTCTAATGGCAATTTATTGAAAATTTGTACAGACTGTACTTTAGAGCTATGTTTGACAACATTTAATTTTGGCTGCAGATAATTAGGCAAATCTTTCCTGCGCGTTTCCACCCTAGTTACCCTTTCTTCCTTTGTCTCGTATTTCTCTAGGTTTTTTAGAAAACTACTTAGTAGGACCAAAATATAAAGACAAGGTACAGGTAAAATCTTTAATTTCACAAAATGCTCTCTACAAGATTCAGTTTGCTCTATGCGAAGAATAGTTCTGAGGGCCCTTTTTTGCATAACAAAGGCTGCATTTATATTGTATTTATAACTGTTCCCCCATAGTTTAATACTGTACCTCAGCTTGGACTCAACTAAGGCAAAATAAACATTTCGTAACTGAGCAATGGTTAGTTCGTCCCTTAAACTTCTTAAGGCATAGCATGCACTGCTCAGAGTATTTGTGATTGCTTCCAGTTCTTGTTTCCAGCATAAGAGCTCATCAATTTGTATTCCTAAAAATTTTAAATTTTGCACAATTTCCACTTTATTCCCCAATGAAGCTATTTCAATACTATCATTATTCCTCACAGTTGATTTGAATAGCATACATTTAGTTTTCTCCACATTGAGTTTTAAATTGTTAGTGGAAAACCAATGTTCAAAAGCAGACAGTGCATGATTCACTTTGTTTTCTAAGTCCCTTATAGAGATATCGTTCATAACAGCACTTGTGTCATCAGCAAAAATAACCATTTTGATGTCTGGTACTATCTTATACATATATTTAGCTAAGTCGTTAAGAAATATTATAAAAAATATTGGACCCAAGACTGAGCCCTGTGGAACTCCCTTTTGTACTCTAACAAGCTTAGATTTGTTAATTTTTTCATGTCCGCTTTCAACTGACTTAATTTCGACATACTGTGATCTATTCTGTAAATAAGAACTGAAAAGCTTTAAGACGTTATCTCTTATTCCATAGTGTTCTAGTTTGTCTAAAAGGATTTTATGTTCAACAGTATCGAAGGCAGAGCTAAGATCTAAGAATAGTCCTGCCACTTTTTCTTTATTATTCAGTTTGCTAACCACATCATCCACTAGTGAGTCTATTGCATCAATGGTTCCCATGCTTCTTTGATACCCGAACTGTTGATAGCTAATGATATTGTGTTTAATCAAATGTTTGACAAGCCTTTCTTTCATTACCTTTTCAAATATTTTAGAGAATACCGGTAATAGGGAAATGGGTCTATAGTTTTTCGCATCTAATTTGGAGCCTTTTTTGAATATGGGCAAAACACGAGCAATTTTATATTGTTCAGGGAAAACACATTGCTCAATACATCTGTTTAAAAAGTCAGCTATTGGCTCAGCTAATATGTCAATGTTATCCTTGATGATACTTATGGGTATTTCGTCTTGACCGTGAGAATTTTTATTGCACATATTATTAACCATTTTGAAGATTTCTACCGGGGTTACTTGATCAAACAACATGTTATCGTCTACTCTAGCCATATTGTCGGTTAAGTATTTGTTAGCTAAGCTATGATCAGAAGACTTTAATGTAATTTTGTTGTCAAATTGGTCAGATAAAATGTTGGCTACGTCTACAGGGCTGTCATATATCTTATTATCTTGTTTAAGTATTACAATATCAGTGCTTTGTTTTTTATTAGAATTACGTCTACTATTCACTATTTTCCACATGGCTTTACTAGATTGAGGTGCCTGATCAATCTTTTTCCTAGTGTCGAGCTTTTTTGCACATCTTACTACCCTTCTAAATATCCTTAAGTAGTTTTCGCGATATTTTAAAATTGATTTATCACATCTCTTTTTATCAATAAGGCACAAAATGCGCTTGACTTTGCTGGATACTTTAACTCCTTTGCTAAACCAATAACTTTTACCAGACTTATTGAGATCAATTAAAATTTCCTTTTTTTTAAAAGAATTATCATGTACTTCATTAAATTTTCTTATAAATGTATTTATGCCGAGATTCCAATCTATCTCTGCCAACTTTTTCCTAAATTCTACCTTATTTTTTTTATTATATATTCTTTTTTTAATATACTTAAAATTACTTCGTTTTTTTTCTTCTGTTACTTTTTTTACATTTATTGTGCAAAAAAGACCGGCATGTCCATCCGATAATCCGTTGTGGTCAATATGGATATCGTTAATATTAGTATCTATTAGATTTGTCAATATATTGTCAATACATGACTCTGTGCCATTACGTACGAATGTTGTAGTGTCAAACAAACATCTAAAATTGTAGCATGTGAGCAATGATAAAAATGATTTTCGGTATTTGTCATCTTTCATCATATTAATATTGAAGTCGCCACAAATCAAACACTGTTTATTGAAGAAATGCTTCAATAGTTGTTCCAGCCTTTCAAGAAAACTATCAAAATTATTATTCACAGGAGTTCTATAGCAACAGACAATATTAACATTAAATTCTAAATCTTTTAGTCCACATACTTCAAAATAATCTTGTTTATAGAGCTTTTTACAAATTTCTATGTCCTCTCGTCGTAAATCATAACTCCCACGTTACCAACAACCTGGGTGCATAGCATACCTATATTCACACGGACTATCTACAGTTGAACAAACAGTACGACAAGTTTAAACAAATTCAATGAATTGGCCAAACCAAACAGACAAACATATTAGTCTAAAACCCTTATAAAGTTCTCTAGTTCTAAAATGAACTGCCGTGAAAAATGTTAATAGACACACAAATATTAATAAACGTCTTCAGTAATGTCAGCCACCTTTTTGCTGTCCACCTTATATAGCGTTTTAACTTTTACAGATGATACAAACCGGTGCACCGTTAACACTCCTCCGACTACTGAACCATTTATTACCGTACAATGTCTTAACGATAATTGCATTTTGACATTGATAATACCGACCGGTGAACGACTCTGTTGATTAAACTGGAACCAATCAAATAGAATAAAATGTAACGGAGCTGGAGCGGATAGGCAGACGGAATACCAATGACGCCTTCAATTTAAAATATTTTAATAACTAGTAAGCTCTGTTCGAAATGGCAATTCAATAGTACGTTTTCCACGAATCGGGAGAGGGACTAGATAAAGTTTTAATTAGAGATTCCGGATGAAATTCCTCCATGAGTCGCCGGGAGCCGATACATTCTCGCTTCGGCACCAGCCGAGTTTTTACCACCACGCAAACTCGTTTCACCCCGCCATTCTCCGGCCAGATAAATAGCGACAATAAATATACCATTGGAGCCAATTGTTTTCTCTATATAACCGTTACAATAAAATTTCCCAAATCGTGTGATTTTTGAACCAATTAAAGGCTTGGTATTTGTAACGACCCCCATAAATCCACCTACCCCGCAATGAAGTAAATATTTTGTTCGTTTTGAACACAGTGAGCTAAATCTTTCTTGACACTGATGATATTTTACAAAGGGATATTTTATGAGGATTTTAGTAAATCGTATATCTACCTCGCTTGTTACGAAAAAAGGTAATATGTTAACAACATAGAGCTGGGATAACTATTGTATGATAACAAGCAAACGATGCCGCCACGGTCTTTTCTCAGTGAATCCCGATAAAAAGCTTCAATACCTAAATTAACGTGACATTCATAATTGATTAAGTTTTTGCTCCCAAGAAAAATGTTAATCAGCATTTTATTGGGGCGCTCAAGCGGCCACGGAGATCACAATATTGCGCAAAAACGCTATGACCCGCGATAGTTTCTCGCGACTAGCTCTCATAGTCATTGTTCTCGACTTTCATGTAACTATTGATCACATAAGGTTGTCACGTTTCTCAACATTGTTGTGGCGTTCTCGTGAGATGGGCGAGCTCACCCTGCCACCGCCGGCGCCGGGGGCGACACACGCACCCCGCACGATAACATTACAATTACATAGACGAGCATTTTTATGTGCCGCATCAACCAGTTTTGCCCATGAATGGAATTTCATTAATATTGTATCAACGTGCACGTCTATTCATATCGCATTAGCAGCCGCAGAATAGGGTGGCGAGGACGAGGAATTATGAAGGCAATTTGAAAAACAAAGCAAGCAACTATAAAAATGCAAAATTAACTGGTCTTCATTATCAGCCTCAACCGAGAGGAAAAAATCAACAATATTAGTGATAAACTAGTGGAAAAAATATTGATAAGAAAATTAACAAAGCATTAGCAAAGTCGCAGACATGTTCCAATGGACACCCTTCCTCATAGTTAATTAATGCTCTAATTATTTTAACTAGCGAGCTGATGAAAAAAGTGGCGTTGCTATCACAAAAAGAGTAGAAAAACCTATTTGAAGCGCTACCAAGTTAATGACTCGGAGCGTGTTACTTTGACATATTAAGAGAAGACAGTAAACTGGTTTGGAGAAAAAACTGTGGATAAAGGCAGGGGCTCCTGTGCATCAACAAATTAAAGGTCGCATAAACGATGCGACACTATAGGACGCAATTAGATCTTTTTAGGAGCAGCGCTCCCGCAGCCGCTAGCCGGCTGGGTATATCATTATCTTCTGCAAATAACCGGTAAATGCAATAAAAAACTCTTAAAAGCAATATGATATTAAAGCGCACTTCATTTTGCGAGTGGATCAGCTCGCTACTGTGTAATGACTAATATTTAATCCGCTACAGCGACCCTACTAGAATGTAACACAATTTAAGATAATGATTGTCGTATATGCTCATTATTGTGAGATATTTTTATGTGCATAACTTGAGGATCAATAATAATAAATAGGCTGTTTAATTAACATTGTGCTAAATAACTGTTATGGTTTGGCTACACCTGCGTGAATGTTAATGTTAACATCTGTGCCAAACCGCGCCTTAACTATGAGGTTAAGAAAATGTATGTAAGCTACATCTCCAAAGTTTTTAGTACAAAGTTAGTGCCTTTAAAATGGAAATAGAAGCTGCTGTGCGTTATTTTGTCATCTTTACACGGCGCCGCGGCGCGTGCGGCCCGAAGAATGAGGCAGGAAAGTAGATATATTCCACTAGCTAAAACCTTTCGATGGGTCCAGAAATCTACCAATTGTTATCGGTAAAGTTTGAACAATATACCACATAGTAATATCAATAAATGTATTGGCTACATCTGCGTAATATCTTATTTAATGCGATAGTTTTCACGTACCATCACTGGTGTGGCAGGAGCTTTATAAATATTGGCTTAATGTACATGTTCAACATTAAAATTGTACGCGATAAAGTTCACAAATTAATTGGATGAAACTGAACATACTTTCGAGTACAATACAAGTAACCACCATGGATGCCAAAATGTAGGAAGATGTATAATGCGAGAAACGCAAGCCACCTTAAAGCTATATTGACTATTTAAGGGTTAAGCAGAATACAATTCCGCCAATTAAATATGTTTTAAGTTCCATGTAAAAGGGGCAATTAATTGGGTTGCTACCGAGAAATTTCAAATGAAAAAAAAATCAATAACTCTTTAGGTTGCTTAGCATTAGCACTTGCTAACACTAGATCAACGAAGCACTCAAAATATACTTTTAGAAAATCTTTTACAGAAGACATTAAATAAATTAGTTATAAATCAGGACTCGGTGTTTCAATATTGATTGTGTTTTATGTGTCCACCATATTACAATAATTTGCAAGGTGATAGTATCGTAGCATTGCGTTATCATCGCCAACGCGTTAACCGAGCGACAAGCCAAGAAGTAGACATGAACAAAAGGACCAAATTCAAGATTGGTGTTAGGATGGATTTTCTGTTCCAAATAGTTCCAATTAACTAAACCGAGACAGTTCAGTGTTCATATGATAAAATCACATCGCAAAAAATATGAAGAGGGGTAAACCAAGAGGGATTCTATTACCCTTAGTATCTTGGCAGCTGAATTCGGTAAGTACAGGACCAGGCAGTCGATTCAGCCAAAGTGAACCCGTTAAAAAAATTATGAAGGGAACCGTCAATCCCTAGCATAGGTACATAGCATTGGTATGAAATTACAGATTAATTCTCTTTCCCTTCACTTACATTTTCGAGTGGTGATTTTTATGGAATAGCACTGCAGTAGTTGTATGTGACGAGGCGTAATAAGCGAAAGGTTATCTTTCGCCTGAATGATGATGATGATGATGATGATGACGATGTCAGTACTTAAAGGGTCTAGGACGGACTTCATTTTAACGGTAAATTTGCAGTTTGCGTACAAATTGTACGACTGCAATAAAACTGCTGACTGCTGTTTGTACTAAACTACATTCAAACAGCAAAGGGAATTTCCCATTTGCTGCATTTGCCATTGCCATGAGAGAAGGTTAATTAATTATTCTTCCCTTATAGACCGCTATTTTTATGAGAAGGTCGTCGTGCAGTGGACCTTCTATAATAGCGTTTCATGATAGACCATAAAGCGCCGTTTATTCTCGTTTGAAACTTAAGACAACTAGAATAATGTTAACTGGGGTCAGATTACGTCATCACGAATAATGCCTTTCAAAACATTTAAGGTTTCTTGATTTTACTATGTATATTGAATAGGCTTCGCAAGGAGCTTGTGGTTATAATAATAACAGTCGCTCGAGTCAATCTACAAAGGTCCGTTGAGCCGTCCTGCCTGCGTTCGCCCTCGGAAAGCACGATAAGCTATTGGTCGCTGTAATTTGTGGTCTACAAATGACAGTATATAAAGGATAGAGTCAAATGTCTACAAAGGCTTTGACAGTTGCGAGTCGGCAGAACCCCGAAAGTCTTACAACCAATTTAACCAAGGAGTATCGTGTTACCCACTCAATGGGTTGTGGAAGCCAGACAGGCAGTCCATGCAAAATACTGGTATTCACCTGTATCTGGTTAGACTAGAAGCAGATCAAAACGTAGTTGAGAAGGTTAGGCAGATGATTGAATAGGATTAATATTGATTCTAAAAACTTTCTTGTCAGGGTCCAGAGGGTCGAGTCTGCTATTGCAATCGTGTCTCAATAACCGGTCAATGATCGATTTTTGACGTATAACGTCAAACTTATGACACATTTCCCATACAAAAACTGTCAAAGTTGTCAAATATTCGATCAATGACCGGCCATTGAGACACGATTGCAATAGCAGACTCGAGCCCCTCGGGTCCTAAAATACAGGCTTCGGTTTAGTTGAGGCACCAGTCCCCCACAAATAAATCTAATATATAAAATTTTCGTGTCACAGTGATTGTTGCCTAACTCCTCCGAAACGGCTTGACTGGCCGATTCTTCTTATGAAATGTTGTGTGTATATTCAGTAGGTCTGAGAATAGGACCTAAACTGTATTTTCATGGCCCTAAGCGATAAGTGTAGTCCACCCCAATTTAAATTGATTCTAATGGATAACGTAGTTTGCTGGGGCAGTTAATATACACTAGATATTTTTAATTAGTTTTTCTCTTCATTTATTTGTGAAAGGGAAATAAATACACTTAATGTCTATCGCAATGCGAATAAAACATCATAAAATATGATCGATTAACTAAGAAATAAACAAGGAATTGATCACGTATATCTTAAGATAAGATAGGTTGACAATTCAAGAATGGGGGGTAATAATAATTGTAGCAATAAATTATAAGCTTAGTCTATTAGCCTTGATGGATGTGACAGTAATTGAGGGATTTAACGATCAATGATAACCTCGTTGTCAGCGAGTCATCTTATCAGCAGTAAAACGTATTGTTTAGATTAAGATATTGATGGCATAAACATTTTACATCAGGCAATTCTAGGCAAACAAGCGTATAGTCATCATGACACTTCTTGATTTCTAATGATAATTCCAATCTATTAATTCCTTTGGGGGCGTACCTACATAAATTGCGTATGGCCTCCTTACCAATTATGACGTAGGTAATTGTTTTTTCTGTATCAAATAGTGTAAAAATTTGAGAAAACTGGGATCAATAAGTTAAATATGTTTTGCTTTTAAATACTGCTGAATCCAATATAGTTTCTTTTTAATAAAGCATGTGTACGTAATATCTACATGCCTATATTTTCATTCGCATTCGCTCAAATAGCGAGCATAAGGAAAATCTTAGAAATTGGGGAAGCCGATGAAAAATAACAACACTGGGGTCCAGGATTATAGTATGTGCTATTTTGTAAAAATCACCACGTGACAATTTAGGTGAAGTGAAGGCGATTATAGCTGTCATTCCATACCATTATACTCATGCTAGATATGGACAGTGACACTTCACTCACTTTCAGTTGTGGAATATTGTATTATTTTTATTGGATGTCTGCAGCTTTTCCCCGTAACATATTACCTAACCAGAATAATAACTTTTATCGAAATGTGTAGGGTAAGAATTATACGTGTTTTATATTTCACCTTACTCTAGGGTTCTCTAAGGTACTTATATAACCTCTATTGGTCTTAATTTCAGAAAGTTTGCATAACAGAAAAATGCGTCATTGTCACATTTACTTAGTTATGGGTGTTTTAACTCGTAACTCTATCTAATTATTTCATGTTGTATGAAATATGAAAAAAAGAATCATAATTGAAATAACTCATAATTGAGGAGCTTAGGCTAAATTATAACAGCCGCATGGGTCGATAAAAGGTTAAGCTACGCTTGACGAGGTCGGTCTGTAGATGGGTGACCATTTATTACATACCGAGACTCCTCCGTGTCTTGGAAACCACGTTAAGCCGTTGGTCCCGGCTGTCATTTGTAGATCTTTGACAGTCGTTACTTGTAGTCACAAGCCCGAAAGTCTGACAACCAGTTTAACCAAGGGGTATCATGTTACCCAGTTACTGGGTTGTGGAGGTCTGACAGGCAGTCTCTCCATGTAAAAAAAACACTGGTATTCAGCTGCATCCGGTTAAACTGGTAGCCGACCCCAACATTGGGAAAAGGCTAGGCAAAAAGGATAAAATCATTCGATCCCAAAGCGATTTGACAATCATAAAATATGATCTATTAATTAAGAAATGTGAGGAGAGAAATCTTTACTTATCAATTTAAGATAAGATAGGTTGACAATTATTCAATGGGGATCATAATATTAACTGTAGAATAATAAATTATTAGCTTAGTGTATTTACCGCGATGGATGTGATAGTAAATAAGGGATTAAACGTTCAATGATATAACCTCGCTATCTGCGAGTCATCTATCTGCAGTAAAACATATTGTTTAGATTATGATAATGATTGTATAAACATATTACATCAGGCAATTCTAGGCAAACAAGCGTAGTCAACATGACAAACATTGATTTCTAATGATAACTCAAATCCTACTCCTTTAAGAAAATATCTGGAATCTAAAAGTAAGTCTTTGCAGAGTTGTAAGTAACAAGAAACACCGACATCACTGTGTCTAAAAGTTTGTTAAAAGAAACAAAATGGCGTAATTATAAGCTTATTGGGCAGAGAGGTCGTGCTGCTGCGCCTGCTAGTAAGTTTAGAGCGGCTGATATAAAAGTCCCACTGTTTATCTCGAATGTTAGTATTGAAACATGTGAAAATGACATTATTAACTATATTAAAGAAAAAACAAATGACACGGTGTCTCTAAAAAAGATAAACATGAAGCAGACTAAAAAGTATAATGCTTATAAATTATATGTCTCGAAGTGTAACCTAGAATTATTTTTAGATGATAATTTTTGGCCTAACGGAATAACGTTCAGGCGTTTCGTGCAATTTATGTATAAAACAGAAACGAACGCAAGTTAATTATTGTACCAGTATGGATTTAAATGTTAAACAGTATCTTAATTTAATTAGCTTTAATTGTAAATCGGTCAAGAGGTCCATTGATAGTATAAGAGACATTTGTAAATTGGTTGATCTGGTAGCACTCCAAGAGACGTGGTTGCTCCCCCATGATATTTCATTATTGGGAACTATCTCTAATAATTTTGAATACACAGGTAAGTCTGCAGTAGATACTTCTGTGGGCCTGTTGAAGGGGAGACCTCATGGGGGAGTTGCCATACTCTGGAGAAAAGGTGTGTTTGATGGTGTTACTGTAGTGCCGTGTGCCAGCACGCGATTGACAGCTATACGAGCTGATATTGACGGCCGCTCCATTATTGTTTTTTCTGTGTATATGCCAACTGACTCACTGGATAATCTACCAATTATGACTGAGGTTTTGGGTGAAATAAGTGCAATAGTAGCTAGTGCGAACATTGAAACCTTGTTTATTTTAGGTGATTTTAATGCTCACCCACACGAACTATTTTGTAATGAGATGATAAACTTTTGTACCGATCAGTCCTGGATCTGTGCCGATTTGGAAAAATTAGGCATACAGACCAATACTTACACGTTTGTTAGCGAGGCTCATGGCTGCAGACGATGGCTGGACCACTGTGTCGTATCATTTTCGGCCTGGCAAACTGTAGTTGAGGTACGTGTTATAGAAGATGTTTACATGTCAGATCATTTACCTTTACTTGTTAGTTGTGACATAACTGTGGTAAGGCCTAAGTTGATGACGAGCGACGTGCGGCGTGACTCGGTTGTATGGGGTGGGAGAGATGAAACCCAGATAAAAACTTACCATGACCTCTGTAACAACGCTTTTCGAGCCATTGATTTTCCCACCGAATTCACGGAATGCAGTCGTGGGTCATGTAGCTTGGTTGACCACAAAAGTGTTTTGGATAGGTTATATGCCAAAATTGTGGGAACCTTGAGTAGCGCCGCTGTTGCGTCTGGCGGGAAGCGAGACCCGAAATCAAATAAAAGTAGGCACTTGTGTGGCTGGAATAAACATATTCGTGAAGCTCATAGGGTGGCCAGGCTTAGGTTCGGAACGTGGATAGCTTGTAACCGGCCCACTTCAGGCATTATTTATGACGAAATGCTCGAGTCGCGTAAAATATTCAAAAGTCGCTTGAAGTGGTGCCAAAATAATCAAGAGCAGATAAAGATGGACATTCTGGCTAAACACAGGACGGGCAAGGACTTCTCGAAATTCTGGAAAGCTACTAGAAAGTATGAAGTTAAGCCTGGCCTCCCGGTAAGTGTGGATGGAAAAAGTGAACCAGCCCTAATAGCGAATATGTTCAGGGAACATTTTAAGGTGCGCTCCCCGCTTGGCCCTTCAGAGTCATTTGTTAGGTCTGAGCCCGGGTATGAGGAGGAGTCTGTTCTTTTTGCGGCAAGTCAAGTAAGATGTGTTTTAAAAAGAATGGCCGGCGGTAAATCTCCTGGTCACGATGGGCTCAGTGTAGAGCATCTGCGGCATGCTGGGGTTCACCTGCCGAGGGTCTTGGCCATGTTCTTCACGATGTGCAGGAGTCACTCATACTTACCACATGACCTAATGAAAACAATCGTAGTCCCTATCGTGAAGAACAGGACTGGGGATATCTCGGATAGAGGGAACTACCGGCCCATATCTCTAGCAACTATAATTGCCAAAGTGCTGGACGGTGTGCTTGATTCCTACTTAGATAAATATATTAAATTAAACGACGCGCAGTTTGGGTTTAGACCCGGGTTATCCACGGAGGCTGCCATCGTAGGTCTCAAGCACACTGTCCGATACTATACGGACCGCAGGACACCGGTATATGCGTGTTTCCTTGACCTCTCCAAAGCTTTTGATCTCGTCTCATACGATGTGCTCTGGAGAAAGTTGGGGAGCGCGGGTGTACCGGTGGAGGTGCTTAATTTGCTTAAGTATTGGTATTCTCACCAAACAAATTTTGTGAGGTGGTCTAGTACACTCTCTGAGGCATATACGTTGGAAAGCGGGGTGAGACAGGGAGGGTTGACCTCACCCAAGCTTTTCAACCTATACATAAATGATCTCATTGTCGAGCTCAGTAGCAAGCGTGTCGGTTGTTCAATAGATGGCGTCTGCGTCAACAATATTAGTTACGCGGACGACATGGTGCTGCTGAGCCCGACGATGAGAGGTCTTGGTGAGATGTTAAGGGTATGCGAGGCTTATGCTGATGCACATGGCCTTGTATGCAATGCTCAAAAATCAGAATATATGGTCTTCAGGGCCGCCGGTGGATGCCCCGAGAATTCACATAATGTTACCCTCAATGGCTTGTGCTTAAACCGTGTCACGAAGTTTAAATACCTGGGGCATTTTATTACCGAAAGTCTTGAGGACGATATGGACATTGAGAGGGAGCGCAGGGCTTTGGCGGTCAGAGGTAACATGCTGGCCCGCAGATTCTCCCGCTGCTCTGAACAAGTAAAAATAACGTTGTTTAAAGCCTATTGTCAAAGCTTTTATACGGGGAATCTGTGGGTCAGTCACACCAAAAGATCGCTGGATGTCCTGCGCATCCAGTATAACAACATATTCAGGATGATGTTGGGGCTGCCTCGCTTCTGCAGTGCATCGGGGATGTTTGCGCTGTATCGAACTGATGGCTTTCATGCCGTCATTCGTAAAAAAACTGTATCCCTAGTCTGCAGAATGCGTGGCAGCTGCAACAGAATTCTGAAGACCGTTGCGGATAGGATATCTTCACCGATGTGGAGATCCTTTATTAAGCGGGTAATTTAATTTTAATTTAATTTAATTCAATTTAATTTAATTCAATTTAATTTAATTTAATTCAATTTAATTTATTTCAATTTATTTTAATTCAATTTAATTTATTTCAATTTAATTTAATACAATTTAATTTATTTCAATTTAATTTAATTCTTAAGTTTTATGGTCATTTGTTTTAATTATTGATTTTAATGTTTATTTGCATGATTTTAGTGTTAATTTTAATTTATTTCTAATTCTTTTTATTTGTTATTTATGATGTTCTGGTACCCAATTTTATTTTATTTACTTTGTTTTTTAATCTCAAATCAACTGTGTATGGATCTAGTTATCTGAAATAAATGAATTTTATTTTTTATTTTATTTATTTATTTATTTATTTTTTCCATTATCATTATTTATCACATTATCACAGGAGTATTCTAAAGCTATAAAAAGTTATGGACCCTCTGATGAATCCCAGTTTACGAAAGATTTTTAATCTAATAATGCAATTGTTTTTTGTATTAGATATGAATATATACGTGTAAGTTGCTGATCGATATGCAGTTGCATAGGAAAGCAGGTTCGAAATTCCATTAAGTCTTTGTGCATCAATTAATTTAACTATTCTCTAAGGCAGAATAGGTATGACGATGACGGCGGCGTATAAATATCATTATTCTATTTAGCCCATTAGTTAGATAATAAAAAAAATACACAAGCAATTTTTGTGTTTTCAAATTGGTTGAAAACTACTTAGATTAAGCGCAATAACATTAAGGAGAGGGGACTTGTGTCGTCATAATTCTAGGTATAAACTATAAGAAATTGTAACGTCATGCGACATTTTGACTCAAAGTATCGCCGTTTTCATTTGATTACGTGAAAAAAAGGAAAATTATTGACTAATATTTTCTAGTTGTCTAGATGAAGGACAAACAGCTAAATTTTTTTCGTCTAGTCTATTTCCTTAAATGATAGGTATCCTCTACAAATACTGAGAAAATAAAACACAAATAATAACAAAGATCCCTGTAACATCAACGTAGACCGTGTGCCACGAGAACATAGAGGTGCTATAACCTTGCGCAGTGGCAGACCAGGGCCATCCAATGAAAGTGCACGCTGCCGGAACACGCGTGGGCGCTAGAGGCTGCCTCAAAGGCACTGAGCACGTGCCACAAGTACCTGCGTTTACATTACTGCCTTTGAAATCTACTTCTGGGTTTTTTTAGGAATGCTGAATAGAGAGCTTCATCTGTTTAGAGACTAACCTGCAGTCGAGACTTTTATGCCGTCCAAAAAACACATGATGCCGTCGAGAAATATCTCTCAGATATTCCCAAAGAGATTTAAGATACTATAGAGAGAAGAGAGGATACTATATTAGAGGACATGCGAAGAAATGTCTTAGAAAAACTGTGATCCCAAGCCTCAATCACGCAATCTAGCATTATATACAGGGTGTAAAAAGACCGATCACATAGCCGATAACCACACATTCTGTACATATAATTAAGTAACTTTAACCAAAAAATAATTCTGGGAAAATACTTTTTTTTCATCTTTATATAAGAGATGCTTTTTATTGCGCGCAATGCATAGCGCGACAACGCAATGCAACTTTCGATCA
The DNA here is from genome assembly GCA_921972225.1 of Euplexia lucipara. Lineage (NCBI taxonomy): Eukaryota > Metazoa > Arthropoda > Insecta > Lepidoptera > Noctuidae > Euplexia > Euplexia lucipara. The sequence continues at coordinate 5,559,525 of OV179143.1, read as the reverse complement.
ACTGAGCGTATGGCCACTCGCGCTTGGTCGTTGACCCGACCGGCCCGCTTGTTTAGTATCCATTGCATTTTTGTAACTTCAAATGCGTTATTTGTTTTGAAAAATCGATAATTTTGATAATGTTTGTTCGGAAGAAAGTTTACTAATGATACCTACAATTTTGAAAAAAAAAACGAAAAATAATAGTGACATAAAACTTATCAGATTACTTTGAAGATCTGTTTGGAGATATCTAGAGCTTAAAAGACTTCGTAATAAGTACTTATGATGCAATAGTGATACGATGAAAGTAAGCGATAAACCAGCCTGCTTTGCCATGACGACTCAGCTAAAAGCACAAAACTCATTCATAACTGTAATCCTATGAAATTGATAGGACTATCTTTATCTTTTACAACTCTTTCCTTCGATATGGTTTTGGTTTGAATGGATAAAAAGCGCCTCACGGGACGATCGATGGTTAAGCAACGCTTGACGAGGTTCGTTCGTAGATGGGTGACCGACCATTCATTACATATCAAGACTCCTCCGTGCCTCGGAAAGCACGTAAAGCCGTTGGTCCCGGTTGTCTTTTGTAGATCTATGACAGTCGTTCTAGAAGACCCAAAGTCCGACAACCAATTTAACCAAGGGGTATCGTGTTAACCAGTAACTAGGTTGTGGACGTCCGACAGGCAGTCTCTCCATGTAATACACTAGTATTCAGCTGCATCCGGTTAAACTGGAAGCCGACCCCAACATAGTTGGGAAAAGGCTCGGCAGATGATGAATATGATGATGGACTAAAAGCCATACCGCATGAATGGGATCTTCTACTTCTTATCGTGTGGTTAGTAACTAACCTGGTGTCAGAGTTTTAATGCCGTCCATGGGCCTCTGACTTGGCATCACATGCCGTCGAAAAATATCTCTCAGGCATGCCGGTTTCCTCACGTTTTTTTTCTTCACCGTTTTTGAGCCAAGTGATAATTATACAATACGCACATGAATCCGAAAAGTCAGAGGTGCGTGACTTGGGTTCGAGCTCGAGACCTATGATTTGGCGATCCGCCGGTCACACCACTAGGCTATCGGCAATCAAACATTATCCCATTCATGAATGGGATAATGTTTGATTACCGTCAGCCACTAATCACACGAAATGAAGAAGACCGTTTGATTAACTTAAGTTTTATTATGGGTTACAGAGTCCTTGGTCGGATTAGGCACAGTGGAAGGTATAGTCAGGATTATTTGACCGACGCACAACGTTAATTTGAACTACGAGTAAGTTTGTGTTTCATAGTACCTAGTAAAAAAAAGTTGTGGAATATTCTCGTGAAGAACAAGTGTGGTAACTAAGGCCCGGCACCCACTGGCAGCACAGCACGACGAGGGATTTTTACAATACAAATGATTTCGAATCATATTTAACAATGTTCAGACTCACATCTCATTTATACGCCACAGCCTACTACGGCATCGTTCGGCATGGTCTGGCATGCAGTGACATTTCGAAATGTAGACGCTTAGCATGATCAAATAAGATCTTAAACCATTTTCGCTTACTTTAATCTTCTGCCGTGCCCATAGATATCCGTGGCCGTGCCGATGTGATGCGACCCAAAGCTGCCTTCTCTATACATATAAGAAGGCCCTTGCTCTACAGTAAGCATCTTCTTTATTCCAGGTACATCGTATTCACATATACCTAATGTATTTTTTTATTGTATACAAAATATTGTAAAACTATTTCAAAAGAGTAAGTATGAAGTTTCTTGCCCATTCTTCTCCATACGAAACTACCTTTTGGAAGGGGCAACTAGAATCATTATATTTTATTTAAATGGCCTAATTGAAATAAATGATTTGACTTTGACTTTGATTAACACATAGGGCTTTTTATCCCTGTATTCCCACGTCACCAATTCTACGCAGGTGAAACCGCGGGACGTCTGCTAGTGTTACTATACATTTGTTTAGCGGTACAAGAATAAACGTAGCTTCCTAATTTCATAGATATTTTGTCCATAGACTACGAGTAAAATAACTGTGTTAGATCCGAGCGAATAGACAGACAGACTACGTACGTCAAACTGGTTGGGAACCCATGTCTCAGATACAACAGCTAATTAAACATTAATTACGTTTAAAAGCTCATTATATTTTAGTAAATTCTTCATAGGCGAACACTGATTGATAGCGTGAGTTACTTCCTTGTACCCTATTAGTACAGTTACATGTATAAAATCTAATTACATAAGACTTTTTTTTTGCATTAAAGCGAAGCGGCAACGTGTAATTTGTTAATACAAGATTTAAGTTGTGATTACAATCAATTATGTATACGAGTTATATGACCTTAAGTTGAAATTAACTATTCTTATAGTCAGCGTCTGCATTAGGAAAACGGAACTGAGTAAATTAGGTAGTGTTGACTGCTTGATACAGACTTCTGTCAAGAAGTCTAAAAGTCTGACAAGCAGTCTTATTAAGAAGTATCGGTTACCCAGAAAGTGGGTTGTGAAAACTTGATAGGCTCCAGGAAAAATACTTATTATTTTGGTTGCCTGTAAGCTGACAGTTGGGAAAGGGCTAGGCAGATGATGGTATGAGGCTAATCTACTGAATATAAATCTTAAATTCTCGGACAGAGCTACTAAAGGGAGAGATTTAAGAAAATATTCCTTCGAAATACTAGATTGGGGATGAAAGTTTGTATGGAAAAATCGTAAGTTTTTCCGCATGAAAAGCCGCCTAGGGCATAGATTGTTGGTACTTAATTAAATTCATGATTAAAGTTTTCAACATAGTTTCATAACTAAAAAAATAAAATTGGTACCGTCGCGTCATCAACATTGCATCCGCCATAATCATTTACTAACTCAAATGTTTTATACCGATAGTAATGTCAAATAGAAGATTGGAATTCCCCCCTTCTAACACAGTGAGATAGCAATGCTTACTATTTTATTTTTCAAACCGTGGCCTAGTATAAGCAGAGCCATTTTGTAACTTAGCCAGTGGAGCGGAATCCCAACTAGATTGAACTGCTAAACTGTATTTTTACAGCACAGCAAAATGACTTTCAAAATGGTGACGATACTATTCTTAAAATATAACAGAACGCTTTATTTTCTCTTCATTAGCCAAAATGTAATTTCTATTTAAATGCTTTTGTGAAGCCAAAACTAATTCCCAGGCTTTAAACTAAATCTTGGAAATACATATCTAAATGCCAGTTTTACTCTTGCAGTTACAGAACATTAAGCTAAATAAACCTTGCTATTAAAACAGTTAAGTAACTCAATTAAATCAATCAAGATTTTTATGACTATCCATCATTACAGCTACCGGAACAGAATCAATAAAATTAAACATGAAATGTATCATAAAACTACCATTAGTACCTGCTACATTACGTAATCATTGAAAGTACAATTTTCATGGTACATTTGTTCCCATATTAAATTAATAGTCTATCTGCTTTAGAAGTTATCATAAGGACCAAATCGTAAATGTTTGCAGAAGGACCACTTTTATTGGCCCCGCGTAAATACGAAAATTATGTACTTAGGCTAATTAAAATTTTAAAGTAATTAGTCGCAAATTGTTACACACCTTTTAATTAAGGTTAAGGGCTATGCATGATGCCGTGAAGAATTCGGATAATGCCGTCAAGACATGCCGCATATAAATTTGATATTTCTTAAGTCTTCTGCAAATTGTAGCGTTGTTTTAATTATTTTTGATGACAATCATCATATTTTCACGAAAGAGTCTCATTTTAAGGATCGTATTTTGTGATCTATATTGATGTTATAATGAAGTGTAATTTAGTAATGATGTTAGCATAAGTGCGGCCTACCTATGTTACAGAATATACCTTGCAGAAATTGCAAAATCTTAATAATGTATGTGTTAATCTGTAATGTGCTAAGTCTCTTTTAGTTGGCCTAACTCAACAAATTTTGGTCCTTCTGTCCAATTTCGTACCTATCTATTGCCTCTTGAGATTTACGGGCCTCACTTAATTAATGTAACGTGTTGTTTGAAAACGGGACAGAGACAAACGTTACATACAAGAACTAAGTGGTCTTGCAACAAAACTCCTTTTGCCGACAGGGGTCAGCGCTGTAAATAGCGCCAGCAGATGGTTCGGACAGCCGATTAATAAGACAGGGACTCCGCCCCGGAGCTGCGGTGGCGACTTAACAGCGCCAATTTAACAAACACCACCCTACTAGATAAGCCGATTACCCGAATCTGGGAGACAAACAGACGTGCTTACGGCGGAGATAATGTGGCTATGCTAATTGTGGACAGTGGCACTGATAAACGCTTGCCTGTTTATGTTATACTGGTAAGTGGTATCTATTCGCGCAGTGGTAGAGATTACTGCACTGTATAATCTTGTATGTGTCGACGTTATGGTACAACTTAACTGCTTAATGCATTCGTAGTGTTTGCGCTTGAAAAGGTTAACAAGCCTAAATGATATTGATAAACATAATCAATAGATGGTAAAATTTCTGAACGTAGCCCTAATTTTAGACTAGTGTCTATCCTCGTCCTGCCCAAGCAAATTTGAACCTGTTTGGTAATTCTGCCCACTGTTCTCTACAAAGTACAAAATCTTACAAGTGCTTCCTGCCCAGAATAAGTAGAACAAAAAAAAAGGTCATGTATAAGATATATATTTTTTATATTTTTTTATGACAGTAAATAGATCATAATGAACAGATTCACGCTGTTTTTAAAATCATACATTTTGTTCTTTTTACAGAACATTGGGCAGTATTACCAAAATCAGCTGTACTTTATTTGTCCTTCATAAAAGACACTGGGTACAATTGTGTAAATAAAACAAAAGTTACTTTTTATGTTATTTATTATGTATTGTTAATCAGTCTTGAACTTCCTTCTCTGTATTTAGTAAAAAATGTATCTACATTTATTGCAGATTCTTTGGACTTAAAAATAATTAAGCAATTGAAACAAAAAATAAAAATAAAACGAAACTTTCTCTTAATTTTTAAAAACTTTAAAAATTAAATCATTTAAAAAAAAAGTTAGGCATGGAAATCAGCAAAGCAATTTCTTTGCTTAGTTAAGCACAAGTTTATACGACATGAACCACATTTGAAGTGGGTTTTGCTGTAATGGCAGGACCTGCACTTGGACTGTTTCTCTTCCAATATAGGCATATGTTTTGCCTCAGAAGTACGACGGCTCATGTTTGAAAGAATAACTACTGGTAACAAGTATAACTCATTTGAAGTCCCCAGTATCAGAACCTTCTAACAAATTACCGAAGGATAAAGCGTCCAATTCTGCAAAAAAACACAATTTACCAAAATGTTCTGCCCAATGTGATTTTTAGATCACATAATATTGTTTATGTTTACTAAAAATGCAATTATTTACGAAAATCAAAAATAATAACTAAATTCAAAGTATTGATTATTTAACTTTAATCTTGTTTATTTTTAATTAAGAAAAGCCACCGATCTAAATGATAGTAAAAGATTAAACATACCTCTTCTCCGACGTGATTCCATTTTTAACACTGAAATGGCTTCCGACGTTAATCTGCTGTCTATTACCCGAATAGATTTAAGGTTCACTGATTGGTTATAACCTAACCAATCACAGGAAACTTCAAAAACGACGGCCGAGTAGAAAATATAAATGCTAGGAGCCAAATTTGAATATGTGCTTTTTGAAGGACAGTGGGCGGAATTTTGAACTTTACAATATTTTAGCTGGGCAGGAACCGTGAAGTATGTTTTGTGATTTTAAAATCACAATGGGCAGGACGAGGCTATATCTATCCGACAAAACAAAAATAGGTCCTGGATATGTCAATAATAGACACGTGCCTACTGCCATTATTCAGTTAAACCTGACTTTTAAAGGTGGTTTCATTATAGATACATGGATATAATATCAAATAAGGAGCGAAAAATAAAAACGTAAGGTCCAGGACGTATGAACATAAATTATGTGCTCGCATTGCAGCATCTTGAAAACTGACTAAAGATAAATGCTACAATGCATAGTAATAGGAAACGCAAATTAGCAGGCTTATCGTCGCCTAATCTTAATTCATGTAAAAAGATACAAGGTGCAGTGCTGACACACAGGGGAGCAAAAAAATATATTTACAGCACGCGTCAAATCAATGTGACCATATTTAGCCGGATCCCGAACTAAATATCGCGTCACGATCATTATCAGCTGTTAGAAGTGTGTAGTCAATAGATCATACGCGATGCGACCATGTAAGGCGGCACGAGACATATTCTGATGATGTCATGCGGTTCGCTCAGACACCAACTAACGCCTGGTACCCATGACGAACAACTACTTAGTTAAAAAATTAAAGCGGTATTTGTTTCCTAACAATGATAGATGAATGTTGGATCTTTTATAGAAACATGGGCAAATATAAGTTCAAGGATCAGTAACTAGATCTAACCCTTTCCCAGCAACAATCATAAAGTCCTAAAAGCAGCATTAAGTACAAATTGCGAACAAATGACACGAATTTGCATCTCAAAGAGTCATGCTGGCAAGCACATTCAAACGTTATTAAACGGTTTCCCACAGCGTAGTAACGAAGTGGTTGCTTCATAAGACTCCAGTTTCTTTTAAGTAAAGTTTGAAAGAGACTTCAAAAGTTTGGGAACTTTAAATTCGCATGGCAACTTGTCGACAATTGAGAGCAAGTTGCGAAACTGCAAGTACTTTATTCAAATGAGTTATTTTAACATCTGGATCGCGTGGAGGGTTAAATATTTTCTTCAAGTAGCTTTGGAAGTAACATTTTTTGAAAGTGGTAATGAATTTGTAACAAAATAAACGAAAAAAGATGTAACAGATGCTTCAAGCGTTGGCCAAGTAGCGTGCTCACTCTTACCCAACTTACATAATTACACGCCTAAACAAAATCAGGCAGAGCCATCATGAACAGACGAAAATTGTGATCACCACGCAATGTAAGCGTAGGACGATAATATGATAACTAATGATATACACAGCCAACCACACAAAGTAATTTCTTTAATAGGTACTACGATCTTAACGCGATTTGGATTTACCGTTGTAACCAAGATTATTTCGGCTGTCTTGACGTTTCCTTTATAATAATAAATCTTTGGAAATTCCAACTCATATGTGCCTTTGAACAATTCAAAGGTCAAGTTTATTACTTTAAGAATTCACGTCAAAATGTAAAGATGTCTTAATTGTGATAAATCATCTTCGTAACCGTTAATTACAACGCCGGCTAGATACAGTCACAGTGGGAGATAAATCATGTCTGAGTTAGCAAACCTGCGGGATAATCGTACTAAATCACTGACTAAGCAATCAGACAATGAATATTGTAGGTGGGTGTTGCTTGGATTACTAAATTACATATCGGCCGGCTAAATCTGCTGCGGTGGAATTTGGAAATGACTAGAGCGGTTCGAACCTCTAATATTTCACCGCAGCTGTGTAACGACTGGAACAATCTTTGTCTTGGGTGTCATTGGAGAAGCCAAAAAAAAGCGCAACATGTGTACTCCGTCGATGGTAATGGAGCAAGCACGTGCAGTGGACAGACTTCGTGCCACTTCTACTATATTAATGACAACATGGCGAAACGGCTAGAACTTTATTTGGGAGCATCGAAATAAAAAAAAAACATATTACGAAACGCCCCAGCTTCTGTTGGACTCTATCTCGTTGGGACTAGGTATAATTAGCGTTAGTCGACACCCCGAGCGTTCAAATCAAGATTTATCAAGTGAGCCGAAGGCAGGAGATAATGTGACGGTAGCGGAGCGGGCCTGACTATTCAGCGGAGTCAATGGCGTGTGACCGACAACGGCGGCAAAGAGGTTGCCGGGCGCTGGCCGCTGGGTGACGCTGACATTCTTTACCCACGTCTTATTTCATTTTGTTTTTTTGAAATATTAGACCATTCAGTTGTTAAGCACGTAGCGTCGCCAGTCGCTACCGGTGCTACCGATTAGAAAATGTTATATATACAAGTTGATCTCGCTGTAGTAAAATTTAACAGCGCCATTGTATTCTGTGTAGGAAACGTGCAAACGGAGAAAATAATTGCGAGCTTCATCAATTTCCACCTAATGGAGCGATAAACCCGTCTCAGCCATCGCTGATCCGTGAAGCTGAGCATAAAATAAAGCTTGCACTCATTGACGCGCGTCGACGACGATCGATGGGGTAATCTCGCGGTCATCCCATCCCGGCTTTGTCTGTGCATCGGGAGCGGCATAAAATTATCTGGGCATTAGCGGGCCGGGGAGCGAGCGGGGTGTCCGGGGACCATTTGTCATCGGCGGTGTGCAGGGGATTGGGGGGCGCGGGAGGGGGCGAGAAGAAAGTGGCGGCGACTCGGGGCGGCTGCAGACGCGACCACAAAAACAAGACGCGGAGAGCAGGGGCGGGAATCGCAGCCACCGCGCTGCCACTGCCACCCGCAGGGATGTGCCGCGCCGTGTCACGATTCTCTTATGTACAACATGCTGTTTGGACACTGCTAACTTTGAATTATGGTCCAACGTTTAACTTTGTTACAAAGCTATACCATGATTAGTATTTACCCAGTGGCAACCTACTAAGTTCTGTACAATAGTTTTGGCGTTGTTATGGTGTTCAAGAAAGTTACTACTAGAAACACTAATGCTTGATTATGAGTAAGACAGCAGCGCCACGAATAATCGTCATTTAAACCAAATGACGTAAATAGGGGCCAAGAAACATAAAATTTTATAATTGTAGGAAACTTACAAGTTAGAAGGAGGTAACGAGCATCACGAAGGTTTCAAATGATTCAGTTTAATTGTATGTTGAACAAAACATCGGCGTCGTAATTTTTTTTTATGATTTCTCATAAAACATGTTGTTAATTATTTCTTGGTTCTATGTATAACGAAATCGCCTTCTTTCCGTTTGCCAATCCTGACGCAAGAAAAAAACGGATGGTCCTTTAAACTGCCAAAAATTCTTTGGCCAAAGCTGTCCTTTCCATCCAACTCCATATATTCGGTATAAGTCGTCAGTTCCAACGTTAAGTTGGAGCCCTCGAAAAATCCCGCAGTCATAAAAGGGTCAAGCGGTTGCGTCACGTCGGCTCAGCGGAGGCGCAAAAACACCAAGAGTACAAACTATATTGGATATTAGAACAGAAGGCGCGTGCCGACAAGTTTTTGTTGGCGACCAGGGACCCCTTGACCATCGCTTATTTAATTTACTAAATTCCACGCGTATGACAGATTAAAATGGTCTTTAATCCCACGCATAGAGACAAAAACCGAACATTAAAGCAGGAGATATGCGAAGATATAACAAAACTATGAAAAAAATTCTGAAGCTCAAAAGAAACGAAATCTAGATAGAACAAAGGGACAAGCTGCTAACACCTTATTACATGTATTGATTGATGAAGATTGATTAAACGACGCACAGACATTTTTATACGTTGAAAACGGTGGATATTTAGTGAAAAACTCAACCGACACTAGACCTACATAACAATCTCTACACTCCATACCTAATCAAAAAGTAATTAATATCCAAGGACCACCGGTTGTCATTAAACAGTATATCATCGTTGAAATTCATTCTCTAATTTTATAACTAAACTAAATTATCTTTAATGTTAATGAGCTTAAAGCTCTGAACCTGGTGAAAAATAATACAATGAATCAATTTGTGGGTAATGATACTAGCATCAAATGTGTGGCTACACAGGCTGGCTACTGGCTAGCTATATGTAGTATATTTATATTGTACATAGAATCATTAGTGGCAGTCGGTCGTTTGTTAGAGCCATTCGCGGCCCGGAGACGGGTTTTTGTCTCAACGCCAAATTGCATCCGCACAATACGTTGTCAGTAAATTGATTTGGAATTAATTGCGGTAACATAAGAGATGGTGTGACTTGTACAACAGTCATGAATTAGGATTTTTTGTTATAAATGATCTTAACTTCAATAGAATTGGGAACCGTAAGAAAAAACATGATTTTTCTTTACTACGTTTAGGCAAATGTTGCACAAATGGATGTTTTAACCTTTCTATCGTGTCAATTAAAGACACAATAGAAAGACAATGATAGCGCGAACGCCGGCGTCCGCTCGGGGTTTAGTCAATTAAAATGATATTTTATTTTGAAATCTAAGACTGAAGACTGAATTATATCGAAATCTCCCGCAACATCAACAAAGGGTTTATGCAATACAAGAAAATGTATTAGCTCTTTTAAATGTCTAGACAAGGACATAAAACATCCAGTAATTATTTTAATTGTCGACTACTACATTAATATTTCCCATAAAATCGGATAATTAGGAAGTTATTATTTATGTTATTAGTAATAGTAATGCACCCACAGCCAGAAAAGGTATTACAGGGAGCAATAAATGCATCTAGAATAAGAGAAGAATTTCTTTCTACTGATAAAACGGGCTTAATAATGAAGAAGCGCAAGAAAGCAATGATGGCAGAAGTAACTAAGTAGTATGATAATAAGCTGTGTTAACTAGTTGAGCGAAGCTGCAGATACCAACCCACAACATCCATAATCAATTTATGTATGTACATTCGTAATATGAAGAGATAAGCAAGCACTTCAATTGTATGTATTCAATTAACTAACGGATATGGAAGAACGGTGGATCACATTGTCTTCGTCGGTACATCGATATTAATTTATGATTTAATGAATTTCCGATTGCTTGTAATCATCGCGGTTCCGAGAGCTTTTTGAATTCAATAAGCCATTTCATAGCCATTAAGTTGAATAAAAGAAAACCTTGGTATCGAACTGTATTCTTTACCGTGTAATTTTTCAAGCCGGTTATGGTGCTTTAGTCCGTTCTCAAATTCTAGGGTTTGAAATCAAGTTTTCACATCTCAAATACCTATAACGATTTCTTAGAACAAGAAGATTAACAGCAATGTGGTTTGAACCAATCGACGTTAGACTTTTACATTAGGATATAATGACAGCAGCTGGAGATGACAATAAGTAGGTACTGAAAGGACCCAAAAATATGCCAAGAAACATGTGCTTTAAATAACTAATGAGGCATGCTTACTGTCAAACAAAAATGTAACGACACTGATACTGGTATTGAAGATTCGGTGAATCTAAGTGAATATTGGCTGTCATAAATTACCATTACAGTTTTGCAGCACAATCGTCCGACGGTATTATTCGAAATTCAGGATCCATTTTCCTACAGTAACTAGCCGGGGCTTGCGGGGCCAAAATCCCCTCTAATCGAGCAAGGATCATTAGCGGAAGGCGCTTGTTCAACGCGGATACACTTATGGAGTGTGTTTTTAATGTTCTCCCCAACTTAGGAAGCGTTAAATTGCTTGGATGTTACATTTTCAGTTGTTGCATGTGTGTTGGTAGAGTAATGTAGATCTGTATGATATAAGGTAACCTATAATATGAAATGTGGGGTGAGAGGCTTGTGCCGAAGGTTAAGCTACGCTTGCTGAGGTCGGTCCGTGGATGTGTGATGATTGATTACATATCAAGACACTCTTCGTGCCGCGGTAAGCTCGTTAAGCTCTTGGTTCAGGCTATCATTTGTAAATCTTTGACAGTTGTTCCGGGTAGTTGTAACCCCGAATGTCTGTCACCAGTATAACCAAGACTGGAAGCCGACCCTAACATAGTTGAGAAAAGGTTCGGCAATTGATGATGTGTTTGACAATATTAAATAAGATAGGTACAGTGAGATATAAATACTCGTAATTATAACATTCAACATGGATTTCGGCGTAGCAACGCCGCCAGTCTTTTGGGCATTTTTCCGACTGACAGCTTTAGATATGATCATCATGATCATACGTAATGTGCAGTAATTATGTTATTGTAAGATACCGTTAATATGAAGGTGTGTCTCACTTGATTTATATCAACTGTATAAGATATGATTTTTTTCCATCAAGAATTAAGTACCTACTTAAGTAAAAGCTTTGCAATAAAAAACAATGATTTTATGATTTTAGTGACTCTGCCTCTTTTCGACAATGAAGGTCACGATTATGATTTCAGAAAAGAATATTTTCTGTTTCATGATTTCAATTATTTTTCGGACGTCACGTCTATGTAAAATAGACGTGACGTTTTATAATTATTTGTTATTTAGCTGTCTCTCTATTCTATAGCATTAATATTTCCGCTTGTTTTATACTACCTAGACTTTAGCTAAATCCGTAAATGTAATTACGTCTGAATAGTAGATTTATACATACACATTCGGACCTCATTCCGTCCATTCTCTAGTCGTCATTGAACAGACATCTTCATGGGCAAGCTATTGTCTACGATCTAACCTTACTCATTCCGAAAGTCACTCTTTGTTTATGTACTTAGGATTTGAATACCTGTTTAGAGATCCAAACCAGAATCACAGACTTTGACTGTGAGCTACGATGAGCACTATGGGTATTCCGTTGATAATTCACTCTAAGAGAAAAGAAATACGTGTGTAGCTTGGAATTTAAAACTTTCATTTATTTGTCCATAAACATAGATTATTATCGTTTCTTCAAATTTGGATCTAACCAAAACGTTTGGAACGGTACAAATATTCACCGATTAATGTAGATAAAGTGCGAGAAGTATTAATCAATATTGATAATCTAAAAATATTCACAGAAATTGTAACATTCGATTTTTTGAACCTCAATATGCTTTCGACTAGTTGTAAATGATAACGCCTTAATGTTGGCAAATAGGATTATGTCAAGATGGTAGATAACTTTTATTGTAGGTGCTCAAGATTCTTGTCATGTACGATCATGATGACAACGAGGATAACAAGGAAACGGAAAGAATAAGACTCATTGATAGGGAAAGGAGTCCTTAAAGGGTGAATTTTGGGTCTTTCAATGTTTATGATTAGACCTATCTAAATAGACAAGACACATACTTTTAGCTATTCATGAGGGCTTAAGCTGAAAGAGTAGGCTATATTTTCTAATCAACCTGTTCTAGTTTAGATTTTTCAGTAGGTACTAAATGATTTTTGCATTTGACATGTTTATAGAAAGAAACGATATTAGGAGCTAGCCTAGAAAAGGTATAGCTACAATATATATATTTACTTAATTTTTTTATTAACTGAATAGAAATTAGACATAATGTCGGGTCGTGGAGCTCCTTAACCATAAAGTTGAGCTCACGATGACTGTCACATACATGCTGCTTGCCCAAATTGTTTCTGGCACTTTCCTCAAAAGGCTAAACCCGACACTGCTCTGCACGGTTCGTCACACGAAAATTTTGTTAATATATTTTTTTATGTCTGGACTTGAAAAGAGACGATGATCCCTGAGTTTGTTTCGGCTTTTCTTCTCAGAGGTAGTCAGTTAGGAAATGCCGACTTCAACTAGCTTTAAAGGAAAAAATGACGTGTAAAAGTGATTTCCATATCCTACTTGCATAATAAATAATTTCATTTCATTTCATTTCATACATACATACATACATACATACATAAACTCACGCCTTTTTCCCATGGGGGTAGGCAGAAACTACAGAGCGCCATATGCTACGATTCTTACATACTTCTTTTGCTTCGTTTACATTCATACATGTTGTCATACACACACGCCGGTTGCGAGTACTACGCACCTGACCTTTCTGAAGAACCTCACCAATAAGGTCTTTGTATGTCCTTCTAGGGCGTCCCCTCCCGGCGTTCCCACTTACTTCTGCCTTGTAAATACCTTTCGTTAGTCGCCTTTCATCCATCCTTTCAACGTGACCAAACCATCTAAGCATACTCTTTTCAATTTTTGTTACTACATCTTCTTTTAAACCACAACGTTGCTTTATATCATCATTCCTCAATCTGTCATTAATTGTTACACCACACATACTTCGCAAGGAACGCATTTCTACAGCATTTATTCTACTTTCATGTCTCTTTTGCCACACCCAACATTCACTTCCATACGTTAGTGTAGGCACCAGCACACCATTGTGAACAGCCAGTCGTGCCTTTTCGGACATAGACTGGCTGGTCACAACGCCATGTATAGCGCCATTCACTTTATTTCCTGCATTTACTCTCCTTTCCACATCCGCATCAATCTTTCCATCCCTTGTAAACAGACTTCCCAGATATACAAAGTCATTCACTTGTTCTACACTCATATCGTTTATTTTCACATTGCACAACGACACGTTTTCGTCTCTTTCAAACACCATTACTTTCGTCTTATTCACATTAATGTTCATCCCTTTCATCTTATATGCTTCATTCATCTTGGTCACCATGTCTTGCAACTGTTCATTTCATTTCATTTCATATTTAAGTGCGCAGATTCGCGAGCTAAACTGAACCACATAAATCAAATGACATTTAACGAAAAATTTAATTAAAAGTTCCAAGCTAGTATTTATCAATGTCTTGCTTAATGTATTGACATTTTGAATAAGTAAGTATATACCTACTTCTATATTAAAACGTGATGCAAAAACATCCCTTTTTAAGCATATTGCGCGCGCAGGAGTGCGAGATTTGGCATATTTTATCATTTTAAGTTTAAAATAGAGAAGAAAGCGTACAAAAAGCTAAAATTGACGATTTTCGATCACCAGAGACCACTTGTAAGTAGTTCGTGAAGCCAAAATCAGATCCTTTTTTAAGAGGAATATGGCGCGCGCGCATAAAGGAGTGTGAGATTTTTATGGTACGGTTTAAGTATACATGGAGAAGGAGTACAGACCACTAATTATTATTTACTAGCACTTTGCTCGCGACTTCATCCACGTGAATTTCGCACCTTTCCCTATAAAAATTGACATTCCCTCAACCCCTCGTAGATTTGAAAATAAAATATATTATATCCTATGTTACTCAGTGATAATATAGCTTTCTGTTGATGGAAGAATTTTCAAAATTGGTTAAAGTCAAAGTCAAAGTCAAACCATTGATTTCAATTAGGCCCCTTTAAGGCACTTTTGAATGTCGAACAAAAATTAACTTTAAAAAATGATTCTAGTTGCCCCTTCCAAAAAGTAGATTTGTATGGAGAAGAATGGGCAAGAAACTCCATACTTACTCTTATAAAATCGATTTTACAATACTTTGTATACATTAATAAGATTATATGTGAGGACGATGCTAAGTATTAAATCCTTACATACAAACAAACAAATCTTTCCTCTTATATTAGTGGAAATGTAAAGACTATCTAAGAACTAAATAGAAGATCTACAATACATTCACTAAGAATTTCAATGACATAGAAATGTTAATAAGTTAATGTTTTAAAATCCCACCAATAAAAAATATTCTTTATCAGGAACTAACCAGGAAGCATTTAAGTTGTGAATTATGACCACTACATTGTCAGTATCCCAAAGCATATTAATTCATGCAAATATAAATGGCGTAATTATGCAATTAATGTAAATTATATTACGAGCACAAAGACTAATTACACGGTGTCAAAGATGAATTAATCAGTCAATAGTAATTATAACTTACATTGCTTGAAATGTTAAAGTGTGCATGTGTGAGGCTTATGATTGAGATGCTGAATATTTTTGCTAGTTCCTTTGACTAATACATATTTTTTATAGATATATTAATTGCTAGATTTTTTCTGTCTGAATAGGTATCAGATTTTAAAATATTTTTAGCTGGTTATTTTTTTTTAATTTTCATTGAATACAGATTTTAATGACAATATAATTACCGAGTATCAGTGTAAATTATTACAAAAGTGTGAAACTTACCTTACAAATAACTGTTCTTGGTTGTTCACCCTCCATGATACTACTGTTGCACCTAAAACAAGATAAAAGTTTGTTAGTTAAAACACTTGGGAACAAATAATAAATAAATAAATAAAATAAATAAATATTCCACAACTTTCCACACAACGCAAGTCCCAAAGTCCCAAGTTAAGCTTGAGAGCTTGTGTTTGTCATAAATTGAGTCACTTCCTTTTTACACATGCAATGGTCAATAGTTTTGGAAATATGGAATGTTTTAATTTAAATAAATAAATAAATATTCCACAACTTTTCACACAACACTATCCCAAGCTAGTCCAAGTTTAGTCCCAAGCTAAGCTAAGAGCTTGTGTTATGGGTACTAGACAGCTGATAAACATACTTATATATTTCTAAATACATACATATTATAGATAAATTACACCCAGACACAGAACAAATGATCATGCTCATCACACAAACATTTGTCCCGGGTGGGAATTGAACCCACATCCTCAGGCATAGCAGTCAGGGTCACTAACTACTAGACCTGTTGATCTATTTTTGAAGTCTAGTCTATATTTGAACTTAATAAACATATTGAATAGCCTTGACAATGAAATTAGCTAGTTATTAAATAAACTTTCAGGAGCATTGCATGATTGCATGATGTAAAAATTATAACTATTATGTGTGAAAAAAGCAAGTGGCTCAATTTATTTGCTCCCAAGTAGTGTTTAAAAGATATTGCTTATTGACTAGAGGGTTCAGTTTTAAGTATTATTATATTAAAAATTTACATTTACACATTCAGACGTTTCATGTAATTTACTCTACCATTAAGAAACTTAACTAATGGATTATTTATTTTTGTAGTTTATTTGAAAATTGCTGGATGGAATGCTACACAGCAATGACACAAAAACTAACTGGATATAATATTTTTTTTGTATTTTAAATAGAAGTCCTGCTATAATGTAAAGCAATGAGTGCAAAATTTGTTAATATTTTGTAACTTAGCTAGTTTTCTGTACAGTGTGGACACCAAGTAGGAAACAATATTTTAAAGTTTTAATTTCAATAAAATACTTTATGTTTCTTGGTAAAATTACATTCACATACATAATTAAGTTTCTAAGTAATGTATAAACCGACAATTAAATATGCATCAAATTATATTTTAGACCTAATCTCACATTGATGATCTTCCTCATTTCCTAATGTATTAGCCAAATTATTGCTAGAGTATGACTTATGATTATTTTTTGTGAGTACATCAAATACCAACCTACAATTTAAAAGCAAGTATCTACAGTTTACTTCCTACAATCCAATAGCCAAGGTCAGAGCCGCCGCAGACAACTTATTCTATTCAATGTGAAAAAACTAGTTACCTACCTATCAACTAAACAACACTAACTACACTACGTACTCCTTACACAAACACTTTCCGTGTACTTTACACTAATATTTATGTAATTATATCAAATTAATGAATAAATTAATACAGTATTTCATATTTTATTACATTATTTTTTAAAGTTACGCGCGTCCAATTTCAAAAATAAATAAAGAAGTTAGGGTTATGCGGCTGCTACTACAAATGCTCTGATAATTTGCGAAATCATAGAAATTTGATTATAACACATCGTAGCTAACTTAAAATATTACTAAAAACATTACTTACCGAAAAGGTTTACGGTGCAAGTTGTATTGTTGCCTCTGTCGAGAACGACAACACTCGTCGCTGCCATTTTCCGTTTGACAGCGAAGCCAACTGACAAAAAGCCAAGATATTTGTGTTACCACAGGCAGAAATAAATTGTACTACTGATAATAATAAACTACCAAAAGAATTTTATCATAACAAAATGATAATAAATTGTGATTTCGGTTAAATGTTAAAAAATCATTTAGTACGAGTGTTTATATACCACAGTTAATCAATGTTGCCAACTCCGGTCGTTTAAATTGATAACAATGATAACACAGTACATACAATGAATGGGATTAATACATTCTAGAGCCGAAGTGGACACTAAGTATAAAGTAAAGTACCTACCAAGTTTCAGCACTAGTGGCTATCAGCACAAACCGTAAATATGTTTTGTCATGGTAATGAGTTGATATTTTATATTTTTACCGCAAAATCATTATAGTTATTTTTCTTAATTTGCTCCTTTTTTATATCTACAAACCATTTGCCGTTCTGGTTCTGGCATTGCGCTCGTGGTACTACCTAATTAGCACCTCGTTTCTTCGTTCTCGTTTCGTTTTTTCGGTCGTCCATCCAACAGAACACAAATGGAAATTGTGGGAATACAGTGGTCAGTGCTACAAGGATCTTTTGATGATTGAATGAAATGTAACAAAAGGCTGTTGAAAAACCTATGTGAAATGGTTTTATAATCAATTATATTGAAATAAAAGTAAGTTAAAACGAGACTATGACAGTTCAGAATACGCACCTAAAAATCCTTAGGTAGAATTTTACATACATATATTAGTACAAATAACAACGTAAACATGTTTTAGTTCCAAATTATCTAATTTCATTGGTATTTGATTTGAAAGGGTTTTGTAGTTTTTTATACGCACAATTTCATTCATTTTTGCTATCTTACGTGCTGGTTCGTTTACATAATGTGGGTAGATACTTAGATCATATATAAATGTATAATTGTTGGACCCTTATATTAAAATAAACACTTTATTTATATCATTTAATATTTTTTTTTTTCAATAAACATGAAATATATAAGCACAGAAGTATTAAATTTCACGGACAGCTGATTATTTATACACAAAAAAACTTTTTTGCAAAAAATAAAACCGACTTCAAAAAAAACACTAAATGGTGTAAAATAACTCTAAAATCGGAAGTCTGTGGCTTTGATGGGTTTGTCTTACTCATGATGGGCCACCGACTTCCGAATTTAGAGTTATTTTACACCATTTAGTGTTTTTTTTGAAGTCGGTTTTATTTTTTGCAAAAAAGTTTTTTATTTTTCCATTTTTAGTTGTTACTATAAAAATATTTGCCATGAATTTATTTTATATTGTTAATTGTTAACAATACATGTCATCATAATAGGGTTTTCCACTAATCCCTAATAAATTAAAATTAACATACCTAACTGACGAAATCTAGGTATATTGTACCCTCCTGCGTACCCCTCAGAGCATACAGGCGTGATGATACGTCATTATGTTGTATAAACAACAAACATCCAAGCGATTCCAGCAATCACGACAGATTTGCTGTTTATTTTTGAAGAGTTCCGTTGTATATCTCCGAAGATCAGCACCAGATCTTCACCAAATTAAAATGGGACCACCTCAGGAGTATACTCTTTCAAATAAAAAAAGAATTTTGAGAATCGGTCCACAAATGGCGGAGAAATCAGGTAACATACATAAAAAAAAAAAAAAAAAAAAAAAAAATACATACACACGAACATAGAACCTCCTCCTTTTTTGAAAGTCGGTTAATAAATTCAAATGATATGATTTAGGAATCATTAGAACCATATTATAACATTATCAAAATCAAAACATAATACTACACTACATCCATATTGCGTTGCCGTGAGTTATTATTTTGTATTCCTAATTCATAATTATTGATTTGATTTGATTTGATAAGTCAAAGTTTATATTTTCATAATTAGTTCCGTTCATTGATGTGATGTTTATTTACAATGATCTATACTGTGTCAACAACACTCATCTAATACTGATTTTTATCTCGGTGCAAGGCCTCAAAATAAACCATTTACCCCCGGTTAGTAGAAATTAGGTTCATGGTAGTTTTTCATTTATGGACTTATAAAATCGTGGACTTATTACTTTTGAAGAAATTTAAAGTGCTCTTTTATTTAATATCATTGGAAATTACTGGAGTATATTAATTAAAATTAAATTTTAATTAGATACTCCTATTAAGTTATAAATACAGCAGTTCATTTCAGAACGCATCAAAATAGACCAATCAGAAACAGCCAACGCTGTGCCGGCAAGTGTCATCATCGGCATCATACGTGTATTTTTCCGGTCCTTGTCCTCTCTAGGCTCTGCATACTTTCCTCAGCTCTACTTGGACGGCGAAGAATCGCGCACGGTTTTACGAAAGTGGCCATAAAATTTCAGAGATGTTGGGATCACTGAAAATTGTATTATTATTAGGTGTAATTTATTTATGTAGAGCTGCCGAAGAAGATGTATTTGACCTAACAGATTCCGACTTTTCGACGGTGTTAAGCCAACATGATACAGCTCTTGTCATGTTTTACGCACCATGGTAAGTAATTAATGATTTATCGTAACTATAAACTAATGAATGGCGTTTAATGAGCTGGTTGTTTGATTTGCGTGTGTAATTGTTTGTTAGGTGCGGTCATTGTAAGAGATTGAAGCCCGAGTACGCGGTTGCGGCCGGCGTGCTAAAGACCGATGACCCTCCTGTCGCGCTGGCTAAGGTGGACTGTACCGAGGGCGGCAAGAGCACTTGCGAGCAGTTCTCGGTGTCGGGATACCCCACACTTAAAATCTTCAGAAAGGGAGAGGTCTCACAGGAGTACAATGGCCCCAGGGAAGCAAGTAAGTTCTAGAACATTTTATTGTTTTTTACAGTAAGTAAGTAATAGTTAAGCACATTAAATAAACTAGCTTAAGTAATTTAATAATAAATAAAAAAAGTAGGTAGGTACCTACATAATAAAAAAGGTGAGCTAAGTTGATAAGAAATAAAATATTTCGTCCACATCACTCAAAGGGGAACATGCTAGAAAGGTTGGCAGTGCTGCCACAATCCATTGCAATCCAATCTCTGGCTAAAAAATATGCCAGTGCTCTAGGCACATAAATTATAAGAAAAAAATTAGAAATTTACCTTGTGAAGGTAATTTTATAATTTATTAGAGAAATTTAAAAAAAATACTTACATAGAACTGCATACTTTAGAAAGTCTATTAGGCTTGCTAGCTCTTCAAATTGCTAAATAAATGTTTCAAACTAATTATCAATATACTTAGTTAAAATTCTGAGACTGATATAGGTAACTAACTTTAATATTTTTAGAAGTAAATGCAATTATATACCTACTTGCTCATTGCCTGCTGTTAATCAAACTAGAACTAGTAAAACAATTATGAACCTGACCCTCATTCATGATCTTTGTTAGATAAAAAGAACAAAAGATAAACTGTTAATTGTCCGCTAAGCCATTAATTGAATTAAACTGATGAAAAACAAATTATAATTATATTCCTCCTGCCATGTCTAAATTTATTCCCGGTGGATGCATTAAGTCTCTTTCAACATTCACCCTCTATCATATGGCTTGCATGTCATATTCTGCAACTAGACAACATAATCTATCCACCTTAAAACAAAGAAAAAAACTAATATAATTGTTGTAGTAGTAAATACTAGCCTGCTATGCCCCATAGTTTTGCTTGCTATAAACTTTCTCAAAAATAGGTCTATCAAATTGTAAAAAGAATTTTGAAATCTGTCTGGATGTTTTCAATATTTAAACAAAAAGAAAACAATAAAACTTTCTAAAAACACCTGTGTGGCCATCATGGATAATATTAGAAAAACAAAAAAGGCTTCATCTTTTCTCTCATAGCAGGAAAAACACATTTTTTTTTTATTAATGTTGCCGGGACTGATAAACAAAGTTGTTTTAATTTCCTGCCACATTGATAACTCCCACTGATTAGGGATAAGTAGTTATAATAGAAATAAGTAAAATGGTATGTCTGAATTACATCAGTTTATTTAGCCTAAAATAGTTTTGACAGGACAGTCTTGTTTTAGAGATAAAACTTTTAAGTAAGTAATTAAAAGTAAAATCAATATCAAATAAATCAATAATAAATCACAAATAAATACCTAACCAAACCAACCAACCAACAAATAAATACCTTATCTCATTAATAAATTGGTGTTCCCAGTGTAATTATCTGTGCTGGAAGTGTTACAAGCCTAAATTAAGTTGCCATAGTAACAACTAATTTAAAAAAAAACATGATAAAAAGTTGATAAAATGTGAGTCATTAAGGTATTTAATTTAAACATGTTACCATGCTTTCGAATTAGCTAACTAACTTATCAACCCCTGACCTATGAAAAATTCCTATTTGTTGTCTGTGTATCTGTCTTAGGTATTAAAGCTCCCAAACAAATAGTACAATTTTAATGCAGGCTTTTTTTACTAGACAGCTTTTTAGTTCAATAGCGATGTGGGAGTTCATAATCGGACATAGAGCAGAAAGGTGGTCATATCAGGATTAGGAGCTTTTATATATGTAAGATAATTATATCACCTGTGCAAAGAGGTGCAATAAGTCTTTTCTCTACCTCTTTGTTGTTCATTTTTTAACCAATCACTTTCTCCTCTACAGATGGCATCGTCAAGTACATGCGCGCCCAAGTAGGCCCCAGCTCGAAGGAACTCAAGACTGTTGCTGATTACGAACAGTTCCTGAAGAAGGATGAGGTTGTTGTCATTGGATTCTTCGAGAAGGAGTCGGATCTCAAGGGTGAATTTGTTAAGACTGCTGACAAGATGCGCGAAGAGGTTGTCTTTGGACACAGTTCATCTAAGGAGGTGCTTGACAAGGCTGGATACAAGTAAGTTCCTTTGTATTCTTTTCTTCTGGAAAATGGTCAGCATCTACCTAGCCTTACTGTGATGATCTTATAGTCTAACTGCATACATATCACACACACATCTAGCGTCTACCTGTCTGTCATCTACATCCTTTTGAGCAATATGGCAAATAAAATAAATAAATAAATATTCCACAACTTTTCACGCAAGGCTGGTTTGTCAAACTTTCAGGCTTCTGACAACCCGTAATAGCTATCGGGATCCAGATTATTTCACAGGTATTGCCTAAAATCATTGAATCAAATCTTAGCTATCTGTAGCTAAGATTTGATTATTTCATCAGTACTATTATTAATGGTAATAAAAAAGACGACAATTTTTTTTGAACTATTACCTATAAAGAAAACAGTATGGAATTCAACAATGATAGCAACAGTGAAAACTTTATATCTTTGTCCTTTTTTAACTGCACTTTTATCTATGGTAATTGTAGCATTCTCCACGGTCTACTGCGTTATTTGTGGTATCTGCTGATATCTAGCATGGAATGATGGCCTAACTAGTAATTATACTGTGTTTCCGTGACACAGTACTTAAACTATTTCATTATACAATAAATTAGGCTGGTAGTAAAAAACGATAAATTCCAAATGTAAAAATTTACACACCATTGCATCATTGTTTAAAAATTTTAAGCCAATTAATAAGTAATTGGTAACACAAACAAAAATAAAGAAAATATTCTGCAGCTACAAAAATGATATCTACGTACAAAAAAGCGAAAAGAAACTGTAACTCATTTAAATTGCATTTCAGTTCTATTGAATACTTATTAATATTCAAGAGAAATTAACATTATAACCATTATGACTAAGTAACAGTGTTTGAACAGCTGTCCACAATTGAATGTCACTCATAATGAAATACAAACAAAACACATTGTACTATGTGTACACAAATGTAATATATTGAAGGTATTTTTTAACCTTTGAAGTCTTATACGACTTTTCTTATTGATAATCAGGTTACTGTTACCAGCAATGAAATATCTTTTCAAGGGTATACTTTGTCCTGAATTGTTTATACTTTATACTTTGAAAAACCACAAAGCCAAATAGAGACTAGTTAACTACAGGAAATATAAATGTATTTCTAATTGAATAGCTATTGCCCAAAGCTTTTATTGGTGTGATATGGCGTCCCCTGTGAACCGTTGCGTTATGATAATTTAATTTCATAAAGGATACAGGGATACTGTTAATTTCTGTAAGCCCTTAAATCTTTGATGTACCTATATTTGTAGGGAACATTGTTTTTTTTAGGATGTTTGATTGTTTGATTAAACAGTTGGGCACTTTTTTTTAAATAAGTAAGTGTATCCTACACTTTTGTTTTGGATGATTGTGTAACCAACATTTTAGCTGAAACCTTTAGAGGTAGCTGACTGTAAAATCAGTACAAAATTTTACTTAACAAATACAGACAGTTAAATAAACACTTGTAAAACCAACGCCTACTAATAGCGGAAATTAATATACATACGGCAAATAAAGAGTCGGAAACCGCCGGAAATCGAAGTACAATAAACATTTATCAATTACTACTTACAAGAAGTTGCCAAATCGGACACAAAACATCCTTAATAAACACTTGTAAAACCAACGCCTACTAATAGCGGAAATTAATATACATACGGCAAATAAAGAGTCGGAAACCGCCGGAAATCGAAGTACAATAAACATTTATCAATTACTACTTACAAGAAGTTGCCAAATCGGACACAAAACATCCTTTTTTTATAGTAATTATATTAACAAGTGTGAAAGTGCGGCAAATTGCATCAACCATGAACGGCAGTAAATGATCCTTATCCGTGACGATCGTATCAATACACGAACGACGACGTATGTGTCGAACGTGGCGTGTACTCTCCTCTCATTGTAATAGATTTGTTTGAAGGCTGATAATTGTACCGAGTGGTCCATCCACACCACGGTGGAATGCACACCTAAATTCTGGAGTATCCCTAACAGGAGCTGAGGAATATCTGTATCACCCTAATATTAGAAACTAGCAGACGTCACGCGGTTTCACCCGCGTAGTTCCCGTTCTCGTGGGAATACAGGGATAAAAAGTAGCCTATGTCACCCGGGGATAGTGTAGCTTCACAACGGTGAAAGAATCTTTCAAATCGGTCCAGTAGTTTCGGAGCCTATTCAATGCAAACAAACAATCAAAACCTTTCCTCTTTATAATATTAGTATAGATGTCAAAGTTTTTTGGTGTGTTTGCTACTCCTCCACGTTGAAACGGCTGAACGGATTTAGATTAAAGCAAAGACATTCAATACTTACTATAGACGGGACATAACGAACAAGATTTTCATCCGATCATCCGAATATTAGTATAGAAGTATAGATATAAGTTTGGAAAAGCCAATCCGCCTTGAGCAAGCGTGGTGATCAATGCTCAAGCCTTCTCTATATGAGAACAGGCCTTTGCCCTGCAGTGGGACAGTAACAGGCTGGCATTAATTTTTTTTTTTTATTTAAAGTTACCGAAAACTTAATTGTTCCCCTGGGAATTTTTAAACGACACGTATTGAGTTTTTAATTTGTTTGTCACGCCGCGGCCCGGCAAGAGATTATTCAGAGGCCTAAAAGCTTGTCCGCACTCAATCTTTAATATCTTTGTACTCGTATTAAAGTTACCGAAAACTTAATTGTTCCGCGGCACAGCAAGAGATTATTTTGAGGCCTAAAGGCTGTCGGCACTGTTGTGTGCGGACACGTGCCGATCAGTAACGTAACCATCAGTGTAAGTGATTTTTTTTATAATATTTCACTGACAAGTGACACTATCAATACGTTGCTGATCGGCAGTCGGCACGTGTCGGCACTGTTGTGTGCGTATAGGCCTTAAATATTTTTAAGACTCGCAACAGTCGCGACCGTATGAAATGTTCATGAGATCGCAAACAAAGCTTAGTAAACTGCCTAGTCTAGCAAGGAGCCGAATAAAAGTAACACGTACCGATACCATAAAGATAATATATCTTTTAGACTTTTACCGGTAATTATTTAAAAACCACGTGTACTTCAGTGACTGGCTCCAACAGACAGGTTTACACGCACGACACAATTTACATAAATTTTATGACGTCGTCGATATCTCGTTTATTGTAGTTTGTATTGAATAATCAGCACCAGTTCAGAATGTATCGTACAAATAATTATTTTAATGTAAAATTCGAAGTTTTAATGTTGTATTCGCCCTAAAAAATATTCTTCATTATCAAGACATCATTCCACATTAGGATGCCCTGTGTTGTTAAAAAATAATACTCGTAAAATAGAAGAAGATATACAAACAGCTTAGAGAGAAAGCAAGTAAAGCATTTATTTGGAACACATTTAAAACGAAAATACAAACAATAAAAATTTATAAAAATTAAATGAAAAAAGGTTACTTACCTAATAAAATTAAAGAAAAAAAACCTATGTGACTCCAATAAGGCCGCCATCTTAGCATTGGCTGCTATATTTTTAAGATAAATACCACAGCGCTATTATTCTGATAGGGTCTGGACCCTAGATCGGTTAGATTTATGAGGCGACAAGAAGTAAGTGTTCTATGTAAGTACACTGTACAGACTACAGGCCTATGTTAGTAGAGACTTGAACATGTTTCAGTTGATAAGACGATGTAACAACTCAGCTTATGCCTATTAGATGAATATTAGTTTTCTGGCTGATTTCATACTGAGTTATAGTATGAAATCAGCCACTCCTGCGCAGACGTAAGCATTTGATGATCCTGAATGATTATGAACATTTGGTGATGGTGTACGTTTGCGCAGCCCCTTAATGAAGTATAGTAAGTTCCTATGTAGTATTACCAAAGTATGCAAGATATCGCCCTAGCAACTTCGGTCTCATAAAGAATGAATTCATAATAACTGTGACGAGATTTAATCGATTCTCCACATTTCACGTTAATTCGGAACCGTTAATAAGCTGCCTGTATGACCTTATTGCACATTGTGTAGCATCGACGACCGGTGTGCACAGGTGTCGAAATTTACCTTCGACTTGCGACTACGTCAGTATCTATTTGCTCGAAGCCATCTGTATCACATTGTTAATAGTTAACTGAAAGGCTTATGTAATGTGCTATATATTTTTAGGGTTCGGTACACTCTATGGTAAAAATGGATCCTTCTATTTAGGCCTCCCCATCCGGTCCGGCGGATGCCATATAGCCATGGTTTTTAGAGACTATTGTCTCGATATCAATGACATTTTGAGAGAAAGTTGTATTTTATATACCTACCTACCGCTAAACAGGTGGTTTTGATATTAAATTAAGATACACCAAATTAGGGGTTGAAATCTCTCTATTAGTAAATGAGGAATGAAAAAGAAATAGAGTAGTACATACCTACGCGTGAAATATTATCGTCTCATAATTAAAAAGAAAACAATATTCCTCGATCTTAGGTGTCTTTTTAACGTCATTGTTAGTAAGATAATTAGCGTCCAAAGTTACAGCTTCGATTGTTGTTCATTGTTACTTTGAGATTTTTGCAGTCTGTGTAATCAATACTGTGCAAGTGTGCAGGCGGAAATATTTATCCCGACTACGGAACCCACGCACTTGGTCGGCTTTTTTATTGACATATTGCTTGAGTACCGTATCATTACGTCACCGCGTCGGAAATGCATTGAGCTTATTTTAAAAGTCTTTTAGATGATAATGTTTTAATACAAGATAAAAGTCTACTTCATATCTGCTTGAAATAAAATAATATCTTGTCTGTCGTCATGCAAGTTACTGGACACTCACAATTTACACCGTAATTTTATCAGTCGGTGTAGTCTACCTACTCCATGTTTGTTTTCCCAATATTCTTAACTTACACCTGCAAAAACATTAATGAATGGCTGTCTTATTAACACAGGTTTTAAATAATCTCCCGCCTTACTTAAAGTAAGACACAGTCCATCTTTACATGGGTTGCGTGCCTTGGGCTCGAACTGGAGACCTATGATTTGGCGATCCGTCGGTCACACCACTAGGCTAGACAGATGATAATGATGTGTACTTACTTAGGCGGTTAACACACTGCCACGCATCACGCTGCGTGTTGCGTGTCTCTGAACTGAAATGAACGCGCGTGGATGCATTTTCTGTGTGTTGGACTGTGCCTGTTTTCCATACAAACGGAGATACTTACAAGCAACGGAAGAACACGCATCCACGCGCTACGCTGCATCATGCGGGGCAGTGTGAGAATCGCCTTATTGTGTGTTTATTTATTATCGTGTGCTTTTTGGGTCTAATAAATGCTTTTCTACTTCTTTTAATGCCACAACAACGCGTAGGTCAGCTTTTATATTATATGTATGTAAAACTTAACTAATATAACGTATTGTCAACAGGAGCGACGTGGTATTGTTCCGACCCAAACGGCTGCAGAACAAGTTCGAGGACTCGTCCGTCGTGTACAAGGGAGAACCCGAGACGTACCCGGTCAAGTCTTTCATCAAGGAGAACATGTAAGTTTGTTTTATATATCTGTATATTATTATAGAGTTGGCTGTACCTCTACATTGAAAGGAACATACCTATACATATTATACTAGCGAATGACACATGGTTTCATCAGAGTAGTTCCCGTGGGAATAGAGGCATATAAAGTATGTCACCCGGGGATAGTGTAGCTTCCCAAGTGACATACGGTTCAGTAGTTTTTAAGTTTATTCGTTACATGACATACAAAAATACGAATCTTTCCTCTTTATAATATTATTATTAGTATAAACGAACAACACGACTTCTGTATATTGTTCTGGATTCTGCGTTAAACAATTTTTTTACTTTATTTTACATCAATAGTTTCCTAAGGATTCCGTTGGATTGGTAGTGAATTCACGCGTGTAAAATGAATGTAGAAGGTACTTCAATACCGTCGCCTTAGAGTGAAAACCTCGGGAATGCATTAGTGCTCAAATTTATTTTATTGCGTTTCTAGGAAGAAAACCTCGCAACGCACCTCCTGATGTGACTAATTTGTTCATTTGATACTCATAGCGCGAACTCTGGCAGTAAATGAGAACCTCGTAAATACTCGCATCTTTCAGTTAGACGCGCAGTTTTTTCTTCCTCCTGAAAAGTTACTTCTTTTACACTTACGAGGTTTTCACTCTAAGGCGACGATACGCATTTCTTATTGGTTAAACATGTTTAAGTTTAACCAATAAGAATTATGCGTATTGAAGTATTCTTCATTCATCTTTTTGCATCGACTCTTTTTGGAAGCTTAATTTAAATTTAATGGAACAAAATAACTTCAAATGGGCCGCCAGGCAGTATACACATATTATACCTATCTAAAAACACTAATTATTAAGTAAAACTATAAACGGATAAGTAATTGCGATAAAATAAGAAGCAAAAAAGCAATTTCCAGGTGTTCGTAGACCACCTTATTATTACAGTAAAAATAATTGTGTTTACATTACCGAAGCATTACAGAAGTAGGTAGGTAATACCAAGTGCACCTTGTGAACGCCTGGAGGCTTCACTTATACACCTGCACACTAACATAATTATGACATTAGTTTTTTAATGATAAAAGAGTTATAATATGTTGTATTATGTTTTTAAGTAAATTCACCCGGTACCACGGCCACGGTGTAAAACCTGTAATATTAAATTGTGTAATATAGGTAGGTACCAAACCTGCCCAGATACTTTGACTAAAATAAATGTAGGTAGGTACCAATCTTGATCATTTTCTTCGTGATTAGGAAAAAAGCGCTTTTTTAATTTGACATGAGCAGTATGAGCACACGTCGCACGCCACTACGTTCACTTTTATTCTAGTACGTGTGTTTAACCACTGATTAATCCAAACTTTATACTAATATAACAAATTACAAAGTAATTTGAATGTGGATCCTAGTGTGTTTATTATTCTTTCACGCAAAAACCGCTCATCGGATTGTGATAAAACTTTACAGGGCTATTAGCTTACTCTTACATTTGACAGACACCGACACAGATATCGACTACTAAATGAAGTCGTTGGTGACTGTTTAAAAAATGTTTCTTTTGTTTTATTTTTTTTAAACAGGAACATCAAACGCCACATTACTTCACCCACAGCGCTCTTCACTTTACTGTAAATAAAGTCAAAGCTAATAAGTTACACTCAGAAATACACTTACAGAATTAACAAATCAATTTCTTTTTTATATTTTCACCATGAAAGTAATCGTCATTTTTACGCGCAAAGAATTTTGAAGGGAGAACAACTTAGTAAGGCAAGATTAACGGCGATTTCTAACAGACGTGTACTTCCACAGCCATGGTCTGGTTGGCATTCGTCAGAAGGACAACCTGCGCGAATTCAGTGACCCCCTGGTCGTCGCCTACTACGATGTGGACTACGTCAAGAACGCCAAGGGCACCAACTACTGGAGGAACCGTGTGCTCAAGGTACATCATCTTAGTTGTATGAATAAAAAATTGCTGTTTTATTAATATTGTCAAATTACATGAGCATAAAAATGTACTGAACAACTGAGTATTTTTCGCGATTTCAGGGTTCGTCTCAGTAAAAGTAGTTTATAATGATGCCCCTTTTCGGGAGTGGCATATACTAAAAATAAGTTTGTAGAGCTAGGTGGTCTTGCTTCAGCATCATTGTTCAGATGTTACAACTACGATCGGTTCAGTGCTTGCTGCTGCTTTCACCAGCAGCTCTATTCTGATAAAATCTTCCCGCGAAATCTTAGGATTAAGTGAGCGTGAAGTAAACTGTCAATATCTAGCCCTCCGAGACTATTGAAATTACGGTAAACATATATGTATGTATGAAAAAGAAAATGCTGTGACCTCAAATAAATAAGGGTAAGTACAGGGGGATGATGAGTATGGGATGACAGTTGACAGCTCACACTTCACCTTGACTTTCACGAAGAGATTTTTACAGAGTAGCACTGCACAGTTCGCAGGCGCGGTCCCAGACAGACCCTTGTTCTAGTTATTGAAAACTATTGCGTTAGGGTTTTTTTTTTATTTACGCCATTGACACCATTCCACAATTTCTTAGTTCCATCTGTCATACCTTTATCAAAATATTAAGCAGCATTAGCGTTTTTGCAATAAAAACTCATACTTATTTGCAAATCTTGTGCTGAGCAACAATAGTCCTAATTATTTAAAAGAGTAGGCGTGGTAGAAATGATTTTATCTTTCGTCAATACGATAAGTATTATTTATCGGTCGAGTATTTTACAGCTGAAGTTACGATAAAATGCCTATAACACGAATGTAATACCAATAGACATAGTACCTATATTAATATCTTAATACATATTTTTAAACCACGTCTCTAAGAACAAATTATGTATGAAATTAACTTCATTACAGTACATAATTAGCAATTTTCATGGCTCATTTTCAACAGTTAACTTTTACTAAGTCAAAATTAGGATGCATTTATAACGTTAGTTAGCTTTGAATACGACGTACTACCCCTTAACAACGCGTTTTACTTTTTAATTAAAATAATCAGATAGAAATCATATCTTTTTGGGATGTACCTGACTGACTACCCTTTAGGGAATACAGGTGTTATGTAATGTATTTAACCTTTTAATCGTGTCAATTAGAGACATAATTTAAAGACAATGACATAATGACATTTCATGAATTAGGATAAAACAAATAATAAATAAATGTACCTTAAACCCTTATCTCCGTCTACCCAGGTCGCCAAGGATCAGTCTGACGTCAACTTCGCAGTGAGCGACAAGGATGATTTCACCCACGAGCTGAATGAGTACGGCATTGACTACGCCAAGGGTGACAAGCCCGTCGTCGCTGGCAGGGACGCCGATGGCAACAAGTTCATCATGTCTGCTGAGTTTAGGTAAGGGAACTATATTTTCTATCACCAAAATTTATATTTGTCATCAAGTTGTATCACCTAATAAATAGATCTATCGCCACGAAATATTTTCGTTCTCAGATAAACAAAAATTGTCCCCAGGTATGAATTATCAAATTAATGTTAATATATGTGTAAAATAAGAGATCGATAACCAATAAAATTATATTGCATTACATGAATATAAACTTCGTTCTTATAATAACAGTTTTGTTACTTAAATAATAGCTCTGTGCTCAGAATGGTATAGTTTTGTGTTTCTTAAATAATAGGGTTTGTCCTCAAAATAGTAGATCTGTCACCAAAATGTAGTCACCAAACAATGCAAACAATATAATTCAAGTAAAACAGTTACTCAAAATGGAAACGGCTAGGTTAGGTTAGGTTAGAACTGTGACCACGCAACGCGCGAAGGCGAGCGAGCGAAGCGAGCGTGCCGCGGTAGCGGCCGCCGAGCGCCAGATAAAATATCTTTAAGTTCTAATCTACCATGCATGCGTGCATTGCAAAAAAGGGGCATCTATTTGGTACTAGACCTTATATCTCAGGATTTTAGGTGATTTATTGTGGAACTGATTTTGCATTGTTTGGTGACTACATTTTGGTGACAGATCTACTATTTTGAGGACAAACCCTATTATTTAAGAAACACAAAACTAATTAAATTGGTGATAGCTTAAATGATACCCTTTAGGTAAACACAACTAAATAAACCCTTGTAATAAAGTTCATTTTGTATCAACGACATAGCGTGAATAATGAGCCAGTTAATACATACATACTTATTATAAAATGCTTCGATCAATAATAGCACTAGATGTCAGGTCGGCGTCAAAAATCCGTCTAGGTAAATATAAGCTCAATAGAAACCGGGGTTGGTATTTTGTTTTGTTTGCTTGAAACACGGCCAATGTAAACACGTCCCACAATGCCGCAGTGTGTATTCAACAGTTGCAAAAATAATCCCCGAAAACGTAATTATTCGGCCGGAGTATTTTACTTTCAGTAAGGACATGAAGAATAAGTTTTATTTTAAGCTATAATTTAACAAATAATATCATTTTTTTAACAAAATTACCGATTTTAAACCACCGCTACAAATGTTTGACCAATGCTCGCCAACATTTGCACAAACTTTTGTTTAACTGAACAGCAGAAGCATGGAGTAGATTTGCATTGTAATCATTTTAATAATTTGTTACTAATACTTAAAAATTTGTTGGTTAAATTCGGTTAATGCTACTTTAGTTTTGTTTCGTTCATTATTGGCCACCGACTTTCGAAACTGGAGTTATTCACCTGGCGGTGTTTTTTTAAGGTTTATTTTTTTGTAAAAAAGTTTTTGTTTCGCCATTTTTAGTTTCTTCGTGTGTCAAGAAAGTCTTTCAAAACTTCAAAGAATCATTGAAATCGCTTAACAATATTGCTAAAGAAGTTCTATCTAAAACATTAATCTGTACATCTCTGCCGGGCCCCTTTTAAAATAGACAGGCGTAATGTTATGTTATGCAAATATAAGAACTCTGCATAGACATCTCACTGTAGCAATCGCGAACAATTTGCTGTTATGTCTTGAAGAGTTCCGTCGCCTGTCTTTTTCATCAGTTTTTTTTCACAAAATGTTACTTTCTAAATGAAAATGCTTGATTTGTTACTAAAAATGTAAAAATCGGTACGTGTGTACCTATATTTTTTGAAGAGTTCCCTCAATTCCTCAAGGGCCCCTCATTAGATTTATGAGTTTTTATATAAATGGGACCAATCTGTTTATATACCCTATCAAATAAAAAAAGAATTTTGAAAATCGTCTTTAAATGACGGAGTACTGAGGTCACAAAACCTAAAAAAAAATACAACCGAATTGATAACCTCCTCCTTTTTTAGAAGTCGGTTAAAATAATTTGATTTCATTCAATGATTTTAAACCAGCTGCTCCCCGTGGTTTAGCCCGCGTAAACCAGGAGTAGTTAAAAGTAGCCTTAGCCCTGTGTTAATCCAGGATATAAGCTACTTACATACTAAATTTCATCCAAATCTGTTCAGCCGTTTGAGCGTGAAGAAGTAACAAACATACAAACACACACTCACACACACACTCAGAAACTTTTGCCTTTATAATATTAATGTGAAAACTTCTAAATCGCATGCAAAAGTGGACGCATTAATTTTTTTTGTGGGTTGATTTGATTATAATGGGCCAACCCGCAGACAATTAATAGCAATGTCTTAATAAAATAACTATTGTACTAATTTAGGCCTACTACTTGTCAAATGTAATTATTTGCTACCATTATAAAACAAACCTTCGCTCGCATAAGAAATATAAATGATTATTCTGCAACTCTACGTCTCAATTCTTACTGTGTTCTGAGCATTGAAATGTCATACCAAGAACTACGTCTAGTTCCAAAATAGAGTAAAGACGAAATTGTGAACAAAACGTTTTTAACCTTATTTTCTAGGCCTTAAGTTTCATTTTAGAAAAAATATTTTTGTACTTATTATAAAAATGGCTTTTATTTTTAAGTCACATTTCAAATTTATTCCTTTTACTTTTCTCCTACGACAGAAGGACTTAGGCATAAATATTTTGCAATTGTAATTAAACTTTATGTTTGAGTGTCAAGGTTTGTAATGAACCAAAGACATTCAATAAACTATAGACCGGACATCACGAACAAAATTTTCATCCGTAACTTCTGTCCGAACGGACAGATGACACATAGTCTTACGTAGGACATCTGGCTGTCAAGACGCATTTGTGTCAACTTTGTGGAAAGTTGAAAATAATTATTTTCCACGAAAACATGCATGGTTGCGCCTTACGTTATTGCAAATCCCGTTACGACAAAAATAATGGACGTCGCTACGCTTTATTTTCGTAGGTATTCTTTGTATTTATTTAGTAATTAGAATTAAATCATTTTCATAGATTGTTCTAGAACATTTGGCAATTCTGTATTTAACGCCCTCTAGTGTTGAGTAGCTAAAGTACTGTTTTGTAGAGATGGGATATAGTTCATCGATTCTGTTATCGATAAATGTCAAAATAATAAGAAATAGATAACTCAAAAAAATATTACAATATTAAATTAAATTTATTAAAATATTATACTGTATGAACATTTCAAATAGGTTTCTGTTATTTAAGGATTCCTAAAGAAAATTGTTGTGAACACGAGACTTGGATACGGTTTTTTGTGTGAATTAATATGCATAATTTCACATTTCTCATCATCTTTTACATATCGTATTAAATATTTTAACAGTATTGCTAAGCCAGACTAGGATTCATTTCACCTCAAAAAATTAAAAGATAAAAGATATTTATTTCCAGATAGATTGTACAGTTCCACTTACAGACTAATAATATAATCTATTAAATATAAATAACTCAAATTTGTAAGTAGTATAATGAACTCTGGAACCCAAGGTAAGATTTAACTTGTGTTATGGATACCAGTGCTCTCTCATGGTTTGCACAGAGTTACATTAAATATTAGATGGAGGACGTGGTTTTGATGTAATTAGTAGAAGGCAGTAAGTATTTTTATACATAACAGTCTACACACAAATTTTAATAACTAACAACATAGATTCATAGGCACCACTTACTTAAGCGGCAAGAAAATTGCAGTCCGGAGCTTCATTAGAAATTTTTTCTATGTTCTTATTTCTATGCATTATTTTTAGTAAAGAGACGAGTTTTGCGTATGTTTCAAGATGCACGTTATGTTTTATTTTTAAAGTAGCTTTCAAAAATTGGGTAAATACTCCACATTGCAGATGATCGCCTCGTCTGTGATAAATCTAAAAAATAAGATAGCAACACAGTCTCCTAAAAACTGCTTGCACCCTTTGTAAGTCTCCATTCATTGAAGACATGGTATGCTTTCAGATATTTCTCAGGTAGGAAACTTAATTCTGCATTAATAACTTGTTGTATCAACTCTTCCGGTGTTATAATACTGTTCTCGTCGCTAGTTTCACTTATATTTACGATTATATTAATATTTTTTAACTTATTCAACTCTTTTCGCCAGCCAAGAAATTTTATTCCCGCTCTTTTATTTAAATTAAGACGTGTTTGGAAATAGCACCCATGATATTTTATTAAGTACTCAAAATATATTACGTAACATTATTGAAACTAGAAATAAATATTTACAGGTTAAATATCAGTTTTATTTGCATTAGATACTTATTTTCGCTTAAATACAACAATAAGTTAATAATTCTATAAATTACATTACAAGACATAATTATCTTTTTGCAAAATTTCTTTAGTTAGTACGAAATTCCGAACGTGTTTGTCTTTGAGGTCGAATTCCAAATCAGAACTTCGAAAGGGCTGGTCTTTGTCTCTCTCTCTCTCTCTCTTTCTAAAGGCGGGAAAGAGATAGAGTGTGAATGTTTCAAATAGTATGATTAACCCGAGGCTGAATAAGATATTTGCGGCTCTAAAACAAAAATTAAAAAGTTACTTGGTCTCACTGATTTCAGGCAGCAAAACCTACATGTTTGAGCTACTAAAGTGAAAAAAATATTATAACTTTTATCAATATTATCGATACCTTAATCTAAATGGTAACATCCCTATCACAAGTTTCTACTTTCTACTTTACAACACGTGGTACTGCCAGACTTACGATTTATCCGTTTATCTACGTATTTTCGACCTTGCTTCGGATATATCATAAACGTATACGTATAAGATTCATAATCTATATTTTCTTGGTTTATTTTTTAATAGAACATACGTAAGGAATACTGCGCTATTAAGTAGGAAGTTTTAATAATTTTCTACAATATACGGCGCCAGCGCTGAACCAAACACAAGGTCGTAATAGTGAGCAGACCATAATTAATTATTATAAGCATAATAATGAAACTGGATTTATTTTCTAAGTCAATAGTTTTGTAATTAGTACCTAAGGTAAGACGATAATCACTTTCTTATTACGGTCCTCTTTTAATTTCAGTTACAAATGTGTTTCTTTTTTTATGCCTGGCTTAATTTGTTTAGTTTTAAATACCTATTTATTTAATTGATTTGAAATATTTTTTATTTTTCCGGGATTTTCCTTTGATCTGACAACACTAAAATTTAATTCGGCTATCGCTCGCTTGGTGGCCACCAACCAGAATTATTATTTTAGTCAATTTCATTCTTGAGTTTGCCGTTGCCGTTCTAATATCGCTATTTAATGCTAGATGGCGTTACTGAGAGATGGGATCACAGTTTTTGTATGACATTTCTTCGCATGCCCCCTCTATAGTTTTTAAATCTCTTTGTAATGAACTGAACTTGATAATATTATAAAACATTTTTCTATATTCGTAGTAAGAAATGCAAATGTTTATGCGTGTCTAAACGTGGACACTTTTGCGAGGTATTTTTGTTCCTGATCTTGTATCTAGTGCTATTAGTGATCGAAGATAAAATGTAACTTAAAAATATGTGGTTCAGGAAAATTGGTGTGTTTGTACTTATGTACGCACGTTAGAAGTTTGACGTAACAAGATAAAATCTTTCTAGAACACTAAAATGTTGACTATAGCTAACTTCAGGGTGTTGATTTACCCTCATCATCTTTCCCTAACGTGCCAAAAGCAGTTTAACTTTAAATAATCTCCAGTCGTACAAATCTCAGTCATAGACCGTTACTTTTTCTGCATTAGATAATAAAATTCAAAATAAACGTACACCTCATATGCACAAGAATGCGTACAGCATAAAAACTGTTTGCAAACAACTAAACTGGGATCCTTAATTAATTAGCAGACGGTTGGCTGCGGGCCAACACTCCAAAATAACAGTTGTTATAAAACTCACTCACACGTAAAGTGCGTAATGTTATGTTTACTGTTTCCTTGGTTTTGAAGTCGCAAGTGCAACTTATAGAATCCTAGTTAGAAACTTGAGCACTCACTGGTTACTTACATACAGTAAAGTCAGAATTTGTCATGCCTAGCTCTATTTGGCTTAACCGTAAGGCACATAATGATAATTAATATTTTTTACGCTACGTAAAAAAAGCTGTAACGTGCCCTCGGCGCGAAACGACAAATGTTTTTCAAAATTCGTCATGTAGTCGTGACACGTGACGTGCTGGGCACATTTTTGTTTGTCATCTATACGTAACTGTGGCGGTCAAAGTTTTAACCATTTTTTTAAGATTATAAAGAAGGATCTTTATGAATCCTCGTTTTCGCTTAACATTTATTATTACTTTGAACTGAATGAATTTATGTTTATGGTCCTGTTATCGTGTGGCATAGTTTCTTACGACTTATGTACGCCCCGTTAATTTTGTTTCAAGCATTACCTTGCAGTAATGATAAGCAGGCGAGGAAACTAAACTTACTTCGATTCGATGTTATTTAAATATAATAATCGCAGGAAATTTAATTCCGGATAAATAATGGATTTTTTTTATCTTAATTATCGGTTTGGAAGCAATTGAACGTGTGCTTTAGTATTGGTCCACTCGCGAGCCATTGAGCCATAATGTATTATTCTGTCATTATGTTTTAAAAACTACAGCCTAAGATGAATAGAGATGGTATGTAGACAACTGATTACTTTTATTGAATCACTATAAAATTGTTGTCTTTTACCTTTAAAAAACTATCACCTGTTGTTAGTCTATATCACAAACCACTTAAAAATGCACACTCTAACACGTTTTTTTCTCTCGTTACAGCATTGAAAACTTGTTGGCCTTTACAAGGGACATGGTTGACGGCAAACTGGAGCCGTTCGTCAAATCTGAACCCATTCCTGAGAGCAACGACGGCCCCGTCAAGGTTGCTGTCGGCAAGAACTTCAAGGAGCTGGTGACTGATAGCGGACGTGATGCCCTCATTGAGTTCTACGCTCCGTGGTGCGGACATTGCCAGAAACTTACTCCAATCTGGGAGGAACTTGGTGAAAAGGTAACATTACTTGATGATGAAAATTATTATGTAGCTATACTATCTTATTTCATAGTATTAATGTCGAAAGTTTGTTGGGGAGTAGTTTGGTACTCTTTCACGCAAAAACCACTGTTTTAATTAAACTTATAAGTTCCGTAGCACAACTAGTAAACTATACAAATGCATCAAGTCGATCGCTTCATTGATAGTTTCAATCATTTGCTTTCAGTATTTAAATATTCGAAAGGAAGAAAGTGTCTACAACCTTGTAGCTTGTAACCCAAATTAAGTATAAAATGAATGTTATTGAAAACGAACTACATAGCCATGATATTTTATGTTAACAGCTGAAGGACGAAGCTGTGGACATCGTGAAGATCGACGCGACCGCCAACGACTGGCCCAAGTCGCAGTACGACGTGTCTGGATTCCCCACTATCTACTGGAAACCCGCTGATAACACCCAGAAGCCTGTTAGATACAATGTAAGTTGGAACTACGAATTTTCAATAACACCACACTATATCCATCATATCAGTCGCTTTTTACCGGCAAAGAAAAAGAAGGAGTTTCCAGTGTTGTCCGACATCGCGATGGTTATAATTATTTGATTGGATTAACCTCTCCGGGTCTCATTTAAATTTTCTTCGATAAGAACGAACTTACTATACTAATCACAAATGTCCACTGTAAACTGCAATCAATTTGACGAGAAATCAGTAACTGTTTTTTCACTGCTCCTTTATAATAGTCATTCTAATTTTCCAGGGCGGCCGCGCTCTCGAGGACTTCGTGAAGTACGTAGCCGAGCAGGCCACCAGCGAGCTCAAGGGCTGGGACAGAAAGAGCACACCCAAGAAGGAAGAGCTCTAAAGAGTTGTGATGTTAAAACTTTCCATGAAAGATCTGTGTGTGAGTGGTCGAGTGTGCGAGTGTGAGTGACCGTGTTATAGAACCACTGACATCTCAACGTGCCGTGCATATTCCATCCAGTTGAAGCTCAGTGTCGTGTTGGTTTTATAAATCTATTTTAGATTGATCTAAATACAGTAATATTTTGAATGCATTTCTTTATATAATGTCGGTGGAATAACAAATAAATTAGGTTGTATTTATAAGGTTGTTGTTTCATTTTTGATGTCACATGAATTTTCTTTGCAAGAAGTACCTAAGTATATCATGAGTTATCATCACTATCTTGATGATAATCTAGTCACCCACTTTCCTACAATATTCCTTTTATCTGTATTGATATGCCTATTATCTTGTCCAAAAAGTAGGTAGATTCTGAAGCTCATTTACCCATAGAAACCATAGAATACTTCTTGCTTACTTCTCATTGTTATAGAAGAAATAAAGAAGATATAGACCATTACGCCTCTACAGGCGTAAGGTAAACCACTGTCTAACCATTCCTGGACTACTCCAGGAATGGAGAGACAGTGGTGTACCTGCCTACAGTTTCCCAGATTTATTAGTTAACCGGAACCAATCATGTGTATTGTAGCATTAAGGCGATTCTCACACTGCCCCGCATGATGCAGCGTAGCGCGTGGATGCGTGTTCTTCCGTTGCTTGTAAGTATCTCCGTTTGTATGGAAAACACGCACAGTCCAACACACAGAAAATGCATCCACGCGCGTTCATTTCAGTTCAGAGACACGCAACACGCAGCGTGATGCGTGGCAGTGTGTTAACCGCCTTAAGATTCGACTTTGAGCATTACATTACAATACTAAACGAGCATTCCGCGTGTAATGTAATATTATAGATTAAAAAAAAAACCGTACAAGGCGCACATTGTAATGGTCGGTTTTTATTCTTCACTGATGTATACTCATTTTGTATAGTTACAAGATGTATTGTAATGCTAAAAACTGCAACGCTACATTATACGCGAATTCTCCCCGGGAGTAGTACCTAAATCTTAATACTATATATTCTACAACTTCCACAGAAAGCTTTGTGGGCTCACACCTAAGCAGAACTTGTGCTTTGAGTACTAGACAACTGATAAACATATTTATACAGGGTGTCTCATTCAAATGGGTCAGTATGGGCAAGTCTGAAACTATAAGACATACGAAGATCTGTTCTGAGGAACCATGTCATCGATTTTAATAAAAAGAGAAACTGCATTCATACATTTTAAAAAACACCTGTACTCCGTTCGGGAATCGAACCCGGTTATTTTGAAAAAAAAACCTACTTTATTTCTATTTAGATATCGATTGTGTAGGTATTAAGCAGGTAATGTCTGTATGAAACGTGATGTCTAAAATGAATAAAATGTATTGTTTCCACATACTTTAATTTACTTTAGACAATTTTAACGCAAATTCACCACATGAAGATACAAAATGCAATTGTAAGATCGTTACCTAAACGTGTTGAATATTGTATTGCAAAAGGCGGTGGTCACTTCGAGCACCTACTACAATAAATTAAAGTATGTGGAAACAATGCATTTTATTCACTTTAGACATCATGTTTCATACAGACATTTACTGCTTAAGACCTATACAATCGATATCTAAATAGAAATAGTGAAGGTTTTTTTTTTTCAAAATAACCGGGTTGGGTTCCCGAACGGAGTACAGATGTTTTTTAAAATGTATGAATGTAGTTTCTCTTTTTATTAAAATCGATGACATGGTTCCTCAGAACAGATCTTCGTATGTCTTATAGTTTCAGACTTTCCCATACTGACCCATTTGAATGAGACACCCTGTATATCTAGAAAGAAAGAAAATACATTTATTGGCAACAGTTGGATACACGCACAGTAAAATAATAAAATAACATAATAACAAAAAAAGACAACAAAAATGGCATGTCTCACGGCGCCAAATGCCTCATTTTAGCCGTAATGCCAGACAGATGCTGAGATGCTGCCTGACGCTGATTATTTAGATAATATTGAAGATAAATCACACCCAGTACAAGACAAGCCTTATCCAGCCTCCTGTCTGCTACTAAGAAATTACCGATGGAAAAACCCCATTATACTGCCTGATCCACTTCCAACCACTAGTTTCCAACAAGGCAGTCATAAATAGAGTGTTAGGGCCAGCGCACATTTGGCGACGCAGCGCAGTTTTCACTGGTAAACAATTATCAAACTTGCATAGGATGAAATTAGAGGTAAATAAATAAACCCCCATTAATACGAGGGCATCAATGCCCACAGAAGTACGCGGTTTATTTTCGTCTTTATTTTGAGAGACGGAACGGCGATATTGATTAATCATGGACAACATGAAACGCACGTTACTGAGCTTCATTAGGTTTGCACCGGACCATATGCATAAATAAAACATACTAAAAGATATAAACTATATATTCTCCTCCTTCCACCTTTCTATCCACTCTGTGATGCTCTCAATATTCTTCTGCAACTGATCCTCTGTGTCGTTCTGTAACTCTATCACTATCTCTGGCTTGTATGAAGATTTCGCTTCTTCAAGTAATGTCTCAAAAATCTCACATTGAACATTATCCTCTAGTTTCTTTCCTGTATAGCCTCTGTAAAGATAATATGTCAATATTAAAACACCTCTCATGTTATTATAACAATAAATATGTAAGCAGGGATGTAAGTAACAATATAAAACTCCACCCAGTGCACCCTTTCCCCTAATCTTATACAAAACATCAGCAGTCTGTTCTAAAACAAATGTGGTAGTAAACATCCTATAAAAACTTTTAATCCACCATGGATTGTAGGTTTTTTTTGCCCTGCCTGACCCACCCTGGTTACAGTGGTTACGCCTCAGTAAGTAACTGACCTGGCAGTAAGTCGATCAAACAGTGTCGTATTGTTGGTCCTGACAACAAAAACGCCATCAAACCACCTCTCAGGGAAGAAGTCACAGCCATGGTAGTCCACTATGTTGCCTCCTCTAGCCATCATGCCTTCCAAAATGTCCAGCAGCTGGAATTATGAAAAGAATGATAAGATAAGACATGGAATAATTTTTATACATTTTATTTAATTGAATTTTACTTTGCAGAATCATAATAGCATCAAACCTTATTTTTTTGCTTTATATTAAGTATGGTATCTAGATTTTGATACTGTGGTGTACAATAAAACAGTACCTATGATTTTTTATTTTGGAAAGACATTGCTAACAGGCATCAATTTATTGCTATTGCATTTCATTTGATCATAGATTTAACAAAAACTAGCGGATATCACGCGGTTTCACCCTGTTCCCGTGGAAATACAGGGATAAAAAGTAACCCATGTCACCCGGGGATAGTATAGCTTCCCAACGGTAAAAGAATTTTTCAAGTTGGTTCAGTGGTTTTTAAGTTTATAGTTACATACAAAAACAGAAATCTCTCTTTATAATATTACTATAGATTTATAACATAATATGTTAATGCTATTCTCGAAATTACCTTGTCTTCGTTCAAGAAAGGACACTGATACTCCGGGTCATACTCATCCAAACAACTGTATTCCTCAGCTATTTTGGACACTTCTCGCCAAGTAAACTTTGTCCTATCAGCAAGCAGACGAGAAAGAGTAGATTTGCCAACACCCGGTGTACCTAAAAGTAGAAATATGCAACATGCACTATATCTCTAAAGGCAATTTACACGTGGGTTAAAAATGTCAACAAAACAACGAATGCATCAGTATAGTCTACCTGTTACGAGTATATTAGGCACCATTCTTCTGGTGTTAGCCATTTTCACTATTTTTTTATTAGTATTTCACTATTTTATGTTAAATTGTATGCAACTTTTGGGGGTTAGTTAGTCCGTTGTTTTGACAGTGACCATTTAGTATTTTATTTAATAACAAATGTCATTATCAGTTGTCACTGTTGTCAGTGGTAATGCCGCTACTACACATAATTAGCCTTAGTCGAGATTTTCTCGAGACTCGGGACCGGGACTTTAAATTATTGTGTTGGCATTAACTTAGTGCTTATTATTAACCAGCTATGCTTTCAATTTTTTTTAAAAAGTTTTGTGATATGCGTGACCAGTCGTTAGCATTATTAATGTTTTATTGGCAATACAATATTTTAAAACTTTGGTGTCTTCAAATTCAATGAGTAACAGTCAAATAATTTTAGTTGTGAGTCTTTCATTTAAAAATCATAAATAAATCTTCAATGGGAATAGTGCCCAAAAGGCAGGCAGCATTGAGGATAGCCATGTTGAATGGCACAACTGATAAAGTTCGAAATAGCCTACTCTGAAAACGTGAATAATCGACTAACCGCTTAGCAATG
Source organism: Euplexia lucipara (assembly GCA_921972225.1). Classification (NCBI taxonomy): domain Eukaryota; kingdom Metazoa; phylum Arthropoda; class Insecta; order Lepidoptera; family Noctuidae; genus Euplexia; species Euplexia lucipara. Next base: position 5,516,026 of record OV179143.1, on the reverse strand, counting down.
TCTTGAAATTCTCGACTAGCAGTCAGAAGAATTTATGGCCAGTGTTTCAACCCGAAACTTCTCTAAAAAAGCCTTAATTTTAATACACAATTACCAAGGAGGTATTAATACTTTCACCATTTGATGTTTGCCGAATACAGTCAGTCTTTTTAAAGAGATAAATAATAATAATGAATATTAGATTGTTGTGACGGCCAATGGTCTTATTGCCAAAAACCTCGACGACCATTTGTCAAGGCTTTCGTTACGCAGTTGGATCAAAGGCCTGATACAGAAGGCAGTACTCCTCGATACGGCTCACATTGTGAGGAGCTTCCTGTCTCTGAGACCCTAACCACCGGTAGCTTGGGCTTCGACCCTGCTCCCGCCATCAGTGGTCTACTATTTTTAATTTTTTAAAAGTTTTTATTTTTTTACTAATATTTGCAAATGTAATTTAGGAAATTGAACTGGATAAGCAAAATTATAATAAAACATACCAACAACAAACCACGTCAGTTGTTCTCACGGGGCGAAAAGCGAGCTGCGGAGTGTCGTTTAGCTACGCTGAATGTTCAGGGAGGCCTAAAAGATAAGATGGATGAAGTTTGTGAGTTAGTGAAGGACAAAAGGATAGATGTGCTATGTTTGAATGAGACGAAAAGAAAAGGGGTGGACATCTCCATTCACGGTCCCCTGACCGCGATCTGGTCCGGTGTTAAAGAAACACGTAGGGCCTGTCAGGGTGTGGGAGTTGTTCTCTCTGAGAGAATGATGAAATGTGTAAAAGGATATGATTGCGTTAGTCCCAGAATTCTTTGGGTGAGAACCAAGGTAGGCTTAAACCGTATCTTTTTCCTGTGCGTTTATGCACCTGATATGGGAAGCTCCCCCTTGGAGAGAGAAGAATTTTGGGACAGTGTAAGAGATGTAATGAAAGGATGTACCGCAAACGAGAAGATTGTTATGCTTGGAGACTTTAATGGTTGGGTTGGTGTGAAGAGAGATGGGTATGAACAAGTATTAGGTGCATTTGGAGATGATAGAGTGAATGAGAATGGGTTAAGTTTATTAGAAATATGTATAGAAAAAAGATTGTGTGTTATGAATACTATGTTTAATCATAGAAAGATTCACAGGTATACGTGGGAAAGGCAAGATAGTAAAAGTATGATAGATTTTGTGATTGTAGATGAAAGGTTAAAGAGTAAAGTTACGGATACAAGAGCTTATCGGGGAGCTAATGTAGGTACTGATCATCATCTGGTAATGTGTCGGGTGCATGGTTTGTTCAAGCATTGGCGCCATCGAGTTCGAGTACCTGTGACTGCTCTAGAAAGGATAAAAGTAGAAAGACTGCAAGAAGTCAAAGTAAAAGAGGAATATAAAAGGGAAGTAAAAGAAGAGACGGATAAATTATTTGATGAGATGAATGATTATAGTTTAGAAGAAGTATGGGATATAATGAAAGATAGTATGGTGCAAGCGGCTACAAAAGTATGTGGCCTAGCACGAAGGAAATGTGGTAGTAAAACGAATGATTCTTGGGTAGATGGTGAAGTTAAAGAGGTTGTGAGAAAGAAGAAAGAGGCCTGGCTTAACGTGCTAGCCTGTAAGGCCCAAAATAGAGTGAATCTGGCAACACATGTAAATAGAATAGATGATTTAGAGAGAGTGAAGAAAAGTTACACCGAAATGAAAGCGAGAGTGAAAGAAGTGGTAAAAAAGAAGAAGGATGAAAAAGATGAAGAGTATAATAGGAAGTTCGCGGATAACTTCAGGGCCAATGTTAAGATGTTTTGGAAACAGGTAAGATTGGCTCGTGGAGTGACAAAGACTTCGAGTATGAATGTTATAAGAGCAGAGGATGGTTGTTTGATAAGTGAAGAATGTGATGTCTTGGAACGCTGGAAAGGATATTTTGAAAGTTTATTTAGTTTTCAGGATAGTGTGCAAGGTGTGGGTAACTGGGCAGAGGAGAGTGGTGAAAACCCAAACCCGGATGTAGATGAAGAGAATGAAATAGGAATGGATGAGATCGTAAGATCGTTAAGAGAAATGAAAGTTGGAAAAGCTGCAGGGTATGATAGATTGTCCGCTGAAATGCTGAAGGGCGGTGACGGGGTAGTAGCAAGCCTGTTGTGCCGGATCTTTAATATGTGTTGGAGATATGGCCGAGTCCCAGATGACTGGTGCAAGGCTGTAATCGTGCCACTGTATAAAGGAAAAGGCTCACAGCAGGAGTGTAAAAACTACCGCGGCATTAGCCTTTTAAGCGTAGTTGGTAAACTGTATGCAAAGGTTTTGATTAAAAGAGTGATCAGACTGACAGACGAGAAATTATGGGACGTGCAGGCAGGGTTTAGAGAGGGAATGGGATGTATGGATCAGATCTTCTCCTTGAGGTGCATAGCCGAAAAATATCTGGCTAAGCACAAGAAAGTTTACTGTGCTTTCGTTGACTTGGAGAAGGCCTATGATAGTGTGTGGAGGGATGAGCTGTGGTCGACACTATCCATGTATGGTGTGGACTGGTGCTTGGTACGGGCACTGAAATCTTTATATAGGGATTCCAGTGCCTGTGTCAGGATAAACGGGGCATACACAGACTGGTTTAACATCTCTAGGGGAGTTAGACAGGGCTGTGTAGCGTCACCTTGGCTGTTCAACTTATACATGGATAGTTGTCTGACAGATTTAAAAGAGAGTGAGTGTGGATTGAGGATGAATGAGTTGCCTGTCAAATGCCTCCTCTACGCAGACGATCAAGTTCTTCTTGCATCGTCAGCGGAACAGTTGCAAGACATGGTGACCAAGATGAATGAAGCATATAAAATGAAAGGGATGAACATTAATGTGAATAAGACGAAAGTAATGGTGTTTGAAAGAGACGAAAACGTGTCGTTGTGCAATGTGAAAATAAACGATATGAGTGTAGAACAAGTGAATGACTTTGTATATCTGGGAAGTCTGTTTACAAGGGATGGAAAGATTGATGCGGATGTGGAAAGGAGAGTAAATGCAGGAAATAAAGTGAATGGCGCTATACATGGCGTTGTGACCAGCCAGTCTATGTCCGAAAAGGCACGACTGGCTGTTCACAATGGTGTGCTGGTGCCTACACTAACGTATGGAAGTGAATGTTGGGTGTGGCAAAAGAGACATGAAAGTAGAATAAATGCTGTAGAAATGCGTTCCTTGCGAAGTATGTGTGGTGTAACAATTAATGACAGATTGAGGAATGATGATATAAAGCAACGTTGTGGTTTAAAAGAAGATGTAGTAACAAAAATTGAAAAGAGTATGCTTAGATGGTTTGGTCACGTTGAAAGGATGGATGAAAGGCGACTAACGAAAGGTATTTACAAGGCAGATGTAAGTGGGAACGCCGGGAGGGGACGCCCTAGAAGGACATACAAAGACCTTATTGGTGAGGTTCTTCAGAAAGGTCAGGTGCGTAGTACTCGCAACCGGCGTGTGTGTATGACAACATGTATGAATGTAAACGAAGCAAAAGAAGTATGTAAGAATCGTAGCATATGGCGCTCTGTAGTTTCTGCCTACCCCCATGGGAAAAAGGCGTGAGTTTATGTATGTATGTATGTACATACATAATATTATAGATAAATTACACATAATTAAGATGGGATGAAATGCGCTTATTCAAATTTAACAGCATTGCGGTCAATGTGTCCATGTCCAATGAAGTCGACTGCTTTAACTTCAAATAAAATTAAAAAATAATGAAATGAACACAAGAGCTCACCTCTAGTCTTAGACTATATACCTCTAGACGTAGCCCAATTTACAGTGTCAAGTGTGGAAGTGAGACGCAATAATACAAAGTTCGTAGGAAAATTGAGACAAAGCATCGTATCTTCTGTCCCTTACGGCGTGCCGGATTTTTGCATGGCTAACTTTTGAATGTTAGCCAAACAAAGTGCTGTCACTGTCACGTATATTATTATGCTCGATTTAATTTAAGTTTTCGGATGGTTTTTGCAATTTTTGTAATAGTTTAAGTCATTTAATGAGAAATAGACTCCATTAGATAAGTGTTTAGTGTATGGTGAATGCGCTACGATGGGAGGATGCAGTATAATAGGCTGTAAAAGCCGCTCAGAAAAGGCCAATAACAAAATCTCTTTTCATTCGTAAGTATTCAATACTGTTTGTGTTATTGTACGATTATTGAATTTATACATTTGTGCGCTTTTATTGTCATGGCTTTCAGACCAAAATATGGAAGATTTCTTAAAATAAACTTGATTTCTTATATCACATAACCTAGGAATACTTACTTACAGTGTTGCTACACGTTTCAAATCTTTTCCCATAACTGTCAGGCCTAATGTTCAAAAGGTAGGCATAATAATCAAATAAATCTATGGTGGCTAAACACACAAATTTGTGGGCGAACCCTTATTTTTAAGTTTAAGTGAACATGTGTACGAACGAACAGAGCCCTTTCGACAATCATTAAGTTTTACTCTTAAAGGCAATCGCGTAGGTACTTAAAGATATTTGGAAGTAAGAATTCATTTTCTAAATAAATGTTAAGTATAAACAAAAAATTAGATATTTTCAAAATAAGTTGGTTTTGTCTAAAGGACAATAGTTATTATACAGCAATGTCAATGTCACACTGGATGTCAGCCATACCTCAATATATTTTAATGATAAATAACACGCGAAAAAATAATGTAGTGTTCTTCTAAAGAGTTACTTCTATGTACACACATCAAGCTTCACCTGGTAGTAGTGTATTTTATTTGTGAGAATCAAGATAAGATTGAAAGTAGGTATTTTACGTGAAATTATATTTTCTCACACATGGATACTTCTACACTCTTATTACCACGTTGAATACGTAAATTATAATTTACAATAGTGCTAAAATTGGAACCCGCAGTTAAGTAGAATTTTGGTCGTATTTTAGGACTTTTTTAAGGAATAGCAACACTGAACTTTTATATTGCTGTCGCATGTGCGGCCACGCGGTAGCTCGATCTAGAGGTATATTATCTAAGCCTCTAGTTGTACCTTATGTTTATGTTAGAGATTGCAACTTCGACGCGGGTTGATTCGAAACGCGATATGACATAACACCATCATAACCTAAAATTTTTGAGAAAAAACTCAGAAAATTTAAAAAAACTAAAATGAACCCTTGGTTTACATAGCGAGAGCTATTTTTTCTACTAATATATAATGCGCATTTATAGACCAAAAGGAATTACAAGAGGACAGGTGGTTTTAGTGACAGTATTAGGTGTATTCGGCGGAATTTATATCTGGAGGCCGCTATTTGACGATTATTATAGAAAACCTAAAGTTGCAAAAGCTGAGGTAGCAGTAAATCAGAGTAATGGACCATCTTAAAACATGGATAAGAACCTCCAGTCCGTTGGTGAAGATGTTGATGGCTATATCCGTAACTTCAGCAGCAGTAGTTTTTCATAGGAGTGTGTATGCTCCTTACGTTAAACGGCAGAGGTACAGGCAAGCAGAGGAGTGGGCCAACATGATAATGGAACAGGAAGAATCTGGAGAAGGCGGCACTAACAATATCTCGTATTAGTTGTTATAATCATGTAAATAGTAGACAATAATAAATTAATACAAAGCCAACATATTTTTTTGCACCTTCTATCGTTGAATACCTACTATCTACACTACACTGCTCCCGCAAATGTAAACTTTTTACTTGAAAACTTTAACGTAACATCACGCCTTTATCTCTAACTAAGGACTAAGTAGAGGTATCCCTGAAGTACCTACGTCCGAATTACGCATGCAGCATGCTACACAGTGTCATGTAGGTAGGTACCTATCAGGCAGCCAGCCATCAATCACTAATGTGATGGAGCCAGGCTATTTCTTGAAAACATATTTCTTATTTTGAAATTCCAAACTATCATTCTCCACGTCACCAAGAAGACTTCTGTGATATGGAGAATAGCTTCTTTAGATTACACTTTTAGATTGACCTTTCACGGTACCTTACAGTAGAAACCTACAATAATAATTTACCTTATACCTAATTATTATTGTCAAGTTAAGTAACTGTACCTTTACTCGACTACCAAGATCTTTCGAAACATAATTTTATTTATCGACGACGTTCGTTCGTATAAAACATATACATAAACTCACACCTCTTTCCCATAAGGCTAGGTAGAGATAGAAACTGTAGAACGCCACTTACTAAAATATTTACACAATAAACTTAAATACAGGAATAGTCCATTAGATCTATTAAAATTGGAAAGTATTAGCGATTGCTGTGACGATACTACTGCTAACTTCTTACGAATGTGCTCACATTTAGCTCAAACTTAAACCCTTATTAATAGCGATTAGCAACTCTCGTTCCGCCCACTACGTTAGCGAATAGTTAATGTGGATGACTCGGAGAAATGAGGGAGAGGGGATTCAGCCTTACACTATAATTAAGGGCTGGACCTACGTCAAAAGTAATTTGTCAATCAGACTTATTATGCGACAATCTCAAACCAATAAAAAAGTATTTTATTGGTCTGAGGCGACAATGTCTACAAATAGGTATTCAATTCAATTCAATTCAAACATTTTATTTCAGACCACAGATCCATAATTTGTTAGTACCTACCTAATAATAATATAACTTAGCCTAATGTTAGATTTAATTAAATTTTTAAGTACAACAACAAACAACACTGCATTATTTAGAAAAGCGTATCTGAACACTAACCCAATTACGCAAGAGAGCAGGTGAGTCCCACCGGTCTGAAAACATAACGTAAGGAAGAACTTTAGGTTTGGTATTTTTTTCTGGTAATGGGTAGGTATTGCCTACTTGGTTTGAAACTGATTAACAATAAATCTGTACTTAGTCTCGACTTGCTAGAAGTGGGAATGGGTACCAAATATGACCTACTGGCGCTGCTCCATCATACTGCACCAAATTGTATAATAGGTACCGTATTTTGATTACACAATATTATAACAGGGTGCAGTGCAGTCTTGTGTATCCATTATGTTAGGTACCTACCTACATTCGTAAAACAATTCTGAAATAATGTCTATTCCATGAAATGAAGCCAAAAAAATGTTTTACCTGTTTGAAATTACCTACGAACGAGCTCATTGACTTGTCTCGAAGGGGAATCTCGCATGGGGCGCTATTGATTAAGTGTAATACGAAATAACCTCTTCGAGATCAGTGCTGTAGAATAATAGGTAACGGTTTAAATATTATGTTACCTACCTCCTATACAATAGGTAAGTATACCTATTTAATTTACATTTAAAATTATATAGGTACCTACATTATGTGCGCGCCTCTAATTCTTGAAGGTCACGGTCATGTACCTGCTATCGCACATTCACAGTCAACGAGGATTCCACGTGAAAGGGGACAATGACCCCTCCTAGAGATAAAACGTTAACTTGGAGAATCGGATCAATACTTGTAACAACCTACCAAAAGATAATAAATTTCAAAACTTGGCTCTTGTCTGTAAGTCTGAATCATGCTGCTCAAATTAAAAAATGTTACGCAAGTTTTCGCATTTATCTTTGAATGGTTAGGTGCACGACTGCACGTTGGTTAGGTAGTTCTCCTGTATTTTTTTTAGTAACTGTTTAAAAAAAACAAACTTTATCATCATCATTTTTTATTTATTAAAAATTCAATTTAAAGTTCTCATTAGTTCGACGGTCGAACAAATGAGAAAAAAAGTTCTCACTAGTTCGACGGTCGAACAGATGAGAAAAAAAATCTCACTAGTTCGACGATCGAACTAATGAATCGAACTAGTGGGAATAAGCCTGCATTAATAGGTACTATCAATATTCATATCTATTCTTGGAGAAAATAACCCTTTGTCACATCTGAAGCCCACGCACTAGGGATAAAAGGTCGTGGGTGCGTGACCCGTGACCTTCTCCAATGTCATGACGCAAAATTTAGCTAGCTTCTGATATATCTACACTAGAACACAAAATTACCTTTAAAAAGGAATATGAAGACATTAAAAGTTCTAGGTATCTAGCTTCCCTAGCTTTTAATTTAGTAATATTTATTTATTTAGTACATGGAGGAGTATGTAGATTCCTACTTAATTAGGTACTTACCAAACAATTGGGATTGGTACGGTAGCCAGTATATTGGGCTAGCCCAATAAAATAACAGATTGAAGGTTTATTTCACCTTAGTGATGGTGATTGTTTAGTGTAGGTATTATTCTTAACATTATGTAATACCTAATAGTCAAGCCGTTGTGGTGAATGGGCTTGTTTATTGAACAATGATGGGTAAATTTTATATATTATATTATTAAATAACATCAATTAACATTCCAAATAATATTATTTGCTAAAAATAGTTACTTTAAAAAAGTGCACTAGGCTTCTTTAATGATAGTTACATTTCGACGGATTGGACAATTGCTATAACTTTATTAGCAGGCACGTTAAACACAACGTTGCGCCACGTGAGTCCACAAGAGCGAGACTTCAATGACACGTGTTCCTCATGACGTTGACACGTCGTGTAACATTATTGCGATATTATTGAAATCCTAATGAAATAACAACTGCACTTAAACACCCTCCAATCATTTTATCATTTCCCCTAATCTTATTAAGATTCACCAGGCTGGGCAAACTAACAAACAAAGCATCCAGAAACCGGACGTATTTTCCTAATAAATAAATAGTCTGCTATAGACAAACCTAACTAATTCTCGTTAAATTATATGACGCATTTCTAAGACATGAATGTGACGTTGCGTACTGAGGTGATTCACCTCAACTGTATCTAGTTAGAAATTGGACTGGGACTATTTTGATGTAGGTACTTCTGTCTGTAAAGGAAGGCCTACATCCTTTACGTGCATTATTTAACTTTTTACGTATAATTAATTAATATGATAGTAAAATCGTGTCTCAAGAAAATAAAATGTACAACGTTGCGCCACGTGAGTCCACAAGAGCGAGACTTCAATGACACGTGTTCCTCATGACGTTGACACGTCGTGTAACATTATTGCGATATTATTGAAATCCTAATGAAATAACAACTGCACTTAAACACCCTCCAATCATTTTATCATTTCCCCTAATCTTATTAAGATTCACCAGGCTGGGCAAACTAACAAACAAAGCATCCAGAAACCGGACGTATTTTCCTAATAAATAAATAGTCTGCTATAGACAAACCTAACTAATTCTCGTTAAATTATATGACGCATTTCTAAGACATGAATGTGACGTTGCGTACTGAGGTGATTCACCTCAACTGTATCTAGTTAGAAATTGGACTGGGACTATTTTGATGTAGGTACTTCTGTCTGTAAAGGAAGGCCTACATCCTTTACGTGCATTATTTAACTTTTTACGTATAATTAATTAATATGATAGTAAAATCGTGTCTCAAGAAAATAAAATGTACAAGGTATGCAGTTGTGAAATAGGTTAACGTTGGCACCTAAGTACATAACTGAAGAGTTATGAAGTGAAAGTACAAAATAATATGTACAGTTACGGTTTACAGTACCTGTTAAATTTGTAAACCGAATCTTTTATAGTGATTCACACTACCACACGATGCACTAAATATAAGAATAATTTTTATAAGATCTCGTTTTTATTAACACATTAGACGACAACACCTAAATGAAATGCCTAGACGACTCGACGTATAGGTATTAAGGTGTTGATGAAAATCTGTATTACCTAGTATTGTCTATAGTTACAGGGCCTAAAAACCCCTAAAATACTGTAGCATGTCCAAATAATATCAGTAACACTATCTATGCTATCATTTAAATCTGAAACAGTGCATTGATAAGATATAAAACACGGAAAAAAATCATGACAAGAGGACAGCAAGGAAGCTGAGGAAAAATTAATTAATGTGTGTAGGTTTACATGTATATAGTTAGAATGAGAAAAGGTTATTATGCACTTAGTAATCGGAGTTTATGAATTAGCACGTAAGTTGCGCCACAGAAAAACAACCCCTTACGACTAATAATAAAATCGGATTAGGTAGGTATGTTATGTAAAATGTCCCACTACTACCTACTCATACGTCGAAATGCAATTATTTTTAGAGCCATCGTGTCCACCTATTTCCTACACTACTTTCAGAAATAGTTTCACCTTTTGATTTTAGAATGTAGGCAGGCACATCTGTCAGTAGCAGCACTAATTTTTCCCATTTGGAAATTAGAACTGCCAAGGCATGTTGGTGTGTGTGTGTGTGTATGTAGAATTGAAGATACAACCTAGTATCTGTGTTTGGTGAAATAGGTACTTTAGTTTCAACTTTGGAAATTTGAATTACTTTCTTATGTGTAAGAGATCAGGTCAAATGAAAATACATATTAATTTTTACTGGAGGCTACCTTTATTCTTCTATGAATTTACACATTAGTTTGCAGTTATAACAAAATATTTCAGATATAACCTTATATAAATTATAAAATAATGTTACAGTATAAGCCTTGTAAAAAATATAGAAAAGGAATGAGTTTGTAGCCCTTCTTTCCTTCGGAACACCTTGCGGTGAATGAAGTATCGCAGTTGAATGAAAAATTGTGCTGTTAACAGCGCTAGCTACTTCTTGCCCTTGGTGGCCTTCTCGGCGGCTTTGGTCACCTTACCACCACCAATTTCCTTGTGGTTGACGGCCTTGATGACACCCACGGCAACCGTCTGCCTCATGTCACGCACGGCGAAACGACCGAGGGGGGGGAATTCCTGGAAGGATTCAACACACAGAGGCTTGGAGGGGACCAGGTTGACGATGGCGGCATCTCCAGATTTGATAGACTTAGGGTTATCTTCAGTGGATTTTCCTGTACGGCGGTCCACTTTCTCTTTGATTTCGGCGAATTTGCAGGCAATGTGAGCTGTGTGGCAATCGAGCACAGGCGTGTATCCGTTTGAGATTTGACCAGGGTGGTTGAGCACGATTACTTGTGCTGTGAAATCGGCGGCGCCCTTGGGTGGGTTGTTCTTGGAGTCGCCAGCGACGTATCCACGACGCAACTCCTTAACGGACACGTTCTTTACGTTGAAACCAACGTTGTCACCGGGGACAGCCTCTTGGAGAGCTTCGTGGTGCATCTCCACGGACTTGACTTCAGTGGTGATGTTGGCAGGGGCGAAGACGACGATGGTACCAGGCTTGAGGATACCAGTTTCGACTCTGCCTACGGGCACCGTTCCGATACCACCGATTTTGTATACATCTTGGAGGGGAAGACGCAGGGCCTTGTCTGTGGGGCGAGCAGGGGGCAGGATGGCGTCAAGGGCCTCAATGAGGCATTTACCTTCAGCCTTACCTTCCTTGCGCTCAACATTCCATCCCTTGAACCAAGGCATTTTGGTTGAGGGCTCCAACATGTTGTCTCCGTGCCAGCCAGAAATGGGAACGAAAGCGACAGCAGCTGGGTTGTAACCAATCTTCTTGATGTAAGAGGAAACTTCCTTCTTGATTTCCTCGAAACGGGGTTCGCTGTATGGGGGCTCAGTGGAGTCCATTTTGTTGACGCCCACAATCAGCTGCTTGACACCGAGTGTGAAAGCGAGCAGAGCGTGCTCACGGGTCTGTCCGTTCTTGGAGATACCAGCTTCGAACTCACCGGTACCGGCGGCGACGATGAGCACGGCGCAATCAGCCTGGGAGGTTCCAGTAATCATGTTCTTGATGAAATCTCTGTGTCCGGGAGCATCGATAATAGTGACATAGTACTTAGCGGTCTCGAACTTCCACAGCGCAATATCGATGGTGATACCACGTTCACGCTCAGCCTTCAGTTTGTCCAACACCCAGGCGTATTTGAAGGAACCCTTGCCCATTTCCTGGGCCTCCTTCTCGAACTTCTCGATGGTACGTTTGTCGATACCACCACATTTGTAGATCAAGTGACCGGTGGTTGTGGACTTGCCGGAGTCGACGTGTCCTATGACGACGATGTTGATATGGATCTTTTCCTTGCCCATTTTTGGTTAGTCTAGAACAATGCAAAAGAATCATGTCAAAATATGTTATTGATAAGAAAACTGCAAGGGGTAGTGTGATGCGAGCCGGCATCTGCAAGGTCGCAACCTCATGTATCGTGCGGCCGGCAATATGGCGGCCGCATGGCCGCCTCGCCCTATCTTGACATTTCACAATGGATGTCAGCCATTACGTCGCATGTAATAAAATTAACGCATACTGTCGTTATATAAATTCGATTAACATAAGGGCTAGATAAAATTCAGTGGCCAACTGAAAATAACTGGGGAATAGAGAAAACAAGTGTGCATCAACCACGTGGTGGCGAGCCGGTCGGTGAACAAGTGTGACGCGTAAGCAAACGAGAATTGTGTTTAATTCGACATTAGAATATAACAAAGAACTATTACATAAACAAATGAAGCAGTTAAATCTTTTCACAAGTTAACGTAACCATACGTTAGATGTAAAACGTGTAATTTACGGGTTTAGAATTACACCACATTAGGGGCAGAGATCATTGTTATGAAATTGACGTAAACTAGTGGCAATAATACTGCGAAACACACTCGTTAATGCTTACGGTAAACTAAATCACTTTTAACACTGCACTGAACAATTTCTTCTGACACTCACCACGGATTACAATCCACGTGTAATATCCGAGATAGACTCCAACAGAATGGACGAGGAATGGTTGCTCTTTCAGCTGGCTGGAATGAGAAGAGTCACTTCCGGCGCTTGGTGTGGCAGTGGTTTATTCCCAAATTCCCAATTCTTTAATTAAGGCTGGTAATTCTAGCGAGAAAGTAATGTCACGTCACTTTTATAGTACAGCGCGGCGGTGGCGGATGCGGCGTTACAAATTTTGTGTATAGGAAATTATTTGTGATAGTATAGCATTGGCATATTCTGAGAACCGTCGGAAAAAGTACATGACTTGTGCGCCAAGTGAAATATTAATTCCCAGCTTAAGTATGGGTTAACGGCTTACTTTGTCTTTATAATAATATAAGCAATAATGAAGCTATTTATGTAAGTGTGGTTAGTAATACAGTATATATATAGGTACGGTAGTACCAATTTATCCTTGAAATAATTGGTGGCGCTGCTCATCAACAAGAAGCCAATAATTACGCCAAAAGCGACTTTAAATCTCTAACATAATGCTAGTTCCAAATACTACCGTTTCACAAATAAGATGGCTTGATTTTAAACGTTAGTATTATTGGTGAGTTAATTTAATTTTCAAGGTATGGATCCCTTTCTTGGGTATAGGCCTCCTAGACTTTGTCTCTACCTCAGCTTAATTTTTAGAAGGAGATATTTACAGAATAGCATTGATTGACTTTTAAGTGCAAACGTAAGTTTTTGCAAATATTGCTAGAATACAAATGTAGTTGATTACAACCTGTGCTGTAGCTGGTGAGGTTTAAAGACATTAAGCCGATTGGCATGGTCTTTAGATATCTAATGTCTCTTCTTTGAATTAAACAAACCTCATTAATATCTCTCTAATAGAGATAAAACAGATATTCTATTTCACCAAAGTCAGTTGTTGAATAAATATAGCAGTGGTTGGCCCAAGGATGGCTGTCCATCGAGTTCCTACCGTGCCTCGGAAAGCATATTAACCCGTTGGTGGTACGGATTAAAATGCTTTTGCAGTCATACATATTTTATCCAGTTTTAAACCTCATGGAAGTAAAAGTCGCACAGAGAGTCACTTCATAAAGTACTTATACTTAGCTGCGTCTTGTGAAATTGTAAGCTGAGCTTTAGATCCGCAACAGTTTTGAAGACAATGATAGTATTTTTTTGTGCCTGATTACCTATCATAAAAGAAGTAAACCAGAAAAAAAATGATAAATATTTTGCAATAATAAAATGAGTTATTTTCTAAACTTGGGTTATAATGTAAAAAAATCAGATTTTCTAAATTAGGTTTAGCATGTAGGTATATAACTAAATGACTTTTAAGATACTATTATCATCAGGAAAATATAATATTATCAGCCTGTTACTGTTCCACTGCAGGGCAAAGGCCTCTTTTCATACAGAGAAGGCACGAGCATTGATCATCACCATCATCATCAAAATCACCTGGAAAATTAACGAAGATGATTTTAGAAATTACTTCTGGGTTTTGTAATAGGTAAAAATAATATTCCAGTATTTTAGGGAAATTTTCTCTAGTCTGGCCACTTCGTACTTTCAACGGATATGACGGGTTAATTTTGCAAATTCGTTCAGAAACACAAACATATTAATTTTAATCAATGACAACACCACACTGGCTGGTACAGAAAGATTTTTGGAACCAATTTTATTATTATAAAAAATAATACCTTTCTAGTCTAGTCCCATTAAATAATGAGTAACAAATATTAAGTAGACATGAAAAATATCCTAAAATTTAATATACACAATTTTCGTGTCACAGTGTTTGTTACAAAACTCCTTCGAAACGGTGTGAGTGTGACTGATTCATAAAATAATTTGTGTGTACATAATCAATAGGTCTGAGAATACTAATAAAAATGAATTAAAACTAAAAATTATTCTAAGGCGCAATGAAGTTTGCCGGTGCAGCTAGTATTAATATACTATATTATTATTTTCTGATCAACTTTTCTTACTAAATAATAATTTAGAATTGCACATGGTACTTACAGTTTCCGCAATTTTTTAAAACCGCTTGCGATTGAGTGAAATAATGCAAAAAAATATTGCGATGTTTACAGAAAACAGTGATTTCAGGTTTGTTTTTTATGTTTTGCCCTTCATTTAATACTGAACGTAGCGTAGTTTATGAAATGTCAAATTTTCCCACCCCCGCACCGCACTGTCCGCACCCCATTCAGGTTCCCAGCTCGAAATCGAAACGAAACAAATGAAAATTTGAATGAATTCATTAATGGAATCAAAATTAAGCTAGCAGTGCGTTATTTAATTGAAATGTTTCATTGGTAGGAATATTTAAAGTAATATTGTGGTAAATAAATAGTTGGCAGCATGTTCAAAAGTCGCGGAGATATTGTTTATAAATGTACAGTGAGACTTTTAGAAGATACAGAAATATTAGAATGTGAATTTCACGTGAGTATTATTGTAAATAATTAATGATTCTCTTTCGTTTCAATGATTACTAGATGGCATTTGTTTTCAGCCAAGTTATAAGGGCAAGTTTCTGTTGGAGCATGTATGTCAACAGTTAAATCTAACTGAGACTGATTACTTCGGGCTTCGGTATGTGGACGCCGGTGGTCAAAGGGTGAGTTAATATTTAGTAGCTCTATTGACAGTATGATAACACAGTGACACTGAAACAATTTCAGGGTCACTTCTACAGGGTCTATGCTACAGTGTAAAATAGTGAGTGTGAAATTGATTACTACAAACAATGATATTTTAAGTAAAAAGGTGTAGATAGGTTACCGAAACAACATTCGATGTTCGAAAACGGCACACTAACTAACGCACGTACGCGTCCGTTGATGGCGCGACACGACACTGAGGTCAAGTGTGGCTAGTTAGCCACATTTTAATGTGTTGCTTGCTGAACGCTTATAACCTATCTAAGTACACCTTTTTACTTATAATATCATTGTCAATGTGTGTTTTTTTTTAAATATAGGTAATGTAAACAATGCTAATAAAGCAATGGCAGGCTGTTTCCGGAAATCAGTTAATGAAACAATTATAATATTATTTGAGGTACCTATAATCTTAAATAGCCAATGTAAAATTATAAAAGTTTTCCTAACAAATGCAGACATGTTATAGGTACCTTATTTTACTTAAAACCTTCCTTCCATTTTAGCAAACTACCTATTTGTTTTTACATTAGAAGTCTCATAAGAACCATTTTAGAAACATTTGCTTTGTCCTGATCTCATAATATATGCATACAAACCAAAATATTTATCTATCAAATTAATATTCAAGTGAACTACAGAATTTACTAGTTCATAAATACAGTTGGTATGTTTATCAATATCATCATCTTTCTACCCTTGTCCCGTGTCGTCGCAACACAATTTTTTCTTCCATTCAATCCTGTCACCCGCCATGCTATCCTTTACTTTCATATCACTCTTCACACAATTCAGCCATCTTTTCTTTGGCCTCCCTCTCCCTCTCCACCCATCCCGTGTACACTCATAATTCTTTTAGTAATGGAGTATGTACAACTAAAACTTTGACTGGCCTGTTGGTCTAGTAGTTAGTGACCCTGACTGCTATGCCGGAGGTCGTGGGTTCGATTCCCATCCAGGACAAATGTTTGTGTGATGAGCATGATCATTTGTTCTGTGTCTGGGTGTAATTTATCTATAATATGTATGTATTTAGAAATATATAAGTATGTTTATCAGCTATTTAGTACCCATAACACAAGCTCTCAAGCTTAACTTGGGACTAAATGGCGTTGTGTGAAAAGTTGTGGAATATTTATTTATTATTTATTTATTTATTTAAAGCTAATAATTTATTGGTAACAGTGTTGAAGATTCATTAAAAAGAGCCAATTCTAAAAGGTCATCTACATCACTTCATACAGATTGCTAAATGTACACACAGTGACAGAATTCGAAAGAACAGAGTCACATAAAAATAAAAACTAAATGGTGTGCAATGCTTCATAGACACAAGTATTTGTCAGGTTTAGAAAAGGAGAGGCACAATTTAGTTCACAATTGTTTCAAACTTCAACCAAGTAACCCCAACACTTCACCATGCATTGAAGCCATAAATGTAGATACAGAGATACTTCAAATGTGCGCAAACCCATTTTATAGTCCAATTTTTAATTGTTTAGCAAATAAAAACAAGCAAGCGTTCAGGAGTTGCATATGGCACGACTAAATACGCTGCCATACAATATAATTACACATGTGGTATGAACTTCATCATACTGTCATCTTTCTGCTACTGCACTCGCTCATTAGTCAAATCAAATAGCGCGCGCTTTTACCCGTTTCCTGTAACATATTTTGGTACCTTCTCTTGAAAGAATGAGGACAGATGTTAGACATCAAAACCGAAAAAGAACACTTTACCTCACCCAGAGATCTGACGCTGTGTCAGATGGGTGAAGTAAGGTGTTCTTTCTCGGTTTTATGCCTTCTCCTAAAAATGTACTCGGTATTTCTCATCATAAATATTAAAATTGATTGTTTTCAGTATTTAGATAATATCTAACATTCTACATTATGTTTTCAGCATTGGCTGCATATGGCAAAGTTAATACTAAAGCAAGTTAAAGGTATGTGCGATGTTTACTACCCACACAATCACATGTGTTGTTTTGTCTTTCATTCTTAATTGACTAATACACTGTTTCAATTGATAGCATTAAACTCCTGCATGTTAGTCATTAAATTACAATTAGAAAAAAGGGTCTGTTGGCAATAAAATGTTTTAACTCATATATTTTTTTATCTTTAAAATTGCAAAGTATTTATTGTGAAAAATAAATACACAAAGTATTCTAGTAAATATTTATTAACGGCAAATGTTGCCTATAAATTCAGTTTTGCAAATGTGCATTGTATTACCCTGTCTTGGTGGGTATTCAGCTGCATCCGGTTTGACTGGAAGCCGACCCCAACATAGTTAGAGAAAGGCTAAGCAGAGTAATGATGGTTTTTGGAAACACTTTTACACATTAAACAAACACGTAAGTGTTTCCCTGTCCGGCTACACTGAAAAGAAGCGCCAAAACATAGAATATAAGATTACTTAACTTGTACTATCAATGACAGCTAAAAATATATTGACTGGCCTGTTGGTCTAGTGGTTAGTAACCCTGACTGCTATGCCGGAGGTTGTGGGTTTGATACCCACCCAGGACAAATGTTTGAGAGATGAGCACGATCATCTGTTCTGTGTCTGGGTGTAATTTATCTATAATATGTATATATTTAGAAATATATAAGTATGTTTTTCTATTTAACACAAGCTCTTAGCTTAGCTTAGGACTAAATGGCGCTGTGTGCATAAGTTGTGGAATGTTTATTTATTTGTTTTATATTTCTCTTGTAGGTATTTAACTAGCAATTTTCTTTGCAGATGCATCGCCAATACTGTTTAGTTTCCGAGTCAAGTTCTACCCGCCAAATCCCTTACTCCTGAAGGAAGATGTGACTAGGTTCCAAATATACCTGCAGCTTAAAAGAGACCTCCTGCACGGGAGGCTGTACTGCACATCCAATGAGGCAGCTATGTTAGGAGCGCTTATTATACAAAGTAAGAAAATCCTGCAGTTTTTTTAATACTGTGGCTTTAATGTATTGTGGTGCTGAATGTAATTGATAGTGGTGGTAAATTCATCCTGAATAATAGTGATAGTAATCTTACTATATGAAACCTACAAGCAGACGTCCCGCGGTTTCACCCGCGTAGGTACCATCCCATTCCCGTGGGAATACAGGAATAAAAAGTAGCCTATGTGTTAATCCAGGATGTCAGCTAACTCCATACCATTTTTTATTAAAATCCGTTCAGTATTTTTTACGTGAAAGAGTAACAAACATCAATCTATCCATACTCACAAACTTTCGCGTTTATAATATTAGTAGGATATAATATATTGATTGCCAAATCCTATCTTACTATTATTAATGCACTAGGTACACTATTACGCAAATGCACAAATATTTGTAGTTCTGTAAAACAATCCCACCAACCACACACACTATCATTTCCTAACCGAAATGCAGTATATGCAAACAATTTTTACTAGCTAGGTACCCCAGCGTACGTATTACGTCTTTTACTCAGACCTAATGAATATGCACACATTAGGTAGGTACACATATAATTTCATATGAATCAATCAAACCATTTTGGAGGAGTTTGGTGTCAAAAACTGGACTCGAGATTCTTATATTAGAGAGATTTATTTTCTTACTTTTGTTATAACATACTGGCTACTTTAAAATTAGTCTGTACTATATAAATTCAGTGTCATATTTCTAAGGAAAAGACAATGTCTCTTGAGATAAAGTGCACACTATAGTTCGTTCGCGTTAAGAGTGCAGTGCAACTGCAAGATAAAGGTGTATTCCACAGTGGTGTTAAATTCAAACAAATTATATTTTAAAAGATTAAGTTTAATGAATTTATAAAAATGAATTTGAAAAGATTTGATTGGTTAGGGAGCGGGGCTAGGCCGACGGATAATGGTGACTTTACTGCATTCTTAACGCGAACGTACTATATACAGGAGACAGGGCAAACAAACACTTGGTACCCAAAACTTATAATATCAATGAGGATTGTTTTTTTTTACAAATCGTGTTCAAGAAGAGGTTTTAGTGTCAATATAGGTAATAACTATCGCACATGGTTACCAATAGACAGGAGGTGTTTTTTTGGTAGTTTTAGAGCTAACATTGTATTTCGTAGCCACAGCTCAAGGGCAAACTGATAAGGCGACAGGAAGTGAATGATTTTGAACACAACGGTATGCAACTACATACATGCTTGTTTAATTTACTATTTATAGCAGTTTCAGTGGACATTGTACTGTCGCCTTCAATAGTAATTGCTGCCTATTGATTGCACACATTGTAGTATGTAATTGAAAATGATTATTAATTTGCTCACAGAAATATTACTGCATAAATGTGTGAATATTGTTTAATATTTGCGTTGAGACTAAATTTTAGCCTATTAAGTACATTTCCTGGCATGGTATTTCATGCCAGGCTGAAGCCACAAAATTGATCATTGATTACCTTTCAAACTTCTAGTCAAAATTATAGTTTGACGGCATTTGGCGCAAAGGCTGAGCGATTGGCTGCTGCGCTACGTGTCGAGAGCCTGATCCACACGCGACAATTAGTTAATTGGTCGACAGATAGTTGTTCGGGGTCTGGCTGTTTGTGTATGCGAGTTTTAATGTTTGCAAACTCATCCACGATACACGAAAATTCCTCTTATGAGGTACCATTCTAGGAATTTTCGTGAGCAAAAGCAAAAACAAAAAAAGCAAAAGCACTTATTTAACATAACCTTGTTGAAGAAATGCCTTTTTTGAACCTCAATGCAGACCTCAGACCTCTACAGTCACGTATACAGACCAAAATGTGCCCAGCACGCCACGCGTCACGACTACATGACTAATTAAAATAATTAATTCCTAGGTTGTCGCCGAGGCAGGCTATTGCCAATTTTGACTAAAAGGTTAATCAACCAATCTAAGCCAAAGCAAACATAATATCTTTAATAATCTTTCTTTCTCAGTTGAATTAGGCGACTACGACCCGAACATTCACGTTGGCAACTATGTTACGGAGATGAGGCTGCTACTAAGACAAACGGATACCATTGAAGCCAGGATACAGGTGACTATCATATTATGCTTAGCTTTACTTTTATCATTAATTTTGTTCAATTCAAAGGTTCAAAGAATCTTTATTTCTCAAATGTTAATAACTTCCGAGATAGGACTAATCCACGTGGTCAGAGCCTTGCGAATTCCGCACCTCAGTGACTTATTACGAATGGAAAAACCTTGTATACATTTTGCATGAACATATTTATGCACTAGTTCAGCAGTTTATTATACTGGTGTGTTCACCTTTGCACTCATTTATTAATAATCGCGTCAACTTAAGAATAAGATGCTCGGCTACTCTTCAATTAAAACCAAGAAAAGAAGATTGAATAAGGTGATTTATTTTCGTTTACCTCTTAATTAGATAATGTTCTTCGAAAGTCAAAGATTTTAAAATAAAACATTTAAAAAAGTTTTACCTACTATAGAAAAATTAGAAGAAGCAGAAGCACATACTTCTCAAGTGAAAAGTCTTTTTAAACACTGAATAAAGATCTAAACTCAGAAATAAGTATAGAAAGTAACAGTCATAAATAAATTATGTTATCAATGTTAAAAGTTCACAGCACGAGGGGGCAAAGTTGACGCTGTTTAGATAAATATACAATGTTAATCTTCTTACATAAAACGATTACTCGTGAATGTGTTATCCAATAAAGTATGTTTATTAATATTCTACACACTTCACACAGGTACATTATCTAGAATAGAATAAATAACATTGATAACGATATTAGTATAAATGATAAATGATGCTTTCCATGTCACATTTGGAGGTATGAGAAACAGGGAAATGAAAAGGGAGGGTCCTCCGACCAGACGGGTGGGCTACTACTGCCCGGCGGTTGTTGTCGGGAACCTTGTATACGTTTAAAAAGCGCGGATAACTCTAACACCGCGATGTAGGCCATCGGTCATTAGTTCGTATGTGACGACATAGATGCCGCTACACACACAATCGAAATACATAATTTCTAAAACTTTGATTTAGGGAAGGTTGGTGTTTCCCGATCTGACTATTGTAAGACAAAAAAACTGAAAGAAACTCAGAGGTTTGTTTTTTATTCCAGACTTTTTCTTTTTATGTGTTTGTGTGGTTAGTGAGTAACTTGATGTCAAAGTTTTTATGCCGCCCATTATTTGGCTTCACATGCCGTTGAGAAATATCACTCAGGCATGCCGGTTACCTCACGATGTTTTCCTTCACCTTTTTACGTACTTTGGGTTCGAACTCGATATCTAATACTAAGCAGTCCGCCGGTCACACCATTAACTGGGCTATTATGAAAGAAAGAGCATTTATTTGGGCACGACACAGGCGCACGTTAATAATAAAAATAGGTACAAAAAAAGAATTAAACCAAAATAAATAAACAATAAAAATAAACAGAATAAAGAATTATGTGCCTTGCGGCTGCGCCAAATAGGTCAAGTTCAGCAAAAAAGCCAGACAACTAGTGCATGACGCTGGTTTTCAACTGGACCTGAGGTTGTGAGGTGTCACCGACGTAAAAGCAGAGTGATAAGTATATGTATTACTAATTACCCTAGTTGTTCAGCTGGTTTTCTTTGCTTATGCTCAAGAGGGTGATGAGGATTGATCTGGTGCCCACATATCTGTGTGGTTCTTTCCTCAAAAGACCATTTCAGACACTAATCTGCATAGTTCTTACAAGATTTAACCAAGATATCTAGTCTGGACTTTAAAAGAGACTGTGACCTCTGAGTTTCTTTTGGTGTTTCTTCTCAGAGTAGTCAGATAGTGAAATACCGACCTCATCTTCTATTTAATAAATTACATGTAGGTACAAGTGTTTGTATGAACCTATTTACAGAAATAAGATGATTTATAATGGATTTACTTAAGAGGGAGCCGACTAAGAAAAACTCAGTACTGGTATATCACTTTTTGTTGTCTCTCTTGAATCTATCGGTCTACTACTTAAAGTACATTTAGCAATACCAGAGTCTGGCTGGTATTATTCAATAGCTGTAGAACTCTAAAGGCAAGCCTGTAGGTATCGAGTTGTATGGATACTTTGCCACTGACTTGATGGTGTTGTCCAGGAACTACACAGGGAGCCAGTAGAAGGTACGCCGGGGGGCAGTGGTGGGGTAAAAGGCATGTCGACGCAGGAAGCCGAGCGGACGTTCGTGAAGATAGCGTGCCAGCTCGACACCTATGGGGTGGACCCCCATCCTGTCAAGGTTTGGGTATATGTGTTGCCTTCCTTTAACGGGTATTTATATCTATTTAAGCTTTTAGATAGACTTGAAAAGTTGGTCTAAATAAGTTTATTTGCCTGTTATCCTAGAGTTTTGTTTTTCATTTGGCATTGGTCTATTACGTATATGAGAAGATGTATGAAAGTGAACGACGCAAAAGGAGTATGTAAAGATAGGCGTTCGGTAGTTACTTTCTACTTTCTTTGACAGGCCAGTTGGTCTAGTAGTTAGTGACCCTGACTGCTACGTCGGAGGTCGTGGGTTTGATTCCCACCCAGGACAAATGTTTGTGTGGTGAGCACGATCATTTGTTCTGTGTCTGGGTGTAATTTATCTATAATATGTATATATTTAGAAATATATAAGTATGTTTATCAGCTGTATAGTAGGTACCCATAACACAAGCTCTCAAGCTTAACTTGGGTCTAAATGGCGTTGTGTGAAAAGTTGTGGAATATTTATTATTTATTTATTTATTACCTCCAAGAGAAAAAGGAGTAAGTTTATGTATGATATTAAAAATCTGATGATTTGAATAACCAACTGATAACGTTTCCTATAAGACTGCAAAAATGCGATTATTATTATTACTATATTACATTTTCCATCCACTGCCTGATTTTTAAATACCTACAGCATTTTAAAACACTCCACTTAACATAATATTTTATATCCTTCCAGGATCACAGAGGCAATCAATTGTACCTGGGTATAAACCACAGCGGCATCCTGACCTTCCAGGGAAGTCGGAAGACGCATCATTTTAAGTGGTCCGAAGTGCAGAAGATCAACTTTGAGGGACGCATGTTTATTGTACACCTAAATTACCCAGAGGTGAGATATAATTAGTGATTAGTGTCTTTTTCATCCCACATAGCCTCCTCCCCCAAATGTCGCCACAGCGACCGGTCCTGTGCGTCTCTCATCCATCGGATTCCCGCGACTCTCACCGTGTTTTTTTAACCGACTTCTAAAAAAAGAGAGGTTATATGTTCGACTGCATATATTTTTTCCTTCAAACATTTAAATACAAATACAGGTATACTCGTAGGTACATAATAATAAGCTGTAAAGTCTGATAGACTAATAATATCAGCCTTTTACACCGATATTTACCCATGGGGCGTTACCAAACTTATCAATTTAATAAAAATAAAATGAGGAAATAGTACAAACTGTAGAAACAATGGAATACGGAAATAATTCGTAAAATTAATAACATGTGGCAATGCTACTTTGACTAATATAAAAAAAAGGATTACTTATTCTCTTTCAAATAATTGTGCAATCTTGAAATTCACAACAAGTAACTTTTTAATACAAAAAAAAAGCGTTGACCATATTATGAACTGCATAAATATCCAAGGAAATTGAATTTAAATAATTTATATTGTGTAGTACAAAGGGGTCAATGGTAAGGAGTACATCTGCCCTATATAACCTTGTATTTTGATATCAGACTTTTGAATTTGAGACATTAATAATATACGACCAGTTTTCTGAGCAACTGCTTTGTTAAACAAACACGTGTCTAGAATGAATTGGCGAATTCAATAGCTTTTTTATACTTGACCCCTTTCAAATACTTTGGAAATTATTATCTTCGCCATACTTAACGGTCAATGCATATTTATTATATTGCAAATAATGGTCACTTTGAATAGCTATTATGTAAAGAATAAAAGTGAAACCAGTATAATTATTTGTATCGTGAGTGAAATGTGTAGATTATGATCTCACGCGGTACAAGGAATGCTCGAAACGGAATATTTGGTCAATTAACTCATTTGTAGCTATGTACCTACAGTTGCTTTACTAGCGAATTAAAATTTGTGACGTCGTCGCTTTGAAAGCCAGACTTGCGTGACTTAGGTTGCCCCGTTTTAAATACCTAAAGCAGTTTTTTTGGTAAGCAAAACACTAAATAATTGCAATACGTAGTAAATAGGAGGTAGGGAAAATAAAATCAGCTTGAAATTTTTTGTGGTGTTAATAAAATCGTCAAGTTCCGAGTCAGGCATGTGAATAGTATCTAGGTGGATGCAGCGGCGTTGACCATATTATCTTGTACAGGTACAATAACAATAAATGTAACGTAAAACAACATGTTAGGCGCGCAATTCTTTTGTTTTTAGTATAGACAACCTGACGAATTTTTAACCTCACACTAATTAATGAACCTGGGAGTTTGTTATTACAAGTATGAATAAATAACGTGACAGTTGGGAAAAAACCGATGAATAATTTTAACGCTGGAGGTGACTGGAGGCTTATGAGAGTGGTTGGAATTCGGCCGTTTCTACACTCTTTCTCAACTCATAATTTGTAGTAGTATTGAGCTAGGTACGATGACCAACAGTCCATAAGGTGGATTTGTTGTGGTATGGAAAATAATGCTCGAGAGCTAAATAGCTTTTTGCACTTTTTCTTCATACTTATAAACTTTAACTTCGCCATATCTCACTACAAGTCTATTAAAATATTGGTACTTTTGTCACACATTTGTGACATTTAGGGTCAATTTATAGGTACTAGCGCAGAGTCTAAGCGCATCGAAGCGTCTATCCAAAACTGAACATAACAAATTCAACCTTAACTTCACAGCGTAACGCACACATTACTTCTGGGATTTTAAAAAAGACGCCGCATTCTTAGGAATACGCGCGTTTGCGCGTGAACAACGCTGATTGGTGCGCGCGCATTCTTGCGAAGTATAGTGTGCGTTACACTGTGGAGTTAAGGTTGAACTTGTTATGTTCAGTTTTGGATAGACGCTTCGATGCGCTTCGACTCTGTGCTAGTATTAATTGACCCTTAGGCTACTTTTAATCCCTGTATTCCCACGGGAACGGGAACTTTCGCTAGTTAATATAATGTTTATTATTCCAGAAGAAACACACGGTGGGTTTCAAGTGTCCGAATGGGCCCGCCTGCCGCCACGTGTGGTGTTGTGCCATTGAACAGATGTTGTTTTTTACGTGAGTACACTTTTTCATAATATGTGCACGGTAATTATTTACAGTCTAATCTTCTTATTTTAAAGTTGTATGAGTCAGTTCGTTTCTCATGTATCGGTACTTATTATGGTTGTTAAACACGGAACAGATTCACTCTGGTCCCCGTACTAGTATAAACTGTATTACGGTGGAACAGTTTTCCTCGTTCTCTAATTTACGTATGGTAGCAGACTTGTGACAAACTTAATTACTTAATCAGGTTAAACAAATAGTTAATGACAGTATAATTAATTAATAACAAAGTAAAGTACCACATAAGTTAAGCACGGGTAGGCAAACATAAAACAGTGAACTTGATTTTTGTAAGATGTAGGTAGATGTAAAAGTTGACCAAGTTGATCAAGTCTCCTCCGTGCCTCAGAAAGCACGCTAAGCCCTTGGTCGCAGACAAAGACCTTCAATACCTATAGACCGGACATCACGAACAAAATTTTCGTCCGAAACTTGTGTCCTGTCTATATGAGTTTTTTTTAGGTACGCTCCGCTGCCGCTCCAATATTCGTATATTATTCTAGATGGCGCTACTGAGACTTGGGATCAAAGTTTTTCTATGACATTTCCTCGCAAGTCCGCTCTATAGTATTTTAAATCTCTTTGGTCGCAGATAATTATCATTTTGTAGATCTATGACACAATAAAATATTTTGAATTTGAAATTTGACAGTCATTACAGATAGTCAGAGCCCCGAAAGTATGAAAATCAGTTTAACCCAAAGACATTCAAAACCTATAGACCGGACATCACGAACAAAATTTTCGTCCGAAAAAGTGTGTCCTGCTGGATACAAGTTTATGAGTTTTTTGTAGTACGCTCCGCTCCAATATTCATATATTATTCTAGATGGCGTTACTGAGACATGGGATCAAAGTTTTTCTATGACATTTCCTTGACATGCCCGCTCTATAGTATTTTAAATCTCTTTGGTTTAACCAAGAGGTATCGTGTCGCTCCGGTTAAACTGGAAGCCGACCCAACATAGTTGGGAAAAGGTTACGCAGATCATGCAGTAGGTATAGATAATGACTTACTAACTCACTCACCTAAATGTTGCATGTTTTAAAGCGACGATATCTGGTTCTTTATAATGATCTACTTAAACTGGATTCATGAGAATTCTCTTTGGTATTCCGGCTTAGCTGTACCTAACCTGTTATCATTCGCTTGCAAATGGATTTACGAATTCTCACGCTATGGTACTTTAGGTACAATAGTAGGAGCACTTTTGGGCTCAAGTAATTTGAAATAGGTACCTACATAAAGGCACAGTGTACATGATAGCTATATACTACAGACATTAATTTCCCGTTACAACTAAATTAAATTATTAGCAATGTTTGTAAACGGGCTAATATGAGGTGATGGTAGGCTTCGTACAGTCGTACTTCTAGTTCCTACAGCTATAATGGGCTATATTTGAAAATATTTAGTTTTTAGTCCCTCATCTAGATAACAAGAAAATATTCGACACATAATTTCCTTTTCAAATTGATGGAAAACTGCTTAGATTAAGCCGAAGACATTTAAAATACTAAAGAGCGGGCATGTCAAGGAAATGTCAAAGAACAACTTTGATCCCATGTCTCAGTAACGCCATCTAGAATAATATATGAATATTGGAGCGGCAGCGGAGTGTACTAAAAAAAACTCGTAGACTTGAGACCACATATGACACAAGTTTAGGACGAAAATTTTGTTCGTGATGGCCGGTCTATATGATTGAATGTCTTTGGATTAAGCTCATTAAAGTTGAGGAGTGGAGGCTTGTAACGTCATTAGCTAGCATAAACTGTACTGGCTAGTGACGTCATGCGACATTTTGACTTGATGTATCGCCGCCATTTTTTGATGACGTGAAAAAAGGAAAAAAACGTGTCGAATATTTTCTTGTAATCTAGGTAAGGGACTAAAAATTAAAATTTTGGACAAATAGCCCATTGTAGATTGTCGTATTTCGGTTACTAACAAAATGTGTGCATTGACTGGACAGGTTCATATAAATATTTGTATGTTAATGTTTTTCCTCAAAAGACTATCTCAGACTCTAATCTCGGATAGTCGGATAGACCTCATATAATGATCTGTCTGACCAAGATGTCTGGACTTACAATTAGTTTGACCTCTCGAATTTGTTTCGCTACTTCTTCCTATTATAGTACTTGACTAGGAAGTGGTATAAGGAGGACGTCTTAGAATTACAAAGATAGTCCCAACCAACTATCTTTTTAATTTTCGACGTTAAAAAGTGCTGATGCTCAGCATTAGGTCAAGTTGAATTGATATTCAAGTTGAATATCATCGTCAGGCACTAGTTGTCTGACTTTTTTAATGAACTCGATCTATTCGGCGCAGCTAGTACATATTATATTTGCTAGCACATACACACATCAAAAGTGTCTAAGGATCAACATATATTTTTGCAGTAACTTTTCTCCTGATTGATATTAATTAAAATTTTCTTTAGGGATTCATCAAATAAAGTGTTTTCGTTTGTCACAGTAACGATAAACCAAGTCACCTTTGCATTCATAAAGAAATTTGCCATTTTCCTAATGAAGGGATTTTTGACATTTGAACCACTAACATTAAAGTTCGAAAAAAAGACTGAAATAACAGTTTTCTTTAAAATTTTATTGGGTAACTTAAACAATTAATAATCCGTGTTTCTACCGCGAACACTAACAACACAAGAACATCGGTTTGGCATACTCAAAATGAGTTCATCCAAATCACGCTGTGGAATGGCCGCCCATGTTCGTTGCAACAACAAAAAAAGGTCTTCTTGCGACTGGATACCCTCCATATTCGGCAGAGCTCTTCTCTGTAGCATATCCCATGCATGCTCAATCGGGTTCAAGTCTGGCGACTGAGCAGGCCAGGGCAGGACATTGATGTTAGCTGCGGCGAGAGTCTGTCTTACAACTCTTGCGGTGTGCGGTCGTGCAATATCATGCATTAACTGAAATAAGGGACCGATTTGCACTTGTAGAGGAACGATGACGTCTGATACAATCGTCTCAGCATAAATTTGAGCGTTGAGGTTGCCTCTGATCCCAATCAACTCAGTGCTTCCGCCGATCCAAATACCCGCCCATACCATGATGGTTCCACCACTATAAGGATGGACTTCCTGGCAGGATTTTAATCGCTGTTGGCGTCCAGGGGTTCTCCAGTGTCGTATACGTCTTGTATCCGGTCTCATACCAAAACGAGACTCATCAGAAAAGCACACGAAACGCCATTGTTCTTCTGCCCAATTTCTGTGTTCAAGAGCCCATTGATATCGAATCCTACGATTGTGCATTGCTATAGGTGGTACCCGTAGCGGTCTTCGGGAATGAAGGTTCACTTCATGCAAGCGGTTTCTGACTGTTTGGTCGCTAATTAAGTTCCCTGAAGAGTGATGAAGCCTCACGGCTAACATCATGGCGGTTATTGTTGGAGCTCTTCGAGTTAAGATTTGAATGTATCGGTCTTGTCTCCGTGTGGTGCAGCGATACCGTCCTCCATGGCGCTCAGCCACGGTACCAGTGCTTCGGTAACGTGTCCAAAGTCGACTGATAACACTCTGACTTGTATTCAGAGCTAAAGCCACAGTACGTTGCCGGGAACCAGCTTCTATCATTCTCACGGCTCTGAGCATTTCTTCCCTGCTTAAATGACGTCGCCGCTCCATAATAACGTTGGTTTTAATCAGTAGTAGGGAAACAGTAGCACTAATAATGTCTTCAATGCGTTGTATGTTTTTATAGGGAAAATATTGACAGCTGATTTTCATCTTTTACTCGAATTTGATTCACAGTTCCTGATTCAAATTATGAAATGCACCAAAAAGGATCCATATAAATTTATAAAATCATAAATTTATTACAAAGCCACATCTCAATCTCAAGAAATCCGCATAAAAATGCTTGATCCCTAGACACTTTTGATGTGTGTAATTTATTATTGTTGTTTTTTTAGTGTCTCTTAAATAGTTTTATTTTTGTTTCTAGTATTGATCGTCATATGCTTTAATGTGTCAAATAAATGCTTTTTCTTTCTTTGTTTACTTAATTACATGAATAAATTAGTTTTTAATTTGATTTTTCACCAGCGACCTCGTCTAGTTTCAGGAAAAAAAAAAGCATTGCCATGCAGTGTAATATTTAATTGATTTACAAAATAAATAAATGTCATAATTAATCATCTCAGACTACCGTCGTCATCGGACGCGTGCGTGTACTCTGGCGGCGGGCTGTTCTCGTGGGGCACGAAGTTCAAGTACGTGGGGCGCACCGAGCGGGAGATACTCGAGCGGGACGGGCTACTGGCGCCCAGGGACTCACAGGTATGCTTCTTATCATCATCCTCCTACCCACATCATTTCTTCTTTTCCCATACATCTGTACTTTCCGTCATCTGAATCACTAGTCACCAGTTTACCCCAGAAAATTATGGTTATAGTCTTCCACATAATAATATTATTTATCCTTTTATTCGGATAATAGTTCTGTGGCCCTAGTGAAAAGGGGTATAAGTCCAATTTTGTCGAAAATGAGTTAAGTGTACCAAAGTGATCAGAAAACCGACTTTTATAGTTTTTTTTTTGGTGTCAGTTCGACCCTTTTACACAAAGTAACTTTCTTATTTTTAGAGATAGCTTAGATCTGTCTTCACCAAACGATAGAGCATTTTTTTCTGATCACTTTGGTACACTTAACTCATTTTCGCCAAAATTGGACTTATACCCCTTTTCACTAGGGCCACAGAGTTGCAGGTAGAGTTAAGTTTTTTTTTTACATTATTATATGGTACGGTTTAATATAGTTTTTACATACTTAATTTAAAAAATCGCGTATTTGGTGCTTTTTTACCTTCTATAAGTCCGTTTGCCAGTTGTTAAAGTCTTCCTCCAACCTATTCCGTTCTGACCTCTTTCTGGCTACTCTACTCTACGTTATGCCTGCAACCTGACTGTCATCATCGTCTCATCTTTTTTGTGGTCTCTCTCTACTCCTTTTACCTTCCCTTGGGTACCATTCTGTTACTATTTTGCTCCATTTGTTCTTTCCTCTGATCATGTCTCCTAACCACTTCCATTGTCCTTCCACATAGAAAACCTAAAGAATTATATTGAAAGATGTGTAATGGAAGGTACCATGACACTGGGGATAACACCTAATACAACATGCAAAATGCCCCCCTTTATTTCAGAAGGAAGGTTCGAGCACAGGTGGTAAGCGGAAAGCGTCCAGTGTGCCGGCCACGCCGTCCACTCCCATGACTGGAGACTTCGGTATTTATCGTACATATCTATTTCATTACACTTCTATACCTTAGTGAACCATCCTACTGTGTATGTTTATTTACTCGTCTTATTTTGATAACTAATCATACTGTCTGTCATAAAAAAAAAATAAAAAAAAATCTGCGTCACATAGTCTGAACTGAATCTCTAGCAAAAATGCATAACGTAAACATAATCTGAATTTGAAAAAAAATAAAATAAAATAAAAAACTTAAAAAAAGACCTCATGAACGGTAAAAAAATCTCGGCCTTTTTAGTTAAATATTAATAGATGAACAAGGAAAATAATAGTAAAGAATAATTGAAGTCTGACAACCCAATTTAACCAATAAGACGATACGTGTTACACAGTTACTGGGTTGTGGTAGTGAAACAGGCCGTCACTGTAGCTATATGGAAGATTGGTATTTAGCATCGTTGGGAAAAGCCTACGCAGATGATGATTAATAATTGAATGAAGCTGATCTTAACATCAGCGTCTCGGCGAGGAACTGGTAAACACTACATGCACGGACTGAATTACCCAAAAATTAAGTTACCTTTTAATTACGGTATGACCTCATACCGTTAAATAAGGGTTACCTAAATATTTCGATAGCGTTATTTTTTTCAGTAGGGGAATTTAGAGGTTGGAAATACTACCGGTACCGGTGATAGAATACCCTTAACCTTTAAAAAAATATCGGTAGCGGTACTTAATTTTAATAAATAGGGGTTTTCTTTGACGCGCTGACTGACCGAACGCGAAATCTAACCATCATCGGTCGGGCGGTCGGCCGCTCACTACAAATTACACAAGTTCTAAAGGACTACCGTCTAACGATCTGCATGTTTTTCGGTACCACAATCGTGTCAAGGTTAAAAAACGGTAAAGCCCAACCTTTATTTATAAAGGTATCTGTATAACCCAACCTATATTTTAAACCGGTACCGGTACATTTTTGCAGTATCTTAACCTTTAACCGTAACCGCTTTCAGTCCCTGACTACACAAGTCACTCATTAAAGTATGCTATTATTTAAACAAAAAGTCGAGTAAAGAAAAATACACATTCCTCGACCCTGCCTTATTGCTCCACAGTAGTTTAGATTATAAATAGGAATATTAATTCTAAAAAGTGTCCCTCATGTGCAGGTTACAGCAGCCTTCCAAGGTCGACGCATAGTGCGCCTTTAGAAGAGAGCGGAGGGGATGAAACTTGTAACGGCGCGTGTTTGTTAAGCGGGCCCGCGGTCGACATTGCGCTCGCGTGCACTGACCATCTGCGAACTGTGCAGGAGGAAACTAAGCCACCAGGTGTGTATTATATTACATAACATAACGCCTATATTCCTCGAAAGCTCCCAGGACCCAGGACCTTACCACTTACCAACGAGGCAGTTACACTGTCACATACAATGATTGCTTTATCCATTTGTCTACAAATTTGACGGGTACGATTTACTAAATTAGTAAACACCCCTTTCTGTTTGGAATGTTGCAGCGATCCCCACGGAGTACAGCCTGCGCGACTCGTTCGAGCACTCGTCGTCGGAGTCGGGCGTGACGTCGGGGCCGCTGGCCCCCGGCGGCGGCCCGGAGTGGGCCCCGGCGGCCCCCGCGCTGGGCCCCGCGCCGCGCCCCTTCAGCCTGCTGCGCGCCTTCGTGCCGTCGTTCGTGGTGGTGTGGCTGGGCCTGGCGCTGCTGGCGCTGCTGCTGTTCGAGACGGAGTGGGCGCCGCTGCGCGAGCTGAAGCGCAAGCCGGAGCTGGTGGCCCTGCGGCGCCACTACTACGCGCCGTTCAAAGACTATCTGAAGCGCAAAGTGGTGGAGTTGTTCTGATTCGCATCCCGGCCGCGACGGCCCTCGCTCGTCCACTTCCAGAGTGTCAAATGTTTCCGACGCGTACCGTTAACTTTGTAAGGGTAAAGTGATTGAACTCGCTAGCTAGACAGACGTAAACACAGCTTCGGTCAAATCTAGTCTATACATTACTGAACAATTTCTACAAAACATTTCCTTTTCTATTTTCTGAATCTCTCTGTCCTACTAATACAGGCTGTGTTTACGTGTTTCCGGCGAGGACGTTTCAACGAGTCTTATTTGTACAAACTCTTCGCGTACTTAGACGTAAGTCACCGCTATACGCTTTCATATAGTACAATTAATTCGTAAGCTGTCACTATTCTCGCACGGCACAAGGATTTGTGGGGTTTCTACGTTCCTAATTGTTTTTCATACATGGGCCTACTGCTTAGATCGGCCTTACGAACATAACACAGATAGCACAAAATATTAGATCTGTTAATATACATTTACAATGTTCTGCTTACAAACTGCGATATTATGAATCTCATAATTTTATACTACAATTTTCACGTAACATTCCACTTAATAATTTAGTCTTCCAAAACTATTGTTTGTAGTGTTTTTTAAATAATTATTTTTATAGTACCTACCTGTTTCATTAATGTTAAATTATTCGCGCACAAAGTATTTATTAAAAAACATTGTTTTATATGTGCCATAACTTTGTATTTATAAACCTAGTCATAAACAGCTGGTTCTATACTTTCTGCACAATTATTGTATAAGTTTATGAATAATAATATGTTGTCTAAGTGTTATTTGTAATAATTTTATTAGGAACACATTTATTAAATTATTTATTTATTATGACACAATTTAATGTGGTTAATGCCTTACTAGAGTGTGTTAGGTTTAAGTACTTAATTAGACGCTTCATTTTGCCTAGTCACTATTTGTATGTAAATGATTCTCAAACATTAATATATTAGCACTACTTGTAAGGTACATGACAATTTATTGTAAATCATGACAATTTGAATATTTTTTACATGATATATGTATACTTAAACAATATGTATACTGTGTACTTAAAACAACTGTGTGTTGGCAACAACAGTGTGTGGATTTTTCTGTGTTTCTCAAAACACAGAAAAAACTAATAAGTGGAAACGAAACCCAACTAGAGTATAACCTCTACTTTTTGTAATTAGAACCTATTTAGTACACACTACACAAACAAAAATGAACGAAAACTTGTCTTTTTTGCAATTGCAATATGTTCTAATTACGGTAAAGAAGAAAATTTCTTAAAATCAAAGTCACAGAGGCTGTGTAATTTAATCTCTATATACATTGCAACTGTTGTAGCCAGCACAAGTATTAAAATTAAACAAAATGATTGAATACCTGATAAAATTAATCTGTAGCTATATCATACTGAAGTGACAACTCTGCTTACCTTCACATCACGTGGCTTGATCATAATTTATTGAAATGTCAATTAAAATTACTGAATAAACTGTCATAAAGTAAACAAGGACTGCATCGCATTTAACTAGAATAACTTGTATAAATGACAGAAACCCGTCGTTGTGGTAGTGTAATACTCGTAGCCAATAAAATAGAAACATTTATTTTTTCTTTGTGGACCAACATGCTATGGAGTTAAGTTTGTATGTACCTAAAAACTTATTTTTATACCGTTATTGCTTTTTCAACTTATTACGCTTAGAATTAAGAATCTCTTTATAATGTTATGAACAGGAATGAAAGTTGGTAATGTTTTGGAATGTTATAGATGGTTTATTTCGACAATGTTTAGATGCCAAACTGAGTTTTTACAGATACGTATTTGTTTCACTCACTGTGCAGTCTGCCGTGTGACTGGCGGGAGGACTCGCAACAGAAAGCAGACGCCAGTACTCTACCACCCTCGTGAACTTGTTATAAACTAATGTAATTGTAGTCTAAGAACAAACATAGCTTTTAGTTAACATTTTTGAAAAATCATAGAGGTTTTAATAAAACATCCTGCCGAAATCGATTTCATCTTTTATTATTAAAATACTTCCAAAATAAGCAACAAACAAATAACAATGTAAAAAGAACATTCTATGGTGCTATATAGACCTGCTATTTAAAATTAACACTGTAATGATTATTATTATATGCAATTTTATCACTGTCAAACTTACAGTATACATTTTTATCCATTCATATTTTAAAAATATGGCACTTGGAAGTTGTTAAAAGTAATAAGAATTACAAATATAGGTAGCTTTTTATTACAAACGAGTATAATACGCTAAAAAGTGCTATCTTACATGTTGGATGTCTTCAATACGCCTGCGCAAACTATTGTCATTCATTGTCATTATTTGTATAGCATTGCGAAATTTGCGAATGTGGGTCCTAATCGATTACAGTGTTGGAAAGCAGCAAAATTGACACGGTACGATCACAAAAAAATACTCTTATAAATTCAGATTCACCCTTATAATCATAATGTAAAATATACATTCATTTGAGCTACACGGCGATAGTTTTCGTAATCAGACGACTCGATGCGCGTACGCAGAGGCCTGGCGGGGCGGGGGGAGTACAAAGACTGCCGCCCACACCATCCGTCCACAAAAATCACCTCCGCATAAACGGTATACAACTAATATAATTCCATATCCACCCATAAAATACGTAGGAGGTACCTAAGCATACATAACGTGCTCGCCGGGCTCGACGGTCAGTCCACGATGGAGATCTGCGCGAAGCCGAGCAGGCTCTGCTCGTCCTCGGGCTCCGCCGGCGCCGAGCTCAGGCGGAACGTCAGCGAGCGCGGCGGCGGGCCGGCGCCCGGGAACAGGAACTCGTCCACCAGGCGCTGCAATTGGCGCGCCGTGACGTCCGCGTCGCGCGCGTCCAGCAGGCCGGCGCCTACCAGCTCTGTGGCGATGCCGTCGGCCGAGTCCTTGCCGGGCGCGAACTCGAAGCGGATGTCGTTGAGCTCGTTGCGCGCGTTGCGCATGCGCAGCACGAGGTTGATCTGCGGCGCGTCGGCGGCGGCGCCCAGCGAGCCGATGGTGAAGGCGGCGCGCTCGTCGCTGTCGCTGTCGGAGCTGTCGGCGCGCTCCAGCGTGTTCATGGGCCGGTCGCGCGCCGCGTCGTCCTCGTCCTCGTCGTCGTCCTCCTCGCTCTCCCACACCCACTCGCCCGTCTCCATGCGGTGCAGGCGGCCCGACGCGCCGGGCTGGCGCCGGCTGGCCTTGTGCACGCGCGTCTCCATGCTGGGCCCGATGGTCACCAGCGTCGACACCAGGTACTTGCGGTCGCGCGCCTTCTTGAAGAACGAGTGCTTCAGTAACTCGGTAGCCGTCGGCCGCTTTGCCGGATCCTTCTGCAGACATTCGAATATCATTTTCCTGAAAGTCTTGCCGTACGCCTTGTACTGATCCTTCTCTTCGGCGCCGGTGTCGAGCGTCGGCGGATCGTTCTGTAGCGTGAGCATGAGCACCTTCATCGGAGGATACTTGTGGTACGGCGCAGTGCCGGTCGCCATCTCTATGGCCGTTATTCCAAAGGACCAGATATCGGCTTTGAAATCATATCCGTGGTTTTGCTCCATTACTTCTGGCGCCATCCAGCACGGGGTACCTACGAACGTGTGGCGCACCTTCTGTCGCGAGATGTCGCGTCCGGTAGCCAACCAGGCCGACACGCCGAAGTCAGCGATCTGAACAATGCCGTCATCTCCTAGTAGAATGTTACCGGCCTTAATGTCTCTATGTATCTGTCCGTTCTGGTGAAAATACTCGAGGCCCTTGAGCACCTCTTTCAATACGGTGGCGATCGTCGCCTCGTCGAAAACGCCGTGTTTGCAGTTAGATATCCTCATTTTATGTTTTATGATATCGAGCAAGCTGCCTCCCTCGAGCAGCCGGAGCACGAGCCACAGCTCCTCCTTGACCACGAAGCTGGTGTAGTACGTGACCACATTCTCGTGGTTGCAGCTGGACATGGCCTGGATCTCCTTGAGGAGCTCGTCCATGGAGGTGTTCCACTTCTCGAGGTTGATGCGCTTGATGGCGCACTTCTCTCCGCGCGGGCGACAGAAGGCGGCGTGCACGACGGCCGTGGCTCCGACGCCGATAACATCCAGCAGTTCGTAGTCGTCCTGGCTGTTGGGCCACGTGTGCCCGGAACCCGCCATGTTTACCTCCACCTAATGTACCTACACCTGAATTAGCTCTACAGCTACTATTTGTTATTATTTGTACTGCTAATAAGGCCAAACTTTAAGGCGTGAACTGAACTACAAACTGTATTTTAAGCTTCAGAAAAACCTGGGTAGGTCTGGTCTTCCATGTTGATGTGATGTTTAGGTTTGTAATTCTGAATTACTAAGTGCTTTTTCTCCTTTCCTGATTCTAATCTATGAATGGTTTGCGAAGATTCTCTTAACTCTAATATAGTTTGGTCTATATAGTTATTTGTATTGTCGTTGTAGTCTACACTTGAAGGGTATAAGTCATCACCTGAGAAAGAAAGTAAAGTCATTAGTATAATTAAAGAATGCAAATATATAGAAAAAAGTGCAGAATTAATTACCCGGTAGCAGAAACAAGCCGCCATCTTTAACTTTGACAAAGACTGGATAAGTTAGGTCAGTACCATGTCCACTCCTGTCTCTGGCGAATTTGACAAGTTCTTGTATGTCCTTCACATGGGATAGTCGGTTGAGCTCGTACAGCTGAGGTGCCTGAAGCTTCTTGTCACTGTGTAATACTTCTGTAGGGTTCAACCACTGTAAATTAAAACAATCAATCTATAAATAAGATATAAAATCAAGTTTAACTACAAAAAGATGGCAAAGATAATAATCATTAATTTATTAGAACTGTGCATTTTTCAACAACAATTTGACAAGACTGAAATATTATGCTGATTTCACAGTTGTCTGTAAAAAATAAACAGTAAACTATTATATGAAGTGTATCTAATGCACATAAAAAGTGATAAGATAAACACAAAATGATTTGCAAAGCAGGTACAAAATCAATATCATTATGAAAATATCTCTAAAGTAGTGATTATGGTTTGAAAGACATGTTTTATTCATGTCATGTTTCCAAAGCCACCAAAAAAGTTCATGGGTACTATAAAAACGTTAACCTCAACATCAACCACTTCAGAGCTGCTTCCAATGCTCTTTGGTCTATTTGCAAAAGCAGTCACAAAAAAAGCGGTGTTGAACCTCTTTGGGATCTTGATTGGAGACAGCCAATTGCTCCAGTAGTGCAGGGACCAGATATCAGGGTAACACTGGTGCTCCTGACACAGGGTGAACCAGTCTCCAGGATCCTTGTTCAGCTGAAATATTTAATTGAACATCAATATTCAAAAGTAAGTAGTAAGTGAAGTTTAGAGAGTGTAGAAAGTTCCAAGTCTAATTAGACCGTTCAAAAGGCACTTTTGAACTTCAAACTCACAATTTAAACAAAGTATGACATTGATTCTAGTTGCCACTTCCAATAGGTAGTTTTGTATAGAAAAGAATGGACGAGACGCTCCATACTTGCAAAAACCTAAAGAAGTTTTAGGTTTTGTGAGTGAGAGTGTGTGTGTATGTGTGAATGTTTGTGAGAGGGAGAGTGTGAAGGTGCATGATTATGTGTGTGTTAGAGATGGTGTATGTGTAACGATGTCTGGGTGGGTGTAATGTGTGTATGGTGATTACTTATATAAAAATTTACGTGGATGAGGGTTTTACCAGTGCCTCTGTCTCGTCATAATCTAGTGTAAGTAGAAAAGTTTCAACTAATAATTTACATTTGTATTTGTTTTGGGAGTGAATTTGTAGCTTTTGCTGCATTTTGTTGTATACCCGTGCACTTAGGTAAGCGAAATGCCGTATAATATGTGAAAAATGATGTACAGACGCCAGCACATCAACCTACCCCAATGTGTCATATTTCTTTGATAGGTTTTCAACTTTATCTTGACACAATAAGGTTCATGTTCAATTGGGAAAATTTTACAGTTTGGGATAGGTTGATGTGCTGAATGAAAATTGGTAAATGAATATATTGACAAAGAAATAATTAACAACACAAGTCTGATATAAAATCAGTGAGCCACAAGCTAAGCTAGGCTTGTATCAATCTATTATTCCTGTTATTGCTAAGACTAGGCTACTAGGAATATATAATAGAAAAAAAGTAATGGACAACCAATGGAGTCACAGCAAAATAATTTACATAATATATTATGAGACATTAAAAAAATACCCCCTCCCACTAATTACCTAATTACAATGTTGATGTTGGTGCCAAAGTGATTCATTTAAAAGGAAATCATTTGCATATTGACTTACTCATGGACATTTTTTTAGAAATTACACTGTAATGATGACTGCGGTTCTTCTAGAAGTCCAGGTTGTTACATACCATAATTGGTAACATTTATCTGGTAGAATGTTGCAGTTGCAATCATCCAATTCTGATGATTTAACACATTGGCTGCCCCATATAAAACCCAGTACTTTTCCAGGAGACTGCATGAACATAAATTGTAGCATCCTTTAGAAAGTTCTTGTGTTCTCATAAGAAAATGCTAATAAGTAGACCAAGTGCAAAACAATGAATTTAATTATCATAGCATAAACATGATAATAATGATGTAAATTAAATATTTTTTACTCCTTACTCATTTTCAACATTTTAAAATAAACTGCATGTGCTGTGTCAGAGAGAGAGAGGGAAGATAGGAAAGATTGGAGAGCTATTACACTTACGTGTTTGAGAAGTATTGATATCTCCGTCATTGGTTAAATTTATAAATTTGACAGGACTTAGTATGAAAGTTATAACTATTTGAAGAAAAACATCCTTACGCCAAAACTCAGTTAGCAGCCAATATGTCCGCTATTTCTAATCTTTAATTTAAGTAGAAGTAAACAGAATACTAGAAATAGCAATAAATTTACTTCAGCAATACCTCAAGATGTAAATACTATTATGTAAATTGCATTTGAGCTCTTACTTATTGAAACTTGTTCAAATAAAACTACAACTAAATATTGACACAACTGAAAGCCATATAACCGAAGTATAGATAAACTCACCCGACTTTGCCAGTACTTAGTGTCAATATCTTCGATGATGTCTGCCCATAGCCCAGTCCTCTGCTCCTTCCACTTCCGGCTGCAGATCAACACACCCAACTCCTCAAAAGTCTCTCTGATTGCTGTTATCCTCAGTTGTAAATGTCTATGAACACAAATATTATTTATGAGCACAATTGGGAAAACTTACACAGTGGCCAATGTTGGCCACACAATCAAACCTATTTCTTGTTTTGTGTACATTTATCTTTTATCAAAGCAGATGTTATCTGTAAAATGAAAGCCAAAATTGTGCCAACATTGGTATATTGGCATTATAAATTGAGCATAATATTTAGACATTGTTGGAGGCCAATACATTTAGTGAGTACATGTGAGTTACTTTAGATGATTGAATTGACAACATTGCCGCTGGCTCAATTAGGAATCAAATGTCTGATTCAGATGTGGTTTGTTCTCTTTGTGGTTTTGGTTGGAAATAAAACCTCTATGGATGGGGAACAGAAATATCTAACAAAGAAGTGGATAAATGTTACCTCGATAATGTAATTTCATAAGATGTAGAATATAGACTTAATCATATCACTTTATCATATTACAGAAAAAGATTTAATTTCGGCCAGCTATTACATACCAAATATGGTTTTAATTAGTTCCCTGGCATTTACCTTTATTTTGCATAACCTGTTACTGTTTGAGAATGCATAATTTATGTAAAAAAAATATAAGGAAAACACTCACTCTTTTGCTATAATAAACATAAGTGTATTAAAAAGAATATATTAAGAAATGATATGAAGACCATCACAGTAACTATGTATGAGTGCAAGACATAAATATACAAGTTAGCTAATGTACACAACACATAAAAATGATTGCAACAGCACTTCACTTGGTGTTAAATATAAAGTGATATACAAGTGTACAAGCATTAGTGTTTACTGTCGTTATCATTTAGTGTGCGACTGACGAAAACGTCAGCCGAGATGTCAAGGTCCACAAATATTACCTTTGTATGGGATTATTTTGGAAAATCTGGGTGATAACACTATCAGGGCGGTGAAATGCTTCCAAATCTTGTTTGGTATAGCCGAAGGATTTGAGGAGCTCCAGCCAGCCGGGGCTCCCGTCCACGGGCTCGCTGACTCCGCCAGGAAACACCACGCTGTTAGCAAACGAAGCACTGCGCGTCCGAGTCTGCAACAATATGTCGTAATTAACACTGCCACGATCCTCAACGCGCGATAACAATTCGCTATTCCGCTTTGTGAGCACTATTAACGAAGCAGAGTCACGCCAACTTTTTCCAATAATATTTTTCATGACTGATTTTTAACAACGACAAACAGCAAGTAACAAGGTTTAAAATACAAGGTCGACTTACGCGTTCTACGTTACGAGGAACTCTATGAGTGATAATCAAGTAATTGTGTCTTATCGTTGGTGATAAATTGTTTTGCGACAGCACAAAATGGAATTATAAATACAAAAATAGCACAAAATTGACATTCACTGCGCTCACATTTTTTTTCTGTGTCAGCCCGTAGTAGTGTTGTCAATTAAAATCGATAGACTCGAAAAATAATAATGTTGGAAAACAATAGTTTGTAAGATAAGAAGCGCATTGATTCAAATGTTTATCAATACCAACAGTATTTTTTTCTTGAAAGTTCTTTTATTTTACATTTATAACTTGCCGATCATCTTCTAGCAAATCGATTCCTATAAAAAATAGTCGAACATTTTTTGTGGCCAACACTATTGCAGCAGCTGTTTCTTTTTTTATCAAGCTGGGATAACAGTCTTTTGGTGAAAACTTGAAATGAGGTATTTCTACCATTTAAACGCATATAAACACAATAATAAATTTACTTTTTTTTCGTGATTATATTTATTTAGAATAATACGATATAGAATAGTGACTTGATAGCCATTAAAACCTGGTCCGATAGATTTGGTGTAGCAGTGAACCCGAATAAGTGTCAAGCTATCATCACTGGGAGTCCTCGTATCGTCAGTCGGGTGGACGTCACAACGTTGCCGCCGATTCTTTTCGACGGTGCGACTGTTCCTTTCAGCACTGCTGTAAAGGATCTGGGCCTGCACATCGATACGACCCTAAACTGGCGTACGCAAGTTACTAGTGTCAGCCGGAAGGTTACTGGAACGCTGCGGGCTCTGTATCGGCTGAAAAACATTTTACCATCGAAGACGAAAGCAATGCTTGTGCAGACCTTAATTTTTCCTATCATCGATTATGGTGATGTGTGCTACTATGACCTGAATGCAGATCTCCTCAATAAACTTGACCGTCTTCTTAATAACTGCATTCGATTTGTTTTCAACCTGCGTAAATATGATCATATCTCTGAACAGCGTTCGCTGCTAAAGTGGTTACCCATTCGCCTTCGTAGAGAACAAAGAGCACTAACCACTCTGTTTTCATTTCTTTACTGTCCTAATTCCCCTAGTTATCTATCTCCTCACTTTCAATACATCTGTGCCAACCACAATAAAAACCTTCGCTCATCGCATAACCGTCTTCTCCTATGTCCCACTCACCGTACTGACTTTGTTCATAGTTCTTTTTTTGTGCAGTCTGTTTCTCTGTGGAACGCTCTCCCCCAGGAAATCAGGATGGCAACCAACCGTTTATCTTTTAAGGTTAAGGTTCGCGAGCATATTCGTAAGAAGTTGGCAGTAGTATCTTCACAGCGCTAATGTTTTCTCTTCTTTCTATCTCTTCGTAATTTAATTTATTATATGTATTATATTTATAGTGTAAATATTTATG
Source organism: Euplexia lucipara (assembly GCA_921972225.1). Taxonomy (NCBI): domain Eukaryota; kingdom Metazoa; phylum Arthropoda; class Insecta; order Lepidoptera; family Noctuidae; genus Euplexia; species Euplexia lucipara. The sequence continues at coordinate 5,473,478 of OV179143.1, read as the reverse complement.
TATTTATACTTATATTATGTATTAGTATTCTTTGATTCCTTTTATTTTTTCATTTTTAATTGCACCTACCACTGTTTTTCTCTGCATCACCTAAAGGTTGACTGGTAGAAAATGCCTATGGCATTAAGTCCGCCTCTGTACATTAGTGTGCTTGAAGTATTAAATAAATAAATAAATAAATCATCCTCAAAAAAGGTCACTTTTAAATTTTGGTTCACGATCCTAAATAATACTAAGTTCTTGTATGTACCTACTACAAAGTGTTTACTGACTTTTTTGGTGTAAGTACTAATATGACATTGTATGAAATTTCGTCGCATGTCCGCTCTATAGTAGGTATTTTAAGTCTCTTTGCTTACAGCAATCAATATCGTCATCTATACAAAAAAAAGAAAGATTTGATTTTTTGTTTGTTTGTTGAGATTTCACTCAAAAACTAATGAACCAGTTTTGAAAATTCTTCCTTTATTAAAAAGCTATAGGTAGGTACCTACTATCAAGTAGGTACCTACCTATAGCTTTTTAATAAAGAAAGAATTTTCCGAGTAAGCTCTATTTTGTTTTCGAAACTACAAGTAAGTTTGGAGGGGTACCTATGTGTTTAACAAGTTTGAAGGGAAAAGCACAAAATGAATTCGTTCTGGCGTACAAAGTCGCGAACGAGGTGCTCACCATAGATACACACATCAAAAGTGTCTAGGGATCAACATATATTTTTGCAATAACTTTTCTCCTGATTGATATTAATTAAAATTTTCTTTAAGGATTCATCAAATAAAGTGTTTTCGTTTGTCACAGTAACGATAAACCAAGTCACCTTTGCATTAATAAAGAATTTTGCCATTTTCCTAATAAAGGGATTTTTGACATTTGAACCACTAACATTAAAGTTCGAAAAAAAGACTGCAATAACAGTTTTAAAATTTAAAATTTTATTGGGTAACTTAAACAATTAATAATCCGTGTTTCTACCGCGAACACTAACAACACAAGAACATCGGTTTGGCATACTCAAAATGAGTTCATCCAAATCACGCTGTGGAATGGCCGCCCATGTTCGTTGCAACAACAAAAAAAGGTCTTCTTGCGACTGGATACCCTCCATACTCGGCAGAGCTCTTCTCTGTAGCATATCCCATGCATGCTCAATCGGGTTCAAGTCTGGCGACTGAGCAGGCCAGGGCAGGACATTGATGTTAGCTGCGGCGAGAGTCTGTCTTACAACTCTTGCGGTGTGCGGTCGTGCAATATCATGCATTAACTGAAATAAGGGACCGATTTGCACTTGTAGAGGAACGATGACGTCTGATACAATCGTCTCAGCATAAATTTGAGCGTTGAGGTTGCCTCTGATCCCAATCAACTCAGTGCTTCCGCCGATCCAAATACCCGCCCATACCATTTTTATTTACATCCAATCAATATTAGTTTCCTATAGGCCGTGCCCTAGTTTTTAATACGTTGACCTTTTACGTTGAACTCGTGTAAAACCACTACGGTTTTATAGATAAATAGCATAAGCTTACGAGGCTTTTTGAGGTTCCGTTCGAAAATGGTATAGGAGAAACCCTGAAGTGTTGTGGTTCTCGTCACTGTGCTGCAGACAATCCAAGGAGGCTTTGCTAAGTCACCGCGGTCCTGGAAAAGTTACCGCGGTCCTGGAAAAGTCACCGCGGCCCTGGAACGCAAAAGGCATTAAAAGGATCACGGATGGGTTTTAGTCAGTTAGAGTCTGACACACCCTTCCGCTTCACCCAGAGCGGGAGGAGTCATTTGATGATTTCCCATCCTTAAAAAAAAAAACTTGAGAGGTGTCAAGGGACACCCGGATGGAACGAAGTTCTTTTCGATCCCTCTCCAACCCGTCCCCCTTCCCTCCCTCCCTCTCACTACCTCTCCCCCTCATTCTCCCCCTCTCTCCCTCCCTTCCCTCACACTTCCCCATCTCCCTCCCCCTCAGCAACTGTAACACACACAACAAACACACACACACATAACAGAGAAACACGCGCACGGCACACGGCTGACAACTATAGCAAAAAGTGTCGTGACAACTTTTCGTAAGAATATTTTCCGTCTAGCCCCCTTTCACAACGCGCGATAAGGAACTTCGTTCCAAAAGGAGGCTTTGCTAAACCTGAAAAAAAGACTCACCAGAAGTGTTCTCCGACTGGACAGTGGCAGCTTGAACCCAAGGACAGTCCTTCTACATATGCAGCTTAAGTGCGTGCTCCTTGAGTGGCTTCACCGAATTACGGAGCAGGACCCTTGGATCACCGACATCCTTGAGTAGTTTTGGGGATTAACTTGTTTCTGAGTAGTTTAGGACACAACACGACAATGGTGTGGGCTACATTTTTTATTATTTTCCTAAAGGATTTTTATTGTACAGAGGCCAGTTTAGTACTTGAAAGCTACCTTGGGGTAGCTTGATATGTTGGCGTCTGTACCTACATTCTAATATGGTAACTTTTTTCCCAACCATATCCAAATAATCAATCAAAACTTTATTTCGAACAATAGTCCCTATTGGTTAGTCGCGAGTACTTAGGAGCTATGTTAGTAGAGTACCACATTAAGAGAAAACAATCTTACTCACCAGTCCAATTTAACAAAAAATGTTGTTTTAAATTACTCGTTTATTTTATTTAATATAATAAAGTATAATATTATAAAATAAATATCATAACAACCTTATTGGAAGTTATATATTTGAACCGTTTGGGGTTGAAACACTCGGGCCATGGGGTCCGAATGCCCATCTAGTTTTCAGGGACATCGCCAAGCGTTTGGTCGACTCTTCACGTGACCAGAGGGCTGGCCTTTATTTCGGGCAGAGAATCAGCATTGCAATACAACGTGGCAATGCGGCTAGTCTTCTGGGCACTTTTCCCGTTGATAGCGATGCGGATCAGTTTTTTGATGCCCTATAATTGGTTTACTGATCTTTTGTTTGTTTATTTTTAGGTATGTCAAAGTCAAAGTCAAATCATTTATTTCAATTAGGCCATTTAAAAGGCACTTTTGAACGTTAAACTTACAAGTTAAATAAAATATAATGATTCTAGTTGCTCCTAAGGTAGTTTCGTATGGAGAAGAATGGGCAAGAAACTCCATACTTACTCTTTTATGTGTATGTATGTAACCAGTTAATTTAGAATAGTTTTATTGTATAGTTATAGTATTAATAAATAAAAATTGTTTAATTAATCAATTTTAAATTATTGAATCAATTAATAATGATGAACCCCGAGGTGGCCCACTTCGTCGGTGTCTGAACATCATAGTGTAAGAATTCTTTATAAAGCACTACATAAGCTTTCGACTTGCAGGAGGCAAATAAAACGCAACCACCCCGGTCAATGTTTTGTATACTTATCTTATTATTATATTGATTACTCTATCGGGAGGATAAGACTGTTTTGCTCTGAGAAGCTTTATAGGCGTTACTATGGAATCTGTAGTTGGGCCTTTTGGATGCCTTTGACAGGCCTGTTGGTCTAGTAGTTAGTATGTACTGCTTTGCCGGAGGTTGTGAATTCGATTTCCACCCAGGACAAATGTTTGTGTGATGACCATGATCATTTGTTCTAATTGTTCTGTGTCTGGGTGTAATTTATCTATCATATGTACTTATGTGTTTAGAAATATATAAGTATGTTTATCAGCTGTTTAGTACCCATAAAACAAGCTCTGCTTAGATTAGGACTAGATGGAGTTGTGTGAAAGTTGTGGAATATTTATTATTATTTATTTATTATTACTTTTTACATAATAATAGTATTTATAGTTTATTTTCAAGTAACCGGGGCTCATCAACGGGGAACATAGCAAGCGAAATAATTAAAGTTCGAGTAAAAAAGGATAAAAAGAAATAATAATATGTTCATGTTTTTCTTAGGTCAAGTGGGGCAACATTGGCACCTTTTGGTATTAGTCTACACAAAGAAGACTTTGTTATTTTAGTTGTTCCATATGGTTTTTTAATTGTGATGTAAAACATCCGTCGAAATATTCGTAACCAAAGACGTTGTAGAACCATTTTTACGCATATTTTATTCTAGATTTACCTACTGTAGATCTCAAAAGTAGGCAAAGTAAATAATCTGAAAGAAATCTAGTCAAAACAGAGTCTCTATTGACTGTACTACTCGACTTTTTTAAAAGAAAACACTTCTTCGCTAGTGATCGCTAATAATTAAATTGACCGTTTCAAATGAATAAGTTTTATCATGCGATGGTAGGTACTCAACCCTCGGCGAGCTAGTCAAACTCGGTTGTTCTTTATTCTATGTACAGCGCCCTTGTCCGCATTGAAAAATGCATATTCGGATTATAAACTGAATAAATTTGTAAAGGAAATTTAAAAGCTTGAAAACTTTTTAACGAAAAGTCTGCTGGCTGTCAGCTTAAAATGGAGATAAAACTGGTTTTACTTTAATAATAAAAAGCGTTAGTTTTAAAAATTGCCAGTTTCATTTATGGAAGGATTTTCATAATTTTCATATTAATCTTTATGAAAGAAGAAAAATAATGAAATAGCATTAATTTGGCCTAAAAGGCACAATTTATTACTAGACAAGATGTCTGGGTCAGCCTGGATGCGGAAGGCGGAAGACTGTGTGTTGTAGCGCAGCCTGGGAGAGGCCTAGACCCAGCAGTGGACCGAGGCTGAGTTGATTGCATGGGCGTACCCAGCTTTTGATCCGGGGGGGGGGGGGGGGGGGCAGCTCCGTTTTATTTCCATTTGGTTGTCGTAAGACCTATTGATAGTTGCTTGCACGAGCAACAAACACTCAAAAATGTCTTGCACTCACCTCAGACATAGTTTTAAAGCTAGCAGACTTGCAACTCTTGAATGAATAACAATGAATGACAGATTTAGGAATAATGTGCTATAGAAACATTGTGGTTTAAACAACTATATGAATGTAAAAAAATGGTAACAAATTGGATAAAACCATTTACTTATGATGATACTGAGGCGCTCATGCAACACATAGTTTAACTGAACTAACTCACCCATTTCTCTCTCTCTCTACACACGCACACACACCCACACACTCATGCACACATGCATGCGCAAACACACACGCAACCCCGAATGGGGGGCCCATTCGCAATTACGTGAATAATGTAAAAATGTTTTGTATTCTGTTCTTTTGCAAAATTGTCTAGCTGTGAAAGAGCGGAGTCTCCTAATACCGGCTTTTTCTTTGTTTAAAAGGAGGCTCAAATCATCAACATCTGTGTTCTTGTTGTTCTGATTTGGTTATGAAATAAACACATTTTTTTTTTAAATTATTTTTTACATATTGGTGAGGTTCTTCAGGAAGGTCAGGTGCTTAGTAGGTACTCGTAACCGGCGTGTATGTACGACAATATGTATAAATGTTAACGAAGCAAAAGAAGTACCTATGTAAGAATCGTAGCATATGGCATAGCTCTGTGGTTTCCGGCTACCCCCATGGGAAAAAGGCGTTAGTTTGTTTATGTATCAGTGGTGAAGTGTCCATTCAACTCGATTCTTATCGGCTTCCCTTTGGATATTCTGAAGAGCAACTCATGCGCTATTGACTAATTGCAGCTAGACCCTAGTATTGGCAAATATAAAGCATTTAAGTACACAAAAGGTATACAGGATGGTAGGGTAGACCGATGACTTCAAGAGAGACAACAAATAGTGATACGAATAACAAGTTTTTTTTTGTCGGCTTCCCTATTAAGAAAATTGACTCCCCGCTACTGTTATGTATGTATAGTACAGACGCCAGCACATCAAGTTACCCCTATGTGTCAAATTTTCCCAATTGAATATGAACCTTATCCTGTTTGACATAAAGTTGAAAAACGATCAAAGAAATTTGACACATTGGGGTAACTTGATGTGCTGGCGTCTGGACCTGTGTATGTAGTCACACCAAATAACAAGAAATGTCGCAAAAACCGAACCAAAGACCGTCTTTATCAGGAGTAGGTTGTACATTGTCAAAATCAATCAATGCATACGGTTGGTTACGTGCGAAGGGTAGCTCCTTACTCGTAATATTGTGATCTTTTAAGCCGATATGATTTTCGTTCAAGACCCCGCTCGATAGATACTCGTACACGCTCCATACGAGGGCTTATCCGTCGCTTAGCTTTTAAGGTAAATAAAGTCCTTAAGAAGAACAACAACGATTTACAGGAAATCTTTTTAACAAGCTTGTGTTGTGTGTAAAAAGTTTTTAAACATTTTCCTTTATAGAAAAAAATAAATACAATGCACCGCAAGCACCTAACACTGCTTTTCTCTGCATCATATAAAAGTTGACTGGTAGAAAATGTCTATTAAGTACACCTCTGTACATTAGTGTGCACATATAGACTCTATGAGATCTGTGTATGATTATGAACATAGAAAACATATTTAGCATTGAAAATTTTCGTCAGTTTCGTCCTGATTATTCGTACTACGTTCTAGTTTCGTACTTATTATGTTTTTTTTTCTGATGTTATTTTTGCTGAAAACAGCAAAAACTCATAAAAACATTGCAATTTCTATTTAACCCTTTGCTATTGAATGGAAAAGGGGTTGAAAAACTCTCACAGGTGTATGAAAACTTATTAAATGTTTTGAAACTTTTCAGAGGACATGGAAAAAATACTGAAAAAAATCTACTGATTGATGGTGAGCAGCTCGCAAACTTTTACTTGGGTCAATGGGTTATGAAACTAAATTTACTATAATCAGGTATATAACTGGCGAAACGTACGTGCAGTACACACAGCTACACATCAGCCCCCTAGCCAAGTTACAAACGATTCGTATCTATTCTCTTTCTACAATCGAGAACGCCTCAAATCCCTTTGTTTTGACCACGTGACTTATCACCTTTCGCTTAGTCACGTGGTCAAAACGTTTGAGTTTACGATCACCTCGAATTTTACGGAAATCCTTTACAATAGGTACGCAATGTGCTATTTGACAACATTTTAGTTTTTGATCCCTCATCTAGATAACAAGAAAATATTCGATACATATTTTTTTTTCTTTTTCAAATTGATGGAAAACTGCTTAGATTAAGCGCATCAAAGTTGAGGAGTGGGGGCTTGTAGCGTCATTAGCTAGCATAAACTGTACTGGCTAGCAAAGAGATTTAAAATACTATAGAGCGGGCATGTCAAGGAAATGTCATAGAAAACTTTGATCCCATGTCTCACTAACGCCATCTAGAATAATATAAATATGAATAATGGAGCGGCAGCGGAGCGTACTACAAAAAACTCATAGACTTGTATCCAGCAGGACACACTTTTTCGAACGAAAATTTTGTTCGTGATGTCCGGTCTATAGGTATTGAATGTCTTTGCTGGCTAGTGACGTCTTGTGACATTTTAACTCGATATATCGCCGTTACTTTTTGATTAAGTACCTACGTGAAAAAAAAATACGTGTCGAATATTTTCTTGTAATCTAGATGAGGGGCTAAAACGAATATTTTGTCAATAGCGCATTAGAAATGCATGCTTGATGTGTAGCCGTGTGTACCTCTCCCTATTCCTTCGATGACAACAGGCGCAATGTTATGTTATGTTATAATAATAATAATTCTTTATTTGCATAAAACATGTTGTACACACGCCAGCACATCAAGTTACCCCAATATGTCAAATTTTCCCAATTGAATATGAACCTTATTCTGTTTGACATAAAGTTGAAAAACGATCAAAGAAATTTGACACATTGGGGTAACTTGATGTGCTGGCGTCTGTACACTGGTGTTACAGTAAATTATAAGAGCTAACATGTTTTGCCAGAATAGTACTTAGCAATAGCATGCAAATCTTTCCTTAAACATTAAATTTTTTTGTCCATAAATTCTTTAAGACAATAGAAATTATTCTTATTTAACCATGCAAACAATTTATACTTAAACAATCTAGAATTTAATATTTTTATGTCCATTGGTATCTTATTAAATATACGAACACAGTTACTTAAGCAGCTTTTACTATACTTAGTAAGCCTGACAGTCATCTACGACGAGTCTATGTGGATCGCGTCGGCTCCTAGGATTTAAATCATTGGCTAATCTAAACAAAGTTTTATGTTTACTAACAAACATGCAGATTTCATAGATATAAAGAGATGGCAATGGCAACAAACATAGTTTTTTAAATATGGGTTGACACGAATCCTCGGAATGCATCCCGTACAGTGCTCTAATGCTTGCTTGTTATAACGAACATGAAACCATGTTATGTCGGCTATGTCCGTCTATCAATCAGTGTTCAGTATTGGGTTCCCAATGTTACGGTGGGCGGCCAAGCGAGAGCGGAATTCCAATCATGGACTGTAATTGACAATTTGCAAATAGGAAGATCCAATTAGATTATGTGGGGACTTACTTGGGACCTAAGACGCGTGATCATTGCTTGTTTGAATTGTAAAGATAGATGGTGGTATTTAACTTTAATTTATTTGGAATTTAAAATTTCTCGACATAATTTATTTGGCCATTTTCGGCTTAGATCGAAAGATCTGGAAGTTATGGGAAGAGGCCTATGTCCAGCAGTGGGCTGATGCAGGCTAAGGTGTGGTCTGGTCTCCACTCAAGAACACGTTACCCCAGCGGTGGTCGGTTCTTCGCAATATATGGCAGGCTCACTGGCACTTCATCTTGCTTCTATATATCCTTTGAGCTATATCGATGACATTGGCTCTAACCTTGAAGACACCTAAATTATAATCGGACGGGAAGACTGCAGCAGGCAGGTTGTTCCAGTCTAATATACCTATTTCTAAAAACACATATACGAGTATAACAGATAAATTACACCCAGACATAGTTAATGATCGTGATCATCACACAATAAATTGTCTTAGGCGGGAATCAAGCCAGGATAGCAGTCAGGACCACTAACCACAAGATCTGATCCACAGGCTAGTCAAGTAGTAATTTATGTAAGGATGATATAGGTACCAATCGAGTTAAATTATTACCTTCTACTTCTACTACTTCAAACACTTATTACTATACCTACTTCAGTATTGTATAAAATATAGAGACACGCAGTGCAGTAGTTGAGTTTAAAATTAGGTATTTTGTATCTTTCAAAATCAATGCATTTCAGTAAGGTAGTTAGGTTCGGTAGTTAGGTTAGCTATAGGGTAGGTATGGTAAGTTAGGTTAGGTTATAGGTATATATATGTTGTAATTTTAATTCTATCGAACACAAAATGTTTAAATAAGATCACATTAGAGACTCGCTTCATAACAAGTAGTAGTAGTTATTATTGTTTTGGTTCTATTTGCTGTCATCTTATTAAAAGTATGTAAGTAGGTACCTATATCTTATTTATAAAATTCCAAACCAAACCTTATACCTATGGCCAAGAGGTTGTTTTAGGCCATATAGGGTTCAAATCGATGCGTTTTATTGTATTAAAAATAACGCGTGATATTAGCTATTATAAAGGCTCAATTTATTTGTTCCCAAGTGAATATTGGGGACGCCTTGCAGTTTAACCGGGTGCAGCTGAACACCCGTGTTTTACATGGAGCAACTGTCTATCCGACCTTTGCAACCCTCAACTGGGTATTACGATACCCCGCAGTTGAACTGCAGGCTGGCTTTCAGGATTCCGACTACATAAAATATCTACCTATATTTAATTTAGTATATCTATCATCTACTAGCAGTTATCACGCGGTTTCACCTGAGTAGTTCTCGTTCCCGTGGGAATACAGGGGTAAACAGTAGCCTATGCCATTCGGGGATGGTGTAGCTTCCAAACGGTGAAACAATTTTTAAAATAACAGCCTCCAGGTATAAAAGGTGTACCCGCTTACATGTGCAATGCTGGCTTATATTCATAAAGCTGTGACTCTGAATTTAAAATGATAATCTAGGACCATCGAAGTGAAACCAATAAGCAGTTAACTGTTAGAACAATAAAAAAAAAACCATTGGTAAGCAAGTCGACCAGTCACCACAAGCATCACCCGTTCACGAGCATAACGCAAATATCAGCCATTACCTTCCTCGCCATATTTGAGGGAAGGGGGCAACCCGATCCTCGACACTACCGCAAGCAGCGACGTCTATGGGAGCATGACGAACTTGTGAATATATCATCAAATACACATATACAAATCAATCATCTCTTTTACAGGTAAAATATTTTTCATTACAATATGTACCTATTCCATTATTTTCATTAATACTGCGCTTTTACTTGACTACATTTCGAAAATAATTTATAGGTAAACTGCATCAAAGGAAAATAAATTGTTGGTAGTCAGAGTTTTCATTCCATCATTTTAATACCGAAGCTCGTTTACACTTTAATGAGCGCGTTCAGTAAAATGAATTTAATTTTGTAATAATTATATATTTTATAATGTAAATTCGTTGTCGGAACCGAGCTTTTCAATAACTAGGACTGTTACTTACTACCTATATCATTTTACGGGTCGCTGATAAGAATCCATTACAGGCGTTCATTAGCGATCGATGATTACAGATAAAGAAAGTAAAAAGAAATAAGAACATTTAGGACACGCATAGGAAACAACAATAAATACCTACTAAATGTAACAAGATCTGTAAATTAGCTTTAAAAATAAGACCTGCAGTGCTATTCTGTGAAAGTTACCTAGCAAAAACTTGAGTGTAGGGAACTGTTGTTAGTATAGATAGATAGCTCAATTCACCTTCACTTCACCTGCATTTTCACACGGCGACGTTTACTAAAACGACCGTCTATGCGAGGCCAAAAAGTCTCCTTTCAGCACGATACAGCTCTGTTAGTTGTAGGGCCCGCTGATGCCAGGGCCACACCTTCAAACACTGTAGCCATAAAGGGCTGTATAAAATAAATGTTACAATAAAAAATAGTACAAAGGCCAGCACATCAAGCTCCCCAATTTATCAAATTTCTTTGATAGTTTTTCATCTTTATTGCCACCTCAACAAGATTCATGTTTAATTGAGAAAATTTGTCATTTTGCGGTAGCATGATTATGCTGGTGTACATAAAATACTAAATTATAAATATAAATACTTACACAAACATAATATATTTTATGTAGGGCGTCACCCACACTCCAGAATCATTTGTCGATCGACAGTACCCTATATTATGATTGTAGTCTGTGATCTATAGACTATTGTCTGGTACTTAAAAGATAAAGATACGGCTGGTATCCGCAACTCCATGTCAAATAGCGTATTTTGCGTATTGGCCATAAACCACGCAGGCCCAGTGCGAATTGGTAGATGTCACATGTCTTCGAGTTTTTGGTTCTAGGACATGCCGGTTTCCTCACCATGTTTTCCTTTCCTTCACCGTTTTTGAGAGCTGTGGTGATGAAATAAATTTGTCTGGTATTTACTTTCTAATAAAAATGTAAAAAAGGTTCCAACATATAATTATGTAAGTCACATAGTCCTCTGATGACATCATTAGGTCTCTGATAAGTAGAAGCGAGACGAGACGAGACGAGAATTTCAATTCAGAGCAATAGATGAGAATTTTCGAACACGATCATCCAATTGGCATTTTACTAAACCTTTGTATCGAACTAGATTTTTTTTCAAGCTGGTTGCTTTTTGAAAAAGGATGAGTAAAACAAAATGGATTGTAGATACGCGAACTATTTTTTTACTGGAGACCTATATCCAATCTATACCTACATGTAACAAAATGTTTACTGGCCGATTACAAACACACAGGATTTTAAGAAAAATATGTTCAAGGGGTCTTAACGGTAATGGAAGCCAAAACAGTTATTTTGTGAAATTTTGTTTTATTTGTTTTCTGGTCCGTGTAAACGCATCACCTAAAAACTACTGCACAGGATTGGATACGGGTTTTGCAGGTAGTTGTAAACTTTAAATCCATGTGAACCATGTTATCATAATATGACCACTTAGAAGTCGAGTTGGTGAAATTCAATAAAAATGGCCAATGATGAAAAATGTGCTTGAGAATCTTCAAAATCCACGTTGGTTCGAGATTTACGCGGACAAAGTTGCGGGCAAAAGCTAGTATCAACAATTTTCATATCCAAGAGAACTTTGGCCTTTGTTCGGAAATAAAATAGTAACTACCTACATATTGATGGAAGTACAACAGTGCACTATATTGACTTGTAGCCGAGCCGTAGATGTTTTATCTAGCCTAGCCTTAATCTTGATGAATTAAGAAGTATTTATTGACTTATTCAATCTATTTACTCAGTTCATATACATATTTAAGTCTTAATACGGTATGAGGCTCTATGCGGAAGTTAAAAAGAATCGCACATTTCTGACTAGTATAATCTGGCATCTGGCGCACTTTTTTTAATGGGATCAGTCATAAAAAAACAAAAAGCACGCGTGTTGCACCATAAACCGAAATCCGAATGTTATAAGATCCACTTTTAGAGAAAGCTGGTGGATTTTTTTTCTAAATACTTTTCATTCGCTCGATCCGTAATACTTCGTAACTCCGTACTTATACATTTTTAATTGATTTCCATGCTTACGGCGAAATAAAACAAAACCGTGGAACAATCCTGTAAAATATTTCGCATCGGAGTACTTATTTGCTTGCTGGCTCCATATTTTTCTACGTATAATGTAAAGCCTTTTGGTGCCTTTGTTCTGCTTTTCATAAAGTCTGTGCGGATCGGAAAACATTCCTTTGACTATGGCTCCTCCAACTATGTGTATTACAAGTTGTTGATTAATTTCATACAGAAAGAATTTAAGGGTGTGTGTTGAGGTGTTTGCAAATTAAATAGTTCTTCCTGGTACACGGTTCTACTGGGTAAAACGGGGTGAATCGAAGCAGGAACTTTAAATGGGATTTTCACATCGATGTTATAACATTGACGTGCGTCGCTAGTGCGAAAAGTTATGGTGAAAATGGAAATCGTTGCACCCCAGACATCATAGTTCTTATCATGATTCTGGACCCACTGGGCAGAAACTTTTATCGGTTATTTCCCAATTATATAATTTATATGTAACCCAATGAGATTAAAATGTCATTTGGTTAAATATAAATCATGATTTTATACAGTATTTTATACATTATTATTTTATATACTTAGTAAAGAGAAAGGAAATCATGAACAGCTGACTAAATATTTCCAGTCTTAGTCCAGGATAATGGGCACTGGGCAGCTGCATCCGGTTAAACTAGAAGCCGACCCCAACATAGTTGGGAAGGCTAGGCAGATGATGATGGACTCCGTATCATGAACTGAACTTCATGGCGTTCAGATGTGTAAACAATGTTCTTCTTCTTACCACCCTGTATTCTCAACAACTCTTGGAGGACAGAACTAATAGGCTACCAAAAAAAAGTATCCAGGCATTGAAGCTCGTAGAGACGAGTCCGGGCGAAACGATTAACCTATCGTCCCATTACCCGGATCCCGCAACGAAACTAATCAGTAAAAAACAGTGGAGGATCCAGAAGTATACAACTTCCACAAGAGTACCTATGAAATGCCAATGGCTGCATGTTGCATTGAACACGATCACAGACTGCCACTCTACATAGTCCGAACACGTGTAAGCACTCATGGTCCATTATCTATCTCAAACGACATCCTCGACGAGGCTGGTGGCTAAGAATAGATTACTAAGTCTATTCTTAGCCACGAGACGAGAGTTCTAGACCACACGGTTATCTTATTACAAGATCTAGGTACAGTCACGAGCAAAGTAAAAACAAATACTTTCATTTATGCAGGATTCAACTAAGCTTTTTGCCCAAAGTGAATGTAATTTTTGGAACAGTTGCAATCTAATTGTTACATCACGTGAAATGTAGAAGGTGTTTTTGTTGTTGACTGTACTAAGAGACTCAATATGCTCCCAACAATGGGAAAGTTGAACAGTGTCCTTGAAGCTTCCCGCTTGATGGCACATCTAGTCCTACCTTTGCTAAAGTTATGTGTCGAAGATATCGGTGACGCTAAAAGGTACAGGAGCGAACAAAAGGGTGTATAATGGCACGGTCATCATCGTATCTTTATCGCCGCTACGTTTATGGGAGCCCGGCACTAACGCGCCTGATCGCACCCGTACTTCGGAGACATACAGCCAGATATTACCTAATACATGTTGAACACTCTCCAAAAACAATGCAACGTTAAATGCGCGGCCATTATAGAACTAATTCAAGAAGGAATAAGGGCGGTAATGCTGTTCGGGTGGGCTTGCATTTATTTGAATCGTGCGCGCAACAAGTGCGGCGCAGGTGGCGGGGTGCGAGGCGCGGGGGATGCTCATTGATCAGCCGGCGCCTGTTGCTCGACCTGATACCCCCGCACCCCCCACTGACCTGTCCTCCCCTCGATGGGCTCGACGTGTGTAATCAAACTGACATGCGGGGAGCGAGGGTAGAAATAGATTGCTCATCATCATATTTTGAAACAAATATTTGAGCACGGCATTTTGATTTGGGTATGAAAAATCGGATTAAATATGCATGTGTGCCTGGAACAAAGAGATATACGGTTATACGATGTTGTAGGGTGAGGTTGCTTAGCTAATTAATGATCCCCTTTGGTCCGATATTAAGTTATTAATACAGTGTAACAGCCTATACGAGTAATTATTGTCGGTGCGTAAACAAGGTTTTGATGAGCTGCTAAATCAACAACTTACTGAGGGATAATCGCAGAGCAAATGTGTGGTTTCGTTGAGTGTTTGTTGATAAATAATAACATGCCTAATTAATTATCGCTTTGTACATTTTTTTTTATTTGAGATGGGTTTACCTACTCTTGGCTCTAGTCTAGGTCAGAGGTGACAGAGACAGAGTTGACGATGAAGTGAGCTTACCCAGAAGAAAGAAGCCTTACCATTACACAACAGCCAAAACAAACAACACCCTAACTTTAAGATATAATTGTTGAATGCGTTCGTAAACTCAGACGCGGTAGAGTTCAATACTTATCACATTACATATTCCATTGTCTTATTTCGTTTAACTTGGTAATCCGATTCACACACGATTCATGTGTATATTTCCACAATATTGTTATGTTTTGGCGAACCATACTCAAGACACTTCCCGCATTTCTATTTCTCTATGCTAATTTTCGAGTGGCAAAGGTATTACGTGTCTATTTTCCCGCCCAATTTTTGGAACGATGCCGCGAAGGAGGAAAATCTTTGAAGTAACATTGTGGATACAACAGACGTAATATAAACATCGTAATATGTCCCAATAAACATTGTTTTGGAGATTTACTGAATCTTATTTACTGTTATGAAGCTAAAACAATAAACTTCGCTTAGGAATCGATTTATATGAAAATTTCTGCGCTCGATAAATGGAGAGATTGGGAAAATTGAAAAATCGTTTTTTCACGCTGTGCTAACGCTTTTTATTCTTCGTTTTCTTATACTTTAAGGAAACTTCGGTGAAAGACATCATGGTGTTGTATTGTTTTATGCGAACCATTTTGAAAATTCACTGACAGAGGATAATTAATGTTGAAAACATCTTCAGCGTAACTGGATTTCCACTCTGCAATACAGAGACTAAGCTAATTGCATTCAGAATAAGAGAAAATAAACTGGTTAGTGTATCGAGCAGTCAGAGCAGAGCTCTTCTGTGCCTGGGAAAATGGCGCGAAATGATATCTACAGATTTAATGAAATATATTGCTAATGGACGCGATTTTTATCTAGATCTATAGCTTGTCTGTAGTTTCATGTTGCTTTTAATCTTCGACATGGCTCCTAATGTAAGATGTTCAATCATAATAATATAAACTTATGGTGAATATTATCAATATGAGAATCTATGGATAGAAACCATTTTTAAATTGGTTACCATCAGAAATGAACATGTCGCCGTTACGGACCTTATGGCTATAGGTACTAACAAATAACTCTCACATTTATTTCTGTCATTTCCCCGCATCTGAGAGAAACAGAAATAAAAAAAGTCACACGTGGGTACTTAAGTGTGGTCTCTCTCGACGTATTTTCTTATATTTCGTCCCCAAATTCATCATTGTGACGGAGAAAATGGCTCAGAAAATGAATTTTCTTTTCTATTCAAATGTAATAACGTCTGTGTATTTTACGACCGTCTTAAAATAGAATCCGCGCGAAGTCATTTTAAACGAGCTCTCGTCTTACATTCGCAGTAATCTCAAATTTCCTGGAGGCTCTACGTTACGAGCATTTAAAGTAAGTATATTACGCTCATAAGCTGCATCCTAAAAATGTCGTAAACAAAACCGATAGGCTGCTAATATTTGTTCTTACACCATCTATCCCAAACCACTGTTGACAGCAACGTTCTAAATAACCTCGTAGAAACTTCGGAAGAGGGCACTTAAGACATTCAATCTAGACAAAAGAGGGATAACTACGGACCTCAGGGCACTGCAGGGGGCAAAGGATGAGGCAATTAGGGAGGGTGGACGTGCCTTGCGGAAGGACACATAAAGTACATATACATACAATATGACAAGATACGGACTAGAAGACGGATTCGCTGCGGCAGGCAATGAAACATTTTCTGAAAACGAAAATTGTAAGAAAATAATGTGACAAATTACTAAACGCGCTAATTTGTGTAATTCGTTAAGAAAACTAAGAGAGACAATTAAATCTTTCGACTTTTATTGTTCCACTTAATTTGTGGCGTGTCTTTTCAGAAAACAGTTGTTAGGTTCCTAGAAACAATTTTAAGAGACTATTTCTTAGTAATAACGAAAACAGTGTTAAAGAACCACTTGCTCAGAAGAGTTTAATAGAATGTATTCAATTCATTCAATTCCTGGCTCAGAAACACTGCATTCGCGCACTTTGTAATGTAGATAAATTGACGTCTTGCAAACCTTTATTCCAAAAATTTAACATATTTACTGCACCCTCCTTACATATTATTTATATTTCTGAATCTTGTTTACATGTTAAAACTTATCAATACCTGTATAAATCCTTTGGGGATTATTGTAATTTTAATACCCGTTATCCTAATAACCTTCCATTACCAAACATAAACACTGATAGGTATCTTTAAATGAAACTGTTACCGTCAATTAAATTGTCAAAATTAGAGACCTTCCTATTACATTGTTCCGAAAAAAATTGTACACCTGGCTAGTCAATAAATGCAAAATTTTCGGAATAATAAAATAAGAACTTACAACTTACAGAGAACGTACTTGCGAACAAAAAAAATTAAAGTTCGTATTTTAATTTTACGAAAATTTGCCAAGTCAGAGACCGGCTTCTGTATATTATCCAAGTCCTAAAAAGGAATTTTATTTTAAGTTATCATAAAATATTTTACGTTGGTATAATGTGTGTTGGTATAACTATAAATACATTTCTGGAGTGACCATTGAACCTATCACCCATTTAGATCGCACTTCTTTTGACGTTGAAGTCAATACCAAGGCATATAATATCATAATACCGAACTTGGCTCTCACTTCAAATTTTTGTTTTTGATGGGATTTTGACTTTTGATTTTGAATTGATTGATTTGAATTGACTTCACGAATACTTTAGCTGCATGTTCTTTAATTTATTTTGGTTTAATTATTTCGCATAATAAAATTACACTAACCTACACATATTTAATTAGAGAGTTTAGAGTTGAAGTTCATTTATGTTTCAGAAACATGAGTTAGCTTAAACACAAAGCATGCTTAATGTTAAGAAGATAGACATTTCAGAAAGGATTTTAGTCATGTTTTATGTTTACGGCGCGCGTACAAATATGTACATTTGTTGAATTATTTAGACAGATGTTCAAAAAGTTAAAAATAGGCTGCAATAGCGCCTTAATACAGTAAAAGAGATTAGTTTTAAATTGACTAGATTTATCGTAATAAAACCGAAGGCAGCCGGGTTCCGCAATTGCCTAATCACCCGGCTTAATAGCAAATAACCAAACCGAAATTGTCTCAATTGTGTTCTCTGAATCAGGTGCGGAGTGTCATTAGTTATGGAGCTTGTTAAATTCACGTTTTGGGCCTGTAATTGGAGAAGGTCGTAACAGCATGTAATGTAGACACTCTGACCTTAAGGGCAACAGGCCTTTTAATCGTGTCAATAAGATACACAATAGAAAGACAATGACAGCGCGGACACCGGTGTCCTCTTGGGGTTTAATGAATTAAGGGAAAAGTATAGCCGATGCAAGCAGTTAAATTGTTTGTTCTATGTAGGTATTTTTTTGACCACAGAGAAAAATTAAAAAAAAACATTATACCAGGGTTAGGCAGACTGTAAAACACCCACATCGCGCCAGTTATGTTTTAAGTCAGTAATAGGGGCGAATCTATTGTCATCAATCGTGCAGGATTCCGAAGATAACGTAATTGTAAAACGCGTTTTTATAAGACCCCAGAAAATAGTAAACTACAAAGTTCTTTTTTATTTTCCAATTTTCACATGGTTGTATAATGGTATCACTGATACGGCTCAAATCCGGGCAAGAATTTGGACATCGGTGAAGAAAGACATCACGAGGAAACCTGCGTTTACAGATATATAAGTTTGAAATCGCCAATCGTCTTAAGCAATCATGGTGAATGGTAATCAATCCTCATGCCCTTTCTGTAGGAGTAATTTGTGTTATTTTCTATCGAGCCAAATTTCATAAATCCTGTTTTTAACTTTACAAATCCCTTTATTGAATTCGATGACTGAAGTGCAGGGTTAAAAAAATATAAAAGAATACTGCTTCTTCACCTTAATGTGGTCTAGCTTACACTGGTTTTGCAATCATTGCCTCCTTGTAGGTGCAACGACGCGAGACGTCTGGGTCGAAAGGACGACTAGTCGACTCGCCAGTACGCCAGTCCTCAAACAACAAATGTCCACAATTATTCATGGTACCTATGCCTAGTCTACATTAAACCAAAATTAATGGGTTACGATGAGTGAATACTGTTTCGCTCAAGACCTTGGTTAAAGAGGTAAAGGTTATTTATAGGTACATTTCGTAAGCTCAAATATGTTAGGAGTGTTGGGACTACTTAGGGTCTAAATTTATTTCCGTTCCACCGATGGTTTATGTACAAAGTGACAAATAATACGGTGTCCTCAGGGCATTACATTATTGTGTACTGGCTGTTGCCCGCGACTTCGTTCATGCAGAATAGAAGATAAAAGTAGCCTTATAACGCCAGCTGAAACAGTTTTGTTTTTTTTAGCAAAATTCTTCATTAATCTTACAAAAATATACAAGCTGTAGAACTTAAAAATAAGATACAGTTACACAAGGTATTCAATTTAACACTTTTACAGGCTAGGATCACCTTTTTAAGCTGAAACAGTGAAAGTGATAGTTTATCAAAGCCCAAACAAGACACAACATTTAAAGATTTTTTTTTTGGTAATACTTAAGTATTGTTTAAAAAAAAACTATTAGTTAAACATTACGAACAGACACTTTAATTATTTACTTGTATAGAATATAGATGCATAAATGTAGAGAAACGGTACATGTTTCTACATGGGACCTAGCTTTTTCAAGATGTTTGAGTCTACTTTTCAAATGAAAATCGTACTTACTGCAACAACGGGCATCGAACTATTGCCGTTGCAATATCACGTTTCTCTACAATGGACTACGTGAAGGAGTTAGGACTTTAGTTTTCTTTTGAAAACAGTTATTTATAGCCGAAGAGAAAAGTGGTCAATTTAAAAAAGATATTTCAAAGATGTTTTAGGATTCCGTAGCAAAATGATAAAAATCCATTCTCCTTAATGGTGCGACATCGTCCGTTTTACTGTACGTCTGTCATAGATGCTAACTTCGATAACTATTAAAATAAAAACTTTTTTACAAAAAATAAAACCGACTTCAAAAATAACACTAAACGGTGTAAAATAACTCTAAATTAGGAAGTCCGTGGCTTTGGTACTTTTGTCTTATTCTTGATGGGCCACCGACTTCCGAATTTAGAGTTATTTTACCTACCCCTCTGAGTATACAGGCTTGATGATACGTCATGATGTTGTATAAACAATAAAAATCCAAGCGATTCCAGCAATCACGATAGATTTGCCGTCTATTTTTGAAGAGTTCCGTTGTATATCTCCGAAGATCAGCACCTGATCTTCACCAAATTAAAATGGGACCACCTCAGGAGTCTACTCTTTCAAACAAAAAAAGAATAAACTATACTTATAGTAGTATAATCTAAACTTATAGTAGTTCCTATTATTGTTGTTGTTATTCCAGCAAAAATAAAACGATATCTATAACTACCTACCACAGTAAGTATTCAGAAATCAGAAGAAACCTGCAAACAACAACAACAAACAAACTTAGTTTTCCGATCGCAGAAAAACAAACTTCAACTTTGATAGCGAAATAGTATTTTTCCTACAAATTTCAGGAACCCGCGGTGGGCGAAGCCAACTCGTTCATTGTTGGATTTTTCAGTACTTTTACGAAACAATTTCTCGGGTTCATGACCTCGTCTACTCACGGTGAGAGTTCATAACATTAGGTAAATAAAAAAAAGTGTGTGTGCACTTATGTACAGACGCCAGCACATCAAGTTACCCCAATGTGTCATATTTTCCCAATTGAATATGAACCTAATTCTGTTTGACATAAAGTTGAAAAACGATCAAAGACATTTGACACATTGGGGTAACTTGACGTGCTGGCGTCTGTACACACGTTAGAAGTTACTTCTTTGGCGTAACAAGATAAAATATAAGATCTTTTTTTTTTATCTTTCCCGTTATCTTACGTTTGTAGAAAAAACGACACAAATGATAGAATCTAGTAGTTTAGCATGTTTGTAGTATTATGTAGTAACTTGGTTGTGGTCAGATTATTATTGTAATTTTACTTTGTAAATGGAAAAGTGAACGTACATACGTTAATATTGAGTGTATCGTGGGAGCTACGTTTGCCAACAAACTGCTCTGTAGTTTGGCAGAAGTAAACTGTTATGTATTTGCCTTAAGTTACAAATAAACACTTTTTCATTTTTTTTTTTTTTTTTTTTTTTAACAAACTAAAATATTGACTGTAGCTAACTTCAGGTTGTCGGTTTTTCGTGACGGTGTAGGTACGCGCATAGTAAAAATTTGCTGTCATCATAGGTATTTCCTTAACGCGCTAAAAGAAGTAGAACTTCAAAAAATAAGTTTCCAAGATACCTTTGTTCAATACTCTCGCGTTTTTAACAGACTTTTTGCAGCAAATTTTAAAGTTTCAAAACCGCATTGCAGTTTCATCTTGTCTCGTGAAATTTGAATTCCTATCTGGCGTGTAATACAATCAAAACTTTTTACAGTAGCTGTCGTTATCTTTATGACAGGACACGAGTTAAGCCTGTAAACTAGAGCTTGAGTGGCATATAAAAGGAAGTTCTTTGTATCCTAGGACCTAGATAGACGTTTATTTCCTGGTTAGCTCGTAACATGCTGTGTTATTTTCCACGTTGTGGTGCGAGCCACTTTTCTTGTGTCACGGCTTTTATTGTTATGAAGGGAAAAAAACTGTATTTTAGCTAAGAAAATGCTATACTTCTGTATAGTTTTACTTTTGTATTGCTTATACTTCTGTACCTACCTATAGCTTTGCGTTTTATTTGTAGAATAGGGATTGCTACTCGTATCAATTTGTATCATAAACAACAATTGAAAGTTATGTGGATAGCTGATTTTTTTTCGCGTTTTCTAGTTAGAGTTGTACTTTATTACGAGTTGATACAACAATCCATTTTCAGATTTGGTAGAAAATAGGTACAACGTTATTTAGTGTTGATCTAGCTGTTGCTGTTAGATTATAGGGTTATTATTGGTTGTTTTTTTTCATCTGGAATTTCTTAGTATAGCTTGCAGCCAGCAATAGGCTTGACCCCTGCTACATGAAACTTAAACATAACTGGCAAAATGCAGTTGCTCTATAGGCACACCTCTCCCCTTCGGAAAACCCAAGCAAGCGATATTCCTTTTATGATAATATTTAAATTATT
The DNA here is from genome assembly GCA_921972225.1 of Euplexia lucipara. Taxonomy (NCBI): domain Eukaryota; kingdom Metazoa; phylum Arthropoda; class Insecta; order Lepidoptera; family Noctuidae; genus Euplexia; species Euplexia lucipara. Next base: position 5,451,507 of record OV179143.1, on the reverse strand, counting down.
ATAGATTTCTGCGGTCGTAAAGGTTTTTTTCATAACATCAGCGCTGTACCTATTCTTAAGAAAAATAGCTTCAGACAATCTATTGCTATAAGACGTACCTACTTTGCGAACTAACTACCGATTTGAATACCCATTAAGTCTAAGGGATCGATACATGACATGTAATACAGAGTGCAAGTCATTGTCGATATAATCTCACGGGTCTTTAGGATCCTTTCAACCGTGTCATGGCCGCCGGATATTTTCAGAATTATTACTCTCGACCCCACTTAAATTACTTCCAGGTCCGGATGTAACGCTACGTGAGCTGTCGAGACTTACCACCCATTATTGGGTCGTAAACTGTAATTAGAAAGCCCGAAGGCCTAGTAAATTTCTTTTATATAGAAAATATTAAATTTCCGCGGCCAAAATATTAGGAATGAAATTATGAATGGGCTTTTGTGAATCTTCCTGCTTAAATATGTTAAGAAATTAAGTTCTTGTAATTGGTTGTCTGATTCAGTGTTGTATTTTTCTAAGCTTACGTTTTGTGTTTCTTTTAATCTATTCTCGTTGTGTTGTCTGTCAGGTGTCAAACTCTCAAGTGACGTTATGGTCTATGGTCTAGTCTAAACCCAAAGTCTTCCAAATTCGAAAGTCTGACCCTCTGAATAATCGAAGGTACGAAAACTTGGGTAATAAGTAATAATTAAACGGATTGACGGGTGTCATTGATTTTGGGTCTGTTGAGGGTACTGTGGGTACCTTTCATGCACTGCGAAGATCCTGAACGAAGTTCACAAGTATTATTTACTACGATAATTGGTCTGAATGTTGCTATGTCTGTTTATGGATCTGCGACGTTATGCAATGCACCATATTGTTAATATTACTAACATATTATTCGTTATCTGGTATGAGGTCGATAGGGTGAAAACAACACAGTCTGATTAGCAAACAGTAAAAACAACATTAGAAAAAAACGATTATACAAGGAAAAAGCTGCCAAACATTTCAACGCACTATCAGAATCCTGTAGGTCATAGGTGTGATCTAATGAACTAATAACATTCTGTTGATATTTTACTGTCTTCGGAACTAGTCCAGACGATAGAACGTGCTAAATCGTGTAAAATACGTGCGAAATGCCCTTTCATTTAATTTTCGATAACACATGCTACTCATTTCTTTTTCCCATTGGGTAGGCAGAAACTAAAGAGCGCCAATTTGGGAAAAGTTTTAAGAAAACAAAAATAACCTTTGAGCTTAGATAAATACAGTCTCAATTAGAATTTAACATAGTCATAATAATGGTGGAAATATCACAATCTAGCTCGAATTGCTAATAATTTTTGTAGTACGTGTTTGAACAATTCGTACTTCGCAGGTTCCTTAACGGTTCGACACGCAACTAGTGCGAAACGTAAAGTTGCGTAAAGTAATCGAAATCTCCTCCTAAGTAAACACGAGTTGGCTCCGTTTGACCTGGCATGCTATAATAAATTCAAAACTTTTGACGCGGCTGCCAGAGTGCCCGACAAATCTGAGAAGTCACCACCACCCTAATTACACCAAGGGGCGCCTGATATCCGGCGATACCTATACTACATTTTAACGAGACCACAAAATTATATTAACTTAATTATAATTTTTCGGGCTTCCGACAATAAATGGCAGTCATCTCGGCACCCCAACCAAATTACGGAACGAAGTATTGAATTGGAACGTCCGGCAGACAGTCAGTCGGCAGACTCGGCGGGATGTGGAAGTAATCTCTGATTTTATATTTGCAGTATTTTTAACCGACTTTCAAAAAAGGAGGAGGTTCTATGTTCGTGTGTATGTATTTTTTTTTTTTTTTTTTTTTTTTTTTTTTTTTTTATGTATGTTACCTGATTTCTCCGCCATTTGTGGACCGATTCTCAAAATTCTTTTTTTATTTGAAAGAGTAGACTCCTGAGGTGGTCCCATTTTAATTTGGTGAAGATCTGGTGCTGATCTTTGGAGATATACAACGGAACTCTTCAAAAATAAACAGCAAATCTGTCGTGATTGCTGGAATCGCTTGGATGTTTATTGTTTATACAACATAATGACGTATCATCACGCCTGTATGCTCTGAGGGGTACGCAGGAGGGTATAATATACCTAGATTTCGTCAGTTAGGTATGTTAATTTTAATTTATTAGGGATTAGTGGAAAACCCTATTATGATGACATGTATTGTTAACAATTAACAATATAAAATAAATTCATGGCAAATATTTTTATGGTAACAACTAAAAATGGAAAAATAAAAAACTTTTTTGCAAAAAATAAAACCGACTTCAAAAAAAACACTAAACGGTGTAAAATAACTCTAAATTCGGAAGTCGGTGGCCCATTATGAATAATACAAACCCACCAAAGCCACAGACTTCCGAATTTAGAGTTATTTTACACCGTTTAGTGTTTTTTTTGAAGTCGGTTTTATTTTTTGCAAAAAAGTTTTCTATACATATAATAAGACTGTAAAAAAACTGTGTCTGTACATTGAATATATTTAAAAAATAATAATTGAGGGGGGTTTAGAAACAGTAATAGAACACGAATCCAAAAAAAAAAGTCTGTCTGTTTGTCTGTTTGTCTGTATGTCTGTTTGTCTGTTTGTCTGTTTGTCTGTTTGTCTGTTTGTTTGCACACGCTAATCTTCGGAACTACTGGACGGATTTGAATGATTTTTTTTTTGTTGTATAGATATTAAGTCTGGTCAACACATAGGCTATAATTTATCTTGGAAACTGGAACACCTGATGCAGAACCTCAACAGACCAGCTAAACTATAGGCGATACAAAAATCGTCCCATAGCAAAAATTGTTCCACGTGATGAGCATTTTCTGCTGAGAGAATTAATTTGAAGATCCGGAACACCTGATGCAGAACCGCAACAGACCAGCTAAACTATAGGAGATACAAAAATGGTCCCATAGCAAAAATTGTTCCACGTGATGAGCATTTTCTGCTGAGAGAATAAATTTGAAGATCCGGAACACCTGATGCAGAACCGCAACAGACCATCTAAACTATAGGAGATACAAAAATGGTACCATAGCAAAAATTGTTCCACGTTATGAGCATTTTCTGCTGAGAGAATAAATTTGAAGATCCGGAACACCTGACGTGGAACTTCAAGAGCCCAGCTACACTATAACATATATTGGAATGACGTCTTAGCAAGAGTTGTTCAGCCGTATGAGCACTCGCTGTTGACGTATAAAAATCGAAAATCTGGAACACCTGTTGTGGAACTCCAAGAGCCCAGCTACACCATAACTCAAATAGGAATGACGTCTTAGCAAAAGTTGTTCGGTCTGATAGGCATTTCCTGTTGACTTATAAAAATCGAAGATCAGAAACATTTGATATAGAAATTAAAACTATCACTAATTTCATTGCATTATTATAAAATAACATAAGTAGGAGGTACTACGCGGTGAAGGCGGGAAGAGTTCAGGACTGATTTTCGATGACGATGGTATATCGTTGAAAATTAGACTCTACTGGCTAAAACTCCCATTTTTTTTTATCGTATGCCTTCGGGCTTATGTTATTTGAGTGTTTAATTTCCTTTTCCATTTATCTTCGTTACACGGTAGCTTACCCGGTAACGCAGGGGAGCAGCCACTTAGATTTTAATTGATCAGTTATCATCACAATAAACCTATAACCATGCCTAGAAAGAGGTCAAATTTTTCCCATTGTTCCAAAGGTGCTAAATGATTAAAGACCATAAGATTCCAACAATCTACCGAAGAGCGTTAGGAGAGATTTGATGCTGTTCGAGAACATGAGGCTGCAACTCGCTCCGTGGAAACTTCTTGGGATCGCGAAGCACGCCTGCATTCTCAGCGTATTTACGCATCTACATCCAGGTCTCTAGAGACCAGTGAAGAATATGTGCGCGACTGACCGCTGATCGTGAACATCATGCACTGTCTCGCGAGTTGGAGACGTTCACGGAAAAAGCATAACGCTTGAGTTTTCAGCGTATATACGCATCGACTCTAGAGATAAGTGGGGGAAGGAGATGCGCGACTGACCGCTGATCGTGAACGTCACGCAACATATAGGGTATAATTTATTTTGGAAAATGGAACACCTAAAGTAAAAGAGATATAAAAATGGTGCCATTGCAAAAACTATTCCACGGGAAGAGTGTTTTCTGCTGTGAGACTAAATTTGAAGATCTGGAGCACCTGTAGGGGAACTCCAAAGCCCAGAGACAATATAACATATACATATAGTCCGGTCAATTTAGACCAAAAAATGAGAGTGAAGTTACATAAAGTCCCAACAAGCTGAATTTCTGTGAAGTTGTTCAAAACATAATTATAAACAATGTCTAGAAGTTCCCCATCATTCCCCTGTAAGGAAAAAAAAAATATTCAAGGTCAAAGGTAAAAAAAATGAGTTTTTCGCGATTTTCAGCAAAACGGTAAGTTTTATCATAAAAGTACCTCAGACAAAAATTGTAGATCATAAAATTATCTATAAAAATGTATCAATACTTTTTTTTTACGAGCCACCGTTTCTGAGATATAACGATTCAAAAAGTTATAAAAGTTGTTATCGTCATAATATGCATGAGTACGCCACGTATATACATCTAGAGTTGTAATATTTTATATATATATATATATATACATATATATATACATTTAGGTATTATATCCGCTTTCTTCTTTCTATGTACGGAGCTCCTAAAAAAACTACCTGTTTAGATAAGCATCGATATGAATGTTTCGTTAAAAATACTAAAAATAAAAAACAAGTTCAATTAGCTTGTCTTCCTCCAACCTCAGTTGCTGCCCACCAACATCTTTTTCGAGTATATTACCAAGTTCAAGTGTGGCTTGGTTATCAGCTAGACCCTACAGACTGGGGTTGGAAGTTGGTCAACAATATATTAGAGCCAGTTCAAACTTCACTTCCACCTGCGCCGGAAAAACTGCTGAACACTATTTTTTGCAACTGCAAAAAGGGATGCAGTGCTAAATGTGGTTGCAAAAAAGTCGGACTGTCTTGTTCTTTGGCATGTAAAAATTGTCAAGGCCGGTCGTGCTCTAATATTGAATCACAAACAATGGAGGATTCGTTTGACTCCGACGAAGTATCATGCGATACATCGCTATTGACGCAATTTGCTTGCATCCAAAATGAAGATAAAGAAGAAGCAGGAGAAGAAGAACAAGAAGAAGATCAAGAAGAAGAACAAGAATTTGAAACTTACGAATAAGACGAATAAACTTCAACACTTTTTTTTCATTCACATCGCTTTTATCTTTCCCAATCTTTGAAAATTTCCGTTATTTTGCAATAGTTTTACATTAAACAGGCTCACAACTGACCCGTGGAGTAGGCCTACTGGGGAAACCACGTTAAAAAAAACGCGCTAAGTACACTACCTCATAGGTGGCGTGGAAACGTGCATATTATGACGATAACGACTTTTATAACTTTTTGAATCGTTATATCTCAGAAACGGTGGCTCGTAAAAAAAAAGTATTGATACATTTTTTATAGATAATTTTATGGTCTACAATTTTTGTCTGAGGTACTTTTATGATAAAACTTACCGTTTTGCTGAAAATCGCGAAAAACTCATTTTTTTTACCTTTGACCTTGAATATTTTTTTTTCCTTACAGGGGAATGATGGGGAACTTCTAGACATTGTTTATAATTATGTTTTGAACAACTTCACAGAAATTCAGCTTGTTGGGACTTTATGTAACTTCGAATGTCTAAATTGACCGGACTAATAATAGAAATGGCGTCTTAGCAAAAGTTGTTAAGTCTGATGGCATTTCCTGTTGACCAACAAAAATAAAAAATCTGGAACATCTTGAATCGTCTCGCGCATCCCATTGATTTCCCGTCCCCGGGCTTATAGAATTCGACATCAGATGTTTCAGATCTTCGATTTTGGCGACCCCGTTGTCGCTGGCATAAGCAACAAGATCCGCGTACGAAGTCGCGGGCAGAAGCTAGTTTTAAATACGGAATGACAAAATTGTCTCGTTTCCTCGCTCTTTATTTTATTTAAAGGACAACGGCGGAGATAAGTGGCTTTATATTTATTTAATATGGGCTTTGAAAAGATAATCTCCATTCTTTTTGCTTTAGTGTTCGCAGATTTAACTACTTAGTGGTCGCTTAGTGATTGAAATACAACCGTTTGCAGCTCTCTGTACATTCGAAGTGAGTGTCTCACAGTTCCGTATCGTATTAAATTCGTGCTATGGCTGTAAAAAAACGTAATTACCTACTTCCTTGATTGTCATAACTAACTAACACAAATATTAGACCACAAAATATAGGGGAGGGTATGTGTATTTGGAGCGTTAAGAGGTTGCCAGAGATGCGTAACTGCCTGGCACCAGTCGTATCCTTCAGGGACTGTTTACTTATGCATGGGAGCCTTTACGTGGCATTAAAGAACACCTACACCTTTATCATGCCAGTAATTTCGTTTACCCCATAAAAGGAAATGGGGGGAAAGAAAATCTGAAAATTCCTCTAAATGTATGAGGGTTGTGCTAGAAAAATTTGTTGTTGTTACTGCAGAATCGTAAGTTCTCGGGCTCAGGTGTGAGAAGGAACAGCGGGGTGGTGTTTAGTCAGTTAATAGTCTGACTGGTGTCTCCGTTAGCCCCAGGGCTGCGGACATCCATAAGGAATTTACAGCCTGAAAAAAAAAAAAAAAATAGATAGTACCTATGTGTGGATACCTATAACATAATGCCCTACAGTTTAACGCGTTTTCTGGGCATACCGTGGCGTTAACTATCCGATAGAGAGAATAAAGAGTCTACACCACTAATTTTTAATTAGTACAAATACTTAAAGGGCTTATTCTAGACGGTCTTCTCATTATATTTGTAAAGTATCAATAAATAATATTCATAAATAGCAAAGTTGTTAGCGTTTGTTTATATCCCAAAAAGTCACCCAATTTATGGAAATATTGTACAGGATAATCATGACATAGTTGTAGTACTTATTCATTAATCGTCAGCTCTCGCTCACGTTCGCGTGATCTCGCTCAAGCATGCTCCACCTCCAACAGCTGTTTTCGTTATTTAAGTTTACTAAATAGTAAAAATAATAAGTACCTACTAAATATTTAAAAATTTAATTTGTTTTTTTTTTTACTTTTGTTTACAGAAATATGATCAGTAACAGGTACGGATACAGCCCATTTTTTTGTACTTATTAAAAAATAGTGGTTTATAATAAGTATGGTTTACGTTGTACAAATCAAGTAAAGGTAACGCTTTTTAAAGCCTTCTGCCAGTCCTTTTACACGTGCAGTCTTTGGACCACTTTTACGCAGAGGACATACAGCGATCTGCGTGTCCAATACAATAACGCATTCAGAATACTGTTGGGGCGGTCGTGGCGTTGTAGTGCGTCCGGTATGTTTGCGGAGGCGCGTACCGATGACTTTTACGCAATAATAAGAAAAAGGACCGCATCCATGGCCGACCGGCTGCGTACCACCACTAACAGTATTTTGAGCGTGTTTCGAGATAGGTAGGACTCCCCTCTGCTGCGCCACTGGATAAGGATCCACACCAGTTAAGTTTCTTTTTGTATTACTAACACTAGTCTTTAAGTAACTTTGTTATACTAACCTTATGGACGTTTGTCTGAATTAAATAAATTGAAATTGAATAAAGCAAAAAATTAAAAAACAAATTTCTATATTCTTCGCAAGTTCCACTGGTAAACATGACATCTTGGATCTTTTACTGCAGGTAGGTACACCAGATATTTAGCTTATGCAGTTCCACACCCAGGCTACACTGAAAGCCGACCTCAAAATAGTTGTGAAAAGGCTAGGCACATTATGAGTCAGGTCCTGTTAGTCTCACATAGTCCAATTAGCATTGTATTGATTCACACTAACCGGATTATTTTCGTGCGACTAAAGGTTATGTAGGTAGGTACATAATCGTATTAATACCTTCATTTCATAAACGCGTATGTGTTTACCACAAGACTAGGGCTTCCATTACGTAATTACGTAATTACGCAATTACGTAATTACGAACTCTTTTTAAAGTATTTTCAATTCCGTAACTGAAGATGTCAATTCCGTACTTACGTAATTATAGGTATCATAAATCAATCAAAATAGTCAACCAATAAAAAAGCATTAAGATACGTACCATATTAAAGTTATAATGTGGATACACTATACGATATAAGTACAGACGCCAGCACGTCAAGTTACCCCAATGTGTCTTTCTTTGATCGTTTTTCAACTTTATGTCAAACAGAATTCATACCTATTCAATTGGGAAAATTTGACACATTGGGGTAACTTGATGTGCTGGCGTCTGTACACCGAAACATACAAACGGGGGATTCTCCGCAGTTTATTTTATCGTTCATCAAATCTTGCCAAAAATAGTTTTAAGAGGTACAGAATTGAGTTCACATTTATCAACTCGGCGAGTCGGTGGGGCCGGGGAGTCCCTGGCGAAAAGTCCCTGCGACCACTGGGAACTACTATGCTCTTCACTTTCTTAACTAAAATGATAGTGTAGTTTCCGGTTGTTCAGTTCGCATCGCTAGACTCTGGACACAGTTTACACTTGATTACAAAATTGAAAGTTGGTGGTTAATGTGCGCAAATATAAACAATAGGGAATATGTATATATAATGTAATTTTAATTTGGTTCGAAATTTATTTTTTCCCAATCTTTAATGGCAGAAAATATGAACTAAATCATTATTTTACTTTTTAATAGCGTCATAATTATTTAAAATAATAAATAAAAGTGCGAATTAAGCGCGGGAAATTTAAATTTGTGAAACGCATCACCATCGGTTATAACGAAACGTGACGTCAAATACTACGACAACAAGACAAGTTACGCCTACAAAACAGTATTGGAATGGACTTTTTATTGGAAAACATAATTATTGCCGTGTGTGTTGTGAATTAATTTAATGTTTAACTGTAATTTTAGCTTCATAGTGAAGTTATTAAACATTTAAGAAAATCACTGAAAGTGGTTTTGTAAAAGCACAATCTGTAGTGTTTTTGCATTTGGGTAGGCAAGCAGTACCTGTAAACTGGTTTTTGAGCTTTTTTCATGGTGAAATGGTTAGAAGAACGAAAACACCCAAAGTAATAGTAATAGAATAATAGTAAATGACGTAATCGAAAAGGCGCGCGAATATGGCGGCGTTTAAACAGCTTAAATTTATTCTGTATTTTAAATATTTTTTTAAGCTTCATTAATGCATTTTAAAACATTTTTAATTTTTTACTATGTTAAAACGTTGTAAACAGTGAATTAAAAATATAAAAAAAATACATGCTTACCCTATTTGTAGCAGTTGTATCTTTTTCGTGGGTGACTTTATATGTGTGGAATCTCTTAAAAGATGTAAGTACTTTAACCAAAGGCTTGATCAGTCTTTTAGTATTAAAAGGGAATAAAAAACCCCCTGGAGCATGAACAATTCAAACAAAATAATTAGTAAATCAAGCATTATCAGCCGGATATTTTTGTAATAAACTATAAGAAGTTACCCGAGTGACAAAACTTTAAATGCTTTGTTATTTAAGAGATCACATTTTCAAGAAGAAAGATTATTTTCGGAACGAAAAAATATGGTTTGACTTTCACATATCTGATAAGTTCCTGAATATATATTTTTGTTTGTTTAAATATTGTGTTTATTTTGATAATTCCTTGAATATAAGATAGTAAATGACAATTGTAAAAATTGTAGATACTCTATCTACAATATTTACCAAAAACATAGTCGATAAAAAAAAAATAGGAAAAATTCCGTAATTACGTAATTACGGAATTGGAGAAAAAAGTTGCGTAATTAGTTACGTAATTGACATTTCCGTAATTTTGGAAGCCCTACACAAGACGTATATATGCGAAGTAATTTACATGTAAATAAGTTATTTGCTAGGCATCTCCCTCTCTAGCACACGAGTTGAGAAAGCTAGGAATTTAAATAAAATGTAATTTCTGGCAACTCTGACGCCGTGATGTATGTACCGACTTTGAGGTACAGACGCCAGCACATCAAGTTACCCCAATGTGTCAAATTTTCTTAATTGTATATGAACTTATGCTGTTTGACATACCTAAAGTTGAAAAACGATCAAAGAAATTTGACACATTGGGGTAACTTGATGTGCTGGCGTCAGTACATTTTATTGCATGAGACATATTAGGTACAGAGTTAGACTTTTCGGATTCATGTGTGTATTGTATAATTATCACTTGCTCCGGTGAAGGAAAACATTGTGAGGAAAACGGAGAGATATTTCCCGATGGCATGTGTAGCCAAGTTAGAGGCCAGCATAAAAACTCTGACAATACCAATTTGGTTATTAACCCGAAAAGAACCCACGTAAAAAGGAAGAAAACATTATATACTTTATCTTGGGGTGTGGGTTCCACTAACTAAAACCCGTTACCGTTTTAATTAACCGTTTGTCAGACAACTAGAAATCAGTAATAAAAATAAAATAAAAAATAAAGGCAAGGTGCCTAGTTGTGTGGTAAAAACATTAACGATTTTTGGCGGCAATCGTCGCGAAACCGACTTGCATTTGATCAGATTTTTATTACTTCGGAACTACTTGGAACGGAACCCTGAAAATTCCACGCTAGGCATAATTATGTTTTTTCCTGTGATTGAATGATTTCTTTCTTTCTTTCTTGACTACAACAACAGATTAAATATCCGTGAAGCAAACTTTGTAATCCAATTAGTCTTAGATTACAACTCATACTATTTTTTGATTTCTCGAATTCATTGAACTGGAAAAATAAGCTCTTTTAGCTTCGAGTTTCTGGATGACGGACTTCCTTTGATAAATATTTGAAAGTAGCGCGATTTATCAAACGTTTGTCAAACTTACGCGATCTGTCAATAGCTTTTTTCTAGATAAAATTGGCAATCTGAGATTAGAGGTTTCCACAAAGTTGGCTACTTTCCGGATTCTGATTTTACTTTTAGGCGATTAACACACTGCCCCGCATGATGCAGCGTAGCGCGTGGATGCGTGTTCTTCCGTTGCTTGTAAGTATCTCCGTTTGTATGGAAAACAGGCACAGTCCAACACACAGAAAATGCATCCACGCGCGTTCAATTCAGTTCAGAGACACGCAACATGCAGCGTGATGCGGGGCAGTGTGATAATCGCCTTAACCTCAATTAAGTATCTTATTTTTTGTATTTCAAAATACTAAATAATGATTATTATTTGACATAAAATAATAGTATTTTTTCATCTGGCCTAGCCCTTTCCCGACTATGGGGTCGACTTCCAGACTTAACCGAATGGAGCTGGGTTACCAGTGGGAATTCAGCCCGTCTAACCTCCATAACCCAGTTGCTGGGTAATTAATTATGATAATTCCATCTGTACCAATTACTTACTTCATTGATTATTTACTTCTAAATCTAATAAAGTTAGATCATTGACATGTTTTTTTTCAGAATAAGGTAAAAAAATCTTAAAAATTAAAAAAAGCCGACGATTAATTTAACGCTTGTATCGTGTACCTACTAAACTCATGGTATCAGGTTAAGTCGATGTCCCTTCCACCCTGGATATTCTGTACCGACATAAATTCTAACTACCTATAAGGCCACGGACACGAAGTCAGCGGAAAACGGTGCACCATCGGAGCGGATAGCGTTCGACTGGCGCCTTGATGCCTTTGAGGCCAGTTGGTTTTGATTTGATTTGATTTGTTTATTCAAGAAAAATTACATTGAAGAAGAAGAAAAGGAAAATGGCGAGACCTGGACACATTAAGTAGTCCTTGATCGGAAATATTGGAAGTCATGGGGAGAAGCCTTTGCTCAGCAGTGGGATCATGCAGGCTAACAGTATCAGTAGTAGTAATTACATTGTGTGTGAATATATCAGCTTAAAAAACATAAAAATATTCTTCCATTAACAGAATTGTATAAAACATAAAAAAAAATAATAACAATGTCAAATGTAAATAATAACTAGGTAAGTATGCCATGTCCAAAATATTAAAATTAAAAAACACCACAAGTTCTACATAAATCTATGCATTGGATTGGAACGCACCGCCACCGCTAACGCTCCGCTGGCACCCCGCTGAATGCGTGCCGTTTTTTTTTTTTTTTAGGGGTGGAAAATCCTCATGGATGTCCCCCGCCCGGGGAGGCGGAGGGGTCTGTCAGACTCTTACTGACTAAAAACCACCCCGTGTTCCTTCTCAAACCTGCGCCAGGGGTCACGGGAACAGAAGATACTTCCGCGACCCCCGACTGGTGCCGGCCCCGCGGGCCTCGCCAAGTCAGCGAGGGGAGTGAGGTGTTAGACTCCCCTCGCGACGTCTAAGAGGAACGCGCGTGACCGTGTCCTAACACGAACGCCCACAAATTGTGAAAACTAAGACTTTACTGCGAACCCGTAGAGAATAAATCCCTTTTTGCTAGTATGAATATTGCCCACTTTCATTTTTAATTTGTGGTCGTGAATTCGTGATGGTACATTGGTTCAGGCCACGTCTTCATGCATGAGGTTGTGGATTCAAATCCTAGCAAGTTCTAAAGTCACTTTTTCAATTCATAAACATACTTACATATAGATATGCACTTTCTAAATTTTATCTTAGACACCACTGACATCGGTAGGAACGGCGAGGATATAAAACAAATGATATTTAAGTAAGAAACCTAGAATTCTTTGATTCAAAAAATATTCCCGCAAGTATGGCAGATTTTATGCAATCATCAGATATGAAAATATTTAGTCGTTGACAATGACTTCTAGCAGAATTAAGCCATCATAAGCTTTAGAGCAGTAAGATTTTGGCATACGATCGTAGCTGTCGTGGACCACTTTGAATATGTATTAAATACATTGAAATAAAAACTAAGTGTAAATTGTTTATGTTATACAACATTTATCGTGTATATATACCTACACAATAAATGTTAGTAGTAGGAAACCATTTCATAATAATATGTCATGTTATTAGAAGGCGTGATTTTTCAGTATCCGGGTTTAATATAAATTAACTTATTTTTATTAAAAGCTCATCTCTACCATCAACACGCTATAAAGAGGATGTTTATTTTTATTTTTTACTAAGTTTTAGGTGCTTTTCCATTACAGCCTAGTATTGCCTGTATTGTTTCGGATATAAGAGTATAGGATGAGCCAAACGCAATTTATCAGTTACGTCCAATCCAATCCTGAGCTGAGAATCGTCTCTCCGAAAAAGCCAATTGCATTTTCCGTGAACGGATCAAGAGTGTAGATAGAATCGAATAAGGTATTTAACTATGAATGGAAGTTTTATGGATTCGTCTTAATAAAAATTCAAAACACGTACCTAAGACGAAAATCAGTTAAAAATTTACATGATATTCGAAAGCTCTCCGAAGTTATATTTTTATCCAGATTTTATTCACCTTTTAAGTATTTTTTACTCAAACAAACTTGTCTCTTTTCGCATGGTGTGTATAAAATAGTCAAACAAAATCACCAAAGCAACATATTATGTATTTGTGTTTTTTTTTTATGAAGTTTATTGTATCTTTTTGTTAAAAAGTTTTTTGAAGTCGGTTAAAAATGTTATCTAATAATATCAGCCGCCGCCGACTGACACTATACTTATATAAGCATTTATCTTTATATTGAACTTTGTCTTCTTAATCTATTCTTTTTTTATTTTTATCATATTAAAAACATCGCAATCGGTAGGGCAACAAAATACAAATTCTACAAGCTGTTTTAAAACTGAGCCAGTTTTAAAACAGCATGTAGAATTTGTATTTTTAGCTTTTCATTCAGATTTTGAATTTGAATTTGAATTCAAAGTTTAAGCAATTAAAAAAGCTATTGAGCCCGAAGCTGTCGAAACTTATTGGGTCCGTACGATTAGCAAAGTTTAGTAATATAATAATAAGTAAAATCCTTTATTAACCCCCGACGCAAAAATAGTGGTATTAAAAGTTTTTTTTCATCAATATTATATTTATTTAAGGGCACACTGCATGTCGTCTTCACGCTAGAATTCCGCAAGTCGTGAAGACTAATCGACTTTATGTTACAAAGAAAACAGAACAATTGGAAGGTCATTTTACATAGTTAAGATTCTAGAAATCCCAGATGGAAAAACCGACTTACGCTTCACTCGACCTGCGACCTCATGCCCTGCAGTACACGTTTTCATGTGCATGTGGCCACTAGAAGAAGAATAGAATCTTTTTGTACCTACACCATAATTACTTACAAAATAATAACTTAAAGAGCTACATAGGGCATTAAATTAACGAGGAAGACGATGATGATGAGATGTTTTAGGATAGAAACTGTTTATGTAGAGTTTTAACAGTTCTACTGAAAAATCTTCCTAGCATCAGTGAATAAACTTACCACCTGTATTTCGCAAAAGTTAAGGCATAACACAATACTGCGGGGAAGTCGAACACCTCACTCCTCCTGGCACCAGTCGAGGGTTAAGGAAGTATCATCATTTTTCGTGACCCCCGGCGCAGGTGTGAGACAGAACTCCAGGATAGTTTGACAGACCTCTCCGCTCTCCCCGGGGCGGAGGAAATTCAACAGGATTTTCTACCCGCATCTTAAAAAAAATAGGTGTTCATAATAATAAGATAATTCTAGCATAATGCATCTACATTTCGCTAGTGACGGTCGCTATGATATAAGGCGAGTCTTTTGCTATCAACTGTGGAGGTATCGAGGCTGCTATCGAGAAATTCCAGTTGAAAAAGCTAAATAACACCAACTTAAAATCTCCTTAGTTCATCCAAAATCGATTTTTTAAATGCCTTTTTTGGCCCTTTCACAATAACAGCCGCTCGATTCAGTAAAAATCAACCCGTGAAAACTTGAGTGGGGTGAGCTGTCAAGGAGTAAAATGGAATAACAGTCGAGGCAGATGGTAGTGAGATTTAAAAACAGCGCTCGCAGTAGGTAGCTAGATAAAAAACTGTGTTTACTGACTGTGAATAAATCGTTTCTCCCGATTCCAGTACGAATCATTAAAACAATCAATAGACGGGTCAATAAGTTATCTGTTCAGTGCCGGGGGAAAAAACCAGATATTTTATCACCAGGATACCTATAAGTTTGTTTATCTTGTGAGGAGTTTAGTCGGTGCGTTTTGCAATCAACAATATTCCAAAAGCGATCACCAGGAGTGGACGCTCAATAGACTTTTATTGTAACAACTTTGTGCTCTTGGAGTACCTATAACATGTGTAAGATCCAGTTTGTGTTGGCGTTGGTAGTGCTGTACGTGGGGTTGGCGCAATCCTGGGGTGAGTACGCGGGGCGAGTTTACTTCGAATCGACTTCAACATTAAAGAAGGTTCTCAATTCGTCCCAATATTTTATTTTTTGTAATGGATGATTATTCGGCCTCTTCGAGTCGCCGAGGAACAAAGATCTTTTGATTATTTATTAATAATACAAAGAGGAAATATGTGTAGGTTTTAAACTTTAAAACTACTGGATTTGTAAAAATACTTTCACCGTTGGGTAGCTACACTATACCCGGGTGACATAGGGTCAATTTATACTAGCGCAGAGTCGAAGCGCATCGAAGCGTCTATCCAAAACTGAACATAACAAATTCAACCTTAACTCCACAGTGTAACGCACACTATACTTCGCAAGAATGCGCGCGCACCAATCAGCGTTGTTCACGCGCAGACGCGCGTATTCCTAAGAATGCGGCGTCTTTTTTAAAATCCCAGAAGTAATGTGTGCGTTACGCTGTGGAGTTAAGGTTGAATTTGTTATGTTCAGTTTTGGATAGACGCTTCGATGCGCTTCGACTCTGTGCTAGTATAAATTGACCCATAGGCTATCCCTGTATTCTCACGGGAACGGGAACTACACGGGTAAAACCGCGTGACGTCAGCTAGTATAAAATAAGTATGATAGGTTTTCAATATTAGTGTTTTGTTTGAAAAAGTATACCATAAGAATTGTGCTACAGAATTTTGGTAAAATAATGAGTAATTTCTCAGTTATCTTATATGATGTTATTATACAATATCTGCCAAATTCTAAAGATTTGGGAATTTCTTAAAATATTTAAGGAAATTATAACTTAAATAAAAATTATTAACTTAGAGATAGTACTTTTTGCAAGCATAATATAAGCTATGTCACTTTACGCAAACATCTGGATTATACAGGGTGTCTCATTCAAATCGGTCAGTATGGGAAAGTCTGAAACTATAAGACATATTACGAAGATCTGTTCTGAGGAACCATGTCATCGATTTTGATAACAAGAAAAACTGCATTCATACATTTTAAAAACATCTGTACTCCGTTCGGGAATCGAACCCGGTTATTTTGAAAAAAAAAACCTACACTATTTCTATTTAGATATCGATTGTGTAGGTCTGTAGCAGCAAATGTCTGTATGAAACATGATGTCTAAAATGAATTAAATGCATTGTTTCCACATACTTGAATTTATTTTAGTATGGTGCTCGAAGTGACCACGTTTACAATATTCAACAAGTTCAGGTATTTAAAATTGTCTCTATGGTTGTTTGTACCTCTTTGCTGATATTGCAACTTGATACATACACCGCTTTACATATTTTAACGCAAACTCACCACATGAAGATACAAAATGCAAATGTAAGATCGTTTCCTAAACGTGTTGAATATTGTATTGAAAAAGGCGGTGGTCACTTTTATCTTTAATTAACGTTTTTTTAAGAAATTCATGACTGCATTAATTGCTTTAAGTTTTTACTAACTTCCTTACAAGTCTTAATTCTTTTCTCAAGGATTTAATAAATGGGCCCTCAGTGGGGATTCACATAAACCTATGTCGGGGTACTCTGATTGCATATCAAAATATAATCAGATGTTCTTTAAACACTTTTGTCTCTTGTTTCAGACTTTGCTGTAGGTTATGGAGATCTACTGGAATTTTATAGCAACAAAATAAAAACGGTTACTGTACGTTTGGAATCCCAAAACCTTGCAGCGTTAACTTATGATGAAGTACACAATTGGGTGCTGTACGTCGACAAACAGAGCAGCGGCGACGTTATACGTAGTTATGACATATCTACCATGGAATCCAAAATGATAACAGAAAGAAGTGGAAGACATATTCATGGTCTCGCCTTCGACCCTGCTACAGAATTACTGTTTTTTACTGACACCGATAAAAAAAGTATTAATTGGATTTCATTAAAACCTGATTCTAAGAATAATGTAACCGAAAATACTTCAATCACAATGAATAGAGGAATCCCCACTGACATTGCCGTGGATAGCTGCAAAGGGTACGTTACCAGTGATACCTAGTTCAATATTATTCCTTTAAACACAATTAACACAAATCTATTTTACTTTGTGTAAAACAATCGTGGTTTTTAATTTTCAGGTATATTTACTGGACAAACACAAACCTGACCAGCCCTACAATAATGAAAGCTCGATTTAATGGAACCGACACTGAATTTGTTGTTAATCTATCTTCATTGTTCGTCAACACAACTGACAAATTGGAGATACACAGCTTGGCTATTGATCAACAGGCACAGAGAATGTACTGGGTTATGCCTAAGTCGACTTCAAAACTCCAAATTTATAGTACTGATTTAAATGGAAAAAACTTCGATACCAACATTCTTGTAACTTACAATGATATACCAATCTTCTCCAATATGTCAAATATATTGACTGTATCGAAAAAAGCCCTCGTCATGGTGGACTGGCACTCCAACGCCAAAATTTGGGAGTTTTCAAAGATTGGCTTACACGGCGGTTCATACGATCCTACAATCAAATTGAGTAATGTAGTCCCTGTTAGTGTAGCCACCAACTATAAACTTAAGGACCGAATTCAAGGTGTAGAGGCATGCAAAGCATTAACGAGTCTGGAGCGAATTAACTCTGTGACCGTGGGGCCATTTTGTGTTCATGGTTTGAAAGTTAATGGTCAATCTCTTTGCAACTGCTCACCTGGTTACACAGGTGAGCGATGCGATATTTCGGTCTGTGAGAACTATTGTAGTCAAGGTAATTGTAGTTCAGGCGAAGGACATCCTAAATGCAGGTAAAACATATTTGACTCCTCGGTTTTCTGATTTAATTAAGTTATGCCCCACTTCATGTTATCATTATTTCAGTTGTAATGCCGGTTATTCCGGAGAAAGATGTGATGTCAACGCGTGCCACGGTTATTGCCTGCATAATGGTAACTGTTCCTTGAATAAAAATAGTGAACCAGTATGTCAATGCAAAGAAAATTATGGAGGTGATAGATGCGAAGTATCAGACTGTTTGAACTACTGCCTCCAAGGAAACTGTACTTTCAATGATGTTGGACTTCCTCAATGCAGGTAAAAGATATTTCCTCTTTGTGTTGGTTTGTGGTAAATTCGTTGCATTTGACACTCGTCATTTCAGTTTTCTCGTTCTTCTTGTCGTGCAGTAACTAACTGACCTAGTGTCAGAATTTTTGCCACTCACGGGCCTTTACTTGGCTTCAAATGCCGTTAAGAAATTTCTCTCAGGCATGCCGGTTTCCTCACGATGTTTTGTATCATTGCAGCTGTGATGCTGGCTACTCCGGGCCAAGGTGTGAAGTCAACGAGTGTTATGGTTATTGCCTGAACAATGGTGACTGTTCGCTGAACGAAGAAGACGAGCCTGCCTGTCTGTGTGTTGGAAGTTACGGGGGAACAAGATGTGAAACTGTTGAAAAGGAAACTTCCACCCGCCCACCTACCTCTACTCACTATTTAACACAAAGAAACCTGACCCTAGCTGATATATTTTCTAATTGGCAAAAACCTGTGACAAAAATGACTGTTATACTTGAATCTAGTTGATTATTGTTACTTTGTTGTGTTAATGTAGATTTGTACCCATTTACATGTAGATTTGTTACACAATATGCGTTATTAAGTTTGCGGAACTCATTTATGTCCAGTTTTATCAGAATGAAGCTCTTGGTCATCTTAACAACCCAAGCATTCGTTTGAGTTTTCCTTATTAATTACATGCAAACATTTGCTTTCCGTGTTTTATTTTTAAAAACATAACGTCACGCCTGTAATCCCCGAAGGGCTAGGCAGAGGTGTACCTGGTAGTTTTATTTTGAAACATTGTATTAAACATGATTGTGATACAGTCTGTGTTAAAAAATGCTAATGGTTAATGGTGGGCTTTTCAAATGCCTCTAAAAGGTATTTTTTATGTACCATAATAACATTCATTCCATAAGCGAAAAAAATACGAAAAATCCTAGAATAAGCACGTGATTCATAAATGCATATTTCTAAAGATATCATCAATTATAAGATATCTAAGTTTAATTGATAAATGCGAGAAGATTAAACCAATTATTCATATTTAAAGCTAAGAATGCGACGTAAGTCCATATTTCACGTACTGTTACAGACGCAAGCAGGCAGCACATCAAGTTACCTTTCTAAATTTCTTTGATCGTTTTTCAACTTTATGTCAAACAAAATAAGGTTCATATTCAATTGGGAAAATTTGACACATTGGGGTAACTTGATGTGCTGGCGTCTGTACCTAAGGGTTTTATCCTACTAATATTATAAACGCGAAAGTTTGTGAGAATGGATGGATGTTTGTTTGTTACTCTTTCACGTAAAAACTACCTAATGGATGTTAATAAAATTTGGTATGGAGTTAGCCGACACCCTGGATTAACATATTATAGGCTACTTTTTATCCCTGTATTCCCACGGGAACGGGACCTACGCGGGTGATCTAACGAGCCTTTTACAAAACCACTAGCCAGAAGAGACTAACAATACGCCGGGAAAACGCGAAACAGAATTTGTCGTAGACAAGTAGCGTCAGCGTGCCATTATGATCCGTTGTCTACAAGCGTCACAAAACACGGTCTTACCTCAATTAACTTTTACAACTGCCACTAAATTAGTGTCAGACTTTTTTATTTATTCCCTTATTCCTGGTTTTTTGATTTTTAGGCTCGAAAATCGTACATTTAGTTACACGTATTTTACAAGGGGTACAAGGGGGATTCCAAATTTTTCGTTTAATGAAAAATAGGCAAATAGAAATACTATATTATATCCTACAAGTATTTATTAAATCCTCGCAATGCAACGCGTACTTGTTGGTTGTTTTTTTTTTTATAATTAACCTATTAGATATAAGTAAATACAATAAACATTAATACATTTATAAATGTAATGTCACTGATTTTGAAACTATAAAAACTAAAATTGTATCACAGATTCGAATTTTGAATTTCAAACGTCAATTAAGTCTATGTGGAATATCTACGGTCACTAGCTATACATCAAGCTTCAATTCTTAATACTTTCAATTCTTAATAAATACTTTTAATCAGTTGTACAAGGGATAAAAGTATTTTCAATAAAGAAATATGAGGTACAAAGAATTATGGAGAGTTTTATTTGGCACGCTTTTGATCCTTCAATTTAATTTTAATACATCGCTTTCGTGAGTAATCGTGAGACTGGTACATTGTATATTCGACGTTATTTATCGTGGGTTCGACCGCCCGGAAAGAAATTAATTTGTGCTCAACCCCCTGCGCGGTGGTATGTCTTATAGCCTCTCGGGAATGGTAAACCCTATCTTCGCGAATCGGTTTTAAACCGAAAGATTTTCCAAGTATTTGTGAATACCGTACTTTATTGCGGAAAATAGGTATTTATAAATTTTCTGTCGGCTTTATCCTCAAAGGTATGATGAACCTGATGGATTTTATAATCACATTTGCTAGTCTTTCTATCGCTTAATCCAAACGGCTCTAGTAAACACTGTTTCGTGTTGACGCATGTCTGAAGTCCATTAACGGCTTACTAACGAGTTATCGACTTTGGAAGGACTACTCACTCTGGTGATATATGACCAAAGAGATTTAAAAGACTATAGAGCGGGCATGTCAAGGAAATGTCATAGAAAAACTTTGATCCCATGTCTCAGTAACGCCATCTAGAATAATATATGAATATTGGAGCGGCAGCGGAGCGTACTACAAAAAACTCATAGACTTGTATCCAGCAGGACTCACTTTTTCGGACGAAAATTTTGTTTGTGATGTCCGGTCTATAGGTATTGAATGTCTTTGTATATGACCCACTCTTAGACGCGACTACAACATTCAAGTGGTCGACAGTTAGGTAGATGTTAACATTATGAAAATAACGCTGCAATGCGATGTTTTTGCGAAGATAGAATGAGATGGGACTTTTTGGAACTGAAACTTCCGCGGTCCGCCCGGTAGCGGTAGCATTGGCAATCTCGAAACAATGCGTTACATTTTCCCATTTAAATAAACATCAAATACTTACTAAAAACGGGATAACAAAATTTATTTCTTTACAAGTCTATGATTTTAGCACAGTATAAATATTAATACAGTAGGACGACGCCTTTGATCTCTGGAAAAATGCCGGCAACGTCTACACGCGTTAGCCCTGAATAATACCTCCCGCACTACGAACAGCGTTTTGTTCGCAGTGCGGGAGCGGCTTTCCCGCAGCTCGCCCCTCACACCCCGCACGCTTGCCCTGTCTTAGACAGCTTCGTCGGACGACTGTATATTTTTAGACTGTGGACTTTAGGTAGTACGGTCCACTGCCGCTCCAATATTGGCATATTATTCTAGATGGCGTTACTGAGACATGGGATAAAAAGTTTTTTTATGACATTTCCTCGCGTCTCCCCTCTATACTATTTTAAATATCATTACTAAACATGAACCTTATCTAATCAGGCTCTGCGTGGACACCGGTGTCCGCAAACAATACTAATTTAATTGTGTCTGGATTGCAGTAATTGACTAGTTATTCTATTTGTTATAAAGTTGAAAAACTGTCAAAGAAATTTGACACGATGCTGGAACCCCTACGTTGATTTTTGTTTTTGATTCAATGTTATTTTTACTTTAAACTGCATAAAGTAATCATTTGTTTTTTTTTTTAATATAATCCGACGAGATTTTTCCTTACAAAATAAATTAGTCTCTCATTGTAAACGGTTGGATAAAAATCATGAATTTAAAGAGAAAATAAAAAAGCAAAATAGTTTTAGAAATGAGGATAAGCATCCGAAAAATGTCAAAGAACCAACGAAGTATAATGTTGTATATGAAAAAGCATGGAAAGCTAACATTTTGCGAAGTCAGAAATACAATCAACATATCTCTAGTTGTTTCTCATGGCTCAGCTTTCAGTCTAACCAGACGCCGAATACACTAGAATTTCACGAAGCGAATGCCATCTGACCTCTCCAACCATAATAGCCTGCATAGCTAACTTGATGTTGAGTGTGATCTATCTTGTCTATGCGTACATATTACGACGGCCGTAACCTCTCACGTGGAAAAATTGCCGGCCCTTTATAGCCACACCGTCCCACGCCAGATCTACCAATATTACGGCCGAAACCCAATATTAATAACTTAAGTTTTCTAAGAAAAAAACAAGTAGTAGGTAACCATATATCACAAAGGTCAGCGTGGTGTCAAATATTTTTTTGGAAACAATGTCGGGTCAGTCGGGTCACAGAAAACAAAGAGGTTTAATGCGAGGGTATATTAAATATTATGTTACCATAAACACGCAAGTCTAACGTTGAGTTATTTTCGTCGTGATCGTAATCTTACTATGAAATGTTGTTTTAGTTTGTGTCGAAGGCGTCGCGGGAATCCGTTCGACTGAAACAACCGGATCTATGCAGTTAGCTTGTTACCCTTTGTGTTTGCTAATAAAAGGGGTTTTGTTTGCTTCTCGTTAGATCTTGTAAAGAATGCTTCAAGGCCTTTTTAGGGATGAAAGGATTTAATAAAGTTATATGAATTATTTGAATAAGATAGATTATATTATTTTGAAAATACATTTTCCTAACTCTGGCTTTTTAGGAGATCTACAATAATTATTATGGTGAATGTGCAGATTGGCTTTTAAGAATAGCATCGAAAAGCGCTTATGTAGGTATGTTTGTTTTAATACTTAATCGTGTCTTATATATTCTTCATCACATCACACCTGTATTATCTTAGGGTTAATTAGAGGAGCAATCAGAGAAGGAATCACGCTTGTACCTAGTCCGCGAAGGGACGCAGAGGTAGACTTAGAGTATACCTAGGTACCTATATGTTTCGCCAGCAATTATCGTTCTAGTAAGCCCCATATAGAAGGGAGCGATTATTGCCACATCTTACCAGGCAAAAATCCAAACTTCGGGCTGTTACTGTTATAGAATAGAATCAAATCCAAGACCACTTGGCAGTAGCACATCACTACGAGACAGTCAAAATCGTGTTCTTTATGCCTTATAAAATAACAAATGAAACACGAAACCCGGGAGTTCACAACCTTTTAGTAAGTTATGGCGTAACAAATTGTACGATTAAACTAATTGAACCGTTTGGGCGAGTCGGACATAATGTTCGGTACTCCGCCCTGCAGGAGCTACTCGTAAGTGTAATTTTCCGTAACCGACCCTTCTGTACGTTTCCGCGTAAGTAATTAATATTATAACACGTGCCAAACTTGCGTACTGGGAGTCTCATTCGATGCTTTGTTGCAATTATTTATTCGATCACGTTTTTGAATGCCCGTCAAAACTTCCGGCAATGTTACCCTGAAAACCATGTTCTTTTCTAAACAACCTACTGGTGATACTAAAATATAACTATCCTGTAGCATTTAGGTTTAATTAAATGAGGTAAGCACAATTATTAGATTAAAGCTTGAAGGCAAATTCTTATTAAAATTTAAAGACGATTTTTTGTTTCATTCATTCACATCGTGCTAGGTAAAGCTTCAGTAAAAGTAAGTTTTATTTACTTATTTCTTTGGAAAAGCAAATAGTTTAATTAGCATAAAGAGAGTTGTCATAAAATTAAACTTAACAAATATGCTGGCCACAACATTTTTTACAGATTAGGTACTACAAAATAATAAAATAAACAATTGGTAAACATTACTGTAGCGGAGAAAGAAGTAAAAAGAAATAAAAAAAACCATATTATTATTTGATAAATGTGTAACAAAACAAAAACTCTATTTCCATAAGAATCCGTTGTGGTTTTACTTTTGTGCGAATGCGCGAGTGTTACATTATTATCTTATGTTTCAAAATCCTCCATCATGAATTCCCCAATCATTTTTCAATTTTCATGTCGATGTTTGAAAATAAATTCGTTTGCTGTACGTGTTTGCACAGTCGACAGGATTCTTGTTTCAATAACAAAATATGTACCGTGCGACAAAAGAAAAAAAAACAAAAGTGGATTCTTGTTTGTCTTCGGACCCTACGTTCCCCGGTCATAATTTACACAAACGAACGACATATTTTTGGGGAAATTGGAATGTGAATTAGTGTTTGTGATTGTCGGAAATTATGAACGGAATATAGAAAGTTTGTAACC
Organism: Euplexia lucipara; assembly: GCA_921972225.1. Taxonomy (NCBI): domain Eukaryota; kingdom Metazoa; phylum Arthropoda; class Insecta; order Lepidoptera; family Noctuidae; genus Euplexia; species Euplexia lucipara. The sequence goes on along the minus strand of OV179143.1, from coordinate 5,427,028 downwards.
GATTACATGGAAATGACATCTATAGACTCTGCCGGAAAATTCAGAATTGGATGATTTAAAGCTCGGAACTCAATGAGGGATTGTGCTGGAGCGAAATTAAATGTGATAAAGCGGGAAGGATTCCAACGAAGACGTTTTACAATTCGACGTGTTTGGCGAGATTGTTCGGATCTGCGCTCAATATAAAGCACTGAATGGAAATAGATTTAGTGCCTACATTTATTACCAACGAACAGCAACGGTTAAGCTATTTGCGTTCAATTTTCAAGTAAAGTAGATGCAAAGCTGCAAGGAACTGCACGTTGGTCCCGGCTGTCATTTGTCAAACGTTCGATTTGACAGTCGTGGCTGATGCCGTCAGCTAGGACCAAGCTTCTTGCCTAAACATCTGTGACACGGCCTATTCGTAAGTACCTACCTTTAACGAACAGCAGCGCTATTCTGTAAAAAAACACTACGTAAAAATTAAGGTGAAGTGAAGGTGATCGATTCAGTAAAAGAGCAAAGAGATTTAAAATACTATAGAGAAGATACGCGAAGAAATGTAATAGAAAATCTGTCATCTCATGTCTGAGCGCTAAACTAGACTCATACACTTGTGTCCACTATGACACGCATCGGATGAAAATTTTGTTCAGGATGTCCCGGCTGGTAAAAGTTACCCTGCCTTTACTAAATCGACCAGTTTGATGTTAAAATTGATGTGCTCACATGCCGTTTGAGTGAATTTGCTAAGAGCTATTATGTATTTTATGTTAATGTCATCATATAAATTATTATAAAGTGAATAGTTGTTTGATGTATTGTTGTGTATAAAGGTTTTAAAATTCTTGTAACTCTTTAGATTATTTATTTATTTAATACTTTAAGCACACAAATGTGCAGATGCGGACTTAATTTAGTTTTAGTTTTATTATGAATTGAAGTTTATAATTTTTTGCGTAAATTGGATTAGTAGGTATATGATATCAAAGATTTTTAAACTGTCAATATTATTATAAGTTATGCATTGGTAATAGGAACGTACATCGGGCTATACAGCATATTTGCAAGGGAGATCTTTATAAATAAATAAAACTACGTCGTGTAATTGATTAAACAGGCAGCTTTTCCATGTATAGGTGCTGAGGTAGGAAGCTGATGCCAACACAGGTAGCAAAAGACTAGACAGATGATAATTCCTGGTAAAGTAGAAAGGTATACTTTGCGTCTTTCCTATCCTTAAGATTAATCCCGTGAGTTTTTACTTATGTTGACTTATACGATTTGCGGCGGTACAGACGATTTCACAAAACTGTGTCGACACTTGTGAGTCTTGTGACTAGCTCGGTAACCACTTACGCGGAATATTTATTTATTAAAACTTTATGCACTAGCTAAATAATGTTTTATTTTTCCACCTCCGGGGTACCACAAGGATCTCACCTGGGTCCTACCCTCTTTTTGATTTTTGTCAATGACAATCAATGACATCATTTATTCAGTACGCCACTGCAAATGTTCCATGTTTGCAGACGATTTGAAGCTATACAGAGAAATTAAAACAGATTCTGACGTTGTGCTTCTTCAGGAGGACTTGAATTCGATACACGAGTGGTGTCAACTTAATATGATGACTCTCAATGCGAGTAAGTGTTACCACATTACTTTTTCGCGAAACAAAAAAATACGATCGTCGTCTTACGCAATAAATGGAGCTATTTTGCAAAAAGTTGACACTATTCGTGATTTGGGAGTTCTACTTGACAGCAAGCTAACGTTTGTCAATCACATTGATGCTATCGTCACCAAAGCGTCAAAAATGCTGGGTTTTGTGAAGAGAACTTGCTCGGAGTTCCGGTCGACACGTACCTTAAAAGTGCTTTACTACACTCTCGTCAGAAGCATACTAGACTATGCATCACCGGTCTGGAACCCTGTATATCGTGTCCATGTCAATAGGATAGAACGTATACAGAAGGCTTTTACCAGGTACTTACGTTTTAGAAGCCCTAGTTGCCCCCATGACGCTGTTTACTCCCAAAGGCTTAGTAACTTCGATATGTTATCACTGGAACATCGTAGACTTTCTTCTGATCAGTTCTTACTTTACAAAATTATTAATAACCTGGCGGATGTTCCCGAGTTGCTCTCAGAAATTAATATAGCTATACCTAGGCGCAGCATAACCAGATCTATTCGCAAAATCGATATCCTCGCACCGTCCTCATCAAGAACAAACCTTGGTCTCAATGCCCCCCTAAATCGATTAGTGGCTAATTATAACAAGTTAGACAGCAAATGTATAGATATTTTTACGGACACTTTTTCCGAATTTCGCAGAAAAGTCACACTTTCTGCCAACAACGCTTCTTAACGTGGGTAACTTTAAACTTTTTTTTTTTTAATTAATTAATTTTAACTTCACATTTTTCTTTTTGTTGTTTGTATGCCTGCCATTTTAACTTATCGATAATGCTGTCACACACATGTTGCATTGATGCACTCATTTTTGCATCTTACCGTACTTTTATATAGAATATTAACATTTTAATTTCAGTTAATTGTATTATTGTATTATTATTTTAAATATTTATTTCAATTTAATTTAATTTGTGTACTTAAATTTTATTATTATTTTATTATTTTGTTCTATGTCTCTTTCTTATAAAAATCTTTTTCATGTAAGGGCTGTGTACGCCTGTAAGTGACAAATTCACTAAAAAATATTTGTGTTATCCTTATTCTGTTGTGTCTCTAGTGAATAAGTCGTTGGTGTACCTTCAAATAAATAAATAAATAAATAAATAAATGCCATAGGCTTAATATTCGTGTAGTTCAGGATGGATGTCTGATCACCTGAGTGAATTGGTACTTTTAGTTTTTACAGAACTAGCAAAGCCGCCCCTGTTTCGCACGGTTTTCACGACTTGACGGAACATTGTTTTTTTTTTTAATTTTATTTCCGGATGCAACTGTTATTTTTCACATTTCTTTCGAATCATTTCCTTTAATGATGGCTAAAACCGCATCGTAATCTGTTTTTAAAGTTCTCTGGAATTGCTTAGTAGCAGAGTCTGGATTTGTGCCCGATTGATGGCAACAGGCTCGCCGCCCTTACATGGGACTTATACATATGTAGAAAGCTGATGTAATGTAGGTGTATATACCATAGGTCCAATCCATGCAGCGCTATGTTCTGTACATAAACAAATAAAATAAATATAATTATACCAACTTTCACCCAACGCCATCTAGTAAGAGCTAAGCAGAGCTTGTGCTATGGGTACCTACTAAACAGCTGATAAACATACTTATATTATGTTTCTAAATACATACATATTATAGATGAATTACACCCAGACACAGAACAAATGGTCGTGTTCATCACACACACATTTGTCCTGGGTGAGAATCGAAACCACGACCTCAGGCAGTCAAGGCCACTAACTATTACACCAAACAGTCAGTTAAAAGTCATGTTTGTGATATTATGTGTAAACACGAAAAGCGACTTTATTTCGTAGGTAGGTACATGTTATCGGTGATTATTAAAATGTATCCTCAATATGCAGATATCGCTATACCAAAATGGCTTTATAAGGTTCGAGTTCCGAAATTATCCTTTATCGCTATGCCAATCGCACCTGACTGTGCGGCGCGGGAGGGGGCTTTATCAAAGATTATAAAATTTCCACTCAAAATTGGGAAAGGTTTGCAATGGAGCCACCTGATGTTAAGTGGCCACCCAAGGGTAGCGAACCTTCCCTAATTGTGGAGTGATACTTAAAAATTTTTAGAGACTCCCAAAAATAGTACAACCTCAGTACGAAGGTACCTCTTGGATCTATTTTAAGAAACGTGGGGTAAACTTGTTTGTAGAAGACAATCCACGTCTACACGTAGGTACACATTAATATTATGTTGGAAAAAGAGAGTCCTGTGTGGTGTGGGTAATGCGACGTAACTTTTTGTTACAACCAAAAATAGGCCCAAATTTATTTAGATCATATTATTCGGCTTATAACATTTTGCAGCCCTATCACGAATTTTCGACATGAGCTTAAAGCCAATTTTTAAACGAACGATTTTTAAAATTTTAAATACAACTAAGCACCTACATGCAGCATTTATGTTTAAAATAAGTAATGAGGCAAGCACGATTTCTATCACCCAAAGATATATAAAGTCTAACAAATAACTTAATCATATTATTAAATTAAGTATTTGTTAGACTATACAGGGTGTAACGGAAAGGGTATATACATACAAACAGGGTGAATAGAGTATTTAATAACGAGTCTTTCCTCAAAATTTCAGCTCCCAACTAATAACTTTGAAACTTCACGATATTATTTAATATCGACAGTTTATTAAATGCAAAATCATAACAAACGTGTCACCGCACTATGAGGGTCATAATCCTGTCCGGCAAGGTTCAAGTATATCTATCTCGGGTTCTGCGCGCCTAGTACAGACCTATCGGGCTCTGCCTAACCGCCGAAGGCGCAACGGCGCGGGCGGGCTCAACTTTACAATTATGTATGTATATGTATAAAAACGTTGCCATGTCGTTTCTTATCACCAAGAGAATTCGTGCCCTTCGTATGTATATACCCTTTCCGTTACACCCTGTATACATATCTCGATCACAATTTCTAAATTCGAAATAAGTATTTTCAATTCTAAAATACTTACGTTTCGAGTTTACGTTTGCGTCAAGTGTTCGTCCCAGAGGTACGAATGTAGAATTTCTATAATAGTCGCAGGCCATCAGAATTTAATATTCAGACCCAAAATTAATTCGGCATGTCTACGATTCTAGGTCGTTAAGATGACACGGCCTAGACGAGGCCACAAAGCTTTCAGTCAAATAGCTTAGCTTTCAGAGTTTCAGTTAAAAGATGATTTATTAGGAGCCGGATGACTCTCGGGGTTTCTCAGTGTTAGCGGTAACGTAGGTATATAGGTTATTACCGCGCTGAATGAACTTGAGATTGCATTTTTGGCCTTAATTTTACTTACCTACATTGTGTTAATAGGTACTGCAAGTCAGTAGGATATCATCACAAAACTTTATGTTTTACTCGAATGCTTTACGTAGACGAAACTAAATTTCGAACGTTTTCAAATTCAAATATTAACTTTCTGTAGTAGGTTTAACACAATAAGTATCAAACATAGACATAAATGACGTTAAGAAAAATAATAACCGTATATTCAAGCCAGAACGGAAGAAGAAAAAACCATTCGAGTATATTCAAATTTGAATTCAGAATTCATTTGAATCAACGCTACATTCTCTGCTATAGACACAATTCCGTTTAGAGTATTCCATTCTATGTTTTCATATAAATACCAAAAATTAAGGAAATAAGGTGCAGTAATTTTGCCGCTCACCTGGAAATTATTTATTTCCACGCCTACACTAAAAACGTCTGTAACAAAGCAAGGTTTATCAACTCCATTCATCTTCCGATACTATGAACAAAAATAGCATCCAATTTTAAATTTTTCACACATTTTCACACTATGTACATGCTCTATTGATATTTCACGGTCAATTTAAGTGACGTCAGCTGCAACCCTTTCACCTCGCTTCACCCTCTGACTGTGTTCAATGTTTTATAGCAGTGGCTTCCAACTTTTTTCTGACCAAGGGCCATTTTGATTTAACTTTTACCAACAGAGACTAAGTGTTAATAAAAAAAATAAACATTTAGGTAGTGGAACTTACAGGATTGTTCACAGAATTCGCTAGTGAAATGCAGCAGTACTACGTTTTGTAATGGAAAAGGCAAAATTTCATAAAAAATACTCGCTTTTAATCAAAGTGATTTCAAAGTTTAAAAGTGCATACCTAACTGAAAGTCTTTTCTCGGACCATTTTCCGATGTGGACCACCAGTGGTATGCGGTTGGGAACCAATGTCGATTGCCAACATTTTATTTTCCAACGATATTTTATTTGGTTGGTAGGGTGGACCCCTGGATACTTGCGTCTCTTTTGTGCAAAAGATTATACAAATATAGGTCAACAGTGAAATGGGTACAGTGCAAAGTGGATTGTATGCGCTGGTTTTGAATGCAGTTAGTGCTGCTCTGAATTTCGGACGGTATAACGGAGGATATGCATAGTGAACAGGATAATTTATATGACTTTGCCCATCTGAGATGCAAAACTTTTCATAGATTTATCTATCTATTCGTGTTTAGAATGCGACTGAAAAGGCAGTTAAAGCTATGCGGGGAACAGATTCTTGACCACGGCATTTTGAAATATAAGACAGTGCCAGTCATGCTCTTGACATAATCCCTTTATCGCGTTTGAAACACTTCAGAAAATAGGTAGTAGAGCATCCAACCTCCAAGGTTATTAAGTCAATGGCATGTCATAAGATACAGTTTTCATATTTTGAATAATATGTCAATAAAGAAAAACAGTCAACGAAGAAAGTCAGCACTGACTTTCTTCGTTGACTGGTTTTCTTTATTATTTTTGGCTGATTTTTTATAGCCGCTATTAATTTTAAAAGGCAATTTCCGTTTTTTAGGAACATACTTACCAATTCACAATGATATTTTATGTAAAAAGGTGTAAATAGGTTACCTAAACAACATTCGATATTCAAAAACGGCACACTAACGCACGCACGCGTCCGTTGACGGCTCGACGCGACACTGAGGTAAAGTGTGGCCAGTTAGCCACATTTTAACGTGTCGTATCTACACCTTTTTACTTATAATATCATTGCCTATTCACATTTTAATTTTAGTCCAATATGTCAAAAAATTTCTGATTTCCTTACGTATGACGTTTTAGTTTTTTTTTGTTACCCTGTTCTGTGCCACTCCTGGGCAAAGGCCTCGTTTTTAACTAATTATTTGAAAAAAAAAACCTTAAATAACTATTAAGAATAATGTCGGATAATAAAAAGCCTTAGTGTCACTGGAATAGTTTGAAATAAAGTACCTACCCGCTTTCTTTCCAACTTCGCCGGGAACCACGAGAGAGTAGTTAGCACAATCTATCGCCATTCTCTGATAGTGAACAATTAAAGTAAGGTAGTTCTCAGTTCCAATTAAAGTGTGTCCAACATCGGCCACTGTGTAGCCAGCTGTGGGCCATTCATAAAGAGTATCCTCACGGAGATTTATCTCCGAAATTCAGACGAGCAGCGTCAGCCATTTTTAATACTTAGTGACAGCAGAGTATACAAACTGTGTTCGTAATCGTAAACAAACTGAGCTTAACAAAATTATGTTTGGTAACTTTAATATTATATGATGCATTTACTGTTTTAATTTATGTTTATAGCGCTAGAGCTTGTACTTTGTACTGCAGATTGTACATACATTTTTGTGTTTCATCTTGAGACTTGTGATTAAATTCTAGCCCATGCAAGAGAGGAATAGAGATTTTATGAGAAATGTCCTAGTTATGAATCTCAGGAAAACATTAATTTCAAATACTTTAGGTGCCGCACGAGGCTCCATAGCACTCATATAAATATTAGATAAACGAGGCTTGTGTGACAAAATAGTTCTTCTGTTTTTTAGTTTTACGTTATTTCGGTACTGTGTACATATATTAGGGTATAAATAAATTACAGGAGAAACTTTTAAATAAGTAAAACACTTTAAAATCCGGTGCAACAGTGCGCTGTTGCAGGGGGTTTAAAACTTGTTCAGTTTTAGAATTGGTCCGTTCCATTGTAACGTCAAGTCTTTTGTTTGGTTAGCTGTAACTTAGGTGTAACTTACTTTAGAGTATTTTTATTAAAGTAAATAATGATGCATTCTGGGGTCCGCTTTGTAGCTAATTTTGCGATAAATTATGATGCAAAATAATGTTTAATGGTACAAATTTGTGCAGCTAGAGATTTTACTCGGTTTTCGCTGTGCAGTTAAAATATAAATAATGATATGCAACTAAGCAGTTCCTGGAACAAAACTTAATTTAAATGAAATAGATAGGTACAAGTTAAACCCAAAATAAAGGAAGACTTTTTGTAATTCTGCTTAAGTTAATTAATTTCAGTAATTAAATTCGTTGGCGTTCATATTTTAATATGGTAGGTACAGTCAGCCACAAGTAGCACATTGTATAAGTTAACTACAAAAACTTGCCACTAGAAGACTAGATCTATTAAAGCGCTGTCTGCCCCAGTATTTTTTAAATGTACTAAAAAGTTTTCTACTAAATGTCTATATGCCGTCGGATATTTGTAAAGAAATTCCTATACTTATATTAGTTTGTAATTATGCACCATTGTAAAATTATTTTATGTTTTTTTTATGTTTATATGCACAATGTTAGATACAATTTATTGTTTATGAATATGACTATGACAATCGAAGCATAGGGTTCCCAACTATACTGTTAAAAACAATATTATACTGTTTTACTTGCATAATGCATTAAAAGTTGGCAACCCTACCGAAGCTACAATAAAAAGGAACAGTTATTGTGTCAAAGTCTGATTGTTAACATGAACGTCTGGTTGGCCATACCTCTGTATTTCCGTGTTAGGTTACACTTTGAGCTAGATTTACAATGTGTGTTACAAGGCTAGCACTCGACGTAGGTGCTTATTTCCTGAAAGCCCGGCACCCCGAGCACGAAAGACCTATTTTATTTTTTATTCGTTTTGGGGAGACACTGCAGAATGCATCACGCTCACGCCTGGGGCTTTTTCTGCGCCACTGAGAGCAAGCACTGATTCCCTTCAAGCATTATTTTCAGAAAATTCCCCAACAAAGGCATTTTTGAGTAACAGCTACATATGTTACATTTTACTATTGGGACTATTTGAACGAAACGATGCACTTTGAACGAGTCTAATGGCTACAACATTGTATCATCATCCTATTCATCCTGCCCGTATCCTAATTGGGGACGCGTAAGACGTATTTTATTTCAATAAATCTCTTTGTATTCGTGAAATTCACCTAGTTACTCATACGAATAATGTGGCATCATTATCATCAGAGCCGACCCCAAATTAATTGGCATTAGGCAAGACTACTGCTAATGAAATTTGAATGCAATGCAAAAAAATTGAATGCAAGAATAATGCTGATAAGAAATAAACAAAAAAATATACATCTCTATTTGCCGTCATCTCAATAGTAACCTCCTTCCAAGCCATATAAATTTTGACACCATTTAATCCATCCGTCGTTTCTTTGGTCTGAATAACTACAATGTACCTACTTACTAAAACGAGAGCGGTATTGATGATGGTGGCCTGCTGAACTAGCCTTAGCTTTATCCTGATACTGCTAGCCTGCATCATCTCACTGCTGCGTAAAAGCCCCATAACTTTCAGTTTTTTCGATCCAGGGCCGAAGTGGGCCACCCTACTTTTAATTTTTACTCGATTAAAAGTCTGTCTCAACGAATGTAATCGAATCATATTTTCCACAAAACGAGTACCGATTGGTTTCCGCACCGGCTAGTATTGCTACCGATGACAGCTAAGCGCACCTTGAAAGCCGACGCGACGAACACGACAAATGCCATTTCCTCCAGTTATAAGAATAGTCTAGTCTACATCCAAGCTACAATTGTGTTTACTCAAGGAATTGAGCATCAACACAAGCAAGACGCACTGTAATTATTGTAATCTGCATTTGTTCGTCCATGTTGCTTAAACAAAGAATGAGATTTTTTGTAGCTTAAATAATTATGCCTTAATTACTTACCTGAAAGTCAATTTATTAACGTATAATAGAAATATAATATAAACGTTTTTTTACTAAAATTACCAGAAAAGGTTTCTTCACTTAATTTTGGCCTCATTAACTTCATTTAAAAAAAGAAACAAACAGCACGTAGTCTATGCTTTACAATTTTATTATCTGTTAAGCGGGAGCGTCGTTTTATAGACCATCCCTGCTTGGAGAATTCGTAATTAGCAAAATTAAATCAGCTCCGTAGACTAACATTTAATTAAAACGCTGACGTACCAACACCAATACTTGTCTTATTATAACCTTTTAGAAGACGTTTATATAGCGAACAAATGAAGTAGCAGCATCTTCCATCGTGTAAGCTAGCAAAAAAACTTTTTTTTGACAATGCAATTTATTGTTTTCCGGTAAAGGGTAAGAAAATGAAAGGGTGCCTAACAGGGAAAAGATGTAAAAATACGCTGTTCGAGATTATGGACTTCTCCCCCTTTATCTACTTGTACAACGTTGTTATAGATAATAAAAGTTGGTTGGTATTTTTTCATTTCGGATTGTAGTCATGCTTGAAACGAAGTGCGCGCCGTCAGGCGGCGGCATACGCAACCAACACAATGGAAATTAGAAAAGTTGCACACTGAATATCTTCAAGTTTTTAGAAGTTAAAGTTTAATTTCATCTACATTCATGACTAGCTCTTATTTGTTTTGCATGATGTCTTGAACCGACAGAGGTGTTTATACCAGACTGTTATTGTCCTTTTGTAGAGCCAAATCTACTTCTCATGCAGAGAAGGCACGAGCATTAATTACTACGCTTGATCATAGTAGTTCGACTGACTTATAAGTACTTATTTCAAGTCTAGGTTTTCTCACGATGTTTTTCATCACCAGTCAGTGTCTGTGCTGTTTAAGACACACTTAGAAATTAAATATGAACGTCACATTGGCAGGATTTGAACCCCACCCTCATGCATGAGAGGTAAGGCTTTTACCACAGGGACATCAGTTAGTAATAGAGCAGTTTGACATAATTCTAAAGGGTAATAAAAATTACGAAACAGTCAAAACTATCTGACCTCCTTTCAGGAGTACTCCCACTATTTAGTTCGTCTCATAAAACTACGTTTAACTCCCAAAATCTGTTGCTAAGCCGTAGAGAATTCGCTAACTATTCGGATTGCGTATTGATACATTTGCGGATGTTACAACTTAAAATTGCCTTGCGTCTCCCTGAGCGTAGGGTCCTGCGAAAATAGATTTCAGAGCATTTTCCAATAACATCTCGTACGTTAAAAATATTTGAATATGTTACGATCGTGCATTACTTACACAACAATAACGATGTAGATGTATAGACACACCGAGAAAAAAAAATAAAAGGCCTGGCAAACATTTATGCTAAGAACTTGAAGCCGTAAAACAAACTATGAACCACGCGAGTACCGAGCAGGACCCTCCCTCATGTTCCATAAAGAAATGCAATAATACATAAAATTATGGTTCGCTTCAATAAAACTGCGTGAAATACTTTTTCTTTGCGTCCATTGTTCGCATCGTTTGCACATGGCTGTGTTTGGGAAGTTGTGAAAGGGTGCAAGTCAGGGCGTCGGATCCGGCAGCGTGGCCCGTCCATCCGGCACGGGCCGGTATCTTCCGGCATTTCCCCTCTCCACAATTTCTCCCCCCTGCTTCATTATTCGGCGCCCGGCCCGGGTCGGAGGGGTGCGGGCGGGCACAATGTTGCCAACTTATTGCTTTGCTCCTTGTCCCCGTTTGTGTGGTAGGTGCAGATTCCAACATTTAAACGGATAGTTTTTTATATTATTGCGCTGGTTTACTTTATTTCTAAAACCATAGAGATTTTCATAAACAAGAATACTTTAAAAAATATTTACAGCAGGTGTACAATGTTAAACATAATCAGAATTTATTCGACGAACGCGGAAAATATATGTAACAAAGTGCGATTGCGAGCAAGTTGGTCGCTGGAAAAATAAATGAGCTGACTCTTTTAAAATACGTTTTAATATTTTAGTACGGGAAAATGGGTCTTTAATGTGGCAACCCTGCTCACGGCGAGGAGCGTTGTTGGCGGCGCGCGGGTGCGTTAGTCCGCGTGGAGCGGCGCGCTGGCTTGGCTCGCCAGTTTAGGGAACCTCGGTCCTCCCCGCACCCGGCGCCCGCCTAAGGTACGCTCGCATGCATGACGCGCCACCCTGTTGCGCACTGCACTACAATGTTTACCTTTATGCACCTTCCGATCTTTCTTAATCTACAACTAATTTGGCGTGATTGCACCGTCTCTTCTCTCTGTAAACCGCTGCTAAACTTCTTTCAAAATTTGATACAGCCATATCGATAAGTTTATTTGCTCTCGCACTTTCAACTTACCTGGATCGATTCGCGCCTCGAAACTTGTAGATTTACTCTAGGTAAAATAATAATGTAGGTAGGGTTACCGTTCGCTCTAGTATACCTTCTGTCTAAATAATAGGCTATTTGATACCTACGCACGCTTTGTGTTTGAAAACAAGTCCGCTCTGTGAGGATGTAATTATAAATAGGGTGGGTGTTTCAGTTTCCCGCCTAATTTGATGTCATACGAGCTGAGAGGCGGTTTGAGGAAAACAATTCGTTATTCGGAAAAACAACAGTAATTGCTTTGTAAATATTTATTCTTTTTGCCCAGACAGATAATAGAATTAAGAACTTTTGAATCAGTGCGACATAAATATACAGAGAGGAACAAAAACAAGACGTTTGTAACTTTTCGATCAAAATGAATTCAGTTGTAAATTGTAATAAATTGGGTTTGTTAGTCGACGCAATAATACCTAGACACAGACCGTCATAAATCAACCTACATAGACGGTTATTGTCTATTATAATTGATGTCAATTTGTCCTACAAATTCATATTTTAATACTTCCTAGGAGTGACTGATTGCTTTTTAATCATTTCGAGTCATAACTTATTTATGATTATTTTGTAATCGCTGTCATTTGTGACAATGCCTCTACAAAATTAACATTTAGTTGGGAAATGTTTCAGAACAATAAAATAAAGGTTTTATTGGTGATTCTTTATCGGAGTCCAAGAAGTGAATTTTATAAAGGGCAATTTAATTTAAAAGGCGTCAAAGTTGAATGTGTAGTGGTAGTTAAAAGGAAGAAATAGCCTATTATCGTCGCGTCGCGTCGCTGGGCACAAGTCTTTCTTGAAGTTTGTCGTTAACTGAACATTGTGAAGTATGAAAGGCGAGACTTTTCTTCTCTGTAGGATTTCCAAGGGAACTCTTTGCGGAATAAAACGAATCGCGCCAATAGAAGGAAGACGTTCTGCAATAATCTGCACGAAATTGATTTCTCGATTAAAATATCGAAACTCACAATATTATTTATTCATAATATTTTTTACGTCTTCGATTTTTTTATAGGAATGTGTTGGTTTTGACACTGTTTTTTTTTTCAATATGTTTTTGTATGGACCAGTGATGAGAAAGGATGAAGCACATGTAACCAAAATAGTGATGAATTTGAGTGTTGATGAATGGAGGGGAATCCTGTCCGAGGAGAATGGAAGAAAAAAACGTGTTCCGCCGACCCCAAATAACATGGGACAAGGACAGGACGACAATGATGATGAAACAACTGAAAGTTTTGCGACAATAAGTGTTTATATTTATTTATCTAGTAACCTACCTACATGGAGGACTTACAGCTTTAAAACACAAAAACAACGAAACCATAGTCACCAGAAAGCCAATTACAAATCCTGACGTAACGACTTATGCTAAAATAATTTATGGTGTGAGCACACAACAGTAATTTAAAAAAACGTAGGTAAGTAATTAAAATAGTGATTTTGTATAATCGTTCCCAAGTGTTTTTGCAATGAATTTAAAGTTAGTTTACAGTTCTTTGTAGGTACGCGTTCACTGGTAATACACGCCACGGTCGATGCAAAATTAGGAATACATTTTTTATGATTGTACCTAGGTAGTGTAGGTAACTACATGTTACCATAAAAGAGCTATGAGTTCTATATTTTCAGACTAGGTATCCTCCTTTCTTACTCTCAGACTCTATATCGGTGGCAGTAATTAGTACCTATCTACCTAGTACGATACCTAATACATATCTATAATTAAGTGTCGTCGCGCCGTGAAAACACATTTCTTTTGTTTTCTCCGAATAAATACTTAGATATACTGGTAACAGTAATTTATTTAAGTTAGTGACATAAAATACCTACATTGCGGCTGAGTTCAATATCTAATAGGTACTGTGATTTTATGACATTCAAAACAGTAATAAATCGGTTTTAGAAGGGTGGAAGTGGGAGACTTGTTACATTATGTGTTTTTGTTCCAAATTGAAGTAAACAAATTTTTAAGTGGCGCGCGGGCGTGCGTTTACTCTGCATAAACTGTGTTTAGGGAAATGCCAGGTTTCTTCTGCCAAAGGGAAGTAATCATATGTATTTTTTACTTCTTATTCGTTGTTTGTGTGATACTTACTTCCTTCAATAGAGGTAATGGAGCCCACACGTAAGTTATCGAAAGCCGTGAGGAAATTAGGAAATAAATAAAAATTGTTCTAACTGATTAAGTTGATAGGTACCTACTATAAAAATCTATCCGGCCTTTTAGACATCGGATTAGCTCTAAACTACTAACTTCAAATATCACTAAGGGTATAAAAGGATTCCAACATTTTTCTATGGATGCTGGCATATCTTGCCATTTTTTATTTAGATTACGAGCACGATTTATGTTTTACATAGGTAGAGGACATTTAAATAAACTAAACATGTTTAGTAATATGTAGTGTCTGTAATATACCTAGTTAGTTACCTACTATAAAGTGTCATATCCAACTTATTTAGAGATTGACATCACCGTAAGAGAACTATGAACATCATTTACAATGCAGTCACTAAGTTTGTACCTACTTACACAATTATTACGAACTTTACTAAACTCTACCTAATGAATTATTTATTAATAAATCGGATCGGGTATGCTTCGAAGGTTAGACCCCCTTTGAAAATGATTAATTTATAGTACCTAAACATAAATACAATTAAAAATTTTTAGTAAGTATATCTACTAACTTCACTTTTCCCCCTTGAACTTTAACATCACCTCCAACCCCTCGTAGTTTTTTTAAATAAAATTCTATTTTTTTACCGAGCAACATAGAGCTATCTTTGTTGCTCGGTAAAAAATAGCTTTCAAAGAAATGATGATATATAAAAATCTTTCCTCTTTCTAATATTAGTATAACCATGGATGAACACATTTATTTCAATTACACAAATAAAAGACACTTTTGTCAGTCAAATTTAAAAGTTTTAACATTAATAAAATAAGTTCATACAAACAATATCTAGTCCTCCCCTGACATTTAGTCGTAAGTATATACACAGTTTCCCACTTCCCACTGACAGCCCCAGTTCCCACGTGACAGGAACTGTGGCTATTGTCATTTATCGGCCACAATTCCAATTCCCAGCTATAATTGAAAATGTTTGTGACAGATATTCCAATTATCCCCGAGATCGAGTACTTACAATTACCTACAGCTGTTGTGGTTCTTTTAGAACGTTGAAGATGATACTAGTGTTTATGGTAGGAATAGGTAGGCAATTAATTCAGCCTCCTTGTTTGGTTAGAATGTTTGGTTAGAATGGTTGGTTGAATGCTATAATGGAACGGGTCGATCACAGGTTGAGATACACTTTCCGTGGTCAGTCCATAGATGGGTGACCATTAATTCTACACCAAGACCACTCCATATCTCGGAAAGCATGTTAAGCTGTTAGCCCGGATGTCATGTGTAGATCTGGGTAGTCAAAAGCCCGAAAGTCCGAGTTGTGGAGGTCATATAGGCTGTTGCTCCTTGAAATACTGATATTTCAGATGTAGGTACTCGGCTAGACTGGAAGCCCAACATAGTTGGGAAAACTAGGCAGAAGACTTGGTTAAAATGGTTTACCTTTTTTCGAGTATGGCTACTGTTTTACTTAATCCGAATGATTTTATTAGAGAAACGGATTAAATAACAAAACGTCACTGGCCTGTAATCTTCGAAGGGTTACATAGAGGTGTAACTATTATATAATACCTACTTTTCGTCTTATGTTTGAGTTGTTGTTTCCCATGTAATGAAGAATGAAGAGCAAGCCTGCTACTGTCATCAATCGGGGAATAAATTAAGCATAGTCTAAATAAACAATCTGAGAATGTTTTCTTACTAAAATACAATCAAAGTCAAATAATTTGTTTTAAACTAACAGACGTCTCGCGGTTTCACCCGCGTAGTTCCCGTTCCTGTGGGAATACAGGGATACAAAGTAGCCTTTGTTACTCAGGGGGTAAATGTAGCATTCCAGTGGTAAAAGAAGTTTTGAAATCGGCACGGTTTTCGAGTTTATTCATTACAAATGAGTGTAGACCCATAAAAGACACATATATGAACGTCAAACTTACAAGTTAAATAAATCCTGTAAAAGATTCTAGTTGCACATTCCAAAGATAGCGCAAAATAAATTCCATACTAACTCTTTTAAAATTGATTTTACATTAATCAGATAATAATTTTATTATGTGAAAATGATCTAAAATAAAAACTACAGTTATTCAAAACTTCAGTTATTGTTTAATTGGACTACAATACATTTATAATATCGATGGTCATACGTTGACAACTCGTAACTAACATTTTTTCGCAAAATGACTTATGTACATCAAAATTTTTAAAATTAAGCGCCAAATCTTCCCATTGATAACTCGTAATGCACAAATAATGTCACTCGAACAATTTATGCCACAGTTGACAACTCACAATAAGCAAGTATCAACTTGAGCTTACTAGTGCGCGAGTTACGAGGTGTCAACGCAAAATGCACGAAGAAATTCACTGACAGATTAAGATTACGGCGCGAGTTTTAATTGTTTAAAAATAGTTTTATACCTACCTACAGTGAACAGTCATTAATTGGTATTGGAATTGTTTTGATCGACGCTTATTTTTAGGTACTTTGTTTTATTTTATTCTTTAGCAACTAAGATCTATGCAATACAATTGGAAGGATCATAATATAGGCGGGCAATAACATAATTTGGTACTTAAATGGGTCTTTTGTTTTAATTATCATGGGGGAAAACAGCCAAGAAGAGCTATTGAATGATGCTGTAACTGGTTTGAAGGAACAAGGACTAATATTGCTGTTAACGTTTCTCGTAATCAAAGGAGTGAGTTTGTCTATGAAAGTCAACCACAAGAATCATTTCGAAAATCACCGAACTTTTCCGGATTGCTGTTAAACACCTACGAGATGAATAGAAACGGAGAAGAGTCACTTTTGAGACTTAAGAATGTTCCCCTTGAAGTACCTACTTAACGCCGAAAAGAGCTGGCAAGATAATGGCGAGACAGATACTTTGACAGGTTCATCACTTACTTTTTTAAACAAATGTACCGTTTCAACATTTTTAAACCAGCCTCAGCCACCTTCCAGCCCATGTCATGCCTCGGAAAATATTATTGAGAGTATTGTAACAGTAGAAGTCATACCAGCCGGTCGATTCAGTAAAAGTCACGCCGTGAAAACTTTAGTGAAGTGAACTGTCAATGCCTATCTTTACTATGTAATGACAGCTTAATTCGCCATCACTACGCCTACATTTTCACGCGGTGATTTGACCAGAATCGCACTGCTGGTGCAGAGTCTCCTACAATTTTGAATCCATATGATTTTACATTAGGAACTTCTCATGTTGTTAAGGAGACACAACGTATAACTAACTCTCCTACAATTTATAAACTTGAATGATTTTAGCTTAGAACCTTTTTTTTTTTTTTTTAAATATTATAAACTAGTACTTGACTGCAATCCCACCTGATGGTAAGCAGTGATGCAATCGTTGATGGTGAGGCGCACTAGTTTATTAGGAGCCTATTCACTCTTGCCTTGAAGACACCCAAATTATAATCGGACGGGAAGACCGCAGCAGGCAAATTGTTCCAGTCCCTTGATGTACGTGGTATAAACGACGAGGCGAACCGCTTGGTCCGGGTCGTAGAGGTTTCAACAACATAAGGGTGGATACTCGCCGTACGTCGGCTTGTCCGATGGTAGAAGTGAGATGGTGGAATCGAATCATGTAATTCCTGCGCACACTCTCCAAAATGCATCCTGTAAAACACCGAAAGGCTGGCTATCCTTCGCCTGTGCTCAAGACTCTGTAGATTGGACTCAACCAGATCTGGATCACCAATTAGTCTCTTCGCACGCCTTTCCACCGAGTCCAAAGCTGCCAGGTGGCATTTTGCAGCACCGGCCCATATGTGGCTGCAGTACTCCACACACGAACGGACCTGTGCTTTGTATAGCATTAAAAGCTGTCCCGGTGTGAAGTACCGCCGGACCTTTGCAAGAACGCCAAGTTTTCTAGCTGCTACCTTGGCTTTGGACTCAATGAACCGCCCAAAATTCAGGTCTGAGGAGATTTCGACTCCTAAAAGCTGAAGACGATCGGTGCATTCCAGGGAGACATCACGAAAAGCAGGAGCTAAGGTAAACGGGCTCCTTTTGGCGGTGAACAGACACGCTTGTGTTTTGGCGGCGTTGAATCCCACCAGATTGGCTTCACCCCACTTGGAGACTGCCTGATCTCGACCTGCCGGATCACAGTTACGTTACAGTTTACAGTTACGTAATACAACTTCTTCAGAAGAGCTGGACGTCTGCCCAGGTCTTCTGAAAAAGTTGTATTAATGACGGAAATATTACTGGAAGGAAGACAAAGAAAAGAAAAAGCTTAGCTGAAGCAGAGATTTGGAAAGCCCGTATGAATAAAAAGTTACAAGAACATGGAAAAGAATACATAGGGTGAAGAAGGAATGAAAATTCATGTAATACAAAACAAACAACAAAATCTTGATAATAATACCTACTGACTTAATCACTCGTTTTACGATGATTTGCCGCAGATGTAACAGTTTTGATCAAATAATATAGCGATTTTGTTAACATTGGCAACTCGTAAGTACTTGTTGACTCCTCGTAACTTGTTAATAGTGAGGTTTTGTTAATATTGTTTACTCGTAACTTTTTGTTTATTGATTATTTAATAAAAATCTTATGTGGGCATTTAATTGTTTTAAATTATATCAATAAATAATTTGATTACCTACCAACTACTTTTTCATTTTTTTTTATTTTTATTTTTTTTCGAAATTATACAGTTTTTTCCCTCTCCTGTAAAATTTGATACATTGCAGTTACGTGTTGTCAACCTTTGACCATCGATATGTAGAAGGTCTTGCAAACAACAAAAGCTGGATGGTAACTAACAAATGGGAACATTCGTCTTTGAAAATTGCGCGGACAAATATCAAGGCAAACATTAGTTACCTATCTACATCGAAGGTCTACGTTCCTCGGACATTTCTCACAACAATCTCTAACAAAATTCTTACTTTTAGAACTAATTTAAAAGCGTCAATCTCAATTCCAGTAAATAACAAAAGCTGAGATTGAATGAAATACTTTCTGTGAGCAGATCTGTGTTTTCGTGCATGGGGCGACGACGTGAAGATTGTGTAGTGAGTTTGCTTAAAAATAATACAAACATAACTTATGACCACGCTGGTTGTATTCACCGAAGGGTAAGGCAAAAGCGTACGTAGGTATAGTACAGACGCCAGCACATCAAGTTACCTAAATGTGTCAAATTTCTTTGATCGTTTTTCAACTTTATGACTAACATAATAAGGTTCATATTCAACTAACTTGATGTGCTGGCATCTGTACATCCACATTCCGCCAGTTAGGTTTAGGCCCCATGCGATCACTCCCTAGTCCCTACATGAGACTACTGCCATCAACTACCTTTAGGAAGGGGCAACTAGAATCATTTTATATTATTTGATTTTTTTTTCAAATGTTTGTGTGTCTGGGTGTAATTATCTGTAATATGTATGTATTTAGAAATATATAAGTATGTTTATCAGCTGTTTAGTACCCATAACACAAGCTCTTAGCTTAGCTTGGGACTAAATGGCGTTGTATGAAAAAGTTGTGGAATATTTATTTATTTTGTTTTTATGTAACTTGAAGTCTAAGTATGCCACAGAATGGCCTGATTGAAATAGATGGTTTGACTTTGACTTTGACAACCGATCACAAATTCAGACTACAGACTGTTACGGAGAAGTTCCAGATGATAAAAACTAATAACACTTTGCCCGACTTAGAAAACAAACGTAGGACCTCATATTTATAAACAACCCTTGAATAACGAGACACAATAATATTGCTTTTTATCAAAGACTCGGAAATACTCGGAAGTCGGAACACTTTCTCAACGGGTGTTATTACGAAAGTTTCTCGGCTTCGAAATTATATTTAGACTCAATTACTGGGAAACAAATGATTTATGCTTATTATTGAGGCGAAATTAATATGGTGTTCAATTAAATTAATTGTCGTGGTCGGAACTCCGAGTGTTGTGTTGTGATGCGGAAATACAAATTACGTATTAAAGTACCGAGATGAGGAGATCCGTAGAAGAACCAAGGTTACCGACATAGCCCAGCGGATTAGCAGGTTGAAGTGGCAGTGGGCAGGGCACATAGCACAGAGGACTGATGACCGATGGGGTCGAAAGGTTCTCGAGTGGAGGCCACGTATCGGCAAGCGCAGCGTAGGACGTCCACCCACAAGGAGGACAGACGACCTCATTAAGGCCGCGGGAACGCGCTGTATGCGAGCCGCTTCCAACCGGTCTTATTGGAGATCTATAGGGGAGGCCTATGTCCAGCTGTGGACTTCCTATGGCTGAAATAATGATGATGATGATTAAAGTACGTCACTAGGTTGTGGAAGTTAGATCGGCAGTCGCTCCATGTTACACACAGCTGCATCCGTATAAGGTAAAAATTACATTAGGAAAACCTTGAAAATATGGAAGCTAGAAGAAAACATATTTTCTAAGTCTAAGCTTCAGAATTATGTAAAACTCACGGTGTCCCTTGCACCCCGTACAATAATAACTATAAAAGTAAATAATAAAATAAATCCTAGTTACAATAAAAGTGATTTAAGATAGGTACAGACGCCAGCACATCAAGTTACCCCAATGTGTCAAATTTCTTTGATCGTTTTTCAACTTTATGTCAAACAGTATAAGGTTCATATTCAATTGCGAACACTTGACACATTGGGTAACTTGATGTGCTGGCCGTACAATAGAGAGGACATGCGAAGAAATATCATTGAAAACTGTGATTCCATGACACAGTAACGCCATCTAGAATAATATAGTAATATTGGAGCGGCAGCGAATCTTGAATATTGAAGTCTTTGGTTACAATTGACCCTTTAACACATTTGGTGGTTAATACTGATCTATGTTTCTTGTGTAAGCCATTCATAATTCGAAGTAAATAAATCCATTGATAGATTTCGTATTTCGAACAGAATGAAGAAGTGTATACAATACTCTATCACTTCGATACACACTCAATTGTTTCCAACGATACAATAACACTTTCCTACAAGACTCAAAGGAGTTTTCTGTTTGAGCTTATCGTTTGTTCTATGTTACGAGATAAGGTTCAAATTGTAACAAAGAAAATTGGCAACTCTATGACTTAGACGAAGACACATCTGAATTATATATTTATTTTGTTGTTTAGAAGTTCTTAAACTTAATCAAAGTAGGGTCATATTTAACCAAGAAAAGATCACATACAGTGCCCTCGTAATACTAATAAAAGTGATTTATCCCCTACCCACTCAAAAACCTATCCAACGTTTTTAATTTAACATCTAAAACGTTGCCTCTATGTAAATTCACAAAAAGATCTTTCATCATTACGTCGTTAAGTAATTCATGCGAATGTACATACGGTGAGTACGCACGTATCATTTGAATTAAAACGCCCAATTACTTTGGTCTGTAGTACTTAACTCTGCTAATCTGTGATGGTAACAATCGTGGGTTATTAAAATTTATTCTTACTCCTGACCAGTAAGTAATTGGTAAAGGTAGCTTTTTCATGTTTCGTAACAAAATCTCTGCTTGTCTCATTGTCTGTCGTATCGTTCTAATTTGTATTTAATTAAATAAATTCATGAGTTTCGTCGGTATAACAAAAAGAAATTCATGCTTCCGGCAGACGCAGACGATATGAAAATTGACTTCGTTTTATACAATTTAAATACATACATACCTACACACTGAAACGCTCACACATTAGACTCAATATTTCGCAGAAATAATGAAAACATCTGTTTCTGAATCTCATTTTCCTATAATGATAATGTTTGATAAGTTCTTAACAATTTGACATTGATTGTCGCTGCATGAGATGCTTGATTTTGAAGATTTTAATTACGGGAATAGCCTTCAATTTTGATAAAATATTAGTGGAACAGACGGCTTCTTTTAATATCTCAGAGATTATTTATGGAGGATTTAGTAAGCACCTACGCATAGGTATTATACCCTAAACGATTTTCTTTATTCTTAGCTTAAGAAATTCCTCGTCTCTTAAAACGCAAATCTTGTTATTGGCAAAATAATAAAATCTAAATCTGGCTCTAATCTTGCTTTCACGAAAATAAATAATTGATCTTTTCTCGGGAATCCAGCTTAGCAGGCTGTAATAGGTTTATCACTAGGTACTTTGAGTTTATGAAAAAAATCATACTTATCAAAGATTCTAAAAGAAAATAAATCGAATGGGAAAATATTAACTCCGTTCTAAAATGTCATGAACTCAAAGTCTAAATTATATAAAAATAACGAAACTAGACGGAATATAAAACGTATGTCGAAGGTACAGAATGTTACGACTGAAAGTATGTAATTTATCACTAGCTGATACAAAATTCATGAAACAAAAATATTGCTCGCATTTATTTAACGATTAGACGATGAGGTATTGTTTAATAGTTACCTATTTGTGCAACAAGAGAGCAGTCTTTTTTCGCTGCGAGTGCTGATTTTGAATCCTGAGCAAACGAAGGGTTCAACGATTGAATCACAAGCGTAGCGAGTGATTCTAAAGTTTAATCCTGAGTGTGGCGAAGGTTTGAAAGTCACAAGATGCAAAATCTTTGCTCTCGTGTATCACACATAACTTTTCACCTCAGCAGCAAGAACACTTTTTGAAACTAGAAATAAATATTTATAAGTTTAATATCAGTTTTATTTGCAGTAATACTTATTTTCGTTTAAATACAACAATAAGTTAATAATTCAATAAATTATATTAAAAGACATAGGTAAATATCTTATTGCAAAATTTCTTTAGTGTGTACGAAATTCCGAACGTGTTTGTCTTTGAGAACGAATTCAAAATTGGAACTTCGAAGGGCTGGTCTTTGTCTTTCTCTCTTTCTAATGGCGGGAAAGAGATAGAGTGTGAATGTTTCGAATTGTATGATTAACCCAAGGCTGAATACGATACTTATTCGCGGCTATATGAAAACAAAAGTTAAAAAGTTACTTTGTCTCACTCAGTGAGCAAAATCGCATTTTGCTCACCGATTTCAGGCAGCAAAACTGCAAAACCTACATGTTTGAGCTTCTGAAGTGAAAAATATTTTTGTAGATATTTAATAGCAGAAAAACATTTAGAATAAAAGTTTTTTTATGAAGACGTGTAGAGTTTTAAAGGGACGAATTTATAAATAAAAAATGAAGAGTTTGATTCTACCGACTGGCCACATTAATAATTATTTCAAAGAGTAAATGAAAATAAAAGAGATTTATTTTGTTTAATTTGTTACGTACAGCGAGCATCCATAAATCGTTCTCGCGCTGTATTGTCGCCAGCCAGTGTCATAATATGCCTACCTAGTTTGTAATATACAGAAGAGGTTTTATTTTAAAGAATAGATGATGATAAAAAAATATATTTCTCCCAAACAGAAATCTCATAAATTCTCTTTACTTTCTGTTTTTCTATAATACTATGTACTTACTGGTATAATTTAAATTTCTTATGATGGATCGTGACGACATTGATCGATCGTTGTGGGTAAGTACCTATACAAATGAAGCGGTGGAAGTGAAAATCAACCAAAAAGTACCAGTTCTGTAGAGTTTGCAAAAGATATTTAAAATCGGAAGCTTGTTTTCCGCCCTTACGATTTGTGAATGGCTTATAATAAAAACAAATACCGCCATAATCTGATTTTATGCGCATTTTTTGCTCAAGTTAATCTGTGCTGAAGTTGCTTTTTGTATTCAAATTATGAAGCTCTTGTGAATCATCTAAAAAACGTGCCCCAGATATGTAGCAGGCTTAGAGCCATTGTGTTTGTGTTTTTACCTTACACCACATCATTAAAAAGTTAGCGGCCGGTTAATTAACTCAAGTTTCAGAATAGCCTTTGTCACGAAGTCAACATTGCAACACTTTTATTTAATTAAAATATAAATGCTGTTCTTGTTGATGAGAGACTGAATAAGTACACACAGCACGTAGCGCAATAAAATTAAAGTGCCACTGAAATAACTTTATGTTAAGTTTGAAGTTTTCTGCATTTTTCGTAGTTGAAAACTTAGCCTTCATTTCGGAACAAACTACACAAAAGTACCTACACAAACATTGTATTTTAGGTTTATTACTGCTGCCGTACCAGAAGTAAAAGAACTTACCGCGTTATACATAATATATTTTGTCGCCAGCTTTGCGGTAAAATTTTCTTCAAACGTTCATGATTTTTCTCAAGTTATTTTCACAAAGTAAATCCTCGAGGGAATGCTAGAAACCTACAAACAATCTTACCCGCGGTTTCTTTAAGCCAAGATGCTGATAAAAAAATACTGCCAGTAATATTTTACCCATAGACACATAGAATTTTTAATATTATCTACAAAAATGTTGTGATTGGTTGTCTAAAACAGCGACCACATTTTCATTAACTTGGATTTGAGATATAAATTAAATTTTCTCAAACCAATTACACGTATTTTCAAGCGACTTACTTGCCTTTTTTTATTTGAGACGGTATACTTTCTGCGTCGTCATTACACATTATAGAGTTCCCGGTTGTCTCTGGGAAAGTTTTACCATCCCCTTTTCACCTCTTTACCATCCGGTTTACGAAAGACAATTCAAAGTTCAGTGAATCTGTTGTGAAATACCTTGCTGAAGATATTAGTTAATTCAAACTTTTACTGCCAATTAGTACGTACCGTTCCGGCTTCATAATGTTTTACGACTTCACAAAAAAAAGTGGTTAATTTTTCCGAATTTTATATTTTGTTTAACTTTATGCTGTTAAAAATCATAGTTTATTTAATTTACAGCAATGAGATTTTTAATTAAAAATGTTTTTTTGGGAATACTATTAATCACAGTAGTACTTCGCGAATTTGTGACCCAACATTTGTTTTACGAGTATTAATTACCTACCAATGAAAATAAACTTGAAATGGGAGCCGCAAAATAGGCTATAAAAATGTCACTTTTAATTAGTTTTCCGGTAGTAAGTACCTACATGCTTTTTGTTTCAGGTTAACTAAAGCCCTATTATTAATAGTGCGGCAGATTTAATGTGATTTTTGTTACGTATATTTTTTCTGCACACAATTATTTTACCTACATACTCGCACGCATACGCTGTGTAATTTTACCGCTGTACTTTTACGAATTTGATTGTGAATATGCACTGTTTTTTGCTAGGAAGTTTGAAAACAGGGGCGATTCCAAAATTTTCAAGAGCATTGCTCCACAGATATGTCTCAATAGAAGAAATAGAACCGACTTCATACAAAATACTGACTTTTAAGTAAAAAAACTTTTTATTTTGCAATATTGAGTTGTTTGTTTATGTAGATGATTTATTATTTTTTCCATTTGTTTTGGAAACCAAACCTAATCTACTAAACCGATTTTGAGGAAATTTAAATGGGACCACGCAGAAAGTATACCGTCTCAAATAAAAAAAAGGCAAGTAAGTCGCTTGAAAATACGTGTAATTAACATGTTTATATCCATTTTCGGGTAAAAACAACAAAACAATGAAAAATATGGTATAACCTTAACTTAACTTTGACAGATACGATTTAGACCATTGTTAAACTAGGGGGTGCCAAGGTTTAGCGTTAGACCATGAGATGATCTATGTTTATCGCTAAACCACGATTTGTAATATAATTTTTGTCTAAACCCTATGGTTTAGACAAAAATTATATTACAAATCGTAAAAAAACTATGTTTTTAGAGATTTAGACCTGGGTTTTTAGTTAAACCTTGTTTTGTTATAAGACGGTTTAAAATCTGAAGACGCATACGTCTGTATTCGTCTTCAGATTTTCAAAAAGCGACTAAAAATAATTAGTAAATGGTTTCAAATTAAGGTCGTTGGTTGTGTGTATACATGTTTAACTTTCAATATTTACTAACAATGTATGGTTTTTAGTATACAGAAATAAATGATTATTATTAGATATTTAATATTAATATAAAGACAAAAGGTATATATGTATAGTGGCGATCTACAGCCATGCCATCGCTCTCTAGGTATATTGCACATAAGGTAAAGGAGATGTTTTTTTGTTAGAGGAATAGGCCTATTACAAATTGTGGTGTAATTACACGTATCGTAATTAGAATTCGCGGAAATAACGAATAACATACGTATAAAAACAAAAATACATTAAACCAAATTGAGAAACTTCTCCTTTTTTGAAGTCGGTTAAAATACATAATAGCTATCATTATAATTTCAAAGTTGTCTCTTAACCACTTCCCTGTCCCATGAGTCACATATTACTCATGTTGTCAAATACTAGCCAGGTAAGATCTTGTTAGCTGTTTTTTACATGAAGATAAACACATTATGAACACATTGTTTACTATGTAAGTTACACTTAAAACATAGTTTCGGGACGTAAATATTATAATTTTCGTTTCTACAACTTGATCACTTACCTGACAAAAAATCCACGCAAGGATCAGTGCGTAAGTCTCCAGCTATCGCGAACACTAAATGTTTTCGCACGTTCCGTTGATATATACTGTGGTTGAAATCGTATTGCACAATTAGCACAACGAGTTTCTGGAATATAGGTAGGTATGCCACAGATGTATTAAATAAAATCTTGAAATAAACCAAAGAATTAAGAAGATCACTTTCACGCAACTCGAAAAAACGGTCAATCTGAATTTTGTTTTGTTAGGTAACACAAAATTGTAGATCCACAGATAATAGATAGACATTTTGTCTATGTTATTCCATTCCGTTCCACTCTAGGTTATATTATACTCTTTTTGTATTTATAATATAAGTATTTAAACCTCATATTTCAAAAAAATAAAATAACGTTTATGTTGCTCAATGGATGTAGTTTTAGTTTTCAAAGGCCGATAAATTAATGCTTAAATAACGCATTGCAGTACATATTTTTGTATATTTATATTCTCTCACACAATGTTACTTAATGCTTCATTACACGCTTTGTTTGCATGACCAGCTATACAGTAGGTATACCCACTGCAATTAGGTTAAGGACACTGATATTTTAAGTAAAAAGGTGTAGATAGGTTACCTAAACAACATTCTATCTTCGAGAACGGCACACTCCGTAGACGGCGCGACGCGACACTGAGGGCAAGTGTGGCTAGTTAGCCACATTTTAACGTCTCGCTTGCTGAGCGCTTACGACCTATCTACACCTTTTAACTTATAATATCATTGGCTAAGGATATCTTCATATTCTACCTTAATATTAAAATTTTACGATCTCGGGTTTGATATAAAATGGGCTATTTACCAAAAAAAAAATGTTACATTTAATTGGCATAAGACAATTTATTTAAGTAATAAAATATCATTATAAAATGTCTCCTTTAACATATTTTTGACAAATTAAGACTGAGATAAGAGGTAAGGAAAACCATAATTATCTTATGTAGGACAAGTATATATGGGTGCTATATTTGTAACTAGTAAATAACAGTTCAACAACCCTCCATAATGTTATGTCGTGTAGCGAAAGGGTAGGTTTGTTATGAATGTAGCAGTAGTAGACGGATTAGGTAAAGTATGCCGAGTTGAATAATTTAATATTTTTGTCGACTAGAGAGACAGCAGAGGACTGGCCTGTTGGTCTAGTAGTTAGTGACCCTGACTGCTATGCCGGAGGTCGTGGGTTCGATTCCCACCCAGGACAAATGTTTGTGTGATGAGCAGGATCATTTGTTCTGTGTCTGGGTGTAATTTATCTATAATATGTATGTATTTAGAAGTATATAAGTATGTTTATCAGCTGTTTAGTACCCATAACACAAGCTCTTAGCTTAGCTTGGGACTAGATGGCGTTGTGTGAAAAAGTTGTGGAATATTTATTTATTTATTTATTAGTTGTATTTAGTAGATTGAGCACGTGGTGTAAACCCGTGTAAGTAACCGTCTGACCGCCAAGGCACCTCTAATTTTTCGGATTCATATCCGTACTGAATAATTTTTATCACTTGCTTCAAAAACTGTGAAGGAAATATAGTGAGGAGACAGTTTTTGGCGGCATGTAAAGCCGGGTCAAAGCCCCCCATGGGCGGCATGAAAACTCTTACACCGGCTGTGCGATTCCGGTCAAATCACCGCTTGAAAATGAAGGCGTAGTGAGGGCGACTTGAGCTGTCATTCCATACTAATGCTAGGCATTGACAGTTCACTTCACTCAAGTTTTCACGGCGTGACTTTTACTGAATCGACCGGCAGGAAAGTCACCACCATTGAATTAGAAAAAATTCAATGGCCACCCTCAGACCGTATTGGTCTGAGTGCTCACCACTAACCGTACAAAAATGAAAGTAGATGTTTGTAGTTTGTGACAGACACTGAAAGTACAGTAATCGATACCATTTAACTATTTCTCGAACACATTCTAATAACTTTTGCGGTTTCTTTAAACTTTATTGCGCTACAAGCTGCACCGGCGAACTTAGTTCCGTCATAGAATGGACCTTAAATTTTTTTCGGTAATTTTTCATTGTTTTTAAAACACATACCTAATTACATACAAAAGATAGCCTTGTCCGTCTCGAAGATATATCTTGCCAAATTTCGTTACGCATTTTGACGGTAATTTTTTACACACAGAGATAATGCTTAAACCAGCATAAGGATAAGTTTTTTAACCCGATGACCGCCACAGTCATGTATAGAAGACAAACCAAAATGTGTCCAGGACGCCACGCGGCACAACTACGTGACGTCTTGAAACAATTAATATGAAACTTCGTGCCAGGAGCACGTTTTTGAGGTGCCGGTAAAGACGTAAACATTGATCGTCGCAGAGATGTTATTGTGTCTAAATCTTAAACGCTTTTAATTACAGTAATTCACCTTCAGATGACTAAATCGGGGTAATGTAAAACGCTGCATATTATGCACCTCGCTCTAATGATAGATGCAGAGCTTGATGTGAGATAAACGTTTAATTTCCCCTACATGATCGACAAATGGAGATGTATTAGTGCTAGATAGACATCAGTGGCTTGATTGGCACCTCTAATTTCCTAGACGAGTTCACCGAGTTCATCGGTTTACATAAATGGAAATTGAAAATGAAACTAGGAACATAAAGAGCTTTATTAAATGTTTTTTCAATTTCTGTCATGGTTCGTTACAATAACAATATTATCCGAGCGACTGAACAACGCAGTTGATTTTTTGGTAAATCTTGTTTTAGTGTTGCCTCACACTATGAGTTTGTTTAGTGTCCTGGGGTCTCATAAATACAAATAGCCAGTCTTGGAACGGCTGTAGGTCATTCAAATATGTGTTTCAAATGGAAATCGAACTCGCAACAAGCAGCACAGCAGTCAATCGCTCAGGGGCTCGAGTCTACTATTGCAATCGTGTCTCAATGAGCGGTCATTGATCGAATATTTGACGACTTTGACAGTTTTTGCATGGGAAATGTGTCATAAGTTTGACGATATACGTCATAAATCGATCATTGACCGGTCATTGAGACACGATTGCAATAGCAGACTCGACCCCCAGATCTTTCGTCAGCAGTGTCGTCAAAAATGTACCAGCTGTAATAAACTTACACAGGCGTACCCTCTCACTCTCATTGTCCAATTATTATTGAACAAATAGGTATTATTTATTTCTACGCCCATAGCATTTGTAACAAAGACATTATTTTAAATCTCTTTGGTTAGTAACGATGATCTTAAAAACTAGTACTTAACACTTTATTGAGTGTGGAATTTCATCTAATGTTGCAACATTGGAGACACCCAAAACTATTTGTGCTTTCACTCAAGATAGTGTTGGTACTTCCACAAGTAAGCGCAAGTAGGGTAGCGCTTCCTTTAAGTATGATGGCCGCTAAATCATCTATTAGACATGGCTTTCCAGCGAACATCTTACATCTTAAATGTTTTATCATTACTGGAGATAGGTATATAAAGCATAGGATCAACGTCACGTGCTTGGCAAGGCGCAGAGGTAATAACAAATGGCTAATAAAACGATACAATAACACTTTGCCCCACCACTTCGATTATTCAGTCTATATCCTCTTATCTCTATGAAATCGTCGCCATTAATTTTTCGGAACTACCTACATTTGAATAGTAGGTATTTGTTCAGTCCCGTTCGGTATCCATTAGAGAGCGCGTTACCTTTGTTTCTTCTTTTCAGAATACGTTATCAGGTTTAGAAGGTTAGAACCATTTCACATTTTGATAGCTCTCTGAGGGATAGTGTTCGCTTAAAGGGGAAATGGTAATGTTCATGAGTTGTTTCAAGAGCTTGCTTGTAGATTTATAGTGTGATTTTTTAATCGCGCGCCAAATTTGTACAAGGTACACCCATGAATAAGGACAAGTTTTATCATCGGGCCTACTCGGAATCTTTCGAAAAATAATTTATATTATTATTATATGTAAAGGTACATATTCATGGGTATACAATCCGTGAACGAAGTCACTCTTTATAGAAGTATAAGGCCGTATTGTAAAGAATTGATTATAAAGGCCGCGGCGATCGATTAAATGTTAGGCTGCGTTTGCCGAGGTCAGTCTCTGACCGGATAACCGTCTATTAAGTAGTAGTGTACTTATACCATAGCCTACTACCCTTCCATGCTTCCTTATTACCCTTCCGTGCTCCAGCAGGGCTAGCATGGCCGGAGATATTCTTTCCACGGGGAGAGGACAAAATACTATTCCCCTCTGTCATTTTTATCCACCCTCCGAGCATGGCGACATGGGTGGATAAACTATTCACGGGGATAAACCAGGAAAACGCTTGTCCTCGAAATTATTGCCATTATAAGAAAACTTTTATGAAATTACACAATAGTCGAGAATGTCATGTAAACCAAAGTACTTTCATCGTTTTATTACATCTGTACTGGATATTTATTTTGTTTTGTTGTCAATTGGGATTGCTCGAATCGCGAAATCTTTCACTAGTCGCCATGCTATAAGCCGTGGATGAGTATCCACGTCTAATGTCAAAAAGTAATATAATTCTCTTTCCCCGTGTTGCCGTGCTTTGGCAGGTGGATAAGATAATTGTATCCCTTGTCAGTCGAAATAACCGGTGGATAAAAGTTATATCCCCAGCCCTTGCTAGCCCTGCAGGAAGACGTTGGTCCTGGATGACAATTGTTGATCTTTGACAGTCGTTAGTTGGAATCCGAAAGTCTGTCAACCAGTCTAACCAAGATACCGACAGAATCATCAAGTGTTATGTCAATTAGACCTCAAGCTGCTCTCACTAAAGTACCTATATTTAACACCCCTCTTTTTGCGTCGGGGGTTAAAATAGTGGCTTTGCCTAAAGATGAGTTACTTCAAACGAGTTATTATACAAACCAATTGCAATTTTCAAAGGTTGTACCTATTTAGTTAGTCGAGCTCACCGTTCGATTGAAATCAAATAGCAATCAAACGCAGATCCAAGTGAAATTGCAGCTTCTATTTGATACCGTAGAATATTGTTTGTCTGTATTTATTTACTGGAGAACAGTCTCTTTTTTGCACTTAATTTCTGTGCCTCTCACTGCCTAGTCACTTTCCAGCTTCCAGTCTTTCTGGATGCAGCTGAGCTCTTGCCACTAACATTAAATAAGGAGTACTTGTCTTACCTCCAACACTCAGTAACTGGGTAATACAAAACTCTTTAGTAAAAGAAGTTGTCTGAGTTTAATAAAAATGTACCTATCTATAATAATAGGTACATTGAAAACAGACATTTTAGTTTGAAATGTGTTTTATTAATGGCAAAATAACAGGTTTTTACTAGATACTAGATTATACTGTCATACTGTAGTCATACCTTTTTAAAACCATTTTATTTTTCTATCTGTCAGTTTGTTTAAGCTTATCTTCAAAACGGCTGGACCGATCTAAAGAGGATTTTCTCTATCAAGCAGTATTATTTTAGAAAAAAAAAATAGAAATCCGTTCAAAAATCAAAACCTATGAGGAAAGAGCTAGTAGTAGTTATAAAAAAATACTTTAGGAATTCCTACAAGTTATAAACAACAGTCGCATCAACATCCATTGTCTAGTTTAGAAGATATAAAAGGTCTCACAGATAAACACGAAAAGCGACTTCGTTCCACACTAGCTATGTAAAGATATGTAAAGATGAAGTTCGTATCTCGGAACAGAACTACAAAATACTATATGAGCTTCATAACTTATTCAAATGGGCCAAGTAGTTTAGACATCTCGTGAATTCATACATAGTGACTTTTGAATAAATAAGTCCTCTCTTTGATATCTTTGACGTTTCTTATAACAAAATACACCTTATTACATATCCGGTAGAACCTATATTTATCTGATCATCATCATCTATACATATAATATCTGCCTGTTTTCTTTCTTTTTAATTTTATTCAAAACAAAATTACATTTTAACAGAAATACCTAAACATCATTTATCGTCTTCATTGAATAAGTAACAAGAGCAAAAAAAGGAATAAAATTACGTAGATTTATAAAGTCAATAAATAAAAGCTTACATTACAAACATAAACAAAAAAATATAAAAGTCATTAATTTAATAACAACACACTAATGTAATATATGTATACATATACAAAATAAATTATAATTCCAATTTCAATTTTAATTAGGTTATATTCCAATAAGGTTAAATACGAAAAGAGGTACCTACCACCTATAATAGTCGGGTACCCTATTTGGTTTATTTACCACAAAAAATCACCCATTATTTCATCTTTTACACAGATTGATCTTCCTGTATATCTTGGTCCTACTCTAGTAGCCCTCCACATTTAAACTTTTTTCATAACATCATCCCTAAGCCTCTGCTTCAGATGCATATTTATAGCTAAATTTAAAATAACCGGCAATGTTTACGTTGATTTTAAAGTAAGCCGCCGATGCTCATATTTATGGTTATGGCCAATAACTCTAAATTAGGAAGTCTGTGGCTTTAGTGGTTTTGTCTCAATCATGATTGGCCACCGACTTCCGAATTTAGTTATTTTTCACCGGTTAGTGTTTTTTTTTAAATCGGTTGTATTTTTTGTCAAAATGTTTTAATTTTACATATTTTAGCTTTTCATTTTTATGTAGTTGATTCATTGTTTTCCATTTCTTTTAATATTACAATTAAACAAATAAACAGATTTCGATGAAATCAAAAAAATAATATATGAACAAAAATGTTCATAAAATGAAAATTACCAGATCAAACTATGTTATTTTTTTATGAGACCAAAAAACAACAATTCTGCATCGAACTAAAAAAGAATCACGCACATCGGATCATAAATCTCGGAGTGATCGGTGTACCTACTTATATATAAAAAAATAAATAAAATATCGATCGAATTGAGAACCTCCTCCTGAAATCGGTTAAAAATGTGTCTAGAAAGGTTCGTACAACAACATTCGTATTTCAAAAACGGGACACTTACTAACGCCCGTGCTCGTTGACGGCGCGACGCGACACTGAGGTAAAGTGTGGCTAGTTAGCCACATTTTAACGTCTCGCTTTCTGAGCGTTATAACCTATCTACACCTTTTTACTTACAATATCATTGGCTATGGCAACAACATTAAATGTTGCTAGTTGCTACTGACAAAAAAATGCTCTGCACAACTCAGAAATTACAAATTACGCTACCGTAACTACTGCCACTATTAACCTATAGTTTGATATTCTCATCTTATTTAACATATGTATATGCAACATTACGTAAACATTTCCGCTGTGTCAGTTATGTATTTAGGCCATGTTGGTAATATGCTATTCAATCACCTAACTACATACATAACATACATAACAAGGTGCCCAATTGAACATGAACCTAACTATTTGAAAAACTGTCATAGACATTATTGATACCCAAATGTGTGTACCTTTATACATACCTATGTCCGTCCTTTTGTTACTGCACAAACAGAAAAATATGGAAATTGCATAAGTTTAGTTTGGCAAGAAAGAAAATACAACAAGATTATTTATTTTGTTAAAACATGAGTAGGTATGCAAATAAATGCAAGATTCCAATATTCCTGTATTTACACAACTATTGAGTATTGGATGTTTATCTCAGTATTCTTGGGTCACCGGTGGCCCACCGTTCGCTAGCAGAATGCACCGCATTTCCCGCGGTTGCCCCTTTTTACGCTCCATGAATTTTCAGGCACCAGTACCTACCTACACAATATTGGGCTCACTGTGTCGTGTAATATCGGAATAGTTGGGAAGTGGTACAATCAAAATGATAATTATGTTAATTAAAGTGTTGGATTTAGCTACATACTTACCAATTAGCGTTACCATTTGATTAAAGCCCGCATACCCAAGAGGGTTATAATGATAGACTGCTATAACAAGGTTCAAGAAAAAGCGAACTAACCTTATAAAATATAATTACCCATTTGTATAGAAATAATAGTACTACCAAGTAATGTATGTAATTCAAGGATTACTTAAATAATTTAAAGTCAAAGTCAAAGTCAAAGTCAAATCATTTATTTCAATTAGGCCATTTAAAAGGCACTTTTGAACGTTAAACTTACAAGTTAAATAAAATTTAATGATTCTAGTTGCCCCTTCCAAAAGGTAGTTTTGTATGGAGAAGAATGGGCAAGAAACTCCATACTTACTCTTTTATTTAAAATAGTTTTTACAATATTTGTATACAATAAAAAATACATTATATGTGAATACGATGTACCTAGAATAAACAAAGTAAAATAAAAAAAAAAAAAAAAAAAAAATAACATAGATTAAGCATTTTAGTAGGATAGAGACATGGTACTCTCACATTTACAAATATTAAAATCACGGATTAATATAACAAATCAAGAAAATATTAAATAAATAATAATAAAAAAAAATACACAGCAGATTAGCGTGAGTGTTGCAAAAATAAAGCAAATTAAGATTTTGTCAAGTTCCTTGATTGCCCTATGGAGCTGGACCAGCATGTTGCCAAGCATTATTGTCTTAAATATAATCCTCTAATTTGTAATATGCCTGTTTACAAAGTGTACTTTTAATATAAGTTTTAAATTTCCTTTCATTTAGTTTTAATATATCAAGAGGTATTTTATTGTAACATTTAACACAGTACCCCATGAAAGATGTCTGTACTTTAGCTAATCTGAAAAATGGTTGAGCTATTTTATCTTTATTTCTAGTATTAAAATTATGTCTATCACTTATATATATCTATTGATTATTGATTCTCTACTGGCACTCAAGTAGAGCGGACGTGTTTAAAAGCAATATTATTTACCTAACTATTATATGACTATTACAATATCACCAAGTGTTCTGTGACCTACAAAACAATTTTCTGCTAAGTTAGTGAATTACTACAGTGAATAGCAAACAATTATGCGCATATAAAACTAAGTATGTCAAATATTGAAAGCAGCCCTCGAAGTATCCCTCCTAGCAGCCCTGCTAGCAAACCTCAAACGCCCCACCATGGGGCTCAAGGAAGAATTGAGGCAGTGGACATCAGCGAGATAAGTAATTGGTTGACCTCCATTGATAGATACCTGAACGAAGTCTGTACCATTGCTCAGGAAGGTAAACTGAACTCTGAGCAAAAGCTTAGGATCAGTACCTTATCGCGCAAAGTGGGACATAGCGTATCACAAATGGCAGTGTATTACCAAGAATTGAAGCTCAAGGCAATAGAAGTACAAAACTCTGTTGTAAAGTCTAAAGAAAAATGTGACCTCACAGCTTGTCTTGAAAATTTCCAAAAGACAATTGAAACCAGCATTCAAGAAAACTGCGCCAAACCTAAGACGCTAGGAAAAGTTTCATTTGCGGACATGGTAAAAACGGATAAAAATAATTACTTGCGCCCCAATAACATTAGCTCCATTGCAATTTATCCGACGGATAAATTAAAATCTAGTGACGACCCTAAATCACTTGTCCAAAAAATTATATGCCCTGAACAAATGAAATTGCACGTTAGAGGTTTGCGCAAAACAAAGAATGGGGGCGTTATTATCAGCACGGAGACAAAGGACGATATTGAAAAACTAAGGAAATCATCACAGCTAAGTAGCTCTGGCCTGAAAGTGGAAGAGCCCCATAAGAAAAAACCAAGAATTGTAATTGTAGGAGTACCAACCACTCTAAGTGATCAGGAAGTTTATGATTGCATCTATGAACAGAATGTAGCCGACAATTTGCCTAATGTGTCTCGTGACTCTTTTATGGCCTCTGTTAAGTTAAGCCACAAGTCGGGTAGAAAAGATGGACCTACGTGCAATTTTGTTCTTGAAGTATCTGCTAGTGTAAGAAAGACGCTCATCAACAAAAATCGAGTTTTCATTAATTGGACATCCTGCCCAGTGAGGGACTTCACACTTGTGACCAGGTGCTTTAAATGTCAACAATATGGACATGCTTCGAAGACATGCAGAGAGGCAGCCAATACGTGTGGACATTGTGGAGAACTAGGCCATCAGGCAAATGAGTGTACTAAACTTGCTGAACCGTCACATTGTGCAACTTGCTTGCGGTTTAAAAAACCGAGCAATCACAAAACAGGCGATCAAGAATGCCCTGCGAAGAAAATAGCCGAAACTAGATATATTAATTCCAAAGATTATAATGAGGTCGAGTAGGTGTAGTGGGTGCTATAATTTATATCTGAGCCCTTTTAATGTGTGTAATATTAACTTAACTCTTAAGTATACTGTCCTTTATGTACTAATTATAAGTCATTAAAGTAACTTTAGTTTTACAATTCACATTACAATAATAATTATGCAATTTTTATATTTTATTGACGCAGCAAATTCTGTACGAGCAAACTAGTTGTAGGTGCATTAAAATGCTTAAATGCATAATTGTAAAATATGTCTCGAATAGTTGTAAAGTGTTGATGCAGAAAATTTGTAAACTAATCAAAATATTTTACTTAGAATAAGATCATATTTTATAGTTAGTAGGTAAGATATTTACTTGATATTTGTTTTAGGGATTTATGATAATTTTCATGTATACCTTGAGTGTTTACCTGAGATACAGGTTTATCCTAGTTCAGGTAGCAGCCACTAATTATGTACCTCTAGTTTAAGGACCTAATGTTTTAATATTTATGTACATCTATTATTTCAATAAACAATTTCAATTCAAATTATTTTACTAAAAAGATGTGGGTTTTTTCTTACATGCATAATATTTTCGTAAATGAATTGACAAGGCACTGTCATAATATTAATTTTCTTAAATAATTCCCTTATAGATTCTCGACGCGGTAGATTATAAATAGCTCTGACAGCTCTCTTTTGTAGAATAAAAATGGAATCAATGTCAGCAGCCCGACCCCACAGTAAAATGCCATACGACATTACGCTGTGAAAGTAGCTGAAATAGACCAAACGCGCGGTTTCTACGTCTGTCAACTGCCTGATCTTTCTAACCGCATAAGCAGCCGAGCTTAGCCGCCCCGCAAGAGATGTTATATGCGGTCCCCATTGTAACTTCTCGTCTAGCGTGATGCCTAGGAAAACGGTTTCATTAATATATTCCAGCTTTCCTCCATTCAACATGATGTCGCATTCGCTACTTCTAACGTTTGGTAACGTAAATCGAATACATTTGGTTTTTGTGTTATTAAGTACCAAATTGTTTGCCGTTTATTGCTTTTACCCGCGACTTTGTTCGCCTAGAAGTCTATTATACCATAAAACAATTCAAAACATAAAAAAAATCATTTAGACGAAAGCTAGGCATAGTATGCCTAGCTTTCGTCTAAATGAATCTTTTCATTACAGATAACTTTTGAAATCCGAGGTCACCGGGAACATCTACAAACAAATACCTTTTTAACCGACTTTAAAACTGTTTGAAATATAGTAGTAGAGTACCTATAAGTCAGATGTTAAATGTTTTTTTTATCTGCATTTAATGCATTGCTGTTAGCCCTTCCTAGGATAAGTCAGGGTCTGAAAATTTAACATATTTAGATTTTGAGAAAAATTCTAAAATAACATTAAACTCCTCTTCTTCTTTTAGCTTGGTGTCAGAGTATTTATGCCGTCGAGAACTCGAGAAATTTCACTTGTTTCCGAACGATTTTTCCTTCATTAAATTCTTTTCAGAACTTATTTGCGTTTGTGAACCTACATAAAGCAAAATAATAATAAACCTTGCAAATCAACATGGCACCAATTTTTCCGATGTAATTGTTACACAAAAATGGCAGCTATTCCGCATCGAAATCAAAAAGAATCACGTGAATCGGATCATTAATCTCGGAGTAATCGGTGTACAAGAATAAAAAAAAAAAATGCCGATCGAATTGAGAACCTCCTCCTGAAGTCGGTTAAAAATACACGAGGTGTTCCTTACCATAGTTCTTTCTTTATTTATTTGTTTCCGTTATTTAAGTAGATACTAATTTATTTTTATTTTTATCGTCAATACACCAAAGCGCATTTTCTAAAAAAACATAAAATAACACCTCATTTATTACTTCCAAAGCGTTAGGCAGAGATGTATCTGTAGAACCTCCTTCATCCACATTTCACCCTTTATGTATAAGTCCCATGTAAAAGGGGCCGAGCCTGTTGCCACCAACGGGGCACAATTCCAGACTCTAAGCGGCTACTGACAAATTGCTAATGGAAAAACTTAATATCACTTTGCCCAACCTGGGAGTCGAAAACTTGCGAGCACTAGGTCCAACACTAACAACAGTTCGACATGATAATACATGTTTGCAACCGGGACCGTCGGCTTTGTTTTTTAGGCATTATAATTGACAGTAAACTAAACTGGAAGGATCACGTGGATAGAGTATGCGGCAAGCTTGATAAGTTTGTGTATGCTCTTCGCAAGTTACGACTAGTTTCTAGTAAAAATACAGTTCTGAACGCTTATCATGGGTATGTTTCATCAGTATTGCGTTACGGCTTAGTGATATGGGGTAATTCAGTAGATGTGGACAGGGCGTTTAAGGTGCAAAAAAAATGTATTAGAGCCATGAGCGGAGCAGAATACCTAGACCATTGCAGGCCACTATTTAAAGAATTAAAAATTCTCCCACTCCCATGTCTGTACATTTTCGAAGCATGTTCTTTTGTTAAAAAATATCCTCATTTATTCACACTGAATGAACAAGTCTCCGAAAGACTGAACAAAAAAAATGCAGGAAAATTGCTAGTTCCTTCTCAGAGATTGCAACTGTACAGTAGGAATGCTAGTTGTATGACTATAAAAATTTATAATAAACTACCAGCTGCCATAAGAATGTTACCAATAAATAAATTTAAATCTGTGTTGTTTGCTTGGCTCTTAGATATGTGTTTTTATTCCGTGAATGAATATTTAAATCATAATTTTTGACATTATAATTAATTTTTTGACATTGGAGCATATTTTTAACATTACTTATTATATTTTGACTATGATTGTATTCTTTTGACATAATATTAATTAATTAATATTCTGACATTACAAATAATTTAATATTCTGAAATCTCAATTTGCTATAATTCTTGTAATGTCTCTATAATATTTCTACACCAGTAATGGTAGTATGTGTGATGCAATATATAATTTAAGACCTAAATGTACCATATACTTGGAAATAAATATTATCTTTATCTTTATCTTTAGGTCAATAAGGCAGGCAAAATAGTAAGATTATTACATTTACAATTTTTTTAACTATCGCAAAATATGTGTTGTTCTCGGGATGATAGCAAAATAATACCTTTATAAACCTTTCTAATCAACATGGCAATCAATATATTCTCGATGTAGATTCCATAAAAAAATGGCCAAGTGCGAGTCGGATTCAACCTTGACTACTTTTTCCAAAGGGCTCCGTACAATATTACGGCCATTGTTAACGTAATTTTAAAAAATGCTGATAAATTCACGTGTTAAGTAGGTACAAGCCAATATTTAAATTTACTTTATTTTTATTTTTAAAGTCATATCTACTTCTTTTGGCGCGTTAGGGAAAAATGATGAGAGTATTTTTTTACGATGCGCGCGCTAATCAACATTTTAGTTTTAATTACTATTATTAGTGTCGTTTTTGTCTACAAACGAAAGATAACGCGAAATATATATTTTTTTAGAAAGATTTTTATCTTGTTACGCCAAATAAGTATAACTTCTAACGCGTGTACTTGTACAGACGCCAGCACATCAAGTTACCCCAATGTGTCAAATTTTCCCAATTGAAAATGAACCTTATTATGTTTGCCATAAAGTTGAAAAACGATCAAAGAAATTTCACACATTGGGGTAACTTGATGAGCTGGCGTCTGTACATACATAAGTAGTAGTACACACACACTTTTTTGTTGTAATAGCAACAAAAAAAATATGTGTATAGTGTTATAAATTTAACTGCCTTACCTTTTACGGTTCCTGAGATTCAGCCGTCAGTGTAAAGACGCCAGCACATCAAGTTACCCCAAAGTGTCAAATTTCTTTGATCGTTTTTCAGAGAAAATTTGACACATTGGGGTAATTTGATGTGTCTGTACATAGCTATAGGGTTTCTATGGCACCCTTTACGTTACGGATCCCTAACAATCAGCAAAATTTTACCTGTTGTAACAAAAAAGAGTGCCATGCATATTTCATAGCGTAATAAATTTCACCGACGAATATTAGTCTCCGGGACACCTCGTTTATTTGCCGGACTTTTTGTTTTCGTTTACAAACCTTCCAACCCAGTTTTACTGTGTAGATACGGAAATTTAGGCAGTATATAAATGGTAAATGGTATTTTTTTCTGTAAATACACGTCATTTTTAACTGGAAGGTGTAGTCGGTGTTTCATTAGGTAGATATCTGATTACCTACACTGAGAAGAAATACCTGAACCGAATGAAACCCAAAGGTCATAGTCTGTTTTAAAGTCTAGGGGGTCGAGTCTGCTATTTTAATCGTGTCTTAATGACCGGTCAATGATCGATTTTTGACGTATAACGTCAAACTTATGCCACATTTCCCATACAAAAACTGTCAAAGCTGTCAAATATTCGATCAATGACCGGTCATTGAGACACGATTGCAATAGCAGACTCGAGCCCCAGATATTACCTTCGTCAGACCACGTATAAACCATGCAGATTAGTGTCTGAAATGGTCTTATTAGGAAAGAACCACATATAATGAGGGAAACAGAGCCGTCAGTCCAAGTATTTGTCAGTATTCGTGAGCTCAACTCGAAACTTTAGGAGAGAGAACTAACTAGTTTTTGCCTACAGCTTCGCCTGTAAGGAGGTCGACAATTTTATTATCGCATGGCGTACCTACTAACTACCAGGATAGAAATTATCCTTTGTCCTAAATCAGGTCATGGCCAATCCACGTGCCCATCTAAATCCGCTAAGCCGTATGGTGTGAAAACGTAACTATTTGTTTAGTAGATTCTTAACAAGCGACTCCAAAATCTAATCAAAATGAAATTAAAAGTAAAAAAATAAAATAAAACAAAAGTAATTTATTCAAATTAGGCTGAGGAGAAAGAGATTTTTATTAAAATACTGTAGAGCGGGCATGTCAAGGAAATGTCATAGAAAAACTTTGATCTCATGTCTCAGTAACGCCATCTAGAATAACATAAATGAATATTCGAGCGGCAGCGGAGCGTATTACAAAAAACTCATAGACTTGTATCCAGCAGGACACACTTTTTCGGACGAAAATTTTGTTCGTGATGTCTGGTCTATAGGTATTGAATGTCTTTGGCTGAGGATCAGCTCTTTAAAAAATAAAAATAAAAATTCATTTCGGACAACTACTTACACGATCCATAAAATTGTTAGTAACAGGTTTACACTTAAAAACTATTGTTAGTAACCTAACTAAAGACGAAATAATGAGAAGACCGCCCTAGACCAAGTTCTCTGTTCCGGTTGATACCAGAACAAAGAACTCGAACTAGGGTATAGGTATAAGTCTTCTCACAAATTGCCTTATAAATGTAGATGAAGTACCGGCCGCCACTGCCTTCAGGATGCTATTATGGCTGCCTCTTATTCTGCTCAGGAGCGAGGCCGTTTTCTTTCGGATGATGGCATGAAACCCATCAGTGTGGGAAACCGCGAACATTCCGGAGGCACTACAAAAACGAGGCAATCGCAACAGCATCCTAGAAACATTATTGTACTGGACGCGTAGGACATCCAGCGATCTTTTCGAGTAGTTGACCCTAAGATTACCGGTGTAAAAACTTTGACAATAAGCCTTAAAAGAGAAAGCTTTACTTGATTAATACACCGAGCAAATCTTCTTGCCAGCAAATACCCCTGACCGCCAGAGCCCTACTCTCCCTTTCAATGTCAACATGCAGGTCTCTCACCGACTAATGTCTAATGCGTTTTTGGAAAAATCATAAACCGTGAATCCGTTCAAGGCACAAACTTTGGCATAGACCATATATTTTTCAATTTGGCTACTTATTCGTACACAATAGTAAACAACAGACTTAAATGTCATTGAATACCAAATACCTACGTACACACACTAGATTTACCTGTCTACGAACGAACATAATTTTAATTACAAAACAAGGCATAATTTGGCGCGCCTCGCTCCTGTAATATATCTGTGGAGGTATTACGCAGCTAATTGTAACCATATTTTATTTATTGTAATTAGTTTCCTTGCCGTGTAACGTGTATACATCCGTTTCCTCTCGTCGGAGGTGTCTTGTTGAAAAAGACTACGATTTTGTTAGGATGGAAGTGAGACACGAAATTAAACTAATTACCATGTAATAGTTATGTTTATACGTGTAAATAGTTCACCTTCAATATCAAATTCATTCAAGGATTGTCTGTGAGAGATCGCTTTGAGCGTATGTAGCCCTTAAATTTATTATTTGTAAGTTTTTATGGTGTAGGTACCTGTACAATATAGAGTAATCAGTTCTATTCTATTCTACCTATGCAGATCTCAACGTGACCATACCATCAATCTTTTTAATCTTTTCAATTTTCGTATGACAAACAACTTTTCTACAGACAGCATCTGTTGCATTCGATCCCTGTGTACCACACTGGCGGACATCTAGTTCACTAATTATTTTTAAACTTCGTCTAGAATATTCTTCTTTTAAATAAATGCTTCTTTAATTTTGATTTTCAAACGTCTATCATCATCAAACGCACGCTTTGATCGAAGGTGGCCTAGATTGGTCCAGAGATAGGTGACCGTTTATTACACTGTTTTGAAAAGCAAGTAAAGCCGCAGTTGTTACCTAGGAGCAAAGAGATTTAAAATACTATAGAGCGGGCATGTCAAGGAAATGTCATAGAAAAACTTTGATCCCATGTCTCAGTAACGCCATCTAGAATAATATATGAATATTGGTGCGGCAGCGGAGCGTACTAAAAAAAACTCATAGACTTGTGTCCGGCAGGACACACTTTTTCGGACTAAAATTTTGTTTGTGATGTCCGGTCTATAGGAATTGAATGTCTTTGCCTAGGAGTAGTCAGAAACTCAGAGTCCCGAAAGCCATTACAACTAGTTCAACCAACAACGGGTATCGTGTTAGTCGAACACCGGGATGTAGAAGCCAGAGGAAGTCGCTTCATGTGAGACATTGGTATTCAGCTGCATCTGGTTAAACTGGAAACCAAAACCAACATAGTTGCTACAAGGCTAGGCCAATGATGATGTCTATCTGTCTAATCACGTTGAGAAAAGATCTATAAGGTCCTCGCTGTATTGTGTAGTGTGATTATCATTTAGTTCTAAGAAGCCAAGTAGGCACTAAAGATAACTTTTACGACCTCTTTATGAGAAATAATAGATTTACTTTTACCAGTTACGTACTTGTTATATTTCACCAAAACTTTTAACGACAACATTATCGTTGAACAAGAAACAATAATCAAACTTAATGTTACACCATAACTCCTTTCTTGGAACATAGATCTAAATCCGTAGACACGGAGGCGTTACATAAAAAAACATGACATTATGAAAATATCTTTGATGCCCCGGAGTAATGCGATTCCGCCCTGTGGGCCCAACGTAATCAACCGAGGTGGTTACCTTACGTATGCCTTCTCAAATTTAAATGTATTAATATTTCTGGGCTCCACATCAAAAAGAGAGTGAAGTGGATCACGATTTGAATAATTTTACATACCTACCTTCCTATCAAAGTTACCCTATGCAAATGGGGTGTTGACTTAGTACAATTACATACATACATAAACTCGCACCTTTTCCCACGGGGTCGGCAGAAACTCTTTTATATTAATTCTTACATGGGTAGGTACTTCTTGTGCTTCGTTTACGTTCTATTTAGTAAAAGTCATTTCGTGAAACCTTGAGTAAAGCGAACTGTCAAATCCAAGCATTGGTATAGACAGACAGTTCAATTCGTCACAAGGTGATTTATCCAGAACTAGCAGACGTCCCGCGGTTTCACCCGCGTAGGTCCCGTTCCCGTAGGAATACACGGATAATAATAACCTATGTGTTAATCCAGGGTCTCGGCTAACTCCATACCAAATTTTACTAAAATCCATTCCGTAGTTTTTACGTGAAAGAGTAATAGGTAAACATCCTCACAAACTTTCGCGTTTAAAATATTAGTAGGATATAATATTGCTGTAGGCCTAGCACGAATTCTTGTCATACGT
Source organism: Euplexia lucipara (assembly GCA_921972225.1). Lineage (NCBI taxonomy): Eukaryota > Metazoa > Arthropoda > Insecta > Lepidoptera > Noctuidae > Euplexia > Euplexia lucipara. Next base: position 5,382,202 of record OV179143.1, on the reverse strand, counting down.
CACATCAATTCAAATGATTTTAAAATAGGTACAAAATACCACTACCCTGCAGCGTTTAGATTTAAACTAACAAAGCAAGCACAATTAGTATCACCCATAGATATTACCGAATGAAGTCTTTAATCTAATTAAAATATTCGAAACGAGTATTTTCAATTTCAAAATTGCGTCAAGCATTCATGCAGAGTACACCTGATCTTTTGAACATAATAAAGTCGGCATACTATGTTTTTCTAGCTAGAGCGTCCCCTCCCAGGCAGCGTTTAGTATAATTAGTACGACCAATATAGCATAACAGGACACAATGAAGTTATGTCCTAGACGTGCCATGTGAATTCCAATCGTCCGATTCAACCTTGGTCTGCCTGACATTGTTCTTGCTATAAGGCACTCACAAACACACACGTATAGATCCGTATTTCTCTGTAGCCTCGTATGTAACGTAAGAGCTGGGAAATATTCGGAGTTCGAAATTCCGGAATTAAAGCAGATGTTTGACTATTAAGCACTAGTGGTTTCTCCGACTTGCCACCAGATGCGGTATTCGAACTAGTGAAGTGAAGTCTCGGCGCAAACATTCAACACGTTTCCGCAAACGTCTTTACATTTTTAATACGAAATACGTTTCCGACGAATAAGGATGTAACATTTGTCGACAGTGAAATAAAATGTAGCGGACCGAACTACCTTTCAGATTTTTCTTCTTTGTGTGTTGTAAACAGCTTCCTGTCTTGAAAATTTTATGTGGAACGACGGTGTTACTGTATAACTGTGTACGTGGAAGAGGTTCTAGTATTGCTGTAGTCTGTTTTGTGGGATACATTTTATGGATCCTATCAGCTTCACGACGGAAGTTACAGCTCGTTAATTGAGCAGATATTTGTGTTTGAAATACGTGTTGTACCTACCTATTGGGTGAAATGGATATGGACTAACAACGTGATACCTATGACATAAGTTCATTCTATGTTTATTATTTATTTATTTATTTAATACTTCAAGCACACAAATGTACATAGGCGGACTTAATGCCTTAGGCATTCTCTACCAGTCAACCTTTAGGTCATGCAGAGACAAACAGTGGTAGGTGCAATTCCGTAAGAAATTTCAAGAGAAGTAAACATAGTTTATTTATACATATGTAAACAATAAATATAATAAATATGATAAAATAAAATAGATATAATATAATACAATCAATATATGTATAAGTACAAAAAAAACTTAAACACATGAACATGATAATCATACCAAGGGAAAACATTAGCGCTGTGACGAAACTACAGCCGTTGTTATGTTTCTGAATCCCCTTGCCTTGTAATTTGTCATCAATTTTATCTCATTACTCTGTTATGTTTTACTATAAGTAGTTAACTATCGCTATTCGCATATTGTGCCCGATTGATGTCAATAGGCTCGCCCCCTATTACATGGGAAAAACTTAACTATAAACTATAAAGAAGAAGAAGTTAACTATAAACCTTAAAAAAATGACGAGATTATTTTCATTGTTTGCCAGGCTTAATGAGGTTATAACATTTAACTTTTCGTTCATTAAAAATCTCATTATGTTAGATATAGAAATCAAGATTTTTTAACAGTTGAAACGTAGAAATTAGTATAAAGACTTTAAAGAATTTTCACGCTCTGGAGGATTTGTAGTATCAGGCCATGCGTCCTTTGGACCCCAAGTACAGGGTTGAACGGACATCATTGTACACATACCATGAGTTTGCTGACTGTTCTGAGTATTCTGAACCTAGCATTGAATATGTTCGTTAAATTTTTCCCAATTTTTAAGTTTTTTTCTGATGCTGGGGTTGTCGGTTATCACCTTACAACTTTACCATTGAACACCGAAAAGGCAAGGACAATGTAGTTCCAGATGCCTTATCTCGTGGCGTTCCGGTGTTGGAAATTAAGGTGCCCACTATAACTTTATAGAAGTGAGAAGGTTATAATTTATAAAAAATATCATCATTCTTAGAAACCCCTCTAAGATTGTTCCTGAAGGAAATTAAGACACTTCTTTCATTGAAAATGACATTGGTTTAGACAGAAGTCACAAGTTTATACAGGTTAATGTAAAAAGAATATCAATTAAACGTTTTCCCTAACATGTACAGACGCCAGCACATCTAGCTACTTCCTATTGTCAAATTTTTCTATATGAACATGAAACTTATTTTGTTTGTTGTTGAAAAGCTATCAAAGAAATTTGACATTGTTGTTGCTTGATGTGCTGCGACAGAACTATACTGCATTTACAATAGGATTATTAGCAAGAAGTGTATTTTTAATGCACACTGGAACGAAACTGCAATAAGTATGTTCCAATTATGATAGGCGCCGAATTTATTATACCTAATCTATTTTCACTCCAGCTATCATACTTAGTTAGCTCTAGCTTTTTTCTAATGTTATTAATGTTATTATAAATGGAGAATAAATTTAAATTAAAACCATTTGAATTTTAACTGTTTTAACTAATCTTTAAAATAAAATGTTCCGCATTCCTGCTATTTAAGCCTCTTTTTTCATGAATGAAACAAAAACATATCGTTGCTTATTTTACACACGCGTAGGTACCTACCGTAATTACACATGACATTTTACCGTTGTACCAATGCAAAATTAACTTCGTGTGTCGAAGTGTCGATAGCTAGTAGTGTATGGTAATGAATCCAAAAAAAAACAGGTGTGGTTTCCAATCTCGAGATGAGATTTTAATTTTCTTTTCCAAAATATCCTTCTTGCAATACAACAATGTATACCTAAATAGCCCACGGGATGTGAACTTATTACCACGTTTCATGTTAGTTGCTAGTTATATAACAACTTCCCACAGTTCCCACGTATATATCGATTCGGTTTGGTGTTACATAATTATACATGTATGGTTTCTGTCTACATTTAGAGCTATATTTATTATATAATTTATGTCTATTGCAATCTCAAATGACAAATTTGTAGAAGCGTGTAATTATAAATGATGTGTCGATGTATTATCAGCAAGTCTAACTATATATAGGGTGAATTCTTAGAATAATAACTGAATAATAAAAATAGAATAACGCATAGAAGCCGCGTTTAGTAGGTACAAAACACGGGCGAAATTTTATGTTCACTTTATTATCTTTGTTTGCGTGAGCCGAATATGTTTACTCGCGAGCTGTGTTCCACGGAACGTGACATTAAGAACCTTCTGACACAGCTCGCCGAGCAAACAAGCCAATTCTGGCTCAGGTTTAGTTGCCTAACTTTTTGCACTCGTACTAGGTTTCTAAGCGTTATTATTCTAAGGGTGAATTACATCGATGTAGCCATTTAATAAAGGAGTGTACTTAGTAGGTAGGTAGTCATTTGAATTAACAAACTGGATGACGTAGTAAACCCCTAAATCGCGAAGAATAGTCAGCTTCTCTCTTATTTTTTGCTCGCGTAACTTCCAGGAAACAGCTGTTTTTATTTTTAACCGACTTAAAAAAAAGGAGGAGGTTCTATGTTCGTGTGTATGTATTTTTTTAATTTTTTTTTATGTATGTTACCTGATTTCTCTCCCATTAGTGGACCGATTCTCAAAATTCTTTTTTTTTGCTATTACGGTTTGTTCCAAAGTAAATGTTGTTCATTTACACGAGTATTAGATACACTCCCTTTAAATCCTTTGCGTCCGTCGTTTTTCTTACCCCCACGTATATTTTCAGGGATTTTAATTACGGTGTGAGAATAACCACCCTTTGCAGTAAAATCAGTCGTAAAAACAAGACTAGTATTAACAAAATACTACGTTTACTGTTATTCTATCTCTATAGATATCCTTATTTTATCTCGCCGCAACGTACGATCCACAATTCATTAGATAGGTAGATTGCACCCGACCTCTTCCAAGCTGGTATTTTATTTGAAAACATTACGACTACTCTACTCTGATGCTTTGCTGCTTCTACTATATTCCACTTCGAAACTTTTTTCATTTCATAATTAATTAGGCACCTCTTAACTTTTACAGCGCAAAACTAAGCCAGGTGCAGATTTATGTCAACTGAAATACCTACTTCTATACGAATCATCTTAGTATGAAAACAGCTGTGAGGAACGGACGTAACTTAATAAAAATTTGACTAGGTAAGCCGGGCAGCATTGTTCACTTCCGCTCACAGAGATTTACGGAATTACCGCAAATCCGTCGTCGTCACGTAGACGAAATACACTTCGAATTAAGGTCAGACGAAACAGATACAGTCTGACATTACTTTGACATACCTTTCCCTTAATGTAATTGCACAGTATCAAATCTTATTAGGTTGTAGAGAAAGTAGTATTTATGACCTGTATCAGGGATGGCGAATCTACGACACTCGTGAAAAAGATCTTCGAGACATACCTATTTAATCACCGTTTATTTATTCTGCACATTCATTTTATTGAATATCTCACTTTTTTTTCTGTGGCAAGCTATAAACTAAAAATAATGTTTGAGGTTACAATTCCGGAACAGTTCGGCATCCCTGATGCTGGTCACATTGAATAGTTACAGTTTTGGTTCTCAGGAGTATTGTTAAGTGATTAGAACAGGATGCTTGGTAATGCGCCTTCAGCCCAAAATCTCGATTGACTAGTGACTAGGTACACTTCATTTGCCGGATGCTCTTCAATTTAGGTGGCTCTATAATTCAGTTGGCCTAGTATGCTCTTTTGAAGGTAATAGACATATCTGGCGAAATGTAGAATAAAAGCGAAAAGTCATTTTATGTTTTAGACTTTATTTACATTTATAATTGTGCCTTCCTTTGGAATTGCAGCTAGAATTTTAGAACAATATGTTTGATTAGGAAACTGTTTGAACTCACGTTACATTTACTTCGCTCGTCCGCGCCTCAGGTCTGGAAGTTACAGGAAGTCTAATCTAATGTCGCGGAGCAGAACGCAACTTTGTTAGGACATATTCCGAGGTAGAACTTTTCGAAATGCTTTCGTTGTTTTAAGTGATTGAGCATTTAGAATTTCAGAAGTTTTCAGTAAGTAAAGCGTATGTTAGTTCTGGTAGATTTAACGTGACTAGGTAGTGGTGATGATTAAGGGCTTTTATGATGAGCTGGGGGAAGTGGGCGTGCAGATTTTTAACTAAGTAGGTACCTATTAGCATGTTTCTAAAGCGCGAGCTGAAGTGTTAGTCACTAAAACATTTATGGTAGGTAGGTACCTATTATGAAAGTTCGATTCGATTTATATTTTATTTTCTATTGATTGGAAAATCTTATTCCAATCCTCTCTAATGTTGTTGTGCCTCGACAAAAGATGGCAAAAACTGTCAGTTTTCAAATGATACTGGTACTGGACTTTTTTTAGTCTTTGTCTTGTGTAGGCACAATACACTTCATTGTTACTATGGTTTGTAATACAGGCTTTCTGCATTTAGCAGCCTAATGTTAGACTGGAAGCCAGCCCCAACCTAGTACAAAATGGCTGGGCAAATGATGACAAAGAAGTGGTTCTCGGCAGGCGCTTGCGCAGGCGGGGCCCCGGGGGCCGGTGCGCGCGGCTCGGGCGCATGGCGCTGCTGTACCGCGCAACGCGGCTTAAAGACCGCGCCGACACCCACGTGTTCACCTTCGTGGTCACGCGCTCCGCCACGCGCGAGCCTGACCGCGATGTCACCTCCAAGGACTTCTGCTGCGCGCACCAGCGCTGGGCCGTTGCCTTCAGCCGCACAGACGCATCACTTGGTCAGTATATTAACAGTACTGTATTTATAGATAACCTCACCTTTCAAACTGGTTCACAGATAGAATATACCCGATATTGTTGCAGGTGTGTACTTGGTATGGCGCGGTGCGTGCGAAGGCATGCGAGTGTACGTTGACTTCACATTCACACTTCTCAGTCGTGACCACTTCACGGCAAACGAAGGCTTTTCCGGAAAACAGGTGCGCTTCAGCGCGGGGTGCGCAGCGCAAGGCCGCGGCCGCTGTGTGTCCATAGTAGAACTAAACACCAAGTATGCGGATCCACGCGGCGAGTTCCAGCTGGAGCTCTGCATGTCGCGAGTGCGCACACTATACTCTTGTGAACTGCGCGCGCCTCGCCTTGACACACCACCCATAGCATTCGCCGGCTTTGACTGGCAAGTGTCGGCTACCGGTGGCGGTGGCAAAGAGCCTCTGGCTTTAAGGCTAATGAGATTATCAGGAGAAGGACAGCGCTGCCGCGTTCGATATGCGCTTGCGCTCGGCGAAGGGGAAAGAAGACTACACTCCGGGCCACTAGAGTGCGTATGTGACGCTGATGGTCGTACGCCGCCTTGGAACCCACGGCCGCCGTCTCGGCTACTTACTAAAGGAGTCCGACTGACTGTAGAACTGGTGTGGGCGCGTGCGCTGGCCGAGTTGGTGGTACCGGCGGCAGGGCGCGCAGCAACTTGCTACGACCGTGACAAGCAGGCATGGGCAGTGCGCTGCGACATGCATTCGGAGATGGTGCGACTGCATATGTTGTACCGCGATGTGCACCACGTGCCGCGCAACCACCTGCGCTACGTGAGCTGGTCGGCGTGGTTGGTACGAACTGGAGTCGCGGCCGGTGAGCCTGATGCTGAGGAGTTGCCCGGCGCGCCTTTCGAGCACTACTACGCGCAGGACAGCGCTGACGAGGGACTCATGATGGAGACGTCTCTTCGCGTCGAAGACATGTCGCGGCCTGGCAGCGCCTTCTTGCACCCAGGCGGTGAACTTCGTGTACGTCTCGAGTGGGGCGATACTTACTTACTCTTTCAAGCTACCTATCATGTCTACGATGACCTATGTCGGCTACACGCGCATCAGATGAGGTAGGTGTGATTACTGCTGGTGCAACTTATTCGTGGTTAATTCCATGAATAATAACTTTAATATTTTTTTCAGGCGCGAGATTGCCGTTCTTCAGGCGGAAAACTATTCACTGGAGCGACAACTGTTCAGCTACCAGAAGAGCCTGGCGTACGCGCAGGCCCAGGCGGGCGAGCCTGCGGTGGCGGAGGCAAGCGGGCGACGCTCGCCCGCTGAGCGCTCAGTCTCTACCGACACGGAGTACGCGTGAGAAGGGCTGAGGATCTACCCTCGTCGTCACCTTTGACGTCGCCCGTTCTCTACTCTTCTATATTTTCGACTGATTCTGACGTTTTTGAGCGATTTATCTATTTTTCTAGACGTTTATGGCGAGGTGCGCCCTCGTCCGCACCGCTTTCCGCCGGTCGCCTGCACTCTCGCCGCTCGATTCTATCGATAGCCGATAATTATACTCGACTACTTTTCTATTCGTCTGTACATAAAATATATTTAGATGATATTATATATTATGTATATTTCTTAACTTGAAACTCGAATTCATATACTGCAACAGTCGATTTATGAATAAATAAAAAAAGTCCGTATAATAAATACCAATTTTGTCTCTTTATTTGTATCTTTATTCACTAACCCTTACAAATCTCATCATGTAGGTATCTACATACAGTGAGTTTTTTGAAAAACATAAATTATAATAAATAGATTACACATATGCACGTTTTCATCAGTTTAATAAACTATTCTAATGAATAAATACTGAATTGAAGCTTTACTTAATTAATACATTGTCAAATACTTTTTTCCCGCTCTCGCACACGCTTTATATTTATACAGACAAACTTTTCATCAGCACAATAAGCAAAATAATAATACCAATTGTCAAAACTTTTCAAAACGAAACTTTCTTGCGTCAGGCGTCAGCTGTCAATGTTATGTCAAAGTGAGTGAAACAAATTGATAACAAATCTGACGTTTTACTTAACCCACGTTTTGTGTGCTTCTTTGTTTCGTAAATAATATTAGACAATAATAGAACGTAGAAATGGCTCAGGGCAAATTAAAAGTAAAGAGTAAATTGCCGTCTGGTGCAAAATCAAAGAAGAACAAGGGTAAAGCTGGCAAGGCAGTAACTAAGCGTCCGAACGCGCCAGTAAAGAGCAAGACTGCCGCGGAACGCAATAAGATGAAGAAAAATGTTACGAAGATGGTAAATGCTGCCGCTGAGCAGCAGTTGAGAGCACTGGCAACTACCACACCACAGCTGTCTGCTGCACAGCAACGCGTCGCTGCGGCACCTACGGCACCAACACCTGCAAAGTAACCTCACTTTGGATAAGTCCAAATTAAAATGTTCCCTCGTGTCCATCAAATCAGAGCAAGCTACTATGTGATCAATGTTCTGCAAGAATATTATAATCAGTCAGACAGTCGTCTTAGGGGTGCAACATTGCGAAAAACGTTTAAACTCTTGTGTAACAATGCCACCATGTAAAGTTTTCATACTAAACCTGACTGTTAAGGTTTGTTAAAGTAATTCTTAATATTAGGATTAAAGAATTCAACTAAATTCACTGCTTTTTGAGCACAACAAATAACAAAACACAGTTTACTTGATAATATATTTGTGATGAAAAGTCTGTAACTCTCGTAAAAAAAGTAAATGGCCAACCAATAGAAGGTTTTAATTGTAAATATTTTGATTACCGCTAACTAGATGGCATCAAGGTAAAGTGGCCCATAATAATTAACTCTAAGAAAAATCAAAATAGTATTTCAAATTAACTGATAAGTTCAAGAATAAACTTGTAAGATATCCTATCTAAGAAAATATTTTCGATATAATCTATGTAAAATGAAAAATATATTTCTCACGTTTTGTAAATCTGTAACAATCCTACTCTTTAATAATTTAAATATTTCTTGATTACAATATTGTAATATAAACTTGTTTAAAAAATGTAAGTATTTAAAAGTTAGTGTTATAATAAATTATTTTATTTTATGTATTGTTTTCTTTTCTTTACTAAGTCCTATTAAGACAGGAGTTGTCAGGGCGGCAGCAGTTGAAAAGAAATGATTATTTGTAACAACTATTAGCTGATTGACAGGTAAGCGAAAGCTGAAGTACAGGTGTGAGGCTTCAGTAACAATTTAAGCACATGATAATTGTGTGTGTAAGTAATTTAACCTTTTAAGCGCTTAGCTAAATATTAATTGCCGTGCCCCTAGTGCCAGGCCAAAATTGCTACAAATCAGTAAAATAATACCTACAGTAAATAAGGAGAAACAATCATTGTACCATTGATTTTTAGTTTTTGTTTACATAAATAACATCTCAATTCGATGAGGGTTTTAGTTGTACCACACAGTCAGTATTTTGAAAATAAAACGAAAAAGTCATACATGTTCTCTGTCGCAGAAATACGACACGCGCGGTAGGGGCCCGAAAATATGCGCACATTTATGCGACACAAGCGGTTAAAGGGTAAAATAACAATCTAACAAACCAAACCCACATGTACCCATATTTGCAAATAAAAATATCTTTATCTTTATCTTTATCTTCAAATCAACACCCAGCAGGTAATTCTGGTAAGCTTTTAAATTTTTCTCCATATTCTATTCAAAAACTCTGTGCATGCCGCTAATAAGAGTATGTACCTATGTGTCATTTGTGAAATACATGTACCTACATCAAAAAGAAAAACCATTATTACTCGTATTTATATTTATTATTAATTAATTACAACTGTATTTTATATGGGTTAGGTAGAGATTTAGGTACCTACCTGTTGTTTACCTACATCAGAATTAAAGTTAATTTTATTTCTCTAGTTTTAATATTATATTGCTTAACATTTTCACTGTCCACAAAGTAGACACAATAGTTAAACAATCAACATGAGTCATATGTGACTCATGGGAAAGGAAAGTGGTTATATATCACATAATTAGGAACATATTTAATTTTGTCGTTAGAGTGAGAGCTTTTGAAATTTATCCAGACAGCTATAAATAATAAATTAAAAAATATGAGCTGCTGTATAATTAATACGTACCTACTTAGACATGATATTTTTTATGACTACCTTTCACCTACTTTAGATAGCCAAATCACCAAATGTATTTGGTGATTTGGCTATTTAGGTGAAAGGCTACAACTACAGCTCAGAAATCACGAAAAATAAACTAGCTGTTCCGTTTTGGTTCAAAACAAAACCAAAAGTCATTTATTTAAATTAAACTGCAGATCAGTAGATCAGCAATAAGATTTACACTATGACAGTCCCCCAAAACACCTGCCCTTCACCACAGTGTTTAGTGTGTGTGTAACAAACTTATCAGCAACACGTCTGTCTGTCATGTTAGGAGAACTTGAGTTTACACGATATTGGCAATTACAATTATATTACAAAAATTTACGCGCTTCAGAGTTGGTTCAGCACAACCTGTGAATTTTTTGGATTGGTGATAAAAAAAAATACCCTTTGCAACACCAAGTCCCGTGTCCCGCACAAACAGACTTCGAGTTAAATAATAATAATAATAATACCAGCCTGTTACTGTCCCACTGCAGGGCAAAGGCCTCTTCTCATACAGAGAAGGCTCGAGCATTGAAGGAGGGAGAGGGGAGGGGATAGGGGGATGGGTAGAGGCAGGGGCCGGGAGGGGTTAGGGAGGGGAAACAGAGGGAGGGGTGAGGGAAGAGGAGGGAGGGGTGATGGGAGGGGCGTGGGAGGTGTGGGGGAATGAGAGGGAGGGGGAGAGGGGAGGAGAGGAATGGGGAGAGGTGGAGGAGAGGAATGGGGAGGGGGAGAGGAGAGGAGTTGATAAAAAATGCTATGCAATAGCTTTACCGCGGCAGTCTCCGAGTGCCACACGTCATTTTATTTCTTTTTTCGTACCTAATTAAAAAAATAACGGCGATACATCGAGTCAAAATTTCGTATGACGTCACTAACCAGTACAGTTTATACAGTTAATGACGTTATAAGCCCCCTCTCCTCAAATTGAATGCGCTTTGACAAAATTTTAGTCTTCAGTCCATCATCTATCTAGATGGTGGAACAAAAACTTAGCCCATTCAAGTGCTGGTGTTAATAGGTAGGTATAACCAATCACAGCTGTTTCCGCGGAGGTACAGACAACATCACATCGGGTAGTGTAATAAGCCATTACACTACTTGGTTGCTTGCTAATTTAAGATTAAGATCCTTGTTAGGAAGCAACCAAGCGGTCGGTACCATAAAATATAAGATCCACACTGTCCTAACTGCGATTACATCTTCCGATTTCCTAGTTAGGTTTCCTACAAATCGGATAGTGTAATAAGCCCTGTAAAAAATCCCAAATAAAACACAGCCTTATCTTTTTGAATAACTATCAAAGATGCCTCGTTGGTCTAGTGGTCGCAAGCGCTACTGCGGAGCATGAGGTCCCGGGTTCGATCCCCGAGTCGGGCAAAGTGTTATTGAGTTTTTCCATCTGGGATTTCTCAGTAGCAGCCCGGAGTCTGGATTTGTGCCCGATTGATGGCAATAGGCTCGCCCTCTATTACATGGGACTTAAACATAACTGGCGAAATGTGGGTGTACTACCAGGTACACCTCTGCCTAGCCCTTCGGGGATTACAGGCGTGACGTTATGTTATGTTATCAAAGAAATTTGACAGTTTGGGGCAGCTCGATGTATTAATAAATGTGATCATTTTCGTTTCAGAAACTGAGAGTAAGATAGATGAAAAGTTTATTCACGCCCGACTTACACAAGCCTGATTTTATGATACCGTCTTTTGTAGCATTTTACGGCTTATGTTAATTAAATATTGATATTGGAAATGCATTAGGTACCGATAAGGTATTTGGTTTATTAACAGATCTTAAGTAGGTTGCTAAAATTTACAAACTGAACGGTTTTTTTTGCCTTATATTTATAATTCAAGAATTGGATTATGTTATCTGAACACACAATTAAGTATTACACTTCAGTCGAATTATGTAGTATCATAATTTCGATTCTTATTTTTAGAGTTACGTAACAAAAGGTTACCAGAAGGTTACATATCTAGATATATATTTCCAGTAAGTATAAGCTAAACTCCCATTTTATAGGATTTTCAATGTGGAGTCAGTTTTTAATGGAAATGTACCTATAGCTTGATATGCAACCTTCCGGTACCCTTTGGTTACGTAACTCTAAAAATAAGAATCTAAATTATGTTAAGTATAATATTTCGACTGAAGTGTAATAATTGTGTGTTCAGATAACATAATCCAATTCTTGAATTATAAATATAAGGCAAAAAAAAACCGATCAGTTTGTAATTTTAGCAACCTACTTATGATCTGTTAATAAAGCAAATACTTGTGCAAATACGTGTGTACCAACGGGAAACTATTATACAGTTACAGTTATTATACATACAGTTTGTCCGCCTGTGTGTCTACCTAATGTACAGACGCCAGCACCACAAACTGACAAATTTTCCCAATTGAACATGAACCCTATTCTGTTTCCAAAAGTTGAAAAACTATCAAAGAAAGACACATTGAGGTAGGTTCGGTTTCTGACTAACCTAGCGTCAGTTTTTATGCCGCCCACAGGCCTCAGACTTTGGCTATCAATTTAATAAGGGACCTACCTGGGGATCGAACCCGGGACCTCATGTTCAACGGTTGCGACCACTACACCAACGAGGCAGTTAAACAAGAGCTGTAATGGTTTAAAATCCTGCAGATTGTAGGTATTAGGTATATACGGAACCATTAGTGAGCGACTAAGACTCACACTTAGTGGTTTTTTTTTATATTTATTTTATAGCAAAGACTGAGCAAGAAATAGTTACCTACCTAATGAATAAAATAAAGATATGAAAATGAAGTAGGTAGAACTTACCTACCTATTATGTAAATAAAATATTATTATAAAAACGTATGTAAGTAGATAATAATATTATGAAAGGCGCGACGGTAACTGCGTAGATTTCATGAGTTATGTTTTACGTCAAATATAAATAAATTGTGCAATAATAGTACATTGACGAAAACGCTATTTTTTTAGTATATACAAAGTTTCTGGGGGTCGAGTCTGCTATTGCAATCGTGTCTCAATGACCGGTCAATGACCGATTTTTGGCGTAAAACGTCAAACTTATGAAACATTTCCCATACAAAAACTGTCAAAGTTGTCAAATATTTGATCAATGACCGGTCATTGAGACACGATTGCAATAGCAGACTCGAGCCCCTGAAATGAAACACTACAATACCGAAGTTAATGGGTCTTGGAAACAAAGACCTATTCATTTGAATTATTTTACGTCAATACGATATTATTATCAAGATTGTTGGAAAGACATCTACGGAAATGGAAGACCGTTACATACCTACTTACATATACTTAAACAATTTAATTATGGTCTTGAAACTTGGAGAACAAAAAGTTTTGCTTTCTTTCTGTAATTAATGCCTATTTATTTCTATAAATTGGTTTTTACATACATGTTGACATGTCATTTTTTAACTAGTGCGGTGAGGTCGGTGTTTTTGTCTCTAATATTATAAAGAGGAAAAGTTTGATTGTTTCTTTGTTTGCATTGAATAGGCTCCGATACTACTGGACCGATTTGAAAAATTCTTGTACCGTTGGGAAGCTACGCTATCCCCGGGTGACATAGGCTACCCTGTATTCCCACGGGAACGGGAACTACGCGGATGAAACCGCTTGTCGTCTGCTAGTTTAATTATAAACTAGTGCTTGCCTGCAATCACCCTGATGGTAAGCAGAGATGCAATGATAGTAAAGCGCACTAGTTTATTAAGTTTGTTAAGTTTCACTACTGTGAGAAGAAACACCGAAAGAACTTAGATAAACTGACGAGATGTGAAAAAGCACATGGTTACTGTTATGTTCTGTAGGCTTGTTAAATAAGACACCGTTGAGATAGACTTGGTTTATTTCGACACACAGTATATTACACTTGAGTTAGTACAATAGTAGCAGCTTCACAGACGGGGACAGACAATGAAGTGACGCTCGTTAGGAAGCGGATACATAGATAATATCTAGTGAGGTGCATAGATACTATTAATCAACTAATTAGTGATGTCACAACAGTTACTATCCCGTCTGATAGTCACCGAAACTGGAAGTCTTTTGAAGTGTAAATTCTCAGTTGTTATCAAAGTTCGGAATGCAGAACAAATGGTCGTGCTCAAGCTCAACACACAAACATTTGTCCTGGGTGGGAATCGAACCCACGACCTCCGGCATTGCATTCAGGGTTACTAACTACTAGACCAACAGGTCAGTCATAGGATAGCCAATGGCCCTACAGATCATGTAATGATTAGTGTCTGAAATGATCTTTTGACGAAAGGACCACACACTGTCCATGTCCAGCCAGTGTGCGCATTTGTCAGACTTTTTTCTTCTTTTTATATTAATTTTACTTTTCGGTCTTACACTACGCGAATAGAGGTATTATGGATTTCAAATGAGAATAGGAATGACTTTGCGCCATGTTGAGAGGTCATAGCTGTCAATTCAAATAAATTATGTGGGATCAGCAAAAAAAATAACATTTAAATACTTACAATGTGGCGACTGGCCTGTTGGTCTAGTAGTTAGTGACCCTGACTGCTATGCCGGAGGTTGTGGGTTCGATTCCCACCCAGGACAAATGTTTGTGTGATGAGCACGATAATTTGTTCTGTGTCTAGGTGTAATTTATCTATAATGTGTATGTATTTAGAAATATATAAGTATGTTTATCAGCTACTTAGTACCCATAACACAAGCTCTCAAGCTTAACTTGGGACTAAATGGCGTTGTGTAAAAAGTTGTGGAATATTTATTACAATGTTTATTACATATCACTGACTGAGTGGTCACTATAGTCGTCATTGCTGCATCCCTCTATAAAATAAAACATGGATTAATGTAGGTTTTTAATATTTTTTAAACCAACAGTTGTTTGAAATAAAATTAGGTACCTGTAGGTATTTATGGCAAAATTAAACTAGAATCTAGCCATTCAATTCCACTTATCTCGGCATCACAGTCTGTAGATGTCGTCGTCAATTGTTGCTAACAATCAAAATTATTAAAGAAATCAGTATTGTTTATTTGTAATAATTATGACTAGATAATTAGATGTTTTTTTTCATTTTGAATAACTGAGACTCGGTAAAACCAAAAATACACACACACACACACACTATAGTTTCGTTGCAGACCGTACTTTTCAAGCGAAATCTGACAGATAGAGGTCATTGACGTTCCTATTCTCATTTGAAACGCATAGTACCACCAGCGTGTACCAGTGATAAGAGGAGGTTATCGGCTAACACAATACGTGATGGTAAGACCGGGGATCGAACCTAAGACCTCAGCCACTAGACCAACGAGGCAGACTTAGTAAAGAAATAACCATTGTACAAATGAATAAAACATAAGCATTATCATTGCAAAAAGAATCGAAGAAATCATCCTTAAGCTTGGCGCGTTCAGAAGTTAGTTTGGTGTAAAAATAAGTGGTGATGTATAACTACATAAGGCCAGAAATCGATTATATATAGACGCCTATAAATAAATACATATGTATCAATTCAAGGCGATGTCGCACGGTGAGTGAACGGGCGTACCGGACACTGTGGTGTCCATGACTTCGGACAGTCTGTCCGACTAACAAGGTCCTTGTTTGGACGTTGAGATTATCAAAGATTTTTCATATGACGTTGTCAAACTCACTCACTCATTATAAGAACTTTAGAGTCGGACTAAAATAACTGTAGTTTGCTGATGTATTGTTTTATAATGTGTTTATACTACTTAGTCTGAGTGGACGTTCGTCCGTGAGGTTGTTGTAAGCCAGTAAAAAGTTGTTGACCTCTGATTCTAAATACCTATCAAGTTAGGCACCTATACCAGCATACAAAACTAAACAACTCTAGCTCTTACAAAAAAGTTGTAGGTATAGCGAAACGTTCTAACATTATCAAAATATACCAATTTTGCCTAATCTCCTGCCAATATCCTCCTGAACTTTTGGTATCCATGCGGCGAGTTGGAGGGGAGTCTTGTGATGCGTCGATTTCTCCGAATAAGATTAATAAATGCAGGCGGGGGCAGCGGGGGCTGAAGAGGGGGGACATCGCGGCTAATGACACGCGCCGCTGCAGATATTTTTTTATCGCGAATTTAAAACATAAACTGGTTGCGGTAGCTATGAGAAGTGGGCGAACAGAAGGTTGACTTCTAACAAAGAGCCAGCCAATTATATTCTAATCAATAGATAAGATAAAACAAACAAACAAACACTGTCTCCTAAGATACAGGAATACCTAGTTTAGGAGACAGGGTTACATTGTCTGTGTAGATGTATGTAGATGTTCTGTTTCTTTTGTACATCTGCTCTTGTGTTTCATGAATCTTGTGTGTTTCGTAATAAATTATTATTATTATTATACCCTAACAAAACAAACGAAACAAGTGTTTCGCTTCTTAATTTTATTTTACATTTTACTACAAGTCAAAAAGATAGAAAAAGGATGGGAAAGAGATAAATAAGAAAAATAAAAACTTACTTCTGGCATGGCACTTCTAATCCATTTGATGACTTACAAACTAGTGTTAGTACTTACATCTACCAGAAAAAACAACACACACTATTAATTACTACGCCACAGTAGCACGAAGGGGTATCCAATGTCCCAGTGTATATAAAACCAACAAGAAAAATAATATAAGGAAATGAATATTATTAATATTAATGTTTGGCTGTTACGCACTCGGCGCCATGCGTGACGCAGACTAAAGGCAATACGTCCCTTTAGACGTTTAATATCATTGTAACAAACCCATTCAAGTATTCGTTACTAGCTCAGCATTTATCATTATATGGAGTCTGTACGTACTAGGAATATTGTCTGTCCCGCTAAGCTCTCAAAGGATACACAATTCGTTTGTTCGCTCACTGAAGAAAGAATCGTTTGATCCAATGTAAGTGAACTCAGAAACTTTCAGCGAATATCCCTTCTTTGAAACAGCATTTAGTTACATTGTATGTATGTTGTAATAAGAACATTCCAAGCTGCCTTAGCTACCCTATTGAAACTGTAGAACATAGAAAATTCTGTTGTCACAGAAATGAAATAGTCTAACAATAGATATTCTACTCTATGGTAACGTCTTTAATGGTCAGTGTCGCATATTGCATCCGTCATTTGCTTCGATATTATTTTCTAAATCTATATTTTCGTAGTGGGCCTTCTACCCTTCCCTTTAGCGGTAGCGGTCCGCACCGCAGCCTCCGCCCGCGCCCTACGCCCTGCAGCCTGCAACTCTGCATAGTTCACCGCTCTGTGCCTGCGCATCGATACTCAACACTGCACTAATCACGAGTTAACACCTATTGTTAGGACTGTAGACTAGACGCAATACGTAATTTACTCTGTTGTAATTTCTATGTTTTATTGAATAGGTAAACTAGTTTAGTATTTTCGAACTGGTTAGTGTGGTTCAGAAATGTACCTACTTCAAAAGCGGTATTAATGAAGTATTATTATCAATCGAGTTACTAATAAATTGATGATCCTGAACCATACACACCATTGGATCCTAATCAGATGACACCGGATATGTACAGTTGTGTAATCTTTTCATGCTTACTTATGTAAGATTGAACTTACAGGTAGCAGCGTAGCATATCTATTATTTTTCAAACAGGAGACTGGTAAAAGCAGGAACGACTTGTTAATTTTTAATTATACAAACGAGCCAATTTGTTTAATGTTGTAGCTAAGTACAGTCGGTGACCTGCAATTTCTGACCTTCCTTGGATGCTAATTGCAATCATAATAGAACACTGTTAATTTAGTATGCTCAGCTGGTGCGAAATACTAATTCAGTTAGTTATATTTAGTTTTCTTTGATTAAACGCTGACGAAGTTTATAAGATAGACAAAGGTTCTAATTTCTGGAAGGTACATTCTAGAGGGTAGTAGGTAAGTACAAAGGTCCGAGTAATATAATCGCATGTAAACATAAAATGAATGTAGTATTGAAGTAAGGAACGATAATGAAACAATTTTCTCTGTGTAAACACAGTTAAATAGTTGTGTGAACGTCCAACGTCTTCATATAAAGGGTCTTGTATTACGGCGCGCGCGTTGATGTCTTTTACAAGTGCGTAGACGCCTACGAATGCCACTCTTGCGCAGGTCGCAATTCCAGCCATACCCCGACACTTAGGGCTGTCAATAACAGTTGCAGTCTTTCAACAGCTAATCAAGTCAAGCCTAGGACAACCGGTTACGATCCGTTTACGGAACTCTGGTCGATTTCTCTGGTTTCCCATCGCGGCGAGGTGATATCGACCGGGAGACAATAAATCCGGTTCTGCTGCAGCGGACGGGTTGCAATTAAACTAGTGTCGCGACGGGGTTCGCGGACCGTGCGAAAGTGAAGCACGTGGGGGGAGGGGAGGGGCGGACTTAGTCTGCACACGCACACAGAGTAAGAACTACAGTGCGCTCAAGAGAGTTGTCTTAAAGCTCCCGGTGAGCTTTCGTTGCGTTTTGTGGATCATTTGCAGTTAAAGTAAGATTTTTTACTTTAAATTTTTAGAACTACGCGTTGGTTCTACTGAATTTACTTAGTTACATGTATTTTTGATTGTTTATGCTTACAAATATTGGCTTTAGAAAAATCACTGTTGAATTAATTTGTTATTTCATTTTGACACGATATTGGATAATTTTTGGCTGTAACGTGAGGTCGCACCCCCAAAAATTAATAAAATCGAAGTAAGTAGGTGGTCGTTGTAATCGAAGATACTATGGCTACTATGGGCTCGGGGTTGTACGAGGTTCCCATGGACCCCATATATAGGTACTTATAGATATTAAATCCTTAAACACACTGGTTATTCTACTCTGTGTCTTTTAAAGCTCTGCGTGTGTGTCAGCGTGTAGGTGTTTGCGAGTGTATTCAGTCCGCGCGCGACGGCCGACGCAGACGCACGCGCCGCTGCCGAGTGCCATGTCGCGCTAGGCGCGCCCCCATGGTGTACCCCGAGGCGTCCCGCTGGGGCGCGCCAGACGCCGCGCTCGCCCCCCTCTACGATGACGTCTACAGAGGTCAGCTGATATTTGCAACCTCACCTATTTATAACACATTCCCGCTGTGACTACCAGACAAAGTGACTTTCTGCAATCGTAAAGTGCTCCAACAGGCTGATTTCTTCATCGCAGCCTGGCGTCATTAGTCCTGGCTTTTGCCAGGGCCAGACTGATTTATCAGATGATAATTGTCTGGTACGAAGCTTATTGTCCCGCGATGAAATGTTGCAAACGTACACCGGTAGACTCATTATCATCTGATAAATCAGACTTTGCGTTGAGCATTTAACGTTAAGAAACATCAACGATAATTATGTTTGGAATTGACATAAGCTTTCGGAAAGGTACGTCACTGTCATGTCATGTCAACTCCATTCTCTTTATTTGAAGTTTCTATTCGTTAACTATTGTTAAAGTCACTTTATCTGAAAGATGCTGAAAGCCTTAATCTGAGAACACCAATGATAAACGCTGAGGGAATTCATTTAACTGTCTTAAAACGAAACGTAATGCAACCTCCAGCTCCGTTGTTCTTTGTGTAACCTGTGTCTCTTAGGCGACCTGTCGACGATCCTGCATCACTTGGGGCTGGACACAACCGTAAAACGATCCTTATGCGTGAATATAATTATTAAGTTGTTAATAATATTTTAAATTCGAAACCGGTGCTTAACGACTCCTTTATTTTAGTTCACTTTTTTGTTTGACCCTAATCACATTCTACTTTTAGCGTGTTTAACTGTTCAACATTTCATCCCCGGCTTTAAAATATATATTTCTTTGTTCCGTTGTGCAGTTGTGCTTGTTTAAAAAATTCACACTTGCTGCGACTGGTCGCTGATGACTCAGTCGGCAGACATCTTTTACCATTTTATTTACATTTCAATAGAGCCAGCTCATAATTGTAATGGTTATTTCATATTTGCCGCAGTGTTCACAGTGAAGGGAGTGTTAAAATACATGAAATCCAGTTCAGTAAGTTTTGTATCAGAAATAATAAAATATCCGCTTTAGCTATTAAAACATTCGCAGCTTAGAAATGCCGAGAGCTTTTTTACGACATTACATAGGATCATGCAATTACCTGATTAAAGTTCAACTTTTATGAAGGTTATATTATGCTCCTACAAAATCCTTTTATTCGTCGAGAAGTTTATTTTACGCACGTGTGTTGCCTAATAGGATTGGTTAGCAAACATTTTCTTTGTTAGGATCTTGTGAAGCCAGATTCTAAAGTACCACCTTCATTACAGTGAATAGTCAGAGACTTATGATCTTTAAAATCTATTTCTGCTGGTAATTATGTGAGTAACACAACAGGGAGACTATTCTCAATTGCGTTCTTAGATATATCTAATTCGCGAGCGTATCCTCCACCTGCGTCCAACTTCGGCCTCGTCTCGGCTCATTTTATAATGACATTACAGTAATTCTATACACAGCGTAGGAGTATTATGTTCATAATGTTTCGACGTTGTCGAGTCGTGTTGAACGGTTGTTTTATTGATAATTGGGACCTACAGCTCATGTCGGTGCTTTAAAGCTCAATTAAACCTTGAAAATTGAACTGTCTTAAGGAAATTCAAATTGTGATTTTATAGTAGGTATCTCGTTTACGATCGTCTATAAAGTTTCTATGCTGAGTGGTCTGGTACGAATGGTACGTTGCGAGATGCGAGTTGCAAGAAGGTCTATAACATAAGGTACGAGTTAATAAATGACCTGCGACTTTCCAATCGGCCTACATCGCGATCGCGTGTTATACATTGAGATATCTCGCGATTTCACGATACATTATCGCATGTGAGGCTTGATGGTTTTTATGTCAATTATTAGTTTTAATTGGTCGTTAATATTTATAATTCGATGGTCCCATGTGATTAGCGACTTGGCTGTTAATTGCGTGTTTATGGGCTTCTTTATAATTTTGTGAATATTTTCGTGATGATAGTCGTTTTTACTGAGATCTGAGATTTCTCGCGGGAGCTGCTAAAGACGACATTATTTATTTTATATTTATTTAACTCCAAGCAACGGCACGAATTTTGTTAGTAATGGCGTCTCTGATCGCAATTTTAATCGTTTCCTTAACTATGTTTTTTGCACAATTTATTTGTTTTTAGTTTAACTAAAATTTCTCGAGCTTATTGTATGAAAGTCTTGAATAGACAAAATTGTGCATACATTTGGAACTTCTCCAAAATACTGCAATTTACATAATGAAGTCCTGGGTGACGGAATTGTCCCTTACATTTACATTTAAGTTGATACTTCTTGTGGGCCATGGCTAACTTTAGAAAGTTTATTAAAGAAATTATATTTTGACAAAACGACACAATTTTCACCTATTGTTTGAAGTTGTTTTGAATTCAAATGACTAAATATACTGAACCACATACTTTTAACAAGTAAGAACCTACCAGCTATCGATCCGCCCAGGCTTGCCACGCGTCCTTTTTTTTTGCATTTTTATACAAAACTACAAACTAAATTTCTGAACTTTCCGGAGTATTTAAAAAAAAACCTGTCTAATAAACCTTGTACAAATAAAACAAAAATAATTATCCAAATACCCATGTGCGGCAGTTTCGAAGTGGGGTGATTTTCAAAATTTTTGTACATTGTGGGTCGTGAAAACGTCCGCCGGAATATTGTCCAGGCATAACATAATAAACGATCAAATTATTGTTATTATTATTGAATAAAAGTTTATTGAGAAGGATTTCAACATTTCAGTTTGAAAAAAAAAAGTAGTCTGAAATATATGACATTTATGTTCTTAGTGTCATAATATTTCCATACATCTACCTCGTGTCCCTAAGCGAGAGCGCGTTACAAAAACCATCATAAAGATTAAACCACTCATTTTATTGTAAGTTCTCTTTGCGCAATACCTTAATGGGTATTTATTATGTAAAGTATACAAAATTGTAATAAAAACTTTATGTAATAATTATAATAAAAGCCTTTCAAAATGTGTCTCCTATTTCATTCAATTTTGTTGATCATTATTGTAACACAAATATTAGTAGATATTTGAGATTTTTTATTGGCAAAACATTCTTGTCAAAGACGTCCAATCAGATGACAACAAAATATAACTCCGCCATTTTGTCTGCAGGTGTCATTGTTGTGAAAAGTGTGTTTCTTGCGGTGAAGTGTTTTTTCCACAATAAAGTTTTCATTTTAATTGATCAGCTATAAAAACAACGGTAAGTCTCTGTCTTATTATTTTTGCATAAATTTAAAGATTAATATTGATTCAATTTGATTAAGGTGATAGACAAGTCCAACAACATTATTTTGAACCTTCAAATGTTGAAGGTCGTTATTTAACAAACCGTTGATTTTCATTTTCGTAACGATTTGTTTCATATTTTTGTTACGTAACAAAAAGGATGTAACAAATATGAAGCAAAGCCGATTTCATAATGGAATTACTTTTTCAATTATGCGTACCTACATACACGGTAATGTTTTAACTAATGCGCAATTTTTTTTTCTGTATTTCAGTATCAGCAGAAGAACATATTTCCACGAATAACTTTTTTATTTTTTTATTTTATCATGTTTAACATACTGAAATTTGCGTAACGTCATTTGCGTTGCGTTACGTCACTTATGAGTATTTTTTATTTGGTTTATTACTAGTTCATTCTTAATAAAAAATGCTGATAAATAATAACTTTACTATTATTTTTGCAATTACGTATTAAAAGTAATTAATTATTAAATTTTTAACCGTAAGTTCTATCACCAATGGTTTATTTTCTGTAAGCTAAACATTTTACTAAATACTTAATGACCAAACGGAATGCACAATTTATTCTGAGACTGATTTTATAATTAAAGATACTGCTTATGTTATCAATAAATGATTAAGCTCTAATTTCATTGTTTTAATAGTGTTGTGAAATAGCCCTAATATTTCCTTTTTGTTTCTTTTTTGTAACATTGATCACTTTTGTAACGATATTCATTTTTGTTTCATTTTTGTAACTGTACAAAAAATTTGAAAATCACCCAGTGATGACATTCAAACATTTTGGCAAATAAATACCTGCCTAGGGAGATATGTAAACAATAATTCGTGAGTAACCGAATTTTAGCACTCAGTTTGTCTCAATGCCACGGTTGAGTCAAAGATGCTGCGACCGTTAGCAGCGTCTGCGCATGTGGGGGTCCCCACACAGTGCAACATCCACGGGATAGTCTCAGATGTAATCGGTATCATTCTAGAAACTGTGACTCAAGTATAACAGCACTTTGTCAAACTGTCCAAGATTATTTCGAATTATGGAGCAACCATATTACTTTTCGGATATCCGGATATGTGAGTTCAATTGTTGTTTTTAATTTTGTAAAAATCAATTCATCGACCAAATATAAGTACGGTTGGTTATGGATATTTAGAACGAATAAAGCTACTTAAGCTTCCAAATAAAAAAAAAAACAATGCGTTTGCTGTCAAATTAGTCTCCTAATAAAAGACTAGGAAGACACTTTTGTCAGCTGTCATGTCTTCCAAGATGGCGCTGCATTTGAAAATGTTTATATAATTAATCATGTAAATATAATTATCATTTTCGTCAAGTTTTCATATTTATTAACAAATTAAATTCTAAAATCTTCTTCGAAAACTACTTTATCCATTAGTGAAAACAGCATGTAAATCGGTGCAAAAGTTTCTGAGTTTATCGCGAACAGATAGACAGACACGCCCGAGGAGACATTGTTTTATAAAATGTAGTGAAAAGCTGTCTGAAAGTTCTTTTGGAGTTTCTACTGGATAGAAAGCTCTGAGCTTGTCTGAGTATTACCCACATTGAAAATAGAAAATAGACATAGAAACGTATACCTGGATACTTTAGAAGGGAGAAAGTGTTAATAACAACATTTGATCTTACTTATCGGATTGAATGAGGTTTCTATATCTATTCGTGCGGTTAACTTCATTGCTTTACTCAATTGTTTTACAGAGTTCCCTATTGAACAATTCAAAGTTTATATTCAGTTAGCAACATTGTACTGTGGAAATATTCTCTTGTTAGAGCTGAAGGCTATTGGAGATAAGAATAATAAGCCATCTCTGAGTTCTTTCAACTTTCATCTATTATTTTTATTGAGAAAAAACTGTCGTTTGATTGAATTGGAAAATGAGAAATGGAGAATGGCTTTCTATTGTTTTTACAACTGTTGACATTTATAATATATACAGGGTCAAAAGGCTATCACTTTGTGCTTTAATTTGCACAAAGTGATAGCGTGAGAACATTATTGTATATATAATTCTAATACTCCCAGAGCGTTGACTTTTTCGTCATTTCTGTTTCTACGTTAAATGTTTTATTAGTCCATCAAAATTAATTCAAATTCATCGTTAAGTGTAAAGTTTTCAATCGTCATAATAACAAAAGACAGTTCTCCAAGAAACACCTCTGTCTAATAAGTTAGAAGAACTTCATTCATTCATTCATACAGTCAATATTTTAGTATTTGAATTACGGTATTTCCTACATGTCATGTTAGCTAGCACCTTCCAATTCGCTATTATTCTAGATATATATTTAAAAATGTTCAATGACGTAAGTAGTCCCAATTTGAATTCATTATTTTCTCAAATATCTCTTGTCGTGGAAATCGATCGATCGAAGTTAAAGTTTTAATGTTATGTATTTATAATTAAAAAAGCGTAGGTCAAAAACACTTTGGATAAAAAAGTAATGATTTTTGAGAGAACCTCAAAGTTATGACAGCTTGAGTTATAAACAACAATCAGGAAATAACATATTATACACTAATAAAATATGTCAGATGATATGGTTTTATCGACAGCGTTCCGTTAATCGTAGCTGTATCCTTTCGCATGATTACGAAACGAAGTTGGCAGAAATATTGACGTTGTCATAGTTCGACTTGATTTTTACCTCGAATGAAAGTGTCGAACTCTCTTCCGTCTCTCTCCCTTTCAAAGATTAATTCATCTGTAAAGCTCTGCCTATCCCTTCCGAGAATACGGACGACGGACACAACACACTTCACGGGGTCTAGATAAAATCACATTTTCATTCACAGTGTGTGGTAATAATACCTTTTCGTCACATAATATATCATAGTATGTAAGAATCGTAGCATATATGGTGCTCTGTGATTTCTGCCCACCCCCACGGAAATGGCAAAAAGGCATGAGTTTATGTTTTTATGACTACGGCTAATTCTGCAACCATTGAGTGTGTGTCGCCGTTTCTTCATCCGAAAAATTTGGTTGTTAGTAGATCTTTTCAGAAAAACTCCAAATATAGCTATTCCGCTGAAAGTCCTGTGTCGTAACTTTCTGTTCAGCCGTAAAGACGTAATTTAAGTTGTAATTACATTTCGAAGACAAGTATTTTGTATAAAATACTTTTGCCCAACTGTTCGTAATACTGTGATCCAATTTGAGGAGGTTTTGCTCTCAAATACTTTGGTGACGTCACCTTCAGGGATTATTTAAGTTAAGATGTCGCTTGTCCGTTGACAGCATTATCTTTTCCGTTTTCTGCACTCAATTGGCATTTGCATACTGTTTTAACAATTTTTGACGTAAGCCAATCACACAATTGTAAATACCTAAGTACCCATTGGATTTTGGTTTTGTCCAAAATTAGAACGTAACTGCAAATACGAGGAATAACTTTCACAGTCCTATCCTTGAACAACTTTTCCCAACTAAGTTGTGGTCGGCATCCAGTCTAATCAGACGCACCTGATGACCAGCAGTTTACATCCAGCAACTACTTATGAACTCCACAACCCAGTCACTGGGTAACATGTAACAATGTGTCTGACTACTCGTAGTCATAGATCTATAATGACACCCGTGACTATCGACTTATAGTGAAGTGAAAAAGTGAAGCGAAATCCTTTTACTAGTCTGAAATACAAGGAAACGTCCCATTTGGAAAACTTTTGACGGAACATATGTCTTAACACCGATGATATCACATAAAAAATACTTAAATGGGAATTTTTTAGATTTTATTTTAGAAATTAATTTGGGGTGACCGGCTGTTGACTGCCAATTCATAAGTTTCGAGTTCAAAACGAAGGTTTCTTACTTTTACGATTTATGTGCGTATTGTAATATATCGCTAGGTTTAAAAACAGTGAAGGAGAACACCTGAAACATATTTCTTTCTCTGTCTGACACCAGGTATGAAACTTACTTACCACACAAAAAGAAGAAAGCTGCTAAAGTGGTTACCCATTCGCCTTCGTAGAGAGCAAAGAGCGCTAACCACCCTGTTTTCATTTCTTTACGGTCCTAATTCCCCTAGTTATCTAACCCCTCACTTTCAATACATCTGTGCCAACCACACTAAAAACCTTCGCTCATCACATAACCGTCTTCTTCTATGTCCCACTCACCGTTCTGACTTTATTCATAGCTCTTTTTTTGTGCAGTCTATTTCTTTGTGGAACGCACTCCCCCAGGAAATCAGGATGGCAACCAACCGATTTTCATTCAAGGTTAAAGTTCGCGAGCATATTCGAAAGAAGTTGGCAGTAGTATCTTCACAGCGCTAATGTTTTCGCAACTCCTTGTGTATTATGTAGTATATATAATATTATATCTTTAGTTTACATATTTATGTATTTATACTGAATATATTTGTGTATTATAATTATGTATATTATAACTATAGTGTACATATTTATGTATATATACTAAACATATATTAGTATTGCTTGCTTTATTTTGTTTTTTTTTTGTTTTTTCATTTCAAATTGCACCTACCACTGCTTTTCTCTGCATCACCTGAAGGTTGACTGGTAGAAAATGCCTATGGCATTAAGTCCGCCTTTGTACATTTTTTTTGTGCTTGAAGTATTAAATAAATAAATAAATAAGACAACTTTAGATAAGCAATTTTCAAGATAATATTGTTAACGCTTAACATTTGACCTTATGATCGCAGGATATAGAAATTATTCAACACAAAAAGCCTTCACAATGCTTATCAGTTTTACTAAGAAAGCGTTTGTCTTGCACCTTATTAAGATAATTAATAAGAAAACACTTACGGTACAAACACCTCTGTTTAAGGTAAACGTCTCTATTATCAGCTTTGTGCGCTCATTCAATAGGATTCTGAGTTATGATGCCAGTTATTGCGTCGTTTACCCTAATTTGTTTAACTTGTATTAATTTTGGTTGTGTAATTAATTCTGTGTTGTTGTTTCTAAGAGTACCGACTTATTGTTGGTTTTGAATCAGCTATTTTTGTAATAGGCTAACTGTTTTCAGTAGATAGAACTTTCTTTTGTGTTGACACTTCCGTTACCTAATTGTTTTAGTCAATTCTACAATACATTTATAGAATTAGCTAAAACACTGATTGCTTGAAATTTATTTCTAAATGTAAATCTATAAAACATCCTACACTATACTAATTAAATTGTTTGTTTGTACAGTAAAAATCAACGAAACTCCGTGGATAATATAAAACATTATACAGAAATAAAACCAGTTATCGTTCGATTTTTTAAATTTTTGGTCGTCTATCTAATTGTTAGGGTTAATCCCCGAAATGGCGACACCAATTTTGATTTTCACTGGGAGGTAGTCGATATTATAAAGAGTAAATTTGGGTACTTTTGTTTTGAAAAGAATATTGGGGTTCCAGCCAAAAAATTAAATGCGGACTCAGTCGCAGGTACAGTTACAATAAATAATTCAAATTCAAATTCAAATTCATTTATTGCAAATATGGGTAGTTATACAGGTGGTTATTTTTAAGAACAGGAAAGTTGTTAGTGTCACCATATTCTGCACTAGGCATGCAACATTTAGTTCGGAACGTGGTTAGTCCCTAAATTAAAAAAAAATTAATACATTAAAGTTTAAAATTACATGTCTATTAAAATGTCAGTCACAGAGTACATTATACTATAGATGTCAGTTAAAGTGAAAGTAGATAATGTCAATTTATCATTGTGAAATAATATAAGCAATTTATGTCAAACTTAAGTAATAAACATTATTTAGAGTTTGTCACACAAATACAATATTGACACTGTGATCGAACTGTCAAAATTCATAAGTTGTTTTGTATAATTTGTTTAACATTTGTAACACGTTATACAATGTTAAATAAAATCATCGCACGCTAACGAGAAGGCCGAAACAACATGAATGTAATTATGACCGTTGCTAATTAACTTGTGATTAAAGTCAATTACAAATTTTGTACGTTTTTGACAACGGCTGAAATTAATTGTCCAACTTTTTTTTTGACGTAAACCAAACGTCAAACAAAGTTTTAATTCAGTTCAACGGTTTTAACGTTACAGTTTGTTCGCGCTATTTTATGAGTATGTAAATTTCTGGGGACAACACGTCTGTATTTCCCAGTGGCTTAGGCAGAGGTATACGTGTAGTACACCCATGTATCGCCAGTTATGTTTAAGTGACATGTGAAGGGCGGCTAGTCTAATACCATCAAACGAGCACAGCTCCAGAATCAGGGCTGTTACTGAGAATTTCCAAATGGACCCGGCTGTCGAACCCAAGACCACATTCTTGCCACTAGTACTTGCGTTCACTAAACCACCAAGGGAGCCTTGAAAAAGTCACATTGAAGTTCAATTATTCCGAAATGTATTTACTAAGCCAAAACACTAGAAAGTCTTATGTAATTTTTGACATTCAAAAAGTGTTGGTTTTTAGCCTAATTTGAATTAATCAGTAAAAAACTTAGTAAAATATATGACTTTGTACAACTTTCAGTAAACTTAGTAGTTTCAGTAGTACAGTCGATTTTCTTCCAAGTTCATAATAGTGTTTCTCAGTTCAATGAATTTGTCTAACTCCCACGGAGGGCACTGGGTCACAGTGGGGCACAAAGCGACCCTGATAATGACATGATTGCTACTCGGCAGGTGGGCATCGCCGGGTGACGTTATTAACTGCCCATCCACCTGTTATGAACTTATGATCCCTTTGTAGGGCTGTGGTAGGCGTCTTTTGTTTCTGTTTGATACCTTACTCAGTCAAATACGTAACTGTATTCGGATCTAATGGCTAGTGAAATTCATTCTTATTTCAATTGAAGGGCCGTTTTTTGATCACGCTGATGACGCGCGTAGACCGCAACCAGTACGCTCAGCAAACGCAAGCCGGTCGGTTGTTGAAATTCAAATGTGTTAACAGTTGTGCGTGGTAGTAGGTAGTTATAATAAAATTAGCAAATTTTTTTTTTTAATTTAAAACGTTTAAACAGTTGGGCCGATTTTGACGAAACCATTAGTGGCTAGATAGGTAATAATATAAGGACTACCTATCTAAAGTTAATTTAGGTAGGGTTCCGTGCAAAAAAAGAAAATTGTTCGATTCCGCGTGGCGTGTTACAGCAAGTCATTGATATAGGTACCTACCTAATCTTATCTTTTCACTCCAACTCCTCCACAAGAACCCTTTCAGAGACAACTAAATAGTAAATACATTGCGGACTCAGGAAAACAATAAAACAGTGGAACCGAGCCCATAAATTGAGTTTCGCGATAAACTATCTCAGGATTTAAGATATATCCGCGACATGATACGCTGACTCACATATTACGAATTCCTACGCCACAGGCATACAGAGTGTACCGCAGATCTACCGCCCACTAGCGCACCACTAGTAATAGCTGAATATCGATAGTACGTACTAACACTCGGCTCGCGTCTGCGATTTTACGAAGGTGGGTTCAGCGCGATTCGATCGCTAGACATAGTCGCGGGATTTTTGCATGCTCTGGTTTTTTTAGCAAACGTTTGATCTTGTAGTTTTTTCACATACATCACACATAGTATTAAAATGCAGTTTGCAATAGGTGCGATACTTCTACAACTTTTTGTAGGTGACTTGTAACCCGACTCGCTTTAAAGCCATGAAGCCATTGTTTAGCGATCTAGTATGACCTTGTAACTTTTTTATCCAGATTCTCTCCGACGGCTTATCCTAGAGTGACAAGGTAATTTTAAGGACAAAAAGCCTATGGCATTTGTGTAAAATAATCAAGAAATAGCTGGAGAGTTCGTTGAGCAACTCCTTCCAAGCAAAAACACTAGGAAGATAAGATCTTTGTTTAAAAAAGAGTGCTGGTTTTGACCTCCTTGTAATAAAAATCGTAAATAAAGTCTTAACAATATAATTCGCCAAGTCACTTGCAGTTACGTTTGGCCAACAAATTCCAATTCGAACCATGAGATGTGGAACGAAGCCCAATGATAATGTGTAAAACATTAGGGGCGCCTTTGCACATTTAATGCATAAAATTTAAACTAAAAGCACCAATTTGACGCTGTGTCCCAAAGTTGCGCGACCGGGTCGCAAAGTCGCAAGTGCACATACGAGCCGCACACTACTATTTCATTATTCCCCTCGCGCGTCATACGATTATTTCGCATAATAATTCAGGGATTATTTTGGGTGTTAATACTAGTAAGCAAGCGTTAGGGTATGCGATGCACGTACGACCTCGACTTACTTCGCCAAGGATTAAGCCTTAATATGGAGATGTATGAGGTGTTGTAGTGTCAAGTTTTGGAGTACGAATTTGAATATGAATAAGTCGTTTCAGGTGTTACGGTCGAGAATAAGTTACAGTATTAAGCAAAGCTGACTCGCTTGAAGTTGGAGTTAAGTTTAGACTTGGGTTATTTGAGGTTAGATTATGTATTGCTAAAGTACAAATTGTTAATTTCTCAACTCCAGACTTTTTTAAATTAAATATTTCAGATAATTTTCACCCAATCAAATCATAATTATAAAAACTTGAGTTTATGAAATCAAATAATCCACAATGATATTGTAAATGAGAAAGTAACTCTGTTTGTCTGTTTGTTGGCTTTTCACGACTAAACGGCTGAACAAGTTGTAATGAAATTTATCATGGATTTAGATCATAGAGATAGGCTATCTTTAGTCTAAAAAAATATTACAGAAAACAATTCGTTTTCTTTCATGGCACGAAGTTTTCCGGGACAGCTAGACTATCAAAAGCACATCAGTCAAATAAATTAACAAAGGACAATCTAAAATTTAAAATATAGAAATAATATTGTTGTCAGTAACCTACAAGTACTTAGTTTACAACCAACCATTCCAAGTAGATAAAACGCGGACTACCAAATTCCCCCAATAATAAAACTTCATGGCTACCATTAAATTGCTATCACCAATTTACCTGGCTTACATTGAATTGTTTAATGCCTCTCAAAGATCGTTCATTGTTGTAATGTATTGGTTAGGCCCGTTCCCTAGGGAGTAATACCGGCCAGTAACTATGTATGGATGAATCGTTATCACTTTAGTCTGTGGTTGTTATTGATATCCAGAGTTCAAGTCTAATTTGTATAACGATAATGTTAAGTTTGTGTACGTTTTTCTTTTCATTTTTATCAGTAGAAATATAATAGGAAACTTAAAACTATATCTACAAAATCATGGTTTCTATAGAACCCAAGTAGATTTTTAAGGAAAGAAATGTCTTGTGGACTATTCATTAAGGTTCTCTACCCAAAGGGTTAAAACGGGACCCTATCACACTATGCCATCAAATGATTCGTCAAATACAGGATGTGATTCAGTTTGGTAATTTGATTTTGATTTAGAAATTTTAATTATTTTTTAAGTTTTTTTTAATCATGATTTAAATTGTTTTATTGATGGCAGATTGTTTTTTTTTGTCGTTTTCGATGTATTTGTTTTTTTTTCTTTTTGTTTAGCTGTTAAGGCGCATATTGTGATGCATGTAGTGCTTTTTATAAGAGATGTGGCACTTAAAATTTTGTTTGAAATATTTTAATATGAATGTTACGTATAGTCATTGTTAAGGAGCCAAATTAAATAAATAAATGACTCCGCTGTCGGTCTGTCACCAGACTATATCTCATGAACCGTGATAGCAAGTTTAAGTTGAAATTTAAAATATGTTTCTCGACCGCAACAGATATCTAACTTATAATAATTAAAATCACCAATACAACCCTCTAAGTACAATTTAATCCCTTCAATTGACTTTTTCAGGTAATAATCATTCAATGGGATTATAATTTTGCACTTAGTGGGTTTTCTCTAAGATTTGATTGAATATAATTCTAAAGATATACGTTTTACGTTCAATGATATTATATTATAAGTAAAAAGGTGTAGATAGGTCTCGCTTAGCTAGTGGCACGTTAAAATGTGGCTAACTAGCCACACTTTACCTCAGTGTGGCGTCGCGCCGGGTAAATATTCGAGCGTTTCAACCGCCGCGTCATTACCTTCCCCTAAATGTTAAGGGAAGATAACTTATCTAATGGAATATTTCAGACATGTCCAGATTCTGGTACTTTAGCAGATTCTGAGAATTGCTGAACTATTGAATTAAATATATGTGTCTTTCAATAAAATTTGAAGAAGGTTATGACGGACATGACAAGATCCAATGTTGTTTAAGTAACCAATCTAAGTACACCTTTTTACTTATAATATCATGGGTTACATTCGCAAATCATATTATTTTCATCATACAATCTAACACCAAACGGCCAATAGATAAAAAAACGCAAGAAAAATTGAATTTCGCGGGCTACATCCAAAACTCTACAAGGCCATTTTTAAAAACGCACGTCTGTGCTACGTCATTATATTTTATATCAAAGAGTCTACTTCGATGATTATACTAAAGTATACATTATATACACACAAGCACGTGATCCGGTAATTATTGGCACTTTGTTCACTACTACCTAGTCCATATAGAACTTTATTGCTCTCAGTTTAAGAGTCAATTTGCTTTGGTTTGCTGATGGCTCGATCAGGCTTCCAAGTGATATTAAAACTAGTTGCATCGTTGGTTTTGTATACTCGTACATCGTTGCTATAAATTAGGCTATAAGCTCTATTAAGCTGGGGTTTGCACATATTTATGTGTTTTTATATGTGCTCAGCGAGAATTAGAATAAGGGTAAATTGTTGCAATATACAGGTTGGAATGGATATCAACGTACATCATATGATTTATAACTGTTTAAAGTAAAAAAAAACATATGATGTAAAAAACGCAAAAAAGGTTCCGAATCAAGAAGGTACGGAAATCATTGTATCAGGTGTATTGATCAAGGAGCTTATGGCTACGCTAGACGAAGGGAGTTTGTGGTCGCGCAACCATTCATTACATATCAAAACTCCTTCGTGCCACGGATATCACGTTAAAACATTAGTCTCAACTGTCATTTAAAGATCTAAGAGACAGCCGTTACGGGTAGTCGGAAACCCGAAAGTCTGAAAACCAGTTTAACCAAGGGGTACCGTGTTACCCAGTCACTGGGTTGTGGAAGTCTGACAGGCAGTCGCTCCATTCAACACTGCATTCGGGTAAACTGGAAGCCGACCCCATAGTTGGACAAAGGCTCGGCAGATGATGATGAGGTGATGAATCGTGATGTAGTACCTTTTACCTTGTATTTTAGTTTTTTTTTGCGAACTAAACCTATATTATTCTTTACTACCGTAAAGAATAATATAGATTTGATGTTTGGTTTGGGTTTAATGTACCCATTATGATAATTCTTCTTGTTACGAATGGCACAACTGATGTAGCCTTTTGCTTTAAAGTCACGTCTAAGTATAAGCAAAACAAATGCTCCAAAACAACAAACCCCAATATCAAAACACACTTACCATCTGTAGTGTATGCGCCTGGGCGGCGCGCGGGCAGTCGAGCACCAACCGTGAGCGAGGGCAGACGTGCGCTAGACACGTATACTACTTCACCTACATGATCTATAAAAGTGTGTTTTATTAACACAGCGAACATTACACCATCATAGTGCAAAGGATTTTGAAATAAATTACTAATCCATCACGTCTTCGGTTGAACAGTTCATCTGCTTGATAACGCAAAATAGCGCAATGGATTGTCAAAATGTCTCGATTGTCGTCTAACACAATTATTCCGCTGGTTACTTCAGTATTGGAAAAGAAATTAATAGTAAGGCAATTCGGATGGAAACAGCCTGACAGCCCAGGGCTAAGTCGAGATCTTATAACTATTAATGATCCACTGATTTAATTACATTTATTTAGCGTACATATTTACTTTAGCGCGTCCAAAACACATGTCTTCTACGTCCTAAACAAATGGCACGTTCTATGTTTGAAAACCAACCAGAAACAATATTATTCCAACCAGCCAGTTTGCCATAAGGTTTCATTTGGCATTCAAATCTCAAAGCTAACAATGAATGTTGTCAGTGAATAGATATCTTCGTGTCATTAAATTTCCTCTTTGACAGTGTAACCGCAACTGTCATTCGAATATTTGATTAGACGAGAATCGTTGATTACAAGGGTTGTTGCAGATCGATACTGATAAACTGTGATACTGTCTTGTCAAGAGGGAGTTACAGGGTGCTTTTCAGATAAGTTTTTGTAGGTATTGTTTACTGGTAAAAATAAATACCTACTTAGGTACCTACCAAGATACTGTTGTACAGATAGATACTGTATTCATGTTGTTTCTAGCTAAATTTAAATACTTTATTTTGTAATCTATGGAGAACGTAGTATGTAGCATAGACGAATAGTTATTTAAAATGTAGGTAATATTTTAACATCATAAGACTAATTTTTACAGTGCTACTGTTTGTTTTTCTTTAAATAAATTAAATTCAATCGTTTTTTGTGTTAGTGACAGTACTGAAAGACAACATAATTGCACAAGAGTAAGGCAAAGATAGAATAGAAAAAAAAACTCTTGTACACCGTAAAAACTGACAAATAATAACTTTTAAGTAGAGGTGTTACAATGGCGTCTATGGGTCTTCCTTCCATCCTTCTCCCGCCCATAATTCACGCAGTTATATTTAAGTCCCAAGTCCAATAAATACACCTCCGCCTAACATTTCAAGGAAAACTGTCTTAATGTACTGGCAGGATATTAAACCGGTACCGGTAGAACCAAAATTACTTACATACAGTATATTATGTAAAATAACAGGTATCTAATCCTACCTGCCTATAGTCTCCCTAGTTGATCTATTTAATAAGGATGTCTATAACTAGTTACTAGAATAATATTACCATAACATCGCTTCCATATTCCCCAATGGGTAAAAGGCAGAGGTGTAGGTACTACGAAATCTTAATCGTAATGAACTGGCGAAATGTGTGTGTATTTTAATATAGGTACCAACATTTCGCCAGTTATGTTTAAGTCCCTTGTGGGTTGATCCTTTTGCCGTCAACCGGGCACAAATCTAGATACGGGCCTGTTACTGGGAGCGAAGACTCTGGTCTGTTACTTAAACAAATTAGATGTAAAAACACTTAACACTTCACGGGACGGCACTTGCGACCATCAAGACAGTTAACTTCAGACAAATGTTGGATCGAGCTGAATAAATTAATGTGGTTAGTCTCTAATAGCCAGCACTCATCTGGCAAGACGCAGCGCAGCGCGGTTTACACAGGTAAACAGTTTTCAAAATAAATTGGTCAAAATAGAGATGAAAATAGTTAAACTTCCATTAAACCGATAGAGGTACGCGACTGAATTTCAACTTTATTTTGAGAGTTGCAACGGTGACATTAATGATGCAAAAACGCGCGTTACTGCGCTTCGCCAGGTCTGCCCTGGCCATTAGGCACCATAACCTTTGGGCCATCCATTCACAATAAAGTATTTTTTTACGCTCTTCTACCAATCGATTTCTTGTTCAACGAAGGCTGAACTAATATTGATTTAAACTCGTCCGTATACGTGCTCCAGAAATGTCAAACTTTGACATTTCATTGACTTTTGCTTCGTTAACAATAACAGAAAATTAAATAGTTTTCCGTGAGAACTGGCTTTTTGCTGATGAAAACTAAACAAACCTTAACTGTTTTCTAGCTGGATTGTTAAGTTCCTAATATACTAAATGGCTGTTAATTTATTTTAAGTGAGTCGATGGTTTTATTTCTTCTTCTTTGTCGTTGACACTCTTGGCATAGCGATCGTAGTCACTCATATTGCAGTAAAATTCCGGGCAGCTGCAATTCGTCTTAAAAAAGATTAAATTAAAAGAGAATTCGAGATATTATTTTTTTGAATTAGTCCTCTATTTTTGTACAGACGCCAGCACATCAGATTGCTCAAATGTATCAAATTTTCCCAATTGAATATGAACCTTATTTTGTTTGACATAAAGTTGAAAAACGATCAAAGAAATTTGACACATTGGGGTAACTTGATGTGCTGGCGTCTGTACCTATACCATAAAAAGTAGTGTGTTAGAATGGGCGGCATTATCTCTAATTTCACTAGACAGATGACACCATTATCCTACGGTTGTTTCAAAGATTTTGACGTAAGTAATCATTGCTACATTGAAATTAAATTTCAGACGCCAACATTTTATTTTAGAAGCTGTGACCGTATTCGTTTTATTGCAAATCTAGTTAGTTCTTACTTTGGTCATCTTATTGCAAAACTAGTTCTTACTTTGGTCAAAGTGCAAACTTCCGGGACAGACATTGTATTTGACATAAAATTTTTTCGTCGATAAAGTTTCTAATAAGAAATTGACAACCTAGACTCGGGTTTAAATGTAGTTCGAAAATTAAAAATACCTATAGCATTGAGCCATTATGTAACAAGCTTTTATTTTTAATTTGTCATGTTGGGCCAAATCTTTCAACTGCTTTTCTATGTACGAGTCATTGCCAACCCAGTTCAGTTTGTTCGACAATCTACATTAAAGCTTGGTTTTAAAAAAAGAGTCAAAATATAAACCATGTTTTGTTTAAAGAATATGGTATAAAAAAAGCTAAAGTTACATGCAACCGCTACTGCCAGTATTCACGTAGAAAATATTGAGAGCTTTAGTCCCCATTTGTTAATGAGCACGGAGCATCAGCTGATTTCCCACAAGCCAGTCTGAGGCTGTACATTAATGACCCACTAGCTGTAGAACCGCGGCTTCGTCCATGCAAAATATCACAATTTGTTTTTCTAAAATAAAAGTAGTAAGTAAGTATAGTTAAAACATCAGGTATTTGCCAGTGAAAGTCCCGCAAAAATCAGTTTAGCCATTTCGGAGATTACCTAAACAACAGATAAATAAAAAAAATGTGGTAATTTCTAAACTGAATTTTCATAGATTAATAAATTTTTTTTCTAAAAAAAAGTTACTATTATAAGTCTTTAATACACCAAAATCTATCAAACAGAAATTTAAAAAAAGACTTTTTCAAAGCTAAAGTCTGTCTGAGCTGAAGTCTGACTTTTTGTAGACTGGTATTTTGACATTACAAACCGACACTTTATTTTATTTATTTGTATTTAGACGTAGTAGACCACGGCACATGAGTTATGGCACAAATTGCGAAGCATTTATGAGGCGTCTAGAACTTACATGTGTCACAGCAAGTTTGATACGATATAGGAGTAATCTAAATTAATGTTTGACATTCAGACGTGGAGGAGACATTTCTAAACTATAACATGAATTGTGGAGGTTATGATGATGGGGCTATTAAGTTTAAATTTCATTACATCTGTTACTTTAATTGGTATTAATTTATTGGGACACTTTAATGACTACAATTTGAAGCGTCAAATATCATTTGACATCGCGCCCAAAACTTCATAATGGATTTAAAACTCTAATAAAAAATAACTATTTGGTGTTTTCTAACAGTCAACCTTTAAACCTTTAAAGACGTGAGTATTATGTACCTACCATACTACTTTTTAGAAATTAATCCGTGTTAGGTTAAATAAAGCAGGGTAGGTACACCGTCAAATTAGTTAAAACCACCAACCGTCTTTATTAATAAACGCGGAGTTTAATTTTAGTTAGTTACTACTAAGCGGCAATTTCTGCATTTTTAAGAATGTTTGCACACTAATCGACAGATTAATCGCAATTACATTTCAGCGGCAATCAATGTCATAACCATGTCAAAAATAACTGGTAAATATTATTGCGATTAAGTACGGGATCTGGAGTTCTGGGTGTTACTATTACCATACATGTTTAGCAGATTAAAATTTGCACTACCTACTTATTCCGCGTTATACATAGATTAATAAAAACTTGCTTCACCTTAATAGTTACATTTCCTTTCAAATCCTCAATGTTACAGGTCATCTACACGACCTTATTTTTTACTAACATAAAAAAATAATATCACGCCGTCAGTAAGTCCAGTTAAATAATAAAAACCGCGATGTCGGCGCATGATTGGATGAATGTAATTATTTATTGATGTCGTAAAGTCATCAATACAAAGTTAAACGTACATAATTAACGGTCGACTAATTCTTTAAAATGATTGGCTTGAGTTTTGTTTCCTAGTGAACAACAGGTTTTTGTAATGTGAAGCAGTTTCCAGCCAGTGTTGTTATTTTTGGTAGATTGAGGTGAAGTTGAAATATGAATTTATGGTTTTTAAAAATCGTGTGTGAGTCATAGACGAATTTAAATTGAGAATCCTTTACGAGTTCGTTGAACTTTTATTAACATTTTTTTTGTCTATCAAGTCTCAGATATTATGTAAAGTTTAGTTACATTTTAGCTACCAATACCATAGATAAAGCGAAATGGACTCAGTTTATCCTAAACAGCTGTGAAATAAGAACTTGTTGTCAATCAAATCCAAGAGACAGTACGTATCTACCACAAATTTCTTAAGTCTCTTTCAATTGCTTTTAACAGAGTAGTTTTTTTTTTATTGTATTTCTCAGTCCTTTTCTCATTCTATAGTCAATTAACACTTCCAAGCATTTATAATCAAAACAGTTGGTTCTACGTCACGAAAATTAAACATCCGCAAGCTTCATTTTGTTACGAACATTCGGTTCGAATTGTGTCCACAGTGTCCACTGTCCCCTGCCCAGTAGTGTCCAGTTCACGCTTCAGTTCGCACGATGTGTCTCTGTTTTGCGAGCGACGGACGTCCCATTTCATATCCGACACGACATTGTCGCCAGCTGTTGCCGTTTTCATGGCTCCATCAAATTTTTGTTTTACTTATTATTTTGACACTCTGTTTTCTCTGTTTCGAGCGTGGGAATTTTTCTTGGTTTTCCGGGAAAGATGCAACAAAACCTTTGTTTAGTATGGGTGAATACTCCAATGGATTCATGATAATTTGTGAGTTATATGTACTCGTACAGAGTCCAGCACGTCAATCTACCCCAATGTGTCAAATATGATAGTTTTTCAAAGTTACGAAACGTCACCTGCTACGAATCTTACCTTTTTGTTTTGCTTCTTTATAATAATAAAAAGCTTTATTTCTCTACACATTTACAGAGTTAAAAAATAGATGAATGAATTCAAAACAATACTAACAAGTATTTGTTGGTTTATGTAGTCCCTTTTGGGTAGAAGCCTCCTCCAAATTGAACAGTTTGCTTTTGCATCTCTTGTTTTTTGAGTTTGCATCCATTTTTTTCGTGCTGTGTTAATAATGTCATGCATAAATCTTTTCCTTTGCCGACCTACACTTCTCTTGCCATATGGGCCCTACAATTTTGTTGTTTGGTAATAAGTTTTGCTTCTTTACGCCAGTACAACTCACCAACCGGTCGAATCAGCAGGCATACATAGGCCATATTACAAATTCTGCTTCTATTATCGTAATCGATAAGGCGACAATAGAAAATGGAATCAGCTGTTTGTCAACTGTCAAGTGTTAACGAGTAGAATTTGTAATATGGCTGAAAATGAAATACACTTGACAGTTGTCAAACAGCTGATTCCATATACGCCATTTTCTTTCAATTATAGAAATAGAATAGAAATAGAATTTGTAATATGGCCAGGCCTGCAGCACAAGTACCCCGTTCAAACTTGAGTGAAGTGAACTGTCAGTTCACCAATAAGGTCGGCGTATGTCCTTCAGGGTATCCCCTCCCGGCGCTTCCACTTACCCTAAGTACAAAAACCTTTTATGAGCCGTAATAGGTATGTGCCGTTATTAGATATTCTAAGTTTCTCTACTATTCTATTCAACATACCTGTAATAAGGTTTCAGGTTTCGTGGCAGTCCGGTATTAACTTAGCCATAAAAATCGCTCTCAGTGGACCTAAGATACACCATTTTCATTATTAAACTGAATACTTCCTCCCTTAAGTGTGTATTATTCATGTTGAAATATACTCGACAATTACATAGTCAATAGGTACAATAATAGATATTCTATCACGTGGTATCGGATTTCGCTAATACCCCCGGCCACAACGTTACCGCGCTGGTATGGCTTTTAAATAATTAATTTGATTTGTTACACTAATTGATTTAGTCACGGTACTATTATGATTTGTGTATTTGATTGATTCAAATTTACTTTGACATACAACATGACGTCTATTTTCCCCGAAGACTAAGTCAGAAATGTAATCTACCTATCTAGTGGATTCTGATTTCGCTGGATGTGTAAAAGGGTCATCATTTTTTTTTGTCATGGCTGTTCTTTCAAACTTCTGGGCAAATGCCTCCCTCCAATCCTTCGACTTTTCACGATTTCGCGCTTCGTCTTTCCATATCTGTAGAAATTTATCTAGTTCGTCCTGCCATCTTCTTCGTGGCTATCTAATAGGGAGCATATATGTGTGTGTATATGAAACTATGCTAATCTAACCTAGCAGAGCAAAGTCAAAGTACGATTTATGAATTTTTGCCATAAGTCTGCATGATAGGTACCGGACCCTTACACATTGCTTGGTTATTTTGCTTCCTATCCATAAATTAAAATGCCACCTACAACAAGACCAAGACAGAGTTTTAATCATGGGCTTCTGACTTAGCATCACATGCCGTTCAGAAACATCTCTCAATCATGCTGACTTCCTCACGATCGATGGTTAATTCCTCACGATGTTTTCCTTCACTGTTTTTTAAACGAATGATCTCTGACGTTTCGGATTCGTGTGCGTATTGTAGAATTATCGCTTCAAAAACGGTGAAGGAAACTCGTGGTAAACATTAATTATTACAGTTTTCCTTTTCTGCATGAGATCGCAAATGAATCGCTATCACGAAACCTACTTTTATGAACAGACGGAATAGCTAACTACTTCTGTGGGCAAACTAGACTCCCACTTTATCCTGACCCGCGGCAAAATATGGAACCAAACTCAAATCCGCCATATTTATTTGTTGCTTACGACAAGCAGCGCACGTTTCAAATGTCCAGATTATACTGGTCCGTAATATTTTTCTCAAATCGAAATTATCGATGCAAATTACATTTAAAATTAACTATAACGTTTAAATTATAATTTGAACTAATCGTTTCAGGTATTTATTGGTTCGGAAGCTATTTATTCGATTGTATGTTGACCCTTTATGGTTGCCACCATAAACAAGTTCTAATCCCTTTTTATATTAGCGACGTATAATGAAAACGTCGATATAATGGTAATAGGTAATGTGTTTATATCAAAACTATTTAAAGCAGAAGTCATTGACTTTTGCAAATTACATTAATAAGGTAGGAAGTTTGTATGGGACCATTTACAATATAGTAGGTACCTGCACGATAAGGTTTACAAAAAGGTTTGAGGTATTCTGTAAATTCTGAAACAAATTGCTCACATATCAATTAGCATAAAAAGAGACTGTGATGTCATGGTGATGTCTCTTTTTAACACACACACACAGTTACACAGTCTTTTTTTTAGAAGAATTTACCAAAATAAACTCATTTCGGTAATTCTTATAAGAGTTAAATATTGAAACACCAACCTCATAAATGATATTTTTCGTTTGTCAACACGAATATAATTTAAGTAGGTATCATTTAGATTATCAATATATCATTTAGATTTTAGAGTGTAGCTGAATGTTTAATGTCTCTGTTATAACGCTTTCGCTCCTTAACGGCTGAACGGATTTGGATTAGATTTGGTACACGAATATATCGCGACCTGAGCTAGGACACAAGATACTTTTTATTTATTTAGTACTATTCTGGTGGACAATAACCGTCCCCTACGCGGAGGAAACTGTAAGTAAAATCTAGCAAAATATACATTTTCTATTCCAGTGGAGCCAATCTCTCTCACAGATCTTTATCTGTACAATAACTAGGTATCAGCTAGAAGTTTGTCATTTGTAGACACTAAACCTACTATTAACAAATACACTTCTTAGTTTCAATTTTGACCCTCACACTTTTCTATCCGTATCATTAGTCAATTTTATTAGACAAATAGAGATGTCCTTGCCATGACCTTTAGTTTCCACAGATCCGACCTTTGGGTCCCGGATCCCTTAAGTTTTCATTCCTCCTTTATTGCGAATCCCTTTTTGACATTTGCCGTTGTGATATGTGGGAATTATGATTACTTACCCTGCGTGTTACATGCGACGGGGGAACGAAGGGAAGGTATAAAATAATAAGTGTGTCGTGATATCGCTAGGCCTTTGTTCTCCATGTCGAACTTAGGTAAACAGGTATAATCACGGCGATTGCATTGCATAACCGCAATTACGGTAGTAGGGATGGCTGATTTATCTTTGCTAGTGTTGTAGCTTAGTGGTCAAAACTCCATTGTTTTAAGCTTTCTACACCCTATCTTTACTTTTCATTATTTTAATAGGTACCAACTAGTTTTTTTCACACGGCTTCGCTCCTGTGCTTTATTCCCACAGGAACAGGATAAAAGTAACTTATAGCACTAAGGAATACTAAAGGGTCACGTCGAACAAATTTTGTTATAATTGCATCATTAGGTCCCAAAATAACCCCTTAAATACAATTAACTATGCCAAATATTTCACTCCTCTGTACACGCAATATACTTAAAAAGGAATCCGTAGTGGTTGTAAATCAACCACTACGGATTCCGGAAATAATTGGAAATACAATAGAACTCTTTTGACAACTCTATCCGTGATATAGACCGTTTTATGTTTCGGCTTTGATTTCATTCAGGATTTGTCCCGCAGGATGTTTTGGGGCAAAGGACATCATTAAAAACATTATTACGTCAAGGATAAAATTTGGTTAAGGGCAAAGGTCACTGGGCCACCCAAAGGTTGACTGATAGAAAATGGCGATGGCATTAAGGCCGCATCTCTGCAAGTGTGTTTGAAGTATTATTAAATAAATAAAGAGTCATAATTTATCATTGTCTAAGTTCTGACCTGTAAAACCCTTCAAAAGTTGAAGATTATTAAGAAGATACGGCCAGACAATCTTTCACTCAATTAAACTTAATCAATGGCATCGATGCCCTTGTTCAGAAACAAAATTAACATTAGAGATTCGGCATCTCTACCTGACTTACTACTATAGAAAAGGACAGAGATAGACAGTGACAGATAAGAACTAAGTTGGAGATGTCAAATTAGTGTTATCGAATAATATAAAACTTCGCCATGTTTTAATTAAAAGCGTTTGATATTTCAACGAAGTAAGTATGAAAGTACTTAAGTTAAACTTAAATTTGACAGCTCCTGTAAATGTCCTTTTCTTATTTTTAACAGAAAAAATAGGCTCAATTTTTATAAGAAGGGAATTGTTGTTGAGCACTTAGGCTCGTTTTACAGAAACTCACTCAAGACTTGAAGCTAACTTAAAACTCGCTTAAGCACAAGATTGGCTGCAATTTGTTTTAAGTAATGCTCGAATCTTGACTTCTGTAATACCGGCCGCAGCCGCTTAAGTTTTACTTGAAGTAGACCTCTTTTTGAATGAGCTAATCCATGGAAGCT
The DNA here is from genome assembly GCA_921972225.1 of Euplexia lucipara. Lineage (NCBI taxonomy): Eukaryota > Metazoa > Arthropoda > Insecta > Lepidoptera > Noctuidae > Euplexia > Euplexia lucipara. The sequence continues at coordinate 5,338,525 of OV179143.1, read as the reverse complement.
GTTCTACACGCGTAGCATGATCGTCAACAGAAGAAATGTCAAAGAGACAGATCGTAGGAACATTTCTGCTGATTATAGAATAGTTATTTGTGCAACAAGAGAGCAAAGTCGTTTTTTGCTGCTAGGGCTGATTTTGAATCCTGAGTGTGGCGAGGGATTCAAAGGCACGAGATGCAAAAAACTTTGCTCTCGTGTAACACACATAATTTTTCACTTCAGCAGCGAGAACACTTTTTGAAACTAGAAATAAATATTTACAGGTTAAATATCAGTTATATTTGCAATAAATTCTTATTTTAGTTTAAAAACAACAATGAGTTAACAATTCAATAAATCAGGACTTTTCTTTTAAGCATTTTTTTTTTAGTTACTTCGAACGCGTCTTTGAGGTCGAATTCGAAATTGGAACTTTGAAAGGGCTGGTGTTTGTCTCTCTCTCTTTCTAATGGCGGGAAAGAGATAGAGTGTGAATGTTTCGAATTGTATGATTAACCCAGGGCTAAATAAGATACTTATTCGAGCTTTCTAAGAAAAAAAAAAAGTTACTTTGTCTCACTCAGTGAGCAAAACGCATTTTGCTCACTGATTTGAGGCAGCAAAACCTACATGTTTGGGCTACTGAAGTGAAAAAAAAATGCTCGATATTGTAGACTATAGTCGACTGAAGAATCTCTCTTCTCTTCGTTCTTGACATTGTCGTGCTCATAACAAAAGAAATGTTTCTACTATCTGTGACTTTGTCGATTCTTCTGCCAACCAATCAATCCGTTTCTGCGGTGGTCATGCTACGCATTTGTCTCTTGAAGGACCACATGTCATATACTATGTGTGAGGCCAGAAATGCATGTTTTTTATGAGAGATGGCTGAAGTTGATGGTAACCACTTATCATCACCAGATGCGCTGGCAGTCGGGTTTTTGCCATGTAATAATAACATGAGAATACCAACATTGAAGAATCTTATTCTTTATGAAGTATTTCTCTTCATGAAGGGGTCAGACTTGCCTACCGTACCGTAAGTAGCTTCTGAAGTAAAAAAAAGAAAAAAAATCTACAACTCTCGTCTAGTCCCATGGTACGCGAAGCTTGTATTATGGGTGCCTACTAAATAACATTGTTAAGTATAGTATAAGTATATTAATTGCTATTAGTTTATTTGTGCAGGGTTTTTTTCTCTGATTACTAAGTTATGTTTCAGTTTTCTTGTAACATTTACATACACCCCTCCACTCCATCAAGTAGATTTAGCTCAGATTATTTGGGTAATCCTTTTGGTCTATAATGTACACATAAGTGGTCCTTTTTCATTTGAAAACCTACTTTTGGCTCTTATGGCAATAAAAATAAGAATGTTGAATGGACAAGCATTATTTAAAACTATTCCTAAAGTTTCGCAAAAATATACAGTCCAGACCGATTTAAAGGGTTCCATTTTAACAATTCGTTTTAAAAGTTCAGTATTGCCACGTCACATATTTATGTAGGTCACGGTTTTATTAGTATATTGCTTCGTCACTGCGTCGACACCGGCAGGCCCCAAGTCAATACACAATTTACGGGACTGTCGACGTCTATATTCCCTGTAGACCCAGACTCAATTGTTGCCTTGACAACACGTGTTCTATATTGCATAGGTACCTACGTATTCCAATTCAATGAAGGGGTATCATTAACATACGGGGTTCAGAATAATCTAAATATCTCTATTTGTGAATCAAAGGCAACACAAAAGATATTTATAAGGCAGATGTAAGTGAAAACGCCGGGAGCGGACGCCCTATAAGAACGAACACTGACCTTATTGGTGATGTTCTTCAGAAAGGTCAGGTGTTGAGTACTCGTAACGGTGTTCATGTATGACTAGAGGGGTGATACCTTCGATCAATAATACACTAGATGTCGGGTCGGCGTCAAAAATCCGTCTCGGTAAATATAAGCTCACTAGAGACATGTGTTGTTATTTTGTTTAATTTGCATGAAACACGGCCAATGTAAACACGTCCCACAATGCCGCGTGTGTATTCAACAGTTGCAAAAATAATCCCCGAAAACGTAATTATTCGGCCGGAGTCTTTTACTTTCAGTAAGGACATGAAGAATAAGTTATATTTTAAGCTTTAATTTAACAAATAATATCAATTTTTTAACAAAATTAACGATTTTACACCACCGTTACAAATGTTTGACCAATGCTCGCCAACATTTGCACAAACTTTTGTTTAACTGAACAGCAGATGCATGGAGTAGATTTGTATTGTAATCATTTTAATAATTTGTTACTAATACTTAATGTTGGTTAAAATCGGTTAATGCTACTTTAGTTTGTTGGACTCTTATTAGGTACTTAGCTTTTCTTTTTTATTTTAGCTTTCCTAGCAATCCATTTACGTGTGCAGAATGGATCTCGATTGTCGCCAGAGAAAGAAGAGGTTTTGTTTCGTTCATTATTTGGCCACCGACTTTCGAAACTGGAGTTATTTTTCACCTGTTGGTGTTTTTTTTAAAAAGGTTTATTTTTTTGTAAAAAAGTTTTTGTTGGCGAAACAAAAACTTTTGTTTTGCAAAAAAAAAATTACCCCTTTTTATTAGTTTCTTCGTGTGTCAAGAAAGTCTTTCAAAACTTCAAAGAATCATTGAAATCGCTTAACAATATTGATAAAGAAGTTCTATCTAAACATTAATCTGTACATCTCTGCCGGGCTCCTTTTAAAATAGACTGGCGTAATGTTATGTTATGCAAATATAAGAACTCTGCATAGACATCTCACTGTAGCAATCGCGAACAATTTGCTGTTATGTCTTGAAGAGTTCCGTCGCCTGTCTATTTCATCAGTTTTTTTTCACAAAATGCTACTTTCTAAATGAAAATGCTTGATTTGTTACTAAAAATGTAAAAATCGGTACGTGTGTCCGTGGGCCCCTGATATGAGTTTTTATATAAATGGGACCAATCTGTTAGTCTGTCCTTACAAATAAAAAAAGAATTTTGAAAATCGTCTATAAATGAAGGAGTAAAGGTCACAAAACCTAAAAACAAAATGCAACCGAATTGATAACCTCCTCCTTTTTGAGAAGTCGGTTAAAATAATTTGATTTCATTCAATGATTTTTAACCAGCTGCGCCCCGCGGTTTCACCCGCGTAAACCAGGAGTAGCTAAAAGTAGCCTTAGCCTATGTGTTAATCCAGGATATAAGCTACCTACATACTAAATTTCGTTCAAATCTGTTTAGCCATTTGAGCGTGAAGAAGTAACAAACATACAAACACACACATACACACTCACACTCAGAAACTTTTGCCTTTATAATATTAATGTGAAAACTTCTAAATCGCATACAAAAGTAGACGCATTAATTTTTTTTTGGGGGTTGATTAAAATGAGCCAACCCGCAGACAATTAATAGCAATGTCTTAATAAAATAGCTATTGTACTAATTTAGCCTTACTACTTTTTTAAAATGGGTCAAATGTAATTATTTGCTACCATATAAAACAAACCTTCGCTCGCATAAGAAATATAAATTATTATTTTGCAAATCTATCTTTCAATTATTCTTACTGTGTTCTGAGCATTGAAATGTCATACCAAGACCTACGTCTAGTTCCAAAATAGAGTATAGACGAAATTGTGAACAAAAAGTTTTTAATCTTATTTTCTAGGATTTAAGTTTCATTTTAGAATAAATATTTTTGTACTTATTATAAAAAATGGCTTTTATTTTTAAGTCACATTTCAAATTTATTCCTTTTACTTTTCTCCGACGACAGAAGGACTTAGGCATAAATATTTTGCAATTGTAATTAAACTTTATGCTTGAGTGTCAAGGTTTATAATGAACTGAACTTGATAATATTATAAAACTTTTTTCTATATTCGTAGTAAGAAATGCAATTGTTTATGCGTGTGTAAACGTGGACACTTTAGCGAGGTATTTTTGTTCCTGATCTTGTATCTAGTGCTATTATTGATCGAAGGGTGATACCCATATTTTTAAGAACGGTAGCATTCCAATCTCAGTCTCGATCTGTCATAAAAGCGTCTAATTTTTTTACATTTTTGTACAAGTTTTTGACATTGATTGTCGCTGAGATAAAGTTGCGTTGTCGTGGCGTTTCTGCCTACCAAAATGGGGAAAAGGCGAGAGTTTATGTATGCATTCTCTGTTTGTATCTTTCCAAATATTTCTGTTAGGAATTTCCGCTTACACACAAACAAAGCTAAAGTGAAAAGTTTGTTAACAAACTGTCACGCTAATAAATTAACGAGTTGACCTTTCTGTGAAATAATAATCTATGACCCGAAACCCACTTTAGTGTCTGAGAAACTCGCAGATTCATCGGTGCACAGATTAAATCTGCACGTTAGCAAAATGACTCGGCAAAAAGTGCGGGTGATTCATAATTAAATAAAAACGTGTTAAAATCCCATACGCGCGGCTTTCAACACATTGTTGAAGAGTTCTATGTTGAAATTCTCACGAACTTTCTAGACCGTTTGGAATAAATTGTCATAACTCCACAATATTCTCGTGTGAACAGTATCACCTAGTGGCTGCTCGGCAATTGTTGCATCGTTCAAACGTTCGTCAATTATGACCGATTCTCCGTTTACTCCAGTCCAGCAGTTGCCAAAATTTTATGTGTGAATATTCGGTCGGTCGGTTTCAAACCTAATGCGATTAAAAGTAACTAAAAAAAAGTGTGAAAGAAAAAAAAATTGGAAAAGTACTTAAATCCATTTATTTACTAACCAAAAAGGCGAATCCCGGATTTGGGATTTTTGTTTCTTGCCTATACGGGTCGAGGTCCAGTTTACTTGGAGAGCCAATGCTCTATAACATTTTAAATCAATTGTCAGTTATTTTCATAGCCCCACAGTGTTCTCGTGTGAACAATATCACATGACGGCTTCTCAGTAATTGTTGCATGATATGAAACGTTCGTCAATTATAGACGGTTCGCCATTTACAGTCTATGGACGCACTCGGCTGATTGATTGGTCCAACGGTAGTTTGGCTGGCAGTGACGAAGGCTTCAGAATTAATACTATGACTGGCGGTGAACTAGTGCCGCATAGCTCAATAACCACATTAATATTAGGAGAGTCGATTGTAAACACTTGGTATGATGGGCTCGTGGTAAAATTATGACGTTATAATACTCACAAATGCCAAGGTCAGTTCGTAGATGAGTTACCTAGTCCATCCATTACTTAAGGAGGACCCTCCGAGTCTTGGAACGCGCATTAAGGTACTAGTTGTCATTTGTAGATGTTGGACAGTCGTTATGGGTTTTAGCGAGAAGTATATGCCTACGGGGTATTTTATTTTTATTTTATTTATTTAGGCAACCAACAGCGATACATTAAAATATATTACAAAATATGCTTGTTACAGTTTCTATAGGTTACCCTGTATTACTGGATATAATGTAAGACAAGCGAACGGACTAACAAAAACAAAACAAAAATGCAATACAATCCAAAATTACACACGTATAAAAAGACCCTTAACGTAAACGAAAACTACATATTCTACCCATCACTGGGATAGTTTTTTCCTTCTAGAACATACCTGGTATTTCTATATTTAATAAAAAAAACATCTCTTTTTTAAAGATGGCAATTTTCCTTTTTTCAGTAACATTTTTTGGTGTCAGTTGATTATATGTACAGAATGTGTAGTTATCGGTTATGTGATCGGTCTTTTTACACCCTGTATATGGAAGTAGTATATTCCCGGTAACTGGGTTGTGATGTAAAGTTCAGATTGTTGGTAAAATATTGGTATACTGGAAGCCGACCCCAACATAGTTGGGAAACTTAGATCTAAATGTGGGTTTACCCATCTTGTTACCAACTTACCTATATTTTATATAACTCTATTTAGACGAGTGTTTGACCTCTTGTTTACTCATTTAAACCCTATTTCTTCGAAGAGCACGTCAAGTCGTGCCCGCGAATACTAATACCAGCTGTCACGGCCTAACTTGCAATATTTCGGTACTGTTGATCTTGGAATGACCTTTAAAACGTACCCACCGAAATATTGCAAGTTTGGGGCTCAGAAAGTTCAAATCAAAGTTTAGAAACTTACACAACTTTTCAGCCGCATCTGGGCAACTAAGATGGCGGACTAACTTCAACAGTCTAGCGCTAGTTTGAATATCGAACTAGATTTTGCGCGCAATTTCGTTCGCTTGGATTTCGGATATACAGGGAACAGATTATACAAACTTTAACGCTCAATTGCAACTCTTCAAACTTTTGAAATTATCTGGTTAATAGTGTGGGTTCGTAGCTACTCTATGTAATACATTGCACTATTGAATCATAAACTCTCGTCTCAGTCCCGAAAAGTGATACTTAATCCAATATTACCGATAATTAAGTGTTGCCAAATATTGGCAAAATTTGGCATCACAGGAACATTATATTTTTAGTTTTAAATGAAGTGGCGGAACTCAGTTAATACTGTATGGTTGTATCTATACTAATTTAATAAAACTGAAAAGATGATTTATTTGAATGCGGGTCTGGAACTATCAGACAAAATTGTTTTTTTTTTTCTATTTTCGGCCGCTTAATTCTTGAGAAAAGGCTATTTAACATCACCTTAAGGGCCATAAGAGCAGATGGAATCACGGCACACGGCTAGTTGACTTATAAAATCACGCTAAAGCTCACATTCGCATTACGATCGAAACTACAAAATAATAAATGAAAACGACTCCAATACTAGCTCGAACGATCTCTATTAAACGAACAATATTCCTCAAATGACATCGATATTGCTACAATAAACGTTCGCTCGCTGAACCACATACAACATGAAGTTAAATAGATAGGTACGACTGTTGCAGTAATCTCCCCTGCCTCTGAATGGATGCTGTGTGTCCCCTGGCTGCGAATGAATGTTTTGTTCCCTCTGGTAGACGCAACACAGTAACCACAGGACTAACTACCTTCGTAAATAGCGTTTATGTTTTGTTGAAGCGTTCTTTTGTTATATTGTAACATTTGTTTTTGTTAAATGTAACGTACATGATCATCTGTATTGTTTTTATGAAGGAATTGACTGTTACATAGGTACAGTTACCTATTTAGAGACACAACCGATTTTTTGACTTAAACGCAATGCCAAAATTAAAATAAATATTCAAGTACTGCATTTAGGTTTATTTTATTAACACAAACACGATTACTATTCCAGTGATAATTAAATAGATATGAACAAAATCCTAGAACAAACATAATAGTATTTTCGTGTATATTATATTTTTTAATTCAGATATTGTACGTAATGTACGTATGTTTCGACTTTATATTGTGCCAAGCATTCGTATAACGACTTTGCTTCGTATACTTACGTTTATAAACGCAAGTCGGTTGCTGGCAGTTAACGTGTTTGATATACAATTTTATCTCACAACAGTGGTTCACAATGATGAGATAAACAACACCTTCTCGGTTTTTGTATAATTATGCTATAAATAATGTTGTATAGAGTCAGTCTTTAAACAGAAACTACATACTGCTTTTGCTTTTTACGTTCATACACGTTAACCGGTCCTCTGCCGTGTTAGACATCATACCGATTTTCAATTTTCTGCGCACATTTTACTTTAGCTGGAGAAAAATTACAGTATATTTTACTACGAGCTGAGATAAAAATGGAAACTTTAAAGCAAGAAAAAGGTAAAAAGCACGGTTAAGGAAAAAAGTTTCTTTTGTGCGAAAAGCATTCAAGAGTAGCTACTTACTTCTCACAGCATTTCTGTTTTAAACTCTGTGAAAGTCAGTTTCGTGAAGTTTTTGTGGTAAATCTCTTTGACCTGTTTAAATAGGTATGGTTATATAGGTCTTGTTCGCACAGTCATAAACAATTTTTTTGTTTGAAAGTACTTTTTGGTTAGAAAATGTCTAGGTTGTGTTTCAATCGGGGGATAAATTTTACCCATGAATATGAACAACTTTTACAATGGGACCAACTGTAATTTACGGTAGCAGCTCGAAGTTTATTTGTATCAAATTAATGGCATGGCATAATTGGATTGAACTTAAATATAACTGGCAAAATAGGAACACTTCGTTTTAGGTACCTATTTGTTTTGTATTCAATGTGGATAGACTTTGTTTTTTTTTTTTTTTGTTTTGTTTTTCTTTTATTTAAATCAACACACTGTTCGGTTTTTTTTCTGGTATTTTGATGTAATTTTTGTTGTTTTTTTTTAAATTTTGTGTTGTATGTTGGTCTCTACCTATCTATGTTATGTCCAATAGGCCAGTCAATGGATGAGGAAAATGGATGAGGCTTAGTAGTATTAGTATAAGTATAGACTTAGTTTTTTTTTGAAATAAATAAAATTTATTGTGTCAAAAAATTGGTTTATAATTGTTGTGTTTGGAATCTTGTTTTAGACAAATAATGCCTGTAGTAGAAGACTCCGCCCCTCCCTATTTTATAATATAGCGTGATAATTAACACAACATTTGTAAAATGTAAAGGTTTACTTAGATGACACATGAAAAGGCACAGTTATGAAACAATACGTCACTTCAAAGCTAATGTTTTTGTAATCGTCCCTTAACTCCGATCACCCCTTATGTGTGATGCTACAAAACATGAGTGCCCGTCACACATTCACATGTAACCATCAGTAAATCAATAACCGGGATATTGTTTGTTCGTTAATGTTCTGTTTTATGATGGGAATGTTACTGGTAGTTGTTTCATTCGATACGTTATTAGATAGTTAAGTATTAACCCAGTTTTATAAGTAATTTTGTTGTTTGTGGAAATAACTAGGTTTGCCCTGCTGTTTTGGCCGCTTTTAATCCTATAAAACAGCACGACTCGCAACGCACTCTTTGGGAAGCGTCAGTCGTGTAACAAAAATGAGCCCAACACGCCGCGCGTCATGACTAGATGACGAATTAAATGGATTAATTCATGGCTTAGCGCCGTGGGCATATTTTTGCTTTTTGACCTGGCAGCCAAGAGGTAAAAGACCGTAGTGTGATGTTAAATTTTCTGTAGGATATGACTTGACTTGCGAATTGGGCTATCAGATGCATAAAACATTGTAACAAACAAAACAAACTAACAAACAAACAGAAACAAACAACAAACATAACAAACAAACAAACACAAACACAAACAAACAAAAAAACATACAAACACAAACATTGCATTTATAGGTGTTTTTGTTAATTCAAATGTAATACCTGTAAGTTTCCTTAAAATTAATCAAATAAAATAAAATAAATAAATAATAAGGTATTGTTCAAACCCAAGTAGCTTAGTAGTTGCAGTGCAAACCTTTCAGTTTTAAATATTCTTTGTAATTTACAAGGGTAACTGGCTACTTTCAAATATTACTCTTCGAACATTATATTAAACAAAGGGTGTTTTTAATTTACTCCATAGCTTTTAAAATTGAAATATTTTACTTAAATTGAAAACGAGACCATACACAATTTCATTAAAGACAAACGCCCACATAAATAAATGAACAAAAACCGTACTCTTCTACTTAGGTAGAGTTACCGGCAAAACAAATCGTTTAGCATTTCGCAATATTTGCATCATTTTTCACTCCACTTCTTTAATAATGAAACTCCGAATCCGTCTGTGTCTTCAGAATGTCTTTAAAATTGCCTTCCCGGAAATTTCGCAGCCGTTCAAAGGGGAAAAATCCTGTGAAATCGTAACGGATGGGGACAACAGAGGAAGCTGACAGAGAGCCCTCTACCGTCGCTTTTCAGAAACAGTCGACTCATTGTGAGATAATAATGTCTGCAGGAAAAGCCGTGGAAACCGCAGAGTGCTTTAATTTTTACTAAGTACTGTTTCTATTCTTGTTACTTCAAATAAAAGAAATATGCTCTGTTAAACTAGTTGTGTTACGGAAATGGTGAACATTTCGTAGTTGCGTCGTTTGTTAGTGAGAGACAGTACAGTCGGCTCCACTTGAGGTGGATCAGTAAGCTAACGAAATGCTTTGAACTAAGCAACGTGCGTCATGAGCGGTCAAGCTCTGAGTTCGGTCGCAACTCGCAAGCGATTATAGCCTTAAGTGTGATTCATCGGAACTAAGTCTGACTGTACCTCTAGAATGAATGCTTGTCGCAAACGTAACGTAGAAATATTTTTTACAATATTTTTAAGACTTTATTCATTTCTGATATGACTGATACCTACTAATCGTGTTTGCCTGATAAATTTAAACCTAAATACAGTATAAAAAATTGTTTGTTTTGTTAAGCGTTGCCCCACACTAGGAATTACTTACTTCTGTATCATGGGGGCGTTCACAAACATTTAAACTCACATACACAAATTGCCAGACCGTAACGTAGCACCTTTTGTTCAGTGGGGGATTCTAAGCAGCGCAACATGGCGCAGCAGCTCAGCTGATCGCTCGGCCTATACCCAACTGTGCTTGGCGTTAGGCTAATGTTGAGCATTCGTGCTAGAGCAGGTGTTTTTTATTCTACTTGTTACTGTAATTTAAGCGTAAAACAACCATCACTTCAGTGTCATAGTTTCACTAGATATTTACTAACAAAACGTGTGGAGAAGTTTTCATCGAAAGAGAGCTTACGTACGGTCATTTCCCGAGAAAAATGTTAACCCGGGGCTATCCTTAACTTTTTTTGTAAACTGAAAAACCTAATTATACTTCGACCCCGACGTCTCTTCACCAAAGGCCGGAAGCCGCGTTTGCTAAGTATAAGAGTTTTAAAACTTCTGTATTGCTCGTTCAAAAGCAATCATTATTCTGGACGAATACTCGCGGATTCGACGTTTGCAAGGCGATGAATTTTACACGAGCTAGGGTAAAACCGGTATGAATGACACACTTTTTTAAATCGCTTTCAAACATCTCTTAGTACTAACAGAGATCTGAGTATTTTATTTTTATATCTATCAGGGTACTTTGGTGTTTTATCTACAAATGAATGAAAAGTATAAAACATTATTTTTGATATTTCCAGAGCTTGTATTACCGGTTTCTGCATACCACCACATTTTAAGGCATGTATCCTTTATATGGGATAATTTCCCAATTCATATTGTTACTGATCGTAGCTACTATAACTAAAACGCGCTGGTTTAGGTAACCACAGTTTATTTTACAAAACATTCACAATCGTGTAAACCAAAAAGAGTCACAAGTCTAGCTCCTGTCAGTCATATTATTACCTATTAGAATTTAGAATACAAATTAAATGTTCCAAAAAGGTGATGCCAATAAGTTCGGTTCGTAACACATATAAAATAACGTTTGGAATAGGTGACCCACTGAAAAAAAGGGCATATTCTATTTCCCGCCAAAATTTTGACTGCACCTTTCATTTACATGCAATCGCACATAATTGTATAAGTACGAAAGACACAGTCAACTAAGACAGTTGCTCAATAGATAAACAGAATAGCAAGCAAATCGTTCGCAAAACTCGAGTTACCACAAATGTGGCTCTTATACCCCGTTTTCACCCTATTCATAAATTAAGATCGTCTCCATTTTGCATATTTTCTTCGTCACAAAGCGAGATTAAAGTCAAACTTATTCATTTATTTAACAGTAGGTACCCGTTATTATAAAATCATATTTGGCAATTTGTTGTGTTTTATAGTGGTGAAATGATGGTAAAAAAATTAACTGGGAATTTGAAAATCATACAGTACCAAATCAGCGAAAAATTTACATTATATTTTTTTTATAATTTCACACGAAAATCTGCCACGCTAAAGTGCAATTGAGCTGGACACATTTGCTGAATGTCAGACCATCAATGGGCCAATTTAATGGTTCCTCTTACATACATAATATGGTTTACGACATCGCGGTAGGCTTAGGCGATGGCAGGATGAGCTGGATTCCTTCGACAACCACTGGTCCCGAAAATTCCCACAGAGAGAAGTGGAAAGAAAGTAGGGATACATTTGAGCCTTGAGCACGAGTGCAAGAATATTGATTCTTGCACGAGTGCTCAAGACAGATTGGAGGTCTTTGACGATTTCAAACTTTAAATGCATAAAGTCCAGGTTTCCTCACGGTGTTTTCCTTCTCTCATCATCATCATCATCATCATTTCAGCCATAGGAAGTCCACTGCTGGACATAGGCCTCCCCTATAGATCTCCAATAAGACCGGTTGGAAGCGGCTCGCATCTAGCGAGCGATTCCTTCTCTAATACCAATGAAACCAATCGAAGAAAATTGGTACTTAAAATAGGTACTAAAATTAAAAAGTAATAATAAAATGATTCGCTTACTACGACTACCTTCGGAAACACTGCATTTCCGATGAGTATCAAGATACGAAACATATTCTAAGCTTATCTCAACCACACTAGACACCAATTTGTTTGTTATTCCATAGCTTTATGCTGTATCCCCCACAGACCACTAATGGACAATCATGGGGGATAACGCTTTAATCGCCCTGCGGTATAGCGGCTTAAACGGATTAGTGATAACGAACATAATTTGTTTTGCATTGATGCAGTTCCCAACAACAATACACCAGAATATGATTAAATTCCAGGCAAAATAGGCGGATAAAGAATTAGAAGTACCTAGGAATCCTTTTTAGGGCTCTTCATAACCCTCTATCAGTGAGCTGTATCTCATGAATTTAATAGATACACACATAATATACTCCTTGTAACAATTTCAGATGTCCCACGTTTAGCATTCTTGAATTTAATGTTTTTATTGTTCTAAAAGTTACAACAGAGATCAGTCGCCACTAATAAAGAAAAGCATGTTCTGACTGCTTATAAAATTCATATTTAGTTAGTAATAAATCAAAATCCACGTTAATAACCTCTGACTTTTTGGATTCATGTGCTTATTGCATAATTATTACTTACATCAAAAACGGTGAAGGAAAACATCATGAGGAAACTGCCTTAAATAAATGTTTACACCTGCCGGTCGATTCAGTAAAGTCACGCCGTGAAAACTTGAGTGAAGTGAACTGTCAATGCCTAGCATTAGTATGGAATGACCAGAATCGCATGCAGGTTAGCCGTTAACCACACATAAAAAAGAAGAATTGTACGATTTTAATAACTAAAGCATCTGACGTAGGATGGTCTAATGGCACAGGATTAGTTAGTATTTCCACCTTATCCTGACGTTATTAAAGCCCATTACGGCGAAGCCAACGGAAATATGAATAAAGCCGAGGCTCTTACAAATAAATTGCTTGCACTGATTGTGGGGAAAATGGCGAGACAAATTGGATGTCTTATTTAAAACGGGAAGCGCTTGATGCTTTGACATTAGAAGCTCAGATGATAACGACTTTTGCTTAAACGAACGAACGTACGGATAGCCTAGCAGCAAGCAGAGTAAGCTAGAGCTTAGGGCTTGATTGTAGCGTGTAACGTCTTACAAAAATTAAAACAATCATATTAGTAGGTACATATCCAAATGTTATATGACTACATTATCAATTCAACATGTCAAAATTAATGCCTATATATGTTTTACTTATCTCAATCTTTATCGAGGAACTGACTATTTTATTACTTTACGTTCTCAGACCTACAACTGGCCACGCAAAATTTCATGAGATTCGGTTAAGACGTTTCAGATGAGTAACAAACACATGAAAAATAAATCCCTGGGGTATCGATAACGTAACGTCAATGTTGCACGATTAGTATAGTGGTAGGTACCACTTTACTCAGGTGAAAACACTAGGAAAATAGTTCACTTGGAACTACTTTCCTAGTGTTTTCTCCTGAGTGAAGAGCAGGCGTTTTGAGGGACTGTCTTTGTAATTTATGACGTTCAAAAAGTGCCGAGGGTTCTCCGCCGAGTTTAAATAAATCAGATCAGAAAAAATCAGAAAAAAAATCTTAAATTCGATTTTTTGAAGACATACTTAAGGATAAGAAAAAATATAGATGTTGATTATGTATTTTAAAGTCTAAAATCGTTCATATTGTTTTTTCGTTTACGTTAAAAATTCGTGCTAGGCACACAGGTTTCACTAGTGATGCGGGCTCGTTTGATCCTAAACTGTCCAATAGAATTTTGGAGGTTGCCCAATTGCGAAATGTTTGCAGTTCGCGGACAGGGAATGTGGGTCATTTCCCCTAATTCCCTCGTCAACAACTTTGGGCCCTGTTGAAAAGTTGGCAAAAATAGAATGATTAAAGGTCACCTTCCCGAATTAGAGGTCCACAAAAGTTTTAAGTATCAAGCTTCCCTTTTCGAGGATTGATTGCCTGCCGTTACATGGCGTTGTTGATGGCATGTTGGTAGTGGCGTTTTAGAAGCTTGTGGCTAAATTATAACAGCCCGGTCGATCGAAGGTCAAAATACGCTGTGTAAGGCCGACGATATTAAATCATCTAAATCGATAAATGTCTTTAAAATTAAACTAAAAAAATACTTAGAAGAAACAGATTTGTATAGACAGTAAACATTTTTATTGTGAGTGTTAGTAAATAATTTAAATTGTCATTCTTCCCGATGTTGCACCTTTAGTATCAAGATTTTTCTTTTGTTTCTCTTGTAAGTGAATATTAAAATAAAATAAATAAATAAATAAATATTCCACAACTTTCACACAACGCCATCTAGTCCCAAGCTAAGTTATATTGTAAAATTCTTTTAGAGAAATATTTTCTTGAAACCGAAGGCCGGTCCTTTGACAGTAGTAACAGATAGCAGAAGCCAGAAAGTCTGTCAGTTTAACCAAGCGGTGTGGTGTTATAGGTACACAGTTACTGGATTGTGGAAGTTAGACAGGCTGACGCTCTATGTAAAACACTAGTATTCAGCTACATAGAATTTCGAAGGAGCAGCCTGATGTCTGGAATTGTGCCCGAATGATGGCAATAGGCCCGCCTCTATTACATAGGACTTAATGAAATTAAACATAACTGGAGAAATGTGGGTGTACTACAGATGCACTTTTAACTGTTAATCAGTTTATACTGAGCTGGAGTTTGTCATTACGATTACGAAAACTGCAACACAAGCATATAATATTGTCTCAAGTTTCTAATCCCCTCTCTTTCTCTCACCAGCTGACGGTGTTCTATCAACAGTGAACGTGGTGGAAGCATTGCAAGAGTTCTGGCAGGTGAAAGCAGCGCGGGGCGCGGGCGCGGGGAGCGGGGGTGGCGCCCTCGTCATCTACGAGTCCGTGCCGGCTGCTCATCCGCCCTACGTGTGCTACGTCACGCTGCCCGGAGGAGCATGCTTTGGGAGTTTTCAGGTAACATGCAGTTCTTGCAACAAGTTCAATAGCACTTATGAAAACAGCAGTCATGATATTTAGCCTCTTGTAGCTGGTTTTTTTTGGATAGGATGTTATAATTTATCAAACTAATTTGTTGTTAACAAAAAAAATGGTATAAGAATCCTTACAAATTTGTCTGGTTAAGGTAACGGAAAAGTATTAAAACTTCAGCTCGAATCTTCATACTGAAAGTTAGGTTGTGGGTTTTAACCACTAGGAGGTACCTACAATAGCAGTAGGTAATAAATATGATGTTGAAAACTTTGTAATTCGTATTTAGGCTAGGTACACTTATATTGCAAGCCACGAGCTTCACTTCACAGTATTCACGTAAATACTCATGTAATTACACAAAATAAACCACACGGTTGAAAAGTGTTGATTCTACGTAACAGAAACGGCACGGCGGCAAATAAACAGCGGCATCTAAATATTAATTTGTATCTCAGTAGGTATACATATAAGTTGGCATTTCGGATTGAATTTCATTATAAAAACACTCATAAACCAGCCTTCAGTGCACCCACTGTTGATGAGAGCCAGGTTTCTTCTCAGACAGAGAAAATAAGCTCTCAACCACCACGATGTTACATATTCTCGTAGAAGATCTTACAAGGATATTTAGCTTTGGACGGGTTAGCAAGAACTAAAAAATATAGAATACCTACTGTTTAATGCATCTTCACAATAAAACTTACTTTAATAATAACAGACTTTGAGGAGCTACAAAGAGTGCTACAATGGGCGGCCTTAATCGCTAAAATCGATCTCTTACAGACATCCTTGGATGTTGATAAAGAAAGGGAAAAGATACGAGTATGTGCGTAGTTCCAGGTTCACAATAATTTCCATCAAAATTTGGGAGGAAGTTGTACTAATTGTCCGCCCGTTTCTTTACCCAGAATTGTCCGACAAAAGCCGAAGCGCGCCGAAGTGCCGCGAAGATTGCGCTGATGAACAGTGTGTTCAATGAGCATGAGTCCCGGCGCATCTCCGAGCACTTCATAGAGAAAGCGGTGGCGGAGGCGCGTGCCTCCTTTGCAGGGGATGCCGCCGCCCACCATCAGGACCCCAGCGCTGGGATTGCGGCCTTCAGGTAAGCTTAAAGTCTGTTGCAGCTGGTTGAAGACTTCTTGAAGGTCTGTGAATTTACATTTAGGCAGGAGGACGATCTTGTCGTCATATTCTTTTCTCTCCTATTAGAATGAGTCATGCCTTGTATAATTTATGCTTTGATATATAGGGTGACTGGTAATTAGTGACCGATACTTGTTGTACTCATGAATACGAATAACTTTCCCCAAGAAACTTTTTTTTATACTCATTAAATTTCTTATATCACAATAACACAAAAGATGTTTGAAATTCGATCGCGCGCCTTTTATCGATCAGCTGGGAGCGTGTGACGCTACTACTACTAGTACATTTTGTCCTTCCCTAGGTCAGACTATCAGCTTATAGATCGTGCTGATTCGTGCCTACTGTGATCGATCACAGGCGCACGCGCGAAAATTTCAAACAGCGTTTTAGTTGTTTATTGTGTTATTAGTTTTTTGATTTAAATCTTGAATAAAACAACGTGTTTAAGTATCGGTCACCAATACCAGTCACCCTATATAAATATATACCAAAATATAGCGTAGTTACCAACTAGTCATTTTGCCATTTCATTCTCATAAACCTCATTCTAATTGATTGTTGAGCTAACGAAGCGGTCAGATTACAATGAAGCTTAAACCAACACTCATTAGTTACTAGTCTATGCGAAATTACATTGTTTCATGATCTATTGTTATACAAGGCGACTGAATGATTAAACTCGGATTGAAAGAAGGATTATTCCTTTATCTTCCTGTCCGAGATCCGTCCAACTGCGAAGACAAAGAAACCGTGGCGAGCTTTATTTTCATTGTTAGCATTATAGTCTGTAGGTGTATGAAAGTATGAACTAGATTCGTCTCATTGTTACCGAACATCAGAATCAACGTGATTATTTGTACCAGGTTTATGCTGGAAGCAAACAAGGGCCGCACGATGCTGGAGTTCCAGGAGCTGATGACAGTGTTCCAGTTGCTGCACTGGAACGGATCGCTGCGAGCGATGCGCGAGCGGCAGTGCTCGCGGCAAGAGGTGGTCGCGCATTACTCTGCGCGCGCGCTCGATGACGCGATGCGCGAGCAAATGGCGAGGGAATGGGCCGCGAGGGAGCGCGACGCGGCGGCGACGGGCGGCGGGGTACTGCGAGCTGAGCTTGCTCGTGCCGAGCGCGAGCTGCGCGCCGCTCGCCTGGCCGCGCGAGAACTTCGCTTCCCCAAGGAGAAGCGCGACATCCTCCACCTAGCCGCGCGGTTGGCGCCGCCGCAGCAGCAACAGTGATCTCATCGCGCGCCGCCACACGCGTCCTCGCCACACTCACACTTTTGTTATTTAAGTATAGGTATATAGTCTAAGATCTGCGTGTTTTATTTACTACATTTACCCTGCCTACACCTTTCATCTCTCGTTGCTGATTTTATCCGACTTTGCGCAACAACTGTCTGGAAAATTGTTGAAAATAACAAGGAAAAGTTTCGTAACATACACGGATACGACAGCTGTAACAATTTACTTACTAGGTAAGAAGGTACGTAGTGCCTTACAAACTGAGTACCGCAGTCACAAACAGCAGCGTACATTGTCAACGCTTGTCAGTGACGTAGAAAATTCGAAAATTCACGTAAGAATTTTCATTTTACGAATAATTACTACAGAAAATATGTCACGTGTATTTTGTGCGAGCGTTTCAGCAAAACCACAACAAAAACTGTTGTTAATTCGCTCACATAATAGAATAATTAAAACGTGCTGGTAATTGGTAAAACATTGGACGATTACGTGCGCTATTACGATTCGATCGCATCGAGCAATTAGTCTATAATCGTTTTAGATGCATGAACGCATTCATCAATTATTCCAAACAATTACGTGAATCTGATTCACAATCGGTAATCGGTAATTCTAGTTTCGTTTGTTCAGTATTGCGTCATTGTTATCTGCAGTGATGTCACTGTTTGAATGATAATGTAGGATTTGCTTAATCTCTAGTGACCTAGTTCGTGCTCATAAATAAACTATTTTTTATCCAGTCTCTGTGGGATATTCTGTAACATTTTTATTAAAAAGTTGGTATAACTCAACATCCACGTTACACGCGACGGGTATGTAAAATCAGTCAAAAATTTCTGCTACAATTTGTAGCGCACGTAGGTGAACTACACTGAATCCAGGCTTATAATAAATCTCCGTGTTGTCGTAACGCATACATTACAATGTTGCAGTAAGCTTAATACAGAGCATATTTTATAGTAGGTTTCAGATAGTTTAATCTATTTTATATATCAGACACAACTACGCAATACCCACGCATTACGCTCTTACCCCATTATTAATACGAGTAGAGTGGAGAGAAAAGTTGTGTTATAATTATACATAATCCTTTAAAATCTAAAGAATGATCATAAAATAAAATATTTATTTC
Organism: Euplexia lucipara; assembly: GCA_921972225.1. Classification (NCBI taxonomy): domain Eukaryota; kingdom Metazoa; phylum Arthropoda; class Insecta; order Lepidoptera; family Noctuidae; genus Euplexia; species Euplexia lucipara. The sequence goes on along the minus strand of OV179143.1, from coordinate 5,319,733 downwards.
TGTAAATAAACAAAATCAGAAACTGTATCTTTTATAGTCCTTATTATTTTCTTGGTCAAATCTATCATTTAAACACCCAAGTACGTGAATTATGTAGTGCCTGAGATAGTCTTATGTAAGGTAATAGAGGGTTTAACTCTTTTATCGCCATAGTCATGCCAGCCCAATGACGAAGGGGTCGGCCTGGCGATCGAGGGGTCATGTTCGTTCCTCACCCATTGCATATTGATGTGTACCCAGGCACACGCATATTTAGCTTAGTTGGAGGGGTCAACAAGACTACAAGTAACGTGCAAGCCACATTGGCTTCACGACTACATGATGCATTTAACCTTTCAATCGTTTCACTGAGAGACACAATAGAAACACAATGACAGCGCGGACACCGGCGTCCTCTTGGGGTTTAATGAATAAAAGGAGTAATTTAGGAAGTATTCCCTTAAATTCATCATGTAGTCGTTAAGTGCTAGTTAGGTTAAAGTAAAAACTAAAACCTTACTAAAAGTAAAAACTTACCCCCGGTGCCAATTAAAAAAAAGACAACCAAAATGTGCCTAGCGCGCCACACTACACGACTACATGATGAATTTAAAAGAATAATTCCTGGGTTGGCACCAGGGGTAGTTTAAGTTTTTACTTTAACAACGTACGTAAACGTAACATAATTGTTTACATATTTTAGGATATATATGTTTTTTTTAAGTGCTGTTTTAAAATTACGAATATTCGATCTATACCGCGCTACTGCTATAATTATGACTGGCTGCTTTGAACCGTTACACTTGGCTGTCATTTGTAATTCTTTTATAGCCTTTTTCATCTACCTAGCCTTTGTTAGGACTTTGCAGTGAAAAGACCGTTTCTTATGGTTTGAATTAGTTTATTAATCGTTTTAGGAAGACGCTAACACAACACTGCAATCTTACTATAGGTACCCGCCATGACACACTGCCTGACACAGCTAATAAAGTATATTTTACAGGGTTGCCAATTTACATAAAAACTATTTTATTGTTACTCACACCTCCCCTCAATAAAATATTTAAACAAGTCTCACAGTTGTTTTTCTTTTAAAGGCAACCCAACAAACTAACCCTTAACACAATGACTTCCCCTTAATTAATTATTAAACAATTTATCCCTTAATCTCTGAAACATTACACCACCCAATGCTTTGGTAAGTATGTCTGCAACTTGGTCACTGGTATTCACATATTTCAAGACTATAACTTGTTTTTCCAACTTTTCTTTAATAAATGCCTGTTTAATCTCTAAATGTTTGACTCTAGAGTTACCAGTGGCCATTTGCGCCAATTTGATAGTTGACTGGTTGTCTTCATACACAATGATGTTTACTTTAAACCCAAATGTTAACATAATGTCTTTTAACCAACAAGCCTCACTAGTGGCCAAGCACAAAGCAACATATTCAGCCTCAGTTGAAGACAATGCAACTGTTGATTGTTTCCTTGAATACCAAATTACTGAACAATCAAACACTTTAAAAATACACCCTGATGTCGATTTTCGGTCATCAGAGCCACCCCAGTCACTATCAACATAACATAAAACATTCTCCTTACACTCTTTATAGTATACTAAACACAAATCAATAGTTCCATTTACATATCGCAGAACATTTAACAAAAGTTTATACAAAAGTTCAGATGCACAACTCTGATAACGACTCAAGATATTAACCACTGCACAAATATCTGGCCTAGTACCCATAGATGCATACAGCAAGCTTCCTACTAGCTTTCTACATTTACTTTCTATTTCAGCACTCTCTGAACCATCTCTTTTTAAGATATGAAAATTAAAATTTTTATCAATAGGTAACTTCAATGTTTTACACTTCAACATATTGTACTGTAGCAACAATTTTCTCAAGTAATCTTTTTGTGATATAACAGTCATTCCCTTACTTAAATCTTGTTTAACATCAATCCCCAGAAATTTACCAATCATTCCCATTTCTTTTAACTTAAATGTTTTACACAATACATCTCTAAGTTTACACATATCTTCTTTGTTGTTCCCAAAATACAATATATCATCAACATACAATAACAGAAATGTTTTCCTTTCTCCTTCACATTTAGAGTATAAACAATAATCCTTATCAGATTGTTTATAACCCAAAGACAACATAACATCATTAAAAGTATTATTCCAACACTTTGGAGACCCTTTTAAACCATAAATAGATTTGTTAAGTTTTACATACTTTGAATCGGTTCCCTCTGGTAGGATTAAATACAACTCTTCATTAAGCTCTGCATTTAAAAAGGCTCCACATACATCCATTTGATTTATCTGTAACCCTAACTTAGTAGCTATACATACAAAAATTCTAAATGTATTAAGCTTTGCCACAGGGGCATACAAATAATCATCACAATTTTGTTCAAAACCTCTTGCTACCAATCTAGCCTTATAACTATCATCTTTCTTCTTCAAGACCCATTTTGAGCTAATCACTTCTTTTCCTTCGGGTATGGAATCTATCTCTGTCCATGTGTTATTTTCCTTCAGTTGATTAAGCTCTCTTTTTATAGCCTCCTTCCAGCTTTCAGCCTCTGCAGAGGTCATAGCTTCCTTGTAACTTCTCGGTTCAGCAAGATATAGGTAGTAATTTTCAAGATATCTTGGTTTTACTCTTCTTCTTCTGCTTCTCTCTTGGACCTCATTTCCTTCTGTTTCTGCCTGTTCTTGACTAGTTTCTTGTGATACTTCCGGTATCACTTCTGGTATAATCTCTGATGAAACATCTTGTTCTTCTCCATGTCCTTGATCTTGTACTGAATCCATGTCATAATATTCATCATCACTCTCATTATGTTCCTGCTCCTCCTCTATTTCTTTCTCCGCAGGTACATCCAGTAGTATAACATTTTCCCTTTCCTGTATTTCCTTACTTTCTGGCTCTTTCTGCTTTTCCGGATCTAAAAATACAATGTCCCTTTTGGTATGAACTTCTCTCCTGTCTTCATAATATAACCTGAATCCTTTAGTATCTTCATATCCAACAAACACTGCCTTTTCACCCTTGGCATCCCATTTTAACCTTTTCTCTTTCGGGATATGGACATACACATATTCACCAAATATTCCACGTAGACTCAGCACATCGAACTTGCGTTTATGGAAGGTTTCATAAGGTGTCTGGCCTTCCACTCTGCTCCTAGATGTTCGGTTCAGTACATACACTGCAGTGTTCACTGCTTCTGCCCATAACTCTTTTGGGAGATTTTTATTCTTCAGCATGGACCTTGCTGCTTCCACTATAGTGCGCATGTCTCTCTCCGCTTTCCCGTTCTGTTGGGGTGTAAATGGTACTGTTGTCTGATGTTGTATTCCCTTTTCCCTTACAAATTCTTCTAATTCTTTATTGACGAACTCTCCGCCATTGTCAGTACGAATAACTTTCACCTTTTTTTCTGTTTGTGTTTCTGCCCACTTAACAAACTGTTTCAGCTTCACAGCGGTTTCACTTTTATTCCTCAAAAAGTAGATTACTCTGTAATTGCTGTAATCATCTTTGATAAGTAAAAAATATCTTGAGTTACCTAGAGAGGGTACCTCCATTGGACCACACAGATCCGCATGCACCAGCTCCAGGCATCCTGTTGTGTGCTGCTCACTTCTTCTAAATTGTAGTTTGTGCATTTTACCTTCTAGACACGAAACACACTTGAAATTTTCTCCGGTGTACTCAATATTGTTTTTATTGAGCACCTGCTTCACATACTCAACACTCTGGTGACAAAGTCGCCCATGCCACTCCGATAGCGCTGCCACAGCTGCAACACTCTCTTTCATATAGACACTTGACACCTCTAGCACATAATAGTTCCCTTCACAGTTGCCTACTGCACATAATTCATTGTTCTTATAGAACAAACACTGCTGATCAGTTAATGTAACCTGATAACCTCTCTTTGTAGCACTAGTTAAAGAGAACAAATTGATCTTTATTTGTGGAACATGTAACACATTGCTCAAGGTAGATTTCACATAACAGTCCCCGTTGAACACACTCAGTTCTACATCACCAACTCCTGCAACAGGTAACTGACGACCATCTCCAACAATAACATAACGATTTGACGTTGACAGTGACTGATAGTTTGTAAACATATATCGAAGACATGTCATATGTTCACTTGCACCACTATCTATCAACCACCTCCTGTCACTCCCTGTGATGTCACTCTTAGTTGTCATTGCCATCTCAGTTACTGTAATAAATGCATTAGACTTATCTTTGGACTTGTCACTTAATTCTTGTTGTCTTTGTCCCTCATGTTTTGGACAATTTGTCTTCAAGTGTCCCACTTCTCCACATGAGAAACATTTTCGTTTTTCCTTGTTTTTACACTCCTTTGTAATGTGTCCCAGTTTCCCACACTTATAACATTTCTTAACACTCTTGTTTTTGGCATAAAGTGCAATACTCTCCTTCTCTTCACTTTTATGTTTAATTCTTTCTTCCTCTACAAGTAACCTGGATACTAAGTCGTTGTAGTTCTGTTTACTGGCCTCTACTGACTCCCAAGCTGAGATGAAATGACTGTATGCCTCCGGCAGAGATAATAATACTTTGGTCATAACCATTTGGTCAGAAATCTCTTCTCCAGCCTGCTTCAGTTGACAGATCATCTGTTCAAGTTTGGATAAGTGAACTGCCAAGTCTCCCCCTTCGAACTTGTACTGAAGAAACCTTTGTTGTAACATCATTGTATTCGTAGCACTCTTAGCTTCGTACACAGTGTGCAGTTTTTGCCACATCTCAGCTGCACTTTCACATGTGAGGATGTGAACCATCGCTGCCTCACTCACTCTGCTTACTATCATAGTCTGCGCCTTTGCATCCTTTGACACCCAGGTTGCGACTTCCTTGACCTCCGTAGTTTTCTTAGGTTTTGCCTCCGTCCCGCTCACAACCGAATACAATTCAGCTCCCTTCAGCGTGACTGCAATTTGGAATTTCCAAACATTCCAATTCTTTTGGCCCTCCAGCCTAATTGCTGAATTAGACGCCATAGCCATAGTGTGTTGATCCATTGTTTTCCCCGCGTAAGCCTGCAGCCTGATGTCGTATATTTATCCTCCACACGACCTCCTTCAGACGCCGCTACCAACAATAACTCCAACTCGAATTATTGTTTCGCTGACCACGCCACGTTCGTTCTCAACGAAACGCCGGCATTGTTTTTCATCCAACAATAATATCGCGATCTTCACCTAAAACAGATTAATAAGCACTGGGCCCATAACCTGTTAGGACTTTGCAGTGAAAAGACCGTTTCTTATGGTTTGAATTAGTTTATTAATCGTTTTAGGAAGACGCTAACACAACACTGCAATCTTACTATAGGTACCCGCCATGACACACTGCCTGACACAGCTAATAAAGTATATTTTACAGGGTTGCCAATTTACATAAAAACTATTTTATTGTTACTCACAGCCTTTTCCCAACTAAGTTGAAGTCGGCTTTTAGTCTAGTCGGATTATGTTACTAGTGTTTAACACGGAGTGACTGTCTGTCTGGCCTTCACAACCCTATGACTTCTGGGTGTCATGATAACGACACGAAAAAAAAGAACAAGCTGAACTGACGTTTTATATAACTTGTGATTCCGACTACTTCACTGCAACATCGACACGATATCGCCAATTAACCTCGGGAGGTAAATGACGTGCCTTTGTTCGAAGCATCCGGGAATCGAGAGGCGTGATGATTGTCGACACGTGCGTCACATACATGTGGGCTATTTCTGTGACGTATGTGTAACTGGTGTAACTAACTACCCACCTATTTTCAAACTATCATATATTCGCATTTGTATTTGAAGGTACAGGTTCAGTGGTGTATATTCGTCGGATACAGACTCCATTCCGGTAAACCAAAATAACTTTGGGTTACAATAATGCTGTTAACTGGAACGTGAGTCTATTTGTTTCCTATGTCTTAACGCTTTAGAATTTAGAAAACTAAACTGATTTAAAGGAAAATTCATGAACTGACATAGGACCCAGAGAAAGAAATACTTTTTTCTAATTTTAAGCTCATCTATGACTAATTTACTTTAAGATAAGATTAAAAAGAGTGATTTTATGTTGGTTCAAGAACAATACTTAGGTAATTATTATTCATTTAAAGTTACTTGTAATTTTTTTATGTTTGGTACCCCCATACCGAATACGGGAGTGATATGATATTTCGAATGACATAATTTTGACGCACGCTATTTACCGAATACTACCCTCATTGGACCAAACTTGTTTCGGAGTACCTACCCCACGTTTTACGGAGGTATTCCTCGAAGCGCTACTATTTTGAGGCGCTCCTAATGAGGCGCTCCTATTTTATTCCTCGGAGCGCTCCTAATAAAAATATTTGTTTTTTTTTACCTAGAAAAAAAAAAAAAAATTTTAATTTCTAAAAGGAACGCTTCTAAAAGGTGCGCTCCGAAGAATAAAATAGGAGCGCCTCATTAGGAGCGCCTCAAAATAGTAGCGCTTCGAGGAATACCTCGGAGCTTGCTTCGCTGAGCAGAGTCTTTAGTTAGACGTTCAGAATGCAGTAACAAAACTTAAAGCAAAGCAAAATCATGTTTCCGAAAGAAAATTCGAACAACAAATCGTGTTGTTTTTAAGACAAAATTCATATGAAATAGTACAGTATGACTTGTAAATTTAATAATCAATCATGCAATTAAATAACAAAATAATTAAGTATGTATTATCATATTGGCACAGTATAAATATTAATACAGTAGGACGACGCCTTTGATCTCTGAAAAAATGCCTACAACGTCTACACGCGTTAGCCCCGAATAATACCTCCCGCACTACGAACATCGTTTTGTTCGCAGTGCGGGAGCGGCTTTCCCGCGTCTCACCCCTCACACCCCGCACGATTGCCCTGTCTAGACTGTCTGTCAGCTTCGTCGGACGACGAAGGGGGAGTTTTGTTTGAGTGGAAGGAATTTGTCATCACGTCACTATAAATATAACTTTTTTATAGTCGGCCTTCTAAAGAGCATGGCCTTCCATGGTCCACCCACCTTGTATGTTTTTAGACTGTAATATTGGTCAGTGGCTAAGCTTGGTCAAACAGCCAGTCCATTGACATCATAATCAGTCGACAGCGATGGAGTATTTTTTCCTAATTTCTGGGTATGTAAGTAATTGTTTAAATTTTTTAATCTGCCAAACATGTTACCCATGCTGTTTGAAAGTAGAATTCTGTATGTAGCCAACAGATGTAGAAGTAAGGTTCTGATCAATAAATATTAGTATCGATGAATGTACCATCCGGATGTATTATGATCATCAATCAATCTATGGGTCTGATTGATTAGGCAGCCCTAACACAAAAGGGCGAGTCAATCCCGCAGTTGCCATGCTGACTAAATGGATTGATATCGGTTGGATTGTTGGTTACTAGCTAGAAATTAACCCTTTATTCGCCAAGCTGGGTTATTGGGATATTTTCTTCATGTTTGAGCATGAGGCTCTGGGTTCAATTCCCGGCTTGGGCAGTGTTATTGTATTTATTTTTAAGAATTAACGTGGCTTCACACTACGTTTTTGTTTCTTAGAATTTAATACTTCTTTTTTCTTTAAAAAGCAAGCTCTAATGATGATAACAATGAAAAATCTTCCAAGTAGGTACCTTTAATACCCCTAGGACTACAACTACTGAAAAAGTTCCCAGCACCAGTAAAAAATCTAAATAAACATGACTGATGCCTCATAAATCCGTGTTATTCTCTAAGAATCTGGTCAAAGAAACGTTAGTAGGTACGTACGCAAATAAATTTAAGAGACAATAAATAAAAATGACCTTGACCTATAAGAAGGTTCGTATAAATGTCTGTGGTGTGTCCGTATTCGTTCTCAGAGGTCATGTGAGGAAACCATAGACCTCGTCTAGACATAAGACGAATAAAACCCACAAATGACTGATAAGAGATCGTTTATCTCCACGTACGTTTTTTGAGAGAACTAATTTACATAACCGCATGGTTGTATTCCTCGAAGAGTTTGGCAGAGTTGTAGGTAAGTATTTAAAGAAGCTACATGTTTACCTACAAGTTGACATCTATTCTATGACACGAATCTAGGCTCCGGGGTGCTACTAAGAAAATACAGATGGCAAACCCTACCTTACCTATTGGTAGTCAGTAAGGGTAAGCTGTAACTCTAGCATAAATGAACGGTTCAAATTGAAAATTCTCAATTCGATCGGTTTTTTTTTTTTTTTTTTCTTATGTATGTACAGACGCCAGCACATCAAGTTACCCCAATATGTCAAATTTTCCCAATTGAATATGAACCTTATTTTGCTTGTCATAAAGTTGAAAAACGATCAAAGAAATTTGACACACTGGGGTAACTTGACGTGCTGGCGTCTGTACACCGATTACTCCGAGATTAATGATCCGATTTACGTGATTCTTTTTGAGTTCGATGCGGAATAGCTGCCATTTGGTCCCATAAAAATATAACATAGTTTGACCCGATAGTTTTCATTTTATGAACAATTTTATGAAAATTTAATTTATTTTTGAACACTTTTTTGTATGTATATTCACCGATTACGCTGAGATTTATGTACCGATTTACGTGTTTCTTTTTAGTTTGATGCGGACTAGTTCCTTTATGGTCTCATAAAAAAAATACATAGTTTGGTCTGGTAGTTTTCATTTTATGAAAACTTTTGTTCATGAATTTTACTTTTTGATTTCATCGCGAACAGTTGCTGTTTATTTTTTTGATTGTAGTATGTAAATATGTGTTGCAGAAATGGATAATAATTTATCATCTAGCTAGGTATATAAAAATAAAAACTAAAAATTGTTAAATAAAAACTTTTTTACAAAAAATACAACCGACTTCAAAAAACACTAACCGGTATAAAATAACTCTAAATTCGGAAGTCGGTGGCCAATCATGAATGAGACAAAACCACCAAAGCCACAGACTTCCTAATTTAGAGTTATTTTATACCGGTTAGTGTTTTTTGAAGTCGGTTGTATTTTTTGTAAAAAAGTTTTTTGAGTTCACCAGTTCACACACTGTAAATGTGGAGGTGATAATTATATTAACTGGTATTTATATATGTAGGTAATGCAAATTATATTGATATCTACTAGTGCCTATACAACGTGTTTTTTTGTGCTATATTTCTAGGGTCGTTCCTTCACCGTCAACCTTCTTTAAAAAATAAATTAACTTTCAGGATACCTTGTATTTCTACCCAAATATAATGAATACTCGCGGGAAACGTCCCTGTTCGGCATTTCGGAAACACACGCCACATAGCCCATGATTGCGTGAACGTGTCACCCATACATGTGGCATATTGCTCCGTGTATCTGATCTAATACGTAATTCATATAAGGACGCTAATGGAGGCGTCGGGGCGCGTGTCACGTAAAGGCTCATTTACATGAGGAGAGTTTCTCGCTCGTAGAAAGGTGAGTTTTGGAAATACTCGCACTCAAGAGTAGAACAAATATTGTTAGGCGAGACTTGCCAACAAGGCTTACACATGAGCGATAAAGATCTATCACGCTCTGTTCAGCAGTGCGATTCTGTTAAAATGACCCTGTGAAGTTGGTGATTAGAATGTAATTAAAGCTGTCATTCTCAAGTTTTTACGGAGTGACTTTTACTGAATAGATCAGAGGTTTTATCTACTATTTTGACGCTGAGCAGAAGCACATAGGAATGCTTAAAATTACCACGAAGCTGGAAAGAAAACTCGAAAAAAAAACGATATTTTACACCATAAAAACTAACAAAAACATAGGTGTATATTAAGATAGAGTAAGCAACCAAGATAAAAGAATCTACGATGACGGTTAAGAAAATATACATAAACTGTTCGTCCTGGATTATCTGGAACTGTGATACCTCAAATTCTATTTGCCCAGTTTATCAATAGCCCAGACGCCTTGATTTGTTTACTCGTCATGTCTCCTCGTCTTACGTTCGTAGATCGATATTGAATATAACGCCAATTAGGTGGACTGTATTCTGTGAAATAATTAGTAACGCTAGTATTATGTTGTGATATCGGATACGAACCTGAATACCTATCACAAATGACATTGAGTTTTGATTTAATTATTTAAAAAATGAGATTAATAATACCTACTTACCAATATTTTAAATACCTAAATCGAAATACGGTCTTATGGTCGTATTTTAAAATATCGAAAGTTTAAGTAATACTGTAGGTATTCAGAATTCTTAAAAAACACCAAAACACACTGCTGAAAAAAGGCCTCCTCTAAGGATCTCCTCTTGCATCCAGCGGTTTCCAGGTTGCTTTACCAGGTCGTCAGACAATCTAGCGGGGAAGCCAAGTCTTCCATGTTCATGATCGCCCATCTAGAACCTTACGGCCACATCGACCATCGGCTCACTAAGCGATGTGCCCCGCCCACTGCCATTTGATTTAGCAATATGTCGAACCCTGTCCGTGACTCTGGTCCTCCTGCGGATAAACAAGAAATTAAAAGAGCGTAATCAGGAGCGAGCTAAGCGAGCTCTATAACTTAAGGCAACCTAACTTTACCCAACACAGACAGGTCACGTTCACAGAGAATGACGAAGACTCCAGATAGTGAACAAAGCGAGGTATCGAAACCCTCGTGAACTGCGCAAAAGATCAATAGTATTTAGATATTTATAATTATTAGGTCACCTAGTGTGTCCGTGAAGGCCATTTCTTAGAAAGCGTTCTTGAATTCAAGGGAAAAACCGTGAACGCGTTCTACGAAATATTTACTAAGCTATGAACTGTTTACAATTCGATACCTGAACGTGAATACTATTGCAACCTGAAATTCAGTCAGTCATTCAGTATTCTGTTTAAATTGTATTGTATCTACATAATCTTATCTTTTTTTATGTATAGTGTTACACATGTTAATACAAATGAATATATTCTTTATCTTAAATTCTTAACACAACTAACGTAATGACTCGCGTCTCCTATGAGTTAATCTTTACAAAAGTGTAGAAAGACCCAAAAAAACGACGAATGGATTTTATTATAATTATCTCAAACTAACCCACCCCAAATGAGGAATAATGCAAGCTTTTATGAGTCCGGCTTGATGACTAATTCGTAGAGTTACTCCTGACACGAAAGCTTGTAGGTACAGACGCCAGTACGTGAAGTTACCCCAATGTGTCAAAATCTTTGATCGTTTTACAACTTTATGACAAACAGAATAAGGTTCATATTCAATTGGGAGAATTTGACACATTGGGGTAACTTGATGTGACGGCGTCTGTACATACTGAATACTAACCTATTAATAAAAGGCAGGTTTATTTAATCAAAACAGGGATATGAAAACCATATTTCTGCAATCGAAAACAAAGATAAACTTTTGAACTGTTTACAAACTCCTTATCACCCTAAGTAAATTTTGCTAACTTAGAAGATAACTTAACGCTAAATTGACATCAACTTCAGGCGTAATTCATAATAATAATAAATATAATAATAAATTCTTTATTGCACCAAAAACCTTCGCAGTACAAGAACAATAAACTAAAATCATATATTTAAGGCTTATAACTGGGTCACAATAGTTTTAACTCCCTGACTCCTAAACTAGGTGTATGTGCCTGTGACTTAGGAGTCAGTGATTCTCCGTAGTAGACAAGACAAAGCCATACTATAATAACACGGGACATTACAACTATACGCTAGTGGTGTAAAAGAAAACAGGGTATTTATAATCTATTCTTAAATAAAGCACAAAATAAAAAAAATAAAAAACTTTTAGCTATATGGTGGGTTGAATAAATGTAGGGTCCGAGTATGTGTGTATGTGTGTGTAGTGAGTGTTTGTAAGAGTAGGATGTGTGTGAGTGCGTATACGGTGTAGGGGTAGGGTGTGTGTGGTGTGAGAGGAAGGGGGTTAGATCATAAACATGGCATGCTTTGAAGTGTTTTAAACTTACCGTGATAAGACTATATACTTAGTTTACCGTGATGGTGGGACTACGTTCTACGGAATAAAAATGCAAACGTAAAAATAGTGGGCGATCCAAATGGACCACCTAATTCAAAGCTATATGCAATGAAAAAAAGGCAGAAATAAATAATCTTATTTGTATAGTATAGTTATATACCTAGTAGACTGTTTATCAAATTGTATCGGCTGTCCTCCAAGACCTATCCTTTCGCAGTGGAGTGCAAAAAATCCAGCTTGTTTTGCGTATAGTTGCATACACAGAAACAATTAAAATTGACTAATATGCATTAAGAATAGGTTCCTATGATCTGGGGAAAACTAAAAGTTCTGTTTATTATTACCAGCCTGCGTAGCATGAACACCGAAGAAACGGTCTTTGTCGTGTCTCGGAAGAAAAGAAATCAAGTGTTTATGCTACGCAGGCAGGTGTATTGAAAGAAATTCGACAGATTGAGGTTCCTGTCTATATAATCTGTTACTTTGCCGATTCGTCTGTAGACAAAGGCCGTTTCTTCGGTGTTCAATGTGTTCATGCTACACAGGCAGTAAACCCTAAACTATATTAATTATGTATCTGTTTCATGAACCTTACAGTGTGATTAAAATAAAAAAATACATTTCCACACATTCACACAAATCTGCAAAGAACACGACTTATTTCAAGGAAATAAAGTCATTAAATTAAAATACATGCACAAAACATTCACACCAACATCGAAGCTTTTAAAAACATTATCTTACACTCGTGCATCCATATCGTAAGATAATATTCCGTGTGCGGCGCGGTGTGTGTGATCAGGTGGTGTTCCGAAGAGCGTCGCACGCGCAGCGGCTAAATATTGACATGACCTGTCCCGGACACGCGACAGAAAGGTTTCAGAAGGACCATTACAAACTACAACACTGTAGTGTCAGTCAAGGAGTCTTTGTTTAGTTCGCATTACAAAAATCCTGGTTTCCTAAAAAATCAAAGAGTTGTTAGGTTAGTTCTTAATTTGATGTTATGACTTTATCTGATTTCCATTCAAATAAATGTCACCTCCATTGAAACGAAAATTACTTTTATTTATAGAGACATAGCAAACTAAACTTAAACGTGTGTATACTTAGTTTTTTTTTCCAAAAAAGCATCGAAACACAGGATTGATCATCATCCAGCCAGAGCCAACGACTGACGTCATAATTTCAGTAAGAAAACTACTGATTTCGTGTCTTTTCTATTTTCCTGTGACTGCTACCCATAACTGGAAAATACGAACGATTCTCAAATTAAAATACTCGCTGATGTTTATCATATTTTTTTTTATATAACTTTAAGTGACACTAATTTTATTGTGCTTGTTACATTATTTTAAAACAAAATTTAAACAGAATATGTTGTACCTATTTTCGTTCGAATTTACGTCATTTTTCCGTCAACCAACACCTCGCAGCAAGTGAACCTTCTGGGACAACAGGTATCTTTACTTTCTTCCCCCTCCCCGTTCACCTCTCCCACACGCACCGTCTGGTTGAACCTCATGTTTTCTTTAAGCTTAAAGTTGGGAGTTATTGTTGAATTACATGTCATTTACCTAAAAGGTTGCGGCACCCAATACTTGGCGCACAATCTTGTGTGAACGGTGTTGTGGTGATCGTTTCAAGTGTGGATAAAGATAAGATGGAGTATTCGGAAAACATGGCGGCGCTTGTTTGACGTTGAAAATGGCGGGTGAAAAAAAATCTGACTACCAGTGACAGGTTAATATTAATTATATTTAATCAGTGTTAAGATAGTAGATTGCTAAGCAGCCGGTCGATTAGTAAAAGTTACCGAGTAAACACTTGAGAGTAGCGTCAATGTCTAACATTAACATGGGATGACACTCACTTCATCTACATTTATTTTCACGGGATGATTTGGACATAATAGCACTGCAGATTTCTATTGTTTTTGACACATGGATTTAAGTACAAGATGTCCAAAAATACAGTTTATAAGGGACGTGTCAACTCATGATTAAAAAAAAATAAGGAAGCTATAGAATAAAAAAACATGCATAGACCTAGACCTTTTTGCCACTTTTGCTTCGTTCACATTCTTCAATGAAAAGTTAAGTTACTCTAGTAGAATACTCGTAAGTATAAATACTACGAACACATCGAATTGTGTGCCCCACGTTACACCGTTATGGAATACATATTTTGATGCCTAAGTTGTCAATATAAAGGTTATTGTGTTTCTTTGGTCTAGTGGTGGCAAAAGTTGCACGCCGCTGCTGAACATGAAGCCCTTGAGTCCAATTCCCAGACTGGGCAAAGTGCTATCATCCTGAAATTATATGAAATTATATTTATTTCTGTAAGTTGATCTTCCCAGATAACTACTTTTAGAGGTACATATCATTTTTCTTAAAACTAAATGTCATTTCCAAAGTGACTGGTCCCTGATAAGAAATACCGAAAGAAACTCAAGGGTCATGGTCTCTTATAATTTATTATGCGAGGCTAACGATGCAGGGCAAAGTATGGAAAAGCCTTTTGAAGAAAGAATCAATTCAAAGAAATTAATACACTCTGAACACAAAATGGTTTGTTAACATTGCATCAAGGTTCCAAACCGCATCATAAAACTGTCGCTAAAATTAGCTTCTGAACTTAATTAATAAAACAAAACCACCAAAGTTAGGGTTTGGAGGGTTGACTGACTGCAAAACTACATCACAAATTAAAATTCATTGTGACCCCGGAGACCTCAGCATCAAACTAAAAAGTCCATTCATAAATACTAGATTTTAATAAGCAATTTAGAAAGATCATAAAAACCTGGACTTTTAACACGCTGCAGGTATATTTATCTGACGTGTTTAATTGTTCATGCCTTATATAACCACAGGTATTTATACTCGAATAGGTATAGTATAAAGAGGTACAGCTTTGAGGTTGTAGAGCTTAGGGTAATCACTGGATCTAGAGCTTCATATTATGTGACAAAAACACTAAATCAATTAAACAAAGGTCACCGACTTCGAAGCCTTAACTTTATTTGATTGATTTGGTGTTTTTGTCACCGGTTTCTGAAGCTATTTATTTTTCACTTTTTTATGTATTCTTTCAGTTTTTTTTTTTTGAAGTCGGTTTTTTTTTAATTTTTCCATTTTTAGTTGTTCCCATACAAATATGTGCCATGAATTTATTTTATACTAGCAAACGTCCCGCGGTTTAACCCGCGTATGTCCCGTTACCGTGGGAATACAAGGAAAAAAATAGCCTATGTGTTAATCCAGGGTGTCAGCTAACTCCATACCAAATTTTATTAAAATCCATTCGGTAGTTTTTACGTGAGAGTTACAAACATCCTCACAAACTTTCGCGTTTATAATAATTAGTAGGGTTGTTAATTGTTAACAATACAATTATTATTAAAATTATTATTGACGTTTTCATTTCTCGGAACCCTTGGGTTCAGGACCTTTGGAAGGCGTACGAGGGGCCGAAGCCAACTCGCAGAGATGGGCATCAACATAGAACTTCCTCCTTTTTTGAAGTCGGTTAATAAAGAGGTACAGTTTGTTAGGTTGTAGAGGGTAATTTCTGGATCTATTGAAACGATTTTGAAATTACTTTTGCAAATAGAAAGCCACATTATTTTAAGAGTTTGCTATTTTGAAAACTTCTAAGGGGTGGAGGGGATGTTAAAATTTGTACTTAAAAGTATTCACGGACGAAGTCGCGAGCGAAGTGTTAGTACTTACTCAATAACCCTGAACCTTCAACAACGTTTATTATATTACTTATGCAATAATTATTATTTTGCAAATTAAAAACTCTGCGAGATAAAAATCGCGGTTGTACAGAAACTTTTAATTAGGCGACTCTTTTAAAGGGGGATTTAAAAGTTTGCTTTACTTTTTATGGTTCCGTAGTTAACTGACAAAATGAAACCTTAATTTTGTCTGTATTTCGTTTTTCCTGTTTACTTTTTGTCCTGCTATGTTCTGCTGTTCCACTCCCGTTGTCTTTCGTCCTTAAAGAAGAAAAGAAAAACTCCTTTATTTGGCCCAAAAGGCACCTTCGGTCTTTAATTTTTCTCTGTTCGTCTGTACTTCTATCCGTCTATCTGTTGGGAATGTTGGGATGTGGGCTCGGATAATATTTGTACCTACTACCATCGACACATTGGGGTAACTTGATGTGCTGGCGTCTGTACATGTAAACAAAAAAATAGTGCCTATTGTAGGTATCTGCGGAATTGTTGGACCTCATAATTAAGAGAAGATCATGATGTTTCTAAGTAAGTTTTAAAATAATTTAGTACCTACCCTTTTTTGAGCGTATTATAACAAGGAAGAAATGTTGTAAACTATATTTATAATAATATCGACTGGACGAACAAGAGTTATTACTCGTATAATTTATTGACTTGTCGATTACTTACAAAGACATTCAATTCTTACTCAGACAGATATCACGAACCAAATATTTGCCGATAATTGTGCCATAGTGGACACAAGTCGATGAGTCAAGTTTAGTAATCTCCGTTACTGAGACATGGGATCACAGCTGTTTTTCTATGACAATTTTGCGCTTGTCCTCTCTTACCTCTCTACAGTATCTTAAATTTCATTGATTACTCATAACCTGTGAGCGTTACCAATAGTGATGGGCAATGATAATAATCCGGTTAATATCATTTGGCTAATAATCGATTAAAACTCAGTTAATAGCCATTAATAGCCATTATGGATGATAACCCTGCTGTTAATGTTATTTTAGTGATTGAAAATTTCCCTTCATGGTTTTCAGGTTTAGACTTCATTTTAGACTTCATTTTCATCGTCTTTCTTTGTAGTAAATAAATTTTGCATGTCTATATACTTTACTTATAATAAATCTGTAGAAGTAAGAATTCTGTACATTGAAAATATCAAAAAAACTAAATGAAAGGGGGTGTTACTAGACCGACACCGAATCCAAAAATGTGATTAAAAAAAATTTTGTCGGTCTGTCTGTATGTTCACGTATCACGCAAAAACTACCGGTTTGATTACGATGAAACTTGGTATACTTACTTGGTAAAAAGTAACTTTTTATCCCGGAAAAGTATATACTTACAATAAAAAAAAACAAACTTAGTTTTGCGGTTCGATCCATAGACCCGACGACTGTACCAACCGCAAATAATAAGTGTGTCGTAGGTTACGTCACCCGCAGTGGAGTTCACCAAGGGGCGTGTGCTGCACACGGCTAAGATACATACTATAATATTTTATCTGAAGATACAATATATAAATAAATAAAATAAAAAGCCTTTTATTGCTCGCATAGGTAAAATTACTAAACAGATTTTATAGATAACTTACTTTTACCTTATTTTGTAAACAATAAATATTAACAAGAATTTAAATTGATATTGACATTTTTTGATATAAATAATATCTTGAGAGATCTATATCATAGTTTTAAAATAACTAAACATCTTCGTAGTGTCCATTGAATTTTATGGCGACCGATATTGTATCTTAAGATAAAATATTATAGTATCTCAGCCGTGTGCAGCGCCCCTTAGTGAACTCCACTGCGGATGACGTAATCTACGACAAAACTTATTATTTTCGGTTGGTGCAGTAATCGGGCCTAGGGATCGAACCGCAAAATTAAGTCTGTTTTTTTATTGTATATACTTTTCCGGTATAAAAATACCCAGTGTGGTGCCCAATATATTAAAGAATAATTATACCAAGTTCTTTGCGTGATGCCTGAACATATAGACAGACAAAAAAATTTAATCACTTTTTTGGGTTCGGTGTCGGTCTAGTAACACCCCTCATTTATTTTTTTGATATTTTCAATGTGCAGAATTTTTACTTTTACAGATTTATCATAAGTAAGTATAGATAATTGTTATATTTTTTATATTTATTA
This sequence comes from Euplexia lucipara, assembly GCA_921972225.1. NCBI lineage: Eukaryota > Metazoa > Arthropoda > Insecta > Lepidoptera > Noctuidae > Euplexia > Euplexia lucipara. Next base: position 5,301,809 of record OV179143.1, on the reverse strand, counting down.
TAATTATTGTTTAATTATTTTGCTGTAGTGCAGTTCATGCATCTCTTTCAGGCACGAACAAATATTAGCGCCAGAAAGAGATAGCTCGAAAACGGGGGTTCGGGGACGCACATGTTACCTACTAACCGCTCGGGTATTTTCCATTGTTTATAATTTACCTACGTCGTCGTATTCACAGAAAAGACCTAATAAGAACTTACTTATTGTACTTTACATTTTTACATATCGGTTAAAATTTATTTGTATTTGTAGGTATAGGTACCTACATAAGTACAGTTTTTTTTTTGGGCCAAATAGTTTTAAGTTGTTTCGTTAGTTTTAATTTGTTCATTTTATTTTTTGTATGTTTGTTGTTGTTGTGGTATGCCCTGTGTCTGTGCCAATAAATGTTATTTCTTTCTTTCTTCTTACACTCACATATTTAGCTCACTTTGTTAAATTACAAAGCGATTTGTCAATAGTAATTGTGGTTTTATAGTTTTGGGTCTCTAAATTAACAAAACTGAATTTCCCAAAACCCTTTTTCACATACAAAAAGTGAAAATAAATTAAAAGAATTACAATACATTTAATCACACTACGTACACGCACCCAATTTATGTTCACACCCACAGATTTTACACTAAACAAAAAAAAACCTTTTATTTTTTTAACAATACATTAATAGCAGGGTTATTAGCCATTGCGTGGCTATTAATGGATACTTATGGATTATAATCGCTAATAACTCAAAGCATCCGGCTATTTACCCAACTCTAGTTACCAAAGCTATAGGTTTCTACAATAATTTATTTTTTTCCCAATTGAACTTGAACCTTATTGTGTATTTAGTAAAGTTGAAAACCTATCAAAGAAATTTGACACATTGGGGTAGGTTGATGTGCTGGCTGTCTGTACCTACATAATGCGCCTAGTAGCTACCTACTACTACGGCATGAGGTAGGTACTTAAAAATAACAGGGCGGTCGCGAGTTGGCTTGCTAGTGAGGGCGGTTAAGCAGTTACCGACTGGTGGTAATCAAGAAAATATATAGAACTAGTCCCAAGTGTAGTCGTTTGAGTCAAACGAGTTAGAAATTGCAGTTACTTTGTTACACCAACGACGGAGCTAGGCAGTGTTTGTCATCATCATGTTAGCCCATTAGTGCTGAGTGGTGGCACTATTGAACATTTACATTAACTATAGGTACTTGTACTGCCAGAAGTAACGGTTGTTAGCCTTAGATAATCATCTTCTCGTAAATAAAACGGAATACTTAAGTCTTTATTGTTCCTACCTACGCCATAAAAACTTACAAGTAAATAGTAGACGTAATTTAAGTCTGAACATCGTTCGCATTCAAAGACATTCAATACCCATAGACCGGACATCACGAAAAAAATTTTAGTCCGAAAAAGTGTGTCCTGCTGGATACAAGTCTATGAGTTTTTTGTAGTACGCTCCGCTGCCGCTCCAATATTCATATATTATTCTAGATGGCGTTACTGAGACATGGGAACAAAGTTTTTCTATGACATTCCCTTGACATGCCCGCTCTATTAGTATTTTAAATCTCTTTGTTCGCATTGTAGTTACGCTATGTCAAGATTTTTTCCAATGTCTTCAGGATGAACATGCACGATGGTTGTGTACACACCAGACCTTTCTGAAGAACATCACCATACCTCCCATATACCCATCGGCGTCGTTTCCACTGATAGTAACTGTTATTTAATATCAACAAGGCCGTAATGAAACAGGTGTTACTGTGTTCATTAGTAATCGATATCATACCTCTATACCAGTAGGAACACCTAACGCAAAATTCTTTCAGAAAGTTTTCGAATAGTAATCAAATCAATTTAAATCAAAATAACTTATTCACATACGAGTAAGTAGGTACCTAATATTGGTAAATAGATGGTATATAAATTTATAAATGTTGGATCCTCATATTGACCATTGTTGGTATGTGAAACTAGGTAGGTACAGCATTCCCAAATTAATAATGCACATGCAGATCTTCGCTAATTGTCGTATTCCCGGAAACACCCGAATCATTGAATCGTAAGAGCCCTAATTATGCGTGAAGAAAATGCACTTAACCACTCTATATACATATAGTCATCCGACACTCGGGGAATACGGCCGTTGCCGAACAGTGACGAATATTTCTATGCGCATTATTACTTTGGGAGAACTGTACTATGTAAGACTAATTTTAAACTAAACACTTTATTTATTAACCTTAATAATTTATTTATAACAAGTAATAAGACTCACAGTGTTAGTAACAAATTAACAATACACTTACAAACTACGTTAGTAACATACGAAGACAAAACAGATTTAGGTTGTGACATCATTGCTGCAAGGTGACAAGCCCAGCCGAAACCTATTACTTACATAGGTTTTTTATTTGTAAGGCTAATGTAATCCTTAGTAGAATAAAAGCATTTATAGATTAACCAGTTATCGACACTGGTGTTGTTACTAAATTAGTTCCTAATACGCAATGACGTATTCATAATCATAACCATTTACTTTTGCATTCCATAATGCGTTAAGATTAATAATGTAACTTATAAGTAGGTAAATATTTAGCTTAAAGCTACAGTCCAGTATGGACCCTATAAGGGCACTGCAAGAAATGAAATAATTTATTTAAGTTATAATGAATATTAGTTATTAATAATAATAATATATTACCATATTAAATATAATATTATTTATTATTTATATTTATTTATATATGGGTAGTTCTACAAACTAAGGAAGAATTCGAGTCTGATTTCGGCCCGACATTTTTTTAACATTCTGGTGGCGGAATTCAGTCTAAGAACTAGAGTACAGTGTCTTTTAGCTTATCTTAAAGGGAACAGTCAAAATATTTAATATTTTATGATTTATGGCCATTTTAAAAAAATCGAGCCACAGGAAACTGAGAGTGTCACCAGGAAGCTGAGGAAAACAACAAAAATCAATCGAAATCAATCATTTATTTCTAGTGTCCGACCGAAGGTGCAATTCTGGCCGAAGCCGAAGCCGAAGCCGATTAATCGGTATTCACCAAAACCTTCGGCCGAAGCCGAAGCCGAAGCCGAAGGTGTCATTGACCTTGAGAAATACGATAGTTACTTTGATCTCAGAATATACTAGATACATATTGTGAGAGCTTTAGAGATTTAGCCCAATAACGAGCCGAGTGACCAACATAATACAAGTACCTAGGTAATAAATATTGTCTAAAATAAAAGTTTCAAATATACAATGTTAATTAAATATTTATTTACTTAAAGTAATTTTAACAAAAATAATCAAATAATCAGTCACATTTTTTTAATTATCAGACGAACATAAAATATTTTAAACCAGACAATACCTACTTACGGTTTTTTTGGTTCTTAGAGTGCCTCACAATAATGAACGTATCACCACAGGTACTACTCACAGTAATAAATAAAATAATTTAATTTGTAATAACAAATATTAAATATTTAAAAACAAAACACTTATTATAATTTTAAGACCCGCTTTCAAACTTGTTTTGACTCGTTTAGTTTACTAACTGCGATTCGTTTGGTCCGGAGCGGCGGCGCGGCGAAACTCTGCTGCTCTGCACACTCTCCGTCTCGCTCTAGCATCGTTCAGTAAATTTCAAATTTTGACAACTAGTAAACCTTCGGCTTCGGCCAAACCTTCGGCAAATTTTTGGCCGAAGCCGAAGATTTGGCCGAAGGTGTTTTTTTGGCCGAAGGTGGCCGAAGCCGAAGCCGAAGCCGAAGCTTCGGTCGGACACTATTTATTTCACAATTTTTAAAAATTAACGTCTTAATTTGTAATAATCAAAGTATCTTTTATATTCTCTTTATAATATTCTCTTTATAGTTTTTTAAATATTAACTTTTATAACAACAAAACTTTGTATGGCCCAAAAGTAATGTGTTTGCAACTTGCTTCTCTTGACGAGTCTTCAGATTAGACAAATTATCTGATTTTTGCTTTTCCAACACATCACTAAATAAAGCCTTTTTGACGACGTCTACCCGTGTCGTTGGATGTTCAGCAAGTTTGGTCATTGCGGTTTTAGACGTAAGCTCCAGTTGTTTCTTTTGTTTTTTCTCTGGCATCTCTTTTTATATTTGCTAAGTTTTTGTTTCAATTTTACTATAAGCATTTGTTTGTTTTATCTCCTGGTTTCTCTTATGACGCTGTTTCTGTGACCGTTCTCGTGCTGATTTCAATCTTGGATTTGGCTTTGGCGAAACTATTTGAGGACCATTTATCTCAAAATTTACTTGCTGAGGTTGTTCATTATCACGAAACTCATGACCTACGGGTTCATCAATTATAATAGACGGATTATTTTCTGTAACAAATTGGTTCATCATATTAGTTTTTAACTTTTTCTTTTTGTAGGATTTGTCTGAGTATTCTCTCCAAATTTTGCGAGCTTGCCTTTCTTCATGAGCCGAAATTACAGAAACTAGTGTTTTTTTGCCAGATTCTCGCAGCTTTTAATACTTTTGCTTTCTTTTTTCAGTCGCTAATCTCTAAGGGTCGTTCCTAATTTTTACATATCTATTTTTTTCAGTTCTCCTTTTCTTTTTTAATATTTCTTCTTTGTTCAGTTTCTTTTCTAGCGCCATTTTTCCTGTGTAACAAAATGTAATATTATATTCAAATATAATATTTGTAAGATCGATTAAATGTTTGTTTAATTTATACTTTAAATCCAACGTTTTGAAACAATTAAGTTAATACTTTTACTTAGCACCACCAAAACTAAATAACTGTATATAAACAAATTACGAAAGTAAGTTTAATTTATTTATTAAATTATTATAAACACTAGTTTAATGTTTATAATTATAAAAAAATACTATTATTGCACAGAAACAATATTTTTAATATGGTCTGATCAGTATCCTGGATGGTTCTCTGTATCCTGGGTACCAATTGGACAGGATCCTGAGGCCAGGTTCCTGATAATTTCCGTCTAAAAATAAAATAAACACACCAATTTATAACTTTCAACAAAAATGACCTAAACTAGGCCTACGCGCTAGCATCTTACATATCAATACGCTAAAATTAATCATATTCATTATTTATTTCGTAAATAATACCTCACCAGGATTCTGTGAACTTCACTGATTATGACACCACATCACTCGCCGAACGCACTCGGCTCACTAAACAACGTGCTAGGTCAGAAAAGATAGATGACATTCTTTGTCTCTTTCGTAGGTACTATCGACTCAGCGGAACAGTAAAGACGCGCGGCAAATGGTCTAGTGGATATTTGCTAATTCAACAGCGAACAGGATACTGATATAAAATCACGGGGACAAAATGTAAACAAGATTTAATTAAAGATTTTTTTAGGAAATACTATAGTAATTGTTCTATCTAGCCAGGAAAATTAGTAAACTTATTAATTTGGGAGTCTTTTAAGACCCTAATGTAGAAGTAAATGTATCACGACGCACTTTGATCTAAAATTTGGAAGAGGGACACTGCAGGATCCTGAGAATCCGGCACTTTGAACAGTAATTTTGTTCAGAAAATAAATGTGAATCTTAATTATATTTAGTGACCATCTAAAAACAATTGGATATAATAGTATTCCATCCAATAAAAAATGTTATTAACAAATTTTTCATCATATTTTGGCTGAGCCGCCAAAAATTCCTTAGTTTGTAGAACTACCCATATACTTTATTGTACACCACAAAAATACATAACAAAAGAAGACATATACACTACAAAACATACAATGGGCGGCCTTATCGCTTTCCGCGATCTCTTTATATATTATTATTATTATTTATTTATTGTTATTATTATATTATTATACATATATTATTATTATTAATATTTATTATTTATTGTTATTAATTAGAACTACAATTAAAATATATGAATTATATATGACATAATTATTCTGACATACTTACATAGTTGCTAGTAAAGAAAATAAAAATAAAACTGATGTAGAGGTGCAGCAGGGATCCTAGTATGTACAGACGCCAGCACATAAACCTACCCCAAACTGTAAAATTTTCCCAATTGAACATGAACTTTATTGTGTATAGAATAAAGTTGAAAACCTATCAAAGAAATTTGACACATTGGGGTAGGTTGATGTGCTGGCGTCTGGCGTCATATTGTTGACGATTACTATGTTAATTATAATTCGTGCGCCGGTCTTTTGATTATATTATATGTTAATCAAATCTAATCAAATCAAATCATTTTTTTACTGAATACACTGTTACAATGGTGTTATAAGAATTGCATGTTTCAAGTGATTCTACCGTAAGACATGCAAAAATTTATACAGTCATAATTATTCGTCAATTAATCAAAATAGACATTGGAAAAATAAAATTAGATGAAAATAAGCATGATATAGTTATAATAAGTTAAAGTCATAGTGGATATTAAATTATAAATTAAATAATAAAAATATTTAGATTATTTCAATGTCAATGTCAAAATTAGTTATTAAGAGATACATGCATAACTCATTGAATAATTGATTTTACTTGATGTCACTGTGAGGTCTTTAGTTTGGCAAAATTATCATTGAGGAAGTCATTCAAGTTATAGTAGCATTTATTAATCAGAATTTTTTTTAGACTTTTCTTAAATAGGGCCGTATTCATTGCCCTTATTTCTTTAGATAATTTATTGAAGATTACAGGAGCCATATGGAACACACTCCTGTACATTAAAGAGGTACATATTCGGGGTACATAGAGGCGTAGTGCGTTTCGTTAGATTTAGTTGTTGTTGTTAAAATGCCTGTGCATGCTCAAGTACTTGTATTTTCTTTTTTCTTTTCAAAACGATCCGTAACAAATTCGTGCGAGGTATTACAGGTACCCAGAAATTTACAGTTTCCTAAAGGCCTTCATTTTAGCGTCAGTGTTTGTAAGTACGTCAATCCATTACCTGTGTGCACGTAATTAATTCGCTAGGTAAATTTATGCAACCCCGCGCACAAAACTTCGAGCTAAATCTAGCGAAGTACCTATAAGGTTACTTCAGTTGAAGGTTAAGTTACTGCATTGTAAGTATTAAGCTGAGCAGGTGTTCATATTAAAGTGTTTAAGGTCGTAACTTAAACTTAAAACAACCTTCGTAGGGTTGATTTTTCATTAGTCAGATCCTAACTTTTATTACTAGATAAAAATGAAAACGGTAGCCTGACCTATTTTATTAAAGACAAAGACATTCAATACCTATAGACCGGACATCACGAACAAAATTTTCGTCCGAAAAAGTGCGTCCTGCTGGATACAAGTCTATGAGTTTTTTGTAGTACGCTCCGCTGCCGCTCCAATATTCATTTATTATTCTAGATGGCGTTACTGAGACATGGGATCAAAGTCTTTCTATGACATTTCCTTGACATGCCCGCTCTATAGTATTTTAAATCTCTTTGATTAAAGACTATAAAATTGCTCTCATCAATGGGCTCTGAAAGTAACTACTTATTATTCTTTTTTTACGTAAAGGAAACGTTCCTTTATTTAAAAAAATACAATACTTACTGCATTTACAGTTTTCCCGACAAGCATACCTAGCTGGTTATTTTACCAGCTAAAAATTTAAAAAATAAACATAGGTACTACCTGTTTTATTATCCTAATCGATAGGATCATTGTTCAGAATAAACAGTTTCTAAAAAACATTTGTTCATAGATGACTAAAATGTTCGTGAAATTTAACAAATATTGTTTTAACGTCAATTTTAGTCACTTCCCGAAGGTAGAAACCTTCTATTTTAAAACTTTTCATCACAACGCCAGTCTATGAATAAAATGTGCGTGGGTTCGCTCAGATTTTTTTTAAATTTTTCGAGGAGTGGGTTAATAATAAACTCATGGACGCACCAACTGCTGGCAAATTAGATAAAAATCTGAAAAATAATAATAGTTAGGTACTCTACGCACATTTTTTAAGAAGATTAGGTTCATCTACTCAAGACTCAATACTCAGGGACTCCCATTAACACACTGATGCCGGATTCATAATAAAAATATTATCAAAAAAAAAATCTGTCACAGCATTACACAACTAGTTTGAATATTAGAAAATTTATTTTGATTCAAAAGGAAAACAAATACAACAGTTTGCTTATTAATTTAAAAAGAAAAATTGCAGTACAACAAGCCTGTACACACATACAAATGATATCATTGTAGAGCCAGATACTAATTAAGATAAAGGCCTTAATGAAATCACTGGCGCCAACTAATTAGATATGAATCAACCCTGTTCATACGAAGATTAATGAGTGTGATACGATGAATGCGTATTCCACTATAGGTTTTAAAACCGCATTATATTTAATTGGATATTGGATTGGATTTCAATTAAGTTATTTTGGGAGAATTTTCAGGATTTCACTTTTTTCATTAGTTGCTTAATATAAACAAGCTGTTATTATTTGTTGCTTTATATTCTTGTTTATGTTTCTTTGATTATTATCATAAAACTAATGGTTTTAGACATGATTAGTGGTAATTTTGACATTATTTGTTTTTGAAATTTTCTGATTTTGACATTATTTGTTTTTGACATTTTCTGATTTTGACATTATTTTTGCTGATTGTTTTGACATTAATAGTAATTATTATCAATATTCTCCAAATGTGTGTGCCTACTAACATTAGTGCTTAAGTTGTAAACTCATTACTAACAAATTGGATTGTATTATCTGTTTAATAAATGATTATTATTATTATTAACAGCCTCACGGGTCGATCAAAGGTTAAGCTAAGCTTGGCGAGGTGGATGGGTGACCATTACATATCAAGACTCCTCAGTGCATCGTAAAGCACTTTAAACCGTTGGTCCCAGCTGGTTGCCAGACTTTCTGGCTTCTGCTGACTACCCACTAAACGCATAACGCATGCATTAATAATTATTCCGACCAGCTTCCAGTTTAACCCAGATGCAGTTAACTGTAAGTAGGTTAAACTAAAAGTTGACCATTACGTTGAACTAAAGGCTGAAGTGTTTTATTTGTGCAAGTAGCGAGCGTAAATAAGTTCCATGTATTAATTATGTTGTATTAAATGAGATGTGGGAGTATCTAAATACAGTGAACTGTTATTTTTTAACCCCCGACGCAAAAAGAGGGGTGTTATAAGTTTCACCGCTATGTGTGTGTGTCTGTCTGTCTGTCTGTCTGTCTGTCTGTCTGTCTGTCTGTCTGTCTGTCTGTGGCACCGTAGCGCCCAAACGGGTGAACCGATTTAGATGCGGTTTTTTTTATTTGAAAGCAGAGTTTCTTGCGATGGTTCTTAGACATAATTCATCAAAATCGGTTCAGCCGTTTCAAGGTTATCAGCTCTTTTGTGTAAGCTACCGTTGCTATTTTAGACGTCTATGGGTATTAACATTACTTACAAACATATATGTGTCTTAAAATTTCAAACACCCATGTGCGTAATATTAATAAGTAACATTATGGTGTATTTGGTCTGATGCAGCCAGGATATCTAGCAGACTAATACACTCTTGGGAAAATAACAGCAGATATGTCGTGTTTGGATTCATTTTAACCTGCATTTGATTCTGCACACAATGCGCTGATGGCAACTGGATGAGCTGATGCTGCAGCCAGGCTATCCAGCACACCAGTAGGTAGACTCTTGACAAAATCATAGCAGATATGTCGTGTTTGGATTCATTTCAACCAGCATTTGATTCTGCACACAGTGCTCTGATGGCAACAGGATGAGCTGATGCTGGAGCCAGGCTATCCAGCACACCAGTAGGTAGACTCTTGACAAAATAATAGCAGATATGTCGTGTTTGGATTCATTTCAACCAGCATTTGATTCTAAACACAATGCACTGATGGCAACAGGATGAGCTGATGCTGCAGCCAGGCTATCCAGCACACCAGGAGGTATAGACTCTTGACAAAACAATGGCAGATATGTCATGTTTGGATTCGTTTTACCCAGCATTTGACTCTACATACAATGCACTGAAAAATTCTCATAACTGTAAACTCTATAAACAAAACTAATGCGTTTAAAAATTTTAAAATAAAAATTAAATTAAAAATTTTAAAAACCCCCACCGCAAAAAAGTAAAACATTTAAAAACTTAACAATAACACTTTAGCCATGAAATTTTACGTAACGTCGGGGTACCGTTAAAATTAGTACCTACATACCTACAAGTACTAGGAATATTCCTTACTAGGTACCCCGACGTGAAGTAAAATTTCATGGCTAAAGTGTTATTGTTAACTTTTTAAATGTTTTACTTTTTTGCGGTGGGGGTTTTTAAAATTTTTAATTTAATTTTTTCATAATTGTGTACCAACACAATATCTAAACTAAATGGTGATGCAAATGTCAACTGATTATGGGTCAATTTCATTGATATAACTCACTTTATGCCTATAATAATTGGAATTGAAGAAAATGAATGCCATCAAATAGGCATCAATTCAAACTCTGGGCTGTTACTAAGATTTATTATCTAAAAATTAACATTATACATAACATCACGCCTGTTAGCCCCGAAGGGTTAGCAGAGGTGTACCTGTTACACCTCACACTTCACCAGTTATATTTAGCCAGTATTCGATTATTTATTGTCTAAAATATTTTATGGTTATTTGTTTGTTTCGAAATATAAGGTAAATCATTAGGTACCTACCGGTGGCGAAGCGTCAATACATCTCGATTCCCATCGGCTTCCCTTTGGAGGTTAAGAAGAGCGTCTCTAAGGCTATTGAATAATGGCATCCAGGCTCTAGTGTTGCCAAATATAGATACTATAGGTATTAAACCAAAGGTATACTGGTGTGGCAGGTGGACCGATAACCTCAAGATGGACAACAAATAGCGATACGAAAACAAAGTTACTAATAATCGGCTTCCATCTTTAAAAAAAATATTCCTCGTCACTGGTACCTACCTTACTACCCATTATTTTTAACCGACTTCAAAAAAAGGAGGAGGTTCTCAATTCGGTTGTATTGTTTTATTTTTTATTTAGAACAAACGTGTTTACTTAATATGTCCTAGTAGGTAATATGTTATTTTTCCTGACAAAAGCCGTAGGTATCATTTTATGGCAATTGTTTGTGTAAACTCAATATTTTCCCGCTCGAAGATACCTCCACACGGAACATTAAAAAACAAAATCCTCCCTACATCTTTGTTCAGTAATTCTATTCTCACAGCGCCATTTCCGACATTAAAGCTCCACAGACTTACCGAGAAAAATATACAAGGTATCAGTTGCCTATCTTTCTATATCTTACTGGGGAAGTAGTAAAAGTCGCGTAAAAATAATGTATGTATGGCATGTTAAGGATAAGAGGCAGCTCAGAATGCGAGCGCCGCCGCGGCGTCGAACATAGTGCATTACAAGTTACGACGCAAACTGATAACAGTAACATTGAGTTGTGATATCACTGAAAGTGTGCTTGAGGGTAGTATTACAAGAAGGCTTAAAGCGTTATCTAACTAAGAGGCCATATTACTCGTATATTTTTGAACTGAAATGTTAAAACGCTGAATAGAGAATTTATTCAGTTTCCAGTCAGATAAATTATGGTGATTTTATTTGTGATCTTTTGAGGGATTGCTAACATATATTCTTAAATGTCTGACGGTAAAATAAAATTGTTTGAATAAATTGGCCGTCCAATAACGCTTACCGTACATTTATTTTGTTACTAAACATAGAAAGAGGTTTTATGTAGCATAAAAAAGTTTTAAATTTCAGAAATCAATTTACGTAATGACGACAAAGACGAACTTCAATAATTCTTTGCAAAAAGATTATTATAGAAATTATTATACTGTCTGAACTAGGTAGACCAGGAAAACTAAATAAATTGTATGTAACATAGAGGTACGCAGTGCAGTAGTTCAGTTTTAAATTACGAATTTGGTTTTTTTTAATCAATGCATTTCATTATGGTACTTAGGTTAGGTAGTTAGGTTTGGGGCATCGGAACCGGTTTTTCCCGGTTCCAAAAGAACCGGGAATTCCCGGTTCTGGGGGTCCCTGAAAGAACCGGTTCTGTAATACGAAGAACCGGTCGTTTCGGTTCTTTCGGTTCTCTCTTAAAATAAATTTAGAAATAATATTATCTCTATAATACTCTATATGCTAAATATCAAGGTATTATCCAAACAGAATAAATACTGTTATTTCACTGTTAAATGAATAAATAACGTGATTATTTTAATATTACTGATGAATCTTTAAGAATATAATAAATTAATTAAATACCAGCTCGCTATCGGCTAGTATGTGATGACACAAACTAGCCGATAGCGAGCTGGTATTTGTAAAAAAACGTACAAATATTTGAATTTCGGGCGGTAACCCTACAGCTCTCACCGTAACAATCTCTGGTTGGCAACAATGGTAGACGCGCTATCGCCTAGTTAAATACATACAAACGTTGTGAGTGGGTGTATTGTTTTTGACGCCGATTTGACAAGTAAGTGACTTTAAATATTATTGCATATTGTTATTATTATTTTAATCAATCAATTGAGAATACTACTTTTATTTGCAACTAGCTTCTGCCCGCGACTTCGTCCGCGGAAAATTTCTTATTTTAACATAAGATTACACTCGATTGATATTACTACTGTATTTAATTTTATTAGTAAAATATTTTTTGGTATCAGATCAGTAACTTCAAAGATTACCAAATGTTATGGCATTTTGCCTAGCGAGCCGCTGCGAGCGCTCAGAGCTAGTCTCCCTATCCCTTGTTTCAGAGACATGCTGCCTTAAATGAGATAGACGCTGCGCAGGCGCACGTTCAGCGCTAGATTTCCGAGCACGGGCCTGCGATGTTATGACATTTTGCCTACCAAGCCGCTGCGAGCGCTCAGCGCTAGTCTCCCTATCCCTTGTCTCTGAGACATGCTTCCTTAACTCAGATAGACGGTGCGCACGTTCAGCGCTAGTTTCTCGAGCACGGGCCCGCGACGTCCTTACATTTTGCCAGCGAGGCGCTGTGAGCGCTCGGAGCTAGATTCTCCAGCGCGTGCTTGCGAAATATATTCTCTATTTCTCGAGAGGCGCTGCTCATTTTCAGGGGCAGATTCTTCCGTACGGCGTAGGTACTCGAGCGGCTCTTGTCTGTGATGTCTGCCGGGACAGTTGAGATTTCCTTTTAGGCATGCTCTCAACAAACTATGCACAGACTTGAAAACAATTATGAACAAAGGGAGAGCGACTCGAACACCGTCTGCCTTTACAAAACAAAACAATCGTAATATCGAATAACTCGTATCGATTATTACGATAGAACGAAGTACGAAACTACGAAGACGAACATACGAAACAAACGTACAACGAAATTACGATATTTTCGATTATGAGGTATCTATCAACAACAACAACCATACAAACGAAAGAACCGAAACCAATAAGCAACTGACATGTAATATTTAGAACTTCAACTAACAACAAAGTGGGCATAATAATTCGAGAGTTTCATCAATCCACGGAAAGTCTTAACACCGCGATTCAGAAAAATGACGTAATTGCAGAACGCCATCTATGGGCAAATAGGTAAAACGTCTGCACAATGAAAGTTATGTTGCATTTTGCGTTTTAGTAATTTTATATTATCTCCGAAACTGTATGACCAATTGATATACTGTAAATGGCAAATCTTATCTGTATGATGTTCTTGTGATACTGAAATAATTTATTGTCATAAGAATTAATATTTTGATGCTCAAATAATCAACCAAACGTAAGTATGCCGAATTTTTTTTTTTTAATGCAGTAAAAGAAGTATAAAAGATAAAATATAAAAGATAGAGATATGGCATCGCGGACTTTTTTGTAGAAATAATTAAGACGAACCAGGTAGCCATACATTGTTTTTAATTTTAAGCAACTGTTTAGGCGGCGCACGCAAATAATTCTGTTTTATGAGGTATTTTTTTCCGACTTGCTAGACAAAAGTTGTGATAGCTCGGTTAATTTACATGTTATAGAACCAATTTATAGCCTATAGCACTCAGGAATAATGTAGCTTTCCACCAGTACAATAATTTTTAAAATTGGATCATTCGTTCCGAAGATTACCCCCTACATACAAACTTACAAACATACAAACTTACAAATTTTACCTCTTTATAATATTAGTATAGATTCGTTAAGTATTACGCTTTCACTCTTGTGGGATAAACATATTGGACGGAATAGATAGAATAATAACTAAGCCAGACTTGGCTGGACAGCGACATGAAAAATAAATAAATAGGTGTAATACAAGAAAAAAAAATATTGTAAACTTATTTATTTATTTCTCTTTTCTCACATTACTTTGTCTTATGGCATCCAATCTGATAATTATTGTGAGTTATTTGAGTTATACAACACAAATCAAGGTAGGTAGTATTTCAGTTTTGGGCACTTGGTAGAACACGTGGCGCGTGCTACATTAAACTACTTATTCTTAGTAGGTTACTAAAAACTAATCATAAAAAATAACAGCGTTGCTCAGGCGGGACTAAATTACACTAGTGTTAATATTATGAGCTGTTTTAATATTATGTTCGTGTCGATTTTTGGTTATAAAAGACATGCCAGTTGCCTCACGATGTTATCACAACTTTTGCATTAGAAATTCGATTGCAAGCAGCTAGGCCACCGAGTGTTCAAACATTCGACCAACTTGTCAAATCAATAACTTTACTAAGAAAGTTTATTAAATTTCAGACGCAAGTTTCGATTGACTGTATTCCTGAACAAAATATACAAAAGAATGGACTTTGAAGAGGTGATTAATAAGGCAGGAGACAAGGCCTCTGTTTGGCACTACTTTCTGAGAAACAAAAATAAAAATGAAGCAAAATGTAAATTATGCCAAAAGATATAAAAATCAGGCGGCGGTAGCACGAGCAGTTTACAAAAACATTTAAAAAGCGTACATAAACTTAGTTTAGAAAGTCCAACTACATCAGCACAGGATAGTGCATCTACTACAAAAGAACTTCCGGACCCCGAAATACCGAAAAAGTAAAATTGATATTTTTTTCAAAGTTACATTTTTATTATTTAATGGATACTTTTTGATCTTTGTAGTGTAGTGAATTATAAACAACTGATTGTCAATTGGTTGTGAAAATACTGAATTTTAA
Source organism: Euplexia lucipara (assembly GCA_921972225.1). Classification (NCBI taxonomy): domain Eukaryota; kingdom Metazoa; phylum Arthropoda; class Insecta; order Lepidoptera; family Noctuidae; genus Euplexia; species Euplexia lucipara. The sequence goes on along the minus strand of OV179143.1, from coordinate 5,286,659 downwards.
AGAACTGATTGTTGCCAAAAATACTTAAAAACGATGTTGTAATTTGAGTGAAATGAAAAAAAAAATATATATTTGCTTACCAATAAAGTGTGTTTTATTTAGATTCTTTCCCTTTATTCGTTTTGATTGTCGGAATTTTATATAAAAGATAGCATACCTTTTCAACTTGAATTTACGAAAAAACCCGAAAGAACCGAAAAAACCGGGTACTCGGTTCCGGCTTGAGTTTAGAACCGAAAGAACCGGTTCCTAAAATAGGGCCGGTTCTCGATGCCCTAGTTAGGTTAGCTATAGGGTAGGTATGGTAAGTTAGGTTAGGTTATGTATACAAGTTGTCATTTTAATTCTATCGAACACAAAATGTTTAACTAAGATCACATTAGAGACTCGCTAAATAAAAAGTAGTATCTAGTAGTTATTATTGGTTTGGATCTATTTGTCGTCATCTTATTAAACGTACCTATGTCTATTAATATGTATAAAATGGTCGTGTCAGTGTTTGTAACAAAACTCCTCCGGAACGGCTAGACCGTTTCTTATGAAATTTTGTGTGTATATTCAGTAGGTCTGAGAATATGATGTAAACTAATAAAAACTAAATAAGACTAATAAATTGATTCTATAATAATGTATTCCACAATTTTCACACAATGCCATCTATTCAAAAGCTAAGCAGAGCTTGTGTTATGGGTACTATAAACAACTGATAAACATGCAAATATATTACTAAATATATACCTATATATATCTTATATATAAATAACACACAACAAATGATCGTGCTCATCACAAAAACATTTTTCCTGGGTGGGTATCGTACTCACGTCCTCCGGCATAGCTGCCATGGCCACTAACTACTAGACCGACAGGCCAGTCAATAGCCACTAGGATTCAATGGATAAATTATGGAGGTTTTATTGGTGATCTTTTGAGGAATTGCTTACATATTCTTACCGTCGTCGGTAAAATGGAGTTGTTTGAATAAAATTGCCGTCCACATCCTTATGGAAAAGTAAAAACAGAAATACGAAATGGAAATCCTTGTAATCATATAAATTCACTTCACTTAGAAGTTCAGCCTTGGATTTTTTTTTTTGTTAGTCTTCTTTCATTCATCAGCTCAACGTGACCAAACCACCAAAGCGTACTCTTTCGTCACTTCAAATTATCATAAACGAGGCACAGTTCACACTCGATGGCACATGTGAGGTAAATAAGGTGTGATTAGGACTAACATGAGGTGGAATGAGCAGCTTCCACCCACATACAGCGCGAATGAGTGACCTTAACATTGATGTGATTACCGTATTACCCCCAAATGGATTCGTTGTACCGATAAATGGGGAGGCCTATAGACTTCTTTGTGTGGGAATTGACGCCTGCGGGCTGTCATTTTCGGTTTATTGTTATTGTTAAAGTGAAGCTTACGGGATATCACGAACAAAATTTTCTTCCGAAGCTTGTGTACCTACTAGTGGACACGAGTCGATGCGTCTAGCTTAGTACGCTCGGCAGCCGCTTTAATATTGCTATACTAGCAGACGTCCCGCGGTTTCATCCGCGTAAATAAAAAGTAGCGTATGTGTTAATCCAGGGTGTCAGCTAACTCCATACCAAATTTTTTTCAAATCCATTCAGTAGTTTTTAAGTGAAAGAGTAACAAACATCCATCCATCTATTCATCCATGTAACCATCCATCTATCCATCCATCTATCCATCCATCTATCCATCCATCTATCCATCCATCTATCCATCCATCTATCCATCCATCTATCCATCCATATATCCATCCATCTATCCATCCATCTATCCATCCATGTATCCATCCATCTATCCATCCATCTGTCCATCCATCAGTCCATCTATCTATCCGTCCATCTTTCCATCCATCTATCCATCCATCTATCCATCCATGTATCCATCCATCTATCCATCCATCTGTCCATCCATCAGTCCATCCATCTATCCGTCCATCTTTCCATCCATCTATCCATCCATCTGTTCATCCATCTGTCCATCGATCTATCCATACTCACAAACTTTCGCGTTTATAATATTAGTAGGATTATGCTAGATGGTGTTACTGAGACCCATGTCACACAGTTTTTCTATGACATTTCTTTGCATTTCCTCTCTACAGTAAAAGTTAAATATTTTCGCTTGTGGCTTAAAATCGCAACCGTTCGGGTCGATCGAAGGTGCTGTGCTTGATGAGGTCGGTCCAATTTTTCATTTTTTTTCAGACGACAAGCCAATGCCATCAATCGGTCATAAACCCAGACAACAAGCTGTTACCTTCTACTGAGAATATTTATTTATTTAGTACATGGAGGAATTACAGCTAATAAAAACAAACAAAGAGAAAATAAACCATAGTCACTGGAAAGCCAATTACACATCCTCACGTAAAGACTTAAAGTAAAATTATTTATAAAGTGTGAGCACATAACAAAAAACGCCTTATTTGAATTTTTAAAAACACAATTTTTAATAAAGAAAAAAATTAAAGAAAGAAGAAACATTTATTTGGCTCAGAATTCACACGATAATACTGGATAATAAATAGAACAAAATAATATAATAGAACAGATATTTGTGTACAGAAAGAAGGTAAGTAAAGTAAAGTTAAGTTTAAAAATTATCCATATACTTACTAACTAGCTTAACTAAGGCAAGCAAACAGACTTATTCAGTTTGAAATAATTATATCAACGTGAAAGTCCAAATGGAGAAAAACCTAACCAAACTCGGGAATCATATCAAGGAGCACACGCATCCTACAGAGAATTAATAAAAGTTCATTTTTACCAATAAACAAAAACTACTCATAAAATTGATATCGCTAGTAGATAACAATTATGTTCTATAATCACTTACATTTCACATCTAAGCTCACACGGTACTATGACCAAGAATATGTGCTCAAGGGGAAAATTGAGCCGCCATTGTGTCGAGGGGTAAAGGCAACTAATATTTATTACCCCCTGTAGCCGAGCGATGTTCACATCAACGTAACTATGTTGGAGACGAAATAAAATATTTAACGTGTTTTTCTTAGGTGGTGTAGAAAAGTGTAGATAAAGGGAAGATTATTTTGCAATATGTATTGGTTTTTAAAGTAACTGTGTTATTGCTAATGCAGTGGGAACCTAGCTGTGTCTATGATGTTATTTAGCCATAGAAAGTGGCTTACAACATTGCTTTTGTAGTTTATTAATTCCATGTTGTAAGTAGATAAGTTGTAGTCATTGTAGAAGTGAAGACTTTTTGAGGGTTGTCAGCCTCATTTATTGTAATTAGGCTGAGCATCAGCACTACTTGAACATCAAAATGACATGCGACCGTCCCCCAAAAAGTCACTACCACATCCCAGTGTCTTTGCTGGGAAGAAGAAGTGGCGGAACCAAACTCTCCAGCAACACGTCTGTCTGTTGAGTTAGAAGAACTTGAATTTAAACAGTAGGTAGATATAATTAGTTACCATTATAAATCAATTAATTTAAAATTAATTATTGGATACATGTTAGCTAGCACACTTCCACACAGTAATACTAGGTATTAATATATAGCAACCGACATTGACAACTAATCTCAAGCAAAAGTCGATCATTAAACTAACTAAAAAGAAGCTTCCAGGTATAAAGGGCGTGTATTAATCCTAGTTTATATTATAAGTCATCCATAGTTAATATAATATAATAAAATAATTTCAATTGAAAACTATCTCTTAATAAGCTGAAGTAGTTGAAGGCTTGAAATTTGTAGGACATTTGTTTTCTAAACAACTTAGAGACCTCTAGAAGTATGACGAAGTCTCAAGTCTTTTGGCAACATCTTAAAGCTTCTAAATTACTCTCAAACGTCTTTTCTATGACTTTCAATTAAGTTAAATTTATAATTATATCTGTTGATATCTTGAGCCCATACAATCTCAAAGAGAATTAAAACCATTACGAATTAAAGTTGTTCCTAAACTTCACGAACATGGCGCTTAGTCCGTCTTAAGTGGTCTACACGTAAATTAAATAGTGGTACGAACTAAAATAAATAAACCACTTAAACTCCAAAGTAAATAGACGTAAGTGCACGAAGTAATATTGAAATAAACGTTTGTTTAAAAGAAAATCTCGCATCCGCTATATTAGATGGTTTGGTTGCGGAGAAGCCAGCTCTTTATTTTAGTTATTTTTACTTTACATAACATTACGCCTATAATCTCCGGAAGGATAGGCAGAATTTACCAATATAGTTAATCCACATTTCGCCAGTTTTGTGTAAGTCGTATGTCATAGGGGGCGAGTCTTATGTCATCAATCGGGCAAGAATTCAGATTCCGGGCTTGAGTAGGCTTAAAGCTTATTGGGTTTTTCAGTCTGGAATTTCTTGGTAGCACCAAGAAATTCCAGACGGAAAAACTCAATAACACTTACTCACTTAGTTTGGTTCAGTTAGCCTGCTATCAGAATTAGCTATTTGCTAGACGTGTTGTAATTGTAAACTATTTTAGCTTGCGTGTGTCCTCCCTCAACCTCCTCAACAGTAGAAGGTATTTATTTGTATTGCCAATAATGATGTCTTTCCGCTTTAGCCTTTTCCAAGCCCATGAGCGGCATAAAACACCAGGTTTATTTATTCATTCATTTACTTATTCACAAAATCCACAGCGCTTTTACCAATTTTACTAACTTGTAAACTAATGTTACAGCCCATTACGGATGTACAGTTTACAAACCAGGCAATTAAGCATCAGAAACAAACAGAATGACATGCTAGCACCATCTAAGAATGGTAGTGCAGCTGTATAAATACTAATACAGTAGAACGACGCCTTTGATCTCTGGAAAAATGCCGACAACTTCTACACGCGTTAGACTTGAATAATACCTCCCGCACTACGAACATCGGTTTGTTCGCAGTGCGGGAGCGGCTTTCCCGCGTCTCGCCCCTCACACCCCGCACGATTGCCCTGTCTAGACAGCTTCGTCAGACGACTGTATGTTTTTAGACTGTGGCAGTGGTGTGTGGTGTGTTGAAGTGTGTGTTATGACTTGATGTGTTGTATGGACCATGTTTTTTTTTATTATTGATAAGCACGCGTTTGATCACTATCTCTATGGTAAGCGATGGTGTGGTCGACGGTGAAGCACGCTTGCCTAGAAGTAACATTTTCACTCTTGACTTGAAGACCCCATAGGTAACCTAGGACCAGCTACAACTGGACAACTATTAACAGTTACTAAACACAAACAAAGAGAAAGTAAAGAACCTTTTCAAGCTTCGAGTTGCCTGCCAGCTCAGCAGACAGTTAATTGGAATGCATTTCCATATTGCCTTGGTACTATTTTAGTAGATTTCTTGCTTCACAGTGCTCTTCTTAAGATGGTGGTGTATGTATTTCCATATTGGTGATGGCATAGGTTCCGAAGTAAGTAAGTATTTTATTCTGCATTCTCTAAGATATTGGATTCCTACCATAGCTCTTAAAATAGAAACAGATTTCTACTTCCCGCATCTGCATTTGCATGAGAAAAGGCAAGTCCCAGCTGTTCTAGTTTTCTGAAAGGATAATAGACGTTTATAATGCAGTGATATTAATCGCGTGCGATTAGTTCGCTTGGAAGTTCACGTAAGTGATATTTGTAGAATTACTTAGTGTAATGAATGGGTATTGTGTTTAATAAGTATTTAGATATTTCTAGTAATCGTAAGAATTCAGTAGGTGATAGTAATTAGGCATACTAATGCCTGATTAATTAGGTATTAGTAGTAGTAACTTGATATTATTGTATTTTACTGATGAGGCTGGCGATAGTAATTAGGTAGAAAAAAGGACAAAAGGAAGGAACGAAAGAATTTGGTAGTAGTAGAAAATTAATATAATTTGATTTTACTTTATTTAAGATTGGTTTTATTTAGTTGGACTTAATTTAGTCTTATTTGCATTGCATTTAATTATGTTTTCAAATACGTTTATTTATAACTGTCCTAGAATAAACAGGTATATATCTGTCACAGGGGTTTTTCCCTCAATATCCATGCAACGTAGGAATAACGTGTGTTTTCCATGAAGCTCATAAGTCAATATCGTCAGTCAAAATCTAAAAATATAAACAAAGAATTATTTATTTCAGTCTCCTACAGATCAAAATAACTACGTTTCTGAAAATACTAAATTTCTGGTGGATTTAGTTTGAATGTTTAGATTTCAAGGTTTATAGTAGTTTTAGATTTTACAGCTCTATTACTGAAAACTCCAAGTTTTAATGGTTTGGAATGTTTACTAGAAACTTAATTTAAATCGAAATTAGATTTTAATCACTTTAGATTTTAATCACAAGTACCTACCTGTACCTACCTAAAGCCTAACACAAATTGGTTTTCTATCTGCTGCGCATCCTTGTTCAAAGTCAAAGTCAAATCATTTATTTCAATTAGGCCATTTAAAAGGCACTTTTGAACGTTAAACTTACAAGTTAAATAAAATATAATGATTCTAGTTGCCCCTTCCAAAAGGTAGTTTCGTATGGAGAAGAATGGGCAAGAAACTCCATACTTACTCTTTTAAAATAGTTTTTACAATTTGTATACAATAAAAAATGCATTATATGTGAATACGATGTACCTAGAATAAACAAAGTAAAATAAAAAAATGAATAAAAAATAACATACTATGCTAAGATAGATTAAGCATTTTAGTAGATAAGTACATAATTATGTGGATAGATACATGGTACTCTCACATTTACAAATATTAAAATCACGGATTATTATTTAACAAATCAAGCAAATATTAAATAAATAATAATAAAAATACACAGCAAAATAGCGTGAGTGTTCAGAGCAAAATGAAGCAAATTAAATCATTAGAAATGTAAAAAAAATGATTTTGTCAAGTTCCTTGATTGCCCTATGGAGCTGGACCAGCATGTTGTCAAGCATTATTATCTTCTAAAAGATCTGTTAAAAGACCTTGAATATAATGTTAGATTAAAACGATTGTTTTAAAGTTAATAAATAAATAAACAAATAAATAAATAAAGTCACCGTGTAAAAAATTTAGTGAAATGAACTGTTAATGTTTAGCATTAGATATTAGAACTGCAGTACTTGTTACTCTCTTAATATCATCCTGTGAAAATGTAGGTGAAGCAATGTCGAATTGAGCTGTCATTCCAAAATAATGCTGAGCATTGACTGTTCCCTTCACTCATGTTTTCACGCGGAGAATTATAGCTCTCCAATTTTACTTCTGCAGAGGGTTATTGGAACTAACACTAGATACCTAATTAGTTATTTAATATTACCACATTATTATTATTATTATTATTATTTCTAACACTCTATAGATCTTTTTGTGTCCAAAATAAAAATAACAATCATTCACTAATAACAGCTCAATTTGTCTTCACTTCATCTATAATAGCACGAGGTAATTTTAACAGAATCGCCCTGCTGTAGAACAGCGAACTACACCGAACCTATATCACATAAATATCCCAAAGGTACAACATTCAAAGATGGGTAGTCTCGAAGTGGTTTGTCATGTCAGGAGCGACGCAATTACCGCGACATCTCGCCGGATCCGGCTCCCGGCTCCCGGCGCAAAAACGGGTCCACTCCGAAAATTGCAACGGCCATCTTTGGCACAATTACCACTTTTTATCCGTTACACAGTAACTGCATATTTGGAGGCGAAAAAAATTGTTTCATCAGACCATACATCAAGAACTCGTATGATGGAATTTGGGCTCAAAAACTTTTCGCCAGATTGCTGTTTTTTTTGGCCCAACTTGCTTTGCGGCGTGTTCTGTTCTCATTTTAGTTTCGCGGTTGATGTGATTATGGTTTTAATGACATTTTTATTTTTAGGCTGAGGTACAAAAAAATATTTCTGAAATTGATGTGCATCGCCTCCCTGAGGTATTTGGATATGATCATTTTGTTTGATACCGGAGCAATGTGTATCAAAAGTATTGGCGATTATTATCCCAACGCTTACGCTTGGTATGCCCGAGCGCATCAGTAGGTAAGTGTTAATTTACGCGTAGAAACTGATGCCGTAGGGTCTGGCTGTTTTTGAATTGAAATGTTTAGAAACGCATCCACGAAAAAAACTTTTTGCAAAAAATAAAACCGACTTTTTTTTGAAGGCGGTTTTATTTTTTGTTGAAACGTTTTTTATTTTTCCATGCTTAGTTGTTCCCTTACAAATATTTACCATGAATTTACTTTATATTGTTAATTGTTAACAATACATGTCATGATAATAGGGTTATCCACTTATCCCTAATAAATGAAAATTAACATACCTAACTGTCGAAATCTAGATTATATTGTACACCTCTGCGTACCCCTCAGAATACAGGCGTGATGATACGTCATGATGTTGTATAAACAATAAACATCCAAACGATTCCAGCAATCACGACAGATTTGCCGTCTATTTTTGAAGAGTTCCGTTGTATATCTCCGAAGATCAGCACCAGATCTTTACCACCTCAGGAGTATACTCTTTCAAATAAAAAAAGAATTTTGAGAATCGGTCCACAAATGGGGGAGAAATCAGGTAACATACCTACATAAAAAAAAAAATACATACACACGAACATAGAACCTCCTCCTTTTTTGAAGTCGGTTAAAAAGGAACAAATCATAATAGAATACTCCACATTACCTCCTACGCTATTTAGGGTGTAAAATGGGCGGCCTTATCGCTTAAAGCGATGTCTTACAGACAACCTTTGGATGGACTAGAAAGAGAAGGAGAAAATATAATTGTATCGCGATCGGTAAGTACTGCCGACTCTATCCGCTGCGATTCCTTGCTCTGTAACTAGGTATAATAATATTACCTTCTTCCCAAATTCATAAAATATGAAGGTAGCGAACTCATAAGTGATTGATCCCTTGCTAGTGTTCCATTTATCTCCAGCTACAAAAATATCGCCGTGTTCATTCCCGAGGGAGGCAGTAAATGAATCAAAACAAATAGGTACCGTAAAACGAGGTTTGATTGTTAAATAAATAATATACAACTCATGTATTTTTTACAAATGTAAAAAAAAATCAATTTGATAAAAATAACACAGTGACGATAGGTACATTAAATGATAACTAAATAACGAATCTTCAATAAAAATGTAATTACAAGTTCCGGGGAAAAAAAGTTAATGCCGTTAAATATATGGCTATTGAAAATGGCGCTACTTTGACAACTCCCAAATAAACATTGCTCTCCAAAGTCACCCCTATTTAAAATGCATTTTAGACGGAAATTCAGGGTTAACTTTGCAATGAGTTTTAGTCTACTCAGAACTACTAAAGCTAAAATATTGGCGAAACATAGCCTAACGACTAGAATTCTTAGTAGAAGAATAAATAATCAGCTGCGTTAATAAAGAATAACATTTGTACTTTGTGTAACTATCAAAGTTACCCCAAAGATTCAAAGTAACCTCCCTTTACCGGTACCTTGAAAGTGTACCTATCGATGCAACACGTTACCTATTTACATAGCTTCGGTTGAGTAACAAAGCGGAAACTTCTTAAACTTCATCGATGTTACATAGTTAGGTACACGCTCAGTACACCTAAAATAGTAGCTAATCAAAGACATTCAAGTTTTTAAATCTCTTTGTAGCTAATGAATAAACAAAAATGCGGGTGCGAGTTTGAAGTAAAATATCTTTCATGCCTTACTTCTCAACTGATCATCAAAACGAATTTAAGAGTTTATCAAGACAGACGCGACGATTGCGACGAAGGACTTTGTTTTTCTATAAAATGTTATTAAAAGTGCTTTTTTCTACTTTGTATGCACGTCATGTCCCTGTGACAAATACTTATATTTTTTATTATTTATTAACATGATGTCCGACTGAACCAAAGAGATTTAAGCTACGATAGTCAGTTCATGTAAACAAATGTCATAGTAAAACTGTGTCTCAGTAACGCCTTCTAGTATAATAAAGTGCTTGGAGCGGCAGCGGAGCGCACTAAACTAGGCTCATACACTTGTATCCAATAGGACACAAGTATCGGATGAACATTTTGTTCGTGACGTCCCGTCTATAGTATCTAAGTATTGAATGTCTTTGGACTCAACAAAGTTATTAGAAATTAATAACTATATAGGGTGACTGGTAATTAGTGACCGATACTTAAACACGTGATTGTACTCATGAATACGAATAACTTTCCCAAAGAAACTTTTTTTTATACTCATTAACTTTCAATTAATTCAACTACGTCGGTACTGCACAACGGGAGTGGCGGGGGTGGCGGGGGAGCTTTGACGCTACTACTAGTAATAGAGTTTGCCCTTCCCGAGGTCAGACTATCAGCTGAGCGATCAAAGACGCGCGGGCGGGAATTTCAAACAGCGTTTTTGTTATTTTATTCTGTTATAAGTTATTTTGAATTAAAAAAAGTTTCTATGGTAAAGTTTATTGAAATCATGAATACAATAACGTGTTTAAGTATCAGTCACTAATTACCAGTCACCCTGTATATAAACTTGCGTAAACTTGGTGAGTTGAGTAGATACTATTGTTAGTACCTACGTAAGTTTGAGTTAACTGCTCACAGAAAGTTTGGCTTACCCACCGGCGTGCACCGAACGAGTTTGCCTTACGCCCGGCCGACTGACTTAAAAGGTCGGAATGAAAACATTTAGGCGCCTAAGTAAATAAAAGTGAAAACGGCTTCACTTGCGTGTTCCTACCATTATTGTGGGCAAAAGCCGACATCCGTTTATTGCCTTCAAAAAGGTGTAAGTTTGTTATTTTGAATTCGTAAACGTGTCGTCTTAGAATAATAGCGCATAGTAGCCGCGTTTAGTACAAAACACGGGCAAAACCGACTGTCCACTTTATTTCGTGTAAAGCCAAATGTGTTTACTCGCGAGCTGTGTTCGACGGAACGTGACTTTTAGTACCTTACTCACACGGCTCACTGAGCAAAGTAACCAATTTTGGCTCAGTTTTAGTTGTCTGAGCTATAAATTTCCAGTATAAGCTAATTTCGCATTGTAAAAGGATTTCCGCACAACGCGAGATCAGCGTAAACTGGAATACCTTGATGTGTAGCCGTTTGTGCTAGGTTTCTATGCGTTATTTTTCTAACCGTGTCGTATTTACACCGTCTACTACTAAGAATTAGGTTCCGGGTTTCATACCCGAGTTGGGAAAAGCGTTATGAGTTTTTTTTCCGCCTGGAAAATCTCTTCTCTATGGTTTATGTCAAAAACCTCAGCCCACAGATAAAAGAAAGAAGGCTTGCCCCCTATTGCATGGAACGATGGGACCTAAATATAACGAAATAGGTGTACCCACTACTGCCACACTGCACTGACTGCACAAAACATTAAAAAAAAATATTATTTCATCCATTGTCGAGTCGGATTGCACAAGCGACCTAATTTTAATACCTATGTATCAACTATATCAACGCATGTTTTGACAGTGAACTAAAGACATTCAACTCGTACTGACGTAGGTATATTATTGACAAAACTCGCACTAGCAATATCCCCGTGACATTCTGACATTTCTTGTGTGGGTTACGTGAGGTTCACACACACACACACCGCTACCTAAACCTTTAGGGATTACAGGCGTAATGTTATGTTATGTGTAAATGTCCTATTTGGATCATGTTTTGAATAAAAGATAATCGCCATACCTTCAATTCCCTCAGGAGATCCTTGAAGGGTAAGTAGGTACCTTCGATCGATTATGGTATCTACATTCGTAGGTCGTTGACAGCTAATACGGGGCGAGGCACCCGTGAGTTACAAATAAATGAAAGTGTAAAAGGAAAAATCTATCTGGAACGTGGTTTAAAAACACTTAGCACCTGCCGATACCGGCGTCTACTACCATTACTTTAATGAAACTGCAACTTTCAAACGTCGTCGAGAACCCGTCGAGACTTTACCTACATTAAATAATAATTCTACCACAGTATTACCACAGTCTAAAAACATACAGTCGTCCGACGAAGCTGTCTAGACAGGGCAATCGTGCGGGGTGTGAGAGGCGAGACGCGGAAAAGCCGCTCCCCAACTGCGAACAAAACGATGTTCGTAGTGCGGGAGATATTATTCAAGTCTAACGCGTGTAGAAGTTGTCGGCATTTTTCCAGTGATCAAAGGCGTCCTACTGTATTAATATTTATACTGTGGTATTACTCATATCTGTGTAGTTCTTTCCTCGAAATACCTTTTTAAGACACTAATCTGCATGGTTCTTAAATGATGGGCAAGATCATGCTGGACTTTAAAGAGACTGTGACCTTTGAGTTTCTTTCGGTGTTTCTTCTCAGAGTAGTCAGATAGTGTAACACCGACCTCACCTTCTAGTTAAAAAATGACATGTAAAAGTGTTTGTATGAACCTATTTATAGGAATAAATATTATTTCTTCGCGTGTTCTCTCTATAGTCCTATGCTGAGCGCGAGCCTAACCAGGCATACTTAAATCCAGGAAAAAATCCATTCATATTCATTTATTTGCAGGCCATAATGTCAGTTAAAGGTGTTACAAAAGCCTTATAAGTAGCTATGGTAGAGTTACTTGGACCCTGTTAGGGGGCAGCAACATTAAGTAGCAAAAACTTTTTATTAAAATAACTCTAAATTCGAAAGTCGGTGGCCAATCATAAATGAGACAAAACCACCAAAGCCACAGACTTCCCAATTTAGAGTTATTTTATACCGGTTAGTGTTTTTTGAAGTCGGTTGTATTATTGTAAAAAAAAAAATTATTTAACAATTTTTAGTTTTTATTTTTATATACCTAGCTAGATGATAAATTATTATCCATTTCTACAACACATATTTACATATTACAATCAAACAAATAAACAGCAACTGTTCGCGATGAAATCAAAAAGTAAAATTCATGAACAAAAGTTTTCATAAAATGAAAACTGCCAGACCAAACTATGTAATTTTTTTTATGAGACCATAAAAAAACTAGTCCGCATCAAACTAAAAAAGAATCACGTAAATCGGTACATAAAACTCAGCGTAATAGGTGAACATACATACAAAAAAGTGTTCAAAAATAAATTAAATTTTCATAAAATTGTTCATAAAATGAAAACTACCGGGTCAAACTATGTTATATTTTTATGGGACTAAATGGCAGCTATTCCGCATCGAACTCAAAAAGAATCACGTAAATCGGATCATTAATCTCGGAGTAATCGGTGTACATACAAAAAAAAAACAAAAAAAAAAATACCGATCGAATTGAGAACCTCCTCCTGAAGTCGGTTAAAAAAAATTACAATTAAATTCAAATTTAACATTGAAATGAAATAAGTAATAAATTAAAACATATCAATTCTTGTCACTTCACTACATATTATGAAACAAAATCCTTCCGTCTGTCTGTTCGCGATTAACTCAAAAAATACTGCAGCGTTTTTCATGCTGCTTTCAGCAATGGGTGTTCTCGAGGAAGTATTTACTATAAATGTTTTGTCAAGTTTTTGTATACATTGGCTGAAATATAATGATATTTGTTTTTTGGGGAAATATAAACCTGGAAGCTGGGCGCGTTAACCGACATCCATGCGGGCGAAGCCGCGGGCGTCACATATTTAAATAAATATTGCAAATTAGTAAATTACATAATCATCCGGAATACATAAATATTTAATAACACTTTGGCCTAACCCGAAAATCGATTTCAGGACCTCATGGTAACGAAATTGCAATTTAAATTGCTCTTTAAAAGTAGATCTTTTAAAGAGCAATTTTGGATTTATAAATGTGTTGAGAGAGTTGAGTGTTAAGGTAGCGGTGTAGCGAGTAAGCGTCGTCATGATAACCGCGTGGTGAACAACATTGGACATGGCTGTCGCACGCAATGTACTGGGCAGGCAATTGATTTGTTGACGTGTTGTAAGCCTAGCATGGAGTTTTATAAAGCGATCTGCGTGTCCAATATGATAACGCGTTTACGACACTGTTGGTGTTGTCGTGGCGTTGTAGTGCGTACATGTTTGCGGAGACACGCAAAGATTTTTTTAATACAGTTGCTCACAACTGTCAAAATAATGTTTAAAAAGAAAAACCAACCATGAAGTTTTTACTAAAAAAAATCGTAGAACTTTTTATGATTCATGCAAATACGTATATTTCTTAAAAGAAGCTACTAATTTGTTTCAATATCAGATTTAATGATTTAATTGAATGAGTTAGATTAGGTTTCATTTCATTTCATCACATTAAATTTCATTTTTATTTCATATCTATAAAAAAAATCTACTGAAGACTTGGCTGTATGGGCATAGTTCCCTTTGCCTACCAGAATGGGTGAAGAAATAAAAAATCTCTGCTTATATTCTACGGTTGGCGCCATTATTCAGAAATTTTCTTTGCGAGTTTTAGTTGTTTGTGTCACAAAATGATAATTCATCAGATTCAACTCCATCAACTAGCAAACGCCATTGTATGACAAATATACATGAACAATCATACGAAATTAACAATAGTTTGTCTCAAACAGTAATTAGGCAACCTTAAACTTCCCCAGTTAGTAGGTATAAAAAACTGTACCAATTTCAATGTATATGTGAATTATTACTTTTATAAGAAACTAGCTTTTGCCCGCGGCTTCGCCCGCGTGGATTTTGAACTTCCGTCCCCTATGTTTTCCCTTTAAGGGTTGAATTTCCAAAAATCGTTTTTTAGTGGATACTTACTCTTCACTAAGAACATCCCTTCGAGTTTTATGTCTCTAATACCAGAGGTTTGGGCTGTGCGTTGATTTAGAAACGTAATAATTTTAGCTTAATACTTCCGGATAGACAACTTTCAAAGTTGATCCTTCCGGTATTTAGGTATGCATAAAGATTTCTGGAACTACTGACCCGGGAAAGAGCGACGTACAACTGACCATGTGTAAAACAACTGAGACTTAGATCAACCTGCCTAGACGTATTGATTACAACTGTACCATGTTTGGTTAAAATCCCTATAATAGTTTTTGAACTATGCGTGCACATAGAGACAGACAGATAGACAAAACATTTACTGATTGCATTTTTGGCATCAGTATCGATCACCAATCATCCTCCAATATTAATTTTGAATATATATTCAATGTACAGAATTGACTTCTGTACAGTTTTATTATAATTTTTATTTATTATCTTAGTTAGTCATTCAATTTAGAATTTAGTGACTTTGTTTGCCATGGACACGCTAAGAAGAAGAAGATAATCTTAGAAGTGTGTGATAGTCCATTGAGTTTTATGGCGAACTATATTGTATCTTAAGATAAAACATTATAGTATCTTAGCCGTGTGCAGCGCCCCTTGGTGAACTCCACTGCGGGTGACGTAACCTACGACAAACTTATTATTTGCGGTTGGTGCAGTTGGGGTTAGGGATCGAACCGCAAAATTAAGTTTGTTTTTTATTGTATATACTTTTTCGGAATATAAAGTAGGTACCCAGTGTTATGCCCAGGATATTATAGAATAAGTATACCAAGTTTCAGCGTAATCGAACCGGTAGTTTTTGCGTGATACCTGAACATACAGACAGACAGACAGACATACAGACAAAAATTTTTGGGTTCGGTTTCGGTCTAGTAACACCCCCCGCTATTTTTTTTATATTTTCAATGTACAGAAATTTTACTTCTACAGATTTTTTATTATTAGTATAGATTTCTCGAGAGGCCCTGCTCATTTTCAGGGGCAGATTCTTCCGTACGGCGTACTCGCTCGAGCGGCTCTTGTCTGTGATGTCTGCCGGGACAGTTGAGATTTCCTTATAAGCATGCTCACAACAAACTACGCACAGACTTGAAAACAATTATCACGTACAACGAAATTACAATATTTTCGATTCTGAGGTATCTATCAACAACAACAACCATACGAACGAAACAACCGAACCAATAAGCAACTGACATGTAATATTAGAATTCTAACTCTTACGACAACGGAGTCTTAACACCGCGATTCAGAAAAATGACGTAATTACAGAACGCCATCTATGGGCAAATAGGTAAAACGTCTGCACAATGAAACTTATGCTAGGGGCATTTTGCGTTTTAGTAATTTTATATCATCTCCGAAACTGTATGACCAATTGATATACTGTAAATGGCAAATCGTATCTGTATGATGTTCTTGTGATACTGAAATAATTTATTGTCTAATGAATTAATATTTTGTTGCTCAAATAATCAACCAAACGTAAGTATTCCGAAAAAAAAATTTTTTAATGCAATAAATGAAGTATAAAAGATAAAATATAAAAGATAGAGTTAAGGTATCGCGGACTTTTTTGTAGAAATAATTAAGACGGTCCAGGTAGCCATACATTGTTTTTAATTTTAAGCAACTGTTTAGGCAGCGCACGCAAATGATTCTGTTTTATGGGGTATTTTTTTCCGACTTGCTAGACAAAAGTTGTGATAGCTCGGTTAATATACATGTTACAGAAACAATTTATAGCCTATAGCACTCAGGAATAATGTAGCTTTCAGCAAGTTAAAAAATTTTTAGAATTGGATTATGAGTTCCAGAGATTACCCCCTACATACAAACTTACAAACTTACAAACTTACAAATTTTACCTCTTTATAATATTAGTATAGATAAATTACTTATTCGTTAGTTGAGTTTATTGTGTTTTTAATATTTTATTAAATTGCTTCATTTTTTCGCAACTGTATTAAAAATAGTCGTTCAGTACACGTGCGAAACTGTCATTGCAACTTGTTCCGACTGTCAACCCTCGCCAACTCGAACTCTTTGCAATGACAACCTTTGCGCACTTGTAATGAAATATACCTACTATTTTATGCCATTGCCATGCCAGAAAGGTAGGTATATAATAATAAAAAAAAGCGCCTCAAAAGCCAACCCTCCAACGGTCTCCATTATTTGGCTATCTTTTCATTGCAATTGACTAACTGGCACACCAACCTTTGATGACAACTGAGAAAAAATTGGTCTTGCACTTTAAGTGGACTTCAAGTTACGGTGACTATCAGACGGGGTCCTGTACGCTTCGTGCGTGACATCTCTGCGAGTGCGTATATGACTTGTTCCTAGATATACACTGACAAAAGCCAATACGAAACTAAACAGCTGTTTAACAGTTTATCGATGTATGTACACTTTGCCCAGTGATTATCACTGTGAACTATCAACGAAGATAGGTACGCAATGCAATGGCACTGCTGAGCATATTTATAGATCGGTGGGTCTCCCCACTGCTGCACCACAGGGTACGAATTCAGAATACAATAATATTTCTTAATATGTCAGCGCAGAGCCTTGAGGGCTTTGACAACCCTATTCTCGTTACTTGACAAACCCACTTCTCCTTCTTATCTGACTTGTCACTTTCAATATTTATGCTCTGCGCACACTTTGAATCTTCGGTCCACGAATAATCGTCTTCTACGATGTCCTTCTCACCGCTCTGGTTTTATTCACTCTTCCTTCTTCGTCCAGGCGGTTTTCCTTTGAAATGCGCTCCCTCTGAACATCAGGATGGCAACCAGTCGGTTCACATTTAAATTAAAAGTTCGTAAACATTTTCATAAGACGTTGGCAGGTTCATCACAGAGTTGATTGATACCCAGACTAGGTTTTCTCTAACAACGTATTTGTATCCTCTTGACTACCGTATTTATTTTGTTTTAAGTATGTATGTATCTGTGTATTTATTTGTATGTGTTACTTTTTTTTTTGTCCTTATTTTTTTTTACCCTTTTATTTGCAGTTACCTTGTTATGTCTCTGCACCACCTTAAGGTAGACTGGTAGAAAATGCCTAAGGCATTAAGTCCGCCTTTGTACAGTTTTTTTTACTTGTGCATAAAGTTTTAAATTTTTAATAAATATTTAAACATATAACTACAAGAGAGGCTAAATGATGAGCCATTTAGATTTTTTTTGCTAAACATCTTCATCGCAGAAAGGAGACAGTTTTTTTTGTTTGGGGAATAGGCCCACCACAAATTGTGGCGTTTAGCAATGAAATGTACGTTAGTTTATTCCTTATAATCTGTAGATTACAGTAGTAATATTAGAAAAACTGTATGTAACCGGAATACTGCGAAATACGATAGTCAAAACATGACTCTCATAATAACCTAAAATCTCAGAAGAGCGATTGTTGAATAAGCAGATAGGTCTCCTTGGTATTTTAAGTTAAAATAGTACATTGTTCAGTGTTCAATAATATAAAGTATAAAATAAAGACACGTCTGTACTGATTTTGATGTGATTTACACGATTTGATAAACAGAGATATTCACGAAAATAGATTAGATGTATTCATGTCGAAACACACTTTTTCCGGCCATAGACTGTAGATAAAGATATTCAATACCTAAAGTAGTATACCTTATTAGTACCTTTAGTATTTTAAATCTCTTGGACTGGAGATCTAAAATAATAAGGTGATGTGTTATAAGCTGGTTGTGTCAGGAGATAAAAAAAAACACAATACAGTATGTCACAAGAAGTATTTTTTACTGTTCGTCATAATTTTCAAAATCTTCTCTTAAAATCTAAAAAAGATGCAGGTGGCTCAACTTTAACTTGATGCCGCGCCCAAGATAAAACACACATCACACGTGTACAGCAGCCGTGCCTCTGCCCACTAAACAATTACAACAGTATCCAGCAAGAGCAGCCTCAATTCCGTTGAAATGGTGCTGCACAATTGCTTGCGCAATGGCTTTGTAGCTTATGCACTGTATCTAGAGATGCCATTTTCATAAAATCTTTAGAATAAAAATACGAAAAGAACAGAAGAAACATGCAATTATGTAGTAATCGGAAACAATAATAACGGAAAAATGTTGTTTGTCAATGTCAAACTGATTGAAATTGGACCACAGAGCATCTGCAACGGGCTATTAATTACGTTTCGTTCCACTGTGTTTTTAAAGTACGTTACTTGATATTCCGTTAGTAAGTAAAATAATTAAAAACAAGTTCACTGCACCAATTAATAATTATCTCTTTAAACGCATATAACGCCGATGTCATAACCGCTGCGCACCGGGGTAACATATTTGTTTTATTATTTATTTTATTGATTGACTTAGATTGACTGACTTAGATACCAATATGTAAACGCTCCTTATCAAGCATTTTTTGCCGTAACACTTTTTTACTATTATTTCTGTATTCCGGTTACATTTATGTATAATTTTTGGTCTGTTAATAGTAATAAGATGATCACTTTCTTCATGTGTAATATGATTAATAAACGTTACCGTTTAATAGTGGGCCCAAAAAAAACTGTCTCCTTTACATAATAATGTCAGTCTTAATCTGTCAAGAATTCGTCTAATTTGCCATTGATTTTTGACAAGATTTTGAGATTGACAGTCGCTAAGATGAGATTGTGACTAGATTTTGGACCGTTTTTAAGGGCGAGGCTCCACCAAAGCGGAGACGAGAAGAGATGTGTTTTACAACCAATCAGCTTGCGTCATTTTGACCGCTCAGTTCTTAGCTTCAGCGCAGTACAATATCCTTTTGGTTAATTACGAGACTACTCCTCTCGTCTCCGCTTTGGTAGAGTCTCGCCCTAAATGACGATAAGGCTAGCAACAGACTTATAACACGCCACGCCACGCGACGTCAATATGGTGTTCTCATTGGTTACTGTAAGCACCTTTTTCAAATTTGACCAATAAAACGGCCTGGGATGGCGTCGGGTGTTACAAATGTGCTGGAGCCTTAATTGGCCTTCTAAAGTAATAATGGGTCGCAAGATATCATGCTTGGAAACCGCGAAACCGCTGATGAACAAAACGTACCGTGAGGCCGGAAAAACATAAAAAAACAGAAGACTTTTTCCCTAAAATTGTTTTGACTTCGCGTAGGTACTTAAGTTAAGATGGCGAAACGACAATATTAATATATAATTAACTGTAGAAAGACAATTCACATTATCCATAGATTACTTAACGTTCGAAAGATGACATAACACAAGAATAATTTAATCATAGAAACAGGATTTTTTCGCCCATTTTAGAATTACTCACAGATATAAAAAAAAGCGTTGCAAATTCGTTAATAGCGTTTCCGCGCAGTATCGTTAAGCAACTAAAAACTAAAACACAGACTATCTTTTAGATCTATAAACAGATGAAGGTAGATATAAAAAAGACTAACACATGAATAAAATAAACTAGTTTTTTCTCTAGCTTACCTACTTTACATAGAATTTTGCTTCTAAGCTATTTTAAAGTTTAAAGGCTAGATTGATAGTTGAAGTATACATGTTTCGAAGTGTAAAATTAATAGGAACGTGCCTAATTACCAATAGGTATTTTGGATTACAAGTATATCTATTTTAAAAAGGAGATGTTCCTGCCTAATGTAAGTCATTTTATTATGCTATGTACCTATTTAAAAAAAAATGCAATTTTGGATAGTAGGGAGGGACATGCAATTTGTAATTACAAAAAGTTGGTGATTGCTGAAATACCTACTTTTAGCTCTAGAAGCCGATTCCTTACAATACAATTAAGTAGGTACTATACTGAAAAAAAATATTAGAAAATATGTTTGAGCCTATAATTGTTCCAGATGGTTTTGAATTGAGGCAGTGAATTGACGCGCTCATAATAAATTTATTACAAGTAAGTAGACTTATTTAGGTACCTACAGAGCAATTTTGAGCAATCGTTTTCGAGCTTTGGTTATTTGAGCAAACGTGATCCGATTTCGTGTAAGACGCTAGAAAATTCTCTGATAAATTAACTGTGGTTTAATGATAAAGTTCTGTTTTTCATAAGACTTAGGGAAGTACCTATTTATTTCTTACAGACGCCAGCACATCAAGTTAGCTCAATGTGTCAAATTTCTTTGATCGTTTTTCAACTTTATGTTCAACAAAATAAGATTCCTAATTATTCAATTGGGAAAATTTACATTGGGGTAACTTGATGAGCTGGCGTCTGTACAAAGATAACTTATAGCCAAAACAAACGAAAAAAAATCCATGCTGCATATGACGTCTTGTAATTGATTAGGTATTATGAATTAGCAATCGATTAATTACCTATTAGGTACCTAATATCATTCAAAATCATTCACAACAACTCCAAACAAAAGTCCATCGACTGAGACTTACATAATATACATAGCCGGTATCGTTTAGCGGTCGATCGGAATTCGCGTAGAGTCGGCATCGTTATCACACTTTAGTCAATATTCGTCAAATTAGCATCGATGCAAGGCGGCGAGGTCAACGACCCTGTTCGGCGAGCGTGGGAGCGGTGCGCGGGCGCTGTTTTTGCAACTACCCGAGCGCGGCCCAACAGGTAGTCCGCACCCGAATCTTAAGTACTTTGTCCACACCGGTCCTGCTTCGGGAATTATTCATTGGAACTTGCGTTTTAATCGGGGAATATAATAATAGTAATTTTAAACTTACTTTTATTACAATAATAAAACATAACATAACAGAACATCACGCCTGCAATCCCCGAAGTGTTAGGCAGAAATGTATTAAGTACTGGGGAAATGTGGGTGTACTACAAGGTAGTACACCCACATTTCCCCAGTTACATTTAAGTCCAATGTAACAGAGGGCGAGCCTAATGTCATCAATCGGGCACAAATCCAGACTCCGGGCTGCAATTGAGACTGTGAAATTCCAGATGCAAAAAACTTAATGTCATGCCCAGCAGTAGCGCTTGCAACCACTAGACCAACGAGGCAGTCAATATATTGTTATAGTGTACCATAAAGAGTATTCTATTCCATTCTAAGCCGTACTGCACCTTTTTTTTTCGTGAGGAAATTCTCATGGATGTCCTCCACCCTGAGGCGGGTGACGGGGTCTGTCCCACTCCTACTGACTAAAACCACACGGTGTTTCTCCTAATCGCTTCTGGCCAGGTGCGGGCACGCGTTCGCATTCTCCACAATCACCCCAGCAAAGCCTACTGCACCTCGCCTTATCCTTCGGAATATACAGATCACAATCTATTTTCAACTACTTAAGTAAAAAAAGCACCACCCAATTTAAGTCTCCACAAAATAATGAACTCTAAAAGTTAAAAACATATTTTCAGACACTCTAGATTAACACCTTTGTTTACAAAAATGCACCTATGATATATACGTTACATAAGCACTAAAACAAGTGATGCCTATCAAGAGCCTCTTGAAGCAATGTTGACAGCGCTCCACAGCCTTTTTAAAACGGCTGATTAGTTCAGTAAAGTGCTTGGAGGCAAGCCAAATAGGATGATACATGGATGGGACGACAGACAAAACTGCGCTTTTGATACAACACCGAACAACACAGGTTTATTAATGAGCTGTGGTCGGTTTTTCTGCTGTTCTTTATTTTGGCTTTATACTACAGGGTTATTTAGTCAAACTAATAAACAGAGTCAAAGTATTTATGATTACCTACTTACGAACAATTTCTACTAGACATAAATAACAAATAATATAAAAAAAAAACAAATAAAATCAAAGAAAAAAGTTCTGATTCGGATTCTAATTCAGTTCAAATTGACTGATGTTAAGTGTGTTGTTCCATAGATTTATATTTTTTATCTATCTAGGTATCTGTGGATGCAATTTAGTAATGTATGTGTCATTGTTACTATTTTCACAGTATAAATATTAATACATTAGGACGACGCCTTTGATCTCTGTAAAAATGCCGACAACTTCTACACGCGTTAGACTTAAATAATACCGCTCCCGCACTGCGAACAGAACGATGTTCGTAGTGCGGGAGCGGCTTTCCCACGTCTCGCCCCTCACACCCCGCACGATTGCCCTGTCTAGACGGCTTCGTCGGACGACTGTATGTTTTTAGACTGTGCTATTATGTTGTTAGTCTCTAAACCTCTTCCTAAAGTGTATTACATAGAAAAACCCTGTGACAAGCAAGACAACCTTGTAATAACAAAATTAAATATCATGTAGGTACTATATCTGTATTATCAGTGTTTTATCTGTATTGTATTGTGTTTGTTTGTTTTCTTGTATTTATGTTTTTGTCTGTGTATATCTGTATTATTATACATAAATAATTACGATAGATGCCGAATGTATTATAAATAATCTATGTATTTTCACTGCAGCTGTCACAATTAAATGTAACTATTGCAACAATTTATTTTAAGAAATGATGAGGATTTCATTTAGTAACAGATATTATTCTATTTTAGTTGAAAATTACAGTGTCAATGATAAGAACCTCAAAGAGGGAGAGGGATGAGGATGAACAATACATTGACACATTCTCCGCTTCACTTTTATTCTTCTAAATTTAAAACAAAACAATTTGATTATATAGGTACTACGTGGGTACTACTGCTTTCACGTATCTTTAAAATAAAATAATCCGTATTCCTGCTTCCACGACGAGACTTTTTTTTTCTTATGCTATTATAAATGGAGTACCTACCTATAGTTGCTTCGTACGTTTTCATCAGGTTTCACAAATATCAACTGCATAACATAATGCATTTTGTGTAATGCGATGCGACTAATGTAATTAGGTATTTCTTTTATCGTTAATGGTTGTTCGCAAAGTAAAAGTGGGTTCACAAATAACCCTGTTACGTTTTATAGATGTTGCTTGATTTGTTTACAGTAGGTCCCAACGCTATTTGCCCAACTTGTGGATCGATAAAATAGCGCTGGCCACCAACACTCACTAACGTCCAACGTTGGCTGTTCGCAGACGCGTGTTGGGATCATCAAGGATATGGGCGCCAACATTCGTGATGCATCCAAACGTTTGGCCAGCTCTTGTAAGGTAAGTACCTGCTGCAGGGTGGAAGGGATATCGACGTACTAACTGGTAACGTGCGTTAATATCGAGACGAATAGACAAATCAAAATGATTTAACTCCATTAATAAAAAGTATTAGAAAAAGAAGCTCGCAGAAGCAGGAATACAGTACTTATATTTTATTTTATAGATAAGTAAAAAAAAATCAAATAAAATTGTTGTTTTATTTTTAACTTTCTGATGCCCGCGGCTTCGCCCACGTTGATGTCGGTTATCGCGTCCAGCTCCCAGATGGTTTATACTACCACCCCTATTTTACCGCTTAGGGATTGAATTAATAATCATTATTAGGAGCATAAGACCCAAATATAGCATTTTATTAAAATAACTTTGAAAATCAGAGTAATTTCATAGTAACTTTGTAGGTACCCCCTTTTGCCCCCTAAGAGACTGCTTTATGAAAAATTATTTTATACGTGTTTCATACTAAATTTCATTCAAATAACTCCAAAAACGGCAAAGTTTTATAATAACATTGCACCCCTATTTTACCCCCTTAGAGGGTGAATTTTCAAAAATCCTTTCTTAGTGCTTCCCTACGTTATAAAAGGGAAGATAAGAAAGTATTTTTGTACATAATTTCAAGTTTCTAACTCTTATAGTTTAGGTCCTGCGTTGATATGTTAATCAGTCAGTCAGCTTCTCCTTATCTACAGGATGAATTTTTAGTCACCGTCCAAATTTTGATATATAAATCTTTGGCAAAAATCATTGAATACGTGTTTTTTCTTTTAGTATCACTCAATACAAAAATATTGAGATATCACTTCACAAAGTTATCTTTATAAAGTTTATGTTTCTGGACACTGCCGCGCCGTGCGTACGCGCTAGGTGAAGCTACGCGAGCCGGGCCGCCCCGCGCGCCGCGCGCCGCCGGAATTCATTGATAACACAATACAAACAAAGTTGCAAATTTTCCCTTCATACTTTCACGGGCTTAGGACCGTCAATAAGCAAAAGGTTTGTGCTATGTTCACTATGATTAGAATCTAACCCTTAATTAATCAATTAAGTACGTATAAATAAAGTAAAAATCAATTAATTAGATAAGAACTTGAGACCTTAATAAAAGCTGAGCCAAAACGTTTTGCTATTAGGCGTATTTAAAAATTTGAATCAACTTATGTACAAATAATAAAAATTTAATCAAAATCATCAACAATCAAATTAACAGTACTTTAATAAATGTTCAAAATGCATACCGTTTCTCTCTAAACAGAGTCTTGCACGTTTTTGCACATTGTTTTTAATTTTATTGAGCACTACAGTGTCACTTTTAACTTCGTCGAATGCACGTACAATTTGCTGTTTTAATTGGTCTAGGTTTTGGGCTTCCTCCACATACACTCGTCGTTTTATTTCACCCCACAAAAAAAAGTCACATGGAGTAAGATCTGGTGACCGGGGTGGCCAGACGACGGGCCCCCCGCGACCGATCCAACGATCACCGTGTTCGAGGTTTAAATAATTACGAACGGCGGCGGAGTAATGAGGCGGTGCACCGTCCTGTTGAAAATAAAAATCTCGATAGGAGATTACCGGCACGTCATCCATGAAGTCAGCAATTACTGTGCGTAACATATCTAGGTACGTGCCCCCGGTCAACCGTCCCTCAATGAAATATGGCCCCAGTATTTTGTTGCCGACAATTCCAGCCCACACATTTGCACTGAACCGCACTTGGTGATACGTTTCTCGTATCATGTGTGGGTTTCGAAATGACCACCAATGTTCATTATGATGATTATACAGCCCCACTCGAGTAAACAAGGCCTCGTCAGTCCACAAAATGTTAGCATCGGGGTGTGCAATCAGCCACTCACAGAAGGCTCGACGGGGAACTGCATCTGCGTCGTTCAAGGCCTGTGCCTTTTGAAAATGGTACGCGTGCAACCCGGCAGAATGGAGAAGTTTCCACACGGCATATTGGCTTACGCCGAAGCGCCGCGCTGCATCTCGCGTACTGGATCTAGGGCTCCGTTCAAAGAAATCGAAGATATCTTCTTCGATCTCCACTGCGAGTCTCGGCCTGCCCCGTCCTTGAGCGTGTGTAGGTACTATAAATTGGCCATGGTCTAATAGCCTCTGATTTGCGGCCAAAATCGTTTGGCGATTTGGTAATAAAGGATTTATTCCTTGATTGCGAAGGCGAGGAATACTTTCGGTTTCGTACAGTCTCCGGGCACCGTTCAAGCTTTCACCACTCAGTATGTAGGATCGCACCATTTCGTAATACTCGCGGTGGGAATAGGTACGACGACATTGTAAATAAATTCACGATACGCACGGGGCGCCGTCGCGCCGGCGCCGGCGGGTTGCGCGGGAACGCCGGGAACACGGAAGTAAGCGCTTGCGTCGCGAAAGGGTGCGCGCGCGAGACCGACTAACGATAGATGATAGATGTCATAAATGTGTCGCGCAGGTGTAGCGGGGTGGGGGTGAGCGGGGTGAGCGCTGCCTTTTTCATTGAATATTTGCGCGGCAAGTGTAGTATTATTAACGTTTAACTTGTGACCACGCAGAGCGGATAATTTTTTCGAGAAAATGATTTAATATGAAAATTTTATGTATCGATTTTTTTTCAAAAATGGACTTAGTGAATGATACCTAATGCCTAGAAAAAATTTGGACGGTGACTAAAAATTCATCCTGTATATCTTCTATATCTATTCTATATACTTATACTTATAATAAATCTGTAGAGAAGTCAATTCTGTACATTGAAAATATATTCGAAATTAATATTGGAGGATGATTGGTGATCGATACTGATGCCAAAAATGCAATCAGTAAATTTTTTGTCTGTCTGTCTGTCTGTCTGTCTGTCTGTCTGTATGTGCACGCATGGATAAAAAACTACTGAAGGGATTTTAACCAAACTTGGTACGATTGTAATCCATACTCCTGGGCAGGTTATAGGCTATATAACATAACACTAAGACACATAGGAGCCGAGCAGTGACGATAAATTCAAAGCAAGTCGGATGAAAATGCGGTTTCGAGCTCCTATCCTCGCATACGTTGATCATACACAAAAAGTATGTATTACAAAGATGTTGATCTTCAAAATATCAACAAAAAAGTTCTCAGTAACAAATATCTATATCTTATAAATTAGCCACAATAACACGTTTAATCGTTAAGCATTTCTTCGAAGTATCTATTTACATATAATAAAACAGTAACGAAAGAAAAACTGTACATTGAGAATTTTCGAGAAAAAATAAGTGGCTTTTGTTAGAAAAACGTAACTTCTGTTTGCCTGTATGTATGTCCGGGGTAAACTCAAAAAGTACTGCATGGATTTACTTCAAATTTTGCATGAATATAATACTAAGAGGTCGGGTCAACACATAGGCTACATATTATCACGCTATCACCTATACACTATAAAAACTACGCCATTTAAGTAACTTTGGCAGAGAAACATAGTTTAGTGAATGTTAGTAGTATAAAGACAATTACGAAACAGCGCCATCTATTGAGATTTCATAAAAATCATTATCAAGTTACACATTAACACTTTTTGGAAATTAATACTTTAAATAAAATTTTGATCGTGTTGGCGAGGTTAGTAGTTAGTTTTTTTTTTGATTTATTTATTTATTTATTTATCAATAGGTTCACCAACGATTGTTTACACTAATAACATCATAAAGGTAACATGTACAAAAAGTCTTATAATAGTGCAACAATCACTTAGAGGCAAAGACATTCAATACCTTTAGACTGGACATCACAAACAAAATTTTCGTCCGAAAAAGTGTGTCCTGCTGGATACAAGTCTATGAGTTTTTTGTAGTACGCTCCGCTGCCGCTCCAATATTCATATATTATTCTAGATGGCGTTACTGAGACATGGGATCAAAGTTTTTCTATGACATTTCCTTGACATGCCTGCTCTACAGTATTTTAAATCTCTTTGCTTAGAGGTAAACTCTGCATGCATAAGAGTTGTACAGGGCTGACTAAATAAAACAAACAAGTACCAACCTAACTAACAGAAAAAGAAAAGTATCCAAAATAAATTACTTAACTAAATGTTTAATACAAAGTAAATTACTTACACTACGTAAGAAAATTAAGGAAACTGGTCTTCAATTTGGTTAAGGAGTCAAAGTGCAAATCAATTTGGTCGCTGCAATCGTTTACAACCTTACATAATCTCGCTACAGGTGAATTGGTGCCTAAAATAGTTCTTCTCTGTGGTGGGCAGAGTGGTGTAATTGGCCTACGAGGAATTCTTGAGGGGGCACGGATGTGAAAAAGGCTCAGGATCTGGGGGCAGTCAATTAAAATTCATAGATGGCAATGTGCATTTTCTTCATAAAAGTTGTATCGTATAGTTCGTTTTGTCAAAATATTCAAGTTCCAACAAAACCCTCAAAATCTTGAGCAGAGTTCGAATCGTTTCATATAGGATGAGTGTACGATGGCCAAAAGGACGGCAATTGAGGCCGTGGACAGAACCCTGCAGGACATCTGCAGGATTGGATTTGATGGGTAGTGTCGCAGTTCTGTTTAGTGGAGATTTCAGGCAAACGCTTCCCGAGGTGACGCGGGGATCGAGGGCTGACGAGGTGAATGCTTCGTTGAAACGATCTTCGTTGTGGTCACGAGTTCGTACGCTGCGCTTGACCATTAATATGAGAGCTCGGCTCGACGGCATTGCACGCGCTCAAGAATTCTCCGATGTTCTTTTAAGTCTTTGGCAAAGGCACTCTACCAGAAGAGAGAAGTGGAGAGGCGGTGCTTTCAGATTCTCTCGGTAGAGTGGAATCCAGCTTAGAAGAACTCATTCGCTGTGTGTTTGGGGACATCAGTCGTATACCGACCCAGCAGAATTCGTGTGAAAGGGCCATTTTGGCGCCCAAAAATGATAATGCTGCAGCAATTAACGAATGCATTCTCTCAGTCATTGAGGTGAATGAAGTGGTCTACACGTCGATAAGCACTGTAGTCGAGCAAGTTGACGCCACACATTATCCCGTGGAATTTTTGAACTCCCTGTCAGCAAGTGGACTTCCAGCGCATACCATCAAGCTGAAGGTCGGCGTCCTGGTTATGCTTTTTAGGAACAAATCTCCTCCGAAGTTGTGTAACGGGACCCGCCTTAAAGTCATCTCGCTCCACAGACACCATTGAGGTGGAAATTCTTACGGGTTGTGGCGTCGGCGAGGCAGTATTTATACAACGCATTCCCCTTATACTTTATAGCTTCCCGATCCAGTTCGAGCGCGTACAGTTCCCCGTGAGTGTTTGCTTAGTGATGACAATCGCATATGTCGCAGGAGCGGATACTCAGGGCAGTGGGTGTAGATCTCAGGACGAGTTGCTTCTCACACGGGCACCTGTACGTCACTTGCTCCCGCGCCACCAGTCCTGAGTCTCTTTACATTTTGGCTCCTGGCAGTATAACTACCAACGTAGTTTATAGGGAAGTGTTGTAAGGTATGACACCTTTGTACGTATTTATACTTTTTTTTATTCTGGAATGTATTCCAGCATTATTTTCTCTATTTCCTTCAGTCACATGGTATGACTGAACTAAGCAGGATTCCCATATAACTCTCTTCATCTTCTTCTTATCCTGTGGTTAGTGCCTAACCTGGTGTCAGAGTTTTAATGACGCCCATGGGCCTCTGACTTGGCATCACATGCCCTTGAGAAATATCTCTCAGGCATGCCGGTTTCCTCACGATGTTTCCCTTCACCGTTTTTGAAGCAAGTGATAATTATACAATGCGCTCATAAATCCGAAAAGTCAGAGGTGCGTGCCTTGGGTTCGAACTCGAGACCTATGATTTGGCTCTTTTCATGTAACTTATATTATAATGCTATTTTAAAAGTTGTTTACTTATAATGCTATAGCGACACTGGCATCTTAAGTATTTTTGGTGCTGTAGAACCTTCACGCAGACGACGTCGCGGGCAGCAGCTAGTATAATAATATATAGATTATGAACAATACAAGTGAAACGACGAACGTTCCAGGTATTGTTCGTCCCTGCTTCTTTTAGTTTTTTATCACTGATAATTTTTACACTGTATCTAATTTTCAACTAAAATTAAATAATTTAACTACCTAAATGAAATCCACATCATTTCTTAAAATAATTTATTAAAATGATTGCAAGTAAGTGTGACAGCTGCAGTGAAAATAAATTATAATAAATTCGGCGTAATTGTTACATGCTTATTGTACCTACCTACTTTCTATACAAAGTGTGCAATGTGCATTAATAATAACCTTTTGTCACTTCTGTCTAATTCTATTGTAAATGGAGTTTAGGTATGAAATTGTAATATTAACTCTAATGACCACAGGCCAGTTTGATGTAGTGTCAGATGTCTCTTCGGTGGAATAATAATTGGTTCATATAATCTTCTGTAGCTATTTCGTGCAGTCGCCATGTATTTATCATGGCCAAAGATCATGGTCTACTCTAGATTAGACAGCAGATCACTGCCAGTAAAATCATATCAAAATTCTCCTTGAGGTTTGCAGGATTTGTCTCCAATTTGTTGAGTAGTCCTTTTACAACCTAATTGCTTTGTGCTAGAAGTAGTCGACTTTCTTTCTACAATATTATCGAAGGCATATTAGTGCCTGCTCAGGCGTCCTGCAACCCTATTTGTGTAACTAAACTGTACCAGTCTCTATCTCAGGACATACCTAATTTGTTTTGGACACATTTTGCCACCACTGCAGCACCAATATCCTTATCTGCCAGTACGTCCAGTATTAACACGAGGTAGTTTCTGGTAGTCTGACAGTATAAGTATTCCCATAAAAGATTTCGGCTTTGTAGCAGTAGCAATGAAGTTGTGTCGTATATTTTGAGTGACATACTGGAATGTTGATCTTATAGCAGCCAATTTTTATCAGCACTGCTATCCTCGGCTTCCGAAAGAATGCTACGATGCTATGGTTGTTTTTACACGTTGCAAATAAATACTTCGTTACAACCTGGGACATCTTTTGGTAGCGTATGAGTTGCCACATCATAGTCACCTTCTTCTTCGTCAGCCACAATGCTTGGTTCTAGTAGAATTATGGCTAAATCCTACTTCAGGCTGTCCACACTATCCTCTGCTAATGTGCTAAGAGCTTCTTCTAAGTCCTGAAGTCATTAGTATCAATAATATATTGATAATGATTCATATTGATTCAGAAAATAAAATGGTATATTTTAGTACACTTGTAGCCGTTTTACCCAAATTGGCACACCAATATTTAAATCACTATATTTATTTATACATCTAAAATAACTGCAATAGAATAACTTCGAACGTTAGATTAGATACTTATTATATGAAAATATAAATAATAATCAAGATATTTTTCATCTGTAATAAAATATAATATCAAAAGTACACGCACCTGCACAACCCTCTGAACAACAAATTTCAGTGAACCCAAAACGCAAGATTTTTTAATAAATTAATACAATCCGATGTTTTCATCTAATAAACACATATTCGACTGTACAAAAAAGTAACACAGTATTAAATATAGCCTAAACTTTTTTTAACCACCCTCATTTATTAAGTGTTCCCAAATTGGTACAGCGGTCAAGAATGGGTTAATCTAATAGAGGCACACACAGCAATCGTTTAGAGTGATAGGGTAACCAGTCTGTTCTTGTATGACGATCCTGTAAGGGCTTTAAAAAATCTTTTTGCGAAAACCCTATCAAAACCCTTCAAACAGGTACAGGTAACCAAAATGCCCCCCTCAGGCTTTATCTTTTGAATCTTTATTCGCGTGCATTATTTACACAAATGAAGTAAAACGAAAACCCAACCAGTTATGCGTCATGTTTGTTATAAACAAAATCGTTACAAAAAAAAACAAAAAAAAACAAGGATCTAAATTGCGAAGTGCAGTTTCGCGGGACTCATGCGCCGCGCGACACACTTCGCTGAGGCGACGTCCACACTTTCATGCCAAACCTGTTACGTACCTACGTGCTACACACAGACCACCGCGCGTGTGTGCGCGGCCTTTGTCGTTCCTAAATCAAATTGCACTCGAACGTTTAAAACTAATACATTTGAATAAGTCAAGAAACCGATTAAGGACCATTCGGCGAGATTCGCGCCAGACCCGAATGGAAACATTCGTTTTAATACTTACTTTCTAACTGTTAAACAACATAAATATTATTTAAGCGTAACAACGTATTTATTATGTATCGACAAAACCGTGACTAAACTAATAAAATTTTTCGTGAGAACCTAACATTTTTTTAATTGCTGAATGTTAATAGATTGATCAAAAAAGTTTCGAACTCTGATGTCATTTGGTAGAATAACTAAAATGTAATAATAGATCTTCTCATGAATTGAATATCGCCAATAAAACTTATTTTACCAACTACCTACGCTTTCACTATAGACCTCACTTAAGTTTAATGTCACTTCCTAAACGTCTTTGGTACGTTACTCCGTTATTTATGAAAATACCTCTAAAGTGTTGTTTAAAATAAATCTCCATTTCATTTAGTAACACAATAGGCTAGTTTTTCATTGTCCTAGTTAAAAACTTTGTATTGTAATAACGGCACTACAATAGAAAAGTTTTAACTTCCTTTACAGGTACGACAAAGGAATACTAAATCAAAAGCTCTTTTTTATTTACAACACATTACAAAATAAAGCTGGTTTCAGTTTTCCATTAGAAGAATACAAGTGCCTTTCAAATAAAGGATTGAAAAAAAAAGAAAAGCTTCTGAATTTAAATTAGACAATCTTTTTCCCGCCAATAATTAGCACGACAGATTATCGAAGCCAATTATAACGGCCTGGGTACACGAGTCCAATACGTGTCTGATCGTAGTCCCGTGTGTATTCGCGGTATTTACATAAATGCCAGCTACGCTAAATGATTTTATCTAGTCGCGACATGGTTCTCTAAATGCTGCGCATTGCTGACGGCCCGCCATTTCCAATGATCCCGGGGCTCATATAGACGTTTTTACTTCGCGTTTCGCTGTTAACAAGGCCATAGATTAGCTTATCGTGAACGTGATATTACGGCGAAGGGAGTGTGTATGATATTGGGAGATGTTATTAGAATGGCGGGGACTAAATATAGATGTAGCTCGTTATACTGAATGGGTATTTTGCTAAAGCATTTTGCCTTAAATGGGTAAGTAAAGTTGTAACTCGATAGAAAAGTGTTGGAGGAATATGAGACCACGACAAATGAGCTTGATTTAAATAGAATGGCAAGTGTTTATTGATAAATTAAACGGAATAATGTAATTAAACAATAATCATCGTTTTGAATAAACAATCGCTGTCCTTTTTAGGCGAGTTTACGAAAACAAAACCACAAAAGAATTGTTCGAACGAAAACTGTTTTCAATGAAAATTGATTCGGTATTCCAGAGATTAGACAAACATTTACAAGGAGGCAGATAAACATCGTAAACATTCATCCAACAACAGACGTTAGACATCAAAGGAAAAGATCATTTTGTTAACAAAGGGATCAGAAACCGGAATTATTGAATTAACTAATTCATGAAAGTAACCTTCCTACGCGTCCCTATGTGAAGTTGATAAAACTGTGAGAAAAATTCTCTTTTATATAGGACCTAATACACTCAGCAGTTCACATAAAACATAAGATGTAGCAAAAAGGAAATAGCAAGGAGGAGTATGTTACCTTAGTTTATGTAGCCTTAGTAGGTACACATTGAGTCACACATTTAAGCTCCGCCGTTTCGCACCTGACCTGGCCAGCCTTTCGATATTTTTTCTACATTTTTATCTAAATATTGAGTGTGACAGGGGTCCTCCAGAGCTTTCTTGGCATTTACACGTGGATTACTTAACGTAATCCATTCGATCTACTAAGAAAATACGTTTATAGAAATGTTTTAACCTTTTGCGATATGTTGGTCGGTTTATATGAGTTTTAGTTTTATAAACTGTAGTCGGAATACCGCAATGGATATTAAACTGAATGGTGGAACTCTTTGAGTGCATTGCGATTCTAAAACTATTCTAAACTCAAAATCTTTGTTGTATTCATGTGTGTGTGTGTGTGTGTGTGTGTGTGTGTGTGTGTGTGTGTGTTCTAATACGAATAGTTTAAAAACTTATTTAGTATGTCGTAGCTATGCGTAATTTTTGTTGAAGAATGTAAGTAGT
This sequence comes from Euplexia lucipara, assembly GCA_921972225.1. Taxonomy (NCBI): domain Eukaryota; kingdom Metazoa; phylum Arthropoda; class Insecta; order Lepidoptera; family Noctuidae; genus Euplexia; species Euplexia lucipara. The sequence goes on along the minus strand of OV179143.1, from coordinate 5,252,666 downwards.
TTTGACAAAGTTTTTCACGCCATTTTGTATCAGAGAGTAGGTACCTACTTACCTACCTAAGTTATACAAGAACCTTGTAATTTTTTTTACTGAAAATTGTGATGTAGGTATCTTGAAGAATTCAAACCCATAAAAATAATACATAATGAAGGATTAATTACGAAAATCTGAAGGATAAAAAACCTCATTACGAATATCATTGTTTTGCAGTGCAGAATTTCGCGATTATCATGCATTCGGCGTAAAGTCTGCCTCTGTAAATTTGTGTGCTCAAGGTATTAGATAAATAAATACATTTCCGCATCCGAACACGGCATGGGAATGGAAACACAATAATCGAATTCAAAAGTCACAAATACAAACTATTCTACTGAATAACATTAGTATTCAGAGCAAACTCCCAAGAGACCACTAGTTGCACTTCGCAACTAACCTGTAGAATCAGAGTTCAGACTAAGCGAATATAAAACTTAACAACAAAGTTTAGAAAACAGAACAAAAACAATAAATAGTAAACTAAACTAGCAAACGTACCTAATTACTAAAGTCCCTGTAATGGCAAAGGCGAGACTGCATACAGCCTGGCAAGGTTCATACAGGCTAGTAAGGTTCATACAGCCACTGCTAAGCCTAACGTTTCGTTTTACGTTAACGTTGCAATCTCGACTAATTGAATTTTAGTAGACGACTCACACAATCGCCGCGGAGCGAGGTACATGCCACATAAAGATGTTTTATTATGCACGTGTGTGACAAGTGCAGCGAACGAATGCGGTTGGGTGCTGCCATGGTGGTAGCAGAAGCGGGTATAGAGCGACCAACATATCTATGCAGGTGAGAAAACTCGGAATTGAAAGCCTCGCAAAGCTCATTAAAGCCGTTGATCCTGCGCTTGTTCTCCTTCTGGTAAGAAAGGGGGTGTACCTACCTGTGTCCGCGCGGATATTCAATATCTGCAGCGTACATGACATAGCAAGTAGTATCCACCATGATCGAAACGCCAGGAAGACTATTTAACATGAACTGAGACTGTTATGAGAAAAGGTTCAAGTACGAATGTGTAGGGTTACAGATGTAAAATAAGGTTAAACAAGCCATGATTGGATTGATGATGAGTGTGAAAGATGATATAGCTAGGCAGGTGACTATTGAGACGACGGATAATAGAAACAGAGTACTTCGCACTTGACTTTTTTGAAGAACCTTACCAATAAGGTCTATGTATGTCCTTCTAGGGCGTCCCCTCCCGGCGCCGGCGCGACGGCATTTCCATTGGACTTATAAATTTGGCAGTCGCCTTTAATTCATCCAAGAAGTTAACTGTCAACATATTTTAGTAGGTAACCTTAATGCACAAACGGTAATATGTAAAATATTTCCCTGGATCCTTTGCTTTTACAATTAAAGCCAAAAAAAACAACCTGGCAACTTCGTAGTCTAACTGGTATCGCCCAAAAAGACATTAGACATTAAACACACACCGTTTTTACCTTCGCAATCTAATCTCTATTTAATTCTATGAGATTACCAATCTTTCCCTCGCCAACTTAATTAACTGCAATGAGTATTATAAAACATTGTTACTATTAATGAAAGTGACAAGGACGGCGATATAACTTCTGAACCATTAATAGATAGAAGTAGTCAATGAATATCAGATCGGATAGTCAGAAGCCCGAATCTGACAACCAGTTTAACCAAGGGGTATCGTTTTACCCAGTTACTGGGTTATACCTAGAGGTCAGACAAGCAGTCACTCTATGTAAAGCACGGGTAGGTATTCAGCTGCATTCGGTTAAAACTGGAGGCTGACCAGACCATAGTTGGGAACAGGCTGGCCAGATAATGAGTGATTGGCCTATTTACCTACTCATATTTTTACCACCTCTTTAAGGCAGCCGCGGATCCAGCCCCTAAAAAAGGTTGTGGTCACAGGCTCACAGTCAACCAAAAATAACCCAAGTGAACACACACAGTCGGGCCATGGAGTCCTCAAGTCCATTCCTCAAAGAAACCTTTCAAAACTCCAAGACCATGCAGGTAGAGTCGCAGTGCTTAAACTAGTTTTAGAGCTGTATTCTGGACATTATCCTTGATCTCAATTAGGGTAGACGACATGCCCATCGTGCCCGCAACGTTGAGTGTAAATCGTGAGGGGGGAACCAATTGATGACCTGTCTGAACCAAAGTGCAATAAGACCCCGTTCAACCTAGCTTAATTTGCTTTTGATGGTAAACGAAATATCATGCTAATAAAAGTAAGTATCTAAGCATCAGCTCTACAAGATCCTCAAAAAAAAATACTCAACCGGTCCTACTTCCGCTCCGCTTCGTCTACCATGGTCTCACCCTTGCATGCGCAGGCGCACCGGAGACAACAATGGCGGGAGTCGGGAGGTCGCGACACAGCGTCACGCGGCCCGCTCGTGTTTGCTCGACAAACCCGCCGCGCTCGCTCCCTGCTCAAACACCGCCACAAGAAGCTGTTTCACATACTACTTCACTTTTTTACCTATTTAAAAGCCCCGTGATACACGGGTGGTGATCTGGATTTTGGTCTATGAATGACTAGCTTTTACCCGGGGTTTCTACTGCACTTTATCTTTAAAATTGTCTACGAACATACTCGTATGTAAGTATATTCGTCAACAACTTGAATTAACTTTGTGTAATATAAACTTCTAGCAGCTAACAACGACTTTGTCTTCGTGTTTATCTTTATAAATTATCGCCTTCGTATTGTTCTGAAGTAGGTACAAGCTATATAAAGTCGGTTCTCTAGTGTTTGTGTGAAAGAGTAACAAACAAACATCCATACATCCATCCTCACAATCTTTCATATTTGAAACATAAGTAGGATTATACGTCTTTTATGTAACGTTACATACCTACTTAGATTCGAAATCAGAAAGGTTCTGATTAAGGCCAGCAAGAAAATCTTCACAATATAATCAATGTTCTAAAAAAAACAATAATATAGTGCTTTCTTGCTTAGACTGGCCTAAAACAGTGCAATTCAATTTACTTTTACAGGTTTACCTTTAACAAGCTTGCTGGAAGCTCTCAGCTGTCAAGACAATGCTTGAGCACTTTTTCAAATTCAGTAGGTACCCGTAACACGACAAAGGAATGAACAGATCTATAATGTGCAGTAAAAATATATAAATCTTGTTTTCCACGAGTTTTCTCTACAGAAGCTATAAAATTTATGTTTCTATCACAGTTTTTATGGTAAGGTATCTGTCAGTTCAGTTCTAAGTTCATATTTTCACTTTCTACTCATCAAACTTTGACAACACATAAAACTTTTAGAAAGCGACCAACTGAAACTTTGTAAGCGCTTTCTACACTTTCAGAAATCTGAAAAGACACAAAATCGAGAAAATCAACTGACTCCTTTCATACAGTCTCGTTCGCTCTTGAATTCTTGATCGCCGGTGTATCACGCGGTTAAGGGCAAACGCCACCATAACGACCGATTCACAGGAGAAACGGCGCGGGCGAGGTGTGTGGCCATACTTCACACTCATCTGGATGGGCGGTTGAACAAATGTTCCAAGGGGCTTTTAAGCCGTTCCTATTATTACATGGCCCTTCTCCCTTTAAGATGCTCACAAGTCACAACTCCGACACTCCGAGATGTCAATGAACTAATTACGTCAATGTAGCTATATTTATTCCGCAAAAGAAAACGAATTTGTGGAAGCTGTCAACTCCAGACCTCTGCATAATTTGAATGTTTTCTCCGAAAAAAGTCGTAATGCTCCGTTCGTTTGATTGGTTGTCGCAGTTCTATTCTAGGACACCCAAGACCCAAGTAAGCGGTAATGAAATTGTTTGAAATATTATTCTGCGTTGTGATGTAAATCAGGCGCCACAAAGCACTAAGAAAACAGACTGTTACTACAGACACTGTCACGTAAGTGGAGAGCTACTGAATAGTGTTTATTATGATAGGAGCACTAGTATTGTCGCATCACGGTATTGTATGGCTGTCGTATCTATCAGGAACTGTCAGGAACTCAGGACAGGAAGTAACACGGCATTCCCGGCGTGCACAATAGCGAGCAGCGCGCGTGTACCGACATCTATTGAAAAGTAAATTCGCTCGAACGCCCTTATTTATTGATTTAAAATTAATGACGTACCTACACGCGTACTTCCTACCTAACTATTTTTTGTCCTTTCCAAAGTTTTGCACTGGCTTCACTAACTAATTTCAACAATTTATTTTACAACAACTTTTAGTGTATTGTCGCATCACGGTATTGTATGGCTGTCGTATCTATCAGGAACTGTCAGGAACTCAGGACAGGAAGTAACACGGCATTCCCGGCGTGCACAATAGCGAGCAGCGCGCGTGTACCGACATCTATTGAAAAGTAAATTCGCTCGAACGCCCTTATTTATTGATTTAAAATTAATGACGTACCTACACGCGTACTTCCTACCTAACTATTTTTTGTCCTTTCCAAAGTTTTGCACTGGCTTCACTAACTAATTTCAACAATTTATTTTACAACAACTTTTTTAATAAACATTTTCTACTTCTAAGATAAATGCACTCATTTATCTGATCTATTCAGTGACAACAATTTTTTATTCTTTCTTTGTTCAAACCATCAGTCTAATCTAAATAAAAGAGCTCGCAGATTGTTATCTGGTCTAGACGCGACGTTAATGAACCGGGGAGCAATTGACTCGTTTCTACCTTTCGGCGCGACGTCGTCGATTCTTGACCGTATCAATCATAATTGGCCGCTTTTTGCGATTTCGAGAATCGCAGTGCTGCGTGCACGCATGGTGATGGCGGGGGCGACGTGCGGCTCGCGGGGGGGTGTCACTGTGCAAATGCACTCGTAAACCTGGCCCGAGGTCAACGCACCCCCTCTCCGCGCGGCCGGCCCCGCCCCGCGCACCCCCGGGCCTATAAAACGTTTACCGCTACAATATATTTATTTTATTATAGAGCTAGACGTAGCAGGTCTACGGCTACGGGTGGGTCGCCGAGCAAACCGCATCATGCACTTTAGTCTGCTTTTACACTCGTGTTCCATTGTAATTTTATTGGCAAATGAAAACATCTCGCCGCCTCCGAACACAATCATGCTTTTTGTGTTCATTTAAATTCACATAATACAAGCTAATAGCGAAATAAATATGAATATTTATAATGCTAATCTACGATCTAATGGTCTGTTTTACAACAAGCTTGAAAATTAGTAATATCTACCTACTTAATATTAGCGAATTATTCTTCAGAGAATGCGGAGTCGTGATTGTGGTGCTTATTTGAAAATAATCAGTTTATCGTTGCCTAGTGGTTGAAATGGCTCTTTCGCAAAATGTCTACTGGCCGTAAAATGTATCTTACTCAGGATGTCGGTTTCGCTGAATGTCGCTTTCGCACAATAGCTCTTTCTCAAAAGATCGCTTTCTCGAAATGCCTCTTTCGCAAAATGTCGCATCAGTAGCTGAAGATGTCCTGCGACTAAGCCATCGAAATTCGACCGCTTTAGCTATCTGCACTCTTCTCCGCTACCTACGAACGTCGATAATCTAAAATTACCTGGATTTTCCCAACAAAAGTGACGCATATCTTCATCAGTAATTATCTTAAAAAGGGACCCAAAGTTATCGCATAGCTTATTAATATATACTTAGGGTGACTGTTAATTAGTGACCGATACTTAAACACGTGATTGTATTCATGATTTAAATAAACTTTCCCAAAGAAACTTTTTTTTTACACAATAACTTATGACACAATAAAAATACAAAACGCTGTTTTAAACACCCGCGCGCGCGCCTTTTATCGATCAGCTGATATTCTGACCTCGGGAAGGGCAAAATCTACTATGTAGTAGTAGCGTCACACGCTCCCCCGCCCCCCCCACCGCTCCCGTTGTGCAGTACTGACGTAATTGAATTACCCACTTGAAAGTTAATGAGTATAAAAAAAAAGTTTCTATGGGAAAGTTATTCGTATTCATGAGTACAATCACGTGTTTAAGTATCGGTCACTAATTACCAGTCACCCTATATACTTACTGAGACGCAATTCACGCAATATCGTGCAGTTCAGCTAAACGAGAAGATGCCATTCCATTACACGCAAATTGTAATTTGGATCGATCGATTTGAAGATAGTAATTTAAAGTGTTTTTGATTTCGTTAATAGTTAGGTATTCAAACATTAATTATTCAGCTCTTATCTAATCTGTAGACAGTTTTATGGACTTATGGAGTTTTTAATTGGAAAAGTGTTTTGTATTGGCAAAATTCCAGTCAAAATAAAATTAAGGATAAGTAGATACCTACTTATCTTTTTATACAAGTTCCTAAAAAGGTTTGTCTTTGGACTTATTTAATCTAAAATTAGCTACCCTTAACTGAAAGTTTTCCCAATTGAACATGAATCTTATTTTGTTAGTAATAAAGTTGAAAAACGATCAAAGAACTTTGACACATTGGGGTAGCTTAATGTTCAGCTGGCCTCTAAATGTTTAGTATGCTCCCTGTGTCAAATAGGTAAAAAATATATTTCTATAGCCCAGATTCCTGTCATTCTGTGTTCTTATACCAGCCTGGAACTCAAGATGTTTTTCCTTCACCGGTGTCAATGATGTCTAACTTAGAAAAAGAAAAGTCTCACTTAACAAAGTCTGTTTATAGCTAAAATAGGTTTATAAAAGAAATATAATAACGATCGATCATCCTATTTCACCTATGGGGAAATCATTCAAAAGAGGTTTACCTAATGTATCACGCGAGCAGGTGACAAGGACCACATAATTGAGCTCGATGCGGGCACATTGTATCAAGTTTCACCTCGACCGCGGTACTGCATTGCATTCCCTAGGGAACTCGGAACTCAAGCATAAAAGACCAACTTTAGGACTCGTTACCAATTCCAGAGCGATTTTATATCCACGTAAAAGTTAATTTTCAATGACCACCTGACACAGGCGAATGTGACGCTTTTACAGGGAAACTTTAGGTGGTTTTCAGGAGATTTACAGTATTCTAGAGTTAGGCGTTCTTTTATGTAAGTATTATGAAACTAGTTTAACAAAGTTATTTGTAATATACTTATTTCTTTTCAAGGGGTTAAATTACCTACTCTTGATTATTTAATAAACAACTTTAAGTATAGCGTGTCAATGGCAATCAAATAGGTACACAAAATTCAACAATGTTGTTAAACTTTCTGTTTTGTATAGTTCCCGGTATTCAGCTATTAAGTACAACACTATCCTCTAGTAGGCAATTACGTCGTAATCCTCACGTGTGCACTTTTTACCATCAGAGGAACTCTGAAATCTAAAAAGTTGTTTCATGCATCGGGTTAAATTTTGAGTGAACCGGCTGCTATGTTGTGTTTGATTTTTTTGAGGCTCCCAAATAACTTCTCCATGTTTATTCTAAAGCTAAATACTTACTTAATCATTTTAATTCCTATATTTGCAAACTGCAAGATCTTTTTGGCATCTTAGTGCAGGTCATGGAATTTTCTTGGGCAGCAAAAACATGAAAAGTTAATGAGATTTAAATCTCATATATATTAGGACAACATTCCAAAGGTAAAATCAACAGTTCCATCTTTGTCATAGTAAATGAATAATGAATGGTGTTCATACAAAGAAGTAAAACCAGCATGGACCATTGTGTAACCTCCCTCGATCCTCCAACATCACTCAAGAATGTCAATACACCGTCAAAAGTACAGGCTTCCTAAAAGCTTTCCATTTTTGTGTCAAGTGCTGCCCAATCGGGCAGATGTAATAGCTTCGCATTAAATTTAAGAAGGTACGAAGTTAGCCATTTCCGTAAAAAGTTGCGCTGCGTGATCGAATTTAATAAAGAAAAAATATGCGACAATCTTGAGGGTGCTTCATTGAAAGTTATAAATAAAGATGGCGGATAATTTTGCGTTTTTAAATTTTTGTTCCAGAAGGTTTTATTTCTTAATGAATTTGAACCGGAAAAATAATTGGCTTAAAAGTGTTCTTGTGTATTTAATTAGGGTCTTAAGAGGTGTTTAGACATTGTGAAGTTGAAATTGGTCTGCTTTGTCTTTGGGTCTCATTTTCTTTTGACCATTTTCTTCCTTTAATTGGCTATCGTCCTCTCATTTTCGGCTTCTTTTGGTACCTCGTAAAGAATAATAGGATCACTTATTAGTGCCAGACTCGACATTTTTCGTTTCCTTTAGGATACCTACTGGAGATTTAAAGGCGTGCAGATACAGGTACATGTGCTTAGGTGCTTTCGTTCGGTATCTTTTCCAAGTAAAGAAAAAGCTGCTGTCTTAGAAGTAGTTTAAATAATACCTATACTTATTCAATATTTATCGTTTTTTTGCCACTCTTTTTGTCACTCGTGGACAAAGTGAAGATGAGGGGGGCCAGCACAGAGCCTTGAGGGACAAGCGCGTAAGGGATGGGGACGGTCAGAGCGCCCTCGATGCGGTAGCGGAAAGTGCGCTCCGACAAAAAGTCTCGTAAGATGAGGACGAGACGATCTGGCACACCCTTTTGGTAAAGCCTTCTGCGTTGTGCCAGATTTTGTCGAAGGCTTTCGCTATGTCGAAGAAGACTGCAGCTGTCAGCGTCCGGCGTTGAAAGCCGATGCTGATAATTTGTGAGTTTCACAGAATGCTTACTTATATTTTATTTACAGAACTAAGAGGGGTGGAGGGGGTGTTAAAGTATACATAAAGCACGCGAATGAAGTCGTGAGTAAAGTGCTAGTTCTTTGTATTAACACTCTCACTGCCATGGGATCCGCTGGCGGGCCCCAAAATTTTGAGTGCAAAGGGCCGGACGGCCTATCGCAGCAGATTTGTTGGCACCCGCCGGCGGACTCCATGGCTTCCTGAACTGGAACCATGCTATATATTGCTGGCAATGATTCAAACAGGAGTAGCAAGAGCTACTATTCCTACTTCGTTATGAAACGAATTGCGTACAGAGGAACACAAACATTATATTCCTACTTATCTAGTCACATAACTAGTTTTTGCTACAACGCCTAGGAATCCTAATTAAAACCGTTATGGTCACGAAGTTTTTATTTATACAATTGGCTGGTTGACAAAATTTTAGCTTTAAGTCCCTCATCTAAATTAATAGAAATTTTTAGACATATTTTTTTCTTTTTTCACGTAGTAATCAAAAAATATCGGGCGATAGGTACAGACGCCAGCACGTCAAGTTACCCCAATGTGTCAAATTTCTTTGATCGTTTTTCAACTTTATGTTAAACAGAATAAGGTTCATATTCAATTGGGAAAATTTGACACATTGGGGTAACTTGGTGTGCTGGCGTCTGTACATCGAGTCAAAATATCGCATGACGTCACGATTTCGTATTTTTTACTGAATTATGACGACACAAGCCGAGGGGGCTTAAATTTACTTAGACTGAATATTATTTTGACCAAGGAATTCAATACTTACCATATCATGAACACAATTTTCTTTCGATACTTGTGTCCTCAAGTGGACACTAGAGGACACAAGTCGATGTCGATGAGTTCAGTGCCTTAAGTGCGAGTTGTTTTTACGCTAACGCGATCGAAACGTTCACCGCGTTTGGCTCTCTGATTGGTTTAAGGCTTGGAGCGGGCTAATCGGAGCGCCGAACGTCATGAACGTGTCGATCGCGTTAACGTAAAACAAACTCGCACTAGGCACTCAGTTCACTATCTACGCTCCGCTGCCACTCCAATATTAGAATAAGGAAAAAAAAATTGCTAAATTATTCTAGATTAGGCGTTACTGAGACATAGGATCAAGGTTTTTATACGACATATCTTCGCATATCCTCTCTAGGTATATACATAGTAGGTTTTTTAAATCTCTTAGAATTTTTTAAATTCTTACCCCGTCAACATGCCTATTCAGACAAATTTAGAAATAACTAAAGATCGTCGTCCTATTTAAATGTTATAAAGACTTATAAAGTGAAGAGCTGTATTCTAGTTCGATTAACGAGAAATGTCGATTCTGAAAACTGGATTTTAGTGCCTTCTATTAATATCAATCGGTCAGTTTCAAATCAAGATTCATGCTTGAACGTCGTTGCAGAATAGGGGTGTATATTGATTTGAAATTATTGTAAGTCCCTAAGTAGTCTTCTTTTACGGATGCAGTATCGTTTCATTACGCTGGAACGCGGGACGGCCCCTACCTACATAGACCTTATTGGTGAGATTCTTCAGATGCGTAATACTCGCAACTGGCGTGTGTGTTTATTATCTATTTAATTTAATAATTTATTTTTTATTTCTCATCTAAGGTGTTACATTGTCACAAGTAAATATACAAATTAATTAAAACATTACATGGTAATGGAATGACAACATGTATGAATACAAACGAAGCAAAAGAAGTACCCACCTTATAATGTAAGAATCGTATCCGATGGCGCTCTGTATTTTTTTACTACCATGGGAAAAAGGCGTGAGTTTATTTTTAATGATTGCACGTTTCAAATCTTTTATAAATACTTACTTACTTTCTATACTTTTCGACCAAAAAATTCAAAGAACCAAATTAAAATGCATTTTACCGAAAGGAAACGCCAATGTTTTATTTCACTTACAGATCGTAACAATCAACAGAACCACAGACAATGTACACGAAACATTTGAAAAAAAACAACACAAAGGTTTTCTTATTTATTTCCGTTTCCTCGTCTGCCAATAACCCACATTTCACGTGCCAATCCGAACTGAAACAACCGTAGAATTTTGATTACCCATCAACGGCCGTTCGCGCCAACTTTCGTATATAGAAGAACAATTTTTCCATAGGAACAGTGGGCGAAAACTTTTCCGCCGTAGTACGAATGGTCTACTCATCTGCTCAACTGGTCTACTCATACGTTACTGCGTTTGCAAAGTGGTAAAGTTTTCAGCGTTGCGTATACGCGACTTGCTTTTCGATTCAATTGGCGATTTTCAAAATGTACAGACGTCAGCATATAAACAGCAATAGTTTTTCAACTTTATATCTAAATAGAATAAGGTTCATGTTCAAAGTTGTGGCATATTTATTTATTTAATAAGTGAATGGGAAAAATTGGCAGTTTGTGGTAGTTTGATGTGCTGGCGTCTGGCCCTAATATTATCAAGTTTATCTCATTTTCGATAATATGTATATTTTTTTCTTTTTAAGTTTAAGGGGATGCGCAATTTGCAATATTCGTAGCTCATTATTAGTTAGGCACTTATTAGATCCTGGAATGTTTTCAAAAAGTTAGGCGTGACCGTAACAAAATATTAAATACAAACCATTCAAATGATCATTACAACCCTCCAAATTTAAATTACACATTTTTTTTTTTCCAAACATGACATTTATGGCCAATTCTCGCTCTGTGAGCATTATGGACGATTTTAATGTTTGTACATACTTCGGTAAATAGGTACCTACCTACATAATTTGTTAGGGTCACGATTTCGCGAAATTTCTTGTGCCTACCTATTACCAATTTACCATACAATTTAGTAATAATACTAAGCTGTAAGTAAATAAATATAAAAAAGCTTAATGTAATTTTAATTTTGTGAGCTACATAGATAAAAACTTTTTAAGCTTCATAAAATATAATTCGTCGTTACGACGAGACCCAAATTAGTTGTGTAGCATTTGTCACCTGTGTACATATTATGTATGTCGGCGTCAGCGATGGGTGAGCGGTATGGGCCGACATTAGGGGTTTCCTGGTAGCAGGTAGGTACATAACGTTGAATAATAATCTTCATTGCAGTACCTAATAACCTTACTTTAATAAAAGTAATCACATAACATAACTCAAATGGGTAAACAGATAGTTTCGCACTGGACTAGTGTCTTCGTTGGTGTCTCAAATCCAACTGAGCTCTGTCTAGTGTCTAGCTTCCACTTCCCAATACGACTCCATCCACGTGACATCGCTCGCGCCATTTGCAAATGACAGCTGCTGACGTCACGGCGTTTACCACAGACTCTGTACTAATGTAATCAACTTCACAACTTCTTATTTCTGAATATCGTTCGCCACGAGTCCACGACATGTATTTATACTCAAAATTTGTATTAGTATTGTTTTGTTTTGTTTTATTTTCATTTAAAATAGCACTTTCCACTACTTTTTTTATGCATCACCTAAAGGTTGACATTAAGTCCGTCGCTATCAAAGAGATTTATTAGTTTATTGAATGTCTTTGGTGCTTGAAGTACTTATTAAATAATAATGAGAAAACATTATAGTAGTACCTAGGTAAGTAGATAACACAAAACTATCACTCTCTTTCTCTCTCTCTCTCGCCCTCTCTCTCTCTCTCTCTCTTCCCCTCTCTCTCTACTATTACTCTTTTTTTAATATTTTTGACTGGCCTGTTGGTCTAGTGGTTTGTAGCCCTGAGTGCCCTCCCTGACTGCTTTTCCGGAGTTTGTGGATTAGATTCCCACCCAAGACAAATGGTTACAGTGGGATGAGCAGGGTCATTTGTTCTGTGTCTGGGTGTAATGTCTCGATAGTTTATGTATGTATTTAGAAATATGTAGGTAGTGTGGCGTTGTGTAAAAGTTGTGGAATATTTATTTATTATGTCAACTTCTACAAAACACCTCAGTTGCCAACAGAGACGGAACTGCCCATTCTCAGGTCAAAGTGTAGTAGAAACAATAAAAGGTTTTATTGTTTGTCGTCAGTGCGTTCGCCCCGACACGCGCTGCTGGGCTGCGTGTGACCACTGCTGCCCGGTCGTCGGGCCCCAAATGCCCGACTAACACTACACTAACAATAGCAATTGATTCAAACACTTTTTCTAACTATAGCTTAGGAAGTAAGTATTAGTAGCGAGGCGTCAATTTCCGTAAGAGGGAAGCCGACGGGAAAAAATACTCATTAGTGCCTAATCTTGTCAGTTCTTGTTCTTTGAATGATGTCGTGTGTACAGTGTACAACTTTTACGGGCAAGTAAGGAACCTATCTTCTGATATAGGTAGAAAATTCTCGTGACACAGTGTTTGTAACAAAACCCGTCCGAAACGGCTTGACCGATTCTTATGAAATGTTGTGTGTTTATTGTAGGTTTGAAAATAGGACGTAGGCTAATAAAAACTATATAAAACTAATAAAATCCTAAGGCGGAACGAAGTTTGCTGGGGCTGTTACAAATACAACTAGAAAGGAAATTCAAATAATTTAAGGACATTCATAGATATACAGTTGTACACATATACTTAGGTATCTAAGTACCTACTTACAAAAAGAAAATAATTGTATTAACACATACATACACATATCGTCACGCCTGTAATCCCCGAAGGGCTAGGCAGAGGTGTACCTGGTAGTACACCCACATTTCGCCATTATGTTTACATTATGTTTTCTTTCTTTGTTTATGTTTAATTGTATTAACAATTTGTTTAAAAAAATACTAACTGTTTACACTATATTAGGTATTGTATTGTATAAATCAAAACTCATATTTAAACTAGCCCTGAAAAGAGGCATCAAAAAGTTCTTCCAAATACTTACAAAAAACATTTGGCCAGATAGTTTCAACCGTTTTGAAGTGATGCGAGGTTGAATATTTTTGCCAGTATTTATTGCACTTTGAAAATGGAATTGAAAACGAGGATAATATTCGGGACGTGACAAATGCAGTTGTACCGACGAACCGAAATGTTACGTTTGAAATGTAATATTTTGATATTCTAGTACCTACTGCATTGTAGAATGTTGACGATACCAAAATCACCGTTCTAGAACTCGATTTTCTGCTGAGCTAATTTGAATTTCGACACAAATAATTAATTTTGGACGTTCATGCTAATTGTCTGCGGCCTCTTTAAAACATTTGTCTCCTAATTTCCATGCTTTACCACAATGATATCATAAGTAAAAAGGTGTAGATAGGTTAGCTAAACAACATTCGATCGTCAGAAATGGCCCACTAACGCACGCGTCCGTTGTTGGCGCGACGCGACACTGAGGTCAAGTGTGGCTAGTTAGCCACATTTAAACGTGTCACTTGCTGAGCGCTTTTATCCTATCTACACCTTTTTACTTATAATATCATTGCTTTACCATGGATAACCTCAAAACTTCGATTTTTTTAGAAACTAGCTCAGTACCTACTAAGTGCTGTGATTTATTTTCTGACTGCCAAAAGGAGGGATAAATTAAATACTGGATATAAATTTATGTATGTACTTATGTATGTATTATGCCCTAAAACCTCTTTTTAATATATTAGTGAATATTAAATATTAGAAGGGGTTTGTACTTAACTAAATAATAATAGGCGCATGGTTTAATAGAAGATTTAGCAAGGCTTGCCGAGGTTGGTCCGTGGATGGGCTGTGACCATTTATTTCATATCAAAACCTCACTGTTTCTCGGTGAGCAAGCAAAACGTCAGGTGATATTTATATTGATCATCATATTTATGTCATATTTATCTGTAGGTTAGGTACCTTACCTATGTGTGCATAACTTGTCAAGTTATTACACACAAACGAACCAATAACTAACGCATCTCAGTAAAATATGCAAGAATTCATCCCACAAAACCTACCTATCTAACCATAATAGACACATTGCAATCTATTAGAATCTTCAAGCGAACGTTTGAGCCGGCTTTAGGTCCAGTATCAAAATGCCATTTGCGGCAATAGGACACTCGTAGAGCTGCAACCTACTTAGTAAGTTGTCCGTCGCCTGTTAAGCTTAGCAATACTTAGCCATTAGTTGGTAGGTACTTAGCGCTTTTAATGGCAACTCTACATTTGCGACTGTCATGCCGGATGTCACAATAATTAAAGGTCCAGGTGGATAGGTTAGATTTTTAGTGGTCCAATCAACGTCGTGTGTTTAATGTTACCCATTAGGAATATTACATTAACAATCTTTATTACCTAACGGTCCCTTCGTTATTTACTGTTCATAAAACTTACTTCGCCTATTACTACCCAATGTACCTATTATGTTCGCGTTGAAGATTTAGAATTAATCATTTTTGCCATTGTGTACCTACAGACAGACGCTAGCACATCAAGTAGGTAATCCCAAAGTGTCAAATTTTCCCAACTAAATAGGTTCATATTTAGTTGGGATTTTTTTTTCATTTGTTATAAAGTTGAAAATATAATTAAAATTTGACAGATTGGGGTACCTAGCTTGATGTGCTGTCAGACCTAGAATCGAACAAACTTTAGGTGGAACACCTTGAGCTGGTGTAACGGGTAGTAGGGTTTTAAAAGAAACGAGAGTGACTCCAAAAAGTTTAGAATTGGCCAGGAAAAGTTACCGATGAAAAAATATATTCAATACTCCAAGCACACAAAATGTACAAGGCAGACTTAATGCCTTAGGCATTTTCTACCAGTCAACCTAAATATCTTAATTTTTGTATAAAGAAGTCAAGAGCGAACGAACGTTAAATTAACAAGTCATTTGTTTTTATAAATTGACGGAAATTTAAAAAGTGCCCTTATGGACCTAAGGCCGTGTCGAAATGAAAACTTAGAAAGCAGGCCTAGCCATATAACAACTTCTATTTTTATTATCGTAATCGATGCGACAATAGAAAGAAAATGGCGTATATGGAATCAGCTGTTTGTCAACTGTCAAGTGTTAACGAGTAGAATTTGTAATATGGCTGAAAATGAAATACCTACTCTTGACAGTTGACAAACAGCTGATTCCTACGCCATTTTCATTCTATAATAGAAATAGAATTTGAAACATGGCTAGGCCTGCATCTTATCTTGGTTTTATCAAAATTAACGTGTAGTACGTGTATTTATGTCAGTTCACGACTCATATCTGAGGCCTATTTACTTCGTCTGTATTGCAAAACTTACCACATAAAGTAAATATTAGTAGCCCGAGGACGAAAATCAATTAGTACGATTTTATTATTGAAAATACAATTAACATTTAGATGTAATTTCCTTGTAACATTTAGGTAGGTGTAATTTTATGAGTCAAGCCCATTTAGTATTACCCAAGTACTGAATGAATTAAGTCTTAAAATCGCGGTCACGGGGAATAAAATGGTAACTGCAATAGGTACCTACCTTATACCTACCAGATTTTTAGGAAGAATAAAAATCTGATTTTCGACTACCTAGTAACTTGCTAAGCAGATGATTCGTAGAGAGGTAATAAAAAGAAGCTCAATGAAAGCTATTTTAAAAGTGTCATAACGTCTCACTATATTTTATACTAAGTTATAATTATTTAGAATCTAAAAAGTTACCAAAATTCTGGCGTTGGTTTAATTTACTAATAACACTTATCATTTTACTCTCGGTAGTTATCAAATATGGGAAAATACTAACACAATGGTACTACGTTACAGTTGTCATTTTATTAGGGGCCGGGAAATAAAAACAACATGAAATTCAAAAGAGTATTTTTAATTCTAAAATTGTTGGTTTCGACATCATTCGCGATTCTCCGGAAGAAAAGTGCCTCGCTACTCAGCAGGACTGGCCATATTTAAAATTGTATTTCTTTAACGGTATCGATAAGGCGACAATAGAAAGAAAATGGCGTAGGTATATGGAATCAGCTGTTTGTCAACTGTCAAGTGTTAACGAGTAGAATTTGTAATAGGTATGTCTGAAAATGAAATACACTTGACAGTTTGATAAACAGCTGATTCCATATACGCCATTTTCTTTCTATAATAGAAATAGAATTTGTAAATGGCTAGGCCTACAGGAGAGTAAGAGATAGTCGCAACAGCATCCTGAGAACTGTAGCGGAGAGTTATAGCACTCCAATGTAGTTTGTATTGTAAATAGGGCATTTGTACTAACACTACATAATAAGGTATTTAATACTGTTACTAACACTTTATGGATTTATGTCGGAAATAAAATAAATATTATTATTATTTTATTATTAAGTAGGTACCTACCTAGCTAGTTATTAAGTAGCGACATCAAGTTGCTACGTCAATCATTCGTGCTAGGCATAAAGTTGTTATAATTAGGTTTACCTTTAGGCCTACCTAAATGAAAAGCCTGGGGATAGGAACCTTTTTGCATAGGCCCATCATCACTCGTTTTTTTTTTTACTTTTAATTTCCCTGTACGTGTCCCAAATAAATATTTTTCTTTCTTTTCCTTTTAAGAGAGAGTGGGATGAACTAAGCACACAGAAAAAAACGGCTTCATTTACTTAAAGAAATGCAATAAACTGTCTGAATCAATCATTGGGCGCTCGTCAGATCGCGATCAGCTATGCGCGACACGTAATCAATTTCCTGCTCTCCTCTCGATCCATTTACTAACAAGTGAATGATGAACACACTTGGGAACGTTTAGTGAGGCTGACAGAGCTAACCAGCTAAATATATCCGAAACACTTTTTGTTGAAGGCAGTGTTGTCGGGTAAGAAATTGTGATGCGTTCATCAGGGCGAAGTGTCCATACAACTCGTTGCCTATCGGTTTCCCTTTGGAGGTTTGGAAGAGCAACTCCACCACTATATTTAGTAATGGCTGCCGGACTCGAGTATTGCCAAATATAAGGCATTTACGCCAAAGGTATACACGGTGGTAGCCAGACTAATAACTTCAAAAGAGACAGCAAAAAGTATCACAAGTACCTACTAAGTTTTTTTTTGTCGGCTTCCCTATTAAGAAAATTGACCCCTTGCTACTGGCGTTCATCTAGTCAAGTGTTAAGCGCAATACACAATGAGCTCGCCGGGCCGCCGATACAGCCCGCCGACACAACCCGGCGGCCTACTTACCAGAAAAGAATCATGTCAGCAACATAGGTACTCCCGCGCGTGTTGCCCGCCGACATGTTGGCGGCTTGCATACACCTGCGCTCAGTTGCCCGGCGACACGATCGACACGTGCTAATCATTTCACTGCCAAATAAATTTCTTATCTCGATTCGCCGACATACCGTCGACAAAACTTTCCGACTTGCAAAGTTGCAATAAGTGAAGCCGCCAACTAGCCCGACGACAAAAAGTTGCCGACATATATAGATCGGCGGCCGGTGGGCTCAGTGTGTATTGCGCTTTAGTCGCATTATTGCGAATATAAACAACTACCTAGCTTTTTTTTTAACCTTTGCCCCACACTAGGAATTTCTTCGGTGTCGAGTGTACAAACATTTAAACTCAACCAGACCGGGAACAACTACCTGTAGGCCTCACAAATAAATAGAAACGTGCGGGAGACGAACCCTCGACCGACAAGCAGCAGCCAATTGATCAGCCACTACGCCAATCGTGTAGTGGCGAAATGTGGGTGTACTACAGGTATACCTCTACCTGACCCTCCGGGAATTACAGGCATCATGTTTGCTTGCTTCTCTTCCAGGCTGTCGTTTATGCCCGCGACTTTTAATTTAGTATGGGGGTCTACGATACCATAAAACACATAATACTTATATTTCTCTCGTATATACTATTGCTTTCTATTAGTAAATAATTCGTCCCTTTTCACGAAATCTCTACCACAAACATTCAGCAACTAAGAGGAAATATCTTACACAGAATCAAAAACGGCTTACAGTTCATGAGAAACAGACCGCTGGCAGACAGCCTTCTGTCTGCCAGCGGTCTGTTTCTCATAAGCCTCCAGACTAAGCCTCCAGTGTCCTTACACTGGAGGCTTAGTCTTAATAACCCGTAGGCACCCTTTCGGTGGAGAGCCATGAAAAAAACCTATTATTAGAAGCAGTGAAGCAGTGTATGACAACATGTATGAATGTAAACGAAGCAAAAGAAGTATGTAACAATCGTAACATAATTATGGCGCTTCGTAGTTTCTGCCTACCCCATGGGAAAAAGGCTTGAGTTTATGTATGTATCTATGTATGTATGTGAAGAAGTATCACTAACGTATATTAACTAACCTACGTACACTCACGACACCCCACTTATTTACCAGGAGTGTTTATTTTGTGTAAAAGAGCAACCGTTAGCGAGGACGCTTGTCGTACGAAATTAATTTTTCCCCACGTTAACTTGAACGAGCTCACTCGATTACCGTAATGAAATCGTACCTACTTACTTAGTGATGACAATCTAATGGCTTACCCTCGATATGATGAGGCTATTGGAGGTTCTTGAAGTGTTTTGATACAATTTTGTCTTTAGGAAACGTTTTAGGGTCATTCAGGGGGTAACTTTCAATGAAAAGTCTGAATATAAAAAATTGATGAGAAATTCTTTCTTGATGAGGAGTAACAACAGCATAATAACCTCTCATTACCTACATTCGTGTGAAAATTAGTGAGTGCACTATTATAGTGCTATTCTGTAAAAAACACGCCGTAAAAATTTCGATAAAGTGAAGGTGACTTGAGGTGACATTCCATATTGATGCTAAGCATTGTTAGTTCACTACACTTATTACTTCAAAGGAAATGCCCACTTGTTCTGGCCAAGTGTAATTGGACATGGAAGAAACAAGATAAAAAACAATGGCTGTTTTTTACAAAAAACATTTTGGGACTTTATTATTTTCAATAATTGCCATTGCTGACCTCCTGCGTAGCATGAACACATTGAACACATTGAACACCGAAGAAACGGCCTTTGTCTACAGACGAATCGGCAAAGTGACAGATTATATAGACATTTCTTTCGTCTCGAGCATGACAATGTCAAGAAAGATGAGAAGTTATATGGCGATTCGTCGGTTGACAAGAATCAACAATGCCGAGCATGAAGTGCGTACCTATTTTCTCCACTTTTGACAGTTCTTTTCGAAACATTTCCTATCAACAAGAAGTGTCAAACAGTCTACATCAAATGAGACCTAGACAAGAGAGACTATAGACAGCATGTAAATTTCTTTCTCTACGTACAAATGCTTGTCGACGAGTCGCCTCATACTCGGGTAGAAGAAATGTCAAGTTGGACAGAAAGAAATTAAGTGTTCATGCTACGCAGGCTGTTGGTCTAGTAATTAGTGATCCTGGCTGCTATGCCGGAGGTCGTGGGTTCGATTCCCACCCAAGACAAATGTTTGTATGATGCGCATGATCATTTGTTCTGTGTCTAATTTATATGTGTGTAATTTATCTATAATATGTATGTACTTACTTATTTAGAAATATATAAGTATGTTTATCAGCTGTTTAGTACCCATAACACAAGCTCTTAAGCTTAACTTGGGAGTAAATGGCGTTGTGTGAAAAGTTGTGGAATATTTATTTATTATTTAATTGTAATCCCTACTTTGATAGTAGGTAGACCACCGGATGGAAATATTAGAATGCAATAAAGAATTGAGTGTCATTTAAAAAACGGCTTTCTATACCTAAGTAACAAAGTGTTTAGTAGGTAGGTATTTATTTATTACAGAGATGGGTAAAACATGGTCAGAAATGGGCATTTCCCTTGTCATGGGTGGACCTTTACTGAATTGACGGACAGGTGGTAGTCGGCTGACCACGTCTGTTGAGGTACCGATGGCCGGTGCCTCAGACGAGTCCTGAAGTGGAGACCGCGTATTGGCAAGCTTAGTGTGTGACGCTCCTCAACTAGATGGACCGAGACCTGCTGCTGGAAAGCGGAGGGCAGGATGTTGTGACGCATATAAAGGGTGACCGGTAATCGTGATTGTACTGATGAATACGAATAACTTTCCCAAAGAAACTTTATTTTATACTCATTAGCTTTCAATTAATTCAATTGCGTCAGTACTGCACAACGGGAGCGGTGGGGGTGGCGGGGGAGCGTGTGACGCTACTACTAGTAGAGATTTTGCCCTTCCCGAGGTCAGACTATCAAAGATGCACGCGCGGGAATTCAAACAGCGTTTTTGTTATTTTTTTGTGTTATTAGTTATTGTGTATAAACAAATAGTTTCTTTGGGAAAGTTTATTGAAACCATGAATACAATCACGTGTTTAAGTATCGGTCAAAATCAAAATCAAAATCAAAAGTCATTTATTCAAATTAGGCTGAGGATCAGTACTTTTTGAACGTCGAAATTACATAAGACAGTCCCCCAAAAAGCCCACCCTTCGCTCATTACCAGTCACCCTATATGTACCTATAGGTACTTATATCCAGTGGTAGACTGCGATAGGCCGAGTTGATTGACTTCAGCTACACCTGTGTCTAACCTTTTCGGAATTACAGGCGTAATGTTATGAGTGATAACAACAGGTAGGTAAGCGATATATATCCATATGCGGTATGTTTTGCACCTACCAGTTTGTCTTCCCTGCTTTACGTCGGTAGGTACCTGTAGTCCGCCTTTATTCATTTGTGTGCTTAAGCATTAAATAAAATAAATAAATAATATCCGTAGATTGTCTTAGTTGCTAAATATTCCACAAATTCACACAACGCCATTAGTCCCAAGTTAAGCTTGAGGGCTTGTGTTATGGGTACTAAACAGCTGATAAACATACTTATATATTTCTAAATACATACATAATAAAGATAAATTACACCCAGACACAGAACAAATGATCGTGCTCATCACACAAACATTTGTCCTGGGTGGGAATCGAACCCACGACCTCCGGCATAGCAGTATCAGGGTCACTAACTACTAGACCAACAGGCCAGTATTTGTTGCTGTGTTACGCCTTTTCCCAGCTAAGTATGTTGGGATTGACTTCCACCTTAATCGGAAGATTCGGAAGCAGCTGAATACCAGTGCTGTACACGGAGCGTCTGCATGTCTGACCCCCCTAGTAACTGGGTAACACGTTGGGCCTTGGTTAAACTGGTTGTCAGACATTCACGCTTCTGACCTCACGTAACGACAGTGAAAGATCAACAAACGACAGCTGGGACCAAACGGCTTTACCTTCCGACATCCAACAAATTAATACGCTATACCGTTTTCATACAGGCCTAAGTAAGTATAGGTACATAGAGAATATGAACACACAACTGTCATTAGAGGATGCCGCGGGCTATTCTCAAATCAATGAGTCACGTATACCGTCCACCTGGGTCCTAACAACCTCTTAGCTGCCTCACAGTAATTTGAATTGCATGTCTCTTTATACCACAGGCACAAAACATAGCTTGATGCTGTTTTACTTATAATTATTTGACTAACAAAAAAAGTTGTGTTGCAAAAAGAGGAATCTGGTTTCTGTGAGTTTAGGTTAGGTAGGTACCTACTAGCGTTTTGCCCGAGATTTCTCTTGCGCTGATTTTTTACACAAACTTTCCTAATCAATTTTGGGGTTTAATAAAAACAACCCCTAAATTAGTAGGAACTAGAAAAGTGGAAACACTAAAATTATATGTTTGTAATGCCAGATTCTTTGTGCCAGATAGACTTGAAATTGTTGTCATTTTCAATTTTGTTCTGACAAATATCGGAGAAACAGGTACCTATGAAAGAAGAATAAAACTGCGTCAACCTCAAATAAATCTAGAGAATGATGATAATCAATATCAGTTCTAGTGCAATGATTAATTTTGCATTCCTAAAGATAGGTGTGCTGCCATCTGTAGATTCTAAGCGCATTTCATTTGTTTAAGAAATTGCCATCTGTTATTAAAAACATGTACTACGTACAAAGATACTGTTTGATTTCGTTCATGCTTTCCACGCAATTTGGCTCGTTCTGAGTGGCGTGCATGTAGCACAAGAGCAGTGCTACCAAGTTTTAAATTAACTACCATGGCAGTTATTTCATGACCGACTAAAGCGAATGCGCGAATAAAGTTATTTTATATATATTAGGTATGGCGCGTGGCGTCCTTCCAGCTAAGCTCGGTGACTCTAACCTATTTTGAGTAATAAAACCAATTATAATAAAACCTAAAGCAAAAAGTGAGTGAGTCTCTCGCACTTGATGTTGTAACTTTTTGTGCATTGTTGTTCTGACTACTTTTGTACACCAATTCAATAAGGGCTAAGTATACTTATTTTGGTCATTCAAAAATAAAACTGAAACCTAATCATAAATTTAATATCTGTCGTGGCGAACGATATTCAGAAATAAGAAGTTGTGAAGTTGATTACATTAGTACAGAGTATGGTAAACGCCGTGACGTCGCGTCGACTGTCATTTGCAAACGGCGCGAGCGATGTCACGTGGATGGAGTCGTATTGGGAAGTGGAAGCTAGGCAGAGCTCAGTTGGATTTGAGACACCAACGAAGACACTAGTCCAGTGCGAAACTGTCTGTTTACCTATCTGAGTTGTGTTATGTGATTGCTTTTAACAAAGTGAGGTTATTACTGCAATGAAGATTATTATTCAACGTTATGTACCTGGTACCACGAAACCCCTAATGTCGGCCCATACCGCTCAGCCATCGCTGACGCCGACATATATATTACAGAGACGCCACTTTTCAATGTAAGTATTTCAAAAAAACACACCATCATTTTGTCAAATATTGAGAAATAGCGTATTTATATTATTACCATACTTGACATTTACGAACTTTGCGCAAACGGACAAAGTGTAAATAAAACTCTATCTCCTAAGTTCAGAATTATCTTGGTAACAGTAGAAAAAAGAACCGCTTGTGGCAACACAGTTCATTACTGTCAAAATGACGTTCCCCCATACGTTCCGTTTCGTTTGTTTTGTCAAGCACACAAAATTTTCAATTTCAACTCAGTTGTCAAATGTATTTTTGTGAACGATCGCGAGTGCGGGTGTCAAACGCTGCTGCTCCGTAATTACCGTTTCAATTAAAATACGATTGTTTTTAACACATTTACAAGCCACCCGTATTAAAAGTACGCAGTCAAACAATGAAAACCACGTTCGATAGCGACTAAAAGAGAAGAATTTAGTGAGCACAACAATAAAATCAGTTTAATCTATCCACAATGGTGAAAGATGGACGTAAATATCGGTCGTTGTCGATCTAGCTTGTCGTTTTGACGCCGACGCTCTATGAAATGTGATCTAGTGCAGCGTAAATTAAGGATTTATTAGACTGCAGTAAGTATTGTTTGGTTTAATCTTTTTATGACATTGCGTTTGTTGTAGATAGAGCGTGTTTCCTTATCATCTGATTGTAGCTCAATGAATTTGTCTCGGTGGTTTTGAGTGCTCAAATATTGTTTTTATGCGGTATTTTATTTATGAATGAGACGGGAGTTGCTGAAGAGACTACATTTACTAAAATTCATTCCTATTGAAGGTATATTGTAGTTATTGACTTTTATACAAATATAAACAATAGCAGTCTCATTTAACTAAGTAACTTTAAATATGCTGAGTATGTGATATTGATCTCACTGATTGAATGGAAGATCTGTACAGTTTATAACAACACAGCCTCTGGCAGAATGTATCAGACTGAATAATTATGTAAATACTGTGTTTGTTATTATGTAAATAAATGTGCAAATGTTTGCTTGTTGACAGCAATGTACGGGAGCATTCATTGTTTATTTCCATTTTTTAAACAGGCAGGAAACACTAGTTTTTTTTATCAAATCTGGTTCAATAGTTCTTGAGATTAGCAAATTCAAACAAACTGACTGATAAGGCTAGTGATAGTGAAACAATTTTATTCAGTTGTCATATTTGTTTTCATTTCATACTATTTCTTGCAGGTGCATGCTTAACATTAATTTATTCCTAATTTGAATAATAATGGCCATGTTAATGTCTAATTAATAAAACAATGATTGATCTCCTATTGGTTTCCTTAAGAGGTAAATCTATGTTTTAAGTCAATATGGGTTGATATAGATTTAACTAAATGATAACTTGATAAGTCCAAGATTTGTATGTTTCATTAACTGTGCTTAACAGCCCTATTGTATTTGTATACCAGTAATAACTACAATTTACATAATCAGAATAATATAATTTATCAACATCATAAAAAAATATCTTATTTTTGATGTTGATGTAAGTAGTAAGACAAGAAAGCTACTAAAATACTACAAGATCGAGTGAAGGAGTTGTTAAATAGTATGAAGATAGGATTAACATATGAAAACAATAATAGAACTAAATAAACACCAAAAATTCAAAGTATGTAGGTAGTTAGGTGTACAAAGAATAATAAGTAAAAAGGTGTAGATAGCTTATAAGCGCGATAAATTACACCCAGACACAGAACAAATGATCATGCTCATCACACAAACATTTGTCCTAAGTGGGATTCGAACCCACGACCTCCGGCATAGCAGTCAGGGTCACTAACTACTAGATCAACAGGCCAGTCAGTGTACAAAGTTCATTGAAAAATCCTTAGTAACTTAATAAGATATTTTACACTTAGAAATCACAATGCAGGTTCCTAATGAAATTCGTTAAATCTTATCTTCTAGTCTCCATGTTTAACATGTTTACAATTAGTCAGTACAAAATTGGAAGAGAGGCATGAGCCCAAACTAAGCAAAGCTTTTGTCTTGGGTCTCCTGGCCCCAACCAGAATTCTTAGATTATAAGTAATTTATTCCTACATGTACCAGGAAATGCTTTCCTGGTACAGACGCCAGCACATCAAGTTACCCCAATGTGTAAAATTTTCCCAATTGAATATGAACCTTATTCTGTTTGACATAAAGTTGAAAAACGATCAAAGAAATTTGACACATTGGGGTAACTTGATGTGCTGGCGTCTGTACATGTAGGAATAAATTACTTATAATCTTGAACCGGTCATAATTTTGAGTATTAACCTATTACCTTCAATCGTGTCAATTAGAGACACAATAGAAAGACAATGACAGCACGGACACCTGGGTCCTCTTGGGGTTTAATTAATTAATTTATAAGTAGGTACTAAAATAGTACTAGACTATTAGTAGTACTTAAGTTTAAACGTTATTCTTTTTAAATAAGTACAAGCTGTTTGTATAATCATTGTTGGTAGACCAAAAAAATAAATTTTATTAATAAACACCAAAAGAGGTTACTTATAAATAAGACGTACAAATAAGTTCTACCATAGGACAAAACAAACCCTAAAATGGTGAAAACAAATCTTCTGAACTGACAATACAATTATATTGGTTAGTACATGTAACTCAACAAAATATAGGTACCTACTCTATGGAACATCTCTATTTAAAAAAAAAACTAGCGGATGTCATGCGGTGTTAATCGGGTAGCATATGTCACCCGGGGATAGTATAGCTTCTCAACGGTGAAAGAATTTTTCAAATTGGTCCAGTAGATTTTATATCTAGATTTTATGTGGTAGGTACCTGTAAAAAAATGTCAAGTAGGTACTTAGTACTTAAATCTAATTTAAAAACAAGTTCTCCATTTTGATTGTAACAAACAAAAATCGAATGAATGAATAATGAACAAGCAATTTTCTTAGACCATTGTAAGTTTGATAATCAATCAACTTTGTTATTGCATACCTCCATTAACTTATTGACTTTGGTTAAACTTAATTTGACACAACAATGTATTATTATAATGGTTTCAGTGTAAGAGATTGTGGAAAAGTATAACAAACGACACTGATTAATTTGATAAAGGATTAACAAAGCTTGCAGAGGTCAGTTTGTGGATGGGGATTTATTACATACCCAAACTCCTCTATTCTTCTAAAAGCAAGTTAAGTTTTTGGTAACGACTGTTGTTTGTAAATCCTTGACTGTTGTTATGTTCAGAAGCCTGAAAGTCTGACAAGGAGGTCAGGGCTTCCATGGTAAGCATGGAAAATGGTGTAACCCAGTTACTGTGTTGTAGAGGTCATATAAAGAAAGAAAGAAAATACATTTATTGGCAACAGCTGGATAGATGCACAGCTAAAACACAATAACACATAGAAAAAAAGGAGACACAAAAATGGCATGTCTCACGGCTGCGCCAAAAGGTTCATTTCAGTGCCAAACAGATGCAGGCAGGCAATAGGCAGTTACTCCATGTAAAATGCTGGTATTTAGTTGCAACTGGTTAGAATGGAAGTCAATCCCAACATACTTAGTTAGGATAAGGCTAGGGAGACAATGGTTATGTTGTTCAATACATTGTTGTTTAAAGGCTAATACCTAGCATTATTTCTTTTTATTTAACCTACTCGCTCAGCGCTAGGATTTTTTCTGACTCAATGTGCGTTGAAAAACATTTCTAACGTACACAATCGGCCAAACTATTCATTACTAGAGAATAATCGTGTCATGTGAGAACCGAACCTGCGACACGCTTAACCACTGCGTAAACTGTGCCGAAAGCATGAGGAAACCTGGACTTATAGTTAATATAAGTTTGAAATCGCCAATCCGCCTTGAGCAAGCGTGGTGATCAATGCTCGATCCTTCTCTGTATGAGAAGAGGCCTTTGCCCTGCAGTGGGACAGTAACAGGCTGGTATTATTATTATTACTATTATCTGTGCTTTAATTTATTACTGCTACCTGCTACGAAACCACAAACTTAAAAGCCAGATTATTTTAAATTGAATGCTTTAAAAATAATTTAGTATGTTGACAGGATCATAATAAAGCTAGCTGATTTAAATTAATTAAAGTCGTTCATTTTAGTAATTTATTAGCATAAGTTATCTGTTGCCATTGATAAAATTGAGATCAATTTGCATAATTTACTGTACAGAATTTTGTTGACAATCAGTTTATTTTGAACAGGGAAACCCATCTAATCATCTCTGAAGGTGTTATGTGGTGCTTGATTTAACTTATTTTCTTTTGCAAATTCCTTTTTATAACATCATGTTAAAACCAGCCATGGGAAGTAGTAGAAATAGCCAGTGTTTAACTTTACTCGGTGTTCGACGCACGTAACTGAAAATTGCGCTACTTTACGTTTGCCAATTAACGTTACTGATATTATAAACTTAATGTTCATTTTGCGTTTTATGGTACCTACAAAAGAGTTTTTACGGTTTTTTTTTATTTTCATAGACCTACTAAATATTAATAAAGTTACCTTTACTTAAGTAGGTACTTGTAAAGTATCAGAAAACTGTATCTACAATCTAGTCTTCAGACTAATAAGTTATTTTACTGAAACTTAATTACTTCAAGAATACAACTAAGGGTAGGTACGGTCAGTGTGATCTGTTAATTTTGCCCTAAAACTGAAGAGCCATCAATTTTTGACTAATTTTGAGCAAAGAAAATTCTGCGTAGGTAAGTCCTGCCTTGTCCCTTGGAATAATCCTTATGACTAGTTCTTTTGGCAAAATCACGAGAAATTAACCATACTGAGTACCTATGCAAGTAAACAATAATGTTAACAATAGGTGTGTTAGAAACAAACACTTAACATTTTCTTGTCTTTGCGCAGGTGCACTGCGCAGCCATGAGTGACGAGTCCAGCGTGCGAGTTGCCGTAAGGTAAGTCACCAGTAAAATACTTAATTAACACATTGCTATTTAGCCCTTATTGTTGTCTCAAAAGTT
Organism: Euplexia lucipara; assembly: GCA_921972225.1. Classification (NCBI taxonomy): domain Eukaryota; kingdom Metazoa; phylum Arthropoda; class Insecta; order Lepidoptera; family Noctuidae; genus Euplexia; species Euplexia lucipara. The sequence continues at coordinate 5,224,350 of OV179143.1, read as the reverse complement.
TTTTCTACTTCTGTATACAATAAGCATTTTTATCGTCCGAAAATCATATTCGCTAAGCATTGAAGCCAGTTCTTCAGCCACTCAGTCACGGTCGTGCTGGGATTTTCAAAGATGGGGAGTTTTCTTGAGCACAGTGAGGCCCTCTGTGCTCAAAATGTGGTGTAAGAAAACATCGTGAGGAAAGCGGCAAGTCCTCGATCGAACAAAATCGAGAATGTCTGGCATTTACCAACACAACTATGCCCTCGTGGTAGATTACGGGTCATGGTCCACTCTCACGGAGATGAGCTTGTGTCCCAAGCAGCACAGGAAAAATAAAAAGCCTCTTATATCCCAAACATGGCTGTTCTAACAATTTACTGTACTTACACTAGGACACAAATGGCGTACGGTTCGCGGCGTACGAATGCTATTAATGTTTTCTTTACGCTATTAGCGCGCCGATCCTTTATAATAAATACATTTTTTGTTTCAATAGTCAAATTCATTACATTAGCAGGCAGATCAAAATAAGCTTAATCTAAAAAACAGGAAAGGACATCTGTGTCTGAACTAGAAAAAATAATATCTGGGACTCAGGCGGGCAGTGCTCTTCCCTAAAAGAAAAATAAATAAGTTTGCTCTAGTCCAAGCTCATGGCTATAAAAAGATACCAACTAACTGTGCGGGTATTGGTAGACTACAACCAGAGTGCAACCACACAACAGGCGACTTGGAAAGTTTTTACGCAAACGCTTGTACCTACTTACATGCTGGAGAGACCGCGACAAGCGTCGAGCGCTGCAGCTGAGTTTTAGGTCTTGGGTTCAATTACTACTTAGGTCGGACAAAGTGGTAATGGAGTATTCTATCTGGAATTCTTTTCAATAGGCTCGCCACCTATTATAGCAGAATCTTTGTGTGCTATAGAAATACCTCTGCCCAATCCTTCGGGAAATTCAGCCGTGATATTGTTTCAGATATTATATCGTGTAAATATTGCTAACAGTTCGTAAAATTGCACGCTACATTTGTTCGCATCATTGCAATAACTAAACGTGACTTTAAACACAATAATAATTTATGTAAATATCTGACCCAAAGACCTAACTGATGTGTGAAGTATTAACTAATATATCCTTGTATGTGTTAGTGCATAGATTGTTACATTATACGTACACAATAGCATTGCTACTTCTAGTCATTATGTATGCAAACAAAACGCCGTTTTGACACTTCGTTACGCAATAGTTAGTATTTGGTCATTATGACACTGGCCTGTAATATCCTTGCATTGTCACGATTCTAAGACAAACTGGTACACCAATTGAAGGCTTGATTGAATACCTGATTACTTATCAACTCGGCCTATCGCTTTGGTCTATCAAAAGTTGCGTCTAGACACACACTCCAAGCATCCAATACATCGTGGAGGTGCTAGAACTTGCTGTGTTGAATGAAGTTAGAGTCGCCTGGGGCTGTAGCTGCGAATTTTTTATCACCTTTACATAATCTGTAAATGAAGGTATCTATAATATTCAATTGTTTAATTCGAAACTCTAGAAGATGGTTTTGTTTCATGTCTTCCCTTTCCCATTTCTGCCCATTCCCGTCTCTTCCCTTCTCGATCTGTGCCCTTTCCCATCACTTCCCCTACGCATTATAGGCAAGATGGGTATTGGGTATTGTAGGTCAAGAGTAGACCCATTTGTATACCTACTATAAAACTCGAGAAGATGGTTTTGTTTCAAATCCTCCCTTTCCCATTTCTTTCCGTTCCCATTTTTTCCCTTTCCTATTTCTTCTCTTACCCGTCTCTTCTTTTTCCGATCGGTGCCCTTTCCTATCTTTTCCCCTAAGCGTTATAGGAAAGATAAGTACCTATTGTAGGTCGAGAGTAGACCCATTACAATACTATAAAAAATTGGGAAAAGGAAGATATGGGACATAACTATCTACTCAAATTTCGTATTGAACATTCTAGGTACATTTTCAGAGCACAGATTAAGTAAGAGTGCTAAAATATTCGCAGCTTTAGCCCCAGACGGCTCTAACTTCACTCAAGTGGCAAGCACTAACATCCCTTGCTGATTAAAGACTCAAGTAGGCACTGGGATGCTTCGTATGTATATTAAACAAGGACCAAGCAAGACCCGCTCCCCGAACGACGGCCGCATGTAGTGCGCCCCTTTTATACCTCTGTTAGGGAGGGTACTCCCGACCCTTCTATATGACTAAAACAGTCCTCGTGTCAAGGAAAAATTGAACCAAAATGAAATTGTCTCGAAGACGACTCGCCAATTTTCGGAATAAACCCGAATATACGACTCGACTAAAAAAATCCGTGTTTCCCTGCTCACTGCGCTGCTATTCTGTAATGATTGCGATAAGTTACTCGAAAGTGTTACATTACCTGAGTTACATGTAAATGTATTACTTCATGCATGTATCTCAGGTCCACTTACCATGGTTAAGAGATTCTCGTGGCTGCTTGAGCGTTATTTTGTGAATACCAAAACAAATAACGCTTCGTTTAAGCCCCAACTTTTTCATAACTTAGTTTGTTGGCAAACTGCATCTTGCTCATGAGCTTTATAGGTATGTCATTGCAGAAACTAATGCGATGAGAATTTTTGAGATGTCTGTATGCGTTTAGAGGTCCAATATTGAGCCCGCTAAGTATGTGGATTAAATGGAAAAACTTATCTTTGTTGAATAAGTAGGAATGTGCAATGAACCGCTACAGAAATCAGCCTTACCAATTCACAAATGCGTTTGCTCTAATAACCAGGGCAGGAGACTGACCAAGGTGCCATTCAGATAAATATTAGAAGAAGTTCTATAGCTTTTAGAATAAAAAAAAATCCTGTGTAAAATAGGCCTCAAAAACTAAATGCTTTGAAGCATCAATAACATCGTACACAAAAATAACGACCTTTCATAAAAATTAAGCTGTCCTAATAAATCACTCTTCACATCATGCCTATCTAAATCGGGCTCATGATGGTCTTAGCACGTCGTAATACATTTTACATAATTATTATGTATCTTTAGTTCATCTTGACAGAGGTCGTTTACGACTTAACAAGCTGCAATACAAATGATCTGATCACAAAAGGTGTCAAACAAATAATGGAGCGCCGCTCATTATAAGTACGAAAATCGACGAACTACTACTAAGACCAGTGTCGCCAAAAAACTAATTGCATTAAAATTGCATTTCACCACCTTTATTTTCTTCGCAGTTTTCGTAAACTGTCGGCTTGTCGAAGGTTTGCACGCAGGCCTCTTTTATACCAGTATTGCGTGACGCAGAAAGATATGGACAAAACTGCGCTGCGTCGACGCAATTTAATTTATGGCCATACACTAACGAGCATAAAAAGTTCAATTCCCTACTCATTCATTTCCACCGTTAGACTGTGTTTATGTGAATCATGTTGCTTTATTTTGGGCTTCTTTGCATTAAGGAAAATTAGGGGTGACTGCGACATGACAGCGAAATATGATGGAATATCAAATATTCTCATAACCCAAATCTTTTGATAAATATGATATCAGTGTCGGATGCACAGAGTGAAGTTAAATTCGTGATAAATTTAAAGTGTGTGTAATGTTTGCGCCTATTACATGACATGGAGCTATATCCATGACATCACGGCCTCAGCTAGCTTTAAAAATATCGTCGTCATCATCCCACTTCACACAATCACACGTAAAGACTAACATTTTGTAACTAACGTTAGTCAGCTAAATCTGTGAGATGACTGACAAGTTCGTTGGACTAGGTATTATTTTGAGAAATAATTTATTTTTGGAAGCACTCAGGTGACTAACAGAGACTAGATATTTATAAAACTTGACGATTAGAAAGCTAAATGGAGCTTTCTTCAAAGCTAAACACAGACACTAGTTCCATAAAGAGTCATTGTTGGTCAAATAGAAAGGAACCACAGAGTGCAATCACAAATATCACAAGAAGTTACGAAAGGAAAATCCACAGGTAGCGATCAAAAACGAATTAATACCGTACATGAAATCAAAACAAATATAAAGCTAAACGTAATGACTGCAACCGCAATATTGACGGAGCTCTGTAATCATAGGAGTCCTCGACATCAATGTACAACGTGAATAGGTACTGAGATACAAGCTTTTTGTACTCTACCGGATCTCATCCTTGAAGATGTGATTGATGAGCTGGTTATGATTACTGTCAAATTTTTTGTGATCACTTTGTTGAAATAGGTAAGAATTATCAATTAATTTAACGTCTAACGTGACTCCTGCTGCGTTGCTTATTAGTGTCCGATTATTATTTATCGTAGGCGTCTTTTGTTAAGCAATCAGTGAGGTTAGACTGGAGATTGAAAAGACCTGGCCCACTGCTCTAGGTGGATGTAAGAACAATATCAAATGAATCAGCGGCTTATCAAGTCGCGCTAGTCGTGAATTATTTGTGGGTGGAGGGTCAGTGTTGTACTAATTGATAGGCGCGATGAACTTTGATTGATTAAAAAACCGAATTTGGTTCAGACACAAAATACCATATGTTTATTTATTATTATTTATAGGTACCTACATTGGTTTCTTTTAATACATTGAATACAGCAAATAGATGGAACTAAATAAAGGTTTTTCTGCCATCCAAACGTATAATCAAATCATCAAATCATATTTATTTCTGTAAATAGGTTCATACAAACACTATTACATGTCATTTTTTAACTAGAAGATGAGGGCGGTTTTTCATTATCTGACTACTATGAGAAGAAACACCGAAAGAAACTCAGAGCTCACAGTTTCTTTTCAAGTCATTAAGAACCATGCAGATTAAAGTCTCATTATCTTGGTCAGATCATGTAAGAACCATGCAGATTAGTGTCTGAAATGGTCTTTTGAGGAAATAGTCACACAAAGGGGACCATATCAGTCAGTGCAAAGCATTTGTCAGAAATCGTGAGCTCAACTCGGAACTTGAGGAGCTCCAGGTACTGACCAACAATACCCAATACTCAATACTCAATACTCAATACTTTATTGCATACCATAATGTGTTACAGGGTGTTGTTCAATTTCGTAAGTATCAATTATGGACCCTGTCGGGCACAGCATAGTTTGTTAGGAGAGAGGAGGAAGGGCGCTTCTTAGATTAGAATATATTATTATGAGTTACGATTCAATATTTGAAGATGTATTAATAAAAAATAAAATATAATAACACTTAGTAACCAAAGAAAGAACATTTGGGTTGACTTCTGACAGCTAACGATTAAACATTGTCGACCCCCATTTAATTTCAAATGGAGAATTAATCCAGGGTTGAACCACGAGCGCCTTGTTCATCGTCATATACCTACCTATAGTACCTACTATCACTTTGCCCGCGACTTCGTCCGCGTGAATTTCGTTCTTTGTCGTACGAATATTAACATCCTCTCAAAAATAAATGTAGCTTATGTTGAACGAAATTTTAAAATTGGTCAAGTAGTTTTTCAGTTAAATCGTAACAAACGAATCTATCCTCTTTATAATATTAGTTTAGATTTAGGTATTTTGCCCACGAACTCTTCTGGACATTATAGTAAATATCAACATTTCGCAACAATCTCAGCTATGTTTACCATCCCGACCGCTGTCAAAATTACCGTCAGCTATCGTATGAGGTAACTGACAAAAAAAAAACGTTGCCAAACTAACCGACTAGACTCCTTGAACTGTGCCATGTCAAATCTGAGACAATCGCATTTGAGGACAAGCCACGACCTATCCTCGGCTTGATTTGAGATTACTGTCACACCGGAGCGTGACTTTGGGAGTCGTGAGTCGTTTACATCCTACCTACGCCTTTTGGTTGCATTCGTAAAGTCCTGTTGTGTCGCATTGTAACTAAATAGTAGAATTGGCTTAACTTCTATGTCATCATAGTGGTTTGTTCATTACAATTCCTTGAAGGCAGAATTACCTTAGATTTGTCTTAAGTCTTAAGATTAAGTATGTATCAAAAGTCTCTCCTCATACAGAGAACACCACGCTTGTTTTAAATATATTACATAAAAAGTAGTAAATACTTAAAAAGGTTATAAATATCAAAGACGATTTTTGTGCCTGCCTATGTAATCGCTTCGGTCTTTTAAAACTTCACAATTAATCTTGATTTCGTTTTTACCATTATTTAGATAATTGATTCTGAAAGGTTTAGGTATGTGTAATTGTGTATTTTTAAACTTTGTTTTTTAAGTCGTGAAAAGCGTGCAAAGTGAGACAGGTTGCTAATATCTGATAGAAGTTTTTACAACCATTGTAAGTTAAAACAAATGCTATTCTTTTCTAATTTAAATCAATCGGAAACGTTGAATATTTTGTGATGTTTAGTACTGGGAACATGCAAGCTATGTTCCAAACTATGAGTTATTATTACCAAGCAATTAGACTACTTATTAAAAGGGTGAGGGTTGGCAGTTTGCGAGGGTGGAATACTGCGTCTTCGTGAAACACATCGATTTTGCCTCCCCCAGGCACATATCCAGCCGTGCACCGTTATTTATTAACTAAAGGTTAAAGTCTAAATAAAAACGATTCAATTTGTCAGTTCTGTCATTAATAGACATTACAAAATCACATATTAATTGAACTAAAGTTGTTAGTATAATATCCTACTTACAACTTTAATTTCATTAATGAAATGACACGAGACGGGATAAATAGACCTCACAGACTGCGCAAAAATTACGCAACGGGCCTGAAAATGTTAGAAACAAGTCATACAGAATTCGCACTGTGTCGCACTGCGTACAAAAGTTCAGGTATTAAAGACCTAACGGCTAAAACAGTCAAGAAGTCTTTCACCCGTCTAGGACGATCGGTTACGCAACCGTGTGAGAGGCAGCCTGAGATAATCAGTTTATAGTCATTAAATTGTCTCCGTCTCACAGCCTGTTACTGTAATAGTCTTTATCTTGTATCTATTGTTTTTCTAGTCATTTCAAGTGGGCTGACCTGATTCTCGCTTCTTTATTTATGTGCGTGAATGAAGATCTTTATTAGGTGTTGTATATTCGTATGATTTGAACAGCTGATTGTTATCTGGATGGTTTTTCTTGAAGCGATGGTGGCATTTATCACTTCGTTTTCAAGGACCCACCAAGCAGACCCACCGGTAGGTTTCCGAATACTGATGTGTCTCCCAAGACCTACTAGTGGGTCCTCTGATATTTTATTCGTCTTCGAAGACCCACGAATATCAAAATCATTACTTAAATTCGCTTTTAGTACTGGCTGGTTGACATTAATCAATAGACATAGATTCTTTTCCTAAATAAATAGAGAATTAATGCCATCAATTAAAGAGGTGTTTGGCGATGGAACATTTTCAAGTTGTCCTCCTCCATTATTACAACTATTTACAATATTTGGTAATTTGGATGGATCGACAGTTAACGTAAATGTGGTTATGCAGAATGCTTAGTCTCAAGTCTGATGAACATTAGGCGATGAAGCGTAAGTAAATCTGAAGTGAATAGGTTACTTCTAGGCAAGCGTGCTTCATCGTTGGTCACATCATCGCTTACCATCAACACGAGTAGCATGATCACCTTAGGAACGAATATGTAGACTGAAGAATCGACAAAGTGACAAATGGTAGAGACAATTCTGCCGAATACCTACTCAATGCAATATCTCAATACTCAACATTTATTGCGTTCCACAATGTACCTACATAAATAGTCTTACTAGAATATAAAGGTACAGAATCATTTTGGATCCTGTCGGGCACAGCAAAAACTAGAAGAAAAGGATGATGATGATGATCTGATGAAGATGATGATGATGGTCCCGTACAGTGCGGTTTCAGAGGAATTTCCTCCCGCGTACACTTGGATTGTGGAATGACTCCCTGCCGAGGTTTTCTTAGAGGGCTACAGTATGGAGTTCTTCAAAAGTGGAGTAAATAGGTTTTTAAAGGGTCGGCAACGCGCGTTTGGCGCCCCTGGTGTTGCAAGTGTCCATAGGCTACGGTAACCGCTTACCATCAGGCGGGCCGTAAGCTTGTTAGCCACCGTCGTGGTATAAAAAAAAAATGAAGATGAGATGATGGTGATTTATAGAAGTAATAATGCTCGATATTGTAGACTATTGTCCACTGAAGAATCTACACATTTCTTCTCTTCATTCTTGCCATTGTCGTGCTTAAAACAAAACAAATGGCCATGCTATGCTTGCAGGTGAGATAACTTTTTGTAACGAAATTGAAACACCACTGCTCCTACAAATGACGTCCATCAAATCGTCTCCGAATGACTCCCTGCCGAGGTTTTCTTAGAGGGCTACAGTATGGAGTTCTTCAAAAGTGGAGTAAATAGGTTTTTAAAGGGTCGGCAACGCGCGTTTGGCGCCCCTGGTGTTGCAAGTGTCCATAGGCTACGGTAACCGCTTACCATCAGGCGGGCCGTAAGCTTGTTAGCCACCGTCGTGGTATAAAAAAAAAATGAAGATGAGATGATGGTGATTTATAGAAGTAATAATGCTCGATATTGTAGACTATTGTCCACTGAAGAATCTACACATTTCTTCTCTTCATTCTTGCCATTGTCGTGCTTAAAACAAAACAAATGGCCATGCTATGCTTGCAGGTGAGATAACTTTTTGTAACGAAATTGAAACACCACTGCTCCTACAAATGACGTCCATCAAATCGTCTCCGGTCACCTCCACATTTACCATCATGTACCTACACTCACATTCATTTACAATGTATAGTACAAGTACATTCTATCATCTGTATAAGGAAGGAACATAACGGCAACCTGGCGTACTACGGTACACTATTATCGGCCCCGGCTGGTCTGTCCAGTCTGTAAGTTTTTACCAAATCAATTTATTTTTTACCGACACCTTGGTCGATGTTCTAGTATTAATGCTACGTATAGGAGGTAATTATCTCAATGAACTGGACCTACGCTTCCGTCATGGCGATAGACAGTAAGCAACATTCCTAGACATTTTTTCCGAAGTAAATACTTTTCTTTTGCTTGTTTTTTCCTGTGCAAAGAGGCAATTTGTGGAGATTGTATCATCCCAGTTCTAGTAAGATTATTGTTATATTATATGTACTAGCGATTACTCTCTGTGTGTTTTGTTTTGATTTTTTTCTGCTTGATTGTATCTTCTTTTTGTGCTACCTCTCTAGTTAACGTTGTGTTTGATTCGATATAAACCTCGTGATATCTAGAAAGGTATTTCGTTTTAATGTAACGTTCAAAATCTTGTCCCAATCTCTTCAAAGCGACAATCAATATGAAAAATGAAAGAAAATTAGACATATTAATGACAGATTGAAACTGAGAATAGAATGCTAACTTTCTTAAAAATACAACAATGACATCTGAGAAAGGATCTGAGTCCTTCCTCAGATGTAAAATTCATTCAACTTTTACCGAAAACTGCCCTGAGTTAGGATCTTTATTTGAAAACATATCCAGTTGTTACCAAACACAGTAGCCATTTGAACTGATTTTATCGTCCACGATAACACATCTCTTACTTAAGATAACTATGTAGATGCATTCTTTGACCGCAATACGCACTGAGATAAAAGAAGTAACGCTTGGCCGAGCAAATATTAATTACACACTTTACAATTACCTTCTGTGACTCATTGTTGATACCGAATCGGGTTATTGTATAAACAACTGGATCTAGGCCTAGAATAAAGTTTAATTACCTAAATACAAGGGAGATAATGATAAGTTACTAATGGCTCAAGATCTGGAAATAACTACTTACTATCTGCACATTAGACCTATAAGTCATCATTACCTTCAGGCTTACATTTGGGCTTAACAAACACCCATGAGGAAGAATAATGCTTCAAACCTATAGACCTGTTGACACTTGGACACTGACCGCAATCAACAGCCCAATTTGTAAATTGTCGCGGCGATTAGTTGTTCCGGTAGCTATTTCCGATTCCGACCCATTGGAATATATAAATCGTTAAATAATGCAAATAAAATACAAAAGTACTTCGTCTTTTGAATATTTCTGCTTTTACTCTAATTTATTGGTGTTGATTCAAGATCTTTACTCTAAAAACAGTCTGTATTAATAGTTATCTCCTTTAAAATAGTTGTATCGTCTCTCATTACAGTAGGTACATTTATTGTTGCTCTCGTCGTCCAACTTCTGTGATGGTCTTCAAATTTTCCTCGATTTCTGCCAATGCTATTTAACTTACTGTACCATTGCAGAATTTAGCTCACCAGCACACAATGCATACCAGAAACACGATCCTTTGGCAAGCATATTATAAAGCCCTAGATCGCCGTAATTCCACCTCTAGGTCGACCAAACTATCAATCAAACATTCCTGCAATCAGCTGAATAACATTAATCATCAATTCATCAGTCAAATAGTTTACGTCAACATTATTCCTTTGCACTTTTGAATTAATTTCATAAATGTCGTTTGTCCAGTCTTCCTTGTCCTTTTGCCAAAATGGAATTAAAATCAGCTGTTACTTTGGAAAGCCACGAAAGTCGTCATATTACAATGCCAAGTTTTCACTCCGAATTTCACTTTAGTTAATAGTGTTTGTTCTATGTGAAAAGTGCGCCTCATTAGTTAGGCTCGTTGATGTTTTTCGTAGCCAGGTAGGTATCGTATACTCGTAGTGTCATAATGTAGTACCGGCTTCTAATTTTGTTGTTTGACGTCCAATCCAATCGATAGAACTAGCACTGTTCCAATTGCGTCTATCAAAGGCATTAAGCAGTCTACACGAACGGTTAATGATAATTGGTTTTCCAAAGTAGTCTCGATGTTTTCCCTAAATATTGGAAAGGCCTTGTCAAAATCCATGTTTCTAGCTGTGCCACAATAATTAATGATGCGTTAGTTTGTTGTCATTTCTCTGTAGCGAGAGTTACTTGACTCAAACCGGTTGTTGTTTATCTCGTTAGCGTCAGGCAAATCTCTTCTAATTATGACAAATTGTGATCCTTAACCTGAATCTCGCGGAAGTACGAGCTTTGAGGTGCCGGCGAACTTAATATTGCTACTGGTTTGAGTTCACTCACTTCTTTTGTAATGTTTTTCCGGTATTGTCGGCGTCCACTTAACTGTCCTCACACGTATAACAAACAGAATTTTCGTGGTTTATGAAGAGCAATCGGTTCTTGAAATCAGAGAAATGGTCGTAGATATCTAGACGATTTATATAGATCTACATCTCAGGCACGTAACTTTGTCATGATGTCAAGGCAAAGGGTATAAAATTAGTAATACTTTATTACAATACGAAGATAACGTGTTTATTTATTTACTTGACGATCGATGACAGGATCTAGTAAGGTCGCGACACCTACTTACGTCCAGTCTGTTATTTTAAATATTTTATTAGTTTGTTCAGACGTGGCGTGGGAGGTGAATGTCAATTGGAACATGTGTCGTATCGATTTAATATTACCAGTTCGGTTGTTCTACATGGCTAAATTATCTATTATTGCTCCAGTTTTTGGATGTTATGACGGCTTTGCTTTATAAGGAGTGGTTGTTATAAAATCGCGCAGAATCAGATGAAAGATTTCGCAGGTGCCTTAAACTGGAACCTTGCAATCTAATTTATGGGCTCCATATAAATTGTGTACGAACTCAGAAAAATAATACAAAAACGAAAAGGATTTTAAATAACGTAAATTAATTACCTCACCCGACACGAAGTTAGGTATGTGCGATTAACACAGAAACTTACGATTACATGTTGCTCACGCTTTTCCGTAGAGATAATAGCGAAAAGCGCAATATTGCATTATGTTAATGGCAGGTGGTTGGCCCTTTACCAACACCTCACTGACCCACTTGCTTTGGTTGATGGTGTAGGATGATAACCAGCGCATTCACCCTGTTCATGTTCATTTCTTGGTTAGAATTTTGCAAATATATTTATGTCTTTTGAATTCTAGTGTTGGGAATTTGTATGCTAATACTATTTGAAGGTTGTACAAGTAACAATTGACTGAATATAAACTTACTGTGGGTATATTATGTTACAATGATCCATGCCTTTCATCGATTATAAATTATCATGGTATGGGCATGAAATGCGGAGGAATGAGGAAGGTGTTGTATTGGGAAGTATTGATTATAAATGTGGATGGTTATAAGAGTATAGAAAGACCCAAAAGTACGGATAGATTGTTTGAAAGATGATTTAGCTGGAAAGGAGGAGACTATTGAGAAGACGGTAGATAGAGAGCTACGGAAGAAGAAAACTAACAGCGCAGACCCTAAATAAATAAATTAAAAATGAAACAAAGAGTGATCAAAGACTTTAGACACAATAGTGACTCCACTTTCATCTCATCAATCATTTAGAACTGAGATCTTAACGTTTAGTAATTACAATAACGATGACTCAATGTTGCAAGAGATCAACGTCCCTGCGTATACTGCTGCAATAATAATGAAGTTGGAGAAATGGTTATTGACGCCAAACTACAGATTACTTTCTACTCCGACCATCATTGTCTGTCCCACCAAGCTGACGCATCAAGATAATACCTTTCTATATCGCAACTAGGTACAAGAAACCACTGAGTATTACATTTACCGTTACGTACATTTAGTTTTATTGCTTATCTCTGTAGCCTCTGTTTGTGAGGATGTGGTCGCATATGTTTTCAGAGATTGCTTTCCCGAACGTCTGCAGATGCTAGTGGGTTTCCTCGCCATCCTAATTTAAGAGAATATCATATCAGTTATCTATAGTAACCGTATTAATATAGCTAGCGTTAATGTGCCTATTTGAACTAACACGGAAGAATAGATTGTGTATATCACTCTTATCTGCACCTACACTATGCGGGCAAGCGTAAAAGATAATTTAGAATCTAGGTGCGCATTTCACTACCGTTGATCATCATCTACTTAGAATTTTACCAACCATGTGTGGATCGACTTACTGTCTAACCATGCAGCTGAATACTTACCTGTGTTCGAGCGACTGACTATCTGACTTTCACAACCCAGTAACTGGGGAATACGAGGTATTCCTCGAAGCGCTACTATTTTGAGGCGCTCCTATTTTATTCCTCGGAGCGCACCTTTTAGGAGCGTTCCCTTTAGAAATTAAAAAAATATTTTTTTTTTTCTAGGAAAAAAAAACAAATATTTTTATTAGGAGCGCTCCGAGAAATAAAATAGGAGCGCCTCATTAGGAGCGCCTCAAAATAGTAGCGCTTCGAGGAATACCTCAAACTACAATACCTCTTGGTTAAACTGGTTGTCTTACTTTTGGGTGTTTAACTGCCTATAACGACTGTCGAAGATCTATAAATGACAGCCAATGGTCATTTACAAGTATATGTAATGAATGATCACCCTTCCCCATCGAAGCGTATCTTAACCGTATGGCTGTTATTGCCCTACATGCTACTATAAAAATCTGATGATAAAGGTCTGATGCCTTTAAACTTGAGAGCTTGTGTTATGGGTACTAAACAGCTGATAAACATACTTAAGTATATATTTCTAAATACAAACATATTATAGATAAATTACACCCAGACACAGAACAAATGATCGTGCTCATCACACACACATTGGTCCTGGGTGGAAATCGAACTCACGACCTCCGGCATAATAGCAGTCAGAGACACTAACTACTAGGCCAACAGTCTAGTCAAAAGCGGGCGGGTACTATGCGGGCTCAACAGGATAACTTACTATGAAGGCGTTATAATAAAATCTTAGATAACGTTTTAAATATTCAGTAGATTGTCTCCAAATTCTAAAGAATGTTTGATAATATGACCATTTGTGTGCACAACGCTGTCTCTATATCCGTCTATTGTTATGCAGCGTGTTTTTTAAACGATAAAACCGACATGTTTATTGTTTTTTCCGCCACATGCATCCCACAACTATGCATACGAAAAATCGACAGCATTTGTATTCTCATCGAAAATTCGTATCGATTCGATCGCACCTTCGTTTGGTACCGGTAAATGTTATTTGGTTTATTATTCATGCAGGGCGTGCTGTGATTTGAAAACCGTTAAATTTAAATGACCCAGTCCTTATTTCGAGGCGTTACGACCTATAATGCTATAATTGCGCTCGTACTAATTTTGTATATGTCACTATTGGTCGCATTCAGCATTGCATTGGTGCAAATGAGTACCACCCTCGCACTGACGAGAATGTTGTTTAATTAAACAACCTGTTGTAGTTTTTGCACGTAAATGTCAATGGAGACGGAACTCTTTGCCTTAAATGTCGGCTCACGGTAATTGTTATTTTAAATGTAATTGATATTATGTTGATACACCACAGTTATATCATTACTGCTGATGGTAAACATTTTACGCTTACTTAGTTTATTGTTGTGTTTACAAAAACAAAATGCCATATATCACTAAATCCATCGGACGATTCATATCAGTACATTACAGATATGGCAGATATCGATAACAGAATTCCTCTTATCGCGATTATTTTGCTTTCATATTGCCACTTACTGACCTAATTTTAGCACGTTTAATTTGAATATAGTCAACGTTATGTTATGCTTCGCTCCTGACTCTGTTCTATTGACATTTTGATACTTACCCGTCCCATAATCGTACAAATATTGTTGAAATAGTTATTAATCATTAAATATTATTTGAATATTAATAATTTTAATAGCACGGCGGCTAAACACATTAATAATGTTACGTTCCTAAAAAAGAATCCTTGCTTTGAGAAACAAAATAATCGAGTACCTCTTGTTTTAGTAGAAATCGTCATCCAAAGACATTCAAGTACCTCTTGTTTTAGTAGAAATCGTCATCTAGTTTTTAAATCTCTTTGTCGTCATCATTTGCCTAAACTTTTCTATATTGTGAAAAGTATTATCATCAAACTGCCTGACTTTTTCCTAACTATTTCCTGATCAGGCTCTCAGTCTAACTAGATACAGTTATATACCAGTACCCGTAGTGTACATAGAGCAACTACATTTTAGGACTCCACCCATTTAGGTATGGGTGATGAAATGTATGGCCTAATGAAAAAGACTAATAAGTAAAATATTTTGCTTGTTTCCTCTTACACATTATTGCAACACGTTGAATATCATTATAAAGGACTAATGTATTCAAAGGTTATAGTTTTCTATCCGCCCACATCTCGCCAATGGGAAGTGGGCGACACTCGCTAAATATTTGGGCTCTTATCAACCCACGGTTGTTCTACATTGCCTTATGCACTTGGCAAATATGTGCAGATAGATAATATTTATGGAGCTGTTTTATCATATTCTTCCCAGGCTAGTCATAAATAGGCAACGCCGTAATACTCGCAATGTGTGAAATAACGACTTTGTTTTTAGATGCTTCTTGCATTACGACATTAGCATTTAAAATCTATACAGAATCGAACATCTACGAACACACATACGAACACACACCATGATCCTAGAAAAACAGCGTTGAAAATTTTCGTCGACTATCCCTCATTTCCAGGCTTATCCTATGTTATTTTTCACTGTAAACTGTATAAAAGCGTGAATTCGGTGGAAACCAACAGTGATTTAAACAAAAGTGGTTAAGTAATTTACTTTTTAAGGAAAATCTCATTGCGTTAGATAGAACTCATTCTTTCATGCTTCTTTAAACAACAAAGTAAAAATTTTCGTTTATTTCTTAATTTTTCTTAGTCCAGAATTATGTACAGACGCCAGCACATCAAGTTGCCCCAATGTGTCAAATTTCTTTGATAATTTTTCAACTTTATGACGAACAGAATAAGGTTTATATTCAATTGAGAAAATTTGACACATTGTGGTAACTTGATGTGCTGGCGTCTGTACACTATTAACAGGTCTGAATCCTAACAATAAGGTACCCCAATGTGTCAAATTTTCTCAATTGATTATGAACCTTATTCTGTTCGTCATAAAGTTGAAAAATTATCAAAGAAATTTGACACATTGGGGTAACTTGATGAGCTGGCGTCTGTGCAACACTTATGATGTCTGGATGTGCGTTGATTTTCCTTCCATTCTGTATAATGTGTACTTATGAACCTTATTGTTAGGACTCAGACCTGTTAATAGTGGATCAGTGGTCACAATTTACGAGATGGAAACAGTGCGGTTTTCTTAAATAAACACCTAAAGACGTAGACGCAAGTCTCCATTGATTTCAATTAACCAATTGCCCATGAACATCGCTACATCAATCAACATCACACCAAACAAAGAAACATCCATCAAAACCTTGACGAAAACTGACACAATGAACTCGTGGGAAATGCAATAACGTCTTAATTAAACTCATTTCCCGTTGTAAAGCATAAAATTAACAGTTGAACCATTGTGAAAAACCAGCTGACTCATACGAATTTAACGACAAATTGCTATACAAAAAGACTGATGGACAATGTATAGTGATATCCGTTTATAAAGCTAAGCGGGGTTTAATAACAGCGAGTGGTTCTGCCATTGTGGTTTCACACAAAGTATTGTTGGTACAATAGAAGTCTTACATACATCTACACCCGGCCTGTAAATAGCGATGTTTTCTTAGAACATGTGACTGATGGCTGTTCGTATAGTGAGCTATTTTTAACCGACTTCAAAAAAAGGAGGAGGTTCTCAATTCGACGGTATGTTTTTTTTTTTTTTTTTGTGTGTTTGTTACGCGATTTCTCCCTCATTTGTGGACCGATTCTCAAAATTCTTTTTTTATTTGAAAGAGTGTACTCCCGAGGTGGTCCCATTTTAATTTGGTGAAGATCTGGTGCTGATCTTCGGAGATATACAACGGAACTCTTCAAAAATAGACGGCAAATCTGTCGTGATTGCTGGAATCGCTTGGATGTTTATTGTTTATACAACATCATGTCGTATCATCACGCCTGTATGCTCTGAGGGGTACGCAGATGTGTACAATATACCTAGATTTCGACAGTTAGGTATGTTTAGTTTCATTTATTAGGGATAAGTGGATAACCCTATTAGTATTGTTAACAAATAACAATATAAAAATAAATTCATGGCAAATATTTGTATGGGAACAACTAAAAATGGAAAAATAAAAATCTTTTTTGCAAAAAATAAAACCGACTTAAAAAAAACACTAACCAGTGTAAAATAACTCTAAATTCGGAAGTCGGTGGCCCATCATGAATAAGACAAAACCACCAAAGCCACAGACTTCCGAATTTAGAGTTATTTTACACTGGTTAGTGTTTTTTTTCAAGTCGGTTTTATTTTTTGCAAAAAAGATTTTTTCAGTGCGTATTTTCGTGTTTGTTGATGTATCACTCTACTTATTAGTCTCTTTGATTATTTACTTAGTACTTTCATCTATGACTGTTTTCTCTGCTTTAAATGCTTCCAGCTTAGTATTGAGAAGTGGTCTTTAATTTATTTCACCGGAAAGTAGACAGGATACTGGAATCTTTTGCTTAGATTTACAATGCCCGTCGTATTTGGGTCAAGAGTTTACTACCTGCGGCGTATTACGTAGAAGTAAGAAATGTTTTCTTTCAGCATCTAATCTAGTTACTAAGCTATAGATTTGTTACGGTCTCGTTGCCATCTAACTTTGTCCGACTTATGTGTTTTTATTTCTTTCGTTGTTTCATCCTTGCCCGCACTTCTGTGGAGTTACTAACCCTCATTCATCGTTCGCTCTTCTTCTTTTGGTGTAGTTAGTAACTAACCTAGTATTATATTCCATCCACTCACCCACTTGGCTTCACATGCCGTCAAGAAATTGTACACTAAATAACAGCAAAACAAAACACTTCCCAAGAAACACTGCATAACAACTGCAATGCCCAAAACAGGATAAACAAAACTGCAGGTCCACGTAACGCTAAGGAACACTAGGTCATTAAGGGGCATACACCGCACGTTGAAGTTGGTGTTGAAAGGCTAGCTAAAGTATTAGGAAGGTGGCGTGCCGCGACGTTGGGGTTCCACTCGGACGCTCGCGTGTTCCATTGTGTAACATCAATACAATAGCCCCTGTGTGTTGTACACACAATATAAGTGCACAGAATTTTGCACTGGAACTACGGATTAAGAAGGCGCATTTGAAATTGGTGTTTTAGGAACTCGTGATATAGGCGCTTCACGCTTAGTCTCAGATGAATTTGAGGTAGACTGGGTCAGTTATAGCAATGTATTGATAGTTCGATATTTCGGTGATATAAATATGAAATCGGATACGTTACGTTTGTTTTTTTTTAATATGTAAATCTAAAGTAATATTAATACCTACATAATAACATTGCTGACACCTTTAATTGGAGTCAGTTAAAACTACTAGTGAATCTAAAGGTACACGTTCGATTCGTTAAACGTCTGATGAAAGTAATATAACTTGAAAACGCAGTTAACCTTATTATGCAAGGAGCCAAAGACAAAGGGGGATAAATATGATTTTTAATACTTTTTTAAAACTTTGGAACAAAGACAAGATGAAAGTACTTCCCAGGATGTCTTGTGTCCTGAATGCGACAGAAAATGGCGGCAATTACAATGTAAAGAAGCAGCATGACCAACTTGATCCTAATTACGAATCATCATCGTAATAATCTTGGCAAACGACACGCAGACAAAAAAAAACGTGAATCATGTTCGAAATATGAATTATAATAATGCTTCCATTTTTATGGCATAACTGTCACATTGCGCACGCGGCTAACGTCCGTTCAGTCGACGGTCGGTAATGTTCCCTTTTGAACTGTTAATTGGTACTTCCGGCCATCATTGAATTGTGGTGGTCTAGCTGCAATGCAGCGGTGCAATAACTGGGCATAATAAGCTGTACACTCGTTATTAGTCTGTATTCTATAATAAACACAATGTCTCTCTCTTATAATGAAAACTACAATAAGTACATTCGACTTTATGACTATGAATTGTGACTACCTAATTGCTTTAAGAAATAACTATCGTATTATGTCATATACGAATGATAATGCTATTGTATTAATTACCTACATTTTATGCAAATAAATAAATCTATTTATCTACTTAAATAATTTGAGTGTGAAAATCCACAATATGCTAAAGTCCTTAGGTTAGCTGTAGATAGACTTGAACAAAAAACAGAACGTAAGAATTCAGTTCCATTAGACAACACCACTTCGTTTAGAAAGAGAAATCTAGGAACACAAATGAAGAAAATGGTCTGACTTGCTAATTACAAGTAACTGAAAGCGAGGTGTAAACTAGCCGTATTAGCTATCTAAAAGTAATGCAGTAACTAGCCTAGAAGCTAGAAGTAAGAAATGTGCCGAGGACAGGGAATTACTGATTCGTGAATTTAAATTAAATATGACGGATGTTGGTATATTAACATCGGTTCTGATCTGGCAAACCCCACATCATCTGCTGCCGCCGCTTTATTTAAGATGTTGACGCGTCAGTGAGATCCTGTTCATATTTAATAGATATAGGTATTTACTTGTGATGTTGCGTAATTAAATTTGACTTAACGGGGCTGACATGTTCTATGCATGCCGTCTGTCGGGACAGGTCAACTCAAAGCTGAATTGATTCTTTCTTCAAAAGGCCTTTCCAGACTTTGCCCTGCATCGTGAGACTCACATAATACATGTATACATTCATATGTCTGGACTTTAAAAGAGACCAAGACCACTGAGTTTCTTTCGGCATTTCTTCTTAGGGATCAGTCACTTTGGAAATGCCATTTAGTTTAAAAAAATGACATGTAAAAGTATCTACTTACAAAAATAAATATCATTGCATTGAATCTTCTTCTTTTCGTGTGTTAATTACTAACATGGGGTCAGAGTTTGATTGCTGTCCATGCGCCCATCTGACTTGACTTCATATGCCGTTGAGAAATATATCTCATTCATACCGGTTTCTCCACGATGTGTTCCTTCACCGTAATTGAAGCAAGTAACAATTAAGTAATAATTGTACAATACGTTCTAAATCCGAGAAGTCAGACGTGTATGATATAGTATAGCAACAACAGAATCCACAATCTAAGACCCGCATAATTATTTTTTACCTTAGAGCAGTTACATCAACTTCCTTATCTCAGCATCGATCCACAGTCAGCTGGGGAGAACAAACATAGATAACCTTGGAAGATATCACTAGACCTTCACGAGATCCAGTTTGTTTCTTAAACATAATGTTCATATCAAAATAAGGTGCGACTCTATTACATGTGCGAATAAATTACAACTTTATAGTGTTGTTAGAGGTTCTATGCAGATTGTGATGGATTATGAGGAAATAACTACAGATTGTGATTTTTTGAGGTGTTTCCTCAAATCCTCAAGGATCCCTCATCAGATCTGAGTTTTGATACAAATGGGACAAATCTGTTAGTATACCCTATGAAATAAAAGAAGAATTTTGAAAATCGGTCCATAAATGACAGAGTACTGACTGTACTGAGGTAACAAAACCTATAAAAATACAATCGCACTGAGAACCTCCTCCTTTTTAAAAACAAGAAAAGATTTTAAAACTAAAAACAAAATAATAAAAGACCTGTGCGAGACCAAAAAGGCCCCTGTCTCAGTGCTGGTAGTCTTTGTTGACTTTCGCACTAATTCGTGGAAGAAGACTTACGTCACTGATGAAACGGATTTTAGTCCGGCATTTGCTACAATCAATAAGTTACTCTTAGTAAGTAGTAATTCTTATTTGAAATAATTGTAACTTTGTCCACGTTTACATGTCGATGTAAAGCTATAAACTGTACGTGACCGATATGTTAAGTTGGACAGCATTAGCAGAATTGATGAGCATAACACGAGCTGTTTTATGACTTTGCAAATATACATATACTACAAGGTACCACTACTTATTGCAAAGGATCAGATAGTTACCATTCTACCAGAGAACAATTCTTAAAGGAGACTGACTTCATAAATCTTGATCGTCAACCTTTGGCTTTTGACTGACCATGCGCATAAGTTCGCTCAAACCTATAGATTTCAAGACCTCTTTAGGAAAACATTAACACTCCACTAGCGGATACGATAGACTAGACTAGACCCGATAGACTCCTTTCTGATCGCAGCGACACCTGTGGGTGTAGTTTTAAATCTAAACCGCCCAGAGACTTAAAATTGGTATACTTACAGCTGTTTAAGAGTTCAGTAACTTACATACGAAGCGAAGCGAACACTGTTAGATTTGGTATAGTTAAATAAATAATAGTACCTAAGCGTAGCTTTAAGCTCTATAAAATCTTGATTTCGGTCCAAACCAACTATATTTTAAATTAAAGAAGTGCTTCTATACTTAAAAAAAAAAAACACCGGAATGAAACGTAAAAAATTAGGAAAACCTAGGGAAACGTTCAATGCTTATGAGTCCAGAACTCCAGAGTCAAGGACAGTACTCATGGTATTACTATAGGCGACGATGTCCCTTAGACCCCGTTTAATAAAGATGTGTACCTACATGTTCACTTGTCTTCAAGGTAAAGGAAAACAGTTGTTAGTCATTGTAAAAGCCAAGCCTTCGATAACAAGCGCCACTTGTCTCAATGTTGATTGCAAACTGCATGTTTAGAGTATCAAGTGTCAAAACTAGTGCGCCTTTTTGATTTCACACGCGATGAAACACCTAGATATATTAATAGCTACAGTTATATGCTATGGTTTCTATGATCAACATCCTCTCTCTTTCAACCGTTGCTGAGTGTAGGTTTTCTCCTTTACACTAAATTTCCTGGTTTTAAGGCTCTCGATACTCTTGTCATCTACTTTTACCAGTTCGGCGGTCCATCTGACTCGGGATCCGTATTATACATATTTTCAGATATATGCCTGTACTGTTTTATTTGTATATCTTGCCTGACATACGTGAAGCATCCTTGGATGTTTCACAATTTCAACACCCTTAAATTTTAATTAATATTATTTTATTCACCTTTATTGAACTGTCAGCTTGGAGTTACCTGCGCCTCTTTATCTTACTAAACATTATATTTTGAGAATAAAGTGCGAAAACCCAAACAGTGCGATACAATTCCGAGTCTCACGCGATCGTAAAGATAGTTGTTTTCTAAACTCAACCGGAATACTTTAGTTTTACAGTATTTTCTTTTCATCAAGTCAGTTCTAGTTTGTGCTCTTACAGTTATGGGCTTTATTTATATATGTGGCGCGGCCATTGTTTGTGAAATACAGAGAACCCTCCTTTACAATATATTAAGAATAGAACAGTTACTAATCCGAAAAAGGATATAAATGGCATGTATTTTATTAGTATAAATTTGCTTCTCTTCTATATGACCTGTTTATTATTGATGCAAGTAAGACATCATCATGACCATCATTATCATCATCATCATCATCATCATCATCATCATCATCATCATCATCATCATCACACTCAACATCATCACCACGAACAAGAAAAACATCATCTCTATTCTGGCGGTATGGCACCGATGGCACGACAAGAGTTTTTGTAATACTGACAAATGATTTCGAATCCTATTTAACACTGTTGAGACTCACATTGCATTGATAAGCTGTAGCTTATCAATGCAATGTCCCTGTGCCTGAGCCTGCTTCGGCATCGTCTTCGGGTCTGGAATGCCGTGGCATCCTGAAATGTAGACCCTTGATAAAATAAAATCTCAAATTATTTGTGCGCTTTCTAAAATCCCCTGCCGTGCCGTGCCGCCAATATGCGCCAGGGCCAAAAACTTTCAAAACTTACGGGCCATCATTAACAAAAATTTTATCCAATACTTTTGTCCTAGTGGACACAAGTCAATAAGTTCAATTTAGTACGCTCCGCTGCCTCTCCAATATTGACATTTCTTCGCATGTCTTCTCTATAGTATTTTTTAAATCTCTTTGTTTCTAACTTTACTTTAACTTACTTAATTTGTTTTTACGTTGTTCCAGGATCCGTCCGCAGACACCGGGCGAAGTGGTGGAAGGATGTGGCATATGCGCGCGTGCTGGTGGCGCTGCAGGCGAAGGTGGTGTTGCCCTGGGATCTGAGCGCGCCTTCACCTTCGATTACGCCTTTGAACCGTGCTCGTGCCAGCAGATCGTCTATGACACCTGTGTCAGGAAACTGGTGGAGGCGGCTCTCGATGGATATAATGCTACAGTGCTTGCATATGGACAGGTCAGTGAATCTTTGTCTAAACCATTTTAAACGTAGCACTTAAATTTATTAATTGATTTGCTTATTGACAGCCTTGAAAGACAATACGAGAGACAACAAAATTTTATGGTTATTTCTAGAGAAAGCCACAAACTCAGGGGCACCATTTGTCTTTGGCTTGTGAAGGTGTGTTCTTGCTTTAAACCCTTCGATTTGAAGTGCATCATGACATGTATATCTTTTGTAAACTTGAATAATATCTAAACTAAGATCAATTTTCTCTGGATACCAAATATATACATATCCACCATCATTGTCAGCAATAAACAGTCAATTGCTATAAATCGTCTGGGAACGAAAAATAAAACTTTTATTTCACAGATACTTTTATACATAGAAAAACGATTAATTCAGTCAAATAAAATTTCATTCCGAAAGTGCAACGACCTGAAGACGAACCGCTAAAGAAAGTTAGCGTTTCGTGCATTTCATTTATTCGTGACATCCAAAAATGTATTTATCATGCGAACTTTCAGTCTATAAGCTCGTTGTTTCGTAGTGAAACTCGTCTTCTATTGACCTAGTTTAGCTAAAAATATGGGCGAAGAACACTATAGTCTGTAGTGCAATTGTTGCATCTCACGAATGTGATGACGCGTCGACGGTTTCGCCGCACTCAGGGAGCATAGTGTTGTGTAGTGGCTAGGTTAAGGCTACTGACTCTTTCATGTTAAAAACTTTTTGATGTTCACTGTCATTGGTGCCAATCACTTTGTTCTAAAATTAAGCAAAATTAGACAATTGATATCTCTTTCTGACTTACGCCTTTAGATAAAGATAGAGACAGGCGGTGACAGATAAGATACTAGGTTAGAGATGTCAGATTTGTTTTTGTTTGAACTTTGCACTGGTTTTGGCCAATGCGTTTGAAATGTTAACTAGAATTATGAAATAACTTTAAATTGAGAGTTCTTGCTCCTTGCCTTATTGCATAAGAGAGAACAAAATTAAAAAGAGCCTAAATTAAGTTTGACAAGACGGGAATTAACACCATCGAAATAAATGCCGGAAAGGCTTTAGAAGTTACGAAGTTAATTTTATTACGAGACGAATGAAAAAGTAGTGCCAACAATCAACTCGTATAATCAAGCTACACTAAACTACCTAGAATAGCTTCCTTAATAAACACATGTTTCGATGAAAAGTGGTCACTCCTGTGGGCATTTTAATAGGGTTTAGCGGCAGTCATTCCACTTATTTAAATTACCATGGGTTAACCCCATGAATCACTGGCAGTAAGGCTTGGCAAGTTGACAGGATTCGACCACAGAGTATAGCTAAAATTGAGTCTTTATAATATTAGTGCGAGAGCCGGCTGCAGAAATACCTACCTCATAAGATACCCCAATAAGCTGTATTTAGATCGTTAACCGACACTGAAACACGTAAAAAAAATCAGGTCTGCCAGAGCCAATCCTGCCGGGTCATAGAAATAATTGATATTTTTTGACGTAATTTTTTAGTAAAAATTACCTCATAAGATACCCGAATGAAAGTGCTGGCAGCAGTTAACCATTGATTAGTTATGTAAAAAAAAGTTGGTCTGCCATTGCGCAGCCTGCCGAAAGTACTTGGCAGACCTCTTTAAAATGCCCTTCTGACACACTAAACCTACCTCATCGAGTACCCGGATGGGACCAACGCTAAATAATAACCAATATGCCCCTGATAATGGATCAAAAGGTCTGCCAGGTCTAAGCTTGCCGAAACTTAGTGTTTAAAGCGTTTGAAGTTGGTATGGAGCATAATTTCACCTGTAGTCAAAATAACATTATTTTGTTTCTAAATTTATACAAATTTATGAATATTAAATATTTTTTATCAAAACATTGAATGAAACAACAAGTGTAGAGATAATAGATGTATATTCAAAATTTAGCACAATCACTACGAGTTCAATAACATGCTTACAATTTATATACAACTATCAAAACTTAGTTTAAGTTGGCATTACAGTTACCTGAATTCTGTATTTATATGTGGGTTTAGGGAACTAAGTAGACTTTTGAGTGTAGAACCTGTTATTGCGTAAATCATCGAAGGAACAGCTAACGCCTAACCGAACTGACAACCCCCAGGATCTCTCAAAATCCAAGTTTAAACAATAATGGTTAGGTTGACTAGCCATTTACTGTCAATACCTGAGTAGGTACGATAACTATCTTAATTCAAAAATTACAAGCCATTAAATAACTAGCTACAATGATTGTGAAATGACAGCAAGAACTATTATTAAAAATATAAAGATGCAAAAAAAATGAAAATCAGTCAGATTGAACTGTACTAATGTAAATCAGTAAAAGTTTGTACAAAAATAAAATTATAACTTAACGTAGAATCTCAAATTAATAAAAATCCCTTCATCACTTGAACTGTCATATGACTTATCAATATCGTCGTCCTCTGAATCATTAATTATAATAGACTCTACACTGAGTGGTGTTGGCTCACCTTCATACCATAGAGGTTCTAGGCGATTGTTATTCAAATCCCACCCGTATTTTTTGGTATTTAATTTTATCCATTTATTTGAACATGCGTTTTGCCACATAGCGTTTACGAAAACCGTTCGCAATATTTTTTGTTTTATAACCTTTTTACATGGCGGCATTCTACATGAACTATAATTCCTATTTTTTTCAACAAGGGACCTTTTAATTTTTTGCTTGCGTATGTTTTATTAAAGATAACGTATCTGGCAGCATTAGTATTTGTAAAGTTTTTATTTCCATACATTTCGCAACTAAAATTATGAATCAAATCAACTACTTCTGTATCATTCTCGTATACAATATTCTCGTCTTATTTATTGAAAGCTTCCTGGTAGATGGGATTCTGTTTTAACACCTGGAAAGGTTTAGATTTACCTTTATTGTGAAAAACAGCTGAAGTATCTGTCAAAAATTAAATGAATTTCATCAGCTTCTATGGTGCAAATTTATTGTAATATCATTTCGGAAAGATTTTTAAATGTGCTGGGAATTGAGGATGGTCTCAAAACGGTTGCGATCATGAAGAATCAGATACTCGAATACTTTTTCATGCATATAGAAAAAGACGCAACTAAAGTATCCATTTTAGCATCTGACACAGATATTTTAGTCGGTGTTTTAGCACACGCCTACCCACTGAAACCAAATATTTGGTTACTTTCGGGCGGATTATCAAGAGCCAAAGATCCAAATGCTATTAAATTGTACCCATTTATCAAAAACACTAGGTGAAACGTTGTGTCGTTCTTTACCAGCATTTCATGCATACACTGGTTGTGATTACACCGCTGTTTTTCACAATAAAGGTAAATCGAAACCTTTCCAGGTGTTAAAACAGAATCCCATCTACCAGAAAGTTTTCAAGGTTAGGCGTTAGCTGTTCCTTCGATGATTTACGCAATAACAGGTTCTACACTCAAAAGTCTACTTAGTTCCCTAAACCCACATATAAATACAGAATACAGCAAGAACTATTATTAAAAATATAAAGATGCAAAAAAAATGAAAATCAGTCAGATTGAACTGTACTAATGTAAATCAGTAAAAGTTTGTACAAAAATAAAATTATAACTTAACGTAGAATCTCAAATTAATAAAAATCCCTTCATCACTTGAACTGTCATAATTATGACTTATCAATATCGTCGTCCTCGGAATCATTAATTATAATAGACTCTACACTGAGTGGTGTTGGCTCACCTTCATACCATAGAGGTTCTAGGCGATTGTTATTCAAATCCCACCCGTATTTTTTGGTATTTAATTTTATCCATTTATTTGAACATGCGTTTTGCCACATAGCGTTTACGAAAACCGTTCGCAATATTTTTTGTTTTATAACCTTTTTACATGGCGGCATTCTACATGAACTATAATTCCTATTTTTTTCAACAAGGGACCTTTTAATTTTTTGCTTGCGTTGTTTTATTAAAGACTAGCTTCTGTCCGCGACTTCGTACGCGAATCCTGTTGCTTATTGCTTATGCCAGCAACAACGGGGTCGTCAAAATCGAAGATCTGAAACGTCTTGTGTCGAATTCTAAAAACCCGGGGACGGGAAATCAATGGGATGCGCGAGACGATTCAAGACGTTCCAGATTTTTTATTTTTGTTGGTCAACAGGAAATGCCATCAGACTTAACAAATTTTGCTAAGACGCCATTTCTATTATGTATATGTTATATTGTCTCTGGGCTTTGGAGTTCCCCTACAGGTGCTCCAGATCTTCAAATTTAGTCTCACAGCAGAAAACACTCTTCACGTGGAATAGTTTTTGCAATGGCACCATTTTTATATCTCTTTTAGTTTAGGTGTTCCATTTTCCAAAATAAATTATAGCCTATATTGTGCGTGTTGCGTGACGTTCACGATCAGCGGTCAGTCGCGCATTTCCTTCCCCCACTTATCTCTAGAGTCAATGCGTATATACGCTGAAAACTCAAGCGTCATGCTTTTTCCATGAACGTCTCCAACTCGCGAGAAACTGCATGATGTTCACGATCAGCGGTCAGTCGCGCACATATTCTTCACTGGTGTCTAGAGACCTGAATTTAGATGCGTAAATACGCTGAGAATGCAGGCGTGCTTCGCGATCCCAAGAAGTTTCCACCGAGCGAGTTGCAGCCTCATGTTCTCGAACAGCATCAAGTCTCTCCTAACGTTCTTCGGTAGATTGTTGGGATATTATGGTCTTTAATCATTTAGCACCTTTGGAACATTGGGAAAGATTTGACCTCTTTCTAGGCATGGTTATAGTTTTATTGTGATACCTGATCAATTAAAATCTAAGTGGCTGCTCCCCTGCGTTACCAGGTAGGCTACCATGTAACGAAGATAAATGGAAAAGGAAATTAAACACTCAAATAACATAAGCCCGAAAGGCATATTTATACGTTAAAAAAAAATGGGAGTTTTAGCCAGTAGAGTCTAATTTTCAACGATATACGATCGTCATCGGAAATCTGTCCTGAACTGTTCCCGCCTTCACCGCGTGGAGGTACTTATGTTATTTTATAATTATGCAATGAAATTAGTGATAGCTTTAATTTCTGTATCAAATGTTTCTGATCTTCGATTTTTATAAGTCAACAGGAAATGCCTATCAGACCGAACAACTTTTGCTAAGACGTCATTCCTATGTGAGTTATGGTGTAGCTGGGCTCTTGGAGTTCCACAACAGGTGCTCTGGATCTTCAAATTTATTCTGTCAGCAGAAAATGCTCATCACGTGGAACAATTTTTGCTATGGTACCATTTTTGTATCTCCTATAGTTTACCTGGTCTGTTGTGGTGCATTTAAATCCGTCCAGTAGTTCCGAAGATGAGCGTGTACAAACAAACAGACAAACAGACATACAGACAGACTTTTTTTTTTATTCGTGCTCTATTACTGTTTCTAAACCCCCCTCAATTATTATTATTTAAATATAGTCAATGTACAGACACAGTTTTTTTACTGTCTTATTATATTTATTATATTATATAGATATAGATAACGTATCTGGCAGCGTTAGTATTTGTAAAGTTTTTATTTCCATACATTTCTACTTCTGTATCATTCTCGTTTACAAAATTCTCGTCTTATTAATTGAAAACTTCCTGGTAGATGGGATTCTGTTTTAACACCTGCCTGCGTAGCATGAACACATTGAACACCGAAGAAACGGCCTTTGTCTACAGACGAATCGGCAAAGTGACAGATTATATAGACATGAACCTCAATCTGTCAAATTTCTTTCAATACACCCGCCTGCGTAGCATGAACACTTAATTTCTTTTCTTCCGAGACACGACAAAGACCGTTTCTTCGGTGTTCATGCTACGCAGGCTGGAAAGGTTTCGATTTACCTTTATTGTGAAAAACAGCGGTGTAATCACAACCAGTGTATGCATGAAATGCTGGTAAAGAACGACACAACGTTTCACCTAGTGTTTTTGATAAATGGGTACAATTTAATAGCATTTGGATCTTTGGCTCTTGATAATCCGCCCGAAAGTAACCAAATATTTGGTTTCAGTGGGTAGGCGTGTGCTAAAACACCGACTAAAATATCTGTGTCAGATGCTAAAATGGATACTTTAGTTGCGTCTTTTTCTATATGCATGAAAAAGTATTCGAGTATCTGATTCTTCATGATCGCAACCGTTTTGAGACCATCCTCAATTCCCAGCACATTTAAAAATCTTTCCGAAATGATATTACAATAAATTTGCACCATAGAAGCTGATGAAATTCATTTAATTTTTGACAGATACTTCAGCTGTTTTTCACAATAAAGGTAAATCTAAACCTTTCCAGGTGTTAAAACAGAATCCCATCTACCAGGAAGCTTTCAATAAATAAGACGAGAATATTGTATACGAGAATGATACAGAAGTAGTTGATTTGATTCATAATTTTAGTTGCGAAATGTATGGAAATAAAAACTTTACAAATACTAATGCTGCCAGATACGTTATCTTTAATAAAACATACGCAAGCAAAAAATTAAAAGGTCCCTTGTTGAAAAAAATAGGAATTATAGTTCATGTAGAATGCCGCCATGTAAAAAGGTTATAAAACAAAAAATATTGCGAACGGTTTTCGTAAACGCTATGTGGCAAAACGCATGTTCAAATAAATGGATAAAATTAAATACCAAAAAATACGGGTGGGATTTGAATAACAATCGCCTAGAACCTCTATGGTATGAAGGTGAGCCAACACCACTCAGTGTAGAGTCTATTATAATTAATGATTCAGAGGACGACGATATTGATAAGTCATATGACAGTTCAAGTGATGAAGGGATTTTTATTAATTTGAGATTCTACGTTAAGTTATAATTTTATTTTTGTACAAACTTTTACTGATTTACATTAGTACAGTTCAATCTGACTGATTTTCATTTTTTTTGCATCTTTATATTTTTAATAATAGTTCTTGCTGTCATTTCACAATCATTGTAGCTAGTTATTTATGGCTTGTAATTTTTGAATTAAGATAGTTATCGTACCTACTCAGGTATTGACAGTAAATGGCTAGTCAACCTAACCATTATTGTTTAAACTTGGATTTTGAGAGATCCTGGGGGTTGTCAGTTCGGTTAGGCGTTAGCTGTTCCTTCGATGATTTACGCAATAACAGGTTCTACACTCAAAAGTCTACTTAGTTCCCTAAACCCACATATAAATACAGAATTCAGGTAACTGTAATGCCAACTTAAACTAAGTTTTGATAGTTGTATATAAATTGTAAGCATGTTATTGAACTCGTAGTGATTGTGCTAAATTTTGAATATACATCTATTATCTCTACACTTGTTGTTTTATTCAATGTTTTGATAAAAAATATTTAATATTCATAAATTTGTATAAATTTAGAAACAAAATAATGTTATTTTGACTACAGGTGAAATTATGCTCCATACCAACTTCAAACGCTTTAAACACTAAGTTTCGGCAAGCTTAGACCTGGCAGACCTTTTGATCCATTATCAGGGGCATATTGGTTATTATTTAGCGTTGGTCCCATCCGGGTACTCGATGAGGTAGGTTTAGTGTGTCAGAAGGGCATTTTAAAGAGGTCTGCCAAGTACTTTCGGCAGGCTGCGCAATGGCAGACCAACTTTTTTTTACATAACTAATCAATGGTTAACTGCTGCCAGCACTTTCATTCGGGTATCTTATGAGGTAATTTTTACTAAAAAATTACGTCAAAAAATATCAATTATTTCTATGACCCGGCAGGATTGGCTCTGGCAGACCTGATTTTTTTTACGTGTTTCAGTGTCGGTTAACGATCTAAATACAGCTTATTGGGGTATCTTATGAGGTAGGTATTTCTGCAGCCGGCTCTCGCACTATATTGTCTTCTGAGCTTTAGGCATTTGGCATTAGATAAAATTAATAGGCTGGAACATATTTGTAGAATGTAATTAGTTACAGAGACTATCTAATGTTCAGCTCTAACAAATTAGCTTGTTACTAATCATTGCTTTTATTTGGACATCTGCCACCGTGTTTTGGAACATCGGTTGGAGATTAGTTTAACGTACAAAACTTGGGGGCTATGATATAGTATCACCTTGATCTCTAAAAAAGATAACAAAGGAGTAGGGATAATAGTTAACTAGAGCGTACTTACGTCGAGATAGTGCCTATGACATGGATATAGTGTCTAGAAAGGGAACACTATGGTGGTCTTTAGTAAGAGTAAGAGTGACGTACCCCTGCGCTCAACCTACAAGACGTCTGTGAGGATATTACACCCCAGATCAAATAAGAAAGACCATTAACCCGCGTAACTCGGGATCATTTCGATTTTCCAATAAGATTCAATTTAATAAAACCATTTTTACGGAATAAGCGATTACTTTGCTATTTCAAAATTTACTACTTCCATATTGCACATTTTTAATCTGGAATCTATCAGCTTTATCGCTTGTAAGTTCAGCAATAAACAACCTGACGTATAATTAATATCATTAGCATCCTTGTACTGTGGTCACTTATCCCTACAACTAAGGGTCTTAGCTAGATAAGTAGGCCGCTCAGCCCATGTCCATATAGAGTTACCACAACTCCACAACAATTCAATTAAAACACCGTGAAGGCCGCGACACCTGACATTAATTACTCGACACACATACAGAACACTATCGTATGGCTCTTATTATTTTATAGCTACACTTGTGTTAGCCGCGATTTTGCTCTCGAAGCGGGTAAATAAACTTTACGGTGCCACTAGCTCGACTGCATGACGCAAACGGGAGTTGCCCGTGGTCCACCTAAGTTAGTCCACCTGGGTGTACCATTGGCAATTTTTTCCCCGTGATCCTTTTAAATTAAATTACTTTAAAGACTACTCATATTCTATGGTTGATACTAATTGCACTTGCCTCATTAATTTAAACCTTAACACTTCAGAGTAGTTGCGTTTTGTTTAAATTTCAAAATAGTTCAATTTGCTGGGGTTTCGGATCTCTATCGGCTTCACATGCTTTTGTTGGTCCCGTCTGTCATTTGGGAATCTTTGACAGTCATTACCGTTAGTCATAAGCCCGAAAATCTGATAGGTAACCAATTTAAACGAGGGATATTGTGTAACTCAGTAACTAGGTTGTGGTGGTCTGGCAGTCAGACGCTCCACGTAAAAGAATGGTATTCAACTGGATCCGGGTAATCTGGAAGCTGATCCCAACATAATTGGAAAAAGGCTAGACAGACGTATGTGTGTGCTACAGATTTCTATTACCTACTTTAGAAGTTATCAAAACTTTTCAGAAAATTGATTACTCTTGCTTTTTTTTTAAAAGCGCCTAAGGGGATATTTATCACTATTTCGCAGTGTAGTTAGTTAGTTAGTCAGCTAGTTGGCTGGGGTTCTCCGCAGTGTATTTTCGTAGTAACAGTTTGAGTATTTCACTCTCAGTGCTTAGCCGTAGCATGCACTATGACCTAAGATTTTAACGGCATAATAAAATTGGAATTGACATTAACACTTATACGACGCAGTGGCAATAATAAACTTTTATTATATGTATAGTTAAATTTAAAGACGTTAAGCTCGGTGTGGGAGCTTAACGTGAACACCAAGAAAAGAAGCCGTATGAACGAACTCCGATATGAACTTCGAAGCGATCGAGTAGGACTTTAAATCTTTGTTGTGTAAACAAAAACTAAGTATCTATTAACTGTGGAAATCCCGGGTCAAAAGTGCAATATCATATTGCACATTGTGTAGTCAACTGTAAGGCGTTGGGCGCCCGACATTTTGCTAGCGCTAACTGAATTCTAATACTTATTAAAAAGTTGTTATGGCGGTAAATGCTACCTCTACCTCTCATTCACGAAGTTTTGGTCCAAATCCGGGCAAGTACCAATCAATGTGACTTTTTCTTTTTATATGAAGTTTATCTTAGACTAGCAGACTACACGTGGTTTCACCCGCTTAGTTCCCGTACCCGTAAGAATACAGAGATACATAGTAGCTAGTAATTTAGGGATAGTGTAGCTTCCTAAGGGTGAAAGATTTTTTCAAGCAATCAAGTGCAAGTGTGAAATCGCCAATCTGCCTTAAGCAAACATGATGATCAATGGTCTTGCCTTCTCTTTATAACTTTTGAATTCTTCTTTTTTTTTGCTTGTAACCTTTTTACAAAACCGATTGACCTACAAAAACTTGAGTATTTGCCCTAGTAGAGCTATAATTAATTGCACGGTGACATAATTTGGGCTAACATTTTTACGCAACCAATATTATAATTAGAGATTATTAGGTCAAGTACGAAAATACTTACCGAAAGGTTACGTTCAAATTGAGGACAGTGTGGGTTGAATATGTTGGGCAAAGAGTAGATATTATATTCATAGATCATGGGGTGACCGGAATACCCTAAAATTAAAAAGGTTATTGTCCAGCTAGTCACCATTCGGGTGATGATGATGAAATGGAAACTAAAAGGACATAATTACAACTCTAATTGGTAATGTAGGTACTTTAGAAAGATCAGGTGCATAGTACTCGCAACCGGCGGCGTGCAAAGCAAGGTAATACATGTGTAAGGATCGTATCAGGTAGCTTTCTGCAGTTTCTGTCTACGCCCATGGGAAAAGGCGTGAGTTCATGTATGATGATTCAACAAGGTACTACTATGTCTACATTTATAACTATAGTCTCTTATTTCACCGTGTTCCGGGACAATGCGTTGCCAACCTGTCACTCCTCTATTGTATTAGAAACCCACTGTATTTTCTGTTATCCATTCATTTCAAACAAGGCCTGTCGATAAAACCATGTAGTTTTGCTAATCAGTTAAAACCTCATTAGAGAATATGTTAGTGATTTCTAAAAAAACATATTCATAGAGCGGTTTTTTGAGCGTAATGATTACAATTACACTAGTCTGTTGTCCCACCCCAGGGCAAAGAGCTTTTTTAAACTGGGATGGCACGAGCATATTGATCACCACACTTGCTCAAGGTGGATTTACGAGTACGAAAAGTCCAGGTTTCCTCGCGATGTTTTCCGCCACCGATGTCAATGATGTTTAAAATAAAGATAAACTTAGAAAAAGAACATATAAATTGGAAATGTTACATTAGTACTTACCCGGATTTCAACTACCACCTCGTACATCAGAGGTAGGCGCCATAACCTCAGGGTCATTGCAATATGCTCTAAATTTCCTCGTGTTGCAGACGTTTTGATATTCTTCAGGTGGTGTATACTATCTACTCATCTCACATAGCACCTCAGTTACTTTCTATACATTATCTTCTTCATGTATTTATCCCAATTTATTAAGCATCACGTTTTCTTCCAAACATCTCTATTTACCACCATCTCAATAATCACCTTCAATTTATCGAAGAAGATGAAACTTGCTCTAGAATGTTAACAATATAATATCCTTAAAAAATGTGTTAGTATACGATCACAAAAAACCCACCAAACGTTGCGTGTATAGCTCCAATTTGCTGAGCTACAGTAGCTAAATTGCACATTAAAACTTGAACAATATGCCAGTAATCTAAATCTACTGGATCATCTAACAACAAGACAAAAACTTTGCATCAAAATAGAGTTTGTAACATAGATCTTTTATATATAACATCTAAGATTTACAATCAGCCGCTGGTGACTCTTAGACAGGGTTTTATGATACTTGTTTATGTATTTTGACTGGCCTGTTGGTCCAGTAGTTAGTGACCCTGACTGATATGCCGGAGGTCGTGGGTTCGATTCTCACCCAGTACAAATGTTTGTGTGATGAGCACGATGATTTGTTCTGTGTCTGGGTGTAATTTATCTATAATATGTATGTATTTAGACATATATAAGTATGTTTATCAGCTGTTTAGTACCCATAACACAAGCTCTCAAGCTTAACTTGGGACTAAATTGCGTTGTGTAAAAAGTTGTGGAATATTTATTTTATTTATTTTATAGTGGAACTAAACTGCTGATGGTATTGATAAGTTAATAATTTCAGTATGTTCAACGAATACTATTATATTCATATACTATACCGCCAAGATTGGTCAGCAACAGTCTACAGAATTCGACGAACCGTAAAAACTTATTTTAGGTAGACCAAGACTTTTTAGAGCACTTTTTGCACCAAACGTTTTTTTAACGTGGTAGGCACTAGTTAATAGATATTTAGCTTCACATATTGGCTACTATTAGCAACCGTAACTGACAGATACGACTACTAGGAGAGAATGGTATAGTAAACCTAAACTCTAGTTTTAATAGTGTCTTCAATATCGGGTAACATCGACAAATTGTTTCCAATAGTCAAAGCTGACAGCTGTCAGGACAAGCCATGTAGATTCAATTAATTACTTACACAGCCCAATCTTTGAAATGGAATTAACAAGCGTTTTACCACTATACCACGGTCAATTTGTAGTCGATTCGACCCATTTCGTTCAGTCAGAGGCGGCGTTAAACCAGCACACATGCTAATATCGCTCGATTGTACTCCCACACTCGGACCATATAAATTATGTGCGCCCCTTTCAATATATTATATGTAACGCCAACATTCATAGGGATAAATTGACAGGAAGTTTGCGTAAAAGTGCCGAGGGGAAAGGGCTTCTGTTATTTATTACTTAAATTGAGCTTGTTGAGAATTATTGTCAGTGATGCTATGTGACAAATAGTAAGAATTATCAATTAAATATTTTTCCTCTGTCACTCCGTGGCTGTAAAAGTCATGGTGACTATGACGTTCACAGCCTTGCATTTCTCATGTATGGTTTTGTGTCAAACTTTTGATTAACAAGGGCCAAGACATTGATCGACAGCATTTCGCATTTTGTCGATTGAATAGTAATACACTTGAACGCCGATTCACCGCTTGCTATTTTAGTTAATGCGTTTCGACTTGTCCAATTTCTTTATAGTTATAGACAATCCACAATGTCAAAAATCTACGAGACGATCATATCCAGATTCTTTGCAAATGACGTAACGAGTTCGACCATGCATAACAGATCTACGTTCAATGTAGTCTTTATCTAGCGTGTAAAGTGGTCTCACCATAAAGGCTCGTAGTAACTCGGCTGGCAGCCCACGTGCGTCCACTAATTATGTTACGTTACAAAAACTCAATGACAGAACATATTTATGATTTGCATGCGGTGTTAACAATAAAAGTTGAACGCAGAGCTGCGCAGGCGGCGGCGGCGGTCCTTGCCGCCTCAGCCCGCCCACGGCGACCTCCTTGTGATACGAACTTATGAGCCACGCCGCTAATTATGTGCTTGAGCGCAACATGATTGCTTTATATTAAGCACTTATCCGATAAAGAATGTCTGAATAAGGTAATTCATAATTGTCCAATTTACGGCCCAGATTATATCTTTCACTCAAAATTAATTGGACGTTGTTTGTCGCCGTGTAATGTCCCGTAAATAATGAGTCTGAACTCAACTGTTTGACTTTCATTACTGCCTCACGTGGATTCAAATTGTTTACCTGAAAAACCTGCAGTGCAATTACGAAAAGTGCTTTGATCCCCTTTGAAGTGCATTGAACCAATCAGCCTTGGTATTGATTTGTTTAGACAATATGGCAGTTCATACGCTTCCCCTTCTGTTGCGGGGTGCTTCTCGTCTGACGGAACAAATATT
Source organism: Euplexia lucipara (assembly GCA_921972225.1). Lineage (NCBI taxonomy): Eukaryota > Metazoa > Arthropoda > Insecta > Lepidoptera > Noctuidae > Euplexia > Euplexia lucipara. The sequence goes on along the minus strand of OV179143.1, from coordinate 5,187,569 downwards.
TATACTCTATTGGAACTGTTTTTGTGTAGATATGCCACTCTTATTCCACCCAGACTAATGTTAGTGTTGCTCTTAGCTATTTCAGGACTTCCTGCTGTCGAAGTCCTTAAAATCCTTTGACGTTTCTTCTAAAAATCTTCACACTTTACTTTCTGTTAAAATTGTATGCATGCAGCAGTTTATATTCAGCAAGACCTTTGCAGGTATCGCTTTAGATCTTATATTAAATTTGCTCCGTACGTACCTCTAAAAGCATTAAAACTCAAAGATCAAACGATAGACTTCTAAAGAGTCGGTCGTTACTCAGATCGTTTATTCCAGAAATAACTAAAAAAAAACACAGAAGATACAGCTTCACCTGTCGTGAATTGTCACTTAACCTACTTACTTCTTAATTTACGAAACCATTTTAAAACAGCTGTACCTATCTGAAATATCTATGACCAGTCTAGATAAACTTGATTGTTACTCATCATTGAAGTCGGGCTGGACGCCAATTGAGCAGATTAGCCATTACCTCGGAAATAAGAGCGTCGACCTTGCACGTGAACTTGGATAGAGATGTTACAACTAGGTTATCTTATCTTGACGTTAAACTGTTTTGTAATAAAAATAAACCTGTTCGGTTTAATTTATTAGCAGCGATGAAGGTTTTTGGGAGTGTTGTTATGTACCGTTAGTTTAGATGGTGCTAGGAAGTGGCAAAATTATGATTTAGGACGCAGACCAAACGTTTACTATTCAGCCGGTCGATTCAGTCAAAGTTACGCCGTGAAAACTTAAGTGAAGTGAACTGTCAATGCCTAGCATTAGTATGGAATGACAGCTCAATTCGCCCTCACTACGCCACATTATTGACGCGGTGATTTGACCAGAATCGCAATGCAGTACTTGGTTTAGACCATTTAGGACATTTATACAGTGATGGTGATACATTTCCTAAATGGTAATTGCAAGTGGTACAAATTACATATTATACACATGTGTTTTAATGTTTGCCCTAAACGAACAAAATAGAAGACACTTTAGATAGGAACCGGTATAAAGCTTAAGTAATATGTTATTGCTTAGATTTACTATGAAATGTCATAATAATTAACCCAAGCTATCTCTTTTCTATCTTTATATATGACGGTCCTTCTCTGATTCGATCGCCTATTTTATTTTATTCTAATCAAGCAACAATTACCAAAACTAATTACAATCTTGGGTCAAGATTTTTGATGCAAAAAATCGTGATTATTCTCAAGATCATTTTTTCATTATTATTTTCGGAGTACCTTCCCAAAACACACACAATTAGATAATGGGTATAAAAAACACGAATTATTTCGCAATTTGATAATATACTACCGAGACGCCTTGGATTACCACATATTTTGTAATGAGATTTTTATACAAAACTGCCATCCAAATTTTCCGGCGAATTTAAATAAAATCTTTCATACAAACCTTACATGACAATTACAATAGGATATTTCGCGGACATACCTACCTAAATTTTTGACAATTGATTGTTATTTATGTAGAAATATGGCGAATTGATGACTAAACGATTTTACTCCATTCAAGTTTCATGAATGTTTCCTTCAAATAGAACATAGGTTTCTTGTTTTCTTTGTCTAGCTGTTATCGGCGGATATCCGGACTTGTGACAGGGCCCTTTTATACTGATAAAGGGCTGACACACTTTTACAAATAAGCTATTGAACGCAATATCTAATCTATGAATGAAAGGGTTCTAGGTAATAAAGGAGTTTATAGTGAAAGCATAAGTAGTAAGTTTTTATTGGTTTAACCTTTTTGATTGTGTCGATAAACAAATTTTTGGGTTAATACATTGGAGATAAACTTGAAGGGTTCGTAGCTAAATAATATCAGCCTCTGGGTAAATCGAAGAGTAAGCAACCCTTTCCGAGATTGGTTCGTGGATGGGCTATCCATTATGAACCAAGAGTCGTACTTCGGAAAGCACGTTAAACTGTTGGTTCCCCTGTCATTCAAAGATCTTTAACAGTCGTTACGGGTAGTTAAAAAAGTCTGAAGAATAGTATACTAATAGCTATTAAGATAAAAATTAGGATCAAATTATTTGTTGTGTAATATTATTCATAAAGTCTCTATATAAAACACGGGCGTTCAGTTGGACTAAAAGCGACTCCGATATAAAAGTCTTATTAAATTCCGACCACAATACCGATGAAATCAACCAAACATTCAGAAAAAGGCTAGACAGTCAGCATTTGCTGCCAGTCACCTGCTGTTTGTGTACATTCAGGTCAGAACTGAATAAGACTGACCCAGGACAAAAAGATGGCGTAAAGCAGAAATGATATTCAAATGTGGGCAGTGACCCAGATTTAATATTAGAACAGTAGATAAATAATATGTGGGCTTAGCTGCTAACAATATTGCTCTGTAACAGGCGAAAGACAAAATAGTCAAATCAGATAATATTCGCAAGGAATTGAAATCGTAATAAGTTTTCATTCTAATTAGTAAATAATCAGCTTCTAATAACCTGAACCATTAAGACCACGGAATGTCGCTCAAAGTAGCTACTTAAATGAATATTAATAACATCACAAACATTCTTTTGATCATAAACGTATCTGGAAAACCCGTAAAAAACGACGCAAAACAACTATACAATATGCCAAGACACCAACCGTCGATCACGAAATTTGTTTAGAATCCCAACTAATATTATAAATGCGAAAGTAAGTTCGTTTGTAACCTTTTCACACCACAATCGCTGAACCGATCATCCTAAAATTTTGCATATATCCGTTGTCAAGTGTACAGAAATGGGCATTGTCAAGGGTACAGTTTCCGAGGTAAACAACAATAACGTTCTTAAAACATCAAATTATGGCGCGACGCGACGTGTCTTTCGAATCATAATTGAATCATATAAATATAAGCTCGAGTACAACTACAAATTCTAAACGCGAGCGAAACAGCGGGCAAAACTAGTGGACTACAAAAATGTGTAGTGCTATTGACCTGTGGCCATATGCCTAAGAAGGTCGAACATGATACTGGCCTCCAACGGACCATAGACACAAACAACCAGTTCGTAGTTCATGCTATTATCTAATCGATGGACCGAGTAATATAAGAATTCCGATTTCAAGGCGTTCTCCATTTGGTAACTTGAAATATGAATGGAGCCAAGACAGGTGTTGGCGGAACAATTTCCGTTTTACGATTGCTTCTTGCGAATTTTTCGCCTACTGCTTTCTGAATTTGGGTAATTTTTGGCTTAGGTGTCGTTTCGCAAAGGTTATTTATTATCCATGAACACACAGGCTTCTGGGTATATAGTCGGATTCAAGTGCGTACTGTATAGTTATCACTGGCTTCAAAAACGGTGAAGAAAAATATACTGAGGAAAACGGCATGCCTGAGAGATATGTTTTGACGGTAAGTTATATGTGAAACGAAATCATGAGGCCCCTGAGCGATAAAAAAAACTTTGACTCCAGATTAGTCGAAATATTAGACTATTAGACAGATTAGACTACACGAAAATATCTGCGCTGATAATTATTATTTGAGGATTCAGTGATCGATTTTCTATTTGGAGCACCTTTGATCGTAAAGGACAATGACGAAGAAGTTTGTAAACAGAAGTCTTGTTTTGGGCAAGCTGCTACACGAGTAAAAATAACAAAATCCTCGGTCAAGTTTAAATTAAAAGTAAAATAGTCTCCAACTTCCTTAGTTTAGGTCACCATTAATCAGAAGTGTAGAAGTGGAGATAAGCTAGAAGCAAAGAGGATTAAACTTAAATATTCAAAAGCTAAGACCAAGTTTGTAAAGTTTACCGCCCTTGTGAGTTTTTTATGTAGCAGTCTAAAAAGATTCATGCCTGAACGTTGTTCTATAAACGGATATAACGTATAATTTATAAAAACTTTTAAAACAGTTCAAACAACTCATTAAGCCACCTAGTATTCTGATTTATGTCGATGCCTACGGCTCATTTAATTATAAATAATGATAAAGAAGCTACATAATTTATATTTCGAACTTTACGACGTGTTTAATTGTAAATAAATTCTCCTTTATTATCAACAATATAATTTGCAATTAATCATTATTTTGACTTAGTTTATCACAGTTCAGATGGGGGGCAAATTAGTCTCCCTAAAAAATACCTCAGTGATTGGCATTACAAAACTGTTAAATTTGTATCTATGAGACTTCTCCACCTTCTTACTTAACTACAGTTTAAATTGTCTCCATAGTTACTTAAGCCTTTACTTGTTCCCTTTGTACTGTTAGAAACACAGCATATTGAGAACAGTGAACATTTAAGGGCAGCGGGTGACGACATTAGCGCCTGAACCGTAAATGGGCGGGCGGCGCGCTTCTGTGATCTATATCTGTGCGTCGGCGCATACCGCACCGTTTCCTACATATAAAGCGTTAAGGCGACCGCTCACTTGCTACTAGACACTTCTACCGGTATTTAGCAGTGGCTTTTATAGAGGGAGTTGGGAGTTTGGGAGTGTGTCCAAAAAGTAATTCATCTTGTTTACCCAAACCAGAAACACACAGGTTCAGTGATATCTGAATGTGTCGTCTTGTTAGCTGCGCGTACCATTTCCTTGTCTTCTCTGAATTTCTCTACAACTTTGGATGCCTATTCCTCCCCTTTTAAACCGCATAGTGATTTTTATTTACTGGCAGTTTCGGCGTTGTCGATGTATATCCTCAAACAAAATTAAACTCAGTACAATTCATTTCTTATGTACATACTTGTATACATATAACACCATTAAATGCTGTGTGTGTGGTCTACCTTATTGTTTATGTTGATTCATTCTCTAAATATGTTAATGCCGTGGTGGTCCCACTTCATGCCTTTTTAGTATCATGCTCTTTGTCGAGTATTGCACGTAATAGGGAGAAAAATGCTACGGTCGTTAGCATAATGGGCTAGTTAACGCCACTTATAGCTCTATTTATTCAGTAATCAGTACAAATTGAGTAATGATTAAAGAGATGTCGGCCTTGAAGTGTGCTGTTATTGCATAGAAATGTGACGTTGTCTTGTGATTTTTTACTGTGGGCGCTACCGGGAAAAACTTTGACGAAATCCATACATTGATATTCAAATGATACTCGCACGTTGCGCGTTAAAATTCAAATGTACAGAATCGTGCCTTATGTCATGTAGCATAGGTGCAAATCTAGGCTTATGGTTAAAATGGAACGTGTATAAACATCCTGAAAGGGCGACGAATGGTAATTCCATTTGTCTCGCTAGGCATTTACTACCGCCGTAACGGATGCACCGCGCGTCAAGTATTCACATCTATTATGAAAGCACGCGTCTCTGACAAGACGAAACCATAGCTAAGCTACTTTCTACTGTCGACAACTGTATACATAAATCAGGACAAACAACATTAGTTCTTCCATTTTCATCTGATCACTGTAGTGGTCTTTCAAGATTATCTTTGCTATGAACCGCTTCAGTCTTTGAGCATCGTTAATACTTAATCAATAATCAGCTACCATTACTTGTCATTTAGATTATGTTAGTATACAATTTTGTGAAATCGATATTATCTATCAGTTATAAATTACTTTGAATTACCGTATCGAATATCTCCCTGATAAATTTTATGATTGTAAATGCAATACTAAATAACGTCCGTAACTTAATAACAGTAGCAGATGAATATATCACTGAGCTATACTTTTCCAATGTGTAAGATTTTCTTACGACCCATCATTCTCCTGTCCTTATGACAATTTATTAAAAGGTCAGCACGGGCTATATTCTTCACCAATAACTCTACCTATTTAAGTCTATCTTCTATTTGCTGTCATATGTGTAGATAGTCACCTCTTTTCTAGAGCCATATCATCTTTTACACGATCCATCCGTTTGTTTAGTCTTCATCTCCTCTTTGCACCACCTGCCCATTGCATTCCTTCTAAAAGTGTTTGTCACCAAAATGATCTTCATTCGACCGTCGCTTTACATCCCCATACCATGACAACTAAACGCAAGACTTTTAAGACCCGTGTGTTTTAAAGGAGACTTTAAAACCCCATGCTATTTTGTAAAAAATGGCTGCAGTCATTTATCCGCTCTTACGTCACCGCCAGCAGACTAGGTCGCTTATTCTTAGCTTAGGACTAGACAACATAACAGTTTGCATAAGTAATAACGAACACAAACAGACTAGGCCCACAACCGTAATCAAAACAACATGAGTACATGACTCACTGTAGGCGCCAAATAGATAACATCAAATTTTCGTCAGCATAGCCTGTAATCCTGCCAGATAAGACCAAGATAACATTTGCAACTTTAGCTTTAATTTTCAAGGTGATAAAGTCCACGTTTCCGTGTTCTGTCTCATGGCCGATGATGGTGAGTTAACAGGAGACTCACGGGCTGCACCTGACCAAATACTTGTAGTAATGTATTTGTTCGGCGGAACCTTGGGTTTTAAGTTACTGCTTAATTGTTTGGTTTACGCCTGTTAGCTGTAGAGGCTTTTAGTCAGAACTCCTTGAGGTTCTTAGTAAAGAGTTGACAGAACAGGGTAAATTAAGGAGGCTATTTTCTTCTTTTTATGTAGTTAGTGATATTCATATACCTATCGTCGAGAGTGTTTATACCGTCAATGGGACGTAGCTTCACATGCCGTCGAGAAATATTTTGCAGGCATTGCCTCGGTTTCTTCGCGATGTTTTCCTTCATCGTTTTTAAAGATAGTGTATAGAAAACGCACTTTAATCCGAAAAGAAGCGATCGCGTGCCTTGGGTTTGAACTGGAGACCGATTTACTTGGTCTCTGCCGATCACACCACTGCCTGGAGGCTCTGATAAATTCTCACGATTATACCATCCAATCATGATCAAGAAGGACCTACCAATCAGCGTTTGCATATCGAGTAGTTCTATATACCTACCTATCTGAATAAGTATCAACCGTCAAGGTTCATTACATTTAATATGCATATTGTAATTTAACTCGAGAAAATCATCTGCATGCAATCTCGACGGTAGCCGATTGTATATCGTCTTACTTTACCTTATCAATACAATCTTGAAACACAGATACGACAATAAATTGCAGACCATTCCAAGTACACACTTGAACCAAATGTGTGAAAGATTTGAATTTGGAAGCCGATATGAGAGGCCTTCTGACTAGTTCTGAATCGAGAGAATTTAGTACGAGTTTGGTATGGGAAATTCTACTAAAGACCAAAAGAAAATTCGGCAAGATTATATCTTTGGAAACACTGAAAAGTTAACGTAGGTGTACCTACCAACGCGAGAGGGGTTTAACGCCTCACTCCCCACGCAGACTTGGCGAGGCTCGTAGGGCTTGTATCATTCGGGGGTCACGGAAGTATCTTCTGTACCCGTGACCCCCGGCTCATGTGTGAGACGGAACTCCGGGGTGGTTTTTAGTCAGTAAGAGTTTGACAGGCCACTCTTAATCCCTCCACGGGGTAGAGGGCATCCATGCGGATTTTCTACTCCGTATAAAAAAGGTGTACAAAATATCAATTTTTATAGTTATTCTGTCTATACTAGTTACTAGTACCTACTAATTTTCATATGGTATATAAGTGGTGCTTACCACCAAAAATTCTTGAATTTTTAAATCCTGTTCAAGTGTTCATGCATAGATAAACTTAAACATATTCTTCACCTGTGAACGCAACACGTGACAAAAACAAACCACGTATATTTTATGTATAAGTAAGTATACTATGTAAACCCAAGTAGAGGCGTAGAATATAAATGTAATTATCATATTAAGCAGCGCGAACTGTATGGACATTCGCTATGTCCATATTGTTGTAAGCTGTGTGCTTAGTCAATATGTATAATTGCATATTTAAGGACGCGTTACTCCGTATAATTAACTTAAGTATAAGTACACATCTGCTTAGATTTTTTTTATTTTTTATTTTTATTTTATTAATTTTAAGAAGCCTTACAGACTATTTACACATTATTAGGTAACAACATTAAACATTCAGATTGCTAATAACAAGCCTCCACAAATATTTTGCAACATAAAAGTAAACTAAACTAAACTAAAGCCGAAAAGTTGAAGTTGTTGGTTTGTTTTTTAATTTTAAGTACAATTTTATGTTATTACACATCAGTTTGAGTATCTCATAGAACTTCTGCCTATCTAACCCAGTGAAAACTGAATCCTACATTTAGAGAATAGAATAGAATACTCTTTATGGTACACCATAAAAACTTATTATAATTACATTTACACACACACACACACATTACATTACACACACACACACATTACATTACACACGCACACATTACATTACATTACACACACACACACCACACACACACCACACACACACACCACACACACACACACACCACACACACACACACACCACACACACACACACACCACACACACACACCACACACACACCACACACACACACCACACACACACCACACACACACACCACACACACACCACATTACATCGTTACATCGTTACATCCCATTACATTACATTTTAACTGGTTGTTAGAGTTTCGAGCTTCCGACTACCCGTAACGGCAGTCAAAGATCTACACATCAGAGCTGGGTCGCCTGGGACCAACAACGTCTAAACGCGCTTTCTGAGGCCTTGTATTTCTGAGGATATGCACTAATTGGTTACCCACCCTCGGACCTATATCGGCAACCCAAGCTTTACCTTTGGTCGACTTATACAGCTGTTACTATTAAGCCACAAGCCCCACTCAAGTATAAGTAGGTATATAGGTATATTAAATAATTTTACACACAAGGTTCCGCATCATAGTGTTGTTTCACGCAGGTAACATCAGAGTAAACAAAACGGTCGTGTCGTGAGCGGTCCGTTCGATTTACGAAGCCCTTGTTCCAAGGCATAAGCGATAGCGATTTAAACATCTGACCGTTCTAGCTTTCTTCTCTTTTATCCTACAATAAATCTTTTATTTTTTCATAATATAAACTACCTACAAGACCTATAAATTTTAAAAGAAAAAAGGTATGCCACCTTTTTTAATAAAGTTTTTATGCTAAATCTCACTCTCTTCCACGCGCATTATACTTAAAAAGGACTACAAAGTCATCTGATGTATTTCTTTGCTTGTTTTATCTTGCCGTCTTCTGGTTTACTACGACTGAAAATACAATACTATCGTTTAGCTTTAATAATTGCACCAGGTCGAAACAACGCCTCTATAATATTGTCAAAGAAAAGCAAAATTAGAAAAGTCTAAAGCTTGCAACTTGCTCAATACACCAAACTATGTAACAGCGCCTCAAAAGGAACTGCTAGAAACAGGTTATTCAAAATGTTGATTTATACCTTGTAGTGATATTAAACCAATCAATTAAATACGCACCTTCGATTTACGTGTTTTGCGTGACAAATTAGTTAAATCTCATGTCCACATTAAAAAAGACGATGATGAATTAGGTACATCGACAAAATATCGGTTGGCCCCTTTACCCATTTGGCAATCATAGGCATGGCAATTTCGTTACGTAAAAATAAGAATGTTGTCAGGGCTTAGTAGGCGACTCGGACGCTGAGTCTCGTCCGATCCGGCCGAGACGGGAATTTTATTATTATAAATATTTTTGAGTGGTGTTTCGGACGATACTTTTTTTTAAGCAAATTCTGTACAGTCAGAATGAAAAACCTTAGGTAGAGTTTTATTACTTACTAGTTTTTGCCCGCGGCTTCGCCCGCGTGGATGTCGAACTTCCGTCCCCTATGTTTTCCCTTTAAGGGTTGAATTTTCAAAAATCGTTTTTTATGGAAGACTTACTCTTCACTAAGAACACCCCTTCAAGTTTCATGTCTCTAATACCAGCGGTTGGGGCTGTGCGTTGATATATAAACGTAATAATTTTAGCATAATACTTCCGGATAGACTACTTTCAAAGTTGATCCTTCCGATATGTATGCATAAAGATTTCTGGAACTACTGACCCGGGAAAGAGCGCCGTACAACTGACCATGTGTAAAACAACTGATACTAAGATCAACCTGCCCAGGCGTATTGATTACCTACAACCGAACCAAGTTTGGTTAAAATCCCTATAATAGTTTTTGAACTATGCGTGCACATACAGACAGAAAGACAAAACATTCACTAATTGCATTTTTGGCATCAGTATCGATCACCAATCATCCTCCAATATTAATTTTGAATAGATATTCAATGTGCATAATTATCTTCGTAGTGTGTGATAGTCCATTGAATTGTATGGCGAGCTATATTGTATCTTAAGATTAAATATTATAATATCTTAGCCGTGTGCAGCACCCTTTGGTGAAGTCCACTGCGGGTGACGTAACCTACGACAAACTTATTATTTGCGGTTCGTACAGTAGTCGGGTCTAGGGATCGAACCGCAAAATTAAGTTTGTTTTTTATTGTATATACTTTTCCGGGATAAAAAGTACCCAGTGTGGTGCCCAGGATATCAAAGAATAAGTACACCAAGTTTCATCGTAATCGAACCGGTAGTTTTTGCGTGATACCTGAACATACAGACAGACAGACAGACAGACAGACAAAAATTTTTTTAATCATATTTTTGGGTTCGGTGTCAGTCTAGTAACACCCCCTGCTATTTATTTTTTTGATATTTTCAATGTACAGAAATTTTACTTCTACAGATTTATTATATGTATGTATAGAAGTAAAAGTCAGGGAATTGTTAGAAAGAGATAAAGTTTAATATACAATTACAACAATCAACAGTAAACATGATTAATCACAATAATCAGTCTTATATATCAATTTAAAAGCGTACAATAATAATTATAAATGTTAACAACAATAATCAGTCTTTCATATCATTTGGAACGTGTACAACAAGAATATTAAATGTAAATTACTATAATCAGTCTTATACAGGGTTACTGGTAATTAGACGTGAGGGGCTGATAAGGGGGCCAAAATGCAACAAATTGAACCCCCATATTTATGGCCAAAATTCAATAGTTTTCGAGATATTTGAATTTTAAGGGTTTTTCGATATTTAACCAAAATTTTCCGCATAAAAAAAAAATTTGAATGGGTACGGTTAAGAATGATGTTGTAGCTGGCACTTTAATTAAACTATGGACATATTTCAAACTACTTAATAAGAATAATCTCATATCGCTTATTATTTTAATTATTTTGTTTTGAGATATTACTTACCAATATTTTCATTTTACGCTTCAAAAATGTTGCTTCGTCACAAAAAAATTCTATGACATTAATCGTACAAATAAATAAAACAACTTGCCTATTCTGTAAGTTTTCCAAAACGTTATAAAAGTTAATTTTAAAATACATAATCGTGGCATGGCATGTGTCTGAATCGGCACGGGGAGATAAAAGGTCATTTGTGTACCTTATGTCTACCAACTAGAAGTTTTTATGTCTCAATGTGCGTGCAAAATGCCAAAAGTCAAAAACTAACCGACTCGTGAGAGATCAGAGTTTTGAATTAGAATTTATTTAATTATATTAGGAATGTAGTTTTACCTAGTATGCTATTAATATTTTTTTAAGTACTATAAACTCTACCATAACATATGGTGTACACATATTGAAATTTCATTCTTATATAGCTAAGTACAATTAATTATATGATTTAATGATTGACAATAAGTCCAATAAGAATCATTTTAGTTAGGTAGTCGTTACTTTTAAATCAATGTCAAAATTAAGTACATGTCGTCTTGGATTTTAACAATATTCCACCACTACCACCATTTATTTATTTTCACTTATGTCATAAAACAATGATTCAATAACCAACTTGTCCGTAGGGATGTGTCCTATACCGATACCGATGCCGATATATCGGCAATACTCGAAGCTTGCTGTTAAATCGGCATCGGCGATATTTTTATGGCAGATTTAACGAAACTTTTTAAATTTCGCGCTTTGAAAATGTAAAATAAAGGCGCGTGTTGTCTCGTCTACTTTGTTTTTGATACAAAAATCTCATCAATGTTAATTTTAATTACTAAAACTATTAACTAATCTCAACCTGTCTATAGTTTCAAATGATTTTGTTTAGTTTGTCCTGTTATTATTATTTTTATATTATTAAAAAAATAACCTGTCTTGTTACGGTATCAGTATCGCAGATATTTTATATAAGAGCCGATGCTCTTATATAAAAATAGGATACGGTACTGATACCGATGTATCGGTATCGTATCAAAGCAAGAGTGAGCTGACAAGTAGGGATACTTGTCATCTCATCACTCATTAATAAAAAATACAAAAAAATCTTTATTTTCAGGCGTCGACGGCCCATAGTGTTTTTATTCAGTACAAAAATAACTTTAAAACTATGTTAGTAGTAACATCTAGACACACACAAGAACACAAATTATACACAGCAAAATAAACAGCTCCCAACTCGAGATGGATTCATCAAGACCCATGTCTGACATGCAGCTTGATAAACCTATCCATCGTAGACCCTTCCAATCTTTCTGAAAATACCTTCAGAACGCTATTGCTGCTTCCCCTCACTCTGCGTATCACTGATGCCACTTTTTTTCGCAAAATGTGCAATGTGTTTGAATGTTTATTTTATTTGTAATTAATAATTTATCCATAGCGACAAAGTAAAATATGTATTATTTAATTATGTGTCTGACGGTACTTTGCCTCTAAAAAAGGATGCGTCCGAAACACCACTCAAAAATATTAATAATAATGAAATTCCTGTCTCGACCGCATCGGACGAGACTCAGCGTCCGAGTCGCCTACTAAGCCGTTGTCAGGTATCTTAATTATGTTGCAATGCTTTATTTAATTTAATTATTAAACTAGTTGGTGCCCGCGACTTTGTCTACGCAGGATTAGTACTTCGAGTAGTTTATTTTCTTGCCCAAGGTCATAAACATAAACATAACGTCACGCCAGTAATCCCCGAAGGGCTAGGCAGAGGTGTACCTGGTAGTACATCCACATTTCGCCACTTATGTTTAAGTCCCATGTAATAGGGGGCGAGCCTATTGCCATCAATCGGGCACAAATCCAGACTCCGGGCTGCTACTGAGAAATTCCAGATAGAAAAACTCAATAACACTTTGCACGACTTGGGGATCGAACCCGAGACCTCAAGCTCAGTAGTGGCACTTGCGACCACTAGACCAACGAAGCAGTCCCACTAGACCAACGAGGCAGTCTAAGGTCATATATCTTAATAAATTGCCCAAGGTCATATATCTTAATAAATTGCCCAAGGTCATATATCTTAATAAATTATAGCCTGTGTTATTCTGATGTAGGTAAGTACAAGCTATATTATTGTAAAGTTTCATTAAAATCCATTTAATAGTTTTTGCGTGTAAACATCCATACAAACTTTCGTAATAGGTACTAGCTGGTGCCCACGACTTCGCTGCTGGCAGATGGCAGAAATTTTTCCTACTTACTTTACACTTATCTTTATATTTTGGACAATTCATTCAATATGCGATGTGTTATTTACAAAATTTCGAATTTATAATATTAATAGGATACTTACTTATGCCATCATTCTGCCTTACACAATGCATTTAAGTTGTGCCAAAGAGTCGCTTGAATCTACATAACCATGTATAATGAAGGTATAGCGGGTTGTACGCCCCTCAGTGAAGCGAAAACTTTGAATCTCTTTGCGCACGGAGAAGTATGCGATTTATTTATTATTATTATTTCTAATTCTGCATAGTTAAGCTGCGTGCAGACGACACGCGCCCGATAAGCACTCGCCACATTTGTGTCAGTTCTGCGTTGTCGGGTCTTCATTCTGAACACGGCCTTAAAGTTCAAGTAGAGAAGAAGTACAGAAAGACGTAACGGTCTCGTTCTGTCCACTGTGAGACCACTAGCACAAAATATAAACACACAACTTTTGACGTAAAAGACATATTTATGGCCATAAGTCTATAACCAAATACTTATCCGCCCACATTTAACTGCACCTTGTTTCCAAAACGGCACAAGCTCCATGACCTATGTTTATCCTACATTTCAAGCAATATCAATTTCTCGTGCGTCCTTGTAAACGTTAGTTTAACGTTTATTCACACACATTTGATAATTGTTTTGCAAACACTTACGGAATCCGTTTGCACAAGTCGTTAAACTGACACAATAGAGTTACTTAACTCCGCTTTGAACGGTGTTGTTCCTTTCTGCGAAGTAGTGGCAGAATCTTGGGTTTAAATCTTTACTATTATCATTATGTCATAGTTTTAGTACTACTAACTATTGAGCTACTAAGTGATTGTGCAACCCTGGTATTTCCTTAGAAGTCAGAGTATCCTCACGTTTTATTGATTTTGTTTTTTACTTAAACAAGTGATTTCGGCTGTGGTCAGATTTTAAGCTGAAAATTCCAGTTTTCAAGTCTCTAGCAGTCAGATTAGTAGATTTTCACTTACATCGGGTTTCCCTTTAGATCATTACAAAGAACCGGTGAATAGGAAAGGTGGCTAGATTACCCTTTTAGCTTATTTTGCAGTTTAATGATTGGTAATGCGAATCCGATACTATACTTATGTAAAACGGATACTTACACAAGTATATGCTCATCCTTTTGAAATTCTAGGTAAGTAGGTCACCATCGACTCAAGGACATAATTTTGGGCATCGAAGTTAATATTAAATATTCGAGGCTTAAGACCAAACGCTTCATTCTGCCAAAAAGGTATATGCTAACAAAAAGCTGTCTGCCATAAGAAAAACCTTTTTCATCGAACCTTGTTGGGATGAGAATAGTTCCGATTTGGGATTCCGTCACGACAATGCTCGATCCTTACCTGGTGTTATGACGTAACTGAGTACTATTGCAAGACAAGAAACAATACGACTGACTGCAAACACACCATGCATGTTAGTATCTACATAGGTCTAATACTTAGGTACGCTTATTTTATATCGATGATCACATTTTAGAAACTTCTTCCGTTCTATTTGATCCATAAGTAGATTTCCTGGACGAAGGTGTTTTCTTAGATCATACTAAGTGAATTCACACGG
Source organism: Euplexia lucipara (assembly GCA_921972225.1). Lineage (NCBI taxonomy): Eukaryota > Metazoa > Arthropoda > Insecta > Lepidoptera > Noctuidae > Euplexia > Euplexia lucipara. The sequence continues at coordinate 5,172,506 of OV179143.1, read as the reverse complement.
ACCCCCTTTTGTGTCATATTAATATCTGAGACTTGTATAATGTATAGTTTGTTTGTTGTTATAAGTATGTCATTGCAACTAAGATTGCACTGGTACTCTGTAATGACAGTTGTAAGTTTTATAATTTATAATAGTAAAGAAATTAAGGATAGAATAACAAAACGTTTTTTGGTCATGCTTTTCCGTTACCGCCACCGGGAGTGTGCGCGTCTCAGTTCTAAAAGTTCGCATCTCATTCTGATCACGCGCGCGTATTATACCTTTTATTATAATTCGTATAGCTTTCTGACAAGCACTAACAAGGAAAAAAGGTGTCAGATGTATAGATGAGATGTAATTTAAAGGAAATTCTAGAGCCACCTGAGGTTAGCATGTCTATTGTCTGCCACTTACCGAATACCTCCTAAGAAATCGTCCCACCCTCTAATTAAGCGGTGTCCATTTTCCAAGTTTTATCTCACAATTATCAGCTTATGTTATTAGAGACGCATCACCGCGCACTTTCACTCTTTGTTACACCTCATCTCCACTTATCTGATTGAGTTAACTATACTCTATCACGTCAAGTGAATTTTTCAATCGCATCTTTGTTTACCAATAAAAAAAGCCATAGAATTTGTTTGTTTGAACTCGCTTATCTAACTTACATTCGGATTTGTTGAATTACTTTTGAATTTGATAGCCCAATTCTTGTTACAGAATATGTTATGTCTCGCTACGATCCTTAGAAGCGGATAAAACCACGGGCTAAACTTAGTTACAAACAAAAGGCTACAGAGTTTGTTGATTTGTTTGACCGCTCGCGTTCTAATCTGTAAAACCATCAGTCAGATTTGAATAATTATTTTTACATTTAATAACATAATTCTTGAGGAACGTAACAGATTATCTAATAAAGCGGTATGGCACTTGGAAGCAGGATCAACTACTACTAAAACATATTATAAAGCAAAAGAGTTCGTTTGTTTATTTGTTTAAACGCGTTTAACTCTGCCCGCATTAGTCGAATTCGACAACGTATCATTGCATTTGATAGCCTAATTCTTTAGGAAGGTTACATGCTAAGACCACGCTACAACTCGGGTAAAACTACAGGGCGCAACTAACTATACAGTAAATTATATAATTGTAAAGCTGGTAGAATGTCTCACGCCATCGGATTTGTATTACAGTCACGCGTCCGTCGCGGTAGACAAGTTGACGCCCCGTGCGAAGTGCAAAACATGTGTAACAATGGCTATTAATGTTTTACTTATAAGTAATTGAATGTTTTGATAGGCATCTTTATTTAATGCAGTAGAACATCCGCCTTAGTCAATACCTGGGGCGTGTTTCCTTTTAAGACTCTTGACAATAAATAAATACAGGAAACTTTTCCCAATGGGGGTAGACAAAAACTTGAATAGGTTGGTTCCTGGATGTATGACCATTCATTACATACCAAGACTCTTTCGTGCCTCGGAAACCACGTTAAGCTGTTGGTCCCGGCTGTCATTTGTAGATCTTTGACAGTTGTAACGGGTAATGAGAAGCCCGAACGTCTGACAACCAATTTAACCATTGGGTATATCGTGTTATCTAGTTACTGGTTTGTGGAAGTTAGACAGGCAGTCGCTCTTTGTGAAACACTGGTATTAAGCTGAATCCACTTAAACTGGAAGCCGCCCCCAACATAGCTGGGAAAAGGCTAGGCAGATGATGGTGAGGCAAAAATTACAGAAAGCCGCCTGCTGCGATCATTACATTACATACACCTTGTTTAGTGACGCTTACGGTTATAGTTAAATCTGGTTATACGAGTACCACGCACCTGACCGACACAGATCTTATTGGTGGTAGTCCTTAAGAACAGGACTACCACCAATAAGGTCTGTGTCGGCTCAGTTGCCAAAGGGAAAAAAAAGGTCTGTGTGTCTTTTTAAGGCGAATTAGACGATTTATTTTTAAATAATGGCCTCGTCATTCCACTTAGTGGTCGCAAGTGCTTATCACTGGGTCCCGAGTTTGATCCGGATCGGGCAAAACGTTATTCAATTTTCCCATCTGGAATTTCTGGATTTGTACGCGTTTGATAAGCAATAGTCTCGCCCACTTACACTTAACTTATTTGACTTAAACATTACTGGTAAAAAATTTGGTGTACTACTAAAGGGTACAATACTGCCTAACCCTTCGGAGATTATAAGTGTGACGATTTTATGTCAATTTTTTAGCGGTTCAACAAGCTTAGTTGGCCTACTGTCGTGTCTGTTAATAGGAAATTATGTTTACTTTATCCGACTTTCCATGAATGAATAATCAAATCGCTGCGATAATCATACTTTCGATTTCTGTTTTACAAACACTCGTATATTCTTGCCAACGTTGTACTTGGAATGAATAAGTTATTATTTGAGTGTTGGACTATAAGGCTAGTGTGCCAAGGACTCAGTTCTTTTAAATAACTTTAAACATACAAATTCATACAATGTGATAGACTATACAGAATTTGGAACGGTTCGAGAAAATCGTGATCTTCTTATAACAAGTTAATTTTTAATAATAAGTTCTTGAGTTTATGTCTGCCTCGTTGGCCAAGTAGTTGCTAGCGCTGCTGCTGACCATGAGGTCCTAGGTGCGATTCTCAGGTCAAACAAAGAGCTTTTAGGGACCGGGTCAAACTTCAGAAACCGAGCAGTTGCAGTCGTTGTTGATAAATAATAGTAAATATTATTCTTCTACCTTAAGAATAGCATAATAGCTAATGATAAGTCTTATTGTGCAAACAAAGAAATAAATAAATCCTATGTAGGTACGGTAAGCGGTTTGAGGGCAAAAGGCTCGCCCAATACTACATTGGACTTTACACATACATGGGAATAATAATGTTAAATGCGTCCTAATTTGGGATGATAAGGGCCGGCGAATAAAAATGACAATGCTTATATAAGGCTGCTAGGTCCAGAGTCCTAACAAAATATGACACGAACATTGTACCTACACTTAGTTCGCAATAAACTGCTGATGGAATGTTGGTAGGTGTACTATAGGAGGATATAGAAGGCAGCGTCTACACTGCCTAACTCTTCAGAAATAAAGGCGTGTTATGTTAACACTTCAAGCTTTTTATACACTCTTTTGTTTTGCATAACTTATCTTACTCCCACAGAGAATACACCTCTAATCCAAGAGTTTAGAAAGTGAATTTCGTGGTCGCACACCGTGACCGTGGGAACTTGATATCGTTACACCACGCCCATCCGTTTATTAAGTAATTAATGTACCCGGCGGCAACTGTTCCGTCCGTTAACATATCCGGGGTTCTATTTAAGTAGACAGCTGCAAGCAGATGCAATTGTTTTTGTTTGGGTTGGGCATCTCGCTTGTTTTAAACTGCCAATCCGCCTTGAATGAGCATGGTGATCGATACCCGGCTTCGATGTGCGACAGGCTTTTGCTCTGCAGGTGGATAGTAAGGACTTATGAGGTTGGCGGCTGCTTAGCCAGGAAGTCCTGTGGACGCCTTAAAAGTAGGTAGGAGATCGGGTGTCGCAGATACTTTCCGGGCACGGTTGCTTCGGAAGGTACCTGTGTCGCAGAAACAGGGAGCCGGACGCCCACTGCGTCGACTGTCGGGAGGACACGGCGCGGCATACGCTGGCAGAGTGTGCCGCTTGGGAGGAGCCGCGCCGTGCCCTCGTCTCTGGAGTAGGCAGTGACCTGTCGCTGCCGGCCGTGGTCGAGAGGATGGTCGGCAGCGTCGAGTCCTGGGACGCGGTGGTGTCCTTCTGCGAAGCGGTCATCTCGTAGAAGGAGGCTGCGGAAAGGGAAAGGGAGATTACCTCTACTCACCAGGCCAGCAGCAGACGCAGGTCGCGGAAGCATCTTTCGTTGCCGTGACCCCCGGCGCAGGTCTGAGAATGAACACGGGGTGGTTTTAAGTCAGTAAGAGTCTGACAGACCCCTCCGCTCTCCGCGGGGCAGGAACATCCAAGAGGATTTTCCGCCCCTGAAAAAAAAATAAAAAGGCAGAAGATGCTAGGTGGGTTAGCTGCTAACAAGCACGGCTATTGCGTATCTCCGATATCTTCAATGTTCATAGTTATGATGAGTTTCGTATTGGCTATCATCAGTGTGTATCTAGGATAGATATGTGACGAAGCGCCCAGCTAGTAGGTACCCCGTTTGATCGTCAACGTGAAGTCCACTTAATGCATTAAACCCCAAGCGAATGCCGGCGTCCGCGCTGTCATTGTGTCTCTAATTGACACGAATGGAAGGTTAAAGTGCAATACCATTTTTTTGTAAATTCTCAGTTGTCATCAAGTTAGTTGTGCAACTGAACGCCAGTTCGCCACTGGCATTGAAAAGATAGCTAATAATATACGCATTACGAAGGAGTTACGTTTAAGACCCATGTAAAGGGAGGGAACCTATTGCTATACACCGATTACAAATCCTGACTTCGGGTTGCTACTAAGAAATCTCATATCATCATCATCATCATCATTTCAGCCATAGGAAGTCCACTGCTGGACATAGGCCTCCCCTATAGATCTCCAATAAGACCGGTTGGAAGCGGCTCGCATCCAGGGCGTTCCCGCGGCCTTAATTAGGTCGTCTCTCCACCTTGTGGGCTTCCACCACCACCTTCCTAAGCTGCGCTTGCCGATACGTGGCCTCCACTCGAGAACCTTTCATATGGAAAAAGCCAAAATGATTACCGGACACGGCAACCCATGATCAGACATGCAGGACAGTAGGTACACCGGTAGGTACACGCTAAACAAGTGTTACCGTTACTCTATTTCGGACCATACCATATTCAAATTAACCTTTGTGAGCTCTGTAACACCTCTATCATATAATTTAGATATTTGCATCATTCATGATCGTAAAGCTGTGTCATTCATTCATTGGCCTTTAACGCCTATTAAAGATTTATTAGCGTTCGAGGTCAAGTTGTTTCTGGCCATAGCAAATTATAGCCATAGCTGTTTAGATGATAACGCTTTAATTTTATCTATGATGGTTCAAAGGAACAATATTTTCATCCGATACCTACTTGTGTCGAGTGAACACAAGCCGATTAGTCTAGTTTAGTACGCTCCGCTGTCGCTCCAGTATTGCTATATTATGCACAGATTTTCTAGACACTTCTTCGAATGTCACCGCTATAGTATATTAAATATCTTTGGCTATACCAAACTGTCATATTATCCTAATTGAGAATGAACCTTATGTTTTTGTATTATACAGGGTGTAACGGAAAGGGTATATACATACGAAGGGCACGGATTCTCTTGGTGATAAGAAACGACATGGCAACGTTTTTATACATACATAATTGTAAAGTTGAGCCCGCCCGCGCCGTCTCGCCTTCGTCGGTTAGGCAGAGCCCGATAGGTCTGTACTAGGCGCGCAGAACCCGAGATAGATAAACTTGAACCTTGCCGGACAGGATTATGACCCTCATAGTGCGGTGACACGTTTGTTATGATTTTGCATTAAATAAAGTGTCGATATTAAATAATATCGTGAAGTTTCAAAGTTATTAGTTGGGAGCTAAAATTTTGAGGAAAGACTCTTTATTAAATACTCTATTCACCCTGTTCGTATGTATATACCCTTTCCGTTACACCCTGTATACGATACGCACATAAATCCGAAAAGTCACAGGCGCGTGCCTTGGGTTCGAACTGAAGCCTATGATTTGGCAATCCGCCGGTCACACCACTTATAGGCTATCACTAAAAAGTGCTAATCCGCAACCTAATTCGAGAAATTGAATTTTGATTTAAATTTAAGTTCTTTTGTTTTCTTTTATCAGACTGGCTCCGGCAAGACTTACACAATGGGCAGTGGCTGGGAAGGTGAAGGAGATGGCGACGAAGAACGCCGCGGCATCATTCCGCGCGCCATCCGCGACCTGTTCGCCGGCGCAGAAGCGCGGGCGGATGATGCGCGCGCACAGGGTCAGCTGCCGCCAGAGTTCTCTGTGCAAGCGCAGTTCATAGAGCTGTATAATGAAGATATTGTTGATCTGCTCGATCCCGCTAAAGATCCTTTCGCTAAGGTTTGTTTTATTGTCATTTAGTCCTATATGTGTATCGAATCTGATGTCTGATTAATTAATTATGTATGTTATGTTTAGGGAATGCAATCTCGTCTCGCCGAGATCCCGATCTCGCGAGATCCCGGCCATATTTTACGAGATTGTATCTCGTCTAATTTCGTACGAGATCTCGCGAGATAACGAGATCGACAAATGCAGCATGACGACGTGTATTTCATGGCGCGACTGCGCGCGAACTGAATCCTGCTGGCCGTTGCCTAAATATAGATAATTATTGTTTTGTTACCAATATTGTAAGAATTTGAACTGATTAGCTACAGTAGGTATAATAATTATAGACATAAACAAATGTTATGAGTAGTGTTGGGAATTTATCCGGATAAATACTCAAAATGGATAAATACTCATAAATATCCGTTTTTACTCGAGTATTTATCCAAAACGGCGGATAAATATTATACACGATTTTAGTAAGGGAAATTTTATATTTCTACGAAGAAAAGGATGAAATTAAGTGAAATTCTAAAACTTATCAAGAACTTTTAAAAAAACAAGCCTGTCTAACCTATGATTACACACAATAATAAAAAAATTGGGTAATTCTTTCCTTTATGGGTCATTGATTTATGGATCGGAGAGGGGCTGGGGAGAGGGAGGGGGAGATGAGCTACCCCCCTGTTGGATTTCCACACCGCGGAGCCCCATGGTTATGGAGAAATTCATTGTTAAAGTTTGAGGTTAGGTTAAAACACTAATTTCGATTATTTTCACTCTCATTTCCATATATTTATGGGCCGGGAGCGCGAGGGTGGCAGGGGCCTAAATCCTGTACCATTTCCAACCCGCGGAACCCCAAGGTTACGGAGATATACGTATTTTAAAATTTAAAAGTTAACATTTTGAAATTAGTTTCGGGTATTTTTCGGATAAGTTGAACAAAGCACAAGGAATATTATTATTCTTATATCCTTACCTGCCAAGATGTCGCCGGAACCGCTTGGCGGGGCTCCTACTTCTGGGTGGTTTAAAAAAATAACCACGAAGGAGGTGGAGAGGGGTCTGTGTTTGTTCACTCACGACGACCCCGCTACTTTTATTTTTTTTTAAGTGGTGGAAAATCCTCATGGATGGCCCCCGCCCCGGGTAGGGTGGAGGGGTCTGTCAGACTTACTGACTAAAAACCACCCCGTGTTCCTTCTCACACCTGCGCCGGGGGTCACGGGAACAGAAGATACTTCCGCGACTCCCGACTGACTGCGACCTCGGCCCTCGGCCTCGCCAAGTCAACGAGGGGAGTGAGGTGTTAGAAAACCCTCGCAACGTCTAAGAGAGGCGCGCGTAAACACGACGCGCCGCCACCTCGGATCCATGTACATGGGGGCGGCGGACGTCCCGTGTCCGTCGCCCCTGAACCCATTCAGGGGGGCTGGAAGAGGGCGTTGTCCGCCATCTGCCTGCGCTCGGTACGTCTGCTGCGGGCCGGGTGAGTGGAGTTGCTCTCCCTCTCACTTTCCGCAGCCTCCATCTGCGAGACGACCGTTTCGCAGAAGGACACCACCGTGTCCCAGGACTCGACGCTGCCGGCCATCCTCTCGACCACGGCCGGCAGCGACAAGTCACTGCCTACTCCAGAGACGAGGGCACGGCACGGCTCCTCTCAAGTGGCACACTTTGCCAGCGTATGCCACGCCGTGTCCTCCCGACATTCGACAAAATGGTGATTCCGGGCGTGTTAATTTCAATGTATATGGAAACTTAAAAAAAATGTGTTTCTCTTTATTATTTTATTATAACTGGGAGTCTCCGCAACTTAAAAAATTGTAAAAAACCTTCTGTTTATGAGTACTATCTACAAAAAAAAATGGACTTCCAACTATATGGCCCATAAAATAAAGTATAGCCCAAGCACGTGTAATTTTGCACAGATTTTATTACGTCTATGCAGAGGAGTCGTCGGAGGAACTTGTGGCTAAATTATAACAGCCGCATGGGTTGACCGAAGGTTAAACTACGCTTGACGTGGTCGGTCCGTGGATGGATGACCATTTATTATATACCAAGACTCATCCGTGCCTCGGAAAGCACGTTAAGCCGTTGGTCCCAGCTGTCATTTGTAGATCTTTGACAGCCGTTAATTGTGGTCAGAAGTCCAAAGTCTGACAACCAGTTTAACCAAGGGGTATCATGTTACCCAGTTCACTGCCTTGCCTTGCCACTGGGTTGTTTAGGTCTGACAGACAGCTCCATGTAAAACACTGGTATTCAGCTGCATCCGGTGAAACTGGAAGCCGTCCGGTGAAACTGGAAGACGTCCCGTGTCCGTCGCCCCTGAACCCATTCAGGGGGGCTGGAAGAGGGCGTTGTCCGCCATCTGCCTGTTCGTCGTTGGCAAAAATGTTGTTAAACTTTTTTTACTAAGTTAGTTTAGTACTGCGCACAACACTATTAATTTGCTGGCTCATGACGCACTGAGATTTCAAAACACTCAAAACAAGGGACTCTGCAGTCTTTTGTAGGTTTCTAGCGTTATCAACAATAATAAAACTACACTTTTCTATTTATTTTTAGTAGTTCACTTATCCGCCGATTTTATTAAGTGTTTAAACCTTTAACAAAGAAAGGTTCAGCTTTTAAAACATACCTTGAAACGCTATAATCCAACTTCAAAATCACTTAAATGTCTCATAAAACTAGAACACTATCACCTCATAATAATTATGTTGTTGTTAAAAACGCACACGCGCGTGCGCTCTCTAAGACACATACCTGGGCACAGCGCAGGCGCGGTGGTGTGAGGGGAAAGGTAATAAAACAAAAGGAATGGGACAAAATGAGGCCGGGATATAGTGCGATGCGGTTAGAAACACGTTGCTTCGTCTTTACAATCAGAACTTGAAAAGTAATAATGTATTAAGTATTTTCGAAAGCCTTAATAGTAAAACTAGCCTATCAATATAAAAAAAAACATGCAAAATAATAAATATCCATCATTTTGGGTAAATATCGGATAAAAATGAGTAAAAACGAGTATTTATCCACTTTGGATAAATACTCGAGTATTTATCCTTCGAGTATTTATCCTTTGCCCATCACTAGTTATGAGGGTTAGAGACAAAATAATAAGTACTCTGTTGATTTTTAAAATAAAACTTACATTATTTTTATAACTAAGCAACGCAGTTTCTATTTAATTACATATCATGTCAATTACTAGTTCTTAAAACAAGCATTTGCATATGTTTTAATTGCGATTCTTCCAATCTCGCGAGATCCCGTAATTTGCGAGATCTCGCGAGACTGGGTTTTGAGTCTCGCGAGATCTCGCTAGGCGGAAATCTCGTACGAGATTGCATTCCCTAGTTATGTTAACTTATGCTGTGGAAATGTGAGCTAGTCAACAATGTGGTAGGGTTTTAAACTTACTGTCGAGAGTGCTTTTTAGAGTGCACTTATAAACTACTTACTTAGGATGAATAGTCAAGAACTAGTCATCAACCATTAGTTGAAATTCCACCATAGTAGCATTCTGCACTCCTTATTCCATATAACAATTAAGAATACTTAATAATAATTAAGAAGGTATATGATTTGATGTTATGTCACGATCGCGATGTACCTTTGTCTGTCAGTCAGTCTTAGCTGCTAAGATACAGTCGCTCCCATTTTAAAACTATTTCATGCAATTTTAAGCCAAAGATAACATTTGACCTTATTTGACATGCAGTACTGCTGAAAAAAAGTTGACAATCATTCATATCATGACGATTAACTCGGAAAAACTTTCACGCAATTGAAACCAGTAAGCACTATCCGTATGTAAGTAGGTACATAAATTGTTATATTGACACTCAATAATTTCAAGGCGTATTTCATTAAGCAAGCAAACACTCCAAAACTAGGAAAGTTTAACGACTATTTATTTAGTAAACCGGTCTTTGATTTACTTATTACTAATGAGTTACAAATACTTAAATATTGCAAGTCGATGGCTTCATACTTGCCGTGTCACCTCGATTACGGAAGCATTTGGACAGTTTGTGCAAAAAAATTACAGAAACACACTGCATTTACTCACACTTTATTTGCTCGCACTTATTCGATAACATTGAACTGTCCAAATATTTGCTCTTTCTGCACCAGCAGCTGTTATGAAAGGTTATGCAATTTTACTAAAATTGATGTTTGCATTATTTTGACGACATTCAATGAAAATAATGATTAATGCAATAGTTGAAAATGACCTTTTTTACGCTTTTTTGTTTTATCAGCTGTAAGTGCAATGTAAATACCTATTAGAATAAATATTTTCAAGGATTTTTCTTCTGTCCGTGACAAACTCAACGAAATACTTTCTCTCTAGATTATTGTTTAGTGCCTATAATCTAAGAAGGAAGGGTTTGATTCGTTAATTTTACAGCAAAACGGTATACCTATAGTTAAAGGTAAATGAACAAATACAAAAGATTTATATTTCTATTAGAAAGAGATTAGAGATAGAGAGAGAGAGAGAGAGAGATGAGATTATTGAGATTATTAGAGATTTGTTTTTTTTATTTTTTTAGATTTTTTTTCTTTTTTTTATGTTTCATTTATCCTTTTGACGTGACCAAAGCATCTAAGAAAACTCTTTTAAATTTTTGCCATCTTAACTGTCATTCACTGGACTGGACTGGACACTTATTATCAGCTTGAAATCTCCAATCCGCTTTGAGCAAGCATGATGATTAATACTCGTGCCTTCTCTATATGAGAAGACCCCTTTGGAGTGGGACATAAACACGCTAGTATTACTTACTTACTTACTAGATCTACGCTATAGAAGACCCCTGCTGCCCGTTCGAAGGCACCTTATATAATCTTGTAAAGCTCTTCCTACACGAACCACTGAACCATCACTTTGCGACAAATCAGTGCCTCGCAGAACTAATAAAGGCATAATCTAATTGTTTCCCTAATGTTCTACGAAGCGTGCTATCTTTACACGCCCGCATGTGTTTCATATTCATATATATCAGACCCATATACTACCACTTGCCTACGCAGAAGGAAATAGAAAGTTCGGGAATCTAATTGGCAAATTGGTATTGGAAAGAATGAAAATTATGTCCGCTGCTCCACTCGTGTGTAGTACTTTAATTTTCCTTCCTTTGCCTTCCTTCTACTATTAAAAAAAAACTCAAACTCAAACTCAAAATGTTTATTGCATTCATGTGTAGGTACATTTGTTGTTACATTTACACACATTTTGTTGTCACGTTGTATTATTGAATCGGTTCTATAGATTAAAAAAATGTATGGTGAACGCACATACAGTTTAGTTTTCTATGACTTTTTGAGGGGTGGAAAATCCTCATGGATGTCCCCCGCCCGGGGAGGCGGAGGGGTCTGTCAGACTCTTACTGACTAAAAACCACCCCGTGTTCCTTCTCACACCTGCGCCGGGGGTCACGGGAACAGAAGATACTTCCGCGACCCGCGACTGATATTGCCACTTCCTACCCTAGCCTTTTCCCAACTATTTTGGGGGTTGGTTTCTAGTTTAACCGGATGCAGCTTAATACCAGTGTTTTACATGGAGCGACTGCCTGTCGGACCTCCACCACCCAGTTACTGGGTAGCTATACCCCTTGGTTAAACTCATTGTCAGACTTTCGTTCGGACTCCTGACTATCTGTAACGAGTGTCATATAAGTTACAAAAATGACAACCGGGACCAACAGCTTTACGTGCTTTCCGAGGCACGGAGAAGTCTTAACATGTATGCTCACCCATCCACGGACCAACCTCGTCAAGCGTAGCTTAACCTTCGATCGTCCCGTGAGCCTGTTATTATTTATTACGACAATCTGTATATTATTCGGCGAAATACTAAAGAAATAGTATAAAGTAATTCAAACTCTGTATTCGAGGTTGGAAAATATCAATGAGTCCTGAAGTAAAACCACTTTTGGAGTAGGAAAACTCAGACTGACTCACTGATGAGACTTCCTGTGCAGTCCGGATCTTACCAGTTAAATGATTATTTATACAACATCTGTCAAAGCACCATTTTTATGCCTAGCTAGTCTAGCTAGCTTCACGAGGAGGTTCAGAGTATCGCAGCTGATATATTCAGGTCATAAATTATTTTTTTATAATTTAAATTTCATTTCAGGGCGCTCTCAGGATAACAGAAGACGGTTGCGGCGGAGTACGAATAGTAGGAGCTTCTATGCGAGCAGTGAGAGGGGCCCACGAAGCTCTAGGGGCACTCAGAGCCGGCGCCTTAGCACGAACAACGGCCGCTACGAACATGAACTCGTCATCATCAAGATCACATGCAGTATTCACCCTATTACTGCGACAGAGAAGGCTAGCACCAGATCAAGATGCTACGATAGAAAGGGATGCAGATACTGAAGCACCTGAACAGTACGAGACTCTCACTGCGAAGTTCCATTTTGTTGATCTTGCAGGGTCGGAGAGGTTAAAACGAACAGGTGAGGTTCTAGATAATTTTCTTAATGATTTAGTTTTGTAATTTCACAGCGATTCATTGAAACCCGTGCAGTTTACGGTCTACGGCCCATCATGTACTTGAACCTTTTTTTATTTAGTTTACGAGTATTGTAGTATTATTTTTTCACAAATAAATATTCCACAATTTTCACACATTGCCATCAAATCCTAAACTAAGCAAGGCTTGTGCTACGAGTATTAGATATAAATAACTGATAAACATACCTGGTTACTTCTTTCGTATTTGTTGCCCTATGCATCAGTTTTCTTTTTGAAAAACATTAGTCCTTCTCCGTACGCTTATTATTAAGCATTTTTTACGTCACTCAGGTGCAACCGGAGAACGCGCAAAAGAAGGCATCTCAATCAACTGCGGCCTCCTAGCCCTAGGCAATGTGATATCCGCACTCGGGGATAGATCTCGCAAAGTCATGCACGTTCCTTACCGGGACTCGAAGCTCACCAGGCTACTCCAAGATTCTCTAGGCGGCAACAGTAACACGGTCATGATAGCCTGCGTGTCACCAAGTGATAGGGACTTTATGGAGACCCTTAATACCCTGAAGTACGCGAATCGAGCGAGGAATATCAAGAATAGGTGCGTGGTGAACCAGGATCTGACTTCGAGAACTATACATCAGTTGAGGCAAGAGGTGGCTAGGCTGCAGCTTGAGCTGGCCGAGTATAAACAGGTATGGTATTATATATTTTGATTCTTAGTTACATTTTAAGAAGCTTCCATTTGCATTACATTGGTGCATTTAGAGGTACTTACAAACCCGGTACCTTAAAAAAGCAGTTTTGAACCTTACCTCTAGAGCGCCACGCCGAAAAAGAACAAACGTGCCCTCAGCGCCAAGCTAATCATATTTTTTTTAAATTTGTCATGTACTAGTGACGCGTGGCGTACTGAGCACATTTTGGGTTTTCATCTATACATGACTGGGGCGGTCAAATGTTGAGGTACATGATACCAGTATAAACTCCAGATTTACTATACATTTTTCGAGTTTTAAGTTTGTAAAACAGTTCACATTATGATAAGATGGCTGCTCCAAAATTAGGCTCTTTGGTATTCATGCATTTTTTACTAATATTAAAACACCAAACTGAAACGAGTTACGTACCTACTACACTTTAAAAAAGTGTTTTATTCGTTATTCCGTCCAATGGAGTTGAATTTTTTTTTTATCACGTAGTCCAAAATATCTAGAAGGCAGGAAAATGAGTCTACAATGTCTCCTCAAAACTTCCAGGGGAAACGCGTAATATCAGAGAACGGCGAAGAAGGCTGGAGCGACGTGGTTCAAGAGAACGCGATCCTCACAGCCGAAGTGGAGTCCCTCCGTCGCAGGATGAAAGCCATGCAGGGCACCATCGAGCAGCTGTCGGCGAGGAACAGTGAACTCATTGCGGAGAAGGCGCTCAGCAACTGGGGACCCAAGGACGGCAGTCCGGATGCCAACGATTGCTCGCTCACGTCACTTGTGCAGGTAACAATAGAATTTATCATGATTGTTTATGATTGTGATCATATCCAGTTCGACTGGAAACCGACCTCAATGAAGTTGGGAACAGGTTAGGCAAATGATACAAAGGAGACAGTTTTTTTTGTTTGGGGAATAGGCCCACCTCAAATTCTGGCGTTTAGCAATGAAATGTATGTTAGTTTATTCCTTATAATCTGTAGATTACAGTGGTTATATTAGCAAAACTGTATGTAACCGGAATACTGTGAAATACGATAGTCAAAACATGACTCTTATAATAACCTTAAATCTCTGAAGAGCGATTGTTAAATAAGTGGATAGGTATTTTAAGTTATAATAGTACACTGTTCAGTGTTCAATAATATAAAGTATAAAACAAAGACACGTCTGTACTCATTTTGATGTGATTTACACGATTTGATAGACAGAAATATTCACGAAAATAGATTAGATGTATTCATTTCGAAACACACTTTTTGCGGCCATAGACTGTAGATAAAGATATTCAATACCTAAAGTAAATGATAAATGATAGATGATAAATGATGTTTATTTTGCAAATAGGTTTTCACAAACACTTTTACACGTCATTTTTTTAAGTAGTATACCTTAGTAGTACCTTTAGTATTTTAAATCTCTTGGACTGGAGATCTAAAATAATAAGGTGATGTGCTATAAGCTGGTTGTGTCAGGAGATAAAAAGAACACATTATAGTATGTCACAAGAAGTATTTTTTACTGTTCGTCATAATTTTCAAAATCTTCTCTTAAAAGCAGTATTTCATCGAAAAAAGATGCAGGTGGCTTAACTTTAACTTGATGCCGCGCCCAAGATAAAAACCACACTATACACATCACATGTGCACAGCAGCCAACAGTGCCTCTCCCACTAAACAATTACAACAGAATCCAGCAAGAGCAGCCCCAATTCCGTTGAAATGGTGCTGCACAATTGCTTGCAATGGCTTTGTAGATTATGCACTGTATCTACAGATGCCATTTTCATAAAATCTTTAAAATAAAAATACGAAAAGAACAGAAGAAACATTCAATTATCTAGTAATCGGAAACAATAATAACGGAAATAATAATGTTGTTTGTCAGTGTCAAACTGATTGAAATTGGACCACAGAGCATCTGCAACGAGCTATTAATTACGTTTCGTTCCACAGTGTTTTTAAACTACGTTACTTAATATTCCATTAGTAAAATAATTAAAAACAAGTTCACTGTACCAATTGTAATAATTATCTCTTTAAACGCATATAACGCCGATTTCATTACCGCTGCGCACCGGGATAACATATTTGTTTTCCATTAAAATAATAGGTTTATTTTAATGTGAAAACAAATATGTAAACGCTCCTTAACAAGCATTGTTTGCCGTAACACTTTTTTACTATTATTTCAGTATTCCGGTTTTATTTATATATAATTTTTGGTCTGTTAATAGTAATAAGATGATCACTTTCTTCATGTGTAATATGATTAATAAACGTTACCGTTTAATAGTGGGCCCAAAAAAAACTGTCTCCTTTTCTAGAAAGTCTTTCTAGACTACACATTATTTATTTTTAGATGAATTTATGAAGGGTGTAAGTTCTGTGGTTTATAATGCATATTTTAATCTGTGGTCTGGTGGTTGAGGCATTTAAAGGATGATTTTTACAAGTAAATCTAAAATAGTGGACATTCAAGAAAGCTATGAAAGAATTCAAGACCATAGTTGTCTGAACTAAGCAATTAATTCATGTTTTAATTAACACAATTACCAGTAATTTTAAGAAACTCACATTACCTTGTAGCGACATCTATATTTGTACATGCGAACTAAACTAAAACGTGATTAAATTTTTCCGCGGCACATTACATATCTTTAAACTACATAATCCTGACAACAAACGATGGCTGTGCTTACCAGACACATCACCCATCAGGTTTGAGAATCTTTACTTTGAACGAGAAACTTTTCACAAAATTCCACATTCAAACACATTTAGTTTGTTTTTCCAGGGCTACGTAAGCGAGATAGAAGACCTGCGAGCGCAACTACTAGAATCAAACGCGATGTACGAGGCGAGTCGCAAGCGGGAGGCGACAGTTGCGCGGACACGACACGATTCTGTGCAAGACCCCTCACTTGTCATCGATGATGCTAAACGAGAGCTTTACAAGGTAAGTTTCACAGGAAGGCAATTTAAATATCTCTCGTAAAGAAAAAAGGAAAAAAAATACATGAAAAAGGTAAACATCGGTAGTCCTAGGACCAAAAATTCGAAGACATGTCATCTTCTAATTCGCACGGGGCCCGCGTAGTAGATTATGTCCCATACGCAAAATACGCGCTTTGACTTGGAGTTGCGGATACCAGCCCGGTATCTTTAGGGCAAGGAACTCAATCCTTACTCTTTTAAAATAGGTTTTTTTGGTTTTACCTATAGATATTAGGTACGTATCAAAAGGTTATTGAATAATAACAATAATAATATGTGGAGCAACTTTTAATGTGTATCTGGAAAATTTGATTTCAATCAGTGGCACGAAGAACGAAGTTGCTTTTCAATCAATGTCACGGATAAAGACATTAATATCTTGATGGGGCGTCCTTTCCCGGCGTTTCTACTAACATGATCTGCCTTATAGCTGTCTTCTTCAATCTTATAGCTTTAGATGTGCCTAACCAATTTCTGTTTTCATTTTTAGGAAAAAGAGCTCCTCGCACGCAGTATGGGCGAGCTCGAATTCCAGCGTAAACTCAACATGAGTGAAAGTATGACAAGCGCAGTGGACGATCACATCGGCGAGAGGGAGCGAGCGGAGGGAGAGAGTGCAGAGGACTCCGAGCCCTCTGACGGAGATCCGGAGGTGGAGCCCAGTGACTCGGAAGAAGAAGACTCGGAGGCTAAAGGTATGTAACTTGTTGCCAAAGACGGTGTTGAAAATGATACTTTAGTGGCTGTTTAGAGCCATTGAGTTGGGTGGCTTATGTTCAGCCATCCAACTGGCCAAAGTGTGAATTTTCTCCCATTCATTACTGCCGAAACGAAGTCACACCTCCGATGTCTTTTCTCCATATACAAGCATTTTGTGCTTAAAAGGAAGCTTAAATCTTAATTATGTTTACACAAGATTGGATACCAAATATACTATTTTTTTTCTAATGTACAAAGGTCAGCACTTCAAGCTACCCTAAACTGTAATTTTTTTCCAATCGAATTTGAACATTATTTTGTTTTACATTAAATTGATAAACTATTAAAGAAATTTGACACATTGGGGTAGTTAAATGTGCTGGCGTCTGTACAATCTGTACTCATCAAAACTGTAAATATGTCTAAATCTAGAGATGCAATTTGTCCTGGTATTCTGTCTATATATCTCCATAGTATAGTTAGATGGAAGGCAAGAGCATTCCTACAAAGTCAATGGCTTAATCACCACTATCTAAATATACTAGATCTGCAATCCTTAATATAACACTTTATCTTACACTTTCAAGGTCAACGAGTTCTCTCGGCGCAACTGGCAGCTCTTAGCGAAGACATAGACACGAAGGCACGCCTGATAGAACAGTTGGAGCTGTCACAACGTCGCCTCGCCGCCTTGAAAACTCACTACGAACAGCGCCTCGACACGTTACATCACCAGATCAAGGCCACCAATGATGAGAAGGATAAAGTACTGGCTTCGCTTGGTAAGTGGAACAGATTGTTATATTTGTGCTCTGAATTATATCAGACTGACTGTACCGCTGTTTCGCTCGCCTCTTATGGTGCGTGAAACACCCGCGATGTATGGACTGTAATGTGTATAGCCCGTTGTTTTTGGGTCCTTCAATAACTAACTTATCAAACTTGAGAAAGAAGCCATTGCCTAGTGTTGTACTGCGGCATTTGTTTTGATGAAAGATTTTTTTTATTAGTAATTAAATTAGCACATGAACAACTTTCACTTCGGGACCCAACTGTAAAAACAGATCGGCTGTTTCATAAAATAGTTTATTTATTTATTGTAAAGAAAGCTTACAGACTAAATAGTAATCATTTTAAGGTAGGTCATACTTTTGCTAATTACAAGCTTCCACATATTTATTTATTGAAAGGAGAACCAACAGCTATATTAGATGCGTAACAATTAAATAAGCAACACAAAGCCAATTACAGGTTCTCATGAAAAAAAAACATGATAGGATACAGAAATCTTAGGATCACTAACAAGCACGATAAATAACAGAAATAATAGAAATAAGAAGGATACAATATGCACTAAATACACTTAAGGCTATACCAGGTAAAGCACTTATGACATGGAAGAGTAAAGGTCTACGAATACGAAAAATGTTAAATTAACAAAAGCACTACGCACTTCTAAAGAAATCGGCATTCAGCCGATTGCGAGCTGAGTTGGTTTTGGTGACAAATGGGTCCAATGAGAACTCTTTACAGAGAATATAAGTAATAATGATCAGACGCCAGCACATCAACCTACCCCAATGTGCCAAATTTCTTTGATAGGTTTGCAACTTTATACTAAACACGATAAGGTTCACATTCAATTGGGAAAATTTTACAGTATGGGGTAGGTTGATGTGTTGGCGTCGAAACACACACATAATACACTCACGCTTTAATACTTACTCGGTCAAATGTGTGAAATAGCTGAGTTTTTCGTGACTTCAAAGTTAGTTCCATAGTGAAAGTTAGTCATATTTAGGGGTAGTACAACTTGTGAAACTTTGGCATCACTATAAAAATATCCTTTGGTATAAATAAGTGCCGCAGTAAAAACTAAGCATTTTTTTTATTTCTCAAGTTTCAGTCCCAAGACTTTTATAAAAACAAAGTTCTGAATATAAATGTGACTTTATATAACTTGCTTCTCCTTCGCCCCATAGCAACACAACCGTCCCCTCCAAGCGAGAAACTAAAGCGCGTGAAGGAAGAGTACGAGCGTCGTGTGGCGGGCATGTCGCGCGAGCTAAAGCGGCTGCAGGCTGCACAACGCGAGCACACGCGGCTGCAGCGCTCGCAGCAGCAGACCGCGCAGCAGATCAGCACGCTGCGCTCCGAGCTGCAGAACATGAAGCGGGACAAGGTATGCAGGCCGCACAACGCGAGCACACGCGGCTGCAGCGCTCGCAGCAGCAGACCGCGCAGCAGATCAGCACGCTGCGCTCCGAGCTGCAGAACATGAAGCGGGACAAGGTATGCAGGCCGCACAACGCGAGCACACGCGGCTGCAGCGCTCGCAGCAGCAGACCGCGCAGCAGATCAGCACGCTGCGCTCCGAGCTGCAGAACATGAAGCGGGACAAGGTATGCAGGCCGCACAACGCGAGCACACGCGGCTGCAGCGCTCGCAGCAGCAGACCGCGCAGCAGATCAGCACGCTGCGCTCCGAGCTGCAGAACATGAAGCGGGACAAGGTATGCAGGCCGCACAACGCGAGCACACGCGGCTGCAGCGCTCGCAGCAGCAGACCGCGCAGCAGATCAGCACGCTGCGCTCCGAGCTGCAGAACATGAAGCGGGACAAGGTATGCAGGCCGCACAACGCGAGCACACGCGGCTGCAGCGCTCGCAGCAGCAGACCGCGCAGCAGATCAGCACGCTGCGCTCCGAGCTGCAGAACATGAAGCGGGACAAGGTATGCAGGCCGCACAACGCGAGCACACGCGGCTGCAGCGCTCGCAGCAGCAGACCGCGCAGCAGATCAGCACGCTGCGCTCCGAGCTGCAGAACATGAAGCGGGACAAGGTATGCAGGCCGCACAACGCGAGCACACGCGGCTGCAGCGCTCGCAGCAGCAGACCGCGCAGCAGATCAGCACGCTGCGCTCCGAGCTGCAGAACATGAAGCGGGACAAGGTATGCAGGCCGCACAACGCGAGCACACGCGGCTGCAGCGCTCGCAGCAGCAGACCGCGCAGCAGATCAGCACGCTGCGCTCCGAGCTGCAGAACATGAAGCGGGACAAGGTATGCAGGCCGCACAACGCGAGCACACGCGGCTGCAGCGCTCGCAGCAGCAGACCGCGCAGCAGATCAGCACGCTGCGCTCCGAGCTGCAGAACATGAAGCGGGACAAGGTATGCAGGCCGCACAACGCGAGCACACGCGGCTGCAGCGCTCGCAGCAGCAGACCGCGCAGCAGATCAGCACGCTGCGCTCCGAGCTGCAGAACATGAAGCGGGACAAGGTATGCAGGCCGCACAACGCGAGCACACGCGGCTGCAGCGCTCGCAGCAGCAGACCGCGCAGCAGATCAGCACGCTGCGCTCCGAGCTGCAGAACATGAAGCGGGACAAGGTATGCAGGCCGCACAACGCGAGCACACGCGGCTGCAGCGCTCGCAGCAGCAGACCGCGCAGCAGATCAGCACGCTGCGCTCCGAGCTGCAGAACATGAAGCGGGACAAGGTATGCAGGCCGCACAACGCGAGCACACGCGGCTGCAGCGCTCGCAGCAGCAGACCGCGCAGCAGATCAGCACGCTGCGCTCCGAGCTGCAGAACATGAAGCGGGACAAGGTATGCAGGCCGCACAACGCGAGCACACGCGGCTGCAGCGCTCGCAGCAGCAGACCGCGCAGCAGATCAGCACGCTGCGCTCCGAGCTGCAGAACATGAAGCGGGACAAGGTATGCAGGCCGCACAACGCGAGCACACGCGGCTGCAGCGCTCGCAGCAGCAGACCGCGCAGCAGATCAGCACGCTGCGCTCCGAGCTGCAGAACATGAAGCGGGACAAGGTATGCAGGCCGCACAACGCGAGCACACGCGGCTGCAGCGCTCGCAGCAGCAGACCGCGCAGCAGATCAGCACGCTGCGCTCCGAGCTGCAGAACATGAAGCGGGACAAGGTATGCAGGCCGCACAACGCGAGCACACGCGGCTGCAGCGCTCGCAGCAGCAGACCGCGCAGCAGATCAGCACGCTGCGCTCCGAGCTGCAGAACATGAAGCGGGACAAGGTATGCAGGCCGCACAACGCGAGCACACGCGGCTGCAGCGCTCGCAGCAGCAGACCGCGCAGCAGATCAGCACGCTGCGCTCCGAGCTGCAGAACATGAAGCGGGACAAGGTATGCAGGCCGCACAACGCGAGCACACGAGGCTGCAGCGCTCGCAGCAGCAGACCGCGCAGCAGATCAGCACGCTGCGCTCCGAGCTGCAGAACATGAAGCGGGACAAGGTATGCAGGCCGCACAACGCGAGCACACGCGGCTGCAGCGCTCGCAGCAGCAGACCGCGCAGCAGATCAGCACGCTGCGCTCCGAGCTGCAGAACATGAAGCGGGACAAGGTATGCAGGCCGCACAACGCGAGCACACGCGGCTGCAGCGCTCGCAGCAGCAGACCGCGCAGCAGATCAGCACGCTGCGCTCCGAGCTGCAGAACATGAAGCGGGACAAGGTATGCAGGCCGCACAACGCGAGCACACGCGGCTGCAGCGCTCGCAGCAGCAGACCGCGCAGCAGATCAGCACGCTGCGCTCCGAGCTGCAGAACATGAAGCGGGACAAGGTATGCAGGCCGCACAACGCGAGCACACGCGGCTGCAGCGCTCGCAGCAGCAGACCGCGCAGCAGATCAGCACGCTGCGCTCCGAGCTGCAGAACATGAAGCGGGACAAGGTATGCAGGCCGCACAACGCGAGCACACGCGGCTGCAGCGCTCGCAGCAGCAGACCGCGCAGCAGATCAGCACGCTGCGCTCCGAGCTGCAGAACATGAAGCGGGACAAGGTATGCAGGCCGCACAACGCGAGCACACGCGGCTGCAGCGCTCGCAGCAGCAGACCGCGCAGCAGATCAGCACGCTGCGCTCCGAGCTGCAGAACATGAAGCGGGACAAGGTATGCAGGCCGCACAACGCGAGCACACGCGGCTGCAGCGCTCGCAGCAGCAGACCGCGCAGCAGATCAGCACGCTGCGCTCCGAGCTGCAGAACATGAAGCGGGACAAGGTATGCAGGCCGCACAACGCGAGCACACGCGGCTGCAGCGCTCGCAGCAGCAGACCGCGCAGCAGATCAGCACGCTGCGCTCCGAGCTGCAGAACATGAAGCGGGACAAGGTATGCAGGCCGCACAACGCGAGCACACGCGGCTGCAGCGCTCGCAGCAGCAGACCGCGCAGCAGATCAGCACGCTGCGCTCCGAGCTGCAGAACATGAAGCGGGACAAGGTATGCAGGCCGCACAACGCGAGCACACGCGGCTGCAGCGCTCGCAGCAGCAGACCGCGCAGCAGATCAGCACGCTGCGCTCCGAGCTGCAGAACATGAAGCGGGACAAGGTATGCAGGCCGCACAACGCGAGCACACGCGGCTGCAGCGCTCGCAGCAGCAGACCGCGCAGCAGATCAGCACGCTGCGCTCCGAGCTGCAGAACATGAAGCGGGACAAGGTATGCAGGCCGCACAACGCGAGCACACGCGGCTGCAGCGCTCGCAGCAGCAGACCGCGCAGCAGATCAGCACGCTGCGCTCCGAGCTGCAGAACATGAAGCGGGACAAGGTATGCAGGCCGCACAACGCGAGCACACGCGGCTGCAGCGCTCGCAGCAGCAGACCGCGCAGCAGATCAGCACGCTGCGCTCCGAGCTGCAGAACATGAAGCGGGACAAGGTATGCAGGCCGCACAACGCGAGCACACGCGGCTGCAGCGCTCGCAGCAGCAGACCGCGCAGCAGATCAGCACGCTGCGCTCCGAGCTGCAGAACATGAAGCGGGACAAGGTATGCAGGCCGCACAACGCGAGCACACGCGGCTGCAGCGCTCGCAGCAGCAGACCGCGCAGCAGATCAGCACGCTGCGCTCCGAGCTGCAGAACATGAAGCGGGACAAGGTATGCAGGCCGCACAACGCGAGCACACGCGGCTGCAGCGCTCGCAGCAGCAGACCGCGCAGCAGATCAGCACGCTGCGCTCCGAGCTGCAGAACATGAAGCGGGACAAGGTATGCAGGCCGCACAACGCGAGCACACGCGGCTGCAGCGCTCGCAGCAGCAGACCGCGCAGCAGATCAGCACGCTGCGCTCCGAGCTGCAGAACATGAAGCGGGACAAGGTATGCAGGCCGCACAACGCGAGCACACGCGGCTGCAGCGCTCGCAGCAGCAGACCGCGCAGCAGATCAGCACGCTGCGCTCCGAGCTGCAGAACATGAAGCGGGACAAGGTATGCAGGCCGCACAACGCGAGCACACGCGAAAATATTACATAAAATAAATATTTAAGGGGGGTCCTATACACTTTTTTTTTCTATTTCAAGATTTGGTTACAGCCAGACTCCATGGTTACAGAGAAACACCAGAACAAGGGAAACTAAGAAAGGTTACAATATGAAATTTGTGTACCTACTGTTGTTTACCTAGTCAATGGTACGGAACCCTTCGTGTGCGAGTCCGACTCGCACTTGGCGTTTGCGCCCGCGTGCTGGCCATCCTCGCATGCATGCCACCCGCAACCTAAAGTCTATGTCTATACATGACATGTTTTTATTATCATATGCGGGTCCGGCCACAGAGTACATTGGTCTGGCCCGCACGCGGGAGCAAACACGCATGACTATAAAAATACCCTAACTCAAAAACTAGTAAAGTGTGTCAAATAAGTTACTTAAGTTGCGCCGATCGAGCGTTTTGTCTCGCGAGACACGCCGAAAGAGCGTAAAGCCTTGCGAGGCGACAAAATCGTAGACAGTCTATCAATGTCATTATGAAATTCTCTTTACACAATCTAACTAGAATGTTTCTACTCTCAATACAATAAAATACCCTTTATTGTGCACTATAAAAACTTGCAAATAATAACTCAGTACTTTGTACTCTACTCTAAATGTTACTTTTGACGCTGAATGTTGCTCACTAGGAGTTTTATAAAACTAGGAGTTTTCGATATTCAATGTTACTTTCAATTCCAAATCTTATTTATTACGTTATCTATGACCAAACTTATTCTATGAATTCTTTACAGGTGAAATTAGTGCAACGCATGCGCGAGGAGGCCAAACGTCACGCACAAGCGGAGGCAGCGCGAGCCAAAGAAGTTAGTATCGTCGTTATACATTATTCCACTTATTAATTATCGCGGACTCAATTTATAACTAGTAAATGTAACCTACAGGTTGACCATAAATTTTTCGAGGTTCCACTTTAAGTCGCGATTCTTAATAAGGTCCCAAAATCTTAGTACGATACGAACATAAAGTCGTAACTATATTTATTTCTTGTAGGTGGCACAACTGCGCAAGGAATCGCGTAAGAACGCTAACTTGATACGATCGTTGGAAGCTGAAACCAAGATGAAAGAAGCGGTAAGTTTTAACAAAAGACTTATCTTTTTTCAATAAGTGAAAATCTAGTTTATTTTGATTTTTGATGTATGTTGTTGTAATTGTGGCTTACAGACGATTATTTTGATCAGATTGTTTTTGCTGTATAAGCCTACCATGTCTTAACAAAGAACTTCGAAACACTAGCGAACATACACTCAGTAAGAAAATCTAAATAATAAATGTCGTCCTTATGTGCAGGTATTACGGCGTAAGCAAGAAGAAGTGTCGATACTCAGGCGAGGCCATCGCGACAAGCTTAGCAGTCGAGCGGCGGGACGACTACATGGTGAGTTCTATAATTGAAGTAAAAACTACTTAAGGCGGGTTGATCATTTTTGAGATTGGAACACACCATAAAACTGACGACCGTTACCGGAACTGACACCTCTTACATAATTGTCCAAGATTTCACTTATTTATTTATTTATTTATTTATTTTATCTACTATACTATTTTATTTACTTAGGTCGGCTTTTCCTGATTGCCACTGTTTTTTTATTTATTTAAAGTGAGTTACAACTAAAGTTTTTGACCCACATTTCATCGGTGTCTTTTGTAGATATTTAACAGTTGAAACTAAACAGAACCCAGAGTCTCACAACCGGTTAGACCAAGGTGTATCGTGTTCTTCTGTTCCCGTGACCCCCGGCGCAGGTGCGAGAAGGAACACGGGGTGGTTTTTAGTCAGTAAGAGTCTGATAGACCCCTCCGCCCTCCCCGGCGTGGGGGCTTCCATGAGGATTTTCCAGCGCAGAAAAAAAGTGTATCGTGTTGCCTCGGCCTGGAGGTGGCCCTCAACAAGACGGAGGCTATGGTATTCTTCGGCCCCCTAGTGATCGGTGGGGTCCGAATCGCTGTCGAGTATACCATGAAGTACCTGGGATTGGTGCTCGACAGCCGTTGGGATTTCGGATCCCACTACCCAAGCTGATGGGCGCGGCCGGGGCGCTGTCAACGCTGCTTCCCAACCTGGGGGCCCGAGCGCCGCCTGTAGGCGGCTCTACGTGGGGATCGTGCGATCGATGGCCCTTTACGGGGCCCCGATCTGGGCGGCTGACCTGACGGCCGGCAGCATCGCTGTCCTGCGGAGACCGCAGCGAGCGATGGCCGTCAGAGTCATCAGGGGTTATCGCACGATCTGCTACGATGCGGTCGGCGAAGCATAACAGTTTGGATGAGCGCAAGCCGCACTAATCGATATCGTTTACATAGATCACAAATAAAATGGGACCGTGCAACGAACCCTGGGGCACTCCGCTAGGCACAGATACCCAACTAACCATGTAGTTATTTTGCACTACCGTTTGAGATCTATTTTATCAATATAAGAGGCAAACCACCTCAGGAGGTCACCACGAGTACCTACGTATTCTACCTTCTTTATCAAAGTTTCGTGGTCGATCCGGTCAAATGCTTTGCTATAGTCAGTGTAAACCACATCGACCTGCCTGCCGTCATCCATAGCACTTGTAATAAAGTCATTAAACAAAATAAGATTTGAAGTGGTAGAAAGTCTTCTCAGAAAACCGTGTTAGAAGGCGCTGAAGGAATTAGCAAGGGCGGGATACAACTGATTATAAATAATCTGCTCAAATATTTTAGCTGCAAGCACAGTTTCAATATAGGTCTATAATTAGCTACTTCAGTTTTAGAACCCTTTTTATGTACGGGTGCAATAAACGCTGATTTCCACACTCTGGGGACAACACCCTAAGATAGAGACATTGAGAACAACATTGAGATAGGTGCGGCAATAGAAGGCGCACATTCAATAAGAAATTTTGATGATACTTCAGGGCCAGCACCTTTCGATGAACTCAACTCGCGGTGTAAATCGGTAATAGCGTCGATTTTTACTTCGAAATTGCGATTATACACAGTCACAGTGTTATATTCGCAGTATTTGACAATTGTAGCTACGCGGAATTGGACTATCCACGACGATATTTGAGTTTTTAATAGCTTAACTTCGTTATGTCTAGACCGCACACGTTCCCGCAAAAGCACATCGTACCGCGAGGCGTGGTCGCGGCTGGAGTGCTGGGTGTCCCGCGCCTGCGCCGCGCGCTGCACGCTGGGCGAGCTGGAGGCCGCGCTCGAGCGCCTGCTGCAGCAGCGCGAGCGCGCGCGCAACACCGACCACGACCCCGACGCCAAGCATCTGCTGCGCTACCTCCGGGAGTCCATCGCTGACACGCAGGCGCAGATCATGCAGATAGAGGTAAGAGCACATCGTACCGCGAGGCGTGGTCGCGGCTGGAGTGCTGGGTGTCCCGCGCCTGCGCCGCGCGCTGCACGCTGGGCGAACAGGAGGCCGATAGAAAAATATGGAGTTTTACCCACTGATTAGGCAAAACTCCATTTTAAACGGACATAGAAAAATATAACAGAACGTCTATCAATATCCAATCAAAATAAACAAAAGTGTATTGTATGTATTTTGAATGTCCATAGTTTCTATCAGTTCCTGGCTATCGTACTCGTCGTGAATGAAAATGCTTGAAAGCGTAATTTTAGACTCATAATTTACCAACACTTTTCCCTTTAAACTTTTACATTCCTTCGACCCCCTCGTAATTCTGAAAATAAAATATAAACATTTACGTCCTGAGAACAGAAGTTTAACCGCTTTAACCGCTCCTTCCTTCCCAGGAAGAGAACGACGAGAACATGCTGCCTCGTCTACTAGACCACATCGACTCTGCCGAGGCAGGCCGCTACTCCCTAGAGCGCCTCGCCGCACTGACGCTGCAGCACGCACAGGACGCCGCGAGGAATCTCAAGATGTTGCAGGACACGCGCTCGCAACTCAAAGAGGTAAAAAGTTGCGCAAGAATGTGTTTTAGCCCTCTTGGTCTCTTGCCTACAATTTACAACGTGTAAGGAATAAACGCAATACCCAAAAATTGTTTGTTCGGAAAGTGGGAATGCGCGCGTTGCTAACATTGATGCGAGAGTTTGCGTTGATATTCTAACAGTAGTACTCTCACATTTTTTTAATTTCACTCACACTCACTTCAACAACTTTACTAAGTAGATTAGGTTTAAATAAATTAAATTACAACATTGTTTCATAATTTAGTGATCAGTTACTGGTCTTGCTTTTATTCTGTTACACATTCTAGACAAAATCTCGTAAATGTTGCAGCCTGACGTCTGACGTGTAACAAACATGATATCTAACAAATTTGACGTATGGATTGAGAAAATTACACTTAGTTCTTCCTTTTTCTTTATCCTCAGTTGGAAGAAAGTACAGAGCGTACAGCGAGTGCTTTGAGAATAGCGAGTACAGAAGACCAGAACCTGAACCCATGGGGCGGCGTGCCCGCAGCTCTGCACGCACTGCTGGCGCACGTGTCGTCCGGCACGTCCACGCGCTCCGTGTCGCCTGTAGACAGGTAACCTACAGGACAAAACCTGGACAAAAGCACTGCTCTATAGTGGACCTTAATTGCTTTAATTTATTGTACAGACGCCAGCACATCAAGTTACCCCAATGTGT
This sequence comes from Euplexia lucipara, assembly GCA_921972225.1. Lineage (NCBI taxonomy): Eukaryota > Metazoa > Arthropoda > Insecta > Lepidoptera > Noctuidae > Euplexia > Euplexia lucipara. The sequence goes on along the minus strand of OV179143.1, from coordinate 5,144,636 downwards.
CAAATTTCTTTGATCGTGTTTCAACTTTATGTTATACAGAATAAGGTTCATATTCAATTGGGAAAATTTGACACATTGGGGTAACTTGATGTGCTGGCGTCTGTACCACTTGGCCGACCGAGGCCACGAGGGTAAACTTTGCATGATGGTCTTTCAACGTGGGCCACGTACGCGACAAAATGGACGCCACAGTTAAAAAAAATCAGAATAAGTTTGATGAACTTTGAAATTAGGAAAATCCGACGAAATATTTAACAACTGAGGGGTCCACAATCATGTACTGAACAAGGTATTCGGTCATTCGGATATACGTCGAAATCCCCCCTTTCCTGTATAATTATCTAAATGTTGTTTAGAACTACATAAAATTTGCATTAACCTTGACTAAAAGGCTACGGTAACTAATAACCATCAAGCGGATCGTAAGTTCTTTAAGTTCTTTTGCTGCCTCAATAATTAAAAAAACTACCTTCGACTAAGAGTACGTCGGTCCAATGCAGTTTTTTCTTTTAAATAATCCTCACTACATTGAAATAATACAAATCTCATTACATCATCAGTTATTGGCACAGTGCTCAGCTTGAGTCGCGGCCTGCCAACGGCGTGCGCGAGTCCAACACGGCGCCCACCTCGCCGCCTGACGACAACACCACCTCTCCCTTCCAGAGAAACACGTAAATATTATTATTATATTTTCTTTAAATAATAACTGTCTATAAGCTTGTTTGTCGTTTCATATTTGTGCGATGATACAAGCTCTTTTATGTACAGAAGCAAGCACATCAAGCTACCACAATAAGTTAAATTTCTTTGATAGTTTTTCTACTCTATTACTAATAGAATAAGGTTCATGTTCAATGGAGAAAACTTGACTGTTTGTGGGAGCTCGATGTCTTGGCGCCTGTACATTCATATAATTAAAAAGGTAATCCTAAACTCCAACTCAATTCTGTCAATTTTATTAAGTAATATTTTATTTTTTTTCGAAAACATTATGCCTAATAGTTTTTGTCTAGTGTGTTTATGGCGCGGCATTTAATATGTTAGTGAGAAAGAAATGTATTTGGAATTTGATTATCTGTTTTCTCGTGCTTTCGATCATTGTTAGTTTAGACCGTAAACTATCTCTTAAAATACTAGCTTAAGAACATTATATTGGTACAGACGCCAGCACATCAACCTACCCCAAATTGTAAAAAAATTCCAATTGAACATGAACCTTAATGTGTTTAGAATAAAGTAGAAAACCTATCAAAGAAATTTGACACACTTGGTTAGGTTGGTGTGCTGGCGTCTGTACAAAATCGAACCGCAATCCCTTTTAAACTCTGTATGTATTTGGATACATAAAGATTAGACTATTATTATTAAATGATTACTGTTATTTCTTTGTCCTCCAGTGTCCGTCGCGGCTCGGTGCGGCTGCGCGACCTGGGGGTCATCGCGCGCGACGAAGACCCCATGACGCAGTCCATGGTGGAGCCCACCTCGCCGCGCCCCATCCCGCTCAGCCGCGTGCCCAGCGCGCCCGGCAGTCTACGGTAATACCACACTCGGACCCCATGACGCAGTCCATGGTGGAGCCCACCTCGCCGCGCCCCATCCCGCTCAGCCGCGTGCCCAGCGCGCCCGGCAGTCTACGGTAATACCACACTCGGACCCCATGACGCAGTCCATGGTGGAGCCCACCTCGCCGCGCCCCATCCCGCTCAGCCGCGTGCCCAGCGCGCCCGGCAGTCTACGGTAATACCACACTCGGACCCCATGACGCAGTCCATGGTGGAGCCCACCTCGCCGCGCCCCATCCCGCTCAGCCGCGTGCCCAGCGCGCCCGGCAGTCTACGGTAATACCACACTCGGACCCCATGACGCAGTCCATGGTGGAGCCCACCTCGCCGCGCCCCATCCCGCTCAGCCGCGTGCCCAGCGCGCCCGGCAGTCTACGGTAATACCACACTCGGACCCCATGACGCAGTCCATGGTGGAGCCCACCTCGCCGCGCCCCATCCCGCTCAGCCGCGTGCCCAGCGCGCCCGGCAGTCTACGGTAATACCACACTCGGACCCCATGACGCAGTCCATGGTGGAGCCCACCTCGCCGCGCCCCATCCCGCTCAGCCGCGTGCCCAGCGCGCCCGGCAGTCTACGGTAATACCACACTCGGACCCCATGACGCAGTCCATGGTGGAGCCCACCTCGCCGCGCCCCATCCCGCTCAGCCGCGTGCCCAGCGCGCCCGGCAGTCTACGGTAATACCACACTCGGACCCCATGACGCAGTCCATGGTGGAGCCCACCTCGCCGCGCCCCATCCCGCTCAGCCGCGTGCCCAGCGCGCCCGGCAGTCTACGGTAATACCACACTCGGACCCCATGACGCAGTCCATGGTGGAGCCCACCTCGCCGCGCCCCATCCCGCTCAGCCGCGTGCCCAGCGCGCCCGGCAGTCTACGGTAATACCACACTCGGACCCCATGACGCAGTCCATGGTGGAGCCCACCTCGCCGCGCCCCATCCCGCTCAGCCGCGTGCCCAGCGCGCCCGGCAGTCTACGGTAATACCACACTCGGACCCCATGACGCAGTCCATGGTGGAGCCCACCTCGCCGCGCCCCATCCCGCTCAGCCGCGTGCCCAGCGCGCCCGGCAGTCTACGGTAATACCACACTCGGACCCCATGACGCAGTCCATGGTGGAGCCCACCTCGCCGCGCCCCATCCCGCTCAGCCGCGTGCCCAGCGCGCCCGGCAGTCTACGGTAATACCACACTCGGACCCCATGACGCAGTCCATGGTGGAGCCCACCTCGCCGCGCCCCATCCCGCTCAGCCGCGTGCCCAGCGCGCCCGGCAGTCTACGGTAATACCACACTCGGACCCCATGACGCAGTCCATGGTGGAGCCCACCTCGCCGCGCCCCATCCCGCTCAGCCGCGTGCCCAGCGCGCCCGGCAGTCTACGGTAATACCACAGTCTAAAAACATACAGTCGTCCGACGAAGCTGTCTAGACAGGGCTATCGTGCGGGGTGTGAGGGGCGAGACGCGGGTAAGCCGCTCCCGCACTGCGAACAAAACGATGTTCGTAGTGCGGGAGGTATTATTCAAGTCTAACGCGTGTAGAAGATGTCGGCATTTTTCCAGAGATTAAAGGCGTCGTCCTACTGTATAAATATTTATACTGTGGTAATACACTCCTTATATTACTAACGGTTATAAAATTCAAATTAAACTATACATTTTTTATCTTCTACATCATCCACATTTTCAATTTAAACGTTCCCTTATACATTCTAACCCGTGTGTAAGGTCATGAACTCTCCATAAGGAGAAAATAAATAAAGAACTCCAAACAATAATAATAATATCCCACAACGCCATCTAGTCCTAAGCTCAGAGCTTGTGTTAAGGGTACTAAACAGGTGATAAACATACATAAATATTAATTTATTTATTTGCTTCCATTAGAGTTCAGATTGGCTTAACAACAGGTCCCAAAAAAATACTTGATTACAATACTTTACTTTATTGTCAAAAAATGTACTATTTTCGTAGTTCGTTCTGTAACTATACAGAGTGAATTTATTTATTAAAACATACAGCATAAAAACCGAATTCGTTGTCGGCAAGAAGCCAATTACAAGTCTTAGCGTATAGAAGTTGACTGGCAAAAGTAACACTTCAATGACTGTAAAACGTGATCCAACTCTGTCATGACAGTATTTTTGTATGTCATCAAGTCTATGACAGTATTTTTCTATAGTACAGACGCCAGCACATCAACCTACCCCAAAATGTCAAGTTTTCCCAATTGAATATGAACCTTATTCTATTTAATAATTTGCAATAAAGTTGACAAACTATCGATAACATTTGACATATTGGGGTAACTTGATGTACTGGCTTCTGTACAATATTTACGCCCGGAAACTGTTAAGATAACGCTGGCTAAATAGCTCCGTTACCTGTTCTGAAATTGTCGTTTTTAACGTCCACAGAGGTCTGCAGCCTCTGAACAGCAACTCGGGTGCGCTGGCGTCCCCCGTGGGCGGGCGGCGTCCCCCCGCGCCCCCCGAGTCCCCGCGCCCCCCGCGCCGGCACCACAACCTGACCAAGCCCGCCTCCTTGTACGTATACAACACCCCACTGTACATACCATAGTGATACAACCACAGAAATGGTAAAACTATTACGTACACTCGGGGAAAAAAAAAGATTTAGCAATAATATTATATCACTTTTTGAAGTATAACTTGAAAGTCGATCAAACGAAAAAGCGACGGTAAAAAGAGACAGACACGTACATTCATCAGATTTAACGTGGGAAAAAATGAGATAGCAAGCATTATACAGTGTTTCTTATATTCGAGGTTCTCTTTGTGCTGTGCCTCGTACCCCCTCCACTAGAGTTTACCAAGGTACAGGGGGAGTTTGCGAAAAAAAAATATAAAAAAAATTGAAGGTTTCACTTCTACCATGTGTGAATTACACACAAGTTTCTTTTGCTTATAATTGTTTTGACAGTTGTCTTTTTTCAACCGTTCTAAAAGTCCTTTTTTATTCCGCGAGTGTTCGCATGTGTGACGATATTTCTTGTATTTTAAAGTTGATATGTCCCGTTTTTCTCTTTACATACTTATTTCAAGAAAAATAAGGAATTCGTTTGACCATCTCGCTTCAAATAGATTGTTATAATGGCTATTGTGACAGCACAAAATTATGTTGCAATTAAATTTAAAACTCGTCAACATTTCTGTTTATTGAAAAAAAAAAATGACCATTGTGAGCGTTTTTAAACGAGATAGCATTTTTTTTTATTGTAAAATCATTTTCTTTCTTTAGTTGGGACATGGTTTTCCTTATTGTTTATTCTTTCCTTAAGTTGACTATTTATTTAACAATCAAATAAAAGCTTGAGTCGTTAGAATTGTATCTGTCTATTTCACTCTGGTACATGTGTGATATTGCCGTCCCTTTCTGCATGGTACACTGCTTGGGTATATGTGCTACAATCACCCTTATTAAACAACACGGAGTAAAGTTATACCAGACTTGAACCTCGACACATCTAGGGCAAATCTAATAGTTATATTGGTTAAACCCCAAACTGGCAAATTTTCCCAATCGAACATGAACCTTATTCTCTTCGTTATAAAGTTGGAAATCTGTCAAAGAAATTTGACACTTTGGGGTAGCTTTTTGTGCTGGCCTGACCTTTACTCCGAGTTCATTAATAAGAGGTTAGAAGTTTAGATGGTGTGAGGTAGACAATTCTGTAGTTGTATTTAGAACTGGGACATGTGTTTATGTTTATAAATATAATATTATATTTACTAAAGGTCAAAGAAATGGATTTAGAAATGACACCTTTATCTTTATTTTTAAAAAGCCTTTTAATAACCCTCGAACCTTGAGGGATAGAATGGGCTATTTCACTAAATTTTAATTTTTAGTCCCTCATGTAGATTACAAGAAAATATTCTACACGTATTTTTACATAATTGACTTCAATGAAATACTGAGCCACAGTAACGTATGGCCGGGTTAACTTGTTTATTTACATACGTATGTCACTCGCGCTCCTTTCAAACAGAAAGGCAGTTGAAATTAACGTACGAATGAACTGATTACTAAAATCTCTATGCTGAGTCTCCTATTGTCTCACACTTACGTTGACGTCAATATAGAACTGTTGGCGTCGTTTCTAAATCTATTTCGAACAACCTGTAGTACTTTCTACCTTCTAGTTATATGTGCAAAATATGTTACATTAAAATATTCAGTTCTCCCAATTACACACATCAAAAAGACAATCTCCGCCCGTCCACATCTGTTAAAGCAAAGTGACCCTTATTGCTGGGACGGTAAAATAGAAAATTAGTTTGCACATTTAACTGAGTGGTAGTACCGGTGCTGGCGCTCGGTGGTGGGCCGGGCGAGTGCTGACGCAAGGTTCGGCTTGCAGCCTGCTGACCGAGCTGTCCATAGTGGAGGACTGACCCGCCCCCGCCGCGCCGCAAGCCCCGCCCCTCTCCCGCGTTCTACGACGCTCTGCATGCTTTATCGTTATTTATTGCTTTTTCTACGTACTATTAACACTTTATTATAGACGCTGTTTTTCATTGTTTTAGTGATGTATGTGGTATTTTTTAAGTATTATTTGACACTTGTAAAGTGAGGTGCTAATTTAAGTAAGTATGAAATATTGATGTGTTAGAAATTATATCAATTAAATATCTAAATGGCTATCAATTTTGTGTCAACTGTTTGAATCAATTGCAAGGCCTGAATATTACTTGAAAATTAAGCACATACAATATCTAAAACTGTGAAAAAGTCTGGTTGTAAAAAGTGTGTATTAAAAAGTCGGCGTGATAATATTAGAAAAATAATATAGTATGCACTAAGCTTATTTTACGGGCGCGCGCGTATTATACGTGCGTGCGCGTCCATACGCTAAAAGTATATGACTATGTATAAAAAAGTAGGATTAAGCTAAAATATTAACTGTTTGACTCGAGTCTTTGAACTGTAAAAGTAAAAGTACAATATTTTAGGCGCTAACCTTACGGGTATCGAACCAAAAATGTCTAAAGACGCTTGATACCGTTTAGAATTTACTATCGATGCAGCTGCAATTTGAACGTTACTGTGATGATCTTATGATCTAATTTTGTATAATTAAAATATCTTCCAAACTTCAGTATAGTTTTAAGGGAATCAGTGCATTTAGAAAGTGCATAAATGTTAATTAATAATACTAATCCAAAGGAATTGTTAAGCTTCATGCATTTTACTGTAATATATCGAAGTAGTGTATAAGTATATTATCGTCACAATGTTTTACGTAAGCTTTAACGAGGCGGCTTTTACAACACATATTACATACTATACAACCAACTTTACTTAATTATATTTGTCACTTGCGTACGCGCACAACCCTGGTCTTAAAATGTTTATCCGTGATGATTTTACATTGTGAACAATAGGGCCAATAACTTCAAAATAAAGTCTCAAATTTAATTTATTTTGAAATCAAAATGCTGCTAATAATATTCTGTAGCTCTTTTAATATATTTTTTAAGTTAATTAGGTAGAATAATCTACGCCAATTAAGTCAATTAGCTAACGAATGTATTGGAATAGATATTAGCACACAATTATTATTCTTAAGGTGGTACACATTTTTAATCGGCGGTTGTACGTATGCAAAGGTTTTTCACATAGGGCAAATTTTTCAATCATCAGATAAGTCATATTTTAGGAATAAAAATGGCGGTTTGACAGAATTTGTATGGACAAGATGTCACTCCGCCATATTTATTCTCAAATAGATGTTAATTGACTATTGAAAAATTATCCCTAAGTGAGAAGCTGAGTGATTAATACGAATATCGATATCAAGTCCAGTGTAAGAATAGTTTGTAATCTGTGAGTACACTGTATGTACTAAGTATATGATTATTATGTAGGCACAATAAATAGATGCAATATAGCTTGTGTTTTGTTTGCTACCGGCATGACGCACCCCCGCCATAGGGTCAGCGCAGACAGAGCAGTATTCATTAATAATGAACTTTAACTCATCTTTAACAGAGTTCAAAATAGCTTGCAAGACATAATTCCACAAAAATACTCAAGCGCATCTGCCAACTCAAACAATTGCCGCTCTGTTTGTCTGAACCTAAATACTGCATGATGAAGCATTAAATAAATTGATATCAAAATTGGTATAAAGGTTTCTCTTTTTTCTTAGATTAAAAGATAGCTTATGGCTTATGAAGAGTAGGAAAATATAGATATACATAGAAACATAAATAGTAAAAATATCTATTTATATTTTACAAATGCACGTTTAACTTTTTAATCGCCTGATTTTATACCAATTGTCGTGCCCCAGCGCCCCACTTATAAATCGTCTATACATTTATCATGTCGCCTAAATTAGCCTATTTTTAGGAAGAATGTAAAGTAGAACCAAGAAATTAAATTGAACAAACATTTTTTTTTGTCATATAAATACAACTCAGTTGGAATGGGCCCGAAAATAGTCGCGCGGTTAATTAAAAGTAGAGGCGGAAGTAAAACGCTTTTTGTGCATGGATCTAACACCAGTATGCAAGAATAAAGATTATCTAAATCTATCCATCTTCACTTCACGCAATGTTATGATAATAATTAAGAGTTTTTCAGAGCATTTTTCTTAGCGAATTATTAATACCATAAACAATACTCGAAGGAATTATTGCATACACCACAGAGTGTGTCGATGTCGAGCAACTTGTATTTACTTATTCTAATTGAATGTCTTACTGTTCTTACAGAAACAAACTTCTATATTGTTTATTAATGATACCAGTATCATTTGGTGTGTCATTTATGTGTTTTCTCAATTAAACAAATATCAATTTTATGTTAGTGTTAATTAAATCAAATTAACAATGGCAACTGGGTGATTCTACGGTATTTGAATTCCAACGGCCTTTAGATTTTTTTTATGTTAAACTAATTACATTGCCGTTAATGTGTGCTTATGCAATAAAGTACAATTTCTTTCATTTGGACCACTTAGTCAATTCACGATAGTGGTTTAATTTTACACATTAACATTATAAAATAGTAACAAATGTATACTCCCCTGGCCTACCCCATTACTGCATTTTTTTCATTTTTATGGCCTAATACTTTTAATATTTATGGCATTGTGTTTTATTTTAATATTGTGTTATAGCTAATATAACTTTGAAACATATGTTATAACAATACATTGCAAAAGTGTTTATTATATAATTTAAAAAAATCTTATTTTCACGTCACTTGCTAAAAGCGTCACTTCACCTGGCGAAATTGAAAGACTGTGATTTTCACCTAAAAGTGCTAAAGTATATTTTTGACCATAAACGACGCGCGTGGGACAGTGTGAAGTTAAATGCAAGCTAACAGTGTTGAGCACAACTAAAACAATGTGGCGTCAGTTTTCAATTCATTGTCTGAGAACGTGCTTGTGCCAGTAGTTCCAGTATTTCCCTTGGTAAGTATATCTTTTTATATTTCATCGTTAAATAATTGTGAATTTGCACAGTGCAATGTTTAGTGTGTGTAGATGACATTTATTGTGTAAAATGTGGTCAGAAAAACATGCGGTATTGCTTTTGGGAGATTATGTCCAATTTTGTCACTTCTCTGGCGTCACTTCTCTGCCAGTTTCTATGCCAGGGGAAAATCATACCATGCAGGGGCAGTGACAATTTTTTTTTTGTAAATATTTACTATTCAAAACGGTTTATTTCATTTGTTCTAGTTACGCAGATATCATGTCAAACATGATAAAGAAGCAAACAAGGGATGAGAGGCTAAAAAACCAGATCCAAGCAGAAAAAATACGCTACCAAAAAATAAAAACAATCTGATTAAAAATACAGAATTACAAGCGAAAGAAAAGCAAAATTTTCAAAAAGGAGAAAAGGGATAAATTAAGTGTATTAAACACGACTGAAAGGGAATGTGCTGATTTTTTTCTGATTTTACTTGGAATTATCTTGAAACCGGACATGGTATCAGATGGGCATGTAGACAAACCTTGCTACAATGGACAACTTTACCAGAGATTTTTTTTTTTAAGTTTCTATTATTCATATGTTAGTGATACCTGTGATTTTATACTTGTGGAATACCAGATAAGTGATAAAAAATATAGTTATGTATGCAAGTCTGAATTTGATGACGAAGAAGGAGAGATTATTATTTTACTTTATTTAAAGAAATCTATTAAAGGTGCTACTCTTTTTTGCCAGTTTACTTATGATGAGTAATAGAGTATTCTACAATTTTTTAGAGCTGGTTGATGTGCTCAAAAAGTTAATTATTTATTGTTTAGTATATAAGTAGAAAATACTTAGTTTAACCGAAATTATTGATTCAGTTCTTTCTTAAAATGGAAGTTTACATTTATAATAATGATTTTTAAGTTTACTTGCTAAGATAACCTCTCATAGGTGTATCATTTTACTATTTAGGTAAGCCTTAAATGTGAAATTACACATTTTCGAGTATTTAATTATTAAAAACTGTTGAACAGTAAGTGTTGTGATTATTTAATAGGAAAAATTACTAATTTTGTTTAATTCACAGACGAGAGTGATATGCATTAATATATATACATTATATTATAATTAGATATTATTATTGTTTTATTATTATATTCATATTTAAATTATTTGATGGTGATCGAAACTTAATTTTTTAAGAACTTAATATTGTGAATATGTTTCAACTGTTAAGGCTGATTGTATTCTATTCATTAAAAATATAACGATAAAGCTATTATTTATTCATTTTATACAGTATTATTAAAATTCCTTAGATAAAACTTAGTAGCCTGTCACTTTCCTGCTATAATTTGTCACTACTCTGCCAATAGTGTCTCTCCCCTGATAACATATTTTCCCCTGGAGCCTATAAAATGAAAAAAAATAGAAATATCTTCTGGCCCTTGTCATTACTTAGGCAAAATAATGCCAAGTAGTTGAATTATTAATATTAAATTAAACAGATGATTTTTTCTTTGGGGACACAAAATACTCAAATACCGTAGAATCACCCAACTATACTCCATTTACAATAGCATTAGACGGAAGTTAAAAAATGTTATTTTTAATGCACACTTTGTAACGAAAGTACAATAAAAGCGTGTTATAATTACGATAGACGCCGAAATTATTTATTTATTTATTTATAATCTATTTTTACTGCTGCAGTCACACTTTGTTGTATGTAACCATTGCAACAATTTACTTACAGAAATTATGTGTTTTTTTTTAATATATAATGGGTCTACTCTTGACCTCAATCTTGTCCTGTCGTTTCATTTAGTTATAATATTTCAGTTTAGAAAGATGACAATTGCAGTGTCAATGATAAAAACGTAAAAGAAGCAGGGATAAACAATACATAGAAACGTTCTTCGTTTTAATTTCTTTCTTCTAAATTTAAAATAAAACAATTTGAATACCTAAATATTGTTTTCACTATCTTTAAAATAAAATGTTCTTCATTCCTGCTTCTACGAGCCTCTTATTTTTTAATGCTATTATAAATGGAGTATAGGTACTATAGAAAGCCAATAATTTTTGAAATTATAGCGCAAAGTAAACCTTTAGACTGATGTTTATCGTTAATTGCTTCGAACTTAAATTAATTTATTTACAATTTTGGAAACTAAATTACACACGTAGTATACGTACGTTTGGTAACGTTAATAGTTTATAAATAGGATTTTTGTAGCAAGTGCGTCAAATGGTAGTATTCTTAAATACTGGTGTAAATCACAGTGGCGAGGGTTCAACTTTGTTAAGAGGGAAGCCGACAAAAAACGTTTAATGAAAAAAACATTATTCGTTGTATCTCTTGACGTAATCGGTATACCTTTCCATCCTGTATACCTTTGGTGTAAATACAAATAGTATTTTTGGCAATACTAAGTCTGGCTACGATTATTCAATAGCGGTAGAGTTCAAAATCAAAAAATCAAAAGTCTTTATTCAAACTAGGCTGAGAATCAACACTTTTTGAACGACAAAAAAATTCATAGTTGCTCTTCCGAACCTCCCTAGGGATGCCAATATTAATAGAGTTTTATGGACACTTCGCCACTGGAAAATCACTTTATTATTAATTCTCTTGAGCTAATAAAACAGTATGAAGATGTTATCTTTTTTTGTAATCTATATATAACACTGTATACAGTTATAAATTCAATTATTTTATGGATAAACTTGTTGCACCAACACCTGAGTGCTTATCAGTTGCACCAACAAGAAGTTTAGTGTAACATGTTACACAAGCTTTTTTATGCACAACTTTGATGATACAATATTTATCAAAATAACACGAGTAGAAAAATATCTAACGTTCAAAGTTTTAGAAGGCACACGTAGCCGAGAATTTAATTCAAGAATACTTTCCGCTTCGATCCAAAGACATTGTAAGTATTTTTTTTCTGTGTTGTGGTCCATGTTTTCATTTGTAAACCATCTCTCCATGGCATGGCTACCATTATGTCCCATTATGTCCCATTGAACTGTCAGTTTTGTTGCTACATTTGATGTGATGTGATGTCTTATTAATCTATCCAAAATCCCTGGCTTTAAAAATACCATTTGGAAGTTTTCATTCAAAAAGCATCTTAACAATATACTTAAACAAAATGGTCATTTTTATTAATCAATTAATAAACTTACACTTCGAATTCAATGCTGTACTTAGGCCCCCCTCAATAATAAATTACATTATTTTATTCTTACAAATCCCACGTATTATTTTAAAATGAAATAATTTAACTTACTTAACAACATAAGCATTACCGTCATATCTAAACAAAAAAAATAACAATTCAAAACGAAAGACCTGACTTCAAATTTTATTTACTTTAGAACAATAGTGATAATTAAATAATTTTGTAATGGGCACGCACTATGACGTGTTAAAGCTTTTACTGTTCAAATGTGTGAGGGATAGAAGGAGCTATACAGGACGAATAACACTAACTTTTTCACATTTGAACAAAATTTGATTTAACATTTCATGTACATACGTTGTACGGCCCTTGAGTATAAGCATTTCTCACACCTATACTAACCTAAATCACAATGTTCATGTTTAGCCGTAGCCAGAAATATATTTCAAGGGTACCTAATTTCAAAAAGTAATTCATGTTGATGTTTTACGAATTTCCATAGATTTAAGCATTTTAATAGGTTACAGCATGCGTAGCATGAACACATTGAACACCGAAGAAACGGCCTTTGTCTACAGACGAATCGGCAAAGTGACAGATTATACAGGGAGTGTGAACACCGTTATCCTTGAAACCAGTGGTTTGGTTTCACTTATAGAACGTAAATTCAACGAAAAAATTTATTTTTTATTTTTTAAGTAAAGTCTCAATTTTTCCTTTAAATTGTTTCACCCTATACAACGGCACGCAAGTACATAGTAGACAAAGTGGCGCCACGGGTAACTGCGCTTGATCAGACACCGTAAGCTGTGCGCCCGCGCCCGCACACACCTCAGTCTGGCTATAGCCTCGCTATTGAGCGCACGTCGGTTTAGACACGTTTTTCGTACACAAGTGGGTAGTTAGATAAAATTAATTATGTCGTACACAAACGTACAGTGGACGAAAATGGTACGGCTTTACGCCGCGGCTGGTGATAACCTGGCCGAGGCTCGCAGAATGTATGTAGATTTATTCCCTGGACAACCTGTGCCAAACCGGGAAACGATGTTGACGGCGACTCAAAGGTTATCTTTGGGGGGAAATGAAGCGCCGGGTGTATGCCACTGAGTTTCATAATACGTCGGAACTCAAATTGCAGATTCGTAGTGCGTTCAGAGACATACAAAGTGACACTGTTGTGCTTCCGAGAGTGCAAAACAGTGTGCGAAAACGTGTGGAGTGGATCCCATTTTGAACATCTTTTAAGACTAATGTAAGTACTTAATTCAATCAGTGTAGATATTCAATCAGTGTAAATTTAACCAGTATTTTTTAATTAAACTGTAGATAAAAACCCTACCCAGTTGTTGTCTTTCTTTCATTTTCGTTGTTGTTAAATCTAACTTACATTTGGACCCGTCACGCAACAGAAGGTAGTAGGTATTTTTGCCTGTCCTAAGCCAGGAAAAGTATGAAGGAAAGTTACATCACAGGTTATGTGTATTGTGTTTTTATTGGAATATTGTGTAGGTAGTTAAAACGGACGGTCAGTGCAGCAGGTCAGCGCCCTTTACGCGTAGTATCCATGAATTTATGAACGGTGTCGGACGGAAACTTTCTTATATTTTTGAATGAAAATAACGTTTATTTATTTTTAAATTCAGATAAACATTGTTATAATTAAGTCAACTACCTATGGTTTTAGTGATAACGGTGTCTACACTAACACCCTGTATAGACAGGAACCTCAATCTGTCAAATTTCTTTCAATAAACCTGCCTGCGTAGCATGAACACTTAATTTCTTTTCTTCCGAGACACGACAAAGACCGTTTCTTCGGTGATCATGCTACGCGTGCAGATACCTTGTACACTCGCGTAATGACAAGGATTCCTTTGCAGCAGATTGACACTTGAACTGTTAAAATGTGCCTAAACTTTTAATTCCACGACTGTACATGCCTTAATTTTCCGGCTACGGCTCCTTCATACGACATCCTCATGTTCCATAACTTGCTTGCTAACATGCATACTAACGCAGAGAGGCGAGCGCGACAGTGGGCACGCCGCCCGCGTCGCCCGGCGCGTCGCGACGTGCGCGTGATGACGACGTGTTTCTCCGACTAGCGGGCGCGGGACACGACAACACGCCACAAGGAGTCGTTAAGGAAATTCTACTCAAGGTGGGTAAACTCTTGACAGTTGGCTTCTATTTATTTAGTTTTTTGTAGGTTATATATTTGTCGTGAATTTAGTTGTCAATGTCGACCTATATTATTGTTACTAGTATCATGTATACTGGTGTGTGCCAGCTAACATGTAGCAAATGATTGATTTCTAATATAATTAATATTCAATAATCAAATAATCATATTGTGTAAGTAATTCATGTTGTTGGGAAGTTTGTTACTCCATTTCTTCTTTCCAGTAAAACTACCAGAAACTGTTGAAAGGGGTAAATTTTGAGAAACTATCTAATATTTTTTTTTATTTATTATTATTATTATTATTTATTATTATTTTATCTAATATACTTTTTGACTTTTAAAGTAAATCCTCATCCATAATTAAATTAATTAATTTAAACCTGACTTGACAAAATGAGAAAGCGCAATTACAGGAGTCGATTGTTTTAAAGAGTACAAAATCTCAACTGGCTATTCGCGCCATTTAAAACAACTCCATGCTAGTTAGTTGACACAATCACGCAAGCGAATTAAGTATAAGTAGGTAGATACGTCCCGCATCCTGCGCGGGATTTGCTTCTGTTTCGCCAGAGCACAACTAAAATATTTAAGTGTTGTCATTTACAAATTACTTAAAATGAATTTAATAGAAACTTCGAATCAAAGTACAAGTTTAGTAATAGTAATAAATAAATAATTTCTCCTCATAAACTGCAAATACATCGTGTTGTTGTTTAGCGGGTAAGCGGCAGTGGCGGCAGTAACACCGGCGCGTGGCTGCAGTGCACGCACGTGGCGGAGGGACACGCGGGTGCAGCGCTCGCGCTCGCCGCCACCTCGCACATGCTGTATAGCGGCGGAGTGGGTAAGTGTATAAAAGATACACCTAGGCCATACTAGTGAAAATTCACGATTATTTTGCTCTCTCAAGATTGGCTTACACAGAGGAGGAGCTTGTCGCTAAATAATCAGCCTCACGGCTCGATCGAAGGTTAAGCTTCACATGACAAGGTGGCTCCGTGGATGGGTGTCTATTCAATATATATCAAGACTCCTTCGTGTCTCAGAAAGCACAGCCTTTGATTCCGGCTGTCATTTATGAATCTATGGCAGTCGTTACAGATATTCAGAAACGCGGCCGGCAGCGCTGCCCGCTCCTGCCCCTGCGCTTGCCCTCCTAGTGGTTGCGGCCCTGCGCTTGCCGTGTTGGCCTAGTGGTTGTAGTGTGCGTCAGGACGTGTGAACAAACTTGATTATTATACAGATTGACTGCGGAACTACGTCAGCTTATCATATTATAGCCCAATGGTTGTGCCGCAAGCATGGCCTACATTGTAAATACCTACATGGTACTGGTTGCTATCGGTACTAAGCGAGTCGTGCTAGTTGCATGAGATGAGCCAAGAAAGTGTGACGGTAGATAGGTATTCTTGTAATGAATGGGTAGTAACGGTGGCCACTTCTTCCCGGCCATAACCTAGAAAGTGACAACTAGGGCGAGCGTTTTGAGGGGCTGTCTTATGCAATTTAAAACACTTTAAAAAAGTGCTGATTATCAGCCCAATTTAAGTAACTTGAATTTGGTGGAGTCCACCTAAATTAACATCAGTATCAATTTTTGCTGACTGTACGGGGAGTACAGTCAGAAAAAAATTATGCTGATGTTAATTATCTGGTTTCCTATTGTCCACCAGACCGCACGGTCCGCGGCTGGGACTTCACAGCGGGCACGGAGGCGTGGCGCGGCTGGTGCGGCGGCAGCGTGGGCGCGCTGGCGGCCGGCGAGCCCGACGAGCGCGGCTCGCGCCTCGTGCTGGCCGCCGCCGGCGCCGCCGTCAGGATGTTCGACACCAGGTCCAGGACGCCTGTCACGACGTTGTGGTAAGCAGCACTCCGTGCACTTTCACTAAACTCTTCATGTGCGTGTGGTGATAGGGCCACTTTGTTAAAATTCTTTGAAAATGTGCTTAGGATAGTGAACATTCCTAAAAAATTGTGAAAGTTGGAATCAGATTTTGTGAAAGTCAAATAACCGAGTTGGGTCCTCAGTTCTCACAAAGAGGATTGAGGACCCAACTGAACCTGATAATCTATGAACGCTACAGAAAAAGTCTTTATGCCAAAATCTAAGCTAATGCCAAACTAATTTTGTGAAAACAAGATAATGATAGCGAAAAACTATCCTACTTTGTATATCTTCGTTCAAAATGGGCTCTCAATTCTCATACCCGTAAAAGTTAATTACGCAATTAAAATGAAATCATTAACTTACAGCTACTGTTTAAAATCCTATATGGTACTAAATAAATTGTGAATATTTGTGAGAGCGAGAACAGGTCACCATTTCTTGTTGTTTGAAAGTTATGACCTTCATAAATGGAGGACTAAAGGCCCAAATTTTTTTATTGTTTTCGTTTTATTACGCTTATCATATTCAAGATAAGACGAATACAAATACAATTTCTCTTTATTGTGACAAAAATTGTTACAAATAAGAATTTTGAAAAACTACAAATCTTAATAGATACCAAAAGATACGCAAAATACGCGCTTGGTCGTGGAGTTGCGGACACCTGCCCGTCAAACCTAACCTAAACTAGATACCGATATCGACTATTTTTTAATTGTGTATGTCAGTAGGGTGACAAGAAATGAATATTAAAAATAAATAATAAATCCTAAGCATTTTTCAAAGAGTTTTAACAAAGTGGCCCTCACACCGCACGCACATAATTCTTCAATTTTTAAATGGCATGCCAGAATTTGTTTGGTTAGTTATGCAAAAAATATTAGTTAGACGCGTATTTTTTCATTGGTCATATAAACTGAAAATGTCGACTCGTAAGTTGATATTTTATATTTAATAATTTTAGGAAAACTACAGAATAAATATTTTGCGTGACATCACGTCTAAATTCACTTTTTAGCTAGACGTGACGTCACAGGACCTTTCATGCGCTTCTATTATTAATTACACTTAATTAGCGTTAAAAAAATACTTACGACACGCCCGCCCTTCTGTGGTCATAAAAAAGCATAGATTTGAATTGTTTTCTATGATTTCACCTTATAAAAAATACATAGAAGCTGCGTTTAGTACGAAATCTTGTGCCCACTTTATTATCTTTGTGTCCGCGAGCCGAATGTGTTTTATCGCCAGTTGTGTCACGGCTCGCCGAGCAAAGCCAATTTGTTGTAGTCGCCTCACTTTTTTCACTCTTACTGCGTTTATTATTCCAAGGATTTTACTTTATAATTGTATACTCAGGTCGTCAGGCGCGACGGGTCCGTGTCCCGCCAACCGCGGCGTGGGCGGCGAGGTAGCCGTCACAGCGCTAGCGCTCTCGCAGAACCATCGCCTGTACACCGCCGCAGGAGACAAACTGAGACTATGGGACCTGCGGATGTAAGTAATCATCTTCGTACTTTTCATTCTTGCATGTCACTTAGTAGCTTATGATTTTAAAGGTATCAGAAACAGTGTGTAAAGTTTCTTATCCCCCATATAAAAGGAAGGATCTCCCGACCAGACGGGTGTTGTGTCTGGTGAGCTACTACTGCCCGGCGGTTGTTGTCGGGAACTTGTTTACGTTCAAATTGCGCGGATAACTTTGAAACCGAGATGTCAGTCGTTAGTTCGAATGTGGCGAGATAGATGTAGCTACATGATGATACGGACACCATGAGTTCCAGACAATTATTCTGGACCCCATAGAGTTGAAATTTTTATCGGCTTTCTCTAATTTCCGAGATTTGCCTGGTGTTCTTTTTGCTTCATACTGTATTAAATTGTGACTTCTAGTTATATCCAAGGTAATAAGATTTGTAATGAAAGGATTGACTTAACAGGCTTAGATGATTTTGAAACTTAAAATCATCACCATAGGCTCTTACATTCTCTTCTCGTTTATTTCTCACTTATTATTAGGAATTGGAAACTACACATACTCATGTATGGTTTATGATAAGGATTGACTTAACAGGCTTAGATGATGTTGAAACTTAAAATCATCACCATAGGCTCTTACATTCTCTTCTCGTTTATTTCTCACTTATTATTAGGAATTGGAAACTACACATACTCATTTATGTTTTATGATACAGGATGGAGTGTGTATGCAAGCTGTGGACGGGCCACGCGGCGGCCGTGATGTGCCTGTGCGTGGGGCGCGCGGCGGGCGGCGAGCTGGTGGCCACGGGCTCCAAGGATCACTACGTGCGCACGCTGGACATGCTGCCACAGGATAATGGTATGTACAGTATTCAGAATAAGGTGCATTGAGCATGTCCCCACAAGAGACCTGATATACCGTCTAATCTTTAAACTCCCAACTCGCTTCAACTTTTATTTGGGTCACCTGTAGTGGGCCTTGAGAATCGGTACATATCTGACGGAAGATGCGCTGATCATATGCGACAATGGACCTTGACGCACTAACGCATCATCGGTTGAATGTGAAAGGTTGAAAGTATTAATAATTATATTTGTCAGTTCTGGCGTTGCGCTACCGATAATACACGACGCATCTTCCGTTAGGCATGTACCGATTCGACCCTTAGACTCTAAAGCCCCACTGCAGGGTGACACCCTGATTTTAATTAACTACTAACATAGATAATATTTTGTGGTTTATGACAGTTTACTGCAAGTGCAGTAAACAAATTCTCCATAGGTACTAAAAAAAATATTTTGAATGTTGTTTTACTTAAAATAAGCTGCTAAAATTGATCAGCTACTATAAAAAAAATATATCGTTCAGTAGCATGCAATGCGTAATTTTTTAAAAAAATGTATCGATCAGTAGCATGCAATGCGTAGGTATTTTTTTTAATTGTATAGCAAAACAGCTACATTAGAATAGATCTGTGCTCCTTTTCATCCAAAAATGCTTTTGCACGCGAAATTTGGTATATTTACAGTTTATTTTGAGGAAAGGAAAAACAGAAAGCTAAAACGGGAGGTATTTGATCACAGGGAGACCTAGGTTAAATAAAAACATCTGGCTCAGTAACACTGTCAGTTTATTTATTGCGACAAAGTAACTTAAAATAAAATTTACTTAACTATACCTTACACGAACTGTGTAGCACACAATTCGTGGACCTTGTTAAATCACTAATTGTTTGTAAAGTTCATAATATTTCATCTTCACAGCAGTATTTCAAAAACAGTTTAAAGTTAGCACCTGTAGGAAATTTTTAAATCACGTACAGACGTCCTGCTCAGATCTTATACACACTTGTCTTAACATCACAGGTAGTTGGGAAGCAAGTAATCGCTGGCTGCTGGAGCCGCCGCACTACGACGGAGTGCAAGCTCTGGCGCTGTGCCACGACGAAGCTGCGCTGTACAGCGCTTCACGAGACACCAGCCTCAAGCGCTGGAGCCTGACTGACCATACGCTCACACACGTAAGTAGTGACAAGTTGTTAAAATTATCCCCTAAAAGGAATAAATGCGTTTTTTTTATTTTTTGCGGTGGGAAATGCCATCAGATAGAAAGAGAAACATCGAAAAAATTGACGATTTTTTTCTCGATTGCACCATTACATCTTTAATTTTTATCAAACTATACAGGGTGTAAAAAGACCGACCACAAAGCCTATAACCACACATTCTGTACATGACATATAATAAAGTAACTTTAACCAAAAAATAATGCTGGGAAAATACTTTTTTTTATCTTTAAAAAAAAGATGCTTTTTATTGCGCGCATTGCATAGCTCGACAACGCAACGCAACTTTCGATCAGCTGAGCGTATGGCCACTCGCGCTTGGTCGTTGACCCGACCGCCCCGCTTGTTTAGTATCCATTGCATTTTTGTAACTTCAAATGCGTAATTTGTTTTGAAAAATCGATAATTTTGATAATGTTTGTTCGGAAGAAAGTTTACTAATGATACTTGGAATACAATTTAAAAAAAATATTGCATTTCGACCTTCAATATCTCCAAAACCAGTAAATTCCCAGGTATGTTCTAGAAGAAAAAACCTATCAGTGATGGGTAGAATATGTAGTTAACCGACTTCGTTTACGTTAAGGGTCTTTTTACATCCTGTATAATTTATTATTTTATTGTAACAGGAAAACAAACAGTATTAGTTGGTTATGTTGCCAAATAAATGTCGCTAATACTTTTATACAAAATAAATAATAAAGAGAGTTACGAGTTTATTCGGTTGTGTTATTGGGAATTTCGGGCGACTTCATAATAACATGCGTATTTCTGTGCACCAGGGTGTAATGAACGCGCACAAGGGCTGGGTGACGGGCGTCTGTGTGGTGGGGGCGGGACCCGCCGCGCTCGTAGCGAGCTGCGGACGTGACGCGGCACTGCGCGTGTGGAGCGCCGGCCTGCGCTGTGCCGCGCCGCCCGCGCAGCTGCCCGACCTGCCGCACGCACTGCGCGCGCACCCCGACCCGCACACCCGGGCGCTCTACACGGCCGGCAAGTGAGTACACATTGTGCGTGGTGGCGAGCTGCGGGCGCGTGTGGAGCGCCGGCCTGCGCTGTGCCGCGCCGCCCGCGCAGCTGCCCGACCTGCCGCACGCACTGCGCGCGCACCCCGACCCGCACACCCGGGCGCTCTACACGGCCGGCAAGTGAGTACACATTGTGCGTGGTGGCGAGCTGCGGGCGCGTGTGGAGCGCCGGCCTGCGCTGTGCCGCGCCGCCCGCGCAGCTGCCCGACCTGCCGCACGCACTGCGCGCGCACCCCGACCCGCACACCCGGGCGCTCTACACGGCCGGCAAGTGAGTACACATTGTGCGTGGTGGCGAGCTGCGGGCGCGTGTGGAGCGCCGGCCTGCGCTGTGCCGCGCCGCCCGCGCAGCTGCCCGACCTGCCGCACGCACTGCGCGCGCACCCCGACCCGCACACCCGGGCGCTCTACACGGCCGGCAAGTGAGTACACATTGTGCGTGGTGGCGAGCTGCGGGCGCGTGTGGAGCGCCGGCCTGCGCTGTGCCGCGCCGCCCGCGCAGCTGCCCGACCTGCCGCACGCACTGCGCGCGCACCCCGACCCGCACACCCGGGCGCTCTACACGGCCGGCAAGTGAGTACACATTGTGGGCGCGGTGGCGAGGGGCGCGTCAAGTCTTCATGTTGTTTTGGATCTAATTCTGCCCCGTCCGGTCAAATCAGACCAACAAATAGGAGTGAAGTTGCCAAAATTTGCACCCAGCTGAAAATTGATAGAAGTATACAAAACACCATTGTAAAAAAAACACCAAATAACTTCATCAAAAAAGTCTTCATCGATCCAGTGTTGGGTCAATTAACTACTAAATTAATCAATCATCAGACTAAACCAAAAAATTTAATAAAAACATTTTTATAATAATTAGTGCATAATTATTTTTCTTGACTGTTGTTATTTACCTTTATTTATCATAAAGTTTATAAAGAAATCAATAAAAATCGGTGTTTTGATCAATCTTTCAAATTTCACCTAGGTGCGCATTTTTGTACTTACCCAATGTTTATATTGACTGGACTATAAAAATTACCTATTAACACAAAGTCAACCCTTACTGGTATTAATGTTCATTATTTGTCATCCAATCGTAAGCAATTCGAAAACAAAGGAAGAAATTTCCATATTTTAAACTTTCCCAATCCGGCCACAGTCATAAACTTTTCCAATCCGGCCACAGTCATAATCTGTGAAAAATACTACATTTTACCAAAATATTTAAGCATTTCTTCCGTTGTACCGAATAAAACTTCTCAAAACCATAACATAAAATATGTGTTAAAAACTTCTTCAATTTATGAATTTTAAATTATTCCCAAAATAATTATAAAAACAAGCTAATTCTACCTTTTAAATTGTTTATTATTGTGATTCTTACCATCTTTTATATATACCACTTCTGTATGACCCTAACTTGCCACAACAGAAACAATGTCGCCATATGAGTTAGAGTTAGTATGTTAGTAACTTGTGAGTGTGTTGCAGCGGCGGCGAAGTGCGCGCGTGGCGGATCACCGTCGAGCAGTGAGCGAGCACAGGTGCATACACACGGACACACAAACAAATAGCAATAATAATACCGCATTAACTACAACACTGTTACACGAACACTTTCATTCCACACAAGTCTGCAAGCACTTTGGTTTATGCTTAAGAAATAAATGTGATTTGTATGGCACCCTTAAAACTCTCTGGCACTTAGATTTTTTTTTATTTAAGCATAGTGGCCAGTTCAACAATAAGTTCTTGTTCGTAATCCTCGATTGAAACCTCTTGACCACATACTTTCAGCTGTTTGGATTTATTTAGCATTAAAATTTAATAGAAATTCTTAAAGAAATAAAATAGAAGCTATCAAAAAACCTTATAAATCTAAAAGCATGTTTATTACATGACAAACGTATAATAATAGTATTTGGTACTTTTTCGTTTTTTTTCCTATTCAAAAGGACTTTTAAAGTTTATTACAGACACCACTGCCACTACCATTGATGAAGTAAAACATCGTGAGGAAACCTGAACTAATAAAAGTCTACAAAATTAATAAAAGCCAGAAACCGCCAATCAGCTTTAACTAAGCGTGGTGATCAATACTCGTGCCTTCTTTGAACGAGAAAAAGCCTTTGTGCTGTAGTGGGACAGTAACAAGCTGGTATTATCATTAGTTTCAACCAGCAACAATCAAGAATCGGAATGTAATGTTTACTTTGCTTAATTTAAATTTTCCCGTGTATTTATAGACCGGTCACACGCAACTTTGCCATAAGTCTATCAGCACACCACAACACACACTTCCTTGTACACTAAGCTT
Source organism: Euplexia lucipara (assembly GCA_921972225.1). NCBI lineage: Eukaryota > Metazoa > Arthropoda > Insecta > Lepidoptera > Noctuidae > Euplexia > Euplexia lucipara. The sequence continues at coordinate 5,121,452 of OV179143.1, read as the reverse complement.
TAGATGTCGCTGAATTATCACTAACCAGTACAAACCCTAAAGCAGAACTACGTATATATGTATAAATTTCATTTTTACGTATTTATTTTGGCCATTATCATTTCATCTCTATGGCCAGGTTTACTGTTGCATTTTATTGGAGTGAGCGGCAACTAATATACTAAGCTTGATCATGTAGTTTTGATTTTCATTCATCAGTGCTAATTTGCGAGTATATACAGGCACATCAATATGCATACCTAATATACCATGAATTCAGTACATGATTCTGAAATCAAGCATATAAATTTTTCGACAGTTTTTCCTTATTTCTATGTTTGTTCTTATGTTTATGTTTTTACTTTATACTGTAACATTGTCTGCTCTAACTCCATGATTTTTTTAAAAAAGAGAATTGTTTAGTTTTAATTAAATGTCTTATAGGAATCAAGAAAAGGTTGAAGATTAATTTCAGTGCTGAGGACTCCAGAATAATTTACTAAACCTTTATTTTAGGTAATGCATTAATGTCCATTCCAACCTGTATTTAGGACCTTCTAAGTAATAGGAAATTTATTTGGTAGCATTAGTTAAAAAGTACTGTATTTCTATCTTTAGATTTAATTGTACGACAGCAAATAATACATGTCAAGTTGTATCTGTTTAGTGTATAAAATTTTAAGCAGAGTTTAGAATAAATAGTTTAGTTCTGAATTTACCTAGAAAACATCTTAGCTTAGCAGTCACATTCATGGATCAAACTGTGTGAGTAATTACTAGGAACAATAAATTACACTCTTCGATTTGAAGCAGAGTTCATCAAATTTAGGCGAAAGCTCTGATCTTGCACTACTAAATAGTGTGATAACGTGGTGTGTCGCACCGTCTCGCTTGCGCACGCGCCGCCGCTTCACCCCCACTCTCTCAGGCAAAACTACGCTTTGCTCTCGACTCTTCTTTTGATCTTTTTACGTGTACTTATGTGTGTGTGCCTTTATTAATGTACTGTTTGCTTATATATTAATCTGGCTTAAAATATAATTTCGGTCATAGTCATTTTAAATAGTCGGACTCAGCTTTAATAAAGTTGACTTATTAACATTAACATTTATAAAGGCACTGTAGCGGTATAATTTACACTAGCCAGTTGATTCTGTTAAAAATGTACACTGTGAAAACTTATTTGAAATAACAATGCAGCTCTCACAGTCATAGTAACATATCGTAACTGGATTTTGTAATCATTACCAGCTATAACAAGAGTACATCCTTTCTATTTCTAGATGTTGAGTGTACCAACCCCTGTTCTAACATCATTCAGTTGTTTTATAGCTTTACCGTCGTTATTAACTATTATTCCTAACATTTATTTAGCTGTACAATGATTTCCTTCACTAACCTAAGCTTTTAATGTTGTGTGTAGTTTTTCTTAGTTGTTATCATCCTAGATCTTACCCCCTTTTATAATATTTGAATCATACTAACTACAAAACGTATTGTTACATCTTTTCCATTGTAAATTATTTATTGGTGTAACTTGTCAACTTTCGGTTCAAACTAACTTTCAACCATCTGTTTTTAATTAATTCTATTCTAAATAAGCTATAAGCATATAGTAGAGACACAATATTTCTATCATTATTTTCTTTCAACTTTATTTTATGCAAAAATACAACAATTACTCAACCAAAACACCAATAATATTGTGCTTCTACTGACATTAGGTATACTAAAGAAATCTATCTCAAACATGATCTACACCACACACTTCCTTACAGTGACGGACGCATACGGTGCTGGCTCATCCGCAAGACAAGATGACCATCACCCGCGTGCTCGCCCGGCCCGCCCGCGCCGAGCACGCCCACCGCCGTGTACCCCGCGCGCCCGCAGCGCCGCGCTTGGAGGTGACTGCGGGGTTCCGCGCCATACAGATACTATTACTCTTGCCGGACATATGCTTATAGATGACAATATGCAAAATTCGAAAACTAAACAGCAACGGATTTACTACAAGATAAAATGGCAAATAAGCTACAGTATTCATGCTGATACGGCAGTCAATTGTATGTACCTAATTGCCTGCAATATTTGGATATCCCATCAAGTATTAGAATTTCTTAGCATCACTAGCTTGGGGTATTTAAGACCAAGCAAGACTCGTGTCTTGTGCAGTCTCTGTCGTAAAACGTGCAAGCAGAACGGAATTTCTGGTGAAGAAAAGTCTCATGTGATCTTGGTTTCGCGTTTTATGACAAACGGCTGCGTACGCAGAACTCCGTATTTTGGGAAGATACAAATAATACAGCCTTGTGATGTTTACTCGATTGTTCGTCTAAGAATATGGGGGATATTACAATATCGTATGCCTATAATATGTAACATCATAAACAGGTTGTATAAAGTCCCAATCACGAAGTCATCGGGAACGACTTTTGTATACAGAATCTCATAAATTATTTCATGTTATGGAGATATGAAGAAAGAGATCTTTATGAAGGCCTGTGGCTGTAAAAAAATCCCCTGTTTAAGATCTTAGGATCTTGTTATATAGAGTAATATCCCTCCTAGGGATGACTGTTGTGGTCGTGATATTAATAGTGAACAATTTTGAATTTTAGCGTTGTTAAGGTGGATGCGCCAGAGTAGTAAAATTCAAATTTCCATGTGTTTTTTTTTGCAATTTGCCATTGAGTGTCAGGCTGTATGTTGAACAAAATATGTGTTGACATGTGTAATACGTATGTGTTGACATAATTATAATCATTTAAGTCATTAAGACAACCCTAATCCCATTAAATGATATTTTATTAAAAAGTAATTTAATGGGATTAAATTAACTTAGAGGGATTTATTGGTCGTATAATGAAATAACTTCATCTAAAATTACTTAAAATGTTTATGATGGTTTATTTAAGTTATATTCTATTCTATTTTTTGTTACATACATACCTAAAAATAAACAAACAAAAAACAGTAAACCAATTATAGGGCATCAAAAAACTCATCCGCATCGCTATCAACGGGAAAAGTGCCCAGAAGAACGGACAAGTTGCAAAAAACACGAAAAGTTGAATTTGGCGGGTCCCTGGCACATCCACTTTAAGAAACGATCGTAGAAACAAAGGGAGGCACGAATCTATAGCTGTCGTCCTGTAGAATAGATACTTTTAAGTAGAATGTTGTATGCTGGCCTAAGCAACTGCATCGGGAATGAAAATATATATAATAATTTTTTTAAGAAAAGACAATTTCATCTCTTGATAATATCTAGTTTTGGCGGATGTTTGATCTCTAAATTTTATAAAAAAAAAACAACAAATGGTTCATAAGTTTAGCAGTTTTCGCTGAGATTAACAAATACAACGATTTATTCACGAATACGAAAGATGGCAGCACTGTTATTGTATTTTTATTTTCTTGGTTATTTTATGCAATTATCTTGAATATTATCATGTGTTACTTATTTTAAATATTTCGAATCAAATAACATTTTAAATAAAGACCTAAATATTGTACCTGGATTATTTTACACTTGAGAGAATCGACTGGCAATAAGAACATGGACATTCCAATATTAAATTCAAAAGACACTTTTAAAGCTATATTAATGAATTTCTACTGGCAGGCCTAACAAAATGTAGGTAAACTACATTAATTTAAGTAGTTAGAAATAAGTAATGTTAAAATCACTCATCTTATGTAATGATTATGAAGTATTAAGTAATAAAACATAGATTTTATCGTAAAAGACACTTAGTGTATTGTTTCACGCAGTTCTAAGTTATTTAGTTCGAGAAAACGTCGATGGATTTAAATAGCGCTAGTGAGCCCAATCCTGGATAAAAAGCCGTTAATGTAAAAGTGGCCCAAGGAACTTTTAGTGCTTTTATGAAACATTTAACCTTTCAATCGTGTCAATTACAGGCACACTAGAAAAACAATTACGCGGCGTCCGCTTCGGGTTAAATAAATTAAATTTATGTTAAGAAAAAATTGAAATTAGTTTATTTGCGCGTGATTTTTGTAAAGCGACGCATAAAATAAAACAAAAACGTGCAAAAACATGAAATACTTAAATAATTTCAAGTTTTCTTGGTTAAATTATTACTTCAGCTCACTTTTAGGCTCACTAGCACTGTAGGTAGACCAATAAAAAAATTACGACAGTTATGTGATAGTGTCCGTATACTGCTAGAAAATGGCCTTCATGAAATAGCATAATACTGTTATTGTTGTAACCGAATTTATTTCAATGCTTACTCGATGAGACGAGGATTTAATTTCTCACATTAAACCATTCATTTGGTAGTTTTCTTTCGTTCATTAATAAATTCAAAAGGTAAAAATATCTACCTTGAAACTTCATTTCTAACTTCTATCATTTCCATTGTATCTAAGTATATGAGTTCTTACTTTTTCTCTTGTATGTATGTTTTACAATTTATAATTTAATGAATTTATATACAAACTTCCTCTTTCTACAATATAAGTAACAGCTTTCTTTAAATGTTTAGTAATTACCAAGTACTTCACATTTACTGTACATTATTCGTTCTGTACTTCAATAAACGCTAATTTAAATAGATGTCAGATATTAATTTTAAATCCTCGCCTCATAAGGTAAGCTTGTTCTCTTAGAGATTTTATTCCTAATAGGAACAGCCTTGGCTTAGCTTAAATTCCTATACCTATCATTTAAAAAGCGTACGTAAATATTTAATAGGTAATGACGGTTTAATGCCACGCGTGTACTGAGGGTTCGAATACGGGGGTAAGATACATTGACTATTTTTAGTTGAGTAATGTAGGTACGGGAATTTAGTAGGAATATAAACCTGATTTCGGGTTATAGGTAGTACAATAGTGCCATCCCCCTAGGTTGCCAATGTGTGTAAACTACTCGATAATAGGACTTTTAGATAATACACGGAACACTTTGTACCTTTTTTCTAGTAAAAGCCTATATAATTTTATACTGTGTTTATTTATAAGGGGTTTGTGTAAAAAGAGATAACTGATCATCTCCTGAGACCACCATTGGTACAAAGTTATCATTCAATAATAAAAGTTTTCTAAGAGTTAAATTAACGAGTAGTTTGAATAGTGTTTAAAAAAGATTCAATCGTCATTAGGATGCCAATGCATGCCAAACTGTACGCGCACTCCCTGGCCATTTATACGGAAGCCAACATTTATTAGCCAATGTTAGCCAACTTAAAGACAAAATTGTGCTAAGTCTAATTCTGTTTAGTTTTACTATCGAAGTAGATGTTTTTCTCACTCGACCGATTTTTAACAGCTCTTTAATTAATATAAACCTCATATTTTTATTTATTAGAATGGGGGACCAAAATGTTCTTGGAATTATTTATAAATTATTTTTTCTTGAACTCAAACCGTAACTAATTGGTCATCAACATCGTGAAATACTGACAGAATTGGACTTAGGGGCTTACTACACTATTCAAATTGTAGGAAACCAACTAGGAAATCGGTACCTAGATGGTTCCTAACTGTTCCTAGTTAGGATCCTACAAATTGAATAGTGTAATAAGCCCTTAAGCCACAAACTCAACAAAAAGAGTTCCCTTCAGGTTATGTTCTAGTTTTAAACTTGATTCAACACGTCCATAATCACATCGTAGAGATAGAACTAGAAACACACACATTATTTAAGCGTTAGTTTGTAACTAAGAACACATAACCTGTGGGAGCCGTTCTTAACTAAAGTCTGTTGAGATAATAAACTAAGAGATTAGTCTCCACTACTCAAACTAGAACTGATACATCAATTATGATAGTCTGTGATTAAGCGAATAATTATATTTTTGTACATTCCTGTGCTACGGGTACACATAGCAAACATAACCATGTAACCACATTTATTAGGTAAGTAGATCAACGTCAAATTATTTAGGAGTAAATTTTTTAACATTGTATACTGTCCAAATATTTAACCGTATCTTAAGTACACTTGAAGGCTATGATTTTCAAACAAATGTCTGTTTTATTTACAATAGTTGAAGGTTTTGTTTTGTGTTATCTCTCCCCAATGCGTTTTTCAGTATTATATTTTTAAAGGCGAAAGCTTTATGTAATTATATTTTAACTAGTTTTTAGGAATCATAAATCAATGAATTTAAATCAATAATCAACGTTATTATGTATATAATTTGTATGAAATGCAGATGAATGCTTGCGAGGCTATTAGTAATGCTGGGAGCTTTATTAACAAACAAAGATATATTGTTGTGTTATATCTGTATTGTATAATGTATGCCTTATGAGAATCCTTGCAATAATTACTTGTAAAGATATATTCTATGAACTTGTAGAAGCAGACCAAATCATTCTTCGACAACCACATTTGAATATTTATCAAGGGGGAACGCCAATAAAGTGTTATTCGAAATTTACGTCGCTTAAAATAATTGGAGAATTTAAGATCCGGTCGGCTTAGTTTGTCCAGTAATCTGCAGAAATACTTAAAATCGAGTTCTACGAAATTTAATAAACTTATTTTAAGCGGTGATAAATTGCTAACATTTCTACCCCGACCACAGAGCACGGATGTGACCAGAGACGGCATTTCTTTCAATATTCGTGTCCGCGCAAGTTTCAGCTGTTACGGGCATAGTTAGAAATGTCACTAACCTTCCGTAGACAGTCTATATGGACTGAACTTTCCCCTTGTTGCAGAAAGAGACAAAGCTAGAGTGCGGCCAATGCCTGTCCCTTTGATTTTTTTGAAGCTTATGGTTTCTATAAGTGTCAGTCACACTTCCTGACATGGTTTCTATAAAAAAATATTGATAATGCCGTCTCTAACAGCGTCTCCATGCTCTATGGACCGACTTGATAATATTTTAGAATATTATTTTTAAGAATTATTATAAACATGTGTAATTATTGTAGTTACCAAGTCGATAAGTCTGCGTTGGTACTGTGTTCTGGTGGCTTACGTACGAGCCTAGCAGCTAGTCATGTAGGGTACGCGTCTAATGTGTAGTGTCATTGATGAATAGTAGCTAATTGGGATGTTAGTAAATTGAATTAAAAATTATAAGTAGGAAGTGCTTTATAAAATTGTTTAGCAAATATATTTGAAAACCTGAACTTAATACAGATTACAATATAAAAATACATAACCAAGATCTAAAATTAAATTCAGTCATGTCAACTTAATTCAATTTACAAACATTCCCAAATAACAATTTGACAAAATCAACTTTCATTGACATTGTGCGAAAATCTTTTATATTATTACTTTTTATAATTATATTTTTTGTTACTATTGCATCAGGGAGTAATAAAATTTATGAGATTATTATTATTTTAAATAAATTATAATTTGTGTTCTCAATTACTTTGTACCAGAATGTTTTGTACTGTTTAGAGTTTTAGACAATGATATTAGGTGTTTATGATTTCTATTATAATTTTATTTCGATATGAATGAAATGTTTATTAAATAAAATTATACAATACTAATAAAAATACTTTTATTATTAAATTACCCCTTTACATTCTTCCACTTTAGTGCGACCAACCGATATAAAATCAGCGAACACCACGAGCATAGAGAAGAGCATTTATGTAAAATTTTGTTGGGGGCCAAAGATTCAAAAATGTACATATTAAACTATACTAAACTGTCAAATTTTCCTAATTGAACATGAACTATATTCTTTTGTAATAAAGTAGAAACACTATCAACCAATTTTATTAGAATGGGGTGGGGGCCTGAACATGGGCGTACCCAGCTTAGGTCTAGGGGAAAATCAAAAGTCATTTATTCAAATTAGGCTGAGGATCAGCACTTTTTGAACGTCAAAAATTACATAAGACAGTCCCCCAAAACGCCCGCTCTTTGCCACTTCCTAGTGTTTTTGCTGGGAAGAAGAAGTGGCGCAACAAACTCCCCCGCATCACGTCTGTCTGAAACGTTAGAAGAACAATACCAACCCAAGTAAGACCTACCTAAATTGTTAACATCTAGAAATTCCATTTTTCTGTACACTTAGTTCGCAATAAAGAATTTGAATTTTAATTTGAATTTGAATATGAACAGTTTAAACAGCATTGGTAATTAACCGCTTGTGTCGCATATATGCGACACATATTTCCGTGCCCTTACCGTTCGTGTCGTATTCCTGCGACAGAGAACATGCATGATTTTTTCGTTTTATTTTTCAAAATACTGACTGTGTGGTAGGGTCATTGCGCCGGTTAGCGACCAGTTAGCTGAGTTGCCCACTTCAGATGAGTGAAAGAAAATGTTACATACACGCCACATAGTATGTGTCAATGCAAAATTGGTCCCAAATATAGTCTAGTTTTGATATAAAACATAAAATAATAGACTTTAATACACAAAATATTTTAAAATGCTGAAAAAGTGAAAATATAGCGAAAACGTTAGTTTGCGACCACTTTCATTAGTTAACGTCCGCCAGTAAGCTAGTTTGCGACCACTATTTTAATTATAAAAATATGACATTTAAACAATTATAATTGATTTTAAAATGTTCCTAATTTTGGTTTTTAATTTAATATCATTATAGAAAAAATAATTGTTCACAAAAGTCCATTTCTTAACCCGCTTTTCGCCTTCTTTGGCTAGCAGAGGATCTGGTCCCTTTGTCTCGATAGCATCAAATGTCTTCCCAGTAAACCGATCTTAAATTTGTAGTTAGAGGGATCTGATACAGTCTACACGTTTCACATATCCTGACAGTCCCCCAAAAAACCAGCCCTATGTCGTTTCCCAGTGTTTATATTAGGAACTAGCAGACGTCACGCGGTTCCACCCGCGTTGGTCCTGTTCCCGTGGGATTACAGGGATAAAAAGTAGCCTAGGTCATCCGGGAAAAGTGTAGCTTACCACCGGTGCATTTTTTTTAAATTGTTTCATTTGTCCCGTATGTAGGGGATAATCCCCCCTACATACAAACATACAAACTTATCAACAAACAAACAAATTTTACCTCTTTACAATATTAGGAATAGGAAATGGCAGAACAAACTCCCCAGAAACACGCCTGTTGATAAGATAGAAGAACTGAGTTTTTAAATAATTCGTTCATATTATAAGTAAATCAATTAATTCAAATCAAATTATTTTGCTAGATGTTAGCTAGCACACTCCAATATACATAATACTAGTCATGCATAGCTACCGGCACTGACAGCTAAACTGAAACAGAAGTCTACTATTAAACTGACTAAAAAGAAGCCTCCAGGTATAAATGACGTGCCCGCGTACATATGCAGAGTTGGATTACATCCATTGGTCCTGCAATGTCACATAATCATAATCTAGGACCATTGAAGTTAAATCAATCAGACGTCCAGTTACCACAAGCAGCACCCGTTCACGAGCGTAACGCAAAGATCAGCCTATCCCATCGCCATATTTGAGGGAAGGTGGGAACTCAACCCAACCCCAACCCTCGACACTGCCGCAAGCAGTAAACAGAAAAAAAATATCAAACTGGCCTTTCAAAAACCAACAAAATTTAAAAAAAATGTCACCCGTGGTCGCATACTCAATAAACTTACACACTTATTTGGGTTTGCGGCTATTGTTTCCTTCATACTAAAATAAGGTGGTCGCAAACTAATATCTTTGATTTCGATAAAGTTTGTTAACGACCACCTTTGCCACCCAATGTTTAAAGGTAAATTTCTCAAAATTTCTTTATAGAAACTGGTGGTCGCATACCAAAGAATTGCATCCTTACACTTTAACAATGCTATACCTTAAGTTGCGACAGTCCCGTGTAAACCATTACGATCATAATAAGCAAAACAAAATAGTGCTGTATTGGTGGCATTGCGACCATGCGGTCGCAATCTAGCGATTTTGATAAATAAACAATTCGGTTACCGACCACTGGATTTTACTATAATATTGAGTATAAAAATTAAAAAACACAACTAGATAATAACGAAAACTTAACTATTGTTCTAATTAAACAACTTGTGTGTAAAATATGGCTTAGGTAATAAAACTTAAGTTTGAGCGCCGCGCGTCGTGCTATTTTTTTCTCAAATCACCATAGAATTGCACACCGCTAAATTATTGCTCGTATTCAGCATTTTTTTTTCAGCGTTGGGTTAAACCCTATGTTCCAAACTGTGGTAATTCTTATTGAATAGTCATTTGACAAACGAGTGAAATTTTTTTTTCATTAATTTTTCATCTAGAACTGCTATTATCACGATTTCAAGAAACTTAAACCGTCAAATGGTCGCATACTGGAGGTGGTCGCGTAACCGGCGCAATGACCCTACCTACAACTAAAACCATTATCGAATTGACATATTATTTACGAAACAAAAATTAAAAATCGATACAACCATATTGTTTTTTTCTTATGTACTTACTGTAGGTATTATTTTATTGATTTGTACCAATTTTGGCCCGGCGCTAGGGGCACGACAACAAATATTTAGCTTAGCGCTTAAAAGGTTAATGAATGCCGCCTCTACAGACTTGCAGCTCTGGGCGACGGACCCGGAAGCCCTAATACTGGGACTGGCTCTAAGCACGAGCACAGGCTGCAGTTTTGTTTCATTGAAAAACCCCATGAGCCTGCAGCCAGTCTTGGCTTATTGGTGTACATGTGGAGTCCTTACTCCTTATTATAGAATAATTGGTTGATAACTGACTCCACATATACCGGTAAACCGAGTAAACCGAGGTTACTTTGAATCTTTGGGTAACTTTGATAGTTACACAAAGTACAATGTTTTTTTTTTCGTTTTACCCGTAAAATTAACGTAGCCGATTATTAATTGCCCTACTAGGAATTCTAGTCGTTAGACTAAGTTTTGCCAATGTTTTAGCTTTAATAGCTAGCACTGAGTGAACTAAAAGTCATGACAATGTTAGCCCTGAATTTCCGTCTAAAATGCATTTTAGACAGGGGTGACTTTAGAGAGCAATGTTTAATTGGGAGTTATCAAAGTAGTCCCATTTTCAATAGCCATTTATTAAACGACATTTAATTTTCTTTCCCCGGAACTTGTAATACATTTTTATTAAGGGATCGTTACTTAGTTATCATTTTATGTGTCGCCGCTATGTTATTTTTTTCCAATTTTTTTATTTTACAATTGTAAAAAATACATGAGTTTTATATTCAATATTTATCAATCTAACCTCGTTTTACGGTATTTAAAATGTCATTCTATATTTTTTGGAGACGTAAATTACAGCGGTAACCGCGAAATTGAGCGAGCGAAGCAAGCTCGAGTTCCTCTGCGGCGAGATTCCCCCTGCCTCCCCCTGGGTACGCCCATACTACCACGCCATCAAACCAAGATACTACCACGCCATCAAACCAAGATAAATCATAAACCATTCTGTTTTATCTAGTAACTTAAACGGACAAGCAATTCTGAAAATACAGAAATCCTAATCAACCGAATCATGGTTCAACGTTCAAAAGCTCGGCTTAATATTCTTAAAAATAAATTCCGGTGGGTATCTACAGAAAAAATACGAATAGGGTAGTTGTTAAATTATTCACTGCGATTATTTCAAAAGTAGGTAGTAAATTAAATGCGTCGCGTCACGTTTGTCAAGTTTATTCACCTACCTACCGAGTTTCTATAAATTGTCACGACCTCGATTGTTGTTGATCGCGACGTAACAAAATAGGTACCTATGCCTTCGTAAATCTTCCTAGACAAAACGTCAAATAATATTTCGATCGCATTATTGTCAATTTAAAGCATTAAAATAGCCCTCTGCTAATTTAACTTTGAGTAGCCTATCTATTAGGTGCGTTGTTAAAAGAATAGCTTTCTGAAAAGGGGACTGACAGGGAAGTACCTATGTTGTCGCCTGTAAGCATCTAATAGTTTTCGATGTTTGACCGCATTACTTATAGCCTTTCGTCTAGGCTGGGTTTGTAAGTTTGCTTATAAAAAAATACGGTTCGAGTTTGAAGCCTAATTCCCAATTCACAAGAGGTAGGTACCTAACCCGTGCGTGGAAAACCAGTACTTACCTAATAAAAGTAGGTATGGCAATATTCATAACGTAAAGTTATCATAAGGTTATCGTTTATACCCGCGATATCGACACTGTTAAAACAAAGAACTGGTTGGGTTAATACTTAGATATTTCTAAACAATATAACGACATTTTGTAACGGTTGATTGTAATACCGTTTGAAATTCTCGAACGATCATCACATACCTATTTCAAATGATTAATTTATCTTCTTGTACGCGCTACCCGCATGTAAAATAAACTATAGCCACTATTAAATACTTCGCAATTAATTTGTTCGGTACTAGGTATATGTTTGTAGGTATCGCATTGACCTCTTAAATTGCGAATAGTACAACTTGGCAAAGAAAACATTCGGTAGGGAAATCAAAACAAAAATTACACGACTCACCGGATTGTTGACTACTGTCAGAAAATACCAGTTATTTCGTGCACCTCTGTACACACCTGTTCTGCCGCCGCTGCTCGTTCACCTGAGTCCGACCCGCAGCGCCAGCGCTGCTGGAGCTACGCATCTTGCACCTCGGTTAATTTTCTTGCTGGAACCCGATGTAGCAAACAGACTTCAATCACTGCATTTTGTGCGATGGCTGAGCGATGAGCTGACACCGACGACGTGGGTTTCGTGGTACCGAGTTCATAACGTAGAATAATAACCTCACTTAACAATCGTAATCACACAACAACTCTAATAAGTAAGCCGACAGTTTCGTACTGGACGTGTGTCTTCGTTGGTGCCTGAAGTCAACTTGAACTCAGCCCCTGCTCCCACACACCAGCACGACTCTGCGACACTACCAAAAACACATTCGCGCCATTTCAAATGACAAGTAACGTCACGCTGGTCACCATAGACTCGTACTAAGTTAATCAAATTCACAACTTATTATTCAAGAATATCGCTTTCCTCGACATCTATCTACTTAATACATTATTGTATTAAATATATGCAAAATTATATTTAGATAAATGAATCCCTATTTTCCTTGGACACGACATCACGCACGGCTGGACCGATTTCGCTAATTCTTTTTTTGTTGTCTTTTTATTGTCAGAAGAATGATCAAATGAAAGAAAAAATTAAGAAAACTTGACGACAATTTTATTAAACACTTTAAAATGCAGCGCCATCTTTGATGACATGACAGAGACTAATATTAATGTCTTCCCGGCCCATTTTTACACGACATTTAAAATTGATATAACATTGCCTCAAAATTCAAGCAATTAGACACATAATTCTTAAATAAAGTCTGCGTATGTAACAACCTGTATTCGTTGGCAGAGCAAAAATTCTATTTATTTTACATACCGGTAATTAGCGTGTGTAAAGTTTTTCTCTACGAAAGTAACATAAGTAAATGTCAATAAAATCAGGAAGATGTGAATAAAAGTAATGTTTTATATAAGTATATTTATTTGCTTAAATACGTTAAGTCAGTACATTTCACTTCACTCTTCGTTTAGTACTTATACTTAGTATGCTTGCTATGTTTCCGGTGATGCGTGGGAGGCGTGGCTGGTGACCGCGGTCGTCGCCTGTTATCTCTTTCCCTGTCTCGGTCCCTCTCTCTGTCTCTTTCTCGCTCCCTCTCACGAGAACGTTCGCGTTCCCTTTCCCTTTCGCGGGATCTTGACCGCGATCTTGACTTGCGATCACTGTGAAGTATGAAAATTATAGCATAGTTTAAAACATAGTATCTTTCTGTGTAATCGCTTATATTTCCAAAAGTTAACGATGGATTTGAATGCGTATTACGCCATAATTTTTTAACCGACTTCAGGAGGAGGTTCTCAATTCGATCGGTTTTTTTTTTATGTATGTACACCGATTACTCCGAGATTAATGATCTGATTTACGTGATTCTTTTTTATTTCGATGCGGAATAGCTGCCATTTTGAAATATATAATAATAATATAATAAGAATATTTTATTGAAATCTAGATGACGGACTTAAAACTAAAATTTTGTCAAATACCGCATTATGGTATAAAATAAAACTAATACAGTTGTACGAGTCATGCATCGTACATGGCACGCGCGCATTGCATACATAAGCACTTTTCCGTCACCTTGCACAAATTATAGTGTAAGGCGACAGTACATAATCAGCATTCATAATCAACGGTACTCATTACAAATCATCAACTATACGTTCATATAGCATTAGTTACTTGATAGTTAACTATTCAATAAATCAGATCTTCTTTGGCTATCAGTGACTTATCATTTCAAACGTATCTACAACTTCTACATGGTGTGTGCGACCCATTCAGCAGCGCACACAACATTTTGGTCCTTCGAGCCTAAGAGAAAACCGATAAGTGTTCCGAGTGTCTTTGTGCGGCAGTAACTTACATAGGCTGGTATACCACAAGCAGCATATAACCAGTTCTACAGAAGAAGCTCCTGTACAGGTGCATCGGAGTACGAAGATCATTTTCTACCAGTGCAGCAAGTACAAGAGATCGTCGAGGGTCATCAGAATCATCGCCAGAAGCGGGTGATTCCAGGTGTTTATCGTTCATTCATTCATCATGGAGGGAGTAATTGAAACCCAATATCAAATCATGGAAGCAATGCAAAAACTTCTGATCAATTTCAAAAAAGAAGGAGCTACTCGCAAAACACGAGAAAGTGTACAGAGAAAGGTAGACCTTCTTGATAAATATTGGGTAGAATTCCAAAACAACCATGAGAAGCTCCGCGCAGGTGAAGATCCTTCGCATAAATACTTTGCGCAAGATACCTATGAGCAGACTAAACAATTTTATAAAAGCACTAGGGAATTTTTTGTCAAGTATTCAACTCAAGAACAGAATCCAGCTTCACCCGTATTAAAGCCGTCAGTATTTACATTCGAGCCAGCTCCGTCGACATCGGAGTTAAAGCTCGTTCAAGAGCAAGGCGCAGGTGGAGCTGAGCACGGAAGTCATTCGCCCCTATCAATAAGGGTACCCGAGCGCACGGGAGCCGCAAATAACAACCAAGCAGAGGAGATGTTACGCAAACAAAGAAGTAACTTCAAAGCTTTCCAAAGAACCACATCAAACATCAACGTGGACCTCCTCAAAGAAAATTGGCAGTTCGAAGACGCGTTAAAGGTACTAGAGTCAAGGTGGAAAGCAGTTGACTCACTTTATTGGGACCTTGACAGCTTAACTGCCGAAGCCGACGTGCAATATGAGATGTCTTACAATACGTGCGAACTCATTTATAACCAAATGAAAGCAACCATCAACTCAAAATTGTGGTCAGTCACTCACCGAGAGAAGTCGACGCCGAAGATCGAAATTCCAACCTTTGGTGGCAACTACGAAAACTGGACTACATTCAAGGACTTATTTGTTGAGACCATTCATTCCAGCCCGTCTCTTTCTAACGCGCAGAGGATGCAATTTCTCAAAAGTAAGGTAAAAGGTGAAGCCGAGAAACTCATCCAACATTTATCAATAAGCTCGGAAAATTATGAGACTGCATGGGAAATTCTCAACCACAGATACAACAACAGAAAGCTGATCTTCACGTCCCATATCAACTCATTGCTCGGGGTGCCAACCACTCAACATTTATCTGCAGCATCGGTTAAAAAACTTCACGACACGACGAAAGAATGTATAAATGCAATCAAGAACCTCGGTCTAGACACATCAACGTGGGGCCCATTATTAGTACACTTACTGTCACAAAAGTTGGATACCGTGACTCACAACGACTATTTGGAAGCATTGGCAGACCCACGCGAGCTACCTAACATAGCAGATTTTCTCAATTTCCTAGAGGGAAAATTCGTGTCATGGGAATCATCTCGTCGCAAGCCAGAAACAGCGAAAACATCTCAATCAGAACCTACACAGACAAACAAGAAGTTTCATTCATACAAAGCATTTAGTGCGAATCAGAACAAACATGATAATTATAAATCAAATTCATTGACAAAAGACAGTGAAATTACATTAAACTGTCCACATTGCAATCAACAGCATAAATTGTTTTCGTGCAAAACATTTCTCGAATTACAGCCTGACGCAAAACGGAAAGCAGTTGCAAAATACAATTTATGCAAAAATTGTCTAAGTGCACATATGCAAAAAGGATGTTTGTCAAGAAAAAGATGCCGAGTGTGCAATTCAGACCATAATACATTGCTTCACGACGCTTACGCAAAAGGTGGTGGGCAGACATCAAACAGTAATTCAGTGCAGCAAACGACTACCACCACTGATGGCAAGAAAACAACAAGCAGCAACAGCAATCATGTCTCGCAAGAAGATGTATCAGAAACTCTGCTGACCACAGCATTAATCAAAGTCCAAGCATATGACGGGTCTCTGATAATATTACGAGCGCTCCTAGATCAGGGTTCACAAACATCTCTGATAACGGAAAAAGCAGCACAGAAGCTACGACTACCGCGTGGCCGATGCAAAGGTGTCATATTCGGGGTCGGAGCGAAAGAAAACAATTGCAAAGGTGTCATACGAATCACGTGCAGTGCCATTCACGGTGATTATACATTTGACACAGATGTTTTTATTATGCGAAATTTGATAAACAATTTGCCTAATAAAACGTTCCAAAAACCAAAATCATGGGCATTTATAGAAAATATCGCATTGGCTGATCCAGAGTTTAATGAGAGTCGTCCTATAGATATTTTACTCGGGGCTGAGATATACTCAAACATAATCCAGGAAGGTATCATCAGGCACGAAAAGTCACAACCAGTCGCACAGCAAACACGGTTGGGCTGGATATTATGCGGAAACGTGCAAACAACCTTTCAATGCAACGTTGTCATAAATAACATAGACGATATTAAACAATTTTGGACAGTAGAGGACATAGCTGAAAGCTCGGGATTGTCACAGGATGATCTGGATTGCTTGCAACACTACAAGAACACAACAACTCGCGACAAAGAAGGTCGTTACATTGTTGAGATACCGTTCGACCCAAACTTTCAGGAAAAGCTGGGAGCTACGAAACCCATGGCTTTGGCACAATTCAGGCAACTGGAAAGAAAATTTGGCAAACAGCCCCAATTAGCAGAAGCGTACAAGCAGTTCATTCATGATTATCAAGCACTGAATCATATGGTCGAGTGTACAAGTAACGTGATACCGACTTGTTATCTACCTCACCACTGTGTTCAACGCGCCGATTCAGCAACTACAGCATTAAGAGTAGTATTCAACGCATCGGCCAAAACATCCACGGGCTACACTTTGAACGACCTCATGAAGCGTGGCCCGAATTTACAGCAAGACCTCATGTCATTAATCTTGCGATGGAGGCAATATCAGTTCGCTTATACGGCGGATATAGAAAAAATGTATCGACAGATACTTTGCAACACTGAACATCAACCCTATCAGAAGATACTATGGAGGACCTGTCCTGACCAACGTTTACGTGAATATCAACTCACAACGGTCACTTATGGCATGAAAGCAGCCCCATTCTTAGCCATGATGACTTTGAAACAGTTGGCAGCTGATGAAGGCCACAAGTATCAGCACAGCAGGGCAGCACAAGCGTTGCAAGAAGAATTCTACATGGACGACCTTGTAAGTGGAAGCTTCACGTTGTCATCAGCCAAACAACTGCAAGGCGATTTGGTCCAGTTACTACAGTCGGGAGGTTTCAATTTACGTAAATGGTCGGCTAACAGCGAAGAATTACTTCAAACCGTCGCCAGAGCGTCCTCAAATCAATCATCATTCGATTTCAAGCAAGCAGAATCAACAAAGACGCTCGGGTTGAAATGGAACCCCAATGAAGACACATTCTCGTTCGAGCTAAAAATCGGCGAAACAAAGTCAACAGAAAAACATACAAAACGCTCATTACTATCAGATATTTCAAAGATATTTGATCCACTCGGTTGGTTAGCTCCGATTACAACAAAATTAAAACTTTTATTCAAACAAGTTTGGTTGGCCAACATGCAATGGGACGACCAGCTTCCGGTTGCAATAAGCACCGAGTGGGAAAAAGTCAAAACTGAGCTACAAAAAATTGACCAGCTTAAAATTAGAAGATGGTATCAGACAGGAGAGCAAGACACAATTGAACTACACGACTTCTGCGACGCATCGTTAACAGCATATGCATGTGTCGTGTATTGTAAAGTTGATACTAACATTACACTCGTCGCTGCAAAAACAAGACTTGTGCCAGAAAATAAAAAGCTCACTTTACCACGTCTGGAGCTGAGTGGGGCGCACTTACTTACAACACTCATGCGAAGAATACTGCAAGCCCTCAACGGACGTAAAATCAAAATTTATGGTTGGTGTGACTCCACCGCAGTGCTCGGTTGGATTCAAGGCAATATCAACCGCTGGACACCATTCGTAGCGAACAGAGTCAAACAAATCATAGACGTCATACCATCAGATAATTGGCATTACATAAAATCAGCTGACAACCCAGCTGATTGTGCCAGCCGTGGCATCAAAACAGAGCAATTGAAACAACATAATCTGTGGTGGAACGGACCGCAATTTCTCCCTGGATTCGATGAGGCATCAGTAGCGGAGAAGAGCATCTACGTTACGGATGAAGAGGAGAGAAAATCAAAACAAAGCAACGCCACAACAAGTCAGACACAAAGTGATGATGTTATAGATTGCATACTGCATAGAAACAGCAATTTGACACGCGCCGTGCGCGTGTTGGCTTGGGTGCTACGTATCACACGACGTCACAGCGAGCGCACTGCCTACTTGAATGGAAAGGAATTAGACACCGCAAAACATATGTTTATAAAATATGTACAAGAAACGCAATATTCAGAAGAAATTAGTAAACTGCGAAAACAGGAGCAAGTTCATAACAAAAGTAAAACTTTGTGCCTTAACCCGTTTTTGGACAAGGATGGCCTTTTGAGAGTGGGAGGCAGACTCAAACATGCGAATATTGACGAAGACATGAAGCATCCATTGATCTTACCACACAGCAGCCACTTTACTGACTTAATTATCGACCAAGCCCACCGCCGCACGTTTCATGCGGGGGCTCGGACGACGCTCGCCAGTATCAGACAAAACTACTGGATAATAGGTGGAAACAGAGCTGTAAAAAAGCGCGTACATTCATGCATTACGTGTAAGAAGCATAAAGCTGTTATACCAAAACAACTGATGGGGGACTTACCTGAATCTCGGAGCAATCCTTCTCGTCCGTTTCAGCACACCGGCGTTGATTTCACGGGATACGTCGACGTGAAACTCAATAAAGGGCGAGGAGTCAAGACAAGTAAAGGATACATCGCGGTGTTCGTGTGCATGGTGACCAAAGCTGTGCACCTCGAACTCGTATCAGACCTGAGCTCATCTGCGTTCTTAGCTGCTCTGAAACGCATGGCTTCACGTCGGGGAAAGCCACATCATATCTACAGCGACAATGGCACCAACTTTGTCGGAGCTAATAAAGCACTGCAGCAAGGATCATCAGAACTGCTCAACACATTCAACGAAGAGTTTTATACAGAGATTAATGAGTTGGGAATACAGTGGCATTTTAATGCTCCCGCCTGGCCAAGCGCAGGAGGCCTATGGGAAGCTGCGGTAAAAAGTCTGAAACATCATCTTCGACGTGTTGTTGGCGAGCAAAAACTCACTTTCGAAGAATACAGCACTTTACTTGCTCAACTCGAAGCATGTCTCAACAGCCGGCCGCTGTGCGCACTTACAGAGGACCCAGATGACTTGAATTATTTAACTCCATCACACTTTTTGAGCAGCGGCCCCGTGCTGACTATCTTAGACACTGAACAAGATGAAAGGACAAGATGGAAGCGGACACAGAACATTTTCCAAGACATTTGGAAAAGGTGGCAATCCGAGTATCTTGCAACACTCGCAACAAGGAGTAAATGGAAGAGACCTCACAAGAACGTTCAAGTAAACGACGTGGTCATCATTCACGAGCCTAACCTCCCCGCGGGAAGATGGGCTCTAGGCAGAGTCACTGAGCTACATCCCGGTAGCGATGGCTTGGTCAGGGTTGTTACCCTAAAAACACAAAACGGGTACCTCAAGCGCCCAGTGATTAAACTGGCAGTGCTGGTATCCAACCAGACAGATCACCAATCGCTACCCGAGCAGACAGGGAAAATGCCAGACTGCCAAAATATAACGAAGAACAAACAATCAAAACAAAAACCGAAGTCTAATCTGATAGCAACTATCTTTACACTGCTTCTCTTCATAACATCCATATTTGGCCACGAACAGTCAACATCCTCATATAGTTTGACAAAAATACACAAAGCACTCTATTTCGATCGAATCTCAAACATGCAGTTCATTCGAGACGAGTGGAAACTCATCGTGTATTACGACATGAACCCTTACTGGGACGGTTTGGCAACCTGCGACAAATATCTCAAACAAATAAACGGCGTATGTGAGAGAGAAATAGACAAGACATTATGTGACATCATCCTACTGCAACTACGTCATTCCCATGACGAACTGAAGTACTACAATGGAATGTTACTGAGCCAGCATTTTGAAGAACGCACACGACAGCGGCGAGGCCTCATCGATGGTGTGGGCTACGTCGCTAACAGTTTATTTGGAGTTCTGGATCAACGTTTCGCCGACCAATACAAGCAAGATATTGCTCTTATAAAAGGAAACGAGAATCACTTAGCACTCTTGTGGAAAAACCAGACCTCAGTCGTAGAAGCAGAATACAACTTACTCAAGAGAACTGAAGAGACAATCAATAGGCAACACAAAGCCATTAATCAACATCTAAACAACCTGACGAAGGCAAACAATATATTGAACAGAAATTTGCAAGAACAAGAAGTAAAGAGTGAGCTAGCACTGTCCACCATCATAGCTACAAATATGCTCACGAAGCTAAAATCCATACAAGATACAATTATCGACACAATCACAGATATTCATCATGGAATGTTTAGCGTCCATTTACTTACGCCGAAGCAATTACGAGACCAACTCAGCATAATCTCAGGACAATTATCGCGAGAGTTATCGTTACCAATAGACAACATACAGACAGAACTTCCAAAAATATACCACCTTCTGAAGGTCCAAACAAGGGTAACACAGCAGTACCTCATATTTGAAATCAGGATACCACTAGTCAACAGAGAGAGCTATGACCTATACCAACTCATTTCAATACCACAACAACATGATAACATAACGGTCGCCGTCGTGCCAATATCAGATTACATCGCAATCAACTTACGCAAAGACACCTATCTGGCTATGACGGTGAGAGACATACAACAATGTGTCCATTACGATGAATCTACGCGCCTCTGCCACTCCCGAAAACCCATTTTCCAATTTAATTCAGAAGACAGCATGTGTATCAAAGATAAAGGTACAAACAGATGTCTCACAAACACAGCAGCATGCCGTAATAATTGGATGGAATTGAACAAAATAAATACTTACCTTTATTATTGTTGCGGACAGTGCACACTTCGAGTCATATGCGAGCATCAGATTACCGCAATACAAATCGCTAAAGCCGGGGTCATAGTACTGGATTCAGATTGCGTAATAAAAGGCGAAGACTTTACCGTTTTGTCACACAAACTGCGAAACTCAAAGTTTAAAACTGCGGTTGACCTGAAATCACAACAAATCGCACCCATCAACCATATCTTCAACGTCACCTTGCCACAGCTTGAACTCAACGGCACCGATCACGAAACTGCATTGCGGCACATCAAGGAACAGATTGAGCAGATGAAAACAGAAAACGCCTTGAAAACAGAGATTTCAAGCCACGATATACATCAATATTCAGCAATTTATGTGTTGATGACTGGCGCGGTACTAGCAGTAGCAGTTTATCTGTGTCGCTGGATATATCGTCGTCGGCAGAGAAGCACCAACTTACAGTCGGACTTCGGGATTCAGCCTCCGGCGCCCCCTGTGCGTACACAGAACGAGGCCCCCTTCGTCGCTCCGACGCCACGCACTAGGGACTCGAGACAACCAGAAGAGGCCGTGGAATTAAGAAACTTTTCGAGCCTACTTAACAGCATCAAGCGCCACAAGAGGACACCTGCATTCACCAAACCGGTGTCTGGTGATAGTGACTAAGTCTAGTTATAGTTAAGCATAGATTTAAGTCATGAGTTGTAACTTGGGTGAAATTAATAAGTTTATCATTTAAGCACTTTGTAACTCACTCTCATCATCCACTAGCATCTCTGTCGCCCGGGAATATGTACGAGTCATGCATCGTACATGGCACGCGCGCATTGCATACATAAGCACTTTTCCGTCACCTTGCACAAATTATAGTGTAAGGCGACAGTACATAATCAGCATTCATAATCAACGGTACTCATTACAAATCATCAACTATACGTTCATATAGCATTAGTTACTTGATAGTTAACTATTCAATAAATCAGATCTTCTTTGGCTATCAGTGACTTATCATTTCAAACGTATCTACAACTTCTACATGGTGTGTGCGACCCATTCAGCAGCGCACACAACAACAGTACAGACATATAGAGAGCTACGATAAACAAATGATTTATTCTGAGTTTTAAAATATCTCTATGTTCTTTGATGGTGAAATTTGGCTAGAAAACTAACTACATTATTAAAAATAGGTATTGTTACCTATGTCGCGTTCGCTTTAGTGGTGGAGGTGATAACGACGGCTCACGAGATTTCTTCGACTTCTTAGATGATGCTCTGCGAACAAAAACCCTGCAGTCAGCTGTTTTTGTAAGTTTGTTGACAATCAAGTCCCTCTATATACCTAAATAAGAATGTGAGGTGTGTGTATGTAGTAGGTACGTTGTAACTACGAAATTTCTATTGGTGCAAGTACTTTTAGTTAACTGGCTAAATGTGGAAACTCTGCCTATCACTTCGAAAATAATCGACGTATGTTTTTGTATTTTTTTACAAGTTATTGTGTTTTGTTTTAAGTTATTGTGTAAATAAAATAAAAATCTTTGGGAAAGTTTATTGAAATCATGAATACAATCACGTGTTTAAGTATCGATCACTAATTACAAGTTATATATTTTGGGGACGGTAGACTTAAAGTAGCCATTTTAGATATGTCCTATACAATCATGTCAGTACAAGAGGCATAATGACACGCAAGAATTTATCAGAAGAAAATGTTTGGTTATGTATGCAAATATCACCTCTCCGAAGCAAGTGCGGCTGAGGATCTTGAGGTCCTCGGTGTGAGGCCCAGCACGGGCAAAACTTGTTGACTTTTTCTGTTAGAAAATGTTTAGTTATTGTCTGGAGTTTTTGTAGTAGGTGGGGTAGGCTCGCCTGTGATTTTGCGCCTAGCACTTTATATATAAGTATGTATAGGAATGTCAGGAACATTGGATGTGGTGTTCTATTGTACAATAAACACCTTAGTCGGGTTTCACGGGATATTAAGAGTGAACTTTATTTTATATATTACATACGACTATATAGGGTGACTGGTAATTAGTAACCGATACTTAAACACGTGATTGTATTCATGATTTCAAAAAACTTTCCCAAAGAAACTTCTTTTTTATACACAATAACTTATAACACAATAAAATAACAAGCTGATAGATCGTGCCGATTCGTGCCTACTGTGTACAGAATGCTGTTCGAAATTCCCGCGCGCGCGCCCTTGATCGATCACAGTAGGCACGAATCGGCACGATCTATCAGCTGATAGTCTGACCTCGGGAAAGGCAAAATCTACTACTAGTAGTAGCGTCACACGTTCCCCCGCCTCCCCCACCGCTCCCGTTGTGCAGTACTGACGTGATTGAATTATAATATATTCATGAGTAAAATCACGTGTTTAGGTATCGGTCACTAATTACCAGTCACCCTATATAAAGAGTAGAACGGATATCGTCGCAAATCCGGACAAAATGAGTTCAGTCCATGATCCTGGATCCTCTGAAATCGCGTTAAAATTTTCGTCAGCTTCCTTATTTCCAAGTTTTTTCTGATGTTCCTTTTGCTTTAAACTCTGTTCAAAACTCATTTATACCAATGAGGCTGAGAGTCAGCACTTTTTGAGCGTCAATAATACATAAGACAGTCCCCCAAAGCGCCCACCCTTCTCCACTTCCTAGTGTTTTTGCTGGGATGAAGAAGTGGCGGAACAAACTCCCAGAAACACGTCTGTCTGATTCATTTGAAATACTTACTACTACAATAAAATGTTACAATATTTGCAGTAAACAGAATCTACGTTTATTGAATTATGACTGCTATCTAACCCAATGATAGTTTAAATGAAAGAAGTGGTTTATTTAGATTTGAGTAAAAATAACCTCAGAAAGAACGTAAAAATTAGGAACAAACCGGTGAAAATTTCAACGCTGCTCCAGAATTATGGTATCAGTATTTGCGACCATGTCCCTTTCACCTCGTGTAGAAAGTTTTTGATTACATACATGGAGTAGGTGTCGTCTTCGATGGGCGATCTCCGTCTCGGTTCAGGCGATTCTCTCACTTCTTCGACGGCTTCTTTGGCTTCTCGGGACGCCTGAAAAGACAAAAAATATTTGTTATGGGATTAAGGTTCACTTTTGCTTGTGGGAATTTTGAACAACAGATTAACAGGTGTTTGAACTATGCCGATTAATTTTTGACTAACTTAAAGGGCAATATTACTTAGATGGGTGGGGAGGGAGGCCAAAGAAAATATGGATGGATTGTGTAAAGAGTAATTATGAAAGAAAAGGAAGTTGAAGCATGACGGGTGATAGGATAGAATAGAAGACAAAAACGTGTTGCGCCGACCCCAAATAACACGAGACAAGGGCAAGAAGATGATGATGAATACATGAGCACACACATGCATATGTACAGACACCAGCACATCAAGTTACCGCAATGTGTCAAATTTCTTTGACAGTTTTTTAACTTTATGTCAAACAGAATAAGGTTCATATTTAATTGGGAAAATTTAACACATTGGGGTAACTTGATGTGCTGGCGTCTGTACTTGTAAAACTAGTATAGTACACACATTCATGGATTTTATTTCAACGATATTCTATTTTTTATTCTGGAAAGCTATGAGCTTACAACGCGTGCTGATTAGGGAATGCAATCTCGTCTCGCCGAGATCCCGATCTCGCGAGATCCCGGCCATATTTTACGAGATTGTATCTCGTCAAATTTCGTACGAGATCTCGCGAGATAACGAGATCGACAAATGCAGCGTGACGACGTGTATTTTATAGCGCGGCTGCGCGCGAACTGAATCCTGGCCGGCCGTGCGGCCGCGCCTGGCGCATCTGACAGACGACTTCTGATTTTGCTTGCCAAATACCCTGCAAAATCAGAAGTCGTCTGTCAGATGATACTCTCGACATGATGTGTTTTTTGAGAAGCCATTTTCAGACAAACTAACTTGCCTTTCCGTACCTTGATAACTTCATCTGACTTCTACTTTAAACTTCTTTTATTTGATTAATACGATCTCACAACATTTATTTAAGAACTTGTGAAGTTAAGTTTTTGTTTTGTTATATTTATTTACCATAAGTAATGTTCCTATTACTCTTAATTATTGAAACTAAAATAATAATTTACAAAAGACTAAATATAGATAATTATTGTTTTGTTACCAATATTGTAAGAATTTGAACTGATTAGCTACAGTAGGTATAATAATTATAGACATAAACAAATGTTATTAGAGTTAGAGACAAAATAATAAGTACTCTGTCGATTTTTAAAATAAAACTTACATTATTTTTATAACTAAGCAACGCAGTTTCTATTTAATTACATATCATGTCAATTACTAGTTCTTAAAACAAGCATTTCGTCGCTTAAGTTCTAACACCGCGGAAGTCCAAAAAATGCCAAATGCCAATTTGACTTTTGCATGTCATTCGATAGACGATTGAAAGACGCATCACTAGACCAATCAGAATCAGGGATTTCAACCAATTAGAGCGTTTCTGTTTTTTCACATAAAAATTTATAGTGCATGGTTTTATTGCTCTCCTGAAAAGTTGCCATTTTTGACTTCCGCGGTGTTAGAACTTAAGCGACGATTTGCATATGTTTTAATTGCGATTCTCCCAATCTCGCGAGATCCCGTAATTTGCGAGATCTCGCGAGACTGGGTTTTGAGTCTCGCGAGATCTCGCTAGGCGGAAATCTCGTACGAGATTGCATTCCCTAGTGCTGATGAATAAAGACGTCGAAATTAACAACAGTGTAAGTTGTTGTGTAGGTGTTTTTTTTATAAGTTTGTCAAATAATGTTAAAAAATACAATTACAATAGGTTGTATTAATGAAGAGTTACCTTTTCTTTACATACCATTTTTTTAAACATCTTAAGTCCCAATATTAAAAACGTTTAAAGCATATTAAACCTTAATAAAATGCAAATAGAGTGTAAAACAGTTAGGAAGCCGTGGTATATTTGTGTACAATCTAGTACCTAGTATTATTTCTGTAATTGTTAGTCTCAGACATTAACACTGTAGTGATGCTTTAGATTTGGTCGAACGACATTCTTCACTAGACACACCAATGAGGAACGTATCTCAGCGAAATGTTAATAATAATTATAGTTTTACAATGATTATTATACCTTTTTGATGAGTTTTCTGCGATAATGGTGTATCTGTTGCGTGGCCGACAGTCCAGTACGTCTGGCGCGCACGCCGGCCTCCAGCTCGTCCGCGTATTTTAACACGCGCACCTCGATGTCACGTAATGTCTCACGTTTGAGAGCTTGCTCCTCACTGTAGATAAAATGTTTATTTTTTGTTAGAATTTGAGGTTTGGGTTTGTAAACTGGCGCAATCCTACTTAGGGTACTTGTCTTATTGCTTTTCATTCGAAGAGTTGGTTTGCAGGATAAATGGTATAGGATATTCCTGCAGGATTGGTCCCGGCTGTCATTTGTAGATATTGTCAATAGTTACAGGTATGAAATACGATTGACAAGTGAACACTTCAATGGATTAAGATCCAGTTTGTTAGCACGACGATATTCCTCAAGGCGATGTGAGTCAGCCTGAAGTGCTAACCCACAATGTCGTCGGCGAAGCATAACAATTTGGATCACTGAGGCGCTGATCGATGCCGTTTACATAGACTACAAATAAAAGGGGACCGAGCAACTAACCCTGGGGCACTCCGCTGGGCTCAGATACCGAACTAGACATGAAGTTATTGAGCGCTACTGTTTGTGATCTATTTTCGATATAAGAAGCGAACCACCTCAGGAGGTCACCACTAATACCCATGTATTCTAACTTCTTTATCAAATTATTGTGGTCAATCAGATCAAATGCTTTGCTATAGTCAGTGTAAACCACATCGACCTGTCTGCCGTCATCCATAGCACTAGTAATAAAGTCATTAAACAAAATAAGATTTGAAGTGGTAGAAAGTCCTCTCAGAACCGTGCTGGAAGGCGCTGAAGGAGTTAGCAAGGGCGGGATACAACTGATTTTTAAATAATAAGCTCAAATATTTTAGCTATAATGCACAGATTCGATATAGGTCTATAATTAGCAGACTTCAGTTTTAGATCCCTTTTTATGTACGGGTGCAATAAACGCTGATTTCCACACTCTGGGGGCCTGTATATTGGCCTGGTATGTTACCTGTCATGCTGCTGCTGCGAGGCGGGCGTGGTGGGCGCGGGCGTGTCGTCGTCACTGTTGTGTCGCGGCGCGTGCAGGCCGGCCGTGTCCTCCGTGTGGTCCGTGTCCACGCTCTCCCAGCGCGACGGGACGAACGTGCCGCCCGCGCGTGTATGTTACCTGTCATGCTGCTGCTGCGAGGCGGGCGTGGTGGGCGCGGGCGTGTCGTCGTCACTGTTGTGTCGCGGCGCGTGCAGGCCGGCCGTGTCCTCCGTGTGGTCCGTGTCCACGCTCTCCCAGCGCGACGGGACGAACGTGCCGCCCGCGCGTGTATGTTACCTGTCATGCTGCTGCTGCGAGGCGGGCGTGGTGGGCGCGGGCGTGTCGTCGTCACTGTTGTGTCGCGGCGCGTGCAGGCCGGCCGTGTCCTCCGTGTGGTCCGTGTCCACGCTCTCCCAGCGCGACGGGACGAACGTGCCGCCCGCGCGTGTATGTTACCTGTCATGCTGCTGCTGCGAGGCGGGCGTGGTGGGCGCGGGCGTGTCGTCGTCACTGTTGTGTCGCGGCGCGTGCAGGCCGGCCGTGTCCTCCGTGTGGTCCGTGTCCACGCTCTCCCAGCGCGACGGGACGAACGTGCCGCCCGCGCGTGTATGTTACCTGTCATGCTGCTGCTGCGAGGCGGGCGTGGTGGGCGCGGGCGTGTCGTCGTCACTGTTGTGTCGCGGCGCGTGCAGGCCGGCCGTGTCCTCCGTGTGGTCCGTGTCCACGCTCTCCCAGCGCGACGGGACGAACGTGCCGCCCGCGCGTGTATGTTACCTGTCATGCTGCTGCTGCGAGGCGGGCGTGGTGGGCGCGGGCGTGTCGTCGTCACTGTTGTGTCGCGGCGCGTGCAGGCCGGCCGTGTCCTCCGTGTGGTCCGTGTCCACGCTCTCCCAGCGCGACGGGACGAACGTGCCGCCCGCGCGTGTATGTTACCTGTCATGCTGCTGCTGCGAGGCGGGCGTGGTGGGCGCGGGCGTGTCGTCGTCACTGTTGTGTCGCGGCGCGTGCAGGCCGGCCGTGTCCTCCGTGTGGTCCGTGTCCACGCTCTCCCAGCGCGACGGGACGAACGTGCCGCCCGCGCGTGTATGTTACCTGTCATGCTGCTGCTGCGAGGCGGGCGTGGTGGGCGCGGGCGTGTCGTCGTCACTGTTGTGTCGCGGCGCGTGCAGGCCGGCCGTGTCCTCCGTGTGGTCCGTGTCCACGCTCTCCCAGCGCGACGGGACGAACGTGCCGCCCGCGCGTGTATGTTACCTGTCATGCTGCTGCTGCGAGGCGGGCGTGGTGGGCGCGGGCGTGTCGTCGTCACTGTTGTGTCGCGGCGCGTGCAGGCCGGCCGTGTCCTCCGTGTGGTCCGTGTCCACGCTCTCCCAGCGCGACGGGACGAACGTGCCGCCCGCGCGTGTATGTTACCTGTCATGCTGCTGCTGCGAGGCGGGCGTGGTGGGCGCGGGCGTGTCGTCGTCACTGTTGTGTCGCGGCGCGTGCAGGCCGGCCGTGTCCTCCGTGTGGTCCGTGTCCACGCTCTCCCAGCGCGACGGGACGAACGTGCCGCCCGCACGTGCTCGACCTGCCTCACTGTCCACGTCCAGGGGGATGCCGTCGATGTCCTCGTCCACTGAAATATTATAAGATTATGTTTAGCAACATGACATCGCGCTTAATTCCCCCGAAGAGTTAAGTGATAATAATATTCCACAATTTCCACACATTTAGTCCCAAGCTAAGCAGAGCTTGGTACGAAATAACCGATAAACACACTTATATATTCCATACATAAGTCTGAAGACAGAGACTGTGACTCCAATAATAGGCCAATTTCCCTGTCTAAAATCATTGAGCGGATTATTAACAAGCGCTTGAACAATTACTTAGAGACCAACGGGCTTCTGTCTAAAAACCAATTTGGTTTCAGAAGCAATAAATTGACTTCTCATGCTGTTCAATAGCTTTTATCGTTTGTTGTTGATGATCTGGATAAGGTTGAAAAGACCATAGATATTTTCCTGGACCCAGCAAAAGCGTTTGACACACTTTCTGTTCCCATACTCCTAAGCAAGCTGGGGAGCTTCGGTGTTCGTGGTAATGCGCAAGATTTGATCACCGATTACATGCCAAATAGGACGCAATGTGTGAGAATGAAGGACTACAAGTCAGCCAGAAAAAGTCGAAATCGGGGTACCTCAAGGTAGCGGTCTGGGTCCGACATTATTCCTAATTTACATAAATGACTTGTGACCTTCATCTCACACGAGGTAAAATCATTACATTTGCCGATGATACAGTTCTTTTGTTTAAAGGCAGCACATGGGGCGAGGCTTTTAAATTGGCTAATGAGGGCTTTGGTCTAAATACATCTTGGCTTGATCGCAACCTCCTTACCCTAAAAGCCCAAAAAACTAAGTACGTTGCCTTCTGCATTCGTAACAATACTCAACCACCGACTAATTCCTCATCCATCAAAATTCATTCGTGCATAAATCCTCTGTCTGCCTCCGGTTACAGTCTCTCACAGGTATATTGTATTCTTATATTTCTTCGTTTCTCCTCTCTGCCGCCTCGCTCCATTTTAGTTGACAGGCAGCCTTAGCCCGGTCAATGCTGTCAATGCTAAATATACGTACCGGGTATGCCATCAATATCATCGTGTATAGCGTGTGGCCTCGCCTTAGGCGTGAGCGGCTGACGAGCGTGCGGCGCGTGCGCAGCGTGTGCAGCGTGCGGCGCGTGCGGCGCGTGCTCGGCCAGCAGGTTGGCGCGCTCGGCCGCGAGGCGGCGCAGCGCGGCCCCGTCCAGCGGCCCGCCCGCCGCGTTGTCCCACGACTCTTCAGAAGCTGATGAGTGTGCCGGAGAGGCCCCAGATTCCGATTCGTTCCCGTCCTCGCCTTCTGCAGGGACCAGGCCTGGGACTACGTCTGTCTCCTGCAATATAGATAGAGCTGGTTACCAATTGTATCTACATTCAGCCAAAATAATATTTATTTATTTATTAATAATAAATAAAATAATATGTTTCATATGGTTACTTTTACATCTTTTTGGAACCGAAAATCAATTTAAAAGTTATTTTTTAAGACATCTTATAAAGAGATAAGAAATTCATCATTTTTTTTTAAAAATTAGAAGATGTCAGGACGTGCGCATTATTATGTACCTTATCATGTCCCAGGAACACGTCGTTGATGTGCAGCAGGAAGTCGGTGGGGTACACGGCCCAGTCGGCCCACGCCTGCAGGATGCGCGTGACGCGCGCGCGGAAGCCCTCCTGCTGCATGCGCGACGACATGCGCGTGTACGCGAGGTGGCAGTTGCGCATTATCTCCGTCAGGCGCTGTTGGAAACTGAAACGTATACATAAATGAATATTCCACAACTTTCACACATCGCCATCGAATCCTAAATTAAACAGAGCTTGTACTAAAAGTATCAGATAATTGATAAACATATTCAATACTGTCTCAATACTCAGACCTCACTATATTCAGATAATATACTATAGGACTCAATCGAAAATCAGGGAACAAAATCTGCAACTTTAATATCAGCTGTAACCTAAAAAATCTTTGAATTTTGCTGTTCCATACATGATTGGTCGAATTAAAGTAAGAAACAGCTGATTAGCACACACCTAGTGAAAATTTGGTTAATGATAAAGAGGAATTCGTATATAGAAACTTACGCGCTCCTATAGGCGCTGGCGTTAGTGAGCTTGGCGCCAGCGTTGTGCAGAATGTCGGACAGCAGGTACAGGCGCGCCACGCGGCGCTGCGGCGGGGTGTGCTGGCCTGCGAGGGACTCGGCGAGGCACGTGGAGACCTACAAACAAAGCAATGTATTATGAACAAGTAGACGTGCCGCGGTTTCACCCGCGTAGGTCGCTTTACCGTGGGAATACAGGGGAAAAAAGTAGCATATGTGTTAATCCAGGGTCTCGGCTAACTCCATACCAAATTTTATTACAACCCATTCAGTAGTTTTGCGTGAAAGAGTAACAAACATCCATACAAACTTTCGCATTTTTAATATAAGTAGGATATTAGTAGGATAAAGCAAGCTACATTTTAAGCATGTATAAAAATTTCAATGTAACCGTATATAAAGAATTCCTATTATGATATTATTGTATTTATTTTTTGTTTTTGTATTTTTAAAGCGTTCTCTCTCCTTCTATGTCTTTGTCTTTTGCTGGGCCCGACAGGGTCCATAATGAACTCATTTTTTAATTTACCACCTAAGTACACATTGTAGAATGAAAATAAAGTTTGAGTATTGAGTATTTAATCACATGTCAATAAACAAAATACAGTACCACAAATAAAGTTGTAGTGACAGCTATCTCGCCACATCAGAACTAACAACTGAATTCCTACATCACAATGTCAAAGTTGTACGTGTATAAGATCCTGACAATAATTGTCGGACAATAGTTTCCCACTCGGATGATCCTCCCTTTTCAATGGGAGATGAGGAACTTACTAATTATTCCTTTTAACTCAATAAAGCCTTTTGACTGCCAACAAAAAACAAAAACATGCCCTCGGCACCAAGCTAAGAATTTATTCTTTAATTTTGTCTTGTAGTGGTGACACGTGGCGTGCTAGGCACATTTTGGTTTGTCATCTATACATGACTGGGGCGGTCAAAAAAGAACGAAAAGTGCGTAAATCATTTGTCAGCAGAAGTTAAGATATGCACTGTATAAAATGGCATGTCTCATTAATATTAATTTCAGTGCTTACCTCTGGCGCTGCCTCCGCATGCTCTAGACACCAGGCCATGGCCGCGCCCACACTGCAGCGCGCCGGGGTGAGGCCGCGGATCAGCTCTTCAAGGCGGTCGCGTTGGCTGATGACGAAAAACAAATTAAAAAACTGAGTGGATGTAGAGAAGCCAGCACATCAAGCTGTCCCAATGAGTTTGATAGTTTTTCAACTTTATTAGAAATTGAACAGAAAGACATTAGAACTAATGGTTGCTCTGTGGCGTAACTCGCAAACTGTAAGAACAGGCATTTAATGTGTATACCCCTTTTTAATTTTCATTTTTTTATTAACTTTGCGTCGATGTATGTAGAATTTAAGTACACAGTATGTACTTGGATAAGAATATTGTATCCACGAGAACACTGCCGACAAACTGTAAAGCAGTTTGGCAGAAGATTGTGAAAAATTAAGCATGTTAATTTTTTTGAATAATAATAATAAAAAAGAATAAAGTTCATGTTCAATAGGGAAAATTTGAGAGCACAAAGACTGAGATAGTCCCAGTCGGTTTGAATAATACTATCTTATTTATTTAGTAGACTTGGCTTTTAACAGTTTTAACCAAATGCAAGCGGCAATAGCCCCATGGCCAAGGCGTCGGCCTGACGGTCTACTCTTGACCTCAATCTCGTCCTGCGGTCAGAGATGAGGTCGACTTATACTCGTCGTTCGTCGTTTTATACTTTTGTTGTAGAAGATCTTTACTATTAAATTACATAGATTTCATTTATGTACAGCCTGGGGCACAGGTTCATACAATTTTTGGCATTGTGTTATACCCCATATTACTTGCATAAGCATTAAAAAAAGACCACTAATACTAACTTGTTAGACAGCGTTCCTCTAATGTTTTCCTTGGCGTCTTCTTCTTCCACCAGCTCGTCAGGCATGCCGGCCGTGTACAGATTCATAACGGGAGGCCGCCATACTGAACCGCCTGGGAAGAAGTACATTTATAAGGTCTCACTTATACAATGCTATTTTAAAGTACGACTTGACTTTATGCTGGACACAACACGACCAAAATGTAGTCTTATCTATTTAGCCACTCGGTGCTGAACATTAAGTGGCTAAATAGATATTTAGTTTGCAAGACAACTTAAGCCAGTCGGCCCCATATTCAGAAGACCAGCTAAAAATGACCGGATTATTTATTATACGCTCGAATTTGAAATTTAGGTACTTATGAAGAGCAAAATTATTAACTGGCAGGCGTAGTAATTCAGACTATTTTCCAAATACAAATCAATTAGTCAAAGCAAGCCGGTCCACCGCGTTTTCTAGTGAGGCCATTCACAAAAAACAGCATTCGATTTTTACATAAATAGATTGATTCTAAAGTAAAAAAGAGTTCCGTTATGAGTTCAGGTTCTCGATGACCGACACTATGCGCTCACTGACAGGTCTATTCAAATCTGTTCAAGGTTCCTACATGGTTATCATTATGATCTGACCAATATAAGAAATTAAAAAAAGACTATGCCTAGGAAACAGCAACCTCATGAATGAACTGAAATGTTATTATTATACACCACTATATTTAAATTAGTACAAAAAAAGGCTGGGCTGTACCCGTACCTGTTACTGATCATATTTGCGTAATCAAAAATAAAAAAAACCACTTTTTAAATATGCCACTGTTTAGTTAAACTTAAATAACGAAAACAGCTGTTGGAGGCGAGGCATGCTTGAGCGAGATCACGCGAAAGTGAGCGAGAGATGGCGATTACTGAATACTACTATGTCATGAATAGCCTTTACAATATTTCCATAAATAGGGTGATTTTTGGAATATAAACAAACGCTAATAACTGTGCTGTTTATGAATATGATTTATTGATACTTTACGAATATAATGTGAAGACGGTCTAGAATAAGCCCTTTAAGTATTTACAATTTTTTTTTTGTGTATAACTAAATATCGTCTATTTAACAAACTAAAGACGCGGCAGCGCGTCGTGATTGTTAAATTGCAGAATGTTGAAGCATGACATTCAAGCTAACAGAACTGGTGAGCAACACCGTGTGAATTCACGAAACATTTGACCCCCTCGTATCACCAAAAACTATTTTACATAAACATGCTAATAAAATACTTCCTAATTACCTTTAAACATCCTAAAGTCGTCAAGCGACCATTGCTTCGGCGAGTCCCCCTGCAGCATAGAGAACAGCTTCCATCGATAATAGACGTGCGCCGGCGACTGGTTCTCAAACAGGAACCGGAAGAACGGGTTGTTCATCTCCTTGTTCATGATTATAGCCTCAAACATTGGACCTTCGCGGATCACGAACTCCACCATACGGTGAATAAGCATTAGGATGTTTCTGTGAACCGGTGATAGATTTTTAAAAATTTTATTCAAGTAGATAAATATTTTCTTATGATAAAAAAAATATATTATGATATTTATTTCTGTAAATAGGTTTTCACAAACACTTTTACACGTCATTTTTTTTAACTAGTGTATGAGATCGGTGTTTCACTATCTGACTACTCTGAGCAGAAACACCGAAAGAAACTCAGTGGTCACAGTCCAAACATTATCTTGGTCAAATCATGTAAGAACCATGCAGATTAGTGTCTGAAATGGTCTTTTGAGGAAAGAACCACACAGATATGAGGGGAGCAGATGAGTCAGTGCAAGCTTATATATATAGGATATACATATGTACTATAGAGTATATACTCAAGAGTTTGTAAACCATGCACTTAGGAAAGTGGTTTACAAATTGTTGAGAAAGAGCAAATGTATTTAAGATGGAACATAATATGAGTCCGCTCTATTGTGCCATGTATTGTTATTTGTGACCTAAAATTCAGTGTTCCGTTCCCACAGACAAACCGTGAAAACGGTTTTGTGGGGCATAGTTTAAGTACAGATTTTTTGTAAACGTGGTTATTAAAAAATAAATATTAATAATAATGTATAAAATAATTGAATATTGCACTTGCCTCTCAGTAGGAACAACGACTTTGACTATTGATTGCGATAAAATCTGTAAAAAATACGTGAATTTAATTAATACATAAGCCGGTCACTAATAATTATTATTATGTGTGTTGTTGTATTGTCATGTGTGTTGTTGTTATGTAAATTACGTAATCTGCAGACGGTTGATCGAAAAAAAACAAAGAAACTAAAAAACTTTAAAACAATTCAATTAAATAGAAATTAGGCTCGCCCCCTATTACATGGGACTTAAACATAACTGGCGAAATGTGGGTTGTACTACCAGGTACACCTCTGCCTAGCCCTTCGGGGATTACAGGCGTGATGTTATGTTATGTTATGTAAATAGAAATTATTACAACTAATTAAGTCAAACCTATTCGATGCTAGAATATGGAATGACATGGAAATTACTTAAAATTCGTCGCTGCAGTTTTCGTGCGCTTGGCGTAAACATTTAGGAATGCGCGAGGTCAGCGATATCCGTTACGGATCCGCATTTAACATGTATTATGTTTTTTGTGTTGTTGTTGTTATGTTGTGTGTTCTTGTTCTTGTTGTGTGTTGTTGTTCTTGTTTTGTGTTGTTGTTCTTGTTTTGTGTTGTTGTTCTTGTTTTGTGTTAGTGTTCTTGTTGTGTGTTGTTTATTATTGTTGTTATGTGTTTGTTAAGTTGTTATTGTTGTTATTGTTATTCGTGGTATACATTCACCTGCTCATAGAGTTTCCTATCATCTGAGTCATGCGGATAGTACTCTCCGGGCCGTATTCGGGGAATCTGGAATGTATTTATGCTATCAGTTCTGAAGCCACCCATTTCGATTTGTCTAGTCTATACTACAAATTGATTTTTTGCCATTACAATAATAATAGTAACATGCAGGTCAGGACACTCCAATGTGTCGTGTTCCTAGCTACAGAGAGACACATACACACAAAAACTTACAAAATAATAACTTTAAGAGCGGCCAACCCGTCTATCTTTTCATACAAACGCTCGTACGTGATTATGGCGTTGTAACAGATCTTTCTTTGAAACTTTCTAACTCATAGGTATCTTGTGCACTATATCTAGGTTTCTATTAAAACACGAAATCAAAATTTGATGAAACAAATTCAGTACAAGCCTTCAAAAATCAGCTTTTTTGCACAAATTTTATATGAAATTTGGGCGTTTTTACTCATTTTGTATAGTAGAGAGTATTTTGTACTCATTAATTGTAATCGGAAAGAAATATTTGCATAGAAACCTTGCAAATGTAATGGAGTTTCTAAATGTAAAACTTTTTTTTCATAATCTTGTAAGGCTTACGCAAAAACATGTATTTCTTGGAACAAGTTTTATAAAATTTCTGCACACTATTTTTCTTTCACTGTTATCGCGTTCTCGCTCACTTGCTTGCGGAATGGCTCGCTACCGACGAAACAACAAACTTTTTGGCCATGCTCGCGTTGACGTTCGTCGAACGGGGAAGGGCGCTCTTAAGGGCTACATAGGGTGGTACAGACGCCAGCACATCAAGTTACCCCAATGTGTCAAATTTCTTTGATCGCATTTCAACTTTATGTCTAACAGAATAAGGTTCATATTCAATAGGGAAAATTTGACACATTGGGGTAACTTGATGTGCTGCGGCGTCTGTACAATGGGCTGCGCTGTTATAGTTAAAAGCGATCTCTTACAGACATTCTATGGATAGACCTGCCCCCCTAGCCAAGTTACAAACGATTCGTATCTATTTTCTTTCTACAATCGAGAACGCCTCAAATCCCTTTGTTTTGACCACGTGAATTAGCGAAAGGTGATAAGTCACATGGTCAAAACAAAGGGATTTGAGGCGTTCTCGATTGTAGAAAGAGAATAGATACGAATCGTTTGTAACTTGGCTAGGGGGGCTGATAGTGAAGGAGAAAAGATATGCAGGTAATGTGGATGGTGTGTGATTATCAAAAAACAATTCGATTTGAAAAAAAATAATTGAATTAGTCCACCAGTTAGATTATAAAAAAAAAATACACAAGTATTTTTTTTTCTTTTTACATCCAAGTTGAGGAGAGAGGGCTTCTGACGTCATTTTTCAGTATAACCTGTACTTACAGGATAGTGACGTCATGCGACATTATGACTCGGTGTATCGCCGTTATTTTTTTTTATTACGTGAAAAAATTAAAAATATGAGTCGTTTATTTTCTAGTAATCTAGATGAGGGACTTAAAACTGAAATTTAGTCACTATTGCAGGTCTTGTTACCTTATTAGCAAGATGTTTGGGCGGCTGCGCGTTGAAGGGCAGTCCGGAGGGGGGCGGCGGCTTGCTGGGCTGCTGCAGCGCGGGGGGGATGTAGATCGGCACCGGCGGGATCACCACTGCCTTGCCCCAGCCCAGCTTCATCTCATAGCTCATTATTTCTTTGCCTATAACACAAATTGGTTACACATGACATGACAATGTTAAAAGGAAGTGTTTTATATGGAGGTAGTTTATATACCATTTTATTATATTCTAGTTCTTTCGATCCAGGGCTAAATTGGACCACTGGTCGTTGTTTTGTTCAGGTTGTCCCACCATCTTACCTTAAAAGATAAAAAAAGATACCGGGCTGGTATCCGCAACTCCACGTCAAAGCGCGTATTTTGCGTATGGGTCATAATCTACCACGCGGGCCCAGTGCGAATTGGTATATGTGACATGTTTTCAAATTTTTGGTTCTAGGACATGCCGGTTTCCTCACGATGTTTTCCTTCACCTTTTTGAGAGCAGTGGTGATGAAAGAAATTACACAAAGTAATGCGCCTGCCTGGGTTCGAACCTACGACTTACTGTTCGTAAGTCAGGGCCGCCACCGCTGCTCTCGCCATCTTACCTTATTATACTTTTACACATTTTTTGTTGAGTTTATTTACATGGAGCGTTTATTGACTAACCTGAAGGTTACGACAATACTGACGACAGTCAAAGACTTCACGTATATACAAATGGGACCCGACTTAACATGCTTTCCGAGACACAGAGGACCTTGCTATGTTATAGATGGTCACTCAATCACGGACAGACTTCGCGACCTGTTGCTACAATCGACCCGTGCGACTGTTATTATTTTTTTATTATTTACCCTCGCATCAGAACGCCGTGCAGCAATTATACTAATGGAGCTAAATAATTATAAATTAAAAAAATAAAAGTAATATCATCTGCTTCTTAACATCATTCTATCCTGTGTCATCGAACGGGCGGTGGCTGCTGTAGATCAGACATGCATCGTGGCTCTCTGCATTATACATGTTATGAAACATATTGTTTCAAATGTATGCCAACAACTGCAGGATCTCCCCGAAGTCAAGACGTGGCAGGAGGCTGTGGCATTGATCTATCCCGTCAAAAGACCCGCCTCACCAGCCATTACTCTTGTACAATTTCTTCGTGACATAGCAATAGCACATTCAGCTAAAACGGAACTAATTATAGAGTAATTTTTGCCGCCACAATCTCACTGTCCGTAAAACTTATCACTGTTATTATATAGCTTAAATAATCTATTTGTTTTATGTTTATGTCTTACCATTAATGCACCTCAGCGCCCGTTCACCGTCCTTGCGCGACATGAAGGCCACAAAACCACAGTTCCTTCCACGTGCCTTCTCCTCATCAGAACGCGGCCACATGATCTTGATGCTGGCCAGCGGACCGTAGCGACCGAAGATCTCCATCAACTGCTGTTCTGTTATCTGATGGGAGGTAAGGTGACACTTAATTTGTGAATAGGTAGGTAACCCTAGGAAGATGCATAATAAGTGAATGTGTTACAAGTTACCCCATTAGTCTAGAGTCATGGTCCAACCATACCCTATTATATGAGACTTGAACCTAGCTAGTTATATAAATAAATAAACAAATATTCAACAACTGCCACACAACGCCATCTAGTCCCAAGCTAAGCAGAGCTTGTGTTATGGGTACTAAACAGCTGATAAACATACTTATAAATTTCTAAATACATTCATATTACTTATAGATAAACTAACACCCAGACACAGAACAAATGTTCGTGCTCATCACACAAACATTTGTCCTAGGTGGGAATCGAACCCACGACCTCCGGCATAGCACCACTAACTACTAGACCAACAGGCCAGTCAATATGTGGGTGTACCATGTAGGGGAACACTTAATAGGAAATTCAGGTCGGTTTACCTAAAGCTTCAAGGTGTACAGATCTATTGAGCTGCCTTGTAAATTCAGTAAACACTAGTTTTAATAATGTTTGTCCTTTCTGTTCAAGAATTATATTTACTTACATTTCATGGTATGCCAATAGTGTTCAAAATTATAATAGCATGGAATTTTTCTATCAAGGTGAGGAAATAAATTTCATCATGCATTCTTAACAAACTCTGTATGTACAGACGCCCCAAACTGTCAAATTATCCTAATTGAAAATGAACCTTATTGTGTTAAGAATAAAGTTGAAAACCTATCAAAGAAAATTGACACATCAGGGCAGGTTGATGTGCTGGCATCTGTGTACAGACTCATGGAACGTAAAAATAAATTCAAGCAAAATAAACATACCTTAGGGTTGAGATTGCCGAGGTACAAATTAGTTGTATTAGGATCTCCAGTATCATAGGATCCAACATCAGGAATGATATCAAGTGATGGCTCCACCCCCACAACTCCGCGCTCACGTAACACATTCTTATATTTGTGACGCTCTGATCTCTCCTCCTGAATCCTATAATGGAACACAATAAAAATATACTAAAAAACAAATAAAACAACCGACTTCATTGAAAAACACTAACAGGTGTAAAATACCTCTATTTCGGAAGTGTGTTGCTTTGGTAGTTTTGTTTCATTT
This sequence comes from Euplexia lucipara, assembly GCA_921972225.1. Taxonomy (NCBI): domain Eukaryota; kingdom Metazoa; phylum Arthropoda; class Insecta; order Lepidoptera; family Noctuidae; genus Euplexia; species Euplexia lucipara. The sequence continues at coordinate 5,081,230 of OV179143.1, read as the reverse complement.
ATTGTATTTAACACCTGTTAGTGTTTTTCAATGTAGTCGGTTGTTTTTTTTTTAGTAAAGTTTTTATTTTGGAATTTTTAGTTTCTTCCTAAAGAATAGTTGAAAAAATCATTGAAATCCGTTAAAAATTGCTAAAGATACATCTCTGCCGGACCCCTTCTAAAATAGACAAGCGTAATGTTATGTTATGGAAATACATAAACCATACACAGACATGCGTGTTGAGTTTCTTAGAAACGTTGGTTGCAAGAATTAATCTGTTTATATTTCTGAGCGACAAAGAACCTACTCATGCGTACGCGCCTGCCCTCCGTTCAGTGATTCAGTCACTTCTATTCGTTCCGTTCGTGTGATAGGAACTAGACGCATTACTTCCAAATATAATATAAAGGTTATAATAAAAGTTTATATTGAAAGTTAACCTTAAAAGTGAAGTTTAATTCCCTATCACCTAATAAATTAATAATGCGTCTGTAGCAATCGCGAGTAATTTGCTGTAATGCGTTGAAGAGATTCCTGGATTTCGCCAAGATTCCATCACCATACCCCGACTTGATGACTGTGGGACCATTTGGGAAGTATAGGTACCCTTTTCAACAAAAAAAGAATTTTTCAAATCGGTTGGCAAGCGACGAAGTTATGCGCGAATAAACATAAAAAAACAAACATCCGAATTGATAACCTCCTTCTTTTTAAGAAGTCGGTTAAAAATAGTGGCTCACGGGTTTATCCACTCCGAAGGGTCATAGTAGGTATTTAAAGTATTCCATAACCTTCAAATGAAAAAAATGTCTTATTGGTAGTGTCAGAGGTTAGTGCTTCTTAAACCAAACAACAATCAAATAACTAACTCTACAACTTTGTTATATTGGTCATAAAACTAATATTGTGTATTAGTAGCTATCATGAAATTGTTGAATTTGTAATTGCAATGTTAAATTAAATACGGTCCCAGGTTTATATTACTAATACATAGATTGATTACCCATGTCTGCCTTCACTCTTCCATTTCGTTGCCTTTCACAAGGATTTAGGATGTATCAAATAATGTACAATTCCACCCATACATAGTATATACACTGTGACATAGAGTTGTGAACACCTGCACAATAAACCTAATCTAACCTATCCACGTCTAAGATCATATTTTATTTTACAATGTAACCGGCATTACATAACTACATAACACATCATAAGAATAACTTAGGGTTTATCAACGCGGATTCGGCTAAGACCAGTCAAAAAAGCCTTTATGTCTACGAAATAAGGGTGTTACTAATACCATTCGTATCGGCTCGGCTCGAATGAAGCGTCGCGACGCCGGCCGACGTCAAAACGATCCGTTTGTCGATTAGCTGAGCGATAAGTCGAGTAGTGTGGTGATACACACTCGGCTTAGGCCGATTCCGCATCGATAAATGTGGGGAGACCCTTACCGTGTTCTATTTAAATGCTAGAGAAATTAGTTATTTGAGTGATGAGATAGTCATATCATCTTGTAGATTTACTACTGAAAGTCTTGCAATATGCAACTGATACAAATCAGTTTGTAAAATAAACTTAACTTTGTTTATAAATAACACTTACTGTCTCAACTCTTCCTTGAACAGTTCCAGATTACTTTTCTTCTTGTCCAGTCCCTTCTTCTTGGCGTGTGGTCTTCCAGGAGGCTCTGGCCTCTGTACAAGAGTACGGACCACATCAGCCTCTGAGATGCTACGCTTCTCATCCAAACGTGATACAGGCTTGTAGAGCTTGCCTCTCTCTGATGTATCTTCCTCTGAAAATGCGACAATACAATTAGTAACTGATGAAGGATGTGACATACTGCATAGAAAAGAATTAATGATCATGGTCTTTGTCTTGACTTTCCCTAAATCCTCTAAACAGGCGGCAGCTAAATGCTAGTACTTTACATGCAGTGCCTGTTTATTTGACATAAATAAGAATGTCACTAGATAATACTTTAAGATTTGTTGCCAGATATAAAAAACTAGCAGACGTCACGCGGTTTCACCCGCATAGTTCCTGTTCCCGTGGGATTACAGGGATAAAAAGTAGCCTATGTCATCCAGGAATAGTGTAGCTTTTCACCAGTGCAACATTTTTTTAAATTGGATCATTAGTTCCGAAGATTACCCTCTACATACAAACTTACAAACAAACTAATTTTACGTCTTTATAATATTATAGTATAGATGGCCAAGATCAGCAAATAGCAACCTAGACAACCTTCATCATGCCTTTAAAGGCACTGAGGGGTCTCTGTACATAATGTGTAGCAACCCATTCAAGGACAAACATCAGTAATCATAGCTTAACCTACAGTCAACTCATTTGACTCTTATTATTTAGTACAAGCCCCTAGATTAATTGATCTCATAGAAATTGATATGGAATTGAAATGTCATCAAAATTTGATAAATGACACATTTCCCCGGAAGGGCACCCGTGTCCGCCTATCATTATCTTTCTATTGTGTCTCTAATTGACTCAATTGAAAGCTCAGAAAGCTTTTATCCCAACTGCTAATTATAGCTATTACAATAACATGTAAGTTTCTTTGACATAGGCCATAAACAGAAAACAGCCAGTAATGTTACTTACTTCTTGCTCCTGCATCATATGTGCCAGCTTTTACCCAGACCTTGCTTGTGGTGCTTGGGACCTCCTGGAAAGTCTCCACAAACTCCTTGAAGACCTATAGTGATCAATCAATAGTTGTTAGTAATCAATGAACAGCACTATACTTACTAACTAAAACAACAAATTTAAAAACTGAGTTGGCTCAGTTGACAGACACACAGGATTGTCACCAATTACAAAACTGAATTTTGCCTTTATCATTAAGCTGGTAGCAGCTGAATGAGTTTAACCAGGAATGGTGTACAATAGTCATTGGAATATCGTGTATCCAGACTTTGATTGTTGTTGGCTTGAGAAATACAATTAAATTATAATGTGGGTGTGCTAATAACGGGCGTCATACTAATACTGAACTAATCTATTCAATGTAGGTACTGTACATTTCAACGAATAATTACGATGTTGTAGGTCATTTTGATTGCCGATATTTTGATTTCCAGCGAGACACATTGATATTACTTACATGAGCGGCAGCTTCTTCTTCTTCTTTCTTCTTTAACTCCTCTAGTTCCTTCTTAGAAAGTCCCCGAGAACTCATTTTGCTGTATGTCTTCGAAAAGCTTCTTTCCTTCTTGTAGTTTCAATTTCAATGAATGAAATCGAACACTTGTTTCATCATATATTTAAATCTTGTGCCGCTTTTGTATTTTTGCTAAACGTCAACCATTTATAATTATTGTTTTAACATGTCTGAGAATCTTAATTTATAACGTAAATTAGTTTTAAATAGTAAAATAACATAACCTACAGCGCTTGATTTGACGGCTTGACAAATGCCAAAAAAGACAGCTAGACAAGACAGACAGGCCCTTAGATAATATACCTCATAACTTAGATAATATACCTCTAGATCGAGCTACCGCGTGGCCGCACATGCGATAGCAATATAAAAGTTCAGTGTTGCTATTCCCTAAAAAAGTCCCAAAATACGACGTATTCAACGTGGTAATAAGAGTGTAGAAGTATCCATGTGTGAGAAAATATAATTTCACGTAAAATACCTACTTTCAATCTTACCTTGATTCTCACAAATAAAATACACTACTACCAGGTGAAGCTTGTTTTGATTTTTTCGCGTGTTATTTATCATTAAAATATATTGAGGTATGGCTGACATCCAGTGTGACATTGACATTGCTGTATAATAACTATTGTCCTTTTAGACAAAACCAACTTATTTTGAAAATATCTAATTTTTTGTTTATACTTAACATTTATTTATAAAATGAATTCTTACTTCCAAATATCTTTAAGTACCTACGCGATTGCCTTCAAGAGTAAAACTTAATGATTGTCGAAAGGGCTCTGTTCGTTCGTACACATGTTCACTTAAACTTAAAAATAAGGGTTCGCCCACAAATTTGTGTGTTTAGCCACCATAGATTTATTTGATTATTATGCCTACCTTTTGAACATTAGGCCTGACAGTTAAGGGAAAAGATTTGAAACGTGTAGCAACACTGTAAGTAAGTATTACTAGGTTATGTGATATAAGAAATCAAGTTTATTTTAAGAAATCTTCCATATTTTGGTCTGAAAGCCATAACAATAAAAGCGCACAAATGTATAAATTCAATAATCATACAATAACACAAACAGTATTGAATACTTACGAATGAAAAGAGATTTTGTTATTGGCCTTTTCTGAGCGGCTTTTACAGCCTATTATACTGAATCCTCCCATCGTAGCGCATTCACCATACACTAAACACTTATCTAATGGAGTCTATTTCTCATTAAATGACTTAAACTATTACAAAAATTGCAAAAACCATCCGAAAACTTAAATTAAATCGAGCATAATAATATACGTGACAGTGACAGCTCTTTGTTTGGCTAACTTTCAAAAGTTAGCCATGCAAAAATCCGGCACGCCGTAAGGGACAGAAGATACGATGCTTTGTCTCAATTTTCCTACGAACTTTGTATTATTGCGTCTCACTTCCACACTTGACACTGTAAATTGGGCTACGTCTAGAGGTATATAGTCTAAGCCTCATAAGGACAGGCCATTAGGCCAAGCCAGGCCAGCAATAATACGTTTCGTTTAGTTCAATATCATTTATTTATTTCTGAATCAGTATTCATAATAAATAGTGTATAAATGTTCACTCTTTATTGTTGAAAATAAAATAAATATTGTAACGTTACATTTGAAAAACAGTAAAAGTGATCGTGGAAAATCTTCGAAAGAAACGTTTTGATTAATTAAAAAGATATTTTACATTTAAGTTGCCAGGTATAAAAACCAGGTTTGTGTGGCAAGAAGAAGGGAAAATGGCCAAGTTGTCCGAAATGGGCAAGAAATAATGACTAATTAATTTTGGCAGAATAAACGACATTGGCTTTCTTTGTCATTTTTAAAAAATAGAGTAGACTAATTAATTACTTACTGAGCTGCTTTTTAAATTATAATAAACATTATCCAGTCCAGTGGTATACAATGGTTTATTAAAATAAAATAGCGGCCAGTTTAAATGTATTACCGGGATTCATTACAAATATTCAATGGCCACAAAGCTAGATGGCCACGGAGAATTTTTAGCGCCTTTTGTTTGATAATTCCTGTTTTCCGTACTTTGGTACGTTTTTTGTACGTTACCCCAGCAAGCAAGTATCTCCTAGAGATAAATGAGTAGAACGTATAGTTGGTACCTTATCTGCTGTAAATGTGCCCCCTGTAGTTTTGGTAAAAAAACTGAAAAAAAAAAACTTGCTGGGGTAACGTTTTTTCTAGCAAGAAAATTCTAAACGAATGATCGGAGAAAGAAAAATTGTGCCTGGCCAGAGATGCGATGGCCAGAGATCCTGCCCCTTCAGATTTTCGAGAGATTGCATTTCCTGCTGGAGTAACGTTTTGATAAATCGTAGATCTCTAAAACCACTGCATGTACCCCTGTAGATTAAACATAGGTACACGAGTAGTTCTTAATGTGTGCCCCAATTTGATTTAAGAAAATATTTATAGTTTTCCCCCTGTGGGCACACATTTTTTATGTGGGGGCTCATTTACAGCAGATAAGGCACCAACTATAGGTACATTGTACTCATAACTCTAGGAGATACTTTCTTGCTGGGGTAACGTACACAATCCAAACAATGATATCTATCTCTATATTGAAATTGCACTATATGTTACTGAACGTAGGTACTTTTTATATTGCACTTTACTGCTGCCAGTTGATGAGACCATACAAGCTGATTACAATGAAACGGCTGACCCGATTTTGATGAATCATGTCTAAGAACCATCGCAAGAAAGACTAATTTCAAATAGAATAATACTCATATTACGACAATAGCTGCCTCATTGGTCTAGTAGTTGCAGGCTGCTCAGTATGAGGTCGTGTCTCAATGACCGGTCATTGATCGAATATTTGACAACTTTGACAGTTTTCCATGGGAAATGTGTCGTAAGTTTGACATTATACGTCAAAAATCGATCATTGACCGGTCATTGAGACACGATTGACATAGCAGAGTCGACCCCCAGGTTGGGCAATACTAGTGTTTCCTTTCATCTGAAATTACTTATTAGCAGCCAAGTTCAGGTAATACCTTCGTGATATTATGTTACTATAGTAGAAAAAAGAAAGAAAGAAATAAAAGACTAAATTGGTTACATACGATTTATTGAAAAAAGTATACATCAAAAACATTTCGATGTAAAATTAAAAAAAAAAATAACGTGTGCGATTTGACATTAGTGAATGAATTCTGCACAGGATCGATCGCCGTGTAGTACCAGCCACAATTGAAACTTAAACTAAACTTTATTACGCTACTCATAAAGTTTAAACTGTATAAGTAGAGGTTTCAGTTTGGCTAGTACTTACATCGAACATTATTGGGTAACGTACTAGCTAAGGATTTATCATACAGAGTTAGGTTTACAGCCAAGTGGTATATAAGTAGAAAAGTTTCAATTTCTTAAGTGTAAATTACATTTTGTGCAAGGAAAGTAAAAAAAGTTAGCCTCTGATAATTATAAATTATGTATATTAAAAATGGCTAATTGTACTTAGAGTATTGTGACGTCATAGGCCACGCAATAATTACCTATTGACTGTAAACTCCACTGTTTCGTCTTTTTATTTTGTTCCTACTATCAATATTATTTATCGTTATTTTCACTTAATACTTACTTTTAAAATACATAATAATACAACTTGATAGTAACCGAAACACCGAATAATTGAATGCATTGAAAAGTTTTTTTTTTGTGATAGTATATTGATAGTTAAACAAGCAGTGAAGACCTAATCCACAGGGGCGAGCCAGACGCTAAATGTCATAGCTACAAGTAAAAAAAAATATAACCCATAGATTAAAACTCGCAAAAAAGCACAAACAAAAAAATGCTTGTATTTTTTACGTATCATAAGAAAAAAAAGCGGGCTCTATGGTCTATCCTGTTATTCCGGCTCGTCCGAGTGTATAAAGAATATACTTTTGTGCATCATAAAGCTTATTATACAATGAAACATGCCACGTAATATACATAACTATTATACTGTACACAGCAAAACTAATGTACATAGTCACAGAACGAATATCATAAGACGTTAGTGTGTTCTCGCCGCTAGCTGACGTCATCACAGATTATGTACTAGAGATATTGTTTTATTATGTAATTTGATGGGAAACAAGACGATGGACACACCTAATGTAAAGTGATTATCGCCGTAGCATGAAAATATTCAATACCAAAGGCAATGAAGAAATAAAGCATTATTCAAACATTTATTCAGCTCAATGGAGCTTTTGTCTTTACAAAAACACCAGTTGTGTATAAGATGCGTACGCGTCTGCTCAGCTGAACGGACGCGTACGCATCTCGTAGACAACTGGTTGAATTGAGCCGAATAAAATATGTGGTTGGTTAGTCCCTAATGTCATCTAAAAGGATCTTTAGTATTGAACCTGTGACGTCACGTCTCGACCGCGCCATTTACACAGACGGAGTCATACTATTACATAAATATACTAAAATATACTTTGCTTAATTTATTTGTTATCATTTTATACATTGGTGGTATACGAAGCTGCATTTTATTAGTCAGTAGATATGCAATTAAAATCTTATTGGCAATAAAACGTTATGATACAAATGTTTTGGAGCAGGTAATTTCTTTGTTTCCAAAGATGGCTTCCCTTGTAAGGACATGATAACGCACTATGGCAACAACACAGCGCGCGGTAACCAATCATAAAAATTGTTTTATAAGATGGGGTTATTCCGTAACGCTCCGCTTCCGCTTTTCGGACAACATACAAATTGGCCAAAACTTAAGTGCTCTTGGCAATTGATATTTGTTCGACCAATCACAGTTTGACAACGTTTCACACTTAACAACTTGACATAGCGATTGTTTTTGTTACAGAAACTAGGTCACAGTGAAAATGATATTTATTTTGATCGATAATACATTGCGCTATTTCATTTGCATTGCATTAGGAATTTGCTTCAAAATCGCTCGGATTGTCATTGAAATTGCGTTACGCTAGGGGGAACTTGATTGGTTAATAAGCTTGGATTGGCTACCGCTGGTTGGTTGCAGTTCTTGTGCGTTATCAGCCAATAGGCTATTTGACAAAATTTTAGTTTATTATTATAGTCCGTAATCTAGATTCCAAAAAAATTTTCGACACGTTTTTTTTTCTTTTTCAAAATCGATTCAAAACTGCTTAGATTAAGCGCATTAAAGTTGAGGAGTGGGGGCTTGTAAAGTCATTAGCTAGCATAAACTGTACTGGCTAGTGACGTCATGCGACATTTTAACTCGATGTATCGCCGCCTATTTTTTGATTACGTGAAAAAAGTAAAAATACGTGTCGAATATTTTCTTGTAATCTAGATGAGGGACTAAAAATTAAAATTTTGTCAAATAACCCATTACAAATGAAACATAGGTTATTTACTATTTACAATATAGTCCCTATTGTTATGTTCGTGTAGCTTAGCGGAGAAGCCGCGAAGGTATGATGATGATGAAGAGTATAGATAAGCTTACAAGCAACGCTCGAATTGTTATACTTTTTGTGAGATACAGAATTACTATCAGAAAAGTAGGTACACAATTCGGGATAATTAGGTAACATGCGACGGATATAATTGTCAATTGTAACCGAGATTATTGATGAAAAGTTATTGCCAGCCTTCTGATCGTGAAAGGTGCTCATTATAAAATCCATAGTCAAGTTTAAATTCAAGTCTTGTCGTATCTGACTGTGTGACCGTTTTGTTCTTCTACAGTACCCAAATAGTTTAATTACAAAACGAATTCTTGATTTTTTGTATTTTGAACTGACAGCAAATTCCTAATATAAAATCAAAAACCTAAGACTCTGGTTGACTCAGATCTTGTTTTTAGAACTTTAAAGTAGTCGTAATAAAGTTCAAAATACAATAATCGCTATATCGGGTTGACAGAAAATGAAATACGATAAGATAAGTATCGTCACATAAGAAAGCCACATGCGGTCAAGACCGCGTGCCACACACTGCGATGACTTTGTGAACACAAGCAATAATAGACCTTTTTACCCCACAGCTAAGTGCTATTACCGTAAATCAAGAATATTAAAAGCGGAAAATAGAACTGGAAGCGGGAGGCATTTACTAATGTGAGTCATATTAGTTACTATATTAAGAGTTGAGCAACCGACGAGCTTATTTCCGTTTCAAAAGTACAATAAATATATTCCCACCCAACAACTGCTATATAGAAACGCTCGAACGGTGCCGTTAAGTATTTTCTCGTCGATAATCAACCTTAACAGTTCGAGATAAGAGTCAATATTAGTGCACAAATATAATTACACCATACTATACATATTTCAACACTCTGCATTCTTCACAAAGTCAACACAATCAGTATAATATTTCTCAACATCAACAATAAGACATACAACGCTATCGTCGAAAAGTAAACATTACAGAGGTATAACAATTCTTTTACACTATTAAATGCATTCGTCGAACATTGTACTACTTCTAAAAAAACAATGGCCAATGATAGTGAAAAATAAATGTAATTAAACATTGTACTCGCTTATATGATCAATAGACATCTATTAAAATAAATTTTCACATACAATATACATCGAATATAATATAAAATTCTTTATTATATAACGCTAGTTGTTTGTGGGCGCGTGTCGGATATAGGTGACGGGGATCTCTGATCTCCTGCGGATGTTATGATAGCTTGTCACTAGTATATCCGACAGGCACGCACTATATTGTGAATAGTCAAATCCTCTCGATTATACACTGTACAGGGATTGTTCATGGACAGATTGTATTTGTGTTTGTATTCATATTTGCGCGTTACATTCATGTACAGTTGTAAACAACGACATCTGTGCGGTATCACCGACTTATGTGTAGTAACTCGTGATTTCGCAGGCATACTGTTCAAATAATTTTATTAATTGGGGATACATTTTTCTAAACCCTATTTAGCTGATCCCTACGTCGCGCGTCGCTTAAGTATTCATAAAAAATAAATTATAAATCGGCATCATAGTTTTAGATATATCGTTACGTCATTTCGCTGTTAGTGATTCGTGGCTGGATTGCAAAGCGTTATCTGTTCGTAGACTGTGACCCCAGTCATTGCGTACGAAGAGTTACCGGGACCGGACCTAACATTTGAGAGGCGAAGTGTGCGGGGGATCGTGCAGGCGACATTTTCGGCCACGGTATGTCGAGCTTTGTGACAGACACGGAATCTCTGAATCCACGAGGCAATTCAACTGGTGGGTCGATTACAATTTGATGAGAGTTGTCAAGATCATAAAATTCAAAATTATAACTTTCTATGAAGTTCCTGCCGAAGTGATTGCGTATCAAGCGGCGCGGGATCCACTGCGAGGTCCACGGCGCGGGCCACTGGCGCGGCTCCTCGCTGCGCCGCAGCACGCGCGGCAGCAGCCAGCCCTCGTACGGCGACGCGTCCAGCAGGCGCAGCGCGCGCGCGCCGCCCAGCCAGCGCACGTGCGGCGCGCGCGGCGCCCGGGGCGGCGGCGCGGGGGTGAAGGGGCGGTACAGGTGCCTGTACAGCGCGAGCTCGCCCAGAGTCGGGAAGCACTGGTAGAGCACCGGGGAGTAGTCCAGCGGCGCGTACAGTATGAACGGCGGGAGGGGCGGGAGGGGCGCGAGGTCCGCGAGGGGCGGGAGGGGCGGAACGCATCGGATGCGCGGGCGGCGGCTTGTTGATAAATCTAAGGGCGCGGGGGGCGAGGGGGGAGGCGTAACTAAATCTCAGGCATCCGCGTCCGCACCTTTCAGTCTGAGCCGTGCGAAGTCCTCGAATATTATGTCATCATCCTGCTCTTGGCCGTTCTCGTCACTGTGGGGGAAACAGAGATAGCGTTAGTCTGACATCAATATATTAACGTTAATCTCGAATTCTTAAAATTGAAACAAATTTCTTAACTGTTTAAATGTTAGCCTAAGCGCAGTAAATACATAACAATACTTTACGTACATTTCTATTTGAAATGTATTTACAACATTGGCGAATTTCTTATTGTACTTTCTTAACAAATTAAGTGAAATTTTAAATGTAAGTAAAAGATAAGTAACGTTCAGAAAATGGCCCTACACTTAGTAGTTAAACAAAGGTTTTTTTATTCTTCTATTGGTTTATTAATGCTTCACTTTACATAAGAGTTGAGAGTTTGAGGCCTCCTTTTATGCAAAGAGAAAGATTATACATTGTTCAATTGTTAGTTAGTTCGCTTCTGTAGTACTTGAAAAAACTTGAATGTATAATTATTATTATTTTCTCAAAACAAGACAATGCTTAAAGTAAACACGGGCCAAGTATTGAGCCCTGCGGAACTCCCACAGTGATAATCGATCCCAGCGATCGTTTAACGTTAACTTCCTCTCTTTGGATCCTATAAACGAAATCTATACAAACAAATATAGGTGTCTGTTTGTATTGTCATAACAACAGATTCATTCCGCTATATGCAGATGGAAGTATACATAGCGGAAGGGACACGAACGCACCACCTGGTACCATTAGTTCAGTTCATGGTTGTGAACCATCTTTTGTTAATATAATATTGCTATGTGGTGCAATTCAGCTCGTCGGAGAAGAACGATGTATCAATAAATCGATATTTCGTTTGGTTTTACATCTAAAGTGATGTCAAATTATTTCAAAATATCAATAGTTTTTATACCCAAATGCGCGATTTATACAAGCATTAACCTCATGTTTTTATGAACCAATATATTACATACATACGTATATGTATGTTCTTTTGCGGCATTTTAATTAATTAATTCTATTCTTTCGGTCTTCTCAATCGATATAATTATATCTCAATCTTGCATGTGTCACTAAAGACATGAAAGCAATCAAAATTCAATATGGCGACAACCAGACGTCATTTTGTGAAAACCAAATTGATGTCTTGTCGACTATGTATTTATGTTATATGTAACATTGAGTTCGGAAACTTAGGATCTATGTCGATTGACTGTCGCAATATTGGGCATCTTGAAGATAAGATGTAACGTACGGGTGCGGATCCAGCTGTATGAGGTCTTGGTCGGCCGCGCGGGGAGCGTCGGGCGCGGCCCGCGGCTCCTCTTCGGGCTTCGGATGCATCAGGATGAACGGCAACTCAGCACTCAGGTCGCTAAATAACACAAACAAATACTAGAAATATAACAACAAAAAACAAAACTAAAAGAAACCATGCCGTTGTCCATAGATACTTACCTCATTTTGTTTATTTTGGTGCAAATACAATTTATTGACCTAGCAAAGATCTAATGCGCTACTAATCCACTAAGCGGCGACAAAAATGCGTGTAAAATTATATTTAAAACCCCATACGTCTCCCATCCAAAAACGATAGTAATCCGGTTACATAACAGTCAGCAAACCCTAATGAAAGAACAAAGAAAACGTTCCTACTCAAAGTAAGTTCTATCAACAATAATCCAATTCCCAAATTAAAACATAACGGAATAATTTTTCAAAGTCACTATTTGTCTAATTATTTAGCTGATTCAATGAAATTTTCGCAATATATTTGAGATGAGATACAAATGTTGCACTTCACTACGAATTCCAATATGCAAGTCACGAATGCGGGAAAATAACCCTACGTTGTTGACATTTCAGACGGGAAAATAACAATTAATCAAACGCTGTCAACCCTCTTCCACCCGTAATCCGATACTAAGGTAAAAGCAATGCACTGGAACGACACTTCGATGCAACAAGTTCAAACATGACACTGAATCAAACAGGTGAACTGGAACACAGCAATAAGCCCTATAGACACGAAACGAATTCATAACTGACAAGTAACGCCCGGACATGTTTCTATGTCATCGGAAAGCTCCGATGACAGCGTGACCATACCCGACTGCCAAGGAAGGGTTATGTTTTGTATTTTAGAGTGAGTTTTCAATCAAATCGATGTGTGAGAAAAGTTATAGATAAAAGGCAAAAACAACGTACCTAATTGTCGAAGTCGAAAACACTATATTATGCAAACATAGTACAAAAAACATCCAGTAAGTATCCAAAAACACCCTGTATATTAGTGTAGTCAGTATTTGCTATCAGGAGACTGGATCGTTGAGATAAGATAGAGCGCTCCATGCTCGGATGTAAAATACTGCTATTCAGCTGCATTCCTTTCCTGTTACACTGAAAGACGACACCAAGATAGTTGGAAAAGGCAAATGATGATCAAGTAAATTTATTAACTTGTTTTGGCAACAAATACATTCAATAATTACAATAGACGGGACATCACAAACAAAATTTCCATCCGAAACTTCGTCGATGAGTCTAGTTTAGTACGCTCCGCTGCCGCTCCAATATTGGTACATTATTCTATATGGCGTTACTAAGGCATGGGATTACAGTTTTTCTATAACATTTCTTTGCATGTCCTCTTTATATTATCTTAAATCTCTTGGTTTCAGGGAGTTCATGCTCACACACTGGAGCCGAAATGGTCCCGTACAGTGCGGTTTCAGAGGAATTTCCTCCCGCGTACACTTGGTTTGTGGAATGAGCTCCCTGCCGAGGTTTTCTCGGAGGGCTACAGAATGGGGTTCTTCAAAAGGGGAGTAAAGAGGTTTTTAAAGGGTCGGCAACGCACGTGTGGCGCCCCTGGTGTCGCAAGTGTCCATAGACTACGGTAACCGCTTACCATCAGGCGAGCCGTAAGCTTGTTTGCCACCGTCGTGGTATAAAAAAAAAATAAGTTTGGCAATATATTTTTTCTGCCACATTTTGAGTTTTGACTATTTAATAAATCACAAATCGTAAAAAGAGCTTTATAGTCTGTTTTGCCTTTTCTCAACTGCGTTAGGGTCAGCTTCCAGTCTGACGGGATCCAGCTGAATGTCAACTTTATGGACACAATATTGTTTTTTTCCCCTTTATATTGATCGGGGAGAGAGGGGACAAGACCCGTGTATTTTTGACCCTACTTTCATTAAAATGGGGGGTATTCGTTTCAAGAGTCTATTAAAAGAAACTAGTTAACTGACATTCGTAAGCTAAGAGTTCGATATCATGTGTAAGTAAAAATACAAAAGAATTAATAAAAAAAGGTCCTTAAATTTTGTCCCACTGCCACCCTTTGAGTATAGAACTCTAAAATTGAGAGACATTTTGAATTCCGCTTAAGGATCCGTACACAAAGAGTGTAGATACGGCCCTAAGAATTCGGAGTACAGTTACAATCACTATGACCTTTTGAAACTATACTTGGGAGAAAATAAATCGTGCCTTTTTCAAAATCACCACTGCCTATTTTTCACGTATGTTACACATATCGCCGTTGAAATTCGACTTAAACTTAACCTAACCTTATTAAATGATTAATCTGGCACTGAAAAAAGAAGTGGCTCGATTTATTTGCTCCCAAGCGTGGCATAATCATACTTTTTTAGAGAATGTAGTGTTAGATACGAGTAGGATATTTAATGGCAGTTGGACTTACCCGCCAAGTGGACCAAGACATAGCTTCACTTTGACCTTGTATTGCACTATGATACCTAGGTTCTCTCGCTGCGATGGGTCCGCGATTCTGAAACAGATATTGAAATTTAGACGAGATCGCATAAATAATCGTATATTTTAAACCACGGACTGAATTACCCAAAAATTAACACGTTGACTGCCAACTACCAGACACAATAGAAATTCAATTGTTCGCGGTCAACGTGTGACCGACGCGGCGTACAAAGACTTAAGGTACCTTTAAATTTCGGTATGACGTCATAGGTACCGTAAATAGGGTTTACCTAAATATTTCGATAGCGTTATTTATTTTTGAGGTTGAAAATGCATACCTACCGGTATATTTCGAATCATTAAACATTTATCGGTAGCGGTATTTAACCTACATAAATAGGGGTTTTCTTTGTCGCGTCGACTGGCCGAACGCGAAATCGAACCATCATCGGTCGGCCGCTCACTACAAATTACACAAGTTCTGAACGTCTAAAGTCTAACGATCCGCATGTTTCACATGTTTTTCGGTACCACCATCGTGAAAAGGTTAAATAACGGCATAGCCCAACCTTTATTTATAAAGGTATCGGTATAGCCCAACCTATATTTTAAACCGGTACCGGTACATTTTGGAGGTATGTATGGTAGGGCTTTCAGTCCCTGTTTTAAAGTGAAACATGTATATTTTACAGGTAACTAGAAACGCTTATGTTTTAGTCATTGTTAAATTCAACTCATTAAATGGCTTTAACCCATTTACGCCCAAGACTAAAGTAGCCTCACGATAATGAAAAAACGTGCATTATTTGGTGGAAAATAGGTACTTTGAAAATAAAACAAAAGATTTTTTTTTTTTAATTTAGTTAGGAATAACATGCCGTGCATGTTATCTTTTATGAATGAAATTAACAAAAATGTTTGATAGCAATCGTAAGATGCTCTAATAACTTCAACAATAACGTAGATAAACTAAACTTGATATGTCAATAAGAGACGCAACCGTTCTCAGTTTATATGACCAGCATGCCCCTATCCGACGTGTCAAAGTCCGTCATAACCCTGCACCATGGATAACGCTACAAATTAAAGAGCTTATGGCTCGCAGGGATAAAGCTAAGAGCAGATATAAGCGCAGACCTTCAGAGCTGAATCTCTCTTATTACAAATCCCTACGTAATCGCTGCAGTCGTCTGTGTCAAGATGCTAAGAGACGCTATTTCCACGAACAACTCAATAACCGCAGTTCTTCCGATGTTTGGAAATTTCTCAAATCTGTAGGCATAGGCAAGGCACCTACCAACCAGTGTAAGGATGTGAACCTCAATGATCTCAATAAACATTTCTCTCTCCTTCCCTTTTCTCTTGATCCGTCTGTCAAAGCTGCGACATTAGAGAGTCTTGCTAGTCTACCGTTACCTCAATGTTCTCACTTTAAGTTTAGCGATGTTACTGAGGAAGACGTTAAGAAATCTATACTTGCAATTACTTCTTCAGCAGTCGGTAATGATAAGTTGTGCTCAAGAATGATAACCCTTATCCTTTCCTCGTTACTTCCTGTTCTAACTCACATCTTCAACCACTCATTTTCCTCTTGCTCATTTCCGTCAGTTTGGAAACAGGCTCACATAATACCTTTACCTAAAACTAATAATCCTACTTTATTAACTATATATATATATTAGTAGCGCTTTCAACTCGGTGGATTTCGACATTCTGCTTGGTATCCTCAAATCTATCAATCTCTCTTCTTCAGCTTTAGCTTGGTTTAGTTCTTATCTTCGGGGACGCTCTCAGTGTGTTCGCCTGGAGGAGTCTTTCTCTGATTGGTGTAGCCTCACTGAGGGTGTTCCTCAGGGTAGCGTTCTCTCTCCTCTTCTTTTTTCAATTTTCATCAACATTGTTACCAGAGTAATCTTCTCTAGTTTTTATCTCTACGCAGACGACTTGCAGATTTACCGACATTTTACTGTAGCTGACGCGGGTTCCGCAATTGCTGCTATGAATCATGACCTGGCCTGCATCAGCGGTTTGGCTAAGTCGTTTGGTCTGCAAATTAATCCAACTAAATCTCAGGCCATGATTATAGGCAGCAGATTCGTTCGCAGTGCGGCTGATGTTACATCTCTGATGCCTTTATATCTCGATGGTGCTCGCATTGACTATACCGAAACCGCCAAAGATCTGGGCGTAATTATTGACTCCAATCTCTCGTGGCGTGCTCAAGTCAATGAGGTCAGTCGAAAGGTTCATTTCTCCTTTCATTCGCTGAAAAGCCTTCAAAGTCTCCTGCCCTTGAAGACTAAAATCTCTTTGGCACAAACGCTTATTCAGCCGATTATAGATTATGCCGACGCATGCTACCTGGATGCTACTGAGGAGCTATTAAATAAGCTTGAGCGCTTGCAAAACTTGTGCATTCGCTTTGTTTTTGGTCTTCGAAAGTATGACCATGTTTCTCACTTTCGCAAGGAACTCAAGTGGCTCCCAATCCGCCTTCGCAGGAACACTCGGATTTTATGTCTCCTCTTCAACATCTTACACAACCCGTCTTATCCTTCCTACCTGCGCGAGCGTTTTTCTTACGCTCGCCCTAGCGACGCACCGTGTAGATCACACCTTAGATCCCTCCTTAAATCTCATCCTCATAAAACTAGCTACTATTCTTATTCCTTCTCTATCCATGCTGTAAGATTGTGGAACTCGCTACCGCCTAGCATTCGCGATATAAAAACTGTGTCGCTGTTCAAATGTCGAGTAAAAGAGCATTATCTTTCCTCTCAAATGTGAGTATTTATATGTAGTTTATGTATGTTTAAATATTTTAGCTGTATGTATTTATATAAGTATATGTTAATTTTGTATTCCGTTATATGTGTAGGTATATTTAATATTTTAGTTTAAGACTTCGACTTGTCATATTTTTCTCTTCTTGTTCTCACACACTATTGTCTACATTTCTTTTCATTTCTCCTTTCGCAGGTCTGCTGGAAGAAATTTCTATAGAAATAAGCAGTACCTTTGTACTCCTAATTATAAGTATCATGTATATCAATCTATTTTTCTGTGTGTACATAAATTGTAAAATAAATAAATAAATAAATAAGAGACGTTTGGGGTAGATTTGAAGGTGTGCCCAACTGGGCACAGCAGGCGTAAATGGGTTAACAAATTCTTAAGGCCTATTGCTTGTTATCGTGTTCAATATATTCAAGCAACGTCTAGTAGGTAACCGAAAACATTCACGACGAAACCTACAGCACATTCGAAGAAAGAAAGCGAAGAATGTTGAGGTAACTTGCAACACACATGAGTTTATAGTTTTGGACTAATTGGTAATAAATTGAACACTGATTTGTATTTTGAATGAAAATTACAGTTTGAAAAGGCGTAACATGTGTTTGGTTCTTTTTTTAAATACTTTTTCATTTATTAACCTTTCAATCATGTCAATTAGAGACAAAATACAAAGTCAATGACAGCGCAGACACCGGTGTCCTCATGGGGTTTAATGAATTAATGTTGTAGCATCAATCTCGCCACAAAGGTACGAAATAAAGGCTTACATCCTACCATCGCGATGTTAATTTTATCCGTCGGGCAGTAGAAGCCCGCCAGACACACCACCCGGAGAACCCGAGCTTTTATATGGGGGGTGAGGAACTTTTCACCATGTTCCTTAAATACCTTTAAAATATTAATTTAGCCTTGTTTGACTTTTTCCTATAAGTGTAATTGCTGGTGTATCGTACTCACAGCGTACTGGAGGCTAGGTTGGTGTCCTCATGCTTGAGTTGTCCATCGAGCGCGAGTCCCCACTTGTCCTTGTTGTTAGCCAGCAGCGGAGTCACCGTGAACACCTTGCTCAGCGTGAACCCGGGACCCACAGGACAACCCTCCCTGTACACAAAACGATCAAAAAATATTACAACCAACCTTTTTTTGTTATGGAATTATGAATTAAGTAAGTACAGTGTGCACCCACTGTAGCAAAAATTAAAACTTCTTTTTTTACCTGACTACGGCGAAGCGAAATGTTTTGATTTTGAACAATGTATAATATGTTATGTGCAAAACAATACATTCTAACAGTAGAAAGCAATAATAAGCTTTAGGGCTTTAAGGAGTATACTACTTAATATGACCGCTACTATCTTCTAAATAAAAGAATATCTTCACAAGAAAAAAAAATCTTGTTTCATACTTTTTAGAGCACGTTTTTTCAGTAGTCTGGTTTTAGTTTTTAATTGTGTCACACTAATATTTTTTTTCTGTGTCGTGGGTGTGTTGTCCAATCATTTAAACCTACATTCACAAACATCTATAAGTACCCGGAACAACTACTTATAAGCCATACAAATATTTGATACGTGCGGTAATTGAACACGCTACACGTAGCCCGGTAGCCAACTGCTTGGCCACTTAGCCAACCGTGCCTTCAATTTGCTGAAATACAAAACGGTTTAACTATTTTTTTCCGCGAATGCACACCATACTTGCCTGAGTTGACTCCATTGATTTGAGTACCATCACACGCATATAAAAGTAAAGTAATCGTAGCGGACTTTTGACATATTCAGTTTTCTTACACCTTATTAATAAAAAACCCAAACCACGTGCATTTGAAATGATGTTTTTTTTCTGCTTAAGGACGCTGCTATTGTAGATGTCAGGGAATAAGTTTATAGGGAGTATAATATAGGGCATTGATATGGAAATAAAAATGTAGTTTAATAAACTAAAAATATAGAACAGTTAGTAAGTCACCACAACCGTTAAAAGTAAAATCGAGGCCTTTGGGGGTTGATCACAACGTCCATTGTTTTAATTCTATTTGTTGTTTAAACTGTGTCAGTATTCTGTTCGTTTATAAAATAATTGTGTTACTGTTACTTTTACTATTTGAACCAAATTAATGTGCAGAGGCTAGCACATCAGGCTACCCAAATGTGTCAAATTTCTTTTATAATTTTTAATTTTTTTTACAAAAAGAATAAAGTTAATGTTGTGTTGAGAAAAAACTTTTTGGGGTAGCTTGATGTGCTGGCTGCTAATCCCACTGAGAAATTGTTTCACAGTTCGGTGGGTGTAATAATTATAAGTACCTAAAAAATGTTTAGTCACGAATAAACGTGTTCTTATTTATTAATTTTTACTCGGTATGAAACTTCCGCAATCAATCCAACTTGTTAAGCCTAATTTTGAATCGTGTTTCTGGTATCCTATTATTAAGTTATAAGATTTTTTCTTCGATCTTGATTCGTAAAAAGAAATTGAACCCTTAGTCGCTAGAATAGGATAAAAATGTATTCCACCGATCGCAAAGCGCTTTAGCTTTTTTCTCGAATAAGTACTATTTATTTATTACTAGAAAACATTACGCCTGCACACCATAAGTGGCTTGGCAGAGACATCTAGAACACCCACATTTTGCGGGTAATTGATGAATATGTATAAAATGTAAGTGTGACAAACTCCAGGCATTTTGTAGGAAGCGATTGGGGGGCGTACAAATCATCATCGGCATGCGGGATACACTCTGTACTTACACGGACTGCATAGATAGTTTCTTAGTGAATATCCCGATAAAGGGGAATTTAAATAGTCTCGCCGACATCGATTTGGGCTCCCTGAATAAGAAATGGATATAACTCAGGTCTGGATTGAAAGTAATAAGTAGTTAAACACGGTAGGAAAATACTTCTGGTTTGAAACTGAATTATACGACGTGCTTAGTGCTTTAAAACAAACGAGGCGTCAATTTATAAAAAAATCTTATCAGTTTTTGATGCTTGAATTACCTATATTTTATCGTGGTGTGTTGGAATTCCTCTTGCAGGTAAATATCTATTATTATAAGTTTATTTTAGACATCACTGAGATCGGTGAAGGAAAAATCGAGAGGAAACTTTGACCTTTTTGTGCTTCAACATACCTAATCACCTATCTACGGAACGAATTTACAGAGCAGCAGGCTCTTTTGAAATGTAACTAATTTTGTGCCTTTCCACTATAATATTAAGGTCGGAAGTTCGGAACTTAATCGCTGTTACGTCACTGGCGCTGTAATACTCTGATACGTTTAATTAACCCGCTGAAACCAGTTCAATAGTGAATAGCCAATCTTATAACCATAAGATTGCTATTCACTCGCTGTTTTCGCAACAGTGCACTTGTAGTGTTTTGTGGAGAAAAAACGATTTCCGCATAGTAACCTACTTTTTGCATTAGTTTTGCGTCATATTAGACTCTGTTTTCATACTCATAAAGTCGAAACTCACTTGCTATAGGCGCTCTGACACCTTGTTGCTTTTTACTTCTGATATTTAACCCAATGTTAATAGAAATAAGGTCGAAACTTACTCGCTCTCGGTCTCCGCAACGGTGCACTTGTATTGCGCGGTTGAAAAAAGACAGATGTCTGCAAACTGACGTACAGACACTTTGATGCGTTTCACTGATCTGTTGGAATTGTTCGCTATGTGTACGTTTACTGCTATGTTCTCGCCGTGGTGATATAACTCCTGAAAAATTATAGTAATTTTAAATGTTACTGATACATACAACTACTTCCAGAATCATTATTCTCTATTATAGTGGTTACAAATCACAAACAAGCGTAAAGCATTAAAATTTTATTTATATTGATTGATATTTAAAACTTCAATGTTCTAAGGAAAATATGCAACATTATAACACTGAGTGTCTAAAGGTAGTAAGTACATAAAGAATAACAGCTTAAAAGTTACCTTATCTAAGGAAGCTTCAAGATACAGTTTGTTGGGGCTCATCATAAACTCTTTGGACACTTCAACGGAGGGCTGCTCGCCTTGCTTGCTCGGAGCATACATAATCTTCCTGATTGCTAACCGCACAGAATTCCTGCAAGGCGAGCAAAAACAATGAAGAAAAGAAAAACAGTAACATCATTATAACAATGAAGTTCTCTAGACAAGCTTTATCACACATTCGTCGTGAGCGCCGCGCATGCCTTTAAAACTAACTTCACCCATACAAGGTGACCAGCTCATTCAGCAATGCTTAAAGGCGTTAGCACAATGACGCTTACCGTTGCGATTTCGTTGCGCAACGCGATACGTTCTCAAACATTTTGTCCTGCTTCCGCAATGCTGTCGCAGCCGGCTGCGTTGGTGTGCTAACGGCGTAAAGTAGAAGAGGTGTGTGTCAGCAAAGGTTCGATAAAGACGGGGGCACTTATATTATGTTAAACATCATCTTAGACGATATCAGATTATCCAATTTGGACTTTGTTTAGAATCTTCTACTTCAGGACTTAAATGAGGCAAATGATTGAGATGTCCAGGTTGTCACAAGTAGGTTGTGTTAAGCAGTGCGATTCTGTAAAAATCTCCCAGTGATAATGCGAATGAAGATTTTGAGTGAGTTCACTTCACTGAAGTTTTAAAGGGGTGACTTTTACGGAATCAACTGACAGAAACCCCGACGCATACAATTGTAGAATGTTGCGAGTGAAGCGAATCAAAGTTGTTGTCTCGTAACCGGCAGACGCGTGACGTGCGATCCTTATAAACGATGTATCACGGATCATGAGTAAAATAAATAAATATTCCACAACTTTTCACACAACGCCATTAAGTCCCAAGTTAGGCTTGAGAGCTTGTGTTACAAACAAAAAACATTATAATATAAATTTTAAAAGTCTGATAAGATCGTTAGTCGCGCGACTGTGATGAGCAGAGATCGAAATAGGTAGATCATATTTATCTTAACTTTAAAAAAGTAAGTAACATGGAGTGGATGAAACCTCTTCTGAAATCCCGATATAATAATCGTGACGATTTAATTCCGGAATTTGAGAATAAAACTAAGTACATAGTAAATTTTTCAACATTCAAATGCATGTGTGGAATGTTGGATAATTTACTTTTTCCTTGCTTTTATTTATGATCATTTTAATTGAACACAGTGATACGGATCCCCAAACAATAATTTACTTTTCTGTGAATAATCATTAGTCACAAAATTATTTAAACTCCAATAATAAATTCGTGATCCTTAATACCGGGATTAAAACGTTAACATTAATATTTCGGGACTTTAAAGAGGTTCCATCCAATTTATGTAACTTAGATCCTCGAAGTTTAGATATTAATATGTTCTATCAACTTACTCCAATCTCTGGTTGAGGGTTGCAAAACAGCTGAAGTTGCCCACTATGTGCGTCGTCGTCATAAAAGTTATGTCAGTGGATTTCGTGTTCTACTTACATAACTTATTAACGCAGAAATTCGATCATTGGACTCATCTGTGGTCCCTTGCGATCGAGACGAATACTAAGAGAATGTTCGTTCATGCAACATTCAATCAGTGCCTTAAGCTCAAGAAGTATAAGGGTGCGACCAGACCGCGATTCTACACATACACTGAAGCTACTGCGATCAGGCTGCACCCTATAGGTGGAATCTAACCGGTGTTACGGGCCGTAATGTACCATTCGCAGCGAGCATATTGTTACGTTGCACCGAGAAAAATCTGAACCTACTATCATACTTTTTTCAAACTTCCTACTTGATTCGTTGCCACTCGTAGTCAAGATGTCGGATGACGAAGTTGTGTTGGGGTGTTTGATTTTTCCCAATTATTGTATAACAGAGAAACGTTATTCATAAAACCAACACCGGGGTGGTGCACTCGCAGCGAGCCGCTCGTTACAGTCGCGAGCGCGTTGTACCTCATACTAACTGCACGAACGCTCGCTGTGTAACACGTTACGTTACGCCCCGTAACTCCGGTCAGGTTCTCACCTTAAGAAAAATGAACATTCTTCGAATATGTCTGATATCGCCTTCACACATAGTTCATTGTTCGTACACGCACCTCTTGTGTGGCTTATCATCCTGTGAATCTGCGACGAAGGCCTTGAGCTCGTAGTCCACCCCGCAAGGTTTCCCGGTCTCGCCGGGCGCGGGCTGCAGCGTGACGGAGGCGGGGCAGTGCGGCGGCAGTTCGAAGTAGAACGGGTGCGCGGCCGCGCCGAGCTTGCGGACCAGGCGCTCCTGCAGCCGGGTCAGAGGTCGCTTTGTTGTGCTCGTTGCTGGGTATATCTAGAATTTTTTTCATGACGTCATTAAAATAAAGATTGCATGGGTCAGTTTTTGGAGTCGAGTAACACTATTTAGAGACATGCCACATTTATTCAGCTCGTACGTAAGTTGCGTACGCGTCTATGCAACCGAGCGGACGCGTACGCATATTATACAAAACTGATGTTTTGTATGGACGAAAGCTAAGCTTGGTTAAATGGGTTAGTCTCTTGAACGATAATAATGTTTTCAAGTAATACAGTCAGAGTCAATAATATCGGGATGAGGAAGACTGTTCGAAATTATCTAAAACAATTTATGGTTATGAAATAATATCTCAATTACCAAAACTGGTGTTTTCTAAAGATAAAAGTTGAATGGGGCTGAATGAGTGTAAGTAGTCCCTTAAAATGTAATAGAAAACTGTGGAAGTTTAATATTTTTTTAGTATTAAAAGCGGTAAGTAGTTATATTTAACTTTTGCTTGGGTTTGAAATACAGCATAAAACTAAGTTACAAACTAAAATCTAACTTTCATTAAATAAAACATGATCAATATTTTTTTTTTTTGGACAGAAGTACTGATTTAATAATTTTGTTTACGTAGAAAACTGAATTATTTGCTTAACAGCCGCAAATAATATACTTTACATAAACATGAATAAGTATTAAACTTCGATTCGCAATTAGAGAGTTGAATCGCAAATCATGGCGTTTGATTGAAGAGTTGATTGCTCATTCAAAACGGTGTGATTCTTCACACTGTTTTGAATGATCCTCCGATAATCCTGTTTACTATCAAAACGTGACTGATTCCAAACGCGATTTGTGGCTTAACGAGCTTAACGAGCATTACATGGGAAAAATCAATGAACGTGATATTTAAAACCTTATCGTATAATCATTGCTGGCAACACCGTCTGAATTTTTAAACAGGAATCACTGTGGCAGAAATGTCAAGTGTCAGATAAACGGGTAGTATTTCTGACTTTGGTATTGATATTAGAAATTTATAATGCTTTACAAAAATACGTTCGTTTTGGGAACACATTTATTATGCCTTCAATACATTTATTGGCAACAGTTCGATACACCACGCACAGTAAACAAAAACATAATAAAAAAAGACACAAAAATGGCATGTCTCACGGCTGCGCCAAAAGGCTCATTTCAGTGGTAATGCCAGACAGATGCTGAGATGCTGCCTGACGCTGATTTTCTTACTTTTTTACTGAAGAATGAATATGGTGATATGACATATATTATCTAAAAAAAAACCTCTCAAACCGCCATTTTCATTCCTTGGATAAAAGTTATCTGATGATAGAGAAATTGGCTCTTAAATTCCATATAGAATCTGATAAACACCATAAAGGTTTGTTACGAACCTGTTCGTTGGCCAGGTATAAATCCTTTCTGAAGGTAAGACCCAGCACGTCCAGGTCTTCTCTCCCGTACCTGAACGCGGCCAGCACGTGGCCAAACACCTTCCTGTCTTTGACATATTCTGGATCGATTAGGACCACACCGTCTGAAAATATACATGGAACCAGATTAGTATTGCCATAAATGAATGCTAGAAGTGATGCCAGGCTTTCTTTTGGTGGGAAAAGGTTAGGCAGATGGTTTTTTGTCCTAGATTTGTCTGAAACCTTGGATTCAGTCTTCTTCCTAATCCGAACATTTAATGTCGTTAAAAATATTCATATATTTTACTGCCATATGTGTAAGAACAGAATTGATTATAGCAATAGGTAAAGTTCTAAGAAACTTTTTAGAACCTTTGCTGTTGTTCACTAGTCAGAGACTCATCAAAGAATCAATGACAAATTTGTACACACGCCCTCCAAATAAATCGTTAACTACCATCTATGTTAATACGTATTATCGATTCGCCATAGCGCTATGGGTACTACCATAATTATACGCTCAGATCCAAATCGTGCAGAACAACAACCGCTAATTCGATACCATGAGCTATCATACTAATGAAAATCTGATTAATACACGGAATGGAAGCTCGATGCCTTCCGTGCTCATGACGCCTTGCGATGCACCATTATACGACTCTAACAGGAAGCCAATGTATCCAAGATCTATCGTCATTGGCGGAAGGTAAATAACCTCCTCGAAACACAGGAAAAGTCCATGGAAAACAAACTGACGTATTTATAATTCTTGGATTTACCCCAATCAGTGGAACGGCATGCGCATTTCTTAAAGTGCGCGTTGTAAACAGTAGTAGACTTACTCATAGTGAATTAAAATCTTTACAAAGTCTAGATCAGTTCCATTGAGAATATTACCGACGCGTCATTATAATTCATAGATAAATAATTGCATGGATTATACCTGTGTTTAGCGTACAAATAGCTTGATATATGCGATAGATAGGTGCTTGTGCTTTATAAGCGCGTGGTTTAATTAATAGCTGTGAGCGATTAGCGATTTAACGTTTCATTAAGTCGTCTTTCGTCACACTGCGTGCATTTAAAACATTTGCCGGCCAATATGACACACAGCTGTAATCAGTTTTGTCATATTCAGTATTTACTGAATCTAGTACCTGTCCTACTAAGTGAAGGGCACGTTTCCCGATAACAGCAGAGCGGATAATTACTTTGACGTCTAACATCCGGGTTTTATTTTGTATTCCCCTAGTTTTGTTTTATTTAATTTGTATAGTGCGTGTAATTAGTTTTAGTACTAACTGTGCCCCGTAGAGTCACCTGCATATTTGTGTAACTCATACGGTTTTCGAAGCACACGCCAATATATCTCGCAGATGGCAGAGTTTGTTATATTTTGGCCAATTTACAAAATACCTAGATATATTATAACCTATATGTTATTTCGATGTACACGCTACATAACTGTCAAGTTTCATTAAAATCCATTAAGTAGTTTTTGCATAAAGGGTTCACAAACATTCCCACCTGACATCCATCCTATTAAACTTTGCCATTTGTAATGTTAGTAGAATAAGAAATAGTAAAGACGATATCTAATCACAAACCTAGTGAGCACCTAGACAGTGCTAGATAACTTACAAGCTGAACTAACCTTAATAGAAGTTAGGTGGGGTGGGATTGGCAATTTATTATACAAAGATCGGCACTCCCTTTACGACCAGGAGCGCAGTCTACTTTAGACAACTTGACTCAAGTGTTCAAATACTGTGCAACTTTGATCAATTCGAACAATGGGGCCTTGGTCCGCGATACTGATGTAGCGGAATGCCATTTAATATTTCAAATAGAGAAAAGTAAAATTTATTATGTCACTTAGATTTTTCCTGTTGTCACGTTTTCTGTTTTATATATTAATTATATTTTTATCGTGGCTCGCTTAAATAAGCTGAATACAATGTTACTTGTACCTATGTAAATAAAAGTGTATATATCTCAACTGTTCTTCTGTCCGCTGATTTCTCCTTCTATTTTATAAAAGTATTTTCCAAGAGTGTGGATACTCACTCTACCCAATAACTTCTACACTGGTGACCCCTGAAGGACACTATGACTCAGCAACAAGGACAAGAAGCTAAAAGTGAGACGAACCCTTACAGTGACGCCCTGAGCTACGATGTTTTTCGCGTTGGCGTGCGTGTACCACCGTTTTATCCCGAAAAACCGGCGTTGTGGTTCGCGCAGCTGGAAAGTCAGTTTGTACTAGCAAATATCACTACTGACTCCACCAAATTTCACCACGCTATTGGAAGTCTGGACCCGACATATGCATCAGAGGTTGAAGATATAATCATAGCTCCACCAGCACCGGACAAATATGCGAGGCTCAAAACCGAACTGGTAAAGAGGTTATCGGCGTCCAGAGAGAAAAAGGTACAGCAACTTTTAACTCATGAAGAGCTTGGTGACCGCAAGCCCACGCAGTTTTTACGACATTTGCGCCACCTGGCGGGACCGACTGTACCAGAGGAGTTTCTGCGTACAATCTGGACCAGCCGCCTACCTAGCAGTACGCAGACCATCATCGCGTCTCAAGCTAATGTGACCCTGGAAGAGGTAGCTGAATTAGCTGATAGGATCCACGATGTGGTGCCAGCTAGCCCGCAAATAACAGTGATGACAGCCCCGATGACGTCGCCGTGTAGCAGCGTTGACCAGGTGACCAGTCAAATAGCGGAACTCACAAGACAAATGCAAACGCTCACTTCACATGTCAACAGACTCTCGCGGCCAAGACAGAAGTCCAACAGTCGCGGTCGATCGACTTCCAGACGGTCCAACTCCAACTATAGGAAGTTTCCAACATGTTGGTACCATTACAAGTTTGGCGACAGAGCAACGAAGTGCATTAAGCCTTGTGACCAGTCGGGAAACGAGACGGGCAGTCGGTAGAGGCGACCGACGACTGTCGTAGCAATGGTCGCTTATTTGTGACTGACCAAAACACGAAGATGCAATTTCTCGTTGACACCGGTAGCGACGTCTGCGTCTTCCCAAGGTCATCACTCAAAGAGCGCCGTAATAAAAGTACCTTCGAACTTTGTGCGGCTAACGGCAGTGTAATAAATACATACGGTTACGCTTACTTAAAATTAAATATAGGTTTACGCCGTGACTTTCCTTGGAGATTTATAGTAGCAGATGTAACAAAACCAATAATAGGAGTTGATTTATTGTCTTATTATAACTTGATTGTAGATGTTAGAATGCAGCGCCTAATCGATGCAAATACTACGCTCGTGACCCCTGCTTCGCCTGCTCGTTCTTTTGATGCGGTTTCTTCGGTAAAGGTAAGAATTGGTGACACCACATACCACGACATCCTCCGGGAGTTTATAGATATAACCCGGCCGTCGGGTATACATTGTGCACCTAAACACAACACCTTACACTACATACGTACAACACCGGGACCTCCCGTGTCTTGCACACCGCGACGGTTGGCCCCAGATAAACTAAAAATTGCTAAAGAGGAGTTTGAATCTATGCTCATGTGTGGCACAGCCAGACCCTCTGACTCACCCTGGGCTTCACCCTTGCACCTGGCACCTAAGAAAGATAATGGGTGGCGACCGTGTGGCGATTTTAGGATGCTAAACGCACGAACTATACCAGATCGGTACCCCATTCGTCACATCCATGACTTTGCCCACAATCTTTCTGGATGTCAAGTATTCTCAACAATCGATTTGGTAAAAGCATATAACCAAATACGCGTCAATCCAGATGATATACCAAAAACAGCCATAACCACACCTTTTGGGCTTTATGAATTCCCGTTCATGACGTTTGGATTACGCAATGCAGGGCAAACATTCCAACGGTTTGTCGATGAAATGCTACGAGGTCTTGACTTTTGTTTTGGTTACTTAGATGACTTCCTGGTCTATTCTAAAGATCAAAAAGAACACGAAGACCACCTGCGACAGCTGTTTACAAGATTGCGAGAGTATGGGATGGTGATAAACACGTCAAAATGCGTATTTGGAGCCAAAGAGGTAACATTTTTAGGTTACTTAATAACATCGAGCGGCACTAAACCATTACCAGAAAAGGTAGAAGCCATCAACAGCTACCCACCCCCGAAGACTGTGCGGGAACTAAAGAGGTTTTTAGGGATGGTAAACTTTTATAGGAGGTTTATCCCAGAGGCAGCTCAACAACACGCACCGCTCAACAAGCTTTTAGAAGGCTCGGTAAAAGGCTCACACCCTGTCAATTTCACAGCAGAGGAACATGATGCATTTATGGCCAGCAAAAGAGGTCTATGCGAGGCAACAATGCTCGCACACCCCTTTTGCGGAGCAAAGCTAGCTCTGGTGACAGACGCCTCGGATGTCGCAGTGGGAGCAGTGCTTCAACAACTGAAGGATGGGGAATGGCAACCCCTAGCTTTCTTTTCTCGTAAACTAAGCACTAGTCAGCGAAAGTACTCACCGTATGACCGCGAATTGCTCGCAATATATGAAGCGATTAAATACTTCAGACACATGGTCGAAGCTAGAGAGTTTGTAATATACACCGATCACAAACCCATCTGTTACGCATTCCAATCACGTAAGGAAAACTGCTCACCACGACAGTTTAGACATCTAGATTTAATCTCTCAGTTTTCCACAGACATTAGACACATTTCGGGTAAAAACAACGTTGTCGCCGATGCCCTGTCAAGAGTAGAGGAGATTGTCCAACCCATCGACTTGAACGTGCTAGCTAAGTCCCAGAGTTGCGATACAGAACTCAAAAAGCTACTCGACGGAACAACATCGCTGCGTCTTAAAAAAATCACAATACCAGGTACAATGTCTGAATTATATTGCGATGATAGTGGGAAGATACCGAGACCATATGTCTCGAAGGAATATCGCCGTCAAGTCTTCGACTCCTTGCACTCTTTGAGCCACCCAGGAGCCAACGCCAGTGCCAAGTTGGTAGCAGAGCGTTACGTGTGGCCCGAAGTAAGGAAAGACTGCAGAGAATGGACGCGAAATTGCTTGGCATGCCAGCGTGCAAAAATCACTCGCCATGTCAGTGCACCTCTAGGCAACTTCAAACTACCACGATCACGTTTTATGCACATCCATATTGACATGATTGGACCACTTCCAATCTCACACGGTTTCCGGTATTGTCTCACCGCTGTAGATCGTTTCACGCGATGGCCTGAGGCAATACCAATTAAAGATATCACAGCCGAAACAGTGGCAAATGCCCTTCTGTATGGATGGATCGCACGTTTCGGTTGTCCCATAAAAATCGTGACGGATCGCGGCCGACAGTTTGAGTCGACTCTCTTCAAGCGTCTATCGGAGATAGCTGGATTTGAGCACAGAAAGACAACTGCTTACCACCCTGCCTGTAACGGTATGGTTGAGCGGTTCCACAGACAGTTGAAAACAGCAATAACCTGCCACAGTAATAACAACTGGGTAGAATCTCTACCACTAGTTCTTCTAGGAATACGAAGTGCTCAAAAGGAAGATTTACAGGCTACGCCGGCTGAATTAGTTTACGGTGAGACACTGCGCCTACCAGGAGATTTCTTCGATCCAGAAGCGACTTGCGATACAGACGTTACCGACTACATAGCAAGATTACGCATGTTTGCCAAAAACTTACAACCGGCTGAAGCATCGCGGCATTCAAATAGTCGGGCAATATTTATATTCAAGGACCTTGCCACAGCGACGCATGTCTTTCTGCGGGATAACGCATCATCCGGTTCATTCAAGCCCGCTTACACAGGTCCGCATAAAGTACTAGAGAGGGGTGATAAAGCATTCAAACTCCTCCACAATGGTAAAATAGTGTCAGTATCGGTAGACCGACTGAAACCGGCTTACATACTGCAAGACTCACACACCACAACATCACACAACAACATTACCAATCACACACCAGTCATCAATTCAACGCCAACGGCCGAAGACAACAGCATCAAAAGAACGCAGTCAGGCCGTAGGGTGCGTTTTCCTGACTACTATCGCCCTTGACGGTCTCAAGAGGGGGGTTGTGTAGCGGAATGCCATTTAATATTTCAAATAGAGAAAAGTAAAATTTATTATGTCACTTAGATTTTTCCTGTTGTCACGTTTTCTGTTTTATATATTAATTATATTTTTATCGTGGCTCGCTTAAATAAGCTGAATACAATGTTACTTGTACCTATGTAAATAAAAGTGTATATATCTCAACTGTTCTTCTGTCCGCTGATTTCTCCTTCTATTTTATAAAAGTATTTTCCAAGAGTGTGGATACTCACTCTACCCAATAACTTCTACACTGACATTATCTTGATAAAAATGTACTTACCAATCGGGTCTACATGTGTGATGTGGTCTACGAAGTCTCTTTTCCCTAAGTATACTGTGATCTGAAAAGAGATAAAACATTTTGGTATTCATTTTCATAATTCATTTATAAACAGATGACATGCCAAAGTATTAATTATTTCAATCAGACCATTTTAAGGGCCTTTTGAACGTCAAACAAGTTGGTTATTGTATTACCTGGGGAATAAAGGGGTTTAGCTATAGAAGACCCCCGTTTGACCAGTTATGTGTGTAAGTCCCATAGTAATAGCGGCGAACCTATTTCCTTCAACGTTGGGGAAATATGTTTTTTTTTTGTTCCGTAAGTGCTTGTCTCTACATCACCCAAAAGTTAACTGGTAGAAAATGCCTAAGGCATGAAGCCCGCTTCTGTATATGAATGTGCTATTAAAATAAGTATCAAATAAATAAAATGAGAATAAAACTAGAATGCCAACGATCTTAAAAATACAAGAATTTCCCCTAAAGCTCCAATAACACCGTAGGTACGAGAACGGAGAATTAAACCGATGACCACATGCTCGACCGTACCTAGTTTCTAGTTTTGACCTCAAAAATAAACTGCTAATTATTTCTAGCGTCTCGTTTGGCAAACTTAGCCAAATTAAGTTGAGGAAGTTTTTCGGAAGTAGCCACAAGATTTGGCAGTGTGAACTTGGCACACAATGCATGGTGCAGGGTTATACGATCGGTCACAGATCGCACGTCTCATTGTAATAAAACGGTCTTACGTCAACACTTGGATGTAGAGAATACCTACACGATGAGGGCTTAAGGCGGGGTTGCAGTAGTTTCAAATCTCTCTTGAACCTCTGTATTTCTAATCAAATAATGTAAATAAAGCGCAAAAAAACATCAATAGGACAATTTGTACATGCTTCTAAGGAATTAGAAATTAGTCAAGACATGATTTTATGAATTTCGGTTCGTTAATAAAAAAACACTAAGTTGACATTAAATCGCTATGTACAACGTGTTCAACAGTAAAACTTATTAGAGGTATCTTCATAAAGCC
This sequence comes from Euplexia lucipara, assembly GCA_921972225.1. Lineage (NCBI taxonomy): Eukaryota > Metazoa > Arthropoda > Insecta > Lepidoptera > Noctuidae > Euplexia > Euplexia lucipara. The sequence goes on along the minus strand of OV179143.1, from coordinate 5,048,695 downwards.
GTATCAAAGTTACATCAAAAATAGGGCTTAGGTACTATTTGTTATGGTCTGGTAAAACAAATTTTGTAACTTCTTTATTAGTTTAATGTAATCAGAAAATTACTAAAAATAAACCAGTTCAAGCGCTCGCATTTTCAGTCAAGATAGCGTCGCCGCTAAGACGCCTACCTCTTATGCACGAGGTTGTGGTTCAAATCCGGGCAATTACCTACCAACATGACTTTTAAAAAATCATAATATATACTTTCTAAGTTTACCTCAAAAATCACATTGTGAGGAAACTAAGACTCATACTCAATATAAGTTCCGCTTAAGCAAGCGTGGTGATCAATGCTCGTGCCTGCGCTGTATGAGAACAGGCCTTTGCCCTACAGTTTGAACTGTCCAACAAGCTGGTATTACTAAGCGCTCGCACTGGCCATATATTTTATCTTGGTGCAACCGGCCCTTAACACATAAGTATGCAACTCACAGGATAACGCATGAGGGATTTGCACACCTACTCACAACCACTCGACACGTTGTTGCCCAGCGTATTGAATGACTGTGCATACTGTGCTAAGCAACACCATACTTCTCTGTTCAGTCTCGGATTAGAATGGTGTCAATTGATAATTGCCATGAACCCAATCCATCCGATGATGGATTGCGTTAATTTCGGGTTTTCGAATATCTTGCAGGAACTGATTTTTGGGGAGGTATTGAAGAAGCAGGCAGTCAAGTTTCTGATCCTCCAGTCAGATGGGTGTTGTATCTGGAGGACTTTGTCTCGTCCTTGTTCAATTGCTTGGATACTATTTGACCGCCACGGTCATTTACCTATAGATTACAAACCAAAATATGACCCACACGACACGCGTCACGACTATGTGACATTTTTATTAAGTATTTTGTTTTATTTATGGGATTAAGTCGCAGCTTGGCACCGAGTGCAAGTTTTTCATTTTTAACGTAGTGGTTCAGAACTTAGTGAAAATTATTGTGATTAAGGATACCTACATCAGTGTAGTTCGTATAAGTTTGTGACCAAAAAGGTATCGCACCACAAGCACGCAGTATAGAGAATACTTCGTTTGAATGTCCGACTCTAATAAAAAAAAAGTGAGAGGCAGGCGCTTTCACCTCTTGGCTACAATGACGTAAATGTTACTGGGTGGGTCTTTAATAAAGACTAGAGAGCAAATATTAAAATGCTGTGATTCTCATTAAAACGCTCGCCATCTCAATAGGTAACAAAAGATAGAAACCATCTCAGACGCCTCTGGAAATATATTCGAAGATGGCGATTGATTAGAATCGGCCAGATTGGTTTTCCTTTTCGACTAATTTAGAAGGTTTTTGACCGGATAATGTTACAATTTCAACGCAAAATGTTTGTGGCTTTTTAAAAGGGTAGTAAACTTACTAAAGGGTTTTACTAATGCGTTTTACTGGCAATAACTTATGCTTAAGTGTTTCCTCCGCTAAGCCCACACCAGCTACGGTTGCGACTCAGATACGAATTGGAAATATTGAAAATTGAAAACGATCGCTCTATCGATATCGATATGGCGAAGGGCGGGCTTTTTGGGTGATCAAAGACAGTCTTATTGAATTTTGACGTCGATTTTCGATTTTGATAGATAAATCGAAAGTTTATGACATTTCGATGTATCGGTAGCGATACTTAAATAACGAGTAACTATATTAGTTTCACAATTATAAGTCACATGAGACAGATTACATTGAAAGATACAAACATATACTTAGATGATTTATCCAATATTGCATCTTAGACTGTGTAATAAGTATGGAAGCATACCTTGCCATTCGGCGAGCTCTTCTTGAAGACTCGCGTGGCCTGTCGCTGTTTGTTGCTGCCGGCGTCTTCCATTTTGCCGCCGCGCCCTCCTCAACACTGAAAAAATACAACTTTATGTAAAACTTTGCTTCATTATAAACTATAACTTGCAACAACTTCTTAAAAATACTTTTGATTGGCCAGCTGGCCAAATATTCCACGTAGTTGGAGTTGGTAACGGTTTAAATTTGAATTAAAATTCGTCGCTTAAATATGACCAATAATTAGCTAAACAAAACAACACCGTAAATATTATGAATCCGAACAATTTACCACAACATGCGTATCGCTGACGGGCGGCGTGTATCCGCGTCATTACTATGACTACAGTTTACTACAAAGTGTGCAAAACGTATTCATACAAGTAGGTATACTTCTCATCAATGACTTATCAGGAAGTTCGTTCAGAGGATAAAATATAATTATAGCTGACGCCACTACCGGCTGCGTATGAATAAGACAATCATAATATTCTTAAAGGTGAAACAATGAAACCATTCATGTCCAAACCAATATAAAGTTCCGAAAACGATAAAACAGATTATGAGACATAAAAAAAAGTTCAACTTCGAGCCGTACCAAAAAAAACTTCAAAGACTATGGTAAACATTCGGTATAAAAACTTAGGAAAACACAAGCATAACGGTAAATTGATTAAGACAAGTTTATCACCAAGAACCGGCGAAGATTTCAAAGATAAACGAGAGAAACTAGAAGTTTGTCTCTTGGGAACAAATGTTAGACAAGGAAAATTTTCTTGCAATCCAACAGAGTATTTTTCTAACTAACCTAGAATAGTAGCCACAGACTGATGGAGGTTTTCTTGAGCTATACGAGAACAGCTTATGTGTGTACGTCGTCGTGGTATAAGAGATTAAGCAAATGTGACTAGGAGTGTCCGAGCGCGCCAGACACACTAGCGTATCATCACTCGTGCGCGCCCTATATGTACTGGTGATTTTAGAGTTTCTGCAAACTTAGTCACAGTTCCAACAAGCCTTATTTTCAGAAGTCGTTATGTTGCGTTGGTAGTGCTAGTGTAATTAATATCGTAGTACTAAAGATGATCAGTTTCCTTTGACGTTCTTTGATCAAGATTGTCGGATATCATCGGATCATTAAGGGAATAGTTATAGTCAAAGAGGAACACTATAGTATGTAGGAAAGGCTTATTGTAATTCATCTCACAATATGCCTATCTTACACATTATAGTGTTCGACAATTTCACACATAGATACCAACACCCCTCATTGCAAATTACAATAGAATGATATTAACACCCCGCATCCTGTCGCCTCGTAAACGGGTACTCCTGAACATAGGCCTCCTAATGACTGCTAAAGTGAACGGTCATGGGCGTGGGACATTCTGAAATGCTTTCTGGTCTCTTCTAGTTTTGAGTTATTTGGTAACAGTGAACAGTATTTTGACCTAACAAACCCATTGGATTATTTGATGGAAGATATCTTCAGAAAGGTCGTAATCAAATGTATAGCTCTAACAAAGATATTCAATACCTACTTCCTATAGATGGGACTATGGGACATCACGAACAAAATTTCCATCCGATAGTTGAGTCCTAGCGGACACAAGTCTATGAATTAAGTTTGGTACGCTCCGCTACCGCTCCAATATTTCTATATTATTCTAGATGGCGTTACTGAGACATTAGGATCACAGTTTTTGTATGACTATCTGGGCATGTCCTCTCCATAGTGCCTTTAATCTCTTTGATCTCTAATTTAGTTTCAACGTTTTATATTCAAAAGCAAGCAATACTCACAAGTGGTTAAAAAACCATTGGATTTGTGTAACTGAAGTAAATGTTCTGGTAATTTCTCTCGAACATTTCCTATACGTAATCCACATGAAAGCGTATTATTGGAAATGACAACGGAACCCCGCGGGGGCCGTGGAGTGGGGCGCAGACATCTTTAATATTGCGAATATTTCCCTTCCATACATAGGTACATGATATTATGTAATGATATCTCGGAGACAGAATTGACTTTGGATAACATCGAAATGTACGCTAAAAACGTGATATTTTCATATTGTATCAACCGGGATCGGTGGAGGCGAACGTACGCAAGGATGACGCAAGCCTTAGGATTCTAGATTCTGGGTCACATTTAGAGCTAAGTATAACTGCGAAGCTGTGATACGGGTAAATCGATTTATGAATGCATAGCTAAACAAGGGTTATTCAAGAAGTTGTACTTGGTCAATCCCATCACTACGCTCAGCATGTGGCGACTGTCTAGTCAACGTGCAACTAATAACTCGATAAACAGACAATTAAACCATACACAACTACAAACGAACACGGCTTCCAACGTAATGACTGGAATGCACTCTGACCAAAGATTAAATTACACATGGGTAGAGTTCGTTAGAAAAGACTATTGCGACTTTTGCGGAAATGGTATTTTTTTTCACGCTACCGCGCTTTGTCATCCAAAACTAACATGTAGACAAAATTTCAGCTCAATCAGTTGAGAATAACTGGTTCAAAATTCAGTTGTAAAATTTGACGCACACATCACAACACGCTAATTTAAAATCACACGCAAACTAACATCATCATCATCATCCACTTTATTTGGGGTCGGCGCAGCATGTCTTTTTCTTCCATTCATCTCTATTTGCCGTCATTTCAATGATCTCTTCCCTCGTAGTCATATCATCTTCCAGAGAATCCCTTCGTCGTTGCTTTGGTCTTCCTCTACTTTTGTAACCGAATCTAGCAAACAGGGTAAGTTAAATAAAACCTTGTAAAAACTTGGCTACAACGAAATAATACAATCATTCATAAAATATTGCTCGCTCTGTGTGGCACAAAATGTTCAACAATAATTTCAATGAATTCCAAGAACTTCAAGATTGAGGTCATGAGTAGACCCATTATATATAAAAAAAAAAAAAAAAAAAAAAAAAAAAAAACTTCAATTTACGCGAATCATAACTTATAAATTATGTACTTATTTCGTAGAACATAAATTGAAACTAGGCTTCTTCAATAGGCCCTCCAATTTATTTACATAAAGGGTGTATTCATGAAATTGGGGTCTTACTGAAAACTTTGATGCTTGTACAATCATAACCCCATTTTAATTCCTCTTAGAAAAAAAGATGGAGATTGGAGTCAAGTAATGCTGACCGCATATCTAAATTCTCAAAAAATCAAATCATGGGTATGTTTTCAAGTCCCGACATTATCTGATCATGTAAGGACCACTGTCGAGTCTTTTAAGAAAATAACACAGGTTTTAGTGGATCTGTCCAGTCAGTAATACTGTAGATCGACTCGGAACAAATAGAGCCCGACAACTTGTACCTAGATAACTAGATCGTGCACTAGAAACAGGTGTCAGCATTAGTTTTGTTCCCAGGGTTGTGTTACACATGTGGTGGCAAAGTGAACAAAACCACGAAAGCGTTTCTTCCCCACTTCATTGGAGAATCGGAGCTTGGCAACGAGGTATCGATGTGCCAGACGCTTAGCGCAAGTGGCGTTTCGTGTACCGATTTCTATTTTTATTATTATTGTATCCATTACTGTATTAGTTTTTGTATAAGACTGACGATATTGGGAGTGGTAGGTTCTGGCTGAAAGGACTGACCCGCATTAGCAACGGAAAGAATAGAATGTAATAGAGTACTCTTTATTGTACACCATAACAACAAGAAAGTTAGTGTAGGTTAAGGGTGGTAGGGTGGTTAAAGAGTGCGGGAGGCCTTTGGATTTCTGGTTGGACAATATTGGCTACAGAGATGAATCTACAAAGACAGATCTTCTTAAGGAACATCTGGAACAGTATGTTACTTCATCATTGACTTAATTATCAACATCCTACCTTTTTGAGAATAAATTCTGCCAAGTGCAAGTCGAACTCGCACACAAAGGGGTTAGTACCATTTTAAACAAAAGCCATACAAGACACGAGAGGTTTACGTAATGTTTTCGGGAAGTAATTCCTTTAATATTTCTTTTGTGTGTTACATTGGAAAAAGAAATACACCCTCAGTAAAATTTTAAACTGTGTACCTATTCTAGTCGAAGAGAAACAGCCCCCTAATAGGCAGACGGCCGAACAGACAAAGGAGTCTTATTTAACAGGGTCCCGTTGGCAACCCTAAAAGGTCATGGTATTCATTGGACGATTTTCCGGAATAGAGTCGAATGTCGCTGAATACGTGTAATATTGGAACGATGAACGATAACAATTAATTCTTGTTACATGCCACATCAAAAGCCTCGTACGCTCAACAAATATGCCCTTATGAATATAGATGGGTCGAAGTACCTAGTTCATATTAATAATGATGAGCGCTCCATTTGAAAGTGGTATTCTGAGCTTAATAATGCTTGCTTAACAATGTTTTAATCACACTAGAATAAATGTTTAAATATCTTTTGCATTCTACTTTATGAATGTTAATTGCTTTTCTAATAGGGTTCAAGGATATTATATATCTGTAGCGACATCTATCTCGCCACATACGAACCATCCTACATCGCGCTATTAAAGTTATCCGCGCAGTTTGAACGTATACAAGTTCCCGACTACAACCGTCGGGCAGTAGTTAGCCCACCAGACACAACACCCGTCTGGTCGGAGGATCCTACATTTTCAATGGTGGATAAGGAACATTACACCCTGTTCCTTATACCTCCAAATATCTAAAGAGTCAGACCTTGATAAATCCTATCTTTCAATGGTAGTATGGTATAAAGAGAACTGAGGCTTAATAATAACAGCCGCACGAGTTGATCGGAAGTTAAGCTACGCTTGTCGAGGTCGGTACGTGGATAGGTGAACTATCATGAGCCCTCTTTACTTCAGAAAGCACACCGTTGGTCCCGGCTGTAATTTTTAGATCTTTGTTACGGGTAGTCAGAAGCCCGAATGTCTGTCAGTTAAACCAGGACGTATTGTGCTTTCTGCGAAACGGTCATCTCGCAGAAGGAGGCTGCGGAAAGGGAGAGGGAGATCACCTCCACTCACCCTGCCCGCAGCAGACGCACCGGGCGCAGGCGGAGGGCGGACAACGCCCTCTTCCAGCCCCCCTGAATGGGTCCAGGGCGACGGACGCGGGGACGTCCGCCGCCCCCACGTACATGGACCCGAGGTGGCGGCGCGTCGTGTTCACGCGCACCCCTCTTAGACCTCTGAGTCTAACACCTCACTCCCCTCGCAGACTTGGCGAGGCCCGCGGGGCCGGCACCAGTCGGGGGTCGCGGAAGTATCTTCCGTTCCCGTGACCCCCGGCGCAGGTGTGAGAAGGAACAAGGGGTGGTTTTTAGTCAGTAAGAGTCTGACAGACCCCTCCGCCTCCCCGGGCGGGGGACATCCATGAGGATTTTCCACCCCTCAAAAAAAAAAAAAGGACGTATTGTGCTACTCAGTAACTGGGTTGTGGAGGCCGGAAAGGCAGTTGCTCTAAATAGACACCGGTAGTTATTCAGCAGCATCCAGTCAGTCTGCCAGCCCACCCAGACTTAGGCAGATGATGATAGGATTCGAAGAAAAGAAGGATCTGTTACTAAGGAGTTTGATCCTATTAAAAAATCAGATTTTATAATAAGGATCGCTGAAAATACTATGCTTAGTTTGTTTCAATTGTAGGTACAGTGCAACACAATTATTTTATCATATCGTATTTATTTATCGCAACACAACAAAACAAAGATTTTTATCAGTTTCGGTATTTCTAGTGTCAGATGTCACTGGGAGGATTTCATTGGGATTTCCCCCGATATAATAAGACAGGTAGACAGATGCGGATAAATATCAGACGTCATGTCAAAATGTAAATACCCGAATACTGGATACCTATTGAATTTGATGTGTAGGCAGACAAATGTCGTGTCAATTTTATGAATGGTTTTCAATGTTTATTTTTACCCGATATTTTACAGAAAATCTATGTGTGTAGAGGACTGCCTGTGTAGGTCAGACAACCCAGTTTCTGGGTAACACGATACCCCTTACAATTTTCACAATTTTTCACATAAATATGAAGCACTTTCAAAGTAATTTGATTTGTTTTCTGAGAAAGGCACATAGTAAAACTTGTTCTTTTCCATGAGTAAACAAGTAGTGAAATTCAAAGAGTGATAAAAAAATATCCTGGATTGAATGGATCATGCATGGTCAACTATATGATGGATGATTTGTGTGAAAGATGACGATGAGACTGCGTTATAATTTAGATTCAATATAAATATCTAGTTTACATAATATGCCAAGTATAATTTACTTTTGAATAAAATATTCATTGCAAATAATTAATTTATTATTTCATGTAGATGCCACAAGTGACAAGACCTTTCGTTTTTGGCCAATCACTTTCCCGGAAAACAAAATCTGGCGCTAAGCCACGAAAATACGAAGGAGACGACAAAAGCAACTCAAACGAATTACTTACATAACAAGATCAATTGGAACCCTCCCTTAACACTCTCACTGCTAGCAATATATAGCATGGTTCCAATTCAGGAAGCCATGGAGTCCGCCGACGGCGGGTTACAACAAATCTGCTGCGGTAGGCCGTCCGGCCCTTTGCACTCAAAAACTTGGGGCCGGCCAGCGGATCCCATGGCAGTGAGAGAGTTAAAAGATACATTTACGGATTTTTTAACAACAATCATAAACCAATGTTAGAGACTAGCTAGACCCCTAGACAAGGTATTAGAGGGTACCCCAATACCTTCCCGCTGTTTCACCCAGTTCTCTTTGCTCAGCTGTATGATGATACGAGCTGACAGTAACCAGCGTTTATAACTTATTCAATGGCCTACTAATAAAAATATGGAAATGCTACCAGCCATGAGTATCTCATTTCATTACAAATCGTTATACTCCGCCAAACATTATGTAGGCTATTTACCATATTCGGCAACGTTGTAATATAGAATACATAGGTACACATAAGAGTACGTATTTCATAAAGACTCTGTAAGCACATAATGTTTAACAAGATCGTATTGTAAATTCAAACATAAATTGCCTGAAGATTCATGATAAAGTAAACGAATTGTGAAATGTTTTGTTAGAACTGAGAGCCTTCAGTGAGCTCTCGTAATATCGGGGTCGAAAGAACCTTAAATTCTGAAGTTCTAATTGTTGTTGAAAAACCTGATAGAACATATTCGTAATATTCAAAGTAGGTAGGTACCTGTTCAGCATTATTTTATTTATTGTATACAGAGCCCTGAAAAATTACATGCGACAGTTCAGAAATAAAATCCTGTGAAGCAACAAATGACGCCATCTAGCTGACTTCAAGTTTTCGAAAATACAAACGTTCATACGAAAATAGACACTAAGGACGTATCCATGCAAATTTGCAGGTGAGTGTACGTAAAGGCTGGAGCCCCACCTGATGGTAAGTGGTCTCCGCTGCCTGCAAATACAAGAAACACCGCAGGCGTTGCCGCTCGGAGTTAACTCTATAATGTTTCACAGGCTTGTAATTACACCCTGCACACACAGGTCTCTTAAACCGGACTAGGTAGATAGTTTATGTAAGGTAGAAGTATAAATATAGGTAAGGTAATTGTTTTACTTACGTGGAACCCAGTGCGGCTCCAGTGTGCGCGTTCCCGCTCCACCCTAACCCTGCGCTGCCACGCCGCCCTGGAACAACACAAGTATAACTTTATAGTAGTCCCAACACAACACCACTATAGAAGTTTATAGCAATCTGATTACCACACGAGTAGTTCGAGTCTGACGAGCGGTCGCTAATGGAATCAACATCACCCATTAACGTTACGCAAATATTGTTTCTGGGAGTTTCGACCCTTGATATTTTGAAAAATTAACATGTTGCCAAAAGCCTCAAATGCCTAAATAATCCGGTAACGAGGGCCATACGCTTTTGCATCGGTCGGTTAGGCCAAATTCTTTTGATGCCGTAAAAAAATTACTTTGCCTGCTACGTTTTCCAAAGCTTAAATATAAAACAAAGCCTTGCTACCCATAGCGACCCCGTAGGGCTGAAATAGGGCAACAACGAAACAGATGGCACGAAATACGTTTTTTTTTTCTAATACGAGTACACAGGTTATGCCACTGGTTCGGTTGTCATTTGTAGACAGTCGTATCGGGCAGTCAAAAGCCCAAAATTCTGACAACCATTCTAACCAAGGAGTATCGCGTTACCTCACTTACGCAGTGACTGAGGAATGTACGTCAGATAGACAGTCGCTTCGAGTAAAATAAAATGTTGGTATTCAGTTGTATGCTGTAACCGGTTAGACTGAAAATCTTTTTTTTTTAGGGGTGGAAAATCCTCATGGATGTACCTTGCCCCGGGGAGGGCGGAAGGGTCTGTCAGACTCTTACTGACTAAAAACCACCCCGTGTTCCTTCTTACACCTGCGCTGGGGGTCACGGGAACAGAAGATACTTCCGCGACCCCCGACTGGTGCCGGCCCCGTAGACTGAAAGCCTATTCAGCCAGTGTAAGTTGGGATAAGGCTACGCTGATAGCATTGGTGATGATGACAAACGTCAATAGATGTCAAACGAAAATTAGAATATAAAATTACTGGAGGGAGACATACCACGCGACATCACCTCAGAGTTAAAAGGATGTAACTAACGAAGACAAGATTACTACAGCAGTGGCGAAGCGTCCATACAACTCGATTCCTATCGGCATCCCTTTGGAGGTTTAGAAGAGCAACTCTACGGCTATTGAATAATGGCAGCTAGACTCTAATATTGCCAAATATACTATAGGTTCTAAACCAAAGGGTGGCACGTGGACCGATGACCTCAAGATGGACAGCGATACGAAAACAAAGTTACTATTTATCGGCTTCCCTTTTTTTTAAATAATAGCCCTCGGCACTGTACTAAAGTAATTAATCTTTCAATGTAGTAATAATATTATAGTGGTAAACGATATATATGCGACTTAGTTGTCATATTCATTAGTCCCTTAATAGTCTAAGATCCCGTTAAGAACGACCTTCGCCGATAACCTGGAAAGAATTTTTTTAGACAACCCAAATGTAATAAATTTATTGACATATTAAATTACATACAAAATTGGTTTCATCCATCAACCAGCACGGTTAAGGTCGTTCTTAACGGGATCCTATACTATAAGTAGTTGTTAAAATTGTTTCTGACACAAAAGTAATGTAGCTGTGCATTAACACCGTCTGTCTATTCAAACTAAACTTCAAACCAGACCCACTAATAAAGGTCAGTATACTACGAAAACAATGGTAGTAATTTAATCCATATTAGCAACTCCCTAGAAGTTCCAAATATAGGTACGCCACTCATAATTTCACGGGTTCTCCCAAAGGAGATGCGGTCGAGGATAATGAGATATCACGTCATACATTTTACATTCACTGACAATTGGCAAAATTAACACATGTAGCCATGAAGGTGGACCCTCGGACATGTATCTAGGGAGTACATTTAACGAGCTAATTCGACTTCACAATGCTTTTGTTTAGTTTTAGGAAGGAGACATCCAGTTTTTTACCTCACATACGTAATAAAAAATTACAAAATGCTGTTTCCAATTTTGTCAGTCAAAAGTCCCATACATTTTATCCCCAGTAGAGACTGACGTGTAAACATTCCGTCTTTCTCGTTACTAAGAAACCACACACACATATGGAAAATGCTATGTACAAGACGTCGTATGACGTCAGATATCCGGAATCGAGCCCGAGGCACACCTTTCTGTAACTTTATGCGAGTATTCGAGCATTTCAAGCCTATCGTTTACTTGCAACACATTGATATAGCTAGACAGACTTGTGTCTTGAAACTCTTGAAAGCAATGTGAACTGAAAACCTAATATTCATTCATTTAGTCAACGAGCAATTATATTATTATACCTAGACAACGTGGATTTAGGTTGTACCCAATGAAGTTTGATACCTTCAGGCTTTGTAAACTTTCGACGGATCCTTTATAGGTCCAATTAACAAAAGATTTTTGGAAACTCGACCTAAAAAGGGATGGAAGGGGGAAGAATTACGTAACCACGCGAACAAAAGCTATTGCTAGTTCAATTATAAGGTACTATTCATTAATATTCCAAAGTCCTAGGGGCCTTTAAAGATCGAATGTCAATTAAATTCCTTGGAGCTTTAATTATAAATTGGATGGGGAGAAAGAACGTAAAAATTCCTTGTAACTAGGCCGGGCTCGCGTTGCTGCCTATGAAAATATTTAACTCTTTTCAATCAAGTTTTTCAACGGGGTCGAAGTTTATTTTCTAAAGTACAATGTATATTGATTTTACTTTCAATTGAATTTACGGAAACTGCGTCTCATAATATTCTGTACTCAGCATTACCTACACGCCTAACGTTATAGGTACTGTCAATTTTAGATATGCAAATTGGTGATAGAAGCAATGATTACTACCAGCCATCAATATGCTAGTTAATTGAACCGGCACGTACATGGACACGGTCCCTTCGCACAGAACCAGACCTACACATTTAGGGTTGTTAGGCCGAAAAACTGATAAGCCAGTCACAGACATAAAGCTCTTAAAATAACACGGGTTTTTAACCCAAATGACAAACCAAAATAATTGGGCCCAGTACGCCACGAGGTGCGACTACATGATATTTTCAAAGGAGTTTTTGGGTTTTTTGACGTGGTGGTCAAGACGTCAATAAAAAAAAAAGGAAATCTGAAACTTTTCTGTGTTTGTTAACTGTTACTAATTTGAGATTTACTCTCCCTCCAATGAATTATGCGTGATCGCACGCGCACTTTTGTGCGGCATCTGTTTAGCAGGTTAGGGTTGCCTAAAAGCCGGATAGACCGGACAACTGGCAACCCTATTCGCATTAATAGATGAATCTTAATGGTTATTTGGGGTCGAGTGAGCCCCAACAAGTGTGTAATCGAGTGAGCGGTCAATACCTGAGGACTGTACCGTGTACTTAGGTACGTCTCTCATGTGGTACTGGTACCCCAACCCCCTAACAATGGATATTAAAAGACTGTTCAGCTAACGGATACAAAAGAGATTTTCTTAACAATGACTGAAAAGAAAACGATTTTGATGTTTGATTTTGTAGAAGGGTTTTTAAAAAAGGATCAAATAATGAACCCGGTATTGTGCTTAAAGGCTGAAAAGTCAGACAGACATATTAAGCTTTTCAATAGACTGTATTATTTTATAATAGAAGCTGTAAATAAGATGGAAAATAAACATAACATTGCTCGTGTATTTAAGAAGGATTACGAACAGGGTTTAACCGGGTATGTTTAAGGTCCCATGCACGTTTTAGGGGTGCTATTTTGCTATTAAACGTGCACAAATTAAAACTAGGAGCTGCTACTGAAATGCTACCCAATAACACATTGCCCGAAATAGGAATCAAAGCTTCAAATCAAATTTAATTCTGAACCGAATAATTTAACATTACCTATTGGTTATTGGTGCATTGCCTGTGTTAAGAGCTTCCGCTCTTCTACAGCAGTAATACTTGCGATCAAATCAAATCAAAGCATTTATTTATTTGCCAACTGGGATAGATGTTAAACGGATAATGTTCTCCACGCTCAGCAGTAGCGCTTTTGACCACTAAAATAACGAGGCAGTATCAAATAACAAAGAAACAATAAAAGAAATAACAATCAGTTTATTTTTAGCAACACTAATTGAACGGTAAAACAACTAACATTATGATAACCGATACTTGTGTTGAACAAATAAGAAACTCGTTAGGTAACTTTGCTAAACGATACGTTAGAAGAAAAACGAGAGCTGTTAAAAGCTTTCAAGTTTCCGAAGTATTCTTTTATTTCTAGCGCTGAAGCTGCTTTTATGTTATCGCCGTAGGTACATTATGGCTGTTGACTGTCTCGCTGGTTTAGAGGTCGCAAGCGATACTGCTGTGGTTGAGGTCCCGGGTAGGAAAACTCGGGCCGGGCAAAGCATTATTGTGATTTCCATCTAGAATTGCTAGGAGTTTGGATTGGTGGCAACAGTTTCGCCAGCGCCACCTGTAGGTACATGGTGCATGGGCCTTATACATAAATGACGAAACAAAGTGTACAAACCAGGGATAATACAGTTAGGTATACCTCTGTCAAACTCTGCAGAAACTAGTGGTGTGATGTTAGATTTATGTGTATTGTAGCCGTGCTCTGTACAAATCACTCCATATAATGTAGGTACCTACGTAGAGCAGTTTAACAAGTCGACATGACGGAATTAACGGTCCGAGGAACATTTAGTAGACAATAACTTCATTGACGTTTTGTTATAATGATGCGACATTAACATGTCTAGACAATACTGTCGGTCTATTTAGAAAAATACACCCCTTGAAAACTTGAGAGAAGTTAACAGTCGATGCACACACTTTTACGCGGTGATTTAAACATAATCGCACTGCTGGTCTACATACAACGCTCAAGTGTCAGTTCATGAATCCTTTTTTTTTATAAATCCAGCAGGCCCAGTCATATTACAAATTCTATTTCTATTATCGTAATCGATAAGGCGACAGTAGAAAGAAAATGGCGTAATATGGAATCAAACTGTCAAGCGTATTGCATTTTCAAATTCTACTCGTAAACACTTGACAGTTGACAAACAGCTGATTCCATATTACGCCATTTTCTTTCAATAATAGAAATAGAATAGAAATAGAATTTGTAAGATGGCTAGGCCTGGGGTGAATAATCGTCATAGTTCGTCTATGCCCCATTCGTTTATTAATTCTGTCCTACCTATTAAGGGACTTTGAGTTTATTTATTTGTTACCTTTTCGCAATGAATGCGTGATCGGATGAAATAATGCGGTTAGACTATGACCTACTTAAGCACAGAAGATAGGAATTTATTATCCCGGGAGTAACGTACAATCTCATGGGATAATTGCAGACTTCCACGCGAACGAAGCCGCGAGTAAAAGCTTATAATACTTACTTAAGTATGTACATTTAAAATTCTACAATGCCGATCGAATTGAACTATTTGGAGTAACTACTGTCAGAATTACAAATAATAGGTTGTCGTACCATGTCGGTCGCGTTGTTAGACACTTTAGAAATACAATATTATTCCAAATAACATTTATATTACGCTTCTAAGAAACCTTTATCACTTTTTTTATCTTTGTGTCAAAAGAAAACAACGTAAATACTTCGATACTTCGCCTTTCTCGCTAAAGACTGTCGGCAGAGATGGCAGATCGTATTTATTTCTAGACGGTACATGTCAATGTAGAAATAGGTACGTACTTGATAAGAATTGACACTGCCATGATTACCGAGATCCGGGCTCCATTTGGCATTGAACCGGTGACGGGGGATCGCATAATCGGATTGCCAACCATCCGTTCTAGTGCCGGGGTCGCCACCGAACACGATAAAGCGAGACATGACTTCTAAAACTTACGCATTCCGTTTACGTCGAAACCAGAGGTAACTCCCAAATCGATTACGTATTTGGATTTCTAGACTCGAATATTGGGGCGGCCTTGACCGTTCATAACTCGATAGATATTGAAGATAAGGTAATTTAAACTTGATGAAAGCATTACCAGAGGAAATTCTCTGAAACCGAAGGCCCAAATTTTGTTATCATTTAACTAAGGGCAAGGTTTTGATGAACTGCTTACGTAACAGTTTATAGACTATTTTATAGTGGGTATTGGCAATGGATATTTCTTTCCACCATTATGGTCACCGTACCGCGACGGGTTGTGTCAGGCCATCAGTGCCTTGTTTACTTTTCCATTTATATCACATTCCCTCGGACGGTACATCACCCTCCGGACCCTAGCTTGATTGGAGTTTTCCCGATTTACTTTACGCCTCTTCGTGTTCCAATGTTTGTGTTAGAAACTGATAATCATTAGTTGAGATTACTGATCTAATTCCGTGGTAACTCAGTGTTACAAGCTTACAACATCAGTGCCAAATATTAACACAGTCGAAAGATAAATATCAGTTGTAATGGTGACCACAGAGTGTGAATACAGATAGTGTAAAGATAAGATAAACACCCAACACAAGTACGTTCCAATGAGGAGATACTTTATTAAGATTTACTTAGGTATTGACGTCAAATTAATGAGAATCCAATAAATTCAATAAAACCTGAATCCAAGCGTTTTTATTCATGTTCGCTGCGATTGTCGATTCAAAAGATTTTAATTCATGATCTATACAATAAATATTTAACGCGGACGCGTTCATCCGACACATTTTTGGCATACCTCATAAAACTTTCCAGAATATATACAATATTATACGATTGGTTTTCAATCGGTATGTAGATAAAACAATACATGTATAGGTACTTAGATTTTTTTCATTACGTTCCAGAACGAAAACATAATAATAACTCAAGTATGACAAATAGGTACCTACTGACTCAAGCGTGAAAGGTACAGATGAAAATAGACCGTTACATGTGTCGTAAAATGTTAATAAAAAACCTACAGACCTAGTTGTACTATTTGGGGAACGTACGCAGTATTAAATAAACATAAACATTTACACTATTAATTAAACAACCGTTTACGTGCGTAATTTGCGAATTATGGCGCCCGCGCCGGTTCCCGTGACTAACGACTTGCAATGAACGATGAAAAAAATTCCGCAGGGTGGCGCGAAACCGGTGGGCATCCATCTCATTGTGTCAGTGAAGCGTTTTTAATACACTCAAGATGCGCATGTCTCCGGCATGAGAGGGAGTCGCCCAGGTGAGGGTGGCACAGGGTGTAGGGGTGTGCCTCCCAGACATTTTCAATAAACAACAGTTCCTCCCGTTCCACAAATGCAAACAAAGCCTCATCGACGCGTAATTATGTCAATATTCTATTCAAACACAGAGGGGACGTGACAGATCACCCTCTTTTCCTCCGCGCTAAAGTAATGTCATCAAAACTGCGGCTTGAGTGGTAGTGACTTGAGCGAAATTAAAGCGAGTGACGGAAATGTCGATGGGTAACCAAAGTTTTCAAACAAAATTATGACCACACGATTCAAGTATGGATAGCCTTCCATTGCTGTCATCAAATAAAAAGAACCGAATTCCCAAGGAGTTTTATTTTTTGGGTCCTATGTTCACGAAATCCGAGAGCTTCAAGATTAGTCAGAGGGTCAGAGTCAAAGGCGTTTGTATTCGTACTCCTATAGTTATCTAACAACTGTATTACGTGCTGCGTGATAAGGAGAACGTGCCTAACATTTCAAGGACATTTCTAGCTCGCACTAAGAGACTTGTTCTAGAGCAGCACGGATGTTTGATGATAATCGACACGACGAATAGCCGGGTTGGCAGCTGTTACATTAAAGCAAAGAGATTTTAGATACTATAGAGACGAATAAATGTCATTGAAAAGCTCTGATCCCATGTCTCAGTAACGCCATAGCAACCAACCAGCTAGACGGAAACTTCAGCGTGCAAAAACCCAAACAAACTTTACAATAAAGGTGGCACATTATACCGGCACGGCACCGGCACCACTCCAAACCAGCAATTGAATTGTTATTCAATTTAGAGCCTAAATCGTGGGTAGTATAAATATTTCACAATGTCCATACAACTCGACTCGCAGCCCGCGTCCGATAGCGAGCGGACCTGTGCTTACAGCGCGTGGACCGCACGCTTACAGCACGCCGACTCCGAGTCGCCAGCAATATGTCATTGCACCCTCGTAAACCTAGACATTATGAAAACGTGCAAGTCACAGTCCCGTGTTCAATTATAAATTCCATATAACAAATGTGTTCGCGGTGACACCTACCTTGCACCTCGCGGCCAGCGCGCGGGCTGCGAGCTTGCACCTCGCGGGCGGCGTGCGGACTACAAGCTGGCACCTTACCGACGATGCGTAGTTAGCACACTGGCAGCTATCCGTAGCCTAAATTCGAGGCGACGCTGTGCGGCTGCTGTGCAGTTGCGGTGACGTTATAATGTGCCATGACCTTAACTCGTTCATATTTTGATGGACACAGTCAAGGTTTACCACCAGATGCATAATTTAGAAGTTAGCGTCTGTTTTCGTCACCCGCAGCTGGGTGAGCTCGCCTGTTCATAATGTATGAATAATGTCGAGGAAAGTGACGACCAAATTCATTAGCTATGTTCAAAATTGTGCACAACCACTGAATACATTTTAAGGTCAGGTTTACCTACGAAATCCGTCGTACATACCTATGACGTGACGTCATTATAATTTGTTTTCCCTGGGTTTTTAAAACTTAATGCAAATTAAAAAATAATCAACAACTAATCGGTTGAAAGGTCACGTCCAAATGAATGACGTAAAACATTTGTGTTAGTGTGAGTGTTTTATTAATATTTGAATGGCTAATCGTTTTTTAACAGGAAAATAATTTAGTTTTCCTGTTTAACATTGTTGCGCATCTTATCACAGTTAAAATATTTCGGTTAGCGCTATGTTTGCCAATTCTCCTTATTAACCTACAAACATTTTCAACTAACTGACGTGGACCCGGTGGACAGGACTAGACTAGACGGCTCACCGTAATGCTATTCACAAACCACTTCAAACAATTAAACTACTAACTTATTATTCAATAGCGCGTGCCTGGTAGACCCCGATATCGATTTCGTATTTTACCAATTTGGCATCAAGACGAACTCATTCGGCCTTGAACATTGTCCGTCTTCAACTATGAACTATGAATCGAAATATCAGTTACGTATCGCATTATCTCCGTCATTACAGTAGGGTTGGCGGGACAAGTCACAAGTGTCAGCTACGTGTCAAGAGCGGCTTGAATACGGGTCAGGTCCGAACTACGTCATAATAACGAGCACGTTTGCCAGACTCCGGGCCACGTGCCCAAGTCACAACCGGCGTGTTCCAACTCCATTCAAATGTTTCCTTCACATTTTTGCGATTCTCGCCCAAATGTTTCAATAAAAGGTCAAATAAAGGAGGAAAATCTGTTGGAACCACGTTGCCCTGAAATGTCGGGAGTGACTCGTTGGTTTTTGTAGGATTTCCTTTTCTTTACAGGGACCGAGTTGGAATTGGTATTGTATTGGTAAACAATGTGTTGCTTTTAAAATTGTCCAAAGTTTCTTGAGACCCTTTCTCTGTTATTTTACTCTGAAATGTCAATTGGAAATGTGTTTTTTTGTGGTTGATTGTGGGTGGCAACGACAATATAGGAAAACCAAAGAATCGGTGGATTGATTGTGTAAGATTGTGCAAATAGGATGTTTGGAAGAAGACATGCTGCGTCAACCTCAATTAAACTGGATGAAGCTAAGGTTTAAACCCGACAATTCCTTTTAGAAACCAACTATTTACGCGAGATTTCAAAAGAAGTAGAATGTCACCGTTAGAAATTCTCTAAACTCCACTCCACTACGTATAGGAGGAACTTAACATTTATGAAGCTATTGTAGCAACACTCTGTCTACGTCAGCTAAACGTTTCATAGGTGCCATGGAGTGCATGTAGGTACATATGCAGAGAGGTCACGAGGTGTAGTCTACGCCTCTCAAAACATTCGCAACTCCCGCATCTGAAATAGGTTACCGTGCAACGTACAAACAAGCTGACGATGCTGTCAGCTTTGTCAATTTGTAAAACTTTATCCTAAGTATTCTCTAGGCGAATTTGCTGCCAGGTAATCTTGAGTTGTTGTTGTGTTTGAATTTTGTTAAACATGAAAATTTTGCACTAACGTTGGTTTTCGCTTGAGATAGCACTCAACCAATGAGGCGAGGTTTAGTAACGACTCGGGATCATGGCAAATTGCTGATATTCCTGACTTAGAGCGCAAACTACCAAAGCTTTTCCTCATTTTTCTACCAACTTTAGGGAACCTTTTTTGAAGAATCTCTTAAGGGAGCAAGGGATTGGCTGCTGCCGACAGCTAATTAAATTTTATTACAAAAAGGTTAATTAGCAAAAGAGCAACATTGGGGATTCTTGTGGGCGTTTCAAATCCCGTTTTATGGACACTCTTGCGTCAGGCAGACCGGAATTAGTGGCATTGTGAGAGTAACATCCCCTGAGGCCCAAGATTTAATATCTAATTCTTTGCAACGCAATAATAACGTTATGGCGCTCATAAAAAGTGCGAAAATATCAAGAGCGACTTTTATAACGAATGTGTTTCTGGTTTGTGTCAGCCATACTTTCTGAATGTGGTGTTATTATTAGATTTTAGATGTGTGCTCGGACGAATCTCCTGATACATTTACCTCTGAGCTGTAACGATTTCTTCGTAAAATATCATCAGATTTTGAAAACAAAATTATTAAACAAAAACATAAAACAGGTTAAACTTGCTATATTTGCTTTGCTCATAAATTATTTGAAAAAAAAAACACTGTTGAATTTTACCGTCAAATGATGATTGATGAAGCGTCATATTTTTAAAAGTTTTTTCACCAGTATCGCTTCACGCTTGGAATTTAAAAAGCTTCATACATGATATAGCGTTCCCGCTAAAAATGTACCGGATAGGTACTATGTCAACAGTGGAACAGGAAAGTAAAGATAAAAACGTTAGTAGCAATCCACCGCGAGGCAAGTTCCACATAGATGATTGAATTAAAATATATTTTACGTATAACAGGAAGCTTCCTCGCTCGGGGAACTAATGTCATTATAATGGTAGCGTGGTATAGTAGACAGTAATAACCTGCAACTAAGTTTGTCTGACGCTATCATTAATATTGTTACCTTATGTACAAGGGGAGAGGAACCTAGTTCTCAGCCGAGTTTTTACACACAAACATTTTATGAACGCAATAGAATCGTGGCCTGTCTCTGGTGTGACAAAAGGCCTGCCAAATCACAGGTCTCTAGTGCGAGTACTACCTCTGCTTTTCGGATTCAAGTGAGTATTGTAGGTATAATCATCACTAGCTTCAAATCCGGTGTAAGAAATCATCGTGAGGAAACCAACGACGCTTAAGAAATATTTAACGACGGCATGTGAAGCCAAGAAGGTAGTTGAGGCTCAAAGGCGGCGTAAAAATTCTGACACTAGGTTAGCAGCACAAAATGAAGAAGATTTTGGAGTTTTATTTCGGAGACTCTACTATGGGTGTATTGTTTATTGAGTTTTCTCTTATACTCGTAATACACATATATGTTACTTAAATGGCTTCGTCTATTCGACCTTATGCCGAGTTATGCCCTCTTAATATTGAGATTAAAAAGTGGTCGACTCCGTCTTTATCTATGTCCGAAGCACCGACAGCAAGCGCAGCTAATACTCACATAATTTCTTTTATTGTACCGATTGCTAGTATAATCCGAACCCAGTTTATAAACACATAAAGAGGGATTCCATTTATTTCCTTTATATTGAGAAATATATTGCTAAACGGATTTTAATTGCTTATTGATCTGGTATAAAGTGGGACGATAAAATTGGGGGAAAATTCTTAAGGGTGGGTATAAAACGAAATTGCCAATAGTAAATAGAGTTTTACTTGAAATAGGTAACAAACCAATGTATTTTTTTTTATTTTTCATACAATTTACGCGAAAGTATCATGTTGTTACTCATGTAACAACATGATACTTTCGCGGGTTCTGAGAAGGCAAAATATAAATTAATAAAATTCCCTCAATATAAATTTATTTATAAGGAAACTAGGCTCACTTTCGATGTGCATTGCATTGTGTTTTGAGAAATGATTTCTACCTAATATATTAGTAGTAGTCAATAGTCATAGAATATAATTGAGTTAGATACGTGATTATTTTAATATTGTATAACGGAGGGCTTTAATGGTGTATTTAAATAAATTCATTCTAACGCTTGCAGCAATTACTACAAGAAAAATAGCTCCCGTCAAATGATGCAACAAACAGAAAAAATGCTGCTCGGAATTTTTAAAATCTGGAACAAACCTTTTCTGTATTTATACGCACTATTAATTGGCGCGACGGGCCTAAATTTAACAACGCTACGATAAACTGCGGGAAAAATAATTCTATTCTTTATGATATTGTAATTACTAAGCGATTTTCACTTGACACACTGATAGGATAATCATTTATTTAAACACACAAGCAATTTGCTAAAGCGTTATAATAGCCACTTTTGATACGTAAATATCGAACGATCTATAAGAAAATGAGCGTCCACTGCCTTTTAGACTTGATGGTGGATGCAAAAAACGAAAATTTTGGTGGTTTTTCGATATTTAATAGGAATTTCTTTTTTTTACACCGTCGCGCATGGGTTCTGACTAGGCCTAATAAAAATGTAAAAAGCTTCTAACATACAGCTTGGCAAAAAAGAGTCTGACGCGGTGACAGTTGAAACTAAAAGTGGATGATTGTGGCAACATTGATTTATTTGTCTAGTGCTAGTACATCATGTGTCAAAAGTGCGTAAATCCTCGTCGTTTTTCATAGATTTAACAAAATTATTAAGTTTCGTTGCAAAATTAACGATTAAAAGTTAATAAAACCATTCGTAGTTGTATCAGAGCAGTGATTTACCTCGTCTTTTTGTGGTGTTTGGCCAAATCTGAAGCAGGACAAGTTTTGTCCGATATCGGGAATGTTTATCGAAGAACTGCCGCTAGGACAGGTATTTATCTACCCTAATTAAATCATTGTACATTAAATACGTTTTTCTAAATGTATTCAATGCGTAGTTTTGTTGATATACAGATTTAAGTAGCTATTTGTTTTGTTTACAGAAATTGAAATTCAAGGTTATGTTTTGTAGTTTAAAGAGCCTCGTATACTCATATTTGATACTTGAAGATAAAGAATAGGGAATTAATAATAAAGTAGGTACCGTATCTTTTTGTTTTAGGTAAATCTGTCAACACAGTAAGAAAAATGTTTAAGGAAGGTAAAAAATAAGATATTTTTAAACACCGGGAAAACTTCAAAGGTCGCTTGAAGAAAGTTACCACCTTATCATTGTGACGTGAATCTAATTGAATTAATATGGGGCATTGCAAAACATTAAATTGCTTCAATCAATGTTGGATCCATTGATATAAAGGTATGTAGCCTAGTTTATACATATTTAAATTTGCTATGTTAGAACCATTGTTTATGATTATTTTTTGTTTTTAAAGGTGGCTGCTGAACAAGCATTTGCAAACATTACTAAGATTGGAAAAAATCATGCAACGATATTGTAATGAAATTAGAAAAATAATATCATGACAGTAATAAATCTCACAGATGACAGTAGCAGTGATTTATCAGAATAAGAAAATACTAGTGTTTCAGAAGTTGCAGGAAGCTCTAGCCAACATTTGAGCTTTTCCGGGATCCGAATATTTGATGGTAGTGTGTTCGATTCGTCTGATTAAATTTTTGGTATTAAAATAAAACTAAAAAAAAACGTGTTCTTTCATTATCTTATCCCTGTAAACAAACTATTGTCGTTAATTCCTAACAATCTTACGGTTAGACTGCTCTCGAGGGCATGATTATTATCTGTCTGTGTATACCTAATGCATCACTTTCGTGCAAGGCTTCAGTGCCCACTATAACATATATAGGTATATTAACTCACGCCTCTTTCCCACGCTGGTAGGCAGAAACTAGAGATCGCATACGAAGCAAAAGAAGTATGTAAGAATCATATGCATATGCATTCTTACATACTTCTTATGCTTCGTATACATTTTACATGTTGTTATACATATTGCCCTCTATTGATAGTGATAATACTGGACATTGAAGCCTTCCATGGTGTTTGCGTAGCATCCGACAGACAGAACCACCCACTTAGATTTGGGAAAATAACAAGTATCAAACCTGTTAAGTCGTACTATTCAGGGTGGCCACATGCGCGATACTAGCGACCTCATTTATTCCACACTCTTTTTTGCCAAGCTGTAAGACTGTTCCTGGAATAAAATGTAGCGTGAAAGCAGTTGAAAGTGTCAAAATAAAAGTCTCAAATCGGCTATCCAACTTGAGTACGCGTGGTGGTCAATGCTTCTTCTTATGTAGAGAGAAGGCTAGCGCCTTCTCTCTACATAAGAAGAAGCTTTTACTCTGACAAGACTTGATACTGAGTTTATACTAATAAGCGTTTTATTATTATTTCGAGTTCTTGCCTAAAGTTATTGAAGTAATTACGCAAATTGGCGAATGCACACTCATCGTAGGTACGTCAGTGTTTCAGTTCTCGATTGCTATAACCCGATTCTGCGTTTCCGAACGTCAGTAAACATTAGATTAACTGTATTCCCGCAAGCATGCAACAGGCATTTTCATTAGACGTCATTCATTGAACGCGTCACGCACGCCATGTTATATCGTCAAAACAATTCTCTATATTTTTGTTTTGCATATTTCTACGTTCGCTGAATATGTTACAATGTAACATGGATTTATTTTTTACCCTTTTGGAAATGTAAAGGTTATTTAACTCTTTTGCCGTCACGTTTTATTAAAGAGAAAATGACAATGACTGATAAGAATTATCAGGTGTTTATGGATGGTTTGTGAATAGCATTAGTTTGGGATTTGCTCACGCTTTGACTATTCTTGTGTTATTAGTTTTAATATTAGCGCGTGCTAAGTGTTGTATGTTTTCTTGGTTTACGATAACAACACGATATTGTAGCAGTGAAGTTGGGTCAACATTGAATGTAAGTATAGAGTCCAGCATATCTAGCGAACCTAATCTGTTCAATCTACTTGATAAAGGGATTAAATATAATGACCACCATAAAATGCTTTGATACCCTTAGTTATTTTACCAAAAATATAAACTTGACACCAGAAAAATAAAGTCTAAAATAACAATAGTACTAGCTATTTTAGACACCTTCGATCAATAATAGCACTAGATACAGGATCAGGAACAAAAATACGTCGCTAAAGTGTCCACGTTTACACACACATAGACAATTACATTTCTTACTACGAAATGTTGAAAAAAGTTTTATAATATTATCAAGTCAGTTTATTATAAACCTTGACACTCAAGCATAAAGTTTAATTACAATTGCAAAATATTTATGCCTAAGTCCTTCTGTCATCGGAGAAAAGTAAAAGAATAAATTTAAAATGTCACTTAAAAATAAAAGCCATTTTTATAATATGTACAAAAATATTTATTCTAAAATGAAACTTAAGGCCTAAAAAATACGGTTAAAAACGTTTTGTTCACAATTTCGTCTTTACTCTATTTTGGAACTAGACGTTGTTCTTGGTATGACATTCCAATGCTCAGAACACAGTAAGAATTGAAAGATAGAGATGCAGAATAATAATTTATATTTCTTATGCGAGCGAAGATTTGTTTTATATGGTAGCAAATAATTACAATTGATCCATTTTAAAAAAGTAGTAGGGCTAAATTAGTACAATAGCTATTTTATTAGGACATTGCTATTCATTGTCTACGGGTTGGCTCATTATAATCAACCCACAAAAAAAATGAATGCGCCTACTTTTGTATGCGATTAAGAAGTTTTCACACTAATATTATAAAGGCAAAAGTTTCTGAGTGTGTGTGTGTGTGTGTTTGTATGTTTGTTACTTCTTCACGCTCAAACGGCGGAACAGATTTGGATGAAATTTAGTATGTAGGTAGCTAATTATATCCTGGATTAACACATAGGCTACTTTTAACTACTCCTGGTTTACGCGGGAGAAACCGCGGGGCGCAGCTGGTGAAAAATCATTGTATAACATCAAATAATTAATAACCGACTTCAAAAACAGGAGGAGGTTATCAATTTGTTTGTATTTTTTTTTTATCAATATGTATTTATCATAAAATAAAAACTGAATTAAATAGTAAATAAAGTCTTTTAGCAAATATAATGATTGTTTGACCAATTAATTGATTTTTTTATGTTTGTTTTTTAGTGTTTGTTACCTCAGTACTCTGTCATTTTCATGAGGGAACCTTGAAGAATTGAAGGAACTCTTCAAAAAATGTAGGTACACACGTACCGATTTTTACATTTTTAGTAGCAAATCAAGCATTTTCATTTAGAAAGTATCATTTTGTAAAACGTATCGATTGTGAATCATTAATGAATGTACCTGTAATTTTGGAACTGATGTTCTAACCAATCGACATCTGTTAGTATTTCCGGATATATTAATAGTTACTTAATGATAATAAAAATTAAACAGCAAAAAAAAAAAAAAACAATCCCCTCACGCAAAAGTATCCTATAAAAAGTAACAAAATAATATGTATTGACCCTTTAAGTTTAATAAAGGAAGTAATATTTTAATCCAAGCATTGTTGTGTCGGGGGACCGCTTGTATAATTCTTCTCCTCTTTCTTTCGCGACAATAGATACCAATTCTGCACAGCAAAATGTGTCGCTAGGAAATTTACAAACAAAAATTTCATTAAAAAAAAGAAACATAAAATAACAATACTACTCCATGCATTCCCTTTTCCAGAATAGTCGATGTTTGTTACAATAGTTGGCGCGTTGTAGCAAACATTGGTCGAACAATCATAATATTTTTGCTAAAAGACTTTATTTACTATTTAATTCAGTTTTTATTTTATGATAAATACATATCGATATAAACTCACCGAAAAAAAAATATTCCTTCCCAAAATTTGGTGTTACGGTGATTATTTACACAATTTTTGAACGCGCACTGCGGTATTTTGACGTCTTAACGTTGGCTATGATTGGACCATACTAATTAGAAATAAGAGCACAACAGTATTTGTGCTCTTATTTTTCGGGCCGTTTTTGAAGCGCTTATCGGGAATCTAGTACTATAATATTATTGATCTAAGTTAGACACGACTGCACTTTAAATTGTATTCGAACACCAAATGTAGTAAATGATCACCAAATCTTAGCGAGCAAAAAGAATTTGCTCCCATAATCAGGACTTGGGGCATCCCGACGTTAGGTTAGTTAGGTTCCTTTAAACCCTGCAGACAGAAATAGGAGCCCCGCATAGCGGGGCTCCGTCGTCTACGCTTTTTAAATTTCTTCGTTGTTAAATTTGTAAAAACTTTGGTTATAATTTTACATTAATAAGCTGGTTTAATTTTGGTGATCATTTACTATTTTTGGGTTACTCATGATTTACTTGGAGTCATTTTACTTTAAAAATAGGATAGCAAAGTGTTAAAACTTTGGTTATAATTTTACATTAAAATGCGAGTTTCATTTTGGTGATCATTTACTATTTTTGTCTGCTATTTGTTACTATATCTGGTGGTAAGTTAAACATAAGCCTTTGATAAATGATATTTATTTCTGTAAATTGGTTTTTACACTCTTACAGTTCACTTTTTAAATAGTAAGGTGAGGTCAGTGTTTCACTATCTGACTACACTGAAGAGAAACACCGAAAGAAACTCAAAGATAACAGTCTTTTCTAAAGTCCAGACATTATCTTGATCAGATTGTGAGAGAATTATATCATGCTGCTCATCAGCATGTCTCAGCTGGTGTTTTGAAGTAAGATTCACACAGATATGTGTCGACGGCCGTGGTTGTTTTTGAACTTTACTTGTTCAATTAAGAAAACTTGACAGTTTCGGGTAGCTTGTTAAACTGGATTCAGTACCATACAGTGGCAGAAAAAATAAACAACTAAGAAACACGTCCTTTTTACACAGCGAGCACATCTACCTACATTATAACCTTTTTGTGCTATCATGTGAATACATAATTTTGTAAGTACGTAGTTAGAAAATAATAAGCCTTAGTCTAAGGTAGGAACTCTGTGAGGGCCCAACTATATAAAAATTACTCTAAGATAGCTTGCCCTTTTCATTCTTTGACTCTGATTACTCTCATTGTCACGGGATTCGAATAATAAATTGTGGATACAGTAGAAACTAACTAGAATGCTCGATTGTCAGTGCCGGATAAGAGAATTTGTCGTAGGCGCGACGGCGACCGGAACTTACACAATGGACCATTCCAACGACTGATGATGGTCCCCGCACGACTTGTACCTCTACGTCTTTCACTCGTCTATCAGAACCGGTACAAGAAGGCTATCTACCTAAATAAACTAATAATAAAAAGAGAAGGAGTTATACGTATGGCTACCTAATCCCTGAAAGTGAAAATGCTATTAGGTACTACTTATAATAAATATTCCACTGATAGATAGCTTGTTACACTTACGGTCGTTTTTAAAACAAATCTACGTTTATGGATAAATCGGTATCCCGGATTAACAGTAAGAAATTGTCTATCCATAAATTCAAATTTAAATCAAGGATAATATGTGCTATCTATCTGTAACCAATCATGGATAGCAATTAGTGATGGGCAAAGGATAAATACTCGAAGGATAAATACTCGAGTATTTATCCAAAGTGGATAAATACTCGTTTTTACTCATTTTTATCCGATATTTACCCAAAATGATGGATATTTATTATTTTGCATGTTTTTTTTATATTGATAGGCTAGTTTTACTATTAAGGCTTTCGAAAATACTTAGTACATTATTACTTTTTCAAGTTCTGATTGTAAAGACGAAGCAACGTGTTTCTAACCGCACCGCACTATATCCCGGCCTCCTTTTGTCCCATTCCTTTTGTTTTATTACCTTTTCCCTCACACCACCGCACCTGCGCTGTGCCCAGGTATGTGTCTTAGAGAGCGCACGCGCGTGTGCGTTTTTAGCAACAAAATAATTATTATGAGGTGATAGTGTTCTAGTTTTATGAGACATTTAAGTGATTTTGAAGTTGGATTATAGCTTTTCAAGGTATGTTTTAAAAGCTGAACCTTTCTTTGTTAAAGGTTTAAACACTTAATAAAATCGGTGGATAAGTGAACTACTAAAAATAAAT
This sequence comes from Euplexia lucipara, assembly GCA_921972225.1. Classification (NCBI taxonomy): domain Eukaryota; kingdom Metazoa; phylum Arthropoda; class Insecta; order Lepidoptera; family Noctuidae; genus Euplexia; species Euplexia lucipara. Next base: position 5,020,088 of record OV179143.1, on the reverse strand, counting down.
AGAAAAGTGTAGTTTTATTATTGTTGATAACGCTAGAAACCTACAAAAGACTGAAGAGTCCCTTGTTTTGAGTGTTTTGAAATCTCAGTGCGTCATGAGCCAGCAAATTAATAGTGTTGTGCGCAGTACTAAACTAACTTAGTAAAAAAAGTTTAACAACATTTTTGCCAACAGTTGTGCCTCTAAACTGCACAGCACACTCTTGCTAGCTCATTACGCACTGAAATGTGAAGTTTTCACCAATTTTATTAAACTCTGCATAGACGTCATCATCTGCCTAGCCTTTTCCCAACTATGTTGGGGTCGGCTTCCAGTTTCACCGGATGCAGCTGAATACCAGTGATTTACATGGAGCTGTCTGTCAGACCTAAACAACCCAGTGGCAAGGCAAGGCAGTGAACTGGGTAACATGATACCCCTTGGTTAAACTGGTTGTCAGACTTTGGACTTCTGACCACAATTAACGGCTGTCAAAGATCTACAAATGACAGCTGGGACCAACGGCTTAACGTGCTTTCCGAGGCACGGATGAGTCTTGGTATATAATAAATGGTCATCCATCCACGGACCGACCACGTCAAGCGTAGTTTAACCTTCGATCAACCCATGCGGATGTTATAATTTAACCACAAGTTCCTCCGACGACTCCTCTGCATAGACGTAATAAAATCTGTGCAAAATTACACGTGCTTGGGCTATACTTTATTTTATGGGCCATATAGTTGGAAGTCCATTTTTTTTTGTAGATAGTACTCATAAACAGAAGGTTTTTTACATTTTTTTAAGTTGCGGAGACTCCCAGTTATAATAAAATAATAAAGAGAAACACATTTTTTTAAAGTTTCCATATAAATTGAAAATAACACGCCCGGTATCACCATTTTGTCGAATGTCGGGAGGACACGGCGTGGCATACGCTGGCAAAGTGTGCCACTTGAGAGGAGCCGTGCCGTGCCCTCGTCTCTGGAGTAGGCAGTGACTTGTCGCTGCCGGCCGTGGTCGAGAGGATGGCCGGCAGCGTCGAGTCCTGGGACACGGTGGTGTCCTTCTGCGAAACGGTCGTCTCGCAGATGGAGGCTGCGGAAAGTGAGAGGGAGAGCAACTCCACTCACCCGGCCCGCAGCAGACGTACCGGGCGCAGGCAGATGGCGGACAACGCCCTCTTCCAGCCCCCCTGAATGGGTTCAGGGGCGACGGACACGGGACGTCCGCCGCCCCCATGTACATGGATCCGAGGTGGCGGCGCTTGGTGTTTACGCGCGCCCCTCTTAGACGTTGCGAGGGTTTTCTAACACCTCACTCCCCTCGCTGACTTGGCGAGGCCCTTGGGTCGCAGTCAGTCGGGAGTCGCGGAAGTATCTTCTGTTCCCGTGACCCCCGGTGTGAGAAGGAACACGGGGTGGTTTTTAGTCAGTAAGTCTGACAGGGCGGGGGCCATCCATGAGGATTTTCCACCACTAAAAAAAAACAAAAGCAGTGAGTGAGCAAACACAGACCCCTCTCCACCTCCTTCGTGGTTATTTTTTTAAACCACCCAGAAGTAGGAGCCCCGCCAAGCGGTTCCGGCGACATCTTGGCAGGTAAGGATATAAGAATAATAATATTCCTTGTGCTTTATTCAACTTATCCGAAAAATACCCGAAATTAATTTCAAAATTTTAACTTTTAAATTTTAAAATACGTATATCTCCGTAACCTTGGGGTTCCGCGGGTTGGAAATGGTACAAGATTTAGGCCCTTGCCACCCTCGCGCTCCCCGGCCCATAAATATATGGAAATTAGAGTGAAAATAATGGAAATGGTGTTTTAACCAAACCTCAAACTTTAACAATGAATTTCTCCATAACCATGGGGCTCCGCGGTGTGGAAATCCGACAGGGGGGTAGCTCATCTCCCCCTCCCTCTCCCCAGCCCCTCTCCGATCCATAAATCAATGACCCATAAAGGAAAGTATTACCCAATTTTTTTATTATTGTGTGTAATCATAGGTTAGACAGGCTTGTTTTTTTAAAAGTTCTTGATAAGTTTTAGAATTTTACTTTATTTCATCCTTTTCTTCGTAGAAATATAAAATTTCCCTTACTAAAATCGTGTATAATATTTATCCGCCGTTTTGGATAAATACTCGAGTAAAAACGGATATTTATGAGTATTTATCCACTTTGAGTATTTATCCGGATAAATTCCCAACACTAATAGCAATTACCCTCTTGAAACGTTTCGTTCTTTGTTATACTAATGTTAATTTTAAACAGACATATTATTTATTGATCAAAATTATTATCATGAAGAAAATACTTATTCATCGAATTTACGATGAATCAACATTAGGTACATTGTGTTTTTTTTACTTTATTTACCAAACTGAATCATGAAACATATCGTTTTGACAGTTTTGACACTGTTTCCCAACGATAGATAGACAACTGCGGTAGCAAATGCTATCCGTCAGTATTTTATTGAAAAGCAAGTAAGGATAAAACGATAGATTTATTTATCTTTGGTAACTATAACTAAGGATAGATAGGTTATTGGAAACGGCAGTTAGGGTTACTTACCAGTTGGAAAATTGAAAAATCTTGAGAAACAGACTGATTTTCATTGAAAAGTCTTGAGATTTTGTCGCAAACGTAATTCACAATTCTGTGGAGAAAAATCTGTTATCCACGCAGAGTCATGCCACATATTATGATGATGGTGGTAAATGTGGTGAAAGTGATCTTGATTAAAACTTTCTAATTAAAAAAACTGAAAATCTACTATATTTTATTGAAAATTTGTAAAGTCCTGAGATTTCTAAAATTCCAGCCGCAATCTTGATGCGAGCTTAAATATCCGGAGAGCTCAGGAAAAAACTATTGTGAAACAAAAATTTTAAATACAACCTGACGAGTTCAGTAAAGTTCATATAAATCACTACTTATGACCCCACGAGATTGTAATTAAAAGAAGTTTATTTCCGTATGAATTTAAAAACTCATTAGGTTAGGTCAGATAGAAACCTTTTAGATTTAAATTGAAAAGACATAAGAATAATGATAAAAAGCAGCGGAAAATTTCAACGCCTTGTTCAATCGTTAGTTGTTGCTGGTTTAAATAAAGAATAATGTACTCATGTTATCTCTTTCCGCAGCGATTTCCCTTCCACTCTATGGTTATAAGTCTTAGGTAGAAGATATTAATTTATATCTCTATTCTTTGTAATATTGAAGAAAACTATTACATTATACTGAAGGTTCGGTGATCACATATTTCATGGAAACGCAATATCGAAATAATATATTTTTTATACCTACTTCTTGTGGTTAGATTTGCGAAGGTAGTCTCGCGTAAGTTTTTATTGTTAGTTTTATTATGTTGATAGTGCTTTACTTTTTCAGACCCTAAGGGCACAGTTGACGGTTTCGGCATCAATTTATAAAATCTTCGCTTGCGACTAAGTCTTACTGAATTTCGTTTTCCCTCTAAACTTTGACATTCCCTGAGCAACCCCCTCGTAGTTTTGCAAAATAAAGTATAGCCTATGTTACTTCGTGATAATATTACTTTCTAATGGTGGATGATTTTTCAAAAAAACTGTTCAGTAGTTTTTTAATTAAATCCCAACAAACAAACAAATAAATCTTTCCTCTTTATAATATTATTATTATTAGTATAGATACAAAATAATAATAATTATTCCACATAGAACATTACTCACCATCCTTGCTCAAAGCGGATCGGCAATAATTTAATCATCAATAAGTTTTCATCACAAGCTATTCCAAAATAAACTACTTAGTAGTTTAATCATTTTTTAATACGAATTTAACTTAAATGATTTATTGCCATTAACATCAATATTGATTAAAACACTAATTAAAAAGCTCAGCGATTTATCGGCACTATATAAAAGCTTTTATTATCGCAAGAGATCATTAAAAATGTTCAATGTGTCATAAAACTTTGTGTGTATGTTTAATCCCCTCGACGGAATGTGCATGTTGCAGTGAGAATGTGAATTCATATTATAATAAGTACAATTGAAAATGGAAAATTCCCCTAAATAAAACGTTCCAAATCTAGACGCAATCTCATATCAGCTAAAGTCGAAAACTCGTCATAAATATTAGGCAATTGGTAATTCTAAAACATTGCTCTAACTCCGGATTTTTCATACATCGTGAGTCCGTAAAATTCGACGTATTTCTACCAGATTCAAACTGAGATTATTAGAATGCTAGTGATGCTAATAATAATTTGCTTATTACTAAAACAATATTTAGATTCGAAAAGACTAACGACTTAAAACTTTTTCAATTATTTTATCGTTTTCTACAAGGAATTGTGGATGAAAGAATAAATATTTCGACAAGGAGGAAGGCTGCGGAAACCCTGGATGTACAGCCTCGAGTCGGTTTATGTGGTAGTTTATGTTCAGCAATTAGACATCGGTAAATGATGATGAGCCAGCCGCATATTAGATCAAATACGCTTTGTGGTCCTAAAATTCATCAAATTCAAATGTATCCGTCAAGAATCCGGGATTTGTGAAAAAATCAGATGGCACACCGGTTACCGCGACACACATATAAGGACGTTCGTTTCGTTCCTGTTGATACAGCGTGCCATATGTTCTACAACACGATATAGATAACGCGAACGAGGTCAGTTTATAAAAGAAGCGTTTGTTTTGTTTGGAAGCAAACAGTATGCGAGTTCTCACGTTTTGCGTAAATTGCGGCCCTCGAGGGCTTGCGTGGACTGTGGTCAAATTTACGGTGATTTTTCATGCAAATAGGTAGCACTAGATCTGCCCGCGACTTCATCCGAGTGGAATATTATGAGTTTTGCAAGGATCCATTTAGTAATTTCCAAATTAAAAGTAAGCCTGAGTTACTCTTTGTAACATCATCTATCTGACACCGAAAGTCCTTTCAAAATCAGCCCACCTGTTTCGGACATTAATCCAAACAAGAAACAGACAGACAGAAAGAAAAATAATATTTGTACAATCACCATAATAAAATACACAATTTAGTAAAAAGCTGCTATTGTGCTAATACGAATAGACTCTTAAATTGTATTTATTTGTATTGATGTAGAGATACATGTAGATTTAGATTCTAGGACATTCTTTAAAATAGTAACGTAAAACCCATTACACTTTTACTATAAAGAGCTGTATCTCTCAAGACAATATTTTTTAAAGTTATCACAATGAATTTACATTGTGCTAAGTGACAAGGGTTGCTGCTTTTAGATTCTGAAACTTTGTAAACTTATATTAACAAATAATTCATTAAACCCCTAACTTTCTCCGATAAGCTTGTAGCCGCCGTCGCTGTAATATACTTTAGTTAACTACTTTCGACTTGTAAAACATAATATTTTATTAGATATTAATTATCTAGGTTACTGTACTGTATCCGAAGTTTAAATAGAAAGCCTTCTGTAAATTGTACTTCACTATTTCTTATCTAGGTTTTTACAATCAAATAGACCTTGTAATCGCCTCTACCACAGGGGACATAGGACGAAATTAACACAATCAGAGGCGTAAATTGGATGTATGGCACACGCCTAACCCTGGGGGAGTCACAGGCGTGTCCATTATGACACTAATGACTGACAGAATAAAGGTCTTTTGATGTTTTATCTTTCATGTCACTCTAGTTGACCATAACGTGTATTTTCGTGGTCAAAATCCCGATTTGTCACTGATTACTATTAGGATACTATTATAAAACATACAAATGTATCCTCATTCGGTAACCAGGAATGTCATAATCCCATAATTGTTGCCATGCAGATAATGAGGCGTCAGTACAAAACGGGACTTATTTAAGTGTACGTAAGTGCGTAAAATAATATATATGTGTTTGCGTCATGAGTAATTACATTATATTTATGGTTAATCGAAGTAGTTAGCGTCAGTGGCGCTATAACGATCCGCGTCATACAGGGCACGTGGAATGATAAAACATAACTGCTTTTAGTTGTGCCCAAGTTTGGAAGTACTTATTGAGCTATGATGTCAGGGAAATCCATGTAGTTTTTCATTAGAATTGATCATCATCTAATCAGCAATCAATGGCTGGGACTACGTGACTGACAGACTTATCCTCATGACTTCATGAGTATGTTTATGGTACCCTGTTTTTAACCCCCGACGCAAAAAGAGGGGTGTTATAAGTTTCACCGCTATGTGTGTGTGTCTGTCTGTCTGTCTGTCTGTCTGTCTGTCTGTCTGTCTGTGGCACCGTAGCGCCCAAACGGGTGAACCGATTTAGATGCGGTTTTTTTTATTTGAAAGCAGGGTTTCTTGCGATGGTTCTTAGACATAATTCATCAAAATCTGTTCAGCCGTTTCAAGGTTATCAGCTCTTTTGTGTTAGCTACCGTTGCTATTTTAGACGTCTACGGGTATTAACTTCACTTAAAAACATACGTGTGTCTTAAAATTTCAAACACCCATGTGTGTAATATTAATAAGCAACATTATGGTGTAGTTGGCCTGATGCAGCCTGGACATCTAGCAGACTAATACACTCTTGGGAAAATAACAGCAGATATGTCGTGTTTGGATTCATTTTAACGAGCATTTGATTCTGCACACAATGCACTGGTGGGAACAGGACGAGCTGATGCTGCAGCCAGGCTATCCAGCACACCAGTAGGTAGACTCTTGAAAATAATAATAGCAGATATGTCGTGTTTGGATTCATTTCAACCAGCATTTGATCCTAAACATAATGCACTGATGGCTACAGGATGAGCTGATGCTGCAGCCAGGCTATCCAGCACACCAGTAGGTAGACTCCTGACAAAATAATAGCAGATATGTCATGTTTGGATTAGTTTTAACCAACATTTGACTCTACATACAATGCACTGAAAAATTCTCATAACTGTATACTCGTTAAAACATAATTAATGCGTTTAAAAATTTTAAAATAAAAATTAAATTAAAAATTTAAAAAACCCCCACCGCAAAAAAGTAAAACATTTAAAAAGTTAAAAATAACACTTTAGCCATGAAATTTTACGTAACGTCGGGGTATCGTTAAAATAAGTACCTACATACCTACAAGTACAAGGAACATTCCTTACTTAAGCGGTACCCCGACGTGAAGTAAAATTTCATGGCTAAAGTGTTATTTTTAACTTTTTAAATGTTTTACTTTTTTGCGGTGGGGGTTTTTTAAATTTTTAATTTAATTTTTTAACTTTTTAAATGTTTTACCTTTTTGCGATGGGGGTTTTAGCTGATAATCACTGCTAGTTTCCTGCCTCATAAAACCACGTGCCATTTATTGTAACACTATATTTCAATGTAAACGAGGCCGTTATATTCGACATCTCAATTGTATCTCAGGCAATTTTCTGCCAATAAATCTGTAGGCTCGTTTCGCGTCGGCAATCTTTCAATCAGGCCATCAGTTAGGACCGACGTGCACGCGTCACGAAACTGTGCCATAGTTCTGACGCTCATCAAAACATGTGTTCAGTCTGTCGGCACCTCAATAAGTTTCCAACATACGTGTAAACATGTTTAAATCGATTTATTTTTACGAGCGCGTATATCTGGTGAAACCGACAGTGAAGGGTTCCGTGGTTGGAATCGTATACCTACTCAATATACTACGTATAAGGTACAATATAAATTTTATCGATGTCGAAATATATTCGAATTTCAGAACCTATTCAAAAAAAATCTGTGAAAGACCAAAGTAATTTTCGCGGTTGTAACCGAATTTACATATTATCTAACCGAGCTTTGATCTAAACAAAAAACCAAAGACATTCAATACCTATAGACCGGACATCACGAACAAAATTTGCTGCCGCACCAATATTCATATATTATTCTAGATGGCGCTACTGAGACATGGGATCAAAGTTTCTCTATGACATTTCCTTGACATGCCCGCTCTATAGTATTTTAAAATCTCTTTGCAAAAAACCCATTTGGAAATATCATATTTATTTCAATATGTTTAGGGACGACAAAGGACATGCTTGTAGCCGAGATTTTATTACACTTTTTCAGCTCTTTACCGAATACATCGTCCTTCTAATTCCTGCCGATAAAGTGAAAAAAGTCTCCGAATGTCTTCGATTAAATAACTCTTCAACATTCGGAATGGCACACGGCCAGGCAAGACGCAAATATTCGGGTTCTGTTTATTACTTATTTATTTTATTTTTTTATTATTTTTTACTGTCGGAAGGCTTACAGACTAATAACAATAGAGAGCCTTGTGTTTGTGACTTTTCTGTATAAGAAGGGACCTTTGCCTTGCATTGGGACAGTAACAAGCTGGTATTATAATAGCCATATGGGTACGGAATGGTCTCTAATAAAATAATAGAAACTATAAACTATGGGTTAAATAGCTTTTCCTTTTAGTAAGTTTCATTGCCGTAACAAAAAACAGCATACAACAACTGCAACTGCTGCTTTGTTGTTGAAAACTGTTCGAATTTTGGCAAATGCCAAAATCAGATTGCAGAGAATTGGAAAACTATCATTAAGGCGCCCACGTCCGTATTTTTGTAGCGCCGATAAATCGGATAGGTATGGATGGACCATTGGATTTCTGACCGGCTTGTTTTTTTAGGATATTGCACTATTGACATCAACGTTCCTGGTCGTGCCTGGTCCACGTTCTATACTTCTCCTACAAAAAACGGTCACCGACTATCAGACGTGGCCGTGCAGCCTTAAATATCTGGCTTCTTTGCTCCACTGTGCGTATGTGAAATGAGATTAAAGATTTCAGTTAGAGATAAAATTGAAATAAAATTTTCCATGGAATTTATGTACATTCAATTATTCATTCCATCAAACAGGAAGCCGGTATCAACGCTTCTATTTGTAGAAATATCAAAGATCAATATTAAAGAAAAATTCCACGGAGTGATGATGAGTTACTACGGAAGCTCGAAGTGAATTCTAATCTTTACCAGTTTATCTTACTTAGAGTAAACAGTACTTTCTCGAGCTTCGCTTTTTTTTTAATGTGGAGTTAGGTTATGAATTTTTCATAGTAGGTACTGTATGTGTATATACAGGTCGTCTCATTCAAATCGGTCAGTATGGGAAAGTCTGAAACTATAAGACATACGAAGATCTGTTCTGAGGAACCATGTCATCGATTTTAATAACAAGAAAAACTGCATTCATACTTTTTAAAAAACATCTGTACTCCGTTCGGGAACCGAACCCGGTTATTTTGAAAAAAAACCCTACATTATTTCTATTTAGATATCGATTGTATAGGTCTTAAGCAGTAAATGTCTGTATGTAACATAATGTCTAAAATGGATAAAATGCATTGTTTACACATACTTTAATTTATTTTAGTAGGTGCTCGAAGTGACCACCGCCTTTTTCCTCAGAACAGATCTTCGTATATCTTATAGTTTCAGACTTTCCCATACTGATCGATTTGAATGAGACACCCTGTATAGTGTTTTTCTTTAAACTGGCAACCTAAACGATTAGATACCAGAGGTTCCTACTTCTCCTATAACGTGGGTGCGTTTAAAAACATTTGACTGTCCTGTGGGTTTAAAGATTAGTGGCCCTGGCAGCTATACCAGAGGTCGTGAGTTTCATTCCCACCCAAGACCCATAATTTGTAATTTATCTTAATATGTATTTAGAAATATAATTATAATTCACTAGCAGACGTCAAGCGTTTTCACCAACGTAGTTCCCCTTCCCGTGGGATTACAGGGATAAAAAGTAGCCCATGTTACTCAGAGTGAATGTAGCTTTCGAATAGTTAAAGTTTTTTTTAAATCGGCACAGTAGTTTTTGAGTTTATTCATTACAAACATACACACTTAAGTACAAATATATTAGTGTAGATAGCACAAGCTCTGCTAGGTTTAGCATGCGATGGCGTTGTATGATTGTTGAGGAATTTTCATTTATATATTTATTTTTAAAGTCACATATATAGGTACACAAACAGCAAGACTTGAAGGCCGTAAAAAAAAAATTGTGTGCAGGGATCGAGCCCACGACACATAGCACAGCAGCCAATCTCTTAGCCAATTCCCACGAAGCACCTTTTTTACAGTTTTTTTTTTTGCAAATAATTATGTTAAATTTTAAGTAAGTCACATGCGCGGTGTTTAATATTAAAGGAAATAATCTCTTCAGAATTTATGGAGAATTGATAATCTCCCCGGAAAATTGAGTGCGATTAAGTTCTTAATCTTTAGGGACGCGTTGCCAAGTCCTTGGTTTTTAAATAAGATTTTAATACTTTAACCTAATTGCTTGTTTTCATTCAAAAACGCCCTGAGTGTTCTATATATTCTATTTTCTTAGAAGTAAGCTTTGATTTTTTTTAATACATCATTAATAATTATAAATCATAGGTACGTAGACATTGTACAGACGCCAGCACATCAAGTTACTCCAATGTGTCAAATTTCTTTGATCGTTTTTCAACTTTATGTAAAAGAGAATAAGGTTCATATTCAATTGGGAATATTTGACATATTGGGGTAACTTGACGTGCTGGCGTCTGTACGTATCTGTTCTAAGGCAGTTTTAATTTACGGTTGTTATAGAATTAACGCAGATATTTTCTTTATAACCGAATTTTAAAGATTTCTGATTTTCCGAGATTTAAAGGTCTCAATTTCAGTTGTGTGTTTCATCACAGAATTCAGAACAAATATCTCAAGCTTCGGAACACAGTGGCAAATGAATATATATGATAATATATATGAGTGAAAACAATCAGTCACGGAATCCCGAAACTTGAGTTATTAACTACCTCCTTTTACACTTTACTGTTTATTATGTAGGTAGTTGTATATAATAAGACACTTGTTGGCAGCAAAAATCGAGCTATTTATTTATTTCACGCAGTAAGTACGGTTTTTACTTTAAAAAAATAAAACGCATTGATATAAACCATATATCGTCTTTATGTTACAATAGCCTTACAATGAGGCTACCCTCATTGTAAAGGCTTGTTAAGTATAATTTTAAAATTGATACGTTCCATTATTTGCTCGCAAGTGTAGTAGGCAAAAAAAGGAGTTCACTAAAAATGCTTCAGTGCTACGTCAACTAAGGAAAAATAACAAATTGTAAAATGATAACCGTGCTACGCGTCTACGTTCGTAGCGCTACGTGATTAAGTACGCTACGGGACGTAGCTATGTAATGCAGGCGAGATAATTAACTTTAGAATGTAGGTTAGTTAGTGGTTACTCATAAGTAACTACATTACTGGCGCAAGTAACTGCATTATTATTAAAACATACGTATTTATAAAATGCAGGGTGGAAGGAGACACCATAATGACTCCGTGAGATTGCTTCGAGCCGCTTTTAATTTAGAGTCGTGATGGTTCAGAGGTTAAGGCGCTTACCTCTCATGCACGTGCATGGTTGTGGTTAAATTTAAGTACCAATGTGACTTTTCAATTCATATGTATATCTTCTGATGGGTATTATACCTAGTAATGGGTAATGTTAAAAAAGCAATAACGAGAAAACATGTTTCAAAATACTAAATTAAGTTCATAACTCCTGTCTAACGAGCCATGTTTTGGTATTAAACAAATTATGTTGGCTTCGTAAACTATTTTTACAAATGAAACTAGGTAAGTAGGTATCTATAAGGGTCGAAGCAGATAGAGGATCGCAGCGGAGAGGATTTTATAAAGAACTAGCATACGTCACACTGTTTCACCCGCGTAGTTACCGTTCCTGTGAGAATACACGGATAAAAGTAAGCCTATGTCACCCGGAGATAGTGTAGCTTCCCATCAGTGAAAGATTTTTTTAAATCGGTCCAGTAGTTTTGAAGCCTATTCAATGCAAACAAACAAACAATATTCTCTTTCTTTAACTATTATCGGCCTAACACTTTATTTCAATAACTTGAAAGTTGATTTTGGAGTGACTTATTAAAATCCTCTCCGCTGCGCTTTTCTATGTCTGCGCTAACCCTAATGGTAATAATAAAAACTGTATAAATCTTGTTCCACAATGTTTCTAGAAACGTAGTCGAGGTCAAGCAATAAAGAAAATAATAAAGCCGGGATAGAGCAATTTTATACCGAATAAAAAAACAAACGTAACACGAGTATAATTGTTAAAATAAGTGGAGTATTATTTTTATGCCGAGTACGAGTTCAGCTATTGTTGAATCCAACAGACCGACTGAGTTCACAGGGTGAGTGCCTACGCATTTCTACTCAAACAGCTATGGAATAATGTTGTTGACACGACTAAAAACTAAAGGTTTTTCAAGAACTTCAGATCAACACTCAGACCCTTATCAAACAAGGCTTCAGTGCGTTTGAGCGTAAGTCAATATTATTTTTATTTGAAAGCTTTGATCCCATTGTGCTGGCAAAGGACCAAGAAATCTGACCGCTATAGGACGTCCATGAAGCGTACATCAATACTTTCAGAATGGCCCATTAAAATCAGTGAAGCCAAACAGATAGGTACCGAAAACGGTTCATGTGACTAGGTACTATATTTTCTACAATAGACAGAAGATTTAAATATAACAGGTGAATAAAACTAAATAGGTATAGCAACAGTATTCTAAATGTGATTGCAGCCCCGCCCGCTTTGGCTGTCCTTTTGAAAATCTTTGGGTAAGGACAGCCATAGGTATAAGTGAGATATTAGGTACTTAAAAGTAGGTTAGGTATATCGGACAGGTGTCCATAACTCTAGTACCGCGTATTTTGCGTACGGAACAGGTAAGTACTTAAAATACTGACATACTGACATACTTCAAATCTAAAGTGCATATTTCATTCTTCATTTTCGGTGCTAAAAAACATATTTTTTCGCACCAAAAATGAAGAATGAAATACTACTATAAATAATAATAACTTTAGATTTAGATGTATTTTCAAAAGAGTATGCTTAGATGGTTTGGTCACGTTGAAAGGATGGATGAAAGGCGACTAACGAAAGGTATTTACAAGGCAGATGTAAGTGGGAACGCCGGGAGAGGACGCCCTAGAAGGACATACATAGACCTTATTGGTGAGGTTCTTCAGAAAGGTCAGGTGCGTAGTACTTGCAACCGGCGTGTGTGTATGACAACATGTATGAATGTAAACGAAGCAAAAGAAGTATGTAAGAATCGTAGCATATGGCGCTCTGTAGTTTCTGCCTACCCCCATGGGAAAACGGCGTGAGTTTATGTATGTATGTATGTATGTATGTATGTATGTATGTATGTATGTATGTATGTATGTATGTATGTATGTAAGTAGGTTAGGTATATCGGGCAGGTGTCCGCAACTCTACGACTACCGCGTATTTTGCGTACGGAACAGGTAAGTAGGTACTTAAAATACTGACATATTTTTAGCACCGAAAATGAAGAATGAAATATGCACCTCTTTAGATGTAGATGTATTCTCATGTTGTGTGTTTTGTAATGAAATAACTTGTTTTTTTTTATGGAGTTTTCTCTGAAATAAAATGATAATAATAGTCTTCGGTGCTTTTCTTTACTTCCTAAGTTAAAATTCACTTCGTTTAGCAACCTTTGGGAGTGTAGTAGGTGGTAGTAGATTAAAAAAAATACCGAATTCAATAACGCTCAAGGAGTTTCATTTTGTCGAGTGCTAAGTTATAACAGACAGAGAAATGTTACGACCAATTACTTACCAGTATATTCGATGTTTTAGACAAATTAAAACGAATACATGTACCTATTTGTATGTACACAACATAAGCGTGTAATTTTAGTAGGTTTACGTGTCTGTCGCACGCAGGATTAATTGGAAAAATATGTTTTTGCGATAATACCCAAAAATAATTATTGTAAACTGAAAAAGATTTTCGTAATAATACAAGCTGGTATCAGGCTTTTTGAACAAAAAATATATAACTATAGACCCAGACTGGCTGATATTAAGGTTCGGATGGTTTTATTGGGATTACCCATGTACAGAAGTCAGCTTATCGACCTAACCCAACTGTAAATTTTTTCCCAATTGAACATGAGCCTTATTCTGTTTGCTATAAAGTTTGAAAAACTGTCAAAGAAATTTGGGGGAGATTGATGTGCTGGCCTCTGTACATTAAACCCCATGTCCTGTACATTAAACCCCATGTCCTGTTCAACCAAAATTAAGATGTTAAGTACGAATGGATTAGCTAATCAGCATTTCAGAGTGCAACACTACTAAAAAGACCAGGTTTCATTTATGAACGCAGACTGGGTGATACGCTAATTTGACAACAGCTATAAGTATCAATGTTCCGACCAGCCAAAATAAAGGACTTACAAATCCATTTTTGTCAATCTGTTTGCAATCTTCCTAAAAGACCAAGTCCTATTACAAAAATTGGTTAAGTTATCAACAATCCGGTTCATTGTGAAACCCTAGAATTTACGCAAAATAAACGATTTATCAATTATTATCCTGCAGCATACAATATACACATTGTATGTTTTACACATGAATAGAAAAGTTGAAGTAACAAAAGAAAGAAAATGGAAATAAAAGAGAAAACTTACCATGCCGACCTTTTAGTTGTCAAAGTAGGGTTGTCAAATATTACTGGGGCGGGTTTTATTTGAAGGAAAACTAGTTGTGGTGCGGGATCGCGGATCCAAGGAACTGGTTTAGTAAACCTTTTAAAAAGAAACTAGGCAGTGTAGAATAAAGACGAAAAATGTGTAACTGTATGCTCCTCAATTGTCCAGCCATGAATGAACATCTTTGTCGTATGTATGTAAATCACGTACACTCAAACACGTTAGGTAATATTATTTCATTGACGTAAGACCATTGTTGCTTATGAATAGAACAAGGAAAATTTAATAATGTTATTATTTATTTTATAAGGTAATTAAGTACCCCATTGAGCACTGTGCAACAATTAAGTATTTTAGTTATAGTCATGAAAATTGCTTCCTTTTTTAGGACTCTGTGGCAAAAGTGGCTATAAATGGAAACTTCATAATTTCCTTCTGTCCATATGTAACACTGGTAATTCACTAGGACATTGTTTGCACTATATTATTATTAAATTGATCCATTATTTATAAAAAAATATGGCTAACATAAAAGACTTATTTGCGGCAATAGCTGACATTACCGATAATATCTGCAAGAAAAAATCGCTAAAATGCTATGAAATCCTCACTTAATTTTGCGTCGTTATTTATTTTTTTATTTATTGAATACTTCAAGCACACTAATGTACAGAGCCGGGCTTAATGCCATAGGCATTTTTCATTTTCTGTCGTTACACGACCACGAAACCATTCACAGTTGACCTGACACACCATTGGCCCTTTTCTTCTGGTCTTTGTTAGCAAATAATTAATAACACGATGCGAACCCATTTTTTTACAAAACTGAATCCTTTTATCAAACATAATATAAGAGTAATATTAACAATTACCTTTTTCTTATATTCGTAAAGTTAACTATAAACTTTCTTCTCTATACTCTTGCAACTCCTGAACAGCAATAATGTATAAATCAAGTAATGTTCAGTATTTATTTTTGTTCAAGTCATTTGTAATCTTTAGAAATAAATGAATTCAAACCGTACTGTTTAAGTATTCCCTCTATAGCAACAGACTAGGTACTTCGTTATTATTATTTTATTCCTTTTTAATTACACTGATCTACTTACAAACAGATGTGAACATAAAAGCCCCGAGCATATTATGTATGCTCATATTAACTAACGAGATTTCAGCTTACGTAATTACTGAGATTATTTCAGTGTTGATATAGGATCGGTAATATTAATATGTAAAATGTACAAAGATAGCAACGATATTTGAAACCTAATTGGAAAGCGCGTAGCCTCTGTGCCAAATATATTTAGGTAGCAAGTTTTAAGTGCGGTTTTCGAGGTTAGAATGGGGATAAAAGCTAAAAGCTTTAGGTTATTTTATCTTACCGAATATGTGATAAAACGTACATAGCAACTGATGTTACATACAAATATTTTTCTTCCCTGCAAAAAGCACTCTAGTTTATCTGATTCTTATCTCTCGAAATTGTCTAATTTAGCACAGATGAAAGTGATTGATAAGTGTTACTTAACACATTTATTACTTGCTTGGAAAACGCTAGATCACACTGCAGGCATTGGTGCATGTATGTGTAATACCCTATATGCCTATATCCACATAGTATTAAAGCGTAAGGACCAACTCCAAACACTCCACTTCAGATTTTAAGTACTTCTGAATAAGGCCGTAATCCGCGAATGCTCAACGCCTGTTAGGCTGAAATATTTTACTAAATCTTAATTGAGCTTCAGCATAATTAAGCTTGGCATTTCGTCGGCAATTTTTTTTTTTTCATTTAACTAAGTACTAGTTAAAAGGGGAGATGGGCGATTAAATGATTAAGATTAGGTAGGTTTAAATTACGCAAAACTCGATAGCTTCGTTGGTCTTGTGGTTGCAATTGCTACAACTGAGCATGAGGTCCTGGGTACTATTCCCGGGTTGGGCAAAATGGATTTACCCCTAATAAATTGCTCAGTAGCAGTCCGGAGCTGGAAGAAGGATAACATAGGACTCAAACATAACCGTAATTAATATAATAATGCCAGTTTATTCTGGCTTACGGCGAAAAGTTTAACTACACATGTACAAATTTCGAGGTAATATTAATTAGCTCGTATTAAGGTACAAAGCCGGGCAGTGGGTTATTATGTTAAAATAACCAAGCTAATTATAAATTACACTGGAGTTGACGCCGAATTTTGGATTTAGGCTTACTTCGACGTTCGATTGAAGAAATATTCATTTAGTTCACAGTGCTTCTTGAAAAACCAAGGACTTAATTAGGTCGTATAAATATCCTATCTCCAACTTAGATGACGAGACGATAAAAGGTCGAGGAGCATCGTTTTTTGCCTTATAAGCGAAGGCATCCCTCTCGATTCCTCTCTTAAGCGCCCTAAATGTAAATAGATAGATAGATAGATAGATAGATAACTCGTTTATTTGGTGCACACACATATGACACATACATAGTAATAAGTACAGTAATTGCAACAAGTTTCCAATACACAGAAAGAAAAAATAAAAATTAAAATTAAAAAGACATTGTTGTAATGATGTTATCCTACCCTACAGTTCACGGCCCGTAGGTTTGCCGCTCTGAAACCAGGCTTAGCGATGCGCATGGCATGAATGCGCTGGTGTTTTAGTATAATTTACTATTACGCAGTGATCTGTAGCCTGCATGAGAGTGACAAACTGTCATCCATACGATGCGAACTGCCGTTCGGTTCATTAAAATTCACCCTGTGAAAACTTGCGTTAAGTCAACTGTCAACGCCTAGCATTAGCATGGAATAACAGCTCAATTTACCTTCACTTCACATACATTTTCTCAGTGTAATTTTACAAAATACCTCTGCTCTAAAATGAACGTGAATCCAAGTTAATATTGCGATATAAAATGCGAGAGTAACTGTGTCTAAAGATAAAATTTGGCACAACAAATAAGAGGAAACATATCCCGGTAATAGGTACGTTCCCATGGTGGTGCGGGCAAAAGCTATGTACGTATAACATATTCATGATGAGACATGAAGAGACCTATGAGAGAGAAGACTTCAAAATTTTCTCTTCGGGCATTAATAAAAAGGGGTACAAAGGTCTGTTTATAAGGCTTATTGTTTATAAAATTTAGCACTGTCAAAGTTCATATGATTATGGACAGGGAATGCAGAAAACAGTTAATTTTGGCCACAGGGGAATTACTTAGTAACAGCTAAATGCGCCAGACTATAAGGATTGGTACTTTAACGGGCTAAAGAGATTTGGATGACTTAAGGCACACGTAGTCTCTTTTGTTTTAAATTTAGTACGGGAAATTTTATCCGGGAAAATGTAACGGGTAAAAAAGACAGACAACAAGTCTATACATCGTCGCCTTGGAGGCCAATGGAGCTAAGCCACAATTGCAAAAATTGTGGCTTAGCTCCATTGGCCTCCAAGGCGACGACATATAACACCTAAATGCGCCAGTGCATAGGTATATTTGGTACTTTTAGCGGCTAAACGGATTTGGAAGACTGAAGGCAATGTAACAACAGGTAAAAACCGAAGACAACTATTCCATATTAATTTGCAACAAACCTACACTTATACGCTCCGATAACAACCGTCCCACTTCCCAGTTTGATTTCCGTTCCACATGTATGTTATATCGCATTGGTTCGTTAAAGTTCAGCAAGTTAGTAGACAATGTTGCATACACCCCGAGGTCACCACATCTCGCTCCGTGAGTTAGCTCAATAAAGCTTTAAAACTGCACGAGAATTATACAAACACGTTTCGGCAATTTGAGCAACTAATTTGAAACTTATTATTTCTCATAAAAATTAAACCAATATAATATTATAAAGCATCAAAAAATTTATCCGCATCGCTATCCGCTAGTTAACTAGCGGATAGCGATGCGGATCAATTTTTTGATGTGCGAGTAAATAAGGTTGGCAACATTGCCACGTTGAATGGCAATGCTTTGCTATGCTTTGTTTACATACATAACATCACGCCTGTAATCCCTGAAGGGTTAGGCAGATTTGTAGTACCTACACCCACATTTCGCCGGTTACGTTTAAGTCCTATGTACTAGGGGGCGAGCCTATTGCCATTAATCGGGCACAAATCCAGACTCCGGGCTGCTACTGAGAAATTCTAGATGGAAAAACTCAATTTGTTCGACCCGGGTATCGAACCTGGGACCTCATGGTCAGCAGTTGAGCTTGCTACCAATAGACAAACGAGGCAGTCATGCTTTGTTTATAGTTACAAGATATTTTTAGTTTATAGGTATTAAACCTTACCCGAAAAGGGGTTGCTGTAATCATCTTTCTTAACTAATTTTCAATGAGGCAAACAATTTTTCTCGCGAATTCAGGTTTCGACCCATTGTAAAAGTTGTTCATGGGTGATGATAGTTAATAGTTAGCACCAAGTTCGTTTATTAAGAGATTGTGAATTGATTAAACTAATATTATTACGAATTATTTAAAGTTTTGGCCATATATTATGTATTTCCGTGCTCGAAAATATTGCTTATGAGTTTGTTTTCGTTGAGTATTTTCCTCAGAAAGCTACGTAATCGTTCAATTGGATCCCCCGGAGCTCGTGTGCGGCGACACGAATAAGTGATCGACTTCTATTTACTTATTAGAGAAGAACTAGCTATTGCTAGCGGTTTTACTCACATCCACCACGCGTAGCATGATCATCGTGGAAATGGGTATATCGACAGAAGAATCGTCTAAGCGACAATTTGTTGAAACATTTTTGCCGATTATCGAAGAAGTTATGCTTGACATTTTACACACTTGTCGACTGAAGAATCAACAGATTTCTTCAGCCGTTGAGCGTGATTATATAAAAAACCTCCAAATTCACAAACGTTTACTTACAATAAACGTGTTTAGTTTATATAACCTTTATTTGTTGAAGCAACACATCAAATCCATGTAATACATGTCAGCTTATGTACATAGTTTCATATCTTCAAGGAGATCTGAGCAGTGTCCGTGTAACTAAACGATGTAGGTGGTGAGGTTAGCTATTGTAAGTCAATAATTTTACACCTACATTCCTAATTAATTGGAGAGATAACGTTGATATGTAGGACGGGCACACATTACGATAATGCGGTCGGTATACATACGGGAATATAATGTTATTTGATAAACTTACAGTCAGTAACGTTATTCTGTGTTTTCTTTGTCGTTGAAGTGGACAAGTAATTAAGAATGATGGCAAAAGGTTGTCGAGAACCAGGAGAAGAAGCTTCTTACGCAATCATTCGAAGAAGTCGAAACCTGATAAAAAGCAGATATTTAAAAGGAATGAATGATCCAATATACGTAATACTAACGGACGTCCGCGGTTTCACCCGCGTAGTTCCCTTTCCCGTGGGAAAACAAGGATAAAAAGTAGCTTTATGTCACCCGGGGATATTGTAGCTTTACAACGGTGAAAGAATTTTTCAATTCGGTTCAGAAGTTTCGGAGCCTATTCAATGCCAACAAACAATCAAATCATTCCTCTTTATGATAATAGTAAGTATAGATAATATTAATACAATATTTGTTTGTTTGTAGGGATTTAACTCTTGAAAAGATTTGAAAAAAGTCTTTAACTATTAGAAAGCATTACTTACATATTATCAACGAGTAACATAGGCTATATTTTATTTTCGTAACTATACGAGGGGGTCGACGGAATGTCAAAGGTAAAAAGGAGAAGTATGGGATTCAGGCAGATGAAGCCGCGAGCGATGTGCTAGCTTAACATAAAACAATCAATAAACAGCACATACTAACTACACTTCCATGTCGATAATAGTACTATTTCCACTGATTCGATTCCCGCCGACGCGACCCCTGACCGAACTAATTAATTGATTCGGCCAGTAGAATTCAATTAAAAACTCATAACTGACGATCGGATTCGATACAGATTGGGCCGGCTTATAATTTTCACCGTTGATGATATAACAAACAATAAAACTTTGGATTATCGATAATCGATAACTGATTTCGCTTTTTACGAGCAATCGTTATATGACGACGTAGTTACCTATTTGCGGTATTCGCGAGCCTTATCGATTACTTTTACGGGTATGTCGGTGCTCTGTTTACGTAATTTCAGGGTATGACAAGACTTTTAAAGCTAAACCGCGGCTTCGTTTGAATTTTGCCGTTTTGAAATTGTACCTACCTATGACGTGACTTAAAGCTAAACCGCAGCTTCTTATGAATTCAGCCTTTTTGAAATTGTATGACATTACTTAAAGCTAAATCGCGGCTCCTTTTGAATGAAGCCTTTTGGGAATTGTGGCCAAAAGGCTTAATCCAAAAGACAGAAACAAGCCTTTCCTTATTCAAGTGGTGGTCGAAAATTGGTTTTGGCGATTTATTATATAAATACCAAATTTTAATGTTGCAGGCCGGTAATAACCGGGTTCGATTCCCGAACGGAGTACAGATGTTTTTTTAAAATGTATGAATGCATTTTTTTCTTGTTATTAAAATCGATGACATGGTTCCCCAGAACAGATCTTCGTATGTCTTATAGTTTCAGACTTTCCCATACTGACCGATTTGAATGAGACACCCTGTATAATGCATTAGTTCAGTCAGACTTTTCAGTTATATCCATCGACACGAACTTTAAAAAGGATTTTGTAAACCTGTGTAACGTCAGAACGCTAATAACAATTAAATGCTAGATATGTTTACACAGTTCGACACAGAATCGTAAATTGATTCCTATGAAACATGCGCGTTAAAACAGCGTATGTTAAAAAAAACTGTAGTTAATCATGCTCGAGACATTAACATCCTTGTAGTGATGGTAAATCAGTTATGTGCGGTTAATCATCTAGCTCTGTCTTTCAATAAAACCGTTTACTCAATTGGCAACGTGCCTGGATTTTCGTAAAAATATTTGCGGCTTTAGCAACGTTCTGTTTAGGTATAAAGATAATCCTGTGTACACAGTCAAGCGAAAAAGACCTAACCTCTGAAGCGGTTGGAAATAAAAGGACCAAGTTTAAATTTAAAAACTTTTAGCCATTTTAATCAATTTGAGCTATGACAATGTGAGTGGCATCAGCCGGGAAACGTCAACGTCTGAGTAAGAATAACAATACTAATATAAAGTTGGGTATATATGAGCACCCAACAAACAAAAATTGCTCTTGTAATGGCATATATTGCCAAAAATTATATTCTTATAGGAGCCGCATTATCGCTAATAAGGGTGCGTTTGGGCACAAATTATAAAGACAATAACCTTATGGGGTATAGTTGCTTTATTGACCACTTTTTTTCCTTAAACGTGTTATATTATGACAAGTAATAAGGAAATTAAACTTATAATGGCAAGAAAAAAGCTCCTAAAGAGCCAACACACTTGAAAGAAACATATAGAAAGTGTTAATACGGGCGATCACCCTTATACGTGTTTTATTATGGTCCGGTACAAGGGAATTAAACTCATTGTGGCAAATCAAAGGCTCTTATAAAGCCGTAGACCCTTATAGTCATCTGTTTATGGTTCTGCAATAAGTGTTTTTTAGTGATTATTTTACATTTTCGCAACAGTTTGGCGAATGAAGAGAAACGTCAACCATTTTATTGACAAGTGAACGGTAAGTTATTATTTTATGTAGTTTATTTACCTGATTTATGTGCTCGTTTATAGTGAAAAGTGTATGGGAATTCAAATGCATGATAAAATGTGGTACGCTGTGTGTTATAGTGTCAACCCGCCCTTGAATTTAAGCTGTTTTTGTGCTACAAACGTTATAAAATATTTAGTCAGGTTATAAATACCTAATGCTATTATGAGAGCAAAACGATTCGCACAACGTCTACAAGGAGTCTATGAGACTGAAGGCTTTATAATGGCCACATTTGATGCTTATGCTATCGCCATTTTACATACTGTCAGGGTTCCTTTCTCACGAACGAAATCCTGTACCTAGCTAGTCTTGTTCCCATATGTATAATATTTCTGTTTCACTATGGTTGGGTTGGCTGGAAGAGAAAAGCTTGCTTTTGTGCACTAATTTTAAGTTTGTAATACGTATAATTATAATTGTAAGTACACAATAAAGAATATAATTTTATATAGGTACAGGATGGCAGGGACTTCGACGCGCAACCGCTTACCATGGATTCAGTACATGATTCGGAACCACCTGCGTTGAAATTTTTCGTCGGCTTTTTCTTAAATTTTTCGTTTTTTTCTGCATTTTTTTACTGTAAACTGTTTAAAATCATTATACATTGCAAATATATATATTTTTTATTTTTAAATTGTTGTTAAAAAGACTGATGATTGAAGTCCTGTCAAAGGTAAGGTTTAAAAACTAGTTTTGATAGTAAAAAACCAAGAGATAGCTCCCAAATTAGGCATCATTTACAGGTTATGTTTAAACAGCGATTTCTATTATGAACCCACCAACTGTTTCGCGGGCTAACTGAGTGAGCATTGAGGTCAGTCCTTAAACCAAGAAATAAAAAATTAGCCTTCCTTTAGACAATGCCCGATTTGAGAGCCACTCTTCCTCTGTATGTTGATACGGCTGCATGATATCCTATAAAAATGATAACTTTAATAAAATACGTGATTTTCAAATTATGTAGTTGTTTTATTTTACAAAGTATGGATTAATGGTGTAAAATACAATACCGAATTATACATAACAACATACATTACGTCACGCCTGTAATCCCCGAAGGGCTAGGCAGAGGTGTACCTGTAATCTTCATTTAATCATTTACATTTAATGAGTTGATGATTCGAACTTTTATGTATCGGTAAACCATCGATATTTAAATTCTAGGTTATTTTTTTGGGCACTTTATAGTTTTGAAAGGGTTTTTGTTATTGTGTAAGTAATCCATTATGCCAATAATGTCCAGTATCAATTTCAATCATGCATATTTCTACTTTATTTGTTTTGAGCAATGTACGCGCATCCAATGGCATTTTGTTTGGCATTACATGATGTAATATTTTTAATAAGCCACTTAAAGCGATATGGGAAATGTTGAATTTCACCGCCCATTCTCTGATGTCACTTCGAATATCAATATTCTGCAACTCTTCATTTAAAAATATGTCAGTATCACTATCGCTACAATTATATTCCTCCTCATTGGTTTCCTTTTCATTCTCATTTTCTATAAAATAATCCTCTGCGGAACCACTGGCCGATTCGTTGGTATCGGCTTGGTCATTTTGTAGCATCATAGGAGTAGAGCTGATGGGTGTAACTCTCCCAACCATGTTTTCGTAAACTTTTTTTACTTTTCTTCTGTAACCACCGCTCCTTTTAAACTACTTCCAGTCTTTTGAATCCGTTTTTAAAATGTAAATTCCACTCCGTAATAAATTCACACAATCTGCAGTACTTTCAAAATGGCGAATCTAGTCATGTAAAACATTTTAATGTTACCATGTACAGAATAATATCTTTATAATCACTGTATAAGGGAATACGGATTGCTTTCATCCTTGTAAAGATCATATACAATGTTAGAATTCATTTGTTGGATAGACGTCTTATCAGATGCTCCTATAAGTTAAAAAGCATCATAGTTACCTTGTGCATTACTTTTCTAAGAATAATTGACCATATTAAAAGCTTTTATATGACTTTGAATATTATATGGCTAAAACGCAATGTAAGTAGCCTCTATAAGAAAAATACATTTGGAACCCTTATTGTAGCCGTATTAATTGGATATATTACCGTTTACCCAGCCAAATTATAAGAATAAAGGTAATATTGGCTAAATCTTCTAATAATATGCCACTATAAGGAACATTAACATAATAAATGCTCTTTTATAACAAGTATAAGAGTTTAGACCCTATAGACTTAATTTTATAAGCTTAGTTTGTTTGTTGGGCATGTCGCCGGTCAAAATATTACGAACTCGCACATGACGGGCGGATTAAATAGGAACGATCGAACTTGTTCCAGAGCGTGCAGACGAAACTTGCTGCGGAATGAATATTCAACGATAGCTTACTATAAAACAAACCAAGTAGATGATTCTACCACAATCTGTTGTGTTCCAACTAGATTTATATTCTGAATATAATTAAGACATACAAAAAAGTAATAAAGTATTCATGCTGAAGGGAACGCTTGAAGCTTGAACCGTAAAGATTTTATAAGATAATAATATGAGGCGTGTCTGTAGAATGATTTCTTAGCAAGCTAGTTACAATCTTAAAAATATTAATATTTATGTCAGTAAGTCTAACTAAAAGTGAAAAGTCCGAGTAGATCTAACGCCCATAACATGTAAGTATTTTATATATATTCTCAAAATCCAATCATCAAGGATATTCTCAAAATAATAAAGAAGTGTGAATATGTCTTTCCCGTAAATAATTCGAGTAGAAAGGTCTCGAAACTCCCAACAAGGGAAAAACAATTTGATGAAATAAACGCAAAGTAATCATAAAAGTTTTACTTTGATGAATAAGTATCGATTTCGCGAATGTCGCTTGTTTTGAGAACAATGTTTTACCAAATAGCTAAGTACACGTTTTTGTTGGATTGCTTAGTCTCAGATTATTTACTACTTATTACTATAAAAGCGAAATCTTGGAAGACGAAGCAGCGGGCAGAGATACAGCAATGGTATCCAGAGGAAAAAGGACCCTATTGAAATAATTTAGATGTTGGGCATGAAAAACCATCCCTCATCGCGCCAAGTATGAGCTGCACATATGAGAGCTTTACTTCGTGCCACGCAGTATATGTTAAAGTATGGCAAAACCATATCGTTACTAGTTCCACATTATAGACTTGTTCAACATTATTGACCTTCGAACATAATAATTATCTATAGATATTGGTTTGAGCCAAATCCAATCAATTATCTGTTACCCCGGCATCGCACGTCTCACATAGGTTGTTGAAAATACCTTCTAAAGTATAATAAACGCTTAATATTGAAATCCTTAAAACAGTCTCTTGTTTGGGCTCCAGTCTCCCTTTAACCCAAACCCTTAATAACCAGTATGTTCTCCGGATTTACGAGGATTAAAGAAGGGCATAACTTTTACCATGTTTATTAATAAGGGGGTAACAAGTACATGATGTCTGTGCACGGTTCAATTAAAAGACAATTAATGACGCTGCATTACTTTAAAAGCTGCACTGTGCAGTAAGGTAGCATGATGAATAGCGCACATGGTGTGGATCACATTTGCACGTTGTGTAAACGCTCGTCCTGCATGAATAACAGACCACTACATCATGTGATTATGTTCTGCGACTCAACTGTAAACATCGAATCGACGTACAACGTTCATACGCATACAAGCACCATGAATTCTATGAATAACGTTACACATTCAGCTCCACCCTTGAATTGAGATTACGTACCGTTGATGCTACATAGAAATCGAATGCAAAAATATCCAGACACGGAAGGATTTCCATTTAAAGATATTTATTCGGAAGTGAGGGCAGGGGATGTCGAAAAGGTAGGCTGTTACAGGTATTGTCATCTTCAAAATTGTGTAGTCTTTAGGTGCCCGTGTGGCACAGTTAGCGTCCGGTTCAAGCCGGACTGCTTTTTGATTGCGTATCCGCCAAAATATACGGTGTCCGGCTTTTGTTTGGCTTTTTTGGAAAACGTAAAATAATATGGTAATCATGAAAAAAGCTTGATTTTACATTTTTTATCTTTTTATTAAACCCTTTGATACTTGCGAGACCAATTTCTCAATAATGTACGGTGTCCGGCCAAACTGGCTGGTCTATTGGCGACCTGGCAACCCAAGGCGCAGTATTTATTGCCTTCCGAGGTTGGTACAATACACGCTAGTTCTTTAGGAAAATATAAAAAAATAATGTAAAACTTACTTTTAAAGGAGCGGCTAGGCGGCGCGGTCTTTGCGCAAGATGCTTGTGTGTGGATTGCATCAACCTGGAGACAAAAACAGTAATAACACTTTAGTAAATTCTTGGTGGAGGAATTTCTTCGCAATTAAAAAGTGCGTACCTACATCAGGCGAACCTTGGGCAACCAGCCACAATGGCAACCTTGCTGACTAGCTTATCTTTTCATCAGGAAATGAGTTATTCTCGTATAACTTTCCACATGAATAAAAACAGCAAGGAATTGGAATGAAATTCTTTATCCATTGCTGCATATGTTTGAAAAATTCTTCTGCTGAACAACATAGATACAACAATGGAATTTGTCGAACTGTCAAAATGAAAGGCATTTGGATTGCAAGTGTGTTACACAAATAGACTGCGGCTCGTATATTTTACTACTGTAATCTTTTGCCTCCTTGACAGGACATTCAATCTAAAGCAGTAGAACTTTACGATATCTAACCACTTACAAATAACTATTAAATTAAATTTATTGGTCGTTTGTTAAGTGGAAATTCATTATGTATTTAATGGTTTCCTACTTACGTGATATCTATTTGCATACCCACATGCCACCACCAGATAGATATCATGAACAACCTTAGCCTACCTGATGGCTTACCATGATAGTAATGAATTTAATTACAATTATACTTGCACTTAGCTAGAAAGATTTTTGTTCAATTCGTAAAGGGTTCCTAAGTGCGGTAATCAACTCAGTTCAGTTGCAATTGGATAGGCCAATTTCCAGCAATACTTAGTTATATAGCAGTCTGATTGCCTAACATATTTTTTAATGGCGATGTCTTTCATTTTGACATTTTGATAATAGGAGATTCCTATTGATTTAGGTCGAGCGAACGATTTTTTACAAAAAGGGTCACAAATTTTCCTTCGGATAGTGTTAGCAAGAGTGTTACGTAATTGGGGTGCAGGTACGAATATTTAAACATTGTACTGAGAAGCTTCACAAACATAGCATAGGAAAAAAAGTAATTTACGTTTGTATGGAAGCCCCCACGCTTTGCGGAGGCGTCAAAAATCATACTTAATTGTATTATTTCTGAGAAGAATAACAAACAGTAGGTAAAAGCAAGCGTTAGTCACGCGCCCTTTACCACCTCATGGACCGTTAGAATAATTATTATTAAAAGACTGTATATACTCCAACATGGCTTTATGAGTGGGTGTGTAAATAAATTCAATATACCTGCGACCCAGTCCGCAAAGTATAAAAATGTTTCAGGAATTTTAAATATCTACTGGCGTGTCCATTCCCAGGTGTTTAGCTACCATTTTAGAAAATTAAATAGAGAGTTACTAAGTGAAACCTGTTTAAGAGGGTGTTGACTTTTCTTTATTATATTGTCGTCTAAGATATAGTGGGCAGCAACAGTTCTTTTACAGGAAAAGTCCCGTAAAAGAACTGAACGAACGCCCCTTTCTTGTATTTAATTTTCTTAACAATATTCATAACTGTAAATAGAACACGCGTTTTTTCTATATTTTTG
This sequence comes from Euplexia lucipara, assembly GCA_921972225.1. Lineage (NCBI taxonomy): Eukaryota > Metazoa > Arthropoda > Insecta > Lepidoptera > Noctuidae > Euplexia > Euplexia lucipara. The sequence continues at coordinate 4,992,142 of OV179143.1, read as the reverse complement.
CGATGAAGTGCCAATAGTCTGGGTTTCGATGTTATTTATTTATTAAAATTTTATACACAAGAAAGATAAATCTGTACAAAGGCGGACTACATGCCATTGGCAGGGGAGTTTTGTCATTTGATTACCTACAGAACCCTTAAAATGGGCTTAATGGAAAAGATATATTTTTGTGTATTCATCTTCAACAGTATTTCCCATAAAGCACAGGTTTTGTCCAAATACTCTTGTGTCTTACTATCGACGAATAAGCGTATTAGGACAAAAAATAATACAAATTTAATTGCAGCTTTGGCTGTCAGCAGTTTTAATACCTCGTTAAAGAAATATGACGAAATAATACCAGCCTGTTACTATCCCACTGCAGGGCAAAGACTTCTTCTCATACAGAAAAGGCACGAGCATTGATCACCGCGTTTCCTCAAGGTGGATAGCGATTCAAACTTATGTTAACTATGAGTCCAGGTTTCCTCACGATGATTTCTAGTTGTCATATTTTAATGTCAGATGTGTAAAAAGACAAATCTCAAGTTCTTCTTTATGACGCTGGCTTCATTCGGACCATTATTTGCAATGACCAAGCTAGCGCAAACTTCTTTGAATTATTTTTTTTAGAATTTTTGTTTTTTTTACTATTTGCATTTAAATTTTTCGCTTATTTAGATGACGTGGTAAAAAAAATTGAAACATTTAATTAAAGCCTCCAAGATCGTGAGTTAACAAAGAATGATACAAGCTGCTTTTCTCAGAGGATCCACAATCAATATATGGTTGGTAATAAGTACCTCTGTAAACATTGCACATATATTATGTCACCTCTTATTATTACATTTCCTTTTCGGGGTGAAGCTTTTACCCGGAAAACCAATAACCAACCTTCCTTCAGATAAGGCCTGCCATAAATGTCCCTATGAGTCTGGCGGCACGTTTTGGGCACAATATAAATGTTATTAATATGATGACTAACGTACGTAACGTAATAACTTTTATAGATTTTTCCGTATAAAATGGAAAAGGTCTATGTGAAATGTGGCTTTTATTAATAAAAACACAACGTCTCGCCGAATTTTATTACGTTTTATAACTTTTATGAACAATGTTCACTAGACTGCGAAGAGTTACAATTAAGTCGGAGTATAACTTAGCAAAAACAGATAAAAAATCTGGAAAAGTGCGTGTCGGATCTCGCACGAGAAGGATTTCGTAGCATGACCAGCAAAAAATAACCAAAAACGTATATAAATATAATTGATTTTCAGTCAAGATTGACACTGCACATTAGCGAAAGGAACAGGGTAATCTAGTAACTCAATATAACAATAATATTCATTGCCTTATTTAGAGGTAAGTACGTTGTCAATCAGACGAATTGTTGAACATAAACCAAGAGCCTTTATTTCCTTCCGGTTGTGATAGAAACTGTGCTACGCAAATGGGATTTAGGTTTACAAACGCGTCACTTTCTTGGTCCTTTGAGACGCAACCGACAACCCTGCTCAAGTCTCGACCATAAACCTTCTAAATACCTTCCCACTACAGGACTTTATTTGTCCTCCCTAGAGGAAAGATAATATTTTGTACCATTCTCATTCTCAGTCCCATTTTTTTGTATCTCAGAAAATAGGATTGGAATTCGGAATCTAATGCTGGCGCCATTTTTATTGCCTTGAAAACCTGAATACAGCATCGTTAAAAACTTCCCTACGCATTGACGTCATTACAGATTCGAAATTTGAATAACCGGTTACAAGGTCACAAGAAATACCTACATATTATTTATACTAAAAATAATAAAATATTTTAAATGTTGCCAGCATGTTGGAACATGCAAAGAAAATGCGGATGCATGTCAATATTTTTCTCTAGGGAAATTATGGCTGAAAGGTGTACAAACTATCTATCATAAAGGTTTTAAACTCGACCTCCCACATATTGACCGATCGCTTCTATAAGCAGTCCACGCACAACAAACGCATAAGAAAACGACCTCGCCGGATAAACATCAGTGACGCAAAGTACTTGCAGATGATATAAATTGTATGCACACTGCACTCGACGCTGAGATGTGAATGGATACATGTAGGATGTAATTTTTCTTAGTTAGAAAGTCGCAACAAGCAAAACGGGTATCCATTGTGCACTTCACAAAGTCAGCTCCTCTGCAATTCGATCAAATGCTACGTTGTTTAAGGAAACCGGTTTGGCCACATCTAGTAGGTTATCTGAGGTGATTAGGTGAGTATAACGACTTTGACAAATGTTTTAGAACTTCCTTTGGTCTATCAAAGTCTACTTTACGTACATTAAACGTATATCAACCCTGTTCCGTATAATTTGAAATGTCAAACTCCCGACAAATGTTCATTATACTGTTGATTAATTGTTCTAGAACTTGATGTTTCAGAATTTGGGATATTTAAACAAACGTCAAACGGATATTAATTTTAAAAGGGGATTACAAACATACTTCGGCTGGAAGTAATTTGTGGATAAGGACGGTACTAAGACGGATGGGGTCCCTCAAAAGGATTAAACAACTTGAATTTACAGATTCGTAATCACATTTACCCACTCTGCGTCTCTTTAATCTTCCTTTTGTATTCATAAATGAAATAATAATGTCATCGAACTTACCAAAACGAATTGGTCTATAATAGAGGTACTGGCTTTGGTCCTAAACTTGGTCTTCGGGTCCGCAAAATAAATATCGATATGGTATCGATGGCAAACATTAAAGAGCTATCAAGCCATAGTGGGCGCGTATTGACGGCGTAACTGCGCAACATGCGCCGACGACGACGGCGGCATTTATCAACAACCGGCCGTATGCAGTGCATCGCGCAGATAACGATACTCAATACTCTATGAATATGCATTACGATATTTATTATTAGGTCATCTATTAGAATATTCTGTTTTATTACAGAGATCGCGTTTTATACAATAAATAGAAACAGGCGTAAAATGATTATTCTGAATCAATGAAATTGAAATATTTAAAAAGACAGCCTGGTACATAATATACAAAAGGTCCAACTTTTGAAGCCTAAGGCGCTGAAAACACGACCAAAATGATTTTAAAATATCGAGTTTCAAAGAGGACTCAACGATGGGTTTACTTACATTAACAAGTTCCCTTAGGTAATACAAGATAATACAATTTCTAAAAACAATACAGATAATATTACCGAATAGCGATCCGTTAATAAAATTCGCAGGGGTAAACAACAGCGAACGAAATGAATCCCCGTAGGGTGAGGAGCGCCCAAATAAGTAATACCCGTGGAGTTACAGTGAGCACTGGTCTTAATTCAATATGAATAATGAATTAAAGCGAAGGCCGGCGCCACTACATTGCCTTGTGTACCTGTATTTACCATACCATTAATTGTTCAAGGGACACTTAATGAGGACGAATTCTGAGACCTTTCAAAGTTGTGTTCACTGCTGAGATCTTGTTTAGATCTTTACTTACTCGTGCCTGAGAATTTCTAAATAACATCACAACAATTAGGCAAGTAATTTATGAGAATTGTCGTTTGCTTTGAATAAGTTGTAAGTAATTTCTTTGTGTAAAATTGTTTCAGAGAAATTCAAGGTCTTGGATTTACTTCTTTGACTAGTTGGTTCCTACATCAGAATAAAATGTCGCTTCTTACATACTTTCATGAAACACGGCGTATGTTTTCAGTACACTCAAGGTCGGGTACATTAATTATGTAGTCAAATTCCACCAAACTTCGCACTGGGACCACTTCCAAAAGACAACCGCAATCTCGCACTCATAGGGATACGGGGGGGTCTTCATTATACAATTCGGGTAAAAGCTTATTACGTTTGGGAAAAATCATATAAACAGGTGCAGATGGCTCTGTTGACTTTACACTTTTTACATACGTACACATACATAAACTCACGCCTTTTTCCCATGGGGGTAGGCAGAAACTACAGAGCGCCATATGCTACGATTCTTTCATACTTCTTTTGCTTCGTTTAATACATTCATACATGCTGTCATACACACACGCCGGTTGCGGGCACTACGCACCTGACCTTTCTGAAGAACCTCACCAATAAGGTCTATGTATGTCCGTCTAGGGCTTCCCCTCCCGGCGTTCCCACTTACATCTGCATTGTAAATACCTTTCGTAAGTCGCCTTTCATCCATCCTTTAAAAGTAAACCAAACCATCTAAGCATACTCTTTTCAATTTTTGTTACTACATCTTCTTTTAAACCACAACGCTGCTACACTTACACACACACTTTTTAATTTTCCTAAAAGGCCTCTTCTTCTCTCTACTATTCTTTATCTTTTGATCTGGTTAGCTAACTGGTGTCATAGTTTTTGTACTGCCCATAACCAAGGCTACACTGATATTAATTGCTGTTGAACCACAAAATAATAAAATATTTTATACGGGCTGGTGGGAAATCGGTCATTTTTGTCGTTTTAAAAGATGTGTTGGTGATTCTTGATTGTCTCTGATTCAGCATAAATGACTATTTTTTATTATTAATTGTTTTGATAAATTAATGAGACATCATCATCGTTTTTAATAGTCTTTTTTCCTGCAATGGCCAGTAGGAGGCACGTTCATTTAAAAAACTTGAAGTTGTCGGAACAATTGTCGCTGAACGATCGCATTAAAAAACAAGACCTAAGAACTGGCCAAGTGCGAGACTGAATAACACATAAAAGGTGCGGTGTTATGGAACAATTTTAGAGATAAGTATAATATAACGATTATAAAGGTCGATCAAGAAACGACGGCAAAATCAAATTATTTGTATGACCCTTGTACCCTTTAATTTTTATTATTCGTAGTTAAAAAGCAGCTTAAAATTCCAACAGCGTATCCATTACGGTTCATGAGATACAGCCTGCTGGCAGACACGTGGACGAACAGCGAAGTCTTAGCAATGGCACCCTTTCCGCACGGAACCCTTTTGGCAAGTATTTAATTAAGCACATAGCAGGACCAAAAGATTCGCGTATTGTGTGTATAATCGATGACAATGCGTATTCAGAATTCAGAGGACGATTCGATTCCGGTCAATCGTGTCCGTACATGAATTATGTATGTACAGTGCAATCAGTGGCGTCGGTAACGACAAATTACTACACGTATATCGTGGACAATGGTATCGGGCGGTATCGCTAATGTATAATGTAAGTATGTCTGTCCACTGATAATGATGTGCATCACTGTTGATTTAGTCCCGCCAACATAGAACGCGATAAAATTGTCGTTGATTTGTAATTTTAGAAGAGAGGAAGTTGTTATATTATTATTGTAATAGTTAATAGTATTGGCATAAAAACACAAAATTCTATCCGGTTTTTTTAGACGAAAGAGGCTGAATCCCACGACACAGGGTATTTTAAAAATAATGTGGCAAAAATAAATAGCTTTAGAAGCCGGTGACAAAAACACTAAATCAATCAAACAAAGGTCATTTGACCTTTAATTGATTGATTTGGTGTTTTTGTCACCGGCTTCTGAAGCTATTTATTTTTCACTAACTATTCCTTATTTATGAGGGACTAAAACCTAAAATTTAATCAACTAGCCTAAAGCAATGGTAGTAGAAAACAGGAGTATGATGATGATGTTTTATGATGTACTAGCTGGTGCCTGCGACATCGTCTGCGCAGGATTAGCAAGCCAGAATAGCTTACAGATGGCAGTTTTTTTCCTACTTACTTTACACTTATCGTTATATTTTGAACAATTCATTCAATATCTTTATATGTGTTATTCTGATGTTTAATATAAGCTATATTATTGTAAAGTTTCATTAAATCCATTCAGTAGTTTCTTGCGTGAAAGAGTAACAAACATCCATACTTTCGCATTTATAATATTAGTAGAATATAGGTACATAAGCAACCCATAGAAATATTAAATTTATACATATATCTACGTAGGTACCTAAATGAATAAATGGTGCATTACCATTTTAATTAAAAATAGGTAATTTACAGGAAAGCAAACATTTCAAGGTAAATGTTAGGTTGTGGTTATTGAAATCGCTTGAATTATTGTTGAAAATAAGGAATTCGCCATTCTAGATTGCACCAAACGCACCAATATCGACAGTTAAAAATAATACAGGGTGGAAGAGATATCGCCGTCCAACTGCGCTGACTTCTCTGCTTTGAAATTTTTCGTCGGGTTTTCCTAATTTCGAAGTTTTATGGTTCAAGAACTATTGTTTTTTCATCAGAATTAACAATAATTCACTTAATGAGAAACTATGTTTACAAACATTATGTTTTAACGTACAGAAACAAAAACAATACTGAAAAAAGTATTTTTTAAAACAATCCTACTAATATTATAAATGCGAAAGTTTGTATGGAGGTTTGTTACTCTTTCACGCAAAAACGAATGAATGGATTTTAATAAAATTTGGTATGGAGTTAGCCGAGACCCTGGATTAACACATAGGCTACTTTTTATGCCTGTATTCCCACGGAAACGGGACCTACGCGGGTGAAACCGCGGGACGTCTGCTAGTATGAATATTGGGTGACTGGTAATTAGTGACCGATACTTAAACACGTGATAATATTCATGATTTCAATAAACTTTCCCAACGAATTTTTTTTTTATAAACACTTAAACTTATAAAAAAACGCTGTTTGAAATTACCGCGCGCGCGCCAGTGATCGATCACAGTAGGCACGAATCGTCACGATTTATCAGCTGATAGTCTGACCTCGGGAAGGGCAAAATTTTTAGTCCTACCACCCCCACCGCTCCCGTTGTGCAGTAGTGACTCGATTTAATTGAAAGTTAATGAGTATAAAAAAAGTTTCTTTGGGAAAGTTATTAGTATTCATGAGTACAATAACGTGGTTAAATATCGGTCACTAATTACCAGTCACCCTATATAATGAGTCCATCACTTAGATTATAAAAAGTAACACTTACACAAGTATTTTTTAAACAAGGTTGCAAGCTAGTAGCTCCTTTGAAAACGCCTAAAACCATTCATTTTATGTTGTTTTTTATAACCTATGGGAATACATTTTGGACCAAAACTGATTACCATTTACAATATTAATAGAGGAAACATGATTTATATAATTAATACTGCTTGAACAGTTTCAAAGTAATTGATTTTCCCATCGCCGACAAAGTATTGGGTTAGCCAACAGTTTAGGGATAGAAGCGTTATTTTAGAAGTGGGTCGTGATGTGGCGAGGAAAACAAACGGGAATATGGAGCAAAAACATGTAACATGTCAAAATGGTTGACGTATTACCATGGGTGTTTGCTTTTGCGCGCAACGACGAGATATTTAAATATTTAGAAAATATATACACATTATACACGTACCTACATCTGTATGACTAGGCATCCGGACACCACGAGTTTTCCATGTACACCATTCTGGACAGAGAAAACCGACTAATTTCCAAGTTTTAACCCATTTTCTTTTTACTCTGAACAGTATAAAACCATTATAATATCTGTCAAAACTAATGAAATTTTTATTCGAGAAGTGACCTATTTAAAGGAAAATTGTCGTAGGGTTAAATAAGAATTCTGTTAATTCACGGTTATTAACAGTTTTAATTAAGCAAACTGTTGTTATATCAGCAAGAAAAACCGACATATAATTAAAACGCAGGAGAGTGTCCAGAATAATACGTATAGAAATAATATGTAAAGAAAAAAATGTGTACAGAAAGTACAAAGTGCTTCCAAAACAACTAAAAACTAAGAACCCATTAGGCCAATGATTATAGAACATCTATCTTTTATAATATAGTAGATATTAACAAAGCAGTGACTGAGTTTTGGTCTCGCCATAAAACCTTTATAAATACATAGGCGCCTAACGTGATCACTGTAATCCGGGTATCCATTATCACAAATTCACAGTCAATGTTTGCTCGACCGACTGTACGAAACGAATACTCTATTAACATTAGGGAGGGCTAATCCAACCTTTTTAACAGTATTTTTATCGTTTTTTTTTTCGCTTATCTTGTCTGTGCTGTTTATGTAGGTTCAATATTTGCCAGTTTCGTTGTAACATTGCTCAGCAGGTTTGGTATGAAACCTCCATTGTGAAATGTTTAGTCGTCTCGCATATGGTACGCTCGGCATCTCGAAATTAGACCAGTGCTCTTTATTTTTAAAATTGATTATGTTGATGTTCATAACTGTACCTAAAGTTAGCTTTTACAAGCGCCACGATTTGAAAAGGTATATACTTGACGGCGCATCGCTAATATGTCGTATTTAAACGGCTGCTGTCAGCTGTCACCGATGACAGCTTCTACTTATTGGTGACCGTTAACGTCAAATGTCAATGTCAGACGTCAGAATAAGAGTGACATCCGTCACTCTAGCGGAGCGTCGGGCGGGTAGGAGCACGGCGGCCATGTTGAAAAAGAACACTTTTTGAACGAGAGCCGACCGTGCACCACGCGCTAGACGAATCGCTGATATTCTGCGTCATCGTAGTGTGAAATGCAATTATCTTAGTGAATTTGATTACTAATTGACTTTAGCTAGAATATAGAACAGTTATTTTGTGAATCAAGCTTTGTTAACGCAAATTATAGTGACTTTGATCAAAACTCGAGTGTTAATTAAAATTACGATTCCTCGCCCAAGTACCCACGCCTGACCAACTATGGCGGACTCGGATGAAGGCCTTCCTGCGCCGACATCAGAAGTGGGATCTCACGGGCTGCAACCAGAAGAGACGAGATCATCTTCGGAAGACTATAGTGCCACAAAATTACTAAGCAACATGGAAGCACTACTCTCGCGAATGGTCTCAATGTCACAGATGCCTAGAACAAGTACAGCTGCCACCCAACTTTTGCAGTTCAACCCAGACGACAGTGATGCTGACATAGAAGGTTGGTGTAATGTTACCGAAATGATTGTGCAAAAAAAGTGTTTAGAAGGAGTCGAGCTACTTATGGCTCTCACAAGTGCACTAAAGGGTCGCGCAGCCTCTTGCATAACTAGATTAAATCTAACCGAGCTGACTTGGCCGTTAGTAAAACAGTCTTTACTGGCTAAGTTTTCAAAGCCGAAATTGCCGCAGGACCACTTCGATGGTATATTGCGGTTCCAGATCGGAACAAAAGAAACTGCATCTGAATCTGCATTGCGGTTATGGAATATGATTGAGCGAATACCCAAGACTGACATGTCTGAAGAAGTGATTACTGGATTTGTGGTATCTGTACTCTGCCATAAAGACGGTGTTATACGTCGTGAGCTGAATGCTCATCTCATCAGTAGTAGATCTCAATTGTTCCGGATTCTAGGCGGTATTTCTTCAAAGCGGCGCGTCGAATCAGAGACGCAAGAACTGGAAGTGAAACGACCCCGTATGAGCGATCAACGGTTCCCTGGAAAATGCCATTGGTGCGGACTATCTGGACATCGACAAGCTGATTGTAGGAGAAGACGTGACAACGCCGGATCATCAGTACAAGCAGACGCCTCCAACTCTTCACGTCCTGCTGATAGGACACCAGCTGTCACCTGCTACGTGTGCGGCAAGCAAGGGCATGTGGCGACAGTTTGCCCCGACAGAAAAACTGGTGGCGGAGTGGCAGTCAAGGAGGTCAACCTGTGTGGACAGCGCACTTCGAGGGGCATCCTAAATACTTCATCCGGTGAGCCCGTTTTGTTTTTGTTTGATAGTGGGTCGTCTTGTTCGCTCCTCAAAGAGAGTTTTTGCTGTAAATTTCCTGGTACTGTGTGCAATTCTCTTGTCTACCTAACTGGGATCGGGGGTGATGATGTTAGGTGTGATACTCAAATTTTAAATGAAGTAAAATTAGGTGAAATAACTCAGACCTTACTTTTTCACGTAGTACCGGATTCCTGCCTATCGGAACCTGTCATAATAGGTAAGGATATCTTAGAAAATGACATTGGCGTCCAAATAGATCAAGATCAGCTTAAATTCTTTTCTAAGAAACAGTCTAATTCTTGCGAGTTGCAACCGAACAAAATAACTTTAGATTCGATTGACACTGATCTTGAAGGTGAAGACAGGGAATCTTTAGTCAAACTGCTCAACAAATATGCTCAATATTTTATAGAAGGGGTTCCAACTAGAAAGGTTAATACTGGTATGTTAGAAATTAATCTAGTTGACCCACACAAAATTGTCCAAAGATGTCCTTATAGGTTAGCGCCCCCAGAAAAGCAAATTGTAAGAGAAAAGGTTCAGGAACTTTTAGATGCCGGGATTATAAGAGAGAGTACTTCACCCTTCGCTAGTCCGATACTCCTAGTTAAGAAAAAGGATAATACAGATAGGATGTGCGTCGATTTTCGGGAACTTAACTCTAATACTCGACCCGAACACTACCCATTGCCGCGTATAGATGATCAAATAGACCAACTTACAGGTGCCCATTTCTTTACTTCCCTCGATATGGCCTCTGGTTTTCACCAAATCCCTGTTCACCCTAATTCAGTAGAGAAGACAGCATTTGTGACGCCAGAGGGCCAATATGAGTACTTAGCCATGCCGTTCGGTTTGCGCAATTCCCCATCTGTATATCAGAGATGTATAACAAAAGCACTATGCCACCTTAAGAATAAACCCCTGGTATATATGGATGATATTCTCTGTCATTCTAAAAGCGTTCGCGAAGGCCTGGAGCAGTTACATGAAGTTCTGGGTGCGTTATCTGAGGCAGGATTTTCACTCAACTTAAAAAAATGTAAATTTCTTAAATCAAAAATTGATTATCTGGGATATTCGCTTCAAAGCGGTGAAGTAAGGCCCAACCTTCGTAAAATACAGGCCCTGGTAGATGCTCCACCCCCAAAAACAGCCACACAAGTTCGGCAGTTTCTTGGTTTGGCCTCTTATTTCCGCAAGTTTATACCTGGTTTTAGTAACACAGTCGGCCCATTGTATCCATTGACAAAACTTAAGGGTCCCATCAAATGGACTGACAAATGCGAGGACATACGTAGGACAGTTATTGGCATACTGACATCTGAACCAGTCTTAACCATTTTTGATCCCGAGCTGCCAGTCGAGTTACATACCGATGCCAGCTCTGAAGGCTATGGCGCAATCCTTATTCAAAAAAGAGATAATTTTCCTCACGTTGTAGAATATTTTAGCCAACGCACAAGTGATACAGAGTCCCGCTACCACTCATACGAGCTGGAGACGCTAGCAGTCGTACGAGCGGTAGAACATTTTCGTCATTACCTCTGCGGGCGACACTTCACGGTCTTCACTGATTGCAACTCGTTAAAAGCATCTAAGTCAAAAGTAGATCTGACACCACGTGTTCATCGCTGGTGGGCTATCCTTCAGGCATACGATTTTGAAATCGTATATCGTGAAGGCCGTGGAATGGAGCACGCAGACTATCTCTCTAGAAATCCCCAACCCGATACAAATTCAGCTCCCTCAACATCTTCTGTCAAAGAACGAAAAGATGTCAAATTCGTAGAACTGCATAAAGGCTGGCTTTCGGTAGAACAAAAAAGAGATTCTGAAATACAAGATCTGATATGTAAACACCATAATAATGATTTCCCCGAATCCGTAGCAGAAACGTATGACGTCAGAGACGGTATCTTGTTTAGGAAAATTGCTCGGAACAAAACTGTATCATGGTTGCCCGTTGTCCCTCGCTCGTTGATTTGGACTTTAATTAGTCACATTCATAGCGAACTACAACATTTAGGATACGACAAAACGCTAGACAAAATTTATGAACAGTACTGGTTTCCTCAGATGTCCAAGTGTGTTAAGAAATTTATAGAAAGCTGTATTATATGTAAGGCATCAAAAGGCCCTTCCGGAGCTCAAACTGTTCAGCTTCACTCCATTCCAAAAGTGTCTTTGCCCTGGCACACCATCCACATTGATTTTACTGGTAAGCTCAGTGGCAAAAGCGACCGAAAAGAGTACTGCTCGGTAATTATCGATGCTTTCACGAAATACGTATTACTAGAACACACCTATTCATTAGATGCAACTTGTGCTGTGCAGGCCGTAAAAAAGGCAGTATGTCTTTTTGGTGCACCGAGACGCATAATTGCTGATCAAGGCCGTTGCTATGTAAGTGCAGAATTTAAAAATTTCTGCGCCGAGCATAAAATCGACTTGCATTTTATAGCAACTGGTTCTGCTAGGGCTAACGGACAAGTCGAGCGTGTTATGCGAACGCTCAAGAGTCTTCTCACAATTGTTGAGAATGACCCTAACAAAACCTGGCGGGAAGAACTTGGTAATGTCCAGTTAGCGTTAAACAGCACTAAATCAACCGTAACTAAATACTCACCGACCGAGTTGATGATAGGAATTCGTGCGCAATCATTAGGACTTTCTAAAATAGGTATTTCCGATTCAAAAGAGTCAAACCGTATAGATTTAGAGTCTGTACGAGACGATGCTTCACAAAACATTCGGAAAGCAGCTGCAGCCGACGCTGAACGATTTAATAAAGGTCGAGCGATAATTAAACCATTCTCAGTAGGAGACTTCGTATTTATAAGAAGTAGCGAGCGAAATCAGACCAAGCTTGATAGGAAGTTCAAGGGGCCGTTCGTAATCACTGCGATTTTAGACAATGACCGCTATGAGCTTAAGACAGTTAGTGGTGCCGGTTCCAGACGTACTTACAAGTATGCACATGAGAATTTGCGCGCAGTACCTAAGGGGCACGAGGGTTTATTAGAAGTAACTAGTAGTCTATTGAATGAAACGGAGGCCGAGACGGCGCCAGAAGAGGTACACGAGAGTACTAGTAGAGAAAGTACACACTCATTACATAACGATGACACCTTGACTCTCGAATCCAACACCGATACAGCTGGCTCAGATACTTTAACTGCAGGTTCTGACACTCTAAGTATACTCTCGGATGACGAAACGTTCCAACTACACGAAGTAGAAGTCGAAACCCATAACAATTAGGTATGTATGAGACTTGTGTATTTTCTTTGTGTATCATGTGTGCCGGTGGACGGAATGGTGCCGTCCGGTCCATGCCATACTGGCTGGTCGAAGGGACGCACTCTTCCTGTCTAGTCCATTTTCATTGGTGATTGGTCGAAAGGACAGTGTCGTCCGGTCCATCCGCGATGGTCGCAAGGACACACCCGTCCGGTCCAAAATTTGTATTTAAGTGATTGGTCGAAAGGACAGTGTCGTCCGGTCCATCCCCGATGGTCGCAAGGACACACCCGTCCGGTCCAAAACTTGTATTTGAGTGATTGGTCGAAGGGACAGTGTCGTCCGGGCTACCCATTACAACAGGGTTAGTCGTAAGGACACACCCGTCCGGTCCAAGTCTATATGCAATTGAATGGTGATAGCAATGTCAAAGTCAAAACTTATTCTGCTTGTCAGGTTGGACGAGCGTATATTTGAAGTTGCGTAACGTTGTTTCAGGGTTGCATCTTGGTACGCCCGAGGACGGTCGCTAGTCAGTTTGGCCGTGACGGCGCATCGCTAATATGTCGTATTTAAACGGCTGCTGTCAGCTGTCACCGATGACAGCTTCTACTTATTGGTGACCGTTAACGTCAAATGTCAATGTCAGACGTCAGAATAAGAGTGACAGCCGTCACTCTAGCGGAGCGTCGGGCGGGTAGGAGCACGGCGGCCATGTTGAAAAAGAACACTTTTTGAACGAGAGCCGACCGTGCACCACGCGCTAGACGAATCGCTGATATTCTGCGTCATCGTAGTGTGAAATGCAATTATCTTAGTGAATTTGATTACTAATTGACTTTAGCTAGAATATAGAACAGTTATTTTGTGAATCAAGCTTTGTTAACGCAAATTATAGTGACTTTGATCAAAACTCGAGTGTTAATTAAAATTACGATTCCTCGCCCAAGTACCCACGCCTGACCAACTATGGCGGACTCGGATGAAGGCCTTCCTGCGCCGACATACTCAATACTCAATATTTTTATTGCTTTCCATGTATTCTTAGGTGGTGGGTATACAGGGTGTCTCATTCAAATCAGTCAGTATGGGAAAGTCTGAAACTATAAGACATACGAAGATCTGTTCTGAGGAACCATGTCATCGATTTTAATCACAAGAAAAACTGCATTCATACATTTTAAAAAACATCTGTACTATTGTAGTAATATTGTAAACATGGTCACTTCGAGCACCTACTAAAATAAATTAAAGTATGTGGAAACAATGTATTTTATTCATTTTAGACATCATGTTTCATACAGACATTTACTGCTTAAGACCTACACACTCGATATCTAAATAGAAATAGTGTAGGTTTTTTTTTTCAAAATAACCGGGTTCGATTCGCGAACGGAGTACAGATGATTTTTTTTAAATGTATGAATGCAGTTTTTCTTGTTATTAAAATCGATGACATGGTTCCTCAGAACAGATCTTCGTATGTCTTATAGTTTCAGACTTTCCCATACTGACCGATTTGAATGAGACACACTGTATAAATGAGATCACTAAGGACCCTGTATGGCACAGCAAAAATGGTAGGAGAGAGGAAGCCTTGCTTAACGAGATCTTAAATGGATGGACTAAATTATCGTCTCTAACGTATTTTAAACTAAATCCGATTTCCATTTAGCACTCGAAGACCCACAAACAGTCCGTTAACGTGACTTTCTTTATAAAATATCCAACCCAAAATAGCCATAAATTGTATTTTTAGTAAAAGACACCACGGGGCATGATCAAGTTCAAGAATAATAAGCGTACTCAGACAGATAAAAATAGCGTCGACAGATGGCGCTAAATGGGCAGGTGCGCGCGCGCCGGTCGTGTCAAGGCTCATCTTTTTATGGTCAAGGTTGTCCCCATAGATGTTTTATGAACGCTTATTTGACTCAATTAGTCGGTCTGTTGTTATTCGTAATGATTATAATTGTAAATAGCGTCCACATACCAACACTGACACTTGATACTTACTAGCTAATTGATGGTTATTTATTCATTTATTTGAATACCCCGTGCTGTCTCTTCTAGTTAAGGAGTATCGTTGGCCCTTAAAACTTTGAACAGTGAAATGTCTTACAGGTGATTCCTGTTTCACCTTAAGTAGGTAGTGTGTGTATAAGATAGTAAATTTTTCAAAAAGCATGATTGAGCCCAAGAAAATTGGCCTCTCCTGGGACAGTATCTTTTCACGAAATATCACGGACGATGCCGGAGCTCAGCGACAGCTATATATTCAACAAACAAACTTTCAAACAAAGAAAAACAAAAACTATTCATAAAAATCTACATAGGAACTGCGAATTACGAATCTGAACGGAAGTCTTTGAATGAGAGGCCGCTGACGACTTCCCTTAGTAATGATACGACTTCTCTATGAATAAAAATAATGAACGCTGTCAAAGAAAATCAAGGACCGAGTGACTGTGCGTTACTCCTTTATAAAAGTTCACTCAAGACTAGAAGAACTTACACCAAGTTACAAACAGACAAATAGCTTAAAACGTTTTAAATAATGCTTGTTTATTTGGGTGCTTCTGTAAATCGGATCTTACTATACCCTATACTAAAGACCGTAGGCAACAATAATTGAGGAAGGCGGGCATCGACTTCAGACATTAACCACTTTTGGAAGGCCAAAATAACCTGCACTTAGTAGTAGTATTTGCCGAAAGGAGATGAGGCAGGACAGAAACAATAAAAAAACGAATGGCGATGTACCAATTGCACTACCGCGATGTACCATATACACATGGTTTGCAAATAAAAAACGTATTTGACTTTTTGACTTCGACATGTATGATACTGCCAGTCGCTACTAATTTCAGTGGAACAGGGGCTCGAGTCTGCTATTGCAATCGTGTCTCAATGACCGGTCATTGATCGAATATTTGACAACTTTGACAGTTTTTGTATGGGAAATGTGTCATAAGTTTGACGTAATACGTCAAAAATCGATCATTGACCGGTCATTGAGACACGATTGCAATAGCACACTCGACCCCCTGGTCGCGTGCTTTTCGCCAACTTCTTCCTTATTCACTTTCTTTTGTTTTCGTCGAACTGTACGTACTTGGAAATGGATGAATGCAAATACGGACTTTCAGGCTGGAAGGTTCGGTTTCCTTAATGGTAAACCGAATATGAAATGAATCGAAAGAATTTTGCGGCCAATTTGCTATGCATTTGTTAAATAGAAAATCCCAATTCTTTGTATTAACAACTGGAAAATTAAGTAACAGTAATCCAGTATTTGTTTCGCGAAAAAGCATTACGTAGGTACTCCGGTAGTTCTTGCACCAACAACTATTAATGGAAGAATTCCCCGTCTACACATCAAACTATACATTTCCAGAATAAGGTGATCTCGCATTGAATAGGATTTCCGTACAATGCGAGGTCAGTTAATTCCGAATTGCACTTAATTCCGCCCATTTCAATTGCCATTAATAAGACCAGACACAAGTCCAGACATGCAAAGTCTGATACTGAGAAAATTCCTAAGTCTGATAGGTCTTTCTTGATAACACATTGCCTGATCTTGAAATCGAACCCGCGCTTGTGACTTAGATAAGTACCCACACATTTACTGTAACCGAGTAACATTAAAATCCTCGCAAAATATAAATAATAACGATAATGCGCTCGAAATTGGATGCCAAAACACATTTTTGCCTTCCTTTCGGTTTTGCACAAAACAAAAGTTTTGCAAACAACTGCTTATTTAAGGAAAACGCCAGATTTACTGATAATTTCAATTTAATGAGATTGAATTGCATAACACAGGACCAATGAAAACCACATTTAGCTCCACAATAAAAAAAAATGAGAGGATTGAATAAAAAGAAAAAGCGAATGCAGGAAATGAATTTTAACACGAGAAATGTGACAGGTTTCCGTCATGGAATTTCAATTTCCTGGCGTATAAAAAAGTAAGGAACACGAGGATCATTAGAAGAACGTATTGCGTGAACGTACTATGCGTAGATATGACTTATGGCTATTGTAATGCGTGTTGTCGGGTCAGGTACGATCAATACGTGTGTAGACACCATCCCGAATCCCAAGTACTTACATAAAAGAACTTTCCCAAATTTTTCACAAGATATCCGGGTGCTATCTGGAAGTTTGAATATTTTCGTCCTCCTCCTTAGGATTACGGTAGTAGGTGTGTGTGCTTAGCTAACTGCCAATAGACGTTCTGCTAAGCTGAAATGCTTTGTCGGCTTTTACGTTTATGCAGACTGGGTGCTGCGAACATTTTCAAGAAAATACACGATTAAATTAGTACTCCTACTCGATGGAATATCGATTTGCATTTGGGTTCTACAACTCAAAAGGTAAAACGAAACCTTTATCAGGTCACTTTGTTGTTCGTCAGCCTTCTGTCGAATAGTTAAAAACCCCTTTATTCAGGAGGATGGTTGGAGGTTGTCCCAATATCATGAAATTGGGTAAGAAGCAAGGTCTTTCAGTACAAATAAGAGTAAACAGATAAAAAAAAAACATAATTTGTTGTCTTATAGCATGATGCACCGTTATTAGTTTTATCGATTAAAAACGTACGTTTGTTATACGCCACAGGGCGCAAGCCATACTCGTAGTTGTTCGGAGTTTTCTTTTAGAATTTTCATATCATCTCTCAAAAATAAGTCAAATTAAAATAAATGAGTTGTCATACTTTTTAATAAACTCACACTGTAACAGTTATTACCAAAGAGATTTAAAATACTATAGAGCGGGCATGTCAAGGAAATGTCATAGAAAAACTTTGATCCCATGTCTCAGTAACGCCATCTAGAATAATATATGAATATTGGAGCGGCAGCGGAGCGTACTACAAAAAACTCATAGACTTGTGTCCGGCAGGACACACTTTTTCGGACGAAAATTTTGTTTGTGATGTCCGGTCTATAGGTATTGAATGTCTTTGGTTATTACGAAGCGAAAGCTATAAGAAACAAAACTGTCTTCGCGCAACAAACGATTTACGGGCACCGAATGTGCCATAATACATTATGTTGACGGTTTATGTACAGAAAGGGTGATAAAAAAGCATTGCTGTCACTCTCATCTTTACAGACATTTACTAAAAGAAGAAAGAGATGGATAATGCTATTTCGGAACTGCTTTGATACTGCTCTGACCACAAATGAAGGAAAATTAATTTCAACAAGGGATGCCAGTAAATAACATCTTCGGGTTTGAAAGATTTTATTTTATTTTATTTAGAAAGGAACTCCAACAAAGGATACACATTACATGCATTATCATACCAAGTTCTTTGAAGATTTGTGCTCCTTCAGTTATAGGAGAACACATCATGCATACATCATCATTTTAAACATAGTTTAGAATTGTATAAGTTAAAGTAGTAAACAGAATAAAATTTAAATCAAAGTAAAATTAAACAATATTAAATTAAACAACACATGAACATAAAATTAAATTAAACATTTGAAATTAAAACACGGGTTAAATAGTGAACAATTAAATTAAAACATTAAAATATTCTAAAACACAAATAATACAATGAAAGAGGGAACAATTAATAGGAACTATAAAGAGAAATGATTAACAATATAATAAGATAAATGTATGTGACCTGTCGATACGTCAACTTAAAACAGGGTCTGAAATTCGTGCCCGAATCAAACGTTTGAATTTAGCAAGGTTGTTAGAAAAGATGTCTATGTCTTCTGAAGAGCTCGAAACAATGTTGTATTCATAGGTCATCCTTGCAATGGGTGCATGTTTTGCTAAATTGGTGCGGCAGCGGGGAACCCTGAATAATGGACGAGGATAACGTGGAATTCTAACAGGAACATTGATGCCAACTTGACTTAGGAGATCTGGACAGTCAATGTCATTATTAAATAACTTGAATAGAAAAACTAGATCAGAGATAGTACGACGAGTCTTAAGAGGTGTGAGTTTAAAGTAAGTTAGTCTATCCTGATAAGTTCTTGTATTTCTGACCCTAAACCGGAAACCTAGATGCCTAACCAACCTTTTTTGGATATTTTCTATCCTGTTTATATGAACTTGGTATGTTGGGTTCCACACGGTGCTGCAGTATTCCAAGTGACTTCTTACGTAGCTGTTATATAAGAGGAGCGTGGTAGAGGGTTTTTTAAAGTGTTTAGAGGACCGCAGAACAAAACCTAAAGCTCGATATGCTGAGTTTGTTATAGCATCATAGTGTTGTATAAAGTTTAATTGGCTATCCAGACGAATACCTAAGTCTCTAATCGTGTTGACTTCAGTTAATTTATTTCCTTGAATATTGTACTCTGATAAGATTTTGTTTTTTCGCTTTCTAGTAAATTTTATATGGTGACATTTAGCGCAGTTTAGATACATTTTGTTAGTTAGACACCACCGATTTAATCTATCTATATCTGATTGCAGTAGATTGACATCTGATTCATCACAAATTACACGAGTTAACTTTAAATCATCTGCAAATAAATACGGTGTTGAATAGATAAACACTTGCGATATATCATTAAGAAATATATTAAAAAATAACGGTCCTAGATTTGATCCCTGAGGTACACCGGATGTGGCAAAATAAGGGTTTGATTCACTGCCGTTTACGGCCACTGAAGATGGTCTGTTACACAGATAGGATCTACACCAGTCTAGCATAGAATCTGTAATACCAAATGACCGAAGTTTAAGTAACAATAGGTTGTGATTCACTTTATCAAAGGCTTTGGAAAAGTCAGTATATACAGCGTCTATTTGAAAACCTTTATCGACTGCACACATTAATTCGGTGATATAAGTTACAAGGTTTGTATTTGTTGACTTTTTTACCATGAAACCGTGCTGTTTATGGCATAGATATTTTTTTACATGATCATACAATATGGGATATATAAGCGATTCCAAGACTTTGGACACGGTACACAGAATAGAAATAGGCCGATAGTTAGATACCATCTCCCGTTTACCATTTTTGTGGATAGGTATTATTCTTGCCTGTTTCCACGCGTCGGGAAAAATGCCTGTTTTGAGCGAGGTGTTGAAAATATTAGCTAGTGGAGGAGATATTGCATGAGCACACCGTGACCAAAATACTGGAGGTATGTTATCCGGTCCCGCACTTTTAGAACAGTCAAGTCCAGATAGTTTCTGTCGTATTGCATCTGGAGTAATAGAAAAATCACACAGTACTGGGACTAAAACCGAAGAGGGTTGTGTGAAATTTGTATAATCGTGATCAGTACTTGGAGGATCAAAAACTGACAGAAATTGCTCAGCAAATAAATTTGAAATAGAGACACTATCACATGCTGTTGTGTTGCCTAGTATCATTTTGGAGGGGTAAGAGTTATTATTTTTTCGGAGATTTTTTACATGGGTCCAGAAAATTTTTGGGTTACCTTTTATTTTACTTTCTATGAAGTCTATATAGGTATTGTAGCATTTTTGAGTCAGCTTTTGACAGTCTTTTCTTAAATAATTGAATTCTAATACATCTAATGGATTATCAAACTTTTTTATTTTAATACGCAATTTAAATTTCTGGTTGAGCAATTTTTTCAGTTGAGGTGAGTACCAGGGCGGATATTTTCCGCGTGAATAGACTGATTCAGGTACATGTCTTTTTATAATACCTCTGACTATCATGTATAAGTTATCCAACATAGCATTAACATCCTGACACGATGCAAACTCCTCGGACCAATTAATGCTGCCGAGTTCGGAACTTATTGCCTCATAGTCAGCCTTATAATAGTTAGGTTTAATGATTATTTTTGTTTCACTTTTAACACAAATGGGAATTAAGGGTAAAAATACCAATGCTGGATGATATTTATCTATATTACGTATAGGGTCAATACACTCTGTTACTTCTATTTGGTCTATGTCCGAAAGTATTAAGTCGAGTATCTTACTCTGGGAATTTATTATACAGTTAAACTGCTTTAAATTGTGCAAGGAAATGAAATCTAGTAAAATATTTTTAAGGTTATTGGTACCTCCATCTGCTATGCACGATCCACATTTGATGTCATATACCCAGTTAATACAACTTAAGTTAAAATCACCAATTATCAGTGAGTAACTATCATGATTGCCATCTATAACCGTATTACAGTTTTCTATGAAATGGCCCAAGACCTCTGTATGTACAGGTGGTGGTAGGTAAACGGCGCAAAATTTTATTGATTTAAAAGTTGAGTTTGTTGGAGTTTCAACTGTAACCCACAAGTCCTCGCAATCACTTTCCCATTCAGTCCTACGGTATGAACATAGTCTATTAGACACCGCAATAAGTACGCCACCACCGGTTTTTTTGGTGTTACTAAAAGTAGCAGTTTCGCGGTCCCTTCTGTATACAACAAAATCATCGCTAAACAATTCGGAATCAAATATACCACCACAGAGCCAAGTCTCCGTGAAGACATAGACATTGTAATCATTGTTAAGTATATGTTGACGTACCTCGGACAGGGTGCTGCGCAGTCCTCTTGTGTTCTGGTAATAACATTTTAAGAAATCGAATTTGAGTACAAACGCAATATAACGTGCAGGAACGATAAGATCTAAGTTAGCGTCTTTAGTTTATCTATACTACTAATAAATATAGTATCAGATGTCTCATCTTTCTTGATGAAGACTCTTCCGTGACGAACCCATGTAAATTTATATCCTAATTCCTTAGCGCGAAAGCGCGCTGCAGCATGGATGGCTTTATTCTCAGGTGACAGATGCTCGACCACATAAATAGGGGTTGGCTCATCCTTAGCTATGCCCAGATGACTCGTACACAGTTTATCCTTTTTATTGTTTTTGTTTTTGTTATAGTTGATTGCTGCAGCAAGGAAGATTAACGATTAACAAGTATAAATAAAGGTCGTTATCAGAATTTTCAAGGGTTTTGCGTAGGTACCGAAAGTAAGTTGTTTTTACTTCATTACGTGAACGTCAAATAAAAGTCGTTTTTCGGAAGAATTTATGATGAGAATTCGGTGAATATAGGCATTTTTAACGGTTCGCTCGCTTTGAAAATTATACGCACTTCGAACGGATGCCTCGGCAGTCGGCACCGTTCAGATTCAGATGGTATTAGTGATATACATAAAATGTTATTTGATTATGACGTGATAATATTTCGGAATTCAATTTTCAAGGCTCTGAAGTTAAGATGTAGAGGCCGTGACGCGAAATTGAAAACCTTTTATAAAAATCCTAATAAGTATGATTTTCTTAAAAAAAAAAACAAATTCATTTATTTAACTTTGGTACCTACACGACCGTAACCAGCAGGCCTAGCCATATTACAAATTCTATTTCTATTATCGTTATCGATAAGGCAACAATAGAAAGAAAATGGCGTATTTGGAATCAGCTGTTTGTCAACTGTCAAGTGTTAACGAGTAGAATTTGTAATATGGCTGAAAATGAAATACACTTGACAGTTGACAAACAGCTGATTCCATATACGCCATTTTCCTTCTATAATAGAAATAGAATTTGTAATATGTTATGTTTGTTTGTAATGTGTAGAAATAGAGTTTTAAATAATTAAACACGTAAATCAGTCTGAGGGTTAACGTTTTCTTTTTGTATATTTAGGCGCATTTCTTCAAAAATTCAATACAAATAAAAAATAACATCTCACTGTATTTCTTAGAGGTGCATCTATTGGAACAATCACAATACCCCAGAACATAAAAACAATCTCCCGTATTTCTCTGAGCCAGACGGAAGTATCCCTATCTTCAATATCGTGATCACAACTCCAAATCCACGTGATGCAGCGCGTGAGTCTATTTAAAACAATTGCTCTTATCTGCTGGTCATTATCGAAGGAAGTGATAGATAAATATTATGTACAGGCAAATACTCTCAACATCGTGCCATTTTAGTTACTCAGTACAATACATGCATCAGTGGTAGCTTAGTGTTTTGAACGGCGAACTGCATACTGTAAAATTATCACGTGCTTCAAAAATAATAAAAGAAAACATTGTGAGGAAGCCCGCGGCATGCCTGAGAGAAATTTCTCTACGGCATGTGACGCCTAGTCAGAGGCCCATGAGCAGCGTGAACAGTCTGTCGCCAGTCACAAGTCACACGAAAAGAAAACGAAGAAGTCTAGTACCTATAATACGTGAAAATAAGACAACATAGGAAGGTACACGCAGTTAAATACTCTAATTCGAAAGCACCCATTGATTGCCTCTTAATGAATTCCATTCCAAAACGAAGAGAATATAACCGTGGTGACTGATGAGCATAGCATAGCAATAAAAACCTTATTTAAAAGAGAACCTAAAAAGGTAAAACTGCAGGTAAATAAAATCTTGAAACAAAAGAAGTTGCAAGTTTTACGGAAGATGGATTTACGTGTTTCTAAACTATTGTAATTATTTAGGATGTTTAGCTGAGGACTTGAAGCAGAATATTTTATACACAAATAATTTCGCATTCATTACAGTAAACGTTAAACTTTCAACCACAGCTAAAGGATTGGCAGTGGTATAAATAAACTCATGTACAGTGGTGGTATTGATGGCTTGCGGCACTACTTCTCTATACATATAAATAAAATTAAACTAAGCCAATCTTCTTTATAGGGCATCCGTCGTTTTTGCTTACTTGTACAGTTATCTAAAGGCACACAGAAGAAAAGATGTGAATGAGAAAATTGTTTAGAAAAACACATATGCATCTATTGATGAAGTCATGAAGTTAATTAATCCTCAACATGCGTTATTTTAAAGATATTTTGAGTACAGTAATGACGAATGTGGATAAGTGGAAACTATGCCAGGATGATTATACTTTAGATTCAGTTAAGTAAACCGTATACACAATTTATGGAGACAGAGCACGCTCTGCTCCCACAATAAACATACATTCGACCCAAGGCACGCCCTCGACTGACGTCCACAGAGTAACACAAAGTTTGCCACCCTAAACAAACTTGGAAAGCTGCCTACATGTCGGCAGCGGAGAAAGAAGGTTATGCGTCGAAAAGAGGGACTTCTAAAAAAGGTTTCTAGCAAACAGAACTCTTATGAAACTACCAAGATACTGCAGGGCAGAGCATATTTGCCAATGCGAAGATTTCAGAGTATTACACAATCAGGAAGTCGAGGCTCGCGTCTTTTTAGCAAGTTTGAAACGTTCTAGTAACACTATTTTAAGGGTCGTCAAGTGTAACCTAGCAAGTACCATAATTAAGCTTTGGATATGCTATTAGGAGACCATACGTCCCTCCTACATGTAGACATGCTTTTAACTTTGAATGCATATTACAGTGTTATTTTTGTATAAGTACGGGTATTTTGTCTTCAACAAACCAATAGCTAGAAGTAAGTACTTTGGAAGTAATTTTACCTCTGATGGACCAATGTTATTCATAATACTAAGTTACTATGTTACTTGGGGGGTGGGTCAATACTGGCAAGCCCTGATGGGAACAAGACTCGAGATATCGGGTCCGTGGGGTCACTACTTCTCAAGATTGACACGACCTGGTCAGCGGGGTTGGGACAAATGTAAAGGAACGAGATGTGAATAGCCATTATATTATGCCTTCCCTCACCCCAAACCATAGAACACCGAATGAAAAAGACAGGACCCAATCTATCTTTAACCATTAATCCTAGACATTGGCAAGATTACCGAAGGGTCAGTTCTGTCGACAGTTAATCTTTGTGTCATATCACTCATAGCAATTCAATTCGTTTGCTTCGTCGCGTCCCTTCAACTGAGTGGCTCTAGAGATCGTATTATAAGACGTAAGTATATCTCGCCTCTTTCGTCGAACAATTCATCTTCCTCATTCCTCCATGTCATGTAGCATGTACGCCCTGATTTAATAACGTCGTAAATGTTATTTCCAATCTCCGTTTACAGTTCTGTCCCGACACGTACGAAAATGTGCTGAATTCGTAAAGAATTTCGTGTTGAAGATCGCAGTTACAAGAGACTTTCAGCATTAAATTAGTGTTAGGTATTGGCTTATAGGGCTCATGTAATAGGGCTTGGTATTTATTTGTATTTATTTGAATATATGTGTCCTGTCTTCGTGTAAAAGGAAAAGAAAAGATACTTCTATCACGGTACTTTAAATAATATTGATGGCATATCAACATATTTCGATTAGTAGGCTCTCATATAGGTACGCAGTAAGTAATAATATAATAGTAGATGGTCTATGCTTTGACGTTAATTATAATTAATATCAAATCGATAGTATAAAAAACGAAAGGCGACTGAAATCAAACGTTTGGTCAAAATGATTAGGAGACAGTGTCTAATTAATTACTTACCTATTCCATATCTTTTGATTTTTAAATATTTTTACACTAAATCTTTTTAGGAATTGATAGGTTGAAACTAATTACAAATGGATATCAAAGCCCTGAAAGACCAAACCATTTTATAATCTAGGTCGTAAGTAGATGGCGACAGGGTTCACATTGATACGAAAAACATTTGATTCAAATTTTCAGACGTAGAAGATATACAGTCGCTGCATAACAAATAGAACCTTGGAACCAACTTTTCATGTTGTTACTCTATTTTTCGAGAATCGTGAGTGACACGCCAATGTTACATTGGGTGACGCACGCGCCGCCGAATTGTGTCGAGTTCGAGGTACATTAATCTAATCTAAGCATTCATGGAACATCTAATGTAAGTAGCACTTTCACTTCACGAATTATACACACGTTTAAATATCTTAATACCGTTAACAAGAAGAAATACTTCCACAATATCTTTAAGGGATGATAATGTATCATTGTAAGTTTTACTGGACATAAAACTGGCTTCAACATAATCATTGTTTCTTTGCTAACAACCAACCATGTCTTTTTTATTTATAAACGGATATGCATTAGAATTTTGATCGAAAGCACTGTGCTTTATATACGAGTCACTAGTTGACCTCCAAGCTGGTTTTAGTTTCCATTTTCGCAGTAAAAAACGAGCTATGAATAAACATGGTAGGTATATTATGTTCCTATGTATGTCTTATCAGACATTCTAGGAGCACATCCAACGTCCTACTACGCTACATCATAAACTGCGCACTACGCGTAAAATGGACTCTTATTTGCATAATCTTATCATTTATCTCATTCTAAATTCGGACGTAGTCTTTATGAATATTGTCAAGAAGAGCAAAAAGGTATAAAAGCGTTGATATTGCGAAAAGTAGAGGTCGGAAGGTTTATTAATTTGTGTGCTTAAACGTCCCGTTATTGCTAGCCGGCTGCAGAACTAAAAAAAGGTATAATAAAAACTTTTCATTAAGTTTCACTTCCTGCTTTGCTTGTTTTTCTGGTCAACGCGATTTGTATGCAGGATGCAATAATTAAATACATGGTTAGAGCTACGGTTGAACAAATATCAACCCAATGTTTCGTTTGGAAATTTGGCAAGTAGGTAGGTACGTAAATATTTCGCTTGAAGTTTCTGTAATCGCAGATTAACCGTAAATAAATGGAAACGGACAGAAGTACGCAACAAAGCTGTCTAAAAATATTTTTATGCCTCGCTAACAATGTTGTGAACAGATCTAGATATATTATAATCTGAGATAAACGACGACAATGGAACAACCCTTTTATGTATCTTTCGGAGGCGGCTCACAACTGCCAACTAACAGAAATATTATTTTGACCTTTATGTAAGAAAATCAAATGGATTTTTTTAGCTACTAATAACCAGTAATAAATATAAGCCAAAAAAAATGTTAAACAGTCAGTTTCTTTCTGTATTGACATTCAATTCAATACACACCTAAGATTTTTATGGCAACAAGATGGGGTTCTCTACAAAAAAATGTGCTTTTTATGAAGGACTGAAAGGAAGATGCCTCGTCTGCCTTCTGCCTTCCTGGCATTGTACGAACACAAAACGATGGATGGGTGGATGAATAATAAAACGGTTTCTAGCGAATCGTGGCTCCCCGTCATCATAACATAATGTACACGAATACGTCACGTTGACACATATTAATGGCTACCACGAAATTTTATCATTCCCTGACAGAACAAGCTAATAAACATAAATACGTGACCCACAGACTTTCAACTTTGTAAAGGTAAGTAATTTCGTTACTTTTTATCTTCAATTCTTTCAGTTTTTAAAGGATTCAAATGGACAAAATTACACACCACACTAGTCTAATTAGTATTCCGTTCTACTTAGTTAAGATTATGCTTTTAAAATGGTTCTTACGTCACTGATCATATCGCCCTGCACTCTACTCTTATCAAGAACATCTAATAATATGAAAGTTCAGTGGACGTCAGAAGAGGGATA
Organism: Euplexia lucipara; assembly: GCA_921972225.1. Taxonomy (NCBI): domain Eukaryota; kingdom Metazoa; phylum Arthropoda; class Insecta; order Lepidoptera; family Noctuidae; genus Euplexia; species Euplexia lucipara. The sequence goes on along the minus strand of OV179143.1, from coordinate 4,964,879 downwards.
CTCTCAAACATTTCGGATGAGCTACAGTACAATTATAGTGACGTCAGTTGTAGCAAGCAATGTGGAGTGCTCGATGGATTACTTTACATGCTTTCAGTCGCATCTTACGGCAAGTACTCCCTATCATGTGTAATACTTTATAGAACACTACTAACTACATAAAAATGAACATGTTGTTTCGAAGGGACAACATTTTATAAAAAAAAAAACAACATCATTAAGTACTTGGTTTTCATTTTTTACTTACCTGTTCCTGATGTCTTCGGAAGGTAGACATCTTTAACCTTCCTATACTCGGATATTGGTCTGTGAGACCGACTTAGCCCTTTCTGTAAGATTCTGAAGTTCTTATCCGTTGCCACTTTCATCCCAGGGCGCATAGTGCATGCACAAACAAACTTTAGAGCGCAGTATGGCCGTATTTTGAGACAATCGGTCTGCGGCACAGTGTGGACAAATCATGAACTGATGAAATAAAAATAGATGTATGTCATAAGGCAAAAACAGAAAAAAAGCCAAAACAATGGTCCGTAAACGGACTATATCGACGTGAGAGACATCACGGCGTGGTATTTTTTATCGGTTTAGATACGTGCACGTCGCCGTGGCGGAAACCGCCGTTCATGCATACTTGATGACCCGTGGCTGAGTCCCCTCCATCCGAGCGATTTCGGGCTTGGCTTCTCACCCGGGACCAATTGTCGGCCTTTCAAATACATTCATACGCCACCATCAATATTTAATAGTCTAGTTTTTCAATATTCGTTGGACGTGATCCAAGTTAGGACGCATTAAGGAAACATATTTACAGTCCTTATTCCCTTGAAGTTTGTCAGCTAAAGCAGGACGCGCCGAATGCTACGTGACACGAATTCTCACGGCGAACGGCGACTTCTTTTTATAAGTCTTCAACTTTCTTTCAAGTGTTAAGTTTATCTTGAACATTAACCAAGTGCTTGAAGGAAAATCTGAGATAATATATATAGCTGTCCATCATGCAGCCATTGGGTTAACGACTTTACTGCACACGATGTTAAATTGTAACTAGGTATTATGTAATTCTCGGTTTAGTTTGTTTCGATCTGCGTCATCACGCGATGCCTAGAGTGGAATATATTATATCACAGAATATTACATCTCTGAGCCGTATTGTTTGGCTAAACATAAATTACAGGCTAATTACACGTAACAATGAGTCCAGACATGTTAACTATACAAATTAATGCTAACGCATTCCGATGAGCGATCGTGCCAAGACCTTCTGCATCTATTTTGCTTTTGAAAAGAGGACCAGTCCGAGCTGAAGACTACATGGCTTTGAAGCGTGCTTTCAAACAATCGGTCCTGGGACATACACATAGGAACAACGGGTAAAGAGACAGGAATCTGTTTCTGCGCACTGAGGTGTCTCGTTGGTGTCGGTAGTACGCTCTGCGTACTGACGCCGGCTGACTGGCGCCAGGTGGATGTAAACAAAAAATAAAAGGAAGCGCCGTGCCACTCGTTTAGCAGCTCCCTTGAACATTTGAATGCAACCATGTGGTGAACAAGATCAAAGGTGTTACACACAATAGTTGTGACACCGCTATCGCCAGGCCAAACGCAGCAAAGGTTAACTGAATATTTGTAACGGAATTTGAAGTATTTGAATTCAAGTCTTTCCAAAAGATACAATGATAAATCATTTTTAATTTTGTAAATTGGTTTTAACAGACACTTCTCTTTGATCCAACTTCACAAATGGGGTAAAGTGCTCTTAAAGTCATTGTTCAAGTGTTTACTAAACGTGTTCGGAGGTGATCGTGGGTTTTATCGTTCAAATAATAATGCCATAACTGTAATAGTGATCGTTGTACGTTGGCAAATAAAGCGGAACAAATTATTGTGGCCGCCGCACCGCCCGCCGCCGATGTGGGGTACAGGGAACGGCGCAAAGCAATCACAAACCAATCAGATCCTTAATCCTTGAAGCGAAGGGATAAATTAGTTTGTATCGCCCGTGGGAATGGCCGGCACGATATGAGATGACGCAGCACACGACTGAATACTTTGAATACTTGGCTTCTTCAAACTGCATTAAATTGCTCTTACAGTTATCAGCGCAAGTTGCGAAACTATCTTTGTTCGAACCTTTGAATTATTCCGCAGCCAAAAGCTGCTGAAATATAAAAGTTTCTGTACTATGTTTATTATTTTATCTATTTTTAACACATTCCTAGGCCTGTGTGAATTGCCGACACGGCTGTGACTAATCACTTAACGATGAAATCTTGCTCGAAAACCAAACAGGACCCAGTGAGTCATAGATCAGATAACCGCCTGGACTGACCACACTGATTCATGACTTTAAGTGGAGTTGTAATGGTCCTTGAGTAACCAGTTAGTTTCTTGGATGTAACGTTATGTTACACAAACAAATAACAAAAACGATCGCAGGTCCAAGTAACAATTTGTTCTCTTTTTTAACCGACTTCTATCCGTTTACTTTCTGGTGAACAAATATTATCGCATCAAAAGCGTCAATCTTGAATTGATATTCTTCATGACGTAAGTAACCCTTTTGCGATTTAGTGAAAGGAAAAGAAATAATCTTTCGCTTGTGTCCTTTATGCTCAAAAGATGGGTTACAAGATCAAAGCAGAAGGGACGATTACACACGTCTGCCAAGCCTGATCCAATTACCCGACCGAGGATGTTAACTAACCCACTTGTTACCCATCCATTGCATAACGAAATAATCCGAATTGGTAGGTACTCTTGTTAGCTCTGTAAGTATTTTGTGACGTAAAGTTAAACCAATGTTGCGTGTTTTGTTTCAATGTAATGTTTGGCACGGAAAGTGCACTGTAAAATACCTATTGTTAAAGAAACATCTATTCTGAAAGGCTGTTAAAGAAAGTTATTTCTTTGCTAACAAGATTTTATAGACACTTTTTGATTGCATTTAGGGAAATTTGTTGTTCATTTAAACTGCAAATGGTATTAAAAAATTACAACTGTGATTATTTGACAGTTGTATTGAAATAGTTTTAAGTGGACATGGCAAATTGACTTGATAAATTCATCGCATTTTTAACAACTTTGGTCTATGTTAATGAACAAGAAATTTAAACGTACAAGTTAGCCCAGAATCTAATTATTTGACTGTAATTTTAACTAAGAGATTATAATAGCAGTCTGAAACTGATGATATAAAGATTGATTTGGAGAAGGTTGGGCATTTTGGAGGATTTATGTATTTTTGAAAGTCAAAAACTGCTATTTTTCAGCCTGATTTGAGTAGATGAGTTGTGATTTTGATTGATGGACTGCCAAAGACTAGTTAAATAATTATATCCTCATATTTTAAAGCTGCTGTACTGCGATCCTTTTACAAATTCATATACGTCGTGTATATGTATGTCGCCTAGATTTCAAATAGTAATTTAATACCGAATTCGAGTAGGTAGGTACAAAAACCAAACATGGTTTTTAAAACGGATTGCTTTCTGCGCTGAAAGTATGCGCACAATTCGTTGGTCACCGTAAACATTTTTCCGTGCGATAGGGAATTTAGCACCTCTTTTATGGGATTACGTTGGTGACGGCCCAAACAGAATGAAAGCCCTTGCGTTCCGGGGAAATCACGACTCATTAACGAAGAGCTTAAACGTGGTGTTAAGCATTACTGTTAGGTAAATTAACATGATTTGATGTAAGTAGGTACTTGCATAAGTACAGAATTAGACTCAATTTAGACAGAAAGTACCTACCTGAGAATTCCTCTAGCTATTGTCGGTAGACAATAGCTAGAGGAATTCTCAAGAATGCGCGAGGATTCTCCCGAAAACGGGTGAAAACTTGGTACCTATTATGTTGCAAAAAGTCGCTTCCATTCCATTCCATTCCGCGGCGGTGTCAATTGAGCCTTAGGATTTCGAGAGTGTTTTCTAACATCGCCAGAACTTACTTCAATAAGTTGGATTGATAGTCTGTTAGGCTCAACTCACACCAAAAGAGCGTCGAAGCGTAGCGAAGCGGAGCGCAGTTTCAGTGTCATATGAGTTTTAACCTTATTTTAATTACTAAAATACTTATTATCGCATGAGAAATTCGAACGAGTCGCGCGGATGCCCGGCGATGCGGGTATTCCGGCGAATTCCATAAACGGGACGGTGAGTTGACCCTTGGTCATCAAATCATATCATCATCAGTGCAGTAGTTATCGGTAGACACTTTAACCTTGCAAGACCAATCGCTGCACAGAGCTTCAATACAATACGAGGCCCTGATTTCGCGCCTACTGTGCCTAGACAATAAAATAGATATGCAGAAACTGAAATAAGCATACCTACTAAGACTCTAAGTATAGTACTTAACCTATATTACAGCCGCAGTGATGAGCTGGAATAAGTGGTATAAGTACGTACACAATCCGAGGCACGAAAGGCGTAGAACGATGACGAGTCCCCATCGTAATGCAGTCGTGTTTTATGCGATGTAAATTTTAATTATAATGGACGCTAGTCGGCGCCGTCTCTTAATACGGGCGCGAAATAAAACAACAGCACATACTGTTCTATGTATTGAAATAAATGCTGACGGACACGACTGTAGATAGGTAGTAACTTTGAATGATATCAAAAACAATTGAGTTTAGGTGAGTTTATTATTTTTATCGTGAGCGGCGTTTCATCGTTGGTAATGCGCGGTGCTTCATCGTATTTTTTTTTGACAATTTTTTGTCGGTCTACGTGGAAAGGTGCCTTTTGACTGCATATTTAACAAATATCAACTGCATAATCGGTGTAGTTGTGAACTTACGACATTTATAAAATCAAGTTTATGCAGTAACATAGTGGCCTATGAATAATAGGGTACAGATGTGTAGGTAGGTAGTAAAAAAAAAACAATACATTTTTCCCGGTCGATTTTTCAATGGTCAAATACCTATCTTTTATCTGAGGAATAAACATGATGGTTTGACAGCTTTTTAATAGACAAAATTCAAATCGCCATTTTTATTCCTCAGATAAAAGTTATCTGACTTTTGAAAAACTTTGCCCAAATAAAATTATCTTTGAATTTAAAAAACCTACCCTTCCTCATGGCCTGACATGACATATTATTTACGAAAATACGTGTACATTACTGGATAATCGCAATTTTAGTAACTGGATACTATTAAATGTGATTAGTAATAGGCGGTGTGGCCATGTGTTTGTTCATCATGGAAATATGCTGAAAAATATGTAGGTACTTAATAGATTTTTCTGAACATTTACCTACTTAATTTACAATTTACAGTGTTCTATGTGTGGCTGACTTTTTATTCAAAAAGAACACAAAGATGATGGTATCAAGAGACAAAAAAAAGACAAAATACTTTTCTGTTTATGTCTACATAAATTACCATTCATAATATAATTTTATTACACAATACAATCAAGAAAAGCAGAGAAGTACAAAACAAAAAAGATAATATCAATACCTACTATTACGTGTTATTTTGTTATATTTATGACCCTATGACCTTGACTATTGTTATGTATTAAAGTAAATTATTACTTAATACATTGTAGAGATTATTAAATCTCTTGAACTAAATATTCAAGCAAACCAATAAACTACTTTTATTTCTGTGTTTAGGTACTTACAGAGTTTATATTAAGCATCTGTTATCATCATTATAATATTGTTATCAGTCAATCAAGTGTTCATTTTAGAAATCAATCAAAATAATATTTTTAACAGTATCGTGTTGATTATTTGACATCATAACTAAAAATACATTGGTCATTATTTTTTTACTCAGTACAGAAAGGTTCAGATTGATTAGTTACTCATCTGACTTAGCAATTTCATTAAGGTACCCTCAATAAGTATTGAAATCAGCCAATCATCAATACTTATTGCTCATGTGGCGGTAATATAATTATGTTATTAGCTGACAAAACATAATTTAAAGACTGTCATTTTTATAACCCTCATGATCTAAGCCTTCCTCCATTTAGTTAAGTTGTAGTGCAACTCAAATCACACCTAAATACCAGTTGAAAGCTTCTTGTAACTTGTTGCTATCCCTAATATCATAGATATTTGAAGTTTTTTTTTAAACTGTGTAGTTAAGAACACTGGAACTTTAATATGCACAAATTTATAAAAAAAAAACAGACATTCCCTCATGAAAGGGACAACATACACAAGTTAGACATACATAAAAGTTGATATTTATTTATTTTTACTATCTAGAAGTATCTATGAGTTGCACTTTAATTTTAATAATGTTTATGGAATATTATTACTAAGTTGTTAAGAATAAACCATACTAGGGAGCAAAGAACTACATGAATAATGCATCAAAGCTAATGAACTACTTGTGCTCTGAACCAATAGTAGATTGCCAAAATTGTTGAGATAACCTTACATGTTACAAGAAATTCTGCCTAATAGCATTGATATGAAGGCGTGACGCACTTTATTATGGCATTTTACCAAAACCAACATTTATAATCGCAATGATAACATTACGATTGCCTTCTGCAGTCCGGCAGGAACTTATTATAACCACGTAAAAAAACATTAAAAAAAAATAAACCGGAGAAAACAATGTAAGCTTTAATCAATTTGCTACGAATACTTACATACAGCCGGTCAAGAAGAGTTGTGCGTAGGCTTCTCTTTATTTACCACTAGTCCGACATGGAACACATCGTATTTTATCCAGTAAAATTCTGTAAATTACTGATTTGTCCACAGCTGACTCTGTCCATAAACCTACGTTATTTCAGCGATAAATACAACACAACACTGAAAAATAATATAGCACAGCGTCACAGGAATGTATACTGTCATATAAAAATCAACTTTGAAACATGAACGTTCACTCTACGATCCTATACCACCCAAATTCACATCACCATTATTTGCGCACGCAGTACAAAATCATTCGACGTTCACATCGGCGGTCGGCCATTCGGCTAACGACAGTTGACATAAGGAATGTTACCAGCTTCAGAAAAATATTTTACTAAAATACATGGAAACGTCAAATGCTCGAAATAAAAAATATTAAATTACTTTGTTCAGTGTAAAAACTTCTGGAGAAGCTACTAAGTTAAATGTACGATAACGTTTTTAAACATTTTCAAACCAACTCTTTTTTTACCATATTTATACAACTTTAAGTAACTACGTAATTATAGCGTTAAAAAGGCAATATTCTAAAACAAAAGCTAATTTAGCTTATGTTCTACTTGCTTTTGGAAATTAAAGATAAATTTATGAAATATTGTAAATTACTCATGATTTCGAAACATTTTTGCACACTTTTAACTACTTGACAATATTGTGGGACCGGTTCATCTTGCACATGCACTATTTGACCAAATTTTAGTTTTTACTGCCTCATCTAATTAGATTACAAGAAAATACTCGACACGTATTTTTTCTTTTTTAACGTAATCAAAAAATTAAGGCGATTCATCGAGTTAAAATCTCGCGTGACGTCACTAGCCAGTACACTTAACTTTAATGCGCTTAACATTAGCAGTTTTCCATCAATTTAAATTAAAAAGAAAAAATTATATATCGAATATTTTCTTGTTTTCTAGATGAGGGACTATACGAAAATGTTGTCAAATGGCCCATTGGTTTGATAAAATTTAAAATCGACTAAAATCTAATAAAACTCTAGAAAATCTTATGAATGTGTATCTGAAACAAAATTTTAAAATCAGGAAGCGATCAATGATCAAAGTCATAAATGTCAAAACAAATTAAGTCAACAAACTGACGTGTACTTTACTTGATTATTTAGATACAAATGAGAAAATCAATTTATTTCATTTGTTGCCATTGAAATTGGAAAATGTCGGAATCGGAGAGACTTGTGCAAAATGAGGCAGGACCTATTGATGGTGCGGAGATAAGAGGAGATGGAGATGCGCCGCCAACGGTCCCTGTGTCAGAACGGGAAGCATATTTTCAAGCTCTTCGACTATGGATTCAGCAAGCACAGATGTATCAGAACCTATCGACATGTTTTCCTTACTATATGATGACTTTCCAGGGGTTACAGAATAACGCTACGAATGTACCACTGTTGAATAACAACTATCAGTTCCAAGTGCCCTTTCAGGTTCCTAACGCACCTCGGAACCCTGCTGAAACACAACCGCAGGCTGAAACACTGACTCCCATTGAAGGTATTCAATAAATTAATTAACTTGCATAGAGTAAAAGTTAGGATTTGTATTTAAAATTACAATTGTATAAAAGTTGGTGAGTGTTATGGTGAGTGGTGTGTTATTAATTACCGAAAGCACTATAAATGTTATTAACAATGATATTTGCCGTCAACTAAACCACATTTGTGAATTTTCATATTTAATAAAGTCACAATGATCATAAATTAAGAATATTATTCTAGAATTCCGTTGTGAAGCTGTGGATTAACAATGCATTTCTTCCTTTTCAGTGATTGCCCGTCACGGTGGTTATGAGTATGTCATACCTGCACTACACAAGCGCCTTCTTGCTGAGTTTATTGATTTTATGCTTCTGTTTATTGTCAAACTAATAGTCACATTCATGGCAGTGGATATGTTTGAACTAATGTGAGTACCAGAATTCAAACAATACTTTGCTTATCATATTTTATGATATAGAGGGACATATCTCTATGTGACCTTAGTCATAATCAAATAAAATCAGTAAAACATAGGCAATTAGGTACTGATTTGCAAAACTCACACTAAGTGTTCAGTGGCCTAGTGTAAGTTCCTATCCCTAGTTGATTATGTCTATAAACTTTAGCTAGTATTGAACAAAATATCTGTGGAGGCTTGTTATTAGCAACTTGATTATTTAATTGTTGTTACCTAATGATATGTAATTAGTGTGTAAGCCTTCTTAAAAGTAATAGAATAATGTAATATAAATAAATAAACATGAAACAGTGCTATTTGGTGAATGTAACAGGAGACAGAATTATTTTATACTATGCAAAAGGAAGTGAATACAATGTTAATGCATAATTATAAAAACTCACACTTAGCCCAATAAAAAAAAAATATTGTTGAAAATTTTTCTTATTAAACTATAATTATTTCAAATTATTTTTCATGGCATTTTTATTCTTTAATTGCAGTGACCTTGATAAGTTTGATTTCTACAAATTCAGTGAAAATTATGATGACTACAAGTATGCGATGGAGCTGACTTCTGAGATTCTGTTCCTGGAAGTTATTTACAGGATACTTGTGTGCATATTTGAGGTAAGCACGGGTTTCACTTACTTTCGTCCTGGCTGTTGAAACAAAAATGCCAGTGTCACACTTGTATGATAGCCGGAGCGACTCTATTTTTTTTTTGTGTTTTTTTTTGCAATTTGACATTCTGTGTCAGGTTGTGTGTTAAATAAAAATATGATTTGCGACCACTCAAGGCCATGATTCAAACCATTTAATATGTTTTAAACAAGGTCAGGAATTTTAATTTACTTTTTTCATTTTCTGTAGTATATGATGTTCTTGAATTTACAGAAATAAGTACCATTTGAATTTATCAAATAATCACTTATCATTAAATTATCATTTATGTAGGTATCTTAAATTTTTCATTGTCGCATTCATTCATTAGCGACGACAACCCAATTCGCAATCCGTAAAGCCATCATCTAGAGTCTAGAAGATGGCTTTTCGGATTGGGAATTGGGTTAAGGGAAAGTCTAGATTCTAGACTATAGTGTGTAGATGACGCATTTTGGGTTTTGGAATTGGATACATCCTAATGTCACATCGCGTCTGTATTCCTTAAAGGGTTAAGCAGAGGTGTCCCTATCTATAGAAACTACAACCACATTTCTCTACATCAAACCACGTGAAATTGTACAAAACAGACAAAAAAAATACGTGTCGTCGAATTGAGGACCTAAGCTCCCCGTTTTTTCGTCGGTATAAAAAATACCTGTTAAATAAGGACAAAAGAAGCTGGTTTGGGACACTTCCTAACAATGTATGAATATTGTTTCAGGCTTTCTGTTTGTCAAGCAGCGTCGGACGAACAGGTGGCGCGACGCCTGGCAAAGCGTTACTTGGCATCCGCGTAGTGACAGCTTCAGCCGTCATACCAGTCGACGGAAGGCCCCGGGAAACTGTTTTGCTATACCCTGGTCGGACACTCTCCTTCACTGTGGCATTGGTCAGGTCTCTAATGAAAAACTTCCTCATATCCTTACTGTTTCCTTTATGCGTGGTCCTATTTGTTTTTCGCCACAATCGCACCGGGTACGATTTACTTTGCGGAGTGATTGTTGTTGAAGAAAATATGTTTCCCCCAAGAAGACACGCCCCTTGACTTGTTTGTAACCGTTTTATGTAGAACCTTTATAAAGTTGATGATGACCGAGCTTTTGTCGAGTCTAAAGGAAGAGGTAATTAGGGTTGCTCCCTGGTTTGTCGGTGAGATTTTGTTTTTTTTTTGTTTTCTTTATCGCGACAGCCCTATTTGACTTGAGTGCCATGCGATTCTGAATCATATGGAAATGCATGCATAGAAGGCCCAAGGTTTATACAGTAAATTAATAAAATAAAGGTGTACAAAATAGAAATTTACCTTTTCGTAATTCTTCAAGATACAGACGAAAGAGATTACGAAGCCCAAAACAACATCCCACCGATAAACGTGGAGCTTTCACAGCCTTGCTAATAAAAATACAACATAAGAGATTTTTCTTTAATTTCTTTTATACACTCTGACAAAATGAATTATGCCAATAATAGAAGATTACGCACCAAGGGTAAAAATCAGTCAATCATCTTTGCTCGAGCGTCGTAACGAAGGATTCTAGAGTTAAGTTTAAGCAGCATGAGCCCAATGGAAAAGGCGTCGGGCATGGCGATCAAGAGATCGTGAGTACGATCCCTGCCCATTGCACTATTGACCTGAGGAGCCTACTCCAAACACAAAAAAAAAAAATATAATAAAAAAATCTAAATCAAACAAAATATATAATATCAATATTTATCGAAGGTTTTTATTTAGTTGAAGGGGGTTAACAATACTACTAAGTAGTAATGATGAGCAACCAGTGCAACCCACATTACTAGTATATGCAAGGGACTTAAGTTGAGAATCCGTAATGCAATCAGAAATGTAGCCTACGACATTATTTAAATATGAACCGGTAAGACCATAGGACTGTGAATGACTTACTTTGGGTTAGGTTTGCGCATCATTTCATTATTCGCAAGTTCGTGAGAATTAAACAGTCAATGGTATGATGTCAGCAGAACATGCAAAACGGCATTGATGTAAGCTTCAATTAACCAATAAACTTCAAATTAAATCAGCAAATAGGTAGGTATGGTCCAATTGACCATATTATTAATTTTGTGGGTTGAATTTTCTGTTTGTGTATTTAGCGTTCTTAATTTAAAAATTAGAGTTCAAATTAAAGTTCTATGTTTATATAGTTCTCTCAGCCAGCATCGTTGTAAAGATCCGCGACAAAATTACCTATTTTAAAAATAAATCTGTGGCCCTAGTGAAAAAGGATCTAAGTCCAAAAATGCAACTTTACAGGAGAGCCAAAAAACACTCCGCGCGCTTCAAATTGCGTGTTCGACCTCGTGTGACATTTAAACCGCTTCTAAATGAAATACATGTGATATTTTTTATAGGTAAACGATTTATGCTCTTCATTATTATTGAGTTATTTTTTATGTAAAGTTAATAGTTTTTAAGATAGTGACTTATACTAACCGCAAAATGAATTCCTTGAGGGTATAAAGTAAGTTATACCCCTTCTCCCTTAAATTAAACGATAATTCAAACAAGTGAAAAGGGATACGCATTTGGAATGTTTTTTATGATGCCCAAGAACTGCAAAGAAAACTTAATACTTTACTATATGAAAAACATGCGTTTTACTATGATCTGTAATTCAACGTTAACAAAATGTGAAAATTCTCAAAAAAAATATCTTATCGCCTTTTTCACAAAGATGTTATTCGTGGTGTAGGGTACATTATGACTTGTACGAACTATTTTATGCAACTTATATCCATTATAAAATGTTTATAATACAATTTTTACAAAAAAAAATGTTATGTAGTTTCTTGCATAATTTGAAAATACAAATACAATTTTAAGAGAAACTTACATCTTAATCTGCACAAAAATCACAAATTGAGTACAAAAAAAAACAAAATTATTTTCCTGAAAATATTTATGTAACTTTTAGTAAAGAAATAAAAAGGGTCTTTCACACAATTTTCTTCAATAAGACAATCCACTTCATCCATCATTTCCAGCTCTTTATAAACAAAACCAATCATGCGGTTAATTCGCCTCTACCAGCCATTCTAAAAAGGAAATAATTAATTTAAGTATTTTGAACAGAAACTAATAATTACAATTAGTACCGTAGAGATTTCCACAGGGAAACTTAGTAGGAAGTTACGGTAAATAAAACAGGCATCTTAAATGTGTAGGCTTCCAGGTAAACGAAACAGAAAAAAAATGTATGTTATGTTACTAAACTATGTATACGTTACGAACAATAATAACTTTATATCAAAAATGAAAACTTAAGCCAAATAAAAACCAAGCAATCTGAAGATTAGGTAGGTATGTTCTTTAAATCTTCAGATTGCATGGTTTTTATGTCATAAGAGTACATAATATACCTATAAGAAAAAATAAATGGCAGAATTAAGTATTACAAAGATTAATTAAAATTAATCAGGAATTAATTAATTTAGCTACCACACTGGTTGATTTTGATGTGCCGTACTTCACCGAGGCTATGGATGTCTGGAAACTCGCTTGCCCGAATTCAGAACTTCCCGAAAACTCATTTTCCCAGAGTCGGTGGGATGAGCCACTCTGCAGAGCCGTGCAGAAGTACCTAATTGACTCTTCTACCACTGCTACTGAGCGTGCACGCCTACTCGCTGTGGGTGAATGGGAGTCGGGACTATGGCTTCTTGCACTACCTACCGTCGTCGAACATAGGCACTCTTTTCGATGACACTACTTTCCGCCTCGCTGTTTCCCTTCGTCTAGGAGCTACATGTGTTTCTCCTCATCGCTGTCACTGTGGGGAAGTTGTCAACAGCCTCGGACATTACGGTTTATCATGCAGCCGTAGTGCGGGTCGCATAGCACGGCATGCACACATTAATGACATCATCCGACGTGGTCTTGTTTTATAGAACCCAATGGCTTTGCACGCGACGATGGCAAAAGACCGGACGGTATGTCTTTATTCCCTTGGAAGATGGGTTGGCCTTTAGTATGGGACGCTACTTGTGTCGATACTCTTGCGCCATCCCATCTTCCTGGGTCAACATGCTGTGCTGGCGCTGCTGCTGCGGCTGCTGAGAACCTCAAGCGGCGGAAATATAGCAACCTTGTTGGTAGTTATACTTTCGAGCCGTTTGGGGTTGAAACTCTTGGGCCGTGGGGTCCGAGTGCTAGTCTTCTTTACAAAGACATCTGCAAACGTTTAGTTGACGCTTCCCGTCACCCAAGGGCTGGCCTCTACTTTGGCCAGAGGCTAAGCATTGCCATTCAACGTGGCAATGCCGCCAGTCTTTTGGACACTTTACCAGCTGGCAGCGATGCAGAAGAATTTTTTGACGCTTTGTAGTTATTTATTGTTAGTTTTAGTTATTTATTTATTTTAAGTTTTTGTTATGATTAAATGTTAAGTTTTAGACAATAATTAAAAAGTATTACAAAGTATCTGGGTTTAAGATTCTAATTAGAACAAAATTGTGAAAGTCGATTTTCAAGTTACGTAGGTACGTAAGCATTTAATAACTATACCTAATCATACATCACACTGAACAGTAAGTAACCAACTTTATAAACTTTCAATATCTTGACTCGACTAAAATCAATGTAGTTGGAATATAATTAATGTCCAATTCGTTTTTAAGTAATAGATACGTATTGTATAGCTAAAACAAACATCTTTGAATAAGAAATGCAAGAGAGTTATCGTCGTTGCGACTTTAAGGCCTATGTGTAAAATTCTACTTTATGAGAAAATCGATAAAAACCGTCTACTAAAAAAACTTTTTTACAAAAAAAACAACCGACTTCTTAAAAAAAAACTAACAGGTGAAAAATAACTCCAGTTTCGGAAGTCTGTGGCTTTGGTGGTTTTGTTTTGTTCATTATTGGCCACCGACTTCCGAAACTGGAGTTATTTTTCACCTGTTAGTTTTTTTTTAAGAAGTCGGTTGTTTTTTTTTGTAAAAAAGTTTTTATTTTGTAATTTTTAGTTTCTTTGTATGTTAAGAAAGTCTTTCAAAACTTGAAAGAATCATTGAAATTGGATAACACTTGCTAAAGAAGTTCTATCTCTAAACATTAATCTGTACATCTCTGCCGGCCCCTTTTAAATAGAATGGCGTAATGTTATGTTGAGGAAATACAAAAGCTCAGCATAGACATCTGACTATAGAAATCGCGAATAATTTGCTGTTATGCGTTGAAGAGTTCCGTTGCCTGTCTTCTTCATCAGTTTTTCTTCACCTAATGTTACTTTCTAAATGAAAATGCTTGATTTGTTACTAAAAATGTTGAAATTGGTGCATGTCTGCCTATATTTTTTGAGGAGTTCCCTCAATTCCTCGAAGATCCCTCATCAGAAATGAGTTCTGATACAAATGGGACCAATCTGTTAGTATACCCTATCAAACAAAAAAAGAATTTTGAAAATCGGTCCATAAATGACGGAGTACTGAGGTAACAAACCCTAAAAAAAAAAAAAAAAAAAAAAAAAATATACAACCGAATTGAGAACCTCCTCCTTTTTTTGAAGTCGGTTAAAAAAATATAATGAAACCAACTACAACAAAAAATATAGGTATCACCCATATGATTTCTTGCTTTTTATTTTGCTATTGTTAATTGAAATTAAAAGTAGTATGATAGTAAAAAAAAAAAAACAGTTTTAGTTAACACATAAGAGGTTTTTGTTGCGCTTTACGTACCGTAAAACGGGGTGGATAGAAACTCAAGGGTGAATAGAAACAAAACTTTGAGGAGGATTTTTACGTTAGTTTAATATCGTTTGATACTAACAAGGTGTCAAGACTATTTATCTCAATTATTTAAAAGTATTACAGTCCTCGTATGCAACAAACAACTTTTAATTTACGTGAATATCCTACTCAAAGTTTTGTTTCTATTCACCCTTGAGTTTCTATCCACCCCGTTTTACCCGGTACCACATCAGAGCTTTTGAACAAAAATGCCTATAAAAATTAAAATAAAATTCTAGTAAAAAAAATATATATTTCTGAGAAAACACTAATTAGGATATGAATACAGTAGAATAAAAAAAAATTGAATAAAATAAAAATCAAAGTACCATTATTTTCTCAGCTACTCATATAATTATGCATTAAGTACCCGGATTAAATTGTATTGTATTACCGTTTTCAGTTCCTGTAAATGTTTAAACTTGCTCTAATTTTTAACGGAGATCTGTACAATCGGCTCGGAGATACCAGACCATTTCTTTGGTTACTTTTTCGATGTGGAAGTATGGACCACTCATCGACATGTCTTAACCATAAAATACGGATCCATCAGATAAATATTTACGACCTCTAATGTCCACCACGACAGGTGCTCAATAGTGAAGTGAACACTATCCACTTCATCATAGTATGCCCCTTTTCCAGGTAAAGTTGTTCGATACAAATTTTCTTTCTTTGCGCCAAATCGCTTAGGGCACTTGACAAAATTCGGTTCCGGTTTTGGTGTGCATCCATCAGAAATAATGATAACGCGCACTGTGGAAAGTGGCAGGTTTTGACAATAGTCTATTAAACAAGATGTGAATTCGTTAGCAGTAACATTACTATCTGCTTCGTGCCAAAAATAAATCGTCACGTCTTTATATAGTACGTTATAAACCGTGAAGTTATGGCATTGCAACTTTAATTTGTAGTACAATGCACTAGCCAATAACTTTGGGGCAAGCAAAACACTTGAACATCCACTGTTATAACCACAACCTTTTCGTTTGCTCTAGCTACGGCATTTTTTTTGGCTTCGCGGGGTTCTTTTTTCTTCACAATATGGTGTCATATTCTTCTTTGGAAA
This sequence comes from Euplexia lucipara, assembly GCA_921972225.1. Classification (NCBI taxonomy): domain Eukaryota; kingdom Metazoa; phylum Arthropoda; class Insecta; order Lepidoptera; family Noctuidae; genus Euplexia; species Euplexia lucipara. The sequence goes on along the minus strand of OV179143.1, from coordinate 4,948,769 downwards.
TGTTTTATAACTACAGCACGTGTCGCACTGATCTTTGCGATGATGGTGAAAGCTGGTATTTCGGCTCTCGAAAAGTCGATGCAACATTTTTTTTTTGAGTTCTAGAATGACAATAATGGCTCAGCACTTTTGATAAAATATCCAGCCATGTCTTAACAGTGTTTTTGTCAATTCAACGTTCCTTCCTGGCCTAGCAATAATATTTAAACTTGATGCAGTATTTTCTGCAGTCTGTTCCTCAATATTCTCTTCGAAAGTATCAACCTCTCTAGTCCAGCGGCGAAAACTGTCTTCTCCAATGCAAAGTGTCCATTAAGGAAAAATAATTTACATACTCTCACTCTATAGTAGGTTCGCGTTAAGAATGCAGTAAAGTCATCATTATCCGTCGGCCTAGCCCGGCCCCTAACCAATTAATTTTTATAAATTCATTAAACTTAATCTTTTAAAATATAATTTGTTTGAACTTAACACCACTGTGGAATACACCTTTATCTTGCAGTTGCACTGCATTCTTAACGCGAACGAACTATAGTGCATTTTGCGTCCAATTTATTGATGAAGATATCGTGGCCACTTTGCATTTTGCTTGTAGACCTAGATGTACGTCGTCGTCTTATACACCTTCTCACAGCTGCTGATGCTTTGGTAAACGCCATCTTTTCGGGCCAAGTCTTGAGCTTCCAAAAATGTTTATGTATCTGATCGCGTTCTTCATCGGTTTCAAAGCACAAAGAAAAGAATTTTTAAATTTCGGGGCTACACACGTATGTAAGCAACGTGGTTTCAAAATTCTTTCAGGCTTCTAAACGCACGCTGTCCATTTGTCAGCTAACTTTTTATACCCAAGGTACGATTTACCGGCAACGCGGACTTCTTTATTCAGTTCAACGGTGCATGGAAGAGGTCTTTGTGCAGATACAGAGGTATTACTATCAATATTGCCAGGCAATGATACCCCACTAACATTGTCATCACTATCACTATGTTCATTATCCAGAGAGGGTAAGATCCTCCGTCTTTTTAAAAATAAATTTCTGTTTCTTTTTAAATCTTGCACAGACAGCGGCCTGATACTTTCACCGATGTCTAAATGTTCTTCAACCTGGCTTTACAATGGATCATTGAATTAGAAAAGCTATGGAAACAGCATTGCACTCAAAAAGTGGCACCACGAATAGTACGTCTAAGTAGGCGGGGCTTTAAAAGTACGTCTTTTTTGAGAACTAGTCTACTGCGCACTCAGTGACGGAAGGTCGCATTGATCAAAGCGTTTGACGTGTCATTATTTGGTTAAAACATTGGTGGAATTATAAAAAAATTACTTCGTGTGTAGTAAAGTGGTGCAGAAAATGCAAAGAAAGGCGGAAAAGTGATACTGGAATAACATTTCATTGGTGAGCACCTAAATATAAATATTTTTATTTACCTACTTACTGTTTTACCAATTTGAATGACATTGACACTTGAACCAAAAAATAGGTTTATTTATTCAGCATAAAAATAGGTAATTCTAAACTGTGTCTGGATTTCCGCATATTGGCGAGTTATTAAGCGGTTAGAATATACATTTAAAGTTAGTTGTATAAGTATACAAATAAATACAAATGTGAATAAAACACAAACTATATAGTAATTCTTTGTGGCCGGCGTTATGCAATAAGTGCTCGTAACCAGCCCAATGAATTATTCTTTTAGGATTTTGTTTTTGTAAATAAGTATTTTTTTTTTGATAAACATTAGTTTGTAGTATTTTGAATACACGAACACACATTTATTACCGATTAATTATCGTTGTAATATTTTCAGTTTTCCTAAAAATGAACTAAGGCGAATGTTGTGGACAAAGGCTGTTCGTTTAGAAAGAAGACAGGAAGATTGGGCACCAAATAAATTTAGTAGGGTGTGCTCCATACATTTTGATGCTCAAGACATGTATCTGTCGAGTAAGGGCAATCGCATGTTGAAGAAATTTGCAGTACCTATTTGCACGGTAAATAATTTTCATATCAAAAGATTAATAAAAAATAAATAAATAAAATTAAATAATAACAATTTTAATTAAATTAATATAAAATTTTAAATATTTATAATAGCCCTCCTCCCGTACGCAAAATACGCGCTTGGTCGTGGAGTTGCGGACACCTGCCCGTTAAACCTAACCTAACCTAATAGCCCTCCTTGTAATTCTCCTAATTTTTATATTGTTATGCCCGACAGGGCCCACAATGATGCATACAATTATTATATCCTTATGTAGGTACCTACCACCAAAGTTCACATTGTGGAATGCAATAAATATATTGAGTATTGATTAAAAAAAAACAATAGTATAGAAGTATCAATACAATTTGTATGTATGTATTGTATATAGGTAATTTACATTTATATTCTGTCGGAATTCATTCAAAAAAGTCATTGTTAAATATACACAAATAATTTAATTTAGCTTAGTATCTACTGCATAACACCATCCACGCTCGGCTCGCTGTCATCTTGACTCCGCCCAGTGACCTTGATGCACCCAATCGCGCACTAGCTTCGTCTATTATAGTGTGTCAGTTGTTTGCGTAAATGGAACCAAAATTGAAGCGTTATTTGTATGAGAATTACGTTTCCATAGCTTTTCTAATTCAATGCAATGGATAAAGAATCCCCCTGCGCCGCGAAATCACTGGAACCCAATCTCGATCATCATCACTGTTATCGCTAAAATTTTCAAAGATAGGTATTAGTGATAGCACTTGCTTCGATTCAGATGTAATATCCAGTTCTTCAGTGGCATGGAGTATGCTGATGCTAAGATCAGATGAAGCATTCGTAACGTAATCTTCAGACGCAATACGGTCAATCTGGTCTTCAGCGGGGTGGAGCATGCTGATGCTTCGATTAAATACATCTTCCGTAACATCATCTTGATTATTCAATCCTGGAGATATTAAGCCCAAATCTTCTAGTGTAATAAGGGAACCGCTGGAACAGGTCTCCATCCTTGGAGGTTCCCCAAAATATGCACATAAGATATTTTGATCTAATAATTGCCTAAAGGCTCTGAGTATGACATATTGCTAAAAACTCGTATGTGTACATTGACACATAACGATGGTCAAAGGTTGACAACACGTAACTGCAATGTATCAAATTTTACAGGAGAGGGAAAAAACTGTATAATTTCGAAAATAAATAAAAATAAAATAAAATAAAAAAGTAGTTGGTAGGTAATCAAATTATTTATTGATATAATTTAAAACAATGAAATGCCCACATAAGATTTTTATTAAAAAATCAATAAATAAAAAGTTACGAGTAAACAATATTAACAAAGCCTCACTATTAACACGTTACGAGGAGTCAACAAGTACTTACGAGTTTCCAATGTTAACAAAATCGCTATTTTATTTGATTAAAATTATTGCATCTGCGGCAAATCATCGTAAAACTAGTAATAGTCAGTAGGTATTATTATCAAGATTTTGTTGTTTGTTTTGTATTACATGAATTTGCATCCCTTCTCCACCCTATGTATACCTTTCCATGTTCTTGTAACTTTTTATTCATACGGGCTTTCCAAATCTCTGCTTCAGCTAAACCTTTTCTTTTCCTTGTCTGGGATCCAGTCATATTTTCGTCATTAATACAACTCTTCTTCAGAAGAGCTGGACGTCTGATCCGGATCATAGTTACGATTATCACTCGTGGGTACTAGGTACATGAGAAGTTTATAACTCAGGTTCTAAGCTAAAATCGTACAAGTTTATAATTGTAGGAGAGTCAGTTACCTATACGTTGTATCTCCTTAACAACATGAGAAGTTCCTAATTTAAAATCATATGGATTCAAAATTGTAGGAGACTCTGCCCCAGCAGTGCGATTCTGGTCAAATCACCGCGTGAAAATGTAGGCGTAGTGAGGGTGAATTAAGCTGTCATTCCATACTAATGATAGGCATTGACAGTTCACTTCACTTAAGTTTTCACGGCGTGACTTTTACTGAATCGACCGGCAGGTATGACTTCTACAATACTCTCGATAATATTTTCCGAGGCATGAAATGGGCTGGAAGATGGCAGAAGTTGGTTTAAAAATGTTGAAACGGTACATTTGTTTAAAAAAGTAAGTGATGAACCTGTCATAGTATCTGTCTCACCATTATCTTGCCAGCTCTGTTCGGCGTTAAGTACTTCAAGGGGAACATTCTCAAGTCTCAAAAGTGACTATTCTCCGTTTCTATTCATCTCGTAGGTATTTAACAGCAATCTGGAAGAGTTCGGTGATTTTCGAAATGATTCTTGTGATTGACTTTCATAGACAAACTCACTCCTTTGATTACGAGAAACGTTAACAGCAATATTAGTCCTTGTTCCTTCAAACCAGTTACAGCATCATTCAAAAGCTCTTCTTGACTGTTTTTCCCCATGATAACCAAAACAAAAGACCTATTTAAGTACCAAATTATGTTATTGCCCGCCTATTTTATGATCCTTCCAATTGTATTGCATAGATCTTAGTTGCTAAAGAATAATAGACAAAGTAAGTACCTAAAAATAAGCGTCGATCAAAACAATTCCAATACCAATTAATGACTGTTCACTGTAGGTAGGTATAAAACTATTTTTAAACAATTAAAACTCGCGCCGTAATCTTAATCTGTCAGTGAATTTCTTCGTGCATTATGCGTTGACACCTCGTAACTCGCGCACTAGTAAGCTCAAGTTGATACTTGTTCATTGTGAGTTGTCAACTGTGGCATGAATTGTTCGAGTGACATTATTTGTGCATTACGAGTTATCAATGGGAAGATTTGGCGCTTAATTTTAAAAATTTTGATGTACATAAGTCATTTTGCGAAAAAATGTGGGTTACGAGTTGTCAACGTATGACCATCGATAAGATATTTTAAGCACCAACATTTTATTAGCAAACACATTGTAGATCTTGAAATTGGTAAACAAATGACGATTAAATTGTCGTATACACATGAGAGTTTTTGGATTCGATAGAGCTTCAAAATGTGAAAAAGGCTGGCGTAAAAAAGTGGTTTTGCCAAAAGTGACACATAAGAGGTCTTAAAGTCGCAACGACGTTATGTTCCATAACACATTATTATTATTTTGTAGTTATTAGGTGTAAAAAGGAACGATTAGACTAAAACCTATTATAGCATACAATCAACTTCGAAATAAGTTACAAAAATAGGTGTAATAGGATCTAACTTACTCGCGTAATTTTCGATGTTTCTGCAGCGCGTCGACACAGGCTCCGCTCAGACCAGTGCGCGAGCGATTGAAGAGACGCGGGCGCGTATGCACTCTCCACCCACCCGCACCATTCCCCGCATCGACTAGTTATATCCGTACTCACGTAAAATGAAAGCAATTCGTAGGATATAATTATAATTGTATCAAATTTTATTTATCAATTTCACAATATCATATGTGAATAGTGATCTCAACCAAGTTATTTTTCATTTTTTCCCTTTATTTTGGTGAAAACGGATTTATGTCTAGTAATATCATTACTCGCTAAACCATTTTTAAGGACCAAGTGTTGTTGTATTGATAAACACCAACCAAATGAAAACGTGTGTAATGTATGTATATAGATATATGTATAGATTAAAAAACACGAACAATTATTTTTATTTTTCCGTTTAAAATAATACAAAAGTACTTGAAACCTACTTTTACAGTTTTTTTTGGTGTCAGTTGGACCCTTTTACACAAAGTAACTTTCTTATTTTTAGAGATAGCTTAGATCTGTCTTCACCAAACGATAGAGCATTTTTTTCTGATCACTTTGGTACACTTAACTCATTTTCGACAAAATTGGACTTATACCCCTTTTCACTAGGGCCACAGAAATATACGTTTGATTAGGATAAAATTTATTACACCAAAGAATCAAAATTAGGGCTAAAATAAGAGCGTTATAGTTGTCAGTGCCGCTATTCACATGCACCTTTGATGTGCGTAACAAGAACGCGGTTCAAACTCAACAAGTGCTTCATATACAAGTTCAGCAGCGCAAAAGTGTGTGTTGACCTTTGTCGTCTTTTGCTCTGAATATGACACTATATTGAGGTCAGTTGGGGTTTACGCACCGTTTTGGTACTGTTCTGTTAAACGTCAGTAATGGGCTCAGCAAAACACTCTTCTAAAGGGTAACTAGTAGTAAAGAAATAGTATATTTATTTTTACAACGTGAGTTTGGTTTAAAAAGATTTATTTTTACGTGTTCGGATAATAAAATATTCCTATTATGTTTAGAATTGACATTTATAATTTAAATGTATCGTACCTATGTTAGTTTAAGAGTTTTTTTTTGGTACTTCGTATGTTATTTTCAAACGAACTCTTAATTTTGACTGGCCTGTTGGTCTAGTAGTTAGTGACCCTGACTGCTATGCCGGAGGTTGTGGGTTCGATTCCCACCCAGGACAAATGTTTGTGTGATGAGCACGATCATTTGTTCTGTGTCTGGGTGTAATTTATCTATAATATGTATATATTTAGAAATATATAAGTATGTTTATCAGCTATTTAGTACCCATAACACAAGCTCTTAGCTTAGCTTGGGACTAGATGGCGTTGTGTGATAAAGTTGTGGAATATTTATTTTATTTATTTAAATAAACTAAAGAATGCTGTATCAATTCAAAAATATTTCCTTATTAGCTCTTATTTTTTTCGGAATTAATTGTGAAATCAACTTTATTATTTGTAATAAATAAAACTAGTAGGTACCGATTTAAAATCCTGGAGTTACAAAATTGTGATATTTATTTTTGTGTTTTATAATGTAAATACAGAATTAAAGTGTAAAAATTAACGATTTAGTTTCATTTTTATTTATAGTTACATTTTAGTCCCTATCTATAGCCAACGTCGAAAACACTTGCGTGTGATCATAGTCGTCACTACCATTAATCAATAATGTTATTAATAAAAAAATAAAATAATAATAATATAATTTGTTGTGTGCTTATCCCGTGAAAGCTACTGTTGAGGATCCGCGAGTTCATGGACGGAAATATGGTGAGTTTGATTCTTACTCATTCAAGTTCAGGTTGTACATTCATAGATTAAATCTAACAAAATACATGAATCAGTGTTAATAGAGCTGCATGACGTCGTCTATATCTATAAATCTCATAGCAATACAATTGTTGATTTATTCTGTCCGTGAATTGGAGAGGTCACGTAAAGAAAAACACTCACATTACTTTTTGTGTTGAATTATTCTAAGTAGAAAAACAAAAAAGGGTACAATTTTATTGTAGTCGATTTGACTTAATACCATCACTAATTTGTCACTCTTCAAAAGTCTCATCACTAGTCATCCCTCAAAAAGTCAAAATTACGTTTGTCGTTCAGAAATGGAAGAGTGTCAATAGTTAATAGTGACAACATTGTTAGATTACTGTAGAAGTAAATCTAAATACTGTTAAAGTATAATACTAATTGAATTTAATAAAAAATCTCAAAAAATAACTACAAGAACTCTCTTGAAAGTTAAACATTTTTTTACAAGAAACTAATTTTGCTGAGTTGGCTTGCGCGTCGCACCGTTAGTCTGCCGTAACGTGGCGGAGCTGCGCTCGTGTGTGTGCTGCAGGAGTGGCTCAGTGGCTCGAACTGTCATTGTTCATGTAGTTTTCTGTGATAAGAATTACTGTGAAATTATAGTTTAGCGAACTAATTTACACAATCACGATGTCCGCCTCGGGTGAATTCGGTAATCCTTTACGCAAGTTCAAGTTGGTTTTCCTAGGGGAACAGAGCGGTGAGTACAGGGCGAATTATCGCCCCTCCGTCGTACATTTTTAATACATAGTTTTGAATTTACGATATGTAAGTATAGATCCGTCTAGACTTTATCGAATTACTGACCTACATAGACCCGGGGAGGCGCAAGTAGCGGGTTTTGTTCACGGATAAGATGTCATTATTTTGTAGCCGTAACGTCTGTCGCGTCTGTGCCGAATTACGTTATGCTGAGATGTAGGTTACACTCTCCGAGTACATTGTGAGCGTTGAACCGCTTCTATAGTATGTTCTCACGCGTATCTGCCGTTATCAATCACTGTATTTGATTAGAAACGTTCCGCGGTAATGAGATGATGTACTGACACGCAGATTTGTATTTTTTTTCAGTGGGGAAGACGTCGCTCATCACTAGGTTCATGTATGATAGCTTTGACAACACTTATCAGGTGAGTCATCAAGTTCCCATGACAGTTAGAATGCTAGACTGTCACTATTCTAGTAGAAAACTCTGTAAAAATGTCTGGGAGTCCAGTTATTAATTAATTACATCACTGGTTAGTCATTGAAGCTCATGAATATGTATGTGGAGAACAATGTTGTATCTGCATAACATCTGAGCAAGGTAATGCTTATAACATTTGCTCTAAATGAAAAGTGCAATGAAAGTGACTGAGTTCAAAATTGAAAGTATTCTTTTATGGTAACACCAAAATTGTATCTGACAGTGAAGATTTTCTTAATGCCATAAGTTTAAAATAGTAAAACAGTCAGGGCTCTCCATACACACCTAAATATTTTGTTGATACTTGCTTTGGGGTGAGATTTTAAATGTTAGATGTCTTTTTTAACCTTTTCTGACCTGTCATTAGTTCAACGACCTTTACATTAAGTACTGAAGTAGAATTTGCAAATTCTTTCTCACTAATATACATACACAACCTCGTACAATTCTAAAATTAACAGTTATCAGTCTTTTTTGTAATATCCTGTTATTGCCACACCTTTTAGTTGTTAGAAAAGTAACACAATATCCATTAGTGATGCTGTATTAGTCAGTTCACTTTTGAAGCTATTGTACAGAGGCCAGCACTTCAAGCTCCCCAATGTGTCCAATTTCTTTGATAGTTTTTCAACTTTATAACAAATAAAATAAGGTTGATGTTAAATTGGGGAATTTTGTCAGTTTGTGGTAGATGTGCCGGTCCCTGTACATAATTTTCAAAAGGAATAGTCAATAGAAACATTATCACTAATAAATTACTGAATTAAAACCAACACACAGATGCCTTCCGTCCCATGTATTTGTTTTTTAAGAAGCCAGTTATTTGAAAGAATTAAGATAGGCTTACAAAGAAGCTTGCTTGATCCCACACAAAAACAGAATTTTATGCAAATCATTATAGTAATTCCTAAATGCCTATGTCATTAAGTCCGCCTGTGTACATTAGTGTACTAAAAGTATTAATCAAACAAATAATTCTGAAGAAAAATACCACCTTCATTTGTTTTTTTTTGCGCTTTTATTAGAGGAGTCAAAATTGGAGTTAGACAGCTCTGATATAAAAATATGGCAAATTTATTTTTCTGAAAGTTATAAGCCCACACTTAAAGTTAGATTTTAGATTGACCCATGAATAATTATAATCAAACCAATGTCTCATACAAAGTCAGAATGTAAATATAACACCTGTTTTAAATACCAAAAATAGGTGCTTTGATGACTTTTACAATACATTGGTTTCTCAATCTAAAAATAAATAGATATACACATAATAGGAAAACTATTTCTGTGATTCAATACCTTTTGACTACCTTTGTTATGCTGGTTAGGTACCTTTTTCGATTGTTAATCATTGTATGTGCAATTTTGTACAGTCAGTGGTAAATGGAAATCTATAAAAACAATATATTTTTGATCATAAATCTAGAGTTTAAAATGGCCTAGCAGTTCTGAACTAGGTGAATTGTGTTATATGAAATTTTCACTGGTATGTGTAAAAAAAAATCAAAGAAAGATTAGATATTCTTCAATGGGCTATTTGACAATATTTCAGTTTGTAGTCCCTCATTTGGATTACAAGAAAATATAAAACTGCTTAGATTAAGCGCATTAAAGTTGAAGAGAGGGGGCTTGTAACGTCATTATCTAGTATAAACTGTACTGGCTAGTGACGTCTTGCGACATTTTGACTCGGATGTACCGCCGTTATTTTTTGATTCCATGAAAAAAGAAAAAAATATGTGTCGAATATTTTCTTGTAATCTAGATGAGGGACTTAAAAGTAAAATTTTACAAATAGCTCATTGTTACATATAAAACCCTAGACAGATGATGACTTTAGGATAATTCATGTAGCGTTTTATCCTTATGTTAGGGTTGGCTTCTCGTCTAATATAGCCGATTACCAGCGTTTAACTTGGAGCAAATAAGTACCTATCTGACCTCAACAACCCAGTGACTGGATAACATCTCTCAACAACAACAACTCTTGGCTAGACTGGTTGTTAGACTTCCGTGTTTCAGAATACTTCAATGTCCTAAAGCAGCATAACTCAACCCCGGGTGTTATTGGGATGTGTCGTGAGAAGAGATTTTTTAGCAAACCCACGGCTTTTGGTCAATCCTGTTATTTTATTATAACTAGAAGAAAAAAATATTGGGGCCACACTATTAGGTCAAAAAGGTTAAAAACTGCTAGCCTGAAGTATGAACATACATAAAGCAAAAAAAACATCTAAGGATTGTAGTATTCTGTATTTTTGGCAATTATATCCATGGGTAAAAGGTGTGAGTTGATGTATGTTTCAGTATATTTAATAACTAAATAACTCCACTGTTGTGAAGCCAGTTCAGGTTGCTAGTGTAATTAAATTATCATATTGGAGAGTCCAAAACACAGGTATTGTTAAGTTTTATCTCTATGAAAAATTAATATGTACGTACCTACATCTGAATTCTGAACGCAATCAGTTCATTAGGGCTCAAAAGAAAAGTAATGTTATCTTTAAATAAAAGATAATTATATTTATGACTGACAAGTTGACAACAGCTTGCTTTAGATCTATAATCTTAGGATTTAGTGCCCATTTATTGTACCCTATAAAAGTAATGTCACAAGTAAATAAAACGGGTCGTTTTTAGTTGAAAAATCGTTCTGTGTTATGTCATGTAAAAAGTTGGAGCAAGCAACCAGTATCCTCTATTTGTTTTGTAAATTGATAAACGCTGACGGATAAAAAGGTGTGTAATCATTGTCACTGAACTGTACTTGACATCTTAATAATTTCAGACTTAATTTTTTTCATAACTATGCGACTTGCTTAAAAAAATGCTTTCAAGATTTCTTGATAGTCATGGTATCTGATGTCAATTATTATAAGTCAGCAAAATTGGCCATTATACAGAGGCCAGTAATACATCAGGCTACTTTCATAGTTTTTCAACTTTATACCAAACAGGATAAGGTTTATATTCCATTGGGAAAATTTTACTGCTGTATTAGTCTAGTAGGTACAGACGCCAGCGCATGAAGCGTTGATGTACAGACGCCAGCACATCAAGTTACCCCAATGTGTCAAATTTCTTTGATCGGTTTTTAGCTTTATGTTAAACAGAATAAGGTTCATTTTCAATTGGGAAAATTTGACACATTGGGGTAACTTGATGTGCTGGCGTCTGTACCTACTGGCGTCTGTACTACAGAATAAATTCTTTATATGAGCCAAACAATAGGATGTGCTAAATTGACAAACCAACAACATTGATTCCTTTTTTTAAATATTGTTTTTTCGTCACACAAAGGATTATGCGACTTGGCAACTTTAAAATTTATACAAGCAAGGAGTACATAAACCTGAAACGGTCGAATTTTGACCGCAAAGCCACTCCAGGACCACTGCAGCCTGCGTAGCATGAACACATTGCACACAGAGAAAACGGCCTTTGTCTACAGACGAATCGGCAAAGTGACAGATTATATAGACAGGAACCTCAATCTGTCAAATTTCTTTCAATACACCTGCCTGCGTAGCATGAACACTTAATTTCTTTTCTTCCGAGACACGACAAAGACCGTTTCTTCAGTGTTCATGCTACGCAGGCAGGACGATAGACTACCATCTCTCCCTTCTTACTATTTGCGAAACCATGTATAATATAAATAAAATCTGCATTATCCCAATCGCTAAGACGTTGGCCTGGCGATCGAGAGGTCGTGAGATCAATTATCACCCGTTGCACTACTGTCTGACATAAATCCTCTTCAAACAAGCAACTTAGTTGGATGGGTTAACAAGACAACATCAAGTAATGAGCAACCCCCATTGCTAATTAGCTTTTTAAAAAAGAATTCATCCGTTCAGGTGAATGGCCCCTATTTGTAACAATGATCAAGGAACAGCAAATTATAAAATATGTTTAATTTTTAATTATGACCTTGACTGAATTTGGTAATAAACTCTCTCCTTTTCCCATGGGGTCAGGCAGTTACTACTGAACACAACCTGCTACGGCTCAGGCGCAAAACGTCTCTTTCGCAAAATGTCCCCTGGTCGCAAAACGTCTCTTTCGCAGAATGTCTCTTTCGCAGAATGTCTCTTTCGCAGAATGTCTCTTTCGCAGAATGTCTCTTTCGCAGAATGTCTCTTTCGCATTATGTCTCTTTCGCAGAATGTCTCTTTCGCAAAATGTCGCGCCAGGGACTTAAGAATAAAATTTTGATTTTCAAAACAAAAAGTCATTTATTAAAATTATAGTGCAATTATGATGTAAAAATTTTGGTACTTAAATTTACTTAAGAATGTATTCCAAAAATATTTTGGTACAATTTAAAGTTCAGTGATTAAAAAAAAAAATATTTTCATTTGCAATACTTAGTAAATGTTTAGTTACTATTAGTAATAGCTCCTATTATATTATCTGTGGATATGTTTACTAACAGTATTGATTCTTATGATCTAAATTTTGAATGTGTGTAAAATGTTTGATACCTATTGATATTGTTTTTATTTTGAATACATACTTAAGTAAATTTAAGTACCAAAATTTTTACATCATAATTGCACTATAATTTTAATAAATGACTTTTTGTATTGAAAATTAAATTTTTATTCTTAAGTCCCTGGCGCGACATTTTGCGAAAGAGACATTCTGCGAAGGAGACATTCTGCGAAAGAGACATTCTGCGAAAGAGACATTTTACGAAAGAGACATTCTGCGAAAGAGACGTTTTGCGACCAGGGGACATTTTGCGAAAGAGACGTTTTGCGCCTGAGCCCCTGCTACGATCCTATGTTGTATACTTTTATTGATTTAACCGGAAACGGACAAAGTAAGGCGAAAAGCCCAGAACAATGATGTATTTGTTAAATACAAACATTATTAACGTTATCAGTTATCATTACCGGCAAAACAAGTCCGAACGAAAAGTACGATATGTTTTATCTGATCTATATTTTTTATCTATAACATATAAGTGTAATTAAATTGTGGTTATATAGGTACATATCGCGAGTAATAAACCATTAGGAAACAATGTCAAGTGCAAATAGAAACGTGTTTTCAATAATTTTTGAATCGGATATCTGTACTAGATTGAGGACGGACTTAAATGCCTAAAAACGTATTAACAACAACAACATTAGTCCAAACAACATAAACTTGTTTACTTTAAAATACCTATAGGTACTATCCATTTACTAAAGATAGCCTAACGCCCGATATTAATATTCTATCTCAATCGAAATCCCGTTCCTTTGTTTTTGACGGCTGCTTCTGATTGGACATCTTTAAGACTCGGATAGGCGAAGTCGGTCGTTGATTGGTTACAAACAAAGATCGGGATCAAGATAGCAACCGAGATAGATTATTAATATCCAGCGTAAGTGTCTCATGTTGGAAGGCTCTTAATGAACTGAAAAATCTGTCCCCAATATCTTTTAAAATGCCCACGTTTATAAAATCAATCGGAATTATTTGGAGATCCTTAGAAAAAAGTATTAAGCACCCACTCAGCCACTGGCCCATTCAAAAAGTGTACTTAATTTGAAGCATTCGTCTAGAAATAGTCTGTGAATGCCAACATTCGTAGGGATTGGGAGCAATGCTTGCCCTGTTTGAAAAATCTATTAAAACATTAAAAAATCTTCCTTCACTGTTTATCAATGTGTTGAACAAACAACACTTGTCGGTTATAGCTGCCTACGCTAACGTATAATTGGTCATCCAACTGTGAAAGTAATCCTTCCACTACACATTTATTGAACACGAATAAAAATACTTATAAAACCATGTTCACACGACAGAACAGACAGCTCTTTGATAATTAAATACACACTAAAGAAAGAGATGCTACCAAAACAAAATTTGTTCAGTGTAGTGCCGTGTGAACTTAGCTTTACAGCATAATAAAAATCGTTAATACCCGTGACTATATAAGTCCGAGAAGATTTTATTTCTTTCGGAATCATGAAATTGCAAGTGAACTTTTTGCAGTCGCAGTTTTGTTAGATATTTCACCGATTGCCAGATGCCTATAGTTCTGCCTATTTGTCTAAGATTAGCTAAGAAAAAAAAATATTGAAGTGCTGGAGCCACGTTTGCTGATGCGTAATGAGATGTGGGGCAAAATAACCATCACGTAGAACCCTGACACAGCTAGAAGGCGTCACGGCAGATCCCGAAGACGATGGCGAGACGACCTGGACAAAATAAACGACCATTGGCCCACTTGAGTCATGGGAAGAGGCCTTTGGCCAACAGTGGAATGATGCTGGCTGGCAGTATCAGTGTCGGAGCAGTAGCAATTCATGCATCAAATCTTCCTTTATTAGAGTTTTTTGGATGATTTTTACGAGTATCAGTAAAAGTTGTCTCGACTCAACCATGCGTTTAATACACTTACTTCTTGGCGTAGACACTCAATAAAAAAAATACTCCGCAACATTTTTGTCTGTGTTTTTATTGTTGTTGTGTCTGTGCACTAAGATTAGAATAAAATACTTTTTATTGTGCACCTTATGAACTCACTATTGCATTCGATTTTTGGTCATTCGGAATCCAAAATCATGTATTTCAGTTAAAACCTCTATGGCTGATGATATTTTTTTACAAAAGCTTAAAGTAAGGGCAAAGTTCATAAGATTAGTCACTATTTTTAATTTTATCATAGGCAGCCGAGAGTTGCATCAGAATATTTATCGGCGTTTTACTGCAAATTATTACCGGTGATAATGTACATATATCTACCTAAAACCTATCGTCCCTGTTGTAGAAGTAATAGAGAACTCTATAAGGAATCTAGTAAACAGCAATTTGTACCTTGGTACGTGCAATTGGGAGCGCGTTTAATAGGTCTTGGCCAATTAGGCATCGTGTAACGACACTGTCCTAGATCTTGTAGGCTAGGTACAGACGCCAGCACGTCAAGTTACCCCAATGTGTCAAATTTCTTTGATCGTTTTTCAACTTTATGTCACAGAGAATAAGGTTCATATTCAATTGGGGAAATTTTAGACATTGGGGTAACTTGATGTGCTGGCGTCTGTACATAAGATAATAAAGTTCCTTTTTACTACACATAAAACTTTACCGCAGGTTATGTAACTAGCCCTGATTCTTGAAACCAAAGGCCTTTGCCTGAATAATTGACGTAAATTCCTACGATTTATATTTAATCGAAAAAAAAACTATCATAATTAGTGTCGTCCATTTTATTAATATGAATGAAGTCTTAACTTTACATAAATATTGTGTACGAAACAAGTAAGGTCTTGATTAAAATTCAAATGAATAAAATCGTTTGTATTTTATAGTCTAGCGTTCGTGCTAGGCATACTGATCAAGGCTTATCTGAAGATTTACTACCAGAACTAACTACAATAGCAAGAGACTTCAATTGAATTAAGCATTGTCGAATTACATAATTTTGTGGCAGGTGGTTTTGTCTGAAAAGTCTTACGTCGAAATAGAAGGCCTAGGAAAAGTCACATTTTAAACGATACCGAACTTCGATAAATCCGTAATGTATGGATTTGCCGATGATCGTTAAGTCAAGAGCTGCATCACCGTTTTCATTTACATTTTAAAATTAATTTTGGGATTTTAGTCACAAGGATATGTCAACTCTGTCATACCTTATAGAAATGTAAATTCACTTACAATTTGCACTAGCAACAATAATAAAATACTGTAAGGAATAGTTTACCGAAACAGTACACTTAATTTTTTAGCAGCCTCCGATTTTGGATTTACTAAAATACTTTGAATCAGTTCTACATCCAGCCTGTTTAACTTTAATGCTTTCAGCAGCAAGTCGCGCTCATCACCATCCATTTCGAAGAACTACACTTAAAAACTTATTTACCTTTACAAAAGAATCTTGTTTATCGCAGATAGCATATTCGTCGTTTTCGAAATTGCACTCATAACACAAATCTTCATGGCCGTCATTATAATGAATCTTACCAAGATCACTTTCATTAAAACTACAGCTATCTTCTTTTTTTTTAGTTTTTATTTGTCTGTATGTACGTCCTCTCTGGCCAATAATAATTCTTTCTTTATTTCAAGTTTACGACTAAACTTGATAAGAAACTGTGCTTGGTAAGAACTTCAATTGGTTGCTATGTTTCTTCTCAGTAGATGGCAATGCCTATAATATGTAGTCAGCTACGAAACACCGACGTCATCTAGTTTAAATTAACATGAAAAAGTAACTCTTTTAGTGATATTTTAACAGATTAACAAAGTACTAATTTATAATATTATTTTGGACGGCCTTCCTTGTAAAGGAAGTTTTTAATTATAGTCTTCATTTTTCCTTCTCATTTGTGGTTATTAAATGATTAGCATTAGGTTATTATTTCGCAGCCTCTGGTCTTTCAGTTAGGAATATGAAACCTTTTTAAAACTTACCATGCTGGGCCGAGCTAGTTAGCATACTTGAACAGTCAGAAGTGGCTATCTGAAGATTTAGATAGGACCTAAACTGGATGTGTCATAAATAGGACTATCTATATACACACATCAAAAGTGTCTAGGGATCAACATATATTTTTGCAATAACTTTTCTCCTGATTGATATTAATTAAAATTTTCTTTAAGGATTCATCAAATAAAGTGTTTTCGTTTGTCACAGTAACGATAAACCAAGTCACCTTTGCATTAATAAAGAAATTTGCCATTTTCCTAATAAAGGGATTTTTGACATTTGAACCACTAACATTAAAGTTCGAAAAAAGACTGAAATAACAGTTTTCTTTAAAATTTTATTGGGTAACTTAAACAATTAATAATCCGTGTTTCTACCGCGAACACTAACAACACAAGAACATCGGTTTGGCATACTCAAAATGAGTTCATCCAAATCACGCTATGGAATGGCCGCCCATGTTCGTTGCAACAACAAAAAAAGGTCTTCTTTTTTTTTTTTTTTTTTTTTTTTTTTTTTTTTTTTTTTTTTTTTTTTCACGACATACATATTGTTGTTAATTAACAATTTACTCGCCAAACTAATCAGTTTGTTGGCGAGAAGCGCTTGTTTTTAAATACAGATTCATACAAACATGATCTAGTGAACAGATAAACTTAAAACTAACAAATAACAGTAGGTAGGTACTAACAAATAACTGTAAAATAAATTAGGTAGACTGTGAATTTATTTCTCTGTAACAGCTGTATCCTCGTTACCGAGCAATAAATTCCTCAGTCTTGATTTCAACAAACCTTTACTTAACTTAGGGCTGTGTCTCAGCATATCGATTTTATTAAATACTTTAGGCACTATGTATCTAGTAGTTCTTTCCCCATAATAATTTGTTGCTTTAGGCTGGACTAATCTTTTCTCCCTTACACTTCTAGTATTATATTTATTTTCAATCAGGACTTTAAACTTATCACTAAAATAATGTTCTTGGCTCAATACATAATCAACTTTCTTATCTACTGGTAGGATTTTACAAATAGAGAATAGCTTTTCATACTCTTTGTTACATTTTTTCTTAACCTTTTTACTAACTAGGAACTTAATTATTCGTGTCTGTACTTTTTTTATGTCTTGTAAATAAGTTTTAAACGTTCGTCCATATACACTAAGTCCATAACTAATTAGTGAGTCAGCAAGTGCGTAATAAACAATCAAAAGCGTCTGGCTATTTACCACATTATTTAAATGATAAAACTTCCCCAATACAGATCTCAACTTGTTACAAATGTCAGTTACGTGTGTTTTCCAATTAAAATTTGAATCAATGGTAAGGCCTAAATATTTAAATGTGTTAACATAGTCTAATTTCTCACATACGCAGTTAAACTTATCCCTATGCAAGCAATCGTATGTATGTCCTATTATATCAAGATCCCTTTTGCGTACAGCTTTAGCTCGTAGATTATGTGGCGAGTACACATGCATGCATTTTGTCTTGGATAGATTTAATATAATTCCGTTGTCATGTGCCCATTTTGTGACCTGTTCGAAGTCCTCTTGAACGCACTGTTGTACCTTCGAGATGTCCTTCGAAGCATGAACTACACACATGTCGTCTGCATACATAAATACTCGACACCCATCCACAACATTCGACACACTGTTCACGTGCATTATATAGCCCACGGGCCCAAACACTGATCCGGTCGGCACACCGAGATCCACACTCGCCTCTTCACCAGTCACACCAGCTATGGAAGTGCGTATTTTTCTGTTGTACAGGTAGTTTCGGAACCAGTTCTTGGTGGGACCACGTATTCCGCATTCATCCATCGCCTGTAGTAGTGTGTCGTGATCCAGTGTGTCGAATGCCTTTTTATAATCAATAAAAAGTGCTATCAGCTGTTTACCAGAGTCTAGGCACTCATTAACATAATCACTAAACGCTGTTAGGGCCGAGACAGTACTGCGCCCTCTCCGGAATCCATACTGTGTGTCTGACAATATATTATGAGTCTCTAGGAATTTATTGATTTGGCTAACAATGACTTTTTCCACTATTTTATCAATGACAGACAGTATGGCGATGGGCCTGTAATTTACATACTCTATGTGGCTTCCAGACTTATAAATAGGGCGTATTAATGCAATCTTCAACTCATCAGGATATAAACCACCAGTCAAACACATGTTTATGAATGTAGCTAATATAGGACTTAATTGCTTTCGTAAGTATTTGATATCTTTAACCCTCACTCCATCTAAACCTGGTGCTTTCTCACACGACATTGTATTAATTACTTTTTCTATGTCTGACGAAATAACAGGACTATACCTAAAACTCACATCACTCGGCGTTACATAATGCTTTCTGTCAAAAAAATTCGTGTTACAAACATGTTTAATACCTTTAATTTCCTCGGTAAAAGTTTTTGAGTCTTGCGACTGGATACCCTTCATATTCGGCAGAGCTCTTCTCTGTAGCATATCCCATGCATGCTCAATCGGGTTCAAGTCTGGCGACTGAGCAGGCCAGGGCAGGACATTGATGTTTGCTGCGGCGAGAGTCTGTCTTACAACTCTTGCGGTGTGCGGTCGTGCATTATCATGCATTAACTGAAATAAGGGACCGATTTGCACTTGTAGAGGAACGATGACGTCTGATACAATCGTCTCAGCATAAATTTGAGCGTTGAGGTTGCCTCTGATCCAAATCAACTCAGTTCTTCCGCCGATCCAAATACCCGCCCATACCATGATGGTTCCACCACTATAAGGATGGACTTCCTGGCAGGATTTTAATCGCTGTTGGCGTCCAGGGGTTCTCCAGTGTCGTATACGTCTTGTATCCGGTCTCATACCAAAACGAGACTCATCAGAAAAGCACACGAAACGCCATTGTTCTTCTGCCCAATTTCTGTGTTCAAGAGCCCATTGATATCGAATCCTACGATTGTGCATTGCTATAGGTGGTACCCGTAGCGGTCTTCGGGAATGAAGGTTCACTTCATGCAAGCGGTTTCTGACTGTTTGGTCGCTAATTAAGTTCCCTGAAGAGTGATGAAGCCTCACGGCTAACATCATGGCGGTTATTGTTGGAGCTCTTCGAGTTAAGATTTGAATGTATCGGTCTTGTCTCCGTGTGGTGCAGCGATACCGTCCTCCATGGCGCTCAGCCACGGTACCAGTGCTTCGGTAACGTGTCCAAAGTCGACTGATAACACTCTGACTTGTATTCAGAGCTAAAGCCACAGTACGTTGCCGGGAACCAGCTTCTATCATTCCCACGGCTCTGAGCATTTCTTCCCTGCTTAAATGACGTCGCCGCTCCATAATAACGTTGGTTTTAATCAGTAGTAGGGAAACAGTAGCACTAATAATGTCTTCAATGCGTTGTATGTTTTTATAGGGAAAATATTGACAGCTGATTTTCATCTTTTACTCGAATTTGATTCACAGTTCCTGATTCAAATTATGAAATGCACCAAAAAGGATCCATATAAATTTATAAAATCATAAATTTATTACAAAGCCACATCTCAATCTCAAGAAATCCGCATAAAAATGCTTGATCCCTAGACACTTTTGATGTGTGTAGTTAGTATTTATATTAAGCTAGGAGAGACACCCAATAATGACTGAACGTTAGGATAGTATTAGGGGGCTCGTAGTATTAAGCCACGAGCGTGCATCCACGGCGCACGGTTGTGTCGAAGGTTAAGGTATGAAGTCGGTTTGTAGATAGATGATAGCGATACCTACTCCTTTGTGCTTCGGGATACACATTAATCCGTTAGAGTCAGCAATAGAGCAGCTTCTGTAAACCTCATTTACAGTCTTTACAGTCAGCCCCAAAGTTCTACAACCAATCTTACCAATGTTACCTAGAAACTGGGCTATAAATATAAGGTCGCTCCATGTAAAATATTGGTAAGCAACTGCATCCAGTTAGACTGGGATCCGACGCCAACTAAGTAGGGAAAAGTAAGCAGGCGATGACTTAGATGGGTCGCGGAATTTGTTCGAAAGACTCACCGCGGCCCTGGAACGCAAAATAAATTAGGAGGAACACTGATGGGTTTTAGTCAGCAAGTGTTTGACACTTCCTTCCGCTTCACCCAGAGCGGGACGAGTTATTTGATGATTTCCCATCCTTAAAAAAAATGTTATGAAAATCTTGTTCTTACACAGTTTTTGAAGCAGTTCTTAGAGTTCAGAATACACTTACCTCTTTCTTCCATCATCACATCATCACCTAGTGAAATAAAACCTTACAAATGTGTTTTTCACAGGCAACGATTGGTATTGACTTCTTGTCGAAGACTATGTACTTGGAAGACCGCACGGTGCGGCTGCAGCTGTGGGACACGGCCGGTCAGGAGCGATTCCGCTCCCTCATACCTTCGTACATCAGGGACTCCACGGTCGCTGTTGTGGTTTACGATATTACCAGTAAGTATTCTTTTACTTTATACATATTTATGTGAAACAAGTAAGGCACTCATTATAATTGAGTCAGTTTAGAGAAGGATTTTTGAAAGGGCCTCAGCAGGGGGCTTATCTTGAACTCTTAAAGCAGGTCAATTTTACACGATAAATAACCTGCCCTGTTATTTTGTACCATGAGTGAGTATAGCAGCAGGCGAGCCAGCGATCACGTGACCTAAGCCGGTGAGTGACCACGTGACAGCACTCCAGCAGGCAGGCTTGCAACGTTTGCTACCATGAAGGCTTTCTGACATATAGACAATCAACAATTAACCTGCCGTACTGTCGTTAATGATCCACGATTTGTATTTTGGACTATTTATGATAGAAATCAATGTTATTCACATTCGTTGCTCATCTGAAGTGTTGACATTTTGAACCGTTAATGTTTTATGCTAATGATATTCTAATTCATTGAAAAATTGAACTGTTGATTATATGGTGTTGATATTTTGATTTTTGATGTTTTGGGTTTTTGATGTTAAGTACCCCACCCAGACAGGACCCTTGAAAGTGACCTTAAAGCACTACTTTCAAATAAAATATTGTGATACTAGACTATATTCGACTTAGTACTCGTGGATTTCGTACTAGTCGCTACGATCTTCAACGCCCTTCACCCCATCTAATAGTTAGAATTGGAAAATGAATTGTGGCAAGTTCTACCATTTTTGCATAGAAACTTTATTTAAGTACCACAACTTATAGTTTTATTTGTGTGTTAACGTTTATATTTACTTAGCTGCGTATTCGGCTGACAATGTTTTTCATATAATAAACGAATGCCTCTTTTTACCCTTAAAGATTTATTTTCACAATACCCTTTCTTAGTGCCTACACATGTTCGTTCTAAGCGAATGCATTGTACAAAATTGAAATTTTTCATCTTCATTAGTTTGTACTGTGACAAATTACTAACTTATTGTGTTAAGGGTCCCTTTTCCGAAATTTACGTTTCTAGATCGAGTTGTTTTCAGAGAAATCACCATATTTAAATTCGCAAAAAAATATATAGTACAGATACATGTTTAAAGAAGTGACTTTTTTGGTTAAAAACACAATA
Organism: Euplexia lucipara; assembly: GCA_921972225.1. NCBI lineage: Eukaryota > Metazoa > Arthropoda > Insecta > Lepidoptera > Noctuidae > Euplexia > Euplexia lucipara. Next base: position 4,926,528 of record OV179143.1, on the reverse strand, counting down.
TTTCTCATTTTGCTCGACAAAAAAAAAATCAGAAGGAAAGTCGATTTTGAAAGTATTTTAAGCTGTATGAGACTTGGGGGAGCGCAATGTTTATGAAAATTTTACATTTCATTTACTAATCAGGTTTAACAGGGATATTATTGGATAGATTTATAATATGGCACTTATTTTTTTCCATATAAAATAAATGCGTGAAAAACAACTAGCGCGCACCGCGCCAGTGCCCTGCCGGACGTCATCGAGGGAGGACCTATGCAATTTTTGCTCGCAACCACATTATCGTCTTCGCACGCGTAATAGTGCCCACTAACCTGCGTAAAAACGTGTTGTATTAGAAGTAATAAAAATGACAAATAAAAAGAACAAAATTAAGAAAAAAAGGGCATTTGAAGTGAAGAAAATCCGAAAGTGTATTGCGTAAGTACTTATTCTATAAATACGTCACAATATTATTACTTGTGCTTCTTTACACAGACTAGCGAAGTCAGTATGACAAGAATTTTAAATCTTTAATAGGTATTTTTAATGGAAACATTCACCTTTACATATTTTTACATAAACTGACGATCCGAATGGCGCAGCGGTAGTGAGGCCGCCTTACGATCTAAGGGTCCGGATTCGAATCCCGGTAGGGGCAAATGTTTGTGTGATGAGCATGATCATTATTTTGTTTCCGAGTCATGGATGTTTGTACATAAGAAGTACCTATTTATTTACAACAAAAAAAGTATATATGTATCATATCAACTATCTGGTGTCCACGACACAAGCCAACGATATTTATTTATTTACTAGCTGTTGCCCGCGACTTCGTTCGCGTGGAAATTTGAAAGTGTATGAAAAAAAACATGTGTGCAATTCACACGTGATAGAAGTGAAACCTTAAAAAAGAGCACAAAGACAACCACGAACATAAGAAACACTATACTCGTATAATGCTTCCTATCTCATTTTTTCCCACGTTAAATATTATGAATTTATGTGGCTGTCTCTTTTTACTGTCGCTTTTTCGTTTCATCGACTATCAAATCACAACGATGCTAGAGAAGATGTCACTTAAAAAAAATAGCCTACGACCTATTCTCAGACCTACCAAATATACACAAAAATTTGGTCAAGCCGTTTCGGAGTAGTTCGATAACAAACACTGTGACACGAGATTTTTATATTTGATCTTATTTATAACTCTAGTAATTGTTCGTTTTAATTTGGCTTTTTGAAATTTAGTAATGAAATTTATTCCATTCCAGTGCTCTGAGACCTCGTACCGGAAAAGGTACTTTGATGTCCAAGAAAAGTACCGATGGGCGCTCTAAAGAGGGGCAGTATCCGTAAGCACATTATGTACATATTATACAGTATACTAGGACGGAGCAGTTCTACCTGTCCACTACAAGTTTGCCGTTATCTCCCGTCACGCTTTAGCTTGCTTACTTATCACGTGTCTTATGTATCTCAGTAAATGATTTTTCGTTAAAATTTATTTCAGTGATTTTGAAACCAAATCCCTTTCTGTACTTGACATTCCATTGTTTCAGAAAGACTGTGGGTTCGACCCTCTTAGAAGATACTCGCGCCTAGCATTGAGAAATATATCGGTCGATGAAAATGAACCTGGACCTTGCACACGACCACTAAATTTTATTGAATTTTAATTTTATGCTAGTACCTACCTATATATTTTATTACATTATAATTAATCATATTTGTCTTTCATTATAGTACTCTAAAAATCTTCTACCACCATTCTTTAAATTCTATAGAATAATCATCGCCTGCCTTAGACATATTCATAACAATATAAGTGTATTAAGGTTTACAGTCAATAGTGCAGCACATCAAGCTATACGTTTTTGTTGCAAACTAGCTCTTATTACCCGCACGCCAATATTTGAACTACTGATTTATTTGTACTGTGGCGTGCTCGTCCGCCGCCATAGGTCACCGGAGTTCATATCGCGACGGCTCCTGTGCAACGCGGCCGCAAGCCGACTCAGTGCGTAAAATGCCTAAAGTTTCGGGAAAAGGGGCCCTTAAGGACGGGGACGATCAATAATGCACCCACCACATACATATATAAATTCTTGACATTTCATGAGAAGTCTTGATAGGTCACCGTTGGTAGCCTTCGCGATCGATCCGTGTGTGTGTGCTGTACTGCATTTTTGACGAAGTGCTGACCACGATCACCATTACATGAATACGCGTAGAGTATTAATGTAGGAAAGCAACGTCTTGTTTTTTAGGGTTACGTACCGAAAATGGTAAAGACATCATCCTAATTCGGCATGTAAAGTATTCTTTAGGTTTTTGTATATTTTTATTTCGTAAAACATTTAATTAAAAGCCACTAATTTGAAGCTTTTTTTCCAAATATCAGTTTTTTTTTAAATTATATTTTAAAGTATTATTCGTGATGACGTCATTAAGTTTTCAGTACATACAAAAAACACTAATAGATAACTTCAAACTTGACATTGTCAACAGTTGACACTTGACAGATACGATATTTAGACTAACAACAGTTTTTTTTTTTAATTTATCTTGAAACACACGAAGTCAGAAGAAGTCAGAAGTCTGTTCAGGCTACATTCTGACGTCATAAAGAGGTCAAATGAAAGTCAAATTGTTACAAGTATTACCTATTGTGAAAATAATCACAATCTTGTGATATACCTACAAGCTAAAAATAGAAAAATAAGGCTTAAGACCCTAAAATCTCCAAAAGGTTTTGGAATCAACGTAGGTTAATTTTTACTTTACATAAGTATCGAATTGTGCTATTTTTTTTTATGTCTGTTCAAGCTGCATATTTAATGAACTCTGCTATTGATTTGAAAGTGAATGTAGTCTGTCCACTGACCTGTGAAAGAATTAAAAACTAATTGTTCTATTGTAATATTAGCCGAAGTAGTATAAGGTTACGAGGTCAAGTGTATCAAAGGAAACGACACACAAATACAAATGATTAAAAATGGCGTTGTCTTTGACTTAAATAGATAATTATGATAAAAAAGTTCCGTAAAATTAACGTTCCCCAAGGAAATAAAATAAAAAAGTGGTCATAAATCTAAGTTCATGTAATATTACAGAAAAATAAAACAATGTGTCTACCTGCCTAGCACATTTCAGCTTTTTCTGTAGTCTGCAACACCAACACAGTTTAGCGGCCACAAAAAAAATAACTATGAAAATTTAAAAAGTCTCACCAAGGTACTGACAACACTCGGTAGGCGACGACCTGCTTTTTTGCCCTATTGGATGTGAGCTGTATTTAAATTAAAACGATGACCCAAATAATACTTAATCAATTGATGCCGTTATCATCGATAACCCACGGACGAGACTATGCAATTATTATAAACGAGATATTTAAAAACAGGTTTCTCAATTTAACCTTACAAGAACTTGGATATACGAAATGAAATTGGGTATACAAGTTTGTTCTTGAAAAAGTTCAAATACATAAAATATTGCCCCGCGTCCGACTGTGTTACGAGAATTGAGTCCCGAGGTAACGATATCTTAAACCCTCGGGCCTTGCTCGCATCTGGCTAAAAAATAACTCCATTATATTTTACGGACGGCTCACCGAGTAACAGATATGTTGTCATGCGATGGAAAAAGGGTGTGTCTCTTTATCTTAACGGTTCTCTGGCCTTTTGCATGGTCCAGTTTGGTTTTGGAACTGGTGGCAGGCTTGTTATAGTATGCGGCTGCACAACCGATAGGGTGTTTCGATCACGACGTTTGAAGTTTATGGGGTTCTGACAGTTCTATATCGGAATGCTGGATAAGGTTGCTCACGCCCCTAGTCTGGGGTTGCGACTCTCAGCGCAGGCGTGAGGCAGAATACCTGGGTGATTTTAAGTCAGTAAGAGAAAAAAAAAAAAAGGAAAAATATACGGTTTGAATCCCGTTTAAAATTGGTTCATACTTACATTGATTACGTATTAGTTCATGTACGGTTAAACCAGTTTCAGAGTTCATTTAAAGCGGGTTTTCGACTGATTTTGGTTTAGGGTTTATCTGCAAATGTACTCTAGTCCTAGTTCTCCACCTTGGATTGTACTTACGAAAATAAATTATCCAATCGTGCCCTACGATTACGAAGGCTGCTACGTATACCCTAGAATTGAACCTAGGTATTTTTTATATACGTTAGGTTATGATTCTTTTACTCCTATTCTAATGTATTTGGGGTCTCTTGTCTTTCACACTGCTCTAGTCGTCACCTTCATTCTATGTCATGTTTTCCACAGTCCATCCGTCGTTTCGTTGGTTCATCTAGCCAGATTATCGTCCAATCTCAGATATGAAGCCGTCAATTTCATCTCCTGTGGAGCTCCTCAAGTTCCGAGTTGAGCTCACGATTACGGACAAATGCTTGCACTGACTGATCTGGTCCCCTCATATCTGTGAAAGAACCTCTTTCCTCAAAATACCATTTCAGACACTAATCTGCATGGTTCTCTGACCAAGACTACTTCTCTACTCTTCACTAATGATCAAGATGATGTCTGGACTTTAAAAGAGACTGACCACTGAGTTTCTTTCAGTGGAGTAGTCAGATAGGGAGACGCCGACCTCGCCTAGGTAAAAAATTACGTGTAAATGTGTTCCTATTTACAGAAATAAATATCATTTTATCATTTTTTTTATCATCAAACTGTTTGAAAACTAATCTTGTTGTCAACTCTTTTAATTGTTTTTCGTAGTCAGATTTTTTCACTTATTTTTATTGTTATGTTATGCGTGAACTTAATCGCTGCGTGCGAAACGAATATGCACGCGTCTGGAAACGATAGCTCATTCTAAGAACATGTCATCTGACATTGACATTTGGCGTACATTTCAAACCACAACACCTTGACGTCTAGTACTTACGTATTGCATCCTCCGGTTTGTATAAGAGTTTTTTCAGCGTGTTTCATAAAATGTTTTGAGCAATCGGGAAATGAAAAGACGTGATTACAGCCGTGTTGCACGTAGTGTGGTTCTGTAAGGTTGAAAGTGGGCCAATGGCCTGTCCATCGGTCAGCGGACTCAGGTTACAATTTACGCGCGATCGTATATCGAGTTTACTGTCGTGGGCCTATGCTCCTCATCATTTTATTTGTCGAGAGGTACCTTAAAAATGGTATCAAGTAATTCGACTTAAGTATTAATCTTTTTTATGTCTGTCTCCGGCCGTAAATTTATACGCGTTAGTATGCTACGAGTAAGCACCTACTTTGAAAATGTAATAAGCTTTTTGCTCTCTTATTTGCGTTTAACTTACTACCCGAGCGATGTAAAGGAACACAATCATTCAGATTTCATAGCGGTCACAAAACAATTTGAAATCTTTAATTAAGTCAATTGTTCGCGAGTGGTGTGCGAGCAAATATAGACTTTACGCCTAAGGGGGAAGGTTAATATTTGGTTTGGGGGTTGTCTGTCGCCTGTAACAAATATTTGCTTGCTCCCCACGACGAACCTTGGGCCTGGCTGTTTGTGTCTAAGTACATGATATATGTGAGCTAATGCTTTTTAGTTTTCTCTCTTAGACCATAGGTATGTATTAAAGTTTTCTTTTTAAAACACGTCATATCTGTATTTAGATGGGATGTTAACGAGATACTATTTGTCGTATCACTCCACACATTATTGGCCTTAATTTTTTCAAATACTAGTTTCAGCCCGCAACTTCGTCTGTGTGGAAGTGAACCATACCATACATCCTATGGCTCTCGACAATAGTGCTTTCCTTTACCGATATTTTTATTTAATCGGAAGATTAGCTTTGGAAAATGAAGTGAGGTTATGGCTTAGTAATACCACAGCACAGCTGCACAGCTCAGTCGAAGATTCGCTTGCCGCGGTCGGTCCGGTGGATGGGTGATAATTCATTACATATTAAGACTGCTCCGTGTTCCGGAAAGCATTAAGCCGTTGATCACGGCTGTCATTTGTAAACTTTGACAGTCGTAAAGTAGTAACGGGTAGTCTAGGCCCTGATAGACTGGCACCCAGTTTAATCAAGGGATATCGTGTTTCCCAGGCTCTGTGAAGGTCAGATAGTCTCCTTGTAAAACACTGTCACTCAGCTGCATCCTGTTGAATTGGAAGCCGACCCCAACAACGTTGATAAAAGGGATGATGAGTAATCTTAAATTGGAGATAATCTCTCACAACCAAACGTACAAACTGAATCTGATTATATTATGAAAAAGTGTAAGTAGATGTAAAAAAACATATAGAATATGCGTCAATCCTGATGTTTACACATACATACATTCGTTTGAATATGTAGGTACCTACTGTTCGTTCGTCGTTTCAATATCGATTCGAGAATCAAAACTGCTGATTGGCACAAATTTAGTTTCATTTTGTTCAAGGTTTCACTTCAGAATATTTATAATTGTATGTACTTCCGTAATTAAGGTTATTGTACGTAGATTTCATATCGTTCTTGAAGTTTGAGAGTGAATCATGTTTCTGTAAATGTATTGTTTTAGGATATCAAGGCACACTCTGTACTTAGGAATTTGGGAACTAAATGATATTAGATATATATTTATTACGATTCTTCTTCTCGTATGCTGTCCATGGGCTTCTTAATTGGCTTCACATACCGTTGAGAAATATCTTTCAGGCTTCATGTGAGGTTGGGGTTTTACTATCTGACTACTCTGAGAAGAATCTCAAAGGTTGCAGTCTCTTTTAAATTCCAGCTATTATCTTGGTCAGATCATGTAACAACCATGCAGCGTCTGAAAAGGTGTTTTTAGGAAAGAACCACGCAGATATGAGTGGACCTGTTCAGTCGTTGCTCGCATTTGTCAATTATCATGAGCTCATCTCGAAACTAGAGTATAAGGGAGGGTCCTGGCTGTCTAATTAGAAACCTAATTAGGGATGTTAGTTGTGGCCTGGTTAATTGGTATTTTCTAAGTAGGTTAGTAGGGCATACTGGCAGAATATGGTTGTGCTACTTCTGCCTAATTCTTCGAGGATTACAGGTAAGACGTTATGTTATAAATACGTTCGTAATGCCTACTTATAATCTTCTGCTTAACAATGGACAAACCTAACTAAGTTTGGGTCAGCCTCCAGTCTAACCGAATGCAGATCAAATACCTACTTACTAATATTTTACATGATGGTCTGTCTATCTTACCATCAGAACCCTGTATCTGGGTAACACGATGACGATACCTCTGGGTAAGACTGGTTGAGAGTCTGTCGGGTTTCTTACTGCCTGTCACAACTATAAATAAATACGAATGGCAGACTGAGTCATGTGTTTTTTTTTGTAATGGATGGATCGCCTATCCGAGGCAAGCATAGCTTAACCTTCAATTGACCGGTGTCGTTGTTACTATTTTGCTACGAGGTTCTTAGTAAAGAATAGCACTGCCGAAGCCTCTTTCTATCTTTCAACCTAGAAGTATTAAAGTATTGATCAGCAAGTTTCGCTAGCTTGGTGCGCCACGTACGGCTCGGCAATAGCTCAAATTATTGTACCTCTGTGAACATGTTACAACCGTGTGAGAAGTAAAATGTCTTCGTCGATACGGCCTAGGGATGTCGAAATTTATTATTTAAAAAGTATCGCTATGCAGGATAGAAGGGATATCGATACACAACCTAATACCTACTTTTTCTTTGCTTTTTTTCTGTCTAGTTTTTGAAATGTTCACTTTAATCTGTAAGAAAACTTGAGATCTTCTATTTCTTGAAATCTTTTATTTGACTGGCCTGTTGGTCAAGTAGTTAGTAACCCTGACTGCTATGCCGGAGGTCGTGGGTTCGATTCTCACCCAGGACAAATGTTTGTGTGATGAGCACGATCATTTGTTCTGTGTCTGGGTGTAATTTATCTATAATATGTATGTATTTAGAAATATATATGTATGTTTATCAGCTGTTTAGTACCCATAACACAAGTTCTCAAGCTTAACTTGGGACTAAATGGCGTTGTGTGAAAAGTTGTGGAATATTTATTTATTTCATTTTTAATTAAATATTTTATTGAGGTAGAATGAGATGAATGATGAAAATGATCTCCTAATTTGGTTAAAAATGGTCATTTTTAATACGTTTCCAATACCTACTCTGTACTTTTTATATCGATATATCGATAAGTCGGGAGTTTTGTCGACAAACCTAATATCGCCACAGCACTTCGGTTTCACGTTTCCTACGAGACTTCAAACTTTCATGTGGGTAGAATGTCTGACGTGTGATGACACTCAACTTTTTAATACAAAACACAAGGCTATTATAATTACCGACAGCTTCCGGACGTACCGCGGCCTATAAATATTAATGATAAATTCCGTTTTATTGTCTTATTTAGTTATGCAAGGTCGTGGCATACTATTTATTACGGAATTATCTTTTGTTAGACATGAACTTACTAGTTTTTGCTCACGACTGTCCATTTGCACCACATAGGTACTATTTTACTGTAGGAACTATGAACTTAAAATTAATCTAGTACCTGCTTTAATCCTACTTAAATACCTTGAATATATATAATAAGCAACCAAACAAAACCCTTTTGAAATGTGAAATAGAGCAATATAGGCCATCCCAGATTTATGAAAGACCTAAGATAGATTATAATTTTTTAAATATTTTTTGGCATCTTTGTAAATCAAACGAGTACCTAACTCTGTCAGTGCAGGCCGTTATTAATAAGTTCTTGTATAATTACTATGTGCTATGTCTGAAATAAATATTTTTTTAATTTTGAATTGCAGCCATTAGGAATTTTATTCTTAAACTTTATTTTCTATTAAAATGTTACTTAATAACAATATTTCGCTTTACAACACTCAACGATAGTGTAGATTTCTATCAATGAAAGATTTATCGCAATCGGATTGATAATTCCTGAGATATTTTCTTTAAAACAAACAAACAATAATTCCACCTCTGTCTAATTCTAACGAAGCCTCTCTTGGGATGTTCCGTCAAGAATTTCTCAGTATGAGCCTGAAGTCTGGATTTTTGCCCGATTGATGGCAATAAGCTCACCCCCTTTTACTAACATCAAACTTAAACATAACTTGCGAAATGTAGGAGTACTACACCGTTGCCTAAACCATCAAGGAATAGGCATAGTGTTATGTTGCAGCTATTTTCTTAAAAAAAAAACGAATGTTATGCAGATTATTTCACAGATTTTACGAGTGTTAGGATTCTAGGGATAAGGCGATAAAAGCCAGCTAATTGCTCGTAAAGCTACTGGTTGGAAACGATAAAGAAACAAAAATGATGTTTAGCGAACTCTTTCGCCTATAAACTTATAGCCATAAGGCCATAGCGTGGGACAGAGTTCAGTGGCATGACAGTCACTATACTGTTGTTTTCGAATATAGAAGCCACACACACATACATAATTATGTGTAAGTAAATGACGACGTGTGCTTGATTGTATCTACACAGCTTCGTATGTGTGCGTTTAAAAGGAAGTAGCTTAAAATATGTACACATATAGATTGAAGTGTCTCTTTGTTATGTCAAAATAACAGCTTTTTACTTAATGCATATGGAAGTATCTATGAGTGTTGTGCCAAAATCTACTTTCTATTAATCTCGGGCTAATCTCCAAAACGGTTGGACTGATAAGATCTATTTTTTATTGTTAGAAAGCTGCTGTTACAAGGAGTAACTTAGGGTGGACGAAATCGTAGGCACAGTTAGTCTTAAAGCCTTCTTCAGATACACTACGCACGAGTATAATGCTTTTTGTAATACATTGCTCTTTACTAAGAAGCTCATTAATAAATGTAGGCAAAATAAATAGCATTGAATTTAAAATCGCGTGTCGATTCGTAGCGAATTCGTTCCTCCTGGACAAGGTCTAAACAGAAAAGGGCATACCTACCTTCATATTTCTGAATGACGATGTGTTCATAACCTTTCAATCGTGTCAATTAGAGTGTTAATTGTCCTCTCGGGGTAATGAATTAAATGTACAGACGCAGTATCAAATTATCTATATGTGTGTTCAAAACGAAGGGGCTTGAGTGCTTGACGCATTAATTACCAAAACAAAATCGCATATTCATTCTAATAGGCAAGTCATACCACTAAGAAATGGCTTCATTCACTGATACGTAAGTACAGGTGCAGAGATAGGTCGGTGACATCATACATGAGTTCGTGAGTCATACATTATTAGATGTGAATAACGATGTCCGGCTTATGAGAACCGAGCAAGTGCGTGTTGAACCACGCACACTTCACAGTGAAGGGTTTCGTAGTGACCGTAAAATTAGTTTTGTATTTCATTGTATTAAAATACCGTAATAAAAGAAACTTTGGGGCTAAATAGTAACAGCATCACAGGACCGTCGAAAGTTAAGCTTAACAAGGTTGGTAGGTCGATTGGTGACCATTAATTAAATATTAAGACAGGAGTCTTGCTATCCAATGAATGCACGAAGGACCGTGTCTCAGAAAGAACGTAAAGCTGTTGGTCCTCGGCTATCATTTGTAGTTCTTCGTAAGTCGTTACAGATAGTTAGAAGCCCGAAAATCTGAGAACCAGTTGGACAAAAGAGCATCGTGTTACCTGGGTCGTGGAGGTTAAACAGGCAGTCGCTCTATGTAAAACACTGGTATTCAGCTACATCTGGTTAAACTGGAAGGTGAACATAGATGGGAAAAGGCTAGGCTGATGATGACCTACTAGAAGGAACTTTGAAGAACAAAGTTATTTTTGCGTTTAATCCTTAAAGTGCTTATAGTGTCTAAGTAAAGTAAACATGTAGCTTTCGTACGGACAGACGGTTAGACAGACATGACGATATAGGTAGAAATAATTAGAGTTTCGTTTATGCCATCTGGCTACGGTACCCTAAAAATGATCACCAATCGCAAATATCTACATATCGTAATCCATGGCCGTTGGTTTGGAAGGACAATCCTTTTATAGATAGGAAACTAATTCATTGAGGGACTAAATCGTGGGTAATCCCAATATCCCAATAATACGAGTATTGTAAATGTGTAAGTTTGTGAAAATGTATGTGTGTATGTTTGTTGCTCTTTCAAGCAAAAACAACTGAACGGCTTATGATGAAACTTAACAATATTTGTAGCGGGCATCTAATGTTGCCACAGACATATTATCCTACATCGCGATGTTAAAGTTATCCGCACGATTGAACCTATATAGAAGACCGTCGGGCAGTACCTAGTAGCCCACCAGATAAACACCCGTCTGGTCGAAGGATCCTCCCTTTTCTATGAGTTTACTGTGGGTGGTACGAAGACACGGGCTAGGTTAGTAGACTAAGTATACTAAACTATACTAATACTATGAGCACAGTATAAATATTAATACAGTAGGACGACGCCTTTGATCTCTGGAAAAATGCAGGCAACTTCTACACGTGTTAGACTTGAATAATACCTCCCGCACTACGAACATCGGTTTGTTCGCAGTGCGGGAGCGGCTTTCCCGCGTCTCGCCCCTCACACCCCGCACGATTGCCCTGTCTAGACAGCTTCGTCGGACGACTGTATGTTTTTAGACTGTGCTTTAAGTAAAGTTTGTGACATTGTAGACGTTAATCTACTGAGCCGATTTTTTAAATTCTTTCACCAATAGATAGCCACATTATATTTGTCAGTGTCATATGCTATAATTTATTTATTTACAAAACTAAGGGTAAGAAGGGGTTCTAAAGTTCGAAAACCACGCGGACAAAGTCGTTGACGAACTGCTAGTATTTCATAAAGAATACACATATTATACGCAGACAAGTCGCATTGGCTGCTTGTATGTAATAAATCTAAAGCATTATGAGAATTTAGTATGCTTAACTTTTATGACCGATTGTGTGGTGCTCTTAGAAAACAGGTTACGGTACATTCTGGTTAACAGTCGTGGATGTTTTTAACGGCGAGTAAGTAAGAAAGAAATTGTGTCAAGAGGTGAACCAGCAACTTTCTTCGTCCTCTTGACTTTTTATAATCAACTACGGTTACCTATTCGTCTGATTCGGATACAGACTGCGAGGCATGTGACGCGAACGGCGCGTAACGTATGCCTTGAGGCGTGCGTGTCAAAAAAATAATACCCTAACATAAATGCTCGGCCGTACCGCCGTACCTTGCAAAGTCTGCATCCACCTCAGGAAATGTTGTGGTGTAAGCAAAATAGTTCTTTCACATTACCTGACTGACTTACTGTACTGCTTACTTGTCTTGACTGTATGTTACTTGTTCTTGTCGCAAGCCCGACTGCTGTGCTTGCGGTTTCGATCAATAATTACTGATCGAAGGCTTGCGGTTACGGATTTAAATTCGGGTTCTATTTTTCAATAGCAACCCGAGTTAAGTAGTTGACGGTGTGACTACCCGCGACTTTTATTTATGACATGTAAAGCCGTTAGTCTGGCAAATAGTTTAAAAAAACCCGTTTTAAATACATTTCAAAGTCAAAATCAAATCATGTATTTCAATTAGACCATTATAAGACACTTGTGAGCGTCACACTGATATAAATATTTATTTTATTCTGTTTGTCCGTCGTTGTCGCAGTTAATGAGATAGCCTGTTGACGGACAGACGGTCAGTGAGACTTAGTAATAGGCTCCCGTTTCTTATTGGATACAAACGGAACCCTAAAAAATATTTTATATAGTTATAAAATCAAGATGTTAATGTAGATGTAAGATTTGTCCTATCATTAAGGCATCCAATTGTGAGTTATAATTTTATGTGTTTCAAATTATGTCATACTGTATTTCATTATTTAAAATTTAACTTCGACAGATGCAAACTCATTCCACCAGACATCGAAATGGATCGACGACGTCCGCACGGAGCGTGGGTCGGACGTGATCATCATGTTGGTGGGCAACAAGACCGATTTGTCGGACAAGCGCCAGGTGTCCACCGAGGATGGAGACAGGAAGGCGAAGGAGCTCAACGTTATGTTCATAGAGACTAGCGCTAAAGCAGGATATAATGTTAAACAGGTAATTAGCTTAATAAGCTTTGTTTTCTTTATTACTATCTTTTTTAACCGACTTCTGCAAAAATGAGGGTTGTGATTTTGACCGCGATGTATGCATGTTCGTCTGTTTCCTCATAACTTCTAAATTGCTTATCATAATTTGACAAATAAGGTATCGTTGGAAGCGTCTAGTTTGTCCGCTGGACATACTAATAATGAACTAAATAAACTTACTTTATAGAACGTGATTACTTTGTAGTCGGGTTTTTTTTTAATTAATATGGTAATCAATACCCAGTTGTGACACGAAATCGAAAAAAAAAATAAGTGGAAGGGCCTACGCAAGTTAACCAAGGGCCTTATGTTATTAAAGCAAAGAACATCAGGAAAAACTTGGAAACTAGAGCAAGCTGACGAAGAATTTCAACGCTAGGGGGTCCAGGATCTTGTCCTGAACACAAGACGTCGCTGCCCTTGCAGCATGTATAATCGTAAAAAAATCTCCCCTTAAATAATAAAACATATCCCCAAACATGAAAAAAAAAAACATAAACATGTCCCGTATTTAATATTTATATTTGCACGCCTGTTGAGGTAAAGTATGGCAATAAGAACTTTTTTGTTTGTAATATCTCATGTACCCATATTCCAGCAAATAAATGATTTTGATTTTTTTTTTAAAAGTGCATATTCCTTACAATGTGCCAAAGCTTTCTTACCCTCATCATCTGCCTAGCCTTTTCCCAACTATGTTGGGGTCGGCTTCCAGTTTAACCGGATGCAGCTGAATACCAGTGTCTTACATGGAGCGACTGCCTGTCTGACCTCCACAACCCAGTAACTGGGTAACATGATACCCCTTGGTTAAACTGGTTGTCAGACTTTCGGGCTTCTGACTACAAGTAACGACTGTCAAAGATCTACAAATGACAGCCGGGACCAACGGCTTAACGTGCTTTCCGAGGCACGGAGGAGTCTTGGTATGTAATAAATGGTCACCCATCCACGGACCGACCTCGTCAAGCGTAGCTTAACCTTCGATCGACCCATGTGGCTGTTATAATTTAGCCACAAGCTCCTCAATGATCAAAGCTTTCTTACCCTATACATCAATTAACCCACAAACATAAATACAACCTCTTTTCCAAAATCAATGTAATCAATAAGGTGTCGATAGTTATGCGGTTAACGAGTGTGTATCACGTCTGGCTAGCGGTGACGTCACCGATCGATGGAGGTCGTATAATTCGACCTTTACCTTGGTTGTGGAGGATAACAGATGGGCCAATCCAAGGAGACCAGAGTTTGATTAGTTTCTATATTTGAATATTAGTCGGAGATTTTTTTTGTTGACTTTTGAACAGTTGTAACATTTACGTCCTGGATTTGACGTCTTTATGAATTGTAATAGCATTGAGGGTCAAAATCTGGAGTCGTAGATATTGTGTTTTTTAAAAGTATTCAAGAACAGAAAATTTGCGCATTTCTATGTAGGTAACTACATTAGTTACATGACGTAATAATTTTACAATTCCGGCTTTAATAAATAAAAAAAACTGATTCTTCTAACGTTAAGCGTACCTATGTTATAAAAATGATGTTAATTGTCCCTTCCAAAGAGTTGGAGAGTTTCTTAGGAAGAAGAATGTGCTAGCAACTCCACACGCTCTTCTTTCTTTATAATATTTGTATATGTTGCAGTCAAAACTCTTAACCAGTCAAAAGTACCTACTATTGACTAGCAAAATTAGTCAGAAAAAAAATAGAATTAATCAGATTTATTAATTATATGTGAAGACGATGTGACGAATTCAGTAATTTTACGTTTGTGACTTACGGGTAAGCTAGATAGCGATAGTCGTCATGTAGAGTTGTAAAAAGGACGTAATTTGTATCGGTATCGTTGTATTTATCTCATACGTAATTCTGACGTAATTGTAATACATATTTCAGTTGTTCCGGCGGGTTGCGGCTGCGCTGCCCGGCATGGACTCTGCTGAGAACAAGCCACCGGAAGACAGTATCCTTTGCCAAAAACGAACCAACATGACCCGTGTAAAGTCAGCGACAAAAGCTGGTTAACATTCTCCAAAAAAACAAATCATTAAAAAGCTGTTTCTAAATGCACATCCACTTTTGTCGCTAACTGTATACACAGGCCGGACTGTGATATAAGCGAATAATCTATTCGGCATGCATTGGTGATTTGTTGCATGTCATATCTGGGACTTGCATCATGGTGAAAAGAGGTTTATTAAGTGCGCGGTCCGTCCCTATAAAACGTGTTGTCTTAAATTGGTAGCTCGATGGTGATTTAAAAAAAAGAAAAGAAATCATCTGTCAAACTAGAAAGTTTCGCCACAGATTAAATATTTATAAGGATCCTTTTTAAAAAAAGATTTTATTCGGTTTTGTGTTGTCCGATTCGAGTTGCCAACCTAAATCTGGCCAGCAACGTGCCAACGTTTGGCCAAAAATGAATAACTAATGTTTTTTAACTCACTCAGATCTCCACGCTCGTTCATACACGCACGTATATATGACGTATTTAAGTAATATTATTTAGTGTGTACACGAACCATAATAATTGCTAGAATATGTTTTTGTTCCGAAACGGCAGGACATTGGCGGATTATTTGAATTGAGTTCATTGTTACATTGTGTGGAATCAGCTGCGTTTTGTGTAAATATAATTCGTTGATATTGGACTTGGTTCTGCTGAATTGTTTTATCAGCTATATATTGCAGTAAACAAATAATAATTGGGAATTTCTTAGTAGCAGCCTGAAGTGTTGGATGGCTCGCCCTATAACATGCGAGGTTAAACATATTGGCGAAATGTTGGTTTGCGATACAACTCCTCCCAAATTAACCCTTCAGAGAATTTGTTCAAATGAAAGGAGTTCATAAAACGTTGCCTCAAGAAATCTATAGTAGATTAAACTGTTAATGGATTTTTTATCCTTTTTTCAATAGACAATTTCCACAAACTAAATTGAGGATATCCTGGAAACTGGAAAAATGTACTGTAGGTACACCCCTGCCTACTCCATCGAGGAATACACGCGAGAATTTGTAGTTAACTATATATAAAATACGCTCAGCTGATTTCACGCATATCGTTTATAGACGTTCCACATACAAGTGACGTGTTCCGGACGGGTCCGTGTTACGGTGGTGGTTATAACAGTCTAACGTCTGTGTTGTAAGTAAACTTAACGTTACTAATATTATGTGTCTACGTACAGACCGCACAGCAAGATATCCCAAACTCTCAAATGAAAATAAACCTTAGTATGTTGTAATAAAGTTGAAAAACTGTCTATCAAAGAAAATTGCCAGCTTGCGATAGCTTGTTGTGCCTGCCCCTGTACCTCTACCCATATATTTGTCTATACAATCGCTCGGTTACGCCGCATTTTACTTACTTTACATATTCTTAACTTTTTTCTTTATACAAAAAAGTTCTCTGGTTGACGCCAATACTCGCGGTAACCGTGGTCATAAAACGTATAAGTAGAACGGTGTGTTATTTGCAGATCTTGGAATAGGTAGCCCATATATTTACTTGATACTTTGAAAAAGAAATTAACAAAGAGTGGGTAAAACCTCTTCTGAAATTCTAAAATATGAATCGTGTGGTTTTAACCCGTGGATAAATAAGTGGGTAAGAAATTATTGGTTTAATTGACCTATACGTAGAAACCAAATTTACTTAGTTTTATTTTCGTGAACATGATACAAAAAAAATATTCCCAATTTATTATACTGCCGCACTAATTAAAAACGCAGGAAGGATTTTTGGAAAATTGAGTTACTCATAGATTCGGATTTCTAGTAATGAGCTCTGTATAGTTATTTAGTCCTTGTTTTGCTAGGATTTCTATCAAAATAAGGATTGAACCTTTCCTTACTGGGTTTTTAATTGGTGCGGCAGTATAGGGATCGCCATAAAACTAATATGATGCTTCGAAACACAGTCATCTACTGTGTAGCAAATAGTTTATTTTAAATTACTTTGTCGCATTAGATTTAATCTGTATGGCAAAGGCAACATGTTATGTGAATAATTTGTGTAGAATAAATAGTTGTTAGTAAAATATTTCAACTATTAAAAAATCTCTACATATTTTGTGATTTTAGAAGAGGTTTTATTCACTCTATTTTATCTCCTTTCTCAAAGATTAGATATCTATGCTCTACCTAATCAGATCTCTGTTTTTTGATTATGTGTCTTCCGATTATCGCGTTTTATAACTGCGTTTGACAATTATTGTAGCGTTGTTTATGTGTTATGTAAATTATGTAATCTGTGGCTAAGACTGTTCGCATGGGTACGTTTCTATCAAAATGCAACTATGAACATTAGAAACCAATGCCAGTGAACAGGTCTTTATATAAATTATATTTATTATTATTTATTTAAATTAACATCGCTTTATAACCATGCTTAATGATATCTAACAATGTGTAGTTGGCAACATTTGTGTTCTTATATAAAAGATTTAAAAATGGTGACGGTGGTTTGTTTGGTGTTAGTAATAAGTGTAACAACGCTGTTGTGAACACTATAATATCTGACCCTTTACCATATTCAAAAGGGACATAAAACTAGAGCAGAAGACACTTCGATTTGAGGCCATTTTATGAAAAGTTTTTTTTTGTTGCCAACCATACATGCTTAATATTTATGACAACAACGATGTCCTGCTTAATATTTACGAGTTGTTGCTATTATTTTTAATTGTTTGCGCTTCCTAGGGTTACCTCAATGAAAAAAAAAAAACATTAGTTTTCTTACTTAGAAACCGCATGTCGTATGCATGGTCCGGACATAATATCGGTGTTCAACTATTACTTTCTATCTTGATGTGAACTGACTTCACGTTGACATTGTTTCTAAGTGAAACAACTTACTGTCGTAATCTTCTGTTTAAGCCTATTTCCATTCTAGGAGTACACTGTTTCGATTTTCAAGTTCGTTGGCTATTTGAGAGCTTTGAAACGGAACTATGGACTCGTAGAATATAATCAGGTGTACCTTCATGTGTCGGCAAATTTCATGGAGAAACTTCTAATTAGTCTTTTGGTTATCTACATTGATATTTTGAAGCAGTTTAGTGTGAAATATCTCATCTAATTTCAAAAATTCTTTCGCTAATAGTTTGCAACACTATAGCTACGTGCTATAGAATATGTTTTAGTCTATAAATCGATTACCACTCGGGTGAAGTCACGGGTAAAACCTATTTTATAATATTAGCTGTTATTGAATTAGTGGAATGTTTGTGAAAATAATGTAAAGAGGGATTTAAGAAAAATGTGATTCGTTCAAGGCTATGTTTTTGGTGTGGGTGAAAGTATAGCTGTCCTCAGTAACCCTACAGGATGAATGAATAGTAAACAATAAAAAAGATCGGCCGAACGCTGCGATTTTTGCAATCTTGATAAGTATTCGATTCGATCTAGTCTAGTAGTAGACTTAATAAGTATAAATATAAAGTAAAGTTATGCCAACCTTTTTAAACAGGGTGGAAAAAATCAAATGGGCCCTGAAGGTAAACCAATTTCAATTAGTAAAATAGATTACTTAACGTAATGAAAACCATTCCTATGTTTTTAAAAAGAAATAAAACTGCATACCCTGAAACCAGATCGAACCAGCTAAAAATTCAAAAATAGGCACTCACTGTCTTATGGTACTGATCAATAGGATTATTATTCAGGATAAAATCTTTTAACAATCATTGAGATACCTAACATTTATTATTATATCTTAAATTGCAGCCCCACACCGCTAACAAAATAAAACATTCTATTTTTAAACTTTTCATCACAAAGAATCAATCAGGAAGAGTATTAAATTACTAATTAAACGATTTTCTTTTATAATAGCAGATTTTTCACGTATAAAATATATGGCTGTTTGATATCGTTCAAGTTAGGTTCGATCCATTTTTATTTCTCAAATATAAGTTATTCGTTAATTATAAATCCGGTCCTAATTCTTGAGCTAGTTACTTGAGATACATTATCAAACTCTGCTGATATTAGAGTTATAAGAATAAACTAACATGCACTGTCTTGTTGAAAGGATATTTTTTATCTTATTGATCACAACATTTTAATGTTCAAATTAAATGTTTTCCTATAACAAGTTCTGAACCAAAAATTGTAGTAACAAACATTGAAAAGAGTATGCTTAGATGGTTTGGTCACGTTGAAAGGATGGATGAAATGCGACTAACGAAAAGTATTTACAAGGCAAATGTAAGTGGGAAAAGTGGGAGTGTAAGTATGAATGTAAACGAAGCAAAAGAAGTATGTTAGAATCGTAGCATATGGCGCTCTGTCGTTTCTGCCTACCCCCATGGGAAAAAGGCGTGAGTTTATGTATGTATGTATGTATGTAAGTTCTGAACCACAGCATCGGGGTGCCAAATATATCCTAATAGCAACAGTGGCTGAAAGTATGAATGTCATGACAGTTTTGTCTTATTCTAGAACAATTAATCGATTGTTAAGTTTGATCGGATGTGTTGATTGATAGTACAGTTTTGCAAGTAATACCTAGAAATGTTGATAACGATACAATTTCGATACGAAATATCGATATAATCGGTAATAAGTACTTATATGATTTATGAGTTACGGAAATTTTGTATGATTGGATAGCGATTTGGTTTTGACTAGAAATGACTTGGAAGCTAGTTTGATGATGTGTCAGTATGTAAAGGGATGCGAATGGTGATGTTTAAAGAATATTTGTTAAGGAAAGCCGGAAAATTGTACAGGGTAAAAGGGTTTCAGTTGCACAACGTGTTACCCTTAGTTCACCACACGATTCTGTAGTTACCAGCTGTAAGAAAATTTCGTCATATTATCATTTTTATCATGTTTGTTTTTTTGTGCTTTTAACAGTAAAAACGACTGCTAAAAATCTTACTCCATGTAGATTTTTAATGAAAGACTGAGTTATTTACTTTTTAGATACAAAATAATACAAATCATGTTTTTAACTGTGTAACGTAGAAAAAACATTAATAAGTACCCAAGTACCTAAATTTAAATTTTGGAGACATTCAAAACATTCAAGGCTCTTGCCCATGATGTATAGTGCACTAAACTTATGGTAAAAGGTTGTGCGCCAATGTGCATTCCACCCAGTGAGCGCTGCTTTTTGAAAATATGTCAATTTGCAGCATATTTTTTTATCTATATTTGTTTTTAATTAGGTACTATAAATTACTAGTTGTTTTATCAAAATTTACCAACCTACCTAAACTTTTTCAAGGGCCTTCAACATAGGTTTTCATTTATAGGTAACATTATTTGTGCGGTTTGGGGTACATTTTAATTCTGGCTATGTCTAAATCACGTGGGTGTTAGATTAGGTGAGGTTTCTCCAGTTTGTCGACACCTCGCTTCCTTCGATCTGTATCTTAGTACCATTTTATTTTCCTTAATGTTATTGTACAGTGCACGAGGTGATTCTGAGACAAGCGCCCGGAGACAACAAGGAGCCGGACAGCGGGTGTGCGTGCTAGTGCGCCCGACCTCGCCGGGCCGGTCGGACAATCTGCCTACACACTGTCGCCCGACTACCGCACCGACCGACATGGTACTGCGTCGTATATTCTCCGATATCTCACTCATTGCAACACTGCATCCAACTGTTCTGTTATGATCATCCGACCACAGACAAACTACCGAGCTTCGATTTTTAAATCGGTACTTAAGGCAATTAGAACTTACTCCAATCGTTTTTGTGGAGAAATCTAATTCCTTTTAAATGTTGTGATCATGTCGGATACTATACGCCGCAGTAAGTAGAGGTGCGCCGGGCAAGCGACGGAGTGTTTGAACCGATCTGATACGTGCTAGCGTGCTTTTGTGTGTTTGTCTACAGTGATATTAGATTTTAATGTACATTCAACTAGTTTTCAAATTATAACGAATTAAGGCATAATATTTATATGTGACTCCAAACTGTTTTACATAGACCTTCGTTTGTAGAGTTGCAACTAAATCTGACAATGCCATAATTATGTGAAGAGGGCAGGTTGCACCAGTATCGGTTATCGTGTCACGTTAGCGACAGTTTAAGTAATGAAGGATAGTAGTTGTAGCAACGCCTCTTGTGCATTGACGCTCGTTAGTGCCATATTTTACGTATACGTTTCTGTGAAGTGAGATGGTGCAACCCGCCTTAATTAAGAATTGCTACAGTTTAGTTAACAATAGAAAATACTAGAGCTATCGTCCTGCTTGAGCGCAAAGCAAAAATATAATAAACAAAATGCAACACTGCACTGTTTTGCTTGAAGTTGATTGCATTTTCTTTCGTTAAGCTGCGCACACGCAGGACGACTGCCTACGTTAAAGTATGTATGAATCAAAGGTCTATTTAAGACAGCTATGTGCTACTTTGACTACGCATTTACACAAAAGCACTATGTATTAGCCGCACTAAGGAAATGAGTACTTATGTGGGAATTTATTTACTCATGCTCTGAGCTTCGTCGTAGAATAAAAATTAAATGAAATGCTGAATTTAGCTGGTCACGTTTGATAGCATTGCAGGTCCAATCTAAATTACTAATATCCATTCATAGCTTATAATAATATTATCTCTGGTATTCGTGGCACAGAATGTGGAGATTAAATTCCCCCATTATTTTATCCCTTTGATAAATATAATATATTCTAAGCAAGTTTTTATATTTAAGTTCGTATGAGACTGAGATGCTGCATGCACGCCCTCTATTGTCACCATAAAGCTTCGAAACTAGATTGGGTAGTAAGCAGAACTTCTAATGCGAAACTGAACTGACAAGTATATTGTTACTGAGAGAGAATTAAATTGTTTATTGCGATTGATAGAAGAGGCGTTTGTAGACGTAACGTTATTTATATGTGACGTCATTAAAGTATATCTAGAATAGTTTTGTGGCCAGCATTTCTTTGGTTTGTTTGAATTCCAAAAACCGCCAATATGCCGCTATTTCAGTTTATATTCGAACCTAAAATGGCGTCGACTAAGAGCCTGTTCATTGGACCTTCGCCAAATCTAGTTTAACTACTAAATTCGCAGTTCCCTACTCATTTTACAAACAAGTAAAGTAACGTATTAGTTCCTATCTATCTTTGATATATAGATATGTGTAAAATCTTTGATAAACTACTGAAATGCGGTGACCTATGAGATGACAATTAAGTGATTAATTTGCTTCCTTTAATTTTAGAGTTAATTTTGAAATAGTTCTAGGTGATACTCTTGGTGGTCAAACATATCATTTGAATGTTACGTTTACGCGTCTCAATTTAATTTTACGATATAAGAGCTGCTCTGTGTTTTGTACATAGTATGTGGCGGCGAGGCTCCATTTTTCTCTTAACTTAAAAATCACGGTTCCTAATAATTTGATCAGTAAGTTATTAAGGGGTTCGGACATTTTTCTGTGGACAATGGCATATCCTAGCCGCCACCATTTACATATGTTTTTCAAAATCTCCGCGCATAATAAAAGAGTTTAAATGGATAGGGGACATATTATACAATCAATAACCGTAAAACGCTTTGGTATCCATTAAAATGCAGTACTGCCGTGGTATAACTAAAATGCCGTTATCCAACATCTGGTCGATTTTCAACTTTTGATGCTACATTTATGAGAAAAAAAAAATCTATCGATCTGTGTTTGCGAATTTTCAATATCTTGAATAGTTTTGGAAATAATTATTTTAAAAATGCCGTTAAGTACATATTTCTCACGTGTGAAATAAGCAAAAACAACATTAAGTAACTTTGTGAGTCTGAAAATGACTTTAGCAGGTAATTTACATTATAGTTATACCACGGCAGAGTAGGTAATTAAGTTTGTATATACCTAATAACAACACACGTAATTACTTGGATTTTAATGACTTTCATAGTTTTCGGTGAAATATTACTAACTGATACAAATCTCTGCGTGCAATTCAGCGCGGTTTTCACTGGTAAAAAAATATCAAGCTTTATTTCTTTAGTACTGCTGACTGTAATTCCGACAGAAGTTCATTTTAGACTTATTTTTTAGTTCTTTTGTGGTATTAATTTAACCTACTGCACTTTGTCGGTTCTGTGCCTGCCCTTGGGTAACTTAGTTTAACGTTAAGTGTCCTTAAATTCTTACTTTCATCGTCGGCGGAGAGTTTGGAAAACAAAATGGCGTCGGGTCGGATTTAGTGATTATGCTTCGAAAATTCAAACGCCTTTATAGTCTATCTCAATTCTAATGAGGTTACGCGATTGAAAATTGTTTCAACTTCTTTTATGAAGATAGATTTGATCAGTTTGTTTTAAATTAGAGAATCGGGAGTCCCGCGGTTTCTGTACATTAGTATTATTTATTTACTTAGTGCTTAAGTGCATAAACTTATGATTCTAATATGTAATACGATTTTAGTGAGATTTTCAGCTGGCTTTCATGTGTCGAGATCAAGAAACCGTTACGTAGAGTTTAACACAATTTTATTTATGTATCATTCCAATGTGCTTTGTTAATGATAGAATCAATACATATTAGCAATATACAATAATTTTTAATAACGTTTGGCCTCGTAAAGGATATTTAATAACTTTAATGCTTATTTATAATTATTATAAATTATTTTTATAATTTATTTTAGGTGCAATACTGTTTTTTTTTCTATTTTGTTGATGCAGCTGTTTAATTGAAATTTCGACTGTATATTGTGAAATATGGTTAAGGTGTGGAAAGAGTTGCAATTTGCAAGGGTTATATTATCTGGAAGATTTTTATGACAGTCAGAGTCGAGAGTCCGTAATACATTGACAGCATACAAATTACATGTGTACAGTCGAAATATTCTTTTAAGACTTAGGCTATACTCAGTGTTACACATAGGAGCGTCCGTATCATGTCTTAGCTGTGGATGCACTAACTATTGGCATTAGGCTTATTTGTACGTTTGTTACGATTACGTCCGAATTATTTTAAAAAATTACTAATTCTAAATATTTTCACAGAGAGTTTATTTTGCCTTTGAACGTCAGGTGGTTTTGCCTTGACTTTGGCACGCGACTTTTAAGCACATCCTGAAAAATCCATGTAACCCATGAAAAAATCCTTTTTGAACATTAACTCCTTCTGAAGCAGTCAGCTGAAACTGTTGAGAATGTAAAACATTTAGTTAGGAAAAAAATACTTAGTGAGTGCATCCCTCGGCTGTTATATTTGTCTTGAAATTGTAAATATCCATATCACGCTGGTTTATTTTGAATAAAATATTTAAAACACTAAACTTGAATATTTGTTTATTACAAAATGATGGACTGCTGATATTTAACAACCTCTAATATTACAAAATCGAAGTGAATGACCATTTTGAAAAATACAGGTACACAACGGTAGTAATTTTAGAATACAAACACGGCATAATCAGTTGAATCTGCATTGTATTGTATGGATTTATGGTTCTATAATGTTTTAATTGCCTTTTTTTGGCCCTCAGTTATTATTCTTTATATTTATAAATAAAGTGACATTTTATGAGCTTTACAAAAAATAAAACATTAATATATTTATTTATATTTCAACGCCGTACTTTTTTAAATATAAAATCAGATAAAATCAGATAAAATCAGAAAGTGTGATATGATTCGCGTGGATCTTCGCAATGGATCTTGGCAATTATTTTCCCTGGCTTGACATGGGGCGTTAAACGATTCCATATCAAGTGATTTACTTTGGCAAGTAAAGGTATTAAGTAACATTAATTTGCAGCGAAATACAGCTCGAATGAATGCTCGAGCAGCTTAAAGCCATGTTCATTAGGCGCAAAATGTATAGAGATCGCACTGTGTGCAGTCCGGCGATATTGAAAAATTTCGCAACTTATTTCGTGCGTTTGCTCGAATTGTCACATAACATAAAACGAGCGAGCGACAAGTTGTAAGTTCTTGGCAAGTTGGAGAGTAGATGATATCCTTGACTCGTGGTACAGCGGTGGACCTGCAGACGCAGTCGCCCATGGGCTCGGAGCAGGAAGGCAACGAGAGCGGCTGCGTGTGCTGAACCCCGCGCGCCCCTCACCCCGCACCGCTTCACGCACGTATCGATACCTCGGACACAAACTATCGATACATTCTATCCAAATATTTTTACGTATGTATTTTTTTATTTAAATTTAAAAATGAGAGAATTGTTTCGAGGAACGCGCTACGTTTAGAAATGGCATGTGACTTTAATGTTATACTGCAACATCTATGTACTACGGACTTGTGCCGCGCAATTGTATGTAAGGATTTTGTAATAGACTGTACTATTTGAATATTGATGCACAATTCGAATTTAAAGTGATGTTTTATTGATCCGCAAATCAAGTATTTGAGTCAAGTAGTTTTTGTTCGAATCCGTGCTTCAAATACCTACGTAGTACATACTTGTAGTGGAACTCATTCTATCTTTGTGATAAGGTAAGTGTTTCAATGCGTTCCTATGACATTTCAAAGATTTAATATATCGGCAGAGGAAAGACTGGAATATAACGTTTATTGTTGGTTTGCTGGAGTTGTGATTAACTTGGTGTTTGGCGTTGTGCGTCTACCAAGATGCTTCATCAAATACTTTTTAATTGTGGCAGTCGTTTGTAGAATAGTATTACTGCATTCGCTTAAGGGGACAGTCCTTGCAAAGCGCCAAAACAGGGGTTACGGTTTGCAAGGTATCTAAACATCTAACACACCAAATATTATCAAAAAATTAAATAAGATACTTATTAGATGTATCACCAGTCACACCGTGTGATATTTTTTAAATTATCCTAAAATGTCTGCTAAAAACAATGTCAATATTTCATATTTACATCGAAATCGGCACTTACTATTTGCACGTTTTCTTAAAATGTAAAGCAATGTTTATAGATATTTTTCGTTAATTCATGACACAAGTGTATGATTATGAGGATAACCCTTTTAATTTTTTAATAAAATAAAATCATACACAAGTAATTTACGTCATAACATTCTTAATATTTTTGCGCAAAATGTTTTCCGTTTGCCATACATTCTAGTATGGAGCGTCCTCCGTTTCATATTTTGTTTTATATTCGAACATGCGTCTGAAAACAAATTAGTGCCGCCCTGGAAACCAAGGTGAGAGCACGTCAGTTTGTTGTCCGCTCCGAGCTCGATAAACGTCAACTCATACATCCACACAAGTTATAGGGTGGGGTGCAAGTTACACGGTGTATCTACCAATTTTTTCACTAGAATTATTGCTCTAGCTAAGTATTGAAATTACTTTGCTTTTAGATATTTATTTAAATAAATAATATAACTTTAGAGGATTTTTAACTAATAACTAGATTCCGTAATTTTTGAGAGATGGCATTAGTTTTTTTTTAATGTTTGTTAATTGATATTTTAATGCATTCACACATGAATTTTAATAACTGGGTTCAAGCCCAAACCAAAGGTGTGATAATAATTGATGAATAAATAAAATTTCTGTAACTTAAATACTACATCATCTTTTAAAGAATGGGCAAACAGAAGGAAATATCCCGACAAATCTAAAAAAAATAAAGGAAAATTAAAAAAATAGTACGTATCTTTTATTTAAGATATTTTGCCGATGATAAAACGTGGGTTATTATTTTATAACCTTTTGGAATCAAGTTCATTCGACCAGTTCCCTCCAGGATGGCGGACAACACTTTCTCTTCGGAATACAATAAGGGTGTCATATCGTTGTTATTTCAAAGCAGTAAGCGTTATTTCCATTGTTAGTATATATATATATATATATATATATATTTATATCGGTGACATGTAAACACACAGACTGTTCCTTAATGATTACATGTTTATTTTTAGTTTGCGTCCAACTAAAAGCCACAACGAAACTGTGAGAGTGTTATTCTCATAAAAAATAAATGAATAGCTACTAAAACTAACCGTTTAGTTTAATGTTAATGGTTAAAATGCTAGCACTACTTCTAGAGCATGAGGACCTGGGTTCAACTCCTGGGTTGGACGAAGTGTTATCGGGTTTTTTTTAATTTTGAATTTCTCAGTAGCAGCCCGGAGTCAGGATTTGTACCTAGTTGATGGCAATAAGATCACCCCCTATTACATAAGACTTAAAACATAACTGGTAAATTATGGGTATACACCACTGTCTAACTCTTCGGGGATACAGGTGTGATATTATATGATGCTACGTTTATAAACAAAATTATTGTTTTAGGCTATAGCGTGAGCATACTACGTGCCGGCGATTACGTCCACGTGTAAAAGTATGTTTGAAGAATAATACTCATTGTACGTATAAATACTTTAACCTTTTAATCGTGACAATTAGAGACACGATAGAAAGACAATGACAGCGCAAAGGCTTGGGGTTTAATGAATTAAGAACCTTTTGGCAGTGTTGCACTGCAAACAGCTTAAATATTAAAGTAGTAGGAATAATAAAATATGAGCCTATGTTTAAAGTACATTTTTATAAATTACTTTTGTTTGTTTTACCGTTTAAATTGAAATGGCAAATCGGTCGGAATTATTGGAATACGGGTAATCAAGACGTTATCTCCTTTTGCCATTCCAGCCATGATTGTAGCCTTTATAATGTTGTGCCCCATTTGTGTAATTTGTAGTCGTGTACCGTTGCACTGGCGCGTCAAGATTTCTGATTTACAGGACTGGAATACCAACTTTATAGCCTCTTGAGTAGAGAGTCTGAAAATACCCTATGGGTATGCTGTAACTTGTTCAGAGTCTATATTGTCCACTGAGAATTCGACAACATCTCCTTCAACGTTTGACACGTTTTGTTCGTTTATTTACTCCCTTAACGATCAAATTGTTACAAAATTTAATTATTGGTATCTATTCGAATCAATAGCCAAACGCAAAAGATTTATCGTTCTATACTTATTTATATGTAATCAACTGTCCAAAATATAAATTGCATGCTTTTAGCTTTGAAAATGATAATACTTTCATACATCCTTTCATCCCCCTTTTCTATCCCTTACAAGCCTTTTCGCGAATCAAAAAGTAGCCTGTGTCCTTTCTCAGGTTTTAGACTATCTGTGTCCCAAATTTCAGTTTTACCGGTGCAGTAGTTTTGGGGTAAAAACCAAAACCCGTAAACCCGTTTGAAAAGACATGCAAAGTTACTTTTGCATTTATAATATTTAAATGTATGGTATAGAAATACAATTATTTGTTGTTTTTGAGTCTTTTTGTTCCCTTACGCCATTCTATATATATTTACCATAAAATATCGAGGAACTATATTTCGTATGCATGTACTTAAAACAGTTTAAACAATCAATTATAGTATTATTATAATAAAATAAAATTCTAAATTGCGAAGTTATTAATTACATTAAACAACACAACTAAAAGAAATAATAATTTTATCAATTTAATTGTAAATCTCTGTTGAACACTCTGACCCCACCCTTTCGTGGCTACCAAACAATATCATAAGCAAGCGAGCATCGCGATGCAATAAGTCAATTGTTATTACATTGCTTGTTTACTGACACATAATTACTAGCTCTTTTATTTCGAACACGCATTGAAAAAATAATTTTCCCGTCGTGTCGTACTATTTGTCGTTTGTTTCTGGGCAAGTGTTAATGTGTGTGTAAGGTGTGTAGCGCGTTGCTTCTGTGTAAGTAGAAAATGTCAATGTATGCGTTCAAAAATAAGTTCCCACGCTCGCAGACTTCCCTCTTAAATCAAAATCTAGGGAAGAGAGCAAACGAAGTGATAAGTGCGATTGTCACGAAATTTGAAGAATGTATAGATAACAAATGTTAGCCCAGGAAAATTAGTCAAATTAGGGCAAGAATTTCAGAATGAGATATAGTCGGCTTAAAATTTGTATAAAACTTTATTTTGGCACCCTCAAAGAGATTTAAAATACTATAGAGCGGGCATGTCAAGGAAAAAGTTTGATCCCATGCTCAGTAACGCCATCTAAAATAATATATGAATATTGGAGCGGCAGCGGAGCGTACTTAAAAAAACTCATAGACTTGTGTCCGGCAGGACATACTTTTTCGGACGAAAATTTTGTTTGTGATGTCCAGTCTATAGGTATTGAATGTCTTTGGGCACCCTGAAACTTCAAAACCAAAAATATTGTGGGATATCCGCGACCTCAGAAATTCTAAGGTCGTTTTTTGCACATTTATAGCTAACTATCTCTCATTTCGAGGTGAAACCCTAATTCTCCTGAACTATGTGACATACATCTCGGTCAGTTTCATTTTCTAAATCATTTGGACCAACTCCGGTGGCAAAAAAGTGTTTATTTGACGGCATACTTAGACATGCATTGGGGACTGTACTATGTTCGGACGCCAGCATATAAACCAGGCCTGAACTGTCATAAAGAAACTTGACAGTTTAGGGAAGCTCGTTGTGCTGGCCTCTGTACCGCCTGTGCTGTGTGAAGCACAATGACGTTTTTGAACCTGGACCAATTTTCGTATGATTTAAACCCCACTGAAAATAAGTTTTTGTCCGATTTTAGATATCCAGTTTGTAATTCTTTAAGGTTTTCTAGGACCTAGCAAAGGTTAGTGACGGAACATGCCGATGTAATGTTCAAAACATGAGGGCGCATGCACCTAGGTGGCCCGTGTAATTTAATTTTCAATTCAAAAGCTCTTATTAGGTACCTACTTAATATAAAGGTTGTGTTTTTTTTTGGAAGTAAGCATTATTATTGTAGCGACATCTATCTCACCACATGCGAACTGATGACTGGCATCCTACATCGCGGTATTAAAGTTATCCGCACAAGTTGAACCTATACAAGTTACCGACAACAACCTTCGAGCAGTAGTTAGCCAAGCGACCAGTCAATCCTGTCCCTGTTTAAATTGACCGAATACAAATACGACTTTTTCATGAAAGCATGACGTTTTTGGTTAATCCTAATTTAGGGAGTTGCAGATATTGAAAAACTATGCTTCGATAAACTCATCTGTATTACGCTCATGAAAACTACATGCTCATACAACCTTAACATTAGCTGTAAATTTCAAAAAACGAAAAAAGAAAATTCACTGCCACTCTGGGGTGCTTTCGCCTTAAAATCTTATTAATATCTATGAAGGGGTGGTTAAACTTTGAAAATTGCTCCAAGTTCAACTTCTTGTTTGTACCTATTGTACATAATTTATTATATTTGTTGATTTAAATAAATGTATTTAATTATTATTTGACGTATCGTCTCGATCGAGCTAATCACGATAAATTTACACATACACAAACTGCCAGAATTATGAATGATCTAGATTATTCTAGATGATCTAGACATCAAAGAATGTAGGTGCTCAGTGGATATTATATTATCTGCTTATAAGATAATGAGTATTAAGCAATACCACATAAAACGCTTGTAGAAAATCTTTAACGTATAATAATGAAAACAGCAAAACAATTCAACGCTCGCCATGTGCATTTGTAAAATTTTCATTTTTAATTTTGACCAATCTTTTTGTTAAGTAATTTATTGGTAAAAAATCATGACTGTTATAATTATCATATTAAATATGCACTGAAGTAATTTAGTAAAAATACTTGCGGATTTAAGCATTTGGAGGTAGGACATTATTTTTTGTTTGGTTAAATAAAATACCTGTTTAGATAAATGTTTGAATACACAATATTTTGTAAATGGTCCGCGTAATCCTAGTGTGAGTTTCAGGAATATACTCTTTGAACAGTAAATTATTCTTATTTATATTATGTTCTCGAATGTCCCGCATCTTCATTAAACTACGGAACTCGGTTGATAAGAAAATTCATTATCAACTTACATAGTGGGTAAATTCCCAGTTAATTTCATTATTGACGTGCGAAATTACTACAAATATCGTGACTTTGTTTACTGCACAAAAATCGAGTTCTCTGATAGTACATGCAGCGATAGAGTTGGCTAGCCTACACATTCTCAGGTTTAGAGGTTTAGGAACATTAGGAAATCATTTGATAATTTTGATATAGTGGAAATTTCATAATAAAATATTATAATAACGCTCGTTCTCCTTTACTGTTTACAAGCACATATTGTGGACGTTTCAGTATTTTTAGTGTCTATGCTATATTTTTTTTTAAGGAAATGTTTTACGTGGTTGCCTTTTAATATACATTTCAATACCTTTGATTTTTAAATGCGAGCTACTTGCAATTGGAACACTTTATAGGTACTAGTTTATGATACTTCAATTGTTAGGTCGTATGCCTAATGTAGATTAAAACGCTTCGCCTAGAGTGTAACGTGTTTAGTTCTAATTTATTTGTATAATATTATTTTATTATTAATTTCAATGAGGACTATTGTAATTATGATGAAACTGTAATATACAGGTTGGTAGGGAATTCGACGCAATATCGAGTACCATGGTGGACAGTACATTGTCCCTGGATACCCCAGCAATAATTTTACTATCTGCTTTTTCTAATTTTTTGAATATTTTTTTACTTGTAATGAAAGCAGTGACTTTTTGTTATTAATTAATAATAACCTTTGGAAAATGTCATTAACATAGATATAAATCATAATACATGGTCATGGTTCATGGTCTTACAGTTTAAAGTGAAAATAATATCACAAAAATCGTAAACATGAAAATTAACCTACAGAACCAAGGGTATCAATATGTGCCTCGATATCCCTTCCACTCTGGATAAAGTGATTGTTTATTGTTAATGAAGCTTCAAAAAAGCGGTTGTAAAAGTGACTGCCGAGTTCATACTCGGGTTTATGATGTATCGAAATTTTGCTGTGACTAGCTTTGCAAACACACTGAAATGTCAAAATCTGATTTATTGATAATCTGTGATCAAAATGGAATGCGACCCTAAGAGCTCATACGCACTATGCGGCTACCCGCATGCGGGCAGCCGGACGGCTGGCCGCAAGCACAAATTATGTACCTACGTAATATTCATTTCTATGCGCACTGCGATGTGGCTACCCGCAGACCGCTCCGGCCCGGACCCGGACGGTTGCTATTCGTTGCTATATCACGGGCAGCCGCATACGCAACCGTAACGCGTAGTGCGTATACAGGTTTAAGGGCGAGACGCCACCAAAGCGGAGACGAGAGATGTCTCGTAATAAACCAATAGGATATTGTATTGTACTGAAGGTAAGCACTGAGCTGTCAAAGTGACGCAAGCTGATTGGTTGTAAGACACATCTCTTCTCGTCTCCGCTTTGGTAGAGTTTCGCTCTTAGAACTGTAACAACACGTAGGCACTCAAAACGCGAAATTGTTGCGAAAAGTATTGGAACGTAATCGGCAACAATTCGTATTTGTTTGATACCGAAATTCGTTCCTGATACTTAATGTAGAGGCGCTGGCTGTTACAAACTTGGTGCAAATTGTTGCTGATTACTATTCGTTTACTTTCCGCTAGAAATTCGTGCTTGTTGAACTAGGCTCACGAACATCGATGTAAGTTTGGTGACACTACCGCTCCCGTGGGTTTCTCAGTTCCAAAGGGACGCATACTTGCATTCAATTCTATTAAGTCTCTTTCAGATACTTGGGAAGATAGCCCGTGAAACGGTATTTTCACTACTATAAAGAAACCTTTGACGTTTTACATTAAAATTTGTTACCTGATTCATGTGTCACAACTTGTACCTAGTAAATATAATCTGTCTTCTGCCAAAAGGAGTTCCCTTTTGACATCTATTATCTCTTGTTAGTAGGAAGGCCTGATAATAAAACTGTTACAGTCGAATTTTATTTAACGTTTTAAAGGAATCTTACGTTGGAAAAAGAACATAGTTTTGCCTGTGACACGTCTAACATATTTGTGAATATACATGCGATGGTGCGGAGGTTATAGGTACCTACCACAAATTTTATATCAACTTACCAAAAATTAGAGCTCAATTTTTACTCCGTTTAGGTGTCGGGACGACATATAACCTGATATTTAGTATTTATAAATGTTGCTGAAGTCAAATCGTGTAAAAATAAGATTTAGGTTATTTGTGATGATTTTAATTATATAACTTAAATCTGAAGTTTAAATATGGTGGTTTGACATATCTATAGAAAAGCTGTCAAACGGCCATTTTTATTGACCAGGTAAAAACTATTTGACTATCGTAAAACCAGGGCTTAAATGCGGACATGTGATTGGTTCAACTTGCTGTTGACCTAAGTTATGCATTCCATATTTAAATATTATTTCCAGTAAAATAAATATGAGTTTTATCCTAGTGTGAAGTCCATTCAATTTCGTAAAAGCCAATGTGCTACAATTTTCATTAAAATATATGGAAATTGTATCACAAATTGAGCATTAGGAGTGTTTGAGTGTGTGGGCCGTTTATTTCAAACGCAGGATAAATGATAGGACTTTTTATTTTATATTAATAAAGTCAAAATAATAGTAAAGCAGCATTTATAAGTAATAAATAAAGCTTAGTAAAAACACTTTTTACATTTAATTAAGTAGGTATTTCGGCTTAAGCTAACCGGAAACAAGAATTTGTACTTTTATTAGACTTGATATCGCAATGTGGATTAAAATATGCTTTATTGCCGTTGAGAAGAAGTTTTGTTTTGTAAAAAAAAACTTAAAATTAGCATGATGTTCTAAATATTAAATGCGTTTTGATTACAATAACTTTTTGTTTTTTTATACCTTATACCTTATTATATTACCTTGCAGTTATCCCGAACTATTTCAGCCGTGTGTTTCTAAACCATTTGTACAGACGCCAGCTCGTCAAGTTACCCCAATGTGTCAAAAATGTTTCTTTAATCGTTTTTCAACTTTATGACAAACAGAATAAGGTTCATATTCAATTGGGAAAATTTGACACATTGGGGTAACTTGATGTGCTGGCGTCTGTACTTACAAACACACACACAGACACACAGAACTAAAATGCCGTTATCCAACATCTGGTCGATTTTCAACTTTTGATGCTACATTAATGAGAAAAAAAAATCTATCGATCTGTGTTTGCGAATTTTCAATATCTTGAATAGTTTTGGAAATAATTATTTTAAAAATGCCGTTAAGTACACATTTCTCACGTGTGAAATAAGCAAAAACAACATTAAGTAACTTGTGTGAGTCTGAAAATGACTTTAGCAGATAACGGCATTATAGTTATACCACGGCAGCACTATGCACACTATATAATCCGTGGATATGGAATACCGCGAAATTAAACTAAAACAGTTGATTTTTTAGGTTTTGTCATGTTTTTTGAGTTTATGAGTCCCAGCCCTATTGTTGCAAAAAGGTTTCTTTCGTTATATTTTAGGAATTAGGATCCCTTGATAAACACGACACAAGTTCTCGCCTAGTAAACTTACAGAATATAATATGTGAAACTAGGGTATTTATTGTTGGGACGAAGTTTAAGATAAATCATAAAGATAGGCAAAAATGAGTCAACTGTGCGGCGAGAGAGCTCTTCTCAACACGACGCTGGGGCGAAAAGTGAGTCAAGTTACCAACGGTTCGTTGACGGCTGGAAACTGACAGACAAATCCTTACCATAGATAACAAAATATTTATTGAATGATATAACAGATTACAATATGTACTATTGAACTTTTTTTATTAATATATTTTGAAATGTTGTCACTTTGTTGTTCCAAACCAGGATTATGGTAAGTATTCTTTACTGTGCGGCGAGGACAATGTGATGAGTGCAAGTTGTTCTTCTGGTGCATTTGATGCATAGGATACACGTAAACAATATTAGTCCTTAAAAGCCCTCGTCAAGTGTCTGTAACCAAAGGATGTAATAGTTAGATACTACGTAGGTATAGAGGTTTACTGAGACTTAGATTGCTGCATTCAGTCTAGTAAACCTTGTAAGTGTTTTGTGAATAAGATTTCTCAATGGATTCGGTTGAAGAGGAACCTAAGCCACAATGGAGCACTTAAGTAGGTAGCTATCTTTTAAATTGGCAGTTTCTTAAGGGCTTATTACACTATTCAATTTGTAGGAAACCTCTAACTTGGAAATCGGTAGATGTAATCGCAGTTAGAACAGATTGGATCCGAATTAAGGTACCTAGGATCCTACAAATTACATAGTGTAATAAGCCCTTTAGAAATGCTCGTAAATCGGACAACACCTAGCCACGACATGTTGTCCGAGATTCTCGGGGTCACACTTCAGACTTAAACTCCGGTCTGCTATGTACTGACAAAATCTCTGACAGAAAAACCCAATACTTAGCACTTTTTTCTTCATTATAGCATAACTCATCAACTATGTAACTATTTTTAATTCTGTTAAATATTGTAACGAAACCAGGTGGCCTTAATAGTACTGCAAGATCTTATATCGCCTGTGATACAGGTTTTAACCCAGGCATTATACTTTGTAATACCTACCTTTATTATTGCTTAGATTTAATTTGTATTTAAGTACCAATTTAATATCTGAATAAAGATTATTATTATTATTTCTTAGCCACTAGCTAGACCAATGAAGCAGATGCGACACACGTTACGTCTCAACATATTTATTTTTATTTATATAGGGTGACTGGTAACTAGTGACCGATACTTTAACACGTGATTGTATTCTGATGATTCACATGATTTCAATAAACTTTCCCTAAGAAACTTTTTTTTTATACACAATAATTTATAACGCAATAAAATAACAAAAACGCTGTTTGAAATTCCCGCGCGCGCGCGCCGGTGATCGATCATAATAGGCACGAATCGGCACGATCTATCAGCTGATAGTCTGACCTCGGGAAGGGCAAAATCTACCTACTAGTAGTAGTGTCACACGCTCCCCCGCCTCCCCCACCGCTCCCGTTGTGCAGTATTGTCGTAATTGAATTAATTGAAAAATAATGAGTATAAAAAAAGTTTCTTTGGGAAAGTTATTTGTATTCATGAGTACAATCACGTGTTTAAGTATCGTTTACTAATTACCAGTCACCCTAAATAATCGTAATTATGGTAGGTACAATTTAAATAATAATAATAATAATAAAATATTCCACAACTTTCACACAAAGCCATCTAGTCCCAAGCTAAGCAGAGCTTGTGATAAGGGTAGGTACTAAACAGTTGATACTTATATATTTCTAAATAAATACATATTATAGATAAATAACTAGTAGAAATTACTGGGAGTGGCAATGAACTCCAGGTACCGAGAAGCAGTGTTCAGGAG
This sequence comes from Euplexia lucipara, assembly GCA_921972225.1. Taxonomy (NCBI): domain Eukaryota; kingdom Metazoa; phylum Arthropoda; class Insecta; order Lepidoptera; family Noctuidae; genus Euplexia; species Euplexia lucipara. The sequence continues at coordinate 4,890,342 of OV179143.1, read as the reverse complement.
TCTCGGTTCAGTAGCTACCTGCAAAGATTTATGCTTACGTTTTACGTCAAAATGGACAATTTACGTACCTTGATTAGTTGGTCATAATATTTGTCATCTGGGTATGTAGCACCACGACGCCTATTGTAGAATACTTTTACCGCCTCAGGCTTATATTTTTCGTGCTGTTTCTTCTCGTAGACAAAAGCAAACAAATGCCCAAAAGGTTGCGGCGTCATTTTGGCCATCTTCATGGTGTAGAACCAGACAGCTTGCTCTACCGCTCGCTCGTTATTAAACTCATTGACAGAAATCAATTCCAAGAGACGTTTTTCAAGGGTCTGTAAACAACATCTTTCTTTATAATATAGGTTTGATGGCTTAGATAATATTCTAAGTTTGATGGGTATGTAAATAAAGTAAAGGCGAATTCGTCAAAATAACACGACCAAAGAGATTGAATGTCTTTGAACACGACTTAATTATTATTCGCCGCATGGATTCAAGCCCGTATTTCAGAATTTAAATAAAAAAACTGTTCGAAACTAATTTTAAGTAACGCTACCTATGTCTTGATTGTGCTTTCGAACTGCGGGCTTTAGTGTGCCAAGAGGCTGCGTTTCTTTCACCCCAAGATGACCTATCGTAGTACGAAGTTCTATTAGAATAAAACGCCTGCTTATACAATTTTTTCGTGACTAACGTACGTTGCTCCATATTAAACCCGTTAAATAAATGAGGAGACCAGGCTGAACGAAAATATTACTCGCCTTAATCACTTCTTCTTTGTATTCATTGTCCTCATCTCTATTAAAGAGGCATTCGTTAAGCGTCTCCTCCACGGCTTCCATATGTAAATCTACGAGAGCTTGTGGGTGATAGCAGCACATCTGCGGGCCCCACGCCGACGTTATGTTGTTGTTGTACTTATTCTCAGCCGCCTGCATGGCGAATTTTTTGTTGTTGTTGTTCGTCCTATCGAATTCTTCAAAGCAACTGCTGATGTCCTGGAAATTATGAGATCTTAAGATAAGGGTAAGTTTTTATTAATGTCGTAAATTCCCCTTGACTGCTCGCAACAAGTCTAGCGACTTTGTCCTGGTACATAAGCCCACAGGCCATCACATGCAGCTTGCGTCCATAACCTCCGGTCTCAAAATCAAAATCAAAAGTCTTTATTCAAACTAGGCTGACAATCAGCACTGAAACGCACACAAAACTACACACAAAAACACATAAGACAGTCCTCCAAAACGCCCCACCCTTGGCCACTTCCTAGTGTTTTTGCTGGGAAGAAGAAGAACAAACTCCCCAGCAATACATCTGTCTGATTCGTTTGAAGAACTATACAAAGAATCTATACAATGAAATACTCAATAAATAGCACTAAGGTTTATACTATTTGTAAAAAAATACATTTCAGAATGATTATCACGTGTTAGCTAGCACACTCCAATATACAAAGAAGAAAAAAAAAAAGGAAATAAAAATATTCACATTATTAACATTGAGATTTAAAGTCAAGCAAAACGACTACAAAACTGAAAAATAACAGCCTCCAGGTATAAAAGGCGTACCCGCTTAGGTACCTGTGCTGTGCAATGCTGGCTTATATTCATAAGGCTGTGACTCTAAGTTTAAAATGATAAATCTAGGACCGTCGAAGTGAAACCAATAAGCAGATTGAACTATAATAACAAAAAAAAATGTGTTCTTGATGTAGGTACTGTTGGTTTAACTGTTTTAATTCAGCACTTGAAAACAGCGAGTTGTTCATTCGGAGGTATACAGGGTGTCTCATTCAAATCGGTCAGTATGGGAAAGTCTGAAACTATAAGACATACGAAGATCTGTTCTTAGGAACCATGTCATCGATTTTAATAAGAAGAAAAATTGCATTCATACATTAAAAAAAAACATCTGTACTCCGTTCGGGTTTCGAACCCGGTTATTTTGAAAAAAAAACATACACTATTTCTATTTAGATATCGATTGTGTAGGTCTTAAGCAGTAAATGTCTGTATGAAACATGATGTCTAAAATGAATAAAATGCATTGTTTCCACATATCTACTTTAATTTATTTTAGTAGGTGCTCGAAGTGACCACGTTTACAATATTACTACAATAGAACAGATGTTTTTTAAAATGTTTGAATGCAGTTTTTCTTGTTATTAAAATCGATGACATGGTTCCTCAGAACAGATCTTCGTATGTCTTATAGTTTCAGACTTTCCCATACTGACCCATTTGAATGAGACACCCTGTATACAGGGACACGTACTTGAAGCAGTTGGTCCTCGAAGGGGTCACCTCCGTGCTGCGTGGGGCGGCTCCTCAGCTCGGCGAGGGACGCGTGCGCATGGCCGAGCGCCGCCTGGTGCTGCGCCTGCAGCTTGTCGGAGCTGACGCCCGCCTGCTCCATCGCGCACTTCATCTCCGTCACGTACACGTCGCGCGCCTCCTGCACAGCGCGCTTGTTGTTCTGCTCGTTGACGACACGCAAGTGCTCGTACTTCTGTTCTAAACTCTGCAAAGTTTATATTTCTCATGCTTATTCTTTATTTCTGGGGCTTTAAGTCAAACTTATCACTTTAATGTTTTTGCTGTACGTACAGGAAGACTGTTTGAACGATAGAATAAAATATATACCCTCTACGAACCATAATTGCGTTAGCTAGACTGTGTAATTCGATGACCAATTAGGTACCTGTTCTAAATCCAATCTTTTGTCATCTTTATCATCTTCGGGAACATCTCTGGCAGCGTCGAAGAGCGTAAGCGCGACCAGACTGGCCTGGGCGTGAAGATCTTCAAACTCTTGGGGGTGGAGGCAGAGCCGGGCGTGATCTTCACACACACTGCTTACGGCAGCGTCATATGTTCTCTTAGCGACAGACAACGTCTCTTGAAGCTTGATTTCGTTTTCCAAAATGTATTGTGACAAACTCCCGTTCAGTTCCTGCCAATGTTATTCATACCTAGCATAAGTACGGCACAGCAAAGTCGGCAGATGTTACACTCTTCTTTGTTTGAAAGTTTTATTGCATTAAGAATATAATAATATTATATTTAAAAGCACTGGATAAGGAGATAAGGATGATGAACTCAAACAAAAACAAAAGTACTTGCTAGCAAGTGTAAATTATTCCTAGAAGGTGGTTGGGTATGTAGACGATACCAGCAGTCACCGTCGATGTCAATACCTACCTGAATAAGTTCCTCAAGCCGAGCGTCAGCATCTTCCTGCGAGCCCAGCTTCTTCTTCTGTGTGTAGCAGAGCACGGCGTCAGCGCGCGCGGTGGTGTGCGCGGCGGCCAGCGCGCTGCCGGACAAGCTCCGCGCGCCGCGCACGCGCGCCTCCATGCGCGCCGCGTACAGCGAGCGCGCCGCGCGGGTCGCCGCCAGCAGGCACGCGTCCGCCGACGCCTGCCAGCCACACGATCATTTCATATTATTATAGGTACCTACCTACATCGCCTCGCTATCGGCCTATGCGAGCTGATCTTAAGTGCTCACAAACATCCAATTATGCATAATTATATTGCAGTCAATAGTAATATTGACTAGCAAAATCAGTCAAAAGTACTTTTGACCGTATGCTTTAGTCAATAATACCTTTGAGCGAGCGTGCCGAGGCAGAGGCCGCCTAGCGCCAGATCCCTTAGTGCTTTTGACTGATGCTTTGATGCAGTTAAAACTACTTTTGACGACGAGCGTCAGTCAAAAGTACTTACCTACTTTTAACCGCAAATTTGCCAACTTATCCAATAGTACTTTTGACTGGTGAATAGTTTTGAATGCAACTCATATAAAAGAATGCTCAAGGTACATTTCACCTTTTCCTCCATGATCGCCCATGGGTGCTAACCATAGTCCGAACTTCTGCAAAACCCACCATTAAGTACCTACCTACGCTCTGCTGTGTAAGAGTGAACTAGCTAATATTTTTATTATCTTTCATAAACATTGTCAGATATTCTGTAACGGCAAAAAAAATTGTTGTGTCTTAGGTACCAATGTTATCTATATGCCTAATTACTACCGATGAAGGTGTTTTAGAACTAAATTATTGTACCTTTGAAGTTATAGGGTAAAGTTGGTATAATGAAAACGAATGTCGATGACGCTCTTGGCAGAGCGGTCTGGAATTCCACAATAAGCTTATAACCTCTTACCTTAGTGAGTTAACTGTTAACAGAAATAACTAAAACATATTTTAAGACAAAACGTGAGTGTTTTACACAGGGCAAACCTTATGTGGTCGTCTTGGCAACAATTTACATGACATGTTTTGGTGTGATAAATATATCTATAAACTTTGTAACGGCAGATGCGCGCCATGTGCGTGAATAGAACTATTCGTCATCAGACAATCCTTTCCGACTGACAGAGATTGAGTTACTTACCTTAAAAATGGTGACCGCCTCGGGCAGTTCATCGCTGTTGAAGATATCGACATACTTCTGGAAATATTCAACCAAGTCCTGAGTCCGGACTTGATCGCCGTTGATTAGCTTCGGAGTAAGGTGCTCTGGGTCGAACAGTGAAGGCACTAGCTCTAGTAGATATGTTCTGAATTCTTTTGTCAAGTCTGCAGAAATGTAGAAAAACATTAAATACAAGAAGCGTAAGTTACACGAAAAATATTTTCCTAGCTAATAATCTGAAACTTTTCTTTCTCTTAAAAAATATGTTCTTCATTTTCTTCTCAATTCGATTAGCAGATATGATAGTTCTTATTATTTTTAAAGGTGTGGTGAATGTGGTGATATGTCTAGGTTAATGAAATGCCAGGAACTGACTAAAAAGATGGCGCAAGAGGGTGAACAACTATGAGAGAAAGTAAATAAGTGAGTATTTACATTCATAAAAATATATAGTAGGTATCTGATAAAAATGTCAATGACCATCGTAAGATAAGAGAAAAACTATCTACAGGTACACAGTAGGTACAGGTAGGTACAGTAGGTACAGCTCAGTTGTCATTAAAGTTCGGTGTGCAACTCGACGCCAGTTAGTTATTGGCAATTAAAAGAGCAACAACAACAACAACAAACAACAACAAACAACAACTACAACAACAAACGCAACATTTTATATTTTGATTTTTGAGAGAGCCAATAGCCTCGCAAATCATACCTACTGACCACGAATACATCCAGCATAACTCTTTTTGAAAATTTACAGGCCGGGGTGAGCCATCAGGAAGCAAATGGTCTGGTCGGAACTGCAGTTGATGTGTAACAAACAACAACAACAACAACAACAAACGCAACATTTTTGATTTTGATTTTTGAGAGAGCCAATAGCCTCGCAGATCATACTGACCACGAATACATCCAGCATAACTCTTTTTGAAAATTTTCAGGCCGGGGTGTGGCATCAGGAAGCAATTGGTCTGGTCGAAACTGCAGTTGATGTGCTCACGAACCTCTCGCAACTCTGCTTTCTGGTTCGGAGTCGACTGGTAGCAAAAATAATAGGTTATCATAAAATTATTCCTACTGGGAGAAGTCGTTAATGTAACGGACGTAAGTATGACCTGGAGTCTCTTGATGAGCAGTTCGGCGCCCCCGTCGAAACCGTACGCGTGTTCGTAGGGGCACTGCCAGTCCCGCACCAGGAACGTGAGCGTCTGGAACGCCTTGCTTTCTCCGCACGCCAGCTTGCCGTACTCCGTGAACAACTGCCAGACATCAACAATAGGTAAAGTTTATTTATTTAAGTTTCAATACTTAAAATCCCTACTACTACTACAGTCTAAAAACATACAGTCGTCCGACGAAGCCGTCTAGACAGGGCGATCGTGCGGGGTGTGAGGGGCGAGACGCGGGAAAGCCGCTCCCGCACTGCGAACAAAACGATGTTCGTAGTGCGGGAGGTATTATTCAAGTCTTGCGTGTAGAAGTTGTCGGCATTTTTACAGAGATCAAAGGCGTCTTCCTACTGTATTAATATTTATAATGTGCTACTACAGAGCGTTTTTAACAGACGGTACGCTCAGTGTTATTTTTTTTTTTGTTATTAAGGTTAAGGATCTAACCTGTAGGTGTTGTAAGTCATCTTCCCTGATGTTGCCAGACAGGTTGTAGATCTGCACGGAGGAGATGAGGGTGGACAGTGCGAAGATGGTGGAGTTCTGTCGAATGGTGCTCTCTGAGTCAAAGGTGCCCTGCGTGTCCATGAGCAGCACGGCCACCTGCAACCACATAGATAAGTATGACACGTTTGTGGTGCAATCCAGAGAAGATTAGATATTTTGATTATATAAAAAAGGTACAAAGGAAATTCTTAACATGCATGAATTACAAATGCTTTTATTCCTCTGCATCCCATGGCGATTTATTGAGAAAATATTATAATCTTTTTAAGTCTCATTAGCAGACGGATATTCCTTGAAGTCACGTTTCTATACGCATACATATAATACTATATTAATCTGTAGCAATGTTTAGGTATGACTGTACGGATATGTGTAACAAAATATGCAATATAGTCTCAAGAAGAGCGCATAGACGCGCAGTGCGTCAACCACTGTTTGCAGTAAGAGCATGTCGAACATCGGCTTGCCGATAGTTTATAATAAGTTTTTTTTCATAAAATTGTTTTTTTCTATGAAACACGCGGATTTTGCAGTTCTAGCCTCAAAGCGGTTAAGGAGTAAGATAGTTTTCTCGTCCTCCTCATAAGATTTAGCTGAGTTGTGTTAGTTGTGTACGAGCAAAGAGATTTAAAATTGAATGTCTTTGTGTACGAGTATCTTAACATCTCCCTTTTAGTTTTAAACATGAAGGAATGTTTTTTTTGGTAACATCGCGTTATATTATTTTTAATGTGGGTATGCTGTTGATTATGTTGTTGATTGCATAATTATTACTTTTAAGTTTGTTTGCTTTGTATTCTTTATTATGCAATTGTTTGTTGTTCCCATTAAAATAAAATAAAAATGTGTAAAATTGTGTATAAAACTCCCGCGACGTCTAATAGAGGCGCGTGTGAAACACAAAATACAGCCACCTCCTATCTATAGTGTGGTTATTGTGAACTGTAGAGTACCTCTACCGATCAAATAAACCAAACTAAGTATAGAAATTTTCAAATTGTCAAGTATGAATTTTGGTCCGAGTCACCCACCTTCTCGCCGTTGGACATGGTGGTGATGATTGGTTCTGACCACAGGTGCATACCGGTTGTATCCCGCTCGCCGCCGCCTCTCCAGTGGAACCCTTTTAACTGATCGTCCTCTTTGCCCAGCCATTCGCCACTCAACTGACAGGCTCGCTAACAAAAGAAAACATAGGTATTCAGGTAAATTCACTTATTAAAAGCATTTTTTGTAAACAAGGTTGCCCTTATAGACCAGGGTCGATAATTTTTGAAACCAAAAAAAAATACAGTAGGATGAAACCCATAAGAAAAGGAGGGAAATATGATAAAAATGATAGGAAAAATAAATTACGGTCGATCCGAGCTTGGGAAGTGGGAGGGAGGGGGGGTTTAAGGGTAAAAAATGGTTTATCTTGATTTCCGGCAAAACTTCAAGTCCTATGGAAAAAAGTTAAATGGCAAAGTTGTAGGTAATAAAAAGATCTACAACTTTTGTATTGACAATTTTTTCACTTAGCCTCAAAATTTAGGTGAAAAATTCAAATACTTAACCAAGTTTTTGGTTTTTTATTTTTATCTTTTACAAAAATGTTTTTTTATTTACGAAATTTGGTGAAAACTTACCTTATTATGTCCCATTTACACTGTAATTTATTTAATGAAAAATATTTATTTTTTTGCCTTATTTTAACTTAATATCAAAAAAGCACCCTAATTTTCAATCGAAAATTCTCCCGTCAAAATATCAGCTTTTTCCAAAAAGTCTGAAAGCTTTTTGTTCGTTGAAATCTCTACTTTCTGATGGTGTAAAAAAAAACATTACCATAGTAAATATTCTCTCTCTCAAACTCAAATTCCAAAATTTATTAATGTAACTACAAATCTTACGTTTAATGAGTACCTAATTAAAGTGTAAATTTTAATTATTAGCTCAAAATTGTACTGATTAAATTAAATTTTGGAATTTGAATTTGAATTTATTGTATATTTCATTTAATTTCACCTACACTAATTTTAATAAGTATTGTAAGCAATTTATGTATTACTAGCTTCTGCCCGCGACTTCGACCGCGGAAAATTTCTTATTTTAACATAAGATTACACTCGATTGATATTACTGTATTTAATTTTATTAGTAAAATATTTTTTGGAATCAGATCAGTAACTTCAAAGATTACCAAATGTTATGGCATTTTGCCTAGCGAGCCGCTGCGAGCGCTTAGCGCTAGTCTCCCTATCCCTTGTCTCTGAGACATGCTTCCTTAACTCAGATAGACGGTGCGCACGTTCAGCGCTAGTTTCTCGAGCACGGGCCCGCGACGTCCTCACATTTTGGCTGGCGAGGCGCTGTGAGCGCTCGGAGCTAGATTCTCTAGCGCGTGCTTGCGAAATATATTCTCTATTTCTCGAGAGGCGCTGCTCATTTTCAGGGGCAGATTCTTCCGTACGGCGTTGGTACTCGAGTGACTCTTGTCTGTGAGGTCTGCCGGGACAGTTGAGATTTCCTTTTAGGCATGCTCTCAACAAACTACGCACAGACTTGAAAACAATTATGAACAAAGGGAGAGCGACTCGAACACCGTCTGCCTTTACAAAACAAAACAATCGTAATATCGAATAACTCGTATCGATTATTACGATAGAACGAAGTACGAAACTACGAAGACGAACATACGAAATAAACGTACAACGAAATTACGATATTTTCGATTATGAGGTATCTATCAACAACAACAACCATACGAACGAAACAACCGAAACCAATAAGCAACTGACATGTAATATTTAGAACTTCAACTAACAACAAAGTGTGCATAATAATTCGAGAGGGTCATCAATCCACGGAAAGTCTTAACACCGCGATTCAGAAAAATGACGTAATTGCAGAACGCCATCTATGGGCAAATAGGTAAAACGTCTGCACAATGAAAGTTATGCTGCATTTTGCGTTTTAGTAATTCTATATTATCTCCGAAACTGTATGACCAATTGATATACTGTAAATGGCAAATCTTATCTGTATGATGTTCTTGTGATACTGAAATTTATTGTCATAAGAATTAATATTTTGTTGCTCAAATAATCAACCAAACGTAAGTATGCCGCAATTTTTTTTTTTTAATGCAGTAAAAGAAGTATAAAAGATAAAATATAAAAGATAGAGATAGGGCATCGCGGACTTTTTTGTAGAAATAATTAAGACGAACCAGGTAGCCATACATTGTTTTTAATTTTAAGCAACTGTTTGGGCAGCGCACGCAAATAATTCTGTTTTATGAGGTATTTTTTTGCGACTTGCTAGACAAAAGTTGTGATAGCTCGGTTAATTTACATGTTATATAAACAATTTATAGCCTATAGCACTCAGGAATAATGTAGCTTTAAGCCAGTTAAAAAATTTTTAGAATTGGATAATGAGTTCCAGAGATTACCCCCTACATACAAATTTACAAACTTACAAATTTTACCTCTTTATAATATTAGTATAGATTTGTGTAATTTGTGTATAAGCTTATTTGTCTTATTTCCAAACCTTTGTATTACGGTATTAGTTATGTTAGGTATTACCCTGCGCATAATGTAGTGCATGCTGTGCTTTTCTGTAAGTAATGAGGCGCTTAGACTTAATTTAGAAATGTACAGATTAAAATGAATAAGCGTACTTATTGTTGAAAAGCCGAATAATAAATAAATAAATTCCATTTTTTGCATTTTCTGAGAACATTTACAATGGTAATGTATATTTTTTTTACACCATCAGAAAGTAGAGATTTCAACGAACAAAAAGCTTTCAGAGTTTTTGGAAAAAGCTGATATTTTGACGGGAGAATTTTCGATTGAAAATTAAGGTGCTTTTTATATTAAGTTAAAATAAGGCGAAAAAATAAATATTTTTCATCAAATAATTTACAGTGTAATTGGGACATAATAAGATAAGTTTTCACCAAATTTCGTAAATAAAAAAACATTTTTGTAAAAGATAGAAATAAAAAACCAAAATTGGTTATTTGAATTTTTAACCTAAATTTTGAAGTTATGTGAAAAAATTGTCAATGCAAAAGTTGTAGATCTTTTTGTTACCTACAACTTTGCCATTTAACTTTTTTCCACAGGACTTGTAGTTTTGCCGGAAATCAAGATAAACCAATTTTTTACCCTTAAACCCCTCCCTTCCACTTCCCAAACTCGGATCGACCGTAAATTATTTTTCCTTTCATTTTTATCATATTCCCCTCCTTTTCTAATGGGTTTCATCGTACTGTATTTTTTTTTTCATTTTTTACCTTTTTTGAAGGCTTCGGCACTGGTCTATTACGTAAAGTAAATACTCACAGGCGCGTTGAGGTATCTAAGAAAGAAGTCGAGGATGAAGGACTTCCCGCCGCGATAGGCGCCGGCCACGCTGAGCACGACCGCGGGCAGGTCGCGCACGTCAGGCCGCAGCAGCAGGCGCCGCAGCGCCGCCTCGTCCAGCTCGTAGAGCCGCGCCCCCTCGCCCAGCCGCACCACCTGCACACCCGAGCTCTCCGCGCTGAACTCCGCGTCGCCGCTCATTGCACCAGCGACTGCACACATCAATAGACCAACAAGGTAGTCAAGTCAAGTCAGTACCTTACACACACACAACATACAGTAGGTACTTAAGGGCTCATCACATTTCAGAAAACAAGTCGCGATAAACTTTATCAAATAAATCGCAATGTGCCCGGCTGTTTCAGATATTTAATCGACGAACTATGCTTTGATGACATGATGGACTGTCAATTATTCCATAATCTTAATTCATTAAATCCCAACAGGACACCGGTGTCCGCGCTGTCATTGTCTTTACATTGTGCCTCTTATTGACACGATTGAAAGGCCAAAGAATAATGCAGATCTTAAAATATGTTATTTCGTTACAATATGTGTAGTTAGATAGTACTCACCTACGAACATGTTAGTATTTAATCACTAGGTATTTATTGTTCAAAAGTTGCACTTTGAGAGTCTTTGACCGCGCTGTTATAAAGCTAAAGAACCACTGAATACTGATCGTGAAATAATGTGCTTGAAACATTGATTGTGGATTTAAGGTAACTCCGCTTTAGCAAAATTGCAATGTTTGTTTGGTGTGTGATGGTAAAGCTGACATGACCGTTTAGCATTTGCAACCTTATGTACTAGAAATTAAGTCTTTATTCAACTGTTCATGCTTACGTCATATCCCGCATTGCAATCAGCACTGCGAAATTATCATACCAGAAATAGAACAAATAATTAAAGCGGGAAATTTGTTGTAAATAATGTTACCAGTAAAAAAAATCTTACCATCTTGGTAAAATAAATACTTTTTGTATTGTAGCATAAGTCATATTTTAAAGTTGCTAAAGGAGACTAAAACGATTACCTACATACAATCTTGGGCCTAGTTGTAAAAAGATTAAATTGGTATCAATTAATAGCTTATATGTTATCAACCTTTCCCTGAAAATTCAACGCATTTTGTGAATCTGAGAACAGAGATATAAGAGATTAGTCGATAATCTGACGAAAACTGTCTTTCTCATATTTTTTCGCTTCCAGATTGAGAATTGAGGTGATTTTTCATATTCTAAGTTAAAAAAAATGTAATTTTTTTAGATCATATCTAAACTTATTACATTTTGGCCCACCGTTTTCCATCTCCTTTACGTCATATCAAAAGTATTTTCAGAAGTCCAAGTGTTTAAAACACGCTAATTTGCGCAAATGTTTTTCACGCTGTTTTTATTAGTCAAAACTGGATCATCTTAGCGTAAATTGTCTTTCATCAGATATACCGTAGTTTTTGTTCTGCTAGGTATAGGGAAGTGGCCCATGAGCTCTACAGGATGTTTAAAAGTGTCCCTCTTACACGTTATTGTAATATAGCAATAACAATACCATGGCAAGACCAGCACTATTTAGAAACAGGAAAGAATAATATATACATATAGCTAATATGAAGCATGTATTTGGTTCGCTGGCAGCTGAACGCCTAGAGTTGCACCGACTAGAGCAAATACGCGGCCAAGCCATAGGATGCTATACGTCATTTGTGTCATACAACGTGGCGCTACAATGGTGACATTAACTTAACACACGTATACGTTATCCCAGTTTCGTTTTAAGAAGTAATTTTATTTCCATAAAACGTCATTATTTACTGATTAATTTAAAAAAATAAAAAAATATAGAAATAAGCATCCTGTACAAAAATAATCATAGTGCAGCGGTCATTTGCCGGGGTCACGGATCATAACATCGCGTCAAAGAAATTGAAACGAATAAGCAATACCTCAATCCTTTTGTCGGCGCGCGCGTTCTCCCTTTCACCCCCGCCCGCCGCACCCGAATCCTTCTAGTTCTCTTTTCTTATCTAGTGCTAGCCGGACCCGTTACCTTGACACACATCTTTACGCTCGTGTCGTGCGCATAATTTCGTCGTTGTTTTGTGAATGTTTCGCGAAAAAGACGCTTACTTATTGTTTTATTTATTTAGTTTTGTGTAATTAGAATAGTAAATAGATTATAGTACTGCGATAAAGACGCTTTGCTTTGTTTTCGTTAGTTTTCCGAACTACATAGTACCTACGTGTTCTACGATTAAGGACGTTATTATTTGTGAATTTGTGATGGCAAATAGGTACACATCCGAATTGAGAGGAATGGCTGTAAGTGACAATTTATTTTCAAATGTGCGGGAAAATATGAAACGCCGTTCGGCCCTTTGTATTCGTCAACAAGGTGGACTCATTGAAAATAAGAAAATTTAAAATAAAGACAATTAAATAAAAGTACCTAGTGATTAGTGATGATAGTGGTAATAACTCATAGTAATAAGAGAGCGTGATATGATAAGTGTTTGACTAAACAGCTCCGCTGTAGGTAAGTAGGTACTTTTGTGTCGGACGGATTCTTTGATAGAATGCCGTCATAGGATCGCAGGAGTACAAGGCGCGTTGCGCGGTTGCCAGCGCGCGAAGCGACGCGTTGCCGCTCTAAGTAAACGTAAACGAGTAACGTCATCTAGGTAAGTAATTTCATGAATGAATTTTTGCACAGAGTGATCCCAATTGTAGTCACTTTTTTATTATTTAGTTTGTTTGAAAAATGTTTTTGTTCAAATTACCAATTATTTTAATAAATCATAATTTATGTGGTTAATGGCCACTAGCCCTACCCGTGTGTTAAATTAATGTCACCATTGTAGCGCCACGTTGTATATTGCGATTAAACGGGGTCACCGTTTACTCGTTTGGTTTATAAGGAAAGTGTGGATAATGCCACCTCTAGCAGAGACCACTGAGGCATCTCCACGTTTTTTAACAGCCACAACCTTAAGTGCCTACTTACTCTCGAAACAGCTTCCTGTTATACAGATAGAAAAAAAAACATTATGGGTCTCGAAGACAAACCACGATAAATCCTTAAAATAGATTATTTTAAAGAAACATTCCTTCGTATAAAAAAAAAAACAAAACTGCATTCACTGATTTATCGACAAGCTTACCTAAATCTGGAATCTTCTAAAATTAACACTCGTTATTCTATTTCACTGGCCTATACAGTTAATAATAAGAAAAAAAACTTTTTTACAAAAAATACAACCGACTTCAAAAAACACTAACCGGTGTAAAATAACTCTAAATTAGGTAGTCTGTGGGTTTTGTCTCATTCATGATTGGCCACCGACTTCCGAATTTAGAGTTATTTTACACCGGTTAGTGTTTTTTGAAGTCGGTTGTATTTTTTGTAAAAAAGTTTTTATTATTATCCATTTCTACAACACATATTCACATATTAGAATCAAACAAATAAACAACAACTATTCGATGAAATTAAGAAGTAAAATTCGTGAACAAAAATTTTCATAAAATGAAAACTACTAGGCCAAACTATGTAATTTTTTTATGAGACCAAAAAGAAACTAGTCCGCATCAAACTAAAAAAGAATCACGTAAATCGGTTCATACATCTCAGCGTAATCGGTGAACATACATACAAAGAAATGTTCGAAAATAAATTATTTTTTTAAAAAATTGTTCATAATATGAAAACTACCGGGTCAAACTATGTTATATTTTTATGGCACCAAATGGCAGCTATTACGCATCGAACTAAAAAAGAATCACGTCAATCGGATCATTAATCTCGGAGTAATCGATGTACATACATAAAAAAAAAAAAATATACCGATCGAATTGAGAACCTCCTCCTGAAGTCGGTTAAAAATCCAAGATAAAATACGTCTTACACTCCATGTAGTACAAGGATATCCATAAGCTAATACGCGTATTTAGTATGAAAGGAACTGAACCAACGTAACCTAAACTAGAACTGTTCACTTTCAACAAGTAAGAGACAAGCTTTCGTAACAAATGTAACAATCAAAGATGTCTATGAAGTACGAACCAACGTTTATCTTTAAGTACCTTGTTGTAGACCTAGATAAGAAAATCGTTTAATTGGTAGTTATTCATTCTAGCACATTTCCTATTAGAAAAAGCGTTCTGACAATAAGTTTAAAAATTGAATAATATGCCTCCTGCCCTAAAAAACAATATAGTAATAACGACATTAGGGATGTAGCAATAGGGGTCGCGTTACCGATTCTGAACTTATTTTCACAAAATGAAATAAACCTGCTACCAAAAGAGGAACGAAGTTATAATTCCAGTTTTCAAAAAGACGGTGCTCTTGCAAACAATCATTGTGCCGATAGTCATGTCTGCCAATGGCTTGATAGCTATGTGCCTCGACCAATATCGAGGAGGCTCTCGTAGGGCAACTGGATCAAGGGCTTGATTGATTCAGTAAGCAGTATTTCTAGACACGGTTCGTATTGGTTGGCGGTTCCTCCCCTTGAAACACTGACCACCTGGTAGGTTGGTCCACTCTGTTCCCGATACTATTTTTGATATTTTAAAATGTTTTGATTTTATTTTGTATTGAAATATATCAGTTAATTTTTAACTCAATACAACTGAAATAATAATAATTTTTTTTTTATTTCGGAACATTAACCCGAATTCGAATGTTAGTAACACTTTTAACTACGAAATAAATAAATAAATATTCCACAACTTTCACACAACACTATCTAGTCCCAAGCTAAGCAGAGCTTGTGTTATGGGTACTAAACAGCTGATATACATATTTATATATTTCTAAATACAAGGTAATTATAGATAGATTACACCCAAACACAAAACAAATGATCGTGCTCATCACGCAAGCGTTTGTCCTGGGCCACTAACTACTAGACCAACAAGCCAGTTTTAAAACTATGTTAGTCTTTTTAGAAACTGTCTATCGTATACCTTACATTTAAAAGGACACCACCAGAGCGCGGTGCACCTTGTTCCAGTGCCGCACAATAGGACACTCAACCCTTTCAGTTAAGGTATTTAGAAGGCCACTGGAGCTGCCACGACACGTCAGGGAGGCCACTCTTTAAGCTAAGAGTTGAGGTGGAAATTGTTTTAAGGAGCATAATACCACGTGAGAGCCTCATGTGGAACAAATTATCGTTTTCTTTCCTTTGTCATTTTCTGTTTTTTTTTTTTATTTTTTTTTATAATTATTAGTTTGTTATTATTGTATTATCTAATTGTGTGTATTTTACCTATGGGCCTTAGTAGCCTGAAATAAAAAGATTACTATTATTATTATTTACACTATTGAAATGTAAAAAAAATAAGAATTTTTAATTACTTATTAAAAGTATGAATGTCTGACCAGATAATATTTTTTTTCGCGTTTACGTGCCCATTTTATGAGAATAACAACAATAGTCCAATTTAAAAGATGAAATTTTTTATTTTGGATTTCTACCAAATGGTAGAAACTTTTATAATTGTATGGCGCACTACGATATTTGATATGTTCACGGGCCTTCCCCGGTAGTTTTTATCGTGACGATTGTGACGATGATCTGATACAAAGAACCAGCGAGGATCAGAATGATTGTGTTTTATCAAAGCGTCATCATTAGAAGTATAGATAGGTAAGTAATTTTAAATACAATTAATTTCTGAAAAACTCCAGGAGTACTTAACACAAGATTTCTCTATCACAGCTCTCATATGATTAGGCATAGAGTTTATCAACCGTTCTATGAAATTTTGAGGGATCATCTCCCATTCCTCTTTTATGGCAGTTTTCAACTCCTCGAAGATAGTACAATAAGAAACAAAGATCGTTTCTTAATACATATATTCGTATTTTATTATATATTTTCTGTTATTATTACCAATTTGTGATGAGTAGGTACAGACGCCAGCACGTCAAGTTACCCCAATGTGTCAAATTTTCCCAATTGAATATGAACCTTATTCCGTTTGACATAAAGTTGAAAAACGATCAAAGAAATTTGACTCATTGGGGTAACTTGATGTTCTGGCGTCTGTGCCTTAGGCATTTTCTACCAGTCAATCTTTAGGTCATGCAGAGACAACCAGTGGTAGGATTACAATTATTCTTAATAAAACAGGCCAAGAGCGTGTCGGGCCACGCTCAGTGTAGGGTTCCGTAGTTTCCCGTCCGTCACAATAAGTGTTCAAAATGCTTGCATATACGATTATACTACAAACTTAGTCCAGAAATTATTTTGTGCATCATTTTGTCTTTTTTGTACAAAAACTGTTTCCATCCAAGTTCAAAATAATTTCCCTAGAAAGTCCTTATAAAGTTCTACATTTCAGATTTTTTTCATATTTTTTAAACTTATGGTTATAAAGTTAGCGGGGGGGGGGGGGGGGGGGGGACACACACATTGTTTTTTACTTTTGGAGCGATTGTTTCCGAAATTATTGACATTATCAAAAAATGATTTTAGTAAACCCCTATTTAATTTTTAAATACCTTTCTAACAATATATCACATGTTAGGCTTGAAATTAAAAAAAAAATCACTTCCCACTTTACTTAAAGGGGGGCTACCCTAATAAAACATTTTTTTCCGATTTTTATTTTACCACTTTGTCGGCGTGATTGATACTATTGGTACCAAATTTCAGCTTTCTAGTGCTAACGGTCACAGAGATTAAGCGAGGACGGACGGACGGACAGACAGACATGGCGAAACTATAAGGGTTCGTAGTTGACTACGGAACCCTAATAAAAAACCCAAGCAAGTCCCACCAAGTTTTTTGTTGTGAAAAACAGCTGTTGTTTCTTGATCTGTGATGTCAATCCTAATGTCTATAATTTGTTTATTCCATGTGTATCACTTTGGCCCTTTGGTCAAAGTGATACACATGGAATCACACATGGAATAAACACAAACATTTCATATGGCAAATGGAAAATGGGCATATACTTACTTTTTGGAAGTTTGAACACTAGTTTGAGGGTCGCAGGTTGGTGTATTAGTACGCCTCAGATGCGTACTGTAATACAGGGTGTCTTTTTAATTATGGGACTTTTATTATTTTTTTAAACCTTAGGTACTAGCAATGTGAGTTGCACTTTACTAGTAGTATTGTTAACCCAATTTTTTTCACGTCAATATTGCAATGGGTGGGGATCAAACTCAAGACCCCTCGATCGCCAGACCAATGCCTGGCCATTGGGCTATTGCCGCTGGGTGGAGTTTGATTTTTGAGACTTCGCAACCTTCCACAACCACACTAGGCAACTAGGGGCACACACAGGCTATAGGTACGAGAACAAAGTGTATTTTTAATCATCAGACCAACTAACATATGAAAATGATCAATTTTTCCTATGGGACCAACTCTAAAAAGAAAGTCAGCTGGTAGGTACTTACATTTTAGTCGAGTAGGAATCAAGTTTTTGTATTCAACAACTGATTAAGTGATGGCCTGAAACACAGATTTTATTAACCTAGTTCAGGAATGTCACTAATACGCCTGACTGTTAGCTTAGTTAATATACATATAATATATGTAGTGTAGTTAATATACATATCTGTTGGGTACTAGAATAATTATTTATTTAGGCTTTATTTTGTGGTCTTTATATGTAACTGGGGATATTGTGTAAAAGATTTGATTTGATTTGATTTTTGAAAGAAGAGAAAAAATAAAACAATAATTTATAAAGTATATATTTTTTTTAAACAAATTTGAAGTTCTGTAACTGTGAAGTTTTTTTTTTTAATATTACAAGACTTTGACACTACGCCATTTAGCTCTTAACTATGTGCTATGAGTACTAGATAACTGATAAACATACTTATATATTTCTAAATGCATACATTATAGATAAATTATACCCAGACACAGATCAAATGATCGCGTTCATTACACAAACGTTTGTCTTGGGTGGAAATCAAACACGCGCCCTCTGGTAGGTATAGGCAGTTCAGGCTACACTCACCACAAGACCAAAATCCCAGTCAAAAGAATATTGCTCATTTCTTAAAAAACGGCTTGTTAGAAACATATTTATTATTATTTGTGTATTATGCATTAACAAAACCTCCTTCTAATATACTTACAGTTTTTCTACAATAGATACTCACTTTGCAAACCTCTTTCAGTCAAGAAGGGAATGCCTTTCTACAAATATTTTCCCTATTAAAACCAAAGAACGCACAATAATCATTTAGGTAACATAATACCAGCCTGTTACTGTCCCACTGTAGGGCAAAAGCCTTTTGTCATACAGAGAAGGCTCAATGATCACCGCGCTTGCTCAAGGCGGATTGGCGATTCCAAACTATATTAACTAAAGTCTAGGTTTCCTCCCGATGTTCTCCTTCATCGATGTCAATGATGTCTAAGATAAATTTAGAAAGTACATATGAATTGAAAAAATCACATGGCCCCGAATAGCATAGAATTTTTCAAAGGTACTTGCCCGGATTTGAACCACAACCTCGTGCATGAGAGGTAGGCCTTACCTTTGAGCCATTACGACATTAAACAACACACAAAAAATATAATGTCTAGAATTACGTTTTGATTGGCAAGGGTTCCAAGAAATGTTAATACGTAGACATAGACATTTTGATTGTTAGTATAGAAAGATCCACGATGGATTCCTAATAATTTTGCCAAAAAAAATCATTTTGTGCGTGCCCTATGAAAGACGTTCAAGGTGCCAAGCCAACTCACAAAGGCCCAGTTGATGTAAAGAACAAGGAAATGAATTAACACTTTTAGGTACTTATAATATATTAATGATAGGTATAGTTTACACTAAATATACACAGGACGAACATTTATATAATCAAGGCTTATCATAAATACTTAATTATCATCATAACGTTTGGATGGACTGACAGAAAGGAGAAACATAGATTAAGGTTATCGGCTGTAGCAAAACAACTATGTAGTTTGGCGGTGGTGAATCCCGATCCTGCCTAGACTTTGCATTGCAGTGCTTTAATTTTTGTTTTTAATTGTGCATGATATATAGATTTAAGATACAATGGGGTTGGCGTATCCTTGTGGATAAAACCCCCAAATAAAATAATAAAGAAAAAAAATAGATTAAGGTTGTCAGTGTTTAAAATATATATAATATGTATAAATAGCACATGTCACGCGGTTTCACCCGCGTAGTTCCGGTTACCGTAGTGATATAGGGACTAAAAGTAGCCTATGACACCCGGGGATAGTGTAGCTTCCCAATGGTGAAAGAATTTTTCAAATCGGTCCAGTGGTTTTGGAGCCTATTCAATGCGAACAAACAAAAAAACAAATCTTTCCTCATTGCATAGATATAGCAAGAATAGCTCGCAGATGGCAGGATTTTTACCTACTTACTTGACACTTATTGTTATATTTTAACAATTAACAAAATATCTTTAAAAATTATTGCCTATGTGCTATTTTGGTGTAAGTATAAGCTTTATTATTGTAAAGTTTCATTAAAATCCATTCAGTAGTTTTTGTGTGAAAGAGTAACAAACATTCAAGTTTAAAATATTACTTGGATGAGCTTTAACAGTCTGCCAGTAAAGTCTTTACTGTCCGGCGAGGACGCCACTATGAGTGAAAGTTTTTCTTCAGTTCCGCAAACAAGCGACGATTTGATGAACTGGATACACGTTATTATTGGTTCCTAAACGCCGCGTCGACTGTCTGTAATCAAAACATTTAATTGTAAAATACATATAGACTACGTGTGGAGGTATTCAGAAACTATTATGTTGCTGCCTTTAAGCGCGCTTTGGCGTGTCTGTTTTTTTGCCTAGCTTTGGCGTGTCTGTTCCTTTTGACTTCGTCAGTCTATTTTGGGTGATCTTGTAAGTAAGAGTTTACAATGTATGATTGGGTCAAAGAGATAACTCGTAACGCTATTTTTCATTAGTGTTTTTTTGGAGCAGACCTCACGTGTATTTTGAGATACCTACAGGGATCACACTTCCAAAGTAAAAATTGCGGCCAGCTACTGACAATATCCTGACAGAAAACACGTTGCCTGATATGCCAAGCGAAGCCAAAACTTCACGCCCATCAGTTGAACTCGAGGCCTATAGACGAACGAAGTAGCTACGATGCACCATTCGTAAAATCCAAGATTATTAATTGATTATAATTGTACTTACCCTGATTAGATCGTTATAATATTTGTCATCCGGGTACTCAGACCCGCGGCGCCTGTTCTTGAACACATTAATGGCCTCGTGTTTACATTCATTGTGGTGTTCATGGCCGGGTTTCCAATTAGATTCTCCTCCTGTAACCGCCTTGATTACGGCATCTAAAACCGATCCTGACTGCGGTTCTCTACTTTTGCCCATCTTTATGGTGTACTGCCAGACGGCTTGGTCCACTGCCCGCTCGTTGTTGTACTCATTGACAGTGACCAGTTCCACGAAAAGTTTTTCAAGAGTCTGGAAACCACGACATATTATATTGTACTATTTGGAAACTTGACAATTCTGAAGTGAAAACAACCGTGGTGTCACTCTGGTAGTGCCGAGAAAAGTGCAAAATTATGTTAAAAAAATAAAAAATATTTTTTTTTTTGTTAAAACATAAATTTTCTTGAATTTACACAGAGCTGTCGGATACAGTAACGGTAACTGTGTCGCAAGTTACCTATCTCAAAAATTCCTGATGCGCCTAAAGAAGTTTTCACTTCAAAAATATCTCCGAAATCAAAAATAGCCCTTGATGATTAGTTAACGTGTGCTTCTGTAGTGAACCCGCCTCAGGAACGTTCGCAGATGCGCATGTTGATTGTTTTTACGACATCATACGTAAAAGATGGTCTTCTTTGGAGCGTATAGTGTGGGGCAGCTTCAACAGTATCCTAATCATGATTACCAGCCGCTTTGACTGTCTGTACGTGTGTTGCTGTTACGCCGTTTCGCGTGGGGTGCCGCAACGGTGATCTACTACCTACTACTTTCATGTTTTGCATGTTTTGTTGTTTTATGTTTAGTGTCAGTGCCTACTAACATAGTTGTAAGTTTTCCTAACCATTTATAAATTTTAAATCAGTAATTTAAGTTATTTCAGTGTTTTCATATGGGAATAATTATTTGCATTTAAATTATTATTATATAAAGTCCGATTGGTTGAAACTAGTTTAGAGTAAACTTGAGTGATAGGTGAGCGTCTGCAGTACGGGTCTCGGTGTGCGATTCTGTATTGGTGTGCAGAAGGCTACACATCGGAGGAACACCCTAATTTTGACCTGGCACAACACAACACGCCGGTTTATACTGTTACCGCCCACTATAGGTGTAACGGACAGTCCTCTATGCAGAGCATGTATGGAGGAGGAGGAAACGGTGGCGCACGAGCTCCTTGAGTGCACAGGCGTCACCGAGATACGGAAGAGGACTCTTAAATCACTGGAACTCCTCGCGGACGTACTGAGAAGTTTGGGAGGTTTAATCTATTTCTTGAAGGAGGAGGGCTGGTTAGAGCAACCCCAGCAAAACGGCCGCCGTGGCTCACACACAATGGTGCAATCCGGGATGAAGTGCGGAAACCAAACCTTATAGATAGATAGACTGTTATCTAATAGTTCAGGGCTATAATTTGATGATTAATATTATACTGTTAGGATAACTTGCCTCAAGCACTTCGGCCGTGTATTCGTCGTTTTCATCATCCTCTTCGTCCTCATCATCCTCATCTCTATCAGCCAGGCAGTGCTTCAGCGTCTCTTTCACACCTTCCTTATGTAAGTCTTCAAGAGCTCGTGGGTGGAAGCAGCACAACTGCGGGCCCCACGCCGACGTTACGTAGTTGTTGTACTTGTTCTCAGCTGCTTGCATGGCGACTTTCTTATTGTTCTCATTCATCCTCTCGAACTCCTTAAAACAACTTTCGATTTCCTGAAAATCATAAGTCAAGCTATTCTTTTGGACGACAAAATACGCGCTCAGACGTGGAGGTGCGGACGCCTGCCCGATTAATAAACCTAACCTACAGCTTGGCAAAAAAGTCTAGAAGCGGAACTAATTTTTTGTCTGTTGACAACATTTCCAAAATAATGACATCTCATCATAATAAACAAAGTTCACGACTTTGTAGAATTTTAATTTCGACCACCAAACTTTGATTAATAAACGTAAAAAGTGAAGAATAATGAATAAAACCATTCGGAGTGCTGGCAGGAAGGTTATTTATAAGATGTACAGGCGATGTCTGGTGAAACATGAGGGTCAAACTATTCTTTCTGATCTTACCAATGTTTACTGAAGAACCGCTGATAAGACAGGTATGTAAGAGGTTGTTTTGTTGGTTTTAGTTAAATCAAGTGTTCATTGATGAGTAGAAAGATGTATTAATTTGCTTGCATAAGGAATAACTAGAAATTTAAAACAATAAATGTCATGCAAATAGGTTATGTTTACGTTTTTTCTGCATTAGGTACTCTGGCTGTCGCGCCGAGATTAATTGATACTTTAGTGACTTGATTTTTAAGTGAATGAAAATTTAATTTCTACTAGTGCCATAATCTAAATCTATTATTTAATTCAGGGAAATCTGTTAGCATTATAAGAAGAATCGTGCTGCAAGGAGATAAGCAAAGAAGTATTTTCTACATCCGGCTTATTAACAGTATGTGATAAGAATGTTTTACTTTTATTATTGTTAGAGGTAAACGAAATATTTCGTCTTTACATGAAGCAGCTTAACGTGCAGTCCAAGCTATTACCGAGGAGGATTGGAAGAACTCGCACCAACATGTTATGAATGAAAATAGAAAAGGATTACTGTAAAAAAAACTTACTTAACTTACTTAACATAAATCTATATATAATCTATTAAATTTACTAGAATAAAATACAGAATTATGTTATACAATATTAAAATCCGGAATCCGGACCCCGGACCCCGTGTGGTATCCGGGTAGTAGAATAGAACCAACCCATCTCATCCCGTGGGGGTCGTAAAAGGCGACTAAGGGAATCAGCCGGAGTCCAATTGTGTTCCTCTGAGCGGTGGCAACGACTCACCCCCAAGCTAAGGTTGCCGTGCCGAGAGCTGCATGACTAGGGGAGAGCCGAGTCGTAAGCGTGCCTGTTGTCTGGGGCCAGGCGTCCCCAGGCACTAATCCAGCCTTACCTCTACATGCGGGGCTCTGTAGAGTGTGGACAGATTATTTCCCTAGCTATTCGTGGGAACTATATGAGTATTACAAAACAAAATCAACTCGAAGGCGGCGGTGGCGCTCGCCACACACCACGTCAGTTGTTCTCACGGGGCGAAAAGCGAGCTACAGAGTGTCGTTTAGCTACGCTGAATGTTCAGGGAGGCCTAAAAGATAAGATGGATGAAGTTTGTGTGTTAGTGAAGGACAAAAGGATAGATGTGCTATGTTTGAATGAGACGAAAAGAAAAGGGGTGGACATCTCCATACACGGTCCCCTGACCGCGATCTGGTCCGGTGTTAAAGAAACACGTAGGGCCTGTCAGGGTGTGGGAGTTGTTCTCTCTGAGAGAATGATGAAATGTGTAAAAGGTTATGATTGCGTTAGTCCCAGAATTCTTTGGGTGAGAACCAAGGTAGGCTTAAACCGTATCTTTTTCCTGTGCGTTTATGCACCTGATATGGGAAGCTCCCCCTCGGAGAGAGAAGAATTTTGGGACAGTGTAAGAGATGTTATGAAAGGATGTACCGCAAACGAAAAGATTGTTATGCTTGGAGACTTTAATGGCTGGGTTGGTGTGAAGAGAGATGGGTATGAACAAGTATTAGGTGCATTTGGAGATGATAGAGTGAATGAGAATGGGTTAAGTTTATTAGAAATATGTATAGAAAAAAGATTGTGTGTTATGAATACTATGTTTAATCATAGAAAGATTCACAGGTATACGTGGGAAAGGCAAGATAGTAAAAGTATGATAGATTTTGTGATTGTAGATGAAAGGTTAAAGAGTAAAGTTACGGATACAAGAGCTTATCGGGGACCTAATGTAGGTACTGATCATCATCTAGTACAGTAATGTGTCGGGTGCATGGTTTGTTCAAGCATTGGCGCCATCGAGTTCGAGTACCTGTGACTGCTCTAGAAAGGATAAAAGTAGAAAGACTGCAAGAAGTCAAAGTAAAAGAGGAATATAAGAGGGAAGTAAAAGAAGAGACGGATAAATTATTTGATGAGATGAATGATTATAGTTTAGAAGAAGTATGGGATATAATGAAAGATAGTATGGTGCAAGCGGCTACAAAAGTATGTGGCCTAGCACGAAGGAAATGTGGTAGTAAAACGAATGATTCTTGGGTAGATGGTGAAGTTAAAGAGGTTGTGAGAAAGAAGAAAGAGGCCTGGCTTAACGTGCTAGCCTGTAAGGCCCAAAATAGAGTGAATCTAGCAACAAATGTAAATAGAATAGATGATCTAGAGAGAGTGAAGAAAAGTTACACCGAAATGAAAGCGAGAGTGAAAGAAGTGGTAAAAAAGAAGAAGGATGAAAAAGATGAAGAGTATAACAGGAAGTTCTCGGATAACTTCAGGGCCAATGTTAAGATGTTTTGGAAACAGGTAAGATTGACTCGTGGAGTGACAAAGACTTCGAGTATGAATGTTATAAGAGCAGAGGATGGTTGTTTGATAAGCGAAGAATGTGATGTCTTGGAACGCTGGAAAGGATATTTTGAAAGTTTATTTAGTTTTCAGGATAGTGTGCAAGGAGTGGGTAACTGGGCAGAGGAGAGTGGTGAAAACCCAAACCCGGATGTAGATGAAGAGAATGAAATAGGAATGGATGAGATCGTAAGATCGTTAAGAGAAATGAAAGTTGGAAAAGCTGCAGGGTATGATAGATTGTCCGCTGAAATGCTGAAGGGCGGTGACAGGGTAGTAGCAAGCCTGTTGTGCCGGATCTTTAATATGTGTTGGAGATATGGCCGAGTCCCAGATGACTGGTGCAAGGCTGTAATCGTGCCACTGTATAAAGGAAAAGGCTCACAGCAGGAGTGTAAAAACTACCGCGGCATTAGCCTTTTAAGCGTAGTTGGTAAACTGTATGCAAAGGTTTTGATTAAAAGAGTGATCAGACTGACAGACGAGAAATTATGGGACGTGCAGGCAGGGTTTAGAGAGGGAATGGGATGTATGGATCAGATCTTCTCCTTGAGGTGCATAGCCGAAAAATATCTGGCTAAGCACAAGAAAGTTTACTGTGCTTTCGTTGACTTGGAGAAGGCCTATGATAGTGTGCAGAGGGATGAGCTGTGGTCGACACTATCCATGTATGGTGTGGACTGGTGCTTGGTACGGGCACTGAAATCTTTATATAGGGATTCCAGTGCCTGTGTCAGGATAAACGGGGCATACACAGACTGGTTTAACATCTCTAGGGGAGTTAGACAGGGCTGTGTAGCGTCACCTTGGCTGTTCAACTTATACATGGATAGTTGTCTGACAGATTTAAAAGAGAGTGAGTGTGGATTGAGGATGAATGAGTTGCCTGTCAAATGCCTCCTCTACGCAGACGATCAAGTTCTTCTTGCATCGTCAGCGGAACAGTTGCAAGACATGGTGACCAAGATGAATGAAGCATATAAGATGAAAGGGATGAACATTAATGTGAATAAGACGAAAGTAATGGTGTTTGAAAGAGACGAAAACGTGTCGTTGTGCAATGTGAAAATAAACGATATGAGTGTAGAACAAGTGAATGACTTTGTATATCTGGGAAGTCTGTTTACAAGGGATGGAAAGATTGATGCGGATGTGGAAAGGAGAGTGAATGCAGGAAATAAAGTGAATGGCGCTATACATGGCGTTGTGACCAGCCAGTCTATGTCCGAAAAGGCACGACTGGCTGTTCACAACGGTGTGCTGGTGCCTACACTAACGTATGGAAGTGAATGTTGGGTGTGGCAAAAGAGACATGAAAGTAGAATAAATGCTGTAGAAATGCGTTCCTTGCGAAGTATGTGTGGTGTAACAATGAATGACAGATTGAGGAATGATGATATAAAGCAACGTTGTGGTTTAAAAGAAGATGTCGTAACAAAAATTGAAAAGAGTATGCTTAGATGGTTTGGTCACGTTGAAAGGATGGATGAAAGGCGACTAACGAAAGGTATTTACAAGGCAGATGTAAGTGGGAACGCCGGGAGGGGACGCCCTAGAAGGACATACATAGACCTTATTAGTGAGGTTCTTCAGAAAGGTCAGGTGCGTAGTACTCGCAACCGGCGTGTGTGTATGACAACATGTATGAATGTAAACGAAGCAAAAGAAGTATGTAAGAATCGTAGCATATGGCGCTCTGTAGTTTCTGCCTACCCCCATGGGAAAAAGGCGTGAGTTTATGTATGTATGTATGTATGTATGTATGTATGTATGTATGTAATATTAAAATGTTTTCTTTTTTTATAATTCCTAAACAATGTTGCGAATACAGGAGTATTTACCCAAATAGTTATTTTTAGGTAAGTAATCAATTGCATGTCGAGAACACGTCCTTGTTCAATTAAACTACTGATTACCTATTGATTAAAAAAAAATAAAACATAAATAGATTAGGAATAAAGTCTAAAAAACAGCTGAGTATCAAGATTAACCTGGTACGCTATGCGGTTGCAACGGGTTGCCATACGAACAGCACAGTGGCGCCTCCATTATTGTCTATTATTTTTTGCCAAGCTCTACTTTTCATCGAAGTAGTTAGGTATATCGCTGTTTTAGCTTCGGGATAGGTCTTCTTCCTTATATGTACATATAAATAAGCCCCATGTCCAAATAGAGATAATTAATACGGGCGCCTCGAATTTAGGCTACGGCTAGATGCCAGTGCGCTAACTACGCATCGTCGACAAGATGCCAGCTTGCAGTCCGCACGCCGCCCGCGCGCTGGCTACGAGGTGCAAGCTAGCTGTCACCGCGAACACAATCGTTATATGGTATTTATAATTAAACACGCCGAGGACTTGCACGCTTTTATAATATCTCGGTTTACGACGGCGCAATGACGTTGTTTTACTGGCGACGCGGGAGTCGGCGAGTAGTAAGCATGCGATCGGCGTGCTGTAAGCGTGCGGTCGACGCGCTGTAAGCACATGGTCCGCTCGCTATCGGCACGCGGGCTGCGAGTCAAGTTGTATGGTTGTGGCAAGCGCCGTTGGTTTTTTCCTTGACATTCTGAAATATACTGTCCAACACACGATTCAATGCTCTAAATTGAAAGACAAGTCAATTGCTGGTTTGAAGCGGTGTCGGTGCCGTGCCGGTATAATATGCCATGACCTTTACACGCAGGGAGACTCGCATTTAAGCTCCCAGCGTATTCGCACTGCCACACCTCGATCACTTAAGAATCCTGAAGAGCATAAGACGCGCGAGCAACGCAACGCTTGCTTGGCAAAGCTATCACGACATGCGTGTTGAGATGTCTGCAAGAACGTGAGCGGATTCAGTTGATCGAGTGGATCCACACTTGCGTCGCGGTCGTCTGTCTGTCTGTCTGTTCGCGATAGACTCAAACATGACTACGCCCATGCTGTTTTCACCTATAGATAGAGTTTTTCTCAAGGAAGTTTTTAGTATATAATTTGTCAAGATTTTGTATACATTGGCAAAATATAATAGTATTTATTGGAGGTAAAAAATATGTGTAAAAAGTATGTGGGTAAAGCCGCGGGCATTAGCTGCAGGTTAATAAAATAATATTATATTAAAAAGAACTGGAAGGAGATAAGAATGATGAATTTAAGTAAAAACAAAAGTACTTGCTCGCAAGTGTAAATTTTATTATTCTTGGAAGTTGGTTGAGTATGTAGACGATACCAGTAGTCACCGTCGATGTCCATACCTGAATAAGTTCCTTAAACTGAGCGTCAGCATATTCCTGCGAGCCCAGCTTCTTCTTCTGTGTGTAGCAGAGCTCGGCGTCAGCGCGCGCGGCGGCGTGCGCGGCGGCCAACGCGCTGTAGGACACGATCCGCGCGCCGCGCACGCGCGCCTCCATGCGCGCCGCGTACAGCGAGCGCGCAGCGCGGGTCGCCGCCAGCAGGCACGCGTCCGCCGTCGCCTGCGACACGGTCATTTGATATTATTATAGATAGATCGCCTCTCTGTCGGCCTACGTAAGGTGATCTCAATTGGTCACGTACATCCACTTATGCATAAGAGTTTGCTCAGTTAAGGTACAGTTCACCTTTTCGTCTACGATTTTCCAGCCCTAGCCCGAACTTCTGCAAAACCCACCAATAAGTACTACGTATAGTGTTCTTTTAAACACAACAACCAGCTATGTGCCTAGCTACTTTACTAATATATTTCTTTTTCCTAAAGACTGTCAGACATTCTATAACGGCCTTCTCCCAACTACGTACATTGGGGTCGGCTTTTCTTTCTTCCTTGTCTTCTTTCAGTCGTTAAATAGATTTGGATTTTTTTTTTCATATTGATCGTATTTTGTATAACAAACCTAAGGACCTAATATTTGCTTCTTTTTTTTTAGGTATTATGGCTGATTATGTGGACCACAAAATACTCCTAAATAAATTATACGCTTATGGTGTCAGAGGAAACGTTTACGACGATTCTTACTTAAGTAATAGAACACAAATAACAAGGATCTGTCCCCATGTGAAAAAAATGATAAATTATTCATCCTCGTGTAGACAGGTTACATCTGGCGTTCCACAAGGAAGTGTGTTTTGGTCCCCTTCTTTTTATTATATACATAAATGACCTCCCAAAAGCGACAAATTACAATACAATTCTATTTGCTGATGATAGTACAGTACTGTTCACAGGAGATAATAAATCACACATGGAGCCTGAGATAAATGTAACTTTAGATAGTATTATAAATTGGTTGACATCAAAAAATTTACACATTAATCTCGACAAAACAAATTTCATGACATTCAGAAGTAGATTAAGTAAACTAGCAAACATGAACATAGATTACCGAAATAATAAGATCCAAGAAGTAGACGTTACAAGATTTCTGGGTGTAAAAATTAATTAAAATTTTAAAGAACATAATCCATACTTTATGCACTAAATTGAGTACTTTCTCTTATGCATTGTTTAAACTTAAACAAACGGTTAGTACCTACTTCTACGGTCCTCACAGCCTACAACGGCCATGTTGTTCCTATTCTAAAGTATTGTGTTATTTTTTGGGTAACTCTACTAATAAAGAAGCGGTATTTAAAGCCCAGAAGAAATGTATAAGAGCCATAACTGGCACAAAAATAACTGACAGCTGCAGACCATTGTTCTTAAAATTAAAGATTCTTACGTTACCATGTACATATACATACCTATATTAGAGGTTATAATGTTCGTTAGAAAAAATTCTAAGTTACATAGCAAAAGATACAAATTCAATATATGTTTACCAAGCAATAAAACAGCGTTATTAAATAAAAGCATAGTGTGTGTGGCTCCACGCATATTTATAACCATTTACCAAACTCAATTTTACAGATAAATGATATCAATAAATTTAAAAACAGTATAAAAACACTTTTATTAGGAAAAGCATATTACTCTATCGCTGAATATTTAGAGGATAAACCTATGTAATGCTACTGCCTGTATGTGATATTGTTATTGGTGTTTTCTTTTATGTCAAATTTTAATTAACGTGTATTTTGTAAATTTGCATGCCTTATGGTAGGATATAGCTAATGGACATTGTAGTTATAAGACCTTTTTCTTTTGTACCCATATTCGCAAACGAATAAATGATTTATTTATGATTTATGTAGAAAATTTGTAAATTAAAATAAAATAAAAACAATATCATTAAAAAATTACTATCTTACCTCGACTGCGGTTTCCTTCTCTTTGTTGGGAACGTTGCGGATTTCAACGATGGATGAGCGAGATAGTTGCTGCAGGTCCTGAAGTTTCGCTTCCTGCTGTTGTATGCTGTCTCTGTAGGCTCTTTTTTCTTTACGCAATGACTTAATTTGTGTTGACATATCGTCATATTGGTTACTAATAATTATTGATACGGTTTTTTCCATTTCTGAAAATGTTTTTTGCATTGAGTTATTTTGTGCTTTTAGTTCGGCTATGTCAGAAACAAGCCTTTTCAGTTGAGTACTTTGTTCATTTATTATTTTTGTAAAGTATTCTTGTTGTTCCTTTTTCCATGTAGTCAGCATCTGGCGTATCTCTTGCTTAAAGTCCTGGAGTTCGCTGTTTATAGGTGGCGATGAGGGTTCTGGGCATGGGGGTTTACTACGTGAGGTGGTGTTTACGTTTCCGAATGGACTACTGGACACCGCCTGTGGAATGTCCGAGTCGGATCTCGTTTGATTTAATGTAGTTGTTGTTGCGGGAGATTTTGGTGGAGAGCGTCTAACTGACATCGTGGGGCTTGAGCGATGAAAATTAAGACGTATTGCACTGTGATACCGGACCGCTTAAAGTCTCAGTGACGCACAGTGGCACAGTACCGCACAGAACGCGATCTCTTCCAACTGATGTACACTGTGTGACACTGTGTGCAGTAGGCGGAGCTTCGCACGTCCCACCACACTGCGATCAAGGACACGAGACGACACGGAGCGGCTCAGAACGCGATCCTTTCCAGTTAACCGACACTGTGTTTTTTTTTGTACTGCCCGTTATCTAAAAATGTTAAATCAAAGTTCGTTGATTTACTTAATAACCACTCAATGTTTTTATATTTTGTTTTCACAGTCACTTAAGTTCTTTGAAAATACACGTCACTGTTTACTTTGCTGAATAATTGTTATACTTTTTATGTACAAAACAGAATTTATAACATAGCACTCGTTCGACACACGTCTCACTCGCTTGACACTCGACCGGACGAGTGATACCGATACGACTCAGTAGCTTTGTTGTTGTCGAGTTTTCTCTTAAGACACCGTGATGAGGTAAGAAATAGATGTCAGTGTGCGTTCAATTGTGCGAAAGGAAGAGATTGATGACGTGTAGATATATAAATTAGTATAGCAATATACTAAACACACTTCATTGTAATAAAGCAATAACAATACCATGGCAAGACCAGTAGTATTTAGAAACAGGAAAGAATAATACACTTCTGGACACATCTATTGGCCCACCTTAGAGTTTAGGTTTCGATGGCCCCTACCGAAATATGATTGCTAGATTGAACAAAAACTGTTGATGCAGTTTTAAACCTGATACATTTTACCATCTTTTTCGATCGTATTGTTTTAAATTTGAATTCAGAATACCATACGACATGGAGCTACGCCTAACAAGTCGGATATGCGCCTTGTTAAAGGCAATTGATTTTTGAATAAAAAACATGTTTTATCAAATAAAGGTTTAATTTAATAACGCGTGTTGCCTCCATGGGCATCTACCACAGCTCTCATACGATTAGGCATAGAGTTTATCAACCGCTCTATGAAATTTTGAGGGATCATCTCCCATTCCTCTTCTATGGCAGTTTTCAACTCCTGCATCGTCTGGGCAACTGGCTAACGAGCCCTAACACGTCTTTTTAGCTCGTCCCACATGTGCTCAATGGGGTTCATGTTTGGGCTTCTGGCTGGCCAGTCCATAACTATGATGTTCACATCCCGAAGATATTCCCTGACGATGCCGGCCGCATGGGCTCTTGCATTATCATGCATAAAAAGGAAATTTGGGCCCACATAGTCCGCGTATGGTATCACGTGAGGTTCTAAGCACTCACGAATGTACCTTTCAGCATTTAATGTTGGCAGCCGTGGTCCTGTAACAACCTCAAGTTGAGTTTTGCCGCTCGCGGATATACCGCCCCAGACAGTCCATGAGCCACCGCCATAAGCAACCCTCTCTTCAAAGCAGCATTGTGCGAAACGCTCTCCCGCGTGCGAAATGAAGGCGCGCTGTTCGGTGGGCTCGCGTTAGTTTGGGCCCATTAGCTGACTTGTGTGGTACCATATCGCGTTCTTTTAACCTTCTCCGAACAGTTCGAGCGCTCACAGATACTCCGTGGAATTCGCGAAGTTGGTTTTGTATCTCAATGGAGGTAAGGTGACGATTTCTCAAGCTGGTCGTCACGATGAATCGATCCTGCCTTTCGGTTGTGACCCGAGATCGTGGCCTTCCTTGGCGACGAACAAAGCCGCCAGTCTCAAGGTACGTCCGATAAACATTTCGGACCGCAGATCGACTTAAATTAAGTTGAGCACTCACGTTTCTTTGGCTGTATCCGGCCTGAATAAGTGCCACAGCTTGGGCGGCGACTTCAGGTGAAGTATCCATAGATTATTGATAGGACCTCACCTTAATGTTAAGAATAAGTAATGTTTGTTGCAAAACCAAAGATATCAATCACTTTTTCAAGAATTAAATCCAAGTAAACAAATAAAACCAAGTTTTCTTAGTATTCGATTGTTTGATATCAACAAACAGGCTCCAAATTGTCTTTTGTTTCTTTAAATTCTGTGTTCGAAATTCAAAAAAAGACTAATGAATGAAATTGTGAATGTGCCAGATTCAAAACTGCAAGGTGGGCCAATAGATGTGTCCAGAAGTGTATATATATTTAGCTAATATGAAGCATGTATTTGGTTCGCTCGCAGCTGAACGCCTAGAGTTGCACCGACTAGAGAAAATTCGTGGCCAAGCCATAGGATGCTCTACGTCATTTGTGTCGTATATTGCGATTAAACGGGGTCACCGTTTACTCGTTTGGTTTATAAGGAAAGTGTGGATAATGCCGCCTCTAGCAGAGGCCACTGAGGCATCTCCACGTTCTATAACAGCCACAACCTCAAGTGCCTAAGTACTAACATTCGAAATAGTTTCCTGATAACTATACAGGTAGAAAAATATATTATGATCGTCGAAGAGAAACAACTATAAATCCTTAAAATAGATTATTTTAAAGAAACATTCCCTCGTATAAAAAAAAACAAAACTGCAGTCACTGATTTATCGACAAGCTTACCTAAATCTGGAATCTTCTAAAATTAACACTCGTTATTCTATTTCACTGGCCGATACAGTTAATAATAAGAAAAAAAAACCAAGACAAAATACGTCTTACACTCCAATGTAGTACAAGGATATCCATAACAGCCAATACTCGTATTTAGTATATGAAAGGAACTGAACCAACGTAACCTAAACTAGAACTATTCACTTTCAACAGTTTCAACAAGTAAAAGACAAGTTTTCGTAACAATCAAAGATGTCTATGAAGTACGAACCAACATTTATTTTTAAGTAAGTAGGTACCTTGTTGAAGACCAAAATAAGAAAATCCTTTAATTGGTAGTGATTCATTCTAAGCACATTTCCGTAATAGAAAAACGTTCTGACAATGACAATAAGTTTAAAAAAACCGGCCAAGAGCATGTCGGGCCACGCTCAGTGTAGGGTTCCGTAGTTTCCCGTCCGTCACAATAAGTGTTCTCTCTTATGAGTATAAAGGTTGGTAGGTATATCCATTATGTTCGCGTTCCAGCAGCGCTCCGCGCTCCTGCAACTTGAATTACGAATATATTGAAGTGCAACTTTCTTTACCACGGTAGGTCATGAAAGCACGGAAAATCATAACATCGACTTTTAAATAAATGACGTCATTACGCAACGCCATCTATCGAACCATTTATGAACTGGTTTTTACCTTAACATTTTAATGGCGTTAAAAAAATGAATTTTAGTTTTGTTCTAAATTAACTTAGCATGTTCCTGATAGAAGTTTTATGTAGTTAAAAGATACCGCCAATGCCAAGGAGAGACCAACCGAACAATTCGATAATACCCGACCCAATGTAATAAGTACCTACAGCGCCATCTCTCGGGGAATTGAGTAACTAATAAATACATAGAAGTTTTCGGTGGTAATTTTGGATTGTGCAAGATCACATAATAATGCAGTGCAAGATCTTGCACACGACAGTAATTGTTCTCTCGGTAGATACAGTACTCACTGCCTTTCGATAGTGGAAAATAGTGTTTTTATTTACGAATAAGTACTTCCACCACCATGGTACGTCTACCTTCTTCACAGTGACCAGTGTCTCATCACAGTTCTACCCTCCAATCCAGCAACAGTGCGTATCACCATCCCGCACAAACGCATATTAATAATTTAACATAATACCAGCCAGTTAGGTACTGTCCCACCCACTATAGGACAAAAGCCTTTTGTCATACAGAGAAGGCTCAAGCATTGATCACCGCGCTTGCTCAAGGCGGATTGGCGATTTTAAATTTATTTATATTAACTATTCAGCTGTTCACAATGGTGTGCTGGTGCCTACACTAACGTATGGAAGTGAATGTTGGGTGTGGCAAAAGAGACATGAAAGTAGAATAAATGCTGTAGAAATGCGTTCCTTGTGAAGTATGTGTGGTGTAACAATTAATGACAGATTGAGGAATGATGATATAAAGCAACGTTGTGGTTTAAAAGAAGATGTAGTAACAAAAATTGAAAAGAGTATGCTTAGGTGGTTTGGTCACGTTGAAAGGATGGATGAAAGGCGACTAACGAAAGGTATTTACAAGGCAGATGTAAGTGGGA
Source organism: Euplexia lucipara (assembly GCA_921972225.1). Taxonomy (NCBI): domain Eukaryota; kingdom Metazoa; phylum Arthropoda; class Insecta; order Lepidoptera; family Noctuidae; genus Euplexia; species Euplexia lucipara. The sequence goes on along the minus strand of OV179143.1, from coordinate 4,855,368 downwards.
ACGCCGGGAGGGGACGCCCTAGAAGGACATACATAGACCTTATTGGTGAGGTTCTTCAGAAAGGTCAGGTGCGTAGTACTGCTATGTCAGAAACAAGCCTTTTCAGTTGAGTACTTTGTTCATTTATTATTTTTGTAAAGTATTCTTGTTGTTCCTTTTTCCATGTAGTCAGCATCTGGCGTATCTCTTGCTTAAAGTCCTGGAGTTCGCTGTTTATAGGTGGCGATGAGGGTTCTGGGCATGGGGGTTTACTACGTGAGGTGGTGTTTACGTTTCCGAATGGACTACTGGACACCGCCTGTGGAATGTCCGAGTCGGATCTCGTTTGATTTAATGTAGTTGTTGTTGCGGGAGATTTTGGTGGAGAGCGTCTAACTGACATCGTGGGGCTTGAGCGATGAAAATTAAGACGTATTGCACTGTGATACCGGACCGCTTAAAGTCTCAGTGACGCACAGTGGCACAGTACCGCACAGAACGCGATCTCTTCCAACTGATGTACACTGTGTGACACTGTGTGCAGTAGGCGGAGCTTCGCACGTCCCACCACACTGCGATCAAGGACACGAGACGACACGGAGCGGCTCAGAACGCGATCCTTTCCAGTTAACCGACACTGTGTTTTTTTTTGTACTGCCCGTTATCTAAAAATGTTAAATCAAAGTTCGTTGATTTACTTAATAACCACTCAATGTTTTTATATTTTGTTTTCACAGTCACTTAAGTTCTTTGAAAATACACGTCACTGTTTACTTTGCTGAATAATTGTTATACTTTTTATGTACAAAACAGAATTTATAACATAGCACTCGTTCGACACACGTCTCACTCGCTTGACACTCGACCGGACGAGTGATACCGATACGACTCAGTAGCTTTGTTGTTGTCGAGTTTTCTCTTAAGACACCGTGATGAGGTAAGAAATAGATGTCAGTGTGCGTTCAATTGTGCGAAAGGAAGAGATTGATGACGTGTAGATATATAAATTAGTATAGCAATATACTAAACACACTTCATTGTAATAAAGCAATAACAATACCATGGCAAGACCAGTAGTATTTAGAAACAGGAAAGAATAATACACTTCTGGACACATCTATTGGCCCACCTTAGAGTTTAGGTTTCGATGGCCCCTACCGAAATATGATTGCTAGATTGAACAAAAACTGTTGATGCAGTTTTAAACCTGATACATTTTACCATCTTTTTCGATTTCGTCAGCTGGAGATATGTATTGAGACTGAAAAGAAAAGTGAAGTTATTTTTAATCGACTTCAAAAATAGGAGGAGTTTCTCAATTCGGTTGTATTTTTTTTTGGGTTTGTTATTTCAGTACTCCGTCATTTATGGACCGATTTTCAAAACTCTTTTTTTTGATAGGGTATACTAGAAGATTGGTCCCATTTGTATCAAAACTCATATCTGATAAGGGATCCTCGAGGAATTGAGGGAACTCCTCAAAAAATATAGGTACACTGTGCCGATTTTTACTTAGGTATTTAGTAACAAATCAAGCATTTTCATTTAATAAGTATTATTTGGTGAAGAAAAACTGATGAAGAAGGCAGGCGACGGAATTCTTCAGCGAATAACAGCAAATTACTCGCGATTACAGTCACAAGTCTGTGCATGGTTTATGTATTTCCATAAAATAACATTACGCCTGTCTATTTTAAAAGGGGCCCGGCTGAGATGTACAGTATCATGTTTAGATAGAACTTCTTTAGCATTTTGTTAACCAATTTCAATGATTCTTTCAAGTTTTGAAAGACTTTCTTTACACACGAAGAAACTAAAAATAACTAAACAACTGACTTCTTAAAAACACACTAACAGGTAAAAAATAACCCCAGTTTCGGAAGTCGGTGGCCAATAATGAACGAAACAAAACCACCAAAGCCACAGACTTCCGAAACTGGAGTTATTTTTTAGCTGTTAGTGTTTTTTTTAAGAAGTCGGTTGTTTTAGTATAGCTATAACATGGATTTCAACCTCTTATATGTACAGACGCCAGCACATCAAGTTACCCCAATGTATCGAGTACTTTGATAGGTTTTCAACTTTATTTTAAACACAATGAGGCTCATGTTCAACTAGGAAAATTTGACAGTTAGGGGAAGATTGACGTGCTGGCGTCTGTACAGTCAGCCTCATAAGTCGATATACATATCCATATTTCCTAAACTCATGAACACCTTAGCTTACACAAATTGCTAAACAAGACTAAGAGTAAATTTTGAACCATTAAGACGTTAATTAAATCCTGGCACTAGTCTTGTTTGGCAATTTGTGTAAGCTAAGGTGTCCATGAGTTCAGGAAATATGGATATGTATATCGACTTAAGAGGCTGACTGTACTTTGAGTATAGTAATAAATTGCGTTCTGCAGGGTGTTTGGCTATTATTTCATAGCCAGTGACCAACTGGCGTCAACTTGCACACCGAACTTTGATCACAACTGAGATATTACAAAAAAATGGTATCGTCGTTGATACTGCAATTCCGCGTAACTACAATTGTTAAATACTGCGAATATCCACCTTCGCTGACTGTGATAAGGTTTATATTCGCAGTAGAAGTTTTATGTAGTTAAAAGATACCGCCAATGCCAAGGAGAGACCAACCGAACAATTCGATAATACCCGACCCAATGTAATAAGTACCTACAGCGCCATCTCTCGGGGAATTGAGTAACTAATAAATACATAGAAGTTTTCGGTGGTAATTTTGGATTGTGCAAGATCACATAATAATGCAGTGCAAGATCTTGCACACGACAGTAATTGTTCTCTCGGTAGATACAGTACTCACTGCCTTTCGATAGTGGAAAATAGTGTTTTTATTTACGAATAAGTACTTCCACCACCATGGTACGTCTACCTTCTTCACAGTGACCAGTGTCTCATCACAGTTCTACCCTCCAATCCAGCAACAGTGCGTATCACCATCCCGCACAAACGCATATTAATAATTTAACATAATACCAGCCAGTTAGGTACTGTCCCACCCACTATAGGACAAAAGCCTTTTGTCATACAGAGAAGGCTCAAGCATTGATCACCGCGCTTGCTCAAGGCGGATTGGCGATTTTAAATTTATTTATATTAACTATTCAGCTGTTCACAATGGTGTGCTGGTGCCTACACTAACGTATGGAAGTGAATGTTGGGTGTGGCAAAAGAGACATGAAAGTAGAATAAATGCTGTAGAAATGCGTTCCTTGTGAAGTATGTGTGGTGTAACAATTAATGACAGATTGAGGAATGATGATATAAAGCAACGTTGTGGTTTAAAAGAAGATGTAGTAACAAAAATTGAAAAGAGTATGCTTAGGTGGTTTGGTCACGTTGAAAGGATGGATGAAAGGCGACTAACGAAAGGTATTTACAAGGCAGATGTAAGTGGGAACGCCGGGAGGGGACGCCCTAGAAGGACATACATAGACCTTATTGGTGAGGTTCTTCAGAAAGGTCAGGTGCGTAGTACTCGCAACCGGCGTGTGTGTATGAAAACATGTATGAATGTAAACGAAGCAAAAGGAGTATGTAAGAATTGTAGCATATGGCGCTCTGTAGTTTCTGCCTACCCCCATGGGAAAAAGGCGTGAGTGTATGAATGTATGTATGTATGTTATATTAACTAAAGTCCAGGTTTCCTCCCGATGTTCTCCTTCATCGATGTCAATGATGTCTAAGAGAAATTTAGAAAGTACATATGAATTGAAAAAATCACATGGCCCAGAATAGCATAGAATTTTTCAAAGGTAGTCAAAGTCAAAGTCAAAGTATTTATTAGCGTGATTTTCGGTAAACGCAAATAGGTCTTACTAGTTGTTTGACAGAACTCAAATTAATTAATACATTTTTCGGATATTTTATATTTTAATTTAAACATGCTTAGGACTAACTATAACTTTAAGAACAGAAACATTAATGTCATACATTTATATTACATTCATGCGATATGTCAAAATAAGAACATCAAAATGTCAAACACTATAACTACCTAGTTTCTTTGAAATTTGTCATTAAAATATTCATTTATATTTTATTATGCTTTTTCAATGAGAAACTGCTTTAATAGGTATTTAAATTTTTCAGCCTTGGTACAATTAATAATTAGTTTAGGAAGATGGTTATAAATGCGCGGAGCCATACAAAAAACACTTTTACTGAATTGTGCAGTTGAACTGCTTGATGGACAACACACTTTTTGATACGTTGGCTCATAAACGATTTAAATAAAGTTTTATTTTGGACAACAAACACGGCCATCTCATAAATGTAAATACATGGCAGGGTTAATAATTTTAGATTGATAAAAAAAGGTTTACAACTATCTCTATACTTAAGTTTACAAATCGCCCTCACACATTTCTTCTGTGCCTTGAATGCCATTTCTTTGTCAACTGAATTCCCCCAGAAAATGATACCATACCTTAATAACGACTCCACGTATCCATGGTAAGCAGTGATTACAGCAGATTGGTTCACAATTTTTCTGAGCATATAGTGCATAAGAAAATTGGCTTAGTTTAGTACAAACTTTTTCCACTTGAATTCTCCAATTAAGATTGCAATCTAGTTGGAGACCCAAATATTGAGTACTCTCTACCTCATGAATTTATTGTCCATTATAAATAATTTCAATGTCCGTTAAGTAATTTATTCTATTCCTGAATGTCATTATTTTAGTTTTATCTACATTTATGATTAAATAATTAAATTTTAACCACTGAATTAACTGATGAAGCGTTTGATTCATATTTGATATCAAATTTTCTTTACATTTGTCAGTAAACATAACAGTACTGTCATCAGCAAATAAGACCAAATTTTGTTTAATTGTGTCAGGTAGATCATTTATGTAGATGATAAAAAATAATGGACCCAAGACACTTCCTTGCGGCACTCCTTGCCTTACTTCAAGAAATTTAGAAAGGAACACAGTTTCCTTTTTGGTTTTTGGACATATGCGAGTAAGTTGAGTACATTGTTGTCTGTTGGAAATATAAGATTTCAGAAGATTTAAGACATTACCTCTTACACCGTATGCTTCCAACTTTTCTAACAATATTTTGTGATTTACATGATCAAAAGCCTTTCTTAAATCCATATATAACGCAGTAACTAAATATTTAGAATTTAAACCAGTCATAATAGTATGTAGAAATTTAAAAACAGCCAAATTTATAGTTTTATTTTTTCTAAAAACCCACCTGTTCATCAGAAAAAAATATTGTTTTTTTTTCAAAAAAGTCATACAGTTTGCTTCTTATTACCTTCTCAAACAACTTAGAACTTAATATAGGTATTAGAGCAATAGGTCTATAGCAGTTCATGTTCATTTTATTATCCTTTTTAAATAAGGGTTTGACACCAGTTACTTTTAACTTTTGAGGAAAAATACCAGAAGTAATACATACATTCATTAAATAACTTAAAACAGGTGAAATAATATTCGAAACACATTTTAATATTTTCGTATTAACATCGTCGTAACCAGTGCTATTAGTGTCTCTTAGTGACTATTAATCTGTTAATATCGAGGTACTTGCCCGGATTTGAACCACAGCCTCGTGCATGAGAGGTGGGCGCCTTAACCTTTGGGCTATCACGACATTAAACAACACACAAAAAATACAATGTCTAGAATTAGGTTTTGATTGGCAAGGGTTCTAAGAAATGTTAATACGTAGACATAGACATTTTGATTGTTAGTATAGAAAGATCCACGATGGATTCCTAATAATTTTGCCAAAAAAAAAACATATTGTGCGTGCCCTATGAAAGACGTTCAAGGTGCCAAGCCAACTCACAAAGGCCCAGTTGATGTAAAGAACAAGGAAATGAATTAACACTTTTACTTATAATATATTAATGATAGGTATAGTTTATTGTACACTAAATATACACAGGACGAACATTTATATATCAAGGCTTATCATAAATACTTAATTATCATCATAACGTTTGGATGGACTGACAGAAAGGAGAAACATAGATTAAGGTTATCGGCTGTAGCAAAACAACTGTATAGTTTGGAGGTGGTGAATCCCGATCCTCCCTAGACTTTGCATTGCAGTGCATTAATTTTTTTTTTCTAATTGTGCATGATATATAGATTTAAGATACAATAGGGTTGGCGTATCCTTGTGGATAAAAAAAACACTAAACGGTGTAAAATAACTCTAAATTCGGAATTCTGTGGCTTTGGTGGGTTTGTCTTACTCCTGATGGGCCACCGACTTCCGAATTTAGAGTTATTTTACACCGTTTAGTGTTTTTTTTGAAGTCGGTTTTATTTTTTGCAAAAAAGTTTTTTATTTTTCCATTTTTAGTGGTTCCTATACAAATATTTGCCATGAATTTATTGATAACAACACATGTCATGATAATAGGGTTATCTACTTAGGTGTCCCTAATAAATGAAAATGAACATACCTAACTATCGAAATCTAGGTATATTGTACACATCTGCGTACCCCTCAGAGCACATAGGCGTGATGATACGTCATGATGCTGTATAAACAATAAACATCCAAGCGATTCCAGCAATCACGACAGATTTGCCGTCTATTTTTGAAGAGATCCGTTGTATATCTCCGAAGATCAGCACCAGATCTTCACCAAAATAAAATGGGACCACCTCAGGAGTATACTCTTTCAAACAAAAAAAGAATTTTGAGAATCGGTCCACAAATGGGGGAGAAATCAGGTAACATACATAAAAAAAAAAAAAAAAAAAAATACATACACACGAACATAGAACCTCCTCCTTTTTTGAAAGTCGGTTAAAAACCCCCAAATAAAATAATAAAGAAAAAAAAATGGATTAAGATTGTCAGTGTTTAAAATATATAATAATATGTATAAATAGCACATGTCACGCGGTTTCACCCGCGTAGTTCCGGTTATCGTAGTGATATAGGGACTAAAAGTAGCCTATGACAACCGGGGATAGTGTAGCTTCCCAATGGTGAAAGAATTTTTCAAATCGGTTCAGTGGTTTTGTAGCCTATTCAATGCGAACAAACAAAAACACAAATCTTTCCTCTTTGTATAGATATAGCAAGAATAGCTCGCAGATGGCAGGATTTTTACCTACTTACTTGACACTTATTGTTATATTTTAACAATTAACAAAATATCTTTAAAAATTATAGCCTATAATTATACTATTTTGGTGTAAGTATAAACTTTATTATTGTAAAGTTTCATTAAAATCCATTCAGTAGTTTTTGTGTGAAAGAGTAACAAACATTCAAGATTAAAACATTACTTGGATGAGCTTTAACAGTCTGCCAGTAAAGTCTTTACTGTCCGGCGAGGACGCCACTATGAGTGAAAGTTTTTCTTCAGTTCCGCAAACAAGCGACGATTTGATGAACTGGATACACGTTATTATTGGTTCCTAAACGCCGCGTCGACTGTCTGTAATCAAAACATTTAATTGTAAAATACATATAGACTACGTGTGGAGGTATTCAGAAATTATTATGTTGCTGCCTTTGCCTAGCTTGGCGTGTGTTGCGTGGGTCAAAGAGATAACTCGTAACGCTATTTTTCATTAGTATTTTTTTGGAGCAGACCTCACGTGTATTTTGAGATACAGGGATCACACTTCCAAAGTAACAACTCCGGCCAGCTACTGACAATATCCTGACAGAAAACACGTTGCCTGATATGCCAAGCGAAGCCAAAACTTCACGCCCATCAGTTGCACTCGCGGCCAATAGAAGAACGAAGTAGCTACGATGCACCATTCGTAAAGTCCATGATTATAAAATGTACTTACCCTGATTAGATCGTTATAATATTTGTCATCCGGGTACTCAGAACCGCGGCGCCTGTTCTTGAACACATTAATGGCCTCGTGTTTACATTCATTGTGGTGTTCATGGCCGGGCTTCCAATTAGATCCTCCTCCTGTAATCGCCTTGATTACGGCAGCCCAAACCGATCCTGACCGCGGTTCTCTAATTTTGCCCATCTTCATGGTATACAGCCAGACGGCTTGCTCTACTGCCCGCTCGTTGTTGTACTCATTGACTGTGACCAGTTCCACGAAACGTTTTTCAAGAGTCTGGAAACCACAGACATGTTATATTGTATTATTTGGAAGCTTGACAATTGTGAAGTGAAAACAACCGTAGTGTCACTCCGGGAGTGCAAAATTATGTTAAAAAAATAAAAAATATTTTTTTTTGTTAAAACGTAAATTTTCTTAAATTTACACAGAGCTGTCGGATACAGTAACGGTAACTGTGTCGCAAGTTTTCCTATCTCAAAAATTCCTGATGCGCCTAAAGAAGTTTTCACTTCAAAAATATCTCCGAAATCAAAAATAGCCCTTGATGATTAGTTAACGTGTGCTTCTGTAGTGGAACCCGCCTCAGGAACGTTCGCAGATGCGCATGTTGATTGTTTTTTCGACATCATGCGTAAAAGATGGTCTTCTTTGAAGCGTATAGTGTGGGGCAGCTTCAACAGTATCCTAATCATGATTACCAGCCGCTTTGACTGTCTGTACGTGGATTGAGCCGTTCCGCATGGGGTGCCACAACGGTGATCTACTACCTACTTCCTTGTTTTGCATGTTACATTTTGTTGTTTTATGTTTGGTGTCAGTGCCTACTAACATAGTTGTAACTTTTCCTAACCATTTATAAATTTAAGTCAGTTATTTAAGTTATTTCAGTGTTTTCAGATGGGAATAATTATTTGCATTTAAATTATTCTTGTTATTTCGTAACATTTAAACTCATAAAAATAATTTAATAATTTTAAATATTAGTATAAAAATAAAAACATTAAAAAATATAAAAAATAGTAGGCCACCGATGGCGGGAGCAAGCCGAGCAAGGTCCAAGCTACCGGTGGTTAGGGTCTCAGAGACAGGAACCTCCTCACAATGCGAGCCGTATCGAGGAGTACTATGTACTGAGTACTTATTATTATTATTATTCCGATTGGTTGAAACTAGTTTAGAGTAAACTTATGTGATAAATGAGCGTCTGCAATACGGGTCTCGGTGTGCGATTCTGTATTGGTGTGCAGAAGGCTACACATCGGAGGAACACCCTAATTTTGACCTGGCACAACACAACACGCCGGTTTATACTGTTACCGCCCTCTATAGGTGTAACGGACAGTCCTCTATGCAGAGCATGTATGGAGGAGGACGAAACGGTGGCGCACGAGCTCCTTGAGTGCACAGGCGTCACCAAGGTACGGAAAAGGACTCTTGAATCACTGGAACTCCTCGCGGACGTACTGAGAAGTTTGGGAGGTTTAATCTATTTCTGGAAGGAGGAGGGCTGGTTAGAGTAACTCCAGCTAAACGGCCGCCATGGCTCACACACAATGGTGCAATCCGGGATGAAGTGCGGAAACCAAACCTTATAGATAGATAGACTGTTATCTAATCGTTCAGGCCTATAGTCTGTTGATTAATATTAAGCTGTTAGGATAACTTGCCTCAAGCACTTCGGCCTTGTATTCGTCGCCTTCGTCGTTTTCATAATCCTCTTCGTCCTCATCATCCTCATCTCTATCAGCCAGGCAGTGCTTCAGCGTCTCTTTCACACCTTCCTTATGTAAGTCTTCAAGAGCTCGTGGGTGGAAGCAGCACATTTGCGGGCCCCACGCCGACGTTACGTAGTTGTTGTACTTGTTCTCAGCTGCTTGCATGGCGACTTTCTTATTGTTCTTGTTCATCCTCTCGAATTCCTCAAAACAACTTTCGATTTCCTGAAAATCATAAGTCAAGCTATTCTTTTTGACGACAAAATATACGCTCAGACGTGGAGGTGCGGACGCCTGCCCGATTAATAAACCTAACCGTACCAACATGTAATGAAAATAGAAAAGGTTTACTGTAAAAAAAATAACTATGTACGAGGAAATAGAGCGATTAGTCATAAATCTATATATAATTTATTAAATTTACTTGAATAAAATACAGAATTATGTTATACAATATTATAATGTTTTCTTTTTTATAATTCCTAAACAATGTTGTAAACACAGGAGTATTTACCCAAATAGTTATTTTTAGGTAAGTAATCAATTGCATGTCGAGAACACGTCCTTGTTCAAACTACTGATTACCTATTGATTAAAAAAAATTAAACATAAATAGATTAGGAATAAAGTCTAAAAACAGCTAAGTATCAAGATTAAGCTGGTACGCTATTCGGTTGCAACGGGTTGCCATACGAACAGCACAGTGGCGCCTCCATTATTGTCTACTCTTTTTTTCCAAGCTCTACTTTTCATCGAAGTAGTTATATCGCTATTTTAGCTTCGGGATAGGTCTTCTTCCTTATACAGGGTGTAACGGAAAGGGTATATACATACAAACAGGGTGAATAGAGTATTTAATAACGAGTCTTTCCTCAAAATTTCAGCTCCCAACTAATAACTTTGAAACTTCACGATATTATTTAATATCGACAGTTTATTAAATGCAAAATCATAACAAACGTGTCACCGCACTACGAGGGTCATAATCCTGTCCGGCAAGGTTCCAGTATATCTATCTCGGGTTCTGCGCGCCTAGTACAGACCTATCGGGCTCTGCCTAACCGACGAAGGCGCGAAGGCGCGGGCGCGATCAACTTTACAATTATGTATGTATATGTATAAAAATGTTGCCATGTCGTTTCTTATCACCAAGAGAATCCGTGCCCTTCGGATGTATATACCCTTTCCGTTACACCCTGTATAAAAAAGCCCCATGTCTAGATAGAGATAATTAATACGATGTTTCTAAAGAAAAAAAAAAAGATTTATTAGACACCTTTAAAAAAGTGGGCTTTTAATATGTGTAAGTAATTTTGGTGTCGCTTAGTGCTGTAGTTTCAGTTGCAAGCGCTCAACCTTAAATAAAAGTTAGTAATTAAAATTTAAATAAAAATCTTAAAAAGAAAATACGCAATTTGTGATGGCAAAGTTTATTTCAAAAGATATAAGAAAACATATTTTAACAAAACATGGCTATAACATGAATACAAAATCACTTGGATTCACTATACCCTCGGGGAACCAAAATTAAAAGATGTTGGTCATCATACGTAGATTAGTAACTTAATAATATCCTATACAAACAGATTGTATCTAATGAAGTTATCTTGGCACTACGGGTAACAGTCAAAGAGCAGTGCTTTGGCTGAATTTTAGTCAATGCAGCTGATTTCTAGAAACTAGCTAAAAATTTCATCGATTGAACGAGTACCTTATATTAAAAAAACAACCGACTTCTGAAAAAAACACTAACAGGTGAAAAATAACTCCAGTTTCGGAAGTCTGTGGCTTTGGTGGTTGTATTTCGTTCATTAATGGCCACCGACTTCCGAAACTGGAGTTATTTTTCACCTGGTACGGTAGTGTTTTTTAAGAGTTCGGTGGTTTTTTTTTTGTAAAAAAGTTTTTTTTGCAATTTTAAGTTCATTCGTATGTAAACAGGGACTTTCAAAAATTGAAAGAATCATTGAAATCGGTTAACAATTGCAAAAGAATTTCTTTCTAAACATTAATCTGTACATCTCTGCCGGGCCCCTTTTAAAATAGACTGGCGTAATGTTATGTTATGGAATACTAAACCATGCACAAATATGTGACTGTACCAATCGCGAGTAATTTGCTGTTATGCGTTGAAGAGTTCCGTCGCCTGTCTTTAACCGACTTCAAAAAAAGGAGGAGGTTCTATGTTCGTGTGTATGTATTTTTTTTTTATGTATGTTACCTGATTTCTCCGCCATTTGTGGACCGATTCTCGAAACTCTTTTTTTGTTTGAAAGAGTAGACTCCTGAGGTGGTCCCATTTTAATTTGGTGAAGATCTGGTGCTGATCTTCGGAGATATACAACGGAACTCTTCAAAAATAGACGGCAAATCTATCGTGATTGCTGGAATCGCTTGGATGTTTATTGTTTATACAACATCATGACGTATCATCAAGCCTGTATGCTCAGCGGGGTAGGCAGATGTGTTCAATATACCTAGATTTCGACAGTTAGGTATGTTAAGTTTCATTTATTAGGGTTAGGTGGATAACCCTATTATAATGACATGCATTGTTAACAATTAACAATATAAAATGAATTCATGGCAAATGTTTACATGGGAACAACTAAAAATGGAAAAATAAAAAACTTTTTTACAAAAAATAAAACCGACTTCAAAAATAACACTAAACGGTGTAAAATAACTCTAAATTAGGAAGTCTGTGGCTTTGGTACTTTCTTGATGGGCCACCGACTTCCGAATTTAGAGTTATTTTACACCGTTTAGTGTTATTTTTGAAGTCGGTTTGTTTTTTTGTAAAAAAGTTTTTTTTTTTTTTTATTAGTTTTTCTTCACAAAATAATACTTTCTATATCAATGAAAATGCTGGATTTGGTACTAAAATTGTAAAAATCGGAACGTGTGTACCTATATTTTTTTTAACAGTTTCCTCAATTCTTCGAGGATCGCTCATCTGATGTGAGTTTTGATATAAATGGGACCAATCTGCTAGTATACCCTATCAAATAAAAAGAGAATTTTGAAAATCAGTCCATAAATGACGGAGTACTGAGCTAACAAACCCTAAAAAAAAACACAACTAAATTAAGTACCTCCTCCTTTTTTTGAAGTCGGTTAAAAACCCACAAAGAATTATGCAGAAAAAGTGTGTTGGTGCTTTGATATGGCAGATTGGAAGGCATTTAGGTTTCTTGCGGATGTTGAAAATACTCCAAATAAATGTTTGACCAAAAAAAATAAAACTAGTAAGTTGAAAATGATAAAGTTAAAGTAACTACTTATACAATTAAAAATACTGATGCACAAGTCAATTTCTACAATGTCAGGGTTATCAGAATCTCAGCTTGCGTCCAAACCTCCGGATCTCTTTACGTACGGATCGTTCGGCGGTTTTAAGCACTTGAGCAACTTGTTCATGTGGAGATTTATGCACTACTGGGGCACGTACTTGAAGCAGTTCCTGCACGAAGGAGTCGTCCTCGTGCTGCGTGGGGCGGCTCCTTTGCTCGGCGAGGGACGCGTGCGCACGGGCGAGCGCCGCCTGGTGCTGCGCCTGCAGCTTGTCGGAGCTGACGCCCGCCTGCTCCATCGCGCACTTCATCTCCGTCACGTACACGTCGCGCGCCTCCTGCACAGCGCGCTTGTTGTTCTGCTCGTTGACGACACGCAAGTGCTCGTACTTCTGCTCCAAACTCTGCAAAGTTCATATTTCATAATGCTTATTCTTATTTTTTGTAGCTGTTCTTGTTGCACTGTACAACAAGATGGCTTGAACGTTCAAAGTTTATACTCCCTACGGACATTACTTATGCTCATATTTAACGGCTATTAGTTTGATGTTTTTTTTAATAATTGGGTCGTAAAAAGTTTAGTATTTACACCGGTTAAAACTTTAGACTTGAATAAATGGGAATAGCCGTAGAAAGTGTGGCCATTGTAACCAGACTTCAGTCCGTCCAATATTCAACAAGCGACTAAAGTAAGGATCTTACCTGCTGTAAATTTGGTCGTTGGTCATCTTCATCATCTTCCAGAACATCTCTGGCAGCGTCGAAAAGCGAGAGCGCAGCCAAACTGGCCTCGGCGTGGAGGTCTGCTAGCTCTTGTGGGTGGAGGCAGAGCCTGGCGTGATCTTCACACACACTGCTCACGGCAGCGTCATATGTTCTAATAGCGTCAGACATCGTTTCTCGAAACTTGGTTTCGTTTTCCAAAATGTATTGTGACAAACTCCCGTTCAGTTCCTGCCAATGTTATTCATGCCTAGCATAAGTACGAGAACGGCACAGCAAAGTCGACAGATGTTACACTCTTCTTTGTTTGAAAGTTTTATTGCATTAAGAATATAATAATATTATATTCAAAAGCTGGATAAGGAGATAAGGATGATGAACTTAAACAAAAACAAAAGTACTTGCTAGCAAGTGTAAATTATTCTTAGAAGTTGGTTGGGTATGTAGACGATACCAGAAGTCACCGTCGATGTCAATACCTGAATAAGTTCCTCAAGCCGAGCGTCAGCATCTTCCTGCGAGCCCAGCTTCTTCTTCTGTGTGTAGCAGAGCTCGGCGTCAGCGCGCGCGGCGGCGTGCGCGGCGGCCAGCGCGTTGCCGGACAAGCTCCGCGCGCCGCGCACGCGCGCCTCCATGTGCGCCGCGTACAGCGAGCGCGCCGCGCGGGTCGCCGCCAGCAGGCACGCGTCCGCCGTCGCCTGCGACACGGTCATTTGATATTATTATAGATAGATCGCCTCTCTGTCGACCTACGTAAGGTGATCACGTAAACGTGACGCAATAAAGATTTGAGCATTGATTATTGAGTATCTCAATTGGTAGCGTACATCCACTTATGCATAACAGATTGCTCAGTTAAGGTACAGTTCACCTTTTCGTCTACGATTGTCCAGCCCTGGCCCGAACTTATGCAAAACCCACTAATAACTACTACGACGTAGTGTTCTTTTAAACACAACAACCAGCTAGGTTACTGGCTCGGAACAGGTTGCTACTATCGGACATTATACCACGGGCCACAAGATTACGGCATTAAGTGCTATGTGTACACGAATGCATCAACAAATTTGTACCTTTTAAGTACATAGGCCATTAACATGATTTATGTCACTCCTAAACACTAGACAGGTGTGTGAAAGTGGCTCAACGATGGTAAGGCAATGGAAATTAATCTGAGATTTTAATCGATTTTTTTTTAGCACTATCTCAGATGATCATCATCATTCATCATTATTTCAGCCATAGGAAGTCCACTGCTGGACATAGGCCTCCCCTATAGATCTCCAATAAGACCGGTTGGAAGCGGCTCGCATCCAGCGCGTTCCCTCGGCCTTAATGAAGTCGTCTGTCCACCTTGTGGGTGGACGTCCTACGCTGCGCTTGCCGATACGTGGACTCCACTCGAGAACCTTTCGACCCCATCGGTCATCAGTCTTCCGTGCTATGTGCCCTGCCCACTGCCAATTCAACCTGCTAATCCGCTGGGCTATGTCGGTAACCTTGGTTCTTGTACGGATCTCCTCAATTCTGATTCGATCTCGCAGAGAGACTCCGAGCATAGCCCTCTCCATAGCTCGTTGGGCTACTCATAAGGCCCATAGTGAGGGACCACGTTTCAGTGCCATAAGTCATCACTGGCCACACACACTGGACACACTTCCCGTACTCGGACCGACATGATGGCGTTTTTATACAAACACTTCAACACTTCGATGTACCGATAGTCAATACGGCAACGCTGGAGAGTCTCAAGCACAGCCCATGTCTCGACCGAATCAAAGGCTTTCTCATAGTCCACAAACGCTAAGCAAAGTGGCAAATTATACTCTTCGGTCTTCTGTACAACTTGCCCCAGCGTATGGATGTGGCCTATGGTACTGTAGCCTTCGGCATGTTTGGAAGGCTTAAAGTCATCAAGCCTGCGCTAGAGAGTCGAGACGGTTCGTAATGACCCGCTTGAACAGCCTGTAAACTTGGCTCAGAAGCGAGATGGGTCTGAAGTTCTTCAGTAAGGTATTGTCACCTTTATTAAAGAACAGCACCACCACGCCTCTGTTCCACGCTTCTGGCGTTATGCCCTCGACGACGACGGTGTTAAAGAGCCTCTGAAGGACTTTAAGTACCGGTGTTCCACCCGCTTTCAGAAGCTCGGAAGTCATTCCGTCGTCACCCGGTGCCTTGTTGTTCTCAAGCTGATTCAGGGTCATTCTAATCTCGTACAGGCTGATGTCCGGGATATCTTCGGTGAAGTGTCGGATCAACTTGGCTCTTGGATCGGTCGCCATGCTGCCAACAGGATTAGCGACCGAAGCGTATAACTTTCCATAGAACCTTTCGATCTCCTCTAAAACCTCAGCCTTGATCGACGCTATACTGCCATGTTCTCTCTTCAGCTTAGTCAACTGGCTTTGCCCAAAAGACAAATTTCTTGCGAACACTAACCTTCGTTCCGCTCGATTATCTCTTTATATTGTAGTGTTCACACTGTATCACTAACACTAGTATTGTACTTGGCTCGCCTACGCACCACCACGTGCTTCCTCACTGACGGTCGGACAGCGACTGACTCCCACTCAGTGCGCTCCATTTTATATAGACTATGGTCCGCACCACGTGACAGTTGTGACGTATGCGCCCGAGACAAATCATAAGTATATTTGCATACACTACAAATATGTTTAGTATAAAAGAGACGTATGTCGTGTCGCAGAGATTTGGAAATTTGCATGTTGAGCTGCCTATATGACTCTGCATCATAAAGACTGCAGTCGAAGCGATCGTCGTTTAGCCATGAGGTTTTGAGTGTGATCGGAGAGTTTCTGAGGTCTATTTGAACGGTGGGGTCTGAAGTGCTTAGAGCCCACCATTGTGAGGCAATGTCCCCCCCTCCCCCCCTAGCTAAAGGCCACTAACTACTAGAGCAACAGGCCAGTCAGACCAACTGGCCAGTCATTTCAGGTCATCATTGTAGCTATCAATAAACTCTGTGACGTTAGAGTCGTGCTATGTGCACGCAAACTTTTTATTCAAGAAGTTGGTTCGAAAAAATTTAAAACTGGACAATCCTTTCCAGTGGACAAAGATTGAATTACCTTAAAAATGGTGACCGCCTCGGGCAGTTCATCGCTGTTGAAAATATCGATATACTTCTGGAAATACTCAAACAAGTCCTGAGTCCGGACTTGATCGCCGGTGATTAGCTTCGGAGTTACGTGCTCTGGGTCGAACAGTGAAGGCACTAGCTCTAGAAGTTTCGTTCTGAAATCTTCCGTCAAGTCTGCAAAAGTATTGAAAATATTAGTAAAAAGAACCCCAGCTACACCTAAAATAAACTGCAAAAAAATCTAATAGCCTAAAGCTTAATTAATTTAGTGATAACAAAATTATTTTTGTAGATATCAAGTGAGATAAGCCAAAAATTTTAATGCTGGCTGTTCATACTGACCACGAATGCATCCAGCAAAGCTTTTACTGGAAACGCTCAGGCCTGGATGCGGCATCAGGAAGCACTTGATTTGTTCGAAACTGGAATTGATGTGTTCACGAACTTCACGCAACTCAGCATTCTGGTTCGGGTTTGACTGGTAACATAAATAATGGTATCATATCAGTTGATTTTCTCATCAAAGATTCCGTATATATGTGTTGGTTAGAATGAACAACTTGCAGGTTGTTCAGGTCTGTTATTCAAATACCAAGCATTTAGGGGGGCTTTTAATAGCAGTTACCTGGAGCCTCTTGCTGAGCAGTGCAGCGCCACCTTCGTAGCCGTACACATGTTCCCAGGGGTTCAGCCAGTCCCGCACCAGGAAAGTGAGCGTCTGGAATGCCTTGCCCTCTGCTCCGCACGCAAGCTTGCCGTACTCCGTAAACAGCTGCCAGACACCAAAAAAATCCGTCGTTAACAGTACTTTAGTTTTTAGAAAGACAACTGATAACTCGGTTATGTAATAACTAAACCATGTCAGTTGCTCACAATGATAAAGATCAGACCTGTAAGTGCTGTAAATCATCTTCCTTAATGTTGCCGGACAGGTTGTAGATCTGCACGGAGGAGATGAGGGTGGACAGCGCGAAGATGGCGGAGTTTTGTCCGATGGTGCTCTCAGAGTCGAAGGTGCCCTGCGTGTCCATCAGCAGCACGGCTACCTGCAACCACATATAATATATACATATAATTACTTGTCCCTGAGGACTGACTAAGGGCACGCAGTGAGCGAAGGAGTGAGCGGAATATTAGGGTCTGTCGACGTTCTGCGGGTCCATATGTTGGTGACAGTTAACTTAATATACCTAATGTATTTTAAGAATAGAGAACAGCAGCTTGTGTTTGCATTATACATCAAGAATAAATAATTGAGAAGAAGGCACTGTCGTGATACTCAGGCTAGCTCTATGGATGTATGGTAAACAAAGATCATTTTTTCTTTGTTAAATGTGACTTTAGGCTCCAAAATGTAGGTACACGAGTTACCCACCTTCTCGCCGGTGGACATGGTGGTGATAATGGGTTCCGACCACAGGTGGATACCGGTGGTATCCCGCTCGCCACCCCCTCTCCAGTGGAACCCTTTCAATTGCTCGTCCTCTTTGCCCAGCCATTCGCCACTCAGCTGACTGGCTCGCTAATAAATGATAATATTCAGATTTGACATCACTTTAAAGATAGAGCAGGGGTATTTTTTGCGCGTCTGTAATGCACTTAATAAGTAACACTTACAGGTGCATTAAGGTATCTAAGAAAGAAGTCGAGGATGAAGGACTTGCCGCCGCGGTAGGCGCCGGCCACGCTGAGCACGACCGCGGGCAGGTCTCGCACATCGGGCCGCAGCAGCAGGCGCCGCAGCGCCGCCTCGTCCAGCTCGTAGCGCCGCGCCCCGTCGCCCAGCCGCACCACCTGCACACCCGAGCTCTCCGCGCTGAACTCCGCGTCGCCGCTCATTGCGCCAGAGACTGCACGCACTAATATATGTCTTATGATTATACAAAAAAATTGTAGGGGGGGGGGGGGGTATAGGTACCTATAAGAATATGACCGAAATAATGAAACAGAATCGCTGGACTATTAATTGGACTCACTGGACTTAAAAAAAACCGCGCGGGTACTTATTTATTTGAAAAAAAAACTGCAGTTCTATTCAGAATCAAACTGAAACTCAATAATGTGAAACGTCAAAAACGCCAAGAGCGACACTTTCAGGTTGAGAATGTTAGCGTGTCCTGAAATATGTATAAAGTGCTATAATTATCTTATCTACAAATAAACTAGTTATATATGTATATTCGGATACTATTATGTTTTATTCTTGTAACACTTCATAATACATTATGATTCCAGTTATATTATTAGGACTTCATTTGAATTGCTTCCGATTGTGTCAACAATAAACTTTATCAAACAAAGAAATATCTTACATAACCACAATTTACCTACTAGCACTTAGCTCGCGACTTTGTCCGAGTGCATTTCAAACTTTAACAACTGGGCGTGTTAACGTTCAAAATGCACTCCTTTTAGTTTCGAAAATAAAATATAGCCTATGACTCTCACAAATCTCTGGCTTTCTATAATATTGGTAAAAGCATTTTTTAAATAGGTAGGTGCTGCTGTAGAACCAGAGATTACCGTCCATGACGTCACAAAGTCACCAACTTAACTTTACCTGTTTATACCTAATATTAGTATAGACACGCATATCGATGAGTATAGTTAAGCCACGTCATTAACTTGAAATGATATAATTCATTTGTTTATCCCGAGAAGGAATAAATAGAATCTGTGTAACGTTATGTAGGCCACATATCAATGTTAAAAAAAAAACAACTACCTACCTACAATCTAACCTCGCATTCTTTTGACAGGGAGAAAAAGGGCTTGTTGTGGCTAAATAATAAATAACAGAAAGAAAGAAAGAAAATGTGTTTATTTGGACACGCACAGAAAAAACTTTTTTACAAAAAAAAAACAACCGACTTCTTAAAAAAACACTCAGGTGAAAAGTAACTCCAGTTTCGGAAGTCTGTGGCTTTGGTTTTGGTTTGGTATTTCGTTCATTAATGGCCACCGACTTCCGAAACTGGAGTTATTTTTCACCTGGTAGTGTTTTTTAAGAAGTCGGTGTTTTTTTTTTTGTAAAAAAGTTTTTATTTTGCAATTTTAAGTTTCTTCGTATGTAAACAGGGACTTTCAAAAATTGAAAGAATCATTGAAATTGGTTAACAATTGCTAAAGAAGATCTTTCTAAACATTAATCTGTACATCTTTGCCGGGCCCCTTTTAAAATAGAAGGGCGTAATGTTATGTTATGGAAATACAAGAACTCTGCATAGACATCTGACTATTATTAGCAATCGTGAATAATTTGCTGTTAGGTATGCGTTGAAGAGTTCCGTCGCAAGTCTTCTTCATCAGGTCTTCTTCACAAAATGATACTTTCTGAATGAAAATGCTTGATTTGTTACTAAAAATGTAAAAATCAGTACGTGTGTACCTATATTTTTGAGGAGTTCCCTCAATTCCTCAAGGACCCCTCATCAGATATGAGTTTTGATACAAATGGGACCAATCTGCTAGCATACCCTATCAAATAAAAAAAGAATTTTGAAAATCGGTCCGCCAATCGCGTAACAAACACAAAAAAAAAACATACCGTCGAATTGAGAACCTCCTCCTTTTTTTGAAGTCGGTTATAAATAGTAGTGGTGTCAAAAATTACTCTTGCTTAACCTGGGAATAGAACCCAGTACCCCATGCACAGTGGTCACGTACACATTCACCTATCAGTGTGTTAATATAGCAGTCGGATTTTAGAAAGAGACACAGTTTTGTCGGAGTACCTAACAGAAGTGATGTTCCACAAAAAAAAAAACTTACGAGAAATATTGATTTAATTATAGATATTCAGTCTAATCGATTAATTCGGAATCGATGACTTGGCTGAACTAATGGCCTGTGCTTATATTGTATCCCTATTTCATCACCATAAAGAAATTATGAATGATGCAAATCTTGAAAACATGTTCCTTGGTTACTCACCCACTGAGAAGAATGTAGAAAAATATTAAATCACTATTTATTATTTAGAAGGTTCACTTTTTGAGAAAACGACATAACCAACTGAATAACAACTGAATACTGATCGCGAAAGAATAAACAAAAAACCATAAACTGATTGAGTCATTGAGACAACTCCTTAGCGAAATCGCAAAATTTTGTAGTGTGTGTTGGTTAAGTTTCATGGCCGTCTCGACACCAACTCCGTAATTTTCAACCTTATGTCTATGGAACAAAGTCTATATTCTACTGTTCACGCTTGTGTCATGTTGCGTTTAGCAGTACGAGACTGATAATATTTATAGAGCAAAAAATGATAGTGGGCATTTTGCGGTGAGTAATGTTGCCAGAAATAAAAATCTTACCATATTGGTAAGAAAAATGTTATAATGTTGTAGTAAATTTTAATGTTCATTAGAATATACACTGTACAACTTTGAAAGAAATCTTCTTTTTATGAAGAAAGAAAGTTTCATTATTTTGAATATTTTGTTTAAACTTTGCCGTATATATTTTTTTATAGTGTTTTTTTTTTATCGTTTTAGTATTTTTTTTCTTGTATTTATTGCATTATTATATGTATATAATTGTATCTATCTTTTTCTAGCACTTTGTTTTCGTGGGTGTGTCCGTGGCATCACAACGGTCCCTATCAGAATAAAAGCGCAGCGGTATTTATATTTTTAATGTCACAACTAATTCTGAGATAGGGGCCTTTTTGGTCTGTTTTATTTTCTGTGCGTCTAAATAAAGTATTTTCTTTCTTTCTTTCTTACACTAGCATCATGTTGGTGGATAATGTTTACTAACATTGAAACTCACATTGTATACACAAACAGCTGGACCCTGGAACAATTTTAATTAGTGAGCTAAAAAGTATCTACGGTTGTTCTATGTTTGGCGTAGTGGCCGAGTGTTTGGCTCAAACAGTCAGTGGCCGCGGGTTCGTTTCCCGCACGGAAAAATAATAATATGTAGGTACCTATGGTCTTTAGATAGTAGTTCGAGATCTAGTTGTTTACTGTGTATATGATTTGAAATGTTTTTAAACACACCCACGATACAAGAGATTTCAAACGACAAGAAAATATATAATAAGAACCAGAATTTGTAGATGAATTAAAAAAAAAAATATCCTGCAGTATTTGTGTTTAAATTAATGTGGCAAGCAAATAACCCGTAAATATGAATATTGTCTTAAAACTAACAAAATAAATTGGAAATTCAAAACACTTTCAATTTTAGAATCGCACGGTTCATCATGATGCCAGCACATCAAGTTACCCCAATGTGTCAAATTTCCCCAATTGAATATGACCTTATTTTATTTGTTATAAAGTTGAAAAACGATCAAAGAAATTTGACACATTGGGGTAACTTGACGTGCTGGCGTCTGTACATAATTATAGGGCCATTTCGGAATGCCAAATGTATACTTTTGAAGCAACAATCATATTTAGTAATATTATATAGCACATTAAAGTACAAATACATGCAATACAAAGAGATTTAAAATACTATAGAGCGGGCATGTCAAGGAAATGTCGTAGAAAAACTTTGATCCCATGTCTCAGTAACGCCATCTAGAATAATATATGAATATTGGAGCGGCAGCGGAGGGTACTACAAAAAACACATAGACTTGTATCCAGCAGGACACACTTTTTCGGACGAAAATTTTGTTCGTGATGTCCGGTCTATAGGTATTGAATGTCTTTGATGCAATAAAACCATAAAAATATATTTATGGTAGATAATAAAATGCGGGTATGGCAACCCGACTTGATATATTTAGGTATCGCATCGGGCCTTCCCCCGTAGTTTATTGTGACGTTGATGCGAAATTAGCGAGCAATATATCGTTATTGTTGTAAAATACAACGGAAATGACGCATAGAACATGTCTGTATAACGTTGCTATACTATCATGCGTCATTTATGCACACTGTCCATAGTGTAATGATTGAATATTTGTTTTGAATATTAAACGAGAATAATTTTGTAAAAGATTGGTATTATTTGTTATTTAATTCAATTTTATCACGGTGAACGGTGATGTCATGTCATCAGTAAGGACTTAATAAGGCTAATACCTATGATTCATTTATTTATACACTTGGTACTTAAATAATAAGAGTGATTTAAAATCGATTTATTATTATTATAATACAAATAGGTATTTTTGCTTTACAAAAGCATAAATACGTGTGATGAGAACAACATAAAATAACGCCTGTAATCCCCGAAGGTTGAAGCAGATGTGTATCTTGTAGAACAGACGCCAGCACATCAAGTTACCCCAATGTGTCAAATTTTCCCAATTGAATATGAATCTTATTCTGTCTGATATAAAGTTGAAAAACGATCAAAGAAATTTGACACATTGGAGTAACTTGATGTGCTGGCGTCTGTACATTCCGCCTGTTATTTTATATTCTCATTTAATAAGGGGTGCGCCTATTGCCAAAAATTGGGCACAATTCTACGCTATTTACGAATCCAAAAATATAGAATATTTTTTAAATATAATGTGAATTTGTGTGTTGCATGACGTGTGTGGTGTGTGCATTTGTAAACCAATTTTCGAACGATCGTGCTCGTCACACAAACATTGGTCTTGGGTTGGAATCAAACCCACGACCTCCGGCATTGCTGTCAGGGTCACTAACCACTAGACCAACAAGGTAGTCAAAGTAGTACTTTATGAATGCGATGATATACCATTCGAGTTAAATTATTATCTCCTACTACTTACTACTTCAAATACTAGCTATACTACCTCCTCTTGTGTTGTACGTATCTTAGAGACACGCAGCGCAGTAGTTCAGTTTAAAATTATGTATTTTTCATCTTTCAAAATCAATGCATTTCAGCAAGGTAGTTAGGTTAGGTAGTTAGGTTAGCTATAGGATAGGTATGGGAAGTTAGGTTAGGTTATAATTATGTATGTATATTTGTCATCCTAATTCTATCTTAAGAAGATACAAGAGAGATTACTAGAGGCTCGCTCGCTAAATAAAAAGTCGTAGGAGTTATTGTTGTTTTGGATCTATTGGTTGTCATCTTATTTTAAGAATGTATCTCTAATGTATAAAATTCTACAAAATTGTCACGGTGTTTGTTACCAAATTCCTGCAAAGAAAAATAATTACTTATCCTCTGATTTGTGTCTTGGTGTTTATTTGTAATTTCCAAATGTTTATGTGTAAGTTAATACATACAGTATGGAATTATATATACTACTAATGCTACCTAACTACTGACTGTGTCTGTTCAGTTGTTAGTCTTCCTACAGTAACATTTTACATTAAATAAATAACAATTCATAGTGGTACACACGGTTACACATCAAGTTATGCATTTCCAGTATAAGCTGATCTCGCATGATATTATAGGATTTTCGTACAATGCGAGGTCAGCGTAAACTGGAAATGTATAGCTTGATGTGTAGCCGTGTGTACCACTATTAACTAATATAATATTATGAAGAGGAAAGATTTGATTGTTTGTTTGCATTGAATAGGCTCCGAAACTACTGGTACGATTTGAAAAATTCTTCCAATGTTAAGAAGAAGCTGCATTGTCCCCGGGTGACATGGCTACTTTTTATCCCTGTATTTCACGGGAACGGGAACTATATCCTGCGTTACATTGTTATTTTCCATTGGTTCAAAATAAAATTTTCCTTAAAAACTTAATTAGGTACCTATCCAAGTTTGATACCTATTCAAAATTTGAAATGATGATGAAATATGAATTAAACGAACATAGCTATGAATAATTGGAAGCCGTAGACAGGCGTGATTCCAGCCTCCAAAAAAGGTTATGGTCAAGGCCATTAAAACTCAGACAAGCGCGTGTCTTATACCGATTCGCTTTCAGTCAATGCACATTGCATTCTTACAAAAAGAACATAAAGGAAGAACGTAAGAAAGAAAAGAACATTTATTGGCAACAGTTTGAAACTGGCACTTTATTTCTAGTAGTACTTATAGAACAATATAACGCAAAACTGCAAGCAGTCGATGATGACTCCCAACCGCTCCGGGCGTCATCTGTTCCGACTAAGTACCTCCGAAGGTCACCAACGATTGCCTTGGGAGGAACGACTTTTACATACAGAAAATATTTAATTAACAATGTTCAGACGCCAGCACATCAAGTTACCCCAATGTGTCAAATTTTTCCATTTGAATATGAACCTTATTCTGTTTGTCATAAAGTTGAAAAACGATAAAAAAAAATTGACACAATGGGGGTAACTTGATGTGCTGGCTTCTGTACCTATTAATTATTACTAAGTATATTTATTCTGGCATAACTCTGTACCTATCTAACTCTTAATGCTACCGCTATAAAAATGTACAAATATAGGTACGAGTAGGTGTAGGTACATATTGTAAAAATATGAACACTTAATTTTGCTCACAATCTTGATATTCTAGATTAGTTTCTCGCGATCTGCGCGGAACTTTAGGGAAGGTCCGACAACATAACAAAATGTGTTGCCATTTACACATTTTAAATTCTACCATTAAAAAAAAATATTTTAAATGAGTCGTCGACTTACGGTATTTGTTTATTGTAATGTTTGAAAATTATTATTTAAGTTTAACACATTCTTTTCATTTCGTGTCATCGTGCTGAGGTAGGGGCCTTTTTGGCCTGGCACAGCTCTTTTTGTTATTTATTTAATATGTTAAATTTAGTTTCAGTTTTAAACTGTTAAATTCCTGTGCGTGTCCCAAATAAACACATAAATAAACACATTTTCTTTCTTTCTTTACATTATTCCATTTGCTGGTTTGAGATGAGAGAATGTATTTACAGTTAAACAAGATTTAACAAACAAAATATACGGGAAAGCATTGTTTAGTTTCACGCCAATCTGTAAAAAATAATGGTTTTTCAACTTTGTTACAAAAGGAGATGGTTCATTTTAAATTTTAACTTTCAATTATTATTATTATTATTAATTGAAAGTTTGGGGAAGCTTAATGTGCCTGTTCGTCAGTGTTTGTGCTCTTGTTGTCTTCTATATAAAATACACAAATGCATAACTAGTGCATTGTGGAAATTGTGAACTTGTAACCACGATAATAATAACTCAGTGCTTACGGGCTTAATTCATTAAACCCCGCCGATCCAGCGGGCGTCCGCGCTATCGTTGTCTTTCTGTTGTGTCTCTAATTAACACGATTAAAAGGTTAAGAAAATACAGGTGGCTTTGAGTTTAAATTACCCTTCTTTTAATAAAGTTATGCTTATATTTTGTAAACTTTTTTAGCAAGGCTTGCTAGAATAAGCACACACTAATTACTGTAACCGACTTGTAGAAGGTTGACTGGCAGATGAAATGTTGGGATTGGATTCCAGTCTAACTACCAGCATTTTACTTGAAGCGACTGCCTATGTCACTGCCACATTCTAGTTACTGGATTACATGATATAATTTTCTTTACAATTGGTATGTACATTTACGTGTTCACAAAATAATAAATGTTCATAGGTCTCTTTTTTTGCATTAGATTTTGTATGTTTGTTGCAATATAATTTAATAATCTTACTACGATGATGGTAGGAAAACAGTAAACTGGTAACATCACTGCAAAATGCCCGCTATCACGTTTTGTTCTATTTATATTATATTATCATTGAATTCGCATCGCTTGACGCTGTAAGAGGCGAGCGGAAACAATAAAATTTAGACTTCATACTGTAGGCATTAAGATTGAAAATAGCGTGACCGTCAAATGCGTCCGTGCGTTAAGTCATCACATACTATGTATATGTAAGGCCGCCATTTTTTTTAAAGGAATGTTTACAACTCCAATGGTCTGTCTGTTCTTCCCAGTCTGACAGTCTCTCTGTTTAAGTTAGTCTTGTGGTGCAGCTGGATAGCTGGATAGAGCAGTGTTCAGATTTTTTTTTAATCATAACTAAAACAGTGATTTCATCTTCTTATTTTAAATTAAAATCTTAGGTGAGTACTAAAGATCAAGTCAAGCACGTATTTAATTAAATTTTATTTTTTAAATTAAATAGAAAGTGATGAAATTTTTTTTTATCATAACTAAAACAGTGATTTCATCTTCTTTTTTTAAATTAAATCTTAGGTGAGTACCTACTAAAGATCAAGTCAAGCACGTACCTATTTATTTAAATTTTATTTTTTAAATTAAATAGAAAGTGATGAAATTTTTGACAGTTGTTTGTTGGACACAATTTTAAATGGACGGATGATTACTTTTCCCATGCCTCCAGGATATCGATTGATTCTAAATACATAGATTGTTTCAATTAATCAAATTATTATGCTACCGTGTACCTATGTGCTATAACGAAAAACCACGTGTGGCCGAATGTTTCTTTGTTTACCGATACTTTTTGTCTGCTTATTGAATATGTATTAAGGTAGCCTAGGTATACATCAGAATCTGCTTTTGGCTATTATGTTGACGTTTCCTTTGTTCACATACCAGGTTGGTCGAAAAATATCGGTGTGAGTATCCATTTTCAACACGTTTTTATCGATGTTGGTTGTCAAATGTATCGATATATCGACATCGGAAAATAAAGTATTGATAACGGATCAATAGCGATATTTTATCTTGCTTACAGTAAGTTACATTTGTAAATTAACTACACCTTATTTACATAGGTAATCGATGTTTCTTAAACGATTTCAAGATGTTTTTAAATGATAATATTGTGTTAATCATGTTCATGGATATTTTTTAACAATTAAGTACCTAAGTACCTACGTCATCTCTGTCACAAACTAAACTAAAATCAGGAAATGACTTTCCATCTCTTTCTGATAGGTTGCAAGAGAAAAGGACGGCGATAGATAAGAACGAAAAAAATCCCTCAAGTTAGTTTATGCCTTGAAATTTGGCGTGTTTATGGTCGATGCGTTACATATTATCAACTATGCTTGCATGGAAACTTTAGTTCACAAAATTTGCGGTACCTACCTAAGTACCTACAAATTATATCTATCCCTTTCTTGTTTATTATGACAGAACAGGATGGTATTATCTTAAATGTTGTTTAAGTGCTTGTATGACAACATGTATGAATGTAAACGAAGCAAAAGAAGTATGTAAGAATCGTTGCATATGGCGCTCTGTAGTTTCTGCCTACCCCCATGGGAAAAAGGCGTGAGTTTATGTATGTATGTATGTATGTACACTATTCAATTTGTTGGAAACCCAACTAGGAAATCGGAAGATATAATCGCAGTTAGAACAGATTGGATCCGATTTATGGTACCGACTGCTTGGTTGCTTCCTAACTAGGATCCTAGTTATAGTAGTCCTAGTTAGGATCCTACAAATAGGATAGTGTAATAAGCCCCTAACTGTTTCTAGTTAAGATCCTACAAATATAGTGTATTAAGCCCCTAACTGTTTCTAGTTAAGATCCTACAAATAGGATAGTGTAATAAGCCCCTAACTGTTTCTAGTTAAGATCCTACAAATAGGATAGTGTAATAAGCCCCTAACTGTTTCTAGTTAAGATCCTACAAATAGGATAGTGTAATGAGCCCTTAACTGTTCCTAGTTAAGATCCTACAACTTGAATAGTGTAGGTAATAAGTCCTTTAGCTTGTCAACAAGGAAATTGACACCAATATTTACAACTTTACTTGTATTGGTAACTATAGTGTTAACTAGGTACCTACAGTTACATAATTAATAATGTAGGTACTTGAAACTTACACTATGTTACCAGGATAAGCCGCGGTAACAACTAGTGTAAGGTAAGGCTCACGCGAAATTAGGTAAATCAATTAAGATAATTGCGAATATTTTTTCATATATTATTATTTCTACATATTTTTTCATATCTGACATAGCCTTCATTACATGAGCTATTTGTCAATGAAACTCGACGGTTAAAATTGGTCCAAATATTAGGCAAACATTTTTGGTATAACATAATTTGAATACAATACAAAGCTGATACTTTGATGTTTTAACAAACACTTCAATATTATAAATTGATTTCATTATTTGTAAAGAAAAAGCTAATGCGTCTGATGCCTGATAATAATAAAATCGTCGTAATCTTAAGAAGTATTTTACTAATACATACACATAATTATATGTATAAGTAATCGATGTTGTAGATAAGATAAATATTTGGGCTAAATATAATAATATGATATTATTATTATTGTGTATATTTCGCTAGTCGAGTTTAGTGTGGCCTCACATCACGCACGTCAGATTTTTTTTAATGTTGTGCCGAAAAACGTGATTTTCTTGCAAATTAAAGTCGTGTGTCAAATCGGAAGGTGTAATCGATAGATTGGATCCGATTTAAATAGTACCGACGCGACTGGTTGCTTCCTAACTATATAGGATCCCAGTTAGGATGCTATACAAATCATAGTGTAATAAGCCCTTAAGCAAGAAGGTGTTTTCTGTTCAAAGTGTTATTACGATTCTGCTTTTCTAAAACAAAGAATAGGTCCCTACTTTTTAATAGAGTGTGTGTAATATAATTCTACGAACAAGTAAGTAGTGTAGGCACCTACAGTTTATTTATTTGTTCACATCGTTGCAGAATTGAAAACCGCAAAGTACAGACTTATAATATTAAATTGGATTTTGTGGTTTTGATTGTATTATAATACGACAACATACCAATAAAATAGAGCTAAAGACTTTGTTTGTTTTCTTGTTGTTTATTCGCGATTATCTTTGGAACTGCTGAACTGGACGGATTAGAAAAAACTTTTTTTGAATTTGGTACTATGCGTTTCAAATGAGAATAGGGTCGACTTAGCGCCAACTGACAGCTATGATGTCACAACTTGGCACTAAGTCGACCCTATTCTCATTTGAAACGCTGGTACCTACTATGCGTTTGAATAATTCGGGTAAGATCAGCAAAACAAGGTATTTTCTAGTGTCCGACCGAAGGTGCAATTCTGGCCGAAGCCGAAGCCGAAGCCGATTAATCGGTATTCACCAAAACCTTCGGCCGAAGCCGAAGCCGAAGCCGAAGGTGTCATTGACCTTGAGAAATACGATAGTTACTTTGATCTCAGAATATACTAGATACATATTGTGAGAGCTTTAGAGATTTAGCCCAATAACGAGCCGAGTGACCAACATAATACAAGTAGGTAATAAAATATTGTCTAAAATAAAAGTTTAAAATATACAATGTTATTTAAATATTTATTTACTTAAAGTAATTTTAACAAAAGTAATCAAATAATCAGTCAAATTTTTTAATTATCAGACGAAAACAAAATATTTCTATAAAATAATTGAGCAAAGTTTAACGCTTTTTCAATATCTATTTTTTACATATAATTTTTTGGAATTTTTGAGAAAATTAAATACTTATAAGTAATTTCTTAGGATAATTAAGTTAAACATTTTTGGTAACAATTGGAGAAAATAAAAACTTAACCAGTTTTGGTAACAATTTGAGGCTCCATATTAATAAAAAATAAACTCACTTTTTTCGACTAGTCTTAATTAATGACTCGTTTAGTTTACTAACTGCGATTCGTTTGGTCCGGTGCGGCGGCGCGGCGAAACTCTGCTGCTCTGCACACTCTCTGTCTCGCTCTAGCATCGTTCAGTAAATTTCAAATTTTGACAACTAGCAAACCTTCGGCTTCGGCCAAACCTTCGGCAAATTTTTGGCCGAAGCCGAAGATTTGGCCGAAGGTGCTTTTTTGGCCGAAGGTGGCCGAAGCCGAAGCCGAAGCCGAAGCTTCGGTCGGACACTAGTATTTTCTAAATATAATTTATTTACAGTCATGTCATGAACGAATAATTTTCTAAATTGTGCTGTTTCTCGCTCTCAAAGTATTTGTCCACATCAATGGACATAATCTCTCAAGCCCTCCAATGCAAAGCAGCACCTTGTTTACTCATTTTCGAGCGGTCAGCGAGACACAAACAAAAACAAGTAACAAGAAACAACCGCGTACCTAACAAGAATGAATAAATAAAACATAAGTACCTACTCCACAAGACCGATTAATTTAAGACGATTTTTCATTTTGAATAACTGCAACTCGGTAGAACAAAAAAAAACATTATTGATACGCGAATAAGGTTTCGTTGCAGACCGTACTTTTCAAGTGACATCTGTCAGATAGAGGTCATTGACGTTCCTATTCTTGTTTGAAACGCATAGTGCACCAGTTTTTAAAGAAGGTTTTTGGATATTTAACATCATGCCAGGTGGGCAGCAAGGTGAAACCGGGGGCGGGGAACATTTACTTACGTATATTTAATTATTATAATAAATAATAATAAATAAATAAATATTCCACAACTTTTCACACAACGCCATTTAGTCCTAAGTTAAGCTTGATAGCTTGTGTTATGGGTACTAAACAGCTGATAAACATACTTATATATTTCTAAATACATACATATTATAAATAAATTACACCCAGACACAGAACAAATGATCGCGCTCATCACACAAACGTTTGTCCTGCGTGGGAATCGAACCCACGACCTCCGGCATAGCAGTCAGGGTAGGGTAGTGACCCTGCGCGGCATACGCTGGCAGAGTGTGCCGCTTGGGAGGAGCCGCGCCGTGCTCTTGTCTCTGGAGTAGGCAGTGACCTGTCGCTGCCGGCCGTGGTCGAGAGGATGGTCGGCAGCGTCGAGTCCTGGGACGCGGTGGTGTCCTTCTGCGAAACGGTCATCTCGCAGAAGGAGGCTGCGGAAAGGGAGAGGGAGATCACCTCCACTCACCCTGCCCGCAGCAGACGCACCGGGCGCAGGCGGAGGGCGGACAACGCCCTCTTCCAGCCCCCCTGAATGGGTCCAGGGCGACGGACGCGGGGATGTCCGCCGCCCCCACGTACATGGACCCGAGGTGGCGGCGCGTCGTGTTCACGCGCGCCCCTCTTAGACGTCGCGTGGGGAGTCTAACACCTCACTCCCCTCGCTGACTTGGCGAAGCCCGCGGGGCCGGCACCAGTCGGGGGTCGCGGAAGTATCTTCCGTTCCCGTGACCCCCGGCGCAGGTGTGAGAAGGAACACGGGGTGGTTTTTAGTCAGTAAGAGTCTGACAGACCCCTCCGCCTCCCCGGGCGGGGGACATCCATGAGGATTTTCCACCCCTAAAAAAAAAAAAAAAAAAGGGTAGTGACCCTGACTGCTATGCCGGAGGTCGTGAGTCCTTTGACTGGGCTGTTGGTCTAGTAGTTAGTGAACTACTAGACCAACAGGCCAGTCAAAGGACTTACCTTTATTATAATAATTAAATATACGTTAGTAAATGATAATACTATCCCCCCCTGGCCCCTGACCCCTTAAGATGTGATCGTATTGTATAGGTATATAATGGTAGGTAGGTATAATGTGACAAAATGTAGTATTAGTTGGTATTTCTTGACAACAAGAGAATCCAAACTGTATGGTTTTTACATAGAATAAATGTTTCACGGAAAACCTTTCGAATTAATAGACTCAAAATACAATAATTGCCTAGTTTGGAATCATTGTCATGTCTTTTTTTTGGTTTAATTAACAAAAAACATAAGAAATGCTAGATTTAGGTAGGCACTTAGCAAAGCACAGGCCTAGCCATATTACAAATTCTATTATTGTAATCGATAAAGCGACAATAGAAAGAAAAAGGCGTATATGGAATCAGCTGTTTGTCAACTGTCAAGTGTTAACGAGTAGAATTTTTAATATGGCTGAAAATGAAATACACTTGACAATAGATACAGTTGACAAACAGCTGATTCCATAAACGCAATTTTCTTTCGTTAATAGAAATATAATAGAAATAGAATTTATTTATAACATGGCTAGGCCAGCTGATTCGAAATCCATTTCATGTTTTTTTTACCGACACCAACTGGCCAACGTATACAAAAACTTGACAAATCATACTAAAACATTCCTCGAGAACAACTCACCATTGGTTAAAATAGCATGAAAATCAATGCAGTAGTTTTTGAGTTTATCGCGAACAGACAGACGAGGCGGAGGACTATAATTTATAATGTTTAATCGATACATTTAACATTTCCATCATCCTTACCCCAACATACTACCTAACCTACCAATAGATACATATAAAAGTTGTTGTTTAAATTCCATAAATCAACAACTATGCAAAGAGGGCACTTTTACTGGGCACAACTGCCCTTTATATCGTAACAGTTAATAAATTAGTTATCGCTTATGTCAGTTACTATGTATATTCGGTACCGGGATATTCCCCGACATGGGGTCAGCGGCCGATGGTTTGTTGGACGCTCTTATGTGGTGACAATTTGACATTGAGCTGACCTAAAATACCTACTACATAGATTTAATTCAATGCAATAAAGGCCCATTATTGTATTGAGCTACCTTCTGTACGTGACTTTGTTCGCATGAAAGCTGTCTACACTAAGAAAGTTTAAGTATGTATAACGAAATAATATCCTATTTCACTTGAGGAAAACGATAATATAAATGTATGTCGCTACATAAGTACATACAAACCAAACACTCTAACAAATTTGGCAAGGAGATAGATTATATCCTGCAAACGGGTGTAATCTATCATTTTTCTATTAAAATCAATGGAAAATTTACGAAAACAAAAGAAAATTCGTTTTCTTAAACATTTTTTAATCTTGAGTGATACTACAGGTGACAAATTATATCTTCCAAAGAATCCATTAACAGGTAACAACCGCGAAGCATCACGAAGCGCAGCGCTGCGTGGTGCAATGATTCTAAATTCTCACAATTATTTAATTGTGAGATAAGATACACATTTGTGTATCTTTTCGTGTAGAAAATAAAGTTATATTTCTGTGGCCCTAGTGAAAAGGGGTATAAGTCCAATTTTGTCGAAAATGAGTTAAGTAAGTGTACCAAAGTGATCAGAAAACCGACTTTTACAGTTATTTTTGGTGTCAGTTAGACCCTTTTACACACTTTCTTATTTTTAGAGATAGCTTAGATCTGGCTTCACCAAACGATAGAGCATTTTTTTCTGATCACTTTGGTACACTTAACTCATTTTCGACAAAATTGGACTTATACCCCTTTTCACTAGGGCCACAGATTTAGAGTCGCTCTTTTGAGGTGTGCGCTCAGCGCAAAGACATTCAATACACACAACTGGCAACTGGTTGAATTTGCGCATTACAGTTGCGCGAATCACAATTTGTCAATCGTAATCGCATCCGCTCTCAGTAAAATGTTATCCACGAGTAGGTAGGTAGGTACATAAAAATACATCAACATCAAAAATTACTGTTACTTATCAAATTATAAAGCTTCTACTTACCTAGACCTACCCATTTAAGATAGATTACCTAATATCTTTTACCTCTCTTATATGTAAGTAGGTATTGAACTAGAATGGAGTCCAGATTTAGCATCCTGTGACCTGTCCCAAAGGTGTAGATAACGTACGTTATAATAATATATTATGTATTATAATCCACACCACAGTTCTCGTTTTAATAACTGTCCGTGTCCTTGAGTTGTCATTTGATTATACATCCTATATACCTAGTTAGTCATGAATTCATGATACGCGCGGGCGAGCTTATGGTCAACTTAATTGATTTTGAACCAGTTGAATGTCTTTGTTTTGAAGAGATCTAGCAAAATCTAGGTATGCTATGTGGTGCTATGTGTAAACATCCTAGTGTGTGCAAGTGCATCCTTACACGTCGACGAATAAAGATTTAACGATTGTATTAATAACTAATAGGTGCTTATACCCTTACCTACAAGAGTAAGGGTATAAGTTATGTGGTTCTAAACCGAGATGTACTGGGTCAACATGCTCCCCTAAATAGAATGCTAACTTCGTACAACAGAGCCTGCGCTATCGACAGCAGCGTCGATGTTTTCTTTGATAGCCTGCAAACATTTAAAGACAAAATGACTAAATTAGTCCATCTGTGATCAGCCGTCTTCTCTTTTTTTTTTTTTTTTAAACCTTCTTATTTTGATTTAATTTCATTTTATATTGAGAATGAAATTATGTAAGTATTAATGTTTAAATAAAAATTTTATAATTATATTTAAAATGTTTTATAAATGTCATTGAATCTATGCAATGTAATAATAATGCTATTTTAGTTTATTCTTAGTTACCTAGTTTAATTTTAGTTTTTTTTATATTTTGATGACAATTTCCAATTTTAAAACTCATTATAATACGACCTTATGTAAATGCTGTGCATACCTTTAAGT
This sequence comes from Euplexia lucipara, assembly GCA_921972225.1. NCBI lineage: Eukaryota > Metazoa > Arthropoda > Insecta > Lepidoptera > Noctuidae > Euplexia > Euplexia lucipara. Next base: position 4,820,561 of record OV179143.1, on the reverse strand, counting down.
GACTTTTTTTACACAGAATGCCCTCGTAAATGTATTGTTGTAAATGGTTTTGTAAATAAGTCGTTGGTGTGCCTAACTAAATAAATAAATAAATAGATGTAATTACATCTCGGTTTAGAACCGCATTTAACTAAATAGACGAAAACCGTCAGTTTTATGGTGTACGTTTGTAGTATAAGGTACGATGAGCGGTGGCGCGGAAAACAACGCGGCCAGTGCGGGCGTGCAGGTGGTGCGGCTGGGCGAGGGGGCGCGGCGCTACGAGCTGGACGAGGCGGCGCTGCGGCGCCTGCTGCTGCGGCCCGACGTGCGTGACCTGCCCGCGGTCGTGCTCAGCGTGGCCGGCGCCTACCGCGGCGGCAAGTCCTTCATCCTCGACTTCTTTCTCAGATACCTCAATGCACCTGTGAGTATGACTTAATTGCGTGTCAGACGCGGTAAAATACCCCTGCCACCCTAGCCAAGTTATAAACGATTCGTATCTATTCTCTTTCTACAATCGAGAACGCCTCAAATCCCTTTCGCTAAGTCACGTGGTCAAAACAAAGGGATTTGAGGCGTTCTCGATTGCAGAAAGAGAATAGATACGAATCGTTTGTAACTTGGCTAGGGGGGCTGCTCTATCTTGAAAGTGTTGTTAAACCTTAATATTTTTATTTATTAGCGGGTCAGTCAGCTGAGTGGCGAATGGCTAGGCAAAGAGGACGATCAGTTGAAAGGGTTCCACTGGAGAGGCGGTGGCGAGCGGGACACCACTGGCATCCACCTGTGGCCGGAACCCATCATCACCACCATGTCCAACGGCGAGAAGGTGGGTGACTAGTGTACCTACATGACATCTTTGGACCCGTAACGATTTAAAAAATTGCTCTTTAAGCTCAGAATAGTTGCACTATAAACAGACACCTGAGACTGGCGCAGTCGCAGCTACGCCAAACAGATTTTTTGCAATGACTTCGAAAATTTATAATAAAATACGTGGTAGGTACTTAGCATTTAAAACTTGCCTCTAATTAAGTTTAAGAAAAGTCTCTTTTCGCTGTTAATTGAGAAATGTTACTATATTACCCTAGAAGATTTGAGAAATTATATTTTTTAATATTTCGTATAGGTATTTGTAGTTTATTGAGAGTAGGTATTTAATTATTTTGTTTTACGGTGTATTTGTTTTCTAAGTATAACTTTTGTACGCCTTCGTAGGTAGACTAACCAAGCAAGAAAATTATAAATAAAATAGATGTAGGAGGAAAAAAAAAGTGTTTTTAATTTTTTAGTTTTTTATTTTTATATACCTAGATGATTAATTATTATCCATTTCTACAATACATATTTACATATATTACAATCAAACAAATAAACAACAACTGTTCGATGAAATCAAAAAGTACAATAATATTTTCATAAATTAAAAACTACTAGGCCAAACTATGTATTTTTTTTTATGAGACCAAAAAGGAACTAGACCGCATCAAACTAAAAAAGAATCACGTAAATCGGTGCATACATTTCAGCGTAATCGGTGAACATACATACAAAAAAATGTTCAAAAATAAATTAAATTTTCATCAAATTGTTCATAAAATGAAAACTACCAGGTCAAACTATGTTTTATTTGATGTTTTATGGGACCAAATGGCAGCTATTCCGCATTGAACTAAAAAAGAATCACGGAAATCGGATCATTAATCTCGGAGTAATCGGTGTACATACAAAAAAAAACAGATCGAATTGAGAACCTCCTCCTGAAGTCGGTTAATGATAAATGATATTTATTTCTGTAAATGGGTTCATACAAACACTTTTCTATCTCTCTCTACTCTCTATTTCTGTCTATTTTAAAGTCCAGACATTATCTTGGTCAGATAATGTAAGAACCATGCAGATTCGTGTCTGATAATTCGATAAATGCGCCTATATAAAAACAATTGTACAATTAATACCTATAACTTATTAATAATAATATTATTATTATTGTTATTATTCGTACCTCACTTCATTAAAAACGACAAAGGGCCTCTGCGAGTTGGCTTCGGCCCCTCGTACGCCTTCCAAAGGTCCGGAACCCAAGGGTTCAGAGAAATAAAAACTACATAATAAAGAATGTTTATTTGTCGCTAAGATCTACGTAAGTCAATGCAGGCTACTGGCATGAACACATGAATCTGCGGAATGTCGTATACTTACCACTCATATTTTGCTCATTCGTTCGCGCTTATGCTAAGTGTCAGTGTACTATTTGTTTTGCATAAGCCGAAAAATAACTTGTTCAGTCCTCATTGGCAGGTACTTATCTATGTGGTTGCAGGTCGCCGTGCTGCTGATGGACACGCAGGGCACCTTTGACTCGGAGAGCACCATCGGACAGAACTCCACCATCTTCGCGCTGTCCACCCTCATCTCTTCCGTGCAGATCTACAACCTGTCTGGCAACATTAGGGAAGATGACTTACAACACTTACAGGTTTTGTTTTACACACTCTAGAAATTGTACTATTTTTAGTAAATTTTTGACACTGATTAACTTTGCGATCTAGAATTTTATGTAGATTTTTGTTCATTGTTTCACTTGCATATCTACGGAGTTATCTATTGGTGTCGTTACAACGATATTTTTATCGGATTGTCTGTAGTGACGACTACGTTAAGCGTAAAACAGTTCATTATTTTACAAGTGGCGTTTTTATTTAGGAGGGAATAATATAATGGAAAAGCACTTATTAGTAGAATCCCCAGCACTGGGGATCGTAGTGGAACACAGTGTGTGGGTGCTTTGTAGTCCCATGGGGGACTGATTTAGGAAATTTAATTGGAACGCGCCAATGAAACGCGGGGTGTGTGAGACAACAATATAACCTAAGACCCTACAGGTGAGGGCACAGAAATCAGAGGACCGGCTGTTATCGTTCGTGGGTTACTAATTATTGTGGTGGTTCTTTGCAAAAGAATATTGTATATATTTGACAGCTGTTCACGGAGTATGGGAAGCTGGCGTGCGATGCTCAGGGCAAGGCGTTCCAGACGCTTCTGTTCCTGGTGCGAGACTGGGCCAGTGCCTACGAACATGCACACGGCTACACCGGTGGTGCCACATTGCTTGACAGGAGGCTCCAGGTAAATATCTTACCCATTTGCAATTTTTGGGATTCAACTCATTTGGGATGAAAATTACCTACTCGCACCCTTCTAGAGAAGCTTAATATGGTTGGGTCTAGAGTGGGTCCACGTCCATAGTACAATGGGTGGGTATCGGACTCAATCTTCCTCTCCCTCTCTTTGAAGGAAAGAGAGGGCTGCGAATATGTGATAAATCCTTGCAGAGTACCTACGTTGCCAGCAGCTACTCTTCTACTGACTTTTTCTTATCTGTCAAACATATTTGATAGTTTATATTATTTATGTTACTAGTCGACTTCGAACCAGAAGGCAGAGTTGCGTGAGGTTCGTGAACACATTCGCTCGTGTTTCGATCAGATTAAGTGTTTCCTGATGCCCCACCCGGGACTCGCCGTTGAAAATCAAAACTTTGCTGGATGTCTTCGGGGTAAGTATTATATGTTATCATACAAGGTTGAGTTCAATTTATGATCCTGGACGTTGAAATTTTTCGTTGGGTTTTTCTAGTTTTCAAGACTTTCCTGATGTACAGACGCCAGCACGTCAAGTTACCCCAATGTGTCAAATTTCTTTGATCGTTTTTCAACTTTGTGTCAAACAAGGTAAGGTTCATATTCAATTTGACACATTGGGGTAACTTGATGTGCTGGCGTCTGTACTTTAATTGTTTAATTTTAATTCTTGTTTGTTGCAAAACTCCTACAAAACGGCTTGACCGAAACTAATCAAATATTGGGTGTCTATTCATTAGTTGCAAGAAGACTTAAACTATTTTACGTACTTTATCTAACTAAGTGAAATGTACAAAGTGAAGTGGTTAGATAGAAATGATGAGTTTTTCATGGTTCTTAACAGTTTTAAGCAAGCATGAGAACAGAAAAAAAACTTAGGAACAAAACCGGAAAGAAATGCCAAATCTGCGATGAAATCCCTTTAACCAGCCAGGAACAACTTGCGAATAAACGCGCCATGCACCAGTCGCAATAACAGACCGAATTGGACTCGAGTCGGACTCGAGTCCAAGTCGGAACAATCAAGTACTTACCAACGAGATGTTCGAACAATCAAATCAATCTAATAAAACTTCTCGCCTTCGCTCATCACTAGCTACAGCTAGCTCACTAACCAGCGATGTAATCATTACATTTATACACGTGTTATTAAATTGCAGATCTGACAGAAAAGTTCAGATTGGCGCTTCTAGAGCTGGTGCCATCACTATTCGACCCAGAACACCTTACTCCGAAGTTAATCAACGGCGAGCGAGTTCGTACTCAAGACTTGCTGGGGTACTTTCAGAAATACGTCGATATCTTCAATAGCGACGAAGTGCCCGAAGCGGTCACTATTTTTAAGGTACTTGGAATTATAGGACCTCGAATAAAACATTTAAAGGACTTTATAATATTGCTTACTTTAGGTCCCAATAATGAATTTAGTTTGCATTTTAACTAGGTCGTAGTCTGCCATTTAAGGCATTAAAGGAAGTGTTAAACAATAAAAATGTGTGAACCTTGTGGTATTCCAATCAGTATCTAACATTAATCTGAGACTGAAAACGTAATTTAGACTATCATCATTTGAGTCTGATTTTTAAAATACTTACCACACCCACCAAATTTAGAAATCTTAAAAATTGTTTTAAAGTCTAGAAATATCTAGAAAAAAATCAACAGGATCAAACCCCTTACGAAATCGGTGAACAAAGCTAACGTTACATTGACTCAGAAATAATATTAAACATTAAGGTTATGTGCATGTTAATGATCTAGTTAAACAAAGCCATGAATCGGTGCATGCATGGTCCGATTCTTGGCGTGCTGTATAGCATAGCACTCGTTTGGCAGGCAACAGCTGATGCCTGTTTGCTGGCGGCGATGCGCGCGGCCCGAGCTCTATACGAGTCGCGCATGGCCGCGAGTGTGAGCGGTGAGCTGAGCGTCCTCAGTAGCACACTGAATGCTGCGCATGCCGCCGCGCGCGCTGATGCCGAGCTTTGTTATACACAGAAGAAGAAGCTTGGCTCCAAGGAAGACGCCGATGCTCAGCTCAGAGAACTTATCAAGGTACGATTTCAACGATAACCATCCTGACTTTAAAGATGATTACGATGTCTATAGACTTGATATAATATTTTTAGGTTTAATTCAACATTTTGCGCAAACACCAACAATTGGTGATGCTCATATGTTTAACGTTGTCAGGAGCTGGACGCGAGTCTGTCACTATACGTGTTGAACAACGACGTGTTGGTTCGCGAAACGACGTCTCAAGCCAAGAATGCTTACGACGATGCCATCAACAAAGTGTGTGGATCACACGCAAAACTTTGTCTACACCCAACTGATCTAATGGAACTTCACGCTGAGGCCCTGCAGGAAGCGCTAACCCTTTTCGACTCCGGAAGAGATATACCCGAAGGCGAAGAAGATGACCAAAAAACGGAGTTAATGCTGGTGAGTCTTCTTTCAACACTATAAAGCTGTGGCCGAGTATACATAACGTATATGACAGACATGGGTGGAATGCAACTGCCCAAGTCTGCATAATATAGAGTACAATAATTATGATTATTTCAGAGTTTAGAGCAGCAGTACGAGCATTTGCTCGCCATCAACGAGCAGAACAACAAGAGCAATGTACTGGGGGCGCGTGACGTGTACGTGACGCGAATGAAGCTCCAAATGGACCACGCGGGCGTTAGCACCGACAAGCTGGAAGCACAGAACAAAGTGGCACTCGACGACGCCAATGAATTTCTGGCGAATCAGAGGAATCGCCTTTCGGAACATGAAGACGATCCCTACGTCCATCAACTGCTAATAGTACGTAGCTTGGATCCATTGCTTTCATATTTACTGCTACTATACTACTTACTGTTATTTTGACTAGCCTCTTGGTCTAGTAGCCAGTGGCCCTGGTTGTCGGCCTCGGTTCGATTCCCACCCAGGACAAATGTTTGTGTGATGAGCACGATCATTTGCTCTGTGTCTGGGTGTAATTTATCTATAATATGTATGTATTAAGAAATATATAATTATGGTTATCAGCTGTTAAGTACCCCTTATACAAGCTCTGCATAGTTTGGGTCTAGATGGCGATGTGTGAAAGTTGTGGGATATTTATTTATTTATACAACAACTGTATTTTTTTCCAGGAAATCAGCAGTTATTTTGCTGATTTCGAAAAGACGAATATCAATAGCAACAGGATCGCCATGCAAGCCGCAGAGTTCACTTACAACAACTTCATGACGTCAGCGTGGGGCTCTCAGATGTGCTGCTTCCACCCGCGAGCTCTCGTAAACTTACACAAGAGTGGTGTGGAAGTAGCGATTCAGCAGTTTCAAAGTAACAGAGCACATTGCGAAGATGACGATTACAGGGTAGCGGTCGTTAAGGCAAGTTATATCCGACACTTTAATTTAATTTTAATTGGAACAACAAACAATTGCATAATACAGAATTCAAAGCTCACAAACTTAAAAGTAATAATTATGCAATCAACTACGTTATCTACAGCATACAATAAAAATACATAACACGTTTTATAACGTGTACTTGTTACTGTTTTTGTATTTAACGTGTGTGTATTTAAGTAACAAAAGACATTAAGGATTCCTTGATGTTTAAAACTAAAAGGGAGAGGTAAAGATACTCGTACACAAATCAGTTTAATCTTATGAGGAGGAAACAAGAAAACTGTCTGACTCATTAACCGCTTTGAGGGTAGAACTGCGAAATTTTCCGCGTGTTTCATGGAACAAATCAATTTTTTAAAAGAACTTATTATAATTATCGCCAAGCCGCCGCAATGGAGCTCGTACTCCAGCATTCGTTCGACATGCACTTAGTGCAAACAATGGTTGATCACGCACTGCGCGTCTATGCGCTGTTCTCGGGACTATATAGCATATTTTGTTACAAATATCAGGACAGTCATAAACATTGTTACAGAGATCGTATAGAAACGTGACTTCAAGGAATGTCCTTCTGCTAGTGAGACTTAAAAGATTATATTTTCTTAATAAATCGGCATAGGATGCAGAGGAGTAAAAACATTTGTAATTCATGCATCTTAAGAATTTATTTTGTACCTTTTCTATACAATCAGAATATTTACTTAATATAGAGGGGATACCACACTGCAACTTCATATTCTAGTTGTAGTGGTAGTTGGTTTTATATAGATGCAGGTAGGTCTGGGGGCGCACGAACTTAGTGGCTGCTCGCATGATAAAACCGTACATACGCCAGGCTTTGTTAACAATTGTGTTTATATGTATATCAAGATGGAACTTATCATCAATAGCTATACCAAGATCACGCACCATGTTGATTCTATTTAGAGGTGTGCCACTTATAGAGTAATTATATTTATAGATGTTCTTGTTCTTTGTGATACTTATACAACAACATTTAGGGCCGCTAAGATTGACTGGCCTGTTGGTCTAGTAGTTAGTGACCCTGACTGCTATGCCGGAGGTCGTGGGTTCGATTCCCACCCAGGACAAATGTTTGTGTGATGAGCACAATCATTTTGTTCTGTGTCTGGGTGTAATTTATCTATAATATGTATGTATTTAGAAATATATAAGTATGTTTATCAGCTATTTAGTACCCATAACACAAGCTCTCAAGCTTAACTTGGGACTAAATGGCGTTGTGTGAAAAGTTGTGGAATATATTATATATTATTAAGATTAAGTTTGTTACGTACGCAGTATTCAACAAATTTGTTTAAGTCGGTTTGTAAAACAAGGCAGTCGTGGTTTTTAATAGGTCTAAATATTTTTAAGTCATCTGCGTATAAAAGGAATTTGGAATTTTTAAAACAACTACCCGTGTCGTTCATAAATAATATAAATATCAGGTGTGCCTCAGGGATCATTCTGGGGAGAATTGATCCCTGAGGCACACCTGATGTCTCGACAATGCTGGCAGATTGATAGCCATTGATCACTACGCGCTGCGTTCTTTTAAAGACATATGACGAAAACCATCAACAGGTTCCCACGAATGCCATTAAACGCGATTTTTCTAAGCAGCAGTTCGTGATCGACTTTGTCGAAGGCCTTCTGAAAATCAGTGTATAGTGAATCCACCTGGATACCAGCAACCATTTGGTTAAAAATGTAGTCTGAGTATGCTAGTAGGTTCGTTGTGGTAGACCTTTTTTTAACAAAACCGTGTTGCTGCGGAACAATAGTAGAGTGAATTAGGGGATAAAGCTCACTATGCACAAGTCGTTCGAAAAGTTTCGACAAAGCCGATAATATAGAAATTGGGCGGTAGTTTTTGACGTCACCTTTTGAGCCTGATTTATACACTGGAGTAATATTTGCTTGCTTCCAAACATCCGGGAAAATCCCTTCTGACAGGGATCGATTGAAAATACTTTTTAGCGGAAGACATATATTCTTAGCCGTGGTTTATAGAAATATTACTGGGAGTTTATCAGGGCCTGGACCTTTCGAACTGTCTAGAGATGTGAGATGCTTTAAAACCTGATCAACTGTTAATTGAATATTGTCCATTAAACTACTTAATACTCAAAATGTTTTTGATACTAAAAATAACACTTTCATCAATGGTAATAAGGTCCTTTCTTCAACTGTCTTGACACTTGGCTCTTTACTTATCCATTTTAAGACGTCTACAGTGATGCAAAGACCGTCTGTATTCCTGGTCAGAAAAGTCCTTCTACATACCTATACGCATTAATACAAAGTCGTACATGCATGGTAGATCTCTCAAGTATATAATTATATAATATAAATAATTTTGTAGCGTAAAAAAAAAAATTGTCGCTACATGTCTCACGTTTGATTTTTCGATCCAAAAATATACAAATGTTAAAAAATGTACAAAGTAAAAAAAATGGCGATGTAAAAAAAATGGCGATGTAAAAAAAATATGTCTTTCAGTAAAGTTGCGAAATGGATTATTTTGAAAAGAATTAAATTTGTGAATTTAAAAAATAATGCCTATAGGTGAGAAGGGGTTGCAACAACCGCTATCCGGCCCTAGGCGCGATTAAATTAAATCCGTAGGTATATATAATATACAATAAAAAGGCACACTTTCAAATTAACTTAACGTTATCTTAATATCGAATAAAAGACTCGTATTAGGAAGTGTTACAACTTTACTAAGCTTGAGTATATATAATTTCGCTAAAACCCTCATTCAATTGCCTATCCGGATTTTGAATTTGATAACAAAAACTTTGTTCGTGATATAGGTTTAATATAAGTCATTTCACATTTTATTTTAACTAAACCAGTTCGCTGGTCTTTTTGAAAACATATCCAATAGGTAATGTCGTTTCGATACTCTTTTCTGAACACATGTAGTTTATTTTGCAGAATCTTGGATTTCGTTTTGCTGACCTGGAAATAATCAACAAGTTCAACAACGAGCAAGCAGTGGAGCAAGCCTTTATGCTGTACACGATGAAGATGGACAAGCACACCCGACCGTCTGTGTTGTCTCTTCTGGTGGCGCCATTCTTCATTAAGCTCCTGGCGTTGCTCCCCACCCACCACAAGAACACAAAACAAATTGCGATAACTGACTTCATGGGCAGACGTCGCGGTGAAAATTACGACGATGACGAATATCTTGAAGATCTCAAAAATGTTTGTTATGATTTTTGTTAAGATTCTCTTTTGCGAAGTTTAGAACAGTAGGTACCAGCACGCGAACCACGACCACTTACTTTCAAAACTACGAAGTTATAAGAGTGATGCCAATATATTAGATTCCAGCAAAGGGTTGACGTCCGCCGATCGTTTTCTGAACACAAAACTATCTTCTTGATTATTTATTTATTATATTTGCGTTGATCTGGATGATTTCTATTAGATCCACAATTGGACCCGGTAGCTGACGCTGCAATCACTAAGTTCGCAGCCAACTTTGGGGTCGGACGACGTACGTTCCTGTCGGGTGTTGCGAAAGTTCCCGTGACCCCAACGGAACACCGGGGTAGTTTTAGTTAGTAAAAGTCTGACAGACCACTCCAGCGTCCCTGGGGCGGTAGACATCCATGAGGATATTCCAACCCGCACCAGTAAAAAAAAGATAATGTGTATCGGTTCCACTAGTAACAGAATAAAAATAGCGATAAAAAAAATTGCAGAATAACAAATAAATCTTTTGTTCACAGAGAATGGAAGCAGCCTATTTGAACTACAGACATCCTGTGCTTGCTTTTCTGAGGGAATTGGGCGTTCATAATGACTAAAAACTTACATACAACCACGTTCCAAAATGGAGTCATCTGCCTATTTCGTTAGTGCTCCTCTTCAAGACATCTATCAAGGTTCCTTTGGGCCCAGTGCAATACAGTTTTAGGGTGGATCCAGATTAAGTACCATGTCATAATACTTTTGTTGTAAAACATGTTTGGATTATTTAACATATGGTGTTGATTTCCTTGTTATAAAACTAAACCTTTGGAAGATAGGCATGTAAACGGTGAATGAATATCAAAATTATATTTAGTCCATCAGTAAGATTACAAAAAAAATAATAACACGAGTATACTTTTGCTGTTTCAACTTGATGGAAAACTACTTAGATTATGAGAGAAATGATGAAAATAGCGTAAATTAAGTTTAGTTTGTTATCAAAGGAATTAACACCATTGCCAAACACTCTTAAATAATAATTACCTATGTAATATAGAAAATGGTAATCCCTACCGCTCTCAAGGGCAGGAAATTTAGTTACGGAGCACTTTACTATTTAACACTCATTTTCGCCATTTTATGAAGTGATCATGATACTTACATGGTACAAAAAAAAAAACGTGTATGTACTTACGTACACGCGTTAGAAGTTATACTTCTTTGGCGTAATAATAGAAAAAGAAACCTAAAATATTGATTACAGCTAACTTGAGGATGATGGTTATTCGTGACGCGCGGATGGCAAAAAAAATGACGTGTGGCACTCGGAGACTGCCGCGGTAAAGCTATTGCATAGCATTTTTTATCAACTCCTCTCCTCTCCCCCTCCCCCCCATCTCCTCCCCGGTTTTTTTCGTTACGGAATTTCTGGATTCGGTCTCCGCGCTCAAGGCCCGCGATAGAAGCTATGCAATAGCTTAAAAATTACTCTCATAATTTTGCCCTAACTCGCCAAAAGAATTACAACTTCAAAAAACTAGAAACGTGGACCCTTCTCGCGACCTAAGAACTGGCCTCATCCTTTGCTAGAGGTTAAGCCAAATCTCTGTCAAAAGTAGAGGTTCGTTCAAAAGATTGCCATTTTGTATGGTAATCGTTGCAGCGTGGCAGCACCGCCTGTCTTTTGGGATTTTTACCAGTCGATCAGCAGCAATGCGAAGGAATTTTTCGACGCTTAGATAAGTGATTTTTATGTTTATAGGATTAAGTAATATACACACATCACATTTTATTATACTCTTATACAACTCTTTTAGTAGTTTTATTTTGTTGTAAGTAAGTTAAGTAAAACAAAACTTACATACAACCACGTTCCAAAATGGAGTCATCTGCCTATTTCGTTAGTGCTCCTCTTCAAGACATCTATCAAGGTTCCTTTGGGCCCAGTGCAATACAGTTTTAGGGTGGATCCAGATTAAGTACCATGTCATAATACTTTTGTTGTAAAACATGTTTGGATTATTTAACATATGGTGTTGATTTCCTTGTTATAAAACTAAATCAAATTTAGAGAATAGTCATGTAAATGGTGTATGAATATCAAAATTATATTTATAGTCCATCAATTTAATAATAACACGTGTTGTTTTTTGCTGTTTCAAATTGATGGGAAACTACTTAGATTAAGAGAGAAATGATGAAAATAGCGTAAATTAAGTTTAGTTTGATAACAAAGGAATTAACACCATCGCCAAACACTCTTAAATATTAATTATTAAAAATAGAAGATGGAATTTTTCTTTCTCTCTCAAGGGAAAGAAATTTAGTTACGGAGCACTTTACTTTTAACAGTCATTTTCGCCATTTTATGAAGTGATCATGATACTTTCATGGTTCAAAAAAAAACGTATAGGTATGTACTTACGTACACGCGTTAGAAGTTATACTTCTTTGGCGTAATAATAGAAAAAGAAACTTAAAATATTGACTACAGCTAACTTCAGGGTGTCGGTTTTTCGTGACGAGGTGGCAAAAAATTACTCTCATCATTTTGCCCTAACTCGCCAAAAGAATTACAACTACAAAAAACTAGAAACGTGGACCCTTCCCGCGACCTAAGAATTGGCCTCCTCCTTTGCTAGAGGTTAAGCCAAATCTCTGTCAAAAGTAGGGGCTCGTTCAAAAGATTGCCATTTTGTATGGTAATCGTTGCAGCGTGGCAGCACCGACTGTCTTTTGGGATTTTTACCAGTCGATCAGCAGCAATGCGAAGGAATTTTTCGACGCTTAGATAAGTGATTTTTATTTTTATAGGATTAAGTATTATACACATCACATTTTATTATACTCTTATACAACTTTTTAGTAGTTTTATTTTGTTGTAAGTAAGTTAAAGTAAAACAAACAGGCGTATAACTTTTAAGTGAATTTATTTTTAAAATTATTTACAAAATTTTAATAGACCTGGTTTTTTTATTACGCTATACAGCAATATTATAATTGATGAATTCCTTTTCTAGATATTATCGTTTTACATGTACAGACGACAGCACATCAAGTTACCCCATTGTATGAAATTTCTTTAATCGTTTTTCAACTTTATGTTAAACTTAATAAGGTTCAAATATTTAATTGGGAAAATTTGACACTTTGGGGTAACCTGATGTGCTGGCGTCTGTACATAGTATTTATAAACTTTTATCCAAAAACAATTTAACAATATCAACAGGCTGATGTGATTTTTTTCATAGAGTTAAATAGAACTAGGAGCTTGGCAGTGGGCCAGCCAAGTTCGAACGATACATGCGTTCAGTACTGAGAATTTCTAAAATCCAATATAAATGTCTTAAAACTATACCTTTTTAGAAACTTGTTACAATACGAATACGAAGGTACATTAGTAGAATTATTATTTATAATTAGTGAGACCCGTTATATTTTATTCGATAACAGATAATAAATTGTAACTTCGTTTTGGCAATATCATTTGAAAATTATCTATCTATAAGGTAATATTTACATCTATACGATACACTTAACAAAGCTATTAAGTCTTTTAACATTAGCTAGGTTTATATTAGTATTAACATTATGTATTTTACATCAATATGGAAAAGGAAGTAAAAATTCAGTAGGTATCAGGGGCGAAGCAACTGGCTTTATTCACAGCGGTGCTTAGAAATAGCCACTTCGCTATGGTCAAATAATACTATAAACACATTATAGGATTTTATTTCATAATAATAATACCAGCCTGTTACTGTCCCACTGCAAGGCAAAGACCGCTTCTCAAATAGAGAAGCGTTAACCACCGTGCTTCGGGTTGATAATTTTGATTTTTTTCTTTGCCGATGCGACGGGCGGGCCTCGAATTAAGCGGGAGCAGGTGACACTTTTTTTTAATATACAATTTCTGTTAATCGATTTTCAATCATTTTGATAGCTCTCATAAGGCGATGTTTACCCTCAAATATGTCGGGAACGTCTTTATATTTTCAGATTTTTTTGTCAACTTATGTGTAATTTAATACAAAATAAAATATTATTATAACCCTTTTTCTATATCTCTAGAACTCAGCGTTTTTTGCATTGGGTTCCCTTTTACACAGATTCACTCTTCGCCCCTGGTATGGCACTTTATACCTATTTATTTTTATTTTTAAAAAGATTTTGTATATAGCTAACTCATATTTGGCAATGATTTGGTCCGCTTAGCCAATCGAGTGTTACCTACTTAAAGTTCAAAAGTCGCTCTTTCAATCGAGATAATATTAAAATTTGATAAACTGCTAATATTACATTAATTTAGTATTTTTATCTTTTGGTAGATACAAGGAAATGAACATTCCAATTGAACACACCTTTAAAACGGTGATAATAATGGCCGTTCTCATTTTTATATTTAAAGTTAATAAAAAAAGTTATAAATCATGAGACAATGCCTGACTATGTTAGGTATATGATATATTTATAATTTTGAATCATTTACAATAAGGATTTAATAATTTTATAACTCTTTTTATAGTTAATGCGACAGTATTATGTCTATGGATTTAGGTACATTTTAGCACGCACCCAAATTATTGTGTTAATAACAAGCCTTCAAACGGTACAAATAATCTAGGTAACAGATCTATGTTTATTGTTTACACAAGTTTATTTAATACACGTAATTTTAGAGTACAACTGTATTTCAAATCCGTAACTACTATTGTCCAACACTCATGACGTGTTACATCACCCTCGAAGATTAATCCACGTGGCCCGCGAGTGTTGTGGAGAGTTCACCAGCGTGCGGAGCGTGCGCAGTCTACGCGGGTCGGTAATGTCGGTACAAGATCCGGCATCTCAAACGTCAAAGAGCAGCGCGATGTTGTGCTGCTCGGCGCGTCGCTAGTAGTGATCTGGCAGTGCGTGCGGTGACGTGGGGTGCGCGGCGTGTGCGGCGTGCGATGCATGTGCGGCGTGCGTGGCGTGCGCGGCACGGTAGTGAGGAGCGCGCGCGTACGTGCCGTATGCGTCATCGCGCCGCGCACTCCCCACCGCGCCGACGGACGCGCCGCTCGCACTCGTGCCACCCACACTGCCGCTGTACACCGACTCACGTCTCTCATTGACTGCTGCTCCTGCACACACAATAGGATATATGCATGTATTTTTTTATATTTTTAATTCACTGTTTACAACGTTTTAACATAGTAAAAAAATATAAACATATTTAAAAATTGCTGTAATGAAGCTTAAAAAAATATTTAAAATACAGAATAAATTTGAGCTGTTTAAACGCCGCCATTTTCGCGCGCCATTTCGATTACGTCATTTACTATGATCCTATTACTATTACTTAGGGTGTTTTCGTTCTTCTAACCATTTCACCATGAAAAAAGCTCAAAAAGCAGATTACCGGCATTGCTTGCACCCGAATGCAATAAACATTATCAGATTGTGCTTTTACAAAACCACTTTCAGTAATTTTTCTTAAATGTTTTATGACCTCACTATGAAGCTAAAATTAGACTTGAACATTAAATTAGTTTACAACACACACGGCAATAATTATGTTTTCCAATAAAAAAGTCCATTCCAATACATGTCATACTTCCACATTGTATGTTTTGTAGGCGTTGAGTTGTTGTCGTAGTATTTGACGTCAAGTTACGTTATAACCAATGGTGACGCGTTTCACAAATTTGAATTTCCCGCGCTTAATTCACGCTTTTATTTTTAATTTTAAATAATTATGACGCTATTAAAAAGTAAAATAATGATTTAGTTCATATTTTCTGCCATTAAAGATTCATAAAAAAAATATTCGAACCATATTTAAATTACATGCATATTCCCTATTAATACAATTTTCTTTATGTTGTTCTTCTAAGGCATGTATAATATGCAATAAGGAATATATAGAGGCAAATTTTGAATAGCACCGTGGTTGGTGGTAATTATTAGGGAAAAAAGCGACTGAAGACATGATTGGATTGCATGAAAGATAATGTAACTGTGCTTTAGATCACTAAAACGACGAATAATACAACATCTATAAAACTAGAGGTGCAGTAGGTAATAAACTAAATAAATTTGGATACATGAGGACCAGGACAAGGTGAAATGTTTTCCGGTTTTCAGTTACTACTCTTCTAAAAAAATATAAAATTAAAAATAAAGGAAAAAGTAACAACAAAAATTGATTTTAACTGGTCAATAATTAATAACTTATTACGAAAAAAAACTGCGAGGTCTAAAAACCACGATGGTACGATATTTAAAGAAAAACAATAGGTAAATATCGCTGCACTGTTAAGTTCAACTAAAACCTAAAAGATAGAACTTACCAGCAGGTCCAGGACGAATTCCGTTAGCAGGGCCATAGGGTGGGTCTCGCTGGGCATTGTGTGCGTTCTGGTTGTGCGCAAGCGCGTGGTGCGCGTGCGTATGTGCAGGAGGCCGCAGTACTAGCGACGAGGCCGCCACCAGCGGGCCCCCGGCCCCTGTAACCGTCGCTGTCGCACTCGTCGCACAGCTTGTAGCGGAGCTGCCCTTACTGTACACCGACTGAGACCTATAAAAAGAGTTAACCGAATTATTAGGGAACATAGGGCAAATAATTTATAATGAGTAACATCATCCTATTTCTGACGCCAAGCAGCGTTGTTGTGTTTAACGCGTTGTTACAGCAAGCATTAAACATTTATAAAGACTTCTTTCAGTCGTTCAGATAGAAACGCTAGGTGCCTAAAATTAAGGTGTAGGTACAGTTGATTTCATTATGAACTCAAAAGAAAGAAAATCATGAAGTATTAATAACCTGTGCAGGCCATGTCTAGCAGGCGGCGGCGAGCGGCAGTAGAGCGACTTGGTGCCGGAGTACAACGGCTCAGCCGTGTCGGGGCGCGGCGCGGCGGCGCAGTACGTAGGAGCATGTCGGTAGTGGTGGTGAGACGGGAAGGCGGGCTTGTCCAGGTCGTCCAGGTCCCGTGGGGATGACGCGCGGGATGAGCCACCACGCGTGCGCCGCCCGCCCCACTCGTGTAGCAGTGCCGATGCCACGCCGCCACCCAGTCCTCCCACCCAGCATACCCAGTGGCTCTCCCAGCGGGACAGCACGAACGATGGACCCAGGGATCGCGCAGGGTTTAGTGAAGGCATCTGCAAAATTATTAATAGATTCTTTATTCATATGGGGCATTTCATGTTAAAGAGGCTAAAGTTTATATATCGAAGTATCAACCGAAATATAGCTGAATTTCTTACGAGTACTCATTTGAAGAAGAAATTATAATTATTATATAACGGACACAAGTTAGGCAAGTTCTAAATTAAAAGCCGAACATGAAAAAATCGAATGTACAGCGTACCGTACCGTGATATTAAAAAGGTTTTTTTAATTCCGACGGGTAGTTCCAGTTCCCTGGAACTACTAGTCGGAGTTATAAATATCGCGTTCGAACAAATAAATAAATGACTCCCTTACAACTAGATGATCAGGATCAATGAGAGTTCTATTTTTAACCGACTTTCAAAAAAGGAGGAGGTTCTATGTTCGTGTGTATGTATTTTTTTTTTTTTATGTATGTTACCTGATTTCTCCCCCATTTGTGGACCGATTCTCAAAATTCTTTTTTTATTTGAAAGAGTATACTCCTGAGGTGGTCCCATTTTAATTTGGTGAAGATCTGGTGCTGATCTTCGGAGATATACAACGGAACTCCTCAAAAATAAACGGCAAATCTGTCGTGATTGCTGGAATCGCTTGGATGTTTATTGTTTATACAACATAATGACGTATCATCACGCCTGTATGCTCTGAGGGGTACGCAGGTGGGTACAATATACCTAGATTTCGTCAGTTAGGTATAGGTATATATAATTTTAATTTATTAGGGATTAGTGGAAAACCCTATTATGATGACATGTATTGTTAACAATTAACAATATAAAATAAATTCATAGCAAATATTTTTATGGTAACAACTAAAAATGGAAAAATAAAAACTTTTTTGCAAAAAACAAACCGACTTCAAAAAAAACACTAAACGGTGTAAAATAACTCTAAATTCGGAAGTCGGTGGCCCATCATGAGTAAGACAAACCCACCAAAGCCACACACTTCCGAATTTAGAGTTATTTTACACCGTTTAGTGTTTTTTTTTAAGTCGGTTTTATCTATACATATAATAAGACTGTAAAAAAACTGTGTCTGTACATTGAATATATTTAAAAAATAATAATTGAGGGGGGTTTAGAAACAGTAATAGAGCAAGAATCCAAAAAAAAAAGTCTGTCTGTTTGTCTGTTTGTCTGTTTGTCTGTTTGTCTGTTTGTCTGTTTGTTTGCACACGCTAATCTTCGGAACTACTGGACGGATTTGAATGTTTTTTTTTTTGTTGTATAGATATTAAGTCTGGGCAACACATAGGCTATAATTTATCTTGAAAACTGGAACACCTGATGCAGAACCGCAACAGACCAGCTAAACTATAGGCGATACAAAAATGGTCCCATAGCAAAAATTGTTCCACGTGATGAGCATTTTCTGCTGAGAGAATAAATTTGAAGATCCGGAACACCTGATGCAGAACCGCAACAGACCAGCTAAACTATAGGAGATACAAAAATGGTCCCATAGCAAAAATTGTTCCACGTGATGAGCATTTTCTGCTGAGAGAATAAATTTGAAGATCCGGAACACCTGATGCAGAACCGCAACAGACCAGCTAAACTATAGGAGATACAAAAATGGTCCCATAGCAAAAATTGTTCCACGTGATGAGCATTTTCTGCCGAGAGAATAAATTTGAAGATCCGGAACACCTGATGAGGAACTTCAAGAGCCCAGCTACACTATAATATATATAGGAATGACGTCTTAGCAAGAGTTGTTATGCCTTATAAGCACTCGCTGTTGACGTATAAAAATCGAAGATCTGGAACACCTGTTGTGGAACTCCAAGAGCCCAGCTACACCATAACTCACATAGGAATGACGTCTTAGCAAAAGTTGTTTGGTCTGATAGGCATTTCCTATTGACTCATAAAAATCAAAGATCAGTAACATCTATACATATAATAAGACTGTAAAAAAACTGTGTCTGTACATTGAATATATTTAAAAAATAATAATTGAGGGGGGTTTAGAAACAGTAATAGAGCAAGAATCCAAAAAAAAAAGTCTGTCTGTTTGTCTGTTTGTCTGTTTGTCTGTTTGTCTGTTTGTCTGTTTGTCTGTTTGTCTGTTTGTCTGTTTGTTTGCACACGCTAATCTTCGGAACTACTGGACGGATTTGAATGTTTTTTTTTTTGTTGTATAGATATTAAGTCTGGGCAACACATAGGCTATAATTTATCTTGAAAACTGGAACACCTGATGCAGAACCGCAACAGACCAGCTAAACTATAGGCGATACAAAAATGGTCCCATAGCAAAAATTGTTCCACGTGATGAGCATTTTCTGCTGAGAGAATAAATTTGAAGATCCGGAACACCTGATGCAGAACCGCAACAGACCAGCTAAACTATAGGAGATACAAAAATGGTCCCATAGCAAAAATTGTTCCACGTGATGAGCATTTTCTGCTGAGAGAATAAATTTGAAGATCCGGAACACCTGATGCAGAACCGGAACAGACCAGCTAAACTATAGGAGATACAAAAATGGTCCCATAGCAAAAATTGTTCCACGTGATGAGCATTTTCTGCCGAGAGAATAAATTTGAAGATCCGGAACACCTGATGAGGAACTTCAAGAGCCCAGCTACACTATAATATATATAGGAATGACGTCTTAGCAAGAGTTGTTATGCCTTATAAGCACTCGCTGTTGACGTATAAAAATCGAAGATCTGGAACACCTGTTGTGGAACTCCAAGAGCCCAGCTACACCATAACTCACATAGGAATGACGTCTTAGCAAAAGTTGTTTGGTCTGATAGGCATTTCCTATTGACTCATAAAAATCAAAGATCAGTAACATTTGGTATAAAAATTAAAGCTATCACTAATTTCATTGCAAAATTATAAAATAACATAAGTACCTTCACGCGGTGAAGGTGGGAACAGTACAGGACTGATTTCCGATGACGATGGTATATCATTGAAAATTAGACTCTACTGGTCAAATCTCCTATTTTTTTTTATCGTTTAAGTATGCCTTCGGGCTTATGTTATTTGAGTGTTTAATTTCCTTTTCCATTTATTATCTTTGTTACATGGTTGCCTACCCGGTAACGCAGGGGTGCAGCCACTTAGATTTTAATTGATCAGGTATCATCACAATAAAACTATAACCATGCCTAGAAAGAGGTCAAATCTTTCCCAATGTTCCAAAGGTGCTAAATGATTAAAGATCATAAGATCCCAACAATCTACCGAAGAGCGTTAGGAGAGACTTGATGCTGTTCGAGAACATGAGGCTGTAACTCGCTCCGCGGAAACTTCTTGGGATCGCGAAGCACGCCTGCATTCTCAGCGTATTTACGCATTTATATCCAGGTCTCTAGAGACCAGTGAAGAATATGTGTGCGACTGACCGCTGATCGTGAACATCATGCACTGTCTCACGAGTTGGAGACGTTCACGGAGCATGACGTTTGAGTTTTCAGCGTATATACGCATCGACTCTAGAGATAAGTGGGGGAAGGAGATGCGCGACTGACCGCTGATCGTGAACGTCACGCATTATATAGGCTATAATTTATTTTGGAAAATCGAACACCTAAAGTAAAAGAGATAAAAATGGTGCCATTGCAAAAAATATTCCACGTGAAGAGTGTTTTCTGCTGTGAGACTAAATTTGAAGATCTGGAGCACCTATAGTGGAACTCCAAAGCCCAGCGACAATATAACATATACATAATAGAAATGGCGTCTTAGCAAAAGTTGTTAAGTCTGATGGCATTTCCTGTTGACCAACAAAAATAAAAAATCTGGAACGTCTTGAATCGTCTCGCGCATCACATTGTTTTTCCGTCCCCGGGCTATTAGAATTCGACATCAGACGTTTCAGATCTTCGATTTTGACGACCCCATAGTCGCTGACATAAGCAACAGGATCCGCGTACGAAGTCGCGGGCAGAAGCTAGTTTTTAATAAATAATCTCCAATGACATGTTTAGCTATAAACTGCAAAGAAAAAATATCATTCAGATTGATCAGCACAATAGCAACGTGCAGCGGATTCTGCAAAGACATTTCAATGGGCATTTTGAAGGTATTGCGTAGGTAGATATTTTTTCACGCACACACTTTGTTCTGAGCGGACAGATGGGCACGCTACAACAGCAGCTGTCCGTAAAGATTCTGTGTACAAAAGGCAGGTAGATCGCTGAGTCCCTTTAATACATTCCACATAATAATAGCACTGACGGCGAACAATGCACGAGCTCGTCTTGCTACTTGTATGTCGAGTAGGTACCTACCTGATAACCTGACACTAGATTTGTTCAACAATTTTTGTTTACACATTGTAGGTACGTAGAATTTTGCTTGTGAGGTGTAGGTTTTTGGAACGAAGTTCCTTATCGCGCGTTGTGAAAGGGGGCTAAACAGAAAAAAATCTTACGAAAAGTTGTCACGACACTTTTTGCTATAGTAAGCTATTGTAAGCTGTGCGGCGTCGCATGTTCGCAGGGAGAGGGAGAGGGAGAGGGAGAGGGAGAGGGAGAGGGAGATAGCGGGAGAGAGGGAGGGGGTAGAGAGAGGGAGGGACAGGAAGAGGGTGTGGGAGAGGGGGAGGGGGATCTATAGGTGACATGGATATCAATTACAATGGCCAAACTATTGATAAAGTGAATAGCACAAAATTTTTAGGAATCTTAATTGATAGCCAGTTAACTTGGAAGCCGCAGGCAGAAGATATCTGTAAACGTTTAAGCTCAGCCGCGTTTATGTTGTAAATCCTGCCGTTTTATTTTTTTGATTCTTAGACTACCGGAATTAATCAACCTATGGTTCGTGAAAGCCAGCTTTCGTTCGGGGGCTGATGAATGCATGGGCACGGTTTAAAAAATAAGTAGGTGTATTAATAATTATATCCAAAGATTACTTACGGAAACAAAGCTAGCGGCACAGTAAGCAGCGCCTAGCAGCGCCGGCGCGGCTCCGGTCCAGCGTCGCTCCATGGCTGCGAAGTGCGCAGCCGCCACCAGCGCCGACAGCACCAGCTCAGCACCGAGACGCTCCCACGCCGCTCCTGTCACCCCGCCGCCCCCCGGCAGCGACGCCGACAGCCCGCCCGCATATCCTGGCACGCTCACACTGAAACAGGCATTACATATTCATAAGTACTTAAAGAAAACATTTATATAAAAAAAAACCGAACAAGTGCCAGTCGGACTCGCTCACCAAGAGTTCCGCGTGCGTAGGATAAATGATCTTGCAATGTGCTCATCAAGTCATTTCATGTGATACCCCATTTGAACTAGAAACTTCAACCCTCTATAAAAAATATAGACGCCCTATTTTTTTAAAGATTTAATTACAAATGCATAGTTTGAGATGTTTTCTTGCATTTGTGGTTTATATCGTTACTTACTTACTTGCCAAATTTCATAGTTTTAGGTCAACGGGATAAGTACCCTATGAATTACGATTTTCTTGAGAGTGTCGAAAGTTGCGGGTTTTGCTGAATAAATAAATAAAATAAATTGAATAAAATAATTTTATTTCGGACGACTACAAGATTCATAAATTGTTAGTAACAGGTTTACACTGAAAAACTATTGTTAGTAACTTAACTAAAGACGTATTATTGAGAAGATCACCATCAACCAGAACAAAGAACTCGAACCAGGGAATAAGACGTCTTCTCACAAATTGTCTTACAAATGTAGAGGAAGAATCGGTCGCTACGGCCTTCAGGATACTATTATAACTGCCTCTTATTCTGAATAAACGAATTAGAAGTTTTTTTTTTTTGAACTTTACAGGATCGTAGACCAATTCGAACTAGCATTCCCGAAATAATGGGTCTTAACAGAGAGACAGACGGACACCAAAATGAACTTATGAGGGTTCCGTTTTTTTCTTTGGAGGTACGGAATCCTAAAAATCTTATGAAATTTAGTGATGCCATTATGGACAACAATGTGAGGTTTAGCGTTTCATAATAATGTGTACTAGTTTATTTTTATCTAGATCGAAGTCTCTTGCCCTTTAATTATTATTAGATCTAGCTACACAGGGGACCTCTTACTTTTATTGGAACCAGTAGACGATTAATACGACATTCGCAAATTGCAAGGTACCAAGTGCATATTCTAAGATACAAGTGACTACCCTTCCTCATAAAACTCATAATTGATTTGTGAATATAAATATTTCACCTTCTACAGCTCTAAATACGTTTTTTTTTTTAAATTAAATGGTTAACAGGACTATAAACGGCTTACGGCGAATTTGCCGTAACTCCCTTTTATTACGGCTATCTCGTAAACATCTCCTAAGATGTTGATTCAAATTGATCTAAGTACAAATTCAGGAATGCAAATAGCATGGTCATGGACAAAGGCTCTTGGGTAGCTGAATAATAATCGTTTAGATTCAGCGTGGGGCCCTTGATCCCAGTCATCATTAACCTGACCATCAAAACCAAACTTCGAACTACCGATCGAAAAATCTGAACTTAAAATTATCCGCAAATTAAGTATAATCGGTATTTAAGTTAGAACTTTTTTCATTCCTGAACATATGAACTCTAATGATATCTAAAACCTTTAAACGAGCAATTCTTGTATATAGCAGACGTCACGAGGGTTCACCGTCACCCGAGGAGGAGCTTCCCAACGGTGAACGAATTTTTCAAATTATTTCAGTAGTTTCGGAGCCTATTCAATTCAAACAAACAATTATACATGTTTCCTCTTTATAATATTAGTATAGATCATTGGTTAGATATAATCTGAATCTCGGAAACGGCTCCAACGATTTTCATTAAAATTTAGTATGCCGGGGGTTTTGAGGGCGATATTTCGGTCTAGCTAGGATTGGTAAAAAAGTATTTAAACTAAGCAATGCCTATGAATTTATAATTAAATAACAAACGCGAACAAACTCGTTTCAACCCAATTTTTAATTCCAAAAACTACCGGCAGAAAGTTTAGGTCAATCAAACTGTAGTCAGAGTCACATTGACCATTAAAGCCGGGTTTGAATGAGGTCAACAAGTGAACACGGCACACTAAGAGCTGTGATCGACGACGTGCCAACTCGGATAAAATAATAACAAAAGTAATAAAGGACCAGGTACAGGGAGTTTGTTTTCCTTGTACTAAGTCACGTTTCTCGGCAAATGAAAGTTTTTGTAGGCTCTATTACAACGATTATCATGTTTCTATTACTTACCTTTTGCTTTGTTTTTTTAACAGTATCCTACTTAGGATGAGTCTAGATCTTATTAAATGGTTACTAAGTCCTTACTAAACTAATTACACTGTAGGGTTCAAAAAATAGTTTTTACATTTGATAACCAAATTCTTGATTGATTTTTCGTCTTTTTAACATCACACTACAGCCCTTCCTAGGTTTACTCGCTTCTAAGGGTTGTAGCGTGATGCGGGGCACAGCAAGTAATTAAAACATAGGTAATGTATAACGAACATTTTCCCTTAGTTGATAGTCAATGGTAAAGATTACCTTATTTGTTTAACTTCAATTATAACAGTTTAAAAATAAAAGTACACATAATAAGGACAGTTCAAACACCTACAAAAAAACAACTGAGGAAACCTTTAAAGCAATAAAAAGTCGCAGTAGTTTTGTCATGTCATGCCAAAAACAGATTACTCGATAGATCCATACATAAATAGACTCACGTCTTTTTCCCATAGGGGAAGGCAGAAACTACAATGCACCACCTACTAAGACTCTCACATACTTATTTTACTTTGTTTACATTCATACATGTTGTCATACACACGCTGTTTGCGAGTACTACGCGCCTGACCTTTCTTAAGAACCTAACATATCTATGTATGGGTTCGAACAATAATAATACTAAATGATTAAATTACGAAAATTAATACGAACTATTCACATGTACGAACTTGGCCGTGCCACACTGCCGCGCATCGTAGCGGGTACAGTATCTGATGTTATTGTCCGATTTAAAAACTTCAACCGTCAGAAAGTTTGTTTAAGTTCAAAATTTACGAACTTTGTATGGAAAGGAAGGAAATGAGCGCCGGAATCGAGAATTTGGTTGTTGTGAACACTGTGATAAAAGTTTAGGTGAAATTATATGGATTTATTTATTTATTTAGGAAAAACAAACAGTAACATATTACATATTTGTAACAAGGCTTAAATACTAAAATATGACAAATATGCTACCCACTACGTTTTCCACAGATTACTTTAAATGTTTAATAACTAGAGAGACATATAAGTATAAACTAAAATAACAGTTCCAATAAGTGATGCATATACAAAAAGTTACATAATAGGCCACACAATACATTTATATACCTACATATTATATCACAATGCTCGACTGCCGATCCTTAAGAACTGCGTGGATTTGCTTCCTGAATACGTTTTTACTTAGGAATAGTGTGTCGATTAAGCTAAACGCACTGCTATAAGTCTCAATCTCAACCAAACGGTGAAGAGGTGAGCGCGAGCCGGCGTTGGTTTTACATATATAGATTGTAAGAAGTTATAAATAAATTGTAAACTTACTCGTGAGCTGCAACTGAAAATCAGCATACGCCGGAATCTAGAGTTGCCACATGACATTGTTCTGAACAGACCGAGGTCCTTTTGTGGCATACCTAAGCAGGTTTGTATATTTTTCGTTCAATGGTTTATAGTGGTGTTTGTAAGTTACATACTTGGTATGACAAAAAAAATAATAATTTTCTATCCTTTTTTTCTATGGACCTACTCATAATTAAGTGTTTCAAAATCTTTACTAATGTTATAAAGAGGTAAAATTTGTTTGTTTGTTTGTAAGTTTGTATGTAGGGGGTAATATTCGGAACTAATCATCTAATTTTAAAAATTATTGCACGGGTGGAAAGCTGCACTATTTCCGGATGAGGTAGGGTACTTTTATCCCCGTATTCCCACGGGAACGGGAACTAAGCGGGTGGAACCGCGTGACGTCTTAATATATAAATGTTCTTCAACTTTCACACAACGCCATCTGCAGTCCCAAACAAGCAACGCTTGTATAATGAGTACTAGACAAATGGTTATCATATTTATATATTTCTTAATAATATACATTTTATATATAGATAAATTACACCCAGCCAGACATTGAACAAATGATCGTTCTCATCACAAAACATTTGGCTTGAGTGGGAATCGAACCCACGTCTTCCGGAATAGCAGTCAGGACCACTAACCACTCCACCATCAGGCCAGTCAAAGTAGTACTTGATGTGTGGATGATAAACCAATGGACTTAAATTATTACCTCATATTGCTACTAATTCAAATACAACTAACAACTCTAATATTATATGTAACATAGACGCACGCAGCACAATAGTTAAGTTTAAAATTATGTATTTTGTATCTTTCAAAATCAATGCATTTCAGTAAGGTAGTTAGGTTAGGTAGTTAGGTTAGCTATAGGATAGGTATGGTAAGTTAGGTTAGGTTATACATATGTATATATGTTTTAGTAAAATCAATACTTTCGACTGTCGAGCGACCTACGTAGTTTCATTACCTAACTATCTCGCTTGTATTCACACAGTTTGGCTAAAAAAGATACAAAAAGGCACAATTGGAAGTCTGCTACCAACTGTAGACTGCACTTACGCATAAGTGCTGTTCCACAAATGGACTCTTTAGCCATAAACGGCATTGTCTTACACACACGTGCACGCGCAGATGTTGATAGTACCTACTGCATACATGATCGTAATGAAGATGGCTGCCAATGAGGCATCTAAAACAGTTAATTTACTAAAATGTTACCAGCTGTTTCACTCTCGGGAATATGCCAAGAATAATTAAATGCGTTACATCAGTCAGAGAATACAATGATTTGTAAGAAGTTGGGAGACTGCTGATATCTAGTTGATTTGTCAGATTAGTTTTTGTCCATCCACGTATTTTTATTGCTCTTGACTTTGTGTAGCAAACACTCAAAGTACAATGATGTCTGTGTGTCTATCTGTATTGTTTTAATATTTATGTATGTTCTGTCTCTGCATCATCAAGCGGTGTGGGAGAAAATGCCTATACACCCCTATTTTTTAATTAGTACAAGAAAAAAATGGGCCGTATCCGTACCTGTTACTGATCATATTTGCATAATCAAAAGTAACAAAACGAAAATCAATTTTTAAATATGCCACTATTTAGTTAAACTTAAATAACGAAAACAGCTGTTGGGGCTTGAGCGAGATCACGCGAACGTGAGCGAGAGATGACGATTAATGAATACTTATAAGTCATGAATAGCCTATACAATATTTCCATAAATTGGGTGACTTTTTGGGATATAAATAAACGCTAATAACTTTGCTGTTTATGAATATTATTAATTGATACTTTACAAATATAATGAGAAGACCGTCTAGAATAAGCCCTTTAAGTATTAGTATCTAGTATAGGCAATATTGTCAGCCTTTTTTGTTATAGTTGTGTAAGTTGCTTGTGAAAGAAAACATCGTGAGGAAACCTGCCTTATATGTAGTTAAAATAAGTTTGAAATCGCCAATCCGCCTTGAGCAAGCGTGAAGCGTGGCCTTTGTCCTGCAGTGGGACAGAAATAGGCTGGTTTTATTTTCATTTTATTGTTTTTAACCGACTTTCAAAAAAGGAGGAGGTTCTATGTTCGTGTGTATGTATTTTTTTTTTTTTTTTTTTTTATGTATGTTACCTGATTTCTCCGCCATTTGTGGACCGATTCTCAAAATTCTTTTTTTGTTTGAAAGAGTAAACTCCTGAGGTGGTCCCATTTTAATTTGGAGAAGATCTGGTGCTGATCTTCGGAGATATACAACGGAACTCTTCAAAAATAGACGGCAAATCTATCGTGATTGCTGGAATCGCTTGGATGTTTATTGTTTATACAACATCATGACGTATCATCAAGCCTGTATGCTCAGAGGGGTAGGCAGATGTGTTCAATATACCTAGATTTCGACAGTTAGGTATGTTAAGTTTCATTTATTAGGGTTAGGTGGATAACCCTATTATAATGACATGTATTGTTAACAATTAACAATATAAAATGAATTCATGGCAAATGTTTGTATGGGAACAACTAAAAATGGAAAAATAAAAAACTTTTTTACAAAAAATAAAACCGACTTCAAAAAAAAACTAAACGGTGTAAAATAACTCTAAATTCGGAAGTCGGTGGCCCATCATGAGTAAGACAAACCCACCAAAGCCACAGACTTCCGAATTTAGAGTTATTTTACACCGTTTAGTTTTTTTTTTGAAGTCGGTTTTATTTTTTGTAAAAAAGTTTTTAGTTGCAGTCTTTAATAAAATACTTGATAGCAGTATAAATAGCACATAGGAATAAAAAAGAAGTATTCCACAGTAATTTTCAACAAATAAAAGGTAAATACTAATTACTAGTTTTGGAACAAGAAATCGGAATCCACTTGTATTTTAGATCAATATTATAGTTTAGAAGTAAACACAGCACCTTGTGTTACTGAGATCGGTCGGTTAACAAACAGTGTCACATACATACCCTATTCTCCTGATAACTGTCGGGACTCAATAGCTATTGTAGAGCGTCGACCACTTCAAAGTTACGCTACAATGTTACACTATAGCGCATTATATAGTGACCAACCACATCAACGCGTTGTCCTATTTGCTACTGACCCGAATTTGAACACTTACTGTGTACTAAAGACCTTAGGAAGAAAAGAGAGGTATTGACCACACCGAAAACAACAAAAGTGTACAAAAAATACTAAAGTTACTTCCCTACCGTTTGGGTTTCGCTTCAGAACGGCAAAACGGAACAAACCCAAGACATTTTCCTTTCGGGAGCTTAGGACGGTTAAGTAAGGGTTTTCCGAATTGTTGTTACAAGGTTTATTAACATTCATGACTTAGTTAAGTTTATCATAAACATCATTGACATTGTTGAAGCAAAAAAACCGTGAAGAAACCTGGACTTATAGTTAATATAAGTTTGAAATCGCCAATCCGCCTTGAGCAAGCGTGGTGATCAATGCTCGAGCCATAGCCATAGCCAGCTTCTCTGTATGAGAAGAGGCCTTTGACCTACAGTGGGACAGTAACAGGCTGGTATTATTATTATTGTTAAGTTTGTGTAACTTTTAATTTTAAATAATTATCTTTTGAAGCACTTATCTATATTAATATTATAGTAAGGTGAAGATTAAGGTTTTAGGCGGTAATCTCTAGATGTACCTACTAAACTAACTTTTAAATTTGTTTACCATAAGACATCCACATTATATGTCAGTGACATAGGCTATATTTCATTTTCAAGACTAAGAAGGGGTGGAGGGATGTTAACTCTCTCACTGTCACAAAGTAGACACAATAGTTAAACAATCAACATGAGTTATATGTGACTCATGGGACAGGGAAGTGGTTGAAGTACGAAATGCACGCGCAGAAGGTCTCGAGCGAAGTGCTAGTAGAATTATAAATTGGTAATTTATGTGTGGTTTTAGGTAAACATCTTATCAATCTCAGGGTCTGCTTCCAGTTTAATCGGATGCAGCTGAAATTTAACCAGTATTTTACATGAGCAGACAGCTTTTCTGTCATCCACATTCAAGTCACTGGGCAACTCGACACCTCAACAGACCTTCTATTCTATTTCTCTTATAGAAATGACGTATACCTATATGGAGTCAGCGGTTTGTCAACTGTCAAGAGTATTTAATTTTCTGCCATATTACAAATTCTACTCGTTAACACTTGACAGTTGACAAACAGCTGATTCCATATACGCCATTTTCTTTCTATTATCGCCTTATCGATTACGATAATAGAAATATAATTTGTAATATGGCTAGGCCTGCTGGTTGGACTTCTGGGCTTCTGACTACCATTAAACAACTGTAAGCAAAGATTTTAAGAGGTATGAAGGAAAAGAATAAGATAATATCTGTAGACTATGTACTCAGCTAACACGGTGCCAAGGATCAGCAAGCAAGCATCCAGCCGTCAACGCCAATCAATAAAACCAAGACAAAAGATGGTGGAAGATTAAATTACAAAATTCACGCAGACGATGTCGCAGGCAATGCTTGTTACATTCATTTTCCAAATCTTAGTGCAACCCGTCCTTAATGGGGTAAGGAGACTTGTTACAACTATAGGTAAGACAACTTAAAGTGATATTCATGTTTAATCGTCAATCCGAAATATGTGTCCGAGTAGGTACTTAAGTACGTGAAGTTGGCGTCCAACAGTGTGTATGCGTCATTATCTGCCACGTTGACTCATTATTGAATGAAAAGAAACCGAGACTGAACAATTTAGCGGTTTTTAATTAAAATGAGAAGTGCGGCGCCGCCCACCGACTTTTTTTATGAGTGAAACTCAGGAAATTAGGAAGCCTTTTTATTCCTTCATTATTAACTTTTTATTATTGAGGTTTTCATTACTAGGTATCCATTACTTGTTTAAAGGTTACAATAAAGATAAGCCAAAAGCTAAAACGTAGTGTAGAAGAGTGTTTAATAAAGAAATCGGACAAGTGCGAATAGGGGGCGAGCTCTGGGGGTTATGTCTGAGGGTGTTCAAAGCTGTGCCCGGTTGTCCGCGGCCATGTAAGTTTGTTATCTGAAAAACTATTGATATATTTACAACTAGATACTTAAACCATAATTTAATCAATTAGTAATTCCTGAATTTGATTAATATTATATTCATCAAATTCAGGAATTACTGTAGGAAGGAAGTACTGACGATCAGTCAAAAATACGTCTATAGCTTTTGAGATTGTTTGTTTTTACTCAAATAATATTACGACTAGATATTAAACGTTTCAGACCATAAGTCCATAAAACACTCACACATTACAATTTTATACATAAAACATAAATACAGTCATGAAAATACATAAAAATACATAAAAAATACACTAATATAATTACAGGAATTGGACTTCGGGATTAAGTTTATTTCATTCATTTATAGAGAAGGAAGAGCCCGTTTAAAATGTATCGCATAATTAAAAAAAAAAAAACATTCATCTACCACTAATCAGGGCTCAGAAAATATATGCAAAACTGCACCTGGGTTAGATAGTATCGGTACACATATTCTAACGTCGATTCTAATGCCCATGTTAAACGATTACCATTCAAAAGCCCATGTCACACGATTAAGTCTTTTTATTCAGCTATTTGTTCGCGAATATATGCGTAAAAAAGTTTTTGGGGGAATATTAGAGATTTTTTGGATGATAAAACGATTTAGGGAACCCTAATTTAAGCAAATATCTATTTATTTATCTAACAACTTTGTTATTCTTACATAATGATTGAGATACCATCAGATAAGTGCAGTACACAGAGATAGAAAGTGTTTTTTAGCATTTCATACTTAGTGACATTTTCATTAGGTAATTTAAGTTACAAAAGATTAATTTATGTGTAGGTAAAAACAAACTTACTTAGTGCAAAATTCAAAATTAAGAACTGTCATATTCGTCATGCCGTGATTATTCGTCACCATGCATAGTCTAAATATTTGAAGTACTTAATAACATATTTATTTAAATTCATAAAACCTGTGTTTACATAAAATACTCCAAGACAAAGTGAAATCATTTATTTTAATTAGGCCATTTAAAAGGCACTTTTGAACATAAAACTTTCAAATTAAATAAAAATAATGATTCTAGTCACTAAATTGCTAAAGGGCTAAAGGTAAACCTATAAACTAACTTTTTTTTTTAAACAAAGAATCAAAAGATTATTCCTAATTTAGTGCCATATTTGTTTTAAGTTTATTTTAATACCTAGTTTATGTTTTTTCTTTTCTATTATTATTTTATTCAAACAACTATTCCCGGTCATATATTTCCACACTATTCAGAGAACACACTCGATATGCTGATGATTATGCATAATTTATGCGCCCGAGGGGGTCAAGTGGGCCAAATGGGACACGTGGGTCTATAGGGGGCCATCTTTTATCCTACTTGTTGTCAATGGCCAGTAAATTGGAGAACATTCACACCTTATGCCGCGACCGGACCCAGCATTTTTTCCTATTGTCAGTTTAGGAAATATTTGCTTATCACTAAAGGACAATAGGCTTATTAGCTTACCGCGCTAGTGGTTTTTTTTATAGAAAAAAAAATCTATGGATGGCCATGCTTTTTTTGTATCTGTGGTTTTATTGCTTTCAAGTTTATTATTTTTCCTTTCGCTAATGGAAATGATAAATTAAAAATGGTTACAAGTTTTCTTTGTTTGTGTAATGTTTTGGTAGAAGCTCATTTTGAATGCAGAAGACAGACATTTTGCCGACGCGACGGTATTACGTGGCTGGCGAAGTCATTGGGCGCCGCTAATTACACCGTCTTCATGGTAAGATTGCTGTCATTTCTAAATATTTTTAAAGCCACTACTTTTGTTCCAATTATGAATATTGTGTAATATTTGACTAAAATTGAACATGGAGACAAAGGATTGAAACGAAAAAGAAACGTAAAGTTGACACTAAATTACTTTTGAAACCGTGTTCAACAGTTTTACTTACTGGTCGCCATAGACTTGGTTTCTCGGCTACCAAAACATAGGTAATGATCGACCACGTGAGCAAACACGTATGGTCACAGGTCACAGTAGCCGTATCAGGTGACCAACCAGTCTACTACGGAATGACAGCTCAATTCACCTTAACTTATATTACGCCTATATCTTTACGCGGTGATTTAACATATTTTTATATATTTTTTATATATTGCTGTTGACATTGCGTAACTAATGGCTCTTACACTTATCAAGTATATCTAACTATTGAACACGAGATGCCACAATGAAACCACGTAGGTAATGTATAACTTATACATATAAAAACACGGCCTACTATTTCAAAGGATCAGCACCAGTTGCACACCGTACTAAGCATTTACAAAAAAAAAATGGTATTGCACCTTTAGTGGACCCCAAGTTATGCGCTTCGTCACATCTTTGAGAGTGTGCATGTCGTCATCCTAGAAACAAACTGATGGATATAGAGGGTGTTTTTGAAATCGTCTTTTGCATACAACAGCTTATTAATACCTAATTGACTAAAATGTATGAAACAGCTGATTTTTTTTCGCAATTTCCGAGTTGGTCCCATAATGAAAGTTGATCATATTCATGGGTAAAACAACCTGTGAAAATGTTGCCCACGATTTCAAAAACATCCTGTATACGAAATTAGCTGTTTGACAATTAATCGTGGAACACTTTGCCCTGCTGGTAAAGTCACATTTTGTAATTTCTTAGTGTTTTTATCAAAACAAACAATGCCATTTAACATCCCTGTACCTTGGTGCAACCGACCCTTAACCATTACAACACTGCAACTCTTTATATTTCGCTCAGCGACCGGTTCTTACTAAGTCGTAAATATTGAATATTGTAATAAAAACGGTGATTTAATTAACTCGTCTGCGATCTTTAATATTTACCCAAAATGAATAATAAAACTCTTATTATTTATAGCTGGTAGCGTTAATGTTCTTTTTTTATTAAAAAATATTATTACGAGGCGATTAGTAGGTACACAAATGTTAAGAAACGTTGAACTTTTGTGTAACGGAAAGAAGTTTTTACAATACAACCTGGCATTTATCAATACAATTACTTATTCAACATTTTCATTAAGTTTGCAGCTGTTTATTTATTATTCAATTGATTGATTAAGAATTTATTTTTGGACAAAAATGTTTTTCTTATCAGAAACGTTAAAAAAAAAAATATAAGTATGCACCTAGTTAGGTACATAAAGTTGATACTGAGGCAAAACTTGTTTTCTTTCACTATGTTTTACAAAGCCTTACTTGCACTAACTCTAAAATCTAATCAAAATCACTAGTTACAAAACTACAAACGAAAAAATAATAAGATAAAAAACCACATCGAGTCCCCTTCGCAGTGGTTAACAAGCGAACAATTACATTTAATTTACGGATGAGTTTTTAAAGTGCCCCAATATGGCCCGACGGGGCCCCCTGCGACATTAAACCGCTATCATTTTGTATTCGGATAATCTACCGCGACATTTGTTAAAAAATAAATTTCGAGAGGGTATCGCGAATGGTTACTAAAAATTCAATTGTCCTGAAGAGCCACTTGTCATCCTATCCCAGTATAATCTGGCAATTTCACCAATCAATGTGATCGTTGTAAATTAAACCCTACTGCGCTTACATATGGATCATTTTTAGTGTATTTGATAGAGGAAATGTAAATGTTTAAAGCGAATTGTCGAACTTAATGTGCGGCGAAACTAGTGAGTGCATTATGTCTGATGCGGTTTGGAGTGTATGAATTAATTTAAGTAGTTCTATTCAAGAGTTTTACATTAAATAGATGATATTTAGTATACTGAGAACCGAGAATTGCATTGATTTGGGTTGGCTGGTTCCCACAAACTCTTCCCAAAAACATTAAAAACAGTCTATTATTTTTTATCATCGCCAGTATTCGTAATACCAACAATATAATACCTACACAATGAAGACATCAAATATTTTTGCACCAATAATCCGTTTTTGGCCAAAAAAGCACAACGGCTCAGCAGGCGGTAGGCGCGAACTTGTTACCCTTTGCCCTTTGTTTAGTTAAACCATAAAGAAAACAAAAGTGTTTTAACCCTTAAGTTAACCCTTGCACCACATGTCGTCACACGGTGGTCGCATGAAACCGCGAATCAACTCTACAGGAAGAGGACCTCAAGCTGTGCGAAAGACAATAGCCATTACAATTCCAACCTTATTCCAACGCCATAAAGTATATGTGAAAATCGTTCAGCATAGGCACAATAATCGTTGTGCGAAAACAGTGAAATATGTGGAGTGTATCTTTACTTGTATTGTGTCCGCAATGGGGTTTTTATTGCAAATGTCTGCGCGCGCATTAGTCGGATTGTTAGCCGGGGGATGCTGCATATGTTGCGTCTGTTATGATTTTTGTGGGCTTGATATTGTTTCTATTATTTTTTTTTTCTTTTCGTATTCCGTCATTCGGCAGAGCTTATTCAACATAACCATGTTGCGTATAATCCCCGAAAGGAAAACGCCCAAAAAATGCCTCAAATAGACAGAAACTACTAATAGTCCTTAATTCTATCAAGAATAAAATATAAATATCGAAATGTATCTCAAGTTTGTTTACCTAAGGTGAAAATATAACGATAATTAAAATATTTATTTTGATATCCGTCATAGTCATTCTTAATTTATAATGGCGGTCAGTGTTTATTTGACATGAGTAATCGACATTCAGCACAGATATCGTCAAATAATCCTTAACGAACTATTTTATGGAATTATTGCATAGTTATCATTCATTTAATTTTATTCGACCTATTAATACCGTAAATACAATTAAAATAGTATAAGCGTATGAATATTTATCAAAATAAAAAAAAAACTCGAATTATAAATCGTATCGTAGGCTGTATGCGTCACATGTCCTTTGCCTTATTGACAATTTGACATGAATGCATTTTCATTTTTTCGATTCATGGTTTTGCGGATTTTTGTGTTTGCGGCTCGAGTAAATTCAGGATATTATATTATAACGACGACTGTGGCTATTTTTTAAGGATTTTGATTTTACTTCTAACCACGTTACCCATTTTTGAACACGACTTAGATTAGACCCGCCTAAACGTCAACTCGGCTTTTTGACGACGGATACGACTCTGCTGTTGTTTTGGACTTGTGCACCGTGTACATTTAAGAATGGCTAGAAACATACGTGACTGTATTCATTGCTATCTCGATATTGCAACGATGAGATGTAATCTCATATCAGTGCAAAATGATGAAGTACGTAGTATCCTTAACCTTGAACTAACCTATATTTTAGAAAAATGTTTGGAACTGGCTTCTACCAAGTTTTTTGATAATTATTGAAATTGTCATGGGTTCCCTACGATTTATAGTGCAATTTGGCGTATATTTCATTGTTGTTCATTTCAGGCATTTTTTTGTGTAGCCGATGGGCATTCCCCTTTTACGCAGACGTGTGTGTAGTACATCCACATAGTGCCAGTTGTGTTAAAGTGTCAGGGTCCTAATCAGGCACAAATTTAGACTCCAGGCTACTGAAACCTTCCAGATGGAAAAAAAACTCAATATCAACCCGGAGGTCAAACTTTCTAACCTGCCCCCCTAGCCAAGTTACAAACGATTCGTATCTATTCTCTTTCTACAATCGAGTACGCCTCAAATCCCTTTGTTTTGACCACCTGACTTATCACCTTTCGCTAAGTCACGTGGTCAAAACAAAGGGATTTGAGGCGTTCTCGATTATACAAAGAGAATAGATACGAATCGTTTGTAACTTGGTTAGGGGGGCTGTAAACTAGAATGAATTTAAATCCATGAATTTCCTAAGTCCAGGAAATCAAAACACGTATTGAAACAACGGAATCTATACAGCGCTCACTGAAGAGTTGAATTAAAAGTTTCTTTTGTAACCTAATGGAATGTTCCCAGTTTCGCTAAGCAATCCATGTGTTTTAAAGTGGGAACAAAGTTCTTCAGACTCCACTCAACTGCATCTTTGTGTCCATTCTGTTTTATAGACCGTTACTTCTAACGTCGAATCTTGAGGTATTACGGAAAAGGTTTTAATGGTGGAACCCTTTAATTTCCTACTTTTAATTACGGTCCGGGGCGATAACGTTCTCCGGGCCGGAACGCGTGCCGATAAGTGCCAAAGAGGATGCTTCCTTATCGTTACAGACAATTCAACATGAAATCAGGTTTTAGCTTTTGTATACATTTAGACTTGTGGCTATAACAATAACCACCGGGTTGTTGTTATAGGTTGGTCCGTAAATCAGAATCAGAACTTATTAATTTCTCTAGTTTTAATAAATATAATATATTTTAATATACAATTATTCATAACAACATAGATAATTGTGTCGAACAGATTGAAGATATTAAATTAATAACATAATTCTACTTAAAGATTGAATTAAAATTCCAATAATAAACAGAATTATTACGTTGTCAATTATTATAATTTTATTACAAAAATAATGAATGTCACACAACTAACTAACTTACACTAAAAATATATTTTTTAACTAATTGCTATCATTTTGACATAAGCGAAATCAGCCTTTTAAAGACTATCCATTTATTAAAGTTCCATCAGAAAAAATCTCTGAATTCAGCAGTTTCGTTGAAATATGAGGGTTTTAAACAAGTCGGCCAATGTTTTCATTCTATTAGCGAGAAGTTTTTTTACGAACTTTGTTCCTTCGCCAAGTAAATTTTGAGGGGCAGATTCAAAATAACTGGTATGGTTTGCAATTTCTACATTCAGGTTGATAATGCAATCAATAAAAAACTTTGGCTCTCTCTTCGTAAGAGAGTATATTATTTGTAAATAGAGTGCCATTTATGTTTATGTATTTAATTGAAACTGTACAAAAATAAATAAAGTGTCTCGCTGTATTGGCCTAATATAAGAAATAAAAATCCAGAAAATGTCTATGGTACTAAGAACGACTCTGTAAATTTATTTGTATTCCATAAATAATATAACAAAAAATAGAACAAATAGACTGGCCACTAGAAGAAGTCTGGTCTGGTGTCAGAGTTCTAATGACATCCATGGGCCGCTTATTGTCTGTTGGAAGCAGACACTGACATTATCAAGTCCAGTGAAGGATGTGTATTTTTTTTACTTTTATTACAAGTTTAGAACATTGTTAAAACTTTATATTGTTTATTTTATAATGTTATATACAGACAGTCTATAGTCTATAAGTATCAGTAGATATTACGATATATTGTTATTTTGTTTCATAACATTTATGTATATTTAACATACAACATAACATAACGTCACGCCTGTAATCCCCGAAGGGCTAGGCAGAGGTGTACCTGGTAGTACACCCACATTTCGCCAGTTATGCTTAAGTCCCATGTAATAGGGGACGAGCCTATTGCCATCAATCGGGCACAAACCCAGACTCCGGGCTGCTACTGAGAAATCCCAGATGGAAAAACTCAATAACACTTTGCCCGA
This sequence comes from Euplexia lucipara, assembly GCA_921972225.1. NCBI lineage: Eukaryota > Metazoa > Arthropoda > Insecta > Lepidoptera > Noctuidae > Euplexia > Euplexia lucipara. The sequence goes on along the minus strand of OV179143.1, from coordinate 4,782,625 downwards.
CCCGGGGATCGAACCCTGGACCTCATGCAGTAGCGCTTGCGACCACTAGACCAACGAGGCAGTCGAGGCAGGTTATGTATATTTATATAAATGTTAATAAAGAAATTTTAAAACTAACTAACTAAATTGGCCTCTGACTTGACATCACGGACCGTCGAGCAATACCTATCTCTCAGACATCCTTCCTTACCACGTTTTCCTTCACCGCTTTTAAAGAAAGTGGTAATTATACAATACGCAAATGAATCCGAAAAGTCTGAGTTTTGATAAACAAAAACAATCGGCGTAAAAATCACGAATACTTACTTATTACAAAAACAAAAAACTACTAACACAACATTAACTTTAAAATCACCAACCAAAGGTAAAGCTAATTAATGAAGCACACAGAAACTAATTTACGACAAGAGCAAACACCTATTTTTACGATTGATTAAATATTTAAGCTTTAATAATGTAGCGCTTAATAGTATTTCAAACTTAGCATATCAAAAATATTGCTCGGTAAAATCATACATGAAATAGTTGCATAATTACTATAGTGACAGTCTGCCACAGCTGCCAGTCTACTAATTGCCGCCATAATTACTAAGCCTGGCTGCTTGGCAGGTAGATTAGTGAAGGCAATCCCATCTACTATCAACGTACAGAATAGAATCCACGTTAGCGATAATAACATGAATAAGCCTCTAAACTTGACTTCCTCGAAAGATAATATAATATTCCGATATTCCTAGCAGAAAGGTCGAAAAGGCATACAAAGTTGGAGTTATTACTGGCAGAGACGAAATGAAACTGAAACATAAAAAGCTTGTAAAATAAAAATTACACGATCGGTACGCAGCTGTACAAAAGTAGATTACTTGAAATTGTGAGTTTTGTAGGAGATCATTTTCTGTCTCTGATTCTAAATACTGCCTTGTTGGTGTAATGGTTGCGTCAATCCCAAGGATTGGTATGGGATTATGTTCACAATAAAAGAGGTGCTGCACTATTCGCTTTGTCAGACCTGCACAGCAGTGTTCTGCAGTTTTATTCTGTAAATAACACCCCGTTTCTGTAAAAAAACACCCCAGCAAATTGTCTTGGACGAAATCAATCGGATCACATCATTAATCCAACTCTGCACATGAAAGCTGGCACACCCTTTTTACCTGGACGATTCTTATTAGTCAGTTGCTTTTGCTTGAGTTAAGTTAGTTTTATTGTCGGTAGCTATATATTACTGGTATTCTGTATGTTGAGTGTGCTAGCTAACATGTGACATGAATAACTTATTTTAATTATTTTGTAATTATAACTAATTGTACTGTGTAAATTCAAGTTCTTCTAACTTATCAGACAGATGTGTTGCTGGGGAGTTTGTTCCGCCACTTCTTCTTCCCAGCAAAAACACTAGGAAGTGGCGAAGGGTGGGCTTTTTGGGGGACTGTCTTATGTAATTTCGACGTTCAAAAAGTGCTGATCCTCAGCCTAATTTGAATAAATGACTTTTGATTTTGATTTCATTATGTAATTCGGTCTCGGATTTCTCAGTAGCAGTCCGGGAGGCTGGATGTGTTCCCGGTTGATGGGAATAACCTCGCCCTCTGTTACCTATACATGGGTCATCATTAAGCCTTCCTTTTCCCACTTCATCATTTAAATAAATACATTCTTTATTACACCAAAAGCTATCACAGTAAAAGAAACTAAGAGCATATAAGGCTTATAACTGGCTGGCCTGTTGGTCTAGTAGTTACTGACCCTGACTGTTATGCTGGAGGTCGTGGGTTCGATTCCCACCCAGGACAAATTTGTGTGATGAGCACGATCATTTGTTCTGTGTTTGGGTGTAATTTATCTATAATATGTATGTATTTAAAAATATATAAGTATGTCGTGGAAAACGATATTCTTGAATAATAAGTTGTGAAGTTGATTAACTTAGTACAGAGTCTATGGTGACCAGCGTGACGTTACTTGTCATTTGAAAATGGCGCGAATGTGTTTTCGGTAATGTCACGTGGACAGAGTCGTGCTGGTGCGTGGGAGCTGGGCAGAGCTCAATTTGATTTGAGACACCGACGAAGACACACATCCAGCACGAAACTGTCAGTTACCTAGATTTGAGTTGTTTTGTGATTAAGATTGTTAAGTGAGGTTATTACTGCAATGAAGATTGCTATTCAACGTTATGAACTCTGTACCACGAAACCCCCATCGGTGTCAGCTCAACGCTCAGCCATCGCTGGCCCCGACATCAGAAGTGGAATAAAGAACTTATTGCTTCCAACTTTACTGGCGAGCTTCACCGAGATGTGATGAGATCTTCGTCGTGATGCACCAGAAGAACAAGATGCAGTGATCGAAGTCTGCTTGCTACATCGGGCTCCATCAAGAGAGTATGCGAGGTGCAAGATGCGAGGCTCCTGCAGCGCGGGTTGGCAGCGCGGCGGCGCGCGGGTGGCAGCGCGGCGGTGCAGCGTGGCGCAACTACAGATGTGCAGTTGTGCACGAAATAACTTGTATTTTCTGGTAGTAACAACAATCCGGTGAGTCGTGTAATTTTTGTTTTGATTTCGGTAGGTACCGGATGATGTCTGGCTAAGTTGTACTATAGTCGCAATTTTAGAAGTCAATGCGAACGTTTGTGTAAAGGGCATACCTAGGTAGTACCTAGTAGTACCTATAAACATAGACCTAGTACCGAACGAATTATTTACGAAGTTTTAAATAGTGGCAATAGTTTATTTTACATGTGGGTAGCGCGTAAAATAAGATAATTTATCATTTCAAATAGGTGTGACTGTGTGATGGTAATGATCGTTCGAGAAATGTTTTAAGGAGGGTATCGCAATCAACAAAATGTTTGTTGGTTATTTCGAAACAAAAATGTGTGGTGGATTATGGGTGTTAACCCAATCAGTTCTTTGTTTTAAAAGTGTCGATACCGCGGGTATGTACAGAGATCCTATGATTACTTTACGTTATGAATATTGCCATAATTTTAATTAGGTAATGGTTTATCGTGCAGGGGTTGAGTACCCCTTGTGAATTGAGAATTAGACTTCAAACTCAAACCTTATCGTCTATAGGCAAGCTTAAAAACCCAGCCTAGACAAAAGGCAATAAGTAGTGTCAAAGGTCAAAGGTCCAGGAACTATTGGATGCTTACGGCATGCGTCCGTGTCAGTCCCCTATTAAGAAAGCTATTCTTTTAACAAAGCATCTAATAGATAGGCTACTTGAAATTAAATTAGCAAAGGGCTATTTTAATGCGTTAAATTGACAATAATGCGATCGAGATATTGTTGAGCGTTTTGCCTGGGGTCTGTTTACGTAGCCATATTTTGTTACGTTGTTATACAACAGCGATCGAAGTTGTGACATTTAAAACTCAGTAAGTAAATAGACCGAACCGAACCAAGAAAAAGGCTTCAAAACCTTAACCTTAACCTCTGACGTCAACCTTACAGACTAAGTCGGACGAAAGGAAAGTAGTGTGATAGGTACTCGGTTCAAAAAAAAAAAAAAAAAAAATTGTGTAATAGGTACTGTTATTTGCCCTAGTTAATCCCTGTTTCTAAAAACTTTAGCAAGGGTTGAAAGGCTGCTGGGTGTATAATAAACGCCGACTGAAGCCGGATTTTCCTTGAACATTTCAATTTTCGAAGTGTTCATTTGTGAAGCGTTATGTAAAGTTTCTAGGCTATGATATCATAGCAAAGGTGAGCTGAAGCTTAGTTAAACTGCCTTTCTTGATAACATTCACCATGTTAGGCAGTTCATAGGTTTTTCGTATAGGTTTTCGTTTTTTTAATTTACCCTCACTGTTTTTATTGATGACTAGTAAACAATTTGGTCCATATAATTGGAAATTGGGACACTGACAGATAAGATAACAAATAATTTCAATTTTACCGACTATACCTGGTTGATTATTTTCTTATTATGAACTCTTAATTTAAATGAGATTGAAATTCAAACTGATGCAAGTGCGGCGCTATTCCCTTTATTTTGTAAATCGTATGGAAACCTTGTTGATATCACCACGGTATCAGAAAGCTGGTTGTTAGCCTAAATTTAATTTGAGCAAAGCTTAAAATCGGTTTGACCACAATATTAGGACCAGGTTTTTAAATTAGCTTATTGATTGTGTTTTAATTAAAAATGAGGACAGAAGTCAAACTAAATTAGATTCAAGTATGAATGCCCCGATCACCAAGTTCCTTGAGAATTGAATGACATAGTTGATGACAGTGGTAGTGAAGCCACATCTGGTTAAGAATAGCTTGTGTACTCGTACTCGAAGCTTCGGACCGCACCTCATGAGTAACATGTGGCGATGGGTCTATAAGGAATCGTTGGTGCGATTTCTGTCTGTGTTGGTGCACAAAGCGCTTCATGTGTTGTAGCACATATTGCGTTAGATTTTTGAGAGTCGTTGGTGCGATTCTCTTCGTGTTGGTGCACAGATTTTAATGAGTTTCATGAGTTGAGTATGCATTGCTTATAAATGATGATAAAGAGTAACAGAACTGTTAGAATTACTGTGTTGTAACTTATTGGTCGGACCTTTACTAATTACTAGTGCGCAGTGCGCTGTGAACCTAGGATAAACAAGGTAGTGTAGTTATTAGCGGAGTTCAATACTGTGCTTAGACATGTGAAGTACCAATAGGTTATTATCTTGTTTATTAATGACAGAAATTCATTTGAATAAACTTAAACTGATGTTTCACCGACTAGACGACTGTCCAAGATAGTCGTGAGCGTCTATTAACTGAATTACAATCGCGATTAATGGGTGGTTTACCATTCACTCTGGTAACTTACAAAAGTTCCAACTCGTACTCGTGTTGTTTATCGCTGTCCTTACCAACTCGATCTTCGCGAAGTAGAGATAGTATCGTACGACTATCCGACAGCGTAGTTCCCGCTTTTCTAACCTGTTTCTTCTTCTCGAAAAGCGTGATGGTTTCGTGTGTATGTCCGTAGATGATTGACAGTCAAATTTAGATAGTAGGTACTTTGGGTAAATTCCCACTACCGTGTAAAGAGATCAAACTTCTTAGGTCAATGGTAATGAAAACGTTTCTCTAAGTTCCGTTTTGATAGTAACTACTAAAATGAAACTTAAGTGTTAGTAACTTGGTTTACATTAAAAATGAAAAGCCTAGCTTAACTAAGCTTGACCCGAAGTGAAGGTTCTTTTAAACGCTTGCGGGCGACCAGTATGTTGTAAAGTCAAGTCGTAAGATGCCAACCTGTGAAGTTCAAACGAGTTAGAAGAAGAAAACAATGTTTCTGAGGGCAAAAGAACCTCAACAGACCTATGATACGCTTGTTGGCTATCCGGTAAATCTGCATTCATAAGATGCAGTCGCAACTGCATACGTTGTCGTTCAGGGCGTGATGAGCGGCTTGTGGTCTAGCGGGGACCTGGGGCTTGAAAGAGACTATTTTGTACGGTCATGTAATGACTTGAGGGTCGCGGACTCTAGATGAAAAATGTTGGTCGTATCACGAGAGGTGATAACGATATGGGTGGCAATACCGAATTGTCAATAGCTGTGGCAGGGCCATGAGTAGGGTGTTTATTTTTGAAATTTGATAATTATGAGGCTTTAAAGAACTTTCCGTGTTTAAGTTCTTAAAATGGCTTAGTTAAAGTTCGTTTAGTTATTGTGAGTACTGAGTAGTCATTACTAATGATTATCTGTAAAGTTTTAGAATACATTTCATCTTACTTAACGTATACTCTATGGATTAAGTGTGAGTATTTGGTGACCGATCCAGTTGCGCCGGAGCATGTAAGAAGTGCGCGTGGTCTGCTTTTTATGCGCAGGATATCCTTTCCGAGGGGTAGCACTTACGCGGCTGAGATGGTTAGCTTCTGGGGTTGTATCACAAGCCGATGGCCTGTGTGGCAATGACTAGCCTGAGTGGCAATGACTAGCCTGAGTGGCAATGACTAGCCTAAGTGGCAATGACTAGCCTGTGTGGCATTGACTAGCCTGTGTGGCGATGACTAGCCTGTGTGGCGATGACTAGCCTGTGTGGCGATGACTAGCCTGTGTGGCGATGACTAGCCTGTGTGGCAATGACTAGCCTGTGTGGCAACGACTTGCCTGTGTGGCAATGACTTGCCTGTGTGGCAACGACGAGCCTGTGTGGCAACGACGAGCCTGTGTGGCAACGACGAGCCTGTGTGGCAACGACGAGCCTGTGTGGCAGCTGTGAGCCTGTGTGGCCCCCGTGAGCCTGTGTGGCCCCCGTGAGCCTGTGTGGCCCCCGTGAGCCTGTGTGGCACCTGTGAGTACCAATGTGTGGCACTCGTGAGCCTGTATGGTACCTGTTAGCTTTAGCCTGTGTGGTATGTGAAAGTCTATGTAATACCTACTATATCGTGCATTTGCATAGCACTATCTTAGTAGACTTTCAGTTCTAGTAATGTTATCGGTCTTAGTCAGTCAGAATGACCGAGTTTTGAAGTATGTGAAAAATGCGTGCGTGCGTGTTTTTTTGAAGTATGTGACCAATACGAGCGTGCGTGCGTATACGTGTGTTCTGTGTGTGTGTGTGTGTGTGTGTTTATATTTTTTCACAAATATTGAAGAAAGTAGACACGAGGACGTGTGATGGTCATGATGGCCGTGTCGTGGAAAACGATATTCTTGAATAATAAGTTGTGAAGTTGATTAACTTAGTACAGAGTCTATGGTGACCAGCGTGACGTTACTTGTCATTTGAAAATGGCGCGAATGTGTTTTCGGTAATGTCACGTGGACAGAGTCGTGCTGGTGCGTGGGAGCTGGGCAGAGCTCAATTTGATTTGAGACACCGACGAAGACACACATCCAGCACGAAACTGTCAGTTACCTAGATTTGAGTTGTTTTGTGATTAAGATTGTTAAGTGAGGTTATTACTGCAATGAAGATTGCTATTCAACGTTATGAACTCTGTACCACGAAACCCCCATCGGTGTCAGCTCAACGCTCAGCCATCGCTGGCCCCGACAAGTATATTTATCAGCTGTTTAGTACCCATAACACAAGCTCTTAGCTTAGCTCGGGACTAGATGGCGTTGTGTGAAAAGTTGTCGAATATTTATATTTATAATCCCCCCTAGCCTTTTCCTAGTTCAACCGGAATACATAGGACTTGAACATAACTGGTAAAATGTGAGTGTATTATAAGTACAACTTTGCCAATCCCTTCAGGGAATACAGGCGTGATAGTTGTATTTTCCGTTTTACATAATTATCGACGCTCATCACGTTACTGAAGTTTCTTTAGCTAATTTAACTTTACCTCGAACAATCTAACTTGAATTTTAACTATAGCGAATTAGCATCGCCATTCAACGTGGCAATGCTGCCAGTGTTCTGGGCACGTTTCCAGATGACAGGGAAATGGAGGAATGCTTTGACGTCTAAGTGTCCTTCGTTTTATTTAGTATTTTTAGGGTTCCATACCTAAAGCGTGATAACGGAACTCTATTACTATGTCTCTGCTATCTATCCGCATGTTTGTCAACCGTAATTGTAAAAGAATAAATTAAGTAACTACTATTCTACCACCGGATTCAATCCCCGGGTCGGACATAGTGTTATTGAGTGTTTATATCTAGAGTTTCTCAGTAGCAGCCTGGAGTCTAGATTTGTGCCCGATTGATGGGAATAGGCTCGCCCTATATTACATGAGACTATAACATATCTGACGAAATATGAGAGTACTAAAAATACACCTCTGGCTAACCCTACAGCGATTACAGGCTATATAATTACTGATGTTATGTACAGACGCCAGCACATCAAGTTACCCCATTGTGTCAAATTTTCCCAATTGAATATAAACCTTATTCTGTTTAACATAAAGTTGAAAAGCGATCAAAGAAATTTGACACATTGGGGTAACTTGATGTGCTGGCGTCTGTACTATTAGCACGAATACCCTTCGACTGCAAGTTCAACCCACTCTTGGCCGATTTTTATTTGTTTATTAAGATGTAAGAGATACGACATTGTAAGTACCTTCCTATGTTTTGTTTTTAAACATTTACCTTTTTGAAATACAGGGTTATTTTTCAATGACCGGCCAAATTTTCACAGGGTGTTCTTCCCATGAATATGACCAACTTTCCCTATGGGAGCAACTCTGAAAACACGAAAAAAAAATCAGCTGTTTCATACAAAAGTTCAATACCCACTCGACTAAAATGTAGGAAACAGATTTATTTTCGTGATTTCAGAGTCGGTCCCATAGTGAAAGTTGTGCATATTCATGGGTAAAACACCCTGTGAGAATTTGGCCGGTCATTGAAAAATAACCCTGTATATGCGCAAAATGATTAAATTGCTAGTCAAAGTAAATCCCCGAACTGAAAACAAAATGTCGTCGGCACACTGTGTATCGCATCCGTACTCAATTTACTGAAGTGTAAGTTATTCCCAGCAAGCGTATTGTGGCACTCCATAATTCCTCACAGCGCACACTCAAATCCTCTTAGTCAATAACTTCTGGCATTAATGAAAATATAGTATCCAGGTAAAGTGCTTACCAATGTTTTTGAACTTAAATCATGGTTTTAAAAGTTTCTGGGAAGCGAGGAGACTGGGAAAGTTGCTGATTATTAAATAACAATTAATTATACTTGTTGGTTTATAAATTTCAATTATAGTTGATGTGATCGTAGCTAGCTGGTTTAAACAAGACGATTTCAGACTGATATTAATTATATCAGTCAAAGTTGCCTAGAGAATAATTATTACCTAATACTTATGACTTTTAAGTACTTATATGCAGAAAAAAAAAAATTAGGGCATTAAAAAATTCATAAGCATTGCTGTCAACGGAAAAAGTTTCCATAAGACTGGCTGCGTTGAATGGCAATTCGGATTCTCTGGTTTAAATAAAAGCCAGCCTTCTGATCATGAGAAGAGTCAGCCAACTCAGTTCTTTGTCAGTAATATCTTAAAAATAAACTTAGAAAGCTAATGAAATTGATACAGAGTTACCAAGCCTTGCCAAGATTAGAATAGTAGTAAGTATGTGTTACAATGTGATAAATAATATTGATTGTAAACTATGTATACTGTTCTCGTAATTTATTAAGATGTAGGTTTATTATTATATATTGAGTACAGCAAATAGCCAATAAAACTACATTAACTTAATCCTGCCATTCCATCTTCTCGCAGAATCGCAAACATTCCAACATTATCGTCTTCTATGTAGGTAAACAGAAGGCCAATTTTATTCCCCTAATTAGAAACTATTTTAGTCGCAACCTCATTACAGCGTCAATAAAATGTCAAGCACTTGTCAAAAATGGAGGGAAATTAGGTACATTTTTGACAGATTGAGACGTTTTTAAAAATGCGGTCAGTACTATGCTTTGGTAGTGCTAACAAAAAAAAGAAACTATTGCTTATCTAGTTTTAGTGCTACTAATATAGTTTGTAAGCTGTCAATACTACTTAATATAATCTGGATGATGTCTAAATTAATTATTTGAATTTGAATTTAATACAGGATGCGGTAGGCATCGTCAACATACGCAGTAATATCTGTAATGCATCAATTTACGGCTGCCAAAGTTACAGATTGATTGTCTGTGGTGTAGCATGAGGGGGTTTAACCCTTCCTGTGTCGTTGTTATAAATATTAAAATTATTATTATCTTTCTTCAATCGTCATTCACAACTTCGTACTCGTAACCTAACATCATTTAAGTTTTTTAGTTTTTACATTAAAATACGTGTAGGTACTAAATTTATTAAACATTTATCATCATGGAAAAAATATCTAGATTCCCACTCATGCTAAACGAAACTATATAAGTGTTTTTTAATGATCTGATGATGGAAATGAGAATTTGACTTGACAAAATGATATTAATGACTACATGTATCCCTGCATGTAGAATTGACTGATTAAATAATTATGACCACGTCGTCGCTGGCAAAGCCACTAATTTCATCTAGTATTTCTTGTGACATCAACTAGGATCCGAGGATTCATAGCTAAGGTAAATGTTTCATATGAGGTGATAAACACCGGGCGTACGACCGACACACCTGTGCTATAGTCTATGTACATATTAAACTAGGATCGGCAGCCAGCTAGGAGTAGATATAATATATTAGGACATAAAACCATGCAAGGTGCATTTTGGCTTGTAAATTCCCACTATCATCAGCATTTTCCTAACAATGTCGGGGTCGGCATTCAGTCTAAACACATGCAACTGAACATCAGTATTTCACATAGATCTACGGCCTTTCTGACCCCACGTACAAACCAGTTACTGGGTGTTAAGATTCCCACAAGGTGGGATTAGTTTTCAGAAATTTATCTAGTTACTTTTCGTATTAGCAAAAACTGTACACTTTAAATGCTGGACAATTAAAATACAATTACGATAATACCTTCCTGTAACTATTCCACCAAGGGAGGGCTAACGTCTCTTTATATACAGATGAGAAGGCATTGATCACCAATCACCACGCTTGCTCGAAGCGGATTGGCGATTTTAAACTTAGGTTTTTTCACGATGGTTTCCTTCACTATTGTCAATGATGTCTAAGATAAACCTAGAACATATGAATTAAAAATGTCCCATTGGTATTCGAATTGAAATAAATATATTAATAATAAATTGATTTTTTTTTTCGAATGTCGTGATGGCCCAGAGGGTAAGGCGCCTACCTCTCTGCACGAGGTTGTGGTTCAAATCCGGGCAAATACCAATGTGACTTTTTCAATTCATTTGTACTTTCTAAGTTTATCTTAGATATAATTGTCATAGTTGTAGGATCACAATTTCTAGTCCATGCATGTGAACAAACTATGTATACTTATATTTTGGCAATAAAGTTATTATTATTATTAATTGACACCGGTGAAGGAAAACATTGTGAGGAAACCGGGACTTATAGTTAATATAAGTTTGAAATCGCCAATCCGCCTTGAGCAAGCGTGGTGATCAATGCTCGAGCCTTCTCTGTAGGAGAAGAGGCCTTTGCCCTGCAGTGGGACAGTAACAGGCTGGTATTATATATTTATTATATTGGTTTTCGTCCCGATTTGAATCACCGAGGTGGTGTTTCAAATTGGGACGAATACCAATAGCACAAGAGGTCGGCTGTCACGGCGTAGAATTAAAATATAAATAAATAACACAAAATAAATACGTTTTTGAATCAGTACTATTCGTAGTCGTAACGATTGGATTTAAAATAACATTTTGACGGAGCTTCGGTATATGTGAGCTCAGAATTAATTTATAGCGTTAACAGTCCCCGTATTATTTAAAGTCTCTCCCAACCCGCATGGGAACAGACAAATGAAATATTGGAGCTTACCCGTAATTGAAATATCCTGTTAAACCTAAGGGTCAAGCAAATGAACGTTAATTTAAAATCATTCATTACTTGACTGAATGCAGCTCAGTTAAATGCTGTTTGCTGTAAATCACCGGGGATTACGTGTTCATTTTGGTTAAATTATTATAACGAATCATGTGTATTAAACTAAAATGACTGCCTCGGTTGTGTAGTGAGCGCAATCGGTACTACTGAGCATGAGGTCTTGAGTTCGATTCCCAGGTCCGGCAAATGTTACAGACTCGGTCGACCTTGATTAATGGCAATAAGTTTGCTCCTATTAGGTACATGGTACTGAGAAAATACTGACGAAATTTGGGTATACTATAACACCCACATTTCGTTAGCTATGTTAACCTCCGCCCAGAACAACTGCAGTAAAATTGACCATTACGTTAAATAATAATGATGAGTACTACATTGAATGGCTACAAAGTACAAGGAAGGGTTATTTTATAGATAGAAAAAACATAGGATTAAACAATACTATATTATCCGGAAGTAAGAGGGGTAATTCTCATACCTTTAAGAACGTCCGCATTCTAATATTGTCTCAGGATCTCAATAATACGTCTAATTACCCTTTACTTTTGACAACTTCTGGACATTGATTGTCACTGAGACGAAATACTGACTGGATTTTGAACGTTTTAAATTACGGAAATAGGCTAAGGATTTAATTAGTTGATAAGAAGAAAGGAAATAAGTTTTTGGTGTAAAAAAAAAGTGTAATAATCTATTCCCTCAGAAGAAATACGAATTAGATTTTCCGATTTTGTTATTATAAATCGTAGCTAAAAAAGTGCTACGGTCGTAGCTCTCGTAGCACCTGCGTAGCACTCATTAATATTCTTATGGCAAGTATTGTTGGTATTTCAATAGGCGTAATTGAGACATTTTCGCAAAGAAATCGTTATGAAACATCTTATGAGCTGAGCTTTAGCAACTTTTTATACGTTCTCTTATTATATAATTTACTGGAGTTAAAAGATAGAATAAAAAACGAATAACATACGAAACATCAATAAAATTTAAAGGTAAATTACATACTAATGGGTAATAGTATGGAGAAAGGGTATTACTTGTATACCCGACTATTTTGTATAAGTACACCTGCTAGTAACTGCCTGCTAATAGTAATAACTATAACTATAATAAATAATACGTTGAAACAGAAATGTGTGTGAGTTAAATAACACCTAAGTAAGATAGATTTAACTTAAAATGATGTATACCAATATTATAAAACAGGTAAAATTTGTAAGTTTGTATGTTATCCGGAACCAAAGACATTCAATACCTATAGACCGGACATCACGAACAAAATTTTCGTCCGAAAAAGTGTGTCCTGCTGGATACAAGTCTATGAGATTTTTTTAGTACGCTCCGCTGCCGCTCCAATATTCATATATTATTTTAGATGGCGTTACTGAGGCATGGGATCAAAGTTTTTCTATGACATTTCCTTGACATGCCCGCTCTATAGTATTTTAAATCTCTTTGTCCGGAACTAATAACCCCATTTAAAAATATATTTCACTGATAAATAGCGCACTATTGCCAATAGCCAAAGGGTCTTGGGTTTTTTCAAGCGAACGAAGTCGCGGGCATAAGCTAGTTCTCCATATATTAAATTCAGCAACCCAGTATTGCGAATTTAAATCCAATAAATACGTCTGAATATTCAGTCAGTGGAATCAAAAATATCAGCTTCAGCGTCCATATCCAATGAATATAATTTCCGATATCGCGGATTCTTTGAAACATCGTTATTATAATACTTCGTTATCCGGTGAAATATCAAAGGCGGGATGTTTTGAAGGCAAGCCGGGAAGCGTGTCCCCTTTCGGTACACTCACGGCTAGTCGTAAATCATTACTTATAATATTATTGCTTGTTTGTAAGTATACCTAATCCGATGTTGGGAATTTTAAACCAGAAACCAAGTTAAACGAAGTGAAACATAGAAAACACATGTATTACTGAATTGTTTTGTCTTACCTGTTGGTCTAGTAGTTAGTAACACTGACTGCTATGCCGGAGGTCGTGGGTTCGATTCCCACCCAGGACAAATGTTTGTGTGTTGTGCACGATAATTTGTTCTGTGTCTGGGTGTAATTTATTTATAATATGTATGTATTTAGATGTATAATAATAATAATTTATTTACTTCACTTCAAAAACTCAAGCATCTCTGGCTCTGGCTCTGGCTCTGGTACTAGGAGTTCCTGTATCACATGAGCCAGACCTCTCAAATTACACAGAATATTTAAAGAAGCGATAGACCTAAATCAGATAATACATCATAGATATTAAGCTTACAAAACAAATATGTTGAAAAATAATAATAAAAAAATAAAATAGAGCAGAGCAAAAAAAAGGAAATAACAAAATAGTTTGAATTTTAACAATATTACAAAACATTTATATAACTATGTTTATCAGCTGTTTAGTACCCATAACACAAGCTTTCTAGCTTAGCTTGGGACTAAATGGCGTTGTGTGAAAAGTTGTGGAATATTATTTATTTATTTATTAAAAATATCACACTAGTACTTCCCCGGATTTTAAACTGACGCTGAGTATAAGGTCTTAAGTCGGATTCCCAGCCTCTTTTTCTATCTGAAACTTCTCAGCAGGACCTAGAGTCTAGATGTGTCCCGGTTGGTGGCAATAGGGTCGCCCCTTACCACATGGAGCTTAAACATAACTGACAGAGTGTGGCCTACAAGAGACACGCCTTTGTTTAACCTTTCAGGGATTATATGCGCAATGTTATGTTTAAGTAAAGTTACTTCTAGTATGACCTCCAGATTTACCATCATTTATAGGCTAATAAATTTGGTGTAACGTCACTGCTCATTTAGCTAAGAGAAAGTTTAAATGTGCGCCTAATACTTTTAACGAACGCGGGCTTGATATTATGTAATATGTAGTTTTAGGATTATTTTTCCTTATGATCGTTCTTTTTTGAGGCGCATTTCCATGATACCGTTGCTACCTTTACGACCTCCACAAGATGGGGTGGCCAAGACTTCCCCGGACCGACAAACGGCTTATCATTGTACAGGAGTCTTTATAAGATCTTTCCTTTAGTAGCCGTAAACGAACCATATACAGGGTGTAAAGGGCACCGACGTACATAAGACAGGACATCAAGCTACCCGAATATGTCAGATTTCTTTGATATTTTTTTAACATTAATTAAAAATAAATAAGGTAATTTTGAATTGAAAAGTTTGACAATCCAAGACAGCTTATTGAGCAGAAATTTGGACTTTATTCAGACACAGACATTTCTTCTCCACTGTGTTGGTCTAGTAGTTAGTGGCCCTGACTGCTATGCCGGAGGTCGTTGGTTCGTTTCCCACCCAAGACAAATATCTGTGCGATGAGCACGATCATTTGTTCTGGGTTGTATCTTTAATATGTATGTTGGCTTCAGCGATGGCTGAGCGATGATCTGACACCAATGGGAGTTTTGTGGTACCGAGTTCATAACGTAGAATAACAATCTTTATTGCAGTAATAACCTCACAACAATCGTAATCACAAAACATAACTCAAATTGGTAACTGACAGTTTCGTACTGGATGTGTGTCTTCGTTGGTCCCTCAAATCAACCTAAGCTCTCCCTAGCTTCCACACACCATCATGACTCTGTCCACATGACATTACCAGAAACACATTCGCGCCATTACAACTGACAAGTAACGTCACGCTGGTCACCATAGAGTCCGTACTAAGTTAATCAACTTCACAACTTATTATTCAAGAATATCGCTTTCCACGACATGTATATATTTAGAAATATGAAAGTATGTTTATCAGTCGCTAAGTACCCATTACACAAGCCCTGTTTTGCCTAGGACTAGATGGCGTTGTGTGAATATTATTATTATTGTAATGCTCGAGACAGAAGTAATCTTTCTACAATATTTTACTTCGTTATTTTTTTGTAGACAAAATCCGTTTATTAGCAGTGCTGTTAAACTCATGGTATACGGATGAGCGTCGATGCCCTTTACATCCTGTATATCCGTAAATCAGGTGAGGACAAATTGCCAAGTAAGCTGCTTCTTTTGTACCAATTTATTCTTCGTCGTCCGTCCGAATTTTGCTTGTTAGACGTCAAGTAAAAACGGAATATTGATGACTGCGATAACCCTTCTTATATTATTTTTTGAAAGAGAAATGACAAAGTCGATCGCTGTGCGCTGACTCTTTTAATCGTACGTATAATATTATTATAAACAAGAAATATTTGATTGTTTATATTGAATAGGCTCCAAAATTCTTTCACCGTTGGTTTCACATTATCCGTCGGTGAAATAGGCTACTCTTCATCCCTTCTAATTCTCACAGTGACGGGAACTATGCTGATGAAACCACGTGACGTATGCAAGTCTTTTGTATTTTTATCGACGTGGTGTAGTTAACTGAGTTCCTTTTCAGTAACTCCTTATTTAATCAAACAGTTTTCTCCTTTATATAAATTGTCGTAATGCAGATAATTAAACAAAGTACCTTAATGCTGGTAAAAAAACCTACGATACATACATAAATACACATTTTTTCATCGTTAGCTTAGCCTATTCCCAACTAGGTGAGGACCGCTTTCAGAGTCATAGGATCCAATTCAATTCCAGTTTTGATAATACACTGGCCGACAAAACTAAGTATTAACACACTCTTAAAATTGGAATAACTCTCG
This sequence comes from Euplexia lucipara, assembly GCA_921972225.1. NCBI lineage: Eukaryota > Metazoa > Arthropoda > Insecta > Lepidoptera > Noctuidae > Euplexia > Euplexia lucipara. The sequence continues at coordinate 4,766,538 of OV179143.1, read as the reverse complement.
AAGTTCAAAAGATATTATTCTTTCGACATAAACATGTTATGTTATTTTACCAACGTATAGTTTACTAGGTTCAAAGAAAGCTGATAAAATTTGCTATGAAACGTATTTTATTTTAAATGTCTAACTTTTATGTTCCTATGTATATTTTATATTCCTACTAATATTATAAACGTGAAAGTTTGTGAGGATGGATGGATGGATGGATGGATGGATGGACGTTTGTTACTCTTTCACGTAAAAACTACTGAATGGATTTTAATTAAATTTGGTATGGAGTTAACTGACACCCTGGATTAACACATAGGCTACTTTTTATCCCTGTATTCCCACGGGAACGGGACCTACGCGGGTGAAACCGCGGGACGTCTGAGCATGCTAGTATAATATAAAAAGATTAAAAGTGGAGTACCTACTTAGTTTTGCAGGCCAGTGTACTTGTATTGTTTTATTCATATCGATAGAGTGATAGTTGTAACACCACATGAATTTGAACTAAAATGCTTCAAAATATGCAATGCAACTAGAAGAAGAAAAAAGTTTATCGTTCAAAAGTGCCTGTTATCAGGTCTAATTGAAATAAATGATTTGACTTTATTTTTTTTGAAATAATGCTTTTAATTCAATTCAACAATTCTTTGAATTCACATTAGGTACTCTTACTACGCGAGATAGAGTTAGTGCCTCTGAAGTTTGCTTTTAGTCCAGATTACCGCAAAGTTCAAGGCATTACGTCATTAGGTACGACTTCTCTTTACAACTTCTCGGCTTTATTTTCGTTCATTATTTCAATCTGCGAGAATTGCATGTGCATGTTGTAGATTGGAGCAGTTACAAGAGCACAATTACGTTGCACTCACGCAAGTTGCAAAAGCGTTTACTGTTTTCCTAAACTATCGATAGAAATTGTATGGTATTAAAAACATTATTTTAGAAACCATACTAAAATGCAATACCTAGGTCTAAACATAATATTTTATTATATCTAAATATGAAGGTACACTAAAACTAACTACAAATAAAATAGTGATAAAAAAAACAAACGGGCGAACGCATAACTAAAAGTCTCCGAAACGGCTTCACCGATTCTTATGATTTTTTGTGTGTATTTCTCTGCTCAAAGAATAGGACGTAAACCAATTAAAACTAATAATTTGATTCTAAGGATTCTATTAATATTATAATAACATAATATTTTAATGCATGCTACGCAGACTAGAGTTAAACCTAAAAATCAAATAAAGTGTCTAAAATAAATCTTATCTCAAAGCTCTGATGCTTTTTAAGCAAGAAAAAATCTTTTAAATTATGTACATCATTAATGCGCACTAAACGTATAACGAGGTAATTTGCGGCTTTGTTTCTCAGGTCTCGTTGGTTACAAGCCTACCGTACCTACTTATGAATGAATATAAAACTATACGATACGTACTTATGTTCATACCCGTGGTCTCCCCTATCACAGAAGTGACTTTATTGCGGACTTAACTTATCGTGATGACTGTTTCAATATAAATTTCTCATGTCCTTCAACAGAAGTCATCAATTAGATTTCATGTATCCGAGTATTTCTTGTTGCACGAAATAAAAAACGACGCTATTACTAAAAGCCAGCCAAAATACAAATTACGGCCGACTTCAGAATAGGGTCTGATAAGAAGTCATAAAAAGCAAAACGTAAACTTCAGAAATGGCTGGGTATATACATTTATCTTGAGTATAAAGAGACCCCATCCCTCCTACACTATAAATGAGACTTAAAAGAATTTTTCCCTGTAAATTGTAAAGTTTAGAAGTTTTCCTCAGCATCGGAGGAGCGTCGTTGAATAAATATCACGGTACATAACTTCCCGCTTTTGTCTCGGAGCCTCCAAGTGCCTCCAACAAAGTGGGCATCTACCTTTTTAAGACAATTTGCTTTAAAAATTCAGCAGTACTCGTGGTAATTGAAGCCAGACCAGGGTCTCGTGGAAATATACATTGTTAAAGCAACTTTCTAATTTGTAAAATAAAAAAATAAACCCGAATTTGCACCGAGATTTCCTGGTGGGTTCGCTGAAATATTGCGACGCAATTTGTTTGAATTTTAATTGTAAATGGTGTTGAAGTATTTAAATATAACTTTTGTAAGAGAAACAAATTAAATAAACGTCGCTTGTTTAAGTTAAATATCACTCTTCTTTATTCTACTGCTTTTTTTTCTTATCCGTTTATCCTAATAATACCTATTATGTCGAAGTTTTTGAGGTTGGATGTAGGTTTGTAAGTGTAAATATTTGTTTCTCTAGCTGAACCGAACAAATTTTCAAGAAACTCATTAATTTAGCTATAGACATAAGACAAATACGCTATCATTTATAAAGGTATTTTGTAAATTGACCAAAATATAACAAAAAAATCAAATAAACGCCGCTTTTCCAATCGTCAGATAAGTTTTATCTAACGATTAATCATGGTATTTTGACAGCATTTGTATAGACAACATGTTAAACCGCCATATTATATGACTATTGAAAAATCGAGCCTAAGCCAAATAAAATTCTGCCATCTGCGAGATATTTTGGCATGAACTGCGAAACCCATAAGACTTCCACGACTTTGGGAGCAAAACCGCAAAGCACAGCAGGTTTCTTCATAAATTTGAACTGAACTCTTAAATCCGTCTATTTTCGAACCCAATCAACTCATATTTGCCTGAACGCGCAGCCTAGCCGGGTTTTACCGGTGCGTGTCTAACTAGTTAAATGCGGATATAACCGCATAAGCGAATCCGCTCCCGTTCAAACTGGATTACATCTGGTGATGCACACGAAAATAATGGAGTTACCGCGTTGTTCAGGACACCGTGTTTGCTAATTTACTAACGAACGTTTATTCCGTCATATCTCAATAGTAGGTACCTACTTATGTACTACTTTCATGTTGGATTTAAATAGAATAGAATATTCTTTAATACACACCATAAAAACTTACAAATTATAACTAGAGCTGGAGATTAGAGTGGGTTTTATGTTGTTGTTTTTTATTGTAAATAAGTAAATTTCATGACCGCGCTATTGCATTATGTAATGTTAGTACCCACCTGTAATGAAAGAAGACAATAAATAAATAATACATTTAAAATGTCGTGATGGTCCAGAGGTTAAGGCGCCTACCTCTCATACACGAGGTTGTGGTTCAAATCCGGGCAGGTACCAATGAGACTTTTTCAATTCATGTGTAGTTTCTAAGTTTATCTTAGACATCATTGACATCGGTGAAGGAAAACATCGTGAGGAAACCTGGACTTATCTATACATATAATAAATCTGTAGAAGTAAAATTTCTGTACATTAAAAATATCAAAAAAATAAATAGCAGGGGGTGTTACTAGACTGACACCGAACCCAAAAATATGATTAAAAAAATTTTTGTCTGTCTGTCTGTCTGTCTGTCTGTCTGTCTGTCTGTCTGTCTGTATATTCAGGTATCACGCAAAAACTACCGGTTCGATTACGATGAAACTTGGTGGACTTATTCTTTGATTTCCTGGGCACCACACTGGGTACTTTTTATCCCGGAAAAGTATATACAATAAAAAACAAACTTAATTTTGCGGTTCGATCCTTAGACCCGACTACTGTACCAACCGCAAATAATAAGTTTGTCGTAGGTTACGTCACCCGCAGTGGAGTTCACCAAAGGGCGCTGCACACGGCTAAGATATTATAATATTTAATCTTAAGATACAATATAGCTCGCCATACAATTCAATGGACTATCACACACTACGAAGATAATGATGCACATTGAATATCTATTCAAAATTAATATTGGAGGATGATTGGTGATCGATACTGATGCCGAAAATGCAATTAGTGAATGTTTTGTCTTTCTGTCTGTATGTGCACGCATAGTTCAAAAACTATTATAGGGATTTTAACCAAACTTGGTACGGTTGTAGGTAATCAATACGCCTGGGCAGGTTGATCTTAGTATCAGTTGTTTTACACATGGTCAGTTGTACGGCGCTCTTTTCCGGGTCAGTAGTTCCAGAAATCTTTATGCATACATATCGTAAGGATCAACTTTGAAAGTAGTCTATACGGAAGTATTATGCTAAAATTATTACGTTTATATATCAACGCACAGCCCCAACCGCTGGTATTAGAGACATGAAACTTGAAGGGGTGTTCTTAGTGAAGAGTAAGTCTTCCATAAAAAACGACTTTTGAAAATTCAACCCTTAAAGGGAAAACATAGGGGACGGAAGTTCGACATCCACGCGGGCGAAGCCGCGGGCAAAAGCTAGTAGTTAATATAAGTTTGAAATCGCTAATCCGCCTTAAGCAAGCGTGGGGATCAATGCTCTAGCCTTCTCTGTATGAGAAGAGGCCTTTGCCCTGCAGTGGGACAGTACCAGGCTGGTGTTCATTATTTCGCTTTTTAATCTTTATTATTTACCTAATTTAAGATTGTATATAATATGAGTGAAATAAATCATTGTAAACTCAGGCACTATGTTTCTAAATTAGATAATAACTGCCGAAGCAGGTCAGCAGGCTCGCAGGTAGTCAGGTCGACCGTAGAATGTACGCAGCTAAACTTGAGGCCGTCGGTTTGATTTTAAGGTTGGCGAAAGTGCGGATAAGTGCCCGGTTGATGGCAATAGGCTCAACATAATAATTACATAATTATGACTGAATCATAACTGGCAAAATGTATGTGTACTCTACCTTACCTTTCAGGGAATACAGGCGTGATGTTATGATACCTATGTAATCGGCACTGTACAGTTCTAAGAATTGTAAGTAAAGGTATACAGGGCATTCATCTCGGATAGTTATGAACTTTCATGCAACAACTATCGATGATTGCAGAACTGTATCTGTACCGACAGTAGTTTTGCAGTTCGCGTAAGGTACTTCGGAAGTCGGCTCAATTTCACTTTATACGAAACTTCTAGCCATACTTAAAAGTCTCATAGAATGCACACAAACTAATAGAATAGTCAGTATAGGTAATTATCCTTCATTCAAAAAGGAGGATTATGATTTGGACCACGATGAATGTATTCAACTGTTCCCACATAACTTCTTAACTGCTTATCATAATATAACAAGCTAACGAGGTGTCGTTGGTGAAAGCGTCTTGCTCGTCCTATGGTTATAGGTGTAGGTGATGTTTCAATTAATTTAATATGGTGCCCTCTAGAGGACATAAAGCAGTAATAAAAAAATAATAAGAAAATGTAATGATGTCATGTGTCATTGCGAGGCACTTTTGAACGTTAAAGTTATAAGGTAGATACAATATAAAATAATATACTTACTTAATAAAAAAATGGTTCTAGTTGCCCCTTCCTATTAAACTTTATACCTATGTATTCTGTTAATATACCTGTTATGGGTTGATTAGTTTTTTTTACTACGTCTAGCATACAATTTCAAATACATTTTCTGTGTAGGCGATGAGGTACCTAGATCGTAAAAAAAACTACAATACAAGGTTCAAAGTATTTTTTTTTTATTCTAAAGAAAAGGGCTATGTCGCACATGCGATCATGTCGCCCTGGTTAGGTTTAACAATTTTTAACACAACATTTTAAACTTAACACTCATCTATTTACATCTTAGCATAGCTAGTCTGTAAAGTGCTCTGGCTGCGTCAGAGAGTGGCGCAGCCAGAACACTGTTGCAGTAACCTATTTCTCTAAACATCATCAACAGTATCGTTACAAAATTTAAAAAAAAGCATTGTGCTTAGGTATAAGATAAGTTCTACCTTCATGATACCCACAGTCGGTCAGTAGTCTAACCGAATGCAGCTGATTAACAGTGACACGGAGCGACTGCCTCGGGTCTTGTTCATAATATCGACAATCACTACATCGATGGTCGCTGTATCGAAAACGTTCTATCGACGGGCTAATGTATCGATAGTACCCCAAATCGATGGTAAGCTACATCGTTAGTACACTAAAACGACGGTATGCTACATCGACAGTAATCCAAATCGATAGTACGCTGCATCGACTACCCGACCCGAGCCAAATTCCCTCAATTCTTCGAAGATCCCTAGTCAGATATATGTTTTGATACAAATAGGACCAATCTGCTGGTATACCCTATCCGCTGGTATATCGTATAAAGCCCCACTTTCTTGTTAACACGATAGTCCTTAGACAAAGGTACTCGTAATGACTGTCAAAGATCTGCAAACGCCGGGACAAACGGCTTTAAGCACGTGGGGTCTTGTTAGGTATCGAACAACGGTTACCCATCCATGGACTGGCCTCAGAAATCGCAGCTCGTCTATATTAAATAAGAGGCCTTAATCAAAATTCATAGTCCATATATACACTCACAATAAGTAATACACGGTATTCAAATGTTTGTTAAACATCCAATTGAGACGGACATAATAAAGATGAGACGGGCCGGATGCTGGATATTAAAGCAAGGAGCTGTAGCGAATTGAATGGAATATAAAAGGATGTAAACGGCGTTCAGGGTCACGAGACACACAAGGTGGAAGGAGCATCGACGCACATGCCACGAGCCCTGTACAATGTACAGACGCCAGCACGTAAAGTTACCCCAATGTGTCTAATTTCTTTGATCGTTTTTCGACTTTAAGTCAAACAGAATAAGGTTCATATTCAATTGGGAAAATTTGACACATTGGAGTAACTTGATGTGCTGGCGTCTGTACATGATTCTAGACACCACAGGGTTCATATTGGTTGTCAAAGTTGTATATTGCTATGTATAAAATGTTTTTTTTATGTGTTTGTATATTTCCTATTGGTTGAATTTTTGTGGGAGGAAGAAGAGACGAAAATGTGTTAAAGTTAAACGGGGAAGCGCGCGCTATTTAATTTTACCAATGACATTCAATACTTACTATAGACAGGACATCACGAACAAAAGTTTTCATCCGATACTTGTATCCGAGTGGATACAAGTCTATGAGTTTATTCTAGTACGCTCCGCTGCCGCTCCAATATTGCTATATTATTGTAGATGGCGTTACTGAGACATGGAATCACAGTTTTTCTATGACATTACATCGCATGTCTTCTCTATATCTTCTTAAATCTCTTTGGATTTACCAATAAGCGCGCGCGGTGTCAGAGAGTTGGCTGTGAGATAGTGCCAACCCATTTTGCATGAGGTTGGTACGTCGTCGTTCTATCAGCCAAACCAACACAGTGAACTACAATACAATACATAAATACTTATCATTTACAGAATAACGAACTGTTATATTAAGACGTGTTAAGAGAGAGGTAATAATTTCCATATTTTTGAATGATGGTATGATATGTTCGAGCTTGTCTCACTGACACAGGCAAAGCATTTCATAGTCGAACATCTTCCACTGTGGACGATTTTCCGTAGAAATTAGTGGTATGCAAGGGCATATCTAGACTCAAGTTTTCTGTTGATCTTAGATATCTATAAATTATGTGTGTCATGAAGGAACTTGAAACGTTCTTTAAGACAATAATTGATTTTAAGTGTGGTGCAGCAAAGTAACTGAAGAAGCAAATGACAATACCTAACACCCATACCTTTTAAAGCCCTGACAATCTTTTAGTCCCCATTCATGAGACCAACTCAAGGAATGAGTAGGGTCCGCCTATTCTCAGTCACGACCCCCAATATTAATAGATATGATTTGTTGGGCAACATTTTTGCCAAATACAGTGTCGAATGTGTGCGTAATACTTCCTTAATAAAAAAAAGTGCGGTTGAATACAATTTATGAAGAACGCCCTCACCGTCATCAATGTCTGATAAAAGTGCTGAACACAAATATTTTATCATAAAAAGTGGCTGAAAACTGTTATAGTGCAAAATTTTGAGAATTTTTATTTACTTTTTGTTTACTGCGGTGTACGACTTCAAAGCTGTCTAAACTAATATTATAAAGAGAAACGATTTGATTGTTTGTGTTTGAAATTAATAGGCTCCGAAACTACTGCCTGTGGCCGAAACTAATGACTGGCCTGTTGGTCTAGTAGTTAGTGACACTGACTGCTATGCCGGAGGTCGTGGGTTCGATTCCCACCCAGGACAAATGTCTGTGTGATGTGCACGATCATTTGTTCTGTGTCTGGGTGTAATTTATCTATAATATGTATGTATTTAAAAATATCTAAGTATGTTTATCAGCTGTTTAGTATAACCCATAACACAAGCTCTCAAGCTTAATTTGGGACTAAATGGCGTTGTGTGAAAAAGTTGTGGAATACATTTTTTTTTTTTATTATTTATTTAACTACTGGACCGATTTGACAAAATCTTTCTCCGTTAGGAAGCTACACTATCCCAGGGTGATATAGGCTACTTTCCCTTTTATCCCTGTATTCCCACGGGAACGGAAACTACACGCGTGAAACCGCGTGACGTCTACCAGTCTTTTATAAATTGAGTTATGGGCGAAGGTAGTCAAAGATTGGACGTAATTTAATTAATAAATTACATTAAACAATTGTAGCTGCTTCTCAGATACCTAGTTCAATTTTATTTCTAGTTTAATTTTGCAAAGTATTCAAAGTTGAGCTTTGAGCAATTGTTTAGTTAGTAAGGCTATTAAGTTAAAAGTGTAACTAACTAAACAATTGCTCGAAGCTCAACTTTAAAAACTGCAAAGTTTTATACTGTACCTACTTACGGTAAGTGGGTCTTACTTATTGTCTTGCTCTTACTGTCCTTCTGCAGGGCAGCCTCTTTTCATATCTAAGCGAAGGCACAAGCATTGTCACTACGCTTGCTCAAGGCAGATAAGCGATTTCAAACTTTTATGTATATTCATTATTATATTTAAGAGTTGATTGTTTGTTTGCATTGGCTCCGAAACTACTGGACCGATTTGAAAAAATATTTCATCATTGGAAAGCTACATTATCCCCGGATGACATAAGTTACTTTTTATCCCTGTATTCCCACGGGAACGGGAACTATGTGGGTGAAACCGCGTGATGTCTGCAAGTAATAAGTACAAGTCCAGGTTTTCTCATGATGTTTTCTTTACATACTACTTACCTACAATAAAATTGCCAAAGTAACTTTGTCTGTCCGTTGCCTTTTCGGGCTGAAGGGATTCTGATAAAAGTTGACACAACAGATAGACCATAACCTTAGTTAGGTTATAAAGTGATTTCATCCCACTGGTACGTTACCAAGAAATAATTATTGACATGTGCGCGGACGAAGTTGATGTCAAGAGCTACTACTACCTACTTTCGTACAAATAACTGTTCAAAACACAATTTTGCCTCAAGCTGTTCTTTTTTCTATTTTTCTTGTACGAAATAATTAATAAGAGTTGGTTTTTATGTATGTAAGAACAATGTTGTTCTTCTATTTACTTGAACCAAACATAACTTTGCATATTTGTTAATAAGGCGGTCACTACCCTTACAACGAAGTTGCGCAGCATTTTGCGAGTAAGATTAAAAAACCAAAGATAAAAAAAGATTTGCTTGTAATAATACGGTAATGATGGTGTCTAATCTCATTAAATAAGTTAAATGGCCCTCTGAGAGTTTGTTTCGGGCCCTCCTAAGTCTTACAAAGGTACAACATAATCCTCGGGTCCAGAAGACACAAAAATGGTAATTAACATATCCTGAATGGTGCCATTCAGCATATTATACAATAATAATACTTAGCTACTTACAAATATAAACTAGAACTAACTGAAGTAAAAAAATGTGAAATAAAAAACAAAATAAAAAAACTTGAGAGGTGTCAAGGGACACCCGGAAGGAACAAAGTTATATAGTTAGTTACTTATATTATTTGTTATGTACAAAAAACATGTATACCTACACGCAACAAAAATAATCGTCGCGACACCACACTGTTCAATGCGAAATAGAAAGACGAAACGAAAATAACTAGTTTGCTTTCAAAGAGAGAGAGAGAGAGAGAGACTGACAGAGAAACATAAATTTATGTCGTAGAAGTTACAACTCCTGGTCTTAATCCTCTCTCTCCCTCCCTCCCTCTCCCCCTCCCTCCCCATCCCTCCTCGCCTTCTCTTTCCCCTCCCCTCCCTTTTTTCCCTACCCTCTCCCTCCCTTTTCAACAAATACACACATACACACACACACACAACAGAGAAACACGCGCACGCCGCACGGCCCACAACTATAGCAAAAAGTGTCGTTACAACTTTTAGACTTCTATTTTTCCGTCTAGCCCTCTTTCGCACCGCGCGATAATGGAACTTCGTTCCAATAAAATAAAACCAAGATCACCTAAGCTTCAAAGTAGATACTAACGCATCGCTGTCATGCAGAAACGTGCCCAAAAGATGTTGCTGATGAGTGCTAATTCTTTGGCCAAAGAATAAGCTACTCCTGCGCAGGCTATTGGCCATCTTTTTATTGTTAGTGGCTAACTGGCGCCCAGTTCCAGACATCTGACAAATAAAAAAAAAATGTATTGCACTTAAAGTAAATGAAATAAAATAAATGCAAATAAAGATATGAATATGAATATATTATGAAAGTGGACTTCAAGTATCAGTTACTATCAGACGGGGTGCTGTGCGCTTCGTTACAATATCTCTGCGAGTGCGCATGACGACATCTTAGATATTATGCGTTTCAAATAAGAATAGGAACGTCAATGACCTCTATCTGTCAAATGTCGCTTGAAAAGTACGGCCTGCAACGAAATCTTAATCGCGTATCAATTATTTTCTTTTTTTTGTTTTACCGAGTCGAAATTATTCAAAATGAAAAAACGTCCTCAATTAATTAGTATGGTGGAATGCTTACGTTTTATTTATTAATTCTGTTTGTTACACGGTTGTTTTTGTTGTTGTTGTTGATATTTGCTATTTCATTTAGATTCACTAATCTTGTGTAGTAATGTGCCTCCCACATTGCTAGTAGGTTTATGAAAAAGAAAAAAAAAGAGTAGATAGTTACATTCAAACTCATCGTAAAACCATTTCAGTACTAAAATACGTTTATTAGGTCATGAAGAAGTAATAAACAGTGAGTGATGGATTCATAATGGCGGGGGTTCATCAAGGACATGACCGCGGTCTGCCGGTAATGTTACTGTTGGAACACTACGTAGATAGATTGGTCTGTGCGGTGGCAAACCCGCCTATGTAGTGCGGTCTAACTACAATTTCAATTAACACACGACAATTAATTATTGTATTTACCAAAATATATATATGAATGACAGATGTGAAGCGTAGAGATAGTAAATTAATTATTAAAAAGTTAAAATGCGTAGTATATAATCGAAGGGTGGCAGAAGAAAATTGAAAAGAAAAAGACATTTTTTAAATTTAAGACAATTATTAATACATTGATCAAATCCCAAAAACAGTGTCGTCAAGAGCTATTAAAAACGGTACTGTTGAACATCCTATAGATTCAAGCAAAGCGACGTTCATCATGATAAAAAAAGAGTTAACCGACAGTGGAGTAGGTACTGTAACTGGGTGTTCGTCCGAAACGCCGATTTGTTCCCAAAAATATTTTCCAGATATTTCTTTGTACGCAAGTGGTTCATAAGGTGGTCTCGTGCCAATCCGTGCTCTCTACAAATCAAGCTAAACATTTTCAGTATACTCAAGTTGATCTCACATTTTATTGGATTTCCATACAGTGAGAGGCCAGTTTATACCAGAAGCAATAGCTTGATATTTAGCCGTGTGTACGAGAAAGTTTCCCGCCTGCAGCCAACGTCACTTAGTCAAAACAATGCGACAAACAGCAGCCAGGATCTTAATCCAATCTCAAACGTTAGTGTTGTACGGTAAGTTGTGAACCGAGTGACGTATTCGGGCCATATTAGTTACCCTAGTTAGTACAGGAGCCGGGCTAATACAGTTATGACGGGTATCAAAACTTTCCCAACATTTTGCTATTGTTCGGATGTGTGCATTATTAATTCAAATAGTTTGCAGACGGCCTACGCTTATGTACAAGTTTGTTTGTTTGACTTTAGTAAATTCAATAGGCCAATATGTTTCAGCAATTTCAGTATACGATATGGTTAGGTACTTACGCAAATAATATTGATGTTATGAATGTTTGTTGTTGGAAGTAAATACGGTATGGTAATTTGAGGTTAATTGAGCTGTTTGTGTATATCTAATGCTAATGTAACTAACCGTTTTAATGTAAATAAGTGTAAAACGATTGACTTTAACTGGCCAGCATTTGGTTAAGGTAAATATTAGGCTTATTTAGTTGATTTTTAAAAATACCTGATCATTATTAGAACAAATAAGTTTTGTGCTTGACACCCTACCAAGGTGATGATCCAATAGAGTCGCTTGTTGAGGTCGGCCCGTCGATGGGTCACCATTCATCACAGGTCAAGACCACTTCGCGCCTCGGAAAGCAAGTTAAGCAGTTTGTCTTTGCTGTCATTTGTAGATCTCTGACAGTCGTTACGGGTAGTCAGAAGCCCGAAAGTCTGACAACCAGTTTTATCAAAGGGTATCGTAAGGGTATCGTATCGTAGTAACTGGGTTGTGGATGTTCGACAAGCAGTCACTTGATGTAAAATACTGGTATTCGATTCGGATTAACTGGAAGCCGTAGGCAGATAATGACATCTTATATAAAAACAAAGAATGATAAAAATCGGGGTAAGTACATTGTAAAAAGTGGTGGTCGTGGTAAAACATAAAATGAAAATATAAGGAGTCGTCATGCTTTTCCTTCTTTCCACTTGACACCACCTAAACGACACCACCGGTGGTGTCGTATGGAATCTCTAGTCCATGTATATGACACCACCCTAGTGATGTCATATGTCTAATGAACAATGTTAAGATGACCATTTGAGTGACAGATAAATATAAACTTTGTCAAATGACGTACCTCATTAATGAAACTGCTTGAACTTAATTGGAGTTTTCATATCAACAACTTTGTATGTAACCTCACTAATAGTCAGTGGGTGTCATATGGACTAGAGATTCCATACGACACCACCACCACCACCGGTGGTGTCGTTTTGGTGGTGTCAAGTGGAAGGAAGGATGCTTTTAAATTTAACCCTGTCTCAAATATTATACCTCAGTTTTAATCCTAGTTCCTACTAATATTATAAATTTAAAAGTTTATGACTATCTTTGAATATTTAAACGTTTGTTACTCAATCACACAGACTGTTAAACGGATTTCGATAAAACTTAACACATAGATAGACTTTTTCCTGGATTTGGAGGTATGAGGAACAGGGCTCAAAGTTCCTCATCCACCATTGAAAAGGGAGGATCCAAATTCAAATTCAAATCCTTTATTTGCAGAATATGGGTGGGTATACAGGTGTTAAAATTAAGATATATCGCCATACTCAGGCTCATGCCATGCAAATTTAAAAGCGTATTAATAAATAAATTACAAATTAATCAATAACCAAAGTAAAAAATAAACAAATAAGGCTACGAAAAACAATACCAAATGTCAAAAATGTCAATGAGAATGTCAAGCTTACAATACAATATAATACTAAAATTAAAATAGAAACTTAAAAAAATAATAAATTAATAAATGTCAACAGTGGAAAAGTAGTTATTAAAATATACATAATTCTTTAATAATAATCGGATTTACTGTTTTTACAATTTATCATCAAGAAATTCTTTTACTGAGTAATATGATTTATTTATAAGTGTTTGCTTTAGTTTATTTTTAAAAAATCCTCAAACCAGACGAGTGTTGTGTCTGGTGGGCTAACTACTGCCCGACGGTTGTTGTCGGGAACTTGTATACGTTCAAATCGCGCTTCATTAGTTCGTATGTGGCGAGATAGAGGTCGCTACAAACATTTAGGAAACTTTTATACCGGAAATGTGATCCCTTGAGATAATCTTGCTGCGGAGAAGTAGCTAGTAGCTGCTTGTTTGTTTAATTAACTCAATGTTAGGTTTTCCTCCTCACAGAACGTATGTTCTGCACATAGTTCTGCATTAGACTACCTAACTGTAATAACTAATCGCCACTCTTCTTTCTTCACACCCAAGTACTGTTGTATTCGACTGTACTCTCGCAGGAAGGTGACGTATTGGCCCGTTGCGCTCTCCGCGTCTCGGCCGACAGGCACTCTCTTATCGCGCAAACTTTTAAGGGCTCTACATATTTTATGCCGGAGCACCGCAATCTTCCTTTGTCTCCGAAAAACTCCTCTTAGAGAAATGTTAACATGTTACATTAGATTACGCGTATGCTGAGAATCTCTAAATGAAACCACGTTATGAAGGCTTAGGCAACTTGTATTGTGGCTCACTGGTATGTTGTTAAAAGGTACGAGTGTCTGCTGAATGTAATCCAGCTTTTATTAGAAAAGTTTATTGTTAAGTAGGTATAAGTTTATCATTGCCATCTGTGTAACCATTTCAACCAACGGCTTATAAAAAAAAGGAAATCAATACTTAAATAATATCAAGACCCAGATATTATTTATTTATTTTGTTTGAAAGATTTGCAACTATCAATAAAATAGACTATAATTGAGTAGATGACCCATCCAAAGACCTACTTCGGCAACTCTAACTACGCCTTCCATCGGCCCATGCGGCTGTAACCTACTATTTAGCCACAAGCCCCACAAAGTACAATTTTATATAAAACTAACAGACGTCACGTGGTCCCGCGTAAAAAGTAGCCTATGTTACCAAGGGTGAATGTAGCTTTGTAATGGTGAAAGAATTTTTGAAATCGGCACAGCACTTTTTGAGTTTATTGATTACAAACATACATACACACACACACAAAAATACAAATTTACCCTCTCTATTTATTTTATTTTGAGTATATTTTTTATGATATTGCCAACCGTCAGAAAAATATGGTAATTATATAAAACTTGCTTTCAACAAACTTTAAGAAGAATGCCTGCAGTCTCGTTTCACTAATACACAGTTATAATCTTGACCGTGTGGTCGTGAAAAACATCCAATTTACCGTATTTACAAAATGATACCCGCTCGAAAACATTTTTTGCTTCTAAAATCCTAATAAGGGTACACCAGCCCTCTAATTTTTTTGCATTTTTTGTCGGCACCGGCAGCTGATGACCTCTTTTCAACATTCCACGTCGTTACTAAATTTAGAAGCTTTAAAGCAAAAACTGCGTAATACGACTTGATTGAAGCTGGGGATTGTTGAGCGGAAGGACGCCGCTTAGCTACCCACGAGCGGAAACTACGGCTGCTTATGTACCATGCCTTTAAATAATACAATGTAATGCCAGTACCTACAGGTAAGAACTTAGGATTGCAATCCGAATATTTCGGATTCTTAAAATCCGAATATTTGCTGTTATAATAATAACATAACAATAACAGCAAGTTACTGTCCCACTTCTGGGAAAAGGTCTCGTCTCATGCATACATAGGCTCGAGCATTGAGTTGGCTGCATTTTCATTGAGTTGGCTGCATTTTCAAACCCGGATATCGGTTTTGAATATCACAGACAATTTTACGGCGCAGTTTAAACGCTTCGTTATTTTAAATTAGAAGCCAATTATTTTAAATTCTTTAATTCCACAAAACAAACGCACGGTTTGTGGTGATGCGGTTGATTCGTAAATAGTATCTAGGCGTAAATTGTAATGATAATGTCTATAAGGATTTTTTTACCCTGTTTTAAACGATTTCTTACTAACCCGAAAGAAATTCGGATTATTCGGATTGAAAAATAAGTCTGTCCCCGAAAACCGGATTTCAAATTTACGGACACGGACTTGCAATCTCTAGTTAGAACCTCATTTCTAATTACGTATTATAAAAATTACAACGAGTTAATATTATGCAATACCTACTTATTCTTTTACTCTTAGGCATTTTTGTGAAATAAAATCGAAGTAATATTCGTGGGTGACAAGCGAGCGCTCGCCAGCACACGGGACCGCCATGTATCATAGTGTGGCACCAGCTGCGTGCAATTGTGCGGATATTATGAGGAATATCCGCGCGCTGCGACTTTACGGATATTAGGTAGCTACGGAGAATATCCGCGATTATAGCATTCTACCTCAGGTGACGACACGTGTCGTTGAGGTAGATAAAAACAATTTTATGTCAATGTGTAAAAATGGTGTAAGTATACCTAAATGGGTATATATGGGAAATAATAAATCAAATGATTAGTTTTTAAGGTGGATGGGGGGCGGGTAACCCGAGAAATACAAATTTTCTTGTGTTTTTTGAAATAGCAGTTCAGAAAATGTGATTTGAAAAATTGAATTTTCTACTACATACATACAGTCACGTTTTTTTCCCATGGGGGAAACTACAGAGCACCGCGCCGTCTGCTATGAATCTTACATACTCCTTTTGCTTCGTTTACATTTATACATGTACTTAGTCATACACAAACGCCAGTTGCAAGTACTACGCACCTGACCTTTCAAAAGAACCTCACCAATAAGGTCTATGTATGTCCTTCGAGTGCATCCAATCCCGACTTTTCCACTTACCGTGCTTACTAAGACGTGATTTTACCTTTCGTTAGTCGTCTTTCATTCATCCTTTTAACGTGACCAAACCATCTAAGAAGACGCAGAACTGTTACAAAAATTGAAAACAGTATTCTTTCCAATTTTTGCAACTGTGTCTTCTTATACTTATATTTAATTAATGATACGCCAAAAGGTTTGAGTCTTACCCTTTCGTAATTTAGTTGTTAGCACACATATACCGGCGACTCGCCATTGTGTGGGTATTTTAAAGTGTATTAATGTGTCTTCCAAATTAAAACCTATTTATTATCTCTGTAGCAAATAGTTAAAAGTCATGCTAGTGACATGGTCATGTCTCCCTTATCGTTCACAATGATAAAAATAAAGGAGAAGTGGAGTAAAAGCGACCGCGGGTTATCGCGGCCCTGATACGAAAGCACCCAAGTCCCCATGCGTTTGACTTGCCACAGATTAAATAATGCGGGCCACTGATTTACTGTTTTACATAGAATTTGAAAAAAAATATTATTTGGAAGAAAAACACAATGACATGACAAATAACAATGTGGTAAATTCCATAAATTCCGGATTTTTCGAACTTCGTATAATGTGACTTTATCTGGGCCGCCAGACATCACGAAACTGTCGCCAGAGCCGAATCACCTATGTGTGGTGGTACTCAAAGGTTGCTTAACGCCCTCCTAGCTGCCAACCTTGAATGTGATGTGTTTGCAGAGGAATGGAGCCAAATAATTCGTGTTCTGTGAGAGACAGTATGCGAGGGTGTCCACTGTTCCATGTTAATTGCGCCTCAATTGTGTGTTTGCTTAAACTGTTTGGTTGCTAATATTGTTGTCTTATATAACATGTTTCTATGTTATTTATTGAAATCGGTGGTGTACTGTTTTAATGAAATGTGAAATACAAATAAATCGACCATTGAATAACCTGTTTACTTACCAAAAAACAATAACTCAGTCTTGAACCATAATAGGTACCTACTTATTTTCCCTTTAATCCCCGAAGGGCTTAGGCATAGCCGTAATTACTTGTAATACACCCACATTCCGCAAGTTATGTTTTCAGTCTCATGTAACAGGAGCTGAACCTATTACCGTCATTTGGGCACGAGTCTATACTCCGGGTTGCTACTAAGAAATTCCAGGAAACACTAATAACACTATGTTCGACCCGGGGATCAAACCCGGGATCTCGTGCTCGGGAGAAGCGCTATCGACCACTGTAAATGCTTTTAATGTTGTAAATGCCTTTTTTTGTGATAAACAAGGTATTTAGAGCATTAGCATTTTACAGTACCTACATATCTATAATAAAGAAGTGCGGTCATAGTAACAAGCTAACTGGCTTCTTGTAAATACGTGTAATCAAAAATGGTGTCGTATCGCTATGACTAAAAATATAGTGGACCAAGAATGTATCCATACCCCGATCACTACCGACAGCCTATATCCTAGAATATATCTCCTTACTTATAAATCCGTCGTGTAATATTATAAACAGCTAGGAAAATATGTGCGAGAAATATGTGACAGATTTATTCAGAGCATACAAATTGCGTGTGATGTGGGCTCAAACACGATGGATGCCATATCGTGTTCGAGATAAAACACAACTTTCAGACCAATGGTCGTCCTTACTCCCTTTGCCATATCTTTGTATAACTTTCACTTTCATCCCTACATTTTTGTATATTTGACTCGTTTTGTTCTGTTAAAATAAAGGGTTCTTTAAGTCAAGAGTGAATAGGTTGCTTTGAGGCTGGCGTGCTTCATCGTCGACCACATAATCGCTTACCATCAGGTGAGACAGTGATCAAACGCGTGCTTATCAAAAATGAAAAAAAAAAGAAAATCACGAGGTGTTTTTTTTATATAAGATATAAGATAATTTATTTGGCTAAAGCAAATGAGTACATATACCTCACTTTAAATGCTAGAAAAGAGAGGAAGTGTTATCATGTTGTTTTTGGGTTTCAATTTATAGGGCAAGCACAATTAATTGATATTAATTCATACATACATCCACGTGAAACCGGTCTAAATAATATTATTCTTTTGTAATGTTTACGTGGATCCTGGTTTTGGACGCACAGAGTACCTAAGCTAAAAGTACCTAGCTACTGACTTACCTAACAACCAAAACTTTAATTGGGAAGAGATCATTCACTCGTTTAAATTGTTTTCGTAGTAACTTCAAAGTAGATTCGACTTGAATAATTAAGGCAAAAAATTAAATAGTAAGATTTTTTTCACAAATAGTTGAGAATCATTCAATTTATGAATTTTTGGTACCTACTCTCAGTGACATCTTAACTTTAAAGTTTTGAATTGACTTCACTGCAATAAATGCTCTGCAACAGTCGACTTAAAGCACTTAATTTTAGGTTTAATTTCTGTAAGTCGACGAAAATCTTTGACGGAAATCTTTTATAGTCAGATAAATCAAGCAGTAAGACGAGAAATCTTAAGGAGTGTCGCAGTGCGGACTAATTAAGTGTTGATATTAAACGCTATTCGCTTATTTTTTGATAAAGGCTTGGAAATGTCTTGGCATGGGGCACAGACGAGAAATAACAAGTGCCAAGTGCCAAGCCTTCGTCACTGTCGGAAAGCCTCTTAACTTACGTTACCATAGAGTAACGTTGTGTTAATTAAAAGCCAAAGTGCCAAGTAAGTTATTACTTATTTGGGCGGAAGTTGTAGCTTGATGCGATAGAGATTAGTTTAGGTAGGTACGTACTTTTCATAATATGTTGGTAATATTAATAAAAAAAATAAAAAAAAACCGGCCTGTTACTGTCCCACGGCAGGGCAAAGGCCTCTTCACATACAGAGAAGGTTTGAGCATTGATCACCACGCTTGCTCAAGGCGGATTGGCGATTTCAAACTTATATTAACTTTAAGTCCAGGTTTCCTCACGATGTTTTCCTTCACTGATGTCAAATTTTTAATATTAATAAATAATTGTATATTTATTTAATACTTCAAGCACACCAATGTACAGAGGCGGATTTAATGCTATAGGCATTTTCTACCTTCTTTCTGCTTTTCCCTGAATTACCTAAAGGTTCACACCTTTAGGTAATTCAAAGAAAAGCAGTCACAGTTAGCCAGTTGGTCAGTTTATCTTTCTCGTGAAATAGGGTGGCCTATATTACATGGCCCACTCAAACATAACTATTGAAATGTAGGTGTACTACTGGAACACTTCTACCTAACCCTTCGGGGTAACAGGCGTGATGTTGTGATTCTTTCGCGTGAAGGCAGAGAAAGATAAAATCTAAAGTATCTTAATCTTGTAGTCGACATGTGGGATGTAGATACAGCAGTCATTGTGCGGATGGCGAGGCGCTTGTACAGACGCCAGCACATCAAGTTACCCCAATGTGGCAAATTTCTTTGATCGTTTTTCATCTTTATGGCAAACACAATAAGGTTCATATTCAATTGGGAAAATTTGTGCAAGTGCCTCGACCAATACCTTAGGAATCTCTCGTTAAGGAGCTGGATCATTTAATTTATTTTATTTTTATTTATTTTTTCTGGATCAAGGGCTGGATCGAGAATGCAGTAGGTACTCGTGGACACGGCGCACGCTCAACTAGAGCGTTTTCTCTCTCAGGGGCCCTGAGCACCGGTAGCTTGGACCCTGTTCCCGATACCCGGGCTCCTATTTTTTTATATGTTTTTCCATCTGTATATTTAGAAATATAATTTGTAAATGAAATTAACAAAAAAAAGGAAATAATAAGGAACAAAAAACCTTATTGTTGAAGAGAACGTTATATAAATAAATATCCTTCGTCTCCACACTAGGATTGCCTGTGACGTGGAGACTTTAGTCTCCTTCATCTTACAAGATAAATAGGTAGTACGTTAGCTTCATACAGGTAAGATTTCTTAGGCTACAGTAAACATTACACAAAACTAGGGCAGTTATAAAAATAAAATTGTAATTATAATTGAATAGTCAAACGAACTTACCTGTAAGTGAAGTTCGACGGTAATTATACGAAGTCTTTGTTTCATTCGAAAATGAGGTTTGATTACTCGTAGTAGGCTCAGTTATTTCACATAATTTCACAGCGTAGAAACTGAACGCCTCCTCCCGTGTTACGCGCACCTGTCAGTTGGCTGTCAAATATCTTCATTAAGTTCACAGCAAATGATTGGTTTTACAACGTGGGGTCCATGCTCAAAATTGTATTGAAATAGCATGTATTGTTTGGGTCGGGTGGGACTCTTCTCATTTTCGAATGAAACAAAGACTTCGTATAATTACCGTCGAACTTCACTTACAGGTAAGTTCGTTTGACTATTCAATTATACTCGTCTTTGTTTCATTCTCAATGAGGTTTGATTACTCGTAGATGTTTAAAGACAAGTTGTAAAAGCAATCAATAATTATTAAAGAATTTAAAATAAAAATGAGTTATTTAAAATCTTTCAAAAGAATCAAAATAAAAAACACAACATCGAATTACAATTCAAATAGCATCATACTTGTTTTAACTATTAATATTTCCATTTGGAAATTTAGGAAGGAATGGTTGACCCTTCCGTTCACGTGGATAACTTATAATAAAGTCGATATTAAAAAAACCCCCTTACCGGCTGTAGTTTTTATATAATGCATTGTTGAAAAAACGCGCTAATATTAAGTTCACTCTCTCTTCCATAGCCCTGGTAATCCAACGGCAGATACTGGAGCTCACAATTCAGTGTTTTTGTTACTTACAATGTTTAGTAGGTACCTACTGTTTTGTAAAACAGTTAACAAAAAACAAAAAATAAAAAACTTGTAATTGTCCATCTCCTAATTTATTGTTATTGCATTATCATATCCATTGTAATAGCTATAATTTTTTTAAAATCTGTAAAATAAAATAAAGTTTGGCTATTTGGTTATTACAGTTTTAATTAACTTATTAATCTTGATAATTATGCTTATGGATTTCAATTATGATTACTGATGTCAAATTGGATCACTCTATATTTATAATTGAGATTGTTATCATCCTGTAGCTATCATGAATAGACTCATATAACCTTCTTGGTAACAAAGTATAAATCACCATGTTGCATGTTAAAATATAATTAAGTAAACATGAAAAAACATCCCAAGTATATCTAGGTTTAAGATGTCTTATTATGAAGCCTTTAATAATCTTTTCATTTTATCATTTTATGCGGTCCTATTATCAAGGCTAGACCGGATCAAATATAAACCAAACTTTCATAGGAAAAAACTCCTTCCTGGAGTATTTTTATGATATTGTACAGCATGAGTCATGGTAGGCTTAGTAATGCTACAAATTACAGTTTTTAGCTAAAACGCAGTGGAATTAAATCAATATTCAACATAATTAATTTTCAACTGCTTGTTCACACTCCAAACATGTACAAATGTTTACATGACAATATTCTTCAAGAGATCACTTATATTATGAGTAATAAATCAGCACATTGTAAACACCTCATATAACTCTTTAAGTTGTTATTTTAAAGTTATTGGATAATCAAGAGTATTCCATACTTTTAAAAATCAATAAATCAAAATAAAATCATTTTATTTTGTATAATTAACTTTACGGTCCAATATGGACTACTTTTCGGTCTGTTGTATCTATTCTTGGTGTTTATTTCAATTTCCTGTGAAGGACGTGTAACAATGTAGAATGATAGTGCCAATGAAATAATTAAAGGGTTAAAATGTCTCAGGGACCTGTATCGACAATCTCTGAAATATCGAGAACCATGGTTTGAGTGATCAACAGATGAAGTACAAACAGTACCTTGTGCTTTGTCTTTAATTATCATCTTTATAGTTTTGAATACAAAGAGAGTGGAGAGAGATCGTAAAACTTAATTCTTATGATTGAGACCAATGCAAAAAGAAAGCATGTACTTTGGCACTTTTGTGTTGATCTGGGAAGCAGACAAATTAATTGGTGTACCACCAAATAAATATATAATCTTTTGACAATTTGTATTACTTATTAGTCATTTTGTAATTTACTTCTCTTCTAGATTCCAAATCAGATATTCATTAAAATTGATTCATGTAGAAACCAAAAACAAAAAACCCTTTGGTTTTTAATCACACCACTGCCAATTAATTTTAGTAATGGTATATAGATAGGAAGGATATTGAACTCCTCCCAATCAATTGTATGATATTGTGGTCATATAATCCATTCTCAATCAGATTTCACTATCTGTTGGGTGTCCTGCAAGGCATTACAGACTAAGTAGGCAGCAATTGAATCTAAAATATAATTTGAAGCTTAGCTTAATTTTCAGTCCATTGCTTAGATGCCTCCGAAAACCATAACCTCTTGGATATTACCTTGTGGAAAAAGTATTTGTAAATAAATAAATATTCCCCAACTTCCACACAACGCCACTTAGTTCCAAACTAAGCAGAGTTTGATAAAAATACTTATATATATGCTGATAAATACATACATATTAGGGATAAATTATACCCAGACACAGAACAAATGATTGTGCTTATCACTAAAAACATTATCCTGGGTGGGAATAAAACCCACAACCTCTAGCATAGCAGTCAGGGTCACTAACCACTAGACCAACAGGCCAGTCAAAAAATAAAATAAAGTTTCTAACTTTAAAATATTTCTTACTCTGACTATGTTTATGAACTACCATTCAAGGTCTTGTTTAAACATGCAGTATTCAAGGTAGTATCTATTCCATAATCATTTATTCTCATTATTAACTTATTAAATAAAAGACAAGATATTCAATAGATGTCATGCTAGTGGATGTAAAATTTCCATTCATGTGAACGTGGAATTTAACAATAGTTGACTTGACATGATTTTTCTCTACAAACTTATAACAGTTATTTAGTTTGTTAGTTATGAATCTTGTTTTTCCCTGTTTATCTGCAGTTAACTGAATTATTTCTTAGCAGAAATTCTGAATAAACAAGCAAATATATTATAGCCTCTCTATTTAGTAAGCATCTTTCATCTTTCTTGTAAATGTTGATCATATAGAACCCAAAAAACATAAAACAATTAATTGTTGCCATTTCCTTTGAAGAAGAGTATATAATGTTTAATATGTATAAATATTGACCAGGCAATAAGCCTGTTTAAAAAACTACCTCTATCAGAAAATCATTTTTCTGATAAATATCACTTATTGTGCGGTAGACTTTCCATTTCAAATGTTCTGTTTTAACAAAAGTCTTCAACTTCTTTAATTTATAAATTAATGAAAAGTTTCCAATGGGCTTTTTTACCAATAAAAGACTGGTAAACTCAGCTTGAGTAGTCTGACCAATTTCTATTGCTCAGAAAGTATTTATAATTACAGATATTATCTGAAAAGATTCCTCTTTGGAGAGTTTTTCTTTCAATGAAAAGTAACTTTGGTGTAGTTTAGTATGAAATATAGTTGTAAAGTAGTTACTATCTTAACAAAAAATAATAACCACAATTAGTGATGATTAGTTATCAATCACATAAATTAATTTTTAAAATACCCACCTGTGGGTGTATTTTGTAGCGCTGATGAATCCTCCGGTCTTCTCATGTTCACTCAACCACTGGTGTCTCAGACGATGCCTCCCCCCCCCCCATTTTTGGAGTGAGGTTGGTTCCACCAGTTTAAAGCTGCTTTTTTGGGAAGTATTGGGTCTTCACCAAATAAGTATGTTTCTGACTCAGAATAAGGCAGAGAACTCTTGATGTCTTTATGACTGTTACTAGCAGGGAAAATATGCCCCTCTGTATGTATACATATCATACCTTAAAGTATCACTCAAATTTGTTACATTTCATGCTCTGAAGTGTCTAGATACATTTGAAGGTCTAAGTTAATACAAGGCAGGGCGATGACGCCCCGATGTTGTCTTTATCTTCTCTATGCTTATTAAATAACATATTTTGTTGAGCTTCTTAGTAAGCATTAGATACCTGGGTAATCTATTTTGGTAAATCTTTTCCTGATTTCTCCAGTTGAGAATCCACAGCTAGCATTTTGTGAATCTGATCATCTTATGTCTTTTCCAAAGGTACCTGTAATTCTTCAATCATTCCAATTTACCAACTAGAATCTGCATAATACAACTTTTGTTTGAAGATTTTCTATGAACTCCGGAGAAACATTTTTTGTCTTTTCCATTCATTTCAGATGAATTGTTCTAATGAATTTATTACAGTGTCTGGAGAAAACAGTCCATGCTGTAAAGGCAGCAAACATTGTACCATATAACCAAGTAAGTTCCCGCAGAACTTCCCTTGAAGGTTATAAGAAAAAAGTCAACCACGTGTGTCCCTAAAGAACACCCCACAGATTGCTTAAATCGCAACAAAGCCATTGTAACCACGTGCGCTCCCGCAGAACGCCCCACAGGTTCTAGGCAAGTTGCTCACTGTATAGCCATTTTTCATCACAAATGCGTTTCCTAACGCTCCACAGGTTGGGCTTTTCACTGCCAATATTGCCATTGTTGACCACGTACGTTCCCGCAGAACGTCCCACAGGTCAGGCATGCACTTGCAGGTTGCAAGCACGTTAGCACGTGCATAACGCGAAAAACAAAAAGCGCACCCTGTTTTCATATTCACTAGCGATAATACGCACACAGGGTCTTAATTTGCTATAGTCATAATCAGGCAAGTTCTTGAATCAGTTTACTGATGGAACAGTTACAGAAAACAGCATAAAAGCGGCCATTTTTGAAATTTTCTTACCTTCTTCGTGACTTGAATCGATTTTAGTTTTAGCAGTTAAATACATCTCTCAGTCGTTTCGATATTCTAATTTTATCTAGTGAATTCCTTTTTCCCATTTTTATCCTATATGGAACAGTATTTTCACAACACAACACAAAACATTAAAAAATATAGGAAAAAGATGACGCCATTATGTGACATAAAAAACCAATGAAGATATTTGACAGACAACTGACAGGTGCGCGTAACATGGGAGGAGGCGTTCATTTTCTACGCTGTGAAATTATGTGAAATAACTGAGCCTACTACGAGTAATCAAACCTCATTGAGAATGAAACAAAGACGAGTATAATGTTGTATTTAACATTCAAACATACATACATAAACTCACGCCTTTTTCCCATGGTGGTAGGCAGAAACTACAGAGCGCCATATGCTACGATTTTTACATATTTCTTTTGCTTCGTTTACATTCATACATGTTGTCATACACACACGCCGATTGCGAGTACTACGAACCTGACCCTTCTGAAGAACCTCACCAATAAGGTCTTTATGTCCTTCTAGGGCGTCCACTTCTGGCGTTCCCACTTACATCTGCCTTGTAAATACTATTCGTTAGTCGCCTTTCATCCATCCTTTCAATTTCTGTTACTACATCTTCTTTTAAACCACAACGTTGCTTTATCACATCATTCCTCAATCTGTCATTCATTGTTACACCACACATACTTCGCAAGGAACGCATTTCTACAGCATTGATTCTACTTTCATGTTTCATGTTGTATTTAATTACAAGTGAATAGTGTATATAAATGTTTGTAAGGTGTAAGTGAGGTTGAGGTGATTTGATGTTATCATACGGAATTATGACTAAAGTTTAGAGTTTAGAGCCCGCGGAATCCACCTGCATAAACACTCATGTTAAAATGATCAAACCACGCGAAGCATTATTCAGCAATTATCTATAGATGCGATGCAAATGAACGAATATTTCGGGAAATTTGCAGTAAGTAAAGTTAAACGATAATGATTATGACATTGTAATTAACACTAATTACTTCGCAGCGACGTTATTCAAATTAAGTGCCGTTTTATTGAAATCAGTTCAATTTGGACGCGGAAACTAAACTTCTGGAATTATTTAACATTAATCGATTTCTAACTAAGCCGTTGATCCAAAGTCCTTCCTGAATCTTACTTTAGTAACTAATTATTCCAGCATTGTAAAAAAGATTTAGCAATTAGGCTCACTTCTGCTTAACCGTCTTGGGTACCTAATACTGTCGTCATGTTGCGTTAATGTAATATGTATATGTTAATATATATTTATGTTAATAGTTTAAACAGACCAAGAATAAAGAAATGTCTTTGATTCACGACAAACCATTAGCCGACAAAGTTCTGCTTGTTGCAAAACATTTCTTTAGGTAATCAGCAATATAAAAAAATATATGTTTAGATAAATATGTAACGAGTAAAAATGTGTCCTAAATGAGGTAGCCTGGGGCCGTGTGAATAGCGCGCGCCGTGAATACTGGCTGAAAGGACCGCGACAACCTACGACGTATCCTAGTTCCTCGGCCGCGCTGCCAGAATGACATATATTTGAGCCAGTGCTCGCAACAGAAAAAGTAAAAAAAATATAAGTATTCAAAATTAGAATGCCGCCACCGTTAATGATGATGAGATGAGGAGAAAGGGGGTTTTGGAGCTGGGGGACGGTTTCCGAAACTGATGACTGCTTTAATTGAAGTTTTTCCACAACATATAAAAGTAAATAGGGTAGGGCTTGGGGCTAATAAAACAGCCGCACTGGTTGTTCAAATGTTAAGCAACCCTTGCGAGGCCATTCATTACATATTGCAATAACATGTCATTTTGTGACACGTGAAGTTGTGGTCTCAGTATCATTTGTAGCTCTTTGACAGACAGGTTACGGGTGTTTATTCAGCTGAATTCGATTAGACTGGAAACCAAGTTGGGAAAAGTTAATACGCAGATGATGATTATGAAACTACATTCTAAGCAAATAGAATCCTATTGTATTAAAAAATATATATAAATAATTATAAAAATTGTAATTGTAGTATTTAGGCAAATCATTCATTCCAATTTATTGCAGAAAACGCAAAAGGCGTTAAATTTATCACAACACTTTTCCAATAAGAGTTTAATGTAATAAAATTTTCGAATCAAGAGAGCCTTTCGAACAACTGAAATTAGAATTACTCAACTCTCGTCCAATAAATCGGACGCAGTGGATATTTAACACTGGAATATTGAAAGCGGCCCATTGACGTTTTTAATAAGAGTAATTTCTAATTTAATTAAAACTTGGACAGGGTCACCAGACGCCATCGCTCAATTTATTCTGGCCCACTTAACCGGGAGCTCTTAGCATTCTATCGAGCACTTTTATAACCGTTTACTCTAATGTTCAAACAGAGGGAAACTTTGTTTTTATTACATCCGTGGAACGTTACCTTAGAGTACGCTTGTAAGTTATTTCTACAAGCTTTCACTTGTACAAGCATGCACATAAAATGTATCAGCATGTTCTAGTATTTGCAGTTCAGAAGTAGTTGGGTAATTTTGTTGATGCTGAGTTGTAACACTTAGTTTTTGTTAACATCCTTGTTAAATGGCTAAACTAAAAGAATTCAAGAATCATTTATTAACACACTAGCTGAACCCACGCAACAGCCAAAATATCTCGCAGATAACAGAATTTTATCAGACTTTTTGACATTTTTTGTTATTTTATTTACACAATGCCTTTTAAATTATGGCTTATAGGTATGTTATTTTGATCTATAAGCTACAATACTGCTTAGTCTCATTCAAATGCATTTAGTAGTTTACGTGATAGAGTAACAATTATCTACACTTGCAAACAATCCACCCTCACATTTTTTTACATATATATAAGTATCTAATGTACCGACAAAAGTGAGGTTAGAAACGCTGGGTTTTTCACTTTATTTTAATATTATTTGTTAGTAACAAGGTGTCGAAATCATTAAGTCGATTAGTTAAAAATATAGATTTCTTAATGGTTCAAGTAAAGTTGAAATCCCCTTTAGTGAAGTTAATATTTATCTCTGCGTTTCGAAGCATCTCACATCAAGGATACTCTTCAATACTATCAACGTTTACTATTACACTATAGTACTGGTTCAACGACACAGTACCAGATTAACAGAAGACACAGAAGATCTCAATCTCCTCAAACAGTAACGAGCGTAGAATCGCTCGATCAGCAGCAGCTTACCCTCAGTTAATCTCGTAGACATTTAGAAGAAGCACCGACTTTGTTCCGTGCATTTTAAGTCTCGGTATCCGTTCAATCCGATTTATCTTTGGATGTCAAAGGTCTTTGAGTACTGCGCTTCTTTTTCGTCTTCACAAGCTTTGCAGAATTTGCCGAAGCTTTTTTGTAGATATGTAGTCCACGGAATAATTTGCTTTATTGCTTTTGTGTGAGCACCTTTTCCCGCATACGTTTAAAAGGAAATATAGGATTACAGAAAAAAAAACAACGGAGCTCCGCCGTCCGCTCCAGTTTTAATGACGATTTTATCCACTAGATGCATCATTGCGTAGTAATAGTACAAGGACAATCTCTGGTTGGTGCAGGACTATTGCAAGAAACAAAGACATCCGACTATATAGAATTGGATAAATGCTAAGAGATTTAAGATAAGTAATTAAGTATTTTAGAGTTGTCCTGTAAGGGCAAGCAAAATATTGTTTAATTATAGGATAGCAATTACTTAAAATCTAAGTCGTAGAATACTAAAATTAAAATATTCATGAAAAATTAAATAATTATAATATTATATAGAATCAAAACAGTCACTAATAATAATTATCATAAATAATCCAATTAATGGTAACATAATCATTCAAAAAATAAAATTGTATTTACTTAATAATAATTAGGTATTATCATTATACTTATTATCTAACTTAACTATATCTTGAATAAAATGAGTCAGACTTTAAAAAAAAAAAAAAATATTTGTACGCCTATTTTAGGCAAAACATGTTAGGACGTTTTTGTTTTTTATCTATAACACCATACTTTGCAACCCAGTTTTTGTACTGCTCACTCATGTTTTGACAAATAAATTATCTTTATCTCTTTTATCTTTAAGAGAGGACATGCGATGCAATGTCAACTAAAAATAGGGAAACTGTGATCTCATGTTTCAGTAACGCCATTAAGCATAACATTCATAACGTCACGCCTGTAATCCCCGAAGGGCTAGGCAGAGATGTACCTGGTATTACAATCCACATTTCGCCAGCTATATTTAAGTCCCATGTAATAGGGGGCGAGCCTATTGCCATCAATCGGGCACAAATCCAGACTCCAGGCTGCTACTGAGAAATTGCAGATAGAAAAACTCAATAACACTTTGCCCGACCCGGGGATCGAACCCGAGACCTCAAGCTCAGTATTGGCGCTTGCGACCACTAGACCAACGAGGCAGTCTTTTGTTCGTGATGTCCCGTTTATAGTGAACTTTCGATAGCTGAAGTTAATAAAGTCCAAAAGAAGAGAAGTCCATCGATGTTGAATATTTAACGGAACTTACAAGAGAGCATATTTTTTCCCTTTAAAGATAATACGCCTAAAATACTATTTGTTCTGTTATTGCGTGCCCTTTTTCCTTGAAGGGACTTTATTTATTTAACAGCAAGAAGAATTATAACAAAGAACATGCATATTTTGTACTTAAACACGCAGTACCAATGTTTACGTTGATTACTCAGCTGTGCAACCGCAGTTAATTAATTAACTTTGAAACTAAATATTGTACCTAACTATTATACACATAACATTAACCATATTTACACAGAAGTAATGCTTCATAAGTTTTGCATTTAACCTTTCAATCGTGTCAATTAGAGACACAATAGAAAGACAATGACAGCGCGGACACCGGTGTCCTCTTGGGGTTTAATAATCGGTTCCCTTAAAATAATGCAAAGTAATGTAAATTTATAGACAGCATGCAATACATGTGTACGCGTTTATTTGACTTATATTCACCCTAAAAACCCTTTCAATAAAAAAACAACAACACTATATTTTCCCTGATCAAAAACGGTACGATGACAATTTAAAGTTTGTTTTTCATCGATTTGATTACATTTCTATAAAGTCAATTGTTTGAGAACTAATCAAACGCGCACTATTTAGACCCCAGACTGAGAAATTCCGAACAAATTAATGTGTTGTAGGTAATCAACATATAACAATTACTTACATGTATAAGTATGGGTACTTTGCCGCATTACAAAAGTAAAGTTAACTTAAAGTAAAACTACTCTTACTAACTTGCGTGGTGATAGTTGCCCGAGGGTCTACTCAGCTGCATCAAAGTTCATTAACGGAGCCCTTTTCTTGTTAGATGTGTTGTGTGGTGAGGCCACCACAACGTCTTCACGCATTGTTTAGATAGTAAGTTCACAGTTTATCCCACACTCCCGACTTCACACTTGAAGTAATTAATGAGAACACTTAATGAGAGGAGCAAGAGTGTTTTTTTGTGTTTTATAGTATAGGATCGCTTTAACATTAGTTGTTTATTACTTACCATAGTCTTGCCGATGGCGCTTAAGATCGCCTCCTCCAAAATCTGCGCGCCCATACATATTATGTAGGTAAAATGAGAACACTTAATGAGAAGAGCAAGAGTGTTTTTTTGTGTTTTATAGTATAGGATCGTTTAAACATTAGTTGTTACCAAATTACCAAAAAGATTTAAAATACTAATAATAGGTATTGAATGTCTTTGCCTTAGTCCTGCCGATGGCGCTTAAGATCACCTCCACCAGAATCTGCGCGCCCATACATATTATGTAGGTAGGTATAGATTGAGTGCAAAAACCAACGAGCAACAACATATAACCTTATCGATAGTAGCCAAAACTAACGCAACGTGAATTGGAAAAACGTTTAGGTATAGCCATATTGAATAAAAAAAGAAAAAAATGGTTGTTCGAAACAATACGCTCAGAAGGTTTAGTTTTAAAAAGGTAGAACGAAGATGAAAGAATTCGACGACTCATTGTATCAATGAGACTTGTAGGAGGAAAGTACCTTTTCATATCCTTATTTGACTAGATGAAATTGTAATGAAAGAATTAACGTAAAATTAATTATTTGCAGCGGTACAAGATGTTAATGAGTTGGTGCTTCTGCTTGCCGAGATCCAAACAACAACTTCTAAAAGATTGCTCGACATTAGTTTCAGTAAGTACAGACATCGAGCTCCTAAACTGTAAAAATTTCCCAATTGAACATGAACCATAGCTTACTTGTAATAAAGTTTAAAAACTATCAAAGAAATTTGACACATAGCTGTTCGTGATGGCTTCCCCAGTGGATCTTCTCCCCACCTATGTTGTGTTGTGAAGTTGTAACAATTTGCAACGCAGTGAGGCAGATAACAGCTTGGTTTCGGTTCCCAAGCCCCGAGCACCGCTCGGTCGGCACATTTTCACACAACTTTTATTCATTTTACCCCCAAAATTTCGTTTTCAAACCACAGCCTTCCCTTCACAGCAGCGGCCATAATAAAAACTTGTTATGTTATTATTCTCTTCAGTTCCTCTATACTTACGAACAAATTTCGATAAGGAAACCTCAACCAATAATGTGTGTTATGAAATGGATTTGTAACCACTTTCAGAGTTCCATTCAGAAAGAGAATCACATTTCATTGGTTTCGTTAATATCTTGTAACACGTTAGCTACTCGAAACTTTATTGATTTTTTTATAGGAACGCGATGACATCTTAAAATACACTAAGGTCGGAAAGTACAAGCTACTTACGTCTTTGAAAGTGACCGAATAGTTTCACTTTGATCTTAGTAGTGAGGTGGCGAACCTCAGCTAATTAATGCGGTTACCTGAGCAGGGAACGGATCAAATTCTCGAAGGCCGAGTAATTTATAAAATTGTGCCGGCTCGCCACAAATGAGCCGAGGTAAAGTCACTAGCGTGGGTAGAAAACCTTTTTACTAACCTTTCAGAATACTTGGATCGTTAGCTATTATAACAAAGAACATACAGGGGTAATTTTGGAACTATGCCTAATTTACCAAATTCGAATCGGTCGGACATTAGCGGCATCCTATTCAGTTAACGAAACGACTTAATGACCGTTTGTAAATGACATTTTTGGGTGGTCGGCATTTATTTGATTCGCGTTCGCCGATACCGCTAACGATCAAGTGTTATGGAGCCCTAACATATCCTCGTATTTAGGGTAATCATGCGTGAGCTTCTTTTGTTTACAGTTCACTGAATATTGTATCGCCCTTTATTAGGTGTGTGAGTTTTCCTGTCCGCAGCCTAGCTATGTTTTTGTATCTACTAATAACATGCCATGTACCGCGTAAGCATTATTTTTCCTGTTGCCAAAATCGTGCGTGCGTGGTTCGGAAGCTCTATTGTTTAGCTGCACATTACTCTTTCTGTTTCATCTTGCGAGGGGAAAATGTTGACTGTTTTTCCTTGGTTACGACAGAACAATTAATATTACTTGAGTCATCACCAAGTCACTAGCTTGTATAAAAGATTGTGTTAAAGTAATTTACGAGACGTAAAACTTCTTAAAATTGACATAAAACATGACCGCACTTGAAACTTTATCCGCGGTTAGTTCATACACAAATAAATAGGTACTAGAAGTCTGCAGTTGGTTAGTTTTACGGCTCATGTTACGGGCACATGTGGGGCACATGACGGAGAAAAATAATCACAGCCAGTCTTGTTTATGATCGGCCATCTTCAACACGTGGGGATTCTAACGAGAAGTTTTTTAATTAATTCTGAATAAAGACAACACTTTGAGAAGTTTATAAGAATCTACATACAAGTAAGTAGAATAGAATAGAAAGAATAGAATAGAAAAATATTTATTCAGCACAGACACAACAAGCGCACAGCAACCAAGAAAACAGAAGTAATAAATTAATAGCAGGTACACAAATTGCGCTGAGCGTGCCCATGCCGAAAGGGTAACCATCTCAGCATTTGCTGGGCGTCAGACACCCAGCGCTGGTTTTCAGTTGGCACCCCGCAGTGACACACGGACGAAGGTAAATAAAATAAACATAATAAATATTATTAAATAAAATAAATCATTAAAATAAATACAGTAAAAAGTGTAAAAACGAATACAGTTAAAAGTAATATTTAAATAAATCTGTGTAGTGTGTATCGAGTAAACGTGTCTTACTGTCAACATGGCGCATCAGTCGCGTCAGCGCATAGTATTCTTAACAGATTTGGTCTATGGTCATTGTCTTAGTAGGTACCTAATGTTGGTGGTTCACCAAATACGACATACCTACAAAAAATGTTTTTAGCATATAAAATAATCGCCGAACTTACGCGAATTTACGTTGGTATATGTACTAAAATATACCATTTTTTTATAGCGAATTTAGAGTTTGTCTTAAAGTAAAAGTTGTTCAATATTATGAGGACAACAACTTCTTTTTAACATTTGTAGGTACCTATACAATTCCCTTTTAATACCTCATTATGACACCACAAATTTACAGTGGTTAACCCATAGTTAAATATACACATAAAATAACTGTAGGACCCACTCGTTATCTCCGGATTATTTCTGTCAATAATGTCAAACGCTGGACGACACTCTTATCGAAATTGGAAACTATTGGCAGCTCGACAACCATTTTTGATGCGGCGCTTATTCCGAAAAAAAAATTATTTCATTCTACTTTTGAAAAGTAACGACAACGCAGAATGTGTCTGTTTTAGGCCTTGTTGGTTCTTCAGAGGCCTGGCAACGTCATTTAGCTTTTACAAGTTCTAGACATAGCCTCTTTTAGAAGGCAGTCCCTATAAGATTACAAGGGCCGTCGGCGACGCGATAAACAGAATGCCTAAAGACTTTACTCGACCAAGTAATTTACTAAATGGAAGAAATCTCAGAGTTTCAGTTTAAAAGAGACTTATATTTAAAAGTGTGGATATAAATAAATAATTAGGTGTTCTCATCAGCATCGTGTCGCTGAATTATTAAGTGAGGGAGTCGGCAGGGCTGTCAAGTCGTCGACTACGATATGGGTCATGTTTGGTGCAAAACTTTTAATATGAATGTGCATTTATTTACCAGTTATAAAAATAATAATGTATTTATTTATTTCAAATTATCATGTAGTCTGTTGCATTGTAATAAAAATAAATTA
The DNA here is from genome assembly GCA_921972225.1 of Euplexia lucipara. Lineage (NCBI taxonomy): Eukaryota > Metazoa > Arthropoda > Insecta > Lepidoptera > Noctuidae > Euplexia > Euplexia lucipara. Next base: position 4,732,125 of record OV179143.1, on the reverse strand, counting down.
ACAATTTAGGGATAATCGTAATAAAAAAGAGTAATTATAATTAAAGTGGCTCTGGCCTTTTTGCTAGATCACATAGTAACCTGTATTAAGTAAGATTCACCAAGTTTCCATGAGTGGCATACAAAAAGAAATAGGTGGTAAAGAAGATTTCGCAAAAAAGAAGACTAGGTGTTTTTTTAAGACCCAGAACGGGCACAAATCCAGACTGCGAGCGGCAATTTTAGTTGGTGGACTGACACCGCTAAGGATTGGTGCCCGTTTTATGGCAATAGGCCAGCCTAGGTGGGTCTTAAAACTAACAGGTAAAAAGTGGGAATACTATATATATACACCTCTGCCTTACTCTTCGGGGATACAGACGTGATGTTTTATGTTAAGTAATGATAAATCAGAAGCAGAACAACTGTTAATAGACTATTCCTACCACAAACGCGTGAAATGTCTGCTTGTTGGTAATGCAAGGATGTTACCTCCCTACCCCCCTCTTTCCTTCCACTCCCGTGCACACAACGCAGTGTAATTACCACATTTATGACGTCACAACTACAAACGAGGAGCGAACGCCATTATTTTTAACGATAATTCATATTGTTTGAAGCGATATCATGAAAAGTTGTACGCAATTTCACTGTTTTCATACTTTTAACATCCATATATATGCAGTTACATATCAAAATATATCACGCATTAATATGTGCTTAATTGCATATATTATGTTCCAGTAAAACGTGTAAAAATGAAATAGGGAGGGTTTTAATAATAATCTGCAGGGCTAGCCATATTACAAATTTTATTTTTATTATCGTAATCGAAAAAGCGACAATAGAAAGAAAATGGAGCCTACATAGAAATAGCTGTTTGTCAACTGTAAATTAGTGTTAACAAGTAGAATTTGTAATATGGTTGAAAATGAAATACACTTGACAGTTGACAAACAGCTGATTCCTTAGACCTACGCCATTTTCTTTCTATAATAGAAATAGAATTTGTAATATGACTAGGCCTGTTGTAAGTTCTAGGTGACAGATATGATTTTCTTTTATTTGACGATAACTTATTAATATTTGATATGCTCGTGAATGGCCCACTTTTGTAACTGATCTTATATATTGTAAAGTGATAACGAAGTGGAAGCGCCGGGAAAAGTGGGCCTCTAGCTCATACACTAACCTTGTTGTAGATATTCTTCAAAAGGTTAGGTGCGTTGTACTGGCAACCGAACGTGTGTGCTTGAACGTATTCGAAACAAAATGTGTCGGTTCTGCCTACCCTTATCGGAAAAGGTCATCATCATCATCATCATCATCATTTCAGCCATAGGAAGTCCACTGCTGGACATAGGCCTCCCCTATAGATCTTTGGTTGGAAGCGGCTCGCATCCAGCGCGTTCCCGCGGCCTTAATGAGGTCGTCTGTCCACCTTGTGGGTGGACGTCCTACGCTGCGCTTGCCGATACGTGGCCTCCACTCGAGAACCTTTCGACCCCATCGGTCATCAGTCCTCCGTACCATGTGTTCTGCCCACTGCCACTTAAACCTGCTAATCCGCTGGGCTATGTCGGTAACCTTGGTTCTTCTACGGATCTCCTCATTTCTGATTCGATCTCGCAGAGAGACTCTGAGCATAGCCATCTCCATAGCTCGTTGGGCTACTTTGAGCTTACTCATAAGGCCCATAGTGAGGGATCACGTTTCAGTGCCATACGTCATCGCTGGTCGAAAACACAGCAACACACACTGGTCGAAAACCTTCGACTTGAGACACTGAGGTATGTCGGACGAGAAGACATTACGCAATTTTCCGAACGCTGCCCAGCCGAGAAAAAAAAAAGGAAAAGGTGTAAGTTTATATTCGTATATCATCGGGCAAGCCTTTTCCCGACAAGTTTGGCTTTCAGTCCTACTGGATTGAGCTGAATACCAATATTTTCAATGGATCGGTTTCCTATCTGACCACCACAACACAATTAAAATAAATAAATAAATAAATATTCCACAACTTTTCACACAACGCCATTTAGTCCCAAGTTAAACTTGAGAGCTTGTGCCATGGGTACTAAACAGCTCATAAACATACTTAAATATTTCTAAATACATACATATTATAGATAAATAACACCCAGACACAGAATAAATGATCGTGCTCATCACACAAACATTTTTCCTGGGTGGGAATCGAACCCACGACCTCCGACATAGCAGTCAGGGTCACTAACTACTAGACCAACAGGCCAGTCACAATTACTGGATAACATGATATTTCTTGTTTAAACTGGTTGTCATGTCAGAATTTCGGGCTTCTGACTATTTGTAACAACTGTCAAAGATCTACAAATGACAGCCGGGGCCAACTGGACATAACGCACTGTTTGAGGCTCACGCGGGTCTCTTGGTATGTAACTGTTTGTCACCCATCCACAGACCTCGACAAGCGTAGCTTTACCTTCAATCGAGTCGTGCGGCTGTGCGAATTTTCGGCTTGTGTTCATATTTATGGTATCAGAAGTCTTCTAGTTTCTTAGGGAAGGTTCGTATCTGACGGAACATGCGCCGAGCGTTTGCGACAATGTACGCTCGACGCACTAACGTATCATCTGTTGAGTGTGAACCGTCAAGTGTTTTTTCTATACATTTGTCTGTTCTGGCGTTACGCGACCGATAATACGCGACGCATGTTCCGTCAGATATGAACCTTCCCTTAGTCCCGCTTGTACATAAGAAAACATTTGAAATGTGACGTTAGGTACGAATGTCATCAGTGAATAACGAATCTTGACGTCATGAGCCCTCACGCCTTAAGTTTAATTCGCTTTACTACGTAAGTATTTTTATATCAATTTGAAATCGTAAAAACACCTATATGATCTGTAATTGGCCTGTTAGTCTAGAAGTTAGTGACCCTGACTGCTATGCCGGAGGTCGTGGGTTCGGTTCCCACCCAGGACAAATGTTTGTGTGATGAGCACGATCATTTGTTCTGTGTCTGGGTGTAATTTATCTATAATATGTAAGTATTTAGAAGTATATAAGTATGTTTATCAGCTGTTTAGTACCCATAACACAAGCTCTTAGCTTAGCTTGGGACTAGATGGCTATGTGTAAAAAGTTGTGGAGTATTTATTTATTTACTAGCAGATGTCCCGCGGTTTCACCCGCATAGGTCCCGTTCCCGTGGGAGTACAGGGATAAAAAGTAGCCTATGTGTTAATCCAGGGTCTCGGCTAACTCCATACCAAATTTTATTTAAATCCATACAGTAGTTTCTACGTGAAAGAGTAACAAACATCCTCACCAACTTTCGCGTTTATAATATTAGTAGGATAGGATAGTAGGATTTATTATCTAATCACCTAAAACAAAAATCATCATCATCATCTAATAACTTTTACTACTTTAAACTTACTACTGTTCTGTACTTTTACGTACTTTAAACTGTTTTAGCTCGTGGGCTAAGGGAAAAATCAGATTGAAAAAGAAAAACTTATAGGTGTTCTGATGTGCGACAATGTCCTTTCTACCTCACACTTTGTAAGTACAAAGTAGAAGTGGCTGTTTATCCTAACACATTTTTCCTCAACAGCTTATGCAGAGAGCACTTAATAAAAATCCGTCCGTTTCTTTTAATATTATATTATATTAATAGCAGTCGTCCCAGTCGACTACCAGTTGTGAGTAACGCGCCTTCTGTCCAATATTAAAGATTCAGTGTTCCCCCTCAGGGTTATTACCTACTAAATACTTTGTTGTTCTTTCTATTTTCCATTTATTTTGACAGTAATGAAAGTTGGGATAGACTATTTGTATTACCTATGATATGATTTATTTATTATTTATAGTGCGGCCTTAAAATTAACTTATTTACAAAAGAGAAGACAATTCTGTACCGATACACAACACATAAAATATGAAAAAAAACAACAATGTTCTAGCCTACTCTAATCTACACTATTATAACATAAATTAAACAATAATACTTTGGCAAATTCACTCGAGTCACAAGCAAACACATCGATCATAACTCGAAGATCGTTATTATCCCGGATTGCGCGGGTCAATGGTGTTTTGGCGAGCAGGTTGGTCCTGGCCATTGCACCGGTACGGCCTGCAGCGGCGGAGGGCGCCGCTTTCACACATAGCGGTCAGGGACACAGAGACTCAGGCGCTGCAGTACTCCTGGGTTATGCCTCGTAGCAACCTCACCAAATATGAAACCAGCGCGATCGCCTATAGTCGTTATAACTTTGTACACTTCTGCTCCATATACATTTTTTCTATGCCAAAACACACTCTCCTCCGTTCTAGTAATGTTTTAAAAAATAGATACAAAGGTTTCTCTTTGCGTTCTTATAATAATTAACGAGTAAAATATATTTTTGCATGTGCAAGCAACCCACTGTGTCCCTTTGTGAAGTAAAATACCTCTTTTCATACAGAGAAGACACGAGCATTAATCACCACGGTTACTGGTGACGGTTTTGAAAATACAGACTTATATTACTGATAGCTTTCCTTTCGTTGTCTTTCTGCTTTACTGATGACAATGAAGTCTTAGATAACGTAGGCAAAAACAAATAAATTCAAAAAGTAACTACTTAAACTAGAAAAGTTCCTAAACCACTGGTCGATCATGACTTTAAGATTTCTTGTAGATAGTTTGAAACCTTTCAACTTTTACAATAAAATATCCGTCTAAGATTTTCGATTGTCGTGCGATGCGGCTTCTTGGTATCCGATAAAGATATCTTACTGGGTTACGGATAAGATTCAATCAAATCAACGAGAAATTAACTGCCACAAGCTCCAGCAAAAATGTTGTTCAGAAACTTTTAAATCGAAGCTCATTGAAAACACAGTGTCCGTTAGTTGTTCTGACTTTCTTGGGGAGAGTAAACTATTAATTAATGAAGAGGAAATCTTGGAAACAGTCTTCTAATGAACGGTAAGCGGAGACGACTAGATGCCTCATAAGTACAGCCAGTCGATTCTGTAAAAGTCACCCGGTAAAAACTTGAGTTTAGGGTGCTTCTACACGATGCATGTAGCTGGAGCCAAGTAAAGATGCTAGTTACACGCGTGAGTAACATGCGCAAGCTACCTTTTCAAGTTACTCGCTTGTACTTGTAAATAATGCAAATAACTGGAGTAAGTAAAGACCTGGGCTACTTGCGGAAGCAGTACGCACAAGTTATTTGCTCGTCATCAAAAGCTACTTGCGCAAGTGACCCGCGCGCGCCACAGGATACGCGGATTAGTTGCGCGGGTGGCTCGCTCAAGTCGCAAGACCTGCACATATTTTTAAACGGTAAAGTTTACGACGCATACAACCTGCTCAAGTGCCTCAATATGCGCAAGCTACTTCGTCAGTGTAGAAGCACCCTTGGTGAACTAAGTGCCAAGCTTTTCGGCGAAACGTACTGTCTAGGAATAAAGATTTCTATGAGCTGTGCTTTCTGTATGTAGTCATATCAATCAAGCGTGTTTCTTTCTTAGGTTCCAAGCTCAGCTTTAATATGGAATGACAGCTCAATTTGCCTTCACTTCACCGACTTTTTCACATGGTGATTTTAACAGAATAACACTGCTGGCTGTCATTTGTAGACCGTTGCGAATCGAGTGTGTTACATTGAGTGAGGTCAGTCTAAAAGTCTGACCAACCAGTCTTCGTCGAGGAATCGTATTATACATTGAGGATAGATAGGCAGATACTGCATTCGAAATACTGGTCTTCAGTTCCATCTAGCTATACGGGATCCAGATCTAAACGTAGTTGGGAAAAAGCTTAGCGAATTATGACCACTAAATTATGGTCATTACCAATGGTAGTTGTTATTTTCCAACTTATATTTTTCCCGATGTCAATGAAGTCTTAGAATAGATAAGCTTGGAAAGTACATAAGAATTTGAAAAAATCACCGTGTCAGTCCTTTAGCCAATCCGCTCTCAGCAAGCGTGGTGATCAATGCTCGTGCTTTCTCGGTATGAGAAGAGGCTTTTGCCCTGCAGTGGGATCGTAATAGGCTGGCATTATTATTATTTTGTTGTTATTTTTTCGTCGTGCAGTGCTATTTAAAATCGAAAAATAGCCTCAAGGTTCCATGTATTTCGAGAGATTAGCTAGTAAGAGTTTAAATGTTGTCATTTATAATTAATTCGGTCTCACACACAACGGAGCATAAACCATGACAACACACGCCACCTGTCGGGATTATCATGAGTAATGGGCACCAAGTGAAACAACATCAAATATGTATTTCAGTTAAGTGTCTTGGCTTATTTCCTCACGGTTATAGTGTAAAGTAGATATTTTCAAAGACTTGGTTAAAGATTTTTCAATTTCCTGTTCATAGAATTTGTAGGCACGCGGTTAATTATATCCTAGCGCAAAAATCACTATGTGGCGAAGTGCTACGGTAGAATAGAATACTAAGAAAATGGCTACGGAAAAGTAGTTGAAAATGGCTACGGTCGTAGCACCCGTAGCACCTGCGTAGCAATCATTTACGAGTATTGTTCTAATCAAAAAACTGCCGACCACTTTCTATTTATTTATTTACATATATAAATGCACAAAAAACAGATAACTAACCTAAGTTGTTGAACATTTGAAAACATAATATAATAAAAAAAAAAACTTAATGCTCAATATAATAAAAAAATACACTTTCATAAGTGACAAAAAAAATATGTAAAAACAAAAAAAAACAAATAAAATTGCATAAAGACTCATCTTTCGTTCATCATGTCACAAAAACCATGTCGTCATACTCTTTACGTTTGTGTTTTATTTTCACGAACATTATTTTAAATTCTACCCAATACGATTAATACAAAGACATTCAATACCTATAGACCGGACATCACGAACAAAATTTTCGTCCGAAAAAGTGTGTCCTGCTGGATACAAGTCTATGAGTTTTTTGTAGTACGCTCCGCTGCCGCTCCAATATTCATATATTATTGTAGATGGCGTTACTGAGACATGGGATCAAAGTTTTTCTATGACATTTCCTTGACATGCCCGCTCTATAGTATTTTAAATCTCTTTGGATTAATACAACTGTCATTAAAGTCACCGTTTTCTATTTTAAGTATTTTTTTTTGTGTTCTTAAAATCCTTCGAATCAAATACACGTTTTTTTTCTTTCTTATACAGATGGATTCGTTCGATTTGAATACGGATCACAATATCAGAAAATAAATTTATCAGCGGCTATGAAAGATTTATGTAAAAAAACACACATAAAATATGTATCACGTATGTTTTTCAATCACATAAAACACGTTAACTGCCGAATTTCTGGCGAAGTTCATCGAACATGAAAAAATATTTTTATATGAATTCTGAAACGAATAGGCATGAAAAAAAATGTTACCAAAGTTCGTGTGCACTAGTTGAAATTCCGCTCCGGTTTGTTAACCGGTGTTTCGTGTTTTTGTTTTGTATGTCTCTCGACAGTGGTCGGAAGCGATACTCTTGATCATGAGGTGCTTGAAGATCAACGCCCTACACAATTCGTTAGTTATGTTTAAGTCCCATGTAATAGAGGGCGAGCCTATTGCCATCAATCGGGCTCAAATCCAGACTCCGGGCTGATACTGAGGAATTTCAGATAGCAAAACTCAATAACGCTTTACCCGACCCGGGGATCGAACCCGGGGCCTCATGCTCAGCAGTAGCACTTTCGACCACTAGACTAACGAGGCAATCATTTTTATATTTAATTTAACTTAAGTTTGCCGTCCAGGAGCCTTAAAATGGTCTAAGGTAAGATAAGATACCGGGCTTGAATTCCCAACACCACGTCAAAGCGCGTATTTTGCATATGGACCATAATCTACCACGCGGGCCCAGTGCAAATTGGTAGATGTCACATGTTTTCGAATTTTGGTTCTAGGATATGCCGGTTTCCTCACGATGTTTTCCTTCATCGTTTTTGAGAACAGTGGTGATAAAATAAATTACACAAAGTTCGAACTTACGACTTACTATTCATAAGTCGGGGCTGCCACCACTGGGCCACCGCTGCTCCCCTTATAATGTTCTAATTGAAATAAATTATTAGATGTTCACTTTGACTTCGATGCTATGCTACTTTTGGATACTGCTTTGTAGATTTTGCAAACCAATTACTAAGGACGGTGTTTGTCGTTCTCACATCCTAGACACTGTTTGCTCAACTTGCATGAGGTGCAGTTTCTGTGTCTACAAACGGATCGTTTTGCCGACAGTTAAACGGATTAGATTGTGTCCTGAAATTCATTCAGAGAATAGGCTATTATAGACAATTTTAGTTTTTAGTTCCTCATCTAGATTACAAGAAAATATTCGTCATTTATTTTTTCTTTTTTCACTTAATCAAAAAATAACGATAGGCGATACATCGAGTCAAAATGTTGCATGACGTCACTAGATAATGACGTTACAAGCCCCCTCTCCTCAACTTTAATGCGCTTAATCTAAGTAGTTTTCCATCAATTTGAAAAAAAAAATACTTGTGTATTATTTTTATAATCTAACTGATGTTTGATGTTCATATTCTGTCAAGTACCGTATTAAATATTTACCTGTGTGTTAGCTAATGAAGTTTGTGCACCCATGTTCAAATACTACGTACCGTCAACTGCGTAACCTTTTCTTAATTGTGTTAGTGACCTTAAATTAATTGGGAAAAGGCCATAATAGGCAGATAATGTATACTTGGTGAACAGTTTATGTGTTGGATTTAAGTAAATGTTTACATAATAAAGTAAGTTCTGAACGCCAATTCCCGTAATTAAAAACGTTGGAAATCGAGTCGCGATTCGTGATTTCATCTCAGCGCTAATCAATATCAAAAACTTGTCAAAATTGTTTGTCAATTAGATATATTTTTGATACTTAGTTTGAGACATGAATGTCCTTAGAAATACGAATTAAGACTTATTTTTGTGGCAGATTTAGACTGATCCGACTGACCGACTTCCACTTAACCAAATTCAGCTGAATACCAGTATATTATCTGGAGCGATACTATCACTAACTTTCACAACCCATTTATTGGGTAATACAATATCCCTTGGTAAGACTGGCTGTCAGACTTTCGGGTTTCTGGCTACCCGTAAGAACTGTTACAGATATACAAATAAATAATAGATACAAACAAAAAACAAAGTACTTAATAGAAGTTAACTTAGTTATTCTAGATCTTCAAATTTTGATTATTCTTTCAAATGTACAGACGCCAGCACATCAAGTTACCCCAATGTGTCAAATTTTCCCAATTGAATATGAACCTAATTCTGTTTGACATAAAGTTGAAAAAACGATCAAAGAAATTTGACACATTGGGTGCTGGCTTGACGTGCTGGCGTCTGTACATTATTTCTATTAAAAATTAAATAATTTCCTAATGCAGGGCTTCTTCTCTTCTACCCTTTTGGTGTGTCCAAATAATAGGGTCTGTAATGGTCTCATTTATAAACTTAACACCTAAGAATACACGGAAAGCAATAAAGATATTGACTATGGAGTACAAATGGCAGCCGGGACCAATAACGATCATATGATACCGTAATTTAAATGAATTCAACATGTGAGATCCAAGAAAGGAGAAGCAGCGTTTAGTCAATCAGTGGTAACTATTTAACATTGACAATGTCTTTAAGTCGTAGTCGTAAGGGTCATTATGCAACTCTCAAGCGGTTCGACTGTGCCTACAAGATTCGCACGCACTTATTTAATGATTGTGAGTGTCAGTATACGGTTTCATGTGAACCCAATTAATATAACTATTATAAACTTGATCCTCTTTACTGTCAAAGAACAATGGTTATAGTGACCGAGAAATAGAGGCAGAGAAGGAAGTGCTTATTCATTCATTCATTCATGCGATCATTAAAGTTTCATAATAGACGCAATTAGTGTGAATAATTGATGGTTGTAATCTTCGCCTCATATAACTATGTCAACTCGTGGTACCGTGCGTATTGTGGAACAATGTTCTTTGTCAGTGGTTTCCAAAGTTGGCTGGACCGCGACCCGCGGAACAAAAACTTCCGAATTCGGAACCGACCTTTTACTCAGTAATTCATAGATTCATTTGACAATAAGAAGGCGTTTTGTATTTGTGTCATTTTAGCTACAGCATCAACTTTTTATTTTTTAGAGCCCAAACAAAAATAGGGGTGTTATAAGTTTGACAAGTGTATCTGTGAGTGTATGTGTGTGTTTGTTTGTATATGATCACGTGTGTGGGTTTGCCTGTGGAATTGTAGTTTTGAAACGAATGGACTAATTTTTAGTGTCTTTTTTATTGGATAACTGACTTTTACCTGCTCAGTTTGCCATGTATATTTTTTTCGGTTACTGCTTTAAATATTACCTAACCATAAATGAAAAACCCGCCCCTTGGCCCGCTCGGAGGATCCGTCCTCACTGCTTTGATGACCCACCCAATATTCGCACACGTTGCGATCCATCGGTGGATCGTGACTACCGAAGGGTCGCAACCCATACTTTGGGAAACTCTGCGCTATGCTATACTCGCGAATGAAATGTCACACGCAAGTTGCGCGAAGATTCTCGAGAAATAATGTTCACACATTCCTCTAATTCTTAGCTTGGTGTATTCTTGGCTTCCTGAGAAATGATGGTAATGAAAGTAATGTGCGCGTGTTACAAAGGTTGATGAAAAAACCCAGCAGGCAGATCAAATAGTTTTTAATCTTAATTTTTTTGTATAAGTAATACACTTGGTAGCAAATAAACCACCATAACCACTTTCTTTTTATACGTAGGTATAATGGTCAATATTTTTGGTAATATAGAACGTATCTATTTAAACCACATATGGCCAAAAATATGGTTTAATAGCCTTTTAGGTCATAAGTATTTAAAATTCAACTTGATGTGTTTTGTTCTATTAAAAATGCGTGAAAAATTTAACCTACACAGAAATTTAATAATTTACAGGTTGGACAAAATTAAAGTATCCATAATTAAGTTAAATTCATGTTACATAATATAATCAGTGATGACATGTGCGAACAAAACGATGTTCGTAGTTCGGGAGGTATTATCAGAGCTAACGCGTGTAGATGTTGTCGGCATTTTTCTAGAGATAAAAGGCGTCGTCCTACTGTATTAATATATATACTGTGGTGCGTGTCTAGGGTTGAACTCGAGACCTAATACTTGGCAGTCTGATGGTTACTCCACTACAAGGTAATTATTTATTTAAACTGCAGTGTAATATCTTCGTACGTGATTATAACACGTTACAAACACAAATTTCGTGCAGCTTTCTACTAATTACAGTAATTACGAGCACAAAGGTTGAAATGGAATTCCTTGCAGCGTGAATGTGCAATAATGGTGGTATAATTATTATGTAAATGTATAGTCATTTTTGCAGTTTCCGAAACTGGGTTTTATTACAGTAATATTAGCAAGTTTATGACCTTATTGGTGGTGTTGGATTAACTGGTGTCGTTTGTTTTATATCAATCCTTTTCTGTGCATTTTGTCCTAGAAGCACCTGATAGCTAGCAATTCCACTCTTACTTTTCGTCCATAACCCTCTTAGTCAGTCACTTGTAGTGCTTGTGCCATAGCTTATCCTTTTTTATCTATCTTTATTTAAACTATAGATTAGGAACAACTTTTACTATAGAACGAACGAAGATAAATCTGCTGTTTCACATACATTTTTGTCGAGTAGGTATTAAACTATTCTATAAAATCGCAGATTTTTTTTCTTGATTTCATAATGTGTCCCATAGTGAAAATTATTTATATTCGTTAGTCATTCGTGCTGTGAAAATTTGCATACAAACTTATCCTGTATAGTATAATCAGCCTAAGTATAATGTTTCCAGTGCGGGTTAAGACTTATATTAAAAATACACTTTATAAACAGGCATATTACAAATTAGAGGATTATATTCAACATAAAAATGCTTGGCAACATGCTGGTCCAGCTCCATAGGGCAATCTAGGAACTTGACAAAATCAAACTCGTTACATTTCTAATTATTTAATTTTCTACTTTTTTTCTTTATTTTTCTCTCTACACTCACGCTGTTCTGCTGTGTTTTTTTTTATTTTTATCGTTTTATTTTTTTAATATTTTCTTGATTTGTTTTATAATAATCCGTGATTTCAATATTTGTAAATGTGAGAGTACGATGTACCTATCCGCATAATTATGAACTTATCTACTAAAATGCTTAATCTATGCTTAACCTTGCTAAGGGTTGGTTCTCTTAATGAAAGAAACTTAGCTACACCAGCCTATAAAGTTTATGGTAAAAACATAGACATTTCTGACTGAGTGTGGAAACTGAGAAATCAATTAACCATTGTCAAATTCTTTATTTTATTCTGCTGTTACTATATAATAGGCCATACGTGATTCGTTATCCCTTTACTAATATATACGCAATATATATCGTCGGCAATATTTAAAGCAATCAAGGGCTGAAAGTGTTTGGTTCCCGCCAATTAAGAACTTTTTCTTGCGTCGTCGTGCAAATGAAACTTAATTTAATTGAAACAAAACCTCTTTTAATTAAAGCCTACAAACAAAAGACGAGTTAACCCACTTTGGACCTTAGAATTTATTCGTAGACAGGCACCTATTTTACATAACCACCGACTTGATTAAAGAACAATGGTTTTGTTATTAAGTTTCATAATAATAATAAAAATTCTTATTCAGAAAGAATGTTGCGCTCATACTGCATTGATTATATTAAAGCTAGAAATTAAATGAAGAACGTAAAGCCTCATAAATGCTAGTACTCGAGTTAACTGAATTATAATTATGTAAAATGAGAAGTAGAACCGTGTAGGCACATTACTCGGTCGCACGTCGGCGTTCGTGTCCTGTCTGCATTACTGTGGTGTTTGACGTGGGCGTGACGAGGCGAGCTCAGCTAATGGCCGAGTTTATTATTATTTGTTTAGAGTTAGTTCGCGGCTGCACACATCGCTCCACACTCCGCACCGTGGGAACATCTCGCCCACTGCATCGTTACACTTTTATACGAGCACAAGTCAATCTAGATAGGTATTTCTACAGCCTAGATTTTTCTATTTAATTCTGTCACTACTTTCTTTTTCAATTCAATTTGTTGCGGGGTCCATCCAAGACGGTTGGGCCGTTTCTTCGGAATTCGTTGAAATTCATTGCCTGAAGCTAGCTGTTATTCGACATTATTGATTCCGGCGGTTTTCAGGAATTTAGCGAGCTTGTATTTAAAAATCTATTATTTTATAGATTAGCAAAGATATAGACGTTTGTTCGGGTATCGTTCTTAATAAAGTGTTTAACAAACAATAGGGCTTAATAAAATACTAAAATACTAACTTTACTTTTTATCTCTATGTTTTTATTTCGTTAATTTATTTCGGAACGTCTGCCCTAAATGTTGTACTACACTGTAAATAAAGAGTGCTATTTGGTAATAAACAACACAATTTATTTGGCTTCGCCAGTAATTTGACGCGGTAAAGAAAGACAAATTACTCTTAAATCCCTTCAGATGGCAAGCAAATTTACTAAATATCATCATAAAATTTCCGTAGGTACTCAACAAATGTACTATAAAAGGTACCTACACTTTACAAGCCGCCTGTAGTTTTGAAATTAAGTTTTAGTCGTGGGAAATAGATTAAACGTCACTCAGGCTCTGCCGCTGACGGCGTAGCAATTTTTTATATTAAAAACTCAATGCAAGTAAAAATGTGAAATCATTCGCCATCGCTAAACCGGGACAAAAGAACTCATACTACCCTCGTCGACAAGGAAACAAAAAAGGCGTCACGAGAGCCTCCGAGAGGCCGGGCGTTGCCAAAACTCATCCTAACGATAAAGTTTGTTCGTGCTTTACATTGAAAATGTATTAAGACCAATTAAGAACTTCCAGTCCCTTTAAGATACAATACAAGATAATTAGCCGAAAGCAACTGTTTATTTGCTTAAGGCGAGGTTTTAACTTAAATTGTTTATCGTAAATATTATTGTACAAGAAATAGTCAAGTATTTAATTAATTAATTTATTTATTTAAATGATATGGAGGACTTACAGCTAAAACAAATCAGGTAAAAAACAGCAAGCAACTGACAGCCAATAACAAGTCCTCACTTATAAAGGAAATTAATGTACTTATTTAATGTCAAATCGTATGTAGCTAGATAGTATATGGCCCAATTTTATTTAAATATATATTACAAACAACAAAACGTAATTATTAGGTAACATTTCTTCAATACAAAATAGTATCTGGTTACCAAATAACAAATATGCACTTTTAGTATTAAAAACACTCCTAGATGCAGATCAGAAGAATGTGTGTCGTTGTGCTTCGCTTTCCACATGTAATTGCTAGGTTGATACCATTTTCAGCTTACTAGACCTACCTCTATTCTTATTTGGAGTTTAGGTTCCCAACTGTATGCATGCCCACGCTCCTCCCACATTTAGTTCAATACTAACACTATTTTCACACGCGTATGGTTCACACGAGCAACCCACGGGAGCATACAAGCTAAAACTTTTAATTATTCGTCAAAATAAACACGATATTTTAGCGCGATATAACATTTTAATTGGGAAACCTACACACAGTACCTACACACGTCACACTAGTTACTACTTCTGAAAGTGTGTGGCAATATATTTCGCAATATAAAAGTAAACGAACGTATCTTTTAGTAAGGAAATAAAAATCCCGACAAAGAGCGTGTTAGACTTGGCAACCTCAGGTAACATACTTCACCAACCTCAGGTAACGTAACTTGGTAGAAAAATAATACGTTTCTAATTTTATTTTATTCCAAATTAAATAAGTTTTAATACCATAAAACTCAACTTAACATCATGATCATTTCAACAAAAATACTTCTACTGTTGGATATGGGCTTCCATGATTACCAGAACAAAAACTGAACTTTAACTTAACTGTAATAGTTAGAGGTTGTAATCCTCGGAGGGTCAGGCATAGGTGTACCTGTAGTGCATCCACATTTCCACATTTATGTTCAAATTCCAAGTCACAGGGGGCAAGCCTATTGCCATCAATCGTGCACAAATCCAGTCTAGGCAGCTACTGAATAACACTTTGTACGACCCAGGGAGAGCGGGTTTGTTTCTTTTGCAATAATAACATAAACCTTATTCGACTAGTATATTTTCGCTTGCTAATAGTATATGAATACTATAAAAGGATTGCCAACGTGCTATGGAGCGCAGTATTCTGGGTGTCAAACTCACAGATCGTGTTCGAAACACCACACTGCGCTCCAAAACACAAATAGTCGACTGTGCACGAAAGGCTGCTGAACTTAAATGGGACTGGGCAGAACATGTCTGCCGCATGCCGAACGAGCGATGGGCTCGTAAATTGGTGAATTAGTGCCCTACAGTGACACGTGGCCGCGGGAGACCACGAAGGAGATGGCGGGACGACCTGGATGTCTTCCTTGAGAATTGGAGAGAGGTGGCGCAGAATCGCGACCGATGGAAGGAATGGAGGGAGGCCTTTGCCCAGCAGTGGGACAATTTGGGCTAAATAATAATAATAATAAATTTATATGAATACCTAATCAATGGCGTTTTGGTATCAATTTTAAGTCAAAAAACCTCCTGTAGATAAGTGACAACAAACCATAAGGGTTTCTTTTTAACCTTTTAAATACGAAACTCTAAAAAGCAACATTTGCCATTTTAAATTACTTTTTCGCATTTTGTATAATCGAAATGCAGCGGAAGGCAAGTCCTCCGTAAAATATTGCTTGCTCTCGCAATCGAATCAAATAAGACGATCGCGGGTCAGGCGAACGATTTCATTGCACAGAATGCAGAATACTGCGATACCGATTCGTGCATTACGTCGCAGTAAATTACGCGGGTGCAGACGACGAAATCGTCGCAAATTGACTATATATTAAAGGCGGCAACATCGTCGCACATTAAACTGATTTTTAAATGATTCTTGGACCTCTAGGTTTTTTTTTCTGGTATTATTTTTTTGCTTAAAACTATAAGAAAAACATGTCAAACTCATCTTTTCTACCTAACCTAATTGTAGCTTAGTTTTTATTTCTATTTCTAATGTCTATAGTTAAGTATTCTATAAAACAGTTGTAAATATCTAATGTGTATTTTACTTAGAAAGTAAACATTTAAATACGTTTTTTTTCATTTAAAATCTCATTTAATTAGATAGAAATCATTAAGTAAGTATTTAAAACAGTTGAAAGAACAATAACTGTAGGAAAATAATGGTTTTAGGATCAAAATCAAAATCCATTTAAGTATTCAAATTAGGGTGAGAATCAGCCTTAAAACCGTCAACACGAGACAGTCCCCTCAAACGGCCAGCCCTTTCCCACTTCTTAGAATGTTTGCCGGGAACATGAAGAAAATCCACTAGGCTGTCCGGATATGTCTCGATTTTCCTTCCACTCGGTAAAACATAAAATCTTATTATTGAGACCGTGCGTCGGTCGCCACGTAATTTAGATAATTAATGAAGGCGCGCGTCACCGCTCCAACGTTCGTAGGCCCTCGTTAACGTTATTCATTACAGTTTCAAATGTGCTCTCCACCCAAATTAAGCGTAAACTGGGCTCATACTAGCGATGCAGCGCTGCAGCGAGAGTGCAAACGACAAGCTACACCCAAACATAAACTTATTTAAACTCATATTAAAGCGCTGCATGAACCCTCGTACGTATAAACGAAGTTATTTTCTTAAATAATGTAAGCTAATTGTTCGTTCTACTTCGCCGAATTTTCATTTGCCGTCTGAAATAAACAAATACGCGCACAAAGGCCGCCAACTGCCTTGTTGGTCTAGCGGTAGCAAAAGCTTCGGCTGAGCAGGAGGTCCAAGTTTTCATTCTCTGGTCGCGCAAAGTGTATAAGTATTTGAATTTTGTTTAATTTTTGTGGTAATTCATTTTAAGTTTTTTTTTGTTTCTGATTTTATTTAAATGTTAATTTTTCTTTTTATTTAATTTTAATATATTATTATATATTATGGATTCAAATAAACTGAAATAAATGTCTTTTTTTATTTATTAATTTGATTTTTCATCTGAAATTTCTCAGTACCTGGAGTTTGGATTTGTGCTCGGTTGATGGCAATAAAAGTTTTCTATTAAACTTTTAAATAGGAGTTAAATAAAACTGGCTACATGTAGGTGTACTTTACCTACACCTCTGTCTAATTCTTAAGCGACTACAAGCGTAATGTTACGCACACAAAAGATAATTCGTTTAACAAAAGACAAAAAAATAATTTTGAGTCACCCTCGATAACATACGATTTTCCCATTTTCCGTGGGAACATTTTCCAATACATAAACAAAAGAGTCGTCCATGAAAATTGGAAACAAGATCTTTGTCTGGGATAAGTAAATATTAGGGTTAGGCACGTGACCGTGATTCCGCGGCGGGCAAAGCCAATATTATCTTGTAACTAGGACTTTTCGGATATATACGAAGTCGTAAGCGGCTAATAAGTTTCTAATAAAACACCTGCAATATGTATCGGGTTACAAGCGCGGATCTACCGTTGTGGGCACGAGGGGCATGCCCGTAACCCCAATATTAAGATCAATAGGATAATGTTTAGAAAACAGCGCTAAAACAATTAGTGTTAGCCCTTCAACTTTGCCTGAGTGGACCTATCTACTGTACAAGATCTTGGCCGGAGTGTCACATTTTGAACCCTTTCTTTGCAGAATTCGAATCGGAGTCTCCGTAGTCCGACTAGCACTTGGCCTATTTTTGAGTGGTTGTCTCCACAACCTTTTTTAGAGGCCTGATCGGGTAACAAGCACTGCGATTCTGTAAAAAATCACCGCGTGAAAATGTAAGTGTACTGATGGCGAATTGAGCTGTCATTCAATACTGACGCTGGACATTTCACATGGACAGTATACTTCGCTCAAGTGATGCCCACAGTCAATAGCCTGAATTGTTAATGTACAGACGCAGACGCCAGCACAGCAAGTTACCCCAATGTGTCAAATTTTCCCAATTGAATATGAACCTTATTCCATTTGACATTAAGTTGAAAAACGATCAAAGAAATTTGACACATTTGACAAAGGGCATTGCCAAGATTCGGCTCGAATCATGTAGTGTCCGACAAGCTTTCCATATTAATGATAATTCATAATATAAAATAGTAAGAATTACACACTATAAATAAAATCTGTGGAAGTACACCGTTTAAAAGTCATTTTAAAAAGTTGTTTACTTTATCAACACGTTTCCTAACAACCATTTCAATTAGAAATGTTGCCAATACCAAAATAAAATAATATCGATTCGAAATTACACTTGCAAATCGATTCCATTAACATCATTTTGAAGCTACGTAAATAAATGTATTACTCACATAAGTTATAACTCGTAATTCTTATATTATTAAATATTGTTTACTTATATTTTTGAACATAAATATTAATTAACATATTATTTATTATAATAATTCAATTCGATAATCAAAACAGTTAAGTATCGATTTTCAAAATAAATTGCTATATTTACTGTCTTTATAGTACTGGCAACACTTGATCTTGTAGTTGTCATTGCTTACTGTAATACTGTCAAAAACTTCCCTCAACTTAACACAGAAAAAAAAAATGTACTTACCTATGTAATATATATATTTACTATAAACACAACAATTATGTGAATACAATGTGCCAAAAATCATTAATTTAATTAATCATTTAAAACTTTATTTCATGGTTTCGTTAAAATTAGAAGTAGTAAGTGGTCAACTTTAAAGAACTATAACTTTTTTTGGTGTACTTCTTTTAGAAAACTAATTAAACTATCAAATTCTATAATTATTTTCCTTTTTTATAACATATAGTTCATCTTTGTCGGTTCTGGCCGAGACTTGAAGGAAACGTTGGCATTCTCTTTTGACAATTAACTTGATGTGCTGGCGTTTGACATCAACATCTTTTTTGACAAAAACAAAACCAACTACCTATCAGGCTTATAAACGGAGTACAATGTACGTCGAGTACATTGAAAACTAAAACTATTATAAGTCGATCCTGTCAGCCTCTAAGACTTCTCAAAGCTTCAGACCGCCTGATTCGCTAGGATGCTAACTTCCAGAACAAAGGTCTCGTCAAGTTTCGCACTCGCTGCTAGTTAACAAAGGCTCGCTCTGAAACCCCGAATGTTTGGGAAACTGAAGACATTTTGTGCGACAGCCATTTATCACTGTTGGTGACGTACAAACAGATATATCGTCGTCACTCCGGGGGCACAGATTGCCGCTGGCTGTCCAGAAATATTCCTCAGTTGTGTAGGTTGTATGAACGCCGACTCGGAATATTCCACGCTAAAACATTTTGTTTGTTTCGTATTTAAAAATAAATCCACACATAAAACGATCTTGATTTTCAATCCAGTATTAGTAGCGTCCACCAACATCCCGGGGGCATTGTACGGAATGCGAAGCTCGGAAAATTCTGTTCCACAACCGAGAATATAATCAAAAGAAAAAAAGAGCAAAGAAAAGCTGCTAATGTAGTAAGTGGCTCTGCTGCGACAATAGAATGTAGAAATAGTTCTAGAAAGGTAGTTAATATTCTGGACGAAGGTAACGCCCACCTGACTTCTCCGTACGGCGCGATTTCTTAATCGGGGCCATTAAGCACGACATTTATTTATTCCCTCTGCCATTGTGGCGCAATGAACAAAGGATTTAACCGGAATGCTAGGCACTACAGCTATAAATACGACTGATGAATAAATCACTGGCTCAGTGGCTCTACAGGTTACACAATATTTCAATGAGCGCATACTGAAATTCGAACAATTGGTGAACATAAGGGGTCGTGCAGCGTGCTGTATCGACCGGCTCCCCCCGCATCCCCCTGCGACTGTATTTACTTGCACATCGAGCCAGCACCTGTGAAATTATTTTGCGAAATCACTTTATTAAAAATAACGCTGACGCGCCAGAGATTAAGAGATTTGGCGCGCTAGCTAAACTTTAAATAAAGAACGTTTATAAATTGAGTTGAGCTCAGTTTATCATAGTTTTTTCATGAAATCTTTAACAAAAATGTTGAATATTAACGGGAAACTGTACTGTGAATACTGCGACGCTTTATTCGCAGCGTTTCCACGCCGGGCCGGCTGTCAAAACGTCCTTCAGGAGAAAGGATTTGTTTTCCAGTGAGGCGCTTGAAAGCGCTGCCTCGCCGAAAGGTGATTGTAACAGTAAAAACAAAGAACCGCTGACGTTCAGCAAAACAGCGTTAAAGCTTCTGTCTACATCCAATATCTTTATGGACAGGTAATAAATTGAGAAATACCGTTCGTTTAATGTCCGAGTTTTATATTTGTTTCAACGATTGTTTGTTTTAGTGGATATTACTTTTGCAATGACTGGCTGGTGGATTGGTAGTCGCAAGACTATTTATGAGAGCTTATTGCAGGTATGTTACCTCAATATAACTTTCCAAACGCAAGCTGCAGTAGATTACATTATCATAACCCCACAACCTAGTACTAATGAGTGCCAATGACAGAGTGACCCACACTACAGGTGACCCTCTAACACAATTGATTTGCCCGATCAAAGTTTCATTACGGCGGCGGCGGCAAATGAAATCGCCCAACCGTAAATGCAGCTCGGGACCCCCACAACCCCCACCCCTTCCCACCTGCGAATATTTAGACCCCCGGAATTACCATGGAAACGCGGCTTCGTCTTTATAGCCTAACCACTAGCAAATTAAAAAAATATAAAAAATATTTTTGAGAACGCTATTCCGCGCTAAATTAACGATACGGGTGGAAACACCCCTTGAGTAGAGAAATCTGTAAACGTAAGTAATTACGTAAAGGGTTTTAAGGTTTTGAATATTTAGATTTTACGAAGGAGGTTTGTGGCTAAATAATTACAGCTAACAGCCGCACGGATTGAAGTCGAAGGTTAAGCAATGCTTGCTAAGGTCGGCCCGGGGATGGGAGACCACCAGCCCAATATTACACATCAAGACCCCTCCCTCCTGTTGGTTGTAGCTGCAATTCATAGAACTTTGACAGTCGTAACGTAGCTGCAATTTATAGAACTTTGACAGTCGTAACGTAGCTGCAATTTATAGAACTTTGACAGTCGTAACGTAGCTGCAATTTATAGAACTTTGACAGTCGTAACGTAGCTGCAATTTATAGAACTTTGACAGTCGTAACGTAGCTGCAATTTATAGAACTTTGACAGTCGTAACGTAGCTGCAATTTATAGAACTTTGACAGTCGTAACGTAGCTGCAATTTATAGAACTTTGACAGTCGTAACGTAGCTGCAATTTATAGAACTTTGACAGTCGTAACGTAGCTGCAATTTATAGAACTTTGACAGTCGTAACGTAGCTGCAATTTATAGAACTTTGACAATCGTAACGAGTAGGTAGTCAGGAGGTTCCTACTCCGAAAATCAGACAAAAAATCTTACCTAGTAGTTGAGTTATGGAGGTCAAATAGGCACTAACTCCATGTAACAAAAACATATTATCACGCCTTTTATCCCCGAAAGGTTAGGCAGAGGTGTACCAACACATTTCGCCAGTAATGTTTTTCACGATTCACTAACGACTGGCCTGTTGGTCTAGTAGTTAGTGACCCTGACTGCTATGCCGGAGGTCGTGGGTTCGATTCCCACCCAGGACAAATGTTTGTGTGTTATACACGATAATTTGTTCTGTGTCTGGTTGTAAGTAATTTATCTATAATATGTATGTATTTAGAAATATATAAGTATGTTTATCAGCTGTTTAGTACCCATAACACAAGCTCTCAAGCTTAGCTTGGGACTAAATGGCGTTGTGTGAAAAGTAGTGGAATATTTGTGGAGTACCCCATTAGGCTGGCCACCGCGAGCCTATTGCTATTAATTGGGCATGAATCTAGGGTCCAGGCTGTTACAAGAGAATTCCGGATAAAAAAAGAAACAATTACGCGCTGTGCTCGACCTGGGGAACGAAACCGGACTTCACCTAACAGTATCGCTTATTACTGCTAGACCAACGAAGCAGGGGCGTACATGTTAAATTTACACGTCACATTAAACTGCATCATCTGCCTAGCATTTTCCCAACAATGTTGGGATTTCTTCCAGTTTAAACGGATGCAGCTGAATACCAGTGTTTTACATGGAGCGACTGCCTGTCTGCCCTTAACAACCCAGTAACTGGGTAACACGTTGGTTGGACTGGTTGTCAGATTTCGGGCTTCACGGGGTGTAAAGTTCCTCATCCACCATTGAAAAGGGGAGATCCTCCGACCAGACGGGTGTTGTGTCTGGTAGGCTCACTACTGCCCGACGACGGTTGTAGTCGCGAACTTGTTTATGTTCAAATTGCGCGGATAACTCTGATACCGCGATGTAGGCTAGCGGTCATTAGTTCGTATGTGGCGAGATAGACGTCGCTACAAAAATAACAGTGAATTTATTGTTTATTATACTTTTTAGCTCATTATAAACACATGTGAGTTGTGACGCATTTCTAAAAGCGTAGGCAATGAGAAAAACTAACAACCTGGCTTTGTTAGCGTTTGTTTTTTGTCTTGTTGGAAAATATACCTACCTTCACACAAGACCCGTCCCGTAAAGAGTTTCATCATATGTTTCCTAACAGCGCTCTGTGAAAATCTGTCCAAAAATTTCCTTTGATCCACCAGAGAGCATTAACAAAAGGCTGCTCATATATCAACTGCCTTCATTCTAGAAGCAATACATGTTTACATTGTTGCCTGCTGTCGTTTTAGTACTGAATGCATTTATCGACTTGGTTTTATGGCACAGTTGAATTAAAATAATTCTATCGGCAATCGTAGAGAGGGGTCACCAGAAGCCTACATTATGTTATCTTGAATTTGAGAGTGAGTTTTTTTTGTCTCAACCGGCGAGCGTGCGTGTATGACCAGGTGTATTGACGTAAACCAAGCAAAAAAGTGTGTATGAATCCTAGCAGGTAGCTTTCCCTAGTTTTTGCCTGCCCCCATGGGATAAAGACGTGAGTTTATTTATTTTTATTGAAGAACTCATTTCATCACAATTTTACACGAAAAATAACCCTTCTTTTATCTAACAATGGGCTACTTATGTCAATACTGGTAGAAACATCGTCGCAAAATCTAACCTTATGATTCTGATTACCTCTGCGTTGAAATAATCAGTTTGAAAAAAAAATAATGTTTAAAATATTCCTCTAACTATTCGACCTCTATCCCAATAACTGAGTTTACCTGGCTCTGTTTGCTATAACTATTGGAATTCAAACTAACAACCAAATCGTAGACTTCCCTTTACTTGTTCAATTGTTCAATGGCTGTGCAAACACTAGTCCGTTTAACTAGGAATTGCCTAATGTTGTGTTATTAATATGCATACTTTGTTCAAGTTACATGTAGCTAGGGTAACTAACCATACCATTGTTTTACTTTCTGTGGGCACAGAAAAGAGGGGTTTGTGGCTAAAATTGAACAGCCACACGGGTCGATCGAAGGTTAAGCTACGCTTGCCGCGGCCAGTGCCTGGAGGGGTGACCGTCTCTTACTACGTATCGAGACTAATCCGTGTCTCGTGGAGCACATCAAGCAGTTGGTCATTCGTAGATCTTTGACAGTTATTATGGGTAGTCCAAAGCCCGAAAGTCTAATAACCAGTCTAAACAAAGGGTATTGTGTTACCCAATAAATGGGTAGTAAAGATCGGATAAGCGGTCGCTTTATTTAATAACATATCTTCAGCTGCATTCAGTTGGAAGTCCATAGTTAAGAAAAGGCTAGTCCGATGATGGGTACAAAGTAATGCCAATAATAAGTTTGAAGCATGTTTGTTACCACATCACTCCGCAACAGCTGAACAGATTTGAATTTAATCAGAACATGGCTCCAGATCTCAAAGATTCTTGAAGTAAAACTTCTTTACGTACGCTAGACTTGGGGAGTGGGCTAGTGAATGCGTGACGAGAGCGTTACGAAAATTGTGATCGGGCGAGGCGAACAGAAGTTAGTAAAGATAGAAAGAGAGAGAGTTACGTTTCGTATATAACTGTAGGGGCAAGAAGCCTTTTGTCTGTATCACACTGTAGAAGCAAAAGCGAGCAGTATACATATGCGTTTATAGTAGATTATTAACCAAGGGCTGTATGACATCAATTGCATACGAGGTTTTTGGCGCCTGAGCGAAGCGAAGGCGCTAATTAACCCGAGTATGCAATTGATGCTTACGCCCGAGATAAATACTCTGCTTTACATATCGATTGTGAGGTAAGTAAACAACAAGACAGCAGGTTTCAATGAACATTTATTAAGAAGAAAAAAATTAATTATTTTCGCGATGCTTTCGCGCCTACTAGTAGACTGCCTTTTTTTTTCACGCACGCAAGCGCGTCAAATCTTGCTGGCCAGTTTGATTTTTAAATCGATTCCATCTAACATACGATGTGGAAACAAATAGTTCCATATTTAAAATAAAATCTTTATAAAATAAATTGTCTAGATTCCGATTCGAGTAATTAATCGATACCGAGAAAAAAAAAATTACTTTTTAAAAATATTCTTCGTGCAGTATGAGTATGACAGTTCTTTTTTCAAATTCCAAAACCTATGCTGTAATGATAGTCATACACCCCGGCATTCAGGGGTGTAAGGGTGTACTTACAGAGCAAGAGATATGTAATAGTAGATTATTAACCAAGGGCTGTATGACATCAATTGCATACGAGGTTTTTGGCGCCTGAGCGAAGCGAAGGCGCTAATTAACCCGAGTATGCAATTGATGCTTACACCCGAGATAAATACTCTGCTTTACATATCGATTGTGAGGTAAGTAAACAACAAGACAGCAGGTTTCAATGAACATTTATTAAGAAGAAAAAAATTAGTTATTTTCGCGATGCTTTCGCGCCTACTAGTAGACTGCCTTTTTTTTTCACGCACGCAAGCGCGTCAAATCTTGCTGGCCAGTTTGATTTTTAAATCGATTCCATCTAACATACGATGTGGAAACAAATAGTTCCATATTTAAAATAAAATCTTTATAAAATAAATTGTCTAGATTCCGATTCGAGTAATTAATCGATACCGAGAAAAAAAAAAATAACTTTTTAAAAATATTCTTCGTGCAGTATGAGTATGACAGTTCTTTTTTCAAATTCCAAAACCTATGCTGTAATGATAGTCATACACCCCGGCATTCAGGGGTGTAAGGGTGTACTTACAGAGCAAGAGATATGTAAATTTCTTTAAAGAAGCTTTACTTCAGTTGTGTGGTCTTATGCACACTCGTTTTATTTTTTTATATGGATTTATTCTCGCAAATAAAACAGCAAGCCAATTTACACTTGCATCCATCAAACCTTGCTTCCTTATTTAAAAATTTAATCCTGACGTATGAAACGTACACCAAGTAATAAACTTCCTCATACACCAAACCGTATTTTCTTCTTTTATTTGTATAAAAATCAGTGTGTGACTTCGGGGAGGCGAGAAATGAAGACAAACGTGCAACGTGCGCTGCGCCACAGAGCAGCTAACAGGTAACTGATATTATATTATACAGCAGAATGTGTGGGTGTACTGTGTATTTATGGACAGGTATACTGTGACAAATGTGTGGGTTTATTGACGTATGTATGTGTAGATAAATAAAACCCGTTTTTGAAATTGATGTTATTTTCACTTGAACATTTGGCAATAGGCAATGATGTTATAAGTAAAAAGGTGTAGATAGGTAATAAGCGCTCAGCAAGCGACACATTAAAATGTGGCTAACTAGCCACACTTGCCCTCGGTGTCGCGTCGCGCCGTCAACATCGCGTGCCTGCGTTAGTGTACAGTTTTTGAAGATCGAATGTTGTTTAGGTAACCTATCCACATCTTTTTACTTAAAATTTCATTGGCAATATGCAAAAAAGTGTGATTCATGATTATTGATCGATGTGACGTCACAGTGTTCCGTTTTATTTATTTATTGAATATTGAATACCTACTACTTTAATGTATGTACAATAAAGGGCTCTGAATGCCATAGGCATTTTCTAACAGTCAACCAGGTGATACAGTGGTAGGTGCAAATTTTAAATGACCAAAAGAAAGCAAAACTATATTAAATACTACCAAGTGAAACTTCTACCAAAATAGTGTCTTTAATACAAGTATTTTATTATTATATAAGGTTTTTCATAAGATATTTAATACTTTCGAATTATTCACATGACGTCATTAAGCTAAGATTGTCTCTTGCCTCACGATGTCAAACTTAGCCGAACCCATCCCACCCCCTTAACATGTGACGTATTTTATGATCTCCTAGTAGGTACTATTGACAGTCATATAATAATTTAAGTAACAAAAGGTTGCCAAAAAAAAATTGGGCATAATAGCAAGAGTTTCAAGTTATTTTTTAAAAAAAGATGATTTTATTCTCCATATTTAAGACTTCTGTACGTGTGTATGACATTGAATTGAACTCCTAAACGGCAAACTGATTTCTATATTTTGTTTTTTTGTGGGTGGTTGTGTGTGTTCTCAAATCTAATCAAAATAACAGAGCTGCGGTCTCTATCTTTTATTATCTTTAATTATATTGAGACCCTGAGGAGCCTTTTTGGCCTTGCACAGATCTATTATTACTTATTATATTATTATCCCACTCCTATAATTATTTGTATAGAAGTATATTTTCGTATTTTTATGTAATATCCCGTGTCAAATAAATATTTTTCCCTGCTTTCTTTCTTCACGTGTTATATATATAACCTTTCACGGTTCTTACACAACACACACGTGTAAAAATGACTGTTTATACTTGAAAGCTCTTTCCATTCTCTTTACTAAACGACTCATTAGGCACGCGATATATTACCTTCTGCAGTTCGCTTGTGGTAGTGAACTTAATGTTATATAGGCCTATCTTAGCATCAGGTTATTAGTGCATACACACTCTAAAAGTCCTAATAAATAAATAAATAAATATTCCACAACTTTTTCACACAGCGCCATTTAGTCCCAAGCTAAGCTAAGAGCTTGTGTTATGGGTACTAAACAGCTGAAAAACATACTTATATATTTCTAAATACATACATATTATAGATAAATTACACCCAGACACAGAACAAATGATCGTGCTCATCACACAAACATTTGTCTTGAGTGGGAATCGAACCCACGACCTCCGGCATAGCAATCAGGGTTACTGACCACTAGACCAACAGGCCAGTCAAATAAACACAACATATAGATTAGTAAAAATGGCGACACTACCTGCATATCATTACTCTTTATCTATCAAGTCTATAAATCGATATAAACCGATCATTGTAACACCAGTGGCGAAGTGTCCATACAACTTGATTCCTAGCTGCGTCCCTTTGGATATTCGGAAGAGCAACTCTTGTGTTATTGACTAATGACAGTCACACTCTATTATTGCCAAATATAAGGCATTTAAGTTCACAAAAGGTATACAGTATGGTAGGGTAGACCGATGACTTCAAGAGAGTAAAAAAATAGTGATAAAAAAAATGAAAAAAAAAAATATGAATATATGTGGTGAAAATATTTTTTCTCATAACTGTGACTCTTAAGGCTGACATTATTTATTTATTTTTTAATTTAATGACAATCATTATCTAATCTTAATTTTAATAACTACATGATTTGCATACCCATGTGATGGTTAAACATGGAGCACTGTACCTGCTTATTTTAAAAATAACATCAATGTATTGTATATATCGGCGCAAATGCTTATCATTTATCTAATTAATTATAAAGAATTGCTAAAATTACGTAATTATAGTTATTTAAACGTTTAGAGTGATTTATGTAATAAAATAAGGAGTTACTTTTGTTATGCAAAACTTTGTAAACAACAGCTGCGTGTTTGCACGTGCGCGCTTGCTGTTGTAACGACGATGAGTCATGATTAGTATAAATAGAGGCAACGAGCCGATGTAAGACACACGGATCGGCTAGTGGCCTACAAAGTAGTGTTTCCGAGTGCTTGTGAAGTGAGTTGTGGGTATTCGTGGAAAAACTATTTCGCTCGGACCGCCAAAAACTTTGACTTTTTTCTGTGGTTACAAAAGTCCCCGCGACTGGTGTAACCACAGAAGGAGCCACCGTCGCTGCCCGGCGCACTAGCGCCGAAGCGGTCGCGGCTGGCCACTCCAACCAAGATGCCTAAGCCGGGCGCCCGTGGCTCACTGGGCCGCGGTGACGCCGGCCCAAGCGAGGAGTCCCGTCCGGCGCTGGACCGGGCGACGTCTTTGCCGAACATCGGTGACGCGTCGTCCGGTGCACCCCCGGGCGAAGGCAGGGTGCGGGCTAACAAGAAGCCGCCACCTGCAAGCAGCACGGAGTTACACGGGGTAGCTACCACTGCCGACGCGGCGACCGCTGCCCCCCCGCCGACGGCACCGGCGCCTGCGCGCGTTGCGCCGCAGCCGTCGTCGGGTCGCCAGCACGCCGTGGCTGTGCGCCCCCCGGCGTTCCGTCCGGTGCCTACGCAGGCCCCCGGCCCCCCCCCCGCCCCCCCGCGCGCCTCAAGCGCGCGTCCATGCGCCTATTGTACGCGCCCAGGCGCCCACTGCGCGCGCTGCCGCGCCTTCGGCGCGACCTCCTGCGCCTACCACGCGCGCCCCCGCGCGCGAACAGGCGCGCACCCCAGCGGCGCACGTGCGCCCCGCAGCCACGACTGCGCGAGCGCATGCGCGCCCCTCGACGCAGCCTGCGTGCCTGAACGCGCCCACTGCCTCCACTCCCGAGCGCATGCCTGCGCCTGCTGGTGCGCCAACCGCGCGCACCTCGGCGGCGCAACACATCGCACCGCAGCTTGCGCCCACCACCGCCGCGGGCTCCCACAGCTTGCTGGCAAGCCCGCCTTTCGCAGGCGGGAAGAAGACGGGGTCCGCCCCGCGCTCGCAGCCGGTGCCTACCGCACCCACACCTGCATCCCCGGCCCCCCCGCGCGCCTCGGCCTGCGACTCGCCGGCGGCGCTCTCCTACTCATCTCGAGCGGGATCGAGCATGTCGCTGGCGTCCATCGGGTCCGGGCGCCGGGGCGCCATGACGCCTTCGCCGCCAACATCGCCGTCGCCTCAGTTGGACTTCGACTTTGAATTCCAACTGGAGGCACGGCCACAACGCCGCCGCAGGAGCTCCGACGACGCCGCCGAGGAGGAGGCGAAGCGGTACTGTCCCGATGCGCCGCTCCCACAGCGCGCGAGGGGGCCGCGCGATCGGGCCACTCCCGCCTCGCCCACATTCGCCGACGCGGTCCGCCGGACGCCGACGCCACCAACGACGCCGACACCAAGAACGACAGGGGTGAGTACTACACCTATACTTACCGCCCCTGCCCCGAAAACCACCGGAACCGGAACCAAACCGGAAGAACACAAGAAGCCAAAGTACCCACCGCTGGTGGTGGAAAAGCTGCCGGGATGGGCCTCACATTTCAAGGCCATCGCCAAGAAACTGGGCCACCCCCCCCACGCTCGTCCGTACCTGAGCGGGGTGCGTTTCAGCCCCGAGACTGAGCAGGAGTATAGGGTGGTCCAGCGATACCTGACCGACCTTGAAAAGGAGAGTGGGGTCTCCTGGTTCGCCTACTCGCTGCCAGCGGAGAAGAGTTTCAAGGTAGCCATCAGTGGGCTGCCATCAGACACGGATCCCAAGGAGATCGAGGAGGAACTCCGCGCGTTGGGATATGAGCCGGAATACGTGCGCCATATCAAGGCGCGCGCAGGGCGACCCGGCTGCATATTCCACGCAGCTTTAAAAAGGACGCCGGACGTCAGGTCGATTTACGACACCACCGTGTTCATGTACATGCGTGGTGTCAGGATAGAAGCCTGGCGCGGCAAACGTGGGCCCGCACAATGCCACAGGTGCCAAAAGTTTAGGCACAGCTCCCACCAATGCCACCGCCCGCTCGCTTGCGTGAGATGCGGGGCCGAACATGCCGCACGTGACTGCCCTCGCCCCCGAGAAGTACCGGCAACATGTGTTAACTGCGGGGGCGAGCACCCAGCAAACAACGTGAAATGCCCCGTATACCAGAGGGAGATACGGAATAAGCGAGCGGGTACCGTCCTCATCACGACGACCGCCGCGAGCCGACCCCAAGTGGTCACCGAGAGGCACCCACCGACAGAGCCAACGGTGGATCCGGAACCGGAACCGGAAACGGAAGCGGTTCAAGGCGCGTCGCTGATGGCGGCGGCCAACGGGCCCACCGTACGCGGAGAAGCCACCTCCTCAGGGCGGGGGAAGAGGAAGCGGGGGAAGAAGGGTAAGCCACCCCAACCCCCAGCGACCAGTGAAGAGGTCCCAAAGGCCGCTCCTGCCCCATCCAAAGCGCAGGCCGTACCTGCGACCGCCGGAGCTGTGGCCAAGGTCACTAGCGCCAAACCCAAGCCGACTGCCACCCCGAGCTACAGAGGGCAGACCGAGAGCGCCGACACAGTTACCGGCGGCGCTACAACGACGATGAAGAAGGAGTTCACGGCCTGCGCCATAAAACTTCTGATGGACCTTATAGCGGCCATCAGGATGGGGCAAGACGTAGAGCTAGTCATCCTCGACGGTCTGGCCGCACTGCTCACCCTCTACAATGGGTAGACCGTTGAGGGTGCTACATTGGAATGCCCGCGGCCTAAGGGACAAGGTCGCCCCACTCCGCCACCTCCTTAAGGAACAGGACATCGACGTGGCGCTCATAAGCGAAACGCTCCTGGGACCCGAGGACAAGGTTAGGTTCCCGGGATACGTCGCTTACAGGAAGGATGAAAGGTCGGCTCTCAACACCCGTTACCGTGGTCTGGTAGTACTGGTGAAGCGGAGAGTCGTGCATCAAGAGCTCCCTTTGCTGCCGCTCAGCTCGTTCTACGCGCTGGGTGTGCAACTACACGTTGCCGGCGAGGACTTAAACATCTACGCCTGCTACAAGCCGCCCGCAGCTCGTCTGGACCTGGCTGAGCTGCGGACCACACTGAGCGGCTCCACACGCCCCACACTCCTCGCCGGCGACCTAAACTGCAAGCACCCGGCGTGGAACGCAGCTAACACGAATAGCGAGGGGAACCGACTCTTCGCAGACGCGGAAGCCTTCGGGTACACGGTGTCCGGACCAGAGACACCGACCCACTACCCTGACAACACCAGTCACATGCCGGACGTGCTGGACATCGTGGTCCATAGAGGACTACACTGCCAGATCACGCAGCAAGTGATAGACGACGAGATGCAATCCGATCACCAACCTGTACTCGTCGTCTTATCGGGTATGCCGACCCGACAGAAGCCCATAGCGCCACGTCGAAGGATTGACTGGGCGACTTTTACAGAGAGGATTGAGACCACCACGCCCATGCGGCCCTTGACCGACCCCGCGGACGTGGAACAGATGACTGTAGATGTCACTGCCTGCATACAAGGCGCCTTAGAAGCGGCGACCTCGACGCAAGAGCAGCAGGGGAGAGTGCTGCAGCCGCCCTTACCAGCGTACTTAAACGCGATGATCGCCGCCAAGAGGCGAATGCGCAAGCAGTGGCAACAGTCACGCTGCCCAGCCCAGAAGAGGCAGCTCAACCGTCTCGCGGAGAAGGTTAAGGCCGCAATGGAGGCCCACACCACCGCGAGCTGGCAGGACCACATGGACGCCACAGCGACAGGAGACTGGCCGGCTATACACCGACTGTGCCGCCAGCTCAACAGCATCCCAGCTCCGGTGCGCCCACTACTAAACAGCGACGGGGCGCTAAGATATGTAGCAGAGGACCGCGCGGAGGTCTTCGCCGAGCACCTGGAGCGTCAATTCGCGCCGAACCCGACTGACGACCACGAGCACGTAGCGACAGTCGAGAAACACCTTGGGGACTACTTCGCCACGCCGATAGCCCCCGAAGAAGACGCCGTGTTTTTCCCGCCTGGGGCAGTGAAGCGCGCTATCTCACGCACGAAGCCGAGGAAGGCCCCTGGGGCTGACGGTATAACCAACACAGCGCTGCGCCACCTGCCGCACCGAATGGTGGCGGCCCTGGCGCGCCTGTTTACGGCTATACTGCGCACGGGGACCTTTCCCGCCCAGTGGAAGGAGGGGCGCGTTATCATGCTGCCTAAGGCGGGGAAAAATATCCTGAAGCCGGAGAGCTATCGGCCAATCACGCTGCTGCCAACTATCTCCAAGGTGTTCGAGTCCCTCCTGTTGCGACGGCTCACACCACACGTCACACCACGCCCAGAACAGTTCGGGTTCCGCGCTGAGCACAGCACGACGCTCCAGCTGTCGAGGGTACTGCACCATCTCACAGCCGCCCTAAACAAGAAGGAGTACTCCGTTGCAGTATTCCTCGACATGGAGAAGGCCTTCGACCGCGTGTGGCACGACGGCCTTATATACAAGCTGGCCACCTCCAGCGCGCCCCGTCGCTTGGTAAGAGTGGTCCAATCCTTTCTGTCCAACAGGTCCTTCAGAGTGGTGGTCGAGGGGGCGCTATCCCGAGCCCATCCAGTGGCGGCGGGCGTCCCCCAGGGAAGCTGCCTGTCCCCAACGTGCTACTCATGTTACACCGACGACATCCCTACGACGCAGGATGCGATGCTCGCGCTGTACGCTGACGACGCCGCGTACATCACCACCTCGCTCAATGCGAAATACGCGGCTGTCAAGATGCAGCGCGCACTCGAGCTCCTTCCCGACTGGCTGTCTAAGTGGCGGTTGTCGGTGAACGTGGGTAAGACGCAGGCGATGGTCACCGGATTCGCGCCTCTCCCACCACCTCTGAAACTCCACGGCGCCGACATCGAGTGGTCGCCCCGGGTCAAGTACTTGGGGGTGACTATCGACCGTCGGCTCACCATGGGGCCGCACGTCCGCGGGGTCGCCGCGCGGGGTAGGGTCGCCCGCTCCCTACTCAAGCCAGTGCTCTCGTCCCGCCTCCCGGCGCGCGTCAAGTTGGGCGTGTACAAGCTGTACATTCGCCCGATACTGACGTACGCCGCTCCGGCTTGGCTCGCCCTCACTAGCGAGACACACAAGAAAATGCTGCGCGTGCAACAGCAGCTTGCACTGCGCACAATAGTCGGCGCCCCTCGCTATGTGAGGAACGATGTCATCCGGCGCGATCTCGGGATTGAGAGCCTGGACGACTTCATACGACGCCTCGCGACAAGCATGTTCGCGCGTGCCGACGCATCCGCTTGGCCCCACGTCAAGCACCTAGCGCCCTGGCACGCGCGCCCGCCAGACGCGAGGCGCCTGCCCCGCGACCTAGTCGCGGACCCTGCGGCCCCCACCCCACCGGATTGACGCTTGAGTAAGCCGTACCAGTCTACACGCGGCTTACTCATACACTAAGACTCCACACCGTACTCACACCGGTGACGCGGCGTGTGCTAAGTTAAAATAGGCACGTCGCCCACCATAGCCACACAAAATACAACTACACATGCAGCTTAACCCACACGTTGTACCAGGCAGCGCGGGCTCGCAGGTCAACGTAGCCACCGGGCGGTGTTACACAGTACAATACCGCCCGCACATACACTACGGTACCTTAGTCCGGAACGCGACCGGCTCGATCTGGAAAACGAGACGGACGGGTACCACTCATCCGCCACCTGCAGGTGCGTCATAAGTCGGCGCCTCTGTCGCTGGTCGTGCTCACTGGGCCTCCCCCGGGTAACTGGGGGTCTCACCCGGTGGGCACAGACCGCCAGGACGCCGTGAAGAAAGCGGAGCTTCACAGTGACGCTGCCCGGCAGCGTCGCGTGTTGACAGATCCGCGGCGCGCCTGCAGGAAATACACAAGCAATCACTCACACAGAGCGGACCGCGCAAATCATATTTGCCGCAGGTCCCACGCCGCCACGCCAAACAGGCAACATAGGGACGGGCCCGCATTTGCGGGTCACGGTATGGCTTCCGCGGGAAGGGGGCGTAGCCCCGTGACCGCTCGCCACGTCCCCTGACGGGGACGTCGCGACTTCCACTAGTGTAAGACACACTTTTACTTGAGCCGTCGTGCTGTTCGGATCTCTGAGTATTTCTAAATAAATGAGTAAAACACTGACTTTGGGTTTCACTGTTACTATGGACAAGCTACCCCAAATGGATAACCAGTCTGGGGAAGAATGTGACGTCAGCACTGCTGACGTCACTATTTTTAAAAACAACACCGCTCGAGACTCTTCGATATCAGAAGTGGGATACGAAGGGACCCCTGGACCCTGGTACCGCCTCATCAATAGCTTTTGCACCACAAGACCAACTACTGGAATCAGTGCAGCAGCCACAGCAAGTAATGGATACACCTGTGCCCACGACAACTATGGGTGATGCAGCAAAATATGTCTGAACGTTTATGCAAGCCGCCTGAACCAAGAGTGAAGATCAATGACACTCACCTACCGTCTTTTGACCCGGACTTGAACGTTGGGATTCAAAAATGGTGTCAACATACAAACAAAGCAATTGAAACCTACAATTTGAGTGACTTTGAGGTAAGTACGTATGAAAGTGGGAGGTCTTTTGAAAGGAAAAGCAATAATGTGGGTGGACGACTGGATTGTCACCACATTCTCATGGGAAGAACTCCGTAACAATCTCATCACTACGTTCGAACCCGAAAACACTCACGAGTCATTATTCGATTCAGAGTTTATACTTACAATTCATAGAAGGATATAGCTGAATTTCTGTCAAGTGCATAGGTTTTGTGGAGAAGAGTTATCAAAGATAAACTTAGTAATGAAGATGCAGTGAAAGCTGTAATTGGATGTGTAAATGATGAACGCTTACGCATTGAACTACTTAATGCGAGGGTTAGTACAATATCGGACGGAACTGATTTCGGTTTCATTTTCAATAGGAAAGAAGCGATCTCATCCAGATTTAATTTCTGTAATACCAAACAAAAATTTAAGATTTTCAGAAGCAGCTCCGCCATCATTGCAGTGTCGAATAAACAAAAGGAAAATTATACACCGGTTTAGATAGGGCAGCTGCATTCCACCAAACATTAGAATCATAAATTGAGAAGACTGCATTCGTTACTCCAGATGGCTTATCCGGTATCTCACAAAAGTCTATCAACGATGTATCAACAAGGCATTATCCTCTCTTTTAGATGACACTGCTCAAGTTTATGGAGATGACGTGCTCTGCAAATGTACGGATTTTTCAGCAGGATTATCAATTATTGAACGTATTCTTATAGCGTTACAGGAAGCCGGATTTTTAAGATGCAATCAACATGGGTTTTGGATCAGTATTATTACAAATGATTGAGGGACGTCAACATGCAGTGGCATTCATGAGCATGAGAACTACCGACGCAGAAGGCCGATATCACTCTTACGAGTTAGAGACTTTGGTAGTTGTGCGGGCTAATAAACACTTCTGCCAGTACCTGTATGGACGCAAGTTCAGGGTAGGCCGACTGCAATGTTATTAAGACGCCCAAACGCAGAAAGGAGTTGCTTTCGAGAATTCACCGTTGGTGGGCATTCTTGCAGAATTTTACTCGGATATTGAGTATCGCAAAGGACAGCGACTGCAGTGCGCGGATTCCTTTAGCAGAAATCCAAGCGATTCAATAGTCAACATCACGACAAGGGATTTAAAGTAGTGTGTTTAATTTTAAAGTGGTTGAAAGTAGAACGAAGAAGGGATCAAGTACAAAGACCAATAATGGATTCGATAAGGGATAATAATTCAACGGATGGATACGTCTTGGATAACGACTTGCTCAATAAAAATATCGTACAGGACCCGATTTTAGGACAGCGGGCCTGTTCTGTTGTGCCAAAAGTGTTTCAGTAAAGCATAATAGATTCCTACCTCACAGCCCTCAAACATACTCGCTGGGACAAAACTTTGCAGAAGGTTAATGGAACCTATTGGTTTAACAGAATGGGTACCGTTGTCCGCGGATTTGTAGACAATTGTGTGTTATGCAAGACATCAAAAAGAAATTCAGGAGTTCAAATGTATTCTGTCCAAAAACCATCAACAGCTTTCCGGGTAGTACACATGGATATAACCGGGAAACTAGGTACTCCAAACGATCAGCAATACATCATAGTAACAATAGACATCTTCACAAAATACTCCTTGTTTTACTATGCCACTGATAAAAGTCAGCATAGTACACTGGGTACACAGAAACACCATGTACACCTGTTTGACCCACCAGTTCAAACAACAGTTGATGGAGGAAAAGAATTCTTAGGTGAATTCAAATTATATTGTGACCGATTTGTTATTTTCCATGCCATAACACCAAAAGTCAGCCGAGCCAATGGTCAAGATGAATGTTGCTCGTTACTAACATCGGCGAGCACCACAACCTGGCGAAAAGGTGACCGTATCGGCGGAAGTTGAGCAACCTCTACCACCTGAGGCGGCCAGTGAACCAGTACCTAGCTCATCACGGGCTGAACCATGTGAGTAACAGGCACATAATAAAACAAGAAAGAACAACATGACTACCTGATTAAAAACATGTGAGTATACAACATTTCTCAAACGATTACCGTTGACAATAGAGTGTATCATACCATCAGGGTTGATAACTTTTAATATCAACGAGTCATCGAGAAACATTATGTTTGACAAACTTCCTAACCATTTTAGAGCCCCTGTGCCTAGCACAGCATCGACCTAGTCTTGTTTCCATTAGAGCCTCTGTGTACCACGGCAAACAGGACCGCCCAGAGCACGGCATCACACCTTCCACTACGAGTCATCAAGAAATATTATTTAACAAACTTCCTTACCATTTTAGAGCCCCTGTGCCTAGCACAGCATCGACCTAGTCTTGTTTCCATTAGAGCCTCTGTGTACCACGGCGAACAGGACCGCCCAGAGCACAGCATCACACCTTCCACTACGAGTCTTCGAGTAATATAAAGTCTACGAGAAATATAAAGTCTACGAGAAATATAAAGTCTACGAGAAATATAAAGTCTACGAGAAATATAAAGTCTACGAGAAATATAAAGTCTACGAGAAATATAAAGTCTACGAGAAACATAAAGTCTACGAGAAATATAAAGTCTACGAGAAATATAAAGTCTACAAGAATCATACAGCCTTCAAGAATCTTCCAAAATTATGAAATCATCAGATTCAAAATAGAAACTTGCCATAACATGGAGAGCGTGTTTCGGCATATACGGATTCCAAACGCAGAAGATATTTCATTTGTGTCAGATAAACTACACACACAAGATCAGTCATGAATATTCTATTCACTTGCTAAAAGGATCATTGATTTTTGGACATGGATATCAGTGTTCTATAGACTACTATGAAAAGATGATTAATGAAGATATAATTAAACGAGAAGCTCAAACATCGATCTACGGATTATCATAGCGGGTACAGGAAGGAGCATAAGAAAGCAGGATGGTGCAGAGCGCGCACCACCTGTCAGAATGGCCGTATCGGCGCAAATGCTTATCATTTATCTAATTAATTATAAAGAATTGCTAAAATTACGTAATTATAGTTATTTAAACGTTTAGAGTGATTTATGTAATAAAATAAGGAGTTACTTTTGTTATGCAAAACTTTGTAAACAACAGCTGCGTGTTTGCACGTGCGCGCTTGCTGTTGTAACGACGATGAGTCATGATTAGTATAAATAGAGGCAACGAGCCGATGTAAGACACACTTTTACTTGAGCCGTCGTGCTGTTCGGATCTCTGAGTATTTCTAAATAAATGAGTAAAACACTGACTTTGGGTTTCACTGTTACTATGGACAAGCTACCCCAAATGGATAACCAGTCTGGGGAAGAATGTGACGTCAGCACTGCTGACGTCACTATTTTTAAAAACAACACCGCTCGAGACTCTTCGATATATATTATTACCCATGTTTGCAAATAAATAAATGATTTATGATTTATTTATGATTTACAACTAATAAGTTTTTTTTGTTGGTTTCCCTCTTAAGAAAATTTACCCCTCGCTACTGTAACATATTAAAGGATCATGAACAAAAGCAGACTAGCAAAGATGCATGAAACAAAACGAAATTAACATAGAAATTATTTGCTTGTTTTTTACAAGACTTTCACTTCAGGAATTTCGTTTTCGTATCCCGAATTATGATTTTAAGATAAACAGTTAATTAACGATTGCTAGGTACTACATTTCCAAAGAAAGTCATGATTGACGTTTCGTTCTCTTCATTTGTACGAGTGACGTAAATATGAACCTTTAGACCAAAACATCACAAAAATGATATTAAACTCATAAATAGCTAAATAATTAGTAATATCATAACCAAACGTACTGTATATTATATGTATTTTATCGTTCCGATGAGACAATATTTATTTTTGTGTTTCATCTCACGCAGATGCAAAACTACTGTCAAGCCAGATGACGTACAGACGGACCGGCCGATAGGAATTCTACAAAGCCACTGTAAAACCATAACAAGCATGAATAGTACATTTTATTTTTAAATTAGCAACTGTTCTCTTGCTCTGTTTTTAACTGACATTGTTGTTTTGTACCGACATGAGTGATCTGTGGTCATTTTATAAGTTGCGAGTAGGTTAGACATTTTGTAGGTTTTCTCGATATTTGTGTGATAACTTCAAAACTCGGGTATTTATGTTAAAATGAACACTTTAAAATGGTAGTATTTAAAGCGTAGTCTATAATGAATAAAGATTTATTGTGTTTCAACCTGAGATGGATTAAGCAAAAACAATACCCTAGTGGTGTGGCCAGCGGATTGCCCAGTCAAATGTCTCAAGTTCAAACCTAAGGCTCACACCTCTGACTTTTCAGATTCATGTGTGTATTTTAGAATTATCACTTGCTTCAAAAACCGTGAAGGAAAACACTGTGAGGAAACCGGCATGCCTGACAGATATTTCAGAGAGACCCATGAGCAGCAATAAAACTCTGACACCAGGCCACTGACTACACGAAAAGAATATGGTTCTGTTAAAGACGCACCAATATTATTAAGGACATCGAGGAGTACGTGCGCCAGAGATTAAAGTACACGCCAAGAGCACAGCTACTGGAGTCGCGCTGCAACGTCAATTTCAAGGCGTTTGTGGTGCGCATCCCAACGTGTATGCTCCATTTGGTGCTGGAAGAAAGTTTTTGGCCACAGGATGTGGTGTTCCGTCGCTTCCGCGGACAAATTCCACAAGAACGCACATAATTTCGTGCTAGTGAACTGATACTAACATAGTTATATAAGATTTTACTAACAAAAGTGTTATTAGTATGTATTTTTAGGTTAAGGTATTTATCTATGGGTCTTTGTTACCTGAATTAAATGGTTTATTATTATTATTATTATTATTATTATTAAAATTATTTCAAACCGATTCATATGACTCACTAAGTAACAAAGAACAAACTTCAAACTTCAAATATTTATTGCGATCATGAGTAGATACATAGGGTGTTTTAAAAGGTAAAAACACATACATGATACCCTAAACTTGAAACTGATATAACTTAGTCAATCCAATTACATTATTGTTCGCTTATGAAATGTAATATTCTTGCCAAATGTTCTCCTGTGGCCCGTTTGCTTCGTGTTATAACAACATTCAATAAGCGTTTATTCGTCAATAACGCCACAGTATATAACAGATTTGGATACTGGCACGACTGGATAGACTGGAATAACACAAGACCACAATTTACTAGAGTATTTAGCACCGCTGACCATGGAATTAGCCAATAAAACTAAATTGTAGTCCTCGTAGCATAGCTGCGTAGCCGTAGACAAACCAAATCGTAGCTGTTGTGCTACGCGATTTGCTACGCAGCTACGCGGCGATGTTGCTAGGAATCGTAGAATTAAACATGTTACATTTTTTAGGAGTGTACTGTAATGTATATACGTCCTTTTTATTATCTTTGAATAGCCCCAGCGCGAAGTCTTGATATAGGCATAGTGCCAATAAGAAGGAACCCTGCAGCACTTAGGCTTAAATATTACTAAGGCAAGCACAATTACGTATGTAGTACGTATCAACCATCGATTTGAATAAATTCTTAAAACCAACTTAATAATATGAACCTATATGCAAAACGAGTATTTTCAATTATTAAATCATACGTTTAAACTTTACTAAAAGGACTGTGATGAAAGACTTGCTTGACATTTATGTAAAGGCTGATTTGAAAAAAATCCCCTCTTTTCCTAGTCATGCTTTTGTATAATCTGCTGAAATAGTCTATTTTGTTACTAACAATAGTTCATAAGTTTAAGTACTAACATGATTTGAATGATAATAATAATATTTATTCAAAATTAAAATAGGTAAACATAATTAGGTAAAAAGGGATTAAAATATTCGATGCTTACTAGGTTAGATAAACCTGTATCACAGGCGTTTGACTATTGATCACTATTGTCCGAAAAAAAAAGTTATTATTATAACTTGGTACCTATGAGTCTCCGTAACGTATTAAATGGATTTTATATAAGCCATCTATCATCTACTAATTTCAGGTAGAACCTGCTGGCTCATTCACCTTATATGCACGTAATGCCTTAATCGAATATCGCAACACCTGCATAAGATGATGTGGGGAGAGGGGACCGAACGAACGCTTTGTAACCGTATCTAATCTCGATAGAATATATGTAATTGTCTATAGGTACTAGTTCTAAGATTAGAGATATTATGTCAGTCTCAGTAATATGAGTCCCATAGACATATGACATTGAGTTCAACCGTATCAATTAAAGTTTTAAGTGCCAAGCTTTTTTTTTAACACACTTGCTTTTCAATTTACTTTCGACATTGGCAGAATAGTCGACATTGGCTTTGTTTGCCATAACAATAAATAGCTTAGAATAGGATAGACATGTGACAGAAATGTCACAATAGCTAAAAAATATTAATAGGTACATAATATTATTAGTTTAAAGGGAAAAAAGACAGGGTTGTTACATTTTCACAACACTTTGGGTTAGCTGGAGGGGCTAACAAGACTACAAAGTAATGTGTAAACCAAATTGCTAGTAAAAAAAAAAGAAGAGAATGTTAAAATCTATGTATATGTTTGAACAAGCCTCGTGCGTGGGTGCTAATTTATTTAAACCGATTTGAACTGGCCTTTTGAGCACGGGTGATTTTTTGTTGATAGATTTTAGATATTCGGTATTTTTTAAAGAGGGAAGTTATAATATTGTCGATTCGATAAATTTACCAGCCTATTTGAATGTATTTTTAAGTTGTGGAATTTCTATCTATACTTATATTATAAAAATAAAAGATTTGATTATTTGTTTGTTTGAGTTGAATAGGCTCCAAAACTACTAGACCGATTTGAATTTTTTTTTGACATTTGATATGGAAACGGGAATTAAGCGATGAAGCCGCGTGACGTCTGCTAGTATCATAATTATATACTTATATATTACCAGCATACACGTACAAAAGTGGCGAAATATTAGTGTACTGTATGTACATAATACATCTCTACCCATCCGATGAATGCTGATAAGATGTTATGTCAGTGCTGGTTATCAAAGACAATGAGAACAGCTGTTAACTGATTGGTCCATCCTGTTATCACATGTTGTGCGTCACTTATCTAGATGTAGTCAGCTGACTTGTGCTAATTAATTGTAAACGATTGTAATGATTATTATCAGCGTACATCAATTAGGATATTACGCAACACAATAGGACTTTAAGAGTATTGCTATCAACAGTGAGATGATACCAACTTGGTATAGCTAATAAATGATATTTATTTATGTAAACAGATTCATAAAATCACTTTTATATATAATATTTTAACTAGAAGGTGAGGCCAGTTTTTCACTATCTGACAACTCTAAGAAACATTGAAAAACTCAGAGGTCACAGTCTCTTTTAAAATCTAGACATTATCCTGGTCATTTAAGAACCAAGCAGAATAGTGACTGAAATGGTCTTTGGAGGAAAGAACCACACAGATATAAGGAGATCAATCAGTGCAAGCATTCATCGTGAGCTCAACTCGGAACTTGAGGAGCTCCACATCCTGACGAACAATACCAAAGAAAGAACATTCAATCGGTGTCACATTACCGAGGATCGTGGTCAGTGAACCTTTTTAAGCGGGTAATCTGCCTCGACTCCGGATCAAAGTTGCCATCATCATCGGCTGAAAACTACTTGAGGACGTAGCCTCTTGTACTTTTACACGTAGTTGGACTTCGTCCGGTACTTTTAGCTCTCTGTACTTTTCTCTGTATAAACTTTAACTATGCAAGTCTCTTACTTTTCCGTGCACGCTATGTTCTTAAAAAGGGATGTGAAGTTGTGGATCACGTAACTATTTATTTAAAGTATAAAATATAGTGTAAAAAAATAATAAAATAATACTGGTTGTGGGAAAATTAAGAATTTCAAATGATAAACTAGTGTTAGTATTAATTATGCATCAGAAACTAACATAGTGACATGCTAGCACCATCTAAGTCATTCTAAGTATAGTAGTACCACAGTATAAATATTAATACAGTAGGACGACGCCTTTGATCTCTGGAAAAATGCCGACAACTTCTACACGCGTTAGACTTGAATAATACCTCCCGCACTACGAACATCGGTTTGTTCGCAGTGCGAGAGCGGCTTTCCCGCGTCTCGCCCCACACACCCCGCACGATTGCCCTGTCTAGACAGCTTCGTCGGACGACTGTATGTTTTTAGACTGTGGTAGTACTGTGTGGTGTGTGTGTGGGTGTGTTGAAATGTGTGTGACGAGTTAAAGTGGTGTATGTACTACTTTGAAATATTATTCAATGTTTTAATAAAATAATTTAATACAATCATATAGGTTTTTTTCGTAATTTCGTTGCAAGTAATTATTTAATTTTTTATTTTGGAATTGTGGTAGGTACCTAATGGTATTTCACATGTTAAAGTATAAGCGTAAAGACTGTAAATATTATTCAATGCTCTGTCTCTTTCTTACACATTTCAAATAGCGTATTTTACAATTACCTTCTAAGAAATGAAGCGTAAAGGTTTCATTAATTATTACAGTCATTAGACACTTTCCCGAATCGAAGTTGACGGAGTAGGTTCGGAGTAATCCAGCGAACTTCGGCCTTACCCACTTAAATTTCGTTAATTTCTCAAATACATAGATAGATCAAAGGTTCTGGAGAGACTCTTTGATCATTTAAAACTACATTATTAATGTTGTAGAACTTTGCAAAGCTTTCATTGTCATGAGTTTAGACTACGATAAGACTGTTATTTATTTTGTCGGGTAAAAATACAACATCTGATCTACTTTTTTAAGGAGTTTACAAAGAAAAAAAAGAGACAAACTATTGCGTAGAATAAAATGTAAAATATTTGATGTTGGTGCTCATGTTAAAGGTTAAGCGCAGCCTTCACCTGAGATAGCGAACCAACTGACAGATTTATGTAGTCATTAATATTGTTTTTATATCTGCTTAGCCTTTTCCCAGCTATGTTGGGGTCGGTTTCCAGTTTAACCAGTATTAAATTTCGCATAACATTTTAATTTTCTGTTTCGTAAAAAACCTCCTACTTGATAAAATTGTCAAATAAGTCCTGACTTTTTGTTTTAGTAAATGTAAATTACACACCGTTAGAAAGCTCATACAGCAGAGATGTTTTGATGTAATCCTAAATTCTCGATCGCTTTTAGTTTTTTTTTTAATGCAAGTCAAAGTTATGCATCTAAGTATTTTTTTACATCTTTTTGTACCTTTAAAGTCTCATAACTTTATTCCCATTAAAATCTGTACCTACCAAACAATAATTTTATGAGAGTCTGCTACTATTAGACATTAATACAAAACAACTTCCATTTGTTTTACCTGTTTTACCCATCACAAGTAAAGATATTCGAATTTAAAGTTAAAAAAACTGGTAATTTTCTGTGAAATTAAAAAAACAGTAAAAAGAAACGGTGGGGCCAAGGTCAAATAATTTGGGCCAAGTGGGTAGCAGATGACCCCAACTACCCACCATTTTCGTATGTTCAACGTTCTACCAAACACCCTGTATTCTATTGTGGGTGGCGTTCTGTAATTTCTATCTCCCCGCTGTGGAAAAAAAAGAACGTAAGTTGCTGAATAAACAAACCTCTTTCTTAGAAATATAATTTTGTTTTAAGTATTAATGCTACCCGTAAACGGTGGATGTTTCGTTGATAGAAATATGTTTTTTTCTCATTTAGATCACAATTTCTAAACTTGTTGATATTTTTTTCTTCCCTGATATATCAACTGATTCATTGGCCAAAATGCTGTAAGCTCATGCTTTGACACTATTGACTAATATATCTCAGGTATAGGTATCAACATAATAATTTGCCGTATGTTTGTCCTGACACACAGTCCACATTTCATTTTATATTGGAGACTAATATTGCTGACAGCTCATTTCACCCGGGAGACTTTTTACAGAATAACGCTACTGGACTAGAACCAACTTTTTCCGCAAACACCTTTCTCGTTGGTTCCAGTTCAACTCCAAACTTCCTAATTACTTTAAGCGCACCTCATCTTAAACTAAGTACTAGGTTTCCTCTTACTAATACGTCACGAATTCTTCGGGGAACAGCGAAATAAAATAAATTCCAGTAACACACGAGGGAATGCCCGCGAGGGTTTCATTTCATTCAAATCACATCGGCGAAATATTATGTTTTATGAATAATATATATGTCAGAATATATGTTCTAGAGTCCACCAGCTACCAGTTACGAATTTATTGAGAAGTTTTTAACAAAGTTATATTTTACTTAGAAAAATCATTGGATCATAAATTAATAGTATCTATGTGGTTTACAATAGATCAAAAAGATGTATTGCTGGGGAGTTTCTTTCAATAATCATTAATTATTAGAACAAAGGCCCATAATTTTAAGTCTGGGGGACGCTTGGTATTTAAATCTGA
Source organism: Euplexia lucipara (assembly GCA_921972225.1). Classification (NCBI taxonomy): domain Eukaryota; kingdom Metazoa; phylum Arthropoda; class Insecta; order Lepidoptera; family Noctuidae; genus Euplexia; species Euplexia lucipara. The sequence continues at coordinate 4,687,152 of OV179143.1, read as the reverse complement.
TCTGAGAAGTTGAAGTTACACGTAGTAGTTAACATTAACCACATTTTTTCATCTTATATAGAAAAGTTAAAGACCAGGAAGTAACAATAGCTATAATTTATTTACAACACTACGAGGGTGATGGAGGGAATGTTAAAAATCAAAAGGAAAAAGTACGAAATCAACGCAGACCAAAATATTTAATTTTTCTAATTGAACATGAACCTTATTCTATTTGTGAAAAGTTGGAAAAACTATCATAGAAATTGACACATTTGAGTAGTTCGATATGCTAGCTTCTGTACTTTATTAAGCACAATAAACAACAACCATTATAAATAATTCGAGCAATAACAAAAGAAGCGGGAAATGATGAGAACAAGCCTACATCCATCACTAGAGATCTATCTACGTTAGCGCGATACAGTACCTTATCACTATGTATTGAAGGTGAGGTATGCAGGGTCTGGTCATCAATTATGTATCCTTAGAAATCGTACAATAGGCAGCACGTCGATGGTAACACTTTGAACTTATGCCAGCCTAGTATTTCATTATTTTTTTAAGTAACACGAATCTACAGTTTGCAATATTCGTAAATATGTAAGCACCATAATCTAATGCCTATTCTTCCCTAAGTTTATTGTTTGTTTTATTATTACTTTCTTTACGTTCACTCGTGGGCATATAGTACCTTATTTACATAACATCACGCCTGAAATCCCCGAAGGATTCAGCAGAGGTAGTATACCCACATTTCACTAGTTCTGTTAAAGTCTCATCTAATAGGTTTGCAGCCTATTGTCATCAATCGGACACAAATCCAGATTCCTGGTTGCTACTGAGAAATTCTAGATGGAAAAACTCAATAACACTTTGCCCGACCCGGGGATCGAAATCGAGGCATCGTGCTCAGCAGTAAACCTTACGACCACAAGACCAACGAGGCAGTAGTAGTAGTTCCTTATTAATCTTATATTATTCAAGATATGGATACCGTCGTTAGTTACACATAAGCAATGTAATTTTTTAACTCACAGCCTGCTTAATACTATGTTTGTGTTTTTCCATAATAAATAAATAAGTCCAATTAATTCGATAATTCTATTCTGTACTAAATACTACTTTAGTACAGAATAGAATTATCTTAATTGTATATCATAAAAAGTTACAAATGATATATTTAATAGCCACACAGATAGAATGTGGCAAAAGGTAGCCTTGTCGCTAAGGGCGATTTTTTACAGACAAACTTGCTATTCTTTTTTAGGGTATATATTTGTTGAGTGGTCAAAATAAACCAATTGTAATTGAAAACTACTTTACACTCCGTGAAAATAACCTATTTAAATATAAAATTGAAATATTGCTAATTGCAGTTCTATGATGTGAATCAACATATTGTATCGTTAAATAATTCCCGCAATTAGTTTGCATAATTTTATGATTGCTTTCTGTAAAACCATAACAGTTCACCCGTCACGTAATTAGGGTAATTAATAATGTTTATTAATTAATACCAGCCTGCTACTGTTACTGTACAACTGCAGGTCAAAGACCTCTTCTCATGTAGAGAAGATGATAGCATTCATCATCACGCCAGCTCCAGGTGTGTTGTCGGTGATGAAATATTAAGTATGGATAAGTCTATAGATCTATACTTAATATTATAAATAGAATAGTGACGTCATGCGATATTTCGACTCGATGTATCGCCGATATTTTTTAAATACGTGAAAAAATAAAAAATATATGTCGAATATTTTCTTGTAATCTAGATGAGGGACTGAAAACTAAAATTTTGTCAAAAAAATAACGGCTAAATATTTGTTTAGAGGAGGTGGTGTTCAATTACGGAATGCACGCGGATCAAATCGCGAGCGAAGTTTTAATAATTTATTATTTCCTATTTATTTCCTAAGTTCTCCTTCATGGACCGTCTCAGATAAACTTAGAGAGTAGGCACATTTGTATTGAAAAAAAATATATTGACACTTGCTTGCAATTGAACCCACGATGTCGAGCATGAGACGCGATACCTTAACCACTGGTTCATCACAACCTTAATGTCGTAAGCAAGTTAAAATTATCCATAATTATGGGTACATTGATGATTTAATTTCATATTTTTTTAAAGATGACGATATTCGATCATTTGAATTTAAATCATTGATGCTTTCTTTACAAAAAGATAATACGTTCAGTTGAGATGTCCCATGTATTCCTTTAATTAATATCCTGCACCGCCAGATAGTTGACAACTGGCTTCCTTCAAGCAATGGAAAACTTCACACTCCCAACTTTATTCATTCAACTTTAGCCTTTATTATAATGCTCTTAGATCCATACAAGTTGCAGTTATAAGTTAGTAAATATTTTAACCTTTACATTCGATTTAGGACCTTGTTGTTAAGATGATAAGGTGCATGTGTGTATAGATAAGTAAGTGGAACGGTATCTGCACGTGCGGTGACATCAGGCGGGTGCACGTGCACGGTGCGCGGGCGCATCTGTCGCCCAAAGTTCACTGCACCGCTCCCTAAAGGATCTCAAGATGTTAAGGTCTGTAGATGATCTTTTGTGTCATGTTATTAATGTTTTAAGTGGTTTTTATTATTTCTAGGATTTTTACTGACGAAGAGAAGCATTTGTGTACTATAAACCTTTACACAAAAATGAAAAGTCTATACAAATTCGGCTGAGAAAACACATTGCAAAACAACAACACACACACACACACAACTTACTTTATAAATAAATATAATAAGTCAGTCCCCTTAAACGCCCACCCTTCATCACTTCCTAGTGTTTATGCTGTAACACCCCAGCAACACATCTGTCTTATTCTGTCTGATGATCGATAAGATTTAAAAGACCTTCAAAAAGCTTTACTTCGAATGAGAATTTATTCTTTTAAAAAATATTTTACAGGCACAATGTAATCTAATATCTAAACGCGTTAGAACTCCACAAAACAAAACCAAACAACTACATTTATTCAAATTGCTCCCTCAACTTGTTTTGATCAATCTTGAAGAAAAACAGTACAGTACCAAGAAATATAAAACTTAAGGAAAGCCAAAACAATTTCGTTAACCGCTACAACTTATATGAGAAAAGGAAAACGCTCGTAGGAAAGGTTTTATTTATAAAGTTTACATAACTCATTGCTAAAGTTTTGCATAGCCGATAAGAATGGAAACTTTGATAAAAATAGTCATCACCATAATAAAAATAATAAATAAATATTCCACAACTTTCACACAACAACATCAGATAGGCAGAGCTTGTGTTATGGGCACTAAACAACTGATACATACGTATATAATATATTTCTAAAAACATACATACCTATTATAGACATACTTACACAGAATTGGATGTCTATACTATTTGTACCTGTATAAGATCTTGTAATTATGTCGTTGGTGTTCCCTTTAAAATAAATAAATAAATAAATAAATAAATAGATAAATTACACCCAGACACAGATACACCCAGATAAAAATAGTAAGAAAGAAACAATTGTTTATTACCCACACAAGACGTGCATTTTATTTGACGAAAAAATTTGCGTCGTTGTAAGATCGCGTTATACCTGTCGTTGGAATTTTGTTTATTGGAATAAGAAGTTTACCTGGCAAATGAGAATATGATGATATGATAATAATATATCTCTTTATATTTTGCCATATTCTCATTTGCCTGCTAACAAAAACGGGTATCTGCCTGGGTTTATTACCGATCTCACTCCACTGATAAAATTATGACGTGTAATAGTGATTGTAACAACGTAAATGTTCGTTTACTTGTAAATTTTAAGTTAGTATTGTAATTGTAACGCTACAGTTAAATATTCAATGTTTACACATTTTAGGACTTACCAAAATGTGTACACATTGAATATTTAACTGACTGTATTTTTGTAATAAAAAATACTTAAAAAGCAAAAATTTCTTTCACTAATGGTAAGCTACAATATCGATAAACCCGAAAGGATATGTATGATTTATTATAAATACACATAGTAGACCTCCTTGAGAACAAAATCATAGGCAGAAACCTCGTATTAATAAGAATATTTACATAGTAACGTTTATTTATTCAAAAGTTCCAATAAAAACAGTATCATATTCAGCAAGTCAATTTAGGGTCACTTGTATTTTGCGCCTTTGAAAACATATATTTTTTTGAAGTCATAAAAGAAGGATTTCAATATAGAATGGTGCTGTGTGATTTCTAGTTTCTTTGCATGACTAAATTTAAAAGAATCCGCCACTTTTTTCTCCATCAAAAATTATTGAAGCGCGGTAAATTGGCTGCAGGTACCAAATCCGTTGTTGCACCACAAAGGAATTCTTTCAAACGAGGTAGGAAACCAAAGTGCTCATTGTATGAAACTTCTTTGTTATACAACGTCATATAAATCAGGATAAAGGTGTAGATGCGTGGGAGTGGGACGAATACGGCAAAACAGTTTTGGAAACAAATGTCCAGGTGACAGAAGATATCAATCCTCTTTGTAAAGATATTTTCTCAAAAGATACAAAATGTCTTGCGTAGGTATTATACCTATATGGGACTATACAAGCAATTATGTAGCTTTTGTTATATGATAAAAAGGTTTATAGTTGCACTAGGTTTACATTATTTATTGATTACCACATTGCTTTCATTTAGTCTACTATTTGTAAAATTCCATTGTAGTAACTTACTCATAGCTGCACATAATTCGTTTCTAGTGTCAAAAATGTTTCAAAACTACATGTTCTGTTTCCTAACTGTGATGTCCCTAACAGTCAATAATATAGAATATGGAAAAAAAAACATATCATATTACCATTCAAATTAGAAATCAAATATAGGGTTAGGTATCCTGTGAACATCGGTGACTGAGCTAGCTACAGCAAAGTGGGGAAAGAGTTTGCAATACTGGTATAAAAAAAAATCATCTTATTTACCGTTAATAATTAATCGTTCATGATTATATTTTTCTTGTTACTTCATTTAATTTTGACCTATCTGCAAAAAACTCCACATTGTTTTTAACAGGAAAAAAAAGTAGCTTTCATCAGAAATCTCCGGTCTCTAAAAGGCTGTATGATTTCATATCATTTCTAGCAAGTTTACCAGTGAAAAAGGCACGTTCCTCAAAGTTCGCAAATAAAAAAGGTTCGTTTCTTTACACGTTCAAAGTAACAATAATAATTCACATAAAACTTTTCACCCAATTTTATATGAATGGGAAGTGGCTCGATTTTCTTTTATTCCATGATTTCCCAGCCTACTAAAGGAAGTTACTGGGCTTATACGAAGTCATTTTTTTTTTTATTCATCAATACAATTTTATGGAATTATATGTGTACATAATGACAATTGTAATCTACGATTAATTTAAAATGCTATGCTTTATATTTGCACACCGAAATTAAAGGCAGAATAAGAGATCAATTTTATTTATATTGTGAACCTTCTGTAGGTACCTTATTTACGCAAATAAATGATTTATTAATATTATTATATTATAGTTATATCTTAGTGGCCTAAACAAAGTGTCAATATCAACATATTCTATTTTAAAATCAGAACGGATTTGCAAATAGAATCTATACTAATATAATAATATTACAAAGAAGAAAAATTTGTATTTTATGTGTATGTTTGTAGTGAATAAACTTGAAAACTACTGTGCCGATTTCAAAAATTCTTTCACCATTGAAAAGCTATATATTCACCCTGAGTAACATAGGCTACTTTTTATCCCCGTATTCCCACGGAAACGGAAACTATGCGGGTAAAACCGCGTGACGTCTGCTAGTATGACATAATTTCCAATTAAAGAATTTTCAAAGCAATGTTTAATATTTTTTTTAAACTGACAGTCTATAGTCTATGCCGTCTCTTTCAATCCGTACAAAGGTTGTCTGCTCGATAAGACCGCCTATTGTAGTTACACTAGATTTATAAATGTTGGTCCTGTGTTCTATATTATTTGGTGTAGGTCAAAGATATTCTATACCATAGAGAGACATCACGAACAAAATTTTCATCCGATACTTGTTTCTTAGTAGTGGACACAAGTCGATTGGTCTTGTGTAGTACCACAGTATAAATATTAATACAGTAGGACGACGCCTTTGATCTCTGGAACAATGCCGTCAACTTCTACACGCGTTAGACTTGAATAATACCTCCCGAACTACGAACATCGGTTTGTTTGCAGTGCGGGAGCGGCTTTCCCGCGTCTCGCCCCTCACACCCCGCACGATTGCCCTGTCTCGACAGCTTCGTCGGACGACTGTATGTTTTTAGACTGTGGTAGTACGCTCAGCTGCGGCTCCAATCAAATTTAAATTCAAATTCATTTATTTTTTTCATTTTTTTTCCAATGTTGTTTTTTTACGCAAGATGGCGTTACTGATACATGGAATCACAGTTGTTCTATGTCATTTCTTCGTATGTCCTTTGTACAGACGCCAGCACATCAAGTTATCCCAATGTGTCAAATTTTCCCAATTGAATATGAACCTTATTCTCTTTGTCATAAAGTAGAAAAACGATCAAAGAAATTTCACAAATTTGGGTAACTTGACGTGCTAGCGTCTGTATAGTATCTCAAATCTCTAAAGGTGTAGGTAACAACGATGTATCTTAGTAAATAAATAGGTTACACCTAAGTAATGTTATGCCTAAATCAAAGAGCGCACTGTTTATGTTAAACTACTTTCTTTTACGCTGAGCAACAGTACATAAATATTTACGCAATATTTATGAACACGGCATTGGGTTCATAATACTGAGGAAAATGGCGGATATTTTGTTACAAGCTATTTTGACTGATACAGGTTGACAAGTATTTCCATCCCACCCACCTGTATCACCGTCAAAATGTTTTTTGTTATTCTATATTTATGTCAGTACTCGTAGGTAGTAGGCTAGATGACTAAATAGTTTTTAGTCCGTTATCTAGATTACTATTATATATTAGGCACATATTTTTCCTTTTTTCACGTAATCAAACATAAACGGCGACATATTGATTCGAAATGTAGCGTCACGTATTTTTTACAGTCTGAATTATGACGTCACAAGCCCCTGTCCTTGATTTTAAAGCACTTAATTATCAATTTAAAATAAACACAAAGTACAAGTATTCTTTGTTTTTTTTCTTCAAATTGAAAATCAAGCGTTGTTATCTAACAGTTAGAACAATGCTTGATTTTCAATTTGAAGAAAAGATGTATGAATATAAAAATAGAATTTTTATATTCATACACCAGCATCATGCCTATTCTTGTATTTTAAGAACTTTCGCAAACTTTCGCATACTTGTCTTAATCTGTCGAAAACGCCACTTTTCCCCACATTTAAGACTACTTTTTGACCTAGATTGTTGCTGATAAAATTAAATGAGATTACGACTAGATTTTGAACGCTTTTAAGTAGGATCGGGACTTATTATAGTTTGTTTAAAGATACAAGAGACAGTACACCACAAATACTTGACATATTATACTTATTTTAAGAGTTACACAGGGTGTTGTGTTCCAATGAGCACCCTTATCGCTAAAGCGATCTCTTTCAGACAACCAAAAGATCAAATTTGTTTAGGAGAAGCAGGTGTTCCGTGGTGTACTCTTTACATTTATATAATAGTTACATAAGTATGTATACTTGGAAACAAGTAAATCGAGCAACTTTTCTAACACATAGGTATTATAATAATGGTCAATATTTATGGTAATATGGAACATATCAATTATATGTATATTATTTATCATACTTATACCCTTTTAGGCTATAAGTGTAAGGTTCAAATTGATGCGTTTTATTATATTAAAAACAAAAGGAATTTCATAATGAGTGAAAAACCGATTTATCTCGATTTATTTGCTTCAAAGTGTATTTGTACAAAACTATTGTAACTTACAATTAAAACAGTACAACCTGCTGCTGCATAACCTTTCGGGGAATATAGGCGTGATGTTATGTATATAAAAATGAATGTACAAATTTCAATTTCATTTTACTTACTTTCATGCATTGCAAAGCAACGAATTGTAAATATTATGACACTTTAGGAGATAGGTATTCCTGATCATACTTTTAAAAGAAGATATGGTTTGTTTGTTTGTTCGTAATTCCTATTCGACGGATTGTAAACAAACGCAATACCGTGCTGGATATCAGTTTTGTACTGTATCAATATTTCACTTTAAAGGCAGACATGTCACCATGTCGGTATTAGTTCTACTTGCTTTGGATACGATAGTGTCCTATAATAACTTTATCTTATTTAAGGTATATATTGGATACTAGTAGACGTCCCGCGGTTTCACCCGCGTAGGTCCCGTTCCCGTGGGAATACAGGGATAAAAAAGTAGCCTTAGTGTTAATCCAGGGTGTTAGCTAACTCCATACCAAATATTATTAAAATCCATTCAGTAGTTTTTACGTAAAAGAGTAACAAACATCCATCCATCCTCACAAACTTTCGCGTTTATATTATTAGTAGTAAAATGTGTTATTTATATCTCGTTGATGTAGTGGTCGCAATAGCTACTGTTGAGTGTGAGGTCCTGATTTCGATTCCCATGTCAGACAAACTTTTGAATTTTTCCATATGTATTTTCTAAGTAGCAGCCCAGAATCTGGATTTCTGGACTTCTCTCTATTACGTGGGATTTAAACTAACTGGCGAAATGTAGACGTAGTTACTATTCTAACTTTACAGATCGGGAATTAGAATTGAATTGCTTATTAGTCTTTTAGGCCAGATGGCTTCTTACTAATATAGTACAAATTAAGATAAAATGTATACGACAAAAAAGTGTTCTCAAGTGAACCTGACAGTACCTACATTAAATATTTAAAATGATACGAAGATAAATACTCTGTAACAGCGAACTACCCTTCCTTATCTTGTAGACTGACAAGTCTTGTCCATCCTAAAGTTGTCTGGGAGTCATCGCCCAGAGCGTTTTATTGTTAAGTTAAGATATTCAGAAATAAAGTTTTATCGTCTAAGTACCTATTTCGGTAAAATTACTAAGAAATTTTGACTCGGGAGTTGAATATCTTAATTTTAAATAATATTATAGGGTAGATCATTAAAATAACGTAATAAAGAAGAGATGTAGTGATGGCCCAGAGGTTATGGCGGTATAATTATGAAATCTTTTAATTAAAGAAAAGTTAGTGCTACGTTAAAAAAAATACTACCGGACTCGACAGACGTTGTCCTGCCCTAATTACACCACTTTTCCGGGTCTAATTGTAAGTCTAAACCATCCTAACCTACACAAACACGCAAAAACTTTCATCAAAATCGGTCCAGCTGTTCATGAGGAGTTCAATGCCATACACCCGTCCAGAAGAACCATACTTAACTATAAAATGTTCGTGTCTTCTAAAGTAACGTTAAATAGAATATAAAAATACTGGCTGTTAGTTTTTTATATTGTATTGTGAAAATCCTATGCGTTGACCCGTATTTACTTCTCGTCGCATCCTCGCATCAGGACCCAGCCAGCCGTTCGTGCGTGTTTTAGTAACTAACATGAGCACACTCAAATAAACAATCTGTTTTTTTTTAATTGTATGGTTGGGGGTTTAGAATCATGTACATATCTCTTGGTAACGTTATGTGCAAGGATGTCCCTAAAATTATTCCGCATAGGATGCCTCAGTACATGGAGCTCTAATTCTCTCAGCCGCGACTTTCAGGATGCTATTAATACTCCTTCGAATCCTCTCACAAGCGATGCCACCTTTTTCCTGATGATAGCATGCAAACCATCTGTACGGAAACAAAAGAATAAAATAGGCTAAACTTTATTTCAAAAACTAACTGCAAGGAGAGATGGAGGTTAAAGTTCTAAGGGAAACGTACCAAATTCACGCGAATAAAGTAGTGTCCTATAACAGCGACCTCACCAACTTAAAAAGAAATAAATAGATCGCACCTAATGCACTCGTATAGGTCCATCACTGAGCCAACTTTCCCCATTCGACTACATATACCGACCAAAGATAAGAGAATAACCATAGAGAATAACTCACGTTATTATTCTTCGATAAACGAGAATGCCATCCCTCTCTTTTGGATGGAAAGATGATCTACCAAGAACCACCGGTAAGACAGGACAGGGTAGGACAGTAGACCAGGGAATAATGGCTTAAACGTGTGTGAAAATCAATAGAATACAAACTTATCAATAATGATGTTGGTAACAACTCAGTAAAAACAAATTACTTTTCACAAAGCCACATTAATCAATATTCACACTCCAATTACTTGTCAGATTCACATATACCTTGCGAAATAAATTGCCAGGATTTAAATAAATGAATTATATTGTGGTTGCCGATAAAAACGGCCGCAAATTAAAATGAGACAGTATTGGTAAAGAAATTCATGTATTCATCCCGAAGGACGTTGAATAAATTACGGTTAGAAATATAAAATTATTATTGGATGCTCGAAAGCTATTCGATAATAATAATCGATTAATTTGACTAAACGTTATATCGAGTACCTAATCATTATGCGGTTAGATAAATGTATTGGAATAAATATTTACTACATTCACCGTGGCCATGTTGCAAGTCTTTTGGGCACTTTTTCCTTTGACATCGGTGCGGAAATTATTAGTTATGTACTAATTATAAAATGACTCGGTGATAAGTTCAATGTTTTGGTATTTTGGTATCATTTAGCAAAGTCCTCAACTAACACAATAGACAATAATAGAAGTTAGGTATCTTATCTTCTCCGTAAAATATGACTCCAACCTAATTTGGCCAGCCGTCGTTCTGGCAGTGATTTTATCTAAGAAAATTGTCTCCAAAAAGAAAACCAGCCAATTACCATGACAAGAGAAAGCGCGTTTTTTTTTTATTCTTAACTAGCTGGACCCTGCGGTTTCATCCGCTACTAAGGTTCATAGTATGACGTTAGAAAATCTTTTTAGAGATTTTTGCAAAAATCTAATCTATCTTTCAACTCGCAAACTTCTTCGATATGGGAAGGGACGATGTAACTCTATAAACAATATAAGACATCACTGCTTTTTTCTAACGCTGAAGAAATTATGTCTTATATTATTTTAATATATTTTTTTTTATTCTCATTTTCGTGTCACAACGTGTTTGTTGCAAATCTTCTCCGAAACGGCTTGACCAATTCTTATTAAATTGTGTGGGTAAACAGGGTGAAATTGAATAGATGCGACAAATTTTAATATACTATGTGTTGTCAAGAAAATGTAGAACAAAGTCCAATGTAAAATTAATGAACTTTTAACAGTGTTACGAAAAAAGTCAAAATAATTAAAGTCACGCGATACTTCACTAGAAAATAGGCAAAATTAGGTAAATGACCGCTATGAACAGCAACGTTTAATAACATTAGTACTCGACGACAATTATTGAGCACTGCCATGGGGCGGACGAGATTTTTTGATACTTTAGTTTTTCTTATGTATTTTGCGTATTATTTATTTTTCTAGAATAAGTACCGATAATTCTTACTTAAATGAAGATAACAACGTCAATGGACCATTTAAAAACGATAATCACGTATTTTTGTAACGATTTAGATTGTAGAAAAAACAGTTTATAATTACTATGTTACTCACTGTAACTGAAGCCCCCATTTCATTTTGTCGCATTTGTTTAAAGTCACCCTGTATACATATATTCAGTAGTTCTGAGAATAGCTTCTTAACTAATAAAAACTAAATAAACTAAGAATTGATTCTAAGGCGGAATGAATTTTGCCGGAGCAGCTATTATATATATTTGATAAGGAACACACCGTGGTTGTTAAGTCCTCACGAAAAGCTTAAAAGCTGACTAGTAGTAGGGTCCTATCGTGTATATAAGTTATCACGGCGTAACATATTATCATAAATTATTAACGGCATCAATTATAATAATCCGCCGCCACTCACTGACCGACCTCATTAATGAGATGATTTATAATTGAGCTTTGCCTGAAGCCTCGCTAGCGTGTGCATTTATAATACCAAAATCTAGTTAGAACACGTTGCTTATTATATCTCTATGAAAAACAAAACACGTACTTACGTGGGTTTGTTGATTCTTTACCTAGAAACTAGAAGTTATATAGGGTGACTGTTAATTAGTGACCAATAATTAAACTCGTGATTGTACTCATGGTTAGGAATAACTTTCCCAAATAAACTTTTGTTCTACTCATTACCTTTCAATTAATTCAATTACGTCAGTACTGCACAACGGGAGCGGTGGGGGTGGCGGGGAAGCGTGTGACGCTACTACTACTAGTAGATTTCGCCCTTCCCGAGGTCAGCCTATCAGCTGATAGATCGTGCCGATTCGTGCCTACTATGATCGATCACAGGCACGCGCGCGGGAATTTCAAACAGCGTTTTTGTTGATTATTGTGTTATAAGTTTTTGTGTATAAAAAAAAAAGTTTCTTTGGGAAAGTCGATTGAAATCATGAATTCAATAACGTGTTTAAGTATCGGTCACTAATTACCAGTCACCCTATATGTAATTAGACTCCTGACTCCTAGAATGTTGTAGTTTAAAAGAAGATGCAGTTACAAAAATCGAAAAGAGTATGCTTGGATGGTTTGGTCACGTTGAAAGGATGAATGAAAGGCGACTAACGAAAGGTACATGGCAGATGTGAGTGGAAACACCGGGAGGGGACGCCCTTGCAGGACATTGGTGAGGTTCTTCAGAAAGGTCAGATGCGTAGTACTCGACCGGCGTGTGTGTATGACAACGAGTATGAATGTAAACGAAGCAAAAGAAGTATGTAAGAATCGTAGCATATGGCGCTCTGTAGTTTCTGCCTACCCCCATTTGAAGAAGGCGTGAGTTAACGTATCATCTAATTTAATACCTGGTCTAAAGATTTGTCAGTAGGGAATACTGAATACGGCTTCATTATTTTCGTATATCTTTTTTAAATAGTTTAAATTAGTATTCAGTCTAGGTTACAAGTCTGGACAACCAACATTTTGGCGTATATTTTGGTGTTGGCGTAGTATTCGTGTCGGGAATGCAAATATCATCTAGGAAACACAATTGCATAGACATCCTAGTTTACATTCTGCATCGTATGACGTGCTACGCCGTAGCGACTACGCCTCGTAGTAAGCTACGAGGATTTATCTATCCAAGTTAATCCATGAAGTTAAAATTCTCAAAGATGGCGTATCTAAATTCTTCTTCACATATTAAAATGGCATAAGTAGATAAAAAAAATCCCGAGGAGAAATCCGTTCTTAAAAGTAAACTCACCCGTAGATAGCAGCTGCGCCTGCGATGGCTCCGCCGCACTGCGCGGCGACGTACAACGCAGCACGCAGCGGAGACACGCGCCTGCGCACACATAGCGCAGCCGATACCGCTGGGTTCACGTGCGCACCTGTGCCACATGTAATATTTATTTATTTATTAATTTTTAAACACACAAAAAAGAAAAAAGTTAAATAAGTACACAAAGTAAAATATTCCCGCAGACCTGTGGCAGGACAGTCCGTCAAGTTACATTATTAATGACTAGTATCCCTGCTCAGACGTATTTTCGTTTGTAAAATAGACAGAAAATTAATTGTAGTGCGTTTGATCTGGGGGTCGAGTCTGCTATTGCAATCGTGTCTCAATGACCGGTCAATGATCGATTTTTGACGTATAACGTCAAACTTATGACACATTACCCATACAATAACTGTCAAAGTTGTCAAATATTCGATCAATGACCGGTCATTGAGACACGATTGCAATAGCAGACTCGAGCCCCTGTTCTGTTCAGAGTATATTTTATTTGCTTTGGGCTGGAGAATCTTCATGAATATCCTGTGCTCCGAGGAGAGTGATGAGTGTCTGTCGGACTCTTACTGACTAAAAACCTCCCCGGAGTTCCGCCTTACACCGGGGGTTACGGGAACGAACGACACTTCCGCAACTTTTCTGACTACATAAGTTAATCTATGTATTTGCTCTTCTAACTTTCAACACAACGATTATGAAAATCGTATATCATAACATCTTCGTAACACATAATATCAGATAATTGTATGGTAACGTCCGAGCATGTTTTCATCACAATCGTTTTGCTTAGCTCGACGGTTGGTACCTACTAGTTCCCATAATTAGGATTCGCCTAATAACATTTTCTAGAAACTTTCACAAGAAATCAATAAACAAGAATTGGACGTAAACCCAGTTGAAGACTGAGAATAAACAAAATGGTAAAGTTGAAATCATCTTGATCAGCATTGTAATCTGGGACAAATGTCCCGAGCAACAATAAGCTTGAGGCTCGTCGAAAATATATCGATGTATCGATACTATAACTGACTAGCTGAGCTCCGTGGTTCCCCCACCCACTTCCAAGGTTAGCTCTCTAGAGATAAAGATGCATTTATTTGTTACAACATGTGTTATTTGATTCATGGAAATGCACATTTGAAGCGTATTAAGGTTATCGATTTTAACCTATTCCAAAAAATGGGCTATCAAAATGCCTGAGTTTTAAATGTTCAACCAAACAAACACTTTCACCTTTTTTACCGACTTCAGAAAAAGGAAAAGGTTCTCAATTAGGTTGTTTAGTTTTTAAAAGGTTTGCTACCTCATTCTCCGTCATTTTATATTAGTACGGATTTAAACTCGAAAGGCCGATCTTTGCATAGCTACGTAATAAACATACAGCACTAACTAAGCTTAACCAAAACATTTTCACGTAAGTAGGTATCAATAGCCCAGCTCCGATCACAAAGAGTGTGTTACAGCCAGCACAGTTCATGTTGAAACTCACTCAACATGAACTGTGCTGGCTGTAACACACTCTTTGTGATCGGAGCTGGGCTTCTGAAATGTAATGCCTGCGAAGGGAGCTACCATTTTGAATGCCTAAATATACAGCCTCGACAATACGAGGCTCTAACAGAAGCATTTAAGGCGACCTGGAAATGCCCGTCATGCAATAATGTCACCCGCCGTACTAAATCTAACTTACTTACGCCTGTACGGTCCGCGCAAATTCCAACAAATGAAGATAGTTTGAATATGTCATGCGATATCATAGAAAATTGTCCCGCCTCATCGTGTAATCCTACAAGCGGTAATGAATCAGTCGCTCAGGACACAGCTAATACTTTCCAAGCATTTTCAAATGAGTTACACATTACACTGCAGGGGTGGAGGGGTGACATAAACAATACGCTTTCTACTTTTAGGGAGGACATTAAGAAAACATTAAATGACTGGCGCGATGAAATGGACACGCGTATAAATAAATTGAATAGCGATTTGAGATGCGCCCTGGATGAAATAAGGGTTGAAATGAGCAGTATGCTTAGAGAACAAAATACTTTAAAGCAAAATGTATCGGATTTATCGCAGCAAGTAACTGAACTCAAAACCTCATTGCAGTTTCATTCAGAGGAACAGGATGAACTCAAGACACACTTAGCTGATGTGAGTCGACAATGTGCTGAGCAATCTAGCCAATCTATTATTCTCCTCGAGTCCAAACTTGATCATCTTGAACAGCAAGCGAGACAGTGCAATGTGGAGATTCTTAACGTACCCGAGACTCGTAGTGAAAACCTGATTCACGTAATGGAGTCAATTGGTATTGCTGTTAATCTTCCTGTCGCACAAAGAGATATCATATCCATTCACAGAGTTCCTCATGCTCACCAGCAAACAAATAGGCCAAAGAACGTAATTGTTAAGCTGTCGTCAAGAATCATGCGGGACAATTTACTTGCTGCTTTCCGCAAAGTGAAAACCTTTAAAACTGACCAACTGGGTTTTACAGGTTCACCGTCGACTATTTACATGAACGAGCACTTGACACTCAAGAAGAAACATTTATTTCGCAAAGTTAAGGAAGTGGCCACACAGCTTAACTTTAAGTATGTCTGGATTCGGAACGCCACTATTCTCGTACGCGAAAGGGATGGTGATACTGCATTTGCGATACATAAAGAAGACGATATTCGCAAAATTAAAAACAACCCGTCAAACAACAACTTTGATGGTGCCCCCCCCTCGTCGAAAGCACTTTAATTGGTATTTTTTTAATGTTTTAGTCTTTTTATTGTTGTTTGTTTATAATTTAACTACCGAATATGTGTATACATTTTTTGTATCTGACTGCACGTGTTTGTCTAAATTGTTCTGCCTTTATGTGGTAATAACCTGCTTTTCATGCTGGGACGAATCTAACGATTTTATTATTTATTGTTCTCTACACATGTTATACTTTTTAAAGGGTCTCTATGACAAACCTGTTATTTTTGCTAATAATCTTTTACTGCTGCAATTCTTGATTTTTGTAACACAACGCATTAATATTGTTGCAAGCTATTGTTGTAAGTTTTATTTAGAGATCTGTTTTACAAACTATTTTTGTTGTTGTATCGTCGGGGTTCATTCTTGTTGTGTGATTGGTATCATATACGTAACTGAGAAATATTATTTTTACTTCTATTTAACTTCTGATCTTGCTGTTGAGCATTGCACGAGCGGGTACCTGTTACCAACTTACACGTACATTGGTGGCAATTATTATTTAGAACACTTCATATCTCGTGATGAGTAACACAAATTTATCCATATATTACCAAAACTGCAGAGGTATCCGTACAAAATTACACACACTATACATGAACATTCTGAATGGTAACCACGACATCATCATACTCACAGAGACGTGGTTGATTCCTGAGATTAGCAATAATGAGTTTATCGATCAGCGCTACATTGTGTACAGGTGTGATCGTGATCGTATTAGCACTAAAAAAATGGATGGCGGCGGGGTTTTGGTTGCCTTGTTGCGAACACTTAAGTCCTCGGAATGTGATGTTCCTATGACTCCGACCAACTCACTATTTCGCAACCTTGTTGAACATGTTCTTATAGAGGTGCCTAGTACACGACCTTCCAAGAAGCATATCATTAGTGCCGCTTATATACCTCCAAAAACGGCTCCCCTTTTATTTGAACAACATTTTGAAACCTTACAGCAGGTGATGGGTGACCCTTCCGTTGATTATTTTTACATAATAGGCGACTACAATCTCCCAGAAATAACTTGGAACATATCGAGTCCTGTGGTATCTCTAGTCGGCGGCGGTGGGCTTGGAATCGGCTCGTCCACGACTTGTACCCAGTTAAATAATTTAATGGCTTTACTTGATGCTGTGCAATATAATTTCGTGGCGAACGCCAATGGTAAAATCCTTGACCTACTTATATCGAATCACCCATGTCGGGTATCAAGTGCATTATTGCCTCTACTTCCAATAGACACGTATCACCCACCTTTTGTCTGTGATATAATTTTAAATATAGATGCTGTTCCTATGAAAAGGAGACCACTACAAAAGTATAACTTTTATAAATCTGACTATGAACACATCAACCATAAAATTGAGAATACTTCTTGGACAGAACTTCTTACCCCCTTAGGGCCCGAAGAGGCACTTTGCTTGTTCTACAACAAGATTGATGAAATTATTAAACAACACACACCACTATCTGCACCTAGAACGGTTGGCTTTCCAGTCTGGTTCACAAAATCATTAGTTAGAACATTTAGAAAAAAACAAAAGTCGTGGGTCAAATGGAAAAAATACGGGAACATTGCAGACTACGAAATTTTCTCTCAGTACAGAGCCTTATTTAAAGAAAATTGTAACAAAAGTTTCTCTAAATACATTCAGTCGATTGAGGACAGCATTCATAAAAATATTAAAGATTTTTGGGTCTATGTTTCCAAACGCAAAGATAAACCCGGTATACCGGCAAAAGTACAGTACAACAACATAGTATCCAATGATCCTCTATCGATTTGCAATATGTTTTCCGATTTCTTTGCTTCTGTATATGAGCCTGCTTCACCTGGCCTTTCTCAATGGGAACCACTTTCCGAAACAATGTCTAATGATATAGTCATTTCTGACCTGTACTTTAAAGAGGAATCAATAATGACAGAACTTAAATCACTGGATCCCACTAAAGGCCCAGGTTCAGATGGCCTGTCACCGTATTTTCTCAAAAATACTGCGACTGTTATATGTAGACCCTTAGCTATAATCTATAATAAATGCATCACTGATGGTGTCATGCCCACGGTATGGAAACATGCTTATATTACACCTGTACACAAGGCCGGATCTAAGCGTAGTGTTGAGCAATACCGACCAATTTCTATTCTGTCTACCTTGTCGAAGCTCTTCGAAAGACTTGTTCATAACGAAATATACCCCATTCTTCATCACGCTATCATACAACAACAGCACGGGTTCGTTAAAAAGCGATCAACGACAACCAACTTATTGGCTTTTTCTAGTGATCTGTTTGACGAGATGGATAATCGTATACAGGTTGATGCGGTGTACACGGACTTTCAGAAGGCTTTCGACAGGGTGGATCATGAATTACTACTGAGCCGAATTGCCTTCAATGGCATTCGAGGTAACTTGTTGCGATGGTTTATATCTTACATCACTAATCGCTGTCAACGGGTTGTAATAAACGGTTTCCACTCTGATGCTGTTCAGGTTACCTCTGGTGTCCCTCAAGGCTCTATTCTTGGTCCTCTGTTATTCATTATCTTTATAAATAACATTGGTAACTGCTTTCGCAACTCAAAATTTTTGTTATATGCAGATGACCTTAAGGTATACAGACCGGTTCGAAATATCCAGGACTGCTATCTCCTCCAAGAGGACTTAGACAGACTGACGGAGTATTGTTACTCAAGTAAACTTTTTCTAAGCATTCCCAAGTGCAACTATATAAATTTCACTAAAAATAGAAACATTATTGGATTTGTATACTGTTTGTGTGGCATTGCATTAAATAAAGCAAATTCTGTACGTGATCTGGGTATATTGCTTGATGCTAAACTCTGCTTGGATTTACATGTCGAACAAATAATTAATAAAGCATATAAGATGTATGGATTTATAATGAGATCAACTCATGATTTTAAGCGGACCTCTTCTTACCTCTGCCTATATAAAACTCTTGTCCGGTCACAGCTTGAATACGCTGTCCCCATCTGGAACCCTTATTATAACAAATATATTGATATGTTAGAGAATGTACAACGCAGGTTCCTTCGTGCAATGCATTATAGATGTCACAGAGCGTATCTGCCGTATGACCAGTTGCTCAATAGGTATAAACTCCTGACACTCAGCTCCAGACGCAAACAATTAGAAGCAATGACCCTGTTCAACATAGTAAATGGCAAATTTGACTGTATCGACCTGAACAATGTACTGTGTTATGCAGTCCCCAGAACTGTTCATAGACGGCTGGTGCGTGCAGGTACGCTATTTGCAATAGGTACCTGCCGATCCAATACCGGCGAACGTTCGCCAATTCGGCGAATGGCTGCATCTTACAATAACGAACTCCAACACATAGACATATTTACATGCTCCATGCACAAATTTCGAAAATTGTTGTATGAGACACTTAGGTCCTTTGATTGATTAATTTATAATTTAGATTTTTATTTATATCTATATATTTTAGCATTTACATAATTTAGAATGCATAGTTAGATATTTCTTCTTTTTTGATTTTTTATGTTTTAACTGTCTTGCATGAACAGCTTCTTTCCTAGCAATTTAAGTTTTAGTCATTAATGGTAATCTGTGAACAGCGCTGTGGGCTACATTATTATTCAAGTTATTTTTTATCATGGTGTAATATTTCATAATGTAGCTGTTTGTTGTTCCTATTTGATAAAATAAAAAAAAAAATAAAAAAAAATATTTGGACTTTTTCGGAAGTGGTACTTTAAAAAATATCGATACTTCTAACAAATCCGACATCCCCAACAAACAAGCCTTTTCGTCCGAACTTTACAAATTGTAACAACAGAAAGGTAAGCTTAACAAATTGTAGATAATTCATTTATTTAGAAAAGTAATACTGAATCATACAATGACCTTTTACGATGGGATTAAAATGTTGGAGGACGTTTCACTTTGTCATTAAGTATCAGATCAGCCGCACGGCCAACGACGCGTGGATTTGATCCAAATAGAAATTGGGATCGATCCTAAAGCCGTACGAGCCCTAAATACCACCATCATTCTGATTGAACGTGTTTCTTTGACAAGTTACTTTGGCTTTGTAAATAATTGTAGTAAAGATTCGATTACTATTTCGTTCACAGTACAGATGCCAACACATCAAGTTAACACACACCACACCCATAAGTGTTAAACCCCAAATTAATATGAACCTTATTTTGTTAGCAATAAAGTTGAATAACTATCAAAAAAGTTTAACACATTGGGGTAGCTTGATGTGGTGGCCTCTGTACACACAACCGGCTCGTTCTCATGGCATTTTTCCGGATGAAAGTGTATGAAACAACATTTTATTTATACACCATTCATTTTTAAAGGGCGTATTGTAGACGGCCTTCTCATTATATTTGTAAAGTATCAATAAATAATATTCATAAACAACAAAGATACTAATTAGCCTTTGTTTATATCCCAAAAAGTCACCCAATTTATGGAAATATTGTACAGGCTATTCATCACATAGTAGTATTCTTTAAACGTCATCTCTCGCTCACGTTCGCGTAATCTCGCTCAAGCATGCCCCGCCTCCAGCAGCAGCTGTTTTCGTTATTTAAGTTTAACTAAATAGTGACATATTTAAAAGTTGAATTTTGTTTTTTTACTTTTGATTACGCAAATATGATGAGTACGCAAACAGGTACGGATACAACCCAAATTCTGTACTAATTAAAAAATTGTGATGTATAGTTATTTTTATTGTGTTGGTCTCTTAGTAACCGTTGTTTATAATCATACTAACTTTCACTCCCTAAAAGGTTTTTTAGTGAATTACGAATTATGTATATAACCATTTGCCGTTAAATTTTTTAAACTCTACGCCCTTGGCAGGGTTGCACCAATCGTCAATGTGGAGCTTTCTTTAACAACGAAAAGTTGCCGTGAATTTGTGATCAGCCAACAGAGCCACGTGCCAGTGTTTCCTCGTTTTTCAAACCTTCATACACCTCCTACTCTTTTTATAAAGTCTATAGGTTACCATAGACAATTTAAAAAACCAAGAAACCGCTTTGATTTCGTGTTGTTGTATTAAAAGTAAATCTGACCTTTGTTCTTCTTTTAACCAAAAAGGTATAGGCCATTGCCAAATTAGGTACTATACAAAATCCACCATAACCTCATCGAAATAAAACTTGTTATTGCATATCTACAGTGAATTAAAGTCAATGTACATACGTAATGAATTCCGGGCCCGATGGCCAGCTGTTACCTACAAGGTTTACTAAGTACTTTACGATTATTCCCTCCAACACATTTTATCATTGTTTTCATAAAATTTGACTTATCTCAGCGTACGTTTGGAATAGCAAATTCCGCGCGGAGATAAAACCATGTCACCTTAGTATTCGTGCCAAATATTCGTTGGTCCCACGTCGGGAGAAATCACCATAACCATAGTGGCTACACGATAATGGCTGGCCGGAAGTTTACCTGCGTTCGGGGTATAATAGTTAAGATACAGAAGATAGCCTTGAGGTGTGACACCCCTGGGTATTGCAGAGAAATGCGATGCCATAACGTTTCTACGGTGTGTACGTGACGTGTCAATACAAATTTCAAACAAACAATGCTTACTGCGTAGGCTGTACTGTAACATTATTGTTTTATCATTGGGTTCGATCATGCAGGGGGTCGAGTCTACTATTGCAATCGTGTCTCAATGACCGGTCAATGATCGATTTTTGACGTATAACGTCAAACTTTATCACATTTCCCATACAAAAACTGTCAAAGTTGTCAAATATTCGATCAATGACTGGTCATTGAGACACGATTGCAATAGCAGACTCGAGCCCCAGGTATCAGGCTAATCAATATTCAGAATCAATTTGCAAGTTAAACAAACAAACCT
This sequence comes from Euplexia lucipara, assembly GCA_921972225.1. NCBI lineage: Eukaryota > Metazoa > Arthropoda > Insecta > Lepidoptera > Noctuidae > Euplexia > Euplexia lucipara. Next base: position 4,665,196 of record OV179143.1, on the reverse strand, counting down.
GACATTAACAAAATGGCGTGCGTATTATTTAGGTACCTGACTGGCTGCCTACGGAGAGAGAAACGCAAAAAAATAAAATAGGACAGGTGGATTAACCGATGCGACGCGACGCAGATATATCGAGTGCAAAGTCGAACTACCTACTAGGCTCCTATCGATTATTCAGATTGTGTTACCTACCTCTCAGTGGGCTGGAGTACATTACCAGCTGTTTATACAGGCCTCAAGCGTGATACGACCTACAAACGGAATTCGAGACCAAGGTGTTGTTACACTGATGTTTTATAAAAGATACGCCGCGAGCGATCTGAGGAGAGTTGCTACTGATGGGGAATAACTCTTGCCTTAATGTTTTTGGCAGCACTCATCTGCTTATAGTTTTCGTGCCCTTATTTATACAAACATTATTTGGTTTCGGCGCAGTATTCTTTTTTCCTATTTGCTATCATTTCAATAGTCTTTTCCGCTCTATTATCTCTCACACAATCTACTTATTCGTTTTCTTGGGCTTCCTCTACTCTTGTAACCTTCAACATTATTTATTTTATTTTTATTTTTTTTACATTTAAATTCATAACTTTTCTCTCAGCAAGATTCTCATTCCTATGTACAGACGCCAGCACATCAAGTTACCCCAATGTGTCAAATTTTCCCAATTGAATTTCAACATTATTCTGTTTGACATAAAGTTGAGAAACGATCAAAGAAATTTGACACATTGGGGTAACTTGATGTGCTGGCGTCTGTACATGTACGCACATGTCCATAGTAGGTATGCCAGTCGATTTTAACACAATAACTCGGTCACTACGCGCCAATAAGAATGTGCTGCAAGAGAAAATAAATAGCTAGTTACGTATTTCGCTACCACTTCTTACTTGCAAGTTTTCAAGTTCTCTGAGACAATATCTTTGACAAAGAACTTTTATGACGTCTCACTTGGGACTTAAGATACCAAAGAATAAGTTCTCACAAAAATCAGATTTAAAATACAGCTTTCCTCGTCGTTCTTTAACATCGCAATAAAGGCGAATTATTTATCGTTCTGTAGACAAAACTTCAGACAAGTTTTAAAGGAAGCACAGTTGACAATACAACTTCGTGCAGTCTACTTCCTGAGTACGCATTGATAAATGAATACAGCATCGAGCGTCCAGAATAAAAAGAAAACGCACAAAGCAAGAACTACCAACTACCTAAGTCGTAAAGACATGACAAAAAGGAGTCCTGAGCTCTTCACAATAGTGCCTTACTAAATGCCATTGCCAATAAGATTCGTTCGTTGAGAACGTGGCTTGTGTACTTGTGTTAGTAGTGGATAAATTTAAATCCCATTATAATTTATGCATCGTTTGAAGCTCCATATAGTCCGTGCTCAAAACAGGGTTGTCCACTTGTCCAGCCATTAGTGAAAATTAGGGCGATCGCGGTCGGGGGTGTCGTACTAAAAATTCAACACGGTAACTGCGAACATTGTAGATGCAAGAATTGCCGCCTGATTGTGAACGAGAGAGCTATCTCCGGGTTATTGTTATTATGACATAATTTAAAATGTTATTGTCCCCATGTCATGTGATCGCCATTATAAAGTTATATCGAGGGGACAAAGGGTGAAGGGTGCACGTGTTAGGTTATAATAATCCCGCCTATAACGTGCTTATAGTGTGTCGTGTAGTTTTATGGGAAGTGACGTCTAACTTGTGCATCCGTGGTTAATTTTATTTATTGTTTGTTTGTTGTTCGTTTTCGAAATGTTTTTTTTTTTAATTTTAACGAAATTGCACCTTGCTATTCTTAAAGGTCTGCCTTTTACAAAGTACAAACTATCTAAGAAGCAAGCAACTCCAGGTGATCCTAGATTTATAAAATTAACGATACGGCAAAATACTTATCCACAGGAAAAAAAAACTAAAAGAACCTACTTGACAAGTAAAAAACTCAAGACTTTCGCCTCGCAGCCGCCGATCCTTTTAAAAAAAAAAGCGGATAATTGTGAACATCTGCACGCTGCGGCCGCGCGGGTCGGTAACTCATCCGAGCGACGCGGCTGCTATCAAACGCGTATAAATTACCAAACGGTGCAGGGTTAATTGGACCCTCTACACAACATTGGCCATTTCGATTCCAACTATGTTCATACTAAAAAAATATGTACTGAAAACGTACCGGTACTAAGAAAGCCTTTTATTTTTATACGCCGTAATATACCAAATTCACCACAAAATTGAATCGTAAAAGAAAACACACCCGCTCCCGTTACGGAATCATAATATTGAATGTACGAAAAAGATTTATGCAGGAATATATCAATACTAAGTCCAGACTTACCTACCGAAATATTTTGTGGCTCATAATATCCACGTACCTAAATAATGTGTAGGTAAGTAATCCTAATAAAATGTTTCATAGCCGAAATGTTTTAGAACATATAGGATGAAAGATGACGTAAAAGTACCATCTGCAGTAAAACAAACAAAGGAGGTTCCTACCTCGCTGTTACCGTTGTAAAATCTGCGTTGAACGTGAAATGCCATTTACAGAAAAAAAAGAAATAAAAATGCAAATGAAGGACAACCCTGTCCCACTGGACCTATCCCACGTTACATCGAACATTATTAAGTTGAAATAACATTGTTACACACGTGGTCGTTTAACTTTTTTATTTTATTTTACTTGCCATTACGAATTCCTCGTAGTTAGTAATTTCAAGTTCTCACAGTATCGTAAGTTGACTATTTTTTTTTCATTTACTTTAGTGCTTTAGTGCTGCCTTAAACCTGTCTTATTTTATTCGCCTTATTGAGAGGTTCCCGCTATCTACCTAGGATCTATAAGTGTTACTACCCACAATAAGTTTGTGGCCACACCGTTAGCGATTAGTAAACTGCCAGTGTTGTTCGTTGAATTACGAACACTGCTTTATGACATCCGAAATAAAATATGTTTAAACAGCTTTTACCTGATACTGTATTGGGAAAAGAGAAGGATAGAAATAAAAAGTTCTGACTACAACAAAGGCAGAGGCGTGGCGAAGCACAAAGCAAAGCGTGGGTTTAAATAAAATTCAATAATTTATATTCTGTAGAAGAACTCTCTAAATAGGTATTTTTACCGCAGTGGATTGACTCTCGCAGAGAGTTTTAACTTAGAACTGAATTGGTTTCAAGGTAGAGTTTAGAGGAAGTAGGTTCAATCCACCTAGTAAGGTGGATTGAACAGTAGGTTCTTGGGTGTCTATACTATAATTGTCACGGAAACTGTATCTTACCAGATATATTAGCAAAGCACAGAGTCAGCGTCGCGATGGCACAGCCGGAAGCGAGCGCGGTGGAAAGCAGCACAGCTGAAGCGGACGCACCTACGCCCGCTCCGCCTGCCGCTCCACACACGATGAACACATACAGAAAAGAGGCCGCACACTCCGCCACCACTGCCTTCCACAACGACAGAGTCCGCACTTCCACCCGCGCCGGAACCCTCCCTGACAAACCCCCATCACCAGAGTTCGCATCCTTCCGTAAACACTCCAATTTTTCAAACAAAGTAATAATATGCTGTTCTAAGTTCTCATCAGAAATGTTAAAAGCCTGTTCCCCCATTTTAAAAAAGTAAGAAAAAAATCACTTTACGCTCTATGCATTTTTAAATTTTCGAATTCGCGCGCGATTTACAAACACGTTCGGTTTGAAGTCCGGTTTTTGCGACAGACGACGTGAACGGTTCGGCCGTCGGTCTCGCAATGCCGGCAAGCCAGTGAATGAACAGCGAGTGAATGGGAGGCAAGCGGGGGCGCACATGTCCGCGCGCGGCTCCCGACACTTGTTACACCCCGCCCCCGAGACCTGCACTTTCAGCGAGGGTGTAATCAAATCACCAACTTGGCACCGCACCATCACAATAGCCTTTAATTAGACTAAAGTTTTTATTGTACTTAAAGTATTTTTTTAACCCCGAACATCTGGGTTTTTTTTTCACGAAAGAATAATGGACTTTTTAACTTGTACAAAATCATTTAAGTACCATTGCCATTTAACGTGGCAATGCCGCAAAAGTCTTATGGACACTTTACCAGCTGGCAGCGATGCGGATGCATTTTTCGATGCTTTATAATTATTAATTGTAAGGTTTAGTTAACTTTGTATAGATTTATTATGTTACATTATTATTTAGGTATATTACACATACTAAAAGTTTAATATAATAAAGGTGCACTTATATAGATTGTAAAAACATAAAAAAATCTATATTTTCAATAAGAACCTACACCTATTTAAAAATTGTTGCCTAGAACGGCTCATGACAAAAACGATACGATATCGACACAATACATGATGACTTTCATTAACAATCCAAGCAGTTACTCGCTTAAGCTTTCCCAAAACTTCAAGTAAGTTACTGGTATACTTTAACCATCTCTTAACTCGGTATAAAAGCGTGTGACAAGATAATGGGACCGTTAGAGAAGTGCTTACATTAGCTTCGGTTACGACCCTAGTAAGCGTAACTCAGCGTAAGAGAGCCCGCTTCAAGTGACTCGAACGGTGTAATCCACGAAGATCCTAATCCGCGCCTTTGTTAAGTCCATAAAGCTGCAAGATTCGAATAAAGACGAAAACTGGATTATATGTCCAAATCCAGTTAGAACTTGGTAAAATTGAAAAAGTACAGAACTGATGGAGTCGAGCCACACTGGGACACGAATTGACACGATGGGATGTAAACACAATACAATACGGTCTAGGATCTAGGATCCAGGGCTTAACGCTAAACGCTAGTTTGGAATATTGGATGAATATGCCAAAATCTATACATCTTAAACTGTTTGTCTGACTTTTTCTTATCCTGAAAACATTAGCTGACTGGTGGGACAGCACCAAGGGAATTGGATACGCCTTCATGCCAATGTGGCGTAGTAATGAATAGTTTGTGTTGTTTTGTGTGGTAGATGAATCTAAGTACTACCACTAGTTTGTTAAGTCGTGTTTATACTAATTACCTGGGCTACGTGTTGTTTAATACATCGGTATACAAATAAACAATATTAAGTGCCTGTTTTAAATTTCATAATAACGTCAAACATACATACCATAAAACCGCATTTTATTTTTGTCGGTCTGTGTGGGGCTAATATTTGGCTACAAGGCTAGATCGAATTTGACAGAACTTCCATTGGAAGATAGCTGATGTTAATAGGTGTTATCTATTTACGCTAATTTTTTATCTACAAAAAATTGCCGGGCGGTCATAAAAAATGCTAATATTACAAAGACACAAATATTTTTTGTATGTTTTAGGGATTAAAATCTGAAAGTATCGAATCGACCGATTTGAAAAAATCTTAGGAAGCTTTATTATCACTGAGTAGCATAGGCTAGTACACAACGTGGTATAAGTGATGTTAATGTTTGAAGGGAAAGGTACAAAATTTACGCGGACCAAGTCGCCAGTCGCGAAAAAAGTACAGTGTATAATAATAATAATATAAAAAGGATGATGATGAAGAATGGATCTACTGAACCAATTTAGAAAATTATTTTACCTATAGAAAACTACATTTTTTGTGATTGTCATGCATGGGATGGTCCAAATATGGATTTGGAAGTCCGAACAAGTGCAGATTCGTTGTGGGCACTGTGAGCAAGCCACAACCCTATTATTGAGATCAGACAGATGTCAGGCAGAGCAGTCAGAGAAACTAATTACTAGACCAACAGGCCAGACAAAGTAGTACTTGATTTATAACGATGTGTACTAATCGAATTAAATTATTACCTTCTACTACTACTCCTTCAAATACTACTACTACCTTCTAGTATTGTTTGTGACATAGAGAGAGACACGTAGCGCAATAGTTCAGTTTAAAATGATGTATTTTGCCACTTTCAAAATCATTGCATTTCGGTAAGGTACTTAGGTTAGGTAGTTAGGTTAGCTATACGATAGGTATGGTAAGTTAGGTTAGGTTATAGGTATATATTTCTAATTCTATTTAGTACAAAATAAAAATAATGTAATATTCATTAATAACATCTGTTTTATTTCTTTTGTAAATCAAATCAAATCAAAAATGTTTATTTGTTAAAACATGGTATAATACATATAGAGATGGTTACAGAGGCAGTTCAGCAAGTGCGTTCGTTCTTATAATTTTATGTAAGTAGGTAAATTAAGAAAACAATATATAATGTTTTTTTTTAATTTTGTATTGTGTGTTAGTCTATGTTTTTGTGGGCAATGAATAAATGCTGTATCTATCTATGTAAGAGGTTTAAAAAGCACATTATAGAGTCGCTAAATAAAAAGTAGTATTTAGTTATTATTTGTTTGGTTCTATGTGGCGTGTGCCGTGACTACAACCCTTTTTAATTTAAGGCCTGGATCCGCGCTTCAGTACAAAGTGCTAGTCACCAATCAAATAGGTACGTCCTCTCTCATGTCATTCTAAATATTGTTAGTGGCAAGATGCTCATGTACCTTGACAAAAATGAGGTCAGCGTCCAATCAGACGCAGGCAAGTCCTCGCATCACAATTTGATTAGTCCGTCCACCGCATCGGCCAGATAGGCTCATAAATTCATTAATCACTGTAAATGTAGGTATACTTTAATCTTACTTAAGTTTTGAACTGAGTCATTGGTGTTTTGTTTTCTATAAATAATGTAATCTCAATAATAGGTAGGTACCTGTATAAAAATCTCGGATTACTATGTTAGTCCGGGATAAATTAGGGAGCTACTCGTACATAATTATTATTGTATGACTTGCGTACGTAAATTCATTGATCACTGTATAATTATGTATGTAGGTGTGTACGAGGTAGGTATAACGTTACTTTCCTTAAAACTGAGTCATTGGTGTTTGTTTGTTTGTTTGTTTTCTGTATAATATCTGTCCGGGATATCTCGCATCATAATATTTGTTCGGAATAAACTCCGGAACTACCTACATACCAAAGACATTCAATACTTAGGTACTAGCTACAGACTCCAACATATCAACCTACCCCGATGTGTCAAATTTCTTTGATTGGTTTTGAACTTTATTCTAAACAAAATAAGGTTCATGTTCAATTGGGTAAATTTGACAGTTTGGGGTAGGTTGATGTACTGGCGTCTGTACTTAAATCTCTTTCCCACATACCATTATTAGGAAATTCTACTTACGGTGTGTAATTTGATCAATTTTAAAAGATGGGATAGATATTTTCATCTCAAAGTAAAAAACAAATAATTTATTTCAATTTAGTTGACCAATTAAGGCACTTTCGAACGTCAGACTTACAAGTTAAATAAATTAAGTAGGTACTTTTTAAATGATTCTAGTTCCACTTTCCAAAACGTAGTTTCGTATGGAAAATAATGGGCCAAAAAACTCTATTGGTAACTTACACTTTTAAAACAAATTTTACAATACTTTATGCAAAGAAAAATTGTTTTCTTAAATATTTTTCAAATATTTTTGGGCCATCTTTGATGACATGACTGATGGTGAAAAAAGTCTTCCCAGACCAATATTAGGTGTCAATTTGACATTTGGAAATTCGTAGGCTAGCTAAAACTAAGAACATACTTAATTTGATTCCGAGACAGGGGCAGCTAGTATATAATATGAATACAATAGATATACATATCTGATAAGGATTCTCACAATAGCAGTAACGAACGTGATTCCTTTGTTCACTAGAAGTGGTTGAACTGTGATGGCTATCTTATAGGTACCAGACACACGATCTTGCTGCTACAGTTAAGATTTTAAACAGAAAACCTTGGGTTCAGACTTGCCTCAGACAACTGTCAAATACCGGACAAGTGCGAGTCGGACTCGCGCACCGAGGGTTCCGAAAGTAGATAAATAATAATCAGACATAAGTAATTAAAAAATCGAATCGCGCAGATTTTTCTCGATGTGCTCGTCAAGCCCTTTCATTATGATACCTACCCCATTTGAACTAAAAGCTTCAAGTTGAAATTTCTACCCCCGTAAAAATATAGACTCCCTATTTTTTTTACTTACATTTAATTACAAATGAGGCTTTGAGACTTTTTGTTGGACGTGTGGTAGGTATATACCTATAACGGTTACTTGCCAAATTCTATAGTTCTAGGTCAACAGGAAGAACCCTATAAATTTTAATTGCCTTGAGAGTGTCGAAATATGAATAAACGGCCGTATCTTTTTTTTAAGTAAACTTAGGAATTTGAATTTTTAAGTAAGTGTGTATACAGTTTAAATTTTATCTTGATATCTCCGCGCATTTCCATAAATAAAGGGTCTTGACAGACATACAAATAGACAGACGGACAGCAAAGTGATCTTATAAGGATTCCGTTTTTTTTCTTTTGAGGTACGGAACCCTAAAAATATTATTCTTATCTAACTAACCCCGTGAAATTATCACATTTAAAATCTCTTCATTACCTACGTATAATTTTTTTACCCTTGCAAAACGCCAAATATATTTAAATGCTTTTTCTTTCTTTCTCTTAAAAAAACAGTTTTTAATTTAAATAACCACGCACACAGCCACAGCCTCACGGGTTGATCAAAGGTTAAGCTATACTTAACTAGGTAAGTGGCTTGATGGGTGACCATTCAATACTTACATATCAAGGCTCTTCCGCACCTCGGTAAGCACGTTAAGCCGTTGGTCAAAGCACCTTTAGGGGAGTAGAGGGATCTTGATAGAAACACGTGTCCGGTTTATCTGTGTATATTTGTTTTTTTTTTTTTTTTTTCTTTCGGTGGGGCATCTCACAATGCACCCTCTGAGGGTGAAGACTGCTCAACCGGGCAAACCTGTGGATGTCCTTGTACACAAGGGCCTCCAGCCAGGGCACTAATGATCGTGACTCTAAGTGAACACTCGCTAAGGGCGCCCCCTGTGGGGCTCGGACCTCGGCTTAGGGTGTCACTGGGGGGACAGCAAAGGGAAGCTGGATCTCATTTATATTATTTGGGGACTATTTAACTCTAACGGCTCAGCTTCGCGGGCTGGCTCAATCAAGGGTCGGGGAGGGCGTCTATTAGAGCGTCGCGACGGTCCTCGGCGGCGAAGACGGAAGATGTTCGGTTTGTATATGTGTTTTCTGATCGTACTGGTTTCCCTATTACTTTCTTGGTAGAGGGTGATAGGGTCATCAGGGACAGTTAGAACATGCCTCGGGCGGCGAATCCTACTAATTTTGGAAGGAACGTAAGTGACGGCGGATGTCACGAGCGGATTGGGATGCTTTTCCGCTGAATCGAAGTAGCGTTTGGAAAGGCGCTTCATGAATTGTTGGATGGTTGGCAGTCTTAGGTCGATGTGGAGCTGTTCATTACGGACATACAGGGGGGCTCCTGTAATTTTACGCAGGAAGCGATTCTGTAGTGTCTGCATTCGGTGGAGATAACGTCGGTGAGCGTGTGCGAAGACAACGCATGCGTACGTCATAATGGGACGGATTACCGTTGTGTAGAGTCGCATCTTGCACCTGAGTGACAATTTGCTTCTCGCGGTTAAAAGGGAGTGAAGGCGACCTAGTGCAAAAGCAGCCCGCGAGCGAGCTGTTCTTATGTGCACAGAGAAGGTAAGCTTTTCGTCGAGAATGACGCCTAAGTATTTGGCTTGCTTTTCCCAAGGGATCGGCTTGCCTGACATAGTGATCGGTCTGGGGGGGGCGAGTTTGTCTTTTAACCGTGGCTTTCTGAACAGAACAGCCTGGCTTTTGTCGGGGTTTACTTCGATCCTCCATTTGCGAAACCATTTCTCCAAAGAGTTGGCTGCAGTTTGAAGGTGTCGGGCGATTTCATTTTTACTTTTGCCAGTGTAGTAAATGGCAGTATCGTCGGCAAAGAGGGCTAGTCTGGCCCTTTTGCTTTTTGGAATATCACTGGTGAACAGTGTGAATATGAGAGGGGATAGCACGGAGCCTTGCGGGACTCCGGCGCGGATCGGGTGAGGGGAGGAAAGCTCTCCCTCGAGGCGGTATTGGAAGGTACGGTTCGCCAAGAAGTCTCGTAGGATGAGCACGAGACGGTCTGGCACACCCATTTGGTAAAGCTTGAAAAGCAAGCCATTGTGCCAGACTTTGTCGAAGGCCTTCGCTATGTCGAAGAAGATCGCACCAGTCATGTCTCGTGTGTATATTTGAAAAATGGTCCTACTTATATTTACATTATGAATGGTACAGTTAGTGCTTAGCCTACGATATTTACAATAATCGCGTCCGTCAGAGGGCGCCCGATGCGCCGCGCATGCGCGGAGGCGCGAGTTCGTCGCGCGCCGCGCTACTCTATAAGTACATGCGGACGCGCCGCGTTCGTCCTTTTCGCGGGCTGCCGGCGTAGCGTGAGGATCTCTGCGTGTCATCGCATCGTGTGTCCACCTCTGCTGCTTCACCTATCTTCACGCACGTCGTCAGCCTTGCGCCCAAAAGCGTTCTTCTCAGAACGAACTTCTTATTTCTTTAGCAGAGTACTTACGCCTTTTTCAAGGCGGTCTTCTTCTCTATTTCTTTAGCAGTTGGTCGAACAAAAGGTATTGGTTATGCAGGTGGTACGGTAACGGTGTGAAGGTAATGGTTTCTGGTATTGGAGGTAAGGTAATAATTGTATGTGTGACAGGTACTGAGTCACTACATCACTCCCCCCTAAGCGAAGCGTACTTTAGGTTTTACCGCACGGCCGGATCGAGTGACGTATGATTCGTGCGGTACGCTTGGTGTTGATGACCGGGGCTCGACGCTCGTAGCTGTGTCCGTGTTGCGCGGTGCTTGTTGCGCGCATGTTGTTGGCGTGGTGGTACTCTCAGCCTCGTTAAGTAGGTGCGCTGGCTTGAGTCTGTCTATTGAGACAACAGTGGTTCGAAGTGGCATCTGTATGGTGAAATGCTTGCTATCACGTTGAATCACCTTGAACGGGCCATCGTACGGAGGGGTCAATGGACTTCGGACGGTATCGTTGCGCACGAACACGTGAGTACACGTCAGTAGGTCTTTGTGTACAAAGGTGCTTCTGTTGTTGCCATGTGACTTGCTGGTAGGTGTAAGTGATGCCATGGTGTCAGTTAACTGGCGGACGAAGTCTGCGTCTTCATTTTTCGGCTGTGTAGGCACGAAGAAATCTGACGGTATTCTTAGTGTCGATCCGTAGGTCATCAGTGCTGGACTGACTTGGGTGTCTTCTCGAAGCGCTGTACGTAGTCCCAGCAGCACGGTGGTTAGTTCCTCACTCCAGTGTATGCCGGCGCCTCTTGCCATGAGCGCGGCCTTTAACGTTCGATGCCAGCGTTCAACTTGACCATTTGCTTGCGGATGGTATGCAGTGGTTCGAATCCTGGTGATGCCAAACTTCTTCATCAGTGAGTTGAATAGTGATGATTCGAATTGTCTTCCTTGGTCCGTTGTAACACGTACCGGGCAACCAAATCGCGAAATCCATCCGTCGTAAATCGCCTTAGCAACAGTGTCGGCGGTGACGTCACGGATAGGTATTGCCTCGGGCCATTTAGTGCAGCGGTCGATCATCGTAACTAGGTATCTGTAGTCGTTAGATGGCGGTAGTGGTCCCACGATGTCAACGTGAATGTGTTCGAAGCGTGATGATTTTTGAAACTCGCCGAGTGGGCTGCTTACGTGTCGCTGAACTTTGCCGCGCTGGCAGCCGATGCATGATTTCGCCCACATACCAACTTCTCTGTTTATACTCGGCCAAAAGAACTTTGTTGACATAACTTTTCTTGTTGTTCGTACACCGGGGTGACTTAGTTCGTGTTGCGCTTTGAAGGCTACTATACGATAAGTCGCTGGTAGGTATGGACGTAAGTTGCCGGTTGATGTTTCGCATATGATAGGTCGCTGACCTCCGGGTAGTGTGATAGGCGCAAACTTCAGACTCGGGTTGGACATGCAGATCTTCAGTTCTTCATCGTTTTCTTGGTCTAACGCAAGTTGGTTGAAATCGATCGTAGAGTGCGATAAGTCGATTTCTTCGATGCGTGATAAGGCGTCCGCTGCTTCATTCTTATCACCGTGAATGTATTCGATCTTTGAACAGAATTGACTTATGTAGTGTAGCTGGCGTTCTCGGCGTGGTGTGTCGCTGGTACTCGGAGTTCTTGTTAGCGCGTAAGTTAGAGGCTTGTGATCGGTGATTATAGTTAGGTCACTGCCCTCTATCAGTCGTCGTAGGTGTTGCACAGCGGTGTACATAGCTAGTAATTCGCGATCGTACACGCTGTAGCGTCGCTGCGTCTCACTCATAGTCTTCGAGAAAAATGCTAGTGGTCTCCATACGTCGTTAACTTTTTGTTGTAGGACGGCGCCAATGCTAGTGTTCGATGCGTCGGTAAATAAACATAGCGGCGCGTTAGGTATCGGGTGCGTCAGGGTTGTTGCCTCGAGAATGCTTTGTCGGCACTTTTCAAAGGCTTGTTCTGCTACTGGCGACCATTGTATCTGAGTTTTGTCGTTCTTCTTACTATTATGTAGATATTTGTTTAATTCATGTTGATATTCGGCTTGGTGAGGTAAACAACTGCGGTAAAAGTTGATCATTCCTAGAAATCTTCTTAGCTCTTGTACTGTTTGTGGTTTCGGATAGTTTGTTATGGCTTGAATTCGTTCTTGAGTGGGGTTGATTCCTTCTGATGAAACTTCGTAACCGAGGAACTCTATGGTTTCTTTGTCAAACTCGCACTTGTCGATGTTAAGACTGACGCCGTAGGTATTTAGGCGTTCGAGTACTTGTTCTAAGTGGCGGCGGTGTTCTTCCTTGTTTCTCGAATGTACAAGTAGATCGTCGACGAAACAGAATACGTTGTCATCTAGTCCTCGTAAAACTTCATGCATGAAACGTTGAAACGTTTGGCCGGAGTTTCGTAAGCCAAACGTCATGCAGGTAAACTCGAAGAGTCCAAATGGTGTAATAATAGCAGTTTTTTGAGCATCTTGTTTTGCGATAGGTATCCAGAAATATGCCATTTTTAAATCAAGTTTCGAGAATATCTTCTTGCCGTGTAGTTGATAAGTGAAGTCTTGAATTCTAGGAATTGGGTATCGGTCGGGAACGGTAACAGCGTTGAGTCTTCTGTAATCACCACATACTCGGAGTGATCCGTCTTTCTTTTTGACGATGTGAAGTGGACTCGCCCACGGACTGTTTGACGGCTTACAAATCCCCATCTCGATCATGCGTTCGAATTCTAGTTTTGCCGCTTTATACTTGTCGGGCGGTAGAGGGCGCGCACGTGAGTAGATAGGCGGCCCTGTTGTCTCGATGTGATGTGTGACGTCATGCTTGGCCGGAGTTTTTAGTGACATTGGTCGCAGTACATCTGGATATTTCTTCAGCAGGTCGTGATATGTGTGGTCGCGGTTGATGATGTAGATTGATTCTTCGTTGTTATTTACTTTGACGGCGTTTACGCTGAGCTCGGTCACACGGTCGATTAATTTCTTTTGGTGCAGGTCGACTAACAGTTTGTGGTGAACTAGGAAGTCTGCACCCAGTAATGATGTCTTCACGTTGGCGACGATGAAAGTCCACTTGAATGGTCTTCGTAGGCCTAGGTTGAGCTCGAGTGTGCGCTCTCCGTAGGTACGAATCTCTGTTCCGTTTGCCGCGAAGAGTTTATAGCTTGCATTCTCCGCCGGCTTGGAATACTTCTGGTTTCGTGCGGCTAATACCGATATGTCAGCTCCCGTGTCGACTAGAAATCTCTCTCTGTTGTTGATGTCGATAACACATAGGCGGCGGCTTGCTTGGTTTACATCGATGCCCGCCACTGTCGATGTACGTTCTAGTTTTCCCGTTTTGTGCTGAAGGAACACGGCGACTCGCATTTGCGGGCACCGTTGCCGAATCTGTAGTGGTAGCGGCACATCCAGTCGGGATCGCCGGGCTTGCGGGCGTTATCAGTGCGCTGTCGTGAATGCGAGCGCGAGCGGTTGCGATAAGCGGAGTTTTGGCGGGAACGATGATGCGACGAATGTTGATTGTTGCGGAGTTCGGCTACTTCGAGTGATAATTTTTCTATTTGTTTTGTAAGCATGCTGATCTGTAGGGTTGTTATCGCGTTGACTTGAATTTCGTTGACTGATGGGCTGGCTGACGGAGGGCTTGCTGTGGAGACTGCGGCGACTGTAGCGGGTTCAAAATGCTCCATCATTTTATCTGCCATTGCGGCTAATATTTCTAGTGTCGACTCGGTGTTGACAGAGAGCACGGCGCGAACTTGAGTGGGCAGTTGGTTAAGCCACATGACTTTTAGTGCTTCGTCTGATAATAGCTTGCCACTGAGGTCTCGCATTTTACGCAGCAGCTGGCTTGGCTTGTTATCGCCGAGTTCGAGGCCGCTGAGTAGTTTCTGTAGCTGTCGGTGGTCTGACTCTTGATACGTGGAAATCAGTCTGTCCTTGAGTGCGCTGTATTTGCCGGTGCTCGGTGGATGTAGGATGATGTCTCCAATCTGTTCTAGGTCGCTGTTTCCGAGAAGAGGGACGACGAGGTTGAATTTTTGTTCTTCCCCTATTTTGCTGGCAGCGACGGCGGCTTCAAATTGCGCGAACCATAGGCGAGGATTTTGGCGCCAGAATGGTGGTAGACGTGCAGGCAGTGATATCGATGCTACGTCGCTCTTCATTGTTGTGCTGCCTTGGGCGTCGGTGAATTCTTCGGTGGTGGACATTGCGATTGTGACGGTTCTTGATCGATCTGCTGGAGTTAATGGCGTTTGATGCACAGGAACTCGGTCGGCTTAGGTTCGTGGTCGTCTTTTATACGTTCGGAGTCACCAATTTAGGGGAGTAGAGGGATCTTGATAGAAACACGTGTCCGGTTTATCTGTGTATATTTGAAAAATGGTCCTACTTATATTTACATTATGAATGGTACAGTTAGTGCTTAGCCTACGATATTTACAATAATCGCGTCCGTCAGAGGGCGCCCGATGCGCCGCGCATGCGCGGAGGCGCGAGTTCGTCGCGCGCCGCGCTACTCTATAAGTACATGCGGACGCGCCGCGTTCGTCCTTTTCGCGGGCTGCCGGCGTAGCGTGAGGATCTCTGCGTGTCATCGCATCGTGTGTCCACCTCTGCTGCTTCACCTATCTTCACGCACGTCGTCAGCCTTGCGCCCAAAAGCGTTCTTCTCAGAACGAACTTCTTATTTCTTTAGCAGAGTACTTACGCCTTTTTCAAGGCGGTCTTCTTCTCTATTTCTTTAGCAGTTGGTCGAACAAAAGGTATTGGTTATGCAGGTGGTACGGTAACGGTGTGAAGGTAATGGTTTCTGGTATTGGAGGTAAGGTAATAATTGTATGTGTGACAGGTACTGAGTCACTACACACCCATTTTATATAGATCTTTGGTTGTAGATATGGGTCAGAACCCAGAAAGTTTGACAATCAGCCCCCCTAGCCAAGTTACAAACGATTCGTATCTATTCTCTTTCTACAATCGAGAACGCCTCAAATCCCTTTGTTTTGACCACGTGACTTAGCGAAAGGTGATAAGTCACGTGGTCAAAACAAAGGGTTCGTTCGGAATCGTTTGTAACTTGGCTAGGGGGGCTGTTTATCCAAGGGGAATCGTGTTACTCACTTACTAGGTTGTGGAGGCCAGACACGCATTCGCTCCTTGTAAAATACTGGAATTCTTCTGAATCAGGTTATACTAGAAGCCGACCCCAACATAGTTGGGAAACGGCTATAAGCTTGGGATGATATTGATTACCGTAGAAACATTTCACTGTATCTACGGTAATCATCATCAGGTTACGAAATTCCTCATCACTAAGGGATTCAGATCCTGTAAAATTACTAAATTCATGGTAGGTATTTGGTTGTTCACCGATGTCCGTTCCGTTTATTTTTTTTATTAATGTGATATAGGTGTATAGTGCATGACGCGTCGCTTCGCTTCGACTCTGCGTCAGTGTGAGTTAAGCCTTACCGGCTTTTATTCAAAATCCATTGTTTTTCACCCTGTGTACCTACTTAGGTACTTATAGAAAAGTTCTATATATACAGATAGGCTATATGTAGGAAAGCTCACGAAACTATGAGTTTAGTTAGTAAAGTCACAGTATTCAAGCACGTCAATATTCTACAGGTAGGTACTTAGCGCCTTTGGATAAATCGTTTCGACTTCACTGCACTTGGGCATCGAGGCAGAATCGTAAAAAAAAAACAATAGTACCCAAGTTTTATGTAGGGATTCCGTCTAGGTCCAAATGTCCCTTCTTTGGTATTGTTCGTCGTGTAGTTGAGCTTCTTAAGTTTACAGTTGAGCTACACGGTTACTGACAAATGGCCGCACTAACTAGACAGATCATCAACTTAGTCATTATATCTGCACACCAAGATATAGGTAGGTAATAATGTCTGGACTTTAAAATTGGGCCCCCAAATTTTTTCAGGTAGGTAGGTACCTATTTCTGCTCAGAATGGTATGACTTTTCGACTGTGAATCAAATAGCACCAGACAGAAATAAGTGGAATGAGAGTTGGTAGGCCCCTGCTCTGCTGTAGGAAACTCTAAGTTAATAAGCGTATCAGTACCAACAAGGTGGTAACCGGCGTACCTATGTGTTTGGCCACATGATAACATGACTTTGAACGTAAACGAAGCCAAAGAAGTAGGTATTAATGTAAGAATCGCGTCGGATTGCGCTTTGTATTTTCTAATTACCTACCCCCCATGCCCTGAAAAAAGGCGTGAGTTTATGTATGTATCCTAGTAACAGCACAGCAGTATTACTTTTCTTTCTATATAGAATTATAGCCTATTATGCCATGCTCAATACTGTTTTCAATTTGACCGCCGCCGCGACACGCAACGGTAACGGCCACAACTTTTTAAAATACTTTTCCACAGTGAATGTACTCTTGAGCGCCATCTATTGCATCAATTTAATACAACATCTGTTACTTGGTGTGCGCTAGATGTCGCTTTACTAAGTTTACCCTTGTAAGGTTGCTAGTTATAAATTAAGTACAAGATTTAACAGTAAATAAAACCTGTGGAGTAAGAATTCGTTTACTACTAGATTTCGCGCCTGAAATGTATTTAATAATAATTTTCAAGTTAATACTTTTATTCTGACTCATTAAACCTGAAAGAAACATAAAAAAAAAACAAGACAAATCTATAGTATAGTAAGCAAATCGCAGACCAAACAACTCTTAAAATTGTGACACACGAACGCATCTTATCTTTTTTTTGACGTTGCGTGCATTTTGACATTTGTGTTTACATGTGCGCCCCCTATCAATAAAATTGTAAAACTCATCTAATGGTGGTGATTCTAGTAAACTACCGACTGTGCTTCTATTTTTATTTGTATTTTCTAATTAATTAGCATTAATCGTAATATTTAGTGCTGTGGCTGCGGCCGTATGATGCTTTCTTATGTCGGGCATAGCTAAAACGCCAGTTTTGGCCGAGGAGGGTGGAAACAATCAGAGTAGAAAACGATCTTTTCACACCAGCAACAGCGAACAGTGCAATAATAAAAGAACAAAATCCGACGAAATGAGTGCCAATGAGAAGAAATCGAACTTTTCCTTGTTGACTCCCAACTCCAATGGGACGGTAAAGTTGACGTCGTCATCAATGAACAAGCCTGGTGCAGCGACGAAGAAATTGGTTATAAAGAATTTTAAAAGTGTGTTTACGCTATTATCATAGTCGTCATGATTATAACCTATTTGACATCTGCAAAGGTAATGCCTGGGTATTGTTTTTAGGTAAGCCGAACCTTCCAGAAAACTATCAGGAGACGACATGGAGCAAGTTGCGGGAGGCGGTGATCGCCATCCAGACGTCAAAGGCGATCACGTACTCCCTCGAAGAGCTGTACCAGGCGGTGGAGAACATGTGTAGTCACAAGGTGAAGTTCGCAAACATGCCGAAAGTCTTACTAGTAAAATGGTTACTACCAAACAATCCATCTTTGCATGCTAACTGAAAACATCACCATAATTTAGCAATAAAGCATTATTGTTCTATAAATCACAATGTCAGCATCATTGTTAAATCATGAAAACTATACTAGACCACAATTTAATTGATAAATAATTAAAATAAATTGTTACACCCAATTTTGTACATGTTTTACTAAATGTACTGGCATGTAATGATATAGAACACCATACAACATCATGAAATTGTTGGCAAACTGTTAATTCTCTGGTCATTTATACTTAAAATAGGCTAAGGAATAAATTAGATCTCAAATCTTTAATACATTCCATAATGTATACAGGTGGTAGATATTTACAATAGGCACAATTATAGCACAGTATAAATATTAATACAGTAGGACGACCCCTTTGATCTCTGGAAAAATGCCGCCAACGTCTACATGCGTTAGCCCTGAATAATACCTCCCGCACTACAAACATCGTTTTGTTCACAGTGCGGGAGAGGCTTTCCCGCGTCTCGCCCCTCACACCCCGCACAATTGCCCTGTCTAGACAGCCTCGTTGGACGACTGTATGTTTTTAGACTGTGATTATACAAAATTTAAAAAAGAAGAGTAGATTAAGTGCTATCCTGTCATTCTCTGTCAGCATATAACACCAATCTATGAACTCAGCATACCAAATATTGTTATGTAAATGTAGGCAATTTGCCAATTTAATTAACCTAACAACCACATAGTAATGATAGTGGCTATAATAAAAAAGCTTTTGTTTTAATGATTAATCTAGTGTGTAGTGGGCTCATGTCTAACGGTATAATAAATGATCATTTAATAATAATAATTACCTATAGAATCTTGATAGCCTATTTTCTTAATAAAAGCTATGCATTTCCTGATTATCTTATCTACGTAGATTTAAGGGTGAATCTAAAACAAGTATAGTAATAGATACTTCCTGCAAAACTTATAGGTACAGCTCTTTTACCATCGATTTATTATTTATTACTAGACAATTATGCATCAGAAACAAATAGAATGACATGCTAGCACTATCTTAGAAGCATGGACTTTTCCAGCCAAATGAACCATAGTTGAATCGGTAATAAAAAATTAAGTACTTAATCTTGATACCTTCAAAGAAGGTTAGCATTCATTTTTGTTAGTATGATTCCTAGATAATATTCAGGCATAGTATACTTCATATTCATATTAATTAATTTGTATACCATAATGTCAGATTAAGGTGTTACAAAGGCTTATAGCTGATAAGTTATGGACCCTGTAAGGGCACAGAAACATTAAGTCACAAGCAAGACTACAACTGAATTCAAATTAAACTTAGAGGAGACCTTTACCAAGTGAGACAATATACATAGAAAAAGTACTAATACCATACCTTTTTGCCTGATCACATTATTTAACTGTTTTATTCAAGGCTTCACAATAATAATTGCAATAAAAATGATTGGGAATTTCTCACATCTATCTCTAAATCAGGTTAGAGAAATTCCATTGTGAATATTTGCTTTTTGTTCTAGTTTAAATAATGGCGCTTAACAACATTCTAACATTCTTAGTTTAATATTAAAGTAATATTTATAAATGGTGTCTTCTCCTTCGCGGCGAAGGGCGGGCTATTTGGAGGACTGTTATATGTTTGACATTCGAAAAGCCGAATCCTCAGCATAATTTGAATAAGCGAGAGTTTGCTAGCGCTACTGAAGAGCATGAGGTCCCGGGTTCAATCCCTGGGTTGGACAAAGTGCTAATGAGTTTTTGATTTGAGGAAAAATTAGACAGTTTGGTGTAGCTTGATGTGCTGGCGTCTGTACATCTGCTTGCTTCTTTTTTAGACTACGATTGATTTATGTTAAAAGATAAATCTCATTTAAGTGAACTGTATAATGTGCTTATGAGAAAATAAAGATTCTTTAAACCTATTTACGAAAACTACTGCTTCCCTTTCCAGATGGCATCACAACTGTATGTGAACCTCACAAACTTGGTGGAGGCCCACGTGAAGGCCAACATCGAGCAGTTCCTGTCTGAAAGTATGGACCGGCAGGTGTTTCTGAAGCGCATGGATGACTGCTGGCGCGCACACTGCCGCCAGATGATCATGATCCGCAGCATCTTCCTATACTTAGACCGTACTTATGTACTGCAGAATCCTAGTATACATTCTATATGGTAAGCCTTTTGTACTTATGCTTTGGCTTACTGAGCTGTATATTTATCACAGACGATGAAGTAGGGTTTACGACTACGTACAGACGCCAGCACATCAAGTTACCAGCTGCAATGTGTCAAATTTCTTTGATCGTTTTTAAACTTAATGATAAACAGAATAAGGTTCATATTCAATTGGGAAAATTTGACACATTGGGGTAACTTGATGTGCTGGCGTCTGTACAATTTGTCTCCCGCCATTTTAATGTCAACATTTTTAAGATAGGTAGGTATTTAGGCTTAATTTAATGCTGTTAAAACTCCCACTCACTATGAAAAACTGCACAAACTTTTTTCTAAGGTTAGATTACTATAATGGACTGATTGCAAGATAAGGTTATATGAAATTGCGCTTAATTGCATCTTCGACGTAAAATTATTCGTTCGACACTTCATAAGTAACAAATAATTTTCGCATACCAGCAATGGTCAATAAGAAAATGTATCTTTTTTTACATTTATGTACAGACGCCAGCACATCAAGTTACCCCAATGTGTCAAATTTCTTTGATCGTTTTTCAACTTTATGTCAACCAAAGTAAGGTTCATATTCAATTGGGAAAATTTGACACATTGGGGTAACTTGATGTGCTGGCGTCTGTACAACTAATCTACAGATAGATAGTTCAACTCATCTGTGCGAGCGGCGCCATGTGTGCGTGCGGTTGTAATTATACAGCTTTAATTTGTGTGGCAGTGACCACAAAGTCACTATAAGGTTTACCCACACGCCGACAAGATGAGTCCAGATACTTCAAATCATCTGTACGGAAATGAGTTGAACTATCTTTACTTATCTATGCGAATCAATTATCTGATTTAATTCACTCCTGTGGGTCTATTTACCCCGACAATATAAACGTAGCCCCATAAGTTGTGCTACAGGGGAAAGTAGGTACCTACACCTAATTTTGACAGTTTTGACTGGCCTGTTGGTCTAGTAGATAGTGACCCTGACTGCTATGCCGGTGGTCGTGGGTTCGATTCCCACCCAGGACAAATGTTTGTGTGATGAGCATAATCATTTTTTCTGTGTCTGGGTGTAATTTATCTATAATATGTGTGTATCTAGAAATATATAAGTATGTTTATCAGCTGTTTAATACCCATAAAACAAGCTCTTAGCTTAGCTTGGGACTAGATGATGTTGTGTGAAAAAGTTGTGGAATATTTATTTATAGTTTTTTTTACCGTCTTTACTGGGAATACCTAGACATAATTTTATAATTTTGTTTGCAGGGACATGGGTCTAGATTTATTCCGACACCACATAGCAATGAACACGTTAGTTCAGACGCGGACGGTGGACGGGCTGCTGACGCTGATCGAGCGGGAGCGCGGCGGTGACTCCGTGGACATATCGCTGCTCAAGTCTCTGCTGCGGATGCTCTCCGACCTTCAAATCTATCAGGATGCTTTTGAACACAAGTTAGTATCGTTTTAGTAGTTGGTTAGATTCTAAAACTAAAAAGGATAGATAAAATCAGAAGCACTAAAATAAGAAGCAAGACTAAAGTCATAGATGCTCTAAACTTTGCTATGAAATCTAAATGGAAATGGGCTGGACATATTGCCAGATATAAAGATAAGAGGTGGACACTGAGAACAACAACATGGAAGGGGCCAATAGGAAAACGTAGAGTGGGAAAACCAAAGAAAAGATGGTCAGACAATATAAAAGAAATAGCTGGACCGGAATGGATAAATATTGCCAAGGACAGAGAAAAATGGAAGAGTTTGGAGGAGGCCTATACCCGAAAGGGATCTGTTAGTATGTTAGATGTACAAATGTTAAAATGAAAAACCTGTATAATGGCAAAATAAAAGGCTTTATTAGTTGGTTAGTGATAACGGCACCATTGGAGGTTTCGATTCGCACTCGGAACAAACATTTGTATGGCGTACACTCCTACAGGTAGTTTTATCGGCGTTTGTGTATGTGAGTTTGAATGGTTGTAAACGCACCTAAATTACAGGACTAAAAAAAACAGTATTAGCTGGCTTTGTATTCTATTAGAACTCTGTAATTCGTTATCCCGGCTATTAGAGGTCACAATGCACTGACCGACGTGCCATCAACTGTACTAGTAATAGTTGATTAGGCAAAGACATTCAATACCTATAGACCGGACATCACAAACACAAGTCTATGAGTTTTTTTTAGTACGCTCCGCTGCCGCTACCATATTCATATATTATTCTAGATGGCGTTACTGATACATGGGATCAAAGTTTTTCTATGACATTTCCTTGACATGCCCGCTCTATAGTCTTTTAAATCTCTTTGGAATTAGGTGATTAGTAGGAAGGGCGCTCGCGAAAACGCCTATGGAATTAAGTCCGCCTATCACAATACATCTGCGTGCTTGAGGTGCAGCGCAGACGATTTGTTGCGCACTCTTTAGCCATATAAAAATAGAATCTATGCAATTTTAAGCAGTAATTATTCATAAAACACCATTATAAGGCAAAGGCACATTTAAATTTGAAAAATATTCTAGTAGGTTCTATGAGCTAAATAATAACAGTTTGTAACTTTGTATGTAAGAGAATTATACGAGGGTAGTCTCCTGAACTCTTCATTCAATATTGTTTATGCTCTTACTGAGAATACTAAACGAGATTCGCCAATATCCTTATGATTGTGTTGTATGTAATGGATGAATTCCTTGAAGACGTTAAGTATGAAAGTCCAAGTAAAAAAAGGAGACAAAGTCACGGGTCGAAACTACTTGTATATTTATGTCAAGGTTTTAAGTGTGGTAAAGGTTTTCGTTGACCGGATATTGTTTACTTGGCAGGTTCCTCCAAGCGACGGAGCGGCTGTACGCGGCCGAGGGACAGCGGCTAATGCGCGAGCTGGCCGTGCCGCAGTACCTCGCACACGTAGAGAAGCGGCTCAAAGAAGAGAACGAAAGATTGCTGCACTACCTAGACCCCTCTACTAAGTAAGTGGGAAGACCTTACCTAATCTACAACATTTTCTGCATCCTCGCAAAACTCCACGAAGCTGTTGTGAAATCTATAAACATATAATAAGACTGTAAAAAAACTGTGTCTGTACATTGAATATATTTAAAAAATTATAATTGAGGGGGGTTTAGAAACAGTAATAGAGCACGAATCCAAAAAAAAAAGTCTGTCTGTTTGTTTGCACACGCTAATCTTCGGAACTACTGGACGGATTTGAATGATTTTTTTTTTGTTGTATAGATATTAAGTCTGGGCAACACATAGGCTATAATTTATCTTGGAAACTGGAACACCTGATGCAGAACCGCAACAGACCAGCTAAACTATAGGCGATACAAAAATGGTCCCATAGCAAAAATTGTTCCACGTGATGAGCATTTTCTGCTGAGAGAATAAATTTGAAGATCCGGAACACCTGATGCAGAACCCCAACAGACCAGCTAAACTATAGTAGATACAAAAATAGTACCATAGCAAAAATTGTTTCACGTGATGAGCATTTTTTGTTGAGAGAATAAATTTGAAGATCCGAAACACCTGATGCAGAACCGCAACAGGCCAGCTAAACTATAGGAGATACAAAAATGGTACCATAGCAAACATTGTTCCGCGTGATGAGCATTTTCTGCTGAGAAAATAAATTTGAAGATCCGGAACACCTGATGTGGAACTTCAAGAGCCCAGCTACACTATAACATATATTGGAATGACGTCTTAGCAAGAGTTGTTCAGCCTTATGAGCACTCGCTGTTGACGTATAAAAATCGAAGATCTGGAACACCTGTTGTGGAACTCCAAGAGCCCAGCTACACCATAACTCAAATAGGAATGACGTCTTAGCAAAAGTTGTTCGGTCTGATAGGCATTTCCTGTTGACTTATAAAAATCGAAGATCAGAAACATTTGATATAGAAATTAAAACTATCACTAATTTCATTCCATAATTATAAAATAACAGAAGACGGGAACAGATCAGGACTGATTTTCGATGACGATGGTATATCGTTGAAAATTAGACTCTACTGGCTAAAACTCCCATTTTTTTTATCGTATGCCTTCGGGCTTATGTTATTTGAGTGTTTAATTTCCATTTCCATTTATCTTCGTTACACGGTAGCTTACCCGGTAACGCAGGGGAGCAGCCACTTAGATTTTAATTGATCAGGTATCATCACAATAAAACTATAACCATGCCTAGAAAGAGGTCAAATTTTTCCCAATGTTCCAAAGGTGCTAAATGATTAAAGACCATAAGATCCCAACAATCTACCGAAGAGCGTTAGGAGAGACTTGATGCTGTTCGAGAACATGAGGCTGCAACTCGCTCCGTGGAAACTTCTTGGGATCGCGAAGCACGCCTGCATTCTCAGCGTATTTACGCATCTACATCCAGGTCTCTAGAGACCAGTGAAGAATATGTGCGCGACTGACCGCTAATCGTGAACATCATGCACTGTCTCGCGAGTTGGAGACGTTCACGGAAAAAGCAGACGCTTGAGTTTTCAGCGTATATACGCATCGACTCTAGAGATAAGTGGGGGAAGGAGATGCGCGACTGACCGCTGATCGTGAACGTCACGCAACATATTATAGGCTATAATTTATTTTGGAAAATGGAACACCTAAAGTGAAAAAGCCATTAAAAATGGTGCCATTGCAAAAACTATTCCACGTGAAGAGTGTTTTCTGCTGTGAGACTAAATTTAAAGATCTGGAGCACCTGTAGGGGAACTCCAAAGCCCAGAGACAATATAACATATACATAATAGAAATGGCGTCTTAGCAAAAGTTGTTAAGTCTGATGGCATTTCCTGTTGACCAACAAAAATAAAAATACTGGAACATCTTGAATCGTCTCGCGCATCCCATTGATTTCCCGTCCCGTCCGGCTTATAGAATTCGACATCAGATATTTCAGATCTTCGATTTTGACGACCCCGTTGTCGCTGGCATGAGCAACAGGATCCGCGTACGAAGTCGCGGGCAGAAGCTAGTATATAATAAAATTACGATACCTCCTCAATAAAAAGAACATACTTGATTTTTGTTAAGAGCTGATTTTTCAATAGTCCAATAACTTTTTTACCCGAAGAACAAATATAGCGGTTTGACATATTACAACAAAATTCTTAGGTTATCAGTTGGTTGACAGTTGAACACTCAGCCCTAAGTATGACAGTATTTTAAAACCAACTTCAAAGAACGCCCCGTTCCGTGCATTTTTATGATGGTATGAGGGCGTGCGCTGATATTCCTTCCGGCCAGTAAATCCGTGTATGTGTATGCTACCAACACTGGATGCATTTTAATATTTTATTCTAGTATATTTTTTCAAAAGTTGAATTCATTTCAACTTGACTTGACCTTGTTCCTGTATCCAGATGGCAGTTGATCCACACGATAGAACGCCAGCTCCTGAGCGAGCACCTGACGGGTATCCTGGGCAAGGGCCTGGAGTCTCTCATGGACGGCCCGCGGCTGGCAGACCTCACCACGTTGTACGCGCTCTTCGGACGAGTCAAGGATGGGCTTAGCGAACTTTGTAACCACTTTAATGCTTATATTAAGGTTAGTATTATCTGCAGACAAGTCCTGGAAGTATTATTTGCTTATTTATTATAAACAACCGGACGTCACGCGGTTGCACCTGCGTAGATCCCGTTCCCTAGAGAACACAGGGAAAGAAACTAGTAGTTATGTCACCTGGGGATAGTGTAGCTTCCAAACTGTGAAAGATTTTGTGACTTTGGTCCAGTAGTTTTTAAGTTTATTGGTGACATACTAAAATATAAATCTATCCTCTTTATAGCTTTAGTATAGATTTCATTATACAAGGTAAAATTTTACACCATTAATATACCATGCACGGTCTTGTCGCATAAAAAGGCGATTTCTGAGATCAAACCGAGTTTTTGTAATTAAGAACGAATCAATGTGCAACTAAAAGTAAACAAGTAAAGGCAAGAACATTGTTTTTGGGACAAAAAATTACAGTAACAAAGATCACAGACAAATTTTAGGCCAACAAAAATGTTTCTCTCTCAAAGTGGTTGGTGTACACCACTGCCTACCCCTTAAGAGGATCTTGACCTGATACAAAGCAACCAAACTTCAAACTAATAGTTATGCAATTGAAAACGTTATCCACAGCATATATTACAGGTTACAAAGAAAGAGAAAAAAACAAAATGTATTGAAATACCAAGGAATCTTGGTGTTTGGAACTAAGACTTAAAGATACTCGTACACAAATCAGCTATTATCTTACGATACTGAAGGGGAAAAGAATAAACTCACACAAGTCTGACTCCTTAATTGAACTATCTGGCTTTAAGGCCAGAACTGTCAGAATTTCCATGTTTTTTTATGGAATAATTGAATTATTAGATTCTATTGGCCTGATGGTCTGGTGAGCGGTCCTGACTGCTATGCCGGAGGTCGATTTCTACCCATTACAAATAAATATTTGTGCGATGAGCTCGATCATTTGTTGTGTGTCTAAGTGTAATTTATCTGTGTGTATTTAGAAATATTTAAGTATGTTGTCCTTACTTTGGGAGTAGGTGGCGCTATGTGAAAGTTGTGCAATATTTATTCATTTTATTTTATTATTGTTACAGAAAAAAGGCCGTACGATAGTTATAGAGCCGGAGCGAGACAAGACAATGGTGGGCGAACTATTGGAGTTCAAAGAGCAGCTGGACCACGTCGTCAACACCTGCTTCCAGAGAAACGACAAGTTCCTCTACTCGATGAGGGAAGCCTTCGAGTTCTTCATCAACCAGAGACAGAACAAGCCTGCCGAACTTATTGGTGAGTATTCTTCTTAGCGTGTAGTGTTTGAAAATAAATTCTAACCCATAGTACTCGCAAATAATGTGGCTGTGTATTGGTAAAGTAATTTATGACCCCTGTATTTATATTTGCTAATTCTCTAGAACTAAGAAACTGAATTCCGCAAACCTTGTATACTTAAAAAAATAAAAACAACATACTTGAGCATTTTGCATGTGGTGTTTGCCTGTAATTGGTGGAGCAGTGTCAATTAATTATATTATGTTCCAATCTGTAGCAATTGTTCGTGGGTGAACCTTAAATAAATAAATAAATATTTGTACAGCCAAATTCGTGGATGTGAAACTACGCGCCGGCAACAAGGAGGCTACGGAAGAGGAGTTAGAACGGCTGCTAGATAAGATCATGGTGTTGTTCCGGTTTATACACGGCAAGGACGTGTTCGAGGCTTTCTACAAGAAGGTAATGTCTAGTACCTTATTTACAACCTTTTTAGATTCAGAGACTTGAATTTGAGACTGGGATTTAGTAGCCGATTAGTGGTAACTCATTGTACTTCGATAATCACACTTACTGCGTCGACATAAAAAGGCTACCCGTGTCAAATTGTTACATTTTATGTAGTTGGCTGTTTCTAAGTCATAGATAAAATAATAATTCGTAGTTTTAATAGAATAGAATCATTCAATCAGTTACACTTACATAAATCTACTGAAAAGCTGATTTTTTTTCGTGATTTCAGTTTTCGTCCCATAGTAAAAGTTTTTTGTTCAAAACAATAAGTACAATGACCCTATTTCAGCTTTTGTGTTTATCGTCTGTTACATGTTGTATATAAATAATATATAATATAACATATAAATGTATTTAAAAAAAGGAAGAGCCCTAACACGCTACCTTGAGGTACGCCATATTTTATTTGCTGTGATTTAGAGGTGTATGTAGCTTCTAATTAACTAGTGGGTTAAATTTTAGAGATTTCAGTATGATAAGAAGTTTTTATCTAATGCCATAATATATCCATATAATTTTTGTAGCAAAATCTTATGATCTACGAAATCAAAGGCTTTTGTCGTATCAGTATATGGCACAAAAAAGATTTCTTTTATATCTACTGATATCATGATACTAGTTGTCTGGTAGTAGTTGTATGTCACTAGATTTTGTTTAGAACCTAAAGTTATTTTATAAATAATTTTGAAAAATACTGGAATTTTAGCAATTGATCTACGAAATATTTTTTTGTGTATATCCTGCCTGCGAATACGTTTTTATGTTATCACCTAATCACGAGACCGTACTGTGTCTTGTGTGAGGACGTCAATCCAATCAGGATTATATCTGGTGAAATCTTGATTATTTGACAATTTCTCTCGGTTTTGTTACATTTGTTTTAACAAAATAACCTTTAATTTCCTGGTATATCTCTATTTTTGTTTCATCTTGGTAGGACCTTGCCAAAAGGCTACTGGTTGGCAAATCAGCGTCGGTGGACGCCGAGAAGTCGATGTTAAGCAAACTGAAGCAGGAGTGCGGTGGCGGCTTTACCTGCAAGTTAGAAGGCATGTTCAAGGATATGGAGCTCTCAAAGGATATTAATATTACGTATAAGCAAGTATGTACAAATTCACGTTAACTGTGAGTGTGATACACAATGTTCTAATGATCTTTTGCAGTTTTTTCAGAGATTCTTTGAGGGGAGACGGGCTGAAGATCTCAAAAAACAAACCCAAGCGCCCCGGCAGTATCTTTTCCTCCCCATAACCGTGTTTTGTGTCGACATAATAAATGTTTGTATTTAGCACTTAGCGGCGTCTCAGGAGGGCGGCGGACTGGAGCTGAGCGTGTACATCCTGACGATGGGCTTCTGGCCGACCTACCCGCCCGTCGACGTGCGTCTGCCGGCCGAGCTCACGCGGCACCAGGACCACTTCACCAAGTTCTACCTCGCCAAGCACTCCGGCCGCAAGCTGCAGTGGCAGGCCACGCTGGGCCATTGTGTGCTGCGCGCGCACTTTACACAGGTAACCATTACCTGCCACTCTTCTGGCCGACCTACCCGCCCGTCGACGTGCGTCTGCCGGCCGAGCTCACGCGGCACCAGGACCACTTCACCAAGTTCTACCTCGCCAAGCACTCCGGCCGCAAGCTGCAGTGGCAGGCCACGCTGGGCCATTGTGTGCTGCGCGCGCACTTTACACAGGTAACCATTACCTGCCACTCTTCTGGCCGACCTACCCGCCCGTCGACGTGCGTCTGCCGGCCGAGCTCACGCGGCACCAGGACCACTTCACCAAGTTCTACCTCGCCAAGCACTCCGGCCGCAAGCTGCAGTGGCAGGCCACGCTGGGCCATTGTGTGCTGCGCGCGCACTTTACACAGGTAACCATTACCTGCCACTCTTCTGGCCGACCTACCCGCCCGTCGACGTGCGTCTGCCGGCCGAGCTCACGCGGCACCAGGACCACTTCACCAAGTTCTACCTCGCCAAGCACTCCGGCCGCAAGCTGCAGTGGCAGGCCACGCTGGGCCATTGTGTGCTGCGCGCGCACTTTACACAGGTAACCATTACCTGCCACTCTTCTGGCCGACCTACCCGCCCGTCGACGTGCGTCTGCCGGCCGAGCTCACGCGGCACCAGGACCACTTCACCAAGTTCTACCTCGCCAAGCACTCCGGCCGCAAGCTGCAGTGGCAGGCCACGCTGGGCCATTGTGTGCTGCGCGCGCACTTTACACAGGTAACCATTACCTGCCACTCTTCTGGCCGACCTACCCGCCCGTCGACGTGCGTCTGCCGGCCGAGCTCACGCGGCACCAGGACCACTTCACCAAGTTCTACCTCGCCAAGCACTCCGGCCGCAAGCTGCAGTGGCAGGCCACGCTGGGCCATTGTGTGCTGCGCGCGCACTTTACACAGGTAACCATTACCTGCCACTCTTCTGGCCGACCTACCCGCCCGTCGACGTGCGTCTGCCGGCCGAGCTCACGCGGCACCAGGACCACTTCACCAAGTTCTACCTCGCCAAGCACTCCGGCCGCAAGCTGCAGTGGCAGGCCACGCTGGGCCATTGTGTGCTGCGCGCGCACTTTACACAGGTAACCATTACCTGCCACTCTTCTGGCCGACCTACCCGCCCGTCGACGTGCGTCTGCCGGCCGAGCTCACGCGGCACCAGGACCACTTCACCAAGTTCTACCTCGCCAAGCACTCCGGCCGCAAGCTGCAGTGGCAGGCCACGCTGGGCCATTGTGTGCTGCGCGCGCACTTTACACAGGTAACCATTACCTGCCACTCTTCTGGCCGACCTACCCGCCCGTCGACGTAACCATTACCTCATAATTTTTTACCCTACTTTTTTACTCTGCAGTTTAATGCGCACACGCATGGTGACACCCAAAGTGATCCCACTTGCGAATAGTGTATCTCTCCTGTAGTAAAATATACTTCTGACCCTGATTACTTTTACATCTTTTAAAAAGTTTATCTTTTTCATATTTTAATACTTCAATTGCACTCATGTATATAGGCGGACGTAATGCCATAGCCAATTTTCAAACAAATTTGAGTATAAGACTAGTAAAGCTAAATCGCCAAATATTTATTATTAGTTCTTTTTAAAATTCTCTGTGGTGTCCTATTAATCAATGATCTCCCTTGATAAGATTACAAGAATTTACAACAATTTAATTTTTTTTTTCATTTAAGGGTAACAAAGAGCTGCAAGTGTCGCTGTTTCAAGCGCTCTGCCTGCTGCTCTTCAACGACGGAGACAATCTCTCTTTCGAGGAAATTAAGACTGCTACTAATATTGAGGTAAACATATTATCATTACTGATAAACTTTTTGGTCAAAAGTTACAAACTTAGGGGTTTAAGCATTTTTAGGAAAAAGCAGCTGACAGCCGTTTCCGGTAGTCAGAAACTAGAAACACAACTTGTCATACACTCATACCAAAGCCGACGTGGTTCGCGACATCTTTCGGGTGTATGAGTAACTGTGGTAGTATTGCTATCTTTATAATCTGCAGCACGCTATAGTTTTAATTTAATTATTTTCTATTGTGTTTTTTTTTAATATTATCGTGTGCCTTTTGTACTAGAAAATGATTTTTCTTTCATTATTTCTGTTTTTCCAAGTGAGTTTAGTAACTGCTAAGCATAAGATAATCATGCATACTAGGAACTGTAATTGTAAAGAGTGGCGTTTTGAGGGACTGACTTACGTAAATCTTTACGCTCAAAAAGTGCTGAAATCTCAGCTGAGCCTAATTTGAATGCAATGAATGACTTGATTTGATATGATCGCTCCCCAGGAAGGCGAGTTGCGTCGCACGCTGCAGTCGCTGGCGTGCGGCAAGGCGCGCGTGCTGACCAAGTCTCCGCGCGGCCGCGAGGTGGACGACGCGGACCACTTCGCCTTCAACGGGGACTTCATCAACAAGCTGTTCCGCATCAAGATCAACCAGATACAGATGAAGGAAACGGTCAGTTCACAACTCAACACATTGAAAACACTTGTGCCAATATTGTGCCCTCTCATTTGCACATTTATAACAGAAATAACGTGCGAGTGAATAGGCATAAAAAAACAAATAAATAAATATTCCACAACTTTCACACAACGCCATCTAGTCCCAAAATAACCAAAAACTTGTGCTATGAAATGTTAAAACAGTTACTTCTAACAGTTTTATGGATGTTATTTCAGAGCGAGGAACAGAAAGCGACGGAAGAGCGAGTGTTCCAAGACAGACAGTACCAGATCGACGCTGCCATCGTCAGGGTCATGAAGATGCGCAAGGCCCTCTCGCATAACCTCCTCATATCTGAACTGTACAACCAGCTCAAGTTTCCCGTCAAGGTACGTAATATACAGGGTTACAGGTTAAGGAGACCTTGATCCTTTTAGAGGTGGTTTTTTTTGCAGCGTTTACGACTGAATCAGCTATGGAACACCATACCATAAAGTTAACCGTTCTCAAGATAATAATAATTAAGAAAATGAAGTGAAATTAAGGCCGTCATTTTACCCACATTTTCAAGGGGCGATTTTTACACAATGGCACAGCAGTACATGATTCTGGTACTGAATAATTATGAAAAATCTCTGATCAAAAATTTAAACTGAACCAAGACTGAATCCAGAGTATAAATATTTCGTCGGATTTCTCTAGTTCTTGCGATTTCTTCTGATGTCTTATTACTTTAACCTGTACAAATCATAATTTCTATCAAATTCTCAGTTTTTACAGTTAAAAAACGCCGTAAATAAGAAAATCAGTGACAAAGAAATAACTTT
This sequence comes from Euplexia lucipara, assembly GCA_921972225.1. Classification (NCBI taxonomy): domain Eukaryota; kingdom Metazoa; phylum Arthropoda; class Insecta; order Lepidoptera; family Noctuidae; genus Euplexia; species Euplexia lucipara. The sequence goes on along the minus strand of OV179143.1, from coordinate 4,632,991 downwards.
GCAGCAAACAAACTTCTCGGTGCACATTTTCAAAACATTTTTGTTTTTCACTAAAACAAAAATGTTTTGTATTGGGTGCCTTTACAAACATTCAAACTCCCGTACGCAAAACTGCTAAAACTGACAATATTATTCGTTAATTTCCAGCCGGCAGACCTGAAGAAACGCATTGAATCACTCATCGACCGCGACTACATGGAGCGCGACAAAGACAACCCAAACCAGTACAACTACGTCGCGTAATAGTGGCCCATCCGCGGCCATGCTGGCCCGACCGCGTTCACACTACGACACCACTAATGTTCACTAATAAATATCTCATGATGATACGATGTTTGAACGATAGGCGCGCCTATCACGTGGACCTCATGAAGTGTACTGTAGTACGTGAATATAAGAAAGATATCATCTAGGAAAGTGAAGTATAGGATAAACGGTCTAACGGTCTGTTTCACTAGCTTCGGTTAAGTCCCCATTAACCGCCACAGTCATGGTATAAATGATAAACCAAAATTTGCCCCGTTCGCCAAGCGTCATGACTACATGACGAATTTAAAAGATTAATTCGTAGCCTGGCGCCGAGGGCACGTTTGGTATTTTGACGTGGTGGTCAAGAGATTAAATTACTTGGCAGATAATTTTAGACAATTTCTTTTTTTTTTCATTAATTGGGTATTCAGATATGGTGAAACAGGCCCTTAGGATAGGAATAGACGCGTCTGCATGTGCAGTCGAAACATACCGCTTATGGCACCAATCGTACAGCGAGACTGCCCGAGCGGTGTAAGTCAATGTAATATTTTCTATGACAAATGTGTTTGACGTACACTCGACTGCTACCAGCATTTAGTCTGTTCCCGTCCTATTCGTATGTCGGAGGTCAGACAGCGGCTCCATAATGAATACTTAATTGAGCCGCATTTGGTTAGACTAGAAGCCGATCTAGCTTGGGTAGACTTATAGCTGACCAAGACTAATTAGACTACTAGATGGAAGGCGTTCCACCTGCCCTCTTAGAGACAAATCACATTTATTCAGCTTGATTCAGCTTTTGTCCAATTAAAAGTTTTGAAAAGCGAGAAGTTTGAGATGCGTATGCGTCCGTTCGGTTGAACGGGCGCGTACGCATCTCATACACAAAAAGGGTGTGGAATAAATGTGGTTAAGGCTCTAGACAGACGGATAGCATTTCAACTGCAATTTGCGGTTGAATTGCAGTTGAAATGCGGTCCGTCTGTCTAGACCCTAATTTGTTAAGGCCTACTTTTAAGAGGGCAGGTGTTGACTACAATCTTTTGAAATCTGTACATTTTGGCTGATTTAAAAATAAGTTTCTATTTGGACATTCGCCTTCAAATATGCGTAATGACGTCACGACTGCAAGTTGTCTAGTAACTTGGTCGGCTAGTAGGTTGGCCAACTAGTCACTTAGTATAGCCTAATGCCGTGTCGTAGTGTCAATGCCTCCGCGCCGCCTTGACGTAACCGCTGTTCATAAGACAGACTGCCGGCTAAGTACGTAGACCGAGCAGCTTACAGAACAATTGCCGATTTAAATAGATAAAAGAAAGTACCGATTATAGCCGTCTCACAACCAAATAAGGCAACACCAACTCGCCTGTAAGTAAAGTATTGTAACGTGAGCTTTTGTGACGTAGTGACATTTCAAATTTTGGTGATGGCGTTTGATGACGCAATGGACCATGCCTTTCCAACGCGTTGTCATACACTAGAATATCTGACTATCTGAGCGTGATCAGAATAGAACGCGGCCTTTTGTAACTGAAACACGCCTGCTAATGGTAGTGTCAGCAAATTCGCTCGCGTTTTTGAGAGAGAGAGAGCGAGAGGAAGTGTTGTTATAACAAAAACTTAAATTGTTCATTCTGTTCATGAGCGTTTTAATACATGTTCATAAAAGTAATTATTATAACACAAACATTTTAATTCTTCACTTACGAGTCCGGTTGGTGTTGTTTAGGTGTGAGACAGCCAAAAGTGTACTGCCCTCTCACTCTAGTGACTTGAAAATGACCAGGTACGGAATTGTTTGATTAATGTGGGTTCTTCTGACCGCGATACAAGTTTATAACAGGTAGATTGAAGCTAGTGTTTTATAAATATACATGGTTCAAAAATATATATAATTTCTCTAGTAATTCTACAGAGTACTCCAATTACAGTGTCTTATTGAATCGAGTGACAAACTTATAGGCTACATTTTATTATAGATAGTTCCCATTTTCAATAAAGTATGTTCAGAGACCAGCTAACCCAATCTGTCAATTTCGTTGACACTTTTCAGCTTTATTACAAAATAATAAGGTTCATATTCAATTGGGAAAATTTTACAGTTTGTAACAGGTAGTTTTGTTGGATTCTGTACCATTTGAAGGGTGGTGTTTCCAGAATATATTCCCTAATAGAAAGCAGGTTAATTTACAGATTGCTGATAGTTTATTACATAGCTCTTAAGTAAATCGTTGTAACGCCAAGACATTTTGCACTCAGAGATCAAAGAATTGTAATGTATATCAACTCTATGTTTAAAGCGCGCATTTTGCGTAAAGGGCTTATTACACTATTCAATTTCGCAGTCGCAATCGGAACAGATAGTATCCGATTTAGGGTAAATCGAAGGTTCTTCTTAATTGTTCCTAGTTAGGAAACTACAAATTGAATAGTGTAAATAGTGGATAAATTGGTTAAAAAAAAACAGTTGCCTTTTTCGTTGCGTTTCAATAGCGTAATAAACAAAGTAATTCTAAAATAGCAATAAAACAATATTCAACTTCGAGAGTAGAATTTCTTATCAACTTTGCGAGCTGACGGTCTGAGGGCAGACAAGAGGCACCAACGTCTCCTCCCATCTCCTAAACATATAAATATAAATAATTACACATTAGACATATAAAGTGTGATATTAGAATGTCGAATACCCTCCGCTTGGATCCGACTAAGTTATGATAACTTAATAAAATCATTTTTTACTGATTCGTTACTTACTTTAATTTTAAATATTATCTTGAAGTATGACTGACATTATACAGTTTTCCTCATATGATTATTGCAGCGTACGTATATTTTGTTCTGATTTTAAAAAAGTAATGAATAAAACTCTTGAATTTTACAAACGATGTCGTCCATTATATTGTTTCAATATCAGAGTTTGTCATTTAGCAGAGCTTTGGCGATATCGCATGGCAGCTTCGCTGTGCCGCAGGGGGCGTCAAGTCAAGATTCACAAAAACATTAAGGTGGAAACGCCAGAGTAACCCATGAAATTCAAATTTTCTTGTACTTTTTGCCGTTCAGTGTCAGGGTGTTTATTGAACAAAATATGATTTGCGACTGTAACACTGCTACTGGCACATCCACCTTAATAATAACTTTTAATTACTTCGTTGATCGAAAGTGCTAGTTAAGTAGGTCTCCTAGGTCCGATTCTCGAAGTTGGGCAGTGTTGATGCCTTTTCCAACTGCAATTTCTCATTAACAGCCCGGAGTCTAGGTTTGCGTCCGCACGATGGAAATACGCTCGACCCCTATTACATGGAACTTCAGGTAAAGCTCTGCTTAACCCTTCGGGGTCTTGTAATACTTAGGAATAATTTGATTAGAACTGAATAGTATTAGTAAGCTAAGACCAGTTTGTTTTCTTGCTTTGTATTGCTCCAAACGATGGTTTTCTCATTGTCTCACACAATGAGAAAACCATCGTTTTCACAGTCATGCTCCCCTAGCCAAGTTACAAACGATTCGTATCTATTCTCTTTCTACAATCGAGAACGCCTCAAATCCCTTTGTTTTGACCACGTGACTTAGCGAAAGGTAATAAAGTAACTTGGCTAGGGGGGCTGGTGACTCAATGAGTTAACGTCTCAAGGGCTTCTTATCGGAAATGGGCTTAAAGGCAAAAATAAAATTTAGTTTTTGTTTTTGCACTTGCAATAAACATTCCTCGATCTGGGTGAATAGAGACGCAGGGGTAAATAGAAACAAAGATTTGTAGGGTTTTTTCAAACTTATTGTTTGTGAAGTACAAAGAGTCTGATGTTCATAATTAATTGAAATTACTCGTTTTGACACCTTGACAGTAACAAATAATATTGAAGTAACGTAAAAGTCCCCATCCGCCGCGGTGTTAATTGAGCCTTAAACACTTCACTCAGCAAATCACCCAGTGAAAACTTGAGTGAAGTGAAATGACAGCTCAATTCATCTTCACTTCACTTTCATTTTCACGGGGCGATTTCTACAGAATAGCACTGCTGTCCCGCGGCACAGCTAAGTTGACAATAATGTATTGTTTTTTACAATTCCTATTAGCTTTGTGTTTTTCTAGATATTCAGGTTGTGTTTCTATCTGTCAGTGTAAGGAGGGATCACTAATTAAACTATTTATAAATGTCTGTCATTGTTTTATTCGTCTTTCTCGTTTATGTACAGTGGGCAAGAATTATCAATGATGTTTAGACACTAACAGAAATAAAGGTATATTGTAAAGCGCAGCTTTTTTTACTGTTTCAATTATTTTTTTATTTATTTTGGAATTGTCAACTAGGTTATTATTACAGTCAGAGTTATAAACAGTGAGGGTCAAGACACATTGATCGCCGGCACTGAAAGTTTTTCCACACAAAACGAGAGCAGCTTCGTATGGAACCGTACGTCGTTCATTTTTTTGCATTAACTGACACAAAAAGTTATCGTTCGTCCGCAGACATAGATGCTGATTGATGGCATAATATATAATATATAATATATTGTGCTTATTTTCAATCAGCGTGTCCTGACTTTAATTTTACTACATAAGTAATACTAAAAATAATTTATTTTTACATTAGAAAATATGTACAATAACTATATATACACTTTTAACACAAATAGAATATTTCAAGGAGGTCGACATTGCGTGATAGCATACTAAATGCGTTTTGTTTTTCTATGTGCCCTTTCATACTTTGTGGCCATTGAGCAGGGCTATTGCGTAGCGTAGACAGTTCATAGTGATTGATCACTGGGCAATGTTTAACAATTAATATTCTCAAACAGTTAGTTTCTGTCCGTAGGTCCCATTTGTTCTATGGAACATGACGTAAGGCTGACCCCACATTTGCCGTGCGAGATCCTCGGGCGTGAGAGTAGCGCGGCCGCCGCGCGCTCGCTGCGTGTGCGTCGGGTGTTGCCGCCGTGTGGCGTGCGTGCAGCGTGCGCGCGGCGCGCAGATCTGTAAGGGGTTAAACGCCGCGCGCACGCCTCAGAGCATCATCCACCAATATTCAAAAGGTGATATGATTTTGATGCTCTACAATAAATGCTTTCACAAAGTACACCCAGTTTAATTAACAAAACAAAAAAAAAATACAGCTGACATACTGTCACAAGACTAATTCTTGTTGATGATACGGTCAGCATTTAGCTTGACAACTAATTATTTGGTTTAATTGCCTTTCTAAAACCAACTAGTCCCACAAATTTTATGTTTTTTACACAAATAACGCTATGTATCCATCAAGTCTCTTATCACATCCCATATTAGCTGTTGTGATTTGAACAGGCTTCTTTAACTAATAAGAGATATAAAACCTAAGCCATTTCCTAATGAGTGTGTGTAGATCATTTGTGTAATATCTTGAACACAGTATCGAGGTGGTCCTTGTGATAGTCTAACTCTTCCGCGAGAGCGTTCGCAAGCGTGGTCGGTGTTACTTCTTCTTGTAAGTAGTCGCGAAGTAATCTCTGTGGAGAGAAAAATCTATAGTTAGTGGAAATGTCCGATAGAAAGCAATATCTACTAGTGCAGGAGCATATTTCAATGATAATAAGATAAGAATGTTTTATTTGCACAAACATGTGTTGGTACATACCAAAGACATTCAATATCTATAGACCGGACATCACGAACACAATTCTGCGGCCCTAGTGAAAAGGGGTATAAGTCCAATTTTGACGAAAATGAGTTAAGTGTACCATAGTGATCAGAAAAAAATGCTCTATCGTTTGGTGAAGACAGATCTAAGCTATCTCTAAAAATAAGAAAGTTACTTTGTGTAAAAGGGTCCAACTGACACCAAAAAAACTGTAAAAGTCGCTTTTCTGATCACTTTGGTACACTTAACTCATTTTGGACAAAATTGGACTTATTCCCCTTTTCACTAGGGCCACAGAATTTTCGTCCGAAAAAGTGTGTCCTGCTGGATACAAGTTTATGAGTTTTTTGTAGTACGCTGCGCTGCCGCTCCAATATTCATATATTATTCTATATGGCGTTACTGAGACATGGGATCAAAGATTTCAATGACATTCCCTTGACATGCCCGCTCTATAGTATTTTAAATCTCTTTGGTACATACATAGAAAGTGCATGCAAGATGATAAAATAAGTTTAGCCCTATACCAATAGGGTTTAGGATCCTTTGTAGACACCTGGCATTCCGATAGTAACATTTTTCTAATTTAATGATTTTTGTAATTTTATAAAAAACTGACTGGTTGGTCTGTATTCTAAATAATAAAATTATCATTGACTTGACTTTTGAAATTATCAATACATCTAAACAGACGTGAAAACTCGCACTGACATTCCGTCAGCGATTACGCAACGTATGTGATTCCCGCAGTCAAGGAAGGGGTTAAAGTCAAACATGTTTGTCACTACGTGACTATAGGTTAAATGTGGTAAAGAACACAGATGCTAGCAAAAAGATCTTTGCTGAGCGCATAATGAATGGTCTTTACATTCACTATACACTAATGTATTTAAGGACACCGGGTTGGTCCCCACTAACAAGGATTAAGAAGTTTACGGGGTCTACATACTAGCAGTGAAACAGTAAGTGAAAGTTGTGACTGTGTGTTGAGTTTTATGTTTATGTAAGAGTAAATGAGAGATGTGGGGTAGTTTTTTTGTTTTATATAAGAGATTAAAATTACTATCATAAAACGGTGTGTTTATCATAGAAGTGTTGAAAACTGACATGTTACTGAAAGTTGACAAAGAATAAAAGATAATGTGCCTGCCTACCTGTGGCGGTACAGCGCCCCCGTGGCGCAGCAGTCCATCCCGCAGCGTGTCCCCCGCGCTGCGACACAGCGGCTGGTCCTGGAAGTACTTGTGTGTGCCTGCCTACCTGTGGCGGTACAGCGCCCCCGTGGCGCAGCAGTCCATCCCGCAGCGTGTCCCCCGCGCTGCGACACAGCGGCTGGTCCTGGAAGTACTTGTGTGTGCCTGCCTACCTGTGGCGGTACAGCGCCCCCGTGGCGCAGCAGTCCATCCCGCAGCGTGTCCCCCGCGCTGCGACACAGCGGCTGGTCCTGGAAGTACTTGTGTGTGCCTGCCTACCTGTGGCGGTACAGCGCCCCCGTGGCGCAGCAGTCCATCCCGCAGCGTGTCCCCCGCGCTGCGACACAGCGGCTGGTCCTGGAAGTACTTGTGTGTGCCTGCCTACCTGTGGCGGTACAGCGCCCCCGTGGCGCAGCAGTCCATCCCGCAGCGTGTCCCCCGCGCTGCGACACAGCGGCTGGTCCTGGAAGTACTTGTGTGTGCCTGCCTACCTGTGGCGGTACAGCGCCCCCGTGGCGCAGCAGTCCATCCCGCAGCGTGTCCCCCGCGCTGCGACACAGCGGCTGGTCCTGGAAGTACTTGTGTGTGCCTGCCTACCTGTGGCGGTACAGCGCCCCCGTGGCGCAGCAGTCCATCCCGCAGCGTGTCCCCCGCGCTGCGACACAGCGGCTGGTCCTGGAAGTACTTGTGTGTGCCTGCCTACCTGTGGCGGTACAGCGCCCCCCGTGGCGCAGCAGTCCATCCCGCAGCGTGTCCCCCGCGCTGCGACACAGCGGCTGGTCCTGGAAGTACTTGTGTGTGCCTGCCTACCTGTGGCGGTACAGCGCCCCCGTGGCGCAGCAGTCCATCCCGCAGCGTGTCCCCCGCGCTGCGACACAGCGGCTGGTCCTGGAAGTACTTGTGTGTGCCTGCCTACCTGTGGCGGTACAGCGCCCCCGTGGCGCAGCAGTCCATCCCGCAGCGTGTCCCCCGCGCTGCGACACAGCGGCTGGTCCTGGAAGTACTTGTGTGTGCCTGCCTACCTGTGGCGGTACAGCGCCCCCGTGGCGCAGCAGTCCATCCCGCAGCGTGTCCCCCGCGCTGCGACACAGCGGCTGGTCCTGGAAGTACTTGTGTGTGCCTGCCTACCTGTGGCGGTACAGCGCCCCCGTGGCGCAGCAGTCCATCCCGCAGCGTGTCCCCCGCGCTGCGACACAGCGGCTGGTCCTGGAAGTACTTGTGCCACACGGACCACGCGATGCCGCGCGAGATCAGGTACGAGTAGTACTTCGCGCCATATCCTATCAAGTGGCTGAAGCGGTGCTGCCATGCCTGTATAACATACGTATCTCATTATAGACTGTAAATGTAACACTAATATGGACAGGGTGATATAAAAACCAGTCGAATGCTTGTCGAGCTTCACGCGTTAATGCTTTTGTAACAAACAGACATACAGATGACGTAGTGTTATTATAAGGGACCAATTAACATCCTTTATAGCGGTATCTTAGTAGATAACATGCCATATTGAATCCCAAGAGTACCAAAGAATTCTAGATTTCGGAGTTAATACTCTGAATTCAAGGACTCAGCAGCCGATCGCTCGGCCACTGCGCTATCAGTGTTGAAAACTGCCTTGTCCTGCGGTTGATATCCAAACATGTAAACTCACAGTATTTTCAACGTAGGGCAGTCCATAGTACTGTTTCTGCACTCGCTGCAGTACCTCCGTGGTGCTGCCGCGCTGTGACGCGTCGGGACCGTGGTAGTGCTGGTCCAGGGCTGAGTAGAACACCTGGAAACGCAGAAGGATTAAGTACACCACACAAAAATAATATCTACATCAACTCTGACACGAAAACTGTGCGATGATTACCTGATTTGTACTTTTAAGCACTTAATAATTAAATGTCAAAAAACCAAAAAGTGCAAGGTTACCTGTAGTTGCATCTCGCTGGCTCCGAACAAGTGCTTTGAGGCACAAAGCCGGTGCAGCATGTCCTCGGGCATCGGCTCCCGTGTCTGGAAGTGACGGGCAAAGCGACGGATAACCTGTGACATAAACAGTGTGGTAAATATAAAGGCCTTTGTACTAAATGTAGACTGCGCACGCGCATGCAGCTGGTCTAGCTATGAATTGTTAAAGACGGCAACGTTGTCACTTTTCACATTGATTACTCAAATAGGTTTGGGAGCTACATCTGTTCCATGAAATGAAATGAAATTTATTTATTTGCCAGAATATAGGTACTTACATAGTAACATGGTAACATAATTTTAGTCTCAACAAAGTTTCAGAATCTGTTGACTTTGAAGTTGTTTTGCCTGGTGAAAGTGGCACAGTTACCTGCGGGCTGCTGGCGAAGTACTCCATGAGCACGGAGGGCACCTCTGCCAGGTCGGTGGCGCAGCGCGTGCCCGACACGTGCTGGTGCGTGGCGCGGCCCAGCATGGAGTGCAGCGCGTGGCCCACCTCGTGGAACAGGTTGTCCACGCCGCCCGCCGACAGCAGCGCCGGGCCCGAACGGTGCCCGCCGCTCAGTGATAGCATCACTACCACTATTGGGTTCTAGACAGATGGAAACCATCGTAATATAGTAATTGCACCCATTTTTCACCAATATATCATCCAAAATCTTGCGTAAGGACATAATACAAGGTAGGTACATAAATTGTAAACAAAAACAGTGTATTTAAATTTATTAAGTTATTTATTTATTTTAGATTTTTTAAAGACCCGAAATGACCGAAAATTAAACGGTTTTCTTACAGTAAAAAATATTTGAACAACAAATTAAAATCTTTGATTTATTGTATATGATTTTAATTAAAGCAAGATTTCTTTATTCATAAGTAACCTTCATTAGCTTTTACCTTCTTTTAACAAAAATATAATCGCATGAAGAGAACTTCATGACAAAACTACAACCGCAGTGACCACGCACCTGATAGCTCCCATCTGGCAGCAGCTTCCCGCCTTGTATAGTAAAGTGACAGTCCTGGTGCGGCTTGCCGGGCCGCTCGTACAGGTCGCAGTAGATGTAGCCCAGCAGGCCCTCCGTCTCGTGCACCACACCCAGCTTGTACACGTCAGGGGACCACGACTCGCCTGACAACAACATCATAACTTTAAGCTGTACTACCCACATAAGTATAAGTAAAGATAAGCTGAATGTGTGTTTAGTTAGTGCACATTTTGTGATATTGACAACCATACTACATTAATTTGCAAACAAACCCATAGTGTTATGTCTGATCCAAATAGTTTAAAACACAGTTGTGATCTGGTTTCCTAGTTTTATCTAGTCAAAGAAATATTATAAAAGTATTTTTTCTATTCTTAAAGAATTTATTTATTTATTTAAAATGTGTGCAAAAATAAAAAACGGTGCAAAGGCGGACTTAATGCGTTAAGCATTTTCTTTGGGCTTTTTGTATAATTTCTTTGATAGATTGATAGATCAGATAATCGCCGCGCCGCCGGCTGCGTTAGTACGGTAAATGGCAGTACAAACAAAATTATTGGCTGTTCATTGATATTAAAAAAACAGTGTCCGTTTAGTTTAGTTCAAACTAATATTAATAATATAATGTACAATCACGCAAAGCTATTTTACAGGCAACAATATTAAGATATAGGTACTTAATACCTCAATATATTTAGACAAACAACAAAAGGGCTTACCTGGCAACATTTCTTCAGCTTTTAAACTAATTCCATACAGTTCTTCACACAACATATTAAGGCCTTCCATACACCCGCCTAAAGAGAAATACGGACTAAAATCAGAGTTGGCAACATTGAGCAGTTGCGTCTTCGCCTTATGTGTGAAGTAGGGGGTGTCCCAGCACATCAGACTATCCTGATAAGGAGTTTCTTGCTTCTTCATTTTGAGCATAGCATCAAAGTCTATTTTCGCTCTGTCATAGAGATTATCTGACAGTATGTCGAGGAATTGTCTCACGTTTGCTGATGTCTCCATTGTACTTGCTTTTATTGCTCTGTGGAAGAAAGTATGTACATTTGAGAAATTGCTTGCAAATAACTCATCATTCTTGCCATCATCAAATTGTACAGACGCCAGCACATCCACTTTGTGTTTGGAATAAAGTTGAAAATCTATCAAAGAAATTTGAAACATTGGGGTAGGTTGATGTGCTGGCGTCTGTACCTTGCCTTTTCCTAACTATCCAGAAGTAGACTAACCTTTCAGTGTAACTGTATAAAGCTGAACACTAGTATACATCCCAATTAATGGGTAAGACACCAGAAATAAAATATAAAGCCCATCTTTAAAAGACAGCCAGAACCAGCAGATTGATATTAATAATACCATCTATACAAATAAAAAACAAAAAGCTTGACTCAGGAAGCTTTTAAATAACGGTACCTGCAGGGGCAATTAATTATTTTGGTATGATTTATCCAACAAGTTAGCACATTTTTAGCACATTATTTACCTATCTGCGTAGCTCTGGAAACCGCATATGGACGCCATCTCATGTCTCGCCTCGAGTGTAGCAGAAAGCAGCTGATGTTGCATCTTATCAGGAGCGAGGTACAGTCTGTAGGCTGCCTCGCGTGCCGCCGCCTCGCCACACTCCGCGTATACCCCACTCACTATTATATCGTCACCTTCGCTGCTGAAGCTGATGAACAAAGAAACACAATCTTAACATATAGGGTCAATATTTAAAAATTATTACCTCTCCTAACGCATCTTAATATAACAGTTTGTTACTTTGCAAAATGATTAGTATTTATGTATTGTATTTTTTTTATTAATACTTACATACACATTACATAACGTCACGCCTGTAATCCCCGAAGGGCTAGGCAGAGATATATTTATACAAATAGTTATGTAAGGTACTTATATATGTATGTAGATAGTACACCACAAACTGCCTACTCATCTTTTCTCCTCCACTGTCAATTCCATCCAAAGGTTGTCTGTAAGACGCTTTTAGCGATAAGATATGTAGCCCTTAAAGTTATAATTTGTAAGTTTTTAGGGTGTGCAATAAAGTGTAAAAATTCTATTCTATTTATTCCTAACTTTACACATTGTGCTCCACCCATTCAACGTTTTACTACAAAAAACAGTGTGAGTTCGAGCGAGTCTCTGGATGGTTTGGATTCACAATAGACTTACATGGCATGGCCAAGCGCGGATCCACCGTAGTGGGCACTATGGGCATGCCCACCACCCTAATTGAGGTTGGACGGAACAAAATGATCGTGCTCATCACACAAACATTTGTCTTAGGAGAGAATCTAACCCACAACCTCTGTCATATCAGTCAGAGCCTCTAACCACTAGGATCAACAGCACGCGTAACAGATTACATTGTCACTTTGATTACCCGTATCTACAGTGATCGTGCTACGCGTGCTTGTAAGTCAAGGAATTATTTTATGTATCGACAAATTATTGAGTTAAATTATTACCTCCCTCTACTACTAACTCAAATTACCACTACTACTAAATACTCTAGTATTATATGTAACATAGGGACACATAGTGCAGTAGTTAAGTTGAAAATTGTGAATTTTGTATCTTCCAAAATCAATGCATTTCATTAAGGTAGTTAGGTTAGGTAGTTAGGTTAGCTATATGATAGGTATGGTAAGTTAGGTTAGGTTATATGTATATATGTTATCATTCTAATTTTAATACAACACTATGGTACCTATAGCATTTTAAATACTAAACGAAATTTGCCATACAGCAACTAGAAATGTGAATTTAAATATGGAATACTTACAACTGTCTGACATTAGCTGGCACAGCAGACCGTGGTACCCTCCTTGGTTTGGCTGCACCTGCCATGAACCTCTGACCAGTCTGCAAGATGACGTCATTGAGAGCCACTACTCTTCGCCTGCGTTCCTCAGCCAACTGTATGCCACTCTGTTCAAAGTCAAACAGAAACAACTCGGCTAGGTGTTGGTCTCCGGAAGTGCCACGCCTAACAGAGTCTCGTAATGCTTCATAAAGACCCTTGTGTGTGTTTAATCTGGGTAATAGAAGGATAACAACAAAATCAATCAAATATCTAGTAAAATCAAAATAAGCAAATTAAGTTAAAATCCAACCTGTGAGTTTCAGCTTGCTACACTGCTGTGCTAAACGCAAAAACGGTATCTCAATGAACGCTAGTTTCGAGAAAATTTTAGTTTATAAATATACTCAGCTTTCTTTTAACCCGTCATGTGCCTGAACGTAGATCTTCGCGAGACACAATTGCTTTTTAATAAAATTGTTTCTATAATTATGGCACACAAGTGGTTAACTTTACAGACAGATTCATTGAAACTTTTAGAGTTTTTTTTTCCATTAAGAGTTTTAAATAAGATACCTTTAATTGGCTTAGATTATTGTGACATGCCTTCTTTAAGCTATCCAATGGCATAAAAATCAACTTTATACTTTGGAGCTTAGCACGGTAGTACAGCATTGATGATAGACAAGCATTTGTCAAGTTTAGCAAAATAACTATCACTGAACTGACTGCCCCATTGGTCTAGTGGCGATCAGCGCTACATCTAAGAATTTATTTATTTATTTGTTTATCACAAAAACAAACAGTCCCTATAAATAATAAATAAAATAAAAAAAAATAAAAAAAGGGGAATAACCCTTGTTTGATCCCTGGGTTGAGTAATGCGTTATTGGAATTTAGGCATCCCAGCATGCAGATTTGCACCTGATTGGTGGCAATAGGCTGGGCCCCTATTACATAGGACTTAAACAAAACTAGTGGAAAGTTTCCGGGACTAATAGGTATGATTTCATGTTAATTAATTATAAGTAATAACCACTTACTTCTCAACTACACCACTAACACTTATGCAGGCATCTTCAGCAGCACTTGCAAAGTGTGACTGTGGATGAGCAATCCTGACAAACTCCGCCAGGTCAGCAACCTTACACAGGGTGTCTGACAACTCATCGAAGATCTCCACCATGGGCCGGGTGGGGTTAGAAGTAGCTTCCTCTATCAACCGGTCCGTTGTTGAGATGGCTTGCTCTTTCAAGTTGGAGAATCCTTCGAAACTAACTAGTTCTGGTTTGTTGAAGAGTCCCTTGAAAGAGTTTACAAGTTAGAACCAGTAGATGGCGGATGAAGAAATCCATAAAATGTTCATCTCTAGATATCTAATATCTATACAAACATATGAAGAGAGAACTTTGTACTTTTCTTAGCATAGTTTAGGCTAGCTGGTAGAACTTAATCATCTAAAGCTAAACATTCCCTTGACTAGCTTATAGTTATGAAAATAAAATATATCTTAGTAGGTAATAAAATTAAATAATATAGCTTTCTAATGGTGCACTAGACAGAATTTTTAAAATTGGTTTATATATTTATTTATTATAGTAGTTGTTATCAATGCACATCGAACTTGAATAATGTTCTAAACTTAAATACTAAATCGAACAAGCGCATCGGGAGTGACTTGCGGTGCTGGGAAGACGCGGGGGGCGGGAACACGGCGACGCGATCGCCCCGCCACCTGGCGGTTAGAAGAATCACTGCGTTTTTTGGCTTAGCAACAACAGGGCACGCAATTCGCTTCCGCACGCTTGCATGTTTTACACCACTGCTTGTCTCATTTTTAATTAATATACAGTCCTACTGTGTACAGTTAAGTAGTTTTTAGTATTTATTTTTAGTATTTTTTAAATTAAAATCTCTACAATCTTCATTCCTCATGAGCTTGCTATCATACAGGGTAACTGGAATATATTTTTAATGTGACAGATAATTTTAAATTTTATGAAGCCAACAACAGATTACTAAATGGCAATAAAATAATAATATGTAATTAAACTTACAGTCCTTTCTCTCATTGAGTCAAACATTGGTCTTGTTGTTGGCCGGGTGTTAAACGCAGTGGCCAGTGGAGACCATGTGCTGACACTGCGGCTTGCCTTCTTTTTATGCCCATATCGTAAAGGCCATGTATGTCTTATAAGCTTCATTTTTTACTAGGTAGTTTGTGTCTGAAAAGAAAAAGTTTTTATCTCAGAAAAGCTATTTAGTAACTCTGGAGCATGACCAGCTGTTGGAATGCTTAGCTGGGCAACCTTGACTATCTCCAGTAAAAACACTGCTAATAATTTGATTGGCTATCATAGAATTTAAAAGAAAGTGAGTAGGTAGGTACATACCAGGGTAATTGAGTCATTACACAAGACTAGATTAATTTGTACAAGATTGATTGATACAGGAGCTTCAGCTTATGTAAACAACAATAAATTATGCACTGACTGAATCACTGAATTAACTCTTGATAGCCACAAGGTTTAATAATAATAATAATATTTTTATTGTTGACATGCATTGGTGTACAACTTTCACATGCAAGAATACGTTGTATTCTGTAAGTTATAGAGGCTAATTTAGAAAACAGTACAAAGTTAACGGTACAACTTATTATTATCTCCGTCATTGCACTGAATTTTTCGTGAAAGGAATAAAATTAATGCAATGAAGGAATATTTCAGTCATAAATGTTTTATGATCTTGATTTCATGTGTTTCTTTTTATGAAATACGCATAGATTGTTTATGACCTTAACATACCAAATATGTAGAATATATCTGCGCACAAGAGGCTGTTAAGAACTTTGTAAAAACAACAAAATAACATATAAAAATAAAACACCTTTCAACACAAAAGCTCTAAAATTATCATTTTTTCTTTCTTACTTCCACTTCCCCCTTTCGAAATTATGATATATATATATTTTTTTATTTATTGTCTGTAGCATTTTGCGGAAGTCACAGATTCACAAAGTCCGGTCGCAATATTAAATGCTTATCGATTTTAATTTTCACGTAGTCGTCTGTGATGATAATCGTATTGTCTCCAGCTATATTAGATATCAGACCAACCAAAAAGGAAGATAGCGTGCACCCGGTGCAGCGGTGCACCTCGAGGCGCGAACCAGTGAAAATCAAAAATCAAAATAATGCTAGCGCCTGCGCCGCCGCCCCGGCTCCGTTTGTTTCCATGGGCCGGACTTTATTCACGGTTCCAACATCAAAAAGACAGTAATTAGTCGATTATTGGGTTAGATATGAGATATCTGTGCGAAACTGCGAACTGTCAAGTGTCAAAATCATATGCAAATTCAAGTTTGTGTGTGCTATGATTCAAGTCACTGGCTAGCACCGCGAATTTTTGGGGTACCCAATTGAAATGCAATGTGTATTGTTTTGATTTCTTCTTACCGCAACTAACAATGTCCACGTAATTAGCGGACACTTTCGGTGACTGTGAAATTTTTCGTGAACAATCACTTAACAGTAACTTGTGTTCTTGTCATAATGGTGAGGTTAAAAAGTTATTGTGTACATTTAGACTTGGCGCGCTGTCGGGTGTGTGTATGGTTGTTATATTATGATATTGATTGATATGATATGTTTTAGTCAACCCCACCGCCGCCACAGACGCGTCGTTCATCTGGAGAGAGTAAAAAGGTGACTCCACCTGCTTCAAGCATTGTTACCAGAAATGGTGCTCGCAAGGCCAAGATTCAGACTCGCGCTATGTCAGCTGGAGCTAAGGTAATAAATTAACTATGCAGCGCGACACCGCCTACATATAAGGGCGTGACATGGCAATTTATAGCCTTATTACTTATTGATTGGTTCTGAGTACAGCATGCCAGTACAAAAGCCAATGCACTAAATTTGAAAAGCTGTGATTTATAGCATATTTCATACTAATCAATCACTAAATTGTATCTTAGTGATCTTACTCTCAGTGTAATTGAAGATCCACTTCTCATCTATCTGAACTAAGACAAACCTTTGACCGAGTTGTAACATTGAGAAAAATATAATATCTTAATAATGTTAACAGCCATGTAGGTAATAGCCTGGAACACTGCTTACCAACTGTAGAACTGTCACCAGTTCTGAAATCTCAGCTATTATGAGAGATAATATACATAAAACATTGACATAAATAATTATATCTTCAGTTGTAAAGATACCACTGTGTTATCTTTATTGTCTTTCATTATATCTCATACTATGATACTTATCCACTATGTATATTTAAATTACTGAAAATTAGTTAAATATTCAACAACTCATTCAGTTGTTACATTAAGGACAGTTGAACTGAAATGTGAGTACTTACTTAGCATACATTGTTTAATACTTACCTACTTTACAACTTTTCCTGAAATCTTCTCATTGACACTACTCAATCTAAATAATGGTAATATTTATATCCAGAAAGCAATGTTATTCTCTATAACACACATTATCACCAAGTCAGTAAGATCTATTTTTCTAGCATTAAAATTAGTACTTATGTAATTTTAAACATTGGTAAGATTGTTTGCGAGCATTGTCATTCACATTTTTTTAACTTCGCTAACAATGTTGATCATATTTTATATAAACAGCTGAATAGAAATTAGTATACACTAAAGAGTGAATAGCTGGAGGGAGCAATTGGAACCTTTTTGGTGTTTTTTTTAGCTGGTTGAAAATATTGTTTTGTGTTTATGGTCTAAGTATGTGTTTTTCTGTCAGTTTCTAGTTTCTGTCTAGTACTTCTAAAGTGTTATTGAATGGACAAAACTTACTATTATATTATTTTATAATTCTTATTATTAATTCTAAAAAACATTATTACTTTTGAATAACTTGTATCAGTATAATATATGTGTGTTGCAGCCATCTGCATTAGTGATTGCTGCAAAACGGAAAGCGCAGCAGAAGAAGAAGCACGGTTTCCAAATTGAGCTGAGGGATCATTATCAAATTGTAAGTACCTCCTACATATATCATTTATGGAACAAATTTGACATATTGTTAGTACATTGACATTTACAGAAATTTTATTTTAGACAGTGTTCCGAAATAAGGAATGTTTTTGTGCTAGAAACAAATGTTATTCGTAAACTGTATGCAGCACAGACCTCCCGCAACAAGTATGCCATAAGCATTTTCTAACAGTCAGCCTTTGGGTGATAGAGATACAAAATCATAATCATAATCATTTATTTATTTTTTTAGTGATCATAATCATAATCATTTATTTATTTGCACAAACATGAGTACAATACATACCACAACAAATTGTCAGCATGCAAGAGATGTTAAAAAAGTATAAAAACAGATCATCATGTTTGCCAACAATGGCATGCAAATATTAAATACAATAATTGGTATTGGACCACCAATACCAATTATTGTATTTTTATATTTTTTAATATTTGCATACCGCTACTACCGAGTAGCGGTATGGGTTTTATCACCATCATTTTGATAGCTCTGCACGAGGGCTGCGCTGACGTTAATGTTCAGGGTTTAATCAGTTGTTAGTTTGTATGTGGTGAGATAGATTTCACCACAGTTTATTTTGGAAAATATAGTCTTATCTCTATGCTTTATTAAAAAATGTACATTCCGGATTCATGAGCCATAAATGATCCAAACAAGTGGGTGAGTGAATATGCTTAGTTCTTCCTAGAGATTTATCATTACAGATAGGTTACGTAATGAAGTATCTTATCATAATGTAACTTTAAGAGTATCTTGTTCTGAAAACAATGTTGCACACGCCGACGTTTATTGCTCTAAAATAAATCTCGGAACTGTTTATTACTGTTAGTTTTCTGTAATTTAGATAATAATTTAATTAAAACCCTTCATGGTTTTGATGCTAAATGACTCAAAGAAACAGTGAAAGGTAGACGTTTTAGAGATTGCATTTTATTGCTTTTGCTTTAATAAGTTGTTCATTCTATTTTTTATTAATTATAAAGAAATCGCTGCCCCACAGGCCCACAGTAGGAATCGTCTGTATCGTGGTGTGCGTGCGTGTACAACCATTTGAACGCACATTCGCAAACTCCCAGACCCGGAACTGTGAGTTTGTTCCGTGTGGGAATGCGATGCCGTGGATATTAACACATACATACATACATACATAAACTCACGCCTTTTTCCCATGGGGGTAGGCAAAAACTACAGAGCGCCATATGCTACGATTCTTACATACTTCTTTTGCTTCGTTTTCATTCATACATGTTGTCATACACACACGCCGGTTGCGAGTACTACGCACCTGACCTTTCTGAAGAACCTCACCAATAAGGTCTATGTATGTCCTTTTAGGGCGTCCCCTCCCGGCGTTCTCACTTACATCTACCTTGTAAATACCTTTCGTTAGTCGCCTTTCATCCATCCTTTCAACGTGACCAAACCATCTAAGCATACTCTTTTCAATTTTTGTTACTACATAACAACAAGAACAAGAACAACAAGAGTGGTTAATTTAAAAAAATAATGATTATACCAGCCTGTTACTGTCCCACATCAGGGCAAAGGCCTCTTCTCATACAGAGAAGGCACGAGCAATACGAGCATTGATCAACAAGGCGGATTAGGATTTCAGACTTATATAACTTCAACTCCAGGTTTCCTCACAAAGTTTTTCTTCACCAATAGCAATGATGTCTAAGATAAACTGACATTGGTTCTTTCCCGGATTTGAACCACAACTTCATGCAGGAGAGGTAGGCGCGTTAACCTCTCGGCCATCACGTTTATTTAAGTTGATACATAGAACATGTTCACGTTCTAGAGTATCTAAATCTCTTTGTCCAGGTCACTCTCAGTGACCTGGACAAAGAGATATTCTGTATGACACAAAGACCTTGACTCCTTAGTAGTTTACACAAAAACAAACCATGTTAACTTAACCCTGTGATTCATTATTCCTTGCACATCCTCGTACAGACGCTAGCACGTCAAGTTACCCCAATATGTCAAATTTCGCAATTGAATATTAACCGTATTCTGTTTGACATAAAGTTGAAAAACGATCACAGAAATATTGCATTAACATTGGGGTAACTTGATGTGCTGGCGTCTGTACAAATCATTTAAGTACAGAAAATCCACTAATCAATTGGAATCAACTTATCCTGGTCTCAAGTGGACTACACTACAAAAGATTAAAATCCGGTCTTAGACTTTTATATTATGCCTAGTTTTGTTAATAAGAACTCTTTAAAATTACTGATTACTTTTTTTTCACTTTCCAGGCAATGGATTCCAAGACAAAGGTGAAGGGAGAAACAGGTCTGGTAACAGAGCCGCGCATGGCTGAGCACAGATGTCTATGGGACGACCAGTACCCGGAGTGTCCCGAGCGACTGACAAGCGTTATAGAGAGGTGAATAATTTTGTCAATAGATAGACAAGATTCTCATTTCATACAGGGCCCAGCTGTCAACTTTCTTTGATCGTTTTTCTACTTCATCGCAAATAGATAAGGTTCATTTTCAATTGGGATTTGTTTTCAGTCTGGGATGGGTTGATGGCTGGCGTCTGTAATTTGGTGACACTCAATAGAGCGTTTAATGCGAATAAGATATCAAATCAGATCATTTATTTATTTGAAAACATGATTTGCACCTTACTTTTTAAGCTTTTAAAGTTAGGTACTGACGGACGTTACAGGGCGTATTGTAACGTGATATACAATAAGCATGCATGTAGTTAGTGTTACAAAACAATGTGCGTTGCTAGCTGCGAGTGCTCCACCCCCCTTTAAGTTTATCAGCTAATCCTCTGAGTGGTACGCGCTTCAGTCAGTAAGTCGCATGGAATCGTCGCGAAAATCAAATAATTGCTAATAAAATAAATTATTTGAGCTGGTTTGAATAATCATTTAACTGTCACAACTCTCAATATTTCGTTTAAGATGTCAAAAAAGTAATTGGAATTTCTGAATACTATTTTACAATTAAAAAATATTAACAGTGCACTACAGAGCAATGTTTAATAATTTCAATTAAAATAATATGATAAATTAGGTAAAGCAGCTAAATATTTCACAGCTTATTGCTTCAGCTTAAGAACATTACTATTCTTATTTGTAACATGTTTGATTACAGGTGCCATGAATTAAATCTAATAGAGCAATGCAAACAATACCCACCTAGAGCGGCCACTAAAGAAGAGTTGTGTGTTTTACACTGTCCGTCTGTTTATGACATGATGGAGAAGACGCACCAGAACAATAATCTTGAGTACTTGGAGGAGATCTCTGCGAAGTATGATGCGGTCTACATACATCCAGTGAGTTGGAAATATTTCTTATTATCTTGAGTCAACATGAAAAAAAAATCTTGGTGAGAAAGAACTGAAGGCCAAAAGGTCATTTAGGCTGAATATCAGTTTTTTTGGGTGCATTCCGCCAGAGTCGTACTTATACGACCAAAACATATTTTTGTCCGATTTGATAACTTGGTCCTACTCATTCTGGCTGGCCTGTTGGTCTAGTGATTAGTGTCCATGGCGCAATGCCGGAGGTATTGTTCCTGATCCCACCCATGACTGATGATCTGCGAATCAACTTTTAAAACATTAATTACTGTTACTTTTTTTTTTTACATAACATGCGATTGCGCGACAATTTGTTTTTTTGAAGAAATCATTTGAAAAGAATTAGGATTTTTACGAATGATTCTGTTCATGTTTTAAAAGTTGACAAAAAAACAGGTTTTATTGACATGAAAATATATTGTAATAGGTAAAATACAAAAAAAAAAGAAAACAAGGGAGGTCTCCTGGCAAGGTTTTTTTTTTTCATTCTACCCTCCTTTTTATTAGTACGTATTATTATGGAAAAAGTTAAAGCAAGTACGTATTTGAAAAAAAAAAGTTTTTTTATATTATTCTGTTTTTTTCAGTTTTATTAAAAAAAAAACATTGTATAGTCGCCAGCACATCAAGTTACCCCAATGTGTCAAATTGAATATGAACCTTATTCTGTTAGCCATAAAGTTGAAAAACGATCAAAGAAATTTGACACATTGGGGTAACTTTACGTGCTGGCGTCTGGACATACACATAGCACGATTTCTGCTTAGTTTGGGACTAGATGACGTTGTGGTGATATATACAGGATGAATTTTTAGTCACCGTCCAAATTTTTTCTAGGCATTAGGTATCATTCACTTAGTCCATTTTTGAAAAAAAATCGATACATAAAATTTTCATATTAAATCATTTTCTCGAAAAAATTATCCGCTCTGCGTGGTCACAAGTTAAACGTTAATAATACTACACTTGCCGCGCAAATATTCAATGAAAAAGGCAGCGCTCACCCCGCTCACCCCCACCCCGCTACACCTGCGCGACACATTTATGACATCTATCATCTATCGTTAGTCGGTCTCGCGCGCGCACCCTTTCGCGACGCAAGCGCTTACTTCCGTGTTCCCGGCGTTCCCACGCAACCCGCCGGCGCCGGCGCGACGGCGCCCCGTGCGTATCGTGAATTTATTTACAATGTCGTCGTATTCCCACCGCGAGTATTACGAAATGGTGCGATCCTACATACTGAGTGGTGAAAGCTTGAACGGTGCCCGGAGACTGTACGAAACCGAAAGTATTCCTCGCCTTCGCAATCAAGGAATAAATCCCTCATTACCAAATCGCCAAACGATTTTGGCCGCAAATCAGAGGCTATTAGACCATGGCCAATTTATAGTACCTACACACGCTCAAGGACGGGGCAGGCCGAGACTCGCAGTGGAGATCGAAGAAGATATCTTCGATTTCTTTGAACGGAGCCCTAGATCCAGTACGCGAGATGCAGCGCGGCGCTTCGGCGTAAGCCAATATGCCGTGTGGAAACTTCTCCATTCTGCCGGGTTGCACGCGTACCATTTTCAAAAGGCACAGGCCTTGAACGACGCAGATGCAGTTCCCCGTCGAGCCTTCTGTGAGTGGCTGATTGCACACCCCGATGCTAACATTTTGTGGACTGACGAGGCCTTGTTTACTCGAGTGGGGCTGTATAATCATCATAATGAACATTGGTGGTCATTTCGAAACCCACACATGATACGAGAAACGTATCACCAAGTGCGGTTCAGTGCAAATGTGTGGGCTGGAATTGTCGGCAACAAAATACTGGGGCCATATTTCATTGAGGGACGGTTGACCGGGGGCACGTACCTAGATATGTTACGCACAGTAATTGCTGACTTCATGGATGACGTGCCGGTAATCTCCTATCGAGATTTTTATTTTCAACAGGACGGTGCACCGCCTCATTACTCCGCCGCCGTTCGTAATTATTTAAACATCGAACACGGTGATCGTTGGATCGGTCGCGGGGGGCCCGTCGTCTGGCCACCCCGGTCACCAGATCTTACTCCATGTGACTTTTTTTTGTGGGGTGAAATAAAACGACGAGTGTATGTGGAGGAAGCCCAAAACCTAGACCAATTAAAACAGCAAATTGTACGTGCATTCGACGAAGTTAAAAGTGACACTGTAGTGCTCAATAAAATTAAAAACAATGTGCAAAAACGTGCAAGACTCTGTTTAGAGAGAAACGGTATGCATTTTGAACATTTATTAAAGTACTGTTAATTTGATTGTTGATGATTTTGATTAAATTTTTATTATTTGTACATAAGTTGATTCAAATTTTTTAAATACGCCTAATAGCAAAACGTTTTGGCTCAGCTTTTATTAAGGTCTCAAGTTCTTATCTAATTAATTGATTTTTACTTTATTTATACGTACTTAATTGATTAATTAAGGGTTAGATTCTAATCATAGTGAACATAGCACAAACCTTTTGCTTATTGACGGTCCTAAGCCCGTGAAAGTATGAAGGGAAAATTTGCAACTTTGTTTGTATTGTGTTATCAATGAATTCCGGCGGCGCGCGGCGCGCGGGGCGGCCCGGCTCGCGTAGCTTCACCTAGCGCGTACGCACGGCGCGGCAGTGTCCAGAAACATAAACTTTTTATAGATAACTTTGTGAAGTGATATCTCAATATTTTTGTATTGAGTGATACTAAAAGAAAAAACACGTATTCAATGATTTTTGCCAAAGATTAATATATCAAAATTTGGACGGTGACTAAAAATTCATCCTGTATATATTTTTATTTTATTTATTTACTAGCTGTACCCTGCCACGCTTCGCTGTGGCACATTGTGATTGAATGGTTGAAAAAAAAAAGAGAAAATGACGTGTGGCACTCGGAGACTGCCGCGGTAAAGCTATTGCATAGCATTTATTATAAACTCCTCTCCCCCTCCCCTCCCCCCTCTCCCTCCCTCTCCCCCTCCCCCACATCTCCCACGCCCCTCCACTCACCCCTCCATCCCCCTCTCCTCACCCCACCCTCACTTTCCCCTCCCTCCCCCACCCGGCTCCTTCCTCTTTCCTTCCCCCTTTCCCTTCCCCTCTTACCTCACCCTTCTCCTACCCCTCCCCTCCCCATCCCTCCCGCTACCCCTGCGCCTCTCCCTCCCCTCCCACCCCACATAGTAGAAAAATAAAAATTATCAAAAAAATTAAAAAATTAAAATTGGGGTGAACACAGCTTATCACTTACAGGTTAGGTTAGGTTAGGTTAGGTTAGTAAAAATAGATAGTAGCCGATTCTCAGGCTTACTGAATATGCATGAAAAATTTCATGAGAATCGGTCAAGCCGTTTCGGAGGAGTATGGGAACGAACATTGTGACACGAGAATTTTATATATAAGACTAGCCGTACCCTGCCACGCTTCGCTGTAGCACATTGTGGTTGAATGGTTAAAAAAAAAGAGAAAATGACGTGTGGCACTCGGAGACTACCGCGGTAAAGCTATTGCATAGCATTTTTTATCAACTCCTCTCCCCCTCCCCTCCCGCTTCTCCCTCCCTCTCCCCCACACCTCCCACGCCCCTCCCATCACCCCTCCATCCCCTCACCCCTCCCTCCCCGGCCCCTCCCCCTCTCCTCCCCCTGGCCCTCCCTCCCCTCACACAATTTTCCCCCTCCCCTCTCACAATCTCCCCAATCCCCTTCTCACGATCCCTACTCCGAATCCCCTCCCCCTCTCCCCCTAATACTCCCCTCCCTCTTCCCTCTCCTCGTGATATTTCAAAATGTCATAAAAAGTTTTGCTATGACTATTAAAAAGCAAGGGTTGGTGATAAAAAAGTGCAAATTTAGAGTTGTATGTATTTTTTGATACCACATAATAAAAAAATAAAAAATAAAAATATTATCAAAAAAATAAAAAAATAAAAATTGGGGTGAACACCCCTTATCACTTACAGGTTAGAAAAATAGATAGTAGCCGATTCTCAGGCCTACTGAATATGCATAAAAAATTTCATGAGAATCGGTCAAGCCGTTTCGGAGGAGTATGGGAACGAACATTGTGCCACGAGAATTTTATATATAAGATAACCTCTTCTTTCAGACGACTCACGAACTGGCCCTATTAGCAGCGGGCTCCACCATAGACCTTGTGGACAGTATAGTGTCGGGCGATGTACAGAACGGCGCAGCGCTGGTCCGTCCGCCCGGACACCACGCCATGGCGGCCGAGCCCTGCGGGTACTGCTTCTACAACAACGTCGCGATAGCTGCCAAACATGCCATCGACCAGCGAGGTGTGAACAGGTAACCTTTCTCTATTACGACATAAATTAAGCAGACTTACACCTTAACACTGTGGCATAGAGTCTATTTCTATTTACTGCTGTGTGACTAGTTTAAAAGATTTTGTGACGAGGCCGAACCTTGCGGTTACTGCTTTTATAACAACGTCGGGTTACCTGCGAGACGTGCCATCAACCAGCGAGGTATGAACAGGCACAACAAAATTAAGCAAACTTAGACTTAAACGCTGTGGCACAGAGTCTATTTCTATCTACTGCCGTGACTGTTTCAAAAGATTTAGTGTCCAAAATTTAAAAGAGGATGCTTTGATGGAGACATGCCATCGACCAGCTAGATGTGAACAGATAGCCTTATCCTAGTAATGTCCTAAGGACGACATAAATTAAGCAGACGTAAACCTTAACGCTGTTGTATAGAGTCTATTTCTATTTACGGTTGTGGTTAGTTTAGAAGATGATGTCCAGACAAATATAGGAAAGGGTATGCTTAGATGGTTTGGTCACGTTGAGAGGATGAATGATAGGCAACTATCAATAGGTATTTATAAGTGAAAACGCCGGGAGAGGACGCCCTAAAATGACATATACTGACCTTGTTGGTAATGTTCTTTAGAAAGGTCAGGTGTGTAGTATTCGGAATTGGTGTGTGTATGAATGAAAACGAAGCACAGAAACTATGTAAGAACGGGCTATTTGACAAAATTCTAGTTTTTAATCCCTCATCTAGATAACAAGAAAATATTCGACACAAATTCTTTTTAAATTTTCAAATTGATGGAAAACTGCTTAGATTAAACGCATTAAAGTTGAGGAGTGGGGGCTTGTAACGTCATTAACTAGCATAAACTGTACTGGCTAGTGACGTCATGCGACATTTTAACTCGACGTATCGCCGTTATTTATTGATTACGTGGAAAAAGAAAAAATATATGTCGAATATTTTCTTGTAATCTAGACGAGGGATTATAAACTAAAATTTGGCCAAATAGCCCATTGCTGCTGGTAGTGTTCTGTAGTTTTGCTTAACCTCGTGAAAAAGAGGCATAGTTTTAAGAATTTTATACTGTAACACAATGTCTAAAAAAACGTTCAAAATTAAGTCTTAAACTGATCTAAGTATTAACTTCATGATTATTTTTTTTTTTTTTAATAATCTACTTTGGATTAAATATTATGTAAATACACACATCAAAAGTGATCAACATATATTTTTGCAATAACTTTTCTCCTGATTGATATTAATTAAAATTTTCTTTAAGGATTCATCAAATAAAGTGTTTTCGTTTGTCACAGTAACGATAAACCAAGTCACCTTTGCATTAATAAAGAAATTTGCCATTTTCCTAATAAAGGGATTTTTGACATTTGAACCACTAACATTAAAGTTCGAAAAAAAGACTGAAATAACAGTTTTCTTTAAAATTTTATTGGGTAACTTAAACAATTAATAATCCGTGTTTCTACCGCGAACACTAACAACACAAGAACATCGGTTTGGCATACTCAAAATGAGTTCATCCAAATCACGCTGTGGAATGGCCGCCCATGTTCGTTGCAACAACAAAAAAAGGTCTTCTTGCGACTGGATACCCTCCATATTCGGCAGAGCTCTTCTCTGTAGCATATCCCATGCATGCTCAATCGGGTTCAAGTCTGGCGACTGAGCAGGCCAGGGCAGGACATTGATGTTAGCTGCGGCGAGAGTCTGTCTTACAACTCTTGCGGTGTGCGGTCGTGCATTATCATGCATTAACTGAAATAAGGGACCGATTTGCACTTGTAGAGGAACGATGACGTCTGATACAATCGTCTCAGCATAAATTTGAGCGTTAAGGTTGCCTCTGATCCAAATCAACTCAGTTCTTCCGCCGATCCAAATACCCGCCCATCAAAACTCTGACACCAGGTTAGTTACTAACCACACGATAAGAAGAAGAATACCCGCCCATACCATGATGGTTCCACCACTATAAGGATGGACTTCCTGGCAGGATTTTAATCGCTGTTGGCGTCCAGGGGTTCTCCAGTGTCGTATACGTCTTGTATCCGGTCTCATACCAAAACGAGACTCATCAGAAAAGCACACGAAACGCCATTGTTCTTCTGCCCAATTTCTGTGTTCAAGAGCCCATTGATATCGAATCCTACGATTGTACATTGCTATAGGTGGTACCCGTAGCGGTCTTCGGGAATGAAGGTTCACTTCATGCAAGCGGTTTCTGACTGTTTGGTCGCTAATTAAGTTCCCTGAAGAGTGATGAAGCCTCACGGCTAACATCATGGCGGTTATTGTTGGAGCTCTTCGAGTTAAGATTTGAATGTATCGGTCTTGTCTCCGAGTGGTGCAGCGATACCGTCCTCCATGGCGCTCAGCCACGGTACCAGTGCTTCGGTAACGTGTCCAAAGTCGACTGATAACACTCTGACTTGTATTCAGAGCTAAAGCGACAGTACGTTGCCGGGAACCAGCTTCTATCATTCCCACGGCTCTGAGCATTTCTTCCCTGCTTAAATGACGTCGCGGCTCCATAATAACGTTGGTTTTAATCAGTAGTAGGGAAACAGTAGCACTAATAATGTCTTCAATGCGTTGTATGTTTTTATAGGGAAAATATTGCCAGCTGGTTTTCATCTTTTACTCGAATTTGATTCACAGTTCCTGGTTCAATTTATGAAATGCACCAAAAAGGATCCATATAAATTTATAAAATCATAAATTTATTACAAAGCCACATCTCAATCTCAAGAAATCCGCATAAAAATGCTTGATCCCTAGACACTTTTGATGTGTGTATGTGAGCACCATGTATCTTTCAATACGCTCATACAGTTACCAGCCGCGTTGCTTATTTTATATCACCTATCTCAGGATAGCTGTTTTTTTTTTCTCATGGAGCATCGTCCTCACATATAATCTGATTATGTATACAAATATTGTAAAATCTATTTTAAAAGAGTAAGTATGGAGTTTCTTGCACATTCTTCTCCATACAAAACTACCTTTTGGAATGTGCAACTAGAATAGCTTTTCTAATTCTATGAACTAGAATCATATTAATTTAATTTATTTGTAAGTATAACGTTCAAAAGTGCCTGTTTTCAGGCCTAATTGAAATAAATGATTTGACTTTGACTTTGACTTTGATCTCAGTAATATTTAATGTCTAAAACTTGTAAAAAAGTATAGAATAAAGAACGTATGTTTAACAGATTTAAACTGAGATTAGAATGCGAAATTTCTCGTAAGTACGAGAATTACTCCTCTGTTCTGATACATTGAGCACTATTCGTATGTTTACTTATCTACAGGGTGTAAGGGACAGCCCTCCTCAAACTGACAGGGTGCATTTAGCTCCTGATTTTGAATCGTAATCCACTGGAATTTTTCTCAAGAGAATTTTCATTTTTTATTCGTTTTTTCAGGTTTTTCTGTTTCATTTCAATGTATAATAACATTCTCTGAAAGTAGCACTCCATTTATGTAAATAATACGCCTAAATTAAAAAAACCAACAATGGATGTTGAAATACTGTAACGAACGACTTGACGGGGCGGGCGCCCGAAGGCTCGCTGCGTTCGTTTTGTCATGGGTAAAATATATTGCATACATTGAATTAGAAAAGCTATGGAAACGTAATTCTCATACAAATAACGCTTCAATTTTGGTTCCATTTACGCAAACAACTGACACACTATAATAGACGAAGCTAGTGCGCGATTGGGTGCATCAAGGTCACTGGGCGGAGTCAAAATGACAGCGAGCCGAGCGTGGATGGTGTTATGCAGTAGATACTTAGCTAAATTAAATTATTTGTGTATATTTAACAATGACTTTTTTAATGAATTCCGACAGAATATAAATGTAAATTATCTATATACAATACATACATACAAATTATATTGATACTTCTATACTATTGTTTCTTTTTAATCAATACTCAATATATTTATTGCATTCCACAATGTGAACTTAGGTGGTAGGTACGTAAGGATATAATAATAATATGCATCATTGTGGGCCCTGTCGGGCATAACAATATAAAAATTAGGAGAATTACGAGGAGGGCTATTATAAATATTTAAAAAATTTATATTAATCTCTACTACTATTTTAATTGACATTATTAAAGTGCTTGTGGAGTGTATTTTCAGCTTAGAGCTTGGTATGTTTAGTCTATTTTTGTGTCGTAGTGTGTAGTGAGTCTGTATGTGTTCGCGTGTAGTAAACAGTTCTTGATTGTTTCTGACAAATTTGCACAATTCCAATATATATGTCGCGGCAAGCGATATTCTTGAATAATAAGTTGTGAAGTTGATTAACTTAGTACAGAGTCTATGGTGACCAGCGTGACGTTACTTGTCATTTGAAAATGGCGCGAATGTGTTTTCGGTAATGTCACGTGGACAGAGTCGTGCTCGTGCGTGGGAGCTGGGCGGAGCTCAGATTGATTTGAGGCACCGACGAAGACACACATCCAGTACGAAACTGTCAGTTACCTAGATTTGAGTTGTTTTGTGATTAAGATTGTTAAGTGAGGTTATTACTGCAATAAAGATTGCTATTCTACGTTATGAACTCTGTACCACGAAACCCCCATCGGTGTCAGCTCATCGCTCAGCCTTTGCTGGCGGCGACATATATATACAAGGAAGTGTTAAAATTTTATGTTCTTGGAAATGGGGTATGCAGGTCTTCTATGTAGTGTGAAGTGTTGGTGCATCTGTGCTATTTCCCCATAATATTACGCCATAGTTTAACCATGCGTATGCATAGGCATAATACGTAACCAGAGCAGTGGGGAGATTTGTTGTTTTTTTATTTCACTAATTAATATTACTATTTATTTAGCAAACCAACACGTCTTTTAAATTTAAAAAAATATAGTCTATGTACCTAAATATTACTAGGCACATGTATATGTTATCACCTGGATAAAACCGTAGGACACCTTCTATCCCAAAATTCCTTAATCAGGTATTGATACGAGTAATTAGGTATAAATGCAAGATATATCAAAATTGGTTTAGAAGTTTTCAAGATATCACTTTAAAGCGGTCGATGAAGATAAATAAAATTCGGATAAAGTAAAAATATATTTATTGACAAATTAAGAATTTTAACAATAATAATTATTATTATTATGTGCCTGTTGTGTCCCATTACAGGGCAAAGGCTTCCCTTCCGTCCTTCCACTCATCGCGGTTTGTTGCAATGTTAGTTCAAACGAGTGTTAACAATAAGTGAAAGTGAAAATCATTTATTTCAATTTAATTTACAAAAAACAAGGTAGGTATTTTTGAAATTTCTAACAGTAATTAGTAAGAAAGGTGAAGCTCAACGGACAACAGCCCATTCTAAATAGTCGATTCTTATGGTTACTCTTTTTCAATAATAAATAGGTATATTTTGGTACAAACTTCATTCTAAAAATGACTTATAGTGACTTGAGAACCGTGTCACTACAAAAAAAAATACCTTCCTCGAAATTAATTAACTTGCTTATGTTTGTGAGCCTTAATATTCACGGAAATATTATTTGTTGATACTCCGTCTTGTCCTTCTTCTGGTTAAAATTGATACGTTAAAATTTTATTTAAACATTTAATGATAACCTGGTAAGTATACTGGAATTACACGCCTTACCATAGACTTGAACTTTAATACTTCGTAAACTATTTTCTGATCTAAACAGAAGTTAATGACCATAATTTATTACCATTATTCTGTCTGCGGACGCAACCGTTCCTTCTTCTATGAACCATCTAAAAAGACCAAAAATAAGGTTAATGACGACACAAAAAATAATAATAATTAAAATTAAACCTTTGATATGAAAATTATTTACCGTGCAAATAGGTACTGCAGATTTATTCAACAAGCGATTACCCTTACTCGACAGATACATGTCTTGAGCATCAAAATGTATGGAGCACACCTTACTGAATCTATTTGGTGCCCAATCTTCCTGTCTTCTTTCTAAACGAACAGCTTTTATCCACAACAGTCGCTTTAGTTCATTTTTAGGAAAACTGAAAATATTACAACGACAATTAATCGGTAATTACTGTTTATATAATGTTCGTGTATTCAAAATAACCCACAAGCTTATGTTTGTCAAAAAATAAAATTTACTTATTTACAAAAACAAAAATCCAAAAAGAATAATTAATTGGGCTGGTTACGAGCACTTATTGCATAACACCGGCCACAATGAATTACTCGTTAGTGTTTTAATCACATTTGTATTTATTAGTATACATAATATTTAAATGCTATACTCTAACCGCTTAATAACTCGCCAATAAGGGAAAATCCAGACACAATTTAGAATTGCCTATTTTTAGGCTGACTAAATAAACCTATTTGTTGGTTATAGTGTCAATGTCATTCAAATATTTGTTAGAACTAGTAAAACAGTAAATAAAAGGATTTCTTTTTACTCACCAATGAAACTTATTCCAGTATCACTTTTCCGCCTTTCTTTGCATTTTTTGCACCACTTTACTACACAAGAAGTCATTTTTTTATAATTCCACCAATGTTTTTATCCAAATAATGAAACGTCAAACGCTTTGATCAATGCGACCTTCCGTCACTGAGTGCGCAGTAGACTAGTTCTCAAAAAAGACGTACTTTTAAAGCCCCGCCTACTTAGACGTACTATTCGTGGTGCCACTTTTTGAGTGCAATGCTGTTTCCATAGCTTTTCTAATTCAATGATTGCATATGAGGAAATAAAACAAATCAAGTTTATTGGATTCCCATAACGTTCCTGGAATAATTTCTTGTAGCAGTCATCTTAGTATAATATACTGACTTCACCCCATCAGTCTGAGGAGGGCTGTCCCTTACACCCTGTATATATAAATAAATAAAATAAATAATAAATAAATATTCCACAAATTTTTCACACAACGCCATTAAGTGTCAAGTTAAGCTTGAGAGCTTGTGTTATGGGTACTAAACAGCTGATAAACATACTTATATATTTCTAAATACATACATATTATAGATGAATTACACCCAGACACAGAACAAATGATCATGCTCATCACACAAACATTTGTTATGGGTGGGAATCGAACCCACGACCTCCGGCATAGCAGTCAGGGTCACTAACTACTAGACCAACCTACTAGATATATGGAACCTGTAAATGTAAATATGTTTTCAGGATACTGATAGTGGACTGGGATGTGCATCACGGACAGGCCACTCAGCAAATGTTCTACAATGACCCCAGGTTAGTTACCATTTATCTAATATGCTACACCTATCTATCTAAATAAATAAAAAATTACCTAATATCACAGTCTATCACTTGAAAGCACCGATTTGGCTAATTTATTTTTTGTTGTAATTGGAATTATTAGGACAGGTTTTTTTATATAAACCATATAATTCTGAAATCTGGATGATGGTTGAGTATCAAAATTGGGACTTGCCTGGAGTCTAAACTCGAGCCCAATTGAAAGCAATAACTTGCGATTTTTTTCATTTTATTTATATCTTAAACTTGCATATTTAGAGGTATGAGAAAAAGGGTGTAATGTTCCTCATCCACCATTGAAAAGGGAGGATCCTCCGACCAGACGGGTGTTGTGTCTGGTTGGCTAACTACTGCCTATGGATAGGATGTCAGTCGTTAGTTCGTATGTGGCGAGATAGATGTCGTTATACACATACAACTATCATCAATGTAATCGATCATAATGGGTGTACGACACTGCCTAATCTTTTGGAGATAACTGGTGTAATAACAAAAGTATTTGCACCCGGGCGAGTATTTTGGAATATACATCTCCACTTATAAAGGAAAACATGCGCAATTTTATAATAATAATAATAAACATTTATTTCGAGCAACAGGACTCATAGTATTAGTACAGTCTAAAAACATACAGTCGTCCGACGAAGCCGTCTAGACAGGGCAATCGTGCGGGGTGTGAGGGGCGAGACGCGGGAAAGCCGCTCCCGCACTGCGATTATTCAAGTCTAACGCGTGTAAAAGTTGTCGGCGTTTTTACAGAGATCAAAGGCGTCGTCCTACTGTATTAATATTTATACTGTGGTATTAGTAACAAAATACTTACAAACTAAGTTAGTAATTCAATTCCAAATTACTACATACATAAATTAAATCCAATTAAATTAAATTGGCAAATTCAACAAATATAGAAACAACTAAATAAAATTTGATACAATTACAACATAATTATTACACTAAGATACAATAATATACAATAATTACAAATACAATTTAATCTTTTTTTATGCTATGTAAGATTAAACTGGTACATTCCAGAGTGGTATACTTCTCAATACATCGCTACGAGCATGGCGCGTTCTGGCCCAACCTGCGCCAGTCCAACTTCCACTACGTGGGCGCCGGCCGCGGGAAAGGATACAACTTCAACGTACCTCTCAACAAAACCGGAATGACAGACGGAGATTACTTGGCTATATGGCATCAGCTGCTGCTGCCTATGGCTTTAGAAGTAATACAAATTTGAAATCACAGTCTCAATAAAAAATTATGTCATTTATTTACTCCTAGTACACGGTAACTTCGCCTAGAAGTAAAGAAATTACATTTTATAATCGCTTTAATCATTTTATAATGTTAAATGAATTTCAGTGGAATCTATTTATTACAGTTTTAGTTTATTTATTATTTAACTAAGTTAAAATAGCTTAATCTTAGTTGACTTTCTTATTATTTACCAGTTGTAACTAAAACTGTCAGTAAATTAACTGTTGGTAAACTATAGGTTCAAACTACGAGTATCTGTGTGGTATCACATTTATCTTTAACTCTTGATTGTCACGTCAAAAAAGCAAAAACGTGCCTCCGGCGTCTGGATCTGGATATCTAATGTCAGTTTTTTTTCCTTTATACTTGTCATGTAATCGTGCGTCTGGCGTGATGGACACATTTTTGTTTGTTATCCATACTTGACTGTAGCGGTCAAATGATTAAGATTAAACAGCCTGCTGTTTACTTGTTATTTAGTTCATACATAGGTACAAGTTCTTGCCTCATAAACTATTTTTGTTACAACAGTACCAGCCGGAGCTCATCATAATTTCGGCCGGCTACGACGCGGCGTACGGCTGTCCCGAGGTACATACACTCATCTCTTTCTAACGTTAGCATTTTGTATCTCTCTGTCTCTTTCAGTTCGCCCCCGAACTCGTTATCGTGTCGGCTGGGTTCGACTCGGCTTTGGGAGACGAAAAGGTTGGAAGTAAACTAATCGGGAATATATTTGCGTGTGTGTTTGTCTGGGTGGTCTGGTCAATGTGGCTTAATAACAAAAAGATTTAAGTCTGGAATTGATAAATAAAACACAAGCAAGCCTTAGGCCTCATTTACGGAGACGCGGGGCGTCGCGCGTTGCGTTGAGCGGCGCGGCCCGCACTGAATTCAAATATATAGCGTTGTATGAGTGCGTTTACGGAGAAGCGATTTTAAACGCGTTTGTTTGAATTAGGGCGTTTTTTGCGGCCGAGCACGCGGACGGCACCGACGCGTCGCACGCGGCGCTTATCGCGGCGGCGCACGCAGCGGCAATTCTCGATGAAGCTAACATAAAACTAGTCGATTTGATCGAGGCGAGCGTGCGCCGCCGCGATGCCCGCCGCGTGCTTCGCTACACGCTAGAGGATTCGGGCACCGCCACGCTTCCCGTCTCGCTTCTCTATGAACATGGTCGTATATTGCTATAAGTTTGTGTTTACGCGTGCGATGATGCGCGCCGCTTCACGCGCCGCCCCACCGTAAACAGAAAAAACGTCCGACGCGCCGCGAGACGCCACGCCACACGCGACGCGAGACGCCCCGCGTCTCCGTAAATGAGGCCTTACACAGCAGTCGCATAAATGTTTGACATCTATTTGGTAAATAGGCCGCCATAAAATAAAATTACAGTATGAAGTGGTTCCAATTTCAAACAAAATGTGTGGGCACCATCTAACCGGCACCGCGCGCGCATATTGGTCAAATCAAATAGCGCGCGCTTCCCCGGTTTCCTGTTACACATTTCAACCCTTTTGACGGAATCACTCCCATTAAAATATCTTGCAACCGTAAGAAAAGATTTTGCGCATCGATAATTCCTCGAGTTTTAAGTAATCTCATGATCGCCACTTCAAAAAAGCAAAAACATGGTTGGGGAGATGTGGGTGTACTGTGTTTACCTCTGCTAACTCTGCAGGGTGTATGTATGTGTATGTGCGCGATGTTTTGCGGCAGTGTGGTGTGTTTACTCACGCATTCGTAGTTATTTGCGAAGCTTTTTCATTCTTCACCTTTCATCCATCCATTTACACATTCAGACCACAATAACATAAAAAAAGTCTTGTAACGTGTATTGCAGTGTGCAAATACAAGAAAAATCTTAAAACATGTTACTTACAACAATAAAATTACAACAAAAGCCATTTAGGGTGTAAAAATGAGCATCTCGAATCACGTATACAACACAAATTCTAAAACGCACATAACAACAAACATTTTAAACATGTAGACTAGACAAATCTCAAACAGTGTATAATAAAAAAAACTTATAATAATAATAATGTATTTAAATAATCGGATAACAAGGATCCACAATGTTAGTAACGTACTGTTAGGATGGCGCTCCGTGGGTCCTTTAATTGAAACACGTATTTACTACTACACTGAATTTATTTTAAATTACACACCAAAATTACATTAGTCGGAAAAAATATGTGGTAAGAATGAATTTTGTAGGTTGACTGCCGCTGCTTGCATGGCGAGCAGTTTTATATATTATACAAATTCCCAAATCAGCTAATTTGTTATAACATCTCCCCCCTTAAGACGGAGCTTTATAATAAAAAATTAAGCGAAGGATAAAATTTAAATACAAGAATAATATTGTTCCAAACGGAAAGGGAATGGTAGAGTAAATATTTTCACAAAAATAAAAGTACAACTAGAGTAAATTAAAACATTACAAAATTAATGGAAAAATAGTTAAAATTATACACAAATTAGTATAAATGAAAACCAATTCAAATAAGTAACAAGAGTACTACTTAATTAAAGTTAAGAGAAAATTTTGACATAACAAAATATTCAAATTACACAAGTTCAAGGGAAACCACATTTAAATATGTATAAACAAATTTAATTAAATTTAACAGCTTTAAAAATAATTTAATTACAAAAGAACAATGCAAAAACACATTGAAATATTGGATAAATAAAGACAAATAACGGTAACAGTAAATTTTAAACATTACAAAATAATAGAAAAATAATTAAAATTACACAAGTTTATACAAAATGTAAACAAATTCAAATAAGTTACAAGAGTAATTGAACTTAAAGGAAAACTTAGATATAACAAAGATAATTAAGTTACACAAGTACAAAGCAAAAATACATTTAAATAATAAAATTATGTTACTTAAACAGGGATAATTTATTTAGGCTGGTTTTATTTCATTAACGTGATATTTTATACGTTTTCTATTTACACATAGGGTGACATTCGTTTTTCCGTGCGTCTTCATAATTTTATAGGGTCCCTTCCAGATTGGGGACAAAGCCTTACGCAATCTATGATGCTGTTTTAAATACACCATATCTCCAGTTTTGTAGTTTTTTCCTTTATTAGCAGAAATATCGTAATACCTTTTTGATTGCTCTTTGCTTTTGTTAATGTTTTCCAAAGCTCTTTCTCGCGAGAATTTCATTCTATACTGTAAAGCGCGGATATACTCGTGGTAAGTGGCATTATTATAGGATTCAGGAAAACTACTGGGAATAGTGGGTTTGTACCCGTATAATAACTCATAAGGGGTAAATTCAGTAGTACAATGAGGAGTTGTGTTATACGACAAAATTGCGGTTGCTAGATAGGAATGCCAGTCATCGTGATCGTCATTGACAAAAGACTTAAGGTATTCCTTAAGTGTTGCATGGCTACGCTCTAGCGCACCGTTTGTTTGAGGATGGTAAGGGGAAGAAAATATTTTTTTTATTTTAAGGATCTCGGTTAATTGCCGAAACAATTCGGATGTAAAACATGTACCTTGATCGGTAAGAATTGTTTTTGGAAACCCAAATAGAGAAATGAAATGAATTAGACTACGTGCAACTTCATCTGTTGCAGAAGTTACCATAGGATATGCAGATGAGAATTTAGTTAAATCATCTTGAAGAGTTAAAATGTATTTAAATTTCTGAAGACCAGCTTCAGGTAAAGGACCTACAATGTCTAATGCTAATCTTTCGAATGGTTTAGTACTTGATGAAGTTATAACCATGGGGGCCTTATTAGAACTACGCAATGGTTTATTCACTTGGCAGAGTTTACAATCTTTAACAAAACGTTGAATGTCAGATTGCATACTTTTCCAATAGTACGACGTTTTAATCCTGTTATACATTCTTTTGAAACCTGGGTGACCAGCTACGGTAGTCCCGTGGTTTTCTTGAAGGATATTAGGGACTTCAGCAGGATTTGGATATCGAATTTGGTTTTTATAAACATGAATTTTAATGTTAGTGCCGTGGAAAATATACGATATCATGTTATATATTTTTACATAAACTAATTTAGTGAAGGGTTCTGTAAAATCTGAAACAGATAACTCTTCAATTTCCTTGTGTGTTATAATTTGATCCCTTAATTTTAGTAATAGATTGTAAATTGTTTTGTAAGAAGTTTCTTCGTAATGATGAACTTTAGTAAATAAGAAATAGATCGTTTTATTATTTGCATCGACCGACTGTACGGTTTCAAGTTCACGCTCAGCTGATTGCAACTCAGCAGAATTTGGTATCATTGACAACAGCTGTTCGCAGTGCGGCATAGTGTTGTCGAAGTCAAGTGAAACGGGACACGCAATTATATTTTGTTTCGATAAATGTAAACTTGCATTGTGTTCTTCAATCTTCGTATCACTAGAGATGGTTTTAGTAAATTGTTTTTTCGTATATTCTTCATAGGTAGTTTTATTTAAATTGGAATGAACAATTGAATTTACTGGATAGCGAGATAAAGCATCTGCATTTGAATTTACTCGACCAGGCTTGTAAATAATCTCGTAGTCGTATTCTTCTAATTTTAGTCGCCATCTTAGTAAACGTCCACCTGGATCTTTCGCATTAAATAACCATGTCAAAGGGCGATGATCTGTTACGATTTTAAACTTATAACCGTAGAGATAGGGGCGGAATGTGTTAACAGCAAAAATAATAGCAAGGAGCTCTTTTTCAGTTGTTGAATAGTTCCCTTCTTGTTTATTTAAAGTCCGAGAGGCATATGAAATGGGCTTGTCTTTGCCAATCTCACCTTGGGATAAAACTGCTCCGACGGCATAATTCGAGGAATCCGTCGTTACAATAAAGGGCTGTGAAAAATCTGGGTACTGCAACAAGGGAGCGGAGATGAGCTTTTGTTTAAGCGTGTTGAAAGCTTGCTCTTGTTCATGAGACCAGTGGAAGTTAACATCTTTTTTTAATAAAGATGTCAGCGGCTTTGTTATATGAGAGAAATTCTCGATGAAACGACGATAATAACCCGTTAGGCCAAGAAAAGACTTTACATCTTTGGGGGTTTTCAGTGTGGGGAATTGAGAAATAGCCTTCACTTTATCTGGATTAGGCGAGACACCGTTATCTGTGATAACATGTCCTAGGTAAGCAACTTCTCGTCGCAAGAATTCGCATTTATCGGGCTGTAATTTTAAGTTTGCCTCTCTGAGTTTGGAGAAAACAGCTTCAAGCTTCTGAATATGAGATCCAAGGTCATGGGAGTAGACGATACAATCATCTAAATATATATAACAGTGAAGACCTTGTAATCCTGAAAGGACAATGTTCATCATTCTTTGAAATGTAGAGGGGGCATTTTTTAGTCCGAAAGGCATCCTAGTAAATTCAAATTGGCCTGAAATGCTATTAGTTGTAACACTGAACGCAGTTTTTTCAGTATCTTTTGTGTCCAACAATAATTGATGAAAACCTGATGCTAGATCGAGTGTACTGAAATATTTTGAGTGACCTAACTGGTCTAATATGTCAGTAATGAGAGGGAGAGGATAAATCTCTGAAACAGTGACATCATTCAGACGTCTATAGTCAATGACAATTCGCCATTTTTGTTTACCGGAAGCATCTAGTTTCTTTGGGACTACCCATACAGGTGCATTCCAAGGAGAAGTTGAGGGACGAATAATATTCTGATCAAGCATTTTCTTGATTTGTTTCTCAACTTCATCTTTATGGATTTCAGGGAAACGATACGACTTAACGTGGATAGGGTCTGCGTCTTTAGTATTAATAGAATGTTTGATCACATTCGTATAAGTTAGAAATTCACCATCGAGGTGAAATATGTCTGTATATTTAGAAAGACAGTTCATCAAAGCTTTCTTTTCTTGCGGATTTAAATGGGAGCACCTAATCTGCTCAATAACTTTCTGAGATCGGTCAATTACTGAGGAATCAAATTGATGAACGAGTTCCTCTTCCGAATCGTCTAATTTGGAAGGTGGGAGTTGAAATGTAGTTACTTTAACTTGAAAATTGTCAATTTTGACTTCAGTTTCGGTGGTATTAAGAACAGAAACGTTAACTCTATTATTTGACTTTAAGTTAACTATACAGTTAGCTAAGAATACCCCTTCACTGATTTTATGATCTAGTATCAAACCTTCTTTCAGATCAGCAATCTCTGATAAATTGGAGACCGAACACTCGATGACCATTTCTGACCGCGGAGGTATGTTATATGATGGTTTACTACAACAAATAGGTATTTCGTAACCTTCTAACTTAAGGGTGTTGGTTGAATATTGAATATCTATTTTAAAATGTTGTATAAAATCACTACCAATAATACCATCGTAGTGTAAATTGATCGTATCATCAATCGCGTGAAACAAATAGTCAAATATTATTTTACTTTTTGACGAAATGCGATACTCAAAATTGACTTTAATAGACCCCATAGATTCGCAATAGGAATCGTTATCGCTTAGGCCTTTAAGTTTTATAATTTCAGGACTCAAAACTGGTTTGTTAAACAAACTGGAATGTTTAATAATACAAATTGTAGATCCAGTGTCGATTAAAAAGCACAAGGGCTTGTCATTATAGTTTGATTTCAAATAAACGTGAGGTAAAGAAACTCTGTCATTAATGTTGTTAATGGTAAATGTTTTTTCACGTAAAAGATTCGTATTTTCGAGAAATGAGGAACTGTATTTAAAATCTTTATTAAGAGACTTGGAAGTCTCTGTATGTGCACTAACCTGTGTTTGAGAAAAATTAGGAACACAGTTTGAAGGATTTAAATTACCTTTAGTAGCACTAACCTGTGTTGGAAATAATGTAGGAACACAGGGTTGAATAAAAACGTTTTTCGTGTCAATTAAATTGTGAACATTAGGTTTCGGCAGACACGGAACCGAAACCCTATTTAGTTTAAACCAGCATTTTCATTAGAAGTGTCAACATGATGTACATTAGAGCGATTATTGCTCGACACGTTACTTGAACTCGGTGCAGTTGCACTGGATAGTGTAGAGTTACGTGGATCGGTAGGCGAATTACTGTTATTGGCTTTTGCTTTAAGTTTACGACATTCGCCTATTAAATGACCACGTTTCTTACAATAAGCACAAAATTTATTTGTATAAAAATTAGAGTTATGATATTGATTAGTATGAATAATATTTTGCTCGTTATTATTAGCCGTATTAACGTGATATAATTTAGGCGAAGAAAGCTTATTTTTATTTTTATAACACTCGGAAGCGACATGGCCGCTCTTATTACATATTGTGCATTGTTTATTACGACGAGTAGATAGTTTCGATAAATCATATAATTTTTCTTCTTCAATAGCTATTGTGATAGATTCTGACAAGGCCTTTGGATTTCTACACCGCACAATATGGGAAAAATTAGAGTTTAACCCTAACAAAAACGTATTAAGAGCCAAATCTTCCATTGCGGCTATACGACCTATAAGTTCTTTATCATTTTGGCAGCTATAATGGATGTCAGCTTGTAGTCGTGTTAAACATGATTCAATGCGGATAGAAAATTGCATCACGTCTTCGGAAGGCAACTGTTTGCATTGTTGTAAATCTAATAGTAAATGAGTGGAATGTTTTTTCTCTCCAAAAGTGGTTCTAAGGAACTGTTTAATTTCTGACCAACTATTGAATTGTTTTAAGCAACAAGCCAATTGGGCTTTACCTTCCAATTGCGAGATGACATATTTACATAAAACGTTCTGCTGTTCTGTAGTTGCTAGAGAAATTGCATTTTCGCAATTTGTTAAAAACGCGGGCAATGACTCACGGTCCCCGTTAAAGGGTTTGATGAATTTTGTGAGGACAGAGAGCGTGATTTTGTCTGCCATTTTTACTTTTATTTTTGGTGGCGGACTATCCTCTGAATAATCTGAATTAGATGAAGACGCAAATTCTTCGGAAATCTCCTTTTTTTGAGGCATTAAAATAATGATGATATAGTTATCGCATTAAAGCACTACAGAACATCAGAAACACAAAACACAAGAAAAATATGAAAGTAATATTGTATACAAAAAATGGAATAAATCTACTTTAAAAGAGTTCTAGAAAAATATTAAAATTATTTTGAAAATTTTGAAAAAAAATCACTTCACTGTAATTAACTTGATCACTTTCACTAGATAAATGGATAGGGAAAACTCACAGTAATAGGGATATGGCAGCAGTGCACGCGAACATTCTGGAAGGATGATGACACATACACGTAGTGTGGCGTGACACGACGTGGCGACCTGGCGATTCAGCGAATCGTATTGCAGGTCGATGACACGACACGTTGCGTTCAGCAGGCACGCGGTGCGACCACGTTGCTGATGAAGTGATGACGGATGATGGATGGTGTGCGATTGGAGGTCGTCAGCGAGACCTCGACGGAGGGTCCTCTTGTGATGCGAGCTTGCACTCGGAAGTGGAGACTGACCGTCGACCGCAAGGCAGTAGGAGATATTCCGGG
Source organism: Euplexia lucipara (assembly GCA_921972225.1). NCBI lineage: Eukaryota > Metazoa > Arthropoda > Insecta > Lepidoptera > Noctuidae > Euplexia > Euplexia lucipara. The sequence goes on along the minus strand of OV179143.1, from coordinate 4,590,435 downwards.
GTGATGCGGGCTCTCGCTTAATAGCGGAGGCTTATCGTCGATCACGGGTAGCAGGAGGTGTTTCAGGGTGACGCGGGCTCACGCTGAATAGCGGAGGCTAATCGTCGATCACGTGGAATGCAGGTTTCCGGAGTGACGCGGGCTCACGCTAAAAGCGGAGGCTGATCGTCGATCACGTGGAATGCAGTAGCGCGGGCTTAGGCTTTTGGGGAACCCAAGGCTTATCGTCGACTACTCACCGAAAGGACTGCTAAGCCACGGAGCCAACAAATAATATGGTGCAGACGAGTGGCAACGAATCGCGACGCCTACACCTATATATCTCACTTCTGACACCAATTTGTTAGGATGGCGCTCCGTGGGTCCTTTAATTGAAACACGTATTTACTACTACACTGAATTTATTTTAAATTACACACCAAAATTACATTAGTCGGAAAAAATATGTGGTAAGAATGAATTTTGTAGGTTGACTGCCGCTGCTTGCATGGCGAGCAGTTTTATATATTATACAAATTCCCAAATCAGCTAATTTGTTATAACAGTACCTTATATCTAGTGTTAGTACACAAATACAAATAAAAAATAAATAAAAATAAAATAAAATTGAGACACTTTGTACAGAAGATGACCAAGTAACTTACTCAGTCATCTTTTCCACAAAATGCCTCAGAAAAGGGGAAAACACACTTTTAGCCACTGTTTCCAGTATGCTGTTGCTACTGGCCCGGGTTCTAGCTGCCACAGATGTTATTTTCTTCCGCACGATTGCGTGGAAGCCGTCAGTACGATTCTGTGTAAACATATCTGACGCACTGCAAAATCGGGGCAGTCTCAAGAGCATTCTAAAAATATTATTGTACTGGACGCGCAGGACATCTAGCGACCTTTTGGACCTATAACGTACAGCACAGCGTCTTGAAACCATTTCTCCTTGTAGGGTGAGATGGAGCTAACTCCTGCAGTGTACGGGCACCTCACGCACACGTTGATGTCCGTGTGCGGGCGCGTGTGCGCCGTGCTGGAGGGCGGCTACTGCCTGGCGTCGCTGGCGGAGGGCGCGGCCCTCACGCTGCGCACCTTGCTAGGACATCCGCCGCCGCCACTTGAGGACGTCCCAGAACCTAGTGACGAGTTAGTATCCTAACAGTATAATAAATCTATATATTATTATACATAAAAATGTTATATTGGTTTGTGTACGCTTCAAAAACTCAAAAAGTTCTGCACCGAACGAGCTGAAATTTTAGCATGATGTATAATGTGCATCAAGGATTGTTTTTATCTATTTTTTTTTTCTTTTTTTTTAACCATTCAATCACAATGTGCCACAGCGAAGCGTGGCGGGGTACAGCTAGCAAGTAATAAAATTAATAAATCATCTTCTGCCTAGCCTTTTCCCAACTATGTTAGGGTCGGCAAATAATACTAATAAATAACAATATTATCTCTTAAAATAAAATATTACTTTTAAAAATTAGTAAAATTAAATAAATTAATAACAACGGAATAGTAATAAACATAAATTTAAGGTGAGTTAATTTATTTATGATCTCCAAAGTTTGATTATTCTTTTAAATGTAGGTACACATTGTTTGTATTAAAATTAATTGATCTCGTTAAGCAAGGCTTCCTCTCTCCTACCCTTTTTGCTGTGCCCTACAGGGTCCATAATGATCTCATTTATATACTTACCACCTAAGAATACATGTCATATGGAAAGCAATCAAGATTTTGAGTATTGAGTAAATAATATGTGACGAGACCTAACTCTCATACAGTTACCGGGTTTTATAGGGAATATGTTTGAAGCCGGTTCAAAAGATTAATTTAAATTTATTTCTGTTTCTTTATTGATTGATTTAAGTCATGTTAATACTTCAATTAATAAAACGCCTTATTCTTATTCCGTATTCTTCTTTTCGTGCGGTTAGTTAGCCTTTGACTTGGTTTCACATACCGTGGAGAAATATCTTTCTATATAATTATGCTGGTTCCTTCACGATGCTTTCCTACACCGTACCGTCTTGAACCGAGGTAGTTACCTAATATTTTCACAGAGTCTGTATTTATATTTTAGCTACAAAAGTCAAATAGATAGGAAAATACATTAAAAACAAACTTTAACGGCTTTGCGAGATTTGAAATCGTTTTGAAGGAAAAAACCTTCAGAGATAATGATGTAGTATTCAAAACTGTGTCTTTTCTCCACAGGATAAGAGACACAATCCTTGACTGCATATACGCACAAAAGCCCTATTGGAACTGCTACAACTTCCAGCCTACGTACTCAATAAGCGGGCCACCGAACGTGTGCGACGAAGAGAAAGAGAAGCATACGGTCACAGTGAAGTGGGAGGGAGACGAGACTAGGCCTGATACCTTCGCTACGAGGGACTGTTATCCACTGCAGGATAGTGATACAAAGAGGAAGATTGCTGAAAGATTGAATCATCTTAGATTAGGTGAGTTAACAAGCGATACACTAGCGGCACTAGCGGTATTACACTAGTTAAAAAATGTGGTGTAAAAGTGTTTGTAAAAACCAAAGACATTCAATAAACTATAGACCGGACATCACGAACAAAATTTTCATCCGTAACTTCTGTCCGAACGGACAGATGACACATAGTCTTACGTAGGACATCTGCCTGTCAAGACGCATTTGTGTCAACTTTGTGGAAAGTTGAAAAATATTATTTTCCACGAAAACATGCATGGTTGCGCCTTACGTTATTGCAAATCCCGTTACGACAAAAATAATGGACGTCGCTACGCTTTATTTTCGTAGGTATTCTTTGTATTTATTTAGTAATTAGAATTAAATCATTTTCATAGATTGTTCTAGAACATTTAGCAATTCTGTATTTAACGCCCTCTTGTGTTGAGTAGCTAAAGTACTGTTTTGTAGAGATGGGATAAAGTTCATCGATTCTGTTATCGATAAATGTCAAAATAATAATAAATAGATAACTCAACAAAATATTACAATATTAAATTAAATTTATTAAAATATTATACTGTATGAACATTTCAAATAGGTTTCTGTTATTTAAGGTTTCCTAAAGAAAATTGTTGTGAACACGAGACTTGGATACGGTTTTTTGTGTGAATTAATATGCATAATTTAACATTTCTCATCATCTTTTACATATCGTATTAAATATTTTAACAGTATTGCTAAGCCAGACTAGGATTCATTTCACCTCAAAAAATTAAAAGATATTTATTTCCAGATAGATTGTACAGTTCCACTTACAGACTAATAATATAATCTATTAGATTTATATAACTCAAATTTGTGAAAAGTATAATGAACTCTGGTACCCAAGGTAAGATTTAACTTGTGTTATGGATACCAGTGCTCTCTCATGGTTTGCACAGAGTTACATTAAATATTAGATGGAGGACGTGGTTTTGATGTAATTAGTAGAAGGCAGTAAGTATTTTTATACATAACAGTCTACACACAAATTTTAATAACTAACAACAAAGATTCATAGGCACCACTTACTTTAGCGGCAAGAAAATTGCAGTCCGGAGCTTCATAAAAAATTTTTTCTATGTTCTTATTTCTATGCATTAATTTTAGTAAAGATACGAGTTTTGCGTATGTTTCAATATGCACGTTATGTTTTATTTTTAAAGTAACTTTCAAAAATTAGGTAAATACTCCACATTGCAGATGATCGCCTCGTCTGTGATAAATCTAAAAAATAAGATAGCAACTAGGGAATGCAATCTCGTCTCGCCGAGATCCCGATCTCGCGAGATCGCGGCCATATTTTACGAGATTGGATCTCGTCAAATTTCGTACGAGATCTCGCGAGATAACGAGATCGACAAATGCAGCGTGACGATATGTATTTCATAGCGCGGCTGCGCGCGAACTGAATCCTGGCCGTCCGTGCGGCCGCGCCTGGCGCATCTGACAGACGACTTCTGATTTTGCATGCAAAATCAGAAGTCGTCTGTCAGATGATACTCTCGACATGATGTGATTTTTGAGAAGCCATTTTCTGACAAACTAACTTGCCTTTCCGTACCTTGATAACTTCATCTGACTTCTACTTTAAACTTCTTTTATTTGATTAATACGATCTCACAACATTTATTTAAGAACTTGTGAAGTTAAGTTTTTGTTTTGTTGCATTTATTTACCATAAGTAATGTTCCTATTACTCTTAATTATTGAAACTAAAGTAATAATTTACAAAAGACTAAATATAGATAATTATTGTTATGTTACCAATATTGTAAGAATTTGAACTGATTAGCTACAGTAGGTATAATAATTATAGACATAAACAAATGTTATTAGAGTTAGAGACAAAATAATAAGTACTCTGTTGATTTTTAAAATAAAACTTACATTATTTTTATAACTAAGCAACGCAGTTTCTATTTAATTACATATCATGTCAATTACTAGTTCTTAAAACAAGCATTTGCATATGTTTTAATTGTGATTCTCCCAATCTCGCGAGATCCCGTAATTTGCGAGATCTCGCGAGACTGGGTTTTGAGTCTCGCGAGATCTCGCTAGGCGGAAATCTCGTACGATTGCATTCCCTAATAGCAACACAGTCTCCTAAAAACTGCTTGCACCCTTTGTAAGTCTCCATTCATTGAAGACATGGTATGCTTTCAGATATTTCTCAGGTAGGAACCTTAATTCTGCATTAATAACTTGTTGTTTCAACTCTTCCGGTGTTATAATACTGTTCTCGTCGCTAGTTTCACTTATATTTACGATTATTTTAATATTTTTTAACTTATTCAACTCTTTTCGCCAGCCAAGAAATTTTATTCCCGCTCTTTTATTTAAATTAAGACGTGTTTGGAAATAGCACCCATGATATTTTATTAAGTACTCAAAATATATTACGTAACATTATTGAAACTAGAAATAAATATTTACAGGTTAAATATCAGTTTTATTTGCATTAGATACTTATTTTCGCTTAAATACAACAATAAGTTAATAATTCTATAAATTACATTACAAGACATAATTATCTTTTTGCAAAATTTCTTTAGTTAGTACGAAATTCCGAACGTGTTTGTCTTTGAGGTCGAATTCAAAATCAGAACTTCGAAAGGGCTGGTCTTTGTCTCTCTCTCTCTCTCTTTCTAATGGCGGGAAAGAGATAGAGTGTGAATGTTTCAAATAGTATGATTAACCCGAGGCTGATTAAGATATTTGCGGCTCTAAAACAAAAATTAAAAAGTTACTTGGTCTCACTGATTTCAGGCAGCAAAACCTACATGTTTGAGCTACTGAAGTGAAAAAAATATTATAACTTTTATCAATATTATCGATACCTTAATCTAGATGGTAACATCCCTATCACAAGTTTCTACTTTCTACTTTACGGCACGTGGTACTGCCAGACTTACGATTTATCCGTTTATCTACGTATTTTCGACCTTGCTTCGGATATATCATAAACGTATACGTATAAGATTCATAATCTATATTTTCTTGGTTTATTTTTTAATAGAACATACGTAAGGAATACTGCGCTATTAAGTAAGAAGTTTTAATAATTTTCTACAATATACGGCGCCAGCGCTGAACCAAACACAAGGTCGTAATAGTGAGCAGACCATATTAATTATTATAAGCATAATAATGAAACTGGATTTATTTTCTAAGTCAATAGTTTTGTAATTAGTACCTAAGGTAAGACGATAATCTTTTTCTCATTACGGTCCTCTTTTAATTTCAGTTACAAATGTGTTTCTTTTTTTATGCCTGGCTTAATTTGTTTAGTTTTAATACCTATTTATTTAACTGATTTGAAATATTTTTTATTTTTCCGGCATTTTCCTTTGATCTGACAACACTAAAATTTAATTCGGCTATAGCTCGCTTGGTGGCCACCAACCAGAATTATTATTTTAGTCAATTTCATTCTTGAGTTTGCCGTTGCCGTTCTAATATCGCTATTTAATGCTAGATGGCGTTACTGAGAGATGGGATCACAGTTTTTGTATGACATTTCTTCGCATGCCCCCTCTATAGTTTTTAAATCTCTTTGGTAAAAACCAATTTACAGGAAAATATAAAAATTGTCATTTAATTTAAAAAGGAATGCTTAATTTTGGATGTCAAAAATGACATAAGAAGTTCCCTAAAACGTCCGACTTCATCACTTCACATTGTTTTTGCTAGGAAGAAGATTGACACAACTTAGATGGTTTAGTCAAGGAATATAGACGATGAATAAAAGGTGGAAAATAATAAGTGAATATGGTGGGAACAGACACCGTAAAAGGACATAATCGTTTAAAAAAATGCAAATGGCAATCGAAGTGCCTGTATGATCGGATGTATGACCGTGAATGAAACAAAATGAGTATGTAATGATTGTTTCTGGTGTCGTTCCGTAGTTTCTGCCTACGGAACGACACCAGACTGCTCCCATGGGTAAGCAGCCAAGCGAAGATCCACCGTTGCACGATGAACATACCCGCAACCCTAATTGAGATCTACTGGGTGTTGTTTGGAAGGCAACACTAAAGTCTTTTGACTAACTGTCTAACTGCCACGTTGATCAGTGAGCATTATGCCGGTTCTGATTTCCAGGTTGGCAAAGTATTCTTGTGTTTTTCGATCAGGGTAATTCTCTGTAGCAGACTGGACTTTAGATTTCAATATAATCTTTTTTTGTTTTGTTTTTTTTTTTAATTGTGGATTTTCTATTCAGTTGAGGATAATATTGTTCGTTGTTACAGTAACTGATCTGTCGATACCGCAGCACGCAGTGGGCTACATATACGACCAAGCGATGTTAAAGCACAAGAACATATGCGAACCGTGAGTATCCTTACCTTATAATTAATATTAACTAAAACTGTATGTCGTCACTGCTAAGTTACAAATTCGTGTGTTTACCTAATTATTTTCCCAAAAAATCATTCAAAATTAAAATATTGAATAACTAACTAAACCCTAATGAAACATAAATAAAGTTTAAGTTGGGCAAAAGACAATAGAAATCAAACAATACGAAGGGCAAACAGTCAAAACCAAATTCATGTACAAACCGAGTACCATTTTACAACTTAATTCAAACCTTATTTTCATAAAAATAAAGGACACATTGCAGCATCGACATAAAGTATCCTCATCAATTCCTGTGCATTCACCAGTGACACCGCGTCTGCAGTTTATTAGACAGAGTCCATTAGTTAGCCTTTAATATTAATTGAACCTTACACGTATGATATTAGAGCACATATTGCAGCGGCCACGTGGAGTGTCCGGAGCGAATCATGCGCATACACGAGCGACACCGCGACTTTGGTCTGCTGGAGAGAGTGCACCAGCTGACTGCGAGGACGGCCACGGACGAAGAGATATTAGCCGTACATACTGAGAAGCATTTAAACAGGTTTGTTTATTTATTTATTTAATACTTTAAGCACATTAATAAATGTGCAGAGGCGGACTTAGTACCAAAGGCATTTTCTACCCGTCAACTTTTTAAGTGTCTACTACTGGTAGGTGCTATTTTTAATTAGTAAAAGAAAACTAAATAATGCTAACACATTTATACATAAATACGCTAAGCGATCCAAAGGTTTGATCCCTTTTTAGGTTTGGCATTGTGAATTTTATGTGGAGGAGAAATAAAACTTAACACACACTACAACATTAGGTACTTGAATTTTTATAAGTATTATATTTATCACATATTTTTAATCGTCACGATCGCTCAAACTTGGAACGTTTAAGTAATTAAGTAGTTTTGATGATATTACAACATAATATTTTTTTTTTCTTAGTTTTTATTATTGATAGACAAGCGTTTGATCACTATCTCATCTGATGGTAAGCTAGATGTGGTCGACGATGAAGCACACCTGCCTAGAAGCCTGTTCACTCTTGACTTAAAGACCCTTAAAAGAAGTTACATATACTTGAATAAAATTGTTATATTCATCTCATAATATTAATCTCTCGCTTTCTCTCTCTCGTCCAGATTAAAAGAGCTGGCCTCAACTAATCTGAGAAATCTACATATCCAGAAGAAAGCTTACGACTCCGTGTACTTCCACCCAGACTCACTAGAGAGTGCGGCAGTGGCCGCGGGCTGCGTGTTACAGGTAACTTTTAAACAGAACCATACATTTTTTTTCAATAATTCACACATCTAATTTCCTTTATGTGATGTGTGTTTGTGTGTGTGTATGTATGTGTGAATATGTATGAGTGTGTGTGTATGTGTGCTTGCGTGAGTTTGTGTGTTTTGATGTGTGTGTGTGTGTGTGTGTGCTTGCGTGAGTTTGTGTGTTGTGATGTGTGTATGTGTGAGTGTGTGTCTCTCATCATCATTTGCCTAGCCGTTTCCTAACTATTTTGGGGTCGCCGGCTTCTAGTTTAACCGGATGCCTGAATACCAGTGTTTTACATGAAGCGACTGCCTATTTGATCTCCATAATAAATTGTGAATGATAAAAACGGGACCCTATTACGTAAACTCTTCTGTCCGTCTATCTGTCCGTCTGCCACCAGGCCGTATCTCATGAAGCGTGATAGCAAGACAGTTGATGTGTTAAAACAGATGATCATGGTATCTAAGTAATTATTTAAGACTAGATTAATATTAAACTGTACAACTTCTTTATGCATGCGGAGTTTACCTATAAGTGATTGTTGCACTGTAGCACTTACAGTTTTGCATGTTATTTTGAGCATAAAATCTTAGTAAACAACTGGTGGTGAACCAATAAATAAATAAATAAATGATGTATTTCTGTTGCTGCTATAACAACAAATACTAAAAATAGATTGAAATAAATATATAAATGGGGTGCCTAAACAAGAAACGTGTTTGTATGCCGTTTTTTGCTACGTAGGGTACGGAACTCTTCGTGCTCTCTTTTCTTTTCTTTACCGTTACCTCAGAACTCCATCATTTATGGACCCCGAAATAGAAAAATCTTTTCGCGCGTTGCGAAAGGGGGCTAGACGGAAAAAATGAAGACAAAAAGTTGTAACGACACTTTTTGCTATAATCGTGGGCCGTGCGGCGTGCGCGTGTCCTCTGTTGTGTGTGTGCCAGTTGTTGGGAGAGGGAGGGAGGGGGAGAGGGAGGAGAGAGAGAATATTGGGACCAAAAGTTGTAACGAAGACGCCCGGATGGAACGAGGTTCCTTTCAATTTATTTTGAAGGAATTTTACAATTCTTTCACTAATCAATCGAAGGGAACTTCATTCCATCTGGGTGTCCCTTGACACCTCTCAAGTTTTTATTTATTGTTTTGTTTCTGAGGATATTTTTCTCGTGTTAAAAATGAACCTTATTTATACAGATGGTAGACTCAGTTCTGTCCAACGAGGTCGGTAGCGGTGTCTGTGTGATCCGACCACCGGGCCACCACGCCGACGAAGAGATACCGAGCGGCTTTTGTCTGCTGAACAACGCCGCGGCCGCTGCGAAGTACGCCATACACAAACACGGACTGAGCAGGGTCATCATACTCGACTGGGACGTACACCACGGGAATGGCACGCAGAGAATCACTTATGATGACAATAGAGTGAGTTATCCCTATCGTAAGTTACCCCTATTGCAATAAGCTCGCTCCCTATTATATGGATTTGCCTGTTCCCTCATTATGCGCACAGCCAAGAAGTGGAATTCCCTATCTGCATCTGTGTTCCCGAGTTCATATGACCCTCCCTAATCTGTTTAAGTCGCGAGTTATTAGGCTTCTTTTGGGTAAGCTCGTTCCATCGTCGACCTCATTTCTGACTGCAGGACAAGATTGACGTCAAGAGTAGACCCATTATGTATACAAGGTGTTTTTTTTTATATCCCATAACTCTAGAGTTATATTCCGTAGGTAAAAATAATACTAAAACTCCTAGAATAGATGGTCCAAAAATGCATAGTTTCGGAGATATCATCAATCATAATTAAATGATCAGTAGTTTAGTACCCGTAACACAAGCTCTGCTTTGAGACTAGATGGCGTTGTGTGAATAGTCGTGGAATATTATTATTAATATTATTTTTATTACCTAATTAGTTCAAAAATTGTCACCAGTACGACGAATCTTCTTTCTAACGTCACTTTTCTTTCACGTAAGGGTGTACAGACGCCAGCACATCAAGTTACCCCAATGTGTCAAATTTTCCCAATTGAATATGAACCTTATTTTGTTTGACATAAAGTTAAAAAACGGTCAAAGAAATTTGACACATTGGAGTAACTTGATGTGCTGGCGTCTGTACATTAATCATCGTGACTTTGTCGAATTAGTTTGTTTGATAGTAAAAAAAAAAAGGATGATTGAAACATAATTCATATGCCAGTTGATTCTTTGATATGGTCTCAATCATACCCTAGAGTTATGGGATATCAAAAAAAAACACGTTGTATAAAAAAAATGGGACGTAGTACTGGCGGAATATGGCTGTACTTTGTACACCAATACAGGCGTGATACTATTTGTTCAAAGAAAAAACGTTGCCCCACACTGCGATATTTCTCTTGTTTTCTTGCTGCGTTTACAGATATTTAAACTCACATACTTACTAATAAATGTTTTTTTTTTCTTTATAATTGGTTGGCCACTGTAGTACTATGATATGTTAAAACCAACACCAAAAAAGGATTGGACTATTTATCAATTAATAATCTATTTATCTACCTCCCCCTTAACCCAACATGTGCTGGAACGTAGATCTACGCGAGACACAATAACTTTTTAATTGTTTCTAATAGGATAAATAGAAAGGTTTATATACACAATAAACTATTACGCGAGTGTAAAAAAATTTTTACGGATTGGATAAAAACTCTAAATTACACAGACACTGAGGCACTTCTTCAACAAATAAACTAAAACAGGAACATACATTTTCAGACAAACATCCACATACTCATACAGAAACTCACACACAAAAACAAACACACTCACACAAACATACCATCACACACACACATACACACAAGCATGCTTTATATCTAGGTTATTTAAATATTGTATATTGCTGTGGAAGAGCGGAGTCTCCTAACACAGGCATTACATGCCTAAAAGGAGGCTCCAATCACTTACTAATGTAAACCTTTTAGTTGAAAAATAAAGATTTTGTATTTTATTTTTATTTCTCTAATTACATATAGAGTGTTTCCATAATGGCATACGGATGGTTAATGAAACTATGATGGTGGGAATCGCAGAGCAAAACAGTTTTAACATAATAAGTAAGTCAGGCGCGCGATTCTCTCATGTAACAATGAGCATTGCAGTCATTTCACGATTTATCTCATGTCAGTTGTCCGCGTACAGATTTCTTTTTTTACAACATAATTAGTTCAAAATAAATTGAACCTTAAGTACTCTGCTTAAAGTATCTATTTTAATGCGTTGGTTTTCAATTGTTACCCTTTTTGCACTCATGATTATTTAGTTATAAGTGTGCTGATGGCGACACTTATTGAATTATTTTCGTTCCAACGTACTTCTAACCTCTTTTAGTGTGCTGTGATCTGAATCATTGACCTCTCTTTACCATATTTTTTCCAGATCCTATACATGTCGATCCACCGCTACGACCACGGAATGTTCTTCCCGAACTCGAAGGACGCGGACCACACCGCGGTCGGCGAGGGGAAGGGGGAGGGATTCAATGTCAATGTGCCGTGGAACTCGGTATGTATCAGCTGTTCTTATGAAGAAACAGTATCTATACTAATATTGTACAAGTCATTGTTCACTATTTTGACACAGTTGGCTTAAATATAATTATATTTTTCACTACTTTTCATGCAACACCTTATGGGTACTAAAAAGTTGATAAACATAATTATATATTTCTAAATACATACATATTATTATAAATAAATTACACCCAGACACATAATTAATGATCATGCTCATCACATAAACATTTGTCCTGGGTGGGTTTCGAACCTACGACCTCCAGCATAGCAGTCAGGGTCACTAACTACGAGACCAACAGGCCAGTCAAGTCAAATATTGTCACAGACATAGTGCTAAACTGGTAACTTACTGACTGTTTATAATGTTAAAGTACAAAGAGTAAAGTCCGTAATTCACGTAACGAAGTTGTTAGCGAAGTTCTAGTACAAGATAATTTGATGTCATTAGATTATGTACTTTGACGCTATTGACATCAAGTGCAAAATTCAATGAACATCTACGTAGATATAAACATAACACTTAGGGCACTGGTAATCATAATTCTCCTGCCCTTATCCCAATTTAGTAAAGTAAAACTTCTTTACGCACGCTTGACTTGAGGAGTAAGGTGAAAAATGAGTGAGCGTTACGAAAAGTGTGATCGGCCGAGGCGAACGGCAGTTGAGGGGGAGATATAATTTAGTGAATATAGAAAGAGAGATAGTTACGTTTCGTATAATTATTACTGTAAGGGCAAGAGACAGAGTTGCGTGGTTTTTTTTAAAGAAGTTTTGCTTTAGTCGTGTGGTTTAATTTAAATTTGTTCACAGCGTGGCGTAGGCGACCCGGAATATTTGACTGCGTTCATGAAGGTGATACTACCGATCGCGTACGCATACAACCCGCAACTTGTCATCGTGTCGGCGGGATTCGATGCGTGTGTGGGTGACCCGCTTGGAGGTAACATTCCTTTCATTATACACGATTTTTCTTAAAGCTTAAAGATAGTCTTTACATCACTTTATTTTGATAAGATACCTTACTTCAATACTGATCTTGCTGTTACGTTGTAAAATGAATCAGTCAATCACCAACTTCAGAATATCCTTTACTATATGTCATCCTTACACTTTAGATTGGCCTGTTGGTCTAGTAGTTAGTGACCCTGACTGCTATGCCGGAGGTCGTGGGTTCGATTCCCACCCAGGACAAATGTTTGTGTGTTGTGCACGATAATTTGTTATGTGTCTGGGTGTAATTTATCTATAATATGTATGTATTTAAAAATATGTATGTTTATCAGCTGTTTAGTACCCGTTATCACAAGTTCTCAAGCTTGGCTTGAGACTAAATGGCGTTGTGTGAAAAATTGTGGAATATTATTGTTATTGTTGTTATTATACTACGATATACGCTGGATATTAATAATCTATCTCGGTTGCTATCTTGATCCCGATCTTTGTCTGTAACCAATCAACGACCGAATTCGCCTATCCGAGTCTTAAAGATGTCCAATCAGAAGCAGCCGTCAAAAACAAAGGATCGGGATTTGGATTGAGATAGAATATTAATATCGGGCGATAGCATACCATTATAACTAAACACCTGTTGTATTTTATTTATAGGCTGCAAAGTAACACCTGAATGCTACGGTAGGATGACTCAATTGTTGCGCGGCCTGGCCGGCGGCCGCGTCATCCTGTGCCTCGAAGGCGGCTACAACATCACCAGCATCTCGTACTCCATGACCATGTGCACCAAGGCCCTCCTCGGAGACCCCATACATCACCACTACGACCCCAAAGCCCCATGCTCCTGGCCCGCGTACTACTCCATACAAGACGTCATCAACACACACAAGAAATACTGGAAATGTCTCAAGTTTCAAGTCGCTCTACCAATAGACAATGTATTAGAACCTCCTCTACCATCCAGAGGGCTCATCGTTGACCAAAATGATCTAGAAATATCGGCGTGCAGTGAAGATAATGAACACAATGAGTCGGCAAAATCAAGTGAAAGTAACTTGGAAACGTCGCTGGAAGCAAGTATGGGAAACTTGCAAATAGAAACGAAGTGTTCCGACGGCGTACATTGTGGCACAGATGACGAAAATGAAGGACAAGACGAAACACCAAAAAGCTCTAAAAGTACAAAAGGCATGACCGGTAACAGTAGTAGTGACGCACCAACAAGTTCTAAAAACAACGCGCAAACTTGCGAGCAAGCCATAAGTGAAGGGAAAAAGGCAACGTTAGTCGATTATTTGACGGAAAATATGCAATCGATAGTCGACGGTGAGATGTTCGCTGTTATACCTTTGCAGTGGTGTCCGCATTTGGACTCGCTGTACGTGTTACCAGATGATGTGAGGTTCGAACAGGGAGTAAAGTGTGTGGACTGTGATTCTACAGAAGAGAATTGGGTGTGTTTGCATTGCTATGTGGTGAGTTGAAACTACTTAATCAGTTATGCTTTAGCTGACCACCCAGGTGGCCAAAATTCTTTGTTATTAAAAAATAATAATACCAGTCTATTGCTGTCCCACTCCAGGGCAAAGGCCTCTTCTCATACAGAGAAGGCTCGACCATTGATCACTACGACCACCACACATTTTTGTTATTGATTAAAGTTAATTAATTAATAATAACTTATCAACATATTGCTACATACACTGGTATCTTTTCTAACAATACGAAGGCAGAGATCATCTTAACTAAATGGGTGTTCTGAACCATTTCCAAACACGTACAAATTTAAAGTATTTGTGTAGACGCAGTACTCACATCAGTATTGCCATTGGTCTTTTCGCCACTTTCTTGATATAAACGAGGAAAAAAACACTTTTTCAACACATTTGCTCGAAAATGCATTTACGGAGCCTGTATACATTATTCGAAAGTTAAAAATTACGCACTATACAACGGAACGTGCGGTAAAATGTACTCTCAGCTAATACCGTGCGGCAAAAAAGGTACTCTCACCTAAGTACCTATTTTACAGCACGGTCCATACCCTGTTGTATAACACCGTTCGGATTCATTACGGTTTTTTTTTAATTTCCATAAAAAGTAATACAAGAATTCCACCAAGGAGTTTCACATTACTAGAATAAATAAGCTGACTGAACGAACCTCCTTGGAAGCGGTTTTGTTCAATACGTTTGTCTCACTTTAATACTAAAGAGTAAATGAGATGAAAGTTGTAGTTCTAATTTTTACCACGTGCATGTGGCGCCATTGGCAAATTCGCGGCATTTTAATATTTTATTTGCCATTATAAATAGTCTTGAAAAAGTTTGTTTCATTACATAATGGTACTGTTTTCTCGCAAATGTGTTGAAAAACGTATGATACACGTGCAGAAATTGGTATTTACAAACTCGTGAGTATGGTAAGCCCTCGACTTCGTTTGTAAAAACCAACTTTCTGCACTAGTATCATAAATAACTATTTTTCACGTTGTTTGTGTAAAAATATTTAAAACAGTTGTAAAAACTCGAACCTTTTTCTTTTCAGACTGCATGCGCTCGCGGCGTCAACGGGCACATGCAAGCGCACTTCACAGCCACAGACCACGCGCTAGTGTTGTCTTTAGTCGATTTATCTGTGTGGTGCAACGTCTGCGATGCGTACGTTGAAAACTCGCTTCTCTACGACGTAAAAAATAACGCTTACAGATGCAAGTTCGGAGAAGACATGCCTTGGTGTTATAAGACTGATATAAATTTGATATAAATTTGCCATAAGGATATTACTGGAGTGTATAAGATTTTAGAGGGTTTCATGGATAGGGCAAACACATTATAGACATAGACAGGACATACAAATTTCAGCATTCAAGTTAGTTGTACATAGAAATTTTGAGTATCAATAAATCTGGATAATGGTTTCGTGTCGACTCCATAGATTTTTTGTAATAATTAACTTCTAACTTATACTACTCTTTTATCGCACTTAGTAGAAATAGCCATTGAATCCGAAAAAGGCAGTTAAAAATAGGAATGTTTTTCATGCATAATTAGATACGGGTGGTTTTTTTAGCCAATATGGGTATATTCCTCATTTAAATTCTTGATTCAAATAATACGTTTGGAAAGAGAATTCAGTGAACATTAATTGTGACATTCTTTTTAAATTTTAAATGTGAAAACACAACTTTGCTTTAGTAGTTTGAAAATGAGTTCAGCTTTCCTCGAAAGTAAATAATATCCACTTCGAATATTTTATCATTATGGTCTCTTCACCAAAATGATGTACCTACAATAAAATTCAACCTTAAAAGGTTTAGTATGTATTGCAAACTACAGGAAGAATCCAAACACACAATTCAAAACTACCGATTAAAATAAAATGTGTTTTTTTTTCTGTAAAATTGAACACATAATGCTTTCTTTTAGCATTTTATTCTAAGACATAGCATCCTAATGCATACCCATACTGGCTAAAAAAACCCAAATATTTTCATAGTTTAATTCATTTCTTAGGTATAATTAATCATTGTTAACATAACTAATGTATTATTAACTTTTTGTTTGATCTAAATTTAGTTAAGTGTTATGTTAAAACATTCCAGTGTCTAAGTTAACTAATACGATTTTAATTATCGTGTTAGTTTTTCACTGAGTATCGTTTTTATGGTCATAATTACTAATTTAATGTATTTTTTCATGATACTGGACATGGATGTAGTATCAATGCGTATCACACCTATCACACTTAGCTTAAGGTGTGAACACACCCTTTTAAAGTACAGACGCCAGCACATCAAGTTACCCCAATGTGTCAAATTTCTGTGATTGTTTTTCAACTTTATGTCAAACAGCATAAGGTTCATATTCAATTGGGAAAATTTGACACATTGGGGTAACTTGATATGCGCCGCGTCTGTACAATAACATAGCCATTTTATCCCCATGCACTATCTGTGCAGCACTCTTGTATATTTATGTAAATAATTATTATTTATACTTGTATACATTTTTGTATTTATTTTTTATGTAAGTTTTCTACTTACCTTAGAATAATCGGCCAGTTTTTTACAAAAGGTTTCTCAATTGTTACTAACAACCTTCTAATTACATTAGTGTTTTATTGTCTGTATTCAATAGTAAATGTATCTTATGTCGTTTCTTAACTCGATTAAATACTAATCAGCAATACTTTATGAATGAAATTGTAGACTTTGACTACTAAAACGCACACAAAGATATTGGTTCCATTCCTTGTCCAAAAACAAATCTTAATTTGGTCTATTTCAAACCTTTTCTAAATAAAATAAACCAAGAGAGAACTGGCATAATAAAGTATACATACAAACATTTCAAACGTAGGTATTGAATAAAAACATGGCAAAGTTTAAGACCAAAGCCATTTAACCATTTCGCTCTCTTTACCTTATCAATTCTTTTCACCCTTAATCTCTAAACCCTCTTATAAATAAACGTGGAATAAAGTTATTACCAGTATGATCTCTGGATTTACAATACATTTATCAAGGACTAAATTTGGCATAATTTAACTCCATGTTTATTAATGAGTAGGTATGTGTTTGTAAAGATGAATGCGGTAAATATCAAGGCTTTTTCAACTTTCGTTATTGAACAAGGAAATTGGCAATAATATTGAACAAGGAAATTAACAACAATATTGCACAATAATCATAATTCATTATCTATCCTATCCTATTTTTTTCAAATATTTTTTTCTTGTATAAATAAATAAACAAATATTTCCACAACATTCACTCAACGTCTTCTAAGCACAGCTTGTATTATGGATACAAAACAGCTGATAAACATACATATATATTCCTAAATAAATACATGTTATAGATAAATTACACCCAGACATAGAACCAAATAATGATCGTGCTCATCACACAAACATTTGTCCTGGGTGGGAATTGAACCCATGACCTCCGGCATAGCAGTCAGGGGCACAACTACTAGACCTACAGGCCAGAATATAGAGTCCTTGAGTTGTTTAATCTATCCTACAAATATAAATGTTGCCATAAGTGAAGTTCAATAACATAAATATAGCAATTCGATTTGATTTCTGGCATGGTGAAAATTTACTAAGAGTTTAAAAAGTGACTTCTTTATTATTTGATGCAGAAACTTGAAACTCAGTAACCTTTGCATTTGACGAAACTTCCAAGACGTCAATATTAACCCTAATCAAAACAAGGAGGATAACAAAAAAGTTCATATCTATAAAACTGCTCTAAACTACATGGATAAATAAAAAAGGTTCCATTGAGTTCATTTGTAAAATTTATTGTCAGAAAATACCTAAAATGTTCAATTATTGTGAGTTTATCGATGTATAAAAATCAATTGCGAGCCTTAGGCCTTTATTAATTTTAACATTCATAGTTATTGGCAGTGTAGTGTGCCAAAAAGTTGCTCATAACTATAACCAATGATGTATTAAATTAACAAAACAATAATAAAATCATATCATGTTGCTTGTTTTTGTTTTATTTTTGAACTTATAAACAAGAACATACATACTGCACGTTTAAGTTAACAATCAACATCGCCTTTATTGTATAGTTTTGGTGACGTGGCAGAAAAGATGATATTGATGGTAGGTAGTGCAAGTGATACCTAAACCACTTCTGCCGCGCGGTTGTCTACGTGACTAAGAAAATAATGAAAGTCTTGTGGACGTGTATACGTTTCTCTCTATTCCGGAATTACGCACAGTGCCTAAATATACCCGGTGTCTGGAACAAAAATTACAGCCATAATGTTGCCCCGTGATTTTGAAGTCGAATCAGAAATAGTAAGAGACTGTTTATAGGTTTATATGCTCTGTGGAGACTTATTGCATTACCTTCATGAAACTGAAATCATCATCTGCCTAGCCAAGGCCTAGCCTTTTCCCAACGTCAACTTCAACAACAATTGTCAAGGTCTGCTTCCAGTATAATGCACTCTATGGTCTAACCGGATGCAGTTAAATTATACCAGTGTTTACACGAAGCGACTGCCCATTTGACCCCCACAATCAAGTCACTACTAGTCACTAGGTAATACGTAACCCTTGGTTAGGCTGCCTATCCACTGAAGCGGAGCTAGGCTGCGGAGCGGAGAATCGGAGAATTATTGACCAAGAGGACTGGACACAAAAAAAGCATTTCTTTTCTCCTTTTCTTTAGAGAATAATCACTGAAGAATTTATATCGGAATTAGTCGATTGTGGTTAGGCTGTAAGTGACTATTGAGATGTCGGCTTATAGAAATGTACAAAAAGAAGAAGACTTGTGGAACCCAAATAAAGCTTAATGAAACTTAAATAAAAGTTCCTTGACGTTTAAAATCTGTGAAAAAAAAAAGAAATCCGCCGACTGTCACTGTCAGCAGTGTCAGTGTCAATAAAACATCAACAGTAGGCAGCGGTGCCTGTCCGTCCTAAAAATGTTTTTTTACAATATTAATTAACGCCAATGTATATAACGAACTAATTTAAAACAAATACCCGATTGTTGCAAAATTAACATGTTTTTGAAGACCGAAATACTCAAAGCGATTTCATTTAGTAATCCCGTAAAATTACCATTTTCGTATTGGGTTTTAGTATTTCTAAGATTTGCGCTTACGATCCTGCCGCAACACGGTTATATACACCCAGACGAGTTTTTTCAAAATGTTGAAGTTATCGCAGGTAAGCTTGTCCTGTATTTAAATATAAACTCTTGATTAAATTACAAAGTAAACTAGTCAATTTTCATTCTGGTATTGTAATAAACTCAACTAGCGCATCACAATGAAGTGTGTGTAAAAATATTATTCATTAAATTAACTTGAAAATGTAGCTTGCTAACAAATACAAAAAAAAATTATAAACTGATCACTAAAATCATGAAACGAGAACTGAAAAAAATTGAATTCTATAATTCCACAACCTATCAGAAATAATATTTACTTTCTGTATATATTTAAACTGTATTTAAAAAAGAGAAAAGCTAAAGAATCCTTCCCATTAAATTACAAATCAATTTAAATATTGTATTAGTGTTTTTTTACTTCAGGCTTGCTCTAGTGTCCGCAAATTAAAATTCTCTTTTTATTGGTTTTAAAGGAAATACAACTTTCTTGTTTATTGATGTGGTTATTAACTAACTTGGTGTCAGAGCTTATGCCGCTCATGGGCCTCTGAGTTGGCTTGATATGCCATTGAGAAATATCTCTGCTGTGCTGCTAATACTGATTTCCTTACAACTCACAATGTTTCCTTCACGGTTTTAAAGAAAGTTAGAATCATACAATATGCACATGAATCCGAAATGTCAGAGGTGCCTGCCTTGGGTTCAAGGTCGAGACCTATTACTTGGCAGTCCGCCAATCACACCACTAAACTATCACTGCCTAGAATAATTATAATAAAAAATATATAACTATTGGCCTTGTTCGAGAATCATCAATATACTTATACTAATAAATATTCAGACATTAATAATTGTTATCTTGTAATGTACCAACTTATCTTTATTTAGGTACATGCCTCTCTGTTGTTCTGGATGATTGTATATTGTAAACAAAGTTTCTTATAAAGTTTCAGAGAATAAGGCCTCATGCCCACGAGACGGTTTTAACACAGCCCGTTTTTTTGCTGGCGCCGCACAGTGGGTCGAAACTACGATTTTAGTGACATAGGGGTCAACTTCGTTTTTTTTACATTTTCAGTATGCGGATGGATAGAACTCGTCAGCCTCAATAATAAATATCCCTTGACGTTTTTCTCTAAACTTAATAGTTTGGGCAGAAAAATGGGTTTTGTGTTTTCTTTGTATGGAACGGATCAAATAAAATCAAATTCCTGCTAAGTATCGTTAGATCCCGCTTGGCAACGCTATTTTTCTTATACCTTGTGTCATTCACTATCATTTGATGCTATGAACATTTGCATAAAGTTGCAACTCTGCCTAAAAATGATGATTGAAAAAATTAAAAAATTACATAGAATAAAAGGCTTCATTATTATTTTCGTACATTCTTTTAGTTCAATTTTAATATGGAATAGTAAGACAAATGAGGTTTTGATGGAGCCTCAGTAATTACAAACTAAAGACGGAAACAGACTTTGATGATTCGAGTATTTTCATAGCTAGTCTAGTTCCTATATGGCTTCAACAATCTGATGGCACAATTGTTTAGGAAAACGACCGACCCTCATCAACATTATATTGCCGTCCGATTATGTTAAAATTTACCAAAGAAACGCAGTCAACAGTGGTAAGTAGATAGCATAGAAAAAGAAATAGATGGGCTTCAGCAAGATTCAGTCAAGTTGAAGTAACGCATAAATTGATCATGACGATGATAGACGGCAAAATGACTTCATATTTGTCAGAAACATCATCGTCTGTCTGTGATTATTTTCAAAGCAAAACCATCCGAGATAAATAATTTACCATCAATTGCTCAAAGAGAAAAAACGAAGATATGTTATGTACCAGTATGGATTGTCATCTTTATATGCCTGGATAAGAAGCATGGAGTGCTTACTTCATATCTTTTTCGGGTTCATTTCTGTTTAATTTGCTTTTAAAAAGTGTCATTCCTCTCTCTTTGCAGCTTATCATTTGGAGTTTAAAAAATTGAGTTGCAGGAGCGATGCATAAATAAAAAATGTCACTCAAAAAGAGCGCTATACAGCAAGCATTTAAGAGTAAAACCGGTTTACTCATTGATATTGTCAAGCAAGGAGTAGGCACAACAAATGATGGCAATACTACTAAAAGATTTTTTAGAGATCCACCAACAAACAACAGCCCGCATAACAGGAATTAGTTTAGAGTTCATTGAAAGGCGTCACGTGATTCTTCATTTTGTAATGATATCTACTGCTAAATTATATGTTAATTTATATGCCACTCAGTGTTCACAAATTGTTGGTATATGGGGCTGAGATAATTAAGTATTTTGGTGCCATACCTATCGGTAAACTGTCGGAAGAAGCAGCAGAGGCTCTTAATAAAGATGATGAATAAAAATGATGAATTATAGAGAGTCATTCTAGAAAGGTAAGTAGAACGGCGACAAACGAAGATATTTTACAAAATCTTCTTCTGTCGTCTGATCCTAAGATTAAAAGTCTCAACTAAAAAAAACAAAATATTATGGTTCTCTCTTCAAAAGTCAAAGAGCTTCTGATGAGTTTTGCAACAGAATCCGATTTAGATTTTATTGATGTGAATTATTTACAAGATAGTCATAAGATTTTGATAGATTATAAGTGTGTAGATTTTTTTTCTGTAAGTATTAGTGTTGTGTATTGCTAGTCCTAATTAGGTGTATTATTGTGTACCTTTACTAAACCTTTACTATGTAGCTTTATTATGTACCTTTTACTACTATTTACCTTTTCCCTAAGTAAGAATACATTTTTACTTCAAAAAAGAGCACATTCATATCCTCTTTTAAAAATAACATATTAGTACCTACCAATTTATGCGTTTAAGATAACTTTTAATTGTATTTTTGTTATTGATTATGTACTTACCTGTATTATTTCGTGTTTTTTTTTACTAAAAGAACTAAAATTTAACTAAAAGAACGTACGAAAATAATAATGAAGCATTTTATTCTATGTAATTTTTTCATTTTTTCAATCATCATTTTTAGGCAGAGTTGCAACTTTATGCAAATGCTCATAGCATCAAATGATAGTGAATGACACAAGGTATAAGAAAAATAACGTTGCAAAGCGGGATCTAACACTACTTAGCAAGAATTTGATTTTATTTGATCCGTTCCATGCAAAGAAAACACAAAACCCATTTTTCTGCCTAAACTATTAAGTTTAGAGAAAAACGTCAAGGGATATTTATTATTGAGGCTGACGAGTTCTATCCATCCGCATACTGAAAATGCAAAAAAAACGAAGTTGACCCCTATGTCACTAAAATCGTAGTTTCGACCCACTGTGCGCCGGGTAGAAACCGTCCGACCGACACTAGACGGTTTGTTCACAACCCGGTTCTCCATTGCGTTGGTAGCCCTGTGCACGCGCTCACACACCTCCATACTCCACTGCGCGCCGGGCGTATACGCTCCGAGCACCGTGCCCGGTTGCACGGCGAGTGGTTAGCTTCATAGAGTTTCATACACGACTGACGACCGCCTGTAGACACGGTTTGACGCCGGGCTTAGCTCCCGCACAAAACCGTCTCGTGGGCATGAGCACTCATAGAGTTTCATACACGAGTCACAACTGACGACCGCCCGTAGACCCGGTTTGACGCCGGGCTTAGCTCTGGCGAAAAACCGTCTCGTGGGCATGAGCAGTCATAGAGTTTCATACACGAGTCACAACTGACGACCGCCCGTAGACCCGGTTTGACGCCGGGCTAAGCTCCGGCGAAAAACCGTCTCGTGGGCATGAGCAGTCATAGAGTTTCATACACGAGTCACAACTGACGACCGCCCGTAGACCCGGTTTGACGCCGGGCTTAGCTCCGGCGAAAAACCGTCTCGTGGGCATGAGCAGTCATAGAGTTTCATACACGAGTCACAACTGACGACCGCCCGTAGACCTGGTTTGACGCCGGGCTTAGCTCCGGCGAAAAACCGTCTCGTGGGCATGAGCAGTCATAGAGTTTCATACACGAGTCACAGCTGACGACCGCCCGTAGACCCGGTTTGACGCCGGGCTAAGCTCCGGCGAAAAACCGTCTCGTGGGCATGAGCAGTCATAGAGTTTCATACACTAGTCACAACTGACGACCGCCCGTAGACCCGGTTTGACGCCGGGCTTAGCTCCGGCGAAAAATCGTCTCGTGGGCATGAGCGCTAAATGTATAAATATCCCCCAATAAATTCCACAACATAACTGGATGATTAACAGTGACGAAGTTATAAACCGGGTGGGCTATGAGTTCTGTCTTCAAACTTATTTCAGGCTTTTTTCAACTTTTTTTTTCTGATGTTATTTTTGCTTAGCAGAACCGTGATAAAATCATCATTCCTAAATCTTTTGTACTTAATTCTTCTTAACAAGTATACAAGACCCTTAACGTAAACGAAAACAACATATTCTACCCATCACTGGGATACCTAGTTTTTTTCTTCTAGGACATACCTTGGAATTCACTGGTTCTGGAGATATTGAAGGTCAAAACGAAATATTTTTTTTGTCTTATTTTCAAAGTGGTATTCAACGTATTAGTAAACTTTCTTCCGAACAAACATTACCGAAAATATCAATTTCTCAAAAAAAAAATATGCATATAAAATGCATTAGATACTAAACACCAGCGGGCGGACGGTTAAACGAACAAGCGCGGGCGGCCGTAGTCGGCCAGTACGCTCAGCTGATCGAAAGTTATGCGCTTTTCATTGCGCGAAAAAACATGAAACATGAAAAAACTTTTTTTAAAGATGGAAAAAAAAGTTTATTCCCAGCAATATTTTTTGGTCAGGGTTACTTAATTATATGCACAGAATGTGTAGTTAGCTATGTGATCGGTCCTTTAACAGCCTGTATAGGTCATTAAGTCGGATAAATCCGATAACTATTTTCGGGCCCATTCTGCCGAAGTTCTAGCCAATAAAAAGCCTTTTTTACAAAAAAAAAAAAACAATTTTTAAAAAAACACTAACAGGTGAAAAATAATTCCAGTTTCGGAAGTCTGTGGTTTTGGTGGTTTTATTTCGTTCATTATTGGCCACCGACTTCCGAGACTGGAATTATTTTTCACCTGTTAGTGTTTTTTAAGAAGTCGGTAGTTTTTTTTTGTAAAAAAGTATTTATTTTGTAATTTTTAGTTTCTTTCTAAATGAAAATGCTTGATTTGCTTCTAAAAATGTTGAAATCGGTGCGTGTGTGCCTATATTTTTTGAGGAGTTCCCTCAATTCCTCGAAGATCCCTCATCAGATATGAGTTTTGATACAAATGGGACCAATCTGTTAGAAATCAAATAAAAAAAGAATTTTGAAAATCGGTCCGTAAATGGCGGAGTAATCGCATAATAAACACAAAAAAAAAACATACCGTCGAATTGAGAACCTCCTCCTTTTTTTGAAGTCGGTTAAAAATAGACTAATTCACGCAACATGATAATAGTACATTATGATATAAGTGCGGTAGGTTGATAATTACAGCCGAGGCAATATTGCTAGCCCGAGCCGCAGGTGAGGGCTACAAGAAAGCACGAGGCTGTAATTATCAAAGCGCACGTATGTCATACGACGTTTTATAACATATTTGCGAGGAAATAAATAAAATTCGGACTGAAATTTTTAAATAAAAACATATCTTACAGCGAAAAGAAAAAGCGCGCGCAATAATTTTAACTTGATCACAAATCAGTTTTTCAGCCAGTATTACTAATAAAGTAATTACTTAATTAATATTTTTTTTGTTTTGGTTACTACTTAATGGTTGTGTTGTGATTAATTATCTAAATTAATTAAATTAACAAATTAAATGTTTATTTTTATATTTTAGCTCCCAAAGTTAATTTTATTCATAAAATGTTGACCACTTTTCTGACATAAAAACTCTTTACCTACTAAGATTTTAAAAAAGGAACTGTTCGTTTCAAGTCGGAGCAACTTGCGAACCGTGCGTTTTACATTACCATTACGCACTAGTGCGTAATGAGATACATTACGATACTGAATTTGGCGGAATAAGAGACCCTTTACGAGCAAATGTGTTATAAATGTATTGACGATTTATAAGTTGGCGCTCGGGGCCCGGCAATGGATTTAAAATCAAGCGGTCAAAAGGTTAAAAATCTCATGCGTTTAGATTGAAGTCACGACTCTATACAGTTTGAAGCAAAAGAACATAAGGAAAAACTTGTAAATTAAGAAAAGCCAAGGAACATTTTATAATTTTGTATAAAAATATATTTTTTATAAACATTTACTTGGGAAGTATAAATTATATCTCTGGCTATACCCCTTTACTCATTGCACAATATTGGTGAGTTTCTGTTGAATCTTGTTTTCAGTTTAATGGAACCTGTATACTGTTCTGTGTGTTCTAATAATACTGGAGAAATACTTAGTCACTTTTAAGAATTAAACATTATTATTGTATCTATTTTTTTAAATCCCATAAATTCATTTGTCATTACAAATACAAATATGTTTTTCCATCCGAAATTATTGGACGCGTGTGCAGCACGCAGCGCATTTAAAGCCAACCGCTCAGCCAGTGCCGTCAAATAATAATTTATAATAATTATTGTAATCGTATTTTCAACATAGAACTAACTACATATGGTAAAACTAACTGACTCAAATGTATTCGTATATTAAAAATTGTACTCCCACTCGCTGAGATCAAAAATATTCAAGAAATTATTTAGAATTTCTTTTTCTTTTCAGGAGACATGTTCGCGATCGACATCGCAAGAACATGGGAGTTCAACCCAAAGTTTCCAATCAGAAACATCTTTATACCCAAAATGATACTCGGTCCACCCCTGTACTTCATACGCTTAATCAACCCCTATGCCAAATACTATCTCCATGTGGATCTGAGAACTCCATTCTATCTGCTAGTCATTCCGCGACTCTTTATATGTTTGTTGTCGCTCATTAATGACTACTGTTTGTACAGAATTTGCGTTTTATATGGACAAAACTTCAGGAATAGACTGACGATCTTCGCGAGCTCTTACGTAGTTTTCGTCTACTGTTGTAGAAGTTTCTCGAACACATTCGAAATGATATTCTTCTCTATGCTCCTCCTCATAGTCGCCGAATGCATGCTGAAATCAGACAAAGTAATTTATCACAATGAATTTCTTAAAGAGAAGTATGAAAAAGCAGAGTCTACTGTCGAAAAAGTTAAAATCTTCAAGTTGTCCTCACATTTGCCCAGCCACACGTTGAATAAGGTTATAGTTTTGTCTACAGTTGTAGTGATAGGGATATTTAATCGTCCTACATTCGTAGGCTTCGCGTTTCCACCTGTTTTCTTCTGGCTTCACAGGGGTTTGGGTTCCAAAGTGGTAGGGTTTAAGGACTTCCATTATCGCATATTTACGTTCATAATGTGTGGTGTTCCGACGACGTTGTTGTTGATATTGGTGGACTCCGGGTACTATGGGTATATCACGATGGCGGACATAGAGTCGCTGAAAGTGTCGTGGGACAACTGGGTGGTGACACCGCTGAACTTCCTGCGCTACAACTCGGACATGCGCAACTTGACCCAGCACGGGCTGCACCCGCGCTGGTTGCACCTCGCAGTCAACGTGCCGCTTCTGTTCAACGTGCTGGGAATACTCGCCATCGTCACACTAGCAGTGAATACGTACAGGTGAGAATTGGTACTTAATGTTCTTCCAATCCAATGTTCTCATATCATACAGATCAACGACTGCATTGTTTTTTTTATCTTAAGGCCTTTGTGTGTGGTTGATCCCGGTAACATTGGTATTTTAAATAATATGCCTATGTAATACTTTGTCGTCAGTTTTGCGTGTACCTATCTCATTAGAATAACGCCATTCTTTCAATTTTAACCAGCATGCGTAGCATGAACACATTGAACACCGAAGAAACGGCCTTTGTCTACAGACGAATCGGCAAAGTGACAGATTATATAGACAGGAACCTCAATCTGTCAAATTTCTTTCAATACACCTGCCTGCGTAGCATGAACACTTAATTTCTTTTCTTCCGAGACACGACAAAGACCGTTTCTTCGGTGATCATGCTACGCGTGCAGGTCAGTTATTTATCTACTTAAGCCGTTGAAACCCTATAAAGGTTATCCCTCTTATTATAAAACGTGGTCTTAAAAAAGTACCGGGTTTAGTACTAGGTTTAATAATAAGTTAATCGTTATTACAAAACTAAGTTTATCGCTAGTCCTAGAACTATCTATGGTACCAAAGTTAGACCATCGTGCGTGACCCCTAGTTTTACTATGGTACTAAATTGTTAGACGTCAAATTCTTAATTTTGAAGTTAGCTTTCGATAAGTATTATTTTGTGATTTTAACTAAAAATGGATATTGATATGATTGATATGATTGATTTGGAAGATTTTTAGTTGTTGGATACACTTGAGAGTTCCCGGGGACCCAACAGAGATCGTTAGCGACGAAATCCATTTGATTTACCCGACGAAGATTTTCGATATAAATATAGATTTACGAAACGTTTTGGCGAAAAGATCGTCGATTTACTACGTGAGGATTTTTCCTACGATCCTCGAGGATATCCATTAAGTCCAGAAATCCAAGTAGCTTGCGCACTATGCTACTGGGCTCGCCATGAAGTAAGTTTGTACCTTGTGATGCAAATAAGGCTAACCTGTGCGTCATCAATGTATGAGACACCGTTTTCTTCGTATATTTCAATTAGATTGAGAATTTAGGGGTGTAAGTTCAATATAGAATTGTTAAAGAATTATTAGATACCTACTATATATTAGCATATACAATGTATAGTAATAGAAATATTATGGTGGTTTCGCCGGGATGGATACTCTACAGCGCAACCACTTTAAATAAAAGTTTACGTCGAAACTAGAACTAAAGACTTTTTTTTAATAAGACTAGAATTTTATAGACATTCCATAGATTTTTTTACGTTACTTTTACTTGGAAAAGGAAAAGGTGGTTTCGCCAAGAAGCATGACATGTTATAACGTGTACTTATACGAATGCTGAATGCTATAAAAGCTGAATTATGTTATTATACAGATAAGTATTAATAAATCAAACGTAGATAGTAACTATTATTTTTAATAACAGGCAAAAATTAGTCTTAAAATACTTATGATTATTATATATATATATTGTTTCATTATTATTGATTGGCACGCGTTTGACCACTTGAAACGGTGATGTGATGTGCACGACGATGAAGCACGCTTGCCTAGAAGCAACCTGTTCACTCTTGACTTGAAGACCCCTAGGTTGTAGCTATCAGGAAACACCGACTCCGGCAGAGAATTCCACTCTTTAGCTGTTCGCACAAAATATGTTTCCAAAGCGTTTAGTACGTATGGTTGGGATATCTACCAGGTACCGGTGGCGCAGTGCCGTACGTCTGGTGGTCCGATGATGAAAAGGACTTGGTGGAATTAAATCGTGCAATTCCGATGCACACTCTCCGAAATTTAACCGATAGAAAACCGACAGGCTAGCAACTCGACGTCGATGCTCAAGACTTTGAAGTTTTGACTCAACGTGTGCATCATCTTTTTTTCTTTGGCTGTTCCATTTTCTTAATACACGGCGTACAGTACATGATCTAACATTAATAAAACATTATATTTTAGTATCATAACATTACTCGAATGACGCGCGCTGCCAAGTTCACTTCATTATACGTGTTAGTTATAGTTGTTGCAAACCAGAACAATTTAATTGTGAACATGCATTCAAAAAAACAAAAGTTGGATTATTTAAATACCTTTAAATAGCAAAACTTTATATTTCACCACTACAAATAGCAATTTATTAAATATTTTTTCTTTCAATTACGTAACAATATTTTGTAAAAAGGAACGGCGCGTAGAACGCTGAACGAATGATTGAATAGTTTAAATATTTTGTTGCTTATAATCTGTGGATAATATTTAGACCAGGGGCTATCTTTGGTACTAAGTAGTCCTTTGTTGGTCTACGATTTATAATACGAATGAAAGAATTAACGTTAGTACCGTAACAAACCTAGACCTTTTAGTCCTGGTTTAAACCTGGTACTTACGGAAGTTTTATAATAAGACGGTATGAGTTTAAGTTAAACCTATCTCAACTGTACCTACTTTCCGCTGCGCACTTTCAATTGTTATTTTTTTTTGCACCTGTAGAGGTACAAATGAGAATACGAATGTATTTACTAGAAAATAATGAATTTCAATAAATGACTTCGTGAGACAAGAAAGTCCCAAAATTAAAACAATAATATTTCCATTACTATAGACACGTATCACAACAAAAGATCATTATTCGCTTCGACTTCAACATAGCATTATTCTCCAGGGTAAATATGTATGTAATGTGTTGATGCGTGACGATATGTGTATGGCATTGTTAAGTTTTTAACAGTGCAGACATCATTACTCGCTCCATTATTCTTCAGTTCAATTGTATTTGTTTTAGGTTCGTTCGCGGTCAGTACAGCAAGTTGCCGCGGATCCAGAGCATCACCGGTCTTATGCTATTTTCTCTCGTCATCCCGATTGTTGTACTATCATTCTTCCCGCACCAAGAAGCACGCTTCATCATCCCAGTACTTATCCCTCTTATATACCTGTTCGGAAACCATCTTCACATCAACGAGAGCGATGGACCGAAGGCAAGAAAATTTAAAACGACACTTCGATACACATGGTATGCGCTGAACGCTTTACTTACTTTATTTTTCGGGTTCATCCATCAAGGTGGTATATACCCCTTCGCGAATAGTCTCTACCATGAGATCAAGAACAACTACGGTGTCCATACTCACGTTATAACGACACATAGCTACAGTATACCAACGTTTTTGCTCCAATTGGAGAGCACCAACAAAGTGTACAAGGATAAGAAGACGGGACACAAGTACAGACTGGCCCCCACTACATTTTTACATAAATATGGATCAATGCCAATGCAGCATTTATTTGTGAAAGTCGATGATGTTCTCACTAACGCCGAGATGTTACTGCATGATTACAAAAAGCAGTACAGGTTTTACATTGCGTCCCCTTGCTCTTTGGATCAAGACATTCGGTCGGCAGCTGCAAAGTATCAATATTTTGAACTAGTCGAAGAGTTTTCTTACTACCCACATTTTTGTACTGAAGCGTTCCCAACATTCCCATCGAGTCGTGACCAATTTTGTCTCGAAAATATCTCAATACGAACTAATGAATCTCGTGCTGTAGATCTGAATATGTTACAAAGAATCTCATGCTTTTTGAAAAAGTTTTGTCTTAGGATTTATAAGGTTAAACCGAATACGAAGTATCGAATATAAGTTATTTAAGTCAATTTTACATTTCCAATAAGCAATATCTAAGTACATATTGTGAATTTAATTACACACCGCCTAGTTATGTTTAATGAATTAGTGCTCAATTCAAGTTTATCATGAACGTTAGTGTGTACTTATATACCCGTGATTTTTTTTTTGTAAACATACTAATTGCTTACACTAATTAACAGTTCACGAAATCACGGCATTTATTTACTGATAAAAGCATGTAGTGTAGCTTTTATCAGAGAACTACTTGATTGGCACGGTTTTAATTAATTATTTTGAACTTGAGTTGCGGATAGACGATACATTCCATGACTATTTTAGAGAAAATATTTAGGGCATAGACTTATATTGTTTTAAGTTAACTGCGCTGTTGCCATCAGAAAACTAATGTAAAACAATGTAAACTGGCGTTGGTTAAGACTTTGCTTTGAGAAGAATGTGCAAAACGGTGTCCGTTTCTTAAACTTTATTACAAATACCATAAGAGCGAAATGTGATCAACCGGAAATTGTCGAGGTAGTAGTAGCACTTTACCCCCGGCACTTTCAGCCTACCTTAAAATGGACCTTACCTTATTAAACGTCGTGGTCTATGAAGTGTCAGCGCGATTTTTCACCCAGTTTCTGTAACACTTATGCACACTAAAATCAGCAATGGCAAACGCATGGTTATTGCTGCGAACGGCTAACTGTAGGTACAACAGCCTGTCAAAAAGCCCTTGACATAATATTTGACAACAGATTAGATTCAATATTATTTTAGGGTAAGGTACAGAGACGAAACTCAGTGTAAACTTACGACAAACTCAGTAATAATTGGTGTGAGTTTGATGACAGATCGAAGCGTCGAGTTTTATTTTATTTTAAATTTAATTATTAAATACATTGTTGTCTATGTATCTTACCCTAGAAAGTCTGACCCTTAGAAAACGGGGGTAAAACGCCAAACACCTTTCACCATTAGAAATTCTAGTATCCTAGAACGGTTGTTGTTATTTACAATCAGGGGTATTTACTGATCTATTTACATCAATTTATTTATATCATTATTTTATTTTTTTATATTAATTGCTCAATTTATTTACACATTTATTTTATTTTAATTTTCTATATCTACTAGTTTACCTGGCAGGTGCTTAAATAATTCTCTTTTAATTTGACAATTTATTAATAAAATTGATATACTCAGGTATACAAGGTATTTTTAACATTGACACATTTTAAATATTTTATTTTTATTAAGTTTTTCTTGCACTTAATTATTTATTTATTTATTATTTATTAAAACTTTATGCACTAGTAAAATAAACTGTACAAAGGCGGACTTAATGCCTTAGGCATTTTCTACCAGTCTACCTAGTTAATTCTTATGTAACCGCAAGGTCCATCTTAAGTACTTACTTAGGTATAATAAAATAATATGACTTATTTACTACCTACTGGTTACATTAATTGGGATGGAATAATGTCAAAAATTTCCGAAAAAAACGGAATATTACCTTTTTTTTTAATTTTTCTTTATTTTCTGATATTCATTTTTGAATACTTAACAAAAGTAATTTACACCAAATACAATACCTTTATTACTTTTGACATTTTATCATTTCACTTAATCAGATTTAGGTAATACATAGTAGAGCTCTAGCCCGAGCAGGACAGGTCCTTTAGAACCTGTATGGATGACTCTTGAAGTACTTACTTAATATTTTATGTGCGACCTTAATTGCCAGTCACTCGGTTCATTATTGCTCGAACCTAAGAAAATATGGATTGTAAGATTTATTGGTGTGTAACTTGTCGTTCATAATCGACCTTACACATATTGAAACTGATATTATAACGATTTTAAGTTGTTTAAATACATAGATTGGTTAAAAAAAGCATTTGCATGTTCTGGCATTATCTACTAACTAAATTAACCTAAGTACTATTTTCTTAGCGAGCGAGTACCTACCTACTTACAATACTTAGGTATATTTATGTAGGTATTTTTTTTAAGTTTACAATGCATTTTACGAATCTCGAACTATGATTTAACTATTTAGTAATATTTACATATTGTTATGTGGACTGTTTATTGCTACTTATGTAAAATATAGGCTTTAGCGAGTTAATTTACCAATAAAACAACTTTGTTATAATATAGGTACTGTTGTTTCTTTTTCCTTTGATCGAGTAAAGTATTACAAGTACCGGTAGTAGGTAGGTACCTACTTGGGATGACAATTTATTGCCGGAACATTTTGATCCGTAGGTATCACCTCTGCGTTCGTAATTATGTATGCCCCCGAGGGCCTCGCCAAGTCAGCGAGGAAATAAGGTGTTGGACTCCCCTCGCGACGTCTAAGAGGGGCGCGAGTGAACATGACGCGCCGCCACCTTGGGTCCATTTACGTGGGGGGCGGCGGACGTCCCCGTGTCGGTCGCCCCTGGACCCATTCAGGGGGGCTGAAAGAGGGCGTTGTCCGCCCTCCGCCTGCGCCCGGTGCGTTTGCTGCGGGCCGGGTGAGTGGAGTTGATCTCCCTCTCCCTTTCCACATCCTCCTTAGTCCTGGGACGCGGTGGTGTCCTTCTGCGTAACGGTCGTCTCGCAGGACACCACCGCGTCCCAGGACTCGACGCTGCCGACCATCCTCTCGACCACGGCCGGCAGCGACAAGTCACTGCCTACTCCAGAGACGAGGGTACGGCGCGGCTCCTCCCAAGCGGCACACTCTGCCAGAGCAGCACATCAACCTACCCCAACTTGTCAAATTTTCCCAAATGAACATGAACCTTATTGTGTTTAGAATAAAATTGAAAAGCTATCAAAAAAAATAATCTTGTCTTTTTTCTTCTATTTTATTTGACTGGCCTGTTGATCTAGTAGTTACTGACCCCGACTGCTATGCCGGAGGTCGTGGGTTCGATTCCCACCCAGGACAAATGTTTGTGTGATGAGCACGATCATTTGTTCTGTGTCTGGGTGTAATTTATTAATATTATGTATGTATTTAGAAATATATAAGTATGTTTAGTGCTCTAAAGCTTAACTTGGGACTAAATGGCGTTGTGTGAAAAAGTTGTGAAATATTTATTTTATTTTATTTATTATTTGACTCATGGTATGAGATCAAATAATATATCTAAACTGCTAAAGTAGCCGCCCCAGTTGCATAAACTACATAAATTATGTTGTAGCCTTTGATGTCTGCGGGCCGTCATGGTCATAAAGAAGCCACATTTACGGTACCAGTTATGGGATGACCAAAGGTCAATTGTGGTAATTAAGTTACAGCGCTTTTACGATGCATTTGTTATTGAAGCTAAGGTCATCTTACTAATTGGATACACAGGTCATCTCTGTACCTATTTCACGGTGCTATGCGCTGCCAGCAAGAAGCGTAACAGTTTCCTTAGCACTTTTACTGCTAAAAATATTTTTTAGTTTGTAAAAATATCGACTTACAAAGTTTCAAATCGATTAAGGTACAGCCAGCCTGCTCATGTCAGTGTCATCTGTCGCAGTTTTTTTAGTTTGACAACACTTGACTTGACACTTAATGTCATAACAAACAATAAAAACGTGGGTTTGTTGTTGAATTTTACAACTTTATTTACGAAAATTCTGAAATGTCTTCTCAAAGAGAATGTGTGCAATCTACTCTTGAAATGTCTCTTAAAGTAATACGGATGTACGACTGGCTGTTGGACTTGTTTGTTCTGGTATGAGAAAATGTTGAAATGTAATTTTTATGAATTAATTCCTATAAAATCAATCGTCGTAATTTATTCTACCCTGAGTTTTAAGATCTAGTTTAAACTATAAAAATATGACTTATAGTTGTGTCGTTGCGTTATCCTAGTAAAAAATATTACTTTCTTTTTAGGACTTTTTCGTTGACGATCATTGGAACAAACTGCCAGATACGTGGCGTCATACCTTCGAACATATGGACCCCCAGCATTTAGGCAACATTCTCTCTCACAGACCATCGAACCAGTTACTACCACTATCATTCTTAGCTTTAGTAAAGACAGTACAGGTGCTTACCTTACCAAGAGAAAAACAATGTCAAAAAGAAAATATAAAAGTACCTACTGACTTAGATACTTGCAAACATCATCCAAGGTTAAAGAATTTGTTTTTAAAACATGTGAAATTAAAGAAGAGACATGAAATAAGCCTGATGGCTGATGTAGTGGTGAATACTGCACTGCAAAGTGGTTGTAACTCTGTGATAGACTTTGGCTCAGGTCTGGGACATTTAGTGCGAGTACTGGCATACAGGGAGGACATGTATGCTGCAGGCATTGAGTGCCAGGCACAACTTACTGGGGAGGCTAGGTCTGTACCCTTTGGTATGTATAAATTGAAAAGATAACAATAGTATAGTAAATTATACAAGTTCTTACACACAAAAAAACACTACTGCTCTGTATGGTACTGTTTTATAAACAGTCCTTAGTACTTCCTAAAATGAACTCAAAACATGTAATTTTGGAAAAAATAACAGTTTATTTAGTTTTATATATTTTTATAATTGTATTAATCATTTTCAAATGTACTCTAGACCGTAGAATTAAGTTTAAATTTGTCAAAGTGAAATTATGGGAGTGTGTGGGAAAGTGTGTCATGTGAGTTTTTCGCATGCCCTCTCTATGGTATCTTAAATCTCTTCAATACTAAAGAAGTGTGTTTGTCTATAGTAATCTTTATTTTTTAGGAAACTTGACTTGCAATTGGAATACACAGTCAAGAAGCATCTCTCCCCTGAGGCTGCAGCCAAATTAAAGCGCCCTCTACACTTTAATATGACCTTATCAAACCATCGCCAGCTGCTGTCACTCCCCCTACCCAATTGTATGCAGAACTATGGTTTAATAGGCCTCCATCCTTGTGGGGACTTGGGACCGTTATTACTGAAGCACTTTGTTGAATCTGAAAACATAAGGTTTATATGCGTGGTTGGATGCTGTTTTATGAAGTTGACCTGTGAGGGTCCTTATTGAAAAATAAATGGAAAGTCGTTGGATACAGTTGTAGAATGTTTTATTTTTCCCCAAACACAGAAGAACAATATTTAATTATTTTACCTTTATTATTATAAGAAAACACGTATCCTTTTAATGGCAGACAGGCAGAGAGAGAAAGCACAGACAAGACAAAAAGACTTATGTCAAACAAAACATAGACAATGAATTTTTAGTTTTCTTGTGTTGTCATCAACACCGTCCCTCAACACAAGAAACATATTTAAAAAACTTTGAATTACTTACTCAAAACAAGATACACTATACTACTTTATTGCCTGTACTTACATACAAAGAAAAATATCAATTTTTAACTCATACATCTACCAAAAATATTATGAATTTATGTCATATACAGTTTTACATCTTAATTTTTACAAGATAACAACAATGTCATTCTCAACACCTATGAACTGTGCTCACTTTCATTTATTTAACTTAATCCTATACAATTTCTTAGAATTCAATCAAAAACTTATAATTAAAAAGTTATAAATCTATGTTAACTTCAAGTAACCCCTTAATTTAATAAATGTAGGGCCTGACAAAGGTTTGGTTAGCAAATCAGCTATTTGTTCCGACGTTCCTATATAATTTAACATTATTGTACCATCTACAATTTTTTCACGAATAAAATGGTGTTTAATGTCAATATGTTTCATTCTTTTGTGTAGAACTGGATTTTTAGCTACTCTAATGGAACTTTGGTTATCCTCATACATTAATACATAATCAATATCAAATGAAAAATCCCTTAAAAGTTGTTTGAGCCAACAAGCTTCTGCAGTAGCCATGCTGAGTGCCATGTACTCTGCTTCAGTTGAAGACATGGCTACAGAAGGTTGCTTTCTCGTACACCATGAAACAGGACAACCAAATACTTTAAAAATAAATCCAGCTGTTGACCGTCTGTCAACTAAATCACCTCCCCAGTCAGAATCTACATAGCCAACAATGATAGCATCATTAGTATTATTTCTTTCAAAGACTAAACTTAAATCTAATGTACCCTTAATATACCTAAGTATCCTTTTTAACATATTCCACAACTCTTCACTAGCACATTTTTGAAAGCGACTTAATATTGAAACACTTGCACATAAATCAGGTCTACTACCTAATACTGCATACAATAAACAACCAATTAATTGTCTGCATCTTGTTTCTAACTCTTGGGTTTCTGACTTTTCTCTTTTAAGACTATCAGTTTTAAATTTTGAATCCATGGGTGTAGCAATACTGTTACAATCTGACATATTATATTTTTGTAAAATCTGTTTTAAGAATGCTTCTTGATTAATTTTTAAGACACCATTAATTACATCCTGTTTGATAGCAATACCTAAAAAGTAAGTTGCTAAACCCAAGTCTTTCATACAAAAATGTTTCTTTAACAAGTTCTTAGTATTATTCACACATTCAATATCCGTCCCTGCGAGCAATAAGTCATCGACATACAGTAATAAATAAACCATCTGTCCATTATATTGTTTTACATAAAGACCATAATCTGTTTTACATTGTTTGAAACCTTCAGACAATATGACTGAGTTAAATTTGTCATTCCAGTTTTTGGGTGAGCTCTTTAGCCCATACAAAGATTTTTTAAATTTACATATCATATCACCATTAGAACATCCTTCTGGTAATGACAAATATATCTCATCTTTAATATCGCCATGAAGAAAAGCACTTTTGACATCCATTTGGTGTACTGACATAGCTTTTTGATTACATATTGCCAATAGAGTACGGACAGTTGGAAGTTTAGCTACTGGCGCAAATAGATCATCATCAATAAAATCAGTTTGCTGAAAGCCCCTAGCCACAAGTCTAGCCTTGTAACTAGTAATATTACCTTGATCATCAAGTTTTCTTTTAAAAACCCATTTGCTATCAATAACCTTACAATCCACTGGTTTTGGCACTAATTCCCATGTATTGTTTTGATTTAAACTATCTATCTCCTCGTCCATAGCTCTTTTCCAATTCATTCTGTCTGCACTATTCATGGCTTCTTCATATGTTTTAGGATTATCTTCAATGTAACCTAATAAGCATGTATAATCTGTACTGTAATACTTATGCCATTCAGGCTGTTTAATCTGGTTTCTTGGTCTTAAATTTCTTATTTGTTCTACCTGAGTTTGAACTTCATTTATTTGAACTGTATTTGTATCATGAAACTCTTCTTCGGATTCATTATTTGACTCGACACTTGGAGTATTACTTAAGTTTTGACTTGACTCTTCATCAATAACTGATACCTCACTCTGTATTGACCTATCCATACTATTTTCATCCTGTGCAACCCTATCAACATCATTTATTTCTACCAATGGTTTTTCATTATTATTTTCTACTAATATTTCTATTTCACTATCAGGTATTTTATGTTTAGAGTTACTATCACTATATTTAATAAAAACTACATCTCTTCTAATTTTTATTTTATTTTCCTCTTTGTAATAAATCCTATAACCTTTTGTTTCCTCGCTGTAACCAACAAAATATCCCTTCTTTCCTTTCGGGTCCAATTTTCTTCTTATCTCTTTAGGCACATGACAGACTACCATACTACCAAATTTATGTAAATTATTTATGTCAAACTTCTTATCCCACCAACATTCATAAGGTGTTTTACCAGTATTTTTATTTTTAACATAAGTTCTATTTAGAGTATACACGGCTGTGCTAACAGCTTCAGCCCATAAGCTTTTATCTAGGTTAGACTGAATCAACATTGTTCTAGCAGCTTCTATAATAGTTCGCATTTCCCTTTCGACCTTACCGTTTTGTTCCGGTGTATAGACTACTGTAGTTTGATGTTGTATGCCTTTATTATTTAAAAATGACTCTAATGTTTTATTTAAAAATTCTGTCCCATTATCTGTCCTTAAAACCTTTACTTTATTATTAGTTGTTACTTCAGCATGATTAATGAAATCTTTTATTTTACTTGGCACTTCGGATTTATGTTGCACAAAATAAACTTTCCTATATTTAGAGAAATCATCTTTAATAACCAATATGTACCTTGAACCACCAACAGAAGGCACTTCCAACGGTCCACAAACATCAGCATGTAAGATTTCACAACACATACTTGTTTTAGTTATACTCTGAGGGAAAGGTAAGCGATGACATTTTCCTTCTATACATGCAATACATGAATCATCAGAATCAATAAATTCTATATTATTGTTTTTTAGCACTGACCGACAATAATCATAATTTTGGTGAGCCAACTTCTCATGCCAATCATTAAGGGTATTATAAGTTTTAACCTGAGTGACATTTACGTTGCCTGGAGAGTCAAAGATAAACTGCATTACATATAACTTATCTACACATTTACCAATTGAACACACTACATTATTTTTAATAAATTCACATTTTTTACCCGTAATGTTAAACATGTAACCATTTTTCACAGCTTTAGTAACAGAGAATAAATTTACCTTAAGTTCAGGAACATATAGTACGCTATTTAGTGAAGACACAACATATTCATTACCATCATAAGCCTTCAAGAGTATTAGTCCAATACCTTCAACTTTTAATTTCCTTCCATCTCCGACTATGACATATCTATCGGTATTGATACCTGAAAAGCTAGAAAAGAGAGATTGATTATGGGTCATGTGGTCACTCGCACCACTGTCCACTATCCATTCATGTTTGTTGGAGTTATGTCCAATAAAAGCGCTTGAGATGTAAGCATTTCCTTTTGTATCCTTTGAACTATTTCCTTTATTTTCCCTTGAATTATTACACTTATTTTCTTTGCAATTATTTCCTTTATTTTCTTTTGAGCTATTTCCTTTTTCTTTGTTCTTCTTAAAGTAACACTGTTCTATTGTATGTCCAGCCTTTTTGCAGTAAGAACATGTATTATTATATCTACAGTTACTCTTTTTGTGGCCAGTTTTACCACATTTATAACACTTCATATTTTTCACCGATAAGGCAACGGGTTCCTCCATTTCTTTCATGCGTTCTTCTTCAATGAGTAACCTTGCTTGCAAGTCATTTAATGTTTGGGATTCTTGAGGAACACTTTCCCATGCCGAAATAAAGTATTTGTATTGAGGTGGTAGTGCCATTAGTATCTTAGTAATAATCATCTTGTCAGACATAGATTCGCCTAGCTGTTTTAGTTGATTTGCCATTTGTTCTACTGTACTAAATAACTTGGCAATACTACCATCTTCATATTTATATTTCATGAACCTTTCATGCACCAGGTGAACGCTCGTTGAGCTTTTAAGTTCGTAAATGCTCGATAATTTGTTCCACATTTCTGCCGCCGAGCAACATGTTACCAAATGTTGCATTACGTTTTCTGTAACCCTCGACACAATATGTGTTTGTGCTTTAGCGTCTTGTTGCTCCCATTCGTTTGGTTTTAAGCCGGCATCGTTTTTCTTTACCGACCCGTCAACGACCCCTAACAGGCCGAGACCATTTAACAAAATCTTGGTCTGGAACTTCCATAACAACCAATTTTCACCCCCAGTAAGCTTCACTACTGTAACCCCAGAAGCCGAAGTAGAATCCATGATGGCTTCGCTTCGCCCCGAGTTTTATTTTCCAAGTACAATCTGTATCCACGTTAATCTTTGTAATAGGAGGGTCTGGGCCCATAACCTATTGAAAAATAAATGGAAAGTCGTTGGATACA
Source organism: Euplexia lucipara (assembly GCA_921972225.1). Classification (NCBI taxonomy): domain Eukaryota; kingdom Metazoa; phylum Arthropoda; class Insecta; order Lepidoptera; family Noctuidae; genus Euplexia; species Euplexia lucipara. The sequence goes on along the minus strand of OV179143.1, from coordinate 4,550,118 downwards.
GTTGTAGAATGTTTTATTTTTCCCCAAACACAGAAGAACAATATTTAATTATTTTACCTTTATTATTATAAGAAAACACGTATCCTTTTAATGGCAGACAGGCAGAGAGAGAAAGCACAGACAAGACAAAAAGACTTATGTCAAACAAAACATAGACAATGAATTTTTAGTTTTCTTGTGTTGTCATCAACAGTCCTGACCAAGGATATCCTATGAGTCACTTTGTGCAGAGCCTGGATAGTAAGCTATCTTTCCCGAGTAGGGAAATATCTTGTCATGCCATTGAGGTGTACTGTGAGAGGCTGCGTAAAGGCAATTATGAAGATCTGAAGGTAAGCGCAAGAAATGCTTTAACAAAAGGTATCTGTACTCATATAATCATCAAAACTTGAAAGCTGTAATTTGGAATTAAAGTTTATTTAGTTTATAATGTATTTCTATTTTTTAAAGGATCTCCAAAAAAGGGCTTGCTGGAAAATTTTACTTTATAAAAATAGGTTTATTTAGTCAGGGCGCGTCACTAGAACCTACCTAGTATAATAATAATATATGTATTATAATTATGTTTGGTTGTTGAACCAGCAATCTAAAACATATTACTGTTTAAGAGTATTGTGCACTGTGTAGTATTGAGTAGGTATTGTGTATAAATTACACAAGCATATTCTATTCAATTTTTTGTTATGGCAAACAAAGCCTAAGTCGCCTATTCTGCCAATGTCTAAAGTGAATTGACAACATTGCAAAATTTAAACCTGAAAAGTAAATCCAAAACAAGAGGACCCATATTTTTTGGTTTATCGAAATTATGTACTTTTCATTCATAATTTTAACTTTGAAAGTCTGTGCATTCTAAAAAGATGTACGCGCCAAATGACGTCATTAAATACGGTGGAATGGCGATACATCCTTTGCTTTACTGTATACGCCAAAAAAAACTGTTACTTAGATGTCACTGTCATTTAGTAGTTGTCAATATCACACATTGACATTAGATATGTCATGTTTGACATTATGGATTTATCTTAAAAATTAGCTTGCCTACGCAAAGGTAACTACCTCATTCCACCGTATAAGTGACATCATCGCTGGTTTTTAGTTTTTATTTTTTTTCTCATAATCTAAGCAATAAAAAAAAATATTTGAACTCAGCATACAAAAATGAAGAAACGGTATTTTTGTTTTAGGGTCATGTCAATTTTGAAAGGTTGTCAATTGAGAAGCAACTGTGTAAAAGAAAAAAAAAACAACTGTTGATACTAATTTAAATGTTCAGTTAATACAGTTGAGGTCAATGTAGATCTTCATGTGTTAGTATGAGACATTTAAGAGTATTGTGTACTATTTATTTACAGATACATGCATACAGGGCAGCCTTGGAAAGAATATTAGTTGAACACGATCCGAAACTGCGACATGCGCCAGTGCGGAGCATCAAACATTCAGATACCATGACATTCGAAACGTAAGATTTTAATTCTATTAAAATGTGGACTAACTCGTCAACTACCGGAATTCCAGACACAATTAAATTTCCTATTTTTCGCGGAAGCCGGCACGCTTGGAGCCTGATATATTAAGCGAGTCTTTTTAAGTTTCAGTAGTATCAGGCCACAAAATAATTCATTTTAAAACAAAAAAAATATCTGCTGATCCTGCATTCTCAATTTGAATTTCAAAGAAGAAAAACAATGTGTGTTTTTTTATACTTTTATCAATAGTAATAGAAATTCTGAAATACCCACTTCAAGTTTTTTGCTCAGACCAATAAAAAAGTATTGGTCTGAGGTCTTTGTGGGAATTTTAAAAAAATGATATTTTTTCTACTGCAAAATAAAATCGATTTAGAAACAAGCATTTGAATATGGAATAGGTACTTACCTAATTATCAGTTAGTCGGTAGCGCTTGTGACCTACCTAGTGGTTGCATAATTATGTAAAATTAAACATAATAATTATCTTTTAAGTAGGTAGCATAGTGCCTAGTGGGCGGCGGATTGCCAAGTTATAGGTCTCGGGTTCGAACCCAAGGCACGCGTCTCTGACTTTTCGGATTACTGTGCGTATTGTAGAATTATCACACACTAGCAGACGTCCCGCGGTTTCACCCGCGTAGGTCCCGTTCCCGTGGGAATACAGGGATAAAAAGGTAGCCTATGTTTTAATCCAGGTTGTCAGCTAACTCCTTACCAAATTTTATTAAAATCCGTTCAGTAGTTTTTACGTGAAAGCGTAACAAACATTAGTCCATCCATCCATCCATCCATCCATCCTCACAAACTTTCGCGTTTGTAATATTAGTAGCTCAGACCAATAAAAATCTAAGATTAATAGGATTAAAACGTCGTGAGGAAACCGCCGGCATGTCTGTTTCTCGACGGCATGTGATGCTAAGTTAGAGGCCTATGGGCACTGGGCTTCAACGATATTATAAGTAAAAAGGGTGTAGATAGGTTATAAGCGCTCAGCAAGCGACACGTTGAAATGTGGCTAACTAGTCACACTTGACTTCAGTGTCGCGTCGCGCCGTCAACGGACGCGTGCGTGCGTTCGTGTGCCGTTTTTGAAGATCGAATGTTGTTTAGGTAACCTATCTACACCTTTTTACTTATAATATCATTGCTGGGCAGCATTAAAACTCTGACACCAGGGTTATTCACTAACCACACCAAAGAAGCCCCGAAGTCTGGATTTGTGCCCGATGGATGGCAATAGGCTCGCCCCCTATTACATGGGACTTAAACATAATGGCGAAATGTGGGTGTACTACCAGATACACCTCTGCCTAGCCCTTCGGGGATTACAGGCGTGACGATACGTATGTATGTATGCACACCAAAGAAGAAGAAAAACTTTTGTCTCCATTTACAATAGCATTAGTAATAAGAGGCTTGTAGAAGCAAGAACGCAGAACATTTTATTTTAAAGATAACTGAAAACAGTTTTTATTCAAATTGTTTATTTTAAAATTTAGAAAAAAAAGAGTGCCACGAAGAACATGTCTTATACCCGCTTCTTTGAGGTTTTTATCATTGACACTACAATTTACAAAAAATATAAAATAATAGATATAAGTAACTAAATGTAATCCACATTATTTCTTAAAATAAATTGTTGAAATTGTTACAACTAAGTGTGACATATGCCGTTAAAATTAATTAAATAAGTAATAAATTCGGCGTCTTAATAATTAATCTTAATCTTATTACTTTTTTTTAGCCTTTATTTTTGTTTTTATAACTGTTACAATAAAAAAAAAATACCTCTGCCATACTGTAAAGCAGTTTGTTGGCAGATGCAGCTCCCGTATTACATTTATACGTATACATAACATTAGTGTGGGTACTTTTCCATGAAAAACATAAAAATAATAAAAGTTACCAAGTCTAGTCTTTCGTTACAAAGTTTGCATTAAAAATATTCTTTTCTTCCAACTATGCTTTAATTTCATCACAATCACACTAAAAACTCAGTACAAAGCGAGTCTTTAATGCTCTAGAGCATAAAAAATGTATGAAATTTCATTATTGCACAGTTTGTTTTTTAATCGCACCAAAAGGTGCCAATCTCAATGGATTAGCTCTATTCAGCCAGCCGATAGCCGATATCAATCCTTTTTTTACGTACGTATTATTCGTTTCTATCCTACTTGTTCCAAATTTAAAAAATGATTGCTGCTAACTCTGATTTAAAAATGAAAGAAATTTAAAAAAGTGATTCGGCGGGAACACTTTGTTAATTTTGCTTGGCAATGTTTTTGGAGTTTTGTTGGCCAAATATAAATTTGCCCAACAAAACTCTTAACCTTACATTTAATAATTGCTCAAGTATAACTTTTAATTTCAATAATTAAACTTCTATTTTAACTGTTTGATATGAGTTTCTTTTATCTACTATTCCTATAGGTAATAGTTGAAAGAAAAGCAGATTATGCACCTCGCCTTAAGTAATTTATATTGCACTCGTGCCTGTTAGATTAGAGCCCTCGCTAACGCTCGGGCTCTAAATCAGGCACTCGGTGCAGTAATAAATTACTTTGTGCTCGATGCAATAACCTACTATTTTTAACTTCTATCTAATGCTATTGTAAATGAAGTATACATGTTTTTGTGTCTTACAGGTACTGTTCTCAAGCCACGGAGCGCGTGAGCCTCCCGCTCCCAACATCGCCAGTTGTGTGGTCGCGCGGCCACGCAGACCTGGCGCAGTGGCGGCGCGTGGTCGTGGTGTACACACTGCGGCTTGCACTGGCGCCGCTCGTAGAGACCGTGGTACTGCTAGATAGAGTGCTCTATGTCTTGGAAAGAGGTAAGGGTTTAAAGCTAGGTACTGTTGATTCTAATAAACGATAGAATTGGCAAAAATTTTACTGAAACAAAAAAATACTTGATTTTTGTATTGTTATACCGTTCTAAAAGATCATCGAAATGGATGATGACTTACTAATAAAAATTTTGTAGTATACTTAAACCATTTTACTCATTCAACGGCCAGTTAGCGTAGTGGTTAAGCGATTGGCTGCTGCACTGCGTGTTGCGGGTTCGATTCATTGTTCTAGAATATACTTAAAATTAAGGGTGGATTATGTATTAAACTAAAACAAGAGTATACTTAACTAAATTAATTTAATGGTGGAGACAAAAATACACTTATTTGACATTGAATTACTTTATACATCATACAATTTGTATGTACAGACATCGCTTCATACAAATACATACACGATCCAAATAAAGCGACAATTATACTTAAATACTACATTTTAATCTTTGGCACTTTATAACTAGAAATATTTGTACAAGGATGTGCAAGGAATAATGAATCACAGGGTTATGTTAACATGGTTTGTTTTGGGCTAAACCACTAAGGCTAAGCACGCACTACTAAAAAAAATCGTTCCTAAAAAAATCGCCAATCTGTGAACTACAGAAATGTACTAGAATCCGCGCACTGCGAAAATAAATAGTTAGCGATTTAAAATAGCAGATGCGAAATTGTGCGAATATTTTGTACCCTATGAAGTGGTACCTATTAATGCTGTTTTAATGCTAGTCTTAATGCTGTCTAAGGTATACACAGTAACGTTTAGTTAACGTCTTCTTCTTCTTATTTAATTTTTTTTTTACGTAAAATTAAGCAGTAATACGTAATGGTTATTTTCTTTTTAAAATCCATGTTTCGAATGACGCCAGCACATCAAGTTACCCCAATGTGTCAAATTACTTTGATCGTTTTTCAACTTTATGCTAAACAGAATGAGGTTCATATTCAATTGGGAAAATTTGACTCATTGAGTGTTTGGCCCTGTCATTTTCGCATTTATTGTCATATGAGATTTTATTCCGCACTTAAAAATTCGCAACGAATAAAATTCGTAGTGCGCGCTTAGCCTAAGGAGTCAAGGTCATTGTGTTATACAGAATACGGATAGGACTGAGAGTGACCTGGACAAAGAGATTTAGATACTCTAGAGGGGACATGCGAAACAATTTCATAGAAAAACTGTGTTCCCATGTCTCAGTAACGCCATCTAGCATTATAAAGCTATCTTAGAGCGGCAGCGGAGCGTACTAGACTATAGTATAGTTAAAATCTCGCTGCAGACTCGGTCATAAATCATTCGAGTGTTTCGCTCTCTTTCACACTCACGGGCCTTATGGGCAGGCCACGCCCACACGTAGTCCTGTGCATTACTGCAGTCGATGAGTGATATCGATAGTTTTATATATTTATAAATGAGTGATAGAAATAAATACACATTTTTTTTTTTTATTACGAAATTTACTACAAAGCATATTAAATATAATACAAAAGAACGTATTTAATATACGTTCTTTTGTATTATATTTAAATATGAAACTAAAAATAGAAAATTAAAATTCTTCGTCTGAGTCATCGTCATCATCATCCATAATGAATGAAGAACTCTTCGCATTGTGCTTTTCTTAAGTCTTCATCTTGCAGCAATTCTGCATGTTCCACACATTTTTGCCAATTTTTAATTTGTTTTTAACTTTAATGATTCTGTTATCGATAATGGCCTTGAGCGCGCGCAACTAGCGCACATCCCTACTCCAATTATGATTTATGACCAAGTCTGCAGCGAGATTTTAACTATAAGTACTATAGAGTCATCGACTTGTCTCCTCTAGGACACAAGTATCGGATGAAAATTTTGTTCGTGATGTCCTGTCTATAGTTTGTATAAGTCTTCAGACCTGGATAAAGTCCTTTAGATGCAAATCATCACAAATTTTCATTGAAGAGCTGGATTTCAATGAATTTTCGATGATTTAACAATAGTCTTTTGTAATGTAGGATGCCTTCAGGCTAGGTGGAGCGACAGTCTGAGCAGTATAGCAACTGGATGAGTTGCCGAAAATCGAGTTGGATGTCGTGCAACAGGGGAGGCTTATGTCCAGCAGTTTTATAGTCCAGTGGCAAATATTCAGGATATACTTTTTTCAGCAGTGTCGTTCCCGTTTATGACCGCGTTGCCTCTATTGTGGATAGTTCCTATCTTATTTTATTATTTTGATAACATTAACACACATTTAAGTTTATATGTTGGGTGGTATAGGAGTACCAATTATATTGGCGACTTAGTTGTTATAAGGTAAAAGTACCTTCTTTATGTATAAGTATAATATATACATATAGGTACTTAATATAGTTATTCTATCCTCCATTCGCAGTATTGGAATAACGAACAAATATATAGTTATTATAGTGATCGGTGAAATAACTGCAAGTTATTTTACAATTTATTAGCAAATAGTTAAAACAAAGAAAGAATACATTGCTTTATACGCTGTCACACTTACATAGAAATAACGATGGCGCTATAACAATATTGTTCTAACGTTGTAATGTAGGAGTAACCTCAATAAATACTTTTTACTAATGTAGGCTCCATCTTATGCAACTTCGGTACACCAATAAAAATAAAAAAACCTAATCGGCCTGTCCATTGGAGCAGAGAGCAGCGGGAAGATGCTGAGCTATGAACATTGACCAATAGAATATGTTTTTGGTATCTGAATTCTAAATTCAAATTCTTGCCGCTCCGCTCCAATTTTATAGACGTCCAATTTGGAAAAATCAATGCATTCGCTTATTTTGTTACGGTGAATCGAAAGGCTTTTTCAACTTAATCTTTACACGGTAGCCAGCAATTTTGACATTTTCTCGGATAGTACTAGGAAGTAGGTACCTACTCGATACCTTTTTCAGATACAAAGTACCTATTCATCATCGAATTCGGTGCTGTAATTTAGGCGTAAAATTTAAGTAAGTACCTACCTAATATTTATGTCAGTAACCATATTCTTTTGTTACAGATCTGTCGTGTGAAATACGACCAGTTTTCGACCCGAAATTGTCACCCAGGAATCATATTATAATAGCAAAAAGATTGTAGTGAATTTGAAAGCCGAGGCACACTTAACGGAATGCGTTTTTAAATAAAAATATGATGACTTAAATTCTTTTTTTCCTTATTTATGAGTAATTTTCACTTGTTGTTCTTGTTACGTGTTATTTTTTTTTAAGTATGAAGTCGCACATAAGCGTTGAGCAAGCGTGGCGTGGTAATCAATGCTCGTGTCTTCTCTGTATAAGAAGAGACTTTTGCCTTGCAGTGGGACAGTGTCTGGTATTATTTTTATTTTCACTTACAGTTATGAACAGCAATCAACATACTTTTAATTAGGCCTCTTTTTAACCTATTCTTTTCATTTTTCTTTGCTTATATTAAATGATACAATACTTACAACATCAATTTCTTGTAAATTGCACACATTCTTAATTTAAATCAATAATATTTTAAGTTACGCAACATATTTCACATCTTGCCCGCCAGCACGTGCAGTAAAAACATGCCTGATGCCAACATCGCCTTGTAGTCGTGACGCGTGGCGTGCTGGGCATATTTCCGTATGTCTTCTATACATGATTGTGGTGATCAAAGGGTTAATACTAATGACACCTGCAGGTATGCAACATACCTGTAATGTTGCATTCCTGTAGGTATAACAGGATGTTGGTCTAACATAACTTTTTGTAATATGGATACAGTAATGTATTTAACTACTAGAGACACCCACGACTTCGTCTACTTATCTTTTCATTAACATATAAACAACGTATAGATCTTCTTAAATTATAACCTGTGTTATTCTGACAAGCAATAGTACTGTAAAGTTCCATGAAAATCCGTTCAGTAGTTTCTGCATTAAGAATAACAAACATACATGCATCCTTACAATCTTTAATATTAATAGGGAGTAGGGATATAGATACAATTTATAATTTATTCACTCACAGTTCATATTTATTAGACTAGTGATATTGTACGTACTTATAACTTTCATCAATTTGATTTAATTTACAATTTCACCGGTGAACAAAGGTTTTTTTTTTTATTTATTTAATTTAATTTACTGTGCAGGAACTGGAAGAGAATATTTGTTTTACTAAATTAGAGGTGTCTATGCGCAACGTGAACACTTTTAAGCAAAACTCTTATTGAAGTATTTTTAAGGAAATATTATTATGGAGAGGTTTTTTTTTTATATTATGACTTCTATTTAGGCACGTTTTGTTTGGCAAACTTGCTTCACGTTCTACAAAAAATATATTTTTAAAGAATTTAATAGAACTAAAAAACGTAGTAAACTATTGTTAAAACAAGAAAACTTAAAGGACTCGACATCCCTCATCGTCTAGGTCAACTTAATAAAACATGCTTTCAAAAAACATGTCATTGGCCACAGATTATATTATTTTGACTTTCGGAACCTGAGGTATACAATGGTTATAAGTAAACCACGTTTTAAAATAAAAGCGAATTCACGGTGGAGTTTTATTGCTTGTTGAATGCTATAAATTCAAACTAAGAAAGTAAAAGTTTCACCGTCCGAACCAATGGCTTCCAAACTTTTCCTTACCTCGGGCTACTTAAGTTTTTTTAATTGTCTGCAGAAAAAAGAAGAAATATAAACTGTTTTTATCGATCTAAAAATCAAAGCTTTTAAAATTTATCATTTTTGATACACTCATTCGTAGACATAAAACTTTTAAAAGAATAATAAGTTCGATTTATATTACTGTTGCTGCTTGTATAGTTATGGGACTGCGGAAACGCACCCACAATAGGTACCCTATATTTTTTTATAAAAAAATTAATAATAATAATTTATAATAAACAATAAAATGAATTCCTAGAATGACCCAAATATGTACTTCTTTTTTAAATTAAATAGAAAGAGAAAGATTATGTAATTTTGCATTAGAGTTTGGAATTTTAAGCCATTCGCGGACCATATCTTACTTTATGCCACTGGTTGGGAACCAATGGTTTAATAAGTGTTAAGTGGATGCTAGTCACATATTCAATTTTACTGTAGGTAAGTCACTAGACAAGAAACTTGCATCGTGTAATCGGGGTTACCACCAACCACAAGGACTAACCACATTTATTCTTGACTGAATTCAGGTTTTGTCCATATAAAACCACAAATTTTGTATGAGATGCGTACGCGCCCGCTCAGCTGAACGGACACGTACGCATCTTATACGCAACAACTTGAGTCCCTTCGGCGCAGCGCAGCGTAGAGGATTTTATTAAAGTAACCAATGAAAAATACCCTATTGACGTTGCGTGGCATGGCGTGTTATAAGTCTGTTGCTCTTGCTAGTGACCGTCAAGATGGAGGGACCAAGTCTCGGATGTCTGTCATACATATATTAAAAAATAATACCATAAATCTACTATTTGCTACCTTTACTAAAAAAATTGCTACCTCTATATTTGCAGAATAACTTTAACAAAATGTTGGTCCCTCCATCATGACGTCAAGATGGAGGGACCAAACTGATAAACTGCTCCCTGGAATGTTCCACCTTGCTAGTGTTTTAATACCTTAATTCTATCTAAATAATATTAATTCTGACTGACTGAAAAAATATTGGTTGTAAAAATATCGAGTAATTTGTTTGGTCCCTCCATATTGACGATTCAATTATTTAGTGTAGTATACAGGGTGTCTCATTCAAATGGGTCAGTATGGGAAAGTCTGAAACTATAAGACATACGAAGATCTGTTCTGAGGATCCAAGTCATCGATTTTAATAAAAAGAGAAACTGCATTCGTACATTTTAAAAAACATCTGTACTCCGTTCGGGAATCGAACCTGGTTATTTTGAAAACAAAAAACCTACACTATTTCTATTTAGATATCGATTGTGTAGGTCTTAAGCAGTAAATGTCTGTATGAAACGTGATGTCTAAAATGAATAAAATGCACTTCGAGCACTGCGCTTCTTGTCTTTAGTAGGTGCTCGAAGTGACCACCGCCTTTTTCAATACCGCCTCTGGACTATTTCTTGTGGGGTTACGTTAAGGATGAAGTGTACAAAACAAGCTATGACACCGTTGTAGACCTAAAAGTAGCCATAGAGACAATTTTAACGCAAATTCACCGCATGAAGATACAAAATGCAATTGTAAGATCGTTACCTAAACGTGTTGAATATTGTATTGAAAAAGGCGGTGGTCACTTCGAGTACCTACTAAAGTAAATTAAAGTATGTGGAAACAATGCATTTTATTCATTTAAGACATCATGTTTCATACAGACATTTACTGCTCAAGACCTACACAATCGATATCTAAATAGAAATAGTGTAGGTTTTTTTTTTTTTCAAAATAACCGGGTTCGATTCCCGAACGGAGTACAGATGTTTTTTAAAATGTATGAATGCAGTTTCTCTTTTTATTAAAATCGATGACTTGGATCCTCAGAACAGATCTTCATATGTCTTATAGTTTCAGACTTTCCCTTACTGACCCATTTGAATGAGACACCCTGTATAAATGGGCAGTTTATTTTCAATTTTCGAAGGATACATATTTAATACCTATTTACTACCTTCCAATGATATTATTTTTTTAAGGTATAGATTATTTTAGAGAGCCAAAATCTAAAAAATCTAAATTGACGAATTATTAAGTGCTTTAACGCAATAGGTATAGTTATATAACTAAGAACGCAGTATAGCTAAGAACCACCGCCAGGAAACTGGTTTTCAAATAATAAAATCCGCATCGAAATCGGTTCATCCGATTAGACACAGACAGACACGCACAACGCAGACAGGCACACAGACAGATAGACAAACAGACATCAACGTTAAACTTATAACACCCCTCTAATTGCATCTGGGGCTTATATATTTATATTAATTATAATTTAACTTTTATCAAAATTCTTTTGATAAAAGTTAAATTCAAAATTTAAAAAACCGCCACCGCAAAAAAGTAAAAAATAACATTCCCCATCGTTGAGCGGTACCCCGAGTTGACGTATTCATGACTCAAGGATAGGAAAGTGTTATTTTTAACTTTTTAAATGTTTTTTTCTTTTTTGGGGTGAGGTTTTTTAAAAAAATTAATTTTATTTTGTTTAAAAAAAATAAACGCATCAATTTTGTTTTATAGAGTTAACGGTTACGAGATATTTTTAGTGCATTTGAATGCAGAGTCAAATGCTGGTTAAAACGAATCCAATCACGATTATCTGCTATTATTTTCCCAAGAGTGTATTAGTGTGCTAGATATCCTGGCTGCATCAGACCAAATATACCATAGGTACCTCAGAAACCGATCACTATGGTTCACACATGACCCAACCAAGATAATGTCTGAACTTCAAAAGAAACATAGTCTCGTGTAGAGTAAACTAACCATTAAGTCAAAATCAATGCCAAGGCCAATCAAAGGCCACCTACAAAATAGAGTAGGTTACTCCTCGGGGGGTGTGTTTAACTAGGGGATACCAAATTTTCATTATTTTTTACCTAGGACGTCCCGTTTCAGAGATATGAACGGAAAACAGGATTCCTGAAACCAATGAGAATTGCATTTAAAATTGGTCACACACAGCTTCCGTCGACTCCACATTTTGGCGACCTGTGATGTTGTGATTGCTGGAAAATCGACTTCCTGGGATATTTCGTTAAGGGATGTTTCAGATAGTTTATGAAATGCTCATAAGAGTACCTCGACACCGATCAGCATGGTTCACACATGACCCGACCAAGACAATGTCTAGACTGCCAAAGAAACTTGGGTTCGTGTGATGTAAAAGTAACCATTTTGTCAAAATCAAGGCCAAGGCCAATCAAAAGCCACCCACAAAATAGAGAACCTTACTCCCCGGGGGGTGTATTTAACTAGGGGGATACCAAATGTTCATTATTTTTTACCTAGGACGTCCCGTTTCAGAGATATGAACTGAAAACAGGATTTCTGAAACCAATGTGAATTGCATTTAAAATTGGTCACAGAGCTTTCGTCGACTCCATATTTTGGCGACCGGTGATGTTGTGATTGCTGGAAAATCGCCTTCCTGGGATATTTCGTTGAGGGATGTTTCAGATAGTTGGCCGATTTTTCATGAAATACTCATAAGAGTACCTCGACACCGATCAGCATGGTTCACACATGACCCGACCAAGACAATGTCTAGACTGCCAAAGAAACTTGGGTTCGTGTGGTCTAAAAGTAACCATTTAGTCAAAATCAAGGCCAAGGCCAATCAAAGGCCACCCACAAAATAGAGTACTTTTCTCTCCGGGGGGTGTATTTTGCTAGGGGGATACCAAATTTTCATTATTTTTTACCTAGGACGTCCCGTTTCTGAGATATGAACTGAAAACAGGATTTCTCAAAGCAACAAAAAAATCCTTCTCGGTTTTCGTCGGATCCATGTTTTGGCGATCTGTAATGTTGTCATCGCTGAAAAACCTAGGTCCTGAGTCATCCTGTTATGGGATGTTTCAGATATTTGGCTGACTTTTTCATGAAATACAGCATAAAACAGAGTGGGGCTGCCTCGCTTGTTTAGTGGTCGCAAGCGCTAGTGCTTATAGCGTGAGGAGCTTACGATTACTAATAAATGTGTGCATTGAATAGACACAAAGACACTAAATACTTACTAACTAAAACAAGTCTAAGCTCTGTGTGGTTCTTTCATCATAAGAGTACCTCAGACACCGATCAGCGTGGTTCACACATGACCCAACCAAGATAATATCTGGACTTCAAAAGAAACATAATCTCATGTAGAGTAAACTAACCATTCAGTCAAAATCAAGGCCAAGGCCAATCAAAGGCCACCTACAAAATAAAGTACCTTACCCCCCGGGGGGTGTATTTAACTAGGGGGATCCCAAATTTTCATTATTTTTTTACCTAGGACGTCCCGTTTCAGAGACATGAACTGAAAACAGGATTTCTGAAACCAATGTGAATTGCATTCAAAATTGGTCACAGAGCTTTCGTCGACTCCATATTTTGGCGACCTGTGATGTTGTGATTGCTGGAAAATCGGCTTCCTGGGATATTTCGTTAAGGGATGTTTGAAATACTCATGGAAGTACCTCGACACCGATCAGCATGGTTCAAGCATAACCCGACCAAGACAACGTCTAGACTGCCAAAGAAACTTGGGTTCGTGTGGTCTAAAAGTAACCATTTAGTCAAAATCAAGGCCAAGGCCAATCAAAGGCCACCCACAAAATAGAGTACTTTTCTCTCCGGGGGGTGTATTTTGCTAGGGGGATACCAAATTTTCATTATTTTTTACCTAGGACGTCCCGTTTCTGAGATATGAACTGAAAACAGGATTTCTCAAAGCAACAAAAAAATCCTTCTCGGTTTTCGTCGGCTCCATGTTTTGGCGATCTGTAATGTTGTCATCGCTGAAAAACCTAGGTCCTGAGTCATCCTGTTATGGGATGTTTCAGATATTTGGCTGACTTTTCATGAAATACAGCATAAAACAGAGTGGGGCTGCCTCGCTTGTTTAGTGGTCGCAAGCGCAAGTGCTTATAGCGTGAGGAGCTTACGATTACTAAGAAATGTGTGCATTGAATAGACACAAAGACACTAAATACTTACTAACTAAAACAAGTCTAAGCTCTGTGTGGTTCTTTCATCATAAGAGTACCTCATACACCGATCAGCGTGTGTTTCACACATGACCCAACCAAGATAATGTCTGGACTTGAAAAGAAACATAGTCTCGGGTAGAGTAAACTAACCATTAAGTCAAAATCAAGGCCAAGGCCAATCAAAGGCCACCCACAAAATAGAGTACTTTTCTCTCCGGGGGGTGTATTTTGCTAGGGGGATACCAAATTTTCATTATTTTTTACCTAGGACGTCCCGTTTCAGAGATATGAACTGAAAACAGGATTTCTGAAACCAATGTGAATTGCATTTAAAATTGGTCACAGAGCTTTCGTCGACTCCATATTTTGGCGACCTGTGATGTTGTGATTGCTGGAAAATCGCCTTCCTGGGATATTTCGTTGAGGGATGTTTCAGATAGTTGGCCGATTTTTCATGAAATACTCATAAGAGTACCTCGACACCGATCAGCATGGTTCACACATGACCCGACCAAGACAATGTCTAGACTGCCAAAGAAACTTGGGTTCGTGTGGTCTAAAAGTAACCATTTAGTCAAAATCAAGGCCAAGGCCAATCAAAGGCCACCCACAAAATAGAGTACTTTTCTCTCCGGGGGGTGTATTTTGCTAGGGGGATACCAAATTTTCATTATTTTTTACCTAGGACGTCCCGTTTCTGAGATATGAACTGAAAACAGGATTTCTCAAAGCAACAAAAAAATCCTTCTCGGTTTTCGTCGGCTCCATGTTTTGGCGATCTGTAATGTTGTCATCGCTGAAAAACCTAGGTCCTGAGACATCCTGTTATGGGATGTTTCAGATATTTGGCTGACTTTTTCATGAAATACAGCATAAAACAGAGTGGGGCTGCCTCGCTTGTTTAGTGGTCGCAAGCGCAAGTGCTTATAGCGTGAGGAGCTTACCATTACTAAGAAATGTGTGCATTGAATAGACACAAAGACACTAAATACTTACTAACTAAAACAAGTCTAAGCTCTGTGTGGTTCTTTCATCATAAGAGTACCTCATACACCGATCAGCGTGTGGTACACACATGACCCAACCAAGATAATGTCTGGACTTGAAAAGAAACATAGTCTCGGGTAGAGTAAACTAACCATTAAGTGAAAATCAAGGCCAAGGCCAATCAAAGGCCACCCACAAAATAGAGTACTTTTCTCTCCGGGGGGTGTATTTTGCTAGGGGGATACCAAATTTTCATTATTTTTTACCTAGGACGTCCCGTTTCAGAGATATGAACTGAAAACAGGATTTCTGAAACCAATGTGAATTGCATTTAAAATTGGTCACAGAGCTTTCGTCGACTCCATATTTTGGCGACCTGTGATGTTGTGATTGCTGTAAAATCGCCTTCCTGGGATATTTCGTTGAGGGATGTTTCAGATAGTTGGCCGATTTTTCATGAAATACTCATAAGAGTACCTCGACACCGATCAGCATGGTTCACACATGACCCGACCAAGACAATGTCTAGACTGCCAAAGAAACTTGGGTTCGTGTGGACTAAAAGTAACCATTTAGTCAAAATCAAGGCCAAGGCCAATCAAAGGCCACCCACAAAATAGAGTACTTTTCTCTCCGGGGGGTGTATTTTGCTAGGGGGATACCAAATTTTCATTATTTTTTACCTAGGACGTCCCGTTTCTGAGATATGAACTGAAAACAGGATTTCTCAAAGCAACAAAAAAATCCTTCTCGGTTTTCGTCGGATCCATGTTTTGGCGATCTGTAATGTTGTCATCGCTGAAAAACCTAGGTCCTGAGTCATCCTGTTATGGGATGTTTCAGATATTTGGCTGACTTTTTCATGAAATACAGCATAAAACAGAGTGGGCTCGCTTGTTTAGTGGTCGCAAGCGCAAGTACTTATAGCGTGAGGAGCTTACGATTACTAAGAAATGTGTGCATTGAATAGACACAAAGACACTAAATACTTACTAACTAAAACAAGTCTAAGCTCTGTGTGGTTCTTTCATCATAAGAGTACCTCATTCACCGATCAGCGTGTGGTTCACACATTACCCAACCAAGATAATGTCTGGACTTGAAAAGAAACATAGTCTCGGGTAGAGTAAACTAACCATTAAGTGAAAATCAAGGCCAAGGCCAATCAAAGGCCACCCACAAAATAGAGTACTTTTCTCTCCGGGGGGTGTATTTTGCTAGGGGGATTACAAATTTTCATTATTTTTTACCTAGGACGTCCCGTTTCAGAGATATGAACTGAAAACAGGATTTCTGAAACCAATGTGAATTGCATTTAAAATTGGTCACAGAGCTTTCGTCGACTCCATATTTTGGCGACCTGTGATGTTGTGATTGCTGGAAAATCGCCTTCCTGGGATATTTCGTTGAGGGATGTTTCAGATAGTTGGCCGATTTTTCATGAAATACTCATAAGAGTACCTCGACACCGATCAGCATGGTTCACACATGACCCGACCAAGACAATGTCTAGACTGCCAAAGAAACTTGGGTTCGTGTGGTCTAAAAGTAACCATTTAGTCAAAATCAAGGCCAAGGCCAATCAAAGGCCACCCACAAAATAGAGTACTTTTCTCTCCGGGGGGTGTAGTTTGCTAGGGGGATACCAAATTTTCATTATTTTTTACCTAGGACGTCCCGTTTCTGAGATATGAACTGAAAACAGGATTTCTCAAAGCAACAAAAAAATCCTTCTCGGTTTTCGTCGACTCCATGTTTTGGCGATCTGTAATGTTGTCATCGCTGAAAAACCTAGGTCCTGACTTCCTGAGTCATCCTGTTATGGGATGTTTCAGATATTTGGCTGACTTTTTCATGAAATACAGCATAAAACAGAGTGGGGCTGCCTCGCTTGTTTAGTGGTCGCAAGCGCTAGTGCTTATAGCGTGAGGAGCTTACGATTACTAAGAAATGTGTGCATTGAATAGACACAAAGACACTAAATACTTACTAACTAAAACAAGTCTAAGCTCTGTGTGGTTCTTTCATCATAAGAGTACCTCAGACACCGATCAGCGTGGTTCACACATGACCCAACCAAGATAATGTCTGGACTTCAAAAGAAACATAATCTCGTGTAGAGTAAACTAACCATTCAGTCAAAATCAAGGCCAAGGCCAATCAAAGGCCACCTACAAAATAGAGTACTTTACCCCCCGGGGGGTGTATTTAACTAGGGGGATACCAAATTTTCATTATTTTTTTACCTAGGACGTCCCGTTTCAGAGATATGAACTGAAAACGGGATTTCTGAAACCAATGTGAATTGCATTTAAAATTGGTCACAGAGCTTTCGTCGACTCCATATTTTGGCGACCTGTGATGTTGTGATTGCTGGAAAATCGGCTTCCTGGGATATTTCGTTAAGGGATGTTTGAAATACTCATGGAAGTACCTCGACACCGATCAGCATGGTTCAAGCATAACCCGACCAAGACAACGTCTAGACTGCCAAAGAAACTTGGGTTCGTGTGGTCTAAAAGTAACCATTTAGTCAAAATCAAGGCCAAGGCCAATCAAAGGCCTCCCACAAAATAGAGTACTTTTCTCTCCGGGGGGTGTATTTTGCTAGGGGGATACCAAATTTTCATTATTTTTTACCTAGGACGTCCCGTTTCAGAGATATGAACTGAAAACAGGATTTCTGAAACCAATGTGAATTGCATTTAAAATTGGTCACAGAGCTTTCGTCGACTCCATATTTTGGCGACTTGTGATGTTGTGATTGCTGGAAAATCGCCTTCCTGGGATATTTCGTTGAGGGATGTTTCAGATAGTTGGCCGATTTTTCATGAAATACTCATAAGAGTACCTCGACACCGATCAGCATGGTTCACACATGACCCGACCAAGACAATGTCTAGACTGCCAAAGAAACTTGGGTTCGTGTGGTCTAAAAGTAACCATTTAGTCAAAATCAAGGCCAAGGCCAATCAAAGGCCACCCACAAAATAGAGTACTTTTCTCTCCGGGGGGTGTATTTTGCTAGGGGGATACCAAATTTTCATTATTTTTTACCTAGGACGTCCCGTTTCTGAGATATGAACTGAAAACAGGATTTCTCAAAGCAACAAAAAAATCCTTCTCGGTTTTCGTCGGCTCCATGTTTTGGCGATCTGTAATGTTGTCATCGCTGAAAAACCTAGGTCCTGAGACATCCTGTTATGGGATGTTTCAGATATTTGGCTGACTTTTTCATGAAATACAGCATAAAACAGAGTGGGGCTGCCTCGCTTGTTTAGTGGTCGCAAGCGCAAGTGCTTATAGCGTGAGGAGCTTACCATTACTAAGAAATGTGTGCATTGAATAGACACAAAGACACTAAATACTTACTAACTAAAACAAGTCTAAGCTCTGTGTGGTTCTTTCATCATAAGAGTACCTCATACACCGATCAGCGTGTGGTACACACATGACCCAACCAAGATAATGTCTGGACTTGAAAAGAAACATAGTCTCGGGTAGAGTAAACTAACCATTAAGTGAAAATCAAGGCCAAGGCCAATCAAAGGCCACCCACAAAATAGAGTACTTTTCTCTCCGGGGGGTGTATTTTGCTAGGGGGATACCAAATTTTCATTGTTTTTTACCTAGGACGTCCCGTTTCAGAGATATGAACTGAAAACAGGATTTCTGAAACCAATGTGAATTGCATTTAAAATTGGTCACAGAGCTTTCGTCGACTCCATATTTTGGCGACCGGTGATGTTGTGATTGCTGGAAAATCGCCCTCCTGGGATATTTCGTTGAGGGATGTTTCAGATAGTTGGCCGATTTTTCATGAAATACTCATAAGAGTACCTCGACACCGATCAGCATGGTTCACACATGACCCGACCAAGACAATGTCTAGACTGCCAAAGAAACTTGGGTTCGTGTGGTCTAAAAGTAACCATTTAGTCAAAATCAAGGCCAAGGCCAATCAAAGGCCTCCCACAAAATAGAGTACTTTTCTCTCCGGGGGGTGTATTTTGCTAGGGGGATACCAAATTTTCATTATTTTTTACCTAGGACGTCCCGTTTCTGAGATATGAACTGAAAACAGGATTTCTCAAAGCAACAAAAAAATCCTTCTCGGTTTTCGTCGGATCCATGTTTTGGCGATCTGTAATGTTGTCATCGCTGAAAAACCTAGGTCCTGAGTCATCCTGTTATGGGATGTTTCAGATATTTGGCTGACTTTTTCATGAAATACAGCATAAAACAGAGTGGGCTCGCTTGTTTAGTGGTCGCAAGCGCAAGTACTTATAGCGTGAGGAGCTTACGATTACTAAGAAATGTGTGCATTGAATAGACACAAAGACACTAAATACTTACTAACTAAAACAAGTCTAAGCTCTGTGTGGTTCTTTCATCATAAGAGTACCTCATTCACCGATCAGCGTGTGGTTCACACATTACCCAACCAAGATAATGTCTGGACTTGAAAAGAAACATAGTCTCGGGTAGAGTAAACTAACCATTAAGTGAAAATCAAGGCCAAGGCCAATCAAAGGCCTCCCACAAAATAGAGTACTTTTCTCTCCGGGGGGTGTATTTTGCTAGGGGGATACCAAATTTTCATTATTTTTGACCTAGGACGTCCCGTTTCTGAGATATAAACTGAAAACAGGATTTCTGAAACCAATGTGAATTGCATTTAAAATTGGTCACAGAGCTTTTGTCGACTCCATATTTTGGCGACCTGTGATGTTGTGATTGCTGGAAAATCGCCTTCCTGGGATATTTCGTTAAGGGATGTTTCAGATAGTTGGCCGATTTTTCATGAAATACTCATAAGAGTACCTCGACACCGATCAGCATGGTTCACACATGACCCGACCAAGACAATGTCTAGACTGCCTAAGAAACTTGGGTTCGTGTGGTCTAAAAGTAACCATTTAGTCAAAATCAAGGCCAAGGCCAATCAAAGGCCACCCACAAAATAGAGTACTTTTCTCTCCGGGGGGTGTATTTTGCTTGGGGGATACCAAATTTTCATTATTTTTTACATAGGACGTGACGTTTCTGAGATATGAACTGAAAACAGGATTTCTCAAAGCAACAAAAAAATCCTTCTCGGTTTTCGTCGGCTCCATGTTTTGGCGATCTGAAATGTTGTCATCGCTGAAAAACCTAGGTCCTGAGCCATCCTGTTATGGTATGTTTCAAATATTTGGCTGACTTTTTTATGAAATACAACATAAATTGAAAATATACTGACCACCTATACAGGGTGTCTCATTCAAATGGGGTCAGTATGGGAAAGTCTGAAACTATAAGACATACGAAGATCTGTTCTGAGGAACCATGTCATCGATTTTAATAAAAAGAGAAACTGCATGCATACTTTTTAAAAAACATCTGTACTCCGTTCGGGAATCGAACCCGGTTATTTTGAAAAAAAAAACCTACACTATTTCTATTTAGATATCCATTGTGTAGGTCTTAAGCAGTAAATGTCTGTATGAAATATGATGTCTAAAATAAAAAAAATGCATTGTTTCCACATACTTTAATTTTATTTTAGTAGGTGCTCGAAGTGACCACCGCCTTTTTCAATACAATATTCAACACGTTTAGGTAACGATCTTACAATTGCATTTTGTATCTTCATGCGGTGAATTTGCGTTAAAATTGTCTCTATGGCTACTTTTAGGTCTACAACGGTGTCATAGCTTGTTTTGTACACTTCATCCTTAACGTAACCCCACAAGAAATAGTCCAGAGGCGGTATTGAAAAAGGCGGTGGTCACTTCGAGCACCTACTAAAGACAAGAAGCGCAGTGCTCGAAGTGCATTTTATTCATTTTAGACATCACGTTTCATACAGACATTTACTGCTTAAGACCTACACAATCGATATCTAAATAGAAATAGTGTAGGTTTTTTTTTTCAAAATAACCAGGTTCGATTCCCGAACGGAGTACAGATGTTTTTTAAAATGTATAAATGCAGTTTCTCTTTTTATTAAAATCGATGACATGGAGAACAGATCTTCGTATGTCTTATAGTTTCAGACTTTCCCATACTGACCCATTTGAATGAGACAACCTGTATACTACACTAAATAATTGAATCGTCAATATGGAGGGACCAAACAAATTACTCGATATTTTTACAACCAATATTTTTTTTTAGTCAGTCAGAATTAATATTATTTAGGTAGAATTAAGGTATTAAAACACTAGCGAGGTGGAACATTCCAGGGAGCAGTTTATCAGTTTGGTCCCTCCATCTTGACGTCATGATGGAGGGACCAACATCTTGTTAAAGTTATTCTGCAAATATAGAGGTAGCAAAATTTTTAGCTAAGGTAGCAAATAGAAGATTTATGGTATTAATCTTTTATATATGTTTGACAGATATCCGAGACTTGGTCCCTCCATCTTGACGGTCACCTGTTGCTAGGTTCGTGATGGTAAGGTCCAGGTTTCTCGCGCGGTTCACATAAAGCATTGATTGGCGTGGCAGTCGCATGGGCATCACGCGTTGGCGGGCGCGGTCTGCGGCAGCATGGGCGCCGGCTCCTCGTCCGAGTCGTCGGACTGCACGCGCGTGAAGCGGCGCCTCTCCAGCAGCCGGCGAAGCTTGAACTCGCCGTGGCCGTACTCCCAGCGGCGGCGGGTCACGCCCTTGCGACCTAGCGATGGGTTAGCTAACTTACACTGTGTTCAAACTGGAGTATTACATATTATTTATGGTGTTTATGTATTTATACTCAAAATATGTATTAGTATTATCTTGCTCTCTTTTATTTTCATTTAAAATTGCACCTACCACTATTTTTCTCTGCATCACCCAAAGGTTTACTGTTAGAAATACCCATAGTGCCTATGGCATTAAATCCGCCTCTATACATTAGTGTGCTTGAAGTATTAAATAAATAAATAAATAACACGCCTATTTTCCTCAAAGTTCCAGCAGTCTGTAGTATCTAACATTTAGCACGTTGACTGCCAGGCCAGACTACCAGGCACAATAGAAAATCAACTGTTCGCGGCTCACCGGTGTCCAGCGTGGCGTACAAAGTATTAAATAGGTACTTAACCAAACATTCTATTATCAATTCTGCGTTCGCCCTTTAGTTTCGATAATCAAGAGAAACGACCACAATTACAAATTAATGTGTGTTTTAAAAAATAACTTCTAAACCTACACATAAGGTTCAGTTTTGCGTCATAACTTTAACAAAATTTTACGTTTAGACCTAGTCATTCTAAGAGCAGCTTCATTTGCGCTAGTATAAAGTTGTTATCTGTGTAAATAAAATTAGAATCAAGAATTTTTATTCTGTTTATGGAGCAACTGTCCATTTGACCTCCACACTGCAGCTACTGCAAAACTAGAACCCCTTGATGAGTCTGCTTGTCAGACTGACTTTAAAGACTGTCAAAGATCTATCTGTCAAGCACGGAGTGGACTCTGTACACAAACGTGGTGATTTCACACAACCGGGGAACCAAGGAGATAAACAAAGGAAGTCCCCTACTTTCGTTTTGAACTTTAGCATCCCCTCCTCTTAGTTTTTAAAATAAAATATAGCCTATGACACTTATAAATAATGTGGCTATGACAGGTAAAAGAATTTTCAAAATCGGTTCAGTAGATTACCCCCTCTACAGCGTCACAAACTCACAAACTACATCGTTAAAATATTAGTCTAGATAAAGCCCTGTCAAGGTACTTATTATGCCGTTTGTTTCGTGTTTAATTCAGGATGTGCTACCAATATACATGCCTTCGTACACGCTTATATCTGGGCTACTAATAAATAAAAAAAAACTTAAGGATTCCCATGTAACACAAACTACATTTATAACTAGGCTTCCTAAATATTGAAAAATCAAATTAGCGTACACATTGTGCCTTACAATGAAAAGTGACCATAATGCTGAAAGCCGAAATAAAAAGGTGTAGCATGCATTGGTGCGTAAATAAAAATACAAAAAGCTGCTTCCAATAAATATATTTTTACAATCCAACGATATAATTGCACATCACAACTTTTCACAATCACAATGTTTGAAGCGCAACAAAACATAAAAATATGAACTTGTGTAAAAATAAATAACAGAACAGTGTGATATAGACTATTTTAGGTTGCGTTCAGATGACCCGCGTCGATCATGTTCACGAGTTGTGCTCGCAGTGCGTGCAACGCGTGCGCGGGTTGCGCGAGGCGTGTGCGGTGGAACTTCGATAAATGCAATTTGAGATCTTTTTGTGTATAAGACTCAATATACATACAAAAAATTTCAATGCGTGTTAGACGCTAGTGTTGACGCGCATGTCGTCTGAACGTAGCCTTAGTGAAACCACTTAGGTCGAGGTTACACTTGCAAGCAAATACGATTCTCGGAACGAATCTACGTCGGTTTAATGGGATGCGACCATCGCCATGTTTAATAGGGTTGTTTAAAAAATTTAAGAATCCCTGCTTCATCGCACTCGCTTCACAAGTGTAACCGCTGCCTTACTATCACTACCAACCAAATAGTTTAATTACTTTTATTCACAGAGTGGTTATTATGTATTATTATATTTTATATGGATGGCGACGAAAAGTAACTATAATGAGATAATGTAAAATCGTTAATTTTAATTACGTTTAGTGTAAAATAGTTTATCTTAATTACAATTAGTAGATACCTCACTGTTAAAATTTTTGAAGGACTTGGCAAGTTTTCAGGAACTATTTTACACTAGATTCCAACTACAGTAAATAATCTCTTGTAGGTAGCAAACTTAAAAACTATTACAGAACAAAATATACAAAATAATAAACAATAACTATTGTATTCGAGCTACGAAGAAAGTAAATAATATTTGTAAAATTACAATATTAGATCATTGTGATTCGAGATCCTTAGTCAGTAATCGCACTAATCACTGATAAAATTTAATATTCATTAAAACATTTTTTTTTTTCTTATAATTTCTTAATGTCATTAGTTCGCAACCCTGAGCTGTTTCGGTTATTAGCAATTATTCTCCAAGATTTTTGTGTTGCCAGATTTGCAAATAATTGAAAAAAAAAAATCACTAAAACTGTACTATTTTCTGAGACAAAGACTTAATTAACTGAATTAGTTATAAGTAGAATATGGAATGTTCATTACATTAATCACAGAATTCAACCATTTATATGATTATAAAAAAATGTAAATAGATATAATAATATATTGTAAATATACCTACTTAGTTCTTTTTACTCGCATCCACAAATACTTTTTTTTTTATAAAAAATAATGAATAAGAAAACTGGATTTTTAAAATCCTAAAATATTTAATTAAATACAAGCGTATCTATTGTGATGTAACTTTAGTATTATTCTGAAGTCATTATTCTTAACATGAATAAATAATTGATTGTACAGTTCGCGCGATTGTTTTTTTATCTGTAAAAATGTGTAAGTAATTTTAATGTTTCACAAGGGGAATATAATGTCAAGATAATTTAGAGCTGATATTCTTAGCAAACAGAAATAACAGAATCTGAATGTGGATGCTAACTACGTGTATATGTATTTTTTTAAAATATAAACGTACCTATAGTACATACCTCAATAGTCAAGTCGTTTTGTGATTATAAAAAACTTTGCCCAACAATATCTACATTCATACCATTTCAACAGACTGAACACCTTAGCAATACCACACTTTTAAAGTGTAGCGGGTCTAGACATTATCTGTATATTAAACTTCCGAATGCAACATTAGTTACTAATGAAACATTGGTTATTATTTAAAAAAAAAACAGTCAGTGTTTGGTCTAGTGAAATGTCAAAATGTGAACTCAGCTAAATATCAATGAACCCGGGGTAAAGTCACACTTAACTAAAGAAATTAAATTAGTTAATTAGTTTCACCATACAGAATTTTAGGTTAAGGTTCGGTATTACCCCTAGTTTATTAATAAGCGGGTTGTGGATATGTGTACGTAGTGTGGGTCAATGCACGAGCGGCTCGGCCTCGTAGCCCTTACCGGTGTTGCGCGCGCGCAGCAGCGCCAGCGCGGCCAGCGCCAGCAGCGCGGCGGCCGCGGCCCCGCCCGCGCCTCCCAGCGCGCCGCTCCACCACTCCCACGCGCCGCCCGCGCCGCCCGCGCCCGACACGCTGGGGGCGCCCACCACTTCTGTAATGAGGTGGTTGTCCGGTAATCTTATCTGTTCGAGTACTTGTGACTGATGGAATTAGGTATGACGTTTTCATGAACATCAAAGTCAAAGTCAAACCATTTATTTCAATTAGGCCCCTATAAGGCACTTTTGAACGTCGAAAAAAATTAACTTTTAAAATGATTCTAGTTGCCCCTTCCAAAAAGTAGATTTGTATGGAAAAGAATGGGCAAGAAACTCCATACTTACTCTTTTAAAATAGATTTTACAAAACTTTGTATACATTAATAAGATTATATGTGAGGACGATGCACCTAGAATAAAAAGTACTATACTAAGATAGGTTTAAGCAAAAAAATAAAAAAATAAGGAGTTGATAATTACATGATTAAGTTGGTACAGCTAGATTCATTGTGCTCACATATTTACAAATGTAATAACATTAATTTAAAAAAAGTGAAATAATAAAACAATAAATAGAAAACAATACGTAGGTACATTATAAGATTAACAACCAGGTTGATTTTGTCAAGACTCCAATGATTGTCCTATGGAGCAGGACCAGCATGTTTCCAAGCATTCCTATCTTGAATATAATCTTCCAATTTATAATATGCCAGTTTACAAAGTGTACTTTTAATATAAGTTTTAAATTTTCTTTCATTTAGTTTTAATATATCACATGGTATTTTATTATAACATTTAACACAATACCCCATAAAAGATTTTTGTACTTTTGCTAATCTAAAGGAAGGTTGAGCTATTTTATCTTTATTTCTTGTATTAAAATTATGCCTATCGCATCATTTTAGTAAGGTCTAAACAGACGGACTTCAACTGCACTTCGACAGCAAACCCCAATCAATTTTGAACCTTAAGCTTTAGATATTAAGTTGAAAATGTATCAAAGAAATTCGACAGATCGTAGTAGATTGTCTGTACATTAATATTTAATTTCTTTTAATTAGTTTTATTTTTTTAATAAATAAAGTTCCTTCAATTATGACATAGGTGCCTAAAATATTAATAAATACTGATATTACTAAAATATGGCAACTACCATGAAACGACATTACTACCTTACTAGCAAATTATAAAGTAAATATTTTGAACATAAAACGGTGTTACATTACAATACACAGCCGAGGAACGCAAAAATTAAGTGATAAAAACATTTTGGGCGACAAAATGTTTGTTCGCGAATGAATCATTTCGCCACAGAACAGTTTACTCATGCAGAAACAAAATAAAAAGCAAAACACAACGAACAGACACAAACCTACTCACCGACAGTCGCGGTAGGCTTCACGTGTGACGTCACATTCTTCTCCAGCCGGCTTTCATTCCTGAGCGTCTCATCGACAAACTTGTAGACCTTGAACGGGTTCAGTTCAACGACGTAAACCTTGGAGCCGTCAGCTGACGCGACGATGTCATGAGGGTTCTGGAGCCCCTCGTCGGGGGCAAAGGTCTGGATGAGCCGGCCGGTGGAGAAGTCGATCACGAAGCCACGGACCGGCACCGGGTTTGGTAACGGACTGTCTGGTCCGTTTACTACGTAGAGGCGGCCGCCTGATGTAAATTAATGGAGTATTTTATCAATTTTCATTCTTAACAACATGAGCTTAAAGTTCCTATTTCCCTTAGCCCATTTTTACCAATGCACACAACATTAATTCATTAAATGTAACGAGTTCTCAAAATTGCCTTAATTAACTGAAAAAAAAAATCTAGTGGAAAAACTCAATGTTTGTTATCCTGCGCCGAAAAGGAGTGATGTGTTTATATTTTTTGGGAGTTATTACTAAACTAGATGATTGTCTTGTCCTGGTGGATCTCCAAATTTGTCATACTTTATAAACCAATTGCACTGTTTTGAGGTTGAGTAAAGAAACGAGTCTAATTATTTAGCAGGTATAGTCCAGGATAGCCATACCCGCGAATAGTAAGTAATAGCTTAGTAAATGTGACTGGTTGACTACCAAAATAAAGACGCACCTCAGACTTTTTGGATTCAGGAGCGTATTGTTATTGTATCACTGGCTTCAAAACGGTGAAGTGGAAAAACATCGTCATCGAGACGAAACCTGGCATGCTTGAGGGATTTTTCTCGACGACATGTGAAGCCAAGTCAAAGGGCCATGGGCCTAACTACATACATACATAAACTCACGCCTTTTTTCCATGGGGGTAGGCAGAACTACAGAGCGCACTATGCTACGATTCTTACATACTTCTTTTGCTTCGTTTACATTCATACATGTTGTCATACACACACGCCGGTTGCGAGTACTACGCACCAGAACTTTCTGAAGAACCTCACCTTTCTTTGTCGCCTTTCATTCATCCCTTCAATGTGGCAAACCATCTTAAGCATACTCTTTTAAATTTTTGTAACCACATCTTCTTTTAAACCACAACGTTGCTTTATCACATCATTCCTCAACCTGTCATTCATGGGCCTAACTACACGAAAAAAAAATATATAGACCAGGATGTAGACTTACCATGTACAGGAGCATAAGCGACACTGAACAGCCTGCCGCCCATAAGCCAGCTGCTGAAGCTTCCCTCATAGGTTCCGTTGTCGTGTCGGAAGCACGCGACGCGGCCGCGCTCCCGGTCCGCCACGCACACCAGCCCGCGGTCCTCCGCTAGCGTGAGAGCGTGAGGCACGTTGAACGCAAATGGAGAGTTGCCGTGACCTGTACAAGAATTCTATGAGGATGATATCCCGCTTAAGGTGGGTAGCCCGCGAAATTCAAGTTTTGTTTTCTAGTGTTTTTTTGCAATTTGCCGTTTATTAACTAATTTGCAACCGTAACACATGTTTACAGAATCATTAAGACGCCGTATACGAAATCCAAACGGACTGAATTAGGTATTTGACTCGCTCACGCACACATGCGAGAGCGCTCGGTCGCATGTGTGCGTGAAGCCAGAGTCGTTGCTGGCCAGTACGGCGATTAAACGTTTTTGATCCTTTGATATTTTTTACATGTCTTTTAGTCTCGTAGTTTTGTTAATTAAAATAAAAAGTCTGGTAGTATAAAATTAAGCATTTATTTATTAAAATGTACAAGTTTTGAGATCCATAGAACGGCATTTTCAACGGTCGATAATTTCTGGAAGCATGCACTTGTAGTAAAAATCAACAAGCCGATTTTTTATTTTGGTTTCCCAAAAATTGTCGTCCCTCTTGATAATTGCAGTTTTCAATGGAAGGTCTGGGCCCGTCCACACAGCAAACAAACAAATATCTAAAATTCTTGCTTTTTCCGCCCATACTTGAATCTGTAAATATGAAATTCTTAATTTTAGACAATCATAAAAATGTTACAAAAACATGTTTGCAACGGCGAGTTTAATTCTACAGGGTGTTTTTGAAATCGTGGGCAACATTTTCACAGGTTGTTTTACCCATGAATATGATCAACTTTCATTATGGGACCAACGCGGAAATTGCGAAAAAAAATTAGCTTTTGCATACAACAGCTTAATACCTAATCGACTAAAATGTATGAAACAGCTGATATTTTTTTTTCTCAATTTCCGAGTTGGTCCCATAATGAAAGTTGATCATATTCATGGGTAAAACAACCTGTTAAAATGATGCCCACGATTTCAAAAACACCCTGTATAGAGAGATCTCTTTCAGTCCGACAAACCGCACATGCCAATTACACAATACATTTTCAGATAGGATTAGTAAGCATAATAGTTTAAAAAATATCCTAATAATAAATGATAACACTTGTTGGGGGGCGTCCATTAATTACGTGAGGTGTTTATTTAAATTTTCTGTCCCTCCCTCCCCCTGGTGAGATGTCATATGATTTTATTCAACCCCCACCCCCATCCCCCAATCGCACGTGAGATTTTTCAAAATGTGTGTTTCTTACGTAAAAGCATTGGATTGTTATTGTAAAAAGAAAAACAAATTGCTTCGTGCTTTTATTTACGACTAGTTAAGACTAGTAATCAATATTGCTGAGAGGTTAATTATAAGTGTAATAAAAATTTAACAATAGAATACTTAAATCGTAACTGCTGTGATTAAAAAAAGAATATCTACTCTAATTCAGTTCACGGAGAACCATGCGCGGTCTCAAGAGAGATTATTGGAACGAACATGTCGAACATGTCCATGTGATTTGGTATAAAACAAATATGGTGGTTTGACAGTCAGTAGATTTATAACGTCAAAGTATGAATGAAATTACTTTTCCTTCGAACGAAATAGTGAATGATCATAATTGTATTACGATTTTTAGGCTTAAGATTAAATCTTGAATTTTCATTTTGACCTCATTTTTGTAATCAGCGACCCCGAAAACCATGAAAACGATACCCGTGACGGAAAAACTAAAAATTTGCCTCGGCGCCATCTTGAATTCGCATTATAAGCTCATTTTCGTAATCAGCGATACCGAAAACTACGAAAACGACACCCATGACGTAAATACCAAAAATTTTCGTCGGCGCCATCTATGAGTTGCATTTTAACCTAATTTTCGTAATCGGCGACCCCTGAAACCATGAAAACGACACCCATGACGGAAAAACCAAAAATTGCTCTCGGCGCCATCTTGGATTTTTATTTTGAGCTCATTTTCGTAATCAGCGACCCCAAGAACCACGATAACGACACCCATGATGAATAAACCACAAATGTTACTCGGCGCCATCTTAGATTTTCATTTAGACCTCATTTTCATAATCAGCGACCCCGAAATCCACGAAAACGACACCAATGACGAAAAACCCAAAAATGTCCACCTTCAATTAATAGCAAGCGTGAAAATCTAAATGTGGTCATCAACTTTTGATGCTGACTGTACATTCTGGATTAAATGGACCAAAAACTTATTTTTTTTTTTTTGTTATATCAGAAAAAAAATTGCGTGATATTTTAATCTTACGTTGGAGAGAGGGGGAGTATCGACGATACTCCCCCTCTCTCCAACGTAAGATTAGATGAGATTTGACTCGACCCCCCTTTAACATCTCACGTATTTTATGAACGCCCCCTTGCGTGGAAACGTAACACACAAACAGAAATACGGTGGCATTTATAGTATTATTATTGACAAATAGTACGTACCTACGTTTTGTAGGTACCTACTTATATTAAAATACATGAAACGAAATAAGGTACTCAAAATTATAATAACAAAACACTTATCTACACTATCACTTATTGTATTTCAAACGCATGTTTAAATCAACACAAAATATTAAAAAATAATAACTTACCAAAGTATCGAAAACTCACGTCGCGCTATATTCGTCTGTAGCCAGCGGCACCGGCGCGTCGTGTTTCGTATTCACCCGGTGCGATTTTCGGAGCGCAGAGCGATACGTCCACTCACTGGAAGCGCTCGGCGCGGACTGCTGAGTCCTTAAAATAGAGGGGCGTATCGCATATCGTGTCCTTGAAGAGGACGTGTATAGCTTAACCGGGCGTTTCTGTAGAGATATCTTAAAAGTTAAGACCTCCAGCCAGAGTATAAAAAAAACTTAAAAACTAAGCGACTACGCTAAGGGCACCCCCTGCGGGGTACGAGCCTCGGCTTAGGGCGTCGCTGGGAGAGGACAGCAAGGGACGGCTGGATCTGTGTGGTTATTATTTGGGGGCAGCGAGTTTATTATAACTACTAGGACTGCTGAGTCCAGACTTGCGTCGAGTATTATAACGCGAGATTTAGGTTGTTTTAAAAGATTTTTAATTGCCAAATTTATTTATTTTTTTGCATTTTTTTTTCGGGAAATGGATTGCTTTTTTTCTGAAGTTTATTTATGTTTTTTTTAATTTTATGAACGAGAGTTCTAAGTAACCGAAATCATAAGCAATTCGTTACCCATTTTCTCTAAAATTGCACTAAGTTCAACATTTTTTTACTCAACATTTTTATATGAAAGTGGTAAAAAGTGATCCATACATCTTACAGATGACTTTCACAACAATACATTGTATTTTTTCCATACCGTTTCACCGTCAAAACAATTCGTTACTATGTCATATTCTAAACCACTTACAGCTAAATTTCACTTCACGTTAGCCGGTTTGAGGTCGATTAATCAAAATTAAATAATAAAAATAAAAAAGTAGCTCACGTAAAAGATCATAATTGAAATGATCTTTCATACTGTGCATTAAAAATGATAGAAATACAGTATTTTAACTGTAAAATCACGACTGTAAGATCACGTAAATCAGCAAAATCGGTAAAATTTCGTGTACGGATTCTTAAGACAACCGTCTAAGTTCATAAAATCTCATTGAATGGGATTCAAATAACTCAGAGAGTTGTATTGGTCATTTTAATTATTACAACTCAGATAAACCATATTTGTTACATGAATTTTTACATTTACATTTTTTTTAATTGAATTTCGCGGGTGTCCCTGGCGTTTCCACCTTAAGCTGGACAACTAAGCCAAAATAATTAGAGTAAGAATTTAAATAAAAATCAAAAAGTCATTCATTCAAATTAGGCTGAAGATCAGCACTTTTCGAACGTCATCTATGGACCGACGACAGCAAGTGTAACTAAAACGCGGGCCACATAACGCCGCCACCGGCGTATTTCCTGTAGTTTCCATAAAAATGTAAGGAAATACGTCGGTAGCGACGTTTTGTGGCCCGTGTGCGACTACTCTAAACAAAAAACTTTACTTTAAAAAAAGTAAGTATTTAGCTGCTTGTATTTGATCACAATAATAGTATTATCTTCTAGAGATACACAGCAGAGCCTGATTTGTTCGCAAAAGACGAGAAGTAAAGTTTTGTTCTTCTAACATATCAGACAGACGTGTAGCTGGGAAGTATGTTCCGTCACTTGTTCTTCCCAGCAAAACACTAGGAAGTGGCGAATGGCAAGCGTTTTGGGGATAATTTGAATAAATGACTCTTAACTTCGATTCTAAGAAATCAAAAGTACTAGCTGATTGCATAAATACTCACTGATCCCCCACTGCAGTATAATGTTCCCGTCAGGAGAAAACTTGACGATCCTGTGGTTGCAGTAACCGTCTGCCACGAAGAAGTCACCATTGGTCAGGACAGCTACCGCGCTTGGCTTGCAGAAGTGCTTGTCATCATTGCCGGGTATAAACCTATGATTGAAAAGTTAGGTAGCATGTCGGTCGGGGGTTGCGGAAGTATCATCAGTTCCCATGAACCACGGCGCAGGTGTGACGGAACACCAGGTTGGTTTTTAGTCAGCTGCGGTGTTATTAATAAACGCGGAGTAAAGTTAGTGCTAGTATGATCTCTGGATTTACCATATTAAGCTATTGCATAGCTTCTATCGCGGGCCTTGAGCGCGGGGACCGAATCCAGAAATTCCGTAACGAAAAAACCTCACGCTCCCCACTCCGACGGGCAAGGAGGTGTGGCTTGAAGGCCGTGCATCGTCTAACGTCGTTTCAGTTCGGCAGTCTTCGACACGGCGTTGTGTGCGATTAGACGTATTGGATAGTGGGGAGGGGAAATGGGTGGGGAGGGGAGGGGAGGGGAGGGGGGGAGATTGTGAGATAGGGAAGAGGGTATTGTGAGAGGGGTCGGAGGGGCAGGGGAGGGTGTGGAGGGGGGTGGAGGGAAGAGGCAGGGGTCGGGAGGGGTGAGAGGAGGGGCGGGGGAGGTGTGGGAGAGGGGGGAGGAGGGGGAGAGGGAGAGGGGGAGGGGAGGGATGGGGAGGGGGAGAGGAGAGGAGTTGATAAAAATGCTATGCAATAGCTTTACCGCGGCAGTCTCCGAGTGCCACACGTCATTTTTTTTTTTTTAAGGATTAGTTTTGGAGTAACTTTAACCCGTGCTTATTAATAAGGGGGTAAGAGTCTGACGAAATTTAAAACCTCCGATTCCGGTAAAACGACTTCCTTAACATCTCTAGTTTAAACCGCACTTAAGTACAGACGCCAGCACATCAAGCTACCCCAATGTGTCAAATATCTTTAATAGTTTATAAACTTTATTCCAACAGAATAAGGTTCATATTCAATTAAAAAAAAACAATTTGGGGTAGCTTAATGTGCTGGCGTTGTGGCGTCTGTACGTGGGACTTAAACAAAAATGGCGTAGGTAGGTAATGTGACGGTGCTATATAGTAGAGGCACACACACCTCTGCGTAATCTTTGGTAAATGAGAAGCGTGATGTTATTTATTCATTTAAAATTACAAAAATAAGCTAACAGTATGAATACCAAAACGCTTACATGCTAAAATTAAATTAAAAATTTAAAAAACCCCCACCGCAAAAAAGTAAAACATTTAAAAAGTTAAAAATAATACTTTAGCCATGAAATTTTACTTCACGTCGGGGTACCTAGTAAGGAATGTTCCTAGTACTTGTAGGTATGTCGGTACTAATTTTAAAGGTACCCCGACGTTACGTAAAATTTCATGGCTAAAGTATTATTTTTAACTTTTTAAATGTTTTACTTTTTTGCGGTGGGGGTTTTTTAAATTTTTAATTTAATTTTTATTATGAATTTTTTAAACGCATTAACTTTGTTTTATAGAGTTTACAGTTATCAGAATTTTTCAGTGCATTGTATGTAGAGACAAATGCTGGTTAAAACGAATCCAAACACGACATATCTGCTATTATTTTGTCAAGAGTCTACCTACTGGTGTGCTGGATAGCCTGGCTGCAGCATCAGCTCACCCTGTTGCCATCAGTACATTGTGTTTAGAATCAAATGCTGGTTGAAATGAATCCAAACACGACATATCTGCTATTATTTTGTCAAGAGTCTACCTACTGGTATGCTGGATAGCCTGGCTGCAGAATCAGCTCATCCTGTGACCACTAGGGCATTGTGTACAGAATCAAATGCTGGTTAAAACGAATCCAAACACGACATATCTGCTGTTATTTTCCCAAGAGTGTATTAGTCTGCTAGATATCCTGGCTGCATCAGACCAAATACATCATAATGTTGCTTATTAATATTACACACATGGGTGTGTGAAATTTTAAGACACACATATGCTTTTAAGTAAAGTTAATACCCATAGACGTCTAAAATAGCAACGGTAGCTAACACAAAAGAGCTGATAACCTTGAAACGGCTGAACCGATTTTGATAAATCATTTCTAAGAACCATTGCAAGACACCCTGCTTTCAAATAAAAAAAATCGCATCTAAATCGGTTCACCCGTTTGGGCGCTACGGTGCCACAGACAGACAGACAGACAGACAGACAGACACACACACATAGCGGTGAAACTTATAACACCCCTCTTTTTGCGTCGGGGGTTAAAAAAATGAAATGAAAAAAAATATAAAAGTAAAAGATTACATTTAAGCTTGTAGACTAGGTACTTGATTCCAATAAATTAAATTAAATACACAGTTTCACATTCAAGACAGTGTGGACAAGTTGTACCTACTTGAAAATAGCACAATTTGATTTTCTAAAATATTAACACTATCATAGAATATGTCGGCGTCTGGATACCTAAAAATAAATGTATGAATTGCGTGTTTCTATTGTAAACTTAGAAAGAGTTATTTGCATATTATCTGTTATGATAATTACACATCTATGTGGATGTTTGCATTGCTTGTTTTAATCACATAACAATTCTTTTCCATTTATGATTGTTATTTGTTTGTTTTCATAACAATGTTGAGATGGTCGATGAATGAATAGGGTATCAGAATGATAAAGTAAGAAATAATAGGTATATTAGAGGTGATTATAAGAGTGATGAATATTGATGTTGTACAGACGCCAGCACATCAAGTTACTCCAATGTGTCAAATTTTCCCAATTGTATAATATGAACCTTATTCTGTTTGACATAAAGTTGAAAAACGATCAAAGAAATTTGACACATTGGGGTAACTTGATGTGCTGGCGTCTGTAAATACCTACATAGGAATCGCCTTTTTTGTGAATGTTATATTACATTAAAGATACATCAGCGTGAATATTGTGGGGGAGGGGCATAATTATGCATAAAAATGTATTTCATGAACTTTATTTGGACATGGTTCTTTTTGTTTCGAGTAAAATAATTGACAAGATCAAAGTTACTAAATATGTATGAGCTCATTATTATTATTTAATAGGATAAAAAAATGGTTGTCTATAAAGTCGGTTTACGGACGATAATTTTACGTTATAACGTCATCCTGTTGTGCTTCTCTATCGCTTGGTCCGCGCTCTCGCTTCCACGCTCGGCTCAAGCAGAACGTGACAATGAGTGATGCTTTTTTGTGCGTACGGCCGGGGCGTTCATTGATTTATAAAACGTTATCGCGTCATAAAGTAAGAAAGTAAAACAATCAGCCGTGACAATAATTCATTGCTATCCATCCAAATTAATTCTTCACACTTTATTGTGATTATTGGGTAGCTGTTTAAGCATCAATCTAAACAAAAATAATTATTTTAGCTGATTTTCAAACTAACATCACACCTCTAATACCTGAAGGGTTAGGCAGAGAAGTTCCTATGGTACAGACGCCAGCACATCAAGTTACCCCAATGTGTCAAATTTTCCCAATTGAATATGAACCTTATTCTGTTCGACATAAAGTTAAAAAACGATCAAAGAAATTTGACACATTGGGGTAACTTGACGTGCTGGCGTCTGTACATTCACATTTCGCCAGTTATGTTAAGTCCCATGTATTAAGGGGCGAGCCTATTTATTATCTTCCACTGTGTCCAAATCCAGAGTCTGGGCGGCTACTGAGAAATTCCAGATTTAAAAACTCAATCGAAAAACGATCAAAGAAATTTGACACATTGAGGTAACTTGATGTGCTGGCGTCTGTACATAGGTACCATACTTTTACAGAGTAGCCTGTTTTTTTTTATAATTTTGAATATAAAACCTTATTACGTAATTAAGCCAGAAATAAATCAAAACTCACTTTTCTCCCAAGGTGAGGTTTGGCTTCTGTCTGTCATAGGGTGTAAACTTGAAGACCTGATGCAAGGCCACGTCTGTCACCCACACATTGCCTTCATAATCCACTGTTATGCCATGTGGAATGTAGAACCTAGGAGAATGTTTTTAAGTAATGCATTTGTTTAACTACACACATCAAAAGTGTCTAGGGATCAACATATATTTTTGCAATAACTTTTCTCCTGATTGATATTAATTAAAATTGTCTTTAAGGATTCATCAAATAAAGTGTTTTCGTTTGTCACAGTAACGATAAACCAAGTCACCTTTGCATTAATAAAGAAATTTGCCATTTTCCTAATAAAGGGATTTTTGACATTTGAACCACTAACATTAAAGTTCGAAAAAAAGACTGAAATAACAGTTTTCTTTAAAATTTTATTGGGTAACTTAAACAATTAATAATCCGTGTTTCTACCGCGAACACTAACAACACAAGAACATCGGTTTGGCATACTCAAAATGAGTTCATCCAAATCACGCTGTGGAATGGCCGCCCATGTTCGTTGCAACAACAAAAAAAGGTCTTCTTGCGACTGGATACCCTCCATATTCGGCAGAGCTCTTCTCTGTAGCATATCCCATGCATGCTCAATCGGGTTCAAGTCTGGCGACTGAGCAGGCCAGGGCAGGACATTGATGTTAGCTGCGGCGAGAGTCTGTCTTACAACTCGTGAGGCTTCATCACTCTTCAGGGAACTTAATTAGCGACCAAACAGTCAGAAACCGCTTGCATGAAGTGAACCTTCATTCCCGAAGACCGCTACGGGTACCACCTATAGCAATGCACAATCGTAGGATTCGATATCAATGGGCTCTTGAACACAGAAATTGGGCAGAAGAACAATGGCGTTTCGTGTGCTTTTCTGATGAGTCTCGTTTTGGTATGAGACCGGATACAAGACGTATACGACACTGGAGAACCCCTGGACGCCAACAGCGATTAAAATCCTGCCAGGAAGTCCATCCTTATAGTGGTGGAACCATCATGGTATGGGCGGGTATTTGGATCGGCAAAAGAACTGAGTTGATTTGGAACAGAGGCAACCTCAACGCTCAAATTTATGCTGAGACGATTGTATCAGACGTCATCGTTCCTCTACAAGTGCAAATCGGTCCCTTATTTCAGTTAATGCATGATAATGCACGACCGCACACCGCAAGAGTTGTAAGAGAGACTCTCGCCGCAGCTAACATCAATGTCCTGCCCTGGCCTGCTCAGTCGCCAGACTTGAACCCGATTGAGCATGCATGGGATATGCTACAGAGAAGAGCTCTGCCGAATACGGAGGGTATCCAGTCGCAAGAAGACCTTTTTTTGTTGTTGCAACGAACATGGGCGGCCATTCCACAGCGTGATTTGGATGAACTCATTTTGAGTATGCTAAACCGATGTTCTTGTGTTGTTCGTGTTCGCGGTAGAAACACGGATTATTAATTGTTTAAGTTACCCAATAAAATTTTAAAGAAAACTGTTATTTCAGTCTTTTTTTCTAACTTTAATGTTAGTGGTTCAAATGTCAAAAATCCCTTTATTAGGAACATGGCAAATTTCTTTATTAATGCAAAGGTGACTTGGTTTATCGTTACTGTGACAAACGAAAACACTTTATTTGATGAATCCTTAAAGACAATTTTAATTAATATCAATCAGGAGAAAAGTTATTGCAAAAATATATGTTGATCCCTAGACACTTTTGATGTGTGTATATTACACATAAACATAAGATAATGATAATACCGCTCACATTTAATTATCAAACTAGTTCATAGTTATTCAGTATTCTCAATTTTTATTTTCATAATTTCTTAATGACTTCTTTCAAGGCCTTGAAAGAAGTCATGAAAAATAAAGAACTGCATGAAGATCAAAAAGAAGACTTTCGATGCCTGCATCCTACCCTGCATCACATATGGCTGCGAAACCTGGGCTTTGACAAAGTACCATAGGGACAAACTAGCAAAATGCCAGAGAAGCATGGAAAGAAGTATGCTAGGTTTGAAACTATCAGATAAAGTCAAAAGTAAAGATATCAGGTGGAAAACGAAGTTAACTGACATACTGGTACGAGTAGACCAACTTAAGTGCAGATAGACTGGACATATGCTTCGCTGCGAAAAGAAAAAGTGGAGCAAGCAGGTGACAATCTGGTACCCCAGAGATGGCACTCGGAGCCGAGGTCGTAAAGCAAGAAGATGGGAGGATGATATAAGAATGACAGCAGTGATAGCCTAGTGGTGTGACCGGCGGATTGCCAAATCATAGGTCTCGAGTTCGAACCCAAGGCACGCACCTCTGACTTTTCGGATTCATGTGCTGATTGTATAATTATCACTTGCTTCAAAAGCGGTGAAGGAAAACATCGTGAGGAAACCGGCATGCCTGAGGGATATTACTCGAGGACATGTGATGCCAAGTCAGAGG
Source organism: Euplexia lucipara (assembly GCA_921972225.1). Classification (NCBI taxonomy): domain Eukaryota; kingdom Metazoa; phylum Arthropoda; class Insecta; order Lepidoptera; family Noctuidae; genus Euplexia; species Euplexia lucipara. Next base: position 4,511,675 of record OV179143.1, on the reverse strand, counting down.
CCCATGGGCGGCATTAAAACTCTGACACCAGGTTAGTTACTAACCACACGATAAGAAGAAGAAGATAAGAATGACCTTAGGACCCTTCTGGATAAGAGTAGCAGCAGACAGAAGACAGTGGAAAGAATTGGAGGAGGCTTTTGCCGTAAGGCACACCGAAACACGTGATATTTTGTAAAATAAGGAAATTGTTAATTGTAAGTTTTTAAGTCACAATGTTTCGGAAAATAAAGGCTTTATTATTATTATTATTAATTTCTTAATGATAAAACAATAAGATGAAAGTACAAAAAATACTCACAGTTTCTGCCCCCAACTATCAACCAGCTCCCCAGTATCATTCAGGACTAATATTGTGGGTTCCGGTATAGGTTCTTCACCAATACCCTGGTATACATCTCTGTTGTTAAACGTTGTGGCATCCCAGAGATTGTGGGAGCGGTGGAACACCAGAACTTGGCCTGAGTTGTCGATGGCCACACCTGATACCTGGCCCATTCTGATAGATGGGTCTGGCCAGTCATTTACCCATTGTGGGGCTAAAGAGGAAAAATATAGTGAGTTTGATTCTCTATGGATTTTTAAATTACACTGTCTACTTGAAATTGATAGAGTAGCATTGTTTTAAAAAATGGTGTGTTTATTTAAGCTATGGCTATTTGTGTTTTTGACTGCACATTGTTTACTGATTTCTTTGACATTTTTCTGTTTTTTTCTATGTGAAGACTTTCAACTGGCTGTCATACATATCTTGTCAATTTCTTAGAACATTTTTTTCAGCTGTATTGTTTTCCAAAAGAACTAGGTATAATAAATGATTTTTATTGAAATAAACTTGTTTTATATATTAGTGCTAAGATGTAAGAAGTAGGTACCTACTTATTAAAACAATTGAGTTCACTTTGCGACCATGATGTTATATAAAAACAAATACTTATAGCTTTTAGTAATCAATTGTTTTTATTTCCTGCCTGGGGAATACCCAAGGGAAATCACTAGCCCAATGTCAGAGAGTAATCTATTTTTTTGTTATATCAGCAGTTTTTGAGAATTACAGCAAATTACGTACAAATCGAGTGATTTATTATTCGGCATTTTAATTACATTTAATCGCTAACGTTAACGTTACTATTATAGATATACATACCGTGTTCCAATTTGGTAAGCGCAGTTTTAATTTTCTCATATTGAGCTTGCTGGCCGTCGTAGTATCCAGTTGGATAATATCCTTCATCACCGAACTGCACACAGGAAAAAGCCCTTTAGAATTTCTATTTAATTGCGAACATTAAAAAACATTGCCGATTCCTTACCATTCGTCCGCAAATCGAATTTATGATGCATAATAATACAAATAACTGGAACTTTGGCAGAACAATAAACATAAACGACTTCATTATCAATTTTGTAAGCACTATTTAAAAGTTTTGTTTTGCTATCGATCAAAATGATTTTATCAAATCAACAAGTACCGAGCTTATCAATTATCACGAATGACGTACGGCCGCGGTAGGAAACTAGGAATGGTTTTGTTTGATGACGTAGACATCCACTTTAGTGATGTGCCTTAATATTTTCTTGAGAGAAACTTACTAAATCAGTTGTTATTTGCATTTACAAATATGAATTACTAGCTCGTGCCCGCAACTTCGTCTGTGCAGGAACAGAAGTTTATTTTCTTGCCCAATGTCATACATATCTTAAAAAAATGTATATTTTACGTAATGTATCTATTTTACGAACGCGTAAACGTCTTATTATAACAAGATGACCCAGGACCTGGGTTTTTCAGCAATGCCAACATCACAGATTACCAAAATATAGAGCCGACGAAAGCTGTGACCATCATGTAAAGCAATTTTTGTTGGTATCAGAAATCCTCATTTCAGTGTCATATCTGAAGCGGGACGTCCTAGGAAAAAAATAATTGTAGTAATAATTTGGCAACACCTTGTAGGACAACCCCTGGGGAGAAATGTTCTTTATTCTGTGGCATGTATGACCTTGACCTTTGTAGAAGCGCCAGGGTAGTTTTAATGTTTTTTGTAATTTCCCGTTTAGCGTCAGGTTGTTTGTTGAATATGCGGTTGAGGTTACTTGGTTGCGGTTGCAGACATTCGACAGATGACAATTTATTAACCTTTTAACAGCAACATAATCGTCGTCTAGAAAGGGTCAAAAGTAAACAAAGAAATGCTTTACACTAAGAAGTTTAATAATTCACACGCACGATAAAGTGCCATTACACCAAATCGGCAAGTTAAGACGAACATAAAAGTGATCCCAGTCCGGGACCACACATGGTGCATGCTCCAACTTATGCCGAGCACGCCTCTGATTGGCGCCAACATAAAATATTTATCTTCTAATTATATTTTATACATTAGACAAGAACATCTGCGCCTGTTCTTGTAGTTTTTTGACCTTCTTCATGTTTTTGGAAGTCATTTTCTCTTTTCTGTATAATGAGGCGATGGAGGAGTGCAGCCTCCTCACGAGGTCGCCTCGCGTCTTCTTGAGCTTGGAGCCGGCGGGCCGCGTGCCCATGAGCCGCTTGTGGAAGAACACAAGCTTCTGCATCACGTGCGGGTCGCTGCACGGACCCGTCAGTTCCTCCCTCTTCTCATTGATGCCGTTTTGTATAGGTTGTGTTGGAATGCTGTTTACTTTTATCTTCAATCTGTTCAGTTTAGGATTGAGTTTCAACGCCTTCTTCTTCTTCCTCATCATAGTCGACTGTTTCGACATGTGGTACATTTTCAGCAGATCTAAGTAGTCATTCCTGGGAAGCGCGGTGAATATTAGCACGTAATGCTGTGCGATCGCTTTTCTCAGGTCGTTGGGTATAGTCTTCTGCCTTGAATTCATGAGTTTCTCTTGAAACGAGTACAGTTCAGTGACGTGTGCGGTCCCGTCGGCGAGGCCAGCCTGGCCGATGAGCACCATGTTCAGCTTCTTGAGCATTTCGTTGATGTTGCCTCTGTTGTTATTCAACTGTTTAGGGCTGATAACTTTTTGTTTCAGAAGTTGTTGGTGACGGTTCTGTAGGAACGTCAGCTCTTTGTATAGCGCACTGGGGTCTCCTAAGTCCTCCTTCAATGAGCTCAGTGCGTTGCTAAGTTGCCGTAACAGGTTGTTCCTGTTCTTGGGTAGATTGCCCCAAGTATTTAGCTCATTAGTTTGTTCGTGTTGCGTGTCGCCCTCACTGCTCGGTTTGGGCCTGTCGTCGTACGCGTTGGGCTTGAACCAGTCTCGTAGCTCTGCTTGAAAAGCCTCTTGGTCTTCAAGCCTGCCCTTAATACTTAAAAACGAATTCATTTCTGTGTTCTCTACTTCTACGCCGTGTTTATCCGTGGTCGCCTGCAACCAAGCCTTGCCATCTTCAGATTTGAGTTTATCAATAATTTCATTTGTAATGTAAATCCTCGCGGAAGTGACAACTTCATTTGAGTCAGACGATATTTCATTGTCTTGAATCATGTTACCCTTCTTGTCATGGTTGGCGGAGGTAATTGGAATGAAGTTGGGTGCCTTTTCTGCGGCACCCTGAGTTTTATCATTCTGGTCATTTTTCTTCGCTTCCGTTTTGTTGCTGTCCTCCACAGCGTCTTTGCTGAGGGAAGTCTTTCGTAGCGGCGCGGGGCTTTTAGTGTTGCGTCGTTCAATCTCGTCACCTGCAGAGAGGTTCCTCTTCTTGTTGACGTGCGTCTCGTGCACTGTGGGCGACTTGGACTGTCGCTTGTGGCGTTCGTTGCGCGGCGCGGGGTGTGCGGGGTGTGTGGGGTGTGCGGGCAGTGCGGGGGCGGGGGGGTGCAGGGGCCGGTAGAGACACACGTAGGGCGAGTTGAGCGGGAGGCCGGAGAAGGGCAGCGTGACGCGGCACGTGTGCACGAGGTGTCCGCGCCGCGTGCAGCCGCTGCAGTACAGCTGGTGGTGCTTCTTGTTCTGGTTGCAGCGCTCCAGCGGGGAGTTGTTGTCAATCTGTTTGGTGAACAATATTTATGTTACAATGTTATAATTTGATAGGTAGGACTGCCTCACATGACAAGGACACTGCAAAGTATTCTGTCTATTGACTAAAACCGCATTAAAATCTAAAAGATCTATGCATACAGACAGTGGGACTTTGATTTATACTATACTAGGGGTTTAAATAATCGGAGGTGTTAATCCAGCCCGCGTAGCATGAACACTTCATTTCTTTTCTTCCGAGACACGACAATTTTCTTTCTGTCCAAATTGACATTTCTTCTACCCGAGCATGAGGCGACTCGTCGATAAGCGTTTGTACGTAGAGAAATAAATTTACATGCTGTCTATAGCAACTGTCAAGTTGTTAGAGGTGTAGATTGCTTGTCTAGGTCTCATTTGATGTAGACTGTTTGACATTTCTTGACAGGAAATGTTTCGAAAAGAACTGTCAAAAGTGGAGAAAATAGGTACGCACTTCATGCTCGGCATTGGTGATTCTTGTCAACTGACGAATCGACATATAACTTCTCATCTTTCTTGACATTGTCATGCTCGATACGAAAGAAATGTCTATAATATAAACACTTTGCGGATTCGCCTGTAGACAAAGGCAGTTTCTTCGGTGTTCATGCTACGCAGGAAGGAAATAATAATTGATGTATGCCGATTTTCATTCAAATATTTCATTTGTTTATGTTTGACTGAGTAACAAACATCGAAATCAATTAATCAACAATCCATCTTTACAATACCAGTTATTATAATAATATGTCACAACTTTCACACAAGACAATCTAGTCTAGTAACCATAATATAAGCACTGCTAAGCTTGGTAAGCAAAGCTTATGTTATGATTACTAAAGAGCTATATTAAGCTGATAAACATACTTATATATTTCTAAATACATACATCTATACTAATATTTTAAAGAGGAAAAATTTGTTTGTTTGTTTGTAAGTTTGTATGTAAGTAGGGTGTAATCTTCGGAACTAATGATCCAATTTAAAAATTATTGCACTGATGGAAAGCTACACTATTCCCGGATGACATAGGCTACTTTTTATCCCCGTATTCCCACGGGAACGGGAACTACGCGGGTGAAACCGCGTGACGTCTGCTATTATAGATAAATTACACTCAGACACAGTACAAAAATGATTGTGCTTATCACACAATCATTTGTCCTGGGTGGAAATCAAACCCACAACCTCCGGCATAACAGTCAGGGCCATTAACTAACTAACAGGCCAGTACCGTAAGTACAATACATAGATATAGTTCACACAAGAGGAATCCTTTTGGCCAAAAGTTACTTACGGTATTATGGTATCTGCGCCAGGTGTCGGGACAGTGGCTGGCGGGATGGCCGTGCTGGCCGCACTCGGCACAGCGCAGCGCGCCCCAGTTGCAACAGTTGCGGCACATGTTGGAGTACATCTGGTTCGGGGAGCCGCACTGGAATTATAACATACACGTTCAGATAATCTATCTACACTACTAATATTATAAAGCTGTAACTTTTTATGTAAGGCGCAATCAACTCCTCACCCGATTTCAAAAATTCTTTTACCAAAGGAAAGAGCTACATTATAGACGATTGTTCTAACGTATGTAGTTTAATGTTTTAGTAGCCCTCAATGCGGATGTAGTCGTGGGCAGAAAATAGTCTTTTTCTTCTAATATACATATAAATTCTCAGGTCACAGTGTTTGTATCAAAACTACTCCGAAACTACTTGACTGATTCTTATGAAATTGTGTGTGTGTGTATTCGTTAGGTGAGAACAGCCGGTCGATTCAGTAAAACTCACGCCGTGAAAACTTGAGTGAAGTGAACTGTCAATGCCTTGCATCAGTGAGAATTGTTAGAATGACAGCTCAATTCGCCTTCACTGAGCCTACATTTTCACACGGTGATTTGTTTGACCAGAATCGCACTACAGGACATAAAATAAAAAAAAAAAACTATCTATCTATCGGGATTTGGTTTCCGCACTTAATCCATGTACTCAATAAAAAAAAACTTAATAAACTTATAAATTGATTCAAAGGCGGAACAAAGGTTACCGAGGAAGCTATTATCTATACATAATTCGAGTCTAGGATTTGTCTTCGATTAACTACAGAACTACTTAAACCAATTTTTATATAAAAAAAAAAATTTAGTCAAACTTAAGAACTGTTGCGTAATGTGTGATGGATATAGCTTATTTTACGGAGTTTGGAGCCTGTACTAGGATAAATGGTTAAACTTGTGTTATAATTCGTCAGGCCTCCAACTCGACTCAGTAACTTCAGATTTGTACAAACAAAATATGATAGCGGGTGTAAAAAAATAACTTTTGAAAATGCGAGTGTAAAAATAAGTACGTTAAATAAAAGCGTTTTAATGAATGTATATTCATATTAAAAAATATGTTGCAATAGATAGATAGTTCGGGGGTCGCCGAGGATCAGTTTCAATGATGACTCAACATTCAAAATAATAAAAGTCGCTGATTTATTCATTCTTTTCGACAATTGATGAATTCTATATTGCATCATTCTATTTTTTAAAAAAGTATCATTTTATTTTGCAACAAATTATCCAGCAAATATAATTTCGCAAGCCATTTTGACGTTTAAAAATAATATAATTTAGTACCTAATGATATTTAATCATTCGTAAGCCGCAAAATTGCTTTTCGTGAAGATACATAATAAAAAGGTGCTGTAGTTTTATTTTAATAAATTTTAAGAACTTTATAACCTAGTTTGACGTGTATTCTATTTTTTATAAATTTATCATTTTATTTTGCAACTAATATTCAGCAAATATAATTTCGCAAGTTATTTTGACGTTTAAAAATATTATAATTTAGTACCTAATGCTATTTAATAATCGTAAGCCGCGAAATTGCTTTTTGTAAAGATACATAATAAAATGGTGCTGCAATTTTTTTTTAAATAAATTTTAAGAAATTTACTCATGTCGGAAAAATAGGATAGACAAACACACAGACATTACACGTCAAACGTATACCTTTGACGTGTAATATCTGTGTGTTTGTCTGGCAACAAAGCTCTCAAACGAATATACCGATTTAGATGTGTTTTTTTAAATAACTTAGGTTACATTGAAATAATTACTTTAAATGTATATTGGGCCCTAGTTAGTTCAACTGATAACAACTAGGTAGTTACCAGACGGTTATTTTAAATGTTGATTCAGATTATGATTGTGGAAAAATGGAATCGGATGGAATAAATAAATACGAGTAGAGAAAAACTTACGCAGATACCACTATAATAACCCATCGTGTATCTCTCGTTTTAAGTTCAAAGGAGAAAGTATATTTTTAATGAAAGAACTTACATTAACACAGATCTTTCTAGGGCATCTAGGTTCGAAGTGTCCCGTAGACCCGCACATGTAACATATTGCCGGCTTCAGGCGACACGTATCGTCTCGGTGGCCCGCGCGGTTGCAGTAGTTGCAGCTGTAACGTAACACATAGCATGTTATGCAACAAGCAACAAGTTTGTAACATTTCCTCACTGATTGCTAAATCAAAATCAAAAGAATGATTCTAATCAAAGCATTTACAAAGTAAACATTACGCCTATATTACTACATCTGCTAGTTATGTTTAAGACCCAAGAAATAGGGGAAGTGCCTATTGCCATCAATAGACTAGACTCCGGCTGCTATTAAAAAAATCCAGTAACATTTGGTTCAACCTGCAACCAGCAAATTAGCTACATTTACCATTTACAAGTAAATTTTATTTGTCAATAATTAAAATATTGCAAAATGAATAAAAAGTATTACTCTGTTCATAACAAATCAAAGAGTAATAAATTCTGTGAAAAAAATTATTTGCTACCATTATTTCTGGTTGCAAGATTCACAGTCGGTCTCTGCAGTTTGTGCTGACCAAGAAGCTTTGAATATCTATCTGGTTATTACAATAAATACATAAAGAATTAATATTCTGTGTTGTATAACAACAATATACTTACGTGACTTTCCTTTTAACAAGTGATGGTACTCTGTCTTTAGGATCAATTACCCACAAACTCTTATCACCTAAAAAGCAAGTAATTATGGTCAATTATATTATAATTATCTCATTCCATAATTGAAAAAGGGAACTCAATCAATAATTGTTGTGAAAGTGTTGTTAAATATGTCATAATGATCTTTTTAAATGTTATTTTAATGAGTTTTTAGGATTAATTTTACATTCTATTCTACTTCATATGTTTAATAAGTATTTGCATTCTTATTATACCCTATTTTATAATAATTAATTCAATATAGAAGAAGTAGGTAGTAGGTGTAATAGTATTTATTATCTACAAGCAGATGTCCCGCGGTTTCACCCGCATAGGTCCCATTCCCGTGGGAATACAGGGATAAAAAGGAGCCTATGTATTAATACAGGGTGCCAGCTAACTCCATACCAAATTTCATTAAAATCCATTCAGTAGTTTTTATGTGAATGAGTAACAAACATCCATCCATCCATCCATCCATCCACCCATCCTCACAAACTTTCACATTTATAATATTAGTAGGATATACAATTTAGTTGCAATTAACAATTGAAAAAAAAATCTTTAAACTAGTAACTTATTACTGTATTTGAATAATGTAAGAAAATTGTATCAGGTTAACAATATATTGCTCACTGACTAACCAAGTCAATATTATGAACAGCTTGATTGATTAAGTAACTAAAACAAAGAACCACTTACGTGACATGCTTTTCTGTATCTCCCTATGGTTAAAATTCTCTCCGCCCCAGCTCTCATTATAGAATTTCTCCATTTCAGCACGAAGAGTTGTCAGAGAGTAACTTCGCCTTTTGCAAACCTTGTCTTTGCCTTTCAAATTGTCAAAATCGAGGTTCTCGTTCAAAATCGAAGGTATTTTTGTAGAGCCAAATTTGGAAATATCATCCGATAGGCTAACATCACTATAGTCTTCATATTCTGTGAATCCAGATACATTTCCCATAATGATGCTTTCTTGAATATCCGAGTGGTCAAGATTCACATAACTGTCATTGCCTGTCAAGTCAATTGAAATGTCGCTCAGAGTGTCATTAGAAATACTGGATTCATTCTTTTTCGATGTTTTAGAAGGTTGTTCACTCGGTTTGTGCAGAGACGTGTTGATATCTGAACTCCTAACACCATTCTTCTGTACTGTATGTTGCTCTGGAATCTCTTTCGCACATTCAGACAGGTTTGAATCAGACTCATACACATCAACACTCGGTAGACTTTTCTCTGTAACTATATATGAATTTCTGTTCTTATTGGTGTCTATTGACTGGTTGCTATCAGAATCATATATATCAGGGTTTGGAATACTTTTCTCAGTCACAGCATACACTTTGGTTTTCTGCCTTTTATTCTTGGCTTTACTTTTAGGTGTAGCAAAACATTCATCATTAGGAATAGCCTTGTTTGGTGTCACCGCAACAACTGGAGTAGATGTCACTGCTTCCTTAGTTTTCTTCTTTTTCTTTTTTTTTGATGGAGTACTTTGTCCAAGTAGATCAGATCCATGGAGACTGAAATCAAAGCTAGGATTGTCCTGGTGTCGGGAGGATATGTTCAGTGCTATACAATCACCACGGATAAATTCATCGGACACAGACGAGACTGCCGAGGGAGCAGGACTCGCAGAAACATCTCTTTCTCTACTTATAGTTGTCTTATCCACATTAACCTGGGTTTTAGTAGGGGAGATCGGGTTGATTATATGTAATTCATCTTCATCTGAGCTTTCAATAGTAATGGTAGGCTTAGGAGGTAATGCCACTTCAATGACCTCATCTTCATCACTAGATTCAAGCACTACAGCTCTTTCCTCTTCTTGTTCAATAATTTCAATGGTTTTTTTAAAGTTGTGTGGTACAGGAGACTGGAATATAGATAGATCAGCAGCGGGAGGCTTATGAACCGAGTCACGTTTTTCTTCTTTGGGCTTTGGTGTTTGGTTAGTTTGGTTCACATTATTTTGTTTGTTGTTGTTTGATGGTGCAGCGGCCTCTTTCTGAACGTTCACCTTTTGATACGGAGTAGAAGGCTGAGGCTCGCTGGTGCGCCAGTATCGACGCACCGTGCTCCGCGGCGCGTTCTCCAGTATATTCAACCCATCACTGTGGCTGGATGCTATGTTACCCTCTGTCTCGTCCACATGATGTAACATAGCATACAGCCGCTCCTCCAAATCATTCTCGTTAAGTTCCTAAAAAAACAATAAATGCAAAATAACCACACAATAACTTTGCTGTATTGTGACACAACAAAAATATGGTAACATTGGTAACCTAACAACTCACCTCTTCCATGTTTTAGCAGCGAATTTGAACTAAACAAAACTCCACACGAACTTAACATAATCGTAAATGGTATTTGGAATAACTGTTAAAGTGGTGACAGCATTACAAGTAAATAAAAAGGATTTTTTGTTAATACGGACACGTCCAACACTCCATTGCGAAAGGTGACAGTTTCGTTCAGGGTTGCCGCAATGAATATTTTAAAGACTACTTTTTATTGATAAAAAATTTTATGGCCAGGTAAAAAAATAATATTAAAAAAAAAACAATTGTAAAAAGATTCTACTTACAATACTTATTACTTTTGAAGTGTAAATTACTTTACTTTTTAGAAACCAGAAATAATACAAGATCCAAATCAAAATATTTGATCACATTGCCTATCTCCGAAAGTATCTATTCATTTACATTTTAAACAATGTAGACAGACAGCTTAATAGAGTAAATAGGTACATGAAGAATAGTCTATTTGAGTAGGTACAATACCAAAGCGCAATATATAAACGGGAAATAGTTCACATCCATTAAAAAAAGGCACGGCGTTATTGAAACCCTTTTTTAAGTTTGGAAATGAAGCATCGTAGTATGTAATTTTTTATATGGCAATATAAGAAAAAGCTCTATATAAAGTAACTAATAAGAAAATCGACTAACACCAATAACATCCACTACGAATTCTAATAAGAAACAGAACACAAACGAGAAACGAGTTGGACTCGTTCACCCTGGGTAAAATTTTGTTGAAAAAAACATTTTGGCTTTTGCTGAAAACTGGGCTAGTCATAGAAATCTTTGTATTCGGAATTTCTTTCAAAATTTAGTATTCCAGATTTCACTTGTAGATTTTGCGTAGCTTGGCATTAGATTAAATGATTTCATGATTTTTTTTTAATCGGGTTAATAAAACAACAGAAAATTTAAGTAAGTATTACATAATTAATTTAATTTACAAAATACAGCGTCATCGCATCATTTTATTAAAATCCAAACTTATAACAAAGCTTTACAAAATTTATTACATCGCATCAGGTGGAAGGTTCGAGGTAGAGAAGTATCACGAAACTATTTTCAGCCACCTGCACAGGTATTCTCCCACTCGGTGAGCGGCGTTTCTGGAAAATGGGAGTATGAATATCATTATTTTATTTGTATGAAGAAAAGTGCATAGAAAACCATCTTCTATACAGGGCGGAGGGTCATCAGCGTAAAAAAGCTGGGGTAGCTTCTGTACCTACGTCTTATATGTCAAATTTCTTTGATAGTTTTTTGGGTGCTTTTGGTTGCTTGGGTGTTGGGTGCTTAAGGTTCATGTTCTTTTGGGAAAATTTGACAATATGCGGAAGCTTGATGTGCATCTGTGCGTTCTACCCTAGAATCAAAGAGATTTAGGATACTACCTGAAGAGAGGGCATGTGAAAAATGTCATAGAAAAACAATGATCTCAGTAACGCCATCTCGCATAATAATTATGTATAGCTATATTGGAGCGGCAGCGGAGCGTACTGAAGTAGGACTCATCGAACCTGTGTCCACGAGGTTCTACTTACTTAGGTACTTACCTAGAATCTAACTTGAATCTTAACCGTCGTGTAACAGTGTCAATTTGAGTTTGACAGTACAACGAATAGAATTCAAATGTGGAACTCAAAGATTGGTCACCTGACAGAAAATCTAGAAGCTTGCGGTGCGTCGTCACATGTAAGGAGCGCGGCGACCACTCGCTCAGCCGTTTGCTCGGCTCCCTCGCACCGACCTACCCAGATAGGTTCACAGTGGGAACTAAAACAAATTAAGGAAACATATATAACAAATGGGTGTCTCAGGTCAAGTCAAGCTAAGAGGTTGTCTTGTTGGGTGCTTAACTGGGCAGTAAATACTAAAAACTAAGCGATTACATATTCCACCCACAACGGTGGAACCGTTCGAGCGTTCTTGGCACTGTCCACAACCCTTAATTGAAGTCAGACAGACTATATGATCGTGTTCATCACACAAACATTTGTCTTGGTTGGGAATTGAACCCACGACCTCCAGCCCAGTCAAGGTACGGATGTTTCTAAAAAATGATCTTGAGTTCTGAACTTTATGGTCGGTAAATTCGATAATTTGAATACAACAGTAACTTGAAAATGGCATATTAACTAGACGAAACAGTGCTATGTTACAAGAATTTTGTGCTGGAGGAGTATCTTTTACAGCTCTCGACGCCCATGGGCGTCAATAAGTAGATACTTTATGCCTATATGGATGATACCAATCGAGTTCAATTATTAATCCTCCTACCACTAGATACTACTACTTCAATTACTACTACCTACTCTAGTAGGTATTGTATGCAACATAGAGACACGAAGCGAAGTAGTTCAGTTTAAAATTATGTATTTTGTTACTTTCAAAATCAATGCATTTTAGTCAGGTAGTTAGGTTGTATGTGTAATGTTTGGCATAATAACAAATGCTCTAATTTCACTTGAACTAACGTTCACATGACATAATTTTCATATGACATAATATCAAATGACATAAATTCATATGACCTAATGTTTCACATCATATAATATTCATTTAACATAATAATATTTAGTATAACGTTCATTATGTATAATTTTCAATATGTATAATATTCTTTTATTATAACGTTCAGTTGACCTAATTTTCATATTTACTCATTTTCTGCCCAAACTATGTAGTGAATAAGTAAATATCAGAAAACATCATACTGTAATAACCTCATCTAACCTAAATGATTCACCAACAATAGAAGAGATCTGGCGCTCAGCGGCCGCTGCCGCGGCACGCTCGCTTCGCTCGCACGCCTTCGCGCGCTAATGGTCATGGTTCTAACCTAACCTAACCAACATGATTCACCAACATTAGAAGCCATCTGGCGCTTGGCGGCCGCTGCCGCGGCACGCTCGCTTCGCTCGCTCGCCTTTGCGCGCTAATGGTCATGGTTCTAACCTAACCTAACCAACATGATTCACCAACAATAGAAGCCATCTGGCGCTTGGCGGCCGCTGCCGCGGCACGCTCGCTTCGCTCGCTCGCCTTCGCGCGCTAATGGTCATGGTTCTAACCTAACCTAACCCACATGATTCTCCAACAATAGAAGGGATCTGGCGCTTGGCGGCCGCTGCCGCGGCATACTCGCTTCGCTCGCTCGCCTTCGCGCGTTAAAGTGACTTAGAGATTATGAATATTATAGTACCTAAATGAATAATATGCTAAATGAATATTATGTGAAATGTGCATTTTGGAAATGTTCATTATGTCATATAAAATTAGGTAAAATGAAATTATATCAACAATTCATTATGTCAACTGATCGTTATGTTAAACAAAATTATGTTAACTGAAATTATGTCAAATGAACGTTAGATATTTTGTTATTATGACAATCGTTACACACCCAGTTAGGTTAGCTATAGGATGAGTACCTATGGTAAGTTAGGTTAGGTTATATGTATATCAGTCGGGGGTCGCGCAAGTATCTTCTGTTCCCGTGACCCCCGGCGCAGGTGTGAGAAGGAACATGGGGTGGTTTTTAGTCAGTAAGAGTCTGACAGACCCCTCCGCCTCCCCGGGCGAGGGACATCCATGAATATTTTCCATCCCTCAAAAAAAAAGAAAAGGTTATACGTATAGGTATATGTTATCATTCAAATTTGTAGTTAGATGCATTCATGTAGGCATAGAACAATTAGGTAAGTGCCATAGGTCTTAGGTCTTGTCATCTTGTGGCGCTAAAAAGTTAATATTTTATTTTATTTTATTAATTTTAAGGAAACTTACAGCTATTACATTTGAATTAACAAAAACAATAAAAAAAGATGGCCAATTACAAGTTTCCACTTATAAACGTAATGTATACACAATTTCAATTTTACCGTTGACGGCATTACATCCCAACATCAAGAATTTACAAAAACAAAAGTTGCTCATCAAGAGAAGACAAAAACAAAAATAAAGTGTAAATGAACAATAACAAATAAAGTGCTCACGCGTCAAAGAAATAGTTACTAATTATCCTTCTTTAACTTCTGGATACTACTTAGTAGCAAACAAATCCAGCTCGACTTCCCGACACACCGTGTTGAACGTGCTCTTCAAATACCTACATATTATATGTGTTTTGCCGGTAGTTAGTTTTTGCACTAGTAGGTAGTATAAAGAAGTACATGTCTTCGAAAATATATAGACGGGACCCAAAGCCCAATCTTGGTTACCAGCTCAGGGACGTCAGTTGATCGGCTCATACTTAATACTAGATAAGAAAGCAAGATCTGCAATTTTTAACCGACTTTCAAAAAAGGAGGAGGTTCTATGTTCGTGTGTATGTTTTTTTTTTTTTTTTTTTATGTATGTTACCTAATTTCTCCCCCATTTGTGGACCGATTCTCGAAATTCTTCTTCGAAATTTTTATTTGAAAGAGTATACTCCTGAGGTGGTCCCATTTTAATTTGGTGAAGATCTGGTGCTGATCTTCGGAGATATACAACGGAACTCTTCAAAAATAGACGGCAAATCTGTCGTGATTGGGGGAATCGCTTGGATGTTTATTGTTTATACAACATCATGACGTATCATCACGCCTGTGTGCTCTGAAGGGTACGCAGAGGTGTACAATGTACCTAGATTTCGACAGTTAGGTATGTTAATTTTCATTTATTACGGGTAAGTGGATAACCCTATTATCATGACATGTTTTGTTAATAATGTAAAATAAATTCATGGCAAATATTTGTATAGGAACAACTAAAAATGGAAAAATAAAAACTTTTTAGCAAAAAATAAAACCGACTTCAAAAAATACACTAAACGGTGTAAAATAACTCTAAATTCGGAAGTCGGTGGCCCATCATTAGTAAGACAAACCCACCAAAGCCACAGACTTCCGAATTTAGAGTTATTTTACACCGTTTAGTGTATTTTTTGAAGTCGGTTTTATTTTTTGCTAAAAAGTTTTTTTCTGCGCTCTTGTAGAGGAACTAGAGGAAGTATATACCTAATATGGAATTTCTTACACCGACTTGTATAGTTACGGAAGTAGGTATTTGATCCAAACTTAAATTAGGTTGACTCAACTGTCACTAGCCCTGAAAGTTATAATTTTTAAGTTTTTATGGTGTACAATTTAGAGTAGGTGGTCTATTCTACAAATACAAAAAGAAACGTTTTTGTATGCATTCTAGGCGATCAATGTAGATATAATACAATTTGGATTCCAAATTTGCGATGCATATTCGAGGTGGCTACGGACAAACGCACAGTAGAGAATATGGCTGACATAAACAGCGAGAGAGCGTAAACTGACGCTTCGGTCTGTTAAAACCTGTGGTCATGCTCTTGCTTGATTTTAGAGAAAATCTCAGACTTAGTCAAGCCTAAGAAGCGGATAGCAGCAAGGCGAGTCATTGCAAAATTTATTTTTACAGAATAGAATAGACCACCTACTCTAAATTGTACACCATAAAAACTTAAAAATTATAACTTTCAGGGCTAGTGACAGTTGAGTCAACCTAATTTAAGTTTGTCCCGGACATTTGCAAAGCTGCGTCGAGAGATTGAGAGACATGCAAAGCTCTTTTGATAAGTCACGTACCTACTTAATGAAAAATACACTTACGTTATAAATGTCAAGTTTAGCGAAATGGGATATATATTATATTTGTCAAGTTTAAGGTCGCTGTATTGACCTCAAACTTGACAAATGTATAATTCCATAAATAAATTAAGATGCACCGGCACCGACCGTGTACTTACACTTTAGCAACATGTTGCAGGCTGGCTCGCAGCACGGTGTCGAAGGCTGCGCCGGCGTCGCTGAACAGACCCGCCCCCCCTCCCGCGTCGCCCGCACACGCCCACGCGATACTCCCGCCGCGACGGACCCTGGACGATAAGGATTCTAGAAGCTGAAACGTTATAGAACTATTTCAGTTTAAAATATTTGTGCTGATGATATTTTTAATGACTATTAGATATGTCTTGCTTGACGAAGGCGTTAAAAGCCAATGCGTGCCCATGGGCAGTCACTTAGTCTAACCACACACTGAAGAAGACATAAAATAGTCAAAAAGTAAAATATTTCTGGATAAGATCTAATTAACCTCTTATAAAAGTCGGGACGAAGTTTGAACTTTTACTGTCGTTACATTTAAGTGGCTTGTTTATTTATTTGTTTCATAAGCACCTGGTAAATAATTAATTAAATAACTCGAGCAATTAAGTAATTACTTGACCTACTTATGCATTAACAAATTTAAAACATTACCTCGACATTCCTTCAAATGCTCCGTAATACATTAATTAGCATTTAACAGTAACTAAAACAGTTTATTCGCTTTAATTATTTTTACCTTTAGGTTATCGTAAACGTCCTCAGTGACGAGGGTGGCCATGCCGTCCAAGCCATCTGCTTTGGGTTCTGCGCCTACGACGACAATCGCGTCCACTTTCGCTCTACTCGCTTTGATGCTCTCTTCGCTAACTGCTCCGTTGTTCGCTCCGCTTACAGCTCCGTTGCTCGCTCGGCTCGCGCCTTGGTTTATTGTGTCCACCTTACAGCCGCGCTCTTCTAGACGTTTCTTCAGTTCTCTTCCTAATAAGTTAGTCGTGTTTGTTACCTGTAATGATCTTTACTAATAATAAACTGCCTAAGCTATAATGTCGCCATTTTACGAAACACTGACCGGTATTTCGTAGAAACACGAAACTTAGTACGTCAATGGAAAGATAATATATCCACATTGTATATATTATATACCATGAGTGACTTAAAAAACCAGCAATGGAGTTGAGAGTTAATTATTAAGTACCCATTAAGGCGTCTTTACTTGTGTGATTGTGTCACGATGTAGGTAATCATAGAAAAATAAGTGAAGCAAAGAAATCGTAATTATGACAAGTTCACTGCAGTTTTCGAAGCGACATAATTACTTAGGTACGTATGTTTCTAAAAAAAGATCTTGAGTTCTGAACTTTATGGTCGGTAAATTCGATAATTTGAATACAACAGTAACTTGAAAATGGCATATTAACTAGACGAAACAGTGCTATGTTACAAGAATTTTGTGCTGGAGGAGTATCTTTTACAGCTCTCGACGCCCATGGGCGTAACCTCATATCAGGCTATCAATATAGCAAGCATTGCAAACACATTCTGCACAGCCGGTCGATTTAGTAAAAGTCACGCCGTGAAAACTTGAGTGAAGTGAATTGTCAATGCTTTGCATTAGTATGGAATGACAGCTCAATTCACCCTCACTACGCCTAAATTTTCATGCGGTGATTTGACCAGAATCGCACTGCTGGCCTGGCCATAATGGTTACTTCTATACCGTATACCGTTTAAAATATTTACCAAAACGCGCCGTATATTTCTCCCCGTCCGGTGTGGTCCAGCAATCTTATTCCTCACGGTGTAGGCCAGGAGGGCAGAGGTGGCGAGGAGCAACGAGCCTCCTTCGAGCGTCGCGAGCAATCGCCACGCTATCGCTGCACCACCTTCCACTGCCTCTGACATGCCCTCTGAAAGTATTCAAGTTTGATCTAATAAGTACTGGCGAAAGACATCCATTGTTGGATAAAGGAGTACTCCAAAAATCCACACAATGACATGACGTGGAACTAAAGCATCGGTAAAAAGGTTACTTTGAACATTTGGGTAATTTCGATAGTTATACAAAGTTTAAATGTTTTAGTCAGTTTTATCATAAAAGGATCGCATCCGATTTATTAGTTCTTGTGATGTTTTGCCAATGCCTTAGCTATAAAGTTCAACAACAATTAGGCCCATATTAACCTTATTCAAACTGAAACCATTGCAAATTTGAAGTCTCTTGAATCAACCAGTTACCGGTAATGACGGGTTCTAAGTTCTAAATGAGGAACTGTAAAACGGCCCTTAGAGTGTATATAGTCAAACAGGGTGAATAGGTACGCAGGGGCAAATATAAACAAAACTTTGTAGGGAATTGACCCGTGCGTGGATTAATGCATTGTTGCAGGTTACATACCTAGAAGAATTCTAATGTTCCTGATCATTGAAATTTTCGAATTTCGATACTAATTTATTAACAGATAATAATTGAACTCACGTGAAAATCCTCTTTAAAGTTTTTGTTTCTATTCACCCCGTTTGTCGATAATTTTGCTGACTGGCATTTAATTAGTATGACTAATTTTGCGCAAATGTAGGTTGAAAGAACCACAACAGAAAGTACTATTATTTATTTGCATCTGGTCGTTTACAAAACAGCAAAAATAAAAAGCAAAAATAAAATATAAGTAAAACATCCTTGCACGTGAATGCTGTATGTAATATAATAGTGAGTTGCGAAATGCATTAGGTAATGTATTAGACACAACTAGATTTCTAACTGGCTGTAGGTAATAAAATTCTAAGTTAATTACTCAATTAAGGAACTATTTGCTTAAATTGTTTATCCTATTATTATACCTCTCTTATTAATAAACGCTAAGTAAACTTGTGACAATCTTTAGGTATCCTCAAAAAAATATGGTTAATCTGGAGATCAAAACTGTATCTGAGATCATGCTTACTCCTCAGACCAATAAAAAAGTATAGACAGAGCATTGCGCTCCTAAAAGTGTGGCACGTAATATGAAGACGATTCGCAATATGAAGACGGCCGCTCGGTAGTCTGCCGCTAGCAAACGAGAGCGCGTGACGTTATTTTGTTTTAATCATAATTACGAAATTATGCCGCCCCGCATTATAAACTGCTGCAAGAACAATTCCTGTTTCCAAAATAAAGCTTCTGGGATTATTTTTCACAAGAAAGTAACGTTTTTTCAAATGAAATCGTAAAAATATCAGAAATAATTTCTCGGAGCACGCCATTGTGTCGGTGTTGCAAGTTAAGAACATTATTTTTTCCCAAAAAACAAGGAAAATCGTAATGTTTTACGGACACTTCTCAGCATTTTTTTTTATAATTTTACTATTGTACACAGTCAAATATAATCAAATAATAGTATGTTTGATACGATATTTTTAGGTTCCCAGCTCATAAAACGTGGAAAGAAAAATGGATTAAAACTATACGGGACAAAATTCAAAATTTTGTAGGATCATGACCAACGATGTATGGAAATCCGTCTCAAGTTGAAACACAATAAGTCTTTTTTTTATTATAGATTCGCTATAGACACTATTAAATAAAAGTAATCATTTTAACATAAATACCCGAGTTTTAAAGCAAACAAATATGGAGATAATCTACAAATTATGTCTATGCTACTCGCAACTTATAATGACCGCAGATCACTCATGTAAGTACAAAACAACAATGTCAGTTTAAAACAAAACAAGAGAACAGTTGCTAATTTAAAAATAAAATGTTATATTCATGCTTTTTATGGCTTTACAGCGGCTTTGCAGAATCCCTATCTAAATCTTGTAAAAATGTGGAAATAATTTCTATATTAATTTCATTTTGTTTCATGCATCTTTGCTAGCCTGCTTTTGGTCATGATCCTTTAGTAAGTAAGTACATAAACATAGGGTTCCATCATATTGCGAAACAAGAAACTTTACTCAAAAGTTGTGACTCAAAACGTCAGACATTTAAAAAGCTGTCATGCCCCTTATGTAGTATCTACATAAGGAGCATTAATAATTTCCCTTATTCAGAAAATTAATTATTGTAATTAAACAAAAATATCTTTTATTTCATACAACCAAGATAAACACTATACTACATACATAATAATAAAACTTAACCAAAGTATCTCTCGCACTTGGGAGTCGCAGCGCAACGCTTGCAACATTTTTCTCTAGCACACATGCGCAAATCTACGATGTCATACACCAAGTTACGCACACAACGCCAAAAGTAGTCCTCACTTTTTTAGTCGCGATTGTTTACGACGGCTCCGTCTATACTTTTTTATTGGTCTGAGGCTTACTCATGCTACACATCAGCCATGCTACACATCATTACAGTATGTTGTTAGAAAATATTTCATTGAGGTGACAGAAATACCGGATCTTCTGCCATTGTTTATAGAAATTCATAGCTCCTAACCGAAATACGGTGATTGGCATTAGGTGATCAGCGAAGTATAGCAGGAGAATGAGATATCATAGCATGCGTACACATGCGTTCACCGCAATATTTTAGGAATAACATGCAAAGATTTTGATTTTCCAAAATTATCCGTTTTCATTTTTAAAACGTCGTAGTCAGTTCTGAGTTGGCTTTGTATGAACACATTTTTGGAGGCTCCTTGTTTACCCAGTTGCAGCGACATGTCTACTCAGTCTAGCTCATCGGAAATTGCAGATTTTTATCAGATGATAGTTCCGTTAAATTGCTAAAACAATCTGAATAATTTTATTTTATTTTATTTTATTTATTTAGGGATAACAAACAGCTACAACATACAAATAACAAACATAATAATGTGCGAGCTCGAATTCATCCTCACTTAGGTAGGTATTCTAGATATTTTTGCTTTAAATTGCTAAAACAATCTGAATAATTTTATTTTATTTTATTTTATTTATTTAGGGATAACAAACAGCTACAACATACAAATAACAAACATAATAATGTGCGAGCTCGAATTCATCCTCACTTAGGTAGGTATTCTAGATATTTTTGTTCCCGTAATACGTTTTAGACTACCTACTGTAATTTGCTATCCATCTTTTCAACCATTTTAAATAAACCAATTAAAAAATACTCACGTTCATTAAGTTTCATAATGGTTTAAAATTAACTAACAGTAGGTACTTACATACGACTTAAACTTGATTCTTGGGACCTTAATCTCGAGTCGCGCAGAAACGCAACGTCAAGTTCAATAGTACAATGTGACCCTGAGTTAGCCGCGAGCATGTTTTTTGTTACATAACAACCAATTTTGATACTTTGTGCAAAGTGTACTGACTGGCCTATTATATTATTTCCTGTACACTGTGTGAATCCGGTAAATGGTTTGATGATAATGAGGACTGCGACCTTCGTAGATTCTTAGGTATATAAGAATGTGAGAGTAAAACGTGATTCTCGGTCGGTTTGCTCACTAACCCCCTTTTTAATAAACGTGTAGTAAAACTATACCTACCATAATTTGTCCTCAAAAATGTATGAAAAATCCGGAAGTCATATTAATTGGTAGAAAAGTAAGTAAGTAGAGTCTAACGACATCTTGCCTCTCAATATTTTAAAAAGCAAACCAATTATAGGTTAGTTTATAGAGAATGTTAGATTTATGCCCAAATCGCCGCAACAAGATGATTTTTTATTCAATTGGTTGAGGCTGGCATCTTCAAAGAAACAATATTACAAACTAGATTGCGAAGAGCCAATAAATATATTACAACAACATTTGCGCAATACATAAGTAAATTGAATGTGTAGATAGATGAATGGGAAATAGGACAGTGCAGAATTTACTAGCACATCGGCAAAACTGGATTTAAGATCTAACAATTATTATTGATGACACTTCAAAGGTGTGTCTACCGACTGCCTATAAATCAGTGAGGCAATCGAATGATTTATGGACAAACAGACCGCCACTCCACACAAGATAATTGCTAAAATTGTTCGTGAGTCACGAGGTGTTAAAGTGTGGTTATGGTTGATTCTAAGGCACCCGAGTCCTGTTACGGCTGGCTGTGTTTGGAGTTTCTCTACAGGATCAAATAAAAATTAGAGATATCCACAAGAGAACCGAATTAAACGACATAATCCGAAGAATTGCCAAACTTTTTTTTTTTTATTATTATTGATAGGCACGCGTTTGACCACTATCTCACCTGATGGTAAGCGATGATGTGGTCGACTATGAACGCACGCTTGCCTAGAAGCAACCTGTTCAACCTCTTGACTTGAAGACCCCTAGGTTGTAGCTATCAGGAAACACCGACTCCGGCAGGGAATTGGACTTAAGTGGCTGGGCACATTGCTCGCAGAACCGAAGACCGAAATTGTTCTCTTGTGGCGACCGTGTACTATAGAAGATGCAGCGTGGGAAGTTCCACAAGGTGGACTGACGATCCAGGGAGGAACGCTGGAGTCGTTGCATGAGGGCAGTGCAGCAAAGGGCTTTAGGTTGTGTAGGTAAATTTTTGGGGGAGGCCTATGTTTAGAGTGGCCGAGCGATTTGGCAGTGTCAAAAGCAAGTTCCTTATTTTCCACGTAAGTATATAAATGTGACTGTGTTTTGAAGTATCTATTATGATTGTATCCGCTTAGATATTGCGTGGGAGGGAATACACATTATTATAATAAACACTGTACACTCCTGTGCGCTTCAGCAGGGGTTCGAGTCTGCTATTGCAATCGTGTCTCAATGA
This sequence comes from Euplexia lucipara, assembly GCA_921972225.1. Lineage (NCBI taxonomy): Eukaryota > Metazoa > Arthropoda > Insecta > Lepidoptera > Noctuidae > Euplexia > Euplexia lucipara. Next base: position 4,489,030 of record OV179143.1, on the reverse strand, counting down.
CCGGTCAATGATCGATTTTTGACGTATAACGTCAAACTTATGACACATTTCCCATACAAAAACTGTCAAAGTTGTCAAACATTCGATCCATGACCGGTCATTGAGACACGATTGCAATAGCAGACTCGAGCCCCAGGGCCATTGCGCAAATGCGCATCTCAGATATAGTTCATAGTGAAGATCAGGGCAAAGTATTCAACGATTTACTGTCAAACAGCTAGTTTTGAATTGGCTATCATCAGTGTGTATCTAGGATGACGTTATGTGCACTCGCAAAGATGTGTCTAAGCGCACCGTAACTCGTCTGATCGTCACCGTAGATTGAAGTCCACGTATATAATAGTGCAGTAGTTACCATTTTTTTTTTGTAATATCTCAGTTATCACCAAAGTTCGGTCTGCAACTGTAGGTACCTACTTACGCCTGTTAGTTACTGGCAATAAAAAAAAGATAGCCACAATCCCGGCTCGTCAGTTCAGCCCCCCTAGCCAAGTTACAAACGATTCGTATCTATTCTCTTTCTACAATCGAGAACGCCTCAAATCCCTTTATTTTGTCCACGACTTAGCGAAAGGTGATAAGTCACGTGGTCAAAACAAAGGGATTTAGGGAGAATAGATACGAATCGTTTGTAACTTGGCTAGGGGGGCAGAAAGCGATAATGATTATAAATAGTAAACTTAGCTAGGCCTGCAGGTACGCGGAAGCGCCGCACATAAGTGGTAACGGTAACACTTTATTTAACCTTGAACTGCTGTCTTCTAAATCTTTGAACTGAGTACTACGCCAGGCAGTGCAGTACGGAGTTTCACTAGAAAAAAAAAACAGCTTGTAGGTACTTGTTTTATTAACATTGACGCAGCATGACGTAAAAACGTGTCTTCATACCTGCAAAATAACTGCCAACATTGTCCACTATGCCTAAGTAGGTATAATCAGCTTAAAGTGCTCATGTTTATTTAAGAATGAAAAATAGACACTTAGTATATTACACGGTTTTGTATTTATTTAAATAAATTACATTTGTATTAAGTTAACAGTCTTTTCACAATAGAAAATGTTATAGGTTTTTAATCACTATAAATATTCCACAACTTTTCACACAACGCCATCTAGTCCCAAGCTAAGCTAAGAGAGCTTGTGTTATGGGTACTGAAAAGCTGATAAACATACTTATATATTTCTAAATACTTACATATTACACCCAGACACAGAACAAATGATCGTGCTCATCACAAATATTTGTCTTGGGTGGAAACCAAACCCACGACCTCCAGCATAGCAGTCAGGGCTACTAACCATTAGAACAACAGACCAGTCAAAGTAGTACTTCATGTTTGGATGATATGTACCAATCGAGTTCAATTATTACCTCCTACTACTACTTCAATTACTACTACCTACTCTAGTATTGTATGCAACATAGAGACACGAAGCGCAGTAGTACAGTTTAAAATGAAATATTTTGTATCTTTAAAATCAATGCATTTGAGTAAGGTAGTTAGGTTCGGTAGTTAGGTTAGCTATAGGATAGGTATGGTAAGTTAGGTTAGGTTTATGTATATACATATGTTGTCATTCTATTTCTATCTAACACAAAATGTTTAAAGGGTACATTAGAGACTCGCTAAAAAGTAGTAGTAGTTAATATTGTTTGGATCTATGTATTTGTTGTCATTACGATGACAAAAATGATGATTATGATGGTAAAGTTTGTATATTTCTTATACTATTTAAATTTTCGTATCACAGTGTTTGTTATCAAACTCCTCCGTAACGGCTTGACTGATTCGTATGAAATTTTGTGTGTATATTCAGTAGGTCGGAAAATAGGTTGTATAGGTAGATACTATTTCTTTCTTTTGGATCCACCGTTGTGGCACTGGGGCATGCCCACAACCCTAATTAAGGTCGATAGGCCAATGTTTATAATTTTATATCCAATACCTAGTTATAAAAAAAGCGTTGTACGAGTCCTCGCCTTAGATTTTCCGTTTAGACGTCTGAATAATAATATTATAACACTTGTGTATTTATGGGTGAGTGTAACTTGTGTAACTAACTGCCTGCTTTGGTTTGGAAAAGCCGCCCTGGGCGACTGGGTGAGTGATTTAATCTTGTGGCGCTAAAACATTTCCTCTGCATGTATGCAATGTATAGATCGTGGCCCGTGGGTGGGTAGGGCATACTTGGTCCGACTCGCGCTTGACGAATTTTTGAGTGGCCGTGGGCTGTGATCACAAGCTTTTGGAGGCCTGGATCCGCGCCAGGGCATCGGATTTCTGTTGATTGGCTAATCCTTGCAACACTATGGCAAATTCAAATTTTATTTTTAGTGCTGAAGATGTATGTTTGCTATCGACACGCTAAGAAAAAGACTGTTTTACTTCAAGATTACATAGTGCCCTACACTCTTGGCAGATTTTAATCGGTTACCTGTCGGTAATTACCCGTTCGTGCGTCCTTAGACTTATTACGGTAGTAAATTAATCATAAAATTGCTTCATGTACTTATTCAGTTTTCCTTCCATATTAATGTTTCGTCAGCCAGGTATTCTTATTACTTTAATGATTTTATAGCAATATTTTCTGACTGAATCCACTGAAGGGTTTAGAATAATTAAATAAGCTAAGTTTTGTGCAGGTACGAGTACACCTGCATGGTCGTATCATAAATTAATATCACTTTGTTATGTTGGGATACAAATTGACAATTGTTAAACATACATACATACATACATAAACTCACGCCTTTTTCCCATGGGGGTAGGCAGAAACTACAGAGCGCCATATGCTACGATTCTTACATACTTCTTTTGCTTCGTTTACATTCATACATGTTGTCATACACACACGCCGGTTGCGAGTACTACGCACCTGACCTTTCTGAAGAACCTCACCAATAAGGTCTATGTATGTCCTTCTAGGACGTCCCCTCCCGGCGTTCCCACTTACATCTGCCTTGTAAATACCTTTCGTTAGTCGCCTTTCATCCATCCTTTCAACGTGACCAAACCATCTAAGCATACTCTTTTCAGTTTTTGTTACTACATCTTCTTTTAAACCACAACGTTGCTTTATATCATCATTCCTCAATCTGTCATTAATTGTTACACCACACATACTTCGCAAGGAACGCATTTCTACAGCATTTATTCTACTTTCATGTCTCTTTTGCCACACCCAACATTCACTTCCATACGTTAGTGTAGGCACCAGCACACCATTGTGAACAGCCAGTCGTGCCTTTTCGGACATAGACTGGCTGGTCACAACGCCATGTATAGCGCCATTCACTTTATTTCCTGCATTCACTCTCCTTTCCACATCCGCATCAATCTTTCCATCCCTTGTAAACAGACTTCCCAGATATACAAAGTCATTCACTTGTTCTACACTCATATCGTTTATTTTCACATTGCACAACGACACGTTTTCAATTGTTAAAATCATTATTATATCAGTAATATAAAAAAAACATTAATAAGTACCTACCTACTTTAATTTTAAGTCTTAGTTATTCCAGAAATTTATTCATAAAATATCGGAACTGAAGGTCAACTCCCGCACGGGCCCGCACCTAATTGCAAACATTAAAAAAATAGCACCAAGCTCATCTCAGCGATAACCAATGTCAATAACCTTTAATTTTTATAATTCGGTTGTTAAAGTGCAGGTAAATTAGATGTATTTTTGACGGCTTGAGACTGAGTGCGATATAGATGCGAAAGCTCATAAAAAATACAAGAATATAGGCCCATTTAATACAATTAGATGACATTTAAAAGTAAAAGTGGGAAACAACATAAATTGCTTTTTTTAAATACTGCAGTCTGGAACGAAAAACTCAAAGAAAATGTATCGCGCGTTGATGTCTTTTAAATTGCTGAAAGTAATTATAATAATTTCCGGGGTTTCGCTAGTCATATTATGTAAATGTATAATCCAAAAGTGCATTGACCTTTGGCCTTGTAATACTTCGTAACCGACAATATTAAAAGGCTTTTTTAAATATGTATCAAAACTGGTTATAATCGTGAATGAATGAATGAAGTGGAACGCTAAATATTTACCATGGGAGGATATTTGCTTATCTTGCAATGTTTATATACTTGAGGATGCTTTTTGGCATTGAGTGCTTATAGTTGTTTAACCCCGAAATACTTTATAGTTATGTACTTAATGGATGTAAATACTTGACCTGTCACCTTAGTAATTTCGTTACGCGGGTTGCCAGAAGCCCGAAAATCTTATCAATGGGGTATAGTATAACCCTGTTGCTAGGTTGTGGATATCTGACAGACATTTTCCATGTATAATGACGGAATTCAGCTGCTGTTCGACTTCCAGGAGGAGGAGGAGGGGCGGGGGGGGGGGCAGCTGCCGCCCCTGTGGAACCCCAGTGCAGGGGCACTTTTTTCCAATTTTTATCTGAGGAGCGCTAAACATTTTTGAACTCGCTTCATTCGCTAAAATTTCTTTAGGTTGCCACTGCAATTTACGTCTGTTAAAATATAGAAAATCATTTTAAGTAAGTACCTATATGTGGAGTCATTTGTCTTAAATTTTTAAGCCGGAACTGGCTGCACATGGGGTTTTCACATGAAACAAAACTGCTGGTGATTATGCTTACAGCCTGTGCCAGTATTAGGGGTATCAGCCAACTTACTGGGACAGTGGGACCGTCGCCCATTATTATCTGAGGAGTGCTAAAAATATTCGAGTTCGCTACGCTCGCTCAGATATTTCTAAATTCCTATAGCAATTCATTTGCAATGTATTTCCCAAAAATATTAAATTGCATTATAAATGATTTTGGAGGCCTGATCAGAGAAAAATCCTAGGTTTAGGATGCCAGGTAGACGGGATATGTTAGAAATGAATTAGTTGGTAACCATTGATAACCACAAATACTCGTAGGAGTACCTATCAGACTGTGACCCCGTATTAAATCATTATATATTATTTATATTTTGAAGCGTTACAAACAATGTTGTGGAAAATAACTTAAAATTAACTCATGCTAAATTTAAAGTATAATATAAAAAAAAACTAGGGCAGGGACACAAACGTAAACAGTTAAAATATATAATTTAACGTCTGTTACCGTAATACTTATTGACATAACGAACGCGTGCAGGTATTTTTTTTTTGTTAAAAGGTGCGTATTTGTTATTTGAGAGTGGTTAAGTTAAGTGGTGTTCAAGTAGATCAAGGTTTATTCAGTAAGTAGTTAGCAGTACATACCGGTTGAGTGGAAACTGGTTAACAAGGATTGCCTTGAAGGACGTCTGAGGCCGTATACATGCTAAACCAGCCTTCATGTTAGGTGAACCTGTCGGGGCACCTACGCTGTTCCATTCAGGTCGTTACTAGCTCATTACTTTGGCTAAACGTCTGTATATTTCATGTTTTAAGACCTCTATTTTCAATCTGAATCCTCGAAAATTGTATGGGTATACTATCCGTAGGTACGTAAAATACGCGTTAAGTTGTGGAGTTGCGGACACCTGCCCGATAAACCTAACCTAACCATGGGTATTCTAAAGGTTATGATCATGTTACTTTACTCAAAAAGCTGTATTTATAAAGGAGTTAAGGTCAATGTTCCTTGTTGATGAAAGTAGGACCAACTATTGACTTAAAAGATGGGACAAATACAAGAAAAACCATCTTTAGTTTTGGTGTCCTTATAATAAAACAATGAATTCTGCGTTTGAATGAATATGAATTTTGCTCACCCTTTTAATCAATAGAGCATGAAAACACATAGTTTATAAAGGTACTTAAATTTAAGGCTATATTTAAATATTCACATTTTTTTTTATTATTTACTCATCCATACTTGAATGATGAAACACTATACCTTAAATCAAATAGGTGGTAAGTGTATTACGTGAACCTACCTAAATCAGCAACGTTTTACAAAAACAAGAAGTTTTCCACTGTCTTTGTTTAAATATAATGAAAAATACTAGGCGAAACATCGAATGTGTAACTCCAATACGATTTCTATTACATCGTGTATTTACTCAAACCGCCATTCACTTCTGGACAAAATAATAGCCTAATTACGACATCGTCAGTGCACTATGAGCGATATCATAAGGGCAATAAAATGGGACGTGTCCATAGCAATACAGTGGCCACTTTACTCACCAACAAGTGTAATTGGCCTACACTTCTGTCAGATAATGTATAAAAGATAAAAAAAAAACGTGTAGAGTTGGAGCGTTACTTTTATTAATGTGCCCGTTGTTTTTTGTGCAATTGTGACGAAATTTTATGGTTTAAAGCAAGTCCACAGTAGGCCTTTATGTGAAAATTAATATGTCACTCAAACCTGATAGAGTAGACACCAATATTAATCGAATGAAAAGATACAGACCTACATCTTCGTAACTATTTTGGATCACTAAGTACCTATACTCCATCCGAGTAGGTAGTTAACTAAAGGTAAACAATCTTGACAAGTCTTTTTAGTTAATAACACAGTTTAAAAATAAAACGCAGCTGAAAACAAATTTAGATACAACAAAAACGATTACATGATCAATTATACAATTTTTTAAACAGTAGTTGTATTTAATTAATAAGCGTTTATGTAAAAAGACTTGTCAAGATTGTTTACCTTTAGTTAGCTACCTACCTACTCGGATGGAGTATATTATTATGTAAGTACCTGGTAACATAACTAAGTCAAACCAATCTTATTCTAATGACACAGGACGTAAGGTGAAAGATCGACTATATGTGGTTGATAGGTATATAATCTCGATCACAGTGCTGCCAGTAAGCGCTAAAAGTGCTTGAAAAAAGCGCTAGATTCCGCTAGATTGCATAAAAAAAACACACACACCAGTAATACCTACCAAAAATTTGTTTTAATAATTTTAAATCTAAATTAATAAAGAGCCTAATCGCTTTCGCTGTCTGAGCAGGTTCTGTAGACTGAATTTTTGTAGGTCCAGGTTGCGGTTTTTGAGGGTTTTGTAATTTCCATTTATATTTTTGGTTTGACGTGACGTGTGTTAGAACATTTTCGGGAAAATCGTAGTTTTAACAACGATTTTCCCGACGGTAGCCGTCCCGACATGTAGCCTTTTTGTAAGATAATCCCAATCGTTTATGTAAATTTGCGTTTATCGTGTCTGTGCCAGGTCTGCCAAAAAAGCGCTATATTTTCCGCTAGGAGTTAAAATTGAAATTTCAGCGCTAAGTGTTCCAAAAAAGCGCTAGATCTAACTCCGAAAGCGCTAAGGTGGCAGCACTGCTCGATCATCATCTGCAGAGGCTTATTCCCAGCTACCTAGGTTAGGATCAACTTCTAGACGATTCAGATGCAGCTGAAAACTAGGGGCGACGACTAATCTTACCTCCAGAACCCATTAACACGATACACTGTGGATCCTGTGGTATACAATCTAACAAACAACACGAAACACAGTAGGGTACTTATCTAAAATGGTATAGCTACTAGACCGACTGATTCGGATGACTAGATTAATCGGTAATTTTGTTTTATTCAAACTATTACTAATATTCGTAAAATCAATTTGTTCCAGTAAATAGCACGAATTACAAAGATTCTACACAAGTATAATTCGGTACTTACTTAAATTTGTTTAAAAGTCGATTGCTAAAGTGGAATAGTCCAATCTTCAAAATTGTTTTTCAGCCGTTCATTACAATTTCCACAGCCTCTCATTATTTTATTTTATAAGTGATTTCCACAGAGTTTACACAAGTAAAAAGTCTGACGTCCCAAAAAAAATAATCACAATAAAGAATGGAGAGCTAGTTCTAAACAGCACCTTTGCGAATGATTGCTACACAACATTGTTACAACAAGTTGTTTTGGAACTAAAATAAAATTAAAAGAAACCCTAAATCATTGCGTTGTGAATACAAAAAGACTACGTTAATCGTAATAGTTAGTTACTACAACTGTAGTAAGATGTGTTATGAAATTAGACTTTAAATAGACGTGAAAGTTTCTGCTTGGAATCGAGTAGATGCAATTTTGGGAGATGTATTTCTTAACCAATGCATAACGTTTGCAATGAAACCTTACAGTCTACCCTAAAGTAAAGCCATGTAACTTTACATTGTTTATTAACTTTGTGCACTTTAAGGCTAAATAGTAAGTAACTACAGCTACAACCTAGGGGTCTTCAAGTCAAGAGTAAACAGGTTGCTTCTAGGCAAGCGCTTCATCGTCGACCACATCATCGCTTACCATCAGGTGAGATAGTGGTCAAACGTCTATCAGTAATATAAAAATAAAAATAAAAAAAAACGGCCGCACTCACCGGTCGATTGAAGGGTAAGCTATGCTTGTCGTGGTAGCTTCTTGGATGATTGCACATTTATTACTATTCCTTGCCTCGGAAAACACGTTAGTCTGTTGGTCACGGATTTACGGCATCATTTGTAGATAAATGACTATCTCTACGAGAAGTCGGAACCCCAGAAGTCTGACAACCAGAGTTACTGGAATTTAAGGTGCATCCGGTAATTCCGAAAACCGACCCGAGTATATAATGTCCCTATACGAGTATAGTTATGGAAAATATGAATTCAAGTATTACATGTTGATTTTAGTTAGTTCAAATCATCGATCTACGTTTAATAAGCTATTATTGTTGAGTGCCTAGATACCAATAAAAACTAACAGCTTTATATACTTTTTTTTAATAAAAACACTTTGAATGGACAATCCAGACAATTCTCAACTATTGTATTCATAAGCGCGGTATTATAATGACAGTTTCCCATGGCAAAAGACATTTTCCATATTGTTCTACGATTATTTTAATTCAAGGAAACACGTATAAACACAAGCCACTCGTATGGGGACAATGCTTGTCAGTTACGCTCCTTTTCCTTTGCATTGCTTAACTTTGTGTAGCTAACCGTATCCGTAACTTAGTAGTTATTTATGGTGCGAATGCTTAGAGACACTGTGCTGAAGGAAACTTTGTAATATACTATTGATTCTTTTTGGTTAATGACAATAGGTTTCAATTTCTTCAGCACCTATCGTGGGCGCTAAACACTCATTAAAACAATAAACTGCCAGGAACAACTACCTAGGTTTGCCTCGTAAGTAGCACAGACGCCAGCACATCAAGTTACCCCAATGTGTCGAATATTCCCAATTGAATATGAACCTTATTCCGTTCGTTATAAAGTTGAAAAACGATCAAAGAAATTGGACACATTGGGGTAACTTGATGTGCTGGCGTCTGGACATGGGAAAACATAATAGGGAATATGCATGTAATTTAAATTTGGTTCGAATATTTTTTTTTCCGAATCTTTAATAGCAGAAAATATGAACTAAATCATTGTTTTACTTTTTAATAGCGTCATAATTGTTTAAAATTAAAATTAAAAGTGCGAATTAAGCGCGGGAAATTCAAATTTGTGAAACGCGTCACCATTGGTTATGACGAAAATTGACGTCAAATACTACGACAACAACTCAACGTCTACAAAACATCAATGTGTAAGTATGACATTAAGTATTGGAACGAACTTTTTATCGGAAAACATTATTATTGCCGTGTGTGTTGTGAACTAATTTAATGTTCAAGTGTAATTTTAGCTTCATAGTGAGGTTATTTAACATTTAAGAAAAATGACTGAAAGTGGTTTTGTAAAAGCACAATCTGACAATGTTTATTGCATTCGGGTACAAGCAATACCGGTAAACTGGTTTTTGAGCTTTTTTCATGGTGAAATGGTTAGAAGAACGAAAACACCCTAAGTAATAGTAATAGGATCATAGTAAATGACGTAATCGAAATGGCGCGCGAAAATGGCGGCGTTTAAACCGCTCAAATTTATTCTGTATTTTAAATATTTTTTTAAGCTTCATTGGGTACTGCATTTTTAAATATGTTTATATTTTTTTACTATGTTAAAACGTTGTAAACAGTGAATTAAAATTATAAAAAAAATACATGCATATACCCTAATAGTCTGACTAACCCTTTGGCATACAAAATTAACCGAAATTCCGACATCTTTCACACCAAGCCAGTCCCAAACTAAGAGCTTGTGCTATAAGTAAACTCCTAGGTACCTAGTTAAATATACTTAGTACTATACAGCGTGGTGATGACAATGCGACAATAAATGAAACTTCGTATACTTAAGGACGTTCCCAGTCTACACACAAAAAATCATTTGAAAATATCCAGTAGTTTAGTCACAGGAGGTGATTTTACTTTTTTAACATTTGTTACATGATGTATCTGTTAATACGGAAGCACTGACAGGTTAACCACCTCCGCATCGGTAACATCAAAACATTAAAGACACGTGGTGACGTGGCCAACTCGCAACCTACTTAAAAACTTTCGCCAAATCAGTTTTTAAATTTAATTTAGTGAAAATTATGCCTTAAACCCGTGTCATAAGAGTCATAAAGCGTGTCATGTCATCAGAGTTCGATAAGAAAATAACGCACGCGGAAGTAAGTTGCTATGCACTCATATCAATAGAAAATTTAGTGTGTGCGAAAGAGATAAATCTAGTTTCGTTTGCTTATTACTTCACTTTCTTGTCGAAACTTGCAACTACAAATTTAGGTCACGGTCACTGGTCAGTGTATCGCCGTAATCCTGTGACGATCCACGCGTCATTGATTTGTGCAAGCGCACGAGTGCCGCAGGCAGGAGCACCGGTGCTCGCGCCGCCTTTGAAGTACCTACCCGCCGCCTTTCAAGTAGGTACCTACCCGCGCTGCCCGCCGCGCCGCCGCTCGTGTGTTTTTGTAACGAACGACTGATTATAAGTGAGAAATTGGACGCTTTATTTTAGTGATAAGATCATAATTATGACACGTATAATAGTAATAGGTACTTAGTTAAATAGTTAAGTGAATGTGCGAAATTAAACGCTTAGTTTTTATTGTGCTTTCGTGTTTTTTGTTAAAAGATAGGATAATATTGTCTGTTAATAAATTAAATGACGTGGCTGCAAATGGTGACCTCTTAGCAAACGTTAAAAATAACCTTCTCCGACGGTGCGATTTGTGTATTCGTATTCATGGCGGCCATATCGAAAAACGAAAAATTTAGTGACATAGGTACCTACCTACCTACTGAGTTATGTGATTGAATAGTGATCCTGATTGTGATTAATAATTTGATTAATAAATGACGCCCTGGTGAGAGTTACCTGATTATTCAGTTAATAATCTGTGATTCAGTGTTATTGTTTTTACTGAGCATTAATAATGGCGACAAAAGATCAAGTCGCTGCAAGACCGCGCTGTTGCCACTTTTACCACAGGTTAATGAACTAATGTTTCTAAAGGGCGTTCTATTTTGTTTTAAGTTTTATACCATTTAGTTTGTTTGATTTTTATTTTTTTTAAATTTTGGTGTTAGGATTTTTTTGATGGTTTAGAATTATTCCTAGGAACTAGCAGTGTCCGTGATTTCATTTATTGTCGCATTGTCGTCACCACGCTGTATAGGATGACTCACTGGTAATAAGTGACCGATACTTAAACACGTGATTGTACTCATGAATACAAATAACTTTACCAAAGATTTTTTTTTATTAAACTCATTCTCTTTAAATGTTCTATTATGCTAGTACTGCACAACGAGACCGGTGGGGGTGGCGGGGGAGCGTGTGGAACTGGTAGATTTTGTCCTTCCCGAGGTCAGACTATCAGCTGATAGATCGTGCCAATTCGTGCCTACTGTGATTCATCCCGAGCGTGCGCGCGAGAAATTCAAACAGCGTTGTTGTTATATTATTGTGTTATAAGTTATTGTGTATAAAAAAGTTTCTTTGGGAAAGTTTATAGAAATCATGAATACAGTCACGTGTTTAAGTATCGGTCACTAATTACCAGTCACCCTATATTTCTTCTAATATATTTTGCTTTGCCCAAGTGTTTAATTGCCAAAATTTTTAAACTTACCACCTAAGTATACACTCTGGAAAGCAAATTAAGCTCGAGTTTGAGTTTTATGTTCTGTGGTGATTTTATAATAGATTGCCAACGACAAGTTCAGAAGATTATTATGTAGGTATAGAGTTTCTCGACAGTTTTTCCTCATTTAAAACTACCTAAAGGAACTACCTATTTATTTGTTTTATTTTTCTTGTTAACGAACAATTGCTTCTTAATGGTCTAATTATAAATGAATTAGGTAGGTAACTTGACTTTGACTTTTTTGTAGGAAACAAACTAGTTTTTTGTATAATGATTGTTTATCCTTTTTAGAAAGCGTGTTTACTAATATAAGTAAATTGTGTACTATAAAAGTTGCTGATATTATCCGTTTTAATACTATTTTCATGCAGAGAAGGTATGGGCATTGTGGCTACGCTGGCTCATACGAGAAGTCCTTGTTTACTAACATGATGTTTGCTTCATTGACGTCAGTGAAGTCTAAGAGCTGTTACACATCAGCGGCAGGTTGCAAACGACAGAGGCAACTGCTGCTGTCGAAACGATTCTGCGGTGGTAGCCCAACTGACTCCTATACTGACGACGGTTGCCGCTGCTTTTTGAAGTTGGAATGTCAACGGCTGCCGCCAAGGCGTGTCGACGAATTACCTCTGCCGTTGGCGACATGCCGCTAGTGTGTAAGAGCTCTAAGATAAAGTAATGTCTCATTGACAGAAGTCTTGTTACGAGTAGGTATATTCTGAACTCACAGAATAACAGACGAGAACTTAATCACTGAGTCATGACGTCATTAAAAATTTAATGTATACCAATATTATAAAGAGGAAAGATTTGATTGTTTGTTTGTAGGGATTTAACTCAAAAAATTCTTAACCGATTAAAAAAAAACCCCTTTGGAAATAATGATATTATAAGTAACAAGGTGTAGATAGGTTTGGTACCTAAACGACATTCGATCTTCAAAAACGGCACACTAACGCACGCACGCGACCGTTGACGGCACGACGCGACACTAAGGTCAAATGCGGCTAACTAGCCACATTTTAACGTGTCGCTTTCTGAGCGCTTATAACCTATCTACACCTTTTTACTTATAATATCATTGATTAGAAAGCAATGGATGGTACTTATCACATCACCGAGTAACACAGGTTACATTTGATTCAAACTATGACAGGTTGGTAACGTGCAAAGGGAGAAGTAAGTACTTATTCACGCGGACGAAGTCACGAGCGAAGAGCTAGTTTAAAATAAGAAATCTGCTGTAAGAATCTAGGGCTGTTTACGATCCTAGCTACACATTAACCAATTTAACTTTTTTATACAACCGTTTCAACATTGTTTTACAGTTTCACTATTGTATTTATACAAAAATACAAAATACAAAAATCTTTATTTCTTTAACAAAATTTTCCTTCTTATAATTAGTTGTTGGAGTCTCCTTTTAAGCATGTAAATATGCCTGTGTCAGGAGGCTCCGCTCTTCCTTAACGTATTAACAGCATAGCAAGAGACATGTAAACATAAGTTTTGTATTTTTATTATTTAGTGGAAAAGTTAGTGGGTAAGTATTTATTTATTTTTAGCCTAAGGCGTGCTGTAAGATTCCCTAGCCCCAAGAAGTTGGGTGTGTGTGTGTGTGTGTGTGTGTGTGTGTGTGTGTGTGTGTGTGTGTGTGTGTGTGTGTGTGTGTGTGTGTGTGTGTGTGTGTGTGTGTGTGTGTGTGTGTGTGTGTGGGTGTGTGTTTCTGTAATCAATGCATGTTTATTCCACGTATAACAATATTTTTTCTGTTTCTTCATAATTTAGGGTTTTTATCCACTTTATCAGTACTAATTTGCACTCATGAGAGGTCTTCGAAAATATTTGTAATATTTTATTGATTTTATTGTAAAGATAAGCTGATCGTTTTTTGAATTGGATACTAGCAAAAGTAGTCTTTGTTATAGGAACATGTGTATGTATTTATCTCGCGGACATCGGGTTTTTTATTTTGTTACTTCTGTGGCCCTAGTGAAAAGGGGTATAGTCCAATTTTGTCGAAAATGAGTTAAGTGTACCAAAGTGATCAGAAAACCGACTTTTACAGTTTTTTTTGGTGTCAGTTGGACCCTTTTACACAAAGTAACTTTCTTATTTTTAGAGATAGCTTAGATCTGTCTTCACCAAACGATAGAGCATTTTTTTCTGATCACTTTGGTACACTTAACTCATTTTCGACAAAATTGGACTTATACCCCCTTTTCACTAGGGCCACAGACTTATGAAATGTAAGTACCTACATTTTTGTCTGGTCTACGGTGTCCACTAGGTTTGTCCACCATTGTCAAATGCTGATTTTTATTAAGTATGTTTTTTTTTAAGCTTTATTTACTAAGAGTCCAAATTGTTGCGTCTGTTAGTCCTACCAAACAAGCTGTAGTACGCAACAAATGAACATGCAATCGTTTTATTGTGGTCACTATGTTTCCAACCAATTTTGATATTTCCAATACCTACTGCTGAATACCTACCATACAGACGTAGTATTTCAGCCTAAGCTTAAGTTAGCTGCCTCAATGTATTATCAAAATTTGACGTAGAAGATCTTGCAAGGTTTCCTCTCTTCTACCCTTTTACAGATGAGCCCTACAGCGCCCATAATGATCTCATTTATAAACTTAGGCCACTTAGCCCACTTAAGAATTCATAATGGACCACAATAAAGATAATGAGTACTGTTTTGAAAGGCGAATAAAAATTTATGTCTTTTTGAAGCGTCTCTTATGTATTTCTTCATGATATAATGTTTTATATTATCTTCTTCACTTTCCCGTCATCAAGTCGCAATTTCAGCTCAGCGATTAATCGTCGCAACAAAAGAAGAAAAATTCAGGCAAATTAGACGTATTTTTGACAGATCGAAACTGAGATTAGAATTTGAATGTTGTTAAAAATACGGGAATTGCTGTCATATACTCTGATGCTGGCCGAAGTAATCGACATCGCCGCAGTAAAGTTGCCAAAGAAAAAAAACAAAAAAATAACGTTTCAGTCACTAAAGCAATAAAAATAAAGTTTTATTTAAGTACCAACCTTCGTAATTAATGAGGACCTTGACACCAGATATGGATCAAACTCTAAACAAACAAAGACCTGCGTAATAGGTACCTACCTACGGCAGGCCGCATGCATGACAATGTTACAAAACCAGTTTTATAAATGTTTTTCACATATTATTGCACCGTAGCGTACCTACAAAAGGTGACAAAAATGACTGGGGAAGTAACACCAATCACCATACTTAAAAATCGTTTTTTTAGCGTATTTGAAATTATCTATGCATTAAATCAGATAATTACCTACATGAGAAGACGATGTACCTAGAATAAAAACTAAGTGCTATACAAATGAAGTTGAAGGTTGTATTAACTTTTTTTATTAACAACTTCATAGTGCGAAGTCGAGCTGTTTGAACAGACCGACCATTAGAGGTCTGCTAAGCTTATACGTAATCCTATTGATGTTTTTGCGTTACTGTCCTAACTTAACTTCCTAGTCGGTTGTTGTTTTGTGTACCTACTACAAGTAGGTAGATACTAGATCGGTTGGAAACCCACGAATTTTATTCGAATTAAATCTAAATAGGTATATGAATAAACTTTTCCACGTTAATAAATTTAGCGAGAACCGGTCGCTTATTAAGGTCTCTCTACTTATATGCATAATTATTTGTTTTATAATCTGAACTAGTGCCTGCCATCGCTTCACATGCCTGCAATGGCGATATTCAAAAACGCGAGAATTCCGCGTTAAAAAAATATACAGATAAAAATGCACCAAAAGTTAGTTAATATTGTTAGCGGGCAGATTTATGAGACATTTTTCTTGACTTCCTATAGCGGAGACAGAAAAAATAAATAGGATTACCTACTGGTAAGCTTGAAATTTTCTATGAATTCATTGATAGATTACTTTTGTAATCCTACTTCCTATCCTATCCTATCCTACTAATATTATAAACGCGACAGTTTGTGAGTAGGTATGGATGGATGGATGGATGGATGTTTGTGCCTCTTTTACAAAAAAACTGCTAAATGGATTTTAATAAAATTTTGTATGGAGTTAGCTGACAGCCTGGATTAACACATAGGCTACTTTTTATCCCTGTATACCCACGGGAACGGGACCTACGCGGGTGAAACCGCGGGTCGTCTGCTAGTAGGTTATATATTATGACTTGACTGTACTTAACATCAAACATGTAACGAGTTTGAGATTACACTTTAAACCCCCCCCCCCCCCCCTTAGGGTCATAGCGTGATATTAAAAACAAAACATTATCCCTAAGAAATGCAAAAATTATTTTTCTAATCTGACATGTCTCTATATATTGTACATATTGAGATTAGGCATTCAAATAAAATAACATACAAACTACCTACTTATCTATACGTTAAGAGTTACACGTCATTACGTTTTGGTGGAAAATGGTCGTCCTTGACATTAAGATACGATTTTCTAATATTTGCGGTTTATTAACTTATGGACATTAGTTCGTAGTTTGACGGCGCGGTTGGCGTCTCAGGTTCGATTCACGCACGGATCAAAATAAATATTTGTATTTAACAGTTGTTCCAAGTCTGCTTGGTTGTGTATGAGAGTTTTAATGTTTGGAAACGCACCCACGACCCAGGAGAAATTCCTAGTATATAAACGTTTAAAAAATAGTAGTTAAAATAGTAGTTTTTATATTATTATCTTTAGATTTGTGGATAATCCAATTTATGGCCCGATTCATAGCATCAGCCTCGCCCCCTATGACATGGGGCTCAACCGCGAAAACATAAATGGCGAAATGTGGGTGTTAATACCAGGTACATACACCTCTGCCTAGCCCTTCGGGGATTACAGGCGTGATGTTATGTTATTTTATGTTAAGATATCAATCTAAGTGCTTAATCTGACTGATAAAAATACGTCTTTTTAATACCATGGTATCATACATACATACATATGTCGGATCCGGTCAATAGTACGGACACAACGAATCGCAAACGCGCCAAAAGGCGATAGCACGTGATCTACCGACACCATGGCGTGCTTCTACAGAGTCGTGATGTTTTAAGCCTGCAGCGAGGACGACATTCAGTGCCCGACCGCAGTGGAGCTAAGACGTCCCGGAACTGTTATTCGTTTCGTTGTAAAGTGTTAAAATGTAACGGTTAAGTTATCCTGAAGAAACATTTCTGCTTGTAACCGATAACGATGTGATAATCATGTTCGACTATGTGTTAACTTATCAGACAGATGTGTTGCTGGGGAGTTTGTTCCGCCACTTCTTCTTCCCAGCAAAAACACTAGGAAGTGGCGAAGGGTGGGCTCTTTGGGGGACTGTCTTATGTAATTTCGACATTCAAAAAGTGCTGATCCTCAGCCTAAAGTGAATAAACGACTTTTGATTTTGAGTGAATTTGATTTTTGATGAAGATTCAACCCCAAACGTAAGCCATCTCCGACATCAGAAGTGGCATAAAGAACTTGCTTCCCACTTGACTGGCGGTGGCGCGGCTTGGCAGCTTGTCTCGGGCGGCAGTGCGGCCTACAAATGCGCGTGAAATAGCTGGTACCCGCTTGCAGACAACAATCCGGTGAGTCGTGTAATTTTTGTTTGAATTTGGAACCAAAATGTTTTCTTTCCAAGCAGTACTAATCGCAATTTTGAAGGTCAATGCGAACGTTTGTGTAAAAATCATACCTAGATAGTACTACAAACATATACCTAGTACCGAACGAATTATTTGCGAAGTTTTAAATAGTGCCAATAGTTTATTTAACATGCGGGTAGCGCGTACAATAAGATAATAAATCATTTCAAATAGGTGTGATGATCGTTCGCGAAATATTTTAAACAGGGTAATTATCATAATCAACCGTGACAAAATGTTCGTTAGTTATTACTAAACAAAAATGTTCTTTTTTTAATCAGCGTCGATACCGCGGGTATGTTAAGAGAACTTAACGTCATGAATATTCTTTTAGCATCGCGTAGATAGGCTACTGGAAGTTAAATTAGGAGAGGGCTATTATAATGCGTTAAATTGACAATAATGCGATCGAAGTATTGTTTAGCGTTTTGCCTGGGGTCTGTTTACGTAGGCATATTTTGTTACTTCGTGATAACAATAGAAGTCGTGACAATTGAAACTCGGTAGGTAAATAAACGTTACCAACGTGACGCGTTTGGAAAATTGAGCGGTAAACAAGATTTGAGGGAATGCATTTCGTAATAATAGACGCATTAACCAAATAAGTTACTTTGTTTGTTCCTGTTTATTGATACTGGTAGTCTACTAGTAGTACTATGAGGGCGGTTAAAGATATCTTAGCTTTATTTGGTACACTGACGCGTACATTGCGGATCTAAGACAATGTTTTGCGAGTTAACCCGTCATATCGAACGTGGATCCACTCGAGACAAAGCTTTTGGCATACGAGTGCTTAAGTGTTAATAAAAGGTTTTGTCATTCTAGTAACATTGATTTACACACGTTACTGGTTCACTTAGGGCAAACAAACAGGTTCAACGTGTTTTGATAGTTCCTAAGTCGATTCTTACAGCGATCAAAACAGATGATAGTAGTTTTTAGCAAGACTCATTAATCGAAATTCAGTTAGCAATGAACTGTAGGTAACATAACGAAACATACTAAACTAGGCCCCAAATATAAGGGATCTTTTATAACGTTTTTGCAAGTACGCACATGAAAGGAAGGCGGATGACTGAGGGCCAAGTACTAAGTAAAATAGAAAAGGTTGAATCGAGTGATAGTGGGGAATCTTAGGTCGGCTGGTCAGACCGTACCAGTAGCCCCTCGTAGCCGTAGTCCAGTAGAAATCGGTATCTGCTTTAAGTAGTCCGTGGATACGCGGTATTGCGAGTGGCACTGGCGGAGGTCGGGGTCTTGTAGAGACCATAGAGTCCGTGGGACTCGGCATTGATGAGAATGCATAGTGACAAACTGGAGGTTTGTTGGGGCTTAGTGAAAAGCCACAGGCCACGGATAAGATTCCTGCTTAGCGATTTGAGACGTTCTTCGGATGTTTAAGTGGCTGCTAGCATGTGTATACTTGATAAAGTCGTTTATTAATTCAAACTGAAGAATGAGAATTAGTGAGTTTCGATTTTTGAGGTATAACTTTAGGCAAACGTAAAACTGAGGTTTGATCGTGCAAATGCAAAACTTAATAGATTTCCGGTCGATTTAGTCTGATCTTGTTGATTTTGAGACCGTTCAAGGTCATAAGGGTGCTTATTTAGTAAGGCTCCGCGCAAGCAATGGTCATTTAATTGTCTAGGTTGCGGTAGTTGACGAGTTAACTTGACTTACTGTAACTGTATTTCTAACGCACATGCTCAGAGTATAACTGACAAGATTTTAGTAAAGTAGTTGTGGAAATGAAATCTTTATGCTTACGTGATGGATGAGACCGTACCAGAGGTTGTCGTGCAACCGTAGCTCAGTAGAAATCGGTATGTAGTCCGTGAGTACGTGGTGGGCAGTCAACTCTGGCGGAGGTCGGGTTTCAGTGGAAACCATGAGTAAGACGGTAACTGGAGGTTACTAGTTTACTAGGAGGAGGGCTATGCGTAGCCAAACATCACGCGTAGTGCTTAAGTATTTTGGTTTATCTGGTCTGATTGTGTCTCTTCTGAGATAGCGCGGTGATTGCGTCAGTTGTGCTTTGAGTTTTCTAATATTTTTAACGTGTAGTTGAACCTTTTGTAATGACTAATGTGGTGCGCAGTGCGCTGTGACCAACTTGATGAGGATGATGTAAAGTACCAATAAGATAATTACCTCGTTAATTAATGACAGGAATTCTTTTTATTCAACTTAAAGCCGATGTTCCAACGGGGTTAGGAAAACGCCAGAAGCTAAAGTAATTATTGAATTGAATGACAACTGTGATTTACCGAAATGTGATACTGAAGGCGTTTCAGAACCTTCACCTGACATTGCTGCGGGTACTCTAGGTACCTAATTAGTTCAATTATTGTTAATTTTGTGTGCGATGGTCACGGGGATGACTCTGTGATTGTATGTTATTGTCACAGGGATGACAATCTTTGTAAGATTATGTGATGGTCACAGGGATGACTGTCTGATTGATTAGTCACAGGGATGACTGAATCATTGAGTTCGCATGGTCACAGGGTTGACATGTGTGTGTGCGCAGTGTGCGCACATGTGTTGCGCTTCAGTCACAGGGTTGACTGACTGTTAATTTGGTGTCACAGGGATGACTACCATAGAACACTTGTAGTCACGGAGTTGACTTAGTGTGTGTCGCATTTCATGGTCACAGGGATGATTTTTTTACTGTTTACATGTGTTGTACATAGAGAATTTGCAGCAATTGTCAGTCACTTATGTTTTGTTTCTGTAATTTCAATGGTGTTACAGAATTTTGGAGTTACATTCTTGCATTTAGAATAAAAATGTTCCAAGACATGATATTTTTATTGAGTCAGAGTTATTTAGGTCAGATCTGGCCGAGCGTGAATGATACTGTGTGGTATTTTCTTTTGCTTCAGATTAACACACGAGGACGTGTGAAACGCAGGATGGCCGTGTCGGATCCGGTCAATAGTACGGACACAACGAATCGCAAACGCGCCAAAAGGCGATAGCACGTGATCTACCGACACCATGGCGTGCTTCTACAGAGTCGTGATGTTTTAAGCCTGCAGCGAGGACGACATTCAGTGCCCGACCGCAGTGGAGCTAAGACGTCCCGGAACTGTTATTCGTTTCGTTGTAAAGTGTTAAAATGTAACGGTTAAGTTATCCTGAAGAAACATTTCTGCTTGTAACCGATAACGATGTGATAATCATGTTCGACTATGTGTTAACTTATCAGACAGATGTGTTGCTGGGGAGTTTGTTCCGCCACTTCTTCTTCCCAGCAAAAACACTAGGAAGTGGCGAAGGGTGGGCTCTTTGGGGGACTGTCTTATGTAATTTCGACATTCAAAAAGTGCTGATCCTCAGCCTAAAGTGAATAAACGACTTTTGATTTTGAGTGAATTTGATTTTTGATGAAGATTCAACCCCAAACGTAAGCCATCTCCGACACATACATAAACTCACGCATTTTTCCCATGGGGGTAGGCAGAAACTACAGAGCGCCATATGCTGCGATTCTTACGTACTTCTTTTGCTTCGTTTACATTCATACATGTTTTCATACACACACGCCGGTTGGGAGTAATACGCACCTGACCTTTCTGAAGAACCTCACCAATAAGGTGAGGCGGCGGCGTCCCCTCCCGGCGTTCCCACTTACATCAGCCTTGTAAATACCTTTCGTTAGTCGCCTTTCATCCATCTTTTCAATGCGGTAATAGACACACTCTATAAAATTTTTAACCTATAACCTATTGCCTTTTATGAGATACAGCTCGCTGACAGACAGGCGGACGTAGGGCGGAGGCTTAATAATAGGGTTTTGTTGGTTCCCTCTATGTACATCCCCTTACAAAAGATCGTATTATAAGTGAAAAAACTTTTTTACAAAAAAATACAACAGGCCTTATTAAAAAAACACTAACAGGTGAAAGTAATCTAATTCAACTTTCAGCTGTGGCTTTGGTGGTTTTATTTAATTAATTATTGGCCATTTGTGTAAAAAGATTTTTTTCTTTAATTTTCAGTTTTTTTTTAAATTGATCCTACAACACCTGCTGCGACACGGAAAGTATACCCTTTAAAACAAATAAAGTTTTCTCAATAAACGACGGAGTTATGAGGTACTTAACACACATAAAAAATAGAGAGCTGATTTAAGAACCTCTACCTTTTCTGTATGTCGGTTAATAACGGGCATAATTTGTACTAAACTATTTGAGTAAACTCTTCTATAAACCTGCCCGAAAGGAACTAACCATGTATTTCAGCTCCAAGTTTAAGATAAGTATCAGAAAGGCCACCTTTTAACGTAGAGCCTTATTTCACAGCAATAAAGGTTTCCATTATACTGCTCAGTGGTACATTAGGTAATGGCAGATCTCGATAAATGCGCCAGCTTGGTATGGTATTAAATGCCGCCGAGGCATTATAGCCGTTGCCTTTGCTATAAAAGTGCTGGAACGGTGTATAATTTCCATTGTATAAATATAGGACTTTGGTGTTAATGTTACAATAACAACAGATAATGTGTTTTGAAATTAAAAGAAATGTTACGCGGTTTCTTTTCCGTAAGGGAGGAGTCAAAGAGATTTAAAATACTAAAGAGCGGGCATGTCAAGGAAATGTCATAGAAAAACTTTGATCCCATGTCTCAGTAACGCCATCTAGAATAATATATGAATATTGAAGCGGCAGTGGAGCGTACTACAAAAAACTCATAGACTTGTATCCAGCAGGACACAGTTTTTCGGACGAAAATTTGTTCGTTATGTCCGGTCTATAGGTATTGAATGTCTTTGGGAGGAGTAATGTTTGTGAATACTTTACTTAATCTAACCAAGAGGTATCGGGTTAGCCAGTAATTGAGTTCTGGAGAACAGATAGCCAGTCGCTTCATGCATAATAGTGGTAGTTATGCAGCTGGAATCGGTAAGACTAGAAGCCGTCCCTAATTGAATCGGGAAAACGTTATGCAGATAAAAAGGTAGGAAGAGTCAAACATAAATAAGTCTTCAGAGGTCTGAAATCACATACATATACATATCGTCACGCCTGTAATCCCCGAAGGGCTAGGCAGAGGTGTACCTGGTAGTACACCCACATTTCGCCATTATGTTTAAGTCCCATGTAATAGGGGGCGAGCCTATTGCCATCCATCGGGCACAAATCCAGACTCCGGGCTGCTCTGAGAAATCCCAGATTGAAACACTCAATAACACTTTGCCCGACCCGGGGATTGAACCCGGGACCTCATGATCAGCAGTAGCACTTGCGACCACTAGACCAACGAGGCAGTCCACAAATCACAACAATCTTAGGGCTGTCGGGTGTTATACATATAAACGAGTATCTCACGCATTTTTGCGTAACTCTTATGGTTTTCGCACCGTGTAAGTAAGCCACATTATCTCGACAATCGAAAGATTTTCATTTTCTGTTTCGTTATGATCAATTTACACAATACATTTATAAATAGACTACAAATGTCATTCAATCAAAATCCACCGATCCCACCATTTATCCAATATTTTCTAAGTATAACATTTAATTGTAATGTATGCATCCATTTTCCACAAAAGGCTACGTAGATAGACACAGTATTCTAAAGCACAATGACAAATAAGGTAGATATGTATGACGCATTGTGGATTTCCCATTACCTTTTATGTTTACCACTTTACTCACCATCACACCACCACACCTGCCTTATCCTTACCTGTTGTTGTTTACAATATTGTGGCGCTAGATCTTTCCACTAAGTTTTAATTAAGTTCCAAGGACGTTAGAGAAGAGGCTTCTTCATTCTTATTGCATTTGTGGTAGTAACTTTGTACTTAGAAATTAATAGGTTGGTACCTACTTAAAATTATTGTTGACAATTTGTTTAAAGATGTTTGTTTGATAAAGCGATAAAGCATTTTCTAAGTGGGTAAATTATTTAACTCATGAACACTTACACCTTAATTGCGATTAAATTGCTTCAAACGCTCCTATTTTTTTTTAGCAAAACCACATTAAGGATGCAGATGCTATCTGAATGAGGGTGCAGTTTTATTTATTATGTAAAAACCTTCGTCGCAGTCAGGTAAAAAGTACCTACGCACAACAATACACTTTAAGAATATGAAACACCACCATTAACAGAAAGGATGCAAAAGGTAAAAAAAACTGGTAAGAATATAATACTTCCACTCTACGTTAACGTGAGACGGATGTGACTGGATACTTTTCTCAAGTTATGTCACAGTAATTCTCGAGTAGGCTGTAATAATCATTTTATCTGACTCGAACACGCAAAACCACGTAATAACCTTGAACCTTGTCTCTTGTATAAGTTGTGTGACAAGACAGACAAGAAACGTCACTTTGACATAATGATAGACACTATGAGATTGTATGGACTCAATTATGTAGGTACCTAATGGAGGCAAAGAACGAAGGTGTGATTTCTCGGAGTATTGTAGAAAAGGGGCTAATTGACTATATCTACTTAAAGTGATTTTGCACCTGCTTCTTTTATTCACAACTATAATTTTCGAAGTGTGTAATACACCCATATTTCGCCAGTTATGTTTAAACCATTAATAGGTGGAGCGCCTATTGCTATCAATAACACATGCACTTTAACTCCGGTACTAATCTCCAACGTTTGATGGTATATCTGATGCCTCCGGTCTGTTGTATATTATATGTAAGTAGGTACGTGATAATGGCAAAATGGTGGCATCTCTTTCACAAAAAAACAAAGATCCAGGGGGTCGAGTCTGCTATTGCAATCGTGTCTCAATGACCGGTCAATGATCGATTTTTGACGTATAACGTCAAACTTATGACACATTTCCCATACAAAAACTGTCAAAGTTGTCAAATATTCGATCAATGACCGGTCATTGAGACACGATTGCAATAGCAGACTCGAGCCCCTGCAGAATATATCAGCATCAGACACACAGCCTGACACATGCTGAGCTGAACTCCAATTTGGTGCAATCTTAAGACGCACACCGATCTTTTTAAATTCGTTGTTTTTTCATTATATTTAAAGTGTGTCATTTAATAAAAGTGTCAATCATTTAATTTTCTTACGTAGGTACGTCTATATATATTTATAATTTTTGTATGGTATAATGTTCGCACCTTGTACCGCACCATATTTATGTTAATTGTTATCTTCTATATAATCTATCGAAACGTCATTAATTAAACTGAAAAGTTAAAGGACAGCGAGCGTTGGACAAGGTGCTATAAGTTTACTTGATTTTTGCAATAGTGATAGTGATAAGTTAAAATATAATCGAATAATCGTCTTCTACGATGTCCTTCTCACCGCGCTGGTTTTATTCACTCTTCCTTCTTCGTCCAGGCGGTTTTCCTTTGGAATGCGCTCCCTCTGAACATCAGGATGGCACATTTAAAATGAAAGTTCGTGAACATAGGTATAATTATGCATAAGATGTTGGCAGGTTCATCGCTGGGTTGATTGGTACTCTGAATAGTTGTTCGATAAAAACGTCTTTTTATCTCTCTTGACCATGTATTTATTCTGTTTAAGTATGTATGTATCTGTGTATTTATTTTGTTTCAGTATGTTCCTATTATGTATCTGTGTATTTATTCGTTTCAGTATGTATGTATCTGTGTATTTATTTTTATGTGTCACTTTTTGTCCTTAATTTTTACCCTGTTGCACCTACCTCGTTCCATCTCTGCACCACCTTAAGGTAGACTGGTAGAAAATGCCCAAGGCATTAAGTCCGCCTTCGTACAGTTTTATTTTACTTGTGTTTATAGTTTTAATAAATAAACAAATGAATAAGTTCACTATCACTATTGCAAAAATCAAGTAAACATACTACTACTACTACTACTATTATCACTTATAACATCACCTGGCCTGTTGGTCTAGTAGTTAGTGACCCTGACTGCTATGCCGTAGGTCGTGGGTTCGATTCCCACCCAGGACAAATGTTTGTGTGATGAGCACGATCATTTGTTCTGTGTCTGGGTGTTATTTATCTATAATATGTATGTATTTAGAAATATATAAGTATGTTTATCAGCTGTTTAGTACCCATAACACAAGCTCTCAAGCTTAAATTGGGACTAAATGGTGTTGTGTGAAAAAGTTGTGGAATATTTATTATTTATTATTATTATTATTAATTTGTAGGTGGCATGTTTAATTAAAGTTTGATATCGAGTTCGCACGGTTAGTGAACCCTTTGCTTTGCTTAGAAGTATAAGGTCTATATTAAATTGGGAACATTACCAGTTTGGGAAAACTTGATGCGTTGACGACAAATCTAATAATCTTTGTGAACATAGGTATTGGATTAAAGGTCTTATGGATACATTTTAGACGAGCTCTATTATTATATGTTCGACCTATGGGTTGTGTGTACAAATATATTGGTTAGGTAGTGATAACCTTGATTCTATTACACAATACAAATTCAATATCCTAATAACCTTCCATTACCAAACATAAAAACTGATCTCTTTAAAAGAAACTGTTACCCCATGTCAATTAAATTATTTAATAAATTACCTAGCGAAATTAGAGACCTTCCTATTAATTGTTTTAAGTTCATCATCATTGTTCCGAATAAAATTGTACACCTGGCTTGCCAATAAATGCTTTTACACTACTAAAGAGCGTGTCGGGCCACGCTCAGTGTAGGGTTCCGTAGTTTCCCGTTCGTCACAGTAAGTGTTCAAAATGCTTGCATATAGGTACGATTATACTACATACAAACTTAGTCCAGAAATTATTTTGTACAACTTTTTGTCTTTTTTGTACAAAAACTGTTGTTTCCATCCAAGTTCAAAATAATTTTCCTAGAAAGTCCTTATAAAGTTCTACATTTCAGATTTTTTTCATTTTTCTAAACTTATGGTTCAAAAGTTAGAGGGGGGGGGGGGGGGCATTGTTTTTTACTTTTGTAGCGATTATTTCCGAAATTATTGACATTATCAAAAAATGATTTTAGCAAACCCCTATTCATTTTTAAATACCTTTTTAACAATATATCACACGTTAGGGTTGAAATTAAAAAAAAAATCACTTCCCACTTTACATATAGGGGGGCTACCATGGCGACATACTACGGCGTACCACTGCTGACATGGCGAAACTATAAGGGTTCCTAGTTGACTACGGAACCCTAAAAAATGATGTAGTAGTGTAGTAAATAAAGTGTTTAGTTTAAGATTAGTCTTACATCTTACATAATGTTAAGTTTCATATACCAGCAATGGTCAATATGAGGATCCAAAATTTATATATTACGTACCACCTATTTACCCATATTATGTGAATAATTTATTTTGATTTGATTTGATAGGTATAATCAGGAAGTAATCAGGAATAAAATACACAACGACACGTCGATTACTTGGCTTGCTTACAAATAATAAGTAGGTACTTAAATAGTTATGGGGTTGTGTAGCGCTCTGTAACTAGGTACCCGCTTTGCAACCAGTTAAGTAACAATTTGACAAACGCTCCTTGCGGAAGCTCGATATGGCACAGATTGGTAGCATATTCAATACAAAGGGACAATAATCTTGATTTATTTCTAATCCGGGAAGTCGTATTAAAACTTATGACATCTTACAGCAGTCGACCTTAAGTAAAGCTGGTAATTGGCAATATGTAAAGCGGTTCATAACAATCTACATATCAATTAGGTTACCTCTACGGCTGTAGGTACTTAAAACTGTAATACTGACTTAAATATCGCTTTGTAGGTATTAGGAATCTCTGTGGTGTTTCTAGTAAGTACCGGCCGGCCCAGCGCCGCCGTACGTCTAGTGGTCCGATGATTGAAAGGACTACAACACTAAACACAGACCAACTACTTACTAATCTATGTAGTATCAAAACGTATACTTAGGTTTTGAATAAACGAGGGTTTGTGGGTTTGGCTAAATTATAACAGCCACAGGGATAGATCCAAGGTTAAGCTACGCTTATCGAGGTCAGTTCGAGGCAAGGCTTATATTAAATGGTCATTTTAATATAAGCCTTGCCTCGAAGAGTACGTTAAGCCGTTGGTCCAGGCTGAAATTTGTAGGTCTTTAACATACGTTACGAGTAACTTAGTCAGAAACTCAATAGTCTGAAATCAGTCAATGAAAAACAGTCAATTTCCAAACAATTATTGGTTCATAAATAGTTCTTAAGGCTATGTCAAGGCGCATAATGTATCTACTTATGAAAATCCTACGTTTTCCTTGGAGTTGATTATTATAACAAAAGTAATTTATTGTGTAAGCAAACCATTGTGATGCAGTGTTTCGTACCACTTCGCAAAAATAAATATGAATATACAGGTTGTTTGGCGCGAATTGAAGGGTTGTGGGTCAATTTACTCTAGGTTTCACCCAAAGACCCCCTTGTCAATTTATTTTTTGTAATGATTTTAGAAATTGCAATGATTTATCTATACTTTCAAATAAAAGTTTTTAAGACTCCGGAAGCGCTTTTGTTATTTACCAAATACATTCAATACCTATAGACCGGACATCACAAACAAAATTCTCGTCCGAAAAAGTGTGTCCTGCCGGACACAAGTCTATGAGTTTTTTTTAGTATCTCCGCTGCCACTCCAATATTCATATATTATTCTAGATGGCGTTACTGAGACATGGGATCAAAGTTTTTCTATGACATGCCCGCTCTATAGTCTTTTAATTCTCTTTGTTTTTTACAGACCAATTTCACCAAATACCTAATACTTCCTGCACTAAATATATTTTGCTGGATTACGGGTACCTACAGAGGCCAATACATCAAGCTATTCCAAAATTCCAATGGATCAAATTTCTTTGACGGTTTTTTTATCTTTATTTTAAACAGAATAAACTAATTGGGGAAAATTGACATTTTGGGGTGTCTTGGTGTGCTTGCGTCTGTCTATTAAAAAAACACATCTTAATTACTGTGAGACTTACCGTCAGACATCATTCAGTCATGGGGTTTTTGGGTAAAGCCTAGTAAATAGATAACCAAAACAGCATTACAATTTGTTACGATAAATGCGCCAAACACCCTGTTTAATAAATAGATTTAAGTCTTGTAAGTGTGTTGTTAGGTAATATTTACTAATGGTGCTTCATAATTTTATCTCTTTCTTCAGTTACTTTGCAAATACTTAGTAATACCACATTTCAAGTGAAGGAAGTAGAAATATGAGAGCCAAACATCCGATATCTATACATGGGTTATGTACAAGGTTAGCCACTTTTGAGTTTGGCTGATATTTACCGCCCTTATATGTCAGGTGTACAAAGACATTTTTTTAATAATAACATACGTCACGCATTTACTTTTCGAAAGGTGAGACTTTACCTTTCGAAAAATACATGAGTGACGTATGTTATTAACATACATTTTGACATTCATTTACTTTACTTTACTTACTGTAAGTACCTTAGTCGCTATAGTACCTATATCTACTACACACATTGTGCTAGTTATAGTCCTGTGTGGGGAGCCTATTGCTATGAATCGAGCACAAATATCCAAAGTTTGGGCATTTTTACCTGAAATTGGACTAAGCAGTTCCAGAAGCATGAAATCCAACAAACCTTTTCCTGATCCAAAAATCAACCTTACGCTGAAACAGTTATAGTGCTTGCGTCCATGAGACCAATAAAGCTGTATTTTTGTGTGTCGTGGCGTTTACAGACACTTTAACTAACATACATACAAAGCCTGACACGGAGCAACTAGCCATACAAATGTTTTATCCATGTGAGAATTGAACCCGCCACAATCAATCGCTCATCCACAGCGACACAGTCAAAACAGTAACAAAAAAATACATCCATCACCTGCATCACAGTGATATTGTCATACAGTATTGTAACTCGGCCGTATCTTAGAAATAAATGCCTACAGCCGCGCGGTACAAACATGCAATAGGGCTGCCCGTCTCCAGCATTTTAATTACATTTGCCTACTTTGTGTTTCCATTTAGTTTTGTTAGTTGTAAATATAGGTACTTTGTAAAATAAACAAATAAAATACTTTGTGAATTGAATAGGAACTATAGGAAGTGTTCAATAAAAATGCGTGTTGTGTTTGATTGGTAGATTTAATTAAAAAACCATTTTTATGTCTGACACGCATTATGTAGTACCTACCTACGAGTAAGTAAAATTATTTTATAGTAGTTAAATAATAAATAATAATAATAATAATCCTACTCGTCATATTTTGTACTTGAACGTATATTTAGTGAAAAATCGCGCGGTAATTGTTAAAAAACAACACATCGTTCGTCACTGCGGCACAGTCGCGCGTGTCTGAATGCCGAGCGTATGCCGAGATCTAGGCGCGTAGGTATAATTCGCGCTTCGTCCGTTTGTATGAACAGAAAAGAAAAGATTGATTAAATAGTGTGTAAGTATTTCTATATTGAAATAGTGTTGCTGCGCCCTAACAGGCTATCATGTATGTACTTTTACCTTTTATAACACCATAAATGTATCTACTCATGATCGCAATAAATATTTGAAGTTTGAAGTTGGAATACTGTATGATAATATTACCGTGTCGTAGCACTCGTAGCCGTCATAGATACCTACGTAAGCATAACTCAGACAAGTAAAAAGTTTAATAGCTTCGGGGATTTTAAGTAACGGCTGTTATTTATAGGAAGGAGGAAATACCCAAATTTTGGTACCTATAAAGTAATGATGATAATTATATATACATATATGATACTTATTATGGGTCAGTTCATAATATCGACAATCACTACATCGATGGTCGCTGTATCGAAAACGTTCCATCGACGGGCTAATGTATCGATAATACCCCAAATCGATGGTACGCTACATCGTTAGTACACTAAACCGACGGTATGCTACATCGACAGAAAACCAAATCGATAGTACGCTGCATCGACTACCCGACCCGAGCCAGATTTTTAACCTACTTCAAAAAAAAGGAGGAGGTCCTCAATTCGGTTTTTTTTTAGGGTTTGTTAAGTACTCCGTTGAGTTCTTTTTAACCCCCGACGCAAAAAGAGGGGTGTTATAAGTTTCACCGCTATGTGTGTGTCTGTCTGTCTGTCTGTCTGTCTGTCTGTCTGTGGCACCGTAGCGCCCAAACGGGTGAACCGATTTAGATGCGGTTTTTTTTTATTTGAAAGCAGGGTTTCTTGCGATGGTTCTTAGACATATTTCATCAAAATTGGTTCAGCCGTTTCAAGGTTATCAGCTCTTTTGTGTTAGCTACCGTTGCTATTTTAGACGTCTATGGGTATTAACTTTACTTACAAACATATGTGTGTCTTAAAATTTCAAACACCCATGTGTGTAATATTAATAAGCAACATTGTGGTGTATTTGGTCTGATGCAGCCAGGATATCTAGCAGACTAATACACTCTTGGAAAAATAACAGCAGATATGTCGTGTTCGGATTCATTTTAACCGGCATTTGATTCTGCACACAATGCCCTGATGGCAACAGGATGAGCTGATGCTGCAGCCAGGCTATCCAGCACACCAGTAGGTAGACTCTTGACAAAATAATAGCAGATATGTCGTGTTTGGATTCATTTCAACCAGCATTTGATTCTAAACACAATGCACTGATGGCAACAGGATGAGCTGATGCTGCAGCCAGGCTATCCAGCATACCAGTAGGTATACTCTTGACAAAATAATAGCAGATATGTCGTGTTTGGATTCGTTTTAATCAGCATTTGACTCTAGGTACATACAATGCACTGAAAAAATCTCATAACTGTATACTCTATATAACAAAATTAATGCGTTGAAAAATATTCAAATAAAAATTAAATTAAAAATTTAAAAAACCCCCACCGCAAAAAAGTAAAACAGTTAAAAATTAAAAATAAAAATTTAGCCATAAAATTTTACGTAACGTCGGGGTACCGTTAAAATAAGTACCTACATACCTACAAGTACTAGGAACATTCCTTACTTAAGCGGTACCCCGACGTGAAGTAAAATTTCATGGCTAAATTTTTATTTTTAATTTTTAACTGTTTTACTTTTTTGCGGTGGGGGTTTTTTATTTGGATTCTATAACAGATGAAGCAGTCACTCATCTATTGTTTGCGACCTTTTATATTAATTGACTTAAATTGTTCCTTAACAGCAGTAAAAAAAGTATACTTAATTAAAATGTAATTAGTTAGTATACCAATCCGAAACATATTAAGATGCGGCCCATTTTTAATTCGTACACTTCCTATTAGCAAAAAGTTACCAAAAAAAGGTCAATATCACGCGGAAACTGGTTTGTATGCGTCATGTTCTTGTTTTTGATAAATCGCTTAAAGATGTTATAGGATTTTGTTTTCACCTTTCAAATAAATGCAGATAAACATCGATATTGAATTAATAATGTTATTGTAGGTACGTATAATATACTGCCTCGCGCTCGCTCCTACAGCTACCCTACATGCTTGTCTGGCAAAGGGGATGGAAGTATAAAAAATGTCTGGCTAATGAGGAAACATCATTTACTTATTACCCAAGTATTATACATAAAAATCAGCTTTTATACTATAACATAAGTAAAATTAAAATTTCATGAACATTAAGGGTGTCTGGCAAGGGGTTGCCAGGATGCTAAGTGTCTGGCAATGAATAACGTGATTTTTAATAATATTCAGAAAATAATACAAAAAAATCGCACTTTATAATATGACGAAGTTGGATCGGTATTATACACACCTTTAGTACCGTTTACCTGACTAAGCCAGAGCAACCCAAACTTCATAATGGTCCATCGTTCTTGCCTGTGTTGTGACTTGTGAGCATGCGCTGACAAACTTTCAGCATTAATAAAACAACGAAGGTCTGGGGTTCACGGGCTCTTGCTCTATAACTCTGCCCGACCCGGGGATCGAACCCAGGATCTCAAGCTCAGCTGTAGCGCTTGCGACCACTAGCATTTTCTATTATAAATTAATTGGCGCTCTACTGTTTCTGCCTACCCCCAAGAGAAAAGGGCGTGAGTTTTATGTATGTTTATTTTAACTAGGAAAAAAATATATATATGCAGTCAGAGTAAAAATAAAGGCATGTCTCTTAGCTTAAAAAGAAAAAAAAAATAACAAGTAAACAAAAAAATCTAAAGAATCTGGGCAAGTCCAAAAAGGCTTCTATTTCAGCTTTGTGGTGCAATATTTAAAAAATAGATTTGTAATTATTAAATGCAGCGCTTGTATTTTGCTTAGCGTATTAATTAATGGAACCGAATACTGTATTTCGGTCATCTACCTAGCTTATTCCGAACTAAGTTGGGCTCAGCTTCAAGTCTAACTGAAGTCTAGCTGAATACCAGTTTTTTAAAGGGGTGGTGGGGATGATCACCTTTCCACAGACCGATCTCGAAACGTAGCTTTACCTGCTATATCACCCCGTGCCGAGCGGCTGATAACCACAAGCCTCGTATACGAATGTCGATAACTATTCAAGTAATTGGTGACTATAACGTTGCAAATTAAAAGTCGATGCACCTGTCTGAATGAAACGGCATTTTATACGTACAGTAAGCTAAACACTTTGACCTGAAGCTGGCCTAGAGCTAAGTAGGGATTCTATATACAATAAGAAGTCAGCTTATACTGGTTTTTACAGATTATGTATGTATGTATGTTGACGTATGGTCAACCGCTCCTGCTAGTTTTTTAGTTAAAACTAGGTAACTAACTGCAATAAAAATAAAATTTATCAATTTCTTTTTTGCCATAATTAGGTACTGGTAACATGATTTTTTCCCGGGTGTTTGTTTTTGCTCGACCTTTTTTACAATTGCTACTGAAGTATTACTAATCTTTACGATGGTCCGTAATCCGAAAACGGATGTAATTAAGTAGCCAATACCACAGTCTAAAAACATACAGTCGTCCGACGAAGCCGTCTAGACAGGGCAATCGTGCGGGGTGTGAGGGGCGAGCGAGACGCAGGAAAGCCGCTCCCGCACTGCGAACAAAAGGATGTTCGTAGTGTGGGAGGTATTATTGTACAAGTATTATGCGTGTAGAAGTTGTCGGCATTTTTCCAGAGATCAAAGGCGTCGTTGTCCTACTGTATTAATATTTATACTGTGCCAATACCTTTTAATTCATTAAACCCCATTATTGTGTCTCTAATTGACACGATTGAAAGGTTAATTTCTGTATAAGAAACATTCTAGCTAAGTACTTAACTTGGGCTGACATTCTCATGAAAGAAAAATTACCTGATAATATTAAAATTTGCAAAAATCGAATTGCCTTAATTTAAAATATCTTACTCTAAGTAGGTACCTACCTACTCAGTAAATATCTTTTTATGACTACATTTCACACGGCGCGGGGGCGCAGGCAATTAATAAACGTAATAATATTACAGTCTAAATAACATTGCATGAGGGTCTGTTTACTTAACTTATTTATTTTAGACGGTTCTAAGGTTCGCTGTCATTTCAGTTAGGTATCTAAGTACCTACTTACTTTTTTGATTTAATTGATTTAATGGCGATAGATAACTACTTACAGTTTAATACGTTAACTTAACTACTTTAAAATAAATCAATTACAACAAACCTTCAATCCTAATATCCGCTCCAAACCACATCACACACTAACCAAAATAATCTGAACAATTTTACTGTAGATCGTCATTTTTTTATTATCAATAAAATTAATTCTCCCGCCACTGATTTGCATGCAGAAAACAAAAACTAAGCCGTTTTCGAAATTCGAACTGCTTAAACTTTTTAAAAGCCGGCCGGTGCGTTCCGTTTCGCGTTCGACTAACGAATGCAGACAAGATTTTCCTTCGGCGAAGGCGCGCACCGTACAGCCGCTTACCTTGATTTTCCTGAATGTATTTAGGACATAAGGTGCAATTTAACTTATCAAATGCAATTTTATAGCAAGTTTTGTGTTACATGTTCGTAATCAATAGGTAGTGGACAAGAATATAATATCTACCTAGTACGTATGTTTTAGAATTGCAGAACTATGTAATTGTTATAGGTAGGTTGGGATTGAAGTAGATATAAGCTGACAGAAAACTCAGCCTGTTAAGATTTTCCGGGGCTCTGATGCGGCTCAATTCTTAAAGAAAGAAGAATGTAAAATATTGAAATTGCGTAGCATATTGTTGTATTTTTAACCGACTTCAAAAAAAGGAGGAGGTTCTATGTTCGTGTGTGTGAACAGTGTGTGTATTTTTTTTTTGTTTTATGTATATTACCTGATTTCTCCGCCATTCAGGACCGATTCTCAAAATTCTTTTTTTGTTTGAAAGAGTAGACTCCTGAGGTGGTCCCATTTTAATTTGGTGAAGATCTGGTGCTTGCTGATCTTCGGAGATATACAACGGAACTCTTCAAAAATAGACGGCAAATCTATCGTGATTGCTGGAATCGCTTGGATGTTTGTTGTTTATACAACATCATGACGTATCATCAAGCCTGTATGCTCAGAGGGGTAGGCAGATGTGTTCAATATACCTAGATTTCGACAGTTAGGTATGTTAAGTTTCATTTATTAGGGTTAGGTGGATAACCCTATTATAATGACATGTATTGTTAACAATTAACAATATAAAATGAATTCATTGCCAATGTTTGTATGGGAATGGGAACAACTAAAAATGGAAAAATAAAAAACTTTTTTACAAAAAATAAAACCGACTTCAAAAGTAACACTAAACGGTGTAAAATAACTCTAAATTCGGAAGTCGGTGGCCCATAAAGAATAAGACAAAAGTAACAAAGCCACAGACTTCCTAATTTGGAGTTATTTTACAACGTTTAGTGTTACTTTTGAAGTCGGTTTTATTTTTTGTAAAAATTTTTTTTGTTATAGAGGTATCATTTCTAACGGACAAAAAATGCTACGATAGAAAATATGCTTATTAGCTGTGCATATTCCATGTTTATTTAACCACATAATATGTTTATAAGCATTAGAACCCTATTAAAAAAAACACTAAGTAAGTAGTTCAAAAGCGATTTTACTTGCTGTAGCAACTAGAAAGAAACCAAGAAACGCGTTGGCATATTAAAACCTTTTTAACTAGACCTCCTGCGTGTAAATAAGCAAGAAGGTCCCTAAGAAAATATTTCAAGTTGCAGTGATAACTGCATGGCTATCTGGCTTTTAGTTGCCAGTGGCGTCGAATTGCACACCGAACTTTCATGGCATACAAAAATTGGTTTTGCACTTTACTTAGACCTTAAGTTACGTTGACTAGCGACTATCAGATGGGGTACTGTGCGCTTTATCACATATTTGTGAGTGGGCTTGACGTCATCATAGAGTCCATTAGAAAAAAGAGGCTCGTAGGCTACTACGAGCCTCTTTCTCTTCTACGAGTCTTGAAATGTTTTGCATTCCAACATTTACGTTAAAGATAAGTGAAAACAATATTAATTCCAATTGTTTTATTTTAAATTTAAAGAATAAAAGTGAAACGAAGAACGTGACCATGTCCATCCCTGCTTCTTTTAGGTGTTTATCATTGACACTAAGTATAATTTTCAACTAAAATGAAATAATACAACTGAACGAAATCCATATTATTCTTAATAGTACATAAGTAATGATATTATAAGTGCGGTAAATTGAAAATTATAGCCGAGGCGATATTGCTAGCGAAAGCCGTAGGCGACGGCACGGTAATAATATCATACAGTATTGTAAATCGGCCGTATCTTTGAAATAAATTCTTACAGCCGCGCGGTACGTAAACATGCGATAGGGCTGCCCGCCTCCAGCATTTTAATTACATTTGCCTACTTTGTTTCCATTTAGTTTTGTGATTGTAAATATAGGTTCAATCAATCGCTCATCCACAGCGACACAGTCAAAGCAGTAACAAAAAATACATCCATCACCTGCATCACGGTAATATTATCATACAGTATTGTAACTCGGCCGTATCTTAGAAATAAATGCCTACAGCCGCGCGGTACGTAAACATGCAATAGGGCTGCCCGTTTTTAGCATTTTAATTACATTTATTTTGCCTACTTTGTGTTGCCATTTAGTGTTGTTAGTTGTAAATATAGGTACAATATTGTACTTTTTAAATATAAACAAATAAAATTCTTTGAGAATTGAAAAGGAAGTGTTCAATAAATATGCGTGTTGTGTTTTGATTGGTGGGTTTAAAAACCATGTTTATGTTTGACACACATTATGTAGGTATTATTACATTACCTATGTACTAGTAATTAAAATAATTTCATAGTCCTACCTTTCAGTTTCCAGGTAATCTAAAAAAAATGGTCTCTGGATGCGTTATTGACGAATTCATGCAACCAAAAACAGCACAATATATCCTACTCGTCTACTCCTAAATATGTACTTGAAGTTATTTTTAGTGAAAAAATCGCGCGGTTATTATTGGAAAAAAACAACACACCGTCCGTCACTGCGGCACAGTCGCGAACTCGCGACTGTCTACATGCCGAGCACCAACCGAGATCGTGGCGCGTAGGTATAACTCGCGCTGCGTCCGTTTGTATAAAGTTGGAATACTGTATAATAATATTGTCGTGGCGAGGGCTACAAAAAAGCAGAGGCTGTAATTATCAAAGCGCACGTAGGTATGTCATACGACGTTTTATAACATATTTGCGAGGAAATAAATAAAACTCGGACTTTCTTAAACGAATTAATTTTTATACTTAACACATTTGCTCGTAAAGGGTCTCTTATTCCGCCAAATTCAGTATCCTAATGTATCTCATTACGCACTAGTGCGTAATGGTAATGTAAAACGCACGGTTTGCAAGTTGCTCCGACTTAAAACGAACGGTTCCTTTTTCAAAATTTTAGTAAAGAGTTTTTATGTCAACATTTTATGAATAAAATTAACTTTGGGAGATAAAATATAAAAATAAACATTTAATTCGTTAATTTAATTAATTTTGACAATAATTACAACCATTAGTAACCAAAACAAAAAATATTAATTAATTTACTTTATTAGTAAAACTGGCTGTTTTTGTGCCTTTGACTTAAAAAAAAAACTAGTGCGGCGCGCTCATTTTGGTGTGTGCTAGCTAGCATGTAGCAAATTATTTAATTTAAATGATTAAGTTTATTAATTACCAATGCTGTTTAAACTGTTCTTCTAACATATCAGACAGACGTGTTGCTGGGGAGTTTGTTCCGCCACTTCTTCTTCCCAGCAAAAACACTAGGAAGTGGCGAAGGGCGGGCGTTTTGGGGGACTGTCTTATGTAACTTTTGACGTTCAAAAAGTGCTGATCCTCAGCCTAATTTGAATAAATGACTTTTGAATTTGATTTTGAATTTGATTTTGATTTTGATTTTAACGTGTTGCGGTCGCTTGCCTGGCGCTTATAACCTATCTACACCTTTTACTTATAATATCATTCCAATAGCCCTGTTGTTGGTCTATTTTATCGCATTCGAGTATACGTAATAATCAGTTTTATCTCCTAGTTACTTGTTTATTTCCACACGATGTAACGTTAGCTAAGGTGTTGTAAAATACCTATATACCTGTGTACTGTGTAAAGCGGTGCCGGTAACTAAACTGCGTATTACGTGTACCTAATCGAAGCAGGAATTGCTATTACACGGCTTACGTAAGTAGTTATCCCGGCTACCTACAGGGTGTTGAGAAAGCTTCGTAATTGTATAATAAGCGAGTATTTATCTGTTTCTGACACATAAATAAACAAGACAAGAAGTTAACTAGTTTTGTCGTTGCCTTTGCTTGAGATTTATATTTTACTGATATTTGTAGGTATCTGTTGCCCACGAGTCGGTACACGAACCGAAATTATATCAGACATAGCAGACGTCCCGCGGC
The DNA here is from genome assembly GCA_921972225.1 of Euplexia lucipara. Classification (NCBI taxonomy): domain Eukaryota; kingdom Metazoa; phylum Arthropoda; class Insecta; order Lepidoptera; family Noctuidae; genus Euplexia; species Euplexia lucipara. The sequence continues at coordinate 4,450,583 of OV179143.1, read as the reverse complement.
TTCACGCGGCGGTGTGAATACAGGGATAAAAAGTAGCCTGTGTTAATCCAGGGTGTCAGCTAACTCCATACCAAATTTTATTAAAATCCGTTCAGTAGTTTTTACGTGAAAGAGTACAAACATCCATCCATCCATCTATCCATAATCACAAACTTTCGCGTTTATAATATTAGTAGGATATTAAAAATGATATAAGTACGTACTCTTATTGCAAGCCCTTCGTCTTCCCTTCATCAGTTGAAAGGATGAATGAAAGGCGACTAGCGAAAGATATTTATAAGGCAAATGTAAGTAGAAACGCCGTGAGGGGACGCCCTAGAAGGGCATATTTACATAGACCTTATTGGTGAGGTTCTTCAAAAAGGTCAGGTGCCTAGCACTCGCAAACGGCGTGAGTGTATGAAAACATGAATGTAAATGAAGCAAAAGAAGTACCTATGTAAGAATCCTAGCAGATGGCGCTTTGTAGTTACTGCCAACCGCCATGGGAAAAAAGCGTGGGTATTAGGGAAGGTTCATATCTGACGGAACATGCGTCGCGTATTATCGGTCGCGTAACGCCAGAACAGACAAATGTATAAAAAAACACTTGACGGTTCACACTCAACAGATGATGCGTTAGTGCGTCGAGGTACATTGTCGCAAACGCTCGGCGCATGTTCCGTCAGATATGAACCTTCCCTTAGGTAGGTATGTATGTAAGTCATGTATGCAACATGCAACCTCTTCTTCTCTATGCTTACCTGAACTCCTTTCTCTGCTTTCCTCTTTGACAAATCTTCTTCGTTTTATATTTTGATATCTATCTTCTAGGTGTCAAGTGGCGAGACAGACTAAGTAATATAGCAGACAGTCAAACAGATAACTCGCCGTTTACGATCTTTTTTATATTGGAATCCCGATAGTAGTAGTCCTTGATGTGATGTAAATTATTTTCGTCTTACACAAGACATTCATAAATCTCTATGTTTATTACAGAGCTTAGAGAGAGCAATCTATACCTATATTGAAGAGAGGTATTGTTTGTAAGTTTGTCAGCAGGGCGTTAGCGTAATCCCCAGAACTAATGATTCGATTATAGTTTTAATAACTTGTAAAATGCTACATTATTTCTGAATACTTTTTAAATCAGTCGAGTTTAATGCATACGCTGCTTAAACTTTTACATATAATTTGAAAGAATGTTGAGTTAGCTGTAGTTAAAGGAGTCATTGATAGTAGGTCTGTAGTGATGCGAAGTGGTGGAGATGTTACGTTCCGCGGGAAGGACGCTTTTTTCCTTGCTTCTTAAAGTGTGTGACTTATACTTTCATTTTATGATGAATATTATAATTATTGTCTACACAATATCAATGGGGACGAAGCCGCGGACAGAAGCTAGTAATTAATAAGTATTTCTGAAAGTCAGATGATCCATTCCCACTAACGAATTTATTCGGTCGGTACTTAACTTTTTCAAAATGTAATTTATAGTCCTGTTTGTTGCAAGACTTACTAGACGAAGGCCAAGTCTGTGACGACTTAAGACAGAATAAGTATGTCTAGAAAGTCCTAACATAAAAAAAATACCAATCGAATGGGCCATTTGACAAAATTTGAGTTATTAGTCCCTCATCTAGATTACAAGAAAATATTCGACACGTATTTTTTCTTTTTTCACGTAATCAAAAAATAACGGCGATACATCGAGTTAAAATGTCGCATGACATCACTAGCTAATACAATTTATGCTAGCTGATGACGTTACAAGCCCCCACTCCTCAACTTTAATGCGCTTAATCTAAGCAGTTTTCCATCAATTAAAAAGAAAAAAGTATGTGTCGAATATTTTCTAGATGAGGAACTAAACACTAAAATTTTCTCAAAAAGCCCATTGAGAACCTCGTCCTGAAGTCGGTTAAACTCACGTGGCACTCACTATCTATTTTTATCATAATGACAATATTGCTGTTTTCCTCGGGCAAAATACTTTTTTACGGGATGATAGATATACCATTATATCCATTTTTAACGCCTGGCAACTTTAATGAAAACAATCAGGGGCTCGAGTCTGCTATTGCAATCGTGTCTCAATGACCGGTCATTGATCGAATATTTGACAACTTTGACGGTTTTTGTATGGGAAATGTGTCATAAGTTTGACGTTATACGTCAAAAATCGATCATTGACCGGTCATTGAGACACGATTGCAATAGCAGACTCGACCCCCAGATTTATCGATTTAGTGGTTTAGGCGTGAAAAGGTAACAAACAAACATAGAAACTTACCTTCGCATTTTATTACTAGTTTAGTGTTAACTACTTAGTATAGACTATTGAGTATAGACGATGGTTGCAGCACACTTCTACGTAAATCTTGATCATAACAATTATGTATACGATACATAATTGTTACACTCGACCACATCTCCAACGCCTACACTGAGGAAATGTTCTTAGAATGGAATATTTTAAAACACTAAGCAGCCATCATAAATATAATTGGATACCTACTAGCTGTTTTTAATTACACTTATTATATTATTAACAAATCTATAATTACCTCACAGTCTCATTCATGTAAATCCAGTATATTGTAGTGTATTAAGAAAGCAGCAACGTTGCGTTTAAATCGGTTACAAAACGCAATGTTGCAGAAATAAGCGGAAATTCTGACAATTAGCTCGCCTTGTCTTAAATGTATGTGTTTCCTATGTAAATATTGTACTTTTTTGATATACATGCAATGGGAAGCGCTTACCAGAAATAATTTGTTTTTTTGTAGGTAGGTACCTACTTTTCCTAATTTCTGAAAGTTTCCAGATTGTCTTTGTTTTAAACTGAACAAAATCGACCAATGAGATTTTAATTAAACGATTAAAGTGGCTTATGAAATTCACTTTTTAAACATAATTCTCCTTTTTTTAGATACAAATTATGAGTTTTTTTTTCATATTGTTTACAGTTTTAAATGAAATTAACGTCAGAAGAAAACGTAGAAATTAGAACGAAGTCGATCGGCTCATCGGTTTTATTTTATTTTTTTCTGATATGATCTGGAATCTAAAAAAAGAACTTCTTATGGTGTCCGGAAGAGCGAATGTCTCTTTCACCCTGTAGGTTCCAACATAGATGGATATATTTTATGGATGTAACTTTTATCACGTCTATGTTTAATTTTTTGCCCATGACCGTGAGTGAGCCTTGTCTGCCATAGGCTCAAAGTTCAATAAACTATAAAAACCTGTTCCGGTTGTTTTTTTTTTTAATCCGATACCGGTTCTATACTTACTCGTTAACGTGGAAAATATTTGCAACCTTTGTGATCATATAAATATGGCGCATCATCACTCATCAAAACGTTTAGTTATTTTTAGAAATATATAATGGTATTATGGCGGCAAGTTATTTATAGATTTATAAATTTATTCCGCAGGTACGATCGCTATATAAATATTTGGATTCAATTTAAAAAAAAATGGGGCTGTATTGACCGTGTTTCCGAGTAACGGTACCTTGCATTTTTAGGGTTCTAAACCCAAAGAACCACTCATCATCTACCGAGTCTTTTCTAAACTGTGTTGGGGTCGGCTTCAAGTTTAACCTTGTGCAGTTGAATACCAGTGCTTTAAAAGGCGCGACCTCCACAACTCAGTTACTGAGTAATCTTTTGGTTAAAATGGTTGTCACACTGTTGGGCTTCTGACTACCCTTATCGACTGTCAAAGATCTACAAGTGACAGCCGGGACAACGGCTTAACGTGCTTTCCAAGGTATGGAGGAGTCTTGATTAATGAATAGCGTATAGCTTAACTTTCGATGGACCCGTGAGGCGGTTATTATTTAGCGAACAAGCACAAATAAACTATATAAATGGGTACTAAGCCTCTTCTGCATGTTCGTCCGTGCGTCTATCTGTCTGTCTGTCTGTCCGCGGGTTGTTTTTCATAATTAATTAGGTAACAGGGTCACTACCCATAGCTGTATATTTTTGTACAGTGCTCAGCGAATAAAGCTGCCTAATTTGCCTTTGATAGGGAGTTTTTCAACTTTATTACAAACAGTATAAGATTCATGTCTAATTGGGAAAATTTTACAGTTTGGGGTACCTTGATGTGCTGGCGTCAGTAAAAGAAAAAAAAAGAAAGAAAGAAAGAAATATATTTATTTGACATCAGTCATCAAAACACACATACACACAATAATTTATAAAACACTAAAAAATATACAAAGTAGGTACTACATATCATGTGCTGTGTGCCTCACGGCTGCGCCAAAAAGGTCCATTTCAGCATTCATGCCAGACAGCCAGTACAAGAACACGTGATTTTATCGTGTTAATATATTTTTATTTATTTTGCTCAACATGGTATACAAGTCTTCCCGTGTGAGGAGTTAGTGCGCTTCTGGTCAATATTTTGATTGCTTAATTTATTCTTAAGCCGTGCTGGAAACTCATGCTTAGATATAAATAAATTCGTGTTGTAAATTAAACATATCATTATGAACGCAATTCTTATTGTCATTAGGTTATTTACATCGTTGGTTTTTCCTAATATTTACGTAAATTAGGAAAAACCGATCCCGAACCGTAACTTTAGCTCGAATGTTAAACGCAAAAAAGACGCAAAGTGCAATTAAAAAAAATACAACCGACTTCATAAAATGCACTAAGTAGAAGGTTGTACAAAAAATACAACCTTCCCCCTTTGGGGTCGAGGTTTTTATTTTAATTTTTTGAGGAGACCACCAAAGAGGTTGTATTGTTAGTACTTAAAAAAGTTTCATTTTTAATTTTTAGTTCATGGATGATTTTTTTCCAGTTATTCTAAAATTAAAACCCAGCAAGCCGAGATCCAAGACCACTATAGTCCTCGGCTTGCTGAAGGAGTTGCAATATAGATGCCTGCATATAGATGAACAAGTAGTTGCTTAGTCTTTAAGATTATTATTGCCCTGGCTGCAAGTCTTAATTTATAAAGCCATTGTCCAGTTAAGCAGCCGAAAATCTCACAGATATTATGCCATTTCCAAATAAACAATAAATTGTTGCTGTCATTTGGTGCTGGACGTATTACATAAACATATACACGCCGATGTGTCGTCATCACATGCACTATTGCACATGCATTCATGCAAGGCTGCATATCTATGTTTCTCAATTTTTTATAATGCAATTAATAGCTATAAATTTTGTCTAAAATCAATAAAATTTGATTGGACCATCACTAAATATCATCCAGTCTCCCTTTCGTTTTTTTTCGGGGTCGGTGAGTGCAATATCTGCATTCTGCATTTGCATTTTGGCTTCAAAAGAGTTAACGGACTTTGTGAGTTTTTGGAAAAATATCTTTAAGTCCAGTGTATAAAGTCCAGTTTGCGCTACATTTTTTATGATATTGCTTGCCATTGTGAAATTGACTTAAATTACACTAACATTTTATACCTAGTTGATATATTTATATTTGGTTTGTTCAAAATAACAACATTTGAATGCATTTGAATACGAATTTAAACATGTCTATAGTATGATATTCAGGTCATCGTTCTGAAATTGCTAAGTATCTTTACATACATATTGTCATTAATCCAATGCAATTAAGTAAAATAAAAATTTATCGAGTGAATTAAATCAATGGAGTTTTCAAATACAATCCATATAATTTTGAACATTATTCATATAATAGATATCAATTGTAATTGGAGCTTGTGGCTAAATTATAACAGCCGCATGGGTCGATCGAAGGTTAAGCTACGCTTGACGAGGTCGGTCCGTGGATGGGTGACCATTTATTACATACCAAGACTCCTCCGTGCCTCGGAAAGCACGTTAAGCCGTTGGTCCCGGCTGTCATTTGTAGATCTTTGACAGTCGTTACTTGTAGTCAGAAGCCCGAAAGTCTGACAACCAGTTTAACCAAGGGGTATCATGTTACCCAGTTACTGGGTTGTGGAGGTCAGACAGGCAGTCGCTCCATGTAAAACACTGGTATTCAGCTGCATCCGGTTAAACTGGAAGCCGACCCCAACATAGTTGGGAAAAGGCTAGGCAGATGATGGCAGATGATGAGATATCAATTGTAAGAACGCGAACTCTTATGACCAGTGCTGCCAATAAAAAATTCTCGATTCCCCGCGTGAGTGTTGTCAATTCCCCGAAATTCCCCGCTTGTTTTTGATTTATTCCCCACAAATTCTCCGAATTGATATTTTCGAAATAAAAACACAGTTTTATTCAAAATTTGTTTGATAGATAGGTAGGTAGGTACTTACTACAAAAAGTTTTATAAAATGCAAAAACATAAATAAGTAACAAAATTGGCTCACAGATAGTGGCCTTCATTTTAGTTGGAATAGTAGGATATTATCAGTAATCATATTTTGATTGGTTCGAATTTTAGAAGATTCACCACTTTAGATATACAGCTGCACGTTTTAACCACTTTTCCATATTTTTTTTGAAAAATAAAAACATAATGTAGAAAAGGATGCGTTCAGAAATACAAAATCGTAATCAAATGACAGTTGACTGTTGAGCAGGAATTTGAGTCGTGTTGCCATTCAAAATGTTGTTAGCAGTGTCGAGCTGTATCTGCCAAGTCCGAACGTGATTTTTTAGTTGTAGATATTACCCAACATAAAATAGTTTTAGCCAAATCGGTCTGGATTCCCCGATTTATGTCATTCCCCGCGCCAACCCTCTATTCCCCGCAAATCGGGGATTTTCCCCGCGATTGGCAGCACTGCTTATGACAAACAAAAATTACAAGCATTGGAATACTACATATTTAAGTACCTACTATGAAGTGTTCTGATTCGGAGAGAACCATGAAACATTGTTAAAATGCATATGTAAATCATTAAAAATGCAATAATTACGTCTGTATAATATAAGCATTCCATTAAATTCAAATAGGTAGGTACTTAATGCAATTCTACGCCACACAGACCCCTTCTCGATGATCACCCGAACCCCGCAAGACTAAGGTTGCGGGCAGCAACCTCGCCTGCTCCGTAAACAGCAACACAAAATTTGTTCCTATTGTTCTTAAAATATAGCTATTTACAAGAAACATCTTTATTACGTTATTTTCGCTCGATGTGCTTCGTGTCACATGATGTCTTCAATTATAAAGTGCAGCCATTGTTAAATGCTCGTCGCAGTCGTCGCTAACTTGTGCGTAATTATTTTTCCACGGGCCGCTGCGTTTTAATAGTTGATAATCAAGTGTTTCTCCACGAACGTATGTACCTACTTACCTAGGTTCTGTCAACTTCAACATTGTTTTTGGTTACGGAACCCATAGGATCACTTCGTTTGACGAGTAGGTAGGTACGTTCGTCTTGGTAATAATAGGTACAATAAATTAATGTTATTATGTACCTATTGTTTGTTCCTAAGCCAACAGACATGTGGGTCAAAAAAAAAAAATCGGTAAATCGTCGATTCTTACGTCAATGGAGTTACAGTACCAAAATCTTTCGGAAATTGTTAAAGGGTAGGGTACCTATTGATGGATATGTTTTAATCTTGTAAGTCATTATAGTCATTTATTCATGAAGAATAAATTCTAGGTATCTGTAAAATTTTAATGTTAGGGTAAAGGTTTATATAAAATAAACAAAGAGTAGTAAAACATTTTTTAAACAAGCTAGAAATTTACATTTTAAATATTACAATGATACATAATTTACAAAATAATAGAGGAATTTCGTTAAAAATCTCCCACGGCATCATTAAAGACCTAGGTACCTACTTAATCAAAATTCAATATGGCGAACACCAGAAGCATGTGTGGAAAAGAAAGTCGACAAAATATAATAACAATTTTAGGTTTGTATAATTGAATAGGTTCCTAAACATCTAAATCCTTACGTTTAAGTTTTGTGAATGTAGATTCACAAAACTTAATAAAAATAAATGTCGAAATGGTTCTACTGGCAGAATATTCGCAATTTGCTGTTGAATAACTAACCTTTGCTGAACGTTTAATTGATTATAACCAGAAAGCCAATTCTAGTAATTAAAACGTTCAATATCTACTCGCAACCATAACTGAGCGACAATTAAAATTAAAGACATAATTTTTGACAGATAGGTGCCTAGAAACGAAAGTTTAGAATGTCAACATTCTTGGAAATACGGACATTGTCCCTTTGATCAAATAAGCAATTCAAAAAACATTAAGTATATTTGTAAAATAACAATAACCAGCGGTAAAATAGTGTCACTCATACCTGAGGTCATGGAAAACCCAGCGTTGGAACTTGGCCTCCATTTTTACCACAAAGAGATTTACTTAGTATTTTTTATTGTAAATAGTTTTTTTTACTTACTCCCCCAAAATATTTTATGAGTTTCTCAGGATAAATATTTATGTGGGATGTTAAATTAGAATGCATGATTTTTTGATGGAATGTAGTAAATATGAACGCAGTGATCGATGAATGAGAGAGTATGAATGTGGGAAGGAGAAAGAGGAAGGATTTGAATATTTGAAACAGGAAGAAGGAATAAAGGATGACGACCGAGTGTCAAAATTACAAAATATTTTATTAAAGAAGTTATCAAGATATTTTTATTTTATTATTACGGTGGTCCATACCCCTACATTTATTTTACTTATTAATTTATTGTCTTCTTCGTCGTCTCTTCAACTACAGAAAATAACAAATTATATTGTACAAAACAGTACTGCAGATGACCTGAAGGCCTACTAGTAAAGACAATGACTGACTTAATCTTCCATAAAGCAAGGTCTTCATAGATGTCGTGAGCGCTTCATCAAAGTAGCTTAACCATGACTTAAGGCTAAAATGCGGTGTAGTTTTACTATTAGAGCTGTTCTATTTGAGCAAATGTTTAGATGGCTACATTTAGTTGTGTTGAGTTAGCGGGTTAACCAAAGGTCGGTAATTTTTGCTAATGATATTTAGCTACACGAAAATTGGCAGCTTGGGTTTTGTAGTTAGCCTTGGACCTTGGGTTCATGAGCCAAAGGAGTAAAATCCTGATTCCAATTCGGGTTATTTATGTATTATTGTCAAATTTTTGTTTTATTAATTTAACAACCTATTCCGTTTTTGAGGTTCCGTACTCAAAGGGTAAGAACGGGACCCTGTTACTAAGTTGCCACTGTCCGTCTGTCGGTCTGTATAATATCTAACAAAATGAATATTTATGGGGCTCCAATACATGACTGTGTTTTTGGCACTTTTTCTTACTGACGGTACAGAATCCTACGTGCGCGCTCGTCCGATTAACTTGGCAGGTTTTAATATAACACAATGTAACAGCCTGGTATTTTACCTCATAAAAAAAACATTTTTCAGTGGGCATTATGATGGAAGAATATATTAAGTATAGGTATAGGTAAGTACGTTCGACCTGGGCACACATTATTACAAATATTTCATAACAAAAGCTTATTAAAATATTTACACGCCTTACATAACGTTTTTAAACAAATTATTTAAGTAGGTAGTATATGTCACAAGTCACAACCGCAAACTTGGCCCCAATTAGGTACTACGTAACTGCAAATAGAATAAAATTAAAAAGTACAACGGCTAGCACATCAAAGTAGGTACCCGAATCTGTCAAATTTATTTGATCGTTTTTTAACTTTATTGCAAAAGCATAAGATTCGTGTTCAATTGGTATGTTTTAACAGTCTAGGAAAGCTTCATTCGTGTGCTAGCTTTTGTAGAAAGCGGTTAGCTTATTGTTGTACGACCAACGACCAACGACCAATCAATTTAGATTGGTCCTATTTCGGCTTTTTGTTTTCAACGACCCTCACAATACCGCGAGATCACATTGAACATGCAAAAAATCAAGAGCTCCTGTCATAATCAGAATCAATATGTATTAATTCAAATGACGCTGGTTACGTGTATCAGCACTTTTTGAAAGCCAAAAATTACGAAGCATCAATGCTATTCTGTAAAAATGAAACTGTGCCTGAAAATGACGGTGGAGTGTGGCATTGACAGTTTACTTCACAGAATTTTTCACGGAGTGAAGTTTACTGAATCGACCGGCTGGTCCCTTAAACGCCCATCCTTCAACATTTTCTAGTGTTCTTGCTGGGAAGAAGAAATGGCGCAATAAACTGAATTATATTGTGTCTGGTATGTTGGATGAACTTGCATCCCTATTGCCTATTGGGCAAACAGTTTAACACTACGCCACAGACCCATAGTAAAAGTATGCATAACAATAAGTGCAGCTGCTTTTTAGATTTTCAATAATCTTATCTTAGTCTTAACTTTCATAGCTCCTATAAGTGCCCAACAGTGGGCGGTAAATGTCCTTCTACAGCTAACACGACTTGCGGTCTGTTGACTGTAATCGCAAAGAATAATGCATTTAAATAAGTACATATTTGCATATTTATTTCGCGTTTACCTACTAAGAAATAAGTGAACGACAAAAGTTTCGTAAGCATCTCTAGAGTAAACATTTAGAGGTGTGCAAATACAACATACGATCTCGTATTAAAAGTTCTTGAAATAATGCAGATTAAAGCCAAACAACTGAGTATTATAGGACCTTCATGGATAACCGTAAAATATCAGATAAACAGTGATTTAAAGGATCATGACCAACGATGTATGGATATCCGTCTCAAGTTGAAACACAATAAATCTTTATTTATTATGGACTACGCTTTATATACTATTAAATTAAAGTGTTCATTTCAACATAAATACCCGGGTTTTGAAGTAAACACACATATATGAAGATAACCTATAAAATATTTAACCTACTCGCAACTAATAAAATGACCACAGACCACTCATGTAGGTACGAAACAACAATGTTAGTTAAAAATAAAACAAGAGAACAGTTAGTTACTGCTACTGCAGTTGCTAATTTAAAAAAATTTTTTTTGCAAAAAATAAAGCCGACTTAAAAAAAACACTAAACGGTGTAAAATAACTCTTAATTCGGAAGTCTGTGGCTTTGGTGGCTTTGTTTTATTTATGATGGGCCACCGACTTCCGAATTAAGAGTTATTTTACACCGTTTAGTGTTTTTTTTAAGTCGGTTTTATTTTTTGCAAAAAAGTTTTTTATTTTTCCATTTTTAGTTGTTCCCATAAAAATGTTTACCATGAATTTACGTTATATTGTTAATTGTTAACAATACATGTCAAGGTAATAGGGTTATCCACTTATCCCTAATAAATTAAACTTAACTTACCTAACCCTCGAAATCTTGGTATATTGTACACATCTGCTTTCCCCTCAAAGCATACAGTCGTGATGATACGTCATGATGTTGTATAAACAATAAACATCCAAGCAATTCCAGCAATCACGACAGATTTGCCGTCTATTTTTGAAGAGTTCCATTGTATATCTCCGAAGATCAGCACCAGATTTTCACCAAATTAATGGGACCACCTCAGAAGTCTACTCTTTCAAATAAAAAAATGATTTTGAGAATCGGTCCACAAATGGCGGAGAAATCAGGTAACATACATAAAAAACAAAAAAAAAAAAAATACATACACACCAACATAGAACCTCCTCCTTTTTTGAAGTCGGTTAAAAATAAAATGTACTATTCATGCTTTTTATGGCTTTACAACGGCTTTGCCGAATTCTTATCGGCCGGTACGTCTACCTGTCATCTGACTTGACAGTAGTTTTGCATCTGCGTGAGACGAAACGCAAAAATAAATATTGTCTTTTCGGAACGATAAATTACATTTACATATCTCTTGCTCTGTAAGTACACCCTTACACCCCTGAATGCCGGGGTGTATGACTATCATTACAGCATAGGTTTTGGAATTTGAAAAAAGAACTGTCATACTCATACTGCACGAAGAATATTTTTAAAAAGTTATTTTTTTTTTCTCGGTATCGATTTATTACTCGAATCGGAATCTAGATAATTTATTTTATAAAGATTTTATTTTAAATATGGAACTATTTGTTTCCACATCGTATGTTAGATGGAATCGATTTAAAAATCAAACTGGCCAGCAAGATTTGACGCGCTTGCGTGCGTGAAAAAAAAAAGGCAGTCTACTAGTAGGCGCGAAAGCATCGCGAAAATAATTAATTTTCTTGTTTGAGTTCTTTTTCAAAAGTTTTAAACATGTCTAGTGACGAAGACATAGATCTAACGCCCGATTTTATTAAAGAAAGGGCAAAAACAGTTGTCGAAAATTTATTACCGCCGAACTCGAAAGAAAGATATGTAAAGGCATACGACGAATTTATGAAATGGCGGTCAGAAAAAAAAGTGAAATCTCTTTCTGAAAGTGTTTTTTTCTTCTTAATAAATGTTCATTGAAACCTGCTGTCTTGTTGTTTACTTACCTCACAATCGATATGTAAAGCAGAGTATTTATCTCGGGCGTAAGCATCAATTGCATACTCGGGTTAATTAGCGCCTTCGCTTCGCTCAGGCGCCAAAAACCTCGTATGCAATTGATGTCATACAGCCCTTGGTTAATAATCTACTATTAATAGACAGTACGTTATGGTTATGATATTACTAATTATCTAGTTATGAGTTTGGTATCATTTCAATGTTTTTTTGTCTAAAGGTTCATACTTATGTCTCTCGTACAAATGAAGAGAAAGAAACGTCCATCATGACTTTATACGGAAATGTACCTAGCAATCGTTAATGTACTGTTTATCTCAAAATCATAATTCCGGATACGAAAACAAAATTCCTGAAGTGAAAAGCTTTTAAAAAATAAACAAAAAAAATATGTATTAATTTGGTTTTCATACATGTTCCTTGTCAGGACTGCTTTTGGTCATTTTCCATAAGAACACGAAGAAAATTGACAGCCAGCTGTTGACTGACCGGCGCGGGTGGGCAAATATTATGGACGTTGGTTGCTAAAGAAATTTTTATTTTATTATTAAATGCATAATTGCATTCGCTTTTTAGTGCAATCCTATTAAGAGGGATCCTACGACGCTTTACTAGTCTTGTATGTACAGACGCCAGCACGTTAAGTTACCCCAATGTGTCAAATTTCTTTAATCGTTTTTCAACTTTATGTCCAACAGAATAAGGTTCATATTCAATTGGGTAAATTTGACACATTGGGGTAACTTGATGTGCTGGCGTCTGTACAAAGAATCGTCCCAATAAAGAAAGAGAGACGTGGAAGTTGGAGTTGCTTTTCAAAAATATTAAATCACATACCTACACAGTGACTAAAAATTGAAAAATAAATCGTTTTTTACAAAAAAAAATAACAATATAAAAAACGTTAACAATTTTTTTTATCAAATAAAATAAAGTTTAAGGGCGCTTTCAATTTAGACGGTTGGTGCCGGACTGCTGCCGCACGGTTGTTACGACCATGAGCCGTACTGCTGTCGTCCGGCAGCAGTACGACGTAAATCGTCTTATTTGAAGAGATACGCGGCTGCAGTCCGATCGAATTTTAGTGGTTTCCATCGAAACCCAACTTTAGTCGGTGCCATGGACTCTGACGAGGAAGTGTTATTGTTAGTTCTCTTGCTTCTTTGCCAATGTTTTCTTTAAAATATAAAACTGGTGATTTTTATACACTTTACCCTAGATTAAAAGAAAGCTCAGCTGTTTTTTTGAACTATTTTAGAATGTCTAGAGAATGTTTCTATTAATTATATCACTTTGTTAAAAATGGAATACAACGTCAAGAAACTAAATTCAAAAGTACGCAGTCCGGCACCAATCGTCTAAATTGAAACGTAAAAGCCATTTCAACTCCTATTTTCAACATGGCGGCCGTGGGACAAGGGTGGCGACCCCACAAACTTGGTTTTAGCTTTACACTGACTTCACTTACACATCAAAAAAATAAAATTGCGTCCTCTGAAAAACGCAACCCCAAGCGTAACAATGGACTATAATAAGGTGAACTGTGTCTAGATAATTAGGTTTGTGCGCAATCCGCAATACCTATCTACCTATACCTAATATATTATTATAGCGTGGTGATTGATGATACTACTAGTCAACCGCAGGAAAATGCCAAGTCAGTAAGTAGGTAAGGAGATTTGAATTATTCTCGGTATTTACATTTCTGAGAGTAACGATTTATTAATCCTATCACAGTCAACAAATCCTAAAGACTTTAGACTCAAGAAACTAACATTCGGTACAGTGAACTGTCAATTCCTTTAGTACAAAGGATGACAGCTACATTACCGTAGTACATAGTCGCTTACCACCTACATTTTTAAATTGGGTTACCTATTCATGGTGTGGGTAAAGGTTAACCCACTCTAGATGTTACAAGACATGCTCTGCAAGAAGGGCTTAGGCGATTGTCACACTGCCACGCATCGCGCTGCATGTTGCGTGTCAACGCACTAAATGAACGCGCGTGGTATCGTGGCTTACATTTTCTGTGTGTTGGACTGTGCGTGTTTTCTATAGAAACGGAGATAGGTACTTACAAGCAACGTTAAAACACGCATTCACGTGCTACGCTGCGTGGTGCTTAGCAGTGTGTTAACCGCCTTACACTTTCAATACTCTCGGTAGATTGCATGGTCCCTCAGTCCCTGCATGCCCTCAAGTTCAAGAAGTACCTCCTTGTTATTTGTGGGCGTATTGTGAAGGCGAATATTGTGAATGTATAGAACATCCTTCTTGGAACCATCTGAACCATCATGTCTGTCTGTAGGTAGTACATACCTACTTGTGAATTTATAAATTAGATTTTGCGGTTAAATTCTCCATGTAGGTAGGTACCTACCTAATGAGATTGTATTGTGTGAGCGGCAGTACCTACCTAAGTATTGAATGAATATTGAGGTTCTGTTTTGCAACATATACATATGCGTTGGTTTTACTATAGATACTCATCAATATTTTTCCCAATCTACCTGCCTGGCTGGCTAATCTTTTACCACGTTATGGGGATCACTTCCATCACAATCATGTCATAATATCCAGTAAGTTGATGGGACCAATTAGATAGGTTAATTCAATAAACCCCAAGCTGACGCCCGGCGTCCGCGCTGTCATTTTCTTTTTCAGTTTTGTTCTTGTCAGTTGAATTGAAAGGTTAAAATAAGTTTAACTCCTACAGATGAAATAAAGGTTGTTACGTAATAGTAGGTACTTAAAACGATGCACCTGTTTATCAAGGAGAGTAATATCATTTGGTATTAACCCATTAACCGCCTATGTCGGATTTATAGAAGAATAGAATAGAAAAATTTTAATTTCAGACAAAGTCCATAGTGTTAGTAACAATTCACTTAATATCTAATATTAGTAGATACATAATTACAAATACAACAACTATTAAATTGAAATGGAATACAATGGGATTAAATTAAATTGAATTGAATTGTACCAAATTGAATTAAAATTTTGAATTAGGTAAATTAACAAATGCAATAACAATAATAATAATAAATAAACTAATGCACCGGCCTCTGAGTCATTTGTTTGTTTGTCATTACATTAATCATAAAGCAATGATTAATGTAACGACAATCAAACCTGTTCGCAAACACGCTCAGGATAGTGTTGGAGGTGGTCCGGAGCCTGCGCCCCAGAGATGTGCACCGCTTTCGCATCGTCGTGTAGAAACAGTCGACACGGGCTTCGGCGAACATCCCCGATGCGCTGCAGTGCCGGGGCAGCCCCAACAGCACCCTGAACGCATTATTATACTGAACGCGGAGAGCGTTGTACTGCTTTTGGGTATAAGAACCCCACAAGCTGGCTGTGTACAGGGACGTACAAAACGCTCTAAAAAGAGTTATCTTGACAGCCCCCGAGCAACGCGCAAACCTGCGGGCGATCATATTGGCCCTCACAGACAACGCTCTCCGCTCCCTATCGATGTCCGCATCATCCTTCAGGTCAGAGGTTACGATATGACCGAGATATTTAAATTCCTGAACTCTCTTCAATTCCACACCGTTCAGTTTAATAGGTGGAACCGACTCCGGAAAGCTTCGACCTCTGGCCCGAAAGATCATGCATTCACTCTTCTTTGCGTTATAGAGCAAACCGTGATCCAACGCGTAACGCTCGCAAATGCCCAGCAACCTGGACAGACCACACACCGAGGCGCTCAGCAGCACCATGTCGTCCGCGTAACTAATGTTGTTGACACAAACACCGTCAATATGGCAGCCGACACGGGTACTGCTGAGCTCCTCTATCAATGCGTTAACGTACAGGTTGAAGAGCTTCGGTGAGGTCAGCCCTCCCTGCCTCACTCCGCACTCCAACCTGTACGGCTCCGACAGAGCACCCGACCATCGAACGACGTTGACCTGGTTAAAATACCAGTGCTTGAAAATATCTACCAGTTCAAGAGGCATCGAGATGTTATTAAATTTTTGCCATAAGATGTCATAATTAACCAGGTCGAACGCCCTCGAGAGGTCGAGGAAACAGGCATAAATAGGTGTACTCCTGTCGGAGTAGTACTTGACAGTTTGCTTCAAACACAAGATAGCTGACTCAGTAGACAGTCCCGGTTTAAAACCAAATTGGTTATCATGAGTGCTCAAATACTGGTCGAGCTGTGTATTAAGCAAACTGTCAAGAACCTTAGCAAGGACAGTGGCTAGTGAGATTGGCCTGTAGTTGCTCGTGTCGCTTAGGTCACCGGTTTTACTCTTCACAATTGGCACCACCACAGTCCGCAACATCTCTACAGGTAAGTACGCATGTCCTATACAAAATGTATATAACATGGCAAGGACTCTGGGCAAGTGGACGCCGGCATGCTTCAGATGCTCAATGCTCAGGCTGTCATGGCCAGGAGACTTACCACGCGACATTGATTTAATAACTCCCCGAACATCCTTCGCTGTGAATCTGGTTTTCATCTCCTGTCCATGTGACCCCTCCACACTGAACGGCCGTGATGGTCCCAACTGTGATTTCACCGCAAAGTGGAGCTTAAACACATCCGCAATACATTTAGGTTCACTCACCCCGTTGACGCTCACGGGTAAGCCCGGCTTATTATTTAGCTTACTAGTGGTTTTCCAGAAATTACGGAAGTCGCGCTTGGAATGGTGAGAAGCTAGAATATCCATCTTTAACTGTTCCCTATCAGACAACTATTTTTGGGCCCATTCCGCCCGAGCCATATTTATACGACAAAAAAAATCTGTTTGCCTAATTTGATTTCTAGGTTCTACTTTGCATACTACCCAAAAATATGCTAATTCAGGCAACATGATCATTTTTTTGATGATTTAGGTATAAGTTGGGCGCTAGGGGCACGATAATTGACATAAAATCTGTCGGTTAAAAAAGGTTAACAACCACGGTCAAACAGGTCAAATTCATAACAAAATATTCTTTCATACAGTCATTGGATGCCCAAAGCTATTTTTCTTGCACGATGATTGGTCAAACGGCGGTAATACAGTGCTCAATCTCAATTGGCTTAGTTTAGTTCATCTGATTCATTCACAGAGCAACACTTTTTACTCGCTCATTCATCTCCGGCTTTAGGAATGTATTGTGTTTTAGAGGTTTAATAATTCATGTTTATTAATAACAGTGAATAGCCGGTAAACCAGGAAAGTTCAATCCCAAGAGTTACAAAAAATTGTGATTGGATTAAGCAATTTGTGATGTAGGTATAATATGACCGGAGAATCGGCCCGTTATATAATTTGTAGTGTTCCTATCGCACTCATTAGTTAATAGAGACTTCGATAGATAAGATAATTCATACAGTTTGAAACAACAACGTTACAGTGCACTTAGTGGCCTTGTCGACAGGCACCTATAGATACTAGCAGATTATGAGTTAATTCAATATAAATATCATTTTAATCCATAGTTAGACGAAAACGGTAGCTATGAAGTTGGTAGTGAGTGTGGTATTTTTGTGCTTTTCAATTGCTTTCGCTAAAGACGAATGGCGGGAACTGAAAACTCCGCAAGGACCGGTGCGCGGGCGCAAGCACCCTGAAGGGGAAGTGTATGCGTTCTACAACATACCCTACGCAACACCGCCCGTAGGCGAATATAAATTTAAGGTAATATGAATTAATTATTATCGTTCAGAAATAAATAAAAACATGGCGATTCCTATAACGAACCATATATATAATACTGATTAATTTATTTCGTTGTAAAATATTAACAATTTCAACTTACGAAATGACTCGAAGTCTATTCGAATCAGTAGTTTTTCTCTCTGATGTTTTATCAACCAATCGACATTGTCACAAGGCTGGCTGGCCAGTGGATACTGGATACCACCTTCGGTCTCGTTGCTTGTTTGTGCTGGGCGGTCCTTGCCTTGACATCATAGAAGCTCTACATCGCTTCTAATGCGGTAGAGCTGTCGACTGCCTTGGATACCATGGTCTATCCTGCCAAGAGTAAGGATAGCTCGGCATGCTAGTATTAATGGCATCATTAGTCGTGCTCTTAGCATGTAGTTGTCAGCTGTTTAAAGAACCAATACCGGAAAGGGACTACTTCAAAAACATCAAGTCGCCGAAGACGAAAATATTGTTAATGAATAACCTTTTTTAATACCCTATGATTTTTGAGTCCAAACACCTTTCTTATAGCCGTTCGTTCTATTATTATTATACGTCTAGAAGCAACTAATTTAGTAATCATCTTTGCTTTTCAGGCACCTCTCCCCCCTCCAACATGGTCGGATACCTACGACGCCGTCAACGAATTTGTAATATGTCCGCAGTTTAAGATAGAAATGGGTGACATAATTCCCAAACATCTGGTGCATCATGAGCAATGTCTCATCGCCAATGTGTACGTGCCCGACACTGACAAGAAAAACCTCTCAGTCCTGGTATACGTTCACGGAGGAGGATTTGTTATAGGTTATGGTGAAATGATGAGAGCATTGCACTTAATGGAGAAAAAAGATTTGATCGTTGTCACGTTCAATTACCGACTCGGCATTCACGGGTTCCTCTGCCTCGGGACTGAGGACATACCCGGTAATGCTGGCATGAAGGACCAGGTGGCACTACTGCGTTGGGTGCAAGAGAACATCGCTGGTTACGGAGGTAACCCTAATGACGTGACTCTTGCGGGTGGCAGTGCAGGTTCTGCATCAGCCGACCTAATAATGCTATCTAAGTCGGCTGAGGGTTTGTTCCATCGAGTCATACCAGAAAGCGGTGGAAACCTTGCCGCATTTACAGTCCAGAGGGATCCCTTAGAGGTTGCCAAAACTCATGCCAGAAAACTGAACTTCACGAATGTGGACGATATTTATGCATTAGAGAAGTTCTACAAGACAGCCCCAATGAGAATGTTGACTGCAGATCCTTTCTTTTATAGGACCGATTCCACGTTTATGTTTTCGCCTTGTGTGGAACGTGATACAGGCGACGGCGCTTTCTTGACAGAATCTCCTCTGAGTATACTAAAGAAAGGCAACTACAGAAAGTTACCTTTGTTGTATGGTTTCGCAAATATGGAAGGACAGATGCGTATTGATCACTTTGAAATTTGGAAACATGAAATGAATGAAAAGTTCTCTGACTTCCTGCCAGGTGATTTAAAGTTTGAATCTGAAGACGAAAGAGAAGAAGTAGCCAAGAAGGTTAAGGAATTTTATTTTGGCGACAAAGAAGTTGGTAATGACAATGTTTTAGGATACGTCGACTTCTTTTCAGATGTCTTTTTCACATATCCTATGCTTCGGGCTGCTAAGTTACAAGTGGAAGCTGGTAATGATCAATTATATTTGTACGAATTCTCGTTTGTTGATGATGCGGCTCCAGTTGTGCCACACACTAACACAAGAGGTGCCAACCACTGCGCTCAAACGACAGCAGTGATGGATGGTAACTTTATGGGAAGAGATGAAAGCAACATGTCACAGAAAAACAAGAATATTAAAAAAACTGTACGTGAACTTTGGCACAACTTCATTAAAACAGGGTAAGTGTCAAATCAAATCGAAACTGTTTATTTGTTAGAACATGGTGCAACATAAATGTTACGGAGGTAGTTCAGCGGCTTATTCCCAGGCGCTCCATAATTTTATTCCCGACGGCTCCAAATTATAAAAGCAATATAATTGTAATAATTAAAATCTTTCCCATGAGCTCCAATAATTTTCAAGTAGGTACAGATTGCACATACTTAGCTAAGATAAGATTGATTTGTGACTGCCTATGTACTGAAACTACGAACCTCTAAATTATATTATTGATGGAAGCAATTTGTGTTTTGTTGACCTTACGCAATTTGGTTTGGACCCGCTGGAAAAAAAATAGTATTTTATTATTTAAATAATAAAATTATGGAGCTGTTGGGAATCAATGTATGGAGAGAAATTGTTTGGAGAACAATAGATTTGGAGCTCTTGGGAATAAGCCAGTTCAGCATGTCCTGCCATGGCGTACAACTATTTAATTTTTAACATAAAACTTTTAGAGAATAATATATATTTTATGAATCTATAATAGTAAATGAGTAAATATGAAATTGTATTGTTGTAATAATAATTGAACACGGTACCTATATGGTTTTACAAACATTCCTTATCTGTAAAGATAAAGGTCTCGTCTGTGCAAAGGCTATTAAGTTATGTTACATTTTAGAACTTAAATTTGTGCCATTTCAGGAAGCCAGTACCTAAGGGGTCGTCGCTTCCTGCCTGGCCACCAGTAGGCCCGGACGGATCACCACATATGTCGATCGATGAGAAGCTGGAACTACGTGGGGTGCTCTTAGAAGAACGGACTCGCTTCTGGGATCGCATTTACCAGGAATACTACTGGGAATCTGTGCCACCACCATTGCCGCCGCCAAAATCGCGCGCTGAATTATAAATGTGTTCTTTAATTCTACTAAAAGAAAAAGTCTTGGTTGTTTAACTACATTTTATTTTAATGTGCCACCATAATATCATAATTTATTGTTCTTGTTAACTTACTTAATTCAAACGCTATGTGACAAAATGATGGGATGATGAATTTATTTATGTAATTTTGCTTATTAAACACCTCCTTGTTACGAATTTTATGATAAAATTTTCTTTAGGTACTTATCATATGTATATTGCAATAAAAAGTCTTTCATCGTTGGGGAGCTACCTTATACCCGGTTGACAAAGGTAACTTTAAATACAATATGGTATATAAGGTATGGCCTTGGTCTTAATAATAAAGTACACTTCAAACAGCTAAACTTTTCCACCTTTGTGAGAGACTGGTGCCTGAAGTAGGTTTAGGCATGTGACCTGTGTTACAGGTCACTAGGACCCCCACCTCGGTAAGATTTTTGTATCGATGACCAGACAATACTTACAATACTAGACAAATAAAATGCACAAAGATCAAAAATATTGACTCCTTAAATAATATTTACTAAATAAAAAATAACAAAATATACCTACCAGTTAGTAGGTATTCACGTGACGTTCGCTAGTAACTAATAAGTCCCTTACATAAAATAATATAGGGTGGAGGGGATGTAGTCGGACATCCGGACACCGCGAGTTCTTTAAGTAGGTACCTACTTCATTCTGGAGCCCCTAACGGTTAAATTTATCATGGGCTATTCCTAATTTCCAAGTTCTACATGATGTTTTTTTTTACTTTTGAATTGCATAAATTCCATACGTAGATTTTTAATACTAGAATTGACCAAAGAACATACTTTTTAGAAAAAAATGTTATTGGTTGCGGTTTTAAGCAAAAATTAATGATATCAGAAAAAAAGTCCATAATCACAATTATTATACAGAAGACATGATATCAGTAAGAGCAAGGACGACTCTTACACCCCACGGTTAAATTATATAGGGTAGGTAAGTAAAACAAAGGCTGATTTCGAAAAGCTAATTATGGGCGAAGTCACGAGTCGCAATAGCATATTATTTGTGGTAAACATTTTAAAATACGCAAAACACGCGGCCATTATTTTAATTTTTGTTGCACAAATCCAGATTTAGGTCTCAGTTACAAATTAAATGCTAAAAAAAGATTTAACACATGACTGTTGCGTCACGGCCGCTCTGATACGATCTACAAATTACGTTTGTAATGTAGTCTCATGAAATGCAATTATTTCGGCTAGAGTTGTTATAATTATGCAGCTGCATTTAGACAACATTAAATACCTACCCTATGTAGAGATTTATCAAAAATGATTTAGTATCGCTATCCCAATTTATAATGGTTTTAAATCGATATAAACTGTGTATTTATTTATTTCCTTCCGTTACTGGGTACCCCTCAAGGTTCATTGGAAGACCAGCGTCAGACAGCATCACCTGTCTGGCATGAATGCTGAAAGGGACCTTTTTGGCGCAGCCGTGAGGCACACAGCACATGATATGTACCTACCTACTATTGTAAATTTTCTATTGTTTTATAAATTATTGTGTGTACCTATGTGTGTTTTGATGACTGATGTCAAATAAATATTTTTCTTTCTTTCTTTCTTTCTTTCTTTACCTACTAAATGATAAATGATATTTATTTCTGTAAATGGGTTCATCATACAAATACTTTTACATGTCATTTTTTTAATAATAAGATGAGGTCGGTATTTCGCTATCTGACTAGGTACCTACTCTGAGAAGAAACACCGAAAGAAACTCAGAGGTCAGTCTCTTTTAAAGTCCAGACATTATCTTGGTCAGATTATGTAAGAACCATGCAGATTTGTGTCTGATAATGGTCTTTTGTACCCTATACCTAAGTATGTAAGTTTGTAAACCTATAAGTACCTAGCTAGGTACTTACTTTCGATCTCAAAAATTGCTATTTCAGTCAGTTAGGTACTTGAGTGTAGGTAGAAACGCCAACGTTGAGGCCCTAGCATGAACATTTAGGGTTGATCAATGTAGGCAAAAGTACGATAAAAATTAAATAAAATTAATTTATAATATGCATGTCCATATTATGTTAGTATCAGTGCACTTTAAAACTAAGTAAGTATGTATGTTAGTCATTGTTCATTGTCATGTTAGAAACTTAACTTTTCCACCTTTGTGAGAGACTGGTGCCTGAAGTAGGTTTAGGCATGTGACCTGTGTTACAGGTCACTAGGACCCCCACCTCGGTAAGATTTTTGTATCGATGACCAGACAATACTTACAATACTAGACAAATAAAATGCACAAAGATCAAAAATATTGACTCCTTAAATAATATTTACTAAATAAAAAATAACAAAATATACCTACCAGTTAGTAGGTATTCACGTGACGTTCGCTAGTAACTAATAAGTCCCTTACATAAAATAATATAGGGTGGAGGGGATGTAGTCGGACATCCGGACACCGCGAGTTCTTTAAGTAGGTACCTACTTCATTCTGGAGCCCCTAACGGTTAAATTTATCATGGGCTATTCCTAATTTCCAAGTTCTACATGATGTTTTTTTTTACTTTTGAATTGCATAAATTCCATACGTAGATTTTTAATACTAGAATTGACCAAAGAACATACTTTTTAGAAAAAAATGTTATTGGTTGCGGTTTTAAGCAAAAATTAATGATATCAGAAAAAAAGTCCATAATCACAATTATTATACAGAAGACATGATATCAGTAAGAGCAAGGACGACTCTTACACCCCACGGTTAAATTATATAGGGTAGGTAAGTAAAACAAAGGCTGATTTCGAAAAGCTAATTATGGGCGAAGTCACGAGTCGCAATAGCATATTATTTGTGGTAAACATTTTAAAATACGCAAAACACGCGGCCATTATTTTAATTTTTGTTGCACAAATCCAGATTTAGGTCTCAGTTACAAATTAAATGCTAAAAAAAGATTTAACACATGACTGTTGCGTCACGGCCGCTCTGATACGATCTACAAATTACGTTTGTAATGTAGTCTCATGAAATGCAATTATTTCGGCTAGAGTTGTTATAATTATGCAGCTGCATTTAGACAACATTAAATACCTACCCTATGTAGAGATTTATCAAAAATGATTTAGTATCGCTATCCCAATTTATAATGGTTTTAAATCGATATAAACTGTGTATTTATTTATTTCCTTCCGTTACTGGGTACCCCTCAAGGTTCATTGGAAGACCAGCGTCAGACAGCATCACCTGTCTGGCATGAATGCTGAAAGGGACCTTTTTGGCGCAGCCGTGAGGCACACAGCACATGATATGTACCTACCTACTATTGTAAATTTTCTATTGTTTTATAAATTATTGTGTGTACCTATGTGTGTTTTGATGACTGATGTCAAATAAATATTTTTCTTTCTTTCTTTCTTTCTTTCTTTACCTACTAAATGATAAATGATATTTATTTCTGTAAATGGGTTCATCATACAAATACTTTTACATGTCATTTTTTTAATAATAAGATGAGGTCGGTATTTCGCTATCTGACTAGGTACCTACTCTGAGAAGAAACACCGAAAGAAACTCAGAGGTCAGTCTCTTTTAAAGTCCAGACATTATCTTGGTCAGATTATGTAAGAACCATGCAGATTTGTGTCTGATAATGGTCTTTTGTACCCTATACCTAAGTATGTAAGTTTGTAAACCTATAAGTACCTAGCTAGGTACTTACTTTCGATCTCAAAAATTGCTATTTCAGTCAGTTAGGTACTTGAGTGTAGGTAGAAACGCCAACGTTGAGGCCCTAGCATGAACATTTAGGGTTGATCAATGTAGGCAAAAGTACGATAAAAATTAAATAAAATTAATTTATAATATGCATGTCCATATTATGTTAGTATCAGTGCACTTTAAAACTAAGTAAGTATGTATGTTAGTCATTGTTCATTGTCATGTTAGAATTTAAGATCAGATTTAAAAATCATAATCAAAATTAAAATAACCAACAATAATAACCAGCGTCAGGCACAAGTTTTCTGGCACTTTTGCAGAACCTATTCGGCGCAGCCGCAGGGCACCTTATTCTTTGTTTTTTTTTTTTTTAGTTTAATTCTTTTCTATTGTACCTACTTTTATTTATTACTAGCAGACGTCCGCGGTTTCACCCGCACAGGTCCCGTTCCTAGCCCATGTGTTAATCTTGGGTGTCAGCTAACTCCGTACCAAATTTGATTAAAATCCATTCAGTAGTTTTTACGTGAAAGAGTAACAAACATCCATCCACCCATCTTTCGCGTTGTTAATATTAGTAGGATTTAAAAAAGGGCGGAACTATTCGCCACACGTTTGAAAATCCTCAGAAAAGTAATAAATAAATTACAAACAAAGAATGCGCGTTCGTTTCCTTTTCTACAAGGATTAAGTTAAAAAAAAAAACAATCAGATTGCGAGAGGCGGAAATTATGCGCTTGATTCACCGGATAAGTTCTGAGGTTTTACTTACAGGTGTTGGAATTGCTCATAATGGGACCGTGCGGGTATCAATGTATGTGTCGTAGGATAATTTGTTACTTCGAATCTTCGCGAAAATCCTAGGGGTTTTGCGAAAACGCGGATAATTAGACATAGGCGAAAAATTATCAAATCTTACTGGACAAAGTCCAGTAAGATTTGATAATTATAACCTAACCAACATGATTCACCAACAATAGAAGAGTATGTCTAATTATCCGCGTTTTCGCAAAACCCCTAGGATTTCCTAGGATTTTCGCGAAGATTCGAAGTATCAAATTATCCTACGACATATGTACCTACACATCAAGCTATACTTTCCAGTTTACACTAACATCGCATTGTACTGAAATCTTATACAAAGCGAGATCAGCTTATACTAGAAACGCATAATCTTGAAGTGAGCCGTTTGTCTTTACCTAAACTGTCAAATAGACCTTAACTATGTTCAGAGCTGTGACAATTTTGAGGTCATGGATTCTTAGCTAGGGTAAACGTAAAAATGATTAAATCTCCAATGATCAATTACACTGGTGTTCGTTTGCTGGGTTTGAAACTAATTAGTCAATCATTAGTTTGACTAAGGCAACGGCTACACATCAAGCTAAATATTTCCAGTTCACACTGACCTCGCATTGTACGGAAATCCTAAATCATGCGAGATCAGCTTACATTGGAAATATGCATAGCTCGATGTGTAGCCGTGTGTACAACAGCTGCAGTTAGTATAATAAAGTTAAAGAATCCGGGTTAACAATTCTAAGTTAATCATTATTCAAAAGTATTAGTTACTAAAATAAAATGACCATCTACTGTTAATACAAAGGACCTAAGTACTTACATGGTTACTTTGAAGACGCCCAAATACATCGGCTTATTATGTAGCTAGCCACTCGTCGCGCGACTAGTATGTGCAGTTTTACAAGATCTGAATGTGGACAAAGAAAGAATAAGAAGTAAGTAAAGTAACGTAGGTTGTAGAGATTCTGCTTACCCCACGGCGAAGTGAGCATAATTTAACCAGTGCTGCCATCTTTTAGAAGGAAAGTACATTAGCCTCTTTCATTATAGTCTGTTTGATGTACTTTTACTAGATGCCTCACGTAATCACGTTACAGTGAAACCATGTTTAAAAGTTCCATGTTACACCGCGAGAGGTCGCGATTACGCGTTTCAAGAAAGAAGAGGACGCCGGCGCGGCCGGTGCCCGCGCTGTCATTGTCTTTCTTGAAAGGTTAATAAAAGATGTATGAAAATTAAGACTATTTATTTAAAATAAATGAGTTATTAACACATTTAACAAAGAAGTGACTCAACGTAGGTAATTTAACTTTATACAGGTAATAAGGCAGCTATTTACTGCCCGAAAAGCTAAGGAGCACTCACATTATTTGGCACACAATGAATGAACATGATCAACATGGTAAAAATAATTAAGAGCTACATTTTAGTTGTCTAGATATAAAATCGTACTGGTTTACAAAGACCAATGAAATATTGTTAATTACTTTTGCATTGATTGGAAGATTAAACTGAGAAGAAAGTCCGGATTATAAGTCTCTTTTATGTTCAGTGGAAACATGATTTTTACCAACATTACCCCTGATGTACACCAATTTGCGCCTGATAATTTTGATTCGTCAAGAATGAAGAGAATATATGCGTAGATTCTTCAGTCAACTATAGTCTACCATATGCCGAGCATGATTTCTTCCAAAATCGGCAGATTGATTCTTCTGTCGACATACTTGTCTGTACCATGATCATGCTATGTGTGTTGTAATTAATTTCATATTTATATCTTTGAGTTCATGCAGTGGACTTAGGCAAATTTTATCAATTTAATTATTAATTCTACTTCAGATATATTATCATGAAACTTCAGTTGGAGCACATAGTACTCATGAATCTAGAATGAGTAGTGGTTTTCATACTTCAGCGTTGTCCAGTGCATTGCAATATCTACCAAACAGCCCAGGTACCAGCAACAATTCAATAATCCAGAATACATACACATATCATGATTGAATTGAATTTATTGCTTTTAAAATATCATAACTTCATGTCTGTAATCCCTGAAGGGTTGGCAGACATGTACCAGTAGTACAACAACATTTTACCAGTTGTATTCAACTCCCATGTAATAGGAGGCGAGTCTATTGCCATTCATCAGGCACAAATCCAGACTCCAGGCTGCTACAGAGAAAATCCAGATGGGAAAACTCAAAAACACTTTGCCGGAACCGGGGAGCGAACCCAGGACCTCGTGCTCACGAGTAGCGCTTGCGACCGGTAGACCAACGAGGCAGTCCATACTTATATCTTTTAATTTTTTTAAATGTAATCTTGAAAATGAATTGAGAATGGGCTGTTGAGAGTTACCATAAACTACCCTACACTAAAACAGCTATTCTATACATCAGTCTTGTTCAGTATTATCAGAGCTTTCTTCGCTACTTTCCTCTTCACTGGATTCCTCGCTTGAATCATCAGATCCACCACCTTTTGCTGCCTTTTTAGCCATTAATTCTTTGAACTGCCTCACAGTAATCTTCCTTGGCATAATCTCTCGGAGAAAATCTAACGTATCATCCTCTTGGACGACTTCTGCGATGTGTTTATATTCTAATAACGTGTTTTTGCTGTTTTTGAATGCTCTTTTGGCTAAGTCTGTGACAAATAATTCCTGAAAAGTATAAAAAGTATTGTTTTTTACGTTTATTTCAAACCGAGTCAACCGAATTGAACCATTCGTGTCCTATTTCATGAAAGTAAATTGCTTTTCACCCGTTGTTATGGCAAAAAACGCAATTGTTTAGAGACAATAGGTTAGAGAAGCGGCAAAATATCACACACTCACGGTAACTTTCGTAACTAAATACAAAGGTTCAGCACCAACTGCTTCGACGTCCGGCGAACTTTTCATTATAGTTTTCACTCTAGATAATGGTAAATGCAAGTCTTTCTCACTTTTCGGAGTAGCCATTGTTTTGCTTTTCTTTTGGAAACAACA
Organism: Euplexia lucipara; assembly: GCA_921972225.1. Classification (NCBI taxonomy): domain Eukaryota; kingdom Metazoa; phylum Arthropoda; class Insecta; order Lepidoptera; family Noctuidae; genus Euplexia; species Euplexia lucipara. The sequence goes on along the minus strand of OV179143.1, from coordinate 4,422,304 downwards.
ATATTATTAGAAACTATTTTGAATCTAAGTCTAACTAAACCACAGACTAAAAATAAATGTATGGTTAAAGACAGTGTTGCCAAATTCGATTTTAAATTACCCGTAGGGTCAGGTAATATTGTAGCAGAAATCCGTAAAATGCACTAGAAAATATATTTTGTAGAAATTATGGACGTGGATTTTAATTGTATATGGTATGGTATGGCTGGTTTGTACGCAAGTGTGTCCAAAAATATACAGATCCACAGAAAAATCCGTTGGCGTAGGTCGGAAATGAAGACAAATATTGAAGTTGTTATTTTTGTTCCCGAGATAAATGTTGTTTATTTATTGAGTTGTGCTGCCGTTAGAGTACATAGCTTTACCATATTTCTAAAGGAATTATATATTTGATTGTATTAAAACACCATCGTTATTATGGTTTTAAGGGACACACGTATTCTAGTAGTCTTTGATCACACACAACAAAAATGTTTAAGTTGTAAACAGGTCTAGTACCTACTAGCCGTAGAAAAAGATATTTTAGTTTACTATTACCAACACGTATTATATTAATAATATCTTACTCTTAAATTTGTCTATCTTTTATGTTATCCATCACTTACCCAAGGAAGGAATCATTATTATTAAGTGCCACATACTTACCTTTCTCAGACTACATTTCAATCGTGTCAATTAGAGACAATAGAAAGACAATGACAGCGTGGACACCGCTGCACCGGTGTCCTTTTGTGGGGTTTATTTAATTGAGTTAAAGTTTGCTTAGCAAAATCCTGGAGTAATGACTTTAACTGGCAACATTTTTGACAATTTTGACAATTTATACATTTTTGACAAAATTAATTAACGTCCTTTCAGACTTCTTTTCCCAACTCCCCCTGAGTTGGGAAAAGAAGTCTGAAAGGACGTTATTTAATTTTATTTATTTGCACAGAGTACATTATACTGTAGGGTATTTATTTGTTTACAATTTATTTAATAGTTTTATTTTGAGCTCTCTTATTTATTGTAATGTTGAATGTCAAGCATGAAGTCGATAGAACTTATAAATCCCTAGAGTGAATAATTATGTTCCTTGGGTTGTTGAACGAAGTTGTTATTTGTTTTGAGTGAGTACCTACATAAGTAACTGGTAGTGGGTGATAAGGCATATTTATATTTGCTTGAATTCTGAATAGCCAATACAATAGTGTTTTGTTTGTGTGATAGACAGGTATGAGGTAGGGTTAAAAAATAGACAATATTGGTCTTAACGCTAGCTGTCTTTATTTTCCATTTCCTTAGAGAAAATACTTTTACGAAAAACAGTATATAGGGCCGCTTGCGTGGCCGGCCACACTCGCGGGGCGCTGACTAGTGCCGTCTGCCGGCCCAACCAATCCGACATCCAATCAATTCTTACGTGAAAACGATAAATAATACAAAAAATACTGATAAAGCGAGATCGTTAACCGATTTACAGGGACTTCTCAATTTTGATCAGTTCAGCGATACCGTCGTACATCTCCTTGACGGCGTCGTACTCGGTGAGTCCCATGCGCCTCTTGTTGGAGATGTCGTACACGCCTCCCTCGGCCTCGGTGTGCTCTCCACGGGTTCCGCGCACCTGCAAGTGGTACTTGGACGCGATCTCCTCCAGCTTCGCCTTGTCGGCGGCTAGCTTGGGCAGCTTGATGTGCACGGACGCGCGCACGGTCGTGCCCAGGTTGGTGGGGCAGAAGGTCAGGAAACCGAGCCTGTCGTCATGTGAGAAAGGAACGCGCTTCTCAATGTCGTTGACAGCGGTCACCAACCTCTTGTACACCTGCTTCAGGTCACCGCCCATCTGCATGGAGATGAGACGGAGGTGGTCCTCCTCATTGCACCACACCAAGAAGGTCTTGTTCTCGTTGTGGTAGATACCACGGCCAGAGGGCCAGAAGCGGCAAGCGTTGGCAGCCTGCAGGAAACGGTCACCCTCCTTGAACAGGAAGTGGTCATCGATGAGCTGCTGCTGGGTCTCCTTGGACATGCCGGTTAAGGGGTAGAAGGTACCCTTGAGTTCAGCCTCGAGTCCAGAGAGGGTGGTAGAGACCTTCTCTTCCATCTCCTTGTACTGGGCCTCGGTCAAGCAGGGGTTGAAGGGGTAGCCCTCCATGGAGCGTCCGCAGCGCACGCGGGTGGAAACCACGAACTCGCCGGCGGGGTCCAGGTTGCCGAGGGTCTCAACATCACCCCAGTTCTTGGCGGGGTGCTTGTCAGTCTTCTTGAAACCATTGTGGTAGTCCTCGATGATGGGGTCGAACAGGTCGGCGAATACTGTGTACGCCTCAGCGTCAGGGGCGTAGATTCCGACACCAGAGTCCAAGTTCTCAACACCTAGAAAAGGTTACGTAATATCATTAGTTTTGTAAACCAGTTTATGTGTACCTAAACATTTGAAAAACGACTAAATACCTAAACGACACCGAATTTTATTGAGTAGGTAACTAGGTAAATAAGTACTTAGATATAAAATGCTATAGATATCAATAAGTATTGCATGGGTTTAATCAGATATTTGTTTCTAAGTTATCTTTTGACGCAAAGTGCCTACGTGCATATCTATTAGGTACGTAAGTATAAGTCCGATTACTAGATAGTATCAAAGTCTACTCACCAGACTGGATGCAATCCAGGAGAGTTGAGCCGAAAGAGGTCTTCTTGTTCTTAAGAGCGTCGAAGACCTCCTTGGTAAGGTACTTCTTCAGCAGTGACTTGGAGTCAGAGCCCTGGAGCTTGCTGAAACCAGCCTCCAACTTCTCGATGGTTGCGGCGTCCACCATTGCTGCGGCTTTTCTGTAACAACACACACAATCATCAATCATTGAAATCTCATTTACATATTACTGAAAATAGGGTATTTATAATCATGATTCTAACGCTTTCAACGCAGCGCAAGTCGCCCTAGTGCACATTGTTAATAATTTGAATGAAAATGAATGAAAAACACAACGAAAACTAAATAAAAGTCCTTGCAACACGAACGTAGCCAACTGCAATTATTATTTTAAATGTGAAAATAATAGTGACGTACCCATCGACTGAATCGAGCGGTGGAAGAGTAAACCTAAGTCAACAACCAAAAAGTTTTAAATCGAGATTTGATCATTATTCCTATTTCACTTGTGAATGAATTCTCTATTATAAAAAGTTATTACTATAACGAAAAACATAAAAATGACACTTTGAAAATGTTATTTTTACAAATATTACGAACCGCCTGATGAGGTAATACGCGAGAACGGCACCACCGCAAACCACCACAGGGATTGTGACTTTCAGTTTATAATTCATACTGATGGAATTAACTAAAGCCACTAGTAATGGATTAGAAAAAAGGTTCAAGAACTATGGGTACTGGAGATGTTACGCGGACTGGATCGGGTTTGGGATTGTTTTTGACCGAACACACCCAGGGATACACTCAGTTTTGTGGTGGAATTACGTAATTTAGCTAGAGGTCGCCTTGACCGACACGCGCAAGTCGAACGGATGTGTCAGCTCACTGCGCACCGGTTGTTCTTCGTCGCGCGCAGCCGTACCTCCCACTCACGACCAACGAACGAACGTGTTATCGCGAGTTTCTTGTTACTTTGCATTCATTTCTATTCGAGAAGGTATTGCAGTAATTAAACATCATCAGATTACGGCATCCACGTATCGTTCCATGAATTACGCGAATCGCGATATTGGATATGAGTTGATATGATTATGGATTATGAAACCATGTACATGTTTTCGGAAAGACTAAAGGCACTGAGTAACTTGCACTTTATGTAGGAAAATCTAATTTAACACACAGCAGCATTAAGCTCAGGGAAATACCTGGTTATTTTCCTTAAGTTAGTTCTTAAGGATTTTACATAGGTATTACAATTTAAATTTCGACATATACACAAAATAACGTCCCTTCTATCCATACACTACACACCACACATAATTTTTAAGCTATAAAACCAAGAGCTATGATATAACTTTAAACGACAAGAGTTTACGATCATTAGACGGCCGGTCAATCCGGAAACACCATAATTTTTACATCCCGTGTAGGTTCAATGCCCGCAGGTAACTTTGCAATAACAAATATACCTACATAAAATACAATATTTTCACGGTACCAGTGTTAAATTTCAGTAACGGAAACGCTTAGAATGGCAATTTACAACAAATTAATAGTGATTTAGAGCACGAAACCTCTGAATAGCTATGAAATTTGGCAGCGGACACGGGAGATAAATGCCGGCCGGAATAATACGCACCCGTCGGCTTCGTCAGCCGGTTTATTTTCCTTGTTTTCTTTCGTTGCACAGCCACCCATTTTCACAATTACTATATAATAACTAGCGGCTAAAACATGCACTAAATCACTAAAACTACTGCAAATAAATAAAAGAAACGGAGGATACTAAATGCAATGATGGAATGATATTTTGTCCAAATGAATGTATCAGAGCCGGGAGTGGCGAGGGCGAGGGGTGGCCCGATCGATGCGCGACACGCAGCACGCACGCGGCCTCACGCTTCCCGCCCTTCGGGAACCGCTTCAAAACTTTGTAGAGGGAAAGTTCCCCCGATTTGCGCCACCGGTTACCTTCGCGGGTTTTATTTGAATGCAATTCCAACTTCTTCAAACAACTCCGATAATCATCTTATCGGCAAAATAGAACACTTAACGTTATCGAAGCACATCTTGAATAAGGATTTAGTTATCACACAATAAGCTAGGAACATTTCGAGTTGGGGCGGCGGTGGTGTGTTGATGGGACGCGGTCTAGGAAAACTTTACGTCGGAAGATTAATATTTAAATGACCACCGCTTACCTTGCGCTTGTACAACCGTCAGAGTCGACTGCGAGGTGCAGAATGGTTCGTGCGGGTTCGAGCCGAGCGTTAAGCCCGCGGCTGCGTCCCGCACCCCCCTCCTTCCCTGTCAACCTTGGCCTTGGTGATGCTTGCCTGGCCGGCAGATCGCGAGCCAGTTTAGCTTCAAGTCGTGATTTAGACTATTATCATTACGGCCGTTATTTAATCTCATCCCAATCCAAGGATAATTGCCTATCATCTATTGAACTCGGAGCCAGACAAATGTAACGACAATGTAGGTACAATAGAAATATTATTTTGTTGATTATGATTAGAACCGAACTTGCTTTTAGACTTATAAAATTCATATTAGAACTCTCAGTGTAAATAAATTGATTATATTGAACACAGGTACCTATTTCGACAATGGTAAATACGAAAAAATGAATAGCCAGATAAAATTTTTAGATCAAATACTAGGAAGTCTTAGAATAAGGTATTATGAAATTACTTATTACAATGCAAATGTTTGATTAATTCGTGAAATATTGATCCTAGAATAAAATAATATTAACATAATAATACTTTCCTAAATAATGTTAAATGTGTGGCATGCCTGAACACAGGTATGTGGGAAGGCACGGGGGTTCTAGATAAAATAGATAGATAGATAGCTATAAATATTAACTAGAATACTATTACGTAAAGATACGAGAGCTGTACAGATTCAATGCGAGGAATTTTTCGGGGGTCTTATGGGAATTACCCGAAAAGTCTTGTTTCCTAATATTGTTAACAGATTTTTGTGTTTCACGCTCAATAAAATTAAAAAATATGAACAACAAATGCATGTAATCATAATCGATCGATTGCGAATTTGTGAACCTCGCGTCACGCACTATTAGTTATCAACGATTAGGTGGGAAATTTAAAATTAGAACGTTGCTGGTTCTTTTTCGTGTCTGGATCGAGTCCAACACTTCTTCAACGTTAGCGATCTCGACGATGCCAATGTCAAGTTTGTTATTTTTCACTTTCATTGCATAACTTAGGCAACGAGAGTACCATTGCTCCATTTATTAATAATACAAAACTAGTTATGATTATGAAAATGATTATGCTATGAACCTATTTCTTAAATACGGTTCTTTCAAACAACCAAAGCTCGATTTGGTGTTTCCTAAAAGAAAGCCGAGGGTTGTCTAATAATAATAATTGACCTTCACCGTGTCCTTAGTCCTTGACCCAGAGATTAGGATCAGGGTAGCGACTAAGGTTCGGCGGTCGATTCGTTCACCTACATTCGAGGAAGGAAACCATAAAACTCCCCTGGCTCAAGGTTATGCTATAATTGCCAAGTACAACGACCTGTTTGATCGATAGGCAAAATCAGTCTTAAATAATTTGATGTCATTTTTTGTTCATATTGGCGGTGTTTTGGGTTAGTTCGTTTAGTTTAGATATAGTAAGTAGGTAGGTACTTAGTAGGTACTAAAATAAGTAAGTAATAGTACCTACTTACTTGGGTTAAGTTTAACTAGGTAATAACTTATTTAAGTTTAGTAAAAAATACCTAACTGAATAACCATAGCTCGGTAGGTATGATTTCGAATATTTTTGAAGCGTCTCGAATTCCTAAATTCCTAGCTTGTTTTGATTGTAATGTTGATTTAAATTGAGAAAACCCTACAAAATAATGCGTAACAAACCCCACATATTAAGTAATACGTACAAAAAATATTTTTTAAAGAAGGTAAAAACATGGTCTAAACCATAAACATTGCGTTTTGAACAGAGTTATAACAGAGGACAAATTTCTGTGAAACAAGAGGAGGAAGGAAGGATGATCTATTTTAATTATAGAATAACAATGTGTCTGTTCTGAAACTCAATGATTTGAGCATTTGCTGAAAATAAATTGATCAATAATTTATTATTGATTTCACCTGCTAAAATCATTAGTTGTAGGATCACTGGATCATACGTACCTATATTTTAAGTAAGTACCTATCCACATATAGGTACACTCATGCGGCATGGCTGCATATTTGGGTACCTTACTCAGTAGTTCAATACCAGCATGGCATGGCCCATGCCATGCTGGTATTAAAACTTATGTAAAATAGTGCTAAGTATCCGGGATCCTAAAACAAAAATAAAGTAAGAGAGATGGTAGCAATTGTTTTTTTTTAATTTTAAGTAAAATTGTTCATGCATTATTTTTTTACAGTCGTAGGTATTTGCCAATTTTTTTGGAAAGATGTAGGTACCTACAGTTAAACTATCAATGTAGGTAGGTAAGTACTTACTTTAAACTGTTAATAAAGTATCTAGATACCTGTCCCAGTATATAAGTGGCTTCTTTTCGTTTCTTTCATTTTTGTTTGGTACATAAGTATTGACTTATTTTATACAACAATATTTTTATTTTTCTGGGTACCGTTGTCAGATGAGCGGCAATATTTATTGAGCATAAATAATGTTATCAGAGCCAGTCAACATTACCATTTTCTTTATTTATTAGCTTTTGCACTACAGTCTACACTGATAAAAAGTAAATAAAGGGGCAATACAAATACTTAACCTTCATTCCAATTAATTGTTAAAAGTTAACTTAACTGCTGTATGATATCAACTCGGCGAATTATTAAATGCTTTAGTGCAAATGAAATGAAAACCAATGTATAATTTATAAGTATAGGTTTTTGGTGGTTTTGTTAGTGCTTGGGGGGTTTTTTTGTATTTAATTAGGTACCTACTTAATCAATTAGTTAGATTCTAGCACGTATAGGTACCTGTCCTGGTTAGGAGGCCAGGAGACCCATGACACAAGTTTATTTATTTATTTATTTATTATTTACTTAGTTTTTTACTTAGGATGGGCTCCTGTCTCCCTTCCATGTATTATCATTTTACATTTTAAGAATCGTATGTATCTGGTTGGGAGAAATAAATGAATTTCATTATTATTATTATTAGGTAATACCCAACCAGAAAAGGGGTTAATGTACTCATCACTATGAACAACTTTTACCAAAGATCAAAAAGAAAAGCAGTTGTTTTGTTCCATTCATTTCGTCTAATTATAAGCCCCCCTCTGTAAAGATCGTTGCAGGTGGCGGGCGTTCTGTGTTTTATGTCTAGGTAGGTACCCCATGGAAAAAGGCGTAAGGTTATGTATGTTTTATTTACAAGGATGCCAAAACCCTATTAAACCTTAGCCTTAACCTTGCAAGCTCTGGTTGTAAATACAACCAGAGCTTGCAAATTATGTAAATAGTCATTTTCATATCCACGAACCTAGATAGATATATTTAAACACAATATTGATCTTTTTGAAGCTCACCAACCAAGTTCAAGGCAGTTTTTGAATTCCGTCAATCGTCAAACAGTTTAAAAAATAGCGAACTTTCCAGACGTAGAAAACCTTGGCAATGACTGCGGAGAGTGGCCTTGTCTTTGGTTCAAGCCGTAGTCAAGTGTATTTAAATACCTAGTACCTATGAAAACGATGCAGACGTCGACATTCGCGATCTTTTGTAATCAGCAATGCTAAGATGGAAGTCGTTTAGTTCCTAGCCAGGCAAGCCAAATAGGTAGTCTATTTATAAAGTTATTAAATTATTATTATTTTAAAATTTATTTATCAAAACGGGTTGATTGCCATCGTAAATGCAGATTTTGCATTAAATCTTGTATAAATCTGGTTTAAGATTTGAAAAAGGTGGTCTCATCTCTTTTCAGTAATCTCGATTTTATAGAACGTAAAATTTTTGGTCAATGAAATACCTCTGAAACTTTTTTTTGTACATACCTACTTTTTAGCGCTTTTGTAACTTGTATTTTTTTTGTGGTAAGTAGGTACCTACCTACCTAGTGCGACACAAAATGTTGATATCATTTAGACATTATAACAATTTAACATTATAACAACATCGACAACATTGCCCAAATAGATATAATACGTATTAATGATGATAGGTAGGTATATCGAAAAACACTCATCTGAAGCTAGAACATGACAAAACTTCTATGGGACCAATCTTGCATTCACCATGATCGGTTCACATTATTGGCTGAGATGTCGTGTAGCATACCCACATAAAAACCACATGTAAGTAGTTATACGAATTGAGATCTTACATCTATTTTGAAGTCTTTTACAATGAGACCGGATCATTAAAGACACCACTACCCCTGACCTACTTTTTTCTTACAAAATGTTGAGTGCCGAGGGTGAGTGAGAGCAGCTATAGTTCCCGGTATGGCGAGGAGGGCCAATTAGCTCAAGGTACTCTTTAGAACCTTTGGAAATGTTTCGCCTTGGGCCGTCTGAAGGGGAGGGTTGAAAGCTTCAGAGAGCTGTTTTACTACTTACATAGTTGTTTACAAAGAGTGAATGTCTTTGGTTGTTTATCATCTTTAATATGATGGATGGTCACTATGAAAGCTTTTGTGCTAAGAACTCTAACAAACAAGTTCATTATGGCTTTATTTCAGCAAACTCGAAGAGACAGTTTATACTTAATGCAAGTTTAAAATAATTGAGCTAGAAGGTTAAAAAAAAATGTACAGTAAGTATAAATATAATATATATAATATTAAGTATTATATATATTTTACTCTATGGTATTTATTGTTTTAATTTTAAATCCAATTTGTCAAAATAAATAAAATTATTATAAAAAAAAAACAGTCCTAATCAAAATCTCTGTAGCTTAGGTTTTTAAATATAAATAAATATAAATCATAGAAGTCCGCTCTCATCGACTGACGATCAAAAGGTGCTGAGAAATAGTTTTTGATCGACAGTAGGTATTTACGAAGACAGCCACATAAAATTTAACCCCTGGGCCTTCACGACTTCCTAGTGTTTTGCTGGGAAGAAGAAATAACGCACCGTCTCCCCAGATCAGAGATCTTATCAGTCAGATATTTGACTATAAAAAATGTCCATTAAGTATAGAATCTATCTATTTTTAGGTTGGCGCCTGCTATAGCTAAATTTATGTCAAATGCTGAGGTGTGAAACTTAGGAGTTAGTAGGTGTGGTAGGTTACATAAGCCTGCCACAATATGCCCATTGTTTTCTCCTCATCAGATTACGTTTGATAATTGTAATAACCTGTAGGTATTGAACAAAATATATATGTACCTAGTACCTAAGTAAGTAGAAACTTATTTACACGAAATCGATGTCAAGTACCTACAGCTCATTGCACGATGCAATTCATATTTATTATCTAGAACAAATGTAATCATTTACATTGAAGACACTTAAGAGGGGCTTGTGGCTAAATAATAATAACCGCATGGCTCGATCGAAGGTTAAGCTACCCTTGCCAAGGTTGGTCGATGGATGGGTGACCATTCAATACACACCAAAACCTCGGCATGCGTCGAAAAGCATGTTAAGCAGTTGGTCCCGCCCGACTGTCATTCGTTAATGTGTGAATTTGTTAGGTACGGATAGTCAGAAACTTGAAATTTTGACAAGCAGTTCAAAAAGTGTCGTGCTTACCCAGTAACTGAGTTGAGGAGGGCTAATAAGCGGTCGCTCCTCGTAAAATACTGGTAAGTACTCAGCTGCATACGTTAATACCATAGCATAGTAGAGAAAAGGCTAGACAGATATTGAAACTGAACTATTTGAAAAACTTCGTAAAAAGATTGTTGAAAGGCGGCCTTGTCACAATAGTAGCTAACTACATTGCTGATAGTTTTACGACCCGATTTGTTTAGAGTAGACACGTGCTGTCGATCGCAACATTATAGTCTTGAACATGTGACTTTAATAAGATTGTTTACTTACTCTGCGACGGGTGACGGGAGAGAGGCAGCTTGCTCATCATGGTGACCAGCAGGGGTATTGACGACCTTTTCATTGTCAGTGGCTAACTGGCGGCCAGTTGCACAGCAAACTTTGATGACCACAGAGAATTTACAAAAAAATGGAATTGCACTTCAAGTTACGGTGACTATCCGACGGGGTACTGTGCGTTTGGTCACATCTTTGTGAGGAGTGCACATGACGTTATCCTAGAAACTACGAACTGGCGTTTTTTTTTTTTTAATATTCTAAACCAGTGCTTGACTGCAATCCCACCTGATGGTAAGCAGAGATGCAATCAGTGATGGTGAAGCGCACTAGTTTATTAAGAGCCTATTCACTCTAGCCTTGAAGACACCTAAATTATAATCGGACGGGAAGACCGCAGCAGGCAAGTTGTTCCAGTCCTTCGATGTACGCGGTATAAACGACGAAGCGAAACGCTTTGTCCGAATCGTGGGAGTGCCAACGATGTAAGGGTGGACACTCGCCGGGTTGTCCGATGGTAGAAAGGTGATGGCGGAATCAAGTCGTGTAATTCCCGTGCACACTCTCCAAAATGTACGATCCTATAGAAAACCGAAAGGCTAGCTATCCTACGCCTATGCTCAAGGCTTTGCAGATTGGTTCTAACTAAATCTGGCTGTTAATCGTTGAACACTTTGGCCAGCAGTGATCATCATTATGAACTCTCAACGGAAGAATGCAATAGCAGGGCATTGCTTTTGTCACTGCTTCTTAACAGACACCTCTATAACAGACAGTTTTTTGTGTACCTAGGACATGCGAGGCGGAGGAGGAGGAAACGGTACCGCTCCTCAAAAGCACAGGTGTCATCAAAATACGAACGGATACTCGGATCAGTAACAGTGTTAGCCTAGTGGTGTAGCTTCGGTGGTGTCCTTCTGCGAAACGGTCATCTCGCAGAAGGAGGCTGCGGAAAGGGAGAGGGAGATTACTTCCACTCACCCGGCCCGCAGCAGACGCACCGGGCGCAGGCGGAGGGCGGACAACGCCCTCTTCCAGCCTCCCTAAATGGGTCCAGGGCGACGGATGCGGGGATGTCCGCCGCCCCCACGTACATGGACCCGAGGTGGCGGCGCGTCATGTTCACGCGCGCCCCTCTTAGACGTCGCGAGGCCCGCGGGGCCGGCAACAGTCGGGGGTCGCGGAAGTATCTTCCATGTTCCCGTGACCCCCGACGCAGGTGTGAGAAGGAACACGGGGTGGTTTTTAGTCAGTAAGAGTCTGACAGACCCCTCCGCCTCCCCGGGCGGGGGACATCCATGAGGATTTTCCACCCCTCAGCTTCAGAAATGGTGAAGGACCTAGCCAGAAGGAAGAAAGAAACATCGCTGCATCGTGAGAAAACCAGCATGCCTGAGAGATATTTGTCGATGGCAAGTTAGCCAAGTCCCTGGGCAGCATAAAACTCGGACACCAAGTGTGTCTAGTGACTCTAGAGACACACGAAAAGAAGAAGACCCGTATCGGATCACCGAAGTTTCTTGCGGACACTCAGCAGTTTAGTGAGAATAGTAGCAGATTATTGGGACCTTATCCACCTACACCTTACTAAAAGCATTAAAACAATTAAACTGTGTTATACTTTTTTTTTTAATACTATAAACCAGTGCTTGACTGCAATCCCACCTGACGGTAAGCAATAATGGTGAAGCGCACTAGTTTATTAAGAGCCTATTAACTCTAGCCTTCAAGACACCTAAATTATGGGTAGTATTTAAACGCAAATCAAAAAATATCCTTTTTCTATGCAATAAGATTCCGAATTCCCATCAAAATTACTGATTGCACAGCAAAATATTAAACTGAAAATATCACTAAACACACTTCAATTTATTTTCGCAGCGTACATCGATTTTTCCTAAAGCAAAAGCTTTTTTATCAATGCACAGCTAATAATCTTAATGCACATTATACATGTTAACTCTGTTTCTTTTAAATATAGCTTCTATTTTTATATTATTTACAGCAGTTTTTCTAAATAAAACAGCATTTTATTAGTCACGTCTTATTATTTATTAATTAACATATAATGTGATTACGAGGTAGCGCTCGCTGGCCGCTGCCGCGGCACCGCTCGCTTCGCTCGCTCGGCTCGCGCGTAGTAGGTCACAGTTCTAACCTAACCTAACCTATGGATCCCTTCCACATCGTTTTTACTTGAAATATGGAAAATTTGCTGTGCAGTCAGTATTTATGCTATGCATTTAGTATTTTTGTACAAAAATAAATTTAACTGTATTGCATTATGAGGAAAAAAGTAATGTCTTATTGATGTATGATTTCGAATTATCTGCAGTTTGAGTTTTGTTAAACATTTAGTTTATTTGTAGTGAAGTAAGTTATTTGATGTAAAAAAGAATATAATATGATGAGTATGTATTGATAGGCGATTATTTATTTGATATCCAATTTATAATATCCCCTAAATTATTGTCGGACGCTCAGCTTAGCACAAAAGCAGGACATAAATTCGAATTTTCGCACAAACAGAACAATACTTTCCAATTTCGTCGTGAAGCGAAGCGGAAAAATCCCGCTCGAATATTCGGGCTCCGGAAAACATTCAAGCGACCTTCAACGATATTATACCCCCACGCAAAATGAACAATACCTACCCTCAATAATCATAACATTCCTTCATGTCTCTTGGATCCTTATACCGTCATTACGTAACCATTGAAAAGCTTGGCCTTGCCCTATTTTCGTCATGGTCGGCCAATGTCAGTGTCGAAGACGGGTCGAACCTTGACGAGGGCCGTTTCATGGTTCGTGTTTTCGGAGGTCTGACGTCAGAGCGTCAGATGTTATGTTAACACGCTAATTTCAGATGTTTGGAGGTGGTAACGTGTTTTAGGTGAGACGCCTTAGATCGCGATAACTACATAGTTACGTATGAGAGATATACTGATTACATGCATGGCAAGCTCTTTTGGTGCAATTTAAAGACTCGTAATGTTAGAAAAGTTCAAAAATAAACAGTGCAATATGAACTAGCTAGTAGCTAGTTCACGGAGACTTGAGGGAGGGTTGAAAAACAAAACTCATCTTAACGCTATATTTTTAGGGTTCTGCGTTTCAAAAGAGAAACTTTATTGGTGCATTTGCACCAAAAAAGTTTCTCTTTGTGTGCGTTTTGTGTTCTCTGTCTGTCCGTCTGTCACAGCTGCAGGGTATTTCAGAAACTACTACGGCATTGACAAAAATTTAGAATCAAAACAAACGATGCTTCCTCTCTTACGAGGATAAATCTCTGAGCGTTTCAACCGCCGTCTTTACCATCCCCCGAATTTTATGAAAGTGATGAATTTAATAGAATATTACAGCAACTCGCTGGCACTTTAGTAGATTCCGGGAATTGCTAAAATATGTTAATTGCACAAATTGTTTGGCATTGAAAGTACCGCAACAAGTGCCTTATTTATATCTCAGCCTCCCTTTACCTTTGATGTTGACTTCTGTAATAATCTGTAATAAATCTACTAGATGTAAACAGCACTGTTTTTTTTTTAATCTACGATACCCTTTCCAAAAATAACTTGAGAAAATTTACTATCGTTTAAAAGTGGAACAATGCATTTGTTAGTAGTACAGAATCCTCGGTGTGTGAGTTCAACTCACACTTAACCTATCAAACTTTTACGGTGTTTATATTACGTCTTGTTTTATATCTTATGTGGTCATGGACGCTGTAAAAAGCTCGCGTAGATGAAGAAAACAAAAACATACTAAAACTATCATGAAGTAAATTAAATTGTTTGCACAGTTATTGTGAGTAAATACAACTTTCTACATAAAATTCAATTGTAGGTACTTACAGTGATGAATTAATAAAAAAATGTTGCCAAGTAGGTCATATTATGGGTAAACAGTAGAAATGATTGGTCTAAAGATGATGCTATGGGGTTTCCTTGAGATGGAACAGAAGTAAAGGGATAGAAAATTTGATGGGAATAAAATGATGAAACAATATTACATGAAACAGTTCCAACTTTAAATCTATGGCCAACCCAAAGAGAGGCATAATGTATTAGTTACATCAAAGGATGTCGATGATTAAAAATAGTATTATACGAGTACAATGCGATAGGTTATGGTACAATGCGATAGATTATTTAAAAATTGCATCCCCGACCTTTACGCTGCATTTGACTAAAATCATTCAAACTCATACGCAACGCGGTGCATTAAAACACAACAAAATCCATTCATGAAGAATTATAAAAAAAACATTATTAAGTAATATTTTTAATGACAGTCGATTGAATAGTGTCAGAAATAAAGAATTTGATCGCAAAGTAGATAGAAGAATCTATAGACACAGTAACGAAACCTCAAAAGGCTAATCTATAGTCTAGACTAAAGAGATTCTGTCACCTAGGACTCGACACAAGGACTATGGTATAATCGTCTGACTCAACTCAAACAACTGATAATGAATAAGCCATAACAATTATGCAAATCGACGGTATTAAAGTCGTTGGCTTTGTTTACTGGCTTTTACTTGACATAAGTAGTACCTTAATCGATTATGCTTGACCTAATTCTTTTATCGTTTTTTACAGTAGGGCTGTAAAGTCATCATCATTCTCGTGCCGTTTCCTATTCCAATTGTTGTCAGCTTAGCATGCCTTTTTTCTTCATCTATTTCATAATTCCGGTTATACATCTATTTGCTTTTATGGTTTCTATTATTTTAATTCATCTGTCGTTTCTTCATTCTTCTTCTTCTCTTATAACCAACCACATTCGTACCCAAAACTTTAATCAGGACATTCCTTTCACATTTATAAAGTAGTATAGTAGTTTCTTATTATAGTGATCGATGCAATAGTAGGATTTAGGTCTGATAACTACTCAGCTAGATATCTTACAATTTTATCCTATATTTTCAATTCGAAGTAGTGAGCGACCTAGGAATTTCATCGGCCGCATCTAAATCCATATACTTAATAAATTATTAATCCAAATTATTTGGATTGGGTACGCACGTCTCTTTGTTTGTTACAAGCACCTCTATGAACTGTCGTCCTTCATTATCATTTATTATCTTCTCCGCTATCATCCATCCTTCTTTGCTTTGGTCTTGACACTTCTGCCTTAAAATTCGTATTTCTTATTGATTCAATGGTAAAAACTGAATTGTTCAACAGCACACCACGAAAAATATTCCATTACATCAAATCGTAATTTACATCGGGAAGTCGATCATATGATGACTAAATTCATCGCCTTATCACTGATAGCGAACAGTAATCTAAATCGACGTGACAACATCGACTTAAACCCAGATGTCTATTAAATATTACGTCAACACTATCAAAAAAAGCTAAGTTAAGTCTTGAAGATCATCTACCGAGCCTTTTTAATAAGTATGTTGGGGTCGGCTTCCACTTTACAAGGGATGCAAGGGAAATAGTGCATAACATGGAGCTACTGCCAATTCTTGGGTACCTGATTACGATACCTCTTGGTAACACAGGTAGTCAGTATTTTAGGGCTCTCTAATCTGACTATATCCACATGACAAAGATTTTAGTATTGCAGTCAAAATCATCGGGTTCGAAGGGGGTACGGAGGGGCTTGATATCGAAGTAATAGATAGTCACCAATCTACAGATCGACCTCGGCAAGCAAAACTTAACCTTCGATCGATGGTTGTGGCCGTTGCTGCTTAGTTACAAGCCCCTATTATCTACAAGATAAGTTATAAAAATAATCCTGAGTGTGGATTTTTTCGCAGCTAATGCGGGTATAAGTGAATTTTGTTGTTACAGATTATAAAATTACCTACTTAGAATAATAAAATAAAGTATTGTAACTAATTTATACTGTTTAAATTCAAGTTTTTCTTACTTAAAAGACAGACGTATTGCTGGGGTGTTTGGTCCGCCACTTCTTCTTACCAGCAAAAACACTAGGAAGTGGCAAAGGGCTGACTTCGTAATTTTGACGTTCAAAAAGTGCTGCTTTTGGATTTTGATTTGATTTATTAATATATTGTGTACCTTAGTAATTACGGTACGGTAGATTTGAGTGTTGTAGCCAATTTCCGATCAAAATTCATGGCAGAGAAAGAAAGTGCAGAATTAAACTAACGCAGAGACAGTATCTACCTTTAGTTAAGTATAGGTAGCTGTACAAGGTACTTTCTTATCTATACGCATGCATGCAAAATGCGTAAGTGCTTACAACAGAGATGGCAGTTTAGCGTCATCAGTCTAACTTCTTAACATTCCATTATTATCAAAAAAGAAGGTAAGAACAGTAACTTAGCCAGTAACTAATCTCGTAGTAATTTAACGTTGACTCACTTGATATCCGACTGTCGAAGATTCGCGAAGATCAGAAAGATCAAACTCAATGTGGTGAATACTCTGAACCATTTTCTGGGAACCGCTTGCAGCCACGATGATATCATTGTAGAACTTTCGCGAACGATAAGCAATCGGTCAGTTCAGCTTGGTACCCGACTGATTATTGCCGACAGTTTTTCATTATCGGGTAGATTATGATTATTATCAACGTGTTTTTTGAAGCGTGGTCGATTGAGTTGCCTTACTTTCTGAGTTTGTGTACTTAGGTGTGTTCAACGAAAAAATTGTATTAATCTTTATTATTTGCAGTACTTGAACTTAATTATTTAGTCTGGGTTAAATATATTAAGTATTTTTGATAATCATATCCTACGCTTACCTAGTGCATTGTTAAGCAAAAATTCTGGATCTCTTTTTGAGAATTTGGCAGCAGGGAGTAATGTGAGATTTGGTATAGGTAGTTGAAGTTTATATAGAGAAGATCAATTCAATTCAATTTTCAATTAAGAAAGATCAAGATGATCGTGCAGAGAGCTAAAATGGTCAATTTGCGACCAGAATCTTTTAACAATAAAAAAAAACCCGTCAAATACCATGTAAAACCAAAGTAACAAAGTCACGCGGTTTCATGAAAGCGCACCATTCGCAACTCGACGTTTGATCTCAAGTAGTCACATATTTACGGATCAAAAGATGATCTCAAAACCATCGACAGGTGATTTTTAGAAATATGTAATCTTATCGATATCTAATCATTGACTAGAATGCCGCATGGCGCATGTTCCGCAGTACACAAACGTGATGTTAGGTCATGTAAAGATTGTGAAATAACTGATAAAAATCTTAAAGGTATTGATGACATACATACATGATATCCGTAGTACGGTAGTAGATATTGCTGTGACGAATATTTAAGCTTAGCGCAGACAAGTGACTATTCTCAGCACATGAAGAATATAAAGCTAGTATAATAATACTGGCTTTATATTCGTCATGTGCTGAGAGTCCAGTCTTCAGAGCAGTCCTTAGGTGGACAAAGGTTGTGACATAGGTTAACCAGACTACCCCGGGATACACTTATAAATTAAGGCTTACGAAAAGTGCATAAACTAAGTGCTCATAAACTAAGAGACTTCGCGCTAAGGGTACCCGTTGTGATGTACGGCTTTCGGCTTAAGGACCTGGGTGATAGTGCAACAACGGACGTTACATCATGCTATTTAACCTGATTTTCAGTCACTATTATCAAGATGTTACCAGCCAACTTTCGTCTAATCGCTGGGTATATTAACTTAATGTTGTTGGGACAAGAGCCCTGTACGTCTTCTGCACCCAGCTTTATAAATGCAATGTATTCCCTACCTACGCCAAAGAGAAAGTACGTCATCCGATTGTCCATGTTTTTTGCGCAGACTATACTGTGGGTACGATTTTATTTCAACGATTCGGTCCAGTTGGTATCATGATGCCAAATTTGGTTATCATTTTGAACAGCAAAAACATTTTACATTCTATCTTGACCCACAAACTAGAAACTAATATCATATTTTACACTTTTTACTTCTTCATCTTTGATATTAGTAGTTCCTAAGATAAAGGTTTCTTCTTATGGCTTCGTAACAAAAGCTGTAGATTAATTGAGTCTAGGTATATTGCACTTAACCAATAATTTCCTCTGTGGGTGAATCAACAATGCCCTTATCTTTATGAACTTATTAAATCTTTTATCGTTTTAGTTCAATGTCTAATTAATTACTTTAGTAAATCATTAATCACTCTGTAAAATTAACAAAAAGCGTATTTGTTTGCTCCAGATGTCCTGCCAATACATCCTGCCTAAAGATACTATCTACCTAGAACATAACATCTGGATGATTTCAACATCATAAACCTAAGATTCTAAACTAGCAACAGTCCAAACATGATTCCTTTAGCCTATTTCATAGTTAACTGGACAGGAGATACGTCAGTGCTGTAACGACCGTTCTGTGCTTCACAAAACAGCAATTTTCCCTGCCATCCTGCGTTCATTGTGCTATTGTAACTGCGCATTGCAATTCTTGTTATACATTGTTGTGTATAACTGTACGTCAGGGGGCGCAGTCGCCATTGAAGATGAAAACGAGCAATATCCGGCCTCGCCCGGCCTGCGACGCATCCACTGCTCCAAGAATGCTTCATATGTGATGATCGAATATCTATGGAACTCATGGACGATGATTATCGTTTTTTTAAGCGTAAAAGACTTAGGGCCACTTTTTTAATGGTAATAAGTTTCATCTGGGGAATAAAATGTTTAGAATAAATTTATGAGTACCTATTGAAAAATCAGCTTTAGGCAACATTGGCGGAGTAATGAAATTGTTGCTTTCCTTCAGCCTTAAAAACCTTTCGTGTGTCACTACTAAACAGTTGCTAGCTTAAAGAATGCCATAAGATACCTTGATACGTGAACCTGGAGTCCTAAAATACAGGCTTCGACTGTAGGTACTTCACCAGTATCTTAAAATTAAATAGATACGAGGAATATCTTTTCTTTGTATTAAGTTAATCTGTTTATTTTATTAGAGGAAGAGTAATACTACGTTTTTATTTATTTTTTAATTAGTATCGACGTAAATCACCACCACCAAAGATGCTGCCAATATTAGTCTCAATGCACTAACAAGTAAATACTTGTGTTGTGGCTAATGAAAAGTCTATACGACCGACTTTAAAATTCAAAATTCTAGCTTCGAATTTAATAAATTATCGTAGGTACTTGTTTTATTTTTTGAGTTATGGCTCATTCGAGTTCACGTTATGCTTAGGTTCGACAACCATGCGTACTATGTCTACCATTACTGTTCAAAATAGCCTTAGGTACCTGCAGCACCACATTTACCAAAGTCGGTAAGGCTATTCATCAAACACTTATCAAACCTGTGCCTGGCTCATACAACCTTACATGCTTGCTTAATTTCATTGCTTAGCTATGGAAAACTTTGCATAAGTTATACATAGGAGCGCGTGACTACGAGAGCCGGCGCATGAGTCATTAAAAATTTGATTCACACAAGTGATGCCGGCTAGTCAGTCACATTATACGCGGAACTTTAGTAATTTTGAGACTGAGTGGTGTAATAATAAGGTTTTTTTGGAGAGCGAGGAAAAATACTAGAGGACCAATAATAGTTTGCCTTTAAGGAAATGTGAGGGAATTTAAATTAACTATTAGAAGATCAAGTTATTTTTGTTTCGCGTTTCCGAGTTGGTCTTATAGTGAAAGCAATCATATTCATGGGTAGAAAACCCTGTTTTTTTTCTATGATTTAAAATGCACTCTGAATGAAGATTCACATCTTGTCCCAAATGTAATGCGTAGACGCAAAATTACAAATTAAAAAAAAAACTTTTTTACAAAAAATAAAACCGACTTCAAAAAATCTTTTTTGCAAAAAATAAAACCGACTTAAAAAAAACACCAACCGGTGTAAAATAACTCTAAATTAGGAAGTCTGTGGCTTTGGTGGTTTTGTCTTTTTCATGATGGGCCACCGACTTCCGAATTTAGAGTTATTTTACACCGGTTGGTGTTTTTTTTAAGTCGGTTTTATTTTTTGCAAAAAAGATTTTTATTTTTCCATTTTTAGTTGTTCCCATACAAATATTTGCCATGAATTTATTTTTATATTGTTATTTGTTAACAATACATGTCATGGTAATAGGGTTATCCACTTATCCCTAATAAATGAAACTTAATATACCTAACTGTCGAAATCTAGGTATATTGTACACATCTGCGTACCCCTCAGAGCATACAGGCGTGATGATACGTCATGATGTTGTATAAACAATAAATATCCAAGCGATTCCAGCAATCACGACAGATTTGCCGTCTATTTTTGAAGAGTTCCATTGTATATCTCCGAAGATCAGCACCAGATCTTAACCAAATTAAAATGGGACCACCTCGGGAGTATACTCTTTCACATAAAAAAAGAATTTTGAGAATCGGTCCACAAATGGGGGAGAAATCGCGTAACAAACACACAAAAAAAAAAAAAAAAAAAACATACCGTCGAATTGAGAACCTCCTCCTTTTTTTGAAGTCGGTTAAAAAGATATAGTTTCTTTATTATTCATCTTTACACTGTTGGGACCAATGATACTATTGGTTGGGACATGCATATTATTTTTTTTAAACTGACAATTTAGGTACACACATAAATAATGGATTTGTTTGTATTGATAGTCATTGGGCACCACGGTCATCATACAAAGACCTCTTGTTTTGGCTATTCCTGGAACCAAAATAAGGAATTATTGTGAAAGATGGTATTAACAGTGATAATGTAAATGTGCCATTAAGTAAAAAATTGTGTAAATAAGTAAAATATGATAAGTCCCAGGTGGGAATTCTATTTTGTATTCGTGTTTATGTCTTACGTGCAAATGATAATATTGTAAGATCGATGCTATGGTATTTCAGCAATTCGGACGTTTCGTCTGATGAGTTCGGGGATTTAGTCATCGGACATGTTATTATATGACATTCGAAATCTAGCAATAAACTCAAAAATTCCGGGCACTCGTAATGTTCGCCCAACGCGCAATGAGCATTGCTTTATTTAGGCTAATTTAATCTTTTTCTTAGATATAAAACAAAAATGGGACGAACAATAATTTTAGTTCATAAAACAGAGCTTCTAAGGTAAGTAAACGGAACTGACAATTCAGAATGCATCGACTAGAAACAGCGAAGTTCAAGGCAAATTGACCAATTCTAAGTTCGTTATTTCTTGTGACCATCCTTTTCTAGAGCTATCTGTCGAATACGGTAAAACAACACGTTCTCAAACTAAACCGTAGTTTTAAAACAAGAGAACTAACGCCATATTTTTTAACCGACTTTCAAAAAAGGAGGAGGTTCTATGTTCGTGTGTATGTATTTTTTTTTTTTTTTTTTTTATGTATGTTAGCTGATTTCTCCCCCATTTGTGGACCGATTCTCAAAATTCTTTTTTTATTTGAAAGAGTATACTCCTGAGGTGGTCTCATTTTAATTTGGTGAAGATCTAGTGCTGTTCTTCGGAGATATACAACGGAACTCTTCTAAAATAGACGGCAAATCTGTCGTGATTGCTGGAATCGCTTGGATGTTTATTGTTTATACAACATCATGACGTATCATCACGCCTGTATGCTCTGAGGGGTACGCAGGTGGGTACAATATACCTAGATTTCGGCAGTTAGGTATGTTAATTTTAATTTATTAGGGATTAGTGGAAAACCCTATTATCATGACATGTTTTGTTAACAATTAACAATATAAAATAAATTCATGGCAAATATTTTTATGGTAACAACTAAAAATGGAAAAATAAAAAACTTTTTTGCAAAAAATAAAACCGACTTCAAAAAAAACACTAAACGGTGTAAAATAACTCTAAATTCGGAAGTCGGTGGCCCATCATGAGTAAGACAAACCCACCAAAGCCACAGACTTCCGGATTTAGAGTTATTTTACACCGTTTAGTGTTTTTTTTGAAGTCGGTTTTATTTTTTGCAAAAAAGTTTTTTCTTTAGATAATTTGAAACTAGCAGACGTCACGCGGTTTCACCCGCATAGTTCCTGTTCCCGTGGGATTACAGGGATAAAAAGTAGCCTATGTCATCCGGGAATAGTGTACCTTTCCACCAGTGCAATAATTTTTAAAATTGGATCATAGTTCCGAAGATTATCCCCTACACACAAACTTACAAACTTACGAACAAATTTTACTTTATAAGAATTGTAACTGCAATCGTAATCACTGCCTTCATTAGTAATTTCATTCATTGCTAACGATGGTATACTGGGCATTCTAACTCGTTGGATAAGTGAGAAAACGAGGTTGTTTCCCGAATATACAATTATATAGGAAATAATTAAGAAAACAGTACTGAGATATTAAAAAAATGTAATTGCGTATCTTTTATTAGTTGGTAAAGTTGATACAGTTTTTGAAGCTGTGCCAGCTACTAATTATAATAAAAAAGAAACAGTTTAATTCAATAATAAGTACTCAAAAAATATTTCACACGAATTTATTCAGAATTCCGGGGCTATGAATCATAGTCGCGGAATTCTAAATAATGACTTATAGTAGGTACTATAATAAATTATAATATTATAACAATACAATGATAATGATTACCTGAATGATTTTGCAATCAAGTTGAATGGGAGCGAGGGGTGAACGGGCGGCAAGCGTGGTGAGAGCAACTCCTGTGCAGACATTCGACACCCCACCTCTATTGTAGATATCGATTGGCGATATCGAAACGATATCGACGTTAATCCCAGGTATTTCGAACAGGCAAACATTTTTAAACAGGTTTTCTCGGAGGAGGTAGATCTTTGGGTTGTGGTCCAACACCTGCGGACAAAAATTAAGGATCGGCCATCTTTTTTAAAATTCCGTGTTTAAATGGAGAGACTTCGTCTGCGTGTGACTGTCTATTTACAACAACTATCTATGGCATAAAAATGGGTTCGAACCTTTGTTGGATAAGTATCCAAACCAACGCCATCTTATTAAAATAAGTTGTTATCATTGCAATATGAGCCGACATTGAAGGGACTAAGAAGTGGTATTACTACTATAGCTAAGATAAATGATATTGCCTAGTATTTTTTTATTATTTAGTGAAGGTACGTAGTTATCGACTTATAATGAAAATCGTTTGTCTAAATACCTATTCCCCAAACTTCACTATTTTTTATGTTTTCCAAATTAAGAATGGGGCTTGTTTTATGACGACTAAAACGACGTCTTGAAAAATGAGGAAATCCTTAACAAACGGACAAAGATGTTAGTATTAGGATTTCTTAAAACTGCAATGCGATGCAATTACCAAATAATGAAACTTTAAAATTAATTTTCGAATTCATTTATTCGTAAGAATGTAGATGTAGGTACTTACAGTTTTTAATATTAATTTAACGGCCCATTCAGATACCACTACTAATTAATACAAATAAGTCGTTAGCCTGTTCTGTCCCACTTCTGAGCGAAAGCCTCCCTCCACTCCTACCATAATTTATTATTGATAATTATTATTTTACATTCCTTGTTCTTTTATTACTTTCATTAAGTATGGTGTGTAAATAACTTTTATAATATTCATTTGAAATAAGTAAATTATTTATTTATTTGCACAAGTAAAAAAAACTTTACGACGGCGGACTTGTATTTTCTACCAATCAACCTTAAGGTGGTGCAGAGATGGAACAAGGTAGATGAAACAGAGTAAAAAAAAGGACAAATAAGTGACACAAAAAACAACCGACTTCTTAAAAAAAAAACTAACAGGTGAAAAATAACTCCAGTTTCGGAAGTCTGTGGCTTTGGTGGTTTTGTTTTGTTCATTATTGGCCACCGACTTCCGAAACTGGAGTTATTTTTCACCTGTTAGTTTTTTTTTTAAGAAGTCGGTTGTTTTTTTTGTAAAAAAGTTAATATTTTGTAATTTTTAGTTTCTTTGTGTGTAAAGAAAGTCTTTCAAAACTTGAAAGAATCATTGAAATTGGATAACAATTGCTAAAGAAGTTCTATCTAAACATTAATCTATACATCTCTGCCGGCCCCTTTTAAAACAGAATGGCGTAATGTTATGTTGTGGGAATACAAAAGCTCAGCATAGACATCTGACTATAGTAATCGTGAATAATTTGCTGTTATGCGTTGAAGAGTTCCGTTGCCTGTCTTCTACATCAGTTTTTCTTCACCAAATGATACTTTCTAAATGAAAATGCTTGATTTGTTACTAAAAATGTTAAAATCGGTGCGTGTGTGCCTATATTTTTTGAGGAGTTCCCTCAATTCCTCGGAGACCCCTCATCAGATATGAGTTTTGATACAAATGGGACCAATCTGCTACTATACCCTATCAAACAAAAAAAGAATTTTGAAAATCGGTCCATAAATGACGGAGTACTGAGGTAACAAACCCTAAAAAAAAAAAAAAAAAAAAAAATACAACCGAATTGAGAACCTCCTCCTTTTTTTGAAGTCGGTTAAAAAATAAATACACAATACTCAAAACAAAATAAATACAAAGTCAACAGAGATAAAAATACGTTTAAAAAGAACGTTCGAAGTTCACGAACTTTCATTTTAAATGTGAACCGACTGGTTGCTATCCTGATGTTCAGAGAGAGCGCATTCCAAAGGAAAACCGCCTGGACGAAGAAGGAAGAATGACTAAAACCAAATTAATGTCAATAATGCAAATAAGTTTGATGCAATTGTGTGCATATCAACGAATGCTTACACAAAGGACTGGTTAAGTAGCACGGTTTTGTAGCTCGTACTTTCCTGCACTTGTGTGGGTATGCAAAATAAAACACAAGTGTTGAAATTCCTAACACTGTCATTTTTTGAGTACCTACCTAAGTAAAATATTTTTCGAGATAGGTAAGTGGTTGCTCATACAGGCTCCTATTTCCTTGGGGCAGTTTCCTATATTTTCGTTCAATTCCTTTCCAGACTAACCAAGCCCAATCTCAGTCGCATTATAAAATCTCTTAGTCGCACTCGCATTATAATCTGTGATCATGTCAGTCAGACAAAAAATATCAAACGAATTGTAGGTATTACAAACTAATACAGAAAAATAACTACAAAAAGAACATAATTACAAACCCAGAAACTACAATAGAAAAGATTGGTCTATGTTTCACCTTTGCTGGAGAGCAATTTGTATAATTTCACACTGATTGTTTGTCTGACAATCACTTCCCACATTAGCGTACTTCGGTGTCCGATGTGACGTGATCACGTGACCGCTGCACCGTAATAGGCGCACGAGTGACTCAGCCGACAGGCGCGCGGCCATCGACCCCGCTGCACTCACCGCACCCGACAACCAAGAGTTACCAAGTGTCCAATACACGCCCGAAAATATAGGGATTATAAGATTAACTACCGATTTCAAGGGTTAAATTCTCTTAAGTGAGAATTGCCAAAGATTTTTAGAACCTTGTCAATCTTAATAAGTAAATGGAACAGACATTACCTACAACATCGTGAGGAAACCGGCATGTTCTACAACCAAAAATTCGAAGACAGACGTGGCAAAGTTAGGCACTGTTTTACAGAGAAGGAGGCCAGTGTCAGTGTCCCAGCTAGTGTAGTAGTAGTGCTGGTGCGTAGTAGTGGGACATCATAGGCTGATTATGTTAAGATATGTGGAATAGTGTAGCTAAACCTTCATAACTTTCAGTATAGTAACTGGGATGTAAACGTTTGATAGGTTGCAAAGGAGAGGAGAAACTTTATATGGACCAACAACCTATCAATAGTGGTATACGGTTAGATTAAAAGCTGTTTCCAATTTAGTTGGGAACAGCTTTTCTTGAAATATAGTCTATTTTATAGGTAGCCTGACAATATTATGAACGTATTAATATGACCAAGCGTGGTGGCCACAAGATGTGCTATTTTGACCACGCGTTGATCTCCGGATTTATCATACTTACATTTTTTCGAGGCTTAAGTTTGGCATAACTTTACTCAACGTTTATAAATATAGGAAAAAGGATAGTTATGGATGATGACTCCAAAATAACCTAGATGATAGGGCCATATTGTCAGTAATTCTTTGAAAGGATATATTATTATCGATGATTAGAAAAATTCGCAGAATGATCAACGCTTCGAAGTGACAGGTTGTCCACTTATCGCTTATCTGGGTAAAACAAGTTGTTTCCAAGTATCTAAAGGGGCTTGGTTGATTGATAAGAACTGCTAGAAGATAACAGTTGACTATTGATATTGCAATGGGTTTGTATGTCAGCATTTGAGCATTTAAAATGACTATGTTTCAAAGACTTTAATGGCGATAGTACATAAGCTAACATCATTCTCTGAAGAATAGGGTCGAAGTGAGCCTGTAAAGACACCCTCATTTCACCAATTATGGTTTTAAGCCCCATGTAATAGAGGGCGAGTAATTACTTGCCTTCAACCGGGAATAGACTCCAGACTGCTATTGAGTAAATTCCTAATGACGTTACTCGATACTACTGTCGGACTTCAAAATCGGGTCCTTAGCAGTCGCCGTTAGATCTTTAGCACTCGTTGATCACGTGCAAAGGTTCGTGAGGGAAACCTTATGAACCTTTACGTCAACGAGTATATACTTACAATAAAAATAATAGAAACGTCTGGTAAAGCCGTTTATGATTTAGAACAAAGATGGTAAGGATTAGGTTCCAATGGAAGCTACTATGCACACGCAGAACAACCTAACACGAAGTGTTTATTAAAATAATAATTGCAAATATGTTTAGTTACGCTTTCACGCCTTATCTTCATAACTAATTTGCATTAACGTTCTTTCATTCGGAAAACATTTCCCGTCAAATACTACACGCAAGCATAGTCACGGGAAAAGTACTTTCATAGAGATTCTCATAACGTTATCAAAAATGTCTCACGATTTCAGTATCCAAGGGCAACGGAGCTGCGCACACGCCGCGCGCCGCCCAAACCGCATTCTGTTCGCCGCCATTGCTGTCAGTGAAAGTAAAAAGCCTTTCACGAGACCGCTACATTTTTCAAACGATTTCTATTAGCGCTAGTCACGGAAAATCATTGTGCTCAATCAATGGTAGCGAAATTATCTAGACTAGTGGTCGCCTAGTGGGCGAATTCGACCGTGTAGTCAACACGGTGCAAAAACGGGGCTTGCGGATAAATATTAACAGCCGCATGGCTGGGTTGGAGGTTAAGCTACGCTTGCCGAGGTTGGCCCTTGGATCGGTAACCATTTAGTATATCAAGACCCCTCCGTGCCTTAGAATGTAAATCAAGACTCCTTCGTGGTACGGAACGCACGTTAACCCAAAAAGTCTGAGAACCAGTCTTTCTAAGGGGTATCGTGTTATCCAATCACTAAGTTGTAGAAGATAGCCGGTTAATTTAGTAAAAATCTCTCCATAGAATCTTAAGTCAAGTGAACTGTCAATTAGTATGGAAAGACAGCTCAATTCCCATTCACTTGAACTACATTTTCAGGAGGTTATTTTTTATAGAATAGCTTAGCAGTTAGGCTGTTGGTCCGAAAAGTACAGACGCCAGCACATCAAGTTACCCCAATGTGTCAAATTTCTTTGATCGTTTTTCAACTTTATGTCAAACAGAATAAGGTTCATTGACACATTGGTGTAACTTGATGTGCTGGCGTCTGTACAATCAGCTGCATCTAGTTAGATTGGACACCAACCCAGACTAGGCAGATGATGAAAGCTACAATTAATAGGAGCCTTTAAGGTGGGTTTACGGCCTATCAGACGAATATCACCATTGCTGGTCGGTTGTAGAAAATGAACCGTTCTAACTTTCTGCATAAATTTCTTCTCCATTATAAACTATGGTTTGGTCACGTTGGGAAGATGAATGAAAGGGGATTAAGTGGAAACGCCGGGAGGGGACGCCCTAGAAAGACATTTATAGACCGTTATTGTGAGGTTCATCAGAAAGGTCAGGTGGAATGTAGCGAAGAAGCAAAAGCAGTATACAATACTCGTACTTAAAAGAATCGTAGAAGATGGCGCTCTGGCTGCCTGTTCCCATAGGAAAAAGGCGTGAGTTTATGTATGTTTATTAGGTATAAACTTTAACTATGCCGAATTTTTTTGCGTGCAAAATTCTTAAAAAGAGATTACTTTTTCGCGAAGCATATTATTATCTACTTACCTACATGATATGAATCAGTTTATAACATTATCACTGCTGGGACTCGACCTCCTCAATATGAATGCTGGTTGGTGGATTTAGGCCTACGAGTAGGACCAGTTTCATAGCATTACTAAAACCTTGTTTGATTGGTTGAAACTTGTTTCGGGTAATGCGGTTTAGCTTCTGATGTCGATAAAAAGGGGTATCCCAGAGTGAGTCATTTGAATCGGAAGTAGAATTGGCCGATTATAATTCCTTTTGCTAGTTTTCAAGTTTTGCTGAGCCCATTATACATATCTATGGCGAATTCATTGCATCAATCTTTGCGTAGCTAAAGTATACCTAAAGACTATCTTCAGACATTTTCTCCGGAAATATTAGTGTACTGATGCTTTTTAGGTTTATAATACAATCAAAGTCTCTGAAGATATAATTGATACTTTGAGAAAAAAATCTAACACAAAATGAGATTTCATGTAATCGAATAGAAAATGTATAAACTTTTATATTATACGGCTTGCTTATATAGATCTAGAACTGAATAAAACAGAACAATATTTGGAGAACATAAAGATTATGTAGACATAGGAAACGTTGACGTTTGACGTGCCGAGCCGTGCCCCTATTGGCCGTGGGCCGGTGCGTTTGCGTCACCGGACCGCTTGGCTACCGATGAGATGCGCGCGCGCTACTCAACTACACAATGTTGTTTACTGCCGAATTAGATTCGCTTGGCACTCTATTATATGGGTTGTTTTTCTATACACGCCGCCTAAAAATAGATTTTGTTAACAAGAGAATTGTACTGGACTTTCAAAATCGAGGTGTTCTTTTTTCTGTTCTAATACAGAAAATATTTGATTGAATTGAGACACGACCAAATAGAGCGTTTAGGTGTTATTTAGAAAGTAAACTGACTATAGCTTTGTGCTAAAGGGTGAAAGTGATACCTAATACTTAAGAATAGGTGCCTACTTAATAAAATGATGGTAGCTGTACTGACTTACTGAGGTCTTCTAATATATGAATCTGACTAGGAAATTGTTCTGGAGCATAAAAAGCTGTTTCTTCCATTTTAAAACATTTGACCACGGAGTGAAAATCAACATCATGAGCCTAGGTACTTACTCCAACTAATACTAACTTTTGATTTTTCCTCACATTCTCACAATCCTCAATGTCGCAAATTAACAAGAAAAAAAAAACATTCCCTGTGCGAACATCGAACGGGCGGTGCGGTTATAATTTTTATAACAATAACATCAGCATCTTAGTATGAAAACACAAAGGAGCCGCGTTTAGTATGTACAAAACATGGGCGAAACCGTGTGTCCACTTTATTATCTTTGTGTGCGTTAGCCGAATGTGTTTACTCGTGAGCTGTGTTCGACGGAACGTGACTTTTAGTACCTATTGACACGGATAACAAAGAAGCCAGTTTAGGCTCATTTTTAACTGACTTCAAGAAAAGGAGAAGGTTCTCAATTCGGTTGTATAGTATTTTTTTTAGTTGTCCCTCTTTTGTACCCGTACTAGGTTTCTATGCGTTAATTTTCTTAGATCAGCTCCATAGACCTGTCTCAAACACTCGGGTGACTAAACACTTAATAATGTTAAGGTAAAATCTATGTCAGTGACAAATGATTTCCAGAGAAACAAAAATACTCATTATACAGGAAAAAGAATAATTTAATATGTATCTGTAATGTTTGCCTTTCGTTTCATTAGGTATATAAGGCATAATATGTGAGACGTTGTGGAGGTCACGTACGCCGTAGATGCAAAACAAGTTCCTCGAAATATTATTCGTTAATAATTATTCCACGACTATTCACACAACGCCATCTAGTCCCAAGCTAAGCAGAGCTTGTGTTATGGGTACTAGACAACTGATAAACATCTATCATAAAATTCTCGTGTCACAATGTACCGTACTCCTTCGAAACGGCTTGACCGATGTTTATGAAATTTTATATGCATATTCAGTAGGTCTGAGAATCGTCTACTATCTATTTTTCATACCGTGCAGAACGAAGTGGTGCTGCAGCGTATACATATAAAAATCAATTGCTGTTCGTTAGTCTGGTTAAAACTCAAGAACGGCTGGGCCGATTTAGCTGATTTTGAAATGTTTGTGGAAAAAGTGTGTGTGGGTGTGTCTTTAAGTGAGTATAGATGAAAAAATGCTCGGAATATAGTAAAAACAGAAATTTTGCTTTCCCTTAAAAACTATTCCAACCTGTCAAACATTTGATGTTTGTCGTCGGTACGGTATACTCTTCTCAAATTAAAAAACGTATTTAAATAAGATTTTTGAATCGACAACACATTTGTAAAACATTGAGATTATTGCGTACCTATTTATATTAAAAAAATACAGAGTTAAATAGTGGCACCATGACAACGGAATCAACATAATTATTTTTGGTTGTCAATTTATGCGTGCGTTCTGAAACGTAAAAAGTTAAGTAACTAAAAAAAAGTGTTATGTAGCGTACAAAATCTTATTTTTCAGAAATCAATTAACTTAATTAACAATGACGAAAGAGATGAACTTCAATATTTAGATAATTATTATTCTGTATGGCCTTTATGTAGACCGGGAAAACTAAATAACTTGTATGTAACACGCAGCGCAGTAGTTCAGTTAAAAATTATGAATTAAGTATTTTTTAAATCAATGCATTTCAGTAAGGTAGTTAGGTTAGGTAGTTAGGTTAGCTATAGGATAGGTATAGTAAGTTAGGTTAGGTTATACCTATATGTATGTATAGTGTATACATGTTGTCATTTCAATTCTATCGAACACAAAATGTTTAAATAACATCACATCAGAGACTCGCTAAATAAATAGTAGTAGAAGTTATTATTGGTTTGGATCTATTTTTTGTCATCTTATTAAACGTTTGCATATGTAATACATAAAATTATCGTGTCACAGTGTTTGTAACAAAACTCCTCCGCAACGGCTTGACCGATTCTTATAAAATTTTGTGTGTATATTCAGTAGGTCTGAGAATTGGATGTAAACATTGATTCTAAGGCTAAAAAAAGTTTGCCGGGCTGCTTTTTTTAGGCGATGTCTGTGTTCGTCTCATAGTATTAAAACTTGTTCAAAATGTTATTGTTCAGTTGTTCATTGGCTTTCAGTCTAATTTGCTGTTTTTACTATGTTCATTTCTAGCCTTACGTCTTCTATGTTTGCTAAATAAATAAACATATAATGTTGAGTACAATAATCCCTTTACGAGTTAAGAATATATTAAAAACTAGCAGACGTCACGCAGTTTCACCCGCGTAGTTTCCGTTCCCGTAGGAATACGGGGATAAAAAGTAGCCTATGTCCACCGGAAATAGTGTTGCTTTCCACCAGTATAATAATTTTTAAAATTGGATCATTACTTCCGAAGATTACCCCCTACATACAAACTTACAAATTTTACCTCTTTATAATATTAGTATAGATAAGGTTGGATAATATACAGTATGTATAGCGTAGGGGTTAGATAGTCTACAGTAACTAATAAGTAGGTGAAAAAAGCAAAGAACAATACCTTAATGTAAGAAGCCATGAGTATTTCAAAGAGATTAGGATTAATTTATGCCTGCAAAGAACATGTGTTGCTTTTTTCAGTAAATATTAAACAACATACGGAACGCACAATTCTATCTACGATGATATGAAAATTCGTTCTCATTAATCTTTGTATAATAAATGCTAAAATAATCTAATTCTATAGAAGTTACGGTGATTCAAAATGATATGAGATAAAATTGTACAGTCAACAAACGAGATGGGTTACAAGGTTGGTTGGATAAAGTTGAAGTTTTCTCACAAAATTAAAATTTTAGACAGTCTTCAATTGAACCGGCCGGCGAATATAAAAAAAGGCGTGAGTTTATGTATGTATTTCTTCAATTGATTTGAATTTTATAAATTGACTATTTATTTTCTATAATCTTTTTACTTAGAAATTATAAATGTGTTTAACGTTTATTATTTCTAAGAAAATAGTCAGCAATACTTACACCACTATTTTTTAACTGGTACAAAAAAATTGGGCTGTATCCGTACCTGTTACTAATCATATTTGCCTAATCAAAAGTAAAAAGAAAAAAAAAACAATTTTTAAATATGCCACTATTTAGTTAAACTTAAATAACGAAAACAGCTGTTGGAGGCGGGGCTAAGGGGCATGCTTGAGTGAGATCACACGAACGTGAGCGAGAAATGACGATTCATTAATACTACTATGTCATGAATAGCCTGTACAATATTTCCATAAAATGGGTGACTTTTTGGGATATAAACAAACGCTAATAACTTTGCAGTTTAAGAATAATTATTATTTATTGATACTTTACAGATATACTTAATGAGAAGACCGTCTAGATTATGCCCTTTTAGTATTTGTACTAATTAAAAGTTAGTGGTGTATATCTGACGACCCTGGTAACCTTAATTTTTGTTGACTGTACATTCTAACCACTTGGTTCAAAGTTCCAATACTAACCTGTTGTGGGTAATGGTTCATGTGGCAGTGGTCTCGGGATCACTGGTTTTTCTTTTCCTGGCTCCTGGTGATCTTCATCGAGTGGTAACCAGCCCCTACCATGGGCACAATAAAAAATAAAACAAATTAAAAAAATAAACACGTTTATAGGGAAGATTGTGACCCGTGAGTGAGGGAAGGCATCTTGAGGCAAGGTTCGTAAGATTCTTAGGTTCTACTTTGTAAACGAGTTTTGAGATAAATTATATATTATATAGGTTCATACAAACCCTTTTACTTATCATTTTTTTAAACTAGAAGTTGAGGTCTGTTTTAAAGTTCAGACATTATCTTGGTAAGATCATGTAAGAACCATGTAGATTAGTGTCTGAAATGGTCTTTGGAGGAAAGAACCACACAGATGTGGGAGGACCATTTTTTAAAAATCGTGAGCTCAACTTGAAACTTGAGGAGCTCCACGTTCTGACGAACAATACCAAAGAAAGAACCTTTGAGTTAGTGACATTAAGTCCTCAAACTGCCAGACAAAACGTAAAAAAAGAAGGTAAAAGATTTAGAAAAGAAATGAGAAAAAAAGAATCCACAACGTCCTTAGGTTACATTAACAATATTACACTCTTAAACAAATAGCTCAAGTTTTTTTCGTTAAGCATTCGTGAACATTCGAGATAATATTAATTTAGTACCAACCGCGTAATGATCATCATTATCTGTCATCTGTGAAGAAACCTGGATATAGGTATAAATAATGAGGTAAGGTGACTGCCAGCATATGACTGGCAGTTACCTTACCTCATTAATTTCTAAGTCTGTATTGTGTAGCTATAAATCTTTCAAAGGAAATAATTTAATAAGTCTGAACTGAAATTAACGCATGCTTTATTTGTATCAGACGAGGTCTTTGTCCTGCAGTAGGGGCAACGGGGTAACGGGCTGGTATGATTGTTTTTATTACTAACGAATTTGATTAGATTTTTTAGTTCTAAGTGTATTAGTTTTAGTCAACTACACGAAAAGAGGCTTTATGATAATAAAGCCTCTTTTCATTCAACCAGACAAGAATGGTGTGGGTGTTTTTATTTTTTTAAACTCAGCTTGAATAAAAATCATTTATGCATTTGCATTTTGTAATTTCCTTGGAAAGTGCAATAAATAAATATTTGTTTGTCAGTCGGTCACCGGCGTACACAAGGTGTCTGTTTACTGTGTATTTAGCAGCTAGACTCTGTCTTCAGAATTTTCGTTTCGAAACTTAACATACCTATCTACCTACCTAGTAAATGACGTGATGAATTAAAACTGGCAGATCAGTGCTCGAACAGCGTACACACTTTCTTTGACATAATATTTCCTTTTTATTTTGAGTTCTTGAAAATCGTACAATATATTTACCAGAATTACGTTTTTTTTTCTTTAAGCTTTGCGCGTAATTTACGTTAAACCAGTGTCAAGTAATTATGATATTTTAAAACATGATGTTTCTGATTTATTTTATGCAATGGCAAGCCAAGCCAATTATTAAAGTCGAAAACATTTGACGCAAAAAATAAAAAATCATTAAACTTATCGGCTACATGAGATGGTAATAATACCTCATTAAACAATGTAAGCAAAATTATATTATTTAGCAATTGCTTACTATAACTTATGTAATCAGAGTAATTTTGCTAGTATTTCCATGACCATAAGGAAAAATCAACGCTAATGTCATTGTCCGATACACCCACTTACAGTTTAAATTTAGAAACACTGTTCATTATTTACCTTAGATACTGACATAAAGCAAATGAATGCGGAAAATAATAAATAAACAAGTAGGTATCATCATAATAACATAACATTATTTATCAGGAACATTACCTAGGACAATAGCTTGAAAATCAAAATTGATCCAGTCTTCCAGAACCGAAAAGTTACTAGGCAACACATAACCAGGGGCTCGAGTCTGCTATTACAATCGCGTCCCAATGACCGGTCATTGATCGAATATTTGACAACTTGGACAGTTTTGTATGGGAAATGTGTCATAAGTTTGACGTTATACGTCAAAAATCGATCATTGACCGGTCATTGAGACACGATTGCAATAGCAGACTCGAGCCCCAGTCCTACCAAGGGATGGTAGGTAACTAGGTACCAGTGGCGAAGTGTCCATACAACTCTAAATGGCTGCCAGACTCCAGTATTATCAAATATATTAGAGGTGTCTTATTTACACCAAAGGCATAAAGGGTAGTAGGAAGACCGATACCGACCTACTGATTCCGACTTCAAGAGAAACAAAACCTAGTTATACGAATATTTTTTTTTGTGTCAGCTTCCCTCTTATGCAAATTAATCCCTCGCAACTACTAGGTACCTACCTGTTGCCAGAATTTCGGGCTACCCGTAAAGACTTAGGGCTCCCACACATAATTGCGAATTCGCAACGCATCGCAAATAGTCGCGAAGTATGGTCCGCTAAAGCTTTGGTTCAGGTGACCATACATCGCAGCTATTTGCGATGCGTTGCGAATTCGCAATTAGGTATATCTGAGAGCCCTTAAATAGTAGGTACCAAGTCTCATTAGAAAGTCTTTAAACAACTGCTTGACATAGGTCTATCCTACCAGGCAGCGGCCCGACCTCAGCAAGCTTTGATTAACCCTGTAGATCGACTAATGCGTCAGTTACCTACTACTTAGCTACAGGGTACGGGCGAGACCTAAACTACAAAAAAATGCAATATGAATAATCATAATATGTAATATCAAGTGGACTGATAGCATTACATGTAGTAATACGATATTTGACTTTGAACTTGACTTTGTCCGCCAGCCGCACAGACAGCAGTGTTTGTCTATTTGATTATTTGACTCGTCCATCAGACCAATGTGTGAAGTGGCGTGTTTTTCAGTGCCTGGGTATAATATTGCATTAATGTACGAGTCACTAGTATTATTCCATCTCATTCCAGTTCATCTGGTCGGAGTTCTCAAAGTAAAACAGAAATTATGCGCATTACGACTACAGTTTGCAAAAACTGATGTACCTACAGTCTGTTTTTTAATCAGGGAGACTAAAATGACATTTCATGTGTGACCAGTTTTTTGCAATTCTTAAATAGTGATGTGCCACTACCGTAAATTGCCGTTAGTAAAATCAAGTAGTATCGTTTTTTATTTAAATCTAGCTGATGCTCGCGGCTTTGCCCTCATAGATGTCGGTTATCGCACCCAGCTCCCAGAAGGATTATTTTTTACCTCCAATAAATGCCTCGATTAACCAATCAAAGTACCTTGTACTTTATGTATGGATATTATACTAATCGAGTTAAATTATTACTACTACTTCAAATACTACTACCTACTCTAGTATTGCATACAAAATAGAGACACGCAGCGCAGTAGTTCAGTTTAAAATTATATATTTTGGATACTTCAAAATCAATGCGCTCGCGATTGCTTGCTTGGCGTGTATCGCGCTTCTGACTATTCTCGAGGGACCGAGCAGTCTCAGTGCGGAAAAGCTAAAGACTTAATATCTCTTTGTATCCGTTTTGGAAGCGCGAGATAAAGAATCACGCTCTCGGTCACGCGCAAGTCGTATCACATGCTCCTGACTGCTCTCAGGTAATCGAGCAGTGTCAGAGCGGATATTTTGAAGACTCAACCTCTGTGTAACCGTTCGAATGCGCGAGACAAAGAATGACGATCCCGGTCGATAGCTAAATGCATTTCTCGTTGTTCCACGATTCCTGATATTGAGAAGCAGTACTGCGGACTCGTTTAATTCTAGTCGTAATTGGCGCTGCGTGATAGTTTCTGCGGAAAAACTTAGTGCATTACTCTCACGGTTAGCACCTAGCCCTTGTTCACGCTTTGCCTCGGTTTCGAGAGATCAAACCTGCGCATCTTAGAAACCCTTGAGTTTCAAGAGCAATAATCACACAGATAAATACCGAACAAAAGTATTAGCAGTCAACGTTTATTTTGTACTAAGAACATGAAATTGATGATCATCAATGAACACAACTTTTTTGTTATACCTACTTCACACCGTATTTTTTTAAAATTGTATTCCTTAACTCTGCTCAAGTATGAAGAAAATGCACATCACCATCTATGAATTATAAAAACATCTAACCACTAACCTCGCCAACATGATCAAATTTAAATTATTAATTCTAAAAAGTGTTAACATGTAACTTGATTTGATTTTTTATGAAATCTCAATAGATGGCGCTGTTTGATAATTGCCTATATACTCCTAAAATTCATTAAACTATGTTGCTCTGCCCAAGTTATTTAAATAGCGTAGTTTTTATAGTGTAAAGCTAGATAATAGCAATGGCTTACTCAAAAACAACATTTAAATATGCGTCCTTAGATTACACGCTGTCACAGAATGCGTGGTAAGAATAAGGATTCACAGCTTCTCCCCCGTAGGTGATAGCGTGATAATATGTAGCATATGTGTTGACCCGACCTCTCAGTAATATTCATGCAAAATTTGAAGTAAATCCATGCAGTGCTTTTTGAGATCACCCCGGACATACGTACAGACAAAAATTCTAAAAAATCAATTTTTGTCACCAGTTACGTTTTCTAACAAAAGCCAGTAATTTTTCTCGAAAATTCTCAATGTACAGTTTTTAAATCGTAAAATAAATATAAAAAGTTACGATTCAACAAACCGGTATCGTAGGTACAACACTAAACAAAAGAGCTGGCAACATTATTTGTAAGTTTGACATTTGCATGTGTCAATTTAGTCTCTGGGATTAAAAAACAGACTTTATCTGTTAAAAATATGTGCTATCTTTTGGAAAATTCGTGGCATACGCTGCTTCACGCATTGACCTGATGGACGAGTTAAATAATCAAACAGTTATACTTAGAAATAATAACGCATAGAAGCCGCGTCTAGTATTTTGTTGAGTGAGCAGTGTTTGACGGAACGTGACCTTTACCTACTGATGGCTCGCCGAGCAAAGGAGGCTCAGATTTAGTAACCTCACTTTTTGCTCTCGAACTAGGTTTCTATGCATAATTATTATTCTAGGCCAAAAGATAAGCATTGCTTTCCGTAAAGAAGAAACTTTAAATATCTAAATTTCTCGGGACCCTTCTTAAGTAGAAAGACGAATGAACAGTTTTACTCTTTCTAATGAATATGTCGTAACCAAAATGGCGTCAGTAATTTCACCAATAAGCGGACAGCTAGTAACTGAATTAACACCTCGGCCGGCGCTAACAAACGAACAGACAAACATGCGCTAAATGCAAAATATTGGTAGGTATGCTGAAACACATAACCGATACAGTCATGTAAAATTAAACTTTAACTACTAAGCTATTATGTCCTATTTCAATTGGAATGATTGATGTTGCAATCGACTGCTGATGCAGAAAAGGTCCTATGAGTTGACTTTATAATGTAATATTAGTATCTACAGATACACAAACACAGTTCAGTGTAGTTTGTCGTGTTTAGACTTCAGAGGAATATGTTTATGCTTCCATCGCTAAAGCAACACGATACGGCATTAATACCCGTTTTCACCAAATGAATGCCTAAATCTTATAGCGAATTTTGAATTTTCAACTCTCTTAAGTCGAGTTAAGGGTTGAAAATATCAGCCACCGGATACACGAATTTAGGTATCGCTTAAGTTTAACAGGCATTCGTTTCCAATTTGGTATCGTGAAAACTGCAACATTGCAGTTGCAGTTTTCAAACCGAACAACGTGATGTAGGTCAACATAAATGAAATTATGCATTCGTAACAAGGATTGTAATCACGTAGAATTCTAAACTCATAACAACCTCACATACAACTGCTAAAAAGAACTGTAAAATACTAAACAAAAATTGTGTAGGCTCCTTTGAAATATTCACTTGGTTCATTCAGTTCTCTTCATCAAGTGGTACATCATCCGGTACATATGGGTCATCTCGAACGTCCGGAATATCTTCAACTTCATCTATTTTCTTCTCCTCAGCAGGTTTTTCCTCATCACCTGGTGTAGAAGGAACTACGTCACCTACTTCATCAAGATCTATTATATTTACAACGTCAGCCAGAACGGCAGATAGTTTTTCAATATCTAAGTGTTTTTCTTTATCATCTTGTTTTATAATATCTTGAAGATTATCCGGAATGTCGCAAGAGTTGGATTTAGAGTCACACGGTGCTCTTCGGCATGTACACTGGTATTTTCGTCGCTCGAAAACAGGGCCTCTGTGAAAAAAGTCATTTTAAGAATTTGCTGTAGTTACCTATTTAGTTTGTAAGAAAAACACTTAAATAAAATATGGAGAAAAAAAAACAAATAATTACCGAAGAATCGGTTCAAATACACACCTTTAAAAAAAACTTCTTGAGTAGAGAAAACATAAAAATAAATATCATTGTTTATTGACAGAACAGCATTGAGAAAAAAATAGATAATGTTGTTTACTCGATGCAGTAGAAATACGGGTGTAAGCGCCAAACGGGATTATTATTGGCATTGTAGAAGCAATAATGTTACCCCGGTTGGGTTAGTAACAATCAGCTGATTCTAATTTCCTAATAATAGCTTTGGAGTGCATCCAAATTTTTAAGATATTATTTCTACGTTACCACTGATATTATAAACGATTTGAACTTGGAATTAACCGCCGAAAAATTTCCGCTTCCTTGAACAAACAACGTCAACAACAGCTGTTGATGAATTTATTAACAACAACAAAATAAAGTAAAAATCGATTTGACTTTACTTCAATTAGACCGTTAGAAGGCACTTTTGAACGTCATACTTAAAAGTAAAAAATAAGAAAATGATCCTAGTTGCCCCTTCCAAAAGGTAGTTTCGTATGGAGAGGAATGGGCAAGAAACTTACTCTTTTAAAATAGGTTTACAATACTTTGTATACATTAATCAGATTATAAGTATGTGAGGACGATGCTCGATGACGTTATATTGTGGTCTATATATTTCAAGCATTCAACAATTACTTTTAATATTTTTGAATTTAATGACATTTTTACACTGTTTGTCGAATCACGTATTTTAAATAGGTTATTATACCTAATTCTTACACTAATTTCACTGTACTTTAACGTTACGTACTGAGACAATTTAGTTTTTTCTACCATTTGAAGTCTAACCCTTCGCATATTTTCGCTAAGCCCTTAGCGAAAACGCGCAGAGTTAATGAACTGCCAAGAACGATTTTAAATATGATTTAATTTCCGCTACATTATGAAATATTTATTGCCAGTATTTATGGGTAATATTTTGGCGCTTGTCTCATAAATGTACTTACCGTACAATTCTACAGAATAGGTAAGATAGGCAAGTTAAGTAGCCAATTTCGATTAAAAAATTGTTTGAATTTACGTTACGTTTACTTCGTGCGCTTGTGCTAAGTTTTGTGTGACAGTTCTGGCATCTTGTGCACTGACGCAATGTTTGCAT
Organism: Euplexia lucipara; assembly: GCA_921972225.1. Lineage (NCBI taxonomy): Eukaryota > Metazoa > Arthropoda > Insecta > Lepidoptera > Noctuidae > Euplexia > Euplexia lucipara. The sequence goes on along the minus strand of OV179143.1, from coordinate 4,381,642 downwards.
ATAAGTAAAGTTTTCTCACACAACATAGACTCACCCCAGTTATTGTCTCTTTTTATTTTAAACTAGCTTCTGCCCGCGACTTCGTACGCGGATCCTGTTGCTTATGCCAGCGACAACGGGGTCGTCAAAATCGAAGATCTGAAACGTCTGACGTCGAATTGTAAAAGCCCGGGGACGGCAAAACAATGGAATGCGCGAGACGATCCAAGACGTTCCAGATTTTTTATTTTTGTTGGTCAACAGGAAATGCCATCAGACTTAACAACTTTTACTAAGACGCCATTTTTATTATGTATATGCTGTATTGTCGCTGGGCTTTAGCGTTCCACTACAGGTGCTCCAGATCTTCAAATTAAGTTTCACAGCAGAAAACACTCTTCACGTGAAATAGTTTTAGCAATGGCACCATTTTTATATCTCTTTTACTTTAGGTGTTCCATTTTCCAAAATAAATTATAGCGTATATGTTGCGTGACGTTCACGCTCAGCGGTCAGTCGCGCTTCTCCTTCCCCCACTTATCTCTAGAGTAGATGCGTATTTACGCTGAAAACTCAAGCGTCATGCTTTTTCCGTGAACGTCTCCAACTCGCGAGACAGTGCATGATGTTCATGATCAGCGGTCAGTCATATATTCTTCACTGGTGTCTAGAGACCTGGATACCTGGTAGATGCGTAAATACGCTGAGAATGCAGGCGTGCTTCGCGATCCCAAGAAGATTCCACGGAGCGAGTTGCAACCTCATGATGTCGAACAGCATCAAGTCCCTCCTAACGCTCTTCGGTAGATTGTTGGGATCTTATGATCTTTAATCATTTAGCACTTTTGGAACATTGAGAAAGATTTGACCTCTTTCTAGGTATGGTTATAGTTTTATTGTGATGATACATCATCAATTAAAATCTAAGTGGCTGCTCCCCAGCGTTACCGGGTAGGCAACCATGTAACAAAGATAAATAGAAAAGGAAATTAAACACTCAAATAACATAAGCCCGAAGGCATATTAATACGATAAAAAAAAATTGAAGTTTTGGCCAGTAGAGTCTAATTTTCAATGATATACCATCGTCATCGAAAATCAGCCCTGAACTGTTCCCGCCTTCACCGCGTGGAGGTACTTATGTTATTTTATAAATATGCAATGAAATTAGTGATAGCTTTAATTTCTATATCAAATGTACAACGGGATCTTCGATTTTTATAAGTCAACAGGAAATGCCTATCAGACCGAACAACTTTTGCTAAGATGTCATTCCTATGTGAGTTATGGTGTAGCTGGGCTCTTGGAGTTCCACAACAGGTGTTCCAGATCTTCGATATTTATACGTCAACAGCGAGTGCTCATAAGGCTGAACAACTCTTGCTAAGACGTAATTCCTATATATGTTATAGTGTAGCTGGGCACTTGAAGTTCCACATCAGGTGTTCCGGATCTTCAAATTTATTGTCTCAGCAGAAAATGCTCATCACGTGGAACAATTTTTGCTATGGTACCATTTTTGTATCTCCTATAGTTTAGCTGGTCTGTTGCGGTTCTGCATCAGGTGTTCCGGATCTTCAAATTTATTTTCTCAGCAAAAAATGCTCATCACGTGGAACAATTTTTGCTATGGTACCATTTTTGTATCTCCTATAGTTTAGCTGGTCTGTTGCGGTTCTGCATCAGGTGTTCCGGATCTTCAAATTTATTCTCTCAGCAAAAAATGCTCATCACGTGGAACAATGTTTGCTATGGTACCATTTTTGTATCTCCTATAGTTTAGCTGGTCTGTTGCGGTTCTGCATCAGGTGTTCCGGATCTTCAAATTCATTCTCTCAGCAAAAAATGCCCATCACGTGGAACAATTTTTGCTATGGTACCATTTTTGTATCTCCTATAGTTTAGCTGGTCTGTTGCGGTTCTGCATCAGGTGTTCCGGATCTTCAAATTTATTTTCTCAGCAAAAAATGCTCATCACGTGGAACAATTTTGGCTATGGTACCATTTTTGTATCTCCTATAGTTTAGCTGGTCTGTTGCGGTTCTGCATCAGGTGTTCCGGATCTTCAAATTTATTCTCTCAGCAAAAAATGCTCATCACGTGGAACAATGTTTGCTATGGTACCATTTTTGTATCTCCTATAGTTTAGCTGGTCTGTTGCGGTTCTGCATCAGGTGTTCCGGATCTTCAAATTCATTCTCTCAGCAAAAAATGCTCATCACGTGGAACAATTTTTGCTATGGTACCATTTTTGTATCTCCTATAGTTTAGCTGGTCTGTTGCGGTTCTGCATCAGGTGTTCCAGTTTCCAGGATAAATTTTAGCCTATGTGTTGCCCAGACTTAATATCTATACAACAAAAAAAAAATCATTCAAATCCGTCCAGTAGTTCCGAAGATTAGCGCGTGCAAACAAACAGACAAACAGACAAACAGACAGACTTTTTTTTTGGATTCGTGCTCTATTACTGTTTCTAAACCCCCCTCAATTATTATTTTTTAAATATATTCAATGTACAGACACAGTTTTTTTACAGTCTTATTATATGTATAGATTTCGTGTGCCCTTTAGGTGTCCAAGCAATCCTATCACACCACTCTGTCCACCTTTTAGGAAAACAATCCTGAGATTGTTTGAAAGATTTTGTAAAGTCATAAATGAATGTAGCGACAAAATAGATCTAAGTCACGAGTGTCACGACACTCTCAGCAAAATAAAAAGTACCCTCATAAATTTAACAATAGAATAACTAGATATATTGTCAATATTTTTTTTTAAATTCTTCTTCTTTATTTAGTATTTTAAAGTAGGTACGTTACTGTCTAGAAGTGCATGTGGAGTTTACCTTTAAGTAATTGTTGCATTGTTATTTCGTTATTTGTACTATTGTTATTTTCTTTTTGTTTGTTTTTAAATGTATACAATTGTTGGTGAACCTTGTTAATAAATAAAAAAAATGACGTGTGGCACTCGGAGACTGCCGCGGTAAAGCTATTGCATAGCATTTTTTATCAACTCCTCTCCTCTCCCCCTCCCCATTCCTCTCCTCCCCCTCTCGCCATTCCTCTCCTCACCCTCTCCCCTTCCCCTCCTCCCCCTCTCCCTCCCATTCCCCCACACCTCCCACGCCCCTCCCATCACCCCTCCCTCCCCTTCCCTCACCCCTCTCTCTGTTTCTCCTCCCTAACCCCTCCCGGCCTCTACCAGTCCGGGGGAGCGGAGGGGGGGAGGGGATAGCCCCTCCCCCCTCCGCTCCCCCTCCCCCACCCTCCCACTCCCCTCCCCAATATCACCACTATGCCTGCAATATAAATAAATATATGCAATAGCTTCGGCCTTCAAGCCACACCTCCTTGCCCGTCGGAGTGGGGAGCGTGAGGTTTTTTCGTTACGGAATTTCTGGATTCGGTCCCCGCGCTCAAGGCCCGCGATAGAAGCTATGCAATAGCTTAATAAAAAATCTTAGTCAGAATTGTCAGATAAGTATCTAATAATACTGGGAATGTTGGATATAACAAACGCGATCTAGATTTACAGGGTGTAACGGAAAGGGTATAAACATACAAACAGGGTGAATAGAGTATTTAATAACGAGTCTTTCCTCAAAATTTCAGCTCCCAACTAATAACTTTGAAACTTCACGATATTATTTAATATCGACAGTTTATTAAATGCAAAATCATAACAAACGTGTCACCGCACTATGAGGGTCATAATCCTGTCCGGCAAGGTTCAAGTATATCTATCTCGGGTTCTGCGCGCCTAGTACAGACCTATCGGGCTCTGCCTATCCGACGAAGGCGCGACGGCGCGGGCGGGCTCAACTTTACAATTATGTATGTATATGTATAAAAACGTTGCCATGTTGTTTCTTATTACCAAGAGAATCCGTGCCCTTCGTATGTATATACCCTTTCCGTTACACCCTGTATAGCCCTTACAATGTCGGAACGGTTCTGTTCTGTACAAAGTAAATAGTAATACCCGCGATCAATTCTTGTAACTGGTGCCAGTTTACTGTTCTCAACGTATTTTATGGTTTTCAAAGTATTTACAATGATGAAATATTGAATCAAGTCGCTTGCTCAGAACTGCGTTCTCTCGCACAATCTTTCATATTGTTCTGTTAATGTAACGAAATAGAGCAGCACATACGAAATAAAAAGGTACAGACGCCAGCACGTCAAGTTACCCCAATGTGTCAAATTTCTTTGATCGTTTTTCAACTTTATGTGAATAAGGTTCATATTTCATTGGGAAAATTTGACAAATTGGGGTAACTTGATGTGCTGGCGTCTATACATAGTAATTATTGTGGTCAGGTCAATAGTTGAACTAGCGACTCTTGCAGTGTAGCAAAAATCACCTGGTGAAAATGCAGGTGAAGTGATGGCGAGTTGAAATGTCATTCCATACTAATGGCAGGTTTTGACAGTTCACTTCACTCAAGCTTTTACTGAATCCACCGGCAGAGTCTTGCAATCTCGCCGTTAGGTAATGAAAAGGCAAGATTTTTCATGATTTTAAACCACCTTTCGCAAACTTAATATTTTTGTAACTATGATTTTTGTAGCAATAAACTTATCATTATAACTGACTTTGGAAAAGCAAACAGGGTGATGATTTCATAAGGTTCCAGTAGTTAATTCCACTTCAGCCAACAAAACATTTCTGGAAGCCATCAATTAATGAATATGGTAGCAGCCGCATTCGCAATTTAAAACGATCAACAGATTTATGCGTTATCGCAAAGTGCGCAGGAGTGGCGGCCAGGCGGGCCCATTCGTACGGCACAGGATGTGCGCCGGCGATTCATTACGTACCGTGCCATTTGTTATAATATAGGAGTACCCACGAAGGCGTACTGCAAAATTTGCAGCATTCTCAGAATAAAGCAAGAAATATAGCTGAAAATGTTTCGCTAACGCTCGAATAAAGATGAAGTACCTAACTACTTTTAATTTTAGATAGTTAGACTATTAATTCTTTTAGTTAGGTACAATGTTATACTTCATTACCTATAGGTAGTTTGTGCTCACTAAGTTGCGTACAACTCACTATTACTGAGTTAAGAGTGATAGATTCGTGAAACTGAACCTAAAAGATGGCCTTCAGGCCAATTTAGCAATGTGTGCTTGCAAAATCCTTAAAATAAGAGAAGTGATGTAGGGTACAAAGACGTGTTCAACAGGAAAGATATAGCGGGAAAAATTATTTAGGCATTAGTGCATAAGTGCATTTTCTTCATAGGTTGACTGACTGTGATATAGGTAAGAATTTCGAGAGAGAATAGTTGATTTTATAAAAAAAAATCTCTATAGACACAGTTCCTGTTTTTTCTCTTAACACACGACAGTTCAATCCAAGCCAAGATAGACGCACAATAATAATTGGAAGTGGCAAAGACAATAATCACAGTATTCCTCTACCCGTCTTGGCTATAGGCCAGTACTGACCGCCGAAGTATCTTTGATGTCAGATCTATATTCAAGAACTTTTAAAAACAAGTGTTATATTTTCAAACATTTTATTAGCTTTCGTTACAGTTACCTAGTGAAATAGTTTTATCTATTTGAATGGGCAACCATCTTGCGTCACGTCAGCTGATCAAGTTTGCTGTTTGAGTTTCGAATGGTACAAAGAGGTGTTATTTGAGTTTTTCCTTTTAATTTCTGATAGTGGCCAGAGTTTGTCTTAGGGGCTTGTGGCTAACCTTCTTTTAGTAAATGCTTCGATCACTAATAGCACTAGATACAAGATCAGGAACAAAAATACCTTACAAAAGTGTCCACGTTTAGACACGCATAAACAATTGCATTTCTTACTATGAATATAGAAAAATGTTTTATAATATTATCAAGTTCAATTCATTATAAACCTTGACGCTCAAGCATAAATTTTAATTACAATTGCAAAATATTTATGCCTAAGTCCTTCTGTCGTCGGAGAAAAGTGAAAGGAATAAATTTGAAATGTGACTTTAAAATAAAAGCCATTTTTATAATAAGTACAAAAATATTTTTTCTAAAATGAAACTTAAGGCCTAGAAAAAAAAAACTAACAGGTGAAAAATAACTCCAGTTTCGAAAGTCTGTGGCTTTGGTGGTTTTGTTGTGTTTGTTATTGGCCACCGACTTCCGAAACTGGAGTTATTTTTCACCTGTTAGTTTTTTTTTAAGAAGTCGGTTGTTTTTTTTGGAAAAAAGTTTTTATTTTGTATTTTTTAGTTTCTTTGTATGTAAAGAAAGTCTTTCAAAACTTGAAAGAATCATTGAAATCGGATAACAATTGCTAAAGAAGTTCTATCTCTAAACATTAATCTGTACATCTCTGCCGGCCCCTTTTAAAATAGAATGGCGTAATGTTATGTTGTGGAAATACAAAAGCTCAGCATAGACATCTGACTATAGCAATCGCGAATAATTTGCTGTTATGCGTTGAAGAGTTCCGTTGCCTGTCTTCTTCATCAGTTTTTCTTCACCAAATGTTACTTTCTAAATGAAAATGCTTGATTTGTTACTAAAAATGTTGAAATCGGTGCATGTGTGCCTATATTTTTTGAGGAGTTCCCTCAATTCCTCGAAGATCCCTCATCAGATATGAGTTTTGATACAAATGGGACCAATCTGCTAGTATACCCTATCAAACAAAAAAAGAATTTTGCAAATCGGTCCATAAATGACGGAGTACTGAGGTAACAAACCCTAAAAAAAAAAAAAAAAAAAAAAAAAAAAAAAAAAAATACAACCGAATTGAGAACCTCCTCCTTTTTTTGAAGTCGGTTAAAAATAAGGTTACAAACGTTTTGTTCACAATTTCATCTCTACTCTATTTTGGAACTAGATGTAGTTCTTGGTATGACATTTCAATGATCAGAACACAGTAAGAATTGAGACGTAGAGTTGCAGAATAATCATTTATATTACTTACGCGAGCGAAGGTTTGTTTTATAATGGTACCAAATAATTACATATGACCCATTTAAAAAAAGTAGTTGGCCTAAATTAGTACAATAGTTATTTTATTCAGACATTGCTATTAATTGTCTGCGGGTTGGCTCATTATAATCAAATCAACCCACAAAAAAAATTAATGCGTCTACTTTTGCATGCGATTTAGAAGTTCTCACATTATAAAGGCAAAAGTTTCTGAGTGTGATTGTGAGAGTGTGTGTTTGTATGTTTGTTACTTCTTCACGCTCAAACGGCTGAACAGATTTGGATGAAATTTAGTATGTAAGTAGCTTATGTCCTGGATTAACACATAGGCTAAGGCTACTTTTAACTACTCCTGGTTTACGCAGGTTAAACCACGGGGAGCAGCTGGTTAAAAATCATTGAATGAAATCAAATTATTTTAACCGACTTCTAAAAAAGGAGGAGGTTATCAAATCGGTTGTATTTTTTTTTAGGTTTTGTGACCTCAGTACCTACTCCGTCATTTAAAGACGATTTTCAAAATTCTTTTTTTATTTGATAGGGTATATAAACAGATTGGTCCCATTTGTATAAAAACTCATATCTAATGAGGGGCCCTTGAGGTATTGAGGGAACTCTTCAAAAAATATAGGTACACACGTACCAATTTTTACATTTTTAGTAACAAATCAAGCATTTTCATTTAGAAAGTAACATTTTGTGAAAAAAAAACTGATGAAAAAGACAGGCGACGGAACTCTTCAAGACATAACAGCAAATTGTTCGCGATTGCTACAGTGAGATGTCTATGCAGAGTTCTTATATTTGCATAACATAACATTACGCCTGTCTATTTTAAAAGGGGCCCGGCAGAGATGTACAGATTAATGTTAAGATAGAACTTCTTTAGCAATATTGTTAAGCGATTTCAATGATTCTTTGAAGTTTTGAAAGACACACTTGACACACGAAGAAACTAAAAATGGCGAAACAAAAACTTTTTTACAAAAAATAAACCTTCTTAAAAAAACACCGCCAGGTGAAAAATAACTCCAGTTTCGAAAGTAGCATTAACCAATTTAACCAACAAATTTTTAAGTATTAGTAACAAATTATTAAAATGATTACAATACAAATCTACTCCATGCATCTGCTGTTCAGTTAAACAAAAGTTTGTGCAAACGTTGGCGAGCATTGGTCAAACATTTGTAGCGGTGGTTTAAAATAGGTAATTTTGTTAAAAAATTGATATTATTTGTTAAATTATAGCTTAAAATATACCTTATTCTTCATGTCCTTACTGAAAGTAAAATACTCCGGCCGAATAATTACGTTTTCGGGGATTATTTTTGCAACTGTTGAATACACACTGCGGCATTGTGAGACGTGTTTACATTGGCCGTGTTTCAAGCAAACAAAACAAAATACCAACCCCGGTTTCTATTGAGCTTATATTTACCGAGACGGATTTTTGACGCCGACCCGACATCTAGTGCTATTATTGATCGAAGAGTAAATGAAAGGTTTTGGTATTACAGTTGGTGATACGTTCGTGTTAATGAATATTACCGTGGTGGATAATACCAACCAGTTAATGTTATACTTGCTAGTTCATCCTCTGTGTTCTACCACAGACCTACACAGGAAAAGATGTCAATGTAGCCACATCTTGCGCTGGTCAGGAGCACAATCAGCCCAAAACCGTTAAATACAAGAACATAAATTCAATTTGATTATTTTTCGATGATACAGAGTCTTATAGGACAGCAAGAAACAAAAGAAAAGTAAATTGACAAAGGTAACCTAATAATGTTAGTCGACGGGAAACCTTATAATGTGAGATTAGGTTACTGTTCGGATATTTTATTGTTGTAAATAGGAATGTCTGAATATATGCCTGGCGTAGGTTGATCAGCGATAATAGGTATCGCTAATTTTTTTGATTAATTGTCTAACAACTGAAGCAATTTTAAAAATCCAAAGTTTGAACTAAGAACAATTAACTAATTATTACGTATCTCATACACTAAAATCGAAAAAAAAAACAAACATCTGTTTCATATATTATGTCAAGTTGCTCTTAGATAAATTAAAAAAATAGGTACTGAACAGTAGATATTTATTCGTAATTTCAGAGATCACCACATAGTAAAAGTTCATAATTATGACAATAACCCTTTTTTGGGGTTTCGGTTTATTACAAGCAATTGTCTCCATCAGTCTCCATGCAGACTAATAGAACCGAAACCCCATCGAAAAAAGGTAAAGTTCTCAAGAACTAGGAAGCCGGGGAAGGTAAAGAAGAATTTGGCGCACCGTAGGAGTCTAAGGCAAAACAAAGGGAAATGAAAAAATATGAGAAATAAAAAACATATATCTTAAATGATGACCCCCTACGTAATCCCTCCCAATACCCCTCGTGCCGTCACAGAGAAGTGTCTGTTACCCCACCGATAAAACGGTTGATCAGTCAATCGAACGAACGACAAACAAACTGTTGAAACAAAATTTATAGCAAGGAAAGATCATCACTAATGCAGATGGTGGTTCCAAGGATCCAGGAAGAGATACAGTAAAAGATTTATGTAGCTTAATAGCAGAACTGAACTAAACTGGGCTCTCGGACGACGCCGACGCGACGTGTCACGGCGTCTATGCATCTAATCGGGCTGTCTATTTGCGTGTGCGCCGGCCGGCTGGCCCGAACGGCACGCAAGTGCAACAACCCCGGCTAAGATCGCCAGGTTTGACGTGTGTAGCGGGATTTGGGATTATGTATTCGATAAGTATAGAAATAGACGTAGATCCAGATGATCCATTTTAAGGCTGACGTTATGACTTCATTTTTTATTGTTATGAAACTTTAACGACGTTCAATTAACACTTAAACAAAATAAATTTAGAGAGATCAGAGATCTTCCGGCAAGGTGTGCCCAGCATTTGTAAAGAAGTATTGATAAGTTTACGAATCAGACTTAAAACAATGGTATTATAAGTAAAAAGGTGTCGATAGGTTACCTAAACAACATTCGATCTTTAAAAACGGCACACTAACGCACGCACGCGTCCGTTGACGGCGCGACGCGACACTGAGGTCAAGTGTGGGCGTGTGGCTAGTTAGCCACATTTTAACGTGTCGTTTGTTGAGCGCTTATAACCTATCTACTTACATGTTTTTACTTATGCATACAATAACATCGGCCGTGAGCAGTTCGATATAGAACGATAATTATAATTGAACGGCAATGAAGAATCATGAATACCTAAATAACACCAAATAAAAACTTAGTCGCACCATTATTAAGCTTAATTTGTTTCTAAAATCTCTTTAGTAGTCGTATATTCTACTGGGCATATCTGAACGTACATTCCATGAACTTCATAGAGAATAAGAAAATATATAGCCCCTAAAAGAATGATGTTTTTATTTGTTGCTTTTTGCTGACAACTGTCACAGATGATTTGCAATTGAATAAGCAACACGGTGCCAATTTCGGGTTCTCACGCATAAACATAGAAAAGTTGAAGAAATGTTTAAATCTTAGAATAATAATGGTTAAAAACCTAGTTCGAGAGCAAAAAGCAAGGCAACTAAAACTGAGCGAAAGTGGTCTTCTTTGCTGGGCGAGCCGTCAGTGAGTAGGTACTCAAAGTCATGTTTCGACGAGCACGGGTCACTCAACATAAAGCGGATTAACGATTCCACCCGTGTTTTGTACTAGACGTGGCTTCTACGCGTGATTATTCTAAGCAACAAGCACGAGTCACAATAACAAAAATAAAAGGAATTTTAAATGATACAATAAGCTCTTAATACACTTAGACACTAGGTTAGGCAAAAGGCAAAAAAAAAAAACAATACGAACAAAGTAAGCATTATTTTTGTCTCTTTATAGGTATTACTAACATAGTTTGTAAGTACCTATATTGTTACTAAAATTAAGAGTCTTGTTGCTTGAATAAAAAAAAATACTTCAACTTAAATTAATAATAATAATAAGTTTATTTCAAGCAAGCAAGCTATCTTAGTTTCTAGGATACAAGCACTTTGAGATATAGCTTATGAACAAATACAATTAAGTGAACATCTGTGTCTGAACTAGATAACTAAATATCCGTATTTCAGTCAGCAGCGCTCTTCCCTTAAAAGATACATTTCACTGACAAAACAAATCAATTAAGTGAAAACAAATAATTAATAAATAATTCAAGTTATAAAGTGTAAAAATTTATTGTTCAATCAACTAAATACGCTTCAACAAAATGTTTGCTATTAATTAGTGGGAGTCCCAAAAAGTTGAAAACATTTGGCTGCACTCCCAGCATCCGACATGCAACACATTTACTACAAGTGCACCGACACTAACCTATCTCACTACGCATGTCGACGTCTGGATCATAATAGTCTGGCAATCAAGCCTGTATTTACTGAAGGGGTAGGCAGATTTCGATATTCATTATAAAAGTCTATAATTTTTCCATTGTTTGTGTTTTTACATCTTTTAGTGATTACGACGTTATTCACCAAGTCGGCTACACCAGAAACAATTCGAAGAAAAATATCAACGCTGTATGTAGACATTTTTAGTCAAATTTTTCTTAAATATTATGATTTCTTAAGTGTATTGTTTACTTTGAACTAAACCTAGCGTCGTATCCAAATAAATTGAAAATATTGGCTTTGGTTGTTTTATAGTTACCATAACAGTTACCATTTAGTAGATTTTCCCCTAAAATAACCTTTCAATATGTCTATCCGATAGCGTTTCTAATTATTCTGAAGAACCAAGAAGAAGAGATTCCATGATCTGCTCAATAATCTTTAGCTGTTACTAGATCAGCCAAGCAGTCTGACATCTGTTCGTTTTACGTATTTATCTCTAAACAATATTGACAATGTGTCATCATACCCTGCAGAGGTCGCTGGAGTCATAATCAGCGTTAGTCATCTTGCACTGCAATGAGTCCTAATGGATTTAAATTAGATATGAATTCAAATAGTAGTTCGTGGAAAACAAGGCTGAAAAAGTCTTCCACTGTCTTGACATGAATTAGATTTGAGGATGCTAAGTATATTATATAAGAATTTATGATGAACAGGAGAACCGGGAAGAGAAGTGCAGGAGACCGGATGAAGAGAAGGATCATAGGATAAGGGGTTGGCACACCTCTGCCTAACCCTTTGGGGAGTACAGGCTGATGTTATGTGAGGCAGTATAATGTCTGCTATAATAAAAAAATAGGAGAAAAGTAAATCGTCAGTAAAGGCAAAAATAGATGATAAAACACACATATACAATATGATATTTTTTGAGAGGTTGAATACCCTGTGTGCAAACATGAATAACAAGCTATAAGTATAACTAAAGAAGATTCGTACTATAAGAAAGCTTTGAAAAGGACAACAGGGATTGATCGTAACTGCAGCAAGCATCAGAAACTAAAATTGCCAAATTCCAAAAACAGATAACAATTAAATTCTTAGTAGACAATCCAGAATCCTCTTACAAATGACAATCCCGATATAAAATTCCAGCTCTTACACAAAGTACAATTATCGTAAAGCGAAGGAAGGTTTATCGTACAACATACATCAGTGATTAGGATCAAAGCTGCGCCTACTGGAATTTGCAGAGTACTCCAAGTACCCAGGGAATAATAGGCAGGGGACGAAATAGCCGGTATCGGCGCGCCCACGGCGGCTTGCGGCATGGCATTATGTTGCGTTTTGTATAGCAGTATAGCGGAAAAACAGAAAACTTTCAGAAGATTAACATGCGCAAATTCTACATTCTACATGTAGCTTTTATAGTGAGGATTAACTTTGAAGAACAGCCGAATTAAATAAGCCCAAGTTGATAGATGTTTCACGCCTACGAGATGATCTGTGTAGGAAGTTAAAGAAATTTTGTGACTGAATAGAATAGAATACTCTTTATTGCACACCATAAAAACTTACAAATTATAACTTTAAGGTCTATTCTAACTTAAAGGGTGTTACAATGGGCGGCCTTATCGCTAAAAGCGATCTCTTACAGACAACCTACACTGAATACAAAATTGACATATTAATGTCTACCACAGTCCGTCTATACACGAGTTTCCAAGAAAGAAAGAATTTATTTGCCACAGAAGATAACTTAGGACCATAAAAAAGAATATTGGGTAGATATTTTGATTGAGTAAAAAATGTATGCAACTAAAACACGCAATGGGTCCTACCTAGTATACCTAATTCCTGAAGAATTCCAATGAGTTAATTATATGTCATATCTTAGAAATGAACTGCTGCAGTGAATAATTTATTTTTGAGCATTATAGATGGGTAAAATGCAGTGGATCTTCTGTCCTCTTCTCAGAGTGATTGGATTTTGTAGTAAATCAGTAACGGACGGACTTTAACGAGAACATTATGCGCATTTGTAGCGATATCCGCCCACAGTCTACAGATGAGACGGGGTGGATGCATTCTGCAACTACTGTGGGATTTTATGAAAGGCTTTCGATTGACTTTGAGTTTAACGGGAAAAGTAATATTATAATAAATATTGCAAGCGGTACAAAAATAAGGGTTTATTTTAAGATATCTTTTTGTGATTGTGTTTATAAAATGACGCAAATTTTAAACCTTTCAATCGCCATGCCAACTCTTTAGCCATTGGGCTATTGCCTTAAAATTGACTTTAATGCCTTTATGAAACTTATCAGCAGAAAGACTGCCAAATCAATAAAAAAATCAATATTAAAGCTTTGAAATCAATTTGAAGAAGACTGAAGAATCCACATTTACAAACAGCTAGGGGATTCCAAATGGAATTACTTTGAATTTAAAAGCATAATCTGCAAAGACACAAGAATAACCCAGGATTATTGTCTTTGCAAGAAATAATGAAGGAGGCGGGAAGCAGCGATTTGTCGCGGGCTCGCTGCGGGATTGCCGCGTCTCTTCTAAATGATATACATTCGTTGTACCCACTCGCACGCCCTCGCCAGCCACAATAATTGGATCCTGACTCGGCAAGAGCTCAGTGGGAGTCCTGACTGGCACCTAAGTAATTATTATTAGACAAGACACTAACCTTAATTTGGAAGGTGGGAGAAATTAAACAAGAGTACTTAATAAAGCAGTACCTAGGCACGACAATCCAAAGAACCAATAATCTGCTAAACTGGTTACATGGTAATTAAGCAATGCAGTTTTCGATTCCTAACCTACCAGGATAGGAAGCAAAAACAGAATGAGTAGAAAATGAACTAGGCTTACATTTCAACAGTACTAGTTTTAATACACTGCAGGCATGCTCTTCTACTTTTAACTTTACGTTACAATTGAGTATATATATTTCGTAATTCGAAAGTAAAAATACACAGAAAAGCCAAGGGAAATTGTAGCTAAATCTAGAATAGCGCCAAAGTGACAGCTTTGAGCAAAACAACGAAGTTGTAGTGGGCGTTGCGGGAACTGGGAGCTAAAGGCTCACACATAATAACGTGTTACACATTTAGTTGGAAAATGATAATAAAATACAAGCCCTAGCCTGTTAGTTAGCCTTCTCTGTATGGGAAGAAGCCTGTGCCCCACTGTAGGGCAAAGGCTTCTTCCCACACAGAGAAGGCTCGAGCATAGATCACCACGCTTGCACAAAGCTGATTGGCGATTTCAAACTTACATCAACTATAAGTCCAGGTTTCGTGTCCAAAGTTGGACATAATAATGTTAATTAATAAACCTACGTACCCCTGGTTATTATAACATAATTAGGTTTTTTTTTAAATTAATACTTTATGACAAAGTAAAAAGTTTAAATCACAGTGAACTGGTAATTGTGAAACGTTGATAAAGACATTCACGAATTAATGGTTATGTTCTAAACATACAATTTTCATGACAATAATGTACTGTTGAATTTCTAAGCAAAATCTACACAATGACAATGCTCAGTCGGAACATGGGCGCAATAAGTCTATAGAGCCACAACTCCTAACCAATCTGACTACAGCTTTAGCTGTCTCCCGCTTAATGCGAATGTACAGGAAATTGTATAACGTAGGACCGGAGCCTGCTGCCATCATCGTTAATGTTAGTCTGGAGTTGTCGACCTGATTGAAACATCGCAGGAAATCGACTGCATCTGCGCTGAAGACAGGCGTTTATCCAGTTAACACGTCGGATAAGCCAAGTCTTAAATCGGTTCTTGGATTGTTATCTACTTGTGTAAGAAATGAAATTGAAGAAATGGAATACTTGTGTAAGAAAAGGAATTAATAAGACATTATTCTGTTCTGACATAATGTATGGCAATTCTTCCATTTATATGTATACATTACTTACTAAGTTTGTCTTAGACATTAAACCTGGACTTATGGTTTATATATGTTTGAAATCACCAATCCGCCCTGAACAATGGTAAAGCTAGATGGTGATCTATGCTCGTGCCATCTCTGTGTGAGAACCTTGAAGTGAGACAGTAATAGACTGGTAATATTAACATGGTTTACAACACGTAATGTGTTAAGTATCTTTATGTAAAGAGAACCTCACATACTACAATTCTCAGAATATGTATAGAGCTCTACGACCCGTATTCTTGGTAACAAATGGAAACTGTACCAACCTACAATAAACTTTTGTATTATCTAGGAAACATTACTTCTCGTGACAGCACAATGAAAGAATCGATCGATGGTGTTACTATAGAAACGGAATAATCGATGTAATCGGTTTTGCGAAGTGGTATACATAATCGACCACCTCTTCGCAAGCAATACTGCTTGCATGTCTAGAATTTGTTATTTAAATTCAGAATGTTTGTGACTTTTTACCTATGAAAAGTTCCATTGAATTCCAATTAAAATAACGAAACAAAGAGCCTAATTTATTTTCATAAGCAAGTCCAAAGTTCTACAAACAATCCAATTAGGCTGATTGACGTCAGGAAATATTTTCAATTTTGGAACATGATGGTGTTAAAAAAAAACAAATATCGAAACATTTGGCCCATTCACCGTACTGTGACAGACAGCTTGACGAATGGATGTTCACTGGCCAGTTATTGTCGCTTTATGACGTCATTTGTCACGAGAACACTCCACAAGTCGTTAGGAACCGGCACGTAACGAATTAGCTGATAATATTTGTGTTTTACTTACAATGATTTAACTACCTATATTTGCCGAGAAACGTATGATTTCAAACTTGAGTTTTTGAGATCAATCTTGCAACAATCTTACGTAGGAACGGGAATGTTTTAGAGGTAAGCGGTTGATCCCATTTGATACGGCAGTTAGTCACTTATGTGGCATATAACAATAATCCTTCAATTCCTCGCTCAATTGTCTGTAACAACTAAGAAACAGGACACATCTCATGGGAGAAGAGCATGAGGATTTCAAGTAGTACATGAGTTAAATAAAACACTTCTGTATGTGGTAATACACAAGGATGACATAAATCAGAACATCAAAAAGAGCTTGCGATACTACTTATACCTATGTCGCAACAACATCGTAAAACTAAGGATCGCTGATCATCTATCAAATTGAAAATGAAACTTCAAAGTCACCGAATAACACAAAAAGACACATGGGAGATTAAAGGCACGCTATTTCAAAATAGTAGCGTTCATTATACTCAACAGCTAGGCAACGGTACTGTTACTTGAGATATGTTAAAATTACCAGCCCCTGGGTGGAGACAAAGAGATCTAAGTCTATATCTGGTGTGGCCATATATGGGCTCGGTGGGGAAGCGGAGAGTCCCGGAATAGGCAGTGCATCCTCACAGGGCTTGCATCAAGAGAAATGAAGATATTGGGACTGTGTTGTTAATTTGCCGTATAATGTCGTGATGGCCCAGAGGTATAAATTAATAGGTACCCAAAGCGAAATCTTTAGATTCCTTTTTCAGAAAAATGCGAGGAAGGAGGAGTGTGAGATTTAGCATAGTGAAAGTTTATGTGGAGGAGAAGTGCAAAAACCAAATAGTTTTACAATTTTATGTTAGAAATATATAACATTAAATGAAATAACATATTAATTATTTACGAATCAACCTCTTGAAAATAAATAAAAATATGACAGCAAAATATTCGCGAGTTTTCATTGGCATGTATGGAAATGCAAAGTTGTAATTTTCTATTAAATGTAAAATATCCGATCGAATTTCGACCACTCGGCGATCACTGGTATGGTCAAAGGCGTAGGATAAATTATGGTTCAAATCGGGATAAGTAACAACGTGCCTTTTTTAATTGACATGTACCTCCTAAGTTTGTTTGGACATCATTGATTTCGGTGAAGGAAAACATGGTGTGGTGAGGATACCTGGACTTTCTATACGTTTGTGAGTTCTTGACGTTGTTGGGGGTAATCTCTTGATCTACAGAACCGATTTTGAAAATTCTTTTACCTATGGAAATCCACATTATTTGTAATTGTCATAGGCTATATATTATTTTCAAAACCAGGAGTGGGTGAAATGGGTGTTAAAGTACTACTGTCCGACTCCGTCCGCGTGTTTTTCGTAAACACGCGGACAGAGTCGCGAGTGCAGTGCTAGTAGTGCTGTGCTCATCAAGCATAATCCATCTTCAGTCATAAAAGTATATTGAGTGTTGTTACCGCTTTCCTGGCTAGGCAATAATTCGACGTCTAGAATGGCAGTAATAAAAGCAACGACAGGAACTTGTGCGATATTCATCAGAAAATTCCATTCATTATCATCACAATCACAGCCTTTTACACATGATTTCCGTAAACCGTAAAGTTCAATGGAAGGTATGGTAATTGTGGACCTTGAACTGAATGATGATCAAGGTTGTTATATAGATATAATGTAATTTATTTATATTGCACAGTTTCAAGTTCAATCAATTTACTAGATGGATGTCATGTGTTGCTGGGGAGTTTGTTGCGTCACTTCTTCTTCTCAGCCAAATCAATAGGTAGTGATGAAGGCCGGGCGTTTTGGTGCTTCCTTATGTATTTTTGATGTTCAAAAAGCGCTGATTCTCAGCCTTATTTTGATAATTAGGCCTTATTCATCGCTTTCCGTCAGGCGTGGTCGAGGTCAAGAGCAATTAATAAAAAAGATTTTCTTTCTCTTACGATTTATAGTGAACTTTCATTGGGCTCTGATCATCATAAACGGCAGTAGATAGAGTAGACGTTATGACGAAGGACCTTCGTGGATGTTTATCGATACAATTACGCGTATGATCGATTGAGCTGAATTGAGCAACCGGCAATGAGTAACTTCTTGACGTAACAAAACAATTAAATGAATTAGGGCCCAGGCCCAATCATCATGCTTCAGTTGGTACTGTCTGTTGCATATTATTACCGTTCCTCGCGATGTAACCCGAGTTTAAAATGTCAACATGAAACAATTCGAAATTTCTATGAGAAAACTTACTTTATTTCGGGATAAAAGTATTTTATGTGCAAATCTTGAGTATGAATTACCTTCATATTAAATATAATAATAATAATAATAAATATTCCACAACTTTTCACACAACGCCATTTAGTCCCATGTTAAGCTTGAGAGCTTGTGTTATGGGTACTAAACAGCTGATAAACATACTTATATATTTCTAAATACATACATATTATAGATAATTTACACCCAGACACAGAACAAATGATCGTGCTCATTACACAAACATTTGTTCTGAGTGGGAATCGAACCCACGACCTCCGGCATAGCAGTCAGGGTCACTAACTACTAGACCAACAGGCCAGTCTACTATCACCATAGTATACACATACACATATTGACAAATATACACATACACATATTGACAAACTATTGCTTGACTGTTTTAAACCATAATAATCATCATAGTCAGATATTTAGAAAAGGAATACTAAAAAAATATTAATAACCTTTATTAAATTTCCCCGCGTACCAGCCCTGATGCACCACGTTCAATGCAAATAAAGTTAAACATGGCTAGCGCGGGCGATGCGCGCGCGCGCATATAGAACGTACCGCTTCGTCTCAAAATTAACTACAAAACATTTGCTGTTGCCATGCGCGTGTCAACGCTTAGATCTGCCCATTAGTTCGAAGAAAATAGCATTTGCTATATGGCTTCGCTTGGGAAGCGTAAGAATGTTTTTTTTTTAAATAGAATCATGACAGTCAATGTATTCAATCGTATTATTTTTTATTTTTTATTTTAATTTGGACAGCATAACCCACCATCCTATTGGGGACCATGAAATTCATTGCATGAGTGATTGCCTTGGTAGTGCGTTGAAGCCTTGAAGGCCAGTGTCAGGGTGTAATCAATGATGATGTTTGACGAAATGTAAAAAGAGACAAAAACGTTAGAACTCACGATGAGTAGAAGAATGAATAAGTAAATTATATTGCAGTGATTTTTAACTTTTTTTAAAGGTAGCGATATACTACTAAAAACTACTGTTTTTAGTAGTATATCGCTATCTAAAATGTGGATAAAATGCCATCATGGAACCATTTAAAAATTCTATAAAAAAATAAGGATAAATATTTTTCAGGGTCTACTCAAAACAAATTTTGTAATTTTATCCTTTTTTTTTTCTCAGCCATACGATTCTGTTCCTCGACGAAACAGGTGCTTAGGTCAGGAGACAAGTAATTCCATTAACTTAAAGCAAGTTCAATACCAAAACTACAGCGATTATACGACCTCCTTTCTCAAGGATGATCGATCGTTCTAGAAATAAAGAAGTTTTTGCACACATGGTCGAGATCCCATACGATCCTGCCATGTGGTGGACAACGATCAGCTTCTTATGACGCATAGACATCTATTGCTTGCAAGGCTAACTATAATGACAATACAATACAATGCATTCTGGGAACGATTAGATTTATCGAATGTCCTTTAATTTGCTTCCACTTTTCTAACTAATAGGCATGAATTTTCATAGAAGTGGGCTAAACGATTTATGGAATTCTCGAAGGTCGGGTCGATTGGATTTTAATAGACGGAACAACTAAGTATAGTTCTAAACTTTTCTTCAATTGGACAACCCCGTGAATGACATTCTGATTCTGAGTTCTGTACATGATTCTAGACATATTTTTAAAGTCATAACTTCCATGTAACTTGATGAGATGTACCTTTTATAAGTAAACTAGCTGCCCCGGCAAACTTCGTTGCGCCTTAGAGTCAATTTATTACTCTTATCATTTTTTTGTATTAGATATACATACGTTGAATAAGACGACAACAAATAAATCCAAACCAATAATAACTACTACTACTTTTAAATTACAACATGTATATATACCCTAACCTAACTGACCATACCTATCCTATAGCTAACCCAACTATCTAACCTAACTACCTTACTAAAATGCATTGATTTAAAAAATACTAAATTCATAACTTTAATCTGAACTATTGCCTCTATGTTACATACAATTTATGCCTATAGTTTTCCCGGTCTACTTTAATTAAAGTCCTAACAGTAAAATAAGTTCTATTTGCAAAGAATTATTAAAGTTCGTCTCTGTCATCATTGTTAATTACGTAAATTGATTTCTTAAATATAAGACTTTTTTATGCTACATAAAACCTCGTAAGTTTAGTAACAAAATAAATTTCAGAACGTAGGTGCGTATTAGAAATTGACAACCTTACCTTCTTGGGTTTAGCTTAAGACTTGTCAATTTCAAATTGTCACCTGATAATGAACTGGGAAGTTTGACTCCTGTCATGTCATCCAAGATGGCGCTGCGTTTGAAAAATGTTTGAGACAACCGATATTCTTGATATTTATTTTTATGATGTCGAACGGGATAAAAAGTATCCTATGTCCTTCTCCTGGCTTTAAACTACCTCCCTGCCAATTTTCAGCTAAATCGGTTCAGCCGTTCTTGAGTTATAAGCGAAGTAACTAACACGACTTTCTTTTATATACAGGGTGTAACGGAAAGGGTATATACATCCGAAGGGCACGGATTCTCTTGGTGATAAGAAACGACATGGCAACGTTTTTATACATATACATACATAATTGTAAAGTTGAGCCCGCCCGCGCCGTCGCGCCTTCGGCGGTTAGGCAGAGCCCGATAGGTCTGTACTAGGCGCGCAGAACCCGAGATAGATATACTTGAACCTTGCCGGACAGGATTATGACCCTCATAGTGCGGTGACACGTTTGTTATGATTTTGCATTTAATAAACTATCGATATTAAATAATATCGTGAAGTTTTAAAGTTATTAGTTGGGAGCTGAAATTTTGAGGAAAGACTCGTTATTAAATACTCTATTCACCCTGTTTGTATGTATATACCCTTTCCGTTACACCCTGTATATAGATAAGCCACTTCTTTCATTTAACATATGTTTGGATTAGATAGAGTTAGATACAGTTTAAAGC
This sequence comes from Euplexia lucipara, assembly GCA_921972225.1. Lineage (NCBI taxonomy): Eukaryota > Metazoa > Arthropoda > Insecta > Lepidoptera > Noctuidae > Euplexia > Euplexia lucipara. Next base: position 4,360,366 of record OV179143.1, on the reverse strand, counting down.
AAAAATAATATCAGATAAATATAAGAAATTAGGAAATGCCGACAAAAATTGCAACGCTGGAGGTCCAGGATCGTGGCAGGAATTTATGTGCGAAAATGTCTAGTTCCATCTTATTTATGTTTAATCACGATAATATATCTGAAACATCAAACACGGGGAAAGTTTCATTCCTGAAAATCGATCCTCCCGCCACGCACAACGTGATACGACACGATCAATTTCCTCAGGCTTCAACTAATAAGCGTGATTGACGTGACACTGTGGGCGTACAAAGGTCCCTCCGTCACGGCACATGACCTTTCCCACGTTAGTGAGCACGCAAGAGTGAGAGATCTAAGGGATGCCATTTGATACGGGTTGAATTTTTATAGATTTAGTTTAGAGCTATGGATTTCTAGACGAAGATGATACAGAAGAGTCGAGATTGGAAAAAGTAAAGACAGGCTTATAACTAGCAGTAAGTGATATCAGGTTGTGTATGATGATGACGATGTTAATTTAGCTTCCGATTTAGCTGCCGTTTTAGCGTATATGAGTAACAAACTTGACGACAGACTTTCACAAAGTTAAATATTTAGTGTGAATCAAGAATATGTTTTGGTTGAAAAGACAGATGATATTTTCTAAGTAGATACATAGATATACACGACCGAAGGTATGACCTTCAATCGCAGTCTACAAGTATTGCACGAGAATAAACAAAATAATAACTGTTACGATACAATTTATAAATATTAGCATCAATTGAAACTGACATCTTATAATAAAATAGAGATTGTCCGCGATGCAACGCATGTCTTGCTACAAGCTTGAAAGTAATATATAAATATTTCGTGTGAATCATACAGCGGACAGTGTATCCAACTCACATGGATTGTAACTTTGTAAGTGATAACAATGAAATGTTAAAAAGGAATATATGAAGTTAGTGGCTTAGCTAACTTTGTAAGGCAAAATAAGAAAAGGCTGAAATTGCCCGAAACAACAATTGCGATGTTGTTCAGCTAAAACCTATCCTTCTGGTTCATATACAAGATTACCAACAAACATTTTCAACTTACCAGCCCTATGTAACGATAGAAGCTAAACATTATGATACATAGAACACGACTGCCATTGAACTTGCTACCAAATGAAGGACAATAAGCGATAAACTTGGTACATTACATGGTATTTAGTAGTCAAGAGCACAATGATACGAATATCGTCATACCTTTGCTACAATATGGGCTCGACAGAACTATATATTGTATATGTAGCTTTAGTTGCGTGTGAAGTGAAGGTATGTTGACAAACTGTTATATATGAACGTTAAGAAGTGGTTAGAGATGCTTGCTTTGCTGTTCCAACTATCGATCTTATGTTTGCAGAAGTGATAAATGTTGATAATGTATTATGGGGCTCAAGCTAGTGATTACATTGTCATCATAAGCATTTTATTCCTATAGTTATATGAGCTTGAACTACAGCCATAGGACTTTTGTTTGAGTACTTTACTCGTATCAAAATGTATTTATGAGAGTCATTTGTATTTACATACATAGTATAACGACAGAAATTATGTTTAAGTTCTATGGCGATGAAATTATAGTTCTGGTAATGTCATTTTGTTTAGTAGTAGTTTTTTTACGACCATGTTCAGTGTTCCGTGCCTCGGAAAGCACGTTAAGCGAATACCGACTATCATTTGTACATTTTGAATATGGGTAGTCAAAACCCCGAAAGTGTGACAAACTGTCTACCCAATGGGTATCGTGTTACCTAACTATTGAGTTGTAAAGGTAAGATAGACTGACACTAAAATTTAGTGGTCAGCTTCATCCAATAAGGCTGGATGCTGACCCCAACGTAGCTGGAAAAAGGTTATGCAGATAATAATGGTGATAGTATTATGATAGAAATTATGTATGACTGTGTTCTATGACAATAAAACAACCTAAAAAACGGCTTATTCAGTAGTCGTTTTTACATTGATGGATATTTTAAGAGAAGTATTTAGATATCTCTGACCAAAGTTTAATTAAACAAACAAAACTTTGTTCACAATAACGACATCATTATAAGAGTCTTATCCTTGTTGCTCAACTATACCCATTTGATAAAAGAACAGTTTGCCCGTATCCGTTTAATTGACCGTCTCGAACCCGTCTGCCATCACTTCATCATTGTGTTCATTTAATTCAATTGTGACTGTATTAGTCAGTTTGCACGTATTAATTTAATTACCAAACGGATCGGTTCGGTCTAGGTCAGCCGCCGAGTGCCAATTTGGCCAGTCTTCACTGGATTTAATGAAGACTTATAAGTTACGAGGCAATTGGCAGAATAACGTTGTTTGTGTGAACTGTATTTTGGATTTCATATTTCGCTAAATAGTTTCAGCACTCTGTTTTTTCTGGCAGTTCTGTTATATTGCACTGTACAATGATAGTTGCCATTGCTTTCTTTCGAATTCATCAAATATAAATTAAATTGATCGCTGATATATAAAGGAGGTTGCAGAAACAATAGTGCCTACTTACTACATTAACCTGATTATTTTTAACTTCAATGAAACACAGTGGTGCATAGTAGGTACAATATGTACAACAATTAGATCCAGTAGCCACATATAGGCTGAACGACAAAAACTTTAGAGCACAATGATTGTTATTGTGATGACAATGACTCACAAATCATAGCCCAGTTGAAGGCTACACTGGGGAAAACACTCAGTTATGTAGATGCAGACATAAAATATTAACATATTGTTTTGCAATATTAAAATATTTGTTGGTAAGATAAAGTTTTGTCATTGATTAGATTATGGGAAGGAAAGATTCTAGCGTTCATACAATTCCTTTTCATCTTGCAAAGTTATTGAAGATTTCATCGCTTGAATTCACGTCGATATGGGTGCAAGAGGACTGATTTTGGCTAAAAGACAATGCGAATCGTTTCAGAAATAATGCAACAATGTAATTTGAAAGACGTAGATACCTATATGAAAGTTACGAGCGAAAAAATCGTTTTCAATCAGAACAGTGTTTCATAAGGCGAAGGTGGACTTACAAACATACGTACGAGTCAAATAAAGAGCTCCTTTTTTAAAGTCAGTCTAAAAAGTGACACAAAATTCAAACTCTATCCTGAATTGCTTCAAGGTCCTATTAAGAAGTAGGTACGGTCGTTAGCCGACACTTGAACAAAGTAACAGCTGATGTTAAAGCAATTGCCACAGTTAAACCTTACACAATACCGTTGTAAGGCTTCAGGGATTACCTAGAGTCTATTTAAGTCGTGAGGGATCACGAGGGTAGAAAGGTCAAAGCCTCATATAAAACTACCTACGGACTTAGACATTTTAAAAATACAGGGATAATAAATTAAATAGAAGAACCCTTTTCTTAAAATGGGTTTGAAGTTAGGTTTAATAGAAAATCCCTCCCCATTGGCGGGTTTACTCTTGTTAAAGGTCAAATAGAATGGTTTGGGTGACTAGAAAGGTCTGGGTATAATTAAAACGACATGAGCAAGTATTAAAACATTAGGCTGTTATTGTCTCATACAGAGAAGGCACTAATATTGTTCACCACACTTGGCGGATTGGCGATTTTAGACTTATAATTACTATAAAGATTTCCTTATGATGATTTCCTTCACCGATGCCAATGATGTCTAAGATACACTTGGAAACTACACATCAATTGAAAAAGTCATATTGGTACCTACTTGTCCGGGTTTAATGCCACATTCTCAAGCAAATATTCTCAATTCTAAATAAATGCACCGCATCACATATGTATACATTATAACACTTGTTGTATCCATTGGAACCTTTTCAATTAGTAGGTCAGTAACTTTTTAATTTAGATACCACTTAACATCTTATTGACGCTTTGGTACCGACAAATTAGAAGATACCTTACATAAATAGAACAAGGTCGACCATAGTTCAATTACTAACGAACTTGTATGAACTCCAGAAATCAAAACTATAGTTGAACGTGAACTTCTGAAATATATTTGAGAAAAGCACAGAATTATAACCCGCACAAATTAAAACGGGGAAAATATAAAAAATTTGAAAATTGAAAATCTGGTAAAAAAGACTTGTGGGGGGCCAAAAAGCCTAAAAAGGTATCTAAGATTACTGTTACGTTAGATTTAGACTTTATGTCTAAAAAGTCTTGTTTACCACTGAGATGAGATTGTGAATCTGTGACTAGATCTTGAATGTTTTTAATTACGTCAATTAGCCCTTTTTTTATCAATGATTGTTATTTGGATCTTGAACGATTCCTATCATCTCCTCCTATGCTTTCAAATGGTGTATTTCCACACCATCAAACAATCATGTAGTCTATGGTCTCATATAAGTCGTAGTAAGTAATGCAGTTAGGTCCAGTTGTCCGTCTGTCTGTCTCGATTGGTTCACCACGCGTCCGGTGCCCTGACTCATGTCCTGTCTTGCTTCCTGTCTTAGGGGTCACAGTATGACGAAAGACAGTCATTGCAAATATGATTATATAAGATTCCTTTTTGCGAAAATGTCTTTGGTATAAAGAACAGTCTCTCACACATTATAGATACTGTTGGGATATATTGTATTCTTATCGACGCAGGTATGTAAAGAAACGCTAACTTGGGAAGTTTATTTTATTTAATAAAGCAAAATATATTGTACGGAATTTAGCCTGATATCCAAGAAAGGAAACAATTTTCTTATACATTTCGTAGCCAACGAGCTGATTCCCACTCGAACTCTGTATAGCGGAAGATATTAGAAGCTCATGAAGTATTGAAGTGTGAAGACACTGTTATGGTTTATAAGTTAAATGTTGAATCAGATCTGAATCTTAAATACGATCAAAGCATAGATACTGGTGAGTAGATATAGATTGAGTTTTAATAGTTGAACTAAAATTATAACTAAACGAAATAAAAGATTTGTGAATAGCTAATGACGTCTTGGACGTAGAAATAAGAATGAAATGAAAGTTCATGAAGGTTAAAATGTACGAAAGTGTAAACAGGAAACATTAACAAACACGGAAACATGGACTTGGCATATTTTACCCAGTCATAGATAAAAACAGCTCCAAAGATTTACGAAATACTACCTGCCTCAAAGATATTTTGAAACTAGCTACCGAAACTAAATAAATTATAGATTTTGGAGCCATATCTCAAGAACTTAAGACTGTTTCCTGCATTTTCCATTGATTTTGGATTGGCGCCCAAAAACGTGGATACACAAATCAAATATAAAAATTATACATCTATCCAAAAATTAAAAAAAAAAATAAGACAAACATTCCAAGTAGTCTATTTGGCAGGCTTGGAATGTGCATCTTCTATTAGGTGTATCCGTTATAGTTATACTCACCGTTTCCCTGTGACTCACAGAAGTGAATACCTACTGTTATCTGAATGTCGGCCTGTCTAGATATTATCTTAGTTTGAAGGGTTTATCAGCAGGAATGTAGACATTCGATATGTGTCGAGGGTAAACGGTCAGAGTTATAAATAGCTATAAAACAGTATTGAAAATTCTATCGATCTAATTGCTGTAGGACTATAATAAATGTCAGTTTTCTTGAGAGAAATACAATTAAAACAAAACTACACTAGAATTATTATTTGAGCTGCACACTAAATAATATTAACTGGCTTGCACATATTTAAATTGTCATCGTTTGCACTTAGGAGCAGCTGCCAATTTAGTCTATTATGTTTATCAGTCAGCTGTAAATCCTTTCTTGAAGATAAATGAATAACATAGTAATATCTTAAATTTAGACGGGCTTTTTATCCATATCTCCACTCGATAACATCTCGAACAGCGTTAATATCTATCTCCTAACAAATCCGGATGAACTTGTTTACGCCAATAAATAAATTAGAGTAAATGTACATGTAAATATTTTGATATGGCTAAAACAGAAAGCAATGTAAGAAAGATTTATTTGAGGCTCTGGGCTTTAAATAAACATATACGCATGAAAGATCGAATGTTGTTAATGATGATTGAAACACATAAAGATTCTGATGTATTTTTCCTGTCCGAACCTCTCCGGATATAACTTTTGTATACAAATGATATTTGTAAGAACAGCCTAACCGGCGGCGAGGTAGGTTTTGATCGAGTCAAGCATAGGATTTTCTCAAATAATAATAATAATAAAATCTTTATTTGGAACTTGGAACACTTTTAACAATATTATTTAAGTAACGGTGATAGCTGCAGTAGTTTAAAACTGTGGCGCAGCTATCAACGCCCACCTAAAAATGTTTAAGAGATTAGTATTTTCACTTGTTTCAGTATTTGGAACACTGCAGCAATGTTGATAACCTGTTCATCTGTGCGAGGCATTTCTAATATGTTCAGGTTATCTACTGACTCACCTGGGAATGTTAATGATGGGCTATCTCGCTAGTCAAAGTCCGGTCAATTAACTCTAGCAAACAAGTGTCTAATATTTAAGAGCTCAGTAACTCGTAGTCTCTAGTTATAAGAAAATAAGGAAGGGACGCCCTAGAAGGATATACATAGCTTTCATTGGTTTTCAGAAAATTCTTGAGAAAGATCAGGGTGCGTAGTAGAAAAAACTTGACTACATGTATGAACATAAACGAAGCAAAAAAAGTATGTGAGAATCGTAGCAGATGCCGCTATATGGTTTCCACCAGGGAAAGACGGTATGACTTTGTAAGACATTTAAAAAAAATGTCTAAACACAAATGATTTTGGTCGAACATCTTCTTCATAATTATCATCTCTTCAATGCGCAGAACCTAATACTATTATTATTTGTCGTAATTTTCTAAAACTATTTCAGTTGAGCTAACTATATATAACAAAGTGTGTGATATATTTGTGTGTAGGTCTGTGTATATGGAGTCGGGGCCGGATATAAATCTGTGTTGAGTGGACGGCATGCCGTCCAAACTTCTAACCGCTGTTAACAGTGGTGTTCAGTGTCCATCGCCCTGTCAGTCACGATATTTTCGACAGGATATCTATACAACAAGTAAGAGAATCAACACTAACATTGCAAAAAAAATGTTAGCTGCTCAGTACATTTACGTAAGTGTAACTCGATTTGTGATTTGGGATACTCAAAGTTTATATTGTGATGGACCGCAGGAAGAGTGTTGAGGGAGTTACTATTGTGGAGGGGTGTAAATCTTCCATATTTCAGAGCGAGAAGACAAGAAAGTGTGTGAGAGTTGTTGGTTTCGACATTTTAAGAAGGCTGGTGAATCTTGTTGTAGAAACATCTACCCAGAATTAACAATTGTCATAATCAATGGAGACTTAATAAGATTCATAATAACAATGGACACGTGTGCTCCAATAAAACAAATATCCGTTCGTTTTGGCACCAGCCAGTGTTGTCTTTATAATTCTGTTATTATAAAGGCCAATAGGTTTCTAGTGAGATAGGGCGAGTAAGAGGTAGTAGGTACGATTATATCTTTAAAAAAGAATAAGGTACAGCTGACGGAGAAAAACAGTAAAAGGTGTGAATGGTAATGGTAAAAAGGTGATGACAGTCTAAGGGCATCCTACACTAAACCCGAGTGATTAAGAAAATATATTAACAGGTCTTTAGTCTGCCATAGATGATAGGAATGCGCTGGAAAGAATTGTAACCATATCACGTCTGATTAACAGCACCTTTGGATATTTTCATATTCAATACTAAGTTTCTGAATTATTTAATTGCTTCAGTGTATAAGAAGTCCAATTTACAGCAGCTAATGTAGTAGCATTCCCGTACCAGTGCAGTACCTAGTAGTCCATAATATATTATTTGGAAAAATATCTTTAACACTAATAAAGTTTAGTTGGCGCTACAATTTTACAATATATTATGGACTCAAAGGCACATTATCGCACAACCTGATACCAATGAGTTCAGTAAAACACATGAGTCTGGAAACCTCTCAGCGTTCAATTTTTCGTCGACCTTTTACAAATTTTACGTTGGGGAGAATACCAGAATCATGACAGCAGTATTCTGTAAAAATCACTTCGTGAAAATATAAATGTAGTGTAGTAAAGGCGACTTGATCTGTCATTCCATACGAATGCTAGGCATTGGCAGTTCACTTCACTCAAGTTTTCAAAGGGGACTTATACTGAATCGGGTTGACACCGAAAGTTTTCATTTCCATTTTCGAAAGCCAAATTGCAAACGCAGATTTTTTTCTTCATTGGTCTTTCCCCTCCGACAGGTATTTAACTAGTAAAAGAAACCACCTTCACAGTTCACAGCAACCAATCAATTAACAAAAACAATAGTACAACGAGCAAAAACATGAACAAAACCTACTCATTATCTAATCATTAACAATTCAATGCAGCATGACGCACAAGGACAAATGTTTTTATGCAAATTGAGTATGTTACGAGTTGTTGTAGGCCTTGTACAGCAATTTAAAGAAACAAATTACGTGAATTATGAGCATTTAACTATTTCAGCTGTAAAGAGCTCGAATGTAGATCCAAACCGTTAAGAGAAGCCTTCTGGACTTGGTAATATGTATGTAGTTGACTGAACAGCAAAATTAAACTTTGCTTAAGAGGTCATTTGAATCTTCGAGCCTTGCCTAACAGCTTTTTAAACTGTAGCTGTAGCCAATAATATATTAGAAGAAGAAGAAAGGTAAAGAGATGATAAAAAGAACAACATGAACATTAGGTACGTACGCGTGTAAATTAAACTTTAAATAATTTGAAACTGTTATGAAATTGACAATAACAGTACTCCACTGTTATTATATGACTCCATAATGCAACAATGTAATATAAACAATAACAACTATTACACTGGTTAATAGGTATATTGGCACTTATCCTGGTGCGAACTATTTATAACAAAATAAACTCAAAGCCAGACAGACAGAGTTCCTTGGCATTCGATCGCTAATCGGAGTACTATATTTTACACTACAGAAAATCAACTTGTTTTGTTTGCTATAGAGTTAGGTACACTAGTAAACTTTTGGCTAATGGGGCCGCATTATTCAAGAGATATAAAGATAACTGTAAGGGGAAGCGTACTATAGACCCCTGAGGATAAAGGGAATCAAAGCCAGCCAACCAGCTTATAAACAATACTTGTGGCGTTGCTTTAAAGAAACTTAGGTATTCATGGCCAGCACATCATATGTGTCAAATTTCTTTAACAGTTTTTCAACTTTATATCACAATTTAACACATAGAATGAGGCTCATGAGCAATTGGGAAAATTTGACAGTAAGGGGTAACAACGTCTACAGAATTGATCGTCTTTCGACTGGTGCGATGTAGACAATTATTTTAACCATGTTTTCTACATCGGTGTGATCACGTAGCACTAACTCATCAAATGATCCTTTTGTAACATCTTCACTGCGTGTTGCATCGTCTAAAAGATATTTGCAACGGAGGCATCCAACTATGTCTTAAATGTATTTAGACATGTTTATAGTTTATCCACTGCCGTTTTCCTTACAGACTGATGACAAACAGGTTCTGTGTTTTTTAAGAGTTTTTCAGTACCCGTTGCCTGCGTCGCCGGTAGAACAAGATCATCTACTACATATGCTAGTTTATTTTTCTGTACGTGTTCATCATGGGTTATGTAGTCCGTTCGTGTCATGAATCAATCTTCACCATTTATAATATGCATAGTATTTATATACCATATATTTTCTTGACTGCTTTCATATAAGATAAGGCCGCCCATTGTAAAACATTATTTGTATTTTTAATATGCAAGTAAGTATTCTATTCGATTATAAATATTTCAAACCTCTATAAACTCCCCAAGAAAGTCCTCAGTATATTTTCGACAGTATCATTTAAAAACAACAATGTTAGAACATTCTTTTAGATTGACTTTCATGTTATCGGAGGTCAAGAGATCCAAGTGCTGTGTGGATGTGAAAACCGCGTGTTTTATGTCCAATTTAAATGAGTCCCACTCAATTTAGTGTAACAATTACTGGCGTCACTCGATGTGGCCATTGAAATAGGCTACAAGCCAAGTTAAAGGCGTTTGTAGGAGAACACTCGAGCATTCGCTTTTAAATAAAGTTTTGCAAGCAATCGCCGCACGAGCTTGTGCTACGCGACTAATATTCACTTTACCGAATAAAAGCTATTATAGTTTGAATGAATAATTGAATGAAAGCCTTTAACTACAATAAATAAAATTCCTGAATATTTAGGTAGAACTTAATAATATGATATCTCATTAAATATGTAATAGAGTTATTTATCTTTGACTTAGTAATTAACTTTAGCACAAATGTTTGTTGTATAATTTTGTTTTGTTTTCGTGTACAATTCTATGAAATTATGGCTTCCTATGTTTTTAATAATTGTAACCAATAAAATATTTTTTTTGCTGTATCCGAACATAACGAAATAGGGTCTACAGCGGCTCTTAGCTTTACGCGCTTATATGTGAACCTTGTGGAACGCAAAAAATATGAAAATATTTTTAAACATTCAATTTTTTGCAATTCAGGAAGCGATTGCTCGTAGTAACTATCTAGTTACTTCGTCGAATGCTCAGCTGGATCAGCTGCAGAGGCAGAACACGTAAGAACAGCTGCATAATCTTCATTTAAATTATGAAAAGATGTCTTAATCTTTGTTGGACGTGTTATACATTTATAAAACACCGAATGAAGATATACAAGACTAGCTGACCCGGCAGACTTCGTACTGCCTAATTAAATTGCAATAAATTCCTGTCAAAATAATTTGTAATGTGACATTTTTTTGTTCCTACATATTGTATAGTCGGGGCAAAAAATTATCCTGAACAGAACCGTCACCCTGGTGATACTGGTGATAGGGCGTTGTGAATAAGAAATATAATTAAATAAAACATATATAAGCATTTAAAAAAAAGTAATCCCTTTATTGTTAATCATGTGAATCATAATTATTAACAAAAATCAGTTTTATGTTCATTGTAGTGCTTTGTGATATACGATGTTTTTTGTTTGATTATCTGGCGCATAGACAAACAAATCTGATGGTTTTCCAACACGGGAACAGGCAACATACAATTGACCACAGTGAGAAACATGGGTTTTCCAGATTAATACCACATACACCTAATGATTGCCCCTGGGACTTGTTTATGGTCATAGCAAAAGCAAGCCGAACTGGAAACTGTAGTCGTTTAAAGTCAAACGGCACATCATTCGGAATAATTGAGATGTGCGGTATGAGAACGTCTTCTCCTTTATACTTTCCTTTCAGTATAGTTGCTTCTATCACGTTGTTTAGTAATGTTTTTATCGCTAACCGTGTGCCGTTGCAAAGATGCGGTTGGTTGATATTTCGCAACATTATAACTACCGATCCAACCTTTAATTGAAGATTGTGAGGTGGCAATCCTGGCAAATCCAGCGAGTTTAAAAATTCTGGTGGATAGTTCATTACATCATCTTGGTTAGTAGCCGAGTCAACTGATTTATATATCCTCGATTCGCCTGTAATTTGTTCTTGTATTTTTAAATTTAATTCATTTACATCTATGTTTTTTGCAGCCAATACCTATAGCTCGTTCGCGCAACCAATCATGGTTCCTATAATATGAGAAACATCTGGAAACACCTTCTGGATAAGTCCATCTTTTGATCGAGTTAACTGACAATAAAAATCTTTGTGGCAAAAAATAAAACCGACTTAAAAAAAAACACTAAGAACCGGTGTAAAATAACTCTAAATTAGGAAGTCTGTGGCTTTGGTGGTTTTGTCTTATTCATGACTAGCTTTTGCCCGCGGCTTCGCCCGCGTGGATGTCGAACTTCCGTCCCCTATATTTTCCCTTTAAGGGCTGAATTTCCAAAAATCGTTTTTAGTGGATACTTACTCTTCACTAAGAACACCCCTTCAAGTTTCATGTCTCTAATACCAGCGGTTTGGGCTGTGCGTTGATATGTAAACGTAATCATTTTAGCATAATACTTCCGGATAGACTACTTTCAAAGTTGATCCTTCCGGTATGTATGCATAAAGATTTCTGGAACTACTGATCCGGGAAAGAGCGCCGTACAACTGACCATGTGTAAAACAACTGAGACTAAGATCAACCTACCCAGGCGTATTGATTACAACCGTACCAAGTTTGGTTAAAATCCCTATAATAGTTTTTGAACTATGCGTGCACATACAGACAGACAGACAGACAGACAAAACTTTTACTGACTGCATTTTTGGCATCAGTATCGATCACCAATTATCCTCTAATATTAATTTTGAATATACATAATATTCAATGTACATAATTATCTTCGTAGTGTGTGATAGTCCATTGAATTGTATGGCGAGCGATATTGTATCTTAAGATAAAATGTTATAATATCTTAGCCGTGTGCAGCGCCCCTTGGTGAACTCCACTGCGGGTGATGTAACCTACGACAAACTTATTCTTTGCGGTTGGTACAGTAGTCGGGTCTAGGGATCAAACCGCAAAATTAAGTTTGTTTTTCCGGGATAAAAAGTACCCAGTGTGGTGCCCAGGATATTAAAGAATAAGTATACCAAGTTTCATCGTAATCGAACCGGTAGTTTTTGCGTGATACCTGAACATACAGACAGACAGACAGACAGACAGACAGACAAAAATTTTTTTAATCATATTTTTGGGTTTGGTGTCGGTCTAGTAACACCCCCTGCTATTTATTTTTTTGATATTTTCAATGTACAGAAATTTTACTTCTACAGATTTATTATAAGTATAATATAATATAGATATAGATATAGATATAGATGGGCCACCGACTTCCGAATTTAGAGTGATTTTACACCGGTTAGTGTTTTTTTTAAGTCGGTTTTATTTTTTGCAAAAAAGATTTTTATTTTTCCATTTTTAGTTGTTCCCATACAAATATTTGCCATGAATTAATTTTATATTGTTATTTGTTAACAATACATGTCATGGTAATAGGGTTATCCACTTATACCTAATAAATGACACTTATCATACCTAACTGTCGAAATCTAGGTATATTGTACACATCTGCGTACCCCTCAGAGCATACAGGCGTGATGATTCGTCATGATGTTGTATAAGGGTAGATCTCCAGAGGCATTTTTTTTCGTGTCGGGCTGAATAAACCCACTTTAAAATCGAAAAACGTTTTTAAAATATTTTTTAATAAACAGTTTGGTGTCCAAACTACATGGTACAAGATTAATATTATGAATAAGTTTAATTTAAATATTTAAAAAAAAATCTTAAACCCTAATATTCTGATCGCTCTGGGTTGACCCGACTCCCGATTGAATGAATAAAATATTCTTAAACTTTTTAATAAGAAGGTTCATATGAAACAACTTGTTTACATTACATAACACATAGTTAATCTTCATCTTAATAAATTATTTTAAGTTATATTAACAATACTTTTGCCACAATTTGAATTTGAAATCGTGACCGGGCATTTAATCTCATCGCTCTGCGCTGAGGTAAAACATCGCGTTCATCCCTAGTTACGCGTTATAGACACTCTATTCCCCTCCCGCGGGGTAACCCTGGCAGTAGTCTAACCACCGAGGAGGAAACCTGTGTGCCACGAACCAGCACTCCAACATTACGAAGGTAAGTTTATGATTGTTCTGGATTTGGATCTCGAATTTTATTATTGCTATGGCACGTTATTTAAATTAAATAGTAAGCTTATGAATGTGTCTGTTATGTGAATTAAGTGATCGTTGTGATGTTTTCTATGAGACGCAATCATAACTTTCTACTGCTTTTAAATTCGGCTATATTTATGATTTTGTGACTTTTTCTGATCGCCATGGCTGTGATTGCTCTGTCCAAAAACAACAGAGCAATGATATTTTGCATTAATTGTACGTTATAAATCTATTGTAAGTAGTAGTAACAATGACAAACGATGAACTATACATATGACCTTTAATTTACAACCATTCCTGGAGGGTTTCTTTGGGTAACCTAAACCCATAAACAGATATTGACGTATTTTACCTTGATGATATTTTTGTAATGGCATTTAACTAACCACAACTGTAACCCTTTCTTCTCTAAAATTTAATGGCAACTAATTTTGCAGCTTGAAATCATGCCTTGAAATAAATTATCTCTGCGAGTATTGAAGAAAAACGTCTTAGGAAGAAATTGGCTGAGCGTCGTAGAATGGCCAAGATAAAATATGATCCATATATAAGACGCACAATGGCTTGTAAAGTCAAAAGAGAGTTACCAAAGGCAAAAGGCTCGGGGCACAGTACTACCAATGAGTGACTGATCTATTGACTATGAAAATTTAATTAGGTAAGAACTCCAAGTATTTCCGAGGTAGTTTTATCTTCGTTGGAAAACAATAACACCTTGATAAAGGTTGCTGCCGCAGAAGATTTACCCGACTCCGACTCCGAGTACTATTCAATTATCTGAGCTTAAAATAAACCTTAATTTTTAGTTTCCTGATCAACTAAGCCTTATAAAAATTGTATTTTTTTACTTTGTGTTAAAATTTGTATCATTATAATTTGCAAACAATACTTTAATCTGATCTGACCATCTGAATTGCATTTTACTTTGTGTTCTTCTTTTTAATTCGTCACTTTCCACTAAAGATATACCTAGTTAAGGAAAATATGATCATTACAAATCACTTACATATCTTGTAAAGACCGTTATTTTAGTCATGATTCTAAGTTCTATTAAGTATTATGATAACAAATAGTTACGTTTATAAATTGTTCATTTGTAAGAATTTTATTTTGTTCTTTGTAAACGTTAGTTTTCTTTAATAACTTTTTTAAAACTGATATTGATTGAGTCTAAATCATTTAATAACTATAAAAGACTGTATGTAATATTGGTGGATTTCAAAAGGTTTTTAATATTGTCTCATTTACCTAGAAGTGATTTAATTAAGTCCAAATAAATGAAACTAAGCCAAAAGTTGATCTTTATAATTTTGTTAATGTGTTATTTATTTTTAATATGGAAGCACTTATGACTGATAATATGCCTTGACCTTTTTCTAAAATAATATATTTCTCTTACATACAGGGTGTCTCATTCAAATGGGTCAGTATGGGAAAGTCTGAAACTATAAGACATACGGAGATCTGTTCTGAGGAACCATGTCATCGATTTTGATGAAAAGAAAAACTGCATTCATACATTTTAAAAAACATCTGTACTCCTTTTAGACTTTCCCATACTGACCGATTTGAATGAGACACCCTGTATAATAACCTTGTTACACGTACACTGAACATGACTTAAAACGGCTCAATAAATAATATTTTATCATTATTATTTATTTTTGTTTCACTAATTTCACATTTTATGATCGCTCTGGCACCAATTATGATTGCTCTGGTCGCGAAATTTTTTGAACTTTAATATTTCCATAACCGTTTGTGTAAATTGAAGGCCAATAGTAAAAATGTACTATTTGAATATCATTCTTTTTAATGAGATACTAATTTAAATATCTGAAAAGCACCAGAGCGATCACACGAATACGCCCGTTTTGGAGATTGACCCATAAACAATAAATATCCAAGCGATTCCAGCAATCACGACAGATTTGCCGTCTATTTTTGAAGAGTTCCAGTGTATCCGAAGATCAGCACCAGATCTTCACCAAATTAATATGGGACCACCTCGGGAGTATACTCTTTCAAATAAAAAAAGAATTTTGAGAATCGGTCCACAAATGGGGGAGAAATCGCGTAACAAACACACAAAAAAAAACATACTTAGGTACCGTCGAATTGAGAACCTCCTCCTTTTTTGAAGTCGGTTAAAAACTTTGAGAAATGTTAATGCAGCCACTACCAATGTTAATGAGTTGTTTAGAGAATATATTTCCAGATAGGTCATTTTGCAATTCGACATGCATATTCTTGCTTAAATGAAGTACTTTGACATGTTTCCACAATTGGAGAACTTTAGACATGCATTGAGTTCACCAGCTGGTGTTGATCGTGGAATCGCTGGCAATGTTTGACGAAAATCTCCTGCTAATAAAATCATTGCACCACCAAATTGGTTATTTTTGCTCCGTAGGTTATATCTTTTAATGTGCAAATTGACCCTTTGACGTTAAGAACATACCTGCATTGTGACAGTGAGTGCTTGTAATTTAATTTGAACTTTATACAATAGCAATAGAGCTCATTGTAAAAGAAAATGTTTGTATTGGAAAAAGAAAAGAGCTGTTTTAGGGGTTTTCCGGCAATTATTCGAATTTTTCTCGCCGTAAAAACCATCTTTGAACTTCAACGAACATTTAAATAAAAGAATTGGCCAAATTGGTCCAGGCGTTGTTGAGTTATGCGCTTACCAACACATTTTGCGATTCATTTTTTATTAATTTTCTATATTTACTTTTTGCCTGACATTATGTCAGTTGTCAATCTGTCATTTACTTTTCTCTAATTTTGTGTCTTAGTTTTTCATAGTGACTATGAAGGTTGCATCTGATTTATGTAATTTAATTTACTTTTATTAGTATGTTAGCTCTAATAATGTAATTTATTGTTATTTTTCCTGAATTTTCTTTCCTATAAACCTCACGGAGCCCGAGACCTTTCCAACGAATGCAAAACCGTGGAAATCGGTTCGTGCGTTCTGGAGTTATATCGTCAGGAAGGAAAACCCGACTTATTTTTATATAGTAGATTATTGACTTTACTAAAACATGAAGTATACACTTAACTGCAAGATGTTACATAAAATTCAGTTGAGTCACAGTCATGCTTTGCCCGAATGGCGTACAAAATATAACTGAGTAAAAATAAATGTCAATGTCACTGTCAAATAACAGTTGGCAGTCTTCTTTAGTTATTCCATCAGAAATTTCTGGTAGAGCTTAGATTCTTGCCCGGTGGATGGCAATAGGCCACCAGTTACGTTTGACTAAAACATATAAACTAGTCAACGTGGGTGTACTCTTTTGCACGCCTGATTGTTATACCACATTTTCATCTGGTAATAAAACATCTACCGCTACCTCTCACAACTTGTACCACACCCAATCGCGAGTAATTCGTGCGCGGGCGCATTCTAAAGCTAACTGTTAGCCGTTATCGTAAACACTGGCAGGCACGCCACCTCTGCCGCCTCTGGACCAGCGCCAGAGAGATTTTAATGTACATAGACAACGAGACTGGCAGTGGTAGTGCTTGTTTTGTTATCTGTGGTATCTGTACTCAGCATAGCTACTGTGTCCGACTACAATGTCTTATTTGTCTGCTCGATGCTGATCGATAGGAATGATTTTTTAATGGCTGGTATTGTTTCCTTAAGGGTGCCAACGAAAATCTATTACTAAGCCTTCGCTATTCGTCCATCCGCCTGTGTCAGCAAGGTATATCTCTTAAACAGAAATAGGTAGACAGTTAAAAAATTTTGTAATTCCCAGCGTTTGCTGCTAAAGCAAAACACGATATAAAATATATATTTAACTTAGTTAGAGGGGTTAACAAGACTATTAGTTATGTACAATTGTACAACCCACATTGCTAGTTAATTTATCTCGTACCTATATCACCATTAAAAATTTAACATAACCTGACTATACGTAAGCACTTGTTATTGGCTTTCTGGTAACTATGTTCTTGTTTTTTTCTGGTTTCTTTTTTGTGTTGTTTGTTTTATTAACTGTAAGCCCTTCATGCACCTACTAAATAAATAAATGAATCTTAAAAAACAAAACAAAATTATAGGGGGCAGCAACAAGACAGGGCGATGTTTTTTAAGATCACAGTATCTCGAATTTCTTTATACTTCACACTTGAAATATTATTAGGCGCAACGGCAATTGCAGAAAAATAGTAAAATAACCTCTTCGAAAAATTGTTTGAATCTCTCGTAGAAGTTTAGTTTCTCATATTCACGGTTTTAACTGATTAGTGAAAATCTTCTAATCAGAATGTGCATAATTTTGACTGTGACTCGCCAGATCCACATCGAGCACTGAACATTTTATTTCAACGCCAGGAGTTCTCCTCTGACTACCTCGTCTACAAATACACACATCAAAAGTGTCTAGGGATCAACATATATTTTTGCAATAACTATTCTCCTGATTGATATTAATTAAAATTTTCTTTAAGGATTCATCAAATAAAGTGTTTTCGTTTGTCACAGTAACGATAAACCAAGTCACCTTTGCATTAATAAAGAAATTTGCCATTTTCCTAATAAAGGGATTTTTGACATTTGAACCACTAACATTAAAGTTCGAAAAAAAGACTGAAATAACAGTTTTCTTTAAAATTTTATTGGGTAACTTAAACAATTAATAATCCGTGTTTCTACCGCGAACACTAACAACACAAGAACATCGGTTTGGCATACTCAAAATGAGTTCATCCAAATCACGCTGTGGAATGGGCGCCCATGTTCGTTGCAACAACAAAAAAAGGTCTTCTTGCGACTGGATACCCTCCATATTCGGCAGAGCTCTTCTCTGTAGCATATCCCATGCATGCTCAATCGGGTTCAAGTCTGGCGACTGAGCAGGCCAGGGCAGGACATTGATGTTAGCTGCGGCGAGAGTCTGTCTTACAACTCTTGCGGTGTGCGGTCGTGCATTATCATGCATTAACTGAAATAAGGGACCGATTTGCACTTGTAGAGGAACGATGACGTCTGATACAATCGTCTCAGCATAAATTTGAGCGTTGAGGTTGCCTCTGATCCAAATCAACTCAGTTCTTCCGCCGATCCAAATACCCGCCCATACCATGATGTTCCACCACTATAAGGATGGACTTCCTGGCAGGATTTTAATCGCTGTTGGCGTCCAGGGGTTCTCCAGTGTCGTATACGTCTTGTATCCGGTCTCATACCAAAACGAGACTCATCAGTAAAGCACACGAAACGCCATTGTTCTTCTGCCCAATTTCTGTGTTCAAGAGCCCATTGATATTTGAATCCTACGATTGTGCATTGCTATAGGTGGTACCCGTAGCGGTCTTCGGGAATGAAGGTTCACTTCATGCAAGCGGTTTCTTACTGTTTGGTCGCTAATTAAGTTCCCTGAAGAGTGATGAAGCCTCACGGCTAACATCATGGCGGTTATTGTTGGAGCTCTTCGAGTTAAGATTTGAATGTATCGGTCTTGTCTCCGTGTGGTGCAGCGATACCGTCCTCCATGGCGCTCAGCCACGGTACCAGTGCTTCGGTAACGTGTCCAAAGTCGACTGATAACACTCTGACTTGTATTCAGAGCTAAAGCCACAGTACGTTGCCGGGAACCAGCTTCTATCATTCCCACGGCTCTGAGCATTTCTTCCCTGCTTAAATGACGTCGCCGCTCCATAATAACGTTGGTTTTAATCAGTAGTAGGGAAACAGTAGCACTAATAATGTCTTCAATGCGTTGTATGTTTTTATAGGGAAAATATTGACAACTGATTTTCATCTTTTACTCGAATTTGATTCACAGTTCCTGATTCAAATGATGAAATGCACCAAAAAGGATCCATATAAATTTATAAAATCATAAATTTATTACAGAAGCCACATCTCAATCTCAAGAAATCCACATAAAAATGCTTGATCCCTAGACACTTTTGATGTGTGTACAACAAGTTCCGAGTTGAGCTCACGATTACTGACAAATGCTTGCACTGACTGATCTGGTCCCCTCATTCTGTGTGGTTCTTTCCTCAAAAGACCATCTCAGACACTAATCTGCATGGATCTTACATGATTTGACCAAGATAATGTCTGAACTTTAAAAGAGACTATGACCTCTGAGTTTCTTTCGGTGTTTCTTCTCAGAGTAGTCAAATAGTGAAATACCGATCTCATTTACTAAAAAAGGCGACGTGTAAAAGTGTTTGTAAAAACCTATTTACAAAAATAAATATCATTTATCATCATTTATCATCAACCAACAAGCACTCTGCTCAGCAGGAGGTACCGGGTTCGATCCGCGGAAAAAGCGTTAGTGAGTTATCAAATACTCGCCCCCAATTTAATGGGACTTAAACATAACTGGTCAAATGTGGGTTTACTATACAGAATCCTCTGCCTAATCCTCCTATGATTGCAGGCGTGATGTTATGATATAAACTCAGCAATACTCGAACCAATGCCAGCATCATAACCCGTCGGCGTATATCAGGCACATTTCCAAGACCGACTTATGATTGACACATACAATACGAGTATTATGATGGTTCTGTAATAGGTTTTCCTATCAACTAAAATAAATGTGACGTAGGTACCATATTTTGATGGAATGTGTCTGAAACGAGGCCTTCATTGGTTTCCGTAGCACATCAGAGATGTTTGCTTAGAATCGGACTGACGGCTTTCATGCAGTTGTTCCTAAAAAAGTCGCATCGCTGATTTTTTTTATTTTTTTTTATTTATTGTTAATTAAAATGGTAACACCAATTACATTAATTAACATAGGGATTTAAAAAGTTTCAAATACTAACATATAATAGAGGACACCCTTGCATACTTTCTCTCACAAAACATCAGACACACACACATAATTCTACTCCATTCATCGGCAAACAGATCACATTCAGGATTGGAAGTCAGGAGGGCGTTGAGCATCCTTAAAGTACGACACACTGGGGATTCTGCTCTGGCGACAGTTTTAGATGAGGGCGGCGCGAATAGCTTGCGTCGACGGCTTTGGCGATGTCCAATGTATTTGCTGATGCGAAGAACGCGGGTCAGTGACAATAGGATCCTGAAAACAGTGGTGGAGAGCCGTTGCTCGCCTTTTCCGAGGCACTATGTGGGGAGAACAAATTCTGGTTCTGCCACTCTCTGCACATCTTGCTGCAGCCACCAGCTTTTTCTTTTTATTTTTGTTTTTGTGTATTACTAACATTAGTGATAAGGTATTTTACTAATAGAGTGGATCATGTTGTACGAATTTGATAAATAAATTAAAAAAACTTGGTTCAATTGGAAACAGTAATTGTAAAAAAAATCTAACCGAGCAATATCTATCACTTACCGCTTGGTTCAACATAGATATTGTATACCTACACGGTATTTGGCGCATGAATTGACCCAATTTTTTGGAGAATTGGAGTAGTCTCATTTAGGTACTAGGTTTCGCCCAAAGAATGTGTAAAATGTCATAGAATAAAGAGACAAATTAAAATCAAATGTTTATCGCTCAACACCGTACATAGTCATACATACATTTCCAAATGTCAATGTGTAGTCAACTGTGTTGCACCAAGTTAGGCATGCAAAATTATAATAAATAAAAACAAGTGAGATTAATACCCATACAATGTCACGAATTACAATGAAAACCTCATACAAGACGTGTTCTTCTTAGGGCCACATAATATTAGCATTGGTGACACAGCCCTTTAATAATTTTGGCTTTGCGCACTCCTTATGTATAAACTATGCCGAATCTTACTCTCCACTGAGCGTCCAATATCCTTAAAAAAAGAACGAAGTTTATGCTTCACTTCCTACTACAAACAACAAATAAGTGCCATGACAACTGATTGCATGACATACTCGTATGAGGCTCATTTTCCCAAACCTAGTCATCAAAATGAAAGAAGGCCTAAAAAGCGCTCCTTCAGCGACTCCACAATAACATGGAACCTTGGCTTCATTATCTAAACCTAGTACTTGTATATTCTGGCCCAGATTTGTGCGTGGTACGCGCAGGCGCGGGTTGCATAACTCGTAACGACCCAGGAAACAGAGGTTCAGTCCACATCTAGGTTCGTACAGGCTCACGGAAGGTCGCTATCGACCCAGCTTGCGTAACTCAGCGGTCGCAGTGCCGATAGCTGTCCTATATGTACTAGATGTGGGGAAAATATGCGATAAATGGAGGAATCAACGTAGGGATGTCCAGTTAAGCTTTTAGAATACTTCAATATTCTGAGCTTAGGTAGTATGATGGCTACAGTAAAAGTTACCCCTTGAAAATGGAGGCAAAGTAGGTGTAGGTAGGTACTTCACCTAACTTTTCCGTGGGTGATCCAAGTGAAACTAAAAAGTCAACCACAGTTAATCCCTATTATGAAGTTGGCAAATCCATAGGTGATTGAAGAAGAAGTTGGCAACCTCCTTAAAATAATTCCTGATACATAAAGAAGGTGCAAAATGAATAGGGTACTAAAAGTTTGATAAATTATAGATGTGTGTAGTTGGGATAATTGTAAAATGTGTTTTCGCAATTCTAACAATAAACTTGCACACAGCTCTATTATCTATCTATACACTGGTGATAGTTTTTCACAATCATCGTGTTAATTTATTTTAGCATGTGTCATGCAAAAATCTTCTTAGCGTAAGTAAGACTTACATTGCTAGAAAATCTTGGTATCGTAGCCTTCGGTAAAGGTACAAAATAAAAGAGTAGGTTCTGATTCTGATGATGACAAGAACGACTCCCTACGGCCTATCCACCAAGACAAAATGACGCAGCGACCTCAAATGTCAGGGTTGATGAGAGAGGGTGGGCGGGTAATAATAATAATAATAATAACTTTATTGGTACAGATAACCTTTGTTACAAAAATAACTTAAACAATTAGGTAGGTTACAAGTTAAAATACATAAAGGTGGCTTAGATAATGGAAACCCTGCCTCCTAAACTAGGGGAAACCTGTGCCTTAGGAGTCAGTGTTCTACTGTTACTTCGAATGCTTCAATAAACCTTTCTATGTGTGTTGTTTGATGTTGAAGAACCTAATTACATAAATGGGGTAACAACAATAAACAATGGACTTTTAATGTGTGGTAAGGTAAGTTGAGTTCAATGTAGGTATTATGTGTTTTTATTTTTGTTGTGTGCGTGTGGGTGGGGTGTGAGTGTATGTGTGGATGTGAAAGTGATAGATGGGGTAAATGTGAGGGTGTGTGTGTGTGTGTGTGTGTGTGTGTGTGTGTGTGGTGTGTGTGTGTGTGTGTGTGTGTGTGTATGTGCGGGTGTGCGTGAGGGTGTCTGTTTGTTCGTGCATGTACTTACTGATAAAGCGAAGAAGAAATTTGTATTTGAGCAAGTTTAGAGTGAAATAACTGTGTGACTGTGCAAGTTTATCTGAGTTATTATAGTGGAAAAGAAACTAAGTCTTCTGTAAAGGAATAATCCTGATCATTCAGCCAATGTTTTAATTTAGTTTTAACTTTGTGTCGGTTTAGTTTATTGAGTTGAATGTGTTTGCTGATTTTCCTATAAATAAGTGAACTCAACACGTAAAGCTGGCGACTAGCGAAGGACGTTTTATGAGCTACTGATGCGTATGTAGTTTTGGCTTTACGTTTTGTAGGGTCTGGTAAAGGGGACTGCCGATGAGCCCGGAGGGTGGCTTGGAGCACAAAGAGCTGCCTCACAGTAAGCACCTTACATTCCGCGTATAATTCGGTAGTGGGGAACCTATACGGTCGCCCAAGCATCACCTTAAGAACAGCTCTCTGTGCTCGTTCCAGCCCAAGCAGCTTTGTTTTAAAAGTGCCACCCCAGGCCGGGATGCAATAGCTGATCACGGACTCGCAAAGTGCAATATACACCATTTTTAGTGTTTTTGGATCCGCGGAATGGCGTAGTGACCTAAAAATGTAAATTAATTTCCTGACTTTTGAAATTAAACTGTCAACTTGGGTGTACCACTTCAGACCGTCATCGACTATTACACCCAGGTATCTGGTGTGGGTGACACGGGATAACGCAGTACATGAGCACGTAGAAGTGCTGGTACATGTATGTGCAGTTATGGTAAATTCCGACGGGGCTTTGGTCCTGGGACTAATGGAGAAGGGAATGTAATTAGTTTTAGACAAATTTAGTGTAAGCAGATTATTCTGCAGCCACTTAGCAACCGTTTGTAATGATTGTTCCGCATGTTGTTTCACCTCAGTCCACGTATTTCCAAACACAACAATTGCTGTATCGTCAGCGTATGTGAAGATCTTAGAATTGGGGAGGGACAGTGTGCAAAGGTCATTTATATATACTAGAAACAATGTAGGACCAACCACACTGCCCTGTGGAACTCCGTATGAGGTGATTTCTTCATTGCTGATGCACGAATCAATCTTGACACTAAGTTTCCTGTCCTGCAGGTAACTTTTGAAGAGGCTGAGTGTCTTGCCGCGAATGCCTATGTCCTCCAGTTTTGAAAGGAGGGTGGGAACAGAGACTGTGTCGAAGGCCTTTGTTAAGTCCAAGAATATAGTAAGACATTTTCTGTGATCATCTAGCTTCCTTGCGACAAATTCCGTTAAGTCGGTGATTGCGTCTTCAGTTGAGATACCTTTCTTGAAACCGTACTGGTTGCGCGCTATAACGTCGTGTTTATGTAGATAATTTAGTAGACGACCATTAATCAACCTCTCCATAACCTTAGAGATCGCAGGAAGAACTGAGATCGGTCTATAATTGTTCACACAGTCCCTGTTCCCGCCCTTGTGGATAGGGTGGACCAGAGCTTTTTTTAGGGGTTCTGGGAAAAGTCCTTTATCTATTGATTTATTTATAATTTGCGTTATTAGTGGTACTACGTAACTAAATGCCATGGTAGACATCATGCAAATCGACTATAGATACGAACGATAGATATGACAGAACATTCATAGTTGAGTCTGCGAGAATAACAAATCATAAACTATTGTAATATTTCACAATATGAGCTTTGTATGTAACATATTTCCGAATTATGAATGGAATTCAAAGACTTACCTACTTCGTATCAACCTACTTTCGAAATGCTTTCAATTCGTGCGGTAATAAATTTCCTACCAGTTTATTGGCTTGCTATAAATTATCGACATTCAGGCCTTAGGAATGGTTTACATGAACGAATGGGAGTGACGTAAATTAGAATGAATGTAAGCGGGTACGCACACAATGGTGTATTGAATGTTTTACTGAATGATTAACAACAGCTACCTATGTATAACAAACATAATTATTAATGAATTTTATGGAGCAACTAGCAGCCACGGAAAACTACGTTCCACCTCATATGATATTTATTTCTGTAAATAGGTTAATTTAAGGGTGAATTTTCGATCATTTCAACCGCCGTCATTAACTTCCCCTAAATGTTAAGATTCATCCAAATGGACTTGATAACCTTACTGAAATGCTAGTGATCCTTTAATGTCTTCAAGGCGGTGCTATTAGGGTCATAAAGTTTTCTCTTTGAGGTCTTCGTTGATTTCTGTTGTCTTAGACCGTATGGTAATTTGCAACTCTCGTAGGTACCTATCTACTAGTCATTAATATCTTTTGGTTAAAACCATAGACATAGAGAATGGACTGAGCAATATACCCGCACAAAATTGACCACTCCTTAGAAAAAGACAGAGGTACTGTGCGGCCAATACCTGTCTTTTCTTTCTCTTTTAATCAGAATTGTGACTACCACTTCTCTTTTAATCAGAATTGTGACTACCACTTCTCTTTTAATCAGAATTGTGACTACCACTTCTCTTTTAATCAGAATTGTGTACAGTGAATGGTACTTAATAAATGTTTGAAACCTTAAGCTCTCCATAAAACCACAAGGAGGTATTATAACTATGCAGTTTTGAAAGAAACTGAAAGACTGGCACCGATAGTCACGATAAAAATCAATTGCTTTATAATATAAGCACAAAGGTAAAAGGTGTGGGAATGACCACGGCCTGCAGGTGAATAGTTATTACGTTCAATGTCAATGCAGATAGAAACCGATTAACTTGCCTAACTTTTAAATACACATAGAAGCCGCGTTTAGTACAAAACACGGACCAAATCGTGTGTCCACTTTATTATCTTTGTGTGCGTTAGCCGAATGTGTTGACTCACGGAACGTGACTTTTAGTACCTTCTGACATGGCTCGCCGAGGTAACAAGCCAGTTTTGGTTCAATGTTAGTTTCCTCACTTTTTGCTCTCGTACTATAGGTTTCTATGAGTTATTATTCTTAATCTGTCGGTTAAAATATGGCGCCGAAAACTGATGTAGGCAAGTAAAAACACAGTTTTCAACACACCTATTTCCAAAACCTACCTACTACAAATACCAAACAAACCTTCTTTTTACCTCCTATTCCTATATCTTCCTATTCCTATATCCTCCTATTTCCTATTACAAACACCATATTCAAATAACCACTGAAATTCCCAAAAAGCATTCGCTTATCAACATTAGCAAAATTATTTAGCCCTGTACCCGACGCGACGTGTTAAAATAATGATGTACCTAAGTACTTGATTAATTTAAAAGTTAGGTACTACCATACCACGTAATAAACAAATTTTCGCTCGTCGGGGGATTAAAACCCGCAGTGTTGAAAGGTCGAGTCCCCAAGCCCCCGACCCCCGCCGGGGTGTGGGAGCTCCCTTACATAACATGACCTACATGAACGGACCAGCTGGGAATTAACTTGGAAGCACTTGTATTTTTCTCAAGTCAGCGAACTTATTTCTGTGTGAGAGGTTTACACTACTAGGCCAGATTATTCTTTTGGTGCTGTGGATTTTGGAAGCAAGATGACAATTCCTTAAGAAAATTACCAAGTTGAAAAAGACTTTCTACTAAGTACCGTAAAATGGGGTGGATAGTAGGTAACTCAAGGGTGAATAGAAACAAAACTTTGAGGAGGATATTCAAGTAAGTTAAAAGTTGTTTGTTACATATGAGCACTCTAATGCTTTTCAATAATCGAGATTAATAGTTTGGACACCTTGTTAGTCTAAACTAATATTATAAAGAGGATAAGTTTGATTGTTTGTTTGTTTGCATTGAATAGGCTCCGAACCTACAGGACCAGTTTGAAAAATTCATTCACCGTTGGGAAGCTACACTATCCCCGGGTGACATAGGCTACTTTTTATCCTTGTGTTCCCACGGGAACGGGAACTACGCGGGTGAAACCGCGTGACGACTGCTAGTATCAAATAATATTAAACTATCGTGAAAATCCTCTTCAAAGTTCTGATTCTGTTCACCGTTGAGTTTCTATCCACCCCATTTTACCGATACTCTAAACTAAACAATCTTTTTAAACAGTAGGTACACGAGCATAGACTCACGCCTTTTCCCATAGGGGTAGGCAGAAACTACTGAGCGCCACCTGCTAAGTTCTTGCGTATATCTTTTGCTTCGTTTACATTTATAAATGTTATCATACACATTCGCCGGTTGCGTGTACTACGCACCTGACCTTTCTGAAGAACCTCACCAATAAGGTCAGTGTATGTATGTCCTTTTAGGGCGTCCCGGCATTTCTACTTGCATATGCCTTCTTAATGCCTTTTGTTAGTCGCCTTTCATAAATACCAATTTTATTATTCATTCATCATCAAGTAATGCCACAGCATAAATATTAATACAGTAGGACGAAGCCTTTGATCTCTGGAAAAATGCCGACAACGTCTATACGCGTTAGCCCTGAATAATACCTCCCGAACTACGTACATCGTTTTGTTTGCAGTTCGGAAGCGGCTTTCCCGCGTCTCACCCCTCACACCCCGCACAATTGCCCTGTCTAGGCGGCTTCGTCGGACGACTGTAGGTTTTTAGACTGTGGTAATGCCCTAATCACAATTTATTTGTAGTCGCATAGGAGATCTTAATAGTCACTTCCTTCTGAGACATACTTAATCATTTTTGACACAATTAATCCATCGACCAGTTAAAGTACTTAAAGAAAAAAAAACACCTCTGAGTAACCCTTCGGGCTTTACAGGCGTGACATTGTCTTAAGTATGTCTATTTATAACACAGAACCCAAAATTCTTAAGAAAGCAATGAGTTTGTTTTTACATAAACAGAACGACAGACTGCTTCCAGACGGTAGGTATGAGCTAAAAATAATCAAGGAGCACACACATGGTTACCATGATATGGGTACCAACACATGTCATGTGGACTGTGGAACAGATTAGCGATCGAGAATAGATAAGTAGATAAAATAATAATTAATGTAATAATTATTATCGTGTTAAGACATGACAGACTGGATTCAGACCAGATGGTCTAACTAATGGTTGGTTTTGTTAATAACAAAATTTATCGTAATATTTCATTGGATAATACCTAATATATGGGTCTCAAAATAAGATAAAAGAAAAACTTATAAATCAAAATGATTTTACGACGAAGATCCAAAAATACCGTAGCACCTAAAATCTGCCAAAAATTACAGCATCCTGAGTTAGTTGGTAATAAAGAAATCAATAATGTACCTACTTATTATGCGATTTACACTTCTAAAGAGTTTTTTTTCGGTCATCCAAAAATACCGGTCTTTAGAAAATGCATTCTCGCGGTTAAACAAATTATCTATACATATAATAAGACTGTAAAAAAACTGTGTCTGTTCATTGAATATATTTAAAAAATAATAATTGAGGGGGGTTTAGAAACAGTAATAGAGCACGAATCCAAAAAAAAAAATCTGTCTGTTTGTCTGTTTGTCTGTTTGTCTGTTTGTCTGTTTGTTTGCACACGCTAATCTTCGGAACTACTGGACGGATTTAAATGTTTTTTTTTTGTTGTATAGATATTAAGTCTGGTCAACACATAGGCTATAATTTATCTTGGAAACTGGAACACCTGATGCAGAACCGCAACAGACCAGCTAAACTATAGGAGATACAAAAATGGTCCCATAGCAAAAATTGTTCCACGTGATGAGCATTTTCTGCTGAGAGAATAAATTTGAAGATCCGGAACACCTGATGCAGAACCGCAACAGACCAGCTAAACTATAGGAGATACAAAAATGGTCCCATAGCAAAAATTGTTCCACGTGATGAGCATTTTCTGCTGAGAGAATAAATTTGAAGATCCGGAACACCTGATGCAGAACCGCAACAGACCATCTAAACTATAGGAGATACAAAAATGGTCCCATAGCAAAAATTGTTCCAAGTTATGAGCATTTTCTGCTGAGAGAATAAATTTGAAGATCCGGAACACCTGATGTGGAACTTCAAGAGCCCAGCTACACTATAACATATATTGGAATGACGTCTTAGCAAGAGTTGTTCAGCCTTATGAGCACTCGCTGTTGACGTATAAAAATCGAAGATCTGGAACACCTGTTGTGGAACTCCAAGAGCCCAGCTACACCATAACTCAAATAGGAATGACGTCTTAGCAAAAGTTGTTCAGTCTGATAGGCATTTCCTGTTGAGTTATAAAAATCGATGATTAGAAACATTTGGTATAGAAATTAAAGCTATCACTAACTTCATTGCATAATTATAAAATAACATAAGTAGTACTACGCGGTGAAGGCGGGAACAGTTCGGGACTGATTTTCGATGACGATGGTATATCGTTGAAAATTAGACTCTACTGGCTAAAACTCCCATTTTTTTTATCGTATGCCTTCGGGCTTATGTTATTTGAGTGTTTAATTTCCTTTTCCATTTATCTTCGTTACACGGTAGCTTACACGGTAGCTTACCCGGTAACGCAGGGGAGCAGCCACTTAGATTTTAATTGATCAGGTATCATCACAATAAAACTATAACCATGCCTGGAAAGAGGTCAAATTTTTCCCAATGTTCCAAAGGTGTTAAATGATTAAAGACCATAAGATCCCAACAATCTACCGAAGAGCGTTAGGAGAGACTTGATGCTGTTCGAGAACATGAGGCTACAACTTGCTCCGTGGAAACTTCTTGGGATCGCGAAGCACGCCTGCATTCTCAGCGTATTTACGCATCTACATCCAGGTATCTAGAGACCAGTGAAGAATATGTGCGCGACTGACCGCTGATCGTGAACATCATGCACTGTCTCGCGAGTTGGAGACGTTCACGGAAAAAGCATGACGCTTGAGTTTTCAGCGTATATACGCATCGACTCTAGAGATAAGTGGGGGAAGGAGATGCGCGACTGACCGCTGATCGTGAACGTCATGCAACATATTATAGGCTATAATTTATTTTGGAAAATGGAACACCTAAAGTGGAAGAGATATAAAAATGGTGCCATTGCTAAAACTATTCCACGTGAAGAGTGTTTTCTGCTGTGAGACTAAATTTGAAGATCTGGGGCACCTGTAGGGGAACTCCAAAGCCCAGAGACAATATAACATATACATAATAGTAATGGCGTCTTAGCAAAAGTTGTTAAGTCTGATGGCATTTCCTGTTGACCAACAAAAATAAAAAATCTGGAACATCTTGAATCGTCTCGCGCATCCCATTGATTTCCCGTCCCCGGGCTTATAGAATTCGACATCAGATGTTTCAGATCTTCGATTTTGACGACCCCGTTGTCGCTGGCATAAGCAACAGGATCCGCGTACGAAGTCGCGGGCAGAAGCTAGTAAGTAATAAAAATAGCTATAGAAAAAGAGTACTCACATGAAATAGTTGAAGGCGATCATTATGTACCAAAGCGTGAAAACAATAATGCCCTGTCCACCTCCACCTTCGTCAGCCATGGCAACAGTCTGGTAAAGGAACCTCCAATGCCGTTATCAACAGTGACTATGCCAATTGCGCTTCCACCAGCAACAATACCAATGCTAACAGTGACACCAATTATAAAATACTTGTAGATAGGGATGTCAAAACGGAAAAGTTATCAGTTCCAGTGGCGTTACTGGCATCAGTAAAGGTGGCACTAGTAACAGAACTGATGCCACTAAAGATGCCACCCACCGGTAACGCTTCTTTTCACTCTAGAATTGCCACTGGTCAGCCCTTAGAAGCCCTAAATAAATTACCAGCACCACGTCAGTTGCCACTGGCAATACTGCTTGTGCTACCAAATTTACTAACGTAGAAACTTGTAGTGGCTCAAAATATTCTATTGCTACAGACACCAGAGATGTTAAATCTTCTAGTGCCCCAAGAGATGCAACTAGTAAAACTCTTAGTGCCTTCAGATATGGTACTACTGGTGAAACCGCTATTGCTAGTCGTACTGTTAGTGTCTCCGTTAATACTGGTTTTTCATTAATGCTGCATTATGCTCTGGCTGATTCTGAACCTTCAGCTGTTTCTGCTATAGCTTCTTCCAAAAACTCCACCACTCTATCTTTTTCACACTATGTAAAGTCACTTATTTGGGAACGGGTTTTGGGATTTATTGTTTCTGATATTGGGTCTTGTACTTCTATTTCTTCGTCGTCTTTTTAGTTTGAGACGACACGTCTGTAACAATCGAAGAGATTTAAAATAGTACAGAGCGGGTATGTCACGGAATTGTCATAGAAAAACTTTGATCCCATGTCTCAGTAACGCCATCTAGAATAATATATGAATATTGGAGCGGCAGCGGAGCGTACTAAAAAGACTTGTGTCCAAGCAGGACACAAGTCTCGGACGAAAATTTTTATCGTGATGTCCGGTCTATAGGTATTGAATGTCTTTGGTAACAATTTAATTATTGTTATTGTAAATATAATTTGATAGGAGATGACCGTAAAATCATGTTAAGAAGGCATTGAATCGAAAGGTTGTAAAGAAAATAATTCAAATCATATCAGGACTTTTACTGGAGGGACTACCAACGTCCAACGTATAAATGTAAATTTTATCAGTTTCGTTAGGTATGCGCATAAATGACCAGCCTGTCGACTCAGTAAAAGTCACCCTGTGGAAACTTGAGTTAAGTGAACTCTCAATTCCTAGCATTAGTATGAAATGACAGCTCAATTCGTTCGATGATTTTAACACATGATGTGTTATAATCATCGAATATATATCTAAAAACAAGTGTGTGTCTATATTATAGTATAGTGCTCAAATATTAAACTAGGAACTGTTCTGCTTGGTTTAAGGTGTTTAGCAGTGTACGTTACCCCAGCAAGAAAGTATCTCCTAGAGTTGTATGAGTAGAACGTATAGTTGGTGCCTTAGCTGCTGTAAATGTAAGGGGCACACATGAAAAATGTGTGCCCCTTGTCGTTTTGGAAAAAACGGAAAAAACGATTCTTGCCGAGGTAACGTTTTTCTAGCAGGAAAATTACAGCAGCAGATAAAGCACAAACTATACGTTCTACTCATATAACTCTAGGAGATACTTTCTTGCTGGAGTAACGTACACTGTTTAGCAAGAGGAAGCCAGAACATGCGACTTATCTATCCCGTAGGTACTCATGTCAAGCCATTATAAGAATGGTTACTTACCTGGACTTTAGGTTTCCCTAACAGAGGATGGGACTAGTTTGATATTCATTGTTGCTTTTATTTTGTTGCAGAAAATTTAGAAAAATAAGTTGTTTTTTTTGGGTTGCTTTTCATGGCATATTTATTTGACAAGTAAAGGTTTTTTTTAATACTACAATTTTATTGTCAAATCAAATGAAATTGCTTACTCTGGACCAAAGAGATTTAAAATACTATAGAGCGGGCATGTCAAGGAAATGTCATAGAAAAACTTTGATCCCATGTCTCAGTAACGCCATCTAGAATAATATATGAATATTGGAGCGGCAGCGGAGCGTACTACAAAAAACTCATAAGACTGGTATCCAGCAGGACACACTTTTTCGGACGAAAATTTTGATCGTGATGTCCGGTCTATAGGTATTGAATGTCTTTGCTCTGGACCTGAGAGGTTTCACTTACGCTAATAATGAGTTTTTTAAGGCTAGTTTTTATAACAAATCATCCAGTTTAAAATTATCCTGATAGGTGGAAAGAGCCAGTAACCAATAAGCGAGATGGCTTAATACGAAAATCTTTAAAGTGAAGTAGCCACAGGAGGCCAACAGGTCCCTGAGACGACTTCGCGATGCTTGTGCCCAATTCCATACATTTCGGATTTATGGAACTTTGCTATCGTTAATGAAAATGTGAGTATGTCTAGGCCCCTGGTTGCAAAAATACACGTAGATATTCATGCTAATTGTTAAGGTTACAAAATCACCCAAGGTCGTACCTACTACGCTACGACGCTCGTCTGTGTACGCACCAAAGTCTGCTGTTCCAGCAGTAGTAAAGTACTTAGTTAATACAAAAATAATGACTTACCAACTCATGAATTTAAATAAAACGTTCGTGTTTGACGTAACTATTGAAATTAAATCTATTTGGCTATGGATTCTGTCCAAAATAAATTAATAAAAAATAAACTTGAGAGGTGTCAAGGGACAACCGAGGAACGAAGTTACCTTCGATTGATTTGTGAAGGAATTTTAAAATTCCTTCAAGATAAATCGAAAAGAACCTCGTTCCATCCGGGCGTCTTCGTTACAACTTTTGGTCCAGATCTTCTCTCTCTCTCCCCCTCCCTTCCCCTCGGTCCCCACCCTCTCCCTCACGCCTCTCTCCCTCTCCCAACAACTGACAAACACACACACACAACAGAGAAACACGCGCACGCCGCACGGCCCATAACTATAGCAAAAAGTGTCGTTGCAACTTTTTATCTTCATTTTTTTCCGTCTAGCCCCCTTTCGCAACGCGCGATAAGGAACTTCGTTCCAATAATAATTTAAATGGGACAATCCATCAATTGACTACATAGTTCTTTAATATGAAATCTGTTTTTTTTTGGTAATTTGTGTATGGCTACCATAGATATAATATAGATTTCTATGATGGCTATACAACAATTTTAAATAAAAACTTCTTTTGCGCTAATTAAAATTACTTTGACAATGCTTTTCTATTTTAAATAGGTCGGGATCAGTGCATGGACCCGCCGATGAAGATTTTATTGTCATGGGCCCTCTAATCGGTGACTCAGGACATTTACATACCCTTGGTTCGTGGTTGCTCTTTGAGACAAGAAAAACAACTTTTTTTTACAACATTTTTATTAACATTTACGTATAATATTTTAAAACACAATTGTATATAAAATTTACTTCAAAATTATTCTATGAGTTGCGAAAACTTCGCGATAGTGACACATTATATAACAGTAAACGTATAAAATTACAAAATATATACTCACATCACTTTAAAGGAATTGGTAGGTATTTAAATCTAGGTATATAACAAGCTAGACCTTTTCCACTTGATTCAAGTTTTCATTTTACGTTTGTTTGAGCAAACTTTACGTTTTTCAAGTGTGTTACTTTTACTCACATATAGGTAATAAAAAACTACCAAAACTGGGACACTTCGGATTGACATTACTTAACATTAATTTTGTATAGAATTTAGACTAAGTTCTAGGGAATATTCGAACATGGAAGGTTTTTTTAAAGTTTGGTTAGGTGTTGCTACTCTCAAATGAAATAATGACAACAAACATAGCAAATCCGATGTTTAATTTTTAAATCATACCATTATTTCCACTGCCGCTAGGCAGGTAAGTATCGTATTTTACGTTATATTTAATGCATATTTCATTGGAATTTTTAATTATCACATAATTTTTGCTTGATACGAAGGTCTACAAAATCTTTTGCTTACTATTTTATGGGAGTCTCAAGTACACATAACAAGTACATTAGGTCGCATATAAATAATAACCGTATCACTTTGCACTAGAGGTGGCTAAGAATAGTACTTACGGCTTTTCAATACATTGCGAGGTCAACTTAAACTGGTTTTGTTACGAACGACGATCAAGCTTGAAAACGTTATTTTCAGGTTATATTATTATTTCTAGATCACATTATTCTCTCCTCACACCATGATTCTAATTAATCGTATGGCAAAGGTAATCATTAAGCAGCCTAGTTTTTTAAAATTTCATGTATCTTTACACTAAGTGTTGGGTATTAAGTTGGTATTAAGTTTAAAACACAGAGTAGAAAACAAAAAGAGTACTAAATATCACATGCTTCGACAATCGCATACTGTTTTACAGCTTTCAGAGAAACAGAATAGGTGTGGGTCTGTTCCAAACGGTTAGTTAACATTAACACAGTAGTGGTAAAAGTATTTATTTTACTAAGCAAGGGCTTGGTAATATCAAACTGTACATTTGCAGTTTACTCCATTTGCTATCTACTCCTGCAGTCGCCGCGCTAAGAACTGAGTCATCAGGCTATAAGGGAAGGTTCATATCTGACGGAACATGCGCCGAGCGTTTGCGACAATGTACGCTCGACGCACTAACGCATCATCGGTTGAGTGTGAACGGTCAAGTGTTTTTCTATACATTTGTCTGTTCTGGCGTTACGCGACCGATAATACGCGACGCATGTTCCGTCAGATATGAACCTTCCCTTAATCATTGCTATAAGTCTGTCTTGCTCGCACTTATGAAACTTATGGAGTATCATAATTATTTGCGCAATAGCAAGGAATCCTTATCGATAAATGATTTGACTTTGACTTCAGATTGGCAACTGGCCTTTTGATCTGGTTGTTAGTGGCCCTGACTCCTATGCCGGAGCTCGTGGGATCGATTACCACCCAGGACAAATGTTTGTGTGATAAGCACGATCATTTGTTCTGTGTCTGGGTGTAATTTATCTATAATATGTATGTATTAAAAATGTTTCTCAGCTGGCCTAGCTTGGGACTAGATGGCGCTGTATGAAAGTCGAGGAATATTATTCTTATTGTTGAAAAAGGCTAGATAGATGTTGATGATAGCCCAATGAGTCAGCTCATTTCGCGAGTTCTATAGTTCCATAATTAACAGGCTGTTACACTGAAACCTTTGTCCAGTTTCTCCACGTACTGCTTGCGAGCGTCCATGTCGTCGGCCGGCCGGTTGTACGGCAGCCACACCGGCTCGCCGATGAAGAAGCGCTTAGCCTTTATGAAGTTCTGAAATGAAAGACAATGTGTTTCAATTTACATTGTAGTATATGGTTATTTGTCGCTGTATTCAAATAAATTAAATATACTTAGTGTCTGCTTGTAACATATTCTTCTTCGTGTGGACCAAAGACATTCAATACCTATAGATCGGACATCACGAACAAAATTTTCGTCCGAAAAAGTGTGTCCTGCTGGATACAAGTCTATGAGTTTTTTGTAGTACGCTCCGCTGCCGCTCCAATATTCATATATTATTCTAGATGGCGTTACTGAGACATGGGATCAAAGTTTTTCTATGACATTTCTTGACATGCCCGCTCTATAGTATTTTAAATCTCTTTGGTGTGGACAGTGACTACACCTTTTTTTTTGTTTTCGGGGGGATACCTTCAAAAGGCGTCCGGACTTTGGTCATAAGACCGGAGAGTGCGGGATTTTTACCTCACTAAAACCACCCAGGTTGTTAAACACCAAATCAAATATAGTTAAAGGTGCAATTGGGTATAATAATTAGATCACAAGTCTTATAAATAAGTAGTAAACAATATTAAGAAAATAAGAAAAGAAACACGCAAGCCGCCCCGTCGCTAGCCAAACAACAACGAGTCCCTAGCAACGAGGTTGCCAGATCTGTCGCCAACACCGGTGTTCACCATTAGCACATAGAAGAAGGGTGAATTTTCGAGCGTTTCAACCGCCGTCATTACCTTCCCCTTAACATTAAGGGAAGAGAATGTATTCAATGCAATATTTCAGCTTTTCTCAGAATCTGCTAAAGTACTAGAATCTGGAAATGGTTGAAATATTCCATTAAATACATTCTCTTCCCTTAATGTCAAGGGGAAGGTAATGACGGCGGTTGAAACGCTCGAAAATTCACCCAGAAACACCGTGTCCTCTTAATAGACCAACCCAGTGCTCCCTCTGTGCAACGCTAGTTAAGGCACATCCCTGGAGAGACTATAGAGGTCTCCCCTAAGTATCACAAGTGACTAACATAGTGTCAACGTTCTTACGCCGCCCATGGGCCTCTGAATTGGCTTCCCGTGTCGTTAGGAAATATCTCACAGGCATTTCAGTTTCCTCAAAATGTTTTCCTTCACAGTTTTTGAAGCAAGTGATAATTATACAATACGCACACGAATCCATGAATTTAGAGGTTTTCCCCCGAGCCTTGGGTTCCGATTCAAGACCTATGAATTGGCAGTATGTTGGTTACACCGCTTGGTAGCCTAGTGGTGTAACCGAAAGACTGCCACGACTGCTGTAATATCAAAATAACAGATTTTTCCCCATGCATATTAAAGTTTGTATGGTAGTTAGGTTTACAGAAACCCTTATTTTCATTTTTGGTCTGGCAGTCTGTTTTATCTAGGTAATCTTTAAAACGATGGACCAATAGCTAATGTTATAAAGACTAATTATGGTATTGGTAAGGCGTAAAGGATGTAGCAGGTTGCGTTAGTTTCTACCCATCCCCATGGGAAAAAGGCGGGAATTAACGTATGTTTTCTAAAAGGATCTCGGTAAATATGTGAGAGTGTTATACAAGTAAACTGTATTTATGAGTTTATGTGACTCTGTCTGACGATTTCTTTATGAATAATATAGATGTGGGGCAACGTTTCTTTGTATAAAGATAGTAAAAATCTTTGTTTAGATAATGATAGTTACCTCAGTGTCAAGCGTGAACCGGTGGTAGATGCCACTGGGGATGACGATCATGTCTCCAGCGCCGACAGCGATGCGGATCCACTGGTCTTGTCCGTCGCGCACGTCGAAGTACCCTGAACCAGCCAGCACGAACCTGGAATGATTGAGTTCTTATTTTAAAACTTGTTGTTATTAAATATTAGGTATTACTGACCATACTATTAACCTTAGCTAAATATCAGTTGTCATGCCCCTAGCCCGCGGGTACAAATGCTACAAATCAGTAAATAATACCCACAATAAATAAGGAGGAGCAATTGTTGTATCGATTTTTAGTTTTTGTTGCATTAATAATATAGACTCTATTTGATAATGGTATTAGTTGTACCTCGCAATCAACATTACGAAAATAACACGAAAA
Source organism: Euplexia lucipara (assembly GCA_921972225.1). Classification (NCBI taxonomy): domain Eukaryota; kingdom Metazoa; phylum Arthropoda; class Insecta; order Lepidoptera; family Noctuidae; genus Euplexia; species Euplexia lucipara. The sequence continues at coordinate 4,322,662 of OV179143.1, read as the reverse complement.
AGTCATGCATAGGTATTCTCTGTCGCAGAAATACGACAGAGAACTTAGGGCACGAAAATATATATGTGTCGTATTTATGCGACACAAAGCGGTAAGAGGGTATAAAATACGTATTATATTATAAAAGTAACATCACAATTTGAAATTTTACCCAAATCCGTTCAACAGATTTTGCAAGTGACATCTATTGGTAGAGTTCAAAACTAAAGTTTTGTTAAAAAAACACTCCAAGTTGAACTATCTATCGCAAGGGAACTCATTCCCGGGAAAAATAGTATCCTATATGTTCTATTTTAGGAAATGGTGTATCAATGTGCCAATTTTCATCCAAACAACTAGGTTTTCTCCCAATGTATTCAAGGCAGATTGGTAATTTCTGACTTAGGTAGGTATATTGATTTTAAAATCCAGGTCCAAAATGTTTTTCTACATCAATGCAAATAAAGTCTAAAATACACTTAGAAAGTACATATGAATTGAAAAGTCACATTGTTACTTAATCGCATTTGAACACATAGGAGTTAGGAATCTTAAACTCTGTAGGTCATCACAAAAGTTTATAATGTAAATTTTAGATTTTCATTGCGTTTACAAATGATAATATATTATAAGTTAAGAGGTGTAGATAGGTTACCTAAACAACATTCGATCTTCAAAAACGGCACACTAACGCACGCACGCATTTGTTTACGGCGCGACGCGACACTGAGGCCAAGTGTGGCTAGTTAACGATGTTGTAATGTGTTGCTTGCTAAGCGCTCATAGCCTATCTACACCTTTTTACTTATATTATCATTAGAGTTTACCTAATTTCTTCATCAGTGTGCAGGTGTTCAGTGAAGAATGATTTGATTTTCTCCTCGTAGTTGGGCAGGCAATCCTTGGAGCAAGTCATCTCATCCTCATATGTGTATCCGCGCTCCTTCTTCAGTTTGTCTAGTACTCCATCAGTTGCATATGTGTCTACGTTCAGCTGAAATATTATAGTTGTTTAATATGAGTTTACTCCATTCAAGCATTGTAGTTGATAAAGACATTTGATAATTATTTTAGACTAGCTTTTGCCCGCGGCTTCGCCCGCGTGGATGTCGAACTTCCGTCCCCTATGTTTTCCTTTTAACGGTTGAATTTCCAAAAATCGTTTTTTATTTACTCTTCACTAAGAACACCCCTTCAAGTTTCATGTCTCTAATACCAGCGGTTTGGGCTGTGCGTTGATATATAAACGTAATGAGACACGTGACGCGTGATCAGCGTCAGGCAGGATCTCAGCATCTGTCTGGCATTACAGCTGAAATGAACCTTTTGGCGCAGCCGTGAGACAGGCCATTTTTTGTCTCTTTTTTTTGTGTTATTGTGTTTTTACTGTGCGTGTATCCAGCTGTTGCCAATAAATGTATTTTCTTTCTTTCTTTCTTTTTTTCTAATAATTTTAGCATAATACTTCCAGATAGACTACTTTCAAAGTTGATCCTTCCAGTATGTATGCATAAAGATTTCTGGAACTACTGACCCGGTAAAGAGTGCGCTACACTGACCATGAGTAAAACAACTGAGACTAAGATCAACCCGCCCAGGCGTATTGATTACAACCGTACCAAGTTTGGTTAAAATCCCTATAATAGTTTTTGAACTATGCGTGCACATACAGACAGACAGACAGACAGACAAAACATTTACTGATTGCATTTTTGGCATCAGTATCGATCACCAATCATCTTCCAATATTGATTTTGAATATATTCAATGTACAGAATTGACTTCTCTACACTTTATTATAAGTATTATTTATTATCTTAGTAGTGTGTGATAGTCCATTGAATTTTATAGCGAACTATGTATATTGTGTCTTAAGATAAAATATTATAGTATCTTAGGGTGACGTAACCTACGACAAACTTATTATTTGCGGTTGGTACAGTAGACGGGTCTAGGGATGGAACCGCAAAATTAAGTTTGTTTTTTATTGTTTATACTTTTCCGGGATAAAAAGTACCCAGTGTGGTGCCCAGGATATTAAAGAGTAACTATACCAAGTTTCATCGTAATCGAACCGGTAGTTTTGGCGTGATACCTGAACATACAGACAGACAGACAGACAGACAGACAGACAATTTTTTTTAATAATATTTTTGGGTTCGGTGTCGGTCTAATAACACCCCCTGCTATTTATTTTTTTGATATTTTCAATGTACAGAAATTTTACTTCTACAGATTTATTATAAGTATAAGATATAGATATAGATATAGATAGATATAGATTTACATAAATTGAATTCTCCTTCACATCTATCCAAAGGTTGCCTGTCAGAGATAGCTTTAGTGAATTGTAACACCCTTTGTAGCCCTAGAAGTTTTTATTTGTTAGTTTTATGATTTACAATAAAGAGTATATTCTTCTATTAAAATGTCAGTAAAAAATCTGTTTTTAAATTGACAACATGCTTTTTAACCCCCAACGCAAAAAGAGGGGTGTTATAAGTTTCACCGCTATGTGTGTGTGTCTGTCTGTCTGTCTGTCTGTCTGTCTGTGGCACCGTAGCGCCCAAACGGGAGAACCGATTTAGATGCGGTTTTTTTATTTGAAAGCAGGGTTTCTTGCGATGGTTCTTAGACATAATTCATCAAAATCAGTTCAGCCATTTCAAGGTTATCAGCTCTTTTATGTTAGCTACCGTTGCCATTTTAGACGTCTATGGGTATTAACTTTACTTACAAACATATGTGTGTCTTAAAATTTCATACACCCATGTGTGTAATATTAATAATTAACATTATGGTGTATTTGGTCTGATGCAGCCAGGATATCTAGCTGACTTATACACTCTTGGGAAAATAACAGCAGATATGTCGTGTTTGGATTCATTTTAACGTGCATTTGATTCTGCACACAATGTACTGATGGCAACTAGATGAGCTGATGCTGCAGCCAGGCTATCCAGCACACCAGTAGGTAGACTCCTGACAAATTATAGCAGATATGTCGTGTTTGGATTCATTTCAACCAGCATTTGATTCTGCACACAATGCCCTGGTGGCAACAGGATGAGCTGATGCTGTAGCCAGGCTATCCAGCACACCAGTAGGTAGACTCTTGACAAAATAATAGCAGATATGTCGTGTTTGGATTCATTTCAACCACCATTTGATTCTAAACACAATGCATTGATGGCAACTGGATAAGCTGATGCTGCAGCCAGGCTATCCAGCACACCAGTAGGTAGACTCTTGACAAAATATTAGCAGATATGTCGTGTTTGGGTTCGTTTTAACCAGCATTTGACTCTACATACAATGCACTGAAAATTTGTCATAACTGTAAACTCTATAAAACAAAATTGATGCGTTTAAAAATATTAAAATAAAATTCAATTAAAAATTTAAAAAACCCCCACCGCAAAAACTAAAACATTTAAAAAGTTAAAAATAACACTTTAGCCATGAAATTTTACGTAACGTCGGGGTACCGTTAAAATAAGTACTTACATACCTACAAGTACTAGGAACATTCCTTACTTAACACGTTGACTGCCAACTACCAGACATAATAGAAATTCAATTGTTCGCGGTCAACGTGTGACCGACGCGGCGTACAAAGACTTAAGCGGTACCCCGAGGTGAAGTAAAATTTCATGGCTAAAGTGTTATTTTTAACTTTTTAAATGTTTTAGTTTTTTAGTGTAAACTTTACAAAAAAGTTGTATGTATTTAATAAATAAATGAATATTATAGGTGAACCTATTGATTATAGATTTGATTTAGTTATCCAAACATGGGTGGTTTAAGTAGGTAAAATCGGTCAACAATCTTGGACTTGGCATAATTTATTATGACTAGGTATATACAATATTAAGTAGTTTTTCAGCAAGTGATGATTATGTATTTGCTATTTTGTAAGAATTACCGTGATTAATATTTATTGGTTGAGCAGGGTTAATACAAATTGTAAATAGATATTTTACAGAAACCTCCAACACTGCGTAAATAGCTCAGAGTTAGGCAGAGACATTACGTTAGATAAACCCATTCAGCCCCATGTAATCGGACTAATCGGGGGTGATCATATTGCCAGTATCATGTTTTTAGCAAACACTTTTATACTGACTAATACTAATAAAACCAGTCTCAAAAAGGTAATGTATATGTATAAAAAATGTATTGCTCAGGATGTGTTTAACATCATTATAAAACAAATAAGTATGTAGGTATATATCTATAAAAAACAAATACCTTCGAAACTACATAATTTATGATTTGCAACTTTTTGCAGGCCATTATCGGCCACATTAAGCAATTAAAACATACAATTAGCGTTATCTATGAGTTGTTTACATTAACTAAGAAGAAAAAACGATTGATTGTAATATTACGCAAAAAATTCTACTCACTTTGAAATATTCCACGCCAGTTTTTTTGTACAAATCTTCTAGAGAAACATATTCTGGTGGGTTCCTATGGTGCTCCAGACGCTGGTCAGTTTTTTCTTCATCCATGAACCACGCTTGAACCATGTTTGAATGTTATTTTAATTATTTATTTGTAAAACAATCGCAGCAAGCGGAGTTCCTATTCGCTGTAGAAGTGCTCGACTTGACAATGACGGCCCGCAGTTGTCAGTTGTCATTATGACAACTGCGGGCCGTCAAATCAAGGCTGAATGTAGTTTCAAGTGTCATTTTCAAAGAATTGATTAGCAGCTGCGTTTTGTTACTTAGAATATTTTATTTAATTATTTTTAATTTTTTGTTTTACTGAGTCGCAGTTATTCAAAATGAAAAAACGTCTTAAATGAATTAGTCTTGTAGACCTTACTTTTCAAGTGACATCTGACAGAAAGAGGTCATTGACGTTCTTATGCTCATTTGTAACCCATTTTACTTCCTCTTACGCGGTCGTTACACGAGAACCCTTTTGCCCCAATCCAACCTGACTGACTGACCAGCGGTTTTGCAAGCAATGTTATCCCGTTGAGTGCAGGCAGGCCAGATTACGTTTTCACCGCAGGCGATGGCCGGGCGCTAGATGTTTGTAAAGAAAGCTGATAATACGACTTTACATAGTTTCTTTAAATAATGCTAACACTGTTTCTATTACAACCAGAGATGGGTAATCACCCAGGTTAAAACCCAGTAGTGGGTTATAACCCAGTTATCACCCGTTTCATTCCACCCACTGGGTGGTTTGGCTGGGTGAAAACGAAATATTTCTGATTCTTAAATATTTACGCATGTAGGGCGTGTATTCGCTTAGTTTTTAACCTTTTTAATAATAATAATAACAACCCTGGCTGGAGGTTTAAATTTTATGACACTTACAGGAAAATCAGGTTAAATAGTGATACAACCACATAAGAATAGGCCGGTTTTGATAGGTGGCATCACTTAATAGCACAGTCCTATTAAGTGATGCCACCTATCAAAACCGGCCTATTATAGGACTGTGGTGGGGGGGGGGGGGGGGCAAAATTACAAATAAAATACGTAACTATACTGTGACAGACAAGTTACATACAGTGTCCCACGTAAATGACTACTGTAAAACCTACTTGGTTAATATTATTGATGTGATTATTGATGTTTTTATTATATGATTGTGTGTATTTTCTTAGTACGGGTTGTATCTGAAATAAATTAATTTTATTTTATTATTTTTATTTATAAATATTTACTAAGCTTAATTATTTCTCAGCTATTAAGGTAACTGTACAGTCTAATTTAAGACACTTCCTATCCAATTATTTTGTTAGCGCTATCTGTACGTAACTTATCGAGCTAACCTACTTGTTTTAGGGCAACAGACGAAAAAATCAACTGAAATGGAAACATTTCGAGAAAGTGCAAACATATTGGCTGTAGAAAACTGCAAGTTACAGGCAGTTAAAGTTTGTCAATAAAAGGCAATGAGTCTGACAACGAACGTAAATTAAAAAAAAAGTTAAATGTTACGCTTCTTACGTCTCGGAAATACCCATTTCGATCGTAGAACACACTCTCTTTTAATATCCACTTTTAATAAAGTTCAGAATGGTGCAAATGGCCTACCAGAAAACTATTTCTACCACTTTTTTTACAAAACATATAGGGAAATGCATTGCGATTTAAAAGAAGACAAGAAATCACAAACATGTTTGCTGTGCTATTTGGTTGGTCAAATTGTACGAATGAAATAATAATTAATGTAATGATAGTACAACCAGAACTCGTCTTAATCTAAAGTATTGAGACGGGAGAAAATCGGTTTTTAAGTCATTAGATTTGTGAAAAAAATGTAAAAGTATTATCTAAATATAGATCAGGCAGGTTTGCTACAATGATCGGATATAATGCAGTTAATATGCAGAAAGTTTCCCGTCTCATGAACGACGATCATCCAAACATAACTTAAATAAACTGTGTAGCTCACGTTCAATTTACTCTGCCTATTTCTGCAAGTAAAGATGTTAACATCTTTACTTGCAGAAATAGTTAGGGTATAAAAAGCTTGTGAAACTTTGACATTGCCCTGCGATACGCAATGAGGCAGTTTTTACACCAGCTTTAAAAGTACCGAAAACACTAAGAAAATGAAGTGGCTTAATTCATTAAACCCCGAGAGGACACCGGTGTCCGCCTGTCATTGTCTTTCTATTGTGTCTCTAATTACCTCAGTTGAAAGATTAACAGACTCCCCAGCAACACGTTTGTCTAATAAGTTAGAAGAACTTGAATTTATCAGTACAATTAGTTATCACTATAAATCAATCCCGTTAAAATATTTACTACATGGTAGCACAGTATTAATATTAATACAGTAGTACGACGCCTTTGATCTCTGGAAAAATGCCGACATCTTCTACACGCGTTAGACTTGAATAATACCGCCCGCACTACGAACATTCGTTTGTTCGTAGTGCGGGAGCGGCTTTCCCGCGTCTCGCTTCTCACACCCCGCACGATTGCCCTGTTAGACAGCTTCGTCGGACGACTGTATGTTTTTAGACTGTGATGCTAGCTAGCATACTCCAAAATACAGGATTCTAGTAATAATAATTTATAGCTACCGACATTAACCCTACCTAAACTCAAGCAAATGTAAACTTATTGAAAAATAACCTCCCGGTATACAGAGCGTGCCTGCTTACACGTGTAGTGTTGGATGATATCTAGAAGTCTGCGACACAATGTCACAAAATGATAATCTAGGACCATCAAAGTTAAATAAATCAATAAAAAGCTAATAGTTAAAATAATAACAAAACCAAGGCCAGCCAGACGACCAGTTACCACAAGCAGCAGCCGTTCACGAGCATAATGCAAAGATCAGCCACTACCCCCGTCGCCATATTTCAAGGAAGCTGGTAACCCGACCTTCGACGCTACGGCAAGCAGTAACATCGGGAGCATGACAAACTTGCTACAGGTTATTTACGTAAAAAATAACCAATAAAGAGTCTAAGTTACTAGTTCTCCATTAAAAGCAATACACTTAATTACGGAACAACTTATAGTGGAAAAAAAATCTGTGTTTTTGATGCAAGTGATGATGTCATATCATTGATTTTTTTTCAAGTAAATAATAAAAGTGCCTGATTTTGTGTGCAGGCTTTTAGTTTAGACAAGCTAGTAGTGCGTGTAGCTACTAGTAGGTAGTACATATCACAATTAAAAACATATCAATATGCATTTCCACCCAGCAAAATGGGTGATTATGGGTTAAAACTGGGTGATTTGGGTTATAACCCAGTTTTAACCCGGGTGGAATGATTGGGTTTTAACCCACTACCCATCTCTAATTACAACCATCATTATCCCACAAAATAAAATCGATCGACACATCCGAAACATTCATAAGTGTAAAAAGCCTTAACCTACATGACGTGTAAATGTATGATTTTATTCATTAGTAAATATGAACAAAGAGATTTTTTACTTAGACTTCAAATAGTCAAACAACACAAAAAAATCTAAACATAGGTAGGTACCTACCCAGGTACCTACATCATTTACAGAAACTGCATCAACTCTAAGTTTTAACCGAAATTTTTAACTGCAAGTTTCATTGAACTTAAAAAGGAACAAAGTTTTGGTGCATAAACTTTCAATCTTTTTGTTCTCGGATACTGGCTGATTTTAAAAATATAAACTTTTCGACTGTGTTTTGTTTTCATTAAAATAAAAGCTAATTATTTTCCGATTTATTTATAATCCGATTTCATTTGTCGTGTTAAACTAAATGTATGGAAATAGAAGGTGCCGCAGGTGCCGCTGAACACTGAAGCAACAACGACTAAATTGAAATAATAACAAATTTTTGCCGAATGAGAAGAATTATTGTATCCCATTTTCATTTGCGGCAACTGGAAACTACTGGGAACCGCAGACTGAAAGTGCGCCTCTTACACTTTTGCAGGTGAGTGGAATATTATAAATCAATACAAATATTATAAAGAGGACAGATTTGACTGTTTGTTTGTTTGCATTGAATAGTCTCCGAAACTACAGGACAGATTTGAAAAATACTTTCACCTTTCGTTGGGAAGCTACACTATCTCCGGGTGACATAGGCTACCGTGTTATGCTTGTATTCCCACTGGAACTACGCGGGTGGCAACGCGTGTCGTCTGCAAGTTTATTATAAACACCTAATTTTTATGATAGTAGACCAGCTGTTCACTGGGCTCAATTTAACATCGCCGCGGAATGGAATGGAAGCGACTTTTTGCAACAAAGTTATGTATGAACTTAATGTCAAATGCACACAAATTAAATACGAGCCAAAAAGAGTCACGCGCCTTCAGGGGAATGCTTGTGTATTCCCGAGAATTCACCTCGTGAAATTACACGCCTTTTCTATTAAGAGGCAAAATGAACGATTCCATTCCAATTCATGGCGTAGGTAGTGGTGTAAATTGAGCCTTAGGTGTTCCTCTAAGCAGAGTAAGTGCCTACATAGAATGAAGGTCTTCATTCACTTGAACTCAAGTCCTTCTAAAATAAGAGACAGACGTGTTGCTGTGTTTATTCCGCCACTTCTTCTTCCCAGCACAAAACATTAGGAAGTGTTGAAGGATTTGCGTTTTGGAGGATGTTCTTGTGTAAATCTTGAAGTTCAAAAATGTATTAATCCTCAGCCTAATTTGAGGGAATGACTTTTGATTTGATTTGAAGGTAATTTATATGTTCTTGACTAAACAGTGTAACTATTTGCAGTTTCTATTTTTGTATGAAATCAAAAACATTGTTCCAAGTAAAAATATATTTAATGATACTAAAGTATTACTATATTTTGGCTTATAAACCAATTACACATTACTGTGATCTACATAAATTGGGGGTTCACACGTTTCTTTCTACTGACATAAAATCTCCTAGCACCTTGTACTGGGAACTTTTAACAATTTAGAGATCAGCGAAGACCGAAATTAAACTTTATTTTCAGTTCAATAAAGTGTACAACTGAACGAACATTGATGCACACACTAATCTGTTTTATGAACGTTCTCAAGTATGCTAGTGCGGGCATATTTGTTCTTTAATACACTAGTAATAAGGTGTACTTTACAATGTAAACTGAAAAATATTTGCTCTGCTTTTAATTCGGACTCCGCTGACCCCTAACTTTCACAATTAAAACAAATCATTTATCTATGGCATCTATTATAAGTACAGGTTACTATGGGTAGTTTCAGAAACTATTAAAATATGTATCTCACAACACATCAGTAAGTATTATTTAAAAATTAAAGTACATTCATATTTTTCTTACTAAGAAAATGGTTCTGGTAGTTCTAATGCCAGCCATGCAACTTATTATTACTGTCAAAACTAGTAGGTACATTCCTTACTATTAAAGTTATTATCACCTACTTTTAATACTTGGTTTTAGATAATTAGTACAACAATTACATTTTCGAAGCGCGCCAATCATTTTTTAAATCCAATTTAAAGGCACCAGAACTGCCAGACTAAAAAATGTTATAAGTTTTTTTTTAAATATTTCACACAACATTGATTATTACACATTTATATCAGAAATATTTATTTACAGACAATATTTGATATGACTGACGATGACAAATAATTACGTCGCTAAGTTAATGTTTTATCAATATTATTATGTCTGATTATTGTTCATGGTATGTTTAAAACATTGCCAATAATAAAATTAATAACCAAACAAATCTCAATCAATGGACGGACATAGAATCACAATTAAAATATACATAAAATAACTAAAATGGAGGATAAAGAGGTTAAAATATGTCAACGAAATAGAAACTATTATATTATTTTCCTTTATTGTATTCATTTTTGCATTCCAAACAATAGCGTGATAAATTGACAACAATATTATTCAAGGATATTTTTAAAAGACGCAGGGAATTTTAAAATGAATGTAGCTTTTCGTAATTTCATAGTGGAAAATTATATAAAAATTATATAAATGAACTCATACTAAAATATATCTGCAGTCCATAGGTATGTTTGAAATGTTGTATGTTTATACGTCACAAACAAAAAAATTAAATAGAAAATTTAAAGCTATCACACACATAGACATTCCACGCTTATTTAAAAATGATATATATTGAGATCACATCCTTATGTCTAAAGCCACACATTCACGCTAAGACAAGTCGTTCATAATGTTAAATGATATTTTGCAGTAAATATCTTCGGTCAAGTAATATGCATAATTACCTACCTACATCAGTTTTAGACTGTCTTAGCGTGAATGAGGCTTATGAACTATTTTACATGAATATTGATGGTGGAATTTATTTGGAAAAAAGTTAAAGAATAGTAATCTTCAATCTTACGACCTACAGTTTCGTACATGACACTGTATTAGGAACTTTCTACAAAATTGCAACAAATCATAAAAGATAAAACCAGTAAAATTATTTTACTGTTTATCTTTTAAATCATTATGTTTTTTTAAGATCTTATACAGTGTTCTGCATAAACTTCACACAAAGAGAATATTACAAAAATATCAAATTTACACATTACACGTACCTAAAGATATTCTACTGGGACAAGATATACTACCGTGTTCACACAACGATTAAAATATCGCAATGAGAATAATAGATATTCTCTGCAACATTTTGATCGCAACGTCTGAACGTAACTTTATACAGTGGTTTTTGACATTTGGATTGAACCTTTTTGATACTTTTACGGCAAGAACTTCTAGTAGGTATTTAATAATATATTATATTTGCTACAATTAATTGATGTTAAGCGGATTCAGTATTTAAATAATTATTCAAAACAAATGTTAATAACAACTGCACTCTATCATAAAAAAAATGTCCTAACGAAAATTATCACAACAATTATTATGTATTTACAAGTTTATGACAAAACATAGATTAAAAACTAGTATAAATTAAAAACTACACGTAGGTATGTATTTATTAAAAATATTAATTATTTTATCTTAATTAAGATTGCATCATTATGTAACTAGTTAAAATTTACTCTCAATCAAATATAGAAAAAGACGTAGGTACATTTCTTATCATTTCTCAATTTTGTAGATACTTTTTGCCCACCCAATTTAGTATTCTTTGTTATTAATCGTCTTATACACCAACTCTTTCATCAACAGCATATCAACATAATAATCCAAACCTTTAAAAGAAATAATTATGAAGAAATACTAGCGCCACCATGTCAGAATTAGTATTAATTATTATTTAGAAGAACTTTTAAACCTCTTTTATACATAAAATTATAAACATGACAGGCAGCAACCATCAACTTTCAAATATAGAACTAAGAATAGAACGAATTTAAAACCACAGACATAGAGAATGAATAAACGCTAGCCGCACAAAATTGACCTCTCTATGAGAAAAGAAGCCGAATGTGTGGCCAGTACCAGTTGACAATTAAGGTCCACACATTCGGTTTGTCTCTTTCGTTTTCCGTCTGTTTTCACGGCAATCTAGAATATGAAACGCCATGTCCATTCTCTATAGTCTATTCTATCAAATAAATTCAAAATGAACAAGAGGACATCATTGGAATAAATAAAAAAAGTTACTTCTGTTGACGAATCTCATTCATTATACGAGTAATCCAATCAATTCATGGAAAGGTCGAGTATAAAAACTCTACTCTTTCAGGTCGGGGTTATCTATCAAGTCCTTTTCTTAATTTCTACTAGGCCTATTTGAGGGTAGGTCAAAATAGTTTGCACAAAATCTGTCATTTCTACAGAAGTCTTAAGTAATCGGTTATTTAAGTCTTCCTTTGATCAAAATAATTTTAGTCCAAAATTATGTATAATTTAGTCATGTCAACAACGGATCTCCTATATAAATAGGTGTTTAAAATAATCACAGCTTAACATACAACAAACTAATATCGACGTGTTTGATCAAACGCAAATCGCAATGTCATGTCTCATCTTTCTATTATTTTAAAATGTCAAATCGATCTGACAGTATCATCGTCCAAAGATTTTTCATGATCTAATCTCATCAGAATCTTAGGTGTGTCATAGTCGATCTATTAGAAGTCGTGTCAATTCCTTGCTTATCTTTGACAGTAAATAGCAGTATTAGAATAGCCCATAAGTCTTAATGACGTCACAAGCCATGTCACAGCTCGAATATTTAAATTCAGAATCACTTTTCTTCAATTCCTATCCGTTCTGGCAGTTGATAAAGTGCAAAGCTCCGTTCTGTCTTCATCACGGGTGTCAGTGACGTCATATGTCGCGTGATCACAGTTTGGTGTGTTTGACGGTGTCCGTCCAATAGTTCTGGATGGTCATCGCCTCTAGAGAGTTGAGAAACGAATCGTTGTCCAAACTATACATCTCTTCGGAGTTGTCCTGGAATTGAGAAAAAGAATACGTTAGAGGACTTCGAAATTATGTCTTGGAAAAAAAAATCTTTTTTATGAATGTGGCTGTAGTGAGCCTATTTTCAGCCAGGTCATGGGTAAAGACACTAGTCACTTAAGTAATATTTATCAAGATTTAAAACAGTTAAAGCTCAAAGCCTTAGCATCTGTAATGGTTCATCGAAAGTTTATCAGCAAGCTCTGACTTTTTTATCTACCCCCTTTTATCAGACTTGGGCGTCTCTACAGTACATGAAAAGCAGAATAAGATTTAACTTAAGATTTGATAGAATAATATTTGCCTATTACAAATGATTAAAGAGGTACTTACTCTTATAGTACTGTCATCAAGATATCCACTCGAATCAGGATTCGAGCACTTGTCATTAAGCGTCTGTGGTTTATTTAGGTACCTCCGCCGGTACAGCACGAACGCTGTACTCCCAGCCAAAGCCGCCAGAACCAGCGCAGCAAACGATATGCCAGCTATAGCTCCAGTATCCATTCCTCCGTCACCTTGGTCTATAACCCTTCTAGAAGATTCTACATTCGGTGGTATTCTCGTCTGAAGAAATGTAGTCTCCAATGACAATGGTTTCTCTGTCACTATCCTACTCTCCGCCACATTTCCTCCACCTTCTTTAACGAAGTCTGGTCTAGTCAGATTCCTCTTTTTAGACACAAACGTGCTGTTCTGCGTTTCCGTCAGGTTCGTGAACGGAGCAAATGTTACGTTTATGCTCGGCGCTTGAGTTGTGTTTGTAATGTCTGTGATGTTAACTACCGTCCACTGTATGGATGGGTGTACTAATTCCTCTGTCTGATTTGTTTCAGTTGTGTTGGTTACTGGGATTGTCTCTAGCGGTTTGTCTGTCTGGTTGTCCGTCGTGTTGGAGGTCTGTGTTGTGACTTGTGTCTTGGTGTAGTACATGGCTCGGCTCTGTCGTTCAGAGAGTCGTCGATCCAGCTCTGTATCGGAGCTGATGCGTTGCAGTTGTCCTGACTGGGGCGCAGCGTAGCTTCGCCCGCTGCTCGCTGAAAAAGACAACACTTCAATTAAATCAAGTGCTTCTAGTATTTAAGTCGATGGCGGTGTAAAAGATAATAAAATCAATAGATAATACAATGTGTCCGTGTTTCATCATCCAGTGTGTTACGTGAATCACGAACCGAATTAGTACCTAATCATAAAAGTGATGAAACAGGGGTAATTATTTGTTCATATACATAATTATTACTGTTGCTGGAAACGATACAAGTTTTTGCCAAACAATCCTTTTGCTTCGAGTTTTGTTAAGTTGAAACAGGAAGGGATTTGTTCTATATTCCCGCTATACAACGAAATGTCAGAAAATGCGAAAGACAAATAGTCGTTAGCGCAAAAAGGAATGCTTTAGTCGAAACAGCTGAAATTAATGAAGGCGGCTATTTGCATACCTAAACGTAGGCACTGTAGTCGCTAAGCAAACAGTGCTAAACAAACTGAAATGTTTTACACACAGAATTTTAACAAGGCTTCTTGTTAATTGGATGGAGCGTATTATGTCAGTGTGAAAATTTAAAAAAACTTTCATTTGTTCGGAGCTAAAGCCTTAACTCCAGTAGCAGCATCCAGTTCTTCCTTTCGATCCAGTTTATAAGATTTCGCGAATCCTTGTGAAGGTAAAGAATTTTTACTTTTAGCAAGACCTTGTAACCTTAAAGGTCATGGCACATTATACCGGCACGGCACCTGTACTGCTCCAAACCAGCAATTGACATGTCATTTAATTTAGAACCTTAATTCGTGTGTAGTATAATTTATTTCACAATGTCAAAGTGAAAAAGTCAACGGCGAGCAGTCAGCACGCTTGCCACTACCATACAACTCGACTCGCAGCCCGCGTGCTGATAGCGAGCGGACCATGTGGTTACAGCGCGTCGACCGCACGCTTACAGCACGCCGACTCCGAGTCGCCAGCAAAACAACGTCATTGCGCCGTCGTAAACCGAGACATTATGAAAACGTGCAAGTCCTAGGCGTGTTCAATTATAAATGCCATATAACAATAATTGTGCTCGCGGTGACAGCTAGCTTGCACCTCGCGGCCAGCGCGAGGGCTGCGAGCTTGCACCCCGCAGGCGGCGAGCTTGCACTTCGCGGGCGGCGTGTGGACTGCAAGCTGGCACCTTACCGACGATGCGTAGTAAGCGCACTAGTAGCTAGCCGTAGCCTAAATTCGAGGCGACGCCGTGCGGCTGCTGTGCAGTTGCGGTGCCGTTATAATGTTACCTAACCTTAACTCGTGACAAGTATCCTATTGTATGTACCAAAATCTAAATCATCACATACAAAGCAGTCTGACGTATTCTAGGTCAAGATATTAAAGTTATCAGCAGGATGATAAATGTATATTATGAACACGACAAGAACCGTTGGACAGTAGCCCAACAGACGCAACACCATACATTGTACAGGTATTATGGTGTAGGTACATTATAGAGCATTCTATTCTAATACTTGACCCTTCTTTTCAACTGTGAATGAGGAATTGTATGTCCCCTTAACCATAAAAACTTTAAATAGGTGTTTTCTGCGTCTTTTGTGACCTGCAAATGAAACTTGGGTCAAGGCGCCTTTACTTCAAAAATATTTGAAGAATTACTGACTATAGTTATTGAACCTTTAACATACTAGTTGGGGAATGCTATTACGCCATACTTTGTAGTCGGCGAAAAGCGGGGAGGACGTAATGCGAATATTTGTAGTGAATTCTCAAAATGTTTGATAGCGTTATAGTGTGGCTCTAAAGTGAGCGGTGACTGTGTATAGCGGACGCCCTTCAGACACTTAAAAGTAATGAGGTACCGACTGAGTACTGATCAAGAGAGAGAGAGACAGAGAGAGTTTTTTTTTTCATCTTTAAAAAAGAGATGCTTTTTATTTCGCGCATTGCATAGCCCGACAACGCAACGCAACTTTCGATCAGCTGAGCGCTTGGTCGTTTGCCCGACCGGCTCGCTTGTTTAGTATCCATTGCATTTTTGTAACTTCATATGCGTAATTTGTTTTGAAAAATCGATAATTTTGATAATGTTTGTTCGGAAGAAAGTTTACTACTGATACTTGGAATACAATTTTGAAAAAAAAACGAAAAAAAATATTGCACTTTGACCTTCAATATCTCCAAAACCAGTGAATTCCCAAGTATGTTCTAGATGAAAAAAACTATCCCAATGTTGTGTAGAATATGTAGTTTTCGTTTATGTTAAGGGTCCTTTTACACCCTGTATATATATAAAAAAAATATTTCTGTATGCACTATGCAAATGAACCCAAGCACAAGGACAACTCCCGGTCAGTGCAGGACATGGAAATAAAATAAATTGGGCCTAACTTATAGTCCAAAACTTAGGTTTTAATGGACTAGACACTAACAACTATGAAATGACCCCTGCCTGACCAAAATTAACTTCTTAACCGGTCTATAGCAACATATATTTATAACTAAATATACGCATAAAATGAACACACACTCATTAATGGGCGACAAACGGTTGATAGCACATAGCATTATTATAAATATTGTGTATGTTTCCTATACCTACTTTATACCTATTAGGTGTGGCAATAGATATCTTAGATAATATGAGATTAAATCCTGATAATTCCAAATCGCTTAATACCCCTATTTACATCCGCTTCGCTTTCACTAGCTCCTCAATTCACAAATCTTACAACGAATCAAACTCCTTGAACCCTCGATTCCCGAAATGCTAAAAAGTGTCGTTGATTTCACATTGTGTCTGGAACTCTGGACGTCGATATTCAGTAGGGCCTTTCATCGTATATTTTATAGCCCAGCCAAGCTAGAATCTCGGTACAAAGTGAGTGTCGAATTCGATTAGGATTCGTCTGCTGCGTCTCCGTAGAAATCCGTAAATATAGGTAAGTACCTACTGTACCTATAGACTGTTGAAATTGGTGGAAATGAAAAGTTGACGATGTAGCTACTGCGTAAATATCAATACAGAGTTAGGGCGATAATTTGATTTTGTTGCTGAATGATTGGAGTTTTATTGACTGTTCCTTCGTTGTTCATTGGATTATGAGGTGGTTTATGTATTAATAGTATTCCTGTTCGTTGGTTCAATATATAAAACTTATTTTTTTCCTCATAGTTATTCAGAACACAAATACTTCGAGGATTACTTAAGAATATAATCAATTTCAAATTTTCAGTAGGTATTACCCTATCTTAAATAGCCCTTTGAGTTTTATTTGTATTTTTACGGTGTACTTATAATAACGAGTATTCACTGACGGTAATATGAATCCTATAAAATGAAATATCGCGACCATTTTTCGCATTGTACACCACATATGACTGAGCAGTGGGATTAATTTATTGCACCTTATGCTCCATATTTATGAGAACTTATTACATACCACTGCTTCACATTTAACTATTTGAAATACCTAATAATCCTATGAAAGAATACTTTAGAGGGCCAACCCTAAATTTTTGCCCTTTAAGGGAAATTTAACATTCACAATAGTATCTATTGTAACATTAGTAAAGTTAACATTTCGAAATCCAGGTTAACACACGAATACCCTAACCAAACGAGTCGTAAATAGGTTATTAGTTATCAGAAAGAGACACAATACTATTTCTATTATGTTAGAAAAGGATAGAAGACTAGTCTTTGCAAGGAGTTTGCCATTAGTCTGAAATGTCAAGTATTGGTAAATCCTCCGATTGACCTCTTTACCTCTTCCGTGCAAAGCCAGCTCACGACAACGGTGTTCTGTTATGGCAAATGGCATTTTAGGGTCAAAATAATAATGCACTAGAGACATAAAAGTCTTTAGTAATGTCGACTGTAGGGTTTCTCTTAAAATAGTAGTGTTTAGTAAATGTAAGTATTAAGGCTAAGTATGTTCTAGAATGACATAACTACACTGATTAAAGGTCAGGTGTAATTCCTAAAAGAAGATTTGAAAGAATATGAAAAAGAGATCAATCGCCGTCAATTGTTCAACAGAAAATGAAGGCAACTCAATCTTTCTTGAAAAGTTCTTTATTGAAAACAACTCTATTAATAATGATACGTACTGAGTTGCGTCAAACTATACTATCGCAGAACGAGGGGGAGGCTGCGTGCCTTCATTTGAAGCTGGCGTTGGGTCACATCAGGTCGAGGACAAAGCTTCAAAGAAACAGTGCAAAAAAAACTTCACTTCGATACCGATCAATTTATTCAGCTTGTTTTTGTACCGTAAAGAGTAATGAGAAACAGTTTATTTGACGATAAAAACGACTTTGGAACATGGCTCGGGTCTATGGTCGGGGCAGTTCGTCTTAGTTCCTTAAGTTACAATATTAGAGACTTAGGAAAGGTTGAAAGTTCTGCCAAATTGTATTATGTTTGTTGCTTAGGGCTGACGGACGGCTTAGTTGGAATTCGGAGTAGCAAAGGCCAACCCAACTTTCCCAAAAATACACAAAGGTATGCTTGTATTCGCCGAAGGGTTGGGTAAAGATCTGCCTATAGTGCTAGGTGTAGGTACTGGTAGGTACACCTTTGCCATTACGCCAGTTATATTTAAGTAATGTTACAAAATATGTTCCACAACTTCCTTCAAGTGTAATGTAATAGCGGGCAAGCCTATTACTGTCAATCGGGCTGTTTCTGAAGAATCAAACCAGGTGACAAAACACAATACCTGATTCGTAGCAAGTAGCACTTGCGACTAACGAAAAGTAAAAGAGAGAGTTAGAGAGAGTGAGTTAGTCATAAATATTGTTTTAACCATTCATCCTTACTAACACACCCACAGAAACACACTACGTTATACGTTGATTAGCCAAAACTAGGAATACCGCGAAAAAAAATTAGAACAGTTGGTATTTTTAGGTTTTGTCATGAGTCCCAGCCCTATTGTTGCAAATAGCTTTCTTTCGTAAATTATTAGTATCCTTTGATACACACAACACAAGTTCTAATCTAATAAACTTACAGAATATATGTGAGACTTTGGGATTTATTTATTTTATTGCTGGGACGAAGTATTGCTTTTTTAGGATACCGTACCCAAATGGCAAAATCAAAACCCTTATAATGTTGACCCGTGTGTCTGAATTTCACACAGTCATTTTAGTCAGACTATTTGGCAGTAGGCGGAAAAACTAAGAAGAAAGATGTGTATTATGTACCGCTACATAATGGTTACGAAAAAATATGATACAACGGCCGGACGTCTACCAGGGTGCCAGGTCAGCTAGTATCCAGACAACAGAGCCACCTACCGGATTCAATTGTACTTTCAAACCATTCAAGGACTCACTCAAATACACACACAAAATCTCATTTCAAACGGTAGAGTTGTTTAAAAGGGCCACAGACACAAGTACCTACAAAATAATTATGGGGTTCAATAAATCAATAAATTAAGGAACTATTCCTTTATTTTAAACAGAAATAAAACTGGATAAAGATTGTTTAAAAAAAATTAAGTTCGAATTCATCCCAACTACGGAACCTTTCAAAATGAGCAACTTGCACTTGGCTAGATTTTTCTTCCTCCCGAGTTGGGATGGCTAAGCCTTTGTACGTAATTTATGACAATACAATAGATAGAAGCCTTTAGTCTACTTATATCAATAAACATTCTGTTGTAGGGCTGTTTGTTTGTTTTTCTTTTACGTTATTCTTTTTTAATAGGTACTGTATTCATCTATATTCTGTCTGTGTTGTTTCACACAACAAAAGTAGTATTCATGGAATTGGAGCGTATGTTCAATTTGTTGCTGTTAAGTAATACTACTTAACCTTGGGATACTCTTAGTAAAGTATAAAATGTTTCATAGTTATTAAGGTAGACGTAGGGAAATTATTATATTTTTGCAGTTTTTGTTTGATAATAATTATGGTGCCACTACGCCAACAGCACCCACAAAATGCTTCACCTCTAAATGTTAATTTTAAACCAGTGTCACTACACACTGGTTCATTGTATATAACGATGTCAAAATAACGAGTATCGATGACGTGTCACGAATGACATTTTGACACTTAGCTAAATAAAACTGCCCTGGATTGAAATACTGGAGTTTAGGGGGCCTAGACATAGTCATATTTGCACTAACGATAACGAAGCTCGATAAATCCGAAATTCATTAAACCCCAAGAGAACACCGGTGTCCGCGCTGTCATTGTCTTTCTATTGTGCCTCTAATTGACACGATTGAAAGGCTAGAGATCAGGCCCTCTGATTCATATAAAAAATATAGCACCTACTGAGCTTATCAAACAACATCACAATATCGATACATTTAAAAAGTACCTACAGACATCACACAATCTATAACCCACAAAAAAATTATCTGCTACCTTCCTTTACCCCAGACGACGCTATTAATACAAAATGTATTTACAATACAGCTCTGCTGGTCGGCCCGGTGTTGATTCAACAGGGTGCCCGCAAATTGGTCCGGACGCGATAACCAAGTTAAACTAAACAGGCCGACAGAGAACCGCGGACATGTTTAATTATTTCAGAGAGTTCATTACTGTCGGGTAGTTAGAGGAAACTTTAGGATATGATTGCCAGATAGTTTACAAAACAGATAAAGGTGACCCGCTGGAGGCTGTTGGCAAGTGTGGTTGTTGAGGACCATCGATTGGTGTCAGGTTTGAGTGAATTGGGTAGGAAATTTGTTTTATCGATACTTGGAAGCTATCAAGGAGAGAAAATAATGGTATAGGTATTCTTTATTGGACACCATTAAACTTACAAATAACCTAAAGAGCTACGTTTGGCTACATATGCATGCATTCCCCGGAAAGACAAGCTGAAGTGTACCTATACACTCACATTTGTGTTTATGTTCCATGTAATAACAACTGGCTATAAAGTGTTATCCAGCGTTTCCAGCTGGATAACACTTTTATTTATTTACCTATTTAATTGCTGACATGTAAAACACTGAATATTAGGCATCCATTAAAATTCATGACACAGTATTAAAACATGTAACCTGTTATGGCA
Source organism: Euplexia lucipara (assembly GCA_921972225.1). Lineage (NCBI taxonomy): Eukaryota > Metazoa > Arthropoda > Insecta > Lepidoptera > Noctuidae > Euplexia > Euplexia lucipara. The sequence goes on along the minus strand of OV179143.1, from coordinate 4,301,788 downwards.
CTGCCAATTTGTTGCATACAAAATTATTAAATAACATTATATTTTATCTATTCTAATCAACTTTATTATTCTAAATTAACTGGTTACATACATACCTAAAAATAAAAAAACAAAAGAACAGTAAACCAATTATAGGGCATAAAAAAACTCATCCGCATCGCTATCAACGGGAAAAGTGCCCAGAAGACTAGCCGCATTGCCACGTTGTATGGCAATGCTGATTCTCTGACCGAAATAAAGGCCAGCCCTCTGGTCACGTGAAGAGTCGACCAAACGCTTGGCGATGTCCCTGAAAACTAGATGGGCATTCGGACCCCATGGCCCGAGTGTTTCAACCCCAAACGGTTCAAATATATAACTTCCAATAAGAATTAGAATAGTTTTATTGTATAGTTATAATACAAGCTAACATCTGATTAAAGCAATAATTTTATAAAAATCTGCCAACATTAAAAACTTTATTATTACAGTTTATTAAATTATGCTAAACAATGGTCAATAAACCAATACTTACATCTTGTTTAAAATTAAATTAAACAATTACCAATTCATTTGTTCATTTTGCTCGACTTAGGGCTTTAAATTCTGCTGTAGAGTTTATCTGTCCCAAAGGCTGTCCAGTAGCAATGCCTTTAATTTTAATAAGTCTGTGTCGGTACGTTTGTGTGCTTAGACATTACATAATACAATAATGAAGTCTAATTAATTAGTTTGGTGAACAGATACCAATAGAATTTAGACAAAGCCTGACCCTCAATCCAGAATAAGTCCTTTTAGTTTAACATAGTAGAAACTCTACTTTAGCAAGCATCGCAGTATAGTAACCCATTTCTTTAAAAAGAAATGTGCTTCGGTAACCTCATTTCAAAATGTTAGTAAAGATTTAATAATAGACTAGTATATACGGTTTCATTTTTTCCGCGCACGCTCCGAAGTCAACAATAAGCTGTGGTATTTAAAAAGTGCCCTGGAAAACCTAATCCGTTTGAGTGCATGTGTGAAAACATACGGAGTAGGAACATGAACGGTGACGCTTGTAAATAAAGTTATAAGTAGGTACAGTGCACAGTTATTAACAAAATTTTAGTAAAGATTTAATAATAGACTAGTATATACGGTTTCATTTTTTCCGCGCACGCTCTGAAGTCAACAATAAGCTGTGGTATTTAAAATGTGCCCTGGAAAACCTAATCCGTTTGAGTGCATGTGTGAAAACATACGGAGTAGGAACATGAACGGTGACGCTTGTAAGTAAAGTTATAAGTAGGTACAGTACACAGTTTTCACAAAATTTGTAGAAATAATAATTATCAATTCCAGTTGTTTTAAACACGAGTTAAGGCGTCGAATGTCTGTGAAGAGTTCGTTTAGATAGATTGTGGTATAACCAAACAATTTCTAAGTTTTAAGCCATCTACGTGAAACGACACGACAACACGGTTGTCGCAGTGTTTATGCAGATATTTTTCTAAGTTTTTTTTGGTTCCGTGTGTATTCGCACACGGAACCAAAAAAAACTTAGGAAAAATATCTATAACTCCAAAAAAATTGCTACGTTGGTACATTTTAAACAAAACTTATAGATAAAGGTGAACACACAATGTCTGTATGCATATGCAACAGCCGCTACGCTTGACGTGACCTATTAAACTCGGCTATGTAGTAACGAGATTAATTACACTGTCAATAGTTATGTATCTTGCTGTTAGGGATATGCGCATAATATGCATGTAATGTAACATAAGCCTATCATTACAAATGCTGATTAAATATGCTGTAAACCTCTCATTATGATATAATTTTAATTACAGCGGTAGCGTTGTTTTCTCATGTAATATTAGACAGTAACAACGCATCTTTACCCACGGCTTTAGATCTTTATTTATGTGGCAGCAATTAATTCAAGCTGTTTATTTATTTGTAGGAAACCGGTACAAATCTTTAAGAGGTCCATATGAACTGGACGAATAAACTCATAGACTTGACTACTGACTGCATCATTACATATCAGGATCTTTGACAGTCGCTACAATTAGTCAGAACTCAGATAGCCTGATATCCAGCCTAACTAAAGGGTTATCTAGTCACTGGTTGTGCAGGGCAGATAGGCAGTCTGTCGACGTTAAACACTGGTATATTATTCCTCCAGATTAGATTGGAAGCTGACCCCAATATAGTTAGGGAAAGGTTAGGCAGATATGCCTAACCTTTCCCTTCCCTAACTATGATATGCTTAGCCTCTGTATAGTTTTTTCTATTCGTTACAGAGCTTTGTTAAAGTATAAAGAAAATAGTGACAGTCCCGCCAACATTAGTATCTCCTGTATATTTCCACATTACTTCAAACAAGAACTGGATCAGTAACAAGATTAAAATGTGTGTGAACACAAAAATAGAACCCTTAGTTAGTGTAACTATAAGGGTTCATCTACACCAGGGAACGTACGGATCGTGTTTACTATAGAAAAATAGAAAAGTGGGACGTCTTGCGTATTTGTGTGCACACCCTAATAATAAAACAGAAGATATTTTATGTAGGTCAAACGACTCGATCAAAATAAAACAAATAAAAGGGTACACTCGCGAGCATCAATACTCAAGATTCAAATGGTGTTCCATACTTACGTATTAATAGGAATTTTATACCCTATTTACCACCCTATTATAACCCACTATTAAGGACCATAGGGATTCTTTTATTGAGTTGAAAAATAATTGTAGTCGTTATTTAACAAGGTAATTGGTTAATAAAATATATTTTTAACCAAAAGAAGAACGTTACATATTAAATGAAGATTTCTGTAATCAATGTGCTTATATGGTCTTTTTGAAGTAATAAATACCTACTTTTATACTCTTACTGTTAGTTACATAATCAGATCTCATATAGCTTAGCTCCCGCATGTAGCATATTTTTTCTAGCATAACTAGTTCAAGGTTTACTAAAAAAATGCATTTTAATTTGGTGTAAGTGCTAGGTCTTTGTGTTTGTAACTGTACCTACCTGTGCGGTACCTATATTTCTCGTGAAAATATAAGCATCTAGAAAATATGGGTTGACATTGAGACCGCAGTTATCGCAGTACTTTTATATAACATCCACCAATTTATAATTATAATAACTACGACTATCGTGCAAATGCGTAAAACTCACGAACAAAATGGAGGATTATTAGAACATTACGTGTTACATGTAAACTCATGTGTAATTAAATGAAAGATGAGTCGTTAATCTTGTAATTTGTTAATTTACATGTCGAGTTACAGTTACATCACAAATGGGGTAGACAAACTAATAAAACATGACGTAATTTTCTCTTTCACTTTTAATTGCAAGTTAGTGACATGTTAAAAAACAAATTGCTCTAGTTATAAATTAATATGGATTCATGATCTGCCAAGCCTTGACTGCGCCGTTGCGTGTTGGTCTAGTATTCGGAAGTCCTACTGCTGAAGATAAGGTTGTAGTTTCGGTTCCCAGGTCAAGCGTTGCAAAGTGTTCTTGGCTCTTTCCATCTGGAATTTAATTGTAGTAGCTCGGAGTCTGGGTCTCGTTCCCATGGGACTTAAACTGGCGAAATGTAGTGTACTACGTTCACCTCTGCCTTTTCCTTCGGGAACTACTGGCGTGATGTTATGTTATGATTTCGTTTGTTTATCGTATGTCAAAAGAGAGCTACTGTCACTATCATTTGGTATGTCGCAATACGTGTTAGACAGAACATATTACTGTTTGGCATGCCCCTATAGTTTCAAGTAGGTACTTTCAGTTTAGTATTGAAATGGAGTAATTAACCCAGAATTAAATGGATGTTATACAAGGCGTTCAGTAGGATAGAATTACTAGATACGTATGTAGTTCCGTAACGCTTATAATACGAGAATATTATTGCTACCTATTTGGCTAAAGATTTTCGTAGTAAAGAAAGTTCACGCATGTAAAAAATATATGAAATAATGTGTCTGCGAACTTTTACGCACTACAAAATCTTAGACCAACTTACGTGCCAGTAAATATACTGTCCCACTCCAGGACAAAAGCCTCTTCTGTTCCAGAGCAGGCATAAGCATTTATTGGTCATCGGCTGCTCAAAGATGGTTGGTGATTCCAGACTCGTATAAGTCTAGGTTCCCTAAGACGTTTTCCTTTACCGGTCTCATAGTAATTTCTTAGTGTGACTTAGAAACTACATACATGAATTGAAAAAGTCATTGGAACTTGTCAACGAGGTTCTAACCACTGGATCATCGCTAATTTCTTCTAAAAACGAATGCAAAAAATGGCTGCTTTTATGCTTTTAGAACTAGCACTTCGCTCGCGACTTGATTCGCATTTCGTACTTGAACAATTTGAACATCCCATCCACCCCCTCTTAGTTTTGAAAATAAAATAAAGTCTAAAACATTCACAAATGATAAGACTTTCTGTCAGTAAAAAAATTTTCAAAATCGGTTCAGGAGATCCAGAGATAACCCTCTACAACGTCACAAACTACCTCTCTATAGTATTAGTACTTATAGATATGTTTTGGGGACATGGGAGTCATTAGCGCAAAAAATCAAAGAAAAAGCTATTTTGTAAAAACTCATGGCACACGGCAGATATTTCGTCCATCTCGAACCGGACATTTCCATCTGATGCTCTCACAGTGTGAGACCGGCAAAACATTGTAACTGACATTCGATTAAGACAGCCCACTCCTGGGAAATAAGCGTGAAGAAACGACCTTTTACATAGAAATGGATGAAAAACATCGTACCGCATAAATATACAATGTGAGTGTCACTTCGCTGTTTTTCGATGTTTAATTTAAAGGGAACATGAAAGGGAGTTGAAAATGTGCTTACGTGAACATGAGAGATGGTTAATAAATTGAATGAACATCAAAATATGATGTCAAATTTAATTTACATGTAAAGGGATCGGAACTTAACACGAGATGAAAGGTAAAACCGCTTCGTCGGGCTCTGTAGGAATAACAGCGCTACGGTATTTATTGTTTTTCTTAAAATATCGTGGCATTGTGCTGAGTTAGAATAGCTTTTTTGCCCTCACATAGGTCTTTTGCGATTTTTTTTAGTACTTTTTTGGTGAAAGATTTAGTTTTTGTTGTTAAAATTCTTGTGCGTGTCCCAAATAAATGTATTTTCTTTCTTTACGTCGTCGGTTTGTTCGGTAGGCCCAACATTTCAAGCAAGTACATTTTCGCACAGATCTCTAAAACATCTGGGTTTTCCATAGGTTCAGGGTTGAAATCGGCTAGGAATAAGCTGTAATTGAACCCTAGACCGTCAATGCGTAATACCAGCCTGTTACTGTTCCATTGAAGTGCAAAGTCCTCTTCTCATACAGATAATGGATAAGAATTAATCACACAACTTTTCAAGGAGGTTACGAGTAGCCAGACAGCCGAAAGTCTGACAACCTGCTTAACCATGGGGTATCGTTTTACCCAGTCACTAGCTTGTAGACGTTAGATAAGCAATAGTTCCATGAAGTATAAAATAGTACACTCGGTTATACTGTAAGCAGACCCCAATATAGGGAAAAGGTTAGGCAAATGATATAATTAATCCCAATGGCTTACCTATAAATCACCGTAGGTACAAATCAACTAATTTACTTCATTATCTGCAAACTCCTTTCTATGGTGCCTCATTCTATCTGGCTTTCAGCAAACATCATTACCTCGCCCAATATACCTATTAGGCAAAGGTAAACTCGTTTAAACCTTAACGGGCACCGGGGCTCGTCCGACCATTACACCTATCAGTGTAGAGGTGATTGGACTAATCACTGGGCCTAACCAGTAATCAAGGAGGTTACATGTTTCCTGAGAGGAAAATGGCTATGTGTACCTTCCTAATTGTTTTTAACATTTAAAGGGAAATGTTGTTACGTGCGTGTAATTATTTTCTGAAGCTTTTTTAAATTATTTACATTTACAAAAGTGGCTTGGAAGTATAACCGTGAAAACGTCACATTAGAAGAGAGGATTTTTTCCAATAAAATCAGTATTCAAATATTATGTTGTCACGTTTACGAACGACCCGTCTCAGCTTCCTCAGGGGTGATTAATATTTCCCCTCCAAAAACTTAAAATTTTTAAAAATCTCTTACATAAGTATTGTTAACATAATAAAATAAACCTATCGAATCAAATTTTAGCTTTCAAGACATTCGATTATATAAATTATATAAGATAGATTTATATAGATAGAACTTGATTGGTTAGATTGTTGATCAGAGTTTCTGACCAACTTTATCAGGATCTGAAGGCTTGGTAAGGTATCTAAAAGTGTTATATAGGACCCTTATGTGGGTTACAACGGAGTAGGCTCGTTAATCAGTGTGGCCGTGATGATCTCGTTAACATATAGATTAAATTCTCGTCACTTTTAACTTGTGTAAAAAGTTTTTGTTGGGAAAATGACAATGTTTTTCTGAAAGGCCGGTCCCTAATTGCTTTTACTGTGCTTCAACGGGCAACTGCGCAACACTGTCAGCTTTTATGCCATATTGTATAATTTTAACAGAGAAGCTTTATATTTATATTTTTTTATTAATCATTTAATCAAATGAAACTGCTTGTGGTTTTACTTATTACTTTTTAAAGCCAGATCCACACCAGCGAACGTGCACGAGCCGTGCGCACTTCAAGCCCCCATTCGGTAATAAACGCAGACTCTGTTCGTGAACGCGCAACTGTTCCCACAGTTTACGCGCTCAAATTTGCATTCCTAATGTTCGCGAATACCATGTGTGTGCTCAGTCATTTAACGAAGAATATGTCAAGTGGTATATTATATTATAACTTATACACGAACGAGTGAGAGTTATTGAGTTTTGCCATTTGGAATATCTCAGTAGCAGTCTGGATTCGCGCCCGATTGATGGCAATAGGCTCGCCCTATATAACATGGGACTTTAACTTAACTGTCGAAATGTCGGTGTATTACACCTCTGCCTCACCCTTTGAGGATTACAGGCGTGATGTTGTTCGCGGACCCTGGCAAATATGACCCGAAGCGTCCATAGTATGTTCCTCAGTTGCACGCGAACGACACTGTTCGTGTACATGTGTGGGGATGTCGATCCGTCTTAAGCTATTGTATATATATATATATATTTCTAAATACGCTATAGATACTACAGATAACTAGGTATCTACATAGTATTAGAACATACAAGTAACTACGAGCAATATAATCACACAGACTACACCATAAATCTGCCGATGACGCGAATCCTAAGTGCGTGCAAAGTGAATAATCGATGCAGTGATACAGCTCCATGTTATTTTTATGTTGATGTCTTTCATTGACGTCAATGCAATCTTAATGGGTTTAAACGGTAAAGCTCTTTTACAAAGATAGATGGAACTTAGCAGCGACAGAATAGGTAGCTACTATTTTTTAGTACCCAATAATAATTCTCTAAAAGCGATCACTAACAGATCAGATTTAAAGGGCTGATCAATTTATCCTATGACTTATGTGTGTGACAATTTAAAGACCATTAAATAATGAGAACGTATCTACATTCTTTTACTTTGGAAGTTTTGACTTTTAGATCTCAGTTTTGATTTTGTCCTAAGCTTCGACGTTTGCCCTAGTTTTTACACTTCTATGGTAGATTCTTCTTGCACCACATTATGTCATCATCAAACATGATCAAACACACACCAACCAATTACACTAACATAAAATCGGTTGGAATCATCTTCTAGTATAACCATCTCACAATCTGGACAAGAGAAACATTAGTCAAGATCAGAATCACGTCACAACAATTCACTTACAATTGAATCGCTGACAACTGTTCATTGTATTGCATCAGTCGTTACATGCGAGGATGAAACACGACGCGTCCGTCGACACGCTTCAGTGGCCAGGGGAGATCAACGCTCGCTGCAGATTGATCAACTCTTAGCTGATGTCAATGATTGATTTATTGACACGTCACATGTAGTGGTTGTGTTGAGAATATATGGAGAAATTGATGCCTGGATGTGGCAGCAAAAAATTGCAGAAATAAGTCCAGATTTTTACCGAAGCCGACTTCAATACTTGCGAGAAGGCTTAACAGATTTGAGACTTGCAGAATGTGGGAATGAGATTCTTGCAACGCAGGACTGGCCTTATTAGAGATAAATTGGGGAGACCAAAATCCCCCAGTGAATGTTTTTCGAAAGAAATTGGCGTCATGGTCGCTGCATCACTCTATGATAGTAATGTTGATTCAGTAATGCTCTTGAGTGGTGCGAATACACAACAGTGTATTCCAGCTCTTTAATATTCGACACCGTGGCTTTAAACCCACCAATATCCATGTCCGTTATCAATATGGTTCCCTTTAATCCTGTACCACTAACCGCAGAGTCGAGCTTTCCATATCTGACCACAGGGTACTGCAATCGCAGCAAGTTTAGACAAGAAGCATACCTTTACTTGGTAATGAACTGCTTTTACCGTGGTTTTGAGCGACATACTTTTGTCTACTTCACAGTGCCATATCTCATTTAAGAGGTATTCCACGAAGCACACCCAAACAAAGCACACCCAGAAGAAGCACACCCAAAGTATTCCACTTAGCACACCCGTAGGTGGGCTTCAAATAAAAAATTAAAAGAATTAATTTCCTATTCCACGAAGCACACCTACGATTATCACTCGCATAGTGCGGAGACTAAGAAATAAAAATGTCTATCTAGAAGAAAATATTTATTACTTAAAAGACTAACTTACTAACCTCTTTCAGTTTCATTATAGTAATGATCACATTACTAATAATAGGTCTTTACCTATGAAATTGCCGTTTTGTATGAAAAAAATTAAACGATTTTTTTTCATGAACACCGGCGCTAGACCACCAAACAGTGACCATCACTTTTGTAGGGGTAAGTTTTCGTTTAGGGCATTGTTTAGGTGCTGAACCAGGATCCAACCAACTTGCTGAGCGCTTGCGGTTATCAAACAGAATCCATTTTTCATCGCAGGTAACAATGCGGTTCAAAATTCCTTCATTTGTGTGTCTGTTGAGGCAGTAAGCAGTGCAAGGCACGTCTCGACGCGTACTTCGCGCTGGCGATCATTGAGTTCGTGGGGCACCCATTTGTCAAGCTTTTTTACCTTGCCAATTTGACGCAAATGGACCAATATTGTTTGACGCTAAAGTCGAAAACTGCTGCTAATTCAGCCGTAGATTGTGTATCATCAGCTTCCACAATCGCCTTTAATTCGTCGTTGTCGACAAAAGTCTTCGGACGACCGCGAGGTTCATTTTTCAAGTCAAAATTTCCAGAACGGAAGCGAGCAAACCAATAAAAGGTGGTGCGTTGGGTTTGTAGTGTTAGCTCCGTAAACGTCGTTGATGTTGCGTGCCGCTTGTGCCGCGTTGCTGAGACGACGGTACTAATATTCCATAATTACTCGAATTTTTAACGTATTCATGATGACGAAAAAGATTGAAATGCGATGAAAATGTAACACTAATCAATAAACAAATGACTACTTTTGGAAAAAAAACCATGTTTTTAAAATAGAATTAATTTGAAATTAGAATTCTTAGCCAAACAAAAATTATTTTGATTTGAAATGGCCAGTACTGCAGAACGGCAATTTCATAGGTAAAGACATCAAAGACCTAATATTAATTTATTTAATTGATAAGTTGAGAAACTAATTTGCCCATTTCTTCAAGATTATTTAAAAATCTGTAATATTGTGATTTGAGATTCAGTGAGTGTGATACAGTCTGTGATTTTACATAAAACAAGAGTATTTTTAATATTAGTTAAAAGAAAACATTAACATAGATATCTATAGAAAACGATATTCATAATGTCTTTTATATTTGTCCAAGTTTTTATTGCATAATTATGAAACAATCTGTGATTTTATTAAGAGAACAAAAAAGGAAAATAATAGAAAAATAGTTAAAAAATAATATCTTTTTTGGAAAGATAATTATGAAACAATCTTTGATTTTAAACAGTAAGATTAGAAAAATGACAAATATTGTGTCACCTTATTATAATGAAAATGAATGATGTTAGAAATTTAAGTTAGTCTTTTAAATAATAAATATTATCTTCTATCGACATTTTTATTTCTTAGTCTCCGCACTATGCGAGAGATAATCGTAGGTGTGCTTCGTGGAATAGGAAATTAATTCTTTTATTTTTTTATTTGAAGGCCACCTACGGGTGTGCTAAGTGGAATACTTTGGGTGTGCTTCTTCTGGGTGTGCTTTGTTTGGGTGTGCTTCGTGGAATACCTCTCATTTAATTTACAGCTCTAAGTGGACAACACACCAGTCTGGTACAGTATTTCCCAAAGTGATGTATCGACCAACCGGGCTAAAGGGTGGATGAGGCTAGCTTTTTGACTAATATAATAAATACCTAGAAATGGACAAATCCTTGAGACTAAAAGTAAATAGAATTGCTGTTGATACCAAAGCGATTATGAAAGAAAAAATAGGAAACAAATATTACCCTCCTTATTGCAAAATAAATCTATTACTTGTAGACCTAAAAAAACGAGTTCCAAATTTTTGACTGGCCTGTTGGTCTAGTAGTTAGTGACCCTGACTGCTATGCCGTAGGTCGTGGGTTCGATTCCCACCCAGGACAAATGTTTGTGTGATGAGCACGATCATTTGTTCTGTGTCTAGGTGTAATTTATCTATAATATGTATGTATTTAGAAATATATAAGTATGTTTATCAGCTGTTTAGTACCCATAACACAAGCTCTTAGCTTAGCTTGGGACTAGATGGCGTTGTGTGAAAAAGTTGTGGAATATTTGTGGAATATTTGAGTTATTTAATGAAGTGTTTTTTAGCTAGGTAGGTCCAGTCAACTTTGAGAACTACTGGTCTAGTAGTTTATAAATAAACATTAAACAAGTGACTTAGAGCGGGCGTGAGCAAGCAATGAGCGGAGCATTGACCTACACGAGAGACTGCACAAAATTATCTTAGCAGTAACTAAGCACGGACTTAATAGACACTCACTGAACGGAATAAACGAGATAAAATGACTGAAAATGTAACAAAAACGCGCCATTTTCTGTTAAAACTCTTTTATGTTTTTGTGCCTATTCACCTAGACTTGTGTTAAGTGACTGGAATAATCTGAAAAACGTTTCAAGTGACTCACACTACAAGTCGCATTGAAGAATTCTTGAATCAGATACAGGAAAAACATTAATAAAAAGATAATTTTAACCAATGGCATTTTTTCAATCTATATGTTCTTTAAATTTTTGTTAACATCGGATTATTTTATTTTTATTTTATTTTTTACAATTTTGGGAAAGCTTACAGACTAATATCAAAATAATGACAACAGTAGATAACCAAATTGCTAATTAAAAGCTTCCACAAGTAAGTAGCTATAATGACAGAAGAACCAGATTTTTGGTCCTACAATAGGTAATAACTTATATCAATCTAAAGTAACATCTATTTAAAATCGCTAACCCGTCATGAGCAAGCGTGGTGATTAATGCCTTATCTGTACGAAAATATGCTTTAGCCCGGTGGGACTTTCAACAGGCTGGTTTTAAAATTATAGCGACTAAATTAAAAGGTGATGAAGGAATCAGTATAGAACAGTGACGCCTTCTAGTTTTAAAGGCCAGGTCTTGAGGTCATGCTTTGCAGAGCTTGAAGTAAGACCGACGTATGCGCGCATGCACTGTCTAGGCGGTTTTAATATATATTTTTGAGCATTTCCCACTTTACTAAGGTTTGAATAGCGAACGGACAGTCAATAAAATATATCTCTAGATGTGTGTGCAGCCAAATACGTTTAAATGTTTTTAAATAGGAATGTAGGCTGATACTGCCATCTAAAAATAATAGAAAATCATATAAGAAAGGTTTTGAAATTAAATAACTTTTACCAGTAACAATAATTTATTTATTGTTATAAGTGTGTAGAATCAATATTCTAATCTGAAAAACGTTCTGAAGATCTACAAATTACAACTTGAACCAATATTTAAGTTGTAATTACAACTTAAATCAATATTTAAGTTGTAATTTGTAGATCTTTGACAGTCGTTACCCAGAATCCCGAGAGGATCGATCATCCAATCACTGGGTTGTGAAAAGGCTAGGCAGATGATGATTGATTTAAGCTTCAATAAACAAACATTTTCCTTTCATTCGAAGTCTTTGTTTAACAGTTTTAAAGACCCTATTAATATCGTTATTATTCGCCCAGCGCACTGTGGGCTGCCAACCGATATAGTTTAAAAAAAAAAATATGTCGCACAAAGGATATTCATATAAAAATTCATAAAGATCTATCAGTGTTCAGAGCTCGCCAATACAAATAGAAAGTATTCAATACACGTGTAAAAGATAATCAAAACACACGTGATATTTCTACAGTAATCGTTGCGTATCTGTCTGTACCTGTCTGAAGTGCTCTTAACAGTCGACGTAAGCGAGAAGCCTTTCAGACTAATCTATCATAATGCTGATTCACATGTTACCTAGACAGGTGACTCCTATCGTGCCAAGGCTAGGTCATAGCGTATCGTATGACAGTTAATATATGAAAATGTATCGGCAATAATCGGCATTGATTGTCATGTATGGCTAAAATTGATTGAGAGATTTAGTTTAACATCATGTCAGCCGTAGGATGTCCACTGCCAAACATAGGCCTCTTCTATTGATTTCCTATAAGACCGATTGGAAGCAGCTTGTAATCCAATTCCAGTTTATGGACAGATGGTGAAGGCCTTCACCATCTATCCACAAACAGACCTAGGTACCTTTAATCGACCCTCGGAACCCCTATTTAATCACGATAACAAAACCAATGATGGCGTTTACCTTTATAACCTAAACACAGCCGCCCATCCAAAGGCTCACCTTGGCAAGGATAGCTTAAACTTCAATCGACCCTGTTTAAAACCCTTTTTAATGGCGACAACAAAATCAACGATGGCGTTAACCTTTACAACCTAAACAAATCACTGAGCTCAATTACCGCACGTTAAAACAGAAACTTAACAAACACCCACACATCGATCGATACCTATTACCGCCTGTAAACCGATACCGACATAAATAAATGGAAAACCAATAAATTACCTTTACCCTACATTTTAGCTGAAAGCTTTGACCTTGGTACCGGTAGCCTGGATGTGGTATGTTGCGTGGTGGAACAATTTTACTGTGAAAAGTTTTATTATGTATTGGTTGTATTTATTTAGGCTTTTCAACAATGAGCATGAGTAATTACTTTGCAAATAATACTGACCACGGCATGTTTAGCTTATTCTTTAGTCGAAGAAATAGCATAGCGATTTGTCATTCAAAAGTGGCAATGCTGCCAGTCTAACATTACATTACTTAACCTTGAAAATGCTTTAACCTACGCCATACCAGTAGATTTAGAAGATGTTAAATATGAATACACTTCTACCATACCTACTAAAGTCTTTAGACAAAGGCGTTCCGTTTCTGTGAATTTCAAAAACTTCACATTGTGCTTCACAAAACTTTTGGACCTGTTCCAAAAGCAGCATATTCATTTGAATACAGTTGCATGCAGTTTGCACGCGCGCGCATAATCGCAAAACAATAAAAAGGCCCGTAGACCTGAAGAATGAATACAGGTAGAGTGTGGTTGTACATCAGGTCAGGTACAATATCAGTGCTGTGCTGCACGTCGACGCTGGCGGCCGGCGTCAACCTGCCGGCGCAGCGCGTGCTGGTGCGCGCGCCGCTGGTGGGCCGAGACTTCCTGTCGCTGGGCGCCTACCGCCAGATGGTGGGTCGCGCAAAGTATTTACTTTGCTTAACTTGTTTGCCAACATGACTCCCAGCTTTGTCCACATTATCTCCTTATAATGTTCTTGACACTTGCCTAATATACGCCTTGTATTGATTCATTTGAGTGGATGTAGCAACGTTATTACTTATTAGAAACATTAATCACTTGTGTTTCACAAGCCGTTCCCACATTAATGTCAATGCATGACCGCACAGCAATGTCTTGATATGATACTGAAGATGGATTCATTTCAATGATTTATTTTTCTTTATGATTGACGTCCTTTTGTCATGAGTTAAACAGACGGGAGTTATACGAGAGAAATGTCTTTACTATGAAGTTAGAGGTCAATTAGAAAGACATTTTGTTCTAGAATGGGTCCTATTTGTTTCAAGGACGCGGTAACGAGCGACAAAGGTCCAAAAAAGTTAAATGACTTGTTTAAGATGCTAACATTCATCCTCACTAAAATAAAGTAGCATTTTAAATTAAACATAGTCACGTACGAAAACATAGCAACACGATGACATTTAAACAAAGCTTACAAAATTGCAACATGTTGTAGGAACTAAACAAACATAATAAATATGCGTATGTAAATCTTGGGAGATACTTCTGAACACAGGCTGGCTAGTTGTAGTATTTGTAAATTGAATATATCCCATAGACTTTGGCAGAAAGAACGTCAAAGAAAACAATATGGTGTCCTTACTTATTCTATGACGTGTAAGTCACTGTCACTACACTGTGGTCGGGTTTGGTGAGCTTCGTTACCTATTACGTAGGGATTTTCACAATTGCATGTTTTATCATCACTGTCATACCTCACATGACTTTTATTCCTGTGCTAGATATAAGTTTATCCATATTTTTGTTGCAATTATGGGTGTTCACTAAGACGAACAGTGCTGATTAATATGCGTGAGATGTAGCATCTGAAGTAAATAGACATAGACAAACTTATGCATCACTAGGCGCAGTTTCCAGAGACACTAGTTTGTTTGAGGACGCAACTTAGCACTTAGGCTGTGGCACGGCAAACGATAGCAGTGTTGGGAAGTTTAATTTCATTAGACTGTGGGTTCGGGATAAGTTTGCACGTTGAGGTCTCGTTTACATTAACAGAGTTAATATTAAGTACTGTTGGTAATGGACAAATATTTACTTGTATAACCTTTGCGTATTTTCTGTCAGTCAACTACAAAACAACTTAAGAAATAAATGTATAGTAACACGAACCCGCAGAAAAACACGAAGGAGATAACGTGACGACCTGCATGTTTACCTTAAGAGCTGGAAAGATGTAGCAAATAATTGCGCTGATAGAAGAAATTGAGGAAAGTCTTTGCTTACTAGTGAAACATCTCGAACTAGTTACATCCTACTAATATTATAAACGCGAAAGTTTGTGAGGATGGATGGGTGGATGGATGTTTGTTACTCTTTCACGTAAAAACTACTGAATGGAATTTAATAAAATTTGGAATGGAGTTAGCTGATACCCTGGATTAACACAAAGGCTACTTTTTATCCCTGTATTCCCACGGAAACGGGACCTACGCGGGTGAAACCGCGGGACGTTTGCTAGTTAATAATAAATAGGTCAACAGACAACATCACTGAGAATTTCACACGCAAAAAATACCTGAGAAATGTTGGTAAACTGTCGTTGATTATAATATATTCTTACTTATAGTAGACGCGTTCACCTAATCCATGATCCAAACACAATTACCGAGAAAATTTGTCGTTTTATCTGTTTTTTTAAATAAAAGTGATGAAAATTTTAAAAGAACTTTGTGTTTTTTTCTGCGAGCATTTTCATAAATAAGGCCGCCATTCATTATTCAACAATAAAGGACCTTTTTCAGATAGCTCTCGACGCGACTGTGTAAGACACTGGAGTACGGGGCTTTTAACGTAAGTACTGGAGGGACAGAGGGTGTCAGAAGGGCTAATGGTACTTTGTATATGTATGTTTATGTGAATGTAAGGTTGCTAAGTTGTTGAGTGGTATATTACTTTGACATATACAGACAGAGCTTAGTTTATACGGATTTTTTTCGACAGAATTCATGACAAAATGGAAAACGTACCTATAAACCGTCTATCACAACAATTTTCGGAGTCGAATTTAAATAACTCGCTTTTTTCAACTGCAGGAATTAACATAGATGGGAAAGAAAAGATTTTTTCCTCGTAAATAGTAAATTCTTTCGTAGAAAATGGCAAGAATGCGTTCATTGACAGAAACTGAGTGGGTGTTACAAAGGATCCTCTCTTTTATGTAAATTGCGTTGGTGTAGGCTCAAAGAAAAGTAGTAATAACTTATAAAAAGAAGCGTAGGATTCTTTACTTCAGTATTTTCACAAAGAGAAGTATTACCTAGTCCTTTTGTAAGTTACACAGATATTAATTGTTGCCAGGAAAAATATGACAAATGAATCTATTTAAAAGAAACATTTAGCGTGGGACGAAAGAAAACTACTCGGAAAGCTAACAAGGGATTATTATATCAACTTGTTCTACAGTTTCAAAGGAAAACTTGCTAGGAACAACTTATAATTGAGTTGCGACCATGGTTGCGACAAATGAAAAGTAACTTTGTAACGAAAAGGAGGACAGGACTATTTGTAAAGCAGTTAAATCCTTAATTGACACGTAGTTTTTATAAGAAGTGAACCTACGTTCTGAAATTTATTTTGTTACTAAACTTAGAGGTTTTATGTAGCAAATAAAAGTCTTATATTTCAGGAATAAATTTAGGTAATTAACAATGACGACAGAGACGAACTTTAATAATTCTTTGCAAATAGAACTTATTTTACTGTTAGGACTTCAATTAAAGTAGACCGGGAAAACTATAAGTATAAATTGTATGTAACATAGAGTTCAGATTAAAATTATGAATTTAGTATTTTTTTAATCAATGCATTTTAGTAAGGTAGTTAGGTTAGGTAGTTAGGTTAGCTATAGGATAGGTATGGTCAGTTAGGTTAGGTTATATATACATGTTGTAATTTTAATTCTATCGAACACAAAACGTTTAAATAAGATCACAGTAGAGACTCGCTACATAAACAGTAGTAGTACCTACCTAGTTATTATTGGTTTGGATTTATTTGTTGTCGTCTTATTAAACGTATGTATATCTAATATAAAAAAATAAATAAAAGGGCAGCTAGTACATAAATATATGCCAGCCTCTTAACGTCCCATGGCAAAGCAAAAGCCTCTTCTCATACAGAGAAAGCATGAGCATTGGTCATCACGCTTGCTGTAAGTTGATTGTCGAATTCAGACTTACATAATAACAACTACATATATTCAGACTTACATAATATCAACTACATATAAGTCTAGTTTCCTCAAAATAAAACATCTTGAGGAAATCTAGACTCATAGTTGATATTATGTAAGTTTACCGATGTCAATGATGTTAAAGATACACTTAGAAATTACATATGCGTTAACAAGTCACATTGATATTTTAACTAATATTGCACTATTGGTGGTTTGGTGTAAACATAACATACAATAATACTAAAGCATCTATGAATCAATCCACTAACACTAGAAAAGGGGCCAGAGGTGCCAACACAAACACCACACATTTCCAAAGACCTACTCGTTTCTATGGATAATGGCGCCAAACATAACTAAACTGGGTTTTCAGCTTGAAATAATACCTCAGCTCTGTTAGCATTCACAGCTGTCTAAAATTGCAAATGTTCAAAGTTTCCTCATTGTTCGTGAACGTAATGAATAATTTGCGTATTATTGGCATCGGTAAGCCCTTGACCCAATTGCTTGGAAACGGTTTTGTCTTTGTGAGTTTAGTTCGAGCCTTTGATATTGGCATATGATTGTTTAAAGTTAGAACTTGTGTGGGGTTCTCTCTGGTTCTCATTTAACTGCAGGAACGGGTTTCCTTTGTTTCTTTTGTGAGAATTCTGGCTGGAAGGAGTATTCATATTATACGTGTTAATGTTTTAAAAGGTCATATTGTGTTCTCCAAGTTTTAAAACATTTTCGAGATGGGAAGAGCTTTCGCGAGCTTTTCTTTATAATACGAACCCCATAATGTGATGAAAATAATGTTAGAACCACTTTTAGAGTCACGTCACTTGTGGGTTAGTAGGTTTACAATGTAAATGGAACTTTTATCAATGATTTTTTTTACGCGATCCTAAGAATCAGACAGTGGTATTTTTTTTTTAAGAATTGGGATATCAAGTGCAATAAGATTTTGTTAAATCTGACTAGTAGTTTCAGAGATTAGCACGTTCAAAAACAGAGGAACAAGCTCTTCAGTTGCATTACATTAGTATAGAAAGAAACTTAGTCACTTCTTCTATTACTCTGAAACTTTTCCTTGAAACAGTACCAATTGACTCCTTTACGATATGTAGAATTTGAGATAGGGTAAAACCGGGATAGATGCCCCAGGGGTATATATACCCGGATTGTAAAAACGCTAGTTTCGCGTATGATTTGCATGCTATTTTATCTTTTATCAACTGAAAAACTCTCTAACTACTAAGTTTACCGTGTATCATGCCTTGTTGGGATTGCACGTGGAAACAAGGTGCGATCAAAGTTTTCGCGGGTATTTCTCGAGGGATCAAATCAATTGATCAATCAAATCATTTATTTAGTTAAACATAGGTCGGTTTACAGATGAAATGCTTCGAGAATAATGATCATATATCCCAAACCTCTTACCTATATTCTCAAAATACAAGTAAATGAAACTTCTACTTAATTATGAAGAAGTCTGTAGATCAAAAACCAAAGTACCTGCCAGATATTCATATGTTTTCATTTTTTGTACTAAAAAAAATTAAGTGTTTTCGGAAAGTGTGCTATTTAACCCGGACTTTCTCTACCACGTGCAAAAATAAAGTTTACCTAACATCTTTAATTTTACTTGTATCGTTATAAAAGGAAGGTTGGAAGGTTACCTGTCGCCATCTTTTGGCAATTTGCCCCGCTCGGAAATTCCCTGATTTGACAAATTAAATGAAATAGCTCCAGTGACTTGGCGATATTGCCAATAGATACTTGTAAGTGAATGTTGGTGAGACCTTGAACTTTTGTAGACATCAATCCTTTAGTGGGACAGCTTTAGCACTTATGTTGATTAGCTTAAGTAATAATAATATTAGGGTGGGTAAAATGTTTAAAAATATAATAGCACTATTTTGAGTATCAACAGTATGATCATCAAATACTACTTCACAGTTTTTGAACCTCTGTAAATCTAGAAAAATGAAATAAGATAAGCGATGACACTCAAGACATTAAAATTAAAAAGATGACGTTATATATTATACGTGTACACAAATACATTGCATAGAAACGCTTACAAGAAACCATCTAAAAGTTTTATAAAGTAGGACTTAAGTTAACTTTTAACTTAAGCTTAAGCTTCAATCGTCGTGATGGCCGATATGTTAAAGGCACCTATCTCTCTTGCCCGAGGTTGTGGTTCAAGTCCGGTCAAGTAGGTACACAATTACACATGTGACTTTTCCAATACATAATAATATGTATTTTCTAAGTTAATCTTAGACATTATTGATACATTGTGAGGAAACCTGGACTTAGTCATGAATTGGGTTGTATCGATCCGTCTAAAAAGCAAAAACGTGCCCTCAGCGCAAAGCTACAAATTCATCCTTAAGTTTGTCATGTAGTCATGACCATGGCGTGTTGGGCACATTTTGGTTTGCCATCCATACATAACTGTAGAAGTAAAAAGCTATGCGAGTGTTATGATCCAGAATATCAACAGACATATGTTTATTTGTCGCAAGAAAACATACTGAAAACAATTTGATAAAAATCGGTAGATGAAATACAAACAGTTAAAGAAAAAAAGGAAAGCGTAGTCGTAGTTGAGGGAGTTTAGATTTCAAATAGAACAACAAGAAATAATTCGGGTTGCAGTAAAATCTCTTTGAAATTAACAAAATTCAACGTTTATTAATAGGTTGTTGGTAAAGTATGTAAATTAGTAAATAGGAGATTTAGCTACTATTATTCGTTTTACTAACTCTCTTATCATCATCATTAACTTTTCAGCCAAAAGACGTCCACAACTGGTTTTAGGCTTTCCCCAAAGACTTCACACCGATCGGACCTAATTTCCAAGAAGGTAAACACAACAAAGTATTTCCTAGCTATATATTTACTGCCTCAAAGTAAATCAAATTATGTCATAACATCAAAGTCTTTTTATTTTTAAATTACGATGGAAACTTTTTTCTATAGAAAAACTTGACCTACTTAGTATCTAAGGGTTAATCGCTGATCCAAGGCCTGGGATGATGGCTCTGTCATAACTGAAGAGGCTGACTGGAAGTACGAGAACCTTGACCTTTGAGCACGGATCAATTATGCAGAGAATGAAGTACCCTTCATCGGTCCAGCTGATTGAAGAGGTAGAGGCTTACAAAAGGCTTCGCAATGCTTTAGAGATGATGAAAAGGAGTATTTTGTTCAGTAAAGGCAATTATGTTCGTATATTCTTCTAGATGGTATGGTTTGGTAGAAGGTGACTATTTATATGACGGTAAATAAGGTGTATGAAAGAAAGAGTCATGTTACGCCGCCGCCCCAAATGATTTGGGATGAGGGAAGTTTTTTTTTTAATTACATAAACTAGTGCTTGACTGCAATCCCACCCGATGATGGTAAGCAGTGATGCAATCAATCATTGTGTAGCGCACTAGTTTATTAAGAGCATATATAGTATTATTAGAAGCAGTAGTTTATTATATTAATATGATTATTCTATGAGAATTCATTTTCAACTGTTATAATATGTCCTAATTGGTTAAAGAAAAGAATTTACCAAAATTGGCTAAAGAATATACCAATATCATTGAAATCCACTAGCTTTTTTAATTACTATTATTTTATAGCTTACCGTGGATGGTGAGCAGCGTCGTCACCCAGAACCAGTGCATCCACCAGTGTAATGTCATGACGACAGTTTGATAGAACCCGCAGACTGTTCCGACCTGAAACGAAGATACAAGTTATATTATTACTAAAGTCGAGAGCATAACATTTTTTTCCTTAATACTACTAATGGCGAACCACATTACTATTTTTGGTCCGTGGCTCAAAGCACCCAAAATAGTACTGTGGGGTCATGGGACCAAAAATGGTAACAAAATAGGTGGCTATAAAATCGGAACCTGAACGAACCATTTTCAGCAAATATGAATCATGAAAGATACATTTCACACTAACTACCAAAATATACATTTTAAATCAATTAAATAAAACATCAACCACACACTGTACGCAGTTAACCGCATAAAAACAACAGAATACAAAATTTATATTAATTCCACATTTGGTGTTTGAGACTGAAACAGTGGATTTCAGAGAAGCGTCCGCAGAACTGGTATATAATATGTATGGGTCGATAGGTATAGAACGTATATGAGGATAGCAGCTATAACAAAGGGTATTAACCCACCCCGCGTTTCCGTGGATTCTGTCTCATTAATGTATGCGTTGTTATAAGTTGGGAGCGGAAGAGTTTCGGGGAAAACTGGTAGGAGAAGAATGCTGGGTCAAAAATCTCGAACACACGTTGCACAGACGTATGTGGGAAGATGCTGGGGTCTTCTTTTAAGAAGATACGGTGCCTTCTTTCATGTGCCGATGGTGACCACCGAGGAGGCTTTAGAGAGGTAAGAGTCCCATACTCCCCGTTCTTACACCTAAGAGATTATTGAAAGTATTACCTCCTAAAACAAAAAAGGTCACTTGTCTCGATAACCGTTAGAGTCAATTTTGGTGTTATTTGACCATCATGAAGATTGGTCTTTCTTGCCATATGCACAATGCGACGTGCGAAAATTGTCGGGAAAAAGTAAAAAGTATCGAAGTTTTGTTAAAAAAAAAATATATGTGTTTTACTAAGAATTACACGATATATTTAAGTTCTTCTAAGTAATCAGTAAGATGGGTGGCTGGGGAGTTTGTTGCGCCACTTTTTCTTACTAAGTAAATAACAAGAAAGTTGTATAGAGTTGGCGTTTTAGAGTTGTTTATGTACTCGTAACTTTTCCCCTATTAAAAAGAGCTCCTTAACTTAATTTGAAAACTGTAATTAATTTTGATTCGTGAAAAAATGCTTGTTGAGTAAATGTTTGCTTAAATATTAACAACATCCAGGTTTCACTAGTTTTTGCAACAATTGTACAAGTCATCTAAGTAATGATTACAAATTGCTTCATGTTCAACAAAAAGCGTCTCCTTAATCTCATGATTTTATTGCAACCTTGAGACGAACAAAAACGATCGTTACGGTGCAAAAAACAGATTTAGCTACTGTTTTGAAACGACGCCGAATGTTTAATATCCCGACACTTGGGATTTTTCCACTCTGTCCCACTAGGTTGTCCTATTGTGTCCTACTAATCATTACGCATTTTTTTTTAATATTGATCACTCAGTTATTGACTTAGGCGGAAAATACGTAAGTATACTAGAGCTGGTAGTAATGTAAGAATTCAAAATAATACCGCAAATAAGAAAAAAATAGGGAGTTTTAATTTTTTATAGAAAAAAGTAATTTTCTTTACGTTAGTTATTGAATTCGTGCAGAAAAGTAGGTATTAATATATGTACAGCGTATGTCCTTTACGAGGGACAACACTGTGAGGCAGAGTAGAATAATCCGGTCGCTTGTGCCTTGTGATTTGTACAGAACTGAGCAATTCATATTACCTGAGTTTTAGCTCGTAAATTTTCGTTCATTAGAGAGAGAGATCCGCCATTGCCGCGGTAACTTGGATTTAATTAAAATTTCATCAAAGTTCCTTTTGAAGAAACTTTTTCTGTAATAGATTCAATCCTGTTACGCACTTTTCATACTCGTAACTAAATTCTCGTCTTTTTTTGTACTTTTATATTAAGATTGTAGATCTCATTTTCTAGTTGCCAGCATATATATATATTTGAGTGAACTATCTGGCTCTTATTTTACTTTTATTTTGTTTAATTAAAATCATAACCTTTAACTGAAAACGTAGTTTTCATCTCCGGATATACAATACTTTTTTGGAGGATTATGTCAAGCATAACTTTACGTTTAATAAGAGGGTTCGCGTTTTAGCAGCCAACAAAATAAGTAGTACCTAATTCCAACACCCCAGACGGATGATTCTATTTCAAATGAGACACTTAGGTCTCATTTGAAATAGATTCATCCGTCTGGGGTATACAATATATTTTTTAAACATTACGCAATATTACACATAACTGTAAAAATCTAGGGGATTTTGTAGTTTGGTTGATACTTTCCTCTTTAGAACATACCGTCGCAAATGATTTAGCAGAGCATATAGACGAAGTCATAGCAAGCTTCGTTACCTCCTGTTTGCAACATCAGTTTATGCATATACTCTCTCTGAAGGTAATTTGAGGTTCAGAAAGTGATGTGATAAGCACTTCGACTTTTAAGCGAATATCAGGTTGGTTAGGTAGGTGAAGTTCGGTAAAGGAAGAAGGTTTCATATTTCCTAGTCCTTCATAATCATTACATTAACCGTCTCAGTTGTGTGTATATACATGCATACGAATAAACAAAACAAAATTGGACAAACACCTTTGTTTGACTCATTTAATTTCTTGGTTCTTTTTATATGTATGTGCCATAAAATTGCTTATTACAGGCAGAGATCCTGTACTTTATATTCAAAATCTGCCTGTAAAAGCTCACTCTCCATCATCAACATCCCATGCAGCTCGTAATTATTAAGGAATATTCTATTCAAAGATACAACATCTTTTATGGCTCATTTGGTTCGCACTGAGATGTGTTCTTACACCTTTTCGACTAATACTAGACGACTAGTGTTTTTTACAGGCATTAGACGAATTCGTGGTCAATAGTAGGTAACCCTCTGTATAGGGGAAATATATTTTCCTTCCATAGTTATCACATGAAGTATTATAAAGGTAAGACTCGTTAAGACATGAGTTGTAAGTATAAGCCAAGCGAATTTGTCTCTTGACGACGTAGGCGATGTGCACTTAGATCCCTTTGTACGAAGATTAGGTTTGTTAGAGGCGTGTTAGAGGAACGACAGGGGCGACCTTTGGCATGGGGAAAATGTGTTATGTTTTATTTTTCATTCCGTCATGTAGGTACGCCGGATAGACCTGTTTCTAGCAATGAAGAGCTGTGATGTGTTAAAACGAATTTAAACGTGAGGAAAGCGACATTTCTCGAGTGATTTGAATACGAATTATATTTTTTCAATTATACTTTTATTGCTACGAATCGGAACAGACTCACAAATTCCAGATTAAAAAACTCAATAACACTTTGCCCCACTTGAGAACTCCGGGCCTTATGCATTCCTGACCTATTCATTACATTATGAATTGTTTCAAAATATTTTATAAACCTACCAGAAAAACGGTGAACGATCAATAAAAAGTCTCGTTGGTACTTTCGACACACTTTCCAACAGCGGAGAGAGAAGTTCTAACTTTTAAAACGGCTAAAGAGAGTTTTTTGTTTCAATAAAGTTTTTTGCCGCAGTTAAAAGTTCCGATAGAACTGCCATCGATTGGTGAGACTTTATGTGTAGGACTCAGTTTTACGGTAATAAATAGTAGGCATTGAATTAGAAAAGCTATGGAAACGTAATTCTCATACAAATAACGCTTCAATTTTGGTTCCATTTACGCAAACAACTGACACACTATAATAGACGAAGCTAGTGCGCGATTGGGTGCATCAAGGTCACTGGGCGGAGTCAAGATGACAGCGAGCCGAGCGTGGATGGTGTTATGCAGTAGATACTTAGCTAAATTAAATTATTTGTGTATATTTAACAATGACTTTTTTGAATGAATTCCGACAGAATATAAATGTAAATTACCTATACAGGGTGTAACGGAAAGGGTATATACATACAAACAGGGTGAATAGAGTATTTAATAACGAGTCTTTCCTCAAAATTTCAGCTCCCAACTAATAACTTTGAAACTTCACGATATTATTTAATATCGACAGTTTATTAAATGCAAAATCATAACAAACGTGTCACCGCACTATGAGGGTCATAATCCTGTCCGGCAAGGTTCAAGTATATCTACCTCGGGTTCTGCGCGCCTAGTACAGACCTATCGGGCTCTGCCTAACCGACGAAGGCGCGACGGCGCGGGCGGGCTCAACTTTACAATTATGTATGTATATGTATAAAAACGTTGCCATGTCGTTTCTTATCACCAAGAGAATCCGTGCCCTTCGGATGTATATACCCTTTCCGTTACACCCTGTATACAATACATACATACAAATTATATTGATACTTCTATACTATTGTTTTTTTTTAATCAATACTCAATATATTTATTGCATTCCACAATATGAACTTTGGTGGTAGGTACATAAGGATATAATAATTATATGCATCATTGTGGGCCCTGTCGGGCATAACAATATAAAAATTAGGAGAATTACGAGGAGGGCTATTAGGTTAGGTTAGGTTTAACGGGCAGGTGTCCGCAACTCCACGACCAAGCGCGTATTTTGCGTACGGGAGGAGGGCTATTATAAATATTTAAAATTTTATATTAATTTAATTAAAATTATTATTATTTAATGGGAACTATATTTTCTATCACCAAAATTTATATTTGTCATCAAGTTGTATCACCTAATAAATAGATCTATCGCCACGAAATATTTTCGTTCTCAGATAAACAAAAATTGTTCCCAGGTATGAATTATCAAATTAATGTTAATATATGTGTAAAATAAGAGATCGATAACCAATAAAATTATATTGCATTACATGAATATAAACTTCGTTCTTATAATAACAGTTTTGTTACTTAAATAATAGCTCTGTGCTCAGAATGGTATAGTTTTGTGTTTCTTGCCGCGGCAGCGGCCTCCGAGCGCCAGATAAAATATCTTTAAGTTCTAATCTACCATGCATACGTGCATTGCAAAAAAGGGGCATCTATTTGGTACTAGACCTTATATCTCAGGATTTTAGGTGATTTATTGTGGAACTGATTTTGCATTGTTTGGTGACTACATTTTGGTGACAGATCTACTATTTTGAGGACAAACCCTATTATTTAAGAAACACAAAACTAATTAAATTGGTGATAGCTTAAATGATACCCTTATTTAATTTAATTGATTTATTTTTTATTAATCTTTTGATATGAAAATTATTTACCGTGCAAATAGGTACTGCAGATTTCTTCAACATGCGATTGCCCTTACTCGACAGATACATGTCTTGAGCATCAAAATGTATGGAGCACACCCTACTAAATTTATTTGGTGCCCAATCTTCCTGTCTTCTTTCTAAATGAACAGCCTTTGTCCACAACATTCGCCTTAGTTCATTTTTAGGAAAACTGAAAATATTACAACGATAATTAATCGGTAATAAATGTGTGTTCGTGTATTCAAAATACTACAAACTAATGTTTATCAAAAAAAAAATACTTATTTACAAAAACAAAATCCTAAAAGAATAATTCATTGGGCTGGTTACGAGCACTTATTGCATAACGCCGGCCACAAAGAATTACTAGTTTGTGTTTTATTCACATTTGTATTTATTTGTATACTTATACAACTAACTTTAAATGTATATTCTAACCGCTTAATAGCTCGCCAATATGCGGAAATCCAGACACAGTTTAGAATTACCTATTTTTATGCTGAATAAATAAACCTATTTTTTGGTTCAAGTGTCAATGTCATTCAAATTGGTAAAACAGTATATAAGTAAATAAAAATATTTATATTTAGGTACTCACCAATGAAATGTTATTCCAGTATCACTTTTCCGCCTTTCTTTGCATTTTCTGCACCACTTTACTACACACGAAGTCATTTTTTTATAATTCCACCAATGTTTTAACCAAATAATGACACGTCAAACGCTTTGATCAATGCGACCTTCCGTCACTGAGTGCGCAGTAGACTAGTTCTCAAAAAAGACGTACTTTTAAAGCCCCGCCTACTTAGACGTACTATTCGTGGTGCCACTTTTTGAGTGCAATGCTGTTTCCATAGCTTTTCTAATTCAATGATAGTAGGGGAAATAAATAATAGGGGTGTTTTTGCTACGAGTAAGTAAACACATACACAGAGTTTATATATCCTATAAATTACACAAATATTTTATTTTCTGATTAAAAATCGTTTGAGTTGTAATATCAAGACCCCTCCGTGCCTCGGAAAGTAAGTTAAGCAATTTGTCCCGAGTATTATTTGTGGATTTTGACAGTGATTACGAGTAGTCAGATCTTCGTAAGTTTGGCAACCAGTTTAACGAAGGGGTATCATTATACCTAGTCACTAAGTTGAGGAGGTCAGATAGGAATTGAGCTGCTTAGACTGGAAGTTAATCCTAACATATTTGTAAACAGACTATCCAGCAGGCCTAGCCATATTACAAATTCTATTTCTATTCTGTTGCGTCAAAATCAAAATCAAAAGTCTTTATTCAAACTAGGCTGGGAATCAGCACTTTTTGAACGTCAAAAAAATACATAAAGACAGTCCCCCAAAAACGGCCCACCCTTAAGATAGATAGTTAGATAATTAGAGAACCGTCGAGGTCGCTAGTTCACCACATATTGCTATACAACTCATTACTGTAAACATCATTAAAAAGAAAATGGCGTATATGGAATCAGCTGTTTGTCAACTGTCAAGTGTTAACGAGTAGAATTTGTAACATGGCTGAAAATTAAATACACTTGACAGTTGACAAACAGCTGATTCCATATATACGCCATTTTCTTTCTATTGTCGCATTATCGATTACGATAATAGAAATAGAATTTGTGATATGGCTAGGCCTGCTGGTGATGGAATCTAGTCAGTTGCAATATTCGTAAAAATGTGAGCAAAAATAAGTATTTAATTTACAAGGATATTTTTTATTTTTGGCAGAAATATAACACAAAAAGTAAAATCAGTCGAAAACAATTCTGACATTTTGCCATGCGCCGCGAAAATCGTTCTAAAAGTTTTACGAATATGCAAAAGAAACTGCGAGGCACAGTAAGTTCGTAGGAAGTCGGCGGATAGTACACATGTACTTGCTTATTCAACAGTTGTAGCAGGGTAAACTAATAATGTCACATAGTCTAACATTTTCTTCTATTTTTCTCTCATTTATCATAACAAAGGCTATGAAGAAAGAGATTATAATAGCTACTCTGTTTTTATATAACTTAACGACATTCCCAAAAAGATAAGCCTTTGATTTAGTATGTCGTTATCATCTTCGGCCTTTTCTTTCATATTTTGGGGATGATTTTCTACCAATCCTACAACAATTTCATACAAAATGTCCCTTCATTGTACCTACCTAATCCAAAATAAGTGTAGTACAATAGAGATTAAGGTGTAAATAGATTTAAATTAAGTTTAGTTTAAACAAGAGAGTAACAAACAGCTTTATCGTCAAGCAAAATAATTGGTTTTGTATTTTCAGGTGTACTCTTACCTACGCACCATCGCATTATGCTGACAGAAAAAGAGCTTCATTATAATTAGAACGAAAAATAATATACGTAAAATAATAATCTCAGTTCTTTGAAGATTTAATTAGTTCAATTACACGTGAAACAGCTTTGTAGACTGTATTTACATTGGTCGATTTGATTTTCAAATTAACGAAATGTTTTTGAAACGTTTAAATGAATTCTAATTTCTCATTAGTTTTTGTGTGAATGATGAAAAATCTTAAGCGTGTAAAAATGTACGGTAATTAGTTAGTTAAGCAATTATTAGCAATTATTAGCAACAACATTAAAAGCATGGCAACAGAAATATTATTAAGTACTTTTTAGACGTCGACCATCGAGTCCCATTTAATTGTAGGTAAAATGACAAAAGGAATGGCCGAGTTAAAAAAAAAAAGTGTTAACAAAAGACTGAGGCCTTTGCCTTCTAGTGTAATCAGAACCATCGACAAAATTGTTCTCAAAAAATTATCAGAGCTTAGTTCACAGCTTAGTACAAACGCTGAACTTTTAAAAAGGTGGTTATCACGAGGACAAGTATCTTTAAAAGGAATCTATGTGCTCCCACGCCGTTCCCTGAATCATAGATAAACATAGAGTGCTGGGTGCTTCTTATCGTTAATGTACACGTGGAAGTGGGAACTAAGGTGTAGTGTAGATAGCTTGTTTTGTTAACATTTTTATTTTGTCCTTGTATCGGAAAGCAAATAGGTAAATGTAGTTACTGAGACATGGTGAGTATTCGAATATAAAGAAAAAATAAATTTGACTCAGTGGGATAGCTTGATGAGCTGGCCTCAGTTCTGGGCATCTATTTCGGCTGTCATAGCAATAAAATATAGCTAACTTTACTATACATAATATACATAAGTTGTATGGTAGGTCCAGCATTTATGACCCCCACTTTTAAAGCAAAAGGTTGTGGGTTGCAAAACATCGA
The DNA here is from genome assembly GCA_921972225.1 of Euplexia lucipara. NCBI lineage: Eukaryota > Metazoa > Arthropoda > Insecta > Lepidoptera > Noctuidae > Euplexia > Euplexia lucipara. Next base: position 4,272,498 of record OV179143.1, on the reverse strand, counting down.
GTTATTATGAAAATAACTTTAAAATCGCCATGAGTAAACTCAATGGTCGAGCTTTCCCTGTATAAGAAGAGGCATTTGCCCTGTACGACGACGGTTTACAAAGGCGAGGTCTTATATTAACCTTCCATTCTTGATTCGATATCGTTGAAGAAGAAGACACGCTTTGAATAAAAGCCTGACAGAGTTGACATCACGATTTAACGAGAATCTTAAACATGATCCTAGATAATAGAAATTTCTACAAGCAGCTCTAAGGCCGTCTCAGACATGCGTGACGCGACAATTTGTACGTTCTATTGGGTTCATGCGACACTCGAGAAATTTGCTTGAGTCTTAAGACAGCACACATACCGTACCGTTTACATTCCTACTACCTATAGGCGGACAGTATCAAGTATGAATGCTTGGCATAGCCGTTACAATCGTCAATTCAAACGATTTTAACATTGAAAATACAACTATTCGATAGCATTCATAAAATTTATGAGACAAGAACGTAGATATAATAAAAGTCTTCAAAGTATTTTATCCGTAGCGAGTAATTTAATTTATTTTATATCTAGCAATCGTGGTAGTCACACTGTTCCACAGATAAATATTATGTCGCAAAATCGCGCGCAATTGTCGCGCCTGTCAGCAGGGTGCCTTAAAGGATTATTCGCGGTAGTTCGCACGTAATCGGATACCGTCCGTCCACCAAGTTTTTCACAAGAATAAATATCTACCAGTCCTGTGGTACCGTGAACAAGTATAAAAGGCTCCCGGAAAATTTACGTGGCGGATACAAGCAAGGATAAACGTGAATCACCCTTTACACGCGGTTGGTTCTGAGAGTGGGTAGGTACTTAGGTACAAAAATGTGTTGTGTTTGGGATTTTGCGGATGGAGGTGCGTTTTTATGACGTCATCGTGTGTTGCTGAGTCAGCATACGTGGTTGAATCTTTTGTTGATTTTTATTAATGCGAGTTTGCGAGAGAAATTTACCATTTTTTCAATTAAGTATATTTTTTTTTAGCTTAATTTTAGAAACCAGGTTGAAAGCATTGCAGTTTGACGTTACATTCATAAATGTAGGTATAGGATGAAACAGACAACTATTTTTAACAAGCATGTGAGTATTCTTTAAAACTTAAGGCTATCAAACTTCACAATATCACCTGCTGAACAAACTCCAGTGGTTTTCAAGTCTGTGGGAAACATAATACACACAGTTCAAGGGGTAAAAGTGATGTTTAAGCATCTTTAACTAAAATTTAAAAATATACACAATACGTACAACATTTGCAAGATGAAAATGTATAAAACAGCAGTTTTTTTACCAATTACCCTTCTATATAGACGATAGATAAATCAATATTATAAGTCAGTGCTGGCCGTAAAAATATTTAATTGTCCCGCTGAGTGAATCGATCTGTGACCCTGAGCGCAGCAGGGGGTACACTGGCCACAAGCAACAACGCAGTTATTCATTACCTATGTTATAATTTCAACATTTAAATAAGGCTGGCAATAGCATTGATTCAACTTTTTAAAAACTAAACTAAAATTAGAGATTTGACATCTTTTACCGACTTATAGCTTTGAGAAAAGGACACTGGCAGTATTAGAACTAGGTACCTAGGTTAGAGATGTCAAATTCGGTTTTCATTTCATTTATTATTCAAAGAATAAACATTGAGTAGAATATTCTATCTTATTCTTCTTAGCGTGACGATGGCAAACATAGGCATTAAGAACAAACAACAGTTTGAATTTGAAACCGTGGTGAATGGATTAGCCAATCGACAGAAGATGAATGCCGACAGGGTTTGCCGAACATAACACAGATCGGAGAGTACTACATACGTACACATTTTAGTTATGTCGCTTGCGAAGGTTCCTTCTTCAAACAAATTTTAACTATGGCAAACTCAGACTCCGTGCTCAATTTTCTCACGTGTATTTACGGAGCGTCATCAAAGGAATCCAATGTTTTCAATTTACATATTTGAATATACATCATCTGTCTAGCCTTTTTCCCAACTATGTAGAGGTTGGCGTCCAGTAAAACCTGAATACTAGTGTCTTACATAGAGCGAATGCCTATTGGACATCCACAACCCAGTAACTGGGTAATAAGGTATCTTAATATATAATAAGGTATCTTTATTCCAATATGGTCAGTGTATTCTCGAACCTCATTCGTTTCATTTGTCTCCTAAACACCCGACCTTACATGGCGACCCTGCCAGGATTGCTTCTGTTAAAGAAGAAAAGTTACGCGCGGCAATTATGGTACTTAATCGACGATCCCGCAAACCATCCGCAAATCGCTTGATTGCTAACTTCTCATTCATGGGTCTTAATAAGGCATACTTGGCTGAATCGCTGTCAGCTTGCGATATCGTCAAATCTACAAAGAGTTCTGAAATATCTTTACCGTAATCTGTAATTGTTTTACTATCTTGTTTACAAAACTGTAATTTTGACTGAATAGCAATGTAACTTTTTTGTGGTAGTAGTAATTTATATTTCATAATATTCGATATTTTCGATCAGTTGCTTAGTGTTATTAATGCTATCATCCATGACGGGCATAAGATGTAGCGCAGTTTTTAAATCAAATGAATCCGTCGCCATGGTTTGTAGTGGAATATCTTTCTCTTCTATTATACTACACAAAGAAATTATTTCTAAAAATAACCTCTCGAATTCTTCACAAATCTTTTTAATTAATGTAATTTCGAAACTTGTATAATTTTTTAAGTTTTCTTTATAGATTTCTAAAAACTTATTGTACTTAACTAAAACACAATTTGCCTCTGTTCTTTTTATCTCTGAAATCTTTCCCTGTCGGCGACTAGGACCAATTTTTATCAAGTAGCTTCTTATAACTTTTAACTCGTTTAATATTATACCTAAATCCTCAGCCATAAAACATTAGCTTTTAAATTAGTCACTGGTGCTTGTTCTAAGCTACGTATTTCATTTATTAGTAATTTCACGAAAATGCACATAATAATTCTAAAGAAACTATTAGTTACTTAGTATATTCTCTTATATTATATGTAATCATAATCATAATCATAATCATAGTCATTTATTTGTAAAAATATATTACTTAAATACCATCATCAAGAGACAGGTAGTTCTTAAAATTCACAAAATTGGTTGTATAATAAACCTCATTATTACCTTAATTCACTTACTACTACTTTCGCCACCGATATAGATATTAGGAATAATCACTTCACTGTCTACCCCTTCACACCAACACAACACTAGCACGTAAAACGTAGAATTACGAGCCTTGAAGATGCCATGGATTTCGCCGCCGTAGTTATATGTTGAGAACTTCTGCCTTGCCGGGCTGCGGCACAGCACCCGGGTATGCCTGCTGCCTGCGTAGAATACTGGAGTATCGCTTCAATGTCACCTCATCTATGCGACGCTGTATTTGTTTCTTGTGACAACGATTATACAGCTTGTATACTATTATTAAAAGTCCGATCGCCAATATGGTACATATTACCACCAAAATTGTATTTGAGGTCTCCTGCAGCTGCTGCGTACGGGCCGTATTACTACCGACTCCCGCGGTCTGAGCAATCACTACTTCTTCCTTGCTGGTTGTGGTTCCCATTTTTCAAAATTATAAATCTTACACGAATTCACAACAGTAAAACACGCCTTGCGGTAAGGGAGCCCAATGTATTTTTGCTTCATTTTAAAGTCCACATTAACTGCACGGACTGTTTATAATATTTTGTCCTTTTATGGTACACACGCGCGCGGGCCTGTGCCGACTACTGTTACAGGCAGGGTCGCCATGTAAGGTCGGGTGTTTAGGAGACAAATGAAACGAATGAGGTTCGAGAATACACTGACCATATTGGAATAAAGATACCTTATTATATACCTTACAACTACTACATCACAATACGATATCCATCATTATGATATGATATTCATCATTCATTATGCGCACAGCCAAGGAGTGGCATTCCCTGCCTGCATCGGTGTTTCCGAGTTCATATGATCCAATCTGTTTAAGTCGCGAGTTAATAGGCTTCTTTTGGGTAAGATCGTTCCATCGTCGACCTCACCTCTGACCGCAGGACAAAGATTGAGGTCAAGAGTAGACCCATTATATACAGGGCTGGGTGTTTAGCAGAACGTTGAACATACGAGGGATGTTATGTTAGAATTAGAACTTCTCAATCACTTTTTGTTTTTATTTTAATGCAAGTCGAAATTTAAATTTAAGTATTTTTTACATCTTTCTGTAAGTTTGAGGACTCATAACTTTTTTCTGGCTAACATCTGATTGAAGTAATTTTATAAAAATCTGCTAACATTAAAGATTAAAAAAAAAACAAGATATTTTACTGTTTTACTTATATTAAGTATAAATTACACTTTAAAGTTAAAAGTTAAAGCAAAAAAAAATATTTAAAAATATCCAGGGGGCCAGGGCCAAATAAATAAGGGCTGAGTAAGTAGCAGATGACCCCACCTATCCACCATTTTCCTATGTTCAACGTTCTGCCAAACACCCTGTACATAAAAAACAAAATAGAATACTCTTAGTTAAACTGGTTTTCAGACTTTCGGGCTTCTGACTATCTATAACGACTGTCATAGATCTACAAATGACAGCCAGGAACAACGGCTTTCCGAGGCACGGAGGAGTCTCGTCAAGCGCTGTTTAAGTGCTTAGCCTTCAATCGACCAATGAGGCTGTTATTGTTTAGCTACATGCTCCACATGCTCCTCTCATGCACACATTTGAATAAATAAAATAAAATAAATAAATATTCCACAACTTTTTCACACAACGCCATTTAGTCCCAAGTTAAGCTTGAGAGCTTGTGTTATGGGTTCTAAACAGCTGATAAACATACTTATATAACTGACGAACATATTTATATATTTCTAAATACATACATATATAGATAAATTACACACAGACACAGAACAAATGATCGTGCTCATCACACAAACATTTGTCCTGGGTGGGAATCGAACCCACGACTTTCGGCATAGCAGTCAGGGTCACTAACTACTTGACCAACAGGCCAGTCAAATATAAATAAATGATTATTTATCTATCAGACATTTAAGAAATTGTTCTTAAACGGCAGTCTTTAGAGTTTCGGTAATTGAAAGTCAATACCTGTTAAGGAGACAATGGAAAAAATATCTAAGACATTCAGCAACTTTACTTTAAATGAAGATTTTGTCGTCGTAGCTGATAATAAGACACTTAATTTGAACGAAGTTTAGTGAAAAGAATATGAAAACGGCAGAAAGATTACCTTACTGCTGTAGGAAGCCTTCAGTAAAGGAGAAAATAACATTTTAATACGGATAGAGGTATAAGTGCAACATATTAGACTGACCAGTCGGTCTAGAAGTTAGTGGCTCTGACTGCGATACCGGAGGTCGTGGGTTCGATTCCCACCCAGGACAAATATTTTTGTAATGAACACGATATTAATTTATTAGGTGATAGGGATAATTAAACTTCACTTTTAAGGTTAACTTTCAATATAAACTTTTATTATAACCTTTATATTATATTTGGAAGCAATGCGTCTAGTTCCTATCACACAAACGGGGCGAAGAGAAGTGACTGAATCACTGAACGGAGGGCAGGCGCGTACGCATGAATAGGTTCTTTGTCACTCAGAAATATAAACAGATTAATTCTTGCAACTCTAAGAAACTCAACACACGATTACTTGTTCTTTGTCTGGGAGTAATTTATCTATAATATGTATGTATGTATTTGGAAGCATTTAGGTACGTATGTTTATCAGCTGTTTAGTACCCATAACACAAACGCTTAATTTAGACTTTTCCTAGTGACGAGTTGAAACGAAATACAACAACAATCTTGGTCAGAATTAACCACTGGAATACTGAACTAACGCAAAACCTCGCCAAATGTATGGTGAATCTTAAAAGGAATACTGGTAGAGAGTTTACTCTTGTTTACTCAATAAGAGGAAAAAAAACGGCTCTAATGAGGAAGAAAAAAACACCTTAAACATAAATAAAAACAATGGCATCCGTAACCAAACACCCACTTACAATAATGCACATACATCGTACTCCAACAACACAAATCGAGTCCACAATTACAGAGCATTTGTTTGTGAGTACAGACCGTGAAGTGATTATCTTTTGGGTGTATCTACTTGAACGATATGGCTCGGTACGCATGACCTGGCTTGAGAGATGCCAAACTTGATTGCAGTCTAGAGTATTCAAGACAATTAAATTAAAAAGTCTTTCCATGAGGTGTAAGACAACAAGAATAATCTTTTTATTTTATAACTAGCAGAAGTCCCGCGGTTTCACCCGCGTAGGTCCCGTTCCCGTGAGAATACAGGAATAAAAAGTAGCCTATGCGTTAATCCAGGGTGTCAGCTAACTCCATACAAATATCATTAAAATCCATTCAGTAGTTTTTACGTGAAAGAGTAACAAACATCCATCCATCCTCACAAACTGTCGCGTTTATAATATTAGTAGGAATAGTAGGATAATTTATTTAACACAATGACTGTTAGAGTACCAGAAACAACAGAAATTTAACTGTTCGCGGCTCACCGGTGACCGGCGTGGTGTTTTATCGTGACAAGCGTACTACCAAGTCATCGTGCATCAGTCTTGTGTCTAAATCCATGGCACGCACCTCTGACTGTTTAGTTTTGTGTGCGTATTGTATAACTATCACCGACTTCAAAAACGGTGACGGAAAACATCTCGATGGCACGGCATGTGAAGCAAAGTCAGAACCTGAGAGGTCGGAATAAAAGCCGGAACCAATTTAGTAACTAAACTCACAAAAAGTAGAAGAGGAATTGCATAATATTCTTATATTCTTTGACTCGAGAGTAAGATCTATTTCAAGAGTCAGCTTCTTCTTCTTAAATAAGTGCTTAGAGTTCTTACACACGTGTTGCCAGAGGAAGATAACTGCAGCCTTTGACCTAAAACAACACTTATCTTTGAAGTTGAATGGAATCTCGACTGCTGCCGCCGACGAGTGTTGACAGCTGCAGTTACCTTTGCCGCTGGGAATATGCAGCTTGTATATAAGAGACGATATGCCGCTCGGGTGTAGGAGCTCTTAGTTGGTACATTAAATGCAAATTCATCATTATTATCCACAAATAATCGTCTTCTACGATGTCCTTCTCACCGTTCTGGTTTCATTCAGTCTCCCTTCTTCGTCCAGGCGGTTTTTCTTTGGAATGAGCTATACCTCTGAATATCAGGATGGCAACCAGTTTGTTCACATTTAAAGTGATGGCACGTGAGCACATTCACAAGGAGTTAGCAAACTTATCTTGAAGTTAAGTTAGCAGATTAGTATTTCTCCAGTAATATATCTTTTTTTTCTTGATATCGTTTGTATTTGGATTGTATATATAATATGTACGTATCTATGTATTTATTCTAATTTTTTATTGACTTCACTTTCTAGTTTTTGATATCTTTTTGCGCCTACCATGTTCTGTCTCTGCATCACCTTAACTCCTTGACTGCGGGACTCACATACGCTGTGTTTTCGGCGCCGGAACGCCAGTGCGGCTGGCGCACACCGGTTGTGATTTCATATTTTCCAATACGGCTGTGCGGCAAATCACGCTCAGCGTGTAAAATTTAATTATGCCGCGAGTGCGGTTCTCGCAACTGCTGTGAGTTTTCACGTCTGTTTAGACGTTTGATAATTTCAAGTTTCAAGTCAATGAGAATTTATTATTTAAAAGACAGAACCAGTAAGGGTTTCACTAGAATTTCTTATAAAATTACAAAAATCATAAAGTTGAAAATTGTATAATTAAGCTTTTTATGACCGGTATGCCAGGTGTCTACAAAGGATCCTAAACCCAATTGTGTTAGGGCTTAAGTTGATATTCGCAATGTTGTTTTATTTTACTTTAGCAATTAAGATGCCAGGTGTTCACAAAGGATTTTAAACCCTATTGTGTTAGTTTGAGGGTCCTATTGTGTAGGATGGTCGTTTTCGAAGTAACTTGTTACATTCGTAAAAAAACACAATAGCCTGTGTTTTGCCGCACTGGAGGATTAAAACACACCCAGCGCTATATCCGCACTGGCGTATTGTTTTCGACCATCCGATACGACTGTGCGGCTCTCGCAGCAGGTGTGCGGCCGTCCGCACGGGCGGCTTGGCGTAGGCGATAGCGCCCGCAGTCAAGGTGTTAAGGTAGTCTGGTAGAAAATGCCTAAGGCATTAAGTCCGCCTTTGTAGAGTGTCTTCTTTTACTAGTGCATAAAGTTTTAATAAATAAATAAATAATTTATCATCGTCCTGCCCTTGTCCAAGTTTGTTCAGAGTAGGTGCAGCATGTCTTCTCCCTTCTATACATCTTTATTCTAGCCATATAATCATTCTAACAATCCTTCTATCGTTTTTTCGTCTTCTCCTAAATAAATGACATACGATGTCCAACAAAGAAACTTCATCCAACTAAACATGTATCCACGTGCAAGACGTAATTCAATCTCAGTTAGGTATCCTAGTTTGCTTTAGCTATGCCTCGATACGCATGACCTGGCCATAGAGAGCCGACCTAACCAGCCGGTCTAGACACCAATTACCAAGCAAAAAAAAGTTACAATAGACTTGTTTGGAGAATGGATTGATTTAAACCTATCAGGTGTTTTTTATTGGTTTTTGTACATTCTTGCTTTATTTAGCAGTGTTTTCTTTCCATTTTTGTTTGCTGCGGTCCTGGGTTCTGGAGTAAAGTGTAATTGGGTTTTCCATGTGTAATTTCTCAGTAGCAGGCTGAATTTGTGTCCGTCTGGGATTTCAATATATCTTGCGAAATATAGGTGCACTATTGTTACACCTTTGTCTCACCATTTAAAAAATACAAGCGTGATGGTTTTGCACATCTAAATAGTCCTGAATTCTGATAAAGTACCTATTGCAGTTTCCAAAATTGGACCCCTCAATACTGTTCAGAACCACGTTCTTAATTTACGGTATGAACTAATATGTTCTAATTCTACCCTATAACTTACTAGCAATAATTGCTCCCAGCTTAATATTACAACGTGCCCGGAATTACAAGCAGCGGGGTGCTATTGTAATTATCATAAATCCTGTCTCTAATATTCCCAAATTACTATACCAGGCTCTACAATAATGGCTAGCGGATTCCGCAAAATTACCTACAGGATTTTCGCATACAGGGTGGCAGGAACATCGACGGCCATCTGGACAGCATGGCCTTCCTGGAATTTCCAACTAATTCTGTTGTTCTTTTTGCTTCAATCTGTATATAAACTATAGAAATAAACTAAAGAAGTGGCTAACTTAATTTTTAAGAAAATAAACTCATCGAGTTAGAAATTATGTGTGTTCATGGATTTTTTACAATCAGAAAAAAAACACAAAATCTCCGATAAAACCGACGAAAATTTTCAATACCTACTTGGGGGTCAAATACATATACAGAACTCATGGTATTAGGATAATTATGTAGTTGGGTTTATAATTTTTTCTTTGTTTTGTTTTAATTGCTTCTTCCATGTTCTTTGTGTTCTTGCAAGCTACTGTAATGTCCATAGTCTTATAATTTTGTTCTAAATCTATGAGTGGAGACTTGCAATTGGTTTTCAGTCTAATTTACTGTATTTACTCTATTCATTCCTAGCTGTAAGTCTTCCATGTTTATTCAACAAATAAATATGCAACAATACTCCTTCCTATACATATAAAGAGACACACAACTTGATGTTTGTAGGCATGAGACTCGGCCAGTACCTCATTCTCATCAAAGGTAAGAGCTACAGAAATAGGCGCACTCCAGCAGACTGTGAGGACTGTGAGGCTAACAAATACAGTGGGAGTGAGGCCCTCAATCTAGTCTTTGGAGCCATGCGGGTGAATACAAGCCTAAATATACGTTTTCTTGCTACTACAGCAACTCGCATAAAGAATTGTCTTGTACGGTTCTATTTGGCAGGACCTGCCTTGTTAAAAACAGTTCTATACCAATGAGTTTAGTTATACAGGACAAGTTTTCTGTTTCAAACAAAAGTTAAGTTAGGAAAATGTACGAAACAGTTTTTTTTTTCGTGAATTCGGAGTTGGTCACTCAGTAAAAGTTGTTCTTATTCATAATTATCATGCCATGTAAAAAACTGTTTACAGAAAAAAAAAATGTAGGTATATGAGGACGGCCCCGATACCAAAATACGCGGTCTTCTATTTAGTATCGCGTCTTGCTAAGTTATCCACTTCAAATCACTCAATGCAATTACAGCCTTGATTGTGCAAGAAATATGAATAAATGGATTTTGACTTTATTGGTACCTAATATTTTTTTCTCCAACTCGTTCCTGTGAGTTTTCCAACAGTAGAGGACGTCTTTTGTTTGTCCGAGTAGTTTCTGCGGCTGTCGGCGCGCTGTGATAACGCTACGAGTCTCAAGATGTGCCGAATATAAGTTCACTAAGACAGCGAATTGTTGTGGTGTCTTTCTTTATACAGATGGCTCGAAAGCGGAGTATGCTTCAGACGGTATTTACTTTGCTATCTTTGTTTTAAGTGAGCGCGTTTCAGTTCTAAAAGGTAATAATGAAAAAACACATCTCTCGGAAGTCCGTGGCTTTTGCGGTTATGTTTCGTTAATCATAAGCCACCGAGCGACTTAAGAAACTAGGGTCAATTTACACCTTTTAGTGTTTTTTTTTTATTTAGACGATTCTATTTTTTGTAATGTGTTTTTATTCAATTTTTTGTTTCTCAATAGCGAAATTCACATTGGACTACGCGAGCAGTAAGTATATTGATTTTTCAAAATGGTCCATATCTAAGGACACACATAGAAAAAACACCTACAGCTGACTTGACAACTTCCTCCTGTTTTGTAAGTCGGTTAATTATGGAGACACCAGCGTGTTTCTGATGTTATTTTGTTCGGATACGCAGGTGATCGACTATTTCTTATGAAAGTTAACACGATAACCTAATCCTATACATATTATACTAGGTTCTGCTTTGCTTGATGCATAGTAAAACGAGCTGCAGATTGAATGTTAAGTAAGGGTGTTTTCTCATTCCTTGCTTATTTGCGCTATCTTGGTCCTTAGATCTAACTTCTCCGAGTGTTAGGATCTCAATCTAAACCACGTTAAGTTCCACTTATCCTAACGGCGAAAAGGGTCGACCAAATGAGAAAAGGGATTGCGCCCTAATCCGTAAAGCGACTAGAAAATATATTTACTCCAATAGTGTTGTTAGGATTACATCACCGCAATTATAAGAAACTGGAGGGTAGATCGATAATCCTCTCAGCTCTTATGTCATTGGCGCGTCCGTCAAATGTGGCCGGCCCCTGACGGAGTACTAAAGTAATTAATCCCGGTATTTTCCATCATTCTCTTTACTGGTTAAGAAGGTTAGTGATTAGTTCGTCTCGGTCTACTAAAGCTCAATTTTAATCAGGTAGATAAAGCTCTACTGTTATATTATTATTAGTCCCTTTTGGAACGATGCCTAGGATTACGGGTTGCCTCCTACCTATAAAACACATTGTGACAATTATTTACGAATGTTCCAAGACTTCCCGATATATTTCTGAGAACCGTTAATCATCAGCGATTAAAGGCGTGTCAGTAACATGTTAATCCCAAACCGATCCAAATTAAATCACAATTTCTGGAACATGTCCAAAAGTCCAGTGGCAACGAACTGCTACTGGATTATATGAAAGCTTTCAGAGCATCCATGTACATACATTGGAGATAGTGAATACGATGACAAACAGAATGTATTCTCGGATTTATGGGTAGTTATTTAGCGAATACATTCATGAGAACAGATTAAAACTTTGGTCTAGCGGTCGCAAGTAGTCCAGGGTTAAATATTTTTTACGGAATTTCTCAATAGCGACCCGGAGTCTGGATTTACGTCCGATTGAAGACACACAGCTTCCTATTATATGGGACTTTTACATAAGTAGAAAAATAAGGGGAGAACTTTCTACCTTACCCTTCTTGCAATAGAGGCGTGACTTTATGTTTATGTACTTGGTATTACAACAAGGAGATAGTAAAAAATGCAGAGGACGGCAAGCACAATGTATTCTTAGATGTATGAGCAGTTATTTGGCATAGCAAAAACAACTACAGATTGTGTAGGCATGGCAAGCAAAGTACCTGAAATCTCAATAATATTAAAGGTATTTTCAGTTACTGGCTGGAAATTGAAATGTATTCTCCAAGGGAGCCCCTTATCATTCTGGACCTAAAACTGTCATCGGCGGAATGTGAGTTAGTTAGGTAGTGGATTTCTACCTACAATTTTAATAAGTCTCTGGACTATTTGCTGACAGGTATAGTTGAATATGAACAGACGGCATGTTAATAAGCCTTTTAGTAAAGTTACAATAATCTAGGAGATTATACAGCTCTTGTAAAATTCAGTGGAAAACGCTGGATGCAAGAGGCACAAATACCATTATCGTGGAGATTCTTGAGGGAAGGCCTTTGTCCAGCAGTAGACGTCTTCTGGCTGTTACGATGCTGATGATGATAAAAGCTCCTACACAGGGCTAGCATGGCCGGAGATATTCTTTCCACGGGGAGAGGATAAAATACTATTCCCCTCTGTCATTTTTATCCACCCTCCGAGCATGGCGACATGGGTGGATAAACTATTCACGGGGATAAACCAGGGGAAACGCTTGTCCTCGACATTATTGCCATTATAAGAAAACTTTTATGAAATTACACAATAGTCGAGAATGTCATGTAAACCAAAGTACTTTTATCGTTTTATAACATCTGTTCTGGATATTTATTTTGTTTTGTTGTCAATTGGGATTGCTCGAATCGCGAAATCTTTCACTAGTCGCCATGCTATAAGCCGTGGATGAGTATCCACGTCTAATGTCAAAAAGTGATATAATTCTCTTTCCCCCTGTTGCCGTGCTTTGGCAGGTGGATAAGATAATTGTATCCCTTGTCAGTGGAAATAACCGGTGGATAAAAGTTATATCCCCAGCCCATGCTAGCCCTGCTGGTATAAATTATGCACTAAAATTTTAAAGTTACACTGGCGGACTTAATTCTTACTTCTAACCCGGTAGAACGTTATCTTGGGGTACTTTTCGCACAAGAACATTCAATTTTACAAGCAGCTGGCAAAAGCTAAGTGCACCATGAGTTTCGCTACACATAACATCACGCCTGCTATCCCCAAAGAGAGATAGGCAGACGTGTACCAGTAGTACAACCACATTTCGCCAGTTATGTTTTTGCATCACGAGTTTCATTGTCTGATATTGTACCTACATCTCTTCAAATAACCACGCAAGACAAATTAAAATTATAATCAGGAAGTGTTGAGTACTTACCGACTACGACCGGCCGAGCTCCCTTACCGCACGATCATACAGTTGTATCGGAGATGTTCACACCTAGAACAAAGAGGGCGGCTCATTAATATGTAAAGTGGTCCTTAAGGTCTGACGGTCATTGCGTGACCAGAAGAATTTGAAGGTGACGTGTTTCACGCGATATTTAGGGATGCTCTTGTGTTTAAGTCAGTTTAGGTGTAGTTTAATGGACATTGTTTTAGCTAAAAGGCCAGTTTTTTAGTACCCATTTTAAAGCAAAAAATAAACCTATGATAGGTTAATATTTGTCCATCCATTACTGTTTGTAAGTAATTAGATACCATACTAGAAGGTTTTGTAAGTACTTTTTATACTTAGTTTATTAAAATAGTAAGTTTTATCTGTATCCTAGCTTAATCACCTTTACTTTGAAGCTACGTGACAGTAATTCTTAATTGCCAACCCTTTCTAAACCACATAAGTATATCCCAAAGGACCAAAATGTCGTTTCGGAGTTACTGTTTCTACCTCATTATATTCCCTTATGTACCCACAGAATAACATACTTAGGTACTATTCCGTTGAAGTAGAAGCGAGTAACGAACAAACAAAGTAACTTGTGTTTGAATTAAGTAGTAAGTTTGTTTAACGGGCCAGACTGACGTACGTGTGTGTGGTATACCAAGCTAAGTAAGTCACTGAACTTATGATAAGCAAAATAAATGTTGTGGCCGTAAAAATAAGTCGCTAATTAAATTTGGGTACTTAATAAAAGTTACTTTTTGTATTTTAGTTATACACAGTATGAATAAACAATTTTGCAAGTTTAAGTTATTTTACAGTAGGTAGTCTGTACCTACTGTAAAATAACTTAAACTTGCAAAATTGTTTACCCCAATGTGTCAAATTGTCCCAATTGAATATAAACTTTATTCTGTTTGAAATAAAGTTGAAAAACGATCAAATAAATTTGACACATTGGGGTAACTTGATGTGCTGGCGTCTGTACCTTGGTAGTCTGGTGGTTGTTGTGTTAAGTACTGCTAAGCACGGCCTAGAGTTCTATGTACATGTCAGGAAAAGTGTTGTTGGGATTATCCAATTGTTTTTTTTTTCAGAGGATCAGATGCCTGGAATATGGAATTGTGCCAGGTGATGGCAGTAGACTCGCCCCCTATAACATGAACTTATGTCTGACGAAATATACATGTAACTATTTCCTATAGGTACCTGCCTACCTACCTACACCTTTTGGGATATGGTAAGACCGTTTTTTCCTACCGTCGTGTTACCAATAAGGTCAAAGACTCTACAATAAGCTAGTATAACTGTTTACTTAAACAATGTGTTCAACTACGTCATTACAAACATAATAAATAACTAAATCAACGGTTTTGTGAATAAAAACGAAGGTATAAGTGTGTTCGTGACAGCTATCGCTACTTTGGGGGTGGCAAATCTTTATGATGTACTTGTAATGAAATGTTGAACGAAACGGGTCATTAATCATAAATGCTTGACATTATTGAAAAGGCTTTATGGTAGCGAATTATCGTTTAACTTTTATGAGTATTAAGGTAGGTCATGTCATTGCTAAATCTATTGTTGGAATTATTATTCTTAGTTTTTTTATAGACATGATTTATGAAAGCTTTTAATAGACCCATGGCCTATGGCATTGAGTCTGCCTTTGTACTTTAGTGTGCTTGAAGTATAAGGTAATTAAATAAACAAGAATCATTTAAAATAGACTAAACTATATGAAAAACTTGTAACTTAAACAATAGCTTTATTTAATAGACTCAGAACTAATTTCAATAACATAATTTTCATACATTCATATGTAAACTCACGCTTGAAATAACTTTAATCTGAAGAATAAATAAAGTGGTTAGACATTGTTATCTCCGTTTAGGGTGTCAAACGACTAATGATTTCTTAGACTAAATTTATCTGTTGGTTAAAAAATTTCGCTTATAATAATAATAATTTATTTATTCAGATAAGACATAAACATTTAATTTACAAACACTGAACCTCACACTGGGATACCCTGTGTCGTGAGGTCCAGTTTCTTCCATTACAAGATTCATTAATAATAAACATTAAAAACAAACAAAAATACCATTAACATGTATTTGAGTACCAGTAGAAAAAAGCGAGAGGAGTGTACCTATATTTAAGTAAAGTGTAAAGTGTGAAGTGTGCATGCACAGTATAATTGTAGTGATTGTAGTGAGCATTGATTGTGATTATAGGTACGTACCTAGGGATATAAATGTTTTTTTTATTATTCCTGAAGTTGCATTCAGGAATAATAAAAAAAAACATTTACGCCTCTATAAATGAAAGTAGAGTCAAGTACCTATACAATTTTCAGAATTACGTTTGGCCAGAGGCCACACTTTTAGTATCTTCAATCCGAGTTTATTCATATGTGGCTCAAATATTAATCTCATTTGAAGTTACCTTTGAGGTATCACGCAAGTGTCACGCTATAGAAATATGTAAAATATTCCAATAAGTCGCTGGTGTAGGGGTCGCAAACGATCTGATGAGGATAAAGTGCTGAGTTTCTTTACCAGCTCGGGCAAAGTGTTTGTGATTGTTTTTCCATTTTGGATATCTCAACATGGATGTAATAGGGTGTTAGACAGAATAAAAACATCAAAATATAATTAGTTCATCAGTTTGATTACAATACGATACACAAGTATTTTTTTTAATTTTTCAAATTGATGGAAAACTGCTTATATAAAGCGCATTAAAGTTGAGGAGAGGGGGCTTGTAACGTTATTATCTAGTTGGTATGAACTGTACTGCAGGCCTAGCCATATTACAAATTCTATTTCTATTATCGTAATCGATAAGGCGACAATAGAAAGAAAATGGCGTATATGGAATCAGCTGTTTGTCAACTATCAAGTTCATTTAATTTTCATCCAAATTACAAATTGTACTCGTTAACACTTGACAGTTGACAAACAGCTGATTCCATTTACGCCATTTTCTTTCTAGTGTCGCAATAGAACAGAAATAGAATTTGTAATATGGCTAGGCCTGCTGGCTAGTGACGTCATGCGACATTTTGACTCGTAGTATCGCCGTTATTTTTAGATATCTTGAAAAAAGAAAAAAAACATGTGTTGATTGTTTTTTTCTAATCTAGATGAACTAAAATTTTGTCAAGAAGCCCATTGTAAGTAACTCCGGTTTGTCTTTTACTACTTATTACAACAGACTTAAATACCTACAACAGGTCAAATGTGGGTGTACTATAAATGTAGGTACACCTCTATCTAATCTTTTAGGTAATTAATACTGGCCCCAAAAAATCATTGTACAAACGCCAGAACATCAAGTTACCACAATGTGTCAAATTTCTTTGATAGTTTTTCAACTTTATGTCAAACAGGATAAGGTTCATATTCAATTGGGAAAGTTTGAGACATTGGGGTAACTTGATGTGCTGGCGTCTGTACTCAAAGAACCAAAGACCAATGTCGAAACATCACAACAATTGGTACTTACTTAGTTATTGTTGCTTTTACTAAATAACACAAGTCTCGCTTCACCTGATTGGCTATCAAAGCCCCGTCCTTGATCGTGACGTCTCAATTCAATTATAAATTATTGTAACAGTATTGGACGAAACGCAACAATAAATAATTGGGTTTGGCAACTGTTAACTAAATTAGTTGTGGCCTGGCAGATTTGAAAATCTTATAAATGAATTTCAAATGCGGTTTCGGGTTTTCGTTTTGTTGTAAGTATTGCTATTCGATACGCTTGTTTTCAAGTAGATCTTGACACAATGTGCCGAGCATTGAAATATCGTATAACTTAATCTTAGAGGTTATTGAGATCGGTGAAGAAAAAAATCGTAAGGATGCCTCAGTCTGAAATCACCAACCCGCCTACGCAATCGTGGTGATAAATTCTCGTGCCTTCTCTCTATTAGAAGAGGCCTTTGCCCTGCAGTGGGCAGGACAGTAAGCAGGTTGCAGCAGGCTGGTAGACAGCCATTGAGGAGGGAGGCTGGCAGTGCTTTCTTGGAATTTAAAGACGAAAAGTTTAAACAAAAAAGAAGTGCAAAATAGCTAGCAGAACTTTTAAACCGGATAACTAATTTTATATTTGAAATATTAATTATATTTATTAGGTAGGTATAGCCTCACGAGGTAATTTCTATGTGATATCTCCGTCACATCAATTATAGTGTTCATCGAGGAGTTTCCATTTCGTATCCCTAAAAGTACACACTTTTAAATAAAGAAATCTTCTAGTTCAGACAAAAAGATTGGGGAAATTTGAGACACATCGAATGAGAACCTCTTAGTTTTTAAAGTCGTTCAAAATAGCAAGTACCTTCTATGCATAGCCATGCCCCCCATGCGGTCGGTGAACTTACACATCTACTAATTCTTCGAGAAATACTGACATGAAGGTATGTAGATCTGAGAATGCCTAATTATTTAGACTACTTGAATGAATAGTCGTGAAAATGTGCTAAAGTTAAAATTCCGTTCATAACACAAAGAGAGAGATAATAATTTACACGAACGTGAACAAAAAGTGACCATCAAAGTAATATATTTTAGTGACGTCAGCCTCTTCACAAACAAAATAGCCATCTTTTCATACATCAGAGTGGCAACTAACAAAAGTAATTTATATGTAACTGAAGAAAAAACACATACCTACCTAATTTTCGTCCGAACATCTAAACAAACGACTTAGTATTTCTAAACTGCAAACCATTTCAAGAAATCCATATTTCACACAGCTTTGTTACCATAAATTAAAAGCAACAACACTGTCGCAGTAACAAAGCTTTACATCTACTAAAAGTAAGACAAAACAAAAATGGTTTTAACGACATAATCCAGACCACTCTCTGGGGACCTGCGGTCGATTGTCAAACACAATGTCCAATACATACTGAACAATGGTCAACTTGTAGGTGTACATACCTACAATATATCCATGCTAAGGATATAACCAGAAGCCCAAATGACAAAATTTTCTGTGTCACTTAAAAAAGTTTTGCAAAGAAATATCCCCGAATTGAGCTCAACAAATACTCTCTGCATAGTGTTTTTCTTCGTATTTAGAGACGATGATGGTTTTTGGCAGTAGGAATCATACAAACACACTTTCAAATGAATAAAATGAAAAGCACGCATTTGAAATTATTTGCCACATTTGGCAAGTTGTTGTACCTACATCTGTTCTCAGTGGTCCTTCTGTATCTTTCTGCACACTAAAGCAAGAAAAAAACACAGGAGAGCTCTTCAAACACCGTTTGTTTGAACACCAGGCGAGCAAGGCAATCACACAGGTTTTGGTTCAATCCCTGCGCGAGCGACATAACTACGTCTAGCAAAAACTTTGGACACCAAATTAATGTCGAAACGTATTATTTTAAAATAGAAAACACTTGTTTAAAATTTAATTACTTTTAAGACTTTATTCACATGGATGGAGCTAACTGTCTTATTAATTTAAACCTAAATGCTGCACATAAGATTATATTTTAAAATCGTTTGAGTTGGCAACAATCTGATATTCTATAGGTATTCGTGCTAGGCCTACTGTTTAATTAAACAGTGATCAAGAGGTACGTTTTTAAAATCGGACGAATCACGAATCTGTCTAACGACTCGATTACTTTCCATTGAGATTGTACGAGGGGTACCCCTGAATGTAAACAGCTTTGAATTGCACCATTCTCTCCACACTACGCCTGACTGCAAGGCTTCATGATTAATAGACTCATGTGTATTTTTTAACGTTCTTTCCTGTAGTAGTTCGTTACCAAGGAACTTGAATTCTTGTGTTTGCCTTAGTAATAACAATATAATGACAATAAATATAAATAAATTACTTAGATTTAGTCAGTAAGAGTCTGACAAACTTCCGTTCATCCCAGGGCTGAGGGCATTTGAATTTTCCACCCCATCTCAAGAATAACCGCTGAAAGTGTATACTTATAATACAAGTTAACTATCTGCATCTGATAAAAGAATGGACTCTGTCAGATTGTCTTTGCTTTTCTCTGTATTGCTGAGCATGAATGAGGTCTTGAGATCGGTTTCCGGGTCAGGCAGTGTTATTTGGTACCTACTACTAAGCCCAAGAACTTATGTCTTGCCGTGTGTCTTGTCGTAGCTTGACTTTGGCTAATTATGTGCGCGTTTCCTTCCTACACTTGAACCTGGTTAACTTATAGTTTTAGTGCTAAATAAAGGACGTACTAATAAAGGTTGCAAGTATGTGTTGGACTACAGTTGCGTCATTGCGTAGGCTGTGTGCTTCAACTAGATAAATATTGAAGTACAGCGAGCACTCCTCGCACAATATATCAGTATTTGTTCTATTGTACATACAAACTCAATTACTTGCCGGGTTAAGGCCATGTTAGTATATGTATAAGGTACTATGTACGTACATTGTTTTTAGTAGTTAGTTACTTCTTCTTCTTATTGTGTGGTTAGTAACTACCTGGTGTCAGAGTTAAAATGCCGCCCATGGGTCTCTAACTTGGCATCGCATGCCGTCGAGAAATACCTCTCAGGCATGCTGGTTTCCTCACGATGTTTTCCTTCACCGTTTTCGAAGCAAGTGATAATTATACAATACGCACATGAATTCGAAAATACAGAGGTGCGTGTCTTGGGTTCGAACTCGAGATCTATGATTTGGCAATCCGCCGGCGTGACACCACTAGGCTATCTTTGTAACTGCTGAAGTTAGTTATTTGTTTTGGAATAATTAATGTTACTTTTATGACGTCATCTGCCCACCCTTTTCCCAACTATGTTGGGGTCGGCTTCTAGTCTAACCGAATTCAGCAGTTTACTAGTATTTCACAAGGAACGACTACTATCTGATTTCCATAACCCAGTTACTGGGTAGCATGACTCTTCTTAGTTAAATTAATTGTCAGACTTTCCTGTATTTGATTACCCGTAACGACTGTCAAAGATCATCAAATAACAACTGGAAACTAATGGTTTAACGCTTTCTGTAGTAAGCAGAGGTCTTGAAATGATGTATCTAAGAAAAATATAAATTTAATAATGATGTAAATTATAAAAACATACATTTGGGTAGATTCAAGTAATAAACCGGGGCCACCTGTTTCATTTAACATAAAGTATTAGAGTTTAGATGAACTATTAACCTATACATAAGCTTTTAATGTTGTTTTGTTATAAGTTGTTTATTGAAACAAAAAGCCAAGTTGTTGCTCTGTAAAGAGAAATTTTATTTTAAGACAAACAAATTACAATAACGTTTGCACACACAACTTATTTATATTCTTATGTACAAATTATAATTATTTAGGTACTAACCTGTAAAGAGAAACAACATTAAAAGCTATTGCTTCTAATAATATTAATAGTTTCACAATTTACAATCTGTGATATTTTATGACGTTTTATAAAGCCAAAGAGAAAAAAAGAAGAACAAACATAGTGCCAGCCTGCTGGTGCTGCCACCATAGATAAAACTTATAAGTTACAGCGCGGGCAATTCAAATGAAGGGCAATGGTGCTTCATTTACACATATTTAAGCAATTAACTCTATCCATTTCCTAAAGATTATGTCCAGTAACTAATGTATAGAAAAAGAGCTATGTATATACTATAAATGTATGCTAAAGTCAGTCGAAGACGCCTTACAAAATAAACACTGACCATATTGAAGAGAAGTCCTTTAAAATATCAGGTATGCACCATTCACAACGTACTTATATCCGGCACACAAGTGTGTGGTAAGCGAGAACGGTACAAAAGGTAAGGATCGCGCCAAATGGAATTTGTGGTATGTTTTGCTGGGAAGTTTGCTGCGCCACTTCTTTCCAGCAAAAACACTAGGAAGTGCTAAAAAGCGGGCGTTTTGGACTTTAGTGTAACTTCTGACGTTCTAGTAGTAATTCTCAAAACGAATTTAGATTTATTTTGTCCGATTTTGAATGACTAATTATAGCAAATGTGTAAATAATATAACAGTTGATTGGAATTCAATGAACGACGATGTACACAAAACAATGTTGTGAGCGAAACCACTACCACTCAAGTTACGTATATGAATGTGATGACTATTCATTAGACAGCTGTTTTCAAAATCAGAAATCAGTTTTACGTTGATAAAAATGACGTAACGCAACTCTGACAAAGAGACCTCTGCAAAGTTAATCTCCGCAGAGAGCAGTGAATCAGCTCCAATGAGTCACTCGGATTGAATTTCATGTATCAAAGATTAGCTACTTGTATCATTTTAGCATCTTATTGTCTCATACAATAGATACTGGACTCTCACACAAACAGCAGATTCAAAACATACCTAGACATGGCTTTGGATGTTGTACGAGGAAATAAAAGCTGGCTGTGTTTGAATGTACGTTGCCAAAAAAGGTTGAAAGGTGCCTCATAAATTGTTATTTAACCGACCTTTTTGAATTGGAAAGCTACTAAGGTCAGAAGTTATTTGCGTTCAGTATTGTTAGTGCCGCCATTACACGAACCTATGCTTAGGTACCTTAGGAATTGGACGTGTCAGATGTATCTAACTGTCGAGGATAATTATTATAAAGTGCGTCTGTGTACCAACCTATGTATCTGCATAAATTATTAGGAGATCCAACATAGATTGTCTTGCCCGAACAGTGCAACCTACTAATTTTGTTTCTAAACCATCCAGAGACATTCTCAAACACACACATTTTTTTTAAGGTTGGTGCAACCTTTTAGTAGTGGAGTTCACTGACATATACAAGTAAATATATGGTAAAATATGAGCTATATGACGCTGTGTTATCGAACACACTTAGTTGTTCATGCGTCAAAAAGTAACAAACCTCAATGCATCCTAACAACCTTTAGGTACATTTAAATGTAAAAGATTGATTTAGATTGTATTATTAAAGATTAAATTAGGATAATACATAGTTATTAAAGGTAGGATATAGATACGTTTTTAGTGTTGCCTGCCCCAAAAGAAGCAAGACAAATCTACAGAGACGGCGCAGGTATTTGATCAAGATTACTTGTGTACGTTTAAAGTTAAACTGGCCGGAGCCTCGTCGGCGAGAAACTTAATTATTTACTATCCCACGGGAATCCTACGAGCTTTTGTTGTAGGATAAGAAAATGCTAGACTAATTAGCTTTATGGGATAGGAAGTTAAAATTCCGTTCTTTAGTAGGTAATTAAGTCATCACCTTAGCCTTGTCTCAATTGTGTTAGGGTCGGGTTGCAAATTTAAATGATGAACGTAGAGGGTTACAACTGTAGATGAAGGTAAAGAAGAGGTAGGGGAGGGGAGGTAGAAGGGAGGGGGAAGGAGGAGGTGAGAAGGGAGGGGAGGGGGAAATGAGGGGAGGGGTTAGGGAGGGGAAACAGAGAAAGGGGTGGGGAGGGGGAGGGGGAGGGGAGGGGGTTGGGGAAAGGACGAGGTGAGAGCGGAGGGGAGAGGGAAGGGAGGGGGAGGAGAGGCATGGGGAAGGGGAGAGGGGATGAGAGGAATGGGGAGGGGGCGAGGAGAGTAGTTGATAAAAAATGCTATGCAATAGCTTTACCGCGGCAGTCTCCGAGTGCCACACGTCATTTTTTTTTACCTTTCTTTTCTTTTTATTAAAATTATAATTGTTAATATTACTTACCTTTTTATAAAAAATCACCTATGGGTAAGTAATACGACACTGGGCAACACGATACCTTCGGTACCACTGGTTGTCAGACTTTTAAGCTTTAAGATCTACAAATGGCAGCCGGGACCAACGGCTTTACGTGCTATTCGAAGCACAGAGGGGTCTGGATATGTAATGAATGGTCACAATTCTGCAAACTGACCTCGGAAGCGTGGTTTCGAACAAGACTTGGTAGTTGTTACTACCTTTAGAAGGTGATTAATGGTTTCTGCAGAATAGAATGAGTGAAGAGAAATTACAACATGGTTCGTGGAGGTGCTACAATAAATAAATCTGATTGGATATTTGAATCATATGGTTTGTCCGTGGCAGCTGAAGAGGATGTTGCTTACATATACTAATACATTATTGTAGGTATACTGTAATGTGTGGCATAGGTGATATGATAACGTAAGTAAAACGGTAAAAGGTCGTGATGCCCCAGAAGTATATTTTGAAGTTTATTTCAGATGTCATTGACATCCTGGTGGACCTGGACTTATAGTAGACATAAGTTTGAAATAGCTAATCCTCCTTGAGCGAGATTGGTGATCAATGGTCGTGCTTTCTATACATGTATGAGAATAAGCCTTTGCCAGTAAAACAGTAACAGGCTAGTATTTCTAAACCTGTCGGAAATAGCATCGTCTACAGGAGAAAGGAGGAACAAAGAATGTTCAATAAGTTCAGTAATATTATATTTACAGTGCGATAATCGTTTAAGCTTCAATTACCCGTTCAAGAAAATTGCTGGAAAAATCGCAGAAGGCAAAGTGTTTCCTTGAGCAATTTCCAACATCCCAAGTAAGCTTTAGCTCATTTTTTATCTCTCTAGGCAGGTAAAGAATACTAATAGCCTTTTTGTCGGCAAAATAGACGGAACGTGCCTGGGAATAATAGAAAATAAGAATAAAAGGCTGAATTGTAAAAAATAAATTTTGAGTAAAATCTTTTATCGCTCAATAACTTACAAGCTACCAGGATGATTTAAACACGAAATGGCAACTGGCGCTCTCTTACACACGCACACATACATACACACACACACATACACGCACACACATACACGCACACAAGCACAACTTCACATGCGCTAAAGCACTCACACTTCTCCTACTCACACACACTCTAAAATTGAAGTGTATTTATTTATTTAATTTTTCTACACATTTGCGTTTCTAGTTTGAAGTCATACTCGTACTTGTCGAAATAGACAAGACACCACGATTCAAAGTATTCTAGTGTTTACACTTTAACGGTGTAACATTTTAAAATAACTTTATGAGAAGCCGCTGTTGCAAAGTAAAAAGTATCCATTTTATCAGAGGCGTGGTAGAATTTTCTGTAGAATTTTTAACAATTCCTTTGCATTTTCTTTGCTCATGAAATTGGTTTATCTTTACTAAGTTCTGTCTTGGTAGGTATACTTAGTCCCACATCATATTATCACAGTATAAATATTAATACAGTAGGAAGACGCCTTTGATCTCTAGAAAAATGCCGACAACTTCTACACGCGTTAGACTTGAATTATACCTCCCGCACTACGAACATCGTTTTGTTCGCAGTGCGGGAGCGGCTTTCCCGCGTCTCGCCCCTCACACCCCGCACTATTGCCCTGTCTAGACAGTTTTGTCGGACGACTGTATGTTCTTAGACTGTGATATTATGATGTGATGTCAGTTCTAAGTAAGTAAGTCCCACATCATATGATATGATGTATGCCTATGAGTAATAGCGCATCAGATGACGACACCTCGTTGGTAATGATAAATTTACAGCACTCTTTTTGTTTCACACTAAAAGATTTATGACAAATAGTCAATTTAACTGACTGACGACTGGCTGACAGCAGCCAGTCGTCAGTCACAGCACAGGCTGTGTGTGTCGCGGGTTAATTCGCACAAGGGACCAAATATATTTGTATGGTTTATAGGTATGTGTTTCGGTCTGTTTTTGTATATTAATAATACAGAAGAAATTTCTAGTGTGGGCTAGCCTTAAAAGACAAAAAAAGGGAAAAGAACAGGCGTACAGAAAGTTCCATTAAGTAGTGTTCTTTATTATCACTCATAATTATACTGATGTAATTAACTAGTTACAAGGTCGAAAAACATCCTTCTTACATTTAGTCCCGTCATTCATTTTCCACGTCAGACAAAGACTTTCCAAGCTTGGCTACACTTTATTTGTCAAAAGAAAATAAAACAAGGATTAGGCTAAAACCTTTCGACTCCTAATGGACGAAATACCACCGCTTCATCCAAACGAACTTTAATACAAGGTATGTCTATCCAATCCTCGGCTACAGTTTTAATTTAACTGGTGAATAGTGGTTTCCTAGTCTCAGTGAAATTTCAATTCAAGCGGTTCTAAACGCTACTTTAATACACTGGTTGGAAAGGACATCGATGCATAAAACGTGAGTTCAGTATTGACTCATGATTCTGGATTCCACAGCGCATTACGTTTTCTTTTTTACAGTTGGGAGTAAAAAAATATTACAAAACGACGTTGTTGGTATTATTAATAAATGCTGCACTTACCACATTCGGTTTCTGCATTACTCAAAAGTACACTAGTAGCTAATGCCTAAAGCATTAATTCCTCCTTGTACGGTTATGTTTATATGTGCTACAATTTAGGAAAATGTTTTGTTGCTGTGGGGTCCAATCACCACGTAAACAGAACTCTTGGTACCAGATGGTTGATGTCCTTTAACCTTTCAAATGTGTCAATTAGAGACACAATAGAATGACAATGATAGCGCTGACACCGGTGTCCTCTTGGGGTTTAATGAACCAAAGCCTCGTTGATGTCTGAAACGCACACCAAAGACCCGTGACTCACGAAAACGTGTGTCAGAGTCACAAAGCGGATTTTCCACGCAACGTCAGAAAAATAGGAGTGAGAACAATTATTGTTAGTTCAGTAGTCAGACACGCAACGTACACGGGTTTCATAGAAATACTTACGGAAATTCTTTGGTTATGCTACTTTTAATACAATGGACGCCTTGATCGTTTCAGAGAAAATGATGATGATAGTTAAACAAATGCTTTTGCTGTCTGTTAATATTTGTAAATTTAATGGCCAATACAATACAGTATCTACTAAGAGATGTTTTTATGAATGAGCTGTAATATTTCATTCAACTCAACGTAATAAATAACTAGATTAACTAGGTACATTGGTGTATCCTATCTGGCAATGCGACATGGCTACATGTAAAATAATAAATAAATATTATAAATATTCCACAACTTTTCACACAACACCATTTAGTCCCAAGTTAAGCTTGAGAGCTTGTGTTATGGGAACTAAACAGCTGATAAACATACTTATATATTTCTAAATTACACCCAGACACAGAACAAATGATCGTGCTCATCACACAAACATTTGTCAGGAGAAACGTTTGTGTGATGAGCACGATCATTTGTTCTAGTAGTTCACCCAGGGGTAGGAATCGAACCCATGACCTCCGGCATAGCAGTCAGGGTCACTAACTACTAGACCAACAGGCCAGTCAACATGTAGTTGTTTTATTTAAAATAAACTACTTTTTGGTTCGATAGTATACTTACTTAACTCTTGAGAAAGGCAAAGACCATTCACCACGTTAAGCCCTTAGTTAGAATACAGCTCAGCTAATAATTATGCTAGTGATATTAGAACTGAATAAAGTCAAGGTCTTTTAATTATAGTGTCAATTAACTATTTACACACAAACATCCTTCTGTATGCCGCGTCATTTTGATTTGAGGACTCCATTCAACGTATCTGAGACAACTTTATGGACAATAATCGTCTCAAGATATACTTTCAATGGACCGTAAATCTGAAAGTATCGGCCTTCGAGCAATTTGTAACTTATGGCTACCGGGGACATTCGACTGCAGGCTACATTTAAACTGAGTTATTAGTTACAAGGCAGGACTAGAATTAAACGTATTTTGTTTCTTATAATATCTGGTAACATTCAAAATGAATACTTTAATTTCCTGCGAATGTGTTTTGCAGTTAGTCTGCTGGTCAGTAGGTATGGTAAATAAATGACAAAAGTTTTACACTGTTATAATTCTCGCCTGTAAATGTCCCACTGCAGAGCAAATGCGTCTTCACATACAGAGAAGGCATCACCACGCTTGCACATGGCGGGTTTTATCACGATGTTTTCTTTCACAGATGTGAGTGATTTCTAAAATAAACTTAGAAAGTAAAGTCACTTTGGTAATTGCCCGGATTTAGACCCTTAACCTCAGAGGTATTCTGAACAAACAGTCAAGAGATTTGCGTGACGATAATATTAAAGATTGGACTGGATGCAGCGCGTCAATGACAATGGGATACATGGCACTAAAAACAGAGCTTGAATTTGCCATCGTGGTGTAAGGATAAGCTAAAAGACAGCAGCCAACTGCCCAGTTTGACATTACAGAGGTCAGAGAAAATATCATACGGGGAGGCTCTTTTCATTGAAATGGTGAACTCTTGGATAAAGAAATAAACGTTTAATGTAAAATTCAAATTCTTACACAGTAAAGGTATATTTTCTCTAAAGATCACATAAGTATTGGAACTTTGAAAGCCTCATCTCTCTTTCATGAGAGCATCCCTAAAATATATTTGAATTTTATATGAACGCCTCCGAGGATTACCTTCAAGTTTTTCACAGTATATACACAGAGGCAGGTACCTCCCTACATCATTTTGTACAGTAGGTAGGTGTCGTAAATCCCAGTATTTGCATACTTGGCTCGGATAATTCCGGACAAGTAATTTACTATAGCTCACCATAGAAACAGAAGTGATGTTCTAGTTATGTCCGACATGGTTTCAGCCACTCTTAATGCCCAAAGAGCGATGCTAAATTGTTATTACCCTCCTCCAGAGTTATTGTCTACTATGCTAAAGCAATAAAATATTTTAAAATAAAATAGTTCTGACTGGTAGTTCTAAACATTAGCGCAGTCAAACAGGCCTTTAGGCCAGGTCTTTAGGTTTATTAAAGTCAAAGTTAAATAATTAATGTCAATTAGACCATCAAACGGCGCTTTTGTACGTCAGACTTACGCCAGAAATAAATAAATTAAGAAAATGATTCTTGTAACATATTCCAAAACGAAGTTTTGTATGGAGAAGGATGGGCAAGAATCTCCATACGTACTTCATATTGATGTTCTTTTTGGTGAGTGGTTAGGAACATAATGTGAATAAAATGTCAGATCAACAGACACAATACGCCATACTGAGAACAACGCCACGTGAGGAGTTACCAAGAGCGGCCCTTCTCACCGACCTCTTCAAATGTAAACGTCAAAGAAATAAGAAAAGTTTTGTATTACAATAAGTTATCGGACGTACACGTGATATATGTATACACATCACTGCCTCACGTTTCTTTATCCATCGGATATTGTTAGAGATAGGAAACGATATAATGATGACGGTGGAATGGCAGTGCAGTTTAACCGCTAGAAAAAGATTGCGTAAACGCGGACCACGATGTAATATAATTTTATTTATAAAGATAGAATCTAGATAAGTCTCAGTCCGACAGGATACGGATACAAGTAGTCAGTAAACTTGTTAAGACAGGAAGTTTGTCAGGATATTCAAGTTATATCGTGGAGCTTGCAAAACATGACTTATTAGAAACGGGTTAAGCTTTAGCAGGTCTAGAATATTTATGATGTGACAGAATGAAGATATAATCTACATATACATATGTTAGGCATACGTTATTATAATAAATTAATTTTAGTATGAGAGAAAATGAGGCGTCGCTGATCCAATTATCTCCCTCATAATAGCTTACTCAATTTTAATGTCAAACGTTATTAACCTACATTCAAAATTGGTACTCGATATAAAATCAAACAGGCCGTTGTTAATATAGTTTGCTCAATATTTTCAAGTGAATGGTTTTACTCATTCAAAGAGAATTCTTTTTTGTCCACAAAGGGCCTCTCTTAACTACGTAATGGGTCCGGCTCCGGCTTTTACAATAGAAAATTTCACGTAATCGGATTTCGATAAATGTTTCCGCCGTTTCGTTTAGTATATTTACTTTGATTCATTTTTGACATTATTGGCTTAAAATTTTACTAGTTATACATTTTGTCTTGCTTGTATTACTAACAGTTTTTTTAAACATCTTTAAAAAATGACTTGATACCATCACAATAATAAATTCATCTTACACTTTCTCCAATTCTTTGGACCGCTTCGTACGAAAATATTCAAGTTATGCGTTTAATTGCTGACCACAATGTACTGGTCCACTTAAGCCTTAACCCTTTCTTCGTATGCCTTTGACCTAGTAATCTTGATGTCGAATTCGTGCATTTTGTTTAAAACAATGCAATTGCATAGTCACAGTTTGTTTTTGACTTCACAATGTGTGGCCACGAATGCTTCTATTGCAACCAGCTATCGCATGACGGCACAACTACAATAACTAGCTTGACGAGAAGGACCAACCTTTAATTTCTACTCTCAAAAAGTATGTCATAGAATTTCCAACTCTATTCGGTGTCCAGCAAGGTTCGTTAGGATCTAATCTATGTGCAAACATAAGTTGGCTTGAGAAGTTACTCCGTAGCAGTTGAGGGAGCGGTGTCTATGACAGCTTCAAGAACATCCATTGTGTTAAACATAATAATAGTCGGTTAGTTTTGACAGGATCTTTAATGTGTATTTGTTGACGTAAACAGTGTTATAGGCCGTAACACGTACCTAGCAGCCAGAGTTATTTGGCATGTAACAAAACGACAAATTGATTGTAGAACTGACATTTGAAATTGCAAGAAGTGCCATAATGGTGTGTCACGTTCACACACTTACTGAGCCTACCGTACTTCGTGAAACTGTTCTGGTTTTAATTCGCTTTGTATTTCTGGTACAGGTCAGCAGTATAATTTTGCTTATAAGCTGTACTGAATTTCAATAGAATGTGAGTCCGATTTGCACTGGTACCAGTGACACGGGGCCTACCGTACTGCTCGCAAAAACAATAGATCTATTGTCACAACAGTACCGATTTAGCTTTTCAATTTTGTGAATTAGAATCCAAACCCTACCTTTGTTTTCGGTAGTATAATTGACATAGATTCTGTTGTTGCTGACTTGTTAATTGTATTTATTTAGTTAGTTCCGCGATACTAAGTTCAGCGATACCTGCTTTGTCAAACCTGTCCTGTAGTGTCTTTTATTTAAAACTAGCTTCTGCCCGCGACTTCGTGCGCGGATCCTGTTGCTTATGCCAGCGACAACGGGGTCGTCAAAATCGAAGATCTGAAACGTCTGATGTCGAATTCTAAAAGCCCGGGGACGGAAAATCAATGGGATGCGCGAGACGATTCAAGACGTTCCAGATTTTTTATTTTTGTTGGTCAACAGGAAATATCATCAGACTTAACAACTTTTGCTAAGACGCCATTTCTATTTATGTATATGTTATATTGTCTCTGGACTTTGGAGTTCCCCTACAGGTGCTCCAGATCTTGAAATTTAGTCTCACAGCAGAAAACACCATTTTTATATCTCTTTTAATTTAGTTCCATTTTCCAAAATAAATTATAGCCAATATGTTGCGTGACGTTCACGATCAGCGGTCAGTCGCGCATCTCCTTCCTCCACTTATCTCTAGAGTCGATGCGTATATACGCTGAAAACTCAAGCGTCATGCTTTTTCCGTGAACGCCTCCAACTCGCGAGACAGTGCATGATGTTCACGATCAGCGGTCAGTCGTGCACATATTCTTCACTGGTGTCTAGCGACCTGGATGTAGATGCGTAAATACGATGAGAATGCAGGCGTGCTTGCGATCCCAAGAAGTTTCCACGGAGCGAGTTGCAGCCTCATGATCTCGAACAGCATCAAGTCTCTCCTAACGCTCTTCGGTAGATTGTTGGGATCTTATGATATTCAATTATTTAGCACCTTTGGAACATTGGGAAAGATTTGACCTCTTTCTCTAACTAACTAACTATAACCATGCCTGTTATAGTTTTATTGTGATGATACCTGATCAATTAAAATCTAAGTGGCTGCTCCCCTGCGTTACCGGGTAGGCTACCGTGTAACAAAGATAAATGGAAAAGGAAATTAAACAGTCAAATAACATAAGCCCGAATGCATGTTTATACGATAAAAAAATGGGAATTTTAGCCAGTAGAGTCTAATTTTCAACGATATACCATCATCATCGAAAATCAGTCCTGAACAGTTCCCGCCTTCACCGCGTGGAGCTACTTATGTTATTTTATAATTATGCAATGAAATTAGTGATAGCTTTAATTTTTATATCAAATGTTTCTGATTTTCGATTTTTATAAGTCAACAGGAAATGCCTATCAGACCGAACAACTTTTGCTAAGACGTCATTCCTATGTGAGTTATAGTGTAGCTGGGCTCTTGGAGTTCCACACAGGTGTTCCAGATCTTCGGTTTTTATACGTCAACAGCGAGTGCTGTGTAGCTGGGCTCTTGAAGTTCCACATCAGGTGTACCGGATCTTCAAATTTATTCTCTCAGCAAAAAATGCTCATCACGTGGAACAATTTTTGCTATGGTACCATTTTTGTATCTCCTATAGTTTAGCTGGTCTGTTGCGGTTCTGCATCAGGTGTTCCGGATCTTCAAATTTATTTTCTCAGCAAAAAATGCTCATCACGTGGAACAATTTTTGCTATGGTACCATTTTTGTATCTCCTATAGTTTAGCTGGTCTGTTGCGGTTCTGCATCAGGTGTTCCGGATCTTCAAATTTTTTCTCTCAGCAGAAAATGCTCATCACGTGGAACAATTTTTGCTATGGTACCATTTTTGTATCTCCTATAGTTTAGCTGGTCTGTTGCGGTTCTGCATCAGGTGTTCCGGATCTTCAAATTTTTTCTCTCAGCAGAGAATGCTCATCACGTGGAACAATTTTTGCTATGGTACCATTTTTGTATCTCCTATAGTTTAGTTGGTCTGTTGCGGTTCTGCATCAGGTGTTCAAGTTTCCAAGATAAATTATAGCCTATATGTAGCCCAGACTTGATATCTATACAACAAAAAAAAGATCATTCAAATCCGTCCAGTAGTTCCGAAGATTAGCGTGTGCAAACAAACAGACAAACAGACAGACTTTTTTTTTTGGATTCGTGCTCTATAACTGTTTCTAAACCCCCCTCAATTATTATTTTTTAAATATATTCAATGTACAGACACAGTTTTTTTACAGTCTTATTATATGTAATAGATAATAGATTTATTGACATTATTAGCATTCCATTTAATTATTCAGAATGGAAGGAACATAGCGGTACATTGGACACCATAAGTTTTGTACAGCATTCTGAAACTGCCCCTGTGTTAAAATTTTATGCCAGCTTTTTATAATTTACAAGTTTCACTTGATTATTTTTGATTACTTCAAACTGTTTTAAATCAGGCTTTCTGTCCAAACTATATGATTTTTAATTTAAGACGTGACTTATTTACTTCATTTCTTAAATAATTGTTTCATGGGTCTTTTCAGTTTTAAGCAATGATAGAATCAGTATAAACCTCAAAAATTATGAAAATAGCGACGAAAAATTTCAAAGCTTGGGATCTAGGTAGAATAATATACAAAACTTTTGATATCAGTATGTGCGACGATGTCCCTTCCACCTTATTATATCCGTCCCTGTATATCAGTCTGATCAGTTAATTCACTCAAACCATCAGCAGCTCTTTCTCTTCTATAAGCATTTTCATAGACTGTATTTCGAAAACAGTCAAGTTAGTCGTTATCTGCCATGGCGTCTCCATTTTCCATATTCTAAGTTTGACTACACTGTTTTGACATGCAAACAGCAAAAAAATATGCTAAAATAAGCCCCGTTTGTTTACACAATCGCCCACGGGTGCGTCTCGATGACACACAATGATGCAACTTGTCGGATCGGCGGTCACGTCACTAAGTTAACTGTTAGGGCTGAATTACGTTTTTATATCGCCAAACTCATTGCGTAAAACTCTGCATTCAAGCCGTGTTTGATCGTGATTGGTGTTACAATGTGTTCTACTGTTCTTTTCTTGTGCTTGTGAGTCATATAAATTGGCTAGTTTTAGTTCTGCTTGGGGTGAGATTCTAAGAATATGTGAAGCTGTGTCATTGTCTCTTTGCAGTCAGTGGCACTTGACAAAGCAATGGGTCGAGGGAAGTCTAATGCGTTTTATTCTAGGATGCGTGTGAGTCAGTCGGACCGATTCACTGAAGTAAAGCCGGTAAATTTAGTGTACGCGACGCAAATAGGAAGATGAGCTTAAAACTATTAACAGTATTTTGTATTTAATTGAAAAAGATAGTTAATTAGTAATACCAGGCATTAGGGCTGGGTTCCATTCTCTAGTCAGGCTAAGTGAAGTTGGGGTTTTTCATCGTTATTCCTGAGAAGAAACCCGAGTCTGGATTTGTACCCCATTGATGGTAATAACCTCGCTCCTATTGCAGAGTAGTTGATCATAAACAGGCGATATGCAACTGTACTGAGAGATCCACCTCTGTTGAATTCTTTGGAGAATACAAGCGTCATGTTAAATTACTATCATAACTGTAGATTTCACTAACTCATTGGCAAACTTTAACTACATTTTTCTCAATTAAAAGGAACACACCTCGCTTTCGGTACTTCAACATGAAACACATTACCCTCCTTTTACGTCAAAGTGGAGTAACAACAAACGATAGTAAGATAGAGAGTTAGCGTGCTCACTACCAATTGATACGGATCGCGTGCACAGAAATATAAAATGATATGGAGACAGTCGTACGTGTTATCGACCCTGATCGTACGGGGAACGGCGAACGTAGTACACAGGGTGGAAGAGACATGGTCGCATAACCGGACACATCACCAGTCTGTTACTGTCCCACTACAGGGCAAAGGCCTCATCTCATAAAAAAATAAAACCGACTTAAAAAAAACACTAGCCGGTGTAAAATAACTCTAAATTCGGAAGTCTGTGGCTTTGGTGGTTTTTTCTTATTCATGATGGGCCACCGACTTCCGAATTGAGAGTTATTTTACACCGGCTAGTGTTTTTTTTAAGTCGGTTTTATTTTTTGCAAAAAAGATTTTTATTTTTTCATTTTTAGTTGTTCCCATACAAATATTTGCCATGAATTTATGTTTATATTGTTATTTGTTAACAATACATGTCATGGTAATAGGGTTATCCACTTATCCCTAATAAATGAAACTTAACATACCTAACTGTCAAAATCTAGGTATATTGTACACATCTGCATACCCCTCAGAGCATACAGGCGTGTTGATACGTCATGATGTTGTATAAACAATAAATATCCAAGCGATTCCAGCAATCACGACAGATTTGCCGTCTATTTTTGAAGAGTTCCATTGTATATCTCCGAAGATCAGCACCAGATCTTAACCAAATTAAAATGGGACCACCTCGGGAGTATACTCTTTCAAATAAAAAAAGAATTTTGAGAATCGGTCCACAAATGGGGGAGAAATCGCGTAACAAACACACAAAAAAAAAAAAAAAAAAAAAAAAAACATACCGTCGAATTGAGAACCTCCTCCTTTTTTTGAAGTCGGTTAAAAAGAAGGAACGAGCACTGATCACCACATTTGCTCAAGGCGGATTGGAAGTTTCAAACTTATATTTACTATTATTCCAAGTTTCTTCATGATGTTTTCCTTCATTTATGTCTTAGTTAAACTTAGAAGTACTTTTAAGTTGAAAAAATAGAGAGGTAATAAAGAGAGTTAAGCACCGTAATCTCTTTCTTGGTTCAATACAATCTATTGAACTAAGAAAGAGATTACGGCGCTTACCTCTCTGATTCTGGACCCCCAAGTTTTACGTCGTCTTGTTATTATTTCTAAGTTATTTCAAGGGTGTTTAGAATCATGTACAGAACTCATGCCAAATCAAATCTTATTGATTTGATTTGTCATGAGTTAGGCGGAGAGTTAGCACGTTTTGAACTTCAAAAATTACACCGGTCACCCTTCACCTTCACCACTTCCTAGTGGGAAGAAGAAGCGTCTGTCGGATTCTTTTAAAGAACTTGAACAATAATTATAACTCTTGTAATTCCCGAAGGGCCAACTATGTTATGTAAGTCCCATCTAATAGGGGGCGAGCCTGTTGCTGTCAATCGGGCACACATCCAGACTCCGGGCTGCAGCTCAGTAATTCCAGATGGAGGAGCTCAATAGCACTTTGACCGTCCCGGGGATTGAACCCGTGACCTCGTACTCAGCAGTAACGCTTGCGACCACCTGACCAACGAGGCAAACAACAGTCAGTTATTATACAATAAAATGCTTAGTAAATAGCATACAGGTTCATAAAGTTTGTGACAATATTTGTGCAGGGTATCAGTATGTATGTAAAACGATGCCCATTCCACCCTGTACATGTCACATTGGCTACGACATTTAGTCACCCCTATGGTACACAGGGCTACACATCTAGCAATAAATTCCCAGTATAAGCTGATCTCGCATTTTATAGGGTTTCAGTGCAATGCGAGGTCAGCGTAAACTGGAAATGTATAGCTTGATGCGTAGTCGTGTGTACGAGGTTTGAATCAATGAAGGTGGAACATTGGGAGCTGCGATTTATTTGTTTAGGGGACGAGTACACAATTGGGTTTTAAATTGGGATTATTGGTAATTGCTCATATTACCGTTATGTTTTTAAATTGGCCTGATTAAAAGTCAGTTAAAGGTATTTAATTTAAAAGTTAGATATGATGGATATGGGCTTAACAACAAAGTTGCCGATTTACGTAAACATTATATGTGTAATATTCAATTAAAATACAATGGTGTTTTTAATTCTTTTTTAGTTAAATTATTAGATATTTTTGAAAGATGTTGGATATTTTCGGATGTAGTCGCAAAATAAGCTTTATTTTTCTTAGTTTAATTCTTTGAGAAATGCCATGAGATTTCTTTTCATATAATTCCTAATTATTAATTATTTAACGATCTATCCTAAAATAACAACAAGCAACTTAATTTTAGCTTGTAAAAAACTTTTTTACAAAAAAAACAACCGACTTCTTAAAAAAAAACTAACAGGTGAAAAATAACTCCAGTTTCGGAAGTCGGTGGCCAATAATGAACAAAACAAAACCACCAAAGCCACAGACTTCCGAAACTGGAGTTATTTTTCACCTGTTAGTTTTTTTTTAAGAAGTCGGTTGTTTTTTTTTTGTAAAAAAGTTTTTATGGGACCAAATGGCAGCTATTCCACATCGAAATCAAAAAGAATCACGTAAATCGGATCATTAATCTCGGAGTAATCGGTGTACATACATTAAAAAAAAAAAAAATACCGATCGAATTGAGAACCTCCTCCTGAAGTCGGTTAAAAATAAAAACACACTTTTACACAAGTCCTTAGCACTTTCTAAGAGTCTGATATAATTTATAAAAAAAAAACACTATACTCGTATTCATGTGTTATAATAGCACAACATTGTCATTATTATTGATTCACTTTGGATTATACTATGAGTTACAAGTTACAAACTTACTTTGCTGTTTCGTATGCCTTAGTAAAATAAACAATATGTACATAACTGCTGATAATTATTGCAATCATCGTTTACATCAACAGTAGCAAATTCTCAAGACCATTGTTATATTAAAGGAGCACCTAAGAGGTAGGTAAACCTAAGCCAGGCACTTTATTAATAAGTTTTTTCTTATATTTCTGACTAAAGTATACCAAAATAGGTGTTCTTTTTAATAAAGAAATGTTATCTTGGAAAAATCTCATTAATATCGCTTAAGAAGCCAACTTAATATTTCAGATCCATCATTTTCCACCTCCTAATTTGGAGAGCGCGAAGTAATTAAGGCACCATTTTTTCTGCGCTCGCATTAATTAAAGCGGTGTCAACGAGCAAAGTTCTTTAAGCTAGAGCTAAGTACTGCTCTCATATCAAACATTTGACCTAGATCTGGTGAATGGTTCCTCAGAGGCACACATTTGAATCCAGGTAAGTGTGAATGAAAGTGCTCTTGAGCCAAAAGCAATTAAAATGAAAGCGAAATAAACGAAGGTGATTTCGTCCGGAGTTACGCTTGAGTCCTTTTACTAGCTTGGTGGAAATATTGAATCAGTGTTTTGACTTTAGATGTTGCTCAAGTTTTAAATGTACAGTCGGCCTTAGTTTCAGTGAGACTCGCTTGCACCCGGCGCAACGTCCGTACTCAGAGCTTGACCGCACGTTGCATAGTACAGTTTCTTTAGCAGACTGTTCCATCGCCAGTGGGGCCAGCTGTACCTTCTAATGGTCTGAAGTCGACCGTTTTAAGTTTCTACACTCCTGTTACATATAACTTTAAAGATTCTAACACCTCTCATTCCTTCTCCGAGCGCGCAATATTCTTGAAAAGGATCCGAAGTTTTCGCTTTACGTATTAACATAGACTCATCAGTCGAAATTTGACAGTAGGTAAGTACGTATGTATTTTTGTAATTCTTTTCTATAAAATATTTACCTATGCCAATTTTCACACTC
This sequence comes from Euplexia lucipara, assembly GCA_921972225.1. Taxonomy (NCBI): domain Eukaryota; kingdom Metazoa; phylum Arthropoda; class Insecta; order Lepidoptera; family Noctuidae; genus Euplexia; species Euplexia lucipara. Next base: position 4,234,875 of record OV179143.1, on the reverse strand, counting down.
ATCCATACGGAACATATTCTTGAAAATATAATAGGAGCTCAAGTTTTTAGTATACGTATTACTATTATAGATTTTAATAAACACGCGCTCAAGATAGATTTTAGAACAGAGACAAGCAGACGAGTAGCGGTCGATACGAGTATCCCGAGGCCAAAGCCACAAGCAACTTAAAGCAGACCCAATTTCCTGCAGAAGTTAAAAGATATAGTCTGACAGTGAGTTGTTATCGCACACGTCCTTACGCAATCTCTTCGTTGAACTACTAAAAGTGTTGCTTTGTGGGTGTAATGTGGCAAAATTCCACCTTCTCCTTGATCCAGCAGTATGCGAAGTAATTAAAGCGGATATTGTATGCACCTTGGCTTAGTGTCAGTGGGTTTGTTCCAAAGTGTACTTGACTTAGGAAGCCTTATAAGGGAGGATAAAGTTTAGAGTAGTCGAACACCTTGATTACAGCTCTGTGTGACACTGTGTTTTATTATTGAGTTATTGTGACTATAAATTAACAGACACTCTTATATCTACTTCTTAATGTCTTAATCATAACATTGCTTAACACAACGATTATATAACAGTACCAGAAATACATTGCAAGCCAGACTTCATCAAGCTCAAAGTATCAAAGGCCTTAGACGAATCCGACACACAATTTTCTGAATCATTAACCACAAATCAACATGAAATCTGATGTATAAAAACAAATTACTAGAACTATTAACTAACACAAAGTGTAATCTTAGTAATTACTAGTTCTGCTAAACGCGATCTTAAATCAAAATTAATCACCGCAAGTTTCTCAACTACACACATCAAAAGTGTCTAGGGATCAACATATATTTTTGCAATAACTTTTCTCCTGATTGATATTAATTAAAATTTTCTTTAAGGATTCATCAAATAAAGTGTTTTCGTTTGTCACAGTAACGATAAACCAAGTCACCTTTGCATTAATAAAGAAATTTGCCATTTTCCTAATAAAGGGATTTTTGACATTTGAACCACTAACATTAAAGTTCGAAAAAAAGACTGAAATAACAGTTTTCTTTAAAATTTTATTGGGTAACTTAAACAATTAATAATCCGTGTTTCTACCGCGAACACTAACAACACAAGAACATCGGTTTGGCATACTCAAAATGAGTTCATCCAAATCACGCTGTGGAATGGTCGCCCATGTTCGTTGCAACAACAAAAAAAGGTCTTCTTGCGACTGGATACCCTCCATATTCGGCAGAGCTCTTCTCTGTAGCATATCCCATGCATGCTCAATCGGGTTCAAGTCTGGCGACTGAGCAGGCCAGGGCAGGACATTGATGTTAGCTGCGGCGAGAGTCTGTCTTACAACTCGTGAGGCTTCATCACTCTTCAGGGAACTTAATTAGCGACCAAACAGTCAGAAACCGCTTGCATGAAGTGAACCTTCATTCCCGAAGACCGCTACGGGTACCACCTATAGCAATGCACAATCGTAGGATTCGATATCAATGGGCTCTTGAACACAGAAATTGGGCAGAAGAACAATGGCGTTTCGTGTGCTTTTCTGATGAGTCTCGTTTTGGTATAAGACCGGATACAAGACGTATACGACACTGGAGAACCCCTGGACGCCAACAGCGATTAAAATCCTGCCAGGAAGTCCATCCTTATAGTGGTGGAACCATCATGGTATGGGCGGGTATTTGGATCGGCGGAAGAACTGAGTTGATTTGGATCAGAGGCAACCTCAACGCTCAAATTTATGCTGATACGATTGTATCAGACGTCATCGTTCCTCTACAAGTGCAAATCGGTCCCTTATTTCAGTTAATGCATGATAATGCACGACCGCACACCGCAAGAGTTGTAAGACAGACTCTCGCCGCAGCTAACATCAATGTCCTGCCCTGGCCTGCTCAGTCGCCAGACTTGAACCCGATTGAGCATGCATGGGATATGCTACAGAGAAGAGCTCTGCCGAATATGGAGGGTATCCAGTCGCAAGAAGACCTTTTTTTGTTGTTGCAACGAACATGGGCGGCCATTCCACAGCGTGATTTGGATGAACTCATTTTGAGTATGCCAAACCGATGTTCTTGTGTTGTTAGTGTTCGCGGTAGAAACACGGATTATTAATTGTTTAAGTTACCCAATAAAATTTTAAAGAAAACTGTTATTTAAGTCTTTTTTTCGAACTTTAATGTTAGTGGTTCAAATGTCAAAAATCCCTTTATTAGGAAAATGGCAAATTTCTTTATTAATGCAAAGGTGACTTGGTTTATCGTTACTGTGACAAGCGAAAACACTTTATTTGATGAATCCTTAAAGAAAATTTTAATTAATATCAATCAGGAGAAAAGTTTTTGCAAAAATATATGTTGATCCCTAGACACTTTTGATGTGTGTAGTTCAACATCAAAGTTAATAGAAGTAATATTTCTGCACTGTCAAACACTAATTTGATTGATCATCTGCTAACCTAACACTGTGTTAATGAAGAAATACTATCTCGTAAAGATTCTTCAGGTGTTTTTAATACTGAACAGACTGATATGTGTGAATTTATGTTCTTGTAAACTGAGTGATGTTTCGTTTTTATAACACATTAGTTAGTTCGGTAAAGGTTCTTGCAAAAGCAGATAGAAGTTGTCCAACAGTTAAAAAATGCAACGTTTTTGTAACATACATACCTAAACTCACGTTTTATTCTCATGGAGGTAGGCAGAAACTACAGAGCGCCATATGGTAAGATTCTTTTGTTTTGTTTACGTTCATACATTGCTTATTATAAACGCACGTCAGTTGCGAGTACTAAACACCTGAAGAACATCACCAATAAGGTAAGTGTATGTCTTTCTAAGGCGTCTCTTCCCGTCATTTCCACTTACAACTGCCTTATAAATACCTTTTGTTGGTCGTCTTTCATTCATCCTCTCAACGTGATCAAACCATTTTTTGTAACATAAGTATAAATAACGAATCAAGCTAACTCGTCATTCTATTATGTTACTAGCTAGATATATCATCTAATTCATTTTCGAAAATAGCTGTAAAACATAAAAAAAACCTCCCAAAAAACACGTTGATTTGTTATGTTGATAACGTTCAAGGGCAATGTATTCACGTATTTAAAAATAAATAATTCATAGGGTATTAGTCCTGACCTCAGTCAAGGTTTCTATGCGATACTTAAAACTCAACCTAGTTAGAGGTCAGCCTGTTTAGACAAAGTAGATTGGCGTCTGACCATACTACCGGTCGACTACGTAGTATTGTCAGGCACCCCGATCCTACGGATAGCTTAAATAAGCGCCCAATCATCCAACTTGTGGTAGAAAAGATGTAGTGAAAAAATCTATTTTTTTATGCTTATATGGTTGGGTCACGTCGAGATGATGAATGAGAGGTGATTAACAAAACGTATTTAAAAGGCAGATGTAAGAGAGAGATGACGAAACGCCGGCAGGGGACGCTGTTGGCCATGCACAGACCTTATTGGTGATGTCCTTCAGAAAGGTCAGGTGCGTAGTACTATGAAAACGAAAACGAAGAAAAAAATGTATGTAAGAATCGTAACATATGGCATTCTGCAGTTTCTGCATATCTCCATAGTAAAAAGACGAGAGGTTGTATGTATGTATGTATCATTTATTCACCAAAAAAACTTAGCCAAGGTAATATCAATGATGGTTTAATCAATATTATGTCTAAATGTGTGTCTATATTACGTAAGTCCACTGTCCAGAAAACTTGTAGAAACTTGTATCGCAAAAGACAAACTTGGTATTCTGAAACTGATATAATCTTTACTGTTAGCTGTAAATAAACTTCGTATTCGTGTGTGTTTAAGTTTAATTAGAACTATTATAAATTAGACAGATGTGTTGCTGGGGAGTTTGTTCCGCCACTTCTTCTTCCCAGCAAAAACACTAGGAAGTGGCGAAGGGTGGGCCGTTTTTGGGGGACTGTCTTTATGTATTTTTTTGACGTTCAAAAAGTGCTGATTCTCAGCCTAGTTTGAATAAAGACTTTTGATTTTGATTTTTTGATTATCATGTGTTAATTTTGTGCAGAATAAAGTATGATTTTTTTCTCTTTTATTTTCGAGCTTTGTGCAGGCGTTGATTTTTTGCTAACATCATGGCCAGGGTCACGTATTTCAAAGAGCATCATCAGCGGATTATTGATCACCATAATCTTATGCTTTTATAAAAGAGTCAATTTAGTCCCTGTAAAAGCGACAGTAACAAAAATTATATACACGAGAATGAACGCTGTCCAAACAACCAATCACCGACCAGTGTATTAATATTTATAAGTTACATAACCTGTGAATCTTTCCGTATAGATACGTATTTTTGCTTGTTAAAACAAACATGTAACAGGACTGAATGAATAAAAAATATAACAACCGTGTTCCGTGGCAATGCTTGTTTCCTCTTGTAATAACCGGTTTCCCTGGGGTACTGCGTGGCATTTGCCCGGGATAATACACCGTGTTTTATGTCTATGGAATCCATACTAATATTATAAATGAGAAAGTAAGTCTTTTTGTCTGCTTGTTTGTCGGCTTATCACGGTTAAACGGCTGAACGGATCGTAACGAAATTAGGCGTGGAGATAGATCATATCCTGGAAACGGACATCTGGCTACTTTTTTTCTCAAAAATGAATATGAAGAAAATTCGTTTCCTTGAACATCTTTTAATGCAGCGCCATCTAGGATAACATGACAGGTGACCAATTTCTACCCATTTTTATACGTATGTGGCAATTTGACAACTGACAAGTAAGGTGGAACGAAGTTTGCCTGTCTATAATGGAATGGCTTAGCTGTTTAATAATGCCTTTATCATCATCAGCTGTTAAATGTTTTCTCTTCCCATCTATTTTATTGTTACTTCTTTATTATATCTATGCTTTCGAGTCTACCTGTGTGAAACTGGGTACTAGTATTTTAGAGCGACTGTCTACATTAACTCCACAACCAACTTACTGAGCATCACGGTAGATTGACAGAGGTACGTTTTTATTTTGTGATGGTGGAAATTGTCATAGAACCACATGATAAATACCAGTATTTTACATGGAGCGACTTCCAATATGACTTGTTAACTTTTTTTTTTCTTGTTTTTTTTTTATTCATTGTTCAAGATACATAACTTTAAATGCTAAAAACCACAGAAGCCTTTAATGGCTTTTATGTGGCTAGTGAGTTCGGAATACATATAGTTTACACAATTAGTACCTACTTATGTTTATAAAAGTTTTACATTACAGATTAGATTGGATAAGTAAGTTATACAGGGTAAACTAACTTATTGTAGCTTGCAGAAAATGCTTTTTTAATAGACAATTTGTTTTTTAGGGTTGCAGAGGTACTTATTTTGTATGTCCACAGAAAGTTCGTTTATTATTTTAGATTGAGTATACCTACTACTCAGTTACTAAATAACACGGAAGAATGGCTCACGTTTGTATTTTGTTTTGGTAGACATTTTTTTTAGAACTTCGAAGAACTTTACATTTCTCGTAAACCTATATGAAAGATGGCATTCTTCTGAACTTGAAACAGAGAGCAAGGCTGCAGTACCTAGGATATCCAGATTTACTAAATAGCGTCACTCACCTTCTCAGCTCTCTGGTATTTTAGACCAGGATTCAAAGCTTATATTGGATACATTCAGATTAAGTAAAACCAACTTCACAGTAACGTCACCTGATGAGAATTGTTGTGTCTGGCACCGCTAATACACAATGGGCTAAGCCATTTCTTGCATGTTACCCTATAACGATCTTGTGTGACACTGGCACACGTAATTCTATATTAAACGCGCCGCGAACACGCAATGTTGTCACAGTTACGAAATATTGATGTTTGTAACAAAACTCCTTGTAGGGTGTATCCCAAAAATGTATCTATAGTACCTATCTTCACCCCGTCAATTCTGCTTACGTCCCATGTAACGGACGCAAGCCCATTTCCAACAACCGAGCACGAACTCAGACTCCGGACTCCTACTGACAAATTCTAGATGAAAAAATACTGTATCTGACATTGGAATTGTTATAATTAGACCAGTCAAAACAGAGTTCTTAATGTTAACTTTTAGTGTTCGTCATTTTCCTGGCGCATTCCTAATTGGGGTTGGCCCCAAAATCCTGGCCATCGCCATTTGTTGTGATCTTGAGTCATAGCTGACGTTAGGATCAGCATTGTCATATTCTTAAATTGGCTTAGCTGTTTGTGTATATGAGTTTAAACGTGCCTACATACCTACACATAGGAGAATTTTCTAGTAGGGGGCATCGCTATTGCAAAAAAGTAGGGTAAAAAAAATAGTTTTAGTCTACTGTCTAGGTAGTTAGCGGGTGACCTCATTCTCATCCGCTTTGATTTTAATTCTTTTCAGAATCATGTGCAAAACTCTTGGATGTGCATCGATGTCCCTTCCACCCAAAGAGATTTAGGATACTATGGAGAGCACTTTTGAAGAAATGTCATAGAAAATCTGTGATCAAAGTCAAAGTCAAAGTCAAATCGTTTATTTCTATTAGACCCATAACAGGCACTTTTGAACGTTAACTAACAAATAAAACAAATTAAGAGAATGATTCTAGTTGCACATTCCAAATGGTAGTTTTGTATGGAGGAGAATGTGCAAGAAACTCCATACCTATTCTTTTAAAATAGCATTACAATACTTCGTATACAACAATCAGATTTTATAACTATACTGAGATAGGTTTATAAAAAATATGCAATGGACTCGATTAAAAAAGAATTATGTTGGTAGATACATTGTACTCACATATTTACAAAAATACTCAATACGCTGTAAAATGTTATTAAAAGAGATACTCATTACATAAAAAATTGGACGGAGTTAAAAACAAACGGGTACTTCGTCGATTCACACCACGCGCGATTCGGACCATGGTGTGAATCGCACAAGAATCCTTTTTGAATTGCATGATTCAAACCGTGGTGTGAATCGACGAATCCCAAAAAAGTCTTTCGGCGATTCACACCATGGTGTGAAAAGACGAAAGACATTTTGCGAATTCGTCGATTCGCACCATTATAAAAAAGTTATAAAAGTAATTACTTTTTGGTACTGACTGGTACAAAACGGTTATTGAAACAAATTATTTATAGGGATATAATATTTATTATGCTAACATAAGAAATTAAACATAGCATAAGTTTTTACAAGTATGTTAGATTATTCATATTATGTAGGTCAGTTATTCCTATGCTTATGATTAATTTAAAAATCACATGTTGTTCAACTTGAATAAAGATATTTAGGTATGTACAGTTTTAACTGTAAATATAAATCACAATATTGGTCAACATTAATAAAGATCTAGGTATTTATAAAAAAATAAAAAACAACTATAAATAAAATCACAAATACAGACTGAAAGATTACCCTGTTACTTATTACTAATTACAAAAAATACTTGTCATCAACATCTTTAATATAAAATATTCACCTTAATAATAATTAAATCACATGTTGCACATTTTGACTTACGATTTATTTGTCAGTAAAAAAAAAGACTAAGTAATACCTACTTTATTACTATAAGTAATTTTAGTTACTACTTATATAACGAGATATATCCAATGACTAAAATTGCTTGTCGTCTTCTTACCTTACTAATTAAGAGTGTACAATAGTACATAGTTTTACTATATCTAAAAAAAAACAGATTGAATAGATTACCCTTTTCTTTGTAATTGGAATCACAGATTTGTTTGGTTATATGGCTGTAATTAATAAAATAATATTAATTAAGTTAACGTTACTTATAAACAAGATTATTGTTAATTATATAATGATGAGCTACCAAAAAATAAATCAGCATAATACGAAAATTAGATTTTTTTCAAAATCTCAACTTCTCCAAGCAATGGCCAATACTTATTTGGTTAGTCAATAACTCATCTATAGTGTTATTAATTTTTTCATTAACTTGCACGCTTACTAGTTTTCTTTTTGAAATTTTAACGTCACCCGGTAAATTTATTTTATTATAATAAAAGTGTGCGTCTTTGTCTACTCCATGAAGAAATTGGGCAATATTTGGTTTTGATGGAATAATTTTTTTAATTCTAGCATTCCACGATTCAACCATGTTATTTGTTTTATGACTTTCATTGTAAGTACTCCACGTATTTGATAGAACTGAGTGTTGGAGCCATGTTTGGACAAAATAATCATTAAAAAGCGTAACTTCTGCGGTATTGGGACTTTCTCCCATAACATACAGCCAGCCATCATCCAATAAGTTTTGTGGCAAATGTGTCATAGCTGCGCATAGGCTTACATGGATCCTGCCCAGTTTAGATTTGGTTACTCCAAGCTTCTTAGCTTTACGCCATAAGCAGCGGATGAAATGAAAATAACAGCCAACTATTTTCACATCTGGAAACAACACTTTCAGTGCCAACATTGCACTTACTTCAAAGTCCATTGATATATGTGTGGGCTCCCATTCTTGAACTCGGCTTTTAATAATTTGGAACATAATCTCATAAGTTTCTTCTTTTCTATCTGGAAGCAAAGCATATAGCACAGGAACCACATTGACGTATTCTTCATTGCTCCCTATATCCGCATGAATAGTGTATACTTGATGAAAGCACTTGACGCAAATCTTAAATGTGCCATCGATAAAAAAATGTTTCGACTCCTTTAAATATTTTGTCATTTCGGTCTTTCCAAAAATTATGATGCGCTTGTTTTTGTATGCGTAATCGGCGAACAACAGATGATCGTATTTTTTTGGCACTTCAAGATGTGTGGCTTTATTGAAGATAAGTTTATTAGCGCCTATAGCTTTATTTCTTTGATTGTACAGTTTATTCTTTACGTTATTGAATTGAGGTAACGGTTTCGTTAGATTAATTCCTTTATCTGTAAGTACATCTATTGAATCTTGAAAAATTTGTGTGACTGGCTTATTGATATTGTTTTTAACAGTTTCGGTACATATGTGCATCTGCTGGTCTATTTCAATCGCTGTTTGATTCTTAGGAGCATGGTTATGATTAGTTTCACATAATATTGCAAATGGAGACGGGTGCATTTTGAATATTGCATTGCATTTGCTATCTTTTTTGGTGCACCTCCAGACCTCAGAACCATCTTTGTTTATACGTTTCCAAATATAATTGTATCCATTTCGACACAGCATACGACGACCTCTCTCGGTTATTTGAAACTCCATATTTTCAAGAGCATGTGAAGTTGACGCATCTTCAGACATTTTTACACCGAGCCTGTTCAAAAATAAGGAAATTGGATTTTAATATCTAAATATAATTAACATTGTAAAATACTTTACTTGCTTAAAAAATATCGATTTAGTTATATTAACTATCTAAAAATTTATTTACAAAAGTTTTATATTAAAAGCATGCAGATAACACTCTCCTTTCTTATTATTTTACTTATTTACATTTCATAAAGCTTTAGATAGGTATTGAGATTAAATAAAATCCAATTCTATGATTACAAACACCACAAGCAATGACTAAACAAAATATTATAATATAGTATACTAAATTATTACACACTTTGGCATTATGGTGCAATACTTATTGAAATCAGTACCTACACACTAAAGTAAAATGGCGGACAGTCCGCCATTTTGTTTTACGCTATTTTAAAATATTGTATTCAATTTCATCCATAAACAATTAATCCAAGATTAATTGTAAACCAGATTTTGAAGTGCTAAAGCTAATAATGCAGATGCACTGTTAACATTGACCAATATAAAAATTAATTAAGTATTATAGAATAAAAATAGCAATAGGTATCTACCAAGTAATGAAGAAGACAACTTTAAATATTATGTTTAACATTAATTAATTAATTTTGTGCCTGAGATAATTATAATTTTTTTAATTTTAACAACATATTGAAAACTGTACTTACCAAAATTATATTTCACTCAAAATATGACAGTCACTTCACATGTACCTACAACACTACTCTCAGGATAGAAATGATGCAATTACGTTTAAAATTAGTGCATTGTGGTAGTTCAGAAATTTTCCATTGTTTACAAAAGGGTTGTTTTTTACCTGAGAATATTGGCGCGTACCTACGCCGCGCACTGTTTAGGCGCACGTTACTGAATTTTTAAATAAAATTGATATACAATGTTAAGCTGATATTATAATATCAGATTGCATGTTTTATCATTTTAATTATTAAAAAAAACCCCGCAGGAGTAGTAGATAGTATTATTATAGTAGCCACAGAACTCCTCAAGTGGTGGCACTGGTTCACTCATAATAGGTACTTACTTAATATTTTTAATAGTATTTCGCTAAGCACTTGTGTGCTTGCTTGTTAATTAATAAGAAAGAACCGTTGGTATGAATCGGCGAATTGAAAAAGTGTCCTTCGGCGATTCACACCATGGTGTGGATCACCGAATGACTTTTTTGGGATTTCTCGATTCACACCATGGTGTGAATCATGCAATTCAAAAATGGTTCTTGTGCGATTCACACCATGGTCCGAATCGCGCGTGGTGTGAATCGGCGAAGTACCCAAACAAACAGCAGATCAGTGTGTGAGTTTAGAGAAAAAAGCAAACAAACAAAAATTTAAGTAAGTACTTTTGCAGCCAATTTGATTTTGTCAAACCTCCTATGTCCTATGGAGCTGGACAAGCATGTTCCCATGCGTAATAAAACTAGACTCATCGACATGTGTTCATTAAGAGACAAGTATCGGATGAAACTTTTGTTCGTGATGTCTATAGTAAGTATTGAATATCTTTGCTTCCACCCAACCACGGGTACTGGTAGTCTACTCTATTATACTGGAAGTCCAGTACTTAGTAGTAGTACTACCGGTAGTACGGTAAACGCGTTCACCCTTTACATATCCATCACTCGTCCCACAATGTGTTAGGTTTAGTATAATTTTGGCTTATTATTATCTGGTTAAAAACTTCTATCTTGCTTAATAATTAATTTAACAGCCAAACCTTCACATTTCTTCGTTCGTTTGTTTGAATATCGATCCTTACACAAAGTTTATAGATAAATACACATTCGCAGTTGTGCCAACACAGCGAATGGAGGTGCTAGGTTAATATTGAATGTTAAATAAAAACTCGTGAACTATCGTTTAAATTTTATTTGCAATGCTAATTCTCAAGGAGAGTCGTTAAGACGCCATAAGGTTGATAAGAGTATTGAAACATTGTAAGTTGGTTCTAATTAAGTCTAGGATAGTCGTGCGAAAATTTTCGAGGTAATGAGCTGTTCTAGAGGCCATTCTAGATGACTAGTGGCCACCCGCGACTTGTCTCCGTATGTATCTTTATAAATGTATAACTTTTAAGTATCTTTACTAATATAACATTGCGTGAAAGAATAACAAACATCCATATTTCCACACAAACTTTCTCATTTATAATAATTAGTAAGATAACTAATACATTTTTAAATATTGAAATATAAAAAAAAAACATTAAAAAATAGTAGCCCACCGGTATCGGGAACAGGGTCCAAGCTACCGGGGCGGTCAGGGCTCCAAGGAGAGGAATCGCCTAACAATGCGAGCTGTGTCCAGAAGCACTGCTTTCTGAATCAAACGCTTGATCCAGCTGCCCAAATTAGGTAGTATTATTATTATTACTTATTCAATATTCAAAACTATATCTCTAATTGATATTATATTTACTTACTTGTTTTTCACGTGTCACTGAAAAATTCGTAAAAAATTTACGTTGTTGCCATACTAAAATAGTGTGAAAAACAGACATTATTATTTACAGTTTTGTAAGAGAAATTGAAAACGCAAGATACGTGGCTCTTGTGAGCTCTTTTCTTATATTATTTTACTTAAAAATTACCATTTCTATTAGCAGAAAAAAACGAACAAACCTTTATAGTAGATTTACCACTTTGGCTCGCATGGTTACCGAAAGCAAACAAAACAAATCAGGGATCCTGTTTCTACCCAAGTCAGATTTCTACACCGCACAATTTATTTGACCGCGGGATCAATGCTATACAGAGGTCGCAGGGGACATTCCAACGAGAAGTTTTATAACCAAACCATTGGAAAGCGAATCAAAAGAACGACTCTGAACGAGCCGTGTTGAATGTAACACAGTAACGAGAATCCCCGAGGAGCGATTGAAGCAAGAATATTTTACAGAAGCTCCTTTAAAACTTTCTCGAAGACATGCTTTGAATAGGAAGGAATACAGCTCCTATTGACATGCAAAGTTCTTTACTGTGTAGGCTATTTTCGTTTGAAAGCAGCAGGATTTGAAAAGGGCAATCGAATTGAAAATTGTGCGCTTTAAATTTAAATCGTTCAAAAATAGTATGGCTTCGATACGTAATAGGGCTTAGTCGATGAATGCCCAATTTGGAAAGTGCCTAAGTAGGTACATTAAATCAACGCGTATCTTTATTTTTATTAAGACTTACTTACTTGTCGCACTATTAGTACTCTATTGAAAACCAAAATCAAGAATGTCGACCACCAGAAAAGCGTCAAAGCGATAAAGCTCGTCAAGTCCCGAAAAAACGTTTAAATAAAAATAAATTTCATTCATCATTTACCTGTCTTGGATCCTGTAACAAAATTAATTAGGAAAAAAAACAGCGCAGGAGGAGTAAGAAAGTATGAAAGACAATATATCTACTTTCTTCCATAAGAAACAGGAGACGTAGGTATATACTCGTAGGTAGTCCAATACGAGTACGACACTAAGGGACGATTACAACTATAATAGTTAATAATTTAATAATAATAGGTGTATTGCTAAATAGTGGAGTATCTATTTATCCAATCTATGATTACCTATGTTTATCGCGCTATGAGATTTTCTATGCAATTACAGGCATTAATGTAATTAATGTTAAGAGTAGTTATGTATTCTTAGTATTGAGTTAATAAGGCCTGTACTATAGCGGTTCATTAGAGACTTAAACATTACTTAAAACTCGGTTAGGGCCATTCTATTGGTTAAATAGTGTTAAACCCCGTATTCATGGTAAACATTTGTTTAGCAACAAAGTTGAATCAACGTGTTGCGGAGTTGCTGTCAACATGTTGCTAGCAACACTGTGCATGTTCAGAGTTGTTAACAGCTCTCGCTCGATGTGTTGCGGTGTTTACGCTCATCGAGCGTGAACACCGCAACTTTGTTGCTAAACAAATGTTTACCATGAATACGGGGCTTAAAGTATCGGTTGAGTATTGAGTGAGTTTCAGTATTCACGCCTGAAAGCATAATGAGAAGGAGTCGTAACTATGCATTAAAAAACTAATTAACAAATAGACCACTATTGATACAAGCAAGCATGTCAGTATGTATCGCTGTTTACACAGGGAATTAAAATTTATTTATTTCGACAAGTTTTTGGCATTGATGGTGGCTGAGATGAACAAAAACGTTTAAAATCTAGTCACAAATTTAGAGGAGTTGGCCTTCTGCTCAGTAAACAGTTTACGTAGAAAGTTATAAGTACCTTTATTACCCAATTAAGTTCCTACGTGATAATACAACAGACATCAAACAGGCTGACATTTGGTTGAGGTCCTTAAATTTACGGCGAAGCGTAGGCGCACTAATACGCAAACTTTAATCCATAAATACTGTTTGACGGTGGAAACAGTCACAACTTTTGGGTTTGATATGCATTAATTAAAGCCAGGGACTGGTGGACATTCGTAGGTAGGTATATGTGTACACTTACTTATTTATACAGGGTGTAAAAAGACCGATCACATAGCCGATAACCACACATTCTGTACATAAAATTAAGTAACTTTAACCAAAAAATAATGCTGAAAAAATACTTTTTTTTTCATCATTAAAAAAGAGATGCTTTTTATTGCGAGCATTGCATAGCGAGACAAGCGATCGGCTGAGCGTATGGCCACTCGCGCTTGGTCGTTGACCCGACCGGCCCGCTTGTTTAGTATCCATTGCATTTTTGTAACTTCAAATACGTAATTTGTTTTGAAAAATCGATAATTTTGACAATGTTTGTTCGGAAGAAAGTTTAGTAATGATACTTGGAATACAATTAAAAAAAAAAACGAAAAAAAAAATTGCACTTTGACCTTCAATATCTCCAAAACCAGTGAATTCCGAGGTATGTTCTAAAAGAAAAAAAACTATCCCCGTGATAGGTAGAATATGTACTTTTCGTCTACGTTAAGGGTCTTTTTACACCCTGTAAGTACAAATATCGTTGCTTGTGTCTAAATGTCACGGTCGTTTTTTTACAGTCTGGTTACCAATATCCTTTTTCCAACTATGTTAGGGTTGGCTTGCAGTCTAACCGGAATGGCAGTTGAGTATCAGAATTTAACAAGGAGCGACAGTCTATCCGACCTCCACAACTGGGTTACGAAATCCCTAGATTAAACTGGTTGTCAGAGTTTCGTGGGTCTGATAACCCGTAACGACTGTCAACTATCTACAAATGACAGCAACGTGCTTTCCGGGGCACGGAAGAGTCTTGACACGCAACGAATGGTCACCCAGGTCTACCTTCGATCAACCCGGCGTGCGACTGTTAATTTTGTTTTTTTTTTATGCACTGCAGTACCTATTTAAATATCGTTTGCTTGTGCCTAAAGGTCACGGTCGTTGTGACAGCCAGGTCCGCAGCTATAAACATTATAAAGTGTTGACATTTTATAGCCTTATCTGTGGATGAGTGGCACGAAACATTTTAAGCTTTTATTGCCTCTTTGGTCTGCTAGTCGCAAGGGCTTCTACTGAAAATGATGTCCCAAGTTTGATTCCCTGACCTTGGAAAGAATGCTGTTGAGGTTTTCGATTCCGGGAAATTTGATAAGAGCAGTCTGGAGTCAAATATGTACTCGGTTGCTGGGAATTGGCTGACCCATGTCATACAAAGACCGAAATAAAATGGCAGACCTTGGAAAAGTGCTGTTGAGGTTTTCGATTCCGGAAAATTTGATAGGAGCCGCCTGGAGCCGAATATGTACCCGGTTGATGGGAATTGGCTGACCCACTATGACATAGGACCGAGATAAAATGGGCCTAAATTCTGAAGTAAAGCGAAATATGGGAGTACCTTAAGTACCCTCTACTTACTACCCCCTGGGGTATAGAAGAATGATGGTATGGTAACTGCAAAGCACAATAATGAAGTTAGATGTTAAGTAGTTGGCGAAAATTCATGACACAAAATTCCATATTGCTTTTATAAATCGCACATTCTGCATATTATTGCAGGCGTGTAATCTAGATATTGTAATTGTATTTATCTCGTTTCTGCTGCAAAGGTTTTCTTGCCCATAAATGAACGGTAATGGAGTATTTAAAAAATAGTTTAGCATAACAGAGCCTGGCCATTGGGTAACGCTGTCTGACCCTAATGACTGAGTGTCCCACTTGTAACTTTGTGCCTTTGATTTCTTTTAAATGCAGCCACAAATGTCACAATTTACTAAACGAAAGCCATTAATGATTTTATGATTAAGTAGGCGTCTAGCTAAATACATATGATGTGAAATCACAAACGCCTACGTTCCTATGGCAAAGATATGGCATTTTAATAAAGTTTTGCAACCAATAACTCTAACAGTAGCTAATTCTGAAGCAACTAAAAACCGCAGCCTAAAGATCTGATAGTACGACTCAGTGCATAAAAAAGGTTTTAGTCAAAACGTTTTTTTCAAGCAATCTGTTGCAGTTGGTTGCATTTAATCTGAAATTGGATGAACTAAAATAACTGCCATCGAAAGCAAAATCTGCTTCAAAAGTCATGAACTCATGAAGCAGAAATCGGCTTTTTAATTTATTTGATTTTGTTATCCAGTGTCAGTCTTACAAAAGTCGAATCTGATGACACCTTACAAGCTAAAATACATCATCCGTTCAGACTACAGAGTGTGCCAAAGAATGCCAACTTACATATATGTATACACTTTAAAACCATAACCCTCTTTCTGGAACAGTCTTTTACCCAAAACCAGCAAACAAGTACAAGGTTACTAAACTTTTACCTGTTCAAGATAACAATAGTTGACATTGAGTCACAAGAGACGTTATCGAAGGAAATCGTTAGTCCCACCCTTGAATTTTAAGGTAAATTATTTGACAACGAAACAAAACGAAACAAAATTGTTCGGAAGACTGGTGTTATTTAATCTGTGTGTCAGTGTCTGGCCTCTAAGAATTAGAAGTTGTATGTGACCTAGTTGGAAAAGGATAATGTTTTACTGTGATCAGCGAAGCGTGCAATGCCACTGTCTAATGTGTCTATGCTCATTGATCTAGTTACCAAGTGCGATGACTTTAGGCATTGCTCTCGATTTGAAGCTATCCAGAACTTTGAATTTGACGTCGGTCAAATATTTAATCTTAAAATTACTCAGCTTGATGAACCATAGTAAGAACATATTGGAAGAGAAAAGAATAACATTAGTGGTAAGTAGTGTACAGTGCCAAAGTGGTCCTTGAGATGATTAAATGTTCCAACCCAAAGCATATTCATAAAATAATTTTAAAACAATGCTTAAAAGAATAAGCCTTATCTGAGTTTATATTAGACATCATCGTCATCGGTGAGGGAAAAGATTTTGGGGAAACCCAGACTTATATTATACATTAAGTCTGAAATAGCAAATCCGCCTTGAGCAAGCGTGGTGATTAAAGTTGTGTCTTCCCTGTATGAGAGACGTATTTGACCTACAGTCGAACAGTACCTAATAGGCTGATATTATTGTTGTTTAAAAAAAAAAGAACAACACACTGAACGCTCAACAAATTGCAAATGCAAATTTTAAATGCAGTCTCAAATGTCGCAATTTAATAAACGTCAAGGGAAACATAAGTTGTGAAATCAGCTGCGTGTACGTTCAAATTTATGGCAAAGATAGTTTTATTAAAATTTGTACCCAAAAACTCTAACAGTGACAAATTCTGAATCAAACTACCACAATCTATAAACCGTAAAAAGCAACCAAACGACAGTAATTCATTGAAGGACTGTTTGGTGAGGAGCTTCTAATTTGACATTTTTTTTTGTTTTTTATACCCAAACGTTTCTAAATGAGAAGATTTGTAGAATTGTAAGTTTCGGACAACTTCTTCAACAGTAAACGCTATTAATGTCATTGACTCCGCAAAATTATTAAGCAGTGCGTTGAACCGGGTGCGTAGGAGCCGATATATAAACTATCGTGCGCACGGATTTGCCGGGATAATTAGTTCCCTATTTAAATTGGTACGGTTACGTCAATGATTGTTTGTAGGTACTTACACTGTAGGAAGTGCTGTCAATTTTGTAGTCTATGCGGGTAATGTTCCACTTTGTAATACTTTGCGCTATTTACACAAATCAGCTTAGTTGTCATACAAACCACGTTGGTGAAACCTGTTTTGAGAAAGAATACAAATGTTAACATACTAACATGGTGCTTGTTGTTGGTACGTCATTTGATTTTAGTATCGAATGCGTCATTTTGTGGTAAAGGTAAGGTCTCAAGGAGAACGTTAAATTAAAATGAAAGACAAAAAAATTAACAATGCAATGAGTAATCAACTTAAGGTCATCGGCATCACAGATTCTTAATATCAAGTCTGACTTCTTTGACGATAAAGAAAAGAAGGATATTATGAGTAGATTTGATTTTTAAAACAAGCAGTAAATGAAAACCCTACGACTAGGACTTAAGGGAAGAATAATAATATTGAGAAAAATCTATTATCCCGCGAGTTCCCCCGCGTGGGGTTCGGCAACTATCCTAACGGAAGGTACTTACTGTGTTCATATTCTATACAGTCCTAACTAAATTATCGGTCTTCTCGTGTGCCAAATTTTATCAAAATTCGCTCATCTGTTAATGCATCGTAAGGTAAGAAACAGACATACAGCCTTACTTTAACATTAATGATTATTAACTAGGTCTAGATACCAGTCATATGGGCAGGCAGAAGAAAACCTGTGACTAAATTCTATTGAAAAGCAAGTAGATGAAGAGCTTACCACGGATTCACTTTTAATCAACGCTAAGACATTAACTTTAGGTATTAATACGCTTTATGCGATAAACCTAACTACATATTAAGCGAAGCGCTTTACAGCGATAAACTTTATGAAATAGTCTATTCAATAATCAGTATAATATAGGAGCCATTGTGTTAAAGCTAAAGCTCGCGAATAATTAAGTTGATAAAGGCAGTTAATCAATTTAATCTTTGTATTGTTAGCAATGAAGTATGGGGTTGAAAATTGGTAAGCTTCATTTGAATTTAAAGGGCATTTTCATTCCGAACAGCTAACGGTAGGGGTAGGTGAACTATTTAACCTGAAAATAATTTATGGAGACCAGAATAACATAAATAAGGCGGGTATGTCGCAATTTTACTATAATTATAATAATTTATTTATTGGCATATAAACAATTGTACCTACACACATAGCTATGAATCACTGGTGCATGTGGTATGTAATAAAAACCTGTATTACAGGTCACCAGGACCTTGGATTATGAAGCTTCCAGGAGTGCAATGGTGCAGAACTTACACATTCATAAGCCAAATCGTTCTTGGAGTAGACACACATCAGGCGCAGCCTAAGACAGGTATTTTTTGTTATTCGACGTCATTGTTTAGTAAATAAAGATCCCAAATAGCCAAAAACTAACACCCTACAAGTACCGACAGCAACAAAATTAACTTAATCACACTTATAAATACTACTCTAGTAATGTTATCATTCCCTCCTTCCGCGACAGAAGAAATGATGGAGAGATTCTAAATAAGATTAGACAGTTACACCCACCTTAGTAAGTAAATTATGTATGAAGGTTCAAAACGTAGGTACCTACACGTAACGTGCATAAAGAGAATGAATGTGCAGTTCAATTACACATAAGTTACACAACATAATATATTCGTGCTTATATGGTGTACTCAGTAAATAATTATAATTAACATATTGTAGCCAAATGCATTATTATTTCAGAGTTAAATTAAAGAAGGTAGGTACTTTAATAAAATAAGCATTAGGTTTGTAGATTTCTTTGCATAAGTTAAGATTCAACGCAGATAAAACTGCGCATTTTCTTACCATTAAAATTGCGCAGTTTGAAGGTCAAAGAAAATATATTCCATCATACTTATACAAACTATTAAATCTACGATTCAAATTAATGACATGAAACTATTGTGTTTGTAAAGAAATAATAATTCAATAAGATTATAACAATAGAATCGAAAACACATAATGCGACTTTAATAAATAATCTTTAATTTTTAACTAACATTTATTAATATCGAAAAGTTTGGAACGAAACCAAACAAAATCTCTTATACATATAATCCGCTTTGCACCAAAGATTAAACAAGATTAAAAATATACATGGGCTCTGACCAATAACAAAGAAGGGTTTCATAGAAAATAAAATAAAAACAATATTGGAAGCAATTATACAGAACAAAGTGTTATAATTAATTGATTAATCGACTCGGGCCATCCCGTTGATCACAATCCATTTCAATTATGAATCATGGATGAGACAGTATTGAAAGTAGGTACAATTATGGGAATTAAAAGAAGGCAAGTAGGTAATTTATAAAATGGTGAGCATCTGAGCATAACGATTACTACTTTGTTTTATTTATTTATTCTTACTGTTCTACTTGAGCTCCTTCTGAGTTAAGTTACACGATTACTGGGTAAACAGGTCCACTCATATCTGCTGTGGTTCTTTTCATGTATGGTCCCCACAAGAACTGACAAAGAAGTCTGGAGTGTTACAGAGTTAAACCTGTGTTTACTGGACGGTATGTATCCGACAAGGTGAACCCATGACCTAATGAGGGCGTGAGAAGCAGAAATACGACCAATGAGTTTGCGCTTAGGGGTTATTATAAATGCCTAGCAGTGAACGTCATTCGGCTAAGATTTTGACGATGATCATGATATTTAGTTTCGGAAAAGCCATACTCGGTTAAGCAAGTAAATACTTTTTAGCCAATAAGTATTGAGATGAGACTAGCAACGCAATATCAGAAACTACTTACTTAGTTAATTCGACTTAAAAAACTTCTATTGAAAATATTTCAATAACCACCCTCGCTTGGACATGGAAGTTTACCAGATAAGTAATTTAAAAACTCCGTGAAGTTCCACAACTAACGAACTTCGTTGAACTACTTTTAAGTAGCGACCTAAGTGGTTAAGAAACTTCTTTGAAAGTCTTTTAAAGTTCCATCAGTATTTGCGAGGTTTAGTCGTCGCATTTACGTTGTAGAAGATAGCCTTTAGGTGTTAAAGTTTAAGTATACCACAGTGAGTACTAGAGTGCGTTGAACAAATTAGTTCATCCGTTTAATTTCCTAGATGCGTGGGACGGTTTAGTGCCGTTTGATATTGCATCTCTGTTAATGGAAAAGTTAGAATAGAACAAGCTAACAACGTTATATTAGCAGACAGAGTGGTAGAAACGAAAATTAATACTAACGATCAAGTTCCTGAATTCATCGCAACAAAAACAACAAAAGCATCGTGTACATCTGTATGTACGTCTGTATTGTTGGCAATGACACAGTCTGAATACTAGGCTAACACGACATCAGCAATTGTCGCCGCTTTTTCTTTTACACTAGAAAGGTCGCGGGAGACGTGATGTGTTGTCGTCAGGTATATTGCAAGGTCAATGCTCCCAGAAGTATCTGAACTCCTGATCAAAGTTGTGATTTTCATCAATAAATTCGGCAATATGTATGAGTGGGTTTGCTCTGCAGTGCGAATTCAAGGCCGTTATTAATAAGTCCTTACAAGTCTTAATTTACAAAACCTATCCGTCACTGCAACATTCTGTCAAGTTTGGGTATGCAGGAATTTAATGGTGCAAACAGAAGGAAAAGTAACGGACGTATACATATAAGACATAGACGGACGGATGAAGCCATATACTGAGGCACTTACTGGTAAAATATTGCGGTAGCGCATGGTAGACAGGATGCTATGATTTCAAGTATCGATTTCATATCGATTTCTTATTTGCACGTCGTAGCTCACCCTTGCCAGGAACACGAAACCACACTTAAGGAGCAATTATAAAAAAAAAAGAAAAGTAATGATTTAGTACCAGCTCCAGGCCGACAATTAAAAAAAAAAGCGCCTTGCGACTGTACCAAATACGCAAGTAAAGTAAACAGGTAAGAGGTACTTGTTTTACCAATATTCTAACGCATCGTTTTTCAGCTACTAAAACCAGTTGCAATTAGGTTTTTTAAAAGAGTAAGTAGATGGTGTTATTTCTCTATGTCACCTGTGTGTGAGACATGCAAACGCATAAAACATAAAATGATGAAAATAATAAAGATAGTGAAAGACTCGATTCGATGTTACATCCAATTCGTGTCGGCTATCCTAGTTAACATCAAGACAAAGGCGTCAATAATGTTATACAGACGGAAACGTGTATAAAATCTATAGTCGAAAGTTATTTTGCTATTGTGAACCAAATTACTGTTTACCGTTCACGTCTAGTTCAGACGCCTACAATTCTGTACAAAGGTTCTATTCTATATTTGGGTAGGTAATTGGTATTTCTGCGTCAAACAGTGTCACGTCCCTTAAAATCTCATTTCCATGGTAATTTGAAGGACACCTTTTAAGAAAGAAATGAGATGTTACGAAATTGTTATCATCTCGACCCTCGATCGAGGTAATTTCTTCACGGCAGTAGGTACGGTAAACCATTAGGAAACCTCTTAATAAGCCAACAGATTACATGGAGAAATACCGTATTTTAAGACAGGATACTTGAAAATACCGTTATATTTGGAGGTTCTATTAAAGGTATAATTTAGGGTTTTTGGGTAACGCCTACGTAATGTTACGCTCTGTGCGACCCCGAATTTTAGATCGTATTTCTTCGATATACAGAAGCGATTTTCTTTTGATGTGGTCATTCATTAATCTTGAAAATGGTATAGAGACGAATAAAAAATGTCTTTTCTCTGCTTTTGGGCTGAATAAATATCATAATCTGGAAGAGTAGGAAGTCTGGAATATAGTGTGATTTCGTTTGTTACATTGTATATACCACTTTTAATTCCTAATACAATTAATTGATTTAGGTAGAATTAATGTTATAGGCATTGTCTCCAGCCAATCTTAAGATGGTGCAGAGTCAAATAGTGGTAGGAGAACCTATAAATTAATATTATATTAACGCTAATATCTGTCTCGGTGAGGAAAACCACAAGTCACTAATTAATTCAAAACGTGCGATGTACCGCAACAATTACCAGCTCAGTATATGTCATGTGTATTAGAGTATAATCCTCCGAACACAGTTGTATGTACCTAGTCAATGTCATCATTAATTACTAAAACGCCGGTAATAATCTATAAGCCACAAACTAATGAATACCGGTTTTCTATCAATCGCCGTAACGAAGATGCTGACAGCAAAAATAAGTAGCGTAACAGAAACGAAGAAGTTGATAAAAATATATTAACCATTTCAATAATAATATTGGTTTAGGTGTTAGCAGCTAGACTAGTAATATTATTTATTTGTTTGTTGAAGTAAGTAACTCAAATCGTGTCTTAAGGTGGCAACGAACAGGTGTCCAGTTCATACTTTGATCTAGTGTTTGACGTCTACCAATGTTGGCCCAATGTTGTTGCCCATGATAGTTACAAAAATGTTCACTTACTACCTAAGCTTATATATGGTACAAAGGAATAAAATTAATGAGTATGTTTGTCTAGCTAGAAATTCAACACATGCTGGGTTTGATAATAACATTTGTAGTAATGTAGACGATCAAGAAGTACGCATAACGATATAAATGCGGTTAAAATTGAACCCTTCAGAATTTGCAGAGTTAAAAAATGCTTTAGGAAACAGCAAAAAGATAAAGAAAGATCTTTCAAACACCTCCGTTTATTACTGCGGACTCTCGAAAAGTTAAAAAAGTTAAAGTTAAATCACAAAGCTAACACGGGTATATAAATCCAAGGTCTGTTGTTTAAGGTCTGAGAAATATACATTACGTTACAACAAAGAAAACATTTTTTCAAGTAATGCAAAAGTTGTAAAATTATAAAAAACACAATTTCTTTGAGATGTTCATATTTACGTAGAGGATCGACCATTGAGTTTAAGAAATCTGTATCGATTAGAATGTAAGTGAACGGAGAGAGGCTGTTGATATACAAAAAAAAACGATTGTTTGCTTTTGATGGTCGGGCGTAAAGATTGAAATTGTTTTATTCTATAGAAAACGACAAAATTTTCATTCCGGTTAGAATTTAGAGCATTTATTTATTGTTGCGAAAACTTTTTGGCTTAAATAAGAGGATTTCGGGATCTAAAAACGGTACACTCGAGAAAGTGAAGGAATATCGTAAAATAAAAAGCAAGCCGTGAGTCGTGAGTTCGTGACGTATCTAGTTAAGGATGAGCAGATGCACTAGCAAAAGCCCGAGAAATCAATGATTCATTTGGTAGTACCTAGTAGGCTTCTAAAGGAAATTCCACCAAGGCACTGTAGTGAGAAGAACTTAATTGACAAAAGAAGGCTACGGTATGATCAAATAATGGTATAGACTATTTAGATAGAACCTACAAGCACAAAGTCAATAAAATTTCTGTACGTGATCATAATGACACAAGACATAAACAAAAATACACCTTAAAATAATCTACGTGCTCAATGAACTATGACATTCTGCCACAATATATTACAAATTCTTGCGCTACAATTTCCTATTTAGAAAGTCAAACACAGGTATCTTAAGGGACTTAAAGTTCACATTCACCACGACAAGGTAGCGAGCCCTTAGGTAGAGAAGGGTTTGACTTGAATGGTAAGAAGTTATTCAAGTTTTTTTTTCTCTCCCTTCTAAAGTCCCGCGTTTCTTGGAACATCCCTTTCGGAACGGGAAAGGTCGACGAACGAATAGTCTCACGCTTTTATTGTCCATGTTTAATATCTCCGGAGACCAAAACGTGGTATAATAAAAAACTGGAATTTAATATGAATAATATCTGGAGGATTTTGGCGACCTTGTGGAATGTGCGGGTATTATGGATGTTTGTATTTAGTTCTGCCTTTTTTGGAAGCTGATCATAAAGTATTGGGCTTAAAATATCTAGTAGCATTGTTGTAAATATATATAAAATCTTTAGAAAAACATTAAAACCACAATTGGTTCTACTAAAAGAAGCAGTCACTACTATAAAAAAACAGCAATAAAAATTACCTTTCAACTTTTACGTGGAAAGCCAATTATGTCGACACGCGATTCAGTCAAATCCAATTCACTAATATTGTAATCATTCACACAACACAAAATTCAATCCATATTTTCTAATACCGCGTAGCGATTCAAAATACAACGACACGAAACACACGTCCGTTCGGTTTGCGCGCCAAACCGCGACTGGCAGGCTGTGTTCTCAGCAGGTCCGCCGGTGACAAACCTTCACCAATGAACCGCGTTTTACCATAGATTATAATAGTCCGCATGCATTGCTAATTTATTTTATGCAGCAACCACAATGCGCTTTACGAAAACAGTAATGTATTATGTATACAATTAAATAGTTAATTTATTTAATGATGAGAGCGAACATTTAACGGGTCTGTCTATTGGTTAACACTTTAATGAAAATGAGGAAGTACTAGTTACACGGAGCCTTTAAATTATTATCATTTTATCTAGATGACATAACAGTTTCCATAGAACAATGGGGCGAGCCACTTCTATCTCAGAAATCTTTTAACAATAGCGTATTAAAGCTTAGATCTCGGCACGAATGAATAGTCAAGAAAAAATAATTAGCAAGGATTTCCCATAAGAAGAATCTTGGTGAATACGGAAACTTGTAAGCGCTCGACAATATTTTGCACAATGCCATTACAGCCAAAACGAAATTGGACGGTCATTAGAAACTTGAAACTCCGCAATAGAAATATCACATTGCGTGGTTATCTGTATTTCTGTAAGAACCGTATCGCGTTCGAACACTAGAGTAAAAGTGTTTTGGCGCTAACTCTATGCGGTGTCCCTGACCCGGTTGTAGAGCCTTCGTGTTTCATGTGCGCCTAGTACTTCTCTATGCGGACTGAACCTGAATGATATTATGAATAAGGCATACCGCATGGGGAAAGTCATTATTATGAGTAATGGTATCAATGTGTCAGAAGGCCATAATTTAACTTGACAATAAAAATAGACTAGCAATGAATCAGTCAATGACCAAAATAGTCTGCTACAGCTAGACCACGGATATCTATGAGCTAGACAGATTAATATTTAAGCAGTGATTTATTTATTTTATATTATTTGAATGAGGTTTGTACGGTGAGAGCTTTTGCAAATATTTAAAATGATTCGTGTAATGGATGAACATGTAACCGACTATGTAACGTTGCCTATATATTTCGAGATGACGTCAAAGGCACCTAATCGTCGTAATACGTTCGCCCACTGTCAAATTCCAAAGCCGAGTACATGATAACACGAGAGAAGCGATTACTGAAACGCTAATAAAGATAGAACTGTGTTTAATCCGATGAAAACCTTTGTGGATACTTGTCTGTTAATTTATTTACGCAAACTTATTATTTACACACAAAGACATTTACAGTACAAACCATGTTCAAATGTAATAGCATTGCATGCATCTAAATTATGGGTGAGCACATGCATTTCATTCAGATCTCAATATACAATATAAAATAAATATCAGGATGGATAACAATGTAATTAAAACTGTGATCAGCAATATCATAACCCTTAAAATTAATTTTTAACAAATAAACTATGATAAAATAAGATTTAATTAAATAACAGACACACACAATAGGAAGGAAATAAACATTATTGATAAAAATGTACAAAAATTTTGAAATTACAAATTTATAAAAATTAATGCAAGTAAGTCTTCGTCTAGTTCCTCATAAAGCAATTCTGCAGGATTAGGTGGAGTTTAAAGGACGATGACATATAGGAATCGGTCGACACCACACAGCAGTGGTAGGTCTGGCTTTGTGGTTACTGGTATACCCGCTGCTTGATTGAAACTGAGGCTACATGCATTGTCTGTGCCTTTTTATTTGTTCTCTACTGCAGTTAACTTGGGTAAAGGAAATAAACAAGACATGGTCAGAACTGTTTATGTTGCAAGTTTTTCATTTACCTGTTTTTAACATTTGCAGGTTTCTAGTAGTGGGATGACTATTCCCATAAAATCTATTCTAAATATAGGTTTGGCTTTGCGGTTTTCCTTGTGAACAGCGTGAACACTGGAAGATGCAACAATTTTCATTAGAATTGCTTTTAGCTTTACACAAGTGTTCTGAACTTTAGTAGCTATAATCCATTTATCGCAATCTCATGGTAGACTTAACACCTGATTCTCGGTAAGTGCTTTTATCAATATGAATGAGTACATTGTTTATTAGGTACAGGACATGAAGGCGGTGTTCTAGTTTTGATGTTCAGTGTTTTTGCAAATTGGGAAAACTTTAGCCCTTTTATCAGTTTCGTTTCCCATTAGTAATTTTGTTTAATGAAATATTACTACTGCTTCTTTGCTTTATACTTTCAGTATATTGATAAAAGTTAGGTGCTTGCCATTTTTTGAATAGATCTTTGTTATCATTATTTGTGTGTTGTGTCAAACAAAATACACACGACGTCTGTGATGAATGTGACGATATCTTAAGCAATTTCTATAAATAAATTTTGCTGTGTTGTCTTAATCATGACTTTGAATAAGAAGCAAATCAATCTATACAATGAAGTTACATTGTTTTAATCGTTTTTCCGCTTCATGTGATCCTCATAGATCGGTAGCTTCCAGTCTTCCACTACGATTAATTAAGCATTCGGCGACGCTCCAACGGACTCCTGAAGCCGTTTGTTTATCGGAGCGAGCGAAAGTTATGCCTGTCTTGTGTTAATGCCTTCCTGGTACTAGCGGACGTGTGGATGCATATAAGCTAATAATACCTCAAATTTAGCAAAAAATCCCATATTCAGGCCATTATCATCTTCGTCATGTCTATACCCTTATCTCAGATTATTTGAGGTTGGTGCAGCATGTATTTTTTCCGTACAGCTCTTTTTGCCGTTACTCCATAGTAACTGCTTCTTAATATCACTCGAAGATTTTTTTAAACATATTTTAGAAGGTATAAATCTCAGCAGTAGGTAGCACTTCGAATTTTTCAGCAACTGGGTTGTGAAGGTCAGATAATTAGACGCTCAATGTAAAATACTGACATTTGGCCTAAAAGCGGTCGTTTATAGTTACGCCAAAGCTAACAGCTCTATCAATTAAACTGACATATTTAATAAGTTAGCCACTATTATTTCGGATATCCCGTACTTAATTGACTAGGGTATGATTACATCACGTAGGAAGGTATTAAGTTAGTCAAACGTTTCAGTTTTCCGTGAACGGAAGGCAGTACTTTGGTGTCGATAATGTTTCCTTTAAATCTTGTTGGAAACTTACAAGATATTAGTTTTCTTCCTTGTAAGGTACGGTACGGCAAGAATCGGCAAGATAATATTGTTTTAATTTTATTGTGGAATTTGTGCAAACATAACATAACAATTTCAGAGACCACAGACTATAGGAGAGTGATAAGAAAACTTCACTACTAAACATGGACAGATTTTATGTTTTATTTAGGTATATATTTGTTTTATTTTATAACTTACGCTTTTGCTTTTGTCTACTGTTTTCTGTTGTGTGCTTATTAGTTTAGTAATGACTGTTTTGTATTGAAGCCAGCACCTCAAGCTACCCCAATGTGTCAAATTTCTATTATAGTTTTTTAACTTTATTACAATAGAATAAGGTTCATGTTTTATTGGAAAAAATACAGTTTTCTGTGTGTATTGTAGCTTGTGGCGTTGGTACTTGAATAATATTATATTATTTAATTATTTTTTTAAAATTTCGCCCGTCATTTCCGTTATCTAGTAACTTCAAACTCCAATATTATTCCGTGGACAATAGTGTGGGTTATGCGTTTTTATTTTTATATACCACTAGGTATATTTTAAGAGTGCTGTATCGTAAAACTGTTTTTTGTCCCAAATAAATAAATAAAAAAAAGGTGCGAGGGTCGTCTTTTCCAAAATGTTTCAGGTGATTCGTTCGCTCGTCTGAGTCATTAATATCCAGCTTTGTGTACGATACCGTCGTCACATTGTTAGTCGATGCGCAAAAACTAGGCACATTGATACTGCTAAAATACAGAGTAGCCTGTTTAACAAAATTGGTATTTGTCCTTCTTATGCAAGTGAAAATGTAACATCACCACTTCTCCGTCATAAAAGACGACCTTGGTACTATTTCTAAGGTAAACATCTAAAATTTAAGTTTCCATCTTAAACCGGTATCGTCTGCGATGCATAAAATCGACCGGGCATGTTGATCAAACGTTTTGCATACATGAATATTTTGTCAGTCCAGTGAATACTCCTCGTTATTTCTGCCAGTAAAAATGAAACTGAACTTATTTTTGCTCTGCAAAATTCAGCTGGATTTTTTGGTGGGATGTTTGTTTTGGAATTTATTTTTGTTGCACCATTCGTTTTTATAGTCAGAACTAACATATATTTTGTGTTTTCATAAAGAAAAACTGTTTTCATGTTGCAATCTGAGGTACAATTACCGTATGTTTTAGAACGTTCCCATTCTAATTTCAGTCTTAATCTCTGTTAATTCTGATGCCGTCTAATTTTCTGACACTGGTTGTATTTTATAACAGAAATTGACCTTTTGATGTAACTGTGATAATATATCATAAACATTAATCATCTCTCAGAGATTCTCGCTAAGACACTAAATCAATATCAACCAGCTCAGCCTATCGCTGTCTATTGCTGGAGGCGTCTTCATGCATGCCCCCAAAACCCTGTCCTCTTCCTTCCGCATCCATTCTAACTCACTGTCTCCACTCCACCAGCCATCGGCCCTTCGATAGACATCGCAAAGGCACAGGCTACTTCGTACTTAGCTATCAACTACACTTCCACGATGAAAATCCTGTCAATCACAAATATTCAAAGCACGCCCCTCACCTGGCAAACATGGTAGTTAACTAATTGACATCAGTTGAACGTCTATTAGCGACCTATCTAAATTATTCAGACCCCAGTCCCCCACGTATGAAACCCTGACACAGTTGGTATTGCGACACTGCGGAAACGACCTAGTTCTCACTTCCATCCACGTGTATAAAATTTCATTGAATACTTTTCCAAAGGATATTGACTTGATTTCTATAACTGACTTTCAAAATTGGAGACTATGCATTAGGTGGGTTTTTTGTTTCCAATTTGTCACATTTCTTTGACAGTCTTGCAACTTTATTACAAAACATCAAGGCTCATGTTTAATTGGGAAAATTTGACAGTTTGGGATAGCTAGAGATGTCAATAATACATCAATGTTCAAAGTTGTATATTAGTTTTGATAGAAGCAACCGTGGTATATAACGGACTACAGCTGCTTCTATAATCTAAAAAAAAGTGTTACAACTTGGTTTTGTTTGTCGCTATAATTACGAGCTGAGTAGTGTCTATCAGCTGCCTTATTAAAGAAATATTCAACAGCACCTGGAGTATTGTATTGAACATAATAAGAAACAATTAATTAAGTATGTTTCTGAACATATTTGTTTTTATGTGAAGCAAGTAGATACAACAGCTGAAATTTTATTTTAGGTAAACTTGTGACGGAATGCCTCAAAATATTTTGCGAACTTAACACACTTGACACTCTATGGGAAAAAAAAAAATATGCAAGAGAAAGATGCGTCCGTGTTTCGATTTGTTTCACGCAAATGTAAAAGCTTGAAATCGATTACATGGAGAATTTCACGTGCCTTGAACGCGCATGAAGATATCGATCAGAAATCACTGACGAATTACAATCACGTGTTTTACAGACACATTCTCGTAGAGGTACAATACATGGGTTCATGCTGAGGAAGCTGGTTGATTTGCAGTCTTTTGGCAAAACAATTTTTATACATAATATGTCAAACTCACGACTTTTTTTTCAAGCGGTACGATCATTCTTCTAACGTATTTCTCTTTTGGTTCGACAAAGTACGTTCTTTCCTCTGTAGCCACGCAAATTTTTGACATAAAACACGAAATGTAAAAACCCTGCTGCATTTAGGATTACCTATATGAATGTGGGATGTTAATTTAGAATGCATGATTATTTGATGGAATGTTTTAAATATGAACGCAGTGATGGATGAATGAGAGAGTATGAATGTGGGAAGAAGAAAGAGGAAGCATTTGAATATTATGAAAAAGGAAGAAGGAAAAAAGGATGACGAGCGAGTGTCATGAAGTAAAGTCGTTTTTTTTTACATACATGAAGTTACAAAATATTTTAATAAAGAAATTACCAAGATATTTTCATTTTATTACGGTGGTCCATACCCCGGAGGTAATGAGGCAGGCACCCCTAGAAATGAATAAAGTTATAAAACTTACCTAATAATAATTTTGAAACCACTATTCTATTATTCCTTAATAGTTCGTGCTAGAGGTACTTACTGATCATACAACTGTTTATAGTACTACGCACCTGACCTTTCTGAAACACGTACAGATGGACCTAACATTCAGCTAAAAACTTAAAATGATTCACTGGCAGTCTGCCTACGCAAAACACGGTAGTACATCGAAATAGTTTAGTTAATAAAATATCGATCACCTGGCTATGTTCCAAGAATATAAGTGAAGAATCGATAGGTATCATCAAAATCGATCGACTGCTGACAGCTAGTTTTCATTTATACTTGGCAACAGCTTATGTTTAACAACTAACTAAGGCACTTGAAATAAACCTAATAAAATACACAGCTGTATATTATATATGCTTGCACATTTAACTTGGTAACTATGTCTTCAATACTCATAAAACTAAAGAGTTTGTTAGTTGTTAGAGTCCCCATAGTCAGATTAAAACAAAATGCGTTTAATACAATGATATAGAGCAACGGTGGCCCAGTGGTGGCGGCCCCGACTTACGAAAAGTAAGTCGCGGGTTCGAACCCAGGCAGGCGCATTACTTTGTGTAATTTAATTCATCACCACTGCTCTCAAAAACGGTGAAGGAAAACATCGTGAGGAAACCGGCGTGTCCTAGAACCAAAAATTCGAAGACATTTGACATCTACCAATTCGCACTGGGCCCGCGTGGTAGATTATATTATAGCCCATACGCGCTTTGACGTGGAGTTGCGGATACCAGCCCGGTATCTTTAATCTTTAAAACAATGATGGTTTCATACCATTTTTCTTAAGAAGAGATTCTACGCTAATAAGTATTACGTTACTTCCCTCAGGAGCGTGTAAAAACGTTGGGCAAAGTTAAAGTTAAATAAGCACCAAAT
Organism: Euplexia lucipara; assembly: GCA_921972225.1. Lineage (NCBI taxonomy): Eukaryota > Metazoa > Arthropoda > Insecta > Lepidoptera > Noctuidae > Euplexia > Euplexia lucipara. Next base: position 4,203,444 of record OV179143.1, on the reverse strand, counting down.
AGGCATGAGCCTGTAACTAAGTTGTCAAAAGCAGAACCAGATTTAGCCTAGCCATTTCCCAACCATGTTGGGGTAGGCTTTCAGCCTACTGCGGAAAGGGAGAGGGAGATTACTTCTACTCACCCTGCCCGCAGCAGACGCACCAGGTGCAGGCGGAGGGCGGATAACGCCCTCTTCCAGCCCCTCTGAATGGGTCCAGGGGCGACGGACGCGGGGATGTCCACCGCCCCCCACGTACATGGACCCGAGGTGGCGGCGCGTCGTGTTCACGCGCGCCCCTCTTAGACGTCGCGAGGGGAGTCTTACACCTCACTCCCCTCGGTGACTTGGCGAGGCCCGCGGGGCCGGCACCAGTCGGGGGTCGCGGAAGTATCTTCTGTTCCCGTGACCCCCGGCGCAGGTGTGAGAAGGAACACGGGGTGGTTTTTAGTTAGTAAGAGTCTGACAGACCCTTCCGCCTCCCCGGGCGGGGGACATCCATGAAGATTTTCCACACCTCAAAAAAAAAAATGCTTTCAGCCTATTTAGGTGCAGCTGAAGTATTTCAATAATTTTCAAAATGATGGCACGTTTTGTCCAGTAGCTGAGCGATTGGTTACTGGGCCGCGTGTTTTGGGTAAGATTCCCGCACGCAACAAATATTTGTATGATCTAGTTAGTTATACCAGATGTTGGTAAGCAAGTAGGTACCCAATCACGCGGGAAGCGTCGCGTGAGCACAGAGACTCGTGCGGCGGCGCCGCGTCACCCCCGCTCTGACTTTTTGACGCATAGTACGTCATCACGCTAACAGGTGCACGGTTGAAATGTGGTCGTATGATCGGTGTCGTCGTCGGTGGCGTGTGCGCAGGAGACGGCGGGTGAGGCGAGGGTGGGGTGGGAGCGAGACAAAAACACGCCATGTCATTAAAGTGCTTTGTTTCGTTTAGACTAAAATATATACTGTATATACACTTTGTTTATTTTAAAAATATTAATGCTGTCTTAGTTTATCTCTGTATTTATTTATCGTTGCTAGTGTCACTCTCTAACACAATATATATTTATTTTTTACTTTTATGTATAACCGACCTCTTCTCATTACACACTGAACTGATTTACTTACTCGTTTTATATTTATTTATTTCCTTCCGTTACTGGGTACCCCTCAAGGTTCATTGGAAGACCAGCGTCAGACAGCATCACCTGTCTGGCATGAATGCTGAAATGGACCTTTTTGGCGCAGCCGTGAGGCACACAGCACATGATGTGTACCTACTATTGCATATTTTCTATTGTTTGATAAATTATTGTGTGTATGTGTGTTTTGATGACTGATGTCAAATAAATATTTTTCTTTCTTTCTTTTCTTTCTTTATACCGGATCATGCTATTTGTGTATGTGAATTTAAATGTTCGAAAACGCACCCACGACACAGAAAAATATTGTACTGTTGGGCAACATTCAAAGTCAAATAAACTTGGATAGCTCATAGCTTCCACAGTGAGCTAGTGTACATTAATCACAGAAATAGTAGGTATCAGTTTGTTTGCCTGAAAAGGCAACTGCTTCATACACCGTCGCGTCCACTAAACGTAAGAAATTGCTATCAATCGTAACTATTGTCTACTGACATCGATAATTACGTGTTTAGCTCTAATGAACAACTCGGTAATGTTAGCTCATTTTGTTCGATCTTATGTGTGTTGCATTGTGTGCAACGCGAGTAAGAACTCAAGCAAAAAACTATCGATAAGCAATCGATTAAGTTAGTAGGTTACTAAACATTCATTGTCTTGTTTGCAATTCAACTTTTTTTACATTCTTATAGCTGTTCCCGTGTAACTAATGGGTCTTATTAAAGTAGTGTAAATTCCAAACAATTACAAAGAGATAAAAGTAATCATTGGATTGTTTTTTCTGAATTATGTATGTACTGAGGAAATTATTCTGTTATATGCACTCGGCATAGTAGAATTCATTGCGTTCATTACTCCTTGAAGCACGAGTACTCGTAATTCAATATAATAGCTGTTTTATCTACCCATCTGTAAATGGTCATTGCGCCAATACCAGCCACTATGGACACGCATAAGAAACTCCGTCAGTTTCCCTTTACACCGTAAATACTTTCTCACCATAAATTTAGGTGTTCAGCACCTCAACGTTACGGTGGAAAATAAAACGGACATAAAAGTGAAAGAAGTATTTTATTTGTAGTACGAAACAATCAGAGCACAGTTTGTACACTTTATTAAATGTGTGTGGTTGCCGTAAACGGTAACTGCTAAATGGATGCCAGTAGATTAAGTTGATTCTCTTTGTTTGAAGGAAGGTAACGGTTACAAAAAACCAACCGACTTCTTAAAAAAAAACTAACAGGTGTTTTTTTTTTAAGAAGTCGGTTGGTTTTTTTTGTAAAAAAGTTTTTATTTTTTAATTTTTTGTTTCTTTGCATGTAAAGAAAGTGTTTCAGAACTTGAAAGAGTCATTGAAATTGGATAACAATTGCTAAAGAAGTTCTATCTAAACATTAATCTGTACATCTCTGGCCCCTTTTAAATTAGAATGGCGTAATGTTATGTTATGGAAATACAAAAGCTCAGCATAGACATCAGACTATAGCAATCGCGAATAGTTTGCTGTTATGCGTTGAAGAGTTCCGTTGTCTGTCTTCTTCATCAGTCTTTCTTCACCAAATGATACCTTCTAAATGAAAATGCTTGATTTGTTACTAAAAATGTTAAAATCGGTGCGTGTGTGCCTATATTTTTTGAGGAGTTCCCTCAATTCCTCGAAGATCCTTCACCAGATATCAGTTTTGATACAAATGGGACCAATCTGTTATTTGTATACCCTATCAAATAAAAAAAGAATTTTGAAAATCGGTCCATAAATGACGGAGTACGGAGGTAAAAACCCTAAAAAAAAAAAAACGAATTGAGAACCTCCTCCTTTTTTTGAAATCGGTTAAAAATAGCAATATAATTACGGACCAAAGTACAACATTACTTTTCATATCGAAGTTTACCATAAATAGTACGGTCAGCATCATTAACTTAGTAAACCGTGTTTTAAAGCACCTAACTACGTGTAACATCATGGATAAAAATCCAAATTGATTTATTGTAATAAGGCTGTAAACCAGGACTTTTTGATCGTCAGAACTTACATCCCCCAAAACGTCCGCCCTTCACCACTTCCTAGTGGTTATGCTGGGAAGTAGAAGTGGCGCAACAAACCTGTCTGACTCGTTAGAAGAAACTATAGGTACAATCTTTGAATCAATAAGATCCTTGTTGAAGCACGGATTTTTAGGAGTGTGAAACAAAAAACAAAACTACAATGGAATTCAACAATAATTGAAAAAACAACTTTGCTATCTCTCTTTCGAAAACTTATTTGTAGCGACCATCATCATGATTCATGATAACAGCTACAAGACGTCCACTACGTGCTTAGGCCTGCATCAAAGATTTTATCAAACTAAAGCGGTCTTTACAGGAAACCCTATCTCATTAAAGACTTGAAATACCTACTTCTCTACTTTTCCTTTCTCTACAATAGAAAACTGTTAACAGTTTTCCACATGCGACCGCAATTTTAATAATATGATGCATACGTATTCATTATACATAATATATAGATCCGCGATTCCTTATGTTTGTTGTACAGACGCCAGCTCATTAACCAACCCCAAACTGTCAAATTTAGCCAATTGAACATGAACCTTATTCTGTTTAGAATAAAGTTGAAAACCTATCAAAGAAATTTGACACATTGTGGTAGGTCGATGTGCTGGCGTCTGTACATCCGAGAACTAAATGTTTTGTTACGTTACGAGTTAATGTCCACTGTCTGTATAACTATCAACTGCTTCTTTTGTTGCAGTCTTAATTATTGTTGTTAAAAAGTAGTGATAGTCTAATGGTGTGACTGGTAGATTGCATAGTCAAAAGTTTTGCGTTCAAAACAAGGCGAGCACTTCTTATGACTTTTCGGATCATGTGTGTATCGTAGAATTATCACTTGCTTCAAAAACGGTAATGGAAAACATGGTGTGAGAAAACCGGCGTTCATTAGAGATATTTCTTGACATGTAATGCCAAGACAGACCCATGGGCGACATTGAAACTGTGACACCAGCAATGCAATCCTGGTCAAATCACCGCGTGAGAAGAGAATACAGGTGTAGTGAGCGCAAATTGAGCTGTCATACTTATGTTGGACATTGACAGTTCACTTCACTCAAGTGTTCACGGCGTGACTTGTACTGAATCAACCGGTAGGTCACTAACCACACCACAAAGAAATAATAATAAACATTGGGTACTTTGTCAGTGTTTTTTGGGAGTCCATTATACTTAGTCTTCTTTTGTCTGGTAAACCAGCCTTACCAAAGTGTACCGTTGGTACCTAGTAACTAGGTTTTAGAGGTCAGATAAGCAGTCTTTCCATGTAAAATACTGGTACTCAAATGCATCAGGTTACTAACGGAAAAGACTAAGCAGCTAGCTGATGAAGGCTATTTTCTGTTTTGGCACGTTTTAAAAGCAACAAAATGGTTTTCAGAGGTCACTGCCAACGACAATGATGTCTGGAGAAGATTTGGAATTTTGGAACCGTTCCAGGATTTTATTGTAGATAACCTTCACTTGTTTAAATAAGGCTAGGTGAAGGAAGCTTAACTCTTGAATTTGGATAACTAAAGGTGCTGAAGGTGCCCTGATTACATCCTTTGCTCGAAGTCATGCCCTGACTGCCTCGTTGATCCAGGCAACGGTCTAAACCGCTACAGATGAGCATAAGGTCTTGACACCTATCCCCAGGTATGGCGAAGCGTCATTGAGTAAATCAATCTGAATTTTTTTCAGTAACAATCCGGAGTCTGGATTGATGTCTGATTGATGGCAATAGACCCGCTCCTAATTACATGGGACTAAAACATAACATGGCGAAATGTGGGTGTACTAAAGGTTCACTTCAGGTTTACTCTTCGGAGATTACAGGCGTAATGTTACGTCATGTCTTCGTGAATTTTCCCGTCTTACAAGGAAAAAGGGGCAAAGCTAATGTAACAAACACCTACGTATGTGCTACATACATAATAAACAAACATGGAATGTCAAAGAAAGGTCATACGTTCCATCATCACGTACTTAACACAATCATTCAAATTACCGCAAATTAGTTGCTGGATACTAATATAACCTCTAAACAATAACAAGCAACATTGAGTCCCTGACTGAACTGTTGGTTGTAAATAAGTTTTAGTTGTTTCAAACCACTAAGGACCAATTGGTCTTGCCAGGTTTATGGATAGGTAAGCTATCATTTATAGCTGGCCGTTATAGTAGAACAAAGAGATTTTGATTTGAATTTTCTAACTAACTGTCTGACTAAGTCGTTAGCAGTTGCCAATGACTGACTGGCATGGTCCTAAATGCTCTTTCTGGTTCTAGGCAAACTATGCCAAGTGCGGCTCCGTTAACATGCAAACATACGTATGCCGATTGCAAGTAGCACTACGCACCGGACCTTTCTAAAGAACTTCACCAATAAGGTCAAAATAATGTGTCTCTTCACACAAATAGGTAAATATATTTTGAACTTTATCTCAAAACGACCATGACCACCTAAGCATAGTTTTTTCAATCTCTGTCACTAAATCTTCTTGTAAACTACAACGACGTCGTCGACTAAAATCGTTACCAAGGGCGATATATACCTTCCTCAGCCTCACCCTTCGCAGACTTCAAGCGTGACGTCTATCCGTGTCATGTTACCAGTTTGCCACTTGTCTTGACGTGTCAACTTCTGTCTGTAACAGTTACCAAGTGCGGTGTTACGTTACTGAAACAATATGTGAAAATGTGTTGCAATATGTGTGAATACCGTGTTACGTTCAGTCGACATACAGTGTTGAAATTAACTGGTTATGGGTTGTAAATTGAAATTTCTCAATGTTTTGCTAATTTCTATACGGCATTGGAGATACAGAGGAATAACAGCAGATAATTATGATGGATACTACTATAGGAGTGATAGCCTCATGGTGTGATCCGATAGGTCTCGAGTTCTAACTCAAGGCCGCTCCTCTATCTTTTCGGATTCATATGCGTATTGTATAATTATCACTTGCCTTAAACACAGTACAGGTAAACATCATGAGGAAACCTGCGTGGTCGAGAAATATTGGTCGACAGCAAGTGAAGAAGTAGAACCTATTGCCATAAGTTGGACACAAGTGCAGACTCCTGCTACTAACAAATTCTAAGTAGAACAACTCAATGACACTGCCCGACCCAGGGATCGAAACCCGTGACCTCATCATCAGCACTAGCATATATATGTTGATAGAATATTGTATTGTGTTGCTTTGGTTGAAAATGCGTATCTCAAAATTCACTAAATTGTCGTAAAACTACCAACTGAAATAGCTAAAAGTTTGTATACAAAACATCTCACTGACGCAACATCGTATCGTATCAAATCGCGTATGTTTTTTCTTTCTGTGTTAGTTTGCAAACTGTTTACATTTCCGTTTTTCATAATATCAGCTGTGTACGATATCGTTGGTAATAACTGTCATATTTCAGTTACTTCGGTGTCAGTGGCGTTTAATAACAATGGCGTTTCCATAATCTGATTTGGTAACCGTTATCATAGGGAAAGTGGGTTGTGTTATGTTACACTTGTTCAAGGTTATTTATTGATAATAATAGCGCACATGCCCAATCAAATATGTGTTTTTTTATGTTTATATAAATACAGTAAAGCACTTATACATACGAGGAACTTATATACATACATACATAAACTCACGCCTTTTTCCCATAGGAGTTGGCAGAAACTACATAGCGTCATATGCTATGACTGATGTCAAATAAATATTTTTTTTTCTTTCTTTCTTTCTTTCTTTCTACGATTCTTACATACTTCTTTAACAGGGACTTTTGGTTATATAATATAAGTCCCCCAATGGTTATTGCCGTTTTTAAGCTTTAAGTACGGCGTCATAAAATATGTCTTGAATGCTGGAGGACTGAAAATAAGGGGGACCATGGTATTAATTTTGCATCTATATCCTTTCTACCTTATAGTAGCTTCTACTTTTAACCAAAAACCCGGTTAGACCAGTCTCACTTGCAATAACATAAAATTATTTAAACGAGATACGGTTTTAACAGCCTAGGTACTCGAACACCGTTTTAATCCCGGTGAGGAGATACACTTCAATAAATTACACTCCCACTTTCAGCAAAACTCCTGAGAGCAATTTTATTAAATACCTACAAAATTCTGACGATTCGCGGGAATCTTCAACATAACAGCTCTGAGCCAAATTAAATAGTCCGTGCTTTCACATAACACCACGCCTGTTTACCAAAAAGAGTAAGGCAGAGGTTTATCTGTATTACAAACTCATTGTTCCAGTAATGTTTAGGTCCTATGTTAAGATAGCAAGCCTATTGCAGTAAACCAGACACAAATTCTTAGCCCGAAGTTAATTAAACTTAAAAGTTAAAAAAAACTATGAAAATGATTTTAGTTGCTTGACTTGTTACATTCGTACGGACAAGTGGCCAAGAACTCAACACTATTTTATATACATTAATCAGATTATTAATGTACAGACGCCAGTTAGTACATCAAGTTACCCCAATGCGTCAAATTTCTTGTTTTTTTTTCAACTATATGTAAAACAGAATAAGGTTCATATTCAATTGGGAAAATTTGATACATTGGGGTAACTTGATGTGCTGGCGTCTGTACATCGGTTTAAAGACGTTTATTTATCAAAGAACTAAAATAACAGTTCACTTATCGAGAAACTTAACTAAATTAACCGAAGCACAATAGTTTGTATGACGTTCAAGCCATCGAAGAAACAAAACACCATATTTTAACTAATAAATTATTACTAGGTAACTAAAATACGTACTGTATACCAGTTTAAGAAAACAAAATAAATAAAGAAGAACCAAGCAAGCTAAAACCTAAATGCCTAATAAATAATTCCTTAGGCCTTACATGCCGTACATAAAATATTAAAACGTTAATATCCCAATGTTTAAGGCGTCGGCCCATGGCGATCGAGAGTTTGTGAGTTTGATCACCACTCATTGCACTACTAGAACTACCTCCAGACACAAGCATACATATTTAGCTTAGTTCGAGGGAGACTACTAGTAACGTCTAACTCCATTGCTAACAAGCTTTAAAAAAAATTGGCACTAGTTGTTACTGAGATGGAATAACACAATATCGTTTTACTTGACGCAGAAATCGTAGTAGGACGTCAAGCACAACAGTAGTGCTTGCGAAGTTGCGACCACTAGACCAGTAAAGGCAGTATGTGCCTTCAATTTGGGTTAATTACAACAACGAGCCAAGTAAAAGTAAATCACGTACATACGTAGATACCTTATCACTTTCATCTAACACGCATGCCTACCATACATTTCTCCTTCTAATGCATTATTAATTGATGTCGCCTAAATAAACGATGAAATGGAAAGCGCCGGTGTGAATTGGGTCGTCTTTGTAATATTGTGTCGTGTTTATGGCGAGGGTGACGTAATCCTATTGTGATTGTGAACGGGATGGGTGGAGATGTGGACAAGAGGTGAATGTCATGCATTTGGTTGGTTAAAGGGATCATTAGAGCTGATCTATTTATACGTATAGGCTTGCTTCTGTAAAACTTGGCTATTTCTTAAGTGCTTTAACATAGCTTTGCTTTAAAAATATAGCTGAAAACTTTTATTATTCGAACTTTACTTACATTCTATGAAAACATGAGTAGGATCTGACAAAAAAAATGAAGTAATTAAAATGCGTGAACAACTATTTGATCAACTTCAGAAAACTGAAGAAGTTGATCAAATAGTTGTTCAACGCGTCAAACTCTGAAATCACCTGGCAGATTCTAAAAAATCTCTTTCAGCATTCGATAACTTATTTGTAATAAAAGTTAGTAACTATTGAACACAGCGCTACAACCTTTAGGATCGAGTTTCATAATCGTTCCTCACGTATCCATAAACACTATTTCAGACACTACACTGCATGGTTCCTAGCAAGATAATGATCTGACCACAACATTGAAAAAACGAAAAAAAAACTAAACTTTGAAAGAGATAAACCTAGTAACCCCTCTTTTTGTTTCGGTGTTCCTTCTCTTAGTAAAATTTCGTGTTAAAATATTTCTATGAACCAGAAATAAATATCAGCATATTCATTTATAAACAATCTGATGACAAACTTTTCCTTTACGGTCATATTAACACGTCGACTGTCGGACAATTTTTTTATTTTTTTTTATTCGGGAAGATAAACAGTTATACATATAAATCTTACACTAAGTTATAAATATACAAGGTTTATAAGTGTATAACCTACGAAATTTTTCACAACATATTAAAAGTTATATCAGTATGCTATTCTCAGCTTTTAAAACAGACAAGTAATTAAAAGTAAACTTAAACATAAAAAGAGAGAGCGATAATAAAAAAAAGATAGAGCAAATATTAAACCAACTAACTATTGTATTCTAAAATTATTTTTGACTACTAGACTCAATAGAAATTCAGTTGTTCGAGGCTCACCGGTGACCGGCGTGGCGTACAAAGTATTAAGGATCCACGGACTGTTCTCTTCGCATGGAAGGATGGCTTGATTCATGTGAAGACCACGAAAAACACGTGATTCTGATTGAAGGGAAAAGAGGGTTCCCAAGACAAAGGGGCTATCTCATTCATTGCAACAGACACGAGGCGATATGGGGTGACCTTTTATTCGTGTTAAGTGGTTCACAGTCACCCATTTCCCTCTTTAAACAAAAGCATCTTACCACTGAACTAGTTAGTAGGACAATAGAAACAAAAGTACTTACCGTCTGTTATGTCGGGTGATTGTTCTACCTGTAACAAGAACAACAAGTTTAATGACACATGTAGAGGTGTCGGTGTAATTCATTATTGAGATAAAATGGCAGAAAATATGGATGTACTTATACAGCGAGAAAGTGTCATTCTGGATTCCAGTTACTTTAAACTGTATTGCCCTGATTTCTGTAACTAAACCAATGCGATTTTAAATGAAAGAAGTGACGTGTGTACTTTAACGCTGGATATTAATAATCTAACTCGGTTGCTATCTTGATCCCGATCTTTGTTTGTAACCAATCAACGACCGAATTCGCCTATCCGAGTCTTAAAGATGTCCAATCAGAAGCAGCCGTCAAAAACAAAGGATCGGGATTTGGATTGAGATAGAATATTAATATCGGGCGTAAGAAACAATTTCAAAGGTTTAGATAGAAATGATGATTTATTTTATTGTTTTTTACAGTTTTGAGCAAAAACATCAGAAACAAACAAACGTACAAATTGGAAAAATCCAAAGAATATTTTCAATGTTGGGGTGTTTAGAATCATGTAAGTACATAATTCATGGTGACCGGTCGGATGTGGTTCCATGGCCTTTCCACCCTGTTTAGAAATTATTGAAGGACTTGGTGAAAAAAAATAAAGGAGCCAGTCAATACCGTTGACCGGAGATTTACTTCCACTTGCCAGGGTTACAGTTAAATTTCAAGACCAAAGGCTTAACATGCTTTCTGGGAAACGGCATGGCTCGGAAAGCATGTTAAGCCGTTGGTACTGGCTTTCATTCGTAGTCTGGCAACCCGTCTTACCAAAGGCTATCGTATTACTCAGCTCATGTTAAATACTGATATTGGGCACAACGAAGCCGTCTCTGCAACCTTAAAACCTCCAAAACGGAGGCACTCGTACGCCAACTTTAAAAACGTTGCTGGAGTCTATCGACATCCCCCCATCACTAGTGCTAGGTGGCGGTAACGTTGCCGCGCTTTGTGCGTCTTTAAACATATCCCTTTCCATTGTTCTTCACGGGGTCACCAGTTTGGAGGAATGAGGAACAGGGTGTAAAGTTCCTCATCCACCATTGAAAAGGGAGGATCCTCCGACCAGACGGGTGTTGTGTCTGGTGGGCTAACTACTGCCCGGACGGTTGTTGTCGGGAACTTGTATACGTTCAAACTGCGCGGATAACTTTGATAGCGCGATGTAGGATAGTTCGAATGTGGCGAGATAGATGTCGCTACACTTAGTCTATCATGATCTACGGTTGGAAATAGTAGTCAGATGATAATGGTGACAGATTTCACAAGAGATATGAAGTAATGCAGATTTGAAGTTCTAGCAGCAATTAAATATGCTTGGGAAACTTGCCCGCATCAATTTTGTTTATCAATTTTTCAAAGATTGATTTGTCGACATGGCGATACATTTCATTACTTAATGTTACTTTTTGTATACCTACGTCTGGATTTTATAGTCTTGCACTTTTTTTTTTTTTTTAATATTATAAACCAGTGCTTGACTGCAATCCCACCTAATGGTAAGCAGAGATGCAATCAGTGATGGTGAAGCGCACTAGTTTATTAAGAGCCTATTCACTCCAGCCTTGAAGACACCTAAATTATAATCGGACGGGAAGACCGCAGCAGGCAAGTTGTTCCAGACCTTTGATGTACGCGGTATAAACGACGAAGCGAAACGCTTTGTCCGAATCGTGGGAGTGCCAACGATGTAAGGGTGGACACTCGCCGTACGCCGGGTTGTCCGATGGTAGAAAGGTGATGGCGGAATCAAGTCATGTAATTCCCGTGCACACTCTCCAAAATGTATCCTATAGAAACTTCTTCATTGATGGCAATTGCCTGTGAACCATACACTTCTGTGAATCTACTAACCTAGTTCTAAAACTGTGTTGATTGATACTAATTATATTGACAATAGTTTTTTAACATCATTGCAATATCCATTGCATTATCTGTATACGAGAAACAGAAAAAAACATTAACAAATTGTTCAGTGGATACCGAAGTGTATCTAACATTCTTTTTTGCAGCGATATGTCTATACTATTTAGTAACAGTTGCAAATTAGCGTATCTATGCCACATTAGATACGTTGCATACTATTATATTTTTTAGTATGGAATATAGCTGTAATATTTGCGAACTGGAATAACTAGTTTTCAGATTCGAACATTCACCTTTTAACTTTTATTAGTATTTATAATAATATCTAATAGCTACCAAAATCAAAATCAAAATCAAAAGTCTTTATTCAAACTAGGCTGAGAATCAGCACTTTTTGAACGTCAAAAAAAAAAATACATAAAGACAGTCCCCCAAAAACGGCCCACCCTTCGCCACTTCCTAGTGTTTTTGCTGGGAAGAAGAAGTGGCGGAACAAACTCCCCAGCAACACATCTGTCTGATTCGTTTGAAGAACTAGGTATACAAAGAATCTATACAATGAAATGCTCAATAAATAGCACTTATGTTTATACACATTGTAAAACATTACATTTCAGAATGATTGTCACGTGTTAGCTAGCACACTCCAATATACCGAGATTAAGAAAAAAAAAGAAAATTCATATTAACATTGAAATCTAAACTCAAGCAAAACAACTACAAAACTGAAAAATAACAGCCTCCAGGTATAAAAGGCGTACCCGCTTACATGTGCAATGCTGGCTTATACTCATAAGGCTGTGACTCTAAATTTAAAATGATAATCTAGGACCATCGAAGTGAAACCAATAAGCAGTACCTACTCCCAAGACCTCTCCGTGCCTCGTAAAGTACGTCAAGCTGTCCCGGCTGTCACGTGAAACTCTTTGACAGTCCTTACAGTCTAATAACTATAGTCCAACAAACCGTTTTACAGTCCGATCAACCGATTTTAACTTCTATTTCGTAATAATAAGGATGGCATTATGAGCAAAAACGCGGATACAATACCATTTGTTTCCTGCAGGTGCCATTTGTCATGCTACCAAAGTAATAGAACTCTAAATCGGTTGAAGAGACTGTAATAAAAGTTTATTAAAATCTCTTTTCTTATTTCAAATGGACTATAGTTTAACCAAAGGGCGCCCAGTCACCCAGTCATTGGGTTGTGGAAGTCAGATAGGTATGCTCCATGTAAAATAGGTTATCAGCTGCATCTTGCTAGTCTGGAAGCCAACCCCAACAAAGATGGGAAATAGCTAGTAATACAATGATGATAATAGGTAGGTAAGTCTTGTACACAATACATGAATGCATATTTGAGACAGTAATAGTTTTACGATAGTTATCGAATCTCAAAGTAAGAGGATATGGGAAGTTAATCGTTGTGTACCTACTAATTTTATAAAACTGAAAATTTTGTTTATTTGAACACATTTATCTCTGGAACCATTACCTACTTGGATTAAAAATTTTCATTTGATACGTAGCCCAATTGTTGAGGAAGATTATATGCTATTAAATTAACGCAACGACGGATTCGGTAAAAGCACAGTATAAATATTAATACAGTAGGACGACGCCTTTGATCTCTGGGAAAATGCCGACGTCTACACGCTTTAGCCCAGAATAACACCTCACAAACTACGAACATCGTTTTGTTCGCAGTTCGGGAGCGGGTTTCCCGCGTCTCGCCCCTCACACCCCTTACGATTGCCCTGTCTAGACGGCTTCGTCGGACGACTGTATGGGGCACAGCTAGGCTACCTCATTTTTATTCGTAAAACGAATTAAAAATTGAGCTAGCCTAGTTTTACCCAATCCGTCAAACATTAGAAAACAAATGAACTCGTAAATCATTTACGATTATATCTAAAAAATAATATTGTTACTTACATTAGACGTTGTTTATTATAATAAAATAAATAAGAATAATAATTAGGCATAATAAACCGAACGCAGAAATTATTTACTCATATCAGTTAATAAGTTAAACTTTATACGGTGCCGTGCGTACAGTAATAACCGGGGATGTAGAAACTAGATCTATGTTAAAAAGCAGAGTACCTTTTGTTACATAATTGTGCGGACAAAATCAGGGGTCAAAACATAATAAATAAAGTTTGTATTATGTATAAAAAGGTATGAGAAACAAAATTATCATCCTAGGTAAACGTGGGACGAGACTCCACCAAAGCGGAGACGAGAGATGTCTCGTAATGAACTATTAGGTAATGTAGGAACGGAATATTATGATAGATGAGTGGAATGAATCGTAAAGATGAATGACAGATGTGAAGCATGTTGAATGAGAGAGATGAAAGTATGAAATAGTCTAGGAGTGAGAGAGAAAGAAAGTGAGTGTTAAAGAAGACGATAAGGAAGGGGACGGGAATACGAAGAGAAATAAGAGGAAGACGTTAGCTACAAAGACGATTAAAATAAAATTCAAGTTTACTAAAGAAATCAGCGCTTTTATTTGGCCCGCATCGAACTAATCCCACATTAATATAATAGGATATTGTATAGTGTATAGTAATGATAGGATATTTTGCTGAATCTAAGCAGTGAGTTGTCAAAATGCCGCATGCTGATTGATTGTACGACACATCTCTGCTCCTCTCTGCTTTTGTGGAAACCAGGCCTAAAAAGATCAGTTTTAGATTTGGTCATTAATGTATAATCAAGAAACTACATGATGACGAAAATAGAAAACCCTATCAAAGACTAAGCCTTTGATGCATTCGTCCACGAGATTATCTATTATTATCTATATATATAAAAGAAAGTCGTGTTAGTTACTTCGCTTATAACTCAAGAACGGCTGAACCGATTTAGCTGAAAATTGGCAGGGAGGTAGTTTAGAGCCAGGAGAAGGACATAGGATACTTTTTATCCCGTTCGACATCATAAAAATAAATATCAAGTATATCGGTTGTCTCAAACATTTTTCAAACGCAGCGCCATCTTGGATGACATGACAAGAGTCAAACTTCCCAGTTCATTATCAGGTGACAATTTGAAATTGACAAGTCTTAAGCTAAACCCAAGAAGGTAAGGTTGTCAATTTATAATACGCACCTACGTTCTGAAATTTATTTTGTTACTAAACTTAGAGGTTTTATGTAGCATAAAAAAGTCTTATATTTCAGAAATCAATTTACGTAACTAGCAATGATGACAGAGACGAACTTTAATAATTCTTTGCAAATAGAACTTATTTTACTGTTAGGACTTTAATTAAAGTAGACCGGGAAAACTATAGGCATAAATTATTGTATGTAACATAGGGGCAATAGTTCAGATTAAAATTATGAATTTAGTATTTTTTAGTAAGGTAGTTAGGTTAGATAGTTGGGTTAGCTATAGGATAGGTATGGTCAGTTAGGTTAGGGTATATATACATGTTGTAATTTAAAAGTAGTAGTAGTTATTATTGGTTTGGATTTATTTGTTGTCGTCTTATTCAACGTATTGTTACATTTACGATTTTGTCCCTCTAGTAGTAGGCGGACAAAAGCCCAAACGCAAGGTGGGTGGGTATTGATTCAAGGAAACAACAAACTACTAAACAATATTGGTTTATTTTATATAAAAGGTTATAACAAAAAAACACGGTTAATGCCAGCCAGCTTTGTTAGGTAGAACTAGGGTGGTGGGGGGTTGGAGATAACCCAGGTACTATTTCTTAATTTAAAGTGTTAAAACTTATAGTAAAATCAAGGTACAACCTTCCAGTAATATAAACTATTAAATGGGCGCCAGGGACTTTAAGAGTCCCAGAACCCGGAGCCGACTAGGATGTTCGGTGTTCGTCCAGTTAAGTTCAGGAGTCGACCCGAGGTCCGTAAATTAAATTTGGTAGAAGACCGGCATGTAACAGTGGCGACCAACGTGTGTATTGGTTGGAGATAGAGGTTACGTCTATTGCTGTACCTTACAAGCCAGAGTACTGTTTCTTAGACCTTCCAGTTATTCTATTTTTAAGAAAAAACCGTCTTGCTGTATCCTTTGACCGTGTTCTTATCTATATGTTTATTTTATATTATACACTTTACTTATACAATACTAACTTTACTTTTAAAACTTAAACTTTACTTTTACAACAAGAATCTTTTGTTATTGTGTTCTTGACTATATGTTGGTACTGTATTATACACTTTACTTTAACTTATACAATATTAACTTTACTTAAAAAACTTAAAATTTACTTTTGTATCAAGAATATTTTGTTATGTTCTGGACTATCGGTTTGTACTGTATTATGCACTTTAATTATTTATATACTTGTAAAACTTAAACTTTACTTTTACAATTACCTTATTCAATAAGACAGCTAACTGTGTTACTGTCTTTACTTTAAATAATATTTACACTTAATTTGAGATTGTATGTACTTTGTGACAGCCAGATTTTAGTTCAGTTCACTTATTTTATTTATATAACTTTAAAAACCTGGGATAGATTTTATCGTCATTGTGAATGGGGGGTGGAGGAAGTTAGTAGGGGGGATGTCTTCGGCAATGATACCGCTGCACAGCCTACTCTAGCTTGCGCTACCCGTGGTGAATTGCCTTGAGATGTGGATTACTTTTACCTTATGCTTTACATTAAACATATTTATGCTTAAATAATCTTGTGCTGGATGGTTGCAGTGACCATTCGGGGCTGTTCAAGCCATGGCGGGGGTGCCATCTCAAGAAAATTATCTTCTTACTCTTCCTGCAGTTCATAGTGCTACACAGGATTAAAACTGTGTACACGTTTGAGAACTGCATTAGGGAGAATCAATTGACGACTGTTTAGAGTTGTTGGTTGATTGTTGTTGCAGGGTTGACACTCGTGTAGAGTGGAACCTTGCGGTGGATGGTCGCAGTGACCATTGAGGGCTGTATATGCCTATACCTACTATATATTTCTATGCTGTTGTTGCAGTTCATGGTGTTCCACAGGTTACAACTGTGAACACATTTGTGAACTGCATTTGGAGAATCAATTGACGATTGTATAGAGTTGTTGGTTGATTGTTGTCTATTGCTTTTGTTACAGGAGTAACACTCGAGAGTGTTTATATAAATCTCCGGATTGCTGGTAAGGCAGCATAAAGATAGTCCTGAGTTAGGAGGCCTTAATGGCGGGCGTGTAGGCTGCATTGATGGAAAACGTTTTTAGATGGTTTTTATATTGCTGGCGATTAACCGTCACATTCCATTTAGGAAAGTCGGTTAGCTATTTCTCATTAGTTTGTAGCATTAGGATTAATTTCTTTAGGGTATTGTTTGTGTACCAGCTCGTCATTATTTTCGGCGGTCATTACTTTTCTTTAGAGGATGTGCAGAGTGGTATTGGTGTACGATTGGGTGTGATGGTCTCTCCTATAAAATTATAGTAGGTCAGACAAGGCTATTGGTTTGGTAGGTACGTCAACAGATACTTTCACATTTTTACTCTTTTTGGAGCTTGTCTTTTACATGTTTTTAAATGGATTAGACTCGCTCCAGGAGAAACACTATTTAATATAATTCACAGGTTGAATCAGAATTCTGTACTGGTGTTGTGCCTTAGCTACCTAGTCGTGCGCCGGTTTCTACGTTTATTTTTTTTTCGTTCTTTCTTTCTCAGTTCCTGTTTTTAGGAATGAGAGTTGTGGATTGTTGTAAGCGTGCTTGGTTCTTCGGAGTCTGCTTTGACGCTGGAGGGCCAGCGTCGAGATTTGCCCTATCGGGTCAAATCTCTGGTGGTTGGGGAGGTACTGTTACGTTGTTTTTTTATGTACCTAACCTTTACCTGTAAGCATACGTTGTAAGTAGTGAGGTTTCCAATATTGACCTCAGTGGTTTCCAAGAGTAATTTTCATTGTAGTTTTTGCATATGACTTTGGCTTACGATATATGGAAAGAGTCACCCCTTCACCTGTACTTTGCCACTGGATTCTTTAGTAACATTTTGTGACGATAAATCACTTTTCAAAACAATAATAAACAGTTTTTACAGTAAATTAGATCCATCTTAAATCGTATTTATCGCGATTGTTGACACTACAAATGACATTAAGTTAAACGTCAGTCTTTGACAGTTGGAGGCGACATCTAGCGGTTGCCGATTACCTGTTGTAGTTTTAATCGATATTAGTTCTTTTTAACAAATTGATTGGAATCCATCGAACTAATATCGGGTAGACTAATCCTTACTAATTTTCTGCTTTTGGTTAAAATACACGACTGTCTATTTATTTTATCTATGACGATTTTTTTCATTATAGACCTTATTCTAGAAACTTCCAAAAACATAATCTAGTTTTAATCTATGGCTTGTCGATATGTCTTAGTGTGACCAGGTTGTGCTTTCTAAATTCGCCAAAGGAAATAAACGAAAACTTTCCCGACTGAAGACCAACTTTAGTGTTGAAAATTAACAATAATGAGTTTGTTAGCTTGGATCTTGGAGATGGTTATTGTTTCAGAGTATGGAGGTTATTAGGGACACGTTTGACAGTTGTTAGAGATTTTCTAAAATTAAATATTTTGGTATGGTGATTCTGTCATCGGTGCTTTTTGCCTAGAACAGGGGAGATTCCGGTTTGGACGCTTGACAGGACAGGAGACAGTGTGACCATTTGTGGCAGATTTCTGCCATTTTGGCAGATTTTGCTCCTAAATTTTGTCCGTGGCATATTATGTTGACGATTTACAAAAGTGGCAGATTTAGGCAGATTTTAAAGATTTCGACTAAAATCACATTATTTAATGTAATTTTCAATTAATATACTTATAGTTAAATTAAAAACTGTATTTTTATGTCCTGGTATACAACAAATTCAAATTTTAACACTATATTCCAATGACATTATGTATTTAAACAGCATTCAAAGACATTTCAAGTGTATTGCGTCTTTTAAGTTGTTATTTGAAAACAAAGATCCACTTTCAATTCATCCGAACTCCACTGTGATCTTTTTGCCCCTGATATACATGTAGGTATTTAATAGTTAATGTCAGCTCTGAAATTGATCACTTATCCGTAGTAAGTATGAATCCTGGAATCCAATTATTACTTCAAAGAATGCAAACCTTTCTGACTTAACCGTGTACTTACTCATTAAAGTTAACTTCGATAAATTAAATTTGATAGAAGAATACAAGACATGTTACAAACAGGTGGAAGTAGCACCGCTACCGGGACCATTTGGAAAAATCTTGAACTCAAATGGTGCTACAAATTATCCAAACAGCAAATTTCGCGAAAGCGTCTGCCGAGTTTATTAAGGACACTGAGACTGGCTTCTTACCTCCTTTAAACCAACTAAAAACATGGTCAAAAAGATGTAGTGCTTAAGAAAATTGTTTAATATTATTGTTATTACAGAAATTTCATTTAATTCGGTAGGATTTTTTCCTTTTTGCGTGATGGCATTTTTTTGGCATTTTTGGCGCCTAGTGTGGCAGATTTTGGCAGATTTTAGCCCAGTTTGTGGCAGATTCGCCATTTATGAGATGGTCACACTGAGGAGAAGATCAAGGGCGTTCATTTGCATTTGACCTCGCTTGAGATCAGTTTAAAACTTTATCCCAGGTTTTTAAAGGTAAGGTTCTTGTTGTATTAGTGTTTGGGAGTGATCTCTGAGTCCTTCCCAGGTCGTTAAAAGAATATTGTAGTGATCCTGGATATTTATTACAGACCAAGCACGTGTCGAAAGGATATGCGGATGACCTAGACGGACGCGTCTCCAGCACAGTCCCGCAGTCAAGTGTTTCCACCATTGATCAACCGTAAGTATTACACGCCCTCGTGGGTAATCCTCCTTCTTATTGTCCCACCACGCAGGATTAGGCAAACAGAAGTCGTAGTGCATTATATTGTGTTGGCCAAAGGCCATGTTAAGCGGCTAATGTAAGCCTTTAGATTTACTAGCTCGTCCCCTCGATTCGTTCTCGAGGAAAGTCTCTTAGTTCTAGCTTTTATAATAGGGTCCCCGTGTTGTCAATTCCAGGTGAGGCAACTCGAGTGATTCGTCTCGCCGCCAGGATCTAGAGGTGCCTCTGGGACCTGGACGCGAGACCCGTTCCTCGAGTCCACTCAAAGCCTCCTGTGGAGACGACTGCGCGGTGGCAGAGTCCGCCTAGCGTTGTAGCGCAGGCGGGACGGTTTTTTTTTATATCTTATTTTACCCCATTTTATTTTCTTTACTATTGGCTGGTTCCTTTAAGAACCAGAGTATCATCAGTCCGGTCTTCAAGCTAGAAGCCGGTCTTCTACCAAATTTAATTTACGGACCTCGGGTCGACTCCTAAACTTAACTGGACGAACACCGAACATCCTAGTCGGCTCCGGGTTCTGGGACTCTTAAAGTCCCTGGCGCCCATTTAATATTATATTTTACTGGCAGGTTGTACCCTGATTTTGCTATAAGTTTTAACACTTAATTTTAAATTAAGAAATAGTACCTGGGTTATCTCCAACCCCCCACCACCCTAGTTCTACCTAACAAAGCTGGCTGGCATTAACCGTGTTTTTTTGTTATAACCTTTTATATAAAATAAACCAATATTGTTTAGTAGTTTGTTGTTTCCTTGAATCAATACCCACCCACCTTGCGTTTGGGCTTTTGTCCGCCTACTACTAGAGGGACAAAATCGTAAATGTAATGTATATCTAATATAAAAAAAAAATAAGAGCAATTAATTGACTCTAAGGCACAACGAAGTTTGCCGGGGCAGCTAGTATATAATATTTTCAATAACCGTGCAATAATTACTTACCTACATCTTAGCAAATACAATAAATAATACATTTAAATTAATAATAACAATAATAAAAAATATAAATAATTTTAAACATTTCATAATTTAATTAGGTATACAGGGTGTCTCATTCAAATGGGTCAGTATGGGAAAGTCTGAAACTATAAGACATACGAAGATCTGTTCTGAGGAACCATGTCATCGATTTTAATAAAAAGAGAAACTGCATTCATACATTTTAAAAAACATCTGTACTCCGTTCGGGAATCGAACCCGGTTATTTTGTAAAAAAAACCTGCACTATTTCTATTTAGATATCGATTGTGTAGGTCTTAAGCAGTAAATGTCTGTATGAAACATGATGTCTAAAATGAATAAAATCCATTGTTTCCACATACTTTAATTTACTTTAGTAGGCTCGAAGTGACTAAGTGACCACCGCCTTTTTTTAATACCGCCTCTGGACTATTTCTTGTGGGGTTACGCTAAGGATGAAGATGTACAAAACAAACTATGACACCGTTGTAGACCTAAAAGTAGCCATAGAGACAATTTTAACGCAAATTCACCACATGAAGATACAAAATGCAATTGTAAGATCGTTACCTAAACGTGTTGAATATTGTATTGAAAAAGGCGGTGGTCACTTCGAGCACCTACTTACAGCTTGGCAAAAAAGTGTAGAAACGGAACTAAATTTTTGACTGTTGGCAACAATTCCAAAATAATGACATCTCATAATAAACAAAGTTCACGAATTCGTAAAATTTATATTTCGACCACCAAACGTTGATTAATAATCGTAAAAAGTGAAGAATAATGAATAAAACCATTCGAAGTGCTGGCAGTGAGGTTATTTATAAGGTGTACAGGCGATGTCTGGCGGAACATGAGGCCCAAACCATTCTTTCTGAACTTCACAATGTTTACCAAGGAACCGCTGATAAGAGAGGTATGTAAGAGTTTGTTTCGTTGATTTTAGTTGAATCAAGTGATAATTGATGAATACAAAGCTATAATTTGCTTGCATAAGGAATAACTAGAAATTTGAAACGATAAATGTCGAGCACATAGGTTATGTTTACATTTTCTCTGCATTACTCTGGTATAGCGCGCTGAGATAAATTGATACTTTGGTGACTTGACTTTTAGCTGAATTAAAATTCAATTTCTACGTAAATTATACTTTAAGTGCGATATCAAGGGAGAGAATTATTTGTTCTAGCGTTTGCATTAGAAATGTAAAAGAAACTGTCGTACCATGGTCTAAATCTATTATTTAAATCAGGGAAATCGTTCTAAGCAAAATCGTGCTGGAAGGAGATAAACAAAAACGGTATTTTCTACTTCCGGCATAATAACAGTATGTGATAAAAATGTTTTACTTTTAATATTGTTAGGGAAATATGAAATATTGCGTCTTTACAGGAAGCAGCTAAACGTGCATTCCAAGCTATAACCGAGGAGGATTGGAAGAACTCGTGCTAACATGTAATAAAAATAGAAAAGGATTACTGGAGAAAAAAAATAACTATGAAAGTGAAAATAGAGTGATTAGTAATAAATCTAAAAGATTATAGCAGCATCACCTCTGAACCTGAACATGACTCAGATGAGTTTGCGGCCTACGTGTTCGGGGTAGAATATTTGGAGGAAGATTTACTAGAATAAAATATAAATATTATGTTATACAATGTAATGTTTTCTTTTTTTATAATTCCTAAACAATGTTGTGAACTCGGGAGTATTTACCCAATTTGTTATTTTTAGGTAAGTAATCAGTTGCGTGTCAAGAACACGTCCTTGTTCAATTAATTACTGATTTAAAAAAAAATATACATAATTAGATTAAAAATAAATTTGTCTAAAAAACAGCTAAGTATCAAGACTAGGTTGGTACGCTATGCGCTTGCCACGGGTTGCCATATGAAGAGCACAGTGGCGCCTCCATTATTTTCTACTCTTTTTTGCCAAGCTATAAGTAAAATATTTTTGAATGGTATACTAGTTAAGATATTTTAGTAAGTGTGACAATGTATACATATTATTGAACGTGACTGTACAGCCAATACGAAATGCAATAGCCCTGCAGGCTTCTTTTGAGAAGACTTTTAACTGAGGAGAATTTTAAAACCGTCATTCAGGAACATTCTCTGCTATTCTTACTTCGCCATCTAGTTAGGTTTTCTGTACTAAACGCAATGTGTCATGCAACTCATGCACACTGATTTTGTGTTTTATTTACATGTATAATGCTTAACTGTTTTAACTTTTTGGGTAATAATACGAATTTTCTAATATAATTTGTCACATTACAAAGCTTAAGTCCATGAATATTTTGGCCCTATTGTAGCTGTGTATTATCATAAATATGCAGGATTAATTACTAAGCATGTTACGTTATGGGATTAAGTTAAGCTGGGATCCTTTTCAAATTCAATTTGCGGGCAGCGGGCTAAGCTAATCTCAAGAGAGACTTATTAAATTAATTTATGAACTAGAGTGGGATTAGACTATTCTTTGTTTTGTATTCATTAGGTGAGCTAATAAAGACTAGAAAATTAGTAAATTAACATATCTGGCTTTGTTACCTCATATTGAAATCAACCAGTGACAATGATTGGCCGCCGAAGGCAATAGCTCCACAATAAAATGGCTTTTGTTACACATCGAAATACAATTTTGGCATACAGGACCGAAAAATACATTGTGCAAAAGCCCCAGAAACAAAACTAAACAGAAACAATTTAGAACCGTGAACCGATAATATTGCGAAACGATGTTTTATTAAATAAAGATGAATTGCAAAGAGATTAATGTCAAAAGAGGATCATCACGCTTTCGCGAAACACGCAGCTAAATCACGATTTCACGATCTTCGGGCCACGTTCGGCAAAGTTCGTGGATCATGATCCAGCCATGCTTTATGACATTTTAGTAACAAGATTTTAGGGTTTATTTGAGTCGAAGTTGTATCATCGATTGCTACACTATAGGACTGGATTGAAAGCGATGCAGATGGGCCTTGCCATTGCCGTATATGTTACAGGCCCACACGTGCCACAGAAGAAAATTCGTATTTTTTTTTATCTAAAGCCTCAAATTGTTCTTGGTAAAAGGCCCGTAATATTGACAATATATCTGGGAAGCTACGATTTATTATAACCATTATTTATACAATAAAACTAATTAATATAAAATAAATATGTACACTTAAACAAACTACAAATAAAATAGTAATAAAAAACCTCATGGAAATCAAAATCGGAACACTCAGGCGTCGAAGTACTCCTCCCCACCGCTGTCATCTGGAAACGTGCCCAGAAAACTGGCAGCATTACCACGTTGGATGGCAATGCTTATTCTTTGGCCAAATAATAAGTCAGCCTTCTGCTCACGCGTAGTGTCGACCAGTCGGCAAGAACGATGTATTAACTTTGCTTGCTGGCAAAAATCAGTACCTTTCTTTTGGTATCCGCACAAGTCGCGTAAAACAGCCAGCCCCCAATAAATTTTGATATGTTGTATATATCCGTTAAAGACAGTTTAAGACTTGCTACGCTTCCCTTGGTAGCTGAGAAAGTGGTATCATTTAACCAATAAAAGAGATAATTATATGGGATATAGAACTGTTACCGAAACGATAGTTAATATAAGCTAAGATGATGGTTCTGTTTCTGTGACGGCTGAAGAATATTTAAATATGGCAGTTTACTATTTTTCCATCCAAATGCTCTGTCAAAGCCCTGTTTTTATTGTGTAGATGAAAGTTACTGTTCTTTCAATTTCGTCCAAGTACATCTTATCCTGAAATTCATACAGAAATTCAATAATATTTCGAATAAATCGAACCTACCTATCTATTTAAAACAAAATCTAAAGTTATCCAATCTAACATTGTTCAGAAGAAATACTTGAGCTCCTACAAGGTAACAGTTAAAGTTTTTGTTTAAGGCTCAAACAAATTTCTGAGCGAGACCTAATCGCCCAAGTTCTAAGAATTTCATAATCAAAATTTCGATCAAAGCTGCTATAAGATATATTTTTTTACGCATTTGCAACGAGTCAAGACGGGCGGTGCCATCTATTTCCTAAAATATTGAGTGTGATGAAAACTTTTATCATGGCTTTTATATCTTACCCATCACTTGATGTAATACTTTGTTAAAGGGAGGGACGCCCTAGAAAGACATACATAGACGTTATTGATGAGGTTCTTCAGAATGAAGAACAGTCAGGTGCATAGTACTTGCAAACGGAGTGTGTGAATGACTAGGTACTTGTACTGTATGTACATAAACGAAGCAAAAGAAGTATGTAAGAATCGTTTCAAATGGGGCTCTATAGTTTTTGTCTACGCTAATGGGAAAAAAGCGTGAGCCCGCGTAAGTTTATGTAGGAACACCGTCCTGACTTGAATAAAATATCACTTCAGATGATGGCGTTTTCCATTTCACAAAGGTGGAACTGACTCATAATTTGACATGTAAAACTGGAAGTAGCACTATCAAAGACGCGGCTGCAATGCACAAAAACCCTCCACACGTGCCAACTTCAATAATATCAAATGAACCAAGAGCAACCCTTTGCCGATACCCGACACCATACATAAGTACAGAGAAGACTACAAAGTAGGGGATCAAACGGATATTACACTTTTAGTCATTCAACACGACCTCGCAGCCAGTCCTCATGAACTCTGTCGACAATATTACGTTATGGAAAGGGTGGGTCTAGGCATATTGGTGTAGTAAGCCAATGTCAAGGCAACGGACGCAAAGCTTCGAATATCGCATTTCGGGTTTAAGAGAGAGAGACGGGTAAATAAATTAACTTTAATCCAATTAGGAAGTATTTATAGTATGTTTTTTTTAACATGCCAATTGATTACTTATCAGATGCATATGTTATTAAATGAAAAAAAAAAAATATGGTGCTACATCTAAACAATTTAACTGTTTGTCATATACAGTAGTAATATTAAAATCACAATTTAATCTGTGGATCTGTTTGTTCCACCTAATCTATGAAACGGCTGGACTGATATTGGTATACTAGATTTAATGAGTAACTTATAAGACTTCTTTTTTGAGAATTTAGGGTTTCCCACAAAACATAATATCACAATTTTTTTCGGTTCGTTTCTGTAAATTTGCATTTAACAGTAGTACAGACGCCAGCACATCAAAATACCCCAAACAGTTAATTTTCTCCAATTTTACATTAACCTTATTCTGCTCACTATAAAGTTAAAAACCTATCAAATAATTTTAACACATTGGTTAATCTTTATGTGCTGGTAAATGCCTATTTACAATGTAAGAGTCAAATTAAAAGATAAGCAGGATGTAGCAGTGACAGATTAATAAGTATATAACAAGAATACTTAAAGCTACATCGTAAGGTGTCAGCCAGAGTGTTCTAATTAACTGTAAAACAAAGCTTCGTTGAATCACAACTAATCAATCCAATTGTATTACAGCAGGGCCATTCAACTAACAAACCGAATGAAATGACTTTACGATTAACGATGTGAAACTCGATTCTTCCGTAATCGGTCACGCGATTATCAATTCGCAAATAGGACCTCGAACGAGAATTGTAACTGTGCTATTTAGCAATTTTCCCATTGTGTATGTAATTTTGTACATTGTGTTTTTTTTAAGTGCAATAATTACTAATTACGGTGTCACAAGTGGACCCAGTTATTTCGAATGTAAGGTATGTTTGTTTTGTTTCAGTTTTCTAGCATTATTATGGAGTTTTGAGCTTTCTGAAGTTTTTTGTTCCTGTGCACTACTTCTAAACGGTCACACTTTAACCACTAGGCTAATATTATTGATAATATTCGTTACGTTAAAAGCCGCGTACAGTTACAGTAGCTCAATACTCAATAATAGAGTTGAGAATGAGTGCAAAAAGGTAATTCGCGACTACTAGTTGGTGGTAAAAACAGGGTGGAAAAAACAATGGGCCCTGACGGTAAACCACGTTTGATTCATGGCAATCATGGCAAAGATTATTTTACGTAATGTAAACAATCCTTTATTTGAAAAAAAAAAGGAATAACGCAGTCTTGACAAGCATATCCGAGCGGGAATCAATCGAGGTTAGAATAATGGCATTGACAGATTTTAGGGTAAGCTTATGGAGAAATATGTCAATGCAGCTTTATTTTTTAAATAAAGGAATAAAATAAATCATCATAAAACTTTTACATGTATTTTTTTAACCAGAAAGTGAGGTCAGTGTTTCATTATCTGAGAAGAAAGACCGAAAGAAAAACAGAGGGCATAGTCTCTTTTAAAGTCTAGATATTATCTTGGTCAGATCATTTAAGAACCATGCAGATGTTTTCTTTAAGTACAATAATCTATCTTACGGATTTAAAGTAGTTTCCCTTTAGGGCCGAATGGTATTTTCTACCCTAATTATCTTTGTCGTCTGTCGGTCCATCACAGTCGTAATTTGCACCAACTGACAATAAATTGCGTTGATTGTGATGTCAGTCGAATTTAATTGCATTATCGAAAACGAATTTGGGTGCATTGGAGCGATGATAATTAACTACACACATCAAAAGTGTCTAGGGATCAACATATATTTTTGCAATAACTTTTCTCCTGATTGATATTAATTAAAATTTTCTTTAAGGATTCATCAAATAAAGTGTTTTCGTTTGTCACAGTAACGATAAACCAAGTCACCTTTGCATTAATAAAGAAATTTGCCATTTTCCTAATAAAGGGATTTTTGACATTTGAACCACTAACATTAAAGTTCGAAAAAAAGACTGAAATAACAGTTTTCTTTAAAATTTTATTGGGTAACTTAAACAATTAATAATCCGTGATTCTACCGCGAACACTAACAACACAAGAACATCGGTTTGGCATACTCAAAATGAGTTCATCCAAATCACGCTGTGGAATGGCCGCCCATGTTCGTTGCAACAACAAAAAAAGGTCTTCTTGCGACTGGATACCCTCCATATTCGGCAGAGCTCTTCTCTGTAGCATATCCCATGCATGCTCAATCGGGTTCAAGTCTGGCGACTGAGCAGGCCAGGGCAGGACATTGATGTTAGCTGCGGCGAGAGTCTGTCTTACAACTCTTGCGGTGTGCGGTCGTGCATTATCATGCATTAACTGAAATAAGGGACCGATTTGCACTTGTAGAGGAACGATGACGTCTGATACAATCGTCTCAGCATAAATTTGAGCGTTGAGGTTGCCTCTGATCCAAATCAACTCAGTTCTTCCGCTGATCCAAATACCCGCCCATACCATGATGGTTCCACCACTATAAGGATGGACTTCCTGGCAGGATTTTAATCGCTGTTGGCGTCCAGGGGTTCTCCAGTGTCGTATACGTCTTGTATCCGGTCTCATACCAAAACGAGACTCATCAGAAAAGCACACGAAACGCCATTGTTCTTCTGCCCAATTTCTGTGTTCAAGAGCCCATTGATATCGAATCCTACGATTGTGCATTGCTATAGGTGGTACCCGTAGCGGTCTTCGGGAATGAAGGTTCACTTCATGCAAGCGGTTTCTGACTGTTTGGTCGCTAATTAAGTTCCCTGAAGAGTGATGAAGCCTCACGAGTTGTAAGACAGACTCTCGCCGCAGCTAACATCAATGTCCTGCCCTGGCCTGCTCAGTCGCCAGACTTGAACCCGATTGAGCATGCATGGGATATGCTACAGAGAAGAGCTCTGCCGAATATGGAGGGTATCCAGTCGCAAGAAGACCTTTTTTTGTTGTTGCAACGAACATGGGCGGCCATTCCACAGCGTGATTTGGATGAACTCATTTTGAGTATGCCAAACCGATGTTCTTGTGTTGTTAGTGTTCGCGGTAGAAACACGGATTATTAATTGTTTAAGTTACCCAATAAAATTTTAAAGAAAACTGTTATTTCAGTCTTTTTTTCGAACTTTAATGTTAGTGGTTCAAATGTCAAAAATCCCTTTATTAGGAAAATGGCAAATTTCTTTATTAATGCAAAGGTGACTTGGTTTATCGTTACTGTGACAAACGAAAACACTTTATTTGATGAATCCTTAAAGAAAATTTTAATTAATATCAATCAGGAGAAAAGTTATTGCAAAAATATATGTTGATCCCTAGACACTTTTGATGTGTGTAGTTACAAACGGTACTTATTTTTTTTTCTGTTTTATTCTAGTGCCATCTATGAACAAATTTGAGAACTAATGAAAACTAATAAAGCTAAGTAATAAATTTCAAGTGTTTTGTTTAACGATCTTTGCAATAAATCAGTATTTCGTATTATTTTACTTTTTCAGACTGAATAATTTCGGATTGCAAATTGTTGCAACGAAAATGTTTCATGGCACAATACAATAAAAACAATTAATTCATTAGGCACTGAAATGCAACAAGATAAAGAAAAAAAAACATAAAACCCTGTAAAAAATAAAAGGGTCATCAATAATGTATATTAGTAGAAACTTCTACTAATAACTATGATAAGCCAAAGATACATACTTAGGTACAGCCAAGAATTTGGTAAACAAGGTACGTACTACGGGGTAAGTACACGTATAGGTAAAGCCAATGGTTGTTTCAAACAAAAAGGAAACAATCTTAAATAAGAATACAAATAAAAACAAGACATTAATATACAATGCGTAAAAAAGAGGTTGAATATCCATCGCGAATAACTAAATTTAAAAAAAATCTGGACCAAATATAAACCTTGCAGCATTAATAAATTCGTAGAGGTGCAATTTAAAATTCACTTAAATTTAGAATTCTAGAATTTTTATCAGAAGATGACGTCTACTGTTAGAAATATGAGTGTTATTATTGCATGTGGACCATAAACCAATACTGCTTGAATGAAAGTCAAGTATTTATTGCAATTAAAAATGTACGGGTGGTAGATTTAACAGTTTCAATATAAACTATGGACCCTGTCGAGCACAGCAAAATTAAAAACTGTAGGAGAGAGGAATTATTAACATTAGCTACAAGCCTTGAAGAAAAATCTTCTGATTGACGACCAAAGGTGTCTTTTTAATGGTTTAAAAAAAAACAAATAAGTTTAGGTATTGACTTAAAAGCCCTTTGTATACATACAATACAGGTTTAATTAAAACAAATTATTTGGCTTTTATGCATTTGACTGAATCTTCTAATTAAGTAGGTATGATTTAGATCGTATTAAATGCTAGAGGATCATTAATTTTGATCTCCCATTCTTCTGCGAAGACGTGTGTTAAGTGAAATTTATTGGACCGAAGCTTCTTCATAGAACTAACTGATTCTTTTTTCCCATTCAGACCCGTTTGTTTTACAGAGGTTTTTGTTTTGAGTTAATGGAAGAATAGCTTCCTTTCTATTTGTCTTAATTTCGGAAAGACTAAATATCATTTTGAAATACATATTGAAATTAGTCATTTATTTATATATCACAAGGTAACTAAAGTATATGCCTACCATACCTATCATACCATTTTGCCCTTTTACTGTAGTCACCCACATTAATAATATCACGGATTCATATCCCATGTTAACTTATTAATTTTCTCAAGATGATAGAAATAATAATCCTAGGTACTAATACTAATATTAAAATTGTGAAAGTTTGTGAAGATGTTTTTAATGATTGTTACTGAATCACGCATAAACTGTTGAACAGATTTGTTTTATTTCCTTAATTAACACAAAGGTGACTTTTTATCCCAATAAATAATCTTGGATAGGTTACTTTCATACGGCGAAGTCGCGGGCAGAAGTAAATGTACCTATATTTTAAAAACATAATTGCACAGTTAAAATAGCTTTATGATTTATTTTTATTAATGTGTCGTCAGCCAGATACAGCACAGCCAAATTCTAAATCATCAACTAAATCACACCCCATCAATCATATTGAACAAAAGCCTCAACACAAATGAAGCGTTTTCTCGATATCCTGTCTGGGTCACACTTTTCATGTTGAATGACATCATTGTTCCTACTGTTTATGACGTAATAAATAGATGGGAATGTTATTTACAAACCGATGAAAGCCTCTGGGCAGCGAATAGACAGCTACTTATTTTTTTATCAAGAATATCTCTAAAGGATCGAAGATATAAAAGGAACTCGGTAACATTATTGATCGATATGATGAGAGGTTAAATTATAGTAGTGATGTAAAAACTGACTTGAAAATAAAACCCAGCCACCAGATTACTATATCTAAGCTGATCTCAGAAGATGGATACTTGATTTCTCCGGAATTTGATTACATATACCTACATCAACATTTTTTGTTTCGGAGTCACTTCCCATCGGAGTAGTTTTAGGAAAAAACCTCTAAAATGTAGTGAATCCATGACTAATGGTGGTTAATTAGTAATCAAGAGGCGAGATTCTTCCGATCACGCCTCATCGATTAGCCAGTCGAGGGCGTGAGTTGAAATCTGTGGGAAACTTTGTATAAACAAGCGTGTATTAATAGATATAGTGGGAAATAGTTGTCAGGTTTGGTGGCCTTCAAAGCAGATACAGTAATTAGTAAAGGGTCTGAGGATTAATAGAAAACTTCACCAAACAAGAATTTGTGTCATAAAAAAATAGGGTTAATGTTTTTCAAATTATTTACTACTTCGTTTTACGCGGTTTTAAGAATCTTATCGTGATATTATCTAGCCTTTCAAGTTTCTCAAAAATAAGGTTTCAAATCCGGCTGGTCTGACAAAAATCTTTTGCTTTATTATATCGGTATGGATACTTAAACATAGTGAAGTGGTAGTTGTCAGGGGCAAGCTTGATAAATGTTTATCTTACTTTCGCATATCTTACTGGCACACTAAACTAAAGGATTACAAAAGGTTTTAATTATTCAACTCTTATTTTTTCCTATGTGGTCCATTCTCATATTATAGCCAGTCGATTCAGTTTAATTTAAATCACCCCGGGAAATAATTTATTTATTTATTAGGGACAAAAAACAGTTACATGCTCAGAATTACAAAAATAAAGTAAATGAAGGTTGTACTTCATTTAAACATGACAGCGAGCTGACATAACAAACGTCTGCTCGTGTCTGTAAAATAAATTAATGATGATTTTTGTAAAATATTAGGATTAGGAAATATTAACTTTAAATGTTGTTTTTCTTTACAGGTGAGTTACCTATAATTATGTTTGAGTTCAATTTCTTATTTTATGTTATTTAATATTCAAATTTATAAAAATATATTATTTACAGAACAACACATTGGTTTATGTTAAAATCCTAATTATATACTTAAACTAGGATTTATCAAACACGTAACCCACACCATGGTCCACGTATTAACAAAGGTAAAAAGAAGTGATAAAGCTAGTTACATTTACATTATTAAATAAACAAGATAGATGTTCTAAAACTACTGTGATTGCTTAGCTTAACCTAATTTAACCTATTATACAAACACTAAAAAAAACAACAATAACTAAACCTAACAAAAAATGTTTACAAAGCATCAAAAAATTCCTCTGCATCGCTGCCAGCTGGTAAAGTGCCCAAAAGACTGGCTGCATTGCCACGTTGAATGGCAATGCTTAGCCTCTGGCCAAAGTAGAGGCCAGCCCTTGGGTCACGGGAAGCGTCAACCAAACGTTTGGAGATGTCTTTAAACAGAAGACGAGCACTCGGACCCCACGGCCCAAGAGTTTCAACCCCAAACGGCTCGAAAGTATAACTACTAACAAGGTTACTATATTTACGCCGCTTGAGGTTCTCAGCAGCCGCATCAGCAGCACCAGCACAGGATGTAGACCCAGGAAGATGGGATGGCGCAAGAGTATCGACACAAGTAGCATCCCATACTAAAGGCCTACCCATCTTCCAAGGGAATAAAGACATTATATTTATATTTTATTTACTTGGTAGTCAAAATATCAATAGCATGTTTTTTAAATGATTGCTTGGATAGAGAAAATATGTCCAAGTCCGTGAAGTGTGTGTTATAATTATCAACAAGGCGATAAAGAGATGCTCGTTCCCCAGCAATAGTCCTACATATATCTGTATGAAAGAGCTGAGGAATGCGCACTGCTCTCAGTACTACACTTCTGAGCACTTTGTAACATAATTTATTAGTAATGTCAATACAATCGAATTTGTTATTACGTATTTTGTGCAGTGTCATGACATCAAATAATAATCGTCTGGATTTCAAATCCAGGATGCCATACCGTTTCAATAACTTCTAATAGGGTACCTTTGACTTAAAGCACTTATAGTTCATAGATCGTAAGAACTTCTTCAGTACCAATTCAATTCTAGTGCTGTATTTATCATAGAATGGGTTCCAGATCGGAATAGCGTATTCTAACTGGGACCGAACCAGAAACCGGAAAAATGTAGATGAAGTGAAGGCGAATTGACAGTGCACTTCTCTCAAGTTGTCACGGGGGAGGGGGGGGGGGGGGGGGGGGGGACTTTTACTGAATCGACCGGCTGAGCAGCAAAACTGAACAAATGAATCAATTATTAATTCATGTACTCATTAAAAATTTGTAAACAACGTAGGTATCTACCAGTTACATTATGTATGATTGAGCACATAACAAATTGATGCAGGCAGCTTCAAATATTTATTTATTTATTTAATAGGCTAGCCAACAATTGTTTACACAATACATTATAATTTAAAGGCACATAGTTTACATTTAGAGTGCAACAATTACTTAAAGGCTAACACCACATGCACTATTTTATTTTGATGACACACAAATACCGTGCATAACTAATACAACGTGTTCCTGATCCATATTGGCATGAAATGCATCGCATGATCTAAATTCTATTGACTTTATGCTACGAATTGTGTGTGCTGTAAAATTGAATTGTTTTCGG
The DNA here is from genome assembly GCA_921972225.1 of Euplexia lucipara. Taxonomy (NCBI): domain Eukaryota; kingdom Metazoa; phylum Arthropoda; class Insecta; order Lepidoptera; family Noctuidae; genus Euplexia; species Euplexia lucipara. The sequence goes on along the minus strand of OV179143.1, from coordinate 4,170,023 downwards.
GGGATTGAGATTTATGTAGGAGCAAGAATGTATAATTGCAGAACTTCTTACAATTTATGTAGGAGCAAGAATGTATAATTGCAGAACTTCTTACAATTTATGTAGGAGCAAGAATGTATAATTGCAGAACTTCTTTTATTGCATCGGTAGCATAGGTGTCCTAATGATAAGAAAAACTTTTAACGTCGATCTAATAAACAAACAAGCTTCTGCTGAAAGGAAATATTTAAACTATAAGCTAAGAAACAGTCAAAGTTCTTTATTGTGAAACAGTGGTTACAGAGTTGTTATAAAGTTAAATTATGTGCGTTTGTACTGCTCTACCATGTTAGCCATATATTACAATACTAATTACAATATTACAAATCTAAGAATTACAATGGATTGTTTTCGACCTAAGTTTATGTACTGATTATCATGAATCTGTCAGAAAAAAAATCATTTTAGTTTTTCAACTTTATATCATAAAGAATAAGGTTCATTTTCAATAGGGAAAATTTTACAGTTTGGGGAAGGTTGATGTGCTGGCGCCTGTACCTACGGTATAACAAATGATCTATCTAGCCAAACTACATATTTTTTCCTGAGCTTCTATAAACAGCAGACAATGCGCATGAGTTCTATAAATAACAGTTTTGAAAACATTTATTTGCAAAAACAAAGTTCAAGTACAAGAATTATCCACATCTAATAATACTATTTAAATAAATTAAAAATGTCTAAAGTTGCTTCTAAGACTTATCCAAATAATAACGTGTTTTTATTTGCAATAGTATTCCCAGAGCAATATTTTAAATATTACAAAGTGTATTGATTAACATTAATCTATTTGACATTTGTAAGATGTCTAAATACAAGTTAGTATGTTTCTACTCAAAAGTTTAATTAAGTAACATTGCATAGACGAACACTCTAGCTGAACTACTTGGCGGCAAACTTTTACAATAAGACCTCATTCAATCTTTGGTAGAGTTACAAAAGGTCTGATTGGGAAAAGTTTTGAAAATGCCCAAAAACTTAGCGTTTCCAATAAAAGGCTTTATTTATTCTTACTAGTTTAACTTTCAACAAATACAACTAGGTAGCGGTGAAGGATGGGTGTCTTCGGGAACGGTCTAATGTATTTTTTCAAACCTGTGTATTTTGTATGCCATAGATCAGTAGATCACTGATGTCATGCCAATGGTAAAGAATAAACGCAGTAGCAATGCGGTCTTGAGTACCATTCCCAGGCCGAACAAGTATGCACAAAAGTTTTCAAAAGAATGGTGTATTTTAAAGCAGCTCTTGCGCAACTCATTAAAGTAAACAATCTTTATTACCGTCTATCTCGCGGGCTGCGGCCAACGTCACGGCATTGTGTTGAAATCGCTGATTAAGCGTTCCACCAATCTCAGATTAGTTCCAGATTTAAAACTTTGGTAAACTCATGTAAAAAGGTGTAGCTGTTTCAGCTACCGATTTATCTAACACATTTTTTTAAGTCTAAGTAGGTAAGCAGACCAGTGATGTGACCAGAACCTAAATCCTGTGCGTATTATACTATTATTATGACTTGTGAAAACATCGTGAGAGAGCCAGAGGCCCAAGGGCGGCATAGAGACTCTGACACCAGGTCAATAACTATCTTCATCGTTAGCAGTACCTAAATGTATCCAAGTATATCTGTGCTCTTTCCCATAAGTATTTTTATAACACATTTGCTCGTAAGGGGTATCACGATCTCATTCGTGATCTTATTCCTCCAAATTCAGTATCGTAATGTATCTCATTACGCCCTTGTGGTAATGTAAAACGCACGGTTTGCAAGATGCTCCGACTAAAACAACTGTACTATTTTAAATCTTAACAAAGAGTTTTTATGTCAGAAAAGTGGTCAACATTTTATGAATAAAATTAACTTTGACAATAAATTACAACCATTTGTAACAAAAGCAAAAAAAAAATTAAGTAATTTACTTTATTAGTAATACTTACTGACTGTCTTTGTGCCTTTGACTCAGAATAAAACTAGTATGTTGCGCGCGCATCGCTAATTTAGTAATTTTTGAACAAGTAAAAATTATTACGCGCGCTTTTTCTTATCGCTGTATCGTTTTTATTTGAAAATTTCAGTCCGAGTTTTATTTATTTCCTCGAAAATATGTTTTAAAACGTCGTATGACATACGTGCGCTTTGATAATTACCGCACTTATATCATAATGTACCTGAATTTTCTTCAAAGACGTCAAAATTTTTAGGGACCGTAACAAAATTCTAGCTAGCATTTTAATGTTAACTACTGGGACTCATAACTCTGCCCACTTTTGATCCGGAAATATTTTATCTGAAGATTTATGGTTCAAGTGCCTCTCGAATACGATATAAGGAAGCAATATACGAAGGTAGTACATAGTCGGCAAGTTTCCGATCGGTATCGACAATATTCTATATGTTTATGAATTGAAATTGCGCTTGTAGTACCTAAGTACTGAAATTGCACCATAAAACTAAGAAGTGAAGTATCTTTGAGACCAGATAGTCAATATATCCTTATGGTCTAGCCGGACAATAATACTCAAATAACAGCTGCCCCAGCAAATTTATTTAAAAAAAAATAGTTTACCTACGTCCTATTCTCAAACCTACTGATATGTATACACAAAAAAACCCACAACCCGTTTAGGAGGAGGTTTATAACAAACACTGTGACACTAGAACTTTATAAATTAGAAGATAACCTGCTAGCCGTTAACGTGTCTTGAATTTAGAACAACTAAAATTTCGAATATAATCTTCATTACGAACTGAAATGAACTCGTTTGAAAATCGAATTAGTTTTTGATTGTCTAAAAAAGTGTAAAAGGTAATAGTCTTCTCTAACTCCTTCGCTACTCTAGAGATTACCTCTACAGACCATCGTTACACTCTGGTTTCAATATGATGCTCGTGACATACCTAAACCACTGATTTATCCCCGTTGTGCGTAATGACACAAACAGAAACCATAAAGCATTGCCGAGCAACAGTCGGAACTAAATTGCGTTGCCTTTTGTCAATAACATCAACAATTGTTGGTATTCTGTGAAACTAGGCAGTTAAAGCAGTTACCAAAGATTTATTGTTAATGACGCAATAGATCGTTTATTGTTGGAAATGGGACAGAAAATAGAGCATAGATTCACTCGACCATGGTATTGAAATAGGCTAGTCAATAAAACGTACATTTTGTAACCGAAGATTACGATGAACTGACACGGAGCATGAGCTGCATGCGCAACATGACTACCCTAGAAACGGAGTTTGTCAATAGAAGCATCGACAGAAAGTAAAAAAAAAGTTTTGTTTTGAGCACGACAATGCCTAGAATGAAGAGAAGGAATGTTTAGATTCTTCAGTCGATCAAATTCTACAATATCGAGCATTATTTCTCTTATAATCGGCAGAAATGTTTCTATCATCCTTCACTATGTCGATTCTTCTATCGACTTAGCCGTTTCAACGGTGATTAGGCTGAAGCAAAGAGATTTAAAATACTATAGAGCGGACTTGCGAGGAAATGTCGTAGAAAAACTTTCATCCCATGTCTCAGTGACGCCATCTAGAATGATATATGAATATTGGAGCGGCAGCGGAGCGTACTAAAAAAAACTCATAGACTTGTATCGCGCAGGACACACTTTTTCGGACGAAAATTTTGTTCGTGATGTCCGGTCTATAGGTATTGAATGTCTCTGGGCTGAAGTCAGTAAAGTTGTAACATAACATCACGTCTGAAATCCCCGAAGGGTTAGACATAGGTGTTCTTATAGTGCCTACACTCACATTTCGGCAAGTTATGTTATAGCCCCATGTAGGGGGTGAACTTATCGCCCTCTACCGGACACAAATCCAAACTCCGAGCTGCTTGTTCCAGGTGGACTCAATAACAACAGTAGCGCTTGTGACCATTAGGCCAACGAAGCGTCACTAGGGAAACGAAGCAGTCACTAGGCCAACGAAGCAGTCACAAGGCCAACGAGGCCGTCACTAGGCCAACGAGGCAGTCACTATGCCAACGAGGCAGTCACTAGGCCAACGAAGCAGTCACTAGGCCAACGAGGCCGTCACTAGGCCAACGCAGTCACTATGCCAACGAGGCAGTCACTAGGCCAACGAAGCAGTCACTAGGCCAACGAGGCCGTCACTAGGCCAACGAGGCCATCACTAGGCCAACGAGGCATTCACTAGGCCAACGAAGCAGTCACTAGGCCAACGAGACATTCACTAGGCCAACGAGGCCGTCACTAGGCCAACGAGGCATTCAATAGGCCAACGAGGCAGTCACTAGGCCAACGAGGCATTCACTAGGCCAACGAGGCAGTCACTAGGCCAACGAGACATGTCTAGGCCAACGAGGTAGTCACTAGGCCAACGAGGCAGTTACTAGGTCAACGAGGCAGTCTAGGTGGGCTCTGGGTCTAGGTGCGAAGCGGTGGTAAGCCATGATGTAGTCGACGGTAGACTACGCGTGCTTTAAAGCTAAGTAAAGTTGAAAGTAGGCTACTTTCAACTTAATACACCATTTTCACCCGAAAATGGTTTTAATAATGATGATAACTCTGATAACAAAGACATCAAACTCTAATGTGCGTTAGATATATTTTATTTAGTATCAACGGAATGGTGTTGCAAGGTATTGGTTAATTTAAAATGAAGCGTATAATAACTTATGAAGTGGACAGAATCGGTAGAAACTGTAAAATTCTCAGAACTTTAAATCATTGTTACAATAGAAAAGAGTAAGAAGGTAATCCAACACCCAGTTTACACCTAGCTATAGAAATGATTGAATAACCCACCAAAAACATTGGGAAGTGGTGAAGGGTGGGCCTTATGCAGGACTGTCTGATGTATTTTTTGACGTTCAAAAAGTGCTGATTCTAAGCTTAATTTGAATAAAGACTTTTGATTTCGTTTGTCGTTTTTTCTGTAATACTCGTAAGAAGAAAAAAAGTTTGATATTTATCATAGACATACCACTCCCTAGAAAAAGACAGAGGGACTGTGCGGCCAATACCTGTCTCTTTAATTTTTCTTTTAATCAGAATTCTAGAAAGAGACAACTATTGGCTGCACGTTCGCTTTATCTCTCTCACACTTTCTTACCAGTGTATACTATACAGCTGGATAAGGAACGCTCAGTCTATTCTCTATGTCTATGATATTAATTGGCTACTGGAAAAGGCTTGTCATAAAAGTAATGGTCATTAGGCAACCACCGTTTTGTATTAAGGAAATCCTGTCCTAACCTTTCGAGTTGTAACTATTAATGGCTTCGATATAGACTACGTCCTCTCGTAACTGTAGGTACAGTAGGCCGCACGAAGATGGCAACACTTTTATCATGAGGTGGTATTGCTTCATTAAATGTTAGCTTAGAAAACGTGCCTTTCTGTACCTTAACCTTTTAATCGTGTCAATTAGAGACATAATAGGAAGACAATGACAGCGCGGACACCGGTGTCCTCTTGGGGCTTTTATTTGATGATTAGGGATTAGATTTTGTCTATTTATGACTAAGTTAATCAAACGGTAGGTAGTATAACTAATAATACAACACCAGCCTGATACTGTCCCACTGCAGGGCAAAGGCCTCTAATCATACAGAGAAGGCTCGAGCACTGATCACGCGCATGCTCAAGGCGGATTGGTGTTTTCAAACTTATATTAACTATGAGTCCAGGTTTCCTCACGATGTTTTCGTTCACCGATGTCAATGAAGCCTTAGGAAGTACTGTGAATTGAAAAAGTCACGTTGGTACTTGCCTGGATTTGAAACACATCCTAGTGCATGTATAAGTATAATAAAAAGGTAATTTAATAAACAGGCCGCAAGATACGGTTTGCCCTAAAAAAGTTTGCTTCAGCAGCAAAACTTCAATTCACGTCGAATTAATTAAACACACCTACAGTAAGTTAATTAAACCACAAATCAAAACCATGCAAACGTGGAACACATTGATTTTAAAATATGAATTTGTTATTTAATTGGGATAAGAGCTGATTGAAATCCCTCAGGGGAAACGCAGTCAAGTTAATTAAAAGTTGCTGATGAAATAATTACAAATTCAGAGTTGGACACATTGATTTCAGCCCCTACTCCTGATCGTAACCATTCGATCTGATAATAACCAAGTAAGTTACATAATTCATCATGTGTTCTTATTATCTAATTCTTATTAACTCTGTGCCTCGTTAATTTGTTGATACCAGCTGTCATTTGTAGGTTTGTCAGTCAGTCGTTACGGGTACCAGAACCCCGAAAGTCTAACAACCAATTCAAATATTGTTTGTTGAAGAACCCGATTGTCTGTTATGCGACATTCAGCAGCATTATGTTGGACTGAAAGTCGACCCCTACATAGCTCGGGAAAGGCAAGGCAGATTTAGATGATATTCCAATTTCTTTCTTCAATTAAATCGATTCACTATTCGTATCAAACAAGGGACATTCTATATTCACTTCCCGTTAATATATTATTACCACTTACAATTTATAGACGACATTCTAGTTTATGGACCAAATGAGTCAGTACATAATGAGAGTCTACGAACGCAACTCAAGCAACTCCACATCTCTTCAGATCCAGCAAATAATAATGCGGAGGCATGGAGAAGATGGTCACAGCAGATGGAATTATATTTGCTAGCCACAGGTCTGGACAAATCCAGCGAAAAGCGGAAAATTGCCATTTTACTGCACTCCATTGGAGAACGTGGTCTAAACATATTTAATACGTTTAACCTCAAAATTGATGGGAGCACATTCGACGAGGTCAAGTCTAGATTCGACAAATTTTTCGAGCCAAGGAGAAATGTGACAATGTGCAGATATTTATTTTTCACGCGAAAGCAGGAGAAATCCGAAAGCATCCAAGATTTCATCACCGATCTTGAGATGAAAAGCAAAGAATGTGAGTTTGGCACGCTCAGGGAGTCGCTAATTAAAGATATTTTCATAGCAAATTTAAACATGGATTTGTCACATGTACGACAAAGATTGCTGCAAGAGCATGACCTCACATACCAAAGGATGCAAGAGATAGCGAGCACAATAATAGTCGCGCAGCAGGACGCTGATAAAATCGTCAAAGAGAGCAGTGAAAACGTCATGCATCTCAGTCGGAGGAGCCGTGGTCGAGGAGACGGTCGGCAGCGAGCTTCCAGTCAAAAGTCAGCAGTCAGCAGTCGAAAGTCAGCATCAGCTTCGAGAAGCGACAACAGCAACTCGAAGACTTGTGGTCGCTGCGGGCAGTCTCATCGATACAAGTGCCCAGCTCAAGGCGTTCAATGCAGGTCATGTAAATCTTTTGGTCACTTTGCTAAACTTTTTTTTTTTTTTTTTTTTTTTTTTTTTATTTATTCCACAACTTTCACACAAAGCCATCTAGTCCCAAGCTAAGCAGAGCTTGTGTTATAGGTACTACACAGCTGATAAACATACTTATATATTTCTAAATACATACATGTTATAGATAAATAACACCCAGACACAGAACAAATGATCGTGCTCATCACACAAACATTTGTCCTGGGTGGGAATCGAACCCACGACCTCCGAAATAGCAGTCAGGGTCACTAACTACTAGACCAACAGGCCAGTCTACGACTTTGTCGTAAGAATAAAAAAGTCAGTCAGTTAAAATCGTTTAATTCAGATAATAGTCAAGAATATTTTGTTGGCATGTTGAACAGTCAATTCAAGTCGAGTAAAAGCAATAGAAGTCAGTCAAATAAGTATGTAGATCATACAACACAAAACAGTCAGACATATAGTCAGGACACACAGACATATAGACACAGTGGTAGTACAGTAGTAGTAGAATCACAGATGGGGCAGTCACAGTCAAATCCCAATGATGAGAGTAGTGACATAAGATCTGAGAGATCTTGTAAAGACTCTAACATTCAAAACAATAAAAGTCAACTTCCCCATCCTTACTATCTCTGTGATGAAAAGGGTGATATGTCTGAGAGGTCTAATAAAAATAAATACCTCAGTGATGAAAGCAATCACATATCTGAGAGATCCAAGTCAACGTCCAAGTGTCGATATCCCCAATCATATTATCTCTGTGATGAAAGTAGTGATACTGAGAGATGTAAACAAAACGGTCAACATCTCAATGATGAACACAGTCACATCATATCTGAGAGATTAATTGTTAAGACAAATAGTCATAATAATAAATGTCAGAGTCTATATTCACATCTTAATGATGAAAATAGTCACAGGTCTGAGGGATTACAAAACGACACAAAAAATAACATAAAAAATGGTCAACATAAAAACGACACACAGTATATTCAACATGAAATCAGCAGTCAGCATACACAGGCACACAAGGGATCATTAGTCAGTCACTCAGATATCAGTCACAATCAACACTCAAATAACAGTCATGTCAATACTTTGGAAAGTAATTCAAAGAAGTCTTGGGAAATTAATTTGTCAATAAAAGGTAAACAAATAAGATGCATCATAGATTCAGGTGCAGATGTCAACATTATGTCAAAGCAAACATTTAATTATCTCAAACGTCAAGACAGTACGTCACAAACGTCATCTGTCAAAAGTCAAGACAATGTGTCGCAACTGTCACTTGTCAAATGTCAAGTAAATGTCACAGGGTTTGGTGGAAAATCCATCCCAATCTTGGGTAAAGTCAATTTAAATTGTAATTTGAGTTTAAATAATAATAAAGTCAGAGAAACAATAATGTTTATAGTAGCAAATCTAGATTGTCCAAATGTACTTGGTCTACCAACTTGTGAAAGGTTAGGTATAATAAAACGTGTCTTTGCAGTGTCAAAACAAAATTTTAGTAAACAAATTCTTACACAATATAATGATGTCTTTCAGGGTCTCGGGTGTCTACCTCCGGTCTGTCATCTTAAACTCAAGCCTGATGCAGTACCATGCGTGGATCCTCCGAGGAAAGTACCATTCGCGTTACAAGGGAAATTACGTGAGGAGTTGGATCGCATGGAGGCTATGCAAGTTATTGTGAAGGTTTCAAAACCAACAGAGTGGGTTAACTCAGTCGTTATAACCGTTAAAAGTACAGGTCAGTTAAGAATATGTTTAGATCCCAGAAAATTAAAATTAAAGTCGTGAAGAAATGCCGAACCAAAGTACGAGTGCCGACGGCAGCCATGATGGTGAAAGCCTACAAACATAACACTTAACACCAAGCAGTATATCTCTCTGCCATTAACTGCCAAGCTTAGTTTGATTAATTAATAGGTTCTTGACATTTCTCTACCTAATAGCTGACATGCCACAATACGAAACTTGACTTATCCAAGAGTGTTAAGTATTATAATATTCCACAAATTTCATACAACGCCATCTAGTCCCAAACTTAGCAGAGCTTATACTACTGATGAGTATTAGACAACTGATAAACATGTATATTTCTTAATAATTGCCGATAGTTGTGACGGCGATTGGCCTTATTGCCAAAAGCCTCGACGACCATCTGTCGAGGCTTTCGTTACGCGGTTGGATCAAAGACCTGATACAGAAGGCAGTAGGTACTCCTTGATACGGCTCGCATTGTGAGGAGGTTCCTGTCTCGGAGACCCTAACCACCGGTAGCTTGGACCCTGCTCCCGCCATCGGTGGTCTACTACTTTTTATAACTTTTTTGTATCAATATTTAAAAACATAATTAATATGTATTGTACAAAAAATAAATGGAAATAATAATAAACCATTTATTTCAGGTAACAAAGACCCATAGATAAATACCTTAACCTAAAAATACATACTAATAACACTTTTCAAAACCACTTTTCTTTTCTTTTCTTCACTTTTTTCTTTTTCTTTTCTCTTCTTTTTAATACACACATATTTATAGAACATCCGCACACAGAACAAACAAATGATCGTGCTTATATCGTGCGACTCGTGCGAACCCCCAACCTGTGGCATAGAAATCAGGGCCACCAATCACTAGTAGACCAAGATTTCAGTACACGATTTTGTAGAAGATACCAGAAATACAGAAGATTAAACAATTTACACCCAGTCAGTGTCCCCATAGATTTGTCACTGGTAATTGATTCTGGAGGAATTCACAATTACTTATTTCCCTTGGGAAATAAATACAATACAAATTTATTTCTATTAAGAGGTAAAGTAAATTACAACAACGATAAGCTTTAAACATTCGAAATGTACTAGAAGCTAAAATTATACATTGGGGAAAATGGGCACTCCAAAAATTCATGATTTATCGTCGACAACGTTATTGAAATGCAAAAGCATTGTAAATCAAGTTTTTGGGCGTACCCTTGTCATCATCGACAAACATATGAAAAGGACTACAAAACTTTCAGGAGTCACATGAGTGACAGTTCTAATAAAAGGTGGCCTTCCTACATACTCCTTTTTCCATGGGGGTAAGCAGAATCTACACAACACCGCCTACTACGATTCTTACACACTGATTTTGCTTTGTTTAAGTTCATACATCAGCGCACGTCGTTTAAGAATACTACGCACCAGACCTCCTGATGCATAAGGGAAAGTAAAACGAAAATCAAACTTTGAAGTAATAGTTAGAGAATGTAAGTACAGATAAAAAAGAATGTGTCAAAAGCAACCGAGAAGCTCGCTCACCTGGAATTCGACAAATGTATATTAAAACGGTGCATTGCACTTAATATGTTGTAACAGGATTCCTTATCGAATGGAATGAGTCTGGATGTTTGTCCATACATTCAAATCTAAATAACTGTCTCGCTGTTATTTGCTGACCATAAATTTTGGAGGACTGTCTTACGTAAATGTTGACGTTTAAAAAGTGCTGATCCTCAGCCTAATTTGAAGAAATGACTGTTGATTTTGATGTTATGACTGTTGATTTTGATGTTATGACTGTTGATTTTGATGTTATGATGGTGACACAAATCTAAATAGATATCTTCTAAATTTGCACTGTAAATCCATTAAATGTGCCGCCAGACATTGACTTTTAACCTTAAACTACACCAAGAGCAAGCTACAGACGACTCTGAGCGGAAGTTTACATCCGGACCGGTATGACCTGGCTTGCTCGGCCGGTAATGGGGCTCTTCGTTTTCCGCCTCTTTCCATCGACGTAGTGCCCCTTTAAAAAGCTTAGGTACCAACATAATAATAAAATAATCTACTCCTTAAAAATATAACGTCATAATTATATGTTTTTGTTTAGGGTAATCTCTTTTGTTTAGGAAGCCGACCCCAACATAGTTGGGAAAAGGCTAGGCAGATGATGTTTAGGGTTATCTCACAGTTTATGTGTCTTGAGGCAGTGATGAATGTTCTGTTGAATATTTTGGTCAGACAAATGGACCCTTTATCGTATTTAAAAAAATATTCGCCTTTTAATCTCAGTTTTAGTCTGACCAAAATACCTCTAATTCCCCTACATTTATGACCAGTCTTTGACATTTTTGTGAATAGATTTATAACGTCTTTAAATACAGGAATTGGCCTTCAGATATCATTACTGAAAAGTCAAAATTACTTAACCGCGAACGAAATCGTAAACAAATACGGGTTACACAAAAGCTTGCTTCGATTGTAATGCATAAATAGATCTATGCAGAAAAAATCTCGGATCCAACTAATATTATAAATGCGAAAATTTGTACTCGTATGATAAATCATTTTTATTTCTGTAATAATTAGGTTCATACAAACACTTTTACATGTCATTGTTTGGATGGATGTTTGTTACTCTTTCACGCAAAAACTACTGAACGGTTTGTAATGAAACCTTACAATAACATAGCTAACACGTCAGAATAACACATAGGCTTTAATTTATTAAGAATTATATGACCTTGGGGCAAGAAAATAAACTACTGGAAGTACTAATCCTGAGCAGACAAAGTCGCGGGCACCAGCTAGTATAGAATACGTGTGTAATAACTTAATATTTTCAGTACCGATTATATTTATTAGAATGGGGCTATTATTGTACTATTTCTGAGCTTATTATTTTTACAGTCTGATTATTCTCTTGCGTTGCAATATATCTTGCAATAAACCCCGGAACGCAGGACTTTAGTCACTGTCTCGTTGTTCATTACGTCACAAGATGGCCGCCTCCGATAGAACTGAAACGATGCGTGTAATCGAAACTCCATGGGAAATGGGAATGTTACTGACATTTTGATAGCACCCGGAAGTCCCCTGTGACATTTTTCAAGTTCAATGGAATGGAACAGAGTGGAAATGTTTTAACTAAATTATCGTTAAGTACTTGCATTTAATTGAGTGTATTTACGAAATGTTTGTAATTTCTTTTCGTCAAGAGTGACAATGAATGGAGAGTAAGTGCGTATGATTCACTAACACTGCTTAGCAAACACGGATCTTTTCTTAACGATCGATAGTACAGACGCCAGCACATCAAGTTACCCCAGTGTGTCAAAAGACATGGCCGGAATTTGTATGGAGCGGTGCCCTTCCAAAAAATATTCATGTACATTGACATACAGTACCTCAAATTAAAGCCTATAGGTGTGTAATCATAATAGTTTAAGTTTTATGCTCAGAGAAGAAGCGAGAGATACTATAAATAGGAAACAAAAAATGTGCCTAAATATTTTGAATAGCAATGATCGTGCGAGAGAAACTTACTTTAACCTTTTAAGCGCTTGGCTAAATATTAGTTGCCCCTAGCGCCCGGGTCAAAATTAATAAAATAATACCTACAGTAAATAAGGAGAAACGATTGTTGTATCGATTTTTAGTTTTTGTTACTTAAATAATATCTCAATTCTATGGTTTTAGTTGTACCACACAGTCAGTATTTTGAAAAAAATATAAGAAAAAATCATGCATGTTCTCTGTCGAAGAAATACGACACGAGCGGTAGCACACGAAAATATGTGAAGCATATATGCGACACAAGCGGTTAAAAGGTTAAATAGGATACAAAAAAATGTGCTATTACCAATGGATTTAAAGGCCGTTTCTTCACAATCGAGGCCACGATAGCGAAGAAGAGCGAGTACTAGTGGTCTACAGATATTTCTGAATATTATGACTTCCAAGCGACCCAAGCGACTAGCAAAAAATATACAATTGGATAGGCAATAAAACACTACAATGGTATTTGAATTTTTATTTAAGAATATCTAATTAGGTAGGTAGTCTATGTACCTATATACCAACATTTGCATAATAAAATTATAAAATATAATTATCTACTTCTACTTATTTTACAGACGTTTAAAAAAACACAGCATTGCATTTACTCAGACAAGACACATTGAATGTTTTCGTCCAATTTGAAGCCTATTTATTCATCTTCAAAAACCAACAAAATATTGTCAAGGAATGAGGCTGGTGCCGTTACATTTGCTTGATGCCTGGCCCAGCCTAAATACCATAACAACGTCATGACATGGCAACAGCATCCAACTGTCCGATTACCAACTAGGCAACTACAACAATAGCCTAAAATGGCATCCAAGGGGTTGGCGCTAAATGGCTCCCTGTCATACAAAATGTATGAAAAATATTGCTTCCGGCTTATGTGACGCGACTTTATTCTCCCTCTTAAAAGATAAGGGGTATTTCCACGCACTTGTGTAATTATGTTTTGCGCATTTTGCATTTCTGGACACACTTCCACTTCATAAATGCCATTATTCCTAACGTGTTCTCCATAGTAGGACCGGGCTTGTTTTACTTGATAAGGCCCAAGAGACACTAACATCAATTGCTCATGTGTGAATTGAGGGAAACTTGTCAAATCAGGTATATTTGCATCAATTCTTGAGAACATTACTCGCCTTCTGTTTAGATTTTCTTCAGCAACATATTCAGCTAAATAATTACGGGCATGTAAATATTGCCTAACTCTATTTATAATATGTGGAGCATCAAACCTGTCTATGATAAGTGGATGGAATCTGTTGATGAGGGCTGCACCAATTTTGAAATCAATCATTATATGCTTAGATGCAACATTAAAAAAGTCCTGTCTAAACAATTTGTAATCACGCTTAAAACGGCCATTTACCACCTCTACCACCCATCTACACAATGTTACACATCGGCTTTTGTTAGCCTGCATAGTTGTAAGTTGTTGTTGACCTAGGTCAACAGTTTTAGGCTTATATATTTTATAGTTGCATGATTCCAATAATGGTATCGCATCCCTGAACCCCCTATCCAAAATAAAAACATCATTTTCCCTATAAAAAGTCCTCATGGGACTTCCAGAATTTTGAAATAAATCTTTCATAATATCCGCATCAGTTTGTGTGGCAGCATAAGGCCCTACTACATCAACTATATATCCATCTGTGCACACAATCATAAATGGTTTAACCAAGTTTTCATATTTGTGAAGACTGTAAGTTTTTTTCTGATAGAGATAATTGGCGCTTTTTTGAATATATATATAGGTCCCATCACAAATTGAAATGGCAGGCCTATCTTCTAAAGGGAGCTCTTGGTTGCCATATAATGCATTAGGAATAGCTAGATTCCTTTCTGCTATTTGCTGTGGGGTTAAATGCTGTAATCCGATGTGCCTGGGAACAAAATGTTCGCTTAAACAAGACCTCACTTTGTTCATGTGTGACTCCAACGTTGATCGGCACATGTTAAAAAGTGAGGCCAGTCTAAGATTACTTTCTCACTGGAGAAGAAAAACAAAGAAAAACAGAGATTAAGCTTCGGACTGCCGAAGCTTAATCAAATAAGTGGCTAATGCAGTTTTTGGTTCATTGACTAGATTTCCCAAAGGAATTTCATTATACAGCGCTACAAACTCTGTCACTGTAAGTCCCGTCCAATAGTGACAAATGTGATGGGGCATTTGATCCACATTATTAAAATCGAAAGTCACTGGATCTCTTTTTAGAAGTCCTATTAAATCTTCCGACTGCTGAACAGTAAAATACGATGATGTATTTGTGTTCTCAGGTAATAAATGCCACTCATTAGCAAATAAATGTATCTCACATGTTCGGCAACTGATGGGAATATAATAATTGTGTTCTTTAAGCAATATTATCTTAACAAAAGTAGGAACTAAATGCCCTGATTGATTATTACACTCCCTAAAAATACAATGGCTTGAAGTATTCGGAGCACGTTTGTAGCTAGGCAGATAATTCATGTGATCAATTCTTCGTGCTCCAGCAGGATTATCAGCTGGTGGAGGTGGTGGTGGTAGTGGTTCATGTGCGACAGCAGGATTAGCGACTGGTGGACTGGGAGGTGGTTCAGGCAATCCAGGTTCATTTTCCGGTAGTTCTTCAACTTGTCTATATATATTTAGTGCCAAGTGCCGATTAGCTCGCATCCAACAGGGATGACATGCTTGCAGATTTGTCCTCCGATCCTGTAACAATAATTGCCATTTTTCATAAAAATAAAACAAAGTAAATGGTAGAAATGTTACGGGCAGTCTAATAAATGTGGTAAGTAATAATAATAACTGGTCATTATTAGGGTGCGGAGAGAGAAAATAAGAAGAATAAAGAGAAAGAGAAATAAAAACAATACAATACTTAATAATTTATGGCAGCCAGGGCAAGGTAAGCCACATCACTCACCAACCTGATTGTGGGTATTCCATGAGAAGAAAATATCAATTAATGGACTCATTTCTTCAAGAGTGTGGTGTCGCACAGAATAACGCCTCCCCATAACAGAGCATCCACAACCAACACACACCATTGGGTAGCCCAGTACTCTGCTACGTGTTCCTCCTTCCGAGCGTTGGTTTAACAATAAGAAACATTTATTGCATATCACCCTATTAGAGGGAAGCTGAAAAACATGAAACATTTAATACAGTACGCGATAGTTATATTGTACTTCTTTTTCGGGTTATAGAACTCGAACTGTTTATAATGACAGGTGAAATTGGTACAATATGAAAATAATTACTATGTGGGTACATACCTCTTGTATAGATAACCAAACAGTCAATGTAGTTTGTAACTGCGGTCTTAGAGTTGTTACAATATGCCTTTGCATTCGATTAGTGACCACACTACAATTCAGGCACCTTGACATCGTGAGCGTCAGAATCCAAATCGTAAACAAACAAGTCCAATAAGCACAGCAGAATATTAACATTAGAAGCGTACACGAAAGTCCGATAAACGATAGCGTGGGGTCAAGTGAAAATATCCAATACAATAACGAAAAGAAAACACAAGTGTTACGTGATAAGATCAACGTGCTAGTTCGTCTTCCTTTGTAAGGTCAATTTTCAACGACCGTAGCGCCATCTGGCTTCCAGACCCCGTACTTTTTCGAATGAAAAATGCGTTCCGAATTAATATAATTATTTTCATGTTATTTAAATTACTGCAAAAAAAACACAGCAACCATCACTATTTCTTTCTTATATAATAAACATAATGTTTCGACAAATAAAGCAAGTAACAATAATAATTTAGAATAAAACGAACGCATTCGTAAAAGTGCACTGTTTGTTTTCTATGTCATGGCTGCCATTACGAGACTGTTTGAGACCGAGTGGATGCGTACGCGCTATTTTCTTGTTTTCTCTTCAGTTTCATCTAGTGTCCATGCAATCTTTATATTTGCTGACTACTAAGTACGTCGAGTCGAGTGTGTTTACCTCCTCCGTCTTAGCCTTCGCAGATTAAAGATATCGCTGGCGACTTTCAAGTGTTGAGATAGTGACTCTGTTTTTCTTGTTTTTGTGGTTTTTGTGATATTGACACTATAAAATGCCTCAAAAGAAGTGTTGTATTCCTACCTGCGCTTCGCCACTAGTTGCAGGTTAGTACTATTAACTTAAACATTATCCTATTCCTATACTGGGGCTAGCTGGGCGGTGATAGCTAAGTACAGACGCGCTGCACTAGAGTAATTAGTAGTATTTGAAACTGTCCATTTCTTTATTAGATTTTCAACTTTATCTTAGTTTATTGAATGTCTTTGTTTATCTATAAAGCATTAGGTTCGTGTTGTGATTTCTGACCCGACTGTGATTTTTGACTATGGCACAAAATGTTATTCTAATTCGTGCTTTTGTACTTTTTGAGTAATAAGAATAAGATTGTGGTTGAGCTGGGATCACAGTTCCTGACCCGACCACAATCAGATCTAATAAAATATCAATAGTGGGAAGTTACTGATTATGCCAAAAATATTTGTTAAAATATTTTTCCATTTACTTATTATATGCAATTTAACTTTTAGATTATAATATAATTTCCTATTTTATTTGTAGGTGCAGTGTTACATGCTTTCCCAAACCCTTCAACTGAAAGTGACAAGTTTCATACATGGGTTGTCAATGCTGGTCTTGTGGGAGAAGATGATGATTATATATTTAGGAACAGAAGAATCTGCCGTCTCCATTTTGAAAAAATATATCATTATCCGAAGAATAGATTAAGCAAATTAGCTGTACCAACCCTGCATCTTCCAGGTATGGAGCATATTTTCCAAATCTTATTTTTGTTATTGAAGTTATTGTTTATTGATAATAGCTTTTGTCATATAAATATGAATATCTTAATTTCCTCAATATTCAAATAAATGTGTTACCAATTTTACAGTTCTAGTGCTTTTATTAGTCAGTTTACACATATAGGACCTATGCATCGTAATGTTGGTATCAACTGGTAACAGCAAACACTTGGGGATAATTTCTTAATGTTCCCTGTATGATAATTTTTGCATTTACAGGTTGGCCAACTTTTCTTGACATGGGAACTTGATGTATAAAATGACTATAGTAACTCTCCTGACAAACAACACTATTAAAGAAATGTCAAAACAAATCTGTTTAATTTAATTTGCATGGAAATAACAACTTGTATTAACATAGATTTTTTGATTAGGTTATGGTTCTTTTTGTGTTATCAATGTTTTAAAATCTAATTTATTTATCAATCTTTTGTAGTTGCACCACTGGATTCTGCCTCCAATAGACCGGAGCCCATAATTGTTGATGATATACAGCCCACCGCAAGTACCAGTAGCCACGGTGAGGTGGTTTCAAGTAAGTAAATTATGACATTAAATTAAATTAAATAAAATTATTAAAGAGATTTTGTTTGTGTATTGACAATGTTTTATGATAATAAAATTATAATGTGATCATGAGTATTTAAACTTATACATACAAAATCATTTGTAGGTACACTACTGGATTCAACCTCCGATAGACCTGTGGTCATTGATGATTTACAGCCCACTACAAGTACCCATAGCTACAGCGACCATATAAAAAGTAAGTAAATCATTATATTGATTTCATTTAATAATATTTTTAACTAGACCATGACATTGTTTGTGTGTAATTTTTATACATTTCCTGCAGATTTCTTGCAACATTTGTTATAACAGCAAAATCAGTTAAGCTGTTCTTAAATGATTTGGCGGTGAGGAAAACCTGAAAATGACAAACTTACCTACAAGCAAAGCGTTATTTATTTAGTTAAAAGAAAAAAATATTAATTGAAGTTTTATTTGCAGGCATTTCAAGAAAACTGATACCAGCTCCATATAAGCTACACCCCGCTACTACTAAAATGTGTAATGCTGATGCTTCTAAGAGTAAGTAATTTATTAGCTCCTTTATACTAATTTACACTTTTTAGATCCAGAATTTTAGCTCATATCACCTGCTCTTGGTAGACAGTGACTTTAGAGCAGCAGCTCCCATTAAGCTATTTTTTTAAATTATACCACATGACTGTGTAATATACAATTATGTGGCCCACCATACTTGCACCTAGGGGATAAAAAAATATTAGTCGAATTTTAATTCCTATTCATTTATTTTCAGGTAACCAGCTGAAATACCAGTCTGAAATAAAGCTGTATAAAACGGTTGCAAAAGTGCAAAAGGCACTCAACAGATGCAAAAAAGCTAAAGATGGACTTGTACGGAAGTTAAAAATATCTAGGAAATTAATACGTTCCGAAGCTTACAAAATTGTCGCAAAGAATTTATCTCCCGCAGCGAAAACATTCTTTGATATGCAAATAAGGCAGTCAATGAAACACCCCAAGGGACATCGCTTCACTTTGGATGAAAAAATTCTTGCTTTAGCACTTTACAAACCAAGTCCAAAAGCATATCGCTTACTAAGCCAAATATGTGTTTTACCAAAGAAAAGCACATTAAATAAATTGATGAGAAACATATTTTTATTGCCTGGACCCAATGATGTGATTTTTGAACAATTGAAAAAAAGGGTAAATAAAATGCCCGAAACTCACAAATATTGTACGGTCATATTTGATGAGATGGCCATTGCTGCCAATTTAACATATGATCAACACAATGACAGAATAAAAGGATTTTGCGACGATGGAAGTACGCAAACAAAATGTTTTGCTGACCATGCACTGGTCTTCATGGTCAGAGGAATATTTAAAAAATATAAACAGCCAGTTGCATATACATTTTGTGCGGGAACTACAAATTCGCACAATTTAAAAAATCAAATAAAAATAATCTTGACAAAAGTATTAGAAACTGGGCTAAAAGTAGTCTCGGTAACGTGCGACCAAGGAACTTCAAATATAGCAGCCATTAATTTGTTGATTAAGGAGACAAAAGGAGAATATTTGAGAAATAATAGAGAATACAAAGAAGGATTTTTTGAAATCAATGAGAATATAATTTACCCAATTTTTGACCCGCCACATCTTATAAAAGGCATAAGAAATAACCTTATAACTAAAAATTTAGAGTATTATCAGGACGGAAAGAAAAGAATTGCGAAATGGTCTCATCTGGAGGCTCTGTATAAAAAGGGCCCTGCATTTAATGGACTGCGGTTAATACACAAATTGACCGCACGTCATGTCGTTCCAAATTTAATACCTAAAATGAAAGTGAAATACGCCACACAAGTTTTTAGCAAAACTATCGGTATATCAATGGGATTCACAGCAGGTAATCAAATTACCCTTATCATTTTTACTTTTTTTCTTTTCCTGGGCATATCTGCCTGATGCCCTCCGGGCTATGGTCTCGTATACCACAAGATTGGAGGCTTAGCACAGCCGGACGGAGTCGCGGCAGACCGAGGAGAGTACTGACCCTGACTGTGACTTTTTCAATGTCATGTGATTATACTTCTGATTAAATTGTGTGTAATAAATGTTAGAAATCTAATTGTATCTTTTTTTTTTTCAGAAATTGGCCGGATTCCTAAGGAAAGCACAGACACTGCAGTACTTCTACTATTTTTTGATCGGCTTTTTGATTCCGTCAATGGCAACTTTAGCAAAATTATAAACGGCAAAATATATCGGTCAGCCGTCTCGCCAAAATCGCCGCATCACAAATTATGGCATACGAGCTTACCAATTTTAAGAAGCATGAAATTTATAGGTGACAGAGTAAGGTTGGTACCATCTATTTCTAATTGGATAAAAACAATTCAAGCATTTCAGCAAATAACCAAAAAACTACACGCCTTAGGCTTGCGATCTGTACTGCTGCGCAATTTCAACCAAGACCCGCTGGAGAATTTTTTCGGTGCCATACGAGCTCATGGTCAACGAAATGTCATGCCAAATGTTGTATCTTTTGAGGCATCTTATAAAGCCTTATTGGTTAACAATATGGTGTCACCTAAGTCCGTGGGGGCTAATTGTGAGAGTGACGACAGTCATTGCCTACAGAGCTTAAAATGTATTTTAAGTCAAAATATCTCCAGGCCCCTACCTAAACCTATAGAAATAGATTTTAATCATTTAAATATAGAATTAAAAAATATAGATGTAGTATTATCTAGTAAAATTCCAAGCGACATTGAAAAGTGTGCAGCAGTAGCATATTGTTGTGGCTGGCTCATTAATTTAATTTATAAAAAAATAGCAAAAAATTGCGTTGAATGTAAAAAAGCATTAGAAGAGGATAGTGAAGAAATATACCTGACACATCTAAAGTTCATTACTTTAAAAAAAAATACGAGTAAATGTATTCTTCACTATCCCAGTAAATATTTGCTGGAATGTGTATTAAATATAGAAATTATTACTATAGAAATTTTGAAAACGAATTGTGAATCCAAAGAAATATCTAACTATATAGAACTGGTAACCACCACGCTTGTTTCACTCCAATTTATTAAATGTGAACAACATAAAATTAAAATAAAAGAATTTCTTTTACAAAAAAGTATAAATTTAGTGATTTTCAATTGGTGCAAAGATGTCAGTAATTTGTTATGTGGCAAAAACACAGTTTGGGATGAGAATGACCAAATCAAACAATTAGCATATAATTATTATGTACGCAATAAAACTAGAAATAAATAAATATTTTCATGAAAAAAGTGTTTTCTTTCATAATAGGTATTTTCCGTAACGCATTGTGTATTTAATAATAGACATTTTTGATTTCGTTATGTTTATAAAATACAGCATGTATACCGTAACAACTAGATATTATTAAATACCATGGTTATGTTAAATACACAACTAGTAGCACCCCTAAAAGTATTAGATATACATTCGTATATTTACCGGATTACTTTTTACCGTCAGGAAAATAAAGAGGGTGATTCTAGTGCTCAAATACAACTTTTTCTATGGGACCAATAGAAAAAGTTGTTGTATTTGAGCACTAGAATCACCTCTTTATTTTCCTGATGGTCCGGTATAATTCTGTAGGTAACTTGGTACGATATATCTACGTATGCATAAATATGTACCTACGTATGTATAGATTTGCTACTAAGTAGTTTGGGGTTTGGGAACTAGATGGCGGTTTAAAGTACAAAATCGAGAGATGGCTATCTATACGTTAGTACTTATACTTATCTATGCAAGACTGCAAAGAAAGTTTTGAGCGTAGAAACGTCAAAATGACTCTAGGATGTTTCGATACACACTCTTGAAAATAAATATTTGAATATATTTATCAAGACGCGCGGCAGGTCGAAAAGTGGTGTCTGCGATAATCGTGAAACCGTTAACTTTTTAAGGTACCTACCCTAGACGTTTTAAATACATTTTAGTCTGACTTTCAGGCGTACTACAGATATATACAGTATTTGTCTTATGCGTGTATCCAAACGTAGATACATTTTGCATTGCAGTCAATTAAAAAAAACCACAAAAAAACAATTAACACACATATTATTTTGAGATTTTTTGTCGCCTGTTCTAGAGAAATGTAATTGTTGCGATTAATTTTTATTTATTTTAGAAGTAATTTTAATATTAGAATTGAAGTGTATAGAGCAAAATGGCGAAATGAAACGGCGGTTTGAACGTTATCCTTGTATAATTAATTTCTCAACACT
Organism: Euplexia lucipara; assembly: GCA_921972225.1. Taxonomy (NCBI): domain Eukaryota; kingdom Metazoa; phylum Arthropoda; class Insecta; order Lepidoptera; family Noctuidae; genus Euplexia; species Euplexia lucipara. Next base: position 4,147,723 of record OV179143.1, on the reverse strand, counting down.
TCTGAGTCGCTTAAGGCTACAATTAAGTTAAGACGACAGAGGGGAAATTACTGGACACAGACAAAAAGCTAAGAAGACGATATCGAGTCAACTAGCAGAACTTAGGTCTACGAGCAAGTCTAGATTTGGTTGTTAGTTCAAGCGTGTACTGTTCGGGAGGTCAAAACGAGTACTGATCTACATGACGATGCTTTAACGCTATTAGGCAAGTCATATGCTCCGATGAAAGCCGAGCTTTGCCGAACGCGCCCGAAGTTGCGTTCGGAAAGGCAGCGACCAGAACATTACAATTTAAGCCTATATTTTGTATAGTGTAAATAATTATGCGTATTGTTAAATTTGTAAATAAATATTATGTGTGATGTAAATATAGCAACTAGATAAATATGTAAATATACTTCTAATAAAATATGTTAGTTTTCACCCACAGACAATGATCGTGTTTTGTGTTTGAAGTTTTTTGGTCTTTGGTTTGACGTTTGTTCAAATTTGACAGTTCGGTGTAACGGGACAATATGGAAAAGTTTTGTATTGTGGAGTGTTTACAATTCTAAAAAGTTTAAATTAATATTACGAATTCATACGAATTCCGGTGTAGCTATGACCGCTACACTACTCCCCCCCTGAGACCGTGGCTACTTAGCTACGGGTGATAGTAGTCCGGGAAGCGAACGGTGCGGCCGGAGCGTGTTTTCTTCTCGACGGTGGGCTGCGGTGGCGTTGGTGCTGTGTTTGCGACCGTTGGTGCGCTGGTTACACCGGAGGGACTGTAGTCTGCGTTATTGAGGTAAGCGGGTTTCAACCGATCTATGGTTACTGTGGTTTCCTTTCCGTTTACCTCAATACGGTACGTTTTGTCGCCTCTTTGCAGGACTCTGTAGGGGCCGGTGTACGGCGGGTCTAGCGGTCGGCGAACGGCGTCATGTCGCAAGAATACATGAGACGAAGTTGACAAGCTGTCGGGCACGTAGAACGGCTTGTTGCCGTGTCGACTCGCCGGTTCTGGAGACAGCTTCGCCATGTGATGCCGGAGTCTTGACGCGAAGTCGGTGTAGTCGACTGTGCTGGTGAGTGTGGGGGCGATGAACTCGCCTGGGAGTCTTAGGGGCTCGCCGTAAACGAGCTCTGCCGCTGATGCTTTGACGTCTTCCTTCCAGGCGCTGCGGATGCCGAGCAGCACCAGGGGTAGTGCTTCGGTCCAGTTGGTGTCTGTGTGGCAGCGGATGGCTGCCTTCAGCTGGCGGTGTAGGCGTTCCACCATGCCATTACAGGCTGGGTGGTATGCTGTGGTTGGGCGGTGCTGGCTACCGAGGGTCTCCGTGATGGTGTGGAACAGCTTGCTCTCAAACTGCCTGCCCCTGTCGGTAGTGATGCGCTGGGGGCAGCCAAAGCGGGACACCCAGCCGGTGATGAAAGTGCGGGCGCATGTCTCCGCTGTGATGTCCGCGATGGGGTACGCCTCAGGCCAGCGGGTGAAGCGGTCGACCACGGTTAGTATGTACCTGTAATTTGATGACACGGTCAGTGGCCCTACTATGTCCATGTGGACATGGGAGAAGCGTTGGGAAGGGACAGGGAAAGCGGAGGTGGGACTGGTTGTGTGCCGCGAGATTTTGTTCTTCTGGCACTCTACGCACTCTCTGGTCCAGGCCCTGCAGTCCTTCTTTAGGCCAGGCCAAACGAAACGCTCAGAAATCAGTTTGACTGTGGCCTGTCTGCCGGGATGGCTCAGCTGGTGTAGTTTTTGGAACACCTGCCTCCTGAAGGGTTCTGTAACATAAGGGCGGGTGTTACCAGTGGAGACATCACAATATAGTTCAGTGCCTGAGTCCGTGAAATGCACTTTACACAGCTTGAGTGACGTGGTGTTGTTATTTAAGAGCCCCTGCAGCTCGTGGTCTTTTTCTTGGGACTGTGCAAGAGCTGTGTAATTACACGCCGGTACTGCCACTGACTCCACACGCGACAGCGCGTCTGCCACTATGTTGTCCCTGCCTGCGACAAACCTGATATCCGTGGTGAATTGAGCAATGTAGTCCAGGTACCGGTATTGCCTCGGTGAACAGTTGTCACGGTTGTGTGCGTACACATATGACAGGGGTTTGTGATCCGTGTAAATGGTGAAGTGCCTACCTTCAACCATGTGGCGGAAGTATCTGACTGCGTCGTAGATGGCTAAGAGCTCCCTGTCATAAGGGCTATACTTTTTCTGTGAAGCTGACAGTCGCCTAGAGAAAAATGCTAGTGGGTTCCATGTGACACCTGCCTTCTGCTGTAATACTGCACCCATAGAAGTGTCTGAAGCGTCTGTAAATATCGCGAGTTCGGCGTTGGGCTCTGGGTGAGCAAGCAGAGCTGCCCTAGATAAGCTACTTTTACAAGCGTTAAAAGCGTCAAGCATTTCTTGCGATAGATTAATTGTTTGTGTTCTCTTTGTTTTTGGTCCTGCCAGAACTACGTTGAGTGGCGCTTGTAAGCGAGCGGCATCTGGGACAAAGCGGCGGTAAAAATTGAACATACCCAGGAAGCGACGCATCTCCTTGACGGTCTTGGGAGCTGGGAAGTCCTGGATTGCCTGCACCTTCTCCTGCAGCGGGCGAACACCTTCTTCGGATACTTCGTGTCCTAGGAAAGTTATGGTGGTACGGCCAAACTCACACTTTGCCGAGTTAATAATAATTCCATACTGGGATAACCGCTTCAGAAGCTGATGCAGGTGCTCGGTGTGCTGGGCTGCTGTCTCTGAGAACAAGAGAATATCGTCTAAATAACAGTAGCAGAACGGCAGCCCGCGCAGCACCTCGTCCATGAACCGTTGGAACGTTTGAGCGGCATTCCTGAGGCCAAAGGTCATGAATGGAAATTCATACAGTCCGAAAGGTGTTGTGATCGCTGTCTTGTGAACGTCGGCTGGCTGGACTGGTATCTGATTGTATGCTTTAATAAGATCGATTTTGCTGTATATTCGGCTGCCAGCCAGCTGATGTGAGAAGTCCTGTATGTGCGGGATGGGGTATCTGTCCGGAACAGTACGGGCATTGAGTGCCCTGTAGTCACCGCATGGCCGCCAGCTGTTGTCCTTCTTAGGAGCGAGGTGAAGTGGGGACGACCACGGACTCTCTGACGGCCGTGCTGTGCCGTTAGCCAGCATAGCCTCGAACTCCCTCTGTGCTGCCTTCAGTTTGTCCGGTGCAAGGCGGCGAGGTCGTCCAGTGATAGGCGGACCTGGTGTAGTGCGGATGTGATGTTCGGTACCATGACTGACCTGTTTCTGTGTTCCAGCAGGCCGCGTGACTTCCGGGTACTGGCGAAGTATCTCGTGGTACTCCGTGTTGCCTCCTACGGACTTCACTGAGGCGATCATTGCTGCTGATTCGGCCGCTGGCGACGCCGGCGAAGACAGTTGGGTCAGCCCATCGATTAGCCGGTGACTTTTGAGGTCTACCAAGATGTTGTAATGCGCCAAGAAGTCGGCGCCTATGATTGCCTTGGTGACGTCTGCAACCACGAACTTCCACGTGTACACGCGGCGAAGCCCTAAATTCAAGTGGAGCTCCACCCAACCGTACGTGTCGATGGCAGTTCCGTTTGCCGCGTATAACTGGTACGCCGTCCTGCTGCGCTGCTGTCGTAGGGCTGCACGTGGGTATACGCACAGATCGGACCCTGTGTCCACTAAAAACGTGGTTTTTGAGTCCCGATCTGTTACGAATAGGCGGCGTGGTTTGTGAGGGCAGCCATTTGCCGCTATTTCCGGCTGCCGACGGCGTTTCCCGCGTACGTACATGGCGACCTGCACCGCGTGGCCCTGTCACCGAAACTGTTGTGGTACCAGCAGTGAGCGTCGTTCCACGCGCTGCTGGAGCGCGAGCGACTGCGGCGTCGGCTTGGGGTCGGTTCTCTGTCACCACGCCGGTACCTATCTGTGGAGCGCGATCGATGGTGTACCTGACCTTGCTTTTGTAGAGCCGCCACCTGTAGACATAACTCCGCCATGCACTGTTTCAGCTCCGCGATGTCACTGCTGGTGCTCGTGCTCGCCACGGCGGGAGGTGTCGTGAGCGCTGGCCGCGTTGGCGCGATCTCGTGCACGCGGTCGGCCAAATCTGCGACAGACTGAAGCGGAAGGTTAGGTTGGGAAGCTATTACCGTCTGTATGTTCGTCGGCAACCTGCTCGCCCACAACGTGGCTAGGAATGTGTCTGGAACATGTGTTCCGGCCAAAGTCTGCAGGTGCCGCAAGAACTGTGATGGCTTCCGGTCGCCGAGCTCCTCTTGAGTGAGGATTTGCTGAACCCTTTTTTCACGCGAGTCGGATAGTCGACGTATGAGCTCAGCCTTCAGCTTGGCGTACTTGTCTTGTGCTGGTGGGTTCTCTATTATGTCCCGAGCTTCTACCATGTAGCGATGGTCTAGCTGACCCACGACCGTGTAGAATTTTGTGGTGTCGGCGGTAATGCCGGCTATTGTGAACTGACCTTCTACTTGTGCAAACCAAAGTGTCGGCTCCTCAGGCCAGAATGGCGGCAACTTCACGCTGACTCTGCACACGTCCTGCTTGACCATTGCTGCGTCCGCCTGCGCTCCCTGCTCTGCTCCGGTAGGCATCTTTGCTCCGCGTGGCTACTGTGCTCTTTGACGGGGTCACCAATGAAGTGTATAGAGCAAAATGGCGAAATGAAACGGCGGTTTGAACGTTATCCTTGTATAATTAATTTCTCAACACTTCTGAGTCGCTTAAGGCTACAATTAAGTTAAGACGACAGAGGGGAAATTACTGGACACAGACAAAAAGCTAAGAAGACGATATCGAGTCAACTAGCAGAACTTAGGTCTACGAGCAAGTCTAGATTTGGTTGTTAGTTCAAGCGTGTACTGTTCGGGAGGTCAAAACGAGTACTGATCTACATGACGATGCTTTAACGCTATTAGGCAAGTCATATGCTCCGATGAAAGCCGAGCTTTGCCGAACGCGCCCGAAGTTGCGTTCGGAAAGGCAGCGACCAGAACATTACAATTTAAGCCTATATTTTGTATAGTGTAAATAATTATGCGTATTGTTAAATTTGTAAATAAATATTATGTGTGATGTAAATATAGCAACTAGATAAATATGTAAATATACTTCTAATAAAATATGTTAGTTTTCACCCACAGACAATGATCGTGTTTTGTGTTTGAAGTTTTTTGGTCTTTGGTTTGACGTTTGTTCAAATTTGACAGTTCGGTGTAACGGGACAATAAGGAAAAGTTTTGTATTGTGGAGTGTTTACAATTCTAAAAAGTTTAAATTAATATTACGAATTCATACGAATTCCGGTGTAGCTATGACCGCTACAGAATCATTAGTGTACATTACGAATTATGAATTGATTCTGAGGGCAGGATTCGGCCATGTCTTTTTCAATTGAATATGAACATTATTCTGTTTGGCATAAAGTTGAAAAACGATCATAAAAATTTGACACATTGGGGTAAGTTGTCGTGCTGGTGTCTGTACATACAATTATTTTTAATTTTAACAACGACTTTCTTGGCTAAGTATATTATTTTGGACAATTTAAATTTCTCGAATTTTACTCAAAAGAATATATATTCTTTTGAGTAAAATTCGAGAAATTTAAATGACGATGGTGTCGAGTAACGATATCGTTACTCGACACCATCGTCATTTGCCAATTTAAATTAAGTTAGTGATGCTTCGATATCCTCTATGACGAAATTTACAAAGTTTTGCCGTTGGGGCTCAGCGCCCTAAAATAATTTAGTTTTAATTTTAACCAGAAACCTGAGGAAACGACAACGATAAAAATCATTCAACGTAAAAAGAACCATGCTTACACCGAAAAAGACAAACAACAAAAATGAACTTTATAATGACTTTACTGTAGTGTTTTTTTTTATGATTCCTTTAGAAACGTTGACCTTTTCGAAAAGGTAAGGACAAATATTTCTTTTTTCTTTTTCTGTTCATTTTAGAACACACCCTAAAATTCGTAGACGTAAAATTAGGAACTCAGAACCAAATTACAGATTTTCCTACAATCAGACCAATCTTACCTCATTCAACAAAAAGTATTCCATTCAAATTAGGCAGTACACACCATAAAAAGTTTGCAACAGCCGGCTTTAGTTAATTACTACGCAGTTACAAGGTGGTTATGAATAAATTAGCCATAATTGGCTTGTTAGCGGCACGAGAGGAAACCAAATATAGTACCAACCAACACACGAGTACGAGATACGAGTGCGAAAACGCAATTATGAAAATTTGATTACGCTTAACCCGGTGCAAATTGAACATTCATCATGTAACGTAATCATAAAGGAATTAGTTGAACACTATCCGTGTCGACATTCATCCGTAGCCACTAACATTTTTTTTTCATCATTTTTTTTTTGTTTTTAATGTTTGTTAAATTTAGAAATAATTTTTAATTTTATTTTTATGTGTTATTGACAAAATAATTCAAATGATTTTGTCAATGTTAGTAAAAATATAGTACTTACTTATAAGTAGATTGTTAAGGACCGCACTATCGCATTGGGAAAACCTGTAAGGATAGTTGCAAGGGAGTTTTTATAAATAAATAAATCTCTAGAACGCAAAGACAGTGGTCCATTGCGGCGTACTGATGCTGATACTGATACCTGATTCTGACATCTGTAAGTAAGTGAAGAGGTACTGGGATCAAATAAATTATGGCAGATAGAGATGTTTGATGTGTGCCTGCCATCCTAAGTACCTACATAATAATATTATAAACGCGAAAGTTTGTATGAATGTTTGTTACTCTTTCACGCATAAACTACTGAATGGATTTTAATGAAACTTTACAATAACATAGCTTATACATCAAAATAACACATAGGCTACAATCTATAAAGATATTGTGCGTATTGTCTAAAATTAAACGATAAGTGTGAAGTAAGCAGAAAAAATCTCGTTGTTCTAATTCTGCGCAGACGAAGTCGCGCGCACCAGCTAAGAATAAGAAATTATATTCATTGGCGCTTAATGCATAGGTGATCTAGATATCATATAGGTGCTCAATCGCGAATACTTCTGTTATCCAACCAAGAACATGTAGGTACTTAGAAGAAACAAATGGAAGATGATAGACGTTTGAAAGAAAGAAATATGTATGGGGTCCTCTTATATGTATAACCCCATAACATACATATGTTGCCAGTATACACAATAATTATGTACACTTACAAAGTCACAAAACTCTTATCCGGGTTAGCAGAAGCTACATACACAGCAACGACACGAAATACTTCTTCATTGAACGCCCATAAATCTGGTGAGAGTAAAACACACTAAACTTTTAATACTCTCGTTGCTTTCCGAATAAATTAAACGTATTTAAATTGAATAAGGTCAGTGTATGTTTTTCTAGGACGTCCCCTACCGTGATTCTATTCAAACCTGCCATATATAAACCTTTTGTTAGTCGCCTAGATATCTACTCTTTTTAACCTTTGTCACTAAATTCTTTAACTTCTTTAACTTACAATCACAACCACATTATTATAGTTGATGCGATAAACCCCAAATAGATTTCATCCAAGTTTGTATAACTAGAAGGCCAAATACACATGGTTTTTGTCAACTACTGGACATCAATAAAACAGAACGAACAATATTAGATTTACGTTACTTGTGTCGAGACGAAACTGAAACGATTTACCAAGAGTAGATTGGTCCATGAACCGTTGGTCAATTTTATCTTTAAACCATTAACTTTTCATCCAAAGAACTGTCTGTTGTGCGTGTGTAAAGCCATGTCAATAAAAAGATTTGGAAGATTTTATATACTAAAGATATTGTAAGTGGCACACATATTTGTAGGCTTAGAATAAACCTATCTGTCTTATCCGTGGGTGTCTTTAATGTTTAACTTATTACATCACGTGAGTAGGCAGCATCAATTAATAAAACAATGTCAACGCTAGGAAGGACTAATAAAAGTACCTATACCGCGACAAAAACTCGTAACAAAAAGGTCCTGTGGTTGCGTAGGTGGCGAAAAATACCAATTTAAAATCCAACTGTCGCGGCAGACAGAAATAGAGTTTCCTTTTCATAGAATTGTATAAAAATGATATCATTTGTGTTAAAAGTTAACAATATTTTGGGTAGGCGGTGTAGGTTTCCCGAGAAGGATATCCATTTAATAAGGAAAAAGTTTTTGATTTAAAAAAAAATAATTGTAACAGGATACTCTATTAAATTAGACTCACTCATTAAAATGAGTTGGTTATTAAATCACGAGGCGAATTACAATTGTTGGATAAAAAACGTATGTCGTTAAAATCTGACTTGCCTGCTGCGGTCTTCCCGTCCGATTATAATTTAGGTGTCTTCAAGGCTAGCGTGAATAGGGTCTTAATAAACCAGTGCGCTTCACCATCATTGATTGCATCACTGCTAGTTAGTCAATCACTAGTTTATAATATAAAAAATAAAAAAACAATTAAGATTGTATATTTTCCTCCAAATGAAAAGAAACACCGAAAGAAACTCAAGGGTCACAGACGTTACAGTCTTTTTTAAAGTCCAGACATAGGTAGTATTGACAGTCTTGACAAGTGAGGCCCATGTAGATTAATGATATGACGACATTAAAAAGATAAGTAAATTGCATCTACTGTAATAACATAAGATACACGTGTTTTTACAAGTAATTCCTATCGTGTCTAAATAAAATAGTCTTAATGTTTCTTTGATTGGCAGACTGGATTTCTCAAGCTACGTAGGTATTGCAAACACATAACATAGACAATATTGACAATCATTATTATAATCGGAGCATAATGCTGTAATAACGTAATAATGCATTAAGCATTTGTTGTGTTTAGAAGATAGGTTACTTTTTACGTTTCAGGGGATTTGCTTGCAGTCTGTGACTGTGAGTTTGTATGTCAGCAGGCTGTATCTCATCAACTGTAATAGGTTGATAGTTAAAATTGTCACACAGTGAATATTTCTAAGCAATATTTACAAAAAATATAATATAAATTTGCTGGCCTTAGTACCTATCAACTACGTCACCAAAATGTCCCTTCTAAGAAAAACATTAAAACGTCACCATCTTCGCCGTGACTCGCATATGATGCATAGCAATGATCGTTACGTAGAGCGTGACGACCAGACTTCCTTCCTCCTGTTGACATATCAAATTGTGTAGGATGTACGGGCGATCGTACGTCGACGGTCCAAGTTTGACCATGAACTGGCCTAGCGTGGTACCTACTGAGTTTCAATATAGAAACTAGCTTCTGCATTCCTTGTTTGTTTGCGTTTTATGCCGCCTATAGTTCTCTGGACTTGACTTCATATGACGTCAAGAAATATCTCTCATGCATATGCCGGTTTCCTCAAAAGATAATTATAATAAAAAAAATCCATCGTATTCTCAATATATATCCTCTCACCAGAAGTACATTGACGACCAAACTTACCAATTGGCTCCAGGACTTATCTTACGATAGTACTGAACGGGTCCTTATAATCAACTGATAGTCCTGAAAGTTATAATATACCTTCTACAACTATTCTCTATAATACCAACATCTACGCGTACAGCAATCAAACACCACACAAACGCACACACACATATACACACACAAACTTCACTTACATCTAATACACACCCTTATACTACTTACCTCCCACAACACTGAACTTGTCGCAACTAAAGGTGTATTGCTCTAGTACGACCTGACATTGTTTTTCCGGGTGGGGACCTGGTGTCCTATATTACAGGCTACTAGCCTAGCTTAGGCACCAGTCTCCCACAATATTGGAGTTTAATAATTAAAATTGCTAACAATATTACCATGTAATCCCTTTAAATATTGTGGTGAGAAATAAATGAAATTTATTTATTTTATTTATTTATTTATTTAATACAACACCTTAGAGCTCTAAGTACAACGCGCACATGAATCCGAAAATCTGGAAGTGCGTGACTTGGGTTTGAACTCGAGCCTTATGACTTAGGACTTCGCTAGTCAGACCACCATTATTATCTCTCCGGCTCCGTGCTAGGCCAGCTTATACCGGATTTATGAACATTGACATGCAGCCTAGTGTACTAATAGCGACGTACCTCCTAAAAACTAACAATCCTACTGTAATTAAATCAGTCTGCAAGATGTATTGGATAGGAACAGCTATGAATATCAGATTAACGTTGGATTTTCTCGAACTCACTTTACGAAGCTGCATGCTTAATGTATAGAACAAAACACTTCTTCGTAATAAGTAATATTAATCTCAATATCGACGTTGATCAGTCACTAGCATTAGTTTGTTATGTAATATAATCATCTAAAATGTAATTGGTTGTGCAGTGAGATTCAAGTCACAATTACTTGCACGTACCTATCTGAAGTGTATCTGTAACAACTGTTGGTGAACCTTAATTATAGAATTAATCAATTAAACTGATAAAACCTACTATTTATAATGGTACAAATAAAAATATTATAATACTAAGACTTATATTTTGTCTTAGATCATGTCACAGACTGTAGCACATTCACGACGCCGTAAACACGAACCTAGTCCATCCATCTCGCATATTAATGAACGCTTTAGCTCCGAGATGTTCTTAGAACTCATTTGGGATACCTTGAAATTCCGTGAGAAAACCGTTTTACCCGTACTAACTCCCAAGAAACTAACTTACCCGGTCTGCAATGCGTACAAGAAAATAAAGGGTGAACGGCACATGCATATTTTAAAGCAACCAACAGTGTTAGGACGTCGAACCGCAATCGTGAAAAAATAAAGCGAGCTATCTAGAATTTCAAAGATGGGTCCGTTTTTTTGTTGACTTATGTAAAAAGGATGTCGAAGAGCAACCAGTATAAATCAACATTAGATACAGTTGAGCGGAGTATATTAAAAGAAACAACATTAATATGCCACAGAGGACGTGCATTCCGTATTCAAAAGCAAAATACATACCTACTTGTAGCGACATCTCTGTTGCCACATACAAACTAAAGACTAACATCCTACATCGCGATTGTAGTACTTAATTAAACAAGATACCGTCTGGCAACTTGTAGCTCACCAGTCACCAACACCCGTCTGGTGCTTTTCTATCGAGGATGAGGACAAGTTTACATCTTATTCGTCTCATCGCCTTAATTAACCTTTCAATCGTGTCAATTAGAGACAATAGAAAGACAATGACAGCGCGGACACCGCACCGGTGTCCTCTCGGTCAAAATCGTGCTTGATGCGCCACGCTACGAGGTAATCCTTTAACGCTGGATATTAATAATCTATCTCGGTTGCTATCTAGATCCCGATCTTTGTCTGTAACCAATCAACGATCGAATTCGCCTATCCGAGTCTTAAAGATGTCCAATCAGAAGCAGCCGTCAAAAACAAAGGATCGGGATTTGGATTGAGATAGAATATTAATATCAGGCGTAAATTCATCATGTCGTGACGTGTGGCGTGACAGACGCATTTTGATTTATCATCTACATATGCATGTGGTGGTCATCGCTAAAACAACTTTAGATAGAGACAAGTATCTAAGTACCCCGACCTCGACGTCCGGGCATCAGTACTTGACCAGATTCTAATCCATAACACGTTGCGGTAATTTTACGGTAGTTCGCTCCCAATAAATCAATGATGTTATCGTTACCGCATAGAACAAAGACTGCTTTTATAATAACTGTTTTTACATGATGCAGAGAGGATGATAAGATGGATTTACTGTACTTTAACAGATTATTGAAGGGCCCTGTGATCGGGAACAAGAATTTTGCAATTGAAAGAGCATTTATTTCAAAAAATTATATTATTAAAAGCTGAAAAGGATGATTGATTGTGGGAAAGATTATATGGCTAGGATGGAGGTAAATTTTAAAAAAGCTGCTAATAAAGATGTATAGAGAAGACATGCTGCGTTGAATGGATTGGAATCAGGGCAAGAGAATGGTGAATAAGTTTAAGCTTCGTCTAGATAAGGGTTTCAAAAAAAGAAATCAAAAACACGTAGTCAAAGTCAGGGTGGTGATAGCAGAAACAGTCGTAGGTATAACACTGCTGTGTGCCATAGGATTGTGTATTAACTATTTCCGATCGCTCGATTAAAATCCCACCGGTCACGTCGAAGTCTATAGGTACCTATCATACATGAAACACCATACCACCACCACCATAAGCGCCATAAAAATCTGATACCAGTATCCAGTATTAACCACATCAAAACCTATATTTAATAATAGATTTAAGTTGTTATATCTCAAAATGTCTTCAAAGTAGCAGTCCAAAATTTTGAAGGCCACAACATTTATCCAAGAACTTTTTGTTAAAACAAGGCATCAAATAAGATCTCCTGTTCCTCGGCCGTAAACCACTATCTAACTAATTAATCGTTAACTTTGGCTTCAGAGTCAATATAACTTTTAATGCTCTCAGTGAATAATTTCGCATGGATATTGCTGTGGGAATAATTTTACTGTCTATTCATTATTGGATGAATCTACTGATGACCTAAGGTTACTTCAGCGTTAAAGATCAATGCCTTCGCATTGTCGACAAGTACGGTTGTCAGAAAAGATTTATTAAGGCTAAATTAAAATTCCTTTGTCCTTGAAGTCTTTGAACGCCACGTCGGTCACACGTTGACCGCGAACAATTAAATTTCTATTGTTTCTGGTAGTTGGCAGTCAACGTGTCAACTGAGAATGAGCACATTTTTATCGTCAAAAATTACATTAAAACGTCCCCCAAAACACTAGCATTTAGCACGATTTTCTACTATTTTTATTTTGAGGAAGTGGCGCAACATATACTCGCAACACATGTATAGTGTCTGATAAGTTGAAAGAATTTGAACTCATAGAATAATCTATAAAGTAATTAGCATAACAAAACATGGAAAGACAAAAGAAACGGTATTTCCTGGTGAATAGATCGGTGACACGAATTGTTCAGCGGATGTTAAACTTTTGAGTTATTTGGCACACTGTCATTATGCACAAAAACTAGTCACACTACAGGTTTTCACGTCTAGAGTTTGTGTAGTATAAAACTGCTGAGTGACAAAATATTGCACACTGCCAAATGTTGATATAAAAAGCATAAATGAAAATTGTAAGTAGATCATCACTCCAAATAACTAACTCCTTTTCATGTTTCTTTAGTGAACAGGTAGTATATTAGAGTCAGTCTGCAGCGTATGCTTAAATAGTACACGATAAAAAATCACCCGAACAATTATCTTCCAGATATTGAAATGTTTCGACGCTGCCATGCGGATTATGGCTCGATTACACAGCCTGCTTCGATATACCTCCCGAATTGGAATGATAATCCCTTTCATGCACACAAAAGAGAATCCATACAAATGTTTACAATAGCTTCATTCAGTCCAGAAATCTTTTCCCCTCCAATTACGGGTTCTATACGAACAATTCCTAATATTGCAATCTGTCATTCTGGGAATCAATGACGATCATTCCATTCAAAGCCTCGCCTTCGATAGGAGGGAACTCTTGGCAGAAGTGGAACTGAAGAGAGTTTTCGTGGCTATGAATAAATATAGTACGTTTCGGTGTGAATAAACGTTAACTTTTTAAAAGGACGCGGAAAAGAACGGAGACATTCCTTTGAGAGATTTAAGCGGAAAGAACATTTTATTTTTGGTTGAGGACGTCGGGCTGTTGAAGGTTCTCTGCGAGGATTAATTGAAGCAGGAACAGAGTGAACGGCAAGTGATATTGCTGTAGACAGATATCGTAAGCGCCACGTTCCGAAATAAACCACTCATGCTTTTAGGTTGGTACCCTGCGCAAGTGATACAAATATTATAAGTGAAATGAAGCACTTTCAGACACTTTTCGGTTACATTTTCATACGAATTCTGTTCAGTAAGACTCATAAAACTAACCCGTTTATAAGGAATTATGCTTACTAGGTACATAAAACACAATACGTAGTAGCAATAACGTATACGGATAACACCAGAAACCTTAAACCATTTATATTCCTTATAGCTACATAAACAACAGTTTGTATAATACTATTTACATACTTACCTAATACCTTTAACTTAGGGTGTGATTTGAGTAAAAGCGAAGCGATCATTTCAGAAGATGGAATCATAAGAACATAGAATGAACAACTAACAGAGTTAGACAAGCATATTTGTACAGCAATGACAAATACTCAATACCTTTACTGCTTTCCATATGTATTCTTAGACGGTAACTTTATAAATGACACCATTAAGGACCCTGTAGGTGTGCCCTACGGGGTCCATAATGTTCTCATTCTTTATTCGCATCACGTTCTGACGTCTAACAGGTTTGTTCAGAGATGGATAAATAGTTTGAAATAAACAATAACATAAAACCACGCCTTTCCCGTAGGGCTGGAGGTGTTTGTACTTTTGGAAGGCACAATTCGCCAGTAGTGTTAAGTCCCAAGTACCTATCGAATAGCGAGCCAATTGCCATCAACCGGGCACAAATCCAGACTTTGGACTGCTACTGAGTAATTTCAGACGGATAAACTTAATAACAGCACTAACGCTTGCAACCACTAGAGTAACGAGGTAGTCGATTATAAAAAATGTTAGGTAACAGCAATTTTAACTACTATCCCATTTGTTAATATCCTCTATCCGCTTCCGCGACTACTCAGCCCGCACCTTTACAAGTTTCTCAGAATAGTAGGCATATTCGGTCTGGCGACAATTTATTTACGCCTAGACTGTAACACATTTATGTCAGATTCGGTGTCAAGTAGCAGTATTTGCTCGGCTGTCAGATAAAGAAAACGGCACTGCAGGAAAAAGTATACATAAAAGATTTGTGCCCAAATCCAGACTAAACAAATCGAAAAATATTATTGCATACAAAATAATAATACAACAATAATATTATTATTTTCCAAATTAAAATAGGTAAAATAAAATACAAAAGTCTTCAAAATAATTTATAGAGAGATTTAAATGTTAGATGCCTGTACTAGGATAGGACAGGACAGGAGCTCATTCAGGTTGGTAATTGTAGTACAAATAATTATTGTTAATAATTATTTGTGCATGAGACTTAAAAATAACTGGAGAAATGTGGGTGTACTACCAGGTACACCTCTGCCTAGCCCTTCGGGGATTACAGGCGTGATTTTATGTATGTGTGTGTATTTTTCAGGAAAATACTTCTCTATACTTAGTGGTTTTCTGATAAAAAGAAATAAGATTTAATAAAAATTGTTTTTTTCTACGGAAACTACAAAGGACCTCAGTTTCGGGATTGGCTTAATTGAATTAGTTTTCTTGGAAAGTCGCAATCAGTTTTCAGGGGAATACTGATGGCAATCTACAAGATTTCTATTCAAGATTCCAAATAAGATTCAATAACTGTCTGGAATAAAAGGCTCTAAAATATTACTATATTCTGTGTGAGGTTCCGATAGACAAAATTACCAATAACACAGCTGTATTAAGTGGATTAAGTGGTCCCAAAAATAAATAAAATGGCTTCTATGATTATAAAACGTCAAAATGAGTCTGCTACATTAGGTACACAAGTTTCATATAATTACATAAAGGCGTTAAACAATCTTTATGGATTTTTTATATGTCGTATATATATTATATGTCAGTAAATGAATAGTGCTATTTATTTATTTAATACTTCAAGCACACAAATGTATATAAGTAGGCGGACTTAATGAACTTACTTAGATGTCTATGAGTCTAGGGTTTAAAGGATAAACCCCAATCAAATCCTTCCGCAAATACACATTACGCAGTATAAACCAACAAAAAAACCTCACGTAAGTTGTTAAAAGAAAAACTAGGAAACAGCGCGAACACGTTACTAATCAATTTGGTAACATCAATCATAAGCGTGACACGCGATCCGCTTTCATGTAACCACCAACGTTGGAAGACCAACACCGACAGATATATCCATTGCTGACTTTCTTACTAGATGTTTAAAAGTTTTTAACACAAATGCAGCAGTGGATGTCGGTTACATGGTTGGCCAGTGTTGGCGGGTTGGTGTAGTGTAAAGGATGCGTAAACTGGTTTTTCATATACTTATTATTGTTTTAGACTCACTGTGAAGATGAACGTGGTTTAAAATATTATTATAGGTCGCTTGACTGTTTTAAGGCCCTGCGCAAATCTGAACATTTTTGTGTGTTGTGCATCAAGCTATAAGTATTGATGAATATTTGATTTCTATATACCAGTATGAAATCGGCCCTCACTGCGCAGACGTCAACATTTGGTGATCTTGAATGATGATAAACAAATGGTTATGGTGTTCCGTGTCTGTATGGAATGAACTGCAGCAAGCTAAAGGACAGCGCCAATTTAGACGTTTTTTGTTACCGACACGGCACACCATCACCACTTGTTCACCATCATTCAGGCTCATCAAATGTTGACGTCTGCGAAGTGAGGGCCGATTTCACTGGTTATTTAGAAATCAAATATTCGTAGGTAGGAGTATTAGTAGACAATATCTTTGAAACCACCACAATCTTCCTCAAAAATACTCCAAAGGTCTAGAAATCCATCAAAATCAATTCCTGATCTTATCCGAATGTTCCAGAGTCGTAAAACGGAGTGACAGTGATTTATATATGGAGAACTAACTTCTCTTGAGCCCACTAATGCCCCTATTTCAATCACAACCAGTCCATAGCACACTAATTTTCTACAAAATGTACCACGGTTATGAAACTAAATTGCCGAGTCATTTGTGTATCGTTGCTTTGAGATTTCAGAGATACTTGGGTAAACGAGAAACCTCTATTGCGTAGTAGCGCATAAATATGGTGGGTAGGAGTATATTATTAAAATAAAAGACTATTTTGATTTGTGTGTAATAAGGTGCAATTTATTAGTCAGTATTCTTTACTCGTCTTTGCGTTCTCTTGCAGAAAATATCAAATAAAACCATTTAATTAGAAAGTTACTTGTTTAACATAGACAAGAAAATAAGTAAGGATACGCTTATATTATGACAGAAGGTGTAATATTGTGAATGTATGCAAGAATAATACATTGTGTATGCGAGAAACATACCTACTAATAATCTCTGTTCAAATCATGTGAAAAATATTAAAACGTCACATGTCAGTCTGGTACAGTACTTAATTAGTAAATGTCATTTAGATTTATGGATATGGCACGTCAATAAATGAATGATTCATCAATAAGAAACTCGACAATTTAGAATTTACGTACATTTGTTACCCTTTTAAATTAAAGTGCCCACAATATTAAAATACCTTTACATACTGCCAAAATCAAAAAACAAAACTCATTTATAAAAATAAAACTGACAATCAGCTTTTTAAACGTAAACAATCACATAAGTCAGTCCCCCAAAACCTTTACCATTTCCTACTCTAGTGTTTTTGGAAAGACAAAGAAGTGGCGCAACAAACTCCCAATGCAGCAACACATCTGTCTGATTCGTTTGAAGAACTCACCATGTAACTCACTCACTGTCTTTGTAGAGTTTGTTGTCGAAACGAATATCACAGTTTCTATCTCAATTTTCTATCAAACATTGGAGACATCTACGGAGCCCACCAACCTGGAGCTTGTCTTGTTTTTTTCATCAAATTACACCTTATTTTCTTAATGCCTTGTAATGACCCATTGTCTAGGGACTGCGGACGTTACCTGCAATCTGTCGGCATCATGTTGTCTTGAGAACTTCTTTGTTTTACAACAGAATTTTGCAAACAATTTGTAGTGAATCACTTTGGTTTATTGCAGAGGTTTAAGTGTGATTGTTAAGATAGGAATCTTATTAGTCTTGAAGTGCTTATGGCTATTACAAAACATTTGTAATGGGTTTTGACCATCTGGGGATCGTGCCTTGAGAATATTTTCAGTTATATTAGTACAAAACAGTATCATATTGTATTCATTTTCAATAGTAACGGCACTCGCGCTTCAACAAATGGCCACCAAAGAGGCCAATAACTTGTAAACCCATAATAGAATGCAATAAAATACAAATAAGTAAGTATGTAAGTATTCACCGTCAAAGAATTTTAGTCACGTTATTATTACTCGTGTCTAGAAATTTGTTACGGTTTGATAAGAAAGGAAACTAGTTACATTTTGAATACCTAGGTTTAAGCTAGACTGCTACCTACAAAAAGTGGAGACGAAAATTAGGTTCAGACAGCTCCAATTATTTTTGTCACTCACAAGAAAAACCGTTAACAGCAAATTGTTGCGACAAGAAAATTCTGCGTCATAGGATAGTTAAAAACTAACAGCAATTTTTTTCTACATTTCAATAGAGGGTATGCTTGTTTCAACAGGTGTCAGAAACAGGTATGAATAAAATTTAGAAGATTAAAAAAATATGAACATCAGTATATTTTCGTTTCAAAAATAACTTTCTAATATATGAAAAAGCCCTCACCTCGTAATAAAAGATTTAGCTCAACGCTACCTGAACGCGCAAGGCTTTTTATAACAACTACCACAATCTGATCTAACTTCTAGAAGCCAGGATTGAAAGAGATAGATATATATGGCGTTAAGCCAAAGTTAAAAAGAGACAAAACCAGCAAATTAGTCCTATAACACCGGACGTGATAATTGTACAAGACTCGTTTCTCGGAGGATACACATCGTAATTCCGTTGACAAAAAGATGACTGATGTCGTTCTGATTACTTAGGATGAAGCTAGTAGATTAGTTTTTTAATCACTTCCTCTTGCTAACCTTTCCGCTGCAAAAAACTAAGTTAACCCTAAGTAATCAACACCAGGAAACAGGAGTTGTAGAGATAATTTGCCTTGAATTCCGAAGTTGAAACGCGAATTTTCCTTTTACAAAGTTGGAGTAAGCTTACAGTCCTGAACTAATTGAAAGATACAAAAAAAGTTTATCTTAAAACGATTCTATTGAGTAAACTAGCTGCGGATGAACTTAGTCAGTAAAACACTAAATCCAGTAAATTTTCGATAACAATAACTTTCAGGTGTTTTCGCGAGTATTCAACGAAGCGAAAATTTAAAAACACATAAGTATCTGCATTAGCAGGAGTCCTTGACCGCAACAAAGCAGTGCAGGTTGGCAAACAAACAAAAAACTGGGTCAAACTTAGTTCGCTAATGTATGTACGTATGTGAGGAATCGTGTTTTTAATCACGTCTCATCATGCCCATACCAACGCTTACGGCTTTAAGACTTATTTTCTGCAATGGGAGAAGAGAATTACCTAAGCTATTTCTTTGAGCTTTAAATTACTAAAGGGTAGCAAGATAACGATATTAGACGCTTGAACATTTTGTACAGAGGAGGAGGTATTAACAAACAACAATTCTCATAAAAGACTAATGAGATGGTATTGTTTTGAGATTCCTTGTTTGTGCTAATAGTGCTGGCATTTGTTGATTGTTCCAATACCATTCTCACAAAATGCACGCTAGTGAGTTTAGGATCTATGATTAGTTTGTTGTTTATGCAAAGATTAATAGTTTATTTGTTTGTAAAGTTTATCTGGGAATTGAGTTCTGCGTTAGCATTCCCACGTAAAATTTTATAACTTGAAAACGATCTAAGGTGTCTCAGGAGTTGTTTTTATTTACTTAAGTAAGACAATTAAATTTTACAGTTTAAGAAAGCACTCTATCTCGTGGTACTACCAATTTGTCCTCCTACCATTGGTTCCACGAGGGTATGAGGACAAATTGGTAGTACCACGAGATAGAGTGCTTTCTTAAACTGTAAAATTTACTGTAAATATACCTCCTGTATAAACAAATTAGATAAGATGATATCCCAGTTTCAGCCGTCATACTGGTTTCTCTAGCGTGACGTGATTTACAGGCTATCAGTGGCTAGTCTTATAATATGTGAGGTTAACCCATGCTGCTGCGGATATAATTTAATATTGTAGGTATATAAATTGCTAATAAACAGGTCCACACATCTTTTAGTAGACTTATCGAGGCAGATGCTAGTTAGAACAAAGAAATGAAATTATTTTAAAATTCCTGCAGCTGCCTTTGTAAATGGTAATTTAGCAAAAAGCCACCAGTGTTTTGAACGGTATTCTAGCAGTTACTGCCAGATCCAGAGTTGATGTCAGTTCATTCAAATCCAGAATAATAATACCGTGAAAAAGTTCGCCTTCAAATAAGAAAAAAGATATGAAATAGAGACGTCTAAATGTCACAGAAGTTGGGTAAAAAATATATTTGGCACGAAACTGCCGTATCTTTGCCGCCAAGTAGACATTTTAATAAATTATTGCTCAGAAATACGTCGGGTATTGTATTTTAAACGTACCACGTTGCTCAAAATCTTATAAAAGTCTGATGAGATTTTCTGCTGAGAATGGTCGTTTGATCATTTTGTTGGAACTTTTTTTGTTATTATATGATTTAATTTTAATTGGACAGCAAGTGGCCTGACCATGAAAAAAACGTTTTTCTGGTGAAAATTTGAATAATGTTCCACATGTTTACTCGCAGTTTCTTTAAAATTAGTATTACCTTTATTATTCGAGCATTAATTTATACATTTCTGGGTAACCAAATGTTTCGCGAAACTTAATTTCCCAAGTAGGTAGGTAAGAACTTATTTGATTTCGCATTTTCCCGGAACTCAAAATGGAACAGTTCTCTACATTCTGAAACAGTTCTTGGAACGTAAACAGTAATGGGTTTGCTTCTAGAAAATTATTATTATAAAGTTATACTGTGGCGAGATCTATAGGTACCGCCAAATATAAACTACTTATATCTGACGTCACTCAAATCCTACATCGCGCAAGCAAAGTTATCCCGAAGTTAAAAAAATATGCTAGTTTATATAAATAATACTCCGAATTATCCCAGGCGCGTATCATTTGGGTCACGCAGATATATAATTATATCAAATGGTAACCTACTTGTGACCACAGAATGCTGTTCAAAATTTTGTATGTGCACTAACTATGTATTATATAAGTAGTTGTATGTATTAATGTGTGCATTGAAACCATTGTGGTGGATTGTTAGGATGTCAAATGTCGGCCGAATGGACATGCGTTGAAATGAGTGTAGTTGTGGTTAATTTTGTAAGTTGGTAAGCTTATGTTGTGCCCTGTTATAAGTTATTACTTCGAATAAATATATGTAGCTATATTACTAAGGTATGTTATGATGGCCCAGTGGTTTAGGCTCGTCTTTAAGCGCGAGCTTGTGGGTTCAAATACAAGCAAATGCTAATATTATGTATTTCAATTCATAATTTACTTTCTTAGTTTATCTTAGACATTACTGATATCGGTACCTAAAGGAAAACGTCTTGAGGAAACCTGGAATTGTAATGTAGGTATTAATTTCCTTTGCAGTCGGACAGTAAAACACTAGCTTTAATTATTTTTTATGAGATAAATTACTGGTGTAAACTCAGTGTTATGAACAGTTAAGAAGTTTAATTACTGCAGTACTTTCTGTCGCACAAAGAAACTGCCAAGAAATATTACTTTCGCGTCTGCCCGTTCCTGTTACCAAACCCAAATTGCTTTAACATAATAATATGATATTCTAATACTTACCCAAAACTTTCCCTTACCCAACTTCGTAGAGTTGCAAACGAGAACCGTCAAAGGCTATGCTCAAACTTAAGTAGATATTGCTGCGAACATTCTGGAACCTATTCCGGTAATAATTTGCCACAGGTACGGTGTTGTATGGAAGTTCAAGGACCGTTAGTGGCCCCATACCAGTTTATCCAGTGCAGCACTTAGAACTGGCGAGTGTAGCCTAGCCCAGCTGCCGGGCATCGGAGAGGTTCGTCAGATATTAAATAACTTTGTGGACAGTCCCAAGTATTTTAAGGACTAAGAAGCTTGTTATAGAATTACTACTTTTATAATATCGATGACATTCTGATGAACATCTGCTTGTTGTAGAAGTAACGTTTATACAAAACAATGTCGGTATATGCTCGTGATCAGCAAAAGAATGGTTTTTAATGGAAACATGACGTCCAAAATAAAGTTCTTTGTAATTATTGATCATCTGCACGTAATGTCTTGTCACTCTTGCATGGAAATGAAATGATAAAAACTTTTAACAAAACTATACTGAAGAATAGTCACAAACCAATTAATAGTATCAGAGAATTGCTTATGAACAAACATTTAAGTATACAATTGTATGTGTTGTATATTAAGTGTTTGGAAGCCCAAATAAGAGAATAAGTTGCAGGTTCACAAATTCGGATACAATTACTTAATGGGCAGGTTTCAACAACATAAGCGTCTTTTTAAACAGCTTCTCCTAATCGGTCTCATTCAATACAAATTGCGAGGCAAGGTATTTTTGCCATATGTCGGAATGATTGCTTACAAAATTCCAAAAGACTCCTTTGCAATAAATATTTTATGATCGGAAAGGGCAGGACCTTTACCGTTATTTTGTCATTACGACTTTGTATGCATACCGCTCGGAAGGAAGTTATACTCCTGTTATGTGAGCATGAATAAATTAACTATTTCTCCAAATATTTAATGAATGGCGAAGTAAATTTACATTCTGTTTTTTAAGTTATGCAGGCACGTATCATTTTAACTGGTCAGTCACGCCTTGCTGAGCTGTGATTAAATAAATTAATGAAATCTTTATACAAGGTGTTGATTTGCATCCTCGTCAAATTCAAGGACGTAATTATGCTAATGATTCTCGACCCAAATCAACAATAAAATGAGTAGGTATTTTTTTTATTTTTTTTGCTTAACAACGAAAAACCGCAAGTGTGAACCAGCCGTATTTAAAAGCGGCCCGTCTGTTACTAGCCCTATCACCGCGCTTTCGCACACAAACAAACGCAAACAATACATACACAACACATACGCAACGATCAATTCGTAGGCAATCAATACCGCCCCAATCACGGTGCAGGAACTCTCCCGCGCAAGCCCCTAGCCACGCCCCCGCGACCCTGCGACCCCAGTATGATTGATGTCGCCGACGCGTGTGGGTGCTTTGCTAATTCGGGAATGCCGCTTCTCGGTACATTGGTGACCACTGGATAGGTCGCGGAGGACCTGTGGCCTGGCCTCCGCGTTCTCCTGACCTGACGCCTCTAGACTTATTTGTGGGGAGACGTTAAAAGTTAGTTTACACGGAGGATGTGACAAGTGTAACAGAATTACGTGCAAGGATCATTAGTGCTTTCGACACTTTAAAAACGAATGTGTTAGTGTTACGTAAGCTGAAGGAAAACCAGCTACGTTGTGCTCGTTTGTGCAAAGAGTGTGATGGTGGCCACTTTGAACAATATCCCCGGGTAACCTAAGTAGGTAATTAATTTATTTGTACATTTTGTAAATACGTTGTTAGCTTAATCAATTTTATTAGTGTAAATAAGTTGATTTCAATTTTTTAACTACGCCAACAATACTTAAGAGTCGAAAGTATCACCACGTAGGTAGTTAGGTACTTACACATAACTAGCACGTCTTTCCATTTCCATCAAACGTAGAAAACATTTTTAGATTTAGTAGATCGGTACACCAACTAAGGTAGGTATTATTGCCGGTCCTAAGCCAGAAAGGAAATTTACAAATCCACCAATTTAATCCACAAGTAAAACAAAATCACTACGAAAACTTTAGGTTGAAGGTTAGAGCAAAACTAACATTTTAATAATCATCTGAGAACAGGTCAGTGAACTTTTCTTTGGCGCACTAGTATTAAACTGTCATTAGTAACATTTCCGTATTCCAATAATGCTCAAAAATGAGTTAATTATCAAGCAAAATTTATGACAATAATGTAGGTGATTTTGGAAATAATATTAGGTTAAATTATTGCTACCGGTCATCGGGGTCATTGCTTCCTAGCGTTCGAGCGTTGCATTTCGTAGGTAAGACGTCGACACTCACGCACACAGCTGCATTGTCGCTGTGTGCGAAGTCGGGTTATTCTGTTTTATTTGTATTGAAATAAGAGTTTAATTCTGAAACACTGTTAAATTTCAACATCAAAAAAATGCAGCGCTTGTTAGTTATTACCCGCTAACGTACTTTCAATTGATTATTTATGTATTTTATGACACCCTCCTGAAATTTGACGAGGATGCAAAACAACACCTTAGTAAGAAATACTTACTTAAATACTTTAGATAAAGGCTTTTGATTCATACACCCACTCATTTGTCTAGATTCAAGCATAAGTTCTGATTGTATTTTAAATAGTTGTTTTTAAATGCACAAAACTATCACTGCTCCAAGACTTCTTAGAGTTAAGTACTAGTTAATAACTGCGACACGATGTTTACTCGATACACACTACACAGATAAAATTTAAATATTACTTTTAACTGTATTCGTTTTTACACTTATTACTGTATTTATTTGCGATTTATTTTATTTAAAAATATTTATTAGGTATGTTTATTTTATTTACCTTCGTCCGTGTGTCACTGCGGGGTGCCAACTGAAAACCAGCGCTGGGTGTCTGACGCCCAGCAAATGCTGAGATGGTTACCCTTTCGGCATGGGCACGCTCAGCGCAATTTGTGTACCTGCTATTTATTACTTATGTTTTCTTTGTTGCTGTGCGCTTGTGTCTGTGCTGAATAAATATTTTTCTATTCTATTCTATTCTATGTTTTCGAACGTACATTCCCAAAATTTAATATAACTAAGTATAGGTACGTCAAGTAAGTTGGTTAAAATTCTATAATTTTGGCGTGCACTGCGGAAACCGCTTGAGTTACAGGAAAGTGCAGATTAAACCGTGGAACACAGCTAAGACTGTTTGAAAAAAGAAAGAAAAGTATACAAAGCATTACGTCTACATTAACGCAGAAACAAAACGCATGGTTACTTCACTACTTAATGACATATCGAGAAGGCAATAACTGAGAGCTTTAATAAAATGTCGTGTAATAAAGTCAATATCCAGTATCCAGCTCTTTATGTTGCCATAACATTATCGTGAGGTAATATTACTTATCGATGTATTATTATCATAAGTGCTTTACTTATGTCTAAACAAGGCCGCAAATTGCCACAGAATTCTTTCCAATATTTAAAGCGAATGTATGGACTAAAAATTGAGTCAAATGACTTTGGTTTTAGTTGATAATTGGTTTCGGAATTAGCCTACCCTGTTTTGACGTAAGCAGAAAATTGTAAGAGTGTGCTCAAATGGTTTGGTTATGTTGAGAGGATGTACAAGACTTACTAACAAAACGTGCTCTTCAAAAAGCTTGTGAGTTGTGTGCGTACTCGCAAAGTCAGATGCATATGAAGCGACATCTTTATCGCCACATACGAACTAAAACTGTAACGAACTACATCGCGATGTTAAAGTTATTCGCCCGATCGAACATGTGTGTTAGATTCCGAGAGCAACCTGGATGAATAAACTAATTGTAGGTATGCTGTATCCAGCCAGCAGCAGAAACCCGAACAACACCAAACTGTGATTTTGCTTTAATGAGCAAAGAAGAAAGCTGTCCCACTAAAGGAATTTCTCCCGTGCCGTGGGTGCGTGCATTTAAATTCACATACACATCAGCCAGAACCCAGGACCTGTTAGTAGGCCATACAAATTTTTGTTGAGCGGGATTTGAACCTCCCTGACTCCTCTGTACCTCGGAAAGCAAGTAGGTCAAGCCGTTCGTCCCGGCTGTCATTTGTAGATCTTTGACAGTTGTTACAGGAAGTCAGAAGCCCGAAAGTCTGACAACCAGTTTAACTAAGGAGTATCGTGTTACCCAGTTACTGGGTTGTCGAGGTCCGACAGGCAGTTGCACCGTGTAAAACACTGGTATTAAGCTGCATCCGGTTAAATTGGAAGCTGACCCCTGCATAGGTGGGAAAAGGCTAGGCAGATGATGATGGGAGTAGAACCCGCGACACGGAGCACAGCAGCTGATCGTTCAGCCATTGCGCCAAACGTGTCGTCAAGGTAGCAATACCTACTTCAAGTTATACTCTCCCACAGCTCTATGGATAAGGAGTGATAACAATGTTATCCCGTGTCTTCGCGTTTTCTTTTGATTCCCATGCTATGATAACAGTTATGACACGCACACGCGTGAAATATGTGTCACACTTAAGAATTTAGATAACAGTACGGATTTCAAGCAAGACAATTATGTATGAATAAGGGCTATGATATTTATAAGTGTTATTTGCACATGACATAACAATATCCGCCTCAAAGGCGAAATTTTTACTAATAATGTCAACAACAATGCTTACCGATGGTCTGTTTACTTGAACATAAACTAAACTAAACACTAACTTAAACTTGCCCATTCTTCTTTATACGAAACTACCTTTTGGAAGGAGCAACATATCAGTAATATAGAATCATTGCACGTTCAAAAGTGCCAGTATTTAAATGGTTTAATTGAAGTAAATAGCATAATTAGACTTAGACTTTGAACAAGTTTCGCCCACACGAAAAAAAGAAGAAGATGACCAAACCAAAGACGAATTGTGAACATCAACCCATCATACATTTGGCTCCTGAAATACAGGTAGCTGTAGGTACTCTAACCTAGCTCTGGAGCTAGGGTCTCACATTTTTATGTAAGTAGGTAATCTGTATTTTTATGGCAATTTAAAAGATTTTTTTATTATTATTATTATTCAAATCAAATCAAAAGTACCTACTTATTTAATTTAGGTATAGGTACGAAAACATACTGAAACTCTCTCTGACCAATTTTATTCTTCCCCTACTTCTTCTTTCTAGAATAAAAACACTAGGAATTGGCTGAGGATCAGCTTTATGAACGTCAATATTACATAAAACGGTCCCGCAAAAAGCCCATCGCCAATTCCAAGTGTTTTTTTCTTGAAAGGAGAAGTAGGTAGAGAGAGTTTCGTTAACAGGGAACACATATTTATGACAGACAGAACACCAGTAACATAGTAATAAAGCTAAACTAAAACATCCTGTGATGAACAAATTACCTACATTAAACCTGTAAGTACTGTGGGTACATAACTGTACCACATGCTCCAAACTGTTTTATACTCTTACCGTATTCAAATATGGTTCAATTTCCAGCAGTTGTGAGTTTTGAATAGCACTTTTAGTATAAATTGGGTGTATTATGCACACCACGCATCAATCAATATAATGGATGTTTTCCTATCTAAATGTATTAGGTATTGATAACACCGGTAGTGCAAATAATTTACATTTAGATAGTAGACTTCAGTATCAGTTTTAATGACTCACGTTTCTTGGTGATAAGATACAGTATAGGATTAATTTGATTGATATTGGATGTTTATAGTTTGAAGGGTTTACTTAACTAGTCAATTACCGCAATCCAGACACAATTAAATTACTATTGTTTGCGGACACCGGTGTCCACGCGGAGCCTAATGAGTTAATACTTGATTAATTTATTTAAGTACAGGATATTTTCAACTGTTTACAGGAAGTAGATTCTATACCTAATTGTGGTCAAAAGTATAAATATGTCTATAAACTGGCTGGTTGGTCTAATGTTTAGTGGCCAGTGCCAGTAAACAAATTATGGTTGTGTGACGAGCATGATCATTTATTCAGTGCCTTTATTTCTGTAAATGGGTTCATATACACGTTTACATGTCATTTATTTTTAAAAAGAAGCGGTTGTTATTTCGCTATCTGACTACTCTGAGGAGAAACACCAAAAGAAACTCAGAGGTCATATGCTCTTTTAAAGTCCAGACATTATCTTGGTCAAATCACGTAAGAGAGATAATTTATCCATTAGGTATTTGCATGTATTTAGAAATATAGAAACATGATTATTCCTCACCATTATTCAATACTAGCAGACGTCTCGCCGGTTTCACCCGGCTAGGTCTCGTTCCTGTGGGAATACAGGGATAAAAGTAGGCCTATGTTAATCCAGGGTCTCGGCTAACTCCATACCAAATTTTATTAAAATCCAATCAGAATAGAATAGAATAGAATAGAATACTCTTTATTGTACACCATAAAAACTCAAAGAGAAGAAGACTCAATCAGAAGTTTTTATGTGAAAGAGTACATCCTCACAAACTTTCGCGTTTATAATATTAGTAGGATTAGTAGAATCTCTTCGCTGGTGAACGCAGAGTTCTTCTGCGTTTACCAGAGAAGAGATTGAGAAATCGAAGGAGTTATTGTTTGAATTGGTTCCGGTGGAAAAGGCCAAAATAAAGCGGCCAAATTATTAGTTGTCTAGCATTCATAGCTCTGCTTAGTTTGGGACTCATTGACTTTGTTTGAAAGATGTGAAATATTTTTCTAAATAACATACTTACCACCATATCATGTAAGCCCTGAAAAAGAGTTACTCAAAGGTGCACCTGGAGTACACCCCATGTTACCAGTTATGTTTAAGTCCTATGTAATAGGAGGTGAGCCTATTGCCATCAATCGGGCACACATCCAGTCTCCAGGCTGTTATTGAGAAATTACAGCGCGAAAAACTTAGTATTGCTTTTACTGACCTGGGGTATTTACTTATCCACCTACCAAGATAACTTGTGTAAGTATATTTAACACCTGAACTCATTAAAACAGTGAAGATTAAAATAATGAAGTGGAATTGAGTATGAATCAATTAATTAATAGTATCAAGAATGATCTTATGAACTACTGATTAATGAAAAGCAATTAGCGGTTTGTTTTGTAGTCAGTAGATGGTTAATAAGATTGAAGTAGGTAATATTAATAAATTTCCTTTTGAGCATAATAAACTGTTTGCCACAATTCCACAAACTCCTATGGGAGTAGTCTTATGCCAAATAGCCTGTAGCCTTCTCAGAATTTAGGCTATAAAATGAAAAGCACATTTTTAAAAACAAACCGTCAGTTTTTGAGATTTGCATGTTCAAACAAACCAACAGACAGATACTTCAGCTTTCATTGGTGTAGAATAAAACTACACAATAGCTATGTATGTTACTACTAAATAAAGTGTGTGATTTACAATGTGATTAGTACCTACAGGTGACAAAGGAGTTAAGTTCAACTGGATAAATAGCACCTATGCTAGTTTATAAAAATGACTATAAATAAATACATTGTCATTTAAAAAAGTTGAGTGGTTCACTACTATAAAGTAGGTAATTGTTTACTTTCAAAATAAAATGTTTACTTTAAACACGCCATGCCGCCGCGTTGGAACAAGTTCAAATTTCAAACGTTTACGTTCATCGATGCGTGAAACTTTATTGATAGTATGTTAACACAATAATTGTACTATTACGTTTCATTCCTTGATTGTCTGGCTTCAATCACGTAATACATTACTTCCTCATATATAAGGATAAGCAGCACAAAAACAGTTACACCGTAAATGCTTAACAACATCCAAATAAAAAATGAAAACAAAAAATAACTCACCGATACACGTTGTCCTCTTCCTTGTAATTTTCACAACACTATCCACCGAGCAACTTCGCTAATATTCTCACAAAACACTCACAGTGTGTATTTGTCCACTATCGTCGTATATTTCATTCAGTAATGCAATTATAAACAACAAAGGAAGATTTTTGAAACCATACGATACACTGCCTTTGGTTTGGTTTGTTGATTTGACGTAGAAAATTTGACAGCATATGTAATGACAGTTTGAAATTGACTGCTGGCTGACAGTGACATTAGATTTGTTAATAACTTCACTCTTCATGCAGACTACGAAACAGTAGTCCAACATTTTGTTTATGCATTGATCCTACTAATATTATAAACGTGAAAGTTTGTGAGGATTAATGGATGGATGGATGGATGTTTGGTACTCTTTCACGTAAAAACTACTGAATGGATTTTAATATGGAGTTAGTTGACACAAAAGTGCTTGTTTCTTTTACGTTTCTTTTGTGTGGTTGTTCAAGTGGATTTTGGAGTGAGTCGGGAAAGTACAACGTTAACACACGTAAGAAGTTGAACTTCATAATGTCATAATTTTTCTAAAAATGATCTTTTTCCAATTTTGCACACCTTGATACTTACCTTGATAAAAATTTCACTTAAAAAAAAAACATTTTATATTCTACAATCTTAATAATAATTTATTATGTTACATTCATGAATGTAACATAGTAAAATCTTAAATTAAGTTTACTGAATTTTAATTTTATTGACAACTAAACGTAAAACAGTTGTAGCTTACTTCGTGTTGTAGTCAAATATATTTTACCGTGCTCCTAGATGGCGTTATAAGCGTTTGAAGCATTAGTTTCATAAAACAACCGATAGATGTCGAATACCGGTGCAACTACAAAATGATTTTCAACATGAACAGTCTGTTGAAAACACTTTGTTGGTTGATACGTTTCTCATAGTCATCATACCCATACTTAAGTAAATTTTCACAGACGCGAGCGCACGCTCCCAGTTTTCACAACGCTATTGGATCTCATCCTTAATCTGCCGTCGACGGTGTTGGCAATTTGGCATCACTTTTGCGGGCACTACAGCGGGGCACTGCTACTTAGTTAATAATAATTTCCCACTTAAATTTTGTAAACATTCTTCAGGTGTGATTTTTCTTCTATATTTTTGCAAATTTTTGCGTTTTGATTATATTTTTTTCCGCGGCTCAGTAGGTACACTTGAATTTGTTGAATCGTCTTTTTTAAAAAAAGTTTATGAATGAGAAAACAAATATGTCTAACTGTACTTTCTTTTGCAAAATATCAGAATTCGTACTATTATTATAATTATTAGGAAAATGAGGTATTAGGAAAATGAGGTATTCGGAAAATTAAGAATTTGTCCGGATAATAATTTGAAAAATTGACACGTGCAAAATTCAGAAACTAATCGTCGACTTCGATTTGAAGGCATGATTGGCGTAGTGGCTTGGCGCCTCGGTGGCCGTGCTGCGTATCGCAGGTTCGATTTCCACGCGGAAAGAAACTTTGTCAGTCATGTTTATTACTTAGAGGTCTCTCAGAAGATCAAAATTAGGCAACGGACGGCGAGATCAAGCTCTTGAGAGTAAGATTACCACATTAACCACTAATAGAAACGGTTTTAAAATTTCTCTGGCTTCAAAAATGCATGGAATGGCAGCTCAATTCGCCTTCATTTCACCTACAAATAACACTTACTTAGTAACATTGATGTAATTTCATGATACTCGTATTATGTACCTATATTACCTACCTATTATGCATCTAGGTAGGTACAACAAATATTTGCACGACTGATAAGTCGAATATAGTGAGACTAAAATTGTGTTACCATGTTACTATGTAAGTAGGTATCTACCTATATTCTGGCAAAATAAATTTTCATTTAATTTCATTTACATTTTCACGGGGTGAGTTTCAAAGTTGATCTCGGATGAATTAGGTCTTTTGAGAAAAAGATAGAAAAAAAGATAATACTTTATTTGGACGCTTCTGTGCGTCCAAATAAAGTATTAAAACAAAAGAATAACAATACAGATAATAAAAAAAGCAAGAAAAGAATGAAAAGGAAAAGACAAAAAAAAAATAGACCTGTGCGAGACCAAAAAGGCCCCTATCTCAGTCATCTCCTTGAGATGACTGTATTACTCGAACCTTTGGTTTTTGAAAAAGAATCTGGATTCCCTTCGTATTCCTTCCCTTCCTCTATTAGGTTCGCAGAAAAGGGTAATGTAAATGTGGTAATGGTTAGGTATGTACATAGAAATAATAATAAATACATACAAAGGTTGACTTTATTCAAATTGATCACAATGAATGAAAGGTGCAGATGATTGCTTCCATCTGTAGGTATGGTCTTGGTCATGGTCAACTTTTAAACAGAATGGATAAACTTAGATTTTAAGATAGCGAAAATATTGCATTAACCATTATTTATCGAAGCATTAACCAAAAAAAATACAACCGACTTCAAAAAACAGTAACCGGTGTAAAATAACTCTAAATTAGGAAGTCTGTGGCTTCGGTGGTTTTGTCTCATTCATGATTGGCCACCGACTTCCAAATTTAGAGTTATTTTACACCAGTTAGTGTTTTTTGAAGCGTAATCGGTGAACATACATACAAAAAAATGTTCAAAAACTTAAATTTTCAAAAACACAAAAAAATAAATTTTCATAAAATTGTTCATAAAATGAAAACTACCGGGTCAAACTATGTTATATTTTTATGGGACCAAATGGCAGCTATTCCGCATCTAACTAAAAAAGAATCACGGAAATCGGATCATAAATCTCGGAGTAATCGGTGTACCTACATACATAAAAAAAAAACCGATCGAATTGAGAACCTCCTCCTGAAGTCGGTTAATGATATTAAGTTAAAAGTAAAACGGCACACTAACGCAAGCACGCTGAATTTTGTAACAATTTATTGACTTTGTATTCGTATATTTGTACGCCTGTAAGGTCCAAACGTGACAGATCTTCTGGAAACTGACCATACTGCATGCTCTGCCTATGTCATGTACAGACGCCAGCACATCAAGTTACTCCAATGTGTCAAATTTTCCCAATTGAATATGAACCTTATTCTGTTTAACATAAAGTTGAAAAACGATTAAAGAATTTTGACACATTGGGGTAAATTGACGTGCTGGCGTCTGTACCTAGGTACATGACATAGGCAGAGCATGCAACTCATGTTTGCAGAAATAAAAATATTTTCAATCTTGAATATTGATTGATTAAAAAAACAAAATAAAAACGGAGCCCCAGTAAGTGCTTACTAAACATCCCCTGTCCGTCCGTAAGTTTCACCAGCCGTCTGTCTGTCATAGACCGTAATAGGTAGACAGTTTTAGAGTAAGTTTGAGCATTGATAATCTCTAGAACAACTTTACTAATAGGTAGGTACCTACTAAAAACATTAAGGGCGCGTCCCACAAACATTTTTGTGGGGTTTATTTGCTCAACAAGTTTTTACGCATTTTTCCAGTATTTTTTAAACAATCTCGCCTACAAGAGAAACTCTCAACAATAACTCCGTCAATATCAGAGTACATAAAACTTCACCTGCGAAAAAAAATCAATGACACGTACAATCTGAACTCGATACCCGAAAATGTGTAGCCAGGCAACGTTCAAACAGCACAGTGTACCTATATACCTAAGCGTAACGCACTGTATCTAATATAAATCACATGTTTTGTATGTATGTGTTGTTGTTAGGGGAATAAAGTCATAAATCACGGAAGGTCAGTACTATGTAGCTAGTTACTTTATGTAGTAAATTGCTTTGATAGTGGAGGTACGTATCTTCATTCTGACGCTTTATCGATTGGTTCAGTTCAGGGGAAGGTGTTTTTGTACCTGTGCGAATGAAAACGTGATGTTAAGAATAATAGAATAGAATATAATAGTCCTTTATTTGTTCAGAAAGTTACAGATTTAAGGTTTCAAATTAGCCTTTTACTATACTAACTAGCTACTTTAACTAAGCCATGCAAACAGCTTAAGCTATGAAAATAAAGACTCATTCAATTTGAAGTAAGAGTAAAAAATACCTAGGTACTTAATTAGTTCTTTTTTTAAAGGTTTAATTTAAAAGGATATTAGGAAAAACCAAATAGAACGCATTGGTAAGTTAGTTTTGTAAAGGTAGAGAAGAGGTTTCGTCAAATTATTGACTAAATAAAGGGAAGACACCCTTTATTGTATCTGCGAGCTGCGGCTTTTCTCATCAGTATAGTTAAACGCTACTACGTTTAAGTAAGTAACTAAAAGTAGAAAGTTTGTTTTAGCTTTATAGGGTTTGTGTATTTTAATAAAGGGAGTAAGTACTTACTTACCTATTAGATTTTATGTACAAATAGACAATGTCGTATTTTTGCTGAGCTTCCTAATCTACAAGAATTTTCCAAAAATCCAAATCTATTCTGTCCTCCGACTATAAATAATATATATATATATATATTAGTATTTGTTCCTAACTTAGTAGACTGTATGTACTCAAGTTCTTCTAACCTGTCAGACCGACGTATTGCTGGGGAGTTTGTTCCGCCACTTCTTCTTCCATGCAAAAATACTGGGAACAAACAACAAAACTACAGAGCAGTGGGTTTTTTAGGAACCTATCTTATGTAACTTTGACGTTCATTCATCAAAGAGCTGATCCTCAGCCTAATTTTAATTAAAATTAATTAAACACACAACATTTTTTTGGACGATACTTTAAAAGGATTGTAACGTATACTCATAGTTTGTAGATATTTCTTTAATCTAACTGATTCGAACGCATTAGGTAGGTACACCATTAAGACAAAGAAAAGGCATCAACAGAAACGACATTTTTTCACGACGTTCGTTGACACTATAATCTACACGTACACAGCGCCACAAAAAATATAGAAATTTCATCGATAACACCGTTCTCTATAATGTCATTGACTGTCTGTGTTGAACTGTCTTTTCAGTTTACCAATTTTCAGTTTTATACCCCAATGCCTTAAACCCCAGCGCATAAACCTATCATAGAGCCCCCCATAAAATACACAAAACATTTTAAAACTATACAAAAATGAATTTATTAGAAAATGTATGGGGACATCGCGTGCCATATCCAGCCATACGGATTTCTATGCAAATGTGAACATGCATGGCCCATACGTGCATCGATAGCATCTGAAACGAAACTGATAAAATGCTTATTTCAATATAAAATAACCGTTTTATCGATATTATACTGGTAAGTAGTACCGTCAACTGCGTACCTATTTGTAGCTATCGTTTTATTTGAACGTTAACAACCCTTTACTTCAGCCTACTTGATTTGGGGGAACCCTTTTCAAAATGTTGATAGTGAATCAGCAGTTCCGTGTTTTATGAAAATTAACTATCGGTTCAGCCACGTGTAACGTGAATTGATCTACTACCACTGGTTTCTCAGACGATTTAAAGGCTGTTT
Organism: Euplexia lucipara; assembly: GCA_921972225.1. Classification (NCBI taxonomy): domain Eukaryota; kingdom Metazoa; phylum Arthropoda; class Insecta; order Lepidoptera; family Noctuidae; genus Euplexia; species Euplexia lucipara. The sequence continues at coordinate 4,112,854 of OV179143.1, read as the reverse complement.
AGGGGTAATTTATTGAACTACCTGATAATATAATCAAGATTTAACCCTCTTGATTTATCGTCATTTTTCGTATTTATGTTAGCAGGAAACGCAAACGCAATTAATAAATTCTACAATTTTATTTAACCTGTTAAAACCACCCTTTTAAATGTAGGTGAAGTGACAGCAAAGTGAGCTGGCACCCCATACTAATGCTAGGGATTGACATTAAATCTAAGTTTTTACAGAATAAGTATATCAGCTGTATATAGGTCACCCTACGCATCGCCGCGCCTCATTATTTAATCCTCAAAATACCTCATAACTTCATTTCCTTCGTTGACAAAAACACAAATAAAATCCGCAGTTGAACACTCCGCCCCTCAGAGAGGCTCAAGGCGTACATAACCTGCCATATTTTATGTCCTATCTGTCGCTATTGCGTGATTACTTACTCTTTGACTGACACGTCTTGCTCACTGCCGTTTTTTACCTATCAAAGTCGAAAATCTAAAGAATCGAAGCTAAAAAGCACGTAAATGTATAATCGATTGCAATGTTTTGACAGATATGAAACAGTTTATGGGAAAAAGAATAAAATGAATGTGATTATAAGGTGTTTTATGGGGAAAAGAGTTTAAATAATGGTAATAGCGGGGAAATAAGTTTGAAGGGTGCATGAGAATACATTTTAGTATTCATTAGAAATGGAAAAGTATAAATAAAAGAGTTAATAGATATACGTTAGCAGGGTCGATTATATTATGATTACACAAGCAAGTAAAGCTTATCACTGTAAATGCATAATCCGAGATAAAAGCGCCAGCAAAAACGTCGATTTGGTAACTTACAGGATTTTTTTCACTTCTTCGCAATTTTAATGAAAATCATGGAGCCGCTAAACTACCACTAAATATAAAATAATTATTATAAAGAGGAAAGATTTGATTGTTTGTTTGCATTGGATAGGCTCCTAAACTACTGGATCGATTTAAAAAATCTTTTATCGTTGGGAAGCTACACTATCTCCGGGTGACGTAGGCTACTTTTTATCCCTGTTTCCCAAGGAAACAGTATCTACTTGCTCACACAGCATACACATTTATATAATGTACTTATATTGCAACTACCATTATTTGTCTCGGTATCACCCAATGGTAGTAAATCTTGTGGCATATAGTTTCAACTCTATTAGATACATAAGTGTGTGTGCTTGAAGTAAAAATCTACTGAATAACATAAGTATACCTTTTTCCCCACTTCTTGGCGACTGATTCGTTATTGCTGGAACACATAAATCAGCAGTAACGAAAAACTGATTTTCCGCATATTGCGGAATACGCACATGACAAACTTTCTTCAATCTGAAATAAAACTACTAACATAGGTAAAACTACCATTACCTGAACTTTGCGACACTAAATATACAGGCTGACTTTTGGTTAAGGTAACGGCTATCTTTGAGGGGGTGAAACATTACTCACGGATGTAAACATATTCTTAAAGTAGTAGGTATGGAATCAACTCCGAAATACGAAAAAATTGTTACATCTATCTTGATCTAAATGGATAAAATATATTTTTACTAGATTTTCCCTAAGGCTTTATAGAAACAGCTGATCATATTAATTGAAAGAAGCACTGATCTGATAAAAAGCTATTTTGTGTACTGCTACAGCACAATCAAACACACAACATAATAACAATTACTCATCGCACTTTTTTATTATAATAATATCTGTCCCACCACAAATACACAGACTCTGAAGACAATTTTACTGTTAAATTCAGCAGCGTAAACCTTGGTGAGTGGTGACCTGTAGGGCTGTAGTTGACATGTTAAACACCTATTACAGGCACCATTTTCTCTATAAAGAGAATAAGTAAAAATGTATTGTTACTTCTGTAAACAAACAATTCAATAATTGTATTTTGGCATTTTTTTGTCATTTTTTTGTCATATTCATGAGCCGTTTTACCCCCCAATTTTGCCAATTAATTAAAAGTCATCCTGTGTATCATGCGTCGGAGCAGCCTGTTCTATTTTTAAAATGAAATCATAAGCGACGAATAGCGTGTTGCCAGACTACCGACGTAGACGTGAATGGAATGGATGTCGGAATGACTTTAATGAATCATTGGAGTCATGATGGATGCCGCTTGTCATTTGTTCTTTTTTCCGATTATCATCATGAGAAAAGTTTTCGGAAGTTATAAATCTTGTGCTTACCAGGCACGGTCGCAGCCTTTGGCTTCAGAGGAGGTCAAAGTTAATCCGGCCCAAGGTTGGGGGAAAGGGGTAGTAGGTACGACAACAAATTTAATAAATGATAAAAAAAATAAATATCATACGAGAAATGAAAATCTGCAATTCTTTTTAGTTAATAATAAATTAATTTATGCAGTTAATAAAGATAAAGTCGTAAATCGTATCGCCAGTGCGATTCTGGAAAAATCACCACGTGAAAATGTAGATGAACTGAAGGCTAATTAAGTTGTCATAACATAGACATCTAGACATTGACAGTTAACTTCACTCAAGTTATTACGGGGTGATTTTTAAAAATCACTGGTTTGCTATAAAAGGATGGATAAAACCAAAGAGATTTAAAATACTATAGAGCGGGCATGTCAAGGAAATGTCATAGAAAAACTTTGATCCCATGTCTCAGTTACGCCATCTAGAATAATATATGAATATTGGAGTGGCAGCGGAGCGTACTACAAAAAACTCATAGACTTGTATCCAGCAGGACACACTTTTTTCGGACGAAAATTTTGTTCGTGATATCCGGTCTATAGGTATTGAATGTCTTTGGATAAAACATAGTAAGCAGGATCAACAAAAAACATTGCAAATTTCTTTGATAGCACCCAACGAAGCCACATCCAATTGAATACCTTTCCAGTTGTTCTTCCACCTAATTCGTCCATCTAACTTTATCTAACAATGTACGTAGCAGCTAGGGGTGTCAGAAAGTGTATCGATGTTTTTGGGTAGGTGAAACGATTTACTGGATTTTAATTTCGTTCCATAATATTTGTTACAAACAAAGTTTCGAAATCATTCATTTAAAAAGTCTTTGTACGAATCAAGCACCTTTTGAACTAATCTGTAAATTCTCTTCAAAGTTTTGTTTCTTCTATTCACAACGTTTCTGTTCACACCGTAACCAGCAGTGCTATTCTGTAAAATCACCCTGCGCAAATGCAGGTGCAAGTGAGGTGAAATGAGCCGATTCCATACTAATCCTATAGGCATTGTCAGTTCACTTCACGCAAGTATTCACGGGGTGGCTTTTACTCAATCAACCGGCTGTATTCGATTTTTTTATTAAAATACATCGATATTTTTTCGACAGGCTAGTAGCAGCAACAAACTTGGTAATTAAGCATTGTATCAGCTTGTAATCGGCAGTCGACGGTGCCTCGCACCAACTATTTGAACTAGGTTACCACATTATTGTACAGCTATGCATATCTGACTTAATGGAGGACATAGGAATCCGTGGTATGTTACACGGTATGGCTAAAACCTTAGTTAAGCGGTGTTCATGATGAGAGCATGTTTAAGGTGATTTCTACAATGAAGCCGCCTATAGAAATGTAGGTACAGCGCTGTTTTACGCTGAATGTTAACCAAAATTCAACATTCAGCAATTAGATAGCCGTGTCTTTGCGGTTTTATCTGGGGTCCTCAGGGTCATAAACAATAAGTTAACTAGCCGATTCTAAATACCTTCCTTGTCAATTGGGTTAAAACCCAACTGAATAACTGATGATTTGGAATTCATATCAGCTATACTTAACAGTGTACTAACAGGGCGGGGATATCGACGCACATACATACCTAACCACTTTAGCAACATAACTTAAATGTCCATGACACGAGAACAAGAATATCTTGATATATCTGTCTCTCCTTTAGACAACTATGTTAGGGCCAATCTGCATCGAAAATAGCGATACCAGTATTTTAACTAAATTATACCATTACCAACAGACAATGACTTCAGAAGGCAAGCAGATCAGCATGGCAGCCAGTGCTATAGCACTTCGAGGAGTCCGCATATTCCTCACCGCGGGCAGGCAAGGGGCAGAGCGCACGCAGGCCCAGGGCGCTGCGCCAGCTCCAAGACCGAAGCCCAAGGGGAAGAAACCAGTAGTGGGAGCCAAACCGCCACAAAAAGTCTTTGAAATGCTTGTAAAGACTACCAGGTTTACCAAGTAAGAAACTCCAGATAGTCTTGTAAGTTTGGCAGATATAATCCAATTTCTCTAATGATAAAATGATATTATTTTCGGCAAATAGGTTCATGCAAACACTTTTACATGTCGTTTTTTAACTCGAAGTTGAGGTCGGTGTTTCACTATCTGACTACTCTGAGAACAAAAATCGAAAGAAACTCAGAGGAAGCTCATTTGAAATCCAGACATTATCTTGGCCAAATCATGTAAGAACCATGCAGATAAGTGTCTGAAGAAAGATACTTTGTAGATATGAGGGGACCAGCTCAATTTGGTGAGTAGTACATCATTAGACAGGCAAGTTTTCCTTTACCTACTGTGATTATCACACAGAAGAATAATTGGCTAAAGCCTGCAACCAAATTTAGTATATTCCTGCAATTGTATCTTTTTGAAGGTTAGCTTCTTAACCGCTTAATAAGGTAACAAAAGATCGGTGTCGTCACCGATCCTCCAACTCCTTGACGCTCTACCAATGAAAGATTAATTGACATGAGTCTAATTTTATCTTGTGTGACGTTTTTATTTCTATTTTATGTTATTTGTCGAACGACATTCTTTTAGATGTTTCATGATTTTAATTAATATACAGACGCCAGCACATTTAGTTACCACAATGTATCAAATTTCTTTGATCATTTTTCAACTTTACTTCAAACAGAATAAGGTTCATATTCAATTGGGAAAATTTGACACATAGGTGTAACTTGACGTGCTGGCGTTTGTACTTATAGAAGCTTATTTAATTTAATGTGTAAAGTATCCGTCCTACCATCTAATTTATTGTATTTAGTCAATATGTCATTTCAAATTGTATATCAATATGGACTGTGCCTGAAATAAACTTTTTTTTTAAATTCTATCTTGCTTAAAGGTAAAGAAAACCAAACCAAAGTAGAAATAGTGACATAATACACTACTTAGCACAGCAAACATTTTTGCACAGTTAGTCATGTTACTAAATTGTGAAGAAGCAAAATTCTTGAGCATTTAGAATTTCTCAAACACAAAACAAATTGTATCGAAACCTCGTTTAGCCCATCTATTCTGGTTCAAATGAAGTGAGGTCGACAGGGTACCCACTGAGTTGATATGATGTTGACGTGTTAACACCGGTAGAGTAAGGTGTGCCAAGTGATTGACGTGCCAAAAGACAGGACTTTATGTGATAAAGTGCTGATTGAACGACAAGGAAGACACGATAAATTAACGAAGCTAGCGAAGAAAGTTTTATGTGGCTTTAAAAAACTTCCTCTTTTTTGTTAAATTATTCAGAGCGTTTTCGGGTTATGACATAAAAGGATTCCTTCCTAATCAGACATTCGATCAGCAATAAAAAATATTATAGCTCCATAAAAATAAAAAAGGACTTTTTTTACATAACATAATCAAAAGTCACGTATGCCTATCAAAAATTCAACACGTATTTAACCCTAAATGAAACCATTCCATTGGTAAACCATAAACGATCGAAGGTAACTATTGGCTTTCAACCCTCAGTCGCTCGTGGCTCAGTTGAACGGGTATAGGCGGCCCGGGCAGGTCGCTTCGGTCATAAAATATTACGGTCCTAGTAGTATGAAACACGTACAATGATGCCCAATAAGAAACTTAAGGAGAAACACCTCGATGCGTTGTACAGACTAACTCATTTTACCAAGTGAGTGGGAAGTTTTAGTGTTAAAAGTTCGTTTTGCAGTGATTCGAAATATAAAAAAAAAGTTTTCTAAATTTAAAGTTTCCTTTTTTTTGGGTTCCAAAGTTTGTTTTTTATACCTACTTTAGGGAGGTTGTGGTTTGTCTATTGTTTTATTTAGGTTTAAGCAAAGAAATTTACTTGGTTTGTTAAGTTATAAAAACTTTTATGTAAATATACGTAGTTATTTATTTATTAGTGTTTCTTCATGCACCTTTTTGCTTGTTTTTTTCTTAACTGCGGCAAATTCGTCTAGCAAATTACTTACCTTTGGTATTATGTTTAGTAACCTTTTCCGACGAACTTTTTCTATATCGCGTGTACTACGAATCCATGTTTCCCACAGAACAAACACTAGGTTACTCTTTCTACAGTGCCTAGGTTACACGATAAAGTGCGTGATAGCCATCTACTAGTTTACGAGGGAACTCCTTTTGTTACGTATACAGGTAACCGTAAAACGGACAAATTATTGTGCCTAGTAATATAGGCATGGACATGTTTTTTACGAGTTAGTATTTGGAAGTTTATTGGGGCTTTGGGATTGTTTCTTGGTTAATAACCATTGGATATTTATTTATTTCGTTAACGGAAGGTACCTACAGCTATAGACGAACACAGTAAAAACAGCAAATTAGACTGAAAGCCAAACATTAAGTTTCCTGTTATTGAATACGGAACAATATTATGAAACTACTAGCTGCCCCACCAAACTTTTTCCCTCCTTAGAATCTATTTATCAGGTTTTTTTTTGTTTACGGCCCATTCCCAAACTTATTGAATATACACACATAATTACATAAGGATCGGTTGGCCGTTTCGAAAAATCTTTGTAACAAACTGTGACACGAGAATTTGATGTACGCCAGCACATCAAGTTACCCCAATGTGTCAAATTTTTCCAAATGAATATGAACCTTGTTCTGTTTGACATAAAGTTGAAAAACGATCAAAGAAATTTGACACATTGGGGTAACTTGATGTGCTAGCGTACTTATTATATTTTATTTGTTTTATTTTAGATTAGAATAGCCAGATTAAATACGCTTTAACATCCTTCAATACCTTATTTGAAAGTGAATTTTGGTAAATGAAAGCTCTTTTTGTTCCAGGGCTGAGATCGAAGCCTTGTACAATATGTACCGTCGGCTGGTGATCAGCGCGCAAGCTGCGGCACCGGCTACCGCTATTGGACATCCACCCAAAATTGATGTAATTATGACAAGTAGTAGTAGCTTCTCTTCTCATAGTGTATGTGGTTGATAAATTGAAGGAAGAGTAGTAGAGGGGCTGAATTCTCATGCCTCGAAATAAATAATAAATAAATAATAATAATAAATAATAAATAAATATTCCACAAATTTTCACACAACGCCATTTAGTCCCAAGCTAAGCTTGAGAGCTTGTGTTATGGGTACTAAACAGCTGATAAACATACTTATATATTTCTAAATACATACATAATATAGATAAATTACACCCAGACACAGAACCAATGATCGTGCTCATCACACAAACATTTGTCTTGGGTGGGAATCGAACCCACGACCTCCGGCATAGCAGTCAGCGTCACTAACTACTAGACCAACAGGCCCGTCAATGAGTGAGTTACATGAAATGAGTTACATGAATGCTTATTTTAAGGGTTTTGCATGCTTGTTATGGTGTGATTTGCTCTATCTCTAATAAGTAGTACCTAGCTTGTTGCAGGAAATACAAATGCCATTGACTTCAAATCTACAATCATGATAAAAATTCTCTCTCTCGACATAAATTTTCGAAACTTTGCAGAGGAGTGCAAGTGAGTGAGAGAGTGAGAGATTTGGCATGGTTAAAGTTTATAATGGAGAAGATTGACAGAAACCACTAGTCCTCCTCTAGCTGCCATAAACAATAGTTGTCCACTCACATAGGGGTTGTTTTATTTATGTAATGTAACTAGGTCATGTGGTATTATAGGCTCTTGCATCTTATAAACAAATAGTATTATTATATTTCTCCCGATCAAGTCCGAGTCGCTCTTTGCCGATTTTTCATTTGACAAAATTATATTAGTTTAAATTATTTATGGGTGAGGCGGTACTATACATACCTGCACTAAAATGCGTAGGTACTGGTAGAGTCCTTACGTCTGGGTATAGATTATTCTGCAAAAATTTTACTTCTTCAACAATACAACGCAGTACAGTTAAATGTTAAATTCGCATCACCTTCCTATTGATATCAATCGTAACTATCATTAGCGTCACATTATAGAAACAATCAAACAACTCAACTAAAACCATTACAACTTCAGAACCTCACTTTTCAATACCAACTACTTTTTAACATCAAACTGTGTTCAATAACTATAAATATTTCAAATATAGTTTGGAATAAAAATTGAGGGGGTTGGTTCACGAGCCCATTATTCTTTATTGGCAATAATATCACGGTTTAACCGTTGGGTACACGGCAGGCAGGCAATCTTTCGGTTATATCCTGCATTGCGTGCGTTTATATTCCGAATAGGGGCAAGAAATAGGCCGCGAGAGTTTGTTCTATTATGAAGTTGTTGTGATTGTTTATATATTTATTTTGTACTTGTGTTGGTATAGTATTAAGAAAAAATACTTTGTATATCAATAATAAAGACATGAGGCTGCAAAACGTAATTTATAACTACTTTAGGCCTTATAAATTTAATCTGAAGAAGAAGCTGGTTTGGACACAATGAAATGGGCTGGCAGTTGGGTTTTATAAAATCTTTTTTGCACTTGAAATCCCAATTGTTGTTGAAGGTTATAAAATGCTATTTGACATCAATCTACGGCTCTTAGGAGCGGGATAGTTTGAAATAATCACGAAAATAATAAAAAAGTACTTAGTAATTACTTGTAATAACATCGAACTGGACTTCAGATGGTTTTTAACGATTAAATGACGCATTTTTCAGTAGATATTAAATACTAAAGCCATTTTCTGCGGAATCAGCGCAAGCTTACTTGTTTAGGTACAAAGGAACATAACGTTATAATTAAATGAATACCCACCATTGGTTTAATTCATTAAACCCGAGTTTCTATTGTGTCTCTAATTGACACGATTGAAAGGTTAATTTCGCTCTGAAATATTTACGGAAATGAAAATGACATTTTAGACAAATTGGCTTCATATTATTTTAACCTAATTAAAGTTCCATTTTGTTATGACATTGACGAATATTTGCACTGTCATGAAAACGGGAAATACGGAAGTTAAAATTGTTAGGATTTTGTTCGAAATGAGTTTTGATTACGTAATTATAGACTAGGGAAGGGAAATAAATGGAATTTAAAAGAAAATAGTTTTTGAATATTTTGTCTTTAACGTGCAATCGCCAGTTTTCGTACCTACCTCACAATTTGAAGCACGTTAAGCCATTGATCACACCGAACTTTGATTACAACTGGGAATTTTAAATAAATTGCTATTGCACATTAAGTGGACTTCAAGTTGCAGTGACTATCAGACGGGGTACCTACTGTGCGCTTTGTCACATCCCTGTGAGTGCGCATGACGTCATCCTTGATACACACTTATGATAGCCTATACGAAGCTGTTTGACAGGTAATTGTAGAACACTTTGCAACAGCCCCGCAGATAGGTCCAGCCGTCTTTTCCCATTAACTGGAAACGCATGACGAATTTCTTTATTGACGACATTGACGTCACATTGTATATGGTTTGAATCTCATTTTATTTTATTATTATTATTTAGCCCAAATTGTCCCACTGCTGAGTAAAAGCCTCCCTCCATTCCTTCCATCGGTCGCGATTCTGCGCCACCTCTCTCCAATTCTCAAGGAAGACGTCCAGGTCGTCCCGCCATCTCCTTCATTGCCATTTTATTTTATTGTATTAGTTTTCATGCCTAATTTGGAGCAACACAGTTGACTACGCATTCAAATAACATGTAGAAATGTATGAATTATATCTATATGTACTGTGTTGAGCAATAAACATTTGAATTTGAATTTGACATGATACATACATTACATTGGTTGTTTAGAAAAAGTTTTCTTGGATGCGTGAATGCATCTATTGGCAATAGCACCTCACAAAAATGTGACCTTTGGCGAGAGATACTTAAGCCTCCTAACGAATTCATCGAGCCGTCAGATAAACTTCCACCTGGGCACACATTGCCATGGCCGACTTGGTAAAACTCTGAACAGACTCCACACCCGAGTCGGCAGCCGCAAGGATAATCTCCTGAAGTGGGGTTTCGCAGCTAGCACCGACCTTCAGTGCCTGTGCCTCTCCACAGACCATGGCCCACCTTTTGTCTTGCGCCGCGTGCCCTGTCACCTGCACACGTGAGGATCTTATGGATGCGTCGGTGGATGGTGTTGTGTTGCGGTAGCCGAATTCCGGGCTAAACATCAGCGCGAGTCAGCCCCAACACAAGTATTTTTAATTACTTACTGGGGTTGTCTCAACTCATGTCATAGTATGTAATGTTTGAGACACAATAAACATTTTATTTTATTTATTTATTTAACATACAATTTAGTAATTTAATGTCTTTGTTTGCCATCGACACGCTAAGAAGAAGATTGGTTGGTTGTTGATAATTCTGATACAAGCTACTACTACAGTTACTATAAGCTAGGTTTAATCATTAATAGCCAAGCTATTTTCATACAGTTCATGTAGGCAGGAGAGAAGCACAACACACAAAGCGTTAGTCTCAGCAATGTGTCATAACTTTGACCCTGCATGACTTATTGAGGCACTTTGTGGCTTTCGCAGAACGAAATTTAGTAACTGAGTAGAAATGTTTTTTATAGTTCTGTAGGTACCTACTGTCTACCAGTGTTATTTATGGTGTCCAATAAGATATATTTAAGCACCGTGAACATGTTCGAATTTCATTTAAACATGTATGCGTAAGTAGGTTGTTGATGGTTGTTCAGAAAGTTAGGCATTTACAAAGTTTTGCTAGGAATAGTAAGTACCTTGGGAACTGTTTTGGAACTTCTATGTTTTTACATTGTGTATTGTTATGTATTATCTGCAGTGTCTGTTTTTATTTATTACTCGAGACTCGCCAGGCTGCGCTGGGTGTAAATATTTTATATAGGTACTTAATGAGATATTCATACAAAATTACCATCCCCTAACTAGGGTTCCGTAGTCAACTAGGAACCCTTATAGTTTCGCCATGTCTGTCAGTCCGTCCGTCCGTCCGTCCGTCCGTCCGTCCGTCCTCGCTTAATCTCTGTGACCGTTAGCACCAGAAAGCTGAAATTTGCTACCATTATATGTATCAATCACGCCGACAAAGTGGTAAAATAAAAGTTGGAAAAAAATGATTTATTAGGGTAGCCCCCCTATTTATGTATATATATATATATATATATATTTAATTTCAACCCTATCGTGTGATATATTATATTGTTGGAAAGGTATTTAAAAATGAATAGGGGTTTACTCAAATCATTTTTTGATTATGTCAATAATTTCGGAAATAATCGCTCCAAAAGTAAAAAACAATGTGTCTCCCCCCCCCCCTCTAACTTTTGAACCATAAGTTCAGAAAATATGAAATAAATCTGAAATGTAGAACTTTATAAGGACTTTCTAGGAAAATTATTTTGAACTTGGATGGAAACAGTTTTTGTACAAAAAAGACAAAAAGTTGTACAAAATAATTTCTGGACTAAGTTGTAGTATAATCGTATATGCAAGCATTTTGAACACTTATTATGACGGACGGGAAACTACGGAACCCTACACTGAGCGTGGCCCGACACGCTCTTGGCCGGTTTTTTTTTCTGTGTTGTCACAAAATTTGTCCTGACAATCAAAAATACCTACAACAACAAAAAAATATTAGAGAGATTGGTGCTGTCGATTTTCAGTGATGTGCAGAGAAACGATTGCGTTAGTTAAATAATATTTAATTGAAGTAACCTTCGTAAATTAAAATACTTTTTAGGTAAGGATGATAAATGCGTTACCAGAACGTGTTCTTTTATATCGAAATTTCAGTAGTTTTCACAACCCAAATCAGTCTCGAAAGAAGCAAAACATATTAAGTTGACGATACTAGCGCCATCTACGAGCAACGAAACGCCCTAACTGGGTGACGTCGATGCACCAGCGCGCGCGCGTCTTTACATTTCTTTCTGGGTCCTTGTGATATTGGTGTCGATGAACACTTAAAACCTAATTTCAAAAAGTGCAATAAACTTCAACGTAGCAACTAACTGGATCGTGCAAGCAGGAGCAGGTTTCACTCAATATTCACGAGGGCAAATATTCGACACAGATTCTCCAACATATTCCGAATTACATACATATACTTAACATTAAGCCTGAAATTTCCGAAGGACTAGGCAGAGGTGTACCTGGTAGTATAAGTCCCATGTAATAGAGGTCGTGCCTATTGCCAACAATCGGGTACAAATCCAGACTCCGGGCTGCTGGGCAATTCCAGATGGAAAAACTCAATAACATTTTCCCCGACCGAACCCGGGGATCAAACCTGGACATTATGCTCAGCAGTAGCGCTTGCGACCACTAGACCGATGAGGCAGTCAGTTCCGAATTACGTCATCCCCTATTCTTCTTTCACCCTGACATTCTGCATCCTCAGGGCATAGACCAAAGCACGTTCCGAGACGTGATGCACAACACCTTAGACCTGGTGACTGAAGAGGCGATCCTGGAACGTATGTGGATGACCTGGGAGCGTGGTGCGGCCGGTGGAGAGGGGTCCCTAAGGTTCGAGTCCTGGGTGAAGGGGCTCAGCGTCCTGCTCAGAGGAAACACAGAGGAAAGAATCGGCTACTGTTTCAAAGTATATGACTTGAATAATGATGGATTTATTACCAGGGAAGAGATGTTTTTATTGCTACGGTAAGTTTTCTTGTCATTTTGGTGTGTCTGAAAAGCGTTAAGAATATTATATCATAATCATCTTATATTCCATACATCTAAATTAGCCATATCATCTGGAAAGTTACCGCCTTCGCAGTCATATTGTCTTTATTACAATACATTTACTGTTTCTTTAGTCTTATTCTACTTTTGTAACCCTTTTGATATTTGATAGACGTATGTTATTATTCATGTAATTTTTTCTTAACCGTATTGCACCAAACAATGATATTATACTATCTACACCTTTTTAACCGACTTCAAAAAAAGGAGGAGGTTCTCAATTCGGTTGTACATTTTTTTTTTTTTTTTTTGGGTTTGTTACCTCAGTACTCCGTCATTTATGGACCGATTTTCAAAATTCTTTTTTTGTTTGATAGGGTATACTAACAGATTGGTCCCATTTGTATCAAAACTCATATCTGATGAGGGATCTTTGAGGAATTGAGGGAACTCCTCAAAAAATATAGGCACACATGTACCGATTTCAACATTTTTAGTAACAAATCAAGCATTTTCATTTAGAAAGTATCATTTGGTGAAGAAAAACTGATGAAGAAGACAGGGAACGGAACTCTTCAACGCATAACAGCAAATTATTCGCGATTGCTATAGTCAGATGTCTATGCTGAGCTTTTGTATTTCTACAACATAACATTACGCCATTCTATTTTAAAAGGGGCCGGCAGAGATGTACAGATTAATGTTTAGAGATAGAACTTCTTTAGCAATTGTTATCCAATTTCAATGATTCTTTCAAGTTTTGAAAGACTTTCTTTACATACAAAGAAACTAAAAATTACAAAATAAAAACTTTTTTACAAAAAAAACAACCGACTTCTTAAAAAAAAACTAACAGGTGAAAAATAACTCCAGTTTCGGAAGTCGGTGGCCAATAATGAACAAAACAAAACCACCAAAGCCACAGACTTCCGAAACTGGAGTTATTTTTCACCTGTTAGTTTTTTTTTAAGAAGTCGGTTGTTTTTTTTGTAAAAAAGTTTTTACTTTTAGTATCATTGGCACCAAACATGTTTGATCTCCGCATCTCCTGGTAGAAAATGCCAAATTCAATAAGCCCGCCTATCTACGGTTATTTTTACGTTCTCATTTGGTTTTTATAACATTTAAATCAATATTGGAGTTCTGGACTGGCATATATTTTACTAAAACAAAAGAAACTTGGTAATAATAAGAAAAGGAGGCTCCCCCCCCCTTACTAGTTCTTAGACTATGTAACAAAAAAATCTGTTGGCCTACTTTCAGGAACTCCTTACTGAAACAGCCTGGTGATGAAGACCCTGATGAAGGAGTACGTGAGCTGGTCGAGCTGGTTCTTAAGAAGTTGGACGTCGATAAAGATGGAACTGTGTCTTTGGATGATTATAGGTAACTTGTTTTCTCTGTGATGTAAGATGAAACGCGGAAATGCTGGAGGCTTCAAATTCAAGGCTAAGGCTAAACAAAAATTAATCAACGTACACTAAAAACTAATGAATGGCATTATAAACTGGCATTCGAAAACACAATGTTTTCGAATGCCAATGAGTCTATCAAGCCAGTGGAGGTTAATGTATTGACTCTAACCCAGGCCCGCTTTGCAAAATACTGTAACTTATAATATTGTAAGGAGAATATTTTAATTACAGACAAGCGGTAGAACAAGAGCCCCTTCTTTTGGAGGCGTTTGGACAATGTTTGCCAACGAAGAGACACACCACTACCTTTCTTAAAACTCTTACCAATAAGACGTAGACTTAATAATAGAATAAGAAAAATAAAATATATCTATGTAGGGTGACTGGTAATTAGTGACCGATACTTAAACACGTGATTGTATTCATGATTTCAATAAACTTTCCCAAATAAACTTTTTTTATACTCATTACCCTTCAATTAATTCAATTACGTCAGTACTGCACAACGGGAGCGGTGGGGAAGCGTGTGAAGCTACTACTACTAGTAGATTTAGCCCTTCCCGAGGTCAGACTATCAGCTGATAGATCGTGCCGATTCGTGCCTACTGATCGATCACAGGCGCGCGCGCGGGAATTCCCAACAGCGTTATTGTTATTTTATTGTGTTGTAAGTTATTGTGTAGGTATAAAAAAAAGTTTCTTTGGGATAGATAATTGAAATAATGAATACAATCACGTGTTTAAGTATCGGTCACTAATTACCAGTTACCCTATACTAAGAGAGAAGGGAGTTAGTTAGTTGTTACAGTATAAGATAAAAATATGAATTAGATTTACTGGTACATGCCATTGTTACCTCTTTAATTTTTAGTCTATCAATTTTTACTTAATTTGAACCAGGAAAAGGTTATGGTTTCAAAGGCATTATTAACCACAGTCACTTGTGATTATGTATTTAATAAGTTCATTATACTAACTTACAGAGGCAGACTTAAATGCCATAGTTTTTGATGTCTTGAAATATGTTTCAGTCAATTTGTGACGGAGATTAATTTTGAACATTTTTTTCCAGATAAATTTGACGTATAAGATTACGTTTAATAATTACTATAGTTTCGCAAGTCTGTCGTTTTGACTGTTTAGTTAAGAAGGCCTTCATTGGGTGCATTATAGGAATTTTACTTCCTTTATTAATATGTATGTGTGGTTATAACTGAGCTTTTTATGGGATATGTAATAATTAAGAAACCGAAAACGTAGGAGCACAATAAATATGATAACAGATGCCACCTTATACCAACCAACTCTTATTTATTTACAAATGCATAATGTCATGTTATGTGGTATTTATTTACAATAATTCCTTCATTAACTAGTACTCAGTCGTGGGGGTCCAATCCTGTTCCGATGAAGTCAGTCAAAATCTTAGCACCAGCTGGAGGGAAGAGGTTGAAAATCTGAAACAAAAGGCAAAATAGATCAAAATTTGATATGATGAAATTGTAGAAGTTACCGAAATAGAAATTACGACCTTTGCTTGAAGATAGGAGACTATTTTGTGTTCTGTTGAAAATTACACCAAGAAAATCAAGAATCAGCGACGAAGTAACACAAAAAATCAAATTTATTCAATACTAAATTCTACGCATTATTCTTTCTTCTTTTTTCTCAATTCTGTTAAAAATACTGAAAAACATTTGAACAATGGTGTCTTCCTTTGTTCTTTCAACTTTTCTGAGCATTGATACACAACAGGTCTCAGCAGAAAAAGAAATGTGGCGAACTGTTGAGCAGTCGCAACCCCAAGGACCTGATCTTTAGTAGTTGTAGTGTTTCTTCCCTTTATCTGTAGAACATTTTGAAGCCTTGATTGACTTAAGCCCTTGATCTCTTCCATCTACAAGACTGTGGCTGAAATCCGGGTTTACCGATACTCGATTTAAGGCACTTTCTAAGTTTATCTTATACATCATTGACATCGGTGAAGGAAAACATCGTGAGGAAACCTGGATGTTAATATGTTTAAGAATAAAATCGCCAACTCGCTTTGAGCAAGCGTGGAGATCAAAGTTCGTGACTTCTCTGTTTGAGAAGAGGCCTTTATCCCGCTATGTAAACTGTCCTAGACAGGGATATACAAACCTACTAAATTCTAAGTCAATTTTTTTTTTATCAAATAGTCATACTTTACATCATTGACATCGGTGAAGGAAAACATCGTGAGGAAACCTGGACGTTAATACGTCTAAGATTAAAATCGCCAATCCGTGCAAGCGTGGTGATCAATGCTCAAGCCTTCTCTGTATGAGAAGAGGCCTTTGCCCTGCAGTGGGACAGTAACAGGCTGGTATTTTTTTCAGTTCTACTATCCTTTATTACAATTAGTCTGGTAGCTAGTAACTCACTTTGTTAGAATAATACATATCACTAGGGATTGTGATCTCGTGGTATTCTCTGCGGATAGCGTTCACGATCTGGTCAGCAGCGTCTCCAGGGCTCACGGTCTTCATAAGTCCTTCGAACCGGATGCGAGGGTTGTGGCACAGACCAGTGTTCACGATGTAGGGGTAGATTGTGGTTAGTTTGATCTGCAAGAATAGAGAATATATTATGATTATTAAATTTGTCAAAGCTATGATTTGCAAAAGGGGCTTTTTAGAAATATTGTTAAGGTTTTTCAAAATACTAAATGAATTACTTTGAATATGAGGCATTCCTAAAATTACAACTAAAGAAATTTGCTGTCAATCAAAACGGGCCAAAAAATCACTTTAGGTAATTTTATTTAATTACATTGATTTTGTACTTTTTCTTTAGTACATCAACTGCTTGATGTTGATAGCTCTTACTTTTGAAAAAATATAATATCATAGCCGTAGTTAGTTCCTAAGAACTAAGCTTGGTATTCTCGAAAAATGGTAATATTCTATCCAATAGTTGGAGCGTATTCGTTACAAACAAAGAAACAAACGAAAAAATCTTCCCCCAGTAACATTTTAGTAAAGATTAGATACTAACTGTTGTTATTGAGAGCGGTAAGAAAAAATTCAACTGGTAGGTACTCAAAAGGTTCCGTTAGTACCCTAAAATTAAAATCTACTTGAAGTACATAACATACCCCATTGGTGTCTCTGGGGTCTTCATGCAGCTCAACAGCTAGCGACTCCATAATGCCTCTGACGGCATACTTGGAGCCGCAGTAAGGCACCAGGTTACGAAGACCCATTTTACCAGCCATGGACGACATAGCGACGATGTGTCCGGAATTGCGGTCCAACATCGCAGGTAGGAAGGCTTGGATCATCTGGAAAAGATAATTATTATTAGGGATAATACATATTAAGTACCTACATAATATTATAGTAATTATGTTGTAAAATTTTATCAAATGGCTCGCAGCACACAGTTAAACTTAAAGAACATTTTGTTACGGCTCAAACAAAATGTGAAATGGGATAAGTGTTTAAAAAAAAACTATTATGTACCTACATACCCAAAAAAATAAACAAACCAAAATAAAAGTAAAACTATTATAGGGCACCAAAATATTCATCCGCATCGCCGTCAACGGTAAAAGTGCCCAGAAGACTGGCCGCATTAAATAAACAGAATATTTTTATTTTTATAAAACTTTTCCCACTCTGGGTATCCTGAATCATTAAAACATTTAAGCTCACATGCCCGACCCTACACAAACAGACAGGCCCGTCCGTAGACCGTATCTGCAGGCCTAGCCATATTATAAATTATATTTCTATTATCGTAATCGATGAGGCGACAATAGAAAGAAAATGGCGTATATGGTATCAGCTGTTTGTCAACTGTCAAGTGTATTTCATTTTCAGCCATATTACAAATTCAACTCGTTAACACTTGACAGTTGACAAACAGCTGATTCCATATACGCCATTTTCTTTCTATTGTCGCCTTATCGATTACGATAATAGAAATAGAATTTGTAATATGGCTAGGCCTGCTGGTGTAGTAGTTAGTGACCCTGACTGCCATGCCGGAGGTCGTGGGTTCGATTCCCACCCAGGACAAATGAAATGAAAATGAAATGAAATGTTTATGTGATGAGCACAATCATTTGTTCTGTGTCTGTGTGTAATTTATCTGTAATATGTATGTATTTAGAAATATATAAGTGTGTTTATCAGCTGTTTAGTTCCCATAACACAAGCTCTCAAGCTTAGCTTGGGACTAAATGGTGTTGTGTGATAAGTTGGGGAATATTTATTTATTATTTATTTATTATACTAGTGGTCGGAAGCTCTCCTGCTGAGCATGAGCTTCGAGTCAACGACTGGGTTTGGGCATTAGCAGTCCGGAATCTGGTTTTATACCCATTTGGGACCTATCTTTCTACTTGCTACACGCTGTAGGTACACCCCTACCTAAGCCTTCCGGAAATGCAAGGCATGTTCTTTTGTCATATATTTACGAGTATTTGCTTACAAAGTTTCTATACGGAAATCAAAAAGCCCTTCAACTTTATATCCGAGTCTTTCTCCATGACATTGATTGACCTAAATGTACGCGTTTAACAATAAAACAACTTACGTATTGTCATTTACAGTGCATTATGGCACGAGCTACTTCATAAAGGTTGCATTCAAAGTGGATTAAGGTTTTATTTGTTCAAAAACCTTCGTCGATGGTCAATAATTTATTTTGACTTTACATTTAAATGTCGACATTATACCCTATTTAGGAAGGTGTTGGAGTTTTTATTCGTGTTACGAGTGAATTTTGACAACTTGATCAGCGCAGGAAACATATTTTTTTAAGAAGGGCTTTCGACTACCTCGCTGGTCTGTTCTCAAGTAGGTTTATAGGAGTGTTTGTAGGTTTTTTTTTTCAATTATGTACAATAATTGAAAAAAAAAAACCTACAAACCTACTACTAGTGCTTGACTGCAACCCCACCTGATGGCAAGCAGTGATGCAATCAATGATGGTGAGGCGCACTAGTTTATTAAAAGCCTATTCACTCGACGACCGCAGCAGGCAAGTTGTTCCAGTTCTTCTATGTATGCGGTATACGACAGGTATAAGTAGGTATAGTGTTTTTCGGTTCGATTCCTGGGTCGGATAAAGAGTCCACTGTAACTCAGCCCAGTCAATTGTTCCCAGTTGACGGTAATAGGCTCGCCTACTCTTACAAGAGACTGAAACATAGCTTCCACTTCCTTAACTTTCGCTGATCACAGGTGTGATATTATGTTTATTGTGGTTTCAATTTTGGAATGAAGTAATGTATCACATGAAAGTAAAGTTAAATTCACACAATCTATCGTAGAATGGCTTTGGATGCATAAAACAAAATATTGAATAGTTTGGGAGACAAAATCTCCTATGCTGTCATAGCTAAGAAGAATACAATCGTGCGTAAATAAATTAACGACGTTTACATTCTCGATAATCTTTAGATTAACTTGATGGAGATAGATAAAATATATACGTATAAATCTTTACCTAAACAACTATTTTGTTGTATTTTATTTTAAAGTAGAATAAATTAGCTGCATGTAGGATTCTTTTTTTATCTTTTCTTCATTTTAAGGTTTAAATGAAACAGCCGTGGGAAGTTTTTAGTTTCTTTTAGCATTTTCCTCAAAATTTACTTGAATGCTGCATGGTACGCAAATGTTAGCTGCATGGGTAGCACGATGACCGAGAGGAATGAGGAACGGGGTGTAAAATTCCACATCCCTGGGTGTTATGTTTGGTAGGCTGCTACTGCCCAACGTTGTTGTCGGGATCTTGTATACGTTCAATCGCGCGGATAACTTTAATATCGCTATGTAGGATGTCAGTCTTTAGTTCGTATGCGGCGAGATAGATGTTACCCCAGTTTGTATGGAGAAGATATAAGTGCAGCAAGATAAAATGGCCTATACTTTCGACCACAAGTTAACTATTTATAAACACTCACCCATAGATTTCCATTGACATTGATGTCCATTAAAGTCTTGATCTCCTTTTCTGTATGCTTCAACACCGGCTTGCAAGGCATGATGCCAGCATTGTTGATAAGGATGGTCACCACTCCTACTTCCCTTTCCACCTTCTCTGCTAGTTGGAAGACAGCTGATCTGTCTGTGACGTCACACCTGAGCGATAGAAAAGATACTTATTAGATATTTTATATGTACATAGCAGAGATTGGAGAAGGTAGAACATTTTACCCAAACTTCGGGGAAAGGCAATGATAAAGAGTGAATAAACCTATTTAAATAAATAAAGTTTAGAGGTATAAGGATCAGGGTATAAAACTCTCCATACTTCATAGTAAAGGGAGGATCCTCCGTCCAATTTTTGTATCGGGTGGGCAACTACTGCCCGACGGTTGTTGTCGGGAAGTTGCATACGTTCAAATCGCGCGGATAACTTTAATATCGCGATGCAGGATATTAGTGTTTAGTTCCTATGTGGCGCGATAGATGTCGCTACAAAGAAAACGTGATGAAAAAAAAATTTCGGCAACTTACTGCCTTCCATTTGAAACCAGATTATTGTCGAAAAAATACTGATCAAGTCTGACGTAAATAACCAGACATCATAAACAAAATGAATGAGTGTGTATTTAATTACAACAAAAAACTTGTTAAGCTACTCGTAATTATAAAACAAGTTAGGTAGGTACTAGACAGTGTTTTGTTTATCCACTACGTAATGATGTACCTACTTAGCACGTGTTACGATATTCCTGTAGAGGCACAGGAAACAGCCTGTGCTTTCTGCTGTGATATTGTCTGGGGCAAAGGAGCAAGCCAACATAGGATGTAGGCTAAGCGCTTTAACAGTAGCACAGAAAATATATTTGGGACTAGATGGCGTTGTGTGTTAGTTGTGAAATATTTATTTACTCCTATTTATTATTTAGTTATTCATCCCTGCGTTCCTAAATACCCCGTTTGGCTGTATCTTCTATATCTATCTTCTTTTGAATTCATCAAAGTCGAAAAAAGTAAGTACTTACACATAAGGATACGCCTTCCCCTTTTCTTGTTTAATCAGGGCGATGGTTTCCTCATTGCCCTTAGGGTTGATGTCCACGCAGACAACCTTGGCTCCGAGTCTGGCCAGTCTCATCGCCACCTCCCGACCCATGCCATGGCCGGCACCGGTTATCTGGAGACAAATAATGGATTAGTTTTGACACTGTAAGAACAAAGTTTGTATACAACAAGATGATTGATGATGATTTAGATGTATCATTAGAAGAATATTGGTACAGTGGCCAGCACATCAAGTTACCCCATTTTGATAGTTGATATTTGATAGTTTTTCAACTTTATTACAATTAAATAAGGTTTATGTTCCATTGGGATAAATTGTCAGTTTGGAGTAGCTTGATGAGTAGTAGCTAGCGTCTGTACATTAGCTTTGGCCTAACATCGTCATTTACAGCTCGTAATTTTACATTGAATGAATATGCATTAGGTTTAATGTTAAATTCAAATTCTTTATTTCAAGTGAAGGCTCATTTTAAACTAAAAATGTGTTAAAAATATGTTGGTATAATCAAGGGTAAGAAAACAATACGCTACTGGAAAAAATGTAACTGATAGTAGTGACTATTTAAGTACGAGCAGAACACTCTGCCAGAAATTATTTTCAGAACTCTGTAAGCCTTTTCTTCATTATCATCTCGGGCATAACATGGATTACATAGCCTGGGGCTTCCGTAAAAATCGTCGCACTATGGTAATTATTGAAGTAAAGCCCAGCAAATGCTGAGATGGTTACCCTTTCGGCATGGGCACGCCAGCGCAAATTGTGTACCTGCTATTTATTACTTCTGTTTTCTTTGTTGCTGTGCGCTTGTGTCTGTGCTGAATAAATATTTTTCTATTCTATTCTATTCTAAGTACTCTTTAATGGCCAAAGCAACCAATGGAAAATGTTATATAATATCTTGCTTTTTCAACGGTGAAGGAAAACATCGAGACCGGCCTGAGAGATATTTTCGACGGTATGTGAAGCTAACAGAGGTATTATAGACTCTGATACCACATGAAAATAAGAAGACTTCTTTATTCTATACAGATTGGAAATATCAATAAGTGCGTGTACCATTCCATCATGAAATCGTGAACATAGCCGATACCAGAAATGAGCGCAAAGTCCGCATGTCCTAATTAAACCGGAGATAAGATATTGCTACATTACTCATTAAGCATCTGTTTTACCTACATTACAATCGTGACAGAAGCACTCATAACGAAACCTGGCAGGTTTATAAATCTACTAAACATTCATTTATTTTCATTCACATAATTTAGTCAAGAAAATAGCCATTTATTAGCGTTTATCTTGGTATTATATCTATTCTTACAGACTCGCCAACTTTTTAACATTCCAGTCTTCCATTTTTCAGCAAACAGAGAGGATTTAAGTAAGGACTCAAGAAGTCAAGAGTATTATAGGACTAAGAGTTCAAGAGGTTAGGTAAAGTATTTGTAATAGGTATTACGTAGATATATAGATATGTATAAACAACCACAGGATATTGTCCTGCAACTGTCGTAAAGTAAGCAATCTCAAACCTTGGTAGTGCCCACAAGAGGATCAACACATCAAAGACACTAGATGACCTAATTTTAGCATTCGGGCCCTCTTCTAGATTACTAGAAAACATTCGACACATTATTTTCCTCTTTATCACGTAATCAAAAATAAAACAGCGATATATTGAGTCAAAAAATCGCATGACGTCACGATTACAAAAGACAGTACAAAAAGCAACAAATTACTTGTCTATTATTTTTTATTATTTAACTGACTAAATAGAATTTTGATATTCAAACACCAGCGCGCAGCGTCATGCCTATTTTCATATTTCTAATCTCAGTTGCAATCTGTCAAAAATATATCTAAGTTCTCTACAATCTCTTCATTTTTTACAACTTTGTGACATTAAGTGTAGTTACCATGAGATTGCAACTAGATTTTGAACTTGTTTAATTACGGAATTAGCTTTTAGGTCCCATCTGGTGTTGATATTCGCGAGTGCGTTGAAAATTATAGCCACCTGCAGTGACCAATTAATAAAACCAAGGCTACCGATATCTTTAAACATTTGAATATCATCACGTAACGCCAGCGGACGAACAAGACTCGTCCAATGACACCCACCTAATTTGTAAAACTTATGCTTAGTAGTTAAGAAGTTATGAGGGAACAGATGAACATACGTACATCGCGGTCAAAATCATAACTCTCATTTTTGCTTTGCCGAAGTCGGGTAAAAAACAAGGCTACCGACATCTTAAATCATATTAAATTAATTATTAATTGCCCACACTTTTAAACTGTTATCAAGTCAATGTCATCAAGTTCACGGTATGAACGAGGAAATAACAAGGATTTCTAGTTTTCGACATTGTCCTTGAAAGTTGTATAACAACACCGGTGTTAATAACGTTGTTTCATAATAATACCAAGCTCTTAATTTTGTTAATGTCAGTTGATTGTTTTGGAGATAACCAGGGTTTAATTACATTCTTCTTTATTTACCTTTTAAAGTCAAAGACTAAGCTAAGTGAGTGTCGCTCTCGCACACCGAGGGTTCTGTACATATTCGCAGGTATACACGGTATTTGTTTTTTTTAAATACAATTATGTGTTGCTCGTGCTCGACAAGCCATTTCTTATTGCTTCACATGACAAGCCGAACATGGCCATATTTTTTCACGTTAGTGTGGTTTTAATTTCCACTCAATACATCACGCGTTCCAGAGCTATAGAGTTTTAACAGACAGATGGACAGTCGGACGGACGACACTAAAGTGATCCGATAAGAGTTCTGTTATTTCCTTTTGCGGCACAGAATCCTAAAAGGCTGGTTTCTTATTTTATTTAGACTTATGTACAGACGCCAGCACATCAAGTTACCCCAATATGTTAAATTTTCCAAATTGAATATGAACCTTATTCTGTTTGACATAAAGTTGAAAAACGATCACAGAAATTATTACAAAGTACATACCTACATATTTGCTATTCAAACAATCCTTTTATATTTCAATGTGAAAGTTTGTAATGATAATCAGAAGTATGGATGTTTGGAACTTTGCCAAGCTTATCCCAAGGAAACACTATGTGTTAATCGTATACGTAGGACACTTTTCATACTAATCTGCTAACACGTGATTGAGTGACAAAAATCCAAACATAACCTGTTGTGACAGTCCAGGGGCTCGAGTCTGCTATTGCAATCGTATCTCAATGACCGGTCATTGATCGAATATTTGACAACTTTGACAGTTTTTGTATGGGAAATGTGTCATAAGTTTGACGTTATACGTCAAAAATCGATCATTGACCGGTCATTGAGACACGATTGCAATAGCAGACTCGACCCCCTGGTGTTACCGATGGACTGTATTGAATTTGAACCGCTGACTTTTCGGATTCATGTGCGTATTGTATAATTATTACCTCTTTCAAAAAATATCGTGCAGAAAATATCGTAAGGAAACTGGCAGAGGTATTCCTCGAAGCGCTACTATTTAGCGATCCCGTTAGCAACTAAAAAATAAAATATTTTTTTCGAGGAAAAAAAAAACAAAGATTTTTAAATTGCTATCGGGAGCGCTCCTAAAAGGTGCGCTCCGAGGAATAAAATAGGAGCGCCTCATTAGGAGCGCCTCAAAATAGTAGCGCTACGAGGAATACCTCAACTGGCATGCCCGAGAGATATTCCTTGACGGATGCCAAGTCAAAGGCCCATAAAACCGATGACACCAGGTTGGTCATTAATCACCACACTAAGTAGACCTACTCATCTAAACATCTTCACGTTTAAATTATTATTCAGTAGGATGGGATGATTAGTAGGATTTAAACAACATTCTATCTTCAAAAACGGTAGGTACACAAACGCACGCACGCGTCCGTTGGGGCGCGACGCCACACTGAGGTGAAGTGTGGCTAGTTAGCCACATTTTGACGTGTCACTTGCTGAGTGCGTATAACCTATCTACATCTTTTTACTTATAATATCATTGGATGGGGTAGTCACACTAAATCTATCAGACGTCCAGAGTCTTGGGGTTCGAAGTCCTGACAGTATTGTAGTACTTAACAACAATATGCAAGCAAGCAGGATATGAAAATTTGACAAAACATGAATTAAATAATAATTAGTATTACGCAAATGGATTGCCTATCATAGATTAAAATGTATATCAGCTTCTTATCTGCTACGTAATTATAATCAAATTAAATACCTACTTTATAAGTAAAACTTATTGACAAAAAAAACAACCGACTTAAAAAAAAAAACACTAACCGGTGTAAAGTAACTCTAAATTAGGAAGTCTGTGGCTTTGGTGATTTTGTCTCATTCATGATTGGCCACCGGTTTCCGAATTGAGAGTTATTTTACACCGGTTAGTGTTTTTTTTTAAGTTGGTTGCTTTTTTTGTCCTTAATTTTCATTTCTTTTAATAACAAACAAATAAACAGATTACTTACGATGAAATCAAAAAGAAAAATTCATGAACAAAAATGTTCATAAAACGAAAACTACTAGGTGAAACTATATTAATTTCTCACCGTTTTTAAAGACAATTGTCATTTGTATTCGAAGAGATTTGAAATACTTGAATGTCTTTGTTTTTATTATATCGATAAAATATAAACAAAACAGCGAACTTTTAACTACGAACTAAACCTAACACTAAATAAGAAGGTAAAATCGACTTACCAATACAATATCATCAGAAACTTCCTTAGCTTCCTGTGGCAGCGCGAACCTGAAGACAGCCTTTAGTACTTCGAAGTCAAATCGAAGGATCATCCACACCACTTCGAAGATTATCCTGATCGCGTAAATGATCTGTGGTTCATCAGCCCTGGAAGTTTTCATTTTCTTTAAGTAGGTATTTTTTTTTCAAACCATAAACTAGTTCACAATTATTTTTTTTTTGTAATAAATAAATTAAACAAAAATTGACACACGGCCAGCGTTAACGAGATCTTAAAAAGAATACAGATTTTGTATTTAATTTGATTTTGGAATGTGATATAGGTTGCGTTCACATTGGCAGTGTTTAAATATTTTAAATAGTAATATTATTAAAATGACCTTTATGATTTGAATATTGGAAGTAATGATGGTGCATGATTTAATGTGTTCTATTTGAAATCATCGAAGCGTTGACGATTATCTATGATCCAGAAAGGTTATTAAACTGTAATAATGTTTACCTACAACGTTTTGTACTTGATTGTTAAAAGTGCTATTGAACAGGTAGGTACACATTAAAATATGTATTTTAGATAATTGCATTGTGATAGTACTGATAGTTATCTGTATGAATATAAACATAATATTTTTTTTATAATATTAAGGTTCGAAGTAAAAAAAAAGTGTCCAATTTAATGTTCGGACTTTTGACATAGGAACAGAACACACAATATTATGATAAAGATACCGATTAAACTAATTTATTATTGATTTGTTTTATCTAACATGTAGGTAATTAGTAAAATGTTTAATAATCCCTTAAAGAATTTTATAAGAATATTAAACAATGTCTAGAATCTTTTATCTATGAACATATTGCAGTATCATCGCATGCCTATATTACCTTCATGGCACGTATCTACCTACATATTTTTAAGATATGTCTAAAAATGTGTGAAAATACCAAGACAAATCATTTTTTCAATTAGACCATGAACAAGCACCTTGTAACCGACAAATTCTACGTTCGTATGGAAAACAATGGGCAAGAAAAACCTTACCTATAGTGACTTATTTTAATTAAAAAAAAATGTTTTATGTGTAAATTCAGTCACATTCAATAACAATAGAAATAGCAGCAGCAGCAGTGATAGCCTAGTGGTGTGACCAGTGGATTGCCAATTCATAGGTCTCGAGTTCGAACCCAAGGCACGCACCTCTGACTTTTCGGATTCATGTGCGGATTGTATAATTATCACTTGCTTCAAAAACGGTGAAGGAAAACATCGTGAGGAAACCGGCATATCTGAGAGATATATGTCTCGACGGCATGTGATGCCAAGTCAGAGGCCCATGGGCGGCATTAAAACTCTGACACCAGGTTAGTTACTAACCACACGATAAGAAGAATAGAAATATCTACTTTTATTTGTTACTCTCGTGTGAACAAGTCTTTATTCCAGTACTTGTCTTTTTGACTGGTAGTGTGACGTCACAGAACCTTGATACATTAACTTTAAAGTTCTTAACCAACAAGTTTGACTAGTTCTGGTTCCTTAAGAAAATATATTCCTAAATACAAAAAAAAAAACTGGAACTTGAAAAGAATAACACGTTGTTATCATTGGGTACCTATTTTTTAACAAATGATTCGCTTTAGTTTTGTTCAAATAACGACATGCATTTGTTTCGAATTTTATTTTTCGACGTCACATATATTGTTTTTTTTTTTTTTTATATTCCACTACTTTTCACACAACGCCATTTAGTCCCAAGCTAAGCTAAGAGCTTGTGTTATGGGTACTAAACAGCTGATAAACATACTTATATATTTCTAAATACATACATATTATAGATAAATTACACCCAGACACGGAACAAATGATCATGCTGATCACATAAACATTTGTCCTGGGTGGGAATCGAACCCACGACCTCCGGCATAGCAGTCAGGGTCACTCACTACTAGACCAACAGGCCAGTCAGGCCATTTTATCTTGCTTCAAAGAGATAGTCTACTTAAAAGTCAGATAGGATTCAAAATTTGATATAAGTAAGTTTTTTTAACAAATATCTGAAAGCTTTTCTTAAATCATTCATTTAGGCACGTATTCTCAAAGGGATAGATCAAAGGGATAAAGGTATATAGAAGGTTCACCCAAATACCGCTAGTTTTAATTGTAGGCGACGCTATTGCCAATGAGCAAGCACAATTTTTATTGAATAACAGCCTAGACTGTTATTCTATAAAAATAATAAATAGATAAATATGGCGTTGTGTGAAATTTCCTTATACTTTTAAATATTTAATAGGTAAATAACACCCAGATACAGAACAAATAATCGTTTGACTCGCTTGACTCACAAACACGCTTTTGTCTTGAGTGGGAATCGAACCCACGACCTCCGGCATAGCAGTCAGGGCCACTTCCCACTTAAACAACTGACTAGTCAAATGAATCCATGTAGCACAAAAATCAAAAACCACTCAGCTAGACCCGGCAATCGAATCCAGGACTTCATGCACAACAGTAGCGCTATCGCCCACTAGACCAAAGTGGCACTTTTATTTTTAATATAACTCATGGTCGAGTCTAGACACTAATTATAAGTAATATTTATTAATTTAATGATTGAAGCCAACGACATTTACAAAGGATCCCTGACCTAGAAATTATCTTTAGATATTCTAATATCTAATTAATTGTAGGTCATTTTGAAGGTAGATTAAGCTAGTTTATTAAGTTCAAAGTTTTGATGTTTACTTTGGTAGAATAATTCAACCTAGAAACTAAAATGACTGGCCTGTTGGTGTAGTAGTTAGTGGGCGTGACTCCTATGCTGGAGGTCGTGGGTTCGCTTCCCACCCAAGACAAGACGATCATTTGTTCTTCGTCTGGGTGTAATTTATCTATAACACGTTTGTATATTTAGGAATCAATAAGTTTGTTTATCAGTAGTTTAGTACTAAGAGATTTTTCCTTAGAATAATATCGCATCGAAACCTAGTACGAGTGTAAATACTAAGGCAACTAAAACTGAGCCAAAATTGGCTTGTGTGCTCAGCGAGCCGTGTCAGTAGGTACTAAAAGTCACGTTCCGTCGAACACAATGGTCGTGTAAAAACATTTGGCTCAAGCACACAAAGTTAATAAACTGAACACACGATTTCGTCCGTGTATTGTTCTTAACGCGGTTCCTTAACGCTGGATATTAATAATCTATCTCGGTTGCTATCTTGATCCCGATCTTTGTCTGTAACCAATCAACGACCGAATTCGCCTATCCGAGTCTTAAAGATGTCCAATCAGAAGCAGCCGTCAAAAACAAAGGATCGGGATTTGGATTGAGATAGAATATTAATATCGGGCGTAAATCGTAAAAACAGTTAGGTCCTATTTAATTATAAACCTCATTAGTTAGAAATCAGATTAGTTAGAAATTAGGAAAAGCTGACGTCATATTTCAACTATAGGCGATTCAAAATCTTGTCCTTAACTGATGGCTCCCGGAGGTGTGACAATGTTCTTCCAACCAGTATATAGGGTGACAGGTAATTAGTGACCGATACTTAAACACGTGATTATAATCATGAATACGAATAACTTTCCCAAAGAAAGTTGTTTTTAAACTCATCGACTATCAATTATTTCAAAATAATTACGACAGTACTGCACTACGGGAGCAGTTGGGGGTGGCGGGGGAGCGTGTGACGCTACTACTAGTAGATTTTGCCCTTCCCGAGGTCAGACTATCAGCTGATAGATCACGCGCGGGAATTTCAAACAGCGTTTTTGTTATAAGTTATTGTGTACCTACAAAAAAAGTTTCTTTGGGAAAGTTTATTGAAATCATGAATAAAATCACGTGTTTAAGTATCGGTCACTAATTACCAGTCACCCTAAATATGTTAATAGGGTTTATAAGGAGTAATTGAGAAGAAATAAGAAGTCGTCGGTCCACCATCATTAGTAAATGAAGAGGATTACAAAAGTTAAAAACAACAAAAACAATGTTAAATGGATTGTGTGAAAGATGATATCGCTATAGGAAGGACTATTGACGTGATGGTAAAAAAGGAAATGTATGGAAGAAGACAATATGCTGCAAATTAATTGTGATTTCTGTGTGATTCTTGCCTCTAAAGACCATATCAGACACTAATCTGAATCACGGTAATATTGTCATAATGGTTCTTACATGATCTGACCAAGATAATGTCTGAACTTTAAAAGAGAAGACAGAAGCAGATGGAGGAATAAAAAGGAAGAAAAAGGTGATGAAGCAAGGAGGTCACGACCCTCAGCATTGAGCAGTACCTACGAAGAAAGGAGGAGGGGTGACCTCTTGGTTTCTTTCGGTCTTTTTCGATTCTTAGATAGGTCAGATAATGAAACACTGACCTCACCTTCTAGTTACAAAATGACATATAAAAGTGTTTGTAAGAACCTATTTACAGAAATAAATAAGATATGATTTGATTTGGTACCCATTCAAAAACAGTTCTTATTACAGTTCAACGATAGAACTCATTCTTAAATGACATAATAATTACCACAGAAGCAAGAATATCTATTATATCGACCCAAGAGTACATTGACTATATTGATAAAAATAAAAAAGTAGTCTTAAAATATATAATATCTTATCACAGTACATATATAAGAATTTTAAAAACTTACATGTTGTTGCTTCGTGGTCACCGTTGCTACTAAATGAAAATGTGATTAAACTCTTTAGCAGTGTTGTTGATAACGGCTGATAAGGTTCGGCTGTTTGTTAGATTAGCTTGTCGACTCACTACACACTTGCGACTAATTGTAAGATTAAACTACAACTCTATACAAGGTACCGGTAAACCGAGGTTACTTTGAATCTTTGGGTAACTTTGATGGTTACACAAAGTACAATGTTCTTTTTCCGTATTACCCGTAAAATTAACGTAGGTACCTGATTATTTATTCCCCTACCAGGAATTCTTGTCGTTAGACTATGTTTCGCCAATGTTATAGCTTTAACAGCTAGCACTGAGTGAACTAAAAGTCATGACAATGTTAACCCTGAATATCCACCTAAAATGCATTATAGACAGGGGTGACTTTAGAGAGCAATGTTTAATTGGGAGTTATCAAAGTAGTCCCATTTTCAATAGCCATTTATTTAACGACATTAAATTTTCTTTCCCCGGAACTTGTTATACATTTTTAGGATCGTTACTTAGTTTTCATTTAATGTGTAGTCGCTATGTTATTTTTTTCTATTTTTTTACTTTACAATTGTAAAAAATACATGAGTTTTAAATTAAATATTTATTAATCTAACCTCGTTTTAGCAAAGTGTGTGTTACACCGAGTGTCTCTTATCAATGCAGCAGTTTTTGTTTTTTCATTCTCAGTAAGATTCTTTTATTTTGATTACCTATTTTAATTAAGTTCCATAGTAATTATTTTATTTTGGTCACCAAAAACATGATTAAATATTGTAACGATTGTTAGATTACTTTATAATGATGAGATGTTGTGCTTGTGGTGTTTACCTTTTAGTGAGTGTTACACTTATTACTTTAAGTTAAAATAGTTTTTAAGAATATTATAAGTGTAAACAGTCGTTGGTAAACCCAATAAGTAAATAAATTATGATTATATATATAATTATTTTTAGATTATAAATAATTCTTTAATAAGTTTTCAACTTTATTCCTAAAACATAAGCGTGTGTACAAACACCAAAAGAGTAAAAGTATGCAGAATATTTTTTTTTTTCACTGCACCGTAAGCAATAGAACCTGTGGAAAATTTTTTAGACGCCATATTTTAGGGGATACCTATACTTAGGAGTTTAATATTTTTATTTCTACTGTTTATATTACTCTTAAGTATGGAAACAGTTGTAAGTTTATATTTATATAAGTTCTTTTACTACACCGCGTTTCGTTATTATTGTGTACAGACGCCAGCACATGAAGTTACCCCAATGTGTCAAATTTTCCCAATTGAATATGAACCTTACTCTGTTTGACATAACGTTGAAAAACGATCAAAGAAATTTGACACATTGGGGTAACTTGATGTGCTGGCGTCTGTACATAACGACTTAATAAACTAAAGACACACATACTCGTAGTATACCTACCGATGTCAAAAGTTAAGTTTTACAGCACACTTATATCTAATGTCGGACTTAAACTTTTAACTATAGCGTTTGTACAGTTTTTGAAAGTAAAAAAGAAAGAAAATACATTTGACCCGTGCAATTCGGGTAAGAATAGATCTATGTTTTTACATCTCGATTGGGGTAAACCAAGATCGATGTCTTTTCATCTCAATTAGGGTAAGAAAAGATCGATGTTTTTACATCCCAATTAAGCGATTTTGCGAAATTACTGTTGTTTATTTCAATAGTAGATTGGAGTCGTCTATTATTTTGTTGTTTTTATATTGTATATACCTACTTACTGTGAATTTTGTAGTAAAAAGATAATATTTTAAGCCCGCGTAAGGAAGATAATAATCAGTAAAGAAATAAAACATTTATTTGGGACACGCTCACGAAATTTACCAACAAAAACTAATTCACATAATCTTTATGATAATAAAAAAAAATTTCAATTTGTCTTCACTAAATCATTAACAGTCGCGAGTGCGTAGCCGCCCTAAGGATATCAAGGAGACTTCAAAAGTGTAATTATGACGGTAGAATGTCCAAAGGTACAAAGGCTAAGTGTAAAGTCCAAAAAATCAAATCCTTTGACGTCTTGAATTGTCTTTGGATTCCAGATACCTAAAGGAGGACACAATCAATCTAATGCGCGTTTTAATATCAAAATTGTGATTAAAAGATTATGAGGATGTATGAATGTTTGTTGCTCTTTTACGCGAAACTGCTGATCGGATTTTGATGAAACTTTTTAATATAGGTAAAAGATTTACAATGTACCTAATATAAGTACGTAGACCAAGTTGTGGGTGGCTGCTCGTAACATAAAACTAAAACCAGTTGCCAGTAAGTTAAAGTAAATATTATTATTATCAGCAATGTTGAAAAAGTGCAGAAGCTTTAGAACGGCTCAGTTTAAACCACTAATATAATTTTAAACGATAAGGATTTTCACTTAATTCAACTTATTCGCTAGCAACATTACTATTTTTTTTTAATTTATAACACTAAAATATAATACACTTTTTAAACTTAAGTCATAATTTCACTTTACAAAACCTTAAAAGAATTCTAACATTTACCTACAATCGTAACACAAAAACTGCAATCTTTTTGCTCGCGTTAATTTAGGCAAAAGCAGAACTCGCGCTGCGTGCTAAGAATTTTTACTTTTCGTCACATTCCATAAATGAGACCACTAACTAGTAGATATTATTTTGGGGCTTCGCTTTTGATAGATGTAATTGATTAACCATTAGAATGTACTTATTAATTTTAGTAACATGATTTGAGAAGCATTATGGCCAATGAAAAATTTGACGTCAGTATTATTTCAACCACAAAACGCGTATCACTTGGTAGCCTGTTTGCTGATTTTTATGTCGTTCTAATTGCCCAATTTCTCTTCATTTATTTAAAAACAATCCTGTCTATTATTTTTGTAACCGACTTCAGGAGGAGGTTCTCAATTCTTATCTTTTATGAATCAATTAATAACACTGTCCATAATAATTATGCTGTTTCGTTTTAAAAAAATAAAATAAAAAACGAACTCCAAACAACTGATGGCTATACAAACTTTTTACGAAAGCGTTCCAAACTTAAACTCTACTTTTTTGTTTTTTTTTATTTTTAAGAATTATGACGTTTAGTACTCAACATTAATACCAATGAAGTCTGATTAAAATCCTTTAACTAAATCAACACACCACTGACACCACTCACTCAACGTTCATCTCTCGGATTATGCACGTCAATATTTAAAATACAAAAACTAAATTGTAGAAGTGAACTGTAAACATCTACATTGTCTTGTGTTTAATTACACGGTGGTCGGAGATAATGCGGAGATAAGTGTTTATTAGGTAAGTGAGGGGACACAACAGTGTTGAAGAGTATTTTAAAAGTAGGTATCTTAATACTAATAGGTTTTTTGTTATATAGCTTACTTTACCATTTTGAAAGTCATTAGGTATTTTTGGGACAGTTGTGAAGTGTGTTTGCAATGTAGAAATCCCACCAAAAACATTTCATGTAAAATGTTGCCAAGACGACCACATAGGTAAGGTTTGCCCTGTAAAAAGATATCAGATCTCACGTAGACCCTAACTTTACAAATTCTACATTTCAGTAAAAAAGTATGGCTTCACCGTTTCGCTACCGTCGTGGAAGTGATGCGAATATTTAATTTCTGAAGTAGGTACCTAAGTAACGAAACAGCCAAGCCGACATTTTTACTGATATGTAGAATTGTTTATGACATGGTCGTGCTCAAAACAAAAGAAATGATTCTACAATCCTTCACTTAGTCGATTCTTCTGTAGACAAAGTGAGTTAGATAGTTTGTTGGTCACGCTACGCATGCATCGCTGATATGACAATGCCTGTAGAATAAACATGTATACAAAATAAGTGTAACGCAGCTCTAATCTTGCTTGATTGTGCTCATAACTTTATACTTAAATACTAGTAACGAAGCTGCATCAGATCAGCATAATAATCACTTAATTACGCACCCTTGACTTGAACGTCAGCTGTCATTAAATTGGCCGTGAGTTCATTGCAAAGACAAAGTTGTATCGGTTTAATCTATCCGTCTATGTTCGATTGTTCAAACGCCAGCACATCCAGCAGGGAGATGCTGGTCGATTCAGTAAAAGTCACGCCGTGAAAACTTGAAGTCAATGCCTGCATTAGTATGGAATGACAGCTTTATTCACCCTCGCTACGCCTACCATTTTCACGTGGTGATTTGACCAGAATTGCACTGCAGGGCTATCGTGTATCACCGTTGACAGTTTATAGAAACAGTCAAAATCAAAATCAAAAATCAAAAGTCTTTATTCAAACTAGGCTGAGAATCAGCACTTTTTGAACGTCAAAAAAATACATAAAGACAGTCCCCCAAAAACGGCCCACCCTTCGCCACTTCCTAGTGTTTTTGCTGGGAAGAAGAAGTGGCGGAACAAACTCCCCAGCAACACATCTGTCTGATTCGTTTGAAGAACGAGGTATACAAAGAATCTATACAATGAAATGCTCAATAAATAGCACTAATGTTTATACACATTGTAAAACATTACATTTCAGAATGATTGTCACGTGTTAGCTAGCACACTCCAATATACTGAGATTAAGAAAAAAGTAAATTCATTTATCATTGAAATCAAAACTCAAGCAAAACAACTACAAAACTGAATAATAACAGCCTCCAGGTATAAAAGGCGTACCCGCTTACATGTGCAATGCTGGCTTATATTCATAAGGCTGTGACTCTAAACTTAAAATGATAATCTAGGACCATCGAAGTGAAACCAATAAGCAGTTAACTGTTATAACAATAAAAAAAAATAAAAAAAAACCATTGGTAAGCAAGTCGACCAGTATTCCACGATTAACTGTCAAACTGCTAGTGTCGTATTGGCTATCATCAGTGTGTAACTAAGATGATGTCACGCGCACTCACAGAGATGTGACGAAGCGTACAGTGCCCCGTCTGATACCGTAACTTGAAGTCCACTTGAAGTGCAAATACCATTTTTTTGTAAATTCGCAGTTGTCATCTAAGATCGGTGTGCAATAGGACACACGCACCAGTTAGTCACTGCCAATGAAAAGATAGCCCTGCAGGTGTTTTATAGAATTAAATTTTTCACAAATACCTACCTGATATACAACACTGACCCTCGAAGGAAAATCTAAACTAATATTATAAAGAGGTAAAATTTGTAAGTTTGTATGTAGGGGGTAATCTTCGGAACTAATGATCCAATTTTAAAAATTATTGTACTGATGGAAAGCTACACTATTCCCGGTGGACATAGGCTACTTTTTATCCCCGTATTCCCACGGGAACGGAAACTACACGGGTGAAACTACGTGACGTCTGCTAGTTTCAACTAAATTGATTTCCGTGTCAAACCCTTTTTGAAAAATGTGACTTGGCTAATTAACCGATTTGATTTTCGTATATAAAATTATATACTATACCTACATAATTATATCCGAACATTTTGTGTAGGCAATCAATAATTTGCTGCACACTGCACCGCGCCTGCATAGGCTGCATAATACAGATTGCTTGGTTAAAGAACTATTCAATCGTATAGTATTCTTAAACTTAATTATTAATTGTCGCAAGGCGCACCGTTTAATCAAAATGAATCACGATGTTATCGTGTGAATTAGTGTCAGTTTGTGTGTCCCACACATTATCAGAGAGTGCGGGGTCACAGAGATAACACTTTTCTGTCTACTTTCTGTGATTTTAAAGTTCAAGACATGGTTGTTTACTGTTGCTGTTACTAGCGATAGAAATTAATAAATTAAACACTTATTTTTACAACTCATTATCAGACCATCAAAACATTTTGCCGTATTTTAAATAGTAAAGGTGATAAGGAATGTATTCAATGAAAGTAAAAAAGAAATGTATATGTAATATGTATGTATACTTAATAATAGAAGATATATGTAAATGAAGCACCATTGCCCTTCATTTGAATTGCCCGCGCTTTAACTTATAAGTTTTATTTATGGTGGCAGCACCAGCAGGCTGGCACTATGTTTGTTCTATTCTTTTTGGCTTTATAAAACGTCATAAAATATCTCACATTGTAGATTGTGAAAATATTAATATTATTAGAAGCAATAGCTTTTAATGTTGTTTCTCTTTACAGGTCAGTACCTAAATAATTATAATTTGTACTTATGAATAGAAGTAAGTTGTGTATGTTCAAACGTTTTTGTAATTTGTTTGTCTTAAAATAAAATTACTCTTTACAGAGCAACAACTTGGCTTTTTGTTTCAATAAACAACATATTACATATATATAAAGTGTAAGTATCATAAAGAGATTATTATAAAGGTTATTATTTTCAATAAATATCGTGGCATCGTGCTTAGATAGGGGCCTTTTTGGCCTCGCACAGGTCTTTTTGTTATTTAATAGTGTTAGATTTAGTTTTACTTTTAAACTGTCAATTTCCTGTGCGTGTCCCAAATAAACATATTTTCTTTCTTCTTTCTTTCTTTCTATAAAGAGGAAAGATTGATTGTTTGTTTTTTTTATTGACGAGGCTCCGAAACTATTGATCTATTTACTAGAAAAAATATTTCTCCATTGAGAAGCTACACTATCCCCGAGTAACAAAGGCTACTTTTTATCCCTTTTCCCACGGGAACGGGAACTACGCGGGTAAAACCGCGTGTCGTCTGCTGGTTTATTATTATAATTGAAAAAATAATTCCCAAAAATTCACTGTGTGCACGCGCATCACTTAAGCGCACCTATTTGGCTACCTAATTCATTTTTTGTTTCATGTAATTGTGTTGGTCCCTGGCTGGTGAAATTCACAATTGGATCTGGTAAATGTTCGGTAATCGGGTTCAATGCCGACCTACGGGCAGGACAACGAAGTTGGTTAGAGGGGAAAGAAAGGAATACATTTAATTAGGATACGAATTTTAACAACGAAAACAAAATCTAACATGATAACAAAACAAAAATAAACAAAATGCGAGGCCAAACAGCTCTTATTTCAGCACAATGCCAGATATTTATAGAAAATCGACTTTAAAGCGCCTTTCTCTATCTTCATAGCATGCTATATCTACTCCTTTTAAAATAAAAAATGTTTTGACCGTTAGTAACTCTGCTATTGACATTTAACAGGCGCTTTTTAAATAATGTTCCGGCAGGTTTATCTGTAGTAGAAAAACAATATACGAAAATCTAATGAGGTCGAGACAGATGGTACTTTATTGGATGTAGTGTTATCATCCAATAAAATTGGATGTCTTGAAGGATCGCACTAGATGATGTTGTGTAAAAGTTGTGGAATATTTATATTTAAACCGATTGTATGAATCCATCCGGCTAACGGTTCCCTTTTTCATACTAACATTAGGTACAGGTACTTGCAACGATAGCCATAGCTTTATGATCGAGTTTAGGAGGAGGTTCTCAATTTGATCAGCATTTTTTATGTGCACTGATTATACTGAGATTTATAATCCAATTTTGTATTTTTTTTTTGGTTTGATGCGGAATAGTTGCCATTCTAGACACGCGGGAGCGTGTCAAGCCTAGTTCGCTGTACCTAGTTTTAATTTGAGGAACATTTTTTAATTATTAACATTTTTATTGTTGATTTCTTATCGAAATCTGTTTTGTAGTTTTATTGTAATGTCATCAAATGGAAAAGATATGAATCATCTACTAAAAACTGCAAAATAAAATACTTTTTACAAAAAAAAACAACGGCTTCATAAAATGACCAACAAATAACAATGAATGAAACAAAACCAATTCTATAAGTAAAAAGTTTTTATTTTGATTGTCACATACCTACCTACAATCATTTATCTATTGGGACACAATACCTACTGAATGAAATACGGAAAAAATGTTAAGCTAAAAATTGATAGGTTATTTATATAACTACTTGGAATAATAGTCACACGAAATACAAAAAATTAAGTCCTGGACCGAAAACCGCATTTCTCATAGGGCCTTGATTTTAATCGCAATACCTACTAAAAGTAGTCGCTGAACAAGATTTGTACCTGTATGGTATACATGGTGTTACTTGCACAGTGGTTCACCTTGCACTGGATAGCCGGGTCTAAATGCACGTTATGTAAGCGAAGCAGTTTTTAATTAGCTACTGCCCGTGACTTTGTCCGAGTGTTACCTATTACATGAAACTGGTCTTATGGGACTCGGAAATAGTTTTTGTAGCTTTCTATTAATGTTATACCTAAATAATTGTATAAGTAGGTACCTAGGTAAATAACATTAATTAAAAGTAAGTTTTTTTTTAAATTATACTATAAACATTTTTTGTTTGTCTGTCTATCTGTCTGTTTTATTTCCTAAACGACTAAACTAATATTGGCAGGACTCTCATCGTCAGATAGTTCATGATACAATAACTAAAGCTATTTTTATTTATGTAGGTATAAGGTGAGAGATCCATACAAGAAAAAAATTTCTATACGGACGACGTTGTGGGCCTAGCTAGTTTTTTTTTATTAAACTCAAACATGGTGTTGCGAATACGTTACGCACACTTGTATGTTGCCAATAACCTATTGATCAAAGTATTTCGAACTATGCTGATACGCATGGCGCCACACACACGTGATAATATCTTACATAACAAATCTAAGAAATTGTTTGTAATATAGGCAAAAGTGAGTCACAACTGTTTGTTTGGGTATCTCGTTAAGCTAATAAAAAGAATTTAGTGGTTTTATTTTATCATAACAAAAACTTAAAATAAATAAATAACTACAAAGCGTCAAAAAATTCTTCTGCATCGCTGCCAGCTGGTAAAGTGCCCAAAAGACTGGCGGCATTGCCACGTTGAATGGCAATGCTTAGCCTCTGGCCAAAGTAGAGGCCAGCCCTTGGGTCACGGGAAGCGTCAACTAAACGTTTGCAGATGTCTTTGTAAAGAAGACGAGCACTCGGACCCCACGGCCCAAGAGTTTCAACCCCAAACGGCTCGAAAGTATAACTATAAAAAGAATTAGATTAAAAGCTTATAGATGGCCTGTTTTCACAGAAGAATTAGGCAAAAGTGTTCCATTAATGTTATGTGATATTGCGTTTTTCCGTTTTGTTTTTTCCTAAGTGGCAGAGCGGAATCTGGATTCGTGGCTCCACCACCTATTACGTAGGACTTCAGCTCAACTTGCTAAATGTCAGTGTACTTACCTATTACAAATCAAAGTCAAGTTATTTATTTTAATTAAAAGGCACTTTTGAACGTGTAACTTACAAGTAAACAATAATGATTCTAGCTATCCCTTCCAAAAGGTAGGTAGGTATGGAGAAGAGTGGGCAAGAAACTCCATACCTACTTACTTTTTTTTATATGTAAACAACATTATATACTTTATAAGTGAATACGACGTAGATACATACCTACCTATCTAGTGCTATTCATGTGCGTAAATGTATAATTATCATTTGCTTTAAAAACAGTGAAGAAAACATCGCGAAGAATCCGGCCAGCCTAAGAGATAGGTATTACTCAACGACATGAGAAGCCAAGCTTATGGGAAACTCTGATTCTGACTGAGTTTAGTAACTGACCAGACGATATGAAGAAGACGTAGGTAAGTACACTTCTATCTAAGACTCGTGTGTGGAGTACTACAGTCACATGTGGGCTGGTGCTGCTAGTTGCCACCTAGTAGCTTTAGACTCAATGGAGAGGCGTGCTAAGTGGCATATTGGTGACCCTGATTTGGTTAAAACCCAATCTGCAAGGCCTTGATCACAGGCGTAGGGTAGCTAACCTTTCGGTATTCTATAGGATACATTTTGGAGAGTGTGCACGGGAATTACATGAATTGATTCCGCCATCACGCTTTTACCATCGGACAATCGCGAGTGTCCACCCTTACGTCGTTGGCACCCCAACGATCCGGACAAAGCGGTTTGTCTAGTCGTTTATACCGCGTACGTCGAAGGACTGGAACAACCTGCCTGCTGCGGTCTTCCCGTCCGAGTATAATTTAGGTGTCTTCAAGGCTAGAGTGAATAGGCTCATAATAAACTAGTGCGCTTCATCATCATTGATTGCATCACTGCTTACCACCAAAGTTTTAATATTAAAAAAAAAATAAAGAAAAATGAGACTAACTCATCGGGACTTACAAACATAGTGTTATGTTTAATACCGCCTATTCATGTGAGGCGTGGCGCAAACACATCTCACGTGTAAGTTTGGTAACGCAGACCAACTTCAAAACCTTAGTATAACGTATGAGTTTAGTAAGATAGGTTGTCGATGTAGGGCGGGATTGCAACACAAACGAACACAGTTACCGGCGTAAAGAGTATATTAGGTACTTTCTTTTCACATAAAACTTGCACATATAACATAAATCACTGAGATACAATAAAACTAAGGACTAAGACTTCATTAAACCGATTTTGGCGGGAACGCCCGAACAATTTGACGTACGTCCGCTCGCGATGGTGTTTGACGGGCACTCAAAAACTGACGCGGCGCGCGCGGCGCGTATCGTGGCGTCCCCGCGCATCGGTTGGAGAGCGCGCGAACTCAGCACGGCTCTGCGCATGCGTAGGTACAAGGCAATATTATAATTTTGCTTCAGTGGCACGAAGCTACAATTTCAATTCGCGCGTTATAACTTAAAACTAACATTTTATTTACACAGTTGCCTACATTCCACCCCCTTGTTCCTGAACATACTCGTCAGTAGGCAACACAATGACCTTTACAACCGGTCGCTTCATAAAGCCCCTACAGGTTCTAACAGTCACTACTCTAATATGACCATCACGGCCTGGGTGTACTGCGCTAATCACGCCCCTAGGCCACACATTACGCGGCTGATTCTCTTCTAAAATAAGAACCATGTCTCCCACCTTCACAGGCGGCACCTTGCGCTGCCACTTTTGTCGCTTTTGAAGAGTGGGGACATACTCTTTCAGCCAGCGTCGCCAAAACGTGTCCGCCAGAGTCTGAGCCTTTAACCAAGCCTTTCTACTGGTTAAGTCCGATGCATCAAAGATACCTAACGTGGATGCACCGGTAGCTGTACCTATCAATAAATGATTGGGGGTAAGAGCGATGGGCCCCTCAGGGTC
This sequence comes from Euplexia lucipara, assembly GCA_921972225.1. Classification (NCBI taxonomy): domain Eukaryota; kingdom Metazoa; phylum Arthropoda; class Insecta; order Lepidoptera; family Noctuidae; genus Euplexia; species Euplexia lucipara. The sequence continues at coordinate 4,071,118 of OV179143.1, read as the reverse complement.
CGTACCCACAAAAGTTAATGGCCTACTGTTCAGGGTCATCTCTACCTCAGCCATCAAAGTCATTAGCAACTCCTCCTTAGGCGCCCGCGCCGACAAAGTGACTCTAAGTGCGGTCTTTACTGAGCGGACGATCCGCTCCCAACATCCACCCATGTGCGGGGCTGCTGGAGGGTTAAATTGCCAAGAAATGCCTTTGGTAACAACGAAATCATGTATTCTGTCGCTCTCCATTGCCTGAATGGCAGCTTTCAGCTCTGCGTCAGCACCTACAAAATTCGTGCCCCTATCACTGAACATGATAGAGGGTTGTCCACGGCGAGCTATCAAGCGTCGAATTGCCATTATGGCTGAGTCAACTGATAGTGAAGACGCGAGCTCAATATGAACACCGCGAGTGACCAGGCAAGTAAAAATAACGCCCCATCTTTTTTCACGACGCCTTCCTATCGAAACTTCCATTGGACCAAAATAATCTACCCCGCAATGTACGAAAGCTCTTCTAGTATTTATAAGTCTAGCGGCTGGTAAATCTCCCATCTTGGGAAACGAAGGGCGAGCACGACGGACAAGACAAAGCTGGCACTTGGATATGGCTGATTTGACTGTACGTCGCAACTGAGTTATCCAATATTTTTCCCTAATACTGTTTATGACAGTTTCAGTATTGGCGTGGTGAGCGCGCTTGTGATATTCGAGAGCAATAAGACGCGCAGTATAGCTGTGACCATCTAAAATAATGGGATACTTCTCATCAAACATTAATTCTTGTGCAGCACTCAGGCGTCCTCTGACTCGAAGCAACCCATCATTTTCATACAAAAAAGGATCTAAATCGCGAATTTTACTATCAGCAGGTAACGCACTTTTTGTTTTCAATAGTGACAACTCCTTGGAGAAACTCTCAACTTGACATTGCTTCAACAAAAGAATCTCAGCATCACGGACGTTGCTAGCTGTTAACTTCTCAACCTGGTTCTTGCGGCATACACCTAAAAAGGCAAGAACTCGACCCGCAGATCTAACAGCCCTTGTCCAACTAGTAAACCTATCAACTTTAAATAGAGGTTCATACTGTTTTATTATGTGAACCTTCTCAAGACGATCCAATTCCGTATCGACTGTATCGTCGAATTTGTTGACCGGCCACTGGTCTTTTTCCTGGTACAAGAAAGCGGGACCTGTAAACCACAACTTACAATTTGTAGGCCAGTACAGTTTCGTGGCTTCATCAGCAGGATTTTCTGCAGTCGGCACCCATCGCCACTCACTTGGGTTAGACTTTCGGTCGATTTCTGCCAACCGATGTGAAACGAACTTCTGAAAATCACGAGGATCCGAATGTACCCATTTTAAAACCGTTTTCGAATCGGACCACAAGTACTTGCGTGCTATTGTTAAGCCTTGTTCCTTAATAATAATGCTAGCTAACCTACACGCCAGCACAGCTGCCTGCAGTTCAAGGCGGGGCACGGATATTACTTTCAGCGGGGCAACACGAGCTTTGCCAATAACAAGTGAGACGGTTGGTTTACCAAATTCATCCCTACCAACTAAATATGCTACTGCAGCATAAGCTGATTCGCTCGCATCACCAAAAACGTGTAATTCGACAGTTGACGGATCAAGCCTATACCAACGCGGAATTCGCATGTTGCCTAGCTGTTTTATATCCTGCAGCCACCTCTCCCATTCCTTGAACTTGTTTTCTTTCAGCTGATCATCCCATCCTATACCAGATTTCCATATTTTCTGTAACAAGATTTTAGACTTTATCGTGTAAGGATAAAGTAAGCCTAGAGGGTCAAAGATACTCATAATAAATCTCAGAAACTGCCGTTTAGTAGGAATAACTCGACCGTCAACTACGTCAGGTGTCACTTTTTTAAACGATAAGTCGAACGCTAACTCGTCTGACTCCGGCATCCATATCATACCTAAAGTCCGTTCACCATTATATGGAGACTTATCAAAATTTACGGTACCGGGCACGACAGCTGGTAATTCTTTTCGAAGCTCAGGTGAATTGGTCACCCACCCCCTGATAGAGAATCCACCAGCAGAGTGTATCATGGAGACATCCTTGATCAGCTGACGTGCACGATCTATTGAATGAACACTATCTAGGTAATCATCCATATAATGGTTTTCATGAATTGCCTTGACGGCCTCAGGATATGAATCTTGGAACTCACTAGCATTTTTATTCAAGACATGTATGGCTGAGGCAGGCGATGACTTGGCACCGAAAATCATAGAGTCCATGACGTATGTATCAGGGTCGCGCTCTCTGTTTCGGCCTCTCCAAAGAAAGAGCTGCGCTCCCTGATCTTCTTTTTTGATTTTAATACGCAGAAACATATCAGCTATGTCTGCCGTGTAAGCTATTGGACCAGATCGAAACTTAAACAATACGCCTAATAAAGAATTCAACAAGTCCGGCCCTGTAAGCAAATAATCATTTAAACATACACCCTTGTATTTGGCCGCAGCGTCATAAACCAACCTAAGCTTATTTGGTTTATTCAGGTTAATGACCCCAAAGTGCGGCAGGTGCCATACTGGATTAACTGTCAGTGGAGTATCCAACCGCCTAGCAAATTTCTCCGAAATTAACCTTTCAATTTGACGACAATACGATTCAGCATAATCGGGACTTTTATCCATCTTACTTTCTATGCCGCGTAAACGTTTGACAGCGTAATGATAATTATGGGGTAAATGTACAGCGTCACGTGACCATAGTAATCCTACTTCCCAGCCCCCGTCGACACGGCGACTAGTACTATCTAAAATATTACAGGCGCGTTCAGTCTCAACATTTTTGCGTGACACTTCTGTGATACCGATAGACTCGAGCAAAAATTGCTGTTTCACAAGTTCATTTAAATCATCTGAATTATCAAAGACTAGATTGACCGATTCACGAACAGACTCGTCACAAATACCTACAGGCCCATGAACAACCCACCCTAACTTCGTAAGCGACGCTACGGGTTGTCCGGATTTACCCTGTCGTATTTCCTGGTTAACTATTAACTGCCAATTATCTTGACCGATTAATAACATTGGTTTTGCGCACGACATCTCCGAACAATCTAAGTCTCGTAGATGTTTATTCATAACTAAAACTCTGGCGGGCACACTTTGGATGGGTAAGTCTAAGTTATCGATAGTACGTAATGCAATATCATGACACAAACCGTTGGGTCCGCGTATTAGCGCAGTCACCCTACAAGAATTCTTATCAGTAACAACATGTCCGCGTGCACTAACAATTTTCAACGGGGATAATGGTCCACTAAAATTACAAACACTAGAATCAATCAACGACACAGTGGCACCATCATCAAGTAATGCATAACAATTATGTTCGACATTATTTACAATAATAGTAACAGGCACAATTTTTAACAATGTTTTTGTGTTCCGACATCGCTCACCCATACTCGTCACTGACTCGGCGTGCGACGGCGGTTGTACGGCGTCCGGCTGCGCCGCGGCGCCCACTGCCGGTGGGGCGCCGGCGCCGGCGGCGCCCGGGCCGCTCGACTTCTCGTAGTGGAGAAGTGTGTGATGCGGAGAACGGCACTTTTCACAACGTTTAGCGCGACAACGATAACGAGAATGACTTTGCACTAAACATTTAAAACATAGCTTATTTATCTTTACGAAGTCCCACTTTTCATTTTCACTTTTATTTACAAAATTGGCGCACTCGGGTAGTCGGTGAACCGCACTACTACACAACACGCACAGTACACTCGATGACGACGACGTACACGGCGATGTACTCGGCGACGCAGATTCCTCGCTGGTAATGTGTACACGGTGAGCAGGCTCTCGTTGCTGGCGCCGCGCAAAGTCCGCGCGCCCGGCGCGCGAAGTGTTCACGGCGCTTGCGGTAGCGGGGTTGGCAGCAGCGGTTGTCCGGTTACGATTAGTATTATTATTAGGTTCTGTGCTTATGTTCAGTGGTAGGTAATAAGCTGATGCCCGTGACAAGTGACTCAGGAACTCGAGTACAATATTGATATTTGGAGATACACGAAGATCTTCTTTGCTATCGACGTTCCTTGTCATTACAAACTCGCCGTATTGAGCTCTTTGCACGTGAGTTAGTTTACTTATTATTTCGTGCGTTATTTGGGGGTTATTTATGTACCCCTCCGCTTTTATATTCTTCAGAATGTACACACAATTTCTTATAACGCACGTCATATTTCTTAACTCGACGCCACTCTCGGATACCGGTGGTAGACTTCTAATTTTATTAAGTGCGGTTTCCAGTAATAAATTGGGATGTCCGAATTCCTCTTCCAGGGCTTTTATCACATCCGTTGGGTCGGACCCGGTACGCAGCAGACCATCAACGGCACATTTTGCCGCGCCACGGAGCGATGCTTGTAGCCGTACGGTGTTCTCATACAAGCTATACGAGGACGTGGTAGCTTCGTAGGTACGACGATACGCCAACCAGTCTACCGGGCTGCCATCAAACACGGGAAGATCGTAATTTTGTTTCGGCCGTTTCGTCATGTTTGTTATAATGACGTCGGCTAGGTGCATGATGTCGGAAGCTGCGACGTTGCCGGCGGCGGTGACCTGGGGCGGAGCGCCAAGCGCATATTTCACTTTGGACGGGGAGGACGCCGCCGCGGGCTCGAAAACCGCGCGAACGCTGGTGGCGGTGTCCGGCGCATGCGCGGCGCCGCGCGCGGGCTCTCGAGCTAGGCCTTCGGTCGGGCACGCGCCGGCCGGCGCACGGGGCGCTGGCGGTATATCCGCGTGCTCGTATGGGGCTTGACTTGAGCTTAGACACTCATCCACGTTATTTCCACTACAGCAAACACTGTGAGCGCCGTTTTCTGATACTTCGTCCTCGATCTCCGCGATGTCTAGCGCAAGTTTCTTTTTTATAAGCTGTTCTTTCAACTTGGCGAGTTCTTGTTCGGCCTTGTACTCGGCACGGAGGCGCAGCGCTTCGCAGCTTGATCGCGATCCGGTCGACGTGGCAATAACTTCACTACGCGGGATCGTAGTGACACACGTCGTATTCGCATCAAGTTGCTCAGCTGCAGCGTGAGCTTTGCTCCGTGTGACGGCGCCAGTAACTTTGTTCTCCATTTTATCCGGCTCGAAAGGACCAACTGTCGATGTAGGGCGGGATTGCAACACAAACGAACACAGTTACCGGCGTAAAGAGTATATTAGGTACTTTCTTTTCACATAAAACTTGCACATATAACATAAATCACTGAGATACAATAAAACTAAGGACTAAGACTTCATTAAACCGATTTTGGCGGGAACGCCCGAACGATTTGACGTACGTCCGCTCGCGATGGTGTTTGACGGGCACTCAAAAACTGACGCGGCGCGCGCGGCGCGTATCGTGGCGTCCCCGCGCATCGGTTGGAGAGCGCGCGAACTCAGCACGGCTCTGCGCATGCGTAGGTACAAGGCAATATTATAATTTTGCTTCAGTGGCACGAAGCTACAATTTCAATTCGCGCGTTATAACTTAAAACTAACATTTTATTTACACAGTTGCCTACATAGGTCGTAGATCATCATTTGCGCTTGCGTCTGTATTTACCAACTTAAAAAACTATGAAGATGGTTCGTCTATTCTACATATTGTGCAATTGGAGAGTGTTGGCGTAAAAGTAATAATCGCAAAGGAAGTTATTTTATTATTCTATTTCAATTCAAACTATTCTTCTTCTTCTTCTGGTCAAGTGGTTTGTTACTAACCTGGTGTTTTTATGCCGCCCATGAATGAGCTTCTGACTTGGCCCCTCACAAGCCGTCGACAAATATCTCTTAAGTTTCCTCCTGATGTTTTTCTCACCGTTTTTGAAGCAAGTGAAAATAATACAATACGCACTTGAATCCGAAAGTTACTGGTGCGTGCCTTATTAAAAGCACATTCAAATCACGAGAGTATTAAGTTTAAGGGTAAAAAAATCATCACGTTTTTTTGCTTCGACTGTGTTTAGTTGTTTAAATAAGTAGGATGGATTTTTTTACCAATGTATTTTGGATATACCTTCTTAGTTTCAAATAAATTGTATATACCTTTCAATCATGTCAATTAGAGACACAATAGAAAGAGAATAACAACGCGGCCTCCCTCCGCTTGGTGTTTAATGAATTAATAATAGTTTTGAATGAGTTTTCAACTACGACGCGTGGGCCGTACATTATTTGATATGAATAAATAAATCAATGTAGGTCTGTTAGTTTAAATTGATTTAATATTGGTTTTAAAGCACAGATTTTGGTTTACAACGGTTTATTTGTTACAATAATAATTGTGCAAATGAATAAAGGTCCAAAAACATAACTACTAGGATCCATTACACCAGTCAAGGTATATGCCTGACTCGTGTAATCTATGTCTAAAAAAATTTACTAGAATTTTTCAACAAACCATGTGTTCAACAAAATGATGTCGTATATTTATATTGTACTAAGCGCCACTTCACAGTAGCGTCACTATAGTTGCGTACAAATTAATATGCGCCGACCTTGGACTAGAAAGCCGTGTGTGTTTCACCGCAGTGTGTAAAGGTGAATGCTCACTGTAACACCGATAGGATAAGTAGGTACCTAATGAAAATTGGTAATAATTTGACAAAGAACACCTACCATGATTCCATGGGTAGTGTTTTTTTTTTACTTTTGAAGAGAAGACTACGGGATTCGTGGCATACAATGATAGGTTAAGTACCTAATGAAAATTGGTAATTATGCTATGTGACAAGAAACACCTACTATGCCTACTTGGGTTGTGTTTTATTATTTTTTTAAGAGTAGATACACGGAGGGGGGTTGCCAACCAGGGTGTCCTTGACCGACCCATGGGCAAGGCTACGGGATTCGTGGGATTCGAATCGCCTCCATAATTTTCTTATTATGATTATCTGCAAGATTCTATCGAGACTCTCTGACGTGTAGGTATGCAATTTATCGACCTGTCTTTTCCCGTCTTTGTCACTGTGAGCTTCCAGTCTAACCAAATGCAGCTGAATACCAGGGTTTTACATGGCGCGATTGCCTATCTGACCTCCACAACCTGGTGGTTGGGCGACACGATACCGTGTTTGCAACAACATGTTTTAAAATTTTCCTTGTAGCATCTAGTTAGATTAGGGTTATTGCAGACTTGCTCCCTATCGTTTCGGGTGACACAGATACTTTCCGGGTACGGTTGCTTCGGAAAGTACCTGTGTCGCTTAAACAGGGAGCCGGACGCCCGGTGTCACCACTGCGTCGACTGTCGGGAGGACCCTGCGCGGCATACGCTGGTAGAGTGTGCCGCTTGGGAGGAACCGCGCCGTGCCCTCGTCTCTGGAGTAGGCAGTAACTTGTCGCTGCCGGCCGTGGTCGAGAGGATGGTCGGCAGCGTCGAGTCCTGGGACGCGCTGGTGTCCTTCTGCGAAACGGTCATCTCGCAGAAGGAGGCTGCGGAAAGGGAGAGGGAGATCACTTCCACTCACCCGGCCCGCAGCAGACGCACCGGGCGCAGGTAGAGGGCGGATAACGCCCTCTTCCAGCCCCCTGAATGGGGTCCAGGGGCGATGGACACGGGGACATCCGCCGCCCCCCACGTACATGGACCCGAGGTGGCGGCGCGTTGTGTTCACGCGCGCCCTTCTAAGACGTCGCGAGGGGAGTCTTACACCTCACTCCCCTCGCTGACTTGGCGAGGCCCTCGGGGCCGGCACCAGTCGGGGGTCGCGGAAGTATCTTCTGTTCCCTTGACCCCCGGCGCAGGTGTGAGAAGGAACAAGGGGTGGTTTTTAGTCAGTAAGATTCTGACAGACCCCTCCGCCCTTCCCGGGCCGGGGGACATCCATGAGATTTTCCACCCCTAAAAAAAGGGTTATTGCAGACTGAGCGACGCGTGACTGCGCGAATATATTCATACAACATCTGAAGGTGGCCGCCGTTTCGAGGACCCACGTGTTTATTAATTTAATTATTTAATACTTCAAGCACACTAATGTACAAAGGCGGACTTAATGCCATAGGAATTTTCAACCCCGTGCACAATCATTACATTTTTAATAATCTGAAAGTTATTCTAATTTACAAGGGGGTCAGACAAGATGAATAACAATGACGGTTTGATATATTTTCTATACGAAAACTGTAAAACTGCCATTTTGTATTCCTTACGCAAAAATGGTCTCTAGCTACGCCTGCACCTGCAGCAACATTTACAGATGCAATTTCGGCTATTTCTCTGAAGTTATATAATGTACGAACGCTGTTTATTATGTACACGTGATAAGTATGAAAAACAATGTTAAGTCTAAAGTTTAATTCATAAAAGAATTAAGTTTAATTCAGATAATTTTCCGCAGCAACGCCACATTAATTTACTTTTTTTCTGTAAAAATAAAAGTTGTACATTCGCAAAACAATGCATTTGCGTCAGCGTTATGACCGTCACCCGTACATAAAAATGGGTTATATCATAAAAAAAAAGTACGATGGCGTGGCTACAGAGCTCATCACAAGTTCTGGATCAAGCACAAAATTTAACAGACTTGCAAAAGCATAAATTTAGAGTCAATGTTTGCCATCGACACTCTAAAAGAAGAATTAGTCGTTCCATTTTTGTCTCCTCGCACACATTCACAAATATGTACGTACCTATTCGTATTTGTAATAGTGTATAGATCGGAAGCTGCGAACTTTTTACCTGTTTATTGTGTTTATTATTCTCTTTATATTGACCAGCTTCTGAAGTATTGTTTAAAGTAACTAAAAGAAGAGCCAGGAAGTCAGAGCTTTTGTTGGAACAAAAGCACTATTTGGACCTAATGGAGCTGTATTTATACATGTTTCATAAATTTTCGAGATTAAGGTAAATAAACGTTATTTTCTTTCTTTTTGTTCTCTGTGTGAACAATCCTCAACTCCATATCTACATACTTTTAGGCAATTTTGTGCACATTCTCTGTGAAGGTCGCTGCAAGCACCTGAATGACCCGTGCAAGTCGCTCTTGCAGCCACTTGCCAGCTATAACAGTTTTGAGCGAATTTCTCGCAATACTTGCACAAGCACTATGGACCAAAAGCTTGTAATGTTTACGAGTCTTATTATTCGCAATGTGAGAATGGCACGGGGTCATTTCTTTGAGAGTTTTGACGTTTATCTTAAAAAAAAGATTAAAGATACCGGGCTGGTATCCGCAACTCCACGTCAAAGCGCGTATTTGGCGTATGGGCATAATCTACCACGCGGGCCCAGTGCGAATTGGTAGATGTCACATGTCTACGAATTTTTGGTTCTAGGACATGCCGGTTTCCTCACGATGTTTTCCTTCACCGTTTTTGAGAGCAGTGGTGATGAAATAATTTACACAAAGTAATGCGCCTGCCTGGGTTCGAACCCACAACTTACTGTTCGTAAGTCCGGGCCGCCACCACTGGGCCAGGCCAGGTTTTAGCAGGTCAATCAAAGATAATTTTTTAATATTCATTCATCTCATAATGTTGTAAAATAGCTATTGTAGCTTTTCGTGTCTGTATGTGTGACCGCGTAATTCTTCTAAACTACGCAACGGATTTTCGACGCTGTTTTTACCATAATCCTTACCAAACATACATATTCTTTAAATAATTTATTTCTTAGGGATTATATAAATATACATAATATGAATATTTATTCATCGTAACTGTAGTAAAGTATACCTACACATGTTAAATACAAAACATCACGCCACCAATCCCCTAAGAGTTAAGCAGAGATGTGTACTACCTACAGAGACTCACATTTTGCTAGTGAGTATGTTCAAGTCCCATTTAACAGGGGACGAACCTTTTGCCATCAGTCGGGCACAAATCCAGACTCCAGGCGTAGTCTATTTTACATAAAAGTTAAAAAGAACTATCTCAACTAAACCAGCGTCGAAAAAATACTTATAAAACATACCTACACAGAATACAATAATCTTGTACCTACTACTGCGGGACAGTGCTTTATCGTCGACCACATCATCGCTTGCCATCAGATATGATAGTGGTCAAACGCGTGCCTATTAAAAACCGCAGAAAATTCAAACTATTTTCCTGCTTCAGAAATGTTTCGTAGAATTTTGCCGATAAAGTTTACCTGTATCGTGGCTTACGAAGAAAGGCTCGAGGAATAGCTGTGCTGCTTAACAGAACAAGGTGATGAGGTTAAGGAACTCATCAAGTGGATAATATTGATTATTGACCGCAGATACCGCAGTCCTTCACAAGACAATACTGTTGCTCGCCACTAAACATAATATTTATAAAGGATGTTAAACACTCAACATTAATATATTTAAATTAGTTTTATTGTGTTTTCTGTTTTTTACTATTATATCAATAAACAAACACTCCACCTTTATACTTTCATTCTTCTTTTCAACGACCACAAGACCTTTTTTTTGAAGGATGGTAAATCATCTGATGACTCCTCCCGCTCTGGGTGAAGCGGAAGGTAGTGTCAGACTCTTACTGACTAAAACCCATCCGTGTTCCTCCTAATGCGTTTTGCGTTCCAGGGCCGCCGTGACGCTTTCGAACAAGATGTATTTTAAATCATAAGACAAATTGTCATAGGCTGCATATATTATACTACTTTTACTATAGGACCAACTCGGAAATCGCGAAAAAAAACAGCTGTTACATACACAAGTTTGATACGACTCGACCAAAATGTATGAAACAGCTAATTTTTTCTCGCGATTATACCCTATGTCCACGAATACCCTGAGGTTAATACTTTTACTTCTTATCCGCGAGGTTTATTTATTTATTGAATATGTTAAGCCCACAAATGTTCACAGGTGACTTTAATGCCATTTTCCAGACGCAGAGACAAACAGGGGCAGGTGTTGTAAGAAATAGGAAACAAAAAATGCAATACTATTTTTTTAAAATAAATAGCCATTTTTTTTGCCTACACAATTAGATAATTCACTTTAAAACAAATACAGCACATTTAATTTAACATTATATGATTACAAACAATTAATATTTAATTTAAAATGCTATTTTATCACAGTTTAATCTATGCAAGTTTCCCCAATAACAATTTAAGTAAGTATAAGTAATAATAATCCCCCTTGGCGTAGGTTTTCCCCAATTCATTCCAGTATTATCTTGTTCTAGCCTTGGTCATCCAGTCCAGTCCTATCCTTTGTATAAATAGCTCTGCCTACTTTCCTTTGACTTTCTCGTGACCTTGTTCGCATATGTGACCAGCCAGGGGCTTGAGTCTGCTATTGCAATCGTGTCTCAATGACCGGTCATTGATCGAATATTTGACAACTTTGACAGTTTTTGTATGGGAAATGTGTCATAAGTTTGACGTTATACGTCAAAAATCGAAAATTGACCGATCATTGAGACACGATTGCAATAGCAGACTCGACCCCCTGCTGAGTTCCACTATAAGATGTTTACTCCATCCCCAATATCCTGTAGTCTTTGTCGACTTACTAACTACCTTGTTACTTATTCTGCGTGTTAGGCTTATCCCCAACATACTCTTTTCCATTTAACGTTGACATAATATTATAGCTAATTTGTCTTCTTCACTCTTCCTCCATTATTATAATGCAATTTATTTATAATGTACTCGTATAATTATGTCGTATAATGTCGTGTTGCGTATGTTGTTGTCGTTTGAACCCGGGCAAGTAGATACCAATGTGACTTTTTGAATTCATAGTTTAATACAAGTTTGAAATGGCCAACCCGCCTTATGCAAGCGTAGTTATGGTTGTGCCTTCTCTGTATGAGAAGAGGACTTTGCACTGATGTGGGACTGTGCTTCATCGTCGATCAAATCATCGCTTACGTTCAGGTGATAGTGGTCAAACGCTTACCTATCTACACTTATGTTTTAAAGAGGAAAAAAATGTATTTTTGTGTGCGTGTGTGTATGCTTGTAATGAATAAACTCAAAAACACCTGTGCCGATTTCAAAAATTTTTTTACCAATAGAACGTTACAATCACCTTGAGTAACAGAGTACTTTTTATCCCTGTATTCCCACGGGAATGGGAACTACGCGGGTGAAACCGCGTGACGTCTGCTAGTCGATAATAAAAAGAGATCAAGATGAATGGATTTGAATAACTAGTGGATGTATGGAAAATTACTGCGTGAACAGTAATACTTTACTATTACTAAATCAATTTTGGCACTGAGCCAAGTAGCCACGGGCGGGTCAACAACTCAACCGGTTCATTCAAATCTGTCTAAGATGGTTCAACTGCTCGGATATAAGTAGACCTTTCTGTAAGGAGTAGGAGGTCATTTCAAAATCGACCAATCTGGCTCAGTGCGGGTTTAGGTTCGAAGGTACATCATGAACACCATGAGTTCAGCCCAGCGTTGAAATTACTAAATTTTCATTTCAAAGATTTTCGTGATGTTCATTTTGCTTTAATCTATAGGTACAAATCATGCATAATCTCTATGAAACCCAAATCTGATTTAAAATAAATGAAAGAACAGGTATATTACGTTTACATATTTTACGTTTGAAGGAAAAATCTCCATGGATTATATCTATAGTTTATAACAAAAACGACGAAAAAAAATCAACGTTGGGGTCACAAACTTGCATTGATCACATCATAACAAGCGTAGAAAAAGGTTGTGCAAAAATACATAATTTAGGTTTATCGGATCACTCAGCCCATATTCTTGGGCTGTTACAAAAATACATCAACCAGTTTTAAAATGGTGGTTTCAATTTAAACGAGACTATTGTAATGAGAATAAGGAAACTTTTTTAAAATCTATTTCATCTCTATCATTTAGTGACGTATTTGAAGAAAACTCAACAAACGAAGCATTCCATAAATTTATCGATACGTTTCTACTATTTTATAAGTTATGTTTTCCTATCATTCGCGTAAAAAGTACAAATAAGACATTAAACAAATTAAACTGGTTATCTAAAGGTATAAAAATAAGCTGTAGAAATAAAAGTAAATTACACTATAAATTAAAATATAAACATAATGAACATCACAGAAACAATTATAAAAATTATTGCAATTTATTAAAAAAATGCATTTTAACGTCTCGGAAAAATAATAATACTCAATACATTAATAAAGCTCAAAATAAGTGCAAGGCAGCATGGAATGTGATAAAAAAACATACCAATACAGATTTAAAACGCTCCTGTATTTCAAAAATTACTGTTGACAACAGTGATTGTACAAGTCCCGACTCTATTGCAAATCATTTCAATAATTATTTCATTGACACGGTTACCAATAGCCTTGATAATAAAGGAGATTCTAGTTTAAAACAAATGGAGCATATTAAATCAATCAGTAATTCAATATTTTTACACCCACTGGATAGCAGTGACCTTAAAAAAATAATAATCTCGCTAAATGATTCCATAGCTAGCGGTTACGATGAAGTTCGCACCGATATCATAAAACTGTCAACCAATACAATTCTAGAGCCACTTCTACATGTTGTTAACCTCTCACTACAGCAGGGAATATTTCCGGATTTATTAAAGAGATCAGTAGTAATTCCAATATTTAAGAAAGGAGATTACACTCAAATGGACAATTACAGACCTGTGACTTTAATACCTATCTTTTCTAAAATTTTTGAAAAAGCGTTTCATAATAAGTTATCAAGCTTTATAGAAAAACACAATATTATTAAGGATGAACAAAATGGGTTTCGTAAAAATAGAAGCACCTCATTAGCAGCCTTCCAATTAATTAAGGAAATTATAGATTGCATTGACAGAAAAATTCCTGTTACAGTATTGTTTATGGATATGAGTAAAGCCTTTGATTATGTTTCTCATGAACGATTATTGGAAAAGGTTTCAAGATATGGAATCAGAGGCACAGCATATCACTGGCTTGAATCTTATTTATGTGATAGAATACAGTCAGTGCAAGTTACAAATTGTAATGAGCAAACTAAAGCGATGGAATCATCTAAATCTTCGCTCATGTTCAATAGATATGGTGTGCCACAGGGCAGTATTTTAGGGCCACCATTGTTTTTGCTCTACATAAATGACTTCCCAGACATTATTAATCATAAATGTGTACTGTTTGCCGACGATACTACAATTATAGTAAAGGGAGAGGATAAAAGCTCGTATGAAAATCAAATCAATATTGCTTTACAAAGAACTATAAAGTGGTTAGAAGCTAATAATTTAAAAGTTAATATTAATAAAACAAAATTTATGCAATTTCATACCTATAGATCAAAACCGCTGAAACTAAATATATCGTATAAGGGTGTTGCTCTGGCAGAAACTGATTCAGTTAAATTTCTTGGAATAAGTTTGGATAAATTTTGCTCCTGGAAAAATCATATAAATGACATTTGCGCAAAAATAAATAGTTTCATATACCCCTTGAGACGTATTAGCTGTGAAGTATCTAGAGATGCTGCAATAACGGCTTTCCATGGCTATATTACCTCCACTCTAAGGTATGGCATTATCCTGTGGGGACGTTGCGTAGAGATTGATCAAGCGTTTATAATGCAAAAAAAAAGTGTGAGAGCTATATTTGGACTAAAGCAAGTAGAGTCATGTCGTCCATTCTTTAGAAAACATAGAATTCTAACTCTACCATGTATATATACAGGGTGTCCAAGAACCTGGCGTCCAACTGGATTCCCACGATGCCCCAAGTTCTAACAGTACTCAGAAAAATATTTTAAAAAATCCACCCCATGTACTTACAGAATTATACTGATTTAAAAAAAAAAGGGGAAATGAGCACCCTGTGACATACTTTTGAATGCTGTGACTGCTAATGCTGATAATTTCGATATTTCTTGGAGGTTTTGTAATCTAGGGTATTGCTGTGTCTAAATAGAATGTAAAAATAATGTACTTATTGTACCATTTTAAAATAAAATATTATTTTAACTAAAGGTGATATGGAAAACTATTGAATTTCGCAACTTTGACCGACTGTAGTGTAAAAAAAATGTACCAAAATAGTATGGCAAGTGACGTCAAATTTTGACGCGTTTATTCCTCTTTTTAAAAAGGTATAATACTTACACATTAATTTGAAAAAAAAAAATTTGATAATATTTTTACTCAACAACCCAATTTTTACGAAGTGCCTACCTACTAACGGTAACTGTCGGACCCTTTCTTATCTTAGAAACTGTTATGTTACTACTATTATTTACTTCGGTTCCAAGAGTGAGCAAGAAGGAAATACACACAGGTAGATGGGTTCCCAGTAGAATAAAAGCAAAGAATGTTAGTTTAAAGATATTTTATTACAATAAATGTTCAAAATGTTGACCACCCGCGGCAATACAAGCTCTCACTCTCCTTAAAAAGGACCGCTTTATGTTTCGCGAGTAACTTTTTTGACGTATCACCTGCACTGCTTGTGTTATCTTCTCACGAAGGTCAGCGATGTCATTAATGGGCTTCGCATAAACGAGCTCCTTCATAGTTCCCCAGAAAAAAAAATCCAGCGGATTTAAGTCAGGTGAGCGGGCTGGCCACGGGATTGTTCCTGATCGCCCAATCCACCTGTTCGGGTATTGCTCGTCCAAAAACTCTCTAACGGATACGCGAAAATGTGCTGGACAGCCGTCGTGTTGGAACCACATATCTGGTGGGGTCTCTTCTAGTAAGTTTGGCAAATCATTTTGAAGAAAATTTAAATATGATTCGCCAGTCAAATTCTCGGGCATCTCAAATGGACCAATAATATTCCCACAGAGAATACCGGTCCACATGTTCACTTTGAACCGGTACTGGGATCTATCTTCTCGCATCAAGTGCGGATTTTCCACATGCCACTCGTGCAAGTTGTGTAGGTTCATGTAGCCATCCTTCTTAAATGTTGATTCATCTGACCACAAAATTTTGTCGATAAAGTTTTCGTCTTCTCGATGTTTTTGCAGGATTGTTTCACAAAACGCGACTCGGCTCGGATAGTCTCGAGGTAAAAGACTTTGCACTCGCTGTACGTGGTACGGATGATATTCTTCTTTTTGGAGAATACTGTGTGCTGTGCTCTTCGGTATCCCCGTATCAGCTTCTATTCCTCGCACAGAGATGCTTGGATTTGCCGACACCGCCTCTAAAACTTCATCGCGTATGAAGTCATTTACGGGTCGTCCTTCACCAGCTACTTGATTGGGGAACCGCCCGTCACATAGTGATCTGTGCACATTAATGAAAACTCGATGGTCGGGATATCGCGTAGCCCTCGGATACCTTTCTCTGTAAAGTCTCGCTGCAGCTCGTCCATTACCTCTACATTCTCCATAAATGTAGTGCATATTTGCGTATTCTTGCGGAGTGTAGGTCGCCATGGTAGCACACACAAAACACAAACTGTCCAAACACAGGCAAAGGTCGTCGTAAAGAGTTCGTTTCAAAGTCCAGAGCACAAAGAGTAATCGAGTCCAATAAACAAAGCTTTAAATCGTAGTACGTGATCAATGGTAACAATAAGAGAGAGGTGCGTAGTAACGGCAGGAGGCAGTGACGCGTACTGACCGTACTGTTATCCTAAATAGCACGATCCCAGATAGCGTCACTATCTATCTCACTCGCACCTCTAACCTTTTTCTCCCTCACTCTTACCTGAATAATGGGGTACCATAAAGAAGAACCAGCAAATCGCAAAGATAGTTTCTGTCTTGCTCCCTCCTGTTGTAATAACGAATCACTATGGTGAGATGCATGCACATACCGTCCCTTACGGTCTAACCTGTTTTTTGAGAGGCCTGTTGTTATTTTTATGAGCATACAATAGTAATTCTTTAGAGGTTAGATTCAATTCGTCGTAAATTTTTCTTTCTAAGAATTCTGTAAGACATCGTAAAAATTGGGTTGTTGAGTAAAAATATTATCAAAAAATTTTTTTTTCAAATTAATGTGTAAGTATTATACCTTTTTAAAAAGAGGAATAAACGCGTCAAAATTTGACGTCACTTGCCATACTATTTTCGTACATTTTTTTTACACTACAGTCGGTCAAAGTTGCGAAATTCAATAGTTTTCCATATCACCTTTAGTTAAAATAATATTTTATTTTAAAATGGTACAATAAGTACTTTATTTTTACATTCTATTTAGACACAGCAATACCCTAGATTACAAAACCTCCAAGAAATATCGAAATTATCAGCATTAGCAGTCACAGCATTCAAAAGTATGTCACAGGGTGCTCATTTCCCCCTTTTTTTTGAAATCAGTATAATTCTGTAAGTACATGGGGTGGATTTTTTAAAATATTTTTCTGAGTACTGTTAGAACTTGGGGCATCGTGGAAATCCAGTTGGACGCCAGGTTCTTGGACACCCTGTATATTAGAATCCTGTATATTTGTTTTCAAACACAAACATCTTTTCCAGCAAGCGACAAGCTACTACGCCCCACGATCTATGTATACTAATAAGTTAGTTCAACCGAGAACGAATCTCGCATTTACAGGCAACAGTAGCTATATTATGTGTATAAAGCTTTATAACAAATTACCAAATTCAATTAAAACGTTACCATTTTCCAGATTCAAAAGTAATTTGACGAAGTTTTTAAATGAAAAGTGTTTTTATAGTGTACATGAGTTTTTAGGTTATAAATTGTAAGTTCGTTTATTAGTTTAAAATTATATTATTTGACATGATTATTATTGATGTGATTATTATTGACATTTATGAATTCTATCTTATTATTTTTCATTAAGTAATTTATAAACAATACTATTTTTGTATCTTTTATTCAACAATACGGAATTTTAGGTGTACCCAATGACATTCGTTATCAACGATTAATTTAAAATGCTATGCTTTGTATTTGCACGCCGAAATTAAAGGCAGAATAAGAGATCCATTTTATTTATATTGTGAACCTTCTGTACCTTATTTACGCAAATAAATGATTTACTATTTACTATTTACTATTTACTAAAATAATGTATGTCATGTGCAACGATATCATTTACACCGTGTTGAATAACTGGTACAAACTATTGAAAAAAGGCTTATTTTACAGCCATTATTGTGCGTGGTAAACAATTTTATTGTTTTCTACAGAAGAAAACATTACTTTGCGAAGCAGGAAAACTATAGCTATAAAATTACGATCACTATAGGTACCGTCTTTGTTGTTATTGACACGTTTATCTTTAAGTATTAAATAAAGGTTCCGCGTTTTTACTCGCTCTTAAGGGTTTCCTCAAGAATTGCTATCAAAAGCAAACATATTTTTAACCGACTTTCAAAAAAGGAGGAGGTTCTATGTTCGTGTGTATGTATTTTTTTTTTTTTATGTATGTTACCTGATTTCTCCCCCATTTGTGAACCGATTCTCAAAATTCTTTTTTTATTTGAAAGAGTATACTCCTGAGGTGGTCCCATTTTAATTTGGTAAAGATCTGGTGCTGTTCTTCGGAGATATACAACGGAAATCTTCAAAAATAGAAGGCAAGTCTGTCGTGATTGTTGGAATCGCTTGGATGTTTATTGTTTATACAACATCATGACGTATCATCACGCCTATACTAATATACCTAGATTTCGGCAGTTAGGTATGTTAATTTTAATTTATTAGGGATTAGTGGAAAACCCTATTATCATGACATGTTTTGTTAACAATTAACAATATAAAATAAATTCATGGCAAATATTTTTATGGTAACAATTAAAAATGGAAAAATAAAAAACTTTTTGCAAAAAATAAAACCGACTTCAAAAAAAAAACACTAAACGGTGTAAAATAACTCTAAATTCGGAAGTCGGTGGCCCATCATGAGTAAGACAAACCCACCAAAGCCACAGACTTCCGAATTTAGAGTTATTTTACACCGTTTAGTGTTTTTTTTGAAGTCGGTTTTATTTTTTTTAATTCAACGAGATCCGAAGGTTACAAAGGCATTGAAACAATGTTAAAACGAACTCTTAGCTGCTTGTGTTCCATTGTATTTGTATAGATAACAAGGAAAATAATTACTAAATAACAGCAGTCTGGCAACAATATTGTAACGTTGAAACGACACATCTTATCGAAAAGCCGGTAGTTACTGCATAATGAACGTGCGAGATCGTTGACATTTGTGATAGGGTTGCCCACCACAAATAAAAAAAATCGAATAATGAAATTAATTTAAATGGTTAATAGTTGTAGTCGAAGACCAAACAAAGCACTTTATGCGGTCTACCCAAAGGGTAAAAAAATCCAAATGTCTAATGTGTTACTTTCTGAGGAATTTCTTGCACCGCTTCTTCCTCTTCCCAGTAAAAACACTAACAAGTGGGTGACGGGTTGGTGTTTTTAGGGATCGTCTAGTGTAAACAACACTCTCTAAACGCCAAAAATTTTGACGTTTAAAGAGTGTTTATATCAAGCCCAATTGGAATTAGTGATATTAGATATTGATTTGTCTTTTCTTTGGTAACGGTCGAGTTGAACTACATGATTACTGATACTGCTGCCAGCTGGTCGATTCAATAAAAATCACCCCGAAAAAACTTGAGTAAAGTAAACTGTCAATGACTAGCATAAGTATGGAATGACATCTCAATTCACCTTCATTTCACTTACAATTTCACGGGGTGATTCTTACAGAATAACACTAGGTTGCTTCATCTTCTTCTCAGACCTGCATGGTCTGACCAAGATAATGTCTGGATGTTATAAGAGACTATGATCTCTGAGTTTAATTTAAAGTTTATTTCTCAGAGTAATCAAACAGGAAATAAAAAAAATGTGCTTGTTTAACTTGTTCTTTTAAATGTACTTTAAATACGAAATTATCATTTATCGTCATCAATAAATATAAAAGTAAAAGTAAAAGATCATAGAACTTCTGACAATGGATGATGGCTTAAAGAGATTTGGATAGAAAAAGGCGTGCTGCGCCGTTCGTAAATAAATTAGAATAAAGTATGATAAAATTATCCTAAATTGTTTAATGTCAATTTGACAGAACACGCAGAATATTGTACGACATTTTTGTGGCTGACGAGATGTTGCAGGTTTTATTGGGATACGTCCATGTTGATAATTATATCAGTAAATGAGCATACTTTATATAATAACGATAACCCACGATACCCACGATAATTGATGGTGACAGCGGAAATCAGATATCATCGCTTTTTATATGCATTTTTTTACGTATGAAAGGAAGTTGACAGCAATATAGTTAATAAAATTTACTTATAAGTAAATTAAATATTGTAAAAATCACGACTGTGAAGACTGTAAGCGTGGTATTATTGACCACTACAGCCGTGATGATTCACTACAAGACTCGAATTTCCGTGTGCCATTTACAGAAAACAGTAGGTAAATAATGAACTTACTCTTAAAACGAGACTAAATAATACTTACCCTATGTAAATTGGTCTTCCTTCGTGTATTTTATCGTTGAGTGTAATAAGGATGCAATCAGAAGTCAGACCGAGATGGGTAGATCATTTAAACTTGGACAGAACTTATGAATGTGAGTAAATATGTGTAATGTAGTAAGTATATGTAGTCGCCATTTATTCACCTTTCAACGTGAGCAAACGAAAATAAGAAGAGATTAATGTGACAGCCCTAAGAGTAGAGCATCGTTCTCAATTAGCGATAAGCTGGCGACCTAATTTAGAACGCATCGCAAACTAACGAGTGTACATAACACATGTGGCTGGTAATAAAAGTGTTTTTAGAACTTACTTATTCGTCCTCACCTTGTTGGGTCAGACAACTTGTAGACTACCACAGACGAGGGTCCCCATGTACCTATCATACCTTTTATATTTAATTATCAGCATCCAATGGTATTGTAAAGTCCCACTGCTTCCCCATTATTGCCCAGGAAGAATTTTGCTAAACTGAGACACCCAGGTTCCTCTAGTCATTCCTATCAGTTTGAAGGCTCCTAATGTATTTATGTGTCGTCCACCAGGCTTTAAGAATTAATGTAGATAGGTACAGTGGCCACCGCATCAAGCTACCCCAATGTGTCAAATTTATTTGATAGTTTTTCAACATTATTGCAAATAGAATAAGGTTCATTTTCAATTGGGAAAATTTGGCAGTTTGGGGTAGGTTGATGTGCTATCGTCTGTAGGTAGGTACCTACCTACAGACGATAGCACATCAACCTACCCCAAACTCAGGTCCACAAAGTCAGAATTTGTCAGTCCCATCCATCTGAGGTGTCGCACTTCTAATATTAAATAAAAGTGATATTAAATAAAAGTGATAGTGCCGATATTTTTTTTTAATTAATTGCATGCATGGAACTTGTTGGTTCCTGTCTGTCTGTACATTTGAGTGAATGTTAATTTACTTACTCACTATCGCTAATCGTAATATACTACCTATGTAAACTACCACATTGTTTTTTTTTTAAATCCATCGTATGAATTAAAAAGTCGTACAAAGTGTCAAAAGAAAAAAAAACAATTACTTTTTTCAATATTGAATAAAACTAAACGCTATACAAATAAATTAAATATTAATGAATTCTATATTTTGTGAACTTGTCCGTTTGGCACAGACCGGCTGAACGTGAGTTACCTACTCTAGTCTCTCGCGACATCCGACCAAGAGCGGACGCGGCCGCCATTGTGAATTATTTCCCGCCTTATTTTGACAGTTGTCTGTGATCGTAGTACTTATCGTACTTCTTTTTCGAAAATTGTTGTGATGTAAGTAATTTTGATTTGATTATTATATTAGTAGCTGGGATGTAAAATATTAATAGGTATTTGCAAAGTTATTATCTTAATAGAGTATTTAATCGTTACAAAGAAAAAGTTATACACGGGCAATAATCAATAAAAGAATTCTTCCAGAATAGTAAACCATTGTCGTGTTAATTCAATATTAAATCAATCTAAAATCACGTAGGTACCAACAAATAAGTACCTACTCGCTAATTATAATAAATCAACATAGTTTATAACATAAAACGGCGATAAACCCAGTGATAAGTTATGCTAAATAGTGAAAACTAGTTAAATACAATGGTAGCTATGTAAAATAAATTAATGATAAATTATAATTATGAATACCTACTGGTAAGAGAATTATGTAAGCAAAATAAGTACGCTATAATTTTAAGTGAACTGTGGGTACTTTTCAATGTTTCTGTATTAAATAATTTATCATATTTGATTTGGGTAAGAGGCTTTTTGTGTGGCTATATCATATTATTATAACCACACAAAATGCCTTTATTCTATTCTGTTAATTTTCGATTTCATTGGAAAAAACACGAAATAGGTATATACTAAAATAAACTCTCGAAACTTTCGAATGAAACATTGAAACAATTTCCTACTTTTTTCAACTCTAGTTATATTTAGGTACATATTACCTACTTATAAATAAGTCCAGTTTTTTTCAAAACTATTTTAGTCAGTTTTCATTGTGCATCAATTATTGTTGTGTTGTAGGTTGTAGGTAGGATGTTTTCCACTCTTATATTGATCAATTAGTTTGTCGTTGTGACAAATAATGTTTGAACGTAAATGTTTATGTAAATGTTATGCGATCACATGCATCGCATTCACATCACATCTGCACTATTCAGTTGTTTAAGTGCCTACCTCCTATGAAGACAGGAAAATCAGATTAGTAATAAAAACATGTGAGGTTTTATGGTATTAAAAAAAAAACGGAAGGACTGTCTTGAAAAGTCCAGAGTTTAAATATCAAATTTTAGCATTTTTATTGAGGATATTGTATTACAATTACGTTTTTACTGTATAGGGTACTCGAAAGTTTCACGTAGGCACTCATACAAATGTATTTACACCTATGTACAGACGCCAGCACATCAAGTTACCCCAATGTGTCAAATTTCTGTGATCGTTTTTTAACTTAACAGAATAAGGTTCATGTTCAATTGGGAATATTTGACATATTGGAGTAACTTGATGTGCTGGCGTCTGTACATAAATTTGCCTATTTGTTAATAAAATATAGATTGTACAGACGCCAGCACATCAAGTTACCCCAATGTGTCAAAATTCCTAATTGAATATGAACCTTTTTGTTTGACATAAAGTTGAAAAACGATCAAAGAAATTTGACATAAATATTGGGGTAACTTGATGTGCTGGCGTCTGTACCTACCCGACCTTAATTAAAGAGTAATAAAACGAATGAAGTGCGTATGCCAATGTGTGAATACTAAATCTACAAATGCTAAAAATATTTTAGTACCTACCTACCTACTAATATTAAGAAGCAAAGATAACGGATTTACATTGATATTGTATGCACGTTTACTTTATAATGGGTGCCGCCCACAGTTGCATTCGACAAAGATCCATAAATTATTTCATTAATTACTTGTATGTTAATTATTTAGCATTTTATTGCGTGATAGGTTTAATTCTTACGATAGATGCGTTGCTGGAGTTTATTTTCTTCTCAGCAAGAACTCTAAGCAAGCAAAGGCCGGGGCGTTCAAAAAGAGGTGAATCGCAGCCATATTGATATTAAAATTTGATTTTTTGCAATTAAATCGTATGCGTTCTATTTAAATCTAAAGTTCGTAAGTCATAGCGTTTTGTGTAAAAGAGAATGTCGATTATTAGTTACTTTTCAACATTAGAAAAATATAGCAAAGGTTAGAGTTGGTCAGAGTTCTACCTATCATTGTCACATCTAGTTTTATTGCGCGTCTCATTTAAAGTTCAAATACTCGTGTTAGCTGTTTCGGTGTAGGTATATCTGAAAAGTTCAATCTTCTTATGATCATACTCGATCATAATAGGTGCAGCCAGACCAATAAATTAATCATTTTGTGGCATCGTGCTGAGATAGGGTCCTTTTTGGCCTCGCACAGGTCTTTTTGTGATTTAATATTGTTTGATTTAGTGTTATTTTTATACTGTAATTTCCTGTGCGTGTCCCAAATAAACATATTTTCTTTCTTTCTTTCTTTATTCCATTCAAATTCAATACATACTAATAGACTACAGACACAGGTCGATTAGTCTAGTTTAGGGCTCGTACACAAAACTGCGATGCGATGCGAATTCGCAACGATGAAAATTAACGTTAAAAAGTTCTTGCGATACGTCGACTTTTGCACATTTTTGCGATGCGACGTCGCATCGCAGTTTTTTGTACGAGCCCTTAGCAAGCTCCGCTGTCGCTCTTATATTACTATCTAGTAATATAAGAGCCACATTTGACATTTCTATGAAATTTCTTCGCATGTCCTCTGTATAGTATTTTAAATCTCTTTAGTTACATTACTAGAAAATAAATTGCGCCATAAAATAGTTTATATATTAGCTCAGAAATAGATGGTGCAAACGCCGCGCCGTGTAGATAAACAATGATGGCTGTTGGCCTTGACTCCTTTGAGCGTTGGGTCATTATAAACGCGATGTTTTGCCTCGGGCATCATCTTGAATTTGATTGCAAACATAGCCGTTAGGCTGGAATCTATTGAATGACTATCAATGTCTATAGACATTTAAACATGTCTGGTCTAGTAGGTATTATAAGTCTAATGGGCTATTAGACAAAATTTTAAAGAACACCGGCGAACTCCCAAACAAATTTTTGTTGACATTTTTGTTTTGCGTCTGCCTATGAAAAATATGTAAAAGCATAGAGTTTGAATTTCTGAACGGTGTTTTCATTGGTTATACTTTTATAGGAAGTCAGGAATTAAACATATTTTATTTTTAAGTTTTAGAGGTTAAGACTATATAATAGGTTATGTCCGCTGTAATCTTAGCACAAACTATCGTGTTTATTTTAACATTTGTATTCTGATGCAGACATGTATTTCCTAAGTATAATAATGCATTATGTAAAGCCAATCATTTTAAGAAACTTGACTAAGATTTATATTACATGGCAACATTAAAAGTATAGCTAATCCAAAAGCCATGAAGTCAAGCCGAAAGAAAAAAACACAAAGCTATGATTATTTATTTCATCAATAATCTAGTCAATTAAGCTCTCAATTATGAAGATTTTATTTCCAGACTTTGATAGACCTTATGATTGATTTCATAAAACTTAGTAAATTATTTTGTTGGTATCTATTACGGTGACATACGTACGTAGACGCTTAATAATTTCATCAACAATTCCCTCGCCGGTGTTCTTTTAGTCCGTCATCGAGATTACAAGAAAATATTCTGACAAAATAAACTCCATTTTTATGTCTTACTCTGTAACCCTATATGACTAGTTTTGTTACGACAACAGTTCAGTTAAATCTTAACTAAGAGAATTGAAATGTTTAATTGCAGACTACATTATAAATATTGTGACTACTTGACTTAATGCGTTGTGTGTGAATCGGTCCAGCCGTTCTTAAGTCAATACGAGTATCAGTCATTCCCACAAGACTTGCTAAATAGCATACAACTAGACAACACTCTAACTCTCTCTATCTCTCTCACACACTCTCTATCTGTTACTTAAAGACTACCGTTTACTTAATGTAATAGTATAATGCCAAAATTGTATGTTCTATAGTTGTATAAAATTTAAATTGAATAAAGCATGCATTTTACCATCATTATACTTACCTAGCTATTACACGCGACGTACCCGGTACGTATAGTATTACATAAAACCTCTAATCATACATAAATACTAGGTACTTACTTACTAATACTATACCCACTAGTAATCATACTTAAGTACCCACTTGTAATTCTAGATAAATGTCAGAGACATCAACGTGTTATAGTTACCTATTGTTGTTGTACCTACTATGTAGATTTTTTTTTCATGTTTCCATTATTTACTTTTTGTCAATTAATATTATAACTATACAATAAAACTCTCTAAATTAACTGGTTACATACATACCTAAAAATAAACAAACCTAACCTAAGGTACCTAAGGTAGAAATACGCTTGTTCGATATACAGAAAAGCACAGCTCATTGAAACCTCTATTCCTAGACAGTATTACGTTTCGCCGAATAGCTTATTGTCTGTAGACATCTCGATACATCGGAAGCACTGTTGACAAAGATCTTTTCATCCCACCATCACGGAAAGAGTATTTTTAATCTTCAATATCTGAGTGGAACAGCCGTTTTTATTCTCTAGAGGATAAAGTAAATTGAATTTAGAACATCGTGTGCACTAAGTTTGTGAATTAAAAAAAACATTAAACCTATTTACTGCTACCTCTATGGTACCGAATATATCATACAACTTTTTTTTAATTTGTTAAAAACTCAAACTTTGTACGCGGTTCTTTACGCGGCATTTTTTCACGTCATTGTTAAACCTTATATTAAAAACAAGAAACTTGAAAACAAGTGAATAAACTAAAATGAGTGATTCTAGCGACGAGGAAGTTTGTTTGACGCCAACAGAATTGACTGAAACTGTTAATAATGCGCAAATGAGCTTTCTCCCTCAACAACCACGCGAGAAGTATTTAAAACAGTACGATATGTTCAACACGTGGCGACGAGCAAAAGGAGCCAAAACTTTCTCAGAAAACGTTTTTTTTTGCATTTAGTCATTTCCTCGCTGAGGTGGAATGAAAAGTTACGTGTTGCACTCGAGTGCAAAGATTTTTCACCTCGTGCAACAAATAATTATTGTTCGTAGATAGCACTTCTTGCCTGAAACTTTGTTCATAGAAACCACTGTTTCCAGATACCTTGGTTCACAGCAAGCACCTCTGGAGAAGAAACTTTTCATAATGAAGTATTACGTTTTTCGCTTATCCCACTCAGATTCAGGAATAGAGGTTTCTATGAGCTGTGACTCAGATTCAGGAATAGAGGTTTCTATGAGCTGTGCCTCCGTATGTAGTCATATCAAACAGGCGTGTTTCTATCTTAGATCCCAGGCTCGTGACGGTTGTACACAGAAGAGAAACATATTGCATACGCTATCATCATCAGTCTAGCCTTTTCTCGACTATGATAGGGTTAATGGATACCTCTTGGTTGTTTTCTATTTTTTTTAATATACCTATAATGAGTCTACTCTTGTCTTGCGGTCAGAGATGAGGTCGACGATAGAACGAGCTTAGCCAAAAGAAGCCTATCAACTCGCGACTTAAACAGATTGGGGTCATATAAACTCGGGAACACTGATGCAGGCAGAGAATTCCACTCCTTGGCTGTGCGCATAATGAAGGAACAGGCAAAGCGCTTCGCGCGAATGTGGGGAACATCTACAAGGAGTGATAACCTGCAGTACGTCTGGATTCCCGATGGAAGAAAGGAGATGGTGGAATGAGCTCGTGAAGCTCTAGAGCACACTCACCGAAATACAGTCTGTAAAAGACCAACAGGTTTAACTGGTTGTCAGACTTTCGAAGTTCTCAATACACGTAACTACTGACAGTTACAGATTTACATTAATGACAGCCGTGTCCAACGGCTTAACTTGCTTTCCAAAGCACGGGTGAGTCTTGATATGTTATGAATAGTCACATTTTCAGCCTCCTCGTCAGCTTTACCTTCAATTGACCAGGCTGTTACTTTTTAGCCACAAGCTTCTAAACAATGAGCTGTTTGATAATGTTTTAGTTTTTAGTCCCTCATCTAGATTACAAGAAAATATTCGATACTTTTTTTTTGTTTTTTCACGTACCTAATAAAAAAATAACGGCGATCCATCGAGTTAAAATGTCGCATGACGTCACTAGCCAGTACAGATTATGCTAGCTAATGAGCTAGCTAGGTAACAAGCCCCCACTCCTCAACTTTAATGCGCTAAATCTAAGCAGTTTTCCATCAATTTGAAAAAGAAAAAATTATGTGTCGAATATTTTCTGGTTTGATAATCGACATTAATTCGACATCGATTTTTCTAGATCGATGAGGGACTAAAATCTAAAATTTTGTCAAATATACCCATTACTATCTCAACATAAAATGAGTTCCGAAGAAAATATTAAAACTTAGGTGGTAGGTACTTACCACAAAGATAATAATAGCTGTTGTATTGTATCTGATCTCTGACTCATACCAGAACAATATAAATCCTATCCTTACATTATGTACATGATTAACCTTTTTTATGAGGTGCAGTTCTTGCAAGTTCAGTGAATAGTTTAAGATAAATCTTCACGTTCACATACATACATATTCATATAATAATTAATTTAATTTTTTTATGATTTGAATTTTTAAATGATTTAACTTTTTTAATGTAAATACCCTAATTTTCTCTTCTAAATTTTAATTTTGTTACTTGTTCTTGTTCTTGTGCATGCTGTGGTCTCCTGTAAGTGAAGGGTACACCATATTACAACCCAAATAATGTAATATCGCTATTATGTGTATACCCTTTGTTGGGGATCCAAAATAAATAAATAAACAATAATATTCTGTGACGTCATGTCAGTCATATCGACACCATAATGCAGATTAACTCTTTTCCACAAGTGATGAATCGTAGAGGAAGTAATTTTTCAGACACATCAAGGAATACAAAAATAAACAAAAATAAAATTCGTTTAATTCAATAAATCTTGGAAAAATTGCCATTTTCTTTGCCAGATTAATCATCATTTAATAAGATCTTTAAGGTTGAGTTTAGGTGGTAATTCAGTGGCAAAATATGGTTCGAATTAATACGTTCCCTAGTATTAAAAATATAAAGCATTATGCGTGAAAAAGGAAAGTGGCTCGATTTTTTTGCTTCACAAGTATTTGTTAGTCATATGTATTTGTTATTCATCATACCTTACCGTATTTAAATTAAATAGAAAGCATACTATTGGTAGGATTAACAAAAAGTAACACCAAAGACTAACCACTTCCCGAAGGGTTCCGCGCAGGGGTGAACCTCCGGCAAAAGAGACAATAAAACAAATAATAAAATAAATAAATAATAAATAAATATTCCTCAACTTTTCACACAACACCATTTAGTCCCAAGTTAAGCTTGAGAGCTTGTGTTATGGGTACTAAACAGCTGATAAACATACTTATATATTTCTAAATACATACATATTATAGATAAATTACACCCAGACACAGAACAAATGATCATGCTCATCACACAAACATTTGTCCTGGGTGGGAATCGAACCCACGACCTCCGGCATAGCAGTCAGGGTCACTAACTACTAGACCAACAGGCCAGTCCAAAAAAATGTATTTATTCTAAATTAACTGGTTACACACATACCTAAAAATAAACAAACAAAAGAACAGTAAACCAGTTATAGGGCACCAAAAAACTCATCCGCATCGCTATCAACGGGAAAAGTGCCCAGAAGACTGGCCGCATTGCCACGTTGTATGGCAATGCTGATTCTCTGACCGAAATAAAGGCCAGCCCTCTGGTCACGTGAAGAGTTGACCAAAAGCTTGGCAATGCGATTATAAAACAAAATAGTATTTAAGTCAATTTTTTAGAATAGAATAGAATAGAATATAATACTCTTTATTGTACACCATAAACAACAACAACAACAACAACAACAACAACAACATAACAATAATACTGTGTGCTTTGCTGCTGCTAAAATGGTCCAATTTGAAAAAAACTGCCTAAAAGCTGCTACTGGTAACAATCTCAATATTTTGTTAACAAGTTATATTTTATACTACCGTATATAGTACTAATTATATCTGAACACATTGTATCTTAAAAAGTAACGCGTAGTTATAGCAAACAGGTACATACTACAAGTTTTTAAAATCTTCCTGGTCTGGCTGTTAGCGTGTAAAGTAGGTATGTTAATTTTAATATTTTTAAGTGCACCCACGATACTAAAGAAATTCCGAGCGTGGGACAGCACGTTCTGTAAAAAGACAATAGAATATTAAAAAAGAAGCTTCATCTTCGAGAAGAAAACGAAAAGTACATTTAAAGGTTACACTGGTCATTATCTTTGACTTGTGTTTATTAATAAGGTAATGAATAAGTTCTTCGTAAATTTTATAAAGAAAATACAGGCAGGGTGACAGTTTAAGGCGAGGTTACCCCGATAAACGTCGTCAACAATAGCGTTTTACTCGTACATGGAACGGATTTAAATTTTGAAAAAAATGTATTACCTACATAGTTGACTCTTCGATCATGATATGTCGGGCATGCGATACACGATTACTTACACTTCACTGCATCCAATTAAATCGCAAAGACATGTCCAAATGATGGCTAAATAATCGTTTTACTTGAGTTATATTAGGCTTTGAAAAATAAAACTTATATCATAATAAAGGTCGTAAAAAATGTGTATTATCTCGGGTCACATAATGTGCAATTTCATTTTTCGTTTGTAGGGATTTAACTCTTATACCTCTCAAACGATTTTAAAAATTCTTTCGCCATTAGAAAGCTATATTGTTGCTGAGTAACATAGACTATCTATTCTTTATTTTAAAAACTACGAAGGGGTGAGAAGATGTTAAAGTGTAAAGGGAAAAGTACCTAATTTACTTGAAGGAAGTCACGAGTAGAGAGCTAGTTTATTATTAAGGTGGTGGTGATGGTGATCATCATTTGCTTCAAAAACAGTCAAGGAAAACATTGTGAGGAAACCGGCATGCCTGAGGGATATTTCTCGAGGGCATGTGATGCCCAGTCAGGGGCCCACGGGCGGCATTAAAACTCTGACCCAGATTAACCACACTTTAAGAAGAAGATTAAGGTGGTTTGTGAATAAGTCCTTTGTTAATTTTACAAAAAACAAACACAACTAGCAGTGTACTTAGTGTCAATTTAACATTAATTAGAAACCTCTTACGCACGTCGCACAGTCGTCAACCTTTTGTCTGGCAGTTTGAGTTCTTTATGGGACCAACCCAAATGTTCTTTCTTTGGTATTGTTCGTCGGCACGTCGAGCTCCTCAAGTTCCGAGTTGAGCTCACGATTACTGACAAATGCTTGCATTGACCGATCTGGTCCCCTCATTCTGTGTGGTTCTTTCCTCAAAAGACCATCTCAGACACTAATCTGCATGGATATTACATAATTTGACCAAGATAATGTCTGGACTTTAAAAGAGACTATGAGTTTCTTTCGGTGTTTCTTCTCAGAGTAGTCAAATAGTGAAATTCCGATTTCATTTATTAAAAAGGTGACGTGGTAAAGTGTTTGTCAAAACCTATTTACAAAAATAAATCTCATTTATCATTTGCCTGTAGCAATCGTGTTAATTTAAACAGCAAACATTTTGTTGAATTTTGAATGAATGCAAATAGTAACAACTTGACTTAATCTGCCTCTTTTAAACGTTTGTATTATTATTATTTTGTCGTGACTAGCGTGAAGTGTGAAATAGTTGGAAATGTTGGAATGTCAATATTTCGGTTGACTTTGGACTTTGCCCGTTTATTTTTAAGAATATTGGGACTAGATTAGATTTGTCAAGTCGTTTATACTTTTTTCTGTTTCACATTTTTTTCTTTATCAAGTCAGAACACATCACGCCGTTTTAAGCTACAACACTGGGCAGAGTACTGCATTGTAAGACAAAACTATATTTAACTTAACAGATTCTGGCAAAAAAACATATTTTTGATAGGGTAGTTCTGCTCCGCGTTTGCTTATGAGGGTAACACAAAATAAAGTTCAAAATAGTACTTGCTTAAAAGCCTGTGATGTCTATTTGACATCTAACTATAATTTAAACCTTGTTAGACTGGTAATTTTATGTAACGTTAAAATAAAGGGCATGGAAATAATTTCAATTACGATAATTAATCACCTAAATAAAAAACGTGACTGCCTCGTTGGTCTAGTGGTCGCAAGCGCCACTACTGAGCTTGAGGTCTCGGGTTCGATCCCCAGGTCGGGCAAAGTGTTATTGAGTTTTTCTATCTGGAATTTCTCAGTAGTAGCCCGGAGTCTGGATTTGTGCCCGATTGATGGCATTAGGCTCGCCCCCTATTACATGGGACTTAAACATAACTGGCGAAATGTGGATGTACTACCAGGTACATCTCTGCCTAGCCCTTCGGGGATTACAGGCTTGACGTTATGTTTATGTTTATGTATGTTTATAAATGGAATACAGAAATGCCAAACCGGTAGGGTTACCAGCGGTAAGGTTAGGATTATCTCGAAAAATGTATGGTAAGTACCTACTTACCTAAATCAGATTTTGAGAATTTTTGATATTATGTGAGTAAATCCAGAAATTATCCCTGTTACAAATTTACATCCATATTTTACCTGTAAGTATATTAAAAAAAAGAAATATACTTAGATCGTTGCCCAGGAAATCTATATCAGCGAAATACTATTAAAAGCGTCAAACACTATCTGTTCCTATACAATTATAATATTTTCGACAACATTCACCACTAAATTGTAACACATTGTTGAGTCATAGCACAAACATGTCGGTAATTAAGACGTTTACAGTGAACAAGTATTACCGGCACCAATTGATATACTAAAAATATTCCATGGCAATCTTTAAACGAAGGAAATGTACAGACGCCAGCACATCAAGTTACCCCAATGTGTCAAATTTTCCCAATTGAATATGAACCTTATTCTGTTTGACACAAAGTTGAAAACCGATCAAAGAAATTTGACACATTGGGGTAACTTGACGTGCTGGCGTCTGTACTTACCAGATGGGTGTATTTGTTACGTCACTATATATTCCGAATGTCTTGTGAAGAAACTACTAAGTCACCGAAGAAATTTTAATGTAATAAATCTATTTACGGACAAACCACTTTCGCGTTATCTTCTAAAGGAATCATTCAGGTCAATGTCCAATTTTCTATAAACAATGTCTGTTACTTAGTTAATTTATTAGATCCTGAGTAGAAGCCGGCTTTCGCGAATGATGGGTAATTTAATTGTCTGTGCAGGAATTCCAGTAGTTGACGAGTTAAAAAGTTATCATTATCTGCCAAATCTATTCTCAACTGTGATGGGGTGGGTCTCTTGGGTCGGTTTCCAGCTGAACTAAATATAGCTGAATACCACTATTTTTACATGGAACGACTGTCTTACTGTCCTCCACAACCCAGTTACTGGGTAACAGGAAACCCCTTAGTTAAATTTACTCAACTTTCGGGCTTCTGACGATCCGTAACGACTGTCAAAAATCCGATTATTCCCGATGTCCACCACTTATCTGGCCACCACTGGGGGACAACGAGACACCTTAAAAACATTATTCTCGTTGTCCACCACTGGAAGACAGCGTCGCAACTTTGTAAATTATTTCCATTCGCCACCACTGGTGGACAGCGACACGGATTTTTTAACATTCCCTATGGCCGCCGTTGGGGGACAATATATAATAATAATATTCCACAACTTTTCAACGCCATTTAGTCCCAAGTTAAGCTTGAAAGCTTGTGTTATGGGTACTAAACAGCTGATAAACATACTTATACAGTTCTAAATATATACATATTATAGATAAATTACACCCAGACACAGAACAAATGATCATGCTCATCACACAAACATTTGTCCTGGGTGGGAATCGAACCCACGACCTCCGGCATAGCAGTCAGGGTCACTAACTACTAGACCAACAGGCCAGTCACAATGGCACAACTCTTTTGATCCAATTCCCACTGGCCATCAATCTAAATTATTTAATCTAGAGACCGGTAAAGGATAGCTTAATAGACTTACGGATTTGATTTTTAGCAGGGCTAAAATATTTCTAAATTATATGGTAGGGGTAAATAATAGTCGGGACTATCGCTTTAAAGTGCTTTCCGAGGCACGGAGGACTCTTAACTATAATTTAATTAATGGTTACCCATCAACGGACCACCTTCGTCATACGTATCTTAGATAAAAAAGTACTTTCATTACAAAAGCTTCAGTAAATAGCAGTCAACATCTGCCACAGCCTACTTATTCCAAACACTGATTACACCAAAAGCTGTGCGATTTTTAAGGCTAATCTTCTTAGCGTATGTGCGATGTCTACAAAAATTGTGTTGTTTTGGTATAACTGCTTACCCACAATAATATAAGTGAGTGACTCATACTGATTGGTTATTCATTTTTCGGGATGGCAATACAAAGCCTACTTATGTATACTACTATAACAGCCTTTCCCAATGTGGGCGATAACTCCCCCCTGTGGGCGCTGCAGGCCTAAAGGGGAGCAGTAAGAGACCCAGAAAAAAGGGGCGTTGTGTAGAGGCTTGGGGGGGGGGGGGGTGACTGTTTTGTCACTCAAACTATTTTTAAAACTTTAGAATACACTGAACATATGTTTGTTTACGCACAGTAGCGTTCTCTCTATGTAATTAATGTTTAATCTCCGCTAATATAGCTCACAATAATTAATTAATTTAAGAGTGCGCCCTGGTAAGCGCTGGCGTCCACAAGCGACACCGTTACCAGGGCGCACTCTTAATTTAAAGTTATAGTGGTTTTTGAGTAGGTGAAAAAATGGGGGCGCTAAAAAATAATTTATTTCAAATGGGCAGTAGACAAAATAAGTTTGGGAACCCCTGTTCTATAATAAAATTATAAAGAGTAAACTAAAGTTCGTGAGTTTGTGACGCTGTAAGGGTTAATCTCGGAATCTGTTTAAACGATTATGGAAACTATTATATCAATAGAAAGCCACATTATTTGTGAGTGTCGTAGCCCGTAGGCTATATTTTATTTTCAAAACTAAAAGAGGATGGAGGGGATATTAATGTACGAAAAGAACGAGGGCAAAGTCGCGAGCGTAGTGCTAGTTGTTATTTATAAGTAAATCCTAGTAGTAAGAAAATTAGTTTCTAAACTAATGGTGCATGTATAATGGCATTTTGACTGGCCTGTTGGTCTAGTAATTGTGACCCTGACTGCTACGCTGGAGGTCGTGGGTCCGATTCCCACCCAGGACAAATGATTGTGTGATGAATGATTGTGTAATATGTATGTATTTAGAAATATATAAGTATGTTATGTTTATCAGCTGTTTAGTACCCAAAACACAAGCTCTGCTTAGCTTGGGACTAGATGGAGTTGTCTGAAGGACTAGATGGAGTTGTGGAATATTTATTTTAATTACTTATTTTATTTTATACCATCTTTACATAACCGGGAAATAATATTACAATGTTACCCGCTGTGTGCTAATGTGTTTTAAATTTGAAATCTCTACTAATAGTTTGTATATATTAAAAATTGTTTTCATTCCATGTTCTACGTTCACCTGTCAAAGACACCAAACCAAATGCTAAATATTTGAAATGTATTTAAACCCTTTTGACCTCAATGAATTTTGAACAAATTATTTCAATTGTATTTCTATAAATATTAACATATTGACGTCAAAACATTGAACCCGGTACTATAAGGTGCAAAACTTTAAATTATTGTAATTCTCTAATTATTCTATTTCAGAACTTGTGAACATGGCAACATCTGCAGTGGAAACTAATAATAAGAATGGGGTCGCACAGAATATAATGGAAAAAGCGCCATGGTAAGTTCATAATTATTAAAGTTAAATTATATTTATTTCTGTAAATAGGTTTTCACAAACACTTTTACACGGCTTTTTTTTTAACTAGTAGATAAGTTCGGAGTTTCACTACCTGACTACTCTGAGAAGAAACACTGAAAGAAACTCAGAGATCATATTCTCTTTTAAAGTCCAGACATTATCTTGGTCTAATCATGTAAGATCCATGCCGATTAGTGTCTGAAATGGTCTTTTGAGGAAAGAACCACACAGAATGAGGGGACCAGATCAGTCAGTGCAAGCATTTGTCAGTAGCGAGCTCAACTCGGAACTTGAGGAGCTCCACGTGCTGACGAACAATACCAAAGAAAGAACATTTGGGTTGGTCCCATAAATAACTCAAACTGCCAGTTTATTTATACACCCTCTCACACCATTAGCGTTATATTTTTTCTTCGTACCTACCTCTTAAAACACGCAAAGCCGCTTGACATGCTTTCCGTTACATAGTATTTTTGTACACCCATTAAAATAAAAATTATATTTATAGACTGCCTCGTTGGTCTAGTGGTCGCAAGCACTACTGCTGATCATGAGGTCCCGGGTTCGATCTCCGGGTCGGGCAAAGTGTTATCTGGGATTTCTCAGTAGCAGCCCGGAGTCTGGATTTGTGTCCGATTGATGGCAATAGGCTCGCCCCCTATTACATGGGACTTAAACATAACTGGCGAAATGTGGGTGTACTACCAGGTACACCTCTGCCTAGCCCTTCGGGGATTACAGGCGTGACGTTATGTATTATGTATGTATGTATATACTTATAACAAGTAAAATATAATTTTTCGAACGTTTTTTATTTTACTATTTATAATATTATGATAAGTAGTTATAATTATTAAAGTAAAAAAAAACTATTTACATATTTTATACATTATAATAAAAACCAATTAAAGCATTCTTCTTTTTTGCGCAAGTGCTTTTTTGGTTTTAAGTGGGTATCTGAGTAGACTTTTTTACATAAATAATAATAAATAATAATAATAAATATTCCACAACTTTTTCACACAACGTGAAAAAATGACTAATGACTATTTATCGTTTAAATTAGTGTAATAATCATAATCATAATAATCATAGTCATTTATTTGCTAATATGGGTAATTACATAAAATGGTTGAAAAAAAATTGCACAGTCCAACCATATTAGCAAATTACAGGGCTTTAATAGAACATTTTCTCGCAAAATTTCTTAATGAATAATACAATTATAGTTTTATTCATACAAATCCAAAGCTAATAACAAAAACTTCATACAACATAGGTACTACATAATGTCACTTATACAGAATAATTAAAGATTAAGGTGTCATTTGTTACATAATAATGTCAAGATACAATTGTGAATAAATGTTAAAGTAAGAATAATGTAGATACTTGAAATATGAAATGTCATGTTTTAAATGAGAATGTCAAGATATATCTGTAAATAAATGTCAAAGTAATAATATTAATAATTAAATTAGTGCACTAGTTACATCAATATGTCCTTACAGTGTTCTCAGGGCATTTACTTTAATGTGTAAAGAACTTTGTGGGTTCAACAGTCTTGTCAATTTTACTATAGTGTTAAGTGATTCTAATTGAATTCAAAGTTACCAAAAATTATTAAGTCTACATGACTGTGCTAAAGTGAGGCACAAATACCTATACGAAAACCGAATACCTTAACCGTGTGTAGAGGTAAACTGTATAAGATGACATATACAGCCCAAATGACAAAATTTACATAAATAGCACTTTTTTTTTGTTTTCGCATTAAGTTCTTTAGTCGAGGTTTTTTTTTATTAAGTTTTGTGTATTCGATCTACCCACTACATCACATTTTATAATTAATTGCAACGAAAACCCATGAAGTTTTAATTCCGTGAATTAATATTCATTGTTTTTCTTAGACAGATCTCTCTAGTCTCTAGAATAAAAGCTTTCTTCTTGCAAAATTTAATTACAATCCGTTCAGCCGTTTAGTCGCGAAAAGCCAACAAACAAACAAATATTGTTTTAAAAAAATAACGCACATGTATTAATACAAAAAATACCTATTTTTTGAGCACCTATGCATTAAGCACCAAAGGTATTCCCATTTCCCATAGGTTATTGCATAGGTGCTCAAACGGGAATACTCCCAAAAAACCCTCGATTTCTAACAAAGTTCATAGAACGTACCTATTCAAAATGTAAATTTAGCCGCAGATCATTGTTTTCATTTCAAATATTAGTATGGCAGAATAGCATTTTTAATGAGGACAATCAATGTTATTATAAGTAAAAAGGTGTTGATAGTTTACCTAAAAACATTCGATCCTTAAAAACGGCACACAAACACACGCACGAATCCGTTGACGGCGCGACGCGACACTGAGTTCGAGTGTGGCTAGTTAGCCACATTTCAACGTGTCGTTTGCTGAGTGCTTATAACCTATCTCCACCTTTTACTTATTAAATCATTGAGGACAATGTTGTGCGACCCAATTTACATTGTGAGTTAAATAGTATGAACTTTATGAGGACTGAAAGAAAGAAAGAAAGACAATGACAGCTTTTAGCAGTTTAATAAATTAATCAAGGTTTCTACTTTACTTTTCTACATAGTTAAAGTCACCGTTTCCTTACGCAACCAAAACTTCTATATCAAAGGAAAGGAACCTTCAGATCCTCGTCCAACGGGCTGGATTCTCGACTAGTTAGGGCAATTTGTTTGACCGCGCATGCGTTCTTACACAAGCTGCGCGAGCGCAACAGATCACGCACCGACCATTGACCTTATACCTACGTGCGTGATGTGATGTGCGTGACATTGACTTTCGAATTTATGGGGTATTTTCAAGGTCGTGCGGTCAACTTTGATGATGGTTTATTTTGATAAGGGTTAATTCTGGCTAGGATTAGGTACATAAACATATTTAAAACTCATGATTTTCTTCTCAATGATAAGGATAGGCAGAAATGTGTCCTGATTCTGTAATTTCTGCCTTATTTGTGGGCTTCTACGATCGTTTCCTAATAACTCCTATTGCTTTGTTTACTTAGATAGGTACGGACGCCAGAAAGTCAAGTTACCCCAATGTGTCAAACTTTGATCGTTTTTCAATTTTACGTCAAACAGAATAAGGTTCATATTCAATTGGGAAAATTTTACACATTGGGGTAACTTGATGTGCTGGCGTCTGTACATCAAGGCGGCAATGAAGCGAAATAATAATAATTTTCCACAACTTTCACGCAATAACGTCTAGTACCTAACTAAGCAGAGTTTGTGCTTGACAAATGATCAACTTACTTATGTATCCCTAAATACATATTCTTTTTCAGTTTGTTGCTGTAAAAAGCCGCCCGACAAACTTCTGTCTGTCTTCGAATAAATGTATTAGTTTTTAAGAATTTAGGAGGTGTTTTTTACAAACACTGTAACTTGAAAATTTGATATATCAAAGATTACACCCAGAAACAGCAGAAACAATTGTGCTCATATCACAAACAGTTATCTTCAGGAATCGGAATTGGTAATCGAACCCACGACCTCTAGCAAAACACTCAGGGCCACTAACCACTAGAACAACAGGCCATATAAAAAAAACAAAGGAAAAAAAAAATATTGTTACTAAAATTTAACGCAATATATTGTTTTGTAACTTGTAAGTACAATCCTCTCTAAATTGTAAATAGGTATGTATCTAACACTTACCTACTATTGGAAATCAATTGAATACTTAAATAACATTAGGTACGTATTCTCATTGTCTTTTTTGTGGTGGGAAGGTACATACTTACACCAGCTGGTGGCGTCTGTCACAATTTTATTGTTTGAATCAACTTGGAAACTTATTTGCATACGGCTTTGGATTTCGATAAATATTTTTTTAGTCATACCTACCTACTAAAACTGTTTGGCTTCCAGTTTGAGCATACGCCATTAGCACTTCATCCTTACTAATATTATAAACGCAAAAGTTTGTGAGTATGGATGGATGGATGTTTTTTACTCTTTCACGTAAAAACTACTAAATGGATTTTAATAAAATTTGGTATGGAGTTAGCAGACACCCTGGATTAACACATAGACTACTTTTTATTCCCGTATTCCCACGGGTTGATTTTCGTGCCACAATGTTTGTAACAAAACTCCTCCGTAACAGCTTGACCGATTCTTATGAAGCTTTGTGTGTATATTCAGTAGGTCTGAGAATAGTACGTAAACTAATAAAAACAAAATAGAACAAATAAATAGATTCTAAGGTTGAACAAAGTTTGCCGGAGGAGCTAGTTTTACATTCTAGTGTTTATTAAATGTTAGTTCCTGTAGCCACCATTCAACACATAACATACACTCCTTTTGCATATAAGTTTATATGCAAAAGGAGTGTGTAAAGATCGTAGGAGATGGCATTCCGATGTTTTTGAACATTTGTCCAAAAATATCGGAATGCCATCAACAACGTTTGAACGATGTTTTCCATGTTTTTTTTTTGTTTTTTGGAGATTTCGTAAAATCTCATTGTGCCTGCACCTAGACACTATATATTTTATAGATAGGTTATCATTTGTTCGTTGACAGTCGTTACTGCCCTTCCTTCCACTTGACACCACCAAACGACACCACCGGTGTCGTTTGGAATCTCTAGTCCACATGACACCACCGACTATTAGGACCACATACAAAGTTGTTGATATGAAAACTCCAATTAAGTTCAAGCAGTTTTATTAATGAGGTATGTTAAATGACATTAAAGAATAAAAGTATGTCACTGTGGCGTTTCTGAATTCACTTGTTTTCTGTTTGGTTCACTGTGTTATTACTATCGTATTTAGAAATATATAAATACTTAAAAACATAATTTAGAAAGTATGGAGAGCCATTTAATTTTGAGTTCATAACCTAAATACCAACCCTCGCCCGATGATGTGTTTGAAATGCAGGATACTCAAGAGTATTTTGTAGTGTGTAGACATGACGACGCCACACCAGACATTTATATGTCCGTGGTCCGTGAAAACGCAAACGAAATAAAATATGAAGGATACTTGTACCCAAACGGACCATTTGAGTGATGCTCAGATTGTATTAAATACAGCAAAATTGTTGCTGGCTGAAAGTTTTTTTCCCGGAAAAGAAACATTAAAAGAAAATTTCATTAAGGCCTATTACAAGCACGTAACAACAATTGTTGACATGCTGGAAGACTAGTTTTCCGGTCCGTTCTTTAATACCTACCTACAAAACTACTTACTTCACTTAAATAAAAAAATAATATTTTATAAACTCTGTTTTATTAATTATCGTTTAACTATAGATAACTTAAAATAATGAATTGGGAGCTGTTTGTCAAAAACACACGTTTCTGGACATCACTAGGGTGGTGTCATATGGACTAGAGATTCCATACGACACCACCGGTGGTGTCGTTTTAGTGATGTCAAGTGGAAGGAAGGGCTACTGCTAGTCAGAAGCCCCATAGTCTGACAACCAGTTTAATAGGGGTATCATGTTACCCAATCACTTGGTCGTGGTAGTCAAATAGGCAGTCGCTCCATGTAAAACGCTGGTATTCAGCTGCATCCAGCCCGACTGGAAGCCGGCCCGAACATGGTTGGGAAAAGGGTAGACAAATAATTATCTACCTACCCTTCCCCTGCCTGCTTAGGATGACTAAAACTCTAGTTCAAATGCAGACCGCGCGTTAGTGGTAACAATGACAGTAAAATTCTTTCGTAAAATCAATTGAAATTCCGCATTACGCTTGACCAGCTTAAGGTCAAAGTTAGCACTCACGTGCGTCCGTGGTAGTGTAGTGTAAGTTTTAGGTACTATATTGTCTAGTCTGCCAAATTTTATTTGCTAAACCAGTTCTTTTGACCTGCGAATCCTCAATTACTGTTTTTTATGAAGATGTTCTTACCCGGATATGTCTCAGAGAAGGATGATATTTAGTTGTTAAATGTTTTAAAAAAATGAATAAATATGCATTCTTTAAATTTAAAAATCAATGCTCCTTCGGTTGCTTATATCTGCATCACCCAAAGGTTGATAATATGAAATTGATATTTTTTGGTTGATTACAAAATGCATAATGACATTCAGTCTACTTTTGTACATACATAAGCGTG
Source organism: Euplexia lucipara (assembly GCA_921972225.1). Lineage (NCBI taxonomy): Eukaryota > Metazoa > Arthropoda > Insecta > Lepidoptera > Noctuidae > Euplexia > Euplexia lucipara. The sequence goes on along the minus strand of OV179143.1, from coordinate 4,029,608 downwards.
CTTGAAGTAGGTACCTATCAAATAAATAAAATAACAATCTTTTCTACCATGCCTCGGAAAACACGTTTAATTATTGGTCACGACTGTCATGGGTAGACTTTTGACACTCAATACATTACTCGAAATCTCGGAGTATTCCCGTTTGAGCACCTATTTTTTGAGCACCTATGCATTTAGCACCAAAGGTATTCCCATTTCCCATAGGTTAATGCATAGGTGCTCAATAAATAGGTGCTCAAACGGGAATACTCCGAAATCTCGAAAGGTTTACCTGACTTCCAACTAGTATCACTCGTACCAAGGTCATCGTTCTCAGTAACTGGGTTGTGGAGGTCGGAAAGGCAGTTGCTCTTTGTAAACTACTGGGTACTTTTGTTGTAGGTATCCTGTTTGACTGGAACCAGACCCAAACATACCTAGTTAATTGGTAAAAAACTAGGCTGATGATGCTATAATGAGCTCTAGAGAAAACCAATCTGAGTAAACCTATAAACCGATCTCAAGCATCTATTATAGTTAATTACGAAACTTTTTTATGTCACTGGAAGGGTAAGCAGCCGCGTAAAAGATCGGATGTTCGTCAAAACAATATTACGAAGGAACTGATTGAGCGCACATAATCAAGCGCATTTCCTTGCAAACCGACGCAGGAGTCCGGTAAAATGATGACTATGAAGTAACTTGATCGATCGACGGATAAAATGAAATAAAAAATATAAATTAAAAAACCTTCTTCGAAAAGAAAAATTGGTAAAATTCAGTATTTAGTGTTGGAAATAACAAGAGTATTAAGGTTTTAAAATATGTTGTGTTTGGTAAAGAATAGTACCTAGGTATATTTCATTAACTTAAATCATACGTGACTCAGTTTCACTCGCTCCTAGGGGTTATTAAATAGCCTATGAACTGTCAATTCTACTGGATCTACACTTCGAAATTCCTTAGTATCTACAAGTGAAATTAACAAATCTTATTTGATGAAAAGAGAAAAAGACTACAACGCATATAAAGACCTTGTTGCAGGAGTAAAATGGACCTATTCCTGAATATGAATTTGTGGCCGTCTGGAATCACGTTCAGACGGTTCATGAATTATAGAGAAAGGCAGTTCAATGAGGATTGTTTGGCTTTGGCAGAAGCTTGCTAGCTCTTGTTTATAAAGTAATAGTAAAATAGTGACAATGAAGTTATGTACAAACTAATATGAGTATTGTGCTTGAAATAAAGTTTTATAGTTATTATTTATTATTATTGACATCGCACTTTTCTTGGTGAAAAAGTGGTTTCAAATATTTTTTTTTTCATTATTTTATCATTGACTGTATATTTTGGTGCTAAACTTACCGTGACTATTTATTGTGTTTTTGTTGAATTTGCATGAACTTAGATAAAACTTAAGTAGGTTAACCTAGGCAGGCATTAAAATACTTGTATGATTCTATTATAAATCTCGCTTGCAGCTGTTAGTAAACTCGCACTTGTTTCAATACCCACTGTTATGTAACAGTTTCATAAACTACGATTTCGTAACGTTTCTCTTCATACCGGTCATGCTCAATATAGCTATATCTATCTAGCAATGCGGTTAGGATAAAATCTGCATACAATTACATTTCAGTTCTAATCAAAATATATCTGCATAATAAGAAGATAGATTTATAATACTATGGAGACATAATTAAATAAGTTTAAATAAGAAAAACTGTCCCATGTCTCAGTAATGCCATCTAGCGTAATAAACCAATATTGGAGCGGCAGCGGAGAACACTAAACTAGACTAATCCGCTTGTGTCCACTAGGACACAAGTAAAGGATGAAAATTCTATTAATATATTTTTAATTTATAAAAATATATTAATAGAAATTCTATTACAAAAAAATCTAAAAAAAATCTAAGAAAATTCTTTATTAAAAATATATTAATAGAATTTTTATAAATATATTTTTAAGCTTACAGACTAATAAAAAAGCAATATAAATAATTGACACATTGTTTTTTTTTTTTTATTGATTGATTGTTCTTTTTCTTTTTTTTTCATGTTGATCCGTCTACAGTAATTACCTATTGAATTTCTTTGATCTTAAGAAACAAGCTGCAGAATTTCTTTTGCCCGTAATCGTATTCTGAGTAAGTCAAATCGATTAAATAATACCTAGGTAGGTACCTACCTATGTAGTTTATTGACTGTCAATTCCTAGCTAATTAGTATAGGATGACAGATCACTTCACCTCTATCTTCACGGGGATCGTTTTGCAGAATAGCATTGGTACAGCTTCGCCAAAACTATGCCCAAGATTTGCCAACAAACATTTTTTTTTTGGTAAAAAATTTAAGCAAGGTCACTACAAAAAATAAAAAGAATCAAGAGGATAATAATTGAAGATTAAATATTATTGCAATTTTAAAATTTAAATGAACACTTTGACCTTGAGTGAGCCTACCGTATTACGAAGTTTTACCAGATTAATCAGACCAGTACCTACCTATAAACATTTTTTGTATCCATTATCGTGCGATCTACTGTACAACTCCAACCAGCAGCAGGCCTAGCCATATTACAAATTATATTTCTATTCTATTTCTGATATAAAAAGAAAATGGCATATATGGAATCAGCTGTTGTCAACTGTCAAGTGTATTTCATTTTCAGCCATATAACAAATTCTACTAGTTAACACTTGACAGTCGACAAACAGCCATTTTCTTTCTATTGTCGCCTTAACGATTGCGATAATAGAAATAGAATTTGTAATAATTATGGCTAGGCCTGCAGGACTCGTAAATTTTATACCCTCGTTTTACGAGAATTGTTTTGTCGTGAAGCAATCTTGGCATGAACTTATTTTAAAACTAACGCACTTGTTGTAAACATAGAAATTAGTATTATTTTTTATTAAATTTGTTACTGAACGAATACCCATAATAAATTAACAATTTCTTTATAAGTACTCATTACATTATACATAACCGAATGACTCCTCATTCGGTTATATATTGTAGAATTCATGGTATTTAGTAGATGAGTTCATGAACAAAACGTTGACATCATGCCTGTGTTCCCTAAAGGGTAAGGTATACCTAGGTATATTTCAACAGCGCACCACATTTCGCCCCAGTTTTTTAAAGTGTCATCATGATTTTATTTGGATGAATATACAATGTCTGTCTAGACCATGTCTAGACAATGTCCACTAATCAATTCCATGGACACCTGATAACAACAAGGATGCCATTGTAAATAATAAAGTCTGTTCGAAATCAAGTGAAGTCATTTAGTGCCTGCATGCGGTAGGTATATACAGGGTATTTTTATTTATCACCAGCCAAATTTTCACGGGGTGTTCTAACCATGAATATGAATACATTTCACTAATGAACCATCTCAGAAATCTCGAAGAAAGAATCATCTGTTGCATACATTTCGCTTGAATACCTATTGAACTTTTGTATGCAACAGTAAATATTTTTTTCGAGATAACCGACTTGGTCCCGTAGTGAAAGTTGTTCATATTTATGAGTAGAACATCCTGTGAAAATTTGGCTGGTGATTAAAAAATAACCCTGTATAGGTAATGATGTCTAATGGTACAAAAAATCAGGAAGTGTATAATTATCCGTGATCTACAAACAGCAGGTAATATTTTGAGTAACACGTGGGCTTTTTGGATAATATAATTCAAGGCTATGTATTAATTTTAAGTACCTACTGACACAGTTTAATGGCCTTTTCGGTAACAACGAAACGCTCATTTTTGTTTAAATTACTTAATAAAACAAATTTCCAATCGCAAAAAATTGGAATAAGAGATTTTATTTATTTACTTTATTGTTACCTAATACGGTACAATAGGTACCAATTACAGGTACTATGACCAATTAAAAGAGATAATTAAGTAAGTTCAAACGACCTTAGGTACAACAAAACTGTTTAATTTTATCCTACTCATATTAAGAAACTAGTAGACGTCCTGTCCCGAGGTTTCACCCACGTAGGTCCCGTCCCCGGTCCCCGTGGGAATACAGGGATAAAAAGTAGCCTTTGTCTAGTATTCAGGGTGTCAGCTAACTCCATACCAAATTTTATTAAAATCCATTCTGTAGTTTTTACGTGAAAGAGTAACAAACATCCATCCATCCATACTCACAAACTTTCGCGTTTATATTAAAAGGAAGTCAGAAAAACAAACGTTAAACAAAACGTCAAACAAACTTTAATTTAAACTGTCATTAATTGACAATTGTATAACATGACAGAACGCGTCAAACTGACGTATAATAAAGTGTCAAATTGACAAACAAATAATGATCCACAGAGCCGCAACTAAAGCCAACATAATATATCATTGCAAATAATAATATGTTATCTGCAATCAACTCAACGCGGAAACCAGTGGTTTTTTTTTAAAAAAAAAACATTAATACGAGTCAATTATATTCAACCTTTAACTTTTTGCGACAGTCTTATTCATAAAGCAAGAATCAAGGTCGAATCAATCAAACGAGTTTCTTGAATATTCTGGAGCAACCTAATCGTTCGACCTCCACGGACACACTGCACGCACAAATGCACTATGTACGGTCAGCGCCGAAAATATCGAAACTAAGAAAATTAAACTTTATCACATTTGGATAAAGTGCTTAACAGAATGACAGTTGTCGTGTACCTTCTTCATTGTGAAACTTTATTTGTATCATCGTCATTATCAGCCTACAGTAGTCCGCTGCTGGACAGTGATATAGCACTGATATAGCACTTATGCTTGTCACCTCCAGCATCTGCCAGCAGTCTTTCGCAGGTCGTCATCCCACCAGCCACCTAGCGTCAAGGCGTCCTACGCTACGTTTGCCAAGTCGCGGTTTTCTCTCAAGAACACCTTTACCCCAGCGGTGGTCGTTTCTTCTTCTTTACGTATAATTTGGTAGTATTACACACTTTCATAATTGTTTAGATGATTTTAAAGTTTGTTCGTCCCGATGTTATTGACACTGACTGTACCTACATACAAGTACACATTGTGTGAATAAACGCAGGATGCATCGCAGGAAGCACCTCTATTGTATATTATGCTGATTTTCGAAACGTTTCCTCTAATTATTATGCAACAGCACTTCGCTGCAACTCGAGCCCGCACACTAGTGAAAGTCGCGTTGAGTGCACAGCGTATTTACAACTAACAGTAAAGTTTTATTCAATAAATTCAGTGTTCAATGGTACATTGTCCCTCAATTTCACTTATGATTTAAGTGATTTTTATGATCGGACTCACCGGGGTTGATATTCTCTGTGTACTATGTGGTTCGACGTATCGTTCGTTGGAAAGAACGGCGGCAAGCAGAACCTTCTTTTTTTCGAGTGAGTAGAGAATGTAGTTCAATGTCCTTATTTTATTGCTTGTGTGTTGAAATGTTCCCAGAACGCATTGATTTGGAAATTTTACATCGCATTTATTTGGTTGCTATCTCGACTAGTAGTACGTACTCAGTGATTGTCCTTCTCTTCAAAACGATCACTGATTAGGTTCAGTGATTTGGGATACAAATAGTCGGTGGCTAGGCAATAATAAAACCATTTATTTGTTTTCCGACAGTGCTGTAAAGAGTTTGCGAACATAGATTGATCAACAATATTTAAATTTAATACTTCAATGTCGCCGAAATTCTAATTCCACCTGTGCTGTAAATTAATTGTTAACAAAGAAGTACTAATGATTTTGAGATACTTAAATACTTAAAAGTCGCGGACGTTCTTATTCTTTATATCTCCGAACTCAAATTGTTCTTCACTTAAGCCGAAGTAAAAAATAAAGCGTTCTACATAATAATTATGTGTACTTTGAAAACATGTTATAATTATTATTGATGGCCGCAGAAAAAATGTGCCAGAACCGGTGATATCCTTCAGGTATTATGCAAACAGCAAAATTATTACACTCACTCACATCTTCAACATCTTCTGAGCACGTTAACGCCACCGTATGCCTCATCCATAGCTTTCCTCCATGTGTGATATAGGTTAAGAACATGTCTCATTGAAGAACCTAGGTCAGTTTTAGCAATTGCAGGTCTTAATTCAATAATTGTCTTTCAAGGTCAACATTAAATTCTGTAAAATGTGGTTTGTAAGAATTGTTGTTGTTGTTGTTTGTGATTGTTGAGTGTTGTGTTGTTTGACACTGTTACTCGATAGGACAGCTTTATATTGTCTGTTTCCGATGAGTCACACTGTAACGTGTCCCAGTGTGTTCCAGTGACAATCGGTCTATAACAAAGATGCAACACACATCCTCGTGCATGACTGACTTCACGATTCACGACATCAAAATGGTCAAACATAAGAAACCTTGACAAAAATCAAACAGCTTTCCTCTTTTTAACAACAATTAGATAATGAATGATGGCTGACGGCGATTACCTACTGGCTTCAAAGCCGAAGGCCTCGCCTATTAGGTTTCTTATTAATTAACTCAATTAGTGGTATCCTTTTGTGGTGTTTGTTGATCCTTCTGTTAGACAAGAAGATGTGAGCTATCCTTGGCCTGGTATTAAAGAACATTAACATTTTGTGACATGCAGCGATGTTCTGTAAAATAAAGGTGAAAATATTGGTGAAGTCAAGGTAAAGTGTGTTGCCTAAACTGATGTTAGTGTTCACTTCACCTAACTTTCATGGGGATTTTTGACAGGATATACCGACGGCCCCTAAGAAGCAGCTCCCCAAAAAATGTATATGGAATTAATGGATGAAATGACAGTATTAACTATAGATCCCGAAAATAACAGTGACAATTCCCATGATTAAAATCGTTCGTGTTTATAAGTTCGTGTCTTCTCTGTACGAAAAGATGCCTTGATGATTATTTTATTTGCCAAAGATACAACAGCAATTTATAAACGTAGTATCATTTCAATCCATTAATATTTGATTGGTAGTACCTATCTGTTCAACTGATTCTTCCTACGGTAAGTGTTGTTATTTTCTTTATTAATTCAAGATGTAGGTAGATTGTCATCTTTGCAAGGTTACCAAGTCTTAAACTACAAGACAACAGGTTCCTGTGTCCTTGAAGTGTCTCCACGGGTCCACAAATCAAGTTCTTGTTACCTCGTATAGTGAAGTACACAAACCCATTCAATTATACTTACTATACGAGTAGATGGGACATCACAAACAAAATTTTCATCCGATACTTGTCGATCGATGTCGAGTAGTCTTAAGGTCATGGCACATTATATCGGCACCGGCACCGTTCCAAACCAGCAATTGACTTGTCATTCAATTTAGAGCATTAAATCGTGTGTACTATTGTATATTTCACAATGTCAATAAGAAAAAGCCATCGACTCGCAGCCCGCGTGCCAATAGCGAGCGGACCATGTGCTTATAGCGCGTCGACCGCACGCTTACAGCACGCCGATCGCATGCTTAATACTCGCCGACTCCCGAGTCGCCAGCAAAACAACGTCATTGCGCCGTCGTAAACCGAGACATTATAAAAACGTGCAAGTCCTCGCCGTGTTCAATTATAAATGCCATTTAACATTTGTGTTCGTGGTGACAGCTAGCTTGCACCTCGCGGCCAGCGCGCGGGCAGCGTGCGGACTGCAAGCTGGCACCTTGTCGACGGTGCGTAGTTAGCGCACTGGCAGCTAGCCGTAGCCTAAATTCGAGGCGACGCCGTGCGCCAGCTGTGCAGTTGCGGTGCCGTTATAATGTGCCATGACATGATCTTTATTTAATACGTTCCGCTGCTGCTTCAATATAGATGGCGTTACTAACACACAGGATTACAGTTTTTCTATGACATTATTCTTCGCATGCCCTCTCTATCTATAGTATGTTAAATCTCTTTGGAAGCCAACGAATGTGAGTAGAGTACTTACTCGATAAACCTTATGTCCCGAGGTATCGGATTTGCAAAAAAAGGAGTATTTATACAGGTGTTTATTTCTTAACATGCCAATAAATATTAATACCAACCTGTTAGTGCCATACCTCACCGAGATGCCATGGCGACGTGGCCAGCGACGTCGCCAACTAGTTCTTATTGAGATGTATGACGATGACGGCTAATTCACTTGGCGACCGACTGGCACCGATGACAAGTAGCCAGCCCCCTGTCTGATAGTCTGAATGGATTTTAATAAAATTTGGTATGGAGTTAGCTGGCACCCTGCATTAACACATAGGCTACTTTTTATCCCTGTAGTCCCACGGGACCTACGCGGGTGAAACCGCGGGACGTCTGCTAGTGGCTACATAAATTAATTGAAAAAGTCACATTGGTAATACACGGACGTGGACTTACAACCTCACGCAGGAGAGGCCGTTGTCTTAATGACTGAGCCATCACGACTGTTACATATTATGGGATGTTTGTGGAGGCTCGGACAGATGGGTTCTCAGCCATTTTGCGCAAGAACGTCGCCTCCTTATTAGGCAGGGTTCGTGCTAGCGGCAATGGTATTCTAGCGGTTATTGGTGATAAGTTTGACTGCCCTATTCTGAGACATCAAATTAGAATACTTACAGAATAGGGTTGGTAATTTTAAAATCAATTAATGGTGCAAATTTATTCTTATTTTTATTTGGATTTATTTTGTGGAATTTTAATTTTAATTTTGAGTCTACTAATTTTAATTTTGTAGTCTGTATAAATAAAATTATTATTATTATTATTATTATATTATTGAAATAACTACAATGAAGGTTTGACCTCAAACAACGTATCTTGCGTGTTAGCAGTTTCCTTAGCTACAACCTAGGGGTATTTAAGTCAAGAGTTAATAGGTTACTTCTAGGCAAACCTGCTTCACCATCGACCACATCATCACTTACTATCAGCCTACCGATTCGGCCATTGCCAGCCCGTGAAACTTGAGTGAAGTTAACTATCAATGCTTAACATAAGTATGAAATGATAGCTGAATTGGTCTTCACTTCACCTATATTTTTACTTGGTGATTTTTACAAAATAGCACTGCTGGCAGGTGAGATAGTGGTCAAACGCGAACCAATTAATTATAATAATAATATTAGTCAATAGTCTTACTCCAGTCGTAGGTTATCCTTGGATGCACTTGTTGGGAAAATCTGCGGTTGGTGCCTCATTTCATTAAAGACGACAATGGGCCTCTACGAGTTGGCTTCGGCCGGGCCCCTCGTACGCCTTCCAAAGGTCCGGAACCCTAGGGTTCCGAGAAATAAAAGCATAATAATAATAAAAAAATAGGATTGGTTCATATTGTCTCTTCAACTTTATGGATTTCGTACCTCCATTCTGCTGTCAAACAAATCAAAAGCGAATTTAACCTTTTCATATAAGGACGCTAACCAAATCTGTCATAGCAAACATATCCAAATCACAGTTGTTCATCTCGCAACGTATGTCAAGATGCGTAGGCGCAACCTGTGTGACGCAAACATTGCCGAAATGTGGTGTGCCACGGTTCATAGTTGTAGTATTACACTAGACACATCGAAGCATTACTAAATAATTAAACTACCTGCCCCGGCAAACTTATTTCCGTATTTTTTTTTTCAACAAAAAATAGTTAACGACCTATTCTCAGAGCTACTGAATTTACACACTAAAAATTAGAATCGGTCAAGCCGTTTCGGAGGAGTTTTGTAGCAAATTCTGTGACACGAGAATTTAAAATAATGGATTAAATAGCTGAAGATTTGGTTTTCCGTGTAAACTGTATAACTTTTACACTGTAAACTGTAAAAATTCCTGATTATTTTCAAACTTAATTAGATTTTTCCATAATTTGTCATAATTATCTCTTGTGGTTGTCACAGCGACGACATCCGTCTATTATGAACTTTTTCCATATCTTGATGTAGCAATACTAAAATTACCTTATTTTACCTACTTCACAGACTCAAGTGCTCGACTATTTAGCAAACCTGATTATAAAAGGCCATATACACATTTGCACTGCACTTGAAGTCTGTCTTCTAAAAGAATGGTAAAATAGTATTTATGCGGCTCAGTTAGGCACACTAAATGATGAAAAAAAAAGTCATAAATTATTTGCCTGGGATTTCTTACTGCTGGGCAAAAGTCCCGCAAATAAGCCATATATAAAGTAGGGAGTCCTAATTTCTTTTCTCATCTCTCTATTCATGGTTTTGTGAACCAGTCCTTATCGAAGAAGTCCAGCTCATCCCAACCTCCTGGGCCTGTCGCGATGTCTTTCATGTACTCATATGGCTGGTGGTACTCACACTCATATGTAACGACATAAAATTGTATATAAAATAAAAAAAAAACATACCTTTAACTTCAACTATTCGGCTTTAGTTTAGTTTTTTGTTAAGTGGCAAAATATCCGTGGAGGCTTGTTATTAGCAATTTGACTGTCTAATTGTTGTGTATATTTTTTATAAGTTTCCTCAATTCCTAGAGGATCCCTCATCGGTAATGACTTTTGATACAATTGAGACCAATCCTCTGCTATACCCTATCAAATAAAAAATATTTTTGAAAATCGATCGATAAATGACGAAGTAATGAGGTAACAAACCCTAAAAAAATATATACAATCGAATTGAGAACCTCCTCCTTTTTTGAAGTCAGTTAAAAATAAAGGAAACATAGATCTAAATTAAAAAAAACTATACCTACATATAGGTACTTAATTAACAATTTGCGGTTCGCAGCCACACCAAAAAGGTTCATTGCATTGAGTCAAACCAAGTAGTATCTATCACAAACAAGCAAGTTGGTATGCAATCAGTTGCTACTAACTCTAGTAGTCTTTAAAAATTACAGTGTAATATCCCTGCCACACATAAAACTAGCTCGTGTCATGAGCGATTTGCGTCAGGTAACCTCGAACTTGAAAACGCACTGTACCGTGTTGCCGGTGCGGTTGCCCAACCACTGCGGGTTGCTACAAACTTGCTATGTTCACGCACAAATATGTTGTGAAAAGTATTTAGGAAATATTCCTTGAAATGTTCAAGTACATAGTGTTCAGCCGATATAACTTAGTAAAATTTAAAAAAATTGTGATTTCATCATTGATAGTCCAATTATGCGTAACTACAATTCGTGATTGATTAATTTTAAATTCTTTTCCAGTTTTCTCTTTACGAAGCTACCTTTTAAAAGGGCAAACAGAACTTAAAAGTTAAATAAAATATTATGTTATATAATTATGTTATTTAACTTTTAAGTTTGAGGTTCAAAGTGCCTTTTAAATGGCCTAAATTGAAATAAATGATTTGACTTTGACTTTGAATAAAAGAACTAATCGGGTGACCATTTTTAACCGACTTCAAAAAAAGGAGGAGGTTCTCAATTCGACGGTATGTTTTTTTTTTTTTTTTTTTGTGTTTGTTACGCGATTTCTCCCCCATTTGTGGACCGATTCTCAAAATTCTTTTTTTATGAGAAAGAGTATACTCCCGAGGTGGTCCCATTTTAATTTGGTGAAGATCTGGTGCTGATCTTCGGAGATATACAACGGAACTCTTCAAAAATAGACGGCAAATCTGTCGTGATTGCTGGAATCGCTTGGATATTTATTGTTTTTACAACATCATGACGTATCATCACGCCTGTATGCTCTGAGGGGTACGCAGATGTGTACAATATACCTAGATTTCAACAGTTAGGTATGTTAAGTTTAATTTATTAGGGATAAGTGGAAAACCCTATTACCATGACATGTATTGTTAACAAATAACAATATAAAAATAAATTCATGGCAAATATTTGTATGGGAACAACTAAAAATGGAAAAATAAAAATCTTTTTTGCAAAAAATAAAACCGACTTAAAAAAAACACCAACCGGTGTAAAATAACTCTAAATTCGGAAGTCGGTGTCCCATCATGAAAAAGACAAAACCACCAAAGCCACAGACTTCCTAATTTAGAGTTATTTTACACCGGTTGGTGTTTTTTTTAAGTCGGTTTTATTTTTTGCAAAAAAGATTTTTATGTTATTCCCTATTATAATAAAAATAATAAAAAGGATTTATTTCTCACCACAACATAGCACAATTTAGTTTTACATAGCTAAATTTACATTTACATATTGTGGGAGACTGGTGCCTGAACTAGGCGGTGAGCCTGTATTTCAGAACACCAGGGGCTCGAGTCTGCTTTTGCAATCGTGTCTCAATGACCGGGCCTTGATCGAATATTTGACAACTTTGACAGTTTTTGTATGGGAAATGTGTCATAAGATTGACGTTATACGTCAAAAATCGATCAGTTGACAGGTCATTGAGACACGATTGCAATAGCAGACTCGACCACCTGATCTCCACCCCGTCGGAGATTTTACAATATTAGATGTCGATTTAAAAAAAAATGGCATACGAGTCGACGCCAACTACAACTGCGGAATGTCTCTTGCTCCCACATCATTGTGGTACTATGTAAATATTGTTGCATCGTGCTAAGACAGGGGCATTTTTGACTGGCCTGTTGGTCTAGTAGTTAGTAACCCTGACTGCTATGCCAGAGATCGTGGGTTCGTTTCCCACTCAGTACAAAAGTTTGTGTTATGAGCACGATTATTCGTTCTGTGTCTGGGTGTAATTTATCAATAAGTAATATGTTTGTATATAAAAATATATAAGTGTGTTTATCAGTTGTTTAGTATCCATAACACGAATACTATCGAATGCTATTATTTTTGGCCCCGCACTGATCTTTTGTTTTTTCGATTTCTGTTATTATTTCTGTGCCCGTCCTAAATAAATGTATTTTCTTTATTTGAACTTAAAGTGTTTCAAAACAAAAGGTACCTTTATAGTATTATTTATCTTACATCATAACTAAGAGGCAATATTTATAATATATACTCGTATTTATATGCGCAATCAGCTAGTTGGGGCAATGATCCTATCTTACCCAACTATGCTGCGAAATAGGTGTTATAATTACTTCACAGCTAATCTCAATGACACCCATTTACGTTTGTGTTGTTTTCACACATTTATAATTATCTATTTATTTTAAGATTTTTAAATATTTACTAAGTAGTGCCAAGGTTTACCCATGGACACGATTATATTTTCAATAGACTTTAAAAAATAACCTCTGAGTTTCTTTCGGTGTTTCTTCTCAGAGTAGTCAGGTAGTGACACGCCGACCTCGCCTAGCTAAAAAAACATGATTCTCACAAAAATAGTCAAAAAAGATTATACTGATAATTACTTTTTATTTATTTGAATAGATATAACTTATTACTGTTTGTTTGGTGCGGTGACTAAGCATAGACTACATTCGTATCATTTGTTACGTACCTACCTACATAATTTATTTGTGGTCTGTATGAATTACAATTTGTTGAAGAGAAATAATTTGTTGCGGGTTACGGTCAAACAGTTTAAATGTTAGCACCTATTTGATTTCAATTTCATTAATAAATGAGTATTAAGTTAATGATAGACATCGTTTCATGGTTTATTTAAACTACACAGTAAACCTATTCGGGTAGAAGAACACCGACGGTCATCATGAGTTTTTTTCTATATAATTTAGATCATATTTTTTTTAGACCTCCCAGCGTTGAAATTTTTCCTCGGTTTACCCCAGAGATATCCGTGGTTTACCCCAATTTCGAAGTTTACCCGATTTTCTTTTTACTATAAACAGTATAAAATCGTGATTTCTGACTAAACTGATAAGATTTTAAGCGAAAGAGTAACATGTTCACTTTTTAAGGAAAAATCTCTTACGGCGAGATAAGAATAATGATTTTTTTATAGTCATTGATGAGTCTCAGATGTAAAGCAAAAATAACTCCAGAAGAAAAAAACAAATAAATTACTAACACACCGAAAAACTCAACTGTCCACACGGCTACAGAACAAACGATCGTGCTTATCACACAAACATTTGTCCTGAGTGGGAATCGAACCCACGACCTCCAGCATAGGAGTCAGGGTCACTAACTACTAGACCAACAGGCCAGCCAAATATTAACTATAATGTCTAGGTTTCCTCACGATGTATTCCTTCATCGATGTCAATGATGTCCGATTAGATAAACTTAGAAAGTACATATGAATTGAAAAAGTCACATTGGAACTTGCCCTGTATAATTAGGTACATACACAGTACTGTGTATGTGAATTTTATATACTTACCTACCTACACACAATAAAACGATTATTTCTTTGTTTTCCCTTGACCATTGTAGGTATATATGTTATTTTCATAATTACTGAGGCGGAAAAATACAATGATGAAGGACACATTTATTACTTATATTCACTAGCACATTGTCGCGACTACTTCTGCGTGAATTTTGTACATTTCCCCAATGATATTATAAATAAAAAGGTGTAGATCAGATAGGTTACCTAATCAAACATTCGATCATCAAAAACGGCACACTAACGCACGCACGGGTCCGTTGACGGCGCGAAGCGACACTGAGGTCAAGTGTGGCTAGTTAGCCACATTTTAACATGTCGCTTGCTGAGCGCTTATAACCTATCTACACCTTTTTACTTAACTAGTCAATTACCGCAATCCAGACACAATTAAATTACTATTGTTTGCGGACACCGGTGTCCACGCGGAGCCTAATGTGTTAAATAATAACATTGCATTTCCCTTTAAACTTTAACATCCCCTCCACCCCCTGTAGTTCATCAAATAAAATACAGTCAAAGACATTCAATACTTAGACAGGACATCACGAACTTTTCATCCGAAATTTATGTCCTGGTGGACACAAATCTATGAGTTTTTTTAGTACGCTTCGCTGCCGCACCATTATTGATATATTATTGTTGATGGCGGTACTGAGACATGGGATCAAAGTTTTTCTATGACATTTGCTCGCATGCCCGCTCTATAGTATTTAAATCTCTTTGAATACAGCATACTACTATGCTACTAGGTTAAGTATTTTTTTAAATCGATTCTGTAGTGTTTGAGTTAACTCCCTACAAACAAACAAACTAAACTTTCCTCTATACATATAATATTAGAATAGATTTAGACGGTAGCTGTGCCTAGCGGTGTTACTGTTATTAGTTATCTTTATAACAAAGTTAATTCAAATCCGTTCAGCCGTTTCAACGTAAATTAAACATGCACACACTAAGTACAGATATTTTGCGTTTATAATGTCATAGAGATTAATCACAATTTATTTTCATAAAAATCAATTGTTTTTCGTTAGTCCGGCTAAAACTCAAGAATGGCTGGGCCGATTTATCTGATTTTGGTTTTGAAATGTTTGTAAAAGTACAGGAAAGGTTTAAAAAGTTAGTAGCTAAGGAAAAAACGCTTGGAATATAGTAAAAACAACAATTTCGCTTTCACATAGAAACTATTCCTACCTGTTAAACATTTGATGTTCGTCCCGTCCGTCGTCGGTACGGTATCTCCTCTCAAATTAAAGAGCGTATTTAAATAAGGATTTTGAATCGGCAACATATCATGTATGTAAAATATTGGGATTATAGCGTATCAAGATTTAAAAATACGAAAAGATAAAGAGTTTCACCATAACAACGGATCAACAGAATTATGTTTGGTTGTCAATTTATGCGTACGTTTCTAAACTTAGAAATGCCGGAACGTAGATCTACGCGTGACACAATTGCTATTTAATTATTTCTATAATTATAATTATATTATACGAGTGGATAATCATTTAAAAAAAAATGATAAGTGTACCTAGTGTAGACTGTTTTACTTCTCAACACACGGATATCGATTAAGTAACAAAATAATAATAATATGCAAAAAAACCCGTGAGACTAAACATTAGTGTAACAAAAAATATTAGGAAAAAATAAACACTGATAAATTAACTTCGCTTTTATCTTTTACAAACCTGAGTTCAGTATTTTTTTTACGAAACATGATGAGACCTTGACAATGGATTTTGAAATTCACACATAAACTATTTACAAGTTAAAGTAATACCTAAGACAAAACAAGTATTCTTAATACATCGGTGTGTTTACATTTTTTCCTCAAAGCATGATTGCTCTGTTTAACAAAGCACGAGTGCCTCATCTAAAATTGAACGCATTTTTAACCGCTTGATCGCTATATTATTTGTAATATGGAACAGCTATGCCACATTATCCAGGAACGTATGTACCCAGAGAGGGAGAAGGAGGAAGGAGCAACTGCCCCCTGGATGATCAGTGTTGATGACTTTTTCCAATTTTATCTGAGGTGGAGTGCTAAAAATTCTCGAGTTTGGTTTGCTCGCTGAAATTCCTTTCAGTTACCGTTGCGATTTACGTGTCCAAAAAAAAGAATATCATTTTAAAAACATGTGGAGTAAATATTCGATCAATGTTTTTATGTTTATGATTCGCACATATGCTTATACATACGACAACGAGCTCAACGAGCTCTAAGGTTTTGACAAAACTGCGAGTACCAGTTTTAGGGGCGTTGGGCAAAGTGCTTAAAATGTCAGCGCTCGCTTCACTTGCTCAACTCTTTTTAAAAATGACCTGGGTATGTCCATAACATTATCTATGGTACGCAATAACATATTGAAGAGTTGACTAATCGGCACAGAATCGCCATGATTTTTCTTCCATTTTATGTACCGAACATTAACAATATCTCTTCTCCCCCAGGACCGACGAGCAAGGCATAGCGATGAAGGTGTACAACGGCATCGCGCTTGCGTTGGAGATACTAGTACTGTATTTGAAGATGACGGCCACCTTCTTGCACTGCATCTATCAGTTCTTCGTGCCGCCGGAGCCTAAGAGCGTCAACGGGGAGATTGTGCTGGTATGTATTTTCGATTTACCGGAGATATTTTCGTTATCGTTCACGCACATATTTTGTAGTGTAGGTAGGTATGCGCGCACGAACATTGTGAAGATGTCAACTGCCTACCTGTACCAGGACAACTTTTTATGTATTAATAACTTACCTAATAACGACTGCACGAGGTTGTGGTTCAAATCCGGGCAAGTACCAATGTGACTTTTTCAATTCATATGTAGGTACTTTCTAAGTTTATCTTAGACATCATTGACATCGGTGAAGGAAACCATCGTGAGGAAACCTGGACTTATAGTTAATATTAGTTTGAAATCGCCAATCCTCCTTGAGCAAGCGTGGTGATCAATGCTCAAGCCTTCTCTGTATGATAAGAGGCCTTTGCCCTGCAGTGGGACAGTAACAGGCTGATATTATTATAATAACGACTAAATATTGACTCACTATGTTAGTAACAATAATGCTTTATAACTGTACCCACAACCGTTCGTTTTATTTAAAATGTTGTATGGTTCAGGAATTTGTAATTGATAGTAGGTAATTAGTTATTATATATTAAATTGTAAATATATATTTATAAAATCTTGTACTTATTCTCCTTCTAGATAACAGGTGCGGGTCACGGCATGGGCCGGGAGACCGCACTTCGGTTTGGCAAGCTGGGCGGTATCATAGTATGTGTGGATATCAACCCCACCGGAAACCAGGAGACTGTCGACCTCATCAAGGAACAAAAGGGGAAGGCTCATCGTTTTGAGTGAGTAAAAATGTACTACGTGTAGTTTGCCTCAGTTCCACTGAATCTCCCTTTGGCCACGGACACAGTCAGTCGTCCGATGACTTCGTGTCAGTGATTCCGCTGGTGCCCCGCTGACCACTGACTTCGTGTCAGTGGTCAGCGGGGCACCAGCTGAAGAGCGGCGGCTGTGGCCGAGCGGGCGTGTAGATTTATATGGAACTGGCCGAGCGGAGTGGGAAGCGCGGTTTGAACGTTGCTCGCCAATCGAGCTCTGCCTGCTGACTTGGTGTCTGTTGGATATTTATTTATTTATTTAATACTTCAAGCACACAAATGTACATAGGCGGACTTAATGCCTTAGGCATTCTCTACCAGTCAACCTTTAGGTCATGCAGAGACAAACAGTGGTGGATAAGGAAATGTCAGAGGTTAATCCAACTCGCTAGTTGGTTGCACACTAAACATAATTATATTCGTAGAATACCCGCGTGGCGGGAGGTGCGGGCCTCACTCCTGCACTATGCATGTTATAAACTCGTATGTATCGGGCCATCAAATGACTAAATAAATATCTAGACCCAAAATTATTTCATATAATGGTTAGAACCATAATTTATATTCCGCATTCCAGATTTTTTCATCACGTTATTAGCACGTGCACGTGCTAAGTTCATTGCCAAATTCAATTACCTAAGTAATTTTTTTTATTTCTCGTTACCAGCTAACTCGAGTCAGTTAATTCGAAACTGACAAAAATAAAAGTATGTACTAAGTAGGTTTTTTTTAAATATTTTTTTTTTGGCATAGACTATGCCTTATTAGATAATTTAGAAATAATTACGTACTGACTTTTCATAACCAGTAAAACAGGTTACGTAAAAGTATAAACCTGCTATTAAATTGATTGTATAGATTTAAGTTACCTGTAAGGATAGTTGCAAGGGAGATTTTTTTAAATAAATAAATAAAATGTTTTTCAAACAAATCGGACAGATGTGTTGTTGGAGAGTTTGTTCCGCTAGTTTCTTCCCAGCAAAACCACTAGGAAGTGGTGAAAGGTAGGCGTTTTGGGGAACTGTCTTTTGTATTTTTTTTACGTTTAAAATGTGGTGAATCTCAGCCTAATTTGAAAAAAAGACTTTTGATATTCATGCTGACAATTTAGAAAAAAAAATTGGTTCATTCTTATAACAATTTTTAAAAGTATTGGAATTTATACTCGTATAGAGTACTCCAGAATGAAACACGACTTGGCAATCAAAAATGTCAAAAAGTTGAATAAAAACAAAAAAAAAACCTACCGGTTTTTTTCTTCTTTTGTTGAAACTTTCCTTTTTTCATTCTTTGTTCTAATAGTGGCTTCAACTCCTCAGGTGCGACGTGACAGACCGTGCAGCCATAAACGCCTTAGCAGAGAAGATTCGTCGTGAAGTGGGTGAGGTCACTATGCTGGTCAACAATGCGGGGATCATGCCCTGCAAGCCGCTACTGGAGACCTCTGAGAAGGAGATTCGTGGCGCTTTTGAAATAAACATCATCGCTCACTTATGGGTAGGTGTATATTGTAAGAAATGGATAAGTGTGATTTTTGAAAAGAAAACTTCTTTAGGCTCGTTGTGATTTTTGAGATGGGAACAAACCATTGAACTAGCAAACACTGTTACCGTTACCGTAACCGAAATAATAAAATAACGGCGATACATCGAGTCAAAATGTCGCAAGACGTCACTAGCCAGTACAGTTTATACTAGGTAATGACGTTACAAGCCCTTCTCCTCAATTTTAATGCGCTAAATCTAAGCAGTTTTCAGCAATTTGAAAAAGAAAAAAAATACGTGTCTAATATTTTCTTGTAATCTAGATGACGGACTAAAAGCTAAAATTTTGTCAAATAGCCTATTCCGGAGACCCACTGTTTTTTTTTTCTAACAGGGGGGGCGGTCGTTGAAAAATACTACACAAATTAAACTTTTGGCGTTTTTGTAGATTGTTCACCAATGAGATTTAAAAGACTATAGAGCGGGCATGTCAAGGAAATGTCATAGAAAAACTTTGATCCCATGTCTCAGTAACGCCATCTAGAATAATATATGAATATTGGAGCTGCAGCGGAGCGTACTAAAAAAAACTCATAGACTTGTGTCCGGCTGGGCACACTTTTTCGGACGAAAATTTTGTTTGCGATGTCCGGTCTATAGGTATTGAATGTCTTTGTTGTACACACACAAA
This sequence comes from Euplexia lucipara, assembly GCA_921972225.1. Lineage (NCBI taxonomy): Eukaryota > Metazoa > Arthropoda > Insecta > Lepidoptera > Noctuidae > Euplexia > Euplexia lucipara. Next base: position 4,009,897 of record OV179143.1, on the reverse strand, counting down.
ACTTTCAGCGTTTTAAAATAACTAGTTGGACTGTGCCATATAAGAACTGGTTAGTTGCATTTTTGACCGTCTGAAGAGAAACCGGTAGGAATCTTAAAAAAAATGGTACAGGACTAGGTAGGTCTCCAGTTTATTCTAGCCACCCTTGCCTATTTCTTTTGTTTCCACAGTCGTGCACCAGTCGTAGGTTTTCTTTAGATACACTTCGTTTGTTGACACAGGGAAGATTTGCGGTTGGTGACTGATTTAAATAAAGCCGACACGACAATGGGCCTTTGCAAGTTGGCTTAAGCCTCTCATACTCTTTCCAAAGGTACCCAGAAATAAAACTTAGAAAAATAATTATGGTACTGGTCAAGTAATCAAACTTTGACGTCACACCCACTGTATCTCTGGATTGTTTTCCATTTTACTTGTTTAAAGAAGGTGTTTCGAATAAATTAGCAACCGCCATGGTTTGGGTACAAACATTTCTTGGTTACTTGCGTGCCTTTGGGCATCAATTTCTTATCTCTTTGTATCGATTTCTTGGGAAAAGGTATAACCCTTTTTTTTGTTTTACCCTTTGTAATAATAAATATGTTTTCTACATCATGAGGAAACCGGCATGCCTGAGAGATATTTCTCGAGGGCATGTGATGCCAAGTCAGAGGCCCATGGGCGGCATTAAAACTCTGACACCAGGTTAGTTACTAACCACACGATAAGAAGAAGAAGAATATGTTTTCTTTCTTTCTTTCTATCTTTCTTTTCCTTATATCCTAGTACAGATGACAATATCTTCGATAAAAGCAAAACCATAAACACCCGCTAACTATCACTTTGTTCGCATTTTTCCAGCTTCTCCAAGCCTTCCTACCCTCAATGATGGAGCGTAACCACGGCCACATCGTCGCCATGTCGTCCATGGCAGGAGTGGTGGGTCTCCGAAACCTGGTGCCGTACTGCGCCACCAAGTTTGCAGTCCGAGGTCTGATGGAGGCTCTCCATGAGGAACTTAGAGAAGATAAAGAGAACGACTACAGTGGTGTAAGTATTGATTATGTTATGAAGGAGACATTTACAAAAAATATTGGTGAAAGCGACTTGGACATCGACGCAAGGGCACCCTAAGAATTTAGTACATTATTCCCTGTCTGTTAGGGCGTGACTCATGCTGATTGTTTAACTATTGTGTCTATTTTGTGGACTGTGAAAGTGTTAAGACACGGCGCCAACTGGCTTCATGGCACGTCAAGGGATTTTTGTAATGCAAATGTTTTCAAATTCAAAAAACAGAACTCAAACATATATACGTGTTTCTGTAATATTACGTTTATTTTAAAAAAAATCGGGGGATCGGAACTGTCACTCCTTCATACAGGTTATACTGTAACCTAGTTAGGAGATCAGAACTGCTCCCACTATAATTGTAGCAAAATTAATCAAACATTGTAAAATGATAACCCATGTACTACAATACTTATTATGATCAATAAACATTATTATTATTATATATTATAAATCCTATGACACACTACTCACATTTCAATGATACGCCACAACCTGCTTCGGCATCCTTTGTCATGGTCTGGCATGCCGTGGCATCCTGAAACGTAAACTCTAAGCATGATAAAATAAGATCTCAAATCATTTGCCGCTTACTAAACTATCCCCGGCCGTGTCGTGCTACCAATGTGCGCCAGTGATGATTTTTTCCTTTGAACGTGAGCTAACCGGTTATTCTTTGACTTACCAACCTATGAAGTGCACGCCGACACTTGAGAGATAAAACGGTAAAGAAGGCATAATTAACATCTATGTCAATGCGACTTTTCATAAAATTAAAAGAGTGTTAGGTATTGATAGAATTTTAAAACTACGGGAACTATAAAAACTTTCTATTCTTGAAATGCAATTTTTTTTTCTGCGGAATAAAGTACCTACCAATTTTAATCGTCGTACTGCAATTTATAACATTGTTGGAGCTAATCTTTGGCCGACATTTTAAAGTGCATTGATAAAAAAGTACCTAGTGCTTAGCCTGGCACTTAGCACCGGTACTTATTACTTGTTAGACCTCCTCGTGATTTGCTCTATTGCCACAATTTATTCTATAGGTATTTTAAGCTAAGGAATGTTAACAGATTATGCCAACGCATGAGATCATGTTAATAATCTTTGACCCTCCTGAATAGCGTCATGTTTTGATCTCTGAGATCAAAATGACATGTTTCTATTGTTTGTCTTTGTAAAACTCGTACTTTAAACTATTTAAATAAAACAATGCATTACAAATATTAGCATGATTATAAATAAATAAATAATAATAACACATTCCACAACTTTTCACACAACGCCATTTAGTCTCAAGTTAAGCTTGAGAACTTGTGTTAGGGGTACTGAACAGCTGATAAACATACTTAAATATTTCTAAATACATACATATTATTGACTAGCAGACGTCACGTGGTTTCACCCGCGTAGTTCCCGGTCACGTGGGAATACAGGAATAATAAGCAGCCTATGTCACCCGGGGATAGTGTAGCTTCCCAACGGTGAAAGAATTTTCAAATCGGTCAAGTAGTTTCGGAGGCTATTCAATGCAAACAAACAAACAATCAAACCTTTCTTCTTTATGATATTAGCATAGATAAATTACACCCAGACAGAACAAATGATCGTGCTAATAACCCAAACATCTGTCCTGCATGCGTAGCATGAACACATTGAACACCGAAGAAACGGCCTTTGTCTACAGACGAATCGGCAAAGTGACAGATTATATAGACAGGAACCTCAATCTGTCAAATTTCTTTCAATAAACCTGCCTGCGTAGCATGAACACTTAATTTCTTTTCTTCCGAGACACGACAAAGACCGTTTCTTCGGTGATCATGCTACGCGTGCAGGGTGGGAATCGAACCCACGACCTCCGGCATAGCAGTCAGGGTCACTAACTACTAGACCAACAGGCCAGTCAAAATGCAAAACAGAATCATCTGCCTATGCTTTTTCTAACTATGTTGGTGTCGGCTTCTTGTTTAATCGGATGCAGCTGCATACCAGTGTGGGTAACACGATACTCCTTGGTTAAATTTGGTTGTCATTGGTTGTACTCGTAGCGACTGTCAAGGAAAACTTCCGGGACCAAAAGCTTAACGTGCTTTCCGAGGCACGGAAGAGTTCTGATACGTAATGGATAGTCCCCATCTACGGACCAACTTTGTCAAGCATAGCTTAACCTTCGATCGACCCGTGATACTATTATTATTTAGCCACAAATTCCTTGATTATCCAAAACAGCAATATTTATAACTTTGAAGACCAGCGGAGAAAAGATCTTGACACCAGCAGGCCTAGCCATATTACAAATTCTGTTTCTATTCTATTGCGACAATAGAAAGAAAATGGCGTATATGGAATCAGCTATTTGCCAACTGTCAAGTGTCAACGAGTGGAATATGTAATATGGCTGAAAATTAAATACATTTGACAGTTGACAAACAGCTAATTTTCTTTCTATTGTCGCCTTATCGATTACGTTAATAGAAATAGAATTTGTAATATATATGGCTAGGCCTGCAGGCGAGATGAGCTCAAGAGCAAACGACCATCCAATATCCAGTATAGTTACTACAATGACGTTTTAACGTGTCCACACTGCGCCCGCGCTTTTACAGCTAAAATTGGTTATACATAAGCCACATCAGAGCACACGCCCGTAACTTATAAAATAAGTATGGAAACGAAATAAGTCACCGTAGCCGAAATCGGCGTGGGATATATACAAGGTGTTTTTTTTGATATCCCATAATTTTAGGGTTATATTCTGTAGGTAAAAATAATACTAAAACTCCTAGAATAGATGGTCCAAAAATGCATAGTTTCGGAGATATCATCAATCATAATTAAATTATCAGTTGTTTAGTACCCGTAACACAAGCTCTGCTTAGCTTGGGACTAGATGGCGTTGTGTGGTGAATAGTCGTGGAATATTATTATTAAGTATTATTAATATTATTTTTATTAACCCCCGACGCAAAAAGAGGGGTGTTATAAGTTTCACCGCTATGTGTGTGTGTCTGTCTGTCTGTCTGTCTGTCTGTCTGTGGCACCGTAGCGCCCAAACGGGTGAACCGATTTAGATGCGGTTTTTTTTATTTGAAAGCAGGGCTTCTTGCGATGGTTCTTAGACATAATTCATCAAAATTGGTTCAGCCGTTTCAAGGTTATCAGCTCTTTTGTGTTAGCTACCGTTGCTATTTTATACGTCTATGGGTATTAACTTTACTTACAAACATATGTGTGTCTTAAAATTTCAAACACCCATGTGTATAATATTAATAAGTAACATTATGGTGTATCTGGTCTGATGCAGCCAGGATATCTAGCAGACTAATACACTCTTGGCAAAAATAACAGCAGATATGTCGTGTTTGGATTCATTTCAACCAGCATTTGATTCTGCACACAATGCCCTAATGGCAACAGGATGAGCTGATGCTGCAGCCAGGCTATCCAGCACACCAGTAGGTAGACTCTTGACAAAATAATAGCAGATATGTCGTGTTTGGATTCGTTTTAACCAGCATTTGACTCTACATACAATGCACTGAAAAAACCTCAGAACTGAAAACTCTATAAAATAAAATTAATGCGTTTAAAAATTTAAAAATAAAAATTAAATTAAAAATTTAAAAAACCCCCACCGCAAAAAAGAATTTAAAAAGTTAAAAATAACACTTTAGCCATGAAATTTTACGTAACGTCGGGGTACCGTTAAAATAAGTTCCTACATACCTACAAGTACACTCCTAACTAGGTACCCCGACGTGAAGTAAAATTTCATGGCTAAAGTGTTATTTTTAACTTTTTAAATTCTTTTTTGCGGTGGGGGTTTTTTAAATTTTTAATTTAATTTTTTACCTAATTAGTTCAAAAATTGTCACCAGTACGACGAATCTTCTTTCTAACGTCACTTTTCTTTCACGTAAGGGTGTTTTACATTCATCGTGACTTTGTCGAATTATTTTCTATGATAGTAAAAAAAAGGATGATTGAAACATAATTCATATGCCAGTTGATTCTTTGATATGGTCTCAATCATACCCTAGAGTTATGGGATATAAAAAAAGAAACACGTTGTATATACATATACCTATTTGTTAATATTAGACCAATTTTAGTGAGTACAACGCAACAAGATCATTTTTTCCGAATACAAATCCATATCTTCGCCATTGCGAGCACATTTTCATAGTATTATTTTACTACAAAAAGATAAGGTTAATTTTCGATTGAGAAAAATTTACAGTTTGCGATTATTGGATGTGCTGGCCTTAGAACAGTCTTCTAAAATACCACCATGTCTCTCTTACAGATAAAAATGACAGTAATCTGCCCGTTCATCGTGGACACCGGCCTGTGCAAGAACCCCAAGATCAAGTTCCCCTCGCTGATGAAGATCCTCACGCCGCAGGAGGCGGCCGACAGCATCGTCGACGCCGTGAGGAGGAACTACCAGGAGATCACTATACCCAGCTCACTCTACTACATGAACATGGTGAGTTTGTTATTGGTCTACTTAACTTAATAAAACGTTCAATGCTGATCACATGAAATCAGCCCGTACGGTTTTTAGGCGATCGACAAAGATAAACATTTCGGAAAGTTATACCGCTTTAGCCTATGTAGTAATGCTAGTTTATAAAGGACTGATACGCATTGTCGAATAGATTTATCGCCGCAGTTTACGTGTTAGATAAGGTTCACGATAACGCTTTAGAATCGATTAGAGTAATGTAAAATTACATTATGGTTGTGGGTCAATAGAATAGATCCCAAGCTTCTTGTGACCCGTCATAATTAGGTACTCGTTTTTTAAAACGTTGCTCGTTCATAGTTTTTTTTTTTATAAATCGGGGGTGCTTTTACATGAATTTAAACTTACATACATAGACATCCAGCCAATTTTTTTAAATAATTTCTAGCATATTCGTTAGAACCTTAACTATGCCAAATCTCACACATCTTCGTGCAGCCAATATTCTTAAATCGGGATCTAAAATTTTCGCTTAGCGTATTAATTTATTGATGATGATAACTTCAACTCCTTCCTTGACTAAAGGAAAAGTCAAGCACCTCGAAAGACGGCTCGTTGTTGGCTAGACTGGTTTAAAACCTGATATATATATACCCTACATATCTGTGTGTATACATTCTACAAATTGCGTACTTTAGTTCATCTCTGTTCATGTTTAACACCAAGAAGCCGTGTAAAGATTATTGTGACACTAAAAATAATTAGAAAATAAGTAATCATTCATTCATTAAACTTTTCGTAAGCATTGATTTACAAATTATTGCAATTTGTAAGTAACTGGCTACAAAATAATAAAATAAGATGAATAGTTCACTTAACAATTATTGCAACTTACTTAAAATTATCTCTACTTATAATAAATCTGTAGTATTAAATAATGCAATAGAAAAGAAACCAAAAAAAAATATGTTTATTAATATTATTTTTTGATGCAATGATATTATAAGTAAAAAGGTGTAGATAGGTTACCTAAACAACATTCGATCTTCAAAAACGGCACACTAACAAACGCACGCGTCCGTTGACGGCGCGACGCGACACTGAGGTAAAGTGTGGCTAGTTAGCCATATTTTAACGTGTAGCTTGCTGAGCGCTTATAACCTATCTACATTTTTTACTTTAAATATCATTGGTTTGATGTATATTAATATTGTAAAACTGCATAAAACGAGAAAAATTATAAAATGTTCATTTATTTACCGCCGTGATAGCATATCTAATTCATTATTCAAACAAAATTAACAAAAGCTTAGTTAAGATATTATACATAAATAATCTTGAAAAATATGTAACTTAATGTTTTCTTTTTCAGATTTGCAGAACTTTGCCGAAGCCGGTGCCTCTTTACTTAAAAGACTTCTTGGATTCAGGTTTAGATGCCCAGTCCTAATTTAAAATGACAATGTCTATTGAAATAAGTCGTATTTATAGACATTATTATCACCCTGACAAAGTTAGGCAAAGATTAGGCAGAAGTCGCAAGGACCAAAAATTATTTTAAGCAATATTTAAGCATATTATTGCTAAAAGCATTTCTAAAAACTTCGTTTGAACATATTCACATTTTGATATTAAACAAATTGAAAAGTGAAAAGGGTCCAAGAAATAATAATAAAAATATAGACTGAAAAGTTGATGTTCGAGAAAAATCACTGTCCTAATATTTAAATGCCCCTTATGTAAAGTACACATGCAGTTTTTACAAAAATTAACCTTCGTTTTTTGTGATATTTGGTAGGGTAGGTAGGTACGTGTATTTTTAAATACTTTAACGACACACAATGTGTCATTGTCAATAGATAGATGTATGAATGTAAATATAAGATTTAATCAGAAATATAATTACCTTACAATTTTTTTAAATTATATTTTTGACGAATCTTGTTTAAAAAACGCAATCAGTTGCTTTCTTGGAGAAAATTATAAATAGATTTTACGCTAAAGACAGCGGGGTATTGTGTAGGTATTATAATAAATAATCACATTGCATGTTTATTTTACCTTTATTTTGGTTAATTGGGCAATTTTAGTACTGCAGCTTTGTAAATAAATAAAAAAAAAACAGGAAATGGCTTTCAAAATTCAATTAGTTTTTTTTTTTTTCTCTATAGGTATTTAACGCCGCTACTTTTTGGATAGTTATAATGGCGCTTACTTTTCCTGTTTTAGGGTTCCGTAAATTTTCATAGTTGAACAAAAAATACTAAAATCAGAAGCTGTTTTTTTTGCTCCTGACGGGACGGAACCCTTCGTGCGCGAGTCTTACTAGCACTTGGCAGGTTTTTGTATTATCATTATGCACATTGTTATAACTGAAATTGCCCATTAAACCTTTTGTGCTGAAATATGCTTAACTATTTTTACAGTAAATCTAAATTTTTAGATTTAACTAGATATATTATTTAAATTTAAAGTGTAGAAGTCAGACAATATGCAAAATAAGTGATAATACAGTGAATATATTCTTAGGTACACGTATGAGTGAATTTATTATAATTATCTTGCCTGTAATAAATATATTCATTTACAATATTTTATGCTACACATACTATTCTATGAATTAGTATGTATGTTATATTATATTATATTATATTATATTATACTGTACTATAAAGAAATAGTGTTATTTTATATACCCACGTATAACAACTAATATATTGTTATTAAATGTTTCTCATTATTATAGTTAACAGAAATATCGTGGAATATAATTTATGTTTAAAAAAAGAGTTATTTTTCAGGTTTTAAATAATGTTTACTATTAATTGCAATAGCTACAGATAGTTAACAATTATTATAACAAGTGTTACTGAATTATCAAGTGCCATCATAAGTAAACTACAGTGGATATAAAACATGATAATATTATGTATTTTTCGTTAATTCTGTCGATAGCATGGTTTGTCAACTTTATATCGGCTAATTCATTTTTAACGGTTTTTATAGGATGGAAGTGACGCATACCCTGACATTATTATGAGTTCAGTACTGGATTCTGAATCTCCTCTGTTGAAATTTATTAATTTCATCAGTTTTTCCTAATTTCTAATTAGATTCTGATGTTTTCATTCTTTAGGGGTAAGAAGGGGTAAAGATCTGAAATATATTATAATGTATATCTAGGCTCAGGCGAAATGGAAAGGAGTGTATGAATTTATTATTATTATGAATATTTTCTGTAAAAAAATTCAGTTTATAATTATTTTACGAAAAATGTATACCCCTGGGCATCAATCATATTATGTAAAGTTATGAATCTATAAGTTTATGCGTCGATATGCTTTGCACAGTGAAAAGTATTTTTTTAAGTTTATTTATTTTTAAACATGCGTGAAATAAAACTTAAATGCTTCGCATATCCTTTTACTGTTTTCAATTTGTGTTTATGCGCCTAGTTTAAATTATTTTCTGGCGTTAATTCCGTTATCTTCTTTTTTAATCTTCATAGAGTTGGCAACTGTGACCTATCGTTAGATATATATTTTTATTGTGTTTTTGTGTGTTGATCATGTTTGTCAATTAGTGTAAGGTTGTGATGCCAATACCGTTTGTGATGTTGTTATGTACTTCTGAATATATGGAAAATCATTTTAATTATAGTCGTTTTTGTTTCGTCCGAAGATTGCAAGGCATTTTTTTAACAGAAACCAAATTTTCTCAGGATTTATAAATATTAAAGACAACTCTGAAGTCACCAACTGCCTAGCCTTTTCCCAATATCCTTTTCTTCTATTCATGCTCTTAAAGTAAACAAAATGGTTGCCACTACACCTCCTTTTAAATATACTATTTATAATACTATGTTCCCTTGTGACCGTCAAGATGGAGGGACCAAGTCTGGGATGTCTGTCATACATATATTAAAAAATAATACCATAAATCTACTATTTGCTACCTTTACTAAAAAAATTGCTACTTCTATATTTGCAGAATAACTTCAACAAAATGTTGGTCCCTCCATCATGACGTCAAAATGGAGGGACCAAACTGATAAACTGCTCCCTGGAATGTTCCACCTTGCTAGTGTTTTAATACCTTAATTCTACCTAAATAATGTTAATTCTGACTGACTAAAAAAATATTGGTTGTAAAAATATCGAGTAATTTGTTTGGTCCCTCCATAATGACGATTCAATTATTTAGTGTAGTATATAGATGGGCAGTTTATTTTCAATTTTCCAAGGATACATATTTATTACCTATTTACTACCTTCCAATGATATTATTTTTTTAAGGTATAGATTATTTTAGAGAGCCAAAATCTAAAAAATCTAAATTGACGAATTATTAAGTGCTTTCGCAATAGGTATAGTTATATAACTAAGAACGCAGTATAGCTAAGAACCACCGCCAGGAAACTGGTTTTCCAATGATAAAATCCGCATCGAAATCCGTTCATCCGTTTAGACACAGACAGACACGCACAACGCAGACAGGCACACAGACAGATAGACAAACAGACATCGACGTCAAACTTATAACACCCCTCTAATTGCATCTGGATCTGGGGCTTTTAATTTTTATATTAATTATAATTTAACTTTTATCGAAATTCTTTTGATAAAAGTTAAATTCTAAATTTTAAAAACCGCCACCGCATAAAAGTAAAACATTTTAAAAGTAAAAAATAACACTTCTCTATCGTTGAGCGGTACCCCGAGTTGACGTATTCATGACTCAAGGATAGGAAAGTGTTAATTTTAACTTTTTAAATGTTTTTTTTCTTTTTTGGGGTGAGGTTTTTTAAAATTTTTAATTTCATTTTAAAAAAAAAATAAACGCATCAATTTTGTTTTATAGAGTTAACGGTTATGAGATATTTTTAGTGCTTTTGAATGCAGAGTCAAATGCTGGTTAAAACGAATCCAATCACGATTATCTGCTATTATTTTCCCAAGAGTGTATTAGTGTGCTAGATATCCTGGCTGCATCAGACCAAATATACCATAGGTACCTACCTCAGAAACCGATCACTATGGTTCACACATGACCCAACCAAGATAATGTCTGAACTTCAAAAGAAACATAGTCTCGTGTAGAGTAAACTAACCATTAAGTCAAAATCAATGCCAAGGCCAATCAAAGGCCACCTACAAAATAGAGTACCTTACTCCTCGGGGGTGTACTGAAAACAGGATTTCTCAATGCAACAAAAAAATCCTTCTCGGTTTTCGTCGGCTCCATGTTTTGGCGATCTGTAATGTTGTCATCGCTGAAAAACCTAGGTCCTGAGTCATCCTGTTATGGGATGTTTCAGATATTTGGTTGACTTTTTCATGAAATACAGCATAAAAGAGAGTGGGGCTGCCTCGCTTATTTAGTGGTCGCAAGCGCTAGTCTAGTGCTTATAGCGTGAGGAGCTTACGATTACTAATAAATGTGTGCATTGAATAGACACAAAGACACTAAATACTTACTAACTAAAACAAGTCTAAGCTCTGTGTGGTTCTTTCATCATAAGAGTACCTTAGACACCGATCAGCGTGGTTCACACATGGCCCAACCAAGATAATGTCTGGACTTCAAAAGAAACATAATCTCGTGTACAATAAACTAAACATGAAGTCAAAATCAAGGCCAAGGCCAATCAAAGGCCACCTACAAAATAGAGTACCTTACGGGGAGTAAGGTACTCTATTTTGTAGGTGGCATTTGGGGGGTGTATTTAACTAGGGGGATACCAAATTTTCATTATTTTTTACCTAGGACGTCCCGTTTCAGAGATATGAACTGAATACGGGATTTCTGAAACCAATGTGAATTGCATTTAAAATTGGTCACAGAGCTTTCGTCGACTCCATATTTTGGCGACCTGTGATGTTGTGATTGCTGGAAAATCGGCTTCCTGGGATATTTCGTTAAGGGATGTTTCAGATAGTTGGCCGATTTTTCATGAAATACTCATAAGAGTACCTCGACACCGATCAGCATGGTTCACACATGACCCGACCAAGACAATGTCTAGACTGCCAAAGAAACTTGGGTTCGTGTGATGTAAAAGTAACCATTTAGTCAAAATCAAGGCCAAGGCCAATCAAAGGCCACCCACAAAATAGATTACTTTTCTCTCCGGGGGGTGTATTTTGCTTGGGGGATACCAAATTTTCATTATTTTTTACCTAGGACGTCCCGTTTCAGAGATATGAACGGAAAACAGGATTTCTGAAACCAATGTGAATTGCAATTAAAATTGGTCACAGAGCTTTCGTCGACTCCATATTTTGGCGACCTGTGATGTTGTGCTTGCTGGAAAATCGGCTTCCTGGGATATTTCGTTAAGGGATGTTTCAGATAGTTGGCAGACTTTGTTGTGAAATACTCATGGAAGTACTTCGACACCGATCAGCATGGTTCACACATAACCCGACCAAGACAACGTCTAGACTGCCAAAGAAACTTGGGTTCGTGTGGTCTAAAAGTAACCATTTAGTCAAAATCAAGGCCAAGGCCAATCAAAGGCCACCCACAAAATAGATTACTTTTCTCTCCGGGGGGTGTATTTTGCTAGGGGGATACCAAATTTTCATTATTTTTTACCTAGGACGCCCCGTTTCAGAGATATGAACTGAAAACAGGATTTCTGAAACAAATGTGAATTGCATTCAAAATTGGTCACAGAGCTTTCGTCGACTCCATATTTTGGCGACCTGTGATGTTGTGATTGCTGGAAAATCGGCTTCCTGGGGTATTTCGATAAGGGATGTTTCAGATAGTTTATGATATGCTCATAAGAATACCTCAACACCGATCAGCATGGTTCACACATAACCCGATCAAGACAACGTCTAGACTGCCAAAGAATCTTGGGTTCGTGTGGTCTAAAAGTAACCATTTAGTCAAAATCAAGGCCAAGGCCAATCAAAGGCCACCCACAAAATAGAGTACTTTTCTCTCCGGGGGGTGTATTTTGCTAGGGGGATACCAAATTTTCATTATTTTTTACCTAGGACGTCCCGTTTCAGAGATATGAACGGAAAACAGGATTTCTGAAACCAATGTGAATTGCAATTAAAATTGGTCACAGAGCTTTCGTCGACTCCATATTTTGGCGACCTGTGATGTTGTGATTGCTGGAAAATCGGCTTCCTGGGATATTTCGTTAAGGGATGTTTCAGATAGTTGGCAGACTTTGTTGTGAAATACTCATGGAAGTACTTCGACACCGATCAGCATGGTTCACACATAACCCGACCAAGACAACGTCTAGACTGCCAAAGAATTTTGGGTTCGTGTGGTCTAAAAGTAACCATTTAGTCAAAATCAAGGCCAAGGCCAATCAAAGGCCACCCACAAAATAGATTACTTTTCTCTCCGGGGGGTGTATTTTGCTAGGGGGATACCAAATTTTCATTATTTTTTACCTAGGACGTCCCGTTTCAGAGATATGAACTGAAAACAGGATTTCTGAAACAAATGTGAATTGCATTCAAAATTGGTCACAGAGCTTTCGTCGACTCCATATTTTGGCGACCTGTGATGTTGTGATTGCTGGAAAATCGGCTTCCTGGGGTATTTCGATAAGGGATGTTTCAGATAGTTTATGATATGCTCATAAGAATACCTCAACACCGATCAGCATGGTTCACACATAACCCGATCAAGACAACGTCTAGACTGCCAAAGAATCTTGGGTTCGTGTGGTCTAAAAGTAACCATTTAGTCAAAATCAAGGCCAAGGCCAATCAAAGGCCACCCACAAAATAGAGTTTTTTTCTCTCCGGGGGGTGTATTTTGCTAGGGGGATACCAAATTTTCATTATTTTTTACCTAGGACGTCCCGTTTCAGAGATATGAACGGAAAACAGGATTTCTGAAACCAATGTGAATTGCAATTAAAATTGGTCACAGAGCTTTCGTCGACTCCATATTTTGGCGACCTGTGATGTTGTGCTTGCTGGAAAATCGGCTTCCTGGGGTATTTCGATAAGGGATGTTTCAGATAGTTTATGATATGCTCATAAGAATACCTCAACACCGATCAGCATGGTTCACACATAACCCGATCAAGACAACGTCTAGACTGCCAAAGAATCTTGGGTTCGTGTGGTCTAAAAGTAACCATTTAGTCAAAATCAAGGCCAAGGCCAATCAAAGGCCACCCACAAAATAGAGTACTTTTCTCTCCGGGGGGTGTATTTTGCTAGGGGGATACCAAATTTTTATTATTTTTTACCTAGGACGTCCCGTTTCAGAGATATGAACGGAAAACAGGATTTCTGAAACCAATGTGAATTGCAATTAAAATTGGTCACAGAGCTTTCGTCGACTCCATATTTTGGCGACCTGTGATGTTGTGATTGCTGGAAAATCGGCTTCCTGGGATATTTCGTTAAGGGATGTTTCAGATAGTTGGCAGACTTTGTTGTGAAATACTCATGGAAGTACTTCGACACCGATCAGCATGGTTCACACATAACCCGACCAAGACAACGTCTAGACTGCCAAAGAATTTTGGGTTCGTGTGGTCTAAAAGTAACCATTTAGTCAAAATCAAGGCCAAGGCCAATCAAAGGCCACCCACAAAATAGATTACTTTTCTCTCCGGGGGGTGTATTTTGCTAGGGGGATACCAAATTTTCATTATTTTTTACCTAGGACGTCCCGTTTCAGAGATATGAACGGAAAACAGGATTTCTGAAACCAATGTGAATTGCAATTAAAATTGGTCACAGAGCTTTCGTCGACTCCATATTTTGGCGACCTGTGATGTTGTGATTGCTGGAAAATCGGCTTCCTGGGATATTTCGTTAAGGGATGTTTCAGATAGTTGGCAGACTTTGTTATGAAATACTCATCGAAGTACTTCGACACCGATCAGCATGGTTCACACATAACCCGACCAAGACAACGTCTAGACTGCCAAAGAAACTTGGGTTCGTGTGGTCTAAAAGTAACCATTTAGTCAAAATCAAGGCCAAGGCCAATCAAAGGCCACCCACAAAATAGATTACTTTTCTCTCCGGTGGGTGTATTTTGCTAGGGGGATACCAAATTTTCATTATTTATTACCTAGGACGTCCCGTTTCAGAGATATGAACGGAAAACAGGATTTCTGAAACCAATGTGAATTGCAATTAAAATTGGTCACAGAGCTTTCGTCGACTCCATATTTTGGCGACCTGTGATGTTGTGATTGCTGGAAAATCGGCTTCCTGGGATATTTCGTTAAGGGATGTTTCAGATAGTTGGCAGACTTTGTTGTGAAATACTCATGGAAGTACTTCGACACCGATCAGCATGGTTCACACATAACCCGACCAAGACAACGTCTAGACTGCCAAAGAATTTTGGGTTCGTGTGGTCTAAAAGTAACCATTTAGTCAAAATCAAGGCCAAGGCCAATCAAAGGCCACCCACAAAATAGATTACTTTTCTCTCCGGGGGGTGTATTTTGCTAGGGGGATACCAAATTTTCATTATTTATTACCTAGGACGTCCCGTTTCAGAGATATGAACGGAAAACAGGATTTCTGAAACCAATGTGAATTGCAATTAAAATTGGTCACAGAGCTTTCGTCGACTCCATATTTTGGCGACCTGTGATGTTGTGATTGCTGGAAAATCGGCTTCCTGGGATATTTCGTTAAGGGATGTTTCAGATAATTGGCAGACTTTGTTATGAAATACTCATGGAAGTACTTCGACACCGATCAGCATGGTTCACACATAACCCGACCAAGACAACGTCTAGACTGCCAAAGAAACTTGGGTTCGTGTGGTCTAAAAGTAACCATTTAGTCAAAATCAAGGCCAAGGCCAATCAAAGGCCACCCACAAAATAGAGTACTTTTCTCTCCGGGGGGTGTATTTTGCTAGGGGGATACCAAATTTTCATTATTTTTTACCTAGGACGTCCCGTTTCAGAGATATAAACGGAAAACAGGATTTCTGAAACCAATGTGAATTGCATTTAAAATTGGTCACAGAGCTTTCGTCGACTCCATATTTTGGCGACCTGTGATGTTGTGATTGCTGGAAAATCGGCTTCCTGGGATATTTCGTTAAGGGATGTTTCAGATAGTTAGCCAATTTTTCATGAAATACTCATAAGAGTACCTCGACACCGATCAGCATGGTTCACACATGACCCGACCAAGACAATGTCTAGACTGCCAAAGAAACTTGGGTTCGTGTGATGTAAAAGTAACCATTTAGTCAAAATCAAGGCCAAGGCCAATCAAAGGCCACCCACAAAATAGAGTACTTTTCTCTCCGGGGGGTGTATTTTGCTAGGGGGATACCAAATTTTCATTATTTTTTACCTAGGACGTCCCGTTTCAGAGATATGAACGGAAAACAGGATTTCTGAAACCAATGTGAATTGCAATTAAAATTGGTCACAGAGCTTTCGTCGACTCCATATTTTGGCGACCTGTGATGTTGTGATTGCTGGAAAATCGGCTTCCTGGGATATTTCGTTAAGGGATGTTTCAGATAGTTGGCAGACTTTGTTATGAAATACTCATGGAAGTACTTCGACACCGATCAGCATGGTTCACACATAACCCGACCAAGACAATGTCTAGACTGCCAAAGAAACTTGGGTTCGTGTGATGTAAAAGTAACCATTTAGTCAAAATCAAGGCCAAGGTCAATCAAAGGCCACCCACAAAATGAAGTACCTAATCTTGCTTATTAATATAACACACATGGGTGTTTGAAATTTTAAACCACACATATGTTTGTAAGTAAAGTTAATATCCATAGACGTCTAAAATCGAAACGGTAGCTATAACACAAGAACTGATAACCTTGAAAGTAAGTTACCTTTGTAAGTAAGTATTTGAAAGTAATGAGGTAACAGACCCTAAAAAATAGATATATCTAAAGTAAGAACCTCCTCCTTTTTTGATGTCGGTTAAAACAAGCTATTATTGCGGTAATCTAAGACAATAGAAAGATAGAAGAAAAAATCGGCTGCTAGTAAATCCGATTCACGCGATTATTAAATCTATTTAAAATAACAATATTGTAATTAACAATTGTATTTGAATTGAATTGAATTAAACGCATGCTATTGATGATAAAATACAACATTATTATTGTATAAATTTATCTCTTTTTTTTAAGCAGGTAATGTTTGTAAAAGAATCGATTTCTTTAAAATCGATAAAAGGCGGCCAAGTGCGAGTCGGACTCGCCGATGAAGGGTTCCGTAGCAGCAAGTAACATAATAATTATATAAGTTTTTGTAGTTTGTTGTAACTTTGATTGATACGATTTATGACGTTTTAAAAAACTGCTTACTAGTTTTCAAACACACATTTTACTACTGTGGAAGTCTCACTCGCGCAAACTATTCAGTTTAGAAAAAAAAAATATTGGAAACCTCAATATTATTTTTGAAGGCCTATCCATAGTTTCCCCACTCGGAGATTGATGAAAAAAAAATAGAGTTTCAGTTCTAAGTATGGGAAACCCAATGTTTATTTTTTTTACTTCGAACACCTACTAAAATAAATTAAAGTATGTGGAAACAATGTATTTTATTCATTTTAGACGTCATGTTTCATACAGAAATTTACTGCTTAACACGTTAACTGTCCCCATACATATTTTTTGGATAACCCCAAATGTCCAAATCATTTTTTGTAATATTCTGTTGTTGGTGTCCTGTTGACAAGTCCTGATAAATAGAGCAACATAACACACAAGTCCATGAAGTTAGAGCGCATAGAAAGTTACAGGGGCGAGTGCACCATTTACGGTACATGGACGTGATGAACCCACGCGGCGTGTACTGTATTCGGTACATTGGACAGCTAACGTGTTAAGACTTACACAATCGATATCTAAATAGAAATAGTGTAGGTTTTTTTTTTCAAAATAACCGGGTTCGATTCCCGAACGGAGTACCTACAGATGTTTTTTAAAATGTATGAATGCAGTTTTTCTTGTTATTAAAATCGATGACATGGTTCCTCAGAACAGATCTTCTTATGTCTTATAGTTTCAGACTTTCCCATACTGACCGATTTGAATGAGACACCCTGTATACTACACTAAATAATTGAATCGTCAATCTGGAGGGACCAAACAAATTAGTCGATATTTTTAAAACCAAATATTTTTCATTCAGTTTGAATCAATATTATTTTGGTAGAATTAAGGTATTTAAACACTAGCGAGGTGGGACATTCCAGGGGGCAGTTTATCAGTTTGGTCCCTCCATCTTGACGTCTTTTGTTAAAGTTATTCTGCAAATATAGAGGTAGCAAATTTTTTAGCTAAGGTAGCAAATAGTAGATTTATGATATTAATCTTTTATATATGTTTGACAGATATCCAAGACTTGGTCCCTCCATCTTGACGGTCACTGTTCCCTTCACTGACTGGTTAATAATTCAAATGCCAAATAAATTCTCAATCTATTTATTTCAAGTTTACATTTTGATTATTCACATTTAAAATGTACAGTTTCTGCAAGATACATATATATTTCTACTACTGACATTTTGGCGTCTAATCACCTTATTTGGAACGTTGCTATCTTAATCTTACCTTAACGATATAATCAAAGCAAAATACGAAAAAAAAAATATAAGGATTACGTACATCTTTTATTGGAAGTCGAATACCAGTGCTCAATAATTTCAAAAACCCTATATAAGTAAATGGAACATAGAGTTTATAACATTATTAAAAAAAGGAATTGTACAGTATGAATTATTTTACCTCATTAACATATTTCACTGAATATACTTAGTAGGTAATAATTTTACATATTATTAATCTAGTTATGGATGTAAAAACTAGTCTGCCGGCTAAGATATGCAATACCTCTTAACAAGAATGGACCTAGGAACTCAGTTATATCAGTAACAATTCAGTATCACAAATCAAAGACAATGCAAGTTGCATCCTAATTAAAGAATGATTGTTTTAGCTAGTTTATGAAATTTTTGTGTTGTATTGAGTTTTGAGCTGATTGCTCAGCAACTTGCAGGACTTGACAAGAACACAGGACTTGGTAAGAAATACTAGAATATGGATAAGAGAATATTCAAATTTAAATATTTCTATAAGACCCAAAGAAGCTCGGTCTTTGGATAACTAATTATTAACGATGACAATTTAGCCAAGTCAAGTCCTAACTCTTATGGGGAGTGTCATGTAAAAGAAGATTCAAAATGGTCATATTTTAATTATTCCGGCGTCAAATGTGGAATCGAAACTGAATAGCAGAATTCGGCCACTAGTAATGATCGCTTTCGAATAAGGAAGCAACTGTTGTTGTCTTCTGGGTCAAATTCTGACTCCAAAGACCTGCGAGCCTGTAGTTGCTCAAAATCCGGAGGGCTTTGTGATTTTTTGGTTAGGGATATAGCAAATCTAAGCTGGCCGGCTAATTTATTACATTCACAATAATATGTTTAGATACATAGACACACTCATTAAATTTTATTGCTTATATTTTTCTCTTATTTCGCGAAGCAAAATATGAATGTGCGCGTAACAGTTATTTCTTAAATAAACTTTTATATTTGCGTGACTTATTTACAGGGAGACATATACCCAATCATTCACTTGAAACATCAGAAGATAGTACAGTTGAAGAATTAAGTTACAATCGTATTTGATTTCTTAGCAATAGAACATAAAACATATCCACACTTATTTGGTTTATTATATAATTATTTAATAAAGTTTGAAATCTCACTTCTTCATGATATTAAGTATCTACCCTCTTTGGTACTTTTATAAATACGATTATGAAACACGAATTTGCCTAAATTAACCGACATATTAACTATTTTAATACCTACTTTTTTGAATAACAATAAATTATAAATATCTAAAGCATACTAGCAAACAATTTCTTTAAATTTATATATATAATACCAACGTATTTGTTACAGCATTCAATGCTTATTTAGCGATAACAATTAATTTTACATACAATACCTACTTACATAAATATTTATTAAATTTTATAAAGTTCATGATACATGTTACCTCTAACACAGACCTAAGAATCCACAGACCTAACTATGATAGAAATGTCAGATACCTACACACTTCAAGATGGAAATTACTTTGAATGGATAAAAAATAGCCTAAATGTGTCATTTACTTCATCGTATACAATATACCAATAAAATATAAAAAACTGAAATATAAAAAAGTAAATTACGAAAATTAAATTAATTATATTTAAAAAAAAACGTTACAATGCAAATACATTTAAAGTTAAAAATCATTCTTACATCATTTGTAGATTTATATTGAAACTGTAATTTAATAATCAGTGATTATCAATTAAAAATATTCCCATTTAGTATTTATTTACTTCAGTACAGTATTATTAAAATAAAATAATGAAAATGTTGAAATATTTCGTCAGGTTCACTTGCACGTCGCCAGCCATTTTGAATTGTGTAAAACAATTGCAACATATTTGTTACCCATAAATACTTGCAAGCTTTAATGTCTACAGTAATAATTACCTACAAGGTCTAACGCGAAAATTGTGTCAGAACGGAATCAATATAATAAACTGTAAGTACACAAAACTCAATTTCTTCGATAAACGACATCTGCGATTTAGCTTCCAAAAATTTAAACAAATAATAGATATGTGTTTTAGTAAAGTTTGCGCAACAACGTTCACGACTTGTTTAATTAAATTAGTCAATGTGAAATAGAAGCGATTAAAAATATTATAAAGTTGATATTTATACAAGTGGAAATAATATCAACTGGATATATAAATTAGCCAGTGGCTTCTGGGTCGATACGATAAATCCGATTCCAAGGCGTGTCATGCTACCCAGTAACTAGGTTTTAAGGGTCACATGTATTCAGCTGCATCCGGATCGACTGGAACCGATACTAACATAGTTTGGAAAAAAACTAGGCAGATAACCATGATCTCTGCGTCATGATATTAGTAGGTACCACGACCTCACACTTGAAATTTCAAGTACCTATTATACTCGCAGTATCCATTCTGACACAACATAATAAGTAGACAAGTACATCGACACAATTATCTACACACCAATTTTAACTAATAATTGACTTCACTCTCTTAATAAAATGGAAGCAAAGTTAAAGAATCTTACACAGATCACTCATACCCAACAAAAGTACAATAACATTTTACAACTCAATCAATACCATTTTCCACAAATACCTTTTAGTGCAGAATTTTGCTAAACTTAGATACTTATAATAACTTAAATTATGTAAATAATCGTAATAAAAACCACAGTTATTTTCTCTTAAACACTTGCACTTAAACAGTTTTTTTTTTAATATTTAGTTATATTAGTTCATAAATAAATATTTGACTGCGACTTATAAGTAATTCATGCAAAATATATTTCCAATAACAACTTATAAGAGGCCTGCCCAAGTTATGTTTAAGTTGTGTTTTGTTTTGTTATGTTTTTTTTTTTGTTGGTGAGGACATTTTTAAATGCAAGGACCAAAGTTACTCTTTACATGATGACAAGATGGTCCATTTATCCGCAATAGTCCATGTCAGTACAAATAAATAAATCTTTATCTTTATCTTCAGTGTCGTCTTTAGTAAGATCGAGATCGAAGGACCAAAAATCTGAGTAAATATCTGCCTAGCTCCGATAATTTTCCACTTTTACATAACCTATTATAACTATCATTCCTTATGCAACTTCACGACGAAAATATTAATCTTGCTAATTTACTCCATTCCGTTCTGGTCCACTACTTTATATTCCTATATTTTATGCTTCATTTCTTTAAGTTCATTTATAGTAAATATTCCAAATCCATTAAACGCTTTGATATTATTCTTATTTACAATTTTTTTCTTGAGGTCAACTTTTGGTCAACAAGATCAGAAAATTAACATAATTTTAAATACATACATGTCTTGTGCTAAAATTATGATATAAAGTTTAATAACAACTTTTTTTATTAAAAAAATATGTATAGTTTTTTTCTTAATTTGGACTAAAACAAACAGTAGATACATAGTTATTACATAGGTATAGTGATGAGGCCATTTGCCAAATCATTGTTTTTCTGTGTTATCTAAAGCGAGGCCGTGTCAAATAGATATTTTAGATATTTATACTTGTAAATAATACTTTGGCACGAAAGTATACATTAGCTTATTTTGCAACTACATATAAAGCATAAACAATTCATTTGCTGTCTTTTTTACTACCTTCGAATAAGTTTCAGGCAGTAAGTGAATTTCCTTCTAGTTCTGAATTTAACTGCAAGCAAGATAGACTTTCAACCACCTCCGGATAAGCCTCAGTTGACAGTTGACAGGTATCTAGTGAATTAATTTCCATTTTGGGACTTATCTTGGAGATCTATTTGCAAACTGTAAAACTAGCCCTGACATATTGTTAAAAGAAAATAAATAACTGATTTTTTTATAGTATTTGTCAATTAATTTCCAGTCATCAAGTTTGTACGTACGAATATGGGCAGAGTTAGAGGTAGGTAGATTAAAATATGTCGACATCTTTCAAGTGTTGGTAGTTGCGGTCCCAATAACCGCCGTTGTAGAGCCAGTCCTCCTGCTTCGTGTAAGGATTTGTGCCTTGACTGAACCACCTGGAAATAAAGTCGAAATTCCTGTATTTTTTTTCATTAGGTATTTGGGAGGAATGCACTACACCAGGGGGCATTGCAAGCAACGTTAGGAAAAAGATCGGTATATTTTTTTTATCGCTGATCGGATTCGGCTGCAGTTGGCAATACTCAGACCTTGAGCGGGGACAACGGGCTATAATAAAATTAATGTACTTCAAAAACCTAAGGTACCCTACACAAAGTCTTTATCAAATAAGTAATTTACACTCTGTTCGCAAACTATATATAATTAAAACTATTCTCAGGAAACATAAAACTCTTAATTTTGATCCCAGCTTAACCTTGAAAAGAAGAAAAGATATAATAGTTGAAATTCCTAAAACTAAAACCAAGTTCGCCCGTATTCAATACGACAAACGCTCAGCTCAGCTTTACAATCGAGTAAACAAAGAGATATAAATATACAATAAACCATTGACTGACTGTAAAAAAATAGTAACTAATTGGATAAAACCACTCACCTATGACGACACGGAGAAGCTACTGGAATAAACAAAACCTTACACTTAATGCTCTCATCATTCGTATTTGTAAGTATACAGTCTGTTTCTTTCATTGCCACTTACACTCACTCTGTCTTTTACATTAAATTTAACAAACCCTCACACTATCACCTAACTTTCACACGCACAGATGCTCACATTCAACATTCAAATTCACATTTACACACCTTTATACTCACAGTAACACACCTCAGTATTCACACTCACACACACCTCCATTTCACTTTCACACACCTTCATAGTCATAGTCACATTCACACACCCTCATATTCACATTCACACACCCCTACTCTCACTCACACATTTGCATGCTTCTTGTCTAGTTTTAATTTTCTCTTTTATTTTAAATCACCTGTTTTTATAACACTTAAAACAAGTAATTTCACGTTAATATTTTAAGTTTTGGAAGAGCGGAGTCTCCTAACACAGGCTTTTTGCTTAAAAGGAGGCTCCAATCACTAGTTGTTAAGTTTACTTGTAAAACAAATAAAACATTTTCATTTTCATTTCATTTCACTCAGTCTTTTTACTGTAATCGCAGACTACTTCGCAACTATTTTTATAGAACTTAGAAAAAATAATTGCTCGAAAATCATATTTCGATAAGATTTGTAATATTGAGGATAATTAAACCCAGGTTTAAATGATCAAGCAATTTTTGAATTCGAACTTATTTGGCAAAGTAATAGTTCATTTAGAAATTAATTTCAAAGCAAGCCGAAAATGTTATTTTTGTTTAACTGGCTGGATAAACCTTCCAGACAATTTGTGTTTTTGAATGTAGCATGAACCAATGTTGGAATTCGTTGAGTAATTCGTGACGTTCTCATTTTTCTTTTTTAATAATTCTCGATGTAAATTATAACATAGGTACATTTTTATGAATTCCCTAGCTCCTGCGCTACTGTACAACAGCGAACAGTGTAGTTACAGGAGCTAGTGTATTCCCCTTACAATGTTGTTACACGTCGTTTATGACACCCAAAGATTACAGAGACAAGCAAAAGTACTAAGCTTTATAAGCCTTACCTCGGCTGCCAAGCCTCCGGTGACTTCTTCAGCAGCTTCCTAGCAGTTCGCTGCTTCTCCTCAAGCCTAGTCTTCTCAGTGGCTGCAGCATCGATGTCTCCTTGCTCCAGCAGCCTGATGTCGGGCCTCAGTCGGCTGTCCGTGGGACAGAGCTGTCCTTTCATGTCTCGTTCCAACTCGTTCAGGGACATAGCGAATTCGGTGAATTGGTAATACTGAAAATTAAAGACTTGGAATAAGGTTTGTTGTTTCAAGGACCAGCAATTCCACACGATAAGAGGAGTTTTGTGAACCGTGGTGCTCCAGGTAGGTAACGGCATGCAGAAAAATAATAGAAAAAAAAGTTTTATTTTTTTAATATGTGGCACATTATTAGACACACGGTATTTACCCGTTGTAAATTGACCCAACCCAACAATGTCTCAGTAACGCCATCTATCATAATATTACAATATTGGAGCGGCAGTGGAGCGTAATAAACAAGAACAATCGACTTGTGTCCACAAGTATCGGATGAAAATTTGGTTCGTAATATAGTAATAATAATAATAATCACACTGTATTGGGATCGATCCATCATCACTGATAGAACTATCATGGCTAATAAGCCCGATATAGTGGTGATGGATCGAACCGAGAGGCGCGCAATGCTTGTTGACATAACGGTCCCACATGACGGGAACCTCGTGAAAGCCGAACAAGATAAAAAAATCAAGTATATTGATTTGGCTCGCGAGGTTGTCGACATGTGGGATGTGGACTCAGCAATCATTGTGCCGATAGTCGTGTCTGCCAATGGCTTAATAGCAAAGAGCATCGACCAATACCTGAAGAGGCTCTCGTTGGGCGGCTGGATCAAGCGTTTGATTCAGAAAGCAGTGCTTCTGGACACGGCTCGCATTGTTAGGCGATTCCTCTCCCTGGAGCCCTGACCGCCGGTAGCTTGGACCCTGTTCCCGATACCGGTGGGCTACTATTTTTTATATTTTTAAATGTTTTTTTTTATATTTAAATATTTAAAAATGTATTAAGTAAGAAATAACAATGAATAAACGGAATAATAATAATAAATAACAAAATAATAAATAAATCGCGAATAAACCTGATATAGTGGTGATAGATCGATTGGAACGTCACACGATGATTGTTGATATAACCGTCCCGCATGACGAGAATCTCGTGAAGGCAGAGAAAGATAAACAACTTAAGTATCTTGATCTGGCTCGCGAGGTTGTCGACATGTGGGATGTGGATACAGCAGTCGTCGTGCCGATAGTCGTGACGGCCAATGGCATAATAGCCAAGAGCCTCGACCAACATCTTAAGAGGCTCTCGTTAGGCAGCTGGATCAAGGGCTTGATCCAGAAGGCAGTACTTTTGGACACGGCGCGCATTGTAAGGCGTTTCCTCTCTCAGGAGCCCTGACCACCGGTAACTTGGACCCTGTTCCCGATACCGGTGGGCTACTATTTTTTTTATTTTTAAGTGTTTTTTTTTATTTTTGTATTTTAATATTTAAACATTTTATTGATGTGTATAATATGTAAAATAAAGGAAATAATAATAATAACTTTATTAAGAACTCAAATTACAATTTACAAAAATAACAGTGAAACAAATATAAAAAAAATATTAAAATAATTTATTCAATTATAAAATTCACCAAATATCCCGTCTATGGTACCTAGTATTGAATGTCTTTGTAATAACCTAAGGATGAGGACTATTCCCGAAATGCCTAGCTGGGGAGAAGTGGAAAGAAAGCAGGAAAATTTTTGCTCCTCAGTATAACAATAAATAAAGAAATACTCTTACCTGTGCGCTAGTAGTTGGCCGCGGCCTCGCCTCCCACAAGGTGACGGAGCCGGCAATCTCAATGTTATTCGTGTCATCAGACTTCGGAACATCTTCCGAGTTCTCTGCGTCGTCCGACTGCAATGTTTCAGAAGATACTTTAGGAGATAGGTATTTAAACTGATGCACAATAAGTAAAAACATAATGAACCCTTGGCAGTTTGATTTAAAAGTCACTAACAGGCGCGGCTTTCATAAGGGCGCTATTGTTAAAGCAAAGTAAATAAAAGCAAAAAAAAACAGTACAATAACGACGAGTAACGTGGCCAGATTAATCTCCAGATTATCCTAACATTTTTCAAGATTTGAATTTGACATAACGGCACTTTTTGATTTTGTCACATCATAGGAACCTCAATTGATGGTAAAATTAATAGTCAAGAATTCGGGATAACAAAATCAAGAACAATAATTTATTTTAATAAATCCAAATTTAATTATATAACTAGTGCCTACTGATGCCTCAAGCAAGCTCAAAAACGACAACCCAAGACTTGGTTGGTATTGGTTGGACTGCTATTATGAAATTTAAAAACTCTTGTGTACTTATTAGATAATTTTGCTTAATCGAAACCAGAATCTAGACTGTAAAAGAAACTTACATCCTGAATAGACATGGAGCGAAGCGCTCCAACCTTGAAACTGTTCAACTTGGCCAGCATCTTCTTGGGTGTGTGCGAAGGAGTCTGCGCAGACGCCTCCTCTCCGCGCTCCTTGGCCCACTGCTCGTGCGCCGCCGCGCTGCAGCACTTGATATACTCCGTCCACTTGCCGTAAAGGAACTTGACGCGTTTCTTGCTGAAATGTCAAAAGAATTAATGTAATTAAAAGTGCCACAATAATTATAATTTCTGTAAATAAGCAAGGTGGACAAAATCATAAAGAACTACCCTGAAATCCACCATTCGCTTTAAAACCAATCATTCTAGTATTATAAAGACGAAAGTATGTGAGTGTGTATGTTTGTTACTACTTCACGTCTAAACGGCTAGAGAGATTTTAATAAAATTTGACATGGAGTTAGCTGACAGCCTGGATTAACCATGCTACTTTTTAACACATGCTACTTTTTATCCCTGTATTCTCACAGGAACGGGACCTATGCAGATGAAACCGCGTAACGTCTGCTAGTAACACAATAATTTCGTATTGACAAAGCATGGAAAAATAAGTGTGCAAGCTATCGACACAGTAATGTTTTCTGCACCCCTAGCACAAACTATTCCGTTCGAATGAAATTAAACATGAAAGTACATTAATCTGGTCTCATTAAAATAAACGATACAAACACAATACCTAAGTAAATTCTAAAAAATAAATTAAAAAACGCGTATTGAAATTATTATTATGAAAGTCGTTCGAATTGACATCAGAATAAAGTCAAACCTTCGTGCTAAGCACACATATGCTATGCACAGGTTGTTGTCGATGTTTTATCAAATCATAAAACTTGAAGACGGCACGGCGTGACATACGTTTGGATAACTAAAATATCCACTACTTAGCTAAATACAACACTTACTTGGCATCAATAATAAACCCATCAACACGGTGCAGGTCCCTGTTGTTAAACCCAGCCGGTTTGAACACCAGGTTGGCCTTCAACCCAGCCCCACCGTGGCAGGTCACCTCCATGGCTCCAAACTGCTCGATCCACAGCTTGCCCACGATCACATTGTGGACGCAGCAGTTTACGTTGCTCCAGGTGTAGGCTTCACCCCACCTTTGGAGAAAGAACGGAAACTGCAAAAAGGTGTTTACAACAATAGGTTATATGCGACCAGCAAGCGACACGTTAAAATGTGGCTAACTAGCCACACTTGGCCGCGCGATCGTTAAAATAAATACCTACTTAAAACAACAAGATTTACGTATAGGGGTAGGCACACACTAATAAGCACCACTTGTTACGATCCATAAATTCGTCTTTTGTTTCGTTAATGCTTACACATCACGCACGCTGGTAGGGAGTACCCACTACGCTTATGACCTTTTTCACAAACAAATAGTTGTTCGTGAAAAAGGTCATAAGCGTGGCATTCCAATGTTTTTTTTATTTGACCTGTATCTATCTATTTATCTATCAGGATTTGGTTCCCGCACTTAATCCAAGTTTGGACCATTTTGCGTGAGCCATGGCGGCCGTTTTGTTGGGGGATTACTCCAACCAGCCCACCTCCTTCTAGAAGCAGATTAAGCCTCCCAAGCATTTCAGTGCGTCTTCGAGGAGTTCCGGTGAACCGAGAGTCCTCTTCCGTATCTCGGCGACACCCGTGCACTCCAGGAGCACGTGCGCCACCGTTTCCTCCTCCTCCATACATGCTCTGCACAGAGGACTGTCCGTTACGCCTATATAGTGTGGAGGTGTTTATTTATTTAAATTCATAACAATTTTTACATTGTGTCGAATATTGAGAACAGATTTATAACTTAAAAAAAATACAAAGAACAAAAAATACAAAAATACATGCCACTTAATTACCTACTATATGAGAGAAAATAATCATAATAAACAAATGTCATTTCAATAACTAGAGTAATGTCCAAATTATTAAATGTAGCCAATGTCAAATATCAAAAATGTCTATTACATACATAAATGTCAAGAATGGAAATGATAAAAATAATAATATAAAATCAATAAAAATAGTAGCAATAGTAGTTATAAATTTTTTTAGACTAAATTTTAAATACTAACCATGATTTTCATAATTTGTGTTTACAATTTAAATATCATCAATAGAATAATAGCAGCCATCCAGTAAGTAACGTTTCAATTCAGTTTTAAAGTCCCTTTTGTATAGAATTTTAAGTCATCGGGAAGTTTATTGTATATTTTCACTGCCATGTGGCAGGTACCTTGTTTGACTATGTTAAGTTTAGGAATAATAATGCTTTTAAAATCTTTTCTTCTTGTAATCTCTCTAAGCTTTCTTTCTTCTTCAGTCTCATATTTATGTACATATTTAGAAAAGTGTGTTAGGAGCACCAATACGTATAGCGATGGTACTGTGAGAATATTCAAGTTTACAAAGTGACTCCTACAAGATTCCTGCTGACGAATGCAAAGCATGGTGCGAATGGCCCTTTTTTGTAACACAAATGCTTTCTGTATATTGTACTCGTAGCTGCCTCCCCAGCATAAGATGCTGTACCGTAACCGTGCCTCGATTAACGCGTAGTAGACTTTTTTTAATTGCGTTATGTCAATAACATTTCGTAGGCTTCTCAGTACATAACATCCTGAGCTGATGGAGTTTTTTAAGCTTTCAAGTTCTGGTTTCCAATTTAGATGACAGTCAACATGTACCCCTAAAAACTTTACTGCCTCTACCGAACTAACATGGACTCCATCATAAACACAATTTAGTTGATTTTTATTTTTAGAAGTGGTACGAAATAGCATTAAGTTTGTTTTGCTAGCGTTCACTTTAAGTCCATTGATAGTGAACCAATTGTGGAATACGTCTAGAGCTTCATTTACGTGCGAATTAAGGGATTGAATGTTATCTGCTGAAATTATAGCATTTGTATCGTCTGCAAATATCACCAATTTTAAATGATCCCCTATTTTATTTTCTACATAATCGATTAAATCATTAATAAATGTAATAAAGAGAATGGGGCCCAATATAGATCCCTGAGGAACTCCTACTCTAGTGTTTTCTAAATTAGACCCAATGGCTTGCATCGTTAGTTACATTCCTCTCATTGTTATTTCCAGCTCGAGTCAGTTCTTTTACTTCTACTATCATTTTTCTATTTTTTAAGTAGGATGTGAGAAGTTGAATAGCTTTGCCTCGCACTCCATAATGTTTGTTTAGTAGGCAGTGTCCTGTGATGGTCCCGGTCACCAGGCGCAAGCTAACTCTGTCCAAGCGCAGAAGGCGTTTGGTGAGTTTCTTGTCCAGGGTAGGCATAGCCTCCTTTGACTGTCTGCACGCCGGGGACGAGGACCACCATCTTTCTGCTTGTGTGTGGGTAAATTCTTGCAGCAATCCAAGTAGTTGGTTGAAGGGGATGGGCACTACGGGTTCGGGCCAGATGGCCACGGTGTCAGATCCCCTCCTGGCCAGTTCGTGTCCTTTATCCACTGTAGTGTTACCGTGTTGTGGTATAGTGTTGTGACAAGTTGACCTGTATCTTTTGCATGCAAACTGGTAAAACACGGCTGAACCTATCTGTGTATTCAAGTGTGCAAAATAAACGACTTAGCGAATTACTTACTCAAAGTAATACAATACACTTATTCATACTTTTTGGTTTTTGTTAGCTGTGTACGAGTATTAACTCAAACAAACATAATTCTTTACTATATATTCTTGGTCATAATAATACAAAGTCTAAATCCACATCACATCGAAGTCCGGTACAAAATAGACATTGTTTCTTATTGAAGATAGGAAAACTGTTGTCATGTCGGCAAACAATATCCTAAGAATGTAAGTAAACGTCCGGTAAGTCCTCTAGAAAGAAAAAGGGTTGCCAAACACCCTCTTCCGGCCGGACGTGTTATCTGTTCGGCTGTCTGGAGCTATGTAAGGTCAAATTTACTCTACTTAAAAACCTTTTCCAATAAAAGTAACATACATACATACATACCTACATAAACTGACGTCAATAGAAGTTCTTGTAAAAAAACCTTTAAACTATAGGTAGTGTGTAAAATAATGAAACACAAAACAATGTATTGCTCTTCTGTTTGTGAGATTAGTTACTATGCCACCCAGTTTATATGCCCATAAGCGGACTTGGCTTTACATGCTGTCCAGAAAAATCTGTATAGCTTTATCCTGTTTAGTTTACTTTTACCGTTTTTGAAGCGAACGAAAATATTTTTTTTTTTTTTTTTTTTATTACTGATAGGCACGCGTTTGACCACTATCTCACCTGATGGTAAGCGATGATGTGGTCGACGATGAAGCACGCTTGCCTAGAAGCAACCTGTTCACTCTTGACTTGAAGACCCCTAGGTTGTAGCTATCAGGAAACACCGACACCGGCAGGGAATTCCACTCTTTGGCTGTTCGCACAATGAATGTGTTTCCATAACGTTTAGTACGTATGGTTGGGATATCTACCATGTACCGGTGGCGCAGTGCTGAACGCCTGGTGGTCCGATGATGGAAAGGGCTTGGCTTGGCTTGGCTTGGCAATATATTATTATTATAATCATACAATACGCACATAAAGCACATAGTGAGAATTATACTCATCATGGCATCACTTCTGTATTCCTTTCACACATTATAATCAAATTCCCGGGTTAAATTAAAAAAAAATACATGACGACATCACGAAAAAAGAATCGTCATTGTATTTTTTAACCGACTTCAAAAAAAGGAGGAGGTTCTATGTTCGTGTGTATGTATTTTTTTTTTTTATGTATGTTACCTGATTTCTCCGCCATTTGTGGACCGATTCTCGAAATTCTTTTTTTGCTTGAAAGAGTAGACTCCTGAGGTGGTCCCATTTTAATGCCCATCAAGAATAAGACAAGAGTACCAAAGCCACAGACTTCCTAATTTAGAGTTATTTTACACCGTTTAGTGTTATTTCTAAAGTCGGTTTTATTTTTTGTAAAAAAGGTATTTTATTTTCAATTGTTAAATGTTCACACAAAAGTTAAAGAGCTAACTAGTACGAGCACGAGGTGAAATACCGTGTTTATCAGATACACATTTGATTGTAAATAGTCCGGTCTATTTAGACCAAAAAATGAGAGTGAAGTTACATAAAGTCCCAACAAGCTGAATTTCTGTGAAGTTATTCAAAACATAATTATAAACAATGTCTAGAAGTTCCCCATCATTCCCCTGTAAGGAAAAAAAATAATTCAAGGTCAACGGTAAAAAAAATGAGTTTTTCGCGATTTTCAGCAAAACGGTAAGTTTTATCATAAAAGTACCTCAGACAAAAATTGTAGATCATAAAATTATCTATAAAAAATGTATCAATACTTTTTTTCTTACGAGCCACCGTTTCTGAGATATACTTATAACGATTCAAAAAGTTATAAAAGTTGTTATCGTCATAATATGCATGAGTACGCCACGTATATACTTCTAGACTTGTAATATTTTATATAATATATATATATGTATGTATACATACATATATGTATTATATATTAAATGTTTAAATATTTTTCTATCGGTCATTGTAACTTATACTTACAATATAAAATATACAAATAAGTTTTAACTACAAGAATATCAGGTAAAATGAAACCCAGTCCCTTAATCTTTAAGCCAGTGTAACTTCGAGACATCTGTCTCTTGTTCTATTGTGTGCGTGGCTAGGGTCTTATACCTGCTGAAAGTCGGAAAAGAAAGTCTGACTGCTGAAAGTCGGACTGTCTTGTTCTTTGGCAATGAAAAATTGTCAAGGCCGGTCATGCTCTAATATTGAATCACAAACAATGGAGGATTCGTTTGACTCCGACGAAGTATCATGCGATACATCGCTATTGACGCAATTTACTTGCATCCAAAATGAAGATGAAGAAGAAGCAGGAGAAGAAGAACAAGAAGAAGATCAAGAAGAAGAACAAGAATTTGAAACTTACGAATAAGACGAATAAACTTCAACACTTTTTTTTCATTTACATCGCTTTTATCTTTCCCAATCTTTGAAAATTTCCGTTATTTTGCAATAGTTTTACATTAAACGGGATCACAACTGACCCGTGGAGTAGGCCTACTGGGGAAACCACGTTAAAAAAAATGCGCTAAGTACACTACCTCATAAGTGGCGTGGAAACGTGTGCATATTATGACGATAACGACTTTTATAACTTTTTGAATCGTTATATCTCAGAAACGGTGGCTCGTAAGAAAAAAAGTATTGATACATTTTTTATAGATAATTTTATGGTCTACAATTTTTGTCTGAGGTACTTTTATGATAAAACTTACCGTTTTGCTGAAAATCGCGAAAAACTAATTTTTTTGACCTTTGACCTTGAATTATTTTTTTTCCTTACAGGGGAATGATGGGGAACTTCTAGACATTATTTATAATTATGTTTTGAACAACTTCACAGAAATTCAGCTTGTTGGGACTTTATGTAACTTCGAATGTCTAAATAGACCGGACTAAAAACAAATGTTGCGTCTTGTTGGTGTGTCTAGCCAGATATCTGATGGAGATATTGTAATGTGTTGTACAAGCGTATATTCGAACTATGAAAAGTCGCGGAACAATTCTGTCGCACAAGCCGCGTTAATCACACATCCAGTAGTAAACTCATCCATACTGGCTACTCGGCGAAAGTAGGCGTTGTTAAGGTACACCTCTGTCTAACTCCTCGCGAAATAAAATAAATGGTAGATTTTAATCAATCTGGGTAATTACTGCCACTACCTACACCAATAGGAGCAATACACACAGCGATGGAGTACGAAAATTAAATAGGAGTTGAAATGATTAAGATCAATTAGCTCCTTTGGCACAATGGTGATCAATCGTGATTAAGGGTAACGAAATCTGCGAACTTATAAATCAAAAGAACGTAGTTAATCTCCATTAAAAAGAAAAAGATGATTTGCATTTCTGGTTGGATGGATAATTTGGTAATTTTATACCCAAGGAATACCTACCTACCTGAAGCGACGTTATGTAAAAAGAATTGAATTGGGTTTACATTTCAATTGATAGAATGTGAAAAGATTTTTGTTTTTGTTTAATGTTTAGATTATTCAAAAGCTTGAAAGTTGAAATAGCAGGCTTAACACCACTGGAAGCCGATCCAAACACATAACACTTCACCACATTTGTGGTGGGCATCCCAATGTGATGCTCCTCCATTTCGTGCTGGAAGATATTTTTTGGCTGCAGGATGTGGTGTTCCGTCGCTTCCGCGGACAAAATCCATGTAAGAACGCACAAAAGATCGTGGAAATGAAGTGAAGTGTTCCTAACATATTTTTTTAAGATGCTCAAAGTATACCAACAGTATAATGGTTGTATACTTTTGAGCATCTTGTTTACAGATCGGTGGGAGTCCCCCCTGCAGCTGCAACTGTGGGTGGCGGCTTCATACCATTATTTAATTATTTTATGTTGTTTTACTAGCAATAGTTGTTACTAACAAAATATGGACATAGTCTAAAATAAATGCTTATTATTATTATTATTAAAAGTGTTATTAGTATAGTGTATTTCTAGGTTAAGGTATTTATCTATGGGTCTTAAATACCTGAAATAAATGTTTTATTTATTTATTAAAAAAAAGGTACAATAAAATACTAGCAATTTATTTTTGGTCGTTACAAAAAAAAAATTAAGCGTGATTCCAAACTCAAATAATGGTCCAATCGTACAGTAACGACTGTCGTTTGTTACCCGAACGAGTGGCAATTTACTCCGCAAATATTTGCGTAATTTATCAATTTAAAATCTAGCCATAACATTCGGGTTTTATTGTCTGAATAACACAACAATAATTGAAGGATTTGTAAGGTTGATTAGATAGAAAAATACAACTTTTGTCAAGAAAAAACAAACCACACCGAACTACCTACCTACATAATTCTTTTTATAAAAAGATTTTAGTAAGAAATCGTGTTTACCGCTAAAATCTGCGTTAGCGACGAGATGTAAACCAAACAAATATATTTGCATGTTTGTGTTGTGCATATATTTTTTTACTGCAAATAAAGGATTCGAATTTGAATTTGAATTTTAATACTATTCTTCACATACCTACATACATATATGTCTTGTGCAGCTTACACTTTGCAGTCTTTTTTAAGACTGACAATAAGAAATACAAATCAAACAAACTTTTACTACATACCTACTACAACACTAATGAACTAATGAATATGATCTTACAGCGACATCTGTCTTGCCACTTACGAACTAAATGTGACGTATCCTAAATCGCGATACTAAAAGTTTATCCGTGATCAGTGCGATTGAATGTATGCGGGATGAAAGGGACATATGATGTCTCTTGTACTAAACGGTAAAACTCATGATTTCTATCTTATTCAGTGAAATTCAACAGGTAAAGAAAAAATCTCACTTCTTTTGTTAAAAATCTTACGTAGAAACCATGTCTTTTTTTAAGCTAGGACTTCAGAATCATGCACTAAAGACATGGTATTGACGGGTAATCGATGTACCTTTCGTGCTACTGAATGGATCTTCTAACTAAATGGGTGACGGGTTCTTGTAAGTATACAAGAACCTTCTATCTGATCCTCCCTTTGAATGGTAGATGAAGAACTTGATACTTTTTTCCTTTTTAATACTCATAAAAGCACTTACCTCGGCAGCTCAACGGTGACATGTCCCTTAGGCTGTATCTCGACGCTTTTGCCGCAGAACTTCAGCTTGGGATGCACCGAGCCATGGAACACGAAGTGGGGGCTGTCAGCGTGGAAGGCAGACACCGGGGGGTGGTGGGAGACCTGAAACGACAGGGTCCATAATTGATACTTACGAAATTGAACAACACCCTGTATATGTGTATTGAGTATTGAAAATAGAATATAATTTAGAGAAAGTAATAGAAACGTATTTGATTGCGCCAGCTGGTCCATTAAGTATAGTGACTTTGACTTGAACTGTCAACCTACGAGTTAGTTTACACCACTATTTTTTAATTAGTACAAATACTTAAAAGGCTTATTCTAGACGGTCTTCTCATTATATTTGTAAAGTATCAATAAGTAATATTCATAAACAGCAAAGTTATTAACGTTTGTTTATATCCCAAAGAGTCACTCAATTTATGGAAATATTGTACAGGCTATTCATGACATAGTAGTATTCATTAATCGTCATCTCTCGCTCACGTTCGCGTGATTTCGCTCAAGCCTGCCCCGCCTCCAACAGATGTTTTCGTGATTTAAGTTTAACTAAATAGTAGCATATTTAAAAATTGAATTTCGTTTCTTTTTTACTTTAGATGACGCAAATGTGATCAGTAACAGGTACGGATACAGCCCAATTTATTTTTGTACTAATTAAAAAATAGGGGTGTATGTAGGATTACAGCTCACACCGCCTTCAGTAGATCTATTGCGTATCCCCGTTATCAGTCCATAGTGGTAATCACTGGGCAAAGTGTTCAACGTGTCCAACATCTAGTTTCGTATTGGCTATCATCAGTGTGTATCTAGGATGACGTCATGCGCACTCGCAGAGATGTGACTACAGGACCCCGTCTGATAGTCACTGTAACTTGAAGTCCACTTACCAATACCATTTTTTTTTTCTTAAATTCTCAGTTGTCATCAAAGTTTAGTGTGCAACTAGAAGCAATGAAAAGATAGCCCATAGCTTGTGAACGTCAAACGTAACATAATTCAGTTCTTCAAATCAGGCCCTTCATCACTGCCTAGTGTTTATGCAACACATCAGGGGCTAGAGTCTGCTATTGCAATCGTGTCTCAATGACCGGTCATTGATCGAATATTTGACAACTTTGACAGTTTTTGTATGGGAAATGTGTCATAAGTTTGACGTTATACGTCAAAAATCGGTCATTGACCGGTCATTGAGACACGATTGCAATAGCAGATCGACCCCCTGATTTGAAGTATCCGACAATATGGACAAGAGTACAATTACAATTTAGATGTTCTAAATAAAAATGCCCTTTTAAATATGTGGTGTACTTGTATGTTCTAACGTCATCCCGTGCCAGACACACAATACGTGATACTATACATCACTTAAATGCAGAGTCTTTTATATATGAGCGCTCTCATTGTTCCTGTTCAGCGACGGATGCTCAGTGATACAGAAAAATGAATGTGAAGCAGATTGGAGAGAATTTAGATCAACTATGAGATTAGAAGAATCAGAATGTTGATTTGCTTTAAATGTAGGTACAGTTTAGGATAAGTAACACAAATGATTAAGATAACATTTTATTAAGGCTGATTAAATTCATTAACTACAACTAAAAAAATAAGTTGTGCAGTTTTATACAAATGAACTAATTAAGTATTTAGAAACATCTGCGCCACCTTTTTTAAAAACTATAAAGCTCCTAAAAACTCACAACGTGGCTAGCGTGGCGTTATGTGGAATGTGGACTCTTTCTGATATCAAAGTGTATATCGTCGTAAACGCCATTGATCTAATTGGCCAGAAGCCCCGAGGAACATTTGTCGAAGTTTTCGTTGCGTGGCCAACCGCGCTTGGGTCCGGGACCTGATTCAGATGGCAGTACTCCTCGATACGACTCGCATTGTGAGTAAGTGCCTGTGTCTGGGCTCCTAACCACCATTAGAAGCGGACTCCTATGGTCTACTACTTTTTTTATAATTTGACATGTTCTTTATTCTTATATTAATACAAGCATTTTGCTGGCGCCTTCGGTCGCGTATATTCCATACTTTAACATTCCCTTCACCCACTCTTAATTTTGAAAATAAATATTTCCTATTACACTAGAATTTTTGAAATCGGTCCAGTGGCAAATCTTTCCTCTTTATAATTAAGTGTAGATTTGTAACTTAGTTAATATGTATGACAAATGAATCAAAGAAAAGTACTAATCTTACCTGTTCACAGACAGCTCGGAACTCGGGTCGCTCAAGTTCGTACGTCTCTCCAAGCAGAGGGTTGAATGGCTTGCCCAGACGCTCCCAGTTTGACGCTAGTGCGCTTACGGCGAATGCTGGTACAGAAAATCAGCAAAATTAGATAAAAAAATTGTAAGTTACGATTAAGTACTTGTTCAGATTCTTGCTTTGGTTAAACGAAACAGAGAATTAAGGAAAAAAACAAAACAAATTAAAAAATTGACATCATTATGCCTCTTTTCCCCGAAGAGTTAGGCAGAGGTAGGGAATGCAATCTCGTACGAGATTTCCGCCTAGCGAGATCTCGCGAGACTCAAAACCCAGTCTCGCGAGATCTCGCAAATTACGGGATCTCGCGAGATTGGGAGAATCGTAATTACAACATATGCAAATGCTTGTTTTAAGAACTAGTAATTGACATGATATGTAATTAAATAGAAACTGCGTTGCTTAGTTATAAAAATAATGTAAGTTTTATTTTAAAAATCAACAGAGTACTTATTATTTTGTCTCTAACTCTAATAACATTTGTTTATGTCTATAATTATTATACCTACTGTAGCTAATCAGTTCAAATTCTTACAATATTGGTAACATAACAATAATTAACTATATTTAGTCTTTTGTAAATTATTACTTTAGTTTCAATAATTAAGAGTAATAGGAACATTACTTATGGTAAATAAATACAACAAAACAAAAACATAACTTCAACTTAAATAAATGTTGTGAGATCGTATTAATCAAATAAAAGAAGTTTAAAGTAGAAGTCAGATGAAGTTATCAAGGTACGGAAAGGCAAGTTAGTTTGTCTGAAAATGGCTTCTCAAAAATCACATCATGTCGAGAGTATCATCTGACAGACGACTTCTGATTTTGCATGCAAAATCAGAAGTCGTCTGTCAGATGCGCCAGGCGCGGCCGCACGGCCGGCCAGGATTCAGTTCGCGCGCAGCCGCGCTATGAAATACACATCGTCACGCTGCATTTGTCGATCTCGTTATCTCGCGAGATCTCGTACGAAATTTGACGAGATCCAATCTCGTAAAATATGGCCGGGATCTCGCGAGATCGGGATCTCGGCGAGACGAGATTGCATTCCCTAGGCAGAGGTGTTCCTAGAGTAAACCCACATTTTTTCCGTAATGTTTGAGTCCCATGTAAGGCATCCACCGACTAATTGTACATTTTCAAACTGTAACTAAGAAAATCCTGAGATTTTTTTAAATTATTTGTTCAAACAACTTTTGTTTTTAGGAATCCACACATTAATAATTGTAGTATGTACATAATGCGAATTTTAAAACTTACTCAATTACTTTGAATTTTCTATTTTTACTGTAACTAAATAAGCGCCATGTGATAGTATATGGCACTTATTCAATTTTACGTTAACGAACGTTAATTTAAAGTTAACGTAAAGAAACTAATATCACTGATTTTAAACAAAAGTTTTGTGGTAATTACAGAAGCTAGCACATCGACCTATCGAGTGAAATATCTTTAATAGTTTTGTAACTTTAGGTATTCTGAAAGAATACGGTCATGTTTAATTGGGATAAGTTTACAGTTTGATAATAGCTCTGGGGGTCGAGTCTGCTATTGCAATCATGTCTCAATGACCGGTCAAATATCGATTTTTGACGTATAACGTCAAACTTATGACACATTTCCCATACAAAAACTGTCAAAGTTGTCAAATATTCGATTAATGATGATGGTCATTGAGACACGATTGCAATAGCAGACTCGAGCCTCTGCTGTGCTGGCGTTTGTAACGTAATTATTTAACACCAAATTCAAAGTATTCTACAAATACAGTAACAAAACAAACCACGAACAGTCTAATCCTATTAGGTACCTACATTAGATCAAATCAACAAGCGAAACACAGAAATCTATCAGAAATGATTCCCCACTAATATAATGAACAGAAAAGCTGCCATAATTCAATTCTATACGACCAACCTTCAACAAAGTAATCTTGTTTATCTCGAATAATGGAAGACCACAATACAGTTGACCGCAAGTATATGTTACAATTCGACATTGACAGCGCCATTGTTTCCAAGCAGGAGCTAAAGTTTTTGTTGTTCAAGTGTTACTAGTGCGTGCGGTTGACAGTACAAGCAGTTCGGTATAGTAAAACATAATAAGAGGGTTTTGGTTTTATTGGACGAAAACATTGGCTTATTGTAACCAAATATTGGTACCAACAGACGAAAATGTTTACTGAGGTTTGGAATTGTAATAATTTGGTTAAAAATGCATCGGAAAATTTGACGAGGCAGCAGGCCTAGCCATATTACAAATTCTATTTCTATTATTGTAATCGATAAACGACAATATAAAAAAATGGCGTATTATATGGAATCAGCTGTTTGTCACCTGTCAAGTGTTAACGAGTAGAATTTGTAATATGGCTGAAAATGAAATACACTTGACAGGTGACCAACAGCTGATTCCATGTAGGTACGCCATTTTCTTTCTATAATAGAAATAGAATTTGTAATATGGCTAGGCCTGCAGGTTCTCGAATTTTATTCGCAAATGTCAAAACTCGTGTGAGAAGTGACTTAACTAAGTGCTTCGGTAGTAATAACCTAGGGGTGTGACCGGCGGGCTACCAGGTCGTAAGTTACGAGAACGCACTTTTATTTTTCATTTTAAATAATTATGACGCTATATTAAAAAGTAAAATAATGAGTTAGTCCACATTTAATGCCATTAAAAAAAATCGAACAAAAATTAATACATACATACATACATAACGTCACGCCTGTAATCCCCGAAGGGCTAGGCAGAAGTGTACCCACATTTCGCCAGTTATGTTTAATTCCCATGTAATAGGGGGCGAGCCTATTGCCATCAATCGGGCACAAATCCAGACTCCGGGCTGCTACTGAGAAACCCCAGATGGAAAAACTCAATAACACTTTTCCCGACCCGGGGATTGAACCCGGGACCTCATGCTCAGCAGTAGCGCTTGCGACCACTACCAACGAGGCAGTCAAAATTAAATTACGTGCATATTCTCTATTGTCGACTGAAGAATCTACACATTTTTTCTTTTCATCCTTGACATTGTCGTGCTCAAAACAAAAGAAATGTTTTTACAATCTGTCCCTTTGTCAAGCCTTTGTCTTCTGTTGACAAAATCTATGCACTACGGTAGGCATGCTACGCGTTCAGAGAGACATTTCTCGACGGCAGGTCAAGCCCATGGGTGGCATAAGCATAAAAATCCATCCTAAACCGCGCCACGATAAAAAAAAATGTCGTTAAACTCAGATAATCTTTAAGGTCAGGCGAAGATTAACTTTAATCGTCAAGCAACATAATTAAAAAAGGAAAACAGCTTTGTTATTAACATAACAAACAAAAACAACATAACGTCACGCCTGTAAAACCCGAAGGCCTAGGCAGAGGTTATTAAAACAAGCTAATTTAATTAAGAAAGAAAATTTAAGAGGGAATCTGACAACCTCGTTGGCCTAGTGGTCGCTAGCGAATCGATCCCTGAATCTGGCAAAGTGATGCTGAGTTTTACCATCTGAAATTTTGCAGTAGCAGCCCATAGTCTGGATCTGTGCGTGATTGATGGCAAAAGGCTAGCCCCCTATTACATGTGACTTAAACATAACTGCTGAAATATGTGTGTACTGCAAGTAAACTACTACCTAACCTTTTGGGGATCTTAGGTGTGTTTTTATATTACGAGCTTGTGGATAAATAATAGTAACCGCAGTTAAGCTACGCTTGCCGAGGTCGGTCCCGGGATGGGTGACCATTCATTACATATCAAGTTACCCCATATCTCGGAAATTACGTGAAGCCCTTTGTCCCGGTCGCGGCTGTGTCTACATATCAAGTTACCCCGTATCTCGGAAATTACGTGAAGCCGTTTGTCCCGGTCGCGGCTGTGTCTACATATCAAGTTACCCCGTATCTCGGAAATTACGTGAAGCCGTTTGTCCCGGTCGCGGCTGTGTCTACATATAAAGTTACCCCGTATCTCGGAAATTACGTGAAGCCGTTTGTCCCGGTCGCGGCTGTGTCTACATATCAAGTTACCCCGTATCTCGGAAATTACGTGAAGCCGTTTGTCCCGGTCGCGGCTGTGTCTACATATCAAGTTACCCCGTATCTCGGAAATTACGTGAAGCCGTTTGTCCCGGTCGCGGCTGTGTCTACATATAAAGTTACCCCGTATCTCGGAAATTACGTGAAGCCGTTTGTCCTGGTCGCGGCTGTGTCTACATATCAAGTTACCCCGTATCTCGGAAATTACGTGAAGCCGTTTGTCCCGGTCGCGGCTGTGTCTACATATCAAGTTACCCCGTATCTCGGAAATTACGTGAAGCCGTTTGTCCCGGTCGCGGCTGTGTCTACATATCAAGTTACCCCGTATCTCGGAAATTACGTGAAGCCGTTTGTCCCGGTCGCGGCTGTGTCTACATATCAAGTTACCCCGTATCTCGGAAATTACGTGAAGCCGTTTGTCCCGGTCGCGGCTGTGTCTACATATCAAGTTACCCCGTATCTCGGAAATTACGTGAAGCCGTTTGTCCCGGTCGCGGCTGTGTCTACATATAAAGTTACCCCGTATCTCGGAAATTACGTGAAGCCGTTTGTCCTGGTCGCGGCTGTGTCTACATATCAAGTTACCCCGTATCTCGGAAATTACGTGAAGCCGTTTGTCCCGGCTGTTTCTTTGACTGTTGTTATGGGTAGTCAAAGCCCCAAAAGTTTAACATCCTTTTTAATCAAGGGGTATCGTGTTACCCAGTCATAATCATATTCATATTATTTATTTGCATTCCACAATGTAAAAAAGATCTTAAAATAATGCTTAAAGCTACGTACAATCATACATGTAGTCACTGGGTTCTGGGGGTCAGTTGAGTAGTCGCTCCATGTAAATACTAGTACCCAGCTGCATTAGACTGAAAACCAATCCCAATAAAATTGGAAAAAGCTAGGCAGATGATGATGATGATATTGCTATAAATTATTGTCTGAAGATTTTAGTTAGTAGGTAACTATATAATACTTAGGGAAAATTGAATTCAAAAGTTATTCAAAACATCAAGAACCTACACATGTGCAGCAAATCAAACTTAGAATATTTATATTTTATCGACATTATTTTCTAACAAAATGTTTCGAGTAAGCAAGTAGGTTTTACAACAGTTATAAATAATAAATAAAATAAA
Organism: Euplexia lucipara; assembly: GCA_921972225.1. Classification (NCBI taxonomy): domain Eukaryota; kingdom Metazoa; phylum Arthropoda; class Insecta; order Lepidoptera; family Noctuidae; genus Euplexia; species Euplexia lucipara. Next base: position 3,967,569 of record OV179143.1, on the reverse strand, counting down.
ATATTTCACAACTTTTCACACAACGCCATTCAGTCCCAAGCTTAAGCTAAGAGCTTGTGTTATGGTTACTAAACGACTGATAAACATACTTATATATTTCTAAATACATATCAACATACACAGAACAAATGATCGTGCTCATCACAGAAACATTTGTCCTGGGTGGGAATCGAACCCACGACCTCCGGCATAGCAGTCAGGGTCACTAACTACTAGACCAACAGGCCAGTCAAAGTTATGTTAGGAAATATCCCAGTTGATTTTGAAATGAAACAGCGTGTTTTCTTTGAAAAGCACTTAACACTTGGAACTTTTTCCCCACTCACATATGGCAACTTTTTTTGTTATATATTCGCCACTACATTCAAGCGCTCTTCATAACCTGCGATGTAGACGAACGTAAGTGGCCACTTGTTGACTTGATTTAATTTCAATATGCTAGGAAAGTGAGAGGGAAAATGAGAGTGCCTATGATTAGATTTGCTGGTGTGTTGATTGCACTATATTGATATAGTTTTAGAACTTGTGAAGAGCTTGGAGGAAGGCGTTACAATGATGGTTCAAGAATTTATCTTACTAATATATGTATAGGTAAACGTGAAAGTTAGTTTGGATGGGAGGATTTTTGTTACTCTTTCACGCAAAAACTACTGAACGGATTTGGACAAAATTTAGTACACAGATAGTTTATAACCTAGATTAACACATAGGATAGTTTTATCCCGATTATATCTTCCCGTGGGATATTTTTCGAGTTGTAGCGGGCGAAGCCGCTGGCAACAGGAAGTCTAATACAATTTTCATGTCACAGTTTGTTACAAAACTCTTTCTGAACGGCTGGTCGATGCTTATGAAATTTCGGGGTGTGTAACGATTGACATAATAACAAAATATCTAACGTTCATTTGACATAATTTCAGTTAACATAATTTTGTTTAACATAACGATCAGTTGACATAATGAATTGTTGATATAATTTCATTTTACCTAATTTCATATGACATAATGGACATTTCCTATAATGCACATTTCACATAATATTCATTTAGCATATTATTCATTTACTATATTACTTTAATATTCATAATCTCTAAGTAACTTTTAATATATTTTAGAAAATCTGATACGATTTTAAACGCCTGCTAGTATGGTGCTATCAGCAAAAAAAAAGGAATACACTGAAATTGAATTCCTTCTGGCTTTGGCCTCTAATTTAAAACTGAAATAAGATGTAATATTTATGTTATGATTAAATAAATATTGTGTTAATTTTTTTTTTCTTCACTTTATACCCCATACACCTGCCACTCTCAACTATTGTTACCAGGTTAGGTTACCAATTTGAAACGTCTATGGTTGGCGAATCATGTGGGTTAGATTAGGTTAGAACCATGACCATTAGCGCGCGAAGGCGAGCGAGCGTAGCGAGCGTGCCGTGGCAGCGGCCGCCAAGCGCCAGATCCCTTCTATTGTTGGAGAATCATGTGGGTTAGGTTAGGTTAGAACCATGACCATTAGCGCGCGAAGGCGAGCGAGTGATGCGAGCGTGCCGCGGCAGCGGCCGCCGAGCGCCAGATGGCTTCTATTGTTGGTGAATCATGTTGGTTAGGTTAAGTTAGATCCATGACCATTAGCGCGTGAAGGCGAGCGAGCGAAGCGAGCGTGCCTCGGCAGCGGCCGCCGAGCGCCAGATCTCTTCTATTGTTGGTGAATCATTTAAGTTAGATGAGGTTATTACAGTATGATGTTTTCTTATATTTACTTATTCACTACAGAATTTGGGCAGAAAATGAGTAAATATGAAAATTAGGTTAACTGAATGTTATATGAAAAGAGCAATATACATAATTGAAAATTATATAAAATGAACGTTATACTAAATGTTATTATGTTAAATGAATATTATATGATATGAAACATTAGGTCATATGAATTTATGTCATTTGATATTATGTCATATGAAAATTATGTCATATGAACGTTAGTTCAAGTGAAATTAGAGCATTTGTTATTATGCCAAACATTACACACCCGAAATTTCGTGAGTACAGACGCCAGCACGTCAAGTTACCCCAATGTGTCAAATTTCTTTGATCGTTTTCCAACTTTATGTTGAACAGAATAAGGTTCATATTCAATTGGGAAAATTTGACATACTGGGGTAACTTGATGTGCTGGCGTCTGCACATTCAGTAGCTCTGAGAATAAGACGTAGATAATTTATAAAAAAGGGGGATCTATTTGGCCGGGGCAGCTAGTTTCGATATTAGGTATTATATTATTGCGAGTATGACCGTAGCCATTTTTACGCAAAACGTACTGAAAACGACGCGTAAACCACAAATGAGGAGGGTATAATAACTTGCTTTTAAGTATGATTGTGTTAACAGTCACGCTGACTGTAGATTAAAAGATATGTATCATAGGTACAACTCAGTTTAAAAAAGTGATAATGCAACTTCCGCTCTGTCGAGGGAAAGTGTTTTTGGCATGGCACCGACTTTATTTTTATCACAATTCTAATTCCATAAAAGAGGAATTAGTAACAATTTTCTAAAAGAAAGTAATAAAATTATACATCTATTAAACAAATGCTACTACTCCGTGTCAGATTTCATAGCCGATCATTTTTAATTGTGATGTTATTTTATCATCATCATTATCATCATAATTCCAGCCGTAGTAAGACGTCCACTGCTGGACATAGGTCTCTCATCCATTGGATTCCCGCGACTCTCCCACCTTGTGGGAGGCCTTCTAACGCTGCGTCTTCCGGTACGTGGTCGCCACTCCAGAACTTTTCGGCCCTAACGACCATCCGTTCTGCGTCAATGTGTCCTGCCCACTGCCACTTACATTTAGCAATTCTTCGGGCTATGTCGGTGACCTTGGTTCTCTTGCGGATATCGTCTTTCTGATTCGGTCACGCAAGGTAACTCCGAGCATAGCCCTCTCCATTGCCTTTTGAGTGACTTTAAGCCTCCTGATGAGAATTTTAATAATTATTGTATGTTTGCTCAGTTGGTGGCAATAGACTCGCCTCTATTATATGAGACTGTCGACATGTGGATGTAGATGTAGAATCTATAGATATACCTCTACCTAACTCCTTAAGGAATACAGGCGCTATGTTATATTACAGCTCAATTCATCGACATTACGACAAATTTAGGATAAAACTTTAAATAACAACGACACTGGTCCTATCAAAATTATTTTGACATCGATACCCAGAAATCAAGAATCACAACGGAGAAGTAATCGTACGTAAAGTACTAAAGTATTCGTAGTATTCAGCTTTCAATAGCGAGGATAAGACTAGACAGATGATGGAAAACCAAAATAGCCAATTAATTAAGTCCCTTACTGAAGACTGCCTTAACGAGCACCTCACGTGAAGATTTTCACTTCCCACTTACTCAAGACAGGTATCAAACAATTGTGGTTTTGCAGTTAGATTAAAAACTTACATTGATGTGTCCCTTGACAAGATTTTTTATGTCTTAGTGACATAAAAAATCTTGTAATCGTGTAAACAGAGCATTCCAAATATAAAAATACAAAAGTAGAAAAATAAAACTTGTTGAATAAAACTATCTTCTATCAAAATCTCTTTTATTCTAACACTTACCCGCAATGTACTCCATCCTGGCCACGGGATCGGTTTGCTCCGATGCCATCCGCAGCAGATGCGCGTACTCCAGATACTCCAGCATCCTTTGCAGGAAGGACAGCGGCTCGTTGAACACCACCGGCATCGTGATCTTGGACAGCTCCTTGCCGACGCAGTTCTTTAGCACAGACCACAGGGAGAAATCGCCGCGGCTGAACTGAGCCACTGGGAGGGAGGTTCTGTGGGCAAAAGAACATATTATGAGTGACAAATGGATGAAGAGAAAACAGCAGGGCTATATTTTCATTGGCGTTCACTTACACAGCGAACTTTGATTGACGATAACTGAAAATTTGTAGTAAATTGGTATTGCACTATAAGTGGACTTCAAGTTACGGTGACTATCAGACGCTCCTGTACGCTTCGTAACATCTCTGCGAGTGCGCATGACGTCATCCTAGATACACACTGATGGTAGCCAATACAAAACTAGGTTTTTGACAGTAAATCGATGAACACTTAACCCTGTTGCTGATTGTGATCTAACAATTTTTATCATAATAAAATTCGTTTGTGGGTACTTCCATTCTTGCGAAGATTAATAGTTTAGTTGTTTATTTTGATCCCAAACAACGGCTACACATTTCTCTAATATCAATAAAGGTAGGAAGGAACAATTATTACTTGTGCGCCAATCATTGGAAACTAAATCATAAACAAAAAATTATACGAAAAATTAAGTCTGTTTAGAACAGTAATTTGAAAGGAATTTTACAAAGAAAAACACGGACTATAATTAAATGCTAAAATTATAATTAGAAGACACGTATAAAAGACAGAACATTGCACACACATTACACTTTTTAATAAACAACACTATCGTTAAAACAGTTTTGTTTCTTTTACAATATCTACTCAAACCATCCATAATAGACCTAAGTCCAGGAATCTCTCAGGTATGTTATTCATTAACTTTTCAATTATTCCGTCGGCAGCATTCACTTAAGTTGAAAGCAAACAATAAAGTAGATCGCTAGCTCGTTAACAGCGCCATTTTCCAACTATCGATAAAGCTGTTATGAGCCGATTTTGACGGTACCACCGTCTATAGACTATGTTTATCGTCAACATTAATAAGGCAGCTTCTAAAGCGGTAAAAAATGGCGTACCTATTGCTTCACCAATTCTGGGTATTAGCAGTATACCAGTAGGTACCTAGAATTGGTGATGACCTTCAGAAATGTCAAATGCGTTGTACTGGCAACGAGGCGTCTCAATGAAACCTGTACCTCTAGCACGAATGCTTTTATTAATGCAACCGTAAAGTCGAATTGCACTTCTTTATGTTTAAAAACACATGTTTCTAATATGTTAGATTTTATTCATATCTATAGGCGTTACTAACTGAGCTTGGCTCGATTATTTCAACCAAAATACTGTCGGGTAGTTCTATTACATTTAATTTTAAAATAGTTCAAATTGGCGTCACGCTTATGTCAAGAATTCTTCGTTTCCGTAAATGATGCAAAAGAAGTGTGTAGTGGTTTTTGCGTACCCCTATGGAAAAAAGGCGTGAATTTATTTACGTCTCGACAGCATCATCGAATCAACTACTCGTATGATGGAGATTACTCATTTGTATATTTACTAGCAATGTAGGTTGCACATTACCTAGTATCCTTGTTACGAAGGTAAATATGCTTGTGTCTCGAGTGGATTCTGGTCAATAAGTGCAATGGGTGGGGATAAACCAAAGAGATTTAAAATACTATAGAGCGGGCATGTCAAGGAAATGTCATAGAAAATAACATAGGATACACACATAGGATAAACTTACTTTTGTCGATCGCTAGGTTTAAGGTTATTGCCGCTTCAATCTAGGTAGACTCACATCAACAACGTTATCCTATAATATGACGGTATCATCACACATGTTCAATGCAATTAATACATTTTGATTTGATTTAGATTTAATTTGATATGTATGTACGTAGTAACCTAAGCGCTTCTGAAACGGCGGTGATAATTACGCCTGTCGCATAAAATAGCTTTGTTCCAAGCGTTTAGTCTTCATAATGCGTTCTTGCTCATAAAACTTTGTTGTATGAAAGTTGTTAGGATCCGAGAACGCGTTCGTGGTTTTGTTTAATGGGTTTTTTTTACAGGGCGGATGAGGAAAGCTGAATGATTAATAAGAACAAATAAGTATATTATTGAAACAAATTAGACAATTTTCTGATCTAATAGCTGATTTAAAAAAAATCTATTACTTTTTAATACGTTAACAAAACAAAAGTAAGCTCAGTTGTTATTGAATTTGGCTGGAGTGGAAAATACTTATGGACGGACCCCATCCTGACCCACTGATTAGTCAGTCTGGGCTGTGTCGGCCTCACAACGGCTAAATATCTAAAAAATATTATCCAAATGATGTTCAAAAGAAATAGACGATTCGAAGTAAACGCCTGTTGTGGGTTTTGGAGACGCATAAAGTTTTATTACCTACATTAACGTACCCGGCAGACGTTGTTTTGCCCGAACAGCGCCACCTACTGGGTCCAGTTGTGAACAACACCGAAAAAGAATATTAAGTTCGGCCGTTTATAAGGAGTTTAGTTACTTCTTACGCACAGAATAATGTATGTACTATGGATGTATAATGTACATAGTATAGTAGTTAGTAAACCTCGTTCTGCTTTAGAATCTACTTAAATTGTGGTGGACCGCTCTCATTACTCGTATAAAAAATAGTTTACGTCCTTTCTTAGACTTACTGAATATATACACAAAATTTCATAAAAATCGAACACAATCAAAGTCAAAGTCAAAGTCAAAGTCAAACCATTTATTTCAATTAGGCCCCTATAAGGCACTTTTGAACGTCGAACAAAAATTAACTTTAAAAAATGGTTCTAGTTGCCCCTTCCAAAAAGTAGATTTTTATGGAGAAGAATGGGCAAGAAACTCCATACTTACTCTTTTAAAATTGACTTTACAATGCATATATCGTATACATCAATAAGATTATATGTGAGGACGATGCACCTAGAATAAAAGTACTATACTAAGACAGGTTTAAGCAAAAAAAAAAAAAAAAAGCAAAGCAATGGAGTTGATAATTACATGTGGTACAGCTAGATACATTGTGCTCACATATTTACAAATGTAATAACATTAATTAAAAACCAAGTGAAAAAACAAAAAAATAATAGAAAACAATACATAGGTACATTATTATATTAGCAACCAGGTTGATTTTGTCAAGACTCCAATGATTGTCCTATGGAGCAGGACCAGCATGTTTCCAATCAAACACAGTGTCACTATAACTTTATAATATTAGAAGAAGAGAAGAGATACTAACCTTACCCGCGAATTAATTTGTATGGAAGTCCACTTTATCACAAAATATATTTACTTATTCTATAGGTACTATTAGTACTTTGCTATTTGAGCAGTTGCGTTTTTTTATTTCGGATGAATTGTAGGCGGATGACGCACAATATTAGAAACAACTTTTACCTCTTTCAAAGATTATTATTTTGTGACAAAACAATCTTAACTTTCTAAAAATAGTTTTCGTCTTCAGAAGAAGGCCTCTAAATTCAGAAAGAAATTCGACTAAAATTCTCTAAAGAACATCCCCTTTAACTTGAACTTTTAATTAGTCACCTAATAAATTGGGTTACTTTGCGTATTATCTTTAGATCAGAACAAAGTTTTATCTTAACAAAAGTTTCTCCAAGCAAAAACTCCAGTCCATTATTTTCGTCAAAAACATTACAATGACGTGACCAAAGTTCGAGAGGGCTTTCCATAATGTTTTTTTTTTATTATTAAAAACTTCTCGTTTCCTAAACAAAGTTGGCTTTGAATACTAAAGTAGTCGTGGGTGAACTCATTAGGAGGGAACGAACGACGAATTTGGTTAGTTTAGTTTTAATGAGATCTCTGTGTGAATAATAGAGACCTGTATAAGGCTAAGGCTGTATTTTTCTGAGAAATATATGGCACGAGGTATTTGCAGGGTGGGACATTAGGCATAGTCTCTTATACGGACACCATAAAATACAAATAATATTTTTTTTGTAATAAGGTCTTTACAAAAACTTCTACACGTAATTTTTTAACTCGGTCGAGGTCTGCATTTCACTATCTGACTATCTACTCTGAGGAGAAACACCAAAAGAAACTCAGAGGTCACCGTCTCTTTTTTAAAGGTAGTAAGTAATACATAAATTCTGTATATGATTCTGGAGCTATAACTGAATAAAATCAGATTTCTGTGTAAAATAATGAGATTTTTTATATTATTTTATGTAGCGACATCTATCTCGCCACATACGAACTAATGACCGATATCCTACATCGCGGTATCAGAGTTTTCCGCGCTATTTGAACGTATACGAATTTTCAACTACAACAGTCGGGCAGTAGTTAGCCCACCAGACACAACACCCATCTGGTCGGAGGATTCTCCCTTTTCAATGGTGTATGAGGAACTTTACATCTTGTTCCTCATACCTCGAAAGATTGTAAAAACATAATTAAGAAAAAAATAACTTTGACTCATTTTATATTGTAAATAGGTATAGCGAACTTACGTACAGACGCCAGCACATCAAGTTACCCCAATGTGTCAAATTTTCTCAATTGAATATGTACCTTATTCTGTTAACACATTGGGGTAACTTGATGTGCTGGCGTCTGTACATAGATAAACTCGCGCGTTTTTCCTAAGGGGGTAGGAAGAAACTACAGTGCGCCATTTGCTACGATTCTTACATGCAGTAGGTAAGTGTTTTTTGCTTCGCTTACATTCATACATTGTGATCAAGAAAGAAAGAAAGAAAGAGAGAAAGAAAACATGTTAAGCAAGATGATCAAGCATGTTGATCAAACGTGGATCCACCGTTGTGGGCATTGTGGGCATGTCCACATCCCAGAACAAAATATGATTGTGCTCATCACACAAACATGAAGATTTGTCTTGGGCGGGAATTAAATCCATGACCTCTAGCATAGCAGTAAGAACCACTAACCACAATATCAACAGACCAGTCAAAGTAGTACTTTATGTATGGATGATATACCAATCGAGTTAAATTACTACCTCCTACTGCTACCTCTTCAAATACTACCTTCAATACCTACAATAGTATTGTATGTAACATAGAGACACACAGCGCATTAGTTCAGTTTAAAATTATGTATTTTATATCTTTAAAAATCTATGCATCTCAGTTAGGTAGTTAGGTTAGGTAGTTAGGTTCGCTATAGGGTAGGTATGGTGAGTTAGGTTAGGTTATACATATATGACGCTGGGAAATTATTTGGGACAAAAAGCAGTCTGAAGGACTTTGATCATATTATATTAGACGAGGTTTTTCTCAATGGCTTGTAAAGCCAAGTTTGAGGCCCATGAGACGCATAAACTATGACACCAGTTAAGTCACATATACCAAAGAAAAACTGGTCGACACTTCGCGTGACCAGAGGGCTGGCTTATTCTTTGGCCAAAGAATTAGCATCGCTATCCAACGTGGCAATGCTGCCAGTCTTCTGGGCACAGCGATGGGGAGGAGTACTAAGTGTTCCGATTTTGTTTTTTTTTTCTAGAAGGGGGTTTTTGTATTTTTTTTTCTTTACTATTTAATTTGTAGTTACTTTAATTTATTTTAAAGAAAAATAAGAAGAATACATCTTCTTATCGTTTTGTTAGTGCCTAATCTGCAGTGCTATTCTAAAAAGTGTATTTGCGAAATCACTTCTGAATCCGCAGTGAAATCATGTGAAATTAAAATATCGTATTCTTAAATGGAGTGATTTCGACACTGGCGCCGCCAAGTGGTGATCAAAGTGAGACGAACTCAAACGGGTGAGTATTTTGACGTGGACATGTGAATACCGAAACTTGTACAGGAGACATGAGAAGCGTCGTAAGTATGACTTTCGAGATGATTTGCGAAATGGCTTTCGAAGTGATTTACCATTTACAGAATAGCACTGCTCTGGTGTCAGAGTTTTAGTGCCGCCCATGGGCCTCTGACTTGGCATCATATAGTAATAATAATAATAACACCAGCCTGTCCCACTGCAGGGAAAAGGCCTCTTCTCATACAGAGACAGCTCGAGCATTGATCACCACGCTTGCTCAAGGCGGATTGGCGATTTCAAACTTATATTAACTATTAATCCAGGTTTCCTCACGATGTTTTTCTTCACCGTTTTTGAAGCCAGTGATAATTATACAATACGCACATGAATCCAAAAAGTTAGAGGTGCCTTGGGTTCGAACTCGGGACCTATGATTTGGCAATCCGCCGGTCACACCACTAGGCTATCATTGCTTATAGAAGACTAGACGAGTTCGCTATATCCAAGCCCATTGGATGAACTGCTCTTTACAGCTGAGTAGACTGAGTACAAAAGCTCTGCTAAAACACATAAATCATAATAAAACCCGCAACGTTTAATAACACCCACGGGAAAATCTAAACGCTATAAATTAACACGAACGCGACGCTAAATTTAGCAGAGTCATTCATAGGAGGCCGTGTGATGCGCTCTCTCTTTAACACACAGGTGCTAAATAGTTCCATCTCGCTCTTTCTCAAACACATTGTTCCACTAAAATGGACTTATGTTAACATTAAAGTAATAAAACTAAATCAACAGCCAGAAATAACCTTAACTCACGTCTCGTCGAATGTAAAAGACTGAGTCGGCTGCTTATCTAACCTTCAGGATGTATTTCGATATTTTTTCTTGTGTTTTATGGCAATTTGCCGATCATTGATAGATTGTATGTTGATTAAAATATGATTCGAAACTGTAACTAATACAACCCTCTAAGTTAATTTAATCTCATTAAATAACTTGCTCATGTAATAATCATTTAATGGGGTTATATGAACTTAGAGGGTGATTTAATGATTTGAATGATACTAATCTTCTATAATCAGCAGAAATGTTTCTTCAATCTGTCACTTTGTCCATTATTCTGTAGACAAAATCCGTTTCTACGGTGATAATTCTAAGATTGCTAAGGGCTCTCACACACAATTGCGAATTCGCAACGCATCGCAAATACCTGCGATGTATGGTCACCTGAACCAAAGCTTTAGGGCTCTCACACATAGCTGCAACACAACACAACACATCGCAAATAGCCGCGATGTATGGTCCGGTAAAGCTTTGGTTCTAGTGACCAAACATCTCAGGTATTTGCGATGCGTTGCGAATTCGCAAATATGTGTGAGAGCTCTAGCGGACCATACTTCGCGACTATTTGCGATGCGTTGCGAATTCGCAATTATGTCGCCCTAAAGCTTACCGGACGGAATCGTATCGCAACAATTCGCATCGCGATTTTGTGTGGGCGCCCTTAAACCGCCGCACGATAAATTGGTGGGTACTATCGACCCGTAAAACTGGGCCAAGGGCGGCTTAGCTGCGAGTCGGTAAACCCACCATTTGTTGCGTGCTGCTCTTAGAGTCGGTGTGAAAGGAAAAGTCAGTGGAAATTAGAATTGAGTGCTGGCGCGTGGCATGCGGAGGGTTAATCTATAGCTAAACCTTTTCCGGGTGTTAATAATTGTGGGAAATGGCCACAGCTGTTTTACACCCGGTTTATACTTCTTTAAAAACGACTCCTTAATTTATTTTTTTTCGACTGAACGAAAGAAAGAAAATATTATATGGATTTTCTACATCAATTTGCACTTCCACACTATCTTCTTAACGTGTGTATGCCATTGTACTCCTCCTAAACGATTGATTTATTTTGGCGTATGTTTTAGGGTGACGGTTCACGGTCGAGATAATGTCTAATAATATAATGAAATGGTAAAGTTTGTAAGTATGAATCTAGGGAAAAATCTCTGAAATTTACCATTTGGTTACAAATGATCATTTACTTGCAAAAAGCTACACACTAATATACATAAACACCGGGTACTGATAGCACAAAATGTCTTATGTGTTAGTCAAATTCTATTATATTCATGGAATGTCTCTTTATGAACGCGAGTGGCTCTAATTGCTCAAACAGTTTATAATTACATGAATAATATATATGATTATGTGTATACATATACCGTAAATAGTGTCGTAGTCTAATCTCACCAGTAAAGTCCAGACATTATCTTGTCCAGATCATGTGAGGACCATACAGGATAGTGTATAAAATGTTATTTTGAGGAAAGAACCACACAGAGTTAGATATTAGGTAGATAATAATCAATATATTATAGATAAATTAAATCCCAAGCAATTATAAACTCTTAAAGACGAAGCCTAAGTGGTATACCAAAAATCTAATTTTCTCGCGTTAAATTAAGCTGTTTCTCATTTTATTTTCCTCTAAAGGCTGATAAGATTACAGCAGAATAACGGCAAAATATGGAAGATTTGATCCCAACGTATTTTGGGCATCCCTCAATGTAGAACGCAGAGCAACCTCCAAAGTGGGGTCTTCCAAATTCTCAAGGTCGTCGGGCCACGATCAATATGGCGGCGGGCCCTGAACCCCAGCTGTTTGCATTTTATAAACGGTTCAAATTAGATTTTTTATGATAGCTTTTAAATCTCTTGATTAGTATTTGATTGTTATACTTTTCTCATTAGTAGGGTGCGGGTTTTGATTAGTTTTGGTAATGATAGCTAAGTGGTAAGTTTAAAACATACCCACAACAACAGTTCGGGCCTAAGTGAGTAACAGTAACTTATTACCACTTAGTAAGTTAAATAGAGTGAATAGGAACGCAGGAAGAGGTGGGTTTTTAACTATTAGGCCATTTAAGACAGTAAGGCGCAATTACCGGTAAAGATACGACATTAATTTCCATTTCTAAATTACCAACCACCAACCAGTGTTTTTACGTCCGAAAATGCCTATGGCATTAAGTCCGCCTCGGTACAATACTATTTTACTTGAACTAATTTAAAAACAAAATCTTTTTTGTTTATTTTAAAACAAACAAAACATTTTTTTTTTTTTAAATTTGTCTAAGACAACTTTATTTCAGTACTTTATTCTGGTGTAACCTTTTCGAGAAGTATGTTTGACTGTGACAAGGGACAGCTTAAATAACACATGCCAGTACCTACCCTTTTCGAGGTGTTAGTTTTAGACAGGTGTAGAGATCCCAAAGGGCAAGGTAAGACTTGCCTTTATACGTTGAAGAAACTTTCGTAAGACTTTTAGACTTGGTTGAAACATTAGGTATCACAAGGAGAGACTAAAACTTTTACTTACTACTACTTTTCATTGTTAGCTTTTTTTTCACATGAGATATTGTCTTGTGTGTACTTAATGCTTAAGAAATGTTGCTCGAGGGCATGTACAGACGCCAGCTCGTCAAGTTACCCAAAGGTGTCAATTTTCTTTGATCGTTTTTCAACTTTATGTCAAGCAGGATAAGGTTCATATACAATTGGGAAAATTTGACACATTGGAGTAACTTGATGTGCTGGCGTCTGTACAACAGGGCAAACCTCATGTGGTCGTCTTGGCAACATTTTACATGAAATGTTTTGATGGGATTTCAGTTTTTTTTGTAAGTTGCTAGGCAGTCTTTTAGTATTTTTTTTGGGGTGTATTTCTTGCACATCAGTAGTGCCGGTTTTCATAGCCCATTCTCTGTCTTTGCCTTTTTTCTTTGATGGTTTACTGATTACTATAAGCGATAAATCAGGGCGATATTTCGCTCTTAAGCGGTTATGTTATCTCATACAAACATCCGTATATTATACATATGTTATTTATTTGGTTTGGTTTGGTTTGTATGTAATTATTATGGGTGCAGGATAGCTGTTTTGTTTTCAATTTAAATAACAAGTAAATAATAATAATAATCATTTAATTCGGTTTTTCATTATTATTATTACGTATTTTATTTGAAGTTAGTTTTAGTGCACATATTTAATTTATTTAAATTAGTTTTAATGCCTAAATAATTAAAGTATTAGGACATAAATCCATATCACTAGTGGGGCTAGTAGCTCTACTTAAAAACTTAAAAACTGGTGTAATTGACGTTAAGTTTACAACAAGCATTCGTGCTTTCAGGGGGTCGAGTCTGCTATTGCAATCGTGTCTCAATCACCGATCAATTTTTGACGTATAACGTCAAACTTGTGACACATTTCCCATTCAAAAACTGTCAAAGTTGTCAAATATTCAATCAATGACCGGTCATTGAGACACGATTGCAATAGCAGACTCGAGCCCCAGATTGTGTGCCGCACTGTTAGTAATTTTATGAAACAATCTAGTATCTCTATGGTTATTCTGGCCTTCAGAAAATAATTTAGATAGATTAATAATATCATACTGCTGTTCGTTTGCTCAAAGGTAAATAAATTAAACATAAATAAAAGATGATGATGATGATGATGATTGTTTAATAGTCTGTGTATTTAAGTCTAATATTATGTTATTTCAAACAGAATCTATATTAAAAAAAAATACAGTCATTGCTTAAGCAAAAAGTTCCCTTGCAATTTACGAAACCTCTTTGTTAAAGAAGACAATTTCAATGGTGCAAAACGACAGAACAAAGCAGCTGAATAAAACGCCTTGATTGGTCGTTAAATATTCATTAGAAATGAAGAATCAAAGGGATTAGACTGCAGCGCCATGCTTATTTATTTCAATGAAATCAATTAGAAGAAACTTCAGACGAAGGCCGCAGTTCTGCTTCGTTTTTAATTAAATGAAAACTCAATCAAGAGTCAACAATAGAACTAAGCTTTAGAGGTCATATATAAATCACATCACGCCTGTACTTTCTCTAGGGATTGGCAGAGGTTTGCTTTTACAATGTGAAAGTTAGAGTAAATAGATGGGTTAACATTATGGAAAATTGAAAAATCCTGGCTCCCTCTCTCTCTCTCATAGAAAGCAATTTCTATGAGAGAGAGAGAGAGAGAAACACGCGCACGCCGCACGGCTTAAAACTATAGCAAAAAGTGTCGTTACAACTTTTGGTCTTATTTTTTCCGTCTAGCCCCCTTTCGCAAAGCGCGATAAAGAACTTCGTTTTAATAATAATACAATAATAAAAATATTAATATTCGACCACTTTCAACTTTATAAGTTGTAAGCCAAGCTAAGCATGGCTTGTGGTATGAGTACTAGCTAGACAAATGATAAACTATTACTGATATTCTATTTGCGGTGAAGTGGATGTGTTCGGCGACAAGCTAAACGCATTCAAAAAGGTTGTTTTGGAGTTGCTGAGACAAAAACAAGGTCTTTAATTTTCATTATAATTTTCATTGTTATTATTTTTCTCATTCTATTTCTTGTTATTTAATTGATATTTCTAAATTATTAGTTTATAATTATATTTATCATAATAAATCCAGTGTTACCAGGTCATGCATGCTGTGACATCATAATATGTTGTACATTTAATATTATATTATAATAGCACTAAGTTAAGTAGAATTCTCAAATGTAACAACTACTGATTGTCCAAATAAATAATTAAATAAATAAACATACTTCATACTGAAATGATTTTCAAAACCTGTCTTCCTAAAAACAAAAGCCTTTCACCTTCAATAGAGCACCCCATTCGGCTTCAGCTTACATAACACCAGCAGTGCATTACAAATTCATTCCATAATGTTGCACGCTCCTCGGCGTTCGACACACATACAATAACACTAGTATTGACGTGCTTGAACAATAAGAAACAAGATGGCGAGCAATACATTTTGTTCCCTATACATTTTGATAGATATTCCTTTGATATATAACATTATGCAAGGAAGAGATGCCGTCGCATATTAAATACTGATAATATCAGTTCTGTACATAATTCTGGACTTTCTAGCATTGAAAATTACTTGCTTGGTTTTTAACCCACTGTGGGTTGAAATACGGGTAAGTAATATACCTAATTTCACCAATAGTAGGTACACCCACATTTCGACTCCGGGCTGACTGGGCTGACTGAGATATTCCAGATGGAAAAACACAATAACACTTGGCCCGACCCGGGGATCGAAGCCTCATGGTCAGCAGTAGCTCTTGCGAACACTAGACCAACCTAACCTAAGGCAGACTCGGGCACGTTTCTATGTGATTTTTGGATTGTTATGATTTTTGAGAATATGGCTCGTGCAGGAAAGCGCCTTTACACTGGCTTGTTAATTATTGAGAAATCATAAAACAATGACAGTTTCAAATTAATATATCTGTCACAGTAGGTAAACCGTTTTAAAAATTTGTGATGTACCAGTTTTCTAATTCTACGGCAAGTTGTTTTTAAAAAAGTACACCATTAAAAATGTAAGTGTGCGCCGAGCTCTTCGACTTTTTTTGGGCCATCTCGCAGTTGTCCCATAGGATGATGCGAACTGCTTGACTGGGCAATCCGTGGAGATGACTTAATTAAATAAAACCTCTAGACGGGGTGAACCGAGCACCTCCATGGGCAAATACGCTTTATATAGGTACTACTATAGCCAGTGGAAGGGAGATAAAAAATGGTAAATCAGTTAGTGCACGCCTCTCCCGATCATGTCTTCACGTGATCATGTGAACTTGCGGCTTGTTCCTCCGTATAAGTTACGAGTTGCTCTTAGATAATAGGCGTGGTCGTATGCCACCAGCCCTAACAAAACAGCAGTAGTAAGCTTTAGGCTATGGCAGATACGACCGCGGCTATCATAAGAGAATATCCCAATAAGAGAATATTTGATCCTCTTTTATATTAGCCACGGTCCTATGCGAACGAACTATAGAAAGTTGTCCTACCGAGTAATAGTGTGACTCGTTGAGAACAATCGCAATGTGTTAAGGTAAAAAAATATTGGTATTCCAACTTGTAGAAGCATACAAAAACCCTTTCAATTACCCAAGAAGTAACCGAACAAGTCCTCTGACTACGCCCAGTTCTGAGGCAGTTCTACTTAGAAAGTAGAATGGAAACCACCACTAACAATGACAAAGTCCCACCGCAATTCAATTTCAAAGGCTTTAGAATGAAATATGAAACGTCAACACAAGCACTGTTGGTGTGAAGTACCAAACAGTTGGCACAATTGCTGTTAATTACTCTCGCACAGTTACTAAGTAATTGCTTACACAATAGGTACAAATTATACATAGTACAACCCACAGCCATGGTAATAATTTGACTTAACAGAGGTTTTATGTTGGAGAAGTAAGAAGGATTTCATAGCATAAGTGTTGTTTATGGCTTGTAGCAGCAGGAGTCGAACAAGGACTGCTTGCCAGGGTTAACCATGGGTGGCTATTCTATTTCTTTCAAATGTCAAAGTCCAAATTAAGCTAAGGATCACCACTTTTTAAACGTCAATATTACTTAAGGCAGTCCCACAAAAAGCCTGCCCTTAGATCTTCCCCAGTGTTTTTGCTGGAAAGAAGAAGTGGCGGAACAAATTCCCCAGCAAGAACAAATTCCCCAGCAAGAACAAACTCCCCAGCAATGTAATATAATATAATTTAGTCGTAAGAACTAAGAATAATTCTCCATGTGAGGCGGTCATTAGGCACCCGAGAACGGTAAGTTGCCGCAACCCCCTACTGCAGATGTGAGACTGAACACCGGGATGGTTTTTAAACACTACGAGTCTGACAGACCCCTCCAGGAGTATTCCCGTTTGAGCACCTATTTATTGAGCACCTATGCATTAACCTATGGGAAATGGGAATACCTTTGGTGCTAAATGCATAGGTGCTCAAAAAATAGGTGCTCAAACGGGAATACTCCCCCCTCCACCCACCTCGGAGGACATACATGAATTTCAACCGCGACAATAAATATAATATAATAATATTCAGTCCAGTATAATTATATTTTTAGAATGCTCTTGAGACTGCCCCGGTTTTGCAGTGCGTCAGAGATGTTTACACAGAATCGTACTGACGGCTTCCACGCAATCGTGCGGAAGAAAAAAAATAAAATAAATAAATAATAAATATTTCACAACTTTCCACACAACCAAGTCCCAAGTTAAGCTTGAGAGCTTGTGTTATGGGTACTAAACAGCTGATAAACATACTTATATATTTCTAAATACATACATATTATAGATAAAAATGACACCCAGACACAGAACAAATGATCGTGCTCATCACACAAACATTTGTCCTGGGTGGGAATTGAACCCACGACCTCCGGCATAGCAGTCAGGGTCACTAACTACTAGACCAACAGGCCCGCCAAAATACCATCTGTGGCAGCTAGAATCCGGGCCAGTAGCAACAGCATTCTGAAAACAGTGGCTGGAAGTGTGTTTTCCCCTTTTCTGAGGCATTTTGTGGAGAAGATGACTGAGTAAGTTACTTGGTCATCTTCTGTACAAAGTGGCTCAATTTTACTTTACTTTCATTTTGTTTTATTTTTATTTTTGTACTAACACTAGATATAAGGTACGTTACTAACATTGTGGATCCTTGTTATCCGAGTATTTAAATAAATTATCATCATTATTATAAAAGCGAATGTCATTTATAAATCTTTGACAGTCGTAACGACTAGTCTGAACCTCAAAAATCTGACAACCAACTTAACCAAGCGTTATCATGTAATACAGTGACTGGGTTGCGGAGGTCAGAGCTCCATGTAAAACACTGGTATTTAGCTGTATCGGATTAGACTGGGAGACGACCACGACATAGTTGGGAAAAGGCTGGACAGCTTATGGTGAAGAAGTGTCCTCGACGGCGCCAACAAACTCAAAGTTACTAGCAAACTACACAATACGTCGACGTCCAACAGCCCCACTCTACGATATAACATAGTGTACCCATAAATTAAAGTAGACGGGAACTGACGAGGGTTTATCCGGAGAAATGGGACCGGACGCCGCGCGAAAAAAGACTTTCCGGATTTATTAGGTGATATTATGGAAACCTCCGGAGGGATTTTTTATTTGATCCAAGTAAGTAACTGTTTAGCATAAGATCTAGTATAGTATTCCAAAAGAAGAAACAGAGGGTTTTTAAAAGTTGAATGTGGCCTTTTTGGCATTACAATCATTACAATCTTTGTCTTCTACTTTGCTGTAATGCCAAAATGCATTTTCCGTCTTTCTTTTTTGTTTTCGTGTATTCTTTTGTTTAATGTTTAAACCTCAAAACATTAATGCTTTTGTTCAATCGAACTCATAAATTAAACTTTTTCTACAAACACTATTTCATAAAAAAATGTGTAATGTTTACAGAAGACCTCTTTGAATCATATCAGCTAAATTACACTGTAAAATTTTAAATTAGTCTTGTAGTTAGCACTACGCCTAATTATATAATTTACACCCCAGCCTAACATCTTGCGTAATTTTTTTGCGGATTATTGCCATTCTTTAGCCGTAAATTCCGTTCGAATTATTACCCTGGTTCACGAGGTAACCCGGTAAAACCCGCCAGTGATATGTAAACACCCGTTCAAATGATTCAGAGCCACGACCTCGAGCAACGGGTTTAAATGGCTCAAAGGTTCGATGCTCGATTGCTCGACTGCTCGACAACAGGCTGAAGCGAGAAAATTACATTTCCAAGCTCGTTGAGCCAATCTAAACGTTTTTAATTGATTTACGTTAAGGTGTGGAATATTAATCATAATACGCTTGGTAGCGAAACGAAGGGTATTGTAATTTAATCATGTTCGGAAGTTTAAACAGATTTGGAATTTCTATTTATTATCACTATTAGGCTAAGCAGGGAAATTCAACCAAAAAAGCGATAGGTAGATTAAGAGAGACTAAGTTGGGCTTGAACAGAGGTGATTATTGTGGTAACGCGGTATATTGATATCTCAAATAAATTGTGATAAGGATAAGAGGATGATGATGAGACAGCTTCTTTATGTTATAAATTATTGTAAGTTTTTATGGTGTACAATAAAAACTATTCTATTAAATTAACAAATATAACATGACCTGTAATCCCCGAAGGGTAGGCAGAGCTGTACCTGTAATTGTTACTCATCTGTCACTTGTCCCCAAAGGTTAATTTGGAAATCAGCGTCAGGCATCTTAGTTAAGTATATGTCTGGCATTACCCCTGAAATGAACCTTTTGGCGCAGACAGGCCATTTTTGTGTCACTTTTTTTTGTGTTATGAAGTTTTTACTGTGTGTGTATCCGGCTGTTGCTAATAAATGTATTTTCTTTCTTTCTTTCTTTAGTACTTACTCACAAATTTCCAGTTATGTTAAAGTCCCACGTAATAAGGGGCAAGCCATCAATTGGACACATGTCCAGACCTCGGGCTGCTACTGAGAAATAACAGATAGAAAACCTCAACTTCATTTTTGCCCGACCCAGGGATTGAACCCGGGACCTCGTGTTCCGCAGTTGCGCTTTTGACTACTAGACCAACGAGGTGGTCAATTCTATCTATACTTATATCATAAAGAGGTAAAGTTTGATTGTTTGTTTGCACTGGACGGATTTAAAAAAATCTGTCACTGTTAGAAAGCTACACTATCCCCGGGTGACATTGGTGATAGAGGCTACTTTTGATCCCGTATTCCCACAGGAACGGAAACTAAGCGGGTGAATCCGCGTGACGTCTGCTAGTTCTAGAATAAAGCTATATGTCTTCACACGTCATACAACACAAAACTCTTTATTCTACACAATAAGAACTTACAAATAATAATAACTTAAAGACCTATGAGAGTGGCTAAATAATAATAGCCTCAGGCATCAATCGAAGGTTAAGCTACACTTGACGAGGTAAGTCCGTGGATGGGTGACCATTCATTACATATTATTATCAAGACTTCTCCGTGCCTCGGAAAGCACGTTAAGCCGTTGGCCCCGGCTGTCAATTGTAGATCTTTGACAGTCGTTACGGGAAGTCTGAAGCCCGAAAGTCTGACCACCAGTTTAACCAAGGGGTATCGTGTTACCCAGTTACTGGGTTGTGGAGGTCCGATAGGCAGTCGCACCATGTAAAACACTGGTATTCAGCTGTATCCTGTCAAACTGGAAGCCGTCCCCAACATAGTTGGGAAAAGGCTCGGCAGATGTTGGTGAAGAACTTACAAATAACAACTTTTTGGAGGCACGAGGAACAGGGTGTAAAGTTCCTCATCCACCATTGAAAAGGGAGGATCCTCCGACCAGACGGGTGTTGTGTCTGGTGGGCTAACTACTGCCCGACGGTTGTAGTCGGGAACTTGTATACGTTCAAATTGCGCGGATAACTCTGATACCGCGATGAAGGATATCGGTCAGTAGTTCGTATGTGGCGACATAGATGTCGCTACAACTTTTAAGGGCTACATGAGGTGTAACAATGATCGGTCTTATCTAGTCGAAGGAAGCTCAGGGCGCAACTAGTAGGTACTCTAGGTACCCTCATAAATAATAACATACGCCGAAGCGAACGCAAATATATGCTTCACAAGATTGTGTTTGTTTGGTTTTCGCCCGAGCATCCATAATTCAGACTGTCTTAGGCTAATATTGATCCTTTTCATGAATGTATACCTAGATTTATAATAGCATAGCCTCATCTCACCCCTGTAAACATGTATACTTAGGAGCAAATAACTCGAGCCATTTCCTAAACGTATGGTCAATATTTTTGGTAATATGGAACGTATCAATTTGAATCTTAGGTAACTATACATTTAATATGAATTGTAATAATAGCCTTTACAATGAGGACAGCTTTATTGTAAATGTTATTAAATAACCTTTTAGACAATGTACCTACTTAAGTTTTCAATCAAAAATAATAACTATAATGCGTTCAAAAAGCAAGTGGCTCGTTTTACTTGCTCCCAATTGTATTTAGCATTTTTTTAAAGGCCCCTAACAGATGACCACATAAGGTAACACATTATATTTGAAACTATTGAGACATTTCAACATGTTTATTTATCCCGCCATCTATTTAACCCAGTCACTATTATGCTCAAAGACGCGCTCGATAATTTTGATTTGGCGCTAGTTAGTAAATGCATTTAGAATGGGAAATATTCATTGCACACAGATGAATTTCCATCTACTCAAACTGTTACTGTTACTTCGATGAATATGTTGGGACCAAATACTGCTTAACCTGCTTTCCGGGATATATCCAATGACTTTTCCAACAAAACTAGACTGCTCACCAAAAAACCTCAAATTACAGCTCATTTTGACCCAACGGATATGAATAATATGCAGTGCAATGTGGTAAGCATGAATTATATATTCATTCTGAAGCATGCATGCCGTCTATCGGGACAGGACGGCTCAAAGCTGAATTGATTCTTTCTTCAAAAGGCTATTCCAGACTTTGCCCTGCATCGTGAGACTCGCATAGTAAATGAATATAATATTATGTACATACAACATACATAAACTCACGCCTTTTTCCCATGGGGGTAGGCAGAAACTACAGAGCGCCATATGCTACGATTCTTACATACTTCTTTTGCTTCGTTTACATTCATACATGTTGTCATACACACACGCCGGTTGCGAGTACTAC
Source organism: Euplexia lucipara (assembly GCA_921972225.1). Taxonomy (NCBI): domain Eukaryota; kingdom Metazoa; phylum Arthropoda; class Insecta; order Lepidoptera; family Noctuidae; genus Euplexia; species Euplexia lucipara. The sequence goes on along the minus strand of OV179143.1, from coordinate 3,945,484 downwards.
GTACCTGACCTTTCTGAAGAACCTCACCAATAAGGTCTTTGTATGTCCTTCTAGGGCGTCCCCTCCCGGCGTTCCCACTTACATCTGCCTTGTAAATACCTTTCGTTAGTCGCCTTTCATCCATCCTTTCAACGTGACCAAACCATCTAAGCATACTCTTTTCAATTTTTGTTACTACATCTTCTTTTAAACCACAACGTTGCTTTATATCATCATTCCTCAATCTGTCATTAATTGTTACACCACACATACTTCGCAAGGAACGCATTTCTACAGCATTTATTCTACTTTCATGTCTCTTTTGCCACACCCAACATTCACTTCCATACGTAATATTATGTCTCGACTTTAAAAGAGACCATGACCCCTGAGTTTCTTTCGGCATTTCTTCTCAGGGATCAGTCACTTTGGAAATGCCATTTAGTTTAGTTTTAAAAAAAAGACATGTAAAAGTATCTGAGAATATATAAAGTAAGAGATATACTTACAGAAATAAATATCATTTCATTTCATTTCATTATTTAATTTTAATATTCAAGCTGGCAATATCCTTATCATGTTCTATTCTGCATTCAAACTACGTGGTAATTAAAGTTTTATTACATTGTTATCCACGCTTAATAAACCAAATTACACTTTACATTTTAACACTTACTTTTATAATAATTTAGCGATAAAATCTACTACTAAAAAAATAGGCTGCGCAAAATTGAACTTTATTGAGTTGAACCTGATTGACATTAAAAGCAGGTCTAGTATGATTAATTTTATTTCTGGAAGTCCAATTTAAACAACCATAGTAAGTCCATATAAATAAAACTATTTTTTTTACAAAATAATTACAACATTGTATCATTCAACTGATCTGGACCTATTTAGCGCAACCGCAAGGCACATAATTTTTCTGTTCTTTACTTTCTATTTTTTTTTTCGTTTAATTCTTTTCTATTGTGCTTTTAAATGCTATTATGCCGTGTGCCTGTGTTGTGCAAAATAAATGCGATTTAATTATTTCTAGTTAGTTACCTATACAATTATAGAACACAATTTAACTTCTAACTCTAATCTTCGTATAATCTTTAAATCTAACACTTAAAAACCAATTATAATTAATAACATGTAAAGTTTAGGTCAGTAATAATAACATCTATTAAGTATGTGGGAGATATTTTTGAGACGGTATAAGACCCATATCACCTTTGACACCGCACGTTTTACGATTTAAGTAAGTTAGATACTTTCTTAAAAAAAATGTCTGTCATAATGAGCAGTCATCAGTATTTCCTGAGACTTTTAACGACTATTTTGGTGTTAGCTTCTAGTCGATACTACCAGTATTTTATTATTTAACAGAACACATGTTATCAGGATATGCGACGATTTTCCTTCCATCTTATATAATACGGTATTTTACAAGCAATTTTGTTATTAAAAATATCTCCAGACGAGACAGTCTATGTGTACCTCAACTTAATTTTAAAAGCAAGAACTCAAGCTACAGACAGTTAAGTACTATGACGGGAGATGCTGGGTCTAATTTGCGAACTAATCAAATAGCCCGAAGGTAGACTCGGATTAGAAATATGGAATGTAATACGAAATTGAAAACGATTACTTCAGGAAAATGTACTTAATGGTTGTACGAGTTTAATAGACATTTGAATCTTTAAGTTGTGTTTTCGTTTACGTGTAAATGATAAATAACATTTTTTTCATTGATTAAGTTTCTACGAACACTTTAAAACGTTAAATATTTTTGTTCTTTATGCCAGTAAAAAACATTGGGAATTGGTGAAAGGCGGGCATTTTAGGGGACTGTCTTATGTATATTTTTACGTTCAAAATGTGCTGATCCTCAGCCTTATTTGAATAAACAGCTCGAATTTTTTATTTTGAATATGGTCGCCTATACTTACCATATGAAATGGTTATTTGTTAACAAACCTTTGAAGAATAGAAAGAAAGAAAGAAAGAAAAAGCATTTATTTGGCACGACCTTGGCACACGTTCTTTAATAAAAATTGGTACAAAAGAAAATAATGAAACTAAAATAATAATACAATAGAAATAAACAAAATAAAGAATTATGTGCCTTGCGGCTGCGCTGAATACGCAAGACGACATGTTTTGCTACAAAAAATTCGACATTTTTTTAGAGAAATTGAGGTTGCTTTTAGTCCTCACATACCGTACATATATTCGGAAACATTTCTGCTAAAACTCCCGTGTCTCAACGCTACTCGATCCATCACCCATACAATCTTTTGTTGAGGTAAAAACTCGTTCACATTTTCAATACAGAAAAGGGGTCCGTATAGCTTTTTTTCGTCGGACGAAAGGTCCCGCTACCAAGGTCAGTTCAACCTTATTGATCCCGATATTATAGGTACCCTTGAACGGTACGGTCTGCTACATCAATAATAATTAAAACGTGTTACATTATTCAGAGGTGTTCGGGCATAGGGGGATTTCACGGATTACAAAGTTATAGGGTGATAGATTGGGTGAGGGTATTTTGAGCTTTGAGTCAATATTTAATCAACATAACATCGTCACGCTTGTATACACCAAAGGGTAAGACAGAGATAAATAAATAAATAAATATTCCACAACTTTTCACACAACGCCATTTAGTCCCAAGTTAAGCTTGAGAGCTTGTGTTATGGGTACTAAATAGCTGATAAAAATACTTATATATTTCTAAATACATACACATTATACATAAATTACACCCAGACACAGAACAAATGATCGTGCTCATCACACAAACATTTGTCCTGGGTGGGAATCGAACCCACAACCTCCGGCATAGAAGTCAGGGTCACTAACTACTAGACCAACAGGCCAGTCACAGATATACAATTGTAAACTACTGCATGAAGATGTTGCGTAGCGACATCTATCACGCCACATACGAACTAAAGTTTGACATCCTACATCGCGATGTTAAAGTTATCCGCGCGATTGAAGGTATACAAGTTCCCGACAACAACCGTCAGTCAGTAGTAGCCCACAGACACAACTCCCTGGTCGGAGGATCCTCCCTTTTCTATGAGGGATGAGGAACTTTACAATACTCACTCAATACTCAATATTTATTGCGTTCCACAATGTACATAAATGGTCTTAAGAATATAAAGGTACAGAATCATTATGGACCCTGTTGGACACAGCAAGAACTTGGAAGAGAGGAAGAGGGCTAATGCAGCAGTAACTTAATTTCTAAAATCTTATTATCTTATTTTAAAAGAGTAAGCAACTACTAATACTGCAATATATTTATAATGTGATATATATACCTATTATGTACGAGATATATTTGTTTCTAATATTATATAATATATTTAGGTATTATAGTTATTTATTTGTTTTATGTGGGTGTATTTTTTTTTAAGTTTAGTACCCTATGTGTATTTAATATAATGATATTTGTGTATAATATTATTATGTTTGTAATGTATTTATTTTAATTGGTTTTAGTTTAGTTTATCGTTGAAAAATACACACCCAATGTACACCCTGTTCCTAATACAATGGTTCTACTATATTTAATACTAGCCGACGTCACGAGGTTTCACGCACGTAGTTTCCGTTTCCGTTGGAATAAGGGGAGAAAAAATCTATGTTACTCAGGGTAAACGTGGCTTTCCAATGGTGAAAGAATTATTGAAATCGGCATAGCAGTTTTTGAGTTAATTCATTACAAACATATACACACAAAAAAATTTCATAAGTGTAGATGTTGATTGTTTTAATTGTCACTTGCTTTAAAAACGGTCAACCAAGTCAAATGGCTCATAAACTCTGAAACCAGGTTAGTCACAGGCTAGTCACACGAAAAGAAGAATATATATGTCGGCGTCAGCGATGGCTGAGCGATGAGCTGACACCGATGGGGGTTTCGTGGTACAGAGTTCATAACGTACAATAACAATCTTCATTACAGTAATAACCTCACTTAACAATCGTAATCACAAAACATAACTCAAGTAGGTAACTGACAGTTTCGTACTGGATGTGTGTCTTCGTTGGTGCCTCAAATTAACCTAAGCTCTGCCCAGCTCCCACACACACCTGCATTACTTTGTCCACGTGACATTACCGAAAACACATTCGCGCCATTTCAAATGATAAGTAACGTCACGCTGGTCACCATAGACTCCGTACTAAGATAATCAACTTCACAACTTATTATTCAAGAATATCGCTTTCCACGACAAGTATATATTTCCAGGAACGTAAAGTCCTAATATTTGCTGCGCAATTCCAGAAAGTTAAATGTTCCCTTCAAACACTTGAGTCTAGATAAATAAGGCAGTCAGTTTATTTTTGTTTCACAAAAAAACTGGTTCATGTTTCCGAAAAAATAATTCACTGCAATATTCAAATTATACTGTCTTGTTAATCTGCCCGCATTTCACGTTAACGACACTGTCATAATGACAACTAAAAAAGCAAAGCAGAAAAGACAAAGCAGTGAACGAGGCGATTAGCCCATTTTCCAGACTTAATAGTAGAAAAAGTATTAAAGTAGCTAGAAAAGAGTAATAAACACTTTTTAATTAGCACTGTATTGCAATCAAGCTCGCGGCTTGATGCTATGGCTTGATAGGATATTAAGGCAATGTCCTGAGGATAGCGCGATGAAGGTAATGGTCTATTAGAGGATCCATTAAATGTAATGGCAACGGAAAGTTACGCGCTTCCATCACTTTCTATAGCCAACAGGTAGGGATATATTAGATACTATGAAAGAACAGAAAATATTGCAAGCAAAAGTTTGGATCCCTTTTATGTCGTGATTGATGGGTTTGTATTGATCTTACAAAGAAAGTGTATTTTCATCGTGATCCGAAAATGTATTGAAGGCGTGTGGAGAAATGTATTTCTTTTGAGCGTGCTACGCCGTAGCAAGTAACAAGCTACGCCGTAGCATAAATGAAATAAACATGAAATGAAGTTATGACGTGAAATAAAACAAAATGGGATTCAAAAGATTCCGAAAGAGCATGTTTTTAGTCAAAATTTTTAGTAAAAGACATGATTATTATTTGACTGTCGTTGGTCTTGTAGACGTAGATGCTATTGCTAAGCGTGAAGTCCCAGGTTCAATTTCCGTGTCGGGCAAGGCGGTTGATGGCAATAGGCTCGCCTCTATTACATGGGACTTATAAATAGCTGATTAAACACGTAAATAAGTACACTTATGCCTAAACATTCGGGGAAAACAGGCGAGATGGAATGTCAAGATTATTATTATGATAATGTTATGTTTCCAACAAAAATACGAGTAACTCAACCCCAGACACAGAAAAAATAACAAAAGATAACAGAACACGTAATCATTATATCTCAAATCTTCTTACATACATATTTATAACATCATTTCGTCCGTGTTTGTTCGTAAATTAAAGGAAAACACTCATACCAGTATCCGCCCAACAAATTGTATACTTAATTGTTGTTTCTGAGTGTGTAGGCGTTATTTGGTATTCGTCGAACATATTGCTTATGTTTATTAAAAGAGTATTTTTAGGATCATGTTCAAATAATATCCTTGTGGTAAAATAATGAGACTAAGATTATGCTTTACTTTATAATTTATATTTTATTGCATGAATTGTTAATGTTCCTAAAAATGGGCAAAGAAACTGACTGTTGCAACACAGGTACCACCTAGCTCAAGAGTCAGGGCTTCAATTTAATATGTAACAACTTTTACGTCAATAAAACATTTTTATTATTTATTATTATTATTATGGCAAATATCTCAAGCAATTCAAATCCTTCTGTCAAGGTCGGAAATGAACAGTTGGAGAGAGTTGACAGCTACGTGTATCTTGGCTATATTCTCTCCTTTGGCAAGGAGCATCAATCACAGGAGATATCGCGAAGAATCCAGCTAGGGTGGGTTGCGTTTGGCAAATTGGACGACATCTTGAAATCAGCCCAAATTCCACACTGCCTGAAGACCCGTCTCTATAATCAGTGTGTTCTGCCAACCATGACGAGACGTGGACGCTCACACACGAGGCTGTGTACAGACTCAGAGTAGCACAGAGAGCCATGGAGCGTTCCATGCTTAGCATCAATATACCAGATCGAATTCCAAACGTCGAAATCAGGAGACGCACAAAGGTCATCGATATTGGAAATCGCGTTATGGAACTCAAATGGAGTTGGGCAGGACACCTAGCTAGACGCGGTGATGGCCGGTGGAGTAAAGCTGTGACCGAGTGGCGTCCAAGAAACGACAGGAGAAGTGTAGGGCGTCCTGCGGCGAGATGGGCGGACGATATTGTTGCCATTGCGGGAGTACCGTGGATGAGACTGGCACAGGGACGTGGAAATTGGTACATAAAAAGAGAGGCCCAGCAGTGGATGAAGTCGGGCTGTGGATGATGAAATGAAATTTATTTATTTGCCAGAATATAGGTACTTACATAGTAACATGGTAACACAATTTTAGTCTCACTATATTCGACTTATCAGTCGTGCAAATATTTGTGGTACATGCATTTAATATGAGTATCAAGAAATTACATCAGTTGATGATGATGATGATGATGAAAATAATGAGAACTACACGTGTCTATCGAAGGTTGAGCTACGGTTGCCGAGGTGGATCGTGGATGGGACCATTCATGACTCCTGCGTGTGTTACTTATTCGTACTGTTCCTTGCCTGTCTACTTTTCTTTGTGCTGCCTTAATGTTGCCAGTGAAAACTTTTAATTGGCCTTCATTCACTATCTGTCTACTATTTGTATACTAGCTGCAAATTTTCTTAAGAAACAAAAAAATAATAAATGTCACTGATTCCTCCGTGCCTCTCACATTCTTTTAGCCACAACAGAAGATGTTTTCAACAAGCCCTACTTCTAACCTGTTTAGTTGAAACTCCTTGACTAAGATTTCCCCTTTCACTCTGTTCCTATTCCTAACACACTCCATTAGCAAATGCTGTACATCCTCAATCAATTTACAAGTGTTACAAATAAGTGAGTTTACTTTTTTAAAAACCTTCAACTTTAACTACTACATCTGACCTAGATTCTTCGTCGTGGACGTGGCTCAACCATAATAAAAACAACTTGCAAACTAAGATAAACTTCAGTTAAGCCAAGAAATTTTATGTTTTCTTAGGTATAAAGCAAAATGTTCTGGGTTGTTTATTGCTGTGGATAGGCGTAAAATGTTAGACATGCTTTTTCTTTTTGATATTGTGCGAGGTCACTTGGACAGCAGTGATCTGCTATCGTGTATACATTTCTGTACCCCTAAAACGCGCACAAAATATGGGAGAAATGCTGTTATGACCCGACTGCCTCTCATATACTCTGAGTATTTTGAAAATGTCGATATATTTCTTTTATCTAAACAATCATATCGGAAAAAAAAATTAAGCAGATTTTGTTTAGTAGACAAATTGTACCGTAACTCAACTCATGTCATTTAGTTGTTTTTAATAACTATGCAAGGTGTAAGTAACTCAAAGGCATTATAATTATAGTTATAGTGTTTAGATTTCACAATTTAATGTTTTGTTATTCCCCTGATTTAACTGTAACTGTAATAGTATAGCTTTATGGTGTATTCTTAACCTTTCAATCTTTTTTTAATCTTTTCGTTTACTACTTTCTATTTGACATAGTTTTGTAAATGCCGTGAAACTCTGTTATTGGTTTTAGTGATAATTGTCGCCTAAAGTAACTACAAATAAAATAGTAAAAATCGGAACACTCAGGCGTCAAAGTATTCCTCCCCATCGCTGTCATCTGGAAACGTGCCCAGAAGACTGGCAGCATTGCCACGTTGGATGGCAATGCTAATTCTTTGGCCAAAGAATAAGCCAGCCCTCTGGTCACGCGAAGTGTCGACCAGTTGGCGAGAAATCTCCTTAAAAAGGCTGCGTGCACTCGGACCCCATGACCCGAGCGTTTCGACCCCAAACGGCTCAAAACCGTAACTTCCAATGAGGTTACAGTATTTGCGCCGTTTGAAGGCCTCAGCAGCTGCAGCAGCAGCGCCAACACAGCTCGCCGAACTTGGAACATGAGATGGCGCAAGGGTATTTAATATATTTTGATTAGTTTTATTGTGTTTTCTGTATTTTAGATTACTATTATATTGTCACCATTTCACTATCAATGTGCAGCGTGTGTAGACCTCACTTTTACATGCTAGTATCTTCCACAAACTGCATTAGGTTGTTCATTGATAGTGAGGTGGGCCTTCTTTACTCATGTTACGTAATAAATAAACTGTTGAGTTTCCTAAAATAAATAAATAAATAAGTTAGTTAGTTGTAGTTTTTTATTCCGAGGACCAAGTCAAATTCCTCCGCATATAGTAACTACATAACAGGTAAAATTTAAATTTTGTAAATCGGAAACATACCTACAATGTTTTATCTACCATTACAAAAAATGATAGGATACGAATTGATAGATATCCAAAGGCTCTACAGCAAACTTCTAATTGTTTTAGAGCCACAAAGCGTAGTTTTGACACGTTTTCAATTCCATAATTCACTCAAGCGAAACGTTTTGACAGGCTAAAATGTTTCGTAAACCGTGTGACATTTTAAAGGATAATAATTGAATTAGGCGAACCAATTTAAAGTTGAATAATTCACTGTTTCATTCTGAATAAGCACTGCGAGCAAAACTCAATAACACAAGTGCCATGCGTGTGGTTTAGCATTAAAAGCTAGTATTCCAAACTATGCATAATACCGACGTTTTGTAATTTGATTTGCGCTGACATAAATAGGCCATATAATCGTCATCTCCCAAACCTTTTCCCAACTATGTTGGGGTCAGCTTCTAGTTTAACCAGATGGAGCTGAATACCAGTACTTTACATCCAGCGACTGCCTGTCAAACCGCCACAACCCAGTAACTGGGTGACATGATACCCCTTGGTTAAACTGATTGTCAGACTTTCGGGCTTCTGACTACAAGTAACTACAGGCATAGATCTACAAATGACAGCCGGGACCAACGCCTAAAGGTAAGCGTCCACCTGTCTGCATCGTACTTACGCATCGGACGAATTGCATCAAACGGATCGTAGCATTCCTTGTATAGAAAGTCACACAGTCTGCATCTGAATCTGTGCATTAATACCTAAGTCCGATGCGTCCGATGCGTGCGATGCGTACGATGCGGCAGGTGGACGCTTATCTTTAGCGTGCTTTCCGAGGCACGGAGGAGTCACGGATCCACTGACGTTTGGTCAGTGGATCGGCGTAATTTAATAACGCTTTACTTGACCCGGGGATAGAACCCGAGACGTCATTCTCGACAGAAGCGCTTTCGCCCGTGGCAACGTGGCAGTGAAGCAAAAAAACACAGACTAAATAAACTGTAAGTAACTATTTTGCTAACATTACGTGTAAAACACAAATATTGTAGTACTGAAACAACGATTGCTTTCATATTGTTTTCCTAGGCCTCCAAATAAACACAGTCTTTGTTTACATAAGGAACTCTGTGTATTTTCGCTTATATATACCAAGTGAGCGGTCTGAATAAATATTTAACTTGATTACCTACATATTATTATAGGCACATAAGTAAATAATTATCTTGTCGATATTACTGTAATATTATTTTAGCGTGATGATTTAATTACAAGGTTTTCATTTAGTGATAACATTGCATAGGTAATGGGATTTTATCGAGCTCCTCCGAAACGGCTTGACCGACCGCTTTGAAATTTTGTGTGTATCTACAATAGGTCCGAGAATAATCATAATTTTTCGGATCGGAATAAGATTTGCCGGGGCAGTTAGTAGTTATAAATTTTCTTTAAAAATGAACTGAAATACTAGAGTCTCGACACTTGTTTTGAGAGATTTTTTAGATAGTGAAGCGATAAGTGAGTGCATTGTAACAGTGCTAGGTGCTACAAACAATAGAACGAAGTGCTTACCCTTTACAGACTCTAAGATGACGTCAATGGACTATTTTCTTCTTTGTATTTTTGTAGCAATTTAGGTTAAAGCTATGCCAATATCCAAGACTTCAACTCTTTAAACTGGGTCAAAACGCACGTAACTTCAATTCGAATTTACTTTCTGGAATTAACATTTCAAGTGCTCTGAACTGCTATCGATTTCCGTGGATCCAACAATATACCGTTTGCTGATTGTAGATAGTGCAACTTAATTTAATTCTTGATAAGAATAATAAATAAAAAAAAAATGTTCAGGAAATTAAAATATCTTTTTTGGATCCTATCCGAGCACCCAGCATCGCGAGGTTTTTTTGTTGTTGTTTAATGTTGCTGTTACAGCAACGTGCTGAGGATAGGCGTCTTTTGGCCTGGTACAAGATTTTCATTTAGGTATTTATTTAACCGTTTCTTAGTATTGTATTGTACGAGTCAATAAATACTATTTATTTCTTTATTTTGTAATGAAACGCATCGACATGTCAAGAGTGTCAGCACTATCAGTGTTGCCACATAAATTTAATAGCTTCATTCAGGTAGAACGCCAGTTTTAACTTCGGATGCTCGGTCGACGCTCGTTATTACCTAGCCTGCAATGCGGATAATGTACCATCTTAATTAAGTTATCAACTAGTCTACCAGCTAATTTTATACAAAACATTATTAGCGTAGGATTATCTGAGCAGGCACTTAATTTAATGACCGCGCAACGAGTTAACTAGGCTAGTTGTCTACATGAATGGCTAATTATTTATTAGGTGTACTATAAAACTAAAGTAACGGGGCAATATCTCGCGGTTCCAGTAGTTGCAAGTACCAAGTGGCAAGACCTCGACTAGTAAGTAGTAGGTCCTGACCCAGTCTGGATTCGTGCCCCGGTAATAACAATAGGCTCGCGTTCTATTTCGTAATTCACTATTAAACATAACCTATATGTATAAGTATAGGTTCGATGCTTTCTGAGCCACCATGATTTTATCTTCTAATATAAAATTCTCTTGCCACAGTGTTTTTTTACAAACTGAACGTCATAAGTTCAAACCCAATTTTCTTTTCGGATTATAATAATAATTATAATATTCCACAAAAGTTTGAAGTAACTTTAATCCGTGTTTATTAATAAGGGGGTCACCGTATCGCCCATATTAATAAACACTGATTAAACACGGTTACTCCAAACTTAATCCTTAACAGAAATATTAATAACACCGTATTGATGTTATTAATAAACGCGGAGTAAATTTAGTACTAGTATGATCTCTGGATTTACCATACATTTTTTAAGGATTAAGTTTGAAGTAACTTTAATCACATCGTCGCTTTTAGTCGGCTAAGATAGTGATCAAACGCTAGCCACGCGTCAATAATAAAAAAAATATAATAATGCTGAATTTTCATCGCGCTACTTATGTATTAACAAGAATCTGAAATATGTGCATTTTTCTTCTTGCATCGTATCGATGGCACGTTTTAAATTTTCTCAGTGCCTTGTATCGCCACAGAGATATTTGCATTTATACTGAATTCATTTTTATGCTGTAGTTTCGATTCGATATAGTGAGAATACGTGTAAACTACCTTTTATTTACGAATCTATACTAATATAATAACGGTAAACTTGCCCCGTCCAATGAATCAAAGATAATAATAATAATTTTCCACTACTTTCACACAAAGTTATCTAGGTAGGTAGGTAGTCCCAAGCTAAGCAGAGCTCGTGTTATGGGTACAAACAACTGATAAACATACTTATATCTTTTAAATAAATTACACCCAAACACAGAACAAATAATCGTGCTCATCACACATGGGTGGCAATCGAATCCACGACCTCCGGCATAGCAGTCAGGGCCTCCTAGACCAACAGGCCTGTCAATTGAATGTAAACAAAACATTTCTATGTCTTCAAAAAGAAATGAACTTGTAAATTAAATTCGAACTTCTCTGATTACTTATCACGACTAAATTTCCTGTATCCAAACAAAGCAGAGGATAGACAGTAGCCCACTCTAATGACAAAAGCACTTGGAAAGTCGTCGAGTTGCATTTTAATGGCGTGCCTGCAATAATAATATGAAGAATCCCAAAATGCTGTGATTGATAGTCAAACGGACAAACTTGTTTGCTGGTGAATCATAGAAGACGATAATATTAGAAAGCTTGCCGTACTGGATGGCATTTTCTTACTTTTTTTATTTACTATTAGCCAACGCCACGTTGTTTCACCCGCATAGTTCCCGTTCCCGTAGGAATACAGGGATAACGGCGTGACGACCTGGGGCTCGAGTCTGCTATTACAATTGTGTCTCAATGACCGGTCATTGATCGAATATTTGACAACTTTGACAGATGTATGGGAAATGTGTCATAAGTTTGACGTTATACGTCAAAAATCGATCATTGATCGGTCATTGAGACACGATTGCAATAGCAGACTCGACCCCCTGGATGTCTTCCTTGAGAATAGAGGAGATCTGGCGCAGAATCGCGACAGATGGAAGGAATAGAGAGAAGGCTTTGCCCAGCAGTGGGACAGTTCAGGCTAAGTAATAATAATAATACGCTTTTACTATGAACGAAGAAATCACTTACCTATATTTACACTGCCTGTCAGCATTATCTTCCATCTTACACCCCCACTCCACTCCGCTGGCTTCGGCTTCGTCCGAACAGACCCGAAGTTATACGAGCGCTTCCGAACAGTCGAAGGTCGGTTGGAGTTTAAACACTGAGCACTATTTACTATTGTACTGTTTTCAACACTATTTGATTTCCATTATTGTTTTATGGTTGTCACTGAATGGTATAGTTTTTGCGATAATGTCTTGGTTTAAATCTAGAAAGTTGTATAAAAGAAATTGCGTGTAATTCAAGATTTTAATTTGAGATGTACTGCCAACTATTCCAATATTTTTTTTCTACTATTAAACACAAAAATAAATTGAAGTGTCTGTTGATAATATCAAATCTAAGATTTTTACTAAATGAATAAGAAAACATACAAGGTAGTTAGTTAGTATTTTTATTTTCGTCTATCTGTTGGTGTGTGCTAAACTTTGAAATAGCTGGAACGATTTTGACAGGACTTTTATCAGCAGAGAACTAATTTTATTAAAAATAGTACCTGGGGTACCTTAAAAAAATACGTATGCGCAAATAAAAGTTGTTGTTTTCTTCCGCGTGGACCAAGTCCCGGGTAACAGTAGTAGTTATAATACAACAAATGTTACTACTTTTTGTTTGAACGCGCTTATCAATACTCAATACTCAATATCTTTATTGCTTTCCATATGTATTCTTAGGCGGTAGGGATATAAATGAGATCATTATGGACCCTGTAGAGCACAGCAAAAATGGTAGGAGAGAGGAAGCCTTGCTTAACGTGATCATTTCATTGTAATAGAAGAATTATTCAAATATTAAGACCATGAACAAATTAACTATTCTCAAATATTTGGGGTTTATTAAAATTCCATTTATTTATTTGACATTACCCCAAAGAACTACTAGTCGGAATTACTCGGAATTGACAAAAATAAACTTTAGCGTTTGATATCCCAGTTCTTAAGACAGGCTATACAATAAAATTAGGCCTTTAAGTGCGAATGAACCCTAGAAGCACAGTTAGTTTATAACAAGAACATTATTAGTAAATTATTTAACGATCCTATTAGTAGTATTTGACCAGCAAACATTTATTACGGTTGTTTGCAGCTGTAATGACGTAAATGTGCCTATTACGTATATACATATATCCGCTTATATACTGCTCCTTAGAAACGTAATGATAAATTACTAATTACATTAATGGACAATGGCTTGTACGAACTTAAGTAGGCTAACAAAGTAATTAGTAGATGTTAAACATTTATTAAGAAAAAGTCTACTTGCTTAATGAGCGAAATATGTGAGTGACTTACGTGTATTTCTGTTAAACGCGTCTTCAAAAAAACACTGATGATAAAATGGCATATTGACCAAAAATGTAGAGGTCTGAAAAATAACTTTTACCAAACTAATCAGGTAAGAAAAGGTAAATTTATTTGAATGTTTTACGTGAACCAGCAACCAAATAACTCTATTTGACCCAAGATATTAATCTCCCTATCCAAGGGTAACCCTTTCCATCCAATATTACACAGGGAAAATATATTCCCTCTATTATATCAACGTTAACCTAACCATGTTACGATAAGAACTTACTTCCCAACTGCTACGAAAACGCTACGCACGTAGCAACAGCATATTCACAGCTACGACATCGCAACGGCGTAGCGGCTGGGGAAATGAAGTTGCTCAATGTGAGCAATATTGTTCGGAACATTGAATGACACTTTGTCGTCGATGATAAAAGTGTTTTATTTCCCCATGGTCACGTCTTGAGCTATACATACATAAATGTATCTTGAGTCAAATATTGAAAAACTCATTTGTACTTCTAACATACCAGACAGATGTGTTGCTGGGGAGTTTGTTCCGCCACTTCTTCTTCTTCCCAATAAAACCACTAGGAAGTGGTACAAGGATGATGTTTTGGGGGACTGTCTTATGTAATTTTGACGTTCAAAAGGTGTTGATCTTCACCCTAATTTGAAGGAATGACGCTTAATTCGATTTGAATCGGAAATAGTTTACTTGAGAATTAACAAAACAAAACTAAATAAAATAGTGTTATAATCAAATTGAAGATGTCAGTTTATTTACTTCATTCATGTCATGAAATTGTTTTTTATAGATAAATATATTATCATCATTATAATATCAATACCATTACGTTAATATTTACTAAACTTCCTTGATCGCTGTGTGTTACATGACTTAATGATACATTTAAGCTCATCATTATATAAACTAGGTATATGTATTGCGTTTTAAGAATAACATTTTCGTTTTAAAATATCACTGTAGACTGTATTATTTAAATAACACAAATAAAACTGTTTTGTTTTTAAAAGTACGTAGGTACGATTAAATGCTCACTTTTTCAAAAACATACAAACCAATACAGAATTCATACACAGGTAGCATTTTACCTAAAAACTCAATATTCCATTTTACCCTTTTGCACGAACAGAGAGGAAACTTTTTATTCTATCACGTTGAAAATTAAAAAGGCTTGTACCCTTTGATGTTAAGTGTGAACGCTTCTAAAGGGTGTGAACAATTTGAGCTCAGGGGCAAAGGCTGTGAATAGCGAGTACTTTACGTATGTAATATTTTAACGTAGTAGGCAGTATTTCTCAGTAGTTTTTTATTTTATTTATTTACTAGCTTCTGCCCGCGACTTCGTACGCGGATCCTGTTGCTTATGCCAGCGACAACGGGGTCGTCAAAATCGAAGATCTGAAACATTTGATGTCGAATTCTATAAGCCCGGGGACGGGAAATCAATGGGATGCGCGAGACGATTCAAGATGTTCCAGATTTTTATTTTTGTTGGTCAACAGGAAATGCCATCAGACTTAACAACTTTTGCTAAGACGCCATTTCTATTATGTATATGTTATATTGTCTCTGGGCTTTGGAGTTCCCCTACAGGTGCTCCAGATCTTCAAATTTAGTCTCACAGCAGAAAACACTCTTCACGTGGAATAGTTTTAGCAATGGCACCATTTTTATATCTATTTCACTTTAGGTGTTCCATTTTCCAAAATAAATTATAGCCTATAATATGTTGCGTGACGTTCACGATCAGCGGTCAGTCGCGCATCTCCTTCTCCCACTTATCTCTAGAGTCGATGCGTATATACGCTGAAAACTCAAGCGTCATGCTTTTTCCGTGAACGTCTTCAACTCGCGAGACAGTGCATGATGTTCACGATCAGCGGTCAGTCGCGCACATATTCTTCACTGGTCTCTAGAGACCTGGATGTAGATGCGTAAATACGCTGAGAATGCAGGCGTGCTTCGCGATCCCAAGAAGTTTCCACGGAGCAAGTTGCAGCCTCATGTTCTCGAACAGCATCAAGTCTCTCCTAACGCTCTTCGGTAGATTGTTGGGATCTTATGGTCTTTAATCATTTAGCACCTTTGGAACATTGGGAAAAAATTGACCTCTTTCCAGGCATGGTTATAGTTTTATTGTGATGATACCTGATCAATTAAAATCTAAGTGGCTGCTCCCCTGCGTTACCGGGTAAGCTACCATGTAACGAAGATAAATGGAAAAGGAAATTAAACACTCAAATAACATAAGCCCGAAGGCATACGATAAAAAAAATGGGAGTTTTAGCCAGAAGAGTCTAATTTTCAACGATATACCATCGTCATCGAAAATCAGTCCTGAACTGTTCCCGCCTTCACCGCGTAGTACTACTTATGTTATTTTATAATTATGCAATGAAATTAGTGATAGTTTTAATTTCTATACCAAATGTTTCTGATCTTCGATTTTTATAAGTCAACAGGAAATGCCTATCAGACCGAACAATTTTTGCTAAGACGTCATTCCTATTTGAGTTATGGTGTAGCTGGGCTCTTGGAGTTCCACAACAGGTGTTCCAGATCTTCAAATTTATTCTCTCAGTAGAAAATGCTCATAACGTGGAACAATTTTTGCTGTGGTATCATTTTTGTATCTCCTATAGTTTAGATGGTCTGTTGCGGTTCTGCATCAGGTGTTCCGGATCTTCAAATTTATTCTCTCAGCAGAAAATGCTCATCACGTGGAACAATTTTTGCTATGGGACCATTTTTGTATCTCCTAAAGTTTAGCTGGTCTGTTGCGGTTCTGCATCAGGTGTTCCGGATCTTCAAATTTATTCTCTCAGCAGAAAATGCTCATCACGTGGAACAATTTTTGCTATGGGACCATTTTTGTATCGCCTATAGTTTAGCTGGTCTATTGTGGTTCTGCATCAGGTGTTCCGGATCTTCAAATTTATTCTCTCAGCAGAAAATGCTCATCACGTGGAACAATTTTTGCTATGGGACCATTTTTGTATCGCTTATAGTTTAGCTGGTCTGTTGCGGTTCTGCACCAGGTGTTCCAGTTTCCAAGATAAATTATAGCCTATGTGTTGACCAGACTTAATATCTATACAACAAAAAAAAAATCATTCAAATCCGTCCAGTAGTTCCGAAGATTAGCGTGTGCAAACAAACAGACAAACAGACAAATAGACAAACAGACAAACAGACAAACAGACAAACAGACAAACAGACAAACAGACAGATTTTTTTTTTTGGATTCGTGCTCTATTACTGTTTCTAAACCACCCTCAATTATTATTTTTTGAATATATTCAATGTACAGACACAGTTTTTTTACAGTCTTATTATATGTATAGATTACAGTCTTATTATATGTATAGATTTTATTTATTAAGATAATTATTCGAAAAAAAAAATCATTTGTTGCACACATTTTGGTCCAGTTGGTATAACAACGTTTTTTTATGCAACGGCAGATTTTCTTTTCGCGATTAACGAGTTTATCCCCATAATGTAAGTTGTTCGTATTCATGGATAGGACACTCTGTGAAAATGTGGCTGGTGATAAAAAAAATATTCTGTACAGACGTGAGTAAGAAAGAAAGAAAAACAAAGAAAATATTTTATTTGGACGCACAAAACATAAAACAAAAAGAACAACAATACAGATAATTAAAAAAAAAACAAGAAAAGTTTAAAAAACTAAAGACAATAATAATAAAAAGACCAAAAAGACGCCTATAAATATTGCAGCGCTGTTATTCTGATAGGGCCCGTTGGCCACGGACACACCCAAGAAAACAAAGTAATAAAAAAAAGAAAGATAGATAAATAAAAATGCAATAAATACAATAACATTAGAAGTGACTAAAATGTCAAAAGAAAGAAAAAAAAAACAATAATAAAAAATACACGTAGAGAGAGTCACGACGTACGAGTACACGTTAGTTAAGTATCGTTCTTATATGGAATTACAGATGGCGCCACAGCATCACTGTTGTAATACAGATTCACTCAACTGTTTGCAGTTCGATGAATAATTGATTCAATCATTCCAGATACCTGAAGCAATACATGGGTAAACAGAGGGACAAATTCTGTATTTTTTATTAAAAAAACGATCGCATCTCAGTCTCAATCTGATTGTTTGTCCTTAATAATGTATATTTATTATGACATGTTAGTATTGTATATTGACAATATCATTTCAAGTTAACATTAGTATTGTATATTGACATTTATTTATATTTTTTTTTTGTATTGCTCCATTAATTGTAAATTCATTATAATTTCATTTGTCCAGGCATCTTATTTTATTATTGTGACTTGGCCTGTTTTTAAATTCGCAAACATTTGTACGCCCTCGGGTATAACATAGCGCTCAATTTATTACCTTCCTACACCAATGAGAATTTCATTACAGTGACAATCTATGTCAAGAACTTCTCAAATATGTAAGGAATTAGTGGTATTTTTTTCATAAGTAATTTACTATTCATTTGCCATGGGTAAAGTAATAATAGTTAATTAATTGAATTTCTAATTTATTTGAACTCTTAATACGTATAATATTTCTATCACATTTACGCTTATTTTAACATAATTTAGTTAGTGTACCAATTTTTTGCAATGAACATGAACCTTATTCTTCTTGTAATAAAGTTGAAAAACTATCAGTGACATTTGAAACATCAGGGTAGCCAAATAGCTAATAATAAGGGCACCCTCTATTCTTTGACCTTTGACTTTCAGACTGAATGTCACCCACATGTTAATATTCACGAATTTAATATCACATACCTACCAAGCATGAACTTTCCGAAGTAATTTGAACATACCAAGATCAAAGTAATCATTGTCTTTTAACTGATTATAAGTCTGACACGCAGAATGGGCCAAACCATGTTGGTACGAGGTAACCGTAGTGTAATTTGTGAGTTCATAATGAAGGCAGCCATTTGCAAAAGTTTGGAGTAAGTAATAAATAAGTTAGGAAACAAATGTACTGTAATTTTAACCTTTATTTACGAGGTTGTGGGTTCAATTCTGGGCAAGTAGCAATGTGACTTTTTCAATTTATAACTTTCTAAGTTTATCTTAGACATTATTGACGCCGGTGAAGGAAAACATAATCAGGAAACCTGGACATATACATTACTATTTATAAAATAAATATTCCCAATGCACTGCAGTGATGCGGCTATAAAATCACGCCTATATTCCTTAATGGGTCAGGCAGAGGTTTAAGTATAAATAGTACAATCACATTTCAAAAGTTATGTTGTTAAATCTCATTTAATAGGGGACGAGCCTGTTTCTAATAATCGGGCACTAATCCAGCTTGCGGGCTGCTACTGAGAAATTCCAGATGGAAAAACCTAACAACACTCTACCCGAACTGGAAATTGAGCCTAATACCCCAAACTTGGCCGAAGCGCTTTTCACCACAACACCAGCGAGGCAGTCTTATAATTCCTTAGTTTTGTAAACCTTCACTGCTCTGAAAAACATTATCACTGCCTTTAACTGCTACTTCATACATCATAAAATCTTTCATAATATAAAAAAAGTCTCGTGTCACAGTGTTTGTAACAAAACTCCTCCAAAACGTGTTGATAGATTCTTACGAAATTTTGTGGTACATATATTCAGTGGATCTTAAAATAGGACAAAACCAAACTACGAACGTAACTAACTACTAAATTGATTCTAAAGTGGAACGCAGTTTGCCGGGACAGCTAGTAGTAAGATATTTATTTTAAAATAAGTAAAACCAGAGCTGGCATGCTACAATATCTCTCGGTCCGCATCGCGGTACAGATTACCGCCCCGCCATCCATATAAAAACCTAACCACACACAATATTTGAACTTTTATAACTCCATTTTTTGTATCTTGTTTGAATATTTTTAAGTGTTATTAATCCTGTTAAACGATCCTGCGTCAGGAGAGTGTCTCGTTTATAAATTGTTTATGTTAAGGCCTTTTAAACACACGCACGGTTTTAACAAAAATAAAAAAAACAGTAGGACTCAGGGATTGCCGACAGAAGTGAAAACTTATCGTCAGGAAATAATAATATTGCAATCTAACTATTGCTTAAAATTGGGAACAAGTTAAAAATAGTCGCCTGTAGAAATGTATTGATCGGTCTACGTGGGTCGGTATGTAGGCACGATACGTCTGGCTCAAAAATGTTGTCATGGACAAAAAGATCTACACCGAAGCGTGTTTCAATTATTTATTTTAAATCCGCTTCGGTATCGCGTTCTTTTTAAAAAAAAAACCATCCGTCTTCCTAACTTTTCAAATGGATTTGACTGCCTTCTCAAATGTACAGTCGCCAGCACATCAACCTATGTCAAATTTTCCCAATTGAATATGAACCTTATTCATTTGCACTACATATTTGCATTTGCTATTCCTTAAACCAAAATCTACATCTCTTTATTCTTAGAACATTTTCTACAATATTATTCTGGTACCAAGAGAACATGAATAAGATAGATGTACACGTACGAAACAAGACGAGGACTCTCAAATTTCTTCAAATTACATCGCAAGACAAACGTATCTTCGTAATGAATTTGAGGAAATGTAGTTGGAGAATAAATTCTGCCTCCATCTTGTAGGTATACAATCTCATTTCCAGAACATAGGTACTCAGTTGTTTCACAATCTTGACATGTTCACATATTTACTTGTGTAGCATAAAATAATATTTCTTTGCTCAAGTAAACACAAATACGTTCATAAAATTGAGATCCCAGCAAGTACCAAAACCATTTTTTAATTCAGTTGTAATTTCTGAGTTAATTTTGGCAATCAATAAATAAAATCATGAAAAGAAGTTTTGTAATTAAATTAATCAAATTGACAAAAAAACTAACAATGTCATAAGGTAAAATAAGAAAATTATTCCTGTTTTATAGGTATTACGATTATATAACTTGTGGAAGAGCAGAGCACCTTAACACAAGAAAATTAATCGCTCAAAAGGATGCTTCTCAACGTAACTACGTTAAGATATTTAAATTGCTGAATTACCATATTTGTTTTCAGGAATCTTCAATACTTGTGCCTGCTCCGTGTAAAAAGAGGACATTGCCCTGCAGCTCACTGCAGATCCAATACGAGTAGATATAATAAGAATCCTGTTAGTGTCTCAACACTAACAGGATTCTTATTATATCTACTCGTATTGGATCTGACGGCTTACTTCCTAAAAACCGGCCAAATTATAACGACTTTGTAACTTTTAACTAGGTAGTTGATCATCTAGCCTATATTTCACTTTCTTTAACCGCATTTGTTTCTGACTATAATGCCTCACACGACACAAACCACTGCATTCAAACATGGCGCTATTCGTGTCGTATTCAGTGCAGTCTAATTGGCCTACTTTTGTACTGTCCTAGTCACAATTTCAGTCAGTTGTGGACATCGACACACAATTTTGTAGGGAGTTCAGATCGTGATTCTGAATTCCCCATCTGCGTCGTGCATATTTTAGTTTAGAAAGAAAATAACTTACTATGCGTTTCAAATGAGAATTGGAACGTCAATGAGCTCTATCTGTCAGATGTCACTTGAAAAGCACGGTCTGCAATGAAACTTTTTTCGCGTAATCAACTATTTTTAGTTTTTTGTTTTACCGAGTCGCAGTTTTTCAAAATGTAAAAAAAAAAAAAAAAATTATTAGTCTTGTGGACGGTACTTTTCAAGTGACATCTGACAGATAGAGGTCATTGACGTTCCTATTCTCATTTGAATCGCATAATAAGTCTTCCGATAAACATCTCACAGGGTGAGGTAGAGAACATATTAAGTTTAAGCAAGGGATATCGTGTTACCCGGTAACTGGGTTGTGGTGGTCAGAGGAAGCCGACTCCAATTTGGCAACAAGGTTTACCCTTTTCCCAACTATGTTGGGTCGGTTTCCAGTTTCACCGAGTGCAGCTGTATACCAGACTGACCCACCCACAAGTAAGGTCAACTATCTAGCAGGCAGAACTAAATCACTGATAGAACTGTAATTTGTTGCCTAACATTATTCTATTGTTACATAAACGTGTCGCCTTAAGCCACTCACGGCATGAACAAACTGATGACATAAGAGCCACTCCCCAAGGTAGGACAAACAAGCCAATTTCTCGGCTTCTCTAGTGCAAACGCTTTATATATTCATGGCAGTTATTGTCCGTGGTGTGAGCTGAACTTCAGGTGGCAACTAATAGCATAAAAGACTGTTACTGCCCCACTACGGGGCCTCTTCTCCTGTGGGGGGGAACGAGCATTAAACATCACGGTCGCCTCCTGTCAGGTTGGCAATTTAAGGCTTATAAAAATTTCACTCTTTAGGGTTAAGTAATAAAATAAGCAACTTACTCGAGACTTCGTTATTATTACATCACTCAATAAAAAATCTGTTAATATTTTTATTGAAGCTAGTTAGTTTATTTAAAGAGATACGTTAAGTAATACTGTTTTAGTTGTTTGAAAACAAAGATTTAAAATACTATAGAGAGGGGATGCGAAGAAATGTCATAAAAATACTGTTATCCTTGTCTCAGTAACGCCATCTAGAATAATATAGCTATATTGGAGCGGCAGTGAAGCGTACTAAATTAAACTCATAGACTTGTTTCCACTCGGACATAAGTTTCGGATGAAAATTTTGTTTGTGATGTCCCGTTTACATTATATTATTGTGTTTTATTATTGTATTGAATGTTTTGGAACGAATTTCCTTAACGCGAGTTGCGAAAGGGGGCTAGACGGAAAAATTAAGACCAAAAGTTGTAACGACACTTTTTGCTCTGGTTGTAAGCCGTGCGGCGTGCGCGTGTTTCTCTGTCTGTCTCTCTCTCCTAGGAAATAAGCCAGTTATTTTCGTTTCGTCTTTCTATTTCGCATTGAACAGTGTGGTGTCGCAACGATTATTTCTGTTGAGTGTATACAGGTTTTTTGTGCATAATAAATAATAAAACTAACTATTATAACTTCGTTCCATCAGGGTGTCCTTTGAAATCTCTCAAGTTTTTTTTTCTTTAACACGCCCCCTATTACTTGGGACTTAATGTGTCAAATTTTCCCAATTGAATATGAACCTTATTCTGTTTAACATAAAGTTGAAAAACGATCAAAGAAATTTAACACATCGGGGTAACTTTACGTGCTGGCGACTGTACATCTTTGTCTAACCCTTCTGAGATAACAGCCGTGATGTTATGTTATACAAACAAAAAAAACCTTTGCGTCTAGCACTTGTTATATTACCTTACTAATTTATGACGAAGTCCATCAAGTTTACCAATCAAATTAACATCCCCAGAAATAATTAGATATTTCTGACTCCAGAAACCGGACGGTTTAACCAATCTAATCTAATAAACCTTGTTTAACTCCTTTCCTATCCCTGTTTAATTTACAAAATGGACAGTTGATTAACTGAAATACATTCTTGAAACTTAAGCAATTGAATCGACCTCTTTAGAATTGGACAGTTTTTAAAAGCAATTCCATTATAAAAAGTAAGCAGTAGGTAATTATGTATCACCTCATTGATCTTGAGGTCCACTGTTGTGGATAAGGTGCGATACCTGTCTCGGGAAAAGTGCTATTGGGCTTTTTCATCAAAAGGCAAATTCCCGTAATAATAAAACCGTTCAAAATCTTGCTGTAATCACACTGCAGTGACAAACAATGTCAAAAAACTTGTCAAACATTTAGGGAAATTAGACATATTTCTGACAGATGGGACTGATTACAATGCAATAATTTTAAGAAATACATGAATGACTGAATTTGTATTTTGTTAATGGTAATAGGCACGCCCGCAATTACTAACTTATGTGCATATCTGGTAAAATATTATGAATTTACCTACAGACGCCAGCACATCAAGTTACCCCAATGTGTCTTTCTTTGATCGTTTTTCAACTTAATGTCAAACAGAATAAGGTGCATATTCAATTGGGAAAATTTGACACTTCATTTGTAACTTGTTGTGCTGGCGTCTGTACATACTATAGTTACACCTCTGTCTAATCCTTCATGCAAGAGAGGCGTTATGTTATGTTATGTGAACTGCAAAAGGTTCATAAAATATGTTTTATTCTTCGGTATAAATAGGCTGCCCGTCATACCACCTCTAGCGACATAAACCGACCCCTTAAGGTGGGAGGAACAAACATCGTCCAAACAATCTAAACGTTATAGTCAACACAGTCAAGTTTTTGAAGCGAGTGTGTGTGATAGCTCCTAGGAATTGCCTTGTATTCTTTTCTTGTGCCATTTTCTCGTTTTATTTTCTAAGAATTTTAGCTTCTACAAAGACACTGTTTATCGGTCGCATAAAGGTTACCTACATACTGCGAATTTGTAAAGAAGACGCGAAGCGGCGTGAGCGTAGAAGACTTATTCATATTCCTCATATTATTTTATATTTAAATTCTACAACGTTTGCCAGATTCTAAAATTTTACTTCACACTAGGCAAAAAGCTCTTGGACACTAAGACCCTGTACGGCTCAGCATATAGTAGGTAATAAAATAAAACCAAAACAATAACAGTAAAATTTGGGTTAATTAAGAATTCATAAGCAACTAATGGTCATCATTTATTAGTAATTGATTACAATGTTTTTAATTTAGACATTTACTTGCTTAAAATTGTATTTTAAAGTCGCATGAGTCAAAGCCAGTCAAATAATTTATTTCAATTGGGCCGTTATAAGGCACTTTTGAATGTCAAACTTACAAGAGTAAAAGTATGGAGAAGAATGGGCAAGAAAATCCAAACTTTGATCTTTTAAAAGTTATACATGCCTACGTAGTAAAATATGGCTGAACATTTAGATTTTTTGCAAAATTTTCGTTACCGTTGATTGCAAAATAAAATTACCTTTATCTCTTTTGATGATATCGATAAAACCGTATCATTATTTTCAATTCCAAACCAGTATTGACATGTTATTTAACATAAAATGTCAATGGTTTAATTTGTTTTCCCCGAAATTCAGTGGGTCTACGTCAAGAGGGTCTGATGTAATTATGTTCAGTCTTTCACTCCCACTCAGACCGGGAACTCAATTTTGGGAAATTCTCGATCTTCTGTAAGTTAATTATGGTGAACGACAGACGGAATTATGATCCGTATCATCTGCCTTACTTAAGTTACGTTGTAACCAAATTCAGTAACGAAATTGAGTTAATCTCACCACATATTTCCCTGTCTAATAATTAATTTAACACATCGTTTAGTTGGTGTTGTGTAACTTGTTATCACACTAATATTATACCTAAAAGGTTTGGCAAAAGTGTTTACCCACATTTCGTAAATATTGTTTTTTAAATTCCGAGTATTAAGCGCGTGCCTATTACCATCTATAGGATTGGAATCCAAACTCCATGCTACTGAAAAACTCCATATTTAATACGCTACTAGTAGAAGACTGACCCGGGATTCGAGTTTCAGTACCTCTAGATTAGCAGTCGTATGTATACTAAATACACAAAAAAAGGCGTTTATAACATAATGTGTCAAAAACTTAATATAAATAAAAAATAGTGGACGTCACCCGGTTCCAACCGCGTTGTTCCCGTGGGAATGGAGGGATAAAAGTAACCTATGTCAACAAAGGATAGTGTAGCGGTACCCAACGGTGAAATTTGTTAGATTTATTATTAGTAAAGAAGACCATTGCCAAAACGCGGCAATTGAAAAACAAGTCTCCTAAATATCTATAATAACGAACCAATATAAGTTACTAACACATGAACTCCAATACGTAAAAACAAAGTATGTAATTACTAACAAAAAATAAAATAGTAACAAATAGCTAGCAGTCAGTCGATCAGCTGACCGTTTGGCAGGTCGCCAGGGGCGCCCGGTCGATACATCCGCGACGACCCGTCTAGTCTGGGCTACGTACCGACGACTGGTGTTTCCACCCTACCGGCGACCTCGTTCGATGTTTGTACCCCCGTCGGAGTTTATTGGTAGGTGCTTAAATATTTTATTTATGGCTTAGGTGTCTGTATGTACCATGCGTTTCAAATGAGAATAGGAACGTCAATGACCTCTATCTGTCAGATGTCACTTGAAAAGTACGGTCTGCAACGAAACCTTATTCGCGTAATCAATTATTTTTAGTTTCTTGTTTTACAGAGGCGCAGTTATTCAAAATTAAAAAACGTCTTAAATGAATTTCTCTTGTGGACCGTACATTACAAGTGACATCTGACAGATAGAGGTCATTGACGTTCCTATTCTCATTTGAAACGCATAGTATATGATATATTTGCAATAGGCGATAGCGTAAAGCAATGTTACTGAGTATATTTTCTCTGCTACAAAGATTTATAAATAAATAAAATTGAAGTAGGGATAATAATTATTTGTATTGTCAAAATCACAGCCTTTTCCTAATACGATATTATTTATTTATTAAAATCTCCCTTACAGCTATCATTACAGGTATGTACCTACCTAATGCGATAGTGCGGCCTTAAAATTAACTTATTTACAAAAGAGAAGACAATTCTTTAGAATTATATAGTTATACAAAAAAAAAAGTAATTTGTCTGTCTGCATATTTGTTCCGGTTAACATCCTAAATTGCTGGACCGTTTTTGGCGAGATATCCTACTACATTTTCCGACAACGAGAATCATCATTGTCTATTTTGCTAGTATAGGCAATAATTTTGCACTGATTTTTAAGAACGTGTTACCATTTTGCGACTCTGCACGAATTTGAATTTGACGGTCCAAAGAGACATTAGTTACTTGCATTGACACATGAGTTGGCATTCAGTCAAAATTTTAGCGTAGCTGTGAAATTTTTCAACGAAAAAGTATAGTTCAGTTTTGAACCAACTTTTAAAATTAAAGAAGTCATTATACGCATGTTGGACAGTACGTTTTTTCCTATTCGATTTTCACTTATTCATATTTGTGTACGATGTTGTAGATTCAAATTTCAATTTATTGTGTACTTTATAAATTAGGTGATGGAATACATCATAAAAATTCGTCGAAACTCAGATGTTCACTCTGAAATGGCTAATACGCCTTGAACAAGCATGGGGTTTAAAGCTCGTGCCTTCTCTTTATGAGAAGAGGAATTTACCCAGCAATGTGGGACGAAACACAACACCCAGCGTAGCAGTCAATTGCTCAACCACTGCACCCTTGGTGGTTTTGTTTCATAATTATTGGTCACTGACTTCTGTTTGAGTTTTTTTAAGAAGTCAGTTGTATTTCTTTTATTGTTGTTATATTATTTTTTTTTCAATTTTTTATTTTTGTTCAGGAAGTGGCTGCAGCAACTGATTGCTTAATTACAGCGTTGGTTGCCTTGCTAATTAGGACCGATGTAACAAGATTGATGCGTCGATGTCAAACTGGACGCCGTGACATGTCATTTGAGTGTGCAAACACAGTTTTCGTAATGAGCACATCGCACTACAAACGCCACGAAAATGCCTTTTTTTTGCAAATGACATAAAGCGGGGTTATTTGAAACGCAAGGGACACAAGTAACAAAACTGAAAATTTTCACGTTAGTTAAACATTGTTTGTTATTTAACTAGGTCTGTAATTATTACGGAATGTTTAATTATCTGTTTATTGATTTA
Source organism: Euplexia lucipara (assembly GCA_921972225.1). Taxonomy (NCBI): domain Eukaryota; kingdom Metazoa; phylum Arthropoda; class Insecta; order Lepidoptera; family Noctuidae; genus Euplexia; species Euplexia lucipara. The sequence continues at coordinate 3,917,950 of OV179143.1, read as the reverse complement.
AGCTCTTGACCTCACGCCAAGCACCTAACCCTTTTAAATTTTATTTGAAACAATATTTGTCACAGCTATGTAATATAAAATGCAAGACATCTTTAATGCAAAAGAGTTTTTTTGGCATTGCACCAAAGATTTACAATAAAATACCTGACAATATCAAAAATATGCCTCTAGTAAAATTTAAAAAAAACTCTCATATTAATACTAATTGACCAATGTTATTATAAAATTGAAGACTTTAAATTATAATAATTGAATACCAAAGAAGATTTAAAGTATAGTATTGTAATTTAATGTCAACGAATTATTTAATTCTATTCCAATAATATGTTAATAATAACGTTCATAATAACTACATGCATGCATGTTTTTTCTATTAATATTTGTATGTCAAAATTGACAAAGCATAGCGCACTATCTAGTTCTTAAGATCCATCTAAAATGTTAATACCTATGTTTCACAAATAAATTGATTTGATTTGATTTGATTTGAAACACGTGGCGTGTTCGGCACATTTTGGTAGGTGATACAAGACTGTGGCGATCGAATACACATGAACGACCCTAACTTGGTGCGTCATTAACCTATCAATCGTGTCAATTAGAGACACGTGAAAGACAATGATAGCGCGGACACAGGTGTCCTCTTGGGGTTTAATGAATTAAATACCATCCGCATCACTATCGACTAGTAAAGTTCCCAAAACACGTTAAATTTATAGCAATGCTTAGTCTCTGGCCAAACTTTAGGCCAACCCATGGGTTACGAGAAGCAACATCTACTTAAACGCTTAGAAATCTCTTCATATAGAAATCTTTGTTTGTTATAAACAAGGACTCTATTTCGAATTTAAAGTGTTTCGACAACCCACCACATTTGTAAATATTGAATTGACGTGAAACTCTCACTTAAAGTCTTGTTTCTTTTCACCCCCACGTTTCAATTACCCCTATTATGCCGGCTATATATAGCTGAAGGCAACCATACCTTCTTGCCTTGCCTCCTTAGCCTACACCATACTAAAAGCTTACGACTATATCTATTATCGTTGCCAATCTAATTCACTTAAGTGTAACGTTTGCTTCAGAAACGTATCTATACTTCTACAGGGTGTTTTGAAATCATGGGCAAAATTATCACAGGCTGTTTTACCCATGAATATAAACAACTTTTACTATAGGGCCAAATAGGAGGATGTGAAAAATAAATTAGCTGTTTCATACATTTCGGTCGAGTAGGTTTTAAACTTTTATATGCAACAGCTGTTTTTTTGTAAACTAATAATAAAAAGATTTAAAATTGGGTTGTTAATAGGAAAACAATCTCTAAAACTTTTTATCTGATCTGAAAAAATATTTTAGAATGGAAAGCTACATTATCGATAAGTGCTTAAGATATGATTTATGGTATTGTTAACTCCATGCCGACGTAGTCGCGGACAAGAACTAGTTTTTGAATAAACCCAGCCTAGGGCCAATAAGCTTAGTTTTTAATTAAGCACTCAAAGAAAACCTTAGAGAGGAAGGAGGTCTTCTGCCAAAAAAATGAGAAAATGTTTACTTGATTTACCTCAAGTAATTTGTCTTAGCGGCCACCTAATTTACTTCGTACGCTGTATTTTCAATTATTTTTTCCAGGAAAATAATTGAACGAACTTTGTAGGTAGATTCTTAATTTTTTGATAAATATAAAAGTCAAAATAGTCGAGTTAATTTTCTTTTGTTTAAGTTACATTGTTTTAATATTATTACGTTTAAACTTTTTAAAAGTTCAGTTTGTGGCTCGATATGTTTTCCACCTTGTAAAGCAAGTACCTAACACTTGTATTCCCTAATTTTAGTTTAGTTTATAAATAATAGCAGACGTCACGCAGTTTCACCCGCGTAGTTTTCGTTCCCGTGGGAATACGGGGATAAAAAGTATGCCTATGTCCACCGGGAATAGTGTAGCTTTCCACCAGTACAATAATTTTTAATATTGGATCATTAGTTCCGAAGATTACCCCCTACATACAAACTTACAAACATACAAACTTACAAATTTTACCTCTTTATAATATTAGTATAGATTAGCACTTCGCTTGCGACTTTGACCGCGTGCATTTCGTCTTTAAACATCCCTTCCACCCCTTCTTAGTTTTGAAAATAAAGTATAGCCTTTGACACTTACAAATAATAAGACTTTCTATTAGTATAGATATTAGAATATTAGAGATTACCTCACAAACAACGACACCTACAAAAACTTTACTTCTTTATAATACTAGGATAGATGAAATCGGCGCCAATTATCCAACAATGTATTCTTAAACTAATTATTCTATTTACCTTTACGCCACAACCACATCACAACATATTTAAACGAATATCGTCCGCCATTTTCGCATTACACGCCGCGTTTATGGTCGAGAATTACCTACAAAACTAGCTGAGAAACTCAAACAGCCTGTTCACATAGTTAAAGTTAAGATAACTAACTCGAGGACAAGGTGAAATTATTTGAAGTTTCAAGAGTTAGTCCTTTATAATGTTATCCGCCTTTTGTACATTAAGTTGTCTATGGTTGGTATTTTAAAGGGGAAGCAAGACATAAAAGACATACGTAGGGGACGCGTAGATGCGCGTAGACGCGGACAGGGTAGATACGGGGCTCGGAAGAAACATTGCATTGTTAGACTTTCTACATTTTACGTATTCAAAAGTCACTTCAGCAGCTTTATACCTTACAACTTTTTGGTCTGCTCTGCGCCTAAGGCCGCTTTCTTAATATGTCATGACGATTAGTTTATTGTCGGACGACTATGGCTCTAGTAGTTCCCATTATTAAGACTGTTTCTTGTCCCTTTTTATCGTTTAGCGATTATTGTATCTGGCTGTTCCAATTGTATCGTGACACATGATTTACCGTCGAAATTTAGTCGTTACAAAATCAATAATGATGAAGATAATCTGTTGGTGACAACAGATTATCTTCATCATTATTGATTTTGACCCTAACAAGTCGTAGACGAGCGACATTTAATCGTGTCGTCCATCTCCACGTCATACATCTCCATTTAAGTATATAAGCCACGACACTTAAAACTTCCTACACGATTATCTGTCGTCACGACAAAAGTGGGAACGCGGCCTAAGGTTATTCTTTGCAATGTTTTCTAAAGATAGCTATTAGAGAATTGAAAAACGATATAAGCCATTTCCAAATGTTTGGTAAGCAAAGGAAAAAAGAAACAACCATCACGACTATTGGTCGAAATTCTTCAGATTTTAGCATTTTACGTATCTCGTCTCATTTTACGTATAGCGTAGCATAACTTTTAAGCGACCCGTGAGGTTATTTAGCCAAAAGGTACTTATACATATAACATACTAGTGACAAAACAAATAGACAGCCAAATATAATACAAAGGGTCCATTACAAAAATCACGGTAATCTTCGCTTTACTCAACATTGTATACACCTGACACTGTCATGGCGGCCGATCTTACGGTCAATGCTTTAAGGTCGAGCGACACGTGTACCAGTGAAGACATAAAACTACGCATGCTTAAGCAGCCGGTGCGGGTAAACGCGTAATGATGCGTGAAAGTGTTGAACGTCCTTTATAACTTGAGATGCGGATGATGAAGACTCCATTGATAAATTGATGACTCAATGAACGGTTGAGTAATGGACTTTTACACACAAATATAAAAAAAAAATCGGCCGTAGAATACTAACGCATAGAAGCCGTATCCAGTATAAAACTCGGGCGTAGTCCTGTGTCCATTTTATGTTGGGCGAGTCATGTTTGACGGAACGTGAATATGAGTACCTACTGACGGCTCGCCTAACAAAGAACACTTCGGGTCAGTTTTAGTTGCCTCAGTTTTTGTACTCGGTACTAGATTTCTACGCGTTATTGTTCTAAGAAGTCGGCAATATTATATACCTAGTAGTTTCGCAAGTAGGCCGTTCTTTTTTTGCTTTGAAAAATCTACGATGAAATACTTTTGTAATCTAAACTGTGACGAATTCATTCGCGTCAATAAAGTATTTTTTTTTCAAATAATAGAGCCCTCGTAGTTATAAAAATAATAAAGCAAACATTAACAAGCTAACAAACAAAAACTCAAATCTTTTATCTTTATAATATTGGTGAAGTTGATTTAAAGTCGCAAAATCACAATTACTTTCTCGAAAGAAGAATATCTAAGTCTTTGACATTGACAGTTCAGGAGAAATAGAGTAAAGATTTAAAGATTGTCTGTAAGAGGGCTGCCCTTTGTTGTTACAATAAATAAATAGATAAATATAGATAAATTACACCCAGACACAGAACAAATGATCATGCTCATCACACAAACATTTGTCCTGGGTGGGAATCGAACCCACGACTTCCGGCATAGCAGTCAGGGTCACTAACTACTAGACCAACAGGCCAGTGGACGGCTATATTACGGCGCACGGCAAATACTGCTAAAAAAATAAATAAAAAATTACATAAAAAAACTAGCAGACGTGACGCGTTTTCACCCGCGTAGTTTCCGTTGCCGTGGAAATACAGGGATAAAAAGTTGTCTATGTCATCCGGGGAGAATTTTACATATCGCTTACTAGACCGATATTAATAATTGTCCCGTTTTCGTTTAGGAGCCTATTCAATATATGCAAATAAACAAACAATCAAAACTGTCCTCTATATTAGTATGGATAAATCATTTTATTTCTGACAAACTACTAGATCCATAAATTGTTAGCAACAGGGTTGCTTTAAAAAAATATTGTTAATAACACTGTGTACAGACGCCAGCACATAAAGCTACCCAAAACTGTTATTTTACGCAATTGAATAAGAACCTTATTCTGTTTGTAATAAAGTTGAAAGACTATCAAAGAAATTTGACACATAGGGGTAGACTTATATGCTGGCTTCTGTACCTACATAGCTCTATGTGGCTATTTTAGTCATTATTTGTAAGAATTGTACCATAACATAATAATTAATAGCTATTATTTGTAAGTTAATATGGAATACAATAAAAAGTATTATACTCTCTTATATTCTAAACCATTTTATACTATGTTTTTTTTCTGAGTAAATGAATGACTTTTAGAACATAGTCAAACGTTGCCGATTCTCACAATTGCGTTGACAAAATACCACACACGTTCAATTTGGACCTTCAACTAATTAGTTGAAGGTTCAAATTGAACGTGTGTTATTAGTTTCTTCGCAAGAAGTTGTAACTTGAAATTGTCACCTAATTGTTACCAATCTTGGAGACAGAAAGACCTTTAACTTCAAACGAAAATATTGGATTTATCTACTAACACTCGTGAGAATTTAGGTGAAGTAAAAGTAAAGTCAGTTGTTGTTACATTCGAATGCTAGGGATTGGGAGTTCACTTTACCACACTTTTCGCGAGGTAATTTTTACAGAATAAACAAGCTGCACCTATTCTATTCTATTCTATTCTATTCTGCACCTGCACGATTCTGAACCCGTTCTGTTTAAATATTTCATCAAATCAAGTAAAAAATAGTAACAAAATATTTCTGTGTCGTGTTATTACTGCTGTCATACATATGTGCTGGCACAACCTTTTAGTTCAGAAACTAAAAGGTTTTATACTGCCACCTGCGTTTTAACATTAGCAAAGTGTTTTCAACACTTCTACAAAATTTTAAGAGCATTATGTCACAGTTAAAAACATCATATGAAAGTGCCGACTTCGTAAAATTAAATAAAATAATGAAAATAAAATCTTTTTATTTCAGACATTTGGTCCATATTTTTATGTTACATTCATTATTGTATTTTTTTTATTAATTTATTTGCATTATATGTATTTGCTTAATAATATCTTTATATTCTATCTATCAATTCTATTATCTATATATCATAATAATTTATTATATTATCTATTTCTATAATTATAATTATAAGTAAAGTAAAAGGAAAAATATAATCCTAACTAGCACCCAATATGGCGACGGTAAAAGCTAAAAAAAAATCAGAACCAACTTGAATTTTCTTTCGTAAACAGTCACCTGTTTATGAAAAAAAACTCAAAAGTTTTATGTATCTAGTAAAAAAATTGTTAAAGACAAACAAAATTTCCCAATACTAAAACTTCGTTCGACATTCAACAAAATTACCTATACTGTGCCTAACTATGTGAAAAGCATTCACACTCAACCGTAGGCAATAGAAATTCATGCTACGTACAACAAAGTGCTACGAAGCTACGCCGTAGCAGCTACGAGCTACGCCCTTTGCATGTACAGAATATAGGTCAAGGGTGACGGGTATATAAAATGTGGGTTCTGTATTTGTTGTGAGAAAATTCAATTAAACTTGTTTGTTTGATTAGATTGTTTCTGCTATTGTTTGCAAACAGGTTGGTTAACCTATGTCAATGGAGATCTGTCTTGAATTATGCTATTTACTTATGGACATGAAACAAACGTCAAACAATCTGACATGAGGTATATATAAGCGAAAGAATATAAGTAACATGGAATGTAATTTGACAGTTGCTTGACAACTCTCAGTACATTCGTTAGATTTATCCTGAGTTTGAGAATTTACGTAAATTTTAATTTAAACGGTAAAAGCTTTAACATGTATGTGCGTACGTCAACGTGAATTTTGATTTGACATAAATCAAATCAAAATATCTTGATTGTGGGCATAGATTTAGTGAAAGATGTTTAATAGTAAATTGCAGTTCCAGTGTGTACTGCTTAATAGGTATACAATAATTACATAAGGATAAAGATACCGGACTGGTATCCGCAACTCCACGCCAAAGCGCGTATTTTGGGTATGTATGGGCCATAATCTAATAATCTACCACGCGGGCCCAGTGCGAATTGGTAGATGTCACATGTCTTCAAATTTTTGGTTCTAGGACATGGTCTCCTCACGATGTTTTTCTCCGCCGTTTTTGAGAGCAGTGGTGATGAAATAACTAATAATAATTACATATTAATCATTTTATTTTGTTTCATGCATTAGAAACGTTAAATTAAAGAACGCATAAAACTCCTAGAATATAATACTTCCTTGTCTATAGAAAATCTCCAATGCATTAGATTTTAATAAATAAAAATAAAATTTGATAACTTCCGAGCCACAGAAGGTAATTGAAATGTAATGGTATATGTATGACTGACGACCAACACCGATAATCCGAGCTTAACCTTTTTACTTAGCCAAGAAATTCTCTTCATTATCTTCTGGCATGAAAAATCATAATAACTTGAGCGAAAAAACTTTTTTCTCGTTCTAACTTATCGTACAGTAATAATTGTTGTAACAAATGAGTGTAACCGTCAAAAGTACGCATTAACTAAAGTTTAAAGTAGGTGATAAGCCATAAAAATGCAAATGTACCGCTTTGAGGTATAATTCTGAATAGCATTTTTATTGTGCCGTCATTTCAGTAATTGCTCAGAGCAACATTGCTCAGGTTTCTGACATGAATACGTTACACTGAAAACCAGTAGAATACTATTTTATGAACAAGTTTCCATTTTATCTGGTTTCCTTGATATCTCCTGTAAGTAATCTACCTTTGTATGTACAGACTTCAGCACATCAAGTTACCCCAATGTGCCAAATTATCCCAATTGAATATGAACTTTATTCAGTTTAGCATAAAGTTGAAGAACGATCAAAGAAATTTGACACATTGGGGTAACTTGACGTGCTAGCGTCTGTACATGTGATGTTGAAAATCGGATTCAAAAGGTTTTAGTTGTATATTTGTATTGTGTTTTCTGTATTATCTTTGTGTCCATGTCTAAGTCAGAGTGTACTATTATTATTAGTAGTTACTACCTTAATTAAATATTAATATAATTGTCTTCTTTATTGAAATCTCGCATCACGATTGCTTACGTTCGGAATTACTGAACATTTCTGATGAAGTTTGGTTTTCTGTGTGTTTAACTTATTGTTTATTGCAAATATTTTTTTTTTCTATAATAATAACTGATTTACTTAACTTTCGTGGCAAAGTCAGCTAGTAGTTTGTTAGTTTTTAATTAAAACGGGGACCTTTTCAACTTACTTTACATTTTTTTAAAGGATAAAGCACCCGCTTGTTACTGAATGATTGAACCATACGTACCAAAAAGATTTTTATTTTTCATTTCAGAGAACAGTTAATCTCATCGTAAGGGTTGTTTAATATTCATGTCTCACACACCCTGAATATTTCCAATAAATTAAAAGTATAAATGTAATGTTGATTAAGGATTTGTATTCGATGAAGCGGGTCTCTAATTTTTTTACAGAATAACTTTAGTTTTAGGTTTTTCGAGGATTTTTCTACGGTTAAAGTGCTAAGTTTTCTTAGAAATAAGTTTCTAATAAAAACCCAGACACTGTTTAACTTAAGCGATAAGGACCCGCTTTATAAATGAAATGGTCGTAACCTTTAAGTATGGCTTCAGGCACTCTAAAAACTACGTTCAATACATGCAAAATACTTATTTAAATGAACAAGTTTATAAACAGCCATTTGCAGTATATTTCACGTCAGGACACCAATGAGACAGCATTCATACAAGTCTACATTCAGCATAATGACCAAGGTTCACTAAATTAAATTCCTTATACTCAATTCTTTAGCATTATAATCAAGTAAAAAGGAAGGGTGGGTTAGTAATGGCTATGCTAAGTCAAGAGCCTGAACAAACAAAGGAATGAAAGGCTGTCTTCAACAGAAAGTGGATTGAATCTACCATCCAAAATATTACTTTTAGTAAAGTTTGGGGAAATACGACGGTGGAAATTGAAAAATTTATCTATGTACAAAAGCCAGCGCATCAAGCTAACCCAATGGGTCAAATTACTTTGACAGTTTTTGAACTTTATTACAAATGGAATAGGGTTAATGTTCAATTGGGAATATTTTCCAGTTTAGGGTAGCTTCAAGTGCTGGCGTCTGTGCCGTGAAGCCACCATTAAGGGGTTACAGGTACACTTAAAAATACAATACACACGTCAAATTTATGACTTCCCTCTTCTAGCGTTGGAGGTTAAAAATATATGATAGATTTTTACTATTTCAAGCCTCTTCATGACGATGTCCGTTGCTGATGCAAATCTTCGTACTTATATTTCTTCTATACATGTGAATAAACTGAACTAATTGATTTGGAATTTAATGATTTTTGTGTCTAAGATGAATTAGATTCACAATTTGACTTTTCAGATGGTATGGCCCGAACAAAGTATGTCTGGTATACAATTTCGTTATATTTAATTTCAATCTTTTAGGGGAATCAATCTAATTTAGCAGTCATAAATGGCAGAGTGCAGACAAAATCACCATGTCATTTTTGGTTTTCCATTTATTATAAAGTTCAGTCCAAACTATATAGAAAGGCGTTATTCTTCACGAACACAAATAGGTTCTCTGGTAACTGACCTACATCTAGAATATGTTTCTAAATAAATCCATCAGGATTCGAACAACTAACTAATCCAACTTTGTTCAGAAAACTAAGTAATATCTATCCGAGTATTTTCTACTTCAACTTTAATGGATTAAACCTGTCGAGAATCTGAGATATAGAGATTGATGTAGAATAGTGAAGAATTACAAAAATCACGAGTATTGTAGACGATTCTATTTGTTCCACAGAGAGCATTTCCAAATGATTTTCATACTCAACAATACTGCTTTATGTATCTCCGAGAAATACGACTGTAGCTTGAGATTGCTTAAACGATCAAATCGGTATCGGCGTTTTATTTAAACAGTACGACACAGAATTATACCCGAGTTTTTTTTTAATTATGGTACAGACGCCAGCACATCAAGTTACCCCAATGTGTCAAATTTTCCCAATTGAATATAAACCTTATTCTGTTTGATATAAAGTTGAAAAAAGATCAAAGAAATTTGACACATTGGGGTAACTTGATGTGCTGGCGTCTGTACAAAATCGTAATAATTGTTTTGCCGTAACAGAACAATTTACTTACAGTAATACTATCGAATAACTCTAGGCAAGGAAAGAGACCTATGGAAGGAGAAAGAGGAGGTCTTTACCCAAGATATGGGATCCACATCCCAGGAAAATAAATAAATTCATATAACTAACCTCGCCAACAATAGACCAATAATTAAATAATTATGTAATAACCAAACTAACATACAATTAGCATGTGGAAACCATAAAAGGCTTTATTATTATATTATTAATACTATCGAAGCGCGGAGTGAATCCTAAAAATTAAAAATGTTTTAGCGCGGTATTACTATTATTAGATGTAGGCTCTTGGCTAAGTAATAATAGCCTTACAAATCGATCTAAGGTTAAGCTACGGTTAACAAGGTTGCTTCGGGGATGGGTGACCATTCATTACGAAAATAAAAATGTTAGTCGCGCGTTATCGTTTGGACTGGTTGCTGACAAAGTTGCTTTTCGTAGCTAATGTGCCATTTTTAAATGAAATTACAACTATATTTTAAATAGATTGTGATATCAGTAAAAACCGTAAAATTTCAGCGTGTATACCTACATAAGAAAAGGGTATCCTCGCTCTATCAAAGACAGAGTCAGAGAGAAAGAGACTAAAGGGTAATTATGATAATGATACTTGTAACAGAAGCAAATCAAAGTAATGCTTATTACTATTTGAATAGCCTTGAAAAACTTTGTCACATTCAAATTGTTAATCACAATTCACTTCTTTTTAAAGAAGCGACAGAACACTTACTTAAACGACGATCCTCAAATATTACACAACTTAAAAAGACAGATTAATGTCCGCCTCGAAAGAAACAAAATTGTTGCGAAAAGTTAGCTTTTCGAATAAATTAAATACCTGTCTTCTTCCACACGAATGGTGAAAGTTCGGTAAGAAAATGCGCAGTTAATAATTCTTCTTTAAGGGGGATGTACTAGAGTAGCCCGCAATATTCAAAGTTTCTTGTGTTTTTTGAAATTTGTCAGTCGGAGCTAGGTTGTAAGTAAAACATTTATTAACTATTACATATACCTAAAAATAAACAAACAAAAGAACATTAAACCAATTATAGGGCATCAAAAAACTCACCCGCATCGCTATCAACGGGAAAAGTGCCCAGAAGACTGGCCGCATGGCCACGTTGTATGGCAATACTGATTCTCTGACCGAAATAAAGGCCAGCCCTCTGGTCACGTGAAGAGTCAACCAAACGCTTGGCGATGTCCCGGAAAACTAGATGGTCATTCGGACCCCATGGCCCGAGTGTTTCAACCCCAAACGGTTCAAATTTCTTCCAATAAGGTTGTTATATTTTCGCCGTTTGAGGTTTTCAGCATATGCGGCAGCCGGTTGTAAGTTGATTAAAATATGAGTCTCGACCGTTACAAATATGACTTATATGAGTTATAATAATTAAAATCAACAATACAACCCTCTTACTTAACTAAATGCCAATAAATGACTTCAATGTCGTGAAAGCCCAGAGGTTAAGACGCCTACCTCTCATGCACGAGGTTGTGGTTCAAATCCGGGCAAGTACCAATGTGACTTTTTCAATTCATATGTACTGTCTAAGTTTATCTTAGACATCATTGACATCGGTGAAGGAAAAACATCGTGAGAAAACCTGGACTTATAGTTAATATAAGTTATACATCGCCAATCCGCCTTGAGCAAGCATGGTGAGCGAGCAATGCTCAAGCCTTCTCTGTATGAGAAGAGGCCTTTGCCCTGCAGTGTGACAGTAGCAGGCTGGTATTATTATTTATTATTTTTCATCAAGTAATGATTCAATGGGATATACGAAGTTAAAAGGTTGTCTTAATGATTTGAATGTTTATAATTATGTAAACACATACGTGTTCGCGAATCATATTTTGTACAACATACAGGCTGACACGAAAAGCAAAAAAAACAAGGTACCAACTTAATTTGAATTTCGCGGAGTATGCTGGCGCACCAGCAATTACTTTTTACTAAATAAGAAACACTTCTACGATTCGGACAAAGCGTTTAGCTTCGTCGTTTATACCGCGTACATCGAAAGACTGGAAGATCTTGCTTGCTGCGCTTTTCCCGTCCGATTATAAATAAGTGTCTTCAAGGCTCTTAATAAACTAGTGCGCTTCACCATCACTGATTGCATCACTGCTAACCACCTGGTGGGATTGCAGTCAAGGGCTAGTTTATAATATTAAAAAAAAACTTAGTACCTACTCTCATTAATAACTTCGCAGATTTTGGCCGTTTTCCAGACTAGACCGAAATGCAGAAATAATGTAGCTATAAACCTATCTTGAGCCACATAAGCCTATACATAAAGAAATGGTAATGTCTTAGCACGAAGCCCTGGATTTTCCACGGAATGTTTTGGAAGTGACTCATGCATGCCTCATTCAACTTTATGAGTAATATAAGCCACCTAACAGCATTCGGTTTAAGTGGACATTATATAAAAGAGGTAAGTACTTATGGGCGAAAAAAATTCTGTCTACTTCACTTGGTTTTCTTACAAGAAGCTGATAGTTCCAGGGGTCTTTTAACAAGGAGTTTGTTTTCCCTGAGGTCTATAAACAAGGAGGTCATTGCCCTTGGGGTTATTTTACTCATATTTGGATTTCACCTATGTATTTGTGAGCACAAAAGTGAAGTCCAAGTATGGAATAATTTAGTCTAATCATTAGAATATCGTAAAAGTTTCCCAAGACTATCATAATAGTAATATTTTTATTGTATTCCGTTACACGTATAATCACTATAATAAAGGGTCATTTAGGGTTTCTCTTAAGCATAGCGAGGATCACCAATATCACAAATACGGTACCCAAAAATATCTATTGCAATAGATATTTATGAGTATACGTGTACAAATAAATAAATAAATATACAACTCCATTTTTTCTCAAGTAAAGCTTGATAGCTTGTATTACGGGTACTAAACAGCTGATAAACATACTTTTACAGGGTTATTTTTCAATGACCAGCCAAACTTTCACTGGGTGTTCTACCCATGAATATGAACAACTTTCACTATGGGACCGACTCTGAAATCACGAAAAAAAATCAGCTGTTTCATACATTTTAGTCGAGAATTGGTCTCATAGGGAAAGTTGCTCATATTCATGGGTAGAACACCCTGTGAAAATTTGGCCGGTCATTGAAAAATAACCCTGTATATCTATATCTTCTATACTTATAATAAATCTGTAGAAGTAAAATTTCTGTACATTGAAACTGAAGGCAGATGGCGCCACTGCCACGATACATGTCAGCTCTGAGTATATTTATTTCGTAAAAATAGTAATTACACTCGTTTAAACCTAAAATCACCACTAATCGAACAGTTAAGTGCTTAAGACCCAGTGATAATGTTATCTTCAAGAACATTTGACAAATAGTGACGAAATTGTGATGTGAACCCAGTGCTCCAACTGTGACAATAAACTGAGCTTTAGAAAAGGTAACAATATTATTTGTATAATAAAGTTGAACTATGAACAGAACAAGTGATCGGGTAACAACATTACTTTAAAACCCTTCGTAAAAGTGCTTTGAAAACAATTTTCACCATGTGAACGGTTACTCATTAAAATTTAAAAACTCTGCTATGTAATCAATACTTCTGTGGCGACATCTAGTTAAAAGACTGAACACTAACATCACCCAGAACATCGGTCGATAAAACAGTACTGTTCTAGTCAAGCAGTCAAGTATTACACCCATGCCATGTGAGTACCGATTAGTCGAAGTCGGAGTGTACGTGACTGACGATACGATAACTGCGAGTTCGATACCGCCACAGTATAACTTTCACTTTTTGTGAGGAATCTAAATTTGTTTTCATTATTTATAATGGATGACTACGAGAACATTACCCAAAGAAGGCAAAATACTCACAATAAAAACATGACATCTAGCGACAGTGAATTTGATATGGATGTGTCATGCCAAAGTCTACCTAACCACGGAAATAGTAATGATCTTGCAATAATGAAGGAGGAGATCGAAAAACTAAAATTGCAGTTGCAAACTGCCAACTCAGAAATAGACAACTTAAACTTTGAAAATCATACACTTAAAAATAATTTATTGAACTGTGATAAAAAGATAAAAGTATTAAAATCAATAGGAATCCAAGAATGCTCAAACAATGAAAACCTACCCCGGCAGTTCTACTCACCCCAATATCAACGGAGAGTACGAACACTACTCATGAGAACTGGTTTACCGAGGACTTCTTCAAGAGAGTACACAATACAGGCATTAAACTTAATAAGCCCTAAAGCAGGTGTATTTAATAATCCAGTGGCTGACAAAAATATGTTCCAAGGAGCTGATGAGCGTCAAACAACAACATGTATAGCTGAAAACCTGCAGGATAGTAGTTTAAATAAAAGCTTCATAGATGCTTCCATTGGGCACAGCTGTGATATTTTAAATAAAAGCTTCCTAGATGCTTCCATTAGACACAGTTGTGAAAATGATGAAAGTGTTAACATATTACACACGCCTATTGAAGAACTGACTGACGTCGCTCCATGCAGTAGAAACACTTTTTCACACAATTGCAAAGTAAACAAAACTAAAAATCGTGTAATAATACTATGTAATGAACAGGGGATTGGTCTACGTCAATCACTCACCGAGCTACTAGGATCAGAGTATTCAGTATTCTCGTTTATAAAATCTGGCGCTACATTGAGAAACCTCATCGATTCCTCGAAGAATGAAATAGCTAAATTCGATATGAATGACTATGTTATTGTTGTTGGAGGCCGCTATGAACGCAACCCATATGATACGGAGATGTACTTACATACATGGCTGTCATCTGTTAAGAACACAAATATAATTATAAGCGAGGTCCCGTTAAATAGATACCTTAATGAAACAAAACTCAATTACATGCTAAGATTTATTTGTGGAAAGTATGACAATGTAACTTTTATGGATATGGACTACTCTAGATATCGGCCTCGTAAAACAAATTACATGATTAACTTATCAAGGTCTTTACTTAGGGAACTCTTGCAACTGGACTATAAACTCAAATCAAAAGAATATCAAAACTTATTAATTTTAAAAAGTAAAAGAATATATGTAGATAAAGCTGTACAAACTGAAATAACATACAATCATCAAAATAAATTAGAGACCGAAAACTTCCACATATGTAATGAGTTGTCATCTAGTAATAATAATCAGCAGCTTGAAAATAATACTGTTTGTAGTGATCTTTTTCGTGAATAAATATTTATACGTTCTACACCAAAATATAGCGGGTCTACTCAACAAAGCTGACACCTTATCTATATGTTTAAATGAACTGTCAGAAAAAGACCAGTCTGTTTCTGTACTATGCTTAACAGAGCATTTTATGATGTCTGGTCATGAGGACCGCCTTGTAGTACCGAATTATACATTGGCTGCATGTTTCAGTAGACAAAATAGCAAAAGAGGTGGAGCTTGTATTCTGGTCCGATCTGGTCATTCGTGGAAGGAGTTACTAGAGGTTTCAGAACTTTCAATATCCAATATTGTAGAATGCTGTGCAATTGAATTGACAAGTTATAGGGTAGTTATAGTATGTTTTTATAGAGTACCAAAAACAGGGAATTTAAATGTATTTTTTAGTAAATTAGAGCAACTTTTAATACTACTGACAAGAAGAAATTTAAGGAATATTATCATAGCAGGCGATATAAATATTGACGTTTTGAAAAATAATAATATGACTTCCGAATTAAAATATCTCTTATCAAGTTTTAACATGACATTAGCAATAGGAAAACCAACTAGGATGCAAAGCCGGACCTGTATTGATAATTTTGCTCACAATTTCGAGACAAAATGCAGGACGGAAGTGATAGAATTTGGCCTTTCGGATCACACTGCGCAACTTCTGAAATGTCCCGTACGTTTGAACTGTGTTCTGAAATATTGGTATACATCACAACGGGATTATTGCCCAGAAAATATTTTTAGATTTAGAACCTGCCTGGAAAAACTAACTTTCTCTGAAATCTATAATAATGATGATGATCCAAATAATGCATTCAACTTATTTTTTGAACAATTCAAATTATTTTATGACCTGTGCTTCCCATTTAGACGTATTAAAATACCAACAACCCAAAAACCAAAATGGATATCGCGAGGACTTAAATTATGTAGCTTAAAAAAAAGGCAATTATTGTGGACGTCTAGACATAAACCTACTCAAGTAAATAAAGAAAAATATTCGAATTATACTAAGACATTTAAAAAAATTATTAATCTGACTAAACGATCTCAAAATAATCACAATATTAAAACTTCTGACAATAAAAGCAAAATGGCATGGAAAATAATAAAGCAGTCTAAATTAAATCTACCTAATAAATCAATAAATGCCATAAAAATTGACAATAAAACGATTGAGAAACCACAATTAATTGCTGAAAAGTTCAACGATTATTTCATAGAAAAAATTGACCCAATTCCTGGAGCAGGTAAAAGATCGAGCGCGTACATCACAAAAAACCAAAAATCAATGTTCATGCCTCCATGTCAACCGATACAAATATTCAACATTATAAAATGTATTAAAAGCACAAACAGTGTAGGGTATGACGAAATTTCTACAAAAATTATAAAACAGGTTCCCGACTTAATCGCTCAACATTTGTGTCATATTTTTAACCTATGTATAAGCCACGGTGTCTTTCCGGACCGTCTTAAGGTCTCCATTGTGAAACCTATACATAAAAAAGGTAATAAGCAACTAATGCAGAATTATAGACCAATTGCGCTTCTGCCAATTTTTTCCAAAATATTCGAGAAATATATTTATAATGAACTTTACAGTTACTTAGAAAAACAAAAGATTCTCTGTAACGAACAAAAAGGTTTCCGAAAGAACATGACTATAAACATGGCAATTTATGACTTTCTAAATAAAATTATGACTAATATTGATAATAAAAAACCGGTCTGTTCTGTGTACTGTGATATGACGCAAGCTTTTGATTATGTTGACCATTCAATCCTATTAAACAAACTTGACTCCTATGGTATAAGAGGTAACGTTCTTAACTTATTCAGCACGTACCTATCAAAAAGAAAACAGTCTACTGCTATAACAACCCTAAACTTAAAGACTAAAGAAGAAGTAACATACCTGTCTAAAGAGCGCACTGTATACTTTGGTGTACCACAGGGTAGTGTATTGGGACCGCTATTATTTTTAATTTATATTAACGACCTGCCCAAAGCTATAGACTTCCCAATGACACTCTTTGCTGACGATAGCACGATTACAATAGCATGTGATAATCCTAATTCGTATGAAGCCGATGTTAACAATGCGGTAACTTCAATCATCTCTTGGCTGGATAATAATAACCTAAAAATAAACCTTGACAAAACACAAATAATGCACTTTGCTCATAAAAAACTTAGTTCAAAGATGGAGGTTCAATACCAGAATATCAAAATTCACGATGTCAATAATGCAAAATTTCTAGGTCTGGTAATTGACAGGCAGCTCAATTGGAAGGATCATATTGAAGCTCTTTGTAAGAAAATTAGTAACTCATCCTATGCCTTATATAAACTTGCCCCCACAGTTAACATTGATACACTACTTACAGCGTACCATGGTATTGTAGCATCTGTCCTAAGATATGGTCTAATATTTTGGGGTAACTCCACAAATAGGGAAACCGCTTTTAAAGCGCAAAAGCGATCCATCAGAGCCATGTTCAGACTACAAGTAACGGATAGCTGTGTACCATTTTTTAAGAAATACAAAATTCTGACACTACCGTCTATGTATATTTATGAAACTGCCTTATTTGTCAAGCTGAATTCACACCTGTTTCCCAACCTATCAGATACAGTAAAACGAAACAGGAGAAATGATATGTTGCGCGGACGTAGAGCAAAAACAGCGTTAATGTGGAAAAGCATATTTTGTTTAGCTCCGCAAGTTTTTAACAAAATCCCAAAGCAAATTAAACAGTTACATTTAAATGGGTTTAAAAAGGAGCTTAAAAAATTACTATGTCAAAAGTGTTATTATAATTTAAATGACTTTTTAAATGATAATTTGTAATCTCTTTTTATAACAGATAGCTTGACATTACATTTTGAAATTGACATTATTATTGATTATTATTATTATTTTTTTTTTTTTTTTTGACATATTTACTACTCTGACATGCCTCTTATTGTAACATTAATATTTTCATTATCAAAATTGTGGTGTCTCTCTTCCACTAATGCCATAGAGAAGAGTTGAAGTTGAGTTGAATATTTTCGTGTAGTTGAATCAATTCTAGCATAGTATTTATATTCTTATATTGTAATAATTTATTGTGTACCTACCTGTAATTTGCACGCCACATGTGGCAGAATGTGATGAGACCTTTAAGCTATTTGAGACCTTGTATTGTACCATGTTCGGACAAATAAATGAATTTGAATTTGAATTTGAATTTGAAAATATCAAAAAAATAAATAGCAGGGGGTATTACTAGACAGACACCGAACCCAAAAATATGATTAAAAAAATTTTTGTCTGTCTGTCTGTCTGTCTGTCTGTCTGTATGTTCAGGTATCACACAAAAACTACCGGTTCGATTACGATGAAAATTGGTATACTTATTCTTTATTATCCTGGGCACCACACTTGGTACTTTTTATCCCGGAAAAGTATATACAATAAAAAACAAACTTAATTTTGCGGTTCGATCCCTAGACCCGACTACTGTAGCAACCGTAAATAATAAGTTTGTCGTAGGTTACGTCACCCGCAGTGGAGTTCACCAAGGGGCGCTGCACACGGCTAAAATACTATAATATTTTTTCTTAACATACAATATCGTTCGCCATAAAATTCAATGGACTATCACACACCTAAGATAATAAATAATACTTATAATAAAACTGTAGAGAAGTCAACTCTGATGAGGAGGATTAGTGATCGATACTGATGCCAAAAATGCAATGAGTAAAAGTTTTTTCTGTCTGTGTGTCTGTTTGCATGTACTATCACACACCTAATAAAGATAATAAATAATACTTATAATAAAACTGTAGAGAAGTCAACTCTGATGAGGATGATTGGTGACCGATACTGATGCCAAAAATGCAATGAGTAAATGTTTTTTCTGTCTGTAAGTGCACGCATAGTTCAAAAACTTTTATAGGGATTTTAACCAAACTTGGTACGGTTGTAATAAATACGCCTGGGCAGGTTGATCTTAGTCTCAGTTGTTTTACACATGGTCAGTAGTACGGCGCCCTTTCCCGGGTCATTAGTTCCAGAAATCTTTACCGGAATGATCAACTTTGAAAGTAGTCTATCCGGAAGTATTATGCTAAAATTATTACGTTTATAATAGATATCAACGCACAGCCCACACCGCTGGTATTAGAGACATGAAACTTGAAGGGGTGTTCTTAGTGAAAAGTACGTATCCACTAAAAAACGATTTTTGGAAATTCAACCCTTAAAGGGAAAACATAGGGGACGGAAGTTCGACATCCACGCGGGCGAAGCCGCGGGCAAAAGCTAGTTTCTAAATATAATACAAACATCTTATCGATAAATTACGCCCTAAATTACGTCACAGAACAAATGATCGTGCTCATCACACAAACATTTGTCCTGGGTGGGAATCGAACCCCTCCGTCGTAGCAGTCAGGGTCACTAACTACTAGACTAACAGGCCAGTCAAATATCTATTGCAAAGGTGAAGACAGAATGTTAGTTTACGTAGAAAATATTTTGACACCATATTTTAGCTACCTCTAAAAATCTTTACACAATCTACTTTGATGGTGAATAAAATGCGAGTACGAAAAAAAAACGAGCAAGTTTATAACGCGAGTAACATTTTAGAAAATAGTCATATGCACGAATAAGTTACGTTAGTAAAATAAAACAAATATAAATGTATGAATATAAAACCATTACACATAGCTACCGTTTGACAAAAACAGACCACAAAATAAAATACTAAAACGAAAGTTTCGCCTCTACCCACGAACAGAATTCAGGATTAAAAAATGCCAGTTCACATCACAATGGCGAGGCCCCATTGTCTCTCTCAGGATGATATTTGTCACTGGAGAAGTGAAGACAAATGCAGTGGTACGGAATAAATGAAGCCGTTTCCTTTTGCCATCATTATTGCGGTGTTTATTTACTGTGGCTGTCTGTTTTTGCAGAGAAACAAATAAATATGAACGATTGTGTAGTCAGAATTGCCGGTTCTGACAAATTAAATGTGAAATTATGCTATTCATCAATATTGGCATGAATTGACATGTATTTTTTTTGAAAGTATATTATATTTTTTTTTTTTATTGTGAATGTAAGGACTATGTGGATTGTGGATTCTGTTTTTTATTTTTCGAGATTTTCGTTTCTAAATCTTTAAGTTCTTTTATTTATTTTACATTTTCGCTGGCAGTTTGAGTTCTTTATGGGACCAACCCAAATGTTCTTTCTTTGGTTTTGTTCGTCGGCACGTGGAGCTCCTCAAGTTTCGAGTTGAGCTCACGATTACTGACAAATGCTTGCACTGACTGATCTGGTCCCCTTACTCTGTGTGGTTCTTTCCTCAAAAGACAGACCATCTCAGACACTAATCTGCATGGATCTTACATGATTTGACCAAGATAATGTCTGGACTTTAAAAGAGACTATGACCTCTGAGTTTCTTTCGGTGTTTATTCTCAGAGTAGACAAATAGTGAAATACCGATCTCATAGTCTCTTTTAAAGTCCAGACATTATCTTGGTCAAATCATGTAAGATCCATGCAGATTAGTGTCTGAGATGGTCTTTTGAGGAAAGAACCACACAGAATAAGGGGACCAGATCAGTCAGTGCAAGCATTTGTCAGTAATCGTGAGCTCAACTCGGAACTTGAGGAGCTCCACGTGCTGACGAACAATACCAAGGAAAGAACATTTGGGTTGGTCCCATAAAGAACTCAAACTGCCAGAGAAAACATAGAGTAAATAAATGAAAGAACTTAAAAGATTTAGAAAAGAAAATATTTAAAAAAAAGAATCCACGTAGTCCTTACATTCACAATAAAAAAAATCAAAAATAAAATATGTAATTTACTTTTAAAGTAAAAATGCATGTCAATATACATTATATGTCAACAGTGTAAATAAAAAAATAAAAAACATTTGATACATAACATAATCTTGGTCAAATCATATAAAAGATCCTTGCAGATTTGTCTGAGATGGTCTTTTGAGGAAAGAACCACACAGAATGAGGGGACCAGATCAGTCAGTGCAAGCATTTGTCAGTAATCGTGAGCTCAACTCGGAACTTGATAAATAAATGACATCAGGGACCAACGGGTTTTTTAACGTGCTTTCCGATGCTCGGAGGAGTCTTTATATGTAATAAATGGTCACCAATCATGGATCAACCTCGTCAAGCTTAGTTAAACCTTCGATCATCCCGTAAGGATAATTACAATTAACAAAATTATTCTCATTCCTCAACATCACATGCCTACGACAAATAAACCAAACCCGCGAATAATATGCTGAAGTTTATAATAAAATAATGAAATACTTTGTTCAATAAAGCTGCGGCTGTGTACGACGTAGTTTGTCATTTCGCAAAGGAGAATATTGCAGCGCTAAACCCACCCGAGGTTGTTTTCTTTGCACTCTAAATAAACTATCAAGGAGGAGCTTATCCTGATATTGCGTCACAGATGTTCAGTGCAGATCGTAGGTACAGTGAAAAACATATTGTCACTTTGTATTATTAATTACAAAGTGACAAAAACACAATTAAAATTTTACCACCGAGACACGCCGCTAGAACAAGAAACGAGTGGAGTCAAACTGTCCAATACTTTTTTGTTTGTTCTTGTATCATCGGGTGTAAAAGTTAAAAGAAATTTTAAAATACCGATTGAAACGCTTTTCATTGCGCGCAATAGCAGCATCTCTTTTTTAAAGATGGAAAAAAAGTATTTTCCCAGCAATATTTTTTGGTTAGTTTCTTAATTAGGTATATGTACAGAATGTG
Organism: Euplexia lucipara; assembly: GCA_921972225.1. Classification (NCBI taxonomy): domain Eukaryota; kingdom Metazoa; phylum Arthropoda; class Insecta; order Lepidoptera; family Noctuidae; genus Euplexia; species Euplexia lucipara. The sequence goes on along the minus strand of OV179143.1, from coordinate 3,895,924 downwards.
TAGTTATCGGCTATGTGATCGGTCTTTTTCAGCCTTTATAAGTTATTTGTCGATAGGAAATTCGGTATAACAAGTTAGTTAGAGATAAATGACCAAGCTTGTTCTAGACATTCTATAAAGAATGGCTTAGGATTGAATGTGTAGACAATTTTTTTTTTTACGCTACAAATTTTTAGATCAAAATTAAACGTTAGAGAATGTGTAGACAATATTTTTTTTTTTTTTACGCTACAAATTTGTAAAAAAAATATATCCAATATTGCCAAATTTGTAGCGTAAAAAAAAAAAAAAAAAAAATTGTCTACACATTCTCTAACGTTTAATTTTGATCTAAAAATATACAAAAATTAAAAAATGTACAAAGTAAAAAATTGGCGATGTAAAAAAAATATGTTTTTCAGTAAAGTTGCGAAATGATGAAGATTATTTATTATTATTTAATTGTGGTTAGAAACTAACCTGGTGCCAGAGTTTTAATGCCGCCCATGGCCCTCTGACTTGGCATCACATACCCTCGAGAAATATACCTCAGGCATGACGGTTTCCTCACAATGTTTGACTTCACTGTTTTTGAAGCAAGTGTTAATTATACAATACGTACCTACATGAATCCGAAAAGTCATGCATTGGGTTCGAACTCGAGACCTATGATTTGACAATGCGCCAGTGATATGTTTTCAACTGAGAGGTGTAGAAATAAGAACACGGGTGTCACTTATGATCGCTGATTTAATACTGAGGTCTTGTCAGGCGATGCACTCACACATTCACAATATCTATGTGTGAGTCGCAAGCGCAAACACATCATTCCTCCACACTAATTTTGAAACCTGTTGACAAGAACAACATACTTATAAATAAACTTATTTAATCACTTAACTTATCTAAACCAATGTACATGCCTAAATTTACATATAAGCTATTTATAATATATCGAATAATCAATTTTTTTCTTGGTGCGTTGAGAACGTGCACGTGACACTTGCATGGCAGCTGAAGCCGGCTCGGCGACCGAGGCTTGAGGAGCCTGTGCTTCTAATGCTTTGCTTAAAGACTGCTGTGCATTTTCTCGACTCTCCGTATCAGATACACCAGTCTGATTTCTGATGGCTTCAACACTAGTTGAAACCGAAGTAGCTTGCGCTGTATCCCTTTCCACTCCCACCGGTTCCTCTGACACAGCACTCACTGGCGTGCTAACTGATATTGACTCATTTAATGGTCCAAGTGTTATTGGTGATCTAAACGGAACTGGTGTAGTTGTTGGGCTAGGAACAAGCGGAATATCCGTCGGTTCCACACAATCAATGGACCTTGAAATGTTAATATTTTTTTCTCTCTTACAGTTCAACAGTTGATCTAGATGTCTTATGCAATATATACCAAGATCTTCCACTAGCACTTTATACATTCTTTTCCCTATCACCTTATTTATTATTCCTAACTTCCATGACTCTGTCCTACCACTGTACCAACGGACCCATACCCTTGCACCTACTTCGAAGACTCTTGTGCGACATTCATTCTCCCCAGACGATGTTGTATGCGATTTATTTTCTTTAGGAAGTATTAAATCTAGGCGTGATCTTATATTTCTGCCAAACATTAATTTTGCTGGCGAATGGCCTGTAGCACAGTGCTCTGTGTTTCTATATTCTAATAAATATTCTAATAATTTGTCATGTATAACATTTTGTGCTGTACTTTCATTTAATATACTTTTTAGCATCTTTTTACACGTCCTTACTGAATTCTCAGCTTGTCCATTGCTACATGGATGGTAAATTGGTGACGTCATGTACTTAATACCATTATTGGAACAGAACACATTAAATTCTTTTGAATTTATCTTAACATCGTTATCAGAAACTAAAGTGCAAGGTAAACCAAAAATTGAAAAAAGTTGCTTCAGTTTCTTAATTAAAGATTGTGTAGTGACGTCGTTTCTCATATAAATACACTCTAACCATTTAGAATACGCATCAATTACTACTAGGTATGTCTGTTGGCGTATAGATAAATAGTCGATGTGAATTCTTTCCCACGCCGCCGCTGGACTCGGCCACGGCGAAGGCGCGGCTCGTGGCGGCGCAGGCCTCACACTCGCACATACATCGCATGCGTCGATCCACCTCTCAATATCCTCATCTATACCGGGCCACCACATCCTACCACGCGCATTGCATTTCATCTTTACGATTCCCAAATGCGTGCTATGCAGTTCGCGAAGCATTCTTTTTCGCAGTGTCATAGGAATTACAACTTTATGGCCCCGCATTAAAACTCCATTTTCATATTGCAAATCCGTACGACATAGAAAGAAAGGACGAATTGAATCGCAAACTATTTTGCGGGGCCAACCTACATTTGAATACTTAACGACCGTTTGTATTATCTTATCATTACTAGTGGCTTCTTTTACATCCACTAACATAACAGCTGGGTCGTTCGCGTCTAAAAAATTTAGTGAGCAATACGCGTCATATTCGCTATCTCCTTTGCACACACTATCCGGTACAGGTGCACGGGAAAAATAATCGGCGACTAAGTTATTCTCGCTAGAAATATACTGTACTGTATAATTGTATGCAGATAGTATTATAGCGTATCTTTGCAAACGTAACGACGTGGTTATCGAAATACCCGTTCTATTATTAAATATTGACACTAATGGTCGGTGGTCGGTTTTTAGAATAAATGGTTCACTTCTACCGTATAGGTATTGATGGAAGTGTTTGACACCAAATATTATAGCCGTCGCCTCCTTTTGTATTTGGCTATAATTGCGTTCACTCGAAGAAAGAGACCGTGAGGCATATGCCAGCGGTCGTTCACCGCCTGCCTTATCACGTTGTGACAAGACTGCCCCTAGACCGTGCGGGCCCGCGTCTACTGATAGCACGAGCAGGGCGCTCGGCTCAAAGTGCGCCAGCACGCGCTCGGAAGCGAGCTCCGCGCACACGCAGCGCACCGCGCGGCGCTGTCGTGGCCCCCACTCCCACCGTGCTCCACCGCGCAGCAACTCGTGGAGCGGGCTCATAACGCTCGACGCATTAGGGATAAAGTTTCTGTAGTAATTGACTACTCCTAAGAACCTCTTTACCTCTGTTACATTAGTCGGCTCTGGTGCGTTTAAAATTGCTTTAACTTTTTCCCTGTTAGTCCGTAGTCCGTTTTTATCGATAACATAACCCAAGTACGTTACGTTCTCTTTAAAGAACTCGCATTTGTCCTTTTGAAGACGCAAACCAGCCTCATTTAATCTGCTCAATACCTGAGATAATCTCGTCATATGAAGTGCTTTTGTTGGCGCAGTCAAACAAATGTCGTCTAGCCATACGCTGACTCCTTCTATACCCATCAAAAGTACTTCCATTGCTTTTTGAAAGAGCTGGAGCATTTGCTAGACCATATACTAGGCGCGTATATTTAAATAATCCTTTTGGTGTATTGATGGTAGTTAACTCTTGGGAACTATCTGAGAGAGAAAATTGGTTATACGCGTTTTTTAAGTCAATTTTTGAATAATGTTCTCCCCCGCCAAGTTTTGCGAATACCTCTTCAATTCGTGGCAATGGGTACTTATCTATTATCAGGTCTTTATTAAGTGTGACGGAGTAATCACCCGCAATCCTAACCGTGTTGTCACTTTTTAGAACTGGTACTATAGGGGTTGCATAACGAGAATTGCTTACTGGAACTAATATACCTAAACTGACTAATCTATTTAATTCTGATTCGACCTTGTCTTTTAATGCGAACGGTATTGGACGTGCCTTAAAAAATTTCGGTACTGAATTTTCTTTCAATTGCAGATGCACTTTGAACTTATTAAAATTACCCAGCTCGTCTTTCCATAAATTTGGATACTGTTCCAATAATGTATTAACATCATCATCTTGGCTTATTTTATAAATATTAGTTAAAATTAAGCCGAAAGCGGACATAAAATCGCGACCTAGGAGGGGTGGTCCATTTGAATCAACTACAAATAATTTTATTTCCTTCTTTTGAGTTTCATATTCGACTGTAGCCTGAAAAAACCCCAAGGGTGAAATTTTATGTCCGTTATACAAACACATTTTTATATGGCAATTATACAATTTGTAATGAGCGAACAGATCTGAGTACATTCTCTTTGACATAACCGAAACCCCCGACCCGGAATCTAACTCCATATACACAGTTTTATCACCAACTTTTATTTTCAAATTCAACGGTTTATCGGTAACATACCTTATATTGAAATTATGACATTCGTTACAGTTGCTGCCATCCGTGTCTGTTTCTGCCTCATCATTATTATTCCCGATATTATTGACGCGCACACGACTGGTTTTATTATTTTTATCACACACTTTTTTTAAGTGACCCACTTTTCCACATTTTTGGCACTTATAATTTTTGTAACGACACTTCTCCTTATCATGATTTTTTAAACCGCATATCGAACAACGATAATCTTCGAAACACTGGTCATGACCATATTTTGATTTTGACAAGCGCCCATCTCGCGTGTCTGCACGACCACCGCCGCCAGCGCCACCGCTACCGTCACCGCGTTTTCTGTGGCTATCGCTCGACCGCCAGCATTCACCTTTGCATATTTTGTTCAATGCTTCCTCTTTCATATTAATGGTATCCGTTGTTACCACGTTCCTAGCCTCTCTAGCGCATTCCGCTCGCTCTGCTATCTCTAGTGCTTTCGAGAACCCCAACGTGGAAGCATTCTGCTCAAATAGCTTATCACGCTCGGGCCCCGCCCCCAAACCAAGGACGAAACGATCCGTCAGGTTCGTGTCTAAAGCCGCTCCAAAGTCACAGTAGCTCGCCAATCCTCGCAGTCGTGCAGCCCAATCGCCCAACGACTCGCCTGAGTGCCTTTTCGCCTCGTAGAATTTGGCCTTGTCCGAAAACGAGCATTGCTTCTGTTTGAAGTGAGTGTCCAGCAATCCCACCAGCTTCTTATAATCTAGCGCCTCCAAATCGACTGGATATGCTAGGTTACGCACCAATCGATATGAATCATCGGAAAGATGTGTTATTAAAATTGCACTTTTATTTTCTTCCTTCACTTCGTTGACTTTGAAAAACTGGGTCAACCGACCTTTATAAATTAACCACTCGCATGATTTATAATCATATGTAGTTAAATTCCCTAAAAACGACTTCGCCATTTTTTTATTATTTGTGAGGGTAAGATCGTCCTCGTCGCCAATGATATGTTTTCAACTGAGAGGTGTAGAAATAAGAACACGGGTGTCACTTATGATCGCTGATTTAATACTGAGGTCTTGTCAGGCGATGCACTCACACATTCACAATATCTATGTGTGAGTCGCAAGCGCAAACACATCAGCCAGTCACACCACTAGGATAAGAGAAGAGAGTGCTGGTTAAGATTTATAAGAAAAATATAACGGACCTTACACTTGTTGAAAGAGAACAGTTCCAGTCTAGCTAATCTTATGTACAGACGCCAGCACATCAACCTACCCAAACTGTCAAATTTTCCTAATTGAACATGAACCTTATTGTGTTTAGAATAAAGTTGAAAACCTATCAAAGAAATTTGACACATTGGGGTAGGTTGATGTGCTGCATGGAGTCTGTACAAATAACTAATTAGTGTAGCTTGATATGCTGGCCTCTGTAACATAGAAAATAGTGCAAAGCAGGTGTGATCATTGACTGTCTTCTAATTTTGCTCCTTGTAACTTCAAAATTTGCGAATTTGTGCATAACTATACTTAATATTTAGATGGGTTTGGGTTGTGCAGTTAATATAGTCTGATACCTACGTAATTTCAAGCACTTACCATAACTCGATAGTTGATCAAGTTCCACCAATAATCACATCCTCTATACTCTGTTCACTACACTACAAAACCTTTTAAGTTCATGTTGATGGCTTGATGCAGGATAATCTAATCTATTCCTCATCAATCTACCAGTATCAAGCTCTTATTGAAGTTTATAATCGATAATATAATTGAGATAACATTGAGTGTCAATTGGATTTTTTCCTGTTAGTATTAGGTACAGCACATTAAGATACCGCCAACCGTCCATTTTTTTCAATTGAACATGGACCTTTTTCTGTTTGTAATAAAGTGAAAAAACTGTCAAAGAAATCTGACACAATGTGGCAGCTTCACTAGCCTCTGTACGTAATCCCCGCCGTGAAGTTTTCAATATCAAACTTCTACCCTTCGAAACCTTAGCATACAGTCATGTTAGGCCGATCGGTCTGATCTCATTTGTGTGTCCACTTTTGTTAGGCCGAATGGGCATTCAAACGACTGCATGAGCAATCAATCAATATGAATTTAATCATATAAATCATCACAATAAGTGGTCTTAAAATAATGTACACTTAAAACTGTTAAACTTTTCCATATTTGTGAGATACTGGTTCCTGAAATAGGTTTAGGAATAAATACTGGTCACGAGAGAAAGAGAGAGAGAGAGAGAGAGAGAGAGAGAGAGAGAGAGAGAGAGAGAGAGAGAGAGAGAGAGAGAGAGAGAGAGAGAGAGAGAGAGAGAGGGAGGGAGGGAGAGCATAATCTGCCACGCGGGCCAGTGCGGGTTGGCAGATCAAAGTATCGAGAATTTTGGTTCTAGAACATTTGTTGTTTTCCACACGATATTTCGCACGGCAGTACGGCGCAGTGGTCGAACGATTGGTTGCACTGCGAGGCATATATTCTTTCAATGGCCTGCAGGTAACTGTTCCGGGTCTGGCTGTTCGTGTATGTGAGTAAACGCATCCACACGATCAAGGAAAAAATCCTAACGTTTAAAAAATGGTATTTAGGTAAGCAAACACTAAACACAAAGCAACACAAGTCATTAGCCAAAAGTTGGTCTACCAAGACATCTGTTTATTTACAGTTTCATAGTTCTGTAAAAACAATTTCACGATACGGTCTGTAGTTATTATATTATCCCAGTAGCGAACAATCCGACAGGGGTCCAGTGAGTCAAGCTAAGCCGCCATCACAAAGCTGAGCTAGCCATAAAGCCTTCAGCAAAAGGCGCCCGTCTAGATTCCGTATAGATTCGTGTCAGTAAAGAAATATAAAGAGTAGCTTTGCCATTTACTGGATCTTTAAAGTTGACTATTAGATGCGAAGTTATGGTGAAAGTAGTTAATGCTTTTGATATCTATTACTGGTGCAGTCTGGTCAGTAGGTAAGTAATTAAGTGACTATTTGCATTTCTTTTTACTTTTTATCCGCCTGGTTCAAACTCAGATTTTTTGTCATTTACATTTATTGAAACGAGCTATTTAATGTGTATTATGTAACGTTGAACCGAGAAGGAAATAGGACGAACCAAGCTTTTTTTTCCTACAAATATCTAGATATCTATACTTCTATACTAATATATAAAGAGGAAATGTTTGATTGTTAGTTTGCATTGAATTGGCTCCGAAACTACTGGACCGATTTGGAAAATTCTTTCACTGTTGGGAAGCTATACCTATACACTATCCCCGGGTGACATAGGCTACTTTTTATCCCTGTATTCCCACAGGAACGGGAAAAACGCAGTTGAAACCGCGGGACGTCTGTTAGTATAATATATATGTATAGTCGTCTAGACGACTTAGATGAAATGGCCATGAAAATATTAGTCGGATAAATGTATGTGGTTAATGAGTTAAAGTAGGTAATCCTAGTAAATCTCCTTCCTATTTATATAATGTTTGTATGTCGTTAAGTTGTTTTTAGCATGATGTGTGAAAGTAGTGGAATATTTATTATTATATTTATAATTATGTGTGAAAGTAGTGGAATATTTATTTTATTTAATAATTTAATTTTTGTCGCGGGACGAAAATAAAACTACCAATTACAAAAAGGGCTAGCACAAAACGGCTCCGTGATTAAACACATATTTTTTTTTTTTATTTGTTATGCAGGCAGCAGAAAAAACGCTCTGAGAAAATTTGAATCATGTTAGTGACGTCGCTCATTGCAAAAAAATAAACTGAAAAAGCTTAAGAGGTCACAAATCCTAGTCCCTTAACTAAAAACGATCAGGATCTCGTCTCAGCAAAACTCAATGAGAAAATTTTGTCAAAAAGAAAGTATGCGAACGCACTTAAAACCCCTCACATCCCTTTTGAACTTGAATTAAACGATACAGAAGAGCGATAAATCACTATATCCAGGGGAATATTCATAAGATAAATTTGTTAATAATTAATGCGTAATTTTATTGATTGTTTAACTCTATTTTTATTAAATTTTTCATGTTTGTGCGTAGCTTTAAGCATTATTGTGAGATCTTTTTTAAGAACTTTGTGGAAAGCAAATCTACTATATAAAAATAAGTCGGGTTTTCCTTCCTGACGATATAACTCCAGAACGCACGAACCGATTTGCACGGTTTTGCATTCGTTGGAAAGGTCTCGGGCTCCGCGAGGTTTATAGCAAAGAAAATTCAGGAAAAATAACAATAAATTACATTATTAGAGCTAATAAAAATAAATTAAATTACGTAAATCAGATGCAACCTTCATAGTCACTATGAAAAACTAAGACACAAAAAGAAAAAAGTAAATGACAGATTGACAACTGACATAATGTCAGGCAAAAAGTAAATATTGAAAGGTATTGTGTTCACTGTGAAAATGTGAAAAAAAAGTAAAAAAAAATAAGTTTTTCGTTTCCTGACATTTAAATTGGAAACCATCAAATCAATAACGTGTATTGTGCAAACTTTTATTGAATTTCAACAGCAGGCATTTGTCTTTAAGGTGGTAAGTTGAACTGTGTAAATTATGTGGATCGTGCATAGTTAGGTTATAAAATTTTCGTGTCACAATATTCGTTCCCATGCTCCTCCGAAACGGCTTGACCGATTCTCATGAATTTTTTTATGCATATTCAGTAAGCCTGAGAATCGGCTACTATCTATTTTTCTAACCTCTAAGTGATAAGGGGGTGTTCACCCCAAATTTTTATTTTTTTGACATGTTTATTTTTTTTAACCGACTTCAAAAAAAAGGAGGAGGTTCTCAATTCGGTTGTATTTTTTTTTTTTTTTTAGGGTTTGTTACCTCAGTTCTGCGTCATTTATGGACCGATTTTCAAAATTCTTTTTTTGTTTGATAGGGTATACTAACAGATTGGTTCCATTTGTATCAAAACTCATACCTGATGAGGGATCTTCGAGGAATTGAGGAAACTCCTCAAAAAATATAGGCACACATGCACCGATTTCAACATTTTTAGTAACAAATCAAGCATTTTCATTTAGAAAGTATCATTTGCTGAAGAAAAACTGATGAAGAAGACAGGCAACGGAACTCTTCAACGCATAACAGCAAATTATTCGCAATTGCTATAGTCAGATGTCTATGCTGAGCTTTTGTATTTCCACAACATAACATTACGCCATTCTATTTTAAAAGAGGCCGGCAGAGATGTATGATTAATGTTTAGAGATAGAACTTCTTTAGCAACTGTTATTTAATTTCAATGATTCTTTCAAGTTTTGAAAGACTTTCTTTACATACAAAGAAACTAAAAACTACAAAATAAAAACTTTTTACAAAAAAAACAAGCGACTTCTTAAAAAAAAACTAACAGGTGAAAAATAACTCCAGTTTCGGAAGTCGGTGGCCAATAATGAACAAAACAAAACCACCAAAGCCACAGACTTCCGAAACTGGAGTTATTTTTCACCTGTTAGTTTTTTTTTAAGAAGTCGGTTGTTTTTTTTGTAAAAAAGTTTTTTATTTTTTTATTATGTGGCATCAAAAAATACATACAACTCTATATTTGCACTTTTTTATCACCAACCCTTGCTTTTTAATAGTCCCGCTCGATAACAACAATTATTATCACTTGGTAAGTTATCCCCTCCATGTGTCTACCGGTGTCACTTCTCACCCTGTAAACAGCAAGCAGTAGGGATGTTACCTCTACAGTTTTCGGCTATTATTAGTGTTTATGCTTCAAGCGTAGTAGTTAATCATTTTTACTATCTCAGTGTAACTCTCATATCAAATATATTCTCGAGTAACTTTATTATTTATTTATTAATCTATAATATAAAAATGAATCGCAAAATGTGTTGGTAAGCGCAAAACTCAACAACGCCTGGACAAATTTGGCCAATTCTTTTTTTTAAATGTTCGTTGAAGTTCAAAGATGGTTTTTACGGCGAGAAAAATTCGAATAGTTGCCGGAAAACCCCTAAAGAGATTTTCGTCAAACATTGCCAGCTGATGAACTCAATGCATGTTTAAAGTCCTCCAATTGTGGAAACATGTCAAAGTACTTCATTTAAGCAAGAATATGCATGTCAAATTGCAAAATGACCAATCTGGAAACATATTCTCTAAACAACTCATTGACATTGGTAGTGGCAAATTTCCTATAGACATGTTGACTGGCTGCATTAACATTTCTCAAAGTTTTTGTCAGTTAACTCGATCAAAAGATGAACTTATCCAGAAGGTGTTTCCAGATGTTTCTCAAAATTACAGGAACCATGATTGGTTGAGCGAACGAGCTATATTGGCTGCAAAAAACATAGATGTAAATTAATTAAATTTAAAAATGCAAGTGCAATGTAAAACAAATTACAGGCGAATCGAGGATATACAACGTGGCGCTACAATGGTGACATTAACTTAACACACGTATACGTTATCCCAGTTTCGTTTTAAGAAGTAATTTTATTTCCATAAAACGTCATTATTTACTGATTAATTTAAAAAAATAAAAAAATATAGAAATAAGCATCCTGTACAAAAATAATCATAGCGCAGCGGTCATTTGCCGGGGTCACGGATCATAACATCGCGTCAAAGAAATTGAAACGAATAAGCAATACCTCAATCCTTTTGTCGGCGCGCGCGTTCTCCCTTTCACCCCCGCCCGCCGCACCGCGACGTACGTGACGCGTTGCCGCTCTGAGTAAACGTAAACGAGTAACGTGCATCTAGGTAAGTAATTTCATGAATGAATTTTTGCACAGAGTGATCCCAATTGTAGTCACTTTTTTATTATTTAGTTTGTTTGAAAAATGTTTTTGTTCAAATTACCAATTATTTTAACCAATCATAATTTATGTGGTTAATGGCCACTAGCCCTACCCGTGTGTTAAATTAATGTCACCATTGTAGCGCCACGTTGTATAAATCAGTTGATTCGGCTACTAACCAAGATGATGTTGTGAACTATCCACCAGATTTTTTAAACTCGCTGGATTTGCCAGGATTGCCATCTCAATCTTCAATTAAAGGTTGGATCGGTAGTTATAATGTTGCGAAATATCAACCAACCGCGTCTTTGCAACGGCACACGGTTAGCGATAAAAATTACTAAACAACGTGATAGAAGCAACTATACTGAAAGGAAAGTATAAAGAAGAAGACGTTCTCATACCGCACATCTCAATTATTCCGAATGATGTGCCGTTTGACTCTAAACGACTACAATTTCCAGTTCGGCTTGCTTTTGCTATGACCATAAACAAGTCCCAGGGGCAATCTTTAAGTGTTTGTGGTATTAATCTGGAAAACCCATGTTTCTCACTGTGGTCAATTGTATGTTGCCTGTGCCGGTGTTGGAAAACCATCAGATTTGTTTGTCTATATGCGCCAGATATCAAACAAAAAACATCGTATATCACAAAGCACTACAATGAAAATAAAACTGATTTTTGTTAATAATTATGATTCACATGATTAACAATAAAGGGATTACTTATTTTTAAATGCTTATATATGTTTTATTTAATTATATTTCTTATTCACAACGCCCTATCACCAGGGTGACGGTTCTGTTCAGGAGGTTTTTTTGCCCCGACTATAAAATATGTAGGAACAAAAAAATGTCACATTACAAATCATTTTGACAGGAATTTATTGCAATTTAATTAGGCAGTACGAAGTCTGCCGGGTCAGCTAGTAAATAATATAAATATGAATCACAATTTATTACGCGCAGAACAGACTATATATCTACTAATGTGATAACAAACCTGCTGACTACCTTTTGTCCCCGGGGAGGTAATTCCCTTAGAACAGTGTAATATAACGAATACCTTCTATTTCTCGTGATTAATTCGGTCCCGCCTTCAAATTTCAAAGGTCTAATGTTTCCCAAAGGACACCCAAGCTTTGATTTATTAGCGTGATGCCGTTTTGGATCGAAACAAGTTCTTTTATTTTTAACCGACTTCAAAAAAAGCAGGAGGTTCTCATTTATTTTTTTATTTTTTAGGGTTTGTTACCTCCGTACTCCGTCATTTATGGACCGATTTTCAAAATTCTTTTTTTATATGGTAGGGTTACTACCAGATTGGTCCCATTTGTATCAAAACTCACATCTGATGAGGGATCCTTGAGGAATTGAGGGAATTCCTAAAAAAATATAGGTACACACGTACCGCTTTTTCATTTGGAAAGTATCATTTTGTGAAGAAAAACTGATGAAGAAGACATGCGACGGAACTCTTCAACGTATAACAGCAAATTATTCGCGATTGCTATAGTCAGATGTCTATGCAAAGTTTTTGTATTTCCATAACATAACATTACGCCCTTCTATTTTAAAAGGAACCCGGCAGAGATGGCATGTATAGATTAATGTTTAGAAAGAACTTTTTTAGCAATTGTTAACCAATTTCAATGATTCTTTGAAGTTTTAAAAGACCTTCTATGCAAAAACTTTTTTGCAAAAAAAACAACCGACTTCTTAAAAAAACACTAACAGGTGAAAAATAACCCCAGTTTTGGAAGTCGGTGGCGAGTGTGGCGACTTTGCATCAAATATAATTTATTTTCCTAATAATTAGGTACTCAATACTAAATACTAACAAACTGAGCCACACTCAAGCATAGACGAGTTTAACTAGATGCTTAAAAAAGTGCCAAAACGTACGTTGAAATCCTGTCTTTCAACTCCTCAAGGTCACCACGTTCCACATAAAATGTAGACTATAAAATCCACACAGCCTCTTAAGTACCTACGCCTCTCATCGAGCCCTATAAATCGTTATAAGCAGTTCATAAAATGACAATTTCATCTAAGCAAACCATCCCTTTTACGATGAAAATCGGTAATCTAATCGGTCGGGGGAAATCGATTTTGTTCCGAATAATAACGAATCGAATAAGGTTGTGGTGTTAAACCGATTTAAGTATCGATATGAATTTCAGGGATAAGGCGTGTGGGTCGAATGAGTGGAGGTGTAAATGAAATGGAATGGAATTTTTAAATTGAAATATTTTCCGTGCTATTTATTGACTTGGAAGTTAGATGTAAAAGTATTATGGTTTAGGCAATAGTAGAATAAGGGTGAAACAATTACAAACATATTATTATATTTAAGTTGAAAGTGAGAGCGTGATTTTGGAAGCCCCAGCGTTACATTTTTTGTCGTCTTTACCCGAAGAGATTTAAAATACTATAGAGCGGACAAGTCAAGGAAATGTCATAGAAAAACTTTGATCGCATGTCTCAGTAACGCCATCTAGAATAATATATGAATATTGGAGCGGTAGCAGAGCGTACTAAAAAAAAACTCATAAACTTGTAACCACCAGGACACAAGTTTTGAATGAAAATTTTGTTCGTGATGTCCCGTTTACAGTAAGTATTGAATTTCTTTGTATTTACCTAACTGTAACGTTTTTCTTTGAATCTTTTCACTTTAAACTGTCGAAAATCACTAGTAGATACCTATATCATGATTTATCTCTGCAGGCCTAGCCATATTACAAATTCTATTTCTATTCTATTTATATTATAGAAAGAAAATAGCGTATATGGAATCAGCTGTTTGTCAACTGTAAAGTGTATTTCATTTTCAGCCTAATTACAAATTCTACTCGTTGACACTTGACAGTTGACAAACAGCTGATTCCATATACTCCATTTTCTTTCTATTGTCGCCTTTTCGATTACGATAATAGAAATAGAATTTGTTATATGGCTAGGCCTGCTGGTCTGAATTAACTTCTTTAACTTAAAAGTGATAGCTTAGTGGTGTAACTGCCAACTCTGTCAAGTCATAGGTCTCTGGTTCAAAACCTCTGACTTTTCGGATTCATTTGCTTATTGTATAGTATTATCTCTTGTAATAGAATACATCGTGAAGAAACCGGCATGCCTGAGAGATTTCTGAACGGCTTATGAAATAGAGTCAGAGGCGTCATTAATTCTGCCACCAGGTTGACCACAAGATAAAAAGAATAATGCTTGTGTACTTTAGACTGATTTCAGAATGAAGCTTCTATTAAAAAAGCCATCCATCATGTTGAAGTTGAAGCGCACAGAACCCACACACAAAGTTATATGACGAGTTGGTAATAAAAGTTACTTTCCAAAGACATACTTAGCTACATGTTTACTTAATCTGGAAGTTACATTAAAACATAACGGCAGAACGCGCTACCCTAAACCGACAAATTTTACCGATTGAACCTAGACCTTATTCTGTTTGTTATAAAGTTGAGAAACTACCAAAGAAATTTGACACAATGGGATAGCTTGATGTGCTGGCCTCTGTACAAAATGTAATCCTACCTTTTTACGAACAGCACACCCATATCTGCCTGTGGCGGCTGATGGCTAAAATGTTGCCAGTGAAAAGATTGCTCTTCCTTCATGTACAGACGCCCGCACATCAAGTTACCCCAATGTGTCAAATTACTTTGATCGTTTTTCAACTTTATGTCAAATAACATAAGGTTCATATTCAATTGTGCAAATTTGACACAAAGGGGTAACTTGATGTTCTGGCGTCTGTACAGACGCAGCACATCAAACCACCCTGAACTGTAAAATTTTCCCAATTGAACATGAAACTTATTGTGTTTAGAATAAAATTGAAAACCACATTGGGGTAGGTTGGTGTGCTGGCGTCTGTACAATAACAGCCTGTATACTGTCCAAATGCAGGGCTGAGGCCTCATATCATGCAGAAAGTACGAACATAAATCACCACGCTTACTCAAGGCGGATTGGATATTTCAAACTATACTAACTACAAGTCAGGGGGTCGAGTCTGCTATTGCAATCGTGTCTCAATGACCGGTCAATGATCGATTTTTGACGTATAACGTCAAACTTATGACACATTTCCCATACAAAAACTGTCAAAGTTGTCAAATATTCGATCAATGACCAGTCATTGAGACACGATTGAAATAGCAGACTCGAGCCCCAGGTTCTCTTACGTTGTTTTCCTGCACCAATGTCAACGATATGTATACTAATAATACAAAGTGAAAAGATGTGTTTTTTTGTAGAGATTTAACTGAAAAGGTACTAAACCAATTTTAAATTTCTACATCTACATTCTCCATTAACTACATTAGTTATTATCATCGAGTAAAATAGGCTTTATTTTATTATCAAAACTATGAAGGGGTCGAGAGAATGTCAAAGTTTAAAGGCAAAAGTACGCAATTCGCGCGGACAAGGTCGCAACTGAAGACAAGTGTTATTCTAATTTGTAGAAATTTATTTCGGATTCAAGGGAGACGATCCTTTTTTTAACATTCTAGAGTGGAATCTAGACGTTTAGTGTTACCGATTTCCAAGAAAATGAAATAAATAAGGGATTGAGAGACCTATATATACTTTTAGTTGTAACCAAATGTAGTTTTAATTACAAAAACTCCGGTAAAAGAGTGCTGTGATGAGGGATGGGCATCTCCATGCAAACATCAACCAATTAGTGACGTACCGCCCTATGTAAACCCATTAGAAGCTAGCTATGTTACCAATTGATTGATTTACTGCTATTGGGTGCACAGTCACACCTTACATTTATAGGTAACGGACGTAACAGAACATCTTTTAAAACAAGAAAATAAATATCAAAAGATTTTTGTGATAAATTATTAAGCTGACAAACTTTGTTTGGATTAAGATTCAGGCCAGATTAATACGGGACTTTAGTCTGTTTTAAATCTCTAAGGCTAGACATTCCAGATATTCATATTATGTAGAGAAAAAAAAAGAAAACATGTTAATTTTCCTCCGTGGATTACTTAATAATACACACACTTAAAAAAAGAAAACGGTAATTCTAGTTATAGTGTGTCTATATTTTAGTCAAAATCCCATGGGTGCCTATTCAATTCTGTTTTCGGGGTTTTACATCGACCTATAAAATAGCGAGACTGCTGCCTAAAGTTCAGTGGAATAAAACTAAGTTAGCTAGTACTAAAATCCAATGGAAGGTAATTTGAAAAAAGGTTATCATCTAACGTCTAGTATGACAGTTGTTCTATTCACATCAACCTTTAACGGTGGGAAATCATCAGTCATCATCAATCAGACTAGAGAAAGTAATAAATTTCTCCCCATACCTAATATCGAACCTACGGCCTACAACCTTCGATACCGACGACAAATCAACAAAGTTTAATAATTATATTTTTTTAATTCAATTGTTTTTAATGGCTACAGTGGATGTTATTAGGAAAACTAAATCGTTAGGAAAAAAGTGGCTGTACCCGAAATCTAGTAAAAACTTCATTCATATTTGTGTCCTGCATCACGTAATCCGTAAAAATAACTAACTACCTAAGAAATAAATTATGTAAGTTACATTTAAATTATAGAGTACGTCTACAGATTTATGATTTGACATTGAATGCAATCCCGTGTGACAGCAAATCGATGTAGGTTAGCGCGCAGTACATCTCAATAGCTTATATCATAGCAAAACATCTGACAGACATAATATAAGTAGACATATAACATCAATAATAGGTAACAATTATGTAACCGCAGACCACTCACGATCAAACCGGTGTCTAGGTCATGTGTGGGCGAAGTGTGCACTGAACGCGGGCGCTATGCAGACGTGTGCGCGCGGCAAACGCTGCGGCGCAACTGGCAATCACGAGCCTGGCGAGACTCGGTGGCGCCCCCCTCCCGCCGCCCCTCACGTCCCGCGCCGCCGCAAAGGTATGTTGGCGCACAAGTGGGACCTCGGACACTATTGCGGCTACCCAAATATTTGCATATTTCCTTTGCTTTGTCGACTTTAAATTAAAACATCGCGACGGAGGCTAATGTCGTCGTTTAAAGTGATATTATCTGACAGTATTTTTAAGTATTTAGTATACTCTCACGTTGTGGTAACAGAAATAAAAGGATTCAGAATTTCAAAATACCTACTTCCCGTAGGTATTTTGAAATTCGAATGAGAACTAAAGGGTCGTTTGTTACAACTTTTGACCCTTGTTTACTTGCGTGGTTTAAATCCCCGAGCGAGCACTAGCGGGTACTGTGGTGACCCCACTTAATGAAGTATATTTTTAATTTTAAAGATACAATTGCTCTGAGTATTATAAGTAAATTGTGTTACAAAACGCCTATAAATAAAATACGCCACTTTCTAGTATGAACTGTAGATTTAGTTATGTAAAAAATCATAATAAGTAATCAAGTTTCTGAATTACAGTGTTGAGATAATTACTCAAAAACAAACAAAATAAATAAATAAATAATGATCATC
The DNA here is from genome assembly GCA_921972225.1 of Euplexia lucipara. Lineage (NCBI taxonomy): Eukaryota > Metazoa > Arthropoda > Insecta > Lepidoptera > Noctuidae > Euplexia > Euplexia lucipara. Next base: position 3,878,419 of record OV179143.1, on the reverse strand, counting down.
ACAATAGTGCAATGAACTTGGATATTTTTTAAACTGGAGTACAAACTAGACATCATCGCTCGGTTTTTTGTTTGAGGCAATGCTTTAGGGAGGTTGACCCAGAAGAAATCAGTGTTGAGTGGATCTTTTCATAATGTCAGCTTGAACAGTAGGTATCTAATCAGACCCATAGAATCCAAATAATCACTATATTTCATGGTTGATGCAAAGGCGCAACATTTCAGTTATAAATACCAGAAAGATAGATAATAAACAAACACAAATATATATTTGAAATATTGTTCTGCCATTAAATAGAGATCTGTTTTTAACCGACTTCAGGAGGAGGTTCTCAATTTGATAGGTATATTATTATTTTTTCATGTAGGTTTGTACACCGATTACTCCGAGATGAATGATCGTGTAGATACAGACCCCAGCACATCAACCTACCAAAAACTGTCAAAGTTCCCCAATTGAACATGAACCTAGTTGAAAACCTTTCAAAGAAATTTGACACATTGGAGTAGGTTAGGTAGCGTAGGTACTACGCGTTTCAAATAAGAATAGGAACGTCAATGACCTCTATCTGTCAATTGTCGCTTAAAAAGTACGGCCTGCAACAAAACCTTAATCGCGTATCGTATTTCCTATTTTTTTGTTTTACTGAGTCGAAGTTATTCTAAATGAGAAAACTGCTTAAATTAATTAGTCTTGTGGAGTGCTTACGTTTTATTTATGAATTCTGTTTGTTACACGGTTGTTTGTTGTTGTCGTTGATATTTGTTTTTGTTTTCATCTACCCGACTGCTCGAAAATATGTGAACGAGGCGCTGTTTTGCATGGGAGGGCTCGAGAGATTATCTCCAATGTAAATAATCCAATGTAATGTTTTGACAAGAAACTTTGACAGTACAATTTAGAAAATTATTCGTTCGTAATTCGTAAGTAAATAAATTATATTTAGAAAAAACCTTGGTTTGCTGATCTTACCCAATTTATTCGAATTGACAGCTATGACGTCACAATATGGCGCAAAGTCATTCCTATTCTCATTTGAAACGCATAATACAGAAATTATGATAATGACGTTACTTTCATTCAATAATCACGGGTGCTGTGTGAGCACGGGTTAAAAAAAATCACAGTAGTACTACCACAGTCTAAAAATACTGTGGTAGTACCTAACTACTTTTCTACGGTTCTGAGACCATCCTTTCAAAGCTTAGATAATATACCTCTAGATCGAGCTACCGCGTGGCCGCACATGCGACAGCAATATAAAAGTTCAGTGTTGCTATTCCCTAAAAAAGTCCCAAAATACGACGTATTCAACGTGGTAATAAGAGTGTAGAAGTATCCATGTGTGAGAAAATATAATTTCACGTAAAATACCTACTTTCAATCTTACCTTGATTCTCACAAATAAAATACACTACTACCAGGTGAAGCTTGTTTTGATTTTTTCGCGTGTTATTTATCATTAAAATATATTGAGGTATGGCTGACATCCAGTGTGACATTGACATTGCTGTATAATAACTATTGTCCTTTATACAAAACCAACTTATTTTGAAAATATCAAATTTTTTGTTTATACTTAACATTTATTCATAAAATGAATTCTTACTTCCAAATATCTTTAAGTACCTACGCGATTGCCTTCAAGAGTAAAACTTGATTATTGTCGAAAGGGCTCTGTTGGTTCGTACACATGTTCACTTAAACTTAAAAATAAGGGTTCGCCCACAAATTTGTGTGTTTAGCCACCATAGATTTATTTGATTATTATGCCTACCTTTTGAACATTAGGCCTGACAGTTAAGGGAAAGGATTTGAAACGTGTAGCAACACTGTAAGTAAGTATTACTAGGTTATGTGATATAAGAAATCAAGTTTATTTTAAGAAATCTTCCATATTTTGGCCTGTAAGCCATGACAATAAAAGCGCACAAATGTATAAATTCAATAATCATACAATAACACAAACAGTATTGAATACTTACGAATGAAAAGAGATTTTGTTATTGGCCTTTTCTGAGCGGCTTTTACAGCCTATTATACTGAATCCTCCCATCGTAGCGCATTCACCATACACTAAACACTTATCTAATGGAGTCTATTTCTCATTAAATGACTTAAACTATTACAAAAATTGCAAAAACCATTCGAAAACTTAAATTAAATCGAGCATAATAATATACGTGACAGTGACAGCTCTTTGTTTGGCTAACTTTCAAAAGTTAGCCATGCAAAAATCCGGCACGCCGTAAGGGACAGAAGATACGATGCTTTGTCTCAATTTTCCTACGAATTTTGTATTATTGCGTCTCACTTCCACACTTGACACTGTAAATTGGGCTACGTCTAGAGGTATATAGTCTAAGTTTCAAAGTACGGGGAAAAAACATGTCTGTTATTCGGGTAGCCGCGAATTGAATGCCAACATTTCGTAACAAACTACCTTCCCTTCGGAAGTTATTGAATATCAATCGGGAATATATTCAGCAAAAAAAGTCTATTTTGTTTGCTTTCAAAGAGAAAAAAACGGAGCATAAAATGATAAATCACCTTCGTTTTTCATTCCCTGGTTGCGGGAGCAGAAATACAAATAACATACAATCTCGTCTCGTAAATAATGCTTGGCTCGTAAGTATTATGACGTTTATTTGAGGAGTAACATATGTGAATATAAGCCCGGCTGGTAACTAAGATATCTCCGTCTCCTTTCATATGTAAGATTATAGCTAAAAGGTTCTTTATGAGATTGGCTGATGAAACATTCGTAAAACAAGTATCAAGTAAGTACTAGGTATAGTTCTAGTTGGGAATTAATAAAGTTAGCATCAACTAAAACTCAAAATTCAAATAAAGAATTTTAACGTTTTTTTTTCAAAGATGTAGAAGATCAATGGCCTCTTTATATTGTCTTTGGTTTAAAAATAAACATGACAAAATGAAAGTAGCAGCTGTTAGGTAATTTCTTTTTTGATCTTCTTCTTATCGTTTGGTTAATGACCCATCTAGTGTCAGAGTTTTAATGCCACCCATGGGATTTGGCATCATATGCCCTCGAGAAACATCTCTCAGGCATTCCGGTTTCCTCACGATGTTTTCCTCCACCGTTTTTGAAGCACGTGATAATTATACAATACGCACATGAAACCGAAAAGTCAGAGGTGCGTGCATTGGGTTTGAACTTGAGCTCTAAGATTTGGCAATCTGCCGGTCACAACACTGGGCCAAGTCCATCCAAAGGTTTTCTGTAAGAAATCGCTTTTAGCGATAAAGCCATTGTATCACCGTATGTAGCCCTTATAGTTATAATTTGTAAGTTTTTATGGTGTACAATATTAGAGTATTCTATTCTATTATATTCTGGGCTCTCACTGCTTTTAAATTTCATTCAATCAATTCGATTTCAAGCTTGGTTCGATACAAAGACATTCAATACTTAGGTACTATAGACGGACTTATATAAACATCACAAACAAAATTTTCATCCGATGCCTGTGTCTGAGTGGACACAAGTCTATGAGTATAATTTAGTGTGCTCCGCTGCCGGTCCAATATTGGTATAATAATAGGTCTTTACCAATGAAATTGCCGTTTCGTATGAAAAAATTTTAACGATTTTTTTTCATGTATTTTTTATTTGCATTAATCGAAGTAATCACCCATGCAATCAATGCATCTTTGCCAACGCAGTGGTAGTTTATTGATTCCTTTCATAAAGAAATCAGCTGGACGGGAGGCAACAAATTCTTCAAAGGAATTTTGTACTGCCTCTCGGGTATTGAATTTTTTCCCGCCAAGAAGTTATCCAAATTCTGGAAAAAGTAGTAGTCTGTAGGCGCAAGGTCTGGTGAGTAGGGCGGATGACGGAGAGCTTCCAACCCCAGTTCTTGCAACTTGGAGACCGTCTGCTGTGCAGTATGAGGTCGCGCGTTGTCGTGCAGGAGCAGCGGCGACGAGCGATTGACCAATGCTGGTTGGAGATGTGCCAGCTTCTCCATCATGGTGTTCAGTTCTTCACAGTACACATCTGCAGTAATGCTCACCCCGTTTGGTAAGAAGCTGTGATGAATCACACCGGCGCTAGACCACCAAACAGTGACCATCACTTTTCTAGGGGTAAGTTTTCGTTTAGGGCATTGTTTAGGTGCTGAACCAGGATCCAACCAACTTGCTGAGCGCTTGCGGTTATCAAACAGAATCCATTTTTCATCGCAGGTAACAATGCGGTTCAAAATTCCTTCATTTGTGTGTCTGTTGAGCAGTGCAAGGCACGTCTCGACGCGTACTTCGCGCAGGCGATCATTGAGTTCGTGGGGCACCCATTTGTCAAGCTTTTTTACCTTGCCAATTTGACGCAAACGGACCAATTTTGTTTTGACGCTAACGGCGAAAGCTGCTGCTAATTCAGCCGTAGATTGTGTATCATCAGCTTCCACAATCGCCTTTAATTCGTCATTGTCGACCAGTCTTCGGACGACCGCGAGGTTCATTTTTCAGGTCGAAATTTCCAGAATGGAAGCGAGCGTAGTGTTAGCTCCGTAAACGTGTTTGATGTTGCGTGCCGCTTGTGCCGCGTTGCTGCCACGACGGTAGGTACTCATATTCCATAATTACTCGAATTTTTAATGTATCCATGATGACGAAAAAGATTGAAATGCGATGAAAATGTAACACTAATCAATAAACAAATGACTACTTTTGGAAAAAAAAAACTATGTTTTTAAAATAAAATTAATTTGAAATTAGGTAGAATTCTTAGCCAAACAAAAATTATTTTGATTTGAAATGGCTAATACTGCAGAACGGCAATTTCATAGGTAAAGACCTAATATTATTCTAGATGGCATTACTGAGACATGGGATCACAGATTTTATGACATTTCTTCGCATATCTTCTCTATAGTATCATAAATCTCTTTGGTTCGATAGCAAAAGTTATTAATTATAATGAGAAGATAGGTACGAGTAGGTTTTACCTACTTTAACACCTTGACTGCGGGCGCTATCGCCTACGCCAGGCCGCCAGTGCGGACGGCCGCATACCTGCTGCGAGAGCCACACAGTCGTAACAGATGATCGGAAACAATACGCCAGTGCGGATTAAGCGCTAGGTGTGTATAAATCCTCCAGTGCGGCAAAACACAGGCTTTCGTGTTTTTTTACAAATGTAACAAGTTACTTCGAAAATGACCATCCTACACAATAGGACCCTCAAACTAACACAATAGGGTTTAAAATCCTTTGTGAACACCTGGCATCATGCTAAAGTGAAATGAAACAACATTGCGAATATCAATTTAAGCCCTAACACAATAGGGTTTAGGATCCTTTGTAGACACTCACTCAATTTTCAACTTTATGATTTTTATAATTTTATAAAAAAATCTAGTGAAACCCTTACTGGTTCTGTATTTTAAATAATAAATTATCATTGACTTGAAACTTGAAATTATCAAAAGTCTAAACAGACGTGAAAACTCACAGCAGTTGCGAGAACCGCACTCGCGGCACAATTAAATTTTACACGCTGGGCGTGATTTGCCGCACAGCCGTAACGGAAAATATGAAAACACAAGCGGTGTGCGCGAGCCGCACTGGCGTTCCGGCGGCGACAACACAGCGTAGATACTCTCCGTTCTGCCTTCTTGTAGAAGCTTGTACCTATATCCTACGCTTTGTACAGTAAGTGTTAACTCCCAACAATGTAATCACTCAGTCGTCTTTGGGCTCTTTGATGCAAGATGCGACTTTGTGATTACCGGATGGCCCTGATTTTTGACAGTGGAGTGGATTGAGCACAGATCCTTGATACTAAATAAATATGTTCCAACGGGGTTAATAGAAACGTAAGAGTGGTATAGAAACAACTTAAACATCGATTTTCACACTTTAAAACACCAACGAATTACTGACGAGCACCTTTTGAAGGCGGATAAATAAAATAAAATAATCATTCCACAACTTTTTCACACAAAGGATACAAACTGCGAGAGATGCACCGCGAACTGCGTACCTACAACGTTCCGTCGATTTACCGTTGTGGGCACTGTGGGCATGCCCACAACCCTAATTGAGGTTAGACAGAACAAATGATCGTGCACATCACACAAATATATTTGTCTTGGGCGGAAATCCAACCCACGACCTCCGGCATCGCAGTCAGCAGGGCCACTTATCACTAGACCAACAGGCCAGTTAAAGTAGTATACCTACTTTATGTACCTATAGATTGTTGGCAACAGCAGGCCTGGCCATATTACAAATTCTATTTCTATTCTATTGAGACAATAGAAAGAAAATAGCGTATATGGAATCAGCTGTTTGTCAACTGTCAAGTGTATTTCATTTACAGCCATATTACAAATCTACTCGTTAACACTTGACAGTTGACAAACAGCTGATTGCATATACGCCATTTTCTTTCTATAGTCGCCTTATTGATTACGATAATAGAAATAGAATTTGTAATATGGCTAGGCCTGCTTATTTGGCAACCCCGTTGCAAGGGGCTAGTGTTTTGTTGTTTGGCTAGCGACGGGGCGGCTTGGTTTTTCTATTCTAATTTTCATAGTATTGTTGACTTTTGTGATCGAATTATTATACCCAATTGCACCTTTTAACTGTTTTTGATTTGGTGTTTAATATAGATGATATACCAAACGAGTCAAATTATTACCTCCTACTGCTACTTCTACAAAATACTACTTAGCTACTCTAGTTTGCATGTATCATAGAAAGACGCAGCGCAGTAGTTCAGTTTAAAATGATGTTTTTTGTATCTTTTAAAATCAATGCATTTCAGTAAGGTAGTTAGGTTCGGTAGTTAGGTTAGCTATAGGATAGGTATGGTAAAATAGGTTAGGTTATATGTATATAGGTATGTTGACGTTCTACTTCTATCCAACACATGAGGTTTTAAGAGCACATTAGAGACATCCTAAATAAAAAGTAGTAGTAGTAGGTAGGTACTTATTATTTTTTTGGATTTATTTGTTGTGTGGTATTTCATTCTGTTATGTTTCTATTTATTGTTTTTATTTAATTATTCCCTTTTTGCCATTGTTTTTAGTTATAATAGAGTGTTTTTTGGGCCAAATAAATGCCTTTTCTTTCTTTTCTTTTGTTGTCATCTTATTAATTCATTAAACCCCGAGAGGACACCGGTGTCCGCCTGTCATTGTCTTTCTATTGTGTCTATAATTACCTCAGTTGAAAGATTAAAAGTATGTAGGTATATCTCTAAATGTATTAAATTCTCGTGTCAGTGTTTGTTACCTAACTCCTCCGAAACGGCGATTGTTATAATGTATGTAGGTATAGTTATTAATTATTACACATCAAGCCGTATATTTCCAGTATAAGCGGATCTCGCGTTGTTTAGGATTTCGGTACAATGTCAGGTCAACATAAACTGGAAATGTAGGTATAGCTTGATTTGTAGCCGTATCTACTTACAACCAATAAAATGTATTTCTTTTATAATCTGTTCTTTACCTATACCTTACCACCAAGTCGATGCTTTCTAAAAAATCTACATAATCCTGCAGAAGGCATAGCCGACACGCCTGCTTCCTTTCTAGGTCACGCTAAAACGAGTACCTCGGGAATCGGCTAGGTCAAGATGTAGGCACCAACCTGGATTACCACGACTAATGTATTATTCACGCTTAATCTGCTGGGAGGAATAACGGGCGTAAGGAGAAACCTGGTTCTACACACCGTATGGGTTGGGTAAAGCGTTAGTGAGTTTTTTCATCTGTAATTTCTCAGAGCCTGGAATTGTGCCTGATTGATGAAAAAAAACTTGTTAATTCACTGAGACAACATACAACAATATAATTATTACCTCCGCCGAACTGCAAAGCAGTTTATTGGCAGACTAGCTTCTGCTCGCCACTTCGTCCGCATTAATAACGGAAGCCTTTTTTCCGTTTGGAACATTTCTTATTGCTGCTCTGCTCCTATTGGACATAGCGTGATGTTATATAACCTATAGCCTTCCTCGATAAATGGACTATCCAACGCAAAAAGATTTTTTCAATTCGAGCCGGTAGTTCCTGAGATTAGCGCGTTCAACCAAACAAACAAACTCTTCTGCTTTATAATATTAGTATAGATGTAGCTCCCTTTGTCTAACACAAGCAAACACATTCACAGTAAACACTTTGATGGCAATAGGCTTGCCCCCTATTACTGTGGATTTTACACTTAGCTGGACAAATGAAAGATGTATAGGTACACCTCTGCCTAACCTAAAAGGGATTACAGGCGTGAAGTTATGTTTTGAGTCTATGTCGCTTCCCCAAGTATAATTTCATGGATTAATTTAGTACTTTTATAAATCATATATTATTTACGACGTTTTGGCTAATACCAATGCGACTTTTAATAAATAATAAAAATCTGGCTAAAACTGGGCGACGTACACGAGCCCAGTCTAAGGGCCTGGCCACAGCTTCTAGCGGTGCGGCGCGCGGTGCGACGGGAGGCGCGGCGGGCGACGCGATTTGCGTTGGTATGCCACAGCTCGACTAGTTGCGACCGCGGCGGCGTCAGCGGTGGACGTACTCAGTATTATTTATAATGGCCCTATCAAAAGTGGCACGATATTGTCTTGAGACTAATGCGTTTTTAGCTCAAGATATCATTAACTCTAAAATTGGAACGCACCCAGTTAATGAAAAAAGGAAAAACCTTGGCGAATTTCACACGCTTTATCACGAATATAGGAACTATCCAGAAAAATTTTTTGAATATACGAGGACAAGCATAGAAACCTTCGATTACATACTCGGCCACATAAAAGAAGATTTGACAGCTACAGTTAATTTTAAGAAAATTGTTTCACCTCCAGAACAACTGTTTCTTACTTTAAGGTTAGTACATCGTTTATATAATGAAAGAGTCAACTTATTTATAAAAAAGTATATTTATTCATATTTAACATTGATACGATGAACATTGATTTGATGCGGAGCGAAATTTTCAAAACGATTTATTCAGTTCGCGCGAACACAAATACGTCCCCTCGCTGCCGCTGCATACGCCGCTCTGGCTGTGGCCGCCTCGATACTCCCGAGTGCATTTGTTTCACTCGCACACCGCGCCGCCCGTCGCCGCCGCATGCCGCGCGACGCTCTCCGCGCCGCAGGTCGCTCCGCAATTCGCGTGGCCGTTAGCTGTGGCATACTTCATACGTTGTCTACCATTTGTTTTCCCCGCTCACCGCTTGTCGCGCCGCATTTCGCGCCGCAATCCGCGCCGCGCTTGGCTGTGGCCAGGGGGTAAGGCTGAGGCTACAGTAGGCAGCGATTTGCGATGCGACTGGAAGAGCGAAACGAGAAAAACATGGTATGGCTACATTACAAGCGAAATTCCGGCGTATATTCGGCGATGACATGGCTACAGTACACATGCTCAACAACGAATTAGCAAGAGCGATTCACTTACAGCGATTCGCTCATTATGTTGATGTAGCCGATGCCGTGATTTCAGTAATGTTGTTCCTATCGCATAAAGAAATCAAAGATAGTTAGTAATATTTGATGTACGGTGTAGCCATATACTTGAGCATTAATTTACTTGTTTTAATCGCTCATGTGTCGCAGGTCGCGTCGCGGCCTAATGTAGCCTCAGCCTTACGATATTTATAAATTTGAAATCGCTAATACCTACAGAGCAAGCATTGTTAGCACATTGTTATGCTTTCCCTTGCTTGTCTTCTCTTTAAAAGAAGAGCTTCTTGCCCTAAAGTGGCACAATAATAGGCTGGTATGCGTAATAGAAAAAAAAAACAAAAGAAAAACTAATAATATAAAAATACATTTATTGCTAAAAAATAAATAAGTACTTACAGGTCAAAAATTTAGCTTAAATTCTTAAAAATAAAAAAATATTCTATTACAATTTATTTGCACATTCACCAATAGTGTCAGGTACCATTTTAATAACATAGAAATATAAACATTTTGTCTGACTGAATAACATAATTATTTACTAAAATTAAATAATTCAAATATGGCTTGGGTTTTGGTAAAATATTTTCATATTTTTTGGCATTTTATAAGGGGCGATTAAACATGGAATTATTAATTATTATTATTTGAAAGTAGACATGCATGCCTTTTTGTGTTTAGGCAACCCTAAAGTAGGCTCCAAATTACGTAAGAAACCTTTTTAACGTAAAAAAACATTAAATTTTGAAGACTACTCGTATTTCTAATCTTATGCTCCCAAAGTTTAAACAATGCGTCTACTTGACAAAATATAGCAATGCACGCTGTTTGGTGCACTCGTTCTGTATAGAATATTACTGAATTGATAATACACTAATTTTGTAAGGACAATAGTTGAATTGAAAATTCACCAGTTTTGTACATCGAAAAGCAGAATAGAGCTAGTTGTAGTTAGTCCCTATTTGTTACGCAATTGCCCATCTGTCTGCTTAGTATGTAGGATTCATTGTCATGTTTTACAATCTATTTAGTAGAATTGGTTATTAATATTTACCAAAGCATTTAGTGGAATGATAACAAGATACATCACAAAACTATTGTTCAATGTCAATTCTTATTACTTTCTGCACATTTATGTGCATCGTCTAAAACTATGTATCAGTGCGGTATTTGCATTGCATTTAGTGCAATTGGTCCATTTTTAAAATGAGCCCATCTTACGCAATTGGACCATTTTGTGCAATTGGACCATCCTGTGCAATTGGTCCATTTGTTTTAATGAGTCCATCTTATGCAATTGGACCATTTTTTGCAATTGGTTCATTTTATGCAATTGGAACATTTTGTGCAATTGGACCATTTTGTGCTAATCTATGGGTGTTTGTTTAAAAACTTCACTCTTTTTAGCTAAGGCTAAGTACGGTGGTGGTTATAACTGAGCTTCCATACTGACCAGTAACAATACTCTAAAGAGACCACTGAGAACTGAAACAAAAAGAAACAAATATAATAAACAAAAATAAACAAATATAAAATAAACATTTACGAAGTGAAATAAATGTTAACGGTCATTTTCGTCGTAGGTGTTTACTGAAAAGGTATTAAAAAGGTTTTCTTTTGTCGTGTGGTAATATACTAACCAGTAGTGCGATTCAGTTAAAATCACCAATTGAAAATGTAGGTGAAGTGAAGGTGAATTGCACTGTCGTTCCATACTAACGCTGAGCGTTGCCAATTCACTTCACTTAAGTTTTCACGGGATGACTTTTACTGAATCGACTTTGGGTCAAGCCAAAATGTCTAGATTTTGGTGTTAACCTCAAACAGAGAGACATTTTTTTAAAATGTATTTGTAATTTAACTACCATACTTAGTTTATGTACTTTTCTATCCTATTTTAATTAACTGATTTTATATCAGTGCGCGTGCCCCCTACGTGCTACTAACAAACCGTCAATGCATTTATCATGTTGCCTGAATTAGCCTATTTTTTGGTAGAATGTAAAGTAGAACCAAGAAATAAAATTGAACAAACAGGTTTTTTCGTCGTATAATATATTTATATTATAAGTTATTTTGACATTAGCTACCAAATGATAAATTTAGGTATTCATTTATATGAATTACTAAAGCCTTTTCAGACATGACATAAATAGCGCGCGCGGTTCATACGAAATCAAGGTCAGATTCGAGTTGGTATGCGCTTCGCAATGTCAATACTTCACTTCATACGTCCGGTGTCGGACACCTTTCCCCGGCATTCGGAATGAAACCAGCGCTATAATTTAAATTAACATGCCACGACCATTTCCTGCGGTTAAATCGGAACTGTAAATCAAATGGTGTAAATGGAAACGTGCCTTTATATTGGTTAAAATATCATAATTAGTTTGGGACCTAATTTGTTTGCTTGTTTTAAAAATATCTTTAAACGGTTGTGAAACAATTAATGGTAGAATAGACCAGAAAAAAACTGAAAGACAAATCAATGTCAGTCCCGTGAAATGTTCGTTATTCATTTTAACCGTTACTCTATTTCTGGAATTTGCTCCGGCCCCGTATTTTCTAAGTTTTTTTAACTAATTTTTGTTTCATTTGTTTCTTTGTTTAGAAATAGGAATGTCTAAACGTATACAGTTCGAAAAGTAACTTTCTGACTTTATTTTCTTTCTTTCTAAACCAGCTGTCAAATCTCATGACAGCTGCCAAAAACAACCAATCGTATAGAAGTTTTATATGATTTCAAGAACTCGGGGTTAATCCGGTTTTACCTAACGACGTTCTAACATTGCCTAAGGGACTACTCGCAAACAAATTGGGTTATTCAAACTTGAACTTACCTACTTAAACCTTGGTAAGATTTTTGTCAAACACGCTAATACTCTTGGGACGCGTCGGCCAACCCCTAATAAAAAGTATTCGTTGGAGTTAAATATTAAGTTATTTTTTCAATCGCCTCTGGCGTTTTTATTATTAAAACACCGATTGGTTAAACTTTTCGGCGTGTTTGTCGACGAACCTAAAATTCTGGAGTAAGTACCTACATAATGTAAATGGATAGTTTTTGTATTTATGTATGTATAATGATTTCTTTCCAATCTTTTATTAAACTGGCATGTCAGGCAAAGTCACAGCTTCATTAACAAAAACGAAGTTTGCTAAATCCTAAATGTATGGAATTAAGTATTTTTGTGGAAATGTAATTTGTCTACGGGCCCTGAAACATGGGATAACCATGGTTGATATCATACGCGTACCTAAGTGGGGGGAGGGTGGAGCTGCCTTCCTTCCCCGGCCTTATAATAGTCATTAAACGTCTCCAGCAATAAATGAAATTTTAAACAATGAGTTCGTCCCGATATTATTGGTGCTGACTGTAAGTACGCGAACACAGAGGACCAACAAATCCATTTGTTAGCGTTTGTTGCCATTTGTGGGCGTTTTTTACCTTTCGTTGGCGTTTGTTGGCATTCGTCGTTGTTCGTTAGCCCAGCATAATACAAGCCTTTGCCAAGCCTTAATTTGATGTGTTTTTTGTATGACATACCTCGGATGTGCCGACTTGCGGTAAGGCCTGGCGTTCCGGTACACGTGGCCGCCCTGCGACACGAGCGTGCCGCGCGAGCTGGCCGCGCTGACGGCCGTGTGCAGCGACACGGGCGAGCCCGACGAGCCCGACAAGCGACGAATGTAACGCGCTTCTTGTTCCTCGTTCGTTGGCGTTTTGTCACCTTTAGAAATATTGTGATTAAGGGAAGGTTCATATCTGACGGAACATGCGTCGCGTATTATCGGTCACGTAACGCCAGAACAAAGTCAAAGTCAAAGTCAAATCATTTATTTCAATTAGGCCATTTAAAAGGCACTTTTGAACGTTAAACTTACAAGTTAAATAAAATTTAATGATTCTAGTTGCCCCTTCCAAAAGGTAGTTTTGTATGGAGAAGAATGGGCAAGAAACTCCATACTTACTCTTTTAAAATAGTTTTTACAATATTTGTATACAATAAAAAATACATTATATGTGAATACGATGTACCTAGAATAAACAAAGTAAAATAAAAAAATAAATAAAAAATAACATACTATGCTAAGATAGATTAAGCATTTTAGTAGATAAGTACATAATTATGTGGATAGACTCTCACATTTACAAATTTAAAACAGACAAATGTATAGAAAAACACTTGACGGTTCACACTCAACAGATGATGCGTTAGTGCGTCGAGGTACATTGTCGCAAATGCTCGGCGCATGTTCCGTCAGATATGAACCTTTCCTAATTCTCTTGACTATAAAGTGCCCTTTGCCTTTAAAATAAACGGGTATCATTGATCAATGACGATGTTTTTTTTTTCAGTATATTTGTTTTTACAAACACTTTCAGGTCTAACAAGCCAAATATTACTTTAGTAAGGTCCGTTTTTTACCTTCTGACTATTTTGGAAATAAATCTAAATTTAAAAAAGTTACACATAAGTCGCTAGGACTGTGTAAATCATTTTTTATACTTTTTTTTAATCACTTTTTGAACGCCAAAAACTACCTAGAACATAGACATAGGCTAAGGAAGATTGTTACTAACACAGTGGACCTCAAATGTTGTCTTGAATAATAATAATAGTAAATAATAATATAACAATCCGCTAAAATGGCCACCCTTCAGAATAATATGGTACCTCATACTAAAAAGACTAGTTTCCAGACTTGCAGGTCAGGAACCTGCAAGTCTGGAAACTTTATTAATCGTGATGTCTAAATACGAAAGAGTAACAATAAGGGAATATGTATACCATCAAGACTGCCAATAGGTGTTCGTCTGGTCAGGTCAGGACTGCTTCCCCAAGGACTTAGAGCGCCGAGTGGACTTGAGAGACCGGCCGTCACTAGTGTGTCATCTTCATCCTCAGATTCTGGTGGAAATAGATTATTTGTAACCGACTTTATAGGAGGAAGCTCTAAATTGAACTGTATGGTTTTTTAGTTGTTTGTTTATTGTGATTTGATTTTGAGGAAGTGAGTTATTTATCATAACGTCACGCCTGTAATCCCCGAAGGGCTAGTCAGAGGTGTGCCTGGTGGTACACCCACATTTCGCCAGTTATGTCTAAGTCCCATGTAATAGGGGGCGAGCCTATTGCCATCAATCGGGCACAAATCCAGACTCCGGGGTGCTACTGAGCAATCCCAGATGGAAAAACTCAATAACACTTTGCCCGACCCGGGATCGAACCCAGGACCTCATGCTCAGCAGTAGCGCTTGCGACCACTAGACCTTCGAGGCAGTCTATTGTATTAATTCTTGTTTAAAACTGTAAAAACCCATGAAAACACATACACATTACATATAATTGCTTACTACGAACACAATAAGGATTTTCCTTAAAAACTCTTTACCAGGGTACAATGAAAGTACTGGCTAGTTTTGTAAGTTCTATTAGTTTTATTTTAAATATTTTTACAAAGCTGTCACCTATTTTTCTCTTTTTATTCCACTGTTTCTCCTCCAACACACATCTTTTTCTCAATAATTTTCGTGCTTGGTTGGTCCACCAACTTCTCCCACAGATATAAATCATGTAGGTATATAGTTATTATTATATAGTTTAAAGCAAAAAAAAAGCAACAGAAACTTGGAAACTAGGAAAAGTCGAAGATCAATTTCAACGCTGGGTTTCATGGGCTGAACTTATCGTGGTCATGTGCGACGATGTTAAGTCCACCTTGTTTAATGTTTAAAAACAAAACAGCATACCATCAAAAACGTCAAAGAAGTTTTCCTTGGAATCGTTCAATGTCGATGAAGACTTCGATTTTTTCTTTCTTTTACTCTGGAACAAAAAAGAACATTTATGATATGTAATTTCCACGCGAACAAAGTCGTGGGCTAAAGCTAATAACAGTAGGTATATTTGACAGAACTAGCTTCTAAAAACCGTCACACATTATTTAGTTATGTATCTGTTTAAGGAACGTTTAAATAATACTTATTTCATTTATTTTTAACCGACTTCAAAAAAAGGAGGAGGTTCACAATTCGCCGGTATGTTTTTTTTTGTGTTTGTTACGCGATTACTCCGCCATTTATGGACCGATTTTCAAAATTCTTTTTTTATCTAATAGGGTATATTAACAGATTGGTCCCATTTGTATCAACACTCATATCTGATGAGGGATCGTCGAGGAATTGAGGGAACTCCTCAAAAAATATCGGCACAAACGCAACGATTTCAACATTTTTAGTAGCAAATCAAGCATTTTCATTTGGAAAGTATCATTTGGTGATGAAAAACTGATGAAGAAGACAGGCAACGGAACTCTTCAACGCATAACAGCAAATTATTCGCGATTGTTAAAGTCAGATGTCTATGCTGAGCTTTTGTATTTCCACAACATAACATTACGCCATTCTGTTTTAAAAGGGGCCGGCAGAGATGTACAGATTAATGTTTAGATAGAACTTCATTAGCAATTGTTATCCAATTTCAATGATTCTTTCAAGTTTTGAAAGACTTTCTTTACATACAAAGAAACTAAAAATTACAAAATAAAAACTTTTTTACGAAAAAAAACAACCGACTTCTTAAAAAAAAACTAACAGGTGAAAATTTTTTCCTTCATGATGCGCATGCAGGCCAGCTCGAACAGCCTTCTGAGCGTGTTCGTGGGCCGCTGGGACTCGCCGTTGTGGCGGCACTGGATGCGACTACACACTGCGGGTGGTCGCGTCCAGGGCTTGGCATAAACTGGCACTCCAGTGCGGTGCCACTTTATGATTTTTTATTTATTTTGTATGTACCAACTAACAATAGTTTTATAAGGTTTTTTGTGTTACTAACAGTATATGGGCTAATAAGGCCTGAAATAAATATTATTATTATTATTATTATTAAAAAAAATGAAAAAATAAAATTCTTTTTTGCAAAAAATAAAACCGACTTAAAAAAACACTAGCCGGTGTAAAATAACTCTAAATTAGGAAGTCTGTGGCTTTGGTGTTTTTTTCTTATTCATGATGGGCCACCGACTTCCGAATTTAGAGTTATTTTACACCGGCTAGTGTTTTTTTAAGTCGGTTTTATTTTTTGCAAAAAAGAATTTTATTTTTTCATTTTTAGTTGTTCCCATACAAATATTTGCCATGAATTTATGTTTATTTTGTCATTTGTTAACAATACATGTCATGGTAATAGGGTTATCCACTTATCCCTAATAAATGAAACTTAACATACCTAACTGTCGAAATCTAGGTATACTGTACACATCTGCATACCCCTCAGAGCATACAGGCGTGATGATATGTCATGATGTTGTATAAACAATAAATATCCAAGCGATTCCAGCAATCACGACAGATTTGCCGTCTATTTTTGAAGAGTTCCATTGTATATCTCCGAAGATCAGCACCAGATCTTCACCAAATTAAAATGGGACCACCTCGGGAGTATACTCTTTCAAATAAAAAAAGAATTTTGAGAATCGGTCCAAAAATGGGGGAGAAATCGCGTAACAAACACACAAAAAAAAAAACCTCCTCCTTTTTTTGAAGTCGGTTAATAACTCCAGTTTCGGAAGTCGGTGGCCAATAATGAACAAAGTAAAACCACCAAATCAACAGACTTCCGAAACTGGAGTTATTTTTCACCTATTAGTTTTTTTTTTAAGAAGTCGGTTGTTTTTTTTTTTTTTAAAGTTTTATAGTACATTTTTTGATAAAAAAAGCAGTATAAAATGGCTGTCAAAACGCTTGCTACAGCAACATGGCGTCGATTCAGTAGAGTGAAGTCACATGTTTGTATAACAACATTGGAGAGCAATTCGAATTGAGCGATGACAAATTGACGTTTATACACAAGTGACGTAACAGATAGCTAAGTCAATTAAAACCGTACGATCATATCGTTCCAACGCCAAGACAAATAATTTAGTTCAGAGTTTTTGGTAAAAACATTCAATTTTTTTATAAGTGTTCAATGCACATTGCTTTTGAAATTTAAATAAATAAGATATACTTTCATTTAGACCTGCCGCATCCATAGAACAGAAAAAGGTATTATCTCAAAATCTAAAATCTACACTTTCTACATCTACACTACAGATGGCAATAAATAATCGATTATTTTCATATACAAGGTGTTTTTTCTTATATCCCATAACTCTAGGGTTATATTCTGCAGGTAAAAATAATACTAAAACTCCTAGAATAGATGGTCCAAAAATGCATAGTTTCGGAGATATCATCAATCATAATTAAATTATCAGTTGTTTAGTACCCGTAACACAAGCTCTGCTTAGCTTGGGACTAGATGGCGTTGTGTGAATAGTCGTGGAATATTATTATTAAGTATTATTAATATTATTTTTATTACCTAATTAGTTCAAAAATTGTCACCAGTACGACGAATCTTCTTTCTCATATCACTTTTCTTTCACGTCAGGGTGTTTTACATTAATCATCGTGACTTTGTCGAATTATTTTGTATGTTAATAAAACAAAAGGATGATTGAAACATAATTCATAGGCCAGTTGATTCTTTGATATGGTCTCAATCATATTCTAGAGTTATGGGATATCAAAAAAACACGTTATTTCCGTACCTTAGTAAGTTCCTCTGCAACTGACATCTCCAATGCATGATGTGTCCTCGCTAACGCAGCCAATGCTTCCTCTAACACACGGTTCCGTTCTATCTGTTAAAAACAATAACATATGTTTTTAGATTTTGATAAAACTTACAAAGCAGCAGCTCGGAGTCTGGATCTGTGGTGTGGTATGCATCTGCCCAACCTTTCGGGGGATAAGAGCGTGATGTAGGATCTATAATGTCCTCTTGTTTCATTATAGTGACTACACTTTGGAATATGGAGTGCCGACAAATATAATTACTATTTTATCGTAGCTAGATGAACAGCGCCAATGAGGCATGAAAATTATGGGAGAATAATGCAAATTAAGCGACATTTACATGATGCAAGTTTCTTGCCTGTTGCATACAATAAAATTGAAGCAATAAATTACCTGCATGGTCTAAACAGTACGTAACATTTTGATCTTTTGCGCAAGTTTTGCTTGCCAAAATGTTCTTGGTGTAAACAGCACATACAACAATTTCTTAGGCGATTCTTGCATTCAATTAGTTTTCTCTTCATTTGCCAACATGAGTGCAGTAAGTGAAGGTGTGTTAATCGTGGGGCTAGTTCATAATATCGACAATCACTACATCGATGGTCGCTGTATCGAAAACGTTCCATCGACGGGCTAATGTATCGACAGTACCCCAAATCGATGGTACGCTACATCGACAGTACCTACCCTAAATCGTTGGTACGCTACATCGTTAGTACACTAAAACGACGGTATGCTACATCGACAGTAAACCAAATCGATAGTACGCTGCATCGACTACCCGACCCGAGCCAAACTCCCTCAATTCTTCGAGGATCCCTAATCAGATATGAGTTTTGATACAAATAGGACCAATCTGCTGGTATACCCTATCCAATAAAAAAATAGTTTTGAAAATCGGTCCATAAATGATGGAGTACTGAGGTAACAAACCCTAAAAAAAACAACCGCATTGAGAACCTCCTCCTTTTTTTGAATTAGGTTAAAAATACTGTGTTTTTCATTTAAATCTGGCTCGGGTCGGGTAGTCGATGCAGCGTACTATCGATTTGGTTTACTGTCGATGTAGCATACCGTCGTTTTAGTGTACTAACGATGTAGCGTACCAACGATTTAGGGTACTTTCGATGTAGCGTACCATCGATTTGGGGTACTGTCGATACATTAGCCCGTCGATGGAACGTTTTTGATATAGCGACCATCGATGTAGTGATTGTCGATATTATGAACTAGACCCATTAATCGTTGCTGCTCTTCTGAGACAAGAAATATTAAGAAATCGTAGTAAAAAGAGGTGTTGGATCAAAAAATGGATAGCAAGTAGAGAAGTTCTTGGAGGAGGAGTTGGAGCGTTTAAAAATCTTAGTGTAGAATTACAAATAGAAAATGAAGATGACTTTAAGAACATGTTTCGTGTCAACAGAACCCAGAAACTCATATTTTTTAATAAACAGACTCTTTACAAAACCTTCCAACACTTGAATGAAAAATTTGACAACGCAAATACGTGCAATACTTGAAGCAACCCGCCAATTAATGGTACACGCACATACAACTCTCTATTTAGACAAGTCAAAACTTGAAAGCAATAATCTCCTAAACATTATTGTATTGGTCTAAACAGAAGACATTTGCAACTATTTTTTGTCAAGACTTGCATTCAATAATTGCGTTCAATTTTTTTACTTGTATCCACGTGTAAACAGTTGCGTACAATTCTTGAAGGGCAATTAACGCACTTAATTTATTGCATTCAATAATTGCACTTGAATGTACAATAAAATTGTATCGTCTAAATCATTAGCCCGTCGATGGAACGTTTTCGATACAGCGACCATCGATGTAGTGATTGTCGATATTATGAACTAGCCCCCCGATAAACACACCTTCACTTACTCCACTCATGTTGGCAAATGAAGAGAAAACTAATTGAATGCAAGAATCGCCTAAGAAATTTTTGTATGTGCTGTTTACACCAAGAAAATTTTGGCAAGCAAAACTTGCGGAAAAGATCAAAATGTTACGTACTGTTTAGACCATGCAGGTAATCTATTGCTTCAATTTTATTGTATGCAACAGGCAAGAAACTTGTATCATGTAAATGGGGCTTTAGTGTCTGACATTGTTTTTTAGGAAACATGCACACAAACATGAGTAAGCCTGACCATTAATTGCACGCATTTGATATGACAATACCAAAACAAGGGTACTTGGATAGGCGGCATAGAGTACTCAAACTGCCATACGTTCTGACAGCTTACTGACAGTCTTGACAGCTGTCAATGCCGTCTGGCTGTTAGTTTATGAGCTCGCGAGCCCTAGCCGCACGCGTGCTGGAAGCGCTGGGGGACCACTGGGGGACCACTGGGGGACCACTGGGGTTAATAGTTAATGTTACCTCTCTGTTAAGCTTGGCCGTGTCGGAGTCCCGTGCCTGCGCGACGAGTGCGGCGCAGTGCCGCAGGGCCGACAGCGCCTCCGAGCCCGAGCCGCACGCGTGCTGGAAGCGCTGGGGGACCACTGGGGGATCATTTGTTGATCGTGCTCATCACACAAACATTTTTTCTTGGGTGGAAAAGGATCCTACGATCTCCGGCGTAGCAGTCTGCGCCACTAACCATTAGACTATATAGATAAGATACGCCACAAAGTTTCGAACCCCTTTCATTATACCAATTTTAACCCTATTTCAAATGAATTAAAGTCGACTTTCATTCAAATTTACTAAACAGGAGATTTGGTCAAACATATTTGAATACCATATAAGCAGAATGGTGCAGTGAATTCCCGACGTTAACACTTTTGTCCAGGGCGGCCACGATGGCGGCGCACTCGCGGAGTTGTGTGTCCAGTAGAGCCAGGCTGTTCGTCGCCGCTGTTAGTGCGTCTTGCATTGAACCTAGAACAAATAGAATATTGTTTGAAACACATTGCATGTATCAGACTCGTATTTAGGTACTGAAAAAACAGCCTAATAATTACAACTTTTTTTTTTTATTATTGATAGGCACGCGTTTGATCACTATCTCATCTGATGGTAAGCGAAGATGTGGTCGACGATGAAGCACGCCTGCACTTACCTAATGGTTTACATTCGTCTTCCAGGTCCTCGGTGGCCTCCCGCGCAGAGTCCGGCGAGGCGCCAGCCCATAGATAGTGTCCCGAGTATGCTATGTGCTCGTTCATCGCTGTCACCCATTGCTAAAACAAAAATATTTATTTTCAGCCAGCCAGTAATCGAACCAACAATTTTTTTTTTACCATCGATGCAGTCCTGCACCACAAACAAAACATAAAATAATTTTATTTTTAAACGCGTAGATTTCGAACTTTGGCATCCCCTCCTCCAACCCCTCTTAGTTTGGAAAATAGGAGGTTAAACTCACAAATAATGTAGTCTCAAAGAATCACACGTGTACTAATAAAACTATACTCAATTCACTAGAAAAAAGAGCCTCGTAGAAGCAGGAATGCAGAACATTTCACAACATAACATTTCATGAACATTTTTTTAAAGATAGGGAGAACAATTGTTTTATTTTAAACTAGTGGATGTCCTGCGGTTTCACCCACGTAGGTCCTGTTCCTGTGGGAACACAGGGATAAAAAGTAGCCTATTTGTTAATCCAGGGTGTCAGCTAACTCCATACCAAATTTTATTAAAATCCATTCAGTAGTTTTCACGTGAAAGAGTAACAAACATCCATCCATCCATCCATCCTCACAAACTTTCGCGTTTATAATATTAGTAGGATTAAGAAGAAATAAAAGTGAAATGAAGAACGTTCCATGTGTTGTTCATCCCTGCTTCTTTTAGGTATTTTATCATTGACACTATAATTTTCACCTAAAATTAAATAATATAAGTAAATGAAATTCACATACTTTTTTTAGAATAAATTGTTGAAATGGTTGCAAGTAAGTGTGACAGCTGCAGTGAAAATTGATTATAATAAATTCGGCGTCTACCGCAATCGTAACATGCTTATTGCACAAATGTACAGCACATCAACCTACCCCAATGTGTCAAATTTCTTTGATAGGTTTTCAACTTTATTCTAAACACAATAAGGTTTTTTTTTTTAACAGAAACAACGAACACTTTATTCCCGCATAAATCCATAAAATACATTAAATTATATTAAGTTTACATTTAAAACACATTATATAAAATAAGATATAATAATTATTTCTTCTTGTTTTGTCGGCCGGATCCATATTAGTTCTGTCCAGGTAGGGCTGCTCCATCATCGAAGCCAAATAATTTGGCTAATGGTTTAAATTTATGTCTTGTGCCGCGAATGCACATGCTAGTGGCACGGATTATTGAGATGATGATTCTTGATCTTAACCAATCACTACGCTAAAGGACCTGTTCCAGCGGTCAGCGATTGCAGTTCCAAGATGTTTTACGAACGTAGACATTTGTGGAGCGAAGACTCCGTCAACGGATGTCACAAGTGGGGTGAATGTAGCATGTCGCAATTCACATGCGTTTGAATATTTCCTTATTTTTTCGTCTTCGGCGGATTTTAGTACGGAGGCAATAGGACGTGAAATATAAGAAGGAGCGTCAGTGTCTACAACACGGATATCAAATAACGCCTCCCTCTGAGCATCCCAAACGCCACGGCAAGAAAGGTCTCCACGTAGTCCACAATCTCCTTCAGAGATGATGGGTTCTTTGACTACGTTTCCCCATGCATGTTGACATAAGTCACAGAACAAATCTCTAATTTCATTATGACGACGTGTTATTAGACCACCCTTTTTACAACATAGAGCATGATCGACATTGAATTCATCGCAGCCGCAGCCATCACATGATTTTGGCATAGAAACTGGTAGTCTGTGGTAACGTAATGCAAGTGCGTCTCCAAATTCTAATGGGGACAGATCGAAATGGTCTTTCTTAGTCGGTATGACAGATAGCCAGTTGGACGATTTAGGTTTCATTTTTGTCGAAATTGCGCGTTCAATAAGGTTCATGTTCAATTAGGAAAATTTTACAGTTTGGGGTAGGTTGATGTGCTGGCGTCTGTACTTTCGTTGCAAAGTGTGCATAAAAAATAACCTTTTTTAACTCCTGTCTAATACTATTGCAAATGGAGTACTTATAATCATTTAACAGTTAGAAACAATCTCGGCAGACGATGATGGATGAAGCTGACTGACCTGCCTGCACGCCGCTACATCCCGGTCCCCCTGCACGGCGAGGCGGTGCGTGTCGCCGTCGCTGAAGCGCAGCACGATGAGCGCGGGCTCGGAGGCCGCGGCCGACAGCGTGGCAGCATCTAAGTACTTGCGGCCGCGCCACTGTGTGCCGCCGTGTGCGGCCTCCGCGCGCGACCCGTAGTACAGCAGCACGCCGCG
This sequence comes from Euplexia lucipara, assembly GCA_921972225.1. NCBI lineage: Eukaryota > Metazoa > Arthropoda > Insecta > Lepidoptera > Noctuidae > Euplexia > Euplexia lucipara. The sequence goes on along the minus strand of OV179143.1, from coordinate 3,854,968 downwards.
CTGCAGCACGGCCTAGGGGGAAGGCATGCCTAGCATTTGAAACTTCAATAGAAACGTGTAGCATACCAGCCTGCGTAGCATGAACACCGAAGAAACGGTCTTTGTCGTGTCTCGGAAGAAAGAAATTAAGTGTTCATGCTACGCAGGCAGATGCATTGAAAGAAATTTGACAGATTGAGGTTCCTGTCTATATAATCTGTCACTTTGCCGATTCATCTGTAGACAAAGGCCGTTTCTTTGGTGTTCAATGTGTTCATGCTACGCAGGCTGTTTGAACGTTAATGATTCTATTGCTAATGCTATGGATGATGGCAAGCAGGGCTTGTGGTTTACACTGATCACAGTAAGGCATTTGATCCGGTCGATCACGGCCTAGTTGAGAAGCTAAATTGTATAGGTAAACGCAGGGATCTTCTAAGATGTTTGTCTTACTTCGCCTATTACATGTATAAATATGAGGTAACAATCGGTAGTATTTCATAACTACATCTCAAGTTAGGTATCCGTGCCCAGCGGAGTGCCTCAGGGCTCGTTGTTCGGTCCTTTATTTATTTGTAAAATTTAGGCCAGACCCTACCAAGGTGTAATTTCATCCGAGACATGAGTCTACATCTGGATCACAAGCTGGTTTTTGATATATACATGGATTTTTGAGATTAAAAAAGAAATTGATTTTGCACTTTTGTCAAAAGCCACCTCGAGTATACCTCTCAATTATAAAATCCTCGATGTCATAAATATATTGACCGCATCGAAAACATTCAAATACGTTTTCCATAGTACCTCGTCTTTCAGCAAAAGATTTCCTATCATTTAGTCGACTATCCTACTGTAAGAAACTAATAAACTTCTTAACTTTGTAAATAATTACACTGACAGCCAAAAGCTTTTCCCAAAACTTGGCCTAAAGCCGATTACTTATTTTAGCGTTTCTATTAAGTTTGTTTTAGCTGCGAGACTTCACTAAAGCGTCATTTGTTAACAGAACTCAGCCATATGTTTTTATTTTTCGTATCGCTTAAGCTAAAAAGTAAATATGCGGATAATATAAAATCAATGGGACCATAGAAACACAAATAAAGATTGTATAAACCATTTTATAATAAATATGTTTATTTATACTTTCTAAACCAGAAAAAAACATTGTCGAGATGCCGTAACAGCATCAGAACTGCCGACAATTGGTGATAAAATTAATGAATTCTAACTACTTTATACTACGCGTTACTTTCCCTAAATATTGACGAAATATTTCAATACTCAATAGGTTCATTGCATCTATCTATTCTTCGACTTACCCAGACAGGTCTCCAGCCCAAGAACCGCGACCTTTTGAGCAGTGGCCCCTCAAACCTGGCCGCTGTTCTCTGCAACCGCTGTACCGGTCTAACACTCAACACTTCTCGCATTTCTGTGTCTTTAGCCATATCGATTGCTAACTGACCTGCAAGTTGAAAAGTCGTATTATAAAATATGACAGCTATCATTTTTCCAGCGCCATCCCTTTTGCTTCATGATAGTATCATAATCATTATATAATCTGCAGGTCTAGCCATATTACAAATTCTATTTCTATTATCGTAATCGATAAGGCGACAATAGTAAGAAAATGGCGTAGGTATATGGAATCAGCTGTTTGTCAACTGTCAAGTGTTAACGAGTAGAATTTGTAATATGGCCGAAAATTAAATACACTTGACAGTTGACAAACAGCTGATTCCATATACCTACGCCATTTTCTTACTATTGTCGCATTATCGATTACTATTCTCGCCTTATCGATTACGATAATAGAAATAGAATTTGTAATATGGCTAGGCCTGCAGAATACATTTATAATAAATTTAGTAGGTCTGAGAATAGGACATAAACTATTTTTCATATCCCATATAGTATAATGAAATACATTTTAATACTGAAGTTAAATTAAAAGAGCCTGCACTCATAAACCCAAAGAATAAGAACATTGTCCACGTTAAAGTATAGTCTAAAATAAACATTTCGCTACCGTCCACACTGATGTTCACGCGCTCTGCTACACTTTGTCAGATGAGAGCCCTTAAAACGTAATTATAGGTATACAACATCCGTCAAAGTGGCTACCAACCAAACTCAGTTACGAACTTTGTTATTACTTAAACATGCTCCGCCCGCGGTTTTACCTGCAGCTAAAAAATCAAAATAGGACAATTTGAAATTGCCGACTTATAAGCATGAGGTACCATACGTCGTATAGTCAAATTTTAACAAATACTGTAAGATTTAAACTACCTAACTGATACTGAGAAACATTATAAAGGGTTAAGCAGGGGTATACCCATAATTCACTCACATTTCGCCAGTTATTTGTAAGTCCCATGACTCCTATGTAATAGAGGCGAGCCTATTGCCAATAATGGGGCACAAATCCAGACGAACGATGTATATCACACATAAGACAGACCCATTTGAGAATAACTCGTTGACTGGATAGAAGACCAGAATGACAAAGTTACTTACCGCTGTTATTCCTGAGCGTGGTATCGACTCCATTTTGAAGGAGCAACACAGCTAGTCGAGTGTGTCCTCTGTAGGCGGCGCAGTGTAAGCACGTGTTGCCTTGCGCATCCACGCAGTTTATATTCGGAGAGTTTGGACTGCTCAGCTAAAAAGATAGACCATATTATGGAATGTACATGTGCCAGCACATCAAGTTACCCCAATGTGTAAAATTTTCCCAATTGAATATGAACCTTATTCTGTTTGACATAAAGTTGAAAAACGATCAAAGAAATTTGACACATTGGGGTAACTTGACGTGCTGGCGTCTGTATCTACATGTTTATGTTGTTTGGTGGATATGCAGTAAATTTATGATGTCATTGTCGATAGTCAAGCAGCGTTGCTTTGGTCCATTAATAAAACGCAAAACTTTATACAATCATACCATTTCTAAAAATAAGTAAAATATAAAAAAACAATTACAAAGCATCAAAAAATTCCTCTGCATCACTGCCAGCTGGTAAAGTGCCCAAAAGACTGGCTGCATTGCCACGTTGAATGGCAATGCTTAGCCTCTGGCCAAAGTAGAGGCCAGCCCTTGGGTCACGGGAAGCGTCAACCAAACGTTTGGAGATGTCTTTGAACAGAAGACGAGCACTCGGACCCCACGGCCCAAGAGTTTCAACCCCAAACGGCTCGAAAGTAGAACTACTAACTAGGTTACTATATTTACGCCGCTTGAGGTTCTCAGCCATTGCCATTCAACGTGGCAATGCAGCCAGTCTTTTGTGCACTTTACCAGCTGGCAGCGATGCAGAGGAATTTTTTGATGCTTTGTAATTGTTTTTTGTTAGGTTTAGTTATTGTTTTTTTTTTAGTGTTTGTATAATATAGTTAAGGTTTTACAGAAATAAATAAATAGTAAAATATTCCAACATTTTAATCTTAAAAAGATTTTTTTATACACTGTTAATTGTACATCGTTCCTAAACACAGTGACTACAGTCAAGTAATAATTACGATTGGCACTGTTATTTTATCGAAACATCAATTATTTTCTTATATTCGAGTAAAATCTTAGTGGCTGTACCACTATTTAAGTTATAACCACAAGATTGATAGACAAAAGCACAGCTAATAGCGCGCTATGTAGCGGTAGTTAGCGTGAGCACGCTATCTTCTCGTTATAAATACTTTTTACGTATTAAATGGGTTATACGGAGTGTTCAAGTCACGAAAAACTTACCAACTCCTGTATATCTTCGATCCTACCATCCTTTGCGGCAGTCAGCAGTCTGAGTTCACGTTCATGTCTCTCTGCCCTGCCCGCTGCCTCGAGTAGTCGTTGAACATCTCTTGTCTTTGACATGTCACATGGTGTCCGACCTTCACCGTTCATTATGTTGACGTCAGCTTTGTGTTTGAGTAAGAGGATTACTAGTTCCTGTGGGAGAGCAAGGGTTGGATGGAGTTACAATAAAACAAAAGATAATTGTGAGAATGGAACATCAAAAGTAGTGGTGAGTGTGTACAGAATTTTTAGGCTTCTATGCCAAAATGGTAATAATTGTTTTTTTTTTAAATGGTAATTATTAGTGATTTGATGATGGATGATATACCTAATAACCTTGTAATATATCTAATAAAACCATGTATTTATCATTTGTTAAGTAGGTATTTCAAACCACTCATTTGGGTAATGGGGTGTTAAATTTGTATGTTCAAAATCCAGCATGCGTAGCATGAACACATTGAACACCGAAGAAACGGCCTTTGTCTACAGACGAATCGGCAAAGTGACAGATTATATAGACAGGAACCTCAATCTGTCAAATTTCTTTCAATACACCTGCCTGCGTAGCATGAACACTTAATTTTTTTTCTTCCGAGACACGACAAAGACCGTTTCTTCGGTGATCATGTTACGCGTGCAGAGGCAACAATCATACAAACAGCAATTTCTTCTTTGCCTTTCTTATCTACCTCATTTCCAATAAAAGATGCTTTATGCAGTGCAGAGTCACCAGTGTCATTGACCTCGTCAACACTTGCTCCGGCCTCCAGTAAAGCCTCGACCACATCTGTGTGGCCAAAGTAAGTCGCCAGGTGTAGCGGAGTCCAACCTAGGTTGGTTTTACTTTTGCCTGAAATAGAATTAAATTCAGGTGTGTTACAAAAATTACTTTTGTGGGGTACTTCCCATATTTTTAAGAACAGTTGAAACAGTCTCGAGGTGTAATATGTCTTTCTTTACATTTTTGACATTGATTGTCGCTGAAATGAGATTGCAACTAGATTTTGATTGCCTTGTCTTTCCAGCCACTAACACCTACCACAAAGTGCAAAATCCGACGGCTCATTACATTTATCTATCATACGTGACGCTGGCAGAATAGTCACCATTGGCTCAGTTGCCAAAAAAGCAGAGAAAAAAAAAGTTTTTATTTATGGCCTTCTGCAGGGCTTTTGGCAATTTTTTCATTGCCTTTGAGTTAATATTTCATTTTGATTGGTATTTAGATCATTTTGAACAGTCTGTTCAGATATTATTGACGCTAACTGTGCCAACCATAAGCAAAACAAATAAAGAGTAAGTCATTCTTATGATGCTGTTAAGGAATTATAGTGAAATGGAGGCAACCAGATTGCCCATGTTAGGTACGGGCAATCTGGTTGCCACCATTCACCATATTGTGGAAACAATATTTAAATAGACAGATTACTAAACACGAATAGCAGGAAAAAGTATTATTCAGATTACTCAGTAAGTTCAATGCACAAACAATAGTGCTAATACATAATGTCTAATTCTATTTACATTTTGCTTGGAAAATAAAATTATTATAATGCCTTTGTATAAAATCTGTGTTCCAAATTCAAATCTCTATTTCCAATAGATGATTAATTTATCAACAAATAAAAACAATGATCAACTTTATAAAAGTGTAAATTAAGTTGATTACACAGTGACTAGTACTTTTGCAAAAGTAATTTTAGGGTTAATTGAACTTTATGTGTGGAGGTTAAAGTTGCTATTTATAACACATATTTGTAAATATTTTTAAAAGCTAAACAGCCAGTGTTGGTACATAAAATGTGTGGTATTAAACTCATGAGGAGTATCTAAGTGGTCTTGAAGAGTATCATATTTCCCTTACACAGTCTATATCAGTTCAGGTGATATTTCTAGAATTAAAATAACAATTGATGAATAATAATGCAATGATTCACAAGTCAGTAATGACAGAAGCAATTAAAAACCTATAATAGTGAATACTTAACAACAGATCAAAGTTCTCACATTTTTACAGAACTTATAGTCAACAATTCAATCTAATTGTTTATTCTAAAACATAGATTGGTTAACTGACAGAATATTAACCTTTCAATTGTTTCAATTAGAGACACAATAGAAAGACAATGACAGCCAGTCATCGACGCGGTGTCCTCTTGGGGTTTATTGAATTAATACTTCTAATAGCACTACTTTCTCTAGTGCTAACATAATACACATAGCGCGAGGACACAGGGGGTCCTCTCGGGGATAGAGTGATTAAGAAATAGTATAGCATTTGCATTAGCATAGGTAGCATTTAAGTGTACTTAACTCAATGGTTATGATTCAGTAAGGCAGTCACTCCATCCAGATAAATCAACACCCAACATAATTGGAAAAGGCAACAGTATTGACTATTTAAAGACATTTTATAGACATTGGAAAATCAGTAAACTAAATGGACTTACTATAAACTTTTTTTGCACTAGTTATACTTTGTGCCATTTTCAGATAATTTGGGAAACAGGGTAAAAAAAAATGGAACGGAAAGGATTACAATGACAGGAAATATGGATCAGGCAAGTCATTAATATAATATATTATATGTATATACAATACTTCCAATTTCCTGTAATTTTCCATTGTCAAACGAGGTTATGTTGGTGGTTAAATATCTACCAGCAGGCGGTGTATTGAAGCTGTACATCCAATAAACTCTGATGGTCTAAAATTATGTTTACAGGAATAACCAGTTTACAGTGAAATGCCAAATGATAAAACAAACCCACTTTTAGGCAGATATAGATGCATTTCCTTGGATCAAAACCTTAATTTACATTAATTCAATAAACCCTAAGAAGACACCGGTGTCTGCGCTGTCATTGTCTTTATATTGTCTCTAATTGACACAATTGAGAGGTTAAAAAGCTTGGTCACATATTTCTTACAGGACTGTAAAGTTTATATCTTACTGCACTTGCTTGGAAAATACTACAGGGCTAGTAATCTCTGACCATTTAAAACATTCCACAGTGTTTCCTTAATTGGCCACTGGATTACAAATTAGAAGATATAGAAAGAAAAAAAACCTTTGCAATTGATATCCAAAGTAAGCTTCCCCTCGTTCTTCGCTTCCACCATCGCCTTGACCACGGACAGCTCTCCATGTCTGGCAGAATACAACAGGGATTCCTGTGCCTCACTCCCACAATTATTGTCCTTAGACATTCTGTTTTTCGTCGATTACTAAACAGTATGCACAACGCACTATTAAATTAAGAAGTTAAACAAGTTGTATAAACACCAATCCACGCTTTAGAGCGTCACTTATCGCCTATAGCTTATTATTCTGTTTATACACATCGTATCGCGATTTTGGATTCAAATATTCACACAGAAAGTCCGGTTTAGATAATTTGAATTTCGTCGTGTTGAATACTCTCGACACGATAAAAATAGTTACATACACAAAGTGCACGCGCGATATGAATATATTTAATTAATTAACAAAACTTCGATTCGAGGACGAAGCGAAGTCCTACCCACATAGCAAGTCTTCCAACAACATGTCAAATTGTCAAATGTCAACATTGTCAACTCAAAAAACGACTAATGTCAAATGTCACTGTCAGACAATAGGTCAATCGGATTGTATAGTTTCGCATTAAGGTTCCGTACATAAAACTAGAAGTGGCTTTGTGAAATGACGATGAGATCATGAAGCTAAAAATAAGTAGAGAATTTTTGGGGTTACAACTAACTGGTCCCAATGGAACCCATTTACTAAGCCTTGCTGTTCGTAGCTCTGTCCGTAAGCACGCTGTAACATTATGAACCGAAATAGGCAAACAGTGGCAAACACTTTGCCAGTGTAATAGCAATTTAAAAACTTATTAAAATTTTAAAAAATCGATTTAAAGTAATAATATTGGGGCAGGCACACAAAAAAGACGTTATTTCCACAACCATAAAAAAATCACTGCATCTTTTTAACCGTCAACACAACGACAGCATAATAAAATTATTGTATGTGTCATAAATTGTATGTACAGACGCAAGCACATCCCAACCCCAAAATGTCACCGTTTACTATAACTATATATTCGGCAGGCTCGACACACCTTATGCAGATGTTTAATGCCTTTACGGTACCCAAATTCTATCGACCTTGACCTCGTATCCTGATACCTTACTCTTCGTTCATAAACTAAATAATATTGAATGTCTGAATCAGTTAATCTCATTTTTTTAGTTACAAACATAGTTTTCATTATTACATTGCAGGCTAATTGTGTATCAAAACTGACTAAACATGAAAAAAAATCAAGACTGCTCAGAAAACTTCACGATTTTTGACGAAATACTGTAAGTCACCTGTCTGTCACTTATCCTATGTCCTATCATCAGTAATTGACAGTATTTTTGACATTCAGTTTCTGTTTTGCTGCCAAAGTCCAAGCCGGTGTTTTGTTGTACTTGTTGTTTAAAAAATACTAGTTAGTTGTTGTAAAGGTAATATTATGTGTGACGACGTCCAAAACTGTTGTCGCATATGTTTGGACGTGGAGTCCGACCATGTCTCAATATTCGGGGATCCTACGATTAGCCTACACATGAAAGCTTGTCTCGGAGCAACTATATCCTCAAATGACCATCTTCCGAAGACCATTTGTTCGTCGTGTGTCTCATTATTGAACCAGTTCTACAATTTCCAACTAAACGCCCGTTGTTCACAAGACTGGCTAGAATCTTCAGTGCAAGAGAAGACTAAGAAATCGGTGGAAAATAAAATGGTGATTCAGCCGTTACCAGACTCAGAATACAACTCGGATTCGCTCCTAGAGTTTCTGAATAACACTGCAAATATTGAAGAATACTTGAACAATCTCGGTAAGGAAGATATACCTTGTATTGTCAACATGTTGGACAAAAACGAACATTCTTATGAAATAAGTAAAGTTAACAATAAAACTATGAAAGTACCTAGTCCCAAAAAGAAAGATATAGTAAAGAAATTTAAGACAGAAAGAGATGTATTGGACACTGACTTCCATTTAGTAAAAGGGCCAAAGGAAATTGATCCTAAAACTAAATTAAACCAATCAAAAATAGAAACAAATGCCTTCATATGCTTTGGCTGTAAAATTAAATATGAAACAATACAAAAATTGTTGCAACACCTGAGCGTGTGCGACCTAGCTCTCCGAACTTGCGTACACTGTGACATGCTCTTCAATTCTAAACAACAAATGCAACAGCATTCAATTTCACATAACACATCAGGGGGCTTCACTTGCAACTGCGGGGAAGAGTTCCCATCAAAAGAAAGACTGATTCAGCACCATAAAACATGCCATATGGACTATGCAGCAACTGTAGGATGTGTGTACCGATGTAAAGAGTGTGGAGATACATTTAAAGAAAGGTTTCAGCTGTACAAACATGCAAAAGAACACATATTAAAGGCTGAGAAGAGAGTGTGCGATATTTGTGGTCACACTTATTATGGCAATGATGCATTGAATAAACATAGAAAGGAGGAACACAAGAAACCTGAGAATGTTATGTACAGGTAAGACCACATACCTACTATTATAATAATAATAAAGCCTTTTATTTTTCCGTTATACAGTATGTGGTCTTGGAGGAGGCCTAAGACCACATACTATTACCACAGTATAAATATTAATACAGTAGAACGACACCTTCTCTGGAAAAATGCTTACAATGTCTACACGCGTTAGCCCTGAATAATACCTCCGAACTACGAACATTGTTTTGTTTGCAGTTGGGAGCGGCTTTCCCGCGTCTCGCCCCTCGCACCCCGCACGATTGCCCTGTCTAGACGGCTTCGTCAGACGACTGTAGGTTTTTAGACTGTGCAGCTGTGCTATTACATACAAAAATGAACATGTTTTTCCATTGGGGTACCCTAGGCAGAGCGCCGTCGGCTGTAACCAAGCAATGTAAGAAAAGCAAAAGAAGTATGCAAGTATTACAATACCTACTTGCTGTTGCACACATGTTGGTTGTGAGTTCACCTTTTTGATGAATCAATAAGCAGGCCCGCCGCTAGCTGTTTGTTCGCCCGCGTGCAAAACCGATTATGCCGCCCTACGACTACATAATTATTATGCTGGGTTTTGTCAAAAAAAGGCTTTTTCAAAATTCAAATTCAAATTAGTTTATTTGTGACACATAGGTAAAATGTATGTACATGGTGTTGAATATAAAAAGTTTCACTATGCGCTGCCTTGCAAGGCGTACAAAATGTTTCATGTTCATCAAATGTTTCATCATGGAAAGTAAAAGAAAAATTCCTAATGATTCTAAAATATTTATTTTAATTAGGTACATTAATTATATTTGTTTACTGAAGTGTAAAACTAAGCCATACAATCATTATAAAAACTTAACTCTTCTTGCCTTTATATTTGCGAAATCTTCTATCAACTTTCTTGTATCCAAGCTGTCTAAAATTTCTTGTTCAATTGAAACTAGGTATACTCGTAGCTAAATTACTTAGTCTCTGCTGGAGCATTGTTGATCTTAAATAGTTATTAATCATTTTTATTTTTGAAAATGATCTTTCACCAGATGCAACTGAAACTGGCAGTGTAAGTAATATTCTTAGCGCTATTGCTGTGTTCGGAAATGTTGAAATTAAGTCATTGGTAAAAAAATATTGTATTATGGTTCGTGGATCATTAGACTGGTTTTCTGAAAAATGCAACTTTAATGCAATGATTTCATTAAACAAATCAATACCGTCAATGTCTGAATCACTACTTGAATCATCTTTATGCTTCAGTTTTAAATCTTTACAGTGTTTAATTAACTCATCATTAGAGTAATTAAATAAATTATCGCTAAAAAAGCCAAATACGTCGGTAAATTGTCTGATCTAAAATTCTAAAATAAAACTCTATATTTGATTTTGGGGTCTACTAAAACTTCATCATGGTGGTCGTATTGAAATTGAGTTGGTTTTTTTCTTGGACGAATGGTATTTATTGGTGGGAAATTTGTTTCAACATTGACTTCGTGAGCCACTTTGGAAGCTTCTGCTGTCACAATTTCAAAGTGTTCATCCGTGCGAAATTCTGTGAACTTTTCGATCAATTTATTTATTAAATTTATGCAGATTTGAGTACCTATTCATCGTGGGGCTCTGCATCATTTTGCTCAAAGCATTAATTTCGTTTAAAATATCGAACCAAATTACTACCGAGCAAATAAATTTAAAATTTTGAATATTCAAAGCAAGCGAATGAGCTTTGTGAGATGTAGTACAATCCCATTCCGACGAATTACCAGATATTTCCAGCAAAGAGTCAAATATTTTTTCGAGGTGATATCGTAATGGCTTAACTGCATCGATTCTGCTAGACCATCGCGTAGCACTTAAAGCTTTTAATTTTAAATCTGGAAAATGTTTGCAAATTATAGACCACCTTTTTGTGAATGATGAAAAGAAAACGTAAATTTCTTGAATTACTTATATTAAAGTTTACAGTTTCGTGCGTAATATTTGCTCACTCGTCGTTCACTACCAAATTTAAACTATGAGTCGAGCATGGAACGTAAAATGCGCGGTTATTGATCTCCAAATTTTTTTTAATTTAATTTGCGATCGTGACTGTTTATCCAGCATGCGAATTACGTACAAGTACCTTACTAACCTACCAACTGAGAAATAAGTTTTCAGGGATTCCCCTAACTTTACCAGTCCTGTCTTTCATATAGTTAAGTGACACTAGTCCCTATGAATGGATACTTCTATCGAATTTGGGGCGCCACCAAGCGGCGATGGGCGGTTGCATCTTCTAGGAGACGTCATTAAGTATTGGCTTTTGCATCTTAGTCTTAACGGTTGCCATAGTTAGCGGTGTTAACGTAAAGATTGCGCCACGCGCCAGTCGGTGTTTTTTTTTAAATATTACGTGATTAGTCACTCGATTTGCCGCCCCCTAGGTCGTGCCGCCCGCGTGCGGTGCACGCCTTGCACGCCCGCTTACGGCGCACAGTGGTCCGGATTTTCCAAATGATGGACTTAGGATCGAAGATGAATATTTCACTAAACAAAAAATGGTATCGAATAGTATATTTAACGCTGATCAATACTTATTACTACAATTTTTCGATAAAATTGCTCCTTCACGTCAAAAAAAAATATTGAAAAAAAAAATGTATGGGAGAAAATCTATTTTATTTTTTTTCTCCGGCTAGTATCAAAGTATAGCAACCAAACCTTATGTTCTAGTAAGTGCTTGTTGCCCTTAATACGATGACATATAATTTGCTTGCGTATCTCTGCGGCCTTGGCGCCTACGATGATTTAAAGTTTCAAATTTTTATCTCTATTATGCTTAATGTTTTTGACGATTCACATTAAAAGAAACGGTTAGAAATATATAAGATAAAGCCCTGAAAAGGGCTATTTTTAGAAGTCCTGAAAAGGACTATTTCAGGTAGTCCTGAAAAGGACTATTTTAATGAAACAACTTGTATAACTAATTCAATTTCTGCAATAACAACATCACTAAATCTTTCACGTTTACGCTAATGAATCGTCAACTCCTGCCAGCTGCAGGCAGGAGTTGACGATCCTGCAGATCCATATTTTCGGTTTCTTCTGTTGCTACCCAGGCAACAACACAAGCTCTTTACCATCCGAAAAGAAATCAAAATGTTTTGAGTTGTTGTATATTGGTCGAATATGGGATAAATATGGGTCCTAACTGATTAAAAAATTATGCAGCAAGTCTTCGTTGGCCTTCATCCTGTTAGACTTTCTTGTGTGATATTCACGAACTCTTCGAAATCCTTTATTTCTTGCTTCACTAGCTTCTTCAGAAAGAATACCAATAGGTAGGAAGCCAAAGTGTTCGCAAATATCTGCACCGTGTATGAGCAGCTTGTGCACACTTGCGGGCATATAAAACCACGGGCATAAAAAACATTTCAGCTGTATCTCGACAATAAGTTCTAAATTTTCCAATATCTATAGTACATCCGGATGAAATTGTTTGAAGAATAACCGCGAAATGCTTTAGAAGGTCTTTATCAATATTGGTAATTTCGGCAGATTTCTCAAAATCTCTAAAAAACCTTCTGGCTGTATTTCCGTCGTTTGTGGTTCATAGCCTTGCTTAACAAAATCCACAAGTATTCCCATTTGCTGCTTGAATTCTTCATGTGTGTGTGTTAGCACTTCGTGCAGTCCACATTTTGAAGTCCATGTTGTATGATATATGTAGAATACACTCCATACAACGTATCCACATATGAAGAGTAGAAAGTCCATATTTATAAACATTTTATCGTACAGGACTTGAAAATACTTCTAACAGCTTGTTCATTTCAGTCGGCTTAGCAAGGCAAATATTGCAGGTAGATACAGATGAAGTATCCGTTATAATAGTGGGCACTTTTCCGTCGATCATTGTCATATGAATGGTCGTGATTAATTTCCAGCCCGGAATTTCAATGAAGCTTCTTCTTGCTTGATATATTCTGCTGTCTCTTTACAAAATTCAAACTTAATAGGCCTATAATAATGGGTTGAAGAAGGTGTTGGGTTTTCCCATATGGTGATATTATAAGAAATTAATTTAAGTGGGACAAGACTTGACATAAAAACCGATGAATCACTGTAGTTTACATCTTCACTTCTTTGCTTATAGGTGCTTTGTGAAGAAGCTCTATCGAAACCCCATTTACTGATTAACTTCAATCCTTCAGTCGAACGAATCAACTTGGGTACCTGTAATCTGAAGAATGTTCTGGACTGTCAGATCCAGTAGGGATTGAATCTTCACTTTAGCTCCTCCCTCAGTATTATCTAAATCGTTTGGATAGTATCTTTCTTAGCTTCAAAGAGTCTATTAGCACTTTCCTTAAACACAAATATTTCCACTTTGACAGGTTCAAAGATGTATAAAGACCTAGAGCGTGATCTTCGTCTTAAGATATTTTCTTACTTTTCTTAAACAAAGTGGTTTGAACAATCGCAACACTATCAGGGTTTTTCGTTATGTGGTCAATAATATTAGCTAAGTAATTTTTCTTTTCTGTCTTAAGTCTTGTGACTAATGCGAAAGTGAGTTACTCCAGAAGAGACCCAGAACGTCTTTTCTTCTGTTTGTTGCCGGGATCAACAAACGGTTTCTTAATCTGAACTAAATCCGTAAATGTGCCGACAGTTGATGTGGATGAAATCACAGCTGCTACAGTATCGATATCAACGGAAGTACTCGTAAAGTCTGACGATATGTTTTCGATAACTTCATCTTGGGCTACAAAAAAATCTGAGAAATTTACGGTAGTGCAATTTGGCCAACTAATATTTGATTGTAACCACTCAGCATGTCTATTCATGAACGTCTTCTGATTTCTGGAAGCACTTGCCCATCTGCGACTCAAATTACTAATACATTTTTTTAAAAAGGTCTTCATTTTTTCTGAATCTTCTGAACATATTTCAACTGGGATGCGCAGGATAATAATTTCATAGAGTCGTGTCCAATTTTTCATGTCTCCTTCAACACGAAGGAACATAAAAATATCGAAATTCGTAACAAATGCAGCCATAACGAAATTCACAAAACTTTCACACAGCACGGATATTGATGTTGCTTCCTTAAGGGTTGAGAAACAAGTGCCCTTAATTGTTTCCTGCACAGATATTTATAAGTAGTGACTGACATAATTAGTACCGCTTCGTTGAACAACCAATCAGCGTCGTTGATATTACCCCCATCACCAGATGGTGGAGGGGGTAAATTATTATTTTATCAAACTAATAGTTTTAGTCATTTAGGTATAGATAGTCATCGTCAGCACATAATTGTCTACAATTACATAGATCAAGTTAATATTTTATTCAAAAAAGTTATAATTTTATTATTTTTATATAAATGAAATGACTACCAAATGCCTAAAATTATATTTTTTAATTGTTATTGTATTGAAAAAATATATTTTTAATTCATTTTAATTACAAAACTCGTTAATAATCATTAGAAAATACACCATAAAAATTTGAAACTTTGAATCATCGTAGGCGCCAAGGCCGCAGAGATACGCAAGCAAATTATATGTCATCGTATTAAGGACAACAAGCACTTACTAGAACATAAGGTTTGGTTGCTATACTTTGATACTAGCCGGAGAAAAAAAAAAAATTAGATTTTCTCCCATACATTTTTTTTTTCAATATTTTTTTTTTACGTGAAGGAGCAATTTTATCGAAAAATTGTAGTAATAAGTATTGATCAGCGTCAAATATACTATTCGATACCATTTTTTGTTTCGTGAAATATTCATCTTCGATCCTAAGTCCATCATTTTGAAAATCCGGACCACTGTGCGGCGGGCCTGTCAATAAGGTCTATGTATATCCTTCTAAGGGGTTGTCTCCCAGTTACCACTAACATCTGACCAAAGATTGCTGTCACTACTGAAATAACGCAGTTAATAAAATTTGGGGTCTTAGACTCAGACCAAATGCTCTAATCGTCAAACATTTCTCTGGTATAATCTTCCTTCATGCGAAGCCAATGTAATTTCACTGTTATTCACTTTTAGAGATTTATTGTTTTTTACTAACAGCTTAATGTAGGTAGGTACCTAAAGCACCACCTCTAAGCAGGTTTTGCTTTTAAAACAGTCAATGTAACAATAGTTATAATCAAACACTAAAAAAATAATTTATTTAAAAAAAAATTGCACCACATTTAGCTCAAAGTTAATTAATTTGAATGTTAAAAATAGTTGCTTATCTTCCATAACTTACATACGTGTAAATCTAACCGTTTTGTCAGCGTACGCCAGAATAGCTCGAAAATGGCAGATTTTTTTCCAACTTCCTTGACTCTTACTTATCGTCATATTTTGGAAACTTCACACACTAACTTTATAAATTATAGCCTATGTGCTATTCTGATATAGCTATATTATTGTAAAGTTTCAGTACAATCAATTCAGAAGTCTTCGAAAGAGAGTCTGTGTAAGAGTAACAAACATCCTACATCCATCTTTGCTTACAAACTTTCGCGTTTATAATATTAGTAAGGGTGGGTAAAAATAGTTAAATTTAATTTTGAATTTACAAAATACTGACATTTTTAATTTTAAGTTAATTTCCTGCTTTATTTTTACGAAATAAAGTTATTTGTTTTTGCGCCCAGTGGTCGGGCATTTGCTTGGGCGTAAACTCGTTTATGCCCAATATGCCAAGTTTATGCCCAATCTGTACATAAATGTTTTTGCCCTCGACCCATCTCTAGTCACGACACCTGTTTTTGTACCGAATTATAATAAAAAAAAGGAGGAGAAACTTCGGTCGGTGGCCAATAAAGAAGGAAACATAACCACCAATGCCACAGCCCGAAACTAGAGTTATACCCACCAACATATATATATTTTCCTTTAGTAAATGTTCTTTACAGATGCAAAATATGTAACGTCACATCGGTCGATCGCAATGAATTGTACCTCCACGTGAAGAAGCATACCGCGAAGCCGGAGCCCACACGCCACTTATGCGAATCTTGTGGCCGAAGTTTTGCCACAAGAACTTCACTATTCCGTCATTCATTGCTACATGGAAGTAATAAGACTGTATGCCATATTTGTAACAAGCAAGTAACAGATACTAAGCTACTGGAGCAACACATACAAGAGCATATTGAGACGGCAATCTGTGAGAAGTGTGGACAAAATGTGAATAGATATAAACTTGGAATGCACAGTTGTGTGTAAACATAGTACTGGGTAAAACGAGGTGAATAGAAACTCAAGGGTGATTAGAAACAAAACTTTGAGGAGGAAATTCACGTAAATTAAAAGTTGTTTGTTACATACGAGGACTCTAGTATGGAGCCGTTCCACCCACGCCAACATGGTGGATACAGCACTAAACAAAACGTACCGGATTTCAACTGGCTGCCTCAATCCGACTCCGCTACGTATGCTGTATCATCTCATCGGCATTGCGCCCCTGGTATACGTAGGACTATTGCAAGCCGTACAGAAAGGGCGAAAGTAGAAGAGGATCCACGCCACACGATGTACGATTACACTCCTGTTCACCAGAGAATAAAAAGTAGGAAAAGTTTTCTTGGATGCGTGAATCCATCTATTGGCAACAGCACCTCGCAAAGATGTGACCTTTGGCAAGAGAGTATTAAGTACTTAAGCCTCCTGACGAATTCATCGAGCTATCAGAGAGACTTCCATCTGGGCACGCATTGCCATGGCCGACTTGGAAAACTCTGAACAGACTCCGCACCCAAGTCGGCCGCAGCAAGGATAATCTCCTGAAGTGGGGTTTCGCAGATAGCACCGACCTTCAGTGCCTGTGCGGTACCTCTTCACAGACCATGGCCCACCTTTTGTCTTGCCCTGTCACCTGCACACGTGAGGATCTTATGGTTGCGTCGGTGGATGCTGTTGCGGTAGCCGAATTCTGGGCTATACACACACTTTAGAAATATAGTGTCTTTGTTTGCCATCGACGCGCTAAGAAGAAGATTAAGATACATTGTTTCGAGACCTTGTTAGTATCAAACAATATTAAACTAGCGTGAAAACCCTCTTCAGAGTTTTGTTTCTATTCACCCTTGAGTTTCTATTCACCCCGTTAACGGGTAAGGATCATGTTTCCTAAACATCTAGTTTGTTTTAAATAAAAGTCAATTATGTAAAGTCCATGATTTATTTATTAGAGTTAGTATCAAATAGTAGTTAACAGCTAACAAAAACAAGTAAGTACCTATCAAATAATACACAAGAATTTTGCATTTATTACTAGAATAGTCTGTAACTTACGACAAGAAATCTCTGATAATATTTCTAACTTGTAAGAAATATTCTAAGGTCCCAAACCAGAAACACTGTATATACATAGGTATATGTATACCTAAGTATATTGAATATCTACTTTGACACCATTCGGCCACAGTTACCTACATACATAAATACGTACTACATGTTATAAATAAAAATGTCAAAGTTGATTAATTTTTCGCGCGTATTTCGAGTTTGTGATTCGAAGTTCATGAGATATGCTTACAATTTTTAAAGTTCTCAGCATTTCCTCTAAGAAGTTTCGTGAACAATCAAGCTCTTACTTCTACTATCATAGAGTACCTATTTAGGCTTAAAGTGAACCAGGAATCACTAAAGATTCCCTCAACAAAAACAAAACCATCCTCTATGGCGGATGTTGAAGAAATCAGTAAAAATAACTCTAATTTTGTGCGGCATAAGGTTGTTGAGTTCAATCAGGAACTTCATGAATGAGGGTATACTGATAATCCGATGGTTCTTTCGAACACCTGAAAAATTGAAAGCTATAGTAAAAGTTAAGATTTTGTAAACTCAAGAAATATGGGGAATGAAGTCAAGGTGTAAGTATTTAACTAAATAAACCGAAACGAAGTCACTTCCGCCAGTGTTGCTTGGAAGTTCAGTTCCTTAGGCTCAGGATACGTAGATCGAACGCGCTCCGACGCTACCGGGCTGACACAAAACGCTAACCGTGATTGCCCATGAATCCCATGATGCGTGCAAGTGTGCTCCTTTTCAATCGGCAAAATCCTTTAAACTTTCGAAAGGGCGAGGCAAAGGAAAGTAATAAACAGAATGGATGCACATGTTGATTTCAACAGAGGAGTTCCTCGTTTCAGATACATATTATTTACAATCACATTGCGAAGTGATCGTGTTTCAAGAATGAGTCGCAATTATTGAGAGGCGAACACCTGAAACCCCGTTTATGTTCAAAGCAGATATATCTTTCACCTTCGATAATAGTTTTGGCAGCTTGTTTAGCAGTGATCTCAGTGTACCACGAGGTGAAGCGATGTGAAGGCATGGGGTACATGCCCGTGGCAACGGTCCCTAGGTATACGGATGTGGTGTGGATGTTCTTAGTCCAAGTATCCAGTCGAAGCTCTTCTGTGATCGAGTCCATTAGGCCTGGATAAAAAAATTAAACCCGGATTTTTGTCAGAAAAGAAGAAGTTGCAACTTTTGTTGCTCTTGAGATTCTTTGACAGAAATAGGGCGTTGGACTACTCAGTCCATCATAGTTTAGTAGCTAAATTATGTATGAGTTGGCACTTGGCAATGGGGTTTGTTGCGCCACTACTTAGCGAAAACATTAGGTAGTGGTAAAGACGTGCGGGCATTTTTGGAGACTTTTTGTTTTTTTTTGACGTTCAAAATTTGATGTCAAAGTCAAAGTCAAAGTCAAATCGTTTATTTCAATTAGACCCATAACAGGCACTTTTGAACGTTAACTTACACAATAAAATAAATTAAGAGAATGATTCTAGTTGCACATTCCAAATGGTAGTTCCGTATGGAGAAGAATGTGCAAGAAACTCCATTCTTACTCTTTTAAAATAGAATTACAATACTTGATGAGTGTTTACCAACTTATTTGATTATTTAACACTAGCTTTTGCCCGCGGCTTCGCCCGCGTGGATGTCGAACTTCCGTCCCCTATGTTTTCCCTTTAAGGGTTGAATTTCCAAAAATCGTTTTTAGTGGATACTTACTCTTCACTAAGAACACTCCTTCAAGTTTTATGTCTCTAATACCAGCGGTTTGGGCTGTGCGTTGATATATTATAAACGTAATAATTTTAGCATAATACTTCCGGATAGAATACTTTCAAAGTTGATCCTTCCGGTATGTATGCATAAAGATTTCTTGAACTACTGACCCGGGAAAGAGCGCCGTACAACTGAAACTAAGATCAACCTGCCCAGGCGTATTGATTACAGCCGTACCAAGTTTGGTTAAAATACCTATAATAGTTTTTGAACTATGCGTGCACATACAGACAGACAGACAAAACATTTACTGATTGCATTTTTGGCATCAGTATCGATCACCAATCATCCTCCAATATTAATTTTGAATATATGTTTAATGTACATAATTATCTTCGTAGTGTGTGATAGTCCATTGAATTGCATGGCGAACGATATTGTATCTTAAGATAAAATATAATAATATCTTAGCCGTATGCAGCGCCCCTTGGTGAACTCCACTGCGGGTGACGTAACCTACGACAAACTTATTATTTGCGGTTGGGACAGTAGTCGGGTCTAGGGATCGAACCGCAAAATGAAGTTTGTTTTTTATTGTACATACTTTTCCGGGATAAAAAGTACCCAGTGTGGTGCCCAGGAAACTAAAGAATAAGTATACCAAGTTTCATCGTAATCGAACCGGTAGTTTTTGCGTGATACCTGAACATACAGACAGACAGACAGACAGACAGACAGACAGACAAAATTTTTTTTAATCATATTTTTGGGTTCGGTGTCGGTCTAGTAACACCCCCTGCTATTTATTTTTTTGATATTTTCAATGTACAGAAATTTTACTTCTACAGATATATTATAAGTATAAGTATAGATATAGATTGGCAAAAAAGGAAGCCTGTAACAAAAACATGTCTGGTATCATGACAACAATCATCTGGAGACTTATGGGTCAGTAGGTACCTACTTATTCATTACCTACCCACTTGGGCCATCACCCACCAATAGAGCCAAAAAAGTCCTGCTCACAGATAAAAAACTGGTGTAAGTACAAGTAAAATTTGATCTGTGGTCTTACTGTTGTCATCATTATTGACAGGTTGCCTTTACCTTTTAGTCCAAATTTTGCTGCACAATATGGAATCATGTCGGCGCATGGCATCAGACCTGCGCTCGAGTTAATTGCAACTATATGTCCATGCCGTCTGTCTATCATACTTGGCAAGAACGCATGGATGACCTGAAGTCAACAAAAATGGAATATTCGGAATATTAACACTGCCCAACCTGGAAATCAAACTCAGAATCCAATACTTATCGGTAGGTAGCCTCCTCTAGCCTCCTATTAGCAATGGGAATACAGGGAAAAAGTAACCCATACCACCCGGGGATAATGTAGCTTCCCAACAGTGAAAGCATTTTTCGAATCGGTCCAGTAGTTTTTAAGTTTGGTCGTTACATACAAAAATACAATTCTGACCGCTTTATATTAGTAAAGATGAATTAGAAGATAATCGAAAATCAGTGCTAAAGAATGTAAGTAGGTAGGTATTTAAAACAAATATGCGTCTGAACTTTTAAGTTTTATAAAGTAGTGCTTTGCGATTTTTTATTATCAAATTTTAGATTCGATTGCGATTAATTCAACCACATGCTTTTAATAAAAAATCGGAGAAAAGTTACCCATATGTGTGCTAGCAGGTTGGTTTCAATGAGCTTCATGATGGAGTCTTGCCGCAGATGGCTGATGGGTGCACAGGACAACACTCCTGCGTTGCTCACTACCATGGACACGTCAGTCAGCTGACGCCGCATGCGCATCGCTATTGTCGCCACTTGTTCGCGAGCCGTCACGTCTATTGTAAAGCCGTAACACTAAAAAGGTGAAATTGTTTGAAGTTAGAATAGAGTGCCCTGTAGTAACCGACGCACATGTGAGATGAAACACTAGGATTGCTTTTTAGCCGGCAAGAGTCTGACAAATCCTCCGCTCGCCCCATGGCGGAGGACATCCATGAGGATTTTCCCACACCGGTACAAAACAAATAAAAAAGGATGGATGCCTGCAGCCTGTGTTCCTGGGGATGGCCCACAAGTTCTGATGGTTGTAGTTTATAGTTAGTATGAGTCTGACAGAACCCCTCACTTTCCCCAGGAGGTCCTCCACCTCCGTGATGATTTTAAGTCCCGGAAATTAAAATCTATGTTGGGTTTGGTCATCTAGTCTAAACTGGATGTAACTCAATACCAGTAGGTATAAGGTAGGCATTTAACATTGAGAAACTGCTATGTGACTTCACAATTCAGTTACTTAGTAATTTGACTTCTCGAGGTGTGACGACAACGCCCAGCTCCATTCAAGTACCTTAAACACCATGCTACTAATATTAAAAACACGAAAGTTTGTGAGTATTGATAGATGGATGGATGGATGTTTGTTACTCTTTCACGTAAAAACTACTGAATGGATTTGAATAAAATTTGGCATGGAGTTAGCTAACACCCTGGATAACCACATGGGCTACTTTTTATCCCTGTATGCCCACGGGAAAGGGACCTACGCGGGTGAAACCGCGGGACGTCTGCTAGTCTTAAATAAACGGTAGGCCATTAGAAGACTTCGTTAATCTTCCTTGATTCCTTGATGTGTTGTGAACTTGTCAGCTTACCTCTCCATCTTTAAGGCGTATTTCATCGACCACGGCGTTGTTGCGCCGAGAGTCGTTGTCCCAGCAAATCACGGTTGCACCAAGCTCTGCAAACTGGATAGCCAGCTCCCGTCCGATGCCGTGTCCTGCGCCCGTGATCTGTCCAGAAGTCACACAGTATCAAGAGAATCTTTACGAAACATACCTAAGTACCTTTATATCTAAAGAGAGAGAAATAGAAAGAGAGTATTTCTATTTTATCTAAAGTCACTGTCCATGTCTGTTTCTGACCTCAGTTATTTCAAACTAACACAACATAACGTAACATAACGTCACGCCTGTAATCCCCGAAGGGCTAGGCAGAGGTGAACCTGGTAGTACACCCACATTTCGCCAGTTATGTTTAAGCCCCATGTAATAGGGGGCGAACCTATTGCCATCAATCGGGCTCAGATCAGAATCCGGGCTGCTACTGAGAAATTCTAGATAGAAAACCTCAATAACACTTTGCCCGACCTGGGGGTCGAACCCGGGACCTCATGCTCAGCTGTAGCGCATGCGACCACTAGACCAACGAGGCAGTCAAACTACGCAATTATTTTTTGCGATTTTCACCACTACATCTCATCCAGCTAGATACAGAGTTTACTTCATACAACCTCTAAAACTTTACAGGCTACTTCTTTATAATAATTACCTATCGTAAGTAGTTTACGTAGGAAGAGATGTAGTGCACCGATTTTGATGTATGTTTTTTATTTTCATAGCTGGTGGTTTCTATAAGGTGGTGGATGGTACTACGATGTTCAAGAACGCAGGACGGAGGGAATGCACACGGATGGCGCGACGTATGGGTACACACTTATTTAAAAAATAATTCTTTTATAAACAAAGAAGTAGAGCATGTAGAGCACATACCTACAGACAAGTAGAGCACATATGTAGGTAGGTACCTAGTGTACCTACCCATCCAGCCCGACTTCGCACCAATTAACAAAATACATTTTAAATTCTAGGTACAGGCCATGTTTCGAGGTATAGGTAAGCTTATGTCTTGCCTAGTCAATAACTTAAAATTGTGCCTTAGCAATATTGTGATCAGGTAGGTATAGTATCCCCAAGTTACTACCCTTAGAGCAAACCCACACGGGCGGCGCGGCTGCGGCGCGGCGCCTGAGCGGCGCCGCTGCGGTTTTCTACATACAAAAATGCATTGTAGCCACATGGCGCCGTGCGGTGTGCTCCGGCGCCGCGCCGCGCGCGCGTCGGAATCGAGACGAGGCGGGGAGGGGTGTAAGCAGAGCGGAGCCGGAGCGGCGCCGCTCGCAGTTGTTTGTTAGCGATGGGCAACCCCTCATTTTGCCGCCGCTGCGGCGCCGCCGCGGCTCTATAGAACGTTGCGACGCCGCTCTGCCCGTGTGGTCGCCAGCGCGGCGAAATGGCTTGCGGTGCGGCGCCGCACCGCCCGTGTGGTTTGGCTCTCAGTCCCTTACTAAGTTAAGTCCCTTACTTTGATATTTTTTTAGCAAAATATTGCAGTCTACTGCAGGACACTGGCCACTACTATTCGTTTAGTTTTTACTGGCCTGTTGGTCTAGTAGTTAGCGGGCCCTGACTGCCATTCGTGGATTCTATTCCCACCCAGTACAAAATGTTAGTGTGATGAGCACGTTCATTTGTTCTGTGTCTGGGTGTAATTTTCTTATAGGTATATAAGAATGTTTATCCGCTGTTTAGTACCTATTATTACAAGCTCTGCTTATCTTGGGACTAGATGGCATTGTGTGAAATTTGTGAAATATCATTGTTATAGTATTTTAGTAATATTAAGTAGGTAGGTATAGGTACAGCAGAGTAATTACTTACCAACACTGTCTCTCCATGCAGGCTCTTCAGCGTGGCCGGGATAAACACCTTCGCAACAGCCACCGTACAAGTGGAACAGAGTTTGACAATCAGCACCAGTGTATCGAGGGTCCATAATGGTACGGCCGCTAGCCCCCCACTGCCCCACCACGGCAGAATCCATACTTCTTGTAACACCCTAAACTTCCGAGCCAAAGTAGCTACAAAACTCACGAATATGTTTTTCCTATGCATAAAGGTAAAATGAACCTAAAAATATACTGACAGTTATGATTGATTTAATTGACAGGGGTTGACAGTTCCTTTATTGTTTTTTTTTTAGTCTCTGAAGATGGCCAGTATTTTTTTTTGGGTGTAGCCTTGTTGGTAGAAGGTAGAACTTATGTGGGTTACTGCTACCTGTGATATGGTTGACTTTCGATTAGAAAGATCACTTTAGTACTTCCATCTTAACCTGTGCGTGGCTTTTTCTCAACTACTTACGGGATTGGTGGGGGGGTTTCAGTCTAATAGGATGCAGCTAAAGACCAGTGTTTCGTTTCCACGAAGCGACTGCCTGACTTCCTAGATATGACTTTGGCAATCAGTTGGGTAAACTCTATATCCCTTGTTTAGACTAGTTGCGCATTACCTACGGCGATGGAGGTTTTAATAAAACTTCAACCACGTTCCTACCTCTTTGAACTTTAATTAAAACGCAATGTCAATCTGACACTTAAAAGTGGACACGATAATTCTAATCTTCGTCTAATTTATAATAATGGCGAAACCTTTGCAAAAAGAGCGAGAGAATCGATCCGCCGAGAAGAAAGACTTGACGTTCCATCCGTACACTATATCCCCAGAAAGTGCTTACACAGCCATTGTATTGCTAGAGTCTGGGGAACCAGAGATACTATGCCAGGTAACAAGGATTTGGTCCAAGAAATTTATTATTTGGTGTCTATAGACTAAGCCAGGTATCTCTACCTACTGTGGTCGTAAGTACAACCTACAGCAGGGCCATTTCGTATCTCCATCGACAGTTCAAAGTTATGATCAAGGGGCGAAGTGCTTAACAATTAACTGACAAACAGCTAGTTTCATAATGGCTATCATCAGTGTGTAACTAGGATGATGTCATGCGCACTCGCAGAAATGAGCCCTATTAGCGTACCTACACTGGCAATGAAAAGATGGCCATTAGCCCTTGATCAGCTTAAGCAGTCCTGGGTTTGAATTCCAAGCCAGGCAAAGTATTAGCGGTGCTTCCATCTGTCTGCAGTCTGGATTCACGCTCTTTCTAAAATATGTGTGGTAGTCTTCCCCGGACGAGCTCCTTGAGTTTTCATTTTTCAGACTCTCAGAGCAATCACAAAGTTCTCCGCCCAAGACATGCAAAACCGCGTCGTCCTATTCAATCTCGATGCCATCAAGTACCTCCTGATTCATGTGGAACACCCGGAAATAAATATTAAAAGGTTTGCACTGAAGGCTTTGGCACAACTCTGTCAGTTGGCGAGAGGACCAGAACAAGTGCTGGAAAACCCACAGAATTTGAGAAAGATTGCTAACATGCTGGTTAAGGTGAGTTGTTTATTAGCTGGGTGTTGCAGCAGATTCGTTCGTTCCCGTGACCCCCGGCGTAGGCACAGGTGTATGACCCCTTCCTTGTCCTACTCTTGGAATGAAGGAGTAGAGAAAAAAAGTCTTAGGTAGGTACTTAATAATGAGTCAGACAATAAATTTATATTATTAATGTTTTTGTTTATGAAGAAACTTGTCTACTACAGAAATCTAAAACGACTACTAGGGAAAACCCCTAGTAGGTAGTCGTTTTAGCTTTCTGCACTTCTTTTCTATAAAAAACTTTATTATTGCCCAAACCTTCCACTCTTCAGCGCGCAATGTTCTCGGGATCCAAGTTTCTAATAAAATCAAACGATAAATTATCATTTGATTTGGTTTATAATTAAACAAACAAATTATCAGTAAGCACACTACTACGACTCCAGCTGAAAACGTCTAGTCGCCACCAGGGCTAGATGGAGACTCCTGGAATGCGTCGTTACCATTCAGTCGTGTTTCGCATTTATTATTACTTACATCACATAGCTTTGAGTATCTAATACCTACCTACGCTTTTATCTGGGTACTTTTAATACATACGTTTGCCTTCTTTACTAATCACTTTTACTTCCAGTCTTCTCACAATGTTGTTTTCTGCAGATGGAAGACGTTTTCGTTCTAGAATTTGCATCATTAGTCCTCTCAGAGCTGACAAAGGAACCTGTGGGATGCGAACAGCTGGTGTTGGCTAATATTTTAAGTAGTCTGTTTGCAAGAATGAAGAACAGCTTAGATCCTGACGTCCAGAAGAATTGCCTTCAGGTTAACCTTTATTCTATTCTATTCCTACTCTCACTTACATTTTGCGCTGTTGCTTGTTACAAACCTGAAAATTAGGAAAAATAGACCAAAACTTTCAAAGCCTGGGGATCCAAGGATTATGACCTTGAACTCAGGGTTGTGTCGAAGTTTCATACTGTGAATATACCTTTCTAGATATTAATATTTAAGTAACCTAACGCTAACATACCTTTTTATTTCCTTTCACCACATTATTTCATCTCAAGACTCTAAGCAATCTCCTGGACGATCCAATATGTGCTTCGGAAGTGACAAAGAACTCCCAGTTCAGCTGGCCGTCCCTCTTGGCTTTGATGCAGAGCAAATACCTAGCCATCCAACACGCTGCCTTGAGGACTGTGGATCAGCTGATCTGTAGGTACAAGGATATGGTTGTGCAGAAGACTTTTAGGGCTTCCACTGGAGTTCTGGACCTTTGTGATATACTCGAGGTGAGTAAAGAGGTCATTAAATATTTATTTGATACCTACTTGTTTTAAACTTCTTTCTTTAAGTTACATCTATGAAAAACCACACAACATCGGTAGTTAAATCTGAGTGGACAGTTTAGAATCGTGAAGACTGGACAATTATTAAGATTATTTAAAAAAAAAATTGCGAGTCTAACGATGCAGGGCAAAGTTTGGGAAGGCCTTCTAAAGGAAGAACCATAGCACCTTAGATTTTAACGGTTTATGATATACAGCCTCATGACAGATAGACAGATGAACGTAATTCGTAAACAAAATAAAAAAAAAATATAATGATTAATTATTTTAATGAAAAGCGCCTTCATCCTCTCACCTATTAAAAAATAACTTTGCTGTGCCGCACAGGGTCCATATTAATTCGATGTTTTAACATGTTGTGGTCAGAAGGATGACGTAGAAATGAAACCAGTGATAGTACAGAGAATAATTAATTTATTTAATAAAATATCCGTCCTTACATTCTATTCTAACACGTACAATTAGTTTGAGGGCTCAGCTAGATACAAAAGTAATTGACCAATCAGAGAACATCGGTTTTCAAAATCTGTGTTACTTATCTACAATATGGGGGCCGCACCCATCTCACTCTGGCGCGTGAGCTACGTATAGCGCCGTCTGTACGCACACTATAAATATTCTCGACGCCCGGCGCACCTCGTCAGTTTGTATTTATCTTGAAGGCCGGAATGTCGTCTGTTGGTGCGGCGAATGGAATGTTGTATGCTGTGTCTCATTACTCCCATATCACTCCCCCCTCAAGAGAAGCGTACGTTTTTCTTGACCGATCTTCCGCTTCTCGTGATGTAGGGTTCACTTGTTGGTGTAATGGTCGGATCCTGGTGAGCTGCCGATGTATGGGAGTGTGCCGTCGACGTCTGGGCGCTCGTAAAACTTGTTTCTGCTTCGTTCACGATGTAGGCAGGTTTAAGTCGATCCAGTGACACTACTGTAGTACGTAATGGTAACTGGATTTGGTAGTACTTGCTATAACGCTTCAATACTTCATAGGGGCCATCGTACGGTGGTGTTAGTGGCGCTCTGGTGGTATCGTTGCGAACGAAAACATGCGTACAAGTCGATAGGTCCTTGTAAACAAATGGCTTGTCAGCTGATTGCACGCGAAGCGGGGCCGGCGTGAGTGCCGTCATCGTGCGAGTGAGACGGCGCACTAGCTCGGCGTCGTCAATTCTTGAACTTTGTGGCTCAAAGAAATCAGATGGTATGCGAAGTGTGGTACCATACGTCATTAGAGCTGGGCTGAGGCTGTTGTCTTGCCGTAGAGCAGTTCGTAGTCCCAGCAGTACAGTTGGAAGTTCCTCTGTCCATGTCGTGGTTGCTCCGCGAGCCATAAGTGCCGCTTTCATTGTCCGGTGCCATCGCTCAACTTGTCCATTCGACTGTGGGTGGTACGCCGTAGTACGAATTCTGTTGATACCCATTTTCTTAGTCAGCGCATTGAACAGCGAAGATTCGAACTGACGTCCTTGATCTGTTGTAATGCGTAGCGGGCAGCCAAATCTCACTATCCACGTTTCGTATAGTACTTGCGCGACGACCTCCGCTGTGATGTCACGGACGGGAATCGCCTCGGGCCATTTGGTGCATCGGTCGACTATAGTGACGCAGTAGCGATATTCATTTGATAGACGTAGCGGGCCAACTATATCTATATGGATATGCTCGAAGCGCTGCGACGGCGGGAATTGTACTAACGGCGTAGTTACGTGCCGATGTACTTTCGCTCGCTGACAGCTTATGCAGGCTCGCGTCCACTCTGCTACCTCTTTATTCATGGACGGCCAGAATAGTTTTCTTGCCATCTGTTCTCTTGTACTGCGTACGCCCGGGTGACACAACTCATGTACCGCTTTGAAAGCTGCGTAACGGTGTCTTGCAGGTAGGTATGGCCGAGGTATTGATGTTGATAGCTCACATGTGATTAGCTGGTTGCAATTCGGTATAGTTATTTCTTTGAATATTAAGTTTTCTTGCTTTTTTAGTTTCTTGAGTTCTTGGTCTTGTTGTTGATCGATGCTTATTTGATTATAATCAATACTTGACGGACAAATAATCTCTTCAATTCTGGACAAAGCGTCAGCGACTGTATTTTGTTCCCCCTTTATGTACTTTATGCTCGAACAAAATTGACTAATGAAATGTAGTTGCCTCTCGCGTCTCGGTGTGTCGGATGTACTTGCTGTTTTTGTAAGTGCGTAAGTCAGCGGCTTATGGTCTGTATATATTTCAACGTCGCAACCCTCTATTAACCGGCGAAAGTGTTTAACAGCTGTATACATGGCTAACAGTTCGCGATCGTATACACTGTATCGACTTTGTGTTGCGCTCATTGCTTTTGAATAAAATGCTAATGGTTTCCAGTCTTCGTCCACTTTTTGTTGGAGAACAGCACCGAGGCTGTGATCTGAAGCGTCTGTCATGATGGCGAGGGTGCTTCCTTGTACTGGATGTGAGAGTATGGTGGCCTCTGTGATGCTTTGGCGGCACTTCATAAAGGCTTGCTCTGCGTCGGTTGTCCACTCGATCGGCGTGTTATCATTGCGTTTTCTGTTGTGAAGGTACTTGTTAAGTTCGTTTTGTAGCTGTGCTTGTCGCGGGAGGCAGTTTCGATAAAAGTTGATCATCCCCAGGAAACGTCGAAGTTCGAGTATAGTTTTCGGTTTTGGGTAATTTGATATAGCTTTAACTCGTTCCAGTGTAGGTTTGATGCCAGTCGCCGATACTTCATAGCCCAGGAAATCTATTGTTTCTTTACCGAACTCGCATTTTTCTATGTTCAGTGTCAGCCCGTATTTGTCTAATCGCTGGAGAATTTGATGTAGAAGCTGCTTGTGGTTTTCTTCGTTTTCTGCGCAGATAATTATGTCGTCGATGAAACAGAAACAGCCGTCTATGCCTCTTAGTACCTCGTGCATAAATCTTTGAAATGTTTGACTGCCATTTCGTAGTCCAAATGTCATACAATTAAATTCAAACATTCCAAACGGCGTTGTGATTGCCGTTTTTTGTGCGTCCTCCTTAGCAATCGGTATCCAATAGTACGCCATTTTTAAGTCAATTTTTGAGAATATTTTCTTGTTATGTAGCTGGTACGTAAAATCTTGTATCTGAGGTACGGGATAGCGATCTGGTTGAGTGACGGCGTTTAGACGTCTGTAGTCGCCACACACACGTAGCCTTCCGTCTTTTTTCTTTACTATATGAAGTGGGCTGGCCCATGGGCTCTTTGATGGCTTGCAGATTCCCATTTCTATCATGTGGTCAAACTCTTCTTTGGCTGCCTTATACTTATCAGGCGGCAGCGGGCGGGGACGAGCGTAGAGTGGGGGGCCGGTAGTTTCGATATGGTGGACTACGTCATGTTTCGGTGGTTGTTTCAGTGACATGGGTCGTAACACATCAGGATATTGCTTCAATATGTCGCAGTAGTCTTGATTGTTGCTTATGATGTGGACTGATTCGGTGTTTGTAGTAACTTCTAATGCGTCAATAGATAGTTCGGTAATCTTGTCTACTAACTTTTTCTTGTCCAGGTCCACCAGCAGTTTAAAGTGACGGAGAAAATCAGCTCCCAGTATCGAAGTTTTGACGTCGGCAATGAGGAATGACCATATAAAGTCTCTTCGTAATCCAAAGTTTAACCTAATGGTTTTCTGTCCGTAAGTCTTGATCGGTGTATTGTTTGCCGCAAATAAATTGTAGGCGCTTGCAGTTTTATTATTCTTGTGATTGGCGGCCAAAACAGAGATGTCTGCGCCTGTGTCCACGAGGAAACGTTCGTGAGTGTTACGGTCGTGTACACAAAGGCGATTACTGGTGTACTGGACACCGACGTCCGCCACAGTCGGTGTCAATTCTAGTTTTCCGACGGCTTCTTTCTTCTGCAACATGGCGATTCACAGCGCTTTGCTTTGTCTCCGAAACGGTGGTGGTAGCGGCATTCCCAGGTAGCGTCTCCAGGTTTAGGTGCAGGCCCACGTTGCGTTGACTGCGAGCGTGAACGGGAACGAAAGCGAGGATTGTATGAACGGTGCCGGTGTGCGTGTGGTGGCCGTCCTTGTCTTAGTTCGGCGATCTCTAGCGTGAGCTTCTCCACTTGCTTTGCCAGCGTTTCCAGTGGTGTCATGGATGTTGAAGACGAGGTTGGTGCTGGTGCTGTGACTGCGGCGACTCTGGGACTCTCTGCGTACTCTTCCATCTTGTCTGCCATCGCTGCTAGGGTGTCTAAAGATGATTCTTTGTTTATAGACAACACGACTCGTACTTGCGCGGGCAGGTGATTCAACCATTCTATTTTGAGACCTTCTTCGGTGATCATGCCGCTTGCCAATTCCCGCATCCTTCTTAACAGCTGTGAGGGCTTTTGATCTCCCAACTCCAATCCGTTAATAAGCTTTTGGAAATTCTTGACGTCTGATTTTTCGTAGGCTTCGAGCAGGCGTTGTTTAACTTTTTCATATTTTCCAGTTGCGGGTGGATTGTAAAGTATATCGGTCAAATGTTGTAAGTCGGTTGCTTGCAGTTGTTGTAGCAGATAACGAAATTTCTGGTCATCTGAGGTCTTCAATGGGTCAATAACGGCTTCAAATTGGATGAACCAGGCACGGGGAATTTCTCTCCAGAAGGGTAGTAGACGCGACTGCACGGATACCGCGCTCACGTCGTAATTCCTCTCGGTGTGGATTTGCGCTTGTTCTTCTTCTGCCATGGTAGCTTGTTCCACAAGAAATCTTCTTATAAGTGTTAGTGTTCCGTTTTAAACTCGGGGTCACCAATTGTTGTGGTCAGAAGGATGACGTAGAAATGAAACCAGTGATAGTACAGAGAATAATTAATTTATTTAATAAAATATCCGTCCTTACATTCTATTCTAACACGTACAATTAGTTTGAGGGCTCAGCTAGATACAAAAGTAATTGACCAATCAGAGAACATCGGTTTTCAAAATCTGTGTTACTTATCTACAATATGGGGGCCGCACCCATCTCACTCTGGCGCGTGAGCTACGTATAGCGCCGTCTGTACGCACACTATAAATATTCTCAAAAATTGACTTAAAAATGGCGTACTATTGGATACCGATTGCTAAGGAGGACGCACAAAAAACGGCAATCACAACGCCGTTTGGAATGTTTGAATTTAATTGTATGACATTTGGACTACGAAATGGCAGTCAAAC
Source organism: Euplexia lucipara (assembly GCA_921972225.1). NCBI lineage: Eukaryota > Metazoa > Arthropoda > Insecta > Lepidoptera > Noctuidae > Euplexia > Euplexia lucipara. The sequence continues at coordinate 3,823,057 of OV179143.1, read as the reverse complement.
ATTTCAAAGATTTATGCACGAGGTACTAAGAGGCATAGACGGCTGTTTCTGTTTCATCGACGACATAATTATCTGCGCAGAAAACGAAGAAAACCACAAGCAGCTTCTACATCAAATTCTCCAGCGATTAGACAAATACGGGCTGACAAGCGCCGTCTGTACGCACACTATAAATATTCTCGACGCCCGGCGCACCTCGTCAGTTTGTATTTATCTTGAAGGCCGGAATGTCGTCTGTTGGTGCGGCGAATGGAATGTTGTATGCTGTGTCTCATTACTCCCATAAACACACCAACTAATATAGATATGTACACATTATGCAATTAAGTAGGTATCGAGTATTGAGTATTGACGTGCGGTCAGCGGAGGCTTAATAAAAGGGTGCCGTTGATATCGTTTAGGTGCAAACCCTAAAAAAGAAATCTTCAAATACTACTTACCCTTTGCAGTCTTACGAATTTCGGGACGTCCACACACAAGTCCTGGGTGTTCTTCGCAACTACGTGGAGACAGAAGAAAATGCGCACTATTTATACCAGTCAGGGTGTATCCTGCGGCTAATTGCTTACCTTGAAATGGCTCTGCCGGCGATGAAACCTCATTGCTTGGCTGTTTTGACGAAGATGTCGTTTACTTCTAATGGGAGAGATGTGAGTTATCTTTTTTGTAATATTATAAAGAGATTTGTGTTTTTATATTTTTGTATGAAACGAATAAACTTAAAAAGTACTTGATCGATTTAAAAAGTCTTTCATCGTCGTGAAGCTACACTTTTCCGGGGTGACTTAGGCTTTACACCCTGCTCTGAGGAACAGGGTGTAAAGTCACAAGTACCTAGGTAAAATAAGCAAGCAACAAGCTAATAAAACTTTAGAGGTCTAAAGTTTTATTAGCTTTTTAACCGGACCAGGCAGATAGGTACAGACGCCAGCACATCAAGTTACTCCAATGTGTCAAATTTCTTTGATCGTTTTTCAACTTTATGTCAAACAAAATAAGGTTCATATTCAATTGGGAAAATTTGACACATTGGTGTAACTTGATGTGCTGGCGTCTGTACATACATCCCAAGTAACACAGGAAGCATTTTAAGAAACGAATAGTAAACTCATGTAGAATTAAAGGTCCGTATAAACTCTTAAGTAAGTTCACCGAGCATCTTGATGCTTTATATTAGCATTTCAAAACCATTATGATGCTTTACACTGTAAAACGGTTGGATAATGTCATATCAAAATGCTTTTGTAATACCTTTAGTTTTAGTGCAGCAAACCACAACGCAGCAGTACAGCTTTCAGCTGTTTTTAGTGCATTTGGATCTACATTAGCATTTTTAAGTAGTAATGAAATGCTCAATGCTGTTTAATAGCATAAACAAAAACCATTATAATGTCACGTAAACCCGCTATACAGCTTTTAGCTGTGTATAGTGCCTTAGGGTCTACAATAGCATTTTGAAGTAGTAAAATAATGTCTAATGCTGCTTAATAGCATAAACTTGTACCACTATAATGCACAGTAAATCCGATATACAGCTTTGAGCTACTTCTAGTGCCTTTTCTTGTGTAATAACACTTTTAAGTGGTTAGTTACAGCCTAGTACTGCTGAACGGCATAAACGTGAATCAATGTAATGCTTGCATTTTTAAAGATCAACTGAGTTCTATTGTACAGCTAACAGCTCTTTAATCAAATACACGTGAGTTATTGTAATACGTAAAGCTGTATATACATTCATTTTGCTGTATTCGTAAAACCATTTGTCGGCCATATTGGGAAAAAGCACATATATGATCAACACAACAGCAGCAATTACGGTGGACGTACTTCTAGATATATTATTAATGTAACTGTGTGTGTTGCATATCCGTATGTGTATAACTTTTCTAATACGCTAATAACAATTCGTGTGAAGTGAATTGTAGCAATATTAAAGAAGGTTCCGTAGGCACCAAAATCAAGTAGGGCCAATCAATTTTTTTTTTTTTTAAATTATTTTGGGGTTATAATTTTGTGATAGAGCATTTGCAGAGCCACTTACTTATTTTTTTGTTTAAGTTTCATTGTTTTACCTTTACCTTCCTTACCAAGATACATACATACATAAATATGTAATGGCTCAAATCTAAGGTGCGATTTTATAGAAATTATTCTTAATTATGAGGTTTATGCAAGCAAAGTCGTGAGCAACCGCTGACAATACATATATTTTTGAAATGTGTTAATAAAGTTCTTTCATTTGATAACCAACACGTCATGATTAAAACGTATCGTCTCGTTTTGTCCACTTCTCAAAATGTCAACCGGTCGCAAAATATCCACTTCTCACTTTGTCAACTTCTCATAATGTCGAAGTTGACCTTAAGCGAAGTTGTCATAGTGCGAAATCGTCATTTGAGAAATTGACATTTTGAAAAGTGGACATTCATTCTAAGAAGTTGACTAAGTAAGAAGTGGACATTTTGCGACCGGTTGACATTTTAGGATTAAAAAAAAAAATTAGGACAACTATATGTCCGCTAGGGGGCGCCATATTAAATTTGCCACTAAACGCTGTTCACAAGTCCAAAACCCGAATATTTTGTCAGTTTGAATCAAATAAAAGGCTGCTATTCTTCCGACAGCTATTTGCTGTAGGCAAGTCAAATCAGGTGATCAAAATGTGTCATTTTCGATACATAGCCTGACGTACGGTTGTGAATAGCTATGCAGAAAACCTTCCACTCTTCAAGTTGTACAAAAATTCTGAAATGGGGTATATTGTTATGCTCAAGGAACCCCAAAATTGCGTTCAAGTAATGGCACTATTTCAGTCTAGATCAAGTCTACTGGTATACCGGTGAACCCATATAGAACTACTTTATAGACAATGGCACTACAGTAGTTCATCAAAAGTCTTCTCTCTGGCCCCTGGCTTATTAATTGTTCAAACGTGAGTATTTATACTGCTGGCGGTATTAATAAGCCTTTTTAAGGGCTCACAAGGTTGCTATACACCGGCACCATTTTGTAAATATTTTATAACCAAAAAATATTATCATTCGGACCTATTTTATAAAAGCAATAGACCTATAAAATAATGATTTAACTTAATTTAATATTGCCCAACAAATACTATAATGTAATTAAACAAAATTCGTTAAAAACTGGGAATACACAATCGTTTTGGTTATTTCACACATTTCTATAAATAACATTTTATATCAAAACCACAAAATATCGAAGGCGCGTGAAAATTTTCAATGAAACTTGTATAGACATTTACAGTAAACTAAATGGCGCAGTAATATTTGAAGGTATGAAATAACAAAAGAGTCAAAAACTAAACCAGTATTATAAATGTTGTTTTGATGCAAACAAATATGTCACTCACTCAGTTTGGACCGTCTTCGTCCATAAAGGGCGAGATAAAGTAGTTAAATTACAACGTTAATTGTATTTTAACATTTGTACCGTGGTATTAGAGATGGTTTTCAATGATCTAGGATTTATTTAAGATCTAACTGTGAACACTTAAATAACTCTAATCATTCTTTTACTACATTCTTATGCTAGTCTAATGCTTTTGTAATGCAATTAACATCTTCATTATCAATAATATTGCTAGTATAATGCTCATGTAATGCAATTAGCAACTTTACTTACCGTAATAATGCTTCTTTATAGCGATTGATACCTTATTTGACCACAATAATGCTAATATAATGCGCCTGTAATGCAATTAAACAACTTTTGTGAACCTATTTAGGATCTAAAGCCGTATAATTTGTGCCCAAATAAGCATTGCAGTAGCCCTATACACGTTTGTAATGCTACTATAGAACTAACTCAAAATGCGAAAACGACACAGAAATGCTGTAAGTCGGCCGCTATGCTGCTTTGATGTGTTACTTGGGATATCTATGTAGGTGGAGGTGTTAGGATAATCTCACGTCTTTTTCCTATAGGGGTAGACAAAAACTACAGATCGCCATCTACTACGATTCTTACATACTTTTGCTTTGTTATATTCACACACATTTCTATACATAGGTACCTACACTCACGACGGTTGCAAATACTACGCACCTGACCTTTTTGAAGAACCTCACCAATAAGGTCTATGTATATCCTTTTACAGCGTCCCCTCCCGGCGTTTCCACTTACTTCCACCAGACAGGTCTTTATCCTAAGAATACCATTTCAGGCATTATTCGCAACGGACACCGATCTGGTGTTCTGCCATCAACTTCTCAGCTCAAACGTGGAACTTCTGGCTGACGCGGCAATGGGTGTTGCCAACATGACCAAGCTACTGCCTTCTGCTGTGCGCATGTCTGATACCAACATAATAGAAGCTCTGTGTGGTAGTATGCTTCATTATGTGCAGAGTTAGGATTAACTGGTACCTTACACTGTCTTTCATTTCGTGATGGCCCTGACGGTATGGCGCCTACTACTCATACAATGTGACTCGTATATACTGTTTTATCATCGATATCTAATTATCTTTAATTATCTCTATATTTATTGAAAGTCTGAACCGTCAATCCACCTTTCCGATCAATGCTCGTGCCGTCACTGTATGAGAAGAGGCCTTTGCTCTGCAATGGGAGAGCAGGCTGGTATTATATCTAACACAGAAATAGTGACGTGGTTCATACGGTATTGTACCTTGAGTCTATTTTATGTTTTTCAGTCTTGAAAGATTTACTAACTTGTTTTTTAGCTATCGTGGGTGATGACGCCGCCGTCTGGTTCTACATCAGAATAAACTCACTTCGGGCGCTAGCCGAACTTTGCCGAATAATTCCGAAGGCTGCCTTTAGCCTCGTCGAGCCGAAGACGTTCTCAGCACTCAGGGCTATTAATAAGAAATGTATGTACCTACTGTATATTGTTAAAATTTACCAAAATATACTTTACATTGAAATGTGATTGGAACCTCCAACCTGACGGTTCTTGCGTCTGGTGGGCTACTTCAAATCTTTCCGCACAACTTCTCTGTCACAGCGGCACTTTCAAACTTCCTCTTATATCATCATAATCGTCATCAGCCCATAGTAGTCCTACTGCTGTCCTACTCTATCTTCAGCTTGCCGCATCCAGAATCTGCCAGCAGTCTTTCGCAGGTCGGCCTTCCACCTAACCGCAGGGGGTCCTACACTACGATTGCTGCACTCAAGTTTATTCCGGTAGTAGTCGGTTCTTCGTGAGATATGGCCGGCCCACTGCCATTTCAGCTTACTAATCCTTAGACTATGTCGAAAATGTTAGTTCTCTGTCTGTACATGCCTACCACATATCCCGCTCAGAATCCTCAATTCAGATGTTCAATAACTTCCCATTGGTAATATTGTCACCAGTCAAAGATACTCCAATCGAGGCTCAGAGGCTGGCAGTCCAATGTTACATCAACTTACAGAACTACCACGTCAGCACAAAGGCCATGCTCAACGGAGACTTTATGTCTGAGTTGCTTAATATAATGCAGGTAAAAATAAAAAGGTCCTTATTTAATTGTAGGTTCTGCAATGAAAAAACGTCATGGTGGACTCACGAAACGGATGCAGATTCGGAATTTATAAAGATGATTTCTGGCCATGTTAAGTTAGTTAAATACAGCTATTACCAATTTGTAAAGAGTATTGGGGTATCAAAAGCCGATGTTGTTAAGACACTAAATTGTTTATTGCATTCTAATTTAATATAATATCTCCGTTCGGTGGTCAGTAGGTAGGTACTATCAAGGTAGGGATTGCAATTCAAATGGTATTGAGATCTGTGTGAAAAATGTTTCGTGATCTGTGATGTCAATTCTATTATTTGTTTCTTCTTCACTTGATCAAAGTTTCTTCAGCAAATGGGCATTTTCCTTTGGAATTCTGTGATTCCAGCGCAATTTATTTTCATTTGGAACTTTTACTCCCAGTGGGCATAAAACGACAGCCATAAATGGTTCCCGAACAAAAAATATAAGAACATAATATGTACCACGTAAAATTTTGTTAAAGGAAATTCGACGGCCACTTGCAGCTATCCCTAACTCCTTTTTACTTAATGATGTTTTACAGCGCCTAGACATCAACTTAAAGATTATGACGTGCACTGTGCTGACTGGCCTCATGACCGAGGAGGTCGGGAGAGACTTGTTCACAGCCAAAAAAGGCGAAAATGTGAGTATTACTACTTAGGTACGTCACGAATCTCTACTTCATCTTCGTCTTCATCTTTCTTCTTTTTCTCCTTGATCTTCTATCATTATATTCTTCTTTCTTTTTACTTACTGAACATTTTTTGTATTAGTATTGTTTTTCTTTCTTTAGCTAAAATTGCACCTACCACTGCTTTTGTGCCTCTGTACATTAGGGTGCTTGAAGTATTAAATTGATAAATCTTTGGGACCGTATTCTCACCTAATAGAGCTAACAAAGAGGGGGTTCATGTCAAAGCTGTCAATCAGCACAACGGCCCGGTAGAGCGGCGACTCGTGGCGTGCTTCATACAATTTCATACTTTTAATTTTACCGCCGCTGCCCCGCGCTTAGCCGCCGCTCACATCGGCAAGGTCGCGAACAAGCCGTTAGTTTGAAATGACTGCTCACTTCGCCATCGCTTCACTTCACCTACATTTCCATAGAGTATATTTTGGAAGACAAGACTGACTGTACAAAAACACTAAACACTGTTAAGGTGGTGTCCAGTAACTTGCTGATTGAGCACATCGGTCTACGCACTGCACTGTGCACTTTGATTGCTGCCAGCGTCACCAATGAGGGAGCTGACATGTATCTGATTCTCGGAGTTATACACTAGTAAGATTTGATTGTTTTCATTTGGTTAATTAAGTTGAGAGTGGCCTATGGTTATGGTATTTTAACGTGCAACTTCATGGCGTATTATGCGTTTCAAATGAGAATAGGAACGTCAATGACCTCTATCTGTCAATGTTGCTTGAAAAGTACGGCCTGCAACGAAACCTTAATCCCGTATCAATTATTTTCTTTTTTTTTGTTTTTTACCGAGGCGAAGTTAATCAAAATGCAAAAAACGTCTTAAATTAATTAGTCTTGTTGAGTGCTTATAGTTCTATTTATTAATTCTGTTTGTTACACGGTTGTTTGTTGTTGATGATGATATTTGTTTTTGTTTTTATCTCCCTGACTGCTCGAAAATGTGTGAGCGAGGCGCTGTTTTGCATGGGAGGGCTCGAGAGATTATCTCCAATGTAAACAAATACTTTGAGAGTACAATTTAGAAATTTATTCGTTCGTAATTCGTAAATAAATTATATTTAGAAAAAAACCTTATTTTGCTGATCTTACCCAATTTATTCGAATTGACAGCTATGACGTCACAACATGGCGCAAAGTTATTCCTATTCTCATTTGAAACGCATAGTACTTACCTATATCTATACTAATGCTGCACACTCGTATTAAAATTTTATTTAATTCAAGCTAATCTTAATTTTTGTAGTTTTGACATTCAAATTTTATATTCTGCTTTTTGCATATTACATTTTACTATGGAAGAGCGGTCGCTCCTAACATAGGCTCTATCTACGTAAAAGGAGGATCCCATGAAACAATTTTGTAAAAACCAACATTTGCTTGACCCACCAATAACCATTTTTTTTATTATAATGAGAAAAAAATTGATAATTGTTTGGATTTAACTTAAAAAACTACTTAACCGATTTGGAAAATTTGTTCACCGTTATAAAGCTATACAGGGTTATTTTTCAATGACCGGCCATATTTTCACAGGGTGTTCTACCCATGAATATGAGCAACTTTCACTATGGGACCGAGTCTGAAATCACGAAAAAAAACCGCTGTTTCATACAAAAGTTCAATATCTACTCCACTAAAATGTATGAAACAGCTGATTTTTTTTCACCGAGTAGCATAGGCTTTAATTTGTTTTCAATCAAAACTACGAGGGTTGTGGAGATAAAGTTCGAAGGGATAACTACAAAATCCATGCAGACCAAGTCGCGGGTAATGTGTTAGTATAAGATATAGGTGAGGTGCGCAGCATCTTACCATGTCTTGGATGGAAAGGTCTACCTGATACAGTTAAGATGTGTTTGATCCACAGTATGGTAGGGAACAAACAAGCGAGGTACGTGGTCGGCGCATGGGAGCCGGCGCTGGAAGCCATCTTTAGACACCACCCGTCTGCTAAGCTTGCGTACACTGGACGACTAGACATCAATGATTTTACTCAGGTAATGGAGCATTTGCTATTGTGGGAGCAAAAAGACTAACGACCTTCTAGCAATGACACGATGTGATGACTTGGCTCTGGTCCTTATGTACAGTCAGCGTCAACAATATGGAGACGAACAAATTATTCAAAATGATCTAAACAACTATGAAAATGGATTATTAACTTAACGAACGACACATATATGTATAACTAGCTTTTGCCCGCGGCTTCGCCCGCGTGGATGTCGAACTTCCGTCCCCTATGTTTTCCCTTTAAGGGTTGAATTTCCAAAAATCGTTTTTAGTGGATACGTACTTTTCACTAAGAACACCCCTTCAAGTTTCATGTCTCTAATACCAGCGGTGTGGGCTGTGCGTTGATATCTATTATAGACGAAATAATTTTAGCATAATACTTCCGGATAGACTACTTTCAAAGTTGATCATTCCGGTAAAGGTATCTGGAACTAATGACCCGGGAAGGGGCGCCGTACTACTGACCATGTGTAAAACAACTGAAACTAAGATCAACCTGCCCAGGCGTATTTATTACAACCGTACCAAGTTTGGTTAAAATCCCTATAAAAGTTTTTGAACTATGCGTGCACATACAGACAGACAAAACATTTACTGATTGCATTTTTGGCATCAGTATCGATCACCAATCATCCTCATCAGAGTTGACTTCTCTACAGTTTTATTATAAGTACTAGCTTCTGCCCGCGACTTCGTACGCGGATCCTGTTGCTTACCTATGCCAGCGACAACGGGGTCGTCAAAATCGAAGATCTGAAACGTCTGACGTCGAATTGTAAAAGCCCGGGGACGGCAAAACAGTGGAATGCGCGAGACGATCCAAGACGTTCCAGATTTTTTATTTTTGTTGGTCAACAGGAAATGCCATCAGACTTAACAACTTTTGCTAAGACGCCATTTTTATTATGTATAAGTTATATTGTCGCTGGGCTTTGGAGTTCCACTACAGGTGCTCCAGATCTTCAAATTTAGTCTCATAGCAGAAAACACTCTTCACGTGGAATAGTTTTTGCAATGGCACCATTTTTATATCTCTTACTTTAGGTGTTCCATTTTCCAAAATAAATTATAGCCTATATGTTGCGTGACGTTCACGATCCGCGGTCAGTCGCGCATCTCCTTCCCCCACTTATCTCTAGAGTCGATGCGAATATACGCTGAAAACTCAAGCGTCATGCTTTTTCCGTGAACGTCTCCAACTCGCGAGACAGTGCATGATGTTCACGATCAGTGGTCAGTCACGCACATAATATCCTTCACTGGTGTCTAGAGACCTGGATACCTGGTAGATGCGTAAATACGCTGAGAATGCAGGCGTGCTTCGCGATCCCAAGAAGTTTCCACGGAGCGAGTTGCAACCTCATGTTGTCGAACAGCATCAAGTCCCTCCTAACGCTCTTCGGTAGATTGTTGGGATCTTATGATCTTTAATCATTTAGCACTTTTGGAACATTGAGAAAGATTTGACCTCTTTCTAGGTATGGTTATAGTTTTATTGTGATGATACCAGATCAATTAAAATCTAAGTGGCTGCTCCCCAGCGTTACCGGGTAGGCAACCATGTAACAAAGATAAATAGAAAAGGAAATTAAACACTCAAATAACATAAGCCCGAAGGCATATTTATACGATAAAAAAAATGGAAGTTTTGGCCAGTAGAGTCTAATTTTCAATGATATACCATCGTCATCTAAAATCAGCCCTGAACTGTTCCCGCCTTCACTGCGTGGAGGTACTTATGTTATTTTATAAATATGCAATGAAATTAGTGATAGCTTTAATTTCTATATCAAATGTATCTGATCGTCAATTTTTATAAGTCAACAGGAAATGCCTATCAGACCGAACAACTTTTGCTAAGATGTCATTCCTATGTGAGTTATGGTGTAGCTGGGCTCTTGGAGTTCCACAACAGGTGTTCCAGATCTTCGATATTTATACGTCAACAGCGAGTGCTCATAAGGCTGAACAAATCTTGCTAAGACGTCATTCCTATATATGTTATAGTGTAGCTGGGCACTTGAAGTTCCACATCAGGTGTTCCGGATCTTCAAATTTATTGTCTCAGCAGAAAATGCTCATCACGTGGAACAATTTTTGCTATGGTACCATTATTGTATCTCCTATAGTTTAGCTGGTCTGTTGCGGTTCTGCATCAGGTGTTCCGGATCTTCAAATTTATTCTCTCAGCAAAAAATGCTCATCACGTGGAACAATTTTTGCTATGGTACCATTATTGTATCTCCTATAGTTTAGCTGGTCTGTTGCGGTTCTGCATCAGGTGTTCCAGTTTCCAGGATAAATTATAGCCTATGTGTTGCCCAGAATTAATATCTATACAACAAAAAAAAAATCATTCAAATCCGTCCAGTAGTTCCGAAGATTAGCGCGTGCAAACAAACAGACAAACAGACAAACAGACAAACAGACAAACAGACAAACAGACAGACTTTTTTTTTTGGATTCGTGCTCTATTACTGTTTCTAAACCCCCCTCAATTATTATTTTTTAAATATATTCAATGTACAGACACAGTTTTTTTACAGTCTTATTATATGTATAGATTATTTATTATCTTAGGTGTGTGATAGTACATGCAAACAGACACACAGACAGACAAAACATTTACTCATTGCAATTTTGGCATCAGTATCGATCACTAATCCTCCTCATCAGAGTTGACTTCTCTACAGTTTTATTATAAGTATTATTTATTACCTTAGGTGTGTGATAGTCCATTGAATTTTATGGCGAACTATATTGTATCTTAAGAAAAAATATTATAGTATTTTAGCCGTGTGCAGCGCCCCTTGGTGAACTCCACTGCGGGTGACGTAACCTACGACAAACTTATTATTTACGGTTGGTACAGTAGTCGGGTCTAGGGATCGAACCGCAAAATTAAGTTTGTTTTTTGTTGTATATACTTTTCCGGGATAAAAAGTACCCAGTGTGGTGCCCAGGATAATAAAGAATAAGTATACCAATTTTCATCGTAATCGAACCGGTAGTTTTTGCGTGATACCTGAACATACAGACAGACAGACAGACAGACAGACAGACAGACAAAAATCTTTTTAATCATATTTTTGGGTTCGGTGTCTGTCTAGTAATACCCCCTGCTATTTATTTTTTTGATATTTTCAATGTACAGAAATTTTACTTCTACAGATTTATTATAAGTATAGAATAGATGTTTCAGAACAGCTTGTTTTATTTCTACTTCTTGTTGTTGTCAAAATCAAAAATCAAAAGTCTTTATTCAAACTAGGCTGAGAATCAGCACTTTTTGAACGTCAAAAAAATACATAAAAACAGTCCCGCAAAAACGGCCCACCCTTCGCCACTTCCTAGTGTTTTTGCTGGGAAGAAGAAGTGGCGGAACAAACTCCCCAGCAACACATCTGTCTGATTCGTTTGAAGAACTAGGTATACAAAGAATCTTTACAATGAAATGCTCAATAATTAAATAGCACTAATGTTTATACACATTGTAAAACATTACATTTCAGAATGATTGTCACGTGTTAGCTAGCACACTCCAATATACCGAGAATAAGAAAAAAAAAGTAAATTCATATTAACATTGAAATCTAAACTCAAGCAAAACAACTACAAAACTGAAAAATAACAGCCTCCAGGCATAAAAAGCGTACCCGCTTACATGTGCAATGCTGACTTATATTCATAAGGCTGTGACTCTAAATTTAAAATGATAATCTAGGACCACCGAAGTGAAACCAATAAGCAGTTAACTGTTTTATCCCCGAATGTTTCTCATACAGGAGGGTTTCTACTGCTTGAAGTGTTTGGGCGAAAGTTTCCCCAGCATGCAGGCGGTGATGACAAACACGGGACGGCCTCACAGGCCAGTGTTTCTGTGCATGTTTCAACAGTCTGCCGAACTAGGATCCGGGGCCATGAGTAATAGTGAGTATTAGTTGAAGGTTAAACTCAAGTTTTCATATTGACTTGAGTTGGAAGTCAATATGAAAACTTGATTTTAACCTAAATTTATAGTTCTTTTATAATATGTCCGTCTTTTTCATATTGTATAATAGAGAAAAAGATGAAAACAGCATAAATTAAGTTCAGTTTGACACCAAGGGAATTGGCACAATTCGGTACGTAAAGTAAAAATTAACCTACGCTGATTCCAAAACCATTTGGAGATTTTAGGGTCTTAAGCCTTATTTTTCTATTTTTAGCTCTCTATATCACAAGATTGTGATTATTTTCACAATAATACTTGTAACCATTTGACTTTTATTTGACCTCTATATGACGTCATAAAGTAGCCTGAACAGACTACTTCCTTCGTGTGTTTCAAGATAAATTAAAAAAAAAACTGTTGTTAGTCTACAGATGGGCAATCCACCGGGTCTAAACCCGGTGCTTTGATAAAAACCCGATAAACTCCCGCAAGCACCCATAAACACCCAGAAAATTGGGTGTATATTTGATTTGATGAAATTAAATTAGTGATGTTAAAAAATATGTTTTAAAAGTGATTTTCATTCATTTTATTTTTTTGTAGGCAACATAAAATAAAATGGTACGAGATAAAAACGAAATTTCTACTATTTCAACTTTTGAATAGCTTATTTTATGTTGTAGTGTGTAATAAGCGTTGAAGACTCGAGCGTAAGCGTGTTAGTTGTCATGTTCATCATTTGTAAGTTGATTTATTATTATTATTATTTTTATTTATTTTTTTTTATTAATGGGAAAGGGCTAGGACAAAGAAGAAAATAACTACTTGTTTTTTGTACAGTGATTTACTCACAACTCGGTCACACATAAGATAACAAGTAGGTCGCTTACGTTGCCATTCTCAGATTATTACGCAACTTACGATAATATTGGTAATGTCGGATACTCTAAAAAATAGAAAACCTTGGAGCTAACGATAAAATTAGCGTTTGCTATAACTTAAGTTTCTTAATTATTTTGGCAAAAATGTCGACGAGACATGGTCCGTTGTAGTTTAAAATGTTGTTTGCAACGAAAAATGCAGTTTAGGTAAAAATGTCGCTTACGATAAGTCGGCGGTAATGGCTCGATTTGTTTGAACATTTAGTTAGGTGAAGAAAATGAAAACATAAAAGAGAATTTTATAGACCAACTTAATGAGAGCTATGATGAAAATGAAACCGGAATTGAGAGTTCTATAGACCCGATAATATTGGATGACTACAACGAACCTAAACCTTCAACGTCAGGGGAAGCCAGACAGCCTTTACATTTTGTCGTCTGTAACAATGATAATGGAGGGTCCGATAGTGATTGATTGTTAAGTAGGCCATTTGTTTTTGATTAGCACAAAAAAAAATCTTGCATTATTTTATTTCACCTAATTATTAATAATTCAGTAAAAGAATATTAATTAAAAACTAAATGTCATTTATATATAAAAATCATTTACACCCGAAATTTGGGTGGAAATCGGGTGTTTATCCCAAAACACCGGGTTAAAACCCACCTGGGTTTAAACCCGGGTGGGTGGTTGCCCATCTATTATGTAAGTCTGAAAATCGTATCTGTCAAGTGTAGAGATGGGTCGAGGGCAAAAACATGTATGGACAGATTGGGCATAAACTTGGCATTTTGGGCATAAACGAGTTAACGCTCAAATAAATGCTTAAACAAATAACTTTATTTCGTAAAAATAAAGCAGGAAATTAACTTAAAATGAAATTGTATGTCCGTATTTCGTAAATTCAAAATTAAATTAAATTATTTTTACCCTTACTAATATTATAAACGCGAAAGTTTGTAAGCAAGGATGGATGTATGTATGGATGTTTGTTACTCTTTCACGAAGACTTCTGAATTGATTGTACTGAAACTTTACAATAATATAGCTATATCAAAATAGCACATAGGCTATAATTTATAAAGTTAGTGTGTGAAGTTTCCAAAACATGACGATACGTAAGAGTCAAGGAAGTTGGAGAAAAATCTGCTATTTACGAGCTATTCTGGCGTACGCTGACAAAACGGTTAGATTTACACGTATGTAAGTTATGGAAAGTTTAACAGTTCTACAAAAAAACCCATGACCGCACAAATCTTTATTCTATGTGTAACGCTCTTTTCAGGCTACATTCTAATATCCTATTAAATATGATAATTATTTCTGTAAATTGGTTCATAAATACACTTACATGTTATTTTTTTTTTAAATAACTAGAAGGTGAGGTCGGTGTTTCACTATGTGACTACGCTGAGAAGAAACACCGAAAGAAACAGGCACAACACCATAAATCATTATGGACACGATAATGTGCTTCAGCTTTTGGGCCCAGCATAATTATGTGCAGTGTAGTATTAATTTTGGTTTAAGAACTAGTGTAATTCAATGTTCTTTTGCAGTCTTCAAACTTTCTACATTAGAAGTTTCCAGAATAGTTGTTGTAAAGATTTAAAATATATTTTTGAAGGGCATATAAACTTTACTGATGCTATAATTATCATCCTCGAGTTCAAAAATAACTTATGTGATTAGTTACATGACCAACACAACCAAGAAATCATTCATAACAAAGCAATTTCTACAGGTTTAGAACCAATTTCCTAAGATTATTGCAAAATATTAGCTATATCCAATAAGTTTTTGAAAATTAATTTTATTATAAACTCAAATTAGAAGAAATTGTTTTAAAAGTTTTTGCCCAGTCAAAACGAATTTATTTGGCGTTTACGGGCAATTATCGGGCGTTTATTTTATGCGCCCAATTTGCCAGGGCATAAACCCATCTCTAGTCTAGTGTCTACTGTTGACAATGTCAAGTTTGAAGTTATCTATTAGTGTTTTTTGTATGTACTGAAACGTGGCAAAGACTTAAAGCTATTCGGTCTACGAAATGACGTCATCACGAATAATACTTTAAAATTTAATTTAAAAAAAACTATTACTTGGAAAAAAAAAAGCTTCAAATTAGTGGCTTAAAATTAAATATTTTACGAAATAAAAATATAAAAAAAATACCTGAAGAATACTTTACATACCGAATTATTGTCTCATGATATACTTATTTCCTCCCATCAGTCCGTCCTTCACAAACAAAACTGTCGGAGGTACAGTTTCCACCGGCTCCAGATGACCTCTGGTTGCTGGATTATCTCCTGCAGATGAAACTTTGGTTTGGAGAACCGTTAGTACCTATTCTATTCTACATTTCTCGGAACCCTGAGGTCCTCGGACCTTTGGGGGGCTTAAGAGGGGCCGAAGCCAACTAGCAAAGGCCAATTGATGCCTTTAATGAAATGAGGCATCAACCGACGGTTTTCGCTGTATACCTACACTATACAAGTGCACCTAAGGAAAACCCCCGGCTAGTGCAGGACTATTGCAAGCTCTAGAAACCAAATACCTATTCCTATTATAATGTTCTGTTTATTTGTAAAACAATTATGTGTGTATCTATAGGTTCGTACAGGTCGGAAGATATCCCTTTTACCCTGTTGTAGATGAAGATTAGATGATTTTTAGGAAGCTTAAATAAACATTTCTGTTTTCAGATCTAAGTCCTTGCATTACTTTGAAATAGAAGATGCCCATTATGAAGTAAAGTAAGTCTTGAGTGTGGGTACCTACCTACCTAATATTTTCTAGGCTCTAGGTAGATAGGTACCTACATTTTATAATGTTAAAAAAGTATGCCGAGTTGTTTTTTGATTACTATCAAAACATAGAGGTAAAAAAAAGGTTTTATTCGCAATAATAATGACACACAGAAGCCGCGATTAGTACAAAACACGGGCGAAATACACTTTACTCGGTCCACTTTATTATCTTTGTGTGCGTGAGCCGAATGTAGTGTGTCTGTGTTCGACGGAACGTGATTTTTAGTACCTACCTAACTACTGACATGGGTCGCCGAGCAAACAAGCCAATTCTGGCTCATTTTTAATTTACTTACTTTTTGCACTCGTACTAGGATTCTATGCGTTATTATTATAAGGTATTACTAAAGGTTTGCGGTCACTTTTGAAAATTATTGTTCGCAATTATTACCATTTTACGATTGTTGGGTCAATCGATCGTGCTACCCAGAAATGATTGGAGCCTGACTTGACGTAATAGCATTGTCGTTGTCTAGATATCGCGATAAATGTGACGAAGTATCAACTATACTGAAGGAGCGAGCGCAGCTGCTGGCAGAGTTTGTGGCTCAACAAATGAGCGGACTGTCCCAAGAGAGAGACTGTTCAATGCCTAGCGTCGACCTACATCTGGCTGATCTGATGGTAAGTTCACGATAAGTATGTTTAGAGGGTCATTTATTTAAAACTTTGAAGCACACAATTGTAGTTTTCCGGAAGAATACCTACCTAGCAGTTTTCCCTGACCCCTAGTGCAGGTGTAAGACGGAACACCGGGGTGGTTGGAAACCAGTAAGAGTCTGAAGGATCCCTTCGCTCCCCACGGTGGAAGACATCTATGAGGATTTTTTGACCACGAGATAAAAAAGGAGTATGAACGGGTGGCGTACAAAACGTACTTACGTTCCCGCTACCACTGGCGCAGGTGTGAGATTCGATTTTGAGTCTGACTGATTCCTCCGCACGTAAATCAGGAGACACCTAAGAAGCAGAATGGTAGTTTTTGGGTTTACTTTACTTAGGGCCGATTTTCAATGGTCCAATAATATAATTGATAACTGTGAAATAAAATGGCGGAGTTTGACAGCGTTTCTACAACGTGGCGCTACAATGGTGACATTAACTTAACACACGTATACGTTATCCCAGTTTCGTTTTAAGAAGTAATTTTATTTCCATAAAACGTCATTATTTACTGATTAATTTAAAAAAATAAAAAAATATAGAAATAAGCATCCTGTACAAAAATAATCATAGTGCAGCGGTCATTTGCCGGGGTCACGGATCATAACATCGCGTCAAAGAAATTGAAACGAATAAGCAATACCTCAATCCTTTTGTCGGCGCGCGCGTTCTCCCTTCCACACCCGCCCGCCGCACCCGAATCCTTCTCTTTTCACTAGTGCTAGCCGGACCCGTTACCTTGACACACATCTTTGCGCTCGTGTCGTGCGCATAATTTCGTCGTTGTTTTGTGAATGTTTCGCGAAAAAGACGCTTACTTATTGTTTTATTTATTTAGTTTTGTGTAATTAGAATAGTAAATAGATTATAGTACTGCGATAAAGACGCTTTGCTTTGTTTTCGTTAGTTTTCCGATCTACATAGTACCTACGTGTTCTACGATTAAGGACGTTATTATTTGTGAATTTGTGATGGCAAATAGGTACACATCCGAATTGAGAGGAATGGTTGTAAGTGACAATTTATTTTCAAATGTGCGGGAAAATATGAAACGCCGTTCGGCCCTTTGTATTCGTCAACAAGGTGGACTCATTGAAAATAAGAAAATTTAAAATAAAGACAATTAAATAAAAGTACCTAGTGATTAGTGATGATAGTGGTAATAACTCATAGTAATAAGAGAGCGTGATATGATAAGTGTTTGACTAAACAGCTCCGCTGTAGGTAGGTCTTTGATAGAATGCCGTCAAAGGATCGCAGGAGTACAAGGCGCGCTGCGCGGTTGCCAGCGCGCGAAGCGACGCGTTGCCGCTCTGAGTAAACGTAAACGAGTAACGTGCATCTAGGTAAGTAATTTCATGAATGAATTTTTGCACAGAGTGATCCCAATTGTAGTCACTTTTTTATCATTTAGTTTGTTTGAAAAATGTTTTTGTTCAAATTACCAATTATTTTAACCAATCATAATTTATGTGGTTAATGGCCACTAGCCCTACCCGTGTGTTAAATTAATGTCACCATTGTAGCGCCACGTTGTATATTTGTCTAACTGTTTGTGTCATGAGCACGATCATTTGTTCTGTGCCTGGGTGTAATTTATCTATAATTTATGTATTTATTTAGAAATACATATAGGTATTAAGTATGTTTATCAGTGGTTTAGTAGGTACCCACTGCTGTGGTTGGGACTCGCGATTGCGTTGTGGAATGTATATTTTAATCTAAGTACTCTTTCCAGTCAGAACTGAAGTCCCCAGTGATAGGGCTGGGCTACGTGAAGTGTGGCGGCGCCCTGGAGCGCGCGCTGCTGTACAAGGTGCTCGCCGACCGGCTCGGCCTGCCGTGCGCGCTGTTCCGGACCACTAGCGCTTTTGCCTGGTGTGAGATAGCAGTTCCTGAATTGGACCCGGTTAGCATCATAACATGGCATTACAGTAAAACGATAAAGATACCGGACTGGTATCCGCAACTCCACGTCAAACGCGTATTTTGCGTATGGGCCATAATCTACCACGCGGGCCCAGTGCGAATTGGTAGATGTCACGTGTCTTCGATTTTTTTGGTTCTAGGACATGCCGGTTTCCTCAACATGTTTTCTTTCACAGCTTTTTTTAGAACAGTGGTGATGAAATAAATAACACAAAGTAATGCGTCTGCCTGGGTTCGAACTCACGACGTACTGTTCGTAAGTAAGTAAGAAGGATGTCCCGAATGAGAAGACAACGGTGACTTATGCAAAGTTTAAGCAAGACTTACAAAAGACAATAAGTATGTGATTTTTTAAATTATACTCCATTAGAAAAAAACATTTTACAAAAAAAAAAAACAACCGACTACTTAAAAAAACACTAACAGGTGAATAATAACTCCAGTTTCGGAAGTCTGTGACTTTGGTGGTTTTATTTCGTTCATTATTGGCCACCGACTTCAGAAACTGGAGTTATTTTTCACCTGTTAGTGTTTTTTTTAAGAAGTCGGTTGTTTTTTTTTTGTAAAAAAGTTTTTATTTTGCAATTTTTAGTTTCTTCGTATGTAAAGAAAGTCTTTCAAAACTTGAAAGAATCATTGAAATCTGTTAACAATTGCAAAATAAATTCTTTCTAAACATTAATCTGTACCTACATCTCTGCCGGGCCCCTTTTGAAATACACAGGCGTAATATTATGTTATGGAAATACATAAACCATGCACAGACATGTGACTGTAGAAATCGCGAGTAATGTGCTGTTATGCGTTGAAGAGTTCCGTTGCCTGTCTTCTTCATCAGTTTTTCTTTACCAAATGATACTTGCTAAATGAAAATGCTTGATTTGTTACCAAAAATGTAAAAATCGGTACATGTACATGTACCTATATTATTTGAGGAGTGCCCTCAATTCCTCGAGGATCCCATCATCAGATCTAAGGTTTGAAGGACCAACCTGGTAGTATACCTACCCTATCAAATAAAAAAAGAATTTTGAAAATCGGACCATAAATGGCGGAGTAATCGCGTAGCAAACACAAAAAAAAAAAAAAACATACCTACCGGCGAATTGAGAACCTCCTTCTTTTTTGGAAGTCGGTTAAAAAAGGCTCGTAGGGGTCCAAAGACTATAGGTATATATGTCAGCGTCAGGGATGGCTGAGCGATGGGCTGACACCGATGGGGGTTTTGTGGTACCGAGTTCATAACGTAGAATAACAATCTCCATTGCAGTAATAACCTCACTTAACAATCTTAATCACAAAACATAACTCAAATAGGTAACTGATAGTTTCGTACCTACTGGATGTGTGTCTTCGTTGGTGTCTCAAATCAACCTGAGCTCTGCCTAGCTCCCACACACCAGCACGACTCTGTCCTCGTGACATTACCAAAAACACATTCGCGCCATTTTGAATGACAAGTAACGTCACGCTGGTGACCATAGACTCCGTAGGGTTAATCAACTTCACAACTTATTATTCAAGAATATCGCTTTCCACGACATATAGATAATAATAGTTATTTATTCTATCCCTTCAGAAAGAAGAATCAGACAAACCCCAGAACTTCCCAGCGGGCCTGCTCCGTACCAACTACGTAGTGGATCTAATACAGCGTCCAGGACGACTGATACCACGCGGAGGTCGGGAAGCGAGACTCATCTGTGGACCTGTGTGTTCACCGCCTTACACTGCGCGGGAGTTGCCTGAAGTGTGTCGGTGCGAGAGACGAGCTTGATCTAGAGGTTTTTCATAACTTACTGGAGATTTTTATGCGCGAAATGAGATTAAGACTTAGTTAAAGCTACTATTGGGTTTGTCATCTTTACATGACTGTGGTTGGCAGAGTTAAAAAGAGATGTAGGAGCGACGAAAATTTAAAAGTCTAGGTACCTATGCTGAGCCGGTTTGGTCACTTTGAGGTGATGAATGAAAGGAGGCGTACAAAATGTATTTATTTGGAAGGTGTAAGTGGAAACGCCGAAAGGTGACGCCCTAAAAGGATACTATGCCAATAACTATTTTAGTGATGTTCTTCAGAAAGGTCAGGGGCGTTGTACCTATCGCAGGCAGCGTGACGGTTTATGTATGGGTACTTTTTATTTTTTCTTTGAGAAGTGTTACGTTATTACCATTCATGGAGAGAATGAAGTGAACAAGCGAATCCTGTCAGTTTGTTCCAACTTCACTTGACAGATCAACTAGCAGCGTTATGATTTTTTAGACTTTTGGTATTTTAGAATTATCTATCAAAGAAACCGTGAAATTATGTAACGACATTGGTCGGCGTCTTTGTCATCACGTAGTAAGTACCTAGATAGATCAATGTAAATGTACAGAACACAAGCACATCAAGCTACCCAAATCTGTCACATTTCTTTGATAGTTTACAACTTTATTACTAAAGAATAAGGTTTATGTTCAATTGGGGTAATTGTGCTGACGTCTGTACTTAATTAAAAAAAAAAACAATTTTCTAAATTATTTATTCAATTTATTTCAACTTATACACAGCATTATTCGTTCGGTGCCATGAGAAATACATTTCTATAATAAATATAATATTTTTATCAGAAGTCTTAAGACAAGGCACTACTTAAGACACATTGCACAAGATGGACGGACACGTTACGATCACAAACATTTATACTTAGAACTAATTATAATAAAAGGTGATATTGCATATTTTTGCTACACTTTGTAAAATTAAAGTTTTATAATCCTTATGACATTTTATTTGACGGAATGGCGATCGGAATGTTTGGTGAAATTATGTTATATGTATAGAACAGCGTTCAGAAACCTTATGTGTATTGTTTTACAGTGCAGTATCAACCTTACATCATTACAAAATAAAATTTTCTTAGTAAGTAAATAAAAAGAAATAATTTATACCTTTTAGGTAACATAAATTGCGCTGGTGATAAAACTTACCAGTTATAAAAAAGAATTTGTTCAAATAATAACGAAAATATTCGTTGATTCTTTTAGCCTAATTTTTAATTTGATTTTTTGTAGAAAATACTGTTAAAATACACAACCTATATTTTATGAAAGGTAGAAGGAATATGACTTATAATAATTCAGTCTAAATAAAAATGTGGTAATGGCATCTTAGATAGAAAATAGTATTTAAAATTACATATCTTTCAATAAATGGGGCCATAATTTTATAATAAGCCTTATTAATTATTTTTTTAGCAATCGCAATTTGTTTGCGGAGCGTGTTTATGTGTTTACACGCATTCAGTCAGCCGCTCCCTAGTACGTTAAGAGTTGTATAAAATTGGCGGTAGGAACACCGACGCATAGCCGGATAAATTTGAGTAAAAAAACAGTGATAGCCCAATGATGTGATCAGCGGAGTGCCAAGTCCTAGATCTCTGACTTTTCCGATTCAATCATGTGCGTAATGTATAATTATCACATGCTTCATAAACGGTAAAGAAAAAAATCGTGAGGAAACTGGCATGCCTGAGAGATATTTCTCGACGTCACGTAAAGCCAAGTTAGAGGCACAATAACTCGGAAACCACGTTAGTCAATAACCACACAAAAACGGAACTGAGGTAAAAAAAAACATTACAACAGAATGTAGAAACTATATAGGGCGCCTTCAAACTTGCCGCCAGGTGCCGCGTGGGTTCAGCGCTGCCGTCCCGCTGCTTTGTTAATCCATATACTTAAATAAAAAACGCGCGATTGCAGCGCTACAACCCGCGCTGTGGCCGCGCACCGGTTCATCAATCGACCAGTGATGATGCGTACAAGTTTTTATTCAGACATGAACGAAAATCGGCTTGAACAATTTACCGATGAGGTTAAAACTAAATGTACAACACTATGATGATCGAACCTAGCGGTTGCAACGCGGCGGCTCGTTGCGGCTACCTAATCTGAAGGCTTAGAGTACGGAAAATCCGTAATGTGCACCACATATTAGGAAAAGTAAGCAAGCATAATATGTGCTTTAATCAGTACAGTAATTAGTGCACAAGGATATTTTTCTTAGATATATTAAACGGGAGTTGCCCGTGGTCCACGGACAATTTCATTTTATCTTGCTGGGGAGTTTGTTCCGCCACTTCTTCTTCCCAGCAAAAACACTAGGAAGTGGCGAAGGGTGGGCCGTTTTTGGGGGACTGTCTTTATGTATTTTTTTGACATTCAAAAAGTGCTGATTCTCAGCCTAGTTTGAATAAGGACTTTTGATTTTGAATTTATTTTCCCGTAGTCCACCTGCATTACCAACAGCACCTACACCTGTGTGCATATTATACATAAATCAAATCAAATTGGGGTACTGGGGTCCCCATACATGTAATGTGATTTTTTTTGTGTTTGTTTTCAAAAAGAAAATAATACCTAACATTTATTGTCATCTTAGTTTAATTATGATAGGGCAATATATTGTAAATACTTTGTTGGACCACGGGAAAAAAATTGCTTACAACTCCCGGTATAAAAGTACTAAATTCTACTTAGTATTTAAAAAGGTGCACTTATTTCTTTATAAAATGTTAAAGCTGCCTTCTACAATACTTAATGCAATACGTCATTAACAATACGGTGGTCAGGAATATCAGTATTATATCTAAATTTTGAAGTTCAGAGGCCAGTACATCAAGCTACCCCAAGGGGACAAATAACTTTGATAGTTATTCAACTTTATTGTTAACACAATAAGGTTCATTGTCAATTGGGAAAATTTGACGGGGTAGCTTGATGTTCTGCCGTCTCTCTGTACGACGTCGTGTAAGTCTTTTTAATGACACAAACTTAATGGAACTTCTTTGTCCTCGAAAATTGGTTCCTTGATACAAAGTAAAGTCTTTTTTCCTTTTTTTTGTCCAAAGCTGCAATACGGCAGCCTGCCTAACTGCCTTACCTTATGGTAAGGTTATAGGTCACGGAACAGAGGAAGGAAGTGTCCACAGAAACAGAGTTATTATACACCTTTAAAATAATTCATTAAGCTGCCATAGTACAAATTATATCAATGGATATATTACTGGCCAGGGTCGTTACATATCTGACGGAAGATGCGTTCGCGTATTATCGGTCACGTAACGCCAGAACAGACAAATATATAATAAAACATTCAGCCTTTCACACTCTTGCGTTAGTGCGTTAGTGCGTCGAAGTACAGTGTCACATGAGCTCGGCGCACCTTCCGTCAGATATGTACAGACGCCAGCACGTCAAGTTACTCCAATGTGTCAAATTTCTTTGATCGTTTTCAACTTTATGTCAAACAGAATAAGGCTCATATTCAATTGGGAAAATTTTACACATTGGGGTAACTTGATGTGCTGGCGTCTGTACCGACCCTTATATTAACTGTTTATACAGTAGTCTGTGGTACTCCGTGTACTATCTGTGTCCTAGATCTCGTTCGGGGTAGAGGTTCGGGCACACGGGATACGGAACTTTCTTTCAGGGACATCGCTGACCCTGTAGATGCTTCAGACGGTGGTCGGGACGATTGAAGAGTTGCTGGCTGATTTATCTGTGAATCAGAGAGTTAGAAGGTTTTAATCAAGCAGGATTTGGTTTAGAACTCATTTGCCTGCACGGATATTGCGCTGCGTGACCAGGATGCACATGGATTTAAATAGCCTAATTGAAATAATTAATTTGCATTTTATACATTACTAGCAGACGTCACGCAGTTTCACCCGCGTAGTTTCCGTTCCCGTGGGAATACGGGGATAAAAAGTAGCCTATGTCCACCGGGAATAGTGTAGCTTTCCACCAGTACAATAATTTTTAAAATTGGATCATTAGTTCCGAAGATTACCCCCTACATACAAACTTACAAATTTTACCTCTTTATAATATTAGTATAGACTATTATTTGCTTATCTTGCATTTTATAGGGTTCTCGTACAGTGAGAAGTCAGATTATACTGGAAATGTGTAGCCGAGTGTACAATTCCAGAAAATTGGCCGTTATTATCCCATCTTGCTAAGTTAATCAATGTGTCCAACACAGTTATACCACAGTCTAAAAACCCCTACAGTCGTCCGATGAAGTTGTCTAGACAGGGCAATCGTGCGGGGTGTGAAGGGCGAGACGCGGGAAAGTCGCTCCCGCGCTGCGAACAAAACGATGTTCGTGGTGCGGGAGGTATTATTCAGGGCTTACGCGTGTAGACGTTGTCGGCATTTTTCCAGACATCAAAGGCGTCGTCCTACTGTATTTATATTTATACTGTGGTAATACTGACGACTGGCTTGTTGGTCTAGTGGTTAGAGGCACAGACTGTTATGCCGGAAGTCGTGGGTTCGATTCCTACCTAAGATAAATGTTTGTGTGATGATTACAATCATTTGTTCGGTGAGTAATTTACCTAAAGTATAATAATAATAATAAAATAATACCAGCCTGTTACTGTCCCACTGCAGGGCAAAGGCCTCTTTTCATACAGAGAAGGCTTGAGCATTAATCACCACGCTTGCCCAAGGCGGATTGGCGATTTAAAACTTATATTAACTATAAGTCCAGGTTTCCTCACGATGTTTTTCCTTCACCGATGTCAATGATGTCTAAGATAAACTTAGAAAGTACATATGAATTGAAAAAGTCACATTGGTACTTGCCCGGATTTGAACCACAACCTCGTGCATGAGAGGTAGGCGCCTTAACCTCTGGGCCATCACGACTCCTATAGTATGTATGTATTTAAATATATATAAGTATTTTTATCAGTTGTTTGGTACACATAGCACAAGCTCTGCTAAGTTTTGGACTAGATGGTGTTGTGTGGAAGTTTTAGATTTTTTTTTATTATAATAGTAACAGGACAGGTTGATGCAGTGGTTGAGAGATAGTCAATCTCTCATTTTCGATTTCTGATCAGAACAAACATTTTTATGGCCTTTTAGAAGCGTAGCATGATCAATGATCACCGGGTCATTGATCAAACATTTACCGGGTAAAATGGGGTGAATAGAAACAACATTTTCAGGAAGTTATTCACGTAAGTTAAAAGTTGTTCGTTATAAACGAGGACTGTAATGCTTTTAAATAATTGAGATAAATAGTTTCGACACCTTGATAATATCGAACACTATTAAACTAGCGTGAAAATCCTCTTCAAATTTTTGTTTCTATTCACCCTTAAGTTTCTTTTCACCCCGTTTTACGGTATTTTGTTTTGATCACCACACTGTAAAGAATGAAGAGAAGGAAATATGTAGATTCTTCAATCGACAGAAGTCTACAATATCGAGCATAATTTCTTCTGTAATTGGCCGAAACGTAACTACAGTCTGCCACTTTGTCTATTTTTCCATCAGCATAAGTAGCCGTTTCTAATAATGAGAATGCAACGCGTGCGTGCATTTTTTCCGGGTTTTCTGACTGTTTGTGCATGTAGGTAAGTGTCTATAGATGTACAGACGCCAGCACATCAAGTTACCCCAATGTGACAAATTTTCCCAATTGAACCTTATTCTGTTTCACATAAAGTTGAAAAACGATCAAAGAAATTTGACACATTGGGGTAACTTGATGTGCTGGCGTCTGTAGATATGGATGAGACAAAAATACAACCGAATTGAGGACCACCTCCTTTTTTGAAGTCGGTTAGAAAACAAGCTGCGCCGACCCCAAGTAAATTGGGAGAGGGGCAGTAGGATGATAGCGTGATCGAAAAGATGATTAACTTTCTTCTTTTTCATTTTGAAGTAATATTTACTTCTCAGTTATTATTCTGTAAAATACTTACAGATCTACTAATAGGTTGTGGCGTATGTGGCTTCTTTATGGGCACATCTCTATACTCGTAGATATTGTCTCTGGACCGCGTGGTGTTGTCTATGCCGCTCTCCTCAACTTCCGGTACCATAAATATATCTCCGTCATAATAACGGTCTGTCTCCCTGTAATGCAAAAACCATTCTTTTTTGTTTTAGATTGTCAAGAGTGGAAGATAAATAAACGCATAGACAAATATATAGGGTGACTGGTAATTAGTAACCGATACTTAAACACATGATTGTACTCATGAATACGAATAACTTTACCAAAGAAACTTTTTTATACATCATTAGTTTTCAATTAATTCAATTACGTCAGTACTGCACAACGGGTCTGTGGGGGTGGCGGGGGAGCGTGTGACGCTACTACTACTGATTTTGCCCTTCCCGAGGTCAAACTATCAGCTGTTAGATCGTGCCGATTCGTGCCTACTGTGATCGATCAAAGGCGCGCGCGGGAATTTCAAACAGCCTTTTTGTTATTTTATTGTGTTTATAAGTTTTTGTGTTTATAAAAAAAAGTTTATTTGGGAAAGTTATTCGTATTCATGAATACAATCACGTGTTTAAGTATCGGTCACTAATAGCTAGTCACCCTATATACTAACAACAAAGCGATATTCTATGGTATACTAGATGGAAGGGACCTAATAAATAAATAAATAAATAGTCTACAACTTGCACACAACGCGATCTAGTCCCAAACTAAGCAGAGCTTGATTGAGCTTGACCTCGTAAGATTTTTATTTAGACTCGCGGACCCGACATACGTTGTCCTGATCAAACATTGGTTTCGAACCCGAGGTACCGGGTCCAATTGTGAATCTAAACTATCCAGAGACCATCACAAATACAACAGAAAAGAATTAACTAATTTGGTGCAGTCGTTCGGAGGTTATGCCTACATTTCGGCGACTCATTTTTATTTATATTGATCAATTTAAAAATTATATTATGTTAAAACTCTCACCGGGATTTCTATTTTAGAAATCATGACATGTCCCTTCCACCTTTTATTTAAAATAGCTTCCATATCCCTTTAGTTAGTTAGACACAAACAAAAACACATAAAAACCACCGACGCCATTTATACAAACATTCACGTGAGCCAGTTCATTTATTTTTAAGTAATTTTTTACTAATTTTATAAAGAGGAAAGGTTTGATTGTTTGTTTGCAATAAATAGGCACCAAACCTACTGGACCAATTTGAAACATTATTTCACCGTTAAATAAATAAATATTCCACAACTTTTCACATAACGCGATTTAGTCCCAAGTTAAGCTTGAGAGCTTGTGTTATGGGTACTAAACAGCTGATAAATATACTTATATATTTCGAAATACGTAGGTACATATAATAGATAAATTACACCTTCTATGATCGTGCTCATCACACAAACATTTGTCTTGGGCGGGAATCGAACCCACGACCTCCGGCATAGCAGTCAGGGTCACTAACTACTAGACCAATAGGCCAGTCACTGTCAGAAAAGGTTTGAAAATGCTTACTTTTAGAATTGCACGCTGGGCAATCTCGACAGGCTTTAGTGTAGTCTTAGGAGCCCCCTCCCCACACAGATATGCAGTATGTTAAGAGTGACTGGCAAAGGGCAAAGTATATTCGTTTCAACAGAGAGTTTACAGAGAACATATATTGTAATTTTGGCGAGCTATATGTATGTACTATGTTATATTAGTATAGATATTGAACTGACTCACAAAAGCATTTACAAATAAACAAATGTTAGTTTCACCTACTTTCCCGGTACCATTTTCCATTTCGGTGGTAAAGCCCTGTTCAAAAGGATTTCAGAAACTGTTAGTATATGATAATGTGTTAGCAAACAAAATAATCAATGGGTTAATAATGTTAATAATGAAATAAATTGAAAATCATCGCATCGCTGTCGTAGGGACAAGTGCTCAATAGACTGGCGACATCGTCGCGGTGAATCTAAGAAGTACGATTTGACAGCTATTCAGAAACAGAAAAGAAAAAAAATCGGTTGCTTTAAATCCGATTCTTGAGACATATCGATTTAAAAGATTGTAATCCACAATTTGTATTTCGATTGCTTCAAATTGATTTTTGAGGAATGTCGTTTTATTACACGCTTAGGTTTGCAATATTGATTTAAAATACAACAACATTCTTATATTTATCTTGTTATCGCGACACAAAAAGAGAGAAACTTCAAAACGTACTTGTCCCAAATAAAAACAGCTATTTATTTAAATTTGAATTCTGTCGTGTTTAAAGGTGATATTAGAGTACATACCTCTTAGCGTTTCTCCACAACATGCAGCATACTACTAAAAGTACGATGAGTACGAGACATGCGCTGGACACCGACCAGAATGCTATCTGAAGCGGCTGCTTAGGCTCCCACCAAAACTGAAAATTAACAAATATTTGTAAAACTGCTAGAAGGTTCTTGAGCCTTATTTTTTTAAATAGCTGCTTAACTAAAATTGTGTAGGTAATTTCTTTTTTAAATTATATAGGTTATGCTTCATCCTAATTGTTTTAAACAAATTGTATTCTTTTATACTTTAAAACACAATGCGTGATATTGTTGCTTGCTCTCAGCACAATTACCAGTCAATTTCTACACGCAACGACTTGTAATTGGCTACCTGTCGACTGTACTAAAAAAATCAAAGATATTTTTTTAATCATGTGCCCCAATTTTTAAAAACTAAAAACATTATCCCACACTAGAAATTTCACACAAAAACCATACTCGGAACAGACATGTAATATTTCAAAATCAAGTATTTTATTTAAATTAAGCTGAGAATCAGCAAACGCCCACCCTTGACTACTTCACTATCTTTGAATTGTTCCGTGCGGGTATCGAACCTAAGATACGTGGCGCAGCAGCGGATTGCTCTGCTGCTGCGCCAACCGTGCAGTCAAATATGAAGAGTAGAGAAAGATAGGTAATAAAAACAAAATTTTGTGGCAAATAATACATAACAACCCAACATTCAAGTACATAGACGCGATGGTTACGTTACGGAAACCCAGGGTTGCGTGTACCCCTGCTTAGTAATTAATAATAATTTATTTATAACAAGTAACAAGACTCACAGTGTTAGTAACAAATTAACAATACACTTACAAACTACGTTAGAAACATACGAAGACAAAACAGATTTAGGTTGTGATATCATTGCTGCAAGGTGACAAGCCCAGCCGAAACCTTGCAGCAATGGTTCAGAAACACGCCAGTAGTGTAGTTTAGTGTTGCCCAAAATAATTTTTTAAAACTTTACCAACGAAGGAAATAAACCCGAGGCACGCATATCTAACTTTTTAGATTCATGTGCGTATTGTATAATTATTACTTGCTTCAAAAAATGGAGGGAAACATCGTAAAGAAACCGGTATGCCTAAGAGATATTTCTCGACGACACGTGATGCAAAGTCAGAGCCCCATGGGAGGCATAAACTTTGACACTAGGCTGGTGACAAACTACTCGATAAGAAGGCGATTTAATTAACAAACCAAAATACCTGAAAGATATTTCTAGACGATATTTGAAGCCAAGTAAAAGGCCTATAGACTCTAACACCAGGTTATCCACAGATCTTGCGAAAACTTAACTTACCTCAGTAATAGGCGGGTATGTAGGCACAAGTCGTCCTATAACGGTGGGCAGATACATGGTCCAGAAAGCGAGTTCAGTCTGTCTGTAGTTCAGTTGTACGGTCGAGTTGAAGGTGGTGTTCAAGTTCAGGTAACGCAGTTGTCCTGCTTGGCTCACTTCGAAGTGTAGGCCTAAGATTCGGGAGCGGGTTGGGTTTCTGAAAATGGATAAAATAAGGTTTCTTGTTAGAAAAGAAAGTAGAAAAAAATATTTTATACCACAGAAGATGTGCAAGTGCGTACCACTAGCAAAAAGATAAATCCAATATTAAAAAAAAGAAAAAAAAATGTATTGAGTGTAAGGGCCAGCGCACATCTGGCGGCTCACATCGCACCACTGTATTGACTGGTAAACAATTATCGACCATTTCGAGGTTGAAATACAGTTGAAAATAAATAACCTTCCATTAATTCGGGAGCATCAATGCCGATAGAAGTACGCGGTTTATTTTCGACTTTATTTTAAACGACACAACGTTGTTATTGATTTAGCATGATCGCAAGGTTTGCGCCGGCCCTAAGTAATGTTTGCTGGAATTATGTTAGTGAAGATGTTTTATAACTTAATCCTATACAAACTTTTTTTGTTGTAGGTATATATTTTTATAAAAGATAATTGCCGGCGGTTACACGCCATTAATTTCTAGTAAATCTTGAGGAGTTTATGCATAGGTTTTTCGTTTTATTTTATTTTGTATACCTTTTGGAACGAAGTTCCTTATCGCGCGTTTCGAAAGGGGGCTAGACGGAAAAAATTCTTACGAAAAGTTGTCACGACACTTTTTGCTATAGTTGTCAGCCGTGTGGCGTGCGCGTGTTTCTCTGTTATGTTTGTGTGTGTGTTTGTTTTGTGTGTGCCAGTTGCTGAGGGGGAGGGGGGAGGGAGGAGGGAGAGGGGAAAGGGTGAGGGAAGGGAGGGAGAGACGGGTAGAATGAGGGGGAGAGGTAGGGAGAGGGAGGGAGAGGGATGGAGGGGGAGGGCGGGGGAGGGGTTGGAGATCGATCGAAAAGAACTTCGTTCCATCCGGGTGTCCCTTGACACCTCTCAAGTTTTTTTTTACTTTATTTATAATTTAGTTTACATTTGTGGTTAATTAATAGTAATTTTTAGTGTTGTGTTTCTAAAGAATATATTAGTTTATGTATTAGCCAATTAAATGTGTTTGCGTACTATGCGTTTCAAATGAGAATAGGAACGTCAATGACCTCCATCTGTCAGATGTCACTTGAAAAGTACGGTCTGCAACGAAAACCATATTCGCGTAATCAATTATTTTTAGTATTTTGTTTTAACGAGTCGCAGTTATTCAAAATGAAAAAACGTCTTACATAAATTAGTCTTGTGGACCGCACTTTTCAAGTGACATCTGACAGATAGAGGTCATTGACGGTCAGTGACGTTTGACTGGCCTGTTGGTCTAGTAGTTAGTGACCCTGACTGCTACGCCGGAGGTCGTGGGTTCGATTCCCACTCAGGACAAATGATTGTGTGATGAGCACGATCATTTGTTCTGTGTCTGGGTGTAATTTATCTATAATATGTATGTATTTAGAAATATATAAGTATGTTTATCAGCTGTTTAGTACCCATAACACAAGCTCTTAGCTTAGCTTGGGACTAGATGGCGTTGTGTGAAAACGTTGTGCAATATGTATTTATATTTTTATTTAAACGCATTATATACATTTTCAACTTACATCAGAAACACTTACCCATATCTGGCAAAGTCAGCAAAACTCTTCATAAAGAAATGACTCATATTTCGATCATTGTTCGTCCACATTTGATTCTGTATCCTCTCCTTCGTCGGGAAGAACTCTTGGTCCATGAAGGGTGCTCCGGTCAAGAAGTAATGTTCAGTGTCGTGAGTATACCGCCTCCATTCAGGCCATCTGAAGGCTTCTACTGTGGTGTTCAGAACGTACATGTAGACTGGAACGTTCTGTTCTAAGAGAAGTTTCACCATTTTATCCGTTGGAGCTCGGTAGAGGAAGTCTGAAAGGAGCTGTTGAAAAAAAACAGGTTATAAATTAGATGGCAATATTATTGAAACCTTAAATTCTATGTATAGGTAACTATAGCAGACCCGAACGTTGGTTTCGAACCCGATCAGAGGGCTACCTATCGGGTTCAATTGTGAATCTAAACTACCCAGCGCCCAACCCAAATACAACTACTAAGGGTCAAAAATCAAAATCAGAAGCCTATATTCAAAGTAGGCTAAGAATCAGCACTTTTGGAACGTCAAAATAAATACATGAGACCGTCCCCCAAAAACGCCTACCCTTCGCCACTTCTTCTTGAACAAACTCCCTAGCAATACATCTGTCTGATTCGTTTGAAGAACTATACAAAGAATCTATACAACGAAATGTTCAATAAATAACACTAAGGTTTTATACACTTTGTAAAACATTACATGAATTCAGTGGTCAAATAACTGATAACTGTCGAATAAAAATGGCAGTATGACAGCTGTTCTGTGGATAATATTTCAAACGGCCATATTTCTTTTTTAGATATAAGTTACCCGACTATTGAAAAATACCCTGCCATACCCTAATATATTTGGGCAATTCATTTTTTTTATAGACGATAGATTTATACAGATGTTTACGAATAGTCCCGGGAAATACAAGGCCTCTTTGTGCCTCGGCAAGCCGTTGGTTAGTCCTGGTAGTTACTGTTGGTCCCGGCCGTCATTTGTAGATCCTTTGCCAGTCTTTACGGGTAGTCAGAATCCCGAAAGTTTGACAACTAGGTTAAGCATGGGAATCATGGGTTGAGGGGGTCAGAAGGAAATTGATTCATGTAAAATACTGGTATTTCAGCTGCATTCTGTTTGTCTGGAAGCCGACTCCAACATAGCTGGGAAAAGACTAGGCAGGTAGTGATTTGATAAACCAATTCGTGAGTCTTCCTCAAAAATTGTCTATCAAATCATATCTCCCCCTCACCTCACCTATCCTCACCCTTTTGCTGTGATAGCAACCATAGAAAAGTCACGGTTGTATTCTATAAAATGAAACCGCAAAATCTCCGACTTCTATGATACAGGTCTGCGTACCTAGTTTAGGAGCCCGGAAAGCCGTCTTTATATTAATGTTTGTAGTACAATCCAATGTTTTCATACGCTATGTATCGTGTTGTTAAATCTTTTTATGAACTAATAAACATATTAATATTATCTTTCTAGCCTTTTCCCAACGATATGTACTTGTCGACTTGACATCTATCTTGTAACTTACGACCTAGACACTAACATGCTAAATCGCGATGTTAAAGTTATCCGCGCGATTGAACGTGGACAAGATCCCTACAAAAACCGTCGGGCAGTACTAACCCACTAGACAGAACATCTGGTTAGTGGATCCTCCCATTTCTATGGGGGATGCGGATTCCACATGCCCCGAAAATTTTATGTCATTAGAAATATTTTTTTTAGTAATTTCAGATTATCATTTAACTGAAATATATACTTGGCTTATTGAGCTGCAGAGGAGGTTTAAGAGGTCAGTCGCCGAATCCAACTCGGCTGGGCAGCGTTCGGAAAATTGCGTAATGTCTTCTCGTCCGGCATACCTCAGTGTCTCAAGTCGAAGGTTTTCGACCAGTGTGTGTTGCCAGTGATGACTTATGGCACTGACTGATGACTATGGGCCTTATGAATAAGCTCAAAGTAGCCCAACGAGCTATGGAGAGGGCTATGCTCGGAGTCTCTCTGCGAGATCGAATCAGAAATGAGGAGATCCGTAGAAGAACCAAGGTTACCGACATAGCCCAGCGGATTAGCAGGTTGAAGTGGCAGTGGGCAAGGCACATAGCACGGAGGATTGATGACCGCTGGGGTCGAAAGGTTCTCGAGTGGAGGCCACGTATCGGCAAGCGCAGCATAGGACGTCCACCCACAAGGTGGACAGACGAACTCATTAAGGCCGCGGCAACGCGCTGGATGCGAGCCGCTTCCAATCGTCTTAATGGAGATCTATAGGGGAGGCCTATGTCCAGCAGTGGACTTCCTATGGCTGAAATGATGATGATGATTAAGCTGCAGGGGTCGAAGGTTAAGCTATGCTCGGAAGGAACTTTACACCCTGTTCTTTAAACCTCAAATACCTACAGGCTATTTAATATCACGATACGAACCCTAACAGCGGAAGAAAGGCTAAACCATATCTAATATAACGGCGTATAAGGGTCAGTAGTAACACGGGACGGTTGAAACACACTACAGATAACTTACATGTATGTACTGATCTCTGATAGCGCTGACGTTGTGCGGCTCGGGGTGGTAGGTGTACATGTAGCGGATGGCTTCGTATACTCCGCGCGGGTTCAGTGTATAGTTGTACCTTTGAACCAATTCGGCTACTTTCTCGTTGAACCATTGTTCTGTGATCTCGTAGTTAGGGGCTAGAGATTCGTTTGTATCTGAAATGTGATAAATCAGGGTTAGTTTCGAAACAAGCCTTAAAGAAGGTGATAAGTTACTTTGTGTTGGTTATGCTATTCAGATGGTAAACAATTATAATCCTCCTTTTTCTTCGCCGGAGTCGGGTAAAAATATTGATCAAGGAAAAATACAAATGCTGGACCATCCCTAATAAATTTGCATACGGTCAAGAGAATGATGATGGGACGATTGATTTGTTGTTATTGGCAATGAATGCAAGCGAATGTTATTAATACTAACGTTTATTGAAATTTATTTTCTGTTCGGTTAATAGTGAATAGTGAAGAATAAGTGAAATAAAAGTATTAAAAAATCACGTTCTTGATTCTTTTATGATACTACAAAACAACATCAAAATGTGTCAATTTGTAATAATAGATGGAAAGAGATACAGTTATACTTCAAACCCCCTTTTTTGTATTCGGAAAAAAAAGCTTAATGGAGGAACTTGATGTCTAAACAAAAATGGTCCTTAGAGACTGTTACTTTAAACTCAAAATTACTTACACAAATAAAATGCAGCCTCTTGCGTGGTAACTCCCGTCATGTACCTCAACGAGGGATTGAACTGCCTCCTTTTGATCAGTTCCTCAGGCATTGTATCCAGGAAATGCCAGTCCCTTTCCCTCCAGCCATCATACCACTCGTCTCCTGGGAATGTGAAGTTATTCTCTAGTACGGGACCCCAGGGCAGGAATCCTACATGGGGCTGTAAGAAAAAAAAATGAGTGAAGGGGTTTTTTATCCATCGGATGCCAACGGAACCAAAATCTATAATCTTTTATATAAAATTCTCGTGTCACAAAGTTAGATATCATACTCCTCCGAAACGGCTTGACCGATGTTTATACAGTCCCCCAAAACGCCCGCCCTTCGCCACTTCCTAGTGTTTTTGCTGGGAAGAAGTGGCGGAATAAACTCTCCAGCAACCCTATTACTAAGTTTCGGCTGTGTCTGTGAGCGGGCTGTACCTTGTGAATATTTGATAAAGGCTCTTAGGAGACAGTTCAAATTTCTAAAATGAGCAGTAGGGGGGACCTACTAATAAAGATGTTATGACGACAAATAAAGAAATAAAATTTTAATGTGATATTTTCGGTGGTGTGTATTCGATATAGTATGGAACCATTGCTATGAGTCACACTGACACTTAACCAGATTTTAAAGTTGTAACTAGAGAAGCATTTCAGGACCGTTTGAAACAATGATTTTTAATACAATCATTTCTTATAAGTTAATAAAGGCGATAGACGTTTTGAATATTCAAATATTGACTAGCAACCAACCAAAATAACGTAGATATTATAGTTTTAGTTAAAAAGTCGACGAAAAAATTCAACGATATAATAACGTATTGAACTTCGTCTGCGGTATGGACATGACATGTGATGAGGAGGGATGGAGAACATGTGACTAAAAGAGTGTTGATGGCTAGAGAGGAAGACTAAAGGAAATATGGTTGGTTTGTGTGAGAATAAATTATATGAAGGAGAGAGGAGTAAATGATAAATAAAGAATGACCGAGGAAAGTAGAAGACAAAAAAACTGAACCGGGACAAGGGAAGGAACAAGAGAAGATAATGTACTGAACTTTTAGTATTAGGTTCAACGTCTTTTCCACACTGTACCATATTTTAAATCCTCCACTTACATGAAATTCAGCATTGCCCAACTCGTAGAAGCTCCGACCTTGCCTGAGGCAGTTGACGAGCTTCCACGAAGAGTCGATGGGACAGCCGAGGAGTCGCCCGAAGACCAGTGACGTGTTTTGTACCCTGAACTTGTCCTCTATTACTGCCCAGTCGGCAACGGCTGAGCCACTCTGTAGAAGAAAAAAATCTTTGTTAAACAGCTGGCGTGGAATGTGGAAGTGGCGACGAGCGGGCGTTATGGGGAATAGTAACTAATTTGACTAAGTGGAGTCTGAGTAAGCCAGCATTGCACATGTAAGCGAGTACGCCTTTTATACCTGGAGGCTGTTATTTTTCAGTTTTGTAGTTGTTTTGCTTGAGTTTAGATTTCAATGTTAATATGAATTTACTTTTTTTTTCTTAATCTCGGCATATTGGAGTGTGCTAGCTAACACGTGACAATCATTATGAAATGTAATGTTTTACAATGTGTATAAACATTAGTGCTATTTATTGAGCATTTCATTGTATAGATTCTTTGTATACCTAGTTCTTCAAACGAATCAGACATATGTGTTGCTGGGGAGTTTGTTCCGCCACTTCTTCTTCCCAGCAAAAACACTAGGAAGTGGCGAAGGGTGGGCCGTTTTTGGGGGACTGTCTT
Source organism: Euplexia lucipara (assembly GCA_921972225.1). NCBI lineage: Eukaryota > Metazoa > Arthropoda > Insecta > Lepidoptera > Noctuidae > Euplexia > Euplexia lucipara. The sequence goes on along the minus strand of OV179143.1, from coordinate 3,786,401 downwards.
TATGTATTTTTTTGACGTTCAAAAAGTGCTGATTCTCAGCCTAGTTTGAATAAAGACTTTTGATTTTGATTGATTTTGATTTTGTGTTAGCAGTGTTGTCATTAGTGTGTTATCATCAGTAACAACTATCAAAACCTCTTTAAGTCAAGAGCGTCTAAGTTGCTTTGAGGCAGGCGTGCTTCATTGTCGACCACATCGTCGCTTACCATCAGGTGAATTTAGATGAGATAGTGATTAAACGCGGGACTATCAATAAAAAAAATAGGTAGAGTGTATTTATCGAAACTTCGAGAAATTAAGTAAGATAGAGTGGATTGTGAACTGCGACAAGTTGTTGAAATGTTGTGTTGTGTCTTTAATTAATGTAAACACTATTCGTAGTAAGAGTCCTTTCAAATGTTATTGTCCTTGTTTCCCTTTACGCTGTTGGCGTGAAATGAATAAACTAATAAATTATAATTGTCCGTTGAAAGTATATTGCCTCGTAAAGTAAAGGTTGGCTTTAGGACGAGCTTATACACCATTAATTTTTAATTAGTAAAAATAACTAAAGGGCGTATTCTAGACGGTCTTCTCATTATATTTGTAAAGTATCAATAAATACTTAATATTCATAAACAGCAAAATTATTAGCGTTTGCTTATACTTATCCCACAAAGTCACCCAATTTATGGAAATATTGTACAGGCTATTCATGCCATAGTAGTATTCATGAATCGTCATTTCTCGCTCACGTTCGAGTGATCTTGCTCAAGCATGCCCCGCCTCCAACAGCTGTTTTCGTTATTTAAGTTTAACTAAATATGTAGTAGCATATTTAAAAATTGAATTTTGTTTTTTTACTTTTGATTACGTAAATATGATCAGGTACGGATACAGCCCAATTTTTGTTGAACTAATGAAAAAATAGTGATGTATTGCCCGCCCAATAACGATTGCTTACTTGAGCAATGACCCTGGTGACAATATCCCTGGTCTGTGGAGCTACAGCCAGTAGTCCAGCAGATGCGGCTCCAGCACCAGGTCCGAACAGGGTGATGGAAGACCGATCACCGTTGAACGGGGTAATGTTGTCGTACACCCAACGAAGAGCCATCGCTTGGTCGAGGATACCGTAGTTACCGGGGGAGTTCTCGTCACCGGTTGATAGGAAACCTGATGAATTAAGAATTAATTATATGTAATAGTACATTATGATATAAGTGTGGTGGGTTGATAATTACAGCCGAGGCAATATTGCTAGCTTGAGCCGCAGGCGAGGGCTACAAGAAAGCAGAGGCTGTAATTATCAAAGCGCACGTATGTCATACGACGTTTTATAACATATTTGCGAGGAAATAAATAAAACTCGGTCTGAAATTTTCAAATAAAAACAATAAGTATAGCGAAAAGAAAAAACGCGCGGAATAATTTTAACTTGATCACAAATTGGCGATGCGCGCGCATCAGTTTTTTTTTAAGTCAAAGGCACAAAAGCAGCCAGTATTACTAATAAAGTAAATTAATTAATTTTTTTTTTGTTTTGGTTACTGATGGTTGTAATTTACTGTCAAAATTAACGAATTGAATGTTTATCTCCCTAAGTTAATTTTATTCATAAAATTTAATTTAGTAATCTGTGTCATATTTATGCGACACAGGCGATTAAAGGGTCGATCTTTTCCTTAACCGATGTAAATTATGTCTATAATAAGCTTATGAAAGTACATCTGAATTGAAAAGTCACATTGGTACTTGCCCGGATTTGAACCACAACCTCGTGCATGAGAGGTAGGTACCTAAACCTCTGGGCCAACATGACCCTGTACCTTACACCCCTATAAAGTCAGGACCAGCTTTTACTGCAAATGTATAGCTTGATAAACTTAATTTCCTTGTGACCGCGTTCTATTTTATTTACTAAAAGACTTACCTAGAGCACCGAGCCTATAATTGATAGACACCACAATGACATTGTAGAAGGCAGCCAGCATGTGACCAGGGAACAGGTTCGACGCTCCGGAGGTGTACTGCCCGCCGTGGATGTACACCATTACTGGGTACCGCTGTGCTGTAGACCCGGCCTCAGTCTGGTGGTGGAAATGAAAAGATTTGTAAATAGGGGGTGAATTGAAACGCAGGTGTAAATAGAAACAAAACTGAAACCGGATTTTCACGTTAGTTATACATTGTTTGTCACCACATTTAAACTAATAGATTCATACTTAAAGTACTCGCCCAGATTTGATCCCTCGGGGATTAAATGGAACCTTAACTATTGGGTTAACACAACATCTTAAGAACCTGACATTATAATTATGCACATTACTTTTTTCTTAACTTATCCTACTTCCTAGTAATATTATAAACGCGAAAGTTTGTGATGGATGTATGGATGTATGGATGTATGGATGGATGTTTGTTACTCTTTCACGTAAAAACTACTGTACGGATTTTAATAAAATTTGGTATGGAATTAGCTAACACTATGGATTAATACATAGGCTACTTTTTATCCCTGTATTCCCTGTATTCCCACGGGAACGCGGGTGAAACCGCGGGACGTCTGCTAGTTATGAATATTTTTTCACACAACATCACACCTGTAATCCCCGAAAGGTTAGTCAGAGGTGTACCTGTAGTACCTACACCCACATTTCGCCAGTAATGTTTAAGTCCCATGTAATAGGGGGCGAGCCTACTGTCATTAATCGGGCACAAATCCAGGCTCCGAGCTGCTACGCCTGCTACTGAGCAATTCTACATTGAAAAACTCAACAAAGTTATGCATAAATCTTTTTTCGTTTCTATAAATTGGTTCAAACAAACAGTACTTACAACATTTTTTTTTAACTAGAAAGATGAGTTCAATATTTCACTATTTTGACAAGAAACACTGAAATAAACTCACAGGTGGCAGTCTCTTTTTAAAGTCAGTCAGTCAGTCAGTCGGTCAGTCTATTTTTAATTTTTCAATTTTCAATTTTTAATGATTGTATTTATTTGTGTGACTAATTAATGTATATATATGAATGAAATTGTAATTTCATCATGTGTAACGGGTGTCTTAATTACCTGAATATTTTTTTTTTTTTTATTATTATTAAAGTTTTGTAACAATCTTGTTTAGATCATGTGAGGACCACGCAGATTAGTGTCTAAGATGTTCTTTCGAAGAAATAATTACAAGAACTCTCTTCTAAATAGGTACAGACGCCAGCACATCAAGTTACCCCAATGTGTCAAATTTCTTTGATCGTTTTTCAACTTTGTTAAACAGAATAAGGTTCATATTCAATTGGAAAAAATTGACACATTGGGGTAGCTTGATGTGCTGGCGTCTGTACATCAGGGAATGTATAGATCACCTATCTGAACTCCACAACCCAGTAGATAACTACGTTTAGTCTGTTCAAAGTAAGAAAGAAAAAAAAGAAAAAATAATTCAAGCCAGTTCATTTTCGTCGGTAGGCCGATACTGTGCTCAGCATAAAGAGGTCTAATGAAGCAATAAGCCAGCTAATCAATTCAGGACAGCCAGCGGCGACATCAATGGTCGTTAATTTGCTAATTGAAAGAGCAACCGGATACAGAGCTAGTGGGCTTTCGAACTCAGTGCTGCGGTCTGGCATTTGAATACAGTCGAACATAAATTACGAACTTGGAATATATCGTCAAACTTAAATAAGGTAAATGGCACTTAATGGCATTTCCAAAGTGACAGATCCCTGAGAAGAAATGCGAAAAGAAACTTAGGGGTCTCTTTTAAAGTCCAGACATAAGATTATATTCATTTATTATGCGAGTCTCACGATGCAGGGCAGTCTGGAAAAGCCTTTTGAAGAAAGAATCAATTCAGATTTGAGTTGACCTGTCCCCACAGACGGCATGCATGCTTCAGTCATCGGTAGCTCAAACCTATTTCAGGGAGCTCGACGACCAACCACACGACGCTATCTGCCGGTCATTTGCGTAGGCCACGTAAAAATACTCAAAACCGCCCACGTCAAAAGTAACGTAATTCTAATTAACGTATTTACAAAGATAGATGTAAGTCCAAACGCCGGGAAGGAACGCCCTAGAAAGATATACACAGACCTTATTGGTGGGGGTCTACAGAAAGATCAGGTGCGTTAGGTATGTACCTAGTACCTACTCGCAACCGGCGTGTGTGGCTACTTGTAGACATAAACAAAGTAAAAGAAGTGAGTAAGAATCTAAGAATCTTAGCAGTCACTCTATAGCTTCTGCCTGCCTCTATGGTCAAAAGGCGTGAGTTTATGAATGTACAGATACGCCAGCACATCAATCTACTCCGAATTGTCAAATCTTTTCAATTGGATATTAACCTAATTCGGTTTGCAATAAAGTTGAAAAACTTTTAAAGAATTTTGACACACACATTTGGGTACCTTTTATGTTTTATTAGTTACTAGCAGACGTCCCGCAGTTTCACCCGCGTAGGTCCCGTTCCCGTGGGAATACAGGTATAAAAAGTAACCTATTTGTTAATCCGGGGTGTCAGCTAACTCCATACCAAATTTTATTAAAATCCATTCAGTATGTTATGTGTGTATGTTGTTGTTGTATGTGTGTGTGTTTTGTATGTTTATATGTTTGTAAATATTATTTATTTATGAAGTATAATGATAATTGTTACTCATCCGTCACATGTCCCAAAGGTTCATTTGAAAATCAGCGTCAGGCAGGATCTCAGCATCCATCTGGCATTACCGCTGAAAAGAACCTTTTGGCGCAGCCGTGAGACATGCCATTTTTTGTCTCTTTTTTTTTGTGTTATTGTGTTTTTACTGTGCGTGTATCCAGCTGTTGCCAATAAATGTATTTCCTTTTTTTCTTTCTTTCTATGTTTTTACGTGAATGAGTAACAAACATCCATTCATTTATCCATCTATCCATACTCAAAAACTTTTGTGTTTATAATATTAGTAGGATTATGCTATTCGGGACAGAGTCTAATCCAACAAATCAAAAATATATAAAAAATCTATGGCCTTCTGTGTTCAAAATGCTGTAACTCTCTGAGTTTATATGTTTGTAAACGCATCTACGATACAGGATTAAATTCCTATATGTGTAGTGTGGAACAAGTTTTTAAATGTCGAAAAAAAGAGTCCGACTCAATTGTTTTTTATTTAAGCATACTTCCACTTACATAATAAATACGTTCCTTCTATTTCCAAAAATAATAGAAATAAATTTCACAAATAATAACGCTTTCTGTGTTCATCAACGCATTCCCAAGCTGTGTCACGACTCAAGTTACGACAGTGTGTACTTGTGAATATAAACTACAATATCCATCAATTTCTGCACTAACAAGCTTGAAATGCCGCTCACGTTTATGGTGGCTTTTAATACGACCCATTAAGGTTGATTTTGGCTTGTTCGTTAATGGGTCAAATCGTTCTAATTAGAACCATTTAGTCTGTAAATGAATCATTGTGTGGAGGGCGAGCCTAATACAGTTACGGAATCATACACTCATTCGCTTACTGAACACTTACTTACTAAACATGTTAGTGTACTAATTCAATAATAATACGAGCCCGTTACTGCCCAACTGCAGAGAAAAGGCCTCCTCTCATACAGAGAAGGCACGAGCATTGATCACCACGCCTATGCTCAAGGCGATTTTCAAACTTATATTAAGTCCACCTATGTACAGACGCCAGCACATCAACCTACTTACTACAATCTGTCAAATTTCTTTAATACATTTTCAACTTTATTGCTGCAGTACCTAAGATTCAAAATTGATTGGGGAAATTTGTCAGTTTCAGGTAGATTGATGTGCTGTCGTCTGTACATTTGTGTGCTTGTAGATAAATAAATAAATATTAAGTCTCATCATCCTTCCCTTCACCCTAGCCTTTTCCCAACTATGTTCTATCGACCCGTGTGTTCTCTTATTAATTAGCAACAAGCTCCTCCAGACTTATATTAAGTCTACTAATTACTTAATGGCGCGGTCGCTGGCAAACATGAAACATGAGGTTAATTAAAATTTGTAAAACAGAAATCACAATACAAATGGAAGTCTTTTACCTACTCTTCTTGACCAATCGGGTGTAATACTTGAAGTATCGGGTGAATACTTCGGATAAATATATGGTGCTGCCACCCTCCCATCGGGGTTGACCGCTCCCAGTTCGCCACTGTTCCATTGAATTAGAAAAGATACTGTTCATTGGCCGACGTAGGTATTAAAGAAAGTTTATTTAAGTAACATTGTTCATTTTAAGAACAATGTTGCGCTGCGTTGTTGTGCTGTTTCTGTTAATGTTGTTGTTGTTATGTTGTTGTTGTTGTTGTGCGTTTTTTTTTTTTTTTTTTTTTGTAGTACTTATGTAAGAATCGTAGCATATGGCGCTCTGTAGTTTCTGCCTACCCCCATGGGAAAAAGGCGTGAGTTTATGTATGTATGTTCATTTTAGATGTGGTAACACATTTTTTTCAACGCTACTGCTGCTTTACTGCTGAGGCAAAGCGTTATTGAGTTTTTTCAGGAATTTCGCAGTATCAGCCTGAAGTCTGAATTCGTGCCCGATTGATGGTAATAGGCTCGCACCCTATTACATTAGACTTTAACACTGACTGACGAAATGTGGGTGTACCTACCTACTGCAGGTAAACCTGTGCCTAACCCGTCGGGGATAACAGGTGTGATGTTGTGCGTGTGTGTGTGTTTAACACATTTTATAATTACTTTAATAATTTTCTTCGCGATAAAATAATAATGAAAAACGCTCCCACCGGCCATAGAGTGCTCGCACTAGGACGTCAGACTGAACCAAATAAGGATGCTTCACAATAGACACTAAGTTATACAAATAGCATTACAAACCGATAATAGCATCTATAATCGAATATCAAACATCCCATTCGAAATGATTGGCTGTCCAAATCTAATACAATAGGCCCCGAATACTTAATGCGGTCATTGAAATAATTTAGAAGCTAAAACTGAACAATATTGATAATTATCATTGGTACAATGTGTGTTATTGCGGATACCCATCGTCGGATTAGCGGTAGAAGGTTGATCCGAAGTGCCTTCATCTACGAAGTGAGGGACTCGTACGAGAAGGGGTCTCGTAAGGTTCGATATTCATACTTAAAGCCAAACAAATAAAACGATTTCGATGAAATTCTTAAGTTACCACACGGAAGGTAGGTATAAGTTTTTTCAAAATCGGTTCATAACTTGCAGAGTTTTGAGGTCCATGCGTAAATGACAGAGTTTTAAGGCAAGCGCACATAGGTACTCACTTAAGAAAAAAGCAAAACATCCTTCTTTTTTATTCGACTTCAGCGGCGAAGCAAAGTCATAGCATTCATTCATTTTAACTGGCCTGTTGGTCTAGTAGTTAGTGACCCTGACTGCTATGCCGGAGGTCGTGAGTTCGATTCCTACCCAGGACAAATGTTTGTGTGATGAGCAAGATCATTTGTTCTGTGTCTGGGTGTAATTTATCTATAATATGTATGTATTTAGAAATATATAAGTATGTTTATCAGCTGTTTAGTACCCACAACATGAGCTCGCAAGCTTAACTTGTGACTAAATAGCATTGTGTGAAAAGTTGTGGAATATTTATTTATTTCGATTAAATACATACAGCTGCATATGAAGAAACTGAAAATTGCAAAAAAAAAACAAACAGATTTCATAAAAAACACTAAGTACCTAGGTAACATTTGTTAAATAACTCAAGTTTACACCTGCTAGTGTTTTTTTAAGTCGTTTGTTTTTTTTTTGTTACAAATTCGAAAAATGTTAACACCCCATTGATATTTTCGCAACGAGAATGTATGATTACACACACATACTTAGTTACACAACAAAACTGTATCAGTGATTGTTCTATAAATAAATTACGTACACAATCAGATGAGCTGGCTATTCGCAACTATTCGCTGGGGACAAAAGCAATGACATTATCATGATTATGCATTTGTCACAATACTCGCATACCTCTATAGTGAAGGATTTTAGCTGCAAATGTAATTAAATACAGGGTGACTATGAATAAATGCGACAAAATGAACACTAACGCACGCACGCGTCCGTTGACGGCGCGACGCGACACAGAGCTCAAGTGTGGCTAGTTAGCAACATTTTAACGTGTCGCTTGCTGAGCGCTTATAATCTATCTACACCTTTTTACTTATAATATCATTGAATACTAAGTATTTGTTTTGTCGGCTTCCCTCTTAAGAGAATTGACCTCTCGCCACTGATACAATACAACAAACATAATCTATAGCCCGGAGCCTGTATTTGCGCCAGATTGATGGCAATAGGCTCGCCCCCTATTACATGGGAGTTAAACATAACTGACAAAATGTGGGTGTACTATTATAGGTACACCTCTGCCTATCCCTTCGGGGATTACAGGCGTGATGTTATGTCATAATCTATGGTACCTATGTTTGTTTTTGTAATTTGAGGATTTGAGAAAGAAATAAATGAATCTGAATCTGAATCTGAAGTGCAAAAATACGACTTTGAAAAGTAGGTACCGTAAAATGGGGTGAATACCAAAGACATTCAATACCTATAGACCGGACATCACGAACAAAATTTTCGTCCCGAAAAGTGTGTCCTGCTGGATACAAGTCTATGAGTTTTTTGTAGTACGCTCCGCTGCCGCTCCAATATTCATATATTATTCTAGATGGCGTTACTGAGACATAGGATCAAAGTTTTTCTATGACATTTCCTTGACATGCCCGCTCTATAGTGTTTTAAATCTCTTTGGTGAATACGGACTCAAGGGTAAATAGAAACAAAATTTTGAAGAGGAATTTCACGTAAGTTAAAAGTTATGTTTTACATACGAAGACTCTAAGGCCTTTTAATAATTAAAATAAATAGTTTCGACACATTATTAGTATCAAATAATATTAAACTAGCGTGAATATCCTCCTTAAACAACGACTCCGGCAAGGAATCAACCTACCTACACCCACCCACCCACCCTACCTATTACCTATTATAACAACGAAATACTTTTGCCAGTAAAAGAAAGAAAATAACGTTAATTGGCTGTTGCCAATTTTCCTAACTCTGGGCTGGTTCTAAGAATATCCTGATGAAATAACTCAATACCAGTATACCCTAACTAAAAAAATTGATTCCAAGCTGAAATTAAAACTTTTTTCCAAAGCATATTTCGTCACTAATGTTATAAAAAAGTTAATTATACTCACATTAGGCGAGAATATGTTCAAATAAAGACAGTCTTCATCCATGTCCCGTACGCATTTGGTCGCGCCCGTGTACTTCGTTGGTTGCGGGCACGCAGGACCCCAATCTACTGCTTGCATCAGCTGCCAACCGGGATGCTGTCTTGGAGGCTATAATATTAAACTTAATTGAAAAACAAGTCAAAGAAAAGCAACATACGCAATTTCGTTTACATGGATGACATAGGTAAATAGGTTAGGTTAGGTTAGGTTTAATGGGCAGCTCTGGAGTAGGCAGTGACTTGTCGCTGCCGGCCGTGGTCGAGAGGATAGTCGGCAGCGTCGAGTCCTGGGACGCGGTGGTGTCCGCATGCGAAACAGTCATCTCGCAGAAGGAGGCTGCGGAAAGGGAGAGGGAGATTACCTCCACTCACCCTGCCCGCAGCAGACGCACCGGGCGCAGGCGGAGGGCGGACAACGCCCTCTTTCAGCCCCCCTGAATGGGTCCAGGGCGACGGACGCGGGGATGTCCGCCGCCCCCACGTACATGGACCCGAGGTGGCGGCGCGTCGTGTTCACGCGCGCCCCTCTTAGACGTCGCGAGGGGAGTCTAACACCTCACTCCCCTCGCTGACTTGGCGAGGCCCGCGGGGGGTCGCGGAAGTATCTTCTGTTCCCGTGACCCCCGGCGCAGGTGTGAGAAGGAACACGGGGTGGTTTTTAGTCAGTAAGAGTCTGACCGACCCCTCCGCCTCCCCGGGCGGAGGACATCCATGAGGATTTTCCACCCCTCTATGCCCTATTCCATCCATCCTAGCTCCTCGAGGAAGGCCAGCAGCGGTTTAACGCTACTGGCGATCTCTCGGAGGGTACCTGGGTTTCCGAAGAACATAGGTACATTTAGGTAGCACAAAAGAAAAAAGAGCTGCAGTGGCCTAGTGGTGACGGGCTTGACTTACATACAGTAAGTCACAATGTTTTTCTGCGCCATTATTGAAGCAAGTGATAAATACAATATGGACATGAACCTAACAAGTCAGGGAGGGGTGCGTGACTTGGGTTTGAACTCGAGTCTCTCATAGTTTCACTTTAACCTTTCAATTGTGTCAATTAGAGACACAATAGAAAGACAATGACAACGCGGACTCCGGCGTCTGCTTGGGGTTTAATGAATTAATATGCAGTCAATTCTTACCTTGAATCTCCCTTCCAACACTGGTGGTCTAGCATATGGTATGCCCAAGAACACAGACACTTCTCCCTGAATTCTTTCAACCGGAGACAGCCACGGTCTGTACCCTGAGTCTGGGTCTGGATTGTCATACAAATAAACCTGTCGAGAAAAAAAATCATAGTGTAGTATAGTTTAATCAGCATTAGTTAGTTAAACCTTTTCCCAACTATGTTGGGATGGCTTCAAGTCTAACCAGTTGCAGCTGAGAACCAATGTTTTATATGGGTTTGCTGCAGCGGCTAAGGTGCCTATTGTGTTTCAATAAAACATGTTTATCCCACCAAAACATTTCATGTATAATGTTGCCAAAACGACCACATAAGGTTTGCCATGTGAAAAAGATATCAGATCTCATGTAGAGCTAAACTTCTGAATCTACACGGCCTAACCAACCGACCCTAACTTCACATATTCTACATATCAGTAAAAATGTACGGCTTCGCCGTTTCGCTACCGTCGTGGAGGTGATGCGAATATGTATTTAGTTTCTGAAGTAACAAAACAGCCAAGCTATAAATATTCATACTGATATGTAGAATTTGTGAAGTTAGTGTTGATTCAGAAATTCGGCTCTACCTGAGATCTGATATCTTTTTCACATGGCAAACCTTGTGTGGTCGTTTTGGCAACAATTTACATGAAATATTTTGGTGGGATTTCAGTTCTTTTTGTAAGTTGCTAGGTAGTCTTTTAGTATTCGGTTTTCTGGGGAGCTGGCTTCGGTTGCTGGGGAGTTTGTTTCGCCACTTCTTCTTCCCAGCAAAAACACTAGGAAGTGGCGAAGGGTGGGGCGTTTTTGGGGGACTGTCTTTGCCTTTTTTCTTTGATGGTTTACTGATTACCATTAGCGATAAATCAGGGCGATATGGGCCTGAATCTGGGGGCACTTCCGTGCCCCTAGATTCATGCTTTCAGTTCACAATATTGTGAAGAACAGCAATTGTCCTGGCTTAGCCTTTGATCAACCCATGCAGCTTCAACCAAAAGCACCTCTGGCATATAGTTTAGTTCAAAACCTGATTTTTCCACATGAGATTTTAGGGCTGAGGAATCTTCATCTCCCATAGAAAAAGCAGGATACTCTGACCGGACTGGTGTTGTGTCTGGTAGGCTACTACTGCCTGACAATTGTTGTTAGGATTTTGTATACATATGTTTAATTGCATGGATAACTTTAACATTACAACATAGGATGTCAGTTGTTAGTTTGTATGTGGCGAGATAGATGCTACAAGATAAATTAAAGTAACATAATTTGAACAGCAATTATTTCCAAGTTATAATATCGTAGTCTTAAGTATTATTACATGTAATTCACACGCAAGATTCACATGCACAAAACTGTTGTTTCAAAAGTTCTGCTGAAGCCTAAAAAATGTTTCACGTTTTCTTACCTTAAACCCTTGCACCTGTCCATAATTAGTTGTAACAAAGATATCCCTCTTCAGCTGTCTGGAGTCTCTCCTCTCCCTCCCTTGCAGGTCCTCCCTCCACCCTCCAAGTATGCCAGGGAATAGTGCATCTGGGTTATTTGGGTCTCGGTTCTAAAAAGTAACACAAATATAAAGTAATCAAAGTTAGATATTCTTATAGATAGTTGTTTTTTAAAAGACATCTCCAAATGTTTAGTTGACGCTTCCCATGACTCAAGGGCTGGCCTCTATTTTAGCCAGAGGCTAAGCCATAGAAATATATCTATGGGCTAAGCATTGCCATTTAACTTGGCAATTCCGCCAGACTTATGGGCACTTTACCAGCTGGCAGCGATGCAGAAGAATTTTCAATGCTTTGAAGTTATTTATTGTAAGGTTTAGTTATTTTTTTTTAGTCTAGTTGTATAATATTGGTAAGGTATAATACGTTTTACAGAGATAAATATTCCACTAAAAGTAAGAATACTTAAAAGAAAGATCAGAGAGTTTAGTTTTAATTCAAGATGTCTTGTGGAATATTTGTTCCATTGGGGAATTGAACCTGTGATTGCAGCCACCAATCAATCAGAAACTGTGCCAACCATGCTATCAATAATATTATGGCATGGTTCCAAATGAAATTCAAATTGAATATGAGTCATAGGTACTTTTTTTTTATTGTTAGAGACCAGTCATATTTTTTCTTGTTAAATTAGATTTCATTTAGAATCATAACTGTATTCTTAGAAAATATTGCTACCTCAACACCAGAAATGCTTTTCATGAATGATAAACACTAGATAAACTGTTGATAAAATGATATTTACTATTTCTCATTCTTAGTATGACTAACAATGTTTTGAAAACAAAGAATTTTATCTTTTGAAATCTCAATGAATCATTGTGAATAAAGTTATGAAACAAGAAGCTACGAACCTAGAAGTACTTTTTATAACTATTCAAAAGTTTTTACTTACAATATTAAACTTGAACTGGTCATCTAAAGGGTTTGTATTGATTGGGTTGTAAGGAAACCCTCCGGGCTGGTTTATATTTGGATTGTAAGGGTTATATCTTGATGGATCTGTCCCATATCTCCTGTTATTGTACACATACGTTCTGTAGTCACTATCTCCTGGGCTAGGAAGTCTTGAAGATCTAGAAGATTGCTCGCGCGAATTGTAAAATTCACTGTTAGCTTGTCCATTATACAAGTCTTTATTAGACTGGCACTCAACACTGGCATATAGAAACAACGTTAATAAATAGTTTTTGTACATTTTCACATCACAAAACACACTATATAGTTAGTAAAGTATAAGTTTCCGGATGAGTCACCATAGTACACTCTTATGATCGAATCTTCGCAGTTGTACTGCACTATGAACCAGTTTATGAATGAAAACTGGTGTAATTACAAGTAAATTCACCGCGAATCTCAAAAAATATTTTTTACACACCGTGACGAAGGAGATAAGTGGGAAAACTTGCAGGAACAAAAGTTTTGTGAAACACAGTAGCCTAGAATGAATGTATCAGTTTTTATCTACGAGGCCCTAGTTTGAATTTAGTACAATGTCGCGAAAGTACACGAAGGCTTATCTGTTTGTAATCAGTGAGTTATCGGTATCAAAATGTAAGGCAACGCCCATTTGATCACGGTTTGTTTATTTCAAGTTTTGTCTAGAGGTGAGGCATAAATATTACATTAGGTATGTGGATTAGGTATTTTTCGATACGAATCCCTACCTAATCCAAAGGATCGAGGATTAGGTATGACACAAAATATTCGTACTCAGAAAATATTCCGTACCGTACAGTAAAAAAGACAAATAATATGTCGTTTGAGTGGTTGGAGAGTAATCCTACAGTGAACTTTTGACAGTGCAAGTGCATCATGCATACATGACACAAATATTTTATCATAGTAAGTAAGCAAAAGTATTCAAGTTGACTTTAAGTACCGTTTGCACAATAAAAAAACGAAATAAAAACCAAAGTACCTAATCCATCGTTCCACAATATATCAGAAACTGAATGTCCAAACTCCATGCCGAATATTTTTTACCCAATCCACATACGATAAATAATATCGTAACAGGCCAGCGACTATATTGAATAAATATTCGGATTAGGTAAATGGATTAGGTAGTTTTAAATACTAGGATTAGGTGGATTAGGTATCTTTTTTACCTAATCCGACCCATGTCTAGTTTTGTCGCGAGTAGTTCAGTTGACTTCAACTGATTTCGACATCGACATTATTGGTAGCACTGTCATTCTCGTCTCGGGCTCGGCGAATCACCGAACCACCGCTGTTGTGTTTTGAGTGTGTTTTTAACTTTTTATTCTAATCGGAATTTTCGAAATAACGTACTATACGTATATATATATATATATATACTATACTATACTATACATTTACAATACTGTTATAAGGTTTTATTCATTTATAAAAACATTCTTAACCATTTTTAATAACTGAAGTTTTTAGTTTTATAATCTGTGGATTCAGTGGATTAACGAGAATATCAACCTTAGACTATATACCTCTAGACGTAGCCCAATTTACATTGTCAAGTGTGGAAGTGAGACGCAATAATACAAAATTCGTAGGAAAATTGAGACAAAGCATCGTATCTTCTGTCCCTTACGGCGTGCCGGATTTTTGCATGGCTAACTTTTGAAAGTTAGCCAAACAAAGAGCTGTCACTGTCACGTATATTATTATGCTCGATTTAATTTAAGTTTTCGGATGGTTTTTGCAATTTTTGTAATAGTTTAAGTCATTTAATGAGAAATAGACTCCATTAGATAAGTGTTTAGTGTATGGTGAATGCGCTACGATGGGAGGATTCAGTATAATAGGCTGTAAAAGCCGCTCAGAAAAGGCCAATAACAAAATCTCTTTTCATTCGTAAGTATTCAATACTGTTTGTGTTATTGTATGATTATTGAATTTATACATTTGTGCGCTTTTATTGTCATGGCTTTCAGGCCAAAATATGGAAGATATCTTAAAAAAAACTTGATTTCTTATATCACATAACCTAGTAATACTTACTTACAGTGTTGCTACACGTTTCAAATCTTTTCCCTTAACTGTCAGGCCTAATGTTCAAAAGGTAGGCATAATAATCAAATAAATCTATGGTGGCTAAACACACAAATTTGTGGGCGAACCCTTATTTTTAAGTTTAAGTGAACATGTGTACGAACGAACAGAGCCCTTTCGACAATCATTAAGTTTTACTCTTGAAGGCAATCGCGTAGGACTTAAAGATATTTGGAAGTAAGAATTCATTTTATGAATAAATGTTAAGTATAAACAAAAAATTAGATATTTTCAAAATAAGTTGGTTTTGTATAAAGGACAATAGTTATTATACGGCAATGTCAATGTCACACTGGATGTCAGCCATACCTCAATATATTTTAATGATAAATAACACGCGAAAAAATCAAAACAAGCTTCACCTGGTAGTAGTGTATTTTATTTGTGAGAATCAAGGTAAGATTGAAAGTAGGTATTTTACGTGAAATTATATTTTCTCACATATGGATACTTCTACACTCTTATTACCACGTTGAATACGTCGTATTTTGGGACTTTTTTAGGGAATAGCAACACTGAACTTTTATATTGCTGTCGCATGTGCGGCCACGCGGTAGCTCGATCTAGAGGTATATTATCTAAGATATCAACCGTAACATCGTGAGGTCATTGACATTAATTTCGTTCGGAAATTAGATTTTTATGAATGAATCATCACCGTCTTGTTTACAATAACAAATCGGTATTTCAAACCATTGCCGTTATAAAAACTATTGTTGTTCTAAAAATGGCTTACCTACGTGCTATGTAGGTATATATTGCAGCTGAATAGTACCTAAATATAGCCGTTTTAGAAAATGAAACCATTTCCTTACTGTTCTGCAACTCAAAGGTATGCCTAATGGGGTAGGTACGTCGCTAGCCTTATGGGTGTATAGATATTATGTAATTATGTATGTCTAGCTACGTACGCCACTTTACCTAATGAAATTCGTTGTTCAGTCGGTTTGGTAATTTTTTTAAACCTAAGTACGTTATATGTTACATACTGAGGTAGTTAAATAAAGACATTATTATGAAAACTACTTCACGCTGCATTATGTAGGTACGATATTATAGGCAAGGCACCCAATAAAATAATATTAGATTGTTTTCGCTATTGTTTAAATTGTTGTTGTCCAAACTGTCTTTCACTATTACAAGGTGTAATAATGTTGTTTCTAAGGCTGTAGTTTTGAAATTATGAAACAACAATGTTTTGTATAGTTATGCGGTTATTTGCTTGACCCAATTAAACTTATTTGCATTTCCATTACAAAGGGTTCAACGGGCGGGCAACTGTGACAGTAACCGGAGTACCTAAGAGCGGCAGTGTTTACATTACCTAAGTACTTTAATATTTTAATAGGTTAGTAGGTAAGTTAGTGTAGATAGGTAATAATAGATCTTACTTAATGAGACTAAAATAGAATAGCCATTTATTGTAGGTATCATAATGTGTACCTACTATTGTTTAATATTTTCTATTGTTTCATAAATTATTGTGTGTAAAGTGTGTTTTAGTGTTAAATAAATATTTTTCTTTCTTTCTTGCTTTTACAATTATATTATAAGTAAAATGGGGTAGATAGGTAGAATGGTGGGAGTATTCCCGTTTGAGCACCTATTTTTTGAGCACCTATGCATTAGCACCAAAGGTATTCCCACTTCCTATAGGTTAATGCATAGGTGCTCAATAAATAGGTGCTCAAACGGGAATACTCCGAATGGTGGACCTAAACAACATTCGATTCGCACGCACACGTCCGTTGACGGCGCGACGCGACACTGAGTTAGTGTGGCTAGTTAGCCACATTTTCACTTGCGCTTTCTGAGCGCATAAAATCTATCTACACTTTTTTACTTATAATATCATTGGGTATCTACATCATAATATACCTAACACTCACAAATTGTAACTTTAAGGGCTACAGAGGTGACTTTTTTACCCTTTTTTCTTAGGGTGATTCGATTTTCGAATTATAAGTGACCCAAATGTCAAAAAATAACAGCAAATTAGGGAAGTTTAACTTTATTAATTGACAATTTAAAAAAAAATGTTTTAAGTAATAGAACAAACAATTTGAAGTTGGAGAGTTAAATGTAAAACGCCTACTCAGTTAATCATAGCAATGTCACTGATAGTAATTTTATTTATTTAAAGAGGTAACTTTAAAGCTGACTGGCGGTGTAGCAAGGGTCACTGATTTATATTTTATTATAGTTGACATGGGTAACACGTAGGTGCCTACATAAAATCAAAATTCCTTTACATAAATTCCATACCTACGAGTACCTATCTACGTTTTGAAACATTCGTGCACCAAAACAAAACAACAGTCCCTACTCACGTTCTTTATTTTAAATCAATCTTAGAATTATTATTGTGTATTAAATAGGTTTCAATGAAGCCAGAGTTAATAAATTCTGACAGCCGGTGTACGCTACAAGGTTCAACAGACAAAACTTTATATTTATGTAGCAAACCTATTGTTATTGTTCCATGGCATTATGTTTACCTGGTATTTTTAAGGCACATACCTATATTGTATCATAGTTTATGGAATTTTTATGAGACATTTGAGAAAGCTAAAAAGTTTGCTGTTACCCTGTCTCACATACGGATGTCAAACGCAGATATTCGATTCATCAGCCAACAGAAAGCTAACATCTTGTCAAAGAGCCTTAAAACGTAGCTCACTAAACCTAAAACTGAGAGACAGAGTCCGCCTCAGGGCAATAAGAAAACAGACTGGCGTGATAGATGCCTTGTCCTTTGTGCGAGGTCTGAAGTGGAGGTGGGCGGGTCACGTTGCTCGCTACACTGACAACAGGTGGACGAAGACCGTGACTGTTTGGAGTGGACCTCATGGGCACAGAGACAGGGGTCGACCAAAAGCAAGGTGGAAGGACGAATTAGAGCCTATCGGAACTAGAAATTGGCCCAACCTGGCAAAAAATCGCGTCGACTGGCAATCTCTGGAGGAGGCCTTCACCCTATCGGGGGTCCATACGGCAAGCATATAGGATTAAATTTCATACAGTCAGTTGTACATGCTGATGGAAAAATAAAGGCTTTTTTTATTATTTATTATTATTAAAAAGTTTGCTGTAGGTGGAAACGCCGCCAGGTGGACACGCCCTTGAAGGACATAAAGCAGACCTTATTGGTAATGTACTTCAGAAAGATTAAGTGCGTAGTACTCAGTGTGTGTATGACTACATGTATGAACGTAAACGAAGCAAAAGAAGTGTGTAACAATTGTAGCAGATGGCGCTCTATAGTTTATGCCTACCCCAATGGGAAAAAGTTATATACAGACGCCAGCAGATCAACCTACCTCATTGTGTCAAATTTATTTGATAGGCTTTCAACTTTATTCTAAACACTATATGGTTCAAGTTCAATTGGAAAATTTTACAGTTTGGGATAGATTAATGCGCTGGCGTCTGTACCTATGTATGTAATAAAGTTGAGACGTAATAAAGATGCAATAGGTACAAGCTTTTCACTATAGTTTTAGAAAAATCTGTTGCAACTGTACTGTTAAGTAAGAGTTTTCCTGAATGAAACAAAGAATAAATTCAAAGAGAATCCAATCGGCGAATTTCCGTTCACGAAAATGTTGCCCAAAAATTTCAAGCTGGAGTATTCAGGCGTTGCTCGACATTTTAGTCACGTGTAGGTTCTTTTGGTTACTCTAAAAGCAGGTCACCTGTGAAATATCAAAATCGGGTGCAAATTGAAGCCTCTAAGTCTAGCGCGATGGACTGATAGATTTAAATATCTATATTTAAACTAACATTTTATAAGGGAATACTCGTTTGTTTGTAGGGATTTAAATCATAAACCACTGAGCTGACTTTAAAAAACCTTCCACCATTAGCAAGCTATATTATCCACCGAGTAAGATAGGCTATATTTAATTTTAAAAAATCCGAGAGGGTCAGCGGAATTTTTTAATTATAAAGGCCTATGGCATTAAGTCCGCCTATGTACATTAGTTGAAGTATTAAATAAATATATAAAAGTAAAAAGTAGAAAATTCACGCAAAAGAAGTGTTACCTAATATTAAGTTAGATAGATAGTTTATTAAACAACACAAAATATATCTTTCAAATTTTACACTACATTTCAAATAAAGATGTAAATAATTTTATTAGCCTGTAAATATTCTTATGTCATCATTAATTATGTCATCTTGTTTTATTTATAACTGAACTTTTAATAATGTAGGAAGTAAAGTCGTAGCAGTCGTAGCTGAAGTCGTAGCAAGGCGTAGCGGAATCGTAGCAGATGTACACTGACCTTTTCACTGTCCATATTAGTGATGTTCTTTCAGTTTAGCTGCGTAGTAACTGGTATAAATGACAAGAGTGGCAATTCCCACATTTCTCAAGCTGTCAAAAATACGTCTTTCCGTGTTTCCCTACATTTTTGACAAGATTTTGACTATGATTGTCACTGACATGAGACTGCGACTTTTTACAGAATTGCAATGCTGTAATCCGGCTGAGCAGCCTATAACCTCCTAAGCATACTCGCGAGATGGAACTATTACTAAATAAAGGCTGTAATCTCTGCCTAGCCACCTGAGAAATAGGAACGAGATGTGATTGTTAGCCAAAAACGACATCGTTAGGAAACAAAACTGGAAGCCGACCCCAACATAGTTGGGAAAAGACTAGTCAGGTGATGACCAGGTTAGTTAATAACCACAGGAGACAGCATAAAGCCTCGTCCCCACTAGGAACATTTGTCGCGCCACATGTGTCCCCGGAGACATCGGGCGATGTCGTCCTACATCGCCCCACGTCGCCTGATGTCTTGTCTCCGTCCTCATCAGTTCAGTCGAACCTCTACTCTTCATCGACTGTGCGACAAGGAACAGTTTCAACAATGTCACGGCGATGTCGTCCGACGTCGCCCGACATCGCCCGATGTCACAGGGGACACATGTCGCCCGACAAATGTTCCTAGTGGGGACGAGGCGAAGACCCAAAAATGTGTGCCAATTTACTTAAGTGCACGTATCTATACCGAAGCCATGAAAGCGAGCAAAGGCACGAGTGTGCTCTGCTTTTGCCCACAGAGTGTTCAATCTCTTAATTACTCCCTTGTGATTGGATTATGGATGGTCTCGATAGCCAGCCTCGTTTATCTACATAATAGTCGTAAGATGTTCGGGGATTTATGTTTAAGGGGGAGAATTCTTACTAATTTTATTGACGCGATAGTTGGTATGTAGGTTCAGGATGTTTGTTACTCTTTCACGCAATAACTGCTAAATAGATCGACCGTTAGAGTTACATAATGTTTTATAGAAATGTTGAGCTTTATTAATTAAGCCCTAAGCGAACAGCGTTTGCGCTGTCATTGTCTTTCTATTAAGTATGTCTCTAATTAACACGATTGAAAGGTTAAATAGTCCTACAAAAAAGCCCGAAACAGCACTGCATATATCTATATTTTGTGTGTAAGGCATTATCGCCAAAATAGTGAAATATATATGCACATTTGTTAGTAAATAAATTAATCTGTTACGCCTTCAGGACTAAACTGCAGACTATTTTTTATTAAAAAATAGTCCTTGGTCCTTGGATGGAGAAGAAAATAAGCTACTCGAACTCCTAATCCTGCGCAGACAAAGTCGCGGGCACAAGCTAGTATGTCCAATAAATGACACCGGAAAGATAGTTTAAACTAAGTAATATAAAGTTTTATGATTTGCTAGCTTTGACCTGCAGTTTCCCCCACTCCTAAGGGGCATTAAGTGTTGTTAAATCAATGATATTATAAGTAAAATGGTGTAGATGGGTTACCTAAACAACAATCGATCTTCAAAAACGGTACACTAAAGCACGCACGCGTCCGTTGACGGCGCGACGTGACCCTGAGGTGAAGTGTGGCTAGTTAGCCACATTTTAACTTGTCGCTTGCTGCGCTTATAACCTATCTACACCTTTTTAACTTATAATAATCATTGTGTTAAATAGCGTAAAGATAACTTTCCTTAGGAATTGGACAATTGAAAGTAGATTAAATTAAATTTAAGATGTGGGTAACGTCTCTAGTTACACATATAATACAATGTAATTTATGTTTATTACCTGTTTATTACCATATTTGTGTAGCTGTTTGTTTTCTCAAAAATAAATAAATAAATGCAAAATAATCATTCTAATCCTAATAGCAGTTCAGCAGTTTAGCGCGTTCAATTCAAACAAAACTAACTTCACCTTTATTATCATATTATTAGCAAAAGTCGAAGTCAAATCATTTATTCTTGAATCAGGCCATTATAAGCCTCTTTTGAATGCCAAGCTAAATATAAAAATAATTCGAGTCGTTGCTTGTATTGTTTCTAGTTGTTGCAGTTGTTGATTCTTGTTTTCTGTTTTTGTTCTTGAGGGTGTACTACAGGTACACCCTCAAGTACCTGAGGGTGAGGTTGAGTACTAATTTAGTTAAAAAATAGTGGTGTAAAGATCGATATCATCACATGCAGGTATATGGATAAAACTCAGGCAGCAAACATTTGCCTTTGGTTTTTTTTTATAGTGTGCATCGCACCGAATGCATTGCTCAAATGTTCATTCCTGATACGTTGCAGTATCGTGTGACATTTCACATGACTTGTCAGTCAGTCAGTCAGTCAACAACGTAAAAAAACTCTATTGACAAAACGTGCATTTGATAGCGTATCCCTGACGTATTTTATGAGCAAAAGGGGACTGGATGTTATTTAAGAGGGTAATGTTTATCAGCGAAAAATAAGCAAGTAAATTAACAAGATAAAATAACAAAGAGCTCAGTAAGTAATATAAAACTTCTAAGGGTCGGCCTTATATACATACAAGGTCAGATAGAAAAAAAAGTAAGATATTGCAGAAGGACCACAACTTTTGATAATGCAAGACGTCATTATCTTATAATAATACTACCTTTAAAAGACCAATTCTTGTACCTATATATAATCTGAGTCTAGGAAACGGCTCCAATGATTTTTATGAAATTAAGTATGGGTTTCGGGATCAATTTAGCTAGGATTTTTTTTTCAAAAGATAATAACAATTAAGTATAGATGTTACACTCAAAACTCTACCAGTCAAAAGTACTATTGACTAGCAAAATCAGTCAAAACTGCTTTTGACTGAACAGGTTGGTCAAAAGTGGTTTTGACTGAAAATTATTGGTTAGTAGTACTTTTGACTGCCGCTCGTCGTCAAAAGTAGTTTTAACTGCATTAAAGCATCAGTCAAAAGCACTATAAGGGATCTGGCGCTCGACGGCCGCTGTCGCGGCACGCTTGCTTCGCTCGCTCGCTTTCGCGCGCTAATGGTCATGGTTCTAACCTAACCTAACCCACAGGATTCGCCAACCATAGTCGGTTTTACCTGACTGATAAAACCAGTTAAAACCACTTTTAACGGAATCACTTAGTTAAAAGTACTTTTAACCAGCTTCATTGGGCAAAAGTACTTTTAACTGTTATTATAGTCAAAAGTATAATTGACTAAAGCATACGGTCAAAAGTAGTTTTGACTGATTTTGCTACTCAATAGTACTTTTGACTGGTTAAGAGTTTTGACTGCAACATAGATACTTAATTTATAATAACATTAGAAAAAAAGAGGCTCGTATTAGCAGGAATGCATTTAATTTAAAGATAAGTGAAAACACTCATCTTTTGGTTTTTGATTACGTAAAAACAAGAAAATATATGTGTCGAATACTATCTTGTAATCTAAATGAGGACCTAATAAGTAAAATTTTGTCAAATAAGTAGCCCATTTGGAAAATTTGACAACCTGAGTAGCTTCATGTGCTGGCTTCTGTACAAAGTTTTCTTCTTTCTTCTCTTCTGTTCGAAGTTGTAAGAAACAAACCTTCTGTTATGATAATCTTTGACTTCGTAATAATTAATCCTAACGAGTTCTTTGTTTGACGTTTATGTCGGTTGAGCGTCCATTTTAACCTGATCCATCTTTTAAAATGAAACTTTGCAAAAGGAGGTCTACATATTTTAGTTCTTGGTTTGTTGGAAAGCTTTTGTGTAATAATTAAGGAATGTTGAAACATAACGGAGTTATCAAACGGCGGGCTTTATCAATGTGAAATCTGATCTGTTTAGACATCGATCATTCATTATTTTACCCGTTGAATTGAGATTAAGTATTAATTGCATAAGTTACCAAATGTTAAATTGCGTTGCTTTTGAACACTCTTTTTGAAATCCCTTTGAATTTTGCAGTTATTTTTGTTTTAGTAAAACTGACGCTTTAGTTTTGAATCTAAAAAATAAAAAGCAAAACATATTATAAATTATCTATGTTCAGATATTTCCAGAGTATTAACGATTTCCATGGACCTCTAAATTCTGAAACATCTATGCCATATACTGAAATGGTGAATGGATAGTATCTAAATGATTATTCTTTAAATAGGTCATCTTTCCTGTGAGTGTTTTGATCCGCTAATTGTTTTTCAATGCCACTGTGCAAAGACATGAAACATCAAACTTTACAACAGAAAACACGAAACTATTATTTTATACTTATTATTGTTACAAAATACGATATATAGGGTGACTGGTAATTAGTGACCGATACTTAAACACGTGATTGTACCCATGATTCCGAATAACTTTCCCAAAGAAAGTTTTTTTTATACTCATTAACTTTCAATTAATTTAATTACGACAGTACTGCACAACAGGAGCGGTGGGGGTGGCAGGGGAACGTGTGACGCTATTACTACTACGCGCGCGCGCGGGAATTTCAAACAGCGTTTTTGTTATTTTATTGTGTTGTAAGTTATTGTGCATAAAAAAAAGTTTCTTTGGGAAAGTTTATTGAAATCATGAATACAATCACCTGTTTAAGTATCGGTCACTAATTACCAGTCACCCTATATATAAAAAAAACTAAATCACACTCAAGGTACGATAGTAGTTACTAAAGTACCATACCTTTATATATTAAATAAGTAAAAAAACCTTAGTTCTAGTCGCTAAGGTAAATAATTTCAAAAGGAAACCTCGCAAGCTCGCTACACGGAAAAATACTAAGTAATTTGGCAAATGAACACACAGCGATATCCTCATTCCGTTGAAAATATTCAAAAGGGCGGAAAATGTTCTCACCAGATATTATCTATTTACATATGAGTTTGTTTGTACATACATTGGAGTTCTGGTTAATTATGAAGTTGGATTTAATTAAGTATGCTTTATCGACGGATTTTGCATTAAAAAAGTACGGTCGTTCTTCGATCGAATTGGGAAATTGTGAACGTTTAGGGTTTCACAAGTTAAAAAAAATGGCTATTTTGCCCTCAGGTACATGAAGAAATGGACCTACAACATGTCTGGATTTAACAAATACGGTCTCCTTCGCGACGACTGCCTCCATGAGACAGAGGTTGTCACGGAAGTACTCCGCCGCATCCCTCAACACGTAATCGACGAGCGCAACGTCCGCATTGTGCGCGCCATGCAACTGTCTATCACCAAGGCCATCCTACACAAGGAAGAGTAGACCAAATATGAGGAAGACAAGCTCTACCTCACACCTATTGTAGACGCAGTATAAAAGGAGAGGCAAGAACGCGAGAACTGGAAGAAGAATGATTATACACATGCACACATACATCAAAAACACACACACACACTCACATGTACACATACATGCGCAAACACACACACAACCCCCCTCCCCCCCATTCGCAATCACGTGAATAATGTAAAAATGTTATGTACCTATTCTGTTCTTTTGCAAAATTGTCTAGCTGTGAAAGAGCGGAGTCTCCTAATACAGGCTTTTACATTGCTTAAAAGGAGGCTTCAATCATCAATTTGTTGTTCTTATTTGGTTATGAAATAAACACATATTTATTTTTTTTAATTTTTAATTTTTATTTAACATACTTATAGTAACTGTTATGTAATAACTTAGCAATATTCAAAAATTCATCAAGATTTAGGGAAAGGACGAGACGCCTTAGAGAGAAGGTTTAGCTTGATGTGGTTGGTCCGTGGGTGGATGACCATTCTTTACATACCAGTATTCTTCCGTGCCTCGGACAGCCCGTTAAGCCGTTGGTCCCGGCTATCATTAGGTTAGGTTAGGTTAGGTTTAACGGCCAGGTGTCCGCAACTCCACGACCAAGCGCGTATTTTGCGTACGGGTGAGAATATGCCCTATTCCATCCATCCTAGCTCCTCGAGGAAGGCCAGCAGCGGTTTAACGCTACTGGCGATCTCTCGGAGGGTACCTGGGTTTCTATGCGGCAACCACTGGGCAGTTGAGAAGCACGTGCGATGCCGTCTCGTCCACCTCGACACAAGCTCTGCACAGTGGGCTGTCTGTGTTTGTTAAATGGCCCGTGGCCTGTTATGGCAGCTGTGAGTATCATTAGTAGATCACAGTCGCTACGGGTAGTCAGAAGCCCGAAAGTCTGACAACAAACTTAACCAAGCGATATCGTGTTACTGAATAACCGGGTTTTGGAGATCAGACAGGCAGTCGCTTCATGTAAAACACTGGTAGTCAGCTGCATCCTCTTAACTGGAAGCCGACCCCAACTTAGTTGGAAAAGGCTAAGCAGACGATGTTTTTTTAGGGAAAAGAGATACAGTTACCGACGTGACAGTACCTAATCATGGCTACATATCAAGCAATATAATTTAAGTATAAGCTGATCTTGCAATTGATACAATTTCTACACAATGAGAAGTCGGTTTGTACTGGAAATGTACAGACGCCAGCACATCAAGTTACTCCAATGTGTCAAATTTTCCCAATTGAATACGAACCTTATTCTGATAGACATAAAGTTGAAAAGCCATCAAAGAAATTTGACACATTGGAGTAACTTGACGTGCTGGCGTCTGTACCTATAGCTTGATATTATGTAACCTTGTGTACCTGTAAGAAGAAGCAAAACATTAATTTGAGGATCGTGAAAAACTAAAATTACCAAGGTATTAAATTAATTGATAAATGTAGATGTGTGAGGTCAAAAAAAGTTACGTTTATCGGAATGGGATGTGAATATATGAATCAGAAAATGGGGGTTGACCAGATCTAGTGATTGGAATAACGTCTCAAAAACTACCAAGCCAACCCACCGGCCAAACAACCTGTCTGTTGGGATTGTAAAGGATTTTTGCTTTCTTTCAACATTTTTCAGTTTTTTCTTCGAAAATGGAAAGTATTGTTAAATACTTTCTATTTTCGAATACGAAGAATCCAAGTAACTTTTTATGTTTTTTTTAATCTAGCAATGTTTTGGCCCTTTTGGAAAACAAAATTAAGTCAAAGTAGTTACAATTACTATCGGGGTCAAACATTCAAGTTAATTAGGAAGGAGTTCGTAAGAATAGGTAGGTGATTGATGCTGTAATCGTCTCGATACTGAAGGACTCTGAAAGTTCTACAGTAGGTTCCTAATTCTCTAAAATGACCTACACAAAATGAATATATGCATTTTAAAGAACAACAAAAATGAACATTGTCCCACAAAAAAGTAGGTATGATTGCAAAATCCATGAATTGACGCTATAATTTCCAATTCGGTATCATTATCATAATTATTTAATATTTCTTGTCCATTGAGCACGAATGCATAATATTATTCAAATGTTTTAATTAATTATTTACACAACTAAAACATGTATCGGTTATTTTATTGCTTCATTGAATATTCAAAACCTAATAAATTATGATCTTTACAGTATTGGCATTTTGAGCGTTTCCATCGGGAGTTTAGCTTTAAATGTGAAAAAAATATAGCCGAATTAATAAAATGTGTGCGTGGCATCTTGTTGGCAAGAAACGTTACTGATGAGCACGATATTCTGGGTTCGCACTCCAGATAAACCATAAAAAATCTGTGGCCCTTTAAACCATAAACTATTTACATATGACTATTATGTATTAATCAATGTAAAGCTCACGTGTACGGGGTTTTAAATGAGCTATTTCACAATATTTTAGTTTTTAGTCCCTCATTTATATTAGGGATTAAATATAATGACCACCATAAAATGCTTTGATAGTAGTTCCTTAGTTCTTTTACCAAAAATATAAACTTGACACCAGAATAAAAACTTTTTTACAAAAAAAACAACATACTTCTTAAAAAAAAACTAACAGGTGAAAAATAACTCCAGTTTCGGAAGTCTGTGGCTTTGGTGGTTTTGTTTTGTTCATTATTGGCCACCGACTTCCGAAACTGGAGTTATTTTTCACCTGTTAGTTTTTTTTTAAGAAGTCGGTTGTTTTTTTTGTAAAAAAGTTTTTATTTTGTAATTTTTAGTTTCTTTGTATGCTAAGAAAGTCTTTCAAAACTTGAAAGAATCATTGAAATTGGATAACACTTGCTAAAGAAGTTCTATCTCTAAACATTAATCTGTACATCTCTGCCGGCCCCTTTTAAATAGAATGGCGTAATGTTATGTTGAGGAAATACAAAAGCTCAGCATAGACATCTGACTATAGAAATCGCGAATAATTTGCTGTTATGCGTTGAAGAGTTCCGTTGCCTGTCTTCTTCATCAGTTTTTCTTCACCTAATGTTACTTTCTAAATGAAAATGCTTGATTTGTTACTAAAAATGTTGAAATTGGTGCATGTCTGCCTATATTTTTTGAGGAGTTCCCTCAATTCCTCGAAGATCCCTCATCAGAAATGAGTTCTGATACAAATGGGACCAATCTGTTAGTATACCCTATCAAACAAAAAAAGAATTTTGAAAATCGGTCCATAAATGACGGAGTACTGAGGTAACAAACCCTAAAAAAAAAAAAAAAAAAAAAATATACAACCGAATTGAGAACCTCCTCCTTTTTTTGAAGTCGGTTAAAAATAAAGTCTAAAATAACAATAGTACTAGCTATTTTAGTCACGACTGCACTTTAAATTGTATTCGAACACCAAATGTAGTATGATCACCAAATCTTAGCGAGCAAATTAATGCACTATTTCCGTGGTACAACGGTGGAATTATGTCCAACTGGTTGGATCACGGGGATAGGATGATCGTGTAAAACAAATGAAATGTATGTAGTAATATCTGGAACTACTGGTTCAAAATGAATAATTCTTTTGTACGGGATTACTTAAACCCTAAAGAGTTTGCTCCCATAATCAGGACTTGGGGCATCCCGACGTTAGGTTCCTTTAAACCCTGCAGACAGAAATAGGAGCCCCGCGTAGCGCGGCTCCGTCGTCTACGCTTTTTTAATTTCTGCGTTGTTAAATTTGCTTGAATAGGATAGCAAGATGTAAAAATTTTGGTTATAATTTTACATTAATATGCTGGTTTAATTTTGGTGATCATTTACTATTTTTGGGTTACTCATGATTTACTTGGAGTCATTTTACTTAAATAGGATAGCAAAGTGTTAAAACTTTGGTTATAATTTTACATTAAAATGCGAGTTTCATTTTGGTGATCATTTACTATTTTTGTCTGCTATTTGTTACTATATCTGGTGGTAAGTTAAACATAAGCCTTTATATTACAAGAAAATATTCGACACATATGTTTTCTTTTTTCACGTAATAAAAAAATAACGTACGTATGTACATCGAGACAAAATGTCGTATGACGACACTAGCCAGTACCGTTTATACTAGATAATGACGTTACAAGCCCCTTCTCCTCAACTTTAACGCGCTTAATCTAAGCAGTTTTCCATCAGTGTGAAAAAGAAAAATATTTGTGACGAAAATTTTCTGAAATTTTGTCAAATAGCCAATTGTTTTAAAATCGGTTTCAAGCCACAGATTTAAATTTTGATTAAAAACTACTATATTTTCTCCTACAAACTGTACTATGCCCAGTCGGTCGCGATATTTCATCATTCGAATCACCATTGTAACACATTGCGGCATGCAATCAAATATTTATTACATTGACCACGTTCACTCCATTCCCAGCGCCAAAACCGTAAACAATACCAAAATCTTCTACAGACCAATCATTGAAAATTCATGCAGAAAGCCGGCTTCGGGCCGTCATTCCTTGTCACACTACCCACATATCGGGTGAACCGGTAAATTATCAATAGACCTGGTGCACCAAAGTCATCGGTATGTAAGCCATCTGGGCGCATACCGCTTGTATTGAAGCATGCCGGGACAGATTGCGATCCAGTTGATCCAACATTGTTTTGGGACTTGAAGCTAGGAAGTATCGGAGGCGGATTTTAAGAAGTGATAACCTTGTTTTGTATTGAAAGGGCTTGCGGCTGGGGGCATCTCTTTGAGTAGGTAGAACACAATTGTGTGAGGGTTTCTGTTTGAGTGAACGGTAATCCATCCAGCATTGGCTTGGTAAGCGTATAAGTAACGCACTATCAAGATACAGACAAACACTTAAAAGGCAGAATTAATTTCGTTTTTTGTGAATTACCAATTGCTCTGTAGGTATAATGTAAAACCACAACACAATAAACTACTGCAGGAGTGTGGAAGGGTGCCTACTTTCTGGATGGTCAATACTTTAAATACAATTCATCATCATTATCATCATCATCATCATCATTTCAGCCCTAGGAATTCCACTGTTGGACAGAGGCCTCCCCTATAGATCTCCAATAAGACCGGTTGGAAGCGGCTCGCATCCAGCGCGTTCCCGCGGCCTTAATGAGGTCGTCTGTCCACCTTGTGGGTGGACGTCCTACGCTGCGCTTGTCGATACGTGGCCTCCACTCGAGAACCTTTCGACCCCATCGGTCATCAGTCCTCCGTGCTATGTGCCCTGCCCACTGCCACTTCAACCTGCTAATCCGCTGGGCTATGTCGGTAACCTTGGTTCATCTACGGATCTCCTCATTTCTGATTCGATCTCGTAGAGAGACTCCGAGCATAGCCCTCTCCATAGCTCGTTGGGCTACTTTGAGCTTACTCATAAGCCTCATAGTGAGGGACCACGTTTCAGTGCCATAAGTCATCACTGGCAACACACACTGGTCGAAAACCTTCGACTTGAGACACTGAGGTATGTCGGGCGAGAAGACATTACGCAATTTTCCGAACGCTGCCCAGCCGAGTTGGATTCGGCGACTGACCTCTTTCTTGAAGTCGGATCTACCTAAGTGGACTACTTGTCCTAGGTAGACGTACGAGTCTACAACTTCAAGAACCGAGCTCTTAACAGATATTCGGGTGGGTACAACATGGTCATTACACATAAATATATTACATAAATACAATTGCACATGTGTAAGTGCGTGCGTCTCCACTCAACTATTACGTTATCTTTCTCAGATAGTAGCTGGTGGAGCAACTTATTTTATTTTAAGTCTTGTGGTTCGCTTATATCTATAGGTCGACTGCTATCATCGGCAAGCGACTTCGGTTTGTAGAAGGCGGTAAAGTCGAATCGCTGTTAAAACCAAGTCGACTGCCGCTTTCGGCCAAAGGCCACTGAACCCATTTGTAACGTAAAGAAATAATAGCTGAATTCACTAGCGAGCTGCGTTAGAGTCGACCGTGTTTACATTTAGAAGACTTGGTTGAATTCGACTGCTAACTGTAACAGTCGTCCCATCTTTGCCACCTTCGCCTGATACGTACAGCGTACCTAATAGTAACTAAACAAAACAAACTAACGTAGTTAGTAAACTTACTGATATTTTAACGATTTTTTATTGTGCAACTACTCTCGAAGATTAATTTACGCGTCCCTACTATATCCGCTAGAATACACTTTCTTCTTCTTAACGTCCCCCGCTGCTACACAAATTACAGACAGAATTCGTTCTTTGTAAGATGCGCAAAGTCCTACAATAATTTGGTTGACTTTTCTGAACTTGACTTGTTTACTACTAAGCCGCAGGTATTCAATCGAATACTTACTAAACACTGGTTCGAATTGGTTCAATAACTGTTTCTTTTTTTTTCTTTTTTTTATGACGTATTGTTGTGATTGTGTAAGTATTATTTTTGCACAACAACCTTTGCCTTTCTTTTTTCATTTTATTCTCTATAAAGCTCATCATAGTTAATTATATGCGAAAACATGTATAATTGGTTATTAGTTGCATAATTTGTTGTATTTGTTAGTTGTTAATACTGTTTGTTTTCCTGATACAATAAAATGAAATAAAATAAACACTGAGTTAGACTTGATATTTACATAGTTATAGTCAGGAAAAGGCCAATACCGCAAAAACAACGAAAAATTTAACAAACATTATGTTTCCAAATTTGCCATCAACGATATGAAAGGTAACCTCCGATTATTCGTACTCGCTGTAACTACATTATGAATGCATAATGTTCCCGCATGGCATCGCATCGCCCGATGACATGGCTCCTTCAGATATTCTTTTGTTCGAAACTGCTTACACGTAAACAGAGATAATAGACCTTCTATATATCTAACAACAATAGGTCAATATAGATCTGTTTGTTCATCTTATAGAAAGCTACATAGCCAACCAGCCATAGGTTATCTACGGCGTAAATTTTCCATGAAATCAGTCAAGCTCATTTTAATATCAGCACTTTCAAATAGGCGAGCCGGATTTATTTATTACTAGTAGCCACCCGCGACTTCAATTGCGTATCTACATATCTTTGTTATTTTGAAACCTGATGAACAGAAACTTCTTCGTACACATTTACAACTGTTGAAACGCTTGGGCCAAGGGGCCCGTAGGCTCATCTAGTTTTTCGGGATATCGCCAAACGGTTGGTCGACTCTTGACGTGGTCAGAAGGCTGGCATATAATTGGGATAATAAACCACAGTTACGGGAAAAGTGCCCAGAAGACTTTTCGCTAGTCTTTTGGGCACTTTTCTCGTTACTGTAGTTTTAATTGAAAACCAGCGTCAGACAGCGTCTGTCTGGCATTACCGCTGAAATGAGCCTTTTGGCGCAGCCGTGAGACATGCCATTTATTTTTTACTGTATTTTTTTATTTTCATGTTTGTATATTGTGTGCCGGTTCTTTCCTGTTGTCAATAAAATACAAACTGACAATAGGTGCGCCTATAGTCAATCTATCTTAAAAAGTCGGTCAGAAATAATTTGGTGCATCCCGATCGATCCGATTATCGTTGCTGTAAAGAGTCTAACGTACCAGCAGCCATGGGTTCATGTAGGTAGATTTTGAGCCAGGCAGGTCTCAACGATGCTTTGGTACGTCGTCCGTTGCCATAGAACTGTACCTAGGTACCTATAAGATACAAGTTTGTTTGCGATCGCGTTGAACCAGCTTCAATGAAAGCAGCCGAACCGTTCTGACGATATTTCGTGTTGTATTTGAGTGAAGACAGAATCCAATTGCTGAGGGAAATTCCTCAATTTTGACGGCAAATGTTTGCTGTCAGAGACGATTGTTTCTCACGAAGGTTCTTTACAATACTGTTGGTTAAAGAATTGGACTTAATAATGACGTGTACCTGCGATGGTTATAGGCACAGGTACACGTTATTGCATTTTGATTAGAAAAATATTAATGAACTTTTATATTATTTTATTATTTACTGGCTGACAAATTGACACGTCTTGCTGTAATCCAGTATGTACCTAACTTACTCTGTCATTTATTAAAAGTTATGGATTTTGTTATAGAAAAACAATTAAATGCAATAAAAACATATTGATGTCAGTAATCGTAATTAAAACTGTCCTATCTTAAGTTGGAGTAAATTACGTTCAGTAAGATAAATATTAAACAAATGGTTAGAGAGTTCTGGAGTTCATCGTAGACAAACATTGTGATGTGACACGAGTTTTTTTATGTATAAAGATATTGGCGACACTTTATTTAAACCATCTAAAATTAGAACATGACTTTTTTTCTTCCTTATATTAGTTACGTTTCTTACACACAAAACTTGCCAAAAAAACCGTTCTTTTAGCTGTAAGTAATAACAAAGCTGACTTATAAACAACATGAGAAGCCTGAGTTTACGCCCAAGAACACAAAGATTAATCAGGGCTTTAAGACAAACTTATGTAAACTATGTACTAAATATCTAGGACCGTCTGTATTCGAGAGGGTTAGTCGTGAACTGTAGTAAATGTTGCAAAAGCGATGATTTATTACCACCCGCGTAAGATCGTACTTAACCTATCAGATACGATGTCACTCAAACTCCATATAGTGACGCCTACACACTAGCGTCTATATTAATTTCCACTTCGTAATAATATTTAGGTATGTATTTATAATCTGTACATAAATCATCTCTATCGATGTAGTTTGGGGTCAGAGAACTGTCGATATCCTTTATATAGGTTTGGGATTGAAGTGGTTCATTGTTTATCTTCGTTTTTGGAGAAATTTTTGGTAACAATTATTGAAAATATAGGGGAACAAGTGGCAAATGGAGAAGCTTGTAGTATAGTAATAACAACCGCACGGGTCAATATTCAAGCGTGGGTAAGTAACGTGTGCCAAGGTCGAACCGTGGAGGTGTATGTAGTCTATGACCTACCACTATATGTATACTGAAACCCCTCGTGTCTTAGAACGTACTTAGACGACAGCAAACTAAGGTGGGCACCTAATCTACACTCTATCTGTCATACAGGTCCCGAACCCACTATAGACTCCAGCTCTCACAAAAATTCCAAATTTTATTTGAAATGTTATGTCTTGAACCGATGTCTGTATCTTTTTGAGAGAAATTAATTATTATTAACTGAAGACTTATATCACAGAAATTTGACACATTGCTTGATGTGCTGGTCTATGTACATTAATCAGACATCCAATCAAAGCTCTAGATTAATTTATTTGTTTTATAATACTCTAGCACTTCGCTGGCGAGTTAATTCTTGTGCATTACGTAGTTTCTTTGACATTCCCTCGACTCCCTCTTGTTTTGAAAATAAAATATGGCCTATGACACTCACAAATAATGTGGTATTTTATTGCTAAAATAATTTTCTAAAATAGCTTAGAAGATCTAGAGATTAAACCCCACAACCTCACAAACTTTACCTCTTTATTATTTATAAATATAGATTACAAATATGTTGAGAATAAGCACCTTTTAAACAAGAAAAATACACAATACAGCCCCCTAAAAAGCCCACCTTGCACCATTTTATGTGAACACAATAAATCTTAAATAAAAACAACTACACTAAGACATACACATTATATCGAACCGATATTACAGGCCAATACAGTTTCCGTAACTACTACCCTCCCACTTCAGTTTGAACTAATATTTCCCTAAACAAACAAGTGAACTCGACGGCGGAACTTAGTTGCGAATATAAATACGTCTCTTGCAAGTCGGTATTTCGTAGACATGAAGACAAAAGGGTACATGATAGATGTCTCAAGTTTGGGGTGAAGTGGGGATCTGATGCCTATCACGAGGGATTTAATTACTGTCTTATATTGATGTTTTGGATGACAGGATAAGTCAAAACTTTCGTTTATCATGATTTTTTTCATATAAGAAAAAAAGAGTATGTGGAAACTCGAATAGTTCGTGGAAGGTTGTCGATGTTGAATGATTTAAATTGAATTTAGTTGTTTAAACTTAACTTTAAGGGCGTATTCAGATGACAAACGCTATGCGCTGATCGCGTAGAGCCAGCTAATAGAAAATCAAAATAAAAGGTCTTGATTCGTTTTAGGGTGAGAATCAACACTTTTTGAATGTCACAAAAATACATAAGACAGTCCCCTAAAATGCCCACCCTTCAACACTTTGTCACCACAATAAAAGTACGCGTCGCGCGGTTGCGATAAGTACGTTATCCAGCGAGGGCTCCGCTCGCGGTCGGGCGCTGTGCGAACGCGATGCACGCGCTATTACCGCTGCACGATAGCGCGTGTTTCATAATGATTTCATATCTTTAAACTTCTAACTTCATATGGGAGGGAGCAAAAGGCGCGCGCTTTGCCACAATAAAATAAATCGCGCAAAAATCGCGCTCGTGTGTACACGCCCTAACTCATGGTGACAACGAGGTAGTGGGTACAAAACCACGATAGAATCTTTGTGACTTCAAGCCAGTTCTATTCATTAAAGGTACTTTCAAAGTTTACCTTAGACGTAACTAACTTCTAAAGGAACACAAACGTGGACATTAGATTAATGTAAGTTCGAAATCACGAACCTGACTTGCAGTGGCGAAGTGTCCTTACAACTCGATCCCTATCTACTTCCCTTAGGAGGTTTGGAAGAGATTCCACCACTATAGACTAATGGCAGCTGCCAGACTCGAGTATTGCCAAATATAAGGCATTTACACCAAAGACTGATGAATTTAAAGAGAGACAAAAAATACTAATACGATTATTTAGTTTTTTTAATCAGTTTCCCTCTATAGAAAATTGTCCCCATGCTACTGCTGCCTTGAGTTACCAAGGTGAAGTGATTCAATGCTCTTGATCGTCTCAGTACGAGAAGAGGCTTTGTCCTGCTTTAGGATAGTAAGAGGCTCGTATTATTTTACTTTTATGAATTGACTTTTTTGGTTTAACTGGATTCTATTTTTTATGTTGGCAGCTTCATTGAAATCAGTTTAGTCCTACAATTTACCTAGAATACCTATAAAAATATTGGCCTCAGTACTTCATATTTCTTAGGCAAAACTCTGTGTATACCCCTTATAGATAAATGATTTTAACCTTCGCTAACAAAGAGTGATTAATGATAAATTCAAAAGCTAACTTTTCTATCAATCTTGTCAGTTAATTTCGAAGGCTTCGGTACCAGATTAACTTGAACCTAGCTAATCTAATTATCTTCGTAAAATGTGCACTTAAATCAAACCTAATAAATTGAATTCTCGTTTCACAGAGAAATAAATAATTATTTGATACCTACGAAATGTATAATATGTAACACGTTATGGTATGCAATAAAGAATTGAGTAAATTATGGACTTACTTACATAAAACTAAATTAGAACAGGAGATATGCAGAAAGTATATATATATATCTATGCGGCCTCAAATTTAGTTAAATCGAATATCAGTTGCTATGAGACATTAAAAAGCAATAAGTAGACAAAAATTTGTATTACGCAATAAATTATCCAACACATCAGTATGTAGCTATAGTATTTTTTGTGTGAGCATAAAAATATATAATATATGTAGTTACCCATAGATATAAAGAACCTACAAGTAAATGGTGTTTTTAAAGGAAGCTAAAAGACTTCCTGTTAAAAAAGCATATTACTCGGTGAAAGAATTCCTTCATGAAAAATAATTTATAATGAAAGTTAATAATGATGATATTGATAATAATTAATGTAACAATTTTATTGCAGACATGTAACATTGAATATGTATATTTATTTTAAATCTTTTTTTATGTTTAATACCTACGAAAGTTTTGTATCACCGTTGAGAAGCTACATTCTCCTCGGGTGAAATAAAAAAAAATGGGCTTTTTTTATCCATGTATTCCTACGGAAAATACGCAATGGGAAATCGTATGACGTCCGCTAGTCACACTAATATTATAAAGGCGAAAGTTTGTGAGTGTGTGAGTGTATAATGTTTGTTACTTTTCAGGTCTAAATGGCTGCAGCGATTTTAATAAAATTTGGTTGGAGTAGTTTAGTATGTAGCTGACACCCTGGTTTAACACACAAGCTACATTTTACTGCGGGAAAATATATTTTTCTCATGGGAAAATCACAATTTATTTTCCCTAATAAACCGCGGTAGCACAGCTAGTTAACCATAAATAGGTTGTTGTTATGACAATGATCGTCGGCTGTCATTAATGACATAGTTTAAAGAAATATCATTATTACCAAGCGAAAATGTTATTTTTCCACAGCGGCAACGGATTACAGCGTTTAATTAAACAAGCAAAGATGACGAACAGGAATGTTAAAAAAATCATTGTCACATCCTAATGTATTCTTTACATAAAAGTCCAAACAAGACACCCATTTTCACGTCGAAACGCAAAGGGCGCTTGTTTATTATTAAATTAACCCTTCAGTGCGGAGGGTAATCTTGGAAGTTGGTCGGAGGCCCCTCTGTTAATCTGTCAGGTTATTGTTTGAGCGCTGCCCTTCTGAGGGTTGACTTTCGAGCGAGCCTTGTTTGTACTTGTGTAGTTATAGTTTCATCGCCTTTGCTGGCACAGGGACAAAGTTTAGGGAACTTTCTACGGTACTCGTTAGGTCCCTTTTTAGAGAAGATTAGATTTGATTTTGTTAATGTACATACATATATATACACATAAACTCACGCCTTTTTCCCATGGGGGGTAGGAATAAACTCTGAGCGCCATCTGCAAGGATTCTTACATACTTCTTTTGCTTCGTTTACATTCATACCTACATGTTGTCTCATTAGTGTGTTTCTCTATCCTAAACTATATGTAGAGGTTTGTTACTAGCAATTATATTATATTCTGTGTTTCATGGGATGGTTAGCCTGTAAGCCTTCTTTAAAATAAAATAAATAAATAATTAAGGAGAAAAACCAGCTGAGCTGTGATGAAAAAATCTATTGAAAATGTAGGTGTTATCAGGAAAAAATACCGAACGATACGCACTGCAACCATGGTTAACATATCTGACTAATTGTGGGCATATCAAAGGTATATCTCTGACTTATTCGAAGGTTAAACTGTCTTCCAATCACCGGGATCAATTTTATAAGTTAATAAATCGATTAGTTAGTGTTTAACTCCTAACGTGCAATTGACTTATCCCAGTACTTACCCGTTACTGTTAGTAAGGACAATACTATTTTGAAAAAAAAAATAGAATATTCTCTAATGTAGATCATAAAAAAACATGCAAACAATAACTTTAAGAGCCACAAAGGGTGTTACAATGTGCGGCCTTATTCCTAAAACCTTTGGAATTGATAGAAAATAAGAAAAGATTTTCTCCTGTGTCGCTTGGGTGCAATTACAAACATTTAAACTTACATACACAAACAATCTGACCATTGACCAAGAAAAACTGAAGGCCATACTAATATTTGTACCATGCGGGAATCGAGCCCGAGACACTCAGTAGCCAATCGCTTAACCGCTGCACCAACTGTGCCGTCGTTCGTATATTATGTAGGTAGGTAGTTTGTGTAGCTATTGCCATTTCAAACTTACAGGGAACTGCTAGCTTTTGCTTACATTCTAAGAATGTTCTCGAAGCCTGCAGTGCCATACAATATTTACTCAAACCGAATCAAAAATTTACGTACTTACATTGGTGTAAAATACGAAGTTTGTTGCACTCAAGTTGGATGGAGGTCGAATATTGTCATTCTGTAAGATATTTCATGTTCCAATACTTGAGCTTGAGATAAAGTGAGCAGACATATTATAGAGTGGAAAGGACATCGCCGTACAACTATGAGTTTAGTATCATATAACTCTAGGCCTCTATCGACTTTTTTTACGTTTTTATCTAACTGTTTCCTTCTTTTACTCTTCTTCAATATTTTATATAGAATAGCTTTCCATTTTCTGCCACGTCGAGTCAATAGACATTAGATGAATTAGACTATCGGTGCAATGGCTTTTCGGTGAAACGGACGCTCGATGTTGTGGTATTTCATCCAAAGGTTGTCTGTAAGACATCGCTTTTTGCGATAAGGCAGCTATTGTCCTTTAGAGTTATCAATTTTATGGTGTACAGAGCATATCAACATCAAAATCAATCATCTGTCAAAATTATTTAGTAAATTTTCAACTTTATTGCTACCGCATAAGGTTCAAAATTGATTGATTGGGGAAATTTGACAGTTTCGGGTAGGTTGATGTGCTTGCGTCTGTACAATAAATAAAGAGTATTCTATTCTATTTCGTTTCGGTTTAACCTAATGAGATTTTAAATTAAGGAGTAAATAATTCATTTCAAACTTCAAACTTCAAATATTTATTGCGATCATGAGTAGATACACACATCAAAAGTGTCTAGGGATCAAGCATTTTTATGCGGATTTCTTGAGATTGAGATGTGGCTTTGTAATAAATTTATGATTTTATAAATTTATATGGATCCTTTTTGGTGCATTTCATAATTTGAATCAGGAACTGTGAATCAAATTCGAGTAAAAGATGAAAATCAGCTGTCAATATTTTCCCTATAAAAACATACAACGCATTGAAGACATTATTAGTGCTACTGTTTCCCTACTACTGATTAAAACCAACGTTATTGGAGCGGCGACGTCATTTAAGCAGGGAAGAAATGCTCAGAGCCGTGGGAATGATAGAAGCTGGTTCCCGGCAACGTACTGTGGCTTTAGCTCTGAATACAAGTCAGAGTGTTATCAGTCGCCTTTGGACACGTTACCGAAGCACTGGTACCGTGGCTAAGCGCCATGGAGGACGGTATCGCTGCACCACACGGAGACAAGACCGATACATTCAAATCTTAACTCGAAGAGCTCCAACAATAACCGCCATGATGATAGCCGTGAGGCTTCATCACTCTTCAGGGAACTTAATTAGCGACCAAACAGTCAGAAACCGCTTGCATGAAGTGAACCTTCATTCCCGAAGACCGCTACGGGTACCACCTATAGCAATGCACAATCGTAGGATTCGATATCAATGGGCTCTTGAACACAGAAATTGGGCAGAAGAACAATGGCGTTTCGTGTGCTTTTCTGATGAGTCTCGTTTTGGTATGAGACCGGATACAAGACGTATACGACACTGGAAAACCCCTGGACGTCAACAGCGATTAAAATCCTGCCAGGAAGTCCATCCTTATAGTGGTGGAACCATCATGGTGTGGGCGGGTATTTGGAAGAACTGAGTTGATTTGGATCAGAGGCAACCTCAACGCTCAAATTTATGCTGAGACGATTGTATCAGACGTCATCGTTCCTCTACAAGTGCAAATCGGTCCCTTATTTCAGTTAATGCATGATAATGCACGACCGCACACCGCAAGAGTTGTAAGACAGACTCTCGCCGCAGCTAACATCAATGTCCTGCCCTGGCCTGCTCAGTCGCCAGACTTGAACCCGATTGAGCATGCATGGGATATGCTACAGAGAAGAGCTCTGCCGAATATGGAGGGTATCCAGTCGCAAGAAGACCTTTTTTTGTTGTTGCAACGAACATGGGCGGCCATTCCACAGCGTGATTTGGATGAACTCATTTTGAGTATGCCAAACCGATGTTCTTGTGTTGTTAGTGTTCGCGGTAGAAACACGGATTATTAATTGTTTAAGTTACCCAATAAAATTTTAAAGAAAACTGTTATTTCAGTCTTTTTTTCGAACTTTAATGTTAGTGGTTCAAATGTAAAAAATCCCTTTATTAGGAAAATGGCAAATTTCTTTATTAATGCAAAGGTGACTTGGTTTATCGTTACTGTGACAAACGAAAACACTTTATTTGATGAATCCTTAAAGAAAATTTTAATTAATATCAATCAGGAGAAAAGTTATTGCAAAAATATATGTTGATCCCTAGACACTTTTGATGTGTGTACATAGGGTGTTATAAAAGGTTAAAGTACATACATGATACCCTGTTAGGGCGCAGCAACACAATTTCAATATAGAAATACTTACACACTATTTAATCAATCTTATATTATACAATATTATGGCTATTTATATATTATATTATTATTATCATTTCCTTCCGTAAAAATCTTATCTGGTTCATAGGTACCTATAACATAATGATTTTGTGTTTAAAGTAAAACAGTATAGATGCAGTATAAGTGTAAGTGTAGTATAGGTGGTATAGTACTTGCTATCGGCATGCGTGTATGACCAGATGGATGAATGTAAACGAAGCAAAACAGCATGGTAGGAACATGACGTTGTTTTGTGTCCGTCAACCCAATTGAATGAGTGGTGTCATTTATTTAAAACTCTTATTTTATTATTACAGGTTTTGAAACCTAATGCGATAGCTAAGACTACTATTAACTATTTTAAATAACATCTGTTACTAACAATTACACAATACACTAATAAAAAAATACTAAATAACTAAAACGATACAACCTCTTAATAATAACAATGTAATATTCACACTAAATTAACTTACGTATGTTTTACAGTCAAAAATTAAAAATAAAACAATAAAAGAAACAATAAACATAAAATTACACTAATTGATGCTTTCGTAACATATTATACTACATATATAAACTTACTTTTGCAAGTTCCCTAAATTAACACGAAAAAATGTCCAACCTATTCTGAATTTCGTTAACAGTACGAATTGAAAGAAAGAAAGAAAGAAAAATATTTATTTGACATCAGTCATCAAAACACACATACACACAATAATTTATAAAACAATAGAAAATATACAATATTAGGTACACATCGAGTGCTGTGTGCCTCACGGCTGCGCCAAAAAGGTCCATTGCTTGCGTGAGAGATGCTTTGGCCAGCAGGTTGGTTGGTTGGTTGGAAATCATATGTTTGTACTCGTATGTTCCAGAAATAAGAAAAAAACATTGGATAGAAACGTGAAAGTTGGGAGAAGCTGACGAAAAATATCTATGGATTAAGAATCATATGCTGTACTCGTGGTACTAGGATGTCCGTCGATGTCTTTTCCACCTTTTATATGCAGCAAGTTTTCTAAGTTAAATAGGTCAATGCTTCGGATGTCATCTTGGTAATGGCTGGCTGTGGTCTGAAGTTTGAAGTGGTTCGGTCATATCTTGGTATGAACGTATGCATCCACAACATTGCAATGTTTATCTGAAGTGAAAGTTGTTTTTGCATTACTTACAGTTGAAAACAACTTCTCAGTTTACTTCTTTTCGAGATAAAAATTGTAAAGAAATATTTGTTTGTTTTTAAGTTAGTAAGTTTAACCTATTTTTATGTGCTTAAATTTTAAGCAAATAAAGAACTATTATATTCTAAGGTAGGGGTGATCTCTTTCGAAAACTTTAAATAACCCTCAATCTTTTAAAGGTTTGACTGCCTCGTTGGTCTAGTGGTCGCAAGCGCTACTGCTGAGCATGAGGTCCCGGGTTCGATCCCCAGGTCGGGCAAAGTGTTATTGAGTTTTTCTATCTGGAATTTCTCAGTAGCAGCCCGGATTTTGGATTTGTGCCCGATTGATGGCAATAGGCTCGCCCCCTATTACATGGGACTCAAAACATAACTGGCGAAATGTGGGTGTACTACCAGGTACACCTCTGCCTAGCCCTTCGGGGATTACAGGCGTGACGTTATGTATGTATGTCTTTTAAAGGTGAGATTGAGTGCGCTAAGTTTAATTTTAAGTGTAGGTACTCACTCGTACTACATAATAATATGTCCGTTAGTATAGACCTACACGCAGGCCCCTCCCCCACTCTAAACATATCGGTGGTAAAAAATACTTTTAAAATGTTTTTCATTTGTCGAGATTTTTTGTTTATAAACTTTTTGGCCACTTCTTTGGGAAATTTGTTAGGTGCCCGGATTTAAACCCAAAACCCTCGTCCGTGGCATCAAGATTTTCGTTTCATTGACAATACACGATGAACAGACAAGGTACCCCAAACTATCAAAATTTACGAATTTCAGAAACACTAAAAAATGTAAAAAAAAA
Source organism: Euplexia lucipara (assembly GCA_921972225.1). Lineage (NCBI taxonomy): Eukaryota > Metazoa > Arthropoda > Insecta > Lepidoptera > Noctuidae > Euplexia > Euplexia lucipara. The sequence goes on along the minus strand of OV179143.1, from coordinate 3,743,967 downwards.
ACCACCAAAGCCACAGACATCTGAAACTACTAACTTCTTCCCACAACTGCACGTAGTGTCACAGTTGAACGATAAAATGTTTGATGTTCAACACTTGACCCTTTTGTCAGTTCTCGAGATTTATGAGCTACAATCTCATTTCATAACAGAACCTTTATAATTCGTCTCCGTTAGTGATGTACTCGTAGTGTTGGACCTTGTCTACACTTGAGTTTTCAAGTTACAGCCCTGTGGATTAGTAAACAAAACTATTTTGCAAAAAATAAAACCGACTTAAATAAAACACTAACCGGTGTAAAATAACTCTAAACTCGGAAGCCGGTGGCCCATCATGAATAAGACATAAATCGTTTTTTATTTTTCCATTTTTAGTTGTTCCCATACAAATATTTGCCATGAATTTATTTTATGTTGTTAATTATTTACAATACATGTCATGGTAATAGGGTTATCCACTTGTCCCTAATAAATGAAACTTAACATACCTTACTTTTAAAATCTAGGTATATTGTACACTTCTGCGTAACCCTCAGAGCATACAGGCGTGATGATACGTCATGATGTTGTATAAACAATAAACATCCAAGCAATTCCAGCAATCACGACAGATTTGCCATCTATTTTTGAAGAGTTCCATTGTATATCTCCGAAGATCAGCACCAGATCTTCACCAAATTAAAATAAAAAAAAGAATTTTAAGAATCGGTCCACAAATGGGGGAGAAATCAGGTAACATACATAAAAAAAAATACATACACTCGAATATAGAACCTCCTCCTTTTTTGAAGTCGGTTAAAAACACCCACTATTTACATCACAAACTACCTATAACATAATATATAATTATCCCAACTTACTTATTAAGAGTACACACAGATCCAGCAGTACGGTCTAGTAAGTAGTTAGTGGCCTGACTGCGATACCAGAGGTCGTGGGTTCGAGTTTCACTCAGGACAAATATTTCTGTGATAGGCACGATCATTTGTTCTGTGTCTGGGTGTAATTCATCTTTAATAAATATGGTTTTAGAAATATATAAGTATGTTTATCAGCTGTTTAGTATACATAACACAAGCTCTGCTTAGCTTGGGACTAGATAGCTTTGTGCAAAAGTTGTGTATTTTTTTTACATAATTTCCGACCGTTTGGTCTTCTTCTTATCGTGTGGTTAGTAACTAACCTGGTGTCAGAGTTTTAATGCCGCCCATGGGCCTCTGACTTGGCATCACATGCTCTCGAGAAATATCTCCCGTCCACCGTCGTCCGTTATCGACCGTTTGGTGAACCATGGGCACACAACTTTATATAATTACTTGTAAACTACAAGTAATTATACCAATTATGTGAACTACGGGTACATTATTTTAGTTAAACACCTATGGATCACTTACTAGGTGGTAAAGGTTACAGAAAGTAAACCGTGGTACAACAGGTGAACCACTTAGGTGTATTATTTATGGGTCAGTAATGATAATATAATCCTGTACAGCCGGTCGATTCAGTAAAAGTCACGCCGCGAAAACTTAAGTGAAGTGAACTGTCAATGCCTAGGATTAATAATAATAGTTTATTAGCGAAAAGTTACATTTCTCGATACACAGGTAAGGGAACAAACACTTCTCGAATACAGAAATACAAAATTAGAGCCCTGACTCCTAAACTAGGAAGATCCTGTATCTTAGGAGGCAGTGTCTTCGCATTATTTACAGTGCAGTAACGGTTAAGCGAATTGTGAGCAAACGAGCTGATGTATCACAAAACTAATCATCAAAAATTAAATTACTTATTATCGAACAGGATTAGTATGGAATGACAGCTCAATTCTCAAGTGGTTTTACCAGAATCGCACTGCTGCACATGTAAGCGGGCACGCACCTGATACCACATTCGTAGCCAGTTTTTTCCCGACATAATTATTAGACATACGAGTATGTCTTGCTGGGAAGTTTCTTGTATCACTTCTTCATCCCATTAAAACACTAGGTAGTAGAAAGAGGTGAGCTTTTTGGAGGTCAGTCTTATTTTCTCATAAGAATACAATTTTTTTTTTAATTGTACCTACCACTGTTTTTCTCTGCATCACCTAAAGGTTGACTGGTAGAAAATGCCTATGGCATTAAGTCCGCCTCTGTACATTAGTGTGCTTGAAGTATTAAATAAATAAATACAATCATACATAAATGGCATTAGTAGTATAACCTTCAGATACGTGGAGTGTTTACGACGTTCCGTCAGAGAGATAGCACCACATCGTATCGCATGATCGCGTTTTATATTGCGTCAAAGTACAACGTGACGGAGATCTAATACCAAAGTGATACAAGTGTAGACAAGGCCTAACGGACCTTTACCCTGCACAGATATTTATTTTATTGCGACACTAGAAAATGTTGACATAGGAGTAAGTTTTGAGGCGGGCACGCCGCGGTTTCATACTAGCTTTAAGAATAGAAATATGGTTATGTTGTTGACGTTATGTTTTACAACATAACCATAAATAGGACAAACTTTAAATACATAAAACATTTTAAGTGTATCTAGTTGAACTGTTATGTATCCAAGCAGCTAACTTCTAATTAGTTATATAGCCTCTACGCAAAACGGCGGAGTGTTAAAAGTTTGACGTCTCTCTGTGTGTGTGTTCGGTCCAAGATGGCCGCCGCCACAAAATGGCGGATATATTTTTCGCAACTCCCTCAATATGGCTAACAAGTGAAAGGGCTTGGCCAGTAGAATACACTATGATTTTTAAACCCAAGATTACCGTCACTACACTATGGCGAATCACATTTTTTTTTATAAGATCTTTATAGGTATGTTGGGGTTATTTTTTATCATATTATAAGTATGCTGTGGGTGAATTTGGCATGATTTTCTATAAATGTGTCCTGAGTTTAACGCATTTAATAATAACATTATTGACCTGTTTTGGGACAAAAAAGACAGGAATGCGTGCCAGTACAAAAACTAAATCCGTATGTTTCTACCGGAAGATAATACAACGAGGCGACCCTTTGAAGGATTACAAAGGTATCCTATAGAGAGGAGGCAACTTAACAAAGTTATGATAACTTTTAGCTCTGTTCCGACTTCATTATAATTTTTATTTTTTTTACGAAGTTGGAATCGTGTTAACAAGTTTGTTGAATGCTGTTTTTTTTATTTTTTGCCTATCCATTGTTTTAGTTTTCTTTTACTGAGCGTCTAGCTGGGGCTTAGTGAATGTGTCTTTTTAATAGTGCATTACTTTTACTGCTAGAGCTGTATCTCACCGTTGGCCTTTCATGCCATTTTTGGCAAAAAAAACAGGATCCCTAATGTTTAGAATGCGTGGCAGCAGCAATGTTGAAGACTGGTTCTCATCCCCGCTGTGAAGAATCTTTGAGAAGTGGGTAATTAAGCAGAAAATTTTATGTTTGTAGGTGAATGTGTTTTGAGTGTGTGCGTGTGTGTATGTAGGTATTAATTTTAACTAACTTCTAAAAAAGGAGGAGGTTTTCAATTCAGATGTTTGTAATTTTTAATGGTATGGATCAATTAGTTATTTAAAATAAATGAATGTTACAGTTATTAAGACAATGTCAATAACAATAATATTGTAAATTTCAATGCTAATATACTATAGGCACAATTAGGCACAGGCAGTAATTTTGGTCAATAGTGTGGTCAGCGAGTCAAGCGCTCCTGCTAAGCATGTGGTACCGAGTTCAATACCGGGGTCAGGCAAAGTATTATTGACTTTTTCCATCAAAAAATTCTCAGTAGCAGCTCGGAGTCTGCATGTGTGCCCGATTGATGACAATAGGCTAGCCCTCTATTCCATGGGACTATAACAAAACTGGCGAAACGTGGGTGAACTACAGAAACATCTCTACCTACGTGATGTTATGTATGTATGTGTGTGTGTTATGTATACTTAGCATTGACATAAATGACTTATCAAATCAATCACATATAACCTCTTTAACAAATCCAGTGTGACACGAATGATAAGGAGGTGTCAACCTTACGATACTTTATTTTGAAGCATTTGCACATCTCCCAGACTTGCGAACGGAGAATTATACGGATTTAAATACGATTGACGCTGAGTTCCGGAGTAATGGCATGTTAAGTTCATTCAAGTCATAGAGCATAAAATACGACAGAGGTTGATAGGTACAGATACAAAGCAAAATAGGCTCGTTGACTCCAATCAAAAATTAATATCAAATAATGTTTTAAACGGTACTTGATTTATAGGTCAAAAATATTCTAAGTGTATTATATAAAAGTGAAAGATTATATATATGATATATACTTACCATATAACTTAAATTGAAATATTTGTTTTGTCACACGCCATTTACGTGATGTCGCTCTTTCCTAAACACAGAAACGTCAAAATAAATGTCATACACGTCGCTATCGATATTTTTTTTGCGTTATTTTACTTATATAGTTTTCATGTCATTTTCTAAATAAAACAATAAGATGATAGATAATATGTAAATGGCCATTGATCAAACACATAACCTTAAAACTGTAAATTGTGCATTATCTTATGTTATTATCACTAGGTTTTATCAATTCACAACTTTCTAGGAGTTTTTATAGTCGTATTTTTATTTCTGTGCGATAAAGTACCTACTAGTAATTACTTTTCGTGTAACAAATTAGAAATCATGGTTTTTAATATGAAATCCTATTCTTTGATGCAACGTTCATTGTTTGGTTTGACTGGACCTTTAGATGGATTTTATTATCAGCAACTTTTTTATGGTGCAATAATCTATTCTGTAATAATATAATATTCCGCAACTTTCTCACAACGCGTCCCAAGCTAAGCAGACTACTAAACCACTGATAAACATACTTATGTTACATACTCGATTAAGGAATATTTAGAAGACAAATTGATTGGTCCATTATAACGCAAAAAAATAAAAATTCAAAATGAGAATGTGTAAAAAAGTAGGTACTTACTTACTACTAATTTGTTACAGTGTTAAGATACTTAACCAATGTTAAAATTTGTATACCTTGCAAGGTGAAACATAGTGTTGCACATAGAATTTGATATTGTCACCAAGTCATTATACTTTTTACCTATGTTATACAAATAAATTACTTTGACTTTGACTTTGACTTATATATTTCTATATGCATAAATAACACCCAGACACAGAACAAATGAACGTGCTAATCACACACACATCTGGGTGGAAATCCAACCCACGACCTCCGGGATAGCAGTCACGGCCACCAACTACTAGACCAACAGGCCAATCATTAATTAATATACCATCATCCATTGTTTAACCATAAGGAAGTTCACGTCCATGTTGTCTATTCTCGCTTTCATTTTATCTGTGGTCCAGACAAGCGAGGGATGTCGGATATAAGAGTGTTGAACGAAATGCATAATCAATGCATAAGGGTGGCGTAAGGTGTCACTGTTTTTTTAAATCATTGCTTTTGCTTATTTTTTGTTAAACTGTTTGAAATTTAGGCCGTGAAGCGATTATTTTGTGTCATGTTTGTGTTATAGAAAAAAATATAGGGCAGAAAGAACCGATGTTCCTTTTGTATAAAATGTTCAGCAGAGAATTTTTGTATTACGTTTTTTCGTTGACTATTCCACAATTTACAAACTACGCCATCTTGTGCCAAACAAAGCAGAGCTCGTGCTATTATTATTATTGTATTTATTAATCAGACAACAAAAGAGTCCATTTTATTAGTAACAATATAACTTAGCCTATGGTAGTACTTGATAACTAAAACAGATCGGGTGCGATTCGTTAGCGCCCACACTAGCGGGCTATCTGCCCGAGCGGCTATCGATTGCAGGATACTGAATGACTGCTAGACAACTAATAAACTTAATTTATTTTAAAATACATACATATTTAAAGATAATTTACGCCCAGACACAGAACAAATCTCACAAACATTTGATTTCCTGCACAACCGTCAGTGTCATAAACCATTATACCAACAGGCCAATAAAAATGTTAATGGCAGTTTACATAGTCGGAGGTCGTGGGTTCGATTCCCACCCAGGACAAATGTATGTGTGATGAGCACGATCATTTGTTCTGTGTGTGGGTGTTATTTATCTATAATATCTATGTATTTACAAATATATAAGTATGTTTATCAGCTGTTTAGTACCCACAACACAAGCTCAGCTTAGCTTAGGACAAGATGGCGTTGTGTGAAAGTTGTGGAATTTTTATTTTTTTATTTTATTTATAGTCGTCATGTAAACTGCCGTGCAATCCGATACAATATGAATTGCAAAAAAAACCGGACAAGTTAAAAGAGCACCATATTAAACTGTTCAGTAACTTTAAACCCATTTTTTGTATTGGAGAATTTCTCAAGTGCATCTCACGCTTCACTAGCTTGTCTCATACGGTTCCCATGTGGCCTGGTCTTTTACTGGCATCCTTGTAGATATACCTATATAATATTTTGTAGACAAATTGGTCGACTGTAAAAGAATTTGACACTAGAAGTAAAATCCATTGCTTTCAGTTGGGAAAAACACAATTATGTATTTGTTTCAATACCGAAGGGCTTACTTAATATTTTTAAAAAATATTAGTGCATTGTTCCTAAATGAAAGAATGCGCTTTTAGTTACTACCTAGCATTAGTGCATTAAATCGAAGCTGGCAAAGATCGCATAGCTATCGTAGCAATAATGGTACCGTCGTCGTAGCTGCTACTGCGTAGCCATCGTAAGCGACTACGGCGTAGTCGTCGCTACGAATCACGCTACGCTTGCTACAACGCAAGCAACTCTTCTTATCATAATGTGTGAATGTGTGTCATCCTTTACAAATAACGTTAAGTCCCGCGGCTTCCACCATATATTTAATATTCAGCTAAAAAGAGCGGCCGGACAAAAAAAACTTTACAAGGGGAAAACTTCCAAAAGAAACTCATGAAAGGATTAAAATAAAAATAGGACAGAAAATGTTTGAAGACACGATTGTTTCACGGAACAATCGTTCGGAATGAAGTTGTCGAAAATTGGGCCATTGTTGTTCGGAGAGCTTTAATATTTAGATATTGCGTAATTCAAGGATTGTTTCCAAGGACTTAGAATATTTAGGTCTATTATACTCTGGTTTTTGGAAAGGGGTTTTAAGATGGCACGTGCTCGGATCTTTTCTATAAAGTAGCCTAGCTGGGAGGACAGAGCTTCACCCACTGTATTGTAGAATAGAACTCTGTGTTACCTGTCTGTTCATCTGTAAATCTACAATATTTTATTTGAATAAATGATTATTATTATTAAAAAAAAAAAAAAAAAAAGTAACGTGAAGTTAGCGTCAAGAGAACTGTCAGTCACTAGCTTTTGCTTGGGTTGATGCTCAATTCACGCCGGTTACGAGTACAAGGCAATTGACTTTTAGGAACATCACTAATAAGGTCTGAGCATGTTCTACTAGAGCGTCCTCTCCCTGCGTTTACACTTATATGTCCAAGAGGGTACGTTTTGTGTAGCCTGATGTAAGTTTTACTAAAATTGGTTTACTGCTTTGGTTTTGAAATCAAAATAAATGGAAAAAATAAAGCATCCAGAACCAACAATTTCAAAATATGTCAAAACTATAAACATTTTTAGATCGTTTTTTGTAAATAAAGTTATCTAAATTTTGACAACCTGACCTCTTTTAAATCACTATACTTTTTTATATAATTACTTAATCAATACACTACATATACTTACTGGGGTCCTAAAGATATAACGAGGACTAAAACTATTACATGCCTAGGTAAATTCTTAATTACAGGTAATAGTCCGAAAGCTCAGTAACACACGGATGATGGAATCAGCTGAAATGTCGAATAATTGAACCGAAAGCGAGGAAAGCCATTGCAACTCCATTAGGAAACACCTAGATGTCTTGTTAATCTATGCGACCACTTCCATACTTACTAGGCTTGGGGCCCCGGGTCGGCTTGTGTCTTGTGACTTACTCTTTGTTGGGCTTACTTCTTACTTCGTACAAATTTCCTATTTTAATTTTATCTAAATCGGTTTTGCATTTTGGTTGTAGTATAAAAAAAAACATCTATATCACGGAGAAAGCTTCCTGTTGAGGTTGAATGTTCGTCGTCGAACATGGAAAAAGGGTGTTATGGGTTACAAGCAGAAACGTCCTTCAGGATGACTGAACCGTTACATTTTCAAATAATAAAATACAACGAAACGATTGACAGTTTCTAGAGTGGAGGTAGTGTTTTTTCCACAACAACAGCAGAATGGTAAAGGGCCGTCGACGCGCGTTGTAGCGTTCCTCCATTTTATAGGTTCTGTCGTAGCACGAAGTTAGCTGTCATCGTGACGGTACAGTGTTAGCATCTCTCAAAACTCGTGCAGCGCTTCGTTTTTACTTTTTGGAGGTATGAGGAACAGGGTGTAAAGTTCCTCATCCACCATTGAAAAGGGAGGATCCTCCGACCAGACGGGTGTTGTGTCTGGTGGGCTAACTACTGCCCGACGGTTGTTGTCAGGAACTTGTATACTTGTGATACTTCGTATGTGGCGATATAGATGTCACGACAACTTCATACAATTGACCGTCTCCAACATTATATAAGAAGAATAACAATTGCAAAATTAAATAAACAACCGACTGACTTTATACAAAGAACGTTGAAGAAGGCAGTTGGTGGCAAATAGTAATTATGAAACTCTGATTTAAGTCAATAGACTCATTCCAAAAGTATGCCAATCTATGATAGTAAGTAGTACTCTTTACGTATGGATGATATACAATCCGGTTGAATTATTACCTCCTACTACTACTGTTTTAAATACAACTTCCTACATTAGTATTGTAAGCACCATAGAGACACGCAACACAGTAGTTTGCTTTAAAATTATGACAAAAGTATCTTTCAAAATCAATGCACTTCAGTAAGGTAGTTAGGTTCGGTAGTTAGGTTCGCTATAGGATAGGTATGATGAGTTAGGTTAGGTTATATATATCGTCATTCTAATTCTATCTAACAAAAGGTTTAGACAAGAATACATTAAGATTCGCTTAACCCTTCGTATGTTATTTATTTATTTAATACTTCAAGCACACAAATGTACATAGGCGGATTTAATACCTTAGGCATTTTCTACCTGGTAAAACGTAGATCCACGCGAGCCACACACATGCTTTTTTAATTGTGTCTGTAATTAGGGATATCTGGACCTCCTTTGGGAGACCTGTTAATAAAAAAGTAGTAGTAATTATTATGTTTTAGTAGATTTTACTAATGGTTTTGTAAAAAAGTTTTTATGCAAGTAACAATAATGTTTAACAGCTTAAAAGTGAATCTGTATGAGATTAAAGGAAATAAACAAAGCAATTGTTAAGATTGAAATGAACATTAAAGTTTATTTTTAAATATGTATAACGAATATTTGATAAAGTTTGATTTTTACAAGAACCTGCTGCCTTTTTTTATACGTTTCACCTGAAATTATATTCTATCCGTGCGCGCGGGTTACTTGCGCATGTATAGCTTTTGACCACGAGGAAATAACTTGTCCGTGCTGCTTGCGCAAATAGCCCAGCCCCCCTAGCCAAGTTACAAACGATTCGTATCTATTCTCCCAAATCCCTTTGTTTTGACCACGTGACTTATCACCTTTCGCTAAGTCACGTGATCAAAACAAAGGGATTTAAGGCGTTCTCGATTGTAGAAAGAGATACGAATCGTTTGTAATTTGGCTATGGGGGCTGGTCTTTACTTGCTTCAGTTATTTGTATTATGTACAAGTACAAGCAACAAGCAAGTAACTTGAACAAGAGTAGCTTGCGCATATTACTCACGCGTGTTCAATCAAATATGAACAGTAGCTGAAAATGTACGTTTTCTATATTATTTTTATCTTTACCCTAGCAACATTGAAAGTTATTATTATATTGTATTTTGCTATGGCAACTCTGTCTTCCTGATCAACTCACTACCTACTGTGTAGACGTGTTCTTTTAATTAAGTTTTAATAAACGCGAATTTACGTTAAATTACACTTGCATTTTAACTAAACACACGCGTGTAACATCTTTACGTGCTCCAGCTATATGCACGGTGTAGATACATCCCAGTAAAAAGCACTTTTCCATATTCCCTAGTTCTCTGGCCGCCACTTTCATCACGTCCACGCCAATTAGACAGGAGGGCGAGTCGATAAAACAACCAAATTATATCGACGTTCGAACCTTTACATTTTGCTACATTCACTTAAATTATAATTATGACGGGGCGCGGGAAAGATGGTAGACTTTTGTTTTCCTTGGGCAAATTGGATAAATTTTATGGCAGAATAAAAATGTAGACTAGCAAATTTACTAGAAAATAATAATATTTCACAACTTTCACACAACGCTGTCTAGTCTCAAACTAAGGAGAGCTGTGTGAGTGTTATGAGTTCTAGACAATTTATTTATTTATTTAACGACTTTGGAAGACTTACAGCTAAATACAATGGAAATAAGCAACAGTAAGGTTATAAACAAAAAGCAATAAAATAAACAAACAATAAACAATAAAGAAACTAAACATAAACGAACACACACACACATCACACACACACATCACACACACACATCACACACACACATCACACACACACATCACACACACATCACATCACATTGATAAACATACTTATATATTTCTATATACACACATTTATAGATGAATTATACCCAGACACAGAACAAATGATCGTGTTCATCATGTAAATTTTTGTCTTGGGTGGAAATCGAACCGGCAAAGCAGCCCACGACCACCACCTGCCACCTGCGGCATGGCAGTCAGAGCCACTAACCACAAGACCAGTCGACCAACTATGTGGCTTGTGGCTGAATAGCCAGTCTCACGGGTCGGATGTAAATGTTCCAAGGCAAAATTACGATGTTTACGCTGTCAAAATCGCGGGTGAAGCTGCTAGTATACAATATTTTGTTGCTAATCCGTGACTATAATCTCCTTTAACCAATTTCCTCTCCTCACCTGATACACTATAACTCCTATCAGCGTATATTATCCCCATGCCAATATCTAAAGAGCTCTTTCTATTCAAAACCATGTTTTCGTTTTACAAACTAGAGCGATAATGGCGATGGTTGCGCTCGCGGGGTCGATAGCATCGCTGTAAGTGTTTAGTGAGGTTTATTTATAGCTTAAGGTAGGGTTCACCAATTTATAGTGGTAGATAAGTTTTAGATCGTGTATACTGGGTTGTAGTACTGTTTATGGTGTAGTGTAGGTTATTTTCGTGATCAAAAAACTGTTTAAAATGTTGCATGTCTTGGTTGCAATGGAGTCAGATTTTAAACAAAAGCCGGAAATAACCGATTCATTTTTTTATGTAAAATTCAATTTTACATAAGAATGATGTTTGTTATTCTTTCGGGCAAAAATACTGTTAAAACTATCATAGCAGCAGTGATAGCTTAGTGGTGTGACCAGCGGACTGCCAAGAAATTAGTCTCGAGTTCGAACCCAAGGCACGCACCTCTAAATTTTCGGATTCATATGCGGCGCATTGTTTAATTGTCACTTGTTTCAGAAACGTTGCAGGAAAATATTGTAACGAAACCGGGATGCCTGATAGTGGTTCTCCACGCAATGGGAAGCCAAAACAGAGGCCCATCATCCATGGGCCTCTGCTTTGGCATAAAAACTCTGACACCAGCAGGCCTAGCCATATTACAAATACTATTTCTGTTATCGTAATCGATAAGGCGACAATAGAAAGAAAATGGCGTATATGGACTCAGCTGTTTGTCAACTGTCAAGTGTTAACGAGTAGAATTTTTAATGTCTAAAAATGAAATACACTTGACAGTTGACAAACAGCTGATTCCATAGACACCATTTTCTTTCTATAATAGAAATAGAATAGAAATAGAATTTGTAATGGCCTGCAGGTTATACACTCTATAACCACACGAAAACAAGAAGACCGTGAAAATTAGGAAATAATTTATATTATATTATATTTAACAAATTAATTAATAGAGGAATTATTTTATATTTATAATAAATCCAGTGTTACCTGATCATGCATGCTGTGACATCTTAAATTGTTGTGCATTTAATTGTTATTTCAGAATAGCACTAAGTTAAGAAGAATACTTAAATGTAACAACTACTGTGTGCCTAAAATAATAAATAAATAAACCGATGAAAAATTTAAATGCGAGGGCGTAAAAAATTATGTATAAGAACGGGGAAACTTTGTCCAAGTGATGCAAATGAAAGAAACAGACGCCAGCACATCAATCTACCCAAACAGTCAAATTTTCCTAATTGAAAATTAACCCTAATATGTTTGGAATAACCTTATTCGGTATGACATAAAGTTGAAAAACAATCAAAGAAATTTGACACATTGGGGTAACTTGATGTGCTAGCGTCTGTTCATCAAAAATCCAGTGTTTTGAATCACTCTCACATTTTTACCTTCGCGTGTGCGAACATTACTTTGCCCTCTTGAAGAAAGATTCACGACGTCGTATAGTAAATACGAACTCATCTGTTTCTGTCGATGTTAGTAACTAAACATAAACAAGCAAAAGGTTTGTTTAAGTAAGCTTCAAGTCTATAGTTACTTTGTTAAGGGCCAGTTGCTCCAAGTAACGGGTAATATATCGCCAGTCGGAGCGCTTGAAATGCTAATTTTGTGTATTTTTCTGAATACCAGTCCAAACTCAGGGTTTCTTAACGTGCAATGGAGTGCAGTATTCTTGGCGTCAAACAGTTGGCAGACCACAGATAATGAATTAAACAGGCGGCAAAAGGAACAGGCATTTTTGTGTCTTGTGTCGGATACAAGCTACTCGTACTAATGAATATTCGATTTTTAAAACCATAGTATGAGAAAAACTTCTCCCAGCGCAGACGTAAAAAATTGACGTTCCTGAATATTATTTATTAATAAAAATAGGTAGTCTAATATTCCACACAACGCCATCTACTCCGTAGCTGAGCAGAGCTTGTGTTATGGGTACTAAACAACTGATAAACGTAATTATATAAATATTCCACAAAAACATTCGTATTTTTTTTTTAGTAAATAAGATCGAAGTTTCACTATTTGACTACTCTGAGAAGAAACACCAAAAGAAACTCAGAGGTCATAGTCTCTTTTAAAGTCCAGACATTGTCTTGGCCAAATCATGTAACAAAAAGTGTATATGTTTGTGCAGCCCCTTAAGGCTAAGCTACCGAAAGGCTGAGTTCAAGTTACCTACTCAGTCTTAAGTCATCTCTAAGTATCGTACTGTGCTTGTCACTTTGAGGTGTACTGTACAGCCGATCGATTCAGTAAAAGTGAAAGAAGTGATCTGTCAACGCCTAGCATTAGTATGGAATGACAGCTCAATTCGCCCTCACTACGCCTACATTTTTACGCGGTGATTTGCCCTAAATCGCACTGCTATAATGACAAAAATAGTTTTAAGGTCTAAAGTTAAGTTATCTAACTAAAATGGAGTGTCTACCATTTGAATGATTAAATAAGCTTCACTTACATAAGTAGTTTAATTCACAGGAACCGTGATATTTTCAGGTTAAAAGTTGCCTATAGTAGTCAACGATAGTGCAACTGTTATAAACCAATTTTCGTATTCAAGAGTTTACATTGTACAAACATACAATAAAATAACCTATTTATTATATTATAACTAGTACCACCCCCGCCTTCGTCAATTAATGAGACAAAAAAACCTCTAGAAATTGTGAAGATTGTGGCTTTCCATTAGCCAAAAAAATAAGATTTTTGGTTTTGAAATTTACTTCCCAAATTTCAAAATTTACCTCTTTAAAATACAAAATAATTATATATTAATTATGTACCTATATTCACTAAATCTTTGGGGTAAGAAAGAGACGCAGCATACCAGGTTATTGGAAGAGCTCAATACTGAACTCCCATTGACTAAAGCCATAAACGATCGTATTCCCAAGCAATTCATGTTTGATAAAAAATACAAAATTCAACTCCACGAGGATTGCAGGTGTGAGGGGTTACGCCCTACAGAGCTGCGAATCTTCACGGATGGATCCAAGACAGGTACTGGTACGGGTGCTGGTATCTTCTCGGAGGATTTCAACATACACATAGCTACACCGTTGGGGGCCCACAACACGGTCTTCCAGGCCGAATGCTTGGGCATTTCATTGGCGGCCACAGCTATCACAGCAAGGAAGGTACAGGACCATTCGATCCGCATACTGTCGGACAGCATGTCAGTCCTGCAAGCCCTAAACAGTCACACAACCAACTCGGGACTCTTAAACGAATGCCATCACCGACTAAATCAGGTGGGTACCTTCAATAAAGTAACCATTCAATGGATCAAAGGACACAGCGACTCTCGCGGCAATGACGCCGCTGATGAACTCGCCAGAAGGGGTTCAAGCATGGTGGCAATGGGACCTGAACCTGTTGTACCACTCCCCTTCGGATACCTACGCACCCTGGTAAGGAAACGCACCAGGGATCAACACGGCAAGCTATGGTCGGACCAAAGTGAGTGCAGGCAAGCCAGGGAAGCACTTCCCACAATTGATAGCCGTTTCACGAGACAGGTTCTCCGGCTGACTAAGCAGCAGCTGCGAATACTCACAGCTGCCATAACAGGCCACGGGCCATTTAACAAACACCTCTTTGTATTAGGTGTTACAGACAGCCCACTGTGCAGAGCATGTGTCGAGGAGGACGAGACGGCATCGCACGTGCTTCTCAACTGCCCAGTGGTTGCCGCATACAAGGCTAAGTTCTTCGGAAACCCAGGTACCCTCCGAGAGATCGCCAGTAGCGTTAAACCGCTGCTGGCCTTCTTCGAGGAGCTAGGATGGATGGAATAGGGCACATTCCCACCCGTACGCAAAATACGCGCTTGGTCGTGGAGTTGCGGACACCTGCCCGTTAAACCTAACCTAACCTAACCATGTACCTATATTTTTTTGTTGTACACACGCCAGCACATCAAGTTACCCCAATGTGTCAAATTTTCCCAATTGAATATGAACCTTATTCTGTGTATTCCGTTTGTCATAAAGTTAAAAAACTATCAAAGAAATTTGACACATTGGGGGAACTTGATGTGCTGGCGTCTGTACATCATTTTGATCTCATTAGCTCTCATTGTGTATGCACTTGTAATTTCATTATGTTTTTTATAACTTTAATTTGTAATTTTAATAATTAGTAAGCTAATAATAATTAAATGTTTTTCTTGAATGTTGGTCGACCTATTATTGGCGACTGTATTAATCTGATGCTTATTACTATTATTCTAATGTAATGCTGTATACAGAAGCTGTTGGTTTACCTTTAATAAATAAATAAATACATTGACTTTGGTTTACATAAATTAACCTATTATTTGACTCTATTCCTAATACCGTAATCATATTTATAGTCAAGATACAAATTAGATCTATCATCAGCAATACTCAGAAAAGCAATTACCAAGAATGTCATTGCAGTAGCAATCAAAATGACGTAACAATAATTGAAACTCGAAATTCAAATCATAAACCGTTCGATCGCAGGGCTGGCACGAAAGGGCTGGCAAAAATAAACAGGGCTGTACAAACACAGGTTTCAATCGACAGTTGTTTAATCTGTCCGGGGCACTTATTGATTTCACTGGCCCGTCCCTACCGCGAGCTGTATCTGTGGCCTCTGATCGGATAGTTCCCGTTTTAGGGGTCCGTGGAGATTTTCGTGAGTTCTTTTGTTAAATAGATCCGCAACAGTAACCTTTAAAATTATATCTAATTTGTAAGTTTTTATGGTGTACACTAAACAGTATTAATTTTATTCTAGTCTGTACGCAAAATAATTTTCCCTATTTGATTTTAACATGAAGTAACTTGATACACTAAGAATATTCAATGGCATAACCTGAACAGCATGACTTGGATTCATTTATTAAGGAAACCAAGTCGTTTTAGATAAATATGTGAACTTTTAAACAACACAATGTATATTGTCGTTAGCCCACATACCAATTAACAGTCTATTTCAAAGACTTTTCGACCATCATTTCCTTAGCAATAAAAAAATACAACCGACTTCCAAAAACACTAACCGGTATAAAATAACTCTAAATTAGGAAGTCTGTGGCTTTGGTGGTTTTGTCTCATTCATGATTGGCCACCGACTTCCGAATTTAGAGTTATTTTATACCGGTTAGTGTTTTTGGAAGTCGGTTGTATTTTTTGTAAAAAGTTTTTATTTAACAATTTTTAGTGTTTATTTTTATATACCTAGCTAGATGATAAATTATTATCCATTTCTACAACACATATTTACATAATATATTACAATCAAACAAATAAACACCAACTGTTCGCGATGAAATCAAAAAGTAAAATTCATGAACAAAAGTTTTCATAAAATGAAAACTACCAAACCAAACTATGTAATTTTTTTATGAGACCATAAAGGAACTAGTCCGCATCAAACTAAAAAAGAATCACGTAAATCGGTACATAAATCTCAGCGCAATCGGTGAACATACATACAAAAAAGTGTTCAAAAATAAATTAAATTTTCATAAAATTGTTCATAAAATGAAAACTTCCGAGTCAAATTATGTTATATTTTTATGGGACCAAATGGCAGCTATTCCGCATCGAATTCAAAAAGAATCACGTAAATCGGATCATTAATCTCGGAGTAATCGGTGTACATACATAAAAAAAAAAAAATACCGATCGAATTGAGAACCTCCTCCTGAAGTCGGTTAATAAAGTCTCATGACGATCGTAACTATATTCTATAATTCACATTAACCTCCTTACTAGTTTAAACTGTATCAGAGTGGGTCAGTCTTCCTCGATCTACAAGAATCACACAATTAACAGCAAACATAATATTTTGACACATTTATAAGGTATAATAAATAATAATAATAATAATAATTAGCCTGTTTTATTTCTTGTTTTTACAGTGGTTTGTAGTAATCATATTACAGTAAACACATTTTTTGTTAGTGGATTAGCTTAAGTTATGTTAGTATTATAGGTATGTTTACAATATTTTTTAAATTAACAAGGAATCCCGGCTTGGGTAAAGGCCTCCTCCAAAGATGCCCATTTTTGTCGGTCTAGTGCTATGGAGCGCCAGTTTGTGCCAGCTAATCTTTTCAGATCGTCTTCCCAGCGGGCTAAGGGTCTCCCCTTCCCCCTCTTGCCTGGTGGTCCTTTCCACTCAGTTACTCGTGTGGTCCACCTTCCGTCAGACATTCTCGCTACATGGCCGGCCCAATGCCACTTCAATTTTAGAGCAAAGGTCAAAGCGTTTGTAACTCTAGTGATGTCTCTTATCTTTGTGTGTCTTATTTTGTCCATTTTCTTTATGTTTAACATGCTTCGCTCCAAACCTCTTTGACATGTATTGATTTTGTTCATGACTTGTGTAGAGAATTTCCAAGTCTGGCTTCCATAAGTTAGGGTTGGTAGTAGACATGAGTTCATAGCTTTAGCTTTGAGAGTTATTGGTAAGTTGTTTTTGAATATCTCTTTTAAGCTCCAGTATTTATTCCAGGTTTGTTGGACCCTTCTCTCTATTTCCATTAAATTACTATTTTTCGCGAAACTTATTCTTTTCCCCAGGTAGATGTAATTTTCTACATATTCTAAGGGGTTACCGTTAATAGTTATAGGTCTTATTCGTGTATTAGTCATTATCTTAGTTTTCGTTAGATTCATTTCCAAACCCACTTTCGAACTCACTTGTTGCAAAGATTCTATCATATTTTGCATCTCGTTGGCTGTCTCTGACAGAAGTATCAGGTCATCGGCGAACCTCAGATGACTTAGGAAGGCGCCATTTATATAGAGTCCTGTTTTACTCCAGTCCAACTTGTTTATAATGTTTTCGAGAATGGCTATGAAGATAGTGGATGAGAGTGGGTCCCCTTGTCTTACCCCTCTTTCTATATGGAAGGCGGGGCCTAAGGTTTCGAGCTTTATTCTTCCTTTGTTGTTATTGTATATACTTTTAATCACATTTATGTATTTATCTGGTACCTCTTGTTCCTTCAAACTTTCCCATATACTCGTGTGTGTGACCGAATCGAAAGCTTTTTGATAGTCAATAAAAGTCATGTAAAGAGGTGTCTGGAGCTCTTGATATTTCTCTATAATTAACTCGATGGTGTGGATGTGGTCGATTGTAGAGTACCCTTTTCTGAAGCCTGCTTGTTCTGCAGGTTGTTTTGCTTCTATTATCGGACTTATTCTATTATTTATAATCGATGAGAAGAGTTTGTATATATTTGGTAACAAACTAATTGGTCTGTAGTTACTGATATTTTTTGGATCGCCCTTTTTATATATAAGTACGATATCTGCTTCCGACCAATCTATGGGCGTTTCAGCACTTAAAAGTATAGAATTAAACAGTTGAGTTAATGGTTCGGCCAATATTTGGTGAGCATATTTTAGTGATTCGTTTGTGACGTTGTCAGAACCCGGGCTTTTTTCGAATTTCAGTTTCTTTATTGAGTTAATTACTTCGATTTCGTAGATTGGTTGTATAAGGTTGCAGTCTACAGCTTCATTTTCAAGTTCTTTAGTAATTATTCGTGTTTTATCGCTATAGAGTTTCTTGTAGAACTCAGTTGCTGTGCTGACAATATCGGTTCTATTATATAGGTCTTTATTTAGGGTTTTCAGTCCTTCTATCCAAGAGCGGTTTGTTCTGAGTTCTTTGTATGCTCTTTTTGAGCTACCGCAAAGCTGGAGGTTTCTCTCTATCGTTTCTTGTCTATATTTTGCGTAGTCTCTCTTGATACATTTATTAACCAGTTTGTACAATGCGGATAGTTCATTTTTTAATGAGCGTGTTTTATTTTTAGTTTTTTGTAGTTCTTGTCTTCTGTTCAATAGTTTTAGTGTGCGTTCTTGTAATATTTTATGTTTCTTATTATTTTCTATATTTGATTTAGCAAGAATCAGGCTTTGTTGGATGGCCTTTTTTATTTTGTCGTAGGAGATTTGCACCGGTTTGTTCTCTTGGCTGACGGATCGAGTTGATGGCTCTAAAAGAAAGCTTGATAGGTTTTCTTTGTATTTAGTTATTTCTTCTTTGTTCTGGAGTTGACTTGTTTTATTATTTGTAAACTTGGTTCTCTTTTTCTTTTGCGTGGTAAGCTTAATTGAGCATCTTAAAGGTCGATGGTCTGATGAGTAGTTTAGGTTCAAAACTTCTATATTTTGGAATAATTTTGGGTGATTTGAAAGAATGTAATCAATCTCGTTTTTGTACTGACCGTTTGGTGATCGCCAAGTCCATCTGCGGTTTTGCTTTTTATTGAAACATGTGTTTATAATTGTTAGTTCATGTTCTAGCGCAAAGTTAACAAGTCTCTGACCACGATTGTTTCTTTCGCCGCTTCCGTATTGTTTCATAACCATATATTCGTTTTCTCTGGGAACTCCAACTTTTGCGTTGAAGTCACCCATTAGAATGATGTGTGTGTGTGCTGATTCAAAGGCAATTACTATGGTCTTATAGAACTCGTCAATTTCGTGTTCGTTTGCTGTTTCTGTAGGTGCGTATACTTGTATTATAGATATTTTGTTACCTTCGAAATTCATGTTGAGAGTTGCTACTCGTTCTGTTGTTCCTATAAAGCTCTCTATATTGTTTTTCAGTGCTTTATGTATTATAAATCCCACCCCATATTTTCTGGGCGTAGATCCCATGTAGCAAAGTATAAAGGTGTTGTGTTCTTCTATTTTGTTACCCTGTCGTCTAACTTCCGAAATTCCCATGATATCATAGTTAATTTTACTTAAACATTCTTCCAGTTCTAATAGTCGGTCGTATGATGATAGGGTTCTGACGTTGTATGTTATAATTTTTAATTGGCGGGTTAACTTTGTGTGGTTTTTTGAACTTTTTAAGGTTGGGTTTGAGTTATGTAACTTTGGAGGGTTTTGGTCGTAGTCTTCCACGGTGACCAACCGGGTTGGAAGAATTTTTGTGTTTTTTATTGAAGTTTGTTTATTTGTAGTATCGGTTTGAAGAGAGGGGGTTAGTTGCTATGCATTTTTATTCGTTGTATTTTTATTCATTGTATTTTTATTTGTCAAGAAGTTCAACATGCTTGGTTTTATAACTCCTTCGGTGACACTATTTGACCTTGAGACCTTGACTTTTGAGCCAGACTGTTGTTGAGGTTTATTTTTTTTTGTTTTATTTTCTTGCATATGAATGTTTTCAGGAGAAACAGAGAGGTTTCTCTTATTTGCTGCGTTCCTGTTTTTGTCTAGTATTATAAGTTTATCGTATTTTATTACGGCAATGTTTCCTTTTTCTCTCTCAATCTTTATTTGCTCTTGTAATTCTTTTCTTTTATTTAATATGTCCCGCGGATAATCTTCCTTTATGTAGTATGTAGTGTCTTTCAGTGCAGTTTTTTGTTTAAATATATCAATTTTCAATCCTAGGTTAGAAAAAGTGATAACAATTGGTCTAGGTCTTTCTCCTTTTTTTCCAATTCTCTTTATTTCTTGTAAGTCTCTTCGTTCAATGTTTAAATCAAAGTATTTTTTAATAAATTCAACCAAAATAATTTCCAAATTTGAGTATGATATCTCTTTCTCTTCTATTCCGAACAACACAACGTTTCTCTGTCTTGCCTGTTTTTCCAAGAAATAAAGACGTTTCTCTTGGTTTTCTACTTTTATTTGGAGGTTGTCATATTTTTCCTCTAATGTTCTAAATTTTTCTTCCATGATGTTATTTATATTTTGTGTAACGTGTTCTGTCACCTTTTCACCAGTTTTTTGTATGGTGAGTTTTTGTTCATCCAGCTCTTTTTGAATGTTACGAAGTGCATTCATAATGTCTTCCATGATTTGTGCTTTTTTATTTTTAAATAAAATATGTTAATGTTATTTTTAGTACTGGTAGTGTTCTCTCGTGGCCTTTATATGAACTATTTATATCATCCAAGTAGTGACCTCTATTGGTATTCTTTTGAATTATTTGATCTATCGATGTTGTTTCGCTGTCTGTAGAACGTAGTAACTACTAGTTTCAACTAGGTGGCGCTGATTTCAATTAATTTATTGACAATTGCCTAGTCATCTGGTATTACTACACAGATTTAGGTTATTTTTTTTTTTTAATTTGTATAGAATTCACAAAGAGTTCACTAATAGTCACACATTGTCATTTACTAACGGGAATTTAGTTCGTTATGCAGAAGTTTTGTCGTTATAATTGCCGGTTTGTCCCTATAGCTGATTGTTTCACTTTTACATTTAATCACTATTTAAAGATCGAAATGTTATTATTTCACTGTGTCCACAATTTATGTTGTAAATCAGCTGTTTATATAACCGTTATACACAATTGCACTAGTTTTTAAGCACCGATTTTATTTGATAATCTATAAAATACATATACACAGAGCCGATGTTAAACTTGGCACAGTAGCGCCCTCTATATAAGGTATAGTTCTGTAATAAATAATTTATCTTAAATTCCAATGGTAACTTGGATAACACTAAAACCATTTAGTATATTATGCAAAATATTGAGACAAAACAGAGACAAGATTGTTTTCGTAAAAGAAGATGTATTCGTGTTTGTAATTTGTGTTGTTGTGTTGTTTAATGTAATTGGTGAGTGTGAATACGAGTTGTGTGTTTGCATTTATGATGGGCTTACTAATATAAGTACTGTAAAAAATACTATAGGTTAACAAAATAGCGAAGAGCTCCACTACTACGCAAAAAGAAATAGTTTAGCAAACAAGCCAACAAAGTATTTACCAAGAAAAATACTCGAACCAAGACCTACGGAACTCTCGCTCCAGCCACAAATTATCTTGACGGTAGTCGTCCAGGCCGACCTCATTCCGCGACAGGTAATAAATGTTTGCTGCTGTCCGTCTGTTTGTAAGTCATCAGTTCTTGTTTGTGCCGCCTCAAATAGTTGAAACATTGCAATTTTGTGCCTTTACAGTTGTTCAGTTTTTTTTTTGTGATTTTGTTGAACAAAATATTAAACAGGAATCTGGTGGCGTAATTTGGCTCATTGCTGTTGTTGTTGTTATTATAAGACGGTTGTGAATTTTTAAGCACTGTAGGTTGATATGTTGTACCTATTTTAGTTTTAATCAAGGTCTTAGAAATAAAAAACATAATTTAACATCAATCCAACATTAATTTTATTTTGTCATCAATTGCAGTTCCGCGTCGCAACATATTAAAAGTTCAAGGAAAATCGACATACAAAAAGAAAATTATTATAGAATTGTGTCCGGATTTGCAAGCTAAATAATAACAGCCACACGTGTCGCACGTGCACATTTTATGTTTAATAACTAATATGTTGCGACGCGGAACTGCAATTGGTTAATCTGTGCGGGGCCGGTTAAGCTACGCTTGTAGAAGTTGGCAGAGTGTGCCGCTTGGGAGGAGCCGCGCCGTGCCCTCGTCTCTGGAGTAGGCAGTGACTTGTCGCTGCCGGCCGTGGTCGAGAGGATGGTCGGCAGCGTCGAGTCCTGAGACGAGGTGGTGTCCTTCTGCTAAACGGTCATCTCGCAGAAGGAGGCTGCGGAAAGGGAGCGGGAGATTACTTCCACTCACCCGGCCCGCAGCAGACGCACCGGGCGCAGGCGAAGGGCGAATAACGCTCTCCAGCCCCCCTGAATAGGTCCAGGGGCGACGGACACGTACGTCCGCCGCCCGCCACGTACATGGCTGGCCCCGAGGTGGCTGCGCGTCGAGTTATCGCGCGCCCCTCTTAGACGTCGCAAGGGGAGTCTAACACATCACTCCCCTCGCTGACTTGGCGAGGCCTTAGCACCAGTCGGGGATCGCGGAAGTATCTTCTGTTCCCGTGACCCCCGGCGCAGGTGTGAGAAGAAACACGGGGTGGTTTTTAGTCAGTAAGAGTCTGACAGACCCCTCCGCCTCCCCGGGCGTGGAACATCCGTGAGGATTTTCCACCCCTAAAAGAAAAAACAAGGCTTGTAGAAACTAGTCCGTGGATGGGTATTCATTACATATCAAGACTTCTCCGTGCTTCGGAAAGCACGTTAGTCCCGGTTGTTATTTGTAGATCTTTGATAGTCGTTACGGGTAGTCAGAAGTCCGAAATTCTGACAACCAGTTTACCCAAGGGATATCGTGTCAGGTAGTCGCTTCATATATTCAGGTGCATCGGGTTAAACTGAACGCAGACCCCAACTTAGTTGGGAAAAGAATAGGCAAATGATAGTGTCCGGATGTGCATCAATCACCCTTCTACCTTGTGTGTACTTATGCTAGTTCCTATTAGCTTCAGAAACTTAAAAAACCTCAAAAATCTAGAACAGAACACTCCCATTACCCATAAAGCTATCAGTTCTATATTAAACCGATTCTTCTTAGATATTAAACTCAATAACTCAATGGTGGATGGCCGCAAGCGAGCCATCTATCTCTATAATTGCTTTATGTAACCGATGGTATCACATGGGCAATGTAGTAACTGGTCATCGAACGTTGCCTCCGTTCAGTTCCTAGAACCATGAACGTAACTTTATCCTTCTTGCTGCCAACCCTGATTGTGATGTGTTTGCGGATGAATGGATTAAACTAATGCGTGTATGCCTGGTGTTCTGTGAGAGTAAGTATGCCAGGAGTCTACTGTTCCATGTTAGTTTTATATATTTTTTAAATTTCTTTTTATAACTTTTTATCGTAATTGTAATTGTCTCTATGTTACTTAGTGTAATTGGTGTTGTACCGTATTAGGTAACTATAAATAAATAAATAATCCTTGCCAAATGTTCATGGTAATTTGATCTGTAGGTAATCATGAGGAAATCCACAGAGCTATTCTAAATAAATCAATTTGTGAAATGTAGGTGAAGTGAAGGGCTGTCATAGTATTTGTACCGCAAAGGGGTCTCTGATTTGGCTTCACATGCCGTCGAGAAATATCTCTCAGGTTCCTTAACCCTCGAACGATAACCATATTTTGACGCCCACAAAAGAAAACCATGCGCTTCGGAGGCGCACGATTTATTATTGAGTTTTTTTTAGCAAATACCTGTTTTATTCTATATTTTACTTATTTGCTTTAATATGTACTTAGTTAATGAACTAACAATAAAAAAACTTATGTTAGTTAAGTATTTTATGTATTCATTCATCATTAAACTTAAATAAAAAAACCTCTAGAAAAAATCAACAAAATTAACAGTCTTCTGTTTACAGGAAGGTAGTATTAAAAAACAATATCTTTTTTTTATATATTTTTGATAATACTATGGCTGCAAAACTATGGTACTTACTGCGTGAAAACCGTCCTGCGATGCTGAGCACCGTCCGCTGAGCTAACTTAGAAGGACAGGTAGAGAAAGATACAGCGATGTCAAACCAACGCGGGCGCCTCTGAGGCATAGCTTTCTAGGGTTAAGATGTTTTTCTTCTTCTTTTTTTGAAGCAAAGTCATATATGCCTTGGTTCAAACCCGAAGCAGTCTACCGGTCACACCACTAGTGTCTAGTGAGACTAGCGATAGAAAGATTGAATCTTATTTACTTAATTCTTATTTACGTATTTCTCTTCAGCTCCATTTTTAGGGCCTATGTTTACCATCGACACGCTAAGAAGAAAACTACAACTCAAAACTGCGAAAAAATAAAGAGTGAGTAGAAATAGAAAAACAAACAGTCAAGGTCAGTAAGTGTATGCCTATGTGTTCTCCACAAGTCAGTAACTGGAAAATACAATACCACTTAGCAAAACTCATTTTCGGGGCTTCTCACTAACCTCGACGACTGTCAAAGATCTGCGGCCAACAGCTGAACATGCTTTTCACTGCACAACGAAGTTGTTGTACGAGATGTATCCACCCATCTACGGACGGATCTTGGAAAGTCTTCTTTTATCGCAGGGAAGTCCTCATGGACTATCGCTCGTCTCTTTGGGGAAGACGGGGGGTTGGGTCCGGTCTTACCTTCCAAATGACAGGGTACGAGATCACTCGAACATTAACCGCTCTCCCACCAGATTATAACCCGGCAAAGAGGTGAGCCGTTCTTCCTGAAACAGCCCATGTACGGCCAGTATCATCGTCAGCCGGAATCTGAGTGCGCCATGACGGGTTTTACTGCCTATATCCTGGCGAGCCCTAAACCTAGCTAACAAACCCTGCGATTCAATAAAACCTAACCTCAACAAATACCCACCAACTATTACTCACACTAAATCGTATAATTCGGAAAAATTAAAGGACTTATAAAATACGTAACTCACGGATCCTCCGCAATAATAGGGAAAGATGAAGGTCTTTGGTCCTCGCCCCGAGCTCTGACCCTCTATTGAGTTATAGATCGTAATATAGAAAAATAGGGAGGGTAAGGAATCATCGTTATTGAAAGGATTCTAGGCTTTCGGTTTTGATGAGTTAGCTTTGCATAGTCAAGGCTATGTGAATTAGACTTGTCGGTTGTAGATTATATTGTTTGTCAGTTAGGCAGCGTATCTATAAATTATTCTTGTCCAGGCTGATGATAAGAACTTCTTTTAAAATTTAAAGACGGTTACCTAATGGTGCCTGTCCTTTGCCAATTTCTAACTACTATACTATGTATTGTTTTAGTATGTGAGCGTTATTGAACTTACCCCCCTGATTTTTTTCCAGCTGCAGACCAAAGTCAATAGTCTTGATGGCAATAATGATCACTCCCTATTATGAACAATATTTCGATAAAAACCACATAATCTGTCTATGTATTCCAAGCTCAAATCCTGCAACTCATAACTTAGGTCGAAGTGTTCTGCTGGTCCACCTACCTACGCCAGATACGCAAGAGGTTCTTAGAGAGAGAGAGAGAGAGAGAGAGAAAGAGAGAGAAAGAGAGAGAGAGGGGGGAGAGGGGGGGGGAGAGAGTTTTAAGACATCCTATGGGCCTCTGTTTTGGCCTCACATGCCGACGAGAAATAGCCTCAGGTTCCTATAGATGTTTTTAAAGCTTAAGACGAAATGAAATGAAATTATTTATTATGCATGTCGGATATGGAAATCAATTTTACTCGTATTTTTTTTCTTTTAAGCTAGTTGAAGTCGGCATTTCCTAACTGACTACCTCTGAGAAGAAAAGCCGAGACTAACTCAGGGATCATCGTCTCTTTTAAAGTAGGTACAGGCATTAAAAATATTATCAAAATGTTCGTGTAACAAACCATGCAGAACAGTGTCTGGTTTCGATAATTATACAATACGCACATGGATCTGAAAAGTCAGGGGACCCTGCCTTGTAACTATGATTTAGCACCCACCGGTCACTCTAGGCAAACACTGAAGAGAGGTTGTCAGTTATGGCGATGATTGGCGATCGAGCCTCAAGTGCAAATTACATGAGACGTTCAACTATGAATATACTACATATAGTACGTCTGTACTTGCACTTGAGTCATAGACTAGAAGGCTCAATTGGACAGGCCGACAGCTGTTTCAATAATCCCGAGGAATTAATTTAGGCGTATGCGAGACATGCTGACGTGTACCTTAAGTCAAATTCCACTTTCGAAATATACTAGAAAACTATTTCAATAGTTTACTGCAGTGAGTGAGTATAAAACTCTGGACCACGACATTATAAAAAGATAATAAAAATGGATTAAATTTAGTTAAAAATAATCAAATGTAAAATAATATTATGTGCGCCAAGGGTGCGCTCAATAGGTCTGTACAGTTCAGCAAAAATGTCAGAAAACTGGTGCCAGACGCTGGTTTTCACTGGTTAAATACATGAAGTAGTGTTTACTTTACATGATGACTAAAACTGATCCAAGAAAACATAACAAAGATCCTTCTATAGTCGTGTAAGTTACAACCTTACCATACATTTTTAGAGACTTAATAGTTTTGGTATACTTCTGGGAACTTAAGGTTAAAAGGGAGAACCATTATAACAGGGGTGCTTAAAAGAAGCCCCCTGGGCGACGTATTTCTCTTCTGGCCAATTCGTACTCCATTTTTAGGGCCTATGTTTACCATCGACACGCTAAGAAGAAAACTACAACTCAACTGCGAAAAAATAAAGAGTGAGCAGAACGAAAATTAAATACAAAATCTAACCACGTGACGTAAGAGAAGTGGTCCAAATATAACCCTGACCCACTCGTTGGGTGATCTTAAAAATGTAATAATTACATCTTCAAAAGGGTCTCCAAGGCCCCTTGATATCTCAAGTTACAGTGATGGAAATGTTAATATTTTTCACTTCCCCGCCCCTTTGCTTACAGTGAAACAATAAAGGGGGGGTTAAATAAAGTCAATCTTCGTTTATAAAAGTAATGAACAGGAGTTTCGTTGGTAATGAACAAAATAAAAACGTCATCCGAACGTTATGAATTCGCAACGCGCTCCTTGAAATGCGTGAGGCCTATTTCTTTTACTTAGAAACAGACGGGACTGTCCTTTGTGCGTTTGCGTCATTGTTTCTGTTTGTAGGTATTTTATTTATTTTTGACATTTTTATTAATTTAAATTTTGTTTTTTTGCTCTTTGATATTTTAATATAATTTATTTTTTAAGAATCAGTATCAGAACTTTATTTGCTACGTATGTTGATTTCATTTGTTGTAGTTTTATTTATTTTTTTAAATTGAATTGGTTTAACAATGTTTGACTTAGAATAATATATTATATTTAATAGGGTTATTGTAAACTCGCCATAATGAAAATTTGCCACAAGTGAAAATTATAGTAAACTCGCCACAGTCTTCTCTGTCTCACGAAAACTTGCCACAGCTTTAAAAGTACCGATAGCAAACGAAGTAGTAGTGTTTAATAACACATACTAGTGTAGTGAGTAATAGAGTATATATACCTGAGTATGTACATATTATCATACAAAACCAGTTTGTAATAAAGGTTTATATCAATATACCTTCGTACAAATTTTCAGACAAATTCCACACCAATCGAAAATTGGTACCTATGGAATTTGTCCATTAACCAAACCGGTGAACAATTTTTTTTTTTCAATTATTAATTAATCATATCCTGGACTGAAATTTTTTAGGCAACCCATAATATGCAATATATTTATTGACATATTAAATTTAACATAAAATAGGTTTCATTCATTAACCAGCTCGATGAAGGTCGTTCTCTGAAAGGATTTAGGTGTTTTACAAATAACTGGTTTTTAAAATAATTCATGAGGTCTAGCATCATCCATTCTTTAAAAATACTAAAAACTAAATATTTTAATTTAATTTAGAGTGCAAAATAATAATAATAATAATAATAATAAAAGTTTTATTTGCAGATAACAAAGATCCATAGTTTTAGTTAGCATTTTGTATTTTGTATTTTTGCAAAAGAATAGTGAATAATGATAAAATAGAATATCGTTTCATTGTCCTCCACAACGCAACAAAAAATAATAAAACTCTGTACCTAACTGTAAAGCTTCAACCGCCCTTACCTGACGTCTAATGCAATGGTTAGAATCTATTAACGTGTTAACGTGTTCAAAGAACGACTTAATGGAACGGTTTGGAAGGAGCCATGCATTTGGTGACTAATGTAGCTATTATAAGCATTTGGTGATACCCTTTGATGTTTGAAATATCTTATATGAAGAGGTGCAAGTATGAGAGCGCAAGATAATATTCCGGGAATGAGTCTGAAAGAAGTACGTTAGTTAGTAATTTGAATATAAATAAGCTAGATTTAGGTATATTTAATGTTATTTAAACAAAACCAATGTCGCCAGAAGCTGTACTCATTCGTGTCACTTTGTAATGATGATGTATTTACATAGGATTACGATGGAACTGATGTAACAATTTGTTAAAAGTTCCTTAATCAAATAAATAAAAAAAAAAGATTATATTCCATGCAGGTTGGTACGTCTAAGTAAGGAAAACATACCGATGGTTTATGAGCCAGCTAGATGGAGGAGAACTAAGCATACCTTTATCAACCAATTTACTTTCCATTTTTTTTTTATTTATAGTAGCCAGTCACACAAATTTAAAAGGCACAGAACTAATTCTGTAATAGGCCAAAAAATACAGTTATTTATGAATGTTTTATTAGTAGC
Source organism: Euplexia lucipara (assembly GCA_921972225.1). NCBI lineage: Eukaryota > Metazoa > Arthropoda > Insecta > Lepidoptera > Noctuidae > Euplexia > Euplexia lucipara. Next base: position 3,714,866 of record OV179143.1, on the reverse strand, counting down.
ATTAAAAATATAGCTTTAGTTATACAGTCTTAATGCAGCCCTTAATTGCCGTCTTCTATGTAATTTACAGCTGTTTACTTTATAGTATTCATTTAGCTAACCTGAAGATTGTGTAACAATGATAAATTAAATTTATTGCGGTAAATGATCAAAGAAAGAACGCGTGATAAATGAATTGTATGTCTTCTAGGTGACCTAGAAAACACGAAACACCGACATAAACTGAGGTTGAGGTCACCGTCTCTTTTAAAGTCCACACGTTATATTGGCATAGTCGATCATGAATGAAGATCATGCAGATAAGAGCCTAAAAGAACTACAACTCAAAATCTGATGCCCGACTGTCAAATCCGACTGAACCTGTCCGACACGCACGCGGTAGCCAGTAATTGCGTAGCTTGACTATTGATGTACGAATTGAGATAAATTAAACTAAAATCCTATGTTTTACTTTTATTTATCAAAAAATTACGCAGAGCTACACGTACACTTAAAAACTTCGTACGCCATAATAATATTCAAGCTACGAAATTAATGGCAAGCATGTGCGTGTTTTAGTTAAGGTAGTATAATTGTATACTATCTTATATGTTCAAATTCAAGTCTCTTTTAATAATAATTTATATTTTTTTTAATTTTAGCGCAGCTTTTATCTGAGGTTATCAATCCTACTGATTGATTTATTTAGTTTTTAATATTATATGTTGTCTTTTTAGATTTAGTTTAGAATAGTTTAAGTTATGATGAGGCTTACAGCCATTTGGATTGAGGACAAAAGCCTCATTTAAAAATTTAGAATAAAAAAAAACGTCTCTTTTGCAGTAGTAGGTCCAGTGTTCACGTACACAATATCATCCCGTATACCACTCACCTATTTTATATCGCGCTCCAAGCAGCGTTTTACATCTGTCAAAAGTTGAGACGTGTTCGCCATCTGTTCGTAAGTAGGCGCAGAATTTACGCGTACTCTGTACTGATTCATACGCAGAGGTATATTATGTAGGTGCGTGTAGGTAAATGAGAGTGTGAGTTTATATTTATTAGGCCGAATCAATATTGAGTGACGAATCTATCGATGACTTTTGTGCGACACGATACAAATGGATGGTAATGTTTTAAATATTTTTTCTGTCGGCTGTTGCGTGTGTCTGTGGTTAACGGTGTCTGATTTTCTTTTCTTTGTCTCTGTGTGTTTTATTTTCGGATGATTGGTTACACACATTGTTTAGATTTTCTTAAGACAAAACTATAGATAGACAAGTTGTTAGCAAACATAGAACTATTCAAATTTCGACCCTCCATATTAATGTTTCACAACCTTTTAGTTGGGAGACTATCGGCACTATCCTGATGAAATGTAGTAAGAAGGTGTATTCGATGTAGGTTTGTAGGACCTGACGGCCGGTAGCATTGCTGTCCTGCGCAGACCGCAGCGAGCGATGGCCGTCAGAGTCATCAGGGGCTATTGCACGATCTCCTACGAGGCAGCCGGAGTACTGGCCGGATCCCCGCCCTGGGACCTGGTGGCGAAAGTACTCGCGTCACTGTACCGGTGGCGCGAGGAAATGCAGGCGCGTGGGGAGCGACCGATGCAGCAACACATGGAGTTGCGTCGGTCTCAGCTGCGCGAGGTCCTGGTGGTGGAATGGCGGAACAGGCTTTCACGCCCTACCGCCGGTCTCGTCACTATCGAGGCGGTCCGGCCGGTGCTCGAGCGCTGGCTCGGGAGGAGGCACGGCTCCCTGTCGTTTCGGGTGGCGCAGATACTTTCGGGGCACGGTTGCTTCGGAGAGTACCTGTGTCGCATAAACAGGGAGCCGGACGCCCGGTGTCACCACTGCGTCGACTGTCGGGAGGACACGGCATACGCATACGCTGGCTGAGTGTGCCGCTTGGGAGGAGCCGCGCCGTGCCCTCGTCTCTGGAGTAGGCAGTGACTTGTCGCTGCCGGCCGTTGTCGAGAGGATGGTCGGCAGCGTCGAGTCCTGGGACGCGGTGGTGTCCTTCTGCGAAACGGTCATCTCGCAGAAGGAGGCTGCGGAAAGGGAGAGGGAGATTACCTCCACTCACCCTGCCCGCAGCAGACTCACCGGGTGCAGGCGGAGGGCGGACAACACCCTCTTCCAGCCCCCCTGAATGGGGCCAGGGCGACGGACGCGGGGATGTCCGCCGCCCCCACGTACATGGACCCGAGGTGGCGGCGCGTCGTGTTCACGAGCGCCCCTCTTGGACGTCGCGAGGGGAGTCTAACACCACACTCCCCTCGCTGACTTGGAGAGGCCCGCGGGGCCGGCACCGGTCGGGGGTCGCGGAAGTATCTTCTGTTCCCGTGACCCCGGCGCAGGTGAAGGAACACGGGGTGGTTTTTAGTCAGTAACAGGCTGAAAGACCCCTCCGCCCTCTCCGGGGCGGGGGACATCCATGAGAATTTTCCACCCCTAAAAAAAAAGCTATAGGATAGGTATATAGTTGGTTAGGTTAGGTTATCTATAATATTGGTTGTAATCCGAATTCTATCTAACACAAAACCTTTATTATTGTTTTGAATCTATTTGTTCACATCTTATTAATAAATAAAATTCTCGTGTCACAGTGTTTGTTACCAAACTCCTGCAAAACGGCTTGACCAACACGCATGAATGTTGTGTGTATATCAAGTAGTTCGGGAAATAGGTCGTTAACTACGTATTAATACAGTTGTGGGCACTGTGGGCATGCCCACAACCCTAATTGAGGTCGATAGGCCAATGTTTATATCCAATAGTTATAAAAATATAACATAACAACAAACATAACATAACGTCACGCCTGTAATCCCCGAAGGGCTAAGCAGAGGAGTACCTGGTAGTACCTACACCCACATTTCGCCAGTTATGTTTGAGTCCCATGTAATAGGGGGTGAGCCTATTGCCATCAATCGGGCACAAATCCAGGCTCCGGGCTGCTATGGAAAAACTCAATAACACTTTGCCCGACCCGGGGATCGAACCCGGGACCTCATGCTCAGCAGTAGCGCTAAAAATATGTACAGAACAATTAAGTTCACGATCTTTTGGCGCTATATACATTTCCTTTACATGAATGCAATGTATCGATCGTAGAGAATACTTACACCGACTTGCGCTTAACAAACAGATTACGCTGGTTACGCTATTCAAGAATAAATTACAGTGTTTTCTTATAAATAAACCATATTATACTCTAAATGAATAAATGAGTGATTAAATTTAAACATAATGACATGAAATTCAATGAAGAACTTAAAATTCAATTGATTGTTTTGTTTGAATTGATTATCTACGATGTGTAATAGTAACCAATTTTTTGCATGCTTATCTAGAGGCTTGAGTATGATGAAATTACGAACAATGTAACATCTTTTGTAAAACCCATATTATACGTATAAAATGATTTGATTGGATTTGATTTGACGAATATTTGATTGAACATGTGCTAAGCCACAACCTTTTTTAGGCCTGAATCCGCGAAAGATGTTGGATAATTTTGCACTGATAACTTTAATATCGCGATCGAGGCTACGTCAGATTTAGTTCGGATGCGGCAAAATAGATGTCGCTACCAATCCATTGTGAATCGAAACAAAAGTAACAACTAAAACAAGTTTTAGTCTGACCGGTATTCCCGAATATTTCCCAGTTATTTGTTCTGTGTCAGTATTGACCACCGATCGGTATTGTTATTTCATGAAATACTCTGTTAACAACTTGTTCAGCATTTTGTTAATAAATGCTATCGCTGAACAATTTTATTTGATTCTCATTGTCTGCTTTCGTGATTCTAATAATGAAGTTTCTAGGAATAACATTAAATATTAAATGATGTTTTCTTTCTGTGAATTGTTTCCTACAAACATTTTTGCACGTCATTTTTAAACTAGTGGGTGAGGTCAGTGTTTCATTATCTGATTACTCTGAGAAGAATCACTATAATCAGTATAAAGTAGATATGCAACCCGCTTGCTTTACAAAATGTTTACTAAAAAGAGCACAAATCATTCATATACACCGAAAAAAGAAACGGAACCAGTATTCAACCTTAAGGAACACCTATTTTTTATTTAAGAACCTCATAAGATGATCTCGTTAAATTAAACTTATAACTATCTCTCTTTCCGATTAGTTGTCATTAAATAAAAAGATGTAATCTAAATCAAAATCAAAAGCAACTCAAAGGTCGCAGCCTCTTTAAGTTACTTTACATTATCACATTATATTATGACAAGCCAAGCCAAGCTGACAAGTCTGTTGGTCTAGTAGTTAGTGACCCTGATTGCTATGCCGGAGGTCGTGAGTTAGATTCCCACCCAGGACAAACATTTGTATGATGAGCACGATCATTTGTTCTGTGTCTGGGTGTAATTTATCTATAATATGTATGTATTTTGGAAATATATAAGTATGTTTATCAGCTGTTTAGAATGTGTTTCGTTTGAAAAGTTGTGGAATATATATTTATTTATTTATTATCTCGGTCAGACCATGTGAGAACTATATAGATTCCTATATACTAGTGATCTTCTTCTTATCGTGTGGTTAGTAATTAACCTGGTGTCAGAGTTTTAATGCCGCCCATGGGCCTCTGACTTGGCATCACATGCCGTCGAGAAATATCTCTCAGGCATGCCGGTTCCCTCACGATGTTTTCCTTCACCGTTTTTGAAGCAAGTGATAATTATACAATACGCACATGAATCCGAAAAGTCAGAGGCGTGCCTTGGGTTCGAACTCGAGACCTATGATTTGGCAATCCGCCGGTCACACCACTAGGCTATCACTGCTATACTAGTGATAATGACAAATGAAAGAACATTTGAGCAGTCCACATAAAGTACTCAGAACTGCCAGGCAAGATTCAAAATAGAACGCAAAGGCAATCAACAACAAAACAAACATCCACATAGTCCTTACATTCACAACAATTTAAATAATAACAATATAAGTAATACTGTTCAAAGTAAATATTTATGTCGTTTTAAATTAAATTTCAACAGTGTAAAAATAAAATAACAACATGTTTAACCACATTAAGTATTAAAATGTCATCATTGTTTTAATCGCAATTGGAGCTCATTTCCAAGCCTTTTTAAATAACATTTAGTGAAAGAGCTATAAATTACGAGGAATATGGAATACAGCCTAGCGTAAAGAATGCAGTAAAGTCATTATTATCAGTCGGCCTAGCCCCGCCCCCTGACCAATCAAATCTTTTCAAATTCATTTTTATAAATTCATTAAACTTGATCTTTTAAAATATAATTTGTTTGAATTTAACTCCACTGTGGAATACACTTTTATCTTGCAGTTGCACTGCATTATTAACGCGAACGAACTATAGTGCTACAGTGGTTAAAAAAAATCCCAATTGAACATAAACCTTATTGTTTATAGAATAAAGTTAAAAACATATCAAAGAAATTTGACATATTGGGGTTGGTTGATATGCTGGCGTCTGTACAGTCAAGCACAAGGTCCGGGATTTAAAGACAACTTCTGTCTCGTTCGTCCAGTGGTCATTAGCGCTACTACTGAGCTTTAGGTACAGGGTTCGAATTACGAGTCAGGCAAAATGCTAATAGGTTTCCTATCTGTAATGTCTTTAGTATAATATAAATAACAGCCGAATGTTATCTTAATCTGGGTTGTTCAAATAACTTTAAATGTGTTTTCTATTACTTATAGTTTGTTTACAAAAAGTCCGATGTTCGGACATTCCCCGGACAGTCCGGACACGATCCATCAATAAATGCTATTAGATTCGATCACATGACACAGTAATTTGAAACGTAATCGATTTATAAAGTTACATTTATGTATGTAGAATGTAAAAATCATTACAAAAGGTGAAAGAAGAAGCAGCATTACTCTAATGCATTAGAGAAATCGATACTTTCGTTTCTGTTTTGTCTTTTTAAATTACTTACAGACGTGTATTGTTATTTAGAGCGTGTTGATAAGTACCATCGGCTAGCAGCCTACGGTACATAACATGACAATTCAAATTAAATCAAAGTCAAAGTCAAAACATTTATTTCAATATAAGACCATTATACGGCACTTTTGAACTTCGAACAATAATTAACTTAATAAAAATCATTCTAGTTGCCGTTGTAAAAAAAGTGTCATCCACCATTTTGTGGCGGACGCCATCTTATACCGATTTTCATCAAACATAAATAAGAACACTTACTACAGATTCGGGAGCTACGATTCCACAGACAAACACACACAGGCACATCAAACTTATAACACCCCGACGTATTTGCGTCGGTGCGGGGGTTCAAAATGCTTTAAACTACACAACAAGCGGCCAAGCTCGGATGCCAGCGAAGGTGCAAGCGATTATAGCCTTTAAGGGATTGATTTGCTGGAGCTGAGGCTGTCACTACCTATTCTGACTACTATCCAAGTCTTAGGGCCTTATCAAACTAGCGGATTGAAAGCGCAACTTTATAAAAGAAAATCAATGCAAGTTTAAAACATTTGAAAGAAAAATTAAATTAAAAATTAAAAAACCCCCAACGCCAAAAAGTATACTTAACTGACATTTAGAAAGTTAAAAATAACATACTGGGAAGATATCTAATTATTTAAGCGGTACCCCGGCGCAACATAAAATTACATGGCTCAACGATAGGAAAGTGTTATTTTTATTAACTTTTTAAACGTGAGCTTCACTTTTTGGCGTTAAGAGTTTTTTAAATTTTATTTCTTTTACTGAGTGTATTGTTCAGACGCCAGCACATCAAGCTACCCCGAACAGACAAATTTTCTCAATGGAACGTAAACCTTATTCTGTTTGCATTATAGTTGAAAAACCATAAAAAAAATATTGACACATAGTAGTTTGATGTGCTGGCACGTCGGTACGTTGTTAACTTAACGTTACGTATTTGCCGTGTCTGCGGCGTTCTCGCTGTACAGCCGCGGCGTGGTCGCGACGTTTTCTCTGCGCGCCCGTCCCTGAAGCCGCTCGTATGATAAGGCCCTTACGATTATTCAGTAACACATTGTTACCGTAATGAGAAAGTTCCAGTTCGTTCACGTTTACATGAAAGTTTCGACATTTCGTTGTAACAGTTGTTACATATCATGTAAAAGCAAAGTTTTTGTTCGCCAACTGGGACGGGTGTACCTACTCTATACATTGATATAGGGTACGAAATAACTTACTTACTGCCGTGACTAGAATACTTAAGCATTGGGACTGGGAGGAAAAACAATTTTGTAGTTCCCTTTTCCTGGTTGAAAAAGTAGTTTTATATTATGTCGTTGGTATAAATTACCTCTTCATTTAGGTTAGTATACCTGTCATGTGTACATTTAAAAATAAAAACATTCTGTTAGTGTTCCACTCCAGGACAGGACTGACTTGTAACCTATTAGAACAACGTTGCTCGTGTCTTGTCTGCATGAGAAGAGTCTCATTCAGAGTAAGGAGAAAATAAACTGTTGATTTGTTAAACTTTGCTTTTTGCACTACAAGCATTTTGCTTTACTGTCGAGTCTACGTTGACTTCAACAATCTTCAAAAGAACCCAGGTAGGAAGACCGTTTAGATTTCTCAGTCTACTGGGGTCGGCATCCATGTAATCGGATACTTACAGCTGTTTACCACTACTTTACAAGAGTACGCAAGCCTATAGTATTGCATAGGCTATTGGAAGGACCATACGCAGCATATTGGACAGTCTAGGATCATAAACAGCACACATGGCCCTGCTTTTGGTCCAGTGGTGATTTGCTGGCCTGTTGGTTCGTAGCCCTGACCGCTATGCTGGAAGTCGTGGGCTCGATTCCCATCCAAGACAAATGTTTTGTGTGATGAGCACGATCATTTGTTCTGTGTCTGGGTGTAATTTATCTATAATAAGTATGTATTTAGAAACATAAATATAGTATCTACGTATGATTATCAGTTGTCTAGTACTTATAATACAAGCTCTGCTTAGTTTGGGACTATGGTACGTTCGCGTTAAGAATGCAGTTCATCACTATCCGTCGGCCTAGCCCCGCCCCCTAACCAATCAAATCTTTTCAAATTCATTTTTATAAATTCATTAAGCTCAATCTTTTTAAAAGTAATTTGTTTGAATTTAACACCACTGTGGAAGACACCTTTATCTTGAAGTTGCACTGCATTTTTACTGCCACTTAACGCGAACGAACTATACTTAGATGCCGTTGTGTAACAGTTGTGGAATATTTATTTATGCTTTATTTTATTAACGGTATCAGTCTGGTGGTTTTTCCATCTGGAATTTCTCAGTAGCAGCCCGGAGTCTGGATTTGTGCCCGATTGATGGCAATAGGCTCGCCCCCTATTACATGGAACTTTAATATAACTGGAAAAATTTGGGTGCACTACCTACACCTTTGCTTAGCCCTTTGGGGATAACAGGTATGATGTTATGTTTTTGTTTGGTATCAGTATATACAACGATGTCCTTACCCAGTGCTAGTCCAATTCGTACTTTGCCGGTTATTTACAAATTCGTCCTATATTCTACTTTCACAATAACCTCATTCAAGTTTACAAAGTTTCGAACACACCATGTTTATAATTTAACCTCTTTCCCTCAATGTTTACTCGTATGGATTTACTTGAAAAACATTACCCTCATTTTGGCTTCGCCGAAGTCAGGCAAAAACTCAGTCGACTTAGAAGATTTATGACTTAGAACCAAGATAAACAGGCGGGTAGTATGTTAAGGCATATACTTTGTTTATTTAGTTGTTTGTAAGAGTATTAATAAAGAAAAAAAGAAAGAAAATGTATTGTTTATTAGCCACAGTGGGCATACGTGCATTTGTAGGAAAAAGCTGGGTACTTCCATGTTTTTATTGTTCTTTTCTCTGTAGTTTCTGCCTACTCCCACGGGAAAAACGCATGAGTTTATGTATTTATGTTTGTATGTAAAGATTGGTAATTTTGTACTACGAATTAACGCCCCTATTAAAAAAAAACATGCACCCAATCGAAGCCGGAACAGGTCGCTAGTTTTAAATAAAAAAACAATTTAGTATAGAGTCCGCAGGTCTGTTCAAACAAGAGTCTAGTTCAAATAAGATACGGCACGGAATTATTGATTGCTTCCGAGTACGTTTCAATTAGTGATGCGACTGGAGTTAAGGCGAATACAATACTAATAGTAATTGAAAATTAATTTGTGTAACATTGTTTGTTACTAAGTTAAAGCACCACAATGTTATGTGGCTTTGTTTGTACAAGACAAGTCAAGTGAATTAAAAAATGTAGTTTGTGTAAATTACTCGTATTTCAGAGCATTGAGAAACGTCTTACATACAAGTTAATAAAGCCAGCAAATAAGACAAGTGAGCAAGCAAACAAGTACTTAAGTATTTTGAATATTAGTGAAATAAAATTAAATAAATGAGTAAAACTGTAAGAAACAACACGTTAAGTTTATTTTTGTAAAATTTCTGTGCAACTATATTATCTATACAAAAACTAAAAAAAAAACAATAACTAAACCTATCAAAAAATTATTACAAAGCGTCAAAAATTCTCCTGCATCGCTGCCAGCTGCTAAAGTACCCAAAAGACTGGCGGCATTGCCACGTTGAATGGCAATGCTTAGCCTCTGGCCAACGTAGAGGCCAGCCCTTGGGTCACGGGAAGGGTCAACTAAACGTTTGCAGATTTTTTTGAAAAGAAGACGAGCACACGGACCCAACGGCCCAAGAAAATGATGTTAAACAACATTGTTTAACATCACGCCAGTAAATGTGTGTGGGATACCCACATTTCGCAAGTTATGTTTAAGCTACAAGTAAACAAATAAGCATATTTTTAATACAATTAAATAAGTAAATAATTGATATTAATATATAAAATAAAAATAGATAATAATAATATTAATAGATAATAATAGATATTAATAATAATATTTCTCGTCTGGCTAACAGTGAGTACTTGCACAGACATAACCAAGTGGCCAGGATTATCCATCAGCAACTTGCTTTGAAATACCAGCTTGTGGATTCTGAAGTACAGTATTACAGGTATGTGCCCGACCCAGTTCTCGAGAATGACCATGTTACACTGTACTGGGATCGATCTATCATCACTGACAGGACTATTGTTGCCAATAAGCCTGATATAGTGGTGATAGATCGATTAGCGCGCCGCACAATGATAATCGATGTTACCATTCCTCATGACGAGAACCTCGTGAAAGCTGAGAAAGAGAAAAAAATCAAATATCTCGACTTAGCACGCGAGGTTGTCGACATGTGGGATGTGGACTCGGCTGTCATTGTGCCGATAGTCGTAACAGCCAATGGCCTTATGGCTAAAAGCCTCGATGAGCATCTTTCGAGGCTTTCGTTGCACGGTTGGGTCAAGAACCTGATCCAGAAGGCAGTACTTCTTGATACGGCCCGCATCGTGAGGAGGTTCCTGTCTCTGGAGCCCTAACCACCGGTAGCTCGGACCCTGCTCCCGCCATCGGTGGTTCACTATTTTTTATATTTTTAAATGTTTTTATATTTTTTATACCAATATTTAAAAATTTAACTTATATGTATGTAAAAATAATAAATGAAAATAATACATATTAATAGAATAAGTTATTAAATGGAAATAATTATAAAATAATTAATAGGATACAATACATTTTAAACTGAAAATTAATAAAGCGCTCTTCCTCTCTACATATTTACAAAATTTGCTGTGCCCGACTGGGTCCATAATTGTTTCTATTTTTTTTTATTTACCACCTGTGTACATTATTTATGGATTTAGCAATAAACGATTTGATTTGAAGCTACGTGTAATATCTAGAGGATGAACCTATTATGTAAAGTTGTAACTTCATAAATTAATAAAGTTCGAAAAAATATAATTGACTATGATTAATACTTGCCTTAACAACATGGCAGGTCATTGGTTCTAAATTCAAATATTAACTCGTTCACTGTCGGGCTTCGTCGAAGTTTATTGAATATCTAGACTCTAGAGTCTGTCGCGTTATTAGGGCAATGATAAGAAACTTGCTATTATTTTAAACCTTGAAAAAAAAAATAGATTAATTAAACTCCTGAAAATATAATAGGTTAAAGATTTATAATGGGCGGATCTTGATGTCAAATTAGTTACAATTAATTTTGATTGGTTTGATTCAAGAAACCGTTATTCAGGAACTCGAAAGATCATACTGCTTATAAAATATTAAATACTAGCTATGCTACTTCGCTTAGCATGCATTTCTAGCTTTAAGATCCTCCACTTGATTTTGAAAAGAACATAAAGCCTATAATAGTCATAAATATTTTAGCTTTTTGTAGGTAAAAGATTTTTTATAATCGGTTTAGGGAACTAGAGATTACCCCCCACAATAAACGTCATTAACTTACCCTCTTTATAATATTAGTGTCTAAGATACACACACATAATACTCAATACTCAGTATTTTTATTGCTTTCCAAATGTATTCTTAGGTGGTTGGTACATAAATTAGATCATTATGGACCCTGTAGGGCACAGCAAAAATGGAAGGAGAGAGGAAGCCTTGCCATTTAATGTTAAAGCAAACAATATGTAACGAACCTTAAATTTGTGTTTATTATAATTCCGTTTATTTATTTGTAATACGTCATTACCCTCGTTATTGTAAATTTATTGTTTCGTTATGCACTGATCTGAAATTCTATATTTAATAGAAATGAATTTTATTATTGTTATTTATTAATTTCATTTTATGATTTGCTAGCAGAAGTCCCGTGGTTTCACCCGCGTAGGTCCCGTTCCCGTGGGTATACCGGGATAAAAATTAGCCCATGTTTTAATCCGGGATCTCGGCTAACTCCATACCAAATTTTATTAAAATGCATTTAGTAGTTTTTACGTGAAAGAGTAACAAACATCCTCACAAACTTTCGCGTTTATAATATTAGTAGGATTTATTTTCATGTAGGTATTCATTTATTAAATAAATAAATTTTATTTTGACATAAATATATTTAAATGATATAAAATATACATAAATATTTACATGTGTGTATGTGACATAGACACTCACATTAGGGCCGTAAGGAGAATCCTGTTTTTCAATTCGGTTTAAAAGGCTCTTATGCGCTGTCGATTTTAATTCTAGTTCTAGTACTAACACAAAATCTAAAAAGTAAAATAAAATATAGAGGCGAGTGTAGGCACATTATTGCTCTTGGGAAATCACCGTTCACCGCGCAATAACTGCGATGGGCCAGTCAACGTTGTCATGGCAACCAAGTCTATACGCCGCGCCGCGCTGGAACGCGAATTCTAGGTTAGTTTTGTTTCATATAATGTTTATAGTTGTAATGATGTCCTAACATATTATTCCTGTGTTTACCGATTTGATAGGAAGAGACCATGCAGGCATAAATCCAAACTGCGAGAGGGAACTTTGCTTGTCCCGGGAATCAAGCCCAGACTCCGCAGTAGCGAGAGTAGGCGATAGTATTTGTTTATGTTCTGTCCTATAAAGGTAACTTATTACTTAGTCCCTTGAACAAAATTTCAAATTGCAGAGGTCTTTCCTCCCTCAATGCATAGGTGCCATAAAAATCGGTCCTGAATTGCAAATACTACACAATAAAACATCGTATTTCTGAACACACAATAAGAACCCCAAAGAGTTGGGCAGAGCCATGGCAGAGGCATGTAACACATACTTACCATACCTTACAATACCATACCATACTTACTTAGTTACCATTCAAAATTGCACCTACCACTGCTTTTCTCTGCATCACCTAAAAGTTGACTGGTAGAAAATGCCTATGGCGTTTAGTCCGCCTCTGTACATTAGTGTGCTTGAAGTATTAAACATCAATATGCATCTGGATTATTTCCGAGCTATACTTACGCGATACGAGATATTTTAAGAAAAACTGAAATTGTTATTAGCAGTTAGCAGTCAAGCCAAGAATAATCTATAAATCAACGCAACTATACTCAAAATCTAACACGCAGTCCCATCTATACACAGTCGATCGCCGTACATTCAATTTCACTTCACATTTGGAAAAACCGGAAAAAACGTAACGTCCCGAATCGGCACCGTGTACCAATCAATACAGGTTTATCAATCAGTACCTACAACGTGTACCAATCAATACAGGTGTATCAATCAGAATCGATGGAGCGATAACGCATTGATTAATGTATCTGACCTGAGTATTCACAGGGAAAACAACTTCGTCCCAGGGGAAATTGAAACTGATGTACTGTTATGTTTTGATTTTGTTAAATCGATGGCTGCAAAGTAGAAAAAGGCATATTAAATACAATACGCAATAAAGTATATTTAAGCAAGTAACTTGCACCGTGTAGAAACACCCTTAGTCAATAACCACACGAGAAGAAGAAGAAGATTGTAAAACAATATTAAAGAAACTTTGACTGGCCTGTTGGACTTGTAGTTTGTGACCCTGACTGCTATGCCGGAGGTCGTGAGTTCGATTCCCACTCAGTACAAATATTTGTGTGATGGGCACGATCATTTATTCTGTGTCCGGGTGCAATTTATCCATAATATGTATGCATTTAGCAATATATAAGTATTTTTATCAGCTGTTTCGTACCCATAACACAAGCTCTGCTGAGCTTGGGACTAGATGACGTTGTGTGAATATTGTGGAATATTTATTTACTCTATCTCATTTATAAAGTTAAACGAGCTAAGAAAACAAAATTATGGAGAGGAATAAAGATATTAAAGTATCGAGTATTGTGCTAGGTTCAACTTGAAAATAAAAAGTTTTGTTTAAACTATAGATTCAATATGCAGGATCCTACAGTCGGTAAAATATAAGCGAAAAACACTACATAAAATACCACATTACTGTCAAGTAAGGAAACCGTATTGCAGGGTCATTTACATTTTTTATACAGTCCCCAGTGCGACATAAGAATTGCGTTTTACGCAAAGTTCCGACAAGCAAATTGTACATCGCAGTTCGATATAAAGTTTGGTCCGTGTAGTTTGTTAAGGATCCGAGAAGGAAACAACGAGTCTTGCTGTGAAAAATACTATTTAAATTTTATTATTTAAAATAATAAAATTTAAATAGTATTTTTATTTTTACATTATTTTGAACCTTGCTGCGTTAAAATTAGTCGTCAGCATTTTTGTTTCTTTTTCTCAAATGTCTTTTTCTTGTTCTCATGAAGGTCAATTCAGTGAAAGAGTTAAAGTCACAGATAAAGATATACACAGATAACGCAAGAGTAACTACTTTGTGTGCCACATCTCATGCCCAGCTTACGTACAAAAATCGTAAGTGGCCACTTTCGCGCTCCATTTCTTTCCATCAATAAGTCATTTTGTGATTAGGTACTACTACTATTTAGGGACTATTTGAGTAAATTGAGTTAGGTTTCTTCTACTACTACTATTACAGGTTTTTTTTTATTATTGATAGGCACGCGTTTGACAACTATCTCACCTGATGGTAAGCGATGATGTGGTCGACGATGAAGCACGCCTGCCTAGAAGCAACCTGTTCACTCTTGACTTAAAATCAGGAAACACCGACCCCAGCAGTAAATTCCACTCCTTAGCTTTACGCACAATGAAGGTGTCCCCAAAACGTTTAGTACGTATGGGTGGGATGTCCACTATGTACCGGTGGTGCAGAACCGTACGTCTAGTGGTCCGATGATGAAAAGGGCTTGGCGGAATTATATCGTGCAATTCTGATGCACAGTCTCCGACATATAACCGATAGAAAACATCCGCCATCTAGCACAATAAAGCAATATTGGAGCGGCAGTGGAGCGTACTAAACTAGACGTATCGACTTGAGTCCACTATGACACAAGTATCGGTTGAAAATTTTGTTTGTAAAGTCTCGTCTATAGTAGGTATTAATAATAATAATAATAAATTCTTTATTCAAACATTTAAATGGGTAAATACAGTGAACGTCTTCGCAATAATATACAAATACAAATAGTTTATTTTCTTTACCAAGTTTGTTCTACGTACTAGTGATAGAAGTGTCCTTTTAAACAAGTAAATGCCTGTACTAGGACACTTCCCTCTTCCGTAACTTAAATTTACATAATGTACACAAGAAATGCCAGTGTTTACTATTTATAATTATAATTTATACAATTTTAGGAAAGTAGATTAAAAATAAATATAACTAAGTGTGCGTTTTGTGTAAGCAATATTGTGAGATGAAAATATGCGATGTGTTGTGGGATGTATGAATATATATTTAACAAAGTTTGATATCTGTACTAGGTTAAACCGGTATCACAGGCGGCATAAGTTCTTACAAATACTATTAGGACACCTGATTTCATAACAATATTTAACATAAGTTTAGGAATAGTGACATGGTTAACGGAATTGTGTTGTAATTTACTTATAAACTAATAATTATGGTCATAATTTCAACATCCAGATAATGTCTACTTTATTTACGGATTTTTGTTGCCGTAAGCACTTTGTTACATGAATTAAAATGAGTTGTGTTTTGTTAATGAATGTCTTTGTATGACATCTTTGAGCATATCGCACCAACAGAGCCCAAGTTTCTTTTAACCCCCTCCATTCTACGTTCTACAATCTCCCATCCGATATAAAGTTTAGTCGCAGCCGATAAAGGGTCAACAGGCTTGACCCTTTTCACGTTGATTGTACCGTGAGGCCCGGAATTGGTTTCAGAGCCTGTAACAATTGTAAGGATAAATACTTAAATTTTGTTAGCCTCGCAACGTGTATTGTGTTGACTGGATTAGGTTGTACGTTTTATAGTGAATAGGTAGGGTAAAGTGATAACGTTTGGGTCATATAGAAATTTGGGTTTTATTAAAGTTGGTGAATTATTTTGTCTAACTATCTAGCCACTGTCTATTTGTGGCACACGTAGGATGATCAGCGTAAAAACGATTTTTGTACTAGGTACGGAAGAATCGACACAGTGGCTTTTTTTTTGAGCATGACAGTGTTAAGAGCGAAGAAATGTGCCGATTCTACAGTCGAAAAGAGTCTATAATGTCAAGCGTGTTTTCTTCGATAATTGGCAGAAATAATTCTACAATATGTCACAAACAATGTCTGTCATAGTTGACAATAAAAAGTTATCACAAATAAATGATCTGGTTTTGCTTCTCAGTTTTACTAAGTCTTGTGAGCCCTAGCTTAATGTTTGTTTCCTATTATAGTTAATATTAATCAAAGATTAGGCTACCAATAACTTATTGAATACAACGGGTTGTTCCAGAACTAAGTGCTTTTACTGTTTTTTTTTCATATTATTTTTTGAGACAAGACATGAGAAAGCAAAAATATTTAAGAAAGAGATGTCATAGAAAAACTGTGTATTCATGTCTCAGTAACGCCATCTAGATATACTAATATTGGAGCGGCAGCGGAGCGAACTAAATTAAACTCATAGACTTATGTCCACTCGGACACAAGTGTCGTATGAAAATTTTGTTTGTAATGTCCTGTCTATTAGGTATAGATAGTAAGTATTGAATGTCTTTGTGAGATAGCCTATGTCCGTCCCCAGGTATGATCTATCTATTTTTCTTCTTATAACGACAAACAAATAGACTTACTTTCTGATATGAAATACTAGCAGCCGTCCCGCGGTTTCAACCGCGTAGCTCCCGTTCCCGTGGGAATACAGGGATAAAAAGTAGCCTATGTGTTAATCCAGGGTGTCAGCTATCTCCATACCAAATTTTATAAAAAGTAATTTTTACGTAAAAGAGTAACAAACATCCATCCATCTATCCATCCATCCATCCATCCATCCATCCATCCATCCATCCATCCATCCATCCATCCATCCATCCATCCATCCATCCATCCATCCATCCATCCATCCATCCATCCATCCATCCATCCATCCATCTATCCATCTATCCATCCATCCATCCATCCATCCATCCATCCATCCATCCATCCATGCATTCATCTATCCATACTCACAAACTTTCGCGTTTATAATACCTATTAGTAGAATTACTATGGATAACAATTTTCTTCAATGATCCTTTTGGCGCAGCAGTGAGACATGCCATTTTTGTGTCTTTTTGTTTGTGATAATGTGTTTTTACTGTGCGTGTAACCAGCTGTTGCCAATAAATGTATTTTCTTTCTTTCTTTCTTTAACTTTAAATACAGATCTTTAACACGTTGACTGCTAGATTACCAGAGATAATAGAAATTAAATTGTTCGCGGTTTACCGGTCACCGGCTTAGCGTACAAAGTATAGTAAGCGGCACGGATCTTTAGCGTTGGATTTAGTGTTGAGGGTAAGTTTGCGTACATGCATTTACCACTAAAATTGATCATTGCGTAACTCAATGTCAGCGCTCAAGATCCGTGCAGCCAACTGTATAAAACATTGTTTCCCCATAACATTAAGCCTACGAAAGTACGTAACCTAACTGGATCTAGTCTAAATAATTCCAGACACTAAACAAAACCTTAATAAAATGAGATTAGTACTTACTGCGCAGTATGTAGATGTGTGCTAAAGAGACCACCTAACGAACCCTAATCTAATGAAGCCTACGACCCAATAATTTGAGGCTTGCGTACAAAGCTGAGCTGTTACAAGCCTTGTAAAATCTAAGTGGTCTGAATGTAGGTTTATCTGCCAATCGGCTATTCTTCTAATTACATGTGGTTTTGAGAACTGATAAGTACCTACCAATAATTTTCTTTACTCCATTTATAATAGCAATAAAAAGAAGCTAGCAGAAGCAGGCATGCAGAACATTTTTAACCGACTTTAAAAAAAGGAGTTGAAAATCGGTCCATTAATGCCCGGAATACTGATATTCCGGGCATTAATAGACCGATTTTCAAAATTCTTTTTATAACACTTAGTGTATCACTGAGCTGTTAACGGGGCCTTATTACTAATCCCTCCATCTGTCTATCAGGAGGACTATCAGTCATGAATCCAATAGGTAGACTGTTGACATTTACTGAGTGAGTATTTTTTTTTATTTATTTAAAATAAAAAAACATGATATTACTTCCACATTTCATTGTGTCTACAATGACGTAATACATTTAGAAAATTCTAAGAGATAAAATAATAGTATAAAGCCACCAAACTATTTTATATCCTATTTTTTGTACAGACGCCAGCACATCAAGTTACCCCAATGTGTCAAATTGTTTTGATCGTTTTTCAACTTTATGTCAAACAGAATAAGGTTCATATTCAATTACGAAAATTTGACACATTGGGGTAACTTGATGTGCTGGCGTCTGTACAATTTTATGATCGTAAACGAATTGAAATAAATTAATTGAATTTGGTACGGAACCGTGAACGAACTTATCCCTAGCATATAAAACCACTGTTCTTTACGTATAACTTCATAATTTACGAGCGTTATACTTACCCCGTATTAATTCGTCACCGGATTTGCATAGAAATGGCTTTTTTAAAGCATTTCCACCAGTTTAATGAGCTACCAAGGTGTGCAATAATTTCTATTGACACGCACGCGACTTAGACCGGTAATCAAATTTTCAGCTGTACAGCGATATGAACGACCGGGGTAATATTATATTATGTAATTGGATTAACTTTAACTTTATTTTCTATAACCCTTTACGACGTAAGGGGTTTTAGAAAATGGTGAATAAAAATAATAACGAATAAAATAATAATAACTTACATTATTAGTTCCACTATTAACATTACAGTTTCTTACCACTGTCACTCGACAACTTTCAAAGTTTGTCAGCAAACTGTCATGGCCGCCAGGGTCGATGACTCCTTCATTTCCCTGGCGAACAATTTCTAATCCTCTCATTGGCTCTCATTACGTACTTACCGACCAGTATTATTGCAACCAATAATGTTTTAAGAAGAGGAAATATCCTCTTGAGGACGTTTTGGAGTAAGCCCAAGATTTGAAATGGTAGGGGATTAACATAACATCACGCCTGAATCACCGAAGGGTTAGGCAGAGGTGCATATGTAGTACACCCACATTTCGCTAGTTATTCTTCAGTCTCATGTATTGGGGGCGACTCTAATGCCATCAATTCGGCACATATTTTTTTCTTTTTCAATAGCAACCCAGGGTGGGTTGCTATTGAAAAAGAAAAAAATATGTGTCTAATATTTTCTTGTAATCTAGATGAGGAACTAAAAACTAAAGTTTTGTTAAATAACCCATTGATGTTAAAATCTTAGAAGTATTTAAACTCGTAGTTTCTCCATGACAACAAGGAGGAATCTGTTATTTATTCTTAAACATTCACCCTCCTCCGTCCTCTCTTTAATTATCAGTAGTCGTTTAATTAATAAACAACACTTGTCTATTATTACCTGAGTCTACTGCCATACATTGTCTTGTGTACCTCAATAACAATACCAACCAACTCAACTCATCCCAGGGGCCTTTCTAATCTATAAGTATTAGCAAAATGCCCCTTATGAAGGCAAAAGGTATGCCATAACATCAGGTAGATACAAGAGTTTGTTTGGACATCCCCGGCCACGATGCGATTTAGTTATCCCTCTAGTGGGAATAGGGCCTTGGCAGACGTGCTACTTTTTAAACGACTTTAGGAGGAAGTTCTGAATTCGAGTGGTACTTTTTGCATCTAAAATCGGCGATTGTTTTACGATTTGGTAATCTGCATGTACTAAAATTATTTAATTCATTAATAAAGAAGAAAGGTTTAATTGTTTCTTTGCATTGCATAGGCTCCGAAATTACTGAACTGAAATGGAAAATTCTTTCACCGTTGGGAAGCTACACTAACCCCGGGTAACATAGGCTAATTTTATTTCCCTTACTTCCCACGGGAACGGGAAATACACAAGTAAACCGCGTGACGTCAGCAAGTTAATAATAAACCTAAAAATAAGACCTTATTGCCATCAAATGGGCACGAATCCAAGCTCTGGGCTGCTACTAAGAATTTTTATTTTGTTTTTCCATTTCAATTAATTAATTATAATCAGTCATTATTGTCCCAATCATAGAAAATATCTCCTTCCATTCAGATAAGGAATATGCTTTGTTTCATCGCACTTGCTCAAGACAGAGTGTCAATTTCAGACTTATAATAATTATAATTCAAAGTTTTTAAGGTCAGTGATGTCCAAGATAAAGAAAAAAGGTGTTCTTCCGTTCAAAATACTGGCCCATTTTTTATGTGGGGCATCTCGCAGAGAGTATGTGGCGTGGTCTTGTGGTTATGACTTAACTAAAAAAAAAATTAAGAGCTCCAGCTGGGGTGTACACTTAAGAACTAAGTTACTACTTACACTAAGGCCACTACGAGCCTCGGCTTAGGGTGTCGCTGGGAGAGGACAGCAAAGGACGACTCGATCTGAGTGATTATCATTTAGGGGCGGTGAGTTTATATCTACAGGCTCGGGTGGCATGGGCTGGCACGAGCATGGATCGGGGGGAAGTGGCCCATCATGATTGATGGTAGTATAAATACTGCGTTTGCTGATACCCTAGTGTCAAAAGTATGCGGAAATTAAAACTTGGCAACAGTCTTTTGACAAGCGACTTAGTTGTTGATACAAAAAGTAGCATGTCTGCTAAAGTCTTTGAATGCCAGTCTGGCTTATAAGTGGGTTAAGTCCCTGGGTTACTTAACCCATTTTATTATAAGGGAGCTTTAATCTTGATAAGACAACGAATGTTTTAATAAATAGTGATATTTTTAACAAAACGTTATGTAGATGGTTGAAATAGGTATTATCCGAAAAAAAGGGATATGTATTTAAGGGCCTTCTAATCACAATAGTATTAGAACCAGTAAAAACATTAGCCTGACATGTTTTGAAACTAAATATGATACTGACGTCCCGGTGATAAAAAACTAAACTACTACTGCTATATTATATGAGAAAAACATCTCTTGGTCTAGCAAAGGAGACTAATGGTGACAGGATAAAGATTAGATGGTGTAACAATAATATTAATTGAGATTGTTTTTTTTTTTAAATTTGAATTGTAATTTATTGTGACTTTTCATTTTCTTTGATTATTTTCAAGAGTGATTTGACTGCTTCTTTCTTTCTTTCTTTTGTTATTTGAAATTAGTATAATAATGTAATATATTTTTAATAATTTCTTGACTATTCATTTGTTTCTTTTATTGGTTTGACATCTTCTACTATTTGTATTTTTAATAATTTGTTATCTGTAATTTAATTAATCTGTATCTACATGACTTGTAAGAATCCCTTACCAAGAAACTACTACGACTACAGTAACGATTATAGTTAGGAAAAGGGAAACCTGTAAGGAATATATAACAATGCAGTTATTATTTAAAAGCTAGTTTGAATGTTTTACAGTTACATTAAAGCACTTACTTTCTGTGTTATCGTAGATAGTCAAATAGGGTCTACAAAGTGCTGAGATGCTTTATTTCCATAGTTTTACTTTTACTGGAGATAGTGAACTTAAGTGTACTTTCTTAAGTGCATAGAACATTGTATGGGGTATAAGTTGTAAAACAAACAGGAAATTTAATAATGATATCTCTCTGGCAAGAAGCTGGGCACTAGACGTATATTAGAAGGGAAGATTTTCTGAGAACATGTTTAAAAACGCATTATTAGGAAAGAAGCCTCCCGTGATCTCTCGTGGTAAAACGTATTGTTCATAATTAAATGTAAGTATGCTTAGTAAGTCATTTACTAAGCATAAAGATCTCCCATCTTCGTGGGCGTAAATAACTTACTAAAGGACCTCGAAGTTAACCTTCAAATTTTTCGTTTCGGTCCAGTAGGATTGAAGTTAACACGTTACTAGCAGACGTCTTCGATTTCACCCGCGTAGTTCCCGTTCCCGTGGGAATACAGGGACAAAAAGTAGCCTATGTCATCCGGGGATTGTATAGCTTCCCAACTGTGAATGTGAGAATCTTTTAAATCGGTCCTGTAGTTTCAGAGCCTATTGTAAACAAACTAACAATCAAATCTTTTCTCTTTATAATATTATTAGTATAGAAGTATAGATTTATTAGTATAGACATACAGACAGGCGCCAGCACATCAACCTACCCGAAACTGTCAAATTTCCCCAATCAAATTTGAACCTAATGCTATAGCAATAAAGTTGAAAATGTATTAAAGAAGTAGTAGGATGATGTGCTGGCGTCTGTACAAAAATACTAATCTTCTCTTTTTATAATATAGACTAGTAAAGATAACCCTCCCATTCTAATCACAGTCATAGTCTGTCAAAAATACATCTATTTTCTCTACAATTTTGACAAGTTTTTTGACATTGACTGTCGCTAAGTAGAGATTTTGACTACATTTTTCAAATATTATATTATTAGAAATAATCGGTCACAATAATTAATTACCCCTAAAACGATATCTTCTGTCCCGCGCTCCTGTCATACAAACACTTATGGCGAGTCACGCTGTACAATGGATGAAAATGGACCACGCGTATGTACTACCTATTAGAAATTGACTTGGTTCGTTAGCTAGATGGTCAGCCAACGAGCCGTGTCCATAGGTATTTCTTTAGATATTATTGAAAAAAGAGATTTAGCATATACGATAATAATGTTATTTATGTAGTGTAAACTAAAATTATGCATAGATTTATAGTGATAGTGTCATCGACGCACATTACGCCGACACCATAAGTTATGTACAGACGCCAGCACATCAAGTTACCCCAATGTGTCTAATTTTCCCAATTGAATATGAACCTTATTCTGTTTGTTAAAAAGTTAAAAAACGATCACTGAAATTTGCGTCGATGTGTGTGATACCTGACATATTCTAAAACCCCAGAAAAAAGATTTTTCATCGTGTTTTTCCAAATTTTCCAGATTTAATTTAAGTTGAGTAATTCAAAACGAAATAACTAAACTCTACCTCATAAGGATATTTATAAATAAAAAAAAATGAAACATTTCTTTTGTTTGAGCACGACAATGTCAAAAATGAAAAGAAGAAATGTGTCGATTCTTCAGTCGACAATAGTCTACATCGAGCATTATTTCTTCTATAATCGGAAGAAATGTTTCTACCATCTGTTACTTTGTCGAGTATTCAGTCTGTTCTGTCTGTTCATTCCTGTGTCTACGTAGATCATGCTACGAGTACTGCAGGTATGAACGTAAACAAAACAAAAGAAGTGTGTAAGAATCGTAGCAGGTGGCGTTCTGTACTTTTCTGCCTACTTTGTAGAAAAAGGCGTGAGCTTATGAATATGTATGTCGGCGTCAGCGATGGCTGAGCGATGAGTTGGCACCGATGGGGGTTTCGTGGTAACGAGTTCATAACGTACAATAACAATCTCCATTGGGGTAACTTGATGTGCTGGCGTGTGTACAGACGCCAGCACATCAAGTTACCCCAATGTGTCAAATTTCTTTGATAGTTTTTCAACTTTATGTCAAACATAAATAAGGTTCAGATTCAATTGGGAAAACTTGACACATTGGGGTAACTTGATGTGCTGGCGTCTGTACAACACAATGGGCTAATTGACAAAATTTTAGTTTTTAGTCCCTCATCTAGAATAACAAAAAAAATATCGACACATACCTATTTTTTCTTTTTTCTCGTAATCAAAAATAACAGCGAAACAACGAGTCAAAATGTCGCATGACGTCACTAGCCAGTACAGTTTTATACTAGATAATGACGTTACAAGCCCCCTCTCCTCAACTTTAATGCGCTTAATCCAAGCAGTTTTCCATCAATTTGAAAAAGAAAAAAATACGTGTCGTATATTTTCTTGTAATCTAGATGACGGACTAAAAACTAAAATGTTGTCAAAAACCCCATTGTATTGTTTGTTATTGAAAAGAATACACTAAAACTTTCAGATAACATAGTAACTTCAAATAAAATACCAAAGTCGACCGACCAACATAAAGTAAAAAGAAAAACGCCCAAAAGGTACGAAACACCCCACTATTTCATGGTGTTAAGTCAGCTCGAGTAAAATTATGACCGACATTCTCATTTAACCCTACAACTGCGCCTATAAGTAAAACGGAAATTTCAAAGTGAGCTTTTATTTGCATGAAAGCTATAAGGGGCACTTTTGACCGGTGTAGCGTAGCTTTTCGTCCCTTTGACAAGTCAGCGCGGGTAGGGTTATATGCAAGAGCTGTATACTGTAGGTACAGGTAACAAGAGAGAACGTGAATAAAATCGGCTATCGGTACGAGAGGAACTCGCATAATTGAAGGGTCCCGTACCATGTCGAGCACAAAATAATAAACTATGTTATTATTACTTTCCTTTTTAAATTTTCGTTTTAACTTAGTGTTTTAATTGCTTTGGAATGTTTTTGATTTTTAGTACTTATTATTTAATATTTTTAGGTTTTATCGAATTTGTGTACGACCTAATAGATATTTTATTTGTCTGGTTAAATAAATGAGTTAAATTGAATAAGAATCACGTTTTATAGAAAGCCGCGTTTTTTTTGACTGGCCTGTTGGTTTAGTAGTTAGTAGCCCTGACTGCTATGCCGGAGGTCGTGGGTTCGATTCCCACCCAGGACAAATGTTTGTGTTATGAGCACGATCATTTGTTCTGTGTCTGGGTGTAATTTATCTATGATTTGCATGTATTTAGAAATATAGAAGTAAGTTTATCAGTTGTTTAGAACCCATAACACAAGCTCTTCTTAGCTTGGGACTAGATGGCATTGTGTGAAAGTTGTGGAATTTATTTATTAGTTATTTATTTAAAGCTCCGCTTTAATTTTAAGGTCATTTTTGAATTTTTGGAGTATAATCAACAATACAAGGGTGTAAAGTTTATCATTTACCATAGAAAATGTAGTATCTTCCTCGCAGACGGGTGATGTGTCTGGTGGGCTACTAATGCCGACGGATATTGTCGGGATCTTGTATTATTTAAATGTGCAATCGCGCGGAATTTTAACATCGCGATGTAGGTTAAGCCACTCTTAAGATGGCCGCTACAGAATTAATAATAATTGTTGTAACAGCTGCAACAAAAACACACGATCTTTAAAGTCTTTAATTGTATAGGTATCTAGTACGGCTCAAAGAATACGAAGATACATACAGGCTAACGGATAGACGGACAGTGGAAGCTTAGAGCTTAGCCATTGGTTCCGGGTTTTCCGGGTTTACGCGTAGGTACGTCGACCCCTAAACGTGCCTATGCAGAAATTGCCACCAGCGGAAAATCTGATGCGTCGCAGTCAAAGCGACAAACCAGGAAAGGGAAAAAGCAGGCTCAACCTGCCCAGCCTGCGGTCCATTGCTCCTTGCCAAGAACGAGCCAGGTTGATGAAAAGGGTTTCACTAAAGTGGAAAGGAAGAAGAAGAAGCCCTGCTCTCGTAACCTCTGTGGTACCGCACCGAGTGGTCCTAACATGCTGCTCCGCCCTGCTGTGCCTACGACGCAGCTGTATATTTCACGTCTGCATCACTCCACGACGATTGAGGAAGTCGTGCAGTATCTGAAAGTGAAGACCAGTTGGACTCTGAGGGTCGAAAGGTTGGAACCGCGCCACAACGTAAACTTTAAGTCATTTGTGGTACGTGTTCCAACCCAACATCTCCAGACCTTTTTGAAGGAGGACTTTTGGCCGAAAGGTGTCGTTTTCCGGCGTTTCCGAGGACGGTTACGCGACACCTCGCAGCGAAACACGACGCCGACGTTACTTGTTTAGTTACTGTTCAATGTTTAATATGTATTAGTTTGTTATTATTGTATTATCTAATTGTGTGTATTTTACTTATGGGCCTTAGTAGCCTGAAATAAAATGATTATTATTATTATTATTATTTTTCGGAACAGAACCCTAAAAAACTAGTTGAAAAATGGGATTTCTTCAATGGCGATTGAAGAGTAAAGGTCTCTGTTGTTTTGTCAATCTGTGTAGTAAAATAGGTCTACAGTATAGTTTGTATACCAAAAGGAACCTGATGGCATACCTACAGGCAGGAAAAATATTAATTCTGGGTATATTTAAATTTTGAACACTCAAGCGAATTTAGAATGGTTTGAATATGAAAAATGCCATCCGTTTGGCGTACTTAGCAGATTTGTTTGCGACGAGCTAATGTCAAAGATATAACAATTAATAAACATTATTTAAACAATAGAACTGTTATTGTGTTCAGTTCAATTTATTTTAGTAAACATTATATTATTGTGTCCGAAATAAAAAGAAATGATTATTGTGATAAAATGACAATAATAAGGGCTAATACATACATACACAACAAGCAATTATTAATTATTCTTTAAAATCCGAGCCAGAGTTTTTTTAATATTACAATCACAAAAAAAATATTGGTAGGTATGTACATTTTTTATATATTAATATTATATTATGTTGTGAGCTCTCGGCCGCCTGTGAAGCAGTGCTCCCCAGCGAACTGCCTTACCTGGTAGATTTCTAACTTTTTATTAGATAAGACTCGCCGACTGTTCGCAACTGCCAACGTTAAGTTCATAATACTTCCTCGTCCTCAGTAAATAATCGGTAATCTGGTATAACTTATTGGTAGTGTTTTTAGGACTCCGACCCCAGAGGGTAAAAAGGTGTCTGTCAGTCTGTCTATCACGGCTGGCTGTTTTTCATGCAGCGTGATAGTTACTCAGTTAAAATTCATAGATGATATAATACTGTTACCGCTATAACAAGACATATTTAAAAACAGAATAAAATAAATATTTAAGTGAGGCTCCATACAATAATGTGTTTTTTTTTTGCCGTTTTTTGTTACGTATGGTACGGGACCCCACGTGCGGAAGGCCGACTTGGTTGTTTTTTTTGGATTGGTTTGGGTGATGATGATGATGATGATATCTCGTATCATCACGCCTGTTTTCCTCTAAGGGTTAGGCATAGGCCCACTGACATTTTGTCTTTTATGACTCAATTCACGTAAATCTCTACTGCCAATAATTACTGGAACCATTAAACATTTCTCAGGCTGGACTTCGTCATTTCGAATTCGTCTCTGAATTCTCTTCTGAAAAAAACCGACTTCATAGAAAAACATCAAAAGGTGTATAATAACTCTACTTTTGGAAGTCGGTGGCCAAATGAAAGAAACAAAACCACAGACTTCCGGAAAGGTTAGTGTTTTTACGAAGTCAGTCGTGTTTCTTTCATAAAAAAATATTTGACAAGAAAAATGGCATTGTAAATATCACCTAATATCCATACTCATATTATAAAGAGGTAAAGTTAATGACTTTATGAATTTATATCTTTGTATCTACAGAACCGATTTAGGAAATTCTTTTACCAACAGAAAGACACACTATTTGTTAGTGTCATAGGCTATTATTTTATTTTAAAAATTAAGAGTGCGGTGGACGGTTGGGATTCTAAAGTACAAAATGCGCACGGATGCGAGCGAAGTGAACTGTCTACATCGACACTGAGTACAAAATTGAGTGTGTGAATTGAATAAACTCAACAACTATTGGACCGATTTGAAAAACTCTTGCACCGTTGGAAAGCTAAACTATACCCGGGTAACATAAGCTACTTTTTATCCCTTTATTCCCACTGGAATGGGAACTACGCGGGTGTAACCGCGTGACGTCTGGTCGTGATTTATAAATTAAACACTACACGCTGGACTTCCATACTCCCTTAATCACGCTACCACGCAATAATTCACAATTACCTGTAAAAAAACATTGCTCATATGTCTAAATTGCCCCAGGCTGGCTTTATAAAAGTTGTTAGTGAGCCTCATATAAGCCCCTTTATGTTTGCATGTAAGAAACGGGCTGTTTATTGGAGCATACCACTGATTTCCCATTGGGCTCCACTATTCATTGCCCACTTCAGGTAGCCATTTTACTTTTATTGTTGACGTGTGCGCTATCCAATTGCTTTTTTTATTAAACTGCGGTACGAACGTAAAAAATAGTTGTTAGTTGAAAGGTAGTGTGGAAACGTTGTTTTTCAGGTTTTCGATCAGGAATTTTGTGAGTACGGTTTTTAGGCGAATTCTGGAAGAATCTTTTATTAGTCGACATAGCAAGATCAAAACTCATTTATGGAAATTTGCCAGAGAAGGTGCACTTTTAGAACGTAAAAATGCCTAACATTGAAAATTACTGACTGGCTGTACAACCCAGCTTGAAAACGTCTTATAATATTTGAATCCCCTAGTTATTGAGAAAATCTGACTGAAGTCGTAGTCTTTAAATAGTCGAAGTCATAGGTACTTCTCTTCTGTCATAGTTTTTAGTAGCCGTAATATTATTTCTTAATTAACTTTGGATGAGTTTGAGTTCATTAAAAAAAAAATAAAAAAAATGCATACGTACCAATTCGTTTTACAAATCTTACAGTATGTCATTATCCTACTTCCTACTAATATTATAAACGCGAAAGTTTGTGAGGATGGATGGATGGATTAAAAAAAATACTGAATGGATTTTAATAAAATTTGGTATGGTGTTAGCTGACAGCTTGGATTAACACATAGGCTGCTTTTTATTCTTGTATTCCCACGGGAACGGGACCTAGGCGGGTGAAACCGCGGGACGTCTGCTAGTATTACAATATAGTCGAAGTATTACAGAAGTAGTAGTCTTACAATAGTTTTACTGGCCTCTTGGTCTAGTTAGTGGTTAGTGGCCCTGACTATTGTGCCGGAGGTCGAGGGTTCAATTCCCACCCAAACGGAGGACAAATGTTTGTGTGATGACCACGATCATTTGTTCTGTGTCCGGGTGTAATCTATAAAATGTTTGTATTTAGAAATATATAAGTATGTTTATCAGTTGTTTAGTACCCATAACACAAGCTCTGCTTAGCTTGGGACTAAATGGCGTTGTGTAAAAGTTGTGGAATGTTGTTATTTAGTATACGCTCGTTGGTTCTATTTTATCTTTTGAAATATTTAACTGTCATTAGCACAATACCCAAAGTTTCGTGCATGTATCTACTAAAAATAAGTGTAAAATTTAAACATCACTGTTAACATCAACTGGACGGGTGAATGCCCCCCATAACACAGGATTTTCCTAGCATGGGGGACATTAATATATCTGCTTGACCTATGTGTTTATTTTATTTTAAGCACCCCGTCTGTGTCTACATTGTACCACTATGATGACAAATATTTTTTTTTACTATTTTTATTTATTTATTCTTTTTTTCCATACTAATACTAGACATTGTTTTTTTTTATTTAGTCGAAGTCTTACACTACTGTAAGACTTCGACTTGTAGTTTTTAGTCATGATCACATCTTACATTTCAAGAAAGAATAATGTCTTGTTTACTACCGTGAACCATCAAGCTACACAGAGCTTTGTCCATATCAACTTTCTTAGGAACAGTATAAACTCCATAAGATTTCAACCATCCACTCTAGTGGTATAATTAATTTTCTCGCCCCTCCTCCATAATTACAAGGCATTCGTCTTCATTAGAGGTCGCAGTGCCGTTTCATTAGTTTCTGAGCAAACAGTTCTGCCTCACAAACTGTTGCTTGATACCTGTGACTTCATGTTCGTATAATTATGTGTGTAGATATTATTTAATTTCAAATAATTGATTGGCGGTTCTTATACCTAGTATTTTTTATGGGGCAAAAAAAAGAAAACTAAAAGAATCACACAAAAGAGTCACCATTGCTATCATTGGGAAAAGTGGCGAAAAGACTGACGACATTGCCTCGTTGACTGACAACACTACTTAATTCTTTAGTTCTAAGTAAAGGCCAGCCTTATGGTTATTTGGAGAGTCGACTGACCATTTGTAAATATCTCGTAAAACTAAATGGGCACATGGACCCAAGAGTTTCAACAATATATAACTAACATACATGAAATCACGCCTTTTTCCCATGGTGGTATGCTGAAACTACTGAGCGCGATCTGGTACGATTCTTACATAATAATTCTTAATTGTTATTCTCTACATAGGCTGTGATAATGTAAGTTATAAGCAAAAAAAAGTAGATAGGTTACCTAAACAACATTCGATCTTAAACGGCACACTACAGACGCACGCGTCCGTTGACGGCGCGACGCGATAGTGAGGTCAAGTGTAGTCACGTTAAAATGTGGCTAACTTGCCAGTTAGCCACATTTTACTTGTCGCTTGCTGAGCGCTTATAACCTATCTACACCTTTTAACTTAGTGTTGCAAAAAGTCACGGTTTAAATATAAACAAGAGGTCGTATAACCAAAGTGTATTTAATTTTCAGCCATATTACAAATTCTACTCGTAAACACTTGACAGTTGACAAACAGCTGATTCCATATACGCCATTTTCTTTCTATAATAGAAATAGAATAACAATTGAATTCGTAATATGGCTAGGCCTGCAGGTCTGCGTACTTAGTTAAGGAGCTCGGAAATTTGACAATAATTTTGACTGAGCTGTACCACCCATTCATTCTCTATGCTATTGCTTCTATGTACAAACAAAATAATTATTATATAACATTATTAAACTCGATCCCGTCACAGGAAAAGTCGTGGAAAATATTTTCAACATTGTAGCATGAGACTTGCTTTGTTAGACACGGTGGTAGTAAACTATATTTCCGATATAACTGGCCGCGTGGGAAATTATCTAAGAAACGATGCCACGCTTTATGGTATCCGATGTCTGAACCAATCGCTGTGCCTGTGTGGTTTGAAATTTAAAATTATAGTTTTATAATCTAGTTTTAGTTGTTGTAGCCTAAACCTGGCACAATCTAAGAAGTTGTACGATTTGACGTTTCTCGAATTTGATTTAGTAGTTTGGTTATCTGATATTAATCAAAAAACTAAAAATCAAATCTTTTTACCAAAAAAAAACAAACCGAGTTCATAAAAAAAACACTAACAAGTTTAAAATAGCTCTAGTTTTTGAAGTCGGTGCTAAATAATGAATTTTAACAAACCACCAAAGTCACAGACTTCCGAAACTAGAGTTGTTTTACACCTGTTATTATATTTTATTAAGTCGACTGACTGGTCAGATTATTTTTTTCTAATAAAGTTTTTTGTTTTGGTTTATTAGTGTAATTTTAATTTGTGTTAGCGGCGCGGCGTGCTCTATTTATGTGAACACTTTTTTTTGGCTTGCAGTTGATTATGTCTTCAGTTTGTAGTATATGGAGGGTTACGAACGTATAGGAAGATCAAAGCAACGATGGATGGATTGTGTGAAATCTCTATGGCTAGGAATGAGATCACTACTGAGATGAGACAAATAAATGTTTAGTTTGTGTTAGCTGTAAGTCTTCCATGTATTAAATAAATAAACAGCCGACCAGAAACAGTTCTATTCGTGTTCGAAACTCAAATTTTGAAAGCCGCGTCGCTCCTGGCCGTTTTTTATTATTCTTTTATTCGACCAAACCAACAATTTCCAGGCATTCTCTTTTCGAAATTATAAAATCCGCCCGTTATCTATAACAGAGTCATATGAATGATATTTTTGAAGCGCAAAGGCAACAAAGGGCTGCGAAACGAGCCGTATCTTATTTGAATAAGTCGCGGCATGAAAGCTTGCCCGCGCTCACTATGAAACTGGCGAGTCACAGTGTATGAATGAACGGTAGGAATATTGACATAACATATAAAACATCTACTACCTACGCCAAACATACGTGTATGTATATGTTTTTCTAGGGATTTCCAGACTTTACATTGTAAGTGACCACTGAAATCAGTAGCGCTGGTTTCTTAGTGATATTCCAGTAACGTTAAGCAACTGTCCTTTTTTTTATTAACAATCATAATTTAAACAAAACGTTATGTAACCTAACACTATTACTAAAATTTCCTTCTCTATAAATTTGTTCTATCTTCTCTAGTAGCACTTATACATATAAAACTCATCATTTTTATCTAACCTTATGTCGTTTTTTTTAAATAACCTTTCAATCGTGTCAATTAGAGACACAATAGAAAGACAATGACAGCGCGGATACCGACGTCCGCTTGAGGTCTATTGACTTGAAAAATAAACAAGTCACTTCGTTCATTAGCATTTCGTGGGGTTGGAAAGAAGTTAGGATTTTATAAAGTTTAAAGCAAAACTAACCGTCAATGATGTTCCGCTCCCTGGATCATGGCCGACTGCCGTGCCTTGAAAACTTGAGTGAAGTGAACTGTCAGCTGACGACGCCTTTGGTCTCTATAAAAATGCCGACATCTTCTACACGCGTTAGACTTGAATAATACCTCCCGCACTACGAAGATCGTTTTGTTCGCAGTGCGAGAGCGGCTTTCCCGCGTCTCGCCCCTCATACCACGCACGATTGCCCTGTCTAGACGGCTTCGTCGGACGACTGTATGTTTTTAGACTGTGGCATTAGTATGTAATGACAGCTCAATTCACATCCACTTCACCCTAAATTTTTATAGGTTTACACCTATAAAAATTTAAAGCAAACATTACATTACATTACATTTACATATTGAGTCGTAGGTGTGTGCACATCAGGACTTACGTCCTGATGTGCAGGCTTATTCCCAACGGCCACCACTGAAACTGCCACCACTGGTGGTCGTTGGGATAAAATTTTACTTTTGTTCCCAACCGCCACCACTGGGGGCGGTTGGGAACAAATAAATAAATAATGGCTTATTCCCAACGGCCACCACTAAAACTGCCACCACTGGTGGTCGTCGGAACAAAATTTTATATTTGTTACCAACCGCCCCCAATGGCGGTCGATGAGACATAATAAAACTTTTAATTTTATGTTCATCGACCACCACCAAACTGCCATCATTGGTGGGAGTTAGAACAAAGCTGCTGTTAAAGCTACTTCTCGGCGCTTTTGTATATCCCCAGCGATCAAGTTGAATTCGCGGGCTTTGTCCCATATGCTTTTTTCATAATGTGTGTAGCAACCTTTGAGTTTAGCTGATGGTAATACTAGTCTGGTGGTCTTCATGGCGGCTTGGAAGTAGCTGTTCCACCTATTAAATTTTCTGGTACCAAGCTACCTACCACAGGGGTGGTAGGGTTCTTACTTTGATTTTGATGACTCCTTTGCAATTATTTTTCTTTCTTGCCACACACTCCCACTTTTATGCTTGCGCTTAGTAATATATGCCAAGTATGAAGTAAAACAACACCACCATTTCTTTGAATAAAATTCAAATGTATATTCCCTGAGGAAGTACTTGCTCCACCGAAATCTGACAGGATGCCCGGTAAACAGCCCGATATGTATAACTGCATTAGTTCTATTATTTACATATATTCTTAGTTGTAAATATTTATGTATTATGAATATATTTAGGAATAAACAATTAGTCGGCAAGCATTAGAAGAGGTAATAAAACACCTGGGTCCAACATTTCCAATTTCTTTTGTTCTACTTCTACAAAATAAGACCACAAAAATGGATAACCGATTGGTATAACAAAAGCAAAGTACTCGGGGTTAAGGTTTGAGTTTGCAGTTGTAAATCACAGCATAATGTTATTAGAACCGCACTTAGCGTAATTGTTACTATGACGTTCCCATTATTCGTATTGTCCCCTAAAACCATTGATACGAGTCGCCACTTGAACAGGAAAGGATAATGAAGTACGTATTTTATCATGTCTTAAATTATATGAGTTGCATACCAAATAAATACTACAATAATAAATTCAAAAAATAATTCAAGTTTTATTTATTTATTTGTTCCCAACCGCCCCCAGTGGTGGCGGTTGGGAACAAAACTAAAATTTTATCCCAACGACCACCAGTGGTGGCAGTTTTAGTGGGGGCCGTTGGGAATAAGCCGATGTGCACACACCTACGACTCATTCACTAAATCATTACATTAAATTATGTGTATATTGCAACAGCTTTGCGATGAATTCGTCACTTATTGGTGTGCACAGTACTTAATGACCTATTTGAAATAAATAGTTTGACCATGTTTACTGGATACGTAACTAAAGAAAGAAAGAAAGAAAGAAAAATATTTATTTGAAACCAGTCAGCAAAACAATAATTTATAAAAGATACAAAATATACAAGAGTACACATTATGTGCTGTGTGCCTCACGGCTGCGCCAAAAAGGTCCATTTCAGAATTCATACCAGACAGGTGATGTTGTCTGACGCTGGTCTTCCAATGAACCTTGAGAAGTACTCAGTGACGGAATTTGGGAATTTGGAAAACCATTGGGAAAAACAGTTTCAAACATAACACGTGTACAAATAAATGACTAACTCAGAAGTTTTTTGTATAAAAAATTGTACTTTTTCGCGCCTATCTCGGGCGCAACTCCATGCAACTTTAGCCATATCTCGGACGACATCTTCGTTTGATGTATCTCGCTTCGTTTTGCTTCGAGAACACTCCATCACTGTCAAAGTTTTCCACACAAACAAGGTTAAGGTAAGGTTCTAAACTTATAACATAAATACATTTATCCAAACATAGGTGTGTTTGGGTGTAATTTATCTATAAATGTATGTATGTATTTAGAAATATTGAAGTATGTTTATCAGTCGTTTAGTATGAATGTGTTGAATTTGACGTGAATGTATCAATCAAATATTGAAATCGTGGAAAATTAAATACAAACGAGAAATTTACACTCAAATTCAAAATGGTGGTTCCCACAATAGGGTGAGAAATCCGCCATTTTGTTTCGAAATTCCAAATTTATACCAGTGAGTTTCTTCAATGCCGAATCCTACCTTCAGGGGGTCGAGTCTGCTATTGCAATCGTGTCTTAATGACAGGTCGATGATCGATTTTTGACGGATGACGTCAAACTTATGACACATTTCTTATACAAAACCTGTCGAAGTTGTCAAGTATTCGATCAATGACCGGTCATTGAGACACGATTGCAATAGCAGACTTGAGCCCCTGGACTATTGCGTATCTCCGTTGACAGTTCGTAGTGATAATAACTGGACAAAGTGTTCAACAAATACTGTACTCGTAAAACAGCTAGTTTAAATAATCATAATCATAGTCATTTATTTGCTAATATGAGTAAATATTTTTTATCCTTCGAGGGTCTTGGTCTTTTTCAATTCTCAATTCTCAATTCTTTATTGCGTACCATAATGTTTACATAGATGTTAGGGTTATTTTATTTTAGTCACAATTATGGACCCTGTCGGGCACAGCATACATTAAAACTAGGAGAGAGGAGGAAGTTTTTCCGCCACGATGACCAGTCGGTAAAACGGTGACCCTACGGGGCGATAAAAGAAATAAAGGGAGACAGTGTAAGCGTTGGGAAGACGACTTAAGACAAACAGCGGGACCTAAGTGGACCCGATTAGCTAGGGATCGAGTTGCATGGAAGTCCTTGGAAGGGCCTATGTCGAGAGACAAGCTGGCACAAATAAATAAACCGATTACCGATATACTATTGATACCACAATTAAGTGTAACAAGTTCATTAAAATTATAAATTAGTAACTAGTATAGCATGTAAGAATAAGACTGTAAAGTAATAAAGGCTTATTTTATGTTATTACTTTATTATTCATATGGTAATTACGTAATGATGTTGAAAAATATAGCACAGTCCAACCATATTACACCTCGAGCAACAATTACAGGCAGTTTAATAGTACATTTTTTCGCAAAATTTCATAAATTATAATACAATTTAACTAGTTGTATTCAAAGAAATCCAAAGCATACAACAAAGACTTCATACAACATATTAAACAATGTCACTTATATACAGAATAATTGAAGATTAAAGTGTCATTCGTGAAATAATAATTTGTCAAGAAACAATTGTGAATAAATGTCAAAGTAAGAATAATGTATATGAAATGTCATGTTTTAAATGAGAATGTCAAGATATATCTGAAAATAAATGTCAAAGTAAGTGTCAAAGTACACACATCAAAAGTGTCTAGGGATCAACATATATTTTTGCAATAACTTTTCTCCTGATTGATATTAATTAAAATTTTCTTTAAGGATTCATCAAATAAAGTGTTTTCGTTTGTCACAGTAACGATAAACCAAGTCACCTTTGCATTAATAAAGAAATTTGCCATTTTCCTAATAAAGGGATTTTTGACATTTGAACCACTAACATTAAAGTTCGAAAAAAAGACTGAAATAACAGTTTTCTTTAAAATTTGATTGGGTAACTTAAACAATTAATAATCCGTGTTTCTACCGCGAACACTAACAACACAAGAACATCGGTTTGGCATACTCAAAATGAGTTCATCCAAATCACGCTGTGGAATGGCCGCCCATGTTCGTTGCAACAACAAAAAAAGGTCTTCTTGCGACTGGATACCCTCCATATTCGGCAGAGCTCTTCTCTGTAGCATATCCCATGCATGCTCAATCGGGTTCAAGTTTGGCGACTGAGCAGGCCAGGGCAGGACATTGATGTTAGCTGCGGCGAGAGTCTGTCTTACAACTCTTGCGGTGTGCGGTCGTGCATTATCATGCATTAACTGAAATAAGGGACCGATTTGCACTTGTAGAGGAACGATGACGTCTGATACAATCGTCTCAGCATACATTTGAGCGTTGAGGTTGCCTCTGATCCAAATCAACTCAGTTCTTCCGCCGATCCAAATACCCGCCCATACCATGATGGTTCCACCACTATAAGGATGGACTTCCTGGCAGGATTTTAATCGCTGTTGGCGTCCAGGGGTTCTCCAGTGTCGTATACGTCTTGTATCCGGTCTCATACCAAAACGAGACTCATCAGAAAAGCACACGAAACGCCATTGTTCTTCTGCCCAATTTCTGTGTTCAAGAGCCCATTGATATCGAATCCTACGATTGTGCATTGCTATAGGTGGTACCCGTAGCGGTCTTCGGGAATGAAGGTTCACTTCATGCAAGCGGTTTCTGACTGTTTGGTCGCTAATTAAGTTCCCTGAAGAGTGATGAAGCCTCACGGCTAACATCATGGCGGTTATTGTTGGAGCTCTTCGAGTTAAGATTTGAATGTATCGGTCTTGTCTCCGTGTGGTGCAGCGATACCGTCCTCCATGGCGCTCAGCCACGGTACCAGTGCTTCGGTAACGTGTCCAAAGTCGACTGATAACACTCTGACTTGTATTCAGAGCTAAAGCCACAGTACGTTGCCGGGAACCAGCTTCTATCATTCCCACGGCTCTGAGCATTTCTTCCCTGCTTAAATGACGTCGCCGCTCCATAATAACGTTGGTTTTAATCAGTAGTAGGGAAACAGTAGCACTAATAATGTCTTCAATGCGTTGTATGTTTTTATAGGGAAAATATTGACAGCTGATTTTCATCTTTTACTCGAATTTGATTCACAGTTCCTGATTCAAATTATGAAATGCACCAAAAAGGATCCATATAAATTTATAAAATCATAAATTTATTACAAAGCCACATCTCAATCTCAAGAAATCCGCATAAAAATGCTTGATCCCTAGACACTTTTGATGTGTGTATTTAATATTAATAATTAAATTAGTGCAATTTACATCGTATGTATCTTGGATGACGTCATGCGCACTCGCAGAGTTGTGGCAAAGTGCACAGAACCCCGTCTGATAGTCGCCGTGACTTGAAGTCTACTTAAAGTAAAAAACCAATTTATTGTAACTTCTTAGTTGTCATTAATGTTTAGTGTGCAACTGGACGACAGTTTGTCAATGGCAGTGAAAAGATAGCCGATTACCCTGCAAGACTGGGCTAACTTGCCTCACTGTTTTTCCCTCCACTACGTAGGTTCAACAGTCGTTATTATGAATTTCATTCCACGCTGACCGGCTGGAGGCATGTTTTTACATCACTCTGTGAGAACCACACCAAATAGGAACAAGTTATGAGAACGGCCTTTGCTTCGTGTTTAATCGAATGTCAAAGAGAAATGAGTTTCTTTGAAACAGCTCCGGTATAAGAATGGATTGGTTTTCGTTTGAATTAGTTTTTTTTTATTGCATTTTGATATTAATACTTTGTTGAAGGATTGCGGTATTGCGTTTTGTGTTTGTGTCCTATGAGAGATGATTTGGTTCTTTTTATCAACGGCTGGTAATTATGTGGTCCTAGTCTTTTACCAATGTTGATTGAAGAATGTTTGTATAGGGTGGTAGGTAGTTACATCGTACATGATTCTGAAACCCGTTGAAATATTTGGGCATTTTGCTCCGACACCTAAAACAAAACCCACAATGTGCCTTGCTTATGATTTGTAAAGAACATTACTCTAGCGCCTCTGAAGCTTACAGCTACTTCACATACGCTTTTAATTTTTTCTTTTAAAAACTACAGCCATTTATAAGAAAGATGCTGGATACACACACAGTAAAAACAAAATAACACAATAGTAATAAAAAATAAAACGCAAAAATAAAATGTCTCAGGGCTGCCCCAAAAGGTTCACCTCGGTGTTTCATCTTAAAGAAGGAACACCAGGGTGGTTTTTAGTTACCAGGGTTCGCGGGAACGTACGATTCTTCCGCAACCTCCGGCCGTGCCATCAAACTATACCTATGAGACAGTTTAACGAAAGTACCTATAACTTTGAAAATTAACATTCCCATAGCGTCCATACCGTAAAACAACCCATACTTAATAGCTATTAACGTAAAACTCCATACAATCCATTACCAAGGGTCGCCACAAAACAATTATTTACACGGTAACGACTTACAATTTTAAATTAAAACAGAGTCGTTCGCAATAAGCGCGCCGTTTTCCATGCTAAGTTTAGTTTACTGGGTAAGGCTCTGGTCATAATACGAGCGAATTTATTTAAGTTTACTATAAATTATAAATGTGATAAAAGCTACAAAGATATTCCTTACATTTTTTTTAGTGTGGTATAAATTCCGGCTTAATACAATAGTACGGTAAACAATTGAATATGTATTTGTTATTATAATTACATGTTTTATTATAAAAGAACTTTACTTCTCTCCTTACAAGAAAATATTAAAGTACCTACATCATTTTCAAGTTAACATTTAAGGCTTATGAGTCCACCTAATCAGTAAATATTACTATAATATTCTTAGATCACCATTCAACAAAATAACTAAAGCACGCACATTCAATTACGTGAAGCGAAAACTTCGGATCTCTAAAATAAAAGGTCTAAAAACTAAAATTTTGTTAAATAACCTATAATAACGCTACTACACTCAAATTAATAGTAGCAGTTAATTTACTCAACAGTCTGGCATCGCCCTTAACAACGTAATGAATCGCCGGCTGTGCGCATTTACAACAAAGTCTTAAATTAACATAATAATTTGGTTACACTCTGTTTTAGTTGCTCGGTAGTAGCTATACGAAAACGCTAGTTCTTGAATCTAAAGACTAAATGGCCTTTTAATGAGAAAAATACTACACTAAAGGTTGTAGTTATGATATATCCGACAGAGAACCAATGTTGTCGACATAGCTTAAAATATTTCATTAGCCTAGCACGCTGTGGCAGTGGACCGACCATGTCTCGCGAATAACCGACCACCGCAGCTGTACTTGTGGTTAGAGTGGAGCAAAGAGATTTAAAATACTATAGAGCGGGCATGACAAGGAAATGTCATAGAAAAACTTTGATCCCATGTCTCAGCAACGCCATCTAGAATAATATATGAATATTGGAGCGGCAGCGGAGCGTACCACAAAAAACTCATAGACTTGTATCCAGCAGGACACACTTTTTCGGACGAATATTTTGTTCGTGATGTCCGGTCTATAGGTATTGAATGTCTTTGGAGTGGAGTGTGTCGATTGACATACTCCACTGACGAGACGTGATTACGTCTATGATATATCACTGGCATAATCAGTGAAGCTTCATATTGTGAAGGATCTGCTGATGACGGTTAATTCAGTCATCATCTGTCTAGTCTTTTCCCAACTTTGTTGGGGTCGGCTTCCAGTTTAACCGGATGCAGCTGAATACCAGTGTTTTAGATGGAGCGACTGCCTGTCAGACCACCACAACCCAGTAACTGAGTAACATGATACCTATGGTGAAAGAATTTTTTAAATCGGCACAGTGGTTTTTGAGTTTATTTATTATAAACATGCATAATTATACACACATTTTTTTTTCTCTTTACAATATTAGTGTTGATTTGTTGTTAAACACTCATTTGTATTATAATGATTTTAAAATAAGAAACTGCTTTGACAGGAATCAGCACTTTTCAGTCTTGGTACAAATTATTATTTGGGTTGTTGGTCCTATTTGGGTGAGTAGGCGAAGCGCTTATATTAAATAGGACCAACAACCTGAACATATTTAAAACCGTCAGGATGATTTATCTTATTTCC
The DNA here is from genome assembly GCA_921972225.1 of Euplexia lucipara. Taxonomy (NCBI): domain Eukaryota; kingdom Metazoa; phylum Arthropoda; class Insecta; order Lepidoptera; family Noctuidae; genus Euplexia; species Euplexia lucipara. The sequence goes on along the minus strand of OV179143.1, from coordinate 3,674,644 downwards.
AATATTTATTTCCCTTTAAAACCACAGTCAAAATACACTTTTATGCGTACAAATTCCACACACAGATAAAAGGAAATTTAGATATTTCCCATCCTTGTTTATTGACACAATTCCACCTGTCCTTTTAAGTCAAAAGAGACCGAATTAAGTTTTAAATAGAGTACACATGAAGGTCCCCCAATTTCTTTGATAGTTCTAAGATAACAAATACAACCGAGAAATATTTTAAAAGTTTAAGTGTTTTTTTTGTATTAATTCGGTGGTATTTTTTATTATTAAAAAGGTTTTAAAGTAAATATATATTCTCTTCTACATTTTACAACCTCGTCTAATACTGTCGCCTTTTTCACTCCCGTTTACATAAATTCCAGTAATGTAGTGTCAGGGCTTGATAACGAGATTTACACGTAACGTAAAGCTGACAGGCGACATTATCGCTGAGAGCGGCGCGTTATTTACGTGCCGTGTGAAACGTCCTTATATTGGCAGGAGTGATTTGTGTCCTGTATTGGTTACGTCACTAGGCACTTCTTTTTTTTAATTTAAGTTTAAAAAAGAAACTGCTTAGAAATTTAAAAGTGTTCTACACTTACACTTTTTAATTATTATTTTTTTCTCTTTTTAGCACAACACGCTCTGCTTAGTTTGAGACTAGAAGGCGTGTGAAAGTTGTAGAATATTAATATTATTTTGTAGGTTTTTCTGTAACACGATTGCTGACAAACGCTTAGATATGTCTACTCATTTCCTCGTGTATTTGTGTTTTTTTATAATCTGAACAAGATAATGTGACTTAAAAAAAGAGAGCAGTTCATTTTGGTGATATTAGAGCAGTCAGGCAAAAAAATAAGTTTTGTTGTTTTTTTTTCCTTGTTTTTATCTTTTTGAAGTGTAAAAGTGTTTATGAAAATCAAAGACATTCAATATTTACTATAGACGGGACATTACGAACAAAATTTTCGTTCAATACTTGTGTCGGAGTGGACACAAGTCTATGAGTTTAATTTAGTACGTTCCGCTGCCGTTGCAATATTGGTAAGTATATTATTCTGGCGTCACTGTGGCATGGGATGACAGTTGGTTGTCAGACTTTCGGATTTCTGATTAAGCGTAACAACTGATAAAGATGTACAAATGACAGCCAGGCGAACGGGTTGACGTGCTTTCCGAAGCACGGTGGAGTCTTGATATGTAATAAATGGTCACCCATCCACAGGCCAGCCTTCGATTGACTCGTGCATCTTTTTTTTTTATTATTACTGATAGGCACGCGTTTGACCACTATCTCATCTGTTATTATTTAGCTACAAAAATAATAATATTATAATTATTATTTTTTTCTTTTTGTTTTTATTATGTACTAGCAGACGTCCCGCGGTTTCACCCGGTCCCGTTCCCGTGGGAATACAGGGATAAAAAGTAGCCTACGTGTTAATCCACAGTGTCAGCTAACTCCATACTAAATTTTATTAAAATCCATTCAGTAGTTACGGTGCGGTTACGCGGTTTCGGTAGCTTTTACGTGAAAGAGTAACAAACATCCATCCATTCTCAGAAACTTTCACGTTTATAATATTAGTAGGATGTAATAGAATATTTTCTTACTTGTAAATAAAGATATCTATTGTTTTAAACATCCTCCCTACAAAACCAATTATTTTACAACAATAATTAGGTAACAAATTAATTAAGAAATTACTGTGAAAGGAATTCTTTATTGCTAATACATACAGGATGAATTTTTAGTCACCGTCCAAATTTTGATATATTAATCTTTGGCAAAAATCATTGAATACGTGTTTTTTCTTTTAGTATCACTCAATACAAAAATATTGAGATATCACTTCACAAAGTTATCTATAAAAAGTTTATGTTTCTGGACACTGCCGCGCCGTGCGTACGCGCTAGGTGAAGCTACGCGAGCCGGGCCGCCCCGCGCGCCGCGCGCCGCCGGAATTCATTGATAACACAATACAAACAAAGTTGCAAATTTTCCCTTCATACTTTCACGGGCTTAGGACCGTCAATAAGCAAAAGGTTTGTGCTATGTTCACTATGATTAGAATCTAACCCTTAATTAATCAATTAAGTACGTATAAATAAAGTAAAAATCAATTAATTAGATAAGAACTTGAGACCTTAATAAAAGCTGAGCCAAAACGTTTTGCTATTAGGCGTATTTAAAAAATTTGAATCAACTTATGTACAAATAATAAAAATTTAATCAAAATCATCAACAATCAAATTAACAGTACTTTAATAAATGTTCAAAATGCATACCGTTTCTCTCTAAACAGAGTCTTGCACGTTTTTGCACATTGTTTTTAATTTTATTGAGCACTACAGTGTCACTTTTAACTTCGTCGAATGCACGTACAATTTGCTGTTTTAATTGGTCTAGGTTTTGGGCTTCCTCCACATACACTCGTCGTTTTATTTCACCCCACAAAAAAAAGTCACATGGAGTAAGATCTGGTGACCGGGGTGGCCAGACGACGGGCCCCCCGCGACCGATCCAACGATCACCGTGTTCGATGTTTAAATAATTACGAACGGCGGCGGAGTAATGAGGCGGTGCACCGTCCTGTTGAAAATAAAAATCTCGATAGGAGATTACCGGCACGTCATCCATGAAGTCAGCAATTACTGTGCGTAACATATCTAGGTACGTGCCCCCGGTCAACCGTCCCTCAATGAAATATGGCCCCAGTATTTTGTTGCCGACAATTCCAGCCCACACATTTGCACTGAACCGCACTTGGTGATACGTTTCTCGTATCATGTGTGGGTTTCGAAATGACCACCAATGTTCATTATGATGATTATACAGCCCCACTCGAGTAAACAAGGCCTCGTCAGTCCACAAAATGTTAGCATCGGGGTGTGCAATCAGCCACTCACAGAAGGCTCGACGGGGAACTGCATCTGCGTCGTTCAAGGCCTGTGCCTTTTGAAAATGGTACGCGTGCAACCCGGCAGAATGGAGAAGTTTCCACACGGCATATTGGCTTACGCCGAAGCGCCGCGCTGCATCTCGCGTACTGGATCTAGGGCTCCGTTCAAAGAAATCGAAGATATCTTCTTCGATCTCCACTGCGAGTCTCGGCCTGCCCCGTCCTTGAGCGTGTGTAGGTACTATAAATTGGCCATGGTCTAATAGCCTCTGATTTGCGGCCAAAATCGTTTGGCGATTTGGTAATGAGGGATTTATTCCTTGATTGCGAAGGCGAGGAATACTTTCGGTTTCGTACAGTCTCCGGGCACCGTTCAAGCTTTCACCACTCAGTATGTAGGATCGCACCATTTCGTAATACTCGCGGTGGGAATACGACGACATTGTAAATAAATTCACGATACGCACGGGGCGCCGTCGCGCCGGCGCCGCCGGCGGGTTGCGTGGGAACGCCGGGAACACGGAAGTAAGCGCTTGCGTCGCGAAAGGGTGCGCGCGCGAGACCGACTAACGATAGATGATAGATGTCATAAATGTGTCGCGCAGGTGTAGCGGGGTGGGGGTGAGCGGGGTGAGCGCTGCCTTTTTCATTGAATATTTGCGCGGCAAGTGTAGTATTATTAACGTTTAACTTGTGACCACGCAGAGCGGATAATTTTTTCGAGAAAATGATTTAATATGAAAATTTTATGTATCGATTTTTTTTCAAAAATGGACTAAGTGAATGATACCTAATGCCTAGAAAAAATTTGGACGGTGACTAAAAATTCATCCTGTATATTATGTTGTATACAGTTATTAGCAACTAGCAGATGTCATGCGGGTTTCACCCGCGTATTTTCCGTTCCCGTAGGAATACACGTATAAATAGTAGCCTATGTTGCCCGGAGATAGTGTAGAAATTATTTTCAAATCGGTCCAGTAGTTTCGGAGCCATGCAAACAAACAAACAATCAAATCTGTCCTCATTACATCATTCCCGCTGTGTTACTATTGGCCATTATTTTGTTGACAGCTAATATTATGTTTTACCATAGCCTTCATATTTCTATGTAGGTACTATCGAAGTATTTCATTTTCTTGATAGATCCTTTGTTTCAGTGAGAATTGGGATTTTTGTGGAACAAAACAAAAGGCTAAGACATTGTCTTAGGGACATCATTAGCGACGATATTTGTTCTATTTTCTTTTGTTCGTACTTAATTATTGAACTAGTTGTGCCTGTGGCTCTGTCCGCGTTGAAAATCTTTTTTCATAATTTAAGTACAGGGGGTACTATAGGTATTAACTCTTATAGAACACATATGTATGTCGGTCTATTTGTTTGAGCTAATCTGCTTTACGGCTGGACCGGATCTCACGGGATTTTCACTAGTACATAACTGGTAATTTTATTCTAATTTTAACAGTAATGTTACATAGGTATGCGTTATTGCTAACTTCGTCAATGTTGGTTGACCTGTAATTGGCGATTGTGTAAGAATGAGGCTTGTATATTATTAATTATTCTAAAAAACACTTGATACAGAAAAAACCATTTGAATAAATAAATGAATGATGTTAGAGGTAGTAAGTAACTGAGTTTACTTTTACAGAAGAAAGTTAGTTATCGCAGGAAAAAAAACCGGCGTGAACAAGTAAAGGTACTACGGTATTTATCTTTCTAGCTAAGATGTCATGCAAATAATAAAAAAAATATATATGTTAGGATATGATTCGAGAACCTCAATATTCAAATTAAATAAAATGCTGTTTGTTTAATATGAAAATCATAACAGAGCGAAGAGGTTGGTAGCCAATAATATTATGTTAGGCAAGTTGGTATGAGCTCGAGTTCAGTTCCCGCCCGACGGATTGCTCTGCACTGGTTTATCTTAAGAATAATTGATCTAGAACTTTAGATTTTGGGCTGACTGCGTTTGGAGAGCAGTGATGGTTCAGTGGTAACGGCTGCGACTGGCGAGCTTAAGTCATAGTAGTCATAAAAGAAAGAAAGAAAAGCATTTATTTGGCACTATACACGCACACAATGAAATAAGAGAGAAAAAAGGAATTAAATACAAAAAATTAAACAATAAAAATAAACGAAATAAAGAATTATGTGCCTTGCAGCTGTGCCAAATAGGTCCAGTTCAGCAAATTGCCAGACAACTAGTGTCTGACGCTGGCTTTCAACTGGACCAGAGGTTGTGAGGTGTCACCGACGTAAAAGCAGACTGATAAGCAATGCATGTGTGTGAGTATCTGTGCGTATTTTGTGTGTGTGTAAAAATAAATAAAAAATGTAGTAAAAAGCAAAAAAAAAACTATGTAAGTAACTGAACTATATATATGAATAATAAATAAATAAATAAATATTCCACAACTTTTCACACAACGCCATTTAGTCCCAAGTTAAGCTTGAGAGTTTGTGTTATGGGTAGTAAACAGCTGATAAACATTAAATATATTTCTACTATAGATAAATTACACCCAGATACGGAACAAATGATCGTGCTCATCACACAAACATTTGTTCTGGTTGGGAATCGAACCCAAAACCTCCGGCATAGCAGTCAGGGTCATTAACTACTAGGCCAGTCAAAAATATATGATAAAGACGACCCGAAAATGCTTGGAGGAGCTAATGGTCCATGAAAGAGCTCATGAAAGGTAAAATGCCAATGACAATAAAAGCGCAAAATTATGGACATGTGCATCCTTCCCATTCTGACCTACAGATCACAGACTTGGTCTCTGACAAACAAGCCAAACTCAGGGTGTGCCAGCGTGCAATGGAGCGCAGTATTCTTAGCGTCAAACTGACAGACCAAGTTCGCAGCACCACACTGGGCTCCAAAACACAGATCACTGACGTTGCTCGAAAAGCCGCGAAACTTAAATGGGACTGGGCTGGCCACGTTTGTCGTATGCCGAATGAGCTGTGAGCCAAAATAACCACCACGTGGAGCCCTGACACAGCTAGAAGGCGTCGCGGCAGACCCCGAAGAAGATGGCGGGACGACTTAGACATAGTAAACGAACAGTGGCCCACTTTAGTCCTGGATCGAAAAAACTGGAAGTCATGGAGATAGGCCATTGCCCAGCAGTAAGATGATGAAGGCTAGCAGTATCAGTAACTGAACTATGTATGTATATGAAGTACAGACGAGTCGAATAGTGGTGTGGGGCCAATTTTCTTAGGAGGGACGCCGACAAAATAAAAAAAATGTGTTCTTAATCGTATTCTGATGCCTGCCTTAAAGTCATCAATCTACCTATCACCTGTATGTCTTTGGTCTAAATACCCATAGTATATTTGGCAGTGCTAGAGTTAAGCTGCCATAATTTAATAGCGGTAGAGTTGCTCTTCGGAACCTCCAAAGGCAAGTCGATAGGAATCAAGTTGTATGGAGACTTTGCCACTGGTAGTCATATAATAGTCGTTTATTGGTAAATGATTCATACAAGTCACACATTACAGAGTCGGTCGATAGAGAGTAGAGCTCCTCAAGTTCCGAGTTGAGCTCACGATAACCGACAAATTCTTGCACTGACTGATCTGGTCCACTCATATCTGTGTGGTTCTTTCCTCAAAAGACCATTTATATCAGACACAAATCTGCATGGTTCTTACATAATCTGACCAAGATTATGTCTGAACTTTAAAAGAGACTGTGACTCCTGAGTTTCTTTCGGTGTTTCTTCTCAGAGTGGTCAGACAGCGAAATAGCGGTCGGTATTCAACTTCTTTTCTTAAAAAAAATGACATGTAAAAGTGTTTATATGAACCCATTTATAGAAATAAATGTCATGTATCATTTAATATACAGATTAACAGATAACAAATGATCAGAAATCCATTATATTATTATCGCATGACTCGTTGGTCTAGTGGTCACAAGCGCTACTGCTTCGCATAAGGTCTCGGGTTCGATCCCCGGGTCGGGCAAAGTGTTATTGAGTTTTTCCATATGAAATTTCTTAGTGGCAGCCCGGAGTCTGGATGTGTGCCCGATTGATGGCAATAGCCTCGCCTCCTATTACATGGGACTTAAATATGGGCGAAATGTAGGTGTACTACCAGGTACATCTCTGCCTAGCCCTTCGGGAATTACATGCGTGATGATGTTATGTTTACTTTTTAATTTTTAATAAGGGAATGTAACAGGTATCCGTAATTCAACAAAGACACATTAAGCAATACAATCGCCAAATAAATAGGTAACCCTAAAACATAATATCTCTAGGGTTGACACGTAACGATATCATAAAATAATTTATTACTCTCTCCATCGTCTATCGAGTTCGCAATAAATGCTCGATAAGAGAATAATACGTTCAAAGTGAGATTTAACAATAGATTAAATTTTAGCGATAAATCGAATCGCTTTTAGTCGATTTTAAATCGATTTCGCTACTTCTGTAATGTTAAAACAACGTTAAAGTTGACCATTATGTAAATGAGCTCGTAAAATGATTAAATTATCGAGCAGTGACCGGATTTTATATTCTCAATGAAATTATAAAACTAGGTCATTTGATACAGTAAGGTGTTGTTTTTCGAAATATAGTGTTAATATTAGGTACTTATTTAGAGTTTTTTCATCTGAAAATTCTCAGTAGCAGCTCAGAGCCTGGGTTTCTGCTCGATTGGACACAATTTTACAACACCTCTTCATTCTCTCAATCTTATTTTTTTTTTTGTTTCTTTTTTGCTTGGCGCACGTACGCCATGTTACTGTCTCCCTTCATGGCAAAAGCCTCTTATCATACATTCATGTATAAGAACAGGCCTTTTCTCCTACAGCTATGTATAGCAATTAGTGGCCTCTTTGTTTTCATGGTAAAAAGTAGTGCTAGAGAGCGATCCCGCCTGATGGTAAGCAGTGATGCAATCAAAGATTGTGAAGGACACTAGTTTATACAGAGCCTATTCACTCTAGCCTTGATAACACCAAAATTGCATAGTATAATCGGACAGGAAGACTGCAGAAGGCTAGCTGTTCCAGTCCTTCGATGTACGCGGTATAAACGCCAAGGCGAAACGCTTTATCCGGATCTTAGAAGTGTCAATAATGTAAAGGTGGACACACTCCGATGGTAGAAAGGGCTTTGGGCATCAGATAAGTCTAAAATTTTAATAGATTATTTTAATGCCTAGGGGCAATGATATTATTATATAAGTAAAAAGGTGTAGATAGGTTATAAGCGCACAGCAAGCAACACGTTAAAATGTGGCTAACTAGCCATACTTGACCTCAGTGACGCGTCGCGCCGTTAACAGACGCGTGCGTGCGTTAGCGTGCCGATTTTGAATATCGAATGTTGTTTAGGTAACCTATCTACACCTTTTTACTTATTATTTATACATTACATACATTACCTAGGATCATCTACTTTTTCAAAATTCAATGATAAAACGGAATATAAACTACTACCTATTTGTTTTTAATTCATTAAACCTCGAGAGGTGTCCGCCTGTCATTGTCTTTCTATTGTGTCTCTAATTACCTCAGTTGAAAGACTAAATTAGTTCTTAAGTTAACCTATCTACACCTTTTTACTTATAATATCATTGATTTCAATGTACAACGTTGATCTTACCCTACTATAGAATTATGTGCCCACCCATCCCGTTTAAAAAGGCTATGTTGAATTATTATGTAGGTAACTTATCCATATGGTTGGGTAAATACACAGAGGATGTATAAATAACCCGAAATCTCAAGTGTCAAGAAACTTGTACGTTTGTTTGACGACACCCACACAAAACTGTGGGAGGCAAACACTAAGGATTATGACTTGACTTGACTTTAAGAATATTGAATGAATGGTAAATACTAGAGCTTCCACTTATTTTTACGTGGGATGAGTCTGATCCACGCATTCACAAACACGCGGCTTCACGTTTCTCAAATTAATTTAGTAATTATTAAATAATCATATCTTATAAGGTATATTTTAAATAAATGTCTTATGTCAAGAGGAAGGATTTTTGTGATAAAGTTGTCGTTTCCATATTTTTAAGCTACATATTTTTTATATAAAATATTGTTTATAGGGTCTCAAACGGTTTGATTTACAAATTTGAATGAAACAGGCCCAGAAAGTAAAGTTGCAATAACACTTGTGTTGGGGTTGTTTCGCTCTTTCCCTTAATTTATAGCTTACACTATCGACACTTTATTACAAATTAACTTAAGAACTAATTTAGTCTTTCAACTGAGGTAATTAGAGACACAATAGAAAGACAATGACAGGCGGACACCTCTCGAGGTTTAATGAATTAAAAACAAATAGGTAGTAGTTTATATTCCGTTTTATCATTGAATTTTGAAAAAGTAGATGATCCTAGGTAATGTATGTAATGTATAAATAATAAGTAAAAAGGTGTAGATAGGTTACCTAAACAACATTCGATATTCAAAATCGGCACGCTAACGCACGCACGCGTCTGTTAACGGCGCGACGCGTCACTGAGGTCAAGTATGGCTAGTTAGCCACATTTTAACGTGTTTCATTAAACCCCGAGAGGACACCGGTGTCCGCCTGTCATTGTCTTTCTATTGTGTCTAATTACCTCAGTTGAAAGATTAATCGTTGAACACTTTGGCCAGTGATCATCATCATGAACTGGCAACGGAATACGTAATAGCCCTGCAGGTTACTTTTAACTTTACTTGACTGGCCTGTTGGTCTAGTAGTTAGTGACCCAGACTGCTATGCCGGAGGTCGTGGGTTCGATTCCCACCCAGGTCAAATGTATGTGTAATGAGCACGATCATTTCTTGTGTCTGGGTATAATTTATCTATATAAAGTATGTTTTTAGAAATATATAAGTATCAGCTGTTTAGTACCCATAACCCATAAGCTGTAATTGGGACTAAATGGCGTGGTGTGAAAAAGTTGTGGAATATTTATTCAAACTTGTATACATCTTCTTTTAAACTGTTTGATTTTTGTTTTTGTCTAAATATTTGGCATATACTTACTAATTTAATTTTAGTTTTACCCACATAATGTTTGGAAAGTAAAATCGCAATGTTCTATTTATTACAAAAGTACCTGTTTATGCGTAAAAATATAAGTTCACTGTTAATACCTTATTATGTGATTCTTGGAGAACGAGGAGGTCCGACCTACCGTGATACAGTTTTAACCAGTACGGAGGTCAGTGTGAATTATTCTCTAACAACCATAATAATTATACATAGCTACGAACATCAGGAGACTAAATTCATTTTATTTAGTTACATTTATTTTGTACTTTTATGCAATGGTTGTTATTGTACTTCTCTGTAAATAAATGCATTTTGTTTAAAAAAAAAAAAATATATGTTTATAACTACACGACAAGAAGAAGACTTGTGGAAATGTGGAACCAGGGGATCTCAACTAAATGGCAAAACAAATATTAGTTCTTACTGCGTTTGTTTTCTATACATATACGAAACTCGGAAGTACACACACAGGTAGAAGAGCGGTCTTGATTCTCCAGAGACAGTTGTCTGAACTCCTGTCTATTGTAAGGTTTTGTTTACTTAAGTAGAACATAACTTAACCAGTGAATAATGGAAGTAGTTTTATATCTGTTATATTTGTCTTGATTGATTGATTTGATCTGTAATGATAGTGTAGGTAAGATTGTTATAAATAAAATAAATAAATAAACATTTTTTTTTACTTTTCAGTTTTCATCAAATTTCTATGTGCAACTGGACATTTAAAAGATATCCAATAGCTTTGTAGGAATGGTCAAATATGTTTTTGGAATCGAAAATGGCAATTGATTGGGCAATTAGGCAGGCCCAAAAGTAGTTTTAACTCGGGGCCCCACAAACCCACGGTCTGCCCCTGTACGTGAATTATTATGCACACATAATATAGCTGCCCATAATGTAATGCTGTAGTTAAATAATAAATAGCCAGCCCGGTCGTTAATATTCCAAGTTTAGCTCAATTAGTAGGGCGATTAGACGGCGGTGGACTGAAGACGATGTAATGGATGCATGCGAGATAATCCCGGATTAAGGGCTCGATTGTACAGGAGGTTTTTGGTTAGACTAGCTTAGAGTTTAGAAGGTGGATGTAAATACGGAGACTTCGTTGTAGCCATAGATCTTAAACATGAATAACAATTCTTGAGTGCACAATCTGTGTTTGTTTTTCTTTGTTCTCAGTTATTGAGACTAGTAACTATGAGCAATGTACACTATTACTTATTATAAGCATGATCTATAATGATTTATAATAATATGTAGATTTCCAATTCATTTTAGCCATCCTACCCTTTAATCCAATATTTTTGTTTCCATAGTCTGCAATTTATTATAGTTCTGCACCAGTCGTAGTATTTCCTTGGGTGCACTTGCATTATGCATACAGGGAAAATCTGCGGTTGGTGCCTCATTTCATTAAATAGCGACAATGGGGCTTTTGCGAGTTGGCTTCGGCCCCTAGTCGCTTCTTAAAGGTCCCGTCCCCAGGGTTTCGTGAAGTTTGGATACATTTTACTGGCCTGTTGGTCTAGTAGTTAGTGTCCCTGACTGCTATGCCGGAGGTCGTGGGTTCGATTCCCACCCAGTACAAATGTTTGTGTGATGAGCATGATCATTTGTTCTGTGTCTGGGTGTAATTTATTTAGAAATATACAAGAATGTTTATCAGCAGTTTCGTACCCATAACACAAGCTCTCAAGCTTAACTTGGGTCTAAATGGCGTTGTGTGAAAAGTTGTGGAATATTTATTTATTTATTATAATTAAACCCAATGGGTTCGCTCCTGCTACGTAGGACTTAAACTAGAATAAAAACCGCCAGTCGGGGGTCGCGAAAATATATTCTGTTCCCATGATCCCCGGTGCAGCTGTGAAACTGAACACCGAGGTGGTTTTTAGTCAGTAAGAGTCTGAAAGACCCCTCCGCTCTCCCCGAGGCGGAGGACATCCATGAGGATCCACCCTGCAAAGAAAAGGTATTTCATACAAGTGTTCAAATGTTATAACATAATTAACATGAAAACTAAAAGACTAATCCATAATGAGTGCAATTTATCATTACCTCCTCCTCACGTACCTACATACATAAATCCCTAACAGATAACTCACAAAGATTACCCACCGTAACTAAAACTACTCCAATCTTCAGAGAACTGTACTACAGAACAACAAGAGGCAATATATCGAGCACTCGAAGAATTTGGACTCTTCATTATTTCATTAGCCTTCTCCATCAGTCAGGAAACTTCGTGTAGCTCCGAGGCATACAAAGCAGGCCCCTGAACAAACACAATTATGTTCGACTCTACGGAACCCTTTTATTTGGGATACTTATACTAATTCGCGAACATATCTTATTCTTTTTTTTTTTCTTTTGTAGCCGGTGTCTTGTTTTGGTAGACTATTGGAGTTGATTATATCATTAAGTTTGGAGGTAAGTAGGAGGTTTTGCTTAGATACTGTTCAGTTTAGTTTTCTTATTATAAAGGATAGGTTAGGCTTGTCATTTTGTGACTTCGTGTCACAGACTTATACATAGTACACAAATTGTACCTTAAAAACGAATGTGGCGTTATCCAAAAACTGAAGTTTTCTGTATGGCCAATTCAAGTTATTGTTGCAGAATTTCAATGAATTACTCGGCAAATAACTTAAATAAACTCCATTTAGTTTTACTTATTTATTTATATCATACTTCAAGCACACAAATGCACAAAAGCGGACTTAATGTCTGAGGCAGTTTCGACCAGTCAACCTTAAGATCATGCAGGGACAAACAGTGGTAGGTACTTATCAGCTGACTATCATACTGTTAGTTACTGAAATTAAAAATGAAAATTTACTAGCTGTCGTGATGGCCCAGAGGTTAAGGCGCCTAACTCTCATGCACGAGGTTGTGGTTCAAATCCGGGCAAGTACCAATGTAACTTTTTCAATTCATATGTACTTTCTAAGTTTATCTTAGACATCATTGACATCGGTGAAGGAAACCATCGTGAGGAAACCCGGACTTATAGTTAATATAAGTTTGAAATCGCCAATCCGCCTTGAGCAAGCGTGGTGATCAATGCTCGTGCCTTCTCTGTATGAGAAGAGGCCTTTGCCCTGCAGTGGGAGAGTAACAGGCTGGTATTATTATTATTATTACTAGCTGAAAACTTGCCAATGAATTGGAGTTTTATTGTTTTAGAAGAAGTTCAGTATATAAATAGTGAGTGATACTTTTGTTATCAAGGTACGATATCATTCAGTACTGCACATGTAAGTGCAGTTTTAGTTTGAGGCTTCTATTAATTTAGTTTTTTATTGGCTCTGGCTTAAGTTTGGTTCGCAATTTCGTGTGTAGCAAAGTGTTTAATTATAACTATTGATTTATAATAATAAAAAATATTCCACAACTTTCACACTACGCAATCCAGTCCCAAATTGTCCCAGCTTGTGCTATGAGTACTAGATAACCGATAAACATACTCATATATTATATATTTCTAAATTCACATGACAATTGGTCGTGCTTTCCACACAAACTTGTAAGGGGTGGGAATCGAACCCACGACCTCCAGCATAGCAGTCAGGGCCACAAACCACAAGACCATCAGGCTAGTCAAATATAATAATGTTGATATGATAATGAATGGGTTACTTATATTAATACTAGACATCTCCAAGATTTCGGGACACAGACAAAACAAACGCCATTTATTTATTATTATTTCTAAAACTTTATACACAAGTAAAAAAATTGTAAAAAGGTGGAATTAATTCCCTAGACATTTTCTACTAAGGTGGTGCAGAGATGGAACAAGGTAGGTGCAACAGGGTAAAAATTAAGGAAAATTAGTGAAGGACATAAAAATAAATACACAAGTCGGCGTCAGCAATGGCTGAGCGGTATGGGCCGACATCAGGGGTTTTGTGGTACCAAGTAATTAAGGGGACAGTCCTTGCAAAGCGCCAAAACAGGGGTTACGGTTTGCAAGGTATCCAAACATCTAACACACCAAATATTATCAAAAAATTAAATAAGATACTTATTGGATGTATCACCAGTGACACCGTGTGATATTTATAAATTATCCTAAAATGTCTGCTAAAAACAATCTCAATATTTCATATTTACATCGAAATCGGCACTTACTATTTGCACGTTTTCTTAAAATGTAAAGCAATGTTTATAGATATTTTTCGTTAATTCATGACACAAGTGTATGATTATGAGGTTAACCCTTTTAAATTTTTAATAAAATAAAATCATACACTAGTAATTTACGTCATAACTTTATAACCTTTTGGAATCAAGCTCATTCGACCAGTTCCCTCCAGGATGGCGGACAACACTTTCTTTTCGGAATACAATAAGGGTATCATTTCCAAGGTTTTTCCGGGTGCGTAACCCGTAATAACGAAAATGGCAACCATTTAAAACTCAAAGATTATTTTTTTATTAATAGAGTATTACGTTGTTATTTTAAAGCAGTAAGCGTTATTCCCATTGTATAAAGTATAAGTATATATATTTATATCGGTTACATGTTTAAAACACACAGACTGTTTCTTGATGATTACATGTTTATTTTTAGTTTGCGTCCAACAAAAAGCCAAAACGAAACTGTGAGAGTGTTATTGTCATAAAAAATAAATGAATAGCTACTAAAACTAACCGTTTAGTTTAATGTTAATGGTTAAAATTCTAGCACTACTTCTAGAGCATGAGGTCCTGGGTTCAATTCCTGGGTTGGACAAGTGCTATCGGGTTTTTTAATTTTGAATTTCTCAGTAGCAACCCGGAGTCAGGATTTGTACCTAGTTGATGGATGAATAAGATCACCCCCTATTACATAAGACTTAAAACATAACTGGTGAATTATGGGTATACACCACTGTCTAACTCTTCGGGATACAGGTGTGATATTATATGATGCTACGTTTATAAACAAAATTATTGTTTTAGGCTACAGCGTGAGCATAGCTATCTGCCCGCGATTACGTCCGCGTGTAAAAGTATGTTTGAAGAATAATACTCATTGTACGTATAAATACTTTAAACTTTCAATCGTGACGATTAGAGACACGATAGAAAGACAATGACAGCGCAAACGCTTGGGGTTTAATGAATTAAGAACCTTTTGGCAGTGTTGCACTGCAAACAGCTTAAATATTAAAGTAGTAGGAATAATAAAATATGAGCCTATGTTTAAAGTGCATTTTTATAAATTACTTTTGTTGGTTTTACCGTGCAGGGACTCTTTTTAATTGAAATGGCAAATACAGATTTATTGGAATACGGGTAGTCAAGACGTTTTCTCCTTTTGCCATTCCAGCCATGATTGTAGCCTTTATAATGTTGTGCCCATATGTGTAATTTGTAGTCGTGTACCGTTGCACCGGCGCGTCAAGATTTCTGATTTACAGGACTGGAATACCAACTTTTAGCCTCTTGAGTAGAGAGTCTGAAAATACCCTATGGGTATGCTGTAACTTGTTCAGAGTCTATATTGTACACTGAGAATTCGACAACATCTTCAACATTTGACACGTTTTGTTCGTTTCTTTACTCGCATAACGATCAAATTGTTACAAAATTTAATTGTAGGTATCTATTCGAATCAATAGTCAAACGCAAAAGATTTATCGTTCTAGCTACAAAAATATCGAATTCCTTTATTTATATACCTATTATTCCTTATTTTTATTTTGCACCCTTAAGGGTAACATTTTGACAATTTTTTAATGCCATACTTATTTATATGTAATCAACTGCCCAAAATATAAATTGCATGCTTTTAGCTTTGAAAATGATAATACTTTCATACATCCTTTCATCCCCTTTTTCTATCTCTTACAAGCCTTTTCGCGAATCAAAAAGTAGGCTGTGTACTTTCTCAGGTTTTAGACTATCTGTGTACCGAATTTCAGTTTTACCGGTGCAGTAGTTTTGGCGTAAAAGCGAGACAGGCAGAAAGACATGAAAAGTTACTTTTGCATATATAATATTTAAATGTATGGTATAGAAATACAATTATTTGTTGTTTTTGAGTTAGTCTTTTTGTTCCCTTACGCCATTCATTACATATTTACCATAAAATATCAAGGAACTATATTTAGTATGCATGTAGATAAAACAGTTTAAACAATCAATTATAGTATTATTTTAATAAAATAAAATTCTAAATTACGAAGTTATTAATTACATTAAACAACACAACTAAAAGAAATAGTAATTTTATCAATTAAATTTTAAATCTCTGTTGAACACTGAGACCCCACCCTTTCGTTGCTACCAAACAATATCATAAGCAAGCGAGCATCACGATGCAATAAGTCAATTGTTATTACATTGCTTGTTTACTCACACATAATTACTAGCTCTTTTATTTCGAACACGCATTGAAAAAATAATTTTCCCGTCGTGCCGTACTGTTTGTCGTTTGTTTCTGGGCAAGTGTTAATGTGTGTGTAAGGTGTGTAGCGCGTTGCTACTGTGTAAGTGGAAAATGTCGATGTATGCGTTCAAAAATAAGTTCCCACGCTCGCAGACTTCCCTCTTAACCAGGTTCATAATGTAGAATAATAATCTTCATTGCACTTATAACCTCACTTAATAGTAGTAGTCACAAAACATAACTAAGACCGGTAATCCGACAGTTTCGTACTGGACTAGTGTCTTCGTTGGTGTCTCAAGTCCAACTCAACTCTGCCTAGCTTCCAGTTCCCAACACGACCCATACACGTAACATCGTTCGCGCCATTAAAAATGACAGCTGACGTCACGGGGTTTACTAAACTTCACAACTTCTGGATTTAGCAATAAACGATTTCATTTGATTTGATTCTTATTTCTGAATATCGTTCGCCACAACACACAGATATATAAGTACATCCTTACTTAAAACAAAATAAAATTTATCGTGTGTACGGACTTTTAGAAGGACCCATTTCAATCGTATAAAAACTAAAAAGTAGTGGATTGTCCATTAAAAAAGTCAAGACGTTCCTGGCTTTCAGATGAAAGTAATTAAAATAATATTCTGAGGCCAAAGAGAGGAATAAAATGTAGGAAGAGCGGTTAGTAGATTTTTAATTATTCAACTTTATAATTGAAATTTTGATCTTTAAAGCAGCTGTTGCTGGATATCTTTTGTAGTTTTAATTACTATCTAAGGCTTCTGGAATGTACTGTTATCTGTCGTTAGGTGTAATAAACGACTTATTAACTATCATGATTTATAATTATCATCTGCCTAGCTTTTTCCAAACTATAGAATACTCTTTATTGAACACCATAAAAACTTACAATGTATAACTTTAAGGGCTACAATGGACAACCTTATCGCTAAAAGCGATCTCTTCCAGACAACCTTTGTATGGACTTGATAGTGGAGGAGAAAAGATGAGCAGGCAGTTTGTGGTGTACTATTTACATAAATAAATACATACCAACATTACCATATATTTTCCCAACTATGTTAGGGTCGGCTTCCAATTTATCCTGATGCAACTGAGTACCATGTAGCGAGTGGCTGTCTCCTACTCAAAAATCGCTATTTCATGTATTTTGGTCGAGTAGTTTTTCGATTTCCGAGTTGGTTCCATAGTGAAAGTTGTTCATATATTCAAAGTAGAACTTCTGTAAAAATATTGACTATGATTTAAAAAATACCCTGGATATCCCAGTGCACTATAGTATTTGACAGTCCTTTTTCCAAGCAACAAAATTCATCTCAACAGCTTTAAAAAACAAGTTAGAAAAATTGGCTAAGAGCGAGTCGCACTTACACAGTCAAGGTTCTGCAATAAACCAGTTTGGGCATTTGAAGAAGGATTTCAAGTCTGCCGTAAAACTAATAAATGCATGCATATATTTTACTATAAACGAAACTTTACATTGATTATTAAATTTTGATTCAGGAAAATAAATGTTCTTATTAAATGAAGACTAAAACTACTTAGGTCAAAGAACTTTTATAAGGTACATGTTCTTGTATTTTGCAAATGGCTATAATTCTCAATACGTAAATGGTAACTAACCAAAATTATAAATGTGAGGAGATAAGGAGAGGATACAGTATTCAAAGTTTGCAACAACATGGCCCTCCCGTGCATTTGAGCTATGTATATAATAGATATTACGACCACTGAACCAAGTTTTTTTTTGCTATTTTACACGATATCTAACACAATAGATTTAGTTTACCGTATTGCAAAGATCCCGAGAAAATAAAAATTGTTTATATTAAAAAAAATATATTTTAGTACGTTTTTGGAATTTCATAGTGTAGCGACATCTACCTCGCCACATACGAACTAATGACCGATATCCTACATCGCGGTATTAGAGTTATCCGCGTACGTATACTAGTTCCCGACTACAACCGTCGCGCGTTGGGCAGTAGTTAGCCCACCAGACACAACACCCGTCTGGTCGGCGGATCGTCCCTTTTCAATAGTGGATGAGGAACTTTACACCCTGTTCCTCATACCTCCAAAATAGCAACTCCAACATTATAAGTAAATATTATTACTAAAACTTATATGTGTGCAAACTTGAAATAAATGATTAAATAATAACAATAAAGGTTTCGATCCATTTACGGTGGGAACCCTAAAAACATGAAGTTTGACTAGTAGTTCGCATGGAAGTAAAGTTAACAAAACTAGGATATGCCGCGACAGTAAACATATCGGTGACCGCGTTTCCAGTTTGTTTATTTTCGAGATCAACAACCCTGCGCGCTCGCTACGCTCGCGGGAGGATGTATTAGGGGTGGTGAGTTGACATTTTCATCGGATATTTTTGAAGTTGTATTTCTTTTGGCACGTTAGGAGAAAATGATGCAAGTAAATTTTTGCGATGCGCGCGCACACCGTCACGAAAAACCGACACCCTGAAGTTAGCTTATAGAAGTGACATTTAGACAAACTTTATTGAACTAGATAATGTGTTATTATGAAACTTTCAATGTATTACATATTTTTTTTCTATTAGGTAATAGAAAGTATCGTTTTTTCTACAGACGTAAGATAACGCGAAAGATTTTTTTTTTATCTCGTTACGATAAAGAAGTATAACTTTTATCTGTACATAAGTACACACACACACTTTTTTTTATTGAACTCACGCTTATAAGTCCTAAAGGCTTAGCCAGAGATATGTATATCCACATTGTGCCAGACAGAAGGCATGAATGGCTGCTGCACTGCGATAGCCGGTTCTAATCCCGCACGGAACAAATATTTTTATGGCGTATAGGTTAGGCGTTCCGTGTCTGGTGGTTTCTGTAAGTAAACGCTTTAAATGTTTGTAAACGCTGGGAGAATTAACAAACATTTAACTAATACAGGAGAAATTCCAAGTGTGACTACGTTTTTTTAAAAAAAGAAGTGTTAGAAAGAAAGTAAGAAAAATAATTTACTGGCAACAGCTTGAAATACGCTCATTGAAAACATATTAGTACACAATAAAAAAAACAAAATATGCATGTCTCATGTTAAGAAGTGAATGCTGGCTGGCACGATCTGCGCATCGCGACGTGCGGCCGCGGCGCCCCAAATTTTGAATTTTGAATTACGCGCGCTTTGCTTCATTATGGAAACCCAACATCTCACGACTCACGGCTGCGCTAAAAGGTTCATTTCACAATAGTTGTCTGTTACTGTTTGGGGGGCCTGGTGACCCGTAACACAGGTATTTTATACCTATCTCGGGCACCAGTCTCTCACAAATATGTTAGCTCTTAAATTAAGTTAAGTTCCTCCTGTTTTATAACATTTGTGTTGAGAAAAAAAAAATAATTTGAATTTCAGCGGTAATGCTGAGATGCTGCCTGGTTAGTTTTCACATACGCCTTTGGGGATAATTAACGGATGACTAACGTAATTTATCAATATACCTAATAGATAATTAAGTAAGTCCCAAATAATTGAGACTTTATAACGCTTTGCCAGACCTGGGGATCGCACCAGGAACCTCATTTTCTGCATGACCGATCCCCAAAGTTGGTTAAAATGATTTGGATTTCCAAGAAAAATATTGTTAACAATAATAAACAACAGTTGAAACACATAGTTGTGATATGGCTAAGTTTGTCAGAGTGTTTACGCTAAGTTGTGAGTGACACAAATGTCAGATTCACTATTTAAGTTTGTTTTGGATAGTAACAGTTGTTTTGCTATAAAAAAAGTATCAAGTGTTATCAAGAGCCTACGTGATAACAAAAGATACTTGCGAGTCGCGATTTATCGTAGATAATAGTAAATCCAGTCTAAAGTTCAAGCAGGGACAGTACCTACAAAACCTTTGTAATGAAATGAATTTAAACTTCATTGGGTTATAAAAATCATGACTATATCTCATGGTGTTCTTAACCCACTTATGAAAAAGTAGGTTCTCAATTCTGTTGCATATTTTTTCGCTCCGTCATATAAGAAATAATTTGGAAAATTTTACTTCTCTTGTACTACTTCCTGGCCTTAGTAGTTTGATTTATCATCAATATAACAAGAAAACTGAACACTGTAATATAAACGGAAAACTAAAAAATGAGATATAAAAATATTTTTAACAAAATTCCATCGACCTGGTAAACAAAAACACTCTAGAATGGGGTATTCCTCGAAGCGCAACTAAATTATTCCGCGAAGCGCAACTGATAGTGTTGCGCTCACAAAATCAAAATAAAAATATTATATTTTTTTATTCCGCGAAGCGCAACCATGATTAAAATTAGATAGCGAGAGGTATGAAGGATTAATCAAATATATCGATAGACGTTTAAATCGATTGTCTAATTTATTTACAAATACAATTATACACTTACTATTGTAGGATTTATTACACTCTTACAATGTACTGTCATATTGATGGTTGATAATATTGTCAGACGTTGGAAACAGCCAACAAAATTTTCAACGCTGGTGGGTCCAAAATCATAGTAAGTAAGTTAAGGTACCAGTCGTGCGTCGCTACCCTTCCACCAACACACACAAGCCAGCACATCAAGCTACCCCAACTCGTCAAATTTCTTTGATAGCTTTTCAACTTTAGCACAAACAGAATAAGGTTCATGTTCAATTGGGAAAATTTAATAGTCCATACATAATAAGGTTCGATTTCCGATACCCTCAATCAGATTTAACTTTGAACTCACGCATAAAATGTTGCAGAAAATTCCAACGGGCAGGAATATCGTGTTCATTGAATTTATATTTCTTCTATATTCTGTATTCACAACACAGTATACTTTATGTTGATTTAGTTCGCGAGTTAGGAGAACTGAATAAACGACTTCGATTTGGGTTTGGGCTTCAATTGATTGAATACATTTTCAAGTTGGACTTTCGGCTTTAGATGAGTGCATTATACCTATAAAGAAATTTAAAATCTTTTATTATTTGTTGCAGATGACTGTTAAGATATTATAGTTCTAATGTACCGCCAAAGACCGAGTAAATCAGCATCTGTGATGCAAGTAATACAATAATTTTAAAACTTTATTAAAATTCAATAAGCGCACGCCATTTTCTATGGTCAGTGGGCAGAAACACTATCTGTTAATGTCAGAGAAATGAATAATGACAGAGTGCCCAGATTGGTTATGAATCTATTATCATTTAATATTTAAATAAATGATAATAAATTAATATTCGAATCTTAAAAGCCACGTCTAGTACAAAACACGGGCGAAATCGTGTGCCCACTTTTATTATTTTTGCGTGCGTGAGCCGAATGTGTTTACTCGCGAGCTGTTTTCGACAGAACGTGACTTTTAGTACTAACTGACACGGTTTTGACTCAGTTTTAGTTGCCTCACTTATTGCACTCGTACTGCATTACTATGCGTTATTATTGTAATATTTGAAACTAGTGTTTTTAATTTAAAAACGTTTTAAATATTTCCTTTACGCCAATAACTCGCTCGTCCAACAAGGCTGCCACATACGAGTTTTGTCACGTTATTCTGACCTTTTTGTGACGTATTTTTTCTACCATTTTCTTTCACATCCCAACGGTATTTGACCAATAGATGCTTAAACGGCCTTCGTATTGATTCAGCGATAAATGACGCATTTATGACGTTTAAAGGTGGGGTGATTAAAACGCTCATAGTGAATGGAACTGAATGGTGAATGATTGGAGTAGTAAACAAACTGAGACCGCTCAAGTGCGGTAAATGCTAGTGCAAAGTCTAGATACATTTTTTTTAGTAGCATTTTGTCTTTGTTTCTATCTATTTATGCTAGTATTATAAACCGGTAAACGTTGTGAATTTGTGACATCGTAGTAGGTAATCTCTGAACTGAAATTGAAATTTATTTTACGTAAAACTAAGAGGGGATAAGATGCTGGTTAGAGATAACTTTACATTATAATTTTTATTTGTTCACCCCTTCACCAAAACAATAACAAAAAGATTTCTTTCTTTTAATCCATAATGTTAGAAAAGCTACATTTTGATTTAAAAGACAAAATTAATTTCTAAAACTTAGTAGGTGCAGTAGCATTGCTTCTTTAAGTAGTAAAAGATTTTTTTGTAACACGGTAAATACAATTATGTATTTTTTTGTTTATTAGTAAATAAATAAATAATTTTAAAGAACAATTTAATGTAATACCAGCCAGATACCGTCCCATCGTCCATTCCAAAGACAAAACGCATTTTGCTCATGGCAGTTAAAAAAAACTGCACAATTTAAGAAGATAAAAAGAAAAAAAAAGACCACACTCGATTTGAAATCTAACTCACAAATCATTCAAGCTGTACATCTAACAGCTTTATCCAATATCTCAGAAAAAACCTATCACAAAGGAGGATTTAATTGAAAAAAAAAAAACAATTGCCAGTGTTATCTTCTTTTGAAGAGTCGTCTATCGCTGCAATGCAAATCCAGCTGTTCAGGCTAGTACGAAATTGGATTTAGAAATGGGAATCAAATAGCGAACCTCGTTCGACTCTGGCAATAATAGAGTGAGGCTGTTGAGTTATTCTATCCCGATTGTAGGCTGGGAGCTGAGATGGTTTATTACTAAATACACGATTTTTTTTGCATTTTATTTTATGATAAACACCTTTGTTTCCGCCTAAAAACGTTTAAGTATGTCAAGATGTTTCTATTAGGTGTTTGGATATTTGGATGTTTATAACTCATTCACCTGTTAGATCAGATCAGCTTATACTGGAAATGTGTAGGTTGATGTGCAGCCTAACTCTTTGGGGATAATAAGCGTAAACTTATGTTAAGTTACAATACAGGTGCACAAAACAAGTGATTGTGTAAATCTTATCCTACTATCCTATCCTACTTCCTACTAATATTATAAACGCGAAAGTTTGTGAGTATGGATGGATGGATGCATGGATGGATGGATGGATGTTTGTTTGTTACTCTTTCACAAAAAAACTACTAAATGGATTTTAATAAAATTTGGCATGGAGTTAGATGATACCCTGGATTAACACATAGGCTATATAGTCTTATTATCCCTGTATTCCCACGGGAACGGGACCTAAGCGGTGAAACCGCGGGACGTTTCTAGTAGGTATATAAAAAAATCTAGTTTAGGCCAAATGAAGATAAGTAGGTTGTTCGATCAGTAGGTAATTAGACTATTATTAAATCAATTAGATCTAATAATCGATAAATTTTATATCATGATTACATTTGATACAACTTAATAGTGATAAGAATGTTTTGATCTAGAAACCACATGTATATGAGGTCGTTATAGATTTATTAGAATAGATTTTGCAATTGATACCTTATTTTCACTTAGATAAGAGTGTTAAGATCGTGATTTAAGACAACTTAACATATTGTATTCATTCCAAAAAATGATAGTCACACAAACTTTTTAGGTTAGGTACCAAAAAAATGATATACGTAATTTTCTCTGATCATGTGATTGCAAGAACTACAGCTGCTGACCATGAGATCCTGGGTTTGATTCCTGGGTAGGGAAAATGTCGTTTGGTTTTCAGTTTAAGGAGTTTCTCTAAAGCAGCACGGAGTCTAAGTCTAAGTCGAATATTTTCTTGTTATCTAGATGAGGGACTAAAAATTAAAATTTTGTCAAATAGCCCATTCTACCGGGTACATAATATATGATGTTGTATTATGTTGTTATTAACTTCCGATGCTTAATCTTATTTATTTATTTTATTTAATACTTCAAGCACACTAATGTACGAAGGCGGACTTAATGCCAGAGGCATTTTCTACCAGTCAACCATCAGGTGATGTAGAAAAAAGCAGTGGTAGGTGCAATTTAAAATGAAAAAAGAAAAGAAAATAATATACAATAATCTTCGTTTTTAAAACGACATCCCTTTAGCTCATTCAATAAATAATCAAAATAAATTGTTAAAAAACGAAATCAATCGGCCTCCATTATCCCTCCCTATCATCAAGCATCTGCCTATATAGCCTATTCCCAACTATATTGAGGTCCGCTTTCAGTTTAACCGGGTGCAGCTAAATATTAGGTACTACTAGAATTTTACACGGAGCGACTGTCTGTCTGACCTCGAATGACCACGACGTCAACCTCGACCCAGCGCTTGGGTAAACCAGTTACCAGATTCCCGGGTTTCTGAATACCCGTAACAACGATCAAAGATCTATAAACGACAGCCGGGACCAACAGCTTGACATGCTTTTCTAGGCACAATGACACCTTATACAATAGCTTTATTTAAGTTGTTACTTCAGTTGTTGTTACTTGTCAGCTTTTATGGTGTCGGTACTAAATAATTATTTCCAAAATATTTTTTATTGCCCATCTCCTGACCTATTCGACATGCAGAACCATCCGAGCCCAGACCCCGTAAGAGCCACCTATAGAATATTGACCCACTGCACAACCCCTTATCCGAACGAAGTGCTAAAGCTTTACCTACCCACATTTGAATAATGGCGTGATGATTTCACTTTAATGCTAGCGGTTTTGGGTTGTAGCCAAGAGATTTAATTTTTATCCTTTTATAAGTTGTTTTGTTGTCGAAATATATTTTGATAGTGTGCGTGGTAAAAGACGAGTAAGTCGACTAAGTTACCAGCCGGTCGGTTCAGTAAAATAATAAATAAATATAAATAAATATTCCACAACTTTCCACACAACGCCATTTAGTCCCAAGCTAAGCTTGAGAGCTTGTGTTATGGGTACTAAACAGCTGATAAACATACTTATATATTTCTAAATACATACATAATATAGATAAATTACACACAGACACAGAACAAATGATCGTGCTCATCACACAAACATTTGTCCTGGGTGGGAATCGAACCCACGACCTCCGGCATAGCAGTCAGGGTCACTAACTACTAGACCAACAGACCAGTCAAACTTTTGTATGAATTATTTGTTATTCGCCGAAAAATATGTTAGTGACACCGATGTTGCTTCTGACATAGGTACTGCTGTTAAACCCGCGATGGTTTGTGCTGGTATGTAAACCGATTGTTATGTTTGTATTTTAATTTGGTGAAGATCTGGTGCTGATCTTCGGAGATATACAACGGAACTCTTCAAAAATAGACGGCAAATCTATCGTGATTGCTGGAATCGCTTGGATGTTTATTGTTTATACAACATCATGACGTATCATGAAGCCTGTATGCTCAGAGGGGTAGACAGATGTGTTCAATATACCATGATTTTGACAGTTAGGTATGTTAAGTTTCATTTATTAGGGTTAGGTGGATAACCCTATTATAATGACATTTATTGTTAACAATTACCAATAAAAAATGAATTCATGGCAAATGTTTGTATGGGAACAACTAAAAATGGAAAAATAAAAAACTTTTTTACAAAAAATAAAACCGACTTCAAAAATAACACTAAACGGTGTAAAATAACTCTAAATTCGGAAGTCGGTGGCCCATCAAGAATAAGAAAAAAGTACCAAAGCCACAGACGTCCGAATTTAGAGTTATTTTACACCGTTTAGTGTTATTTTTGAAGTCGGTTTTATTTTTTGTAAAAAAGTTTTTTATTTTTATTAACATACAAAATAATTCGACAAAGTCACGATGATTAATGTACAAAACACCCTTACGTGAAAGAAAAGTGACGTTAGAAAGAAGATTCGTCGTACTGGTGACAATTTTTGAACTAATTAGGTAATAAAAATAATATTAATAATACTTAATAATAATTTTCCACGACTATTCACACAACGCCATCTAGTCCCAAGCTAAGCAGAGCTTGTGTTACGGGTACTAAACAACTGATAATTTAATTATGATTGATGATATCTCCGAAACTATGCATTTCTGGACCATCTATTCTAGGAGTTTTGTATTATTTTTACCTACAGAATATAACCCTAGAGTTATGGGATATAAAAACAAAACACCTTGTATACCTAATAAATACCTAAATAATAATATTCCACATTTTTCACGCAACTCCACCTAGCCTCAACTAGTCTCAAGCTAAGTAGAGCTTGTGTTATGGGTACTAAGCAACTGATAAACATATATATTTCTAAATACATACAGGCATGTTATAAATAAATTTGCCTTCTATAGTTACCTAAATGTTTACGGTGTGATTTTCACAGAGTAGCTCTACAGAACATTTAATGGATCTATTTAATTGAATTATACTGGCAATATTTTAAATATTTTTAGTAAAGAAACTATTGCATAGATGAACACATGAATATCACGGTACGGTTTTAAGGTACAGTTGGCGCAGAGCTGAACAATTGGCTGCTATACCGCTTTTTTGGGTTCAATTCCCACACGGATTAAGTCTTATTTGTATGAATCAAGTCTTAAAAGTAGGTAACTTAATAATACTACTTGTGTAGTATATTACACAAATACTTAATTACTACTAAACTAGCTGCCCCGGCAAACTTCGTTCCACCTTAGAATCAATTTATTAGTGTTATTTAAAATACAGAAAACACAATAAAACTAATTTAAATATATTAAATATGTACACTTAAACTAACTACAAATAAAATAGTAAAAATCGGAACACTCAGGCGTCAAAGTACTCCTCCCCATCGCTGTCATCTGGAAACGTGCCCAGAAGACAGGCAGCGTTGCCACGTTGAATGGTAATGCTAATTGTTTTAGTGTTATTTAGTTTATATTAGTTTACGTCCTCTTCTAAGACCGGATATTTCAATTCTTTGAACCCGGTCCCTTCTCCTTTTTTTCTTTTTTCTTTGGGCTTTTACACTCCTATTATAGGAGTGGGCGTTCAAACAATTAAACTAACAAACTCTTCCGCTTCATAATATTGGTAAAGATATGACGTTCAATACTGGCTTTTAAATTGTCTTTGAAATATATGAATTTGATTTTAACTTTGTTCAGTACCTAAGAGTCCACGCAGACACACAGCAACACTGTTTAAGCCATCTCCTATATCCAACTATACAAACATAATACGATACTAAGACACACGTCAACATTCCGACCCAAGTTGCGGTGTCATCTCAACATTCCAGCCAGCTCTGTGGGCTAGCACCTGTGCAACTATGTTGAACTATGTTGCACATGTTGGATGTTGGACGCGCTTGTGGGGCCGCATGACGGTCTGAGGTTTGTAGTGGGCGGGCTGGTGTGTTGCGTAAGATGATAGGTATGAAGATAATTTTAGGTTATGGAATACATTGTGATCTTTAGGATATTTGAATAGAATTGAATCGAATATGGTGTCCCTCATAAAACATACACTTATTACCCACACTTATAGTACAAGCTTTTCTTAGTTTGGGACGGCATTGTGTGAAAGTTGTGGAATATAATTAAAAATAAAATAAATAAATAAATAATTCACAACTTTTTACACAATGCCATTTAGTCCCAAGTTAAGCTTGAGAGCTTGTGTTATGGGTACTAAACAGCTGATAAACATACTTTTATATTTCTAAATGCATACATACATATTACAGTTAAATTACACCCAGACACAAAACAAATGATCGTGCTCATCACACAAACATTTGTCCTGGGTGGGGATCTAACCCACGACCTCGGGTATAGCAGTCAGGTTCACTAACTACTAGACCAACAGGTCAGTCAATATCTATTTATTTATTTTTAATTATTTAAGGGGCTAAATAACATTTGTCAAATTGGCGGCCTTATAGCTATAAGCGATCTCTAATAGACAACCTTTGCATGGACGTTATATGTCTGATGAGCAAGATCATTAAATTTGTTCTGTGTCTGGGTGTAATATTTATCTAAGAATATGGATGTACCAATTTAGAAATATAAGTACTTATGTTTATCAGCTTTTTAGTACCCATAACATAAACTCTACTTAGCTTGGGACTAGATGGCGTAGTGTTAAAGTTTTGGAATATTATTGTTATTATTCTGAAGATTGAGAAAATACAGTTATATTGAAGAGATAGTCTTTAATTATGTGACATCCATCCATTAAAAATTAATAAAACACAAATATAGTATAGGCGAATGCAAACAATTGAGCAATTTAATTAAATATAATTTCCTCTGATCTGCCTCCAGCGTCAGCAATATAAATTTAAAAGAACCCTTTTCCATATTACAACCAGCTGGATGCAAAACTTAATAAAACAAACTGTAGGGTTTAATAAACGCTTCACCTATCTCCCTTTATCATCATCATAATGGGAAGGAATGACAGAGATGACAATATCGCGATGGGTGGCTAAGTGTCTGGCCATTAGGGAATTCATGTGTCGGTGTAGTCGTTATATTTTCTGTGATTACAAAGGTTCTTGTTTCTGCCCATTCTAAACTAACGTATGGTTCATGTTGAAGCCGTGTGCCTACTATGCCTTTGTCTTTTTCTGTACCTGACAGGGTCCATAATGATCTCATTTTTTAATTTTGCACCTAAGTACACATTGAGTGTTGCATGAAGATACGAAGACTGAATAGGGCAAGAATCATCCGTTCCCGCGACTCCCGGCGGAGGTGTGAGACGGAATACCAAAGTGGTTTATGGTCAATAGAAGACTATCAGACTCCTCACGACAGACACAGACAGAGAGAGGATATAGGCATAAAGAAAGTACATTCAAATTAAAAAATAAAGATAATAATATATGTGGACTGTGAGGCTGGTGCAAGTGCTTGATCTATTTCTATCTATATTATTTTTCGAGCCTGCAGGCCGAAGCCATATTACAAATTCTATTTCTTTTATTGTAATCGATAAGGCGGCAAAAGAAAGAACATGGCGTATATGGAATCAGCTGTTTGTCAACTGTCAAGTGCTAACGAGTAGAATTTGTAATATGGCTGAAAATGAAATACAGTTGACAAACAGCTGATTCCATATACGATATTTTCTTTCTATAATAGAAATAGAATTTGTAATATGGCTAGGCCTGATGGTTCTATGCTCAGCAGTAGCTGTCGCAGACCAATGTAATAGTCGCATCTTAACTTTATATTCTGTATATAATATATTTACATTTAGTATTTAATAAAACCTTTGTGCTCCTGTAATTTGGACCACCGCACGGGCGATACAGAATCTGCCGAGCGTATGTTTAATCAGCACCCTGTGGATATTGTCTAAGCATAAAACATCCTCTATAAGCCCTTATAGACATTTCATGTCAGAAACACCAAAAATGATTTATTAATAGTTGTTTATTAAGAAGAAATAAATAAAAACATCGCAAGCAAACAGGGTTCTTGCTTTCAATAAAGAAAAAAATAGTTAAACCGATTTAACAGTATTTGGATTCTTCGTGGTTTAGCAATATATAATTAGTTCAACAAAGGAGCTTTACCTTAGTTTTCAACTAGAGCTAAATTTATGAGTAATAACGGATTTTCATGTATATAATATATATATATATGTACCTATGATGTTTGTATGTGTATGTTTTATTATTAGTTAATATTTTATTTTTATGTTCAGTCAGCCTCATAAGTCGATATACATATCCATATTTCCTAATCTCATGAACGCCTTAGCTTACACAAATTGCTAAACAAGACTAGTGCCAGGATTTAATTAACGTCTTAAAGGTTCAAAATTCACTAGTCTTATGAGGCTGACGAAAGTATATTTATGTAGGTATGTAAGCATGTATATGAAAGGAAAACGCCCAAAAAATGCCTGAAATAGATAGAAACTACTAATAGTCCTTAATTCTATCAAGAATAAAATATATATAACGAAATGTATCTCAAGTTTGTTTACCTAGGGTGAAAATATAACAATAATTAAAATATTTATTTTGATATCCGTCATAGTCATTCTTAATTTATAATGGCGGTCAGTGTTTATTTGACATGAGTAATCGACATTCAGCATAAACAGATATCGTCAAATAATCCTTAACGAACTATTTTATGGAATTATTGCATAGTTATCATTCATTTATTATTATTCGACCAATTAATACCGTTAATATAATTAAAATAGTATAAGCGTATGAATATTTATCAAAATAAAAAAACTCGAATTATAAATCGTATCGTAGGCTGTATGCATCACATGTCCTTTGCCTTATTGACAATTTGACTTGAATGCATTTTCATTTTTTCGATTCATGGTTTTGCGGATTTTTGCGTTTGCGGCTCGAGTAAATTCAGGATATTATATTATAACGACGACTATGGCTATTTTTTAAGGATTTTGATTTTACTTCTGCACACGTTACCCATTTTTGAACACGACTTAGATTAGACCCGCCTTAACGTCAACTCGGCTTTTTGACGACGGATACGACTCTGCTGTTGTTTTGGACTTGTGCACCGTGTACATTTAAGAATGGATAGAAACATACACTGTATTAATTGCTATCTCGATATTGCAACGATGAGATGTAATCTCATATCAGTGCAAATTGATGTACGTAGTATCCTTAACCTTGATTTAACCTATATTTTTAGAAAAAATGTTTAGAACTGGCTTCTACCAAGTTTTTTGATAATTATTGAAATTGTCATGGGTTCTCTACGATTTATAGTGCAATTTGGCGTATATTTCATTGTTGTTCATTTCAGGCATTTTTTTGTGTGGCCGATGGGCATTCCCCTTTATTTTATATTTTGCTCGCTACGCTCGTGATTCAATCGTTGAATCCTTCGCTTGCTCAGGATTCAAAATCAGCACTCGCAGCAAAAAATGACTTTGACTTTGCTCTCTAGTTGCACAAATAACTATTACCATTAACGCTTTCCAGCATTGAAATATTTACTCCCCAACGTTGGGTACAGACAAAATCATATACTGAACTAATGTTATCAGGTTTTGCGTAGTAGTCCCTTCCATTTAATATAGTAGATTCCCAAATAAAACGTGATTTATTTACCGTCTTGTAAGCCTACTAGCCTGGCCGCAATGCGTCAGGCTCAAACTAACCTGTCAATTATAACTACCAACCTATATTTATTGGGGCACGACTAACAGTTAGTAATTGGAACACGTTTGCTGAATATTAACGAGTCCTAGGCGTAGGTTACGTGCGGAATGATCTGCGAGGTCAACGGGTACAACTAATGGTCAGGGGGTCGATGTCTGGCTGGTTTATATGGCCGTTGCAAACGTCTTCGTAAATCTCTCAGGAGGAAGTTGGTTGGATAGACATGAGGGGAAGGCATGTAGTTAAAATAGTGGTTCTTTGTTTGTTTCCTGACGAGATATAGGTTTAGAAAGAGAAAAAATAAAGGCATTTATTTGGTCCATGCACAAAAACAATAGAAATAAAAAAAAACTCGTCATCACATCTCTACATCTCAGCTCAAAAAGATAAATACCGCAGCCCTGTGACTTTTGTTATTACTAATAGTCACCTAGTGGAAATATTACCTCATTTCAACAATCGATAATTTCTACCAAAAGACTTCAGCACTGGCTTCCCCAATAGTAAGACCATTCATTGTGGAAAACAACAATTGGTCTTACGATTTCATTGCCCTCTTCTTAAGGCTTCCTGCTACCTAAACCATAAAATCAAGTATGGGCTATATGATATTTTTTTTTAGTTTTTAGTCCCTCATCGAGATCACAAGAAAATATACGACACATATTTTTTTCTTTTTCAAAATGATGGAAAACTGCTTTGATTCACCGCATTAAAGTTGAGGAGAGGGGGCTTGTAACGTCATTATCTAGTATCTATATAGACAGCAGGCATAGCCATGCTACAAATTCTAATTCTATTTCTATTATCATAATCGACAAGGCGACAATAGAAAGAAAATGGCGTATATGGAATCCGCTGTTTGTCAACTATCAAGTGTTAACGAGTAGAATTTGTAATATGGCTGAAAATGAAATTCACTTGACAGTTGACAGACAGCTGATTACCTATACGCCATTTTCTTTCTATAATAAATAATAAATAAATAAGAATTTTTTGACTCGATGTATAGCCGTAATTTTTTGATTACGAAAAAAAAGTAATAATATGTGTCGAATATTTCCTTGAAATCTAGATGATGGACTAAATCATCGTGTGCCGAGCCTTTTCCACTTATCTTGGGGTCGGCTTCCAATCTTACCGGATGCAACTATACCAGTGTTTTAGATGGAGCGACTGCTTATCTGACCTCCACAAACTAGTGACTAGGTAAAATGATACCCCTTGGTTTACTGGTTGTCAGACTTGTTCTGACTAGTCGAATGGACTGTCAAAGATCCACATAAGATAGCCGGGTCCAACGGCTTAACGTGTTTTCGGGGGCGAAGGAGACGAATGAGTAATAATATAATGAATGGTCATCCACGGACGGACCTTGTAAAGGGTAGCATAACTACTTAGGGCGCCTTCAAATAAGCCGCAAAGAGCCGCACGGTGGCAGCGCGGCCACAGCGCTGCTGACGCTCTGCAACCGCTAGGTTCGAGCATCATAGTGTTGTACATTTAGTTTCAACCTCATCAATAAATAAAATTGTTCAAACTGATTTTCGTTCATGTTGAATAAAAACACGTACGCATCATCACTAGTCGATTGATGAACCGATGCGCGGCCACAGCGCGGGTGTAGCGCTGCAGTCGCGCATTTTTTTATTTATATGGATTAACAAAGAAGCGCGACGGCAGCGCCCTTATACATCCTACTTACACAAAAGCATACACATAAAAATAAATAAATGATAGAATATAATAAATAATTAACTTAAATAAAATAACGTAATAAGTAATACTTATTACATTATTGTATTCAATAAAAAATAGTAATTTAAGTTTTTTTCTCCAATTTATGTATTATGTTGCCGTGCCCTAACCGAGTTTCATGTTGGAACTTATATTAAATGTAACACCAAATGTACACGTGCATTGCAATAAATAATTTGAGTTTGAGTTTGAACCTGTACGGGTATTTACCCACATATAACACTTTTTGAATTTCTTGTATAATATTCCTTACGCAGAAGCCAAGCATATACATATTTCCGTTTTCCTTGATTTATACTAGGTATGTACTTACTGAACGCAAGAAAACTTCCATGATTTGTGTGCAACAAAAAAACATAGAATATGACCGAGCATCAGCTGTTCTTACTTATAAAAGCCGGGCAAGACGAAGGGTTATTGCCGTTGGTACTCAAGTAGATTGCTTATAAATTGGTCACCTTCATAGCCATTTTATCTTATTTTGAAAACCTATTGAAAGACATTGAAGGCGAATATTATGCTTTAATAGAGAAAGTACTAATATATAATCTGTCATTAAAATATACAGGTTGTAACGGAAAGGGTATATACATACAAACAGGGTGAATAGAGTATTTAATAACGAGTCTTTCCTCAAAATTTCAGCTCCCAATTAATAACTTTGAAACTTCACGATATTATTTAATATCGACAGTTTATTAAATGCAAAATCATAACAAACGTGTCACCGCACTATGAGGGTCATAATCCTGTCCGGCAAGGTTCAAGTATAGCTATCTCGGGTTCTGCGCGCCTAGTACAGACCTATCGGGCTCTGCCTAACCAACGAAGGCGCGACGGCGCGGGCGGGCTCAACTTTACAAATATGTATGTATATGTATAAAAATGTTGCCATGTCGTTTCTTATCACCAAGAGAATCCGTGCCTTTCGGATGTATATACCCTTTCCGTTACACCCTGTATAATCTGTCATTAAAATATCTACGAATATTATTTTTCTAAAGGCGTTAAGTCTTCCAATTGGCCGATTTTTACTCTCTATCCATTTCTCTCTGTCCAGGGTTACTTGTGTCATCGAAGGAGTCCAGTTTATTCTGTAATCTCTCTGGGCTCGTCGCGATATCATCTGCCATGTAAATGGCCGATTTTTACTCTCTATCCATTTCTCTCTGTCCAGGGTTACTTGTGTCATCGAAGGAGTCCAGTTTATTCTGTAATCTCTCTGGGCTCGTCGCGATATCATCTGCCATGTAAATGGCCGATTTTTACTCTCTATCCATTTCTCTCTGTCCAGGGTTACTTGTGTCATCGAAGAAGTCCAGTTTATTCTGTAATCTCTCTGGGCTCGTCGCGATATCATCTGCCATGTAAATGGCCGATTTTTACTCTCTATCCATTTCTCTCTGTCCAGGGTTACTTGTGTCATCGAAGGAGTCCAGTTTATTCTGTAATCTCTCTGGGCTCGTCGCGATATCATCTGCCATGTAAATGGCCGATTTTTACTCTCTATCCATTTCTCTCTGTCCAGGGTTACTTGTGTCATCGAAGGAGTCCAGTTTATTCTGTAATCTCTCTGGGCTCGTCGCGATATCATCTGCCATGTAAATGGCCGATTTTTACTCTCTATCCATTTCTCTCTGTCCAGGGTTACTTGTGTCATCGAAGGAGTCCAGTTTATTCTGTAATCTCTCTGGGCTCGTCGCGATATCATCTGCCATGTAAATGGCCGATTTTTACTCTCTATCCATTTCTCTCTGTCCAGGGTTACTTGTGTCATCGAAGGAGTCCAGTTTATTCTGTAATCTCTCTGGGCTCGTCGCGATATCATCTGCCATGTAAATGGCATTTGGCCTATTGATATGGTTGTTCCAAACTTAGTCATTAAGAAAGTTAATCAACTTCAAAAATAAAACCAGTCTGTTACTAGCTTACTGGATAAAAGACTCTTCTCTATACAGAAAAAACTATTATTATAAAAATAAGTTGTTTCCCCAGACGATGTTTTTCTTTCGCCGGCGTCAGTAATATCTAAAACTTGAAAAGAGAAGAAGAATGTGTTAATAGAAAAGGGCACATTGATGGGTATCGTAATCAAGGTTAATAGAAATTTAAGGTTGAAATAAAAACAAAACTTTAAGGAGCATTTTCATGATATTATTTGGTTTTATACCAACGAGGTGTCGAAACTATTTATTATTATTATTACCTACTAGCCTGTGTTTTTCCACTGCAGGGCAAAGGCCTCCCTACTTTCCTTCCACCTCTCTCTGTCACGGGCTTTTTGGGACCAGTCGAAACTATTAATGTCAATTATTTAAAAGCATTAGAGTCTTCTAACAACTTTTAACTAACGTGAATATTCTCCTCAAAGAATTATTTCCATTCACCCTTAAGTATTCAAGCCTCAACCAGTTTCCCGTTTAGGAGTGAACAGAAACTGGTTGAGGCTTATAGTCAAACAAGTTACTGGGTGGTTATCCGATAATTTGTTTGACTACCTCATCCTCGCATGACAGACGTCCACCTACTGCTGCCCAAGGACACCACGAAATTATATCAAATTACAATACCTATTAAAAACATTTCACCACAAGTCGAAAATCTGCACAATATTAGTGCATGCCATTGTAATCTAATCTCCTTTAATTCCTCAAGTTGAGTCTTTTCCATACAAATCGGGATTAAAACATTAACTAATGTGCACGTTCATTAAACAAACAACGATTTTAATGCGTCACTGGATTAACTAAAAGATTATACAGTTATTTTTAAAACAAACGTAACATCTCGCATAGTTCCCCTGAAAGGTTAGGTAGACTTGTACAGAAGCCAGCATATCAAGCTACCAGTGTGTCTCTTCGAAAGTGTTTCAACACTTTCAACTTTATTACAAACTAGCAGACATAGTAACGCGGTTCCACCCACATAGTTCCCGTTCCCGTGGGAATTTAGGGATTAAAAGTAGCCTCAGTGAGCTTTCTAAAGCTGAAAGAATTTTTGAAATCGGCACAGTAGGTTTTGAGTTTAATCATTACAAACGTACACACACACAAAATATGTTTTTTTTCTCTTCATAATATTATTAGTGTAGATAGAGGTTCATGTTAAATTGGAAAATTTGAAATGTCTAATGTAAACAACGGCGTTCACTGAAGGGCTGCAGGACAAAAGTATAGGTTCTTATAGTTTACCAGTTAAGTACAAGTTTCATGTAATAGGGGGCATGTCTTGTTCCACTAACGGAGCACATATTGTGAACTGATTTATGCACGTTACAGCTACTGAGAAATTGCTGTTAGAAAATTCGAACAAAAATTTGCCTGACCCGAAATCTTACTCAATACCCAATGCTTAGCTAGCCACTAAATAAGAAAGAAAGAAAATATTTTAATTTGGGACAAGCACAGGAATTTAACAGCTAAAAACGAAATCTAAAATAATTGTAACATCGACAGTGTCTGGACGAAGATCAATTTTATTTCAAGTAAATAGTAGACACATAAATATTCTATTAGCTTGATAGATTGAAAGCAACCATTTTAAATTAATTCCAATTTTTTTAATATCCGTAATGTCATTTCTGAAAGCATTCTTCCTTCTTCTTATCGTGAGAAGTCTTCAAGGAGTTAGGAACCATATTTAGCAGACTACGGTACCTATAGTAAAAAGGAGAGCTATTTCTTTGACCGGTAAACTATGTATGCATGTATGTTCAACTGTTATCTTGTAACTTCTAAACTAATTATCCTAATTTCATGTCACATTTAATTGATAACGGTACCTACTAGAGAAGATAAGTCTGGAACTAAAAACAGGTATTTCTTCTAAGTCTAGATTCGTGCCCGATTAATGGCAATAGGCTTGCCCCTATTACGCAGGCGTGATGAGTCTGAAAAAACTGATTTTTACCTTGCGCTCTCTGTCATGATTTTATACTTTATTTATTAAAAAAAAATGTCAACTGTAACTTGCCTAACATCATATTTTAATGTTATCTGATTCTAGAACATTTCTTCTTAAGGGTTAATCAAGTTTACTGATTACGCCTAATTCAATTATTCTCATTATAATGTGGATCACTTAAGTCACAAATCTGAGATAAGTACAAAAATAATTTGTAATCTTATCTATTACTCATTATTTTCCTCAGCCACCTAGATTTATTTTTATATAAATACGCCAAATTGCATTTCTAAATCACAGTTTAATAACAACAACCAACGAACAATTATTGTTTTTGAGACAACAAGCAATTCATAAAAACCAGTGGTAAGTTTCATAAGCATTAATTAAAGCTGAACTTATTTACTGTTATTTATAATAACTGCAATGTATTTATTATAAAATTTCAATTTATTTTTTTTTATTAAATAAATATTCGATGTTTAATGCATTCTGCATTTAATATTCCAAAAAAACGAATAACTTTTATTTTTCAAAAAAAAGTTTTAGTAGCGAATTAGTCTCAAATATGTGGCTTTATCATTTGTAGAACTATTGTCATAGTAAAATTGAATTTATTCGAACCATAACAAAGTAAGAATTTCTTTGAATGAAAGTAGGTACTTGACATCATTATGGAGTTTAATATGGAATAGGTCCCTCAAATATTTTCGAATTCGTTACCATGTCTGACAACAAAACAATTATTGTTCTCAATTTTTTTTTATAAAATTAATCTTCTTTTTTTTTACAGCAAAATGAAATTCATGCTCATTTTCGCATCTGCCGTGGCTTTGGCCGTTGCCAGCCCTCAGCGAGGTCTAGTAGACCCTGGTGCTGCTGGTCCCGCGCCAGCTCCCGAATTCGAGCCCATCGCCATAGGACCAGCAGTTTTGGAGTTTGAGCCGATTGCTTCTGGACCAGCCATTTTGGACTACGAACCCATCGGTGTTGGCCCTGAATTTGTAGAAGATCAGCCCATCGAGATTATCCCTGCCCCGGCTCCTGTGTTTCCAGAAGGCATAGCTCCTCCTGTTGCACCAGTGCCTGTCGCTAACCCACTTGTCCAAATCATTCTGAACATTAACGGTCAACAGGTAAGTGTATTATATTTGTGAATTTAAGGACTATGTGATGCAATTTTTATACTTTCTTTTTTTTTGTCAAATTGTATGTCAATTACTAAGTATGCAGCCATCCTAAATGTTCTATGATTAATATTGTTCACCAGATCGTGGAGCTCCTTAAGTTCAAAGCTGACAA
The DNA here is from genome assembly GCA_921972225.1 of Euplexia lucipara. NCBI lineage: Eukaryota > Metazoa > Arthropoda > Insecta > Lepidoptera > Noctuidae > Euplexia > Euplexia lucipara. The sequence goes on along the minus strand of OV179143.1, from coordinate 3,636,407 downwards.
ATGCACTGACTGATATGGTCCACCTATATCTATGTGGTTCTTTCTTCAAAAGACCATCTCAGACTCTAATCTGCATAATCCTCACATGATCTAACCAAGTTAATGGGTAGACTTTAAGAGAACCTCGTCTAAGAGTAGTAAAATAGTGAAACACCGACCTCACTTCACTATTTAAAAAAAGACGTGTTTGTAAAAACCAATTTACAGAAATAAATAATATTTATCATTTATCAGGTCCCAGTTCCCGGTATCGTAGCTCCTCGACCTCCTATTGATGTGGTACCTGGCCCAGTACACATTGTGGACAGCGCTCCTGAACCAGTTGAAATTGGGCCTGCTGTAGTGCCAGAGCCTATATCGATTGGAGTACCCATTCTGCCCGATCCTGCAGTCATCATGCCTGATCCATTGAACTGAATCATGATTATGGGTGGTTTGTGATACGAGTTTGTTAAGATCTAGGATAAGTGTTAATGATGTGATTTTTAAGAATTAAAGATTCTTTTTTTTCTATACCTTTTATCTTTCTATGCTGCGGTATTACCTTTAACTATAACGTCTGTTAGTCTGTACATTGTGTAGCTATTACTATTATTTTGAGTTATTGGTTGAGTTAGATCTAATCTAGTGTTGTTAAACAAAGCAAGTGAGATTTCTTGAGTTGCCTTATAAAACCATAGTTGTAGTCTGCTACAATCCGTCACTAGCTTTAGGTGCAGTAATTCCATAGGGAAACAATTTAAAATTAGAACTCTTGAAAAGAAAAAACTACCGCAAGCGCTAAATCACAAGTCGTGCTAATTTGTAGCACCACAAGTTAGTCTTTAATTATAAATACCTATTTACAATAAATTATAACTTAATAATAATATCTGTAGGGTGCTAGGTATGCTACCTATTCCTACGCTATACGGGAATCTAACCCGTATAGTTTGCTAATAAGCGCTATTATAGCAGAGCAAGCGGAAGGATGAAAAAAGAATGCGAAAGACGAAGAATGTAGAAAGATGAAATGAATCGTATTATTAAATGACTTGAGCAAAAGTATATTACAATAGAATTACAGTATGGTACAGTGATTATAAATAAGCGAAACAGTTAAAATAAGCTAAGCGCGGCGCGACCGACTCGGATGCTAGTACAGGACAACTGTGTGGCTCGGAGCTCTGCTTCCCCCGCCGCGGTGAGGCGGCGCATGCGTCGGCCGTGCTGCCCAAGGTCGTCTTCGCCGCGGCCGGTACATTTGTCATGCGCGCTGCGCGTGAGTACGGCACGTGTAACTTGACCGCTAATGACCCCAGTGCGAACAAAGGATCGTATGATTTCGCTGTGTGTCCCAAGATTCATTAGCGGAGCGTTTTGTTGGTCGTGTGACTTAGACACGCCACAAGTTCCCCCCGGCCAGACCGTTGCTTACGGTCGATAAAAATCCGGGAATCTTACTCTTCGCCCACTTTTTGTTCTCTTCTCCTCTTCTTCTGTAGTAGTGGTGGAAGTGGCTGGTGGCATCATAGTTGATAGTTTTTCATCAGAAACCTTGTTGTCATCACGCATCATGTAGGCTGGCTTGAGTCGATCGATGGTAACATTGTTGGGCTTCCCTTGTATCTCGATTGTGAAGTATTTTGGGTGCCTCTGTAATACTTTGTAGGGGCCTGCATAAGGTGGTTCCAGTGAGCTGCGAACATAGTCTCTCCGGAGGAAGACGTGCGAGGAAGAGTGTAGGTCTCGCGGCACGTAGAAAGGAGATGTAGTGTGCCACGAAGTTGGTCTTGGAGTCAGTCTGGCCATGTGGTGTCTCAACCGGGTTGCGTACTCGGTGATGTCAGCTGCTGTGTAGTCTTCCTTTGAAGATAGGAACTGGCCAGGAAGGTGTAATGGTTCTCCGTAGACGAGCTCGGCCGGCGTAGCTTGGATGTCTTCTTTCCAAGAGTTACGCATGCCGAGGAGTACCAGTGGAAGCGCTTCAGTCCACTGTGAAGAAGAGTGGCACATGATGGCTGCCTTAAGCTGCCGATGCAACCGTTCCACCATGCCGTTTGCAGCAGGGTGGTAGGCAGTGGTGCGGAAGTGGTGTGAACCAACCAAGGCTGCGAGAGCCTTGAAGAGGTGGCTCTCAAACTGGCGACCACGGTCAGTAGTCACCCGTGCCGGACAGCCGAACCTGGCTATCCAGCCAGTCACCAGTGCTGCAGCGCAGCTCTCCGCCGTGATGTTTGTCAACGGGTACGCCTCAGGCCATCGGGTAAACCTGTCAATGACGGTGAGGCAGTATCTGTAATCAGAAGAAGGGGTTAAGGGTCCTATGATGTCGAGATGAATGTGGGAGAAACGGGAAGATGGAGTTAGGTAAGAGGATAGAGGAGATTTGGTGTGGCGTGTCACCTTGCACGCCTGGCATTGCAGACATTGCCTTGCCCACTCTCTACAGTCCTTGCGTATCCCTGGCCACACAAAGTGTTGTGTCACCAGTCGCACTGTAGCAGACATCCCTGGATGATGTAGATTATGAAGTGAGTTGAATACTTCCTTCCGTAGTGTCGGTGTTATGAAGGGGCGAGGTACCTGAGTGGAGGTGTCGCAGTACACAGGTAAGTTTGCACTGCTGGTTGACTTTATTTTATTTAATTTAAGTGTAGACCCATGGAGAAGCAGGCCTTGCAGTTCTGGATCCTCGTCCTGAAGTTTTGCAAGGCTCTGGAAGTCTATGGCAGCAGATACCTCCTCTACACGCGATAGTGCATCAGCGACAACGTTGTCGCTGCCTGGTAAGTGCCTTATATCCGTCGTAAATTGCCCAATGTAGTCTAGATAACGGAATTGCCTCGGAGATAGACTCTCTCTATTTAGTTTGTAGGTGAATATAAGTGGCTTGTGGTCGGTGTAGACTGTGAAAGTTCGGGCTTCGACCATGTGCAGAAAGTACTTGATCGCCTCGTATACTGCTAGCAGCTCTCGGTCGTACGGGCTGTACTTCTTTTGAGCGTCATTCAGCTTGTGAGAGTAAAAGGCTAGAGGTTGCCAGTTCTCACCTTTGCGTTGCTGAAGTACAGCGCCTATAGCAGTATTCGAAGCATCGGTCATGATTGCTAGTTCTGCTGAGATGTCTGGATGAACCAAGAGTGTTGCCTTAGACAGCGAGGACTTGCAGTCGTCGAAAGCCTTCAGCAGTTCCGGAGTCATTTCTACTGGATGAGACCCTTTTACCTTTGGTCCGGCTAGAACTGAGTGTAGTGGTGCTTGTAGATGGGCTGCGTTTGGGACGAATCGGCGATAGAAATTTATCATGCCCAAAAACCGTCGCAGCTCCTTGACCGTCTTCGGCTTCGGGTACTCCTGGATCGCCTGAACCTTAGATTGCAATGGTTTCGTACCTTGTGCTGACACGCTGTATCCTAGAAATACGACCTGTGTTTGGCCGATATTGCACTTAGCTGCGTTGACGACGATTCCGTATTGCTTGAGGCGGTCGAATAGCAATCGTAGGTGGTTCTTATGCTCTTCTGGAGATGTAGAGTAAACCAGAATGTCGTCTATGAATCCATAGCAGAAATCTAGACCTAATAGTACTTCGTCAATGAACCTTTGGAATGTTTGGGCCGCGTTCCTCAAACCAAAGGTCATGAAGGGAAACTCGTATAACCCAAAAGGTGTAGTTATTGCGGTTTTCTGAATGTCCTCTGGGTTTACGGCAAGCTGGTTATAGGCTTTCACTAAATCGATAGTTGAAAAGACGGTGCAGCCTGCTAGTTGGTGTGAAAAGTCTTGAATATGACGGACGGGGTACCTGTCAGGTATAGTGCGAGAATTGAGCGCCCTGTAGTCGCCACACGGTCTCCATCCGTCGTCCTTCTTCTTCACCAAATGCTGTGGCGCAGACCAAGCGCTCTCCGAACGCCGTGCTACACCACTCGCTAGCATTTCCTCGAACTCTTTCTTAGCTGCCTGTAATCGAGAAGGGTCAAGGCGTCTGGGCTTACATGCTACCGGTGGGCCTGGTGTCGTCCTAATATAGTGCAGTGTATTGTGCTTTCTTGGTAGCTGTCTGCCTGGCGGTCTGGTAATTTCAGGATATTCGCGTAGTATCTGATGGTAGTCTGTGTCTCCTACCACAGCCTTTACAGAAGCTAGCGATGTCAGCGGAATTGCAGTGTGTGGCAGAGACAGAGAGTGTCGTAAGGTTGTCAATTAGGCGTTGGTTCCTGCAGTCTACCAAAAGATTGTAAAAGCTAAGGAAGTCTACCCCGATAATTGCTTTTGATACGTCGGCGATTGTGAAGCTCCAACCGAAGTTCCTCTTTAACCCTAAATTTAATTGAAGTTGTAGGGGACCATATGTGTGAATTACCGTGTTGTTGGCGGCCACCAGATCGTACTTCGATTTTATGCAGGGCGTTTTTACTGCAGATCGGGGGAAGACGCATAAGTCTGAGCCAGTGTCTACCAAAAATTGCATTCTAGTGGTCTGGTCGATTATAAACAAACGGTTTGAAGAAGTAGGGCAGTCGTGGGCCGCTACTTGCGACCGCCCTTCCTGTTTTCCGACTCGAACGTGCAGGGCTGCTTGCGGTTCCGCGCCTTGTCTCCGTATGTATAGTGGTAGAAACAGTGTGGGTGGTTCTGTGGTGGTTGCTGTGGTCTATGGCTAGAGCGGTCATACCTTCTGTGTTGGCTGCGTGGTCGAGAACGTGAGCGGTTTCTCCCTCTGCTGTTGAGTTGTGCAGAGAGCGAGGCTATCTGCCTCGTAAGCTCGCTCACCTGCGCTGCCAGGTCCGTTGTAGCAGTGCTTGAGGATGTGGAGGTGCTCGCAACCTGTGGTGTCATCGGGGCGATTTCGTGCACCCTGTCCGCTATCTCCGCTAACTTTTCGACCTGTAATTCCGAAATTTGTGCTGCGATTACTGTCTGAATATTTTGGGGCAACCGGCTAGTCCATATGCTTTTAACGAAATCTACGGCACCTGATGGTCGAGCTAAGTTTTGGAGGTGCCGCAAGAATTGCGATGGCTTTCGGTCACCTAACTCTTCATGTACCAGTATCTGTTTAATTCGCTTTTCTTGCGACGCTGACAATCGATTTATGAGTTCGGTTTTTAGCTTTTCGAACTTGTCCGTCTCAGGTGGGTTTGTGATAATATCTTTAACCTCTATAGCATATTCTGATTCTAGTTGTGAGGCCGCAAAATAAAATTTAGTTGTATCACTGCTAACCCGAGACAGTATAAATTGACCTTTTAGTTGTGCGAACCATAATGCTGGTTCCTTCGGGCAAAACGGTGGGCAGCGCAATGGCAATCCGACCCTGGACACTTCCTTAGAGGTAGTGCCAGTAGCCTCTTTTGCATCAGCATAATTTTCGGCATCAGACATAATTAATAGTTAAAAATTAAAAAATAATCAAATCGCTCACCGCTTGTGTCTTGGACCACAATAAAAATATTTTACCCAGTTTCGGATGTAAACAAAGCAACTTCACCACTATAATCACTGGTCCTCTTGATTAGCCGACACTGCTTGCTTCTTGTAGCTGCACTTTGGACTTCTATCAGCTCAGCCGTCACCTGGTTCCACTGCTTTCCTGGACTCCTGGTCTTCTGGGCTGCTGGTATCTTGAGTAACGCGGTAGTCGGGGTCACCAATGTAGGGTGCTAGGTATGCTACCTATTCCTACGCTATACGGGAATCTAACCCGTATAGTTTGCTAATAAGCGCTATTATAGCAGAGCAAGCGGAAGGATGAAAAAAGAATGCGAAAGACGAAGAATGTAGAAAGATGAAATGAATCGTATTATTAAATGACTTGAGCAAAAGTATATTACAATAGAATTACAGTATGGTACAGTGATTATAAATAAGCGAAACAGTTAAAATAAGCTAAGCGCGGCGCGACCGACTCGGATGCTAGTACAGGACAACTGTGTGGCTCGGAGCTCTGCTTCCCCCGCCGCGGTGAGGCGGCGCATGCGTCGGCCGTGCTGCCCAAGGTCGTCTTCGCCGCGGCCGGTACATTTGTCATGCGCGCTGCGCGTGAGTACGGCACGTGTAACTTGACCGCTAATGACCCCAGTGCGAACAAAGGATCGTATGATTTCGCTGTGTGTCCCAAGATTCATTAGCGGAGCGTTTTGTTGGTCGTGTGACTTAGACACGCCACATATCAAATGTATGAAAAGCGTAGATGAAACTAATCTAAGGGAATCAAAACAATTACCTGCATAACTGTCAACGGTTAAAGTACCTAAAAGGCTGGTAGCATTGTCATTAATTTTACCTGGCCCAAGCGTCATTTATATGGCCAGCCCTGGTCACACTAAACTTGAAATCTTGCTATGTTTCTAAAGTCGGGCCAAGAAAAACTAGGTACCTAGGTACCTTTTTCTCTTTTATAAGAATGTCAGCAAAAACTTGGAGTTAAGATTTGTGCTCGGCAGGTCAATAAAAGTTTACCGTCGACAATTACATATGAGTTGATATGAGACATACATAAACACATTGATTGATTTACATTACCTACGTCCCTATATCAAATATCCAAGTGACGTAGTGTATCTAAATCAATTTTAGATGCTTTATATTCCTACGTCATTTCAAAGTCTGAACAAATAAGGTTGTGCACACCCTGTAAATAAAGATATCTGTGCCACAGCTGGTTCTGCTAATTAAATACGTTACACGCTGTCTTACGGCGCTGGGCATAAAATAAATGTATACTTTACAGAAATTTGACTTAGACTTTGACGTCCACACTCCACTGATGTAAAATACAGGGACGTCGTCGCACATACCGATACCATAAATTCTAGACAGTATCTGGTTTTTCTTAATCGTGACTGAAATTGGCGAAGGAAAACACCGTAAGGGTACGTACTTGCCTTCTGCCGAGTTCGCGGGTTTGGTCGAAAGAGTCACCGCAGCCCTGGAACGCAAAAGGCATTAGGAAAATGGGTTTTAGTCAGTAAGAGTCTGACACTCCCTTCTGCTTCACCCAAAGCGGGAGGAGTCAATTGAAAAAGTGTCTAGTATGCCTTGTTAACTCAGGTTATGTTTGCTTGGAATACGAAAACAAAAATTTGTCGTTTGAATAGAATAATATTAATTTGCTTAAAACATTGTATGCAAAGAAGATAAAATGCAAAACAAAAGAAAGCAAAAAAAAAATACATTTATTTACACACAGAAATAACAACAAAAACCAACTATAACACGTCATAAAATAAAACAGAAGATCAGTGTGTACGATGCCACGACATTTAAAAAAAAAACAATAAATACCGCAGTGATGTTATTTTGAAAAAGCTCGTTGGAATAACATGAACCCACTTTCAACACTTTAGAATTTATAGTCTTTATAGCACAAAATAAAAAAATATCAAAAAAAAAAAAATACCACGTTACAGACAACACTAACATAAAAAAAAACAAATCTCCCGCGCTTCAGTGTCATTCGTCGCTCACTTTGTCTGTGGTCTGGTCTGTGATCTATGGTATGGATCAAAGTACGCGGGCGCCGCGCGCCATTTAACAAACAGTTTATTAATGAATAAAACAGTATTTTACTATTATTAAGAGATTAGTAGGTACTCAGATGCGTTTACTAGGTACTAAAATAGTGCAAGTGTACTGTTACGTTTTCGTGTACGACGGTGTAGTGTACTTATATGTTTGTGTAGTTTATTTGTGTTGGTTATGAAAGCAAGCAAAACAAAAATAAAGTGTTGTGTGCTGACTTGTTTGCTGAGACATTTGAACTGCGTGAAAATCCTGGGTAAGTTTGCTGACCAGTTTCCTTTTAAATACGCAGTAGATGTTATTTGTGTTTCATATTAAAAATACCAACTGCTCTAACAGCAAGTAAAAACGGTGGCAGGTCGTTCTGGCAACGAGAAGCAGTGAATTTAAAACTGTCGCGGAATGCAGAAGCTCGTGTTTTAATTTTATTTAAGTAACATGACCAAGTTAAGGGTACATGTTTGTTGTGATGTTTGCGAAAGAAGGTATAGGCACTAATATTTTTCCGAGTGCAAAAAAATCGACGCCGTATACGAAATCCAAACGGACTGAATTAGGTATTTGACTCGCTCACGCACACATGCGGGAGCGCTCGGTCGCATGTGTGCGTGAAGCCAGAGTCGTTGCTGGCCAGTACGGCGATTAAACGTTTTTGATCCTTTGATATTTTCTACATGTCTTTTAGTCTCGTAGTTTTGTTAATTAAAATAAAAAGTCTGGTAGTATAAAATTAAGCATTTATTTATTAAAATGTACAAGTTTTGAGATCCATAGAACGGCATTTTCAACGGTCGATAATTTCTGGAAGCATGCACTTGTAGTAAAAATCAACAAGCCGATTTCTTATTTTGGTTTCCCAGAAATTGTCGTCCCTCTTGATAATTGCAGTTTTCAATGGAAAGTCTGGGCCCGTCCACACAGCAAACAAACAAATATCTAAAATTCTTGCTTTTTCCGCCCATACTTGAATCTGTAAATATGAAATTCTTAATTTTAGACAATCATAAAAATGTTACAAAAACATGTTTGCAACGGCGAGCTTACTTCTACAGGGTGTTTTTGAAATCGTGGGCAACATTTTCACAGGTTGTTTTACCCATGAATATGATCAACTTTCATTATGGGACCAACGCGGAAATTGCGAAAAAAAATTAGCTTTTGCATACAACAGCTTAATACCTAATCGACTAAAATGTATGAAACGGCTGATATTTCTTTTCTCAATTTCCGAGTTGGTCCCATAATGAAAGTTGATCATATTCATGGGTAAAACAACCTGTGAAAATGATGCCCACGATTTCAAAAACACCCTGTATAGAGAGATCTCTTTCAGTCCGACAAACCGCACATGCCAATTGCACAATACATTTTCAGATAGGATTAGTAAGCATAATAGTTTAAAAAATATCCTAATAATAAATGATAACACTTGTTGGGGGGCGTCCATTAATTACGTGAGGTATTTATTTAAATTTTCTGTCCCTCCCTCCCCCCTGGTGAGATGTCATATGATTTTATTCAACCCCCACCCCCATCCCCCAATCGCACGTGAGATTTTTCAAAATGTGTGTTTTTTACGTAAAAGCATTGGATTGTTATTGTAAAAAGAAAAATAAATTGCTTCGTGCTTTTAGTTACGACTAGTTAAGACTAGTAATCAATATTGCTGAGAGGTTAATTATAACTGTAATAAAATTTAACAATAGAATACTTAAATCGTAACTGCTGTGATTAAAAAAAGAATATCTACTCTAATTCAGTTCACGGAGAACCATGCGCGGTCTCAAGAGAGATTATTGGAACCAACATGTCCATATGATTTGGTATGAAACAAATATGGTGGTTTGACAGTCAGTAGATTTATAACGTCAAAGTATGAATGAAATTATTTTTCTTTCGAACGAAATAGTGAATGATCATAATTGTATTACGATTTTTAGGCTTAAGATTAAATCTTGAATTTTCATTTTGACCTCATTTTTGTAATCGGCGACCCCGAAAACCATGAAAACGATACCCGTGACGGAAAAACTAAAAATTTGCCTCGGCGCCATCTTGAATTCTCATTATAAGCTCATTTTCGTAATCAGCGATACCGAAAACTACGAAAACGACACCCATGACGTAAATACCAAAAATTTTCGTCGGCGCCATCTATGAGTTGCATTTTAACCTAATTTTCGTAATCGGCGACCCCTGAAACCATGAAAACGACACCCATGACGGAAAAACCAAAAATTGCCCTCGGCGCCATCTTGGATTTTCATTTTGAGCTCATTTTCGTAATCAGCGACCCCAAGAACCACGATAACGACACCCATGATGAATAAACCACAAATGTTACTCGGCGCCATCTTCGATTTTCATTTAGACCTCATTTTCATAATCAGCGACCCCGAAATCCATGAAAACGACACCAATGACAAAAAACCCAAAAATGTCCACCTTCAATTAATAGCAAGCGTGAAAATCTAAATGTGGTCATCAACTTTTGATGCTGACTGTACATTCTGGATTAAATGGACCAAAAACGTATTTTTTTTTTTGTTATATTAGAAAAAAAATTGCGATTGACTCGACCCCCCCTTTAACATCTCACGTATTTTATGAACGCCCCCTTGCGTGGAAACGTAACACACAAACAGAAATACGGTGGCATTTATAGTATTATTATTGACAAATAGTACGTACGTTTTGTAGGTACCTACTTATATTAAAATACATGAAACGAAATAAGGTACTCAAAATTATAATAACAAAACACTTATCTACACTATCACTTATTGTATTTCAAACGCATGTTTAAATCAACACAAAATATTAAAAAATAATAACTTACCAAAGTATCGAAAACTCACGTCGCGCTATATTCGTCTGTAGCCAGCGGTACCGGCGCGTCGTGTTTCGTATTCACCCGGTGCGATTTTCGGAGCGCAGAGCGATACGTCCACTCACTAGAAGCGCTCGGCGCGGACTGCTGAGTCCAGACTTGCGTCGAGTATTATAACGCGAGATTTAGGTTGTTTTAAAAGATTTTTAATTGCCAAATTTATTTATTTTTTTGCATTTTTTTTTCGGGAAATGGATTGCTTTTTTTCTGAAGTTTATTTATGTTTTTTTTTTATTTTATGAACGAGAGTTCTAAGTAACCGAAATCATAAGCAATTCGTTACCCATTTTCTCTAAAATTGCACTAAGTTCAACATTTTTTTACTCAACATTTTTAAATAAAAGTGGTAAAAAGTGATCCATACATCTTATAGATGACTTTTACGACAATACATTGCATTTTTTCCATACCGTTTCACCGTCAAAACAATTCGTTAATATGTCATATTCTAAACCACTTACAGCTAAATTTCACTTCACGTTAGCCGGTTTGAGGTCGATTAATCAAAATTTAATAATAAAAAAAAAAAAGTAGCTCACGTAAAAGATCATAATTGAAATGATCTTTCATACTGTGCATTAAAAATTATAGAAATACAGTATTTTAACTGTAAAATCACGACTGTAAGATCACGTAAATCAGCAAAATCGGTAAAATTTCGTGTACGGATTCTTAAGGTCAGTTCGAAAATTTTTATTCAGCATTGTCGTGGTCGCTTCATGTCAAAAGTTCAAAACTTATTTGGAAAACTTTTACACATAAATATTGTGCGTAAATCTTAGATTCCTTTAGTTTTATGATCTACCGCGATTGGTTTACTTTATCCAAAGATTTTCATGACAACATGAGAAACTTTTCATCATGACAGTGACTATATGAAATATACTAACGAATACCATAACAAATGATGGCAGGTAAATTCGCACACGTTCATTCAACCAACAAATACATTCAATACTTACCAAAGACTGGATCACGAACAAAATTTTCTTCCGATACTTGTGTCCTCTTGGACACAAGTCTATGAGTTTATTTTAGTACGCTCCGCTGCCGCTCCAATATTGCTATATTATTCTAGATGATGTTACTGAGACAGGGGGTCACAGTTTTCTATGAAATTACTACGCATCTCCTCTTTAAAGTAGGTATCTTAAATCTCTTAACTTAAGGTCATGGCACATTATACCGGCACGGCACCGGCACCGCTCCAAACCAGCAATTGACTTGCTATTCAATTTAGAGCCTTAAATCGTGGGTAGTATAATATATTTCACAAAGCCAAAGTGGAAAAGCCAACGGCGAGCAGTCAGCGCGCTTGCCACTACCATACAACTCGACTCGCAGCCCGCGTGCCGATAGCGAGCGGACCATGAGCTTACAACGCGTCGACCGCACGCTTACAGCACGCCGACTCCGCGTTGCCAGCAAAACGTCATTGCGCCGTCGTAAACCGAGACATTATGAAAACGTGCAAGTCATAGGCGTGTTCAATTATAAATGCCTATAACAATTGTGTTCGTGGTGTCAGCTAGCTTGCACCTCGCGGGCGGCGTGCGGACTGCAAACTGGCACCATACCGACGATGCGTAGTTAGCGCACTGTCAGCTAGCCGTAGCCTAAATTCGAGGCGACGCCCGCTGTGCGGGTTTTGTGCAGTTGCGGTGCCGTTATAATGTGCCATGACCTTAACAGTCATTGCGGTTAGTCAAAAGCCCAAAAGTCTGATAGCCAGTTTAACAACAGTAATCCATGCAGCATATTGTGTTATTATGTGCAATTATGTTTCCTATGTATGTAACTATTGAGTAGTGTAGTAATGTTAAACATTGGATTGTAGTCCCAACAAAGGATGAAGCTATGAGTGTTGCAATATAAAATGTATACTTCCACTATAATGAACACCGGATTTATTATTAAAATAAAACTGATTAGATATTATTGATACATGCTTGTCAGGTGATGTGATCGATGCTAATTACATACCGGATTATTTTTGACCAAGTTGCCGAATGCAAAACGAAGCTAAAGTTGCAGTTGTAATATAAAAGCGTGCTCATAATAGATTTTATGAAATGTGCTGTAAATTATTTCGTCTAAAACGTAAGTGACGTCGAGTAAAAAATTAGTTATGCAAAATTTTGGGAAATTTCAAGCAAGGCTTCCGTGTCACCCAGTACTATTAATTGAAAAGTGTCATGACTAAAACTCAGAACCTTTATTCGCCAATTATACAAATTTAATTTTGGTTTTTATCACAATCAGCACTTATGAACTAGATTTCTTGCCCTAAAAATTTAAATCTAGACAAATGCTTTTTTCTGTGTCGTCGGGCAGATGCAACGGATATTTTTATTTGATGATATTGTTAGTAAACTGACAATACTAATAAAATCATTATTGCAGTAAAATGTCTTACAATGCAATGCTCTGACTACGGTGAAAAGGTAAGAATCGTCGAAAAATAAAAAGAACTTTTCAGGAGCTGTTAAGATATAATTAACTGTAATATATATACATTGCAAGTGGTTGTGTAGGTGTGAACTCAGGTGCACAACTCCTCTAGAATCCTGTAAATAGATTAGTTGAGTTCGGGCAGCACAGCTACAGGGGTGGGTAGCTGAGGTACGCCGATAGCAACAGGCTCAGGGTTCACTGGCGTCGGGAAAACGGGGGTACCGATGGGCGCGGGGGCAACTTCAACAACGTGGACGGGTTCAGGGGCAGCTTCGATGACTTGGACGGGCTCAGGGGCAGCTTCAACCACTTGCACGGGCTCTGGGGCAGATTCGGCAATGTGCACGGGCTCAGCAGCGATGGGACTGATCGGAGCATCAATGACGTGAGAGACACCGTTGATGTTCAATATGATTTGCACAAGGGAAGTGCCAGCGGGGACGTTTACGGCATCCTCGACAACGTGGACGGGGCCGACGGCGATGGGCTCACCCTCGATGATAGCAGGTCCAACGGAGATAGGTTCAAAGTCAACGAAAGCGGGTCCAACAGAGATGGGCTCAGCCTCGATGATTGCGGGTCCAACAGAGATGGGCTCAGTCTCAATGATTGCGGGTCCAACGGAGATTGGCTCATTTTCGATGAAAGCGGGTCCAACAGAGATGGGCTCAGTCTCGATGATTGCGGGTCCAACGGAGATGGGGTGGGTTTCAATAATAGCGGGGCCAACGGCAATGGGCTCGAGGTCCACTATAGCCGGGCTTGCTATTATGTTACGGTAGGTAGGACTGGCGACGGCCAGGGCGACGAAAGACGCGATAATGAGCAGAGATTTCATGTTTGCTGAAACAGAAATAGGTTGTTAGTTTCAGATTGTTTTTGTTTGTTGCTTTTTTTAATCTAAGGTGAATATCTAGTGAGACTCTTTGCTTTATGGTGGTTTAAGGTCTTAGGTCACATTTGATATTTCATATAGGAAATGGGATCTAGGCAACTTTCAGTTTCAGAAAATAAATTTCAAATTTTAAGACGTCACTGATTTTGTGTGTGGTTTAGAATGTAAAAACTGGCCAAGTAGCAGAATATGGTGGCACATTGTGATTAAATGGTTAAAAAAAATGAAAAAAAAGTTGATAAAAACATAACTTCCTTGATGCGGATTATATATTATTATCATGCTAAAATTTCAGCCATATCGGTGCAGAACTTTTTTAGTTTTTGAAGCGTACACAAACCAACATAACATACATACATACATACATACATACATACATACATAAACTCACGCCTTTTTCCCATGGGGGTAGGCAGAAACTACAGAGCGCCATATGCTACGATTCTTACATACTTCTTTTGCTTCGTTTACATTCATACATGTTGTCATACACACACGCCGGTTGCGAGTACTACGCACCTGACCTTTCTGAAGAACCTCACCAATAAGGTCTTTGTATGTCCTTCTAGGGCGTCCCCTCCCGGCGTTCCCACTTACTTCTGCCTTGTAAATACCTTTCGTTAGTCGCCTTTTAGATGAAAGAAAGAAAAGGAAAAGGTTTAGTTTTCGCTAGGACACATACAACGCTAAACCAATGGGTACGTTAGGCGTCAACTCCTTTGAATAATAATGTCTACCTACATTGATAAACCACACAGGAAATATTGATCCCCTACAAAATGTCTCAAGAAAAATACAAGAAAGTAATATCTCTCACCTGCTTTGTGTTTGCTAGATGTTATACAAACTATGCCTTCCGAGAATTTTGTTAACGTTTTTATACAAAACTGTATCTTTGGCGATGTTCTACCGATAAGTTGAAGATAATATTTTATTGTTGTTAATCTCGTTATTAAGATACAATAATGATAACAATTTCATTTGGATTATCAATAGTGATTGATCGTATCATCACGTGTATCACGTAAAGTGCTTATAGATAGTACTAAACCATTTAAGTAATAGGTACTTAGAGCTACTTTATAGGATGTTCAGTGTATGTCGCAAAGTTTAACTTTATCTAACTTAACAGAAAGACGTGTCGCTGGAAAGTTATACTCCATCCGAGTAGGTAGTTAACTAAAGGTAAACAATCATGACAAGTATTTTTATATAAACGCTTATTAATTAAATACATCTACTGTTTAAACAAATTGTTTAAACATTACATAACTTCATGCCTGTAATCCCCGAAGGGCTAGGCAGAGGTGTACCTACGTAGTACACCCACATTTCGCCAGTTATGTTTAAGTCCCATGTAATAGGGGGCGAGCCTATTGCCATCAATCGGGCACAAATCCAGACTCCGGGCTGCTACTGAGAAATCCCAGATGGAAAAGCTCAATAACACTTTGCCCGACCCGGGGATTGAACCCGTGACCTCATGCTCAGCAGTAGCGCTTGCGACCACTAGACCAACGAGGCAGTCAAATTGTTTAATTGATCATGTAATCATTTTTGTTGTATCTAAATTTGTTTTCAGCTGCATTTTATTTTAAACTGTGTTATTAAATAAAAATACATGTCAAAATTGTTTACCTTTTGTTAACTACCTAATCGGATGGAGTATAGTTTCGACACTTCTTTACAGCAAAACACTAAGAGTGGGCATTTTCGGAGACTGTCATAATTTTGATGTTCAATAAGTGCTGATCGTCAGCCTAATTCGAATAAATGAAGTTTGATTTGATTTAGAATACATTTATTATAATGAGTTTGACCAAATGTATGAACGAACTCGGCTTCACATGCAGTTCTTAGATATTCTCACAGATTTATTTTTTCACAAATGATAATAATACAACACGCACATGAATCGATTTGACAGCTATCAAAATACTAAAAGCAAACTAAAAAGCAAAAAACATTAATTGTAGCCACCGCATTGCATTTCTATACTTTTTCAATAGCTTAAGTTACTCGGGGCAATGCAATGATTCTAACGATACCCCATACATGTAGATAAGTTCAGTAATTTAGAAGTTATGGTGGAATAAAGAAACCTACATACATCATAATAATATGAACCCTACATAACACTCCTTTTTTGGGGCAGTCGTGTAATGAATAGTCTATAACGATATCAGTTTGGCAACAACCTGTAGGTACATAATACCTTTCTAAGCTAGCGGAAAAAATATTATCTACACCTAAAACAAATAAAGATTTTTATTACATTACATTATTTATGATTGATACTGAACAATCTGTAAGCAGGAGTTGTAAATCTATGTTTACTATTTCTATAATATACCTACCTAGTACAGTTATTTTTAAATACAATTTTTTATGTTTTTAACTGAGGCACGTCCCATGGATTTCTGATATACTGTCATATTCCATAGAATATAAGCCGCCATTAAAATCACAAAGAAGATTTCCTTCTTGTTTTTTTTATTTGTGGGCAACATTCAATACTTATAGACGGGAGATGAAGGACAAAATTTTCATCCGTCACTTGTGGCCTAGTGGAGTCTAGTTTAGTACTCTCCGCTGCCGCTACCAGATGACGTCACTGAGACACAGTTTTTCTTTTGTTTTTTTGATATTTCTTCGCATGTCCCCTTTATTGTTTCATAAATCCCTTTGTTTGTGGGGTTCCTCATTATTCTATCAATCAAATAAAGGTGTCATATCAATCCTATTTGCCAACTATGGTAGTCTATTCTTAATTCTGGAACTCCTTTGGTTCTTTTGTTGCCGGAGGTGGGCGTTGATAGCTGCGCCACAGTTTATTTTATTTATTTATTTCCACGCTTACATCTATCATTACAGGGAATTACCTATTGCGACAGAGTACATTTTTTGTTTACCTATAATAATTCTTAGCCTAATTCTTAAATTAAATCTTAGGTATAACATATTATAAACAATGCATTATTTGTGAATTGGCTGAGAGAACAGCTGAATAAGTCCAAGACATTGGCAATGAGGTTGAGAGTGCGGAGTGCACGCGTGAGTGGCGCCTCACTTAAAAGATTGGTCCGAGCGCGCGGCTCCGCCAGCAGCCGTGGCTGTCGACGTCGCCATACATACCTGTCTGGAACACATAAACCTATGTGCGCTAGTATGTCCGCATTATGTACCCGCCCTCTAAGTACTCTGAATATGTACGTGGCGAGTCCGAGATCCCTCCTGACCGTCAATTGGTTATATCCAACCATACCCAAAATAAATAAAGTCGGGTACATAAGCGGATAGAATGGGTACACACCATACAAACGTAAATACAAGTAGGCACAAACTTGTTCTGTACTCGTAGTAGTTATTAACTACTGCAGCTATCATCGTTCTTAAATAATATTGGTAGAAGTGTTTTAAGTTCCACATAAAGATTTTTATTATTATTATTATTATACTGATGATCAGACTTCTGAGTACCCATAATGATTGTCTATCCACAAATGTTAGCTGGGACCAAAGGCTTAACGTGGTTTCCAAGACACGTGGGGATCTAAACATTTAATATCCATCCACAGATTGACCTGGGCAGGCATAGTTTGGTATATGCTGTTTTATTTAGCCACGAGTTCTACGATGACTCTTGAATAATATCAAAATAAACGAGATTATAGAGTTAAGTTTATCATTGATTTATAACATAGGATTAAATATGAATTTACTTTATGATATAACAGCGAATAAACTACTTAGATATCAGCTGTTTCCTAAAATGATAACGATTACTCTTTATTTTGATAAATAGAGAGCAACAATTTATTATTTACGTTTTAAAATTTGATTTTTTTGTTAAATGATTCAAGCCGACCACACACTACTGCAATTTCTGTAAGTAACAATGATCAGTGGTGCCCATCAGAAAAACATGGAGTTGATGTCAATTTATGGAGAAACGATTCAATACTTAGGGCGAGGCTCCACCAAAGCGGAGACGAGAAGAGATGTGTTTTACAACCAATCAGCTTGCGTTATTATGACAGCTCAGTTCTTAGCTTTAGCTCAATACAATATCCTATAGGTTAATTACGAGACATCTCCTCTCGTTTCCGCTTTGGTGGAATCTCGCCCTAACACATACATTCATATATACATACATTAAAACTCACGCCTTTTTCCCATGCGGTAGGCAAAAACGACAGAGCGCCATTCGCTACGATTCTTACATACTTTTTTCATAGTTGTTGTCATAATACACGAGCCGCCAGAAACGATTTTTGAAGTGTATTATCCTTTTGGATAAGGAACATTACACTCTGTTCCTCATACCTAATTCTAAAATAAATGAGGACTATATGGATCAGAAAGATCAGAGGTGCGTACACGAACTATTTGTTCGTCGGCACGTGGAGCTCCTCAAGTTCCGAGTTGAGCTCACGATTACTGACAAATGCTTGCACTGACTGATCTGGTCCCCTCATTCTGTGTGGTTCTTTCCTCAAAAGACCATCTCAGACACTGATCTGCATGGATCTTACATGATTTGACCAAGATAATGTCTGGACTTTAAAAGAGACTCTAAGACCTCTGAGTTTCTTTCGGTGTTTCTTCTCACGAGTAGTTAAATAGTGAAACTCCGATCTCATTTCCTAAAAAAAAATATGTGTGTGAAAAGTGTTTGTGAAAACCTATTTACAAAAATAAATATCATTTATCTTTATTAAGCCCATGTCATTCATTAAAATTAAAACATAAGAACACAGACAGTTTGTTATTAAGCTTTTTCGCTAGGTCTCTCACCTGACATTCTCTGGCATAAGAATACCCAACAAACTAATCCAGCAGTAATAATTCTAGGTATTCTTAATTAACTTAAAGATGCAAAATGCCGTTACCCGGCATGGCAAAAAGTATGAATACTAAATAGGCACAATAGCACCGTAATATAACCAGTAGTGCAAGCTGGCGCTAGCTGGCGCTAGCCGCCTCTACACGCCTCGCTCATATGAACATAGATCAAGGTATCAATTAATTAAGGCAGACATGGTAGTAGGCATAATACACGATTGTTTGTGAAGCGAAAAAGTCAAAGAAGAATGCTCGTAATAAATAATAATATTAAAAAATAGGAATTACCTAGAGGACCGATTTGAAAAAATTTTCACCGTTGAGAAGCTACACTATCCCTGGGTGATATAGTCTACTTGTTATCGGCTTGATCGTTACATTCCGTTTTTCATTATTTAAAGAAATAAAATAAATAATTAAACCACAACTGTCACACAACTCCATCTAGTCCCAAGATCGGCAGACCTTGTGTAATGGGTATTAAACAATTGTAAAACATACTTACATATTTTATTTGAAGTGTGAAAATCTAACGGTGTATTCATGAAGTAAAGTTTCTGCTTGTTACCCATAATGCCCTGATAATCATGTTCCTATCCTTTCATCCACTGGCCCAGCAATTCATTCCATCCTACTTGTATGTAAGTACCTACTTTCGAAGTTGATCTTGGATATAACTGACATCATTAAGAAAAACGTCGTATGGTAACTTGGTATAAGCCTGAAATCGTCAATCGACGTTAAGCAATCGAAGTCATTGATTCTCGTGTTTTCTAGTTATGAAACGAGACCTTTGCCCTGCACCGTAACAGGTTGGTATTTATTTATAAAGCTCCTTAGCTTTCAGTTAACCGATTCCGAATTATACTGCCGAAACAACACCCGTCCCACGACTCTTCCCTTCCAATAAGTGACAAAATAATCGTTATTATCTTACGTGGTCAACATGGCGTATCTAATAAGCGGACGCGATTGGTCGTGGGTAGGCAGCCTCGTATGAGGACGTAACGGTTTTCGCCCCGTTAGTTTTTATTAGCTATTCTAACAAGTTATGGTGTGAAGGTATTCATTACGACTTTTTGGTTCTAAAAGTCTTGTGGAGGTGTAAGTTAAGGCTGTCATTGTGGTATAACGTGAGGTCCAGAGTCCCATGGTAATAAGGTTTCTTCATTTGGAATTTCATAGTTACATCTCAGAATCTGTAGGAATGCAATTAGATAGGTACAGTTGGCTTCAGTTCCGATGAATCAGTCTTAGGCTGCAATCACCTCCATCTATAAGTACCTCACGTTCAAACTCTGAGCCTGACCGCTCAAACCGCACGTTGTTATTTGTTATAAATAATAATAAAATAATAATAAACATTTCACAACTTTTTCACACAACGCCATTTAGTCCCAAGTTAAGCTTGAGAGCTTGTGTTATGGGTACTAAATAGCTGATAAACATACTTATATATTTCTAAATACATACATACTATAGACAAATTACACCCAGACACAGAACAAATGATCGTGCTCATCACACAAACATTTGTCCTGGGTGGAAATCGAACCCACGACCTCCGGCATAGCAGTCAGGGTCACTAACTACTAGACCAACAGGCCAGTCAAAATTTGTTAGCCAACTAATTTAGCGATCGAGGATACATCTTCACCTCACTTTTTGGATCATACAAAAGTGATGTTGTTTTGTGTCATCAGGTTTGTGACTCTGATATTTGGACGATTACGTCAATTTTTTTATAAAATTGTTATTAAAACTTATTACTTCTTTAACAATTTTTTTATTGTTTTTAGTTTGAAGTAAAAAAAAGAAATGACAAAACGTTAAAGATTGAAAGAGATGACATTTCAAAGCGGCTCAGTGTGTCAAATATTTGTTAGTTTTTAAACTTTATTTCAAACAGAATAAGGTTCATGTTCAATTGGGAAAATTTGACAGTTTGGGGTATGTGCTGGCGTCTGTACATATCTCATAATATTATCAGGTTGTGCGTCTATGTCCCTTCCACCCTTGTATGTTTATCGCGCGACATAACTTCAATAGCGCGATCTACGATACGTCAGCGTAGTTCGCATATGGTGGCATAGATGGCGCTATAAGTTTAGGTGTGTTTATTATCTTCATACAATCTCATCACAGTCGGAAAAAATTGTCTCATCTGTAACTAAATAATCTTTGGTAGGTTGCGGCAAGTCGTAGCGTGGATTCAATCGCACGCAAGCGAATGCACCGATGAGCTAATTGCTCACACAGACACATTGACAAACGTTTTCATTATTTTGGTGGGTTTTACTGCCAAATTGAAAAATTATTCAATACCACTGAAGTTTTTATGAAGTTGGTCTTTGCGCATATCAGCTAATCTTCAAGTTTTGTTTTACTACCTTTACCGAAGAACTTTACCTGATTAGCCTATACCTGTGTCACTGCAGTAGGCCTCTTCTCATGCAGAGAAGGCACGAGCATTAATGACCAGGCATGCAGGTAGTTTTGCACTTTTAGACTTATAATAAAATTATACTTATATAAGAAAACTAAGAAAACGTTTCATAAGTTCTACTATTAGGGAATAAATTGAAAAGTAGTACTTGTGAAATTGAAAACTCACATGTTTTACCGTAGAACTGGGGATAAGAAAAATTAGAAGTAGTCGAAATAAAGTATCCCAATAGTTCTACTGTTTTGTAGTTTGGTCAAACAGTTAGAGAGAGCACACGTAAGATAATCGTTTGTTATAATATTATATTAATTATATATGTGTATCCTTTGTTGGAGATTCTCCTATAAAAATAATGGCGTAGAACTTTTGAGGAAATAAACCCATTAGTTTTACCGTAGATCTGTTTATTAGAACAATAAGTGGGAACAAATGATAATTATAATAATTATCTAATACATGCGCGAGCACATAGCATGGAGGACTGATGACCGATGGGGTCGAAAGGTTCTCGAGTGGAGGCCACGTATCGGCAAGCGCAGCGTAGGACGTCCACCCACAAGGTGAAGAGACGACCTCATTAAGGCCGCGGGAACGCGCTGGATGCGAGTCGCTTCCAACCGGTCTTATTGGAGATCTATAGGGGACGCCTATGTCCAGCAGTGGACTTCCTATGGCTGAAATGATGATGATGATGATCTAATACATTTCTATGCGCACCGTTTGTTTAAAAGGAATTTTGTTTTTCTTCACGAATACATTTTAAGATTCTGCCATTCCTTGCACATATTAACATAGTCATAATTACAATGCCAACAAGCAAGTAAAGTGAGCTCTTATCTCCTAGCTAGTCAAGTGTAGTTACAGCAATACCCTATTATTATTGGGATTTGGCCCACTTCTCCAATTAACCGTTGCGCAAAGTGGGTGTGTAATTATAGCGTCTCAACACATTGACATACCTATCTACATATCTCATAAACAGCTGGACAGCTGGTCATTGTTTACATACAAAAAGCTCTGTTGGTTTTGCTCATAAAATCTTCTCAAAAGAACAAATGCTTGAACACTTGAACGTAATTTATTCATTTGTTTATTCAAAAAATTATTTACAAAAAAAAACAACCGATTTCTTAAAAAAACACTAACAGGTGTAAAATAACTCCAGTTTCGGAAGTCTGTGGCTTTTGTGGTTTTGTTTCGTTCATTATTGGCCATTTTTAGTTTCTTCGTATGTCAAGAAGGTCTTTTAAAACTTCAAAGAATCATTGAAATTGGTTAACAAATACTAATGAAGTTCTTTCTAAACATTAATCTGTACATCTCTGCCGGGCCCCTTTTAATAAATATAATATAATAATAAATATACAACCGAATTGAGAACCTCCTCCTTTTTTTAAAGTCGGTTAAAAAGCATACAAAACTATGGTTACTGTTACCTAATGCAATAGTGTAGTGACTGATTTTTACTGTAACTACACTATTGAAATAACTAAATAGTGTATTACTCAGATATCTTATTATCAGGCGGTCTGCCTGAATTCACTAAAAACAATGGAAGCAGTCAATCCGTTGTGACATCGCTTAGAGCAGTAATATATGGGACCCCCTTACAAGGGATACCCTTACGCAATCTTCATATAAATATGACTCCCTACTTTCTTTGGTCAAGGCATCACGCATAACACATTTTACAAGCCTATATACTAAAACTAAGAAGATACCACAACGTAATAAATTGATACTGAGGTGGAACCAAGTTTGACGGGGTAGCCAGTGTATCAAATAAAGGTTAGAGTCAGTTGCATCTACTCGTACTTACACTGGAAACCAAAACTAACATAACAAGAATATTATATTATCATAATCATAATCATTTATTTATTTGTTAAACATAGGTATCATTATTATGGATCTTAACAGTAGTAAAAGTTGTTGAAATAAATAAACATAAATAAATAACAACTCACACACAACGCCATTTATCTCAAGTTAAGCTTGAGAGCTTGTGTTATGGGTACGAGATAGTTGATAAATATACTTACATATTCTAAATACATACAACATATAATAGATAAATTACACCCAGACGCAGAACAAATGATCGTGCTCATCACACAAACATTTGTTCTGGGTGGGAATCGAAACCACGACCTCTGGCATAGCAGTCAACGTTACTAACTACTAGACCAACAGGCCAGTCGAATAAAATCTCGTTCTTATACATAGTATTACTAAACGTGTTATTTATTCCTACTAATAACAAGTCTAGCCTTTCCCAACTCTGTTGGGGTCGACTTCCAGTTTAACCAGATGCAGCTGAATACCAGTGTTTTACATGGAGCGACTGCCTGTCAGACCTCCACAACCCAGTAACTGGGTAACACAATACCCCTTGGTTAAACAGATTGTCAGACTTTCGGGCTTCTGACTACAAGTAACGACTGTCAAAGATCTACAAATGACAGCCGGGACCAACGGCTCAACGTGCTTTCCGAGACACGGAGGAGTCTTGGTATGTAATAAATGGTCACCCATCCACGGACCGACCTCGTCAAGCGTAGCTTAACCTTCAATCAAACCAATGCGGCTATTATAATTTAGCCAAAAGCTCCTCCGAAGTTGTTTATTCATACTACTTATGAATCTAAACTTGAAATACCTACAGACAATAGCAAAAATGTGAACTTGGACTTACAATAAATAAAATAAAAAAGATGGAATGCCGAATAAAAACCAGGAAAACGTAGGCGTCACAGTACTCCTCTAAAATTATATTAATTTAAGAAACTGTATCGCACCCCCAGTGCGACAAAGGCGTAAGAAGAAAATGCTAACTTTACAGGAGAGCAAAAAAACTGTTTGGTCTGGTATATCTATTTAGTATTTGATCTTATGATCTTTTGTTATACCATTAAATAGTAAAAAAATCCAGCTATTTTTCAACAATATTACAGATACATGAAATTGTCGTGTATTAAAGATAATTAATATTTTAAGTTTTACACACGTTATTTAACTAAGACAAATTCTCAAATGTAATACTGTTTAGTCTAATCATCGTTTTATAAATTTATTTGGACACTGTAACTGATCGTGGTTATGTCGTTTGACCATCATAAAATGCAGAGGGTAAACACTACTTACGCCTTTTTTGCTTTATATTTTGTTTTATATAAGTCATCAAAACCAAATCATATTAAAAAGTACGCTTACTAATTTCAGCTTGTTATAGGGAAACAAATACGTAAGTAAGATTAAATATATTTTTTGTCAAATTTTATGTAGTTAACAGTCCTACATTGTGGACTTTTTTGTCTGAAAAAATGTAAAACTTATATGACGCGACTAATGTTTTTTTGGTATAATGCCTTAATTTTTCATCAGATCTTAACGGAAAAATTAAGAATGGTGTATCTTTATCTGCGCTATACGAAACTGCAATAAAAAAGTGACGTATTTTTACTTACGCCTTTGTCGCATTGGGGGTGCGGTATGTGCAAATATCGTGTGGCTTAGTACCTTTATGCGCACATGTTTCAAAGACAAAGAGAAAAAAAAACGAATTCCTAGTAAATATCCAGCGCACAAAACATCCAATTAAAACTACTCAAACCGATACCGTCTTTGTAACAAGTAAACAACAAAGGCAACCAATATATCTTATGCATCCGGTAACCGCATTCCAATTCGAAATCCAAGTATTACAACTAGCGAAATCTTTCTCCACCGTACACAGTTCCATCACCAAACAAATTGCCACATTTCCAGATATAAATCTAGGAACTGGAAAGTACTGGAAGCTAAGAGGAAATGCTTAAAAGCATCCTTTACTGATTGATGTTGGTGAAACTCCGAACAACCATAACCGCTTCGCAGGACAGTTACAAACTCACCAAGTTTCATCATTTGAACAACTTTGGTCGCGGCCGCCATTTATTTTTGTTGTGCAGTCTTTCAGTCGGTAATGGGGCAGCTTTTGGATTGTGATGTTTAGTATTAAGTATCGGTCTCGTCTGTTATTTAGGAGAGTGGTTTTGTAATAAATTATTAGTTTGTATGTCAAGTCATTATGATGTCGTGGTAACCATGTTTTGGGGTCTCGCGATTGTGGGTTGTAATCTGGGCGAGTACCTTAGGTCGGAAAGAACGGTAAGTTGTTGGTCTAGGCTGACTTTTGTGGACTATGACAGCCATAAAATTGGCAGTCAGAAACCTGAAGGTTTGACAACCAGCCTTTGTTTAAGGTATCAATACGTCTTACCCAATAATTACGTTATGAGTATCAGATAGGTATTCGCTTCCATCAAAATACTGGTCTGGTAGTCACCATGTTGCTAGACAGCAAGCTGTCATGGAAAAGGCTAGGCAGATGATAACTTTATCTTACCTTTCGAATACAGGCGTGGAGTAACGCGATATCACCAGCATAATTCCAATGGCATTTAGTCGGCCTCTGTAAGTTATTGTGACTGAAGCTGTAAATAAATAAATCAATAACTTTATTTGTTTATGTCAAGAAATTAACAATGAATTACCTTAAAAGATTAAAGATACCGGGCTGGTATCCGCAACTCCACGTCAAAGCGCGTATTTTGCGTATGGGCTATCTATCACGCGGGCCCAGTGCGAATTGGTAGATGTCACATGTCTTCGATTTTTTGGTTCTAGGACATGCCGGTTTCCTCACGATGTTTTCCTTCGCCGTTTTTAAGAGCAGTGGTCATGAAACAAATTACACAAAGTAATGCGCCTGCCTGGGTTCGAACCCAAGACTTACTGTTCGTAAGTCGGGGCGTTATAATAACCGTCAAGATCTCTATTTGTGAGATCTTGACGGTTATTATAACGCATATAATTATCTTCGTACAAGGTAATTCATTAAGAGCAGAGGTGGCCCAAGGGTGGCGGTCTAAGAAATGATCAACAAAGTACCTTTTATAAAACATAAAGTTCTTAGTAAAGTGCAACGTATCGTTCGTCGCAGCTGCTTCTAACTTAAAGTCGCAGTTCCGAGAACGAGGCACGACTCACATCTACAGCTGGGGTACAACGACATAGAAAATTATTTAGTTGACAGTTTTAATTTTTTAAAGCTCTTTGGAAAGAAACGGCTTTCCTTGTGTAAAAGAGGTGTTTAGAATTCTGGAAAAAATTGGCATAAACTAAAAAGTATAATGTCAATTAGACTTATTTAGTGTTGTTTACCAATGGATTAAAACATCTAAGTTGTTTTTTTTATTTGTTTTTGTAAAATTTACTTTAAAATACATAAAATATAACATAACGTCACGCCTGTAATCCCCGAAGGGCTAGGCAGAGGTGTAGGTACCTAGTAACATACCCACATTTCGCCAGTTATGTTTGAGTCCCATGTAATAGGGGGCGAGCCTATTGCCATTAATCGGGTACAAATCCAGACTCAGGGCTGCTATTGAGAAATTCTAGATGGAAAAACTCAATAACAGTTTGCCCGACCCGGGGAATGAACCCGGGACGTCACGCTCAGCAGTAGCGCTACCTACTAGACCTAGATTTTCCGAGTGACTATAATAACTTAAAAGTCGACTAAATGTTTGCAACAAATAAAATAACTTGCCAGCGATTAAATAGTTTCGCGACTATTATATTATGTAAGGTTCAAAATTAAGGGTGTTATAAAAACTAAAAACTAGCAGCTGCGTTTAGGTAGCAAATAAACTATACCAGTCAATTGAAATATTAGGCGAGGACCTATAAATAATGACTTGGCGACTAATAATGTTAGTATAATGTGGAGATGAGTCAGTTAGAGTTAAACAGACGACAGATCGTATCGAATATTCAGTTCATTAATTGTTCAGCCAGGTTAGGTTAGGTTAGAACTGTGACCACGCAACGCGCGATGGCGAGCAAGCGAAGCGAGCGTGCCGCGGCAGCGGCCGCCGAGCGCCAGGTTCCCCCATTATTTTAAATAGAATCTGATTTGTATTATTTATGAATGCCCATTTTCTATTTTATTTTCATCATTAAGTTTTCGCTTAGATATTAATTCAGTTCTCAAAAGTAAAACTTGATGCTAGTTTAAATTAAAACGGAGCTTATAACTGATATATTTATATGCTACCTTTTACTTATTACGATACTCCTTATTAGCTGCCAACCCATTATATATGTTACCCACTCTATTTTATTTTAAAACCTATATTCATTTTACTTAGTTGCTGCATTAAATACATGCCATTCTAAAATAAGAAAGAAAGAAAAAAAGAAAGAAAATATTTTATTTGGACGCACAGAACATAAAACAAAAGAACAGCAATACAGATAACAATAAAAAAAACAAGAAAAGATTAAAAAAGCTAAAGACAAAAATAAAAAGACCTGAGCGAGACCAAAAAGGATCTTAGAATTACATTTTTTTTTTATTTTCATAAGAATTTAATATACCAAAGTTTCGTTGTTGGTTGCCAAGCCCATGTTGTTGTTGTAACTTCTCCTCATCCCAAGTTCCTGGTCTCCCAAAGACATCAAGATGAAGACTCCAGCAAAACTTAACAAAAGGCATCATTATCCCTAATGATTGACTTAGTAGTAAAAAAAAACTACTGGTATTTCCATGATTTTTTTTCTTTGGTAGTTGGAAGGGAAGTGGCTCACTCCACGTCAGGTTATACGCCGCGCCCTATACATAGTACACGTTCTAAACTGCCAGTCAGGTACTAAGATTATGATCTTAACATCATCATTACACACTGAACTGATTTACTTACTCGTTTTATATTTATTTATTTCCTTCCGTTACTGGGTACCCCTCAAGGTTCATTGGAAGACCAGCGTCAGACAGCATCACCTGTCTGGCATGAATGCTGAAATGGACCTTTTTGGCGCAGCCGTGAGGCACACAGCACATGATATGTACCTACTATTGTATATTTTCTATTGTTTTATAAATTATTGTGTGTATGTGTGTTTTGATGACTGATGTCAAATAAATATTTTTCTTTCTTTCTTTCTTTCTTTATCTTTGAAACAATAGAATTGCTTCTTTTACCTGTTACAATACCAATCATAGAAAAAGAATAGATACGAAACGTTTGTAACATGGCGAGGCCTGCGGACCTCGCTCAGTGTTCGGGAACGATTCGACTGTTTCTTAACAAACACATCCCTTGCTACACATCTTCGCACATCTCTGGTAAAAACGCAGCCTAAGGCCGGTTTTCCAGCAAAACAGAGAGTAGAAGAGATGTGTCGTACAACGGTACAACCAATCAGCTTGCGTCATTTTGACAGCTCAGTGCATATAGCTTCAGCATAATACAATATCCTCTTGGTTAATTACGCAACATCTCCTTTCGTCTCCGATATGGTGGAGTCTCGCCCTAAGTTATACAAAGCTATAATTTAGCACTCATAATAATTATAATTAATTATCAGTCGCGCCCACGAAGTGGTATTAAAAATCTTTTAATATTTTTATGGTTTTATTCCACTACATGTAAATTATTATATTTATTATGCATAGGACAATAAATAATATCAAATATTTCGGCTGGGGCCAAAACTTGCTGAAGAATTGGTGAAGGCGGGCGGTCATCAGGGTCGGTTCTAGACTGATTTCCAGACATGTTGTAACAAAAACTTCAGTATATTGTTAATAACTGATTTATTATATTGAAATTACCGTCAACCAATTAAATTAGCAAATCACTTCACTTAATAAATTAATTTACTTTCACAATAAATTATAATTATGACTCAGGTGTGATCCGTATCACAATTCCGAGGTGTTGATACTACGACTGCTTCGGTCGAACTAACTAGAGCAGGCTAGCGCGCTGCCTTATAATAGCTCGCCCCCACCTCGCCTGACTCATAGAGTGGTACGATGATGTCACGTTGCGCACGTGCGCCATTCTAGGTGTTTTTGTCCCTTAACGCCGCCAAATAATGTTCCACAACTTTCAGACAACGCCATTTTGTTCCAAGTTAGACAGAGCTTGTGTTTGTAGGTACTTGACAACTAATAAACATACTCATATAATTATTTCTAAATACATACCTACATTTTATAGAAAAATTACACCCAGACACAGAACAAATTATCGTGCTCATTACACAAACATTTGTCTTGGGTGGAAATCGAACCCACGACCTTTGGCATAGTAGTCGGAGCCACAAACCATTAGAATATGTTTTAAAATATTTATTAAACTCCACAATAACATTTTCAGTGGGATTCGTAACAAGAGCGAGTCAGCTCAAGTGTACGAATAGCCTCTAATTTTGTAAAGCGCTGAAGCGGCTTATTGGGCCAATTCACGCGTTTCCACAGAAATTCCAACTGGCTGCTAAAATTAATACATTTGTTAGTGCAGAAATGCTTTTCAGAAATTCTCTCATGTCTATTTGATTCTAATCTGAAACTATTTAAAAACATTTTGGAACAAAAGTTTGAAAATCAGATTTGTGTTCATTTGTTCAGTAATGATTTTGGTGTCAATACTTTTCCATCGCCTATTATTTATATTCTTTGTAAAAACTAAAATACGAAAAAAAAAATTATGTACTATCGGGTTGCCTCAAACGGTTGTTTTCAAACTGTTGTTCCAAAAGGTTTTAAGAATAGTTTGTATCATATTTTAATAAAGTAGGTAGATAATTATCTAGAAATGATAAGAACTGTATTTTATTCTAAAAGCTGTATTACACGAATGTTAAATGATTTAATTTGATTAAATGACTTTTTCACAATTGTTTACAGCTTGAACTTAACATAAAACGCCATTTGTATGATCAGAAGGAAGGCAATGTCTAGTATGAGGCAACGTTTTTTAAAAGAAAAAGTAATATTCAAAGTACAGTACAAGTTATTTCTTAAAACTGTTTTATAAATCCTTTATAGTGCATATGAGAGACAGGTGATTGATACGAATTTCGTTGAAACTCTCCCGAGAATTAGAAGAGATGCTTTAAATCCCGGTACTCGATAAATCCACGTCACGGGAGTATAAAGTAACCGTCGGTAGTGAGATATACTATTTTTCAACTTTCTTCCTTGTAAGAACATCACAGTTCCGTATGTACAAGCACATGAAACTACCCCATTGTGTCAAATTTCTTTGATAGTTTTTCAACTTTATTACAAGTGGAATAAGGTTAATGTTCAATTGAGAAAATTTGACAGTTTGGGGTAGCTTGACGCGCTGGCTTCTGGGCAGGAAAATACTGTTTGGAAATAGAAAGAAAGAAAGAAAGAAAGAAGAAGCATTTATTTGGCACGACACAGGCACACGTTAAAAATAAAAAATGGGTACCTACAAAAAAAATAATGAAACTAAAAAAATTACAATAAAAATAAACAAAATAAGGAATTAGGTGCCTTGCGGCTGCGCCAAATAGTTATTTGTCTCACTCAGTGAGCAACATGCGATTTTGCTCACTGATTTCAGGCAGCAAAACCTACATGTTTGAGCTACTGAAGTGAAAATGTAATTATTGAACTAGTGATCAGTGGTTGAACTTCTACCTCTCCTCTGCGAATGCGATCATCTTGAAATGGATTCAGAGTATTCACCTCAGGTATTATTTTATACTAATTCTGATTCATTTATTTGGCACAGATTATCGTGGGTTTTCACTACATTCTACCTTATATATATATATATATGATCCCGACCGATTTCGGCCACAGCGACTTGGATCTGCCTATTAAGAGCATCGCTGGTGTGCCCTCTGGTGACTGACATAGCCAATTTTTGTCGTGAAAGTGCGATCACATTCACTGCAAGTCAGCACCCCGCCGACGTAATTGTAATGGATGGCCGCGGGTGGTCGGGCCTTAAGCTCGTCACGTTTAGCATCGAGCTCTTCTCTACGTCGCCTTTCAAACTCAAACACCTTAGTGCTCACGGTATGCCTCCACAGTGACCGGTCCGCTGCCATTGCCTCCCATTGTGACGTGTCTAGGTCACATCGTTTCATGTGGCGCTTAAGCACATCTTTGTACCGCAGGAGTTGGCCGCCTTGTTTCCGCTTGCCATCCTGCAGTTCTGAGTAGAAGATTTGCTTCGCCACTCTGTCGTCAGACATTCGGGAGACATGGCCAGCCCATCGCAACTGGCGCCGCATTATATAGGCCATTCTACCTTACGACATGCAAATTCATACGAACATTTATGCTCACCAATATCATGATTGAAACAAGATTATTTTTTTAAATTATGTCGGTATAAATTAGCAAGAAAACATGTCATGTTAGTTAACCTTATTATATGTAACAGAAGTACCTACTAAATGAAACACACACTTTTAAATACGTTCAATCAGATTACACTCTCTGAGTCTTGCATCGATCTAATTGGTTAAGCAACGAATCCAAACAAAAACATTCAACAATATCAACGGGCTTTCCTAAAATCCCGACTAACGAATCTAAATCCGAGTCGTAACTGTACCAGCTCTTAATCAAGTCGAAAGTTTAGCCGTGCTTATTGCCGACCGCAAGTGAACACTGACAACTGTGCTGTTGTTAGGTGCTACCCTTTCTGTGTTTAGTTTGCTAGGTGTTTGACGTAGTTACGTGGTGTGTTATAAAATATTGCGTTAGTAAATACATGGATAAGAATTTCTTGTATTTACTAATATAAATTTATTCCACGGGTTTAAGCACAACTAATAACAGAACTGCAACGAAGCTTACGTTTTTTTCTTGTTCCGTGTAACGTCAACGTTTTGGGAACACATTCATTGTGCGTACAGTTGTGGAGTGGAATTACCCTGCCGGAGTCGGTGTTTCTGTCGGCCTGATGATAGCTTCAACCTAGGGATCTTTAAGCCAAGAGTGAAGTCGGTTTTTAGTCAGTAAGAGTCTGACAGACTTGGACCGGAGGACATCCATGAGGATTTTCCACCCCGCACCAAAAAAGAAAAAAGTTTAGGTGGTAATTCAATAATTGTACCTTTATTGTAAACG
This sequence comes from Euplexia lucipara, assembly GCA_921972225.1. Lineage (NCBI taxonomy): Eukaryota > Metazoa > Arthropoda > Insecta > Lepidoptera > Noctuidae > Euplexia > Euplexia lucipara. The sequence goes on along the minus strand of OV179143.1, from coordinate 3,604,414 downwards.
TCATTCAAAAAGCTTTTAGACAATCATAATATAAGTAGCTCGAATTGATAAATTCCCTATTCCCAAGAACGTAAACCAATGTTTATGTGAGAAAAGGCAGTGCTTCGATGTATTTGCTCCCAAGTAGGTACAGACGCCAGCACATGAACCTGCTCCAAACTATATTTTTTTCCCAATTGAAAATGAACCTTGTACTGTTTGTAATAAAGTTGAAAAACTATAAAATAAATTTGACACATTGGGGTAGCTCAATGTGCTGGCCTAGTCAGTACATGTATGTTTAATTCTAAAGTTGATCCAATTGACGTGACGTTAAAGTAAAGATTTCATGTCGGGCACACTTCTTATTCTTGCAAGCCGGTTGTGCGAACTAATAAAAACAAAGGAACAAATGAAACATTTCAAATAAAGAAGCAGTTTTCAGATAACGTAAACCACAAAAACAATCAATTAAAAACCGAATAACAGGAAAAACCGTTACAACCGTTAGTTGCGCGCCAGAATATTGATATTCCTGCTTCAATTCAAACCCGGTTTGTTTTTTTCTTTGTGTTTTCTGTAAATCTCTTTAACGGCCAGCACTTTTTGTTTATCCCTTATTAGATAGAGGTTATCTGCTTTTCGTTTTGTGTTTTTTTCCGTAATAAATGTCCGTTCCCAAATCCTCTGAGGCCCCTTTCGTTTTTTATGAAATTCGTGATATCAAAGTTCTATTTGGCTTTTGAACGTTCTGGGGATTAAGGTACATGGATCTGATTTTAGACTGCGAATTCTAGAAAATGTTGATAGTAAAAAAGGAATGAAAAACCATTACCACATTACCTACATGATTTATTTTATTTGTGCCTAGTTTGAACACGAACTAATGATAAGCATTGGTAAGTAATTGAGACGAACATAATATAAGCCATATAAGCCGTTCGTACAGCTGTCATAGATGGGGTCTCGGTGACCACGATATAAATGGTATTCAAAATCAAGATTGAAAATAATTAATTGTCCTTAGGGTTCGCTATATGTAAACGTAAACATATATAAAACTAGCAACTTCTAAGTCATAATTTAAAACACGAAATTGGAACAAATTTTTTATGTAATGTTTACAAAAATAAAATAAAAGCATTTACCTATGTGATCGACGTTGCAGTGTGGAGTTTGATTGTTTAAGTTCATTAATTTTACTATTCGCGTGCCCGAATCGTTTAGCGTACTGATTATTTTAGTTCCCCAATTTAATTTTAAAGTTTTCTTAATGATTTCACTTATATTAAATTTAAAATTTACAGAGAAAAATAACTACGTATACAAAAACAAAAGAGAAACGAAAGCGGAAAAATAAATTACGTGGAAACTGAATTTTAATTTCTATATTAAGTTTTTTGTTAGATAGGTATAATTTTATCCGTCTCATTTTCCTGGCTTCTTTGAATTATTACGAACCACCAACACGAGAAAAACTTTTGAGCTCACTTTTTGAACCGTAGAAAGAAGAATTATTTTACTGTAATGACTAAGTTAAATTGGTTCCGTTTACTGCCTATCAAAGTTTTGAAGATTTTCATGTTACGGGTAGATGGGTTGGTGGGTACTTAAGTGGAGTTAAAATGGGAAGTAGATATGTTTCTTTTCCTGCCTATATCGATGTAGATAGAAAGATTGCTTGATGGTACGGTCGAAATTGCGCATTTTTAACAGACTTCAAAAAAAAGGAGGAGGTTCACAATTCGGTTGTAGCTATTAATTTTTTTTTCTATCAAATTTAATAACTATTGTTGTGAAAGTTTGTCTGTTTTGTGTGTAGGTACCCCTTTACGCTGAAGCGGCAAGATGGATTTTAATTAAAGGAAAATTGCCCATTTGTAAATGAAGTTTTGGCTTTGGCCTACGGATTAACATTACAAACAAAGAAACAGCCGCTGTTTTCTACATAGAACTCGGTAGGACATATTTATTAAAAAAAAGTAATCTCTACTTTGACAGGAAAGTCCACTGAGCTGAAATATGACAATGAAATCTATATATATAAAAGAAAGTCGTGTTAGTTACACCATTTATAACTCAAGAACGGCTGGATCAATGTGAATGATTTTGATCTTTTTGGATTTGTCTTTGTCCGGAATAGCATATAGCATAATAATAAAAAACATGAAAAGTCCTCGAAAAAATAAATATCAAGAATATCGGTTGTCTCAAACATTTTTCAAACGCAGGGCCATCTTGGATGACATGACAGGAGTCAAACTTCCCAGTTCATTATCAGGTGACAATTTGAAATTGACAAGTCTTAAGCTAAACCCAAGAAGGTAAGGTTGTCAATTTATAATACGCACCTACGTTCTGAAATTTATTTTGTTACTAAACTAAGAGGTTTTATGTAGCATAAAAAAGTCTTATAAGTATTTCAAAAATCAATTTACGTAATTAACAATGACGACAGAGACGAACTTTAATCATTCTTTGCAAATAGAACTTATTTTACTGTTAGGACTTTAATTAAAGTAGACCGGGAAAACTATAGGTATAAATTGTATGTAACATAGAGGCAATAGTTCAGGTTAAAATTATTAATTTAGTATTTTTTAAATCAATGCATTTTAGTAAGGTAGTTAGGTTAGGTAGTTAGGTTAGCTATAGGAAAGGTATGGTCAGTTAGGTTAGGTTACATGTTATAATTTTAATTCTATCGAACACAAAATGTTGAAATAAGATCACAGTAGAGACTTGCTACTTAAAAAGTAGTAGTAGTTATTATTGGTTTGGATCTATTTATTTATTTATTTATTGGTTTACCAAACAATTGTTACATCAATAAATACATAGTTAATATAATACAGCACATTACAGTACTAGATGTACAATATTAAGCGGTAAACACTACATGCTATACAATATAGGTACTGTGGAACAAGTACTAAACAAACCAAAACATATACAGGAAAACAAAGCCGAGCAAAAACAATTTTTGTGTGGTATTATATTACTTAACTAAGAATACTAAGAATACTAGGAATACATGGAAAAGTAGATGTGACAGGTAATGTTAGTGTATAAGAGTTAAAACTATTGTAATCTATTTGTTGTCGTCTTATTAAACGTATGTATATCTAAAACAAAAAAATGATAAGAGCAATAAATTGACTCTAAGGCACAACGAAGTTTGCCGGGGCAGCTAGTATGAAATAAAAGAATGCAACTCACACATGAGTGTCTTAATAATCGGGTATTAAAGCCGATTAGTATTATTTATTTTTCGATATTATTCTTTACAAATTGGTACTACAGCAATATTGAGGTTACTAAATTAGTATAATTTTAGCATTTATATTTAGGTACAGACGCCAGCACATCAAGTTACTCCAATGTGTCAAATTTCTTTGATCGTTTTTCAACTTTATGTCAAACCGAAAGGTTCATATTCAATTGGGAAAATTTGACACGTTGGGGTAACTTAATGTGCTGGCGTCTGTACATAGATGGGTTTCGATTTGTCATATAGAAGCAAGCAACCTAAAAACCCCATATTAACACATAGGCACCTAAAAAACTCTCAAAAACAAAATAAATAGGTATAAAACAGGTTTTCTATTTCAACGAGGTCAAAATAAAAAATATCCCAGATTTCACAGAATCCCCAAATAAAAAAACAACAAGTATAAAGCCTCGGTCATTCCCTAAATAATAGTGTTCTTTATATTCTCCAGATTCCACATTTTTGCCACAATAAATCTGTGAATCTTAAGTTTTTTTTTCGTGAAAAAAGTGTCTAAAAGCAAAATGAGCGGCTTAAGTGCCTAAACAAAGTCATTTAGCATCAAACAAACTCGAGTGTACACATAATCCAGGACGATATAAATTTTCGCTATGAATTTCTTTCTTTATCCGGGCAAAGTGAAAACTTTACACAACTTTTTGTGCGGCCAATGTGAGAAACACCTAAAAATATTTTTGTTAATTTGCTTTATTTATGAGGTCACATTTAAAGAATGAGGAACATTAGGTTTGCCCAATACCAAAGGTGATCTAAACAAAAAAATTGGAGGATATTTTCGTAATAAATTACACCCGTTTGAGAAGTGGGATGAGATACTTAATTGAACATCATCTAATAATGTTCAAACCAACTGGGGGATTATTAAGAGGGGCAATTCAGGGGAGAAGTTAATTTATACCATCGGATATTGTTTTCCTTAAGAGTTGTCGTGCTAGAGACATAGTTTTTTTTAAGAATAACTAAAAAAAAAAAAAAAGTAGTTTGTCCGAGTAAATAATTTATTAAAACAAAGGAAAATACTGTTTTAATCAGATTATAAAGAAAACATGTTGAGAATATCACGCCGCGCCGGGCAACCGCGGGCGGTAGCTGCGGTCGCGGGGGGGGGGCGCTCGAGCAGCGAGCGTACGACACAGCTGACCGGCACCTCACTGCGTCGTCGTCCGCGCTACTGGACGACCTACGTTTATTTTCTCGCCACTTTTAAATTTTAATCTGTTTGCCTCCTAAAAGTAATCCTAATACTTGTAAAGTTTCATAAAATACAGTCCATTATAAAGTCACCGGTTTTATTTAGTCCTCGTACCACCAGGAGGATACTCCCAATCTTCTTCATGGTCCTTCGAGCCGGATTGTGGTTGGAGGTTGTCTGTAAGAGATCGCTTTTAGCGATAGGGCCACCCATTTTATCACCCTATGGAGTCCTTACCTATATTATAATTTGTAAGTTTTTATGGTGTACAATAAAGAGTATTCTATTTTATATTGTGTTGACTTTAAATACTTGTAAACGCACCCACGATATAAGAAAACAAAATCCTCGTGTGGGGTACGTTCTAGTAAAAACTTAAATTAAATGGTCTTCCCAGCTCCAATTCAAAGGAATAGTGCAATCAAGATAACTTCAAATATCACACAAACAACATTTATCAAGTTTCAAACGGGAAACGACTCTGATCTTTTACGAAACCGTAGCTTTCTTCTTCCCGTGTCCTGACTTCTAGCCATCATTACTCTTGGATCGCAGTTCTTGTACATTGAAAACCTCGGAATAAGACTTGAAGATAAATGATGTACCTACCTATTCGATTTTTGCCTTATAAAATTGTCTGCGAGAGAGGGATTTTGATTTAGTTTTGATCATTGTGTTTAACATGAGCGATTGGCGTTTAAAACCAGTATGTTACTGTCGCACTGTAAGGTAAAGGCATCTTCTTATAAGGATAAGGTACGAGCATCGATCACTAAGCTTGTTAAAGACTAGTTGGCAATTTTAAATATATTCTGTTAATCTGACCTTCGTGGCTTCGGTTTCCCCACAATAGTTCTGGTCGACTACAAGTTTTAAACTTTTATAAATAGTCCCCAAAGACCCTAGTCAAAATATGACGAATTCAATCATAACGCAACAAAGGGTTGGTCGAGAAAGACGAAAATAACTTTGAAAGTTGTTTTTCTTTTTTAGGGTTATGTGGATAGACATGTATACAAATACATACCTACATATTTTAGGTATGGACCAAAAGTACGTTTGGGATTAACTTATAGTTATGGTTCTGTACCGTGACTGTAATCTATATTTTAAACTTTGTTTATATCACATTATGTCAACGAGAGTCGATGAAGCAGTTAAGTGGATGCAACCAAAGCGAAAGAAAAACATAAGGTGACGAAAGTGTTTTTGCTGTGACCGTACTTTATCGCAGCCACAAACGTCAAAGTTAAAAGTACTAAACCGAAAAGCATCTTAAACAAACTCCATATTGCATTTATTCGCGCGTTTCTAAGTCGAAACATGTAACTTTTTCGCATTTAATATCAAAAGTAAGTGAGCGCGGACTTTGGCGAGGGATCACTACATAATTGTACAAGTTGCTGGTTTGAAACATAGTGGCCGGAAAAAGGAGCGTTTGCAGCGCGTTTTCTAATTTGAAACTAGAAAATCGTGTGCTGAATGTCAAATATGTTTGCTGTCAAAAAAACTTTTAAAATAAATATAATGGTAATTCCATGAACAGTAATTCCAGTAACGGTCGATTCCAAGTTATTTTACGTTCATGTTGTCAACATAGTTTTGCAATTTAAATATACAGGGTGTCTCATTCAAATCGGTCAGTATGGGAAAGTCTGAAACTATAAGACATACGAAGATCTGTTCTGAGGAACCATGTCATCGATTTTAATAACAAGAAAAACTGCATTCATACATTTTAAAAAAATATCTGTATTCCGTTCGGGAATCGAACCCGGTTATTTTGAGCACCTACTAAAATAAATTAAAGTATGTGGAAACAATGCATTTTATTCATTTTAGATATCATGTTTCATACAAACATTTACTGCTTAAGACCTACCCAATCGATATCTAAATAGAAATAGTGTAGATTTTTTTTTTCAAAATAACCGGGTTCGATTCCCGAACGGAGTACAGATGTTTCACATCAAGTTATTTGTCATATTCCCGTGGAAATGTAGGTAAAATGAAGGCTAATCCTTGTACTGGCCTATTTGTCTCAATAATATATTTATTCAATAATAAACAGAAAAATGTCTTGAAATTAATATTTTTGTTGTATGTTTATTATTTTTATTGCCATACTAGCAGACGTCCCGCGGTTTCACCCGCGTAGGTCCCATTTCCGTGAGAATACAGGGATAAAAAGTAGCCTATGTGTTAATCCAGGGTGTCAGCTAACTCCGTACTTAATGATGGATGTTTACAAACATGATGGATGTTTGTTACTCTTTCACGTAAAAACTATCCATCCATTCTCACAAACTTTCGCGTTTATAATATTAATTAGTAGGATCTTTTGTGCCTAATAACAACATTTTCTTTCTTTCTTTATTTATCCTACATTGACAGTTCACTTCACTCTAGTCTTCATTCTCTAGATTTTTACTAAATTACCGGCTGTTGTTAGTAAATTTGAGACCCGTGCCCGCACCGTTTACTAATCCGTATATTTCACAAGAAGTTGTTTTGCCCTTGTTTGGTGGGTCGCTTACAAGGAAAATGCCTCTGTAAGCCCCAAATATTGAGTATTATATAGATTTATTGTACAGCAAAGCTCATTTCTTTTGTTTCGTGTTACTTAAGAAATATATTGTAAGGCTTCGTAATATTATTAATTGACTATTAACGTCATGTTCGATTATGAGGTTTTAGAAGTTCATTAGGTATTGAGAAATATTGGTTTTTGCTGTGTTAGCGATAGCTAGAACCAATAAGTACAACACACGTAGGGTTAGAGAGAACAAACTGGTACAACCACAGACGACAAATTATTATGGTAAAAGAACATCTAAGTTTTTGGTGCCGGAAGTGTTAACAAAATAGATTTATTACGAGAAGAAGTTAAAGTTAGTTTAGGATCACTTAAGACAAAATTTAAAAAAAAGCATTGTATTGATAATGTAATTTGTTAAGTTTAATTTAACACTGTAATAGTAATAGTAATAGTAAGCATGTATGTACAAGGGTGGTTCATTGTTATGTAAAAGAGCGTTTCTCGCCATCAAACGTAAAAGTTTGGCGAGTTTAGAAATAAGTTACACCACTGTATTTCAATTTAATTAAATAAATAAATAAATAAAAAAATGTTTAATGTTATGTTATATGAGGTTTGGCCTTTGACAACAATTTCTATCTATTTACTATCTGTGCGTGGTTATGTCTGTTTTGTATGTGTAAATAGTATTCTGTTTTTTTCTGATTTATGTCGGCAATTATTTTGTAAAGTCGGGGTACAAGATTGCATAATTAATATTAACTTAAAATGTCCGATTGCTCAATTATAAAGTGCTCTGACCGTACATTTGCAGATGCGGTCAAAAGCAATTAATGCATGTATTAACCATTTAATCTTTAAACTGAGGTAATTAGAGACACAATAGAAAGACAATGACAGGCGGACACCGGTGTCCTCTCGGGGTTTAATGAATTAATACAACTGTCTGTAAAGGTCTTAAGTGTTCAATAATAATCATCGTTCTATTGCTCTTATTGTCATAGTAAGATAAACTAGATTCAATTAACGGTATGTTCCAGAACATATTACTATTCAAATCTATGTAGAATAATGTTTCCACAGAAACCTTGTCAGTAGTTCTTAGTCATGCTACTATCACAATATTATTTCGATTATGAAGCTTCAACTCAGATTCCAAATCATAGTTTTTAGTCTTGTGTAAATATGTCATAGGTACTTGAGTAAATTATACCCACTGATATAACCATAATTAAATAAAATTAGCTGCCTAGGCCAACTTCATTCTGCCTAAAAATCAATTTATGTTATGTTACCTTCTTAGCCTTAGCTTAAGGCTTGTAAAATGTCAAATTGTCACCTGTCAATGGATTGGGAAGATATTTGTCGTGTCATCCAAGATGGCGCTGTGCTGGAAAAATGTTTTTGAAAACGTTTTTTTGGTAATTTGTCATTGTTTTTAATGAACTAAAGATAGCTTACGTCCACCTCCAGGATATGATCTATCTCCTTGCCCAAAGGTGCATATAATTGTAGGGGCGGAATATTATTGCTCATACCTATATTTCAATAAATAAAACAATGTAAACTGTTGTCGATAAAACAAATAATATTGAATTAAAGTAAAATTCTTATTAAAATTAACTGAAATTGTTGATAAGTACGTAAGTAATCATTTTTACTTGTCACAATTTTCGCAGCATAACTACCTAATTTCACTACGAAATACCTACTCAGCTTATGGTAGGTATATGTATTTTCTATCCTGAAGAATCAACGGCTTCTTGTCAAACTGATAAAGCTACAACATAACTTACATGATTCTGAATTCGTATAAATAAGCTAGTTTTTAATTACTAAACGTACCGAAGAAAAGGCGAAGTTTATATCGTTAGCTAAAAATTTACTTATAACAACAAACAAACTGCAAGTACCAGGGCAACATAATTAAGAAGATACTCGGTCGACCTCGCTTAATTCTCTCTTAGTATTCAGTACCAAAATGCACTATTTATTAATGTCTATGTTCTTCTTTAAATCAAAAATAATGAATGCCTTGTTTGACCAAGACAAAATAAAATTATTCATGGTGGGAAACATCCAGGCACCGTTTTCAATAATTTACTTAGAACTGCAAACTTATTTATTTTTTCTCAGCGCTTTTTGAACGTCAAAACATATATTTGACAGCACTTGAAAGTGTTTATACACTAGAAAGTCGTGAAGATTTTAATTGGGAATTTTGTGCTATTTGGTAAGAAAAAGTGCCGCAACAAACTCCCCAGCAACACATTATCTGATTGAGTTGCGAAGAGTTTTCCTCCACCCTGTTTAATTATTTCTTAATATTAAGTTGCACACTTTTCATAAATATGCATTCAACTTAGTATCTGCAATAATTGAAACTCCATTTAACCAAGACAAAGTAGTTTTCAACACAGAAATCCAGCAGCAAATACCAAGGCGACATGACCAAAAAGAGGTTCGCTCGTACCCCGCTCATTTCTCGCTTATTATTCAGTAGATGTACACCATTAACATGCAAATCAGCTCGTTAACGTCGCATGGTGAGACAAAAGATCCCGTCAACGGTACTATTATGTTTGAGTAACGTCTTTTATAATAGGAATATTGTATCAGGGTTATGGAAGGTCTTTGAGATGTGGGAACACGGGATTTGTATAAAAGATGGCGGATTAATTTACATAATTAAAATATGTTAGTAGGCCAAGTGTTTTCGTAGGGCAAAATTTAAAAATCTGGTGCACCCTTTTCCAGTATATAAGTAAAGCAAGGCGTTTTTTTTTTATTACTGATAGGCTCGCGGTTGGCCACTATCTCACCTGATGGTAAGCGATGATGTGGTCGACGATGAAGCACGCTTGCCTAGAAGCAACCTGTTCACTCTTGACGACCCCTAGGTTGTAGCTATCAGGAAACACCGACACCGGCAGGGAATTCCACTCTTTTGCCGTTCGCACAATGAATGTGTTTCCATAGCGTTTAGTACGTATGGTTGCGTTTATAATACTTTTATTTTATGTGACCAACATGAAAGGAAGACGTGTGACGGTCATTACTAAGATAGTTGCTTCAGTTTGATACGTACGTAAAATTAGAAAATAAGCCATAAGCAGGAAATCTTGGGCGTGGCATAAAAGACATGAAAGTATAAAAAATCTGTAGAAATATGTTTTTTACGAAGTGTGTGCAAGCCATCGTAGAGTTTAATATTAAATTGTTGATTGATTGATAGTTCCTTTCGTCTCTTAGAGAGTCAATGTTGGAGTATGTAATGAGGTAAGGTAGTTTAATGTGAGGTGTGCACGGTAAATTTTGTATTATGCGTTTCAAATAAGAATAGGAACGTCAATGACCTCTATCTGTCAAATGTCGCTTGAAAAGTACGGCCTGCAACGAAACCTTAATCGCGTCGATGTTGAAAATGTGTTACCGATGCGCTGTTTTCCATGGGAGGGCTCGAGAGATTATCTCCAATGTATATAAATACTTTGAGAGCGAGAAACAGTACAATTTAGAAAATTATTCGTTCATAATTCGTAAATCTATACTTAATAATCTATACTAATATTATAAAGAGGTAAAATTTGTAAGTTTGTAAGTTTGTATGTAGGGGGTAATCTTCGGAAGTATAGATCCAATTTTAAAAATTGTTGTACTGGTAGAAAGCTACAGTATTCCCGGTGGACATAGGCTACTTTTTATCCCCGTATTCCCACGGGAACGGAAACTACGCGGGTGAAACTGCGTGACGTCTGCTAGTAAATTATATTTTAAAAACACCTTTTCTGCTAATCTTACCTAATTTTTTCGAATTGACAGCTATGACGTCACAACATGGCGCAAAGTCATTCCTATTCTCTTTGAAACGCATAGTAAGCTGAGACGTTTTTCATTACGCGTGGTGTAACTTGAAGAATGAAGTGGTTTAAAACAAGGTGTAGTGACAAAATTTCATGTCTTAACCATTTAATTTAATAGTATGCTTAGATGGTTTGGTCACATTAAGAGGATGAATGAAAGGCAACTAACAACTATGGTATTTATAATTGGAAACGCTTAAACGCTTGACGTTTATTGGTTGTGTTCTAAAAGTTTAAATGTGTAGTACTCGCAGACGATAGGTGTGTATGACCAGATGTATGACCGAGAGCAAACAAAAATAAATATGTATGGCTCGTAGCTAGCGTACCATAAATACAACTTTCTCATATTAGTTAAATCCTACAAATATTATAAATGTGGGGATGTATAAATAGATAAGGAATACAAATAAAATAAATGTTTTATAACTTTCACACAACGTCGTCTAGTTTTAAGCTAAGCAGAGGTTGTGCTATAAGTACTAGACAAATGATAAACTAAACTAATATATTGTAAGTGTAAACGCCACGCAGATTGAATACTTTCAGCTCACAATTCTATAATAAGTAATTTCAATATCCTACTTGCATGACAAATAATTTCATTTAATTTCCTTTCAAACATACTTAAATATTTCTAAAAACGTGCAATATATTGTAGACAAATGGGCAATTTGACAAAATTTTAGTTTTTAGTCCCTCATCTAGATCACAAGAAAATATTTGACACGTATTTTTTCTTTGTTCACGTAATCATAAAATAACGGGGATACATCGAGTCAAAATGTCGCATGACGTCACTAGCCAGTACAGTTTATACTAGATAATGACGTGACAAGTCCCCTCTCCTCAACTTTAATGCGCATAATCTAAGCAGTATTCCATCAATTTGAAAATGAAAAAAAATATGTGTCGAATATTTTCTTGTTATCTAGATGAGGAAATAAAAACTAAAATTTTGTCAAAAAGCCCATTACACCCAGACGCTAAAAAATATCGTATTCAATCATTTATCTTGGAGGGGGGTAACAAACCCACGACCTCAGGCATAGCAGTCTCATAGTAGTCTTACACGCAAACACAACACATAAAATATAATTTATACAGACCGATACGCAGAAAACTCGCTTTGGGTGTCTGATAGTAAACAATAACTTCGTAACTTCATCAACACACGTTAAAGTACTAAGAACAAAAAATAATATTAGAATTTCAAACGTAACATAGTTGAAATTCCCGGAAAACATGTGAATTTGGTAGCGCATCAGTTTTCCTTGTTAGCTTCAAAGTTTGGGTCAGTTTTCCACTCGTCCTCACAAATGGATCGTCTCGCTGATATAAATTTCAGTGCAGTTTGAAATATTAAAGGAATTTTTGTGACGCCCTCCAAAGTTTGTCGGTAACTAGTTCATGAAGTTATCATTTTTTAGTTTTCAAACAACACTTGAGAGGGGTTGAATGCTTTAGTAAAAAAATGAATTAATAAAAGATTATCTATTACGTTTATTTATTTTTGTTGATTTTGACGAATATTTTCTTACTGTAACTGTTCTCTTAATTTTTCTCTTTAGTAAAGTGGCTTTCTATCGGTAAAATAGTTAAAAAAAAAAAAAAAATACATACACACGAACATAGAACCTCCTCCTTTTTTGAAAGTCGGTTAAAAATCGGTTCAGTCGATCCAGAGATCACCCCAAACAACGTTAGAAACTCACAAACAGTACCTCTTTTTAATATAAGTAGGCATAGATCAGCCCGGGATCTGGATTTGTGCTCGGTTGATGGCAATAGGCTCGCCCCCTATTACATGGTACGCTATAATGTGAGTGTACTGCTGCATGCTGGTAGGTACACCTCTGCCAAACGCTTCGGGATCACAGGGGTGATGTTATGTTATGTTAGGAATACATTCAAAATTCAATCACAATAATAAGATTCAATTTTAAATAATATCTATTCAGATTGTTAAATAAAAGTTTTTTATTATTAAAATATAGTACACCACATCCAATCTTCAATCATTGTACGGTTTGCATATCCACATTACAGGGGTAATCGATCACTATCGTCGGCCACTTTGGATAGCTTTCAATAGAAAATATTATAAATATTCGTAAATTGAGAAAATTTTAATATTTATTTTATGAAACACATGTGCTGCGTTTGTTTTGGCTTAACATAAGAAATGATTATCACTTTGGTAACATTTAGGCGATTGTTCCCAACGAGTCACATTGTAACCTGTAACAGTGACACTCGTTGGGATTTTTTTTAAATTGTTCTCCCAACCAGTCACACTGTCACACTGTTACAGGTTACTGATTGACTCGTTGGGAACAAACGCATTTAGGGGATGAGTGAAAGACGATTAACAGAAGACTATAAATAAGGATGGTGTAAGTGGCCACGAAGAGCGAGGAGATGCCTAGGCATACACTTGTGTGTCATTATTGGTAAGTTTAAATGGTGTACTTCAAAGAATAAATTATGTACCCAAAAGGTACCCACAATTAAAAACGTTCAAAATCTAGCTGCAATTTTATCTCAGCGACATCAAATTACGAGAAGTGCTCCTAATTGCCCCAAACGGTGTTATTGTGGCGCCAGTTTAAATTAAAATATTTTGACAGATACTTTTTCAAACACACAGACAGTTCTCTCATAGGCTGGAAGCAACCAAAGCGAAACCTAAAGCCTTAAACAAACTATAGCACTTCTATGGTGCACGAACTCCTCAATTGAAACGATCGAGTACGATTGAATTTACAACGTACACTGGTGCACACCAGTGCCATGTAAGTAAGCCGTTACAGTCGCAGGTTGCCGTCTATCACCTCAAAATGTTCCAGCAACATGGTGGTTGTGATATTGTACACACGGCCAAACAGTTGGGTTTGCAGGCGTATGGTTATTACGTGTCATACTTTCTACACCATCCACTCTAATAGATTATAATATATGAGATTTTATGTGACAAACCCGCCACAGTGTCGTCGAACCAATTAATTTATGAGACCACGAACGGAAGCCGGTTTCCGCGAACAATAGGTAATTGTATATGTAAAATGTATCTGCAATTCCGGTAGTTGACAAGCTAAAATACAGAATCAACAGTAGCAACCACCAAAAAAGTGTTTAAACAATCATGTTTGATGATTCTCCGAGACACACTCTTGCTTAAGGCGGGTAAAATAAATCAGTCATGTCAAATAAAAAAAAACAATTTAATGTTCTGTTGGGATTATAGATATCCGTGGTTGGGGTCAATATTAAAGAGTGTAATTTCAAATTTTAGATAAATAGGTGTTAGAGAAAGACAAATAGCATGTTTCTGAGAAACATAAAATGGCAAAGTACTTACTGGCTGTCGCTCAGTTGACGAAAATTTTCCGTTTTTCTTTCTGCACTTCTTCTCCTTATAAACTTTCACTATGCCAAATCTCACATAACTTCGCCCACTCACCGTTTTTAAAAAGGTGACCAAAGTTTTAGCTAAGCGTATTAATTTAGCAACTAATCTTATTAAGCTGTCTACCTATCTTTGTCTTTCATCGACAGTACATTCGGAACAATGGTAAAGTCGTGCATAGTACTAAGCTGGTACTATCGCGTGCATCGGTCCATCGCTTATAGCACGAGTTTCTCTGATTTACCACTGGTTTACGTGGTACAATGTAATTTTCGTGTAAAAATAGTTGCATACGAGCTCCGCTGTGCGGGTACTAAGCCGCAATTGTGTTAAATTTAAAGACAAGAAAATGTGTTAGAGAGATTTTCTAGGACCTATGGAATACTAAAAGATCTAAAGAACACGAAATAATATTAAATGTCTGAAATGTGACTTTTACACTGTCACCCTACATTTAAAAGTTAGTTAAGTTACATAATATTATACTACTACTGGTACTTTTTATTAATTAAAATTCACATTACCATTTTTCGACTGCTTTTTTCTGGTCTTGTTTATCGCTGTGTCTAAAGAATTTAAAATAAATAAAAAAATGAAGTGGTTGCAAATACAAGAAAAATTTCACAATGTTTTAAAAGCTTATAGTAAATAAGCCACTAAATAGCATTTCTACTGATACGCTTCTACTTATACAATATCGACATTATTCTGTAATAACATAACACGCCTCTTTTTTGTTGTGGGTTAAAAATATACAGATATTTTTATTTATGAAACAACACAAATATATATAGATTTATAAAAATGCCTTTTTTGGCTCCAGCTCAAAACTTAGTTTTGTCACATAGCCACCTCAGTATTTAGCAAGACAAAAAAACAAAAATCATACGAGTTACCGGTTTTAATTCCATATAAGTGCCCAAGGAAAACAGAGAATTGCTGTTCTACTTACAAGATAATTACATTTACATTTCCCAGCGAGGAACTAAACAGAATTTAGTTAAAAATCTTCAACACATATCCTACCATGTAAATACCGCCAAGTAAACAGAGCCAGCGATTTAAAAACGTCAGTGTGAAACCCTTCCAACTGGTGTTCAAATTAAATTCTGCGGGCACTGTTCGACTAAGAGCTTGAAGAAATAATAGACTTTTTTGCCGACATAGTTTTTAAACTTGAGGTGTGGGAGAGAAATGTTCGCTAAGAAAAGAAATGAAAGGTTTCGGAGTGTTGAAAAGATGTTGGCATGCTAGTGATATCCTAATGAGAACGTGGCACGATATGGCTGTCATTAACGTAAATAGTGTTTAATTTAGGGTGCATGAAAGTTTAGGCTCTGTTTTTAATAGTTGCCATCGACACGCTAAGAGATTTCAAGCAATATCTGAGCGCTGAATTCCACCTAATACTTTTTTACCAAGATCTAGATTAATAAATTTACCAAGAACGTCTATCAAAGATTTAAGATGCCTGTATTTCTGCCTACCCTCAGGGAAACAGGCGTGAGTTTATTTATTAATGTGTTATGTATGATACTAAGTACTGCAATGATAATAATCTTATCCTAGAACCCAATGATATTATAAGTAAAAAGGTGTAGATAGGTTACACCTTTTTACTGATAATATAATTGGGTTCTAGGATAAGATTATTATCATACGCCCTCAGCAAGTGACACGTTAAACTGTGGCTAACACACACACAGTTTGTCTCAGTGTGGCGTCGCGCTCCAAGGGACGCGTGCGTCCGTTAGTGTACCATTTTTGAAGATCAAGTGTTGTTTAAGTAACCTATCTACACCTTTTTACTTATAATATAATTGCTACCTATATAAATGTTGTTTTTTTTTCTGCGTAGCCTTTTCCCTACAAGTTTGGGTCGGCTTCCAGTTTAATTGCGCAGCGACTGCCTGCACAACCTAGTAACTGGGTAACAATATACCACTCGTTTAAACTGGTGCACCCGAAGCCTTGTGCCAAATAAATCCTTCTTCCTTTAATTATTTAAAAATGAATGCCAGCTTCACGAATGGAACCGGTAAAAAGGCTTGATTATTACCACCAACAAAGGTATTAATACTGTGACCTCAAAGAAATGTCAAGGGTCAAAAATTTTGCTTGACAAAAAAAAAATACAAACTTTTATAATCAAGATAATCTCACCCATCTTAATTTCGGCTTTGTGATTAAAAGGCATATTTGAAGGGACGGAATAAATTATAAGCCGTCAATCTTTTGACGTCACAAGATGGCGCCCACAATTAAGTCATGTCAAAGGTTTTTAATGCGCTTTCGAAACTTTGAGGCGGGACGTACAGTTTCTAAGTATCTACAGAGAGTGTTCTGCGTGGGAACGACGACTGTTGGGGCTCGTAAAAATTATTCTATCTTATTTTTGCTGCTATATAAGAACGTGCATTTTGTCTTCCACTTTTGTTTTAGAAATAAGTCAAGAGTGATTAGGTTACTTTTAGGCGCGCTTGCTTCATCGTTGACCACATTATTGCTTGCCATCAAGTGAGAAAGTGATTTATTTATTTATACCTCGCATCAGAACGCCGCACAGCAATTACACTAATGGTGCAAAATGAATAATAAAATTAATTAAAATCAACTGCTTCTTTGCACCTTTTTATCCTGTGTCGACGAACTGGTGGTGGCTGCTGTAGATTACACTTACATCATATGTGTTTGCATTATTTAATGTAGTGAAATCATAATCGAAGGTAAAAAACTCGAGGTTCCAGCTGATGTCGGATCCGCGGTATAACAACGGCCACAATCAATAACAGGTAATAATAATAAAAAAAAACAAATGATGCAGAACGCATTAGTTAATTTTCTTATTACACATAATAATATGGCTTAAGGACGTATTATAAATTGTTTTTCATTTATATTTGAATAACGCTATTACCATATTCCTTTGTCAACAAAATAAAATATAAATGATTACTATTCGGCTTTAGAAATCAATACAAATAATTGTTTGTATATTTTCTAACCAAACAAAGTCGGACAAGACGGACTTCTAAGCCGATGCAGAGATGGAACGTGGTTTATATGTATAATTGTAAGTAAAATACAACAATAAATATACAGGGTAATTTTTTAATCACCAGCCAAATTTTCACAGGGTGTTCAACTCATAAATATGAACAACTTTTACTACGGGACCAAGTCGGTAATCTAGATTAAAATATGTACTGTTGCATACAAAAGTTTAATACCTACTCGACCGAAATGTATGCAAAAGCTGATTCTTTCTTGGAGATTTGCGAGTTGGTTCCATAGTGAAATTTATTCATATTCATGGTTAGAACACCCCGTGAAAATTTGGCTGGTGATCAAAAAAATACCCTGTATGTAGATATCAAAAAAAATAGGAATGTTTAGAGAAAAAAATAGGAGTGTTTAGTAATTTTTTTTTTATTTTTAGATTGTTATTTAAAATTTCATATATTTCACATTTAATAAAATATTAATATAAAAATATAAAAATATTTATTATTATTACCTACTAGTCTATATTTTTCCACTTCAGGGCAAAGGCCTCCCTACTTTCTTTCTACTTATCAAGAGCTTTTTGGGACCATTCCTTATCTTTTATTATTAAATTTAAATGTGAACCGACTGGTTGCCATCTTGTTATTTAGCAAATTATTTTTAATGATACCATAGATTATTTAGGTAATGCATCGATCAAAGGTACAGACGCCAGTACATCAAGTTACCCCAATGTGTCAAATTTCTTTGATAGTATTTCAACTTTATGTGAAACAGAATAAGGTTCATATTCAATCGGGATCTTTGACACTACGGGGTAACTTGACGTGCTGGCGTCTGTCCCTATTGATAGGGTGTAGGTAATTTATTTTCGTAAACAAAACGGTATGTTACGCCAAACTTTTTCATATTACTCAATAGGTAATACTTTCGTCTTAACGTTTCCCAGTTTTTCATAATTCCTTTTCCGTCCGTCGCGAATGTTCGTTTTGTCCGAATTATTTCGAGCTCCAGTCGAATTAAGGCAGACTTTATTCTTTTAAACTAGATTTTAATTCACCGTTCGAAGCGTGAATAACAAATTGAAATCCGACAGTTTAAGCGTCATTTTGAATTCGCGTTAATTGTGGGTAGAATTAAAATAATAGGAGTTCTCTAGAGGTTGTGTAATTAAATCATATACAGGATGGAAAAAACCAATGGGCTCTGAAGGTAAATCACTTAAGATTTCTTAAGATAGGAATCCTATTTTATTTTTATAAGAAATTAAAACTGCTTACGTTCTGACAAAGAGTTTTAAGATAGAGAAAACATGCGAAGAAATGTCGTAGAAAACCTGTGATTAGGGATGTTAAGCGGTAAAATTACTTTCGTAAAATTCGGTAAAATACGATATTTTACGTAAAATATTATATTTTACGGTAAAATACGGTAGGATTGGGTAAGAAACGAATTAAACTACTACTAAGAAAAGTTCCGAGTCCGTGGAATAGATGGATGGATGAACAAATCGATTGTGCGGCGCACCCAAAGTCAGTGCTAGACTTACGTGCCGGGAGTTAAAAGTAGCTGGTAAATTTACCGTAATTCCTATAAATTACCGTACAATACCCGTATTTTACCCGAGTTTTCGATAAAATTACGTAATTTTGAAACCCTACCTGTGATCCCATATCCCAGTACAAAATTAAACTCAAAGACTTAAGCTGTATACGCACTATGCGGCTACCCGCACGCGGGCAGTCGGACGGCTGCCCGCACGTTATGGTTGCGTATGCGGCTGCCCGTGATATAGCAACGTATAGCAACCACCCGTACGGCCGTAGCGGTCTGCGGGTAGCCGCATCGCAATGCGCATAGAAATTAATATTACGTACATAATTGTGCTTGCGGCCAGCCGTCCGGCTGCCCGCATGAGGGTAGCCGCATAGTGCGTATGAGCTCTTATGTCCGTCCACTCCGACGCAAGTCTTGTATCGGATGAAAATTTTGTTCGTAATGTCCCGTTTATACTTAGTTAGTATTGACTGTCTTTGCGTAAAGTTCAAAACTGATGGGCAATTTCAAACATTACATTAACTAAAAGTTCATTTATAAGTGTTCCTTCACTGATGTCAATGAAGTCTAAGATAAATTTAGAAAGTACAAGTATGGTTTGAAAAGTCACATTGGTATTTACTAGACCAGAATTAAACCGCAACATCGTTCTTTAGAAGTAGAAGCTGTTATTCAAACAGCACAATACTAAAAACTGGCATACATTTAAATAAACAAACAGAACTTTATTCTTTTTTATTACTCTTTTTTGTCCGGCGGATTGCCAAATCATAGGTCTCGAGTTCGAACCCAAGGCACGCACCTCTGACTTTTCGGATTCATGTGCGTATTGTATAATTATCACTTGCTTCAAAAACGGTGAAGGAAAACATCGTGAGGAAACCGGCATGCCTGAGAGATATTTCTCGACGGCATGTGATGCCAAGTCAGAGGCCCATGGGCGGCATTAAAACTCTGATACCAGGTTAGTTACTAACCACACGATAAGAAGATTACTCTGTAATGACATCTCAAAGAAATAAGACAGTAATGAAACGCGAGGGATAAAAGATAGAAGAAAAATGTAAAGATAGTAATAAGGCGACATCGTGACTAGACAGGTAGTAAGAAGAATAACGATATTTTTTTTCTTTATATTTAAATCTAGCAGATGTCACGCGGTTTCACCCGCGGAGTTCCTGTTCCCGTGGAAATACAGGGATAAAAAGTAAGGCTTAGCAGGCGACTCGGCCGCTGAGTCTCGTCCGATCCGGTCGAGACAGGAATTTCATTATTATTAATATTTTTGAGTGGTGTTTCGGACGAATTCTTTTTTAGAGGCAAAGTACCGTCAGACACATCATTAAATAATACATATTTTACTTTGTCGCTATGGATAAATTATTAATTACAAATAAAACAAACATTAAAACACATTGCACATTTTGCGAAAAAAAGTGGCATCAGTGATACGCAGAGTGAGGGGAAGCAGCAATAGCGTTCTGAAGGTATTTTCAGAAAGATTGGAAGGGTCTACGATGGATAGGTTTATCAAGCAGCATGTCAGACATGGGTCTTGATGAATCCTTCTCGAGTTGGGAGCTGTTTATTTTGCTGTGTATAATTTGTGTTCTTGTGTGTGTCTAGATGTTACTACTAACATAGTTTTTAAGTTATTTTTGTACTGAATACTAACACGCTATGGGCCGTCGACGCCTGAAAATAAATATTTTTTTTGTATTTTTTATTAATGAGTGATGAGATGACAAGTATCCCTACTTGTCAGCTCACTCTTGCTTTGATACGATACCGATACATCGGTATCAGTATCGTATCGTATTTTTGAAGAGCATCGGTTCTTATAAAAAATATCGGCGATACTGATACCGTAACAAGACAGGTTATTTTTTTAATAATATAAAAATAATAATAACAGGTCAAACTAAATAAAATCATTATTTTACATTTTCAAAGCGCGGAATTTAAAAAGTTTCGTTAAATCGGCCATAAAAATATCGCCGATGCCGATATATCAGCAAGCTTCGAGTATTGCCGATATATCGGCATCGGTATAGGATACATCCCTACGGACAAGTTGGTTATTGAATAATTGTTTTATGACATAATTATGTGAAAATAAATAAATGGTGGTAATGGTGGAATATTGTTAAAATCCAAGACGACATGTACTTAATTTTGACATTGATTTTAAAGTAACGACTATCTAATTAAAATTATTCATATTGGACTTATTGTCAATCATTAAATCATATAATTAATTGTACGTAGCTATATAAGAATGACATTTCAATATGTGTACCCCATATGTTATGGTAGAGTTTATAGAACTTAAAAAAATATTATTAGCATACTATGTAAAACTACATTCTTAATATAGGTAATTAAATAAATTCTAATTCTAAATTCTGATCTCTCACGAGCCGGTGAGTTTTTGACTTTTGGCATTTTGCACGCACATTGAGACATAAAAACTTCTAGTTGGTAGACATATTTATTTATTTATTTTTATTTATTTATTTATTTAAGGTCAGCCAACAATTGTTTTCACAAAACATGTTCATTAAAAAAAAAATCAACAAATTGTGCTTTTGTAAGTGAAACAATTACTTAAAGGCTAACACCGCATACATAAAATTGGTTGTATTTGTACTAAAACTAAATAAAATAATATAACTAAATAAATAATAAACATAGGTACACAAATGACCCTTTATCTCCCCGCGCCGATTCAGACACATGCCATGCCACGATTATGTATTTTAAAATTGACTTTCCAAAAAGGTATAAAAACTTTTTGGAAAGCTTACAGACTAGGCAAGTTGTTTTATTTATTTGTACGATTAATGTCATAGAAATTTTTGTGACGAAGCAACATTTTTGAAGCGTAAAATGAAAATATTGGTAAGATAATAATATCCCAAAACAAAATAATTAAAATAATGAGCGATATGAGATTATTCTTATTAAGTAGTTTGAAATATGTCCATAGCTTAATTAAAGTGCCAGCTACAACATAATTCTTAATGGTACCCATTCAATTTTTTTTTTTTATTTGGAAAACTTTGGTTAAATATCAAAAAACCCTTAAAATTCAAATATCTCGAAAACTATTGAATTTCGGCCATAAATATGGGGGGTTCAATTTGTTGCATTTTGGCCCCCTTATCAGCCCCTCACGTCTAATTACCAGTAACCCTGTATAAGACTGATTATAGTAATTTACATTTAATATTCTTGTTGTACACGTTCCAATTAATATAAAAGACTGATTAATGTTGTTAACATTTATAATTATTATTGTACGCTTTTTAATTGATATATAAGACCGATTATTGTGATTTATCATGTTTACTGTTGATTGTTGTAATTGTATATTAAACTTTATCTCTTTCTTACAATTCCTTGACTTTTACTTAAGTAATAAAACTCTACCTAAGGTTTTTCATTCTGACTGTACAAAATTTGCTTAAAAAAAGTATCGTCCGAAACACCACTCAAAAATATTTATAATAATAAAATTCCTGTCTCGGCCGGATCGGACGAGCCTCAGCGTCCGAGTCGCCTACTAAGCCAAAAGTAACCTTTGCCACTCGGGGATAGTGTAGTTTCCCAATGCTGAAAGAATATTTGAAATCGGTCCAGTAGTTCGGAGCCTATTCAATGCAAACAAACAAACAATCAAACCTTTCCTCTTTATAATATTATTATTATATTTTATTAGTTTTAGTATAATAGTATAGATGTCTCTCGTTGGTAAACCTTAAAAATGTGGGGTAATAGTGCTTGATCAAATGATCACGGTAAAGAACACGGATATGTTTAAAGTATTCTTTAAAAAAAAGTTGCCTGTAAAGTCGGTAACGACGACAATTTTACGTGTTAACGTCATCTTGTTACGCGCTCTCGCTTGCACGCTCAGCTTAGACAAAACGTGACAATGACATGTGTCATACTTTTTCGTGCCGCAGATGCAGGTCGCTTTCATCTATTTAATTGTTAAACAAATTTTTTGCTCTAAATTATACCTTTACCATATTTTTACATCGTGCCAACATTTTTTTACCTAAAATAAATAAGTAAGAATTCAATTTTTCAAACGAGTTCCAAGAACGTTCCATGTTCAAAACACCAAGGCATAGACTAAACCTTTAATAGCTAGTGGAGTGCGCAGCTCGTAAAACTTAATAACATCGACTGTGCCGTTGTATTTTCCTTTTCATAAAAGGGTAATTTCATTTTTCCGACTTAATCGAGTTTTCCTTCTAGGAAGTAGCGGTTAAAGTATATAAAAAATAAGAAATTTATTTTTCCTTGTACTCAATGTTATGGTCTAGTGGTTCTTATGGATTTTATTTTATAGTAAACTGACAGTTTGTCTTTGTCTATGTGCGTGCGAATTTCGTACTTGTGATCAAAGAGATTAAAGATACTATCTGTAATACAATAGAGACACCTCATGATACATGCGCAGAAATATCATAAAAAAACTGTGGTCCAAGATTGTCTCAGTAACGCCATCTAGCAACATTGAAAAAGCAAAAAAAAACTAGTTTTTTAATTATTAAATCAAACTGAACAGGACTAAAGATAATTTTGATATTCATACATCGTCACCATATTGTCTTTGAATTTTGCAATACACATATTTTTTACTCCACAGTTTCAATTGAAATTACAACTCTGGTTATTTTTTTTTATCCAAACTAAATTCCTTTAATTAACGACCGTGTTATGAATGAAGTTTTGAATATGAATTTAGAGGATTACAAGAGAGAAAGACCAAAAAAACAAACCATGAATTGCGTGAAAGATGATTTGGCTAGGATGAGGGTGACTATTGACATGGCGGGAAACAAATAATCATGGTAGAAGAAGACACGCTTCTTTGACTCAAAATAACTTCGAGATAACTGCAGGCGGATGACGAACATGGTGATACCATTAAGTAACGAAATAAAAAATAACTATTCCAATTAAAACAATGGCTTAAAAGACCAGTCAATGAACAGCCTAACCTTGGGTGTCCAACATTCAAAGTTCAATAGCATCCACATCGTAAAAACTCGTGTCTGGCGTACCCTAGTTAAATTTTATAGGACTATTTAATGAGTTTGAATATAAAAGTCTGAACGTAATATGGTGATGTCAGCTAAAATTTACATGCTTGGTGCTTCAATTGTAAGTTCTACCGTGGTTGTGGAGACTTCAAAAAACCATAAAATTCTCAAGTAACAGTGTTTTTTACCAAACTTCTTCTAAACGGCTTGATCGATTCATGCAGTACTCGCATATGATATGCAACATCTGATATGTTGTCAATAGTGGTAAGTATAAGCCTGCATAAAAAATATATTGTCGTAATATCATTTTGTTGTGTTGAAAACCTCACGCAAGATGGCACCATCTCACAGCCATCTCTACGCCACCACGCGCGCTCAGTGGTCAAATCAAATACGGCGCGCTTTCTCGGCTTCCTGTAACACATTTCCGTCCCTTTTCACGAAATCATTCAAACAAAAAATATCCAGAAACCGAGAGAAAAAATGACACGTACAAAATTTACATTAAATATTAAGGTAAAATTAAATAAGTAGGTGGTAACAATTACGCGTGTTCATAATGAACGTATCACCAACGTTACTAATGACAGTCTCCGACTCACCGACAACCTGCTGAACTACTTCATTAATTATTATTAAACGTAATTAATTCTCGACAAATGGATGTGTTTAAAGATTCATCTGTTAAAGCTTCATCGCGTTGCGTACAAGTGCCTATTTAAGTTTCAAATTTTGTCATAGTCTCATATTATTATGATATTAAAGTGAAGCTTTCTACTCTGCCGATCGGTTCAGTAAAAGTGACATCATATAAACTGCAGGCCTATTACAAATTCTATATCTGTTATTGAAAGAAAATGGCGTATATGGAATCAGCTGTTTGTCAACTGTCAAGTGTATTTCATTTTCAGCCATATTGCATTCGACTCGTTAACATTTGACAGTTGACAAACAGCTGATTCCATATACGCCATTTTCTTTGTATTGTCGCCTTATCAATAACGATAATAGAAAGAGAATTTGTAATATGGCTAGGCCTTCTGGAGTGAAGTAAACTGTCAATGTCTAGCGTTACTATGGAATGACAGCTCAATTTGGTTTCACTTTACCCAATGATATTATAAGTAAAAAAGTGTAGATAGGATATAAGCGCTCAGCAAGCGGTACCGTAAAATGTGACTAACGAGCCACACTTGACCTCAGTGTCGCGTCGCGTCGTCATCGGACGCGTGCGTGCGTTAGTGTACTGTTTTTGAAGATCGAATGTTGTTTGGGTAACCTATCTACACCTTTTTACTTATAATAACATTGACTTTACCTATAATTTTACAGTATTATTTCTACAGTATAGCATTGCTGGTCGCTTTGTGGTCGTAATTTCACTGTTTTACCTGCCTGACCCAGAAGAAGGGTTTTGGCTTTTTATACTCTCAATATTTACCCTTTACTATGCTTTGTATATATATAACGATGAGCCAATAAGGTGGATGTTTCCGACTAAAGCGACAAAAATAATCATCACTGGTCATCTAATGGTTGAAATGCAACTTTTATAACTTTGACACTTCTTCATTATACAAACGGGTTGACGGGAGGGCTCGCAATAGAAGGACAAACACAGACCCTACTAGTGAAATGCTTCAAAAAAGTCAGGTGCGTAGTACTCGCAAGCAGTGTGCGTGTAACATGACGTGTATAACCATAAACGAAACAAAAGAAGCATGTAAGAAACGTACCAGATGGCGTTCTGTAGTTCCTGCCTGCCCCTACCAAAAAGGCGTGAATATAATATGTAAAATATGTATTATGCCCATTCTCACACTGCACGCAATATTCTTAAAACGGTGTCCAAAATTAAAATATTGATTCAAAGTTTAGAATAGATTAGAATGAAGTAACATTTTATTGTATAACACGAGTATACAGCAAACAGTATTTTTAAGTCCTTAAATTTTCAGGTGGATCTGCGTGGTCTGCCATTTTTGGCGTACATAATAATAAAAGGTATGTTTGGTTAGTTTAGTTTGAAATTAAATAAGATGATTTTTATTCCTGTTAGTAGACCTTTCCAGATACATTAACATGACATTTTTTTTTAAACTAAATATCACTGGCATTTCTAAAATGATGATCTGAGAAGAAATGCTCTAAGAAACTAAGGGGTCATGGTCTCTTTTAAAGCCCGGACATAGGATTGTACTAATATATTTGCAAGTTTTACGATGCAGGGTATCTAAAGCTTGGAAAAGCCTTCTGAAGAATGAATCTATTTAGATTTGAGTTCCCGACAGATGACCTTACGTATCTCAAAACTTGAACGAATAAGATTTTCCGATGACGACTTAACACACATTGAAATATCAGCTCAACTACCAGGAGTACAGAACCACGAAGTGTTCCCTCCTTTTACTTAAGTTCTAAAACAGAAAGCGCAATTTAGCTGCTGAAGTTGCGGAGAGTTTTTGCAAGCTGACGTTCAAACGTCCTGCCGCTGAGTTTTATATTAAAGCGCTTATTTTGCTTGTCTGTTTCTGAAGTTAATTTGTCAAAGTTCTATGGGGGATTTATTTTTTTATTATTTACTTATATGAACAGCAGAAAGATTAAAATCACTTGGATAAAGACTTAAGGACTGTAGTACGGAAGCTAACATAAGACTAAGCATTGATAATGAAAAATTGGTTTCAAACAATCATATAACATACCATGATGCCAGTATTTCCCGAAGGGATAGGCATTAGTTAGAGTACACGCACATTTTGTCAGTGATGTTTTAATCCCATGTCATAGGAGGAAAGCCTTTGGTCATCAATAAGGGACAAAAACAAACTCCAGATTGGTACTGAGAAATTCCAGATAGAAAGAAAGAAAGAAAGAAAGACAAAAAGACAGACAGAAAGAAAGAAAGAAGGAAGGAAAGAAAGAAAGAAAGAAAGAAAGAAAGAAAGAAAGAAACTACGAAAGAAAGAAAGAAAAAAAAAAGAAAGAAAGAAAGAAAGAAAGAAAGAAAGAAAGAAAATACATTTATTGGCAAAAGCTACGCACAGCATTAACACAAAAAAGAGACAATAATGGCATGTCTCACGGCTGCGCCAAAAGGTTCTTTTCAGCGGTAATGCCAGACAAATGCTGAGATCCTGCTTGACGCTGATTTTCATTTATGAACTTTTGGGACAAGTGACGGATGACAATTATCAATATAGTTCTTAAATGAATTATATTAGATAACTTAGTAACTGTAGCACTTGCAACAACTAGACTAATAAGGCAGTCAAGTCCACCAAGATAATGGTTTTAAATGAATGCAAGTCAATTTCAAGTTGTTTTAAGATAATTATGCACTATTCTAGGATGTTTCTGTGAGCTTGACAACGTAACATAAACCCTTTTTAAACCTTTTTGACTGGCCTATTGATCGAGTGGTTAGTGGCCCTGACTGCTGTGCCGGAGGGCGTGGGTTCGATTCTCACCCAAGACAAAATGTTTTAAATTAATTAAAACCATCAGATTGGTCACAACTAGCTTAAAGTATTGAGTGTTTTTTTTTGTATTATGGGTCTTAAAATAGGGCCTGACGCTTGCCGTAAGTATTTCTAAGGGTGTCAACAAGGAAGGAAAATATACTTCGGCGAGGTGATTTAAATAAAAATCCTCTTGTTAATTGGAATATTTGAAGAGGTTCACGATGATGCTTACGTTTGCTGACTGGTTCATCATCATTTAGTGACGTGCTTGGCATAAATGAAAAAATCACCTTTGTGAAGTTAAACTATCTATTCTATCCGTAGGTTGAAGGTCTGCAATTTTCTTAAAAATGACCGACGCGATTTGGATGACATTTTAGTTATTATAGAAGTATTTTACATAAGATTTACATTTTATTCCACATATTTGGATCGATTTCTGCTCTTATTACATTTCATTTTTGTTTTTTTATGTACAGTCATAAGTATTAGGTTATAAATTTTGTTCATTTAAATAATCAATAAATAAATCTATATATATAAAAATGTTATGTTGATTTGTGTACGCTTCAAAAACTCAAAAAGTTCTGCACCGATCGAGCTGAAATTTTAGCATGATAAATAATCCGCATCAAGGATTGTTTTTCCAAGTGTGTATATCTATTTATCTTATCATATCCCTATGTTATGCAAACGAAACCTTTACCCGAATTTCCAATTCCCACATTACCAAACTCCATACGGAATTTCCCTTCACATAAAAAGTTCAAAGATCTTTGCAGGACTTACGTCATAAGCTCACAAAGTTCTGTCCTCGTCACAGACACAGTTTCCGATAACGAGTCCTGCTAATAAGGGAGCGCTGTCCAAATTTTAATTAGTAGCTTTGTCAAGACCTGGCATTGGCAAAGACTTTGAAAAAAGGAAATAAACATTTTCCTTTTTCACAGGGTGTAAAAGGTTCATTCAGTGTTGACTTATGCAATACTGTCTTTTGTAATATCCACTGCATTTATCAATTTATTTGTCTTTGAATTGAGTTTTTTACTGCTCGATTTTGATGTAGATTGTTACCAAATTGTTGACCTCATTTCAATCTAAGATTCGTCGTTTTTCATTTATTTCAATGCCAAATTCTATTTAATTTCAGGTAGTTTTAGGAGATGCAATATTATTATTCTCGGATTTGTTTGATAGTAGCCCAAGACAAACGGTTGTGTCATGAACACAATCATAATTTGATCTGTGTCTCTATAATAATTTTATTATGTAATGTAATTATTTAGAAACATTCAGAAACTTGTATGTTTATCAGTTGTCTAGTACGTTGTACAGCATCAGCTCTGCTTAGTTTGGGGCTAGATGACGTTGAGTGAAAGTTATGCAGTATTATTAATACCTATTACGTCTTTATTTCTCGGAACTGGAAAAGGATTTCACACCACTAATTTTTAATTAGTACTAATACTTAAAGGGCTTATTTTAGACGGTCTTCTCATTATATTTGTAAAGTATCAATTAATAATATTCATAAACAGCAAAGTTATTAGCGTTTGTTTATATACCAAAAAGTCACCCAATTTATGGAAATATTGTACAGGCTATTCATGACATAGTAGTATTCATTAATCGTCATCTTTCGCTCACGTACGCGTGATCTAGCTCAAGCATCGCCTCTAACAGCTGTTTTCGTTATTTAAGTTTAACTAAATAGCATATTCATTGGCATATTTAAAAATTGAATTTGTTTTTTTTCACTTTTGATTACGCAAATATGATATACATATGACAGGTACGAATACAGCCCATTTTTGTACTAGTGGTGTATAAGTGCACCTAAGGAAAATCTATGTCTAGTGCAGGACCATTGAAAACTATGGAAACAAAAGTACCTACTATAGGTTATGGATTCTGAATTGATTAATAATTCAGTTTGCTGTTATAATAAGATCTTATATAGGTGAGTAGTTTAGTGTACAAACAACGTGTAAAAATGTTCTCCTGACTTTGGATTCCTTTTCTAAAACTCTATAATACGCTAGGTTCAAGTTCACGTTTCGAATATGGGTTTTCATTTCTTTCTACACCTCAAGAAGCAAATAGGGGTAATATATCAATTTATATAGTTATTGACCACGGCTTTATTTTCATGTCGGATGCAATAATTCGGGACGTACATCAATCAATTCAGCAACAAGATGGATGGACAGACATCCATCACTGCAGACCCATATTTTTGCTAGAAAAAAAAAGGCTTTTTTGATTTTTGGGAAGCTTAGCTTTTTCAAATTGAATATGTTTGTTAGTCAAGTTATCTCAATGCTTGTACACCGTCCTTATAATTTTACGTAAATTAAAAATTGTCTTTTTTTTTATACATACATACATACATAACGTCACGCCTGTAATCCCCGAAGGGCTAGGCAGAGGTACCTGGTATTACAACCCTCATTTCGCCAGTTATGTTTAAGTCCCATGTAATAGGGGGCGAGCCTATTGCCATCAATCGGGCACAAATCCATACTCCGGGCTGCAACTGAGAAATCCCAGATGGAAAAACCCAATAACACTTTGCCCGACCCGGGAATCGAACCCGGGACCTCATGCTCAGCAGTAGCGCTTGAGACCACTAGACCAACGAGGCAGTCAGTTTTTTTTTTATATTTTCTTTTAATTCTACTTATGGGAAAACACGCCTCGATCGGTTGTTAAACTCGCTTCACGAGTTCGGAACGAGAATGGGTGACCACCACTCCTCCATGCCTCGGAAAGCATGGTAAGCCGTTGGTAGGCATACTTTTTTTTTTTTTTTCTGATAGGCACTCATTTGACCACTATCTCCCCTGATGGTAAGCGATGATGTGGTCGACCATGAAGCACGCTTGCCTAGAAGCAACCTGTTCACTCTTGACTTGAAGACCCCTAGGTTGTAGCTATCAGGAAACACCGACTCCGGCAGGGAATTCCACTCTTTAGCTGTTCGCACAATGAATGTGTTTCCAAAGCGTTTAGTACGTATGGTTGGGATATCTACCATGTACCGGTGGCGCAGTGCCGTACGTCTGGTGGTCCGATGATGAAAAGGGCTTGGTGGGATTAAATCGTGCAATTCCGATGCACTCTCTCCGAAATATAACCGATAGAAAACCGACAGGCTAGCAACTCGGCGTCGATGCTCAAGACTTTGAAGTTTTGACGAATGCATCATTGCTGATGATCTTCTTGGCTCGTTTCTTGGTCATTTGTAGATTTCTAACTACAAATGACTACGCTAACATAATTGGGAAAAGGCTAAGCAAATATCTTCATCATAAAAAAGGCGAGTAAACTTCGTTGTAATAGTTTGACGTTTCCGTTATTTTATCGATATCTAGCTTTATTTGTCTAGTTTGATTGTTTTTTTAGTTTGTCTAGTAGTAAGTGACCCTGACTGCTATGCCTGAGCTCGTGGGTTTGACTCCCATTCAATACAAATATTCATGTGATAAGCGCGATCATATTTTGTTCTGTGCCTGTGTGTATCTTTAATATTTATGTACATATATTTATTGACAAGATGGCGTTGAATGGAAGTTGTGGAATATTATTTTGACGTATTATTATTTCTTACGCCCATGTTGATTATGTAAAAGCGACTGTACGGTTGAAAAGCAGTGTAAAAATAAACATAGGAGGCCAGGATCACATAATGTTCGCACCTCGCCACGGTTCGTAGGACGCCGATCGATTCTGATTATGCCTTTCCGCTCCGCTCATTTCTGTTTTGACCCGAGCGAGGAGTCTACTATTCACTTGTTGTACTTTTAAGTACTTCTACTTCTAATATTATAAATGAGAAAGTAACTCTGTTTGTGTGTTTGTTTGTTTGTCTGTTTGTTTGTTCTTTTGTTTTTCGCTTTTCACGACTAAACGCTGCAAAAGAAATAAAGAAAGAAAGAAAATTTTTTATTTGAACGCACAGAACATAAAACAAAAGAAGATCAATACAGATAAAAAAGGGAAGTTTAAATAACTAATGACAAAAATAAAAAAAAAAAACAAAATTATAATAATAATAAAAAGACCTGTGCGAGACCAAAAAGGCGCCTATTTCAGCATTAGCGGCGACAAACCTGCTGCACGGATCGTTAAGAAATTCTGCAGGGAGATTGATCAGACCCAAGACGAACAGACGTGAGCACATCTACCTACCCGAAACTGTTAAATTTCCCCAATCAATTTTAAACCCTAAACTTTAGCAATAAAGTTGAACAATTATTAAAGAAATTTGACAGATTGTAGTAGGTTGATGTGCTGGCTTCTCTACATAGGATGGAGACTTGACATGCTTTCTAATGCACTGGATCTATTGATCTACACATTCACAAAATCTTAATAAGTAAAGCCTGTTACTCAATGATAGAAGGGTGTACGCCTGTTTTACCCAAAAAAAACATGTTTTCTTTGTGGCTGGGCCGGTTATGACGGGATTCTCTCTGTAAGATAGTAGATATAATTAGGAGTAATATTAGAGATCCGTACAAGAACATAAAACCTATAAATTTCCTCGCTGGTACTCCATAAAACACATACAACCACAATGTCCGCTCACTCAATACTTTTAACTTCGTACTTGCATACTAGTTTGAAACTACAATGGAAAACTGCTTGAAGAGCACGCCACCTGCGCACAGTTGTTACTTCTGAATCCTGTTAAACAAAAGGATGCTCGTGTGTGAACTTTAGCATTTCTTTGAATTGAGTGAAGTTCACTTTTGGAGTGGTTTTGGACAAGTTTCTTGAACAAATACAGGATGTTAAGGGAATCGAATTCAGGCTGTAGTTGGTCAGTTCTAACCTGACAAGTATCTTAGTAAACAGAGCGTGTCTCAGTGCTGAAGTTTTCGTAGGTGTATCAATGGCATCACAGAGGGCACATATTAGAAGAACAGCGCTTCGGTGTTTTTCTTTTTTAAAATTTTGTAGCTAATCTGAGATAGGAGCCTTTTTGGCCCTGTGCGAGTGTTTTTTCTAGTTAACAATTTTTTCATTCTTTTTTAGGTTTTTTAATAATACTTATAATAGAGTCGCTTTATGAACGCACAGAGAAGTGTAAAAAATACTATAGGTATTCAAGTTTTATAGAGAACGTGTGTAAAAGAGGAAAACTGTTGTTTTTTTCCACTAGGTGAACACTAGTGTAGGATAATAACCTGTAGAAATCAGAACTTCCAACGGTCTAAACTACCTTACACTCAGTGACCAGCCATTATTATCACCTACGTAGCTGTTAGTAGAAATTATATGATAAATAATATTAATAATATTTATTTATTTCTGTAAGTTGGTTCTTACAATCATATTTAACTAGTATCAAAGTGAGGATGGTGTATCACTATGAGAAACATGCAGATTACTTAGTGTGTCTACAAATAATGACGAAGAAAGAACTTTTGAGTAGGCCACATTTATTATTAAAAATTACTCACAACTGCCAGACAAGACTCACAATAGAAATAAAAAAAGTCATTTAAAAGAAAAAATAAGGTCTAATTAGCTTACACGAGTCTTCTTCTTCTTCTTTTCGTGTAGTTATGGGCGCATAAAAACTCTGCCACTGGGACTAAACCGGTGGGTTTTTCTGACTTGGCTTCACATATTGTCGGGAAATATCTCTCAAGCATGCCAGTTTCCTCACAATATTTTCCTATACCGTATTTCAAGCTAGTCGTCATTATACTTAAACAAAATTACCTCCCACTCCATGCGTCGTACTCCTCAATGCTGAGGGTCGTGACCTCCCTGCTTCATCACCTTTTTCTTCACGATGTTCCTCCATCTACTTCTGTCTCTGGCGGTGTGAAGGGCATCGTATACCGAAAAGTCAAGAGTGGTGCGGATCTGGGGCTCGAGTCTGCTATTGCTATCGTGTCTCAATGACCGGTCATTGATCGAATATTTGACAACTTTGACAGTTTTTGTATGGGAAATGTGTCATAAGTTTGACGTTATACGTCAAAAATCGATCATTGACCGGTCATTGAGACACGATTGCAATAGCAGACTCGACCCCCTGGTCGGACCAACGTATTGGGCTGTTACACGAGTGCTAAATATAAATAAATAAAGGGCATAGAAAAAAAAAACATTAGAAAAAATTAAAAAAAAAAAATAGAAATTATTATTATTATTATTATTATAGTCAGAGACTTGAACAAAACCAAATACTTAGGTGCGCCAAACAAAATCTATCACCAATCAATTTATCCACACCAAAATCTCATCGTGTCGCTTCCACTGTAACCAAACCAGTCTGGCACGAACCTGACAACAGATTTATATATCTGCCTGGCATCGGTCCAGCGGATAGCAACAAGTTAGTGTATTTTAATGCTTACATGAACGGTAAACGGCTCTTAAAACACTGGCTCACTTTACACGCTCGTTATGCTGTCCTAGTTGGTGGTACTATAATTTTGATCGCCTGTTAAAAGGATATTAATTGAAAGTTCCTAGGGTCCCTTGGTTTGTTTCCGGGAACGTACAAAGTGTTTTAACTGAAATTACTTAGAAGTAGCCCAGAGTCTAGATATTTTGGAGAAGGTAATCTAACCATACTATTCCAAAACCACGGCAACTTTTCGAAGTTAGATTCAACATTAGCGAACTACCTGCACGCAAAGCCTGCAGTCCTAGTCATATTACAAATTCTATTTCTATTATCGTAATCGATAAGGCGACATAAGAAAGAAAATGGCGTAATATGGAATCAGCTGTTTGTCAACTGTCAACTGACAGTTGTCAAACAGCTGATTCCATATTACACCATTTTCTTTCTATAATAGAAATAGAATTTGTAACATGGCTAGGTGCTGTTCATGGTATGTCGTCGGAAGAATCGCCTGTGACAGATGGTAGTAACATTTCTGCCGATTATAGAAGAAATAATGATCGACATTGTAGACTGTTGTCGACTGCAGAATCTACACATTACTTTTCTTCATTCTAGACATTGTTGTGCTCAAAACAAGAGAAAGTTTCTGCAATCTGTCACTTTTCGACGATTCTTCCGTTACTACGCCGGTCATGCTACGCGTGCAGAAGAATTTGAGTCTGGATTTGTGCGTGGGTGATGGCAATAGGCTCACCCCATATTAAAAAGAAAGAAAGAAAAAATGTATTTATTAGCCTTAATTAAAGCAAAATGATTTCACCTTAAAACTACATGGTCGAAATGTGGATATACATAGATATACATTTTCGACTGGCCTGTTGGTCGAGTAGTTAGTGACCCTGACTGCTATGCCGGAGGTCGTGGGTTCGATTCCCACCCAGGACAATGTTTGTGTGGTGAGCACGACCATTTGTTCGGTGTCTGGGTGTAATTTATCTATAACATGTATGTATTTACAAATATATAAGTATGTTTATCAGCTGTTTAGTACCCATAACACAAGCTCTTAGCTTAGCTTGGGACTAAATGGCGTTGTGTGACAAGTTGTGAAATATTTATTTATTATTATAGGTTTAAAGTATTTTATTACAATTATAACAGTCCACTTAAAATGATATACAAATAGCTTATTATTAGTATTATATTATTTACATCTGGTGTGTTGGTGACGTCTTAGGTAATAAACGTGTTTTTGTTTTTTTTTAATATTTAGTCATATTAATATTTTCACATTTCTTTAATTCTTCGGATAAATTGTTAAACAGCCGGTAGGTACTATAAGTGCTTCTCTGTACTGACTAGTCGGATGTTGCCGTTTGTCGTTTGACTACTATTTTACTAACATGTTAGTATGATAATGGTCTATGCTACATGTTCTACTAGCGTGTGTTAAACGGATTTTAATAATAACTGTATTCAAAAACATACTTTGTTTTTGATACCTCTGAAAATATCATAGACGGTTTAATTGTGAGCTTAATTTCAGTTACTACTATTTATACTGTAAGCAGAAAATATAATGAAATGAGTCTTGAGACAAAATCAATTTCCATCACTTCAAACACGGCCCAAAATAGACCAACAACCTCTTAAAAATAAATTATCAGGAAAGTTGAGAGAACCTTTAATTATTTCGTCCCGCACTACAATTTACACTCCATCCCTATCCGACACCTAGGAAACAATACTTCCATCCCATTTTCCCACGATCGTTCCGAAGACATTACAAGCATAATCCTACCTTATTCAATATTTAAATGAAGTATGATAAAATACAGAAAGGTTTTAATATCCGAACAGGTGCACCTGCGCACTAAACAGTTAGGCCTAGAAGGTCAGATCCGAATAATAAACAGAAATGCACGCATACAGAGACACACACACCATCGTACTGCGGGTGCACGTGTACTCGGACCTTTTAGCCTAGCGCATATACCTTACATAAACATTAATCGAATTAAGGTGATTTTTTATTTAGGTGTATTTATTTGTCTGTAAAGCTTATAAACACACTTTTGTTTTGTTTTTGCTTTTAAGTTGAAAATACAACTTTTCTGGTAGCACTTAGCGGTTGTATGAGGTTAGCAAAATTAAAACCCATAGATATTATCAAAAAACAATTTCTATTGGCTAGTATTCATATATTCAGTCTTAAGATGAATTAAATATGAATACTATAGCCAGTTATTGTGCCACTGCAGGGTTAAGGCCTCTTCTCATACAGAGAAGCCACGACTATTAATGAATATGCGCCTGCTCAAGGCCAGTTTGCAATTTTACACTTGTATTGATTAGAAGCCTAGGTTTCCTCACGATGTTTTCCTTTAACGATAACAGTGATGTTTAAGATAAACTTAGAAAGTGCATATACATTGAAAAAGGCACATTAGTACCTACTAGCCTGGATTAGAACCTTGCATGAGGGGCAGTCACGGGAGTCACTGGCTATAAGGACTTTAAAATAAAATAATGATTGAACACTAAACGAGTATTTAAAAATCGTTCCATTTGACGTAACGCTTACGGCAGGCATTGGTGCTACGTGCTCGTCACTAATACACATCTATGCATGAGTGCGTATACCAGGGGGTCAAGTCTGCTATTGCAATCGTGTCTCAATGACCGGTCAATGATCGATTTTTGACGTATAACGTCAAACTCTTGACACATTTCCCATACAAAAACTGTCAAAGTTGTCAAATATTCGATCAATGACCGGTCATTGAGACACGATTGCAATAGCAGACTCGAGCCCCAGATCCGCACCACTCTTGACTTTTCGGTATACGATGCCAGCACAGAACACCGCCAGAGACAGGAGACCGGTCATTGAGACACGATTGTAATAGCAGACTCGAGCCCCTGTTCCACTCATCCAGACTTTGCCTTCTGTACCAATTTGTTTTGTAACCCTGGTATTATTAAAAGCGCCGGAGAAGCAATATTGTGTTCTAAAGGTATCTTTAATATCTCTCTAGTCAGTTGAAGATATCACTCTCGGAAAGAATTTTGAGCTTGAGCGATATTTTTTTTCAATTACGACAAAGGCTTTGGTTTTTGTTTTGTTATGAAAACTGGTTTCACGTGAATGGTGATGTGTTTTTTTCTGGTTTATAAAAATAACACCTCGAATCAAGAGTTGTATCACGTAAACATGATGAAAGGTAAAACGTACTGGATGGAAATATTTTACCGAAGTTTTGCTTTCCAAGCAATTAATCTTGACTAGTCTGTTGGTCTAGTAGTTAGTGGCCCAGACTGCTAGGCCGAAGGTCGTGGGTTAGATTCCCACCCTGGACAAATGTTTGTGTGACGAGCACGATTATTAATTCTGTGTGTATTTAGAAATATATTAAGTATGTTTATCTGCTGTTTAGTACTCATAACACAAGCTCTTAGCTTAGCTTGGGACTAGATGGCTTTGTGTGAAAGTTGTTGAATATTTATTTATTTATTATTTGTTAATTCAGTGACTAAAAGTATTAGTATAAAAACAAAACACATTATCCCACACTAGTGATTTCGCCTGTGTTGTAGGTGCGTTTACTGACATTTTAACTCACATAGACAAACAGTTAAGATCCGGTACAACTAGCTGTAAGCTAAACAAATATGTTTTCCGAAAATCGAACCCACAATCACACAGTCATTCGCTCAGTCTAAAATGAACAAAAAAACTGTACAAAAGCGGGCATTTCTACCAGTTGACTTTAAGGTGATGCAGAGATAGAACATGGAAGGTGCAACAAAGTTCCAAATAAATAATTATAGTAGTAGTTGGTAGTATTTCAAGAGAAAGGAAAGATAAGTGACATAAAAGGAAAACTACACACCTTAAAACAAAAAAAAAGAATACTAAGTCAAAGGAAAATGCAATTATTGGCTGGCCATAGAAGATATATAAAACAATAGACGTCTGAAATATTCGACCCGCTTTGATTAAGCAATGGTGATTAGCGAAATTAGAACCAGCTGTTATTTTTATTGGGCTAAATGCTTAGTGCTGAAAGTTATGAAATAAAATAACATAAAATATTCATTAAACTGTCACCTAGCGATAGGAAAACAGGCAATATCAATATTTAAAAGCTTTATATCCCTTTCTGGTGCTAGGCAAAGGCTCCAACGCCACACAACCGATGCAAAATCAAATTGTTTCAGAAACATGTCAGGCTTTCGGGAAAGTTTCAGCTGAAACGAGATTAAAGTTCTAACGGTCGCCTATTCGTCAGGGACATTTTATTATTGTAAAAAAAGGGTTCATTTTTATCCGCCTACAAATAAAATCGTGCTTAGAGAATATGTTGCGAAGCGCTTTGCCTGTTCCTTCATTATGCGCACAGCCAAGGAGTGGAATTCCCTGCCTGCATCAGTGTTTTCGAGTTCATATGACCCCAATCTGTTTAAGTCGCGAGTTAATAGGCTTTTTTTGGGTAAGCTCGTTCCATCGTCGACCTCATCTCTGTCCGCAGGACAAGATTGAGGTCAGGAGTAGACCCATTACATATAAAAAAAAAAATGTTTTTTATCAAAGAAGTTTCTATATAAATTTGTTTATGACTTAAAAATAATAAATTATAGTAATTTTACTTTTACGCGGCACTAAGCTAATTTTTACGTTATTTTCCCATGTATTGTTTAGTGAAAACTGTACAAAAGTATGAAAAAAATCAACACAACATAAAAAAAGGAAAGACGACTTACAAAAGGTTGATGTACAGACGCCAGCACATCAAGTTACCCCAATGTGTCAAATTTTCCCAATTGAATATGAACCTTTTTCTGTTTGACATAAAGTTGAAAAAAGAACAAAGAAATTTGACACATTGGGGTAACTTGATGTGCTGGCGTCTGTACGTGGAAACGCCCTAGAAGGAAATAATATACAATAGACATTATTGGTGATGTCCTTCAGAAAGGTCAGGTGCCATCACACATTTTTCACCGCAAACATAGTTGAAGCGCTGCAGTGGCGCGGCAGCCCAAACAGCACCCTGAACGCGTTATTATACTGTATACGCAGATCACTATAAGTACACTGCGTGTGCATACTCCACAGGCTGCAGGTGTAAAAAGATTAACAGAAGGCCTTAAATAATGTCACTTTTACTTGCTCGGTATACACCGTGCAAACCTGCGGGCCAGCATGTGACAGCGCCCTGCGCTCCCTCTCCACATCAACATTATCACACATATCTTCTGCGACCCAGTGACCCAGATATTTAAAATTAGACACTCTGGACACCTACATTTCAAGCAAGCCTATTGCCATCTGACTGGTTCCTTCAAGGTAGGTAATACTGATAATTTCCAGATAGAAAAATTCAACAACACTTTATGTCCGACATGGGAACCTAGGACCTCAACCACTAGTCTAGACTCTAAACCAACGCAGCACTGAATGTAGAAGGAAGGGAATCCATTTTGCAGTTCTTTGTTGAACACAGTAACACGTCTGTATACTCCGAAGTATTAGGCAGACATGTATCTATATTAAGCTGGAATCGCAAAGATATAAGAGAGACACATCAGCAAAAGATTTTTTATCAGCCTTAAACACCATCACTTCTATCATTGTATGTACCAATGTACGTACAAAAAGTCGGTCTACAATCATGTTGGTACTACTTTAAATAGTATCAGGGTGGGCTACTGTGCCCTTCCATCCAATGAACGTACATATTCTACATACTCGTAGATAAGACTATTTAAAAGGTTTTCCCACACATAAACACAGAACGTTTTACATAATACAGATAAACGTGCGATAACTGAGCAAAAATTTATCATTTCAATTAGGTATATGAGCATCCCACATTATCTGTAGCGTATCGGAATTCATGGCGGGTTTAATAGGGACAAGAACTGTAATATCTCTTCAAAAATATGTTTAATGGGGCGTAATTTTAATTTTAATTCAATTTCTGTACGAAATTGGGCTGTGACTCTTTATCAATCTTTGCTGTATACATTTCCGTATAGTTATAAAACTGAGTATGGTGGTTTGTGGTTAAGTAGTGATAGTAGCACAGGTTCATCCTCAGGGGTAAGAGACGGTCCTTGAATGGGTGACATTCCACGCCAAGATGTACGGAAGTGATATTACATACCAAAACCACTTCGTGCCTCAAAATGTACATTAAGCCATTGGTAGCAGCCGTTGGTTGTCGTAAAGATACGCTTTGATAGTCGCTTCTGGACCGCAGAAATCAAAACTTCACTAAAATATTTATTTATGTCATATAGGTATGACTGGACTAATTGAGTTATTATTTTAAACAATAAATCCGGAATCAGTACTCCACTAGAATCGAAATTATAATACAAATCTATTGCCGAAAATGTCAAGAATTCGGGTTTTTGGGTGCTATATTTGTATGAAAATCTCAAGAAACAATAATGTTACCTAGTATTCGTGCGAAACCATGGCGAGTCACTTGTATTACAATAAATAAATACCTTTAGCATAAATTCTGCAATGCCATTCAATTCTGAGCGGTGACCACAGCGCTATATCGGCATAACCCTTGCGGTCCAATAACCTGAGTAGGTATTCTTGTCACGTGACCATGACGTCACTAATGAACCCTCCTTTCAGCTGTTTAATAGCACCCTTCAGCGTGTGAAAAATAAGTTTTTTTAGATAATGGAGGTAGAAAGTTTTACAGGCTGGAGTTTTTAATACTGGTAGAACGTGAGAATCAACTTTTTAACGATTTCTCTGGCTCACGTTTTCGTGTACGTGGGTTTAGGAAATATGGTTTTGTCAGATTTTCCTGTTACAATTATGTTTTGCGCTGTAGCTTTGTTCTTTGTGTTCAATACTTCGACTATAAAACATTGATTTAATACTATTTGAGGTGGTGTTCTTAGGCATTTCAATACTGTAAAAATTATCCAGTGAAAATGTGGATGAAGTGAAGGCAAATTGAGCTACCATTCCATACTAAGTATAGGCATTGACAGTTTAATTCGAGTTTGAATGAATTGACCGGCTGGTTCGTAATACTTGCTATTAGTTGGCGTACGTTGACGAAGCAAGAAGCCAGAAGACAGAAGACTTCAATCCTTACCTAAAAGCCTACTCCTTGTAGATGTAGGGATCGTAGCATTCTGTAGTTTCTTAATCATATGGTTTGCAGAACCGGATACAGCTGAAAACATGAAGCGATTACTTGTCTGACCTCTACAACCCAGTTACTGGGTAACTCGATACCTTTTGGTTAAACTGGTTGTCAGAAATTCGGGTTCCTAACTACCCGTAACGACTGTCATAGACCTACAAATGACAGCCGGGACCAACGGCATAGCGTA
The DNA here is from genome assembly GCA_921972225.1 of Euplexia lucipara. Lineage (NCBI taxonomy): Eukaryota > Metazoa > Arthropoda > Insecta > Lepidoptera > Noctuidae > Euplexia > Euplexia lucipara. Next base: position 3,563,306 of record OV179143.1, on the reverse strand, counting down.
CTTTCCGAGGGATAGGGCACAGAGGAGTCTGGATATTTGATCACCCATCAACGGATCGATATTGTCAAGCGTATTTTAACCTTCAATCGATCTGTGTGGCTAAATAATATAAGATTATTTAGCCACAACATTAATTATTAATAAAAAGAAGAATTACTAAATAAATAAACATAGCCCCTGATTCTATATTATTATATATTTTTTAGTCGGGATAAAAATTAAGACAACATCCAACTCGATCTTACGATCCTAGTGTAGATCATTAAACCCGAGTCTTAATAACTGAAAGGAAAATGTAACAAAAAACATTAAGAGATATTGTGTTCTTTTGTAAGAAAAATATAATTATCTTTCTTGTTTCATAACCGTGGAGTGGTTATCCTTGATGGGCTAAAGCAGTGTGTTAGTAAAAAGAAAAATGTTAATTATTTATAAGAGTGCCAGCTTTTCCATCTAATGGCAACAAGTCGGCCCTTCTTTTAAGCTATTGCATAGCTTCTATCGCGGGCCTTGAGCGCGGGGACCGAATCCAGAAATTCCGTAACGAAAAAACCTCACGCTCCCCACTCCGACGGGCAAGGAGGTGTGGCTTGAAGGCCGAAGCTATTGCATATATATATATATTATATATTTATATTGCAGGCATAGTGGTGATAGTGGAGAGGGGAAAGGGGAGGGGAGGGGAGGGGGAAGGGAGGGGTTAGGGAGGGGTGAGGGAAGGGGAGGGGGGGGATAGGGGGAGGAAAGGCATGGGGAGAGGGGGAGGAGAGGAATGGGGAGGGGTAGAGGAGAGGAGTTGATAAAAAATGCTATGCAATAGCTTTACCGCGGCAGTCTCCGAGTGCCACATGTCATTTTTTTTATTAAGGGGTGGAAAATCCTCATGGAGGGCGGAAGGGTTTGTCAGATTCTTACTGACTAAAAACCACCCCGATGTTCCGTCTCACACCTGCGCCGGGGGTCACGAAAATAGACGATACTTCTGCAACCCCCGACTGGTGACCCCGTCGGACTCGTCAGTCAAGTCAGCGCGGGGAGTGAGGTGACTGACTCCCCTAGCAACGTCTAAGAGAAACGCACGTGCGTCATGCCACCACCTCTGGTCCTTATAATGTGGGGGGTGACGGACTCGGAGATATCCTGCGCATGGCGTTGGCCGCCCTCCGCCTGTTCCCGGTGCGTCTACTGCATACCAGCCTGCGTAGCATGAACACCGAAGAAACGGTCTTTGTCGTGTCTCGGAAGAAAAGAAATTAAGTGTTCATGCTACGCAGGCAGGTGTATTGAAAGAAATTTGACAGATTGAGGTTCCTGTCTATATAATCTGTCACTTTGCCGATTCGTCTGTAGACAAAGGCCGTTTCTTTGGTGTTCAATGTGTTCATGCTACGCAGGCAGGTGAGTAGAACTTATATTTAAGATACTCCGCTATCCCCGATATGCGATGTCTCCTAGCCTACTTGTGTGACCGATTGAGAGCCAAGACACGTGCAAGGCACGCCCCTCTGATTGTCCAGATTCATGTGCGTATTGTATAATTATCACTTGCTTTAAAAACGGTCAAGAAACCGGCATGCCTGAAAGATATTTCTCGGTAACATGTCATGCCAAGCTAAGTCCCCATGGGCGATTAGAAATTGATTTTTAGAAGCAATGACAAGCATGAACAGTTTCTCAAAGTCCATTAGTATTTTTCTTTAAATTAAGTAATAAATCTTTTAAACCGGCGACATCTGGCAGTTTTTGGCGCTACTTTTTACAGCGTTTGGCCAAAACAAACTCGTAAATCAGTTTTTGACCTTGAACTGGAACTGGTTTCCCCTTTTTTTCCGGTATTTAGAAAGAAAGATTTCGTAGTTTATTGTAAAATAATGTCTTCTGATTTATCAATCATAGAGAAAATCGCAAATTTTGATTTGTGCTATGTTCAAAAAAGTCAAACATAACATCACGCCTGTAATTTCCATAAGGCAGACGCGTACCTGTAGCACACCCACATTTTGCCAGTTATGTTTAAGTCCCATGTACAGACGCCAGCACATCAAGTTACTTCAATGTGTCAAACTTCTTTGATCGTTTTTCAACTTTATGCCAAACTAAATAAGGTTCATATTCAATTGGAAAAATTTGACACATTGGGGTAACTTGATGTGCAGCTGGCGTCTGTACTTTTCTTCTTTATATGTCTGTACTTCTTTTTCAGTAGATAATTGGTTGTGAAGATTCACTCAAGACAATAATTATAAATGTACTTGATAAGTGTATCTTATAAATTATTGATATCGGTGAAAAAAATATCGATAAATATAGTTTTGAAATCGCCATCCGCCTTAAGCAAGCGTGGTGATCAATGCTAGTGGCTTTGTTGTATGCGAAGAAGTTTTGGCGCTGCAAAAGGACAGTATTCTTCATTATTTTTTACCTTTGCTTCTGCCTGTTAAAAAAATTGTATGTGAATTAATAAATAAAGATTATTTCAGAAAAGAAAAATCCTGCCTACACGCTCAAACACAAACATATCAAAAATACATGCCCACGATCTAATAATAACAAGAAAACGCCATTAACATAAAATAATTTATCCTCTGTCCATAACAAAATACAGATCCCTCTGGGATTGGGATGAAAATGAAAATTTTCAGATAAATCGCCACCATATTGGTTTAATGTCAGTTCTGTGATAACGCGTTTCGTTAATGCCATATCCGTGTTACTGTTATGAAGTTATTTCGTTTCGCTTGATATATAGTGTAGTTTGAAATAAGCGAAATATGATGATTACGTTGATTGACTGGCTTGTTGGTCTGGTAGTTAGTGACCCTGACTGCCATGCCGGAGGTCGTGGGTTCGATTCCCACCCAGGACAAATGTTTGTGTGATGAGCACGATCATTTGTTCTGTGTCTGGGTGTAATTTATCTAAAATATGTATGTATTTAGAAATATATAAGTATGTTTATCAGCTGTTTAGTACCCATAACACAAGCTCTCAAGCTTAACTTGGGACTAAAATGGCGTTGTTTGAAAAAGTTGTGGAATATTTATTTATTTATTTATGATTATTCTTACTTGTTTTTAAGACGTGGTAATTCAAATATTTTTTAATTTTTTATTTCGATCTGGTTATTTTACACAGGACTTACAAACTAGTGTTAGTACTTACATCTACTAGAAAAACAACACAAACTTTTAATTACTACCCCACAGTGGCATGCAGGCGCATCCTATACCCCAGAATGCTGCCTGTGTATTGAAACTATTACAAGCAGACAGCAATGCGAAGGAACCTTTTAGTGTTAACTTTTTTAGGTTCAATCAATTTACCTGTACATACTCCATTAAAAATTTGTTTAATGTAAACAAACCGTTTGGCAGTCCGGTCAATCGATTTTAACTTCTATTCCTTGACATTAAGGATAATATTTTAAACAAAAATGTAGATACAATACCAATTCTTTACTGCAGCTGCCATTTGTCATGCCACTATAGAATAGAAGTCCAAATTTGTTTAAGGTTAACTTAAATGTCTTATCTTATTTCAAATGGGGTATTTCTACTTTATTAACTAGGTATATAATTTATCTATCTATACTTATAATAAATCTGTAGAAGTAAAATTTCAGTACATTGAAAACATCAAAAAAATAAATAACAGGGGGTGTTACTAGACCGACACTGAACCCGAAAATGTGATTAAAAAAATTTTTGCCTGTCTGTCTGTCTGTTTGTCTGTATGTTCAGGTAGGTATCACGGAAAAACTACCGGTTCGATTATATAGAGATTTAAAACAAACTTGGTACGGTTGTAATCAATGCGCCTGGGCAGGTTGATCTTAGTCTCAGTTGTACGGCGCTATTTCCGTCAGTAGTTTCAGAAATCTTTATGCATAATATATACCGGAAGGATCAACTTTGAAAGTAGTCTATCAGGAAGTATTATGCTAAAATTATTACGTTTATATGTCAACGCACAGCCCGAACCGCTGGTATTAGAGACATGAAACTTAAAGGGGTGTTCTTAGTGAAGAGTAAGATCCACAAAAAACAATTTTTGGAAATTCAACCCTTAAAGGGAAAACATAGGGGACGGAACATCAACGCAGCGAAGCCGCGGGCAAAAACTAGTTGTTAATAATTTTATAATATCTTATAGAGGATTTTTTTTTGTTGGTAGGCATTTTTTTATTTCACTGAACCAATTTAAATAATTCTTTCACTACCTACTAATAACTATTTGCAACTACTTTTAACCGACTTCAGGAGGGAGTTTTTAATTTGATTGTTTTTTTTAACCCCCGACGCAAAAAGAGGGGTGTTATAAGTTTCACCGCTATGTGTGTGTGTCTGTCTGTCTGTCTGTCTGTCTGTGGCACCGTAGCGCCCAAACGGGTGAACCGATTTAGATGCAGTTTTTTTTTATTACAAAGTAGGGTTTCTTGCGATGGTTCTAAGACATAATTTATCAAAATCAGTTCAGCCGTTTCAAGGTTATCAGCTCTTTTGTGTTAGCTACCGTTGCTATTTTAGACGTCTATGGGTATTAACTTTGCTTAAAAACATATGTGTGTCTTCAAATGTTAAACACCCATGTGTGTAATACTAATAAGCAACGTTATGGTGTATTTATTTGGTCTGATGCAGCCAGGATATCTAGCAGACTAATACACTCTTGGGAAAATAACAGCAGATATGTCGTGTTTGGATTCATTTTAACCAACATTTGATTCTGCACACAATGCACTGATGGCAACAGGATGAGCTGATGCTGCAGCTAGGCTATCCAGCACACCAGTAGGTAGACTCTTGACAAAATAATAGCAGATATGTCGTGTTTGGATTCATTTCAACCAGCATTTGATTGTAAACACAATGCACTGATGGTAATAGGATGAGCTGATGCTGCAGCCAGGCTATCCAGCACACCAGTAGGTAGACCCTTGACTAAATAATAGCAGATATGTCGTGTTTGGATTCGTTTTAACCAGCATTTGACTCTACATACAGTGCACTGAAAAAATCTCATAACTGTATACTCTATAAAACAAAATTAATACGTTTAAAATTTTTAAAATAAAATAAAATTTAAAATTTAAAAAACCCCCACCGCAAAAAAGTAAAACATTTAAAAAGTTAAAAATAACACTTTAGCCATGAAATTTTACGTGACGTCGGGGTACCGTTAAAAAAATAAAAATTAAATTAAAATTTAAAAAACCCCCACCGCAAAAAAGTGAAGCATTTAAAAAGTTAAAAATAACACTTTAGCCATGAAATTTTACTTCACGTCGGGGTACCGCTTAAGTAAGGAATGTTTCTAGTACATGTAGGTATGTAGGTACTTATTTTAACGGTACCCCGACGTTACGTAAAATTTCATGGCTAAAGTGTTATTTTTAACTTTTTAAATGCTTCACTTTTTTGCGGTGGGGGTTTTTTAAATTTTAATTTAATTTTTATTTTAAAATTTTTAAACGCATTAATTTTATTTTATAGAGTATACAGTTATGAGATTTTTTCAGTGCACTGTGTGTAGAGTCAAATGCTGGTTAAAACGAATCCAAACACGACATATCTGCTATTATTTTGTCAAGAGTCTACCTACTGGTGTGCTGGAAAGCCTGGCTGCAGCATCAGCTCATCCTGTTGCCATCAGTGCATTGTGTTTAGAATCAAATGCTGGTTGAAATGAATCAAAACTTGACATATCTGCTATTATTTTGTCAAGAGTTTACCTACTGGTGTGCTGGATAGCCTGGCTGCAGCATCAGCTCATCCTCTTGCCACCAGGGCATTGTGTACAGAATCAAATGCTAGTTAAAATAAATCCAAACACGACATATCTGCTATTATTTTGTCAAGAGTCTACCTACTGGTGTGCTGGATAGCCTGGCTGCAGCATCAGCTCATCCTGTTGCCATCAGTGCATTGTGTGCAGAATCAAATGCTGGTTAAAATGAATCCAAACACGACATATCTGCTGTTATTTTCCCAAGAGTGTATTAGTCTGCTAGATATCCTGGCTGCATCAGACCAAATACACCATAATGTTGCTTACCAATATTACACACATGGGTGTTTGAAATTTTAAGACACACGTATATGCTTTTAAGTAAAGTTAATACCCATAGACGTCTAAAATAGCAACGGTAGCTAACACAAAAGAGCTGATAACCTTGAAACGGCTGAACCGATTTTGATGAATCATGTCTAAGAACCATCGCAAGACACCCTGCTTTCAAATAAAAAAAACCGCATCTAAATCGGTTCACCCGTTTGGGCGCTACGGTGCCACAGACAGACAGACAGACAGACAGACAGACAGACAGACACACACACATAGCGGTGAAACTTATAACACCCCTCTTTTTGCGTCGGGGGTTAATAAGTACCAACACACCTACAAGTACTAGGAACATTCCTTACTTAAGCGGTACCCCAACGTGAAGTAAAATTTCATGGTTAAAGTGTTATTTTTAAGTTTTTAAATGTTTTACTTTTTTGCGGTGGGGGTTTTTTAAATTTTTTGTATGTAGGTACACCGATTACTCTACTATTCTTTTTTAGCTTGATGCAGAATAGTTGCCATAAAAATGTTACATAGTTAGGCCCAGTAGTTTTCATTTTACAACGATTTTATAAAATTGCTAATAAATTTTCAAATTGTTAAATTCTAATTCGACTGGGCTACTACGTAACGTTTGCATCAAGTTTTCGTGCCAGGCACAACACTGCAGCACTGGTCATACACACCGTATCAATTCTCCTAATCAAACGGATAGCGATTCGTCAACGTAGACACAATACGGTTAATGAGCCGTTCGATAGAAGCCCCCATCGAGACCTCTATTGCCAGCCTTTGTGTCAGCCAGGTGCCTTCACAATCCACTATCATCACAACCAACATGAGTAGATAAATACGCTTTGATATGGAAATTGAATGGGGCAACTAGAATTATTTTTATATTTTATTTAACTTGCTCCCATCTTACATCTTACTTTCTAAGTTATCTTAGACATCATGATATCCGTGAAGGAAAACATCGTGAGGAAGCCTGGACTTATAGTTAATACTAGCTTCTGCCCGCGACTTCGTACGCGGATCCTGTTGCTTATGCCAGCGACAACGGGGTCGTCAAAATCGAAGATCTGAAACGTCTGATGTCGAATTCTAAAAGCCCGGGGACGGGTAAACAATGGGATGCGCGAGACGATTCAAGACGTTCCAGATTTTTTATTTTTGTTGATCAACAGGAAATGCCATCAGACTTAACAACTTTTTCTAAGACGCCATTTCTATTATGTATATGTTATATTGTCGCAGGGCTTTTGGAGTTCCACTACAGGTGCTCCAGATCTTCAAATTTAGTCTCACAGCAGAAAACACTCTTCACGTGGAATAGTTTTTGCAATGGCACCATTTTTATATCTCTTTTACTTTAGGTGTTCCATTTTCCAAAATAAATTATAGCCTATATGTTGCGTACACGATCAGCGGTCAGTCGCGCATCTCCTTCCCCCACTTATCTCTAGAGTCGATGCGTATATACGCTGAAAACTCAAGCGTCATGCTTTTTCCGTGAACGTATCCAACTCGCGAGACAGTGCATGATGTTCACGATCAGCGGTCAGTCGCGCACATATTCTTCACTGGTGTCTAGAGACCTGGATACCTGGTAAATGCGTAAATACGCTGAGAATGCAGGCGTGCTTCGCGATCCCAAGAAGTTTCCGCGGAGCGAGTTGCAGCCTCATGTTCTCGAACAGCATCAAGTCTCTCCTAACGCTCTTCGGTAGATTGTTGGGATCTTATGGTCTTTAATCATTTAGCACCTTTGGAACATTGGGAAAGATATAACCTCTTTCTAGGCATGGTTATAGTTTTATTGTGATGATACCTGATCAATTAAAATCTAAGTGGCTGCTCCCCTGCGTTACCGGGTAGGCAACCATGTAACGAAGATAAAAAGGACTTTAAGCCAGTAGAGTCTAATTTTCAATGATATACCATCGTCATCGAAAATCAGTTCCGAACTGTTCCCGCCTTCACCGTGTGGAGGTACTTATGTTATTTTATAGTTATGCAATGAAATTAGTGATAGCTTTAATTTCTATACCAAATGTTTCTGATCTTCGATTTTTATAAGTCAACAGGAAATGCCTATCAGACCGAACAACTTTTGCTAAGACATCATTCCTATGCGAGTTATGGCGTAGCTGGGCTCTTGGAGTTCTCCAACTGGTGTTCTAGATCTTCTATTTTTATACGTCAACAGCGAGTGCTCATAAGGCTGAACAACTCTTGCTAAGACGTCATTACTATATATGTTACAGTGTAGCTGGGCTCTTGAAGTTCCTCATCAGGTGTTCCGGATCTTCAAATTTATTCTCTCAGCAGAAAATGCTCATCACGTGGAACAATTTTTTCTATGGTAACATTTTTGTATCTCCTATAGTTTAGCTGGTCTGTTGCGGTTCTGCATCAGGTGTTCCGGATCTTCAAATTTATTTTGTCAGCAGAAAATTCTCATCACGTGGAACAATTTTTGCTATGGTACCATTTTTGTATCTCCTATAGTTTAGCTGATCTGTTGCGGTTCTGCATCAGGTGTTCCGGATCTTCAAATTTATTCTCTCAGCAGAAAATGCTCATCACATGAAACAATTTTTGCTATGGTACCATTTTTGTATCTCCTATAGTTTAGCAGGTCTGTTACGGTTCCGCATCAGGTGTTCCAGTTTCCAAGATAAATTATAGCCTATGTGTTGACCAGACTTAATATCTATACAACAAAAAAAAAATCATTCAAATCCATCCAGTAGTTCCGAAGATTAGCGTGTGCAAACAAACAGACAAACAGACAAACAGACAAACAGACAAACAGACAAACAGACAGACTTTTTTTTTTGGATTCGTGCTCTATTGCTGTTTCTAAACCCCCCTCAATTATTATTTTTTAAATAAATTCAATGTACAGACACAGTTTTTTTACTGTCTTATTATATGTATAGATTAGTTTGAAATCGCCAATCCGCCTTGAGCAAACTTGGTGATCAATGCTCGTGCCTTCTCTGTATGGGAAGAGACCTTTGCCCTGAAGTGGGAATGTAACAGGCTGACATATTATTGTTATTATTAATTTAACTTAAGTTTGACGTTCAAAAGTGCCTTATAACGGCCTTATTGAAATAAATGGTTTGACTTTGACATAAAAACTAAAACTATTAGTAGTTCCGCAGGGAAGGCACACAGTCGCACATCTAGACACCATGCGTTAAGGGACAAGATCCAGTTATTGTATCCTACTCCAGTTATTAAAAACGTTTAAAATCTAGTGACAATCTCAGCGACAATCAATGACAATTTTTTATCTATAGGGGAATTTGACGTATTTTTGGCAGCTAGAGACGAAAAGTATATCACTGAAATTTGAAGGATGCACGTCGTTTATGACCTCAATAGTTCTATTCTAAGCAAATAATCTCAAAACAGCACTACTTTAAAATCGCCTTCAACCACAGTTGCCTTTTGATACTAGCAATAAATTACATTGATATATTATTATGTTCTTTTCATGGTCAAACTTACATTTTACGCCACTCCGAAATATCAACATAGTTTTTCTAAATTGTCGCTAATTGCAACTTCACATGACTAGCCACGGATCGTTGACTTAACATTACCTGTGTACAACAAAGTTATATATGGATAGAAAATACATGTAATCGTACGTGTGTAGGTCTGTACACAATTTCCGCATTAAGTCCCGGGCTCTACGTATTTCTGTTGGAATTATTAATGATCTTGCCTGGCTAGTGTTTCTCTTCATTTCACTGAGTATACTGGCATGTTTTCATTGAGTGACGGGTGAATTATAGACATAACAATCTCCTTGTATTAACAGATTTGAATAATATTAGCTTGCGGACTATGTTTTATTCTCATATGAAGTCTATATAGAGAGAAACATCTAAGCATCTACCTAGATGCACAAATCACCCATTGTAAGATAGTTACCTAAACGTGTTGAATATTGTATTGAAAAAGGCGGTGGTCACTTCGAGCACCTACTAAAATAAATTAAAGTATGTGGAAACAATGCATTTTATGCATTTCATTTTAGACATCATGTTTCATACAGATATTTACTGCTTAAGACCTACACAATCGATATCTAATTAGAAATAGTGTAGGTTTTTTTTTCAAAATAACCGGGTTCTATTTCCGAACGGAGTACAGATGTTTTTTAAAATGTATGAATGCAGTTTTTCTTGTTATTAAAATCGATGACATGGTTCCTCAGAACAGATCTTCGTATGCCTTATAGTTTCAGACTTTCCCATACTGACCGATTTGAATGAGACACCCTGTATAGACTGTTGGTTCAGATAGTTGACGTAAATTATGAAGTCCGCCTTTGTACGGTTATTTTTACCTAATAAAGTTTATTTTTTATTTATAACAGCCGCATCGGTAATTGAAGGTTTAGCTACGCTTGACGAGGTCGCTCCGTGGATGGGTGACCATTTATTACAAACCAAGGCTCCTCCGTACCTCGGAAAGCACGTTAAGCCGTTGGTCCCAGCCGTCATTTGTAGATGATTGTTAGATAAGTAAGTAGTTATGGTAGTAGTAATAGTAGTTGAGTTAACAGAAAAGTTTCTCCATTAATATATCTTTTTTTATCTTGACTACGCTCTCTGGATTTTATATAAAATGTATGTTTTTCATGTTTTTGTTACCTTCTTGCGCCTACCATATTTTGTCTATGCATCACCATAAGCTAGACTGGTAGAAAATGCCGGAGGCATTAAGACCGCTTTTGTTAGTCCGCCTCACAAGTCATACATATCCATATTTTCTAAACTCATGAACATCTTAGCTTACACAAATTGCTAAACAAGACTAGTGAATTTTAAACCTTTAAGACGTTAATTAAATCCTGGCACTAGTCTTGTTTAGCAATTTGTGTAAGCTAAGGTGTTCACGAGTTTAGGAAATATGGATATGGATATCGCCTTATGAGGCTGACTGTACAATGTACAGTTTATTATTACTAATGCATAAAGTTTTAATAAATCAATAAAGATAAAGATCAATTTACTTGCTTAATTCATTAAACCGCAAGAGGACACCGGTGTCCCGCCTGTCTTTCTATTGTGTCTCTAATTGACAAGATTAAAAGGTTAGAATGAGTAGATTACAATACAAGATGAATGCAATTGTGATAAAAATGAGTATGCGCATGCTATACCATAGTATTTAGATACAATGTACAAATCTTACAAGTTGCAGGGTGCCTAAGCCCGAAGTTTCTATATTTTTTACTATGAGGCGCCTTAAAGAATTCAAATTATCCTTAAAATACATAACAGTCTATTATATTCTTGCTTCTTATGGTAAACACCATAAACATATCTAAATAACGCCTTCAAATCCATTTATCCCTATGAAGATGGCGTCTAAGCGTTCCTATGGTCATATTCTCCCATGATGGTAAGTGACGTCGTAACGTAACGTAAATTGTGGTAACAACCGGTTGTATGGTAACCGTGCAATCGTTGAGATGATGTTGCGTAGTATGTTAGTACTACGATTTATTTCCGTGAGGAAATTGTGTGGTATTCGCTATGTTAGGGGAGTAAAATGAAACGTCCTTGGTTATTTAAAGCTTTGTTAAAGTTTCCAGATGATAACGTTGGCGCAGTTAGCTGAGCGGTTGACTGCTGCACTGTGTGTCATGGGTTCAATCATCAACACCCATGCATACGCACGGTGAAGTATAAATAAAAATATATAAACATTCCACAATTTTCACATAAGGCCTTTTAGTCCCAAACTAAGCAAAGTTTGTACTACGAGTATATATTACTAAACACATACATCCTACTAATATTATAAACGCGAAAGTTTGTGAGTATGGATGGATGAATGGATGGATGGATGTTTGTTACTCTTTCACGTAAAAATGAATGGATTTTAATAAAATTTGGTGTGGAGTTAGCTGACACTCTGGATTAACACATGGGCTACTTTTTTATCCCTGTATTCCCACGAGAACGGGACCTACGCGGGTGAAACCACGGGACGTCTACTAGTTATAGATAAATTACACCCAGATACAGAACAAATTATCGTGTAAAACACATCAAACATTGGTCTTAGGTGGGAATCGAACCCACAACCTCCACCACAGCCCTCGGGGCTACTGGCCACTGGACCAACAGACCAGTCAAAATGATAAAACTATGATGAAATATTAATATCAACGTTTTTTTTTTCTTTCTTTCTGGAAGAAAAAGAAAAATAAATCTGTAGATGGGGTTGGCACTGGGCAGTAGTTTCATCTCATTACAGCGTACCGCGTCGCTTAAGATACATCCATAATTTTGTTCTGCGTACCTATAATTATTCTTTAATTTGTCTCAAATGGTCTTTTGAGTATGAACCATACAAGGTTTGATTTGATTTCACAGCTTAAAATACAAAACCGATAGATATTTTTTACCAGTCATTACATCAGGTATGGTCCTAGATTTAATTTTAAATCAGATCTAGATATCTTCAATCAAGCACGCAGGACTTGTTCCATGATTATTTGATGAAAAGTAGTTACTTGGATAATAATAGTGAGTAGGTACAGAGGCCGACACATCAAGGTACAGACGCCAGCACGTCAAGTTACCCCAATGTATCAAATTTCTTTGATCGTTTTTCAATTTTATGTCAATCAGAATAAGGTTCATATTCAATTGGAAAAATTTGACAGATTGGGGTAACTTGATGTGCTGGCGTCTGTACTTAATCCAACATGTCAAATTTCCATAGTAGATAGTTTTTTTAATTTTATTGCAAACAGAATAAGGTTCATGTTCAATTGGCAAAATTTGACAGTTCTGGGTAGCTTGATGTGCTGGCGTATGTATTTATTTTACGACGTCCTTTACACAGACCTCTACCTACTGAAAATTCAACGCTAGAAATTTTCAATATCCAACCTTACATCGGACACTTGCCTCGAGCATCTTAGAATAACAAGACTGCCAATATCTATAAACTAAAGGATATTGGGTATAAAAATATGCAAAGATTTTTCATTTTAGTCTTTATTATTACAGCGACTGTTTGTAAGGAAATTGCATTTTCTAAAAATTTGATTCAAATGCTATCTTGAATAACTACCATATCTACCTGTTACCATATATCTAAAAAGTAGGGATAGGCTAGTGGTTGGTATCATAGGTCTCGAGTTCGAACCCATAGCACGCACCTCTGACTTTTCCGATTTTTTTTTTTTTTTGCGTATTGTTTCAAAAACGGTGAAGGAAGACATCGTTAGGAAACCGGCATGCCTAAGAGATATTTGTCATTTCGCCCATGAGCGGCATTAAAACTCTGACTTCATCTTAGTCACGATAAGAACATTGAAGTAAAGTAATGGTAGCTTGAGTTAGTTTTGTCGCATCATCTGTCTGGCCTGTATTAGCCCTATTATTCGTCGATCAAAAGTTAGCAGGCCTAGCCCATATTACAAATTCTATTTCTATTATCGTAATCGCTAAGGCGACAATAGAAATAAAATGGCGTATATGGAATCAGCCGTTTGCCAACTGTCAAGTGTTAACGAGTAGAATTTGTATTATGGCTGAAAATGAAATACACCTGTCAGTTGTCAAACCGCTGATTCCATATACGCCATTTTCTTTATATAATAGACATTTAATATGTAATATGGCTAGGCCTGCAGGGTTACACACGATAAGTAGAAGACCTAAATGTGTAGATACATAAAAAATTCAGATCCTCTTTTGATACAAAAAGCGATAAAACATAAAAGTGACAAACAGCAAGCCCACACACAAGAAGAACAATCATTAATGATTCTGCAGAACACTCTGCGAAAAACCCGTAAAATTTCAAACATAACGCCCTTTTTGTTGAAACCTTTAATAGCTGGGGCATCCAATCAATCATCCCTTGGCTGAGACTGACGGGCTACGTTTTTATCTCGTTTAGAATTGAACAAACTCGTGTAGAAACTCTCTTTACATTCACTTTAAAACGTTACATTTTTAAACAGCGTTAAAGCTGGCAATGATTGCTATTTTACGTATGTACATAGTTTATTAGTAGCGTGGGCCCTGGGTACGCTCCACAGGTCATCGTTAGATATTTCCATTAGTCTATTAGTAGCCTGGGCTCGGGATTTGGGACAAAAGACTTACCTCTGTCTATTTATTTTAGAATTATAGGACGTGGTATCTATTCTAGGTTTCTTTAGGTAAAAAAAAAATAAAAACTTTGGGAGTCCGTGAGTGCCGACAGAAGTGAAAACTTATCGTCAGAAAATAAAGAGTGCAATCTATTTAATCGCTTAAAACCTTATTTTACTTATATACATAGGCGTCGGTCACGGTAACGGTAACAGAGTCACGAGTTTAATGTGTTTTCATAAATCTCAAAAATGCTTAACTCTCAAAATCTTAGAAGTTTTCACTTTACAAAGTCCTACAAAATTAAATGTGTAGTTTCGAAGATAATCATCTATATCAATTATCATAAATTCATACTTAAATAGACGGTCGATTCATTAAAAGTCCCCTATGAAAACTTGAGTGAAGTGAACTGTCAATGCCTAGCATTAGTATAGAATACTAATGCTAGAAATTAGTATTTCTAGCATTAGTAGTCTACTACGCCTACAGGATCTGATTTGACCAGAATTGCACTGCTGAGCTATTCTTTTTATCCAAACCTATCATAAATATTATTAAAAGCTCAGAAAATTTGACGTTGTCATATTTTACGTAAAATTAGCAATCGTCAATTTGTCATTGACCAAAAAAACTGTCCCACCACAAAAAGTTTGTTATACGATAAACGCACAAATAATTATCACCACGGTTGTTCAAGGTGGATTGGTAATTCAAATCAGACTTATATTAAAAATTATTATTTAAATGACAGGTTTCCTCGTAATGTTTTATTTATTTATTTATTTATTTATTTGGGACAAACAAACAGTAACACATTATATTTTCCTTAACCCATGCGATTTTTGTAATCTCAAAGATAAAATAGACACATAAAAATTAAAAAAAGTCACAATGCTGAATAATAAATAAAAAAATCCTCCTTTGAAATCCCAAAATTATAATTGTGACATTTTAATCCCGCGATTGAATTGGAGTTTGAGTACATTAGTTTGTTTCAGAGAATCATATTAGGTACACATCAAGTTACCCCAATGTGTCAAATTTCTTTGGTCGTTTTACAACTTTATGCCAAACAGAATAAGGTTCATATTCAATTGGAAAAATTTGACACATTGGGGTAACTTGATGAGCTGGCGTCTGTTTGTAAAAAATGAAGAACGAGTTTACTCGTAAATAATAAGACAAAATTAGTTTTTACAAATATTTCATCGAAAATGTAGACACATTTGCCACTTATAGGGGCACACAAATTCACATAGAAATTTACTAATTAATGATTTCTTCGCACAGTTAATAGATACAATTAAATTAGGTAGGTTACACATTAAATTTATTACAATAATTATCAAAAAATAACATAGATCATACCTACTAATTGTTACATCATAATTGATATAATACCCACGCACCAATTTTATAAAAGGGTATGAGCAACTCTGTTTGGCCAAGTTTAAGTTTAAAAGTACAAGCCATACGTTTGGCTGGGAATAACCCGATATCACGAATTCATAATATATATTATTATATTGCAATAAGTGGCACAAAAAAGAAGACTTCGAAGTATGGAGTTCTTCAAAAGGGGAGTAAATAGGTTTTTAAAGGGTCGGCAAAGCGCGTGTGGAGCCTCTGGTGTTGCAAGTGTCCATAGGCTACGGTAACCGCTTACCATCAGGCGGGCCGTAAGCTTGTTTGCCACCGTCGTGGTATAAAAAAAAAAAACTTTGTATGTTGTAGAAAACAATCAATATCAACCCACCCCGGCTTTGCTCGGGTGAATTGTGGGTGCTAATAATATGCATAAATAATTATATCTATACATGTAAAGCTTCATCTTGATATCTCGGTCTTTTGATTACAACGATATTGAAATGCACAGTCGTGTCAGTCAATGTACAGACATTACGAGGCCTGCGCCGCGAACGGCGCACAATTCGTTGTGCGCCTGCTTGAGGCGTGCGTATCAACTAAATATACCAACATATGCTTGAGTCGACCCTTCGCGTGTCCAGTATATGCCTCGGTTGTCTGCTTGTGTTCTAAGCACAGACATACGGCAGATTTCATTTTTTCAGTTGAGGCATGCGTGGATATCGTACGCGGCGCATACCTCAATCAGCATGCGCAAACAATAAAAAAAATAATGTAACGCTCGCACTGTGCTTTGATCTAAAGGGTTTACCGACATACGACATGAAGTTGCTACTTTGCAGTTATTTTATTTGTGCATAAAGTCTTAATACAACAAAAATATATAATTGTAATAAGACATTGGTTATGTGCATTTTGGCATTTTAATGACGTTAATCTTATTAAAGTGCTGACATGACATTGATATATGGCGATATTTTATACTTTCGATAATGTTTAGAACCTATTAAAGATTCATGAGTCAAACAGACATTTTTTACTAACTAGAGCAAGTTATAATTGAAAAAACCTAATTTAGTGAACACCACGGTCTTTTACGAGGCTTTCATAACTTAGTAACAGATATCGGAATAGGTAGAACATATTTTTTTAAACTTCGTAGAAGTATGTAACATAGAGTGGATAAAACCTCCTCTGAAATCCCAAAATTATAATTGTGACATTTAAATTAAAAAAAAATAGAGTTTAAGTACATAGTTTGTTTCAGAGAATCATATTAGTTATGTAAAAAGTTTTAAATTAAAATACTTTCTTCTACTTTCACGAAAATAGAACTACTTATGTAGGATCTTACGTTTATACGTTACTTGAAGCATCTGTGTGTCCGAACAATACTTTAAACGGTGTCAAGCCAGTAGCTGAATGAATGGACTCGTTGTTTATGATGATAGCATAATAATGTAATGACAGGCGGGCGTCTATTATTTTCGTAGGGAAATTATTTCCCCACATAAAGAAAGAAAAATATAAAATGTTGTATTTTATATTTTTTAGGTTTGGGACGCGTAAAGAAATTTACAACAAAAACTAAATAAAAGGCCAAAATGGCCCCTATATACTTAAATTCCTAAAAAAAGTGTGATTCATGGGTTTTAACCTCTCTATGTTATTTAATTTCTAGGCGTTTAGGTAAATGTGTTTTATCTATTCGAATCCCTACTTATCAACGATTATGTAAAAAGATTATTCATACATTGTTGTTCTTAGCCTAATTTGGAATTTAATTCTCTAATAAAACATTCTATCCAATCCTATCTACTCAGTTTTACATTTATTAAATACAGCCAACTATCATAATTCTACTGTAAATAAATTAGGCAGGTATTCACACTTAATTATTATGATAAAAATTAGTAATTAATAATAGTAAACAATTTGTTGTTAATGTATAAATATATAAGTTATGGTTTCCGAATATTTTTAAAGTTATTTTTAATAATAATAGTAATATATTTTTTACAAAACAACTTCTTTATCATCTATAGAATAAATAAATAATAATAATGATTAGTATAATCTAGTATTAGAAGTGCCCTTTAAGTAAATTAATAGTAAATTATAACTTGCCAGTATTAGCACACTTTCTCAATTATTTAAAAAGAATACAAAACAATTATTTTAATAATTACTATTAGTACTTTGTTCCAAGGTTGAAGAAACACAGGTTAGCTATTATATAGTACCATAATATTTAAAAACTAAGTAAAAAAAAAATACAAAAATCGTTTTTGTCCAAATTATCTGACAATAATTTGATCAGAAATATTTATGTATCATCTTATTTTATTTCACAACACAACAATGGAAATAATTCCAATAATATAAAATATTAATGAAAATTACCTACGTTACCTACTATTATACTGATACTCATAAATACTGATACTTATAAATGTTATTGTTATTTAAGGAATGTTGAAATATCTGGAATTATTTACTAACTATTTCTATGATTTCATATGGACACCAATCAAGAAAAACAGCAGTAATATTTATGATAAATTTTAGTGGTAGTGATTACAGTATTTTAAATGCTAAATTCGTTCAACTTATTTAAGACTTGATTTTACGTAGATATTTGTCGAAGTCACACAAAACCAACGCGTGTATAACTATGAATAATGTTTAAATATACTCGTAGGTACAGAGGTCAGTCATGCTATCCCAATGTGACAAACTTCATTGAAAGTTTTTTAACTATATTACAAAAGAATAAGGTTCGTGATCAATCGTGAAAATTTTACAGTTTTAGATAGCTTGTATGAGCTTGGCATCTGCACAGAAATTTTACACCGCTTAGGCCCGGCGCACATTTGCGGCAGGGAACGGCAGCGGATTTTTGTTAGCCCAAATTATTTGAAATCTTATTTTATCTTGCTAGCGTCTACATTTTGGAATGCCATGACATGCCAGACAATGCCGAAGGATGCCGAAACAGGATGTGGCATATCAATGAAATGTTTGTCGTGTCATGCCGTCAGTAGGCGCCGTGCCTTATTAAGCGTATGCTGATCATGAGTTCTAACAATGATATTATAAGTAAAAAGGTGTAGATAGGTTACTTAAACAACACAGGCGCGACGCGTCCGTTAGGCCCGACGCCACATGATTGAGGTGAAGTGTGGCTAGTTACATTTTAACGTGTCACTTGCTGAGCGCGTATAACACCTTTTTACTTATAATATCACTGAGTTCAAACAAAACTTTTGTAGGCAGGACCTTGCTATTAATTCATAATGGTCCATAATAATATGGTCTAACTTATAAAGTTACCACCTAGCAATGCATGTGGATAGCAATAAAAAATTTAGTACAGAGTATTGTTTAACTGTTTTATACATTTCTCAGCTAGCGTTTTTAGCGACATTAAGGAATATATTTGGAAATTTGATAATTCTTCCATATTATCTATTGCTATTAAAGTATTGAGCACGTATTAAGGATAGGTTTACTGACAAATCAAAACAATAACAGGAGTATAAATTAAAAACATTTTGTCCGTGGACAAATAAATCAACAATGAATGAGAACTATAAAAAAATGACAATTTCTGTGTAGGCAACAAATGAGCAATCAAGGACGACCTAGAAATATCTATGTTATCAGTATTTCAAGTAGAGATAGAGTAGAGATCAAGAGACTAAATCAGCAACACTGCTTTAGAAAGCTGACTAAATACAAATACAGTATTAATTCAAAAAATTACAGTTCCAATGTAGTGGTTCAACAATTTTGTATAACATCGAAAGCCCAATTACTGTTGTTGGCGACAGATCTGGCAACCCCGTTGCTAGGGGCTAGTTGTTCTGTTCTTTTGTTTGGCTTGCGACGGGGCGGCTTGCGTGTTTTCTATTCTTTTCATTCTAATTTTCTTAATATTGTTTGCTACTTCTTCTGTGATCTAATTATTATACCCATTTACACCTTTAATTGCTTTTGATTTGGTGTCTAATAACTGTAATTAAATAACGTCCAAAATCCAGTCACAATCTCATCTTAGTGACAACTATCGTCAAAAATGTACCCATGTCAGAGGTATTTTTGACAGAAATACCTACACTAAGATCAGATGCGAATGTTTTTTAAAAATACGATAAGTTTAAATGAATGATCCCTTCATTTACAGTCTGCTGTCTATATAGGCCCTAATACATAAAAAAAACGTGTAAATGGCACACACCATAACAAAGCGCCGCCATTTTGTAAACACGTGTAAATAAATCGTATCAAGTATAAAAGTACAAGTTATATAAGTTGCCATCGTCATTAGCCTTAAAATCAACATCAGGCCTTTACACACTTTCTTAGCAAATATAACAATACAAAAATATAAATAAAAGTTTTACCAAATAGTGCCCTCCCTGTAGATTCCGGACAATCTCAATCTCTCAATTAAAATTACACACAATATTAATCCTTATAACCTAACGAGGTATAAAAAAAACAGTTTACCGCAAATTATTGGAATAATCAAGTGGAAGTACAAAATAAGTTACTGAATAAATACACGATTCTTAACAAAGACTCAAAATATATCCAAAACCCGTGAAAATATTAATGCAGTCTATTTTACAAATTATATAACTAATATTTCCTCAAAACACACAAAAAACCGCGTACCAGTCAAAATATGAATACTCACAAAGTAATAATCATGTTACCACAACGCACTGCGTTCGTTTCGACTTTAAAATCGCATCAGGTATAGCGACGCACTAAGCAATTACAGTAAAGGTCGTACTCAGCGTCGCGTCGGTAGGATGTTTCACCAAACTTCCCGGGTAAAATATAACCGCCATTGAAATGCATGAGGGAGGTACACCTCCATTGAAGGCACCCAAGCGCCATCGCTACGCGGTGGCAACAGCGTCAAACTACGCAAAACTACGACGACCTAACAAACAAGATACTTTTCATAAATATAGCTCGTCTTTGTTGTTGGTAGTTGTTTCGTCCAATGACGGCTAACTCGATGATGCAGGATTCTTTAGCTAGACATTGTTTGTTACGTAGCATCACTCTCATCACTATCACCTTCGTGATCACAACTCAAGACACTTTGAACGGAAATTCGTAAAATGGTCTAAAGAAATTGAGCGCATGCAAATTCATTTTTCTTTTACTTCGATTTTCTTTTTGTTTTTTTTTGGTTTTAGTTTTATTGGTCCGCCCCACCCGTTCACGTGTTTCTTAAAATGTTTAGCAAGGTTGTCTGAGCGCGTAAAACTTGCATCACAGCGGGTGCACTGGTAGCGTTTGTCGACAAAGTGCTTGCATTTGATGTGGCGTATCAACTGTTCGTAGCGAACAAAGCGCCAGTCACAGCCTTCCCACGAGCACGCATGCGGCTTATCACCGGTGTGGGTATCTCTGTGAATCCAATAATGACTGCTCTTTAGAAAGGCTTTATCACAGTCGGGGAAATCGCAGCAAAATACGTGTTTGTGGTCGCCGATAGAGACCGGGACCAACGGGGGACGACGACGACGGACAGCTGCTCGATCCTTCTCATTTGGCTTTAAAATTACATTTGCAATCTCTTCTGGTCTCGATTGCTTTGAAAGATCAGTCATTTTCGGTATAAAAACTGTTATTTCCGAAGGTATAATTGTAAATTGCGGCATAGTATCAGACATTTTAACTGTCGCATCAGTGATTTCTGGTGTTAAAACTGTCATTTGCATTGGCATATCAATAATTATTGGTAATATTTCATTCATTTTTGGAGATACTTCAGGCACTTTCATTGACACATCAGTCATTTCCGATGTTATCATTTGCATTGGCATCCCCGTCATTTCCGGTATTATTTCACCTATTTCTGTTAATTTTTCAGCCATTTGTGGTAAAACTCTAGTCATTTGTGGTGAGATTTTAATGATTTGTTGTGACATATCAGTTATTAGTGGTAAAGTATTAATCATTTGTTGTGACATATCAGTCATTTGAGGTGAAGTTTTAAACATTTTTTGTGACATTTCAGTCATTTGTGGTGACATTTTAGGCACTAGTTGTGACTTATCAGTAATAGTTGGTGAAATTTTAGACCCTTGTTGTAACATATCAGTCATTTGAGGTAAAATTTTAGTCATTTCATGTGAAATATCAGTAATTTCCAATGACATATTAGTCATTTGCGGCGTAATTTCAGTCGTTTGTAGTGAAATTTCTACTCTTTGCGGTGACATAATTTTTATTTTCGGTGACATAACAGCCGTTTTTGGTGACATACCAGCTATTTCTAATGAAATACCGTCCATTTCAGGTGACAAATCAGTATTTTTTAGTGACATTCCTGACAACTCCGGTGATACACTAGCCGATTCCGATGATATACCTATGTACCTGTCTATTTGAGGTGACATTTCAGTAATTTGTGGTAATATTTCAGATATTTGTGTTGATATATCAGCCGTGTCCAGTGACATATTAGACATAAGTGGTGTCATTGTACTTCTTTGCCATGAAATATCAGCCATTTTTGGTGACATATCAGTCAGTTCTAATGATATATTAGATATAAGTGGTGTCATAGTAGGTCGTTGTAGTGAAATTTCAGTCATTTTTGGTGACATACTAGTCATTTCTAGTGACATATTAGTCATCTGCGGTGTCATGCCAGTCACTTCCCGTGACAGATCAGTAATTTCTGGGGAAATTTCAGTTATTTGTTGTGACATACCAGTCATTTCTAGTGACATATTGGACATAAGTGGTGTCATACCAGTTATTTTCGGTGATATTTGGGTCAGTTGCTGCGGCATGTCGGTTATTTTCAGTAACATATTAGTAGTTTGCGGCGCAAAGGTTATTTGTTGTGACATACCTGCCATTCCTAGTGACATATCAGTAATTTCTGGTGTCAAGTCAGTCATTTGGTGTGATAAGTTAGTCAGAGTTAATACATCATTTATCGGCAGTGACAAATCAATAAATTCGTGTGACACACCGTTTCTTTGTGGTGACATACTATTTCTTGGGGGTGACATAGCAGGCATTTGTGGTGTTGCACAAGGCAAATTTAGTGACATAATATCAGTCATTTCCAGCGCCATAATATCAGTCATTGGCGGTGACATATTACCAGTCATTTGTTCTGACATACCATTGATTTCTAGTTCCACGTCAGAGTTTTGTGGTGCCATACCAGTCACTTGCTGTGACGTATAATTTATTTCCAGCAACATATTTGTCATTTGCGGTGCCATGTCAGTCATTTGTTGTGACATACCAGTAATTTTCAATGGCATATCTGTAATTTGTGGTGTCATGTCAGCTGTTTGTTTCGATAAGGTGGTCAATTGTGGTAAAATCCTATTTATTGGTAGTGACGTATCAGCAAATCTTAGTGACACACCATTTCTTTTTGGCGACATATCATTTCTTAGTGGTGACATACCTCTTTTTGGCGATGAAATGCTGTTTCTTTGCGGTGACATAGCAGGCATTTGTGGTGTAGCGCAAGGCAAATTGAGTGATATAATATCAGTCATTTCCAGTGACATAATATCAGTCATTTGTGATAAATTTTCATCAATTTCTAGCGACATGTCTTTCATTAACGGTGTCATGCCAGTCATTTGCAGTGACATATCTCTCATTTGTGATGAATTTTCATCCATGTGTAGTGTCATATCCGTCATTTCTGGTGAATGTACAGTGATTTGTGGAGTGATGTCATTCATTTGCTGTGTCATCCCAGTCATTTGCAGTGATTTATTATTTATTTGCGGTTTTATTTCAGTCATTAATTGTTGTGACACACCAGCAACTTCTGGCGAGACATTGGTCATTTGCGGTGCAATTTCAGTCATTTGTAGTGTTCTATAAGTCAATTGTGGTGAAATATTAGTCAATTGAGGTGAAACTTCAGTTATTTGTTGTGACATATCAGTCATTGCCTTTGTGCCTTTGCGCCACATAGATGATTTTTCTTTTTTTCCTTTTTTTCTATCTTTCTTTATTTTCAGTGGCATCTTTGTCATTTTCGGTGTCGTGTTTGCCTTTTTCTGCGACTTACTAGTCGTAATCAGCGATATATTTTGTGTTTGAGGTAAAATGTCAGTTATTTGTTGTGACATACCCGTCATATCCAAAGACACATTAGTCATTTGCGGTGAAATTTCAGTCATTTGTTGTGATAACCGACTCAATCGTGGTTTTGTACAATTCGTTGGCAGTGACGTATCAGGAAATTTCAGTGACACACCATTTTTATGTGGTGACATATCATTTCTTTGCGGTGACATACCGTTTCTTGGTGGCGACATACTGTTTCTTGGCGGTGATATACTATACCTTTGCGGCGACATAGCGGGCATTTGTGGTGTTGCACAAGGCAAATTCAGTGACATAATATCACTCATTTCTAGTGACATAATATCAGTCATTGGTGACATACAACCCATTGCCGGTGACATGATGTCAGTCATTTGCGGTGACAAACAATTCCTTTCTTGAGGAAAACTAGTTCTTTCCTGTGACGTAAC
This sequence comes from Euplexia lucipara, assembly GCA_921972225.1. Lineage (NCBI taxonomy): Eukaryota > Metazoa > Arthropoda > Insecta > Lepidoptera > Noctuidae > Euplexia > Euplexia lucipara. Next base: position 3,539,176 of record OV179143.1, on the reverse strand, counting down.
AGTGGATTTTTTCGAATCCTTTAATGACTCGCACATCACTCTGAGGACTGTGTAGGTGGATTTACGAGGTGACAGTGAGGTTGGTGAGAGAGGTCGCGCCCACGGTTCTATCTCTGGAGGCTCGCTATACTCCGAAAGCTCCTCCGAGGGGGGCTCCTGGGGAGGCACACTTTCAGGCTGATCACGAAGGTACATCGTCATTTCCGTGCATGTGTCCTGCCAGGACCCATTTGGGGACAAATTGTTTAAGTAACCCGAGTCAGTGAAATCAACCACGTCGCTGAATAAGTTACCGCACGGTGGGACTTCTATCTTGTTTGCGTCCATTGTGGGTATCGATCGTTGCAGAATAACGCGCGGCGCGACGAGCCCTCGCAGTGGCTACCGGGCGACTGGGAGGTACTCCGCTATTTGGCCGGGTTATTACACCCACGAGTATTTCATTCGACAGACAATCAAAGGTGGTGGTTTTTTTAGTGTTAATAACTTACTTAAAATAAAATACTTATTTAGTATTCTTTTATTTTCTAGTATTCATTTCAGTGCACAGAACTCATCAAAAACTAAATAGAAGTTTCTTTTCTCTTTCTGATTAAATACAGTTTATTAGTAAGTAACTCAAAAGTAAATTATAAATACAACTTTTTCTTTATTAAATTGAGGATCATTCATTGTCATTCACACATTCTTATTCCTTTTGTAATAATAACAGTATGATTTTATAGTATCAAAAATATTACTTATTAATTAGTCATGAAAAAAATAAAACCTTTTATTCAATAAACTTCTCGTCCCAGCCCATATTGTTGTAATGAAACCATAGCACGATTAAATTCGACGCCAACGCCATCTAGTAACGGCCTATAAAACTTTAATCTTTTGTTTTGTTTAGCTGTTTGCTTTGAGAGGCAATTCTCATATTTTTTAGTTCAAATGTTTGTATTTTTGATTCACTGTAAATCTGTTGAAATTATGTCCAGTTTACTTCCACTTTTGTCAGGTTTTTTGCGTCTAAATGTTGAACATTATAATTACGGGAAAGGTAATTAGTCCCCTGGTGAATGTTTTATTAAATTGAGACTTCTTTAAATATTTTTCAATTGTTCCTAAAGTATTTGTTCGTCACTTATTCCGTGTGGATTTCGTACTTTTCCCTTTTAATTTGACATTACCTCAACCCACTCGTCAAATACTTCTATACCTACTAATATATAAAGAGGAAAGGTTTGATTGTTTGTTTGCATTGAATAAGCTCCGAAACTACTAAACCGATTTGAAAAATTCTTTCACTGTTGTGAAGCTACACTATCCCCGGGTGACAGGCTACTTTTTTTTCCCCTGTATTCCCACGGGACCGGGAACTACGCGGGTTAAACCGCGTGACGACTGCTAGTAGTTTATAAAATAAAAATGTTTTGCCCATGTTACGCGGTGATAATGTAACTTTCTAACGGCAAAATAATTTTTGAAATTAGATACTTGTAATCTGCTATTATTTTATTAACACAAAAGAGGTTGTATTTTTCAACGATTTTTCCTGTTGTCACGTTTTCTGTTTTATATGTTAATTATATATTTTTATTGTGGCTCGCTTCAATAAGCTGATTATATTGTTACTTGTACCTATGTAAATAAAAGTGTATATATCTCAACCGTTCTTCTGTCCGCGGATTTCTCCTTCTATTTTATAAAATTATTTCCAAGAGTGCGGATACTCACTCGACCCAATAACTTCTTCAAGGTGATAACCGATTTTGATGAATCATATATAAGAACCATCGCAAGAAACCCTGTTTTTAAATAAAAAAAACCGAATCCAAATCTGTTCACTCGTATAAGCGCCACAGACAGACAAATAGACAAACACCCACACATAGCGGTCAAACTTATAATACCCCTCTTTTTGGGTCGGGGGTTAGAAATACTAATCTTTTCCCTTTATAAAAATATTATTACTGTGGATGTATATTCACCCTGTTTATTTTTATTTTTTCTAATTGCAATTTCTCAGTAGCAGCCTAGAATGTAGTCTGGGTTTGTTACTAGGCAATTGGCTCGCCCTTATTGAAAATAAAAAAAAAACAAAAGTTGATTATTCTAATTAGGTGGAGGATCAGCACTATTTGACCGTCAAAATTACATTACACAGTCCCCGAAAAGCCCGCCCTTCGCCACTTCCCAGTGTTTTTAGTGGGAAAAAGAGGTGGCGGTAAAACTCCCCAGCAACACAACTTTCTGATAAGTTAGAAGAACTTGAATATTACAGGGAATTTAAAAATAACTTACTTAAGATTTTTGTAATTTGGGAACATCTCTAACCTTTAAGGGAATAAATAATAATAAATAAATAAATAATAAATATAATTAAGCTTGAGAGCTTGTGTTATGGGTACTAAACAGCTGATAAACATACTTATATATTTCTAAATACATACATATTATACATAAATTACACCCAGACACAGAACAAATGATCGTCCTCATCACACAATTATTTGTCCTGGGTGGGAATCGAACCCACGACCTCCGGCATAGCAGTCAGGGTCACTAACTACTCGACCAACAGGCCAATCACTATTATACAGGCATCATGTCATGTTATGTTTATTTGTACTAGAAACTGCACCTACACTCGTGAAAATTTCATGTATTGCTTACATCTGTTGTGTTCTACAAACGCGGGTTTAAGTTCAATACTTTCCTTACTAGTTTTTTTTGTTCAAATCGTTGGATTTTTATTTAGAAGGACAATTCCCGTATTTTCTAAAAACACACATAGTTTCAGTTTTAATGAATACATTAATAATTGCTTAATTTTCCAACATTATTGACATTGTCAATAAGTTGTTGCAGAGATGAAATTTTGACTAGATTTTGAGCGTTTCGGCGTCTTCAGGTTGAGGTCACTATACTGGCTTTGTCCAAAGAAATACATGCATTGCATCTTTAGATGTTTTATTTAATACAATTATTGTTATTAAAACTTAACAAAAGTTGTTTGTAAGAGATCGCTTTAAGATATAAGGGCGCTCATTGTAACACCCTATTTAGTTCTTAACACGTTGACTGCCAACCTACGAGTATACTCGTAGTACAAGATCTGGGCCCCACTGCCAACTACGAGTATTCTCGTAGTTGATTGCTTGCGATTTCTAACGAATTCTAGGCAAGTGGCAGTGAACGGAGGGCGGGGTTTCATTTTTTGGCATTTGAAGCAGAACACTATTTCATCAGAAAAAAAAGTTTAATAGATTTTTTTTTGGGTACATCACAGTAAAATCATAAAGAAGTGATGTATTTTAACACGTTGGCTGCCATACGAGTATACTCGTAGTAACTTTTTTTTATGCCCATTGCCACCGAAAGACGTTGTTTTTTGAAATCTACTTTCACAACGCCTGCATGATCTACAATCAACAAACCAACCTTCCTCCGGAAAAGAAATTGCATGCCCTTTCGATCAAAGATGAAGTCATACAGTTCATAAAACTGTGTCTGCAGAAAAGAAAAAAAACGCAAAGAAACAATTTATTATTGTCCAATATGTCCTGAAAAAACTGCCATATGCGTAGAAAATTGTTTTAAAGTTATTTTTAGATTGTGTTCTATTTATTACAATTAGTATGTGAATACTGTTCACACTGATGTTTATATTTGTTTACCTAGTTATAAGTATAATTTGCGTCATCAATTTTGTCATCATTTCATGCCAAAGTTTCATGGATCGCCATACTGAAGCCTGGTTGGGTTATTCCTAGCATTATCTGTATTGAAATCAAACAGTTGAATGCTGCCGTCAAATGTTGTTAGGGCTGTCGCGTATTAAATTTTTATGCCTGGTATGTTTGTTTTTAATTTACAAAATTAATTTACTTTTTTAATTTCAGTATTTCGTCTATACAATGTGTCTAAACGGCTGAACGGTTCGTAATGCAATTTGGTAAGGAGATTGATCATATTCTGGAGACAGACGTTAGCTATCTTTTGTCCATTTTAAACAATGGAAGATTCACGTAAAAAATATATGAAGTTATTAGCACCATCTTTACATCACTGAAATTGGTAAAGGAAAACATTGTGAGAAAACTTTGACTTGAGAGTATAGTACTTTTGGAATAGCCAATTCGTTGCAAGCAAGTTGGTCATTAATGCCTATGTGTATTTTCTGTAAAAAGGTCTTTTTTCTGTACTGGAAAATTAACAGGCTAGTAAAGGGCAAGCTGCTTAAGAGTCCTATTAGGGATACTTATTGCAATACCTTTTTTGTAGTACTTATTTTATTGATGTAGATCTTAATGTTTCATATTCCTACATTGCTTGGCACTATGTTATAAACTCGTGGTAAACGGTGCTGATAGCAGAATTTTCCATTAATCGAAATTGTTGCCACATTACTATTGCAAAGTAGTACAAACGCCAGCTGCACATGAACCTTATTGGGTATAGAATAGAGTTGAAAACCTAGAAGGTTGATGTGCTGGCGTCTGTACATAGGTTTTTTGAAAATAAGCTATTATTGTAATCTAGAAAGTGTCTTTTACCTACATTTGTGTGTACCCGTTTGCCTAAAAGTCTATTTTGGCGCCGAGCTCTTCTGACACACAGCTGTTTAACACACGATGGTTTGTGCTGGTGTGTTAATACGTTGACATATATTAACAACGCTGTTTTTTTTATAAATAAAAAAAAATACATGTTTAATCAATCAAATTCTAGCTGTTTTCACAGCTAGCAACCCTACGCTACATCAATTAAAATGTCTATCGCTTGCACGTCACAGTTTTGAATGTATGAATGTTAAATGGCGGCCGTGGCAATAATTGTCAGTCAAACCGGATGTATAAGCGTTACGTCACACATTCACACCTGCATATCGTAATGTATATGCATTTCATTATGCATATTGCATATGACGTGTTAGCTGAAGCATGTATTGTATCGTGATTTTCTAGTAATGAATATTGCATTAATTTTGTATTGGATTGTGAAATAATTTCGTGATATGATGTAATAATAGTTTGTGCAAGAGAGAGGGAGACGAAGATAATCGCCCCATCTCTTTTTCGAACTAGAATCATGGGGGTATTAATAGTTTAAAACATGGCCGTATTGTAAAGGGTTTGGCGCTAAATATTTATTGCATACCTATTCTATGGCCTGCTTTTGAAACAATACAAATAAATTCGTTAATGTACTTACTGATTTTGATGAAGTGGCGTTACCAAACTAAATTATAATTTGACTTTTATAAAAACAGGATTGTTTATTAGAAATAAAACACCTGCTTGTCTTCATAGCTTTAAGCGATAATACGGCCTATTGCAACACACTGTTGTAGCTCTATAAGTTAATAAAAATTGTAAGTTTTTATGATGTAGAATAAAGAGTATTCTATTTTCCTATTGGAATATTAGGCACCATAAGTTTAGTGAGTTTTCTTGGAACTATGATCATCACATTCAACAAAGGTTTTTATGATACATAAATCTGAGCCTTCATTCCTATAGCCAAAAGTTTAAATTAGGTCCTCTTTTCAGTCAGAATGTGGAGTTGGCAGGGGTCGGCTTTTAGTCAAACTGGATGCAACTGAATGTAAAAAGTATTTTAAATGTAGTCTCTGCCTTTCAACTCTACACAACCCAATTTCAGGGTAACGCAATAAGGACGTACAAAGATAATCAGAGCAGCGGTGGCCCATTGGTGGCGGCCCCTACTTACTAACAGTAAGCCAGGCAGGCGCATTACTTTGTGTAATTTATTTCATCACCACTGCTCTCAAAAACGGTGATGGAAAACACCGTGAAGAAACCGGCATTTAGTCCTAGAACTAAAAATTCGAAGACATGTGACATCTACCAATTCGCACTGGGCCCGCGTGGTAGATTATGGCCCATACGCAAAATACGCGCTTTGACGTGGAGTTGCGGAAACCAGCCCGGTATAAATAAATAAATAAATAAATATTCCACAACTTTTCACACAACGCCATTTAGTTGGAACTAAATGGCGTTAAGCTTGAGAGCTTGTGTTATGGGTACTAAACAGCTGATAAATATCCATATATTTCTAAATACATACATAATATAGATAAATTACACCCAGACACAGAACAAATGATCGTGCTCATCACACAAACATTTGTCCTGGGTGGGAATCGAACCCACAACCTCTGGCATAGCAGTCAGGGTCACTAACTACTAGACCAACAGGCCAGTCAACCAGTGGGTATCTTTATCTTTATCTTTTTAAGTAAGTAAGAATTGTGGTCAGACTTTCGTGCTTCTAACTATCAGTACCCAACGTTATTCAAAAATCATGAACCATAGCCATGACCTACTGCTGAACGTATTTTCCGTGGCACAAAAGTGAGTCAGTATGAGAGATAATTATTGTCACCCATCCAAGAACCAATTTCATCAAGCGTGACTTGAATGCTTACCTGTCAGAGGTCGCTTTTATTTATTTATTTATTAAAACTTTATGCACTAGTAAAAGAAACTGTACAAAGGCGGATTTAATGCCATAGGCATTTTATGCCAGTCTACTTTTAGGTGATGCAGAGACAGAACATTATAGGAGCAAGAAGGTAACAAAAACTTGAAAATCAAGAAAATAATAATTTAGAATTATTACATAGATACATACTTATTATATAAAATCCAAAGATATACTCAATATTCAATGTCTTTATTGCTTTGCTTTCTATAAGTATTCTTAGGTGGTAAGTATATAAATGAGATCATTATGGACCCTGTAGATAAGCTAAGTCGAGAGAAAAACAGAGCGATGGAGCGTTTTAGCGATAAGGCCGTCTATTGGAGTGGAGCTCTTCAAGTTCCGAGTTGAGCTCACGATTACTGACAAATGCTTGCACTGACTGATCTGGTCCCCTCATTCTGTATGGTTTTTTCCTCAAAAGATTATCTCAAATACTAATCTGCATGGATCTCACATGATTTGACCAAGATAATGTCTGGACTTTAAAAGAGACTATGACCTCTGAGTTTCTTTCGGTGTTTCTTCTCAGAGTAGTCAAATAGTGAAACTCCGATCTCATTTGCTGAAAAAAATGACGTGTAAAAGTGTTTGTGAAAACCTATTTACAAAAAATAAATATCATTTATCATTTATTGTAACACGCTATGTAGTTCCTTAAGTTATTATCTGTAAGTTTTTATGGTGTAAAATAAAAAACTCTTTACCAAAAATAGTATTGTAATCTATTCTATTCTTGTTCTTCAATAGGGTATATGCATGTATTTTTTTATATTTTTAACCCTAGATAGCTAACCTTCTGGAGTACCCTATTTAAGCTAACCATCCGCCGAAACGACGGGTAAAAAAAAAATGCTTGTTTTTTCATCAAATGAAAAGTTAGTGAATCAGATGATTTTATTACAGTCATTTGAGTTTACGAATAAGAAAACGCTTTATAAATTAACCACATTTATTTACTTATGAAACTACAGTCACTTTCTTAAGACCTCAAAAAAGTATGAACATTTTCACATTAAACACTTTGGCATGCAAAATCAACAAATAAAAAGAACATAACATCTGTATTTTGGCGTTACATGGCGCATAGGAGCATAAACGTTATAATAATAAAAAAATAACTAAGTTTCATGAGCACATGTGATGCAAAAATCAACTTTATGTTCACCACATATCGCTAACTTGCGTAATTGGCGCAAATAGTTTTAGTCATATGCTTTTTCTTGTAGTGACATTTCCCGCATGTCTTCCTTTTACGAGTTTCTTTTCTTGGAGGATTTGATGACTCTCCTTCATTTTCTTATTCTTGAAAAGCAGTTGCGCAGTGATGACTGGTGGGATGGCTGCCTCAAAAGAACGCTCCTAATTTTTTCTTTCACTTGGGTTGGCATCGTTGTTTTGGCCAGCCTTACCTTCAGCCAAGGTTCCTCAAGTTGAAGATATAGTATTATCACAAAATCTCTCCGTGGAATCACCTTGCGCTCTGCTGTCAACAAATTGTGACACTGAATAACGTAGCTATTGATAGAAGCAATGTTGATCATTCCATACACACATTGGCCATCTATTGGTTTTTCGTGTAAGATACAGCTTTGTGAAGTTCTTGAAGGAGCTGTATCCAAGCTACTTGGCATAACACGTTCTTCGTTCTTCTTCTAAAGATAAATCAGGCGGCGGACTTACAAATATTTCGTCGGAATCTGATGGCTTATGATTTTCGTCCCTTTGGATATCATCTTCCAGAACGAAGTCTTCGGTCTCACTAGCAAAACCATCTTCCAGGTTAATGTCAATCAAGTCTTAGTTGAGCAGATTTACTATCGTGTCTTCATTCAACGTATACATAGTAATAATCTAAAAAAGAAACAAAGCTAACACCAAAAATTAATACGCGCACTCAAATCAAAACACTTACGGTAAAGCTAACCACCCGTCGAAACGACGGGCTAAAGCTGTATATTTCAAAAACCGTGTTACTTACCTCTTCGGCTCGTGTGGCACTAAGACGACCTCGCCGGTGACTGAGTTGACTAGCTAGATCAAGGCGTTCGGACGAGTGATTAAAAAGAGACTTCGATATTATTTCGCGCTACCCGTCGATTCGACGGAGGTTAGCTATCTAGGGTTAATTCACTGTTTACAACGTTTTAACATAGTAAAAAAATATAAACATATTTAAAAATGCAGTAATGAAGCTTAAAAAAACATTTAAAATACAGAATAAATTTGAGGTGATTAAACGCCGCCATTTTCGCGCGCCATATTGATTACGTCATTTACTATGGATCCTATCACTATTACTTTGGGTGTTTTCGTTCTTCTAACCATTTCACCATGAAAAAAGCTCAAAAACCAGTTAACCAGTATTGCTTGTACCCAAATGTAATAAACATTATCAGATTGTGCTTTTACAAAACCACTTTCAGTAATTTTTCTTAAATGTTTAATAACCTCACTATGAAGCTAAAACTACATCTGAAAATTAAATTAGTTCACAACACACACGGCAATAATTATGTTTTCCAATAAAAAGTCCATTCCAATACTTAATGTCATACTAACACATTGTATGTTTTGTAGGCGTTGAGTTGTTGTCGTAGTATTTGACGTCAAGTTTCGTTATAACCAATGGTGATGCGTTTCACAAATTTGAATTTCCCGCGCCTAATTCGCACTTTTATTTTTAATTTTAAATAATTATGACGCTATTAAATAGTAAAATAATGATTAAGTTCATATTTTCTACCATTAAAGATTCGGAAAAAAAATATTTGAACCATATTTAAATTACATGCATATTCCCTATTGACCCATGAGGCCGTAATCATTTAGCCATATACCCCTTTTTTTACAAACCGCCATAATAACATTAAGCTCGAGTTGTCCCTACAGTGACAGTCCTATTCAATGCAAGGGTCACTGGTATTGAAAGCTAATGGTCTACTTAATGCCTCTGGTCGTCGGTATCGAACCGTCTGATGAATTGTTCAGGTTTTTAAACAAGGATAAATGTACGGGTTGGAATTTATATTTTGAAAAAGTTAGGGTGTATGATATTTAATTAATATTACATAAATTACAACAGCTTAACAGCTATAACGCTAATGCAGTGTTACTACCACAACGATCCACATTTAACTTACATAGATTAAAAAAAAACATTTAAAAAAATACAATTAAACATACAATAATGAATACAATTAAAAATACAAATGAAAATACAATTAAAAATTAGAATTGCTATTTAAATCTCATGTCAATAAAAAAAATACAATTAAAATCACTTTCCAACTTTTTTAACCTATACTCCCGGTTGCTCGACCCGGGTTTGATTCCCGAGACGGGTACAGTGTTATTTAGTTTTTTCATCTGAAATTATATACAGTCTAGAGTTTGGATTTGAGCCAAATTTATGGCAATAAGCTCGCCCCCTATGACATGGGTGCACTGTAGGTATACTTCTGCTTAACCTTACTGATTTTATTTATATGGTAACTATTGGAAATAGAAAACTGCATGGCATTTATCAAGTTCTAAAGGCACTTTGTAGGTTCGGTGTAACAATGAAAAACCATCAGTGGACCCTAGTATCTAGTCACTTGTCATTGTATGAAATGAGCACGTAATTGAGATATTGAGTATTGTAATTTAGAACAAAAGTATTTTTTCCAACTCGCTTACACGTGAAAAGGCTTGATGTCATTAACGGTAGGTATTACATAATGAATGTAACAGAATACGCTAGTCCACTCACTCTCCTCTCGCCACGGAAACCGCAATGTACATGGCATCGTCAAATCATACATTGATTTTTTAACATACATATAAGTACTTACTTTTATGCATGTGTAAGTGTTGTAGAAAACTGTACAGGATTGTTTTTTTAGTTTAAACTACAATTTATGTTGACCAGCTCTGTATAATTATAGGTATATTCATTAAATGTACATATAAATAAATAAATATTTCACAACTTTTCACACAACGCCATTTAGTCCCAAGTTAAGCTTGAGAGCTTGTGTTATGGGTACTAAACAGCTAATAAACATACTTATACAGGTTGAAATCGAATAGATGCGACAAATTTAAATATACAATACTACGTGTTGTCAAGAAAATTTAGAACATTAACAAATGTAAAATGAATTAACTGTTAACAGTGTTACGAATAACGTTAAAATTATTAAAGTCGCGCGATACTTCACTAGAAAATAGGAAAAAATAAAGGAAAATGACCGCTATGAACGGCAACGTTTAGTAATCCACGACGATTATTGTGCACGTTTATTAATCCACGACGATTATTGTGCACTGCGATGAATCTGACGAGATGATTTGATACTTTAGTTTTTCTTATTTATTTTGCATATTATTTATGTTTCTGGAATACCGATAATTTGTAGGTACTTTAATGAAGATAACAACGTCAATGGACCATTGAAAACGATATCACGATTTTTTTTATCGATTTAGATAGTAGAAAAAACAGTTGATAATTATTGATTAATTAACAACTGTTTTTTTTCTATAGGTTACCGTAACTTCAGCTCCCATTTCATTTTGTCGCATTTAGTCAAAGTCACCCTGTATATTATATTTCTAAACACACATATTATAGATAAAATTACACCCAGACAAATAATGTGCTCATCACACAAACATTTGTCCTGGGTGGAAATCGAACCCACGACCTCCGGCATAGCAGTCAGGGTCATTAACTACTAGACCAACAGGCCAGTCATCGCCAAGCGGTTGATCGACTCTTCACGTGACCAGAAGGCTGGCCTTTATTTAGGTCAGAGAATCAGCATTGCCATTCAACGTGGCAATGCGGACAGTCTTTTGGGCACGGTTGACAGCGATGCGGATAAATTTTTGGATGCCTTATATTTATTTTGCTTTTCTTTTTATTTTTAATATGTGTAATAGAATAATTTCTTACTTGTAATTATAAAGAATTTAGAAGTTTGACACTGACCCATTTGATGCTGCATGAGCGTTGTGTAGTTCGATAGCTTCAGCGGGAGCAGTAAAGAAAACGCGAAATACTAACTTTATCAGTATATTACTGGTATAAAATAGATAGAAAATAGATGCGTGTCGTCGTCTTGGTAAAACTTGAAGTGGCAGCGCGATGCGAGGAGTCATATGTGCCATGTGGTTATTAAGCCATGAATTGCTATAAGACTTTAAGCCCCAAAATCACAACTCAAGCCAATATAATAATTATTTTTAATCACCAATTCCTGGATTACAAAGGTTCATTGTTAAAGTGTCAACCTTTAGGATTAGTGTTATTTATATTACGATACGAGGGTCGCTTTGTTTATGAATAGTGCGATAAGGTAAGCGGTATTTATGTAGGTCAGTAATTGGATGGGTTTTCGGGAATATCCTCGCGATTATGCTTAGATAAATGGTTGGATAAGATTTACTAAGATGTTGTTAATGAGTGTGGGTTGTGCAAGTGGCCTTGTCATTGTTCCAATTTTAGCAAATGATATTAATAAGTATTATATTATTGTTTCGACAGTATTAATATCGTTCGATCGATAACAGTCGTTACTGAATCCCGAAAATCTGACAAACAGTTTAACCAAGGGGTATGTTACCCAGTAACTTGTTCGTGACGGTCCGACAGCCTGTCGCTCTATGTATTATTATTATTATTATCATTTTGGATAAAATGGCTGCAAAGGTCCTACGCTTGTTTGGCATCTCGATTCCAGTCAGCCTTAGAGACTTATTATTATTATTACACTAGTATTCAGCTGCATCCAGTTAAACTAGACGCCGACCCCAACATTTTTTTTTTTTTTTTTTTTTTATATACAAGGTGTTTTTTTTTATATCCCATAACTCTAGGGTTATATTCTGTAGGTAAAAATAACACTAAAACTCCTAGAATAGGTGGTCCAAAAATGCATAGTTTCGGAGATATCATCAATCATAATTAAATATTATCAGTTGTTTAGTACCCGTAACACAAGCTCTGCTTAGTTTGGGACTAGATGGCGTTGTGTGAATAGTCAGAATATTATTATTTATTGTTATAGGTATTATTTTTATTAATTAGCTCAAAAATTGTCACCTGTACGACGAATCTTCTTTTTTACGTCACTTTTCTTTCACGTAAGAGTGTTTTTTTTATAATAATAATCGTGACTTTGTCGAATTATTTAGTATGACCAATTAAAAAAAAAAGGGGACGATTGAAACATAATTCATATACCACTTGATTTTTTTATATGGTCCAATCATACCCTAGAGTTATAGGATATAAAAAAAAACACGTTGTATAATATATAACTCTTAACCTCAATCTTGTCACACAGCTAACAACAACATAGTACACAACATAGTTATTTATGGTAACAACAACATAGGTATGGTGTTACCATACCTTAGTCTTTTCCCAACTATGTTTAGTTGGGAAAAGACTAGGCAGATAACGATGATTGTTCGAATAATATCATCACATACACATACTTCTACCTTTGCTTGTCCCCTAACGTTCCATTAATTTCCAATCAAAATATAACTGTAAATATAAACAAGAAAGCCCAGCTGCTGTTCGCTCACGTTTATTTTCGTCTCGACGTTGACAAATACATTTAATTTGCCACTCAAAGGCGCTTAAGATTTAATACTCTCATTCATCAATCATATTTTTTAAAAGGACCAAATTAATTGTTTGGATATTTCGGCTCTATACCCAATTTATTGTACATTGTATCAAAGTAATGAATTTCGGTTTATTTTTAGACTTTGTCGTTGGTCTTTCGGTATTGAAAGGACCAAAATAAAACATGGCTAGTCTGTGTGGTATTCTAAAAATAGTGGAAAAATTACTTAAGTTCGTATCGGTAGATTTTGTAAAATAAAACTAAGTGTAGCAATGCTTTTGGAAAATGAGGTAGTTATAGCAGTACCGCCTTCGATGATTCACGTAATTATTGGTCCTTACGTGAATATGGTATACCAACAATGAAAACAAATGACTTTATCTATAACTAGCAGACGTCAGGCGGTTTCACCCGTGTAGTTCCCGTTTTCGTGGGAAGACAGAGATTAAAAGTAGCATATGTCCCCGAAGATAGTGTAGCTTCCCAAGGGTGAAAGAATTTTTCAAATCGGTCCTGTTGTTTCAGAGCCTATTCAATGCAAACATACAAACATTCAAATCTTTCTTCTTTATAATATAATTATAATATATAGCATAGAAGTATAGATATGTATATTACTATACACCGCTAATTTTTAATTAGTACAAATACTTAAAGGGCTTATTATTCTAGACGGTCTTCTCATTATATTTGTAACGTATCAATAAATAATATTCTTAAACAGCAAAGTTATTAGCGTTTGTTTATATCCCAAAAAGGCACCCAATTTATGGAGATATTGTACAGGCTATTCCTGACATAGTAGTATTCATAAATCGTCATCTCTCGCTCACGTTCACGTGATCTTGCTCAAGCATGCCCCGCCTCCAACAGCTGTTTTCGTTATTTAAGTTTAACTAAATAGTGACATGTTTAAAAATTGAACTTCGCTTTTTTTACTTTTGATAACGCAAATAATATGATCAGTAACAGGTACGGATACAGCCCATTTTATTTTTATACTAATTAAAAATAGGAGTGTATATAATAGATAGTATAATGTCTATTGTTGTATGTGTATAAAGTATGTATGTTTTGTGTGTACTAGATAGCGTTGCGTGAAAGTTGGTGAATATTTATTTACTGCAAATGTTAGCAAAAAACAAACCAAAAGTATAATAGTTACCTCTAAACTTAAAGCGTTTCCTCACGCAGACAAACACAAACACTGGGACCTATATTTATTGCGCAAACTAAACTCCGCAAAGTTTCTAGCACTCAAGTACTTACAGGTAACGTGCTAAGTAAATAACAAACGGAACACTACTTGAGAAGCTTAGGGTAGATACACACATGATTGTGAAGAAGTACCGCGCCGAATATATTGTTGAGCTGTTAAGGTAGTAATACATTATAGTGAGGAATTGGGAGCTGTTGGCGGGAACAGGTGCATCTTGAAGAGCCTCAAATGAAGGTTTTGGATGTTGGAATAATTGGATGAGGTAATAATGTGAATACTGTCTGAATCGCGATCACTACTAGTATATTTTTGTTTTATTGTGAGTGAAAGGACTATGTCGATTCCATTGTAAAATTTGCTTTTCTATTTGTCGTGGAAAACGATATCCTTGAATAATAAGTTGTGAAGTTGATTAACTTAGTACAGAGTCTATGGTGACCAGCGTGACGTTACTTGTCATTTGAAAATGGCGCGAATGTGTTTTCGGTAATGTCACGTGGACAGAGTCGTGCTGGTGCGTGGGAGCTGGGCAGAGCTCAGTTTGATTTGAGACACCGACCAAGACACACATCCAGCACGAAACTGTCAGTTACCTAGGCTTGAGTTGTTTTGTGATTAAGATTGTTAAGTGAGGTTATTACTGCAATGAAGAATGCTATTCTACGTTATGAACTCTGTACCACGAAACCCCCATCGGTGTCAGCTCATCGCTCAGCCATCGCTGACGCCGACATCAGAAGTGGCATAAAGAACCTGCTTCCAACTTTACTGGCGAGCTTCACCGAGATGTGATGAGATCTTCGTCGTGATGCACCAGAAGAACAAGATGCAGTGATCGAAGTCTGCTTGCTACATCGGGCTCCATCATGAGAGTATGCGAGGTGCAAGATGCGAGGCTCCTGCAGCGCGGGTTGGCAGCGCGGCGGCGCGCGGGCGGCAGCGCGGCGGTGCAGCGTGGCGCAACTACAGATGCGCAGTTGTGCACGAAATAACTGGTATTTTCTGGTAGTAACAACAATCCGGTGAGTCGTGTAATTTTTGTTTTGATTTCGGTAGGTACCGGATGTTGTCTTGCTAAGTTGTACTATAGTCGCAATTTTAGAGGACAATGCGAACGTTTGTGTAAAGGGCATACCTAGGTAGTACCTAGTAGTACCTACAAACATAGACCTAGTACCGAACGAATTATTTACGATGTTTTAAATAGTGGCAATAGTTTATTTTATATGCGGGTAGCGCGTAAAAAAGATAATTAATCATTTCAAATAGGTGTGTGATGGTAGTGATCGTTCGACAAATGTTTTAAGGAGGGTATCGCAATCAACAAAATGTTTGTTGGTTAATTCGAAACAAAAATGTGTGGTGGATTATGGGTGTTTACCCAATCAGTTCTTTGTTTAAAAAGTGTCGATACCGCGGGTATGTACAGAGATCCTGTATGATTACTTTACGTTATGAATATTGCCATAATTTTAATTGGGTAATGGTTTATCGTGCAGGGGTTGAGTACCCCTTGTGAATTGAGAATTAGACTTCAAACTCAAACCTTATCGTCTATAGGCAAGCTTAAAAACTCAGCCTAGACAAAAGGCAATAAATAGTGTCAAAGGTCAAAGGTCCAGGAACTATTGGATGCTTACGGCATGCGTCCGTGTCAGTCCCCTATTAAGAAAGCTATTCTTTTAACAAAGCATCTAATAGATAGGCTACTTGAAGTTAAATTAGCAAAGGGCTATTTTAATGCGTTAAGTTGACAATAATGCGATCGAGATATTGTTTAGCGTTTTGCCTGGGGTCTGTTTACGTAGCCATATTTTGTTACGTTGTTATACAACAGCGATCGAAGTTGTGACATTTAAAACTCAGTAAGTAAATAGACCGAACCGAACCGAGAAAAAGGCTTCAAAACCTGAACCTTAACCTCTGACGTCAACCTTACAGACTAAGTCGGACGAAAGGAAAGTAGTGTGATAGGTACTCAGTTCAAAAAAAAAACTATTGTGAGGTACTGTTATTTGCCCTAGTTAAGCCCTGTTTCTAAAACCTGCTACTTTATCAAGGGTTGAAAGGCTGCTGGGTGTATAATAAACGCCGACTAAAGCCGGATTTTCCTTGAACATTTCGAAGTGTTCATTTGTGAAGCGTTATGTAAAGTTTCTAGGCTATGATATCATAGCAAAGGTGAGCTGAAGCTTAGCCTGCCTGAACTGCCTTTCTTGATAACATTCACCATGTTAGGCGGTTCATAGGTTTTTCGTATAGGTTTTCGTTTTTTTAATTTACCCTCACTGTTTTTATTGATGACTAGTAAACAATTTGGTCCATATAATTGGAAATTGGGACACTGACAGATAAGATAACAAATAATTTCAATTTTACCGACTATACCTGGTTGATTACTTTCTTATTATGAACTCTTAATTTAAATGAGATTGAAATTCAAACTGATGCAAGTGCGGCGCTATTCCCTTTATTTTGTAAATCGTATGGAAACCTTGTTGATATCACCACGGTATCAGAAAGCTGGTTGTTAGCCTAAATTTAATTTGAGCAAAGCTTAAAATCGGTTTGACCACAATATTAGGACCAGGTTTTTAAATTAGCTTACTGATTGTGTTATAATTAAAAATGAGGACAGAAGTCAAACTAAATTAGATTCAAGTATGAATGCCCCGATCACCAAGTTCCTTGAGAATTGAATGACATAGTTGATGACAGTGGTAGTGAAACCACATTTGGTTAAGAATAGCTTGTATACTCGTACTCGAAGCTTCGGACCGCACCTCATGAGTAACATGTGGCGATGGGTCTATAAGGAATCGTTGGTGCGATTTCTGTCTGTGTTGGTGCACAAAGCGCTTCATGTGTTGTAGCACATATTGCGTTAGATTTTTGAGAATCGTTGGTGCGATTCTCTTCGCGTTGGTGTACAGATTTTAATGAGTTTCATGAGTTGAGTATGCATTGCTTATTAATGATGATAAAGAGTAACAGAACTGTTAGAATTACTGTGTTGTAACTTATTGGTCGGACCTTTACTAATTACAAGTGCGCAGTTCGCTGTGAACCTAGGATAAACAAGGTAGTGTAGTTATCAGCAGAGTTCAATACTGTGCTTAGACATGTGTAGTACCGATAGGTTATCTCGTTTATCAATGACAGAAATTCATTTGAATAAACTTAAACCGATGTTTCGCCGACTAGGCGACTGCCCAAGATAGCCGTGAGTGTCTATTGACTGAATTACAATCGCGATTAATGGATGGTTTACCATTTACTCTGGTAACTTACAAAAGTTCCAAGTCGTACTCGTGTTGTTTATCGCTGTCCTTAACAACTCGATCTTCGCGAAGTAGAGATAGTATCGTACGACTATCCGACAGAGTAGTTCCCGCTTTTCTAACCTGTTTCTTCTTCTCGAAAAACGTGATGGTTTCGTGCATATGTCAGTAGATGATTGACAGTCAAATTTAGATAGTAGGTACTTTGGGTAAATTCCCACTACCGTGTAAAGAGATCAAACTTCTTAGATCAATGGTAATGAAAATCGTTTCTCTAAGTCCCGTTTTGATAGTACCTACTAAAATGAAACTTAAGTGTTAGTAACTTAGTTTACATTAAAAAATGAAAAGCCTAGCTTAACTAAGCTTGACCCGAAGTAAAGGTTCTTTTAAACGCTTGCGGGCGACCAATATGTTGTAAAGTCAAGTCGTAAGATGCCAACCTGTGAAGTTCAAACGAGTTAGAAGAAGAAAACAATGTTTCTGAGGACAAAGGAACCTCGACAGACCTATGATACGCTTGTTGGCTATCCGGTAAAACCGCATCCATAAGATGCAGTCGCAACTGCATGCGTTGTCGTTCAGGGCGTGATGAGCGGCTTGTGGTCTAGCGGGGACCTGGGCCTTGAAAGAGACTAGGTATTTGTACGGTCATGTAATGACTTGAGAGTCGCGGACTCTAGATGAAAAGTGTTGGTCGTATCACGTGAGGTGATAACGATATGGGTGGCAATACCGAATTGTCAATAGCTGTGGCAGGGCCATGAGTAGTGTGTTTACTTTTGAATTTTGATAATTATGAGGCTTTGAAGAACTTTCCGTGTTTAAGTTCTTAAAATGGCTTAGTTCAAGTTCGTTTAGTTATTGTGAGTACCTACTGAGTTATTGTGAGTACTGAGTAGTCATTACTAATGATTATCTGTAAAGTTTTGGAATACATTTCATCTTACTTCACGTATACTCTATGGATTAAGTGTGAGTGTTTGGTGACCGATCCAGTTGCGCCGGAGCATGTAAGAGGTGCGCGTGGTCTGCTTTTTATGCGCAGGATATCCTTTCCGAGGGGTAGCACTTACGCGGCTGAGATGGTTAGCTTCTGGGGTTGGATCACAAGCCGATGGCCTGTGTGGTAATGACTAGCCTGAGTGGCAATGACTAGCCTGAGTGGCAATGACTAGCCTGTGTGGCAATGACTAGCCTGTGTGGCAATGACTAGCCTGTGTGGCATTGACTAGCCTGTGTGGCGATGACTAGCCTGTGTGGCAATGACTAGCCTGTGTGGCAATGACTTGCCTGTGTGGCAACGACTAGCCTGTGTGGCAACGACTAGCCTGTGTGGCAGTGACGAGCCTGTGTGGCAGTGACGAGCCTGTGTGGCAGTGACGAGCCTGTGTGGCAGTGACAAGCCTGTGTGGCAACGACGAGCCTGTGTGGCAACGACGAGCCTGTGTGGCAACTGTGAGCCTGGGTGGCACCCGTGAGCCTGTGTGGCACTTGTGAGCCTGTGTAGCACCCGTGAGCCTGCGTGGCACCAGTAAGCCTGCGTGGCACCTGTGAGTACCTATGTGTGGCACTCGTGAGCCTGTGTGGTACCTGTTAGCTTTAGCCTGTGTGGTATGTGAAAGTCTATGTAATACCTACTATGTCGTGCATTTGCATAGCACTATCTTAGTACACTTTCAGTTCTAGTAATGTTATCGGTCTTAGTGACGATTCATTCTGCCTGGATTTGTTTCGATTAGAGGTGTCAAGGTTTGACATACACCCTTGGAAATTTAGTTGTGGTCAGAATGACCGAGTTTTGAAGTATGTGAAAAATGCGTGCGTGCGTGTGTTTTGAAGTATGTGACCAATACGAGCGTGCGTGCGTATACGTGTTCTGTGTGTGTGTGTGTGTGTTTATTTTTAGTAGACACGAGGACGTGTGATGGTCATGATGGCCGTGTCGTGGAAAACGATATCCTTGAATAATAAGTTGTGAAGTTGATTAACTTAGTACAGAGTCTATGGTGACCAGCGTGACGTTACTTGTCATTTGAAAATGGCGCGAATGTGTTTTCGGTAATGTCACGTGGACAGAGTCGTGCTGGTGCGTGGGAGCTGGGCAGAGCTCAGTTTGATTTGAGACACCGACCAAGACACACATCCAGCACGAAACTGTCAGTTACCTAGGCTTGAGTTGTTTTGTGATTAAGATTGTTAAGTGAGGTTATTACTGCAATGAAGAATGCTATTCTACGTTATGAACTCTGTACCACGAAACCCCCATCGGTGTCAGCTCATCGCTCAGCCATCGCTGACGCCGACATATTTTTTTTTTAAATTCTTTAAATTTTGTCTGGCAGTCTGAGTTCTTTATGGGACCAACCCAAATGTTCTTTCTTTGGTGTTGATCTTCAGCACATGGAGCTCCACAAGTTTCGAGTTGTGTTCATGATTACTGACAAATGCTTGCATTGACTGATCTGGTCATATAAATCAAATCATATAAATAATAAATAAATAAATATTCCACAACTTTTCACACAACGCCATTTAGTCCCAAGTTAAGCTTGAGAGCTTGTGTTATGGGTACTTAATAGCTGATAAACATACTTATAATATTTCTAAATACATACATATTAATGAATTACACCCAGACACAGAACAAATGATCGTGCTCATCACACAAACCTGGGTGGGAATCGAACCCATGACCTCCGGCATAGCAGTGAGGGTCACTAACTACTAGACCAACAGGCCAGTCTAATCTATCCAGGCCAGTAATCTATCAAGGCCAGTCTAATATATATCTGTGTGGTTCTTTCCTCAAAAGACCATCTCAGACACTCATTTGCATGGATCTTACATGATTTTACCAAGATAATGTCTGGAATTTAAAAAAGACTATAACCTCTGAGTTTATTTCGGTGTTTCTTCTCAGAGTGGTCATATAGTAAAACTCCGATCTCATCTACTAGTTAAAAAAATGTTTGTGAAAACCTATTTACAAAAATAAATATCATTTATCATTTATCACTACCGCAGGATATGAGGTCAGGGGAAGAAACATTGCAAACATTCTATAAAGAGTTTCCCAGTAGAAGCCTAGATTCTGGATTTGTGTACCAAGTTGATGGTAATAGACTTGCTACCAATGATTTGAGACTAAAGTAAAGGCAAAATGGAGAGGTGTATAAATGCACCAAAAAACAAAATCATAATCAAAAGTTTTAACTTCAAAATTACATAAGCCCAAAAAGCCTTTTTTTAATCTCGGTATATTGGAGTGTGCTAGCTAATACGTGACAATCATTCTGAAATGTAATGTTTTACAAAGTGTATACACCTTAGTGCTATTTATTGAGCATTTCATTGTATAGATTTTTTGTATACCTAGTTCTTCAAACGAATCAGACAGATGTGCTGCTGGGGAGTTTGTTCCGCCACTTCTTCTTCCCAGCAAAAATACTAGGAAGTGGCGTAGGGTGGGCCGTTTTTGGGGGACTGTCTTTATGTATTTTTTTTGACGTTCAAAAAGTGCTGATTCTCAGCCTAGTTTGAATAAAAACTTTTGATTTTGATTTTGATTTTGCCCGACCTTCGCCACTTCCCAGTGTTTTTGCAGGGGAGAAGTCACAGAACAAACTCCCCAGCACCTCTGCTTAACCTGTAGAAAAAAACAGGCTTAACGTTACTACTCTTATGTTTTTATATTTAGTCATTCTTTTTCGAACAACATTAATTTGTTTTTAATAACGCTCTCCCACCCCTAGAGCAACGACGCAGTCAGTCTTCCTTTAAGTAGTGTAAAAGAATCATCAAATTTATTATTCAGTAACATTTTTTCACACACAAGATTGATCATCCTTAAAGGACACGTCCAACGTTTTATTTCATTCATTCCAAATCTGTATAAAAGGCCCTTTTTACCCAAAACCAATACAGTCAAGTCATCAATCTCTACCGATCTGTACGCAAATCTGGGGGTAGTCGACAAAAAAGTCGAGGCAGCCATTTTTTTCTGCTGAGAAGTAATTGCCAACATTACAATGATCATTTTTACTTGTCAGTTGGCTGACCGACTGTTTCCTTAGACGGTCATCTGTATCGCGATATCCGTTTCCGTGACAGAGCTAAGAATCTTTGGGGAGCCAGGCAAGAAATTTTTCCGATTGTTTTTATATGTATAAATTTGCTAGTTTTGTGTATTGATATTGATTCCTTTAAAGATAAAGATAAAGATAAAGATAAAGATAAAGATACTTTTATTTTGCAAATATGGGTAACAAAAGATGACAGAGAAAATAAAGAAATAGTACAGCCATATTTTACCATGCAGGCATGCAAAAGACATACAATACAATTACAATTTTAAAATATCACAAAATAGTAAAACAATACAAAATTATATAAAACACTATCTTAAAAATCTTTCTCAGTGAGGTATTCTGTTACATTATAATATGCTTTCTCTACTAGAAACCGTCTGAGTTTCTTTTTAAACATTGTTAAAGGGAGCTCTTTCCAACTTTTAGGTATTTTATTATAGATGACTGGAGCCATGCAGTAGACACTTTTGCGCATAAGTGCTGTCTTAGCTGGTTCCTGACATAAGAGGCTATTATCGCGTCTGTTGCGGGGAAATACATCAGCTATGCGCTTAAAACGACTAGGATTTGTCTTCACAAACACAGCTACTTCCAGTACATACAAACACGGCAATGTTAATATGTTATGCTTTTGAAAATATGGTTTACAACTATCCGTAGGTTTTAGCCTAAACATCGCTCGGATACATCTTTTTTGTGTTTTGAAGGCGGTTTCTCTTTCGGTAGAGTTTCCCCAAAATATAATCCCATACCTTAAATGTGATTCCGCTATTCCATAATAGGCAGTAAGAAGTGCATCCGTGTTGATTATAGTTGATAATGCGTATAGAGCGTATGCAGACTTACTCAATTTCTTACATAAAATATCAATTTGGGATTTCCAACTTAATTTTTGATCAATTTGTAGACCTAAAAATTTTGTACTTTCAACTTCTTCTACGGAATTATTACTGTAGTGTATATTTAAGTTAATACTAGAGGTCTGTTGTCTAAATTGGATAAGTTTCGTTTTACTCAAATTTATTTTCAAATTATTTGAATCTAGCCAATTTACCGTCTGTTTTAAACTATTATTTATGTCACTCTCATACGTAATAATGCTTTTACAAGGTATTGTAATTGTGCTGTCATCTGCAAAAAGTGTAATTGGGCGCTCAATAGATTTCGGTAGATCATTAATGTATAAAATGAATAAAAAGGGACCCAAGACACTGCCTTGCGGTACTCCAAATAATACATTACGCTCTGAAGACCAAAATCTCTCTTCATGTCTAGTAGCTATATTAATTTTTAAGACTTCAGTTATCTGTTTTCTATTTTGTAGATATGAACTAAGTAACTTAAGGACATTACCTCTGATCCCGTATGCTTCGAGCTTGTCTAAAAGAGTAGCATAATGGACATAATCGAATGCCTGGGTCATGTCGCAAAATATACCACATACAGGGTTCCGGCGATCTACATTTTTAATTATATTGTAAATAAAATCATATATCGCCATATTAATAGTCTTATGCAAAGGAAATCCTTTCTGTTCTTCACACAAAATATTATGTTTATTTATGAATTTATAAAGTTCCCTATAAATATACTTTTCAAATATTTTAGAAAATACTGGAATTAATGATATTGGTCGGTAGTATTCCATACTTTGCCTATTCTCTTTTTTAAAAAGAGGCTTGATTATTGATTTTTTTAATGCATCAGGGTAAACACCTGCGCTAATGCTTAGGTTAATTATATGACTTAAATGACCGCTTATTTCTCTCGACACATGTTTCAGTATTTTTGTAGCAATACCGTCGTATCCTACACTATTTGTATTGTTTAATGAAATGATGATCTTCTCTATATCTAGTGGTATACTAGGAGCCATAAACATTGAGTTATTATTGTTATCAATTTTGTTATTTCTTTTGGGTTTGCTAGTCACGTCGAGTTTCCCTTGTACTTTGTCGATAAAATAATTATTAAAAGCTTCAGCAATGTCTTTAGGTTTAGAGAAAATTTTGTTATTATGAATAATTTTAGTAATGTTAGTTTTGGGTAGGTTATATTTAGCACGATTAATGATTTGCCAAGTAGTTTTAGATTTATTTTTAGATAAATTTATTTTATGATTATTTTGCACCTTTTGTGTTAGATGGATAATTTTTTTATGCAAGCGAGAGTAAGCAGTGAAAGCATGTTTATTCATTTTACTTGGGTTTAACCGATATTTCCACAAAAGACTTCTTTTTTTTTTACTGCCTAATTTGATTCCCTTAGACAACCATTTAGGTTTTTTCAAGACATCTACTTTCACTAGTTTAATTGGAAAACACAAACCATATATTAATTTAAATAAATCGAGAAATTTATTATATGCTTCATTTGGATCTACTGTATCATAAATCCCTGCGAAGGATAGACTTTTTATGTAATTTTTAAACTTCATAATATTTTCTACACTATAATCTCTTTTAGCCGTGTACCAATAATTAATGAGACATTTAGATTGCACTGGACAATGAAGCAGCTGTGCCGTATGATCGGACAATGCTAGTTCTATTACGTCAGTTTTACACACTTTATTGAAATTATGAGCAAAATTGTCTATGCATGTCTTACTGGCCATGCGAGTCGGTTGTTTTAATGCTAGTTTTAAATTATAGCTCATTAAAAGACATTCAAATGCATTTGAGTGGCTATTAGGTTTAAGCATGTCTATATTAAAGTCCCCAGCTAGTACAATGTTGTTATACCGTGTGCGTGATATTTCTTGCAAAAGCATTTCCATTTTATCAAAACAGTAGTTAACATTATTTTTATTTGGTACTCTATAGATACAGACAACTATTATCTTAGGATCGGTAAGCTCAATAGCACAGCATTCGAATATACCTGATGAAGACAATTTAGAAACTTTTGGTATTTCTTTATATTTAAGACCATTTTTCACAAGAATACATGCCCCTCCTCTTTTACTCCCTTCTCTACAGAAAGAGGCAGCTAAGCTGTAATTAGGTACATACAATTGATGTTGGGTACCCTCCATAATGAAGTGTTCCGTTATGCATAAAACATCTACGTCTATATTTTTCTCAGACAATTCTTCTAAGCAAACAGTTAA
This sequence comes from Euplexia lucipara, assembly GCA_921972225.1. Classification (NCBI taxonomy): domain Eukaryota; kingdom Metazoa; phylum Arthropoda; class Insecta; order Lepidoptera; family Noctuidae; genus Euplexia; species Euplexia lucipara. The sequence goes on along the minus strand of OV179143.1, from coordinate 3,514,352 downwards.
GTTATTAGCTTTGTTTACTAAACCAGCAATGTTTTGATGTAAAATTTTAAAATATTGATTACAGAAAAAACTGATCGTTAGTTATATCTTTTGTGGTTGAGGGCGAAACAGGGGGTAACTCACCATAATCTTGAATATCTGAATGAAAATCTTGACCACTATTGATCTCATCAAGCATTAAATTAATATTTTTGAATATATTTACCATGCCATATTCATTGACTGATCCAGTTTTTGGTAAAAACATTTTATAATCGTATGACAAATAAAAGTTAGTATCGAACAAATATGCATAGTGATGGCTACAGGCATCCAAGTATAAGAGACTGTTAAATGTTTCTATTCTTCCGTTAAACATCATAGAATAGTCATTGATTTTAAATGTTGGTGCACATATTACAATATTAGTATAGTTTATTTTTAAAAGTGTTTCACGTAAATTAATTATGAGGTCGACATAGTTGTTAGTACGGCGAAAGTCTTCCTCGCCGATGAAGATTAGACAGAAATCGTCCATAGTGTAATCCTTCAACTTAACATCCAAATTCTTAATAAGCTTCTCTAGTCCATAACCCGGTGTTAAGTAGTGACAAATTTTGTAATCTAAGAATGTGTTTTCTGCAATCCTTAGTATTTTATTTTTACTATTTGTACTCAGAATGCATAATTTTCTTTGGCCCAGTATATTTTTGGGTTGTTTATTATTATTATGTACGTGATATGTTTCATTTTGGTTTTTCTGTTTTGCAATTGGTGTATTGTTGTTCGGCTGGTTCATACTACAAGTTTGTGACAAACCCTTGTTGGAGGTAGTATTTCCCTCAATTTTCTTTTTTATTTTCCGCGTCGATGTTGGTGGAGTGGAGGGGGATTCTCCATATCCCACCTTTTTGTAAAGTTCTATAATTTTCTGACACCTTTCCAATTCCCATTTTAAGTTAGTATTTTCTGCGTTTAAATTATCGATTTCATTGTTAGCAATTATGTGGCGGTTGATTTTATTAAGTGTGGAATGATAAGTTTGTGGTTACTTTTTTATTGAAATGCTTTAAATAAAAGGATTACTGAAATCATTAGGTTCGGAAAAGTCTTAAATGTACAGTTTGTAGCTATAGACAATGCTCACAGAACAACAGACTAAGCTTCTACCAACTAAAACCCTACGGTGCGTAGCAGCAGTGGCCTACGGCGTAGCAATCCGTTGCTACGCCGTAGCACCGGATTGCTTGAAGCACAAGGAGTGTTTGAATTTATTTTTCATTAATGAATTACGAAAAATAATGAATACTTTGGTACATACAAATAGAATCAAGTGGCATTCTGAAGTAGCTGTTTTATACATATTGATTAGACTTTTCTATGCGTCAGCTGATTGATTTCGAGATTTCTAAGTTGGTGGTATGTACCATAGCAAAACTTGTTCATATTTATGAGTCAAAATACCCTTTACAAAAATTACCTGGTAACAAAGAAAATAATAATAATAATAACTTTATTTTTTCAATACAAATACCCTGTTAATGAACTCATAAGCACCAGAAGGCAAATTTTCGTATATTATGATAAACGTTCAAAATCTAGTCGCAAACTAAACTCAGTGACAATCAATGTCAAAAATGTAAAAACAATAGACAGATTGAGACGGAAATTTGCATGCGACTGTTCTTAAAAATACGGGAATTATCCCCTCAGATAATTCTTTAACAATTATAAAATATATAACCAAAAAAGAATCAATAAATACATCGTCGTATCCTACGAATAGGGGCGTAACTGCATATTAGCTACTTTTCAGGAGACACTTTTTTGTGATTATTTAAATTACATATAAGTGTATATGTGTTTGTGGTTTCATATAATGTGTATGGGTATCATATGGTTCGGCTAGCATTATTTTCAATAAATTATCTTTATATTTTAGACGCATTTTGTCCCTTAAATCCTTATTCTCTGTTGTGTTAAGGCGAAATAGGGTTGGACTTGAGCAATAAGTTACATTATGCCTTTTATCTGCGGAAATGTCAAGGTCACAATCGCCTTAATGCCATTTTTATATTGTTCTGATGCGCCGGTATACACTTTTATGTTATAGAAATTTGTGTATTAGAACTATTTTACCATTACTGGGAACAAGAGAATGTAATAAAAGAAAATAATTAAAGAATCATAATATTTAATTCGAACAAAATCTGAATGTTAGTAACATATTTGCTTGGTAAATATTTAAGCATACCAAGTGAATGTCGATTAACAAGAAAAAATGTTTTCATTCATAAAAAAATATCTATGGGAATAAATATATTTTCTAATCATGTATAATAAAAACCCCTATAAAATAAAAATAAAAAAACCCGTACCTCTACAAACCAAATAATTGTATTTTCTTAAATAATTCTGTTACTTTTAATATTTGGAAACAAAACTCGTTTGTTTTTAAACAATCAGAGCTTAATATTAAATTACACATAATCGAAATCAGTGTTTCAAATAAAATTGCACAGAATCATAATCAGTCCTTAAAATCAATTTACACAATATAATCAAAATCAGACTGGATTGAATTAGACTGGCCTGTTGGTCTAGTAGTTAGTGACCCTGACTGCTATGCCGGAGGTCGTGGGTTCGATTCCCACCCAGGACAAAATATGTTTGTGTGATGAGCACGATCATTTGTTCTGTGCCTGGGTGTAATTTATCTACAATATGTATTTAGAAATATATAAATAATTATGTTTATCAGCTGTTTAGTACCCATTACACAAGCTGTCAAGCTTAACTTGGGATTAATGGCGTTGTGTGAAAAGTTGTGGAATATTTATTTATTTATTATTTATTTATAAAATTAGTGTTTCAAATAAAATTGAACAGAATCATAATCGGTCCTTAAAATAAAATTGTAAATTATCAAAATTAGTTCTTAATATCAAATTACATGTTATCAAAATCAATCTTTAAAATTAAATTTGTAATTTTATTGATAACATGATCATAACTTAAAATAGAATAACTCATAACGTTGATTCGATTCTAACTGGCAAATATGTAGTTCTTTGGTCAGACTCTTCAAAATAATTTGGGATTTGGACGGGGGTTCTAGAGGGTCGCCATTCTTTAGTTCCGGATTTAGTAGATTCTGTATTTCGGACAAGATTACAATCTCACTTGCACTATCATTTTGGTAAGGTTTGTTCATGTCGTTTTCAGCATCTTGAAAGAAGGAAATGAGACTTTAAAATCATACAATTATCATACTAAACTAGTTTCGCATTATTTTTAATAAAAATGTATTTAAACTATTAGTATTTTAACTAAAATTATGAACTAAACTTACCTACTTACTGGAATACGGATCAAGGTCGGAAACGAAATCAAGCGGAATAAAATTATTATAAAACGAATTACGCTGTTAAGCTCAGAGTTAATATTTTCTTGGATTAAATATTCTTACTCCTTTTTACAACCTCTTGGCACCGGAGCCTCTACGTGGTTCCTTCCATCATAGCAACTCTCACGAGTGCTTACTGAAAAAAAAATGTCGTTGACAAAGAAAACGGAATTTCGTAAGTAGCTATAATAAGAATTAGATCGTACAAATTTGCACGTTTTCTAACTATCATTAAATAGCCGTTACATTTAAAACTGAATTGTTCTAAAACTTTGGGAAAAAGGCAAAATAATAATAAGCGTAATTATAATTTTCGTGCGGAATGCTAATAATGCGGCCACAAATGCTTTTATATCAATTTTAAAGCAATAGAAAAAAAACCTAAGTGCATTTATGCCCCAAACCAGAAAAACCAAGTATATGCATAAATAATATTTTCAATGTATAAATTTGTACAAAAGGGTTAAAATCATGTGCGCGTACAAAAAAATGTACTTAAAATAACAATATGAATATTTCAAAAGCATTAAGGAGATAATAAAAGACAAAAACATAATTTGAACGTAGAAAAAAGACACAAACTTAATTAGGTCTTAGTCTCTTCTATACATATCCAATTTAGCCATTCCATAGAACACGGCCACAATCACCATAACAATCTCCGCGTTCCGCCGAATAGTGCCCGAGTGGCGCTTGCACGTTCTCCCCGCGCCCGCGCACCTCCACTACTCGCGAAGAAAGAGGGCGCGACGGCTATTTGTGGCTTTATTCTTCGTTGAAAACGTAGTGCTTATAATTGTGGCTTTTTAGAAAACCTAATTATTTGATAACTTGTAGCGTTTTTAATTGTTTTGTTGAACTGATTACATGTGGTATGATGAGCAGAATTGATTTATGCAATAAAAAAAGAAAGCCCTTATGTTCGTTAGGGCACTATTCGTAGGATACGACGACATATTCCACAACTTTTCACACAACGCCATCTCGTCCCAAGCTAAGCAGCAGAGCTTGTGTTATGGGTACTAAACAGCTGATAAACATACTTATTTATGTCTAAATACATACATATTATAGATAAATGGGATATTTGACAAAATTTAAAATTTTAGTCCGTCATATACTTAGATTACATATTACAGAAAAATTCGACACGTATTTTTTTATTTTTCAAATTGATGGAAAACTGCTTAGAAAAGCGCATTAAAGTTGAGGAGAGGGGGCTTGTAACGTCATTACCTAGTAACAGTAGTAAACTGTACTAGCCAGTGACGTCATGCGACATTTTGACTCGATGTATCGCCGTTATTTTTTGATTACGTAAAAGAAGTAAAACATTTTACGAATATTGTCTTGTAATCTAGATGAGGGACTAAAATCTAAAATTTTGTCAAATAGGCCATTAGACACAGAACAAACGAACGCGCTCATCACACAAAATAGTCGACCACTAAAACCCAGTGACGTCACGACTTTCTATCTAGACACGTACGATTCTCGCCTACTCTATTCCCCTCATTACAGCCTCCTGGGTATTGTTTGACCAGAATGCTAAGCGATAATGAGCCTCCTTGAAATCACTGGCAAACGTGTTTGGATTATAAATCTCTAATCATCTGGTCGTTTCTGTCCTTTTTTGTGGAATATACTTACATATATACATACCTAAACTCACGCCATTTTCCCATGGGGCCATGCAGAAACTACAGAGCGAAATCTGTTACAATTCTTACATACTATTCGACTCTTCAATACTCCTTTCGTTTTTTTTACGTTCATAATTGTAGTCGACGGTTGCGAGTACTACGCACCTGACCTTTCTGAAGAACCTCACCATTATATAATAGTATGTCCTTCTAGGGCCTCAAATATATTTTTAGATAATTTAACCTTTCTACACCTTTTTACTTATTATATTATCATTGTTTCACACTTATTAATGTCTCGTTGTTAACACAGCCAATGTAGCCTTGCCTGTTTCCCAATTGAGTTGGCAGAAACTACAGTGTGACATGTGATATGACCATACATGCTTCTTTTGCGTTGTTTTGGTCTGGAATGTAGTCATACACACGCCGGTTTGCAATGTATTCTACGGTATACATGTTACGCTATTGATTCATCTTCTTCAATAATATAATATTCTTTTGTACCTATACAAAAATATGTAAATTTGTATTTTTCTAATTAAGGTAAAGACTGTGTTGAGAATGGTTAAAAGGCCAGCATCTTAAAGAAATAACATGAAATTACGCCTTTTATCCTCAAACGGTTAGGTAGAATTATCAACCCATTTATTTTGCCAGTTATGTGTGCATAAAGTTTTAATAAATAAATCCTACTATTATTATAAGCGCGAAAGTTTGTGAGGATGGATGGATGGATGGATGTTTGTTACTCTTTCACGTAAAAACTACTGAATGGATTTTATTCAAATTTGGTATGGATTAAGCTGACACCCTGGATTAACACATACGCTACTTTTTATCTCTGTGTTCCCACGGGAACGGGACCTACGCGGATGAAACCGCGGGACGTCTGCTAGTAAATAAATAAATAAGTACCCAATTAGTAGGTTTACCCCCGTTTTAACGTGGGAACTACCCACGTTAAAACGGGGGTGAACCTACTCTCCTCTTTCGGCTGAAATGATGAGGTGTAATTTCACCTACAAGCGTTGATGGTAAGCAGTTATCGTGGCCTTTAGACCCCTTCAACACCAAAGATGTCGCCCGCGCTTTGCCGAGTAAAAACATTTTCATTAGGTCTTTTTTAACAGATCGAAAGCATGCACCCCTGACTTTTCGCATTTATGTGCGTATTTTTAAAATAATTTCTTGATTCAAAGACGGTGAAAAAAAAGAAAAGTAGACAGCATGCCTGAGGTATGTTTCTCAACGGCATGTAAAGCGTCTCTCTCTGCGAGATCGAATCAGAAATAAGGAGATCCGTAGAAAAACCAAGGTTATCGACATAGCACAGTGGATTAGCAGGTTGAAGTGGCAATGGGCAGGGTACATAGCACGGAAGACTGATAACCAATGGGGTCGAAAGGTTCTCGAGTGGATGCCACGTATCGGCAAGCGCAGCGTAGGACGTCCACTCACAAGGTGACAGACGACCTCATTAAGGCATTAAGGCCGCGGGAACGCGCTGGATGCGAGCCGCTTCCAACCGGTCTTATTGGAGATCTATAGAGGAGGTCTATGTCCAGCAATGGACTTCTGATGGCTGAAATGATGATGATGATGATGATGTAATGCCAAGTCAGAGGCTCGTGAGCGGTTAGTCAATAATCACAGAAGAACAAGAATATCGAAATAACGACTGTGTATAACAGTCACTCCTCCCTATTAAACCTTTCATTATCATCAAGAACCCTACGGCTACTTAAAACCGCTACCTACCCTTCTTACAAAGCGTGACAGCTTACATATCAATAACCCAGTCCCATAACAATGTCAGGAAACTCTCTTGGAAAACACGAAAACTGCCAAACATGCCTCCTCCATTAGAACAGCGCATCAGCGAAGACAGAGTCACAAAACAAAACATTACAGAAGATCTATTCCACTGATCAAGCTACAACTCTACTACTACAAACGCCTCACGTAACTCAAATGCAAGCGCACTTGCGACTGGCATTTAACCGAGGTAATTGTACGCACTTGTCTGTGTCCTTGCGTGTGATTTTGCAAGTTGTGTAAAGTCGAACTTCTGTGCCAATCTCTTTTGTGCAAAGACTAATGATTCAAGTTTTCCGTTGTGTGTAACAAGGATTTGTCAAGGTCTGTCTCCACTTAATCTTGGCTTCAAATACCGTGCCTTGGGAGTCTGGGAATGAGCAAACATAAATAGTGCTCCAAATTAACATGTGAGTTAGAATTGTTTGATATTAAAATGTAGTTAACGTGGGTTTTGCAAGTTTTGTGAGTGATTATTTCCGTTTTTGTATACGACATATTTAAGAATGACAATGAATGAAAGTGTATGAATGTCAATATTATATTTAGTCCATCACTTTGAAAACAAAAAAATAAACAAGTATTTTTTTTACTTTTTCTAATTGATGGAAAATTATTATCGATTCACCGCATTATGATTAAGGTGAGGGTGCTTCTGATGTCATAATTCAGTATAAACTCGATACAAAATCGTGACGTCATGTGACATTTTGACTTTACACGATGTATCGCCGTTATTTTTGATTACGTGGAAAATTATGAGTATAATCTTATATTTGCTAGTAATCTAGGCGAGGGACTTAAAACTGAAATTTAGTCAACCAGCCTACAGCATATAAATCCTAGATTAATATTTTTTTGTCGGAAAAGCAAAGGCATCAAGCTCATACGGCCTCGTCGGTTTTCGTAATTTTATTTAATTAATAATCATAACTGCATATAAAATTTGTTTTCGTACCACTTGCTCAAAAAAGTGACATTCTATGCCACAAAAAGCGAACATAACAATAGTCATTTTGAATCTGTTAAAAACAGGGAAAGAAAATTGTACTGGATTTCATTCATCCCCTAGGGAGAGAATGTGATTTAAATTTGGAATACCTAACTTAACGAAATTTATACTGAACTACATCTGTGTCACGTACACCATTGAGTTTGTACTTATAGTATTATACATCTTTTTGAAAAAGGAATACGCGTTTATTATGCAGATATGATTAAATTAAATAAAATTACGAAAACTGACGAGGCCGTATGAGCTTAATGCCTTTGCTTTTCCGATAAAAAAAAATAAATCTAGGAATTTGCCGCGTTTTTGTTTTCTTCAAATATTTAAACGTTAAGTTTATTTTAATTTATTTTTATAAATAAGTTAATGTTCTAAAAATACGTCTACTTTTAATTGTCATTTTTAATAAATGCTTATCTCATATTATTATTGTGTTATTTTTTTCGCAAATGGTACGAAAAGTAGAGTATTTTCCTCGGTGATAAAGCTGTCTTAGTCTTGGGTGAAATTCAATCCCTCGCTACACTCAGGACTCGTCTTAAATCCCTCGCTTCGCTCGTGATTTAAGTTTTTAACACCCTCGCTACGCTCGGGAGTAAACCTCGAGTCCTTCGTTACGCTCGCGATTTAAATCGTCACCCGCGACAGAAGACACTGCTTTATCCCCTTGGTTAATAATCTACTAATTCGTTTTTCAAAAAGATGTATAATGCTAATACAAACTCAATGGTGTAATCACAGATGTAGTTCAGTATAAATTTCGGTAAGTATTCCAAATTTAAATCACATTCTCTCCCTAGGGGATGAATGAAATCTAGTACAATTTTCTTTCCCTGTTTTTAACAGGTTAAAAATGACTATTGTTATGTTCGCTTTCTGTGGCATAGAATTTCACTTTTTTGAGCAAGTGGTACGAAAATGATATTTATTTATTATTGCAATCCAGACACAATTAAATTACCATTGTTTGCGGACACTGGTGTCCACGCGGAGCCTGACTAGTTACTTTTACATATATTTTTTTTTTAAACTTAATGGGATTTCTTAAATGCCTGCCTACCCTAGGAAAAAATGCCCAAAAAAACTCAGCGGTCATGGTCTCTTTTAAACTCCAGACATGATTGTATGAAAATATTATGCGAGTCTAACGATACAGGGCAAAGTCTGGCAAAGCCTTCTGTGCGATGTCTAAGTATGCGATGTTTTAAAATAGCAACCATTTTAATAATGTCATAGAAACGTGAAACTGTTAACTCCATTACTATGGTGACAGAACTTTAAAAAAACGCGTACCCTATTTATTGAACACTCTGCCTGCTGACATCAGACAAGAAGATAACAAAGTTAAATTCGCACGCAAATTAAAAACATATTTATTAGACAATATGTAACTTTGTAGGTATTAAGAATATTTATTTTGTATAAGTTGTAGATGTACCTTATTATTATTTAATATTATTGTAAAGAGACTCATCGATCTCACAGTTAAACTGCGTAAGCAGTTTTGTGGGGCATTGTACTTAGTTATAAGATTTTTGAAGTTAAATAAATTCATTCATTCATTCATTCATAGAAACAGTAAAAATCTGCTTTCCGTAAAAAATATCATAATGCACTCGAAAAATGTCTGAGACTACAAAAGCCGCATTCCAGCAGTTTGTTCCACACTCTACTACCGTAGTGTATTTTTCACAAATATTGCTAGAGTTATGCTCTTCGGATTAGGTCAAAGAGAATTTTTAAAGCACAATATAGTTTCAGAAATGTTATGTATGGAAGAGTAACTGTGACAATAAATTCTGTTTCGTGTCATTGAAATTGAAATTGTCAATTGAAATAATAGATGTACAGACCCCAGCACGTCAAGTTACCCCAATGTGTCAAATTTCTTTGATCGTTTTTCAACTTTATACGTTGTTCATATTCAATTGGGAAAATTTGACACATTGGAGTAACTTGATGTGCTGGCGTCTGTACATAAATATTTAAACATTAGATCCTTAAACCAGCTGTATATAATAATAATTAATGGATTGATCATTCTTTAAAGAAATTAAATTTTATTTTTTATGTGAAACTAATTTTAAGCAATAACAATAAATATTAGAAGCAATTTATTAGTTTTATTTAGTTTTTATTAGTTTCCGTCCTTGGGATTTATTTCACACTAAAATTTTACATACGAACAAATGTTGCCTCTCATTAATATTAGGCACAAATATATTTAAATTCAGATTGTCTTACATATAATAAAAAATAATACAAAATGTACCTACTTAAAAAATGTTATTAAAATGCATGTTATTAAAATCAAAGAAGGTAACTTATGTTTAGAAGATACTTGTTTGACGATGGCCGACCGCAACTTTTATATGAATACCATGTTAAAAATTCCCGATTTTAAAACATTGCAGAGTGTTTTTTTTCTGTTTTATTTCAAAAAAATTAGAACAACATGAAAAGGCTTTCAGCACGGTACGTAATATCACAACATGGCGTCTTGGTTCAAATACTGGCAAAACCGATGTGACTTTTTCAATGTAGGTATAATGGTTGTATTTTCTGGGTTTTTCTTAAACATAACTGACATCGGCACAGGAAAAGATTACGAGGAAGCCTAAACTTGTTAAAATAATAAACGTTTTTGAAATCATAAGTTAAACTTTACGATTATGTATTTTGTTAGGATATGACAGGATACTCTTTATTGTATGCGATAAAAACTATACTTGCTCTAGCTTATAATTTAGTTCAATACACAAACATCTCATTTAATTGTCAGATTTTCGGGCTTTCGGACTGTCAAAGATCTACAATTAATGACAGCCGGAATAACGTTTTTACGTGCTTTCCGAAGCACGCAGGAGTCTTGTTTTGTAATGAATGGTTACCCATCCACGGAGCTCGTTAAGCGTAGCTTAACCTTCGATCGACCCGTGAGGCAGTCATTATTTAGACACAAGCTCCAAACCTAGACCGCCAAATCAAAAATTCAATTCAATCATTTTGTTTTTTTTACCTTAGACGCCAAACTATGAGTAAACCAAAGACATTCAATACCTATAGACCGGACATCACGAACAAAATTTTCGTCCGAAAAAGTGTGTCCTGCCGGACACAAGTCTATGATTTTTTTGTAGTACGCTCCGCTGCCGCTCCAATATTCATATATTATTCTAAATGGCGTTACTGAGACATGGGATCAAAGTTTTTCTATGACATTTCCTTGACATGCCCGCTCTACTTATAGTATTTTAAATCTCTTTGGAGTAAACCCTTTTTGCTGAGGAACCTTTGGCCAAGTGATGCACATGGAAGAAACTTGTGATTGGCATCAGGATTGACCTCACAGATCAAGGAACAATAGCTGTTTTTCACATAAAACTTGGTGGGACTTTTTTATTAAGAATTGTGATCCCTATTTTGTTAATACTGACTACCGAACCGAAATATTAGAATGTAATAAACAATTGAGTGTCATATGAAAATCTGCTTTTGATACCTTTATAGTCATCCCAAATTGGTTATATAACCAATTTAAAAAATAAATACTAATTTGCTAACTTAAATATTGCTATAAGCAATATTTAAGTTAGCAAATTAGTATTTATTTTTAGTATTTATTACATAGATGGGAAAAACATGGCCAGAAATGGAAATTGCCCTTTGTCATGTGATTGTGACGCGTGGCGTGGTAGTCACATTTTGGATTGTTAGCTATACATGACTGTGACATTCAAAAGGTTTAATGAAGAGTTAAAGTTGACATGCGTAGTGAGAGGCAGTCAAAACGTCAAGCACCTAATTCCTTTGCGGACACACGGTGGTCAACATTAGTCTCGCAGTTTACGAGTGAGCCGCTATTTGTCACCCCATGCCCACAGGTAAGTATCATGTTGTAGGTCAGAAGCGTTATAGCGTCTGGCCGGAGTTTGTGGTCTAGTTTAGTTGAAGGATTGTGTTTATGTCCACACTTGTGACTGTTACAAAGGACACTAGTATTATGTATTATTAAGGTGAAAGTGCCAGGGCCGACCACAAAATGGACAATTTAAAAAAACTCTAGCCGTCCAGGTCGACCCGCCATCTTCTTCTGGAAAAACATAAAAATGCTCTTTACGAATGTGAACAAAACTGTACAAAATAATAAACACAGCACTGATATATGAGTAAACAGACTACACAATTCTCATAAAAAAATCTTACTTTAGGATTCATAAATCGAAATCACTATCTTCTCCAATAAGAGGATTACTTGTTTTTCTCCTAAATTCTTACCAAAATATAGTTCGTCTCTTTACGAAAACAATAAATCTTCGCGGACTGAATAAAAATCAAAGCCATTGTTAGTATCATTTTCTATCTCAAACAAGCACAATAGTACCTTTTGATATTGAAATAAATAACAAAACGGTACTCGAACAATGCTGGACAATTTATCATCGAATTATTTTGAACGAAAGCGATTCGCCATCTTGGGTGACATCCAAAACTTTGTTTGTCCCGACCAGATTTATTGGCGGGCTTATCGTTACTACACAGATGATAGTCAAAAGGATTACTCATCTTAGGCAATGAGAAATACTATCGGCGGGGATGGAAAAGGTTATTGTGTAAAATTTGTTTTTAAGTCTGTATGTCGAGGGTAATCTCGGAAATTCAAATACGATTTCAAAAACTCTTTGACTAATGGAAATCTACATTATCGAGGAGTGCTATAGGATATTTTTATGGTATACTAGACCGTCATGTCAAAGAAGTCACAGACAGACTGCATAGTGTTTTAATTCAATCTAAAAATGTATTGTAGTATCTACAAAACATAATTGGACTGTATCGTCAATACAGGTGGCACAGCAACAAGAAAAGCACTATCGTTAATATCCTGGGTTTGAACTGTCTTAATAACACTAAGTCGGATTTTTCCGCACGCAAAATACGCGCTTTGACGTGGAGTTGCGGACACCGGCCCGTTATACTATACTATACTAACACTAAGTCGGGGGTCGCGGAAGTATAATTGTTTCCCGTGACCCCGGCGCAGGTGTGAGACGGAACACGGGGTGGTTTTTAGTCAGTAAGAGTCTGACATACCCCTGGAAAGTCCTAATGGATGCCCTACCCGGGGCGGAGGATATCCATAATAATAACGCTGTCTCAAAAAATCTTGATTATAAGTTCTTACACTTGAAATATCTCCGTAGAAGTCTGGGGTCAGAATTTATGCCCAGCTGATGGCAAATACTTTGTAAAAACACTTTACCAATTCCACCAATTACATTCTTTATAGAGTGCTTGATTATTATAGTCCAAGAAATGTTTAGTTGTCTGCCTAAAAATTCAAATATTAACTTCTGAATATTAGGTCTCCTTAAGTCTTAAACCTTCCGCCGTTACTGGCATGGTGGTCGATGCGTCACGTGATGACGGATTGTTTCAAACTATTGGCTATTTGTGGTAACCATAGATTTTGGTACGGTTTCTGAGCAGACGTTATTACTTCCCTATCGTGTTTCGAGAGGTGATTAAGAAATGGTAACAGAAGGTTGGGTTATAGTCGTGTGTTTTGATTATCTTGGGTTCAGATTGAAGTCGCTGTTAGTTAGGGAACTATGCGGGTGAAACCATGTCACGTCGGCTAGTATGTGATAATAATAAAAAAAAATATAATAAATAAATATTCCACAACTTTTCACACAACGCCTTTTAGTCCCAAGCCTTCTGTGTTATGGGTACTAAACTGCTGATAAACATATTTCTAAATACATACTTATCTATATATATAAAAGAAAGTCGTGTTAGTTAGTTCACTTATAACTCAAGAACGGCTGAACCGATTTAGCTGAAAATTGGCAGGGAGGTAGTTTAGAGCCAGGAGAAGGACATATGATACTTTTTATCCCGTTCGACATCATAAAAATAAATATCAAGAATATCGGTTGTCTCAAACATTTTTCAAACGCAGCGCCATCTTGGATGACATGACAGGAGTCAAACTTCCCAGTTCATTATCAGGTGACAATTTGAAATTGACAAGTCTTAAGCTAAACCCAAGAAGGTAAGGTTGTCAATTTATAATACGCACCTACGTTCTGAAATTTATTTTGTTACTAAACTTAGAGGTTTTATGTAGCATAAAAAAGTCTTATATTTCAGAAATCAATTTACGTAACTAGCAATGATGATAGAGACGAACTTTAATAATTCTTTGCAAATAGAACTTATTTTACTGTTAGGACTTTAATTAAAGTAGACCGGGAAAACTATAGGCATAAATTATTGTATGTAACATAGAGGCAATAGTTCAGATTAAAATTATGAATTTAGTATTTTTTAGTAAGGTAGTTAGGTTAGATAGTTGGGTTAGCTATAGGATAGGTATGGTCAGTTAGGTTAGGGTATATATACATGTTGTAATTTAAAAGTAGTAGTAGTTATTATTGGTTTGGATTTATTTGTTGTCGTCTTATTCAACGTATGTATATCTAATATAAAAAAAAAATAAGAGCAATGAATTGACTCTAAGGCACAACGAAGTTTGCCGGGGCAGCTAGTAATATATAAATTACACCCAGACACAGAACAAATGATCGTGCTCATTACATAAACATTTCTCCTGGGTGGGAATCGAATCCACGACCTCCGGCATAGCTGTCAGGGTCACTAACTACTAGACCAACAGGCGAGTCAAGTTTATTTGTACACTCTTAATATAGTTCAATGAAAGTTGTTATTTTAAACCTTTACTTTTATTAATCACTTATTACACAGTTTTACATCTTGTTCGTCGTTGTCCATTTTTGGAGAAGAGAGAATCATAGAGTACACACACAATGACAATAGTAAAAAGTGTTGCCAATATAAATGTACATATTACTAACACGCCTCCTTACATTTATATTGCAACAAAGAAACAAAATAAACATTAAACTTCTTAATATTTTATCGCTTATAACAAAACTCTAAATAAGTTAACATTAGGTACTAGCCTATATTTATTTTATAATAAACAACAAAACTAACTTTTATTTTTATAATTGGTAAATGGTACACTTCTTGTTTTAAATATTTATGTTCAACATTTCTCTAAATTTATTAAATTTAATATTTCCCAAAGGTTTAGTCAACAGATCAGCACAATTATTACCAGACTCTATTTTTACAACTTCAATAACCTTTTCCTTTACACTTTCATGAATAAAATGGTATTGTACCTCTATATGTTTAGAATTTTTAGTGAAATTTCCATATTTAGCTATAGCTACAGCGCCAGAGTTATCTTCATATATTTTTACTGGTTTACAAATTTGTGTGAAAACATCATGTACCAAACATATCAAAAATTTAATTTCTGTGACAGCTTCTGAAAGGGCTATGTACTCAGCAAAAGTCGAAGATTTTGTTATACAATTCTGTTTCTTAGATTTCCACAAGATTACATTTCCAAAATATCTTATAACATAACCGGTGGTAGATTTTCTATCTATAATGTCTCCAGCCCAATCTGAATCAACAAAGCAATCTAATATGTCAGCACAGTTATTTTTATAATATTTTAGTTTTAAGGTTTTAGTCAGATATAAATATTTTAACACTCTAAGGGCATACTTATAATGAGTCTCATCACAACAATTTTGAAAACGACTCAGGTAATTTACACAGAAAGAAATATCTGATCTTGTTCCAGAACTAATATATAACAAGGCTCCAATTAAATTTCTATACTTTATATTTTCATTAAGTTCAGCCTTTTCTAACTTTAAGTTTGTTTCCATAGGTGTCTTGTACAATTTTGCATTTTCAATATTATAACGTTTCGCTAATGACTCTATATAATGTTCTTGACTCAAAGTTAGAATGTTATCCTTCTTATAATTATACTCAATTTCTATACCTATGTAATTTTTTACTTTATTCAAATCCTTCATTTTAAATTTATCTGATAATTTACTTTTTATGTCAGCTATAATGTTTAAGTCTTTACAGCAAATCAAAAGATCATCAACAAAGAGTAAAATATACACAGCCAAATCTTTATCCTTTTTATAATACAAACAATAATCATATTTAGATCTTTTAAAATCAAGGCTTGTTATAAATTTATTAAAACATTCATACCATGCACGAGGGCTCTCCTTCAGACCATACAATGATTTATATAAAAGGTAAACTTTATCCGTATCAGTTTCATACCCTATAGGCTGTTTTACAAAAACTTCAGATATAACTCTACCATTAAGAAACGCTGTCTCTACATCCATTTGATTTATCTCTAAAAAAATTTGACAACAATATGACAATAATAACTTTAAGGTGGGCATCTTTGCTACAGGGGAGTAAGTATCATCAACACAATCAGTTTGTTGGAAACCTCTAACCACTAACCTTGCTTTATATTCATTTTCGTTTTTCTTCTTGTAGACCCATTTTCACATCTATTACCTTTATGTCCTTGGATGGCTTGTCAACTAATGTCCATGTTTTATTAGTCACTAAGCTCTCCATCTCTCGATCCATGGCTGCCTTCCACTTACTTGAGTCTTTGCAGGTAACCGCCTCCTGAAAAGTCTCTGGAATCGTAGCATCACAATAGTTAGCAGTTATGCAATAATACCCAAACTCTTCATCAAATCGGAGTGGTGGTTTTCTCTTCCGTTTCTCTACTTCCAGGTGTTCTTTGTCTGTCATGTCATTATTACTCTTCACTTCATCTAATTTATTTTCATCTGATTGTTCTGTAGTGTTCTTTTTCATATCTTTTTCTTCTTCAGACTTAATATCACTCTCATCTTCAAATCCACATATTGTCACATCTTCTTCTATAATATCACAGTGTCTGGCTACTATTACTTTATTGTTAATCAACACTCTATATCCAGTGTCACTATATCCAAGTAAAATTCCTGCTTTCGCCTTCTTGTCCCATTTAGATTTCCTCCTCTCTTCTGGTATTCGTACAAACACTTTACTGCCATACATTTTTAGATATTTAACAGTAGGCTTTGTTTTGAAAAATATTTCATATGGTGTTTTATTCTCAATATTATTTGTCAAGGTCCTATTCTTCAGATATGCTGCTGTCTTAATTATTTCTGGCCAATATTTTCTGTCCACTTTGGCTTCTGATAAGAGACATCTTCCCATGTCCATCAGAGAACGATGGTAACGTTCCGCTGTGCCATTTAATTCGTGTACATAAGCTGGACACGGTTTTATAAGTATTCCTTTTTCCTTGGCAAACTTGAAAACTCTAGCATTTACAATGGCAAGGAATACATTCCTTGCCATTGTCACATCGCAGTTCCTTTATTCTCTTGTCAGTTATATTTTCTACTTCATTTACATACTGTACTAAGCAATCATATACCTCATCTTTTGTCTGGATACAATATACTTTAACAAGTTTGCTATAGTCATCTATAAAACTTAAGAAGTATTTTTCACCATGGTTTCCTGTTGTTTGGTGTGGGCCATTCAAGTCTGTATGAACAATCTGTAGAATATCTTCTGCTTTTCTTCTGTTATTGTGAAAAGGTAAATTATGCATTTTATTTTCTATACATGTAGCACACTTTAAAAACTCTGATTCTATCTCTTCAGGTAATCCATCTAAAGATTTATTTTTGCACATAATTTCCAAATTACGAAAGTTAATATGTCCCAACTTACGGTGTAGTTTTTCCTTTACTGTTATCTGATTTTTATTACTTACATTAGCTTCCATCTGACCTTCATTTATATAGCTTTTCATTTTATAGAGTCTTTCATCCTTGATAGCAACAGCAATTAAATCTCCATACTGGTTATATATTTTAGATAATCTTCCTTTTGACTTTATTGAATTTTTATCTGTAATTCTTGAGTAGCTAAGTAAGTTTGCCTTCATTTCTTTCACATAAAAAACATTTCTTAGTTTTATCTCAGATCTTTGTTCATAAACCAAAAAATAGGCATTAATGTTACCTACTTTTGTTGCCTCCAATGTTCTTCCATCTCCAATTTTAACTTTAACTGGCTTTTGTAATTTTTCACAGGTCTCAAAATACTCATCTGTATTAATGATATGGTCCGTACATCCACTGTCCAGGATCCATTCAATCTGTCCTCTTTCAACTATTTTATCTGTATCTTTTGTTGTAGTATTATTTGCAATAGTAGTATGAAAGCTATTCCCATTATGCTCATTACTTGGTCTTTGTTGATAATTGTTGTATTGTCCACGACCTCTATTAAAACTTCTTGTGTGGTATGTTCCACGTCCTCTACTTGTTGAAAATCTTCTACCTTTGTTCCCATTAAATGTATGACCTCGACCTCTATTAGTATAATCAGTGCGGGTAGGACAATCCCTTTGCAAATGTGAAGGCTTTCCGCAGTTAAAACAATTTACACTTTTATTATATGATGTTGACGGCTTGGCCTCAGCGCGAAAGGCATTTGATCTGTCATTTGTTGCTTCATTTGATTTCTCTTCTGCACCTTTAAGCTTAATTTTACTAATCAAGTAGTCTACTGTTCTATCCTTTTCTGGTAACACATCGATTAAGTCACCTATGTGACTATAGCTTGGCGGCAGGGATTTTAGCATGTAATTAAGTTTCTCTTGTTCTGATATAATTGCACCAGCTTGTTTAAGCTCATTTACGGCTTTTTCAAAATCGTCGCAGAACAGTGTCACGTCAGAGTAATTCTTCAATTTTATGTTTTCAAGGTTATGTCTGCATACAATTTGTAGTGCAGTTGAAACTTTTAGGTACATTGAGTCGAATTTGGACATAATATCATATGCTGATTCTAAATCACTCACATATTCTAGCTGTTTGTTCGTGATCGCGCTATAAATATAATTTGTTGCTTGTATATCTTTTTCTGCCCAATTTTCATTGTCGTTTGATGTTTTCGCGCGCAGCACAACCTCTTGGCACTTTTTATATTGGAGAAACTTAAGTATTCGTACCTTCCAATTCTTGTAATCCGATCCATCAAATAAAGGAATATTTATATCATTGTTTCTGGACGCCATTTTAACCACGTTTTTTCCACACAATTTCTTTACACAAATTTTCTGCTAATACTTCAATTCACTGTAGCTGTAAGTGCTGTAACCACGCTCTGCTACCATCTTAATATAGTTCAATGAAAGTTGTTGTTTTAAACCTTTGCTTTTATTAATCACTTATTACACAGTTTTACATCTTGTTCGTCGTTGTCCATTTTTGGAGAAGAGAGAATCATAGAGTACACACACAATGACAATAGTAAAAAGTGTTGCCAATATAAATGTACATATTACTAACATACACTATAGCAGACGTCACGTAATTTCATCCGCGTAGTTCCCGTTCACGCGGGAATACAGGGAAAAATCTGGCCTATGTCTCCCGAGGAGAGTGTAGCTTCCCAACGGTGAAAGTTTATTTAAAATGGTATTTAAGTTTATTCGTTTAATAAAATATTATATTTTTATATTGTAATCCAGATATAGATGTAACACTTATCTGTCCATTTTATACATATATTTCTAGTAATTTAAAGAAGATATTTTTTTGTTTTTTTTTTCTGATTTGAACTATAGTTGGATTTTAAACACTGTTTAGCATTGAATAGTCTTATTCTGCGGGAATATTTTTGGTTACTTTTTACATCACAACACGGCCCATAGCAGCGAATAAAAACGCGGGGCAGAGCTTGTTTTGTTTTTAAGTGGAGAATTGTATCTAATTGGTCATCTTCTACAATACCTACAATATGCGAAGCGGGAATTTCAGATTTATTTTTATTTTTTTTTCAGATGTCCAAGCTTTGGCATATTTGTAGTGAAACTTTATGCATATAGGCAAGCAAAAAAAGACAAAAAAAGTGAGTTTCGCGACCACTGTCCTACACAAATCTACTGTAGTTGCTAGCTTTTTTTAAATTAATAAAACAAAAAAGACCACCTAATCATCTGCGCTTGGCAGAATGCATATTATGGTGTATCAGAACCAGCATAGAGCGACTGCCTGTCTGACCTCTACAACCCAGTTACTGGGTAACACGATATCCCTTTTTTTTATTTGAGGGCTGTAAAATCTTCGTGGATCTCCCCTGCTCCGGGGAGGGCGGAAGGGTCCGTCAGACTCTTACTGACTAAAAACCACCCCGTGTTCCTTCTCACACCTGCGCCGGGGGGCACGGGATTAGAAGATACTTCCGCGACCCCCGACTGGTGCCGGCCCCGAGGGCCTCGCCATGTAAGCGAGGCGCGTGAACACGACGCGCCGCCACCTCGGGTCCATGTATGTGGGGGGCGGCGGACGTCCCCGTGTCCGTCGCCCCTGGACCCATTCAGGGGGGCTGGAAGAGGGCGTTATCTGCCTTCCGCCTGCGCCCGGTGCGTCTGATGCGGTCTGGGTGAGTGGAAGTAATCTCCCTTTCCCTTTCCGCAGCCTCCTTCTGCGAGATGACTGTTTTGCAGAAGGACACCACCGCGTCTCAGGAGTTCTCTCTCCTGAACCAGCGCTCGAGAACCGGCCGGACCGCCTCGATGGTGACGAGGCCGGCGGTAGGTCGCTCGGGCCTGTCCCTCCATTCCGCCGCCAGGTCCTCGCGCAGCTGCGACCGACGCAACTCCATGTGTCGCTGCATCGGTCGCTCGCCGCGCCCCCGCATTTTTTCGCGCCACCGGTATAGTGACGCAAGTAACACGATATCCCTTGGTTAACTTGTAACACTTTGGCCAGGATGTCACACTTTTGGGGATTCTGAGTCCCCGTAACGACTGTCAAAAATCGAGAAATGACAGTCGGGGCGAACCTTTTAACGTGCTTTACAAGGCGGAGATCTTTCTCAAGTCTTGATGTGTATTATATGGTCATCCATTTGCGGATCAACTCGTCAAGTGTAGTGTACCTTTGATCAACCCGTGAGACTGTTTTTAATAAGCAACAAGCTCCTCAAAAAGATCTCCTAAAATAATGTTTTTGAAACAAAAGTTATCAAGCACCAAGAGTCAGTTCTGTCTAAAATAATACTTGAATAACTAACATCAAATGTGACTCAATCTGCTTAAAACGACATCTGAATAAGATTAACTCATACATATTTAATTCTGTACGCCAAGCATTTTCACAAAAGGCTTGAAAATCTCGAGAGGTGAGATTCGATCAATATAAAGCGCTAAGTAATGTGAAAATTGCGACTTATTTCAAAGGAAGGTGATTTTTCTCACCAACTTAGCGTTTTTTGCCTTCCCTAAATTCAGAATTTATATTTTTATACGGATTTTGGTATAAAAAGGGTTATAAAGAGCTTAAGTTGATCACGCTTGCTGTCTTACTTTATCCTGTTTTTTAGCTTTTCCTAAAGTACTTTTCACTTTAAAAATATTTTTAGAGTATCTTTTTAGGCTGGGTATTTGATGTTAATAATAGGATGAATTTCGCAGTGAAATTAAGCCTTACAGTTAAATGGGTTGAACAATTTATCAATTCTTTTATTTCTGGCGTTATTTTTTTACTTTAAACTGAAAAAAGTGAGTTTAATTGTTCGTAAACGATACCCATGACGCACAAAATATTCCTAGAGTAGAGCAAGGTTTGTTTTTAAATACAGATACAAGCAAAACTACAACCAATACTTCGGACAGTCACAGAATACAATATGAAAAACATCAGCATCCCACGCCGAGATATGTCACGTTGTATAAATTCAATTTTTATTTGATATCCATAACGAGGTTCGTAAAATTTAACTGTTTCACTCGCGTATCGGTGTAGCAAGGCGCGCAATGTATGCAAATTAGGCAGTTACTGTGCCGGTGGTGTTCGCTGAAGAATGATAAGAGATGCGGGTTTCTGTAAATATAATACTAGTAATTTTCTTTTCTGTGCAAGGCAAAGGCATCTTCTCATTCTAGGAAGGCAAGAAGGCACACAAATTTTTTTTTAATGAAAACAACCACTAAATTTCAAAGTTGGGTGACCCCAAATTATATACAAAACTCGTGGAAATAGTATGTGTCACGAAATCCGTTCCAATCAGTATAGTCCTAAAAAGTTTTTTAATAGTACCAGTCCACTGTCCCACTGCAGGACAAAGGCCTCTTCTCATTCAAAGAAAGCATGAACATTGATCACCACGCTTGGCGCTCAAGGCGGATTGGCAATTTCAAAAATATGTTAAATACAAGCCGAGGTTTCGTCGCGATGTTTTCCTTCATCGACGTCAGTGATATCCAAGATAAACTTAGAAAGTCCATATTATAAATTGAAAAAGTTACACTGATAAATGCCCGGATTTGATCCACAATCTCGTGTACGAGAGGCGCACCCTTAACCTCTGGGCCATCACGACATGAAGAGCCTTACAAAGCCTTCTCTAGAAAACATAAACCTATTTGATTTACCAACATAGTTCAAGTCCCAACAAGAAGAAAATATCAAACAAAACTTCGTAAATACTTTCTCACTAATTACGCTACACTACTACGCTACGCTTCAGATAATTTAATCCTTCTCCCGAATAAAGTTTAAGCAATTTTATGAAACCATGTTATTTTATACATGTTTGGATGCAAATCCGGGTTAAATTTGTATGTTAGACAGGTATCCTGGGTTAGTGACCCTGACTGCTATGTCGTGGGTTAATTTCCCACCTACGACAAATGTTTGTGTGATTAGCACGATCATTTGTTCTGTGTCTGGGTGTAATTAATCGACTTCAGGAGGAGTTTCTCTCAATTTGATCTCAATTTTTTTTTATGTATGTACACCGATTACTCCGAGATTTATAATCCGATTTACGTAATTCTTTTTTTTTTCAAAATCTGTTTATTTGTTTGATTGTTATATTAAAAGAAATGGAAAATATGAATCAACTACATAAAAATGAACAACTAAAAGTTGTAAAATAAAAACTTTTTACAAAAAATACAACCGACTTAAAAAAACACTAACCGGTGTAAAATAACTCTAAATTCGGAAGTCGGTGGCTAATCATTAATGAGATAAAACCACCAAAACCACAGACTTCCTAATTTATTTATCTACAATACGTATGTATTTAGAAATGTATAAGCTCTGCTTAGTCCCAAGACTAGATGGTGTTGTGTGAAAGTTATGAAATATTTATTTATTTTATATAATTTTTATGACTTTTCAGGGTTCCGTACTCAAAGGGTAGCAATGAAACCGTCTTATTAAACCTGCGGTGTCCGTCCTTTTGTCTGACTATCACTGATCTCTCTCTTTTAAAACCGTAATAGGTACACAATTCAAACTTTTACAGAATTAAAAAGTCTGTTTCTACTTTAAAAACAAATAAAAGTATTTAATTCAAATGTAAAGGGCTCGCGAACAAGCAACATGATTTAGTCGCCGTTTTTTATTTGACAACGTACGGCAAATATACAAGTGTCACGTTGGTACTGGCTTGGATTTGTACCCACAACATAGTGCACAAAAGGACCCATCCACGGAACGACCGCGTCAAGCGTAGCTTAACCTTCAATCGACGCGTGCGGCTGCTTTTTTTTATTTATTGCATTAAATTATTATAATACCTGAACACTTCTAAATTCTTAATCACACTAAAAACTTTATTAACGACCAAAACAACTTGCATAGTCTTAACAATTTAAGTTTTTCTTCTCAAACTTAGTAATAACTTCGAGGCTATAAAACACGTATTTTAAAACGAAGTCTAAGGCTATACCAGTCATTGGCCCGCACCTGTGGCTCGCTGATTTTACGCCGACTTGTTCCAACTTACATTATTATAAAGTACCGAAACGACTTTGAAGCCGTTCTCAGACGACTTCGAAGTCGGCCGCTTGCGTTGTCAAAATTTTGGGTATTAAAATACTTATTGTTAACAATGTTTTGGATTTACAAATTTTTGGATGATGTTGATGCTTGTGTTAAACGAGTAAAGGCAACATGGTTTTTTAATAATCTTATTGGAATCAAAGCCGAATGCGACTTACTTCACATAATACTTTACATAAAACCATGACTAGACACTATGAGCAAGTCAATGACCTTGTAAAATTTTTTCATTCAAATTTTTGAATCTTATCAATAAACGCAATGAATGGCTATAATATAGACGTATGAAGCAAATTTTGAACTTAATAAACGAGATTAACAGTTGTAGGTATACTTCGACTGGCCTGTTGGTCTAGCAGGCTTATTCCCAAGAGCTCCAAATCTATTCTTCTCCAAACAATTTCTCTCCATACATTGATTCCCAACAGTTCCATAATTTTATTAGTTAAATAATAAAATACTAAAATTTTTCCCAGCGGCTCCAAACCAAATTGCGTAAGGTCAACACAACACAAATGGCTTCCATCAATAATATAATTTAGAGTTTCAGTACATAGGCAGTCACAAATCAATCTTATCTTAGCTAAGTATGTGCAATCTGTACTTGAAATTTTTTGGAGCTCATGGGAAAGATTTTAATTATTACTAATAGATTGCTTTTTTAATTTGGATCCGTCGGGAATAAAATTATGGAGCGCCTGGGAATAAGCCGTCTAGCAGTTAGTGACACTGACTGCTATGCTGGAGGTCGTAGGTTCGAATCCCACCCATGACAAATGTTTGTGTGATTAGCACGATCATTTTGTTCTGTGTCTGGGTGTAATTTATCAATAATATGACGTTTGTATTTAGAAATATAAAAGTATGTTTATCAGTTGTTTAGTACCCATAACACAAGCTCTTAGCTTTGCTTCGCACTAGATGGCGTTGACATGTTGTGGATTATTTATTTACTTATTTTATTAAGATAAACAGACAGCAACAGCCAGTCAACAGGATTATATCTCAAAATTAAGAACATGCTTAACTTACCGTCCTGCAGACTTCTTCACCACTTAGCAGCTTCATAGTAGCAGAAATTCCCCTCTTACATTTCGTAAAATCCTTTAGGTACACTTCCAGCATAACCACAATTTCCGCCCACAATGAAATCAGCTTGAAAATCCAGCTCCATCTGAAAATAACAATTTCTCAGGTAATAATACTGACACAGCAATCACAGATAGCTAAGCGCAGAAGGTCGACTCTATACACGACATGAGAAGATGCGTTTTTTATTAAATTCGAACAAATGCCAGTGTGTAACGTCGATATTTTAGTATCACAACAAAAATCGTTTGCAGCTATATGTAATAATATATACAATGGGTCTACTCTTGACCTCAATCTTGTCCTACGGTCAGAGATGAGGGCGACGATGGAACGAGCTTACCCAAAAGAAGCCTATTAACTCGCGATTTAAACAGATTGGGGTTATTTAACTCGGGAACACTGATGCAGTCAGGGAATTCCACTTTCAGCTTTGCTCTAAATACAGCCTGAGCTGAAAAAAATGCAGCACTCAGTTGGTTTTTTTTTTTTTAATATTATAAACCAGTGCTTGACTGCAATCCCACCTGATGGTAAGCAGTGATGCAATCAGTGATGGTGAAGCGCACTAATTTATTAAGAGCCTATTCACTCTAGGTATGTGTAAAACAAATCGATGTATCAGAATATGAGTATGTATTTTGGAAAATCAGTACATTTTAAGAGGGTCGATTCGAGGGGTGTAATGTCCTCTTTTCTTTTATATTTCATTTAATTTTCTTTTCTTTTTCGTTACACGTATAAGTTTTGAGTATTAGGTTGTAATTTTGTAAATTATGTATATTTAAATAAATGCTTTACCTAGTACAAAAAATAAATAAAAACATGTCGATTATTTTTTACTCTTTAATTTTTTATACTTTTCAATTCCCTGCCGGAGTCGGTGTTTCTAAGGGCTACAACCTAGGGGTCTTCAAGTCAAGACTAAATAGGTTGCTTCTAGGCAAGCGTACTTCATCGTCGACCACATCATCGCTTACCATCAGGTGAGATAGTGGTCAAATGCGTGCCTATCAATAATAAAAAAATAAAAAAATATCCCTAGTCTCGAGTTCGCTTGCACTTGCTGTACGTAGACGCGTGTATATGAAAACGAATGTTTTTGTTCCTTGTATTGAGCTAACCTTCTGTCCCTAGGCACTACGTTGTGATACTGTCTTCCCAGACCGAGTCTAATTTAATAAAGAAATTAATTAACAAAGGTCTCTGTTTAAAACAATATTAAAACATGTTTAAATTTTCAACCGGTTGAGTGGTTGAGACTTGTTATGGTAAGTAAAGGTCCTGGGTACAATTGCAGGGTAAAGAGATTGAATTCTGTTCGGTGTAGTTTAATTCAAAAGAGTCTGGGGCTAAATCAGGTACAATGTGGAATGTTCAAGTTAAATGGAAACATCGTTCTAGCTACATATATTGTCGTAAACGAACCAAAAGAAGTACATTATGTTACAACGTAGAAGATGGCGATCTGTTGTTTCTGCCCACCCCCAGAAGAATAAGGCGTGAGTTTATGTATGTATCAATTTTCGACAGTATTATATAACGGTATTGTAACGATAATCTTGTACATCCAGTCCATCAACTCTAGGTCTACTATTACTTCATACTATTAAAAAATCAAACTCTGGATGACGATTATAATTGACTTGTCTCTAGGCAAAAAACTACAAAAGTCTGTGATATATATGGGAATGCCGCATGCGCATATATATCATATCGCATTATATTGTGCTATGTGTGTTACAGTGTAACAATTGTAGATAGGCTATTAATTAATAAAATCTATTTCCTATCAAGAATACAAACAAACTGCAAAAACCAGTCCATTACAAGTTAATATCCAGTTCTTAACCGAATACAACGTGCCATTTCTATAGTTTATAGCCAATACAAAGATCCTTACATAATTGCTGACTATAAAATTACAAAACATGGAATATTTATGGGATAATAACTCTCAATGAATTCCGGTTTTGTATTGTGGAGTAGCAAATAATTTGTTGGTAGTAAGGAAACTATTCAAATGAATCTCGGAGCCATTTATCAGGGTGTAACTGTGTACTGTGGAGTGTTATTGGATTATCTCACTGTTTGCTCTAAAGTTAATGTTCGTTTTAACAAGATTTATTCTGTGTCATCATCATTATTTTATGAACACAGTATAATAATAATAATAAATCATAATAATAAAATTCAAATGCTAATTAATTAAATTGCAAATTAATTACATTTCTAATTAGTAATAAGGCTCATTAATTAAAATAATAAACAATGCTAATTATACAAAAATATAAATAAAGCTATTTAAACAAAATTAAACATGCTGCCAAGGAAATAACATAAAATCACGGCTGTATTCTCCGAAGGGTAAGGCAGAGGTGTAACTTTAGTACACCACACACGGAAATATTGAGTAAGAAATATGTTCCTGTACTAGGTATATTTCATTCACACGTTTCGCTCGACGATGTCCCGTAAAACTATATGAGCCCTCGGATCCCATGGTGAGCCCCTATTTTATTGTTTTCTATGGTCCTTTCTGTAAAAGGTTTATCCAGATTTGCATATTATTTTGATATGCATATTATAATGTTTGGATTTTTAAAGAAACCATTACCTACTTAAAAAACCTTTAGTAGGCATTTCTTCTCAGGGATCGGTTAATTTGGAAATACTACCGCCATTTAGTTAATATAAAAATATCGACGTGTTCAAGGTATGGTATGGTATGGCAAGATATGGTCCTTTCTGTAAAAGGTTTATCCAGATTTGCATATTATCTTAATATGCATATTATAATGTTTGGATTTTTAAAGAAACCATTACCTACTTAAAGTTTCATTAGACATTTCTTCTCAGGGATCAGTTAATTTGGAAATACTACCGCCATTTAGTTAATATAAAAATATTGACGTAAAAGGATTGGATAGGAAGGAAGGAAAAAGATGTATTTACAGTAATAAATATTGTTATATTTTATTACTACTGGGGACAGGTATCGTCGGCTAATAGCGAAAACCAGCTAAATCCAATTAACTGATTTGGGATATTATGTTTTAACAATTTAATTGTAGAACGCAATATCCCAAAACGACTTAATTGGATTTAGTAGATTTTCACTTTTAGCCGACGGTATGTGACTTGGATCAAAGTGTTGCAGTGAACGATTTGAAGGACTTCGCAATAACTGTGTATGTATTGCTGATTAATTGGCTAAAAGCTAACTAAGAACGCAAAGGACGGAGTACTTCTTGTGAGCTTTGAAGCTCAATAAAATTAACTTCGTCGTATATTATGTAGTGTTACGATTGCATGAAAAGGATTCCTAGTAAGAGCTGAAAGATTTTGCTTTTACCCTTTTTATCTACGCACAAAAGTTTTGATATCAATACCAACTAAATTTCAGTTCAGAGGCCAGTACATGGTACATCTATCCCAACCATACGTACTAAACGCTATGGAAACACATTCATTGTGCGAACAGCTAAAGAGTGGAATTCCCTGCCGGAGTCGGTGTTTCCTGATAGCTACAACCTAGGGGTCTTCAAGTCAAGAGTGAACAGGTTGCTTCTAGGCAAGCGTGCTTCATCGTCGACCACATCATCGCTTACCATCAGGTGAGATAGTGGTCAAACGCGTGCCTACTAGTTATAAAAAAAAAACATAGAGCTACCAAATCTGTCAAGTTTTTGAAAGTTTCTCGCAAAAATACAAAATCAAAAGTTCTTTTATTCAAATTAGGCTGATATCCAGCCCTTTTTAAACGTCAAAACCCATAAGGCAGTCCCCCAAAATGTCCACCCTAGTGTATTTGCTGAAGAAGAAGTGGCGGAACAAAGTCCCCAGCGACACATTTGTCTGATTCGTTTGAAGACTTCAATCTATACAATGAAATGCTCTGTGAATAGCATAAAGGTTTATAATTTTTGCAAATCATCAAACATTTTAAAGAGTAATGATTTCATCATGTTTTCGCTGCCATTTTATTATTCTTGCGCTACACTGAGAAAACTGGTCTCCTATCAAGTTGAAATTTTGCTTGATTGAGTAAAAAACGATTAAATGAATCATTAATCATTTTAAAACAACAAACCACAATTGATTGTGATAATCATCTAAAAATGACTGTACGCTTATAAAGTGAAATATATTTAAAACAATAAAATTTCTTATTTGATTTTGGTGACGTCATAAACCATTATTAATTCTAATAAGATGTAATGATTGGGGTATTTTAATCATTTGCACTTATTTCAGTTAAAAAGCTACGTTATTGATGTAAATGTAGTTCATGATAAATCCTAATATGTACTTGATTAGCAACATTAATAAAATATCTTTATTACTTTTATAAATGTCTTCATATAAGTAATGTTCGGAAAATAATATGAGAAATCATTTAACTTTTTTAAATTAATAATTATTCTAAAATGGTAACTTCGTCTTTATTTTTTCAATCAGTCGTTGTTTAATCTGTGTGGTGCGACCCGTGCGCGCGCGTCTTTTCAACTGTATTTCGTTCCTGTCGAAACTTGTAGTTGTTATTTTCTTTCTTGAAATTTTGCAATTGTCCCGTGTTAATTTAAATAAAATTTCTGTTAATTTTCCATTAGTATAGTATTATTTAAAGTGGTCCGGGTATCAAGTGGCGGCAAGTGAATACCTAGTGTTAGATGGAGGAAGCTGGCGACTTACTAGAGGCGTGGGGCCTCTCGGATTTAAAACCCATTTTCACCAGTAAGTATTTTGCATCTACTTTCCACATAACTTGCCATTAGGTACTGCTTAGTTTCTCTTCAGACCAATCACAATTTCGTAAGAATACCTACTGGCGGGAACTGGTAAGGGCGCAGTGCGAGATTTTTCTGGTAATTCTAGAATGGTAGGTAGGTACTGTCTGTGGATTGTAATCCCGTGGTTTACGCTCCACTGGCTGGAATTATTAGCTAGTCTATAGATCTTCATTTTAAATTTCAAAATTGATCGATCGTCGTAAAGTCAGTGTTTCAGTTCAGTCTAGCTTTCAAGTAATCAATACTTAACTATTAAAAGTACATTATTAGAAGTGTTTTTATTGCTAGTGTTCGCACAATCAATCCAATTGTACCTACTTAGCTACCTACTTAGGGTTTGATGCTCAAATTCTTGTGTAGGACCTACTTTGCTTGCCACAGGCACTGCATCACTCGTTCAGTACTTAAGCGGTTTCTCTCTGTTTGGCAAGTGATGTCGAACAATATAAAAAAACTTCGCAATGGAATCCGTCTTCACTTCTGTGGTGTCCGAAGTAGGTAATTGGTACAACAGCCATATTGTTTGTTACAGAAAATGCAATTAATTTGCACGCCCTAACCGCCCTGTCGCTAGAAGATATTAAAGAATTAATCCCTCAATTGGGGCCCAGGGCTTTATTTCTAAGGTGCTGGAAAAATTGGCATTCAGAATACACTACAAGCACTACTCTAAATATATCAGCATCAGATCTAAACAGTATTTCCATAAGTGTAAGTTCACCCTACTTACTATGTAGCAGTACTTAGCTTACTTTTATGATATAAAATAAAATAACATTTTGCCTATTTTTCTTCCTGTGCTGTCCTGAAGCCATGCTATTTAGTGGCAGGATGAAAGAACTGGAAGATTGTGCTGTATTATCAGCAGCACATCAACCTACCCCTATAAGGGATCAAGTTATTCTGGTTATTCTTAGTAATGTATTTGTAGTAATGTGTGTGTTACATGTAAAACTAGTTAAGTTGATCCCTTAAATGGGTAGGTTGGTGTGCTGCTGATTGTACAATACACCTTTTTTATTACTTTTTAGGCACTAGTCTTAAAAATATCAACCGAGATGAGATGTGATAGCAGTGTCTAAGTGGTAACTTAACTTCACTCCGATGTACCATTGTCATCATAATGATTTTACATTATGTACTTATGTTTGTTACAGGATCTTAATTTTGAGACAGAATCAGGAACTCAAAATATTTCAATTCCGGAGTGTACTGCTACGGTTTGCCCTTCAGTTGTATCAACAGTGCCAGCTACATACAAATCAAGAGATGCTTTTACATCGCACACTACATTTGCGGCATCAGCTACAGTGCCAAGTACATCTTCAGGGGTTATGCTAACGAAAAAGCTAAAAGAAAGTACATATGTAAAAAAAATCTTTCAAAATATTTTCACATTTAAAGGTTTAATTCGAACTTACAATGGAACCAATGAAGTATAAGTAAGCAGTCAATGCTTACTTATACTTCATTGATATATATATGGAACCCTATAATGAGCGTGGCCGACACACTCATGGTAAGATTCTAATATTTGCTCCTGTTGTGAACCCCACACTGTAATACAGGGTGAAAAAAAATGAGTCGGAAATACTATAAGGGGTGAACCAGCCCATGAAACTTAACAACTTTACCCTAGAAACATGTGTTCTTTGAGGAAATCGGAAATACTTTAAGGGGTGAACTAGCCCATGAAACTGAACCACTTTACTAATAATACTATTTTTTTTACATCCTGTATAACAGTGTGGGGTTCACAACATGAGCAAATATAAAATCTCACCATGAGCATGTCGGACACATTCATTATAGGGTTCCATAGTCAATGCTTACTTAATACTTCATTAAAACAACGTACCTAGTTCCATTGAAAGTTCGAATTAAAGCTTATGTGAAAATATTTTAAAAGATTTTTTTTTTACCACATAATTATTTCATATTGCATTATAAATCTATCTATCTTCTTGCAAATTGTCATGTTGTGAACAAGTACAGAAATTTGAGTTATATTGAGGTAGGGCATACAAAGGACAGACAGATATGATAAAATGATAAAGGTTCCTAGTAATAACGAAGCACCCTATTAAGTTAAGCCAGATTCTCCTACTGGGCGTTTAAACACCCTTATCATAATTATTTTTTCAAGAAATAAAAATAATCTGTCATTATTTAAATTAACGTGTTAATAATTTAGAATAACAAATGTTATTTTTTTCATAATTTTATTTATTTCCGGGGAATCTGGAAAAGAGTACAAACAGGGTCTTTTTCAGTTTTTTTGTTAGCACTGTCTTTAAAAAACTCCGAATGCATGATCAACAGCATCAGTTCATGAAACTAAACATTTTTCACAAAAACTCAGTAAAAGACTAAAAATCTGTACCTTCCAGAGAATCAATCATTTCCTATACAGAAACTAAATTAGAATTCAAAATATTTTTGACGTTTCCTGATAAAAAAAATGTGAAAATTTGTTTAGTTCCATGGACTGATCACTCTGCGAAGTTTTCGGAAGGCCGTCCCTAACACCCGTTTATTCTTAGGTTATAACAATTTCGTTCATTTTATGTTGATTATTTAACTTGCTGTTTTGAATAAAAATAAATGAGTCAAATTACTTGATTATTTTATTTCAGTAACACTTAAGAATATTTCAAATTATCTTTATTACGTTTAAGTTGTATGTTTGTTGCTATTGTTTGTTTTGTTGCGTTTAAGTTGTATGTCTTCTGTTACCATTAAGTTGTTTGTTTGTGAGTTGTTTGTTATGACTCAATTTACACCGAAATCGAATCGAATTTTTGCAACGAATTTGTTTATAGTATAATGAACCTTGTGTAACGTACGTAATTTGTACGTTAACCAATTGACATAAAGTTCATTATGCTATGTAAAATTTCGTTGCAAAAAGTCGCTTCGCTTCCATTCCGCGGCGGTGTAAATTGAGCCTAAACAAACAACTCAATAGCGAAAAACATACAACTTAATAGCAACAAACATACAACTTAATAGCAACAAACACACAACTTATTAGCAACAAACATACAACTTAATAGCAACAAACACACAACTTATTAGCAACAAACATACAACTTAATAGCAACAAACATACAACTTAATAGCAACAAACATACAACTTAATAGCAACAAACATACAACTTAATTGCAACAAACATACAACTTAATAGCAACAAACATACAACTTAATAGCAACAAACAGACAACTTAATAGCAATAAACATACAACTTAAGCACAACAAAGAAGTACTTAATTCAGATCAACACTTTTATCACTTAACTTTATTAAGCTACATGATCTATACAAAGACGTACTTACATCAATCAATTAATAATCATTATAAAATTTATCATCTGGCATGATACTATCAAACAAATCGCCTATCGTCTTATGTATATTTCATTTTAAAACTTACAATTTTATTGATTTAATCTATCAACGAAGATGTTGAAATCAATCAAGTGACTTTTAAACATTGGTCAAGTGCTTTTTAAACGCAACAACTGCCATAGTTAGCATAAACAAGAGACCTAGACGCTTTGTTATAGGGCATGTTAATATCAGTCAAGTTATTTATTCAAATTAATCAAGAAAATTTATAAAGCGACTATTTTTCTACTTATTTACGCTTTGCGACTGGCCAAAAAAGTAAACAAGTTCTTAATAAAATCTACAAAAATCATAGCAACATCCATAAAGTAATCTTACTACGGACAACTCAATGTACTTTATTACTGTAATCGTACACCTTTGTGCGTTCCTATATAAATAAGTTACATGAATGACGGAGACACATTCTTGATTCATAATATCATTTATTTTTCTCAGTGTAATGTATAGACGCCAGCACATCACCCTACCCCAAACTGTAAAATTTTCCCAATTCAACATGAATCTTATTATGTTTAAAATAAAGGTGAAAACCTATCAAAGAAATTTGACACATTGGGGTAGGTTGTTGTGCTGGCGTTTGTACTTGATTTCTATAGAGGGAAAGCGATATTAATAACACACAACCTGATAGTTGTACATAGTAGTGAGATATCAAAGTAGTGTGTCTGTGTTTTTACTGGCCTGTTGGTCTAGTCGTTGGTGGCCCTGACTGCTATGCCTGAGGTCGTAGCTTCGATTCCCACCCAGGAAAAATGTTTGTGTGATGAGCACGACCATTTGTTTTGTGTATGGGTGTAATTTATCTATAAAATGTATGTATTAAGAAATATATAAGTAAGTTTATCAGTTTTATAGTACCCATAACACAAGCATTGCTTAGGGACTAGATGGAGTTGTTTGACAGTTGTGGTTTTTTTAGTTTTTCTTAGGACATTACAATTATTCGCCTCGACGGCTTTTTCATAACTATTCGTTTTATTTCTGATTAATAGGAATGAACTCACGCTATAAGGTTTTGTGTTAAAACCCCTTCTATCCTTTAAATTCATATTACTCTGTGTTTAAAGGTTACTAGCAATGTGGGTTACACATCACTACGAGTCTTGTCAATGCCTGGTTCAGGTCAATAGTTGAATAAATGGGGATCAAAATCACGACAGGGCGACGCCTTAGCCATTGCGCTATTGCCACTTATTCATAATAATTAGTGTTGACGAGCAATGTGGACTGTAGTTATTTAGGATGAGTTGGAGATAGTAGAAACACTGTTAGTATGTTATAATTGCTGTTTAATACCAGAACCAACTATATACAAAGCAATGGATCACTTACACTTGACAACAAGAAAAACTCACAAAAAATGGAACAACCATTCAAAATATATATAGTTCTTAAAAAAGGTGGCATCCCAGCCAGCCGCCAACAATTAGTAAGTGACGACTGCTTTAGCATGAAAAAAGTTGGTTTAAACAAACACACTCCACTATCAAATAAATAAGACCACTGCAATTACACAAAACGAAATCAATAATCCAATACACAGCATTACATCACGGCAATACCGTTAATATTCCATCCAATTTTCATATTTTAATAACGAACATAATAAACAAAAAAATAATCGCGGGCGCAATTTCCGTGTCTCGAGTGAAACTCAAAATCGTACATGAAGGGTTTAATTTGAATTGAAATTAAATTTTCGAGCGTTTAAAATTTCCATGCAGACGGTATTGAATATCGTTTCGTTTTTATGGTTCCAAATAAAAATAATGACTAGTTTCAATGCTGGTGGTGAAAACGTGTAATGGCTTTTATACCTGGCAGTTGAATACTAGTTTGAATCAAAACGGTTTTATGATAATGGTTTCGGAACTACCGTTTAGATGTTTTCTTTATAATTTTCATGCACATTGCAGTTTGATTTCCATGAAAAAATGAGCGAACTGCTTACTGTAAAATTTATATCTCATTTAATAGTGTTTTAGTGCAGTGCTTAGTTTAATTAATCCTTGTCTGAATTCCTAAAGAATTAACTTATAATACCATCATGTTTACGAAATCCGAAAGCCTAAGTAGTAGTGTACTTTTAATGCAACCTCAATTTTTTACACTAACCGGGCAAATTTTCAGACTTATAAACTCCACATGGAAATAACTCAATAACAATTTGCCCAACCCGAGACTCGTACCCAAGATTCCACGATTAACAGTAACGCTTGCAACCACTAGACCAACAAGGCAGTTAAACCTTTAGTAGTTTGGATTGGAATATTGACAAAAAAGTTACACTTGATATAATTTATTTACCTACTACTAGTTGTAACCCTTTTAAGAACATCTTCTATTACAGAATCAAACTCAGATAGATTCTGAAAACATAGATGTCTGTATACGTGTGGATATGACATGCTTCTCAAGCTCAACACAGGATAACTTAATTCAGTAAACCCAAAGGTGGCATCGGTGTCCGCGCTGTCATTGTCTTTCTATTGTGTCTCTATTGACACTATTGAAAGTGTAATGGAATGTTTAATCGAAAGTCTAATAATGTTTTTTTTTCAGTCTTCAGCTTTGTAAAAGTTTTCATTAGCTGTACAAACTACTGTGCTGTACTGTACTGTGCTGTAACAAACAATATCAAACTTGGTTTTTTCTGAAAAGAATTCCATTTTTATCCATTTTAAAGCACAACCTTAAATATTTTAACTTTATAATTTTAAACTGCATCCTGATCAATGATCCTGTCTGCTCTCGATGAAAAGAGGCTTTTACCCTGCAGTGGGACAGTAACAGGCTGGTATATTTATTATTAATTTTTGACTGCAACCGACGCAATTCGCTTTTTAATCCCGATAGTACCTATTGAGCTTTCGGAGAATATTTTCGCAACCATATGAGCGAAGCCGTGGTCAGAAGCTAGTTCCTTATAAATAATATAATACCTCCTACTACTATTATTTCAAATACTACTACCTACTTTAGTATTGTTAGAACCATAGAGACAAGCAGCACAGTAGGTCACTTTAAAACTATGTAATAAGTATCTTTCAAAATCAATGCATTTCAGTATGGTAGTTAGGTTAGGTAGTTAGGTTCGCTATAGGATAGGTATGATGAGTTAGGTTAGGTTATATATATCGTCATTCTTATTATATCTAACACAAAAGGCTCATTAGAGACTCGCTAAGTGAGAAGTAGTAGTAGTAGTTCAACACTTCCAAGGAAAAAGAAGTGGTGCCACTAACTCCCCAGCCTAAATTAGACTAAAGGAAAGTTAAACTTACTGCGTATTGACATCAATACTGCAACAATACTTTCTTTATTAAAAAAATCTAGTAGAATATTGGAGCATCCTTACAACTGACGATTGCAGGAATCACGTTCTTGTATGATACCGGATCACATCGCCGCCCGCACATACCGAACGCTGTTATTACTCTATTGGGTAGCCGTATTCCAATAAAAATTCTAATAAATTCTCCTTCCTGTTCATAGGAGAGAGAAAATGTAGTTAAAGTCAATTTATCGGCTTATAACATACAGAGGTATTTTTCTGTTTCTTTTAAGATGAACAGAACATGGGGTCAATTGTAAAGTTGTGACAATCCAAGAATTACAATTTGACAGCTGTCAAAATACTTTGTGTAGTGAGAAGAAAAAAAATCGGTTGCTAAAAAGTTCGACTCTTGAGACATTATTAATTTAAAATAATCCAGAGATTGTAATCGACAAGTGTTTTTAGTAGCTTAAAATTATTTTGTGATGAATATTGTTTTATTCACTTTCCATTATTTATAATTTAATACAATAAAATTATGTTAGGTTTATTCATCATTTTATTTTATCTCATTTTTAAAAGTGTTGATTGTAAAGCTAACGATTTGCAAGAAAATCAATTTCATTCGGTTGAAAAATGGCTTCGAGCGGTCGTAGAATCGTCGTTTTAATCAACGATGAATTCGTGTTTTTTAGTGTATTTATGTACAGTTTAACTTTACGCTTACTAATGATACTCATTGTTGTAGTGTATGTGCATCATAGTGAAATATGAATTTGATTTTAAATTTCTAACGTAGACAACCAAGTTACATTTACAATACATACATACCTAATTTGACTGGCCTGTTGGTCTAGTAGTAAGTGACCCTGACTGCTATGCCGGAGGTTGTGGGTTCGATTCCCACCCAGGACAAATGTTTGTGTGATGAGCACGATCATTTGTTCTGTGTGTGTTATTTATATATTAAATGTGTGTTTCTAGAAATATATAAGAATATTTATAAGTTGTTTAGTACCGATAACACAAGCTCTGCTTAGATTGGGACTAGATGGCGTTGTGTGAAAGTTGACGTATATTTATTTGTTTATTTATAAACTCTCGCCTATTTCCCAATGAGGTAGGCAGAAACTAAAGAGCGCAATATGCTACGATTCTTATATGCTTCTTTGGATGTGTTTAAATTTCTAAAGTTTGCCATACACACAAGGCTTTTGCAATTACTACGTACCTGAAATTTATAGCGACACAAAAAGGGAGAAACGTCAAATCGTAATTCTTAGATTGTCTCTAATAAAGTTTTATTAGTGACAATCTAACAGCACACAGCACGCAGGGATTGACACACTAAGAAGAAGAACTTCAAGCATCGATTCCTTTTATAAATAAAGGCATATAATCCCACTAACCCTAAAAGCGCAACGATTAGAAGTTAGCTAAATAAATTCGCACAGAATACAGCCACGAGACGTGATCGGTGTAGACAAGTTTAAACTTCGAATGCATCTGACGTACCGTTATTTGCTTTCAATAAACAGATCGGCATTGGACACGTAGGTCGGATGGGGTTAGCTCTGGGGCGTACCGGCGGAGTGCATTGATCAATTTTTTGGGTTTTCTAAGTTGATCTAAGTTAATGGTTCAGTTGGCGCACTGTCTGAGCGATTGTGGGTGGTTGCGGGAGTATTCTTTTCTATTCTTATGATACGTCGTGTATGTGTGAGACGGAACAGCGGGGTGGCTATTAGTCAGTAAGGGTGCTTCTACATGGTGCATATTGCTAAAGGTGCGAAGGGTGGGCTTTTTGGGGGAGGGGCCTAATTTGAATAAATAACTTTTGATTGATTTTGATGCTGGAGCAAGTAAAGATGCGGGTTATACTCGTGAGTATTATGCGCAAGTTACTTGTTCAAGTTACTCGTTTGTATTTGTACATAATGCAAATAACCGGATCAGTACGCAAAAGTTATTTGCTCGTGGTCATGAGCTACATGCGCAAGTAACCCGCGCGCGCGCCACAGAGTTCGCGGGTTAGTTGCGCGGGTGCCAACTTAAACTAAGTTTTGATAGTTGTATATAAATTGTAAGCATGTTATTGAACTCGTAGTGATTGTACTAAATTTTGAATATACATCTATTATCTCTACACTTGTTGTTTTATTCAATGTTTTGATAAAAAATATTTAATACTCATAAAGTTGTATAAATTTAGAAACAAAATAATGTTATTTTGACTACAGGTGAAATTATGCTCCATATCAACTTCAAACGCTTTGAACACTAAGTTTCGGCAAGCTTAGACCTGGCAGACCTTTTGATCCATTATCAGGGGTATCTTGGTTATTATTTAGCGTTGGTCCCATCCGGGTACTCGATGAGGTAGGTTTAGTGTGTCAGAAGGGCATATTCAAAGGGGTCTGCCAAGTACTTCCGGCAGGGTGCGCAATGGCAGACCAACTTTTTTTTACATAACTAATCAATGGTTAACTGCTGCCAGCACTTTCATTCGGGTATCTTATGAGGTAATTTTTACTAAAAAATTACGTCAAAAAATATCAATTATTTTTATGACCCGGCAGGATTGGCTCTGGCAGACCTGATTTTTTTTACGTGTTTAAGTGTCGGTTAACGATCTAAATACAGCTTATTGGGGTAGCCGATGAGGTAGGTACTTTTGCAGCCGGCTCTCGCACTAGTAGTTGATCCCGATTTGACTGTTTGCGTGTGTAAGTTAGTGTGGCGTAATGTTTTTTAACAAAAGAAAAAACAAGAAAAAAATGGTTGGACGTAAGTGCATACTTAAATTAATAAATTAAAATAAAATAAATATTGCACAACTTTCACTCAGCGCCATTTAGTCCCAAGCTAAGCAGACCTTGTGTTATGGGTACTAAACGACCGATAAACATACTTATATATTTCAAAATACATACACGTTATAGATAAATTACACCCAGACCGAACAAATGATCGTGCGCATTACAGAAACATTTGTCCTGGGTGGGAAAGGAACCCACGACCTCCTGCATAGCAGTCAGGGCCACTAACTACGAGACCAATAGGCCAGTCAGTTAATAAGTGACTGTATGGGTTCTACAGGACAGAACTACGTGTAGTAGAAAGCTCAGTATAGGCACAGCTACGGATGAGCCTTGCATCCGTAGCTGTGTCTATACTGAGCTTAAGATATGAGATTTTTTTATGACAGACGGTGTTATTGCGAAAATCTCATATCTTAAGGTTTTTTAAGGTAATTAGTCTCAAACATGCAGTAGGCGATGATTGTGTCAGTGATCGACAGCAAAAACGTTGGAAGTACCTAAGTCATAAGACAACATACAAATTGAAAGAACTGGAGATCTTTGGAGCTCCTTTTATCATATAACCTTCTCACTATATACAACAAAAACATTTCGTTGGATTTTTAAAGGCGATTTCTATTTTTTCTTGGTAATCGAAAAACACAAAACACGCGTAAGCGATCCTATAATCTAGAGAGACACCCAAAAAACAAAAGAGTTTGAAGAAAACTGTGTACAAAATCTTTTTACAGCATTTTATCTTATCCGCACCAATATGAACCGGATCCACTTGTACCGTTCGCAACAAAGTCGGTTAATACACGAGTTTCTGAAGGGTCCATGTAAACGGATAAACGACTGGATCGCGTCCCTGTTGGGACGTATCAATAAAATGCTAACTTTTTTGAAGGCTGTACTTTTGTAGGGTTTATGGAATTGTGTATTTTGTTGTTATATTCGAAGCGAAGACATGAGTTATGGTTGCAGTCTGGTGTGATTCTTACGGGAATAGTTTTTTGACCGAACAGCAAATCAAGCAATACACAGTGTGTTTGAGGATGAGGTGAAGGGCGGGCGTTTTGAGTGAGTGTCTTATGTAACTTTTGACGTTTAAAAAGTGCAGTGATTAGGAGCAAAATTTGAATAAATTAATGAGTTTTTTTAATAATGATATAGTTAGGAATGTAATAGGTAAATTTTCCCAATTTTTTATTGGTAGGTATTACATATTTATTGATTCATAACAAAAACTTAAAATAAATAAATAACTAAAACTAACAATAAATAACTACAAAGCGTCAAAAAATTCTTCTGCATCGCTGCCAGCTGGTAAAGTGCCCAAAAGACTGGCGGCATTGCCACGTTGAATGGCAATGCTTAGCCTCTGGCCAAAGTAGAGGCCAGCCCTTGGGTCACGGGAAGCGTCAACTAAACGTTTGCAGATGTCTTTGTAAAGAAGACGAGCACTCGGACCCCACGGCCCAAGAGTTTCAACCCCAAACGGCTCGAAAGTATAACTACCAACAAGGTTGCTATATTTCCGCCGCTTGAGGTTCTCAGCAGCCGCAGCAGCAGCGCCAGCACAGCATGTTGACCCAGGAAGATGGGATGGCGCAAGAGTATCGACACAAGTAGGGTCCCATACTAAAGGCCTACCCATCTTCCAAGGGAATAAAGACATACCGTCCGGTCTTTTGCCATCGTCGCGTGCCAAGCCATTGGGTTCTAAAACAGCTGGAACGCCGACGGAAACAAGAGCACGTCGGATGATGTCATTAATGTGTGCATGCCGTGCTATGCGACCCGCACTACGGCTGCATGATAAACCGTGATGTCCGAGGCTGTTGACAACTTCCCCACAGTGACAGCGATGAGGAGTAACACATGTAGCTCCTAGACGAAGGGAAACAGCAAGGCGGAAAGTAGTGTCATCGAAAAGAGTGCCTATGTTCGACGACGGTAGTGCAAGAAGCCATAGTCCCGACTCCCATTCACCCACAGCGAGTAGGCGCGCACGCTCAGCAGCAGTGGTAGAAGAGTCAATTAGGTACTTCTGCACCGCTCTGCAGAGTGGCTCATCCCACCGACTCTGGGAAAATGGGTTTTAGGGAAGTTCTGAATTCGGGCAAGCGAGTTTCCAGGCATCCATAGCCTCGGTGAAGTACGGCACATCAAAATCAACCAGTGTGGTAGCTAAAATATTCCTGATTAATTTCTCAGTGCCGCAGATCGAGGATATAAATGCCGGTAAACAAATACTAGAAATTTTGCGGACGCCAAGGCCTCCCATTCGAATAGGAAGACTAGCTTGTGCCCAAGCTCGGTCGTCCAAGGCCACATTTAAAATTGAGGTTAAAGTATTCCTGATAATTTGGTCCATTTTGCCCAGAAGGTTGGTGTGCTTCCATAAATGGGAAGCACGAAGGAAGTATGTTAATTTAGGGCCGAAACAGCAGTATCGAATTATGGTGATGGCCGAATGCATGTTAATTTGGAACAAACGTTGCGAAACATCATTGAAGTTTTGAATTTTTTCTTCAATAAAATTGTGGAATGAATTTTCGAATATTGGAGACCCAAGGAGACGAAGGGAACTTTTATCAACCGTTTTGATTTCTGGGGCTATTCTATTAAATTTGGAAAGTGTCAGTTGTCTGTCGGTACTGTCGGATATATATAATTCACATTTGGATAGGTTGAGATCTAGGCCAGTGGAATGGAGTTCATTTTTTAATAACTGAAGGTCATTCAAAACTGTGTCCACATCGCCTCCCAGGGTTCCATCGTCGAGATACCAGACGTTAAATTTAGAATTTAGCTGCCGAATGATTGGGTGAATGGCTAAACTAAAAATCACTGGCCCGAGGGGGTCACCTTATTGACAGCCAACAGCTAATTCCAGAAGATTGTCCCGATATAATAATTTAGAAGGATGTCTGTAACATTTCCAAAGAAAACTAAAGATTTGTGGTATTTCTTTTTTAGCTTCTGTCAGCAAGGTGTCCCTGTTTACAGAATTAAAGGCATTCTTTATGTCAACCTTCAAGATGATTTCTCCTTTGCCAGAATTTAGGTAGGTCGACAAGGCGTGTACGGCAGCCTCACAGCCCCCTTTGGATCCGTAGCCTAACTGAAGGGGCTGAAATTTTTCCGAAACAACCTCACCATAGAATTTACAGCAAATCTTGGCTGCCATACGCCGATATGTAGTTCCCACTGCAATGGGACGAATGCCGCCATCCCTCTTGCGTAGGGCACACAGATTGGCTCCGTATAAGACGTCGATGACGGCCTCGTTCACCCTGCCGGAGAGCATTAGGTTAGTCAAAGCCGTAAGCTCCTTCACAAGCAACACACCAGCTTCCCCGGCGCCTGAACTGGTAAGGTCCTTAAGGTGCTGAGGACTCAGGCCGTCGAGGCCGCCGGCGGACCCGCTCCGGAAGGAGCAAATGGCTGTGACCACCTCTCGACCTGTAATGGTGAGGGTATGATAATCCGAATCAGGGGGGTCGGGAAAAGAAAGATCACCTGGTGGGGCCGGGTGTTTGCTCTTAAGAGCTGCTAGGGTATCCGCAGAACACGGAGCCACCACATCACTACTGAAAAGAATCCTGGCTGCTCCACTAATGTCACCTTCACTTAACTTCGTTTCCACAAGATGAGATATACCTCTTGTAGAAGTACATCTCTGGGTCGGTAATTTTGAATCTAAATTGAAATCCGAAATATTACAATTTTCTTTAATTTGTGTAGTTATAGTCTTTTTGCCTGCCAAATTCTTTTGTACATGGAGAACTTTGTAAGGGAAGGTGAGTAGTTGTTCCCAGGCATTTAGCGAGTTCTCCTGGGCTGCAAGGCGAACACAACCTGCCAGATGTTGTGCTACAAGCGGTCTAGCACCACGGGGAACTCGCTTTAAAACGGGAACAGAATTTTTGAATTTTGAAAGGGTTTTCCAAAACGGATCGAAAGTGGATGTTGCCGGTATTAAAGGTGATGTTATGACAGGGTCTGCTGCAAGTGCATTTTGCGGTTTGTGTACTTTCCCAATGTGCACATTCAGACCCCGCTTACCTTTAAAAAACCGTGCCTGGGAACACAGAGGACATCTTTCCAATGATGTTGAAGGTTGATCACCACCATCACTCACCGCATCACTGCTGCCACTTAACATTTACTTAAAATTAAGTAATATAAAACTAAAAACTAAAAGATAAAACACTTATAAATTAAATTTACAGAAATATTAAACTAAACAAATCAAAAGGAAAACTGATGTGACGTTGACGTTTGAATGACGGGGTGGCGGGCGGTGCGCCGCACTGCCGATGACAGCATTGTGGCGCAGCCCTGGTAACCGTTGCTGCGAGACAGGTGGACTGGCGTCGCGTCCTCAACGTCACCACCCAAACTGCACGTCAGCACCAGCAGACTCAAACCACCGTGGAAAACGGGCGGCGGAAATGGATGATATTTTCAAGAAAGTTCGTCAGTCAGTAATTGGTTAGCCCTGGGCTTATTATTTTATTCAATGCAATTATTGTTACAAATATGGCAACGATATCCACACCCAACGAGATTTTCAATTGAGAGAAATTATATTTCAATATAATTATAAATACATTATTTTATGTATGTTATAATTTGACAGTTCAGTTCCAGTTGGTAGGTAAGTATTTTTTCTTCTTCCAAGGTATTTGTATTCTTTATTTATTTTTATTTTTTATTTTTTATTATTTATTTTATTTTTCCCAATTGAACATCTAGAACCTTATTGTTTTGTGATTAAGTAGAAAAAAAAATCAATGAGTTTTGATTTTGATTGAAATGACTAAAATGATGGCCTTAATTTCGACCACTTGTAATAAGTTTAAAGTATCTCAGCTTTGTCTTTATAATAAATAAGAAAAGTTTAATGCTTGATTGAAAATCAGGCAGATAAAGGTGGTTGCATGTCAGGCCAATGAGTTGAATTGAAATGGAACCCATCGGATACCAAGATCGTTACATTAAAGTTTTTGTTTATATAAGTAGTGATAGCCCAGAGGTTAGGGCACCTTCCTCTCTTGTTCGAGGTTGTGTTCAAATCATTAACAACGCAACGATCAGTTCCAAGTTACGACTCCAAATATCCGCGCAAGGCTTATAAATGACTAGGTACTACTAACTTAGTGGTCAGTGCGTTGGAATTCTGTGAGAAAGTAAGACAAGTATAAAAATTAAAATCCACTCGCAGTATTTACTGCTCGGTGAAAACTGAAACTTCAAGAAAAAATGGAAATACCCAATATTTTTTCCCGACCCGGTAATCTTATTCAGGACCTCACGATCAGAAGAGGCATGCGATCTATAGACTAACGAGGCAGTCAAACTTTAATATTAGTTTAAAAGTTCGTTCTACTAACAAAAAGGTTGTATACTGAAATGCCTACTAACAGAGATAAACCTTGCCAAAAAATAACGTACCTACTGATACATTTTAGTACGAAAAAAAGTTGGTAAACCAAATGTCTCCCAGCCCTAAGCTGAACTTTAGAGAAAGATCACATCAATCTGGGACACCAAAACTTCACAGTTCAAATCGATTCCACATGACCCATCTCATTTGTCAAACGAAATCTATGCCCATTTACTTTTAAACACGGAGTAGTTCGCAAAATGGAATGCTGAGTGTGTCACAAACTAACACGATGAAATGCCGTGCACCACAAGTTGTCTACTAATTTGTGACTGCGGCTCCCACCGTGTTTGTTGTTTTTCTCAATACCTATGTGACAGTTTTTTTTCTTGA
The DNA here is from genome assembly GCA_921972225.1 of Euplexia lucipara. Lineage (NCBI taxonomy): Eukaryota > Metazoa > Arthropoda > Insecta > Lepidoptera > Noctuidae > Euplexia > Euplexia lucipara. The sequence continues at coordinate 3,469,528 of OV179143.1, read as the reverse complement.
TGAGACGAATCTTAAGTTTTTGACAATGTGTAAGCAACATTTTGATGGTTAATAAACGTTAACAAAAAAAATCTTTTATTAGTTAGGTTGATACTCTTATGAACGTTTTATTCTGTTGTGAGTTTAACATCCAACTGCTCACTGTGTTTTTAGAAATACCTTAGCAACGGCTGTTTCTACGATGTGTTTGTGGAGGAGGAAGGAGCCACCGCGTCTTGGCAGACGTTTTTGTGCATTAACATTCCATTTATTCACTACTCGGTGGCTACTGTCTCTTAAGCCAATCATGACATTCAGAAACTTATTTCGACGTAATCACGTTGTTTGTTTGTGAGGTAGGCAGACTAGTTAATTATTATGATTTTGTTTACCTGCCAGACAAACAATTTGGTTTTATTGCATTTTCATCTAGAACTTTGATAGTATGGCTCCGGGTTATGTGCAAGTTGCCTTGATAGGACTTAATAATTTCATACTGGTATTATGTAAGGTTTTTGTCTCGTTAGTTTGTTTCATCAATTATTACTTATACATATATTTAGGTACAGAAGACCTATAATAATAATTAATAATAAATAAATAATAAATTCCCTAATTCGAACCTAATATTTTGCATGCCGTAAGGTAAAATGTATCGGGACACTTAAATAATATTCCAACTTATATGTATACCTACATTATCAGCAAATAAATGATTTCTTTCTTTCTTTCTTTCTTTCTAAAGAAAATGGGTTAATATGAGTCAAAATATAGCAATGCTATAATTTTTATTTTGATGTGGGGTAGAAAATCCCCTTGTGGATATTTTTCGCCCCGGGGCGCCCAGAGAGGTCTGTAAGACTCTTACTGGGACTTTCATCTCACACCTGCGCCAAGGGTCACGGTAACTGAGGATACTCCCGCAACTGCAATGCTATACCTACCACAGAATTAAGGCTGTCAATAATCATGATGATTGATTCAAGTTTTTGATTGATTGATGGGGTAGTTAATTAAGGCCAGTAGTTCGTTCATATACCTTCTGGAGGCAAAGTGTGATCCAGTTCTGTTTTTTGCAAAGGGAAATTGCCATTTCTAACCATATTTTTCCTATCTATGTTATTAATACTAAAAATATACTTATTTAGAGACTTTAACATTGCTATTATTTTGCCATGAGTGCAAATGTATCAAAAGCCGATTTTTATATGACACTCAATTGTTTAATTCATTTAAATATTTCCGTTCGATGATCCCACCTACCCAGTTTGATACCTACTATCAAACTGGGACTGCAACTCTAAATAAAAAAGTCCCACCGAGTTTACCTGAAAAATAGCTGTTGTTTCATTATCTGTGATGCCAATTCCAATTCGTATGTATAATTTTTTTCTCTATGTGCATCGCTTGGCCACAGTTTTCTCAGAAAATGGACATAATATGGCTTTTTTCACAAAGAACTGCACTGCGTGCAAAACTTATGGTACTAATAATAAAATTCTCTAATATAATAATATGATATTTATTAAAGTTCATAAAGTTTTGTAGTACATGAAGGATTTACAAAGTATGCACAGTATAAAATTATATGCACAGCCGAAACCCTAAAGTTCTCGTTGTTTTATAATGAAACTGAGCCTTGTTCTTTTTGTGTGATCACTGACTAGCCTGGTGCAAACTTTATACAACGCATGGGTGTCTGGTATGGCTTCACATGCTGTTGAGAAATATCTCTAGGTTTCCTTGCGATGTTTTTCTTTACCGTTTTTAAAGCAAGTGATAATTATAGAATACGCACATAAATCCGAAAGTCGAGACCTGTGACTTTGAAGTCTGCCGGAAGACCACTAAGCCATCACTGCAAATATTCAATCAATAAAGGAGTCAACAAAGGTGTGATAGTTTGCATTGAAGTTAGTCACAAGACCTCAAAAGACCATTTCAGACACTAATCGGCATGGATCTTACATGATTTGACCAAGATAATGTCTGGACTTTAAAAGAGACTATGACCTCTGAGTTTCTTTCGGTGTTTCTTCTCATAGTCAGGTAGTGAAACTCCGATCTTATATACTAGTTAAAAAAAACGTGTAAAAGTGTTTGTGAAAACCTATTTACAGAAATAAATATAATTTATCATCATTTATCATTTATCACATTTTCGGGTAATTTAAAGCTTGTATAAAATATAAATCCGTCAACATGGTGACAACATATTTCACAGTCTCTTATTGACTAGTGAAATTGGAGGAGCTTGTGGCTAAATTATAAAAGCCGTTTGGGTCGATCCAAGGTTAAGCTACGCTTGAAGAGGTCGGTACGTGGATGGGTGACCATTTATTACATACCGAGACTCCTCCGTGCCTAGGAGAGCACGTTAAGCCATTGGTCCCGGCTGTCATTGGTAGAACTTTGACAGTCGTTACTTGTGGTCAGAAGCCCGAAAGTCTTACAACCAGTTTAACCAAGGGGTATCATGTTACCCAGTTACTAGGTTGTGGAGGTCTCAGTCGCTTCATCATCAAAACACTGGTCTTCAGCTGCATCCGATTAAACTGGAAGCCGACCCCAACATAGTTGGAAAAAGTCTAGGCAGATGGTGACTGACAAGTGAAATTCAATCTGATTTCTGTACTTACACAAGTAAAATTGCCAGCCAATTTTCTCAATATTTTCTCCACACATAAAATAAGTCTTTCTTGAGCAAACAAAGAATCTGTTGACTGGTTTCCTTAAAAATAAACCTTGGATACAGCCACTTCACGGATTTGCATCGGGGGCGGCTTTGTAAACAATACTGCAGGCTTGCAAGCTTGTGGAATAGAAATTGTGCTTTCAATGTGGTTTATGTGAAAAAGAGGCACTTTGTATATTGATTACTTATATTGAAAGCGGGATTTTGGAAGTTAACACGGCGTCAGCACAGTAGCAAGTTGTAACGTTGACTGGAGGAATATAAATATTCTTGTAAATCTGTTAAATGATTCCAGGGGAATGACGATCATCTAAATATACCTTTAGCTTTTGTTTTCTGGCTTTATAAATATCAACCTCATCGAAGTTTAAATTGAAGGTTTAGCTACGCTTGACGAGGTTTGACAAAAAAAAGACGGTAATGGTATGGTTTATTAAAACAATTTTTCACAGTCAGTGCTGATGATTATCCTTTAAAATTTAATTGAAATTAAAAACAAAATTCGATTGAACTCTGGAAGCAATTTCTGCATCTAGCGCCATTCACCAAATCAAATGCAGACATGCATGATGCGAAGGGTAACGTCTGAAATGCTTGGTTTACATGCAGAGTCCCATTTGCAATATAAAATAGGAGGACGTGTAATGTTTTGGCCGTAAACGTAACTAAATATCTAAGGATTCGATCTACGGAGCGGATGAGACCTAGGTATTTGTAGGGTAGATAGGCTACGGGTGTTGGATCGGGATTGTATTTAATTCCAAGTGATTCTAAAAGAGGCTGATTTCACTTCTAAGACTCAAGTTCTATAGTTTTCCTGTATATATTGTAAGCACAAAAAATAGACCGTCGCGCTCGGTTGCTTGCAACGGATTAAATTGCGGGTAAAGTGCATTCATAATGTTATCGACTCAACCCAACCTAATTAGCAAAACTGGTTTTCGTTATAAAGCGCCTACACGCGTAATGTACCTACCGTGTTTCAAGTTGATCATAATCTTTCCCACTACACACACTGTCGGCACACTATACATACATATAATACATCCAAAGGTTATTATTTTTCTTAAACAGGTTTTTAGTTATTAATTTATTAACAGTAATAGTTAATTATTTATTTATGAAGTATATTGAAAATTGTTACTCATCCGTCACTTGTCCCAAAGGTGCATTTGAAAATCAGCGTCAGGCAGGATCTCAGCATCTGTCTGGCATTACCGCTGAAATGAACCTTTTGGCGCAGCCGCAAGACATGCCATTTTTGTATCTTTTTTTGTTTTATTGTGTATTTCTGTACGTGTATCCAGCTATTGCCAATAAATGTATTTTCTTTCTTTCTTTATTTCTTTCCAAGCACAAAACAATCGCATTTTAGACTAATCTGCTTTCCCATATTTGTAGAAAGGTAGACCCGTCATCATTTCAAAGTCAGAGGCAACCATAGATAAAAAAAAATATTTGCGTAAACACCTAAGATACAGGAGATTCACAAGATTAATAAAATTAGTCTCTTAGCGGTCTTTAATTTCGGCGTGAAAATATAAATCGTACGTTTAAATGAATTGTTGATTTTAATCGTTGATCATCATACAGTCTTAATGCACAAGAGTATGCACATTATTTTCATATTTCGACGAGATTGCAATCTGGTACGAACGCACAGATATCAATTTTTATATCTATGTATTTATTTACCTAAAACTTTCTGTACATTTCAATAAACAGAGGCAAATTATTAACAAGGTTATTCACTATTCAAAATAGCAAGGTACACAATAAACATTCGCATTAACATTCATCCTTTACAATCTTACGGAATTTTTCATACGCCATTGTTTCGAAAACTCGCAACTAATATACAAATTAAAAAATACGAGCGAGCCTTACAGAAGTCGCATACACCGTCATAAAATAAAATCATTGAAAGACGTGGTATCAAACTCGCGCAAAATGGGTTGGCATCATCTTACAAACATCTCTCCGCTATATTGAGCGCGCTAATTGGTCAAATCAAATAGCGTGCGCTACCCCAGTTTTCTGTTACACATTTCCGTCCCTATTCACGAAATCACTCCCACAAAAAATATCCAGCAATCTAGAAGAAAGATTTTACACATCAAAAATCATTCCCAATACACAGTCAAAGACCTTTGCACCCGTTAACTACCTCGACGACAAACCACTCGCGTTTAACGTCACACACAGGTACCTGTAACTGTGACGTTGGCACAAATTTTCCGCACGCATGGACACCCTACATTCACATCGTGTAGCGAAACACTGAGATGTGTCCCGTCTCTCATAAATCACGAGGGCATCCTACATAACGACTCTGCGAGTCGGGGTGGCTAAAATGTTTGTGCGGCATTTCGATGATTAGCTAAGTCATAGTATATTAGCTTTTTAAAAAACAAAAGGACCAAAGTTCTTTGGTTTTTTTTCACACTTCTCGGCTGCAGGCTACTGCACCACATCCAAAATAAATTATGATAGATGCAAAAACATAATCATCTTACTGATTGATTGCATGTAAGTGATCTAGTGATATCAAGTGCTGCTGATGATAAGCTCTTCGGTTTGATTCAGATCGGACAAGTATTGAGTTTTTCTATCTATAGCAGCCTAGACTTTGGATAAGCGCTCGGTTGACAGCAATTAGGTACTACTTCTATTAAGTAAGACATAAGAGTAACCTAATTCAACTCTTTTCCTATTTTATTGGACTTAAACATAACTGGTGAAATGTGTTTTTACTATAAATTGGTACACCTTTGTTTTGTTCTTCACCTGTGTCTTACTCTTCAATGAATACAGGAGTAATTTTAATCCTTTCATGAGAGAAACTACCAAAACCGCAAAAATCATTCTGGTTATCTTTTTCTGCTGTAGCCTCGATTAAGTATTACTTTATTTACGACTAAAACTATTACCGTTAATCTTTGTAACTAGCTTTGTATATTACCGTAGATAATTATGAACTAAAGTTAAGATTCATTAAGCTGAACTAAACTGAGCTCACGGTCTTCATAGCTAAACTAATCTTATTTAAATAAGTATCTATCAAAATTACGCTTAAGGGCCTATTTAAGGACGTTGACCTTGATTTAAAGACGGGTCGCGTTCAAGTCGATAATAGGGTAGTTTTTACGGTTGTCAAATGAAAAAATACAAAATGATTTGAGTGAATTCTGGCTACTGTTAAATTTAATATTTTTATTGTATTTACAGATTTCCGTATAAAATAAATGTAAAAAGTGGTTTTAATTGTTAAAAATATCAAGTTTGCACTGTTTTCGAGTGATTTTATCAAGAATTTGAAATTACATCTTCATACTCTTTCAAGCTTTTTTTTTAAATCAGGTTCCTATGCTGCATAATATTATATGATGAAATATTATATAATATTTCTTTCGATATAAATTACAATGATAGTTGAAGAGAAAAATGGGTTAAAAGCAATTCAATATTCTGCTTTATCATAAATACAGGTCCTTAATTTAAATATATTAACATACAACTAAGGATAATGAACCGATGGACTGCCTTGGGTTGGGTCATGCATTTTTATTGAAATTAAATTTGTGCTTTCAACATAATTTTATTTCAGTAATAGTTGTAGAAATCAATGGCCAATTGGCCAGCACAAGATGTCTAACAACAATAAGGTTTTAGCGCATAGGCATAAGTAGCGTGATTCCATTGTTAAAAAATATACAATAAGTTATTTGACATAATTTCAGGGTGAAGAACGAAATTGTTTAACAATTTATTTTCCGTCACTCCTGTGGTCAACTGACAGTGTGTAGAAGTGTTGTAAAATATGGTTTGCATTATAATATTATAGTAACTAGGTTTTGCCCGCAATTTCACTCGCGTTAACTTACATTTAGTTTATCCCCAGAAACAGTAACTATTTTTTTTCTCTGGATCCGGAATCCCCTGGGAAAAGGTACTTTTGTTTCGTGAAGTAAAATTTCATATGACCGGGTAAGTAGTTAAGGTGTGAAAGCGTAACAAACTCGTAAAGTCACATTCGTATTTAAAATTTAGAACATGAAATACGAATTTTCGGATTGTAATCATATAATATAACATGCAAAAACAAACAATATGATAACCTAGCTGTGACATGGTTTCAGCGTTTGTCATAATCTCAATCGTCACCAAGCGTCATTTTAAGCCACCCGAACGCCTGTGACTTTATTTGACTTCGCTCTGTACATAAATTTCACCAGACATTTTGTAAATTAAAAAGCTTAATTTAAGTGGTTCGTCAGTTTCTAAATTAACGCCCTTTGAGAAGCTACAACGGGACCTCGCTTAATTTCTTAAGAACCTGCTCATATATTTCAGTTAAACCGCAGTAAATAATTGTCTAATTGTGTTGTGTACTTAAATCGTAATTTATATAGTTAGCGAAACATTCTCTTTTTAACTTAGAATAACATTTTAATAGAGCCTTTATAACTGAGTGTATTTTATTTATTATTAGAGGTCTGTGGCTAAACAAAAACAACCGCATGGGTCGATCAAATGTTAAGCTGGATGGGTAACCATTCATTACATATCCAAACCCCAATCGAGTTCAAGCATCTCCAACTTTTCGGATTCATGTGCGTATTATGCTTCGTAAACGGCGAAAAAAAACATCGTGAGGAATGCCTGAGAGATTTTTCTAGTCTACATGAAGCTAAGTCTATGGGCGGCATAAAAATTCTAACACCAGCCTAGCCATACCTATTACAAATTCTATATAAATTATATTCTAGAAAGAAAATGGCTTATATGGATTCAGCTGTTTGTCAACTGTCAAGTGTATTTCATTTTCAGCCATATTACAAATTCTACTCGTTAACACTTGACAGTTGACAAATAGCTGATTCCACATACGCCATTTTCTTTCTATTGTCGCCTTATCGATTACGACAATAGAAAATATGGCTAAGCCTGCAGATTATTTGCTAACAGTGCCTTGGAAAGCACGTTATGCCGTTGTTCCTGGCTGTCATTTGTTGTTATTCGTCTGTCGCTGCAAGTAGTTAGAACGTCGACAGTCCGTCAACAAATTTTGCCAGATAGGCCACCGCTCCTTGTAAAAAACTAGTCAGCTGCACCCGTTTACACTAGAAACCGATCCCACCATAGCTGAAAACAGATCAGTCTAGGCAAAAAGGACTATAGTCAAACGGAGTGGATAGGAAGGCAGGGGTCAATAGAAACAAAACTTTGTAGGCAATGTATACGTTGGTTGAAGCGTTGTTGGTTATATACAAGGAATCTAATGTTTCTGATTAATGAAAATGATCAATTTTGACACCATTTTATTGTCAAATAATATTGAACTAATGTGAAAATCATCTTCAAAGTATTTGTCCCTTGCGTTACTATTGATTCCGTTTGACTGTAGTCTTTTCTTCTGCCTGGACAGATGATCAGTTTATCAACTATTAAAAAGCTCACTTAGGTCCGATGTTTTTAGATCTAACAGTTATTTAATAGGAAAAGGCTATCAATAGAAACATTATGCAAAACTGATCTCTGGCCCATTACCGATAAGACTTTTGTCCCTCGCTATAAAAAAAACCTATCATAAATTAAATCTTCGTCCGTAAATCACGTCGAACAAAAAGACCACTTCCCTATCGCGTATGGAAGGACCAAATAGTCCATATTTATATGGCACTTAAATTCTCATTTCTTCACTCTTAGGCCATAAATGTGCCGATTTTGGGGCTCGAAGGCCGACTGCTTTCGGGTAAATATTTCATGTGTTATAGTCACTGTGTCGCTCTCGTGTCGTTATGGAGTCGTATCCTCGAGATTTAGATAAGTACATGTTGTTTATAGTGTGGGGAGCATGGTGTTTGTGAGTAGGATGTTACTTCCTCGTGTCGTGTGAATTGGTACTGTTATTAGGTGTAGAAAGGAATTCTCTTTACTAACAAAGTATGATTTCTATCTAATCCTAATAAAAAAGATGATGATCCTTGAGTTTTTTTCGACTTTTATTCTCTGAGGTAGTCAGTTAGAACATGCCAACTTCAGCTAGTTTAGAAGAGAAAGTCGACGTGTTATTATAGTGATTTTCATAATATCCTACTTACTTAAAAAATAATTTCATTTCATTTCCCATTTAGATTTTTAACGTAAACTCTTGGTTAGCTAGAAACTCCCCATGTCGGGTAAATTGGTATACTGTTATTGGGCGTAAAAACAATACTCTGTACAAAACACAAGATCCATAAAAAATATGACACATAAATCTTTAGAATAAGTTAAGTTCATAATTCATGACTATTTATGTATTTATATATTTCCCTGTTAAATAAGTTTTAGTGGAAAGCAACATTATTCAATTCTAACCAAACACAGAACAAATGATTGTGCTCTTCACACAAACATTTGTCTGGGGTGGGAATCGAACACACGACCACCGGCTTAGCAGGCGGGGCCACTAACTAGAGCAACAATAGAATCCTATGTGCAATAGAATTGGTACACAAGAAACTTTTTAAGTTTACACTTTTTTTAAGTCAGTAAAAACTCTTTGCAGAAGTGTTATTAAACCATAAACAAACTCCTCAAGTGTAAACCACTCCTTAACAAAGCAGACAGCTAAAACAGATGGCCCTAAAAACGTATATCTCAACATAATCTGGCAGAGGAATTTAATTTGCTCGGTCTATTACGGGTCGATAACAAAAGGGTAGACTAACCCGCCTGCTTTGTGCCAATTTTAAGATTCCTTCAGTTTAAGTAACTGGCATATGCTCTGTCCTAAGGCGGGACTTGTATCGAGTTGACCTGGCTCCTATATAGGGTGACTGGTAATTAGTGACCGATACTTAGACACGTGGTTGTACTCATTGATACGAATAACTTTCCCAAAGAACCTTTTTTTTATACTCATTTTTTTTTTATAAACTGACTTACGGATGACTGTTTTATTATTACGTCAGTACTGCACAACGGGAGCGGTGGGGGTGGTGGGTCAGACTATCAGCTGATCTATCACAGGCGCGCGCGTGAGAACTTTAAACTGCGTTTTTGTTGTTTATTGTGTTAATAAGTTTTTGTGAAAGATAAAAAAAAAATCTTTGGGTAAGTTTATTGAAATCATAAATACAATCACGTGATTAAGTATCGGTCACTAATTACCAGTCTCCCTATATATTGAGATTTTTATAACATTCTTCTTTTTTTTGTGTAGTTAATAACTAACTTGGTGCCAGCGTTGATGCCGCACTTGTGCCTCTGGCATTGCTTCACATGCCGTTGAGAAATATCTCTCAGGCATCCTGGTTTCTTCACGATGTTTTGCTTCACCGTTTTTAAACTATCATTTGGCAATCCGCCGGTCACATCACTAGGCTATCACACAACGATATAACAGCGGTATAACATTTTATATTGGTGTAAGAAAATATCGGCTGGCAACTTGAATTTTTAATTAATGACATGTAATAATAACAAATTATTAAAAGATATAACTGTTGTAATAACCTTCAATTTCTTTCAGTAAACCTCACGTCTATTATTCCTCAAAGGGTTAGGCAGTACCTATAATTCTGTCACATTCTGCCAGTCAAAGATATTTAAAATACTATAGAACGGACATGCGAGGAAATGTCTTAGAAAAACTTTGATCTTATGTCTCAGTAACGCCATCTAGAATAATATACGAATATTGGAGAAAAAAGAAACTCATAGACTTGTGTCCAGCAGGATACAAGTTTCGGACGAAAATTTTGTTCGTGATGTTCGGTCTATAGGTCTTTGCTGCCAGTTCTCATGTAATGGGGGGGTGAGCCTTTACTCATAATTTATAATGATTAACTTAAAAGCCTGAAAACGTCGACCTGCTTTAAGCAAACGTAATGACTAATGTGCATACCTTCTTTCTATGAGAAAAATTCTTCCCTGCAGCAGAACAGTAGGGTGGAAGTGGCATCGTCGAACATACTGATAACCATGAGTTTTATACATGGTTTTGGACCCCCCAATATTGAAATTTTACTGTACGTACCGTACCTATTTATAATAAAGTATATAAAAGCGATGCGCATAATATCGTCCCTTTTGAATAAAATAGTGTCCGTGTTAATTTTACTAGAATTAAAAATTACAGAATTAAAATTAACATAAATACTTTTATCATGAACCCGTAGGATAAATTAATATATAACCCCAAAAGATGGCACCCACAGTTTTTGGCACATCAGTCTACTTGAAACTGGCATAACACTCGTACGATAACAAGCTATAACCCAAACTTCTTTGCATTAGCTGAATGCTTATTTATTTCTTAATTGATTAAACCCTGGACCTTGGCCTCTTTATTTTTCCCTGTACCCGCCAATTGGATTGTCCGGAACTTTCCTGAATTTTATTTTAGGCCACTAAAACCGCGATCAAAGTCAAAGGTGTTACAAACTTGATCTTTTAAATCTGCACCATCATCTTTTACACTTAAAATATTCGTAATCAGATGTTTAGATATCATCAGTTTGGTTGGTCGTGTTTTCACGTAAATGGCTGGGTAATCTATTCTTAACCAATTTGCAAGATAGAAGGAGTAGTTTTGGAAGTCGGTGGCAAATAATGAATGAAACAATACCACCAAAGACTTCCAAAACTAGAGTTAATTTACATCTTTTAGTGTTTTTTTATTAAGGTGGTTGTTTTTTTGCTATAAAATGTTTTAATTTTGTCATTTTTAGTTTTTTCGTTTATGTGGATGATTTTTACCCCATGAATTAGCATTTAATGTGGCAAAATAAAGTAAAGTAAAATTTATCGGAACAGATTACAAGTATATAAAATTCAAAAGTCGTATTAATTTCGTCATTAACAAACAGCAACTGAACAAAATACTCCTATTTCCTATCTCAACTGCCTACATCTTCTCTTTCCTGGAATCGTTTTCTATTCGATAATATTAAATCAAATGGCGCCAAAAGTTACAAGTTGCCACCTCGCTGCCTATGACAACTGCAATAGCAGACTTTATTCAAAAGACTTCGCGATATATTTCACGAATTGGCGTCAAGCCAGAATATCTTTGTCACCGAAGCTTGTAACCAGATACGTAAGTGAAACCCAGTTTGTGAGCCAAATTGAGACAACATTTTATAGAAGCTTGGTATTTTATGTTATTTACGTGTAAATAGTTTTTTTTTCAAGTTTTAAGTACAGAGTGGAACTATAGGCAACGACGCACAGTGTTGTACCTTGAAATCAGTACGTGATTTAAATGTGTTCGAGATGGGTTATCTATATATATAAAAGAAAGTCGTGTTAATTACACCATTTATAACTCAAGAACGGCTGGATCAATTTGAATGATTTTGGTCTTTTTGGATTTGTCTTTGTCCGAAATAGCACATAGCATAATAATGAATAAAAAACATTAAAAGTCCTCGAAAAAATAAATATCAAGAATATCGGTTGTCTCAAACATTTTTCAAACGCAGCGCCATCTTGGATGAAATGACAGGAGTCAAACTTCTCAGTTCATTATCAGGTGACAATTTGAAATTGACAAGTCTTAAGCTAAATCCAAGAAGGCAAGGTTGTCAATTTATAATACGCACCTACGTTCTGAAATTTATTTTGTTACTAAACTTAGAGGTTTTATGTAGCATAAAAAAGTCTTTTAATTCAGAAATCAATTTACGTAATTAGCAATGATGACAGAGACGAACTTTAATAATTCTTCGCAAATAGAACTTATTTTACTGTTAGGAATTTAATTAAAGTAGACCGGGAAAACTATAGGCATAAATTGTATGAAACATAGAGGCAATAGTTCAGATTAAAATTATGAATTGAGTATTTTTTAAATCAATGCATTTTAGTAAGGTTAGATAGTTGGGTTAGCTATAGAATAGGTATGGTCAGTTAGGTTAGGTTATATATACATGTTGTAATTTAAAAGTGTTAGTAGTTATTATTGGTTTGGATTTATTTGTTGTCGTCTTATTCAACGTATGTATATCTAATATAAAAAAAATAAGAGCAATAAATTGACTCTAAGGCACAACGAAGTTTGCCGGGGCAGCTAGTTTATTATAAAACTGAAAACAGTAGCTGAAAACAGTAGCTCGGGCTAGTAAAAAAAGCAGAAAGATAAAAACATAATACCTAAAGAGAGATTTATAACGATTTCACCTTCCTTACCCGCTCTTTTCTTGGCCCAAAAATGTTCTCACTATGACCTCCTCCAATTAGGGTGGGTCCGATTTGTGAAATTGACTGAATACTTGAGCGCACAGTCATTATGCTTAAATCAGTTTCACGCTGATTCCGCTCGTTTGCGAATAAAAAAAAAGGTTCGCTTAAATAAGCGAAAATGATGGAACGAGCAAACCGTCCATCCACCTGGCGTTTGATGGAACTTTGTCTAGATTGACTTGTACATTGAGAAATAGCTAGAAAATCTAGATAGATTTTTTAAGAAATGCAGGGTTTGGTATTTTAAGTTTACTGGTTCCGACTGCCTTTCAAGATCTTTGACAGTCGTTACAATTAATCAAAACCCCGAAAATCTAACAACAGATTAACCAAGTGGTTTTGTGTTGCTGGAAGCCGTTCCCAACATGGTATCTAGGAAAAAGATTATTCCGATGGTGACAATTATCGTGAATCTGTAAAGTATGTCACCGAATAAAGATATGATATTATTATAACTCTAAAGAAGTCACTGTTGACGTGAAAAAGGGAAATATCTACTAACACAGTCACCTTTTTCCAACATTCGGAAATTCCAGACGTCCAGCACTGCGCCACCGGTACATGGTAGATATCCCAACCATACGTACTAAACGCTATGGAAACACATTCATTGTGCGAACAGCCAAAGAGTGGAATTCCCTGCCGGTTTCGGTGTTTCCTGATAGCTACAACCTAGGGGTCTTCAAGTCAAGAGTGAACAGGTTGCTTTTAGGCAAGCGTGCTTCATCGTCGACCACATCATCGCTTACCATCACGGAAGATAATGGCCAAACGCGTGCCTATCAGTTATAAAAAAAAAAAACCTAGTACCGACTAACTTTTTACTTTGCATGTCCGCTGCGACTAAATTACTTGTTCCCTTTTTTTCTTTCAATGATGAACACAAATTATTTCTAAATCAATACTCAGGCATTTGTCAGTAGCAGCCCGAAGCGTGGGACTGTGCCCGTTTGATGACAATAGGCTCACCCCCTATAATATAGGACTAAAACAAAACTGGCGGATTGTGGGTGTGTTACACGTACCTGGTACATCTCTGCCTAATACTTCGGGGATTACAGTCGTGATACTGTGTTATGTAGTACACAACACTTTTTTAATGTGAATTGCTTTCGATCTTATGTCTATGTCTTATTACGGTTTAGTAATCAATTGAATTTACGAAAGATTTACACCTCGCAATCATGCTCCATCCACATAAATACATACATACATTAACAGATAATTAAATGTTTAGTCTTTTTATAATATTTTATTTTATTATTTTTATGTAACTTAAGTTTAATTTCAGCGAAACCATCGCCTTTATTAATTTTTATATTTTTCCTCATAGAGTAAAAAAATGTATCCCTTCGAGTAAAATAAATTATCTCAAACTGTGAACCGTTAACTTACACATTTTTCCAGCTGTCCAGCTGTTGCCAATCAAATAGGTATGTCTTTCCTTCTTTCTTTTTTTTTTTCTTTCTTTCTTTCCCATGGGTAAACAGAAACTACAGACTACCATCTGCTGCGACACTTACATACTTATTTTACTTCGTTTATGTGCATACACTGTATGTATTTCATACACACTCACCCTGTTGTCAAATACCACCCGTTTTTTTAATTTTCATCTTGACTTTTATTATCTACGTCACCATCCATTTTGAACGTGCTCAGCGTGACACGGCATTGCACTCGTCACCGGCCAGCAAAATGGAAAACGTGCGTGCAATTATACCCGCACATGACCCTTTATACCGGAACACAGTACGGCGCGTGCAGGAATATGTATGATGGGCTCAATTTTCCAGGTGAACTCTTTTACAAGGAGCCCAATTATGGCGATACTCGGTACTCGGTTTTACCCGCTCTAAAGGGTCGTGGCATGATATTGAACTTTTCTGCTGCAGTAAACCATAGTGTTGGTGACCATTGTGGACTGTAGTTATTAGAATGGGTTGGAGATGGTAGAAACCAAAGACATTCAATACCTATAGACCGGACATCACAAACAAAATTTTCGTCCGAAAAAGTGTGTCCTGCTGGACACAAGTCTATGAGTTTTTTTTAGTACGCTCCGCTGCCGCTCCAATATTCTTTTATTATTCTAGATGGCGTTACTGAGACATGGAATCAAAGTTTTTCTATGACATTTCCTTGACATGCCCGCTCTATAGTCTTTTAAATCTCTTTGGTAGAAACACTGTTATTATATTATAATTGCTATTTAATACTAGAACAAACTATGTACAAAGCCAAATAGTCTTTTAAATCTCTTGTACAAAGCAAATGGAACACTGACACTTGACAACAACCAAAAGTCAAAGAAAAATAGAACAACCATTCAAATTAAATAGTTCTTAAAAAAGGTGGCATTCCAGCCAGCCAGCCGACATATAGTAAGTTCGAGTGCTGAGGGGATACATTTTAGATCGTATTACTAGTACGACATCGAAATCGTCTTCTTGAATAATGAATTGACCTTTGTATGTATTATTTGTTATTCGCCGAAAATTATGTTTGTGACACCGATGTCGCTTCTTTTAAACCCGCGATGGTTTGTGCTGGTATGTAAACCGATTGATATGTTTGTAACTTTGTTGTTGATAAATAAACATTAAAAAAAAGAAAAATTGAGTCTCAAAAGGTAAAAAGAACAAAAAAGCTCTACTAACACAATTAGTTAGTTTTAAATCTAACTTAATAATATAATTATACCGGTCCTACATCTTCAAAATTTTAGTTTGAGGAAATGCCGTTTCCCACACGGTTTTTTCCTTCACCGTTTTGAGAATAATGGTGACGGAATGATTAAAAAATGAAAAGTAACTGTCTGGGTTTACCACTGCTCTCAAGGTATGTACGTGTGCAGGTATTCCTCTGCCTTACCCTTTTAGAAGCACACGTGTATAATACTCTTATACACGCTTATGTATAATAATTTTCAATTCACAGACTGTCACTAATAAACCTATTCCTAAACACGGAGCAAACCATCAAGTCCTACTAATGATATCAAGCGAAGTTGGCATTGCAGTTTAAGGCCCGGCACCCACCAGCGGCAGGGCACAACAAGAGATTTTATAATACAAATTGAAATTGAAATTGTTTATTTAAATAATAGATGTACATAAATATTAAAACATTAGGTCCTTAAATTAGAGGTACATAATCAGTGCCTTAATTCTTCCTGAACTAGGATAAACCTATCTCAGGTGAAAATTATCTTGAATCCCTAAAACATAAACATATAAAATATGATCTTATTCTAAGTAAAATATTTTGATTAGTTTACAACTTTTCTGCATTGAATCAACACTTTACACGTAACCGAGACATATTTTAATGCTCCTACAACTAGTTTGCTCGGACAGAATTTGCTGCGTCAATAAAATGTAAAAATTGCATAATTATTATTGTAATGTGAATTGTAAAACTAAAGTTATTTTAATGACTTATAACTAGTACATAAAGGAAAGGAAATGATACCATGTACGTACATTACGGTCTATATTATTATAATACAAATGATGAGCAGTGGTAGTCCAATGACCAGGAGATTTCCAAATCATAGGTCTTGAGTTCGAACCCAAGGCACGCATCTCTGTCTTTTCGGATTCATGTGCATATTGTATTATTATCATTTGCTTCAAAAATGGTAAAGGCAAACATCGTTAGGAAACCGGCATACCTGAGAGATATTTCTTGAGGGCATGCGATGCCAAGTCAGAGGCCCATTGGCAGCATTAAAACCCTGTCACCAGATTGGTCACTAACCACACGATAAGAAGAACACAAATGATTTCGAATCCTATTTAACACTGTTAAGACTCACATTGCACTGATACGCCACAGCCTGCTTCGGCATCCTTCGAAACGGTCTGGCATGCCAAGGCATCCCAGAAGGTCGCCTAGCATGAAAAAATAATATATCAAATCATTTGCACTTAGTAAAATCTCTCACGTGCCGTGTCGCAAATGTGTGCCAGGTCTAATGTGTCGTGTTACTCTAATGTGGCGTGTTGCCGAGATGTGTCCGCTCACGCCGAAATATAGTCCGTGATTGTGTTGATAATGTGTTATGGTGTGAATTAGTGTGTTAGCAGTCAGGGAGCTGGTGTAAGTGAATTGTGTGTTTATCGTCAGCCGATTAAGTTAACAGCGATTGAACATGTTTAGAGTGTCACGACTCTCAGTAACGGCAACCTCGTGAAGGCAAAGCAAGATAAGCAAATCAAATACCTTGAAAAGGTTCGAGAGTTCGTCAACATGTGGGATGTAAACTCAGCAAGCATGTGAAATCTGCATTAATGTTTTACATGGAACGACTGCCTGCCTGAACTCCATAACTCAGTTACTGGGTAACTTGATACTCCTTGATTTATTTATTTATTTATTTAATACTTCAAGCTCACTAATGTACAGAGGCGGACTTAATGCCATAGGCATTTTCTACCAGTCAACCTTTAGGTGATGCAGAGAAAAGCAGTGGTAGGTGCAATTTAGGATGTAAATAAAAGAAATAATAATACATAAATACATAACGTCACGCCTGTAATCCCCGAAGGGCTAGGCAGAGGTATACCTGGTAGCACACTCACATTTCGCCAGTTATGTTTGAGTCCCATGTAATAGGGGGCGAGCTCGTTGCCATCAATCGGGCACAAATCCAGACTCAGGGCCGCTACTGAGAAATTCCAAATAGAAAAACTCAATAACACTTTGCCGGACCTGGGGGTCGAACCCGGGACCTCATGCTCAGCAGTAGCACTTGCGACCAATAGACCAACGCGGCAGTCAGGATAATAATACATAATTTGAGTAAAATACATATACAATGGTTAAACTGGTTGACTGACTTTCAGGCTTCTGCAAATGACAGCCGGGACTAACGGCTTAACGTGCTTTCCAAAGCACGGAAGAGTCTTGGTAAGTATGCAATGAATGGTGACTCATCCACAAATCAACCTCGTCAAGCAAAGCTTAACGTTCGATCGACCCATGCGGTTGTTATTATTAAGCCATAAGCTCCGCTAAGGTTTCCATTGTACAGACGCCAGCACATCAAGTTATCCCAATATGTCAAATTTCTTTGACAGATTTTCAATTTTATCTTAAACAAAATAAGGCTCATGTTCAATTGGGAAAATTTGACAGTTTGGAGTATCTTGCTGTGCTGGCGTCTGTACCTCTGTAAATACCTAAGTTGTTTATTAAATTTTCGATCTTGTATATATACTATATTGCAAACCATAATGTGTAAAAAGTTGGTGAGAAAAATTATAATAGATACAATTATGGACCCTGTCGGGCACAGCGTAGATCAAATAAGAGACAGGAGGAAGAGCACAGGTGTGAATTTTAAAGAAATAAATTGCTACGCATGCAAGTAACGTGGAACAATGAAAAGACTTGACTTCCACACAATACGTCATAACGTCCAATTACAAAATAGCATAAGGGTGCATCTACACGGTGCATGTAGCTGGAGCAAGTAAGGATGCGAGTTACATGCGTGAGTAATATGCGCAATTACGCAAGCTACTCGTTCAAGTTACTCGCTTGTACTTTTACTTATGTAAAATAACTGGAGCAAGTAAAGACTTGGGATTCTTGCGCAAGCAGTACGCACAAGTTATTTGTTCGCGGTCAAAAGCTACATGTCAAAGTCAAAGTCAAAGTCAAAGTCAAATCGTTTATTTCAATTAGACCCATAACGGGCACTTTTGAACGTTAACTTACAAAATAAAATAAATTAAGAGAATGATTCTAGTTGCATGCGCAAGTGACCCACATGCGCGCCATAGAGTACGCGGGTTAGTTGCGCGAATGGCTTGCTTTGTTACATGCTCGAGTCGCTAGACCCACACATGTTTTTAAACGTTATAGTTTGCGATGCATACAACCTGCGCAAGTGCCTCAATATGCGCAAGCTACTTGCACCATGCAGAAGCACCCTTAGTAACACCAATCTCAGAAAAACTCTATGACCCTCTCAAGCAAAAAAGGCGCAATATTTTGCCATATTACGACGTTTTATATACGACAAGAGGCGTTCGCAAGTCATAATACTCCCTAATCCCCATCACTTGCACGCCGGGGGTAAGCCAGGGGTAAATCAGGTCGAGGGTGTCACCATAGAGTAGAGATCTGCAGAAGGTGGGCTCCCCACAATTATCAAAATCAGGGGCGTGCATTCATAGATGCGTCCAAAAGTAATGTTGAACTACGTGACATTGACACACGTTGGACCCAACACCATTTGTCTAATGAAAGTTGGTTATTTTTTTTTTACCGACGAAATAGCCGAAGGAGGTTCTTAATTTGACCCGTTTTTATAGTATTTTTTGGTACTTCAATAATGATTTATAGATAACAAATCCAATGAAAGCTCGCATTACATTTGAATTAAGTTTTAAGTTACGCAAAATTTATGAATAAAGAGGCTCAAATGCCAATACCAATGGATCAGACATGACAATGGAAACCTCTTTGAGCTTGATTTTGAATCTAGCGGTTTTTTGTAACCGCCTAATATTATATATAAGTATTGAAGTACCTAGTTGGTTAAGAAAAAAACTAATGCCGGGATTGCATTATACTCGCTGTGAGTAGACATATATGGCTCTCTCTGTGTGTATGTGTGTGTGTGCTTATTCTCTCGTCCGCTGGAGTTGTACTTCTGCATATACCTATTATGTGTTGTCGTGACGAGAAAATGTGCTACCTTGTGACTCAGATTATGTGTAGGTCAAGATATTCCCGAGTTTAGTAGGGTACGACTTTTTGATGATATGGGTAAGAGGGTGATAGGTTTAATTCTGTTATTAAATTAAAGGAATGTAACTTTTGGTCTGTAACTTCTGTAGATTCTTGGAATGTAAATTCTATTCTATACATAACATAAAATCATGTCTTTATTTCTCAAAGGGTTAAGTGTAGTACACTAACATTTTACCTGTTATGTTTAAGTCCCGTGTAATAATGGCGGAGCCATTTGCCAACAATCGGGCTCAAATCCAGACTTCCAGCTGTTACTGAGAAAAACGATGTTTGCTCGACCCGGAGATCGAACCCGTGACTCATGTTTAGCACTAGCAAACGCTTCCATTAGAACAACGAGACCACAGACTTTAATAAACTAGACAAAGCTACATAAGACTTTGGTCGATTAAAATAATTATACTATAATATTACTTATTTGCACGAGTTTTTCAATAAACTTTGTATTAAACATACATACATAGATAAACTCCCGCCTTTTTCCCATGGGAGTAGGCAGAAACTACAGAACGCCATATGCTACGATTCTTACATGCTTCTTTTGCTTCGTTTACATTCATACATGTTGTCATACACACGCCAGTTGCGAGTACTACACACCTGACCTTTCTCAACCTCACCAATAAGGTCTATGTATGTCCTTCTAGGGCGTCCCCTCCCGGCGTTCCCACTTACATCTGCCTTGTAAATACCTTTCGTTAGTCGCCTTTCATACATCCTTTCAACGTGACCGAACCATCTAAGCATATACTTTTCAATTTTTGTTACTACATCTTCTTTTAAACCACAACGTTGCTTTATCACATCATTTCTCAATTATAAAATACCTATTTAATATAAAAAATCAATACATAACATAACACATAACATCTCGCGTATAATCCCCAAAGGGTCAGGCAAAGGTGTACTTGTAGTAACCATATTTAGCCAGTTATGTTAAAGTCCCAATAAATGAATAAAAAAGCTTTATATTTAGTACTGGAAATGAAAAAAAAAACACTAACCGGTGTAAAATAACTCTAAATTAGGAAGTCTGTGGCTTTGGTGGTTTTGTCTCATTCATGATTGGCCACCGACTTCCGAATTTAGAGTTATTTTACACCGGTTAGTGTTTTTTGAAGTCGGTTGTATTTTTTGTAAAAAAGTTTTTATTTAACAGTTTTTAGTTTTTTCACAAAATGAAAACCACTAAACCAAACTATGTAATTTTTTCATGAGACCAAAAAGAAACTAGTTCACATCAAACTAAAAAAGAATCACGTAAATCGGTACATAAATCTCAGCGTAATCGGTGAACATACGTACAAAAATGTGTTCAAAAATAAATTAAATTTTAATAAAACTATTCAAAAATTTAAAAAACCCCCACCGCAAAAAAGTAAAACATTTAAAAAGTTAAAAATAACACTTCAGCCATTAAATTTTACTTCACGTCGGGGTACCGCTTAAGTAAGGAATGTTCCTAGTACTTGTAGGTATGTAGGTACTTATTTTAACGGTACCCCGACGTTACGTAAAATTTAATGGCTAAAGTGTTATTTTTAACTTTTTAAATGTTTTACTTTTTTGCGGTGGGGGTTTTTTAAATTTTTAATTTAATTTTTATTTTAAAATTTTTAAACGCATTAATTTTGTTTTATAGATTATGTATACAGTTATGAGAATTTTACAGTGCATTGTATGTAGAGTCAAATGCTAGTTAAAACGAATCCAAACACGACATATCTGCTATTAGTTTTTCAAGAGTCTATCTACTGGTGTGCTGGATACCCTGGCTGCAGCATCAGCTCATTCTGTTGCCATCATTGCATTGTGTTTAAAATCAAATGCTTGTTGAAATGAATCCAAACACGACATATCTGCTATTATTTTTTCAAGAGTCTAACTACTGGTGTACTGGATAGCCTGGCTGCAGCATCAGCTCATCCTGTTGCCATCAGGGCATTGTGTGCAAAATCAAATGCTGGTTAAAACGAATCCAAACACGACATATCTGCTATTATTTTGTCAAGAGTCTACCTACTGGTGTGCTGGATAGCCTGGCTGCAGCATCAGCTCATCCTGTTGCCATCAGTGCATTGTGTGCAGAATCAAATGCTGGTTAAAACGAATCCAAACACGACATATCTGCTATTATTTTGTCAAGAGTCTACCTACTGGTGTGCTGGATAGCCTGGCTGCAGCATCAGCTCATCCTGTTGCCATCAGTGCATTGTGTTTAAAATCAAATGCTTGTTGAAATGAATCCAAACACGACATATCTGCTATTATTTTTTCAAGAGTCTACCTACTGGTGTACTGGATAGCCTGGCTGCAGCATCTGCTCATCCTGTTGCCATCAGGGCATTGTGTGCAAAATCAAATGCTGGTTAAAACGAATCCAAACACGACATATCTGCTATTATTTTGTCAAGAGTCTACCTACTGGTGTGCTGGATAGCCTGGCTGCAGCATCAGCTCATCCTGTTGCCATCAGTGCATTGTGTGCAGAATCAAATGCTGGTTAAAATGAATCCAAACACGACATATCTGCTGTTATTTTCCCAAGAGTGTATTAGTCTGCTAGATATCCTGGCTGCATCAGACCAAATACACCATAATGTTGCTTATTAATATTACACACATGGGTGTTTGAAATTTTAAGACACACATATGTTTGTAAGTAAAGTTAATACCCATAGACGTCTAAAATAGCAACGGTAGCTAACTCAAAAGAGCTGATAACCTTGAAACGGCTGAACCGATTTTGATGAATCATGTCTAAGAACCATCGCAAGAAACCCTGCTTTCAAATAAAAAAAACCGCATCTAAATCGGTTCACCCGTTTGGGCGCTACGGTGCCACAGACAGACAGACAGACAGACAGACAGACAGACAGACAGACACACACACACACATAGCGGTGAAACTTATAACACCCCTCTTTTTGCGTCGGGGGTTAATAAAATGAAAACTACCGGGTCAAATTATGTTATATTTTTATGGGATCAAATGGCAGTTATTCCGCATCGAACTAAAAAAGAATCACGTAAACCGGATCATTAATCTCAGAGTAATCGGTGTACATACATAAAAAAAAAAATACCGATCGAATTGAGAACCTCCTCCTGAAGTCGGTTAAAAACCCAAGAAAAGTGCAAATCGCACTCACACACGCATGGTTTCGATTATGACATTCGTGTACGGAATCCTACATAGCAAAGGTAGGAAGTCTATTAATTACACAAAAATACTAAAGATAGAACGTTTGGGTTGGGTTTATTAAATTCATTACATACATACATATACATATCGTCACGCCTGTAATCCCCGAAGGGCTAGGCAGAGGTGTACCTGGTAGTACACCCACATTTCGCCATAATGTTTAAGTCCCATGTAATAGGGGGCGAGCCTATTGCCATCCATCGGGCACAAATCCAGACTCCGGGCTGTTACTAAGAAATCCCAGATTGAAAAACTCAATGACTCTATGCCCGACCCGGGGATCGAACCCGGGACCTCATGATCAGCAGTAGCGCTTGCGATCCCTAGACCAACGAGGCATTAATTATACCCTCCTTTTTAGACTACTAACTTACAACATCAGAAAAAATGCTTCTATATAAACTTTTAGCAGAATATTTTAACTTAACACCGACCTCTAAAATGGCGTTCGCAAATCAATACCGTAAACTCTCCGGTTGGAATTTTTAAACTCTCGCAACGGAAAATATTTCAAAACAAAACTTTTAACTGTAATTAACCTATTTCCGTTACTTGTTGCTCTCGTTTAGGCTGTTGACACATTTACAACTACTTGATAGGTAAAGCTACCGTTTTGAGTAAACAACGAAATGGCACATTGCACATGATTTCGCCCGCGTGAATACTGCGTGAATACCGCGTAAACCTTTCCTTTCAAAATTTAACTCGTCAACTGCCTATTCAAGATTAAAATAATATTTTTTAGTTGATATATCTGTCAGTTGTTGTCTTATTTTATTCCAGTAAACGATTCGTAATTTAGTTCATAAATACGTCACTTTACAGAGGTTTCCTCGTTGGTCTAGTGGTCGCAAGCGCTACTGCTGAGCATGAGGTTCCGGGTGCAATCCCCGGCTCGGGCAGAGCAATATTGAGTTTTGTCCATTTGGAATTGGAGTCTGGATTTGTGCCAGATAGATGACAATAGGCTATTACATGGGACTTAAAGATAACTGGCAAAATGCGCGTGTACTACTAGTAACTATAGCCCCTTAGGAATAGCAGGCGCAATGTAAATACATCAAATCCAACTCAATTCTTTGTATGTAAATCTGTGTGTTAGAAAACCATCTCTGTCTCAGAGACCCTAAAGTCCTAAGCAGCAGCGGTAAACAGCTCATCTAGAGCTGTTTACCCCTTTAGTCAAGATATATCAACATACTATTTTATGTTAGCCATAGCCGTTAAGCAGTGATATCTTAGTAATGTGACTGGAGGATTGATGAGTCATAGATCTCGAGTTCAAACTCAAGGCACGCAGCTCTGAATTTTCGGATTCAATGTGCGCATTGTAGAATCATCACTTGCTTCAAAAACGGTGACGGAAAACATTCTGAGGAAACTGGCATGACTGAGAGATACTCGTTTATCTAGACGCCATATCATGCAAAATCAAATGCCGATAAAAATAATAATCATTTTAATTCAGTAATTATAAACCATACATTGTTAGTAAACATTGAAACTGATAAAACTATGTTAGTAAACATGTTAACACGACAACCCATTTATAATTGGACAATCAATTTTGCCCGCAATGATATTCAGGAAACTGTTAGCGCTGTCCCAAACCCTCTGCAGCAACAGCAACAGCCTCCTCAAAGCATTATTATATTGGACCCGAAGAGCAGTGATGGCTTTCTGCGTGCTACCTGTCCATAGGCGGTTTTACAACTCTTACACCATGTAATTCAATAATCACACAAAAAAAAGCTAGCCATTCCTAGTTATAAATCTGTCGACACCCTAACACTGAGTAAACAAAATAGCGAATTAAGAGTTGAAAGTATCCTCGTTTAGCACTTGGAAGGTGGCACTAAGGTATCCTATCCAATTACTTTAATACTAAAGATGTTTAAGATGAGAGTAAAGGAACCTTTCCATTTAATGTTATCATCTTTAAAGTATTGTTACAAATACTAATACTATTGTTACTAATGTACCAAGATCAATTCGTGCTGAGTAAGAGGTTTTAATTCCTGGGTCGGTAGGTAAATATTCATTGGGTTTTTATTCGGGCATTTCTCAGTGTTAGTGTTTCCCGGTGTTTGGATTCTGTCTAACCAGGTATCAACCGGCGGCAATAAGCTCTACGTTAACGTAGAGCTCCTCAAGTTTAGAGTTGAGCTCACGATAACAGACAAATGCTTGAATGCAAAAGCTGATCTGGTCCACTCATATCTGTGTGGTTCTATCCTCAAAAGATCATTTCAGTCACTAATCTGCATGGTTCTTACATAATCTGAGCAAGATAATGCCTGGACTTTAAAATGGACTGTGTCCTTTGAGTTTCTTTCGATGTTCCTTCTCATAGTAGTCAGATAGTGAAATACCGACCTTACCTTCTAATTAAATAATGACATGTAAAAGTTTTTGTATGAACCTTATTACAAAAATAAATATCATTTATCATTTACTTAAGTATTTTGTAATATCGTGACCTTTTTGAGTGAGGACTTGTTATTGGCTGTCAGTCTAACTTACTGTTATCCATATTACAAATTCCATTTCTATTAAAGAAAAAAAATGGCGTATATGGAATCAGCTATTTGTCAACTGTCAAGTGTATTTCATTTTCAGCCATATTACGAATTCTACTCGTTAACACTTGACAGTTGACAAACAGCTGATTCCATATACGCCATTTTCTTTCTATTGTCGCCTTATCGATTACGATAATAGACATAGAATTTGTAATATGGCTAGCCCAGCTGTTTTTGCTGTAAGTCCTCCATATCATTTAAATAAATAAATGCTTGCGGACACGCACATACACAGAAGAAATTTCAGGTGTGGGGCAACGTTTAAAACATGGGACTTAAACATAACTGATGAAATGCTACTATCGGTAAAACCTTCTATAATTTGAAGTCAGTGCAAAATGACACGTTGAATATGTATTTCCACTCATTATTCAGTCTAAACACAGCCTTACATACAGATTCAGGCTTGTGTATAAAATTAAAACTGTTAATAGTCCGCCAGTTTGTTTGATCAACGCTCAAAAGTTTTATTAGTATAAAGTGTTGAGTACTCAATTAGCTAACTATGCCTCGTTAAGAGCTAACATTATATTTATTTCTAGTATTTAAAGTTTAAAAGGTCTGTTTTGATTCTATTTGTTTATTTTGTTTTATTCAAAGTAAGAGAGAGTATTTCCACATTCATGGAATCAACATTTTATTTCAATTAAATGTAATATTAAATTATGTTGCTAAAATAGAAATGTTGCCTATATTCCCGCAACATTTCTTTTATTTTAAATAACATATAACATGACATTACATAATTATGACCTTCTATTCTGCTCGTTTTGTAAAAAGTAATCGTTTTGAAAATTCTTAAACGTTGTGAATGGGTCATGCTAAATCATCCTGTCTTTATCCTAAAGGTTAGAAATGCAAAAAGTCTTAAATATGCGAATAAAATGCTTATCTTAGTGGTAGATATTTCAATTAACATTATTAAAAGATATCGCCCGAGTTCATTAGTACTTACCACACACAAAAAAGTCTTTAGGACAAAAAAGAAATAAAATTTTACTTCAATAACAAAAAAGTATTTTTTCACGGAATCCGTGGTGGCCGAGTAAAACTGCACATAGGTACCAGCTTTTCCGAACTATCCCAATGTCTAAATTAAACTGTGTCCCAGAGAAAAACGGCCAAGCTTTACAGCGAATTCTCTTTTCCCGAAACTAAAAAGTATTTTTTACAATGCCATTGCTCAAATAGTGAATGCAGTTTGCTGGAGGCAAACGCACCGCCTTGCCGTCTGGCTGTTACTGTAGAACCCTTGACGCGTGAAAACGATGCCTAAAGCGCTTTACAGCGCTGTGAATGCTCTCAATACAAGTTACGGGTTTCTATTTCCAGGTCTTCGTACCAAAATGGTGTTACAGATAATCTTTTGGCGTGACTTTGTTTGGTTAATCTTAATGCAGAAATATTTTAATGTTGACATAGCAGTCGTGATGGCCCAGATGAGCTTGTGGCCTAATAGTAACAGCCGCACGGTTCGATCAAAAGGTTAAGCAACGCTTGACAAGGTCGGTCTGTGGATGGATGACCATTAATTACATTATCAAGACCACTCCGTGCCTCAAAATGCACATTAAGCCGTTGGTCTCGGTTACTATTTCTAGAACTTTGACAGTAGTTACGGTAAACAATGTTTAAAACAGTATGTTCTTAATATTGTTCTCAAGTGTCATATATCTTTATTGGGAATAAAGTTTCTTTAAACCGAAACCGAAACAAATGTTAAAAAAAACCGGCCAAGAGCGTGTCGGGCCACGCTCAGTGAAGGGTTCCGTAGTTTCCCGTCCGTCACAATAAGTGTTCAAAATGCTTGCATATACGATTAATACGATTATACTACAAACTTAGTCCAGAAATTATTTTGTACAACTTTTTGTCTTTTTTGTACAAAAACTGTTTCCATCCAAGTTCAAAATTATTTTCCTAGAAAGTCCTTATAAAGTCCTACTTTTCAGATTTTTTTCATATTTTATAAACTTATGGTTCAAAAGTTAGGAGGGGGAGGGGACACATTGTTTTTTACTTTTAGAGCGATTATTTCCGAAATTATTGACATTATCAAAAAATGATTTTAGTAAACCCCTATTCATTTTTGAATACCTTTCCAACAATATATCACACGTTAAGGTTGAAAATAAAAAAAAATCACTTCCCACTTTACACATAGGGGGGCTACCCTAATAAAACATTTTTTTCCAATTTTTATTTTACCACTCGGCTCACCGTCGGCGTGATTGATACACATATTGGTACCAAATTTCAGTTTTCTAATGCTAACGGTCACAGAGATTAAGCGAGGACGGACGGACGGACAGACAGACATGGCGAAACTTTATAAGGGTTCCTAGTTGACTACGGAACCCTAATAAGCCATATTGAGGTTAGCTTCCAATCTTACCAAATGCAGCAAAATACCAATACATTTAGTCGTCCCAAACATCGTTCGGAAAAGACATTGAATTACCTAAACCCACACAAAAAAACGTTCCGTCTCTTATTTCTATCTCGCATTTCATTGCCGAGATTAACTTTCCCATTAATTCTCCATAAAAGAAAACCAATTAACGAACGATGCTTCTTAGATGTTCGCGGAAAACATTCTAATTAATCTAAAACGTCTTCTGAAACTTTGTGTATGTACGCTCGCAATACGAAGATGTATAGCACAATATGGAGAGTTTGGTGCGCCACGTGTCACTTTTCCTTCCAGCAAAAACACTAGGAAGTGGTGAAAGGCAGGTGTTTTGGGGGACTGTCTTTGGTGTTTCAATTAATAATTTTGTTTCTGGGAGAATAGCGTAAATAATCGAATTAAAGCTGCTTTTTTAAAGGTTGCTAACAATGTCGGTTGCACATTTATAGGTTTTGTTCACCCTTCCAACTAAGCTATCAATCTAAGATCGAACTCGCAACCTTTCAATTGCCGCTATCGGTCAGAGGTCGGAAGGAAAAAAAAACAGTACCTTTTGAGGGACACAATAAATCACCAAAAAAATTAGAGACTCATCTATAAACAGATTGCCAAATAGGTTGAAATTGTATTAGAGACTCATCTATAAACAGATTGCCAAATAGGTTGAAGGACAAGCAAGCGGTTAAACACAGTTGTATACACAAGGACGTGGCGAAGTGAGGGATTTTTGGGGGCTGTAGTCTTATGTAATTTTGAAGTTCAAAAAGTGCTAATCCTTGGCTTTTGATTTTGATTTTTATTTAGTTAACCATCAATAAGCGTAACTACGTGTACGAGTATAATTCGACAGGTCGAACGACAGAGATTATTATGTGTTACTGAAGAATATTATGATTTTATTTTTTAACTTTTAGCTTATATTTAAGTGAACTATGTATGTTCTTTTTTAGAAATAAATTGTTTTAACCGAAGTTGGATTTATGTTTTGTTTAAAAAGTTTTTTAAGACAAATACTCAGTGTAAATGTAAAATCTCGGGTTTAACTTGTGTGAGTACTGTGATCTAGGTCTGACTATGTTTGTCTGAAGTTTTATTTGTTTATAAACGAACCTATGAGACATGATAGATTCCTAAACGCCATCTAAACCCAAACTAAGCAGAGCTTCTGCTGTAAGTACTAGACAACGGATAACATTTCTAAATACGTCCTTAATGTAGGAAAATTGTACCCAGTCACAGAACAAACTATTGTGCTCATCACACCAATATTGGTCTTGGGTGGAAGTCTTACTCAGGGATACAAATTTCTAAACCAACAGGTCAGTCAATCAACAACACATGAGAACGGTCTTTATAAAAAAAACATACTTTGTTCTTTTTGTTGTTCTATTGATCATTAATGACCAGCCCGTATTAGCATTGGATGTTTTATGGGTTGATATTATATAGTAATTTTGCGTGTAATGTGAGCAATTTACGTTAGCGATGTATTGTATAGTTTGGAAGCTCGTTAAAGCTTCACCTCTGTTTACTAAGGAAACGATAGTATAATAGTATTACTTTAATGATGTTTACACATCGATTAGCGATATGATGTCCACTCACTCCCTCGTTGGTTTAATGATTGCAGGCGCGACTACTGAGAGTAAGTTCGATTTGCAAGCCAGATAAAGTGTAGGATTTTTAAATATCAAGATAATATTGTATGTCCGGCAACCATCTCTATATAAACTACAGTCAATCATGTCTATGGTAGTGTCTATGATTGTATCTATGATATGTTGCTTGTCTATAGATAGTTCCAAATATAGTTGATTCCTTACCCCAGCAGTGTTTTTATACAAAGTGCTATTGTGTGTTTTATAAATAATTGTAAGTTTAAAAGTCAGACTTGCTAGTTTTATCTTGGTAACTGGGGTCCGCTTGTCAGATATTCTGTTGCTCTGGTGTGTTGCTGGGGAGTTTGTACCGCCACTTCTTCTTCCCAGCAAAAACACTAGGAAGTGGCAAGGGTGGGCTTTTTGGGGGACTGTTTCATATCATTTTGACGATCAAAAAGTGCTGATCCTCAGCCTAATTTGAATAAATGACTTTTGATTTTGATTTTGGTTTAATCGGGTATTTGCCTGTAAGAGATTACTTTAAGCGATAAGGTCGCCCATTGTAACAACCTATGAAGTTATTATTTGTAAGTTTTTATGGTGAGTCTATTCTGTAATATTTGGTTAGACTGGCCAACCCAAACATACTTGAAAATAGGCTTGGAGGATGATGAAACCATGATTTTATCAATATAATGGCTTCCAAAGTCGATAACAGTGTTCATACAGTGACAAAAAGCGACCAAATTATTGTATACTAGCAGACGTCACGCAGTTTCACCTGCATAGTTTCCGTTCCCGTGAGAATACGGGGATAAAAAGTAGCCTATGTCCACCGGGAATAGTGTAGCTCTCCACCAGTACAATAAATTTTTAAAATTGGTTCATGAGTTCCGAAGATTACCCCCTACATACAAACTTACAAACTTACAAATTTACAATATTAGTATAGATATAAAAAACGTAGTAAGAATTACTATATTTTCGGTACCTATTATAATAGGTGTTTTATTTAAAAGTTATAGACTAGTTTTTGTAGGCTCTTCAAAATGATAAAAAACAGTAACCGATTTCCATATAAAAGCAAAAAAATAACCGTACAACCCATCAAAAGGAATTTATAATTAAGACAAAAAAATAATATTCATCAATCTTTAAC